>OY821771.1:6385000-11385000 GCA_963682175.1 Triglochin maritima | reverse complement strand
GGGATTATTCTCTAACACTCCCTCTCACGCGTGACACGTGTCTACGCGTGGACAACACTGAGTGGATGTGTCAAGCCGCCGGTCATAGATTGGGTATCCCACTCAAAGCCAATTTGCAATGAGGGGAGGAATCCTAAAACTTATGGTCCAGGCGAATGTCCACATTTTACACGATGTGAGACTATTCTCTAATAGTTTCTTACCTGATAAATTTTTGCTTATGTTTTTTTAACTTATTTATCTCATCGTATATGACTTGCAGCATGAGTTCTGTTCTTTGTTGTGGGTAACATATGGACATGCTTTTTTCATACAGGCCATGTGCAGGGTGACTCTTGTCCAACTCATCTTAATTGGGTTGATGATGGCCTTGAGAAAGATCTTTATATTCAGTCTGCCGCTGTCACTGTTCTAGCAATGGATGGGAGGAGGAGATGGTTGGACATAAAAAAACTGGTAACTATTAAAACCTATTACTGTGGAAAACATTTTTTTACCTTAAGTAATAAACTTCTATCTTCCTATTAATTATTTGAGGTTTTACTGTAATTTTCTATCAATAGCATCCCTATCTTTTGGTGTAATATCTTAATATATGTTTGTAGCATTGGTGAATTCATCAATAGCATCCCTATCTTTGGTATAGTATTTGAAATTATTTTTGTAGCATTGATGAATTTATTTCATGCTAGTCTCATACCCCAAATGTGAGACAACACAACCATCATGATAATCCTTTTATTGTTGTATTACCATTTATAGATTTCAGGTATGAGAAATAATATTATAAGGTCTGTGGAGCATGCAATATGGGTGATTCCTTAGAAAAATCCGTTCCGCGATCACATAATTTATGCTTGTTTGTTCGTGGTGCACATGCTCAAGATTTATTTGGACATTTAGGGATCAAATGGCACTGCACACTTCGCATTCGTAACTAATCTAGCTCCATGTTCTGGGGTTAGACTTCACCTCTGGCCTGAAAAGAATAAAGTACCATATGGAGAAGTGTCCGCTGCCAAGGAAATCATTGAGGTGACATCAAAGATGGTTCATATTCCATCTGGTCCAGCTCCTAGGCAGGTAAGACTCCATGCTTATTTACCACGTGTGGCTGTCTTTTAATTTTTGCTGGACTATTTTTTTCAAACCCCTTGCCGTAGTTGTAGTAGTATTAGAATTTCAAAAATACATTTGCTTTTCTTTTTTCTTCTTCTTTGTGAAGGAACTGTTGGAATGATTGCCAAATAAAAGCTTGCTTTGTGTTTACTGTTTTACAGTTTATGGTCGCAGAACCATCCAATATACATTTCATTGAAAAAATACAATGATTTATTGTTGATTTTTAATATATTGTACAGTAAGGTTATAATTATTAAAATAATATAGACATTTATTTTTTTACAATTTGTATGTGAAGTTCACTTCTGCATGTGTTGCATCCGGTGCGGATCTTAATCCATTTTGACACGGATGTCACTGTTTTGTGTCGATATATGGTCTGGATTTGTATCAAGACCTTGGAAATGGATACAGACAGTGCCCATATCCGAGTCATATCCAGTCTGTTTGCACTTTGCACATTGCAGCCTAGTTGTATATCAGTTTCTAGCTGAGAGGAACTCCCATGACATTCTTTTGAGCCAGGAGCTTTTCAACTTTTAAGGAAAGAATTCATATTTTGTCTTGGTATAGCCTTTTTATGATGCGGGAGGAGCTTAGGTGAATGTCTTTGTTAGTGAGCATAAAGATATCTTAGAACTTATGTTAATTAGTCTGGGAGGTTCTTAATCACTTGATTTTCTATTGTTTTGTTAGATTGAACCAGGTAGCCAAACTGAGCAAGCACCACCCTCTTCTGTATTTTGGTTGACTCCCGAGGACATGCGCGGTTTCCGTTTTCTGACGATATCAGTGGCACCTCGCCCGGTAATATAGTATAGGTCTATACCCTTTTTTTCAGCATACATATTTTTTCCCAGTTTTTAGGGCTCCTCGTTTTCCAGCAGCCCCGCTGTTGATATTTTTATTGCTTTTTTGATGCAAAACTCCAACAATTGCTGAACAGAACATGAGGTGAGTGTTATGAGTTAGCATGATCTACAATAATTTTAAGATGGCCAAGAGATGCCATCACATTCCTAGCTAAACTGAATAGATGAGAAATAGATGTTTATACGATCAGATGGTAGTAAATAAGTAAAACAATGATATGATTAGAATTGGGTAATGAAGGTTAGAAATATGAAAGATTGAACTTCGAGATTCACACTGTTCTAGTGAATGATAGACCCACAACATCAACCAACTGTATGAGCCTAAGATGTTTGAATATTTTTTGATTCTGTGAAAAGTATCAAAATATGCTGATTCTGCTTTACATTTCTGTTGGGCCATATACCTAAGTACATGAGTATTGAATAGGGAGGAAACTGAGATGAAAGTGGATGTCAATGCCTATAGGGACCTTGCAATGTAGGCCAAAATAATGGTGGACTTGAGAACTAACACAGAAAATATTTTCACCACTTAAGATTGCATCTTTTGCAATTTTCTTTTGTTGCAGCCTTTATTTTTCGTGATCCCCCTCAAAGCTCTTTATTTTTAGTCAATCATATGATCAGCCTCATCGTTCACTATATGCAATTTTTTTAGTTTGAATAAGAAATATTATTCCTCCATTATTCTGTAATAAATGTCCTGTTGATCCATGTGCTTAGAATTTGAATACTTGATAAGACTTGATATGGTGTACCTTTACAATTAACTCTGGAGCCTGGACTGGAAGTTCTAATCGAACTGCATAATTTTTATTCCTAGAGTTATTTGAACTGTAAGATTTAATATTTGTGGATGCCAACGGTGAGTTTTCCTTTCAGAAAACATGTTTTATTTTCTGTTTATCTTATTAGCATTGTGGGGGCACTGTTACTCATTTAGTCACTTGCCCGATTTTGCTTCCGTGGGTACTTGGATTTAGGCATTTATGTCGAGACTTGAGAGCTATGTGCTTGGTTTGGATTTTTTGATTTAGAAGGTTTTCTTTTTTTCCATATGTATTTGTGTTTAATGAAGCTTGCTAGTCTTGCATCTTATGGATATCCCTTTCAAATATCTTGATGAGCCGTAATTTCTTTTCTAGCAACAACATTATTCATCAACTCCTCCCTAACTGTTTGTTCCCCTAAGTCTGGTTAAATGCTTTTCAAATCTTACTCCTAGATGTCCTAGTATGTAACCTTTTTCGGGCTTAGCCACGGCACTTCATTTATTTATTTTTTTCTTTTGAGAACGTTTTCAATAGAAATACATATTATTGTGTAGATATGTCCTCTATACATAGAGGTTACAAGGGTGCAATAAGTAAACATCAATTAGACAAATAAGAAACATTAATAAGGAAACACTAATTAAGGAAGTTTTATCAATTGAATTTCCAATATTCAGTTATTTTCTATTCTAATTCCTAATATCTATTTTTCTAACATAACTCCCTCAAGCTGGATTATTTATTTCAGTTGTATACAAAAGAATTGATTTTGGGGAATAGTTTACAGTTTTACACGATGAAAGTATATAGCAACTAGCAGATCCAAATGAAGAATTAGGAACAAAACTTCCGAATCCAGACAAATGTATAGAAGTACCCGTGCTTCCAAGTATGTGTAGAAGACACCAGACTTTGCAACGTGCTGTAGAAGAAGACACTAGGCTTCACTTGAGGAGAGGGAATCAGAAGGTAAAGGAGAGGAGAGGGAATCGGAAGAAAGCCTCTAGATGGCAAGGCATCCATAAATGCCCCATGAAGGCCCTGATATGTCGGGTAGGACGGGGTTTGTGTGACCGACATCCATAGTTGGTGTCTTGGTGTGTTAGTTTGGCTATTTGGATGGAAGTTTTGTTTGTTTTTCTTGTTAGACATAGATTAGCATACTTAGAATAGCTTGTTGGTTTGCTAGTGCATACACACTGCTTGTAAAGTTTTTCTTAGCAAAAATCAATATATCTAGAGGTCTGACCTCCCTTTTACTTGTGAAAAAATGAAAGCTTCTAGATGAATTTAGGACTTCATCTAGCCCATCTCAGATGCAGAAACTGGTGGAGACGGCGAACTAAAGTTTAGGGGTCTTGGGTAACTTGGGTTTCGGTACCATGTTGAGAATTTATAATAGGAATGACCGAGTGACCTGCTTGGACAGGTCCACTACATATAGAGGCTAGAAGCATGGAATGAAGAAACAACAACTAGAAAAGAAATACTAATTGAGGAAAGTCTTATCAATGAAATAACTAATGTAATATATTTTGTAATTCTCTTTTTCTTTACATCTATTGTTAACATGATCAATGCTCAATTTGTCAGTAGACATTGAAAACCAATGCTATTTGGCAAAACACTGTCCAGGACGTCATGATTTCCCGTGTTGGTTAAGCTTTCTTTTTTCTTTAAGGGTCCAAAGTCTATGCCTTTTAGCCTTTCGGATCCCCAATATCTCTCCATTTTCTTGGGAGGTGGCCCATTGTTTTGTTTTTTGACATGTTTTGTAGTTGTTTGCTGTTTGTTTTTTTCCCCTTTTTTAATCTCTTCGGTTACCCTTGAATCCCTTTTTCATCTATTAATGGTAATAAAAAAACGTCATTAGAAACCAAGTTTTTCCTTTTCCTTCTGAAAAATTTATATACAAGTAATGTGCCATCTAACCCTTGATTGTCCAGACTGTTTCAGGTAGACCCCCTCCAGCTGCGTCAATGGCTGTTGGGCAGTTCTTTCACCCAAAAGAAGGGGAAACAAAGTTCTCTTCTTGGTTGCATGTACATTCCAGTTATATCAAGGAGGTGAGAAAATGTCTGAATCTTCAGAAGTTCATATTGGCCGTTTTGGCTTCTTGTAAACAATACTAAAATAATTGCTTCTTCATAATGTTTTCTAGGGCATCTCTTTAAACGAGGACCATCCCCTGGCTTTGAATCTATCCTATCCTGTGAGTTTGGGTCTTTTGCCTATTGCATTATCTGTGCAAACAGTGGGTTGTGGTATAAAAAATTCTGTCATCCCTTTCGAGCAAGCTGGAGATGTGGAACAAAATAGTAAGTATTTGTGATACTCATATTATTCCTTTGTATCTGAGGCTCTGAGCATTTTCAAGGTTGAGCAAAATTGCAAGTTCAATTGTTTTTTCCTCAATTAAAATATATTTTAGTTTTCTTATTCGTGAATTTTTTGTTGTTGATCTTTATTGATAAAAAAGAATAATTTCTTCTTCAAACTAAAGCAAGTACTTCAAATGCTGCGTAATAGTGTCAGATGTCATCTAATGACATTTTCAAGTCATGGCAGATGCTTGTCTCTATAATGGGACATGGGAGACCATGCCAGTAGTGGCACTCTTGTCTCTTTGTCGGCGTACTTATTCTTGAAGTGTGATGTTTCATAGATTTTAAACATTGCCTTGTTTAAGCACCTTCACAGATGAAATTTCTGTCTTTAATCACTGTTGTCTCACTATTGATGTTGCCATGATTACGCAAGTTCCTTGCCAATTTTTGTTCTGAAGTCTGTAAAGTATCCAACGGGAAACATTGATCATAACATGAGTGATCGTTGGTACACATCAATTACCAAACCAATGGTCTACTTTCTTTGACATATTTGAATATAGAATTAGAATATCCTTTTGACTGTATATGTGACAAATCATAGTTTAAGTTGGCATACAATCTGATAGACGAAGGTGAGGTTTTTTACTTTGCCAATGGGGACGCGGCCAAGCTTTTAGATGAGTGTTAAATTTTCTAGGTTTGAAAATTGCGGCCAGGTATGCATCTGTGTAATTGCTCACATAACATGTGTGCAATATGCACTGATATGCTTGCTTGCATGTTTATTTTTGAATATTGGATGTTAGATTTTAATCTGTTTAACTTAATCATTAATGTGAAGCATAGCGGATCAAATAATAATAATAATAATAATAATAATAATAATAATAATAATAATAATGTTGTCAAAGAATCTGCTATTGATTTCTGTGAGCTTCATTTCAGGCTTATGTAAATTGCGCTGTTTCCCTCCCGTTGCTTTAGTATGGGATTATACATCTGGTCTTCATGTTATTCCGAACTTGTATAATGAGAATGTTGTTGTGGACTCGTCGCCTACAATTTGGGATTTAAATAGAGCTACCGAGGGAACTACGGTGTTACTACTGGTAGGGCTCATCTGTTTTCTGCTGACCACTATTGTTCACATTGGTTTGCTAGTGACTGTCTCTTGCATGTATGAAAATAGATGTTATTAATTCTACAACGGTCATCTGAAACCCAGGCCTCAAACATTCTGATAGAAGTTATTTGTTGTTCTCTGCTTTTATTTTTGTAGAATTAAGAAGAAATACTCATTTGAACATTATTTTTGAATTTCTTAGATGCTTTACCACAGTTAATATTATGAGCACTTTTTTATCCCTTTGGTGTCCCAAGGATTTGAGTTTAACCTCCATATTGTCATCTTGTATCTCTTATTCCGGATGTCTGTTCATTTATAAGTTATACAAGATATTTTTCTTTTGATGTTGCAGGTGGATCCACATTGTTCCTACAAGATAATCTCTTCTGTATCTTGGACTACTGCAGCAGGCAGGTTATTCCTATCATACTCCTCACAGGTAGCCTATTTTCCTTGGCATCTGTCTATGTACAATATGTGATTTCCATACTGCAGTTTAAGAACAGCAGTTTATTATAGTTAAAAGTTCAAATTTTATTAGAGCTGACATAGGCAGTAGGCATTCACACAATGGATGGCTGGTTACATACTTATACCTTACTTGGTTAATTATCACAAGCCTACTATCATTTTGTAAAGCTAGATATGTGATACTTTGTAACACCCTCTCCATCATTCCAGAGATTCAGATATGTGATACCATATTAATATTATAAAAGTTTAGAGAAAAGGTTCTAAAATTCTCTTATTCAGAATTCTGTGTTGTCACATGACTTTATAGGTTGTACAAAGAATAGGAAACATAGAAAATAGGAAACTAGAGCTAAAAATAGGAAATTAGAATAATTATAGATTTCGTAGATTATTTCCTAGAAAGTAAGAGATTTACAGTTGTTACAGCTATACAATTATTTCCTAAAAATATAAGTTTCCCAAAAATACAAATTCCGGATTTTTAACACTCCCCTTCAAGTTGGGTTGAAAATATCTTTCAAACTCAACTTGCTTATACATTAGTCAAACCCCGGTTTAAAAAACCCTTTAGTGAAAATGCCTGCCGTTTGTTGTACTGTGGGCACAAATGGTAAGCAAACAACTCCAAATTCCAGCTTCTTCTTGATGAAATGATGGTCGATCTCAATATGCTTGGTTTCGATCGTGCTGAACAAGATTATTAGCCATGCTGATGGCAACTTTGTTGTCATAGTAGAGCTTCATTGGTCCCTCTGGTTTCATTTTCAAGTCTTCTAGCACTCTTTGTAGCCGAATTGTTTCACACAAACCGTTTGCCACAGCTTGAAACTCTGTTTCAGTACTGCTGCGAGCCGCTACACTTTTTTTCTCACTCCGCCATGTAACCAAATTTCCCCATATATAATCACAATAGCCTGAAGTAGACCTTTTGTCAGTGATAGACCCCGCCCAATCTGCATCAGTATTTCCTTCAATGGATCAGTTGTTGGTCTTCTTGAACATTTGTCCTCTTCCATGTGAACCCTTAAGATAACTAAGGATCCGATAAACAACTTCAAGATGGATTTTCCCCGTAGTATGCATAAATTGGCTCACCAAACTCATGGCAAAGGCTATATCAGGTCTTGTGTGAGAAAGGTAAATTAGTCTACCAACAAGCCTTCAATATCTAGTTGTATGAACTTGATCTTCGTCACCTTTTCCAAGCTTCACATTTGGGTCAATAGGAGAAGATCTACCTGTGTTTTCTAGAAGATCTAGAATATATTTCCTTTGGTTTACTACAATCATTTCCTTAGATCTTGCGAATTCCATCCCTAGAAAATACTTGAGGGTTCCAAGGTCCTTGATTTCAAACTCCTTAGACAAACACTACTTCAATCTGCTAATTTCTCGCACATTGTCACCTGTCACAATTATGTCATCAACATACACATTAAGGTCTGCAATCTTTCCTTTTTGTGATCTTTTGAAAAACATTGTGTGATCTACTTGTGACTGCTTGTATCCTTGCTTTTTGACTGAGTTGGTAAACTCCTCGAATCAGGTTTCAGGAGACTGCTTCAAACCATAGAGGGACTTTTCCAGCTTACATACTTTATTCACAAATTTATCTTCAACTCCAGGTGGAGCTGCTCATCCATGAACACTTCTTCTAGATCACCAATGAGAAAGACATTCTTCACATCCAATTGTTGTAATGGCCAATCTAGATTCACTGCAATGGACAATAGGACTCACACTAAATTTAGTTTGGCTACAAGAGCAAACGTCTCAGAATAGTCAATACCATAGGTTTGTGTAAACCCCTTTGACAACTAATCTGGCCTTGTATCGCTCCCATGATCCATCCGAGTTAAATTTGATGGTGAACACCCATTTGCAGCCTACTGTCTTCATCCCCCTTGGCAACTCCACTCTTTCTCAAGTCTGATTCTTCTCCAGAGCATTCATCTCTTCCAAACAGTCGCTTTCCATTTAGGAACCTGTAAGGCAACTTTGATATCCTTTGGAATCTCCACATGAGATAATTTAGAGACAAAAACATGAAATTGAGGAGATAATTTCTTAGAAGAAACATACTTGGACATAGGATAAAGTGGATGCCTAGTGCATTCCCTTGTTCATTTTCTAAAAGCAGTTGGATTCTTAAGATCTGAAAGAGAAGGACCACAACCTAGTATTTCTTGATCTATCATTGGGGTTGTTTCTTGGCCATGAAGCTCGATATTGGCTTCTACTTTTGATTTTGATTCCCCTAGAGAAAATACTTTTCCAAAACGATTTATAGTCTTATTTCCAATTGTGGTAAGACTAATGGTTGCAGAGACCAAGTTTCCATCATTTAAATTATTATTTTCCTCCAAAGCGTCATTTTCAAAAAGCTGATAGTTTTGAGGGAAATCTGATTCATTTTTAAAAAGAACATTCAAGTCATTTTTAGTGTTTGATTTTCCCACAAAGTCAAATTCTAACATAGAAATATCAAACACAGGAATGAGAAAGAATATACCTTGTTGTTGCTTAAAATTAAAGGCTGATTTTTTTTCTCCCCCTCCCCCTAAGGCTGAATCTGCACTAGTCTTCTCTCCCTGAGGATGAGGTCTAAAAAACGACTAATTTTCAAGGAATTTAACATCTATGACAATATTCTCTTTTGAGGGTCATAGCACTTAAACCCCTTGTGTGAGAATATCCCAAAAAAACACATCTTTTTCCTCTAGGATAAAGTTTATCCTGATGCAGATCTTTGTTATGAATGAAAACAATGCATCCAAATATTTTTAATAGAAGGTGGGATTGAAGCCATGATTGAGGAAAGACTTTCAAAAAATTGTTTATTGGTGTGTCAAATTTCAAAGATGACATACGATTTATCAAAAACGTGGCATGTGAAATTGCATCGCCCCAAAAAACTTTTGGCACATAGTTTGTTAAGGGGAGTGCCCGTGCAATTTCAAGGAGATGTCTATTTTTTCTTTCAGTAATTCCATTTTGTTGAGGAGTATTGACACAAGAACTTTGTTGAATTATTCCATTTTCCAAGCAAAAAATCCCCAATAGATTTGAAAAATACTCCCTAGTTAATGTGGTGATTAGGGAGTTTTCTGACATAGGCATATCTCATGCATGAGATATCAACTTCAGATACCAATAGAATTGAGAAGCCATGTGGTGATTAGGGAGTTTTCTGACCTCCATTTGATGAACCGAGGATCGGATTCCTTCGGATGTGGTTCTTCACCAGTTAAAAATTCCACCTTTCCCGGGCCATCAATAGCTAATTTCACTGACTGGGCCCACTCTAGAAAATTCCTGCCATTCAGTGTGACGACACTGATCTGAATGAAAGCATTTGGGTTGGTTTCAGTGAGGTTTTGGGTGGCTGGAGCTGCGGGAATAATAGAGGCAGGGGTATGGTCATCTGGGGTTTCGACCATGGCCAAAACAAAAACTAAACCTAGCTCTGGTACCATAAAAGTTTAGAGAAAAGATTTTAAAATTCTTACTTAGAATTCTGTGTAGTTACACGACTTTATAGGTTGTACAAAGAATATGAAACTTAGAAAATAAGAAATTAGAGTTAAAATAGGAAGCTAGAATAATTACCGATTTCCTAGATTATTTCCTAGAAAGTAAGAGATTTACAATTGTTACATCTGTACAATATCTCCTAAAAATATAAGTTTCCCAAACATACAAATTCCGGATTTTTAACATATATATATTATTTTGGTGGCCTAGAATTCCCCGGCATTTGCCCCCACTTTGGAACATGTGGGTTGCGGTTCTAAATGGTTTTCCAACACCGGGTGACAGGAGTGAGGATTGTCTTGGTTGGTATTCAAACTAGTGTCCGATGGGCAATGATCACTGATCCATTGGACTTACCAGCTGGGTCATGCCCGAGGGGCCAGTCAGTATTATATCATTGTAACTAAGTAATTATGATGGTCATTGTAGATACCGGTAATTTTTTAAAATTGCATTTGTTTATATGTTGTTGCTAATCATTATGTATGTTTTCCCACATTTCTTTGTGTAACCAGAACAAAATGATTTTTCTAGCAAGTAGTTACAATGAACTATGAATTCTAATGATAAAACTAAGCATTAATAGCCCTTAGCTGTAAATTTTAATCTATAGCAACATTCATTTATGTATGTTGCTTATATTTTTCTTTGTGCTACTTCATCAGTTTGTGATCAAATGCTTAGTCACTTAAATCAATACGTGCTAAGGTGTAATGGGGATGCATTTTTTATATGATGCGGCTTAATGATAATGATAACATTCTGATAGTTGCCTACATCAGGAGTTTGGCTGGTTTGTACTTGGTCTACAATTCACAAGCATTTATACTCGATTTTCTGACTTCAAATATATATTTCAGATAGCAGGTTTTGTATTTGCTGTTATATTTTTTGCTTTAATGCGGCAAGCACGTGCTTGGGAACTTGATGTTGCTGTGCCATCCATTCTGACAGCTATAGACCTCAATTTGAGAGCACCGATGCCGTTTCTTTTGCTTGCTGTGGTGCCGCTTATCTTTCCTTTGGTTCTTTCTTTTGTCAATGACTCTCATTTTACTCCTGCTGGAAGCTTGGTTATGGTCTCTCTAATGTGCTATTTAGTTGCAAATGGATTTGCCATCATATTGGTGCTGTGCTCCAAGTTTGTTCTCTATATGGCAGCCAGTGCACATGTTTTTGTGAAAATTCGGTCAGTATTTCCTGTTTGTCAAGGCTGATGAGTAATCATGAACCAGGAGTTCACTGGGTTAATTCTTGTATTCTTGCTTTCAGTAAATAGTATGTTATGTACTCGATTTTGTTAATGCGAATGCCAGTTGGATAATGATTCATGTTATAAAATCAACCATGGACCATAGTTGATACTTCAGTTTATACAAGATCTATATCTGTATTTCTTTAGCTACAAGTACAATAGAATGTAGGCCTTCATAAAAAGAACCAGGTTGATGTCACAAATACTCAAATTAGTTTACTATATGTGAGCCTTTCCTTATAAAGTATTCGTTGGTATTCTATTCTCAAAGTTGTTGCGTCATGTGAATCTTTCACACATTTCTGTGGTTAATTTCACACCAGACCATGATGAAAAGTAGGGGTGTAATCGATCTCTAAACGAGCGATCCGAGTCTGCTCAAGATCGGCTCGTTAAGGGTTTCGAGCGGAAAATTCTGCTCGTGCTCGGTTCGATCTGCTCGCGAGCGGCTCGTTAACCTAAACCTTTTTTTGGTATTGAATTCCTAATAATGTTGTCATAATAAGTAAATTATAAAATTACTTAAGACAAATATAATAATAGTTACTAACACAATCTTAAAATTAACACCTAAAATAAAACACAATCTTATAAATTATACGACAACATTAACATCTTATAAATAAGATTTTACACTTGGATCAAACAAAATCAACACAATATTAAAATCAAACACAATCTTCTAAATGGTAGGACAACTCACAACATCATCTTATAAATAAGATCATCTACCTGACCCAAACCTTAATTTATTTGAACTTTTGGTGTAGAAAAGAATGAGAAAAAAAAATAATAATGAAAAAAATGAAAAGTTTAGTACTAATATGGTTTTGATTCTAATGAGTATTTTGGTTTGGTTTGTTAAATGGATTGTTGGGTTTGGTAAATTAGTTTATTTAATGAGTTTAACACTTTACTGATCGGGTAATTGGATAGAATATTCAGGTTAAATCAAATAATTGGATATAGTAATCAGGTTTCGAGCGATAATTGAGCGAACATCGAGCGAGTATCGAGCGAGCGGGGTCTGCTCGTGCTCGGCTCGTTACTAACCGATCCGAGCAATTTCGAGCAAAATCAGAGAAAAATCGAGGGAACATCGAGCGATCTATCGATCCCGAGCAGAACTTGGCAGCCCTAATGAAAAGCAAAGCAAGTTTATATTATACTATTGAAATATAGATATATTTCATTATGGAAATTACTGTAACTATATAATTCCACATTACTGTTTACTCTTTTTTTTTAAATTTGTATTTGTAATACACATATTCCAAATTCCTGCCAATACAAGGTGACAATATAATTTTCTACGAGAGATATTAATTGAAATCCACCATAAATTGTTGTAGTGAATCAATAATCGCTGGATCATTATAGATATTGTCGTGAATAAGTAATTTAGATACTGGGTAGGTAAAGTAGGTTTAGTCCAACTCGGGAGATATTGGATAAACTCGATTATTAGTTGTGGAGAATGACCTGACCATGTGCTGTGTTTGAGTTGACATGGCCTTGGAAGAGCTTGGAGGATTGAGGTCTGAGGATAGGGATTCATTTCATTGAGTTCACATAATGATTTAACCATTACTAGTTTTTGTAGAACATCTATTCTCTGGGAGATTGGTGCCTCTTATTTCCTTTCTGCATCTTATATTTCACATTGCGTTCAGTTTCATTCATACCATGTGATTGTTAATTTTTTACTGAATAAGCTTCTCATATTTCTGCAGTTGGCAAGCATGGCAGGGAAATGCCTGCCTCATTTTTCTTCACAGGATTTTTAATTTTTCATCACTTCTCCATTCATTGAAGGTAAAAAAAAAATCTCTTCCACTTTCTTAGTTTTAAAATGATGATAAGCCCATGTTTTTCTTTTGTCGTTTTGATATAGGTTGTGCGAATTCTAGAAGGAAACCCCAAAATTGTGATAGCATTTGCCACAATTCCTTTAGTTTGTTTTGTTCATCCAGCCATTGGTTTGCTTGTTCTGCTTCTATATGATGCATACTGCTGCCATGCTGCTCTCTGCAGGTAATCTTGAGTTCTATTTATTCTCACACAGATGCCAGTTTTGAGGAGTTTGTTTCAGCCACAAGTCAATTTGTTTTCAAACTTCGTTCATGGTGGCTCATCATGTTCCACATACAGGGAGAAATATGTAAACACCATGGTGACCTGGAGAAATGGGCCTAATACAATTAGTTTGTTTCTCTGATGTTTGTTCCATGTCTTGTTTCCTTTTTTTCTTTTTTGGTTCCTTTACTCCTATTTTTCTTCCTTTTTTTATGTTTTGGCTTGGTGGGTCTTGGTTTCCATTTTTCATACCATTCTACTTTTTTAATGAAATTTAGCTTTCCATGATTAAAGACATTTAGCAGTATGAAACAAGCAAGCTGCACTGTACTGATTAAAAAAAACAAGATGCACTGTATTAATTTTATTTTCTGAATATAAGCTAATATCAATGATTACCGATCAAAAAGAAAAGAAAAGCTAATATCAATGATTAAGTTAGGCTGTTAGGTTGCATCTCAACAGCAGCACAGTTGGCTATAACTTTAACATGTAGAACACAGGAAGTTGTATCCCTTTGCCCTAGGAATCACAATGTAGACTCGATCATTAGATCAGGTAGTCTTACAGTAATATTGAGTATCGAGAAAAGTCTTCAAATCTCTCTTTATCCTTGAACTTCATTCATGGTATTTCACCCCATGTTCACTGTTCTTTCCTGCTACAACAGTTCTTCGATAACATCTGTGGCCCTGAGATTTTACCCGGGTCTCTAAATTACATATGCTTGGGCTTTCTCCATTCAAATATTCTCCTCAAATTATCATTAGGGTGCTTCTACTCTTTCCCTTGGGCTGTTGGAGTTATAACTTCTAGGTCATCATCGACCATGGTAATAGTGGTTTTTCCTTGTTTTGGTGAATAAGTCGAAGCTCATGTATTACCTTGGGGTTCTTTTGACTAATATCACAACAACAAACACCTGTAATTATTTCTTGGGGTTTATTGTATCACTTTTAGGCTGATGGAGTTTTTTTTTTTTGAAACTTGTTTTCCAATTTGATTCTTTTTTCCCCTAAAGCAGACAACCATGATTGCAGGCTTCCAGTCCTTATGAAATTAATAAATAAGCTATTCTAAAGTCCTAAGTAATAGTGGTGCTTTTGTAACAGTTTTTTGGCGGCTTCCTTTCGCAGTCATGCACAACAGAACAGTGGTTCTTATTGCTTGGGAAACAATGACCAACAGCCGATACTATCAAAATCCCAACAAAGTGGTGCATCTGATCCGCTTCTTCCTCTAGATGATAACATCCCTAGCAATCCAAGCTGGAGTTATGGTGCTACACAGATTGAAATATTTAATTACCAACTTGGAGTTTTGATTTTGCATCTCTCAGCAGCTTCGATGTTTGTCCCATCTCTTGTTGCATGGTTACAGGTATGGATATATTACTTTTTTGGGACGGAATGGTTTGAAAGAAACCAATTAAATTGTAGCATACCCATGGTGCTTACTTTATGCACAAATGTATTTGTACTTATTACACTTTAATTTTGGTTTTTTTACTTAGGTACGCCTTCAAAAGATGCCAATAACTGATTTACACCCGTGTTTTCCATATTTACTTGAGTACATCTTATGTGTTGTGTTTTTACTTAGTACGCCTTCTCCGTCAACGAGACCCATTCCGTCAGACTTCCGTAGCCTCCCGTAACACCCCTGTCATACTCTACAATCCTCAAGTAACTGATTTACACCTGTGTTTTTCATATTTACTTGAGTACGTCTTACGTGCTGTGTTTTTACTTGAGTACACCTCCATCAATCCTAAACTTTAACATTTGGTTAGTGTGACGTGATTTTAATTGAGGTTAATGTATTAAGTGAATGTATTGATTGAGTGTGAGTGTGACTTGACTTTAAATGATGTGCATGTAATGATTTAGGATTGATTTGTGCTTCTATGACTATGTTGCTTAGATGTTGGATTGATTTAGGCTTACATCTCAGATTGATTTGTGTTTAGATCTATGCATTTCTCATGTTAAAGTTTAGGGTTTAAAAACATATATAGAAAATGTTAGATCATTACATGCATTTCTCAGATTGATACAACATGTAAAAACATATGCATTTCTCAGATTGATTTGTGCATTTCTCAAGCCACACTCACATTCAATTAATACATCCACTTAATACATTAACCTCAATTAAAACCAAGTCACACTCACCGAATGTTAAAATTTAAGGTTGATGAGGAAGATGTACCTAAGTAAAAACACAACACGTAAGGTGTACTCAAGTAATATGGAAAGCACAAGTGTAAATTAGTTACTTGGTGATTGTAGAGTCTGACGGGGGGTACGAAGGTCAGACGGAGTTAGTCCTGTTGACGGGAAAGACGTACCCAAGTAAAAACACAGCACGTAAGGTGTACTTAAGTAAATATGGAAAAGACAGATGTAAATCAGTTATTGACATCTTTTGAAGGCGTACCCAAGTAAAAAATCCTTTTAATTTCTATTAGAGTTCATTTATTGATTAATTGTCAATATTTAAATTAGTTTGGTTTTCAATTGTATCATACTAGCCTGATGAGAAAAAAGTAACATAGGATCGAAGAGAGAAGGATTAGACAAGTAAATTAGCATGTGTTTAGACGCTAGGAAAGATATATTTGACTTGGTGAGATGAGATGGTTTGGCTTGACTTCCTCAATCTTGCAATTCCCAAATTCATTTGGGAACCTTTAGTTTCAATGGCCTCTTCAACTTCTGTCTTTGGTAGTGAATATAATCTATGAAATAATTTCGTTATGCCTGTGATGTTTGGACAAATAATTATTTAGTGAGAAATTAAAGCTGATATTTATCAGGCTGTGGAATCTGACTACAAAATTGTCATTCTTTATAGCTATCATTGAGGTGCCTGCTTACCCTGATTTTCTTCTCTATTTTAGAGGATTGGAATGAGCCAGAGCTTGCCCTGGTTCATTGACTCGGTGCTTTGCATGGGAGTCATCATGCATGGTCTTTCTGGGTGGAAGCCTGACATATCTTCCCTGAGGTTTCGTCTTCCACGCATCCATGGCAAAGAATGTGGTCTCAGCTTGGTTTATCTCCTTTCCGGATGCTACACATACATTAGTGCCCTTGCTTCAGCTCCATATAAAGCTTTCTATGCAATGGCGTTTATTGGCGTCATTTCATTTGCTGCAAGGTTCGTAGACAGGGAGGGCAGAGATAAAAGTGACAGTTACTTGAGTAACCGTAGGAAATATTCTCACAAACTATAAACGTAAGATTCTTTAAAAGGAATGTTTCACCCAGGGCAGTTATTTGATCTTTTGGGAGGTCTGATGATGGATCGAGTTTGCAAATTGGCCCGACCAGTTCTCTTTAATGGATTTCATTGTCTCCTGGAATGGATGAAGAGCAATCCTATATTATCTGAGTACCAATATTAATGTTAGGACGGGTTGGCACCTTTCATGGTGGATCACTTGTACACAAATTTCTTAGTGGCAGGGTCCATACTTGTGCCCTCAGCTTTGAATTTCCATTCACGAGAGCGAGTTTGAGTTGTCCACTCTAGCTGCTAATTGGTTTGGCCCTTCAATTGTTCATCTAACTGTGCTTTGGTATTTATTCTATTGATTCAGTGTCCTATGTACAGACAGGTAACCATGCTCAGTCTCAACGCCTGTTAGAAAAATGTTTACATGTTAACCATGTTTAAAGTTAGCATTATTCTCCTAAATCCCTTCCGTGTCTTGTATTCGGCAAAATGCCATTGATATTCTCATATTTCCAGGACTGCTTCTGCATTTGACGTTGTCCATGATTGTCATTCATTTTTTTTCTTACAGTTGCATTTGGTTGCGTGCTTCACTTCAACATCAAATTTCACTTGAATATGGAATTCTAAAGTATTACATTTGCAACTAACTCTGAGCGATCCATAATCTCACATAAACATTATTTTGAAGCCATACCTTGATGTGAAGAACCCGCGCTTGTGAAACCACTGGACTAAGATCATATCTTCAGCTATCTTGTCTTTGTCAATTTTTGTAGTTGAATGTCCAGGAGTAGATTTTTAGTATTTCTCTATAACTTACGCCACACCTTAATGGAGAGATGTTTTTCACTATTTATAGATAGGCTAGGGACAAAAAACTCTCGTTAACCATCCAATAACTCCTTCCATTAGAGAGTAACCATTTTTAGGTAGTTATGAATTTGAATCCTTTCAAATAAACGCTTCCTTTCGTAACTGTATAAATGAACTTCAAATAAGTCATTCAAGGTCCATTTTACATTTGACATTTACTGACTTTATGTGCACAAATAAAACATTAAAATGTATGTATTATATATTGTCAAACATCCAAATGAGGTTTAGTTATACCGAATAAGATCAATATCATACATCACATGTATTAATAAGTCCCATAAGATCCACATCCTTGGGTTTTCATTATAGGGGAAGCAAGGAGATCTCATGGAAACACTTTAATAGGTACTCCTTTGGTAAGGGATCGACGACCATCAATTCGGTACCAATGTGTTGGATGTCGAAAATGGGAGAAAATTAAGAAAGAATCTAATGTAACTAATATGCTTGACATGATTCTAGGTAGTCAAAGACAATCATTAGATAAACATGGTATAAGATATAGTGTTAAATTGAAAGACTATGTATCTCATACTACTTTAAATGACAAGCATTTGTTTGTTAATCAAAATTCCTCAAGTGTGTAGGCTCCCAAAATCAAAATGGTTTGGGTTCCCAAAGCTAATGTTCAAGGACCCAAAGTCGTTTGGGTACCTAAATCTACAATTGTAGGTGCTTAGAGATGAGAGATCGGTAGTTACCTGCCAACGCTTGAAGAGTCAAATTCAAAGTTGGTTACACTATTGAAAGGAAGATTAAACCACATTTGAGGAATGCAAATTGGGTAACATTCGTTTATCCTCCTAAGCTTAAAAGATTTGGTTCCAATATGAAATTTGTATGCCTAATTGTCATATCTTTTATTACTTTCACTAATCAATTAGGATGAGCTCAAATGTAACTCATTAATGGGGAAAAAAATAAATCTTTTGCCTAATTGATATCATTTGTTGCATATCTTATAAATTTGGGAAAAACACATCCTATGCTTTATTGTCACATGTTTTAAATGGATGTCAAAAAGGGGAGAAAATTGAGTTTAATAGACCTATTCATATTGATAGGGGGAACTTAATGAAAATCTTTATCAATGAAAAGTAATGAAGTGTAAAATTAAGGGGGACAACTTCATTACAAGGCATCTTAAAATTTCAATGTTAAATCTTATTTTTGATGGATGTCAAATGAGGAGAGAATATTGAAGGTAAAGAACTTGAAATTTGCTTAAAAATTGAACAAAAACTATGCACACTCATAGGGGGAGTGATTGACATCATATCATGCATATATTTGTGTCTTATATCCATTATCTTGAACAAAGTTCGTAGGACGCCTAGGCGACTGACTGTAAGTGCCCAGTCGCCCAGGCGATCGCCTAGGCGTTTGTGCGGTCGGCAATTTTCTTAAATTGATTTTTTCTGTTTTAATCTAAAAAAATAAGGAAAAAATGCCCAAAAATTATAGAAACAAGCATTACATGTTTAGGTACCCCTCACTAGTTCATCGACCAAAGCCTTACTAGGTACTCCTCTACCCACCCAAACACTTTGGTTTTTTTATTTTATTAATGCTAGAGTTTGTAATACAATTTAGAAGGCAAAACAATAACAATACAAGTTTCCTAGACTCTTAGTCATTCCAATTGGACACATTGGGCGGTAGGCGGGTGGTCGCCCAGGCGACCCCCACCTGGGGGTCGCGTGGGCGCCCACTCGCCTCAACACTGATATTTAACCTAAACAATGCTACGTCACGAGTTTTATGTTTAAGTTTTAGAAATAAACATGTTTGGGAAGAAGAGACTCAAAAAGGACTTAAAATCAAGGAAAATGACTGAATTGTAGGACTTATGGACTGAGATGCAAGATAGAAGGACCCAGATGTAAACCAAAAGGACCAACGAGAAAATCAAGAAACTCCACACCATCATGAAGAGTATTTTGGCAATTTGATTTGGGCCTAAACTCTAAAAACTAACTAGGGTGCATCACACATGATGAAATCAAGCTAGACAAGCCCACTCCTAATCCAGACCCGATCCAGAGTCCATAGACCGCCAATTGGCGGTCGGGTTGTCTATAGATCCAACAAGATTTTGGCAGGTCATGTATCAGAGTTTTTATGTTTATTTTTAGTAGTGCGTTAATCTTACATCGGGGGATTGTCCCAAATCACATTTTTCTATGATTATAAATAGAACTCTTCATCTTCACTTGTATTATTACTACATGCTTGGTGGCTAATCCCTCTACTTAGAGTCAAACCTTGGAGCAAAAACTCAAGTGGAGAGATGCTACTTGTATGTGAGTCTGAAATTAAATTAAATTTTCTTTGTTATGTTGTCTCTTTTGTGTTTATTGCATGTTTATTGCATGCTTAGCTTAATTTCCTTTCATTAAATTTAGTAGGCTTAGTTAACATATTTTTGCTTTTTAATAATATATCTAGCTTAATAATGTGGGAGTAGTTTCATCCCCCTTTGGCGGTGGAGATGATGTTCATACATGCATTAAAGAATGGAAATGAATGCTATATTTTGAAATGTGTTGATAAATGTGAATGTATGCTTTCTTGTTTAGAGTAGAATACTTCACTTGATGGGTTTTGCCACAACTATTAAACACCTCCTATACATGTTTAGGTTCTAAAATAACCAACTTGTGTATGTGAATGTTAATCAACTAGGTAGTGATCAGATTTATAGGTTTTGCCATAACAATTAGACACTTCCTATACATGAAAACACTACTTACATTTGTGCCTATTGAATGCATTCTTTCCCATCTTATTGCATGTGTGCACTCACTCCACCCCTTAGGGGTCTCTCTTGCTGATTTGTAGCTTTGCATTAAGTTCTCTTAGTTTAGTTTGAATCACTCGTTGTTTTCTTTCGCATTTCTTCTTCTTAGTTTAGTGTAGCTTAGATTAACATAATCAAAACTCTTTACCTCTTTTTCCGCCACTTGATTTCAAAAGAACCAGAATCTACTCACCTCCCCGCTGATCGACTTGTATTTGCCGCGTCTTCACTGACTCCATGCACTTGCGGCATTTTAAACGATTTAAACTTTACTTTCAGTTGTCGAGTGCTGGTGTGAGGTACTCATTTCCTACTCTCATTCATGCATTTCGTATGACCATGCATTAGTTAGTAAGAATTGCATTGCAACAAGTGTGAGTTGAGCATTTGCTTGGAGAGTTTCTTTCTAGATTAAGACTCCAAAACGCTACTAAGAAGGGGTTGTCCCATATAAGATAAGGTGGGGAATTTCATCACCCTTTCCTTTGCCCCAAAAATCACACTAATCAAGAGCCTAACTTTAAAATCAAGTGCACATTGACCCATAAGGATCTCGGGCACATTAGGAGGGTGATCCGGTCATGACCGTTATGGCCTGATCGGCGTTGCCCACTCTGTCGATAGTAGGAGAGACAAGATCTCCGGATCTTGCCTCACTTACTGGGCTTTTTGGTCCTCGTCGTAGGGAGGTGATTGATCGTTTTATATTAACCGTAAGTGCACGACCGCGTTGAAGCGGTGACAAATACGGGTCGTCCACTGGAAGGTGTGTCGACAATTGGTTTGTTCGAAGGCGAGAGGTAAAAGAAGGAGAGAAAGGTTGGTTACACTACACTACACTACACTAAGGTGCAAATGGAAATGGAAGAGCAGCAAGAAAACTAAACCCCAAAGGGGGTAGAGAAATAATGTGAACATAAAGAAGTGTGTGTGTGTGTGTTCATTAAGCTCCTCACAACATGTAGTGCATGAAATCATAAAACTACATCCAACTTTGCCTCCACATGAATTAAGATAAGACTACATCATTAAAACATACAAGACAATAATTGAAATGAAGCTAAATGAACTCAAGTATAAAGACTAGACCTTACTATGCCTCCACATGAATTAAGATAAGATTATAACATTAAAACACACAAGACATTAACCAAGGTAAAGGCAACAAGAGTACATACACTACAACTTGTGTTTCCAATATTAATTCCATCCATATCCTAACCTTATCATTCCCCATAAAATAGGTCCACTAATCAAAGCATAGGCTAAGCTTCATTCAAGAGCATTAGCATATCAAAGATAAGAGTGGAGACCCATTAGATGGTTATGGAAATCATATAAAGCTCAAGGGATTAAGATAACACACACTTAATACACTACATGATTATATCACATATTTCTCCACCCCCCAAATGGGGATGAAACTACTCACACATATTTAAACTAACTACTCTAACAAAATGAAGCATTATACTGAAATGAAACTACACTAATCAAGCAAGAAATATTAAAGAAGCATAAAACAAAACAAACAAGCAAGCATGCATATGAAAGGAAATTAAACTAAGCGAGAAACATCACAATAAAAGGAAAACATCTATTATTAACTCACTCAATTACAAGTAACCCTTCCTCCACCAGAGTTTTGCTTCAAGGCTTCACTCTTAGTAGGGAAGATGACAACCAAAGAGAGAGAGATGGATACAATGGAAGGTGAAGAGTTCTATTTATAAGCATGAAAAAAGCTAATTCAGGACAATCCCCCGATGTGGGACTAAACCAATACCAAAAATAGCCTAAACAAACATTAATACAAGTCCAGGAGAAAACTTAGCGGATCTGGGATGATCCAGACCGCCAATTGGCGGTCTATAAGGCCCAGATCCGTCTTGGTTTTGTGTTGGGCTTTGCTTGAAGTATTTCTTGGTCTTGGATGCATCTACTTGGTTTGTTGGAGCTCCGACCCGAATCGAATTGCCAAAATACTCCCCATGATGGTGTGGAGTTTTCTGTTTTGCTCTTAGGTCCTTCGGTCTTACGATCAGGTCCTTCTCCCTTGCATCTTAGTCCCCATGTCTCACAATTAAGTTTTTTCCTGCTTTTGGGTCCTTTCATGGCTCTTCTCTTCAAACCTCTTTATTTCTGAAAACTAAACATAAAACTAGTCACTTAACATTGCTTAGGTGTAAGATAATGGATATAAGATACAAATATAAGCATGAAATGATGTCAATTAGGAGGTGAGGCGTGTTGAGGTCGTGTGACCTCGCTGTTAGGCGTCGTCTAGCTGTAAAGACCTATAGTGACCATAGGTTGTTTGAGCCTTGCTTGCTTGTGTGCTTCTACTAGTACCTACCCGCCGTAGCATAAAGACTTCTTCCCTTCTCTCCTGAGTCATCCCCTCTCATCTGTGTCTTCCCCTCTTCTCCTCTACGCACACTCTACTTTAGTTGTTAAAAAAAATTCTTTATTTTTCGTATGACTTGTGTGGATGTGCATCTTTGTGCATGCCAGTGTGGTCACGAGACGTTGCGAGCCGTTTGATGAGATACGAAATCGATTTGTCTTCGATTGTCGACTTTACGAACACATCCTCGTCCCGTGTCCTACATAGTCCCGGGACCATGGCGAGTCGCAGACCACACGAGGATGACTCAGGTTTTGGACCTCCACCACCCTCTGATCCAGAAGGTGGGGTTCACAACCTCATCAATTGGTGCCCCAGGTTCCCATTTACCTTCGCGATCGATGCTACCCGAGTCGTACTGCTCTACCTTCTTGCATAGTATTGCCAAAGATGAATGAGAACCACTTTGAGGTTAAGCCTCAGTTTATCTCCATGCTCTCCCACTTCATTGGGAAAGGTGACCCCTATATCTTTCTCAGGGAATTTGAGGAGGTCTGTGCTATGTTGAAGCTGCAACAAGTTAGCACAGACTTCATCCATCTTAGGTTTGTTCCCTTTATACTAAAGGATGATGCCAAGAAGTGGTTGTACAACAACCAGGCGAATGCCTTTAGGACTTGTGATGAATTTCAATTTGCATTCCTCAAGAAGTATTTTCCAAATCATCAGACTCAAAAATTGAGGAATGAAATCAATTCGTTTTATCAACATGAGACCGAATCATTTCATGCATACTTAGAGAGGTTCAAGGAGCTACTATCCTCATGCTCTCACCATGACATCGAGTTGTGACGTCTTTGTCAGATTGTCTACGAGGGTCTTCACAACCCATTCCGAACGCTCCTTGAGTCCATGTGTCAATGAGAGTTCTTAGGAAAGGATGAAAGGGATGCATGAGCTTTCCTAGAAGACCTCGCTGAGAAAACCATACAGTGGGAGAGTGTGAGGGAACCACCAGCATCATCTAGCATAAGAGCAAGGATCGCAAACGCAAACTCGACTAGATCGGGTAACACATATGTTGTCGATGCGCCTTAATGCACCGTATGGATTCAATTGAGCTCCAAAACGGCCATCGAGGCACGCATGACGACCTTAATGCGTCGTATGTATTCGATTGAGCTCCAGAACCAACAAGGTGTGTCTCATATGTCTGCATCTAGTCCGGTTCCTTGTTATTTGTGTGGTAGGATATGTCATGTAGGAGGATAGTGTGCATCCATTCCTCCTGAGATGGAAAATGTTAATGCAATCTATGATAGATCCATGAATGACTCATACTCATCATCATATAACCCTGGATGGAGGAACCACCCTAACTTTTTATGGAACCAAAACAATGCCCCGGGTGGTCCTTCAAACTTCTCACAATCACCTAACCGACCACACCAACCTCCCATGCGGCCACAACCCAGATCACCAACCTACCAGGTTTCCCAAATTCTAACAACGTGGAAACCCGTTTTAATTCGCTTGAGAACTTGACTCGTGGACTTGAGAACTCAGTAAAAAAATTTATGTCATCCACAAGTCAAGTTCTCACTTCAAATCAGCAGACTATCAAAATCTCTAGAGCTTTAGATGGGCCAAATGGCTCAGTCTGTACATGAGAGGGAGATGGACTCTGCCCAGCCAACCTGTGGCTAACCCCCGTGCTCAGCATCAATTGAACATGCATGTTGCGAGTTCGCGACCGCAGGGGGGGGCAAGTGAACTGTGTGGAAGAACCTGTGGACCATGTCAATGCCATGTGACCCTGAGAAATGGGAAGCAGGTCAACAACCACGTTTCCTTGCCACTAAATCCATCTGTGCAGCCTATGCAACCCTTTTGTGGGAAAGATGGTGTGAGAGAGGACGAGGGTGAGGGTAATTGATGAGAACTAAATTTATACCGCAAGTGCACGGCGTCAATGAAGACGTGGCAAATACGGGTCGAACACAAGGAGGGAGAGATTTGTTATTAGTGTGATTTTGATTGGGGGAAAGAAGGAGAGAAGAATAACTTGGGTTTTGAGATTTTTGGTTTTTAATTATCTAAAGCAAGAAACAAGAACAAATAAACTAAAACAAGAACAAAGAGGTGAATTCCGTCGGGTGGAGGTTTAGATTAGAGAATTCAGAAACTTATAATAAATCATGTTAGTTATGAAGCATTACATGATAAATGATTTAACACAAACTCAAGTAATCAAAATATACTAATCACGAACTTAAAATAATAACATTTATTCTCTTCTATTCACCCTAAATCCGTCACCTCCACCCTTTGGAAAGACTTAGAAACTCATGGAGGGAGGAAGAAGGGATCCTAGAGACATTACAAAAGAAAACTAAAAACAAGAAATAAAAGACAGAATTTTATTAATCCAAAGAAAAGACTACAAATAAAAATAACAACTAAAAACTAGGTCTAAGGCCAAGGACCCTTCTAACATCGTTCTCGGGGCTATTTATAGTTATTACAAGAGACCTAAGTATAGAATTGGAGAGTACACGTGTCCAGACACGACTGGACAAAAGTTGGGCACACGGGTCGACTCTGGTGCGGCAGAATCGCCGCATGGCATGTGTAATGTGCGGCGGAAACGCCGCACATATTGCTCTGATTTTGTCCGGATTTTGGTTGAATGTTTATGGTATGATTTGATCCTCCTTTGCGTGTCTGGATTGATTCTTTCCATTCTTTTGAGCTCCGGATTAATTCCTTCATATATTTGGAGATCCACATTGATTTTTCTTTCGATTTTCTCCAAGATAATAAAAGTTACTCGTGATTTGCAATTAGGTCCTTGACTTTTTGCAATTAAGTCCCCGACTACTTTTGTGCTTAAGTCCTTGTTCTTTTTGTAATTAGATCTTGAATGCTTTTATGCCCGGATACATTTCCATTCGTAACCCGATAATCTTGAACTTGGTCTTTATGATAGAAATGAGTCTTCTACACACGTTTATGCTCGGGATGTGGGTAATTTGCATTCAGGTCCCTGTCTTCTGTAAATAAGACTAAACACATACCTTAGTAGTATTTATTGATGTATAAGTGATCTAAATGAAAGACATATGATGCAATGTATGCAATGCATCAAATACCCCCACACCTAGATTTTGCTAGTCCCTAGCAAAACAGAAGATACGAAAAATAAAAACAGGGAAATCCTAACTCACTTTCGTAGGAATCACGGTTGCACTTAGCATGTGCAACAAGCCTTTAAACCTCCAAGTTTCCTTAGAGGACGAGTTTTGTTTCGTGAGGGTTTTCAGTTGACACACCCACAAAGTCTTAAATCAACATTCCATTAATAGCTCTTAATATCTCCACCTCAACCTTATACATCTCACTTCGAATTCTTGTATGCTCATTATATGAATCTAACTCATTAAAAATATGACTTGGTCTTTGTTCCTCAAACATTCACACCACTAACCCTTCTACACATGATATCAGTTAAATTATTTTGCACGCCTCCTCTGGTGGTGAAGTATCATTCAGATCAACCATGGCATGGATCATTCTTTTAGCTTTGGGCCTTGAGTATATATATATATATATATATATATATATATATATATATATATATATTGTATTTTTTTTCCGTGATTCAACACATTTGCTTTTTGACACTTTTACCCTTTTTGCATTCGTGTAGCGAGTTTGGTCGATAATCCCGAGCTGGTAGACTCAAGTTACCGGGTTTCAAGATACCCCTACGGACCAGTGACTCAAAGGCTTGGGCTTTTGTAATCATTTTGCAAAATGTGCTTTCCTCACTTTTATTTCCACTTTTATTTTCCTCAAAGCTTAATTGCTATTAGAAGTCCACACTTCCCGGTATATTTTCCTCAACCTCTGCTTTTTATCAACCACTTCAAAGATTTGATTCATCCAATTTAAGTGCATACATGTCTTAAAGGGTAATGGGTTATTTCTTTGGAACTCGATTTATGTCATAATTTCTACAAGCAGAACTATATAATAAAGAACAAAAAATCAATGCAATTTGTACACGGGTTTTGGTAGTTCATTCTTAAGCTATGTCATGAAACATTGATTTTTATTTTTTTTTTATTTTTTTTTAATTTTTTTAAATAAAAGAACAGATATATAGATACATAAACACCCCCCACACCTAAATCATGCATTGTCCTCAATGTATGCAAATATAAAGTAAATGCACTTATTACCTTGGTGAACTGCGGTGGAAGGATGAAATTTGCTCAAAGTCAACCATAGTCAGAACTGGATTGAATGACACCATATTGGTGCATGTATCTAGTTGAATTGTTCCCCATGTTGCAATGAGAGTCCTAAGTCACAGGTTCCACACCCCTCACATAAATAGGTTCTCTTATTTGCTCGAGTGATGATGGGTGTGTAGATGAATTCCTCCCCTTTTTCTTACTTCCTTTTTGATTTTGTGATGATTCAGAAATCTTATAGATACGCGATTTCATCACAACATCACTTTGATTGCATATTATTTCTGGCTCACTATCAATATGAAAGATATTAAATTCAGCTTTTAAGTTCCCAAAAGATAATTGCATGAGCCCATTTCGACAGTTTATCAATGCTTCAGAAGTGGCTAAAAAGGGTCTGCCTAGAATTACAGGGATTTGTCGATTAGGATTTACAATGGGTGCGGTATCTAGTACGACAAAATCCACTGGGTAAATGAAGTCACCAACCTTGATCAAAACATCCTCTACTATACCTCTTGGTTTCTTAATAGAGCAATCAACAAATTGAAGGGTTGTCTTAGAGGGTTTTAGTGGACCAAGGTTGAGTTGCTCATAGACAGAGTACGGGAGTAGGTTAACACTAGCACCAAGGTCTAGAAGGGCTTTGTTGATATAAGTATCTCCTATTGCACAAGAAATTGTGGGACACTCAGGATCCTTATATTTTATAGGAGATGTGTTGGACAAAATAGAACTTATATTTGCAGTTAAAAATGCCTTCTTTGGTACGTTCGTTTTTTGCTTTTTAGTGCACAGATCTTTCAAGAATTTAGCATAAGCAGGTATTTGTTGAATCATGTCTAAGAGTGGAATGTTCACCTTAACTTGCTTAAATACTTCCAAGATTTTCTCTATTTGTGCACTTGAGTTCTTTTTGAGTCTATTGGGGAATGGAGCTTTAGGAACATAGACTCGCTCAGGTTCAGGTTGAGTAGGTGGGTTGGGCGTTTCAGATTGGACGTCGGGTTCAATGGTTAGGTCATATGTGGTAGTTTGATGGCTAGATTGATTAGACGTTCTAGGATTGACCACATTGTTATCAACTTGTCTTCCGGACCGTAATGATACTACAACATTTATTTGTTGGAACGGTCCTTCCTCATTAACCATTTGAACCGGTCTAAGGTTGTTATTTCCTGAAGGTGCTTGATAGGATTGATATGAATTATTAGATCTAGGGTTCACCTCAGGTTGACTTGGAAACTGACCCTTTTCTCTTTCACCTACTATTTGTGCTAGTTGGCTGACTTGTGTCTCTAGCCTTTGGAAGGTCTGGTTGGTTGTTTGTATAAAGGTTTTCATCAAATTTTCCAAGCTTGTCAACCTAACCTCATGATCGTTATTGTTACTAAACCCAGATGATGTATTATTTTGGTTATACGGGTTGGGTTGTTGTCTAGGAGGTTGACCTTGTTGGCTTGATGAGAAATTGGAATTATTACGCCAGCCCGAGTTATAGGTTGATGCATATGGGTCATTTCTAGCATGGTTATACATGGCATTAACTTGTTCCCAGTCCGCACAATCCTCCATTACATGACCAGTCTGACCACATCTAGAGCAAGGGATAGACGAGACTTGATTCACTCGGTTTTGGGTTTGTAGCTCTAAACTTTCCATTTTGCGCATAAGGGTATCTAGTTTTGCTTCAGCCGCTATGTTGGCATCTACAGCTAAGACACCTGGTTTGGGTTGACTTGCTATTCTAGATCCAATACTCGGGTTAAGCGGTGTTCTAGCATTATCCCATTGCATACTGTTTTCAGCTAAATCCTCAAGAAAAGTCCAGACATCATTTTCATTTTTCGACATAAAGTTCCCTTGGCTTACGGATTCTACCATAACCCTAGATGTGGGTGTCAATCCCTCATAAATAATTTGGCATAATTTCCATCTTGGAATTCCATGATGAGGGCATTGGGTCAGTACACTCTTAAATCTTTCTACATAGGAATAGAACGGCTCGCTCTCAGATTGAACGAATGCAACAATTTCATTCCTAATCCTCATAGTCTTATGGTTGGGGAAATATTTTTTAAGGAATACTTGAACAAACTCAGCACAACTTCTAATAGATCTTTCGGCTAGACTATATAGCCATTTCTTAGCGTCGTCCTTTAGTGCTAGAGGCACGAATTTCAGACGCACTGCCTCCTCAGGGATATGCTGGTATTGCATAAGAGAGCAGATTTCCTCAAATTCTCTAAGGAAGAGATATGGGTCTTCCCTAGAGGTGAACTTAGGCAACATACTCATGTATTGTGCCTTAAGTTCGAAGTCGCGACCCGGTATGGTTGGCATAACGATGCACGATGGCTGAGCAGCCATCGCTGGATAGCATCGATCCCTCAGAGTTATAGGTTGTGCAACAGGTGGGTCCACTACGTTCTCACCCATTGAATCCGGGTGAGGTGGTGCAACAGATGGATTGGGGCTAAGCTCTAGACTGGAATCTAGATGAACCCGTGAGAATCGATTACTCAAGTCCCGAATCCAAATCTGAGTGCACTGGGTTGAATCAATTTTTGATTTCAAATTCGAAATTTAAATTCCAAATTTAATTTCAGGAATTAATTACAATTTTTTTTTCGTTTTTTTATGGAAACAAACAATAGAATGGGGAAAGATGAGAAATGAATCCTAATCTAGAGAATTTAGGTGAGAAGAGAAAGAAGACTCGGATGAGAAGGGAAACCTAACTCTAAAGATAGAAAGAGGGTTGGTCAGAAAATTCCTAAGAAGTACGATTCAAACAATCCTAGACCTAGTGTCGCTTAGATCTAGACGACTCCTAACTGGTTGAGTCGAATTGATTCGCTTGATTCACCTCCCTCACTAATCAAACCAACTTGGGCAGGCCGTGTATAGCTAGTAGGGGCGCTTCCGACAGAGTCGGTGCCAATTAGACAACCACTTCGCTTGGAAGACTTACGTCAACACAAAAATACTTTCTAGACACCAAATTAAATTCAATCGGCTTCAGGTCATAGCAAGTCAAACCAATTCTTCTCCTTAAATGAGTCTGAGTCCTTAGGGGTCAATGTCTAGTTGATTTTAATTTAAGGCTTGGGTGACACTTTAGGATTGTGATTTGTGGGCCACGGAAGGGTGATGAAATCCCCACCGTATCTTTTCCTACGGAGTTGCCCTTAAGATAGTTTAACTTAAATCTAGCAAAGATAGTCAACCAATGGTCTTTAGAGGGGGCAATTTCAAGGTTGTATGCAAATTAGATTATATGCTTAAATGCAATCGATAAAAACCGCGATACGTACCTTGACTCCAGCACTCTTCATCAGAAATTGATTTACAAGAATTTAGCAAGAATAATACATACAAAACACTAGATGATGCATGCACTAAGGCCTTTCTAATTTTGCCAATTTTAGGTCAGAGTTGAATTATTGCCAATTATGGAATTTTTGCCCTAACACGTGCAATTCTAATAAAAGGAAATTTTCCGAAACTAGAAATTACGAGGAAAAAGGCAACAAAGGTTACCTACGCAATGCTCAGTCGGGTTCGCCACCCGCTCTCGAAATTTCAGTAGCTCCACGCGTCCACCCAGAGATGGTGCTAACCCCAGAAAAATTTGAAGCCCAGATGCTTTACTTGTGTGGCGACGCAGGTTCCTTTTGCTGTGTGGCGATTCCGCCGCCCTTTTAGCTCAGACTGTGCTCGGATTTCCCCGTGCACTCTGTTGTCTCCTGCAACACAAATCCAAATAGTTAGATCGCGCACAAGATAAACAGGATAAAATCGAAATCAACAAAAAACAAAATCTGCGTCGCCTCCCCGACAACGACGCCAAAAACTTGATGAGAATTAAATTTATACCGCAAGTTCACGACGTCAATGAAGACGTGGCAAATACGGGTCGAACACAGGGAGGGAGAGATTTGTTATTAGTGTGATTTCGATTGGGGGAAAGAAGGAGAGAAGAATAACTTGGGTTTTGAGATTTTTGGTTTTTAATTATCTAAAGCAAGAAACAAGAACAAATAAACTAAAACAAGAACAAAGAGGTGAATTCCGTCGGGTGGAGGTTTAGATTAGAGAATTCAGAAACTTATAATAAATCATGTTAGTTATGAAGCATTACATGATAAATGATTTAACACAAACTCAAGTAATCAAAATATACTAATCACGAACTTAAAATAATAACATTTATTCTCTTCTCTTCACCCTAAATCCGTCACCTCCACCCTTTGGAAAGACTTAGAAACTCATGGAGGGAGGAAGAAGGGATCCTAGAGACATTACAAAAGAAAACTAAAAACAAGAAATAAAAGACAGAATTTTATTAATCCAAAGAAAAGACTACAAATAAAAATAACAACTAAAAACTAGGTCTAAGGCCAAGGACCCTTCTAACATCGTTCTCGGGGCTATTTATAGTTATTACAAGAGACCTAAGTATAGAATTGGAGAGTACACGTGTCCAGACACAACTGGAGAAAAGTTGGGCACACGGGTCGACTCTGGTGCGGCAGAATCGCCGCATGGCATGTGTAATGTGCGGCGGAAACGCCGCACATATTGCTCTGATTTTGTCCGGATTTTGGTTGAATGTTTATGGTATGATTTGATCCTCATTTGCGTGTCTGGATTGATTCTTTCCATTCTTTTGAGCTCCGGATTAATTCCTTCATATATTTGGAGATCCACATTGATTTTTCTTTAGATTTTCTCCAAGATAATAAAAGCTACTCGTGATTTGCAATTAGGTCCTTGACTTTTTGCAATTAAGTCCCCGACTACTTTTGTGCTTAAGTCCTTGTTCTTTTTGTAATTAGATCTTGAATGCTTTTATGCTCGGATACATTTCCATTCGTAACCCGATAATCTTGAACTTGGTCTTTATGATAGAAATGAGTCTTTTGCACGCGTTTATGCTCGGGATGTGGGTAATTTGCATTCAGGTCCCTGTATTCTGTAAATAAGACTAAACACATACCTTAGTAGCATTTATTGATGTAAAAGTGATCTAAATGAAAGACATATGATGCAATGTATGCAATGCATCAGTAATACACCAACGCATCCTTCTCAGGCACTGCAGAAAGCCTACTTGCCAAAAGCTCCATATCCTAGTAGGTTAAATAAGAAACAGAGTGACAACGTTGACAAAATGCTGGAGATATTCAAGAAAGTGAATGTCAACATTCCCTTGTTAGACATGATTCAACAAATACCTCTCTATGCAAAAGTCCTGAAGGAAGTCTGTACGACTAAGAGGAAAACCAACGTCCCCAGCAAAGCCTTTTTGGCGGCTAATGTGATCTCGATCATTTTGAACCCAACGTACGTCAAATTGAAGGACCCAGGTAGTCCAACAATTTCATGTGTCATTGGGGACTCTCGCATTAGTAATGTCTATTAGATCTATGGTCGGCGGTTAACCTCTTACCAGCTTCTGTGTATCAACGATTAAGCCTAGGCGAGCTCAAGCCTACGAAAACAACTTTACAGTTGGCTGATCGTTCGATCAAAGTCCTGATGAGGGTCATCGAAGATGTCCTAATCAAGGTTGGCGATTTTATATTTCATGTTGACTTTGTCGTCCTTGAAACTAAACCAGTCAAGACTACCCACTCTTAGATTCCATTGATTTTGGGTAGACCATTTCTGGAGACGTCAAATGCCTTAATGAATTGTCGAACTGGACTCATGAAATTGTCGTTCGGGAACTTGACGCGACATTCCATGTGTTCAATATGTCTAGGCAGCCGCCATCTTTCGAGGATCCCATGGAAATTAATCTTATCCGGGACATTGAAGAAGAAATAGAAGAAGAGTACCCCCTGATTCATGAGAATTTAAATGGTTACATCATGGATGATTCCGATCACGAAGAGGATGGGGGCGAGTTGAGCGATGATGTGCATGTTGTTTAGTACATGCGAGCTTCTTCTATTTTACATCTCAAGCTAGATATCACGCCTCGCCTCGAGGAGACACCCACAATTGAGCTTAAAGAACTCCCTAAGGAACTGAAACACATTTTTCTTGGTCCCGATAGGTCATTTACGGTGATTATTTCATCGACGTTGACTAATGATCAAGAAGAATGTCTGATTCAAGTCCTAAAGGAGCAGAAATCAGCCATTGGGTGGTCCTTGATGGACATTAAAGGGATAAGTCCCGACGTCGTGCAACACCACATCTTTATGGAGGATAAGGCACGACCACGTCGCGACCCCAAAGGCGTCTAAAGCCAGACATGACAGAAGTAGTTAAGAAAGAGATCATCAAGTGTTTAGATCATGACATTAATTTTACCATTTCGGGCAGTGTTTGGGTAAGTCCTGTCCAGGTTGTGTGCCCAAGAAGTTGGGTATCACTGTTGTCCAGAATGACATCAATGAGCTTGTACCCACACGACTTCAAACTGGATGGCGAGTATGCATTGACTACAAGAAGTTGAATGCGGTCACGCGTAAGGACCACTTCCCTCTACCTTTTCTTGACCAGATGTTGGAGAGACTCGCCGGGCATGCCTATCACTATTTCCTCGATGGTCATTCAGGGTACAATCAAACCCCAGTTGCCCCTGAAGACCAAGAGAAAATCACGTTCACTTGTCCTTTTGGGACGTTTGCTTATAGATGTATGCATTTCGGACTATGCAATGCACCAACAACATTCCAACGTTGTATGTTAAGTATGTTTTCCGACATGGTCAAGAACTTCCTTGAGATTTTCATGAATGATTTCTCGGTTCATGACACCTCCTTTGATGAGTGATTGCATCACCTGAGCCTTGTTCTGAAGAGGTGTTCAGAAACAAACTTAGCCTTTAATTGGGAAAAGTGACATTTCAGGGTTACAAAAGGCATCGTATTGGGTCACGTGGTATCTCATGATGGTATCGAGGTGGATAAGGCAAAGTTTGAGCTTATTTCTAAGCTTCCACCACCCACCACGGTAAAAGAAATCCGGTCATTCCTTGGACATGTTGGTTTTTATCATCATTTTATTAAAGATTTCAGCAAGATAGCTCGTCCCTTGACGAACTTGCTTGCTAAAGGCACATCTTTTGAGTTCACACCCGAGTGCATGACTGCTTTTGAGTTTTTGAAGCGTGAATTGACCTCTGCTCGTGTTATTAAGGCACCGGTGTGGACTCTACCTTTCGAACTGATGTGTGATGCATCTGATTATGCGATAGGAGTAGTGTTGGGTCGATAAATTTCCTCATGTGATCTATTATGCAAGTCGTACTCTCAATGATGCCCAACTTAACTACTCTGTTTCTGAGAAAAAGTTCCTCGCGATCATATTTGCATTGGAAAATTTTCGTCAATACCTCATTGGGTCGCACATCATCATCTACACTGATCACTCAGCTCTTTGCTACCTTTTGTCCAAAGAGGATGCGAAACCCCGTCTCCTTCGTTGGATCTTGTTGTTGCAAGAATTCGACCTTGAGATACGGGATAAGAAGGGATGCGAGAACATCATGACAGATCACCTTTCTCGCATTCCGGTTGAGCTTTCATCGGATCCACCGGTGAACAGGTTCTTTCCTGACGAGAACCTTATGGCAATAGTCTCACTCCACTGGTTCGCTGACATTGTGAACTATTTAGCAACCGGGGAGGTGCCGGCTCATTGGACACAAAATGAAAAGGCCAAATTCAAGTCGTTAGTTCAAGCACTTCTATTGGGATGATCCCTACTTGTTTAATTACGGTGCTGATCAAATCATAATAATGTGCATTCCTAACGACGAGATTCAGAGCGTCTTGTCTTTTTGGCATAACGAGGCATGTGGTGGGCACTTAGGTGCCAAGAAAACCGCTGCCAAAGTGCTCCAATGTGGCTTTTAATGGCCCACATTGTTCCAAGATGCTTTTGCATTTTGCAAAGCATGCGTAGGTGTCAACATGTGGGCCGCATTGGAAGACATGATATGATGTCACTCAATCCTATCCTAGTGGTCAACATCTTTGATGTTTGGGGAATTGACTTCATGGGCCCTTTCCCCGTGTCCCATGGTCACACCTACATTCTGGTGGCAGTTGATTATGTGTCGAAGTGGGTTGAAGCAATCCCCACTCGCACTAACGATCGCAAGGTTGTGATCAATTTTCTTAAAGAACACATTTTTGCGAGGTTTGGGATACCTCGTTGTATCATAAGTGATCGGAGGACACACTTTGTGAACCAATCCCTGGAGGCAGTGTTGAGGAAATATTTCATCACGCACAAGTTGGCCACACCTTATCATCCTTGGCCAGGTCGAAATTTCCAACCGTCAACTCAAGCAAATTTTAGAGAAAATGGTTAATGCTTCGAGGAAAGATTGGTCGGTTAAGCTTAATGATGCATTGTGGGTCTTCCGAATTGCATTTAAAACCGACCTGGGCATGTCCCTCTACCAGCTAGTTTATGGCAAAGCTTGTCATCTTCCGGTAGAGCTTGAGCTCCGGGCATTATGGGCAATCAAACATCTTAACATGAGTCTTGATGTTTCTGGTGCCAATCGCAAGTTGGACCTCAACGAGTTGGAGGAGTTGAGAAACGAAGCTTATGAGAATGCCAAGATCTGCAAGTCCCGCACTAAAATTTTCCACGACTGCTTGGTCAGAGTCAAAACCTTCACGGTGGGACAAAAGGTCTTGTTATATAACTCTCGCCGTCACTTGTTTACGGGGAAGCTTCGGAGTCATTGGTCTGGACCCTTTATTGTTTTAACCGTTTTCCCTTATGGAGTGGTTGAGATTCAGAACCCAAGTACCAACGACGTGTTCAAAGTTAATGGACACCGGCTAAAACCGTACTTGGAGGGGACCACGACAGAGGTCGAGGCGGAAGTCGTGTCTTTACACGAACTTCTCACGGATGTGGTCACTTGACGTGATCAATCCTTTCATTTTGTTGTACATATCTCTACAAAAAAAAAAGAAAAAAAGAAAAAAAGTGCAAAAAGAAGAAGAAAAAAATAGAAGTGCCTTTCGATATTTTTCCATGCTCCTTTGTTAAAAACGCATGATTCTTTACCCTACCCATCATCCCCCCAACCAAAATGTGTTTTCATCTTCTGGTTGCCACCCAAAGAAAATGTTTTGCGAGATCTGACAACCAGACCGCCGATCAGCGGTCTCCAACCGCCAATCAGCGGCCTGTTGAGCAGATCTGCTCTTGGATCTTCGGCTGGGAGTTGATATTGTTGTGGGAAGTCAGTTTCGATTGGTTTTGAGTTTTTCTGTTACTGCTTGCGTCGACGTGCTTTGTTTCCACCCCTCGTGTGTCTGTTCGTCTCCGCTGCTGCTTGTTCCTCCGTTAAAGCTTGTCAAGGTAGGTACAACTATGGCCAACCCACATTTAATTCCGGAACTTAATTTTGCCTCCCTGATTTGCGATTTCGGAGAACCCTTCTATGATAGAATCGTAGCAAAAGGGTGGAGTCATTTGTTGTATGAGGGTGATGAAACCATGTACGTAGAACCTCTCGTACGTGAGTTTATATTCAAAACTCGAGTTTGACCATACCGGACAACTCGAGTTTAATGTCACACTTAAAGGGGTGAAGCACACCGTGACACCCCAATATATCTCCGACGCAATTAGGATCCCCTTAGTCGATGATCTCGCGCCCACTCGTGACGTTAATTTTTACCGATCTATGTAGCCAGGTGGGTGTGTAGGAATGTGTTGGCCAAGAGCAGACATTCACATTCTTCACACCTAGTTTGCGAATAGGGTATAGTCTCATGGATGATTCACCTCACTGCATTTGTCGAACGTTGTTCGATGTGTTGGTGAACGCCAAGCTTAAAGAAATACATTATTTGCCTGCTCTGGTGACCAAATTGTGTGGAATGTTGAACATCCCACAGTTTGAGCGCTTGCTGCAGCGCCAAGACATCGACCTCGAGGTTACGAAGATGACCCCGTCATATCGCCATTGCCTTCAGGAGGCATGGGTGCTTGATTACATGGAGGAGGATGTTAGAGCTAGTTCCCCAAACTCCTCTGTGAGTTCAGGAACACTCTTCAACACCGACATATCTGAGATGACGGTAGATCAGCAAAATGTCATTTTGGCCAAGCAAAATCGGAAGATTTATATGAAGTTATCGACTCTTGAGCGATGTGCCTTTTCGAGCACCTCTGGCCGCCATCATTAGTCTGGTAGACCATATCCATGCATTGGCGACATTCTGCCATACATAGACGACAATGCATGGATTAGGTGTGGGGGTTGTTTTCAAGTATGTCCATATTTTTGTGTGTCTTTTATAGAAAACAATATATTATCAGGAGAAATATATTTTCCAATTATTTTTGAAATACATTTCGATATTTTATTACTAAGGTAAATTTTAGTAAAATTAAAGCAAGAACTGGATAAGTAGATCCTTACCTCTAAAATCGGAATTGATTCAAGGAACAATAACCTACGGTTGATCTTTATTTGTTTAACCACATTTTCAATTCAATCTAAATATGCATCGTTTTTACTTAAAAAGTCCCAAGGGATTTTAAGACAAATGAAAACAAATTTATAACTTAATATAGACTATGAATTATAACAATTGCATACTCAAATAAAACAAGAAAAAAGAGCGACCCATATATGGTACTAAAAGTTAGATAACCTTAAAATCAAACTTTAATTGTTCATCAAGCAAAATGTCCTACAAAAAAAGAAAAAGAAAATGGAGTTCAACAATAAAATGTACGGTAAAATTGTTATCCAAATAAAACTTAGCTAAAACAAATTGCATTTTGACTTTGACTAATATAATATAAAGCTCAATTGATTCAAGGAACAATAACCTACAACTGTGACCATCAAGGGGAAAATGATGTCGCTTTTTGAGTTGATATGCATTTGTTTAACCATATGTTCATTTGATCTTGTTAAAGAACATACCTTCAATGCAACGACTCTCCATTAAGACCTTCAATGCAACGACTCTCCATTAAGAGACACCTCTTGGGAGATCCAACCCCAGAATAAATGTATAACGGATATAACTCAATGTATAAGTATCTCTCATGTATTAGCAAACAAATAATCATCAAAATATACACTTATCTTCCTCCCGCACCGTACTTAATATGGTATCAGAGCACTGATCCACTCAAAACCAGCCTCAGACTCCCCCAGAGTTCATCATCGGCCTCACCTCATCAAGGGGGTTGAAGGTCGATCAAAACCCTCATCCAAACCCAAAAAATGTCGGACGGCAACAGAAAAAACCAATCAGAAAGCAACCCCCATCGCCTTGTCACAACGCTCCTCAATACCAACAACTATCTATCATGGGCGCGTGCTGCCTCTCTCTCCCTCAGCGGCCGGGGGAGATTAGGCCACATCACCGGGAAAACACAAAAACCAGAAACCGACGCATCAGACAAAGACCAAGATGAGTGGCAAACCATGGACCACCAAGTAATGTCCTGGCTCCTGGCGTCCATGGAGGCCAACATTGCTGACATATTCATCTACAAAGAAAGTGCAAAAGACCTCTGGGAAGCGGTTCAAGAGCACTATGGAAAGGCTCAGAACTTCGCACATATCTTCAAAATAAAGCAGGAAATTTCACAAACTCGCCAAAATAGCCGCGGAGTCACTGAGTACCTTGGCACTCTCAGAAGGGCTTGGGATGAGTTAGGGGTTTACGAACCCCCAACTACCGAAATCAAAATAATCCAACAAAGAGCAGAATAAGACCGGATCTACCAGTTCCTGGTAGGTCTAGACACAAGCTACGAAAACATCAGGAGTCAGGTGATGATGGCACCAGAACTCCCTTCCCTTGCGTCAGTCACCGCCATGGTCCTTCGCGAAGAAACACGAAGGCGAACCATGACTCATCCGCAAGGGACCCAAACAACCACTGAAGCAGAAAACCATGTCTTTTTTGCCGGAAAAAATCAAAAACCAGAACGGAAAAAAAAGGTTCGGAAATCGCAAGGAAGAGAACTGCGAAAACTGCAAGAAAACTGGGCACAACAAAAATAACTGTTGGTTCCTCTACCCACATCTCCGACCACCAAGAAACGAAAGAAATGGGAAGGCTAATCTGGTGGAGGGAGTCGCCAGCAGCATCGCACAACTAAACGGGAACGGCGACCGCCGAATCAACTTCTCGCAAAACCCTAACCCTTAGGATTCCGCTGAAAAGAACGCGTTTTATACTAACGCCTCCGGATCCGCTGACCCGCTCCGCCCGCCAACCCATACCCGCTCAGATCTTGGATCTTCCAGATCCGAGTTTCTCGGGTCCACCAATGGATCCATTATCCCGATCCAGTTAAGCAACCTGGTGGACCAGCTTAATGTTTTATTGCAAAACAACCCTCCTGCTTCAGGTAATTACTCAGGTATGAAACAGAATCCTGTTTTTGCTAATGTCTCTAGCTTATTTACTAAATCAAATGAAAATTGGATTGTTGATACCGGTGCTACAGATCATATGACCGGTAATCCAAAACTTCTTAGTAACATTAACCAAAATTTAAGATGGTTAAATAATTTTGTTACCGTTGCAAATGGAGATAAAATTCAAATTCAAGGAATAGGAAAAGCAAACTTGATTAATAACACATGTGACAATATTTTGTATATTCCCAATCTTAATGCTAACCTAATTTCAGTTGCCAAAATTACTACTGAACTCAATTGTAATGTGATTTTTTCCCCTAATAATGTGTTTTTTCAGGATCGTACCACAGGGAGGATGATTGGTAAAGGCATCCTCACAAATGGTTTATATGTCCTTGAAACAAACAAAAGGGCATATCATACCCAAACTCTTGATAATCACCTTCTCTGGCATAAGCGGATGGGTCATCCCTCATCAAATGTTCTAAAAAGTTTTTTTTCCATATTTTAAATCTAATTTACTATGTGATGTGTGTCGTTTTGCTAAACAAACCCGATTACCGTTTTCAAATTCCAGTACAAAAACTTATGTTCCATTTACCATTATTCACTCCGATATTTGGGGACCTGCTCCCAAAGAATCCTACAATGGTTTTCGATATTTTATTAGTTTTATTGATGATTTTTCTAGAACCACCTGGATTTACTTATTAAAACATAAATCTGATGCTTATCCAGTGTTTTGTGAATTTTTACGTTTTATTGAAAATATGTTTGATGCAAAGATTAAAAAATTTCGATCTGATAATGGCTCCGAATATATGAGCAATATGTTTCAAAACCTTTTAAAACAAAAAGGTATTCTTCATCAAACATCTTGTATAAATACACCACAACAAAATGGGCTTTCAGAACGAAAAAATCGACACCTTTTAAATGTTACTCGATCTCTTCTTTTTCAGAATAATGTTCCAACACATTTCTGGTCTGATGTTGTTCTCACTGCTGCTTATATAATTAATCGCATTCCTAGTCCTACAATTAATAATAAAAAACCTTTAGAACTTTTGTACGATAAAGAAATTAGTATTAATCATCTTAAAGTCTTTGGGTGTACATGTTTTGTTCACAAAAAACGTGAACACAAACTTGACTACACCTCGGTTAAATGCATTTTCTTAGGATATTCCTTCAAGAAGAAAGGATACAAATGTTATGATCCAGCAAATAGGAAATTCTATGTCTCCAGATACGTTTCCTTCTTTGAAGCTGAACCCTTCTTTAAAAGTTCCATCCCTGAAAACTCCTCCTCTTCCTCTGTTCTACCAAACTTTCCTCAAGAGATATCCGCTGCCTCACCCATTCTCAAGGAAGAAAACGAACAAAGGGAGGGAGAAGATGAAAACGAACGAAGGGAGGGAGAAGACGGAGAAGAACAAAGGGAGAGAGGAGATGGAGAAGAAGAACTTCCGAGAAGATCCTCTCGTACTTCACGACCTCCCCCTAGATTTAATGACTATATTCTTTCACACGTCACGTATCCTATTCAGAATCACTTATCCTATCACCAATTCTCATCCAACCATCAGGCCTTCTTAGGAAAGCTAGATCAAAATAAGGAACCAACAACATATCAAGAGGCTATAGGAAACCAAAATTGGAAGAAAGCCATGAAAGATGAGTTACGTGCCTTAGAATCCAATCAAACTTGGACTCTAGTTCCTCTACAACCCAACATAAAGCCTGTCGGCTGCAGATGGGTCTACAAAATCAAATATCATAGCAATGGCAACATAGAAAGATATAAAGCCCGTCTTGTAGCTAAAGGCTACACTCAAACCTATGGTCTTGACTATCTAGAAACCTTTGCTCCCGTAGCCAAAATGAACACTGTTCGAGTCCTCCTATCAATTGCAGTTAATCAAGGTTGGAATCTCTTCCAAATGGATGTTAAAAATGCTTTTCTACAGGGAAACCTTGAAGAAGATGTTTATATGACTCCACCACCTGGCTACACCACACATCCAAATCAGGTATGCAAGCTTCATAAGTCTATATATGGACTAAAACAATCACCTTGAACATGGTATGCCAAACTTAGTCTCTCTCTTATTAGTTATGGATTCATTAAAAGTTCTGGTGATGCATCAATGTTTACAAAACATAGTCATAATACCACTATCATCGTACTCATTTATGTGGATGACATTATTATAACCGGGAATAATGATCACAAAATCACCTTAGTCAAGGAATATCTAAAATCTAAATTTGACATCAAAGACTTAGGGTTTATGAGATATTTTTTAGGAATAGAAATTACACACTCCAAGAAAGGTCTGTTTCTTTCCCAACGCAAATACACCCTAGACCTACTCAAAGAAACTGGAAAACTAGGATCAAAACTCATAACTACTCCAATAGAAATCAACAAAAAACTAGGACCAACAGATGGTACCCCTCTAACCAATATTAGACAATTCCAAAGATTAGTAAGAAAGCTCATCTATCTCACTGTTACTCGACCCGACATTACTTATGCTGTTAGTCAAATAAGACAATTCATGCATGCCCCTCACACTCATCACTTAGATCTGGTAAACAGAATCTTATGCTACCTTAAAGGAACCCCTGGACAAGGACTTTTAATGAAACCTAATAACTCTAACTCAATAATTGGATATTCCGATGCAGATTGGGCTGGAAGCCATGATCGAAGATCAACTACCGGTTTTTGCACCTTTGTAGGAGGCAACTTGGTAACATGGCGAAGTAAGAAGCAAAATGTTGTTGCACGATCTAGTGCAGAAGCTGAATATCGAGGGATGGCATCCACCACCAGCGAATTAATCTGGCTCCGACAACTCCTCAAAGACATGAATATCATAACTCAGGAACCAACAAAAATGTTCCGTGATAACAATGCAGCACGGCACATTGCCACAAATCCAGTCTTCCACGAAAGGATCAAGCATATAGAAGTTGACTGTCATTTCATCAGAGAAAAAATACAGTCAAAACAAATAGAAGTTCCCTATGTCTCAAGCAAAGAACAACTTGCAGATATCTTCATCAAAGCTCTTGATCGCAGAACCTTCTCCAACCTTCTCTTCAAGTTGGGATCTGTCAACCCGTTCCAGACACAACTTGAGGGGGCGTGTTAAAGAACATACCTTCAATGCAACGACTCTCCATTAAGACCTTCAATGCAACGGCTCTCCATTAAGAGGCACCTCTTGGGAGATCCAACCCCAGAATAAATGTATAACAGATATAACTCAATGTATAAGTATCTCTCATGTATTAGCAAACAAATAATCATCAAAATATACACTTATCTTCCTCCCGCACCGTTCTTAATAAATCTGTATGAAAATATGCAACATTTCCACACACAAAATCCCAAGGGGTTGTAGTGCACAAATTTAAAACTATTGGTAACTTAATATAGTTTAAGAATTATAACAATTAAACACTATTTTCAAAAAAAAGGTGACCCATGGTACTAAAAGTTAGAAAACCTTAAAACCAATTTTTAATTGGTCATCATGCAAAATATGTAAAAAGAAAAAAGGAAAAAAAAGGAACTCCCCTTGCTATGTCCTAAATTTATATTGTTCCAATATTCAAATTATGGTGCCAAAGTCTCTTACAAGTTTTAAATGGAAATATGTTACAATCGACAATAAAAAAGATCTCTAATTACTTTTAGGTTATTTCTGCCTCAAGTTAAACAATAGCAACCAAAATTGGCCTAAAAATACGTGAATAGACATAGCTCGGAGTTTAACTAAAAATGAAATAAAATTAGTGGAGATGTAGAGAGAGAAATGAAGTGATTACAAATCCCAAATTTCCAACAATCTCACTCAAGCCCACCGTGTCCCAAGTATATTTATTGCAAAACAGAAGAGGTGAGATCACCAAATAGGAAGTTGAGGCCGATTTTTCTTCACCGAATAAGAATTAGAAAAGTTGGGATGGAAGATATGAACCACACAATGACACAATTAAATATTCCAATTAGAAAAATAAGTCCAGTCTTTCTCATTTTTTGATTCATGGAATAGGGGAATATGGATTAGAAAAGGGTAAGTTCAGAGTTCAGACGTTTTCTTTTTTAAATTCGGGTTTGAACCAGTTAATTAGGTATTTAATTGTTTGATCAATATTGTGTTTCCGCAACTGTGATATGTGAATTATAGACAATTGAAACGTTTTATAAAGTAGTGGCGGAAGGGGTGAAACTGTCAATAGAAGAACACTTATGAAGATTTTTCAAAATCTTGGATAAATATACACACGTCTAAATATCCACCAAATAAATAAGTAATAGTTCGGTAAATGTATGAATATGATAAGAAAGCGATTGTTGACTTTCTTCCGCACATTTAACTTAACTTGCACATGCAAGCTAGGATAAGATAATGATTATCACAAATAAATTAAAAGATTTTTAATTTCGGTATGATTATATTTTTACTAAGGTGCAACTTAATAAAAAAATCGCATAAACTCAAACAAAGCAAATCAATAGAGCTTTCTCACTTTATATATTTTAAAGCAAAACAGTTAACTTACAGAGATTAAAATTCTAGTGGGTGAAAATAATATCTTGTGATTTAGCTCAAGTAGAAAAAGTGTAACATCCCGAAACAGCAGAAATTTAAAAAAAAACATTAATAAAACATTAAAGACCAATAATCAAAGACGGGACTGTTACTTCTCATCAAATATATAAGCGGTGCACCATATTACATCAGAGTTTGTCAAAACGATACATGATTACAACTGAACAACAAAGGGAGATAAAAGTAATCATGTCAACCTCAGTGGTCCGAAAGAAAGAATCTGATCCCAAGATGTGCGCGCCCGCTGATCACCACCCTACTGGACTTACTGCGGTCCTGAAAAATATGTAACAACAATGCCTAAGTTTCCAGAAGGAAACCCCGTATGCTAAGCTCACTTATATGCATGCAGTAGTACAAATGACCATATCATACTAGTAGCATATCATGCCATCAACAGTAAGGAAACAGTTCCTCCGAAGGGTAACACATGACATCAGTCCGACAATCATCATCGGGTCTCCCAAGGAGACCTACCGTAGGCACATACGGTCTAACAGAACATGACGTGACACTTCCCACACGCGGCTACACTAATCATGGGGTTCGACAAGGAGCATCCGCCAAGTCCGCGTCATAAGAAACAGATCTGTAACTTCGTGGTCGAAACCACACCAACGGAGTCGTCGCTCGGTCGGTCCATCAATCATCATCTCAGTAGGTGCCCATCTTAGGAACATAGCCGGAACATCATCATCGGACCATCAATCATCATCGCCGGAACAACATCGACGGCATCACCGGCGCTGCAACGGTGGTCCGTCAATACGTCCGGCACATCATCGGACGGGTCCAGACCGAAGTCTGCCAAGTCATCAGGCTCCACGAGCCGCAAACACCAACCGTGCTGCTATAAAAGCAGGACAGCGACCTCCGTAGCCACATAGGCTGGTAGTCACCTCACCCAACGACAGTTGCGTGCCCGCACGAACATCATACATTGGGATCCGCGATCCCTCAGGCCTGCTACTCTACAATGAGTCCAATCAATCCATCATATTAGTCACGATCCATACATGGAGGTGATGCGTCCCGAACACCCACACTCTTCCACACGGTGGTCCCTGGGCAGACACGCGTAACGCGCCCACTGTCACCTCCGGCTCACGCACAAGGCGAGGACACGGGTTTCCGTGGACAGAGTTGGCATCCAAAACGGGACCAGAAATTCAGTCCTGTGCAAAAACGGTCGACCGAAAGAGACAACCTGGTCGACCGCTTCCTCAAGGGAATCGGTCGACCGAAAGTCTGCAACGGTCGAACTCTTTGCGCAAAACTTAAGTCCCAACGGTCAACCGTTGATCTAAAACCAGTCGACCGATACGAGGTCAAAATCCAGAGTCTGGTCAACATCAATTCAAAACTATCGGTCGACCGACTCAGGGGTCTCGGTCGACCGAAAACTACTAGGGCATCCTAGCAATTCTAAGCCATATAACAGTCGACCGCAAACGAGCATAAAAATCCATTACACTTAAGTTCCGGTCGACCGACCACAAGGAACCGGTCGACCGAAAACAACCAGGCAATCAAAGTACACTACATTCGGTCGACCGCCCGAAGGGACCCGGTCGACCGTTGGTCGTCTTCAACCTTGCACCAGCCAAGGTTTTAGGCAAACTCGCCGCCAGGGACGTCTCCGACCTCCCCCGACCGACCAACAAAACCCTCCCACGAGGGTGGGTGAGCAACATCAAAACACACTAGAAGCCGACATACCTCGAAGAAGAAGACGAAACCGCCGGAGCTCCGCTCGCGCACGCCGTCACCTCCGGTGATCCTCCTCACACGATCGCCTCCGCACGCCTCACGTCGGAGCCTCCTCCTCTACTGCGCCGGAAATGGAAGAGAATGAGAGTGAGAGAGTGCAAGTGAGTGTGTGTGAGAGAGAGAGATATATATTTTCGTTTTAAAATAAACCAACCCAACACAACCCTCTCCTCGTCTACAGTAACCCGTCTCCTCCACCATCACCTACACACCCTAAACTCCTTCATTCTCATGCAAACCACTATGCTCCACTCCTTTCCCGTGCAAACCCCTCCTCTAATCACCATTAACCCCTAATCGGGTTTAGGGACATAACAAAAAGAAACTTAACAAATTTGAATGGCTCAAGCTTGAATCCTCTAGACTTCATAACATCCTCTGCTAAAAATTACTTAAAGAGGTAGTAGCTTAACCTGGAATACAAATGCGTTTCACAAGAATTTACCTGAAAACCCTAGTTTCATTTAAAGTTATTGTATCCAAGATCACAAAACCATTCACTAAAGAAAGTATGAAATATCCAATAATGTTTCCAATTATTCAAAAATTACAAGTCCAACGAAAACTTCACCTTCCGACGTCCACACTCAAGTCATTTGAGCTCTACTTGTATGTTTTAAATCTATACTTGTCTGGTTTGCTTTTGATATGAGTCACAATACCCATGTTTTGCATTCATCTATCTTTTTGTTGAAACAAGTATCAGTCAAGTACGAGAAAAATCATACCAGTAGATCTCACCTCCACTTGAACTATTTTCGAGTTTTTTTCGCGTAATTGTGTTGGGTCGAAAAAAAATATAAAAAAAAGGATTTTAAGCATTCACTAAAATGCGATCAATTGCACGAGCAAAAACAAAACCAGACAAGACAAGATGATCTAAGAACAAAACGATCTAAGAATAATACGTGCAGTCATCCTTAAAATTACTAATCCATGACAGCATTGGAGCTATTTTCGCGTAATTTTGTGGGGTCGAAAAATAATATCCAAAAAAAAGAAAAGAAAAAAGTAGTAGTGAGTTGAGCTGAAATTGAGGTCCAAACGGGCATCCCATCCACAAACCTCGTCTCCTCCATTGCGCGGCAAACCCAACCCATAATCAATCAATCAATTACCCAACCCTAACCCCAACCCTAACCCCTCCGATGGATCCCGACGAGACCCACCGCCGGTCGCGTGACCTACGGCGGGACGCGCTGGTCCACGACCTCGCCCGGCGCCTCGCCCACGGCGACCCCCTCGCCAAGGTCTGCGCCGCCAGGGAGGTCAGGAAGGCCGCCCGAGCCTCGTCCAAGACGCGGACGGCGTTGGGGGTGGTCGGTGTGGTGCAGCCGCTGGTGGAGATGGTGGAGGGTGGGGAGTTCGTCGCCGTGGAGGCCGCCGTCGTCGCCGTTCTTAATCTGGCCGCGAGGAATGACCGGTCAGTATGGGGTTTGGGGAGAAAGATTGGGTTTTTAGGTTTGGTGTTTTGGGGATTGGGTGTTTGGGTTGGATTTAGGGTTTGTGATTTGTAAAGTAGGGAGTTTTGAGGTTTTTATCGGACTTGTCTATTTAAATTTTGATGGTAAAAGCTGGTGTTTTGGGGGAGTGCTGAAATGTAACAAATGTTGATCAGATTGAGAGAAATGAATTACTTGTGATTTTGATTGTGTGTTTGTGCTTCCGAGGGGGAGTGTATGTGTCCGGTGATGTTGAGTTTCAACTTTCATTTGAATGTCGATGATGTGGATGTGTATCGATAATTGGATAGCAATTGGATGTTTGAGGATGTAGTCAGTTAGTTGCGTTTATAATTAGAAAGATTTGGTGGAACGTCTTGCCGGTCAGGTTTAGCGTTAGTCATGCATAAAATGTCGATGTGGGGAGCCAAATTTCTCTCTCTTTATTTTGCATACTGCCTCAGAAATACAAGTCTAACACCATCTGTTTAAAAAATGGATCACCCTGGAAGCGGCGTAACTTATGATATTGATGCCCTATTATGAAGTATAAATCAACTTCCAAATAGAGGACCTATATTACAATTTAGCCTTCCCTTTATTGTTAATTATTGGCCTTCCCAAATGCTAATCTATCTTGTTTTTATTCGTTGGTTTTAATACCTAAAATATGTATTGCCCATGTACTAACATGTTGATTAAACTGCATAGTTTAGTTAATTTTTTGTTGAGCACGTCTCGCATAAAGAAGGTTAATTCAACGGAATTCCAATTCCATTTTATTTATATAGCGTAGACATATTATGCTTTTACCCAAAGAAAACTCACTTTTTTGCATGGGTTTGCTTATATGATTTCATTAAAATCTCGGTAGAGGATTAGAATCATTTCATTACCAATTAATCTCTAGAACTAAGCCTTGCTATTTAGAATGAACCCAAATACTTGTTTGTTACTACAATGACACTTAGTAAGGTCAATCCATGGATTAAGTTTCGTTACAAGAAAAGAAAAAAAGTTCTTTTGAAGCAAACTCACATAGTATAACACAATGGTATATCAAGGGAATCATATCCTTGATACATAGTCATTAGGTAGTATTCTATGGGTTTCCGTTTTCAATTTCGGGGTCTTGCCGTTTACAACCATCTTGAATGTTTGGCCCGTTAATGTAAATGACTAAATTCCATGTCAATGGTTTCAAATCAAGGTTCTGACAAAGTCTTCCAATCAAGCCAACTAGATGCATGTTTTATCTCTCTTTGGTACAACTTGGATTGTGAAGGAGCTCGAAGTAAAATTTTATCAGTATTTTATAGAAAATACTGGCACAAAAAAATTACCTCTTTTCTTTATTATTCCATATCAGACATTTATGGATGGGAAAAAAATAGGTTCTACCATACTCAGAGCGGCGAATTATTGGGCTGAGCTGGATTTGAACCAGCGTAGACATATAGCCAACGAATTTACAGTCCGTCCCCATTAACCGCTCAGGCATCGACCTAGGAAGAATCCATTCTAGGATTATTGATAATTGAAAATTCATGATCAAAACTTCCTTTTGTAGTACCCTACCCCCAGGGGAAGTCGAATTCCCGCTACCTCCTTGAAAGAGAGATGTCCTGAACCGCTAGACGATAAGGGCATACCCGCCCGACCACCATCAGACTATGATATAGTATCATCAGTTTTTTCGAACTGGGATTTATTTTTTTTCGTTTTCTCCTCAACATGAATTTACTCAAGATATAAAGAGGGTAACATTCACGTCGAAAATGTAGTTGTTACTGCGTGTTTATTTTGGAAAATGATATTGATGGATCTTTTAGTCAAAGCACTTGTTTGAAATTTTCGCAACAGGATATCTATATTGTTATGGTGGAGCTTTATTGGTCGCCATACACTTTTTTATTCCCTGTCTTGATTATTTGTCGTCAATATTCGTGTATGTTGTTTATATTCTATGGCTGTCAAAAGCATGGTGTTTCACATTTATAAGAGTCAAATTATGATTATATAAGTTTGAACTAATTCATTTAAAACTTACATTTTTAATCGTAAAATGAATATTATTAATTTTAATTAGGCTTGTATTGTTCTTTTGAAATGCTCGGAAATCTTTGTTGACTCTTTGTGTTTATGAATCTAAATATCTCTACTGAGACTTTGTATGTTATCATATTCTCTTCCAGCATTAATTAACAATGTTCCCTTTTCTCTGTAGAAACAAGGACACTATAGTCATGCTTGGTGCTGTCCCTCCCCTTGTTGAGCTTCTTAAATCTATAAATGGCCGATTGCGAGAGTTGGCAACTGCTGCTATTCTGTCACTGTCAACTTCAACTCCCAACAGATCGATCATTATTGCTTCTGGAGCTGCCAAACTTCTAGTTCAGGTGCTTATTTCTGGAAGCATTCAGGGCAGGGTTGATGCTGTCACGGCACTGTACAATCTCTTCACTACTCAGGAAACACTTGATCCTCGTCTGTATGTTGAATCTATCTTCCCTCTCCTTTCCCTCTTGAAAGACAGCAAAAAGTGCTCAAAGTTTGCTGAAAAAGCCACTGCACTCCTTGAAATACTTTCACAATCTGAAGAAGGACGAAATGCAATCTCAGAAGTCGAAGGTGGCATTCTGACTGTTGTAGAGACCGTTGAAGATGGCTCTTCACTTAGTGTGGATTATGCTGCAGGCATACTGCTGAATTTGTGCAGGAGTTGCCGGGAGAGATATCGGGTACTCATCCTTCACGAAGGTGCAATTCCTGGTCTTTTGGTGTTGACCGTCTATGGCACCGAAAGAGCTAAAAAGAGAGCAAAAGCTCTGCTAAAACTTCTCAGGAATGACCGAAAACCCATGAGGGTTTCTTCTGAAGTTTTGGAGACCCTTATCTGCACATTACCTGTCAAGTAAAAGGACTAAATAGAGCCTCCGAAATCCAGGAAAGTTGTTGCCGTAAATAGTTCGATGCAACGTGGAGCTCAACTCGAGCAACTCGAAGAATCCATTAACATGACATCAGTTACTTAATAGTTGGTGATGGATAATCCGTACATATAATGCAAGGTTTAAATCTGAAGGGCAGTCATCATGTCCATCACCTTGCATTGTCACCTCCAAACCACACAGGAGCAAGTGTTCTTCCTGAGTTTTGATTTGTAAAGTGTCTTCATCCTTTTGTTATGTGTTTGTATCTTATTGTCTTTGGGTCTCAACCGTTTTGAATCCATAATGTTTACAAGAAAATCACTGCAAGCTACCTGTGATTTCTGCTACGATCATTGTTTACCTTTATATAATTTAAAATTTTTGTTGGAGGCTTGCCAATTGCCATGTTTCATATCCGAGATTATTTAAATAAGATACGGTGTACATGTTTCTTCGCACTTATTGTCAATTTGGTGTTTGGACTTGATGTAATTCTACACCTTTTCCATTGTTTCTGTCTTCAATCTGGATCTTAAAACCCATTCCTGGTAGAGCTAATCATTTCCCATCTTCTCATGAGACCTTTTTATCTATTTCGTGGAATCAAGAATATTTACTTCCACCTTTTCTGGAGAGCACGGATTGATTACAATTTACAGGGGAGGAGAAATGAAGGTTGCTCAGACCTAGACGCACCAGGAAGAATAGAATCCAGCCTTTTGTTGAATGTAATTCGGAAATAATGTGGCTACAAGTTTTTATAGCCATCTTGGCTATTGTGTTTTACTTTAGAATTTTCAAGATTATACTAATTAAATCAAATCACATTTATTCTTAACTACTAAACTCCAACAAAATGATTTTTATATCAAAATAATTAATTATTTTGTATTTTTAAAATATAAAAAATTATTAGATTTCATTAGTTTAATAACCGAGCATTTAGTGAGAGAGAAAGAAGAGATGAAAGATGAGAGAGTATAAAGAAAAATGATTAATTGACGCGGTGCGTCTCAGACGCCATCTGACGTCGTCAATACAGTCAGCAAAAAACACATATTTTTTATTATCAAAGATTAATTAAATCACATATTATTTATTTATTTTGTGTCTCATACGCGCACGTTAAACTATGCGACATTTGGTTTCCACCATATATATCTCATCAAAACTTTTCATTATCCCCCAAAACCTTCCATTCTCCATCTTTTTCTCCTGGCGCAAAGACCCGTCACGGCCATTGACGAGGTTGAGATCGGGATCCACGTCGTTGGCGTTGTCGATGGAGGGTCAAGGACGGGGTGGAAGGCGAGATCGGTAAAAGGGATGTCGAGTGAGACGACGCGGTAGTGTGTCTTCAGGGAGGTGGGGACGCTGGCGAAGTTTGTTAGGACGTCGCGGTGAAGTTGGTGGGCACGGATGAGGAGGAACTGGTCGGCGTTGGAGCCCATCCTGAGGTCGAGTACCATTAGATCTCACGATGTTAGGAGGTGGTCGGCGAGGAGGAGGAAATGTGGTTCTTTGTAGCTGATTTGAGTTTTTTGTGTATTGTTTTTTTTTGGAAAAGTTGGTTTTTTATGGTTGATTCAAAAAAATTGGTTTTGTTCTGTGATGGATCGGTCTTGGTTTTTTGAAAGTGTGGTTCTTTGTAGTTGATTAGAGTTTTTTTGTGGAGTTTTTGGGGAAAAGTTTGGTTTTTTGTGACTGATGGGAAGTTTTTGGTTTGGTTTTGTGATGTATCAATCTTGATTTTTTGGTGTTATTTTGGAATGTTTGTTTCTTTGTAGCTTTTGTTGTTTGTAGTTGTTTTGATTTTTTTTGTGTGGTGTTGTTGGGGAAAGTTTGGTTCTTTGTATCTCATTTGAGGTGTTGTGGTGATAAATTATTTTTTTTGGGTTGTTGGTGTTTGTTTGTCTTGAAAGTGTGGTTTTTTTCTTTGATTTCGGTTTGTGGTGTTCTTGTCTAAGTTTTGTTTGTTTTTTGGGCCTTTTGATTTGTTTTTACGTAATTGAGTTTGATTTCGTGTTCTTGTTTGCTAATTTCAACTTTTATTGTTTAAAAGGACAAACTCATATGATAAAATGACAAACGCATGTGATAAAAATGACAAACTCATATATTAAAAATGACAAACACATAAGTTAAAAAAAGACAAACTCATATGATAAAAAGGACAAACGCATGTGATAAAAAAGACAAACTCGTATATTAAAAAGTACAAACTCATATGATAAAAATGAAAGACGTAGATGATAAAAATGACAAACTCATAGCTTAAAAATGACAGACTCATAAGTTAAAAAGGACAAACCCATATGATAAAAATGACAAACTCATATGATAAAAAAAGCAAACACAAGTGATAAAAAGGACAAACTCATATATTAAAAATGACAAACTCGTTGGTTAAATAAGGCAAACACATAAGTTAAAAAGGACAAACTCATATGATAAAAAGGAAAGACGCAGATGATAAAAAAGACAAACTCATATCTTAAAAAAGACAAACTCATAACCTAAAAAGGGCAAACTCATAAGTTAAAAAGGACAAACTCATATGATAAAAAAGAAAAACTCATATATTAAAAATGACAAACTCATAGCTTAAAAATGACAAACCCATTAGTTAAAAATGACAAACGCAGATGATAAAAAAGAGAAACTCATATATTAAAAAGGTCAAACTTATATGTTTAAAATGACAAAACGCATGGTGTAAGGTTTCTTCATTTTACATGAACTCTTCAGTTTACCTTTGTATCCTAAAGTTGCATGCGAAAACCAAAAGTGTTAGGAAAGTAAAGGTTGCGTTGACCAAACGTTGCGTTGGGAAAGTGATGTTGCATTGAGAAACTAAAGGTTGCATGTGACACAAAATAAATAAACATGTTATTTAATTAATTTCAGAAAGGAAAAGACATTTGACTTTTGCTAACTGGACTGCTGACTGGACTGATCACGTCAGGTGCGTCCGGGACGCCACGTCAGTGTATAATGACCCATAAATTATTTGAGTAATTTTTACAATTTGTACAACACATATAATGAATTTTAAGTGTATTCTGTGTGATTCTGCAAAATTTCCATTAAATATTAATATACGTATCTGACGTTAACGGTTTGCTAACTGAATGACATTTGAAAAAGGTTAATGACATAAGAGTAAGTATTTTAATTTTTTTGTGTGACATTAGTGGAAATAATTACTTTCAGACCATAAATCCAATTTTATTATTTTTTAGTAGCACATAAACAATTCACCCTATATTAAACTCCACGTATCATGATTCGCACTGGGAAAATAAATGTAAAGGGTTAACGAGGTATGACCTCATTTTAGTTCTCGTTGGATTTTACCAGTTGTTTAACTGAGCCAAATATTTAGTTGACCAACATATTTTTGTTTAGTCAAGTCATACAATTATCTAACTAATCTAGTAACTTGTTTAACATCATTTTAGATGTAAAGATGTTGTAAATATCTTACAAAAAAAGAGGATGATGTTGAAAGTAGCTTACAAAAAAGAGGACGATGTTGGAAATATGTAAGTTTATGTCACGAAGCATGACTCAAATATTAGACTGGTTCACCCACATAATTTTGCTTTTCTTGTAGTACCGTTACTGGTGCAAACGGATACAAACTAGTCTATTTCTGTATCCGAGTTTTAAGATATGGATATCATTTTTTCATATTCGGGCAGATATCAGATTTCAAGTTTTTGTGGATACGGAGATGGATATGGAATTTTCAATTTTAGTGGATATGGATACAAATATGTGCATTTGTCGGACAAGGATACAGATATCCGTAGGATTAAGATAATGTTTTTTCCTATACATGTTTACATGAGTTATTTCTTCCCGATTCCTTTTAATTACTAATACACATTAAAATTCGTTACGTTTCTAAACTTATATATTTAAGATATAGTTTTATCCAATTTAAGAGATAATTTTTTTTACGCTGAGTTACCATGATATATACTTGTTTTACAAAAGCCCTAAACTTAAAAGCCGACATCAGTCCCAAAAAACACGACCAAAAGGCCGAAGAAGACATAAAACTTGTAAATGTTATTTTCTTTTAGCCGATAAGGTAAATTTCTCGGCTCCGCCGGTCCGCCCTAATTAGAGGGTTCAAATTTCTGTTTCTTATGGTCAGATGTTAACAAAGAAATAACGAACCTTAATTTTCTGAAGATATTTAATCTATCCCATCTTGATTTCTGACAAAATACAACGAACACCTATATTTCCAAAAATAAAATTGTTCTTGATGTTTTCAAACCGTTGCCATGAAGTTATAAGAAAGCTACTTTAGCCCATTGAGCTATATTATTATTATTATTATTATTAATTTCTTTACACCTTGCTACGTCGGATGAACTATTGAAATATTAGTTTAATGTGGTTGAATACATGTTTCGAATTTCTTACCCCATTCATCATATCGTTTTGATAGTCATCTAAATTTACGAATATGTTTTGTTAAAATGATGATTTATGAGGGCAGAATAAGGTAAAGATCAAATTGAGGGAAATTCTAACAAATTAGTTTGGACATAGAGGAACATTTAACAAAATACCAACAATGCAAGAAATATGAAACTACAAATTTTGGGAAACTTAAATCCCAATTAAAACGACCTGTACATCCACATCAAGACTTTGGTGGGAAACCTGATATTGAGGATGTGATTTAGGTCACCAAATTTTTCTACTCATGATGTCACTTACCATCTCGATCTTAGAATGTGAGACCTTAGCTTACTATACTCGATGACAATTGTAGCATTAAGCCAACAAAAAATAGTATAAAATCAGTGTATTGGATGGATCATATTAAATTAGGATTTTGCTTTGCATTAAAATTTTCAAAATCTGTGATAACATGTTTTACTAAAATCTCACGGGAATTCTCAAATCCTTCGCAAGATTTTAGAATAATGTCTTTATACAAAAAATTTCAAAACGAATACGAATTTGAAAAGGACTTTTCATTATTCATTTCAGTTTTGATTATTCAAATTCATACAAATTATTAACATCTCACATAGGATCATATGCACATCGTGAAAGTAATGTGTTATAAGAGTTTTACTTTTATATGTCAATTATTATGAATTGAATGTGCAAATATTTTGTTCCTTGATTATGATATTCGTCTTTTGGAAGTGTTAAGGAAGAGACGCTTGATTCTTAACCGTAGAGCTCTAAAAGATAATGATTTACATAAATCAAAAGTTATTCACAGTCATGGTAGTTAACATAGAACATTAATTACCGAGATAAGATTGTCGTGTTGGTCATCGATTGTTGTAGCTCTACAAATAATTGACGACACGAGTATATAAAAGAGGAAAAAAATATTTTTATATATTGAATAGACCTAACAAGTAAAACATTATGGAATTGTGTTTCATGTCATTAATGTTTTTACTGTGTCTTGGATCCTAAGATATGAGACTTATATCTTTTCACTCAAGAAATGTTTAATCTAATTATTGTCAAAAACTACCAATGAGTGTAGTGATAACGACAATAGTTGGTTGAACATAACTTGTGCTGGAAAAGATAGTTAGTCAAACGATTATCATTGTCACTCTTAATTGAGTTATGATATTAGTGGGCCCCTTGATAAAGCAAAATTCTAATGTGCACACAATCTGACTTTAGTTAAGTCACATAGTTATAATTAGCTTAAAGAGATCAAGAAATGAATATAATACAACAGTGACACATTTCTACTTTGTATATATTCTTAATATCATGAGGCAAGAGACGGACACAAGTGGTGCACTTACATCACTAAATGGATCGTGTTTTAGTTCAGGTGGAACAAAGACATCTATGCTAATTGGGTGACTATAATGTGTAGCTAGATACTGCTTATAGTCTGAGATATTAACTGTTTAATATCACTACCAATTAGGCTTAGATCCTCCTGTAGGTCACACCACAAAACTCGAAAACAAGATGTTTGATTTTAAGTTCATATGATGTGTTGGGTTTCTTATGAAAATGGGACACATGTGGTGAATTAATTAAAATCAATATGTTATGAGAATTAACATAATTAGAATCATAATAAATTCATATGAGGTATATATTATGGGTGTAATAATTTAATATTATATATGATAATATATATAGGATGTGAATTGCTAAAAACCCCAAAAGATTAAATTTTGTTGGAAATAAATCCAAAATTTGACAAAGGTAAAATCGGGGTCAAACACGGTGAACCGTTCATGGTTCGGTCGACCGGGGCATCTTCGGATCGGTTAACCGAATAGGGAACGGGTAAGCGCAATTTGTTGACAGAGATTGCCCAGAGTGCCTGGACAATCGGGTTCGATTAACCGATTGGAAACGGTCAACCGAGAAGTAGTATTTTCGGTAGACCGAAGGTGACACGGTCATCCGATGACTATGTTCCAGGAGCGATTTTGGTGGGTCAAAGGTAAACCGATTCCAAGACGTGGTTCGTCCGAATTATTCTAGGGAATTTTTTTCATACAGATTCGGTCGACCGTCTAGCTCACGGTGCACCGAACACGTGTTATAATCGAATGGTTCGGTTGACCGAATAATACTCGGTCTACCGAACAAGAACGATTCTGCCTGGATTATTAAGAGATTAATTAAATCATGGGTGGAATAATTCCAGATTTAATTAAAACGTTTTTTGTAGGTGATTAAGTGGAATTTAGAGATTAATTTTAGGAGAGAAAAACAAGAGATCGTGACTAAATAATAGCTCTTGATAAAGATATTTTGGGAGCCTATAAAAGGGCACATATTCCTACTTGTTTTAATACTAATGCAAAATCTTTCTCTCATTAATATCTCCCTAATCACCACGAAATTTCTCTTAGTAAAATTAAGTTTGGAGATTAGAATCTCAGGAGACTTAAAAAGGGGTTATTAGATAGATTCTAAACCTTTCTAGAGATTGATTGACTAGCTCATTTCTCTCTAATCTTGTTTAGAGTTTGGTGAACACTCGGAGGTAATTCCGTGGGCAACACAACGAGCAACGCGACTCCGGATCATCAAAAGGTTTTAGAGAACCTTTAGGTATGATTCTCCTTTGTGATTTTTTTAATAAATGTAGGATTGCATGCTATTAGAATAAAACACAAATAGATGTACATAAAATTGCTGAAAATATGAAAATTGATCTTGTATGTTATATTAATTTTTTTAAAATATATACATACATAGGGATACGAAATCCTACACATCGGTATATATTTAATTGCTAAGATAAGATTTTAAATTCCTTACTGATTAGCATAAGTGTTATCGACATTATACTATATGATATTCATTGTCAACCGTCCTTTTAAGTGAAATGTATATTCGAATAGGGCCAAGTTCTAGCATTATTCATCTTATTTAGTTTAAACCTCTTACAATCTCACCATTGAATCTCATTTACAGTTAATCTCTCATTTAATTAGCATAATCGTTTTTCTTATAATCTACCTTACAATTCCAGATGTACGGTGGATATGGTGGGGGCTTAAAATTAAAAATTTAACTCCAGACTTACTAGATAATTCCTATATTCGAATAAGATAAATATCATCAATAAATTTTATGTCAATACCAATAACTGAGTCCATGTGAGTGATAAATTACCGCAACCAAATGAATCTAAGTGAAATATGCAATACTGCATCTCACGACGAAAAAGAACAAATAGTTTTAGTTTTAAACAATGTTCACGTAGGTGGTCGCCTAGGCGGTAGGCGAAATGGGCGAAATGGGCGGTCGCCTGGGTGGTCGCCTCACCTAGGCGATAGCCGTTGGAGGCACTCCAACGACTATCAACTTTTTTATTTTTTTTCAAAAATTACTAGTTTGCCACTACCCCAAATTCTATATAATCCCCTCCAAACCTCTTCATTTTTCACACATCTCTCATTCTCTTCTTCTTTATAATTCTATTCTAATCATCAAGTTTCCTAATCATCAAGTTTTTGCGATTAAGTCTCCGGTCTGGTGCTTAGTTTTGAAGTTGGAAAGTGAAGTCTCCGATCCAGTTCTTCATTCTTCAACCGCCAAAATCAAGTGCACTCTTTCTAACTTCTCCTTAGAATTAAATTAATTAGTATTTTATTTTCATATTAGTCTAAATTCTTATATTAGTCTAGTTTTAAGATATGACCTACGTACCCGACACTAGTCTCCCCATGCATCACGAGAGTTACGATGACCTAAGACCTACCCGTACAAATGACCCCGGTTGGAATACTGTCCATTAAATTAGTGCTAATGATAAAAACTGCATTGTTTGTGAGTTATGTTGTAAGGAAACTAGAGGTGGTATAACCCGTCACAAACAACATCTTGCATACACCTGGTAGCAATGCTAGACCTTGTGATTAAGTTCCTGACTCTGTTAAACAAGACATAACTGCATACATGATTAGAAACAATAGGACATTACAAAACGAAAATGTATGTCTTGATGATTATGTAGACAGAGAAAACATAGAATTTGATCTCGAAATCGGGTCGGGTTCCGGTTCTGCTCGGACCCCAACCTCCCGTCATCGCCCCGTTCCTGGTCGAAAGAGACAAAAACAACGTTTGTGGGGACCATTTTGCGGACGTGGGAAGGACGTGGTTTCCGGCGCCCAACAAACAACCATCGAAAGAACCTTTAAAAAAGAAGATAGGAAAACAATTAATCAAAAATGGTCTAGGCTTTTCTATAGATGTGGTATATCATTCAACACTGTAAGGACGCCTGAGTGGAAGGAAGCAATATCCGCTACTTGTCCATACGGACCCGGACATAAACCCAGAACGTATCATGAAGTTAGTGACTTGTGCCTTAAACAGGAAATTGACTATGCTAGAGGTATATTAGAGTCGTACAGACAAGATTGGGCAACATACGGGTGCACGTTGATGACAGATGACTGGACTGATAGGTCCGGTAGGAATATAATCAATTTTCTAGTAAATTGTCCAACAGGTACCATGTTCATAAGGTCTGTAGATGCTTCCGGTCACTCTCACACCGCAGACTACTTGTACAAGCTGATAGACAAGGTAGTTGGCGAGATTGGCGAAGAACACGTTGTTCAGGTTGTCACCGACAACGCCGCCGCGTACGTACTTGTCGGTAGGAAGTTGCAGCAAAAAAGAAGATTGTTTTGGACTCCCTGTGCAACGCATTGCATCGATCTCATCTTGGAGGATATTGGCAAGCTATTTTTGAAGACTATTGCTTTAGCTCGTAAGATCATCAAACATTTCAACAGCTCTGTCATGTTGTTGAAGAGGATGCGGATTACCATTGAAGGGAACTTGCTACGTCCTGCTGTCACGAGATTTGTTACCGTCTTTCTGACTTTGCAAAGGTTGTTTCTAAAGAAAGACAGACTTCGAGACTTTTTTGTTTCCCCGGAGTACAACGATCTTAATGCAAGTTGGATAAAGAACAAGAAAAAGAAGGAGATCTCTACTGAAGTTGCCGAGACCATTCTACAAAGTGGTTTCTGGACCAACGTCGTGAAGGCATTGAAGGCCTCACAACCTATGGTCCAGGTTCTTAGACTTGTTGACGGCGATGAGAAACCACCGATGGGATATCTGTATGACGCAATGGAGAAAGCCAAAGAACAAATCATGAGGAACTTTGACGAAAACCCGAGGTTGTACAAGCAAGTCATCGACCTCATCGACACCAGGTGGGGTCCAGGGAAGATGATGTCATCACCGCTACACTCAGCTGGTTTCTTACTCAACCCTGGTACCTTCTTCTCTGTCCCACCTCAGGATCGAAATGTAGCTTTCAATGAGCATATGCTTGGATTCATGTATATCGTAGAGCGGCTCGTCCCCACTCCTGCAGAACAAGACAAGATTTGCGGTCTACTTGATCGTTACAAGAACTTCCTTGGAATATTTTCGAGGGATATGGTCATCAGACAAAGGACGGAAAGAAGACCTATAGATTGGTGACAATCTTATGGCACAGACATGGGAGAGACCGCATTACAGAGGTTGGCCCTGAGGGTGTTGGGATTGACATGCTCGGCATCAGGTTGTGAGCGGAATTGGAGTGTCTTCGAGCAGTTGCACTCAACGAGAAGAAACAAGTTGACTGTGAAGAAGATGAATGACTTGGTGTATGTGAACTACAACCAAAAGTTAAGGCAAAGGTTTCAGCGAAGGATGGAGAAGCTCGGATTTTATGACCCCATCAGTGTGGACTACGATCTCTTCGACGAGCATCCATGGTTGGTAGAAACTGAAGATTCGGTCTTCGCTAGAGAGGAGCTTACATGGGTCGATGCCGAGGAAGCAGCTTTAGGACATTCTTCTTCACGGAGACACTTTGCTCGATCCACGTCATCTGACGCGTGATGTTCCATTACATCTGACGCGCCATTATTAGGTGTTGGCATGGATGATGTCATCGTTCACATTAATTCTAGAGATCCAGGTGCATCGAGTTCTCAACCACCGATGGACATCGACGAGCAATATGTCCAATCCGACGATGAAGAAACTGAAGAAGATGATGTCTACGTCGACAATCCGAACGAGAACCACTCCGACGACTCTGATGGTGGTGGAGGATATGATATGGTTCCCAGTTGGACATTAGATCAATGTGTCCAATGGAATTAGTTAGTTAGCTTGTAATTCTAATTTCTCTTTTATCTGCTATTGTATGAACTCTGAGTTACCTTTGTAAGCGTACTACTAAGCAATAAATTGTATACCTAAGTGTTTAGGTGGGTAGAGGAACTATGTGTCTTTTTTAAGCCTAAACATGTATGGTATTTTTAGATAATATTTGTGCATTTTTTCCTATTTTTCCTGATTTTTTATCTATTTTATCAAATTTAATTGAATTAAAATTAAAAAAAAAGACTGCCCAGAGTTGGACGGTCGCACAAACGCCTAGGCGTTTCCGGAACATTGGTTTTAAATGATACCAACATCCCAATAATGGCACAATCTACAATGTTTTGTGCAATTAGTTTGTTGAAAATTTTGGTCCATTTCTCAATTAGATTTGTGTAACTTTCAAGTTTTCTCCACAGCTCTACGTGAACTTCAAATGTTTCATGTACATTCAGTTTGTAGCACTGTCACCTTCAAAAAATTGAAACATTTTCATAAGTAATAAGAAATTCGCATAACATAAATATAACTATTTATCAAACTATGAATGTCTCACTCAGAATATGACACGTGGTGGCGGCTAACTTTGAATTTTTGGAGTGCCGAGTTATGGTTAAACCCATGGCAACCTGTCTATCAAGGGTGTCCTTTGGTATCATGATGGAATTGCGCTCGTGAGTGGAAGAAAAATGTGAAGACTACAACTATTGAGTTCTACCGAAATGAATTGGACACTTAACATGATTCACAAGTAATTTGCACTCCATACTCCGATGATCGAGCAGCTTGCACATGGATTATATGCTTTGGAGAGGTTGTGATGCATGTTCCTAATAGGGTCATGGCACAATTAGGATACAGACAACACATTCCTAGGCAAATGGAAACCTACAAAATCAAAACCGCACGTCAGATACACTGTGAACTGACTACAGGTGATGAGGAACCAAATTGATGCTTGGACATTAAGAATAAATTATATTCAAGATGAAGATCATAGTTTGCTGGATGATTTCGACGTCTTTACACGATTTGGTATTGTGATGTAATAGTTAGGTGGCTTATTGTGACCACCGCCGCTCCTCCACAATGTTTATATAATATACCAAAAGCACCAATAGAACGGGAGCTGGTATATATGTGATTATTGACTTAATGTTTATTTTACAAACATCTTCTTATTAAATGTTTTTGGTTTGCAGGTAGGATCGTAAATGGGTATGGTCAAAACCGTTTAACCGCCATAACCGAACGGACGAGTAGGGTTACGGGTTGTAAAAATCATAACCGTTTAATAAATGAGCGGGTAAGGGTACATGATTCCACCCGTCCGTTTAATCGTTTAACCGCGAAACATAATGAATATATATAATATTTTGTTATATATATTATATACATATAATTTTTTGTATTATTATTTTCAAAGATATCCCCAAGAATTCAAAGATTATGGATTTTTGGAGGTTTTAATTATAAATTTATGGATGTTTGATGTTAAATATTGCAAGTATTATATATTTAGTTTGTTATCCATTTGATAGAGTTTTATTTATTTAACAATTTACCCAATTTTTATATCGGTTTTAGTATTCATTCAGTTTTAACCATATAATCATTTAACCGTCAAAATCGTTTAATTAAATAAAACAGGTAGAGTCATGGGTAGAAGTAAAAATAAACGAGTTTCTAACCGATCCGCGAATCGTTTAATTAGACGGATAAGGTCATAGGTAAGCTCTAGAACCACATACGAACTACCCATTTACAACCATATTTGCAGGTTAACATGATATACGAGGTACACGAAGATATGTGTAACTTAACCCAAGAATTAAAGCACAACAAAGAGGTGCAGTTGAAAACACACAAAAAAATCAGGGATAAATTGGCAAGTTGGATTTCATGCCTTTGAATCCAAGAGCCCAGTCAGTACTCACAACAACAGCAGGAAATGGAGATCCCGGTCCCAGAGGAAGCACAACAGGATGACTTAAATTTCCAACCTACACAAGATGTGGGAGGAGTCCTAACATAGGAATTGGAAGAGGTGAAGAACATGAGCAAGAAACCACTGTCAGACGACCAAATAAATACAAGAAGAAAAGGAGACTACGATGAATGTATGGTTGAGTCGTTTTGTATGTGTTTGTGTGTGTGGATGGTAATTTGAGTTGTAGTGTTTCTCTTTCAATTAAGTTTAGGCATTATGATGTGTTTAGAATTCGTGTGATTGTATTTCTGGAGTTCGATAATTTGGTTTATGTGATTGTGATCTTTATTGTGGTTGTGATTGTAATTATGTTCTACATGCATGGATTTGTGTAGCAAAATGAGTTCTGAAATTGTAGAACTGGTTACTAAAATGAACTCGATACTTCAAGTGCCAAGTTCCCAGACCCTTGTTATTTATTGAATTTTGCAATGAAACTCGATACTCGAAATACTGAATTCAATGTGAACTCGGTGGTTCGAGAATCAAGTTTTTTTTCTCCTGAGAACTCGATTCTTCGAACATCGCATTCTGGTAACCATCCAAACTGGAAGGTCACCCTTTCTAGTCCTCCCTTTGCTCGTAAAAACAATCCTAAGTCCCCAAAACTCTGGCAAAATCCAATTGAGCCGCCATCACGTGTCATATTCTGAGTGGGACCTTCCTAGTTTGATAAATAGTGTCAAATGATTTATATTCTGCAAATTTCTTATTTCTTTAATATTTCAAAAAAAAACTCATTAATAATATATTAGTTTTCAACGTAGGGTTATGGATATTATTGGACATCAAATGAAAAATAAATTTGCTACCAATATTACAAATGAGTCATAAATTTGAATATGATTTTATTACAATGTAGGGTTATGGATATTATTGGAAAACATCACAAAAAATTGTGATTTTTTTAAAAACTATTAAGTTAATAATGGAGAAGCAAATAAATTGTCACCAATCAAATTGCACAGGGGGTTTGACACGTTTTCAATTTCCAGGCAAACTATGATTGGGAGATGATTTGGCAAACCAAATTGTAATTTATCTTTATTCCCACAACTAAATTAGCAAGTTAAAAAAGATTACAAAATACAAAACGGATTACTATCCCTGTTTGCAACTTAGAAACAAACTCAACACCAACTACCTACCATAGAAGTCTCCTTTTCCTTACCATAAAGTTCCAAAAACTAACAAAGTTGTTGGGAGCCATAAAGTTGTTCTCCCAAACTAACTTCACCCTAATTGATAAAATTCGACGGTAAGATTACTTTGAAATGATAGCATGGTTTTCCAAAAAGACATGCCACCAAATCTCCGATATTATCGTCACGCGTGCTCTGAAGTCGAATTTTCAATGAACAGCTCCGAAAGACACTAGAATTCAATCAACCACCTTGAACAAAACCTATTTCCTTGAAAATTCAAGGATATTACAAAACTACGAGGGCCTACTAATAAAATGACCCTCGTTTAAAAATGCACCCTATTTGTGCAGATCACCTAGCATGCCAACACCGATGGCATCCCTCTCGTCAAACCATATAATAATTCCAAAGAATTTTTTGCTTCTTTAGTAAACAAAACCTGAGAGAAGTTTATAGTTAAAGCTTGGTTTGAATGGGGGTTAGGCCAACGGTTAGTTTCCATCCTACACTTGCCATCGAAGCAAAGGCTGTTGTTAGATTTTTGGTCACCATCTAACCAACTCATTCCTACTTCCCTTCAACCTTGTTAATTCAACGATTCGTCCCAAAAAGTTTCGGTATCGTTGCATCGGCTATTCGTTACGGTGAAACACAAGTGAATGCCTTCTCGTTTGTCCAGCAAAAAAACCAGAAGCCTTTTGTCTTGTTAGTGTAGTAGCCCTTCTGGGCAGCTAGCTTCTCTTGCTCTCGTGATGAATAACTATCGTCACCACAATGGATCCCAGTATTCTTCAGCTCGTGATGAGAATATTCCACCAATGAGTGGGCAAAATCGAGTTGAATCAGCACGGTCCCTGCCAGCATCCATCTTGGTAAGAGCGGCAATGAGAATTTCCAGAGCCAGATGGTTCAGTTTCTCGAGACAGGTTTTCCGTTACCAAAATGGGCAACGGTCAGATTTGACAACGAACCCTTCCAACACTCGTCCTTGGCTAGTGCTAGAATTTGTTGTTCTTGCAGTGCAAATGGTTGCAATCACCACAACAATGATGGTTTCCCAGGATGAGAAACCAGTCTGGCCTCTTAAAGTTTGGATTGCTGGATATAACCTTGGAAATTTGCTGAGTCTTCCACTCTTATACTGGCGCTTCCTGCACTTAAATGTGAACCCTGGCATTTATGATTTGGAACAACAAATAGCCAATGAAGGATTCAGGTATGACAGAGAAACTGATAACTTAATTATAAGCCTAAGACGTTAAAATAGCATTGAACTAGTAGTTCCTACCAACCTGTGATTTTCATGTGCAGTTCTTATCTGATGAATAAATCCAGAACATTTCTTGAGCTTTTCTTTGCAATATGGTTTGTGATGGGCAATGTTTGGGTGTTCGACTCTCGGTTTGGATCATTCAATGAAGCACCAAGACTTCATATGCTTTGCATCTCTCTTCTTGCTTGGAATGCAGTAATTTACTCCTTTCCATTCTTGTTGTTTGTGCTTCTCTGTTGCTGTGTGCCCATCGTCAACAATGTACTCGGATATAATATGAACATGGGTTCGGTGGACCGAGGTGCCTCAGATGACCAAATTTCAAGCTTGCCTTGCTGGAGATTTAAAGAACTGGATAGTGAATTACATCTGGCAGATGAGAACCTAGTAAGTTTTCTTGTTTGCATATGAAAGTAGCAGTTTGGAAGTGAAACATAAATCAAAAGCTGAAGCAATAACAAAATCAACATAAATGAAATCTCAGATTTAGAACAAAAAATACAGTATCTAACCTGTATTTTCATATTCAAATTGCAGCCAGAAGAGTGTTGTATTTGTCTTGCAAGATACTTGGAACAAGAAGAGGTCAGGCAGCTACCTTGTTCTCATGTATTTCACCTGTGCTGTGTCGACCAATGGCTAAAAATCATATCATGCTGCCCACTCTGTAAGCACGAACTTGAGAGGGTATAAGTAATGTTCATACCAATACTTGTTCATATTGGACATTTAATTTTGAAACTAGCCAAACTATATTACCTAGAGATTGTGGTTCAGAGACAATTGTACAGAATGGTTACTTATTCAAGGGTAGTTTACAGCAGCAAACCGTGAATTTTATGGCATAGCACCTGTGACAATCCATCAGAAAGACAAGTGTAACATTGCTTGGTTACCTGGACTTCACCCACTAATTATAACATTTGTAAGGATTTCGTGGCATTAATTACTTTACTTTGTACATGCTGCAATCATGTATTCAATAACTGTTGCATTTAATTTCCAACTTATACATCTTAATATGCCGAAGTGTTTGGTGACAGCGATATTGTAGATGAAAGCATAAGAAAAAATTGAACAATTTAATATGACTAAAAAAGGCCGAGTCAAATTGCCAAAGACTATACTAGAAGAGGTGAACAAATAGACATGAAATTCCTAAAAAGAGGAAGCTAAGCCTGTTTGAGGAATTAGTCTATGCAGAGCCATCTGTCCTTCCGGAAAAGCTTGGTTGCTGATGTCATCACCTATTGTCCACGCGTCTTCCACTTTTTTCTTGGAAAGAGCATTAATTTTGTATTAGGAATGTAGGGTCTTTCTTCAGCGGATTGTAACTTGGGAATGGTAATTGGTACTTCACCATTTGCGTTGTCGTCCGTAAATGGCTTTACCTCAAATGCTCCTCTAAGAAAACCCCTAGCAACCTGAAGTATAACCCATAGATATCAGTAAACCTAAAACTACAACATTTGATGAAAACAATGTCACGTAACATTGCATTAAATGATGGTGTAACTAAAGACTAGATACACTATTGGTGTGATTACCTTCAAAAGAATCCAGACCTTGAGAGAACTACACAAGTTTGCAAGTTTCGTTCGCTTCCCCGTTGTTAAATAGTTGCACATAAAACGGTCCACTTTCAGCATAAATTTTGGCCAAGATTTGGCATTCTCAGGATCTGCCTTTTGGTCCATTGTAGCCTGATACAGTCATATACAGCAAACACAATAACATTTTGGTGGTTATAAATTTATAGTAAGTTTTGCAAAGAATCTATAAGTCAAAGTTTAAAACAAATCGAATGAGAAGCCACCTATCACATAAGGGATGTCGTAAGATAATACTACTTTTTTCCCATTTCGTATTCTTCATCCCTCTGCGACCACCACTAAATAGAAGTTCTGGGATCATAGAAATCATGCTTTTTATATTAGTAGAAAAGTTTCACCAGAACTGTGTTTACACTCATGTCGGCACTTATTTCAGGAATAACATCAGAAATACACGTCTGAACAAGCATCTCCATGTTAAACACAGATCTTGTTTAGGTGGATCTCACAGACATCCGGGTTCTCACATTATAGAAAAGATGCATTCAAAGTAGTAACAACGAAACAACCGGGATTTACCTTTTGCACGATTTTTTTTTCTCACAAGAAAAGGTTCTATGTCTCATCATTTAAGACTGCCACTGTCCAGCTGCTCTGCCGTAAAGCTAACCTAATCTTGTCAATCCAGCAAATTTCCTTGAATGCTAATGCCTCAACAGGACATACTGTCCCCTCAAACAAGGTTTTCCTTGAATGCTAATGGGAAGAGCCTTTCACCATTAAGTGGCTTGACAAAACCTAACAACTAGGCACTACTTTGATCACAAACTTGTTGATCATTTTGATTCAATTTTTTTAATACCATCACAAACAAATAAACACAAAATAACAACCCAGTCTGTAACCCAGAAAGAACCCAGAAGCAGAAAACAATCTGATAAGTCACAAATAGAATATTGTATGACATGTTAACGTCTAAAATTATAATTCCTAAAGACCAGGATACAGTCCATTTGGATACATGCACATTGAGAAGGAATTCACTTACAAGTAAGCGGCAGATTTCACGTTCAATTTTTGAAAATGATGTCTCTAAAGCTTCGACACGTCCGGTTCCTTGACAGCAGTTACATGGTTCACTAATTAAAAAAGAAACACTTGGGCGCACCTAATCATCAAAACACATACAATTTTAAAAACCAATGAACATCAGAAATGAAAATGGAATATGTACATCTGGAGACATAGATGTGTAACAATTGGTGGATTCAACCAAACAATATAAATTGAAGATTTCAGATGGTCGATAAGATCAAATAGATGCCAGGATTTGAATAAATAAGTTGAATTTGAAGGCATACCCTCTTTCTGGTTATTTCCATTAGTCCATGCTTTGATAATTCGGAGAGCTTCACCATTGACTTATCTCTTTCAACTGCCTTCTTGATCTCTTCATACACTAGCCTTTTATTTGCTGAATAAAAGGATCCAATGACTTAGAGAGCACACAGGCATTAGTCACTTTTAAGGATAAAAGGTTCATTCCTACAAATGCATCAGAATGTTTCCCTTACTCATCTATGGATTGTAATTTTAATGTTTGAAAGTTGGTGGCCCCATTGCCTAGTTAAACCCAAATGCTTGTATATTATTCTATCTTGAGCAATCTTAACATATGTAATTTTAACACCTCCATGCACGTGCAACAAACTGTTGATTGTGGATACATGAGTACATAAAAAATAATATAGGTTAGAGTTCGCCACTCGGAGGTCGCTTGCCCTCAATACCAATGTAAAAATGGTTGATCTACCACCTCCAAAACCCTTGAGAGATGTAAAAGGTTATATTTCCAACATAAATATTCAAATCCTCCATGGACATTGTCTATTTAAGGATATCAGATACTCTACAAACAAACAAAAAAACATCAGATAAAGTATATATAAGCATCTAGATGTAGATTCGGCACTTACATTCGTCAGCCATGTCTATAAAATCCACCACGATGATACCACCAATATCTCTTAGGCGTAACTCTCGTGCAATCTGACACATTGATATAAATACCACATCAAAAATAAAATTACTATCTTTCAGAAAATACACAACAGTATCATACCAAAAAACACTGCAAGCTTATTGCATCAAAAAGATAATTTTTTCCTCCATAAACTACAACACTCTACAAGATTCATAGTAACTGAAATTCTGTCCCAAATATACATACATTGCATCATTCAAACTTGAGAACGTGCAACTAATAAAAATGGTGACTTACCCATAGAAAGAAAAAGTAATTCTCACCTAGTGCCCCCCCCCCCCCCCCATCTTGGAGGGTCAAATCAAGAATAGGATTCACAAATTTGTTCACCTAATTGCACACAATAAATGTGACATAGTGATAGAAAAAAACATCGTACCCACAAGTGATCGAAAACATGGTGGCTGTGTATTTGTATGTTCTATGTAATCAGATAGAAACACTAACATATTTTGCTAAGTTCTATCCTCATGTTAAACTGCTCAAAAACTGCATTTGAACACCATATTTCTCTTCATAAATGTAACGATGATGCACCATTGTCGAGCGAAATTCAGAGTGAAATATGCAATGGAAGCCATTTAGAATGATAATACTAAAATGTCATTGATGAAATGTGAACCTTAATTTATTGCTCCGCTTATGCTGATTTTTAGATTGAAAATAGTTTTCACTTCAAAATAATTAAAATGGCCCAGATAAATGGAGAATGTATTAGTGTGGAATCATTTGTGAGAAACATAAGGTTTCTGAGTCAGACTTACTTGTTTAGCAGCAGCAAGATTGACCTCTAGGACAGCTTTCTCTTGAGAAGTCCCTTGACCCAACATACCATGGCCACCATTCACGTCTATGGATACTAATGCTTCAGTTTGTTCAATCACTAGAGAACCACCATTAGAAAGTGGGACCCTGCAAGACAAAGTTTGGTAAAATGAAATTAGCAAAAGCTACATTAACTAACATCTAGACTTTTTATACAGATGTCCAGGAAGTCGATGTAGCCAAGACTTTAATAAAATTAAAAATTTATTGTTGAGAATCGAAAAGAATTCCACTTTAATTGCTGGAAAAAATAATGAACATGGCTAGTCTAGCATAGATATAGTCATGCACATAGGGAAAGGGAAACTCACTGCAGTTTGAAGGTAATAGTACTGTGAAGAGTAAAAAGACCAAGGAACATAATAAAATGAATAAAAAAACAACAGATAACCTTCATAACATGGTAGATATAATTAAACACCTATAAGACTAAGCCATTATTGTAATGGTTGAAAGCTTCAGACCTTTTACAGAGAATATTATTTATTTCTTCTTCAATGCCATAATCATCAAATATAGGTGCTTCTTTGTTATATAACACAACCCGGTCACAAAGGTCAGGAGCAATATCTTGAAGATACTTGGTTACCTGGAAGCAGAAAACATAGAAATGATAAGGTCTTGTCAGAAAGATGCACAAAAACTAAATGAACAAAAACATGAGCAAAAACTGAACTTTCAGAGCATCACAATTTAAACAATGACTTCATTAAAATAACGAAGTATCAGTTAAAACCTATTGAATTGCCTATACACATTACTGCTTATTATTAATGTAAACTAAAAATGTATCATGAAATAAGTCAGAACATGCAAATACATTTTAGGTTGGGGAAGCATTTGAAAAAAATGAAAATGGAAAAATGGACAGCAAAAGAAACAATCCTTTGGAGCATGTTACATCTTCAGTTATGCTAGTGCCAGTGTGATGGGGCATGAGACAAACATGAGACTAGACAACTTGGGACCAACTAATGCATCAGATAAATTCATGATTTATGCTTTTTTACATTGAGTATGACTGCCTTGATCTGGCAAGATACAGTATATGTTTTAATAACCTTGAAAAACATGACCCAGGAATTTTAATTGTTCGACCCAGAAGGTGCAAGAAAATGTCAGTTTTTAACTCTTCAAAAGAACTAACAAGATAGTGAATATCCTCAAAACATACCAACTTTCAAGCAAAATAGCAGGCAAAACCTGTTAAAGCCTACAGCCCAGATCTGTGAATTCAGTTGTATTGATTCAGAATGACCTTTTGGGGTTCACTTATCTTCAAGATATTCAGATGATAAAGGATGCCGGTTAATATAATGAAACGTACCTCATGGTAAGTTCGTGGGGAATCAACAACCATGCTTTTAACCTGAAAAGAACAAACTTCAGAAATTTTATCTGATGTCAATTATAATTAACAAGATTAATCAAGAATGAGAGCTATATTCAACAGTACCCAATATGTAATAAACCTTTTTAACGGAAAGTTAAGTGAAAGAAACTTGATCTTGCTAACCTTGTCATTAAAATAATCTTGCACAACGGAAAGAGTCTGACCCATTGCTCTATGTAATATCACAGGAACTGCACCTTCAACACCCTCATCAGCGGCAAGAGCTGCAGATTTTGCATGTTCAACTATTCCTTTCCAGGTAGAAAAGAGCCCCTCTAAATCCTTCTGTAATTCCTCCAAAGAATGCCCAACAGCAACAGTTCTCACAGTCAAACCAAAACCTGATGGTTGCAATTTTTTCGCAATGACTCTTAAACGTGTCCTTTCAGCCCCAGTGATCTTTTTTGAAACTCCAATTCTTTTACACCGAGCAATCAATATCTGCACCCGAGTACACTTCAGATAGCAACATAGAACAATATGGTCACCACATAATTATATCGTTAAATTATGAAATGAAACAATCTCGAGTTTTCGACCTTCATAAAGTAAAATTTGTATTTCAGGAATCATGAATGTGGTGCCCTCAACCCAGCTTGCACAACAATGCCTATCACTAAAATTAATTTAACAATATCCATCACAAATCAGGCATTCATAAAAGTATACAACATCGAAGCAGTTATGTGAATTTCAGATTTGGAAAAAAATATAGAACTGTCGGTTGAAAATTCTAGTGAACATTGCTTACTGAAAAGAGGACTTGAGGAAAGCCTACAAAAACACTATGAGACCGTTAATAAAATATTTTTTCTAATATTTAAAGGCATAAAATATCCTTGAGGGGTTATGGTAGGAGAAAGTTAATCAAATATCAAGTCAAGCGTACCCAAAATCTGCTCCTTAGATTAGGATAAGCGCTAAGAGCAGGGCCCTTTGTACCCAATCCCTCTTTGACAACTTGAACAATAACTTTAGTGCCTTTTCGAACATGAGTCCACTTGTTCCTATTCGAATGTGTACTAGCAGAATTTTGATCTTGGGATGTTAGCCCTGAATGTTTCCTTCCAATATCATTTTCCTTATCAAGTTGGAGTTCCTCAGAAACTTCACTTTCCATACCATTGACGTCTTCATATTTATCTTCAAAATCCACATTAGTTCTATCATAGTCGATTATTCCTTTTTTCAACATCCTCTTATAAGCATCTCCTTCCAATTCCTCAAAATCATCATGCAAGGGCTCATCTTGGTGATCAACCTCTGAGTCTTCATCACCTAAGTCATCATCAGCATGCAAATCTAGGACATGTGGATGTACATCTTCGTGCCCCTTAATACTTCCCTCTACAGAGGCACCAACTTCCTCCCACTTAGAGCTAAAGGGAGGGTACGCAAAAGGCTCCCTATTCTTTTTAATGTCCATGAGTGATGGCCGAGATAAACCAATATCTACAAAAGCACCACCCATATGAGGAACAAGTTTGGTAACGACACCTAAGTAAACACTATCACAATGTACATTATTTTTTACTGGCTCCAACAACAGCTCAACAAGCTTCTCATCTTCCAGGATAGCTATTCGTTGCATGGTACAAACTGATGAGTTGATCAGAATGATAGTTAGAACAGATTCTCCAATGTGAACAAGTTGCTGGCCAACATGTACAAGTTTTCCTGCTTCTGAACTTTGCTGTCCTAATACCTTAATTCTGGTTTCTTCTGGTAAAGACTCTGGAATATATGAAAGAAGGGATCTGTATAGCCAGGGTTCCTCTACAGGTTGATTTGTTTCGGAGAACCTTTGACCTGGGTTTGTAGTATGCATTATGGTATCCTTCTCTTTTGCTGAATTTCTGTCACTACTCAGAATATCATCAGAGAATACCTCTTCCACCAACGTACTATTTTTGACTGCAACATTTTGTAATCACCTGTCAGCGCACTGGAATATCTAAGTGTTCAGCACAGTAAGAAGATGATGAGTTGTTAATGGATAGAATTCAGTATCCTGCATTACCTGAATGTGATTTTTGATGCCGAACAAGGCCTATTAGCAGAGGGAATTGTTCTTTGTCCTCCATCCATGATCCCCACAATGGACCTACTGCCATAATTTTTCTTGACTTTATCCATATATCTCTGACCAAAATATTTTTACTCTCTCTACTTTGCAAAGGTATTGATACAGAAAATTCAGGACCTGACCGCCAAAAAGGATTTTGAGTTGGCACACCCTCTCTTTTGATGAAATAGTTGTACTTGAAATGAATCCCAAAAGGTACCTGAATTGAAGACACCAATAATAAATATATTGGAGAAGTTTATTGAATCTACAAGTTATAGGAAATGGGTAACTTGATCACCACTAAAAATTTGAAAGTACACATACTAGTTGATGGTCATGGAGGATATTGTTTAGATTTCTTGATATCGTACATTGTAACATTAACATTGTATTGATTTCTATCTGAAAGTGAAATTCCAGACCAAAGTGTAAGGACACTCTAACAAGTAAACGACCTTTATCTCAGCCTTCCATAGATTAGTGTTTGCAATCAACGATAAGGGAATTGCCATCTCAGGATTCCAGCATCCCAGCGCAATTGGATCGCCAGTTAAGTATAAAATATGTCCACTTGCAACATCAGCTTCAACACTCCACAAAACCTTACACAATTTCATTGATGTTATGACTGAGCCGCCTGGATAGTAGACAAGTGTCAAAAACAAAAATTATCAGCCATAAGTAACCAATCACTAAATTCCTAATTTTCCTGATCAAACGATATCTAATGTTTAACTAATTTTGAAATCGCCCCAGGATATAAAATTTATATGCCGTGTTAAATGATTTATCATGGAAATACCAATGTGAATTGGTTTTCACATACATTCATTTATAAGTTCAAGATGGAAGTTGCATACCGTTTCCTACTGATCCTACTGCTGATCTGCGGGTAAAATTATGAATTTGTAGCCGAGAGATACTGACATTGTTCAGAATAGATGTAGTGTGATATAGGTACCTGTTGACAAAGAATCTTGTTAGAGATGCACAGCGTTTCTCAATAAAAATATTGACATGCCAACCAACATAATTCAGATAAGCACATAACTATGTGCAGCTTTTAATTTCTTGTGGGTAAGGCTAAGCAATAAACCTGGTTTCTAGTTTTTACTATCTATGCATGCTACATTTTTTGCAAACAGGAAATGGAGGAAAAATTCTACTAAACTCATTCATAATTTCATGTTGTAAGCATTCTAACATTCTTAAGTAAAAATAATCATATAAACGGAGTCCTGCAACCGAATTGGTGAAAGTGCAAAGTTTCTATAGTGACGTATGACCTCGGGGGTTTTTTCACCTTGATCTTTAAAATGAAATATGAATGTCATTGGTCGAAAAGTGAGGAAAGGGAAAAGCATGTGCAGGAATATATATGTTGACAACTGATATTACCACTAGGCCCTAATCCCTAACAAAGAATGGATCACAAACTCTTTAGAGATTGAGTGAAGCTCATTTAACAACCAAGAACATTGTGGATGTGAAACTAGATCCTTGGGAAGTATCTTATAGTATACTCCAAAGGCAATTGACATTAACAGAGAAGTATATACTATCTTCTAATCCTAGGAATGTAGATTACTCTTAAGGAATGTAAAGTTTTTGATGTGTTATTAAAATTATGTTTTGATTTGGTTATATCTGCTTATATTGACATGGCACCAATGCTGATTAAAATTGCATGTATGGACATGGTTAAACAATAGGATTTTTTGATTGAATGTCATTACAAAACACTATAATTCCCATAAGCTATCACTCCACCACTATTTGTCTATATACCATCGAAAAATCAACATCATGTCCCAAATGTCATTATGTTTTAAGACTCCACCACATAAATATAGTTAACACAATCTTAAAAAAATAATGGCATTTGGGATATGGTGTTGGTTTTTCAATGGAATATAGGCAAATAGTGGTGGAGTGATGGTTTCTAGGAATTATAGCTTTTTGTAATGCCATCCAAGCAAAAAACCTAAATAATATCTGAAGTTCACAATTTTCAAGATCGTAGTTCCTTTAAAGTCTAATGTCACTTACAAAACAAAACGTTGGAGTTCTAAGCCGAATCCCCAAACCCTAAACTCCATAAAGATATCTCTCTTATCTCAATTTCCTTTTTTTATTTATTTAAAGCTCTCTTATCTCAATCAAAGCTTTCAGATTTCGAGTACAAAACAATTAAAATAAACAATTTCCTTTGCAGAAACACATAAATAAACCTCCAAATTTTGACTCCTAAACCCGAACTACAAACACGATCGGAAAAAAAAACCTCAAAACACTCCAGAACTCCGGAAAACCACAACTCCAACAAGAGAATCTACGCCTCACCCGAACGGAAACAATTTGGTTCTACGGATTCCTCTCAATGGTACTGCGCCGAGGCAAGGGATCGGGGAGTGGTACGCCTTGCAGAGCTCCATGAGGAAGCTGTTCTCTCGGTGTTAGAGGAAGGGAACTAGGGTTTTGGAGGTCATGGGAGATCGCAGTGGCAGGGAGTGTAAATTTGACAGAGGATAGGGGGTATTGATGTCTTGGTCGTGGGGGAGTGGTGAGATGGAGTGGAATTGGGGTTTTGAGGGAGAAGAAAGGGATAGGAGAAAGGACACGATTGGAATGAAATAACATTAATGCCTCATCTCCAAGCCCCTCCAAACCTATAACCTGAGTGGCTGAGTCTGGTACATGAGTCCACTAGTCCAAACACTGTCCCCTACGAGTCCCCTGGCCCAAACACTATCTCTTAATTTGCTACAAAAGCTTAGTTGATGAGGTGTTGTAGTAATACACTCGTGTTATTATATTTCACACTAATAATTTCTTATTAGCTGATGTGAGACTAAACTTTAAGGTATTACAGTCTACCCGACTTAAACACTTAACGTTCTCATAATGGTCTAGCACATCAATCAATTGATCAAGCATTACGGGATTCTAGATATGCTACTACTATCTTGGTGTAGCACTTAGTTCATACAATTCTGGCTAATCAATGCTTTCGTACCATTTGTAATGTCTCATCCCTGAGTCCACACGAACTCAAGTCTGGTCCGCTACTTATGAATTCACTGGCCCACAAAACTTTTTCTGAATTTCCCACAAAAGCTTAAGTCAGTTAAGTATTTTAATGGTAGACTCAAGTCGTTATATCTCAAGTTGTTTTATGATTCAAGTTATATATGTATTTTGAAATCATAAAATTGAGCACTCAATCGTTGAGTCACACTCGAGTGCCTACTATTTGATCTTTATCAAGTTGAGATCAATGCCAAATACATTCAGAATCAATGAATGCCCATGTGAATTCGATCTCCTCCCACAACCCGGGAGGTGACTCTTACAATCTGAAGTCTTGCAACCTTTGCATATGGAAATTAAGTAATCTAAGTGAAGCTCGAAGGATTCCAAGTGAAGTAGAGTATGAATCTCAAAGCTTGAGAGTGAGAGCAAGGAATTGTGAGAGTTGATATGAATAATGAAGTGTATGGTTCTATTTAAACCTCTGAAGACACCAACGTTAAGGGACAAAAGAGACCAAAGAAATGCAATGACTAGTTTTATGTTTGTCTAGAATCCGACGGTTTGAACATGGACATATTGTCTAATGGTCCTAGTCAATATTTTGCATATGGATTTTTGACAATAATTGGACAGTGCAAACAAGTACCTATGTTTGATGCAACTGATTAGTAAGTCTAGAAGCTATTGGATGAAGTACTCAGACGGTGCAAAAAGGCACATATTGTCCGACGGAAGTAGAATATGTCTTCCAATGAGAGTTTATATCGTCCTATAAAATGTGGTTAAAGTTGGTTATGACATAATCATAATAGTTGTATTTGGTATAAACACACATTTTAGTCGTGGCAAAAGAGTCTCAATCAGACAGTCGAAATGGGCATATACAATTTGTAAAATGTGGTTAAAGTTGATTATGACATAATCATAATAGTTATATTTGGTATAAACACACACTTTAGTCATGGCAAAAGAGTCTCAATCAAACAGTCGAAATGGACATATACAATTTGATGTGATAAGAGTAAACACAAAGTTGATAAGACAGTATAAGCTGAAGTATACCATCGTAATTCTATAGGGTTCAAGAGCGTTTGACTCCTGACTTATGTGATCAGATGGTCCAGAAAGCAAGATACCATCCAATTCTTGAAGTTTAAAAAAGAATTAGGTTCTCATGGGTGGATCGGTACAGGGCCGGGCCAAAACTAACAGGTTGGGCTTTAGGCCCGACCCATTAAAGAAACGGGTGGGCCGGAGCGGGTCGGCCCGCCAAGCCCGTTAATTAAGACGGCACGGCCCGTTACCGACCTTCATGGATCGGATGGTGCAAGGATTTAGGTGTCATATCATGTTTAATTTAGTTCCTGCAACTAAGTGTTCAACCTTACATATAATCCTAAGTCGCAAATAAAGATAAAGTTTTTTTTGAGTTTTGATTACAAGTCTCTCCTTCAATCCATGTTTCTTGAGTCTTGAATCTTTTGATCACCTATTAAAAAGAATCGTGCACAATATGCAATAGGAAAAATATTCGAATTAAAATTATTTTAAAAAAATCAAATTAAACCTCTCTTAAAACTATTTTCCAAATTATAACTGTTGTCATCATGTTACGACACGTAGTGGCAACGAGTCCTTTTTAGTGTATACAGAACTTGACATCTCAAACGTCGAGTTATGTAGAAAAAAATATATTCTTAGAGTTCTTCTTAGAATTTTTTACGCACACCCAATACGATGCAATGCAAGTTCTGAGTCTTAATAGAACTCAAAAATGTGCTTGATGAGATCAATTAAATAAAACTCGGTGTTGGAGTTGTCGAAGTCTATAAACTTAATATCGGCAAGCCACATGCCGAGTTCTATTAAATTGAACCCGGCAATTCTAATACCGAGTTCTATTTGGAAGTTTTAATCGCCTAATAGTAGGGTTGTAAAAATGGGTCGGATCTGACCTCGTCTGCCCTGTCTAACGTAGGTTGCAGACAAAAATGCTACCCACCACCCACAACCCATAACCCACATAACTCTTGTATTTTGCTTGAGTTTTTTGTATTTAGCTTTGATTTTTTTGAATTTAGCTTTGATCTTTTTGTATATAGCTTTAAAAACATACATCCTTTGATTTTTTTTCTTAATTGTTTGATTAAAATGGAAAATGGATTGATTTTTTGTATTTAACTTTGATCAAAGAATAAGCCACCAAATCTGCCCCGCCCCGCCCCGCCTACTCGCTTAACTTAGGCGGGGGATAGCCGTGGGGCAAAAATCTGCCCCACTTACACCATTATATTAGGATCGATTACCCTTTAATCACTAAACTAATTGCAAAATTATTTTAACTAAGTGAAGGATTAAGTAAGAAGAAAATTGTGAATCACAAAATCGTCGGCACCAGAGTTTAGAAAGGTTCAGCACCGCACCTAGTCCCAGTCGTCCTCGCAAGCCTTGCTCAATCTCCCGAGCCTCGTTTACGGTTCCACTAACCGATCTCCGTTCCAGGCCAAAATCAACGTCGTTTACAACACCGAGCCCTGCGAACAATCCTCGCCTCTCTCGTGTCTCCTCTCACAACCCGAGAGGGAGCTTCCTCAAAGATTTACAACTTGGTGATTCTTGGATATGAAAATGGAATCACAATCTAACCCTCTATACTTGAGCACACTTGGATATTGATATGGAATGGATATGCAATTGGTGAAGTTAGGCTTGAGTGTAGAAGAATGAGAGTTTGAAGATGACAATGATTTGGCTTTGAGTATGGGATTGATAGGAAGTGTTCTCTTATTTTAAAACCAACAAATGAGATCATATTTATAAGCCTTCAAGCTCAACTAGCCGTTTGGGAGTTGGTGGGATATGGACTAATGAGAAGCAAGGATTTGCTTAAAGCTCAGGCAGATTTCTATGCAAGTTCGATCGACCATTTATAGAATGGTAGTCCAAGACACTACAAATAGATTGACCATATATAAGCAATCGGTTGACGGAATAGGGTTCGGATCACCGTTCACCAACTTCCAGTAACTATTTTCAGTTTAGCCCTATTTAATTTTGGTTCACCATTCTAAGGTGGATAGTAAGATTGGTTGGGCTCTGATTACTCAAGTTCGGTTGACTGTGTATACTTCGGTAGACCGAAGTTAGCGTGAGTTTTGCGCTGACAGTTAAAACTAAAATAGTCGTTGGGTACAACGGTCAAGTGCAACGTGTAAATAGCTGTTGGGCGCCTAAAGTCAAGAAAGACTCAGTTGACTGATAGACATTCGGTCGTCCGAAATAGGATAAGTCAATTGGGTTTTATAGGCTCGATTCAAATGTGACCATTGGAGCGAAGTCCAAAAATGATTCAAGGCTATTTAGTCGACCGAAGGTGTTTCGGTCGTCCGTTAAGACAATTTGAGAGAACATCCTATGGTTTAATGGGAAGGATTCAGGTAACCGATAGGTGTTCGGTGGACCGAACTGGGAAGATTTCGGTTGACCGTGAAGGGTCTGATTTACCGAATCTTAGCGGGACAGAATCCTAGTGCTCAAGTTTACAATAAACCTTATGAACTCAATAAATATAATTACATGTTTTGGTCCAAAACTTTTGATTACAAGTCTTGAGTCTTGATGTCTTTGTCTCAATGCTTATTTTCTTGATTATCTTGGTCAACCTATTAAGATGATTGCAAGTATACAAGTATGTATGCAATGCATGTAATCGTGTTTTCTCACTTTGATTGATTAGGTTGATTTATTAAGATTAGTTTGATTAATCATCAAAATTAATATAGATTAAGACAAAAAATGTAGAATTTCGTGCCCCTATGTATGTATATATTTAAAAAAATACATGCATACAAGATCGATTTCCATATTTTCAACAATTTTATGCACATTGTTTTACATTTACTCTAATATCATATAATCTATATATATATTTATTAAAACAAATGTAAGAGGATCATATGCAAAGGTTCTCTAAAACCTTCATAAAGATCCAAAGATGTGTCGCACGTCAAATTGCCGGTTGATTTGCCTCCAAGTGTTCAGCAAACTCTAAACAAGATTAGAGAGAAATGAGCTAGCCAATTTAATATCTAAATAAAACTTAGAATCTAGCTAATAACCTCTTTTAAAGCTCCATGAGATTTAATCTCCAAAAACTCTAACTAATTAAGAGAATTTCGGATGGATTAGTGGAGAGATCAGAGAGAGAAAAATTCAGATGCATTCACCTTAAAACAAGTAGGGTCAGATGATTTATTTATATCCTCCTAAATCACTCACATCATGAATTATTCTCTAGTCATGATCTCTTACTTTTCTTTCCCTTAACCAATCACAATTTTCCACATAATCATCCCCAAAACCGTTTGACCATGGTTGAAATTAATCTAGCCCATGATAAACATTATTCTCTTAATAATTCAAGAAACATTGTGCCAAACGGTAAAATAAAATGGTCAACCGGTTGACTGTTTGGTTATCTAGAAAATCCTGATACTTTTCGGTTGAATGAAATTCCAAATCGGTCAACCGTTGTGCAACAAGAAAAGTCTCTGTTATTTTTCGGTTGAACTGAATGCCAACCGGTCGACCGTTTTCAAAATGTTTGAAAACGAACCCAAAAATTAATGTTCATAGGTCGACCATTTTAGAAAACGTTCAACCGTTTTGCAATGTTTTTTGCCTTTGTCAAATTTTGGATCAATATCCAACAAAAATTGATCATTGGGGGTTTTTAGCAAATTCATATATCATGTAACATATTATCTTATGCAATGTCAAGCTATTACACCCCATAATACATACATCCCATACAAATTTATTCATGATTCTAATTATGTCAATTTTCACGACATATCGATTTTATTGATTCACCACGTGTATTTCATTTCTCATGAAACCCGATACACCATATGAATACAAAATCAAGCTCTTGTTTTCCAGTTTTGTGGTGTGACCTATATGAGGATCTAACTGGCAATGATATTAAACACTTAATACCATAAACTATAAGCGGTATCTAACTACACATTATAGTTACTCAATTAGCATAGATGTCTTATTCCACTCGAACTAAACACGATCCATTTAGTGATGTAAGTGCACCACTTGTGTCTATCTCTTGCCTCGTGATATTAAGATTATATACAAAGTAGAATTGTGTCACCTTTGTATTATACACTTATTTTTTGATCTCTCAAGCTAATTATAAATATGTAACTTAACTCAAGTCACGTTGTGCACATTATAATTTTATTTTATCAAGTGACTCATTAATATCATTACTCAAATAAAAAGGGGCAATGATAATCCTTTGACTAACTATCTTTTGCAGCACAAGTCGAACTCAACCAACTTTTGTCTTTATCACTATGCTCATTGATAGCTTTTGACAATAATCAAATTGAACACTTCTTAATGGAAGGATATAAGTCTCATATCTTAGGATTCAAGAAACAGTGAAAACATTAATGACACTTAACACCAATCTATAATGTTTCACTTGCTAGGCATATTCAATATATAAAAGTAACAGTTTTCCTCTTTTATATACTCGTGTCGTCAAAATTTGTAGAGCTACAATAATCGATGACCAACACGACGATCTTATCTCGGTAATTAATGTTCCATGTCAATTATCATGATTGTGAATAACTTTTGATTTATGTAAACTATTAACTTTTAGAGTCTACAGTTAAGGACCAAAAGTCTCTTCCTTAACCCTTCTAAAATACGAGTACAATAATCAAGGAACAAAATGTTTGCACATTCAATTCATAACAATTGACATATAAAAGTAATTTTTTATAACACATTCCTTTCAAAAAAAACAATCTCCCCCATTTTGATGATGACAAACCTATATCTTAATACTTGAGATTCAATTTAAGTTCTCCCATTTTCTTTATGATTACTCCCCCTACATATATGTAATCTATGCATGTATTAGAAATTCCCCCTAACAATACGCATAATATGAGTAAATTGAAGCTCAAGCCAAAAAGCCAACACCTTAACTATTGGAACGTGTAGGTTCCCAATCCAGGAATTCGTAACAAAACTTGACGTCTCAGACGTCGAGTTACTAAGGCAAAACTCGACATCGTGCCGAGTTCATTTAAAATATAATGAACTAGGCATTTCTGTCGGGCTATAAACCCAACCCGACACCCACCCCCTCCTTAACTCGACTCTCACGTGTTCTAAGGTTAGGGTTTCGATTTTTTTGTTTTTCACTATTTTTCTTCTATTTTTATGTATTAGGATGATGTAAATTATTGTTTTAGGTATGATTAGAGTGTTTTTGTTGGTTTAGGAACGCGTTTAAGAGGAAACCCGATTATGGGTTTGAATTTTTATGGCGAAAAAATATTTTCTTGATTCTTAGTGCATTATTGAATTTAGGTTTTGTTGATTATAGGTTTGATTTGGTAATCGAATATTTCGTTGAATTTAGGGTTTATTTTTGTGATTGAAATCATATTTATTGTTAATGATAATTTTTTTGATTTGTTGTAAGTCATTTTCCATATTATTGTTGTTTTAGGAAATATATATTGTTGTTGTTGTTGATCCTGTATTTAATAATGTAATGATATATATTTGTTGTTGTTTTTAACATTATTTTAGGTGTTGAGTAAATAATGTATGTGGAATAAATGGGTTGCAGTTGAGAAATATGTGCATTAAATATGTTGTGGTTTGAAGAAATTTGTTATTTAGATGTTTTGAAATTGGAAATGTCGTTTGTAATATTGCTTGTGTTTTTTACAATACAGGTTATAACTTTTCAAATATGAAAATATATGGAAGGTTCTGTCAAAAAAATAACAAAATGTTAGTAAATGAAATTATTATGTTCGTTACGTAGTTTTATAATCATTGAATTATTCGTAATGTTATTTATTGTTGTATTGTAATTGATTTTGTTGGAGTAATTATTGGATGTTTAGAAGCATTTACTTCTACACCCGACCAAGGTAATTTCCAAATCCTTGGAGAATTTTCAATTTTTTAATTAATTAGGAGAGACATGTAGTGAAATCGGTTCAGGGGAGGGCATACGTGAATTGGTTGGTGGAAAATTCACGATTCATTCAACATTGGTTTTGTAGAAGAGATCACCTACTGTTGAGCATCCACTCCTAGGTGTCACTCCCGAAGAGAACAGATAATTGTATATGGAATGGTATTGGAACATTATAGTACGTTCGATTGTTCATCACAATTTGGTTCCAATATCGAACTTGTACAGACTCCGAGCGGGGCGAGAGATTGTAAGATCTCAATTTACAATTCACCAATTATGATGTATTAAAAATGTGTCTCATGTTTGCCTAACATTAAAATTGTCTATTGGACCATCAAGTTTACGAGTTCCACGATGAACTTCACAAATTACACATAATGATTAAGAACAAAATACAAACCTCCACAGTTGTTGGAGAGTTGAAGGATAAGATGAATGTCTTTCTGACATGTTGTGGTGCTCACGACCCTACGCTACGATTGAGTCAAGATCGGGTGGAGGAGGAAGAAGAAGATGATGGTGATGGTGTTCAAGCTACTGCAGAAGATGGATATGAGGGTCTTACTAAAGAAATGGGAGAAACTGCAAATGCCAGACGAGGTGGTGGTCACGACCGTGGTACCTAAGAAGAAGAAGAGGTTGGGGGCACCTAGGATAAATATTTGGTTGTATTAAACTTCTTTTCTTGTTATTTCAAATGCAAAACAATATTACTATATTAATGTTACTTTGGTTTATGATTTCAAATTTTAACTTGTTCTTCTGGATGTTATTTTGGTTTTATTGTGGTTGGTTGTGTTTGGTGTATGTCTTCCAGATTTTAGGTATTACTAATGTGATTTCAAGTTGGTGTATGTCTTTGAAATGTTTGTGGTTGTGGGTGAAATTTATTTTAATAGGAAATGATTTATCGCCGAATGAATGATCGAAATTCCAAATTTGTCTAAACAGAACTCGACACTCGAGTTGCCGAGTTCTGTAAAATAGAACGTGACTCTTATCTTTCCGAGTTCAAGTTGACAAAATTTGGCAACATCAACGTCGAGTTTTGTTTAACTGAACTCGACAACTCCAATGCCAAGTTCTGTTTAATTGAACTCAGCAAGCACATTGCCAATGTCTATTAAGACTCCGAACTGGTATTGCACCCTACTGGGTGTGCGTAAAGTTTTCTAAGTGTTAGAACTCGACACTGGAGTCATCGAGTTTGTTTATTAAGAACTCGACGTCCTCAATGTTGAGTTCTCTAAGAAGTTTGTTTTTTGCAGAATTCGACGTCTCAGACGTCGAGTTACGTATACACTAAAAAACAAGTCGCCACCACCACGTGTCGCAATGTGGTGGCAACGGGTCTAGTTGGAAAAAAGTTATGAAAAGTTTAATTTGAATTTTTTTTCTACGGAACTTGGCGTCTGAGACACCGTGTCATGTATACATTAAAAAAAGTCCCACCACCACCACGTGTCACGACATTGTGGTAGTAGGTCTAGTTTGGAAAATAATTTTAAAGATGTTTAATTTGATTTTTTTAAAATAATTTTAAGGAAAAAATTCAAAACAATCACCTAAAAATAAATTTGAAAAATATGCACATGGGAAACTTAATTGGCAAAGTATGCACCTTAAAAACGACATTGTAGATGTCGTTTTTAAAGTTAAGAAAAATGGTACCATGGATGCCGTTTTTACCTGGGCAAGTTTTTCTTGGTTTCGAGATGTCATTTTTAGCTAAGACATGTTGAACTAGCAGCGATACCCCCGACCGACCCGTTGCTAATTCAACATGTCTTAGCTAAAAACGACATCTCGAAACCAAGAAAGCCAAAAAATAATAATGAAAACCAACTTGAACTCCACAAAATGTTATATACTTGGATATAATAATTTGAGTTGATTCATACAATTATGATGACTTGGTGTATCTTAGCTGACTTGGTCACTAACCAAATGAGAGTGAGATGGGGGTTCTGTTTTCACTCTCATAACCATAACAAAATACATTAGTAACTTCAAATGCAAGCGCACGCCTCCTGTCTCGGTTCGAGGCGTGTCGGGGAATTTAGGGGAGAAATTATAGGCTCTAGTCTCTAGGTGATAAAATATATTTTTTGGTCCTCGAAATAGTCATGTTGCCTTCAATTCAACTTAATGCATCGACTGATGACTTACCCTTTTTCTCGGGAAACGAGACCCCCGACCGACCCGTCACTAGTTCAACAATCCCTATGTAAAAACGACATCAGTGATACCGTTTTCATTAAGGGTAAAAATGACATCTACAGTGTCATTTTTAAGGTGCATACTTTGTCAATTAAGTTTTCCACGTGCATATTATTTTAATTTTGTTTTTAGCTGATTATTTTGAAAAAAAATCCTAATTTTATTCGAATTTTTTCCCTATGCAATATATCATGTATGTGTGAATTCTCAAGTGTAGGCGATAGGATATAAGTCATGAATCATACAAGTTAGATTAAGTGTTAGATCACAAAGTCATCAAATTTAAGTCGAATTAAGGCTAATAAACCGACATATCTATAGTATTATATAATTGGTTTGGTGTAAATTCAGTTTTTTCATAGTCCCTAATTTGAATCACAATAGTTCATTTACTAAAAATCCCAATCTCAACCCTCCAATACCAAATACAGTTTTCCTGGTCCCTTCAACGCATCTAAATTGTTCAATCAATACACCAACCTCTCCATCAATCTCGACCCTTTATTTTCCCCAAACCTCTTTCAAACTGTAACACAAATTCCACCGCCCTCCCTACAACCATAAGCCACAACCTCTCTTCCAACCCTAAATGTTGATTCCAATCGTCCAACCACAGGCAATCGATGATGACGACACCTCCAACGGCTTTGACGGAACGTTGCTTCTCATTCACTTGATATATATCCTACCTAGGGTTGACACCAGCATTTAATACTGCATCATAGTCCATACTTTCAACGTCTGCCATAGGGCTGTAAGCGGGACGGGGCAAGTTTTTTGCCCCACAGCTAGCCGCCCCACCAAAGTTAAGCGGATAGGCGGGGCGGGGCGGGGTAAAAAAAAAACCCCGCTACCCGCCCCACGTAAGGGTGGACTAGACTATGTGTGGCGGGTTGGCGGGTTTAATCTTTTATTAAAGCTAAATACAAAAATCAATTTATTTTCTTTAACGTTATCTATTTTAATCAAAGCTAAGTACAAAAATCAAGGAAAAAAATCAAACAAAATACAAGGCTTATGCGGATTGCGGGTTATGCGGGGCGGGTTGCGAGAAAACCGCAACCCGCCCTGCTTATTATGTTGGTTGTTTGGGTGGCGGGTAACAATTTTTTGTCCGCAACCCGCGTTAAGCGGGACGGGGCGGGTAAAATCCTACCCATTCACGGCCCTAGTATGCCAATACTTTTCTTATTCTCATTTTTCTTCGTCGGTACTTTTCCCTCTTTTTCACCCATAGTTTTTTTAAATAATAAATTTTAAATCAGAAATTAGAAAATTAGGAAGAATTTTTTTTTCAAATTTGCTCCGATCGCGGGTCGAACCCGCGATCCGTGCAACCACGGATCGCGGTTCGCACTCGCGATCCGTGGGCGCGAGCTAGGGGTGCACATGGGTTGGGTTCAACCCGAAACCCAACCCGAACCCGACTGGTCGGGTCGGGTTGGGTCGGGTTGAGGAGGGGTTCGGGTCGGGTCGGGTTGGGAAAATCAAAAACCCGAATTTTCGGGTCGGGTTCGGGTTGAGGGGGTCGGGTTGACCCAACCCAACCCGAACCCGATTTTTATTTTTTTTTATTTTTTTTTATTTTTTTTTATTTTTTTTTTAATTTTTTCCCAAATAAACCCGATCCAACCCGACCCAACCCGAAAATAAACCCGACCCAACCCGAAAATAACCCCGATTCAACCCAACCCAACCCAAAAATTTCCAAATTCGGGTTCAACCCGACCCAACCCGACCCAACCCGAAAATTTCGGGTCGGGTTGGGTTGAACCCGAACCGGTTCGGGTTCGGGTTCGGGTTGGATTTTTTCCCAACCCGAAAATTTCGGGTTGGGTCGGGTTGAGGCCCAAACCCGACCCAACCCGACCCATGTGCACCCCTAGCGCGAGCCCCTATAAAAACCGATCCGCGTGAAAAAAAAAATTCAAAACCATTTTTTTCTTCCATTCCTCACACTTTTCCACTTCTACTCTCTACACAGTCTTCAAATTGTCACCGGTGATATCAATTTTTCTGATATGTGAGTCTTTCTTGGTGATATTTGAGGTAATTTTTGTTTTCCATTCTTAATTTGTATTTATAGTTATTAATAATTGGTAATAATATCAAATCTTGAAGTTCTACTCTCTACACAGTCTTCAAATTGTGCCCGGTGATATCAATTTTTCTGATATGTGTGTCTTTTTTGGTGCTATTTGAGGTAATTTTTTCCATTCTTAATTTGTATTTATAGTTATTAATAATTGGTAATAATATCAAATCTTGAAGTTCTACTCTCTACACAGTCTTCAAATTGTGCCCGGTGATATCAATTTTTCTGATATGTGAGTCTTTCTTGGTGATATTTGAGGTAAAAAAATTTATTCTTAATTTGTATTTATAGTTATTAATAATTGGTAATAATATCAAATCTTGAAGTTCTACTCTCTACATAGTCTTCAAATTGTGCCCGGTGATATCAATTTTTCTGATCGTGTGTCTTTCCTGGTGATATTTGAGGTAATTTTTTTTTTCATTCTTAATTATTATTTATAGTTATTAATAATTGCTAATAATATCAAATCTTGAATTAATTTGTAATATAAAACTGATTAAAAAATTTGACATTGTAGTTAACAAAATGATTCCGGTAAGTGTGCACTTTGGCGGTGAAATAACTCAAAATGCAAGTTATGGTTTAGAGTACACGATAGGTCCAAGACTTACACTTTCAGCGAGCAAAAATGTAGCCTTAGAAGAAATTAAGAGTTGGATTTATCAAGGTTTGAATGTTGAAGAATCTTGGTACTCGATGGATATTCAATATCGTTGCAACATTGCACCAACCGGTTACTTTTTTTTAATGTGATGTCTGTATATGATGAGAATTCCCGGTTACAAGAAATTTATGGCGCAACAACTTGAGGTGTACGTTGTTTGGATTATGTGTTGCAATAATTACACTCATAAATGCATTGGTTAGAAATGTTATTAGGCCACCCACTGTGAGGGCTTTTTAATCGAGGGCAGATTGATCGTTTAAATAACTGCAAGTGCACGACCGCGTTAAAACTATGATAAATACGGATCGAACCTCAAGAAGTTGTGAGTGTTATTCCAACCATACTCGAGTGGGAAAGGAGAGGAGAATGAGAGGATTATGCTAACTAACTACATTAAACTACGAGTAAATTAACAATTAAACAAAACCTCCATGAAGTGGAGGTGTGTTGGTATGTGTGTGTGAGTGAGTCTTCATTACATGAGACACAAATGTGTAAAGTATGTGAAATCAATTAGAAACTAATGTGAAGCCTAATTAACGTTAACCACATTTACATGAATACATGATTAATATAGTAAGACATGGAGGTAAGATGAATTATGAGTTCTCAAGCATGAACTAAGTACCTAGTATGGACATTAGAGCATCAATTAATCCCTTCATACAACTTAATTCATTCATGCATTCTCTACTAATTAAGCATCTATACATAACAAGTCATTTCCATAAAACTACTACAAACAACAAGATAAATTGTAAAACTAGCATGAGATAAGTACCTAGTGTAAACATTATCTCATCCAATACAACTTTAAGCAAACTACGAGTATGGACACACATAAAAGAACTCATCACTAATACAACACATAATATTTTATTTACATGACTCACATTAGAAAGTAACATCATCTCCACCTTGAGTTTTGCTTCAAAGACTTACTCCAAGTAGAGAGAATGATCATCAAGCAATGAGTGATTACAAAGGAAGTAGAAGAGTTCTATTTATAGATATAAAAAAGACAACTGTGGAAAATCTCCCGGTGTGGGACTAATAAAACATACTTAAAATGGACATAAACTATAAAAACAACCACACAAAATCGGGTTGGATCCTGACCAAAATGGACCGCCAATTGGCGGTCACAATTGGTCAGATGCGACCCAATTTCGCGCGTCTACTTAAGTTCTTCAATTCGTTACGTGGGGGTAAGCCTGAATCTAATTGTCAAAATACTCTCATGATGGTGTAGAGTTTCTCGGTTTGCTATTTGGTCACTCCGAACTTACGTTCAGGTCCTTCTCTCTTGCTGATGGGTCTTTGTGTATGACAGACAAGTCCATTTTATTTTATTTAAGTAATTTCTTCTTACGTTTCAGTCCTTTTTCTCTTCGCTACTCTTCTTTATTACCTAATACCTGAAATATAATAAACACTCGAGTAACACAAATTTAAGGTAAAACAAATGATATATATGAGTACGATGTATGATATGCTACTAATGAGGCACCCAACTGCGCTCTCGTTTTTTGCCCTGGTGTCCCCAACTTATTGGTTGATATATTTTTTCAATTTTTTTAATTTTAATTTTATTTTAGTAAATATACAGTAAATGACAATCAATTGAGTTAAATGTGAGGTGCATCTCCATTTCATTAAGTTAAAGTTAAATGTGAAAATGAAAAAGTAGCCAAGGAAAAGAAAAGTCAGCGGACGATATAATAAGCATAACATAATCAATTGAGGGTACAAGTGTCGAAATTTATACTGAATTGCTAAACATCGCCCCAAAATTACTTAAATCGCCCCTTGAAATTACCAAATTGCCCTTCCTCCTATTTTTGCTTCTATATCTCACAATTTCACTCTTTTTTCAAAACTTTCTCTTCCTATACCTACTTCAGAAGATTACGAATGTCTCGGAGGCCAGGGAAGCAGCCAGCAGTTCCCCCGGTGTACCCTATATACGGTAACCTTACGTTATTTATTTGTTTTCAAAAAAAAAATTTAAAAAAAGTCGTCGGCGTCCGAGGGAGACGCCCCCCGCATGGAGCGGGCGTCCGAGGAAGCCGCTCCCCCCATCGGGAGACGTCTCCCCGAAGGAGGAGGCGTCTCCGACAGACGCCTCCACCATGCGGGAGGCGTCTCTCGCAGACGCCTCCACAAATTTGTTTTTAATTTTCATTAAATCTGATAATTACTTTAATAAATTGTGATAAATCTGAAAATTTAAATTTACAAATTCTTATTAAGTTTAACATTTGTGATATTTAGTTTTAACAATTTTTGATTTAGTTTAACAATTGTTTTAATTTAGTTTAACAAATTTTGATTTAGTTTAACAATTGTGATAATTTAGTTTAACAAATTTTGATTTAGTTTAACAATTGTGATAAATATGATAATTTAGTTTAACAAATTTGTATTTAAAATTTCAATTAATAGTCATCGGGTCACAGTGGAGGGAAAGGCAAGTCAATACCATTACACGTCTTCCGTTCTTTAGAGGATGATTCAGCACTGCGTGATCCACGTAGACGAGGGATATCTACTTCGGTCAGGAGGGAGAGGGAGGCATTACGTCGTCGTGAGGAGGATGATGATTCCTTCGATGATGAGCATGTGGACAATCCCGACGACGGGAGCGACGATGATGACCCGTATGAGTTAGAGCGCCTGGAGGTGGAGAGGCAGGGGGAGTATAGCAGAGGACGTGGTCGAGCGGGTAGTTCTACTTCCGCCGGATGGATGGTGCGGAAGGGTAGGGGTGGGAGGTTTACGACCGGGGATTCGAGCTCGTGCACTGTAGATCCCCGCGCTCAGAAGAAGAAGAGGGTCCAGGACGATTCTTGGATCGTGAGCAGTATGACGCCTGGTGGTCCTTTAGATGGGAGCGTCATTCCTAGTTTCTGGGGTCACATCGCTAGACGGATCTGGGACGGAGATGATCGGAAGGTTCTGAAGTGCCATAATCGGCACAGAGCCTGTACAACACTACAGGGTTGGCAGTCTACACTGAGTGCTGATATCAGAGAGGAGATTAGTGCCACTCGTTTGGGGCACTTACCGTACAACATGTTCCCTTATCTCGACATGCCTTTGATTTCTGCGTTTGTGGAGCGGTGGCAGCCTGACACCAACACTTTTCACATGCCTTTCGGAGAGATGACGATCATGCTTCACGATGTTTTCCAGATCCTGCGCATTCCTGTGGATGGTCGTCTGGTTAGTGCTCAGGGGTCGACGTCTGAGCTGAGGTGTTATGTGGCAGAGTTACTTGGTGTCACACCTGATGGTCTGGCGAGAGATACAGCTTTATGGAGTGGTGGTGGTGTCGGCATCGACTCCCTTGAGGACCTATGCAGACGGGCACGACCTCTGCGGGCCGATGATACACAGTTGACGGCGTACCTATTCTTGATGCTCGGAGCCGTCTTGTTTGTCGACAAGAGTGGTTGCCGGATCAGACCACGCGATCTATTGAAGGCTAGGGACCCGGACACCGTTCGTGAGTACTCGTGGGGCTCAACGACGTTGGCATACCTGTACCGTCAGCTTGGGATAGCTAACCGTGCGGATTGTTCTGGATTGCAGGTTGTCTTACGCTGCTGTAGGCGTGGATATACGAGTACTTTCCCGCATTGCGCCCGCATCGTGAGCGGAAGATTATCGAGGAGGGTCATCCACGTTCGGGTATGTGGGCCGTCCGGAGCGAGGCTAGATCAGATGACTGCATCAGAGGTATCAAACTTTACACCATTTACATTTATTTATTTAATTTTAAGATGTATTATTATTAATGTGTTAAAGTTTAGGTGGAGTGGTTACCCTATGGTCCTGACCCAGCAGCGGAGGTCCCGAGGACTTTATTGATGAGCCTTATTCGTTATCGGGATATCATAGAGCCTTATATGCTCGATCGTGTCTTGCGTCAGTTAGGATATGTTCAGGTGATCCCGGTTGACATCCCGACACCAGAGCATGCGGTGCGGTCTGCGACTGGGTACAACGAACCATCATTTCCGAGAGAGAAGAACATAACTGCACACTTGTAAAAATTTGCAATGGGAAACAAGTCCGTCCACGTCTCCATGTAGTGATTCTTGCCACAAGGTCCCCCACCCCAATTAATCCGGTGACGAGCCTGCGCCACACCGTCATAGTATACGTGCTCATAAAAAGATGGGTTCGCAGCTAGCTCATTTGAAATCGAACGACGGGAGAGTTACCAATTGTCTTCACCACCGTGGAAAACATCGACGACACATCGAAATCCACAGTTTCCATCAGCACGTTCATCATTCCACTAGTGTAGGAATGACATAATGATTCCTGGAATCCTATCCGCATATGGGAAGTCGTCTACGTCAGCCCGCACAGTCACTACAATATAAAAAAATACAGTTACATATAATAACAAAAGATACATATTTACTGAAATAAATAACAAAATTATAATAACAATAAATATAGGGATGGTATACCTGATCCTCCCCTCACAGACGAAGAACTAGAAGATCGACCACGACCTTTGCTTCCACTACCGGAAGAACGACCACGACCTCTACTCCCACTACCTGAAGATCGACCACTACCTCGCTCTGCATACTCAAACGCACTAGGGTCCCGTCGTGTCGACTTTCCCCTTGGTCGACCTCGTAGCTTTGTTTTTTTCTGCAGGCTCTCTAAAATTCGAATGTTCGGGGTGTAGCTGCTCGAATAAAACCCGAGAGGCAGATCGAATTACGGTAGGGTCACTTCCTGCAATCTCATCAACCAGGCTGCAAAAATGTTCGGCGTCTTGAGCTGCCTGAGACACAAACTCTGCGTTCCCGGCTCCTTCCCCAATGACAAGTGTCCTCCAGAACGGATGAATCTGCTCTAAGTAAATTCCGTTGTCTGATTCAAGACATCCGCGGATGGTACATGCGCAAGGTATCCCATGAGAAGTCAGAAAAGCGCACTCGCAACGATATTCAACTTCATCATCTAACTGTTGCATTCTCTTCACCTCCTGACTCAGCAATTGCAAGCAGTGATGCGAAACTCGACCATTTATGTGACGATATAGAGCATGTCCGAAATTAGTCAAATTTCGCCGTCTCGAGTCTTCAAGAAAGTTGCGAATATTCGTCAGCTGCATTTCAATAGCCGCGTTGACGCGTTCGAAAAGAGTGTCCAGAGCTGCTGTCGATGTAGAAATCCACTCTTTTAGAGCCGAATGAGCACTTTCGACCCTACAATTCGTGGTGTTCCCAAAATGAAGGACTTTGTTCGTCCAATTCAGCACAAACTTTTCTTTATGCACCAACCACGTGGTGTCCAGATACTCCGTGATAGCCGGCCACGATCTATACAAATCTTTCAGAGCATACAAAACTCTATCATACTCGGCTTCTGAAGTAGAAAGCATGATTTTTCTCCATCTTCCACGCCTCAAAGTCTCTGCCATCTGCTTATTCTTGCCGAATACGTGGTATGCGTAGTTGAATACGTCTTTGTTGATGTGCCATGTGCAGAGTAAATGAGCAGAGTCAGGAAAAACCTCTCTCACCGGTCGCATAAGGCCTAACTCCCGGTCTATTATTATTGCAGTCGAGCTGACAATCCCCAATAACAGATCTCGCAACTTCTCCATCACCCACAGATAACTGGAGTAAGATTCATCCATCAAAATCACATATCCAATAAGGAAATTCTTGTTTGTTGGTGTGACCCAATCATTTCGAACAAAGGCATCTTGTACTTGTTCGTCTTGTAAATCGAATCCATGCAGATAACGAAAGGATATGTCCGCAACAACTGGACTGACGTCGGATGTGCCAAAAAAGCGTGAGTGACGACATCAGTTTCTGGATCCGCCATAATCCAATGTAAGTACTCACACTGCACTGCTTGATAGAGAAACTGCTGGACGGGATTCCGGTCTTCAGATTTTGTCCTCCTCATGTAATCTCTGAAATTATAAATATGCCTTTGATTTGGATTGTCCTCCGGGAATTTTTCTTTTACTGCCTTCAAGATGTTCCGTGGTTTTGCTTGCGCCTCAGTCATATCACGAACAATCTTCTTCGCCTCAGAACTTAGACCACTAATTTGACGATGACCCTCTGGATAAACTGCCAGTCTGTGGTTGTGATGTCCATGAGCACTATTAAAAACCACAACCCATCCATCACGATCTCGTCGCTCCACCACTTTTATTAAGAAACGACAACCGCAACCCTTTCTTTTGGTGTTTCTTCGAAGTGCAGTATCCATATCTCGAGACTCCATTTGATTTCGCCGGTCGCATCTCAAATAACAATCAATCAGACTATCTGATCTTGTTTTGTACGACGACACGACCAAAAAAAACCCAGCTCCGATAGCTACTTGTTTGGCCCATTTACTTGCTTCATCGATTGTTTCAAAGATTTGTGTAGTTTGAAATAACTCACTGTAATCCACTTCATCACCACCGAAATCTTCCAATGGAACCTACAAAAATAAAATCAAAATTAAAAAAATCAACAAAATTGCAGGCGTCTGGAGTAAACGCCTACCCCATGGGGGGCGTCTGAGTTAAACGCCCTCCCCAAGGGTGAGGCGTCTGCGTAGGACGCCTGACCGAAGAAAAGGGCATCTACTAAAGACGTCTTACCCAAGGGGAGGACGTCTACATAAGACGCCTCTCCCATTGCGTAGGCGTCTGCGTTAGACGCCTAGGCCAAGGGGAGGACGTCCTACGCAGACGCCCTCACCTTGGGGGAGGCGTCTAATGCAGACGCTCGGCCCAAAATTTGCCCCGCGCCAGGCTTTCCTCACCGGATGCATCACCCTCGTCAGACATTTTCGTGGTGTTTTTACTGATAAATTATGAATATACAAGACCGTAGGCCTAATTTATAGACACTGGACGATTTGGGTATTAAATATATTGTTAAGGGCAATTTGGTAATTTCAAGGGGCGATTTAAGTAGTTTTGGGGCGACGTTTAGTAGTTCCCAATTTTTATTTGAAGGTTATTAATGTAAACATTACCAAGATACATGGTATGAACTATGAAATATGAATGCAAAGTCTCCTTCATCATTGTTTTAATATTGGGAAAAGGGTAGTGAGTATATGTGTGGGGCAGATAGACCAGGTCAAGTCAAGCCCATGTACTCTAATATTTTTTGGAAAATTTGGAAGAAACATAAGGTTGTCCGTAGACCTGGTACCTGCCCCCAACTCCCACGAACTTCGGAAGTCTAGACCGGTCGGTTCAAGTTCTTGTTGATCGGATTTGTTGGTCTATTTTTTGTATCGGAGATATTCAGATAAAAGTAACTTATTAAAATTCAATTAAAAATATTATCAAATTAGTATTTTAACAAAATAATCAGTTCACTTTCGTCATTACCTCACCGACTACCCTATTTACACATCCAAGCTGCTAGTGAAATTTTATTAAGTACAATAAGTTTACAAATTACATATAATTTCTAATGTATTAAGTATTACAATTGCAAATTACAATTATAGATAGTTCATTCATCTTCATCGCTGCTCTAGTTGATCTGCATTCTCTTTGCCACGTCCAACCAATATTTCAAGCCAATATTTGCCTCGAGTGATCTATCGAACGTGCTACGCCTCTTGTCGTCATAGTTGATGCCAGAGGAGTTAGTAAATCGCGTGCTAATAAATAAACTATTGGAAATCTAGTAGAGTTACATTTCGATCAGTCTAAAACATCAAACGATTTGCATTCTGTAGGAGTTAAGTACATTTCATTATTTAAATATCATGTTAATTCGTTATGTGTTTCATTTTGTACTAATCTTAATTTTTTCTGGTTTAACCAATTCCATATGAGTTATCATCACTTCATCTTGATCCACAAGTAGGTGTTGTTAGGATGATGATGAACTAACAATGTTTGAACATATTTGATTAATATTATGTAACCGTTCAAATAAACTAAAAATCTATTAAGGTGTGTTTTAATTTTTTTAAAGTAATTTTCACAACCTTCATAATTCATGTTTTCAAAAATAGTTTCTAAGTAAATTTCTAAGCCGATCATTTTAAATCTAGGACACATAACAAAAACTAAACAAAAATTTAATGGTGGAGGTTTCCAATTTTATTAAACTTATTCTCCATTGCATTTATAATTTTAACAAAACAACCATTACTCCTATATTTCACAAATACTTTAGTAATTAGAAGTAATTCAGATATAAATAAGTTAGAAGTTATGTAATATATTCCACTTAATGTCTTAGTGAAGTTGAAAAATGTTTCAAAAAATCTAACATAATTCTAGAATTATCCAATTCAAGATTACTTAAAAAGTTTTCATTTTGTCTTTTATTATAAAAAAATATTGCTATTCGGCGTCCGCAAATTACTTAAATCGTTTGCGCCAATTACCATTTTGTCATTTACATTTCATTTAATACTCATTTCGTCCCGTCTATTAGAATAAGACTTTTGTCTCAGTTTTCCTCACTAACCAAGGAAATGTAAGGAAATGTTTGACAAAACGTCTGAATCCGGCAGGTTTAGTTACAAAAAAAAATATTCGACTGGGACGTCTGGGAAAAACGCCTCCCCCATAGGGGGTGTCTGCAAAAAAGTCCCCCAATGGGGGGCACGTCCTAGCCAGATGACCCCATTTTTGTTTTAAATTTTAATTTTATATGATGTGTTATTTCAAATTATTTGAGGTTTCGTTGCAAGATTTCGGTGGTGACGGGGTGGGAAACAAACACAAACGTAAATAAATGGGTAAACGTATCAATATCCAGAGTACAATAAAACAGATCAATATCCCTCGTAGGTACTGCCACACCCTGCCACCATCGCATTTTTAGTCCGATTTTATTTTTCATGATTATCTTTTGTTGTAGTATAAACAGAGGAAAGCATGTTGGGAGCAGAAATAAGTAAAAAGGAGAGAGAATAACAAAATGATAATTAGTGTGGGCGATTTAAGTAATTCGCGGGCGACGTTTAGCAGTTTGAGTTATAAAAAACTGAAATTAAAGAACTATAATGATAACAACATTTCAACATTTCATTAGTAGAGTTTCATCCATGATGGACATCTAAATTTAAATTTCTTTGGTTTAACCTCAGTACTAGAGTACAATTATCTAAATTCTTGATATTTATATGTATTATTACTACCTATATAGGCAATAACATGCCTAACATTTTTTAAAGAAGGTGTAATTATTTCTAAGTCCATCTTATACGACTAAGTTTAAAACATGACAAACATATCTAACATGAAAACTAATACCATCTAAGAGTGGATTACATAATTTATAAATAATTCTACTGCTGCGGAATTAATAGTAGCATTGTTAAAAGAAATTGCACAAATTTTATTTGTTATTGAATAAGCATGCAATATATCTCTTATCTGGTTATATATAATCATAGTAGTGTGGGTGCAAAATCGATGCCAAAGATATAATTATTTATGTAAAACCCATGAATTATCTAAAAAATGAGCAGTTATGCAACAATATGGGAAGTCATTAACATCACTCCAAATATCGGTTGTTAATGCTATCATAAAAGTCATTGATGCAAACGTATTAATCAAGTATATTTTCTCGTTATCAAATTTTGTATTTGCAGCAACCCCAAATGTGCGTCGGAAAAATGGTTAAAATTGTGGGTTATGCTAGCTAAATGCATTTCTAAAGTTTGAGATTCACATTGACTAAATGGTAATTCATCTCTAATTATATAATCAATAATTACATCTCTACCATTAATTGGATTGTATTTCCTAGTTTTAAATTTCCACTACTAGTGTCTAAATTTGATTGCTATGAACTGATGCTTCAATATTCCTAAGTTTACATTTTTGTGCATGTCTTGATAGATGACAAATTCCTTGGCTACCAAGTGTAGAAAGTTCAGCACCACATATTTTACATATGGCGATATCTTTCCCATTTTTATCCTGGCGTAGGTCAATTTTTTTCTAAACGGGAGTATTTTTTTCTATTACTTTTCCTTTTGGATTTTCTAGTTGATGCACTAAGAGTGGGATTACGATCCCCTAAGGTAATGAATTAATCGACGGTTTAGATGACATTGAAATTTAAAAGTTTGCAAAGAAAAATCTAAATTTCTAAACAACAAGAAAACCATGATAATTAACTATATTAAATTTAACTCAAATAAATTAATTCTAATAAATAAACTAAAAGAGTAAAGAAATGCAAATGAGAAAACGAGAAGCAAAGAAAATGTGTTGGCATGGTGCAAAATCAGACAAATCGGGCAGTAACTTTAGGCTTTTGCTCCAACTTGACACTCTTCCAACACAGTTACAACACTTAGTGAAAGATTTAGGAGAGTAAGTAAAAAATTTGAAAGAGAAGAAGAAGATTTGGAGTGAAGAAATGAGTAAAATGGGGGGATATATAATTTTTTGTAATGATATTTTGGTAATTAACTCAATAAAACCATAATTAAAAAATATATTAAAAATAGCCGTTGGGGTTGCAGGCCGTTCCCCTTAACGTGTTGGCTCTAAGGGCCGACACGTTTTGCCTGCCGGGCCGGCCGGTCACCCAAGTCTAGTTGTGCATGTGATGATTTGTTAATTGGAAGCCTTTGAACGAAGACTTCGGTCTTTTAGTTGTGAAGAGCTTTAGTACTTTATGTACCGTACCGATTGAGTTCTGGTCTCCCAGAAGATCAAGTCAGGTCAACACATCCAGTTATTCTTATAGTTGAAAATTTGAAAGGAATTTATGGCGCAATTAGGTGTATGTTGTTTGGAATTTTGGATTATGCGGTACTAATATCTGATGTTTATTTGTTTCTTATTGAAGGATTTAGCATTACAATAATCACATAATCGTTTGCTTTACTACGTATAACGTATACACACATGATGGACTACTCTAATGTGAATGTGGGATTCATCATATTATGATCATATAAAATGATTAATATTAGACACTATCGTTAAGTCTTAAAAGAATATGCTGATACAAATATGAATGTCCTTCCTCAGGCACTACCATGTAGACAATTTTAATTTTAAAAGAATAAAGTCCTTATATCTGGAAATTAATCTTAAAACTCAAATTCTAAATCATTCTCATTATTCAATGCTTTTGTTCCTTTGGACCTCAAGCCTATCTCAAAAGACTTCATGTTTCTCGTACCTTTTCATCACCAAACTCTCATATTATTGCTAAAATATTTTTAATATTTTTTTTGACGTTTATAATTTTAGTTCCTAGCAAGATAACCCATTCATTGTACGGGTATGTCAAATTTATGTTTAACTTTTGTCTTTATTGTTTCTAAATAAATTTGAGTGCCTATTTATGACCACCACAACAAAACAGGGATTCCTTGTCGGAATATATCTATCAGTGTATGTCACTATCCGTTGGTGTAGGTGAACATCGATATATATATATATATATATATATGTTTACTGTCGGTGTTACCTGTGTCGGTGTTTAGTTCCATTGACGGATGTTCTGAAGGATAAATGTCGTCGGTGTTAATTTTGACACAAAATTTTCCGTTGGTGAATTATGTAGGTAAACTTCACCGACGGATAAGTTCTGTTGGTTTCGGTTACTCGACAAACGACATAACTCACACCGACAGATAAATACCATTGCTGTAAGTCCTATCCAAACAAGGAAAAAGCCTATTTTCTCTTTTCGGGTTTCGATTTCCCTGATCAAAATAAATAGTATTTTTCATCATTCATCTACAACACATTTATGCAGTCATCCACAAACATATAAATAGAAAAACTCATATATGCATTCATCTTAAACAAATTCATTCAAACAAACTGCATACACAAACTCACTCACTTTAGCTTTTGACTCTCTAGGACACAAATCCACAAACAACTACTCAAGTGATGACGAGGAGTACATAACCGGTGGACCAATATGAGGAGGCAATCTCTATGTTGAAATACCGGGAGTCCCACGTCTACCTTATCACACACGTATGTGTGGTTTCAAGGCGACGGATATGTGGTCCAACACCCCCAACAAGGCCAGTCGCAAGTTCTACATTTGTGGCTCCTTGGAGACAACTCATTACTGTCAGTACTTTGTCTGGGACGATGAAACACTGGTACCACCGGTGGAGAATCCGAATGAGAGCATAACGGACCTACAAAAGTAGAATCTTCTGTAGAAGCTTGCAAAGTTTAGTCAGACCCAAAAGATAAACAAAATTATGTTTTCGGTTTGTAGACGACATTTGATTGGATCACTCTCTTCCAATTGACTTGGGAGAGATTAACAATTTTTTCATATGTTTTGTGTTTTTATTTGTGTATTATATATATGTTGTTCTCTATTATATATGGCGGCGTTTGTTACTATCAATGTAACAATTTTATGTATTAGTTTTGTTAACTCTCTCTCTCTCTCTCACCCCTCCCGTTTACTCAAATCCCTAAACCCAAAACCTCCACCCTCACATTTTCTCCTTCCTCCTTCTCCAGCATCTACGACGATGACGACCGTGGCGGCGAGGGCTCCAACGAGGTCGCCCGCGCGTAGGCGGAGGGGAGGCTTCCCCTTCTCCAATATTCTTCTCCCGTCGCTTCGGGTTGAGGTATGCCATCCACCCTAGTTTAGAGTCTAGGAGGTCGGGAAGGTGAGAGGAGTCACCGAGGAGGCTGGCCGGAGTGGTGCACGCGGGCTGGCGTCGCATGCAGGCCGATCGGAATCGTGCCGGAGCCTGGAGCCGTGCACGACCATTCGAACCGTGCCACCACGGGCTGGTGGTGGCTGTCGTCGCGGCCAACTGCCTTGGGGCAGGGCTGTCGGAGGCTGGAGGCAACGGTGGGCCGACGGTTAGGGTGTTTTGTTGTGTGTATGTTTTGCATGTCAGTCCCTGGTTTGTTTAATACGTGGTGGAATGGTTTTAGTTGAGTAATTTGCATGATAAATCCAGGAAGTTGTTGAAATGTATTAGTTAATATTTAATTGGAATAATTACATAAGAAACCCTATGGTTGAGTTGTTTTTGGCTAAATAGTTAACGATTGGATTAATTGCATTGGAAATCCTAAGATTAATTGTTTAATTAATTAATAATCAGAAATAATTGCTGAAAACCCGTAGATTTGTTTGAATTTGAGTAAATGATTAATATTTGGGAAAATTACTATTTTCCCCTCCAGCTGATGAGAATTATGATTTGTCTAGAAATTTTGGTGGATTTACAATTATACCCTTGTACCTTAATTGTGGATTTAAAGTTGTATTTTTCTTCATGCTGCTTATATGATTTTGTAGTCCGGTTCATGTTATTGCTCTATAACTTATCAGGGTTGTGGACCTGTGCTTTTGGGGGTAAATTGCATTTACCCCCTTGCCTAGTGAGACTATGAGAATGTGAGAGGTTTGTGGAACCGATTGTCCACCCACGTTGTTACGAGTGGCTGTTGGAGCATTTCTCACGGACTTGGGCGTGAGGTCGAGTAGTGGGGATGACGTATGAGGCATGTATGACTAGATGTTATGGTGTTCCCTTGTTGGGGCGGTCCGGGATGGTTTACCTACGTTGTTACGAGTGACCACTGGAGCTAGGCTCGCGGGCTCGGGCACTGTGGTTGGATTCCCGGAGCTGGGTTTTTCCCTGTGTTGTAGCAGTTCGGAAGGGTCCACCCATGTTGTGGCGAGTGACCGTTAGGGAGTTTTTCTCACGGGCTCAGGCGTGTGGTTGGCTTCCGAAGCCGGATGTAGAACTGGTCAACTCACCAGCGTTGTGACAGGTGGTCGTTTGGGAGCGTTGCTAACGGCTCAGACGCGTGGTTGGAGTATGGCGTTGCCTTGTGGGCCGGATGCACGATCTTGTTGAGGGTGCACGTTCGACGTGGCTGGGTGCGTGGTCGCTTTGGGACGTGTGACAGTTCTGCCGTGAGAGCGGGTTGAGTGTTGCCTCGTGGATCGGATGCGTGGTGGGGTCAAGGTGCACGATTGACTTCACTAGACGCGTGGTCTCCTTGGGACACGAGACCAGTGTGAGCCGTCAGGGACGACTCGACATTGTATGGTATCAGATTGAGGTGGTGTACTGAGTCTTGATTCGAGACTCAGGCATGCCTGTTTGTGTGCAGGTAGGACGCGGTAGGTGACTAGAGGCGACTTCGGTTTGGGACGCGTGGACTGGATCTGTTGAGCTTAGTGTCATGTATTTGTCTTACTCTCAGTAGTTGTGTAGTAGAATTCAAAGTTCTTGTATTTTCCTTCCGCACTGTACTTTGATTTTGACCTTATTATAAATTTTAATTGAGGCCTCGAGTTGGTTATTTCAGTTAATGTCCCTTTTTCATTTCATTTTAGTGTTGTGATTATTGTTGTGTCCTGAGTGCGGATTATGGGGGTTACAAGTTTAGATGAAGTTAAATCATTAGGTGCACGATTCATAAAAAAGGAAAAAAAATCTTCTTTATACCATCGGTTTTTTACATGGATGTTAGTTTAGTTGCATAAATTATTCAAATTGGAATTCATCATCGCCTCCTCGTGTTCCACTTGTATGCTACAACATCGTACACTTGCGGTTAAATTTTAAAACTCATCATTACCCTTGGTTGGAAACAAGATTTGTTGTAAGGATAAGAGAAATGCAGATTGGTGTATTAGATTTTAGATTTAGGATTCTACTTTGGATTTAAAAGTTAGTATTAGATTTCGGATTAGTTGGAGGTGCTTGTGAATGCATGATATGAATGTAAATGTGTTTTTTCTTGTCAATGCAGGATTTCCAAAATTTTCATTTATGAAAATATAGGGGAGGTGCTACCAAAATTTCTAATAAATATTTATTTTAGATTTATGGTTTAGTTATATTGATTTGGATTGAGTGGAATACGCTAGTATGATTGAGTTAGTTGGATTGTGTTGGATAATTGATTTAGTTAGATTGGGTTTATTTTAATTGATTTGGATAGGTTGGATGTGATAATTAGATTAAGTTTCAATTGGGTTTTATAAGTTTATTTGGAATTCTTTTGGGGGGAAAAGTTTATTTCATAGCACAAATATTGAGTTTATTTGAATTGATTTGGATAAGTTGGATGTGATAATTAGATCAAGTTTGAATTAGAAATATTGGGTTTCTTTGAATTGATTTGGATAAGTTGGATGTGATAATTTGAAACAGTCGATTTGACGATGGTAGAGGTTGAACACTTTATATTGGATTTGGTTATGCTTAACGTGTTAGGTTTATCATGTTTTGTTTTAAATCAGTAGAATTATGAGTTAAGGCAAAAGTTTGATGTATGAGAAGAGAACTACTCAGATATTCCCGAAAAATCTGAAGACATTCTTGAATCTTGCCTTTGGTTCTCACAACCAATACATTCGTGATGGGAATAAAATCTTATGCCCATGTAAGAAGTGTTGTAACAATAAGCGGGCGAGTGTGCCAACTGTTGTCTTTTTGGCTAATACTCGTTAATCCATTTTGATGATTAATTAACATATCAATAAACACTTGTATATCTCGTAGGATCGTAAGGGTCTCTAATTCTAATCACTTTTTAGGCTAATTAGTTACTTGTTTAAGCAATCAAGAATATGCAGCGGAATAAAAAACTAAACAAGCAAGTAAAGAGGAAATAAGCAAACCACAATGAGACGGGGGATTTTTATAGAGGTTCGGCACCTCACCCGGGTCCTAGTCCTCTCTTGCAAGTTCCGCTCACGACTTCACTAACTACTCCCTGTTCTGGGTTGGGAGAGAATGCCATTATAATCTTCAAACTCGCAAACAACTCTCGCCGAGCTTGGCTCCTCTCACAATCTGAGAGGGATGCTTCGGGTTTTCACCGAAACATTTGCTTTACTTTGACAACAACAAACTTGAGTGGGACAATCACTCTCTAAATCTTAGCACACTTGAGAAAGATAAGGAATTGATACTAAAGTGTGGAAGTGTAAACCTGGAGAGTAGATTTGGGGAATGAGAGACTTGGAGATTTCTCTTAAGTGTATATGACAAATGGAAGTGTAAGAGTTGTGTAATTGTGTCATGAGAACACCTATTTATAAGCTCCTAAGGTGTTATACCCGTTGGGGTTAAGTTGGATAAGGTTTGATTGAGAATCATAAAACAACAACTTGTAGGACCTAATTCAGAGTAAGTTCGGTCGACCGAATTGGGCAGAACGGTCGACCGTTGGACAATTTTGAACTCAGTTCGGTCGACCGATTAAGGAATGGTTGACCGCCAAAGGCTATGACTTAGGTACACTTAAGTTAACGGTCGAACACCGAGATAGGTTCGGTTGACCGAAAACATCCAGACTCTATTGGGTTGGCGAAAATGATCAAGTTCGGTCGACTGATCCAAAGTCTTCAGTCGACCAAAAATGTCCATGTAGTTGTACAAATTGGAGACACTATAAGTTCGGTCGACCGAACATGTCCACGGTCGACCGATAGGTAAAATGTATTTTGGGGTATTTGTAAATAATTCGAATACGACCGTTGGTATAATACGACAATTCTAACGATCGGAAAAATGTTGTTAAACGGTCGACCGAACGGATGGTAGAAAACCCTAACTGGATAAGTGATCACTCGGTCGACCGAACAGTCTATTTCGGTCAATCGAACGTGGGCAGACAGTTCTGGTTTTGGTTTAGTGTTTTCCGGTCTAAGTTTGGGTGATCTATTGAGTTTCAAATGATGTGAAATGTTGTGTGACTTCTATAGGGAAACTAGTGTGTATGTGAGTTGATTTTAACTTAAGTATGCTCAATTACACAATGTTCCTAAGACTCAAAGAAAACAAGATTACAAGTCTTCAATATAGCTTTAATACATGTCATGACTTGATTTCCTTTCTTCCTTGAGTCTTGATTACCTGTAGATGTTAGCACAATACAATATATATGCAATATGTGTGCTACTCCGCATGATTACAATTAAGATTATGTTGATTAAATCATCAAAACATAGATTAAGGCCAAAAGGCCAACAATCTCCCCATTTTTGATGATGGCAACCTATATCTTAATACTTGATGTTTTTAGATGTAAACTATGCCTATAAATGCTCCCCCTATGGATGTGCATAGTTTTTGTTCAATTAAACTCAAATTTCAAGTTTCCCCCTTTAATTATCTCTCCCCCTTTGACATCCATAAAAAAATATAAGATTGTCATGGAATTTGGATGTCTTGTAATGAAGTTACTCCTCCTAAATTTTGCACTTCATTATTCTAAGTAAATGATATTCAGTAAGCTCCCCCTATCAATATGAATATGATTTTTCGATTAAGTTCAATTCTAATTCTCCCCTTTAATCATCAAGCAAAATATATCATTTGGGCATGTGATGTCTAAGTTCCCCTATTGACATCCTTTTACAAATTTGACAGTGAAGCAATGGATGTTATTCAAATTTCAAGATATGCAATGAATGAATATATGATATGTCAATTAAGCATATTAAATCTAGACTAGAACCAATTGATTGAAAATTTTAGAGGATAAGAAATTATACCCACTTTGAAACTTGAATTGGTTCTAATATTCATTCGGTGATGCATCTGGCTTTGAATTTGACTCTCAAGTTTGCCCGGTCACCACTGATATCCCCTTCAAGCACCTACAAGTGCAGATTTAGGTACCCAAACAACTTTGGGTCCTTGAATGTTAGCTTTGGGAACCCAAACCATTTTGGTTTTAGGAGCCCACAAACTTGAAGAGCTATGATTAATGAACACATGCTTGCCACTTAGTGTAGTGTGAGACACATGGTTTTTCAATTTTGCATTGTATCATAAACCATGTTTATCTAGTGATTGCCTTTGACTACCTAAAACCATGTCAAGAATCTTGGTTCCCTTTGTGAACTTTTCTAGATCTTTTCTAAGTTGAGCATTGGAAGCCTTAAGATCTAGTTATTCAACATCAATGGGTGTTGCCTTTTGACCGCCAAGTTTTAAAGCATTTTCCTCATGTCTAGCAATCACCTCAATCTTTTCATGCATGATTGATTCACTTTGGCTTTGGAGATCATTGATTAGCTTTCTAGAATTCTTATTTTTGTCACAAATGATCTCATATTGTTTAACTAAGTCATTGAATGCATTTTGAAGCTCATCACGTGTATAAGTTTCTTCATTAACACTAGAATGTGAGCTATCACTATAATATGACTTAGTTCAGAATGCATGTGAATTAGTAGAGCAAGAGTTAGAGGATACCTCACTTCTTTCATCTTGAATTGCCATGTAGCACATTGATTGACATCATATCATGCATACATTTGTGTCTTATATCTGTTATCTTTCACCGGACCTGACAATCGTGTCGTGTTCGTGTACTTTCGTGTCAGACAGTTTCGTAATCGTGTCAGGATTTCATGTTATCGTGTTAAGCACAATTTGAAGAAATTCTATCATGTTTAGATTGAAAATAGTTAAGTGACATGCTATATTAATATTTTTCTATATAATTAACATATTAATTGACCATTATCAGGTAAAAATAATTAATTACCTAACAAAGAGATGTTATTCGTGTCAGTTTCGTGTAAAAAACTAAAATACCGTGTAATCGTCTCGTGCTCGTGTCAAATTGTGTACTAATTATTTTATGTTTATATCTTCATAAATCATCATAATAAAACATTTCAACCACACAAAAAATTTCATGTCATGTCGTGTAAAAATCGTGTCACCATATCATGTCGTGCTCGTGTCGTGTCAGAAATTGACAGACCTATCTTTCACCTAAACAATGCTGTGTAACGAGTTTTATGTTTGAGTTTCAGGAATAAACAATATTGTGGACAAGAGGCATAAAAGGACCTAAAAGCAGGAAAAAGACTGAGTTGAGAGACTTAGGGACAAAGATGCAAGGGAGAAGCACCTGAATCTAAGCCCAAACGACCACTGAGCAAATCAAGAAACTCCACACCATCATCGGGACTATTTTGACAATTCGATTCGGGTCGGAGTTCCAACAACCAACTTGGATACATCACACATGAAGAAAGTCATCCAGAAAAGCCCACAAAAAATCCAGACCGGATCTAAACCTTGTAGACCGCCAATTGGCGGTCTGGGACCACTGATTGGCGGTCTGGGTTGCTCCGGATCCGATGTGGTTTAGTCGGGTCTTGTATAATTGTGTGTTATGTCTATTTTTGGTATTGTATTAGTCCCATACCGGGGGATTGTCCCGGATTACCTTTTTCTATGGCTATAAATAGAACTCTTCCTCCTCATTTGTATCTCATCTCTCTCTTGGTCACCTTCCTCTCTACTAGGAGTAAACGCTTTTGAGCAAAAACTCTGGTGGAGAGGGGATACTTGTAATTGAGTGAGTACTAAAAGATGTTTTGTTAAGTTTCCTTCATATTGCCTCTTTTAATTCTTACATACTTAGTTAACTTGTTTGTTTTAGTCTTCTTAGAATTAGTTTAAGCATGTTTTCTTTCCTTAGTATGAATGTTAGTTTAAATATGTGTGAGTAGTTCCATCCCCCTTTGGGGGTGGAGTAGATGTGTATACATATTATGTAGATGGAATGATTGCTAAACATTGTTGTATTTGAGAAATGTTAGTATGCTTGTTTGAATTAATAAGAATTCTTACTTGATGGTTTCTACCATCATGTTTAGGTACATTCCATGCTTATTTATGTTCTTAATAACAAACTTGTCATGCTCATATTAATCACCGAGGTTAGTGCTTTCAATGATAGGTCTTGCCATTAGGTACTTCTTATACATTAACAAAACACTAACTACACTTAAGCTTATTGTATGCATTCACCACACTTATTTGATGTGTACACACACTCCACCCCTTAGGGGTTTTCTATTCCTGATTTCTATCTTCTTTTATTAGTCGCTTAGTTTTAGTTCGTTTTGTGCTTTCATTTCCTTCCTTGTTGCTACTAGTTTAGTGTAGTTTAGTTTAATCAATCTTTCTCTCCTTTCTTTCTCACTCGCCTTCGAACTAACCATAGTCGACACACCTCCCTGTGGATCGACTTGTATTTGCCACCACTTCAATGTGGCCGTGCACTTGCGGTTTATAATTAAAACGTTCAATCACGTTTTTGGCGCCGTTGTCGGGGAGGTGCTCTGTCCAGACTTTGGTTTGGACGATTCGAGTGGTTTTAAATTTTTTTATAGTTTTGATTTGTTTCAGGCATCCTAAATATCAAGGGGAGGCTACTGGGGAAGTTGGAGGAAGAAATAAGCTAAAGTGACCGCCAATTGGCGGTCTGGTAAGTTTTGTTTGTTCAAAATTTCGTTGTAGTTGTTTGCTTCAATTTAGTTGTCTGGGAGTTCAGGTTTGCATGTTTTAACCTGTAGTTAGCTCCTAGATTAACAATCAATTCCCCTTTTAACACAACTTGGACCTTAAAACTCAAAGTAAAAGAGTAGATCGATTGCCATCTAGGTCATGCATCATTTGTAGACCTTGAACACACTTGTCTTTCTTTTCTTTACATTTTTGTTGTTGATTGCTGGCATGAGGTACGTGCACCCATTCTCTTTCATGCATGGTAAAGCATGCATTAGTTAGTAAGGTGCATCAGGACAAGAGTGAGGTGAGTGTTTGATTGGAGAGTTGATTACTAGATTAACAATCAAAACACTACTAAAGAGGGGTTGTCCCATACAAGATAAGGTGGGGGATTTCATCACCCTTCCCTTTGCCCCAAAATCACGCTTAAGAAAAACCTTAATTCTAAAAGCAAGTAGACATTGGCCCTAAGGATATCAGACGCACTAAGTGTGTGTCTAATTGAGACCGTCATGACCTGATCGGCGTCCCCTACCTTGTCGATAGTCGGAGGTATTGGATCTCCGGATCTTGTATCACTTGCTGGGCATTGTGGTCTTTATTGTAGGTAGGTGAGGCGTGTCGAGACTAGTGATCTCGAAGTTAGGCGTCGTCTAGCCTAAGGACCCATAAGCCATAAATTGTTTGAGCCGTGCTTGCTAGATTAGGCTTCTACCTTCTCCCACTACCCACGGTAGCTCTAAGGATTTTTCCCTTCTCCTCTGAGTTATCTTCTTCTCACCTACTTCTACGTTCTAGTCTCCTCCCGTTTACACTCTCTGTTAGTGTTTTAGGGTCAAGTCGAGCACTTTTTGCGAGCTTAGTCTCGTGGTGGTGAGAGTGGCCGACTCGAGGTTTTTTTGTTGAGTTGGATGGTTACATGGGCGACCATCCATATCATTGTTGGGACCAGGACAATTCTCCCTGGAACTCTGGACACATGCATTTTGGGGTGTCTCAGACAAACACCTCGTATGGTTGAGACAATCTTAATTGTGTGATTGAGCAATCTTTATATTGGGGTAATATGAGAGAGACACCGACTGCTAGACCATCATCTAGTTACGTTGGATCATATGTTGGTCATCAAACTGAGACATTGGAAGAACCTTTGGCCTCTTTCATGCATGTGGTAGATGACATGAGTGCACCAGTGGCTCCAGTAACCATACCGTGTGACTGTTGTAGGTTGAGTGGTCATATTATCGGGGAATGTCCTTATGTCCCCCCAAAGCCTGAGTATGAGAATACATTTTCCCAAAATGCTCAATATGACCATTACACATCTGCGTACAACCTGAGAGGATGAATTCGTGGGGAGACAATTCTTATTCAAATTCTTATACGTCATTTTCACCCCAGTATCCTCCTCCCGAATACTCATAATTCTACCAACACCCCACTCCGAATCATTGGACTCATTCGCAGCCCATCAACACCCAACCCCAAAAATTCTCAAACTCTAACTTGGACCTCATATTTGACCGCATAACTTATTCCTTGAAACAAACTTTCCTTACGTTCATGGAAACATATGGCATTGCAAGTGAGTCAAATGACGTAGCAATTACGTGAACGTGAGGATGGTAACTTTTCTTGTCAACATGAGGATTTATCTTCTGATATCGAACCACCATCACATCCACAAATTCAAAGCATGATCTTTCAAAGTCAAACTCCTAGTCAGTCTGAGGGACTTGGGGTTTCAATTCACGATCACATGGAAGGGGATTCGATCCAAATTGAGAATAACATAGACCAACTTCATTATGAGTCGACACAGGATTGTGCCGCATCTTTTTGTCATGTGGACCCTGAGCCACATGATCTTCATGTTGTGCCTCTTAAGGATTCACCTCTGGTGGAGCAAGAGCTCCCTAGTACCCTTAATTTCAAACGACCTGATGAGAGTTTGCCTCTCACTATTGTTCCTGACCATCTTGGAAATGATGGAACATCAAACAACTACATTTCTAATGAGGGTATTAGGAGTTCCTTGGAGGATACATTGGGTAAGAGACCCACTTTCTGTTCGCCTGGTGAGTCGGACATGCCTAATGAGGTTCTAAATCTCGTTCTGACCCACCAGCCTGTTGGTTGGAGAGTTTGGATTGACGATCATAACTTCAGTACCGCAATGAGAGAAACTCTTCTTCCGTTGCCCCTTATTTCCCAAACTCTTGAGAGGTTCAAGCTCTTTCAGTTTGATCCTTTGAATGAGATGCATTAGCGTCTAATTCATGAACCTCTCCTTTCATCTTGTGCTCTTTGTGAGGGGGGCCCAAACATGAGGATTTTGGCATCGTGTGGTGTCATGTTCCCTTTCCAAGTGCATTGACCCACTTTTGAGGTCCCCATTTGATGTCCTTTGACAAATGAAGATGTGAACTTATTTTGTACATATTTATATTCAAAAAAAAGAATAGAAAAAATTACAATAAAAGACTCCATGAGAGAGCATTGATTGTTGTGGGCCCCAACCCTTGTGTATTTGGGCCACATTTGTTTCACGTATTTGTATCCCTTCTTTAGCATCTCACAAGTTTTGAGGGAATTCGGGGTTATGTCCATCAACATGACCATAACACTTTCCTTATGCTTCACGTTGGTGAGATCTTTCCTTTTTCATGCATAAATACATGTAGTATCTTGCTCACATTCATTGAGGACAATGCATGAAATAGGTGTGTGGGTGTTTTACGTGTGTATATAGTCGAGTCTTTTTCCTTTGATTTTGTTTTCTTGTGTGTGCATTGTTAGTGTGTTGCATTTTATATCGATATATCTGATTGCCATGATCCTTGGGTGACTTGTCTTATTTTGCTTGCCTAGTGCTTTAAAATTTTCACTTTTCTTTCAAAATGTTCATGTGTTTGCGAAAGAAAATGTTTTGTGGGTTTTGCGTATGTTTAACATGTGCAAAACCATTGAGAAGCAAAGTAAAAAGAAAGCTCCCAAAATTTTCTTGAACTTGATGCATTAGGATATCGTGTATACCAGCTTTAGGTCTTATCGAGTCGTTAGGATGCACCCCGATTTTCCCTCGGGGGGCAAGTAATCATAGGGTTTCAGTACTCAAACATTTAAAGAAGTCCACCTTGAACCCAGTGAGTCAATAATTCGTGTCTGTTAATATAAAGAAGTTTGTTGTAGTCAATGACCCTTTAATCTTGTTGTGAGAGATTAAGTTTAGGGGTTTTGGTTCATGTGTAGATAAGAAATAAGTGAGTAGGTGTTCTCTCTTCTCGCACGGCTCTTATCACTCGGGAAATTAGGTCTAAGGGGACTTTGTGCCTGATGCTTTCGAGTCATCTTACATGGGATGCACCGACCGAACACCCGTTACACGGGTGGTAGGGATTACCCTATGTGAAGATTTGGGGAAATGTGTATGTGATAGTGTAAGTCCTCATAGACAATGTTACACGAAACCTAACCCTGGGAGAATGAAACTCCAACTAGTAAGAAAAAAAAAGAAGAAAAATAAAAAAGGAAACAAAAATGATAATGCAAATAAGAACATTAATGGACTTTACACTTTGTATCACTTGAGGATGTTAAGGTTGTTGATGTCTTTCACTTAAGTCCTTAATTAACTTGCATGAATGGTTTATTAGGCTAGGTGTGTGGACTGGATACATGTATAGAGTCGGCCCGTAGGATTACCGTGTCCAATGATCGACAAAAATGAGTCCATCGAGTCGAGTTTCTAGATCGAATAATGCATATATGTTCTGATTTTGTGGGTATATCTGCTGAAAACCCTCAGGAGACAACACTCCTCCTCCATGGTGACAAGGATGTTTAACGGCTTGTTGCACGTGCTAAGTGCAACCGTGATTCCTACAAAAGTGAGTTAGGATTTCCTTGTTTTTTGTATGCTTTTTCTTTCTTTCATTTTTCCTTTTCTTTGTTTTGCTCGGGACTAGCAAAAGTTAGGTGTTGGGGTATTGATTGACATCATTTCATGCATTCATTGGTGTTTTATATCCATTATCTTAAACCTAAACAATGATACGTAACGAGTTTTATGTTTAAGTTTCAGGAATAACATGTTTGAGAAGAAGAGACTAAAAAAGGACATAAAAGCAAGAAAAATGACTAAGTTGCAAGACTTATAGACTGAGGTGCAAGAGAGAAGGACCCGGATGTAAAGCCAAAAGAACTAATGAGGAAATCAAGAAGCTACACACCATTACGAGGAGTATTTTGGCAATTATATTCGGGCCCAAACATCAACAACCAAATCGGGTTCATCAAACATCAAGAAATCAATCCAGAAACAAACCAACAAAATCCAGACTCAATCCAAGCAATCTAGACCGCCAATTGGCGGTCCAACTTGGTCCAAATGTTCCATGGTTGAGTCGGGTCGTGTATTATGTTGTTTTATGCCCATTTATAGTATGTGTTTAGTCCCATATCGAGGGATTGTCCCCGATTACCTTTTTCTAGCATTATAAATAGAACTTTGATGACATGAGGACACTCAACCCACAACATAAGGACATTCCCCGATAACATGACCACTCAACCCACAACACTCACACGGTGTGGCTACTGGAGCCACCGGTGCACCCATGTCATCTACCACATGCATGAAAGAAGCCAAAGGTTCTTGTAATGTCTCAGTTTGATGACCAACATATGATTCGACGTAACTAGATGGTGGTCTAGCAGTCGATGCCTCTCTCATACTACCCCAATATGAAGATTGCTCAGTCACACAATTAAGATTGTCCCAACCATACGGGGTGTTAGTCTGAGCCACCCCAGGTTGCATGGGTCCAGAATACCAGGAAGAATTGTCCTGGTCCCAACAATGATATGGATGGTCGCCCATGTAACCATCCATCTCAACAAAGAATTCTCTAATCGATCACTCTCACCACCACAAGGCCAAGCTCGCAAAAAGTGTCCGACTCGACCCTAAAACGCTACCAGAGAGTGTAAAGGGGAGGAGACTATAACGTAGAAGAAGGTGAGAAGATGATGACTCATAGGAGAAGGGAAGAATCCTAGAGCTAGCATGGGTAATGGGATCAGGTAGAAGTCTAACTAGCAAGCACGACTCAAACAATGTAAGGCAATGAGTCCTTAGGCTAGACGACGCTTAACTTCGAGGTCACTAGCCTCGACATGCCTCACCTCCCTACAACGAGGACCACAATGCCCAGCAAGTGATACCAGATCCGAAGATCTAGTACCTCCTACTATCGACAAGGTAGGCAACGTCGATCAGGCCATGTCGGTCTCAACTAGATTACTCTCCTAGTGCGTCCGAAATCCTAGGGCCAATGTCTACTTGCTTTTAGTTAAGGCTTGATTAAGAGTGATTTTTGGAGCCAAGGAAAGGATGATGAAATCCCCCACCTTATCTTTTATGGGACAACCCCTCCTTAGTAGCGTTTTGATCCTAGATCTAGCAATCAACACTCCAATCAAACACTCAACTCACTCTTGTCCTGATGCACCTTACTAACTAATGCATGATTGAAACATGCATGAATGAGGGATTTTGGTGCACGTACCTCACGCCAGCAATCAACAACAAAATGTAAAGCAAAGAAAAGACAAATGCATGCAAGGTCTACAAATGATGCATAACCTAGATGGCAAGAACTCTAATCTTTTGCTTTGAGTTTTATGGTCCAAGTTGATTAAAGGGAATTGATTTTTAATCTGGGAGCAAACTACAAGTCACAGCATGCAAAATACTGCTCCCAGATAACTATAATGAACAAAACAACAACCAGAACAAAATTGAGAGAGATTGAGGCTCACCAGGCCGCTAATTGGCGGTCCCAGACCGCTGATTGACGGTCCCTTTTGGGTCTCTAGCTCTCAAATTCCTCCAGTTGCTTTCCCTTGTTCCTCAGAATGCCCGAAACACACCAAAACAAAAAAATTAAAACCCCTCGAATCGTCCAAACCAAAGTCTGGACAGAGCACCTCCCCGATAACGACGCCAACAACTTGATTGATTCATTTTATATTAAACCACAAGTGCACGGCCGCGTTGAAGCGGTGGCAAATATGGGTCGATCCACAGGGAGGTGTGTCGACGTTTGGTTTGTGCGAAGGCGAGTGGTAAAGAAAGGAGAGAAAGATTGACTACACTAAACTACACTAGAATGCAAAAGGAAATGAAGATAAGCAATAAAACTAAACCCCATAGGGGGTAGAGAAATAATATGAATATAAAGATGTGTGTGTGTGTGTGTGTGTTCAATTATGCTCCTCACAACATGTAGTGAATGAAATCATAAAACTAAATCCAACTTTGCCTCCACATGAAATAAGATAAGACTACATCATTAAAACATACAAGCCAATAATTGGAATGAAGCTAAATGAACTCATGTATAAAGACTAGACCCTACTATGCCTCCACATGAATTAAGATAAGACTATATCATTAAAACATACAAGGCATTAACCAAGGCCAAGGCAACAAGAGCACATACACTACAAGTCATGTTTCCTATATTAATTCCATCCATATCCTCACCTTATCATTCACCATAAAATAGGTCCACTAATCTAAGCATAAACTAAGCTTCATTCAAGAGCATTAGCATATCAAAGATAAGAGTGAAATCTCATTAGATGGTTATGGAAATCATATAAGGCTCAAGGGATTAAGATAACACACACCTAATACACTACATTATCATATCACATATTTCTCCACCCCCCAAATGGGGATGGAACTACTCACTACTCATTACACTAACTACATTAACAAAATGAAACATATTACTGAAAAGAAATTAAACTAAGCAAGAAAGGAACATTAAAGAAGTTAATTGAAAGAAACATAAACTAAAGAAACATGCAAGAATTAAAAGACAAGATTAAAAGAAACTAAAACAATTATTTTATTAACAATGACTCACATTGAAGGTAGCATTCTTCTCCATCTTGAGTTTTACTTCAAGGCTTACTCCTTAGTAGAGAGAATGCCACCAAGCAATGGGTTGTTTACAATAGAAGGTGAAGAGTTCTATTTATAGACAAAGAAAAAGGTAATCCGGGACAATCCCCCGATGTGGGACTAAACAAATACCAGAAATGGACTAAATACACACTAATATGCGACCACCAAAATATTAGCGGATTTGGGCCAAAACAGACCGCCAAATAGCGGTCTTGGACCGCCAATTAGCAGTCTATATGGTCCGGATCACGCTGGATTTTATTTTGGGCTTTTCTGGATGTCTTTGTTGGTCTTTGATGCATCTACTTCACTTGTTGGAGCTCCGACCCGAATAGAATTGTCAAAATACTCTCCATGATGGTGTGGAGTTTTCTGTTTTGCTCTTTGGTCATTCGGTCTTTACGTTCAGGTTCTTCTCCCTTGCATCTTAGTCCTTAGGTCTCACAATTAAGTCATTTTCCCCTGCTTTTGGGTCCTTTCATGCTTCATCTCTTCAAACCTATTTATTTCTGAAATTCAAACATAAAACTCGTCACGTAGCATTGCTTAGATGTAAGATAATGGATATAAGATACAAATATAAGCATGAAATGATGTCAATCAGATATCAGTGATGCGAGTATTCATTTTGCTTATGTTCTGACCGATTTGCATAGAAAAAATCTCATATTTATGCATGAGGAGATTAATGCGAGTTTCCTTAGTTTTGATATCACCCTCATGATGCATTTGTAATCTATGCCATTTTTATATGTACTTTCACAACCCCTAATCCTATTATATTCACCATCATTAAGGTCACAATATAGAATGTTCATGATTTTTGAGTTCATCTCAATTTCTTTCATTTTGGGCCTAGAAAGTGAATCTAATTCTTCTTCATTTGGGGGGGGGGTGTAGAGATTTTGAAGAAATATCTAATACTTGAGGTCATTAGATACTAGGAATATTTTCATCATATTCTTCCAATAATCAAAATTAGACCCATTAAGCAAATGAGGTCTAGTTGTGCACAATTCCTCTACATGATTAGAAGTTGATGCTATTGCTAAAAATTACGGTTAAGTAAAGAAATTTAGCTCACAAGGCTCTGATACCAAATGTAGGATCGTAAGGGTCTCTAATTCTAATCACTTTTGAGGCTAATTAACTACTTGTTTAAGCAATCAAGAATATGCAGCGGAATTAAAAACAAAATAAGCAAGTAAAGAGGAAATAAGCAAATCACAATGCGATGGTGGATTTTTATAGAGGTTCGGCACCTCACCTGGGTCCTAGTCCTCTCTTGCAAGCTCTTCTTGGATCACCGAGCTCCACTCATGACTTCACTAAGCACTCCACGTTCCGAGATCGCCTTTACAATCTTCAAACTCGCGAACAACCCTCGCCGAGTTTGGCTCCTCCTCTCACAATCCGAGAGGGTTGCTTCGGGCTTTCACCGAAACCTTTACTTGACTTTGACAGCGACAAACTTGAGTGTGAGAATCACTCTCTAAACTTGAGCACACTTGAGAAAGATAAGGAATTGATACTAAAGTGTGGAAGTGTAAGCTTGGAGAGTAGATTTGGGGATTGGGAGACTTGGAGAGTGAAGATATAGGCGGAGCTTGCGGAGTCAAGCGGAGCTTGCAAGAGAGGAAGTAGGCAGGATGCCGAACCTCTTTAAAAATCCACCGTGTCCATTGTGGTTTGCTTTTCTCTACTTGTATTTTATTGTTTATTTCCGTTACATCTATTATTGAATCAAGTAAAGAATTAAGTGAGTGATTAGATTAATTAGGGGTCATCGATCCTTACAAGATGAAGATGTCATGCTAAAATACGGTTAAGTATATGAAATTTAAAACCTATGATCTGATGCCTATTATGGGATTGTATGACCCCTAATTATCTATTTCTTAATCCTCTACTTGATTTAATCAAAGATGCAGCGGAAATAACAATTAAAAGCAAGTAAAGAAAAGCACAGGAAACCACAAGAAGACACGATGGTTTTTATAGAGGTTTGACACCCGCCTACTTCCTCTCTTGCAATCTCCGCTTGACTGTGCGAGCTCCGCCTACATCTTCACTAACCATTCCCCGTTCCGGGCCGGAAGAGAACGCCTTTACAACACGAACTCGCGAACAATCCTCGCCAAGCTCGATTTCCTCTTCTCACAATCCAAGAGGGATGCTTCAAACTTTCACCGAAACTTTTTCTTCTTTGACAACAATGATGAGTGGATTAAACACTCTCTAACTTGAGCACATTTGAGTATGATTGGAATTGATAATTAAAGTGTGGAAGTCTAAGCTCTTGAGTGTGTGGAATGAGATTTGGGAGTTGGAGGATTACTCTCTAGTGAAGGAGGCAAATAGAAGTTGGAGAGTCATGTAAATATGGTGTGTGAATCTCTATTTATAAGCTCCTAAAGTTTTATAGCTGTTGTGGAAGGTTTGTTTGAAGTTTGTGTAAGATACATAAAATATATTCTAAGTTTAGCAAATCTATCCTCAACCGGTCAACCGACTTGGGATCAACGGTCGACCATTTTCATGATATTACGGAAACATTCGAACCAACTTAAACTACGGTCGAACCTAATGGCTACAACTTAAGTGAACAGTCAAACTAAATCTAGGGGATGGTCAATCGTTCTGAGGGTTTCGACCAAGTCAAGGTTAATCAGTCGAACACAAGAAGAAGGTTTGTTCGACCGAAAATAACATGCACTTTTGGTGCACAAAATTGTCTCCATCTGGTCAATCATCAGAAGGTATCGTTCGACCAGTGGACAAATGTATTTAGGGGTTTATCTAGAATTATACGAATATGATCGTTGTATAAGACGACAAGAATAACGGTCATATAAAAATGTATATAACGGTCGATCGAAAAGGTGAAATTGGTCGACTAGTGAAGTTGGGTAAAATCACTGTTTGAGAAATCGTTAACTGTTAGGAACGGTTGAACGGAAAACTCGTTTCGGTCGACCGTTCTGCATAGACAGACAAAAGTTTGGTTTAAGTGATTTTCCTACCTGGATGTCTACTTAATCCAATTGAAATCCAATATCGACACCCATCATATTTCACGTAAAGACTATTTGTGCTAATTCACTTAATTAATCTAATAAATCTAACTAAATATACAAAATCAAGTTAATCATACAAACTAAACATACAAAATCCCTACAACATAAACATACTAGTTTAATTAGTACAATCCAATCCTAATTAATCTAATTAATCATACAATCCAACCCTAAATCCAAACAAATCCTAAAATTGTGGGGATGAAGCGGGAGGGGTGGGAGGGGGTTAGTCGGGGTGCAAGGGTGCGAAGAGGAGGCAATCAAGGTTGGGGAGGAGGGGGTGGGCCGAAGGAAGAAATGTTACCAAACGAGGAGGAGGCGAGGGGGCGACTGGTGGCAGCAACGTTGCCGAGCGACGGAACGACGCGACAACGAGCGAAGGAGGAGGGGTCGGGGAGGCGTCGGCTAGGGCTTTGTTTGATTGTGTCGTGAGAAATGAAGAGAGCTTGATGCAGGGCTACTGATATAACCTACACCTACGGTAGTTGTCTGTCGGTGTTGGTAAGGGTATCCGTCGGTGCATCATTACAAATGGTCCGACGACTCTATCCTTCGGTGTAGGAGTTGTTTCCGTGAGTGACGTTAAAAGTAATAATTATAATATGGTTGTTTTTCGAAATATACACTAATGGAACATATCTGCCAGTGTACAATTTTGAAAACAAAGCACCTACGAAACATATCTGTCGGTGAAGTAAAACTTAACTGTCGGTATGGTTTTTACGCGACATTTCATTTTCCCGTGGATTGTTGCATCAAAAATATACATCGACGACATGTATCCATCGTTGTAGATTTGTTGTCGACAAATACTACAAAAATATTAAGCGACAGACTTTGTCTGTCAGTGTTGGTTTACGTATTCGTCGGTGTAAATTGGCACCGACGGTACGAGATATCCATCAATGCATTGTGACCTACACCGACGGATACTGATCCGTCAGTGTATCATGCTTTTATAGTAGTGAGAACCTTCAGCCTTACAAAAACATCAACTTTCATACTAAACTTCAAGTTCAAGTTCATAAAAAGCTTAAGACAACAACTTAACTTAACACATCATCAACCAAAAAACAGACACCAATGTCAAGCCGCACTCAAAAATCAGCCATCAACACCAACTCCCTACATCAATCACTTAACAAGGAAGCCAATCAAAACCACCACGCAAACATTCATCACTATGTCCACCTTGTTCATGAATATTTTGGTCTCCGCAAAAAAGATTGCAAGTCATCTCGAGCAAGAGCAAGTTGTTATCCACCGTGTACTCTTTCACTCCCTCCAACTTCCTGTCCAGATGCCCGTACTTCTTCAACAACACATCATGGATTCTCTCGTCATGTGTGCGCACATCCACGGAGGCTCATTCATTCGCATTAATCCATCGATAAAACTAGCATTAACCGTTTGAGGGTGCATCCAAGCAAATCGTGCTTTTAATTTTTTTTGATCAAGAACCTTAGTGCAGGCACACCTTTCTGTTGTCAAATCAAAAGAAAAATAATCCAGATTGCTTCGTTACTGGGACAACATTATAGAGAATATACTGATAATTCAGCATTTTTAGTCTTCCTTAGTTAACCCCATTGGACTAAAGATATCTTGTGAACCTATTATATTTTTAAAGATGGATAAGAAAAATGATTTTGAGGTCAAATTTCAAGTTAACAACCTCCACGCCAAATATGTGCAATTCCTCTTAATACTTAATAGTTTTTATCCACTTAAGATGTTTTCTTTCCATTATAAGTTAGGACGTGTTTATTCTTAGTAAACAAAATTCAGCAAGCCAATCAAATTTGTTTTCAGCTAATGTTGTCAATAAATGTAAATTTAATGAAATAGTTGTTAGATTTTTGGTCTATTATTCATTACTTAATTAAATTAAATAAGCCCACAATTGCACTATCTCAAAAGTAATGGGATTAGTGGGCGGTTATTTTGATGGGAAATAACCGTATCATGTTATTATAAATGGGTTTGGTCCCAATGATTGTCTTAACTCGATCTCTCATATTCCATCTCCCTTCGCTTACGAAAACACCCTAAGGAGAGAGTCCATCATTAAGGTTGAGGAAAATCATTGAAGACCGACACCCGGAGTTTAGGTGATGCTTCCGCGTTCAAGATTCGAGATGTGAGTCTTCTGATTTTGTTATTTTATGTCGAATTTATGGATCATGGGTTTGAATATTGTGTTTCTATTAATGTTATTGAAACGCATCTACTTCTAACATTTGGTATCAGAGCCACATAAATTCGTATGAAATACAAAATATTTAATTTTTCGATATTCAATTTCGTTAGGAATTGATGTAACATTTTCAGAATTTCGGTCTGTTGGATTACCGTATTAGTTCCTTAGTTTAATATTATTTTTAAGGATCGTGTATGTGCATGTCGACTGTCAAGTTATGTATTTGACGGAAAGGTGTTATTCAAACTTTAAAATAAAATTTACGTAAGTTACCAATCGACGTTCTTGTTGTTGAGTAACGACCTTAGCATGTTCCTAATATGAAAGTTTATTTTCATCTGAAATTTTCATGTTTAATTTTTGTCTTAATTATACTTAGGACTTGTATAATTACATGATGTTTTATGTTATAAATATTAATATGATATTTTTTTTACCCACGTAAGAAAGTGGATATGATAATAATAAATATTATTTTCATTGATTAAGTTAAATTAATTTTAACGTGTAAAACCAATGCCCATCACATTGTTAACGATTATGAAGTTAATGTAATGTGCATTTAAATTACGGAATTACATGTTAGTTACCGATTAATGTTTCTATTATTAAGTCATTAATTAAGAATTTTATGAAGAATTCGGTGCTTATAGTTCTGATTTTTTTAACCATTTAATATTGTGTTTGGAATTTTGGTTCTCATGACTATATCTTTTAATGAATGATGAATATTATATTGTTTTTTAAGAAAATAAAATATAAGAAAAAGGATCACGTCAGTCACCAATTATGTGAAAGATTCTGGACAAGTAATGGTTATGTATTTTTCCTATATTTCCATATATAAACATGATATTAAATCTTAATTATACTTATGATTCGTATAATTAAATAATGTGTTACATCTAGTACATGTTTATATATTACGTCGTGTTATTCATTTCCACTTAACGAATTTGTGGGTGAATAGTAACAGAAATTATCATGATAGTATTATTTTTTTAATTGTTTGAATTATTTAAGGATGGAATATTTCAGCAATTATTTTAATGTCTCAAAGGTTCTTAATGTGACATGGATGCATTTCACTTATGTTAATGAAATATATATTATGTATATATACAGAATCATATTTGTCAAAAGTCGTAATCCTATTATGTGTTTGATGATTGGTTATTGGCAACTTTACCAACTTTAGTTGTTGATATCCTTTCATTAGATAATTTATGGATTTATTTTGACTAATGATTATTTATGAAATATGGGATTTTGGTTGCATCTTGTATGATGGGACCCAACGGAAATATCGTATATGTTTGTATAACTTAAGAAAGAAAAAAAAGAATGTTAACCATATAATGTAATATTTAGTGATCAACTTTAGTCAATTTGAATAACTTTAATTGTCGATTGTCTTTTGCTAAATATTTTTCGTGGTTATCATGTGGTGTTAAACCACAATAACGACTTAAGATGTTTGATAAATCATTGACATAATTTTACCAACTTTAATTATGAAAATGATTTATTATGATTAATGTTTATATAAATCAGTTTATTTCTGCCCAACGGTGATGTAAATTGATTTATTTATTTATGTATTTTTATGTGCATATTATTAATCGTACCAACTTAGATTAATAATATGCTATAATAAGTATGTCATAACTGAAATATTTTGGGTGTTTAACTTTCATTCAGTTTATTGACATATTTGTTTCCCGTATGGATTTATTAGTTAATAAAGTAAACATAATGCATTTTTATGATAATTATGTAGCATTGATTACGTATTATGTAACGTCACATTTCAATAAATTTTCTCACTTGGAAGAAGCAAATAAAATTTTGTCTTGGTGTGTTTGAAACTTAATCATGCTTAATGAATGAACACTATTACGTTTTCTACAACCACAAGTTCCATGAGAACAAAATGTGGCTTATGAAAATTCAGAGTGTTCTAACCGCATGTCATTAATGATTGTGAAAAGTTTCATTACTATTACTATCTGGGAGCAATCTTTAAGAAAGATAGTGATAACAAGACATCTAATGCTAAAGAATTTTGCTTCACTTATAGAGCAATTTAAGGGTACTTTTAAGGTTAATGCGAGTACTCTTATAATTTAAATGCTCACAACCAAGTATGATGGACTAGCGGAATATGTGAACATATCGTGATGATTAATGATATGGCAGCAAAACTCAAAGACATAAATATAACAATTTCTTGTTCATTTTATTATGAGTTTTGTCCTGCGCAATTTGATTATTTCATAACCAATTATCATGTGCAAAAGGATAAATTGAAAATGAGCAATAAAATTGTCATATGTGTTGACGAAGAATTAAGATTAAAGACTTAAAAGTCTGACTTCGCACACAAAGTCCTTGATGTCCAACAAAGAGAAAATTTAACGATATTGGTAAGGGGATAAAGATAATGAAGGCAATTGTTGCTAAAAACAAAGCAAGCACCTGCGGTGCAAATCATGTTTTACTCCTAAATGTTACTGTTTAACGAAATTAGACATTTATTGAAGGAGTATGATGTTTTAAAGCATGACTTGCTAAAAAGATAATAAAGTTAACCTTATGATTTATGAATCCTTTTAAGCTAAGGTTCATTCGTGTACCTAATGGATTGACATCTGCACCATTGTGCACATTACGAACTCGTTGTAAAATTCCACTTATGGCATTTACCTCTTGTTTCAGAATTTAGAGGATGACCTCTATATAAGTTGCATTTGAGTTTTTCATCGACTAATGGTTTTATCGATGAACACTATTGGTGTCAATAATTATAGAAGTGAAATCAAGAGAAATCATGATAATGGAAACTCATCGTCATTATGTTATCGTCGTTTGAGATATATTTCAAAAGAGAATATTATGTCTCTTCATGATTGAAATTCTTCTTACATTAGATTTTTCTGATTTTTTAATGTAGTAAAGACAAGTATGTGAAAATGAACTAAGAAATGAGTTACTTGAAGTGGTGAATTTTTGAAAATTATCCAATAATGTATGTGGATAATGTCCTACTTCAAGTCTCAAGGGTCATAATAATATTCATATTTTTCTTTGTTTCTTCATGATAATGATATCTTCCATTAGCTTTTATTGTTGGGACATCCCAAAGAATAATTATGTTGGCTGAGAAACGAAATCGTACAGTTATGGATATGGTACGAAACATGATATGCAACATTAACTTGCCTTGTTTTTATGGATTGAAGCTTTAGATAGACAACCACATATTCTTATTTGGTTTCCTAGTAATATGTTCAAAAAATTCCTTATGATTTGTGGACAACAAGGAAACCAAATTTAGGATATTTATGAGTATGGTGTTGTCTTAAAAAAAATCTTCAATCTCAAATTAAGAATTAAGATTCCCAAACCATTAGTTGTTATTTTATTGGTTATCCATATATATCCAAAACTTTTGATTTTATTGCCCAGTAGATACTACTCGAATTGTTGATTTTATGAGTCATCTTATATTCTTAGAAAATGACAACTTCAGTTGGAGTAGTGTGATTATAATGGAAATCTCGAGGGAAATCAAACTTATGTTCTGATTTCGATTATCCGAAAAGTTTTTAAGTTCTAAACATTTTCAAAGTGTTGTAGAAAATTTTAGTCCACTACCTAATGAAGAACCCCACACTAATGAAACTCCTGAGCTGGTTGAAGAACCCTTATGTAGATCTCAAAGGAGAAAAGATTTGTCATTTCTATTGACTAAGTCGTATACCTAATTTAAAGGATGCGATCTTGGTAATGGAGAAAATATACCCTTAGTTAAAGAAGTAATTGTGAGCGATAGATCATCTCAGTGGTTAAAAATCATTAACAATGAGATGAAATTAATAAAGTCCGGACCCTTTGGATTTACCTCTTGGAGTTGAGCCCGTCGGTTGTAAGTGGGTTTTTATGACTAAGACCTACTCCAAAGGTAGCATCAAATTATTTAAGGTCCGACTAATCGCTAACGGCTTTAACTAAAGGATGATGTTCATTTTGATGAAATATTGTCTCCTATCTCAAGTAAAGACTCATTAAGAATAGTTTTGACCTAAGTAGCTCATAAATATGTTTTAGAGTTACATCAGATGGATGTAAGACAACATTCATAAATGTGTTAAAACAAACTTCGAGATAATGTATGGTATCTTAAGTAAGATAAGGTAATTATTACTTTTGGATTTAAGAAAATGTGATGTATCAATGCATATACCTTATGATTAGTGGGAGTAAATTTATTATTCTTGTTTATACGAGGATGATATATTACTACTCAGTAATGATTTAGATATATTATACGAGACAAAATGATTTATTTCAATTAAATTTGAAATGAAAGATCTTGGTGAAACCTCTTACGTTATTGGCTTTGAAATTTATTGAGATCTGTCTCGTGGGATGTTACGATTATCCATGCAAAATTACTCCCAAGCATTACCGCTATCGTAAAGGGTGACAAATAAAATAATTTTTAATGTCCTAAGATAATTTGGAATGTGTGACAAATGAAGTTGATTCCTTATGCCTTGTTGGTGGGAGTCTTATGTACACTCAAATTTGCACATATTCAATTTGACCTTTTAAGGTTGGCATACTTGATCAAAATCAAGTAGATCTAGCAATATATCATTAGAATACAACCAAAAGGTTCTGACGATATTCGTAAAGGACACAATATTATATGCTTACTTATAGAAAGTCAGACAACCGTGACGTTATTGGTTATTATGATTCTAACTTTTCAGGTTGTTTTGACAGTAGGAAATCCATATTCAGGTTTATGTATATACTTGCAAATGGACCAAATTATAGAAGAATGCTAAGCAGTCGTTATGAGCATCTTCTATAATGCAAGTGAAATTATGACGTGTTATGATGCTACTTATAAAGTCTTACGATTAAGGAATTTTTTATTTCTCGACTTCAAATAGTAGCAACTTTTATGAAACTTATGTTAAACTTATGTTTATTTATGATGATGAGACTGCTAATTTCTTTAAACAACAAATTAAGTGATGTGTCATAATGAATTGACATATATTGTTTTAAAGACAAAGTCAAAGATGGTATTTAGTCATACACATATAAGTACTCAACCACTGTTAGCTGATCACTAACAAGAGGTTCTACCACCCATTCTCTTTCGAAGATATGTTGCTGGATGGGTTTGGTTAATGTAATGTTATGTTATTAATGATTAAGTGTATGACAATATACTTTGAAACTTCACTAATTATTTGACTTTGATTAGTTCATATATAATTGTTTGTTTGATACTTATGGCGCCTAATTTACTTTATTGAGCAAACAATGTTTATAGACCCAAAGTAATGTTATGTAATTTTGACCTTATTAGAAAGATTACCAAGTACTATAATTGATGGGATCAAATGACGACATTAGTCATTTTGATTACATTAGTTTGGTTTGATGATTCTAACTAATAAGGTACATGATGTTAAGTTTATATTGACCAAATTTAAGTGTGGGCTTGGTCATGTGATTAATGAATATAATGTTACGGCCAAGTGGGAGAATGTTAGATTTTTGGCCTATTATTCATTACTTAATTAAATTAAATAAGCCCACAATTGCACTATCTCAAAAGTAATGGGATTAGTGGGCGGTTATTTTGATGGGAAATAACCGTATCATGTTATTATAAATGGGTTTGGTCCCAATGATTGTCTTAACTCGATCTCTCATATTCCATCTCCCTTCGCTTACGAAAACACCCTAAGGAGAGAGTCCATCATTAAGGTTGAGGAAAATCATTGAAGACCGACACCCGGAGTTTAGGTGATGCTTCCGCGTTCAAGATTCGAGATGTCGGTGCTAACGAATTGTGAGTCTTCTGATTTTGTTATTTTATGTCGAATTTATGGATCATGGGTTTGAATATTGTGTTTCTATTAATGTTATTGAAACACATTTACTTCTAACAATAGTCTGATTCCAAATATAAGATGAAAGTTTAGCGTATCACAAGGTTGACATCCTTGTAATTAAGCAGTAATTCTGACTTCTGATAGCTACGGAACGTAGACAAAGCAATTCCGTGGCTAGTTTTTTGTTGTAATCACGTTCTGTGTTTCTTTCTAATCAATGAGGTTATCTTTCACAATTATGGAGTTATACATCATTTGTTTTACTGAACGCACGTTGTTCCAGTTCGGGGGACGGATGAAGGGTCCATTTGAATAAGTTGAGGTTTAAAACTCAGAGTTAGGTATGTTGCAAATCTCAAAACTCCACATGAGTTTCATAACCAAACCTCAAATCTCAAGTTTATTTGTTTGGTCTTTGAATTTTAAAATATAGAGTTTTGGTACCCTTTACGAAAACTCAATACTCATATTTGGTATGCTGAAAGTTGAATGTTGCGTTTTGGATTTTTCCACATTTGAAAAATGAACTTCCATCAGTCTCATAGGTGTAATACAAATTAGACATATCTACTTGTTATTTGTATGAATAAGTAAATCAAAGTAAATAAGTAATATTCATACGAAAATAAGTCAACTAGAAATAAAGAAAACAAAATTCTAGAAAGTAATATCCATAAAAGTAAATGAAAGTAATCACTTGAATACCAGCGTCTAGGCAAGTCATCTATATATTACTTTTATCACAACTAACAGGAATTTGTACAAGTTATAAAAGTTGATTGGGGTAATTGGGAATAAATTTATGAGTTTCGCAGAACACTCATCCTTAAGAAGAAAAAATTTGGATGACAAAAGTTGAATTTTGAGATTTACAAAACTCATCTAAACCTCGAAACTCAGCTAATCCAAACGCACCCGAAGACATTTTTGTTCACTTCTTTGACGTAGTGGTCTAATCTAACCTTAGAATATTATTTTTTAGTTTCATGACAAACAAGGCAAGCAAATACTAGGAAGACGAATGATGAAATAACATATGTTTGCATTAATATACTCGGAGTTGCATCTAGATTGTGATTTCATGACTGTTTTTCATGTTTGTTTTTTAGTACATGAAAATAACACGGAATGAATCGTGCATACATGAAACTAAAGGTGTAAACAGGTCGGGTGTGCTCCTATCCGTACTCGTACCCGTATCTAGTTAAATTAGCAGGTACGGGTATATACCCGACAAAAAATATGTATACTCGTACCTGTTAAGTTAGAGGGTACGGGGCGGATAAACGGGTATATATATATAAATATAATATATAGTATATAAAATATATATTATATATAAAAATATATAATATATAACATATAAAATATCTAAATATATTAAAAATATATTATATAAAAAATATAATATATCTTAACGGGTATACGGGTAAACAGATACGGGTAATGTGTATATCTATACTCGACCTGTTTATTAACCGGGTAACTGGGTACGGGTAACCGAGTTTGAATTTTTAAACTGGTATGAGTTTTTGTACTCATACCCGTATCCGACCGGGACGGGTGACCGAGTATACGGATATTACCCGCCCCATTTATACTCCTACATGAAACGACATGATAAGTACACAAAAAGTTTCATGTACTTGTCGTGGACAGACTACACGAAACAACACGGTATATAATTCGACACGAACTAAGTACACGATTCTAAACAAAAACGATACACGATATTACACGAAACGATAGGGTACATGATTCTACGTGAAACGAGACGGTATATGATTTTTCTATTTTTTCATCTAACACAAATATACAGTGTCCCGTAATTAAAATCTATTTTTCGTCCCACTACCCAATCACTTCTTTACACACGTCCCTCTAAAACATCATCTAACCGTACACATTCTCATGACAATCTCCACCCTCCACGTACCCAACACTAACCGTTCCTGTACGCACATCACAATAAAACTCGCCTCTTCCAACCACCGATGCACCAGTACATATTTCGACACCAGTACGTATTTCACGTCTTCACTTTATTTTCTTTTATCTACCCCTCTAAGTTCCATAACTAATTGCCTTCTTGGCCTCTTCAAACATATGTTATTGCATGCCAAGTGCTCGATGAATTGCCCAACAGACTTGCGTCTATTTTTTCAATATTACACAACTTTCCGAGAAGAGTCGTTCCACCACATTGGTCGTCGGGCTATCCTTTGAAACACCTTGGAAACTTATTGTAATGCCCCGAGTCCGGACAACTGCTCACCCGTTCGAACCCGATGAGTTAAGATACAATCCACGAACCTGAGCGCTGCGCACTCTGATATTTATATTCATCTGATAGGCACATAACAATCTGAAAAATATAATCAACAATTTGTGAGCTCGACAACCCGCAAGTTCCAACCGTCAATAATTCAGAATCATAATCATGTGGAAAATAATACGGAATATGACATTCAGTTAATAAGCACAATCAAGAGACATGCATCACAAATAAAATACATGCATAACAATCTGGAACCCCCATTCGGATTCGACCACATCCTGTGCTTCTGAAATCTATCAATCAGTCAGACGCACACTGGTAGCTCCACACTAACGACAGACAACCCTTTCCTCTCTCAGGTGGCTCCACGTTGTCCGCTAGGCAGCTCTTTCCTAAGTTGCTCTGCCAGAAATATACACACAGCCACAAGACATGTCGACCGAAACACCACTATGCAATCATATGCATATCCATAAAATCAACATCAATACTCAGCATGCATGCAACTACGAATATCAAGAGAGACAGACATGATATGAAACTGAAGAATAACAAATCAGTACTTGCCTCAAAATCTCCATCTTTTTCTTCTCTATATTCTTCTCAAAATTTCATCTTCTCCTAAAACCACACAATCATCCAACAATCTTAATTAGTCCATTAAGATATTTGATTATTACCTCAACTAAAAAATTCAGGATATTACATTCTACCCTCCTTAAAAGAAATTTCGTCCTCGAAATTTGATCTCAATACTGTCTCAATCAGAACAAATCAATACAAATTTTTCAACTCATTATTTATCAAATCTAAAAACCCAACACCACTTATCGCTCATAATTTAGATAATCAATCCAACCAAATCCAAATTCACATTTGAACTCAAGTCCAAATATCTATAAATTCATCTTTCATTATTTATTAATATTTTGGTAGCAAATCCAACCAAGTCAAAATTCACATATAAATCAATAGTCAATACTTCTAAATCGATTTTCTCAAATTCCAATTCAATCAAATTTTTATTTCAAATCCAAATCCCGCCTAATTCCGAGGATCGTATTGCTCTGATACCATTTGTAACGCCCCGAGTCCGGACAACCGCTCACCCGCCCGAACCCGGTGCGTTGAGATACAATCCACGAACCTGAGCGTTGCGCACTCTGATATTTATATTCATCTGATAGGCACATAACAATCTGAAAAATATAATCAACAATTTGTGAGCTCGACAGCCCGCAAGTTCCAACCGTCAATCAATCAGAATCATAATCATGTGGAAAATAATACGGAATATGACATTCAGTCAATAAGCACAATCAAGAGACATGCATCACAAATAAAATACATGCATAACAATCTAGAACTCCCATTCAGATTCGACCACATCATGTGCTTCTGAAATCTATCAATTAGTCAGACGCACACCTGATAGCTCCACACTAACGATAGACAACCCTTTCCTCTCTCAGGTGGCTCCACGCTGTCCGCTAGGCAGTTCTTTCCTAAATTGCTCTGCCAGAAACATACACACAGCCACAAGACATGTCGACCGAAACACCACCATGCAATCATATGCATATCCATTAAATCAACATCAATACTCAGCATGCATGCAACTACGAATATCAAGAGAGACAGACATGATATGAAGCTGAAGAATAACGAATCAGTACTTGCCTCAAAATCTCCATCTTTTTCTTCTCTATATTCTTCTCAAAATTTCATCTTCTCCTAAAACCACACAATCATCCAACAATCTTAATTAGTCCATTAAGATATTTGATTATTACCTCAACTAAAAAATTCAGTATATTACACTTATTCTTTATCAACATCTACCTTTTGTTCAATAATTTAACCATTGCTTAATTTTCACGGGAAATTCGAAATTGCATGTTTATCCTCTGCTCAGTGACAAAGATGCGCATTTGGGATCGCAAACATTCTTCAAAGATACAAGTACAAATTTCCTTTGACCTTCGACTTCGATGCAAGCTATCAGTAACTAAAATGTATTCGTTTTGATCAAAATGGTTATCCTCCAACTCAAAATTACAGCAAACGTGTGGCATGCATTCCTCTGCTTCTCCTTCTAGTGTGAGTTAATTTTGTTGTTTGCATTAACGTCTGATACTACCAATCTATTACCTACGCTTGATTTTTACAAGTTTTCAACTTTAGGAAATTACCCTCTCGCAACCAAATTAGAACACACAATATTATTTCATTTCACATTCATAAACTTCGGAACCATTTTGAACATGGAAGAGAGGTCTCCTTTCATTATTCTTTTGTTACTTTGAAACATAATGCACTCAAAGAAACCAATTGCTTTCGGAAAGTGCAACACCACACTAATGTTGCAGTAGTAATGTGCTGCTCAAGAGAGATTATTTTGTTGTAAAGATAATTCTGTTCAATTTCTAGGTGGTTATGCTTATTTTATTGTTGAATTTGTTGTTCTTTAAAAGAACTTAATATTTTGTTGTTGAATTTGTTATCCTATGACCTTATCACTTAAGTAGTATTTTTTTAATAGTGTCCAAATTTATTTGATTTGCTTTATTTACATATGGTAGCGTACATTCTACTTATGGTTTAGTTGAAGGGATTAAACACAAGTCATATACTCTTCAAAGATAATTTCATATGATTAACTTATTGTACTGTACAATCCATGAGACATAGACGCTCATGTATGTTTTTTTACCGTTGTTCCTATATTTAGATTTAGTAACTTCTGCAACACTCTATATAGATTATTTCTGGCTTATATTATCAAGTCATGGTATTTTTCTTTAATTCCTTTGCTGATTTCTTGCTTATTGATGGTAATGACACACTTGGGGGTTATATTTTATTTTGTCTAGGTTAGATTTCTCATTACCATTGTCTAATTAGTTTTTTTGTATATACCCATGTTTCGTACACATGTGGAAAAAAAGGGTAATTGATACTTTACATTGCCAAATGTAGATTGATCATTATTGTTGTGCCAAGAAATACCTCAAGGAGACAAAGACCAAACAACCTTCTTGAATACTAATCTTCATTTTTTCTACAACTTTACATGTTTCTAATAACATCGCCACCTTTTTTACAGAGGCACACAACCATCCTTTATTTGCACCGAAAAAAGGATGGCACACAACTGTTTGTGTTCGTTTTAATTACCGCTAAGTGCACGGCTTCGGTAAAGACGTGACAAGTACGGGTCGTGTCTACGAGGAGGTGTGTCAACTCTTGTTTGTTCGAAGACAAGTGAGAAATGAGAGGAGAAGAAATTGTTTACACTAAACTAGACTAACTATACTACACTAGTACGAAACAATAAAGAAGATGAAAGTAAGAGACTAATAACTAAATGAAGTGACTAAATAAGCAAGCTGTAAATCAGGAATGGAAAACCCTAATTGGTGGAGTGCACAAGTGTATGTAGTGTTACCATGCATAAGAAGTACATCGTGGTAAGACATATCATTCAAATCACTAACCTAAATGATTAATATGAACATGAACAAATTTGTTATTAAGAACCTAAACAATCATGAAATGTACCTAAAGATTATGACATAAACCATCAAGTTATGTATTCTCTTTAATTCAAACAAGTATACTAACATTTCTCACATACAACAATATTTAGCATTCATTTCATTGTACATGACATGTATAAACATCAATCTCACCCCCAAAATGGGATGAAACTGCTCACTACTCATTAAAAGAAGAGAAAATAAAATTAAGGTAATTAAGATAGGAAATGGAGACATTTTAATTACTTCTACTAAGATTAAGACAAATAAAACAAGCAAGCATATAAACAAAGACAAAATTAAAACAAACTATGAAAATTATTTTATTAACATGACTCACATTACAAGTAACATTCTTCTTCATCTTGAGTTTTGCTCCAAGACTTACTCAAAGTAGAAAGAATGTCACGAAGCAATAAGTGAATAGAAAGGAGAAAAAAAGGTTCTATTTATAGTCATTAAAAAAGCAATCAGGGACAATCTCCCGGTATAGGACTAAACACACTATAAATGGACATAAAACAACATAATCCACAACCCGACTAAACTATGAATTGTTTGGACGAATTTGGACCGCAAATTGGCGGTCTGGAATGGTTGGATCTTGTCTGGATTTTGGTGACTCATTTTTGGCTTGATTTCTTGATGTTTGATGAACTCGATTTGGTTGTTGATGTTTGAGTACAAATCTAATTGTCAAAATACTCCTCATGATGGTGTGGAACTTCTTGATTTGCTCATTGATCCTTTTGATTTACATTCGGATCATTCTCTCTTGCATCTCAGTCCATGAGTCCTATAATTCAGACATTTTCCTTGCTTTTAAGTCTTTTTTGAGTATCTTCTTCCCAAACATGTTTATTCCTGAAACTTAAACATAAAACTCGTTATGTAGCATTGTTTAGGTTCAAGATAATGAATATAAGATACAAATATATGCATAATATGATGTCAATCAACAACCGTCCATTATTGATTTTGCTTTTGGATATCTGTCTTACCTTTCGTATTACCACCTACTATTTGTGTAAGATATATACTTGTGTTATGACATACATGTGTTACACTATATACCAAGTGAGTTTCCTGAAGTAAAATTTTCCACTTACATCAACGTTTGGAAATTTTGTCATCAAGATTAATTAATCTTTTCCCTTTAATTTTAAGGTTTAATGCTTAGCTTTTACTATTTGACTTGTAATCTGCGGGTTATGTTTAATCTAATTTTAGCCACTTGATTATTTCATATTGGTTTTCCTTAAATATTAAATGTGTAACTCCAACCAAATTTAGAAAACTTCATCCAAAGCCTACAATGTGATACACAACTTACATAGCTTCATACATAAGCATTGAGCATGTGTCATAATATCATTAGTTTTTCATGAACCAATGCATCCTTGACTCCAGTTCTTGCATCTCTCGTAACCTCATCATTTGTTCAGTTTTTTTTTAAATACTATAAGCTCATAATCTCATAATATTTCCATGTTAATTGGTAATATTCTAAGCATAAAGCCAACATTGAAAACATGTATGTTTATCGAAGTAAATCAAGTTTAGCGATTCAGATGAGTGCAACTTTGTTTAAATATTGTGGTTTTATTGGATGAACTACTTAATGAGTTTGACATTTTGGAAGGTTGGTTCTTCGAATCTGAAGTCGTATGCGTTACAATACGACAGACTCTTATCATTGTTGTTTAAAGGTTGAAATTATAGATACTTTGCCAGCCACCTAGATTTGAATGTGGTTTGTATATCACCATGTTATTTGTAAGGTAAACCTTTATTTTGTATATCAACAAGTGTTATTATTTTTGTCATAGGTTGGATTTGTGAAGCATGTCACGTGTTTTTTGAAGAAGATTTGTGTTGATTCTAATATGGGACCTTTCTTGGTGTTTGGATATTGATTTAGAACTCTAATATGTTTTAAATTTAATCTTGGACCATTAATTTAGAAAAGAAGAAGCTGAAAAATATCATACTGTTGGAAGGAATCTGAATTGTGTTCGTGATATTGCGGTAGGAATTTAGGATATGATTATGTCAATAGGTCAATCTCAAATTTTTTTAGTGACTATGGTTAAAGTAACTTCTTGCAGATTGGATCTCTTGCTTAAACTATACTTCATACTGCAAGATTTGTTAGGAGAATACAAGTTCATTGGTGTGTTTATGTTGTTTTTAGTGAGGCTTAGGACTATTGTTTCTATTTGCATAGAGAATCATATGGAAATTTTGTGTGTCTATGAACTTCATATTTTATATTTTCATTTGATAATTGTGGTTCACAACTAACACATTGTTTAAAAAAGGAATCTCATAGTAGATTTGGTTTACAAACTTTTAATTAAGGTGATCCAAATTTAACATAGTAAATCCACTAACTAATTATTTTTTGTTTGGTAAGTTTCTTGAGCTGAATGTTTTAATGATCTGTATTCTTTTTATTTTTCTGTTGCTTATCTTAATGGACTCTGAGATTCTAGGCCTTTTGTAATATTTTTTCTTTTAAGCTAAAACATGGTTTAAACTTTTTTTAACCTACATATAGATAAAATAGCTTGCAGGAGTTGTGTGCCTTAATTCATGGATATGTGGCCTACTACAATGTGTTTCCATGAGATTAAATGTTTTATAAACTTTAATGCTCACTACCTATCTCAGCAACTAATTATTGATTATTTACTCTGATTAGTTAATGACCTGGGTTTTGGTCACAGTATTGACAAGAATTTCCATTTTTTTCCATTAATACAATGTTGGAGGGCAAATTTTTAGATCAAGGTTTCCTATCATTTACATCTCAACTTAGGTAATTTTTGAACTTCCAAGTCATTTTGCAACATTTGTTCTAAAAGTCATGAAGGCATATGAATGGTACTGGTATAATAGAAACTTAAATTATCAACATAAAAATGTCAAATGTCAAAGAGATTCCTGAAAGGTTGTGGCACTTTAGCAAACAATCAAAATGAGACTCCACAACTAAAACTACAATCAACAAAACTATTAATTCTGCCGAGTTATGCAAATGAAGTTGCACGAAACACAACTTTGTTACTTACATTGTCTACATCATCATCAACAAAGTCAATAACGTATTGTGAAAACTTCCATCAAATGTTGAATTTATTACACAATTGGTTGGTCATCACGAATTATTATAGAAATAATTCGTGATAAAAGGTTATGTATCTATGAAGTTAAATTTGTATTCAAAATAATAATGGTAATCTTTTTGATGTTGCTTATGGATACAAAATTGAGAAATTATCTGTTACCTAGGTATAAAACAACTCATTTTTTCACCGTTAACTAATTAAAACACCATGTAAGAATGCAAATTATAGCAGCAGATCCTTGACAAAATAGAGTAAAAACATAATGATCATAAGCCTCATCATTGTCCACCAACAAGTGTAACATTTGAGTCACTACATTTCCATTGTTTGCATCTTTGGCTGCACTATTCTAAGTCATTCTTCTAAAAAAAACATATACATATAGTTGAATAAAAGTCTCATGTACACATAACTAACTTATGTTAGCTAATCTGCACATCATCGTCAGGGGAAAAGCAATGCTACTCAGAAACCAAATAGAAGATTCTTCTTGCACTAAGAAACACAAAAGAAGGGGATAGAAGTGTAAGCAAATAACGATTCTACAGGTTCAGGAGTACCTTTCTTGGAGAGAACCTGTGGCAGCGGAAGGAAGATCTGAGGTCACCTTACGGAATCCTTCTCACCGGTCGGTCTCCTACTCTCTTGGAGAAGGAGCGCGAGTCCACAACCCAAGAGTCCACGGAATGAGCTTGGTGGAGGTGGAGGGACGAAATGGGAGAGAATAGGAGGTGGCGGCTAGGTTAGGGTGGAGGCTAGGGTTTTGCACATGAGATCAATCTATTCAAAGGGAGGCTCCCCTCCTTATATAGACGGCTGCACCCTAAACCCTAAATGAGTTGTCCAATAGGGACGCGCCTTTAATCCCTGATTAATCCAATATCTCCCACTTGCACAACAGCACGATAACAACATGTCATCTGCTTTTGTGTCCCCGACACATATGCATATATCCCTGATACATACAATCACACAATGGCAATATGTCACCTCTCTATGTGTCCCCGACACACACGTATACATCCCTGATATATACAACAATTCCTCTCTCCAAGAACGCATCCACAATACGCAAGTCTCCGATCATGTATCCCCGATACAAGATCATCCATGTCCCTGACACATGCACTCTTCCGATCATACGGACAAATGGGTCGTGCGACCGGTGATGTACCTGCAATTTGGAGTATCAAACTAGAAACCTTACTAGAAGGCCAGAATGACAACATCCTCAAAAACCAATAAATAAGCAGTCAAATGCACATCACAGTTCCCCAGGTTTACTCAGAAACTCACTTGACACGAACGGTATCTCGATCCCTCGGAGAGAATACCTTCTTGTCCTCAAGGTACTTGCTATTGTATCCAATACAGTTGGGCCCAGCAAATACTTTTAGTGCAGTCGAGTCAAACCTTTCCCTTCGCCCCAGACCACCATTACACTCAGAGTTGACTCCTTTCCCGAAGATGCCTCTTTAGACCGAATCTCTCATGGTCATAGATAACATCCCAAAGTAGCCACATCAACTCTTTGCTTCATGGTGTCGTCGAAGGTCACTGAGGGCAACTAAATGACAATCAAGTCTTGGACTCACACAGTGAAGGAGCAGGGATCCATCCTTTCACTTCCAAATGGTCGCTCAGCACATGTTGTATGACAAACATGCTATGGTGGATCATACTGCACACAACAGTATGTCTGTCTCTCAACACCATACAAGTCTTAGTCCAGTCGCACTCCCTCTGCGCCTGACCTGAGCTTCATCATTGTCGCCTTAACACCATACAGGTGTTACCTGGTGCCACATGTGATGCTCGCACTTGGCTTCTATAGGTCACATGAATCGTGCGAACATTCATGTCAATCCTCACCAACATAGAGGATCTCATCTTGATTCCTAATCAAGGCGACTGTCCTATCATGAACTACTCTAGATCTATCATACAAGATCTCTTCATGATCAGTATTATCTCTGCTCGCTATCAAAAGCGCCAGAGGCGAATGCTCGTGTGAGTAAGCATTCTTCAGCCTATTGACAGAATAATATTTTATGCTAGAACAACTACATCAATCAAACAGATATAGTCGAAAGACAATCACTCATAAAAGGAAGTTAGACATGCCAATACATCAAAGTCTGCGTAAGCCTAAGGACTTCACATGAGACACAAATGAGTCCTTAGCTATAGCCTTGGTAAGAGGGTCAGCTACCATAAGACTAGTAGATACATGTCTTAACACAACTTCCTTTCTCGCTATGATGTCCTTCACAAAATGCTCCATGCTTGGGTTGGACTGGTATCGACTCACCACGCCCACAACATAACAACTGGCCTAGTACACATTATAGAGTACATGAGGCTTCCCACAGCATTGGAGTATGGAACCTTGTCCATTTTGGCCTTCTCTTCAGGAGTCTCAGGATGCTTCTCAACAGGAGTGTCGATTGGTTTGCATTTGTCCATGTGGTATTTCTTCAAGACATTGTTAATGTAAGTCTCTTGAGACAATCCCAGAAGTCTCTTGGACCTATCTCTAACTATCTTGACACCAAGGACGTAGCTAGCTTCACCCATGTCCTTCATATCAAATGTGGAGGACAACCACTCTTTAGTGGATTTCAGCAACTCTTTGCTATTGCCAGCCATGAGTATGTCATCAACATACAAGGTCAGAATGACAAATTTACCATTGGATCTCTTAACGTACACACAGTGATCTTCCTCAAGCATAGAGAACGCATTCTCTGATATAGCTTGATGGAAGCGAATGTTCCACTGTCTAGATGCTTGTTTTAAGCCATACAAGGACTTGTTGAGCTTGCACACTTTGCGCTCTTGTCCTTTGACTTCAAAACCTTGAGGTTGATCCATATAGATCTCCTCCTCAAGTTCTCCATTGAGAAAAGCAGTCTTTACATCCATTTGGTAAAGCTCTAAGTCCATCTGAGCTACAATAGCTAGTAGAAGGCGGATGGAGGCAAACCTAACCACGGGTGAAAAAGGTTTCCTCAAAATCCACGCCTTCTCTTTGGGTGTAGCCTTTAGCTACCAGTCTAGCATTGAATCTATCAATAGATACATCCACCTTCCTCTTAATCTTGAGGATCCACTTGGCCCCAATGGCCTTTCGGTTTGGCGGTAAGTCGACCAAGTCCCAGACTTGATTAACTTTCATCGACTCCAACTCTTCCTTTATAGCTTCTAACCACTCTTTAGCATTTGGACCTTCCAAAGTCTCTTTCAAGGTCTCCGGTTCTTGCTCATCGATTACTGTCATCCCGGATGATTCATAATCAATCTCTTCTTGAGCTATCATGAGTGCCTCTTCCTCTAACTGAAACCGCCTACGAAGAATGAGCCCGCGTTTGCTTCGACGCAGATGGGTATCTGATGGCTCATCCTCCGTGAGAGCTATCGGATCCTCAACATTGCTGCTCCCACTAGGATCTACTAGTGGAACCTCATGTTCAACTTCCAGATCTTGATCCCGTGGAGTGGCAATGTCCTCATCTTGTTGTTCAAAGAAGTCCAATTGACTCTTTGATAGCTCCGGCAAGGGTTGGAAAATCATTTTCCAAGAATGTGGCATCCCTAGACTCCAGTTCCATCCTTCTTTCATTCTTGTCTACCCCGATAAAAACATAACCTTTAGAGGAATCACTGTATTTTACAAAGATACACTTTTTCCCTCTAGGTCCTAGTTTTCCATATCGGTGACTAGTAGAATGAATGTATGCCGCACATCCCCTAGGACGCAGTAGACTAAAATCAGGCTTTCGTCCTGTCCATAACTCATATGGAGTTGAGGGAACCGATTTTGTTGGAACTCTATTGAGGATATAGGCAGCAGTCATTAGAGCATCTCCCCAAAACGAAATTGGTAAGCTCGCATGCGCCATCATGGATCTAACCATGTCTAGCAACGTTCTATTCCTTCTCTCGGCAACACCATTTTGCCGAGGAGTATAAGGCATAGTGAGTTGTCTAGATATCCCCTTTTCATCACATAACTCCTTGAACATTATGGAGAGATACTCACCACCTCTATCCGTTCTAAGAGTTTTTATCTTATTATCCAACTGATTCTCAACTAAGCTCATGAATTTCTTAAAACATTCTAGAGCTTCTGACTTGTGAGAAATAAGATAAATATGACCATATCTAGTGAAGTCATCAATGAATGTGATGAAGTAACTTTGTCCATGTCTAGTACGCACATTCAAAGGTCCACAAATATCTGAGTGAATTAGTTCTAAAGGAGAAGTAGCCCTAATGGCTTTTCCGAACAGTTTTCTAGTTGCCTTTCCAGCTAGACAAGATTCACAGGTCGACAATTCAAATTTGGAGCATTCTCGTAATACCCCCTCCTTTGCCAACCTGTTCATCCGGTCAACACCAATGTGACCTAGTCTAGCATGCCACATAACTGAATCATTATTCATGGAGCTTTGGCTCATAAAGGCACTAGCGTTATGATTGAAATCATAAATTACGTCCAACACAATAAAACCGTCAGAAAGAAGAAGCATGTCCATAATAAATGTTAGAAAGGTATAAACTCATATCATTGTTCTAAAAAACAACTTTAAAACCATGTCTCATCAAGACAACAACAGAACTAATATTTCAACGTAAGCTGGTTTATACAACACGTCGTGAAGTAATAGGATCCGACCACTTCGCAAAGCCACTTTTCATGTGCCAACTCCAAGAACTTCAATGCTAGTGTTGTTTGCCATGTTTATTCGCCTCCCACTTGGAACACGACGATATTCCACGAAGGCAGAGCGATCCTTTGTTACGTGGTCCGTGGCACCTGAATCCACAATCCACACAGGAGAGTGATCAGTGAGCATCACAGAACTAGTCACGTTACAATTCGAGGGATTACACACAGTAATTTCCTTTTGCTCAGTGCACTCACGAGCAAAATGTCCAGTCTTTCGGTAGTTAAAACAAGTCACATTAGACTTATCTTTCCCACCTCTGGATCCTCAAGGTCGTTTTTTTCCAGCTTTGTTTTCTGTTCTGTTTGCATTTGCACCCTTCTTGCCTTTAAAACCCTGAGCTCTATCTCTTTTGCGCTTAAAACCTGCACTCCTCCGAGGAGCGCCAACCTCAGCAGCAAATACTTCAGTTAGAGGGGCTTCCGCAAGCATGCGGTCCTCCTCCAGCTCTACGTGTTTTGCGGCATGGTCAAATGTCCTGATGTCATCAGCATGAGTCAGATGGACCTTCATATGCTCCCAATTCTTTGAAGGCAACGATCTGATGAGAGCAGATACTTGCCCCTCATCGGTCTTAGCACGACCGGCAGCGCTCAGCTCGCTTATCATGTTTGACATTGCGGTAATATGCTACATCATCGTGTGACCTTGGCGCATTTTATACCCATCAAACATGAGCCCAAGCTGACGGGCCCTTGTGACAGAGGTCACTCCGTACTGAAACTTCACAACTTCCCACAAGGCCTTCGCGGTTTTTATCGAATGCATTTAAGCATATAATCTAATTTGCATACAACCTTGCAATTGCCCCCCTCTAAAGACCATTGTTTGACTATCTTTGCTAGATCTAAGTTAAACTATCTTAAGGGCAACTCCGTAGGCAAAGATACGGTGGAGATTTCATCACCTTTCCGTGGCCCACAAATCACAATCCTAAAGTGTCACCCAAGCCTTAAATTAAAATCAACTAGACATTGACCCCTAAGGACTCAGACTCATTTAAGGAGAAGAATTGGTTTGACTTGCTATGACCTGAAGCTGATTGAATTTAATTTGGTGTCTAGAAAGTGTTTTTGTATTGACGTAAGTCTTCCAAGCGAAGTGGTTGTCTAATTGACACCGACTCTGTCGGAAGCGCCCCCACTAGCTATACACGGCCTGACCAAGTTGGTTTGATTAGTGAGGGAGGTGAATCAAGCGAATCAATTCAACTCAACCAGTTAGGAGTCGTCTAGATCTAAGCGATACTAGGTCTAGGATTGTTTGAACCGTGCTTTCTTAGGAATTTTTTGACCAACCCTCTTTCTATCTTTAGAGTTAGGTTTCCCTTCTCAGCTGAGTCTTCTTTCTCTTCTCACCTAAATTCTCTAGATTAGGATTCCTTTCTCATCTTTCCCCATTCTATTGTTTGTTTCCATTAAAAGAAAAAAATATATAAAAAAACGAAAAAAATAAAAAAAATTAATTAATTCTTGAAATTAAATTTGGAATTTAAATTTCGAATTTGAACTCAAAAATTGATTCAACCCGGTGCACTCAGATTTGGATTCGGGACTTGAGTAATCGACTCTCACGAGTTCATCTAGATTCCAGTCTAGAGCTTAGCCCCAATCCACCTGTTGCACCACCTCACCCGGATCCAATGGGTGAGAACGTAGTGGACCCACCTGTTGCACAAGATTTTTGGTGTTCCGAGAATCTGAAAGTGTCTGTCGAAATTGTAACAGTCCACTGAGGGGTCCTCGGTCGACCACGGGGTTGTTGGAGAATTAGTTAGTTCGTGGGAGAAGCGTTCTCGCGGTATACCGAGCCACATGAAGAAGCGTTCTAACGGCCAACCAGGAAGGATTCGGCTAACCGAATCGCAACAAGAAGCGCTCATGTTTAATCAAGGACGGTCGACCGAAGGAGCATCAGTCGAGTTTGGGAGAGGGTCCGTGTTGTCGCGTGTGTCGTGGTTGTTTCAGGTGTGTGTTTGTGTTTGCTTGTTTATTTCCATCTTATTTGTGTTTTTTTTTGCGTTGAGTTTGGGAGTGGGTCCGAAGTTTATTTCCGCAAGTTAATATTCGGTATTATGTGGTGTGTTTAATCCGTATCGTGTTAGTGCATTGTTAGATCCCCTCCCAACAAAGTCTTGTGTCGTTATTTTGATTTTATTGCAAAAAAAAGGTTTCCAAGATTCTTGTTTTGGGTTTTACTGATGTGCTCTAGTGTTATCCGTTAAAAAGCAGTAAATGGTCAAACCATTTGATTAACTTAAAGATGAATGTTGTAGTTTTGTTACTTATGGTTGCATCTACAAAAATGCAAATGTTAAACACAACCTTTTTTTGGTAATCAAGCCATGCATAGTCTAAAATAGGGGTGTAATCGATCTCTAAACGAGCGATCCGAGTCTGCTCAAGATCGGCTCGTTAAGGGTTTCGAGCGGAAAATTCTGCTCGTGCTCGGTTCGATCTGCTCGCGAGCGGCTCATTAACCTAAACCTTTTTTTTGGTATTGAATTCCTAATAATGTTGTCATAATAAGTAAATTATAAAATTACTTAAGACAAATATAATAATAGTTACTAACACAATCTTAAAATTAACACCTAAAATAAAACACAATCTTATAAATTATACGACAACATTAACATCTTATAAATAAGATTATACACTTGGATCAAACAAAATCAACACAATATTAAAATCAAACACAATCTTCTAAATTGAACTTTTGGTGTAGAAAAGAATGAGAAAAAAAAATAATAATGAAAAAAATGAAAAGTTTAGTACTAATATGGTTTTGATTCTAATGAGTATTTTGGTTTGGTTTGTTAAATGGATTGTTGGGTTTGGTAAATTAGTTTATTTAATGAGTTTAACACTTTACCGATCGGGTAATTGGATAGAATATTCAGGTTAATCAAATAATTGGATATAGTAATCAGGTTTCGGGCGATAATTGAGCGAGCATCGAGCGAGTATCGAGCGAGCGGGGTCTGCTCGTGCTCGGCTCGTTACTAACCGATCCGAGCAATTTCGAGCAAAATCAGAGCAAAATCGAGCGAACATCGAGCGATCTATCGATCCCGAGCAGAACTTGACAGCCCTAGTCTAAAATCATTTTAATAATCCATGTGGCCTATAAGAACTTTTTTTTACAAAATATTAATCATCTGCAAACAGAATCCTTGTTGGATCGTTGAAGAGGTAAAAGGTAATCTATATCTGGGTATATATCTGTGTGCTATTTTGATCGTTTGGTAATTGACATGCAGTCATACATAGTTTATTTGGGTGACCATTCTCATGGACCTTCTCCAACATCGGCCGACTACGAACTAGCAAAGAATTCACACACCGAACTCTTAGGATCCATACTTGGAGGGTAACGATTTTTCTTATTTTTGTGATTTGTTTCATACTAATAGAAATTTCAGATCATATTTGATATATTGTTTACGTGTAGCCCAGAAAAGGCAAAAGAAGCTATAGTGCACTCCTACACAAAAAACATTAATGCATTTGCTGCAATACTCGACGAGAAAGAAGCAGATGAACTCTCAAGTAAAACATAATCATATTTATTCATGTTCGAACTCTCAATATATAATTTTGATGTACGTGTTTGATTTATTAATTGTCACTCTCTATATGTAATTTTGATGTACGTCTTTGAATCTACAGAGTACCCTGGAGTAATATCAGTTTTTCCCAACACAAAGAAGAAATTGCACACGACCCATTCATGGGTTTTTCTTGGAATGGAGAGTAGAGGAAGAATTCCACATAATTCCATTTGGCCGGAAAGTTCTTTCGGTCGAGATATCATTATTGCAAATTTTGATACAGGTTGTTATACTTGTTTATTTACCATATTTTGAACAAATTATTAAACTGAAGTCAAATAAAAATTTAGAATAATTTAACATCGTGTGTGGATTAATTATTTAGATCCAAATGATTTAGGTGTCAAAATTGTAGATATAATGGATCATAATTAAGGGCTGTAATTGGGTTAAACTTATCCCGTAATAAATAAATAAGTGTTCGCACAATCTGTTTGTTATCAACCCTGTTCCTTAACTCCAAACTAACTAATCGCTTGGTAACATATTGATTTGACATGTAGCTACATTGGGAATGTTTTAGTGATGCTGATGAGCTCTACTTTATATTTTATTTTACACGAGAAAAAATAAATATTTGGAAGTTGTAGTAATATAACTTTGGTTGTAGTTGTAAAATACAAATAAAAAGAAAAAACAAAAATAAAGCGCTGCCTCAACTAGTGGGGATGTTTTTACAGGAAAAGTTTTAACACTCTTCTTGATTAAATCTTAATTTGTAACTGAAGATGCTATCATGTTGGGGCTTTGACCAAGGTTCTGGTTCATTCATGACGAAAGATCTATAAATTGAACTGACCACAGTTTGTAAAAGTTTTTAAGTAGTGTTGAACATTAATGTATTGTTTATTCACAAACAAATAGTTTATTTTGACTTTAAAAAATTATTCGTATGTGTTCAGGTGTATGGCCTGAGTCACAAAGCTTCAACGACGACAAAATGGGACCAGTTCCGAGAAGATGGAAGGACTATTGTCAAAACAACACAGACGAAGGTGTTCGTTGCAACAAGTGCGTACTTACTCCCTCCAAATGTTGTGGTGAATTATTTCTTATATTTCTATTTCCATATTAATAATGTTAACAAAAATACTTTTTATGTTTTGGTAAATCGCATGATTTATAAGCTATGCCTATGTATGTCTGTATCTATGTATGTATGTGACATTAATATGTTAGTTAATACAATTATAGAGAGGAAAAAAAGCTCCTTCTGATTAGAATATTATACTTCCTGTTAGTCATACTCCCGAATCCTGATTAATATATATATATATATATATATATATATATATATATATATATATATATATATGATAGAGTGCCTTTTGAGGGGGAAAAGCTTAGCTACCTTCTTGTAATTACTAATTTTTTTTTTGTATACGTAAGCGTATATGCATATACGGGTTGATTCTTTCACCAATTTAACATCCACTGCTCTTGCGCTCGATTGAGTACATTGAATAGTTCGTACCTTTCCATATATTCTTTATATTAACAACTAGAGGTTATGGTCTTTTTGTAACATCCCGAAATAGCGGAAATTTAAAAATTTATAATCAAGACACAGGAACTCGATGATCAAGGACGGGACTGTTACTTCTCATAAAACAAATAGCGGTGCACCAAAATTACATCAGAGTTTGTCAAAATGATACATGATTACAACAAAACGACAAAAGAAGATAAAACGTAATCATGCCGACCTCAGCGGTCCGAGAAGAGGATCCAACTCCAAAATACGCGTGCCCGCCGATCACCACCCGACTGGACCTACTGCGGTCCTGAAAATAAATAACAACGATGCCTGAGTTTCCAGAAGGAAACCCCGTATGCCAACTCACCTATATGCATGCATTACACAAGTGAACCTATCATACTAGTAGCATGTTATGGCATCGACAGAAAGTAAAACAGTTCCCCCAAAGGGTAAAACGGGACATCAGTCCGACAGTCAACATCGGGTCTCCCGCGGAGACCTACTGCAGGCACATGCAGCCTTACAGCACGCGACATCGCACCCCGCACATGCAGCTACACTACTCAAGGGTTCGGCAGGGAGGCTCTGTCACGTCAGCGCGCCGATAGAATACAGATCTGCAAATCTCAGTGGTCGGAGCCACAAGGACCAACGGGGTCGTCGCCCGGAAGGTATAACAACAACATCTCGATAGGTGCCCAGTCGAGGAATCAACATAGTCGGAACAACCTCGGCCCAACAATCATCATCGCCGGCACAACCTCGGCGGCATCACCGGCACAACATCGGTGGTCCATCACAACGTCCGGCACAACATCGGACGGGTCCAGACCGAAGTCTGCCAGGTCATCAGGCTCCACGAGCCGCAAACACCAACCGCGCCGCTATAAAAGCAGGGCAGCGACCTCCGTAGCCCGTAGGCCGGTAGTCACCTCACCCAACGCCAGTTGCGTGCCCGCACAACATCAACAATGGGATCTGCGATCCCTCAGGCCTGCTATACTACCATGAGTCCAAACAATCCATCACATTAGTGACGCTCCACACATGGAGGCGACACGTCCCGAACACCCACACTCTTCCCAACGGCGGTCCCTGGGCAGGCACGCGGAACGCGCCTACCGTCACCTCCCGGCTCACGCACAAGGAGATGACACGGGTTTCCGTGGACAAAGTTGGCATTCAAAAAGGGATCCAGGAATTCTGTCCTGGGCCCAAACGGTCGACCGGAAGAGGTGATTCGGTCGACCGTTTCCAGAAAGGAATCGGTCGACCGTTCGCCTAACACGGTCTACCGCTGCGCTCAAAACACAATCCCCCAACGGTCTACCGAAGGTCTAAAACCGGTCGACCGAACGAGGTCAAAATCCGGAGTCTGGTCAACATTAAAATCCAGTCTATCGGTCGACCGACTCAGGGGTCCCGGTCGACCGAAACTAACAGAACATCTTCTACATCATTTTAATCCATCGGTCGACCGACTAAGGGGTCTCGGTCGACCGAACTTACATGGTCAACTTAATATTTCTACGTCATATAACGGTCGACCGAACACAAGTCAACGTCAGAACATCATGCAATATAAACCAATAAACTTAAGTTCTGGTCGACCGAACACAAGGAGTCGGTCGACCGAAACGCAACAGTCATACCAAACACACATGCAATCGGTCGACCGCACGAAGGCCGGTCGACCGTTCGGTCGTCTTCAAACTCACGCCAGCCGAGGTTTCTTCGCCCAAACGCGACGTCGGAGAGGCCTCCGACCGACCAACACAACCCTCTCATGAGGGTTAACAATAAAACCACACTAGAGAGCGACATACCTCACGCAAGGACGACGAACCGCTGGAGCTCGCTCACGCACGTCGCCTCCGGTAGACCTCGAGCACGCGCCTCTCCTTCTCCGGACGTCTGACCTCCTCCCGCACGACGTCCTCGCCTCCTCCGATCGTCTCCTCTGCTGGAAGAAGGAGAAGAAGAATGAAATGGAGAGAATGAGAGAGAGAGAGAAACGCGTTTTAAACCCATCTCCTCGCTACAGCGCCCTACACAGCAGCCCACACCTCCCCCTCACGTCCACAGTGCTCGCCTCCTTCTCTTCCCCATGCACACCATGCCTCCCCATGCTAAACACCTTCTAATCCTCCATTAACCCTAAAACCGGGTTAAGGTTCTAACAATCCACCCAACTTAAAAGGATTTCGTCCCGAAATCAAAGCAACTACTCACCGAAAAGATCCGGGTACTGCTTCCGGACTTCCTTCTCGATCTCCCAAGTGGCCTCGCGCTCACTGTGATGCTGCCACCTGACCTTCACCATCGGGATGGTCCTCCTCCTCAACTGATGATCCATGCGATCGACTATCTCGACTGGTCTCTCCTCGAGCGACAAGTCCTGCTGAATCTCTGACACTGCTATCTCAATAACGTGCGACGGATCTGCCACATACTTCCTCAGCATAGACACATGGAAGACATTGTGCAGACCTGAAAACTGCGGCGGCAAGGCAATCCGGTAGGCAACCTCTCCAACTCGGTCGAGGATCTCAAACGGCCCAACATATCTCAGACTGAGCTTCCCCTTCTTCCCAAACCTCATCACACCTCGGGCAGGGGAGATCTTCAGAAACATGTGGTTGCCCACCTCGAAACTCAGCACTCGTCTGCGTCGATCTGCATAACTCTTCTGCCTGCTCTGTGCTGTGGCCAGTCTCCTCCTGATCACATCCACCTTCTCTGCATCCATCTGCACAATCTCTGGCCCCACTAACTGCCTCTCGCCCACATCACTCCAGCATACCGGTGATCTGCAAGGCCTCCCGTACAAAGCCTCGTATGGTGTCATCCCAATACTCGAGTGGTAGCTGTTGTTGTAGGTGAACTCTATCAGCGGCAGGTGCTCATCCCAGTGCCCTGTCCAATCCAGTGTGCAAGCTCTCAGCATATCCTCCAAGGTCTGAATCGTCCTCTCTGACTAACCATCCGTCTGCGGATGAAACGCCGTACTGAATCTCAGACGCATCCCCAAAGCCTGCTGCAGACTCCCCCAAAATCTGGAAGTGAAACGAGGATCTCGATCGGAGATGATGCTCACCGGTACTCCATGCAACCTGACTATCTCCTCCACATACAACTTAGCTAGACCCTCCAAAGGCAACGTGGTCCTGATCGCTAAGAAATGCGCCGACTTGGTCAGTCGATCGACTATCACCCATATCGCGTCGTGGAATCTCCTCGTCTTCGGCAATCCTGTGACAAAATCCATCGTCACATGCTCCCACTTCCACTCAGGAAGCTCAATTCACTGCATCGGTCCTGCTGGCCTCTGATGTTCAATCTTCACCTGCTGACAGACCAAACATCGCTCCACAAACTCTGCAATGTCCCTCTTCATGCCCTTCCACCAGAAGTTCCGCTGCAGGTCCTTATACATCTTCGTGCTCCCCGGGTGAATGGTGTATCTCGCTCTGTGTGCCTCCTCCATGATGTCATCTCTCAGCCCATCGAACTCCGGCACCCAGATCCGACTCCTGAACCTCAAACCACCATCAACCCCCACACTGAAGTCTGATCCATCTCTGGAAGCTAACTGTAGCAGACCAGCTAACTCATCATCCCCCTGCTGAGCATGAACCACCCGTGAGACCGTCTGCGGCTCCACCCGAAGCCTAGCAATCACTACTCCCTCTGAACCCTCTGTGAATGGTCTCCACTCTGACAATGCCTCGAGTAGTCTCCACTCCTGGATGCACAGACTCGCAACTGACACCTCCACCTTCCTGCTCAGCGCGTCTGCAACCGAATTCGCCTTCCCCGGATGATAGGAAATGGTGAAGTCGTAGTCCTTAATGAACTCAAGCCATCTGCGCTGCCTCATATTCAGCTCCTTCTGCGAGAACAAATACTTCAGGCTCTGATGATCTGTGAAGACCTCGAACTGCTCGCGATACAGATAGTGCCGCCAGGTCTTCAATGCGTGAACTACCGCTGCCAACTCCAGATCGTGAGTAGGGTAGTTCTTCTCGTGCACCTTCAGCTGCCTCGAAGCGTACACAACCACCTTCCCGTATTGCATCAGAACACAACCCAAGCCTATCCCTGATGCATCGTTGTAAATCACGTAGCCTCCACTGCCACTAGGTAGAGTCAGAATAGGTGCTGTCGTCAATCGCCTCTTCAGCTCCTGAAAGCTGTCCTCGCACTTCTGGGACCAAACGAACTTGACGCCCTTCTGCGTCAACGCTGTCAGCGTCGACGCAAGCCTGGAGAAATCCTGGATAAACCGTCTGTAATACCCTGCCAGTCCAACAAAACTCCTGATCTCCGTCACGCTCGTCGGGGCTCTCCACTGAGTCACTACCTCGACCTTCGCCGGATCTACCGATATCCCATCAGCTGACACAATATGTCCCAGAAAAGCCACCTGATCCAACCAAAACTCACACTTCGTGTACTTGGCATAAAGTTGCTGATCTCTCAGGATGCCAAGCACAATCCTCAGGTGCTCTTGATGCTGCTCCCTGTCAGGCGAGTATACTAAGATGTCATCCACGAACACCACGACAAATCTATCAAGGTACGGCTGGAAGGTCCTATTCATCAAATCCATGAATGTTGCAGGTGCATTCGTCAGTCCAAATGGCATCACCAAGAACTCGTAGTGGCCGTACCGCGTCCTGAAGGCTGTCTTCTGAACATTTGCCTCCCTGATCCGCAACTGGTGATAACCCGAACGCAGATCGATCTTCGAGAACACTCTCGCCGTCTGCAACTGACCAAAGAAATCATCAATCCTGGGCAAAGGGTACCGGTTCCTAACGGTAACCTTATTCAGCATCCTGTAGTCAATGCACATCCGCAACGATCCATCCTTCTTCTTCACGAAGAGCACAGGCGCTCCCCATGGAGAAACACTCGGTCGAATGAACCCGGACTCCATCAACTCCTGCAACTGCTTCTTCAGCTATGTCAACTCAGCAGGTGCCATACGATACGGTGCCTTCGACTGAGGTGTCGTACCCGCAACCAACTCGATGATGAACTCGATCTCTCGGTGCGGCGGTAATGCTGGAATCTCTGCTGGAAACACATCTGGGAACTCCTGCACTACCTCTATATCCTCCAGCCTCCTCGTCTCAGGATCAGGAACTACCAGTGTGGCCACGAACGCTCTGCGTCCCTGCTGTATCAGTCTCTGTGCCTTAACCGCAGACACAATCAGACGACCGCCTCTGCTCCTGGCACCTCTGATCAGAACATCTGGCAAGCCCTCCATCGGAATCAGGATCTTCTTCTCACGGCAAAAGACCCGCACGTCGTACTGTAACAGCCAGTCCATCCCCAGTATGACGTCGAAATCCTCCATCGGTAACAAGACCAGATCTGCCAGAAAATCATGGTCTCCCGAAGCAACTGTGGTGCCGGGGAAAAAGCTCCCCATAGTGCCCACCTCACACATGGGCGTGCTGACCTCCAAAACATCAGTCAGCAGCACAGGGGTCCGACCCAACTCGCCAGCAAACCTCTCCGAAATGAAGGAGTGAGTGGCGCCGCAATCAAACAACACACGCGCAATCAAGCCAGAAACAGAGAGTGTACCTTCCACGACGGTGTTGGAGTCCCTCACCTCCTCAGCCTGAATAGTGAAGACTCGCCTGGTCTTCCTGCCCTGGCCCGGTGAAACCACTGATCGACTGCCTCCGCCTCTGCCTACTGCTGGCGGTCCTGGCCTCCTGCTCGGCTCTCCCTGCCTCTGAGGACACTCACGGACGAAATGCCCCATCTGACCGCAACCCATGCATGCTCCAGTCCGATGGGGACACTCCTGTCCTGGATGAAACCTCCCGCAGTAAGTGCACGCTCCAGACTGACGTGCTCCTCCTCCATCAAACCGGGGCCTCTTGCCCGGGTTTCCTGCTTCACGACCGGCTACACGGCTACCGGTGCTCACTGGTGCCTTCCTCGCCTCCTGAAGACACTCCCTTTGGTCCTGCTCTATGATCGTAGCATGATTCACCGCATCTGCAAGGGTCCGCGACATGCTGTTGATCACCCAAGATCGAAGCGGCTGTCTCAGTCCCTTCACGAACTTCCTCGCCCGCTGCTATGGGGTCACACAAATCTCTGGGCAATAACGCTCTAAGGCGTTGAACCTGCTGATGTAGCTCGCCAGAGTCATCTCCTTCTGCTCGAGCGACATGAACTCCTCCCGCTTCTGATCCCTGACGTGCTGGGGAAAGTACTGCTCATGGAACACCTCTAAGAACTCCTCCCAACTGACATCCACACGGTCATCAAACAACACCGTGGATGTGGACCTCCACCAGTTGGCGGCCTCGCCATCGAACACATAGGTGGCCAGCTCCACCATCCTCTCTGGTGCTACTCCAATAGCGCGGAAGATCTTCTCCATCCTGAAGACCCAGTCCTCCGCAATCTCCGGAACCCTCCTGCCATCAAAAGTCGGTGGGTGCTGACGCATGAACCGATCGTGCTCAGCTCCCACCCCGCCCTGCGCACTTTGTGCTGCCTGACGCTCCAGAAACTCGCCCAACCTGTCCCAATGAGCACCTGAAGTGTCGCCACTGGGATCACGATCGCGTGGAGAACTCCTCACGCGCCTAGGTGTCATCTGACAGAAGAAACAATCACCAACTTCAGCCATGAATGCATGCCAAAAATATAAAATGCATGAGTCTTATTACTACAAGGGTGATTTCATTGGTAACCGCATAGGAATCGACTGCTCTGATACCAAATTGTAACATCCCGAAACAGCGGAAATTTAAAAATTTATAATCAAGACACAGGAACTCGATGATCAAGGACGGGACTGTTACTTCTCATAAAACAAATAGTGGTGCACCAAAATTACATCAGAGTTTGTCAAAATGATACATGATTACAACAAAACGACAAAAGAAGATAAAACGTAATCATGCCGACCTCAGCGGTCCGAGAAGAGGATCCAACTCCAAAATACGCGTGCCCGCCGATCACCACCCGACTGGACCTACTGCGGTCCTGAAAATAAATAACAACGATGCCTGAGTTTCCAGAAGGAAACCCCGTATGCCAACTCACCTATATGCATGCATTACACAAGTGAACCTATCATACTAGTAGCATGTTATGGCATCGACAGAAAGTACAACAGTTCCCCCGAAGGGTAAAACGGGACATCAGTCCGACAGTCAACATCGGGTCTCCCGCGGAGACCTACTGCAGGCACATGCAGCCTTACAGCACGCGACATCGCACCCCGCACATGCAGCTACACTACTCAAGGGTTCGGCAGGGAGGCTCTGTCACGTCTGCGCGCCGATAGAATACATATCTGCAAATCTCAGTGGTCGGAGCCACAGGGACCAACGGGGCCGTCGCCCGGAAGGTATAACAACAACATCTCGATAGGTGCCCCGTCGAGGAATCAACATAGCCGGAACAGCCTCGGCCCAACAATCATCATCGCCGACACAACCTCGGCGGCATCACCGACACAGCATCGGTGGTCCATCACAACGTCCGACACAACATCGGACGGGTCCAGCCCGAAGTCTGCCAGGTCATCAGGCTCCACGAGCCGCAAACACCAACCGCGCCGCTATAAAAGCAGGGCAGCGACCTCCGTAGCCCGTAGGCCGGTAGTCACCTCACCCAACACCAGTTGCGTGCCCGCACAACATCAACAATTGGATCCGCGATCCCTCAGGCCTGCTATCCTACCATGAGTCCAAACAATCCATCACATTAGTGACGCTCCACACATGGAGGCGACGTGTCCCGAACACCCACACTCTTCCCAACGGCGGTCCCTGGGCAGGCACGCGGAACGCGCCTACCGTCATCTCCTGGCTTACGCACAAGGCGAGGACACGGGTTTCCGTGGACAAAGTTGGCATTCAAAATGGGATCCAGGAATTCTGTCCTGGGCCCAAACGGTCGACCAGAAGAGGTGATTCAGTCGACCGTTTCCAGAAAGGAATCGGTCGACCGTTCGCCTAACACGGTCTACCGCTGCGCTCAAAACACAATCCCCCAACGGTCTACCGAAGGTCTAAAACCGGTCGACCGAACGAGGTCAAAATCCGGAGTCCGGTCAACATTAAAATCCAGTCTATCGGTCGACCGACTCAGGGGTCCCGGTCGACCGAAACTAACAGAACATCTTCTACATCATTTTAATCCATCGGTCGACCGACTCAGGGGTCACGGTTGACCGAACTTACAGGGTCAACTTAATGTTTCTACGTCATATAACAGTCGACCGATCACAAGTCAACGTCCGAACATCATGCAATATAAACCAATAAACTTAAGTTCCGGTCGACCGAACACAAGGAGTCGGTCGACCGAAACGCAACAGTCATACCAAACACACATGCAATCGGTTGACCGCACGAAGGCCGGTCGACCGTTCGATCGTCTTCAACCTCGCGCCAGCCGAGGTTTCTTCGCCCAAACGCGACGTCGGAGAGTCCTCCGACCTCCTCCGACCGACAAACACAACCCTCTCATGAGGGTTAACAATAAAACCACACTAGAGAGCGGCATACCTCACGCAAGGACGACGAACCGCCGGAGCTCGCTCACGCACGTCGCCTCCGGTAGACCTCGAGCACACGCCTCTCCTTCTCCGGACGTCTGACCTCCTACCGCACGACGTCCCCGCCTCCTCCGATCGTCTCCTCTGCTGGAAGAAGGAGAAGAAGAATGAAATGGAGAGATTGAGAGAGAGAGAGAAACGCGTTTTAAACCCATCTCCTCGCTACAACGCCCTACACAGCAGCCCACACCTCCCCCTCACGTCCATAGTGCTCGCCTCCTTCTCTTCCCCATGCACACCACGCCTCCCTATGCTAAACACCTTCTAATCCTCCATTATCCCTAAAACCGGGTTAGGGTTCTAACACTTTTAATTTAAAGACAAAAGGTGGAGAGAAAATAAAAGAACAATAAGAAGTGAAGAGAAGAAAAGAAGTGAAGTCTATTTTTTTATATTAAGAAAAATGGATTTTCATTGTTCGAGTACAAAACTGGAAAGAATACAAAAGAAGAGATATCACAATAAATTATTTGAAATATCAACCTTTGTTGTCAGTAATACACTAATACTATAGGGAAAATCTATATTGTCATTGTTGAAGAACCCAACCGACGCAAGAACCCAACCGACGCAAGAACTCAACTGTCGCATTGTCCAACCACCACATTCAACTCAACCGGCGCGTTTCCTCCGAAGCATCACGTCGCTTCTCTCCCGAGGCGCTCCAACCCAACGGATAAAAATATGACTTATATAAACATTGTACTTTGAATTCAAATGTAATGTGAAAAACAAGAAAAAACATCTTCAATAAAAATCCAAACCCTTGCGTTTCTTCATGGTATCAGAGCATACAAGCTCGCATTCTCATCATCGGTGATCCTCAGAGTTCACTGAACTCATCATCGGACCCCTCAGAAACATCCACAAACAAAAACCCACGAAAAACTCCTTTCCTCTTCCTCGAGGGGGTTGAAGGAACACCGCCCAACATCCAAACCCAGGGGAAGAAAGAAAGACATTGATGGATCAAGAAGTAAGCGCTGCTCCCAGACTGGTTTCTCAACCACTCAACGGACAGAACTATCTGTCGTGGGCGCGAGCTGTCACACTGGCCCTCAGTGGGAAAGAAAAACTCAGACACATCACCGGGAATACAAAAAAGCCAGATGGAGAGGGCACCGAGGCAAAACAGGAGGAGTGGCAGGCAACGGACCACCTCGTGATGTCATGGCTCCTCAACTCCATGCAACCAAAGATCGGGGCGATCTTTCTCTACAAAAACTCTGCGAAAGAGCTCTGGGACTCCGTCCAGAATATATTCGGTAAATCACAAAACTTTGCTCATATTTTTAAACTAAAACAAGAGATCTCGCAGACAAAACAACAAGGACAGACCATCACGGAGTACCTCGGGGCACTTCAACGTGGATGGGATGAACTGTCCATTTACGAACCAGTGGCGATGGACCCAAAAACCATACTCGAACGCACGGAGAGGGATCACATATACCAGTTCCTCATCGGACTTGACGGAAGCTATGAAGCCATCCGGAGTCAAGTCCTAATGACCGCCGAACTACCGGACCTCGGAACCATCATCGCGATGATCCAACGGGAGGAGTCCCGTCGGACCACCGCTCAGAATACCGATCAAACATCAGAATCTCAGGCGTTTTACACCGGCAAACCACAACCTAGTAAAAATAAACAGAGATATGGAAATAAATCTCAAGAAACTTACGATAACTGTAAAAAAACAGGCCACAGTAGAAACGCATGCTGGTTCCTACATCCACACCTCCGACCGACAAGGGAAGGAGGGGGAGATCATCGGAATCGAAAGAAAAACAATGGCGGAGCAACAGGAAACGGCGTGGTAGCAAATCCTAGCGAAGAAAGGGGGAGAAGATGGGAAGACGAATCGGGTGCTTCCGCGGATCAGCACAGCTTTATATGCACGCACGGCGAAACGGTCGGATCCTACGAAGGACGACCCGACTCCAGCAGACCCACCAGACCCGACCCTCTTATACCCGCGAGCACCGGACCCGGATCCGGATCCAGACCGGATCTGGATCAGCTGTTGATCCAGTTAAATGCCTTTTTGCAATCAACTCCCCAAAGATCAGGTAATTATGCAGGTATAACTTCCTCCCCACAAACTTTTTCTGCAAATACTCTTAGAAATATACTTGATACAAGATCTAAATATAACAACCATTGGATTATTGATTCTGGAGATACCGATCACATGACCGGAAATTCGTCCTTGTTGCAAAACATTAAAAATAACTCCAAAATGATTAATAAGTTTGTAACCGTAGAAAATAACAATCAAGTTGAAATTAAAGGAATAGGAGAAACCATGCTACTAAATAAAATGAACAAGGATGTATTATATGTTCCAAACCTCACTTCCAACCTTTTGTCTGTCGCAAGGATAACAAAACACCTTAATTGTGATGTTATATTTACCTCAAATGATGTATTCTTTCAGGATCGAGCTACATGGAAGACGATTGGTAAAGGAGTCAACAACAACGGACTCTATATCTTAGATACTCAAAAAAGTGCCTTTCATAGTTCTAGTAACATTAATCAGGATCTCTGGCATAAGCGGATGGGACATCCATCTTCTCATGTCCTAAAAACTTTATTTCCTACTTTTTCTCCTAAATATGCATGTGATGTTTGTCATTTCTCAAAACAAACTAGACTTCCTTTTCCTACATCTAAAAACAAATCTAATTTTCCGTTTGATTTAATTCACTCTGATATCTGGGGTCCCGCCCTGGTCGAATCTTACAACGGTTTCAAATATTTTGTTTTATTCATTGATGATTTTTCGCGTAACACCTGGGTTTATCTTCTTAGAAATAAGTCAAACGTTTTTAAAAAATTTTGCGAATTTGTAACATTTGTTAAAAACATGTATAATTTCAAAATTAAAACTCTAAGAACCGATAATGGGACAGAATATACCAGTCTCAATTTTCAAACTTTTTTAAAAAATCGCGGAATCTTTCATCAAACTACTTGTGTTAATACTCCCGAGCAAAATGGAATTTCTGAACGAAAAAATCTTCACATCTTGAATGTTACCCGATCCCTGTTGTTTCAAAGTAATACACCAAAACATTTTTGGTCTGACGCAGTTCTAACTGCCACCTATCTCATTAATCGTTTGCCAAGTCCCGTCCTTCGAAACAAACAACCTTTAGGAATATTGTTAAACCGGGCACTGCAATTAGACCATCTTAAAGTTTTTGGTTGTGTCTGCTTTGTTCACAAGAAACGGGTAGACAAATTTGACAGCAACTCTGTAAAATGTATTTTCCTTGGTTATTCTGTAAACAAAAAGGGGTACAAATGTTTTGACCCCGATACCTGTAAAATGTATATATCAAGAGATGTATCCTTTAGAGAGAGTGAGTTCTACTACAACAGGAGTACAACTGAGACTCTCCCGGCTACAACAACTACTCTACCACAAAGCAACATGGAAGGAAGAGAAGGACAAGAAAGCAACCAAGGAAATGAAGAAGAAGAAGAAGAAGAAACTCCACCTCAAGACAATCAAGAAAATCCTCAAACAAGGAGATCCACTCGTCCAAGATGTACTCCCGCTCGATTTAACGAAGAAACCTTGAAGAGGAAGTATATATGACTCCTCCTCCAGGTTACAACGTCACCTCGAACCAGGTATGCAAACTCAACAAAGCTATCTATGGTCTAAAGCAATCTCCACGCGCATGGTACGCCAAACTCAGTCATTTCTTACTTGCTTATGGTTTTTTGAAATCTTCCGCTGACGCTTCTATGTTTACTAAAAACCACAAACAAGGTATCACCATAGTATTAGTTTATGTTGACGATATAATCATCACCGGAGATATTAACAGTGAAATTAGTCAAGTCAAAAACACACTACCTAAAAACAAAATTTGACATAAAAGATGTTGGCCTATTAAAATACTTCTTAGGAATAGAAATTGCACACTCAAGAAAGGGCCTCTTCTTATCACAAAGGAAATATGCCCTAGACTTATTAACAGAAACAGGAAAACTTGGTGTTAAACCTGCCAACACACCAGTAGAAACAAACCTCAAAATCAACTCTACTGACGGAGAACCCGTCAAAGATATTCACCAGTTCCAAAGACTTGTAGGCAAACTCATATATCTAACAGTAACTAGACCAGACATAACATTTGTTGTTAGTATAGTTAGTCAATTTATGCATGCACCTCGAACACCACACTTAGGTATCATTGATCGCATTTTAAGGTATATAAAACAAACTCCAGGACAAGGAATACTTATGAAAAACAATAACTCTAACAGTATCACTGGTTTCTCGGATGCAGATTGGGCAGGAAGTCATGATCGTAGATCAACTACAGGCTTTTGCACCTTTGTAGGAGGGAACCTCGTAACTTGGAGGAGTAAGAAGCAAAAGGTTGTTGCACGATCCAGTGCAGAAGCTGAGTATCGTGCAATGGCATCTACAACAAGTGAACTTATATGGTTAAAACAAGTTATCAATGATATGGGACAATCTCCTAACATGCCCATACAGATGTTCTGCGACAATAATGCTGCTCGACACATAGCGTCCAATCCAGTGTTCCACGAAAGGACCAAACACATCGAAGTTGATTGTCACTTCATTCGCGAAAAGATCCAAGCAAAGGAAATAGTTGTTCCCTACATACCCAGTAAGGAACAACTAGCAGATGTCTTCACCAAGGCTCTAAGCCAGAAGCAATTCAGTCAGATCATCAGCAAGCTGGGTACCTTCAACCTCTTCCGGACCCAACTTGAGGGGGAGTGTTGAAGAACCCAACCGACGCAAGAACCCAACCGACGCAAGAACTCAACCGTCGCGTTGTCCAACCACCACATTCAACTCAACCGGCGCGTTTCCTCCGAAGCATCACGTCGCTTCCCTCCCGAGGCACTCCAACCCAACGGATAAAAATATGACTTATATAAACATTGTACTTTGAATTCAAATGTAATGTGAAAAACAAGAAAAAACATCTTCAATAAAAATCCAAACCCTTGCGTTTCTTCAGTCATATATGAACGAGCCAATATACTTCAACCAAGGTCCAAGATTAGAGGAGCCTAAGGTGAACTCCACTTTCTACACACCTCGCGACGTCGAGGGCCACGGGACCCACACTCTCTCCACCACCGGAGGCTTCTTCGTCCCAAATGCCAACTTCTTCTACCAAGCCAACGACACCGCCAAAGGCGGCTCACCGGGTAGCCTCCTACAAGGTTTACTGGCCACCAATTATTGCGCCGTGGATTTTGACGGTCGGGGCGAGTACAATTGATAGGGATTTTGTCTCTCATCTAACAACTGGAAGTGGAAAAACTCTAGAGGTTGGTTTTTGAATCACCACTAAATTAAACATATATTGTTGCAATAATTTCAATTTTTTTTGAAACAATTAAATTTGATTAGACATGAAAAAGGTGAAAAATTGTTCAAATATGTGAAGGATACAAAAGAGTTGGAACTTGAAAATTTTGATATAATTGTTTCAAGGTTTTATGTAATTTTGGTTTAACAATATATGATTAATTTAGAATGAGATTATCATTGCTTAATTGGATGTAGGGAAGAAGTTTGGCCCACGGAAAACTTGAAGCCAATCAGATGTATCACATGGTTAAATCGGAGGACGTTGGCGCTACTGGCGTGAGCAAAAACTACTCGTAAGCAGACGATAATGTTGGATATACTTTCGATTTCTAATATGACTCACTAACACCTTTTCTAATTTGATTTCTTGTTGGCACCACTACTTTCTTGATTTTCTAGTCAACTTGAGGAAAAACATAAAATAAATCAAATTAAATGATTGTGATTTCTCCTTTTGTTCTCATTTTTTAACCTATAATATGAAATGAACAAGTGTTTGTGCATTTTGTTAGTGAAGGCCTACCTAATTTTGTGTTTTTAATGAAGCCATTTATGTGTCCCAGGTTCTCTAGATTCGGAGAAAGTGAAAGGAAAGATCGTGGTTTGCACGCGAGGTCTAGTGGCTCGGGTGGACAAGGCGCGAGAGGTTCAGTGTGCCGGCGTGGCCGGAATGGTACTAGTAAACGTCGTCAACGACACCACATCCGAAGGAGGGGAGCTGTTCGCTGACCCAAATCATTTCCCAACCATCCACATTGGTTTCTCGGAAGGGAAAATTTTGTATTCTTATTTGAACTTGTCCAGGTAATCCTTGTGTTGACTCCAACAAACTATCCTAATCTTCTTGTATTATTTTGAAACCATATCCCTGCTTACATAAATTTGTGGATCAACTCGTTTAAGGTTGCAACATTCACTCAATTATTTCTAGTTGTGGAATGACGGAAGATTTAAATATTGAAAATGTTGTATTAAACGTGAGGATTAAGAATGCATTGACATTTTGCAGATAACCCTTACGCTCAATATCACCCGCCAAAACCGTGTATGGGACCAAGCCAAATCCTCGAAGTGCACTCTTCACTTCTAGAGGACCAAGCCTCCTCACAACCCAAATCCTCAAGGTAATAACCAAGCACAATTACATCATAGATTTACCTCCATTAGGTTGATTCCAACAAATTCAATGCCTAAAATTTCACGATATAACCGAAAAGAAATTGAACGATAACAAACACATAAAAATCTAAAACTACAAAAAATACAAGTATATATTCAGATATTTTTATGTACACTTTGTTGTTTGGGTATTTGTAGCCGGACGTTATGGCACCCGGAGTGGAAATTCTCACCTCGGTGACCCTGATGTTGGCCTTCCGGCGTTCAATTTGATGAGTGGAACATCAATGGCATGCCCTCATATGGCTGGTGTAGTCGGGCTTCTCAAATCTCTTCACCCTCGTTGGAGCCCCGGGATGATTCACTTCGTCATCATGACTACTGGTTTGTAACTAAGACCACCATTAACAGCACCCAGGCAGTTCCCGGGAGCCCTGGTTTCTCTCTCCGCCATGTCAGTACCCAGTTGTGGACATCCGTTTATCCAGATTAGTAGCATAATCTGAATCAACATACCTCTCCACCTGCCTTCGTGCTCCATCTTTGATGTACTTCAAGCTAACATCAATGGTTCCCTTTAGGTACCTCAACAACCACTTCAATGCCTCCCAGTGCTCCTTTTCTGGGACAACCAAATAATGACTCACGAGGATAACTGTGTGTGAAATGTCTGGAACTCTATCCATATCATACATAATGGATCTGATTGTACTAGCATATAGAACTCTATCCATATCTCTCCTTTCCTTTTTCGTAGACGGGTTGCACATCATAGAGGGCTTGAAGTGACCATTTACTGGTGTGGCAACATGCTTGACATTCTCGAGATTGTACCTCTCGAGAACTTTCCGGATATAAGTCATTTGAGTGAGCAAGATTTCACCTCTCCCAATATCCCTAGAGATTTCCATACTGAGAATTTTCTTTGCACTTCCGAGGTTTTTCATCTCAAACTCCCCACGAAGTTTCTGTTTGAGATCATCTATATGCTTCATCTCCTTCGCTGCGATCAACATATCATCCACATACAATAGCAAAAATACATACGACCCATCTTTTAGACTCCACAAGTAAACACAACTATCATAATCGCACCGTACAAAACCAGTCATTAACATAAATGTATCGAACCTTTTGTACCATTGCCTCGGTGACTGCTTCAGCCCGTAGAGAGACTTCTTCAGCTTACATACTTGACCTTCTTTGTCTTGTGTAATGAACTCATCTAGATGCTTCATATAGATTTCTTCCTCTATGTGCTCGGGAAGAAACATTGTCTTCACATCCATTTGCTCTAACTCCATGTCATTCATTGCTACCATGGATAACAACGCTCTAATTAAGGTATGTTTTACAATGGGTAAGAAGATCTCGTTGTAATCGACCCTTTCCTTCTGAGCATATCCCTTTGCCACCAACCTTGTTTTGTATTTTGACCCTCATTCGGAGTTGACCCTCTTTCTTCCTGAACATCCACTTGCACCCAATCGCGTGCTTCCCTCTTGCTAGCTCTGTTAACTCCCAAGTCTTATTCTTATGAAGAGACTTCATCTCTTCAGTCATGGCCACCATGCACTTGTTCTAGTCCTCCTACTCAATGGCTTCATCGAATGTGCAATGGTCTCCACATTCGGTAACAAGTGCAAACGCAATGCTAACGTCATCGTGATCCTACCTCACCGGTGCCCTAGTGATCCTCCTTTGTCTCCTCTGAGCAATACTCTCCTACCCAGGTTCTTCCTCTACTTGTGAGTCGATTCTTTTCTGTTGAACTTCTTCATTCGATTCACAGCTAATGTCGTGACCCTCACTTATGTTTCGTCTTTCTGTACGGAACCCTCTTGCTGTTCTTTCTCCTCAAGGCTCTTGAGTAAACTTGTATCATCAAAGACTACATTACTCCGTAAGAGCACTTTCTTGCCCACTGGACCCCACAGCTTGGATCCCTTCACTGACCTATCGTAACCAAGAAAATGCATTCCTTCGATTTCAAATCTAGCTTCGACCGTTGTGTTTCATCAAGAAAGCATAGTTTTGCATCCAAATATCCTCAGCCTTGAATAATCAATTGTGTCACCCGTCGACACTTCCTGAGACATCTTTAAATCAAGTGTCAATGACGGTGAGACATTTACCAGATAGCACGCAAGATCTACTGCTTCAGGCCAGAAATTCTTTGACAGATTCGCATGAAGTCTCATGCTTCTTGCCCATTCACATAATGTCTTCTTCATCCTTTCAATTACATCATTCTGTTTCAGACTTCATGGTGTAGTGAAATGCCTCGTGAGACATTCTTCTTCACAGAAACTCGTGAACTCCCTTGAGGTGTGCTCACCTCCATTATCTGTCATCAAGTACTTAACAAATTTTCCTGTACTTTTCTCTACCTGGGACTTCCATGCTTTAAACTTCTCTAAAACATCAAATTTGTTTTTCAAAAAGTAAACTCATGCCTTCCTCGACAAGTCGTCAACAACACCAAAACTTATTTAAACGTTTTATTAATTAACCGCAAGTGCACGACGTCGTTGAAGACCCGGCAAGTACGGGTCGATCTACAGGGAGGTGAGTAGCTTCTGGTTTGTCCCAAATCAAATGACGAATAAAGGGAGAAGAGATTTGATTATGTTACGCTAAACTACACTAAACTAGTAAGTAACAAATACAAAGAAGTCAACTAGCGATGGATTAAAACTTAACTAAGAGAGCTTAATAACTAGGCTGGAAATCAGGAAGAGAAACCCCTAAGGGGTGGAGTGAGTGTACACATGCAATAAGATGGTGAATAATGCATTCAATAGGCACAAATGTAGGTTGTGTTTTCATGCATAGGAAATGTCTAATGGATATGACAAAACCTATCAATCCAATCACTAACATAGTTGATTAACATTCACATACACAAGCTGGTTATTTCAGAATCTAAGCTAGCATGGGAGGTGTCTAATAGTTGTGGCAAAACCCATCAAGTGAAGTGTTCTACTCTAAACAAGCAAGCATACATTCACATTTATCAACACATTTCAAAATAAAGCATTCATTTACATTCTTTATTGCATGTATAAACATCTACTCCGCCCCCAAAGGAGGATGAAACTACTCACTAATTAAACTATAAACTACATTAAGAAAAGTAGACATCTAATTATACTACGATAAATAAAACAAATAAGGTAAACATGCAGCATTAAAACAAAGACAACATTAAAACAAACTATAAAGAATTATTTTATTTACATGACTCACATTACAAGTATCATTCTTCTCCACCTTGAGTTTTGCTCCAAGTAGAGAGAATGCCACCAAGCATGTAGTAGATTACAAGGGAGGAAGAAGAGTTTTATTTATAGTCATAGAAAAAGGTAACCGGGGACAATCTCCGGATGTGGAACTAATGAAACATTCTCAGAATAGACATAAACATATAATCTATATCCCGACGAAACCAGGTCGGATTCTGAGAAAAACGAACTGCCAATTGGGGTCATTTTTTCCCAGATCCGACCCATTTTTGGATATCTTCTTTAGTTCTTCAATTCTTTACATGGGGTGCACTCGGATCGGTTATTGGAGTTTAGGTCCGGATCTAATTGCCAAAATACTCCTCATGATGGTGTGGAGTTTCTTCATTTTCTTATTGGTCCTTTTGATTTACATCCGGGTCCTTCCCTCTTGCATATCAGTCCATGAGTCTCACAATTCATTCATTTTTCTTGCTTTTAGGTCTTTTTTGTGCATCTTCTTCTCAAACCTATTTATTCTTGAAACTTAAACATAAAACTCGTTACATAGCATTGTTTAGGTGAAAGATAATGGATATAAGACACAAATGTATGCATGATATGGTGTCAATCAGTCGTCAATGAATGTGATGAAATATTCGGCTCCACATTTTGACCAAATCAGTGTCGGTCCCCATACGTCTGAGTACACATACTCGAATATACTTCTCGTCTTGTGGATCACCGTCTTGAATCGAATCCTGTGATGTTTACCAAAGACACAATACTTGCAAAAATCTAATTTGCAATTCTTAACACCCTTCAACAAATCTTGTTTGTGTAACTCACACAAATCATTTTCTGACATATGACCAAGCCTCATATGCCAAAGTACGGTGTTTTCTTTGTCTTGTGCAACACTTGTTGCACCATTTCCTGCTACTACATTTCCCTGCATCTAGTATAAGTTGCCCACCTTGGTTTCCTTTATCACAATCATCGCCCCATGAGTGACCTTGACCTTTTTGTCTGCCCCAGACCATCTCCACCCGAGAGTATCCAACTCTCCTAGAGATATTAGGTTCTTCTTCAACTCCAGAACATGACACACACTCATCAACGTTCGAATGCATCTATAGAACATCTTAAACTGTATGAAACTAATTCTGACGATAGTGCATGACACATCATTGCCCATAACAACGATCCCACTAAGCGCATCGTTGCCCATAACAATGATCCCTCCTTTTAGTGGTTCAAAGGATGTAAAACACTCTCTAACCGGGCACATATGGTATGATGCTCCTATATCCAAAGTCCATCTCGTCGATGATTTGTCGATACCTGCAATGCAAACTGTGAGGACGTCTGCATCGTCTTGTTCCTCCGCCACACTGACGGAATCAAGCCCAACGGCTTTATCCTTTTATTGTGACTCCTTGAAGGCACTACAGTCACGCTTTATGTGACATATCTTCTTGCAGAAGAAACATTCAAATGTTCTCCCCTTTGATTTTGACCCGCCCATATTGCTTCCACTTCTGTTACCCGTCCTGCACCTTTCATTCGGAGCAACGATCAATCCTTCACCCTTGTCAGAAGAGCTACTACTAGAATTCTTCCTTGCACCAACAAATCCTTCCCATATATGATCGTGTTCACAAAATTCTAAAATGAGTCTGGCAATTACGTCAACAACAACATTGCTTTGTCTTCAAATTCCAATTTGATGCTCAGTTGGGTCAAATACGCAATCAACTTGTTGAACATCAATAAATGATCAATGAACAATGTGTTCTCCCTCATCCAACACGTGTACAGCTGACACTTCAGGTTCAACTTGTTGCTTAGGCTTTTCTTCATAAACCTGTCCTCCAGAAGTTTCCAATACTGAGCTGTTGTCGTTGCCGATCCCTCGAACAAAATATCAATGGAAAGGCACAACTAGATGATCTCTATCGCCCGGAGATTCAGCATCTCTCACTTCTCATCGGTCATCTTCGATGGCTTCTTCTCAACACCGTCCAAAGAATTCAAGAGTCCATCTGTTTGTGACATTAACGCACAGACCCTCCTTTGTCAGGTGGAAAAGTTCTTTTTTCTAGTGAATTTCTCCACACGGAAGTTTCTTGCGTCGTCTGACATGTCTAGCAGCAACCAAAGCTCTGATATCAGTCGTTGGAAGAGAATCTAACAATGCTACTATGAAAATATCGGGTAAAATGCACCAGTGGAATCACAAAATGAATATTGAACGCAATAAACTAACTTCTAGCGCTCTCCCAAACTTTCAAGCAACAAACACACACACAAGATGGTAAAACACAAGCAATAATGAATACACACCTGAAGCAAAATCACGACACACACGTTTTACAAGGTTCGCCAACGTGCCTACGTCCTTAGGGGGGTCTCTTGCAAGTATCATTTTTTCTTCCACTTCTCCAATAAGAGAAGCAACCGAGATTACACGTTATTTTACAAATTATGGCTATCTGTACTCTAGATTTATCTGTAGCCTAATCTCTCTCTCAAGGAAATAATTCGTGCGTTATTTTACAAATTATGGCTGAAAAGCCCTTAAATAGACTCATAAAACTATATAGAAAACGTCCAGAAAACGTGGGAAACGGTCGACCGGACTTCTCCACCAGTCGACCACTCCACAAGTATCTTCAGTAACCGCTACTTTTCTTTCAACCAGAATGCCTCGTCGGTCGACCGTTCTTGACTTTGAAAAGTCCATGTTATTTTCGGTCGAACGATGTCCAACACCGGTCGACTGATTCTTCTATCTGAAAGTTCTTGTTATTTCCCACATCGATCGACCGTTTTACCTGTTTCTGCGTTAACAAATTTAAACCCATTTTCAACAGATACAACCAAATTTGTTGAAGAACAACATCAACATGGAAGAACAACAACAACATCCAACGATGAGCCTTTCTGGTACTCCGATCGTATTGTTGATATTAACGCATACTTGGATAATAGAGATCGGGTTCGTGATAGAGTTAAACATTTGGCTTTGAAGAAGGACTTGGTTGAGAACATATGAGATCATTTTGGATGAAATGATGAATGAGAATGTAATTTATTTAATCATGTTTTAATTATTTGCGGCTTAAATTGTTGTAATACATTATTAATATTTGTTTTGAATTTTCCGAATTATTAATTAATTAACTTATTGTTAATTTTCGTAATTAATAATTAATTAAATAAGTGATGCAAATGAATTAAGTTATATATTGGTTGTTGAGGGAAAACATAAAATAATGGGGGAAAATGAGGTGAAGGAAAAAAGAAAATAATGGGATAATATCACCATTGAGAATTGGATAATGTAAAGATTGTGGAAGTAAAGATTTGATGGGATGAAAGAATGAATGTTGTGATCTTTAAAAGATGATCACTACTTAGGATGCCCTTTGAAACAACATACGACTTAACCTGCAAATGACCCTGCACCTCTATTGCATACAACTCATATTTTCTTGCAAATGACTCATGACTATTTATAGCCGAAGTCTTCATTTGCAGCCAATCACCGCTTTCCACGTCGTCCACTACAAAACACATCACCGCTTCTTTCTCATTTGGTTGGTATGTTTGCCTTCATAACACACTCTTCTTTAACCTTCCTTGAAAATTCCGTCTTCTTCTTAAATTTTCTTGAAGCCCTTAAGTTTGTTGTATATTAAATAATGAAGATTTTGCACTCTCTCCAACAGTCTGCCCTCAGCGACTATTGACTATATACGTGGAAAGATATAAGGCGATCCGCACTGCATGTTTTTTTCGATATTATGTGACTAAATAATTGAATAGTTATATTGTCTCAAAAGATGTTTCAACGAATAATTGACCATCCCAAGTCCCAACTCACGAGTTGTAAAATTAGGGTTTCACCAATACAAGAGAGAGAATTTCGGAAGAAAGTGGTCTCTCTTTGTAGGATGAGCTTCACACATCTTTATATTCGTTTGTTAACGACAGTTACACAAAGCTAAAGGTGGGAGTTACATGAGATATGGAGATCATGGTGGGAGCTACAACACTATACGAACGAGTAGGTTACAATATAAAAGTCTAATATAACAACCAATGAGAGGTGACTCATCCACCTCTTTGCACTTTCATAACACTCCCATTTGAATGATACATTTTATTGTACGCACTTCGGCTTTCTCGTTAAAAAACTAACTAAGAAAATCATTTTAGGAAAAAACTTGGTGAAAGAAAAAAAAGTACCGGCCATATAACTCTCCCCAAATTTCAACATATATTTATAACATTCTCTTGGATAATGGTGTTATGTTCATGTCTCATTAAAGCTTTGCTATAAAACCTAGTGGGAAAAAATTAGCTAAAGGAAAAATAATACACGACTTATGCTAACAAAATTGCAAAAGCTGCGTTGCTAAAAACTTTTACCAATAGAACCATGTGAGACAAAAATTAGAAAAATGAAAAAGAGTACAATTACAAGTCTTCAGCATTTTATCCTTCAGGGATGATAATTACAAATTCACTCCCCCCCCCCCCCCCCCCCCGATTTGTAGTTCCACAAAACCTACGAATATGTTTTACAATGAATTAATAGATCATATAGAGGCACATAGGGGTTCAATAAACAAATATATTATCATTGAAGCAGATTTGATGAATATTGATTTACTATATAGCACTTAGATAAGATGGTGAAATATGTTTTTTTGCCATTATCCTTAAATTATAGTAAGAGTATTATTAATAGAAGGTCATAAATCATGTAAATGAATATGTCACCTCAAAAGTATTATTCATAGACAATCTAAAGTTCTCTCTTATTTGTATTGATGTCATAATTAATGACATGGGACTTTAAGAACAAAGGACCAATCCTGCATAAAAATTGTAATGACTACAAAAAACATAAAATAGTTTGTGATTTTGGTTGATAGGTAAGGAAACATCATCAATTACTGTAATAAGCCAAGATTGATACATCCATACAGAGTTATTGAATCACATGTGCTCAACCGATGAATTACGACACTTGCACAAATGAATATTCATAATACTTTCAAATGCAATACGTCAAAACATCTTTGAAATTTTATATGACATATGTAATGTTGTGCATCAAATATTATTGAAACTACTATTTCGTCATAAAAATAATAGGGTAAACAATCCAAGCATTTTTTTAGTTGCACAAGTTAAAAGTAGTAATCACATGCTTATAGTACTTCACGAGTACACATTTATAGGAAAAAATGCTGCATTGTAAAGTTTTATGAGACTCATGTAATACACACAAAGCACAAAAGATACAATAATTACTAATTATCATAAAAACCATAAAATGCAATACTACCCATTCATATGCAATTGTTTGTTCCATATTTGCCTGATTCCAAAAGATACCTAGCTTTTGCAATGATTATTTCATTTTCATTTTCCTTATATGCGAACCTATTATCAAGAAATATCAATCAATAAATGACAAGTAGAATTATAAACTCACAAGTTGTACAATCGGAAAATTATAATATGAAAAACAAAATCTACATACTAATGCAGACATAATTGCAAGCAAATAAGATAATATCAACTAGAATCATAATCCAAGTCTAGCCGTAGAGACGTACATTAGCTATCCAATTTGTAACATCCTCGAAAGCGGAAGAAATTTAAATTTTTAATAAAACACAACACGAGGATATTACCGAAGAAAATGGACAACTAGTGCAGTAACATATATACAATATATATCTGAGAGTTTTACAAAAGTATGATTACAACAAAAGATAAGGAAAAATATACATGTAATCACTCAGACCTCAAAACAAGGAAAATAGGATCTGGCCCCGAAAGCACTCCGCCTCAGTCACCACCTCCTAAACGCCGCTCACGACCTGACATAAAACATGAATATGCCTGAGTTTCCCATGAGAAAATCCCGTATGCCAAACTTCTATCACAATAAATGAACTAGACATCTAAAACATGTATGATATGAAGTGCAATAAACATCCACCGTCTCACTGGGCCCCCGGGAACTCTCTCCCTACCACAGTAGACATCAAACAGTGATAGGTCTCGCGGGTCCTCTAGCCCAACCCTCACACGTGCCCCAGGCACCACAGTCGGAAACATCCTCGGCCAACACGTTGGATCACTCTCAGGTCGGTATCGTCTGTACCGCTGCCATCTTGAGCTGCTCCAGAAGACCACTCTCAGGCCGGCACCGTCACCCCTCTAGGGCTGGAGATCCGTTGCCATCTTGAGCTGGCCCCACACACAAACCCCCTCAGGCCGGCACCGGTCACCCCTCTAGGGCCGGAGATCCGTTGCTTTCTTGGACTGACCCGACAACACTCATGAACCACTCTCAAGCCGGCACTGGTCACCCCTCTAGGGCCGGAGATTCGTTGTCATCTCGAGCTGGCTCCACAACACAAAAACACACAAAAACCGTACCAAACGGTCGAACAAAACCTCACAACCGGTCTACAGAATCCTCTCAATAGGACTGGCCCAACCAACAAAACTGTCAACCGGTTGAACGGCAAAGGGGTCCCGTTCGACTGAATTCGACTAGTGAAAATTCATTCCACAATAAACAGCACCAACGGTCGAACCACACACAATCACCGGTCGACCGGCTAATTGACTCGTTTGACCGACGAGCTCGTACATAGATAGGTTCTCGTAGAGACAAGTGGTGTTGTCAAACTAGGTTTTCACTAATACAAGAAATGGAGAATTTAAGAAAATGGTAGTGTATTTTTTTCTTTGTAAGAGGAGATCCTTACATCTTTATATTCATTTGTTAATGAAAATTACACCAAGATAATAGTGGGAGTTACAACACTACATAAATGAATACATTCCACTATAAAAGTATAACATGCATCCACCTAGTTCATTGCAATTTCACGACACAACTCATATACTAATGAAAATCCATTTCCTCGTTAGAGCACACGCATGTGCACGACAATTTCTCCAACCCTCGACACTTGTCCAAGACACCTTCCACATCTCCACGTACCCTAAACACATGCATCTTCGACCATATCACCTCTTCACTTCCAACTCCCACACCAACTCCTCCTCCTCTAGACCCAAACAATGCCCGAAGAGATGCGCCAAACCCTCCACCTCCCCACCCTAATCCTCCTCTCCCTCACTATCACGGCTCCACTCCTTGGCATGATGGGCTTCTCTTTGATGGTTTCCACAACCCTAATCCTCCTTTCATCTCCACTCCTCCTCCTCTTTAGCCCAATTCTGCTTCCAACTGCTCTCTTGCTTGCCACTGTAGTCGCCGCTCTTGGGTTCGCGGCTGCTACTGGCCTCGGTGGTGTCTTCATCTTCTCAAGGCTTCTTAGAGGTGTGACGCCCGCACTTATCGGCTACGGAGGTATTGGCAAGTACGGAAATGGTTATGGCGGTTTCGTAAAAGATTCGGAGTTGGATACGTTAACGGAGTCGGGACAAAGAGTGAGGGAGGAGAAGGGCGTGGATGGAGATGGAAATGAGAAGAAAGTGGTTGTTGTAAAACCACCTGAAAGTTGAGAGAAGAAGAAAATCAGGTAACATTGAGTTTTGTTTTTTGGTTTATTTTGTTATCATATAATGTAGCTACTACCTTGGTGGCCTCAACTTATTATATTTTTCTTCCAGTTGGAGCAGTGAGAATGAAGAAGAGACGTGAAAAGCCACTTTAAGTAATGTAGATGTTTGTGTTGTTATAAGGTTGAAGCTTTGTTTTTCTAGGGAATGGTTATTTATATGTTTTGGTAGGGTAATGATCGATCTAAAGTATACACTTAATACGTGCGAGATGGCTTTAGTATACTCAAATTTTCAGACATATGTACTTGCAACGTGGTGTTACTTACATGCTCATTTTCTCTATTATATAACCCTCTATTATTACATGCTCATAAAAATGGTTTTTTTTTGCTTGAGTACACTTTGTCCTCAAAATTAGATCCTTACAGATGGTTTTTCAAGAATTATTTGGGTAAACCTACTCACCCTGAAAATTGATTTGAGTATTTATGGGATGTACTCTTTACATTGATTTTGCACATATTATTGATTTGGGTTCGATAAGTATCAAATTAATGTTCGTATTTATGGGATGTCTTGTCGACTATTGTATCCTCTGTCATGTCATCCCTCCACCTTGACCTCACAACCACCATTCTCTTCATCTTGTAAACCAAGCTCACTTAACAGTGGAATTGAATTGGCCCACGAACACTACGAGACAGACTCTTTGCATATGGACTTTTGTGGATTGACAAACAAATTGTCGGCAGCAACCGCGTTTTCGTCGACCATGCAAATCTCTGTTATGTTATGACCCTCTCGCCCTTCGTCCCCGTTCTCTCCTGAAACCTACACTCCCAATGGCAATACGTAAATCCAATCCTAAGTTTTCCCCATATTTTTGTCAGTGGATTCTTAGGGGTTGGCAGACGGATTTCTCCGTTAAAAAAAGATAATTTTTTGGTGGTACGTTCACAGCTTCTTTGAAGTATGAGATTGAGAAGCCTTCCGGCTCCTCACAACACTTTGGCGATCAAGGGCAGGGACCAGCATAAGATTCACAATTGACGAGTAAGGTTTTTGAAACCAAATCGTAAAATGATCCAACCATTGACCCATGACATTATGGTTTTGTAAACCCAAAAATCATGCAAACAGATTTCAGTACTTTGCTAAATATTCAAGTTCTTTAAAATATTTATACATCATATGTAGCTGAAATTAACTATAAAGTTTATTAAAATATTATTTCTCAGATTTTCTTTTTTTGGTGATTATTTTGAAAATTTTCCTTTTCGAAATGTATTGGTACAAAAAAAAGGCTAACCAAATCTGAAAATTAAGTTCTCGTAACAATTTAAACTTTTTTTTCTACTACTCTTCATAAATTTACTGAACTGCTAAACATCGCCCCAAAATTACTTAAATCGCCCCTTGAAATTACCAAATTGCCCTTCCTCCTATTTTTGCTTATATATCTCACAATTTCACTCTTTTTTCAAAACTTTCTCTTCCTATACCTACTACACAAGATTACGAATGTCTCGGAGGCCAGGGAAGCAGCCAGCAGTTCCCCCGGTGTACCCGTATGAGGTAACATTACGTTATTTATTTGTTTTTTTAAAAAAAAAAAAAAAAAAAAAAGTGGTCGGCGTCCGAGGGAGACGCCCCCCGCATGGGGCGGGCGTCCGAGGAAGCCGCTCCCCCTATGGGGGGAGCGGCTTCCGAGGACGCCCGACCCATGCGGGGGGCGTCTCCCTCGGACGCCGACCCGAAGCGGGAGACGTCTGCGGAAGACGTCTCCCCGATGGGGGAGACGTCTTCCGCAGACGTCTCCCCGTAGGAGGAGGCGTCTCCGACAGACGCCTCCACCTTGCGGGAGGCGTCTCTCGCAGACGCCTCCGCCTTTTTTGTTTTTTTAATTAATAAATATCATAATTACTTTAATAAATAGTGATAAATCAAAAAAATTAATTTAACAAATTCTTTTTAAGTTTAACATTTGTGATATTTAGTTTTAACAAATTTTGATTTAGTTTAACAATTGTTTTAATTTAGTTTAACAAATTTTGATTTAGTTTAACAATTTTGATAATTAAGTTTAACAAATTTTGATTTAGTTTAACAATTTTGATAAATATGATAATTTAGTTTAACAAATTTAACAAATTTGTATTTAAAATTTCAATAAATAGTCATCGGGTCACAGTGGAGGGAGAGGCAAGTCGATACCATTACACGCCTTCCGTTCTTTAGAGGATGATTCAGCACCGCGTCATCCACGTAGACGGGGGATATCTGCTTCGGTCAGGAGGGAGAGGGAGGCATTACGTCGTCGTGAGGAGGAGGATGATTCCTTCGATGATGAGCATGTAGATAGTTTCGACGACGAGAGCGACGATGATGGCCCGTATGATGTGCGGCCGGAGGTGGAGAGGCAGGGGGATTATAGCGGAGGACGTGGTCGAGCGGGTACTTCTACTTCCGCCGGATGGATGGTGCGGAAGGGTAGGGGTGGGAGGTTTACGGCCGGGGATTCGAGCTCGTGCACTGTTGATCCCCGCGCTCAGAAGAAGAAGAGGGTCCAGGACGATTCTTGGATCGTGAGCAGTATGACGCCTGGTGGTCCTTTAGATGGGAGCGTCATTCCTAGTTTCTGGGGTCACATTGCTAGACGGATCTGGGACGGAGAGGATCGGAAGGTTCTGAAGTGCCAGAATCGGCACAGAGCCTGTACAGCACTACAGGGTTGGCGGTCTACACTGAGTGCTGATATCAGAGAGGAGATTAGTGCCACGCATTTGGGGCACTTACCGTACAGCATGTTCCCTTATCTCGACATGCCTTTGATTTCGGCGTTTGTGGAGCGGTGGCAGCCTGACACCAACACTTTCCACATGCCTTTCGGAGAGATGACGATCATGCTTCACGATGTTTTCCAGATCCTGCGACTTCCTGTGGATGGTCGTCTGGTTAGTGCTCAGGGGTCGACGTCTGAGCTGAGGTGTTATGTGGCAGAGTTGCTTGGTGTCACACCTGATGGTCTGGCGAGAGATACAGCTTTATGGAGTGGTGGTGGTGTCGGCATCGACTCCCTTGAGGACCTATGCAGACGGGCACGACCTCCGCGGGCCGATGATACACAGTTGACGGCGTACCTATTCTTGATGCTCGGAGCCGTCTTGTTTGTCGACAAGAGTGGTTGTCGGATCAGACCACGCGATCTACTGGAGGCTAGGGACCCGGAGACCGTTCGTGAGTACTCGTGGGGGTCAGCGACGTTGGCATACCTGTACCGGCAGCTTGGGATAGCTAGCCGTGCGGATTGTTCTGGGATTGCAGGTTGTCTTACGCTGCTGCAGGCGTGGATATACGAGTACTTTCCTGCATTCCGCCCGCATCGTGAGCGGAAGATTATCGACGAGGGTCATCCACGTTCGGGTATGTGGGTTGTCCGGAGCGAGGACAAGAGCGATGGACGATTGCGTTCCATCCGCGCACGGCTAGATCAGATGACTGCATCAGAGGTATCAAACTTTACACCATTTATTTAATTTTAAGATGTATTATTATTAATGTGTTAAACTTTAGGTGGAGTGGTTACCCTATGGTCCTGACCCAGCAGCGGATGTCCCGAGGACTTTATTGATGGGTCTTATTCGTTATCGGGATATCATAGAGCCTTATATGCCCGATCGGGTCTTGCGTCAGTTAGGATATGTTCAGGTGATCCCGGTTGACATCCCGACACCAGAGCATGCGGTGCGGTCTGCGACAGCAGCGACGTACGACGTCAGGTTCCCCGCTTCTACAGCGGAATCGACTTGGCGGACATTTCCGAGATCATGCCGATTGTTCCTTGGCGACTTCAGACGTAGTCGCGACCCCTCCGAGTGTGATGCACGTTATCTTGATTGGTTCGGTACTTACTCACATCCTATCATCGTCCGTGGTGCCTCCCGGAGAGCAGATCGACCACCAGATAGGACGTGTGGCGATCTGGTAATTTTTTCATTTTATCTAAATTTATTTGTACCGTATAATTTGTTAATGTACGCTAATGTTAATGTTATGTGCAGTGGATGGGTAAGATGATACGGGCTGTAGACCCAATCTTGCAGATGAGGGATGAGCTGCCAGACGATGCCAGAGCTGCATGCGGAGATGTGGATCAGATCATACAGTCATGGCATACTCAGTTAGGCATCTCCGACCATGATTCGGATGATGAGTAGGCTGATCTGTTGTACCGTACTCTTAGTATTTGTATTTATATTTGTTTATCTGTTGTACGCTTAGTATTTGTGTTTGCTTATCTGTGGTACGCTTAGTATTTGCATTTATATTTGTTTATCTGTTGTACGCTTATTATTTATTATTTGTGTTTGTGTTTGCGAACATGTCGTACGCTTATTGTTTGTATTTGTGTTTGATAACCTTTCGTACTATTATATATAATGCAAATAAAGCAAACATATCAAAACATATTACATAATAAAGCAACACTATATAATGTACAAACATATCAAAACATATTACATAATTATACAAACATATCAAAACATATTACATAATTGTTGCCAATATGCTATCCTATGTTGGTACTCCAGCTCCCATCCAATAACACTCTCATCTCGTATTTGATACCACAGAGTCGCTATAGGAGGTACGGGGAATCCCTCATTCAATTCCAAACGAATGTAATGAGCGTAACTCCCTAAATGAGCAATAATCAACTCTCTGCACGGTCTCGTCACGGTAGGCGGACTCTCCCAAGGTAGAACTGTAAGACATGGGTACAACGAACCATCATTTCCGAGAGAGAAGAACATAACTGCACACTTGTAAAAATTTGCAATGGGAAACAAGTCCGTCCACGTCTCCATATAGTGATTCTCGCCACAAGGTCCCCCGCCCCAATTAATCCGGTGACGAGCCTCCGCCACACCGTCGTAGTATACGTGCTCATAAAAAGATGGGTTCGCAGCTATCTCATTTGAAATCGAACGACGGGCGAGTTGCCAATTGTCTTCACCACCGTGGAAAACATCGGCGACACATCGAAATCCACAGTTTCCATCAGCACGTACATCATTCCACTGGTGTAGGAATGGCATAATGATTCCTGGAATTCTATCTCCATATGGGAAGTCGTCTACGTCAGCCCGCCCAGTCACTACAATATGAACAAAAAATACAGTTAGATATAATAACAAAAGATACATATTTACTGAAATAAATAACAAAATAATAATAATAATAAATGTAAGGATGGTATACCTGATCCTCCTCTCACTGACGAAGAACCAGAAGATCGACCACGACCTTTGCTTCCACTACCGGAAGAACGACCACGACCTCTACTCCCACTACCTGAAGATCGACCACTACCTCGCTCTGCATACTCAAACGCACTAGGGTCCCGTCGTGTCGACTTTCCCCTTGGTCGACCTCGTAGCTTTGTTTTTACTGCAGGCTCTTTCAAATTCGAATGTTCGGGGTGTAGCTGCTCGAATAAAACCCGAGAGGCAGATCGAATTACGGTAGGGTCACTTCCTGCAATCTCATCAACCAGACTGCGAAAATGTTCGGCGTCTTGAGCTGCCTGAGACACAAACTCTGCGTTCCCGGCTCCTTCCCCAATGACAAGTGTCCTCCAGAACGAATGAATCTGCTCTAAGTAAATTCCGTTTTCTGATTCAAGACATCCACGGATGGTACATGCGCAAGGTATCCCATGAGAAGTCAGAAAAGCGCACTCGCAACGATATTCAACTTCATCATCTAACTGTTGCATTCTCTTCACCTCCTGACTCAGCAACTGCAAACAGTGATGCGAAACTCTACCATTTATGTGACGATATAGAGAATGTCCGAAATTAGTCAAATTTCGCCGTCTCGAGTCTTCAAGAAAGTTTCGAATATTCGTCAGCTGCATTTCAGTAGCCGCGTTGACGCGCTCGAAAAGAGTGTCCAGAGCTGCAGTCGATGTAGAAATCCACTCTTTTAGAGCCGAATGAGCACTTTCGACCCTACAATTCGTGGTGTTCCCAAAATGAAGGACTTTGTTCGTCCAATTCAGCACAAACTTTTCTTTATGCACTAACCACGTGGTGTCCAGATACTCCGTGATAGCCGGCCACGATCTATACAAATCTTTCAGAGCATACACAGCTCTATCATACTCGGCTTCTGAAGTAGAAAGCATGATCTTCCTCCATCTTCCACGCCTCAAAGTCTCTGCCATCTCCTTATTCTTGCCGAATACGTGGTACGCGTAATTCAATACGTCTTTGTTGATGTGCCATGTGCAGAGTAAATGAGCAGAGTCTGGAAAAACCTCTCTCACTGGTCGCATAAGGCCTAACTCCCGGTCTGTTATTATTGCAGTCGGGCTGACAGTCCCCAATAACAGATCTCTCAACTTCTCCATCACCCACAAATAACTGGAGTAAGATTCATCCATCAAAATCGCATATCCAATAAGGAAATTCATGTTTGCTGGTGTGACCCCAATCATTTCGAACAAAGGCATCTTATACTTGTTCGTCTTGTAAGTCGAATCCATGCAGATAACGAAAGGATATGTCCGCAACAACTGGACTGACGTCGGATGTGCCAAAAAAGCGTGAGTGACGACATCAGTTTCTGGATCCGCCATAATCCAATGTAAGTACTCACACTGCACTGCTTGGTAGAGAAACTGCTGGACGGGATTCCGATCTTCAGATTTTGTCCTCCTCATGTAATCTCTGAAATTATAAATATGCCTTTGATTTGGATTGTCCTCCGGGAATTTTTCTTTTACTGCCTTCAAGATGTTCCGTGGTTTTGCTTGCGCCTCTGTCATATCACGAACAATCTTCTTCGCCCCAGAACTTAGACCACTAATTTGACGATGACCCTCTGGATAAACTGCCAGTCTGTGGTTGTGATGTCCGTGAGCACTATTAAAAACCAAAACCCATCCATCACGATCTCGTCGCTCCACCACTTTTATTAAGAAACGGCAACCGCAACCCTTTCTTTTGGTGTTTCTTCGAAGTGCAGTATCCATATCCCGAGACTCCATTTGATTTCGCCGGTCGCATCTCAAATAACAATCCATCCGACTATCTGATCTTGTTTTGTACGATGACACGACCAAAAAAAACCCAGCTCCGATAGCTACTTGTTTGGCCCATTTACATGCTTCATCGATTGTTGCAAAGATTTGTGTAGTTTGAAATAACTCACTGTAATCCACTCCATCACCACCGAAATCTGGAACCTACAAAAATAAAATCAAAATTAAAAAAAAAATAAATAAATTCGAAATTAAAAAATTTCAAAAATAATGTCGAAATTAAAAAAACAAAATCAAAATCAAAAAAAAAAAAAAATAGGCGTCTGTGTTAGACGCCTGCCCCATGGATGGGGCGTCTGTGTTAAACGCCTTCCCCAACGGTAAGGCGTCTGCGTAGGACGCCTGACCGAAGGGAAGGGCGTCTACTACAGACGCCTTACCCATGGGGAGGACGTCTACATAAGACGCCTATCCCATGGGGGAGGCGTCTGCGTTAGACGCCTAGTCCATGGGGAGGGCGTCCTACGCAGACGCCCTCACCATGGGGGAGGCGTCTAATGCAGACGCTCGGCCCAAAATTTGCCCCGCGCCAGGCTTACCTCACCCGATGCATCACCCTCGTCAGACATTTTCGTGGTGTTTTTACTGATAAATTATGAATATACAACACCATATGCCTTATTTATAGACACGGGACGATATGGGTATTAAATATATTGTTAAGGGCAATTTGGTAATTTCAAGGGGCGATTTAAGTAGTTTTGGGGCGACGTTTAGTAGTTCCCTAAATTTATCATAAAAAAGTTGCACAATTTGTTAGGTCCAAACCATCAAATCATTTCTTTCTTCGAAAGAAAAAAATCATTTCTTTCACCCAAAACTTTTGTTTTTTCATAAAAAAACAATTTTTTTCAATTTTTTTATTGAGCGGTCATGAAATCTTCAAGTATTCCATCTGCCCAAATGGTACTTTGTGCGAAGTAATGGCTTGGGACTATCATCTAGGATTCTTTTTTAGAGGGTGCGGCTGCAATTCTGACATTGTATTTTAAATCCATTACAAGAAAAAAATGTGGGTCCACCATTGGTTGCAGGGTTGAGCATCGGTCCAAATCCGAACCGAAACCCGGTCTATCCCCAGGGTGCGAACCGAAGAGCGGACCGGTCAGATCCGAGTTTGGACCGGATCAGTCACGACTGGACCGAAGACCAGACCGACCAGTCTGGACCACTAGCCCGGTCCAGTTCGATCCAGGATCAAGCTTGTTTGTATTGGAAATCCGGGAATAGACCAGACCCGGACCGGACCGTCCGATCCACTTTGGACCGGAACATGGATTGACTCCGAACCCGGTCCGGTACAAAAACTCGGACCGGACTATGCTCTCCCGTAAAATTGGTTCCATTTGCAACAAAAGAAATTGTTCTATTCATAAAAATAGCCGAAATACATACTTCTTCTCTCTGATTAGGTTCTTATAACAATTTAAACTAATTTTTTTCTCTACTACTCTTCGTAAAGATACCATAAAAATAGATGCACAATTTGTTAGGTCCCACCTTGGAGCTCAAACCAACCAAGTTCACGCATACCATGAACTTAGTTGAAATAACTGACTTCGTCAACATATCAGTTGAATTATCTTCTGTGCCCACCTTCTCCACCACCACACCTCCTTCAGCAACAACTTCTCGAATGAAGTGATAACGGACGTCGATATGCTTCGTCCTCTCGTGGTATATCTGATCCTTCGTCAGATGAATGGCACTCTGACTATCACAACAAACAACCACTGTATTCTGACATGGACTAAGCTCTCCAAATAAACCTTTCAGCCAAAGAGCTTCCTTTATACCCTCGGTCGCTGCCATATACTCTGCCTCCGTTGTAGACAAAGCAACAGTGTGTTGCAACGTCGCTTTCCAGCTAATAGTTGTGCTCCCAACAGTGAACACATAACCAGTCATAGATCTTCGTCTATCGCGGTCTCCCGCGCAATCGGCATCAACAAACCCCATTAACGAATACGAAGATCAACCAAATTTCAGAGATAGCTTAGTTGTACCTTTTAGATACCAAAGAATCTACTTCACAGATGACCAATGCTCCTTTCCTGGATTCGACATATAACGGCTCACAACACTGACCGCCTCAGCTATATCTGGACGAGTGCATATCATAGAATACATCAAGCTGCCAATTGCACTAGTATAAGGCACACGTGACATGTATGCCTTATCCTCCTCCTTATTGAGACACAAGTCTACCGAGAGCTTAAAATGCGCGACGAGAGGAATTTTTTCAGACTTGACATCTTCCATCCCAAAATGATGCAAGACTTTCTCAATATATTGCTGCTGAGAGAGAAACAAACTCTTGCATGTATGATCACGACGGATCTTCATACCTAAAATTCTCTTCGCTGAACCGAGATCCTTCATCTCAAACTCAACCTTTAACAATTCATTAAGCTCAAATATTGTAGACTTGTCCTTAGCAGTTACCAACATATCATCTACATAGAGTAATAACAAAACAAGAGAGTCATCCGGAAATACCTTTTGGTAAACACAACAGTCATACTGGGATCTGTTGTACCCATGTCCAACCATAAAAGAATTAAATCTTTTATACCATTGTCGAGGCGATTACTTTAACCCATAAAGCGATTTCTTCAGCAAACAGACCTGATTCTCTTTACCCTCGACCACAAAGCCCTCCGGTTGGGACATGTAAATTTGCTCATCTAATTCTCCATGTAAGAAAGCGGTCTTCACCTCCAGTTGCTCTAATTCTAAATCATGAATTGCAACTAAACTAAATCTAACACGAATAGAAGTATGCTTCACAACGGGTGAGAAAATATCGTTATAATTCACATCCTCCACCTGACTAAAACCACGAGCAACTAATCGAGCTTTGTATCTCACATCTGAGAGACCCTCGATTTTCTTTTTGAAGACCCATTTTAAGCTAACGACCTTTTTTCCTTTTGGAAGGTCTACCAACTTACAAGTTTAGTTCTTATGAAGAGATTTCATCTCTTCATTCATTGCACTCACCCAAGCAGCTGAATCGGGTGCTAAAATTGCATCTGAATACTTGCTCGGCTCACCAGAGATTCCAATGTCTTCAGGTGCACTAAGAGCATATGCAAGGACTGATTCAGCGTATCTACGAGGTTTCTTGGTCAGTCGCCTCTCTCTGTCCCTTGCCAACAAATACTCTTCATCTTCCTTAGATTTCAAACTCTTTCCTTGTGTCACACCGGAATCCTCATCAACAGTCACTACCGGTGGCTCCACCTGACCGCAGTCCCACTGGACACAGGAGTAGAAATAACAGTGTTTTTCCTGGAAGGTAACATAGTAAGCTCATTAAAGACAACATTTCTTTCAACTATGGGCTTCTGAGATTCCTTGCACCACAGACGATAACCCTTCACACCCAAATCGTAGCCAAGGAATATACACTTCAATGATCGAGCATTCAATTTTTCTTGATCTACATGTGTGTACGCTGGACAACCGAAGACTCTCAACTTGGACAGATCTGAAGCTCCACCTGACCAAACTTCTTTCGGTGTTCTCATGTCCAAAACGGTGTGAGGAGAATGGTTCACTAAATAACAAGCGGTACACACTGCTTCTGCCCGAAAATCCTTAGTCAGGTTAGCATTCAAAAGCATACACCTAGCTCTCTCCAAGAGAGTTCGATTCAGACGTTCCGCTACTCCGTTCGGTTGTGGTGTGTGACGTACGGTTCGGTGTCTCACGATTCCTTCATCCTTGCAGAAATCGTTAAGCTTTGAGGAACAAAACTCCAAACCATTATCCGTCCTTAGAACCTTAATTTTATTTCCTGTTTGATTCTAAATCATAGCCTTCCAGTGCTGAAAATTCTAAAACACATCACTCTTTTGTTGCAGAATATAAACCCAAGTTTTCCTGGAGAAATCATCAATAAATGTGAGCATGTAGCGAGCTCCACCTTTTGATGGAACCTGAGAGGGTCTCATAAATCAGAGTGGACATAATCTAAAGTGGCCTCGGTGGTGTGCTTTGTTGCGGAGAAGCTAACCCTCTTCTGCTTCCCCAAAAAACAAAATTCACATAAATTCAGACTGCTGATTTTCTGACTTCCAAACAAACCACATTTGCTCAACACCGCCATGCATTTCTCACTCATGTGCCCCAACCTCATATGCCAAAGTTGGGCATTCTCCTCACCAGACAATGATGATGCTACAGCTGCGTCACCCACCACAGTTTCTCCTTTAAGCATATAAAGTTTACCGGGCCCAAGCTTCTTTTACTTCATCATAATAAGTGATCCTTTGGTGATGGATATGCAGTCATCCTCACCACTGAATTATGTATCCCCTTGCAGTTAGACTACATACTGAAATCAGATTCTTGCTCGCCTTTGGAACATGTCGCACATCCGACAAAATCTTGACTAGGCTATCGTGGGTCCACAATCTGACAGAGTCAATTCCTGCAACCTCGCACATGTCACCATTGCTCATCACAACCATTCCACCTGACATTGATTCATAAGATGAAAATCACTGTTTGTTTGGAGTTAAGTGGAATGTATTGCCCATGTCAATCACCCAACCATCGGAAGCTTCAGAAAAACTTGTAACTGCCAACACAAAATCAGAATAGGACTCAGCAACATTCGAACATGACTGATCACCACTACTAGAACCCCTCTGCTTCTCTCTGTACAGTAGCTTAAAATATTCTGTTATCTTGTGACCCTTCTTCTTGCAGTAATGACAAATAATACATTTGTCCTTTGACTTGGTCTTAGAGGTGTTCTTTGAGAAACTCCTCTCTTTCCCCTTACCACGAGCAACGAGTGCTTCACTTTTGCTCGACTCAGAACCATCAGACCTCTTCTCCATATCAGATTTGGAGGAGAGTGCCTTTTTGACATCCGTAAGAGAGATGTCGGTCCTGCTACACATCATTGTCTCCACGAAGTGATTATATGAAGAATTCAACGAGCAAAGTAAAAGGATCGTCTGATCCTCATCCGAAAACCTTGCTTCCACTTTCTCCAAATCCATGATGATTGCATTGAAATCATCCAAGTGTTGCTGAAGGGAGATACCCGACTTCATCTTGAATAGGAACAATTTCTTCTTCAAGATAATCCGGCTCGCAAATGACTTCTTCATGTAGACTTCCTCTAATTTCTTCCACATACTTGCGGTCGTCTACTCCTTCAACACTTCTCTCAGAACTTCGTCAGACAACGACAACTTAATGGTTGACATCGCCTTTCGATCAAGCTTCAACCTATCTTGTTCGGACATTTCCTTTGGTAACTTTTCCATGCCCTCAAGAACGTCCTCCACCTTTTGTTGCACCAGAATTACGTGCATCTTGACTTGCCACAAACCGAAATTCACATCTCGGTTCAACTTCTCAATCTTTCATTGATTTGCCATGTGTACTAGTAAGATCGATGAAAACCCCCAAAATTCGGACCAAAAGCTCTGATATCAGTTGTTAGGGAATAAAATCAATCCCAAATATGCAGTGTATCGAAAAACAACAAATCCAATGGAGGAAATAAAGAACACATGCAAATCCAAACACCAAAATCACGCAAACACGCAAGATTTAACGTGGAAACCCAATGCGGGAAAAGTCACGGACGACACAACTCCAATCTACTATAGAGAAAACTAATTACAAAGAGAGACTTACAGGACACACGAACAACCGGCGAGAATGCCCGGTTAAATTTGCTCCCACCGAATCTACAAGGATGCTCTCTCTCTTTTCTCTCAAGAATGCAAAAGTAGACAATAGAAATTAATTTAATTGTTGTAAGATAAAGGGGGACGAAATTGCCTTTATATAGTAGGTCAAAACAAGTATTAATTGCACCAAAATCGCGTGTAGAAAAGTGCAAAGAGTGGGCAAAACTGGGACAGACGGTCGACCGAACAGTTGCTTCGGTTGACCGAACTTCAAACCGTATCGCAATCCAGGTCTTCTTCGGTGGACCGAAGCCTAAACTCCGGTCGACCAAAAAAATACAGACACTTTCCTGATTGCTCGAGTGCATATTCGGTCGACCGAATCACTTAAGTTCCGGTCGACTGAAAACCGACAGGCACTTTGGGCCATCTTCCTTGTGTGCGTCCGGGCGACCGAAGAGCTCCTATCGGTCAACTAAAAAACGATAGACACTTTTGTCCAGCTTCCTCGTGTGTGCCCGGTCGACCGAACAACTCCTATTGGTCGACCGAAAAACGACAGACACTTTGGCTGGACAAATTTGAGCACACATCCGGTCGACCGAACTCCTTTCGGTCGACCAAATGTTTGTTTATCCCACAAATACTTTAATCACACATTCAAGTTAAACTACAACAAAATCATATTTCAATTCTTCATCTCTTCTCAAATTGTCCATTTTGCTTCATAAATTGCGAAAAAATGAAAACATTTTTCACGCCCCCATTCTTATTTTCTCATCGTTACCCTCCTTATATTTCCATAATAATGGACCATCGAGTTGTGCGCTAATATTTTTTTGTCATCATCCTAGTTGGTTTAAGTACTAGTTGCGTGAGGGTAAACGCAAGTTTGATCCTCACTCTTGTCACCCATTCCACGTAAGAATTGAAATTAACTTTACCATTTATCAAAAAAACATTATTTTTGTTTCCATCACACATCTTAGGTTTCTATCCAAATACACCAAAAAAATCACTCCCTCCCACGCGTAAAGATCTAAAAACCGTATCCGATCCGGTTGCGCCTCGGAATTAAATCCCTGGACAGCTTTCCCGGTTTGCATGCACCCCACGAGGGGCAGAACCGTCCGTTCCAAATATAGGGTGGGTTGGGCACGAATCCGAGAGAAAGCGGGAGGGTGGAGTGGTATAAAAGGCGTGGAAGAGAGGAGAAGAAGAAGAAGAAGAAGAAGAAGAGGTGGAGGCAGAAGTGCGTTCCAAACCCTCCTCGACCTCTTTCTAGGCTGTTCCAGCTCCAGAGGTCAACAAGTTTGAGGTCGGTTCGGTTCGGATTTTGTGTTAAGTGATTTGGTCGTGTTGTGTTTGAAATGGTGCGTTTGTTGTATTTTTTTTTCTTCTCTTTGTAATGTTTAGGTTTGTGAGTTTTCTTTATGTTACATATGAAAAGAAAATTAAGGAAGAAGAATCGAGTGGTGTTTTGTGATTATTTTAGATGATTCGTTGGATTCGTTGAAGTTCGAACTTAATTTGCTTTTTTTTTTAATCTCTGATTTGGTTTGTATTTCTGGGGACTCTTGTTTTTATTTGCTTCAGGTAATGGATAGTGATCTCTGGTTCACTCAGATCGGTTCTTTTTTTCAGATTTAATTCCAGAAATTATCTCAGTATTTTAGTTTCATTTTTTTTAAACATGAGTTCAGTTTAAGAGCACGTTCAGAATAAGTACATTACAATTTGTTAATTCTTTAGTTTTTTTTTTGTTTATTCATTGCATGATTAGGTTACGTGGTTTCGATCGAGGTTCTTTTTTTGTTTGTTCGATTATTTTATTGATATTTTAATTATAAGAAGTTCCATTTCGGAAAGGAAGAACTCATTTCGTAGCTTTAAATCATGAATTGCATGTGAGTTTGTTGCGTTGCGTGTTTGCCTCATCTTCTGCCCAAAACTTCTACTTTTTAATTCCCAAAATAAAATAAATATGCTATTTGTTTCCTCTATTTGTATACGGATTTATCGTTTCGGTTAGAAGACGTGTTTTTGTTTCGTTTTCTTCAACTTCGGTTTAACCACGTACGATTCGGTCACGTACCCGTGTTTTCGTTGCTTCTGACTTTATCCTATTTTTGTTTTATTGTTGCTTACTGTAGAACAAGTAAATTAATGTTTATTGTCAAATTTGATTTTGACGTTTCAATATTTGTTATACTACGAGACAGATACCAGACACATATGGCGAAACATTCCGTTGCAATATTTTTTTATTCGGACCATGTTTTGAACATCTTTTAGTTAATTTTAGCTAAATATTATCTTTGCTTATTGTCATACGCATGAATACTCTAGAAATTCTTTGCTTTCCCGCATTCATTTATTGCTCTTATAGTTTTTGATAATTTATAGGGTTAATTTAAGTTATTGGGTAGATTTTGAATCTACATCACACGTATTACGGATTGTTAGAGGGTCGAGTATTGAATTTGTCATCTCTTACCACCTAAGTGGTACTTAAACTACTTGAGTAAGTGTTTTAATGCTCTTCATAGATTATAGTACATGAATAAAGGAGACTTCAATAAAAGGTAATTAATTAAGACTTAGTCTTTCAAATCACTTTCATTCACACACATTGGCCCACTATACTCAGACCTGTTTTCTCCCCCAACTAACATCTAAAGTCAATACGAACATAGTATTAATACTAGCAACACTCCTTCCTCTTGCTAATCACTCGGTCATTTCATTTAACCAGATTTTAGCGCCAAATGGAAATCAAACCACAAAAACGGTCAAGACCCTTTGAAGAGAGTCTCATCACCAGATACTTGAAGCACAAGAACTCCGAACCGGAGCTCCCGAAACCCGACCTCTTCCGCCCGCTCGATGTGTTCGAGTTCCCGTGGAAGGCCCTCTTGGTCGCCTCCTCGGAAACCGATGGTTGGGATCTCCACGACGTCTTCTTCCGGTCGCTTGTGGATGGGTGCTCGGCTAAGATTGGACTCCCCGGGGACCGGCTTGGGTGGGCCCCCACACCGTTCCCGCTTTTGTCGGATGACGGGTCGTGGCCATTCGATGAGGAGATCGACGATGTGGATTGTGTATGGAGGTCGGTTTTATGGCCGGTCTTGGCCACCGGGAAGTCTCCAAGGCCTGAAAAGGAGAAGAAGTTGTGTTTCTTGCGTTGAGTAGGAATTTTAGTTGTGGTTTTTTCTTTTCTTTTTTGGATGGAGTAGGTGGTGAAGGAGATGCATTTTGTGAAGTTCGTGTTAGAAAGATAGTCTCCTATTTTCAAGCACAAAAAATGTAAAACATTCTATATGAAAATTTGAATCTTTATTTGTTACTTAAGTACTTAGATTTTCTAGACCAACCAAATCGGTCGGGTGAAATTTTTACTGTTTTGTTTGGGCTCTTTTAGGGACTTCGATTGGAATAAAAATGTACCTTTTTTATTTTTCAGTGGTGAAAGGAAAGTTGATTCTTTGCACGTTTATTAATTCAAAGGGTTTTTTTTTTGTTGAAAAGTGGTTAATTCAAATAGTTGATTTTAAATACTTATGTGTACTACAGTTGATTGATTCAACTAGCTGTGTAGGAGCAAAGAGTGTCTCTGAACCTTATTGATTGGTAAGATATTGTTTCGCAACGCACCTTAATAAATCAACCGCAACACGTCAAAAACTGCATCCACCACACCTGCGTAATAAATAGCTTGAAATTTGATGTCAATTAAGCCCTCTAAATTTATAATTTCATGCCTGAACATACCAACATTGTGCTTGATCAACAACACGTCTGATGGTTAATGAGACTCTTTGGCATGGTGGTTGTACATAAATAACAACTGCACATAACTCTTTTTTAGGTATTTAAAATAGTGAAAGTGGAGTTTTGACCTAATTGAAGGAATCAAGGCTTCAAATTTGGGATCAAATGAAAATTACAAGTGTAACGTCATGTCTCCAAGCCCGCATCGAATCCGAGTCTCGGTCCATTATCCACGTGCCTACTGAGTACTGACCCACAACAGCCACCTATTGTCACAAATTTTAAGTTAATAAGTATTGTGGTAGTGGATCCATGACATTATAGTCCACTTCAATATTTTTGTGTTAGCCGATGTGGACTAATGTATTTGGGGTATTACAACTTGCTATTTGGCTAGCAAACAAAGAGTAAATAAAGTTTCTATAGTTTTCAGGCTAACAAGGCATCTTTAAGCAAAAATGAACTATCTTTGTGATTCTTGTTGTTGCTTAGTTGTGAGTAATGGGATGCAAATTTCCGTCCCAACCATTATATTCTCATTATAGTAAACAATGTTGTAGCACCATAATTTAGATACAAATCATTGTACTTAGCTCGATGGAAGCATATGGTTGGTGCGATTCCGACGCCTTTGTCACTTTGCGCATCATATATGCATGCCCATTTTCGCCAAACATATGACATGCTGCTGCTAATCTCTTCTGATTAGTATATTAGACTTATTTGTTCTATCTCCTTGGGTAAGTTGGACATATTAGGACCCTGAGAGCAATATGGGTATCGAGAATTGAGATGAGCTCATAGCTACTAGTAAGAAGGAATGGGAGGGGCAGTGTCGATCGTAGTTGTAAAATTATTGTATTTCGCAAGGAATTGTGATTTTTATGCCCTTGGTAGAATCAATTGGACGATCGTTGGATGGTATAAGATTTATGGGATTGTCCTATGCCTTCCTATGGCTGTCGGAAGTGAAATATAAGAAGAGGTTTTTACGATTACATTGTTTGCTGCAAGAAGTTTTCAAGAAAATAACATGAAAAAGTCTAGAACAAGATGACACACCTCAAAACATGTTCTCCCATTGTCATAATTAGTTCTAGATACATTAAATGACATTTTCAATGAATTTTTTTTGCCATGCTTTGAAGAATCAATTTTTTGTTAATTTGTTCATAAAGAATTATGTGACCTCATAGACTAACAAACATGCGCAATCAAATTATGAAAGATTGACAGGGAAAGGATGGATTTTAACATTTTATAATGAGCCAAAAGTATGATGGAGCATTTTTTTTATTTTTGAAGCTGAGAGGATGAATCTGATTTGCCGGCATAGTTGAAAGAAAGGCAAGTTGTGTTTTACCAAAATATTTAAGTTCAATAAAAAAACGTTTTTAACAAGAATAACACGTGAAGTAGTTTTCCAAGCATGCCTTTAATGGCATACTTAATACTGAAAGATCTAAACTTTATCTCCGTCGGCCCGTCACCAATCCAATTACATCTTCTTAACGCAGATGTATAGAAATAAATAAAAAAGCACCACATATGAATTAATTACAATGATTGGCTAAAATACTATATTTTCTAGATAAAGGCTGCTTGTTTTGACATGTAACCGAGGGGCGGTGTGAGTGTGTGACCGCGTGAGGTTAAAACTGGAGGGGTCCAGAGATCCCTTTAGATTTTAAGTTTTGGTGTAATTAGTAATCATTTCAGATTTCAATACCCCAGATTTTCGGTTCATTTATATATCTTCAAATTTAAATAATAGATAAGTATAGAAAATTTTGCTAACTTATATCCGTTAATAAATAAAATAGCGAATAGATACCAAATTAAACCCAAGTCAATCCAAACCGAACAAAAAATTCCTAATCCTCAATTAATATACTTACCTTGTCCTAAATCACAAAAATTCTCATGAAGTATTTTGTTAAAAATATCATATCACTATATATAACTCCCATAAACCTTCGCCCAAGAAATTTAGCAGATACCCACAACCATACCAGGAGTATGATGTACACACGGGACCCGTCACTTTCTTCTCGGTTCACGTTACCCAACTACGTTTGGATGACAAAAAATCTGGTCAATTTTTTTGAATAAATTGACTTTTCTCTCTCGTACATCCAAACACCTACTTAGGAGCGATAATTTTTCAAAAAAACTCAAAAGCTTAGTTTTTCTAGTTTTTTCAAGATGATACATTTTTGCTTTTGTTGGAGATGAATATTTACGGTACTTTTTTAATAGAAGAAAGATTTAAGGAGTGTAAAACTGACTTTTCCCATGAAAAGTCAGAAAACTGGGTGGGAGGCAAGTTTTTGGCTATTGTCTTCGTTTTGGGGGACAAAAAACGGGTTTTTCACTTTATGCCAAATCATTCGAAGACAAGCTAAAAACTGCCTTGTTTTTGTTACATCCAAACGAACCCTAAGACCCTGTTTGGATGGAGGAGATCCCGCGATCCCCCATGTGGCAGGAGTCAGCACAGTGTCTGCAACCCATCCAAACACCCATTGGGATCTTCCAGAGCTCGGCTCCCAACACGGAACACGAGATAGTTTTGCCTTGGACAGAGAAGTTCGGGTGGAGGAGCTTGTAATTCTGGTTTTGTTTGGACCAATTTACCCCCACATCGTTTGAAAATCAATTCCGCATTAAAAAAATTAAAATATAAACAAATAAAAACATTTTTTCAAAAGGAAAAAATTGAAAAAACATTTAAACGAATTTAAGATAAATTTTTATTTAATAGTCTGATGACGATTTAAGAATTTACTTTGATAAGATATCACCCACTACCAAAAGTCTTCTGTTTATCCAAACAACTCTCAACCCTGAAGAAGAAGCTCCTACATCCACATTCCCATAAGTTGGCTTCCCATCAGAAGTTGGCATTTGGGAGCTGCACCCAAACTAGGCCTAAGGTCTTCTACTCATGTGGTCTTGTAAACAATTTGTTAAGGTTTTCTTGCTCAATATAATAATACCCTTCATCGTGGAGTCATTTTATATAGATCCCCTACGAAATAAGGATTTTGAACTTTTATTGTTATGAACACGAAACAACATGAGATAAATTCTTGTCTAATTACAGTTTCACACCTTTAACTACAAGTGGATCTTACTTTGACCCCTTAAAAGTATAATTTGTAACACTTACCACAACACCCCCCCCCCCCCCCCCCCCCCCCCCCCCACACACTATTTGTATTAGGAAAAAAATTCGAAATAATTTTTTTCCCTAAATAATCTTTCTTGGAAAATATTTTCCACACTAGACTCGCTACCGTAGAAAGCTACTTTGTAGGTCATACATACTAACATGTGCACGTGGCGGCGTCGGATCTTGTTTTTCATTGTCTACGGAACTCGACTTCTCAGATGTCGAGTTCTGTATAAAAAGAAACTTTACAGAACTCGACGTTGATAACACCGACTTCTTCATAGATGAAATCAACATTGCTGAGGCCGTGTTCAAACACGGAGAAATTCGAACTAAATTGAACTCGACAACATCAAAACCGTGTTATGTTTAACAAAACTCGGCACTGGCGTTGCCGAGTTCTGTTTAGTGGAACTCAGAATCAACAACTTTATCGTCGAGTTTGGTTTAATAGAACTCGACCCCCTTCATTTAATTTAATAGAACTCGACAATTTCATCTTCTGTTTGAAAACATTTCAACAAATACAACCATTCCAACTACAAAAATTTCAACAAACACAACCAATTCCACTACAAATTACAAACAACTATAATAAAATCAAAATAACATCCAAAAGAACAAGTTTAACATTTTGTTGTTTAATACAACAAAATATCTATCATAAGTGACACATCAATCTCTTCTTCTATTTAGGACGTGCCTGAGTACGTCCTCTCCCTCGACCGCGTCCACCTCCTCGTGCCATATTTTCTATCTGTTTCGTATCCCGAGTCAGACAATCATCGTCGTCTTGTGTGTGGAATAGTAGTATCATTTTTTTCAACGACACGATCCTCACTCAACCGTAGTGTGTTCTTAAGAAAAAAAAAATTGGCCTAAGATCCCGAAACCGGAATCGGGTTTGCACCTAAATGGATTCCTAAACCAACAAAAACATTATAATCATACCTAAACAACAATGTATACCATCATAATACATAAAATAGAACAAAAAGTGGAAAACAAAGAAAAAACAAAACCCTAACCTGAAAATCGTGAGAACTCGGCGTGACGGGGGGAGGGGGTGTCAGGCTGCTTTACAAACACAACTCCGCGTTACAAATGTTGGGTTCACTTTTTTGTAGTGAACTCGGCGTCACGGATGTCGAGTTCTGCCTTTAGAACTCAACACCCTAGACGTCGTGTTCAATGTAATCTCTGGTTCAATAAAATCGCCCCATGCACGATCTCTTTTGATTTTATAAAACAGATAAAAATTAAAATTGAACTCAGCACTGGTGTTGTCGAGTTCTGTCAAAGAGAACTCGACACTGGTGTTCCCGAGTTAAATTTGGTACAAATTTCACCAAATGTTTGGAGTCGGCATCGATGTTGCCGATTTTTCCTTTACAGAACTTGACATTGCCAATGTCGAGTTCTACAAAGAATTTTTTCTACAGAACTCGGCATCTGAGACGCCGAGTTCTGTAGACACTAAAAAATAAGACTCGCCGCCACCACGTGGTTGCAACGGGTCCAGTTCGAGAAATATGTTGGGGAGAGGGTTTTTTGTTTGTTTTTTTTTTTTTAAATTTGAATTTGAATTTTTTTCCTTTGTATTACCTCCCTTCTTAACTATGTAAACATCGACAAGAAAATGTCAATTTTACCCCTCTCAGCACACTTGTTAATTTTGTTAGACCCAACCAAATGCTACCACCTATTTCACACATATGATGTTTAGACCTTTATTTTATAAACTGAACTAACGGTCGGACCGAGGTTTAACCGAAAATCGGAAGTTACCAGTTGGTTTACTGAAAAAATCAAAATCATCATCAAACTAGATCGAACCGAGTTAGACCACAAAAAATCACAAAAACTGATCGGTTCGATCACTGGTTGAACTACGGTCTCACCAAAAAAAGGCTATACTACTGTTTGCATCTTCGACTATAGAAGTAACAGTTTACCTCCAAGAATATTTATTTTGTTTCAATTTAGCCCAAAACATTATTTTGTTACAATCATCGAACTTTTCAAATAAAATTAGTATTTTGGGTTTTTGTGAAAAAGTAGATTTTAACAAAAATAATATTAATTATCATTTTGTAATCTTAAACTTCATGTTTTCCTTTTTTTATGGTTGGTTATCACTATATAATAACTCATATGTTTCAATATTTTGTAAACTTCATAGGTAATTTTAGTTACAATTGTTATATAATGACTTTAAGAACTTAAATATTTGATAAATTACATATAAAACTCAATTGAATCGGTTAGACTACCGGTTAGACTGTCATTCTGAAGTCGGTTCGATTTAACTCTCGGTTCACAAAATGATGATGTTTTGCTGACGTCATCTTCGGTTTGACTATTTTGAACTAAACCAAGTATTTATAGATTCCCGGTTCGGTTTCAAAATCCATGAATCATGATCCCAATATCTCTTCCAAACCCAACATTATTTCCTTCCTCCAACCAAGTTCCTCTCCATTGCCACGAATGACCTTGTCCATGCATTAACCTTTCTTCCCGGAGTCAACCCCTTCACGCTTTGTAATCATAGACACTGACTTTTTATGGAAGTAACTTCCCTTTTACACCTCGAAGTCACCTTCTACCGCCCCAAAATCACCGCCCGTATGACACCTACGACCTTGTATCCACCTTGTATCCACCTTGTAGTGCCTCGCAATCGACACCGCCACGCTGCCAGCAACCTGCTTATTGTTGGGAATCCACTGTACAACCCATGTTGGCTCCCAATGACCCGTGGGCTGTTGAATTTCAGGATTAGTGTTTTGGACATGTTGGATTCCTTCCACCTCGTCGTCGGCTCCGTGGTGGCATGTTGGTTGTTGAATTTTAGGATTAGTGTTTTGGATTTTTGGACTAGAATTTCTCAATTGAGATTAGAGTTTGCAATTGTATGTCCTCGTTTGGCGGGTGACTTTTAACATAAGAGTAATTTGGGGAAACTATGTGAACATAAAATAATATTTTTTAAACTTCCATTAAAAAAAATGGACCGAGATCTTAATAGTAAGGTGCCCTTTCTTCCAAAACTAAACATTAAGGGTGGTAAGTGTTACGAATTAAACTTTATGGCACCCTTAATAGGGGTGCCTTGGTCGGTTGCCCGGGCGTTGGGCGTCCCGGGCAGACGCCCGGGGCGCCCTCGGGTGGGGGGCACGTGTCCCCCCCCCCATTCGTCAAATTTTATTATTATATATATATTTAGTGGAGGTTTTGTTATTAATGGATTGGGTATTTGTTATTAACGTGGGGTAATAATTTTTGGTGTAATTATTGGAATAAAATTTGAAATATATACATTAAATAAACAAATGTAAATCCATATTTAAGGTTTAAAATAGAATATATATTAATACGACAATACCATAAGAACAATACATTAATAATACTGAAATACGAACTACAACCAACCACACGAAACATATGTTAAAGGAAATACAAACCATACGAAATACAAACCATACGGACTACAACAACACGAAATACAAACTAAGGGAAATACAAACCATACGAAATACGGACTACAACAAACTACACGTACTCATTTTCTTCTGCCCAGGCGAGAAGTTTATCGATTACTTTTTTATCCTTCTCCGTCGGGTTGTCCTTCCTCATCATAGAATGAAGCATGTCCAACTTAGTTTTTTTAAATACCTCTGGAAATTCCTTTCCGCTAACACCTCCTGATTGGAGAAACCATCTTCTCTGACTTGGGCGGTGTATCGAAGCTGTTGTGCAAGTTCTCTAACATCGGTGTCGCCTTTGGGGCGTAATGCACTCTTAGCCTTTTTCTTGTCCTTCTTCACACCTTCTGGGCGTGTAGACGACCCCAGCGTCAGCTCTTCTACATCCAAGGGTGATTGCGTCCTGGAGCCATCCGTGCTCTTTCTTTTCCCAAGGCTTCCTGACTGGGGACTATTTTTATCGTGCAACTCTGGGGACTCCCAGTTAACCCACACGACATTAGCTCCGGATATCACAGACTCCCATTTTGGGTACCTACGCAACATAACTCAAACATCAAAATAAAGAAATTTAGGCCCATGAGTTTGTTCGTAGATCACGTGCGCTTGCCGGACAACATCGTCGTCATTTTGGCCGCTCCTTTTCCGTCGGAATGCCTGATCGAAGCACATGACCCACTTGTTCGCAGCAGGTACAATTCTCCTCCACCGTCCTTTTAAGGACTCCGCATTCCTCCGGGGGAGGCCTGTGCCTTCCATGTAGATGTTGTACACATATTTCACTCTAGCCCACAATGAAGTAGACTTCTAGTTTGTCCCTGTCACCGCATCGCAACTGATTTCCATATATGCAGAGACAAGTCTCTCGTCCTCAGCTGTGGTCCACATCTTCGGATTGGCTTTGGCAGTTTGGACTTGCTTGCGGCAGCGTTGCTGTGGAGGTGGGGATGGTGGTGTGGCGGTGTGTCGTGGTGGGGACTCATCGTCGTCGTGACCATCTTCTTCAGTGTCTGCCATACTCGAACTACTTGTTGAGACATGTGTCCGCCAAACATCTGGAATTGCGGTTGATTATGTGGGAATGGTGGTGCATATTGAGAGAATTGTGGGAATGGTGAGTTTTGGTCTGGTGGTGGGAATGATGGTGCGTAGCGGGAGAAGTCTGGTTGTTGGAATGGTTGTTGGTAAAATGGACGTGAGGGGTATCCTTGTGGATAGCGTGGACCCGGATTTGATTGTGGACGAGGGGGGGGGGGGGGGACAGTTGTAATCCAGAGAAGACATTGCAACGTTGTGTTTTGTGGAAGAGATATGGGATGTATGTTGTGTTTTGTGTAAGGTATATATAGAGAAAAGATTACACATTGTGTAGTCACGCGGATTACTTTTCACGCACATGTATACTGTATATTCATGCGGACAACTTTTCTTTCATGCGTATGTTGTGCAGTCACGCGGATTCCTTTTCACGCGCGCGTATACTGTACATTCACGCGTATATTGTGCATTCACGCGTGTTTGAAATTTCAAATATTCATTTTTTGTGGTTTAATAGTGATTAATATTATTAATGAATAATTATTATTGTTAATTAATTAATATTAATAATAATTATATCGTGAATTAGAATTATAATGTAATTAGAATTAGAATTATATAAAATGTAATTTGTGAAATCTTGTGTGAGAATTAAAATTATTTAATTAAGAAATAATGTGGAGAAAAGAGAGTGTAGGGTGGGTGGGGTAGCCTGAGCATGAGTAAGGAGGGTTTTTGGGTGAGTTGGGTGAACTGACGTAGTAGAGAGAAAGAATGCAGGGCGCCCGGGGTAGCTCGGGCGCTGTTAATTGTGCTCTTAAGGGGTCAAAGTGACACCCACAAATTAAACCCTTAATTCTTATTACCATTTCATTGCTTAGTGAAGCTATATAATTTTGAAACAAATAGGACTTCCAATTCAGTATGTTGCATAAATTTGAGAAGGTAGCTTGCAAATTTTCCATCAATCTTCATTCCAAAAGAGTCGTGATACATGGATGCTGAGAGTCCGGAATGCACTCCAATGAAGTGAGATTTCGAATAAAGTGTTTATTGTTAGCCTTTCCGGTTTTAATTTTGTTGTTTTAAAATGTCTAGAAAATGAGATTTCCAGTAAAGGGATATACATTTGCTTATCAAGTAAAATGATGTAAACGTGCAAAATGAGATTTCCAATAAAGTGAGAGACTTGTCCGGCAATACAACGTAAACACGCAAAACTTGTTCCAAGTAGGGACGGGTCTGTCCCATGAAGACAAGCATGTCCCACGAATGACAAGTCTATCTTGCGAAGGACTTTTGTGTCCCTTATCATATGTATGTGTCCTTGTTAGTTTGTTTCCCATCGAGGGACATGTCCGTTCCTACGTGGGACAGGTTTGTTTCTTTGAAGGACAGGGCTTTCCCGCGGAGGGACGAATCTGTCCCACGAAGTCCCTTATCATGTGTGACCCTTATCAGAGGAATGATAGTTTGGGGGTGTTAGTTGCGCGGAAAGCTCCGGAAAATGTTTTTCGGAGTCAACGGGAAAGCAGAGGAAAACAGAATCCAGTGGAAAACAGTTTCCATTTGACTGAATTCTGTTGTTTGTGCCTGCGTCGGAAAACAGTTCGGATAAGAAAAACGGATGACCGAACTAGTTTCGGTCGACCAAAATGCGACTTCTCAGAGTGAACGTAAACGGAAGACCGAACTAAGTTCGGTCGTCCGAACGGGTCACTCCAGTTACGAATTCGGTGAACCGAAATATGTTCGGTCGTCCGAACTATATTCATTTTGGTTCACCGAAAGCTTGACGGTCGACCGAAAAATCCGGTTTCCGTTCCTTTCCGACCTCAAACGTTGAGAAAACTCAAAGAAAATTTTACACTTACTACGGAATCCGACGGAATCCGAGACATAGATTCCCTACAATGCACAAACACGGTCCATTACGGAGTCAACCGGAATTTGATTTCTTTTCCCTCGGATTCCCCCGGATTCCGAGTGCACTAACCCTACCTTTGTGTCCTTAGAGAGAAAATAATGAAAAGTGATGAGTTAATTTACGTTGTCCTTTTTATAACATAATTTAACGTGTGCATGGGGAATGACAATCGTCTACTGCAATCGGAAACAAACGGACGTCTATATTGTCACGCCATCAATTTTGAAGCAAATTAAAAATAATTGATAAATAGCTCCACATGTTGGCAGCACACCAAAGGAATCATGTTCCTCCACGTTAGGAACATGATTCCTTTGGTGTGCTGCCAACATGTGGAGCCCATAAATTATTTTCCATTCGAAAATATATGCAACTCTCACGTCATATAAAATACATGATTTGTTGCAATATTTTTGACCAAAACAGTTTGCTTTGTATCAATTTTGGGTTACTCAGTCTATGTTTACATTCTTAATTAATTCACTATATCAATTGGATGACTTATTTTGCTCTATCAAAAATTGACACAACCCAATAACGTAATTTCGTGTATGGGTACATCTTTATGGTGTGTCGTGACTTTATCGTGCATACAAGGGTGACATGGTATATTATCATGTTGTGTTCGTGTATAGACACAATAACAATAAAAACACGATAATAATTTGTTCAAATCTTACATTTTCGTGCATATTCGTGTATTAGGTATTTTTAACATGCTTTCAAGTGAATGAGGTGGGTTGTAAATTGGACAGGTTAAAATCGTTAGCCTGCAGCCTCATTGAATTAAGGTGAGGGGTTAAACTTTCGACCCATTAATTAAAAACTAAAAGTCACAAACCCACCTCCTTATTGGGTCGGGTAATGGTCGAGCGAAAATCCAAACCTCCTACCGCAAATCGACCAATATAAAATAATAATAATATGCCTATATATAAGTTAATAGATATACCTAACAATAGTTAAATACTAAGATCACTCGTTAACTCATCCTCAAACCTTAATCCAACAAAATTCCTAATCGATCATCGCCTGAGTGTTGTGTGGACTTAGGAATTATTTTAGTTGTTTTGTTGGATTAAGGTACAAGGATAAGTTAATGGACTAACCTCTGTTCTGAAATGCGGACAGATGCGGCCGTATATGTGGATGCAGCCGTGATGCGGGGGAGATGCGCATCGCATCTCCCCAATGCGGCCCTCCGGATGCGGCCCGCATCTTGACCCGCATATCCACCTTGTAGTGCCTCGCAATCGACACCGCCACGCTGCCAGCAACCTGCTTATTGTTGGGAATCCACTGTACAACCCATGTTGGCTCCCAATGACCCGTGGGCTGTTGAATTTCAGGATTAGTGTTTTGGACATGTTGGATTCCTTCCACCTCGTCGTCGGCTCCGTGGTGGCATGTTGGTTGTTGAATTTTAGGATTAGTGTTTTGGATTTTTGGACTAGAATTTCTCAATTGAGATTAGAGTTTGCAATTGTATGTCCTCGTTTGGCGGGTGACTTTTAACATAAGAGTAATTTGGGGAAACTATGTGAACATAAAATAATATTTTTTAAACTTCCATTAAAAAAAATGGACCGAGATCTTAATAGTAAGGTGCCCTTTCTTCCAAAACTAAACATTAAGGGTGGTAAGTGTTACGAATTAAACTTTATGGCACCCTTAATAGGGGTGCCTTGGTCGGTTGCCCGGGCGTTGGGCGTCCCGGGCAGACGCCCGGGGCGCCCTCGGGTGGGGGGCACGTGTCCCCCCCCCATTCGTCAAATTTTATTATTATATATATATTTAGTGGAGGTTTTGTTATTAATGGATTGGGTATTTGTTATTAACGTGGGGTAATAATTTTTGGTGTAATTATTGGAATAAAATTTGAAATATATACATTAAATAAACAAATGTAAATCCATATTTAAGGTTTAAAATAGAATATATATTAATACGACAATACCATAAGAACAATACATTAATAATACTGAAATACGAACTACAACCAACCACACGAAACATATGTTAAAGGAAATACAAACCATACGAAATACAAACCATACGGACTACAACAACACGAAATACAAACTAAGGGAAATACAAACCATACGAAATACGGACTACAACAAACTACACGTACTCATTTTCTTCTGCCCAGGCGAGAAGTTTATCGATTACTTTTTTATCCTTCTCCGTCGGGTTGTCCTTCCTCATCATAGAATGAAGCATGTCCAACTTAGTTTTTTTAAATACCTCTGGAAATTCCTTTCCGCTAACACCTCCTGATTGGAGAAACCATCTTCTCTGACTTGGGCGGTGTATCGAAGCTGTTGTGCAAGTTCTCTAACATCGGTGTCGCCTTTGGGGCGTAATGCACTCTTAGCCTTTTTCTTGTCCTTCTTCACACCTTCTGGGCGTGTAGACGACCCCAGCGTCAGCTCTTCTACATCCAAGGGTGATTGCGTCCTGGAGCCATCCGTGCTCTTTCTTTTCCCAAGGCTTCCTGACTGGGGACTATTTTTATCGTGCAACTCTGGGGACTCCCAGTTAACCCACACGACATTAGCTCCGGATATCACAGACTCCCATTTTGGGTACCTACGCAACATAACTCAAACATCAAAATAAAGAAATTTAGGCCCATGAGTTTGTTCGTAGATCACGTGCGCTTGCCGGACAACATCGTCGTCATTTTGGCCGCTCCTTTTCCGTCGGAATGCCTGATCGAAGCACATGACCCACTTGTTCGCAGCAGGTACAATTCTCCTCCACCGTCCTTTTAAGGACTCCGCATTCCTCCGGGGGAGGCCTGTGCCTTCCATGTAGATGTTGTACACATATTTCACTCTAGCCCACAATGAAGTAGACTTCTAGTTTGTCCCTGTCACCGCATCGCAACTGATTTCCATATATGCAGAGACAAGTCTCTCGTCCTCAGCTGTGGTCCACATCTTCGGATTGGCTTTGGCAGTTTGGACTTGCTTGCGGCAGCGTTGCTGTGGAGGTGGGGATGGTGGTGTGGCGGTGTGTCGTGGTGGGGACTCATCGTCGTCGTGACCATCTTCTTCAGTGTCTGCCATACTCGAACTACTTGTTGAGACATGTGTCCGCCAAACATCTGGAATTGCGGTTGATTATGTGGGAATGGTGGTGCATATTGAGAGAATTGTGGGAATGGTGAGTTTTGGTCTGGTGGTGGGAATGATGGTGCGTAGCGGGAGAAGTCTGGTTGTTGGAATGGTTGTTGGTAAAATGGACGTGAGGGGTATCCTTGTGGATAGCGTGGACCCGGATTTGATTGTGGACGAGGGGGGGGGGGGGGGGACAGTTGTAATCCAGAGAAGACATTGCAACGTTGTGTTTTGTGGAAGAGATATGGGATGTATGTTGTGTTTTGTGTAAGGTATATATAGAGAAAAGATTACACATTGTGTAGTCACGCGGATTACTTTTCACGCACATGTATACTGTATATTCATGCGGACAACTTTTCTTTCATGCGTATGTTGTGCAGTCACGCGGATTCCTTTTCACGCGCGCGTATACTGTACATTCACGCGTATATTGTGCATTCACGCGTGTTTGAAATTTCAAATATTCATTTTTTGTGGTTTAATAGTGATTAATATTATTAATGAATAATTATTATTGTTAATTAATTAATATTAATAATAATTATATCGTGAATTAGAATTATAATGTAATTAGAATTAGAATTATATAAAATGTAATTTGTGAAATCTTGTGTGAGAATTAAAATTATTTAATTAAGAAATAATGTGGAGAAAAGAGAGTGTAGGGTGGGTGGGGTAGCCTGAGCATGAGTAAGGAGGGTTTTTGGGTGAGTTGGGTGAACTGACGTAGTAGAGAGAAAGAATGCAGGGCGCCCGGGGTAGCTCGGGCGCTGTTAATTGTGCTCTTAAGGGGTCAAAGTGACACCCACAAATTAAACCCTTAATTCTTATTACCATTTCATTGCTTAGTGAAGCTATATAATTTTGAAACAAATAGGACTTCCAATTCAGTATGTTGCATAAATTTGAGAAGGTAGCTTGCAAATTTTCCATCAATCTTCATTCCAAAAGAGTCGTGATACATGGATGCTGAGAGTCCGGAATGCACTCCAATGAAGTGAGATTTCGAATAAAGTGTTTATTGTTAGCCTTTCCGGTTTTAATTTTGTTGTTTTAAAATGTCTAGAAAATGAGATTTCCAGTAAAGGGATATACATTTGCTTATCAAGTAAAATGATGTAAACGTGCAAAATGAGATTTCCAATAAAGTGAGAGACTTGTCCGGCAATACAACGTAAACACGCAAAACTTGTTCCAAGTAGGGACGGGTCTGTCCCATGAAGACAAGCATGTCCCACGAATGACAAGTCTATCTTGCGAAGGACTTTTGTGTCCCTTATCATATGTATGTGTCCTTGTTAGTTTGTTTCCCATCGAGGGACATGTCCGTTCCTACGTGGGACAGGTTTGTTTCTTTGAAGGACAGGGCTTTCCCGCGGAGGGACGAATCTGTCCCACGAAGTCCCTTATCATGTGTGACCCTTATCAGAGGAATGATAGTTTGGGGGTGTTAGTTGCGCGGAAAGCTCCGGAAAATGTTTTTCGGAGTCAACGGGAAAGCAGAGGAAAACAGAATCCAGTGGAAAACAGTTTCCATTTGACTGAATTCTGTTGTTTGTGCCTGCGTCGGAAAACAGTTCGGATAAGAAAAACGGATGACCGAACTAGTTTCGGTCGACCAAAATGCGACTTCTCAGAGTGAACGTAAACGGAAGACCGAACTAAGTTCGGTCGTCCGAACGGGTCACTCCAGTTACGAATTCGGTGAACCGAAATATGTTCGGTCGTCCGAACTATATTCATTTTGGTTCACCGAAAGCTTGACGGTCGACCGAAAAATCCGGTTTCCGTTCCTTTCCGACCTCAAACGTTGAGAAAACTCAAAGAAAATTTTACACTTACTACGGAATCCGACGGAATCCGAGACATAGATTCCCTACAATGCACAAACACGGTCCATTACGGAGTCAACCGGAATTTGATTTCTTTTCCCTCGGATTCCCCCGGATTCCGAGTGCACTAACCCTACCTTTGTGTCCTTAGAGAGAAAATAATGAAAAGTGATGAGTTAATTTACGTTGTCCTTTTTATAACATAATTTAACGTGTGCATGGGGAATGACAATCGTCTACTGCAATCGGAAACAAACGGACGTCTATATTGTCACGCCATCAATTTTGAAGCAAATTAAAAATAATTGATAAATAGCTCCACATGTTGGCAGCACACCAAAGGAATCATGTTCCTCCACGTTAGGAACATGATTCCTTTGGTGTGCTGCCAACATGTGGAGCCCATAAATTATTTTCCATTCGAAAATATATGCAACTCTCACGTCATATAAAATACATGATTTGTTGCAATATTTTTGACCAAAACAGTTTGCTTTGTATCAATTTTGGGTTACTCAGTCTATGTTTACATTCTTAATTAATTCACTATATCAATTGGATGACTTATTTTGCTCTATCAAAAATTGACACAACCCAATAACGTAATTTCGTGTATGGGTACATCTTTATGGTGTGTCGTGACTTTATCGTGCATACAAGGGTGACATGGTATATTATCATGTTGTGTTCGTGTATAGACACAATAACAATAAAAACACGATAATAATTTGTTCAAATCTTACATTTTCGTGCATATTCGTGTATTAGGTATTTTTAACATGCTTTCAAGTGAATGAGGTGGGTTGTAAATTGGACAGGTTAAAATCGTTAGCCTGCAGCCTCATTGAATTAAGGTGAGGGGTTAAACTTTCGACCCATTAATTAAAAACTAAAAGTCACAAACCCACCTCCTTATTGGGTCGGGTAATGGTCGAGCGAAAATCCAAACCTCCTACCGCAAATCGACCAATATAAAATAATAATAATATGCCTATATATAAGTTAATAGATATACCTAACAATAGTTAAATACTAAGATCACTCGTTAACTCATCCTCAAACCTTAATCCAACAAAATTCCTAATCGATCATCGCCTGAGTGTTGTGTGGACTTAGGAATTATTTTAGTTGTTTTGTTGGATTAAGGTACAAGGATAAGTTAATGGACTAACCTCTGTTCTGAAATGCGGACAGATGCGGCCGTATATGTGGATGCAGCCGTGATGCGGGGGAGATGCGCATCGCATCTCCCCAATGCGGCCCTCCGGATGCGGCCCGCATCTTGACCCGCATATGCGGGTAGATGCGGCCGCATTTCAGAACACCCACGTTTTGATGTTTTTTTTGTTTTGTTTTGGGTTTTTTTTTGTTTTTTTATTCTGATTTGTTTAATATTAACTTGTTTATCTTAGAAATTATTCAAAAATTTACCTAAATTTTTAGTTACATGTATATAATTTATAATTAATGTATCTATATTATATTATTTAATTATTAAATCGCAAACCGCATATGCACCCGCATTGCATCCGCATACTGCATATGTCGGATGCGGTGCTTTGCCGCATCGCATCCGCATCCCGCATTTCTGAACCTTGGGACTAACAGTACTACTTGTGGTATAGCGTGTACTAAAGAATTAATATAGATGGTGGTTAATGGCTATGTTGTTTATATTTAATTTGCTTTTAGTTTGGATCTATTTGTATCGTGGTGTGAATACTATTTTTTAGAGTGATGATACATGGACGTCGTGCGTCCGTGATGCGCTCCTCGTCACCATTCATGTCATCATTTGTGTTTTTTATTTTATTATTTAAAAATATGATTTCCGATGCAAGAGAAATTTTGTTTCCAATGCAAGACACACATCTATCCCTCATGAGACACACATTTATCCATCACGTACGAGACACATTTGTCACTCGCGGGACACACATTTGTCATGTCACTCGCGGGACACACATTTGTCACTCGCGGGACACACATTTGTCACTCGCGGGACACATGTGTATGAGTAGTAGTTATTATCCTAAACAGGTTTCCGTTCAATTCATGTATCCATGTAGTTATTGTTGAAGTACATACAAATACCAAAATTGGCTCAAGCTCTCAACCGTCATCATCGCCATATCCACTACACAATCTCTCCAAGGAAGACAACCATGAATCAAGTACGTAACAAGGGATTACATCTCACACATAAGGCAACTTGTATATCTATCACAAACGGCTAGTTGATAGCCTATATATCATATTCTCAATGTAACAATCAAAATAATAATCAATAATACAATACAACACCCAAATTCAATATGGTATTAGAGCTTCAATTCTAAACCTTAGACGCTCTAACGAGCACATCATCAACTTCGGCCTCAATAGATCCAAAACCAGAAAAGCGATGCATGTCAGACCTGACTCACACTCTCCCAATCATGACAGACGTCACTGGCGTCCACCCGGAGGCTAACACCATACAACAACTCGTCCCACAGCCGTTCAGCAACAAAAACTACCTATCATGGGCCAAAGCCATCACCTTCTCCCTCAGTGGCAAGGAGAGACTTGGTCACATCACGGGGAAAACCAAACAACCAGACGGGGAAAAAACTGAAAAAAGCACAAGAAGAACGGAAAAACTCTCACCACCTCATCATGTCATGGATTCTCAATTCTATGCAACCGTAAATCCGGGAGATGTTCCTCTACACCAACTCCGCAAAAGAGATCTGGAATTCTTCTTTTATGGCAAACAACAAAATTTTGCGCATGTGTTCAAAATCAAGCAAGAGCTCTCGCAAACTAAGCAATGTCAGAAAATAATCATAGAGTACTTAGGGCCCCTAAAAAGCAAATGGGACGAACTGGGCATTAATTAGTAGCATATCATGCGCCATATTCATGTTATATGTTCTTAATTTTACCCTAATATTGTGTTACTCGAGTGTTTGTTTTATATTTCAGGTATTAGGTAATAAAGAAGAGAATGTAAGAGGGAAAAACTGAAACGTAAGAAGAAAAGACCTAAATGAAGCAAAATGGACCTCTCTGTCATGCACAAGGACCTATCTGCAAGAGGGAAGGACCTAAACGTAAGCCCGAAGTAACCAAATAACAAATCGAGAATCTCCACACCATCATGAGGAGTATTTTGGCAATAAGATTCAGACGCAGACTCAAACAACCAATCCAGGTGCACCCCACGTGGAGAATTGAAACAATGAAGAAGCCAACCGAAACCAGGTCGAATCTGACCAAACGTGACCGCCTATTGGCAGCCCTAAACAGCCAATTGGGGGTCCAACATGCTTAGCATCTGACCCAGCTTCTCGTAGGTGTGTATTATGTCATTTGCATGCATTTGTAAAAGTTTCATTAGTCCCACACCAGGAGATTGTCCCCAGTTGCATTTTTCATGCCTATAAATAGAACTCTTATTCCTCCTTTGTAATACTATTCCTTGCTTGGTGGCTATTCTCTCTACTTGGAGTAAAGCCTTGGAGCAAAACTCTAGTGGAGAGATGCTACTTGTAATGTGAGTGACGAATAAAAGAAAGTTTTGTTAGTTTCCTGTTGTCTCTTTTAATTCTTGCATGCTTAGCTTAATTTTATTTTGTCTCAGTAGAATTAATTAGAATGTTTCCTTTTCTTAATATAGTTTGTAGCTTAATGAGTAGTGAGTAGTTTCATCCCCCTTTGGGGATGGAGTTGATGTTTATACATGTCATGAAGAATGATATGATTGCTATTTTTTGCTATTTGTGATGAATGTGAGTGTATGCTTGTTTAAAAGCGAATACATAACTTGATGGGTTCTGTCGTAATTATTAGGTACTTCTCATGCTTGTTTAGGTTCTTAATAACCAACTTGTTTATGCTCATGTTAATCAACTAGGTTAGTGATTTAGATGATAGGTCTTGCCACAACTATTATGTACTTCCTATGCATAAAAACACAACCTACACTTGTGCCCCATTGAAAGCATTCTTCACCACTTTATTTCATGTGTACACACACTCCACCCCTTAGGGGGGTTTTCTTCCTGATTCTCATCCTTTTTTTATAGTACTTAGTTTAGTTTCAATTCCTCTTGCTTTTGTCTTCCTTGTTTGTTGCTTGCTAGTTTAGTGTAGCTTAATTTAGTTTAATCAACTTCTTCTCCCCTTATTTTTCACTTGATTTCCAAAGAACTAGAATCGACACACCTCCCTGTGGATCGACCCGTACGTGCCCTATCTTCACTAACGGCCGTGCACTTGCGGTATTAAATAGAACCGAATCAAGTTTTTTACGTCGTTGCCGGGGAGGTGTTCTGTCCAGATTCTGACTTGGACAATTTGAGTGGCTTTAATCTTTAATCAATTGAGGGATTCTAAGGATCAAGGGATGTACCAGGAGAAATAAGAGGGAGGACCAAGTTAATCTGACCGTCAATCAGCGGCCTGAGACTGCCAACTGGAGGTCTGGTGAGAAACTTTTACTTATGTTTGTTTCTAATTGCAATATAAGTGTCTGGAAGGGGAAGTTTGCATGTCTTAACCTGTAGATTGCTTCCAGATTAACTAATAAACCAATCAACCCCTTTTTATACAACTTGGACCTTAAAACTCAAAGCAAATATTAAATCAATTGTCATCTAGGTCATGCATCATTTGTAGACCTTGCACGCATATTGTCTTTTCTTCGCTTTATTTTTTCTGTTGTTGAGTGCTGGTATGAGGTACGTGCACCCATTCTCTCATTCATGCGTGGTTAAAACATGCATTAGTTAGTAAGGTGAATTGGAACAAGAGTAAGGTGAGTGATTGTTTGGTGAGTTGCTTGCTAGCCTAATGATTCAAAACATTGTGACGGGTACCATCTAAGTCTTCAAGATAAGGTGGGGGATTTCATCACCCCTCCCTTAGCCCCACAAACCACACTCAAGTGAAGCCCTAAATCTAAAATCAAGTAGACATTGGCCACTAGGACTCTGGTGCATTAGGAAAGTGATCCGGTCACGACAGTCATAACCTGATTGTCGTCGCCCACTTTGTCTATAGTAGTAGAGGGGGGATCTCTGGATCTTGGCTCACTTTCTTGGATTTGTGGTCTTCATCGTAGGGAGGTGAGGCATGTTGAGGTCGTGCGGCCTCGTAGTTAGGCGTCGTCTAGCTGTAATGACCTATAATGACCTTAGGTTGTTTAAGTCGTGTTTGCTAGATTAGACTTCTACCTTCACCCTTTACCCATGTTATCTTTAGGGATTTTTCTCTTCTCCTTTGAGTCATCTTCTTCTCACCTACTTCTACGTTCTAGTCTCCTCCCCTTTACATTCTCTATAAGCATTTTAGGCTTTTTTGCGAGCTTGGCCTTGTGGTGGTGAGAGTGGTCGACTCGACAGTTCTGTGTCGAGATGGATGGTTACATGGGCGACCAACCATTTCATTGTTGGGATCATGATTATTCTCCCAGATATTTTGGACCCATGCATCTTGGGGTGCCTCAGACTAACACCTCGTATGGTTAGGACAATCTTAATTGTGTGGCTGAACAGTCTTCAGATTGGGGTAATATGAAATGGCACTGACTGCTTGACCACCATCTAGTTGTGTTGGATCATATGTTGGTCAACAAACTGAGATATTACAATAAACTTTGGCCTCTTTCATGCATGCGGTAGAGGATATGAGTGCATCGGTGGCTCCAATAGCCGTATCATGTGACTGTGGTGGGTTGAGTGGTCACGTTATCGGGGAATGTCCTTATGTTCCCCCAAAGCCTGAGTACGAGCATACTTTTTTTCCAAACTGCTCAATGTGACATTTACACATCCACGTACAACCCAAGAGGGATGGATTCATGAGGAGACAATACTAATTCAAATTTTTATACATGATACCCATCCTATTATTCTCCTCTTGAATACCCACATCCCTACCAACCACTACCCATGACCACATGGACAACCTATCAACACCCAACCCAACAATATCCCAAATTCTGACTTGAGCCTCACAGTTGACCATAGATATGATTCCTTAAAACAAACTCTCCTAATGTTCATGGAAACCACTCAAAATTTGTTACACAATCTGTCAATGCAAGTGAGTCAGATGACGCAACAATTAAGTGAACGTGATGAGGGTGACCTTTCTTATCAACACGAGGATTCATCTTTTGATATTAAACCACCACCACATCCACATATACAAAGCACAATCTTTCAGAGTCAAACTCCTAGTTAGTATGAGGGACTTCGGGTTTCAATTCATCATCACTTGGTGGGGGATTTGATCCAAATTTCTCTTGTGGCCCTTGAGCAACATGATCTTAATGTTGTACCTTTTAAGGACTCACCTTTGATGAAGCAAGAGCTCCCTAATACCCCTAAGTTCATACGACATGTTGAGAGTTTGCCTCTCACTATTATTCCTGATTATTTTGAAAATGAAGGGACACCAAACAACTACATTGCCAATGAGGGTATTGGGAGTTCTTTAGAGGATACATTTGGTAAGAGTTCACCTAGTGTGTCAGTCCAGGATAATGAGGTTGTTGGCTTTGTTCCGTCGCATCAGCCTGTTGGTTGAAGAGTTTGGGTTGACGATCATAACTTCAATACTGAAATGGGAGAAATTCGAGCTCTTGAGATATTCTTCCGTTGCTCAATTACCACCAAACTCTTGAGATATTCGAGCTCTTTAAGTTTGATCATTTGAATCAGACGCCTTTGCGTATTGATCATGAACGTCTCCTTGCATCTTGTGCACTTTGTGAGGGGGGCTTACACATGAGTATTTTGGCCCTACGTAGTGTCATGTTCCCATTCCAAGTACATTCACCCACTTTTGAGGTTCCCATTTGATGTCTTTTGACAAATGACGATGAGAACTTATTTTTGTACATAGTTATATTTGAAAAAAAATAAAAAGAAAGAAGACACCAAGAGTGAGCATTGATTGTTGTGGCCTCAACTCGTGAGTATTTGGGCTCCATTTGTTTGATGTATTTGTCTCCCTTCTTCAGTAACTCACAGGTTTTCAGGAATTCGGGTATATGTCCATCAACATGACCACGGAAATTTTCTTGTGCTTCAAAGTTTGGTGAGATCATAACTTTTTTCATGCTAACATACTTGTTGTATCATGCTTGCATACATTGAGGACAATGCATGAACTAAGTGTGGGGGGTGTTTTACATTTATATATATATGGAGTCAAGTCTTTTTCACTTTGTTTTGTGTTTTGTTTTGTTTGTATTGTTAGAGTCATGTTAGTGTGCTGCATTTAATATCGATATATCTGCTTGTCATGATTCTTGGGTGACTTGTCTGCTTTTGGTTGCCTAGTGCTTTAAATTTTCCATTTTTTCAAAATCTTCATATGTTTGCGAAAGAAAATATTTTGTGGTTTTTGCGTGTGTTTAGTATGTGCAAAACCGTTGAGAGGCAAATTAAAAAAAGGAAACTCCCATAATTGATTTGAACATAATGCATTATGATATCTAGTATACCAGTTTTATGCCTTATGCAGTCGTTAGAATGCACCCCAGTTTTCCCTCGGGGGAGAGTAATCATAGAGTTTCAGTACTCAAATAAATAAAGAAGTCCACCCTGAACCTAATGAGTCGAATAATTCGTGTTTGTTAGTATAAGGAAGTTTGTTGTAGTCAGGGACCTTTAAACTCCTGATGTGAAACCTTAAGTGTAGGGGTTTTTGTTCATGTGTAGATAATAAATACGTGAGTAGGGTGTTCTCTCTTCTCGCACGGCTCCTATCACTCAGTAAATTAGGATCGATGAGACTTAGTACTTGGTGCTTTCAAGTCATCTGACTTGGGATGCACTGACCGAACTCCCGTTACACGGGTGGTAGGGATCGCCCTATGTGGAGATTTGAGGGAAGGTGTATGTGATAGTGTAAGTCCCCATAGGCAATGATACATGAAACCCGACCCTGAGAGAATTAAACACCAACTAGTCTAAAAAAGAAAAAAAAGAAAAAAAATGTAATACAAATAAGAACCTTAATGAACTTTATACTTTGTTTCACTAGAAGATGTTAAGGTTGCCCATGTCTTTCACTTAAATCCTTAACTAACTTGCACGAATGGATCATTAGGCTAGGTGTGTGGACTGAATACATATATAGAGTCAGCCTGTAGGATTACCGTATCCAATGATCGACAAAAGTAGGTCCATGGAATCATGTTGCTAGGTTGAATAATGCATCAATGTTTGGATTTTGTGGGTATATCCGCTGAAAACCCTCAAGATACACCACTCCTCCTTATCGACAAGGAGGTTTTTGTTGAATAATGCATCAATGTTTGGATTTTGTTGCACGTGCTAAGTGCAACCGTGATTCATACGAAAGCGAGTTAGGATTTCCTTATTTTTTGTATGTTTTTCCTTTCTTTCATTTTTTTCTCTTTTGTTTGTTTTGCTCAGGACTAGCAAAATGCATATATGAACCTACAACCACTGACATCAAGATCATCCAAGACCGAACCGAACAAGACTTGATATACTAGTTCTTGGTCGGTCTGGACGCAAGCTATGTGCCCCTTCAGTCCTAGATGCTACTCTTATCCGGACTAGCACTGTTGTCACGCATAGTCGCAACGGTCAACCGTGAAGATACCTGGCTCAAAACAATGAACCAACCAACCAAACGGGAAACCCAGGCCTTCGCCGCTACACGCAACCCTAACTCAAACCAAAACGGAAAAGGAAATTTTGGAAACCGCAAAGACGAGTACTGCTAAAACTGTAAGAAACAACACTACACAAAAAATTGCTACTAGTTGTTGTTGTACCCACATCTCTGACCAACAAAGGACGGGGCGGGAAGAGGATAAGGATAAGACAGTGGCGGCGGCTTCGGAACAGGAAACCCTAGCTCGGAAGAGAATGGAAACAAATGTGGTGTAGTCAGGTCTAATCCGACTTCGTGAGCATATATAGGAGCAACCGACAACCCGACTCGAGGATCTGACCAACCAACAACAATTGGGCCTGCTCTTGAAACAACTTAATCACCTGCTCGAGGACCAAACCCAAAGTCCAAATCAACAAATTCAAAGTCAAAATAATGGTAATTTCTGAGGTATGACTTATCTCTCTAATTATGTTGCCAATTCCTTAGATCATCTAGACAATGCATGTTGTATTATAGACTCAAGAGCAACATATCATATGACAGGACATGCAAATTTGTTAAAAAATATTACACCCAACCTTAATCACCAAAATTGTCACTGTCGCAAATGGAAGCCAAGTTGATATAAAAGGAGTAGGAGATAGCAAATATTAAATAATGTAGCCAACAATATTCTATATATTCCATCGTTTGCATCAAATCTCTTGTCCGTTGCTAAAATCATTAGAAATTTTAACTCCCTACGATGTACATTTTCAGGACCTTACTACAAGGAAGATGATTGGTAGGGGTACTCTCATCAACGGTTTATATGTTATTGATAGGTCAAATAAAGCATTGCATGCTAAACAAGTGTGGAACCATGAACTTTGTCATAAACTTATAGAACACCCTTCTCATGCAATTTTAAAACAATTATTTCCGTTTATCAGAAATGAATTATGTTGTGATGTTTGTCATCTTCCAAAACAAACCAGGTTGCCTTTTTATTCTTCTATACAGAAAACCAATAATCCTTTTGAAATAATTCATTCCGATATCGGAGGTCCAACCCCAATTGAATCTTATAATGATTTTAGAGTTTTTGTTATATTTATTGATGATTTTTCTCGCACTACCTGATTGTATTTGCTCAAATCTAAATCCGAAGTTTTCTCTATTTTTTGCGATTTTGTTACTCTTGTAGAAAATATGTACGACACTAAAATTAAAAAATTGAGATTTGATGATGGCTCTGATTATACAAGTAACGATTTTCAAAAAAAATTAAAACAAAAATGGATTTTCCACCAGACTACCTACATCAATACTCCTAAACAAAACGATGTTTCTGAAAGAAAAAAATGTTATTTGTTGAATGTCACTAGGTTGTTATTATTTTAAAATAATGTTCACAAAATTTATTTGTCTGATGATGTCCTGATTGCTACTTATCTTATAAATCGTCTTCCTAGCCCCACAAATCAAACCAAACAACCATTAGAAATCTTAAATAACAGAAAAATGAATATTGTGAAGGGAATGTGTTTTAAAAGTTTTACTTTTAAATGTCAATTATTATGAATTGAATGAGAAATCATTTTGTTCCTCGTTTATGTTATTCGTATTTTAGAAGTGTTAAGGAAGAGGCTCTTGGTCCTTAACCGTAGAGCTCTAAAAGATAATGGTTTACATAAAACAAAAGATATTCGCAATCATGGTAATTAACATGGAACATTAATTACCGAGTTAAGATTGTCGTGTTGGTCATAGATCATTGTAGCTTTACAAGTGAGTGACAACACGGGTACACAAAAGAGGAAAATACTACTTTTGTATACTGAATAGACCTAATAAGTAAAACATTATAGAATTGTGTTTTCTGTGTCATTAATGTTTTACTGTGTCCTTGGTCCTTTGATATGAGACTTATATCCGATCACTTAAGAAATGCTTGATTAGACTAGTGTCTTGAGATATCGATAAGTGTAGTGTGAAGGCATTGGTTGGTTAAGTATGACTTTTGTTGGAGAAGATAGTTAGTCAAAAGATTATCATTGCCCCTCTTGATTGAGTGATGATATTAGTGGACCCCTTGATAAAGCAAAGTTATAATGTGCACAATATGAGTTGAGTTAAGTCACATTTATAACTAGCTTAAAGAGATCAAGAAATGAATACTAATACAAAGATGACACAATACTAGTTTGTGTGTATTCTTAATATCATTAGGCAAGGGACAGACACAAGTGGTGCACTCCATCACTAAATGGATCGGGTTTTAGTTCGAGTGGAATTAAGACATCTAACTAATTGGGAGCTATAACGTGTAGCTAGATACTTCTTATAGCTTGTGATATTAAGCTTTTAATATCACTGTCAACTTAGTTTAGATCCTCCCATAGGTCACACCACAAAACTGGGAAACAAGAAATGGGGATTTTGAGTTCATAAGGTGTGTCGGGTTTCATGTAGAAAATATGACACATGTGGTGAACAAGCAAAATTAAAATTATGTTGTGATTAATAACATAATTAGAATCTAAATTAAATTCATATGTGATGTAAATATTATGGGGTGTAATGATTTATCATTACATAGGATAATATGTTACATAAGTTGTGAACTTACTACTAATCCCGAAATGTCAAATTTTGTAGGGGTTAAACCGAAATTTGACCAGTTTGCAGTACTGTGCAAAAACGGTCGACCGCTAAGCGGTAAACGGTCGACCGAATGTTGCACGGTCGACCGGATGTGTCTCGATCGTAACAGGGGATTTCGTCTGTTCGTTTTCGGTCGACCGAGTATATCGGTCGGTCGACCGAACAATGCGATGAAATATTTTTCTGTTACGAACGGTCGACCGAGTTATTAACGGTCGACCGAAACTTGGTCTAAACGGTCGACCGAACCTCCAAACGGTCGACCGGTCCAGACGGTTTTCTGCCGAATTAATTAGATCATGTATGGAATTGGTCCATAACTGATTTAATTCGTGACTGAGATTATTTGTTAGCAAATAATGGATGGTTAGATGGAAGTTTGTATGAAATCATGGGCAAGAGGTTGCACATGAATAGGTAATTTGGAGAGAACTTATAAATACAAGTTTATCTCATTACCTTATTAATTAATTCATTATCTTCTTGTGCAAACATCTCTCTCCATAATTCTCCACGAATTTCCTTAATTCTTGAGTTTAGTTTTAGTTTTCAGAGATCTTCTTCTCAAGGGAACTAAAGAGGGGTTAGTAGTTAGATTCTAAACCCTATTGGAGATTGAGAGGGCTCTTCTCTCTCCGATCTTGTTTAGAGTTTGGTGAATACTCGGGGGCATCCGGCGCAGCGACAAACATCCTCAACGTCTTCGGATCATCAATAAGTTTTAGAGAACTTCTAGGTATGAAATTCGGAGCCCATGTTTGTTTTAATAAAGTTTTGGAACTAGTTATTGAAACAAACCGATGCATGCATGAAACAAATCATAGAAAATTGTAATTGATCCTTATTGTGCATAAAAATTTCGAAAATATATATGTGCAATTAAACTAGAAATCCTACATATTGACCATGTTAAGACTTTTGGTTATAATTCTGTTAAAACCATTTTTAGGATATTCGTTCCAAAAAAGGTACAAATGTTATGATTCTTATAATTGTAAATTATATGTTTCTCGTGATGTATATTTCATTGAAAGTGAACCATATTTAAGCCCAACAAGGAAACCTTGAGCAACTCTACAGAATCTGGAATCCAATATTCCTCAAGAGGGAAGGGAAGAAAGGGACAACCTTATAGAAGAAAATCCAGGACAACAAGTAAATGTTCAAGAGGATGAGGTCCCAAGAAAAAGGTCAACTAGACAAACTCGTTTCCGACCAAACTCCAAGATTTCATTACATGCAATGTAACCTACCCTATACAAAATTATATGTCCTATAACCACATAAAACCAAACCATTATTCCTTCCTAACCAAAATTGATGAACATAAAGAACCAAACTCCTACCATGAAGCTATAACTCAGCCTGAATGGGCACAAACCATGAAAGATGAACTAAGTGCCTTAAAATCAAATAAAACTTGGACCCTTGCCTTCCCAACCAGGAATTAAACCTGTAGGATGCAAATGGATCTACAAAATTAAGTACAATAGTGATGGAACAATTGAAAGATATAAAACCCGTCTTGTTGCTAAAGGATACACCCAAACATATGGCCTAAACTATCAGGAAACTTCCACCCATGTCGCAAAAATGAACACGGTACGTGTCATTCTCTCCATTGTTGTCAATCCGGACTGGAACTTATTCTAGATGTTCGCAATGCTTTTCTCCAAGGAGTCTTGGAAGAAGAAGTCTACTTCATTGTGGGCTAGAGTGAAACGTGTGTACGACATCTCCGTGGAAGGCACTGGCCTACCCGAAAGGAACGTAGAGTCCTTAAAAGGACGGTGTAGGAGAATTATACCTGCTGTGAACAAGTGGGTCGGGTGCTTCGATCAGGTATTCCGACGGAAAAGGAGCGGCCAGAATGACGACGATGTTGTCCGACAAGCGCACGTGATCTACGAGCGAACTCATGGGCCTAAATTTCTTTATTTTGATGCTTGGGTTATGTTGCGTAGGTACCCAAAATGGGAGAGTGTGATCTCCGGAGCTAATGTCGTGCATGTTGACTGGAAGTCCCCGGAGTTGCACGATGAAAATAGTCCCCAGTCAGGAAGCCTTGGGAAAAGAAAGAGCACGGACGGCTCGAGGACGCAATCACCCTCGGATGCAGAAGAGTTGATGTCGGAGTCGTCTACACGCCCAGAAGGTGTGAAGAAGGCTAAGAAAAAGGCTAAGAGTGCATTACGCCCCGAAAGAGACAACGATGTTAGAGAACTTGCAGAACAGATTCGATACACCACCCAAGTCAGAGAAGATGGTTTCTCCAAGCAAGAGGAGTTAGCGGAAAGGAATTCCTAGAGGCATTTAATAAAAAATAAGTTGGACATGCTTCACTCTCTGATGAGGAAGGACAACCCGACGGAGAAGGATCAAAAAGTAATCGATAAACTTCTCGCCTGGGCAGAAGAGAATGGGTACGTGTAGTTTGTTGTAGTCCGTATTTCGTATGGTTTGTATTTCCCTTAGTTTGTATTTCGGGTTGTAGTAGTCTGTATGGTTTGTATTTCCCTTTATGTTTCATGTGGTTGGTTGTATTTCGTATTTTAGTACTATTAATGTATTGTTCTTATGGTATTGTTGTATTAATATTTTTTCTATTTAACTTGAAATTGTTGGTTCTAGAAATTTCTTAATTTTAATCACTTACAAAAAATTATTACCCCACATTTATAACAAATACTCAATCCATTAATAACAAAACATCCAATAAATAAATTTTAAAAAAATTAACCAATGGGAGGGGGACACATGTCCCCCTCCCTTGGGCGCCCGGGCGTCTTCCCGGGACGCCCAACGCCCGGGCGGGGCACCCCCGTTAAGGGTACCCTTATTCCTCCTTAACCCCAACCCCACTTTCAACATTCTCTCTCATCCACATTATTTTTTTAACCTCATTTTCTATTTCATCAGAAAAATACACAAACTACTAAATAAATTATTTCTACAGTAACCTAATCTAATTAAATTACATTAATTGCCAAATAATATCGAAAAATTGGATTTAATTAAAATTCGACAATTACATAATACGATAATTTTAAATTAAATTATTATAATACGTATTACAAACAAAATTAACTTGCATTCCTTCCAAAGCGTTGCCATATATTTTCGATCAAATCGGCTCGTAATGCTATATGTTTCCGGGCGTCTCGAACCCGATCTCTGTTACGCAAATATTTGTTAATATGTACGATACTATCAGTGGAATATAGAAGACCTAACTCGTTTGAATTTTTGGCGGTGTTTTGAGGTCGGTCGTTGAGAAATTCGTTTACATCCACCAACTGCTCGTAAGAGTCGCGTTCGTCCTCCACAATCATGTTGTGCAATATTATGCATGCAGTCATAATTTTACCAAGAATCTCTGGACTCCATGCTAGCAAAGGCCTTGTCACGATGGCGAATCTTGCTTGAAGTACCCCAAATGCGCGTTCCACATCTTTCCTTGCTGCTTCCTGAAATTGGGCAAAAAATTATCTTTTGGTGTTTGAGGAAGAATGATTGATTGCATAAATGCTGCCCATTTTGGATAAATGCCATCTGTGAGATAGTAACCCATATCATACGAGTTACCATTCACTTCATATCAAATAGGTGGTGCACGTCCCTCCATAATGTCGTCGAAAACTGGAGATCGTTGGAGGACATTCAGATCATTACACGATCCCGGGATCCCAAAAAATGAATGCAAAATCCATAAGTCGTAAGATGCAACAACTTCCAGAACAAGTGTTGCATTTCCACTTTGGCCCTGATATTGCCTTTTCCAAGCAACTGGACAATTCTTCCATTCCTAATGCATACAATCGATGCTGCCCATCATGCCTGGAAACCCTCGTAGTTCACCAACCTGGAGCAATCTTGCTACGTCCGCTGGATTAGGCGTTCGTAGATATTCAGCACCGAAATTGCTGATGACGCCTTCACAGATTTTTTGGAGGGACATTCTTGCGGTTGCTTCGTTGAGACGTAAGTATTCGTCAACCGCGTCTGCTGCTACGCCATATGCTAACATCCACAGCGCTGCAGTACATTTTTGGATACCTGATATGCTAAGTCGACCCACCGCATCTGGTCGTTGCTGGAAGAATACATTGGTAACCTCGAGCGTGTTTGCAATTCGAAGGAAGACATTCTTCCGCATTCGAAACCTTCTTCTGAAAATACGATCACAATACACCGGACTGTCAGTAAAATAATCTGTAATTAGACGATTATAACCAACCGTCTGATCTCTGTCCGGGTTAGAAGTTCGCCTTCTCGTCCTACATGGACGTTGTGTATTGAGATAAGAGGAGAGGTACTCGACAACTGCGTCGGTTACTTGGTCTATTTGCCTCATCTACGACATCAGATGAGGAAGAGGAAGACTTGGAATTAGAAGTATTGTCACCCAACATACTTGAGACTTTGCGTTTGAGGAGGAGTTGCAGTTTAAGGTTCCCGTTACAATGACCTCTTATTTGTAACATTAATTCCATCTTGTAAAACGAATCTTACATGTTCACGCAACATGCGTTGTCAGACGAATCTTACATGTTCACGCAGCATGCGTTGTCAGACGAATCTTACATGTTCACGGACTATGTGTCTTCGGACGAATCTTACTTGTTCACGTAGCATGCGTTGTCGGACGAATCTTACATGTTCACGCAGCGTGCGTTGTCGGACGAATCATACATGTTCACACAACATGCGTTGTCAAACGAATCTTACATGTTCACACAACATGTGTTGTCGTACGAATCATACATGTTCAAACAGCATGCGTTGTCGGACGAATCGTACATTTTCACACAACATGCGTTGTCGGATGAATCTTACCTGTTCACACAGCATGCGTTGTCGGACGAATCTTACCTGTTCACACAACATGCGTTGTCGGACGAATCTTACCTGTTCACACAACATGTGTTGTCGGACGAATCTTAACTGCTCACGCAACATGCGTTGTCGGACGAATCTTAATTGTTCAAACTTGTCCAGTAAATCCATGTGATGGTTTGAAGAAGGTTATATAAACTAACATTCCGGAATTCATTTTCCACAACAACCCTTAAGGCACTACCGCAACTTACAAGAGAATGTCGTCCCCTGACCACAATCGTGACTCACAGCGCGGATGAGGCACCCCTCAACCATTATTTTCCAGTGGTTATGGACAATTCCACCACCCTTCCTTACCAGTTCGACCCTTACAACAATCCAAGTTCTTCACAAAATCCACCCACACAATATTTACCACCACAACAACCATACCCACAACAAAAATATCCACCACCACAACAACCTTACCCACAACAACAATATCCACCACCACAACAACCTTACCCGCAACAACAATATCCACCACCACAACAATATTACAATCCATTACCGCCTTATGAAATGTATGTGAACCTACTTACTGGACATGCATGTCCTACTATCCCAATCTCAACTTCTGATGATGAGGATCAACATCACGACCAACCCTCCACAGAACCAAGACGACGTATGTCATCTCCATCACCAACACGATCACCACAACCAAACAAGTTGAAGGCCTGGTCCACATTGGATGATGAAGCGTTGATCTCGGCTTACATGCAAGTTAGTATGGATGTCGTTGTAGGCACCTCGCAAAAAGCTGGAGCTTTATGGGGTAGAGTGGCACGCGTGTACGAGCAGGCTGCTAGTTCAAACAATATGATAACCGCACACCTCTCGGACTCATTGAAATGTCGTTGGAGAAGGTTTACGCCATTAGTAATGAAGTGGAGTGGTTGCTATGATGAAGCTCTACGACGGAAAAGGAGCGGATACAACCACGAAGATGTCGTTCGTGATGCGCACAACATTTACGAATCCACTGTCGGTACCAAGTTTTCATTCCTCCATGCATGGGAAATGTTACGCAAGTATCCAAAGTGGGAGTCGTTGGTAAAACCCGGTTCAGGAAAGGGAACACGTGCACGCCCAACAATAATTGAACGGGAGGAAGTAGATAGTACTCCAACATCAGGAAGCGGGACTAAGAGAAAAAGCACGGAAGGCTCTTCGACCCGGTCACCTCCGTTGGACGAAACAACACCAGATGAAACTCCACAACAACCTTTTCAGCGCCCAGAAGGGGTAAAAAAGGCAAATAAGAAGGGAAAAGCCCCAACACCAATTCAACTGGACGACCGGGTTGTGGAGTTGTGTTCAAAACTTGAACATTGTTCACAACTTATAAGTGAAAAATCAGACCGAAATTTTTTGTTGAAGCTGGCCAAGGAGAAGATAGCATTGATGAACATACTATTTAGTAAGTCGAGCCGCACAGAAGTGGAAGATCAGACACTCGCAAAGTTACTGGATTGGGCAGAGAAAAATGGACATCTTTAATCGGTTTAGTTACGTACTTTGTTGTTAATCGGTTGAACTTATTTTAGAATGATGTATTTGGTTTAAGTACATTTCTTTCATATTTCCGGTTATGGAAGTAGTCCTATCTATGTGGTGTTTGCTTATGTAAGCAGTTTATGTTAATTTAATTTCCTTTATTTTGGGTTATTTTTACATTTATTTAATTTCCTTTTTTTACTACTTAGTTGTAATTATAATGCACACCCCAACGTGTCGGTCCGGGGTCTCGCCCCCTGAAGATTTTTTGGGTTTAAGATTTATTAGTAACTCTCTACTGATTTTTTGAGTTACTAATGTATTTTGGGATGAACCTAGATAACTTCGTGTGTTCTATTTTATTATGTTTTTTTATCTTACTAATTTCCTTTAATTACTTACATTTATAATTATTATTATTTTTACATTTATCTTACTAATTTTCATTACTTATTTTCATTTATTTTAATTTTCACAAATATATTCTAATTATATAAATTACTATACATATCAAATATATATTAAATAACAAATATAATAACAAAAAAACAAAAAAAATAACAAAAACAAATATAATCAGCCAACCTGGGCTGGCCACGTGGCCAACCCGGGTCCGCCCCCAGGTCGGGTCGCAGACCAAGGTCTAGACCCGACCTGGGTCCGTCCCCCATTGAAGGGGACTAGGGTCGGGTCCCCCTCAGACCCGACCCCAAAGAGCACCTGTTAAGGGTGCTGTTAGAAGTCTCGATACAAGTCTCAACCTTACCCGTCACAACCCGTAGTAATTAGGATGAGAATCTGTAACACACCTGATGATTAAAATAAAGCTTACCGATTATTAAAAAAATGTTGTTGGTGTTGTTGTTTTGTCCTTTTGGTGAATTCGTTACATTTTATCTGTGTAACATCAGTTGTACGACTTTTGTCTGTTGTCCGGTTGTAGTCAGGGGTTGCAAACAAATATATTTATTTTTTAAGGTTATGAATATCTTTTTTTTAGGAAATTACTATTCGTCGCCGAAAATCTACTTAAATCGCCCCAAAAATTACCTTTTTGCCCTTAACAAATCAATTAATACTTATTTCGTCCCGTGTCTTTAAACAAGGTATTTGACTCAGTTTTACTCACATTCCTAGTAACAACACCACGAAAATGTCTGGCGAAACACCTGGATCCGGCTACGTAACGGAGGCGGATTTTTTTTCCGACTCGGGCGTCTGGATACGACGCCTACACCATGGTGGAGGCGTCTTAGCCAGACGCCTACACGAACGTGGAGGTGTCTGGCTAAGACGCCTCCACATAGGTGGAGGCGTGTTAGCCAGACGCCTGTATTTTTTAATAATAAAAAATTAAAAATAAAATATAAATAAATTCTTAAAATTATAAGATGTGTTATCTCAAATTATTTGAGGTTCTGTTGCAAGTTTTTCGTTGGTAACGGGGTCAAATTACAATGAGTTTTTTTGCAAGTGTTTAATATTCAAAAAATTTAAGATCCAAAATCCCCGGTGGTAAAACTTCCCGACTTACAAATACCACATCGAGCGGCATTCCACCTCGCCGGTGAGGTGGCAGGGTGGCAAGGGGGCAGCGCCCCCTGGAATTTTTTTGGATTTTGAAATTGTTGGATCTGGAATTTTTTTAGCGTTGATCACTTGCAAAAACTCATTGTATGGTGAGATGTCGGACGATCGATCGTTTGCTTCTCGGTCTACCGAACATGTTCCATGCGGATCACCGAGTTTTCATCGGTCCACCGTGATCGTAAAGACAGTAAGTTTTTGATCTTCCTAGAATCATTGCGTCGGTTTACCGATCCCTACCCGGTTATCCGAATATTTATTCTCCGTAGCTTCGACATTTCTCTGGAAATCTCTATTCGGTGTACCGAAGGGGTATCAGTCATCCAAATATAGTAATTATTAACTTATTAATTAATTAATTTAGCAATTATCTAAATTTATAATCAATTATCTTTTTAATAAAAAAATATAAAAATAATAAAAAATTGCGGGCGTCTGACGGAGCCGCCCAGCGTAGGATAGGGGCGTCTGGCTAAGACGCCTCCCCCATGGGGGAGGCGTCTTAGCCAGACGCCCGTCTCATGGGAGCGGCGTCTGGGTAAAACACCTTCCCCTAGGGGGAGGCGTCTTACCCAGACGCCCCTCTCCTACGCTGGGCGGCTCCGTCAGACGCCCGCAATTTTTTATTATTTTTTTATTAAAAAGATGTTGGATATTTTACCTGATTCGCGTACACCGGGGCGTCCGTTGGCTCATTACTGACCTCCAAAACATTACTTTTTATGATTATAAGAGGAAGATGAAGAGAGATGTGTGATAGAAGGGTAAAATGTCGCGTTATAGCAGTAGAAATGAGAGAAGAGCAAAATGGTAATCTGTTGGGGCGATTTAAGTAGTTTTAGGGCGACGAATAGCAATTCAGTTTTTTTATCTGGACGGATACATATACAGATATTAGTTTTCAAAATTTTGTGGATATGGATACAAATTTGCATATTTTGGTCATATACGGATACAGATATCCGTACGTAGGATTAATATAATGTTTTTTGCTAGACGTTTAATTTAGTGATTTTTCATGATTTTTTAACTTTACTTAAATTTTACTACTATACATAAAATTTATTACATTTCTAAACTAATATAGTTAATTTTTATTCTTTTTAAGAGCTAAAAATTTATGTAATTTATTATATTATACACCCATTTTATATTGTATATGCACATGGCATACACATTTGCTTTTTAAGAATATGGATACACATTTTTCATATCCGTGGTGATCCGTATCCTCAAAAAAAGATACGAATATGGTAATACCTATATCTGATCCGTATTCGATACGTATATACCATAGTTGCAAATCCCCCAAGTAAATTCATTGCATATTATTTTTTATACACGTGACATCAATTGATTGCTTTCTAATTTATCCTATTTATATTATTCATGGATGAGATACAATAGTAAATTTGTGAGAAAAGTTTCAAATTATTTAGTTTTTTTTGCAGGACAATCAAAAGATGTTATTTCATAATATGCTATTACTTTCCACATGTAGCTTATTAACAATATTTTTAGTAGGAGTGAGCACAAGTTCAGGACTGGATCGCACCGGACCGGTGGGATCTGAGTCTGGTCTGGACCGAACGTTACGCAACCTATTTTTAAGTGTCACACAAGTAAATCAACTGCAAGAGACCAAGAGTTTGTATAAACTCCTCGAACAATGAGAGAATAAATCTTCAAAAAGAAAACAAAGACGTTAATTTGTATGTCAATATCCGAAGGTCCCGCAAACAAACCATTGCTGTTAGGAAAAAATTCAAAATATAATTTTTTTGATAAAAATTATCAAAATAAACATTCTTCAAAAAAATATTTCACCACGTTGTGACATGTGGCGGCGGCGAGTTTGTTTTTAAGTGCATAAAGAACTCGACATCACCCGTGTTGAGTTCTGCTTCAGAGAACTCAACATCACCAGCGTCGAGTTCTGCTTGAGAGAACTCGACATCACCAGTGCCGAGTTTACTTGCCGATTTCTCTTGAAATGATTTGCCAGGAAAACAAGATTTCAAATAGAACTCAGCATCACCAGTGTCAAGTTCATTTTGGTTTTTATTGCGGGAAACTGAACTCGACACTGGTACTGCTGAGTTCTTTTCGGTAGAACTCGCCCGTCATGATACCGAGTTCAATTTGGAAAATATGGCAAGTGTTCCTGCAATAAAAATCAAAATGAACTTGACACTGGTGATGCCGAGTTTTCTTAAGCAGAACTCAACACCGGTGATGTCGAGTTCTTTGTACACTAAAAATGCCGAGTTTTTTTTTGAATTAAGTTTATTTTAACAATTTAAAAAAATATTCTAATCTGAAAAATTTACCGTACTACTAGTCTACTAAATAAGTAATAAAAAAAAAACACTCCTCACAGAACACAAGACAGATGGATTCCTTGCAGGGACCAGCAAAAAACACAGAGCAAGACAGACAGAGGAGAGAGAAAACCCCCTCTAGCGAATGAGCTGTCTCCGGTGAACACCTTACAGCGATGGTTCGGAGCAAACCAGTCCTAGTGTTGTTGGCCTTCACAGTCTTGGCTCCTCTCGTTTTCTACACCGACAGGCTCAGAAGCTACATAGACACCTCCCCATGTGAGATCTCTTACCATTTCTTCACAAAGATTCGATTTTGAGGCGAACCCATGTTTTCTGATGGTGTTTTATCTCGGTTTGTTGCAGCGGATGCCGAGTTCTTCGTCAATGTTTCTAACATTGTGGGTATTCTTTTTTTTTTGCAAGTCGAGAATTTTTTTTTTGTTTTATTTGGGGGTGTTTTCGTGGGTGTTTATTGTTTTGGTTTTGATTTCAGGTGTTTAGGAATGGGAGTGGGGAAGTGAAGGCGGTTTCTCAGGTAAAATCCCCCCTTTTCAACCCATGTGGGTTAACTTAATGCGTGTTTTTCTAAAAAGAGTTTTGTTATTTTGAAAAGATGTTTGTTAGGTGATGATTTTTTGGTTTTTTTTTCAAGTTGTAAAAATGAATCACGGTTTTGGCAATTTTGCTAATATATATACTTATCGTTGTTAGGGCATTTCACAGTTGTATTTTTAGTAATTATGGTTTTGTTGCATTAGTCTTTTTTAGGGGTTTCTGTTAAATAGATTATTTATTGGATGACTCTTTTATAGGATTTTAAAATTTTATTGTACGTTGTCAATACTTGTTTGTTGTGAATCCCTTTTTGTAGGGTGAATGCCTCTTTTCTCTTTGTAACATTAGTAATTACGATATTGTTGCATTAGTCTTTTTTGGGGGGTTTCAATTCTATTAATTTTGTTGAAGGGATTATTTACCAGGTGATTCTTTTTTTGGTTGTTAAGGATGAATGCCTGTTTTGGTACTTTGTTTTTTAGTTGTTGGGTGTGCCCCTATTTTCCCTTTGCATTCTTAGTCTTATGTTTGTTGATTTATAAATATGTGAGTTTGGATATTTGATGTGCAGGAGCATAATGTAAATAAGAAGTCAAGTGGAGTTATCAGTTCAGATGTTTCGAGAGAAGACTCTTCAGAGATTCAAGGTAAGTTCCCCTTTCTTTTTTCTAATGAAGGGTGTGTTTTTTGGTCTGGAATGAGGGAAACACAAGTTTCATTCGTAGTTCATATTTTAATGGTATTTGAATTTGAATTGGTCAAAAGTGGTGCGTTTCTATTTCAAATGTCATTTTCTTCGCCTACCGTTTCAGAGTCTTTGCGTTCAGAATTGTTTGTCCTAACATCTGCAGAGCATAAGAGTCGAGTTCTTTCCGCAGCAGAAGATGGTTTGACCCAACAAGTCAACAAGTCTGGATCAGACAATAATGTAATCCAGCAGATTGGCGATGGAGCAGGTTTAAAGGATGGTAATGCTGTCTATACGCAAGGTGAACCCATTTCGAATCCCACCGCTTCTGAGAAGAAGGTTTGTATTGAATTTCCTACAGCTCTATTCAATTTTGTTATAAACCAATGTCATTTTCTTTGCGAGAAACATTTTTTTCTTCATTTTATTTAATAAGGATATTTCCACTCTAATATGGAATAATAGAAGGCAAATGTGAATTCCTCACATAAGCAAGCCTGTACAAAATAAAGCATGAGATCCTCTGATCCAATTAACCTGCTAATCTTGTAAGGAAAAGGTACTATGTGAAAGACCATAGCAATGCTAGAAGTTTACAAGACTCCAAATATTCTTATTCTGAAAAGAAATCAGCAGCCCAATAGATGATAGTATAGTGTTTCACGTTGTCTCCCTGTCCATCATGATTGGTCCTCGAGGACATTGGTATATTGTGAAGCTTCGTCACTGAAAAATGTTTGCGTATTCAATGATGATATTTTTCATTTTCCTGAGATTGGCACTGGCCACCAATTCCTCCAAAGCCATTCTTGAAAGAGTTAAACCACCAACAAGTAAAATCTAAGCTATCAATAAGAATGTTTTTTAAGTTCACCAGGTGGTTCATTCCAAGATACTCCTGAAGGCAGCTGCAACCAAACAATAAGGTTATCTTATGTTCAATTTGACTGTAGGGCTACGACAAACCGTTGTTAGATCCTTCTTGTGTTACACTCTAGTTTGACATGTCTAGCATGACAAAAATTGAGGTGACAGTTATTTTTCTTTGTTCAATTTGCTACCCGTACCGTAATTAGTACTTGTCCTCTGTATTTTGCTTAAGTACAGGTTGTATGATTTTGTCATAGTTTTACTAATATTGTGTATTTAGTTTAGTGCTTCACTGTTTCTTGTTAGTTATCTTATTGGAGTACAAATTTAAACAGTTGTCTGCTGGAGTCCAACGTGAATCACCAAAGATTATTTCCAGAAATAAGCCCATGCCAGATGCTAGGGTTCGTCAACTGAGAGACCAATTGATCCGAGCCAAGATTTATCTGAGCCTTGGGTCAATTAGAAGCAACACTGAACTCGTGCGCGAGCTCAGACTAATAATAAGGGAAGTGCAACGGGTTGTTGGTTATGCATCCAAAGATTCTGAGCTCCCAAGAAAGTATGGGCACTTATACAACAAAGTGTATTGGCTTTTATTCTTTTCCAGACATAACTTTGGTTTTGAAAATTTGATGGTGTAATGCAGTGCGAACTCAAAACAAAGAGTAATGGAGCGGACACTGTCTAAAGCTATGCGGATTCAAGATGATTGCTTTGCGACCTTAAAGAAGCTTCGTGCATTTCTTCATTCAACTGAGGAGCAATTGATTGTTCAGAAGAAGCAGGCGCTATACTTAACACAACTTACTGCTAAAACACTTCCAAAAGGTTTGCATTGCCTCCCTCTAAGGCTTTCAACGGAGTATTACTCACTGAATCACAGTCAACGACAGTTCCCGAATCAAGAAAGGCTTGAAGATCCAAGACTCTACCATTATGCACTTTTCTCTGATAACATATTGGCTACTGCGACGGTTCTAAACTCAACTGTGTTTCATGCAAAGGTATTATTGCTGTAAACTTTGTTTCTCTTAATTAGTCCTGGGTACCAGGGCCCGGCCCCTTAAGGGACACGGGCCCAGACGGGCACAGCCCGTTAAATTTTTATTTTAATATGCCTCCAAAAATAGTAAAATACCTTTAAAAGAACCTAAAATACCTTTAAAAATACCTAAAATATTAAATAAATATAAAATTACCAGGCCCGCAGGCCCGGCACAGTACCTAGGTCTTCTCTTAATCATTATATGAGAACAGATTGTGCACTATTTTTGTAGGTACATGTACTTTTTAATATACTGTTATTTTTTGCAGGAACCTGCAAACCATGTTTTCCATGTAGTGACTGATGGACTGAACTATGCGGCAATGCGGATGTGGTTTCTGGTGAACCCGCCTGGTAATGCCACCGTCCAAGTTCAAAGTGTTGAAGAATTCACATGGTTGAATTCAAGTTATAGCCCTGTTCTAAAACAACTTGGATCAGCATCCATGATTGATTTCTACTTTCGTACACTCCGTGCGAACTCCGATAGAAATTTGAAATTTCGCAACCCAAAATATCTTAACATTCTTAATCATCTGCGATTTTATCTACCCGAGATTTTCCCGAAGCTCAACAAAGTTGTATTTTTGGATGATGATATTGTAGTGCAGAAGGATCTTGCAGGTCTTTGGCTGATTAACCTTAATGGGAAGGTTAATGGTGCTGTAGAAACATGTGGAGAGAATTTCCATCGGTTTGATAAGTATCTCAACTTCTCGAACCCTATAATCTCCAAGAATTTTGATCCTCATGCATGTGGGTGGGCTTATGGGATGAATGTATTCGATTTAGTTGAGTGGAAGCGGCAAAATATAACAGAGATCTATCACACCTGGCAGAAAATGGTAAGTTACTTTCATCAGTTGGTTTCTTAAATTTCTTCAATATGTGCTTTAGTGAGATTTCAAGACAGTTGTCGTTGACATGTTAACATCTTCGGTTGTGAGTTTTTTGTGCTGTGGCTTATGTGTTTGGTTTAGTGAAATATCAGTTTGTATGACCTTTTTTCACACAAATCATTGTTGGTGCAGAATCGCGACAGGCTTCTGTGGAAGTTGGGAACCCTGCCTCCCGGTCTCATAACATTTTGGAAACGTACTTTTCCTCTGGATCGTTCGTGGCACATCCTTGGCCTTGGGTACAACCCGCACATCAACCGGAAGGAAATTGAGCAAGCAGCAGTCATACACTACAATGGTAATCTAAAACCGTGGCTGGAGATCGGTATTCCTAGTTATCGCAACTATTGGGCAAAGTTTCACAACTATGATCAACAGTATCTGCGAGAGTGCAACATCAATCCTTAGATAGGTAACATAGTTTTGATTATGCGGAGAACATGCATTAATTCTGAGTGTTACTTTTTCCTTGAAATTCATTCATTGTATGATAACTTGTTTCATTCTTTGTGTTTGTGTACCTGAAGAATAGACATGTTGTAAATAATTCAGAGAGTAGTGCTTAATGATGCAAGTCATGTTCCATGATGTCTACTTAGCTCGTGGAAAGGATTTGTTTTTTTATTGTTTTGCTTGGTAAAATACAGCGTTCCAACGTCTAAGGGTGTATTTTGATGTTAGGTTTGCATCCTGTCAGATTCTTAGGGAAATTATTTTTTCTCACTCTTAACACCTAAACACCCTAAAGTTTCAAAGGAATTTATCTTCTTGGGAACATTGGATTCGTGATTTTATAAGGAAAAGGAAGAAACTCAAGATTTGAGTTTCATCTGTTTCTGCTGGCAAAAAGTGATCCGGCTTTATTCCCTGACATCCGTTATCCCGTTTTTTTACATGAAATGCCAACATCTAGTGACTCATTTGCCCTCGTCAATTCTAGAATTTCCACCCATGTCCTCTCTAAAAGCAATCTAATTTCACAGCGGTTTGTGTGTTTTCACAACTCATGCATCCATGATCCATCCAAACACTAATGCAAAAACTGGTTTCTTAATGTCAGAAACCCAACTTACGAAATAAATGAGATATTATATGGAGTATAGTTATTCGTAATTTGCATCAGTATATGAAAAAATGCCGATACTTAGAAATACGTTTGTCTAACTCTCAGGTTCAACGCCGCCAATTGGGTTTTGTTTTTATTGGTTTTGAGATTCTATAAATAGTTACAATTCATTTGGAGAATAATTTCCTTATAATGTACATCTAAATTCAAATGAAAATGCCATTTCAAGTTAAAATATAATATTAAAGTACACATTTTCAAATTTTCGTACAGAGGAAGTGGATCATGGTGATGGTGTACCTAATTTGAACGTCGGCTCAGATATTCGGGTTTGGTTCGGAGGACAACCATGTCCATTCATGAGGTGGGCTGAAAACCACATTGGGGACGTTCCATGTCACGTTGACAATAGGACTAGTACGTAACGTGTAATTATTACTAAATAAAACCAATAGACCAATGGTTAATTATATTTGAAAGACTGATGCTCCGTCTAAATTAAGATTAAAGTAACTAGTTCAACTCAAAGAAACCCTGAATTGAACAGAAAGATTCAAGTCCAGTGTCATAGGACACAATACTTTCTTAAAAATACGATAAGATACAATTGTTTGTAAGACACACCTAACATGTTAAGTAATTAAAGCTGTAGTAATACGGAATAAAGACGTCGACTTTAACTTAGGTGCTCCTTTACTCTTGAGGTTGTCAATTTCTATCTTGTTGTGCTTGCCTTTGAGAGTATCATTTTTTAAGCTTAATTCTTTGTTTTTGATGGGGCTGTGATCACACGATCCTTTATTTGTAATGCATCTGGAAACTACACTTATCTATCCGAAAAGAAGCAACACGAGGGATGGTCCTACTTAGGTTTGTCAATTGTGTCGTGTACTAGCGTCTCGTATAAGTGTTTGATATTTTGGATACATGAACACCAAACTATAAGGAATCGTGTCTCAATACTTGTATACTAACATGATATGATAATAATCATGATCTTAATGTTTGAATGAATCAATCATACATGTCAAAAATGACTTGCTTGCTGGACATGTTTAACTTGCATTAAAAAAATCTTAATTGAATGAGAGAAAAAAAGCTTGCATGCTAAGATCACATCGTTAGAAGCTCACTCATCTCATCTTATTGATAATCATTTGCTTCCGTTTGAAAAGGACTTACTTGTGAAAATAAATGAATCACATGATGTAAACATGCATTTATATATGCCACACATATCGTTTGTGTAATAACAGTATGATCCCAAACAATTTGCTTTAGCCAAAAACAAACAAACAAACCCATACACACCATACAATTTGACCCCTCGATCATTACAAAACAAACCACGGTTTTTATAGATCCTTCCAAATTATTGTAGTAAAGCACGGAGCACCCAATCCTACATAGAAAATAAAAGGTCATTCAGTGACTTAACAACCACCTTGACCACGACCTCCACCGCCACAACCTCCACCATATCCGCCTCCACCCCCAAAAACACCGCCCTCTAACCCTTGTGACGACGTCAGCTAATACCACAAGAAAAGATTATAGCCGACATGATCGATAGAGATGCTAAAACCATTCAAACCATGAATACGACTCCAAGAATGCACTACTACAGAATATCAACAAACTTAAGCATAAATCACGATAATACGAATATATTCAAGATTAAAACCAAAAAATCGAAATGTCGCATTCACCAACAATAAGCGACACGAGAAGTATACTAACATAGAAAAGAATCACTACTACAAGAAAAATCCAAAAATAAACCAACAAAAACGAACTTAACACTTACATTGGTAGGATGTGGAGAGATGAAGGAAGAAGGAGAAGAGGGCCGGAGAAGGGGAGGAGAGGTTGGGACGTCACTGCGGTGCCGGAGACGGTGCAGATCGGTTGGAGAACGGCCGTGGAGGAGGATTCGGTCGCGGGACGGCTAGGGTTTGGGTGAGTTTTTGTCTGAAATGAATGACAGAAAACGCGTCTGTTCGTTTTCTTTTAGACCTATAGACGTCGGATATTATAAATGTCCGACGTCTATATGCAGGGATTATAGACGTCGGATATTCATAATATCCGACGTCTATAGGCCGACGTCTATACCCTATAGACGTCGACCTCACAGGTTAAACTGATACCCGACGTCTATTTGTCGACGTTATACCCAATAGACATCGCATAAACGCGGTAATACAATAGCCGACGTCTATATTACCACATCGACGTCGGTCGTAGTAACGACCGACGTCTATGCTATGCTCTCCCTTCTAGACGTCGGTTGTTATAACGGCCGACGTCTATTGGACGACGAGTAAAGTCCATTCTGCACTAGTGATGGTTCCAAAATGGTTACTGGAATGTCCCCCGAATTTGCCATGCTCACCACCATTGGCGTCGACGGACAACACGAACGCTCTTGCCATCTGTAATCAAACTTTTTTGATTTGTTATTTTGTTTGTCTCTAGTGATAGAAAGTTGTGAACTTATAGTTACAGGTTTGTTTGTTAACGTGTGTTTGATCACCTTCCTGGTGAAGTCGACATGTAGTCCTCGATAACTTAGACAAAGGTTAGTGAAGAACGATTTCTACTTATTATATTTATAGTAACGCTTTCATTAATTAAGATATGGAATATATATTCCTTGACAATGCCTTCATTTATTGCCCCCACCATTGATGGCTACTCCGGTACCCCCACTTTCCTCTCCATCCATATGTTATGTGTTTGGGCCTCATTAAAAAATGATTATGATGCAGAGGTGGAATGGTGGCCGGTGGGCGTCATATTCTTTAAATACTTCTCCTCATGTTCTTCATATATGACCTTCAGTGGCCAATTGCTTTAAAAAACTTATTGAACAAAGTTCCACGATGGGTCTTTTGAAAGAATGACGTTAGCAGCAATAGTTTGAGGCCCGAAGACCCCAAGAAAGTCAATGTTCAACATGTCGACATCAGCAACAAAAAAATTCTAAACCCCAAACCCCAAAGTGACTCACGTTACCAAATCCTACAAGTGTACAACTCTCTCTCCTCAGGAGAAATACAAATTCACAAATCACAAAAAATTGATGGAAGATGGCTAGAGCCCATAGGCCCTCCGTAACGGGAGGCAAAATTTCGGGCAACCGAAATGCCACCCTTAAAGGGTGGGCGGTTCTGCCAAGGCGGGAAATTGCCTGATTTTCCCCTGGGTGCCCAATTCACTAGTGCAGAATAGTGAATAATCATCACCCCATTAGACGTCGGTCACCCATATAGCCGACATCTATAGGTATAGACATCGACTATTAATACAACTGACGTCTGTGAGGTCCTCTAGACGTCTTTTTAGAATACCTATTGCAACCGACGTCTATACCCTGACGTTTATCCTTCAAGCCTATAGACGTCGACCCATAGACGTCGGTCACATACTACAACCGACGTCTATGCCCCATGCATATAGACGTTGACTTTAGGCTATGACCGACGTCTTTTTTACATTTATTCCAACAAAAACCTCCACGACAAAACCTAGCCGTTCTCCGACTCCAACCGACCGTTCTCCGACCAAACCGCAACGACCAATCTCCGGCACCACAACGACCTCCTCCGTCACCACAGCCGCGCCGCGCTCTCGCCAACCATGACCTCCTCCTCCAACGCAATTTCCTCCTCCTATAGTTCGTGCTTAACTTGGTTTATGACCCATGTTGTGTTTTTGTTGTTATTCGATTAGTTTCGAGTTTTCCCAACGGATTTCGTTGTTTTGTTTTGATTTTGAATCTAGCAACAACCCAAAGTTTGATTTGAATTGCCCATCGGATTTCGTTGTTTCGTTCATTTGATTTCGATTTTTCAGTCCACCCAACATCCCAAAGTTTTAGAAAGTTGCATAAGTTAGAATGACATACTAAGTTGATTGAATTGAAGTTGAAAATGTTATATTTATAATGTCTATGTGATATAGTGGAAATCAGTATACATGATATGAATGTTTGATGTTTGTAATGTGAATGTGAAGTAGTGGAGAATATTATATATTTTTCTTGTTAATCCCAGGATTCGAATATTAGTTCATAGCAAATTTTTAGGGGAGGTTCTGTCAAACTTTCAATAAAATTTTAATCCCAATTGTTATGAATAACATGATATTTTATGTTTAACATGTTTTTCGTCTTAAAATTATAATTCAAGTAATTGTTTTTAATACTTGAATTTTAATATTTTAAATGTTTATTGCCTTGCTTCTTTGAGTTTTCAATATTATTTACATATTGTCTTTAAATATGCTGGTATTATGATAATAACTTATCGACCCCCTTAAGCAACTTGGCCTTTAATAACCTATAACAAAATATTAGACAATATTTGCTAAGTCATTCATCATATAGGATTTTCCATTCATCGTATTTATCTTTTATTTTACGATTTCTGTCATAGATTGCTGGTGTAAGGTACATAATCTCTTTCGCTCGTCATTCATTAGAAAACATGCATTAGCTAGTAGGACTTGCATTGAAACAATAGTGAGGTGAGTGTTTGTTTGGTGTGTTGTTTGTTAGATTAATGTATGAAAAACACCTAGGGGCAGTCACTTATAGGAGATGAGGTGGGGGATTTCATCACCTTTTCCTTGGCTCAAAAATCACATAATAAAAGAGCCTTAATAAAATCAAATTAGACGTTGACCCCTAGGATTTCCAGACGTATTAAGGAGAGGAAATCATTTAAGACCGTTATGGCCTGAACGTCATTGCCCATCTAATCTCCCTGAGATTTTAGGAACCCCCGGGTTCTTTATTTCCTTCAGACTAGTGGTCATCACCGTTTAAGACCGTTTCGGCCTGAACGTCGTTGCTCATCTAGTCTCCCTGAGAGTTTAGGAACCTCCAGGTTCTTGATTTCTACAGATTAGTGGTCCTCAGTGGGACCTCGAAGTTAGGCGTCGTCTAGTGCTACGGACATATACTGGACTTTATGCTTGCTTTTGCCTTGATTGCTTAGTTATGTTTCTAACCCTCCTTATTCCCACGCTAGATTAAGGATTTCATCTCCTCTCTCCCGAGTCATTTTTTCTCATCTTCAGGTCCCTGGATCTTCTCATCTAAGAACACTTTCTTTTAAATTGAAATTTTATTTCTTGTCTTCAATAAAAACTATCATTTTTCTTAATGTTTAGATTGAATAGATCGAGAGTGGATTTTTTCAAACCGATCGAGTGATGAGTATGAGAACATGGTGAATATGTTCTTAGAGGTGGTCAAAAATCATTCAAATAATAGGAATGACATAGATATGGCGTATTGTCCATGCAGTAATTGTCATAATATGTTAGTTCTGACTTTTCGGAAAATAAAAAACATTTGTCTGAGAAAGGTTTCGACCCAAGTTACAGACATGGGATATGACACAGTGAAAATGAATCATTTAGTTGTTCCAAGAATGACAGAGACAATGTTAGTCTGGGAGATCAGTTAGAGGAAATGGTTCAGGATATAGCTGAAAACTTTTCATCCAACCTCGATTTACTTGGTAGTATGTTGGGTGCCCGAATGTATGGAAAAAATGGTGCCATTGCATGGATAGGGTGTACCGGACTAATGACGGCGGCCAGAGGTGCCCGAAGAGGCACCTCTCTCAATAGTTGACAATTTCCTATAGATCTTCTGGTTTTGTTTGGCTTAGATGACGTTTTGCAGCTCGACCGCCATCTCAGAAATGTCGGTGTTAAAGAGTGTTCCTGAGCTCACTGAAGAGCTTGAGGAACTGGCTCTAACATCCTCCTCCATGTAGTCAGGCACCCATGCCTCAGGAAGGCAATGGCGAAATGACGGGGTCATCTTCGCTACCTCGAGGTCGGTGCCTTGGCGCCTCAGAATGCGCTCAAATCGTGGGATGTCCAACATGCCACACAATTTGGTAACCAGAGTAGGCAAACAGTGTATTTCTTTCATTTTAGCATTCACCAAAACATCAAACAATGTTCGACAAATGCATTGAGGTAAACCATCCATCAGACTATACACGATTCGAAAACTAGGTGTGAAAAATGTGGAGGTCTGCTCTTGACCCAACACATTTCTACACACCCACCTGGCTACAATGTGCACATTGGAGTAAATGTGCGCATTAGGTACTCCCCCATGCGATGATATAGGTTGCCCGCGCCCAAGCATAGATCGGTAAAAAATAATGTCGTGGGTAGGCGTGAGCTCATCGACTAAGGGGATCCCAGTCGTGTCAGAGATAAATTGGGATGTCACGGTGTGCTTCACCCCTCTGAGAGTGACATTAAACTCGAGTGGTCCGGTCTGGTCACACTCGAGTTTAGTGAAGAACTCAAGTACGAGAGACTCTACGTACATGATTTCGTCACCCTCATACAGCAAATGGTACCACCCTTTAGCTACGATTCAATCGTAGAAGGGTTCCCCGGATTCACGAATCAGGGAGGCAAAATTGAGTTCTGGAATAAAATTGTGGCTGGCCCTACCTGCACCTACTTTGGCGAGCTTTAACGGCGGAGCACACGACGGTGAAGACGAACACGGCGCGAGAGGGATGGAGACCACCGCACGCCGACACCAGCCGCAAAACAGAAAGTCCACCAACGAAACCCACAGAACACCCAAAATTACGCGACCATGCGAAGAGAAAACGCAAACAGAGCACAAAAAACCGTGAAAAACCGCTGATTGGCGGTCTGTTCGTGCGATTTGGGGGTGGGATTTGGGTGGCGTCGAAAGCAAGGGGGAAGACACATTTTTTTTCTCTGGGAAGAATGGGTAGGGCAAGGCAAATCACGCGTTTTGACCAAAGGCAAGGGAAAATATCCAAAAGGTCTTCCAATTTTTTGCTTTTCTTCATTTTTCAACTTTTTTTAACACAACAATGATATGTACAAACAAAAGAAGGGATGGATCACATCATGTGACCACATCCGTGGGGAGTTCGTGTAAAGTCACGACTTGCTCCTCGACCTCTGTCGTGGTCCCTTCCAAGTACGGTTTGAGGCGTTGTCCATTAACTTTGAACACGTCTCCATTCCTTCGATTTTGAAACTCAACCGCCTTATGAGGGGAGAAAGTTAAATCAATAATGGGCCCTGACCATTGACTCCAAAGTTTCCCCAGAAACAAGTGGAGGCGAGAATTATACAACAAGGCCTTTTGTCCCACTTCAAAGGTTTTGATTTGAACCAAACGGTCGTGAAAATTTTAGTGCGGGACTTGCAGATCTTGACATTCTCATAATCTTCATTTCTCAACTCCTCCAACTCGTTGAGGTCTAACTTGCGATTGGCACCGAAAACATCATGACTCATGTTAAGATGTTTGATTGCCCATAATGCCCAGTGCTCAAGCTCTACCGGAAGATGGCAAGCTTTGCCATAAACCAGCCAGTAGGGGGACATGCCATTGTCGGTTTTAAATGCAGTGCGGAAAGCCCACAATGTATCATTAAGCTTGACCGACCAATCTTTCCTTGAAGCATTAACCGTTTTATCAAGAATTTTCTTGAGTTGACGGTTGGAAATTTCCACCTGCTCACAGGTTTGAGGATGATAAGGTGTGGCCAACTTGTGCGTGATGGAGTATTTCCTCAGCACTGCCTCAAGGGATCGGTTCACAAAGTGTGTCCCCCGATCACTTATGATACAACGAGGTGTCCCAAACCTCGCAAAGATGTGTTCTTTAAGAAATTTGATCACAACCTTGCGATCGTTAGTGCAAGTGGGGATTGCTTCAACCCACTTTGACACATAATCAACCGCCACAAGGATGTAAGGGTGACCATGGGACACAGTAAAAGGACCCATGAAGTCAATTCCCCAAACATCAAAGATGTTGACCACTAAGATAGGATTGAGTGGCATCATATCACGTCTGCCAATGCGGCCCATACGTTGGCACCTATCGCATGCTTTGGAAAATGCAAAAGCGTCTTGGAACAACGTACGTAGGCCAGTAAAATCCGCATTGGAGTATTTTGGCAGCAGTTTTCATGGTACCGAAGTGCCCACCACATGCTTCCTTATGGCAAAAAGGAAAGACACTCTGAATCTTGTTGTCAGGAATGCACCTCCTTATGATTTGATCGGCACAATACTTAAATAAGTAGGGATCATCCCAATAGAAGTGCTTGAACAACGACTTGAATTTCGCTATCTCACTGTGTCTCCAATGAGCCGGCACCTCCCCGGTTGCTAAATAGTTCACAATGTCAGCGAACCAGGGGGTGAGGCTATTGCCATAAGGTTCTCATCAGGGAAGAACTCGTTCACCGGTGGATCCAGTGAAAGATCAACTGGGATGCGAGAGAGGTGATCAGCCACGACATTCTCGCATCCCTTCTTGTCCCATATTTCAAGGTCGAACTCTTGTAACAACAAGATCCAACGCAGGAGACGGGGTTTCGCCTCCTTTTTAGAAAAAAAGGTAGCGGAGAGCTGAGTGATCAGTGTAGATGATGACATGCGACCCAATGAGGTACTGTCGAAATTTTTCCAACACAAATATGATCAGGAGGAACTCTTTCTCAGTAACGGAGTAGTTGTGCTGGCCGTCATTGAGAGTACGACTTGCATAGTAGATCACATGAGGCAATTTGTCGACTTTCTGACCCAAAACCGCTCCTATCGCGTAATCAGATGCATCACACATCAGCTCGAAAGGTAGAGTCCACACCGGTACCTTAATAATAGGAGCTGAGGTCAACTCACGCTTCAAAAACTCATACGCAGTCATGCACTCATGTGTGAACTCAAAAGAGGTACCTTTAGCAAGCAAGCTCATCAAGGGGCGAGCTATTTTGCTGAAATCCTTAATAAATTGCCGGTAAAAAATGGCGTGTCCAAGGAATGAACAGATTTCTTTTACCGAGGTGGGTGGCGAAAGCTTAGCAATAAGCTCAATTTTTGCCCTATCCACCTCGATACCATCACGAGATACCACATGACCCAAGACGATACATTTTGTTACCATGAAATGACATTTTCCCAATTAAGGGCTAAGTTCGTTTCCGAACACCTTTTGAGAACAAGTCTCAGGTGGTGCAAGCACTCATCAAAGGAGGTGCCATGAACCGAGAAATCATCCATGAAGATCTCAAGGAAGTTCTCGACCATATCGGAAAAAATACTTAACATGCAACGTTGGAATGTTGCTGGTGCATTGCATAGTCCAAAAGGCATCCGTCTATAAGCAAACGTCCCAAAAGGACAAGTGAACGTGGTTTTCTCCTTGTCTTCGGGGGCGATTGGGATTTGATTGTACCCCGAATAACCATCAAGGAAAAAGTAATAGGCGTGCCTGGCGAGTCTCTCCAACATCTGGTCGATGAAAGGTAGATGGAAGTGGTCCTTACGCGTGACCGCGTTCAACTTCCTATAGTCAATACAAACTCACCACCCAGTTTGAAGTCGTGTGGGTACAAGCTCATTGTTTTCATTCTGGACAACAGTGATACCCGACTTCTTGGGCACAACTTGGACAGGACTTACCCAAGTACTATCCGAAATGGGGAAAATGATGCCATGATCTAAACACTTGATCATCTCTTTCTTAACTACTTCTGTCATTGCTGGATTTAAACGCCTCTATGGGTCGCGACGTGGTCGTGCCTCATCCTCCATAAAGATGTGGTGCTTCACGACGTCGGGACTTATCCCTTTGATGTCCCTCAAGGACCACCCAATGGCTGATTTGTGCTCCTTTAGGACTTGAATCAGACGTTCTTCCTGATCACCAGTCAACATCGATGAAATAATCACCGAAAATGACTTGTTGGGACCGAGAAAAACGTGTTTCAGTTCCTTAGGGAGTTCTTGAAGCGCAATTGTAGGTGGTTCCTCAAGGTGAGGCGTGATATCTAGCTCGAGATGTAAGATAGGAGGAGCTCGTATGTACTGAACAACATGCACATCATTGCTCAACTCGCTCCCGTCCTCTTCATGATCGGAATCGTCCATGATGTAAGCACTTAGATTTTCATGAATCAGGGGGTACTCTTCTTCTATTTCTTCTTCCAAGTCCCGGATAAGATTGACTTCCATGGGGTCCTCGAAAGATGTCGGCTGCCTAGACATATTGAACACATGGAATGTCGTGGTCAAGTTCCCGAACGACAATTTCATGAGTCCAGTGCGACAATTGATCAAGACATTTGACGTCGCCAAAAAAGGTCTACCCAAAATCAATGGAATCTGAGAGTGGGTAGTCTTGATTGGTTTGGTCTCAAGGACGACGAAGTCAACAGGAAATATGAAATCACCGACCTTGATTAGGACATCTTCGATGACCCCCAAAGGGACTTTGATCGAACGATCAGGCAACTGCAAAGTTGTTTTTGTAGGCTTGAGGTCGCCTAGGCTTAATTGTTGATACACAGAAGCTGGTAAGAGGTTAACCGCTGACCCTAGATCTAGCAAGACATTATTAATGCGAGAGTCCCCAATGATACATGAAATTATTGGACTACCCGGGTCCTTCAATTTTACGTATGTAGGGTTCGAAATGATCGAGCTCACATTAGCCTCCAAAAAGGCTTTGCTAGGGACGTTGGTTTTCCTCTTAGTTGTACAGAGATCCTTCAGAAATTTTGCATAGGGAGGCGTTGGTGTATTACTTTCACCCTCGGTCTCTTTCTCACCATCATTCCCACAAGGGGGCTGCACAGATGGATTTTCTGGCAAGGACACGTGGTTGTTGACCTGCTTCCCATTTCTCAGGGTCACAATGGCATTAACATGGTCCACAGGTTCTTCCACGTAGTTCACTTGCCCCTCTGTGGTCTTGAACTTGCATTTTTCATGTTGGAGTGCTGTTGAGCACGGGGGTTAGCCACAAGTTGGCTAGGCAAACTCCCTCTCTCTCTCTCATGTATTGACTGAGCCAACTGACCCATCTGAAGCTCGAGAGATTTGATGGTCTGCTGATTCGAAGTGAGGACTTGACTCGTGGACGACATAAAGTTTTTTACAGAGTTCTCAAGTCCACGAGTTAAGTTCTCAAGCGAATTAAACCGAGTTTCCAAGTTGTTAGAATTTGGGAAACTTGGTGGGTTGGTGTTCTGACTTTGGGGTGGCTGATGAGACTGTGAATGAATGGGAGGGTAGTGTGGTCGGTTAGGTGGTCGAGAAAAGTTTGAAGGACCACCTGGGGCATTGTTATGGTTCCATGAAAAATTAGGGTGGTTCCTCCATCCAGGGTTATATGATGACGAATATGGGTCATTCCTGGATCTATCATAGATGACATTTACATGTTCCATCTCAGGAGGAATGGATGAACACTCACCCCCTATATGACCTACCCCACCACATAAATGACATGGAAATGAACCAGATGCAGACACCTGAGACACATCGTGCTTGTTTTGGAGCTCAATCGAATCCATACGGCGCATTAAGGGTGCCATGCTTGCCTCGGTGGCCGTAGTGGTATCGACGGCAAATGCGGCACCTGATCTAGTCGAGTTTGCATTTGCGATCCTTGCTCCTATGCTAGATGATGCAGGTGGTTCCCTTACACTCTTCCATTGCATGGTTTTCTCAGTGAGGTTTTCTAGGACAACCCATGCCTCCCTTTCATCCTTTCCTAAGAACTCTCCTTGACACATGGACTCAAGGAGCATTCAGGATGGAATGTGAAGACCCTCGTAGACAATCTGACACATGCGCCACAACTCGATGCCATGGTGAGGGCATGAGGATAGTAGCTCCTTGAACCTCTGTAAGTATACATGGAATGATTCAGTCTCATGTTGATAGAACGAATTGATTTCGTTCCTCAATTTTTGAGTCCGAGGATTTGGAAAGTACTTCTTGAGGAATGCAGATTGAAACTAATCCCAAGTCCTAAAAGCATTCGCATGGTTGTTGTACAACCACTTCTTGGCATCAACCTTCAGCGCAAAGGGGACAAGCCTAAGATGGATGGAGTCTGTATTGTTGCAGCTTGAACATAGCACATACCTCCTCAAATTCCCTGAGAAAGATATAGGGGTCACCTTTCCCAGTGAAGTGAGGGATCATGAAAATAAACTGAGGCTTGACCTCAAAATGGTTCCCATTTTCCTCTGGTAGCATCGATCACGAAGAGGTACGGGAGCGACAATAGGAAGAACAGGTGGGTCCAACAACTGCTCCTCCTCACGGAAATTAGCAGCCATTGAACCCAGACTGTGTGCGACACGAGAGGAGTAAGGCGTCGAGAAATCGACTACTGAAGCAGGGTTGACAATGCGCCTCGTCAAACGGCCACTCTCGTCTCGTGCCCACGAAAGCATGCACAAATGTGCACACACACAAACCAATTTTTTCTTTTCTTTAAACAAAGAATGTGCGTAGAGGAGAAGACGGGAGGACACAGGAGAGAAAAAGTGACTCAGGAGAGAAGGGAAGAAGTCCTTATACTACGGCGGGTGGGTACAGGTAGAAACACACAAGGAAACAAGGCTGAAACAGTCCTAAGGTCGCTATAGGTCCTTACAGCTAGACGACGCCTAACTACGAGGTCACACGGCCTCAACACGCCTCACCTCCCTACGACGAGGACAATAAATCCCAGCAAGTGAGTCAAGATCTGGAGATTTCGTCTCTCCTACTATCGATAGAGTGGACAACGCCGATCAGGCCATGACGGTCGGGACCGGATCACTCTCCTAATGTGCTCGAAATCCTTAAGGCCAATGTCTACTTGATAAAATTAGCCTCTTGATTAGTGTGGTTTTGGGGCGAAGGAAAGGGTGATGAAATCCCCCACCTTATCTTATATGGGACAACCTCTCCTTAGTAGCGTTTCGGAGTCCAAATCTAACAATCAACTCTCCAAACAAACGCTCAACTCACACTTGTTGCAATGCACTTCCTACTTACTAATTCATGTTCATACGAAATGCATGAATGAGAGAAGGAAATGCGTACCTCAAGCCAACACTCAACAACTGAAAGTAAAGCTAAAAGAAGAGACAATCTACGTGCCTAAGTCGAGCACATGATGCATGACCAAAACAAGAAATAATGCCTAATCTTTTGCTTTGGTTTTTAAGGTCCCAGTTGCTTAAAGGGAGATTGATTATTGATCTGGGAATAAACTATAAGTAAAAACATGCTAAATCGAGTCCCAGATCACTATATCCAATAATACCACAGGACAAAGAAAAAATAAAGGAAACAGAGCTCACCAGACCGCTGATTGGCAGTCTATGCTGCTCTGTTCGTCTTCAAATTACTACTGATTCTTTCCCTTGGTTCTCAGAGTCTCCTGAAACAAAGAAAACTACACAACACAAATTAAATCCACTCGAATCGTCCAAACCAGAGTCTGGACTGACACCTCCCCGGCAACGGTGCCAAAAACTTGTTGAACGTTTTAAATATACCACAAGTGCACGGCGTCGGTGAAGACGTGACAAATACGGGTCGTCCGCAGGGAGGTGAGGAGCCTCTCATTTGCACGAAATCAAGTGGCAACAAAAAGGGAAGAGAGTTTGATTATACTAATCTATCCTACACTAAACTAGGAAGTAACACATGCACAAGTAAACAACAAGCGATGAACTAAAAAACTTAACTAAGAACTTGATAAGTATGCTGGAATCAGTAAGAGAGAGACCCCTTAGGGGGTGGAGTGACTACACATACACAATAAGGAGGTAAGAATGTCTTCCTATAGGCACAAGTGGAGGTAGTATTTTCATGTATGGGAGGTGTCTACTTATCATGGCAAAACCCATCAATTAAATCACTAAGCTACTTGATTAACATTCATATATACAAGGTGGTTGTTTCAGAACCTAAACAAGCATGGGAGGTGTCTTAAAACTTGTTGAAAAACCCATCTAGTGAAGTGTTCTATTCTAACAAGCAAGCATGCATTCATATTAATCAACACATTTCAAAATAAAACATTCTTCCTTTCTTAATTGCATATATAAGTGTCATCTCCACCCCCCAAAAGGGGAGTGATTTTAACTAAGCTAGATTTAATAAAAGACAATTACACTAAACATGCAAGAACTATAGAAGAAGCACAAAACATAGAAAACTTTATTGATTTAAGATTCACAATACTAGTAGCATCTCCCCACTTGAGTTTCTTCCTTCAAGGCTTTCACTTCAATTAGGGAGAATGGCCACAAAGCATGGAGTGATTATAATAGAAGGTGAAGAGTTCTATTTATAGCCATAGGAAAAGGTAATCCGGGACGATCCCCCGGTATGGGACTAAACAAATACCAAAAATAGACTAAATACGTTCTAATACACAACCCACAAAAATATCCACGGATCCGGAGCAACCCAGACCGCCAATTGGCGGTCTACAGGATCCGGATCGGCCTGGTCTTTCGTCTAGGCTTTCCATGATGGTATTGTTTGTCTTTGATGCATTTACTTGACTTGTTGGAGCTCCAACTCGAATAGAATTGCCAAAATACTCCCCATGAAGGTGTGGAGTATTTTTGTTTGCCAATTGGTTCTTTGATCTTTCATTCAGGTCCTTTGATCTTGCATCGTAGTCCTCGAGTCTTTCAACTCAGTCCATTTTCCTGCTTTTGGGTCCTTTTCTGCCTCTTCTCTTCAAACCTATTTATTTTTGAAATTCAAACATAAAACTCGTTACATAGCATTGTTTTGGTGAAATATAATGGATATAAGATACAAATGTAAGCATGGAATGATGTCAATCAGAGCCGGTGGCGGCAGGAGTAATGCTCGGCCACTTTATAAGACAACACCTGCCTATCTTTGATGGCAGAGGAGATTCTGAGCCTGCTGAGGACTGGGTCTTCAAGATCAAGAATATCTTTCAGGCTATTGGGTGCCTTTCCGTGTGGAAGGTGGGCATAATGGCTTATGTTTTGGGAGGAGACGCGTCAAACAAGTGGAGAACCACATATGTAGTGGTATTTGATGGTAGGAGAGACATCAGCTGGGAGGAGTTTTTGCATGAGTTCAACAAGCAGTATATCCCGGAGCATGTCAGGGATGGGAAGATAGCGGAGTTCATGACCCTCGAGCAAGGAGAGATGACCATTGTAGCGTACACCAGGAGGTTCAACACCCTGGAGCATTATTGTCCGGAGATCTGGGTGACACTAGTACAACAGGCGAAAAAGTTTGTGCGGGGGCTTCGGAAGCAGTTCCGTACTTGGGTGACTTACAATATGCCACAGACGTTAGCTAATGCTTTGAGGTTCGCCACGATCATAGATCAGGATTTTCAGGAGAACAACTTAGAGGCTAGGAGGCCACAAGGGAAGGTCAGCAGACGTCCTAGAGTTCCATTAGCAGGAAATCCGGGCAAGAGTCCCTGGATTAGAGGAGGTGTGGCACGTGAGCTTGAGCCGTGCAGGAGTTGTGGTAGAGTCCATTCCGGGGAGTGCTAGGGTCGTACTGGAGTTTGTCATGGTTGTGGCAAGTTAGGTCATTATATCAGAGATTGTCAGAGTGGATCAGGAGAGTTGAGCGGTTGACCAGGACCCCCAGCGACAGGTTGAGGCGGAGTTTGTCATCCTTTTTTGCCACCGCAGCCGGAACAGAGAATCAGACGGGTCTTTACCATCCAAGCGGATCAAGCGAGGGATGCCACCACGGTGGTAAATGGTACGCTTCTTGTTGCTAGTTTGGTAGCTAGAGTGCTTTTTGATTGTGGGGTCACACACTCGTTCATCTCTATCCGATTTGTAAGCGTGTTGGATCGTACCCCTGCGTTGCTAACTGCCAATTTGGAAGTTAGTACACCCTTGGGTTTGAGGGGCGTTGTGGGGAGCTTTCTCCCCGACGCGACGATTGTTTCGGAAGACCAGGAGTTTCCGGAAGACCTGGTCTTACTGCCGATGAAGGACTTTTATGTCATACTGGGGATGCATTGGCTATCACAGTACGATGTGCGAGTCTTGTACCGAGGGAAGAAGATTCTGATTCCGAGGAAGGGCCTTTTGGATGTGCTGATCAGGGGGACGAAGGAAAGAGGAGGCCGTGTTGTTGTATCAGCAGTGAGGGCACAGAGGTTGATACAACAAGATTGTAAAGCTTTTGTGGCCAGCCTACTAGTTTCAGATCCTGAGATGAGGAGGTTGGAGGAATTCGAGATAGTCCAGGAGTTTTCAGAGGTCTTTGCGGATGATGTCACTGGTCTGCCACCTCACATGGAGATATAGTTTGGCATCAATCTGGTAGCTAGGACCACACTGTAGTCGAAGGCGTCGTACAGGATGTCACTTGCAGAGTTAGCTGAGCTGAAGAAGCAGTTGCATGATTTGATGAATACTGGGTTTATTCGACATAAAGCGCTGATACTCTTCGTGAAGAAGAAGGATGGATCGTTGCGGATGTGTATTGATTACAGGATTCTGAATAAGGTTACCATTAGGAATCGATATCCTTTACCCAGGATCGATGACCTCTTTGACTAGTTGCAGTCAGCAAAGTTGTTCTCGAAGATTGATTTGCGCTCCAGTTATCATCAATTGAGGATTAGGGAGGCAGATGTCCAGAAGACATCATTCAGGACGAGATACAGTCACTATTAGTTTCTGGTGGTGCCTTTTGGGTTGACGAACGCGCCTGTAGCTTTCATGGTTTTGATGAACAAGATGTTCACACAGTACCTCGATAGATTTGTTATTATCTTCGTGGACGACATTTTAGTCTACTCACCGGATGTATAGCAACATAGGGGGCACTTGAGGATTGTGCTTGGCATCATGAGGGACCATCAGTTGTATGCCAAGTATTCGAAGTGCCAGTTCTGGTTGGATAATGCTTTTCTGGGACAGATCGTATCGGGAGCTGGGATATCTGTGGATTCGACGAAGGTTGAACCAGTGACGCGGTAGAGAGCACCGACGAGTGTGACCGAGATTAGGAGTTTCGTGGGACTGGCGGGTTATTACCTTCGTTTCATCAGAGACGTGTCGAGACTTGCTTCGCCTTTGACAACATTGATGCAGGAGGGGGTCAAGTTTGTTTGGTCCCAGAATGTCGTGTCTTCAACCATTTAGCCAGACGCCGCATAGTATTTTGCCAGTAATGTCGTGTCTTATAATTTCCCACCCTAGATGAGCATGAAACACAAGTTTTTCATGATCTCGCTAATCATTCCTGGTCATCCTGGAAACAAGTTAGATGTTTGTTTGCAACCACTTATCGAAGAGCTGATAGAACTTTGGGAAGAGGGTGTAGATACCTATGATGCTTATAGTAAGTCATCTTTCACGCTCTGAGCTGCATTGTTGTGGACAACAAAGGACTTTCCTGCGTATGCTAATTTGACTGGTTGGATGACTAGAGGGTATATAACTTGTCCTTACTATATGGAAGATACTCATTCCACTTATCTAAAGAATAGTGATAAGATTGTTTATTTGCGTCACCGTCAGTGGCCAGATAAAGATCACCGTTGGAGGAGAAATAAGAGAGCATTTGATGGCCAACAGGAACATAGAGTCCACCTTAATACAAATCTGGGGAAGATGTTCTTAAATATTTTCAAAATTGTTCTTTGGGAAGAGTCACGGAGTAAAAGAGGTGTGTGGAAGCAATCATTCACCTGAGTCAGTTTTTCCATACATTGTGTTCGAAAGTAAACACCGCTAATGATTTCAGTCGCCTAGAGAGGGACATCAGTATTCTTTTATGCCGGCTGGAGATGATATTCCCACAGAGTTATTTGATGTTATGTTGTGTCTTCCAATTTACCTTGCTTGGGAGGCACGATTGGCAGGTCCAGTCCATTATCGCGGAATGTACCATTTCGAAAGATATATGAATAAGTTGAAATCTTTTGTTAGAAATAGAAATAAAGGTATTGTGGCAGATGAGTGTACGACCTTTTGCTCTAGATATTTGAGGAGTGTAGAGACAATATTTACTAAGCCTTTGAGGAACGACGTAGGTGAAAGACCGTTAGGTAAGGTTCAAATGACTATTCCTGATGTTGTTGATCTAGAGAACACTCATAATTGAGGAATTTCAATAGTAAGTGAACAAAAGTATTGCTACTTTCTTCATTTTTTATATTTGATTATTTCATCAGTAACAAAGAAACTCTCCTTTTACATGCACTTTAACCGTTACAATGCCTTCATGGGAGTAGGAGTATGTGGTAATCTAAGACAACAATCAAATGCACGACATAAGAAATTTAGTGATTGGTTCAGGAAAACCGTTTGAAATGAAGGCAGTAAGACTGTTGAAATCGAAGCACTTGCTCGACGGCCGAACACTGTGGCAATGAAATATTTAGGATATGTCATCAGTGGGTTTCGGTTTTGCACAGAGAAACACGAGTCAAAAGGAAGAACTGAGAATTCTAGAATTTTGTGAACGCAAAAACAGAAAGCTACTCAACAACACAAGATAATAATCCTATCCTTGCACCGGTCGACTACTTTGGTGTATTGCAAGACATAATCGAACTTCAATACTTCGGTAATGTGAAATATGTTTTGTTCAAGTTCAAGTGGTATGATGTTCTGGGTCTGGACAATACGACTAGAAGCGACGAATATGAGTTCACGTTGGTGAATGCAAATAAATTTCTGAAGCCGGAAGAACCAATTGTATTTGCATCCCAAGTCGAGCAATTATTTTATGTGGCAGAGCCCAAAGAAAGAGAAAGCGATGACCAATGACTAGTCGTTGTGTGAATGTTGCCAATGGATTTATATAGCATGGAGGAAAAAGTATTTGAAGCCCCTGAGTATGGGTGAGCAAATATTGTACATGATATAGTCAAACTTGACGGCGTTGATTTGGTTGATTTTGTTAGAACAGATTTGAAACCAGTGGTGGAGTAAAACATCCTTAGGAAAACAAATGTAATGACAAAATGTAATATTATGCATGAAAAGATTTGTAGTTTATAAATTTCATTTTGTAATTGATGATAAATTAAATTACTAAAACGTTTAGGTATGTATAGATGTTAGTCTTCACCACCGCACCTTGAGGAAGACAGTGTGAGGCGGAGACGTCGACGACGTCAGGCGTAGGATGACCCAGAGATAGCCGATAATCAAGCTGATACTCTGAAGGTCAGTGGGAGTAAATTTATATTTCTGATTTTGTATGTTGATGATCTCTTACTAGCTACTAATGATCTTGGTTTATTAAATGAAACTAAGAAATTTCTCTCAAATAACTTTGAAATGAAAGATATGGGTGAGGCATCCTATGTTATAGGAATAGAAATATTCCGTGATAGATCACAATGATTGTTAGGGTTGTCTCAGAAAGCATATATTAATTAAGTTTTAGAGAGATTTAAGATGGAAAGTTGTTTAACTGGTGTTGTTCCAATTCAGAAAGGGGATTAATTTAATCTTAAGCAATGTCCAAAAAATGAATTGGAACATAAACAAATAGAGAATATTCCTTATGCATCCATTGTTGGAAGTTTGATGTATGCTCAGACTTGTACTCAACCAGACATCAGTTTTGCTATCGGTATGCTAGGTAGATATCAAAGCAATCCTGGAATAGATCATTGGAGAGCTGCAAAGAAAGTATGGAGATACTTGCAAGGAACGAATGATCACATGCTCACTTATAGGCGGTCTGATCACCTCGAGGTGATTGGATATTATGATTCAGACTTTGCAGGATGTGTAGATGATAGAAAATCTACATTTGGATATTTGTTTCTTTTAGCTGGAGGAGCAATATCTTGGAAGAGTGTGAAACAGTCTGTCATTGCTGCATCCACTATGGAGACTGAGTTTGTAGCATGTTTGAAGCTACCGTTCATGGTTTATGGTTGCTGAATTATATTTCAGGGCTTGGAATTGTCGACTCTATTGCCAAGCTGCTAAAAGCTTATTGTGATAATGCCGCAACAGTCTTCTTTTCTAAGAACGAGAAGTATTCAAAAGGTGTTAAACACATGGAATTGAAATACTATGCCGTTAAAGAAGAAGTTCAAAAACAAATGGTGTCAATTGAACACATTAGCACCAATTTAATGGTTGCGGATCCGTTGACTAAAGGTTTGCCACCAAAGACATTCACAGACCATGTCGAAAGGATGGACATTACTGAAAACAATTATTGATCATGCATATTAATGTAGTATGTATGTTATGTTGTTGACATCTTGAATTTGCTTATGGATTGTTTCTGAAATTATGTTTCTCTTGTTTCATTATCATAGTACATGTACATCAATGAGTTATGTGATGAAACATGAATCGTCTATTATAACACATTATCGTTAGACCATTATGATATCTCTCATTACTGATCATACTAAATATGAAAATTATATTGTGATAATGGAAGGGAATGTGTCAGAATCAGTGACGTACAACCGCCATGATCCTTATAAATTTTCATACTTAGTAGTGACAAATGTTTTAATTGATATAAGGAAAATTTTAGCTTAAATTTTGCGCATTATGTTTTATTATTAATTACTTGAAGTTGAATTGTTACATGGGCTAAGTGGGAGAATGTTAGATATTTTCTTGTAACCCATGTATAAAGTCTCTCAACATTATTAAATTGATAATATTATGAGGCTAAAATTAATTGATTAATTTAAGAGAGATTTATGTTAGTGGGTAGTTACACCATGATGGATGGTTACTTCATCTACTTCTATATAAGGATTGATCATCCATCTTCCAAAGACATAAGTTAGTTTTCCCCATCAAAACTTCCATCAACCAAAAGTGTATGAGGGTTGAGACGGAGAAATCGATTCTTAGCAATTGGAGATTTCTCTTCGTCGAATAAAATCATGGAGCAACGTACGTGATCTTGTTATTCTCTTTAGTATCATTGTGAAAATCATTTGTTCAAGATCCTATAATTCACAATTAGGGTTTTAATGAAGTAAATAAAGTTACATTCGGGACATATATATTTAATAGAAAAGGGTTCCAAAAAAGGAAGAAAAAAAGGATTTGACATATGGCACTAAATGAGATAAACCGACTAGTGTAAAACAACATGGAAAAACCTACTAATACAAAATTGAAATCCCAAATGGAAAACAGAAGCATGTTACCACCAAACGAATCACTAACGCAATAACACAATATAATTTAAAATTTAACAATTTGTCGATACACGTATAATTCACACACACATCCATACATATAAAAAACAAACCCTATCAATCCAGCATCCACAGTGCATGTGCCAACAATATTGAAGCGTTCAACATGCTTCAACCACCACCACCACCTCCACCTCCACCACAACCACCACCTCCACCTCCACCACCCCCGTCACCACCTCCGTCACCACCTCCACCGCCTCCGTCACCGCTGTGGCCACCACGACCACGTCTGCACTTAAGTTTCTTAAGCGCGCAACCAAAGACGACGACCAACACCAGAGATAAAGATGCTAAAACCATGCAAATCATGAAAAAAACTCCAGCAAAGGATCCAAAATAGTTATTTGAGACGACACCAAAGTTGCCAAAGCCACCATTTCCGACGGAAACTGTAAGAGATCTTGCCATAATATGATCGAATTTGCCTGTTATTGATTCTCAACAACTGCAAGAAAGTTGTAGATATAAAGATATAGCGTGATTTGAACATGTCGCCCTTATCTTTGAATTGGGGTTTCTTTTATTATTGTTGACGTTCCAAAATCATTTAAAACACTTTCAAGAAATTGTACTCAATTACTTTAAAAAAATGTCGTTCAAGAACATCAAATCTCAAAATGAATTTTGAAGTAAATCATTGAATGCTGACTCAACTCTACAATATTGTTTTTTGGAAGACTCGTAGTGGCGACGTATTATTTGGCAACTCAATTAAAGAAAACATTCCAATGGGAACACGATAGGTAGAAGGCGGTGGATTCCTCGATCATGGACGTTACGCGTTGATGATTAAAATAATTCCTGTAGAATAATTCCACAGATTTTCGAGAATAGGTAAATATGGTGGATACCAAATAATGCGACTACAACTTTCTTGCAGAATAGGTAAATATGTAATATGGTGGATACCAAATAATGCAAAGACACGGTTTATTTAACTCCTTAGGGCTTAGGTTGTATTTTGGATGCGTCGTTCTAATCTTGAATTTTACTTACTTCAAGATGTAATTTCAAACTGCCGTATTTGTAAATATAATGTTTGGTTGACATCGTATTGGAATTTACAAATTCTTTGTGGCACTTTAAAATTTCACCCCTGTACAGAATTTGTCATATTCAATTTCGGTGAAATATGAAATTTCGAAATTCCTTAACTTATTTTAACTAAAATAATCAAATCAATACAAAATATTAATGCTATGTACCAATTATTATTTAGTACACAGTAGTATGTTATTTTTGACCTAAATACATAGTAGTATGTTGTGTTTATGATTTGTATACAATTCTAAATTAAGAAAAATAATTAAATGTTGAGAATTTCAAATGTTTTGTGGATGATTCATCTTCCTTAACCCCCAATATTTTAAGTAGGCTTTACTCTTATTAATATGATGTAATTTCATTTATTTTGGTTGTAACTCCTACTACATCCTCACCCCATATATAGAGGACTATTGTACATATTTGGTGACAAGAGAAGAAATACATACCTCTCTCCCTCCCTCAATCTTTCATCTTTGGTTTGTTTTGTTTTACAACACGTTATCAGCACGAAGCTCTATCGATTAGAGTCTTCAAACACGCCCAAGCTATTATCATGGCAAACCTCACGAAGCTTGAATTTGCTGCCCTTGATATTTCGGGAAAGAATTATCTCCCTTGGACCCTCGATGCTGAGATTCATCTCACAGCAAACAATCTTGGAGAAACAATCAAAGAATCAAATAAGGCCTCCCCGCAGGAACGTGCCAAAGCAATGATTTTTCTCCGACATCATCTTCATGAGGGTCTAAAAGCTGAATATTTAACGGTGAAAGATCCATTAGAACTATGAAAAAATATGAAAGAAATGTATGACCACCAAAAACAAGTGATTCTCCCAAAAGCTCGCTATGAATGGATACATTTGAGATTACAAGATTTTAAATATGTAAGTGAGTATAATTCAGCAATATTTCGGATCACATCCGAACTTAAATTATGTGGAGAAACAATTACTGATAATGATATGTTAGAGAAAACATTCTCTACATTTCATGCCTCGAATATGCTCCTGCAACAGCAATATCGAGAGCGTGGTTTTAAGAGATATTCTGAACTAATATCATGCCTTTTAGTTGCCGAGCAAAATAATGAACTCTTGATGAAAAATCATCAATCTCGACCCACCGGTTCTGTTCCATTCCCCGAAGTGGATGAGGCTAATCATGGACACAAACGTGAGTCATTCCCTGAAGCGAATGCGACATCATTTAACCACAAACGTGGGCGTGGACTTGGGCAACACCAAGGGCACAGTCGTGGATGTGGTCGTTATAATCTGTGTGGTCATAATTTCAAAGCAAATAATAATGGGAGAAATGCTAAGGGAAATGGAATGCAACATCCTCCAAGGAAATCTGAAAATGTCTGCTTCAAATGTGGCATGACAAATCATTGGTCGCGTATATGTCGTACGCCCAAACATCTTGTTGAGCTCTATCAAGCATCACTCAAGAAGAGAGAAAGTGCTGAAATGAACTTTATTGAGAATAATCAACATGGAATGCTCATGGATACACACTTGGATGTTTCTGATTTTCTTCTAAATGATGAAAATACCGAAACATTTACCGATAATGGAAATGTACACCATAATATGTAGTTTTTCTTATTGTTTGATTTCCGTTCACCTAGAATTTTGGTATTTTATCTTCCTATATATGTAATGCTTGAACCTCGAATATTTGCTTTCGACTTTATCAATATTTAAGTCTTTTAACTCTAACTCTTATATAATATACTGCTACGATAAAATCAAATTTATTATATTTTTCTTTTGTTTCATGTAGAAAGACAAAGATATGACTAATGCTATACCAAATGATGGAGACCAATGTCTAGTAGATAGTGGAACAACAAACACCATCTTGAAAAGTACAAAATACTTTTCCCAATTACATTTAGCAAAAACAAATGTCAACACAATTTCTGGCACTAGCAATTTGATTGAAGGCTCCGGAAGAGCTTGTGTTTTGTTATCTAACAATACAAAATTAATAATAAGTGATGCTCTATACTCTAGTAGATCCAGAAGAAATCTACTAAGTTTTAAGGATATACGTCTTAATGGTTATCACATTGAGACGGTGAACGAAGATAATATTGAGTATCTCCACATTACATCTAATGTGTCTGGCCAGAAAATTGTGTTGGAAAAAATGCAAGCTCTCTCTTCTGGGTTATATAGCACATTCATAAATCCTATTGAATCAAATATGATCACTAACCAGAAGTTAGTTGATCCAAATTTTGAAACTTGGCATGACAGATTGGGTCACTCAGGTGCCATAATGATGCGAAGAATTATTGAAAATTCAAGTGGGCACACAATGAGGAACTTGAAGATTCCTTCATCAAAGAATTTTTCATGTGCAACATGCTCCCTTGGAAAAATGATAATAAGACATTCCACAAATAAAATTGAAAATGAAATGCCTACATTTTTAGAGCGAATCCAAGGAGATATTTGTGGACCCATTACTCCTCCGTGTGGACCATTTCGTTATTTTATGGTATTGATAGATGCATCAACCCGATGGTCACACGTTTGCCTTTTATCAACTCGAAATGTCGCATTTGCTATACTTCTAGCAGAATTAATCAAACTGAGAGCACATTTCCCAAATTATCCAATTAATAAAATTCGACCTGACAATGCTGGAGAATTTACATCCCAAACGTTTAACGATTATTGCATGTCTGTTGGGATCACAATTGAGCATCCTGTAGCTCATGTCCATACACAAAATGGTCTAGCTGAATCCTTGATTAAGAGATTACAATTAATTGCTAGACCATTGGTAATGAGATCTAAATTACCATCATCTGCCTGGGGACATGCCATTTTGCATGTTGCTGCACTTATAAGAATAAGACCAACTGCTTATCATAAATACTCCCCTTTACAATTGGTCTCCGGTAGAGAACAAAATCTGTCTCATCTAAGGGTTTTTGGTTGTGCCGTTTATGTGCCAATTGCACCACCACAACGTACAAAGATGGGACCTCAAAGAAGATTGGGAATATATATTGGCTTTGAATCTCCATCAATCATAAAATATTTAGAGCCGTTAACCGGTGATATTTTCACAGGACGATTTGCTGATTGTCAATTTAATGAGATTGAATTCCCAATCTTAGGGGGAGAAAAACAAAAATTAGAAAACAAAGAAGTGACTTGGAATGCATCATCTATTCCAGATCCTCGAACAGGTCAATGTGAACTTGAAGTTCAAAAGATTATACATTTACAAAGAATTGCAAATGAGTTGCCTGATGCATTCATTGATACTAAAAGAGTCACAAAGTCACATATACCAGCTCTAAATGCACCTGCTCGGATTGATATTCCTAATGTTGCAAATGAATATATTATACGTCGAAAACGTGGAAGACCAATCAGTTCCAAAGATGCAAATCCACGGAAAAAGAAAGAGCAAAATAACGCAGTTGGTGATATTATTGAAACCCATGTAGATTTGATAACACAACAACAAATGGACAATGACAAATTTCCGAAAGAGGTACATGTACCTGAAAATGAAAATGATGATGAGATCTCCATCAATTATGTGCACAATGGAAAAAGATGGAACCAAAATAGAACCATTATTGATGAAAAATTCATATATGCTATAGCAAATGATGTGATGAATGTTGAATATTGTGAACCAAAATCAATTGAAGAGTGTCGACACAGAAAAGATTGGCCACAATGGAAAAATTCAATTCAAGAAGAACTGAACTCACTTGAGAAACGTCATGTGTTTGAACCCGTAGTTCCGACACCAAATAATGTAAAACCAGTACGATACAAGTGAGTATTTGTAATTAAAAGAAATGAGAAAAATGAAATAGTAAGATACAAGGCAAGACTTGTTGCACAAGGTTTTACACAAATACCAGGAGTTGACTATGAAGAAACGTATTCACCTGTAGTGGATGCAACAACTCTTAGATTTTTGATTAGCCTTGCAATTGGAGAAAAACTTGAAATACGACTCATGGATGTCGTTACAACTTATCTATATGGATCACTAGATAACGACATTTTCATGAAAATCCCTGAAGGATTAAAAATACCAAGCACATGCAATACAAAATCTCGAGAGATGTATTCTATAAAATTGAAAATGTCTTTATACGGATTAAAACAATCCGGACGAATGTGGTACAATCGTCTTAGTGAAAGTCTTCTCAAAGAAGAGTTTAAAAATAATCTCATAAGTCCATGTGTTTTTATTAGAAAATCAACATTTGGCTTTGTAATTATTTTTGTATATGTTGATGACTTGAATATCATTGGGAACCCTGAAGAGATTGAAAGAACTGCTAAATATTTGAAGAATGAATATGAAATGAAAGACCTTGGTGTAACTAAATTTTGTCTCGGCCTGCAGATCGAGTACTTACCAGATGGAGTTTTCATTCATTAATCAAATTAGATAGAGAAGACATTAAAACGTTTTAATATGGATAAAGCTCATCCATTAAGTTCTCCAATGGTTGTTCGTTCCCTTAGTGCTGAAAATGATCCTTTCCGTCCTCGAGAGAATGATGAAGACATTCTTGGTCCAGAAGTACCATATCTAAGTGTTATTGGGGCTTTAATGTACCTGACTAATAATACAAGACCTGATATTGTATTTTCAGTAAATGTATTGGCTAGATATAGTTCTGAACCAACACGTAGACATTGAAACGGAATTAAACATGTATTCCGTTACCTTTGTGGAACACGTGATATGAGGTTATTTTTTTCAAAAGAATTTAGAGCCCAAATTAATTGGATATGTTGATGCTGGATATTTGTCAGATCCACATAAAGCTGAATCACAAACAGGATACGTGTTTACATATGGTGGCACGACAATTTCATGGCGATCAACGAAACAAACATTAACAGCAACATCTTCAAATCATGCAGAGTTGATTGCATTATATGAGGCTAGTCGAGAATTTGTATAGTTGAGATCAATGATTCAAAGCATACAAGAAGAATGTGGACTCGACAAAATCAAAGATCGTCCAACAATTTTATATGAAGACAATACTGCATGCATTGCTCAAATAAAAGAAGGATACATCAAAGGCGATAAGACTAAGCATATTTCACCAAAGTTTTTCTCGACGCATGATTTACAAAAGGATGGTGAGATAGATGTCCGTCAGATCCAATCAAGCGAGAATTTAGCAGATTTATTCACAATGTCATTGCCTACAACAGTGTTTGAGCAACTTGTTCACAAGATAGGTGTTCGTCATTTGAAAAATGTGTGTTGAAGTGAGGGGGAACATCATACGCGCTGCACTCTTTTTTCTTTCACCAAGTTTTTATACCATCAGGTTTTTCTTGGTAAGGTTTTTAACGAGGCAGCAACCCTAGCGTATAAAGGTGATCATCCAAGGGGGAGTGTTGAGAATTCCAAAGGTTTTGTGGATGATTCATCTTCCTTAACCCCCAATATTTTAAGTAGGCTTTACTCTTATTAATATGATGTAATTCTATTTATTTTGGTTGTAACTCCTACTACATCCTCACCCTATATATAGAGGACTATTGTACATATTTGGTGACAAGAGAAGAAATACATACATCTCTCACTCCCTCAATCTTTGATCTTTGGTTTGTTTTGTTTTACAACATAAAATGATTTATAATTTTTAGTTGTTTTTTCAAAGTAACATGTTTACCCAAACTAACAAGTTTACCCAAACGTAGTAAAGACAAATCAAGTTATTTATAAATTTCTGGATTTGTAAATCCTCCAATTACAAAATCTGCAGAAGTTACAAATACGACGTTGAAACACAACCTTAAGGTTTTATAAGAATCGCTTGAAAATCCAATCTGCTTACAATAATATTAAAATATGTACCGTCTTGCTTGAACAAACAACTCTTAGCATGCGTGTGGATGATTTAAAAACGGACACAATTATGATAAAATCCCAATTTTTGGTTTCTGGACATCCAAATAAAAATTGTCAGACTCCACATTCCTAAAATATAATGCTCACTTTATGACATTAAACATTGGATTTCAAAAACTCAGAAAGTTTTGTACAATTACATATTTTACTACGTAAAATTTTTGTTGTTTGGACATGGTGATGTACAATTACATATTTTGCCACTAGATTGTTTTTACTATTGTACCCCTGACTTTATCAGATTATTTCATTAAATGCCCTTGTTAGAAACTAATTCATCCACTCAAAAATCGACTTCCTCTTAACACCAACCCGAAATCTATCATTTTCTCCAAAATATGAATGATTAAAGCCAATGTTAGTATATTTTTCTCAATTGAAGACCAAAAATTATAACGTGAAAGGAATGACTCTTTTCGTCGTGATTAGACATTGAAAAACTGAAAAGTATTTTAGCATCGAAACAATTAGAATGCGAACCATAAAAAACCACGTCAACCCAGTATTTATTTACATTTTCTTTATTCTATGTTATCACGAGATGAGGGGGAATCTTATGTGTTCACAATTGCTTTTATTGTTTAAAAAAAACTTTCAAAAATTATAAATGATAACCTCGTAATTTGTCACCTTTTCAATATTTTAGCTCTTTGCTATTGTACCCCTTTATATCTTGCTTTATCAAAATAAACCAATACCAAGTAAACTCCGATAATTTTGCTTTCTACACCTGACAATATATATTGAAGCAAAAAATAATAGGTTATTCGCTTGGACCCACTTGCAAAGTGGTGATATTGGATCTGTGCACTTAAGTTTTCGAATTTTACTTGGTTGCACTTGTATAAAAACCATATTGGTTTTATGCACTCTAAATTGACGACGTTCCACTCTGTCACGTTACTGTTCCTATATATCGTTATGCATCTGTCACGTTACTGTTCCCAACCGCCTCCTACGGCCAAAAACCCCTCATGGACTCCAACTTCCCTTGATAGAAACCCCCTCCGATACTCCTGCAACTTGCTTTACGCCCTCTTCCGTCAAAACTCCTTAGTCACCACCGCCAAATCTCCTTAGTATTCGAGGTCTTCACCGAGAGGGTCCTTGATGTGGTGATATGTTGCCAAAAGGAGGCTAGGGCTCTTGGCACAGACTGTGTTGCCCACCACCACCTCTTCCTTGGCCTCGTCGTCGAAGGGAAGCATCCATCTGGTGGAAGAGAAAGCACAACCTTGGTGTCGATTCCAATTAGTTGGAATTTTGTGTTATTTTGGAATTTTTGGGTGTGATATGAAAGTGTTCGACAAATTGACAACCATGTATGCATGTGTGTGTGTGATTTTATTTTGTGAGAGGATGTGTTGTGTGAGTGTGGATTGTTTGTATGTGGATGTGTGGTGTGGTCGTGTGTGGTGGAAGGTTCAATTTTATGATAGATTGAAACTGTTTTAAATGTTTGAGGTGAGATATGTATGGTCTGTGTTATTTGATGACTTGTTTCCATTCTGAATAATAAATATGGTCTGTGATGTTTCCATTAGATGGTATGACATGAAACTTGTAACACATTGTTTTGAACAAATAAACACTTCATTACAAGACAACAATGAGTTCTGACATAACCATAATATCCACACAAACAACACTTCATATTTCTGAACATCCACAAAAAAATAGTTTTATACCAAAGTCACTAAACATTGCTAAAGTCACACACAACCAAAATATCTTGACCCAACACAACCATAACATAGTTAAAGTTACTGCTAATATCACAAATGACCCTCAGAAACTTCTTGAGTGAAGTCCAAACCCCTCTGCTGGCAGCACTTCAGACAGATCCAAGCAGTTGCATCATTGGGCCAGGAGTTGGTTGTGATGTTTTTCCACTTCTTGCTTCTAATGGTTGTCCAGGAGTTGGTTGTGTCCCTTGTGAATCACCTGGTTGTGTTCCTTGTGCTGCTTGTGAACCTGAACCTGAAGTTGATGGTGTCCTCCTTCTCCTAGCACTACTTGTCTGCCTTCTTTGAGTTTTGTGACACGCATGCATTACAAGTTGATATCTAGATTATCAACAACCACTAGTTGGACATCCTCCTGAAAATCACTTGGTCTTCTTCTACCCTTCTTACGTACTAATCAATTTCAGCATTGACATTTAAAAATAAACAATAGCATATATTTTAGTACAACTCTAATTAAACGAATATAAACGAAATAATGCAAAGAAATTTTAAGAAGACATGATTAACTAAACAAGGAAATGTAATTAAACAAACAGCAACAAACCCATCCCCAAACGAGACCCCCAACCCCAAACCCGACCGCAAACTAGCCACCCAGCCCGAAACCCAACCCCAAACAAGTATTTAGATCATAATTTGGATGTTTTAAATTTTGATTGTTTTGATAAATTAACATATATATGTTTTTAAATTAACAATAAGCTTTTATTGTTAAGATTATAGTTTAGATTATTTGTTCTGATAAATTTAGATTATTTATTTTGGTTTGAATGTAGTATGAATTTGATTATTTTGATAGTTTGAATGTAAATTTAAATATAGTTGTAATGTAATTGGAATATATTGTGAATGTAGTTTAGAAAATACTTTATATGAATGTTTGAATGTGAATGTCAATGTAGTTTAAAAATGCTTTATATGATAGTTTATAATATAGTTTAAATGTGAATGTGAAATGCAATGTTTTATATGCATTTATCAAAAAAATTTATTGTTGATAACCATTGAAATGCAATTTTTTATGTCTAACACGTTATTGATTCCCAGATAAAATTAAACAAAAATTTAAGTCAAACAAGTATTTCCATTTTGTAGGATCAAACATTCCTGTGTGTAGGATTAAACATAATTGATACAATTAAATCAAATAAGTTTAATCAAACCGAATCAAACAACAAGTTATATTGATTTGGATTGAATGCGCTAGTGTGACTGAGTTAGTTGGATTGTGTTGGATAATTGATTTAGTTAGATTGAGTTTATTTGAATTGATTTGGATAAGTTTTATGTGATAATTATATTAAGTTTGAATTTGGTTTATTTGATAGCACAAATATTAGATTTATTTGAATTGATTTGGATAAGTTGAATGTGATAATTTGAAACTATCAATTTGATGATGGTAGAGGTTAAATATTTTATATTGGATTTTGTTAAGCTTATTGTGTTATGTTCAACATGTTTTGTTTTAAATCAATAGAATTATGAGCTCAGACAGAAGTTGGATGTATGAGAAGAGAATTAATAAAAAATTCACGGAAAATCTTAAGTCATTCCTAAATCTCGTCTTGGGTCCTCACAACCAATACATTCGTGATGGGAATAAAATATTATGCCCATGCAAAAAGTGTTGTAACAATAAGTGGGCAACTAGAGGTGACGTCGTCGATGATATCATCATAAATGACTTTGCTGGTAATTACAAGCAGTGGATTTTTCACGGTGAAAGTATTGTCAGTTCGAGTGCATAAGTCATCACAACAATTACAACACAAACAACAGAGATTGAGCCAGAAGAGGATGATGCAGACGACATAGAAGGAATGCTACACGATGTGGTCGAAGGTGGAAATGTCAAGATAACGATGATGATCCATTGGGCGGAGCCGGCTGGGAGGTTTAGTAACTTAGTATTTTATTTTTTCTAGTCAGTTGTTATTGTTAAACTCTACTTTTACTTACTAAATTTAGATGGTAATTGTAATGTAATTACAACTTTTTTGTTTGAATTATTTTAGATAAATCAATATATATGACTTTTCTGTTTAGATTTTATGAATTCTTGTTGAAAGAGTTGGATGTCTATGAATGCTTGTTGTTGAATGATGATTGAATTGGATGTGTAGGAATGCTTGATGAATGAACATGGAACTTGGAACTCGGAAGAGCAAAGAAGGTCTTTTGGGTTGTGGAAAACATACACTGATGGTCCTCTCCATCGGTGAAAGTACTGACGTTTGTAGACGTACACCGACGGTACCTATCCATTGGTGTAGGTTTTACAACCGTCGGAGAACCTATTTGTCGGTGTAACCAACACCAACGTATCCGTGATCGGTCGTCGATGTTCTAGGATACGACAAAAGTGGGCGAAAAATTTTGGCCAAAATTTTCACGCCAAAAGTAACACCGACAGTGTGTTTCCGTCAGTATATCCGTCAGAGTAGATATACACTGACACAAGTAACACCGAAGCCTCTCTATTCGTTGGTGTTTCGGTACACCGATGGAAAGTGATATGCACCTATCCGTCGGTATATCCCTGCATTGTTGATGTTATATCTTGGCATTAAATGTTGCATTTTATTTATTAGGTCTCAAGAAACTTATTAAGTTTCAAATCGCCAGAATAACTTGTATTAAGACTACAATGGAAGTAAAAAGAATATTTTTATATTACTACAATCATGTCAGGCAGGAAAATGCATGCCTGTACATTATTCTTTTGCATTCATTATGGGTATCCACAATGATCCTGTATTTTTGATAACTTAATTGAAATTTACTAGTTTAAGAAAAATGATATCAAGTTTGTTGACCGATTGGTAGACTTGGAACTCGTGTCGTGCCGTGCCGGCACGACACGGCAGCCGGTATCCCTGGCAGGACACGACCCACCGGCACAGGTTGGGCCTACCGGATCCGGGGGTGGTCGAGTCGGGTTTTCTTCGTTTGTTCGGGTCGGTTTTTGATTTTCGGTTGTTTTTTGTAAATTTGAAGTATAGAACCACAATCGAATTAATAAAAACAGAAACACAATTTTTGCCCCAAAGTAACAAATTTATTTATTAATAATTATTGACTCAATCAGAGAAATAATATATTTGTTACAAATAAAAAAGGCCCGAAGGCTAGCTAAACCAATGGAGTAATGAAAAAACCCTAAGAGATATTAGGAAAAAATTACTCTTTTAACAGATGGTTTAGCTAATTTGTCGTCGTTACTGTCGTGAATATTCATGTTCTGCATTATGTTCGCAGCGTCAATCCAATCCTTCAAGCTTACAATCATCTCGATTGACTTGTCGGACAAGACCCATTTACCTGCACTAAAATCAACCTCCGACACCACAGTTGACGCCGAATGACATAATAAGTCTCGCGCCATCAAAGAGACTAGTGGAAACTTACCTGAGTTTTTTCTCCACCAGCCTAAAACGTCAAAAGATTTTAACTCAGTCGTACTTCAGTAAAGTTCGGTGTTTAAATATGCAGTTAATTCATTTTGGGTGTCGGTTGCACTAATTTTTTCGTCTTTTAACGTAACCAATTCTATAAGGAGTCTTCATCATCTGGATCCACTGCAGTTGGAGGTAGTTGTGATGATGAACTAGCAACATTTGAACTCATTTGATTTACATTATATAGTCTTTCATATTCTTCAAAATATTTGATTAACAAAGACCCTACACCTATCTACGTGATTTTGGAAATTTTCATAATTCATATTTTCAAAAAAAAAATCTAAAAAAACTTGTAAACCAGTAATTTTAAATCTAAGATCCATTATAAAAGCTAAAGAAAAACTAAATGGAGGAGGATTCCAATATTTATTACTTAGCCTCCATTACATATAATTAAACAAAACCAGCATTGTGCCTATATTTCGCAAATATTTTAGTAATTGGAAGTAATTCATAGATAAATATGTTAGAGGTGGAATAATATTATCGACTTAATCTAGTGGTGAATGTGAAAAAAAATTTAAAAAATCATGCATAATTTGACAATTATTCCAATCTAAATTGGTTAACACGTACTCATTTTGTTTCATTATAAAATGTTGAAATTGCAAGATGCTAAGGAATACAACATTTTAACATTTCATATGTAGAATTCCATCTATGTTGGGAATCTAATTTAAACTTAGGTTTAATTTCATTATATGCACAAATTTCTCTAAATTCCTGATATCTAGATGTACTACTACAACCTATATAAGCAATTGCATTCCTAATATTTTCTATGTAAGGTTTAATTATGTTAAGTCCATCTTGTACCACTAAGTTCAGAGTGTGACAAACACATCCAATATTAAAAAGTAAATCATATACAGGTGGATGACAATAATTAATAAGCATTTGTGTTGCATAACTATTGTTAGTAGCACTACGAAATGCAATTGCACAAACTTTATTTTCAAGATTATTAGCTACGATGACATCTTTAATGTTATCAAATATAACTTTGATAGTGTGTGGATGCAAAATAGGTAAAAAACATTTATATTTAAACACCATGAATCATCTAAATAACGACCAGTTACGCAACAACAAAGATAATTATTTGGACCTATCCAAACATCACTACTTAATGTTACCTTATTGTTCATTGATGAAAAATAAGTAATCATTATTTCTCTTTGTTTACTGAATTTATCAAATACAATATTTTAAGTGTTCTTCTAGAAATGGTGTAAATTGCAGATGCTGGTAGAGAATTGCTTGCCTAAGGCCTTTAGATTCACAAAGCTAAATGGTAGTACATATCTAATTATGAAATCAACAATTATCTTTGTACCTTAAATGTGACAGCTTCTGAAATTTAAAGTTTCACTAGTTGTGTCCAAAACCGATTGATGTGAACGCACTACCGATGCAGGATTATTCTTAACTTTACATGCATGAAAGTTGATGTCTACCTAAATGATTGGTTCCTCCACTTGACGTAGCCGAATATACCTGACCACACCATTTACTAGTAGCAGTTGAATTACCCTCCTCATCTCGTCCTTAATCAAAATCAACTGATACTGGACTAGGTTTTTTTCTAGTACCCATATTACACGTTCTTTTAAGTGGATTAACATGAGGGGAAGGTGGTGGCTTATCATTATCTTCAGAATCAGATGATAAAGTCATGGAAATTACTAAATATGCAAATAAAAAGTGATTTCTTTTCATAAATGTGTAACTCATGATTATGGTTGATTAACTAAAATTAACTACTAAAACATATTAGAAAAGCCTGGGAAATAAAAAACAGAGAAGTCACAAAATCGGCAGTCAACGGTCTGCTTGTAGCTTTAGGCTTCACGCTTTAGCTCAAACTCGACCCATTGCCACCAAAATCAAAGCAAATACAGAAGATTGGATAAGATTTGGAAGATTTGGAGAGATTTGTGAAGAAAATGTGAGGGGTTGGGGGATTTAATATAAGGTAGAGAGAGGGTAAGAGAGTAATTTTTTCGTGAGTAGTTACACAAGAGTTTTTTTTCCGCCGGACCCAACATCCATTATGATTTTACTCATTCTCTCGAAATGTTTAACATTACGTTATGCTACACGATTAGTATGACATGTAAATATAAATATAGATAAACATATATGATATGTTGTGACTGCAAATTTATATAAGTCACTTGATATTAATATTTATACGAGAGTCCTTGAAGGAATAAGCCCAAGGCAAATTATAATAAGGAAATATGATATAATTTATGAAAAGATCACCATGTGAACAAACAAAGAGAATGTGTACATATTATCCCGAAGAATGATATGATATGAAATGTGATCATATTAGTCCACATGTTTTACTTAAGATCAAAATTTACAATTATTTGATTTTGCATTGATGACTTAAATGTCGTAGGAACTCCTAAAGAGATTAAACACTCGTAAAATATTTAAATGATAAATTTTGAAATAAATGACTACAGAAAAGTGAAAAAAATCAACCTGGAGTTCGAAACATTCTCCAGATTAGAATTGTTACAATACATTCTCCAGAAGAAAATTATTACAATGATTCAAATATATAAAAAGATATTATGCAAAAAAAGTTTACCTGGAAAACACATCAATGACAGACTGTCTGTACTGTGCAAACAAAGATCCAGTTATATATATATATATATATATATATATATATATATATATATATATATATATATATATATATATATATATAAACTAACGAGGCTGGATTAAGACCTGAAATCTATTTCCTTGAACATCATAAAATATATTGCATATAAAAGTAGACCTAATACATTCACAATGATTGTTTGTGTAGTCATAATATTTCTTCAAAATCATTCAAATGACGTTCAACATATTTTTCATTACCTCTTAACGGATCTGTCAATATTTACTTATTATATTCATGAGATAAAGATTTAATTCAGTGATGTTTCCTATATGTCTGATCAACAACAACAAAATCACAAATTATTTTGTGTTACCATGGAGACGTTGCAATTTGTATGCAAGTTGGTGAATTACGAATCAGGGGGAGTGAATTTCTATGTATCATCACTGAATTAAGATTATCCATGAAGGATAAAGTCCATAAAGTATGTAGTTGTACTTCTTTTCCCTTTATCAATTTTTGTCCTATTGATTAAAGATTTTTACCGAGACAATTTGTATAATTGTGTTAGGGTATGTCATGCAATTTTTTTCCTTTGCTATTTTCTCACTAGATTTTGATGTAAAGTTGTTAACGAGACATGAACATAACGTCATATTATTTAAGAGAGTTTGTAAATGTATATTAAATTAAACGGGAGAATTATACGCTCCGTACTCTTTTTTCCCACCAAGTTTTTGTCCCACAAGATTTTACTTGGCAATATTTTTTAATGAGTCAAACCGAAAAACGTATACCAAAAGGTGATTATCCAAATGGAGTGTTATGAAACAGCAAATACACCATGCTGATGAGTTACCTTATTACTTGGTGTTACAACTTTTTGTAACATCCATATTCAAATAAAATGTAATTCAACAATAAAATAAATTATGTTTCAGATTTCAATTTCCATTATTGTGTTGCAATGTCCACCATTATGTTTTTTGTAACTTCTTCTACTTTCCTTTATAAATAAAAGACTATTTTAATACTTTGTAGTTGATGAAATACAATAATTATTCTCCGTCAAATTTTCATCTTTTTTGTTCCATGTCTACTTCATAAGAGATTAAATAAATTTTTAAATATTGCATGAATAATAAAAAAGAAACACATTAATCACATCGAAACGTCTTTACAACAAATCACAACAACAGATAACCAACAGATAAACCATCCTACATATATACAACTTACGGACAACTACAAACTTCAAACTGTTTAGATAATCAACCCCCACAGGCCACAGCCACCACATCCTCCTCCACAACCACCACCTCCACCATCGCCGCCCCCACCACCACTTGCCATCGAATCAATCGCGACAGCTGTCGCAGCGTCAGTGGCAAGACCAACAGCAGCACCAGCACCAACACCTAGGCTAACCGCCCCACAGCCACTAGCATTACTTGTTGCTGGAGCAGTTACTGGTGCCGTCCGAGTGGAGTAGTATGTGACGTTGTGATCCTTCTTGGCTACTTTTGGCTTCCGAATGCACGCAAAAACAACGACAGAGATAGACCGACAAAGATGCAAAGACCATGCAAAACATAAACATAATCCCAACAACACATGTTCCGAAAATACTATCGAAATGAACTTCACTGTCATCATTGTAGGTGGTAATTAGAGTTCTTGCCATCTCTCAGACTTGCCTAATTTTAATTTTTATTCGCCTCAGAGGCTCCATTGACGATGTGGATTTATTCTGGGCCAACTGTTCTACTCGTTGACTTTGATTTCATAGCACTTCATGCGCTTGTTTATTTAACAACTTAACATATAGCTATCTTCTTTACATTATTTCTTTTAGTAATAAAAAGATTATTGCTTTTAAAAAACAGTTAACTATGTTTCCATATCATTTGCTGCAACTAAATTGAAAACGTGTCATGCATTTTTCTCCCTCGTATTTTCATTTTATAACATCCTATGACGTTGAGCTTTGAGAAATAGTTGTTTTTCACCATATTCACTGTTATTTTTGGAGTTTTCGTGTTGTCTACGAGACATTATTAATTATATCATTATGATAAAGTGTCAAACATATTTTAAATCCCAACTATATCATAAAGTTGGGATCAAATTAGAATAGGATACACTTGGTTCGATTTTTCATCAGATCCATAACCAAATTTGAGCTTCGATTTAATCCAAATTCCAAACTTTATATTGGATCTTTTTTTATTATCCTATTAGCAACCCAAAACCCCGAGATCTAGAAATCTTCAACCTTAAATCTTTCTCTCGAGATTGTTTTTCATTTTGACGTGGATGTTACGTAGCTTGACTCTTTTGTGTCTTCATTCTCGACATTGTTATGAAGCTTTCAAACTCCAAAAGAGATTATTCTTGTTCAAGAAGTGGACAAGTTGTGTTTTTTTCCGCGGGAATAAATAAGAAATAGACATATTGGTTAGGAGTGGACAACCAAAATTTTTCTGAGGAAGTAAATAGAGGTAAAAGATGTGGAAGTTTCCGCCAAACTTCTTGATTTTATTTGACTTTCGAAAGCTTTGACGTACGCAAGAAAAAGTTCAAATATAATTTTGCCGTTGCAGCAGAAAAATTCGCATTTGAAGGCCGTCATGAATGTGAGTGAGAAAACGAATCGTGAGAGTTAAATTTTCAAACCAAAGTCTCCCCACATGGTTTTACAAAATCTATGAACTCAAAAAGACGTACAGCGAAAACGGGAGCAAGAAGAAAATTACAACAGGAAATCGAAAATGAGAGAAAATTTCCCGAAAGAAGAAAATATAAAACCACAGGAATTGATCCTTCTTGAGCAACTTGTAACCTGATGAAGGTACGACCCCATATATCTTAATAAGTTTCTTGTAATACTTTATTAATCCTACAAAAACCGTCAAAGCCTTGAGTTACTTGGGTATTGACTATTGCATCGCCACCTCCACCTTGCTAGGGTGGATATCATAGTTGAGACATTTTGAACTTGGTGCACGATATACTTAATACTCCATTTGTTACTGCTTTTTAACAAGTAGCTCAACCGTGTAAGCCATTGAGTTACTAGTTATAAGTTAGATTTTCTGAATATCTACTTCGTTCCGATGAGTATGATGATATCATGACCTTAAATGTTGAAATACTTGGCTAAAACCCTAATGGTCATCAACCGCCAATCACCACCAATCAAGGAACAGATCCTCATCACATATACAAACTCTAAATATTTATGGATACTTTTCTCTAAAAAATTATGGAAAGTTAAGCATTCTCCATGATCCTAGAGTATTATATTCTATTTTAAAATATTCTAGAAACTTCTAGAATTATCTAGATATTTTTATATTTTTCTAGATGATTATAGGAATTACAAATTACATAATTTTTAACATTCTCAAGATCGAGTCTAGAGATATCTTTTTCTTGAGACTTTAATATTTTTTATTCTAAATTTGTAAATTTTATTTCTAGCCTACCCCGCCTAGTTTGGGATAAAAGACTTTGTTGTTGTTGTAGATTTTATATTTTTTCTAGATGATCACAGTGTTTTTGATGGGCATTAATACTTATAGTATTGTTACACGTTATGACGATTTCATATGCTATGCTCAAAAAGTACAATCTGAAGTATACATATATCCAAAGTCCACGCTGTAATTTCCGTATGCCCGTATGCAATAACGTGAAAGCTCCATGATTTTCTGAAGTTTAATATTGGCGTGAGGAGTTAATCTAATTATTTGAACGTTTCAACTACATTAATTACAAATACCATAATATTCTTATACGATCGGCAATAACGTGGAAAGCTCCATGATTTTCAGAAGTTTAATATTGGCGTGAGGAGTTAATCTAATTATTTGAACGTTTCAACTACATTAATTATTAATGCCATAATCTTCTTATTCTTCTTTTTTTTGAAATTTCCTCATCATTCCCGCAGAAATTGAAATGACATTGTCGTTGCTGAGATTGTTGTTGCCCAATGCCCACCACTTTCACTATCAACGCGAATTTTTAATTAACAGAAAACTTCGATGGCAATATAATGCAAAATATTTGACATCGAAGGCTAAAAAAACAGTATAGAGAATATCTACATAAACTAAACAAAAGGAGTATCATTCTACATATAAAATATAAAATACAATAATAAAAAGAATCCATTAATAAGTTGTTTACAATCCAATTTTCTTTGTAAAACATCTTGAATCGCCTTATGTAGATGTCGGATGAGAGAGTTATGCACAAATTAATGATGATTTGTCGATTTCACACATGACTGGTGCATCCCGAGTTGGACGAGTGCTCGATGAGCTCGATATGAGTTCGATAGATGCTCAATGGTCACACTTTGGACACATATTCTGGTCACTCATTCCAACAAAACTCGATGGGCTCGAAATGAGTTCGATAGTTGCTCGATTGCCAGACTTTAGACACATTCTGGACACACATTCTGGAGCCCATTACGTTTCGAATTCGGAAATTTGTTAAATAGAAAAGCTTTGCGTCTCCAAATTGTCTTCGTAATGAAACTTAAATATCCTTATTTGGATATTGGAGGAGAGAGTTATGCACAAATTACAGATGATGTGTTGATTTCGAGGAGGACTGGTGCGTCCCGAGTTGGACGAGTGCGTCTCGAGTTGGACTTGTGTGTCTTCCACGCCATTTATGAGCCTATTACATTCCAAATTTAGAAATATGTTAAATAGGAAATTTTGCATCTCAAAATTTTCTTTGCATAGAGCCTTGAAACGTCTTATTTGGATATCAGATGACAAAGCTATGCATAAATTATTGATGATCAGTCGATTGTCAAGTTTTCAAATATCTGACCCAACTCGTTTTGTGAAAACGATTCAACTCGTTTTGTGAGCTCGGTTGGTGAAAATGACCCAACTCGTTTGGTGAAAATGACTAAGCTCATTGGTGCATCTTGCGAGGGACTACTGTGTCCCAGCTTGGTTTTGTGGAAAAATGACGCAACTCGTTTGCTAGAACGACCCAGCTTGTTTGGTGAAAATGACCCGGCTCGTTTGGTAAAACGACTCAGCACGTTGGTGCGTCCCGTGCGGGACTACTGCATCCCAACTTTGTTTTGTGGAAAAACGACCCAACTCGTTTGCCAGAACGACCTGGCTCGTTTGGTGAAATCGACCTGGCTAGTTTGGTGAAAACGACCCAGCTCGTTGGGGGCGTCCCGCGTAGGACTGTTGCGTCTTAGCTTTGTTTTGTGGAAAAAATGACCCAACTTGTTTGCTAGAACGACCTGACTCGTTTGGTGAAAACGACCTAGCTCGTTGGTGCATCCCACGTGGGACTGCTACGTCTAAGCTTTTTTTGTGGAGAAATGACCTAGCTCGTTTACTAGAACGACCAAGCTTGTTTAGTGAATACGACCTTGCTCGTTTGGTGAAAATGACCCAGCTCGTTTGGTGAAAACAACACAGCTCGTTGGCGCATCCTACATGAGATTGCTGCGTCCCAGCTTTGTTTTGTGGAAAAATGACCCAGCTCGTTTCCTCAAAAACCATGCTGTGAATAGTCGTCTTTTTTAATGACCCTGTTCGTTTCGACCAATTGACCTAGCTCGTTAAGTTAAAACAGACTCTACAATATTTTGTCGACCCTTATCGAGCTCACATGAAAAAGGAATCGAGCATATTGAGCACAACAATCGTGTTCCTATCGAACATCTATCGAGTCCATCGAGCTTCCAGTTTCCAAATACGACCTGGCTTGAGACCAATTTTTCACTCTCGTATCATCGGAATTTTGCAAGTCATAAGACACTGTAATATGTTCTCATTTCAATTATCTTTCCAACAGATCTGGAATCATCAAATTCTATATTGGGATGTGGATGTTATAAGTAAAACAAGTGATATGTCACGCACGGAACGAGTGCATCCCAAGCAGGACTGGTGCGTCTACCACGCCATTTATGAACCCATGAGGTTCCGAATTTGGAAATATGTTAAATAGAAAAGTTTTGCATCTCACAATTTTCTTTGTAAAACATATTGAATCGCCTTATTTGGATATCGGAGGAAAGGGTTATGCATAAATTATTGATGATCTGTTGATTGTCGAGTTTTCAAATACGGGTCTTTCTTGACACACATTTTTCACTATCGTATCATCGGAATTTAGCAAGTCATAAGACACACGAATATGTTCTCCTTTCAATTATCTTTCCAAAGGATCTGGAATTATCAAATTCTATATTTGGATGTTGATGTTATGAGTAAAACAAGTGATGCGTCACAAACGGGACGAGTGAGTCCCAAGCAGGACTGGTGCGTCCTGAGTTGGACTGGTACGTCTTCCACGTCCTTTATGGACTTATTCGGTTCCGAATATGAAAATATGTAAAATATCAAAGTTTTGCTTCTCGACATTTTCTTTGTAACGAGTCTATGATAGCCTTATTTGGATAATAGAGGAGAGAGTTATGTACAAATTATTCAAGATCCGTTGATTGTCTAGTTTCCAAATACGATCTATCTTGAGACACGTTTTTCACCCTCATATAATCGGTATTTGGAAAATCGTAAGAGAGAAAAAATGTGCTCCATTCAATTATCATTCTAACTGATCTGGAATCATCAAATTCTATTTTTGAATGTTGATGTTATGAATAAAATGACTCAGCTCGTTTGAGAAAACGACCCACCTTGTTTGGTGAAAACGACCCAGGTGGTTTGGTGAAAATGACCCAGGTGGTTTGGGAAAACGACCAGCACGTTTGGTGAAAACAACCCAAATTGTTTAGGAAAACGACTCAGCTCGTTGGGTGAAAACGAACCAGCTCGTTGTGTGGAAAACGAGCAGCTCGTTCAGTGAAAACAACCCAGGTCGTTTGGTCGACACCGACCGAGGTCATTCGGCTCATTTGTTGAAAACAAGTAAAATAAACCGAAAAAATACCAAAATAAAGCTTACATAATGGAAATCGATCTAATACTCTGGTGTATTAAGTAGGATGGTTGGACTTAGTTATTTGATTTAGGGGAGAAATATGTTAGGTGTGAGAGTTTGGAGAAATATGGATGTTGGGAAGAAGAAGAAGAAGAAGAAGAAGAAGAAGAAGAATGGTATGATTTGTAATTAGGAAAAATAAACAAGGGTAAATGTTACATTTGGTATTTCTTTTTAAGGCCAGAAAAAATCAATGACCCTCAAATAAATATACACCAGTCAATGGCCTTATAATTATTTTTCAATTTATATTTTTGAAAGTTTTTTTAAACCATAAAAGCAAATGTGAACACATAAGATTACCCCTCTTCTCATGAAAACATATGGAATCAAGAAAATATAAACAAATACCAAGTAGAGTGTCAATGAGAGCCTAAGGGTGCGTTTGGATGGAACTCCCAAATGTTAGATTCTTGTAGGAAGCCAACTCTTGGATTTTTGATCCCAAAAGTTGCTTCTTCCTAGCAGAAGTCGGAGTTGTTTGGATGACAAGAAACTCGGTGGATCTTCAGATGTCTTGTCCAACGAAATCCTCGAAGTGTCCTCCAATCATAACAGTACCACACTGATCAACATGATTTTTTGTTATCAATGGGTATAAAGTCAACAAAAATAAAAAAATTACAAGGATGTATGAAAAGTTGATGGTTTACAAGTTGTTAGTTATTACTAAAACTTGGTGATAGTAAAATTGTGAATAATGAAAAATAAAATCAAATGTCATTTCCACAATTTAGCAGGGGCATATTGTCCAAATTTTTGGTCACCAGGACGACCAACGTGGGAGCTGGAGAAGCTCACCAACTGAGCTTCTCCCTTCAATGGAAAAAATGTCATCGGAATGCTCACGGGAAGCTCTGATTCTGGGGGACCCTTCGGTGTTTGGATGACTCCAGTTACTATAGCGGCTCAGGCGGTGTGGAGGAGTCGGAATCACTGTCATCCAAACAACTAAGAGTGGTTTGTTCGACCAAGACTACACATTTTAATATAATCGGAAGCAGATGGGATTTTTAAGGGATTCTTATAAAACTTCCGTAGAATTTGTAATTGGCAGGATATACAAATCCAAAAATTTATAAATAACTTGATTTGTGTTTATTATGTTTGGGTAAACATGTTCCTTTGAAATGAGAACTAAAATATTATAAACATTATATTAATTTTCCTAATTTAGAATTGTATACAAATCCTAAACACAACATACTACTAAGTATTAAGGTCAAAAAGAACATACTACTATGTTTTAAATAATAATCGGTACATAGTATTAATATTTCATATTAATTTGATTTATTTAAGTTAAAATAAGTTAAGGAATTTCGAAATTTCACCTTTCAACTATTTGGTTATGACAATTTTTGTATAGAGATGAAATTTCAAAGTGTCACAAAGAATTTGTAAAATCCAACACAATGGAAACCAAACATTATATTTACAAATGCGGCAGTTTGAAATTTCATCTTGAAGTGAAAATTCAAGATAAGCCGTTTCTTTGCATTATTTGGTATCCACCATATTACCTATTTACCCATTCTCAGGGTATAATCACAATCTTGAAAATTTGTGGAATTATTGTACCGGAATTAGTTTAATCATCAACGCGTAACCATGTTCGAGGAATCCACCTCCTTCGTTGAGTTCTACGTATCGTGTTCCCATTGGAATGTTTTCTTTAATTGAATTGCCAAATAATACGTCGCAACTACGAGCCTTCCAAAAAACAATATTGTAGAGTTGAGTCAACATACAATGATTTACTTCAAAATTCATTTTGAGATTTGATGTTCTTGAACGATATTTTTTTAATGCAAATGCTTGCAATTTCTTGGAAGTTTTATTTTGGAACCATGGAATGATTTTGTAACGTCAACATCAACAAAAAGAAACCCCAATTCAAAGATAAGGGCGACATATTCAATTCACGGTATATCTACATATCTACAACTTTCTTGCAGTTGTCGAGAATCAATAACAAGCAAATTCGATCAGAAGATGGCAAGATCTCTTACGGTTTCCGTGGCAAATGGTGGCTTTGGCAACTTTGGTGTCGTTTCAAGTAACTATTTTGGATCCTTTGCTGGAGTTTTTTTCATGATTTGCATGGTTTTAGCTAGGGGAGAGCATCGGACCGGACCAGATTTTTTTCATGTTCTTGAACGATTCAGTCCGGTCCAGTCCAAAAATCCAGACCGGACCAGATTTTTTGGGGGGGGGGGGGGGGGGGGGGGAATTGGGTTTTCGATCGGGTTCGGACCGGACCAGACCTGACCGAAACCCGAACCCATCCCGGGGTCCGGACCGGTCGGATTCGGTCTGGTCCGGTCCAAAAAACCGGACCGGTCCATGCTCTACCCTACTTTTAGCATCTTTATCTCTGGTGTTGGCCATCGTCTTTGGTTGCGCGCTTAAGAAACTTAAGGGCGGGCGTGGTCGTGGTGGTGGTGGCCCCCAACGGCGACGGAGGTGGTGGTTGTGGTGGAGGTGGTTGAATGCTTCAATATTGTTGGCACATGCAACGTGGATGCTGGATCGATAGGGTTTGTTTTATATATATATGGATGTGTACATGTGTAAATTAAATGTGTATTGACAAATTGTTAAATTTTTAAATTATATTGTGTTATTGCATTGGTGATTCGTTTGGGGGTAACATGCTTCTGTTTTCCATTTGGGATTTCAAATTTGTATTAGTAAGATTTTCCATGTTTTTCTACACTAATCGGTTTATCTCATTCAGTGTCATATGGCAAAACTAAATTTTATTCCTCTTTTGGAACATTTTGTTATTAAATATTCTGCATATATGTCCCATATTTTCAAAAGAACATTTTGTTAATGTCTTCATATATAAGTACTAGGACTGCGTATACGGTCAGAAGTTAGACTCGATAATCAACAAATGTATCACTGTCAATATGGATCATACACCTACAATAGTGATTTTAAAATATAAGATATATGAAATACAACTACAACGGTAACATCCTCGAAAAAAGTGGAAAATAAATTTAAAACTTTTAAAAATACAATCAACACGATGACATTACTGCAAAACACAGAAAACCAGGTACACTAAAATAGATAGATAATATCTGAGTATTTCAAAAGTGTGATTACATCAAAATGGTATAATATAAATGTACAAGTAATCACTACAACCTCCAAACGGGGAAAAGCAGGATCTGACCCGAGATGAGCTCCTCTGCAGTCACCACCTCCTAACGCCACTCACGGCTTGAAATGTAAACATAAAACTATACCTGAGTTTCCCATAAGAAAATCCCGTATGTCAAACCCCTATCAAAGAAATGAACTAGACAACTACTAGCATGGTATGATACAAAATGCAACAATACAAATATTGTCGTCGAAACTGGGCTCCAGGGACCTCTCTCCCAGCCACAATAGACACGAACCACAACGGCCTCGAGGGTCCTCTCACCCATCACCCACAGGTGCACCCATGCACCATAGTCGGAAAAATCCTCGGCCAACAACACGTGCTCACAGGCACCACAACCGGAATGATCGTCGGCCAACCACTCCGCCTCATCAGGACTGTCGCTCCTATAACCCGAGCCCAAACGCACCCCCACAACTAGGGCCACTCACTCGCTCCGTAGAGCCACCACACACCACTGATCGCTATCAGGCCGACCTATCCTTTCCGTTGCCCCCGAAGGGCTGGTGAACCCGTTGCCCTCAAAGCCGATCACAAAACACTAACAACACAAGATAGAGCACAAACGGTCGACCGAACAAAGAGTACCGGTCGACCGACTCCCACAAAAGACCCGCATGGTTCGACCGTCACCTAGCCGGTTGAACGAAAACAACAATCATTCGGTTGAACCAACAGTCATGGGTGGTCGACCGTTTGGATGGTCAACGCCCAGGTTCAACTAACAAAACGACCCATCGGTCGAACAAATGGGCACAAACGGTCGACCGTTTAGAAAGTCTACGCCATAATTAATATTAATAATAAACGTCCCAACGATCGAACGACAAAGGGTCCCCGATCGACCGAAAATAACTGGGACTTCAAGTTTTCTCAAGATCCACGACCGGTCGACCAATGCACACATCGGTCGAACAAAATCAAGTAGCGGTCGACCGTTTCGAAGGTCTAAGCTCTGACCGACTTACTACAGTGCAATCGGTCGAACTGATAACAAGGGCGGTCAACCATTTAGATCATCTAGGCCCGCAACTGACTCACTACAGTGCATTCGGTCGAACGACAAATGGGACCTGGTCGACCGAAATACACCAGGGCTTGTCTGAAACACACAACCGGTCGACCGCCCAAAGCATCGTTCTACCGGTGCAAGACTAAAACCCGCACTTACACTAGCATTAGTGACCAATGCACATACCGGTCAACCATTATCAGCAGAACGTTTGTTGTACATCACTTCCGACGAACCTAATGGACACGTCGACTAAAACCACCACTCACACACCTCGATTGACTATTAAAGAGAAGCTTGACATATCATGAAGGTTTGAAGAAACCATTGTAGATCCCACTCAAGCCCTCCACGCGAAGAGCTTCTCCGGTGAACTTCTCGCGCTAACGACGACCACGACCTCTCGTTGACTTCACTGAAATCCTCCTCTCCTCGCCGTCGACCACGCAAGCAACAAACCAGGGAGCTGAGAGGGAGAGAGATAGAGATGGTTTGAGATTGAGTTGAGAGAGAATGAGGAGAAAAGAAAGGTGCCACCTTATATACACCAACCTTTCCCCCACCGATCCAAAACCTCCACCTTACGCGTCACATTTTCTCCTCCAAACAAGCAATTAGCCTCCTAAACACCAAACCAAAACAAGGTTAGCCTAGCCTTAAGCAAGGATTATGATCTAACAACAACAATAATAATAATAATAAAATATTTCAATCCCAAACTAGTTGGAGACTTGGGTAGGAGGCAAGAAATGATTTAAAAAAATCATGAGTCAAACACATGAATAATCTTCTTCCATGCATTCTTATATAATGTTAAATCCCGCGGAATGTTCCAATATTGTAGGTCACTTTTGATTGCTTCTTCCCATGTTAAGCTTGATTTGTCTCTCCCTCGTTTTATGTCTTCATTACGGTTCAACATTTCCCTTGTCACTGCCGCCTTCATAGATTGTTTTTGTACACGTCCAAACTATGTCACCCTATAATGTATAAGTTTCTCCTCTATTCGGGGAATTCCAACTCTCGCATGAATATTTTCATTTCTAATCCGATCAATCCGTGTATATCTATACATCCGCTACAACATCTTTATTTCAGTCACGCTTAACTTTTGCATATATTGTCTTTTCGTCGCCCAACATTATGCACCAAACAACATCACAAATATTACAATGGCTCTATGAAAATTTCATTTTAACTTGAGAGGGATCTCCTTGTCACATAAGACACCCGAGCACTACTACAAATGGGTCTTTGCCGACGGAAATATCCATCGGCAATAGTACGCAATTCCGTCGGGAAAACCCACTGCCAACGGATATTCCACTGGCATTGTTCTGCCGGCTTTAAACACGTTGGGAAGAACAGTACCGACAGAATGGTAATTTTTGGCTCCACTATATTTTGGCCTTTTATTGGTGCCCTTTTTATGCACCATAAATCCCCACTATTGCCAATGGAAATTTTGAACTTTTTTTCTTCACCTAAAAATAAAGAATTTGCAATTAAAATGCATCCAACACTAGAAATAGCATTCATTATCCAACTTAACATGAAATACAACCATGAAGATTAATCTACATCCACATGTAAATAATATACATATGCATAATTTGTACTTCTAATAATATACATATCCATAATATACCATAGCAATAGATTTGGAAAAAAAACTACTAACATAAAAAAGTGTCACTTGCTAATCTCCAAAGCCTTATTCCATTACCTATAATCAATAACAAACAAGATACTTAAAGAGTATATACTTAAATAACAAAGTCTAAAAACATGAATGAACTTAAAGAGTATATACTTAAATAACAAAGTCTAAAAACTGCATTCATATGTAACAAAGCCTACAAAGACATTTCTGTAGATGGAGACACCGTGTGGTACCTCGACATTGGTGAGAGAGAAAAGGAATGTATGTTCTAAAAGTATTCGTGTATATGTCTTTTTTTATGAATTGAATGTATAAACATTTTGTTCTTTCATTAATGTATTCATCTTTTAAAAGAGTTAAGGGAGAGACTCTTGGTCCTTAACCGTAGAGCTCTAAAAGATAATGATTTACATAAATCAAAAGTAATTCACAATCATAGTGATTAACATGTGAAATTATTTACAGAGATAAGATTTTTAAAAAACTTGTAGCTCTACAAGTATTTAACAACATGAGTATATAAAAGAGAAAATATTTACTTTTATATATTGAATAGACATAGTAAATGAAACATTATGGAATTGTGCATGTTTGTTTCATTAATATTTTCATTGTGTCTTTGAATCCTAAGATATGAGACATATTCTTTTCACATGAGAAGTCTATAATTTGATTATTATCAAAAACTATCATTACGTATAGTGATAAAGATATTAGTTGTGTATATATGACTTGTGTCGGAAAAAATCATATATTAAAAGATTAGCATTGCCCCTCTTGACTTGAGTGGTGATATTATTAGGCTCTTTGATGAAGCAAAAATTATAATGTGAATAATGTAACTTATGTATAGTTACATATTTATAATTAGCTTAAGAGATCAAGAAAATAAATATATAATACAAAGATAACACATTTCTACTTTGTATAATATTGCTAATATCACGAGGTAAGGGATTGACACAAGTGATATTACTTCATATCACTAAATGGATCGTAGACTGTTCAAGTGAACAAAAAAAATTGTTATTTGGGTAACTACAATTTGTAGCTAGATACCGCTTATAGTTTATGATATAAAGTGTTTATACCATTACCAACATAATTTAGATCCTCATATAGGTCATACAACAAAACTGGGAAGCAAGAAGTATAATGTGATATTTTCATGTGATATGAAATAATATACATATGGTAAAATGATAAAATTAATATGTCGTAATAACGACATGGTTAGAATAACAAATAAATATATGAGATGTATATATATTATGGGATATGATGTTTGACATTATATACGATAATATAATGTAGGATTTCGTGCCCCTATGTATGTATATATTTTAAAATATTTAATACAAGATCGATTTTCATATTTTCAACAATTTCTATGTACATTGCTTTGTGTTTATTCTAATATCATGCAACCCTACATTTATTAAAATAAACCACAAAGGTAGAATCATACCTAAAGGTTCTCTAAAACCTTTTTGAAGATCCGGAGTCGTGTTGGCCGTTGAATCGTCCACGGATTTAACTCAGAGTGTTCTCCAAACTTTAAACAAGATTAAAGAGAAAGGAGTTAGTCAATCAATCTCTAACAAGGTTTAGAATCTAGCTAATAACCCCTCTTTAAGCTCCTGAGATTCTTATCTCTAAAACATAAATTTACTAAGAGATTTTCGTGGTGATTAGGGAGAGATTAGTGAGAGAAAGAATTTTTGCATTAGTATTAAACAAGTAGGAGTAGGGGTCCTTTTATAGTCTCCCAAAACATCCTTATCAAGAGCTATTCTTTAGCCATGATCCCTTGTTTATTCTCTCCTAAAATTAATCTCTAATTTCCACATAAGCACCCTAAAAAACGTTTTAATTAAATCTGGAATTAATCCACCCATGATTTAATTAATCTCTTAATAATTCAGGCAGAATCGTTCTTGTTCGGTGGACCGAGTATAACTCGGTCAACCGAACCATTCGGTTATAACACGTGTTCGGTGCACCGAGAGCTAGACGGTAGGCCGAATCCGTATGAGAAAAATTCCCTGGAAGAATTCGGACGAACCACGTCTTTTACTTGGTCTACCGTTGACCCACCAAAATCGCTCTTGGGACATAGTCATCGGATGACCGTGTCACCTTCGGTCTACCGAAAAAACTACTTCTCGGTTGACCGTGCACACTCGGTTAACCGAACCCGATTGTCCAGGCACTCCAGACAATTTCGGTCAACCAATTGTGCTTACACATGTATAATATTAAATTATTACACCCCATAATATATATACCTCATATGAATTTATTACGATTCTAATTATGTCAATTCTCATGACATATTGATTTTATTCATTCACCACATGTGTCCTATTTTCACATGAAACCCGACACATCATATGAACTTAAAATCAACCCTCTTGTTTTCCAGTTTTGTGGTGTGACTTATAGGAGGATCTAAGCAAAATTGGCAGCGATATTAAACACTTAATATCTCAAACTATAAGCAGTATCTAGCTACACATTATAGTTACCCAATTAGCATAGATGTCTTTGTTCCACCCAAACCAAAACACGATCCATTTAGTGATGTAAGTGCACCACTTGTGTCCGTCCCTTGCCTCATGATATTAAGAATATATACAAAGTAGAAATGTGTCATCTTTGTATTATATTCATTTCTTGATCTCTCTAAGCTAATTATAACTATGTAACTTAACTCAAGTTACATTGTGCACATTATAATTTTGCTTTATCAAGGGGCCCACTAATATCATCACTCAATTAAGAGGGGCAATGATAATCGTTTGACTTGCTATCTTTTCCAGCACAAGTCATGCTCAACCAACTATTGTCTTTATCACTACACTCATTGATAGCTTTTGACAATAATCAAATTAAGCACTTCTTGAGTGAAAAGATATAAGTCTCATATCTTAGGATCCAAGACACAGTAAAACATTAATGACACGAAACACAATTCCATAATGTTTTACTTGTTAGGTCTATTTGTTGGATCGTGTGGGTTATGGGTCCACAATACTAATCACAATTAATTCTAATTGCCTACTTGTTTGAACTATCAAAGATATGCAACGGAAATAAACGAACAAACAAGCAAGTAAAGAAGGAAAATGCAAACCACAAGAAGTCGGGGGATTTTTATAGAGGTTCGGCACCCCACCCGGGTCCTAGTCCTCTCTTACAAGCTCCGCTAAGATCACCGAGCTCCGCTCACGACTTCTCTAACCACTCCCCGTTCCGGGCCGGGAGAGAACGCCTTTATAATTCTTCTAGCTCGCGAACAACCCTCGCCGAGCTTGGCTCCTCCTCTCACAATCCGAGAGGATCACTTCGGGCTCTCACCGAAGTCTATACTAGATGTCTTGGGCTTTCACCAAGACCCTTTCTTTCTTTCACAAACAATGAGTGGAACAACACTCTCTAAACTTGAGCACACTTGAGTAGAAAATGGAATTGATTACTAAGTGTGGAAGGTTTTGGGCTTTTGAGTGTGTGGAGCTTCTCTCTAATGTATATGACAAATAATAGTAGGAGAGTTGTCTTAAAATGTGTTTTACAACTCTTTATATAGGCATTAGAGAGAATAAAGCAATTGTGATTTATTGGGTATGAGTTGGTGTAAGATGCACAAAACAGAAACTTGCAGGAGCCAATTCTGCCTAAAAACGGTCGACCGAAACGGGTATGTCGTTCGACCGTTTGGTCAAAATTCAGCTTTGACTTAAGTTCACTTAAGTTTACGGTCGAACGGGCTAAGGGGATAAGTCGACCAAATAAGTCCAGGCACTTCTGGGAGACCAAATTGTGTTGGTTCGGTCGACTGCTAGGAAAGTTTCGGTCGACCAGATGTCTGGTAATTTTGGGGTATTTGGGAATAATATGAATACGACCGTTGGGTATAATACGATAAAACAAATGATCATGTGACACGTGTGAACGGTCGAACAAAAAGGTTTAAACGGTCGACCGTTTTGGTCCAGCCAGTTCAAGTATTGTTTTGGTGGTTTCTGGTTTTAGTTTGGATGATCAATTGAAGTCCAAATTATGTGAAATTTTGTGTGTGACTTCTATAGGGAACCTAGTGTGTGGTTGAGTAATTTTTAGCTCAAGTATTCTCAATTACACAAGGTTCCTAAAGACTCAAAGAAATACAAAATACATGTCTTCAAATGAGCTTGATTACATGTCTTGACTTGATTTCCTTTCTTCCTTGAGTCTTGATCACCTGTAGAGGTTAGCACAAAGCAATATATATGCAATACAATATGTGTGCTACTCTACATGATCATAATTAAGATTAGGTTGATTAAATCATCAAAACATAGATTAAGGCAAAAAAGCCAACACTATTCAATATATAAAAGTAATATTTTCCTCTTTTATATACTTGTGTCGTCAATTATTTGTAGAGCTACAACAATCGATGACCAATACGACAATCTTATCTCGGTAATTAATGTTCCATGTTTACCATGATTGTGAATAACTTTTGATTTATGTAAACCATTATCTTTTAGAGCTCTACGGTTAAGGACCAAACGCTTCTTCCTTAACACTTCCAAAAGACGAATACCATAATCAAGGAACAAAATGTTTGCACATCCAATTCATAATAATTGACATATTAAAGTAAAACTTCTAGAACACATTCCTTTCAATCTCCCACTTGTTATCAAAGTTTTCTCCCTCATACATTCTCAATGTATAAAACAATAATAACTAGGGTAACCCTCTCTAATCACACATCAAGCCAATCCACATGGTTCCTCAGATCCATGGACTCGAAATATATTTCGCCTTTTAGCTTGGTATAAGGGTTTGTTGAATGGATCAGCTGTGTTGCTGTTTGTGTCCACCCATAGTAAATTTATTTTGCCTTCGTCGGTGGTTGAGTCGGTCGTAGTGATTTGCTCCAACTATGCTAACTCGTGCCTCCACCTTCGAGAATAATGACATATCATTATTGCGACCTCCTATCGTCGGGATCACTCATGAAACTCGCATCCTAATAGCCCTTGGCTATTTACTCCCTTTGTCCTCCATAAACAAGAAACTTATCTTTGGTCTGGTTAAGGGTCCTCAGAATATTCTTGACCGTTGTCCAATGCTCAGGACCTGCGTTGGATTGGTGACGACTTGTCACGCTTAGAGCATACGAGACATCGTGTCTTGTGCAAGTCATCGTGTACATGATTGATCTTATTGCCGAAGCATAAGGGATATCTTTCATGTACTCCAAGTCTTTACGTGATTCAGCATGTTGAGACTTCTTGAGTTGCACACCCATACTCATTGACACACTGTCCTTTTTGGAGTTGTTCATGCTGAACGTTTCCAAGACCTTGTCAATGTATGTACGTTGATTTAGGCCAATGAGTCTACGAGATCTATCTCTATATATCTTGATTACCAAGATGTATTGAGCCTCACCCATATCTTTCATTGAAAATGCAGATTTCAATGAACTTCTCGTTTGCTCAAGCAAAGGTATATGATTTCCCATGTGGAGTATGTCATCGACATAAAAGATCAAGAACACTATGTGGCTCCCACTAACCTTCTTGTATATACAAGGCTCTTCCTTACTTTAGACGAAGTGAATCTTTTTGACTTCTTCGTCAAAACGCTTGTTCCAACTCCTTGATGCTTGCTTCAATCCATAAACCTTGAGGTTGTACCATTTTCACATCCTCTTCCAAGTTCTCATTAAGGAACGCCGTTTTGACATCCATTTGTCATATCTCATAATCATGAAATGCGGCAATAGCGAGCATAATCCGAATAGATTTGAACATGGCAACCGGTGAAAAAGTTTCATCATAGTCAATTCCTTGAACTTGAGTGAAACCTTTTGCTACAAGCCTCGCTTTGTAGGTTGTCAAGTTCCCATCCATGTCCATCTTCCTCTTGAAAACCCATTTATTTTGAATGGTCTTTTTCCGTTGAGGAAGGTCAACCAAGTTCCACACTTAATTATCATACATGGATTCTATTTTGGATTCCATGGCCTTAAACCATAGTTTGGAGTCCTCTCTTTCCATTGCTTCTTGAAAGGTCGAGGGATCATCGGTATCTAGTACCATGATATCATGAAGTCCCAAATACATATCGGGTTTCTTCCTTTCCCTCGTTGACCTTCTAAGTTCTTTTGGTTTTTCGTGCACTTCTCGAACTTCTTCCACAATTTCTTGCGGAATTGGTTCGTGTTCGATTTTCGAACGTACACTAGGTGAGGAAGATTGAGTTTCTCTCACAATTTCTTGCGAGGGTCTCTTACTCACGCTCCCACTAACCAAAGGAACCTCGGTTGGGCCTTCATGATCTTGAATATCATCATTCATATCATGATCTTATAGAGTATCTTGAGTCTCCTCAAGCACAACTCTACTCCCACTACTTTTTATTCTTTCCATAAATTCCTTTTCTAGAAATGCGGCATCCCTCTCTACAATCACTCGATTGGAGATTATATGCCAAAAGTAGTATCCTCTTGTCTCTCGAGGACAACCTATAAAGAAGCACTTATCCGCTTTTGGTTGAAGTTTGGTCGACATCAATCTTTTGACGTAGGCCTCACAACCCCAAATCTTGAGAAAATTGAGCTTAGGTGTTTTACCACTCCATAGCTCATAAGGCGTTTTCTCTACGGATTTGGATGGAACATTATTTAGTGTGTAAGCCGCAGCTTCTAGTGCATAACTCCAAAAGTAAAGTGGCAATTCAGCTTGACTCATAATTGATCGAACCATGTCGAGTAATGTCATATTCCTCCTTTCGGATACCCCATTCCACTGAGGTGTACCGGGAGGGGTGAGCTGTGGTACAATACCACACTCCTTTAGGAATGAGTCAAATTCAGTACTTAAGTACTCACCTCCACGATCCGTTCGTAGAGACTTGATTTTCTTATTAAGTTGGTTCTCTACTTCATTCTTGAATTCCTTGAACTTGTCAAAGGATTCACTTTTGTTTCTCATTAGATAAATATAGCCATAACGACTATAGTCATCTGTGAACGTAATGAAGTACTTGAAACCGTCTCTTGCACTAGTACTCATCAGACCACATACATCGGAATGTATCAAATCCAACAAGTCATTCGCTCTCGGTCCTTTCTTCTTGAAAGGCCTCTTGGTCATTTTGCCCATTAGGCAAGGTTCGCACGTCTCCAATGATTTAAAATCAAGTTGACCAAGAAGGTTAGCTTTTTGCAATTTCTTGATGCGTTTTTCATTTATGTGACCAAGGCGATAGTGCCACAAGAGTGTATCATTCACGTGAGTAGTTTTAAGTCTTTTGTTATTGATGTTTAAGATTTGTTTATTATTCAATTCAAGCAAATAGAGATCATTCCTCACGAATGCATTTGCATAGAAAATACCATTCTTCGATATAGACAAGCAAGAATTTAAAATTTTTATATTAAAATTATCCATATCCAAACATGATACATAAATATTTTTCTTGCTAATCGAAGGCACATAATAAACATTCTTTAAACATAAATTTAAACCACTAGATAATTGAAGCTCCAGAGAACCTTGTGCAATCGTAGCAACGCTTGCACCATTTCCGACCTTCAAAATCTTCTCGTTCTTCACGAGTTCCTTCCTATCCTTTAGTAGCTGCACATTAGAAATTATGTGAGCACAAGATCCGGTATCAATTACCAATCATGGACAGAGGTGGCTAAATTTATCTCAATAACAAATATACCTTTGGCCTTTTTGGGGCGTTTACGTTCAATCACTCCCTTATCAAGGTCTTCCTTGTACTTGGGGCAATTTGGCCGGATGTGTCCCTTTTCACCGCAGTGAAAGAACTCCGTGTTGGGAGTCGGAGATTTCAAAGATTTCCCCTTTGGCACTCCCATGAGCACCTCCTACTCTATTGCTCTTGATTGACGTATTCTTGGTGAATTTGCCTTTACCTTTGGTGATCTTCTTGCTCCCTCCATGGACAGCTAGGACGTGCTTGTCCCGACCCTTGCCCATGTCAACTTCAGTCGTTTTGAGAGCGTTGTGAAGTTCCTCAAGACTCACCCCTTTCTCACGCACATGATAGTGCATAATGAAGTCCTTGTAGGACGGGGCTAGAGAGTCAAGAATCAAATCTTCCGCAATGTCATCGGGCATCGGGGAAGAGAGCTTTGACAACTTCTCAAGGTATCCTTGCATCGTGAGAAAATGCATGGATACTGATGTTCCCTCCGCCATGTGGCACCTTGTGAGTGCGATGGTGGTCTTATAGCGCTTTTTTCTAGCACTATCCATGAACATCTTTGTTAAAGCTTCCATGGTCTTCTTGGGTTTTGAATCCAAGTATTTCGCTTGAAGCGAGTCACCCATGGAGGCCAACATTAGACCGTGAACTTGGTTCTCTTGGTCTTCCCAGTTGGCTTTTGCCTCTCTCTCGCTATCGGTTGCCTTCTCATTTAATTTTGGGATTTCACCATCCAAAATATGAGATAGTTTCTCAAACTTCAACACGATATTGAGCTTGAGTTGTCAGCTTATGAAGTTTGAGCCATCATTTACTAAAGGATGTTTTTCAATCATAGATCGCACAGTAGGTTGAATATTCGACATTTCTACAAAATAAATTATATGGGACTTAATGTCAATTTTATGTTTTAAAAACAATACCGCAAATAAAAATTTGTCCATAAATGCAGCAATCCAAGATCCTATCAATTATAATATAAACTAGCTAAGGGCTATCAGATATACTATAAAATCAAGGTAAGAAAACATTTTCTAAACATAACCATTTTGAAATATCGCAACTTTTGCATTTTCAAACTCTTATGACTCTTGTCATTTTAATTAAGAGGGAATTTGACCAATCCTCGTAAGAAAAACTCTCTTTCTCAAAACCGAGCTAGGGCTCCGAGTCTTGTTAAGAAAACTTATTTCATTTGATACGAGATACATTTATCAAATGTATTCACAAACAAAAATATACTCGGTGTCCACTAAGGGTGAATCGCACCTCGTACATCTATTCATGGCACAACAATAGACAACGTTATATCTCCCACTATTCCCAAAGATGGAGGAAGCTATCTCCCGCTAAGGGCGAGCAGAATATCCCTCGATCGATGACTGCTAGTGGATGAAATAAGAAAGAAAGATACTCTTAATTTTTGGTTGGACAATTTAAATATTAATATGTGATTTTAGAATTTAGGTGATCATGCATATTTATCATCTATACACATCCTAACATTCATCCATGCAATCACATATATACCAAGCACACAAACATAAATAAATTCATTCACACACACATTATGTGAGTTTATATGTTCCCGCGTCCTTGATCCTTGCTCTTCTTCAGCGTCTTCCTCTTGCACCATAGATGTTGATATTGCAAAAATATAAACATGCATCTCTCAATTTTGAAAATTGTCTAGTGTAAGTCCTATGTAAAAATCCTCTCATATGCATGCATATACTGGAAATAGAAATTTGCCTTTTACATATACATAAGCTCCTGTGATTGAATAATAATAACATACACATTCATTCATTCATTCATTCACACATGGCTTCTTCGGAACATATAAACTTACATATCCCTGCATAAGAGAACTCGAGCAACGCATGTACATATATTATATATTACACGATTTAGTTTACCATGCATCTCTCAATCAAACAATTCTAAAATCATTTGAAATCCATTAAAAATGATTTTATGCATCCATAGTTCAAAATATAAAATATTTGAACCGTTGTTTATCCAATTTCCAAAAATAAATTTTTTAAAGAAAGATAAACATATGCCTTTTTCCGTTTTGTTGATTCCTTATAAAATAATCATTTAATTAAAAACGAAAATTCTATAAATTAGACATAAGTCTAAATTTTAATTCTAACATTCACATGATGTATTTCAAAACATTTAAAACTATCAAAAGAATCAATTAGAATTAAATCAACAAAACTATCGGAAAACTCGAAAAAGACATAGAACATGAATTGTTTCGATTCTAGATGGTAAACTAAAATTAATTATATAGTCTAATCATTGAAAATATGAACTAAAAGCTCTGATACCACTGTAGGATTTCGTGCCCCTATGTATGTATATATTTAAAAAAAATTAATACAAGATCGATTTTCATATTTTCAACAATTTCTATGTACATTGCTTTGTGTTTATTCTAATATCATGCAACCCTACATTTATTAAAATAAACCACAAAGGTAGAATCATACCTAAAGGTTCTCTAAAACCTTTTTGAAGATCCGGAGTCGTGTTGGCCGTTGAATCGTCCACGGATTTAACTCAGAGTGTTCTCCAAACTTTAAACAAGATTAAAGAGAAAGGAGTTAGTCAATCAATCTCTAACAAGGTTTAGAATCTAGCTAATAACCCCTCTTTAAGCTCCTGAGATTCTTATCTCTAAAACATAAATTTACTAAGAGATTTTCGTGGTGATTAGGGAGAGATTAGTGAGAGAAAGAATTTTTGCATTAGTATTAAACAAGTAGGAGTAGGGGTCCTTTTATAGTCTCCCAAAACATCCTTATCAAGAGCTATTCTTTAGCCATGATCCCTTGTTTATTCTCTCCTAAAATTAATCTCTAATTTCCACATAAGCACCCTAAAAATCGTTTTAATTAAATCTGGAATTAATCCACCCATGATTTAATTAATCTCTTAATAATTCAGGCAGAATCGTTCTTGTTCGGTGGACCAAGTATAACTCGGTCAACCGAACCATTCGGTTATAACACGTGTTCGGTGCACCGAGAGCTAGACGGTAGGCCGAATCCGTATGAGAAAAATTCCCTGGAAGAATTCGGACGAACCACGTCTTTTACTCGGTCTACCGTTGACCCACCAAAATCGCTCTTGGGACATAGTCATCGGATGACCGTGTCACCTTCGGTCTACCGAAAAAACTACTTCTCGGTTGACCGTGCACACTCGGTTAACCGAACCCGATTGTCCAGGCACTCCAGACAATTTCGGTCAACCAATTGCGCTTACCCGTTCGACCACATGTATAATATTAAATTATTACACCCCATAATATATATACCTCATATGAATTTATTACGATTCTAATTATGTCAATTCTCATGACATATTGATTTTATTCATTCACCACATGTGTCCTATTTTCACATGAAACCCGACACATCATATGAACTTAAAATCAACCCTCTTGTTTTCCAGTTTTGTGGTGTGACTTATAGGAGGATCTAAGCAAAATTGGCAGCGATATTAAACACTTAATATCTCAAACTATAAGCAGTATCTAGCTACACATTATAGTTACCCAATTAGCATAGATGTCTTTGTTCCACCCAAACCAAAACACGATCCATTTAGTGATGTAAGTGCACCACTTGTGTCCGTCCCTTGCCTCATGATATTAAGAATATATACAAAGTAGAAATGTGTCATCTTTGTATTATATTCATTTCTTGATCTCTCTAAGCTAATTATAACTATGTAACTTAACTCAAGTTACATTGTGCACATTATAATTTTGCTTTATCAAGGGGCCCACTAATATCATCACTCAATTAAGAGGGGCAATGATAATCGTTTGACTTGCTATCTTTTCCAGCACAAGTCATGCTCAACCAACTATTGTCTTTATCACTACACTCATTGATAGCTTTTGACAATAATCAAATTAAGCACTTCTTGAGTGAAAAGATATAAGTCTCATATCTTAGGATCCAAGACACAGTAAAACATTAATGACACGAAACACAATTCCATAATGTTTTACTTGTTAGGTCTATTTGTTGGATCGTGTGGGTTATGGGTCCACAATACTAATCACAATTAATTTTAATTGCCTACTTGTTTGAACTATCAAAGATATGCAACGGAAATAAACGAACAAACAAGCAAGTAAAGAAGGAAAATGCAAACCACAAGAAGTCGGGGGATTTTTATAGAGGTTCGGCACCCCACCCGGGTCCTAGTCCTCTCTTACAAGCTCCGCTAAGATCACCGAGCTCCGCTCACGACTTCTCTAACCACTCCCCGTTCCGGGCCGGGAGAGAACGCCTTTATAATTCTTCTAGCTCGCGAACAACCCTCGCCGAGCTTGGCTCCTCCTCTCACAATCCGAGAGATTCACTTCGGGCTCTCACCGAAGTCTATACTAGATGTCTTGTGTTGGTTCGGTCGACCGCTAGGAAAGTTTCGGTCGACCAGATGTTTGGTAATTTTGGGGTATTTGGGAATAATATGAATACGACCGTTGGATATAATACGAAAAAACAAATGGTCGATCGGATGGATATGCGGTTCGAACGGAATTCTCAGGAGCTTTCCAGGTAAGGGAACGGTTGACCGGTGTCGTACTTGGTTCGACCGAAATCATCAAAAGCTTTCTTGGTAACGGAGCGGGCGACTGACATGAAACTCAGTCCGACCGAATTGTCAGAGACTTGTCTTGGTAACGGATCAGTCGACCGTTTTGCCCTGTGTTTTGCTTTTATTAATTTAGAGGTGGTTGCTAAATTAATGGATGGATTCAACTCAAGTTTTGGTTAGAGGATGATGTGTCAAAATATGATGGGTGGAGATGAGAAATTAACATGGATCATGTGTAGGTGGTTTAACACTTGATGTGGTTTAGAGAATGCCCTATAAATAGGTCACTCATTCTCTCTTTTGTTAATTAATACAAAATCTTCTCTTTCCATATTTTCTCCATCCCTCCTTCAAACTCTTAATTAAGTGCTGGAGAGTAAATTCTTGTTGGCATAAAGGGGTTATTAGCTAGATTCTAACATTGCATTAGAGTTGATTGATTAGCTTCAATCTGTCTAATCTTGTTTAGAGGTTGGTGAACACTTGGAGAAAGCTCCTCAGGAGATTCAATGTGCAACTCGACTCCGGATCATCGAAAAGGGTTTGACAATCCTTTTAGGTATGATCTAATTTATACATTTTAATATTATGTAGAATACATTCTATTAAAAAATTTAAGCAGTCTTGTAGATAATTATTGAGTAAATATGAAACAAATAATCTTTGCTTGTGTATAAAAAATATATACCCAAGCATAGGGACGAAATCCTACAGTGGTATCATAGCTTTTCTTCATATTTTCAATAATTAGGCTATTTAATAATGTTTAGTTTACCATCTCTCAATTAAGTAGTTCATATGTTTGTCATTTTGAGCCCTTTTTGGCATTTTGATGGATACATCAAATTAGCTTCTTAGATTTTTGTGTTTCTTGTTTTTCTACATTAGTTTGTAATGTTAGAAGATAAGTTAATCACTAAGATCAATGGATTTATTCTGATCTTTAAAGTGAAATAAAAATTGTGAAAACAGGACTAATCTGGAAAATCCAGCAATCGATCTTCGGTTTAGATAAGATTTGGGAGGCACAAACAATTTCGTTTTGGTTGTTTAAATTTGGAATTTCTAAATAAGATGTTCTTAGAATATTGTAAAACGATGTACAATTAAAAAAATTTAATTTGAGAAAATAAATTATTTTTGTTAGTTTTAATGCCTTATTTAGGATCGATTTGTCAATTTTAATTCCAATTATTCTCTTTAGAGTTTTAAATGTTTTAAAACATGTCATATGAATGTTGGACTCGAGTTATCTCTAATTGTGTGTAATTTTCATTTTGTTTAAATAATTATTTTACTTGGAATTGATAAAAAGAAAAGGTTCAAATGAGTTTATTTTTCCTTAAAGTTCCTCTTTTGGGAATTATAGATAAACTTTGGTTCAAATATTTTTCATATCTTGAACTTCGAATGCTTGAATCATTTTAGAGGATTTTAAATGATTCTTGAATTATTTAATTGAGAGATGAAGGATCAACTAAATAGTATAAAATAACATATCTACAAATTGTTGCAGTTATTCTATTTTGCTGGAATAAGTGAGTTTATATGTTTCCATCAAAATCATATGTGTGTATGATATGTAGATCATTTGTGTAATTAATAAAGTTATTTTTTTATTAATTAGTCACAGGGTTTGATGTATATGTAAAAGTCTTTTATTTTGTATGCATGCATAAGAGATGATTTTATTTATAACTTGCACTAACCAATTTAATTTTGATAAGATTCAAATTGAGAAATGCATGTTTAAATATTGTGCTATATTTACATCCATGGTGCAGAAGAAGAAGCGAAGGTCAAGGACGTGCGAACATATAAACTCACACCAATGTGTGAATGAATTTATTTTATGTTTATGTACTTGGCTTGTATGTGATTGAATGGTTAGCATAGATAAGAATGGATACATACATGACTACCTAAATTCTAGTGTCACATATGAAATGTTTAATTGTCCAAACTAAAAATTAAAATGATCTTTCTTTCTTATTTCATCAACAAAAAGCCATCGATCGAGAAATGTTTTGCTCGCCCTTAGCGGGAGATAATTTCCTCAATCTTTGGAAATAGTGGGAAATATTAGGATAGTCATTGTTAGGCCATCAATAAATACATAAAGTGAATTTCACCCTTAGTGGACACCAAGTGTATTTGTTCATAGATACCATAGACAATCGTATCTCGTATCAAATGAACTAAGTTTTCTTAACAAAATTTGAGCCCTCACTCGGTTTCAAGAAAGAAAGTTTTTCTTAGGAGGATTAGCCAAATTCTGTAACATCCCCGAAAAGTGGAAAATTTAAAACAATATTTTGAGAGACATAAATCCAAAATGAATTGGGAAATTACTCATAAAATTCAAATATATTATGCACCATTACAATACGGTCAAAGTTGAATACATCAATGACTAGAAAATGAAAAAAATACTGGTGAAGAAAAACATCCTAAGGATAAGGCTGGAGGATCCGGTCCTGGTGTACACTCATCCTCAGTCGCAACCCACTCTACACCTACTACGACCGTGAAATGCAAACACGATAGAATGCCTGAGTTTTCATAATGAAAACTCAGTATACCAAGTCCATTTATGAATATGAATGCACAGTACAACGAACCTAACATACTAGTATAACATGGCACAAAAGAATGCAAAGTGAAACCTTCCCCAACGAGGGGCAATAATGGACAATTGTCCCACCAACAACATCAGGTCCCCCAAGGGCACCCACCGCAGGCACATGTGGTCTTACGGAGAGTACGCGACACACCCTCACTTGCGACTAAACTAAACATGAGGGTTCGATGATGGTCGCACGCACTTCCGAGTCATCGGTACATATCTGATCAGGTGGTCAACAACACCACATCTGCCAGAGAAACGCTTTGTACGATCATACTCGTCGGGTCATGCCACAGTCAGGCGATCATACACGCCGGAATAATCGTTGGTCGGTCATCTCTACCGCCACAAAGGTTGGTCGGTCATCTCCACCGCCACAAATGTTGGACGGTCATCTCGCTCCGTGGAGCTGCGTAACAATGCAATACATTGGGATCTGTGATCCCTTAGGTCTACTACATAGCATGACTCCATGAAATGCAACATGTCATACTTCATAGCCTTTTTCGCACGGCAATCCCATGGCAGGCGTGCTCATCGCACCCACCGTCACCTTCAAGCTCATGCTCAAGGCGAGGACACGGGTTTTCAAGGAAACAGTTACACAAACAACAAAAAGTCAAGAACTCAAATCAGGACACCAACGATCGACTGGAATCAGCGAAGTGGTCGACCGTTTCCTTATGAATAGGAAAATGTTAGAACAAAAGCACAAGCCGGTCGAACATTAGAGCTAAAACTTAAGTGAACGGTGGAATCAAAGTCTTTGGGTGGTCGACCGTTTAGAAGGTCTTGGCAAGGATGAAAACTACCGAAAATATCAGGGACTTCTAAATTCCTAATTTAGCTACATCCGGTCGACCACCAACAAGTAATCGGTCAACCGGTTCCCGGGCTATGCCTGGCTACGCCTAGCTCTCCAGCCAGCCCTCGTCGCTTGCGAGGCCTCCGGCCTCCGATGATGAGGCAAAAACCCCTCACACGCCTTGTGTGTGCATTGAAATGAACTTGACATACCTTTCCAAGATCGCTGGAGTCTCGACTGACGCCGACAACCACCTTCCTTGCAGCCACGCACCTCCGACCACCACCAAACACCTCTGGTCACCTCCTCGCACCGAGCTCCACTCTGACCACACACATGATCACCGCTGGCCACGCCTTGCCAAGCTTCCTCCTGGCTTTCGTCCACCACCACCGACCTGAGCTATGGTAGCCTCCACATCGGCACCTCCGGCAGCAAGGAAAGAGGGGGAGAGATGGAGATGTGGTTAGAGGAGAAGGTTAAGTAGAGAATGAAGGAGAGGGAGAAAGATGGAGGTGTGTGTATCTCCCCTTTCAACCATGCACCCTCACCACACAAGCATGGTCCCCTCACCTCACCCATGCCTACCAGGCCTCAGACATGCCCACCCCATATCTCTCAAAGTCAAACAATGCATTAGCTTTAAACCAAACACTGATCAAGCTTAACCCCTTTAGCGAAGGTTAGGATCTAACAAATTCGCTCTTAAGTAAAACAACAATAATCATAAGAGTTTGAAAAATGCAAAAGTTTGTGAAATCTCAAAATGGTTACGATTAGAAAATATTTTCTTACCTTCAGTTTATGACATAAACGATAGCCCTTATCTAGTCTATGTTATAAGTGTTAGGATCTTGGATGACTGCAATTATGGACATATTTATTTATTTGCAAGATAGATTTTATAAACATAAAATTAACATAAAAACCTTTTAAATTGTTTTGTAGCAGGTCAAACATTCAACCTATTGTGCCATCCATGATTGAGAAACATCCTCTACCCAATGATGGCTCCAACTTCAATAGCTGGCAAATCAAGCTCAGCATTGTGTTAAAGTTTGAAAAACTGTCTCACATTTTGGATGGTGAAATCCCAAAATTAAGTGATAAGGCAACCGATGTTGAGCGTGAGGTTGTAGCAAAGTGGGAAGACCAAGAGAACCAAGTTCACTGTCTCATGCTTGCCTTCGTAGGTGACTTGCTTCAAGCAAAATACTTGGACTCAAAACCCAAGAAGACCATGGAAGCTCTTACAAAGATGTTTATGGATAGCGCTAGAAAGGAGCGCTATAAGACCACCATATATAGCACTCACAAGGTAACACATGGCGAATGGAACATCTGTGTCCATGCATTTTCTCACAATGCAAGGATATCTTGAGAAGTTAGAAAAACTTTCTTCCCCGATGCCCAAGGACATTGCAGAAGATCTGATTCTTGGCTATAGCCCTGTCCTACAAGGACCTTATCATGCATTACCATATGCATGAGAACGGGGTGAGTCTGGAGGAGCTTCATAACGCTCTCAAAATTGCTAAAGTTGATATGGTGAAAGGCAGGGACAAGAATGTCTTAGCTGTCTATAGTGGAAGTAGAAAGATCACCAAAGGTAAAGGGAAAGACAAGGACAAATTAGCAAAAAAAGCGCCATTCAAGGGAAGTGGCGTAGGAGGGGCTCCTGCAAGAACCTCAAAGGGGAAATCTTTGAAATCTCTGACTCCTAACACAGAAAGTTTCTACTGCGGTGGAAAAAGGACACATCCGCCATAATTACCCCAAGTACAAGGAGGACATTGACAATTGAGTACGTAATTGAGCACAAGCGCCCTAAAAAGGCCAAAGGTATATTTGTTATTGAAATAAATTTTGTCAACTCTACCCATGATTGGGTACTAGATACCGGATATTATGCTCATATAATTTCAAATGTGCAGCTACTAAAGGATAGGAAGGAACTCACAAAAGGGGAGATGATTCTGAAGTCGTAAATGGTACAAGCGTCGCTGCGATTATACAAAGCTCCGTTGATCTTCATTTATCTAGTGTTTAATTTTAAATTTAAATGATGTCTATTATGTACCTTCAATTAGTAAGAATATTATATTTGTATCATGTTTAGATATAGATGACTTTGTTATTAACATTTCAAACTCGTGCATGTCTTTATCGAAGAATGTAATTTTTTATGCAAATGCTTTCATAAGAAAAGGACTATATTTTCTTGAATTGAGTAATAGACAAGTTTTAAATATCAATAACAAAAGAATTAAGACAACTCACATAAATGATACAATCCTATGACACTATCGCCTTAGTCACATCAATGAAAAACGCATCAAGAAATTGCAGAAAGCTATCTTCTTGGTCAAATTTATTTTAAATCATTGGAGACATGCGAACTTTGCCTTATGGCAAAATGACCAAGCAAAACTTTTAAAAAGAAAGGTCCAAGAGCAAATAATTTGCTGGATTTGATAAATTTCGATGTATGTTGTCCAATGAGTATAAGTGCAAGAGATGGTTATATGTACTTCATAACGTTCACGTATGACAATCCCAAAGACTCAAAACTACGGTTTAAAGTCTAGTATAAATTCCGATGTATGTGGTCCAATCATTATAAGTGCAAAGACTCAAACCTACGGTTTAAAGTCTTGGAATCCGAAATACAATCCATGTATGACAATCAAGTATGGGACTTGGTTGACCTTCTTCAAGGAAAGAAAACCAATCAAAACAAATGGTTTTCAAAAGGAAGATGGACATGGATGGGAACTTGACAACCTACAAAGCAAGGCTTGTAGCAAAAAGTTTCACTTAAATTCAAGGAATTGACTATGATGAAACTTTTTCACCGCTTGCCATGTTCAAATATATTCGGATTATGCTTGCTATTGCCGCATTTCGTGTTTATGAAATATGGAAAATGGATGTTGAAACAACGTTCCTTAACGGCAACTTGGAGGAGGATGTGTACATGGTATAACAAGGTTTTGAAGATCCAAAGAATAGTGAGAAAGTATGCAACCTTCAACAATCCATTTATGGATTGAAGCAAGCATCGAGGAGTTGGAACAAGCACTTTGACGAGGAAGTTAAGAAGATTAACTTCGACCAAAGTAAGGAAGAACCTTGGTACATACAAGAAGGTCAGTGGGAGTTACATAGTGTTTCTAATCTTGTATGTCGATGACATGCATACTCCTCGTAGGAAATCATATCCTTTTGCTAGAGCAAACGAGAAGTTCATTGAAATCTGCATTTTAAATGAAAGACATGGGCAAGGTTCAATACATCTTCGGGATCAAGATATATAGAGATAGATCTCATAGACTCATTGGCCTAAGTCAACGTACATACATTGACAAAGTCTTGGAAATGTTCAATATGGACAATTCCAAAAAGAGAAATGTGCCAATAAGTATGGGTTTACAACTTAAGAAGTCTCAACAAGCAACATCACGTAAAGACTTAGAATACATGAAAGACATTCCTTATGCTTCCGCAACATGATCGATCATGTACGCGATGACTTGCAAAAGAATCGATGTGTGGCAAGTCGTCACCAATCAAAAGTAGATCCTTATCATTGGACTGCCGTTAAGAATATTCTGAGGTACTTTAACCAGACCCAAGATAAGTTTCTTGTTTATAGAGGATAAAGGGAGCTAGTACCCGAGGGTTACTCAGATGTGAGTTTCAGGAGTGATCCAGACGATAGGAGGTCTCAATCAGGATATGTCTATCTTCTGAATAGTGGAGCCGTGAGTTGGCGTAGCTGGAAACAAAATACAACCGCTGACTCAACCACTGCTTCAGAAGTGATGGTTGTCGCTGAAGCGAGCAAGGAAGGAGTGTGGACTAAGAAGTTCCTTGAAGAGCTTGGAGTAGTTCCCTCAAGTGATATGTATTTTTCGTGGGAGACATGACTTTCACGTGGCTCTCAAAGAAGCAACCGATTGTGACATTGTCAACTTGTGAAGCAAAGTACGTGGCGGCATCATGGTGTGTGTCATGCGATATGGTTGAGAAACTTGTTGCACGAACTAAAACTTCCGCAATGCAAGGCAATCGAGATACGAGTTGACAACAAATCGGGATTTGAATTAGCAAAGAATCCAGTGCACCACGAAAGGAGCAAGAATATTGACGTCTGCTTTCATTTCATACAAGAACATGTGAAGGAAGGAGACGTGAAAATAAATCACGTCGTGAGCCGTGATCCAGTAGCTGACATATTCACAAGGCTTCTTCCAACAATATTATTCGACAATTGCAAAAGAGCTCTCGGAGTAAAGGATGGAAGACATTTCAGTTTAAGGGAGGATGTTGAAAAGAAAAGAATAGACTCAAATGTGCAAAATATCTTGGTAGAACAAGAAAATTTGGCCAAGACAGTTAGTCTTCCACGGGAGAAAGAAACTGATGTCCATCTTTTGGTTTCCTAAACGGTTGGAGGTTATGAGTCAATGAAATGTATTTACTACTTTGATTTAAATAGTGTTAAAGTTCATTAAGTATTTGGGTGTAATAGGGGCTATATATAGGGTGTATACATGAGATTTAGAATATAGAGAAAGAGTTGATTAACCAAAGAAGGTTCTCTTCCTATCACTACCGAAATTCCACTTAATTGTATCCAACACACTAATCTTCACCAATTTTTTGGCGATAACACGCACAAAATATAGCAACCCACAGTAGAAGCAAGCAGTAAGTAAGTACCAAACAAAACAAAAATCCTAAGTGTAAAACCACCAAACAAAAATCCTAAGTGTAATTTGTAAGTACACCTGTGAATGTTGTACATACACTGATACACAAATTAAGAAGACCAAAATAATTTGTAAGTTAGCCCAAAATGTTTACAATTTAACAAGATATACCTTCTTGTTTGTTAGGCATAGAAACCTTTAGATATCTAACAAGAAACACATAAGGAGTTGGGACATTAGATTCCAGTCCACTCTGCAAAATTTGCTTCTGCAAAATGACCAGCATTAGAATATCAAATCACTTGATCGCAAAATTAATCAGGAATCTCCTGACAATAACAAAAGTATGAAAGCTATAAGCAACATGACAAGAATGTAACTAATATATAATTAAGTACTTCATTCATATTTTGGTTAGTTTTATACCTCTGCTTGCTTGTAGAAAGTGTAAAGATCCCCCACCTATTCGATTACAGCTAATTCGTTGTTGGCATTGCGGGTGCATCGATGTCACGACTGCTGCTGGTTTCCTTGAGATTCCACGAGCCACCAACAAATATCAAACAACAATTAAACTTTATTTAATCAAAAAGACAAAAAGGATAGAATAAAACAACACACAAAAAAACTACCTTGCTTCTAGCAGTGAGTCAACAGGTGAGACCGGGCAAAGTCTCGAGTGATTAATTTTTTCGACACGGTCCCACGGATGACAAAGCAACATCGATGACTTACACGGATTTGGACTTGTTAGCAACATGTCAACTTCCACTTGTTTGTTCTGCATAAGTAATTGCTTTGGCATTAGTGAATAACATACAAAAATGGAATCACAAAGAACAAGTTAGAAACAAAAACAATGGTGGGAGTTTTAAGTGACAAGTTTCCTGGTTGGGTTTATTTACTCTTTTCCCGTAATATGTTTGTCCCCACCACGGTTTCGATATCGCCGAGGACTTTTCGGTTTATTGGTGGGGGTTTCTTCTGCAGTTGTGTGAGCAAAGCATGAAAAGATTTGATTATATTAGAAGAAAATTTTGATTTTGTATACTCAAAGTTGTCTTCTGAAAAATATGTTTATTTTTTCATTTCTCCCAACTATACCCCTGCATAAACTGTGAGACCATTCTCTTCAAATTTGGTAGTATTAAATGGGTTCGATATGAGCTCGACATAATAGAGTAAGATAGGTTCGCTTTTTTGGGTTCGATACACTTGATATGAGCTCGATATACTCTTGATATGAATTTGATAGTTAAACATGATTATTCACAACACAAGTTTGGAGGGACGGTTCAGTTCGGAATTGGAACAGTTTCCTTCCCTCCAAACGTCACCTCAGTTATGAGCATGATAGGATTAGTTTGAGCTCGACATAATGAAGTAAGATAGTCCGCTATCTTGGGCTCGATGAGCTCGATATACACACTATATGAGCTTGATAGTTAAACACGACGGTTCATGGCACAAGTTTTGAGGGCTTTTTTGACGGTTTGGTTCAAAATTCGAACATTTTTCTTCCCTCCAAACATCACCTCAGTTATGAGCACGATAGGATTAGTTTGAGTTCGACATAATGAAGTAAGATAGTTTACTTTGTTGGGCTCAATGAGCTCAATATGCACTTGATATGCGCTCGATAGTTAAAATCTTTTAAAAAAATGTGACTGCTGACGACACAGTGTTTGAGGACATTTTTTGAACCATTTCGAAATTCGAACCATTTGCTTCCCTCCACACCTCACCTCGGATATAAGTATGCAATGCCCTTTCTTTCTTTCGTTACTTCCTTCCACTTCGCTCTCCACCACCATCTTCCCTCCTGCTTCATGACCTTCTGATTCAAGTCTGAGAATGTTGCATAATGATGAAATCGCAGAGGTCATGGCTCTTGACTCACTAGACATGTGCGGTTACACCGCACAACCTTTGTGCGTCGGGACCACGGTCGGGGTCTTGCAGGTGTCGTGGCGGTGTGGGGGCACTTGGCCACCACAAATGCTCTTTTTATGTTTGTGACGTTATGTCAACCTTACTCCTGCCCCCCCCCCCCCAGAACCAGTACTCCAGCAAGTCAACCAGAACCTGGCCGAACTCGCCCAACTTGTGGTCGATTTTAACTGTCGCTTAGCCGTTGTCCAAGACATAGTGGCAGAACTCCTCCTAGATAAGGGTATATTTTTGTTATTTCTAAATTACAAGTTGTTATACGTTGTTGTTACGATAATAAACATTGATTTATCCTTATTTCTATTGTGTAGTTTCCTCCCCGGAGACACCAATAGCATCACTCCCATTCCTGGAACACAACTGCCCCAACTGCGGCATGACCAGGAAACTGGCTAGTTTTGAAGTTTAAGGTGCATGTTTTGAATGCACAAACTTTTTTTTGGTTAATGTTGTTTTATCTTTACAATCTTTTTTTGTTAAGGTTGTTAATGTTGAAGTTACAAACTTTTTTCTAGGTTAATGTAAACGTTGTTAATGTTAAAGTTACAAACTTTTATAGGTAATGTTGTTCATGTTTGTTGGTTAATATTTTTCGTTAATGTTTTTTGAATTTGTTTGAATGTTGTTCTCGCTTACAACCGTAAATATTCTGAACGTAGTTTTTTAGGCATCCAAAAACACGACCATAAATATTCCATTAAATAACAACAACTCAAACCGATTGATTCCATGTCAAGTCATATAGCGTCGAGCACTGTCGAGCTTTCATCGTGCGTGCATCGAGCATTATCGAGTGCAGCATTAAAACATGTCTTAATGAACTAAACGTCATAGGAAAATGACCATCGAGCCTCCATCCGGCGTGCATCGACCACTATCGAGTGCAACATTAATATATATGTAAACGAACTCAACTTCATAGGAAAACGACCATCGAGATATATCGTGTGTGCATCGAACACTATCAAGTGCAAGTTAACACAGATATAAAAGAACTAAACATCATAGGAAAACGATCATCGAGCTATATAGTGCGTGCATCGAGCACTATCAAGTGCAACATTAAAACAGATCTAAACGAACTCAATGTCATATGCAAACAACGATCGAGCACTAATCGAGCAGATCGAGTACAACAACAGAACAGAGGAAAACGAACTCAACTTCACAGGAAGATGACCATCGAGCTACATCGAGCCGTTATTGAGCACTATTTACATTAGATCTAAACGAAGACAACGTTATAGGAAAACAACCATCGAGCTCATATCAAGGTCTATGGAGCACATATTCGGAACAAGATAATTTAATAAATTTTGAAGTAAAATAATAGCTTTACAGCCTAACTTTACATCCCCTCTTATCGTGTCCACTTCCACTGCATCTACTGCACTTACGCAGTTTCACCGCAACTTCCTGTAGGATCGTGTGGGTCGGGTTAATCTAATCACTTTTACGCTAATCCAAAACTAATCAAACAATAAACGCAGCGGAAACAATTTAAAGACTAGTAGGGAAAAGGAACAAGCAAACCACAAATCGACTCGGCGTTTTTATAGAGGTTCGGCACCCCACCCGGGTCGTAGTCCACTCTTGCGAGCTCCGCCTACGACTTCACTATCCGCTCCCCGTTCCGGGCCGGGAGACAACGCCTTACAACCGTCAAACTCGCGAACAACCCTCGCCGAGCTTGGAATCATCTTCTCACAATCCGAGAAGGATCACTTCGGGCTCTCACCGAAGTCTATACTCTTTTGACAAACTTTGTAACTGAGTGGGATTCACTCTCTAATTGAGCACACTTTGAGTAGGATGAGTGATTGATCAAGTGTGTGTAGTTTAGGCTTATGGAGTGTAGAAATGGGAGCTTTGAGGATTGAGGTTTCTCTCTAATGTATTGGGACAATTGGAGTTGGAGAGTTCTATTAACAACATGTCTTGATCCTCTATTTATAAGCTTCTAAGGTATTCTAGCCGTTGGGGATAGATTTGGTTGGGTTTTGTGTAAGATACACAAAGCAGAAAATCAGGTTGCAAATCTGTCCAGAACCGGTCGACCGAAACCAATAAACCGGTCGACCGTTCACTTGATTTCAAGGAGAATGGTCGAACAAATAAATATTCGGTCGGACAAACGAGCTAGAACTTAACTCTACTTAAGTGAATTGGTCGAACCAAAGTATGGGACGGTCGACCGTTAAGGGGATTCAGTTGAGACAAAGTTGGATCGGTCGAACGAAGAGTGTGTCGACCGATAGCAGGGATATTATAAGTGTTCAACTGGTTGACCGAAACAAGGTCGTCGTTCGACCGGTTACCGAATGTATTTTGGGGTTAAGTTTGTTTTATACGAATACGACCGTTATAGGAATACGACAAAGGTAACGACCATAATAAAATCCGAGATCGGTCGACCGAAAAGGTAGAACCGGTCGACCGGTAGAGTTCGGTAAAATCACTGTGGATAGTCTGTTATAAACCGGTCGAACTGAGAACAAGTTCGGTCGACCGTTTCACACAGGAATTCTGGGTTTAGGTTTTAAGTGATTTCCGACTAAGGTTTGGGTGATCTAATGAAGTCCAAATTAGGTGAAATTTTGTGTGTGACTTCTCTAAGGAACCTAGTGTGTATGTGATATGTTTTTAGCTCTTGTATGCTCAATTTACACATGTTCCTAAGACTCAAAATAAAATCAAGATTACAAGTCTTCATATAGTTTTATTACAAATCTTGACTTGATTTCCTTCCTTCCATGAGTCTTGATCACCTGTAGAGGTTAACACATGCAATATATATGCAATGCAATATGTGTGCTACTCTACATTACTTATGATTAAGATTAGGTTGATTAAATTATCAAAACAAGGATTAAGGCCAAAAAGCCAACACTTCCTTTAGAGATGGTAGACGTTTCCTCTTTATTCTTCCTACTTTTTCTTGTTTGGATGACCAACTGGATTTTTCTCAATAGGCACTTTCACTTGCATATTCTTTATATCATAAGGAGCAATCCATTCATCCTAGTTACCAAAAGGGTAAATTGTTTTCTTATATGTCTCCCTCCACGACTCAATGGTGTAAAATGGGGAACACAAAGATTAGATATTAACCCCTCGATCAAGAGATGCAACAACTGCATGAACACAAGGTATTCCAATAATTTGAAACATGCCACAAGAACACTCTTTCGTCATCAAATTAACCTCACCATCACCATCCTGATGTAACACATGAAATTCAAACTGTTTAAAGTTGTGGATCGTCAAGAACCTTGCTTTGTCAGCTATTCCAGATAAATCACGCTCCATGAGAGGTGACAATTTGGTTGTGCTCGCCTCGACAGCAGCTCGTCGTTCACAAAACGATGTTTGAAGTGTGAACCAAATGTACTCCACAAAAGTTGTGACTGGCCATATCCTTGCCTCCCTGGTTTTGTTGTTCAGGCTTTCAGCGTAATCGTCGGTCATTAAACTGTAGTGATTCCCAGGAATGTAAGTACGAGCCCACTTATTGAAACCGATGTCTTCAAGATATTATGCTAGGATAGGGTCAATTTCTTTTATCGTGTCAAGTGCATATGGAAATTTGACTTTCAGAATGCATATGCCGCAGACCACATCTTTTCATGACAGTGATTCGTCTTGAACTTTGCAACCACATTCGTATAGATGCAGTGGTAGCATGCACCGTGATGGGCATCTAGAAATATCATCTCCAAAGCATGAATAATGCTAGCATGCTTGTCCGATATAAAAGATAGGTTCTCGATGTTCCCAATGGCTTCCTCCAATTTATTCATGAAATAGGTCCAAGAGTTGTGATTCTCGATGTCCACCAGTGCAAATGCAATAGGATACAAGTGGTCGTTTGCATCCAATGCAACGGAACATAACATGTGCCCACCATATCTAGTCTTCAAGAATGTGTCATCCACACATATCACAGGACGACATCATCTAAATCCCTTTCTTGAAGCTCGAAGAGAGAATAAGCAATATACGAAGTGGCCATCTTCAGAGAGAAAATGAGTGATTGTGCCTAGATTCTTTTGCTCCAACATTTACAGGTACCCAAGTAACTTTGAATAAGATTCCTCAGGTTCCCCCCTCACATACGTAAGTGCCTTCTCTTTACATCTCCATGCCTTTTCATAACTCATATTTGTGTCGTATTGTTCCATCATATCCTCCCTTATGTCTTTTGCCAAGAAGCTAGTACCGACATATTTGTTCTTGATTAGGTGGCCAACTACCCAAGGTGCTACTTGTCGGTGGTCTTTATGTCTGAGTTCCAATGTGCAATTATGCACATTGTGGAAGATAGTAAGCTCAAATATGGGTGAGCGTACTTAGTTTTTGCCCCATCAATCTCCAACCACAATTAGGATGTTTGCAGGTGATATATCACACCCCTTTACTATACTTCTTCACTACAAACTCAAAATTATTCTTCATTGCAAAGAGAGCAGCTTTGGTTTTCAATTTAACATTGATTTCGAAAGTCTTACCAAGGTGGAATTCTCCAGATGATTCGCCGACAACGGACGTATGAGTGTGGCTAGAATCTAATATATATTTTCTTGTTAACATTGGAGCATTGCATCTTCTGTGATCTTCTAGTGAAATGAATTGAGAACTCTGTCCAACGTTATTCAAAATTCTACTTGGACGACTACTGCTTGTCCCATGATTTTGGTTTCCTGAACTTCCAGGCTGCGGGTGTCTTTCCATTGGGGATTCTGATTGTTGGAGTGAGAAATCTTCACTATCATCTCCGTTGTCGTCACTTAAGTTTAACAGGATCATCTCGTACTCATTCAATGGGTGGGGGACAACAAATTCAGGAACAACTATCTCACCTCTAAATACCATGGAATCTGTTTGGGGAACAAAAGTCTGAACCTGACTCCTAACTTCTTTATTAATGTTGGAATTGGGTGATGGTTTTACAGGTGCATTCTTCTTAACCAGAGTCACACATAAAGGGATATTGTACTGCAATATTTCAGAGACGAAGAAACAGATGTCAGAATCATCTGTGATTTCAATAGGTTTATATGGTTGCCCATGTGTTTTGTAAGGGGCCTCCAGTTTGAGCTCATACTTCAACTTATCAATAGCAAACGCTTTATGCAAATTATCAAGCAGTTGCAAGTATGTTACATCATTTTCCATCGTGATCCCTTTACTCTTGTCATTCATGAAAAGTTAATCTCTACCATCCATTTCCCAAACACCATTGTACGCAGTCAATAATTAACAGTCGAACCTGATACGACCAAAAATAAAATGTCAAAAAAGTAGAATTCATATCAATATTCATAACCTATCAAACTGTATCGATTTTCTTTCAAACTCATATCGAGTAAAACAATCAAGAAAATCAAGTTCAATGAAACTCCAAACATGTATAACTACCGAGCATAAACATTGAGTCGCACTACCACGTATCGTCGATTCCACTCCAACTCGATCGATCAGTAAAACAATTTTAACTATCAAGCACACTCATCGATCCTATCTATCGTGTATTGATGAGAATTTTATTTATACCGCAAGTGCACGGCGTTAATGAAGACGTGGCAAGTAAGGGTCGAACACAAGGAGGGAGAGATATTGTTATTTTTGTGATTTTCGATTAAGGAAAGAAAGAGAGAGAAATAAGGTTGGTTTGAGATTTTTGATTTTTAATTTTCTAAAGCAAGAACAACAAAAACAAACTAAGAATAAAGCAAATATGGATGAGAGTCCAGCGGGTGGGGGTTTAGATATCGGGTTTTGTTTAGAGAAATCTGAAACTTATAATAAATCACATTAGTTATAAAGCATTACATGATAAATGACTTAACATAAACTCAAGTAATCAAAATATACTAACACGAAATTAAAATAATAACATCATTCTTCTTCTCGTCACCCTAAATCCGTCACCCCACCCTTTGGAGAGAGTTAGAAACTCATGGATGGAGGGAAGGAGAAGGGGTCCTAGAGAAACTACGGAAGAAAACTAAAAACACGAAATAAACCAACAGAATTTTATTGCTAAAGAATGGAATAAAAATAAGTTCCCTTTACAACATAATCTCGGGGCTATTTATAGCCGATACAAGGGACCCAAGTATAAAATAGGAAAGTACACGCGTCAACACGCAACTGGACAAAAGCGCGACCCGCGGATCCACAGGGGTGCGGCGGAAACACCGCAATTTACATGTAATGTGCGGCGGAATCGCCGCAATTCTAGATCAGATTTGATCCGGATTTTTCCTGTGTGTTTATGGTATGATTTAGCTGTCCTTTGCGCGCCCGGATTGATTTCTTTCCTTTCTTTTGATCTCCGAATTAATTTCTTCTTATATTTGGAGATCCAAATTGATTTTTCTCCAAAATAATATTTTGGTACTCGTAATTTGCAGTCGGGTCCTCGGATTTTTGCAATTAAGTTCCTGGCCTTTTTGTGCTTAAGTCCTTGGCCTTTTTGTAATTAGGTCTTTGAATGCTTTTACACTTGGATTGACTTCAATTTGAACCCTGATAATCTGGAACTTTGTCTTTATGACAGAAATGAGTCTTTTGCACGCATTTATGCTCGGTATATGGGTAATTTGCATTCAGGTCCCTGTATTCTGTAAATAAGACTAAACACATACCTTAGTAGCATTTATTGATATAAAGTTAATCTAAATGAACGACATATAATGCAATGTATGCAATGCATCAAATACCCCCACACCTAAATTTTGCTAGTCCCTAGCAAAACAAAATATAAGAAAAATGAAAACAGGGAAATCCTAACTCACTTTCGTAGGAATCACGGTTGCACTTAGCATGTGCAACAAGCCTTTAAACCCCTAAGTTTCCTTAGAGGACGAGTTTTGTCTCGTGAGGGTTTTCAGTTGACACACCCACAAAGTCTTAATTCAACATTTCATTAATAACTCTCAATATCTCCACCTCAACCTTATACATCTCACTTAGAATTCTTGCATGCTCATTATATAAATCTAACTCATGAAAAATCTGACTTGGTATTCATTCCTCCAATATTCACACCACTAACCCTTCTACACATGTTATTACTTAAATTATTTTTGCACGCCTCCTCTGGTGGTGAAGTATCATTCGGATCAACCATGGCATGGATCATTCTTTTAACTTTGGGTCTTGAGTATCTTAAAGTGATTCAACACATTTGCTTTTTTGACACTTTTACCATTTTTTGCATTCGTGTAGCGAGTTTGGTCGATAATCCCGAGCTGGCAGACTCAAGTTACCGGGTTTTAAGATACCCCTACGGACCAGTGACTCGAAGACTTGGGTTTTTGTAATCATTTTGCAAAATGTACTTTCCTCACTTTTTTTTAAACCCAATGCTTAATTGCTATTAGAACTCCACACTTCCCGGTATATTTTCCTCAACCTCTGCTTTTTATGAACCACTTCAAAGATTTGAATCATCCAATTTTAAGTGCATACATGTCTTAAAGGGTAATGGGTTATTTCTTTGGAACTTAGATTTATGTCATAGTTTCTACAAGCAGAACTATATAATAAAGAACAAAAACTCAATGCAATTTGTACACGGGTATTGGCAGTTCAATCTTAAGTTATGTCAGGGAGCATTGAATAATTTTTTTAGACGAACAAAATATATAGATAGATAGATAAATAAACACCCCCCACACCTAAATCATGCATTGCCCTCAATGTATGCAAAGATAAAGGAAATGCACTTATTACCTGAGTCAACTGCGGTAGAGGGATTGAATTTGCTCAGAGTCAACCATAGTCAGAACTGGATTGAATGTCACCATGTTAGTGCATGTATCCATTTGAATTGTTCCCCATGTTGCCCTGAGAGTCCTGAGGTAAAGATTTCACACCCCTCACATGTGTTGGTTCTCTTATTTGCTCGAGTGATGGTGGTTGGGTAGATGAATTACTCCCTTTTTTCTCACTTTCTTTTTTATTTTGTGATGATTTATTTGATTTAGAAATCTTATAGATACGCGATCTTATCACAACATCACTTTGATTGCATACTATTTCTGGTTCACTATCAACATGAAAGATATTAAATGAAGCTTTTAAGTTTCCAAAAGATTGTTGCATGAGCCCATTTTGACAATTTATCAAAGCTTCAGAAGTGACTAAAAAGGGTCTGCCAAGTATTAAAGGGATTTGTCTCTTAGGATTGACAACAGGTTCAGTGTCTAGAATGACAAAATCCACTGGGTAAATGAAATCACCAACCTTAATCAAAACATCTTATACTACACATCTTGGTTTCTTAACAGAGCAATCAGCAAATTGAAGGGTTGTCTTAGAGGGTTTTAGTGGACCAAGGTTTAGTTGCTCATAGACAGAGAACGGGAGTAGGTTAACACTAGCACCAAGGTCTAGAAGGGCTTTGTTGATAAAAGTCACATGAAATTGTGGGACACCCAGAGTCCTTATACTTTATAGGAGACGAGTTGGACAGAATAGAGCTTATGTTTGCAGTTAAGAATGCCTTCTTTGGTACGTTCGTTTTTCTCCTCTTAGTGCACAGATCCTTTAAGAATTTAGCATAAGCAGGTATTTGTTGAATCATATATAGGAGTGGAATATTCACCTTACTTGCTTAAATACTTCCAAGATTTTCTCCATTTGTGCACTTGAGCTCTTCTTGAGTCTATTGGGGAATGAGGCTTTAGGAACATAGACTCGCTCAGGTTGAGCTATAGGGTCAGGTTGACTAGGTGGGTTGGGCTTTTAAAATTGGACTTCAGGTTCAATGGTTAGGTCACATGTGGGTGCTTGATGGCTAGATTTATTAGGAGCCCTAGGATTTACCATATTGTTATCAACTTGTTTTCCGGACCGTAATGATACAACTGCATTTATTTGTTAGAACGGTCCCTCCTCGTGAACCATTTGAACCGGTCTAGGGTTGTTACTTCCTAGAGGTGGTTGATAGGGCTGATATTGATTATTAGGTCTTGGATTCACCTCAGGTTGACTTGGAAACTGACATTTTTCTCTTTCACCTACTATTTGTGCTAGTTGTCTGACTTGTGTTTCTAGCTTTTGGAAGGATTGGGTGGTTGTTTGCATAAAAGTCTTAACCAAAATTTCCAAGCTTGTCAATCTAACATCATAATCTCCATTGTTACTAAATCCAGATTATGTATTATTTTGGTTATACGAGTTTGGTTGTTGTCTAGGAGGTTGACCTTGTTGGCTCCATGAAAAATTGGGATGATTACGCCAACCCGGGTTATAGGTTGATGCGTATGGGTCATTTCTAGAATGGTTAAATGCGGCATTAACTTGTTCCAAGTCCGCACAATCCTTCGTTATATGACCAATTTGACCACATCTAGAGCAAAGGATAGAAGAGGCTTGATTCACTAGGGGTCGGGTTTTTAGCTCTAGACTTTCTATTCTACGCATAAGGGTAGTTAGTTTTGCTTCAGCAGCTACAGTAGCATCTACAGCTAAGACACCTGGTTTGGGTTGACTTGCTATTCTAGATCCAATACTCATGTTATTCGGTGCTCTAGCATTGTCCCATTGCATACTATTTTCGGCTAAATCCTCAAGAAAAGTCCAAGCATCATTCTCATTTTTGGACATGAAGTTTCCTTGGCTTACAGATTCTACCATAACCCTAGATGTAGGTGTCAATCCCTCATAAATAATTTGGCACAATTGCCATCTTGGAATTCCATGATGAGGGCATTGGGTCAACAGACTTTTAAATCTTTCTAAATAGGAATAGAACGGCTCGCTCTCAGATTGAACGAATGCAACAATTTCATTCCTAATCCAAATAGTCTTATGGTTGGGGAAATATTTCTTTAAGAATACTTGAACAAACTCGGCCCAACTCCTAATAGATCTTTTGGCTAGACTATATAGCCATTTCTTAGCGTCGTCTTTCAGTGCTAGAGGCACGAATTTAAGATGCACTGCCTCCTCAGAGATATGCTAGTATTGCATAAGGGGGCAAATTTCCTCAAATTCTCTAAGGAAGATATATGAGTCTTCCTTAGAGGTGAACTTGGGCAACATACTCATGTATTGTCCCTTCAGTTCGAAGTCGTGACCCGGTATGATGGGCATAACGATGCACGATGGCTGAGCAACCATCGTTGGGTAGCACCGATCCCTCAGGGTCATAGGCGGGTCCACTACATTCTCACCCATTGGATCCGGGGGGCTAAGCTCTAGACTGGAATCTAGATGAACTCGTGAGAGTCGATTGCTCAAGTCCCGAACCCAAATCTGAGTGCACCGGTTTGAATCAATTTCAAGAATCAATTACTTTTTCTTTATTTTAATTTTTTTTTTTCAAAAATAGAAACAAACAATAGAAGGGGGAAAGATGAGAAAGGAATCCTAATCTAGAGAATTGAGATGAGAAGAGAAAGAAGACTCAGATGAGAAGGGAAACTTAACTCTAAAAGATAGATAAGAGGGTTGGTCAGAAGTTTCCTAAACAAGCACGGTTCAAACAATCCTAGACCTAATGTCGCTTAAATCTAGACGACTCCTAACTGGTTGAGTCAAATTGGTTCGCTTGATTCACCTCCCTCACTAATCAAACCAAATTGGTCAGGCAGTGTATAGCTAGTGGGGGGCGCTTCCGACAGAGTCGGTGCCAATTAGACAATCACTTCGCTTGGAAGACTTACGTCAACACAAAACACTTTCTAGACACCAAATTAAATTCGATCAGCTTCAAGTCATAGCAAGTCAAACCAATCTTCTCCTTAATTGAGTCTGAGTCCTTAGGGGCCAATGTCTAATTGATTTTAATTTTAAGGCTTGGGTGACACTTTAGGATTGTGATTTGTGAGCCACGGAAGGGTGATGAAATCCCCACCGTATCTTTTTTTACGGAATTGCCCTTAAGATAGTTTAACTTAAATCTAGCAAAGATAGTCAAACATTGGTCTTTAGTTGGGGGACAATAGCAAGGTTGTATGCAAACTAAATTATAGGCTTAAATGCAATCGATAAAAACAACGCACGTACCTTGCCTCCAGCACTCTTCAACAAAACATAATTTGCAAGAATTTAGCAAGAATAATGCAAACAAAACACTATATTATGCATGCACTAAGTCTTTCTAATTTTGCCAATTTTTAGGTCAGAGTTGAATTATTGCCAATTATGGAATTTGAGCTTAACACGTGCAGTTCTACAAAAAGGAAATTTTCCGAAAATAGAAATTACGAGGAAAAAGGCAACAAAGGTTACCTATGCACGCTCAGTCGGGTTCGCTGCCCGCTCTCGAAAATTTCCAGTTGCTCTACGCGTCCACCCAGAGTTGGAGACGACCCCAGAAAAAATTGAAGCCAGATGCTTCAGACGTGCGGCGGATCCGCCGCAGATTGTTCTTTAGGTGTGGCGATTTCACCGCCCTTCTTGCTCTGACTGTGCCCGGATTTCGCCGCGCACTCTGTTGTCTCCTGAAACGCAAACCCAAATAGTTAGATCGCGCACACGATAAACAGAAAAGAATCGAAATCACCAAAAATAAACAAAAACTTCGTCGCCTCCCCGGCACCGGCGACAAAAACTTGATGAGAATTTTATTTATACCGCAAGTGCACGTCATCAAAGAAGACGTGGCAAGTACGGGTCGAACACAAGGAGCGAGAGATATTGTTATTTTTGTGATTTTCGATTAAGGAAAGAAAGAGAGAGAAATAAGATTGGTTTGAGATTTTTGATTTTTAATTTTCTAAAGTAAGAACAACAAAAACAAACTAAGAATAAAGCAAATATGGATGAGAGTCCAGCGGGTGGGGGTTTAGATATCGGGTTTTGTTTAGAGAAATCTGAAACTTATAATAAATCACATTAGTTATAAAGCATTACATGATAAATGAATTAACCTAAACTCAAGTAATCAAAATATACTAACAAGAAATTAAAATAATAACATCATTATTCTTCTCGTCACCCTAAATCTGTCACCCCACCCTTTGGAGAGAGTTAGAAACTCATGGATGGAGGGAAGGAGAAGGGGTCTTAGAGAAACCACGAAATAAAACTAAAAACACGAAATAAACCAACAGAATTTTATTGCTAAAGAATGGAATAAACATAAGTTCCCTTTACAACATAATCTCGGGGTTATTTATAGCCGATACAATGGACCCAAGTATAAAATAGGAAAGTACACGCGTCAACACGCAACTGGACAAAAGCGGGACCCGCGGATCCACAGGGGTGCGGTGGAAACGTCGCAATTTACATGTAATGTGCGGCGGAATCGCCGCAATTCTGGATCAGATTTGATCTGGATTTTTCCTGTGTGTTTATGGTATGATTTAACTGTCCTTTGCGCGTCCGGATTGAGTTCTTTCCTTTCTTTTGAGCTCCGAATTAATTTCTTCATATATTTGGAGATCCAAATTGTTTTTTCTCCAAAATAATATTTTGGTACTCGTAATTTGCAGTCGGGTCCTCGGCTTTTTGCACTTAAGTCCCTGGCCTTTTTGTGCTTAAGTCCTTGGCCTTTTTGTAATTAGATCTTTGAATGCTTTTACGCTTGGATGGACTTCAATTTGAACCCCGATAATCTGTAACTTGGTATCTATGACAGAAATGAATCTTTTGCACGCGTTTATGCTCGGGATATGGGTAATTTGCATTCAGGTCCCTGTATTCTGTAAATAAGACTAAACACATACCTTAGTAGCATTTATTGATATAAAGTTAATCTAAATGAACGACATATGATGCAATGTATGCAATGCATAATGTATCCTCAAGTACCATCGAGTACCGCCTGCCATCGTTTTCAACCATCGAAAATAGTCATTCATCGAGCTCCATCGAGCACAACTACTCTGCAAAACACATATTCAAACAAAACTTGAACAAACCATCAAAACACATCAAGACATTGACAAGTCTATTCGAAAATGGAAAGAAAATGCAACAAAGTAACACCCACATCAATGTTTTACAATTCCAGTTACCTATTCTCTTTTTTTATTAGTTTCTCCTCCAAGAACACTAAAACAACTTGTGCATTCTGGTGAGGATCCGCCAAGAGAACGAAGGGGACTATCTGAGCTCGATAATGGCTACTGTGGGCTAGATCTGGTCTTCACTCCCAACTAAAGCTACATACAATTGAAAGAGAGAAAGAGACAAAGAAAGAGTGAGAAAGAGAAGGATTAGGAGGGAATGGTCTCACGATTTATGCGGGGGTATTTTGGGGATAGATGGAAAGATAAGCATATTTTTTAAAGGATATCATCATGTCAATGTGGGGGCTTTTTTCAATTTTGGGATACTTTGAGCATAGAAAGTCAAATTTTCTTACTAGAATGAAGGAGAAGAAATTCATATTATTACACAAGAGCTGCACTTATACAAGATAAATCATATGAATAACAACAATAACAAAGCTGAAATCTTATAAATAACAGATTTTAAGAAACTCACAGACAATACATCATTATAGGAAGTTGGAGCGAATCTTGTAAGACACAAATTGTAAGAAAAGCAATTACAGATGGAGCATCTGGAAAAACCAAAATTGCAAAACACACAAAAAACTCATATTAGAACACCAAAACCAACTCAAAGTAAATTACAAACCAAAAAAACACTCCAACAGCAAACATCAACATCCAATTCAAAAACAACAAATCTCCAAAAATCAAAACCAAAACCACAATACAACCCTCTCTAAACAAAAATAGTACTATCACAACAATGATCCATAATGATTCAAAGTTAGGGAACCACTTTCATACCTACTATATCTCCCTCAACCACCTCCAAGGGGACGAATGAGTAGTAGAAGGTTGGATCTTCGGTAGAGAAGCGTGGTGGAGTTGTTTCGGTGTTGGAGTTGGGGTCACATGAGTCGGAAGTGGAGATGGGTCACGACAGCGGTGGAGGGGGAGGAGGTGGGGCACTGAGAAGGAGGCGAACACGGTGGAGGGTCTGGAGGTGGTGGACGATGTGAGGAGGAGGTGACGACGGTGGAGGGATTAGGTTTGTGAGAATGACGATGATTGGAAGAGGAGGCATGCGGTTGGGTGGTGTTAGGTTATGCTCTAGACAAAGATCCAACCTCGCCACACATGCAAGAATGAAGTTTGAGCTTGATGCAAATGGCTAAAATTTCTTCGGCTTTATATAATTATCAATTAAATAAAAAGTTATTCTATGTATCAATCCTTACATCTCCTACAACTGGTGGAGTTACAACCAGTTTTGGTATGTTGGGGGATGTCATTATTGTTGAACCTAATGCCTATATTGCATTTGCGGGTAAAAGAGTAATTGAACAAACATTGAATAAAATAGTACCTGATGGTTCACAAGCGTCTGAGTATTTGATTCAATAATACCACGTACTCTTCTAAAGAGTGGTCGGGTACGCATTTGGGATTTTGTCCTACCCTTGCCGACGAATTTGTGACTATGCCGGCAGAATTTCTGTCGGTAATCGTCCCGACGAAATTTATGTCAGCACTACTCCACCGAGGAAGGTCATTTTTGTTGTAGTGGAGGCAATTGTCTCTATTTCATCCACCCTGATTTAATTTTATGGCTAATATCTACATCGATCTCCCTATCTGTGAAGTATCGTCCCTAGATATCTAAGAAAATCATTTCATCACACCACTTGACCAACCAATATAATCTCTACTTCATCAGTGTCGACGGTACTGAAACAACACTTCATATACTCAATTTTAGACCAACTTAACTTTAAACCTTTTGTTTCTAAAGTGTCCCTCCACCACTCCAGTTTCCTCTCAACATCTATCCTACTCTCTTTAATTAGAATCACATCATTTGCAAAAAACATGTGCCATGGGATATGAAACTGTATATCTTTTGTTCCCTCATTCATCACTAAAGTAAAAGGGCACGAACTTAAAGGTGAGACCTGATGAAGTATAATCCTAATAGGAAAGGCACTAGCCTCACCATCGCATACTCTAACTCTAGCTTCAACTCCCTCGTACATAACTTTAATCAAGTTGACATATTTTGTTGATACTTTCTTATCGAGGGTCCACCACATAACACTTCTTACAACTCTATTATATGCTTTCTCAATTTCAATAAAAACCATGTGTTTTATCCTTTTGTTTCCTATACCTATCCATCAATTGTCTAATCAAGAATATAGCTCCATCGTCAACCATCCGGGCATGAAACAAACTGATTATCTTTAACACTTGTCTCTTCCCTCATAGCTACACAATTACTCTTTCCACAACTTCATAGTGTGACATATGAGCTTGATACCTCTACAGTTAGTGCAACTTTGAATATCTTCATTATTATTGTAAATTTGTACCAAAATACTCCACTCATTTGGCATTTTGTTTTTTCCTAAAAATATTATTAAAAAACTAGGTTAACCACATTATAGTTATATCCCATGAAAACTCCACAGCTCAATCGGTATATTGTCTGGTTTTAAATGCTTGCCTACTTTCACCATCCTTTTTAAGGCTTCCAAAACTTCCACTTCTTTGATACTTTAATCGAATCATCTATTAGAACCCATTAATGTGTCCTCCACTTCGAATATGTCACTATCAGTACTCCCTTGAAAAACTTATCAAAATACAATCTCCATCTTTCTTTGTTTATATACCACACACTCTCCAGGTATCACATTACAATCAACACACGATCCTCAATCCCTTTTCCGAGCAAGCATAAAAACAATCTAACTTTGATGCTGACCACTACAAAATGTGACCAAATGAAATTCCTTCTTACTAAAGAAAGTATTAGCTATCATTAGATCATATGATATAGCAAAAATTAGAAAATCCTCGATCTTTTTGTTGGTAATTTTCTAGTACCATACCTGAAGTCTTCATGAATACATTCAAACCTTCACTATCTTTACCCACATGACCGTTCAAATCTCCTTAAATGCATAACTTCTAAGCACTAAGGATATCTCTCACCATCATATCAAGGTCTTCTCGAAATTGTTTCTTCACTGTTTTGGTCAAACCTACTTGTGGGGCATAGGTACTAATGAGATTCAAAACTAGTTTTTCTATGACTAACTTAATCAAAATTATTCGATCCCCTTGTCCTTTAAACATCTGCAACCTCATTTCTTAAGCTATTATCTACCAAGATCCACATTATTCTTTTTTCTATCTTTTCAAATGTACCATAATTTAAATCTTATATAAAAATATAAGATATATGAAATGTTGTGGTCAAATTTCAAGTTCAAAATATTTTGGTTAAATCTATAATTATAACTTAAACTGAAAAACAGTACTAAAGTTACTTGGATATTTGTCCGAGTATTTGTATCCAGTATCCACAACGAAACCGCACATCCGTATCGGTATTTGTTGAAATTTCAAGACCAGTATTCGTATGCATATTTGTAAAACTTCAAAAAATGTATATCCTTATTTGTATCCTTAACTCCTTATTGAAAAGTAGTATCCGTATTCTCAAGAAAACATACAAGAATACAAGCTATCACCTAATAATCCATATTCCTTGGTAACCCTTCGTTCAAACCTTGCCAGGCAAGATTGATATAGAGATGTAGTCATTATGGTTCGCAAATCATGAAGATTTCAACCAGAAGCGTATTTACATACAAGTAATGGTGGACATCGCCTCCAAAGCGTTTTGGCAAAAACCCTCTTAATTATTTGTATTTATATAAAGTTAAGAAAGAATAATATATCTAAAGGTTTTTTGGCTTACTACAATTGCTAAGATGATGAGAACAAAACCAAAAAATTAATTGGTATATACTTTCCAGTTATGAAACCCAACATTAAGATAGTTATCACATTAAGATGACATTTTCCTTTTCTGAATCCAAATATTAAATTAGTTAACCTCATGTTCTAGCAATCATATAAAAACATAATCTTCAGTAGTTTGATCGCGGCCCATCCTTAAGCAGACAAAACAGATGATCCAGACACAAACGGCAGCACAAGCCCAACATTCGAGGCTTCTAAACGCTCTAAACTTGATGGTCATTTAAATTATGTGAGCTTTTTTCATGGAAAGCATATTTTATGCTTATACTACAATTATTATTTAATTTGGTTTGTATATTTGATTATTTTCTAATTTGTGATTACAATAATGTATGTATATATAGACGTGTAGAATTTAGTCGTTCAGTGATTCCTAATACAGACATGTTAATTTATGTTATGCTATGTATATGCTTGGTTTCCTTTTGTTGATGATGTTGATGGATTCCTTATGAAGATTTATGTCCAAAACAGGCGGTGATGACCGTTAGTGTCTAAGCCGTAGTGGATATTTTAACACTACCCCCCAAGTTGAGTCCGGAAGACATTTAAATAGCCCAACTTGTGAAGAATGTTATGAACACGTCTTTGGTCCAATGACTTGGTGAAGATATCGACGAGTTGGTCTTTACTTGGAACGTAAGGAACTTCGATTTCTTTAGCTTGGAACTTTTCTCTGATGAAATGACAGTCCACTTCTATATGCTTTGTTCGTTCGTGAAATACGGGATTGGAGGCGATGTGGTGAGCAGCATGATTGTCACAGTACATTTGCATATGTTCGTGGTAGGGAACCTTCATTTCTTTGAGGAGTTGTTTGAGCCATATTAGTTCGCTAGTGGTGGATGTCATAGCCCGATATTCTGCTTCATCCCTGGACCTTGCTACAATATTTTATTTTTTACTCTTCCAAGTGACTAGGTTTCCCCCAACGAACATGCAGAATCTCGTAGTGAATTTGCGATCATGACTACCCGCCCAATCTGCAACAGAATAACCAATTATTGAGTTAGAGTTGTTTCATTTCATCCATATCCCTTGACATGGAGTTTTCTTCAAATACCTAAGGATTCTATAGATGATGTCTAGATGTTTTATGTGTAGGGTGCATGCATGAATTGACTTATCGTACTAACAACATAAGTTATGTCAGGTCTGGTAACAGTGAGATAAATGAGCTTCCCTGCTAGTCTTTGGAATTGACCTATGTCGTTCAGGGGTTCTCCATCGGGGGGCCAACCTTTCGATTGGTCTCGATGGGAGTATTGCCAGGTTTGGATCCTAACTTACCAGTTTCTTTAAGTAGATCAAGAACATATTTCTTTGTAACAGGAACAAACCCTTTTTTGAGTATGCAATTTCAATGCCTAAGAAATACTTCATGAATCCTAGATCTTTGATGTCAAATTGATTGTTTAGATATGATTTCACAAGTTCAATTTCCTTATCACTATTTCCTATGATTATGATGTCATCTACATATACAAGGACAATGATGGTGATGTTGTTGAAATGTTTGATGAACATGGATGCATCGGCGCAACATTTACAAAAAAACAAATTGAATGAGAGAGTGACTAAGTTTTGCATATCATACTCTGGGAGATTGTTTCAATCCATAGATTGATTTGTGAAGTTTACAAACCTGATTGTGGGAGGAGATGTACCCCGGTGGAGGAGTCATGTAGACTTTTTCTAAAGAGCCTTGAAGAAAGGCATTCCGAACATCAATTTCAAACATATTCCACCCATAGTTGGCAGCAATAGACAAAAGGACTCTAACAGTGTTCATTTTTGCGACAAGGGCAAAGGTTTCTTGATAGTCGAGCCCATAGGTTTGTGTATACCCTCTAGCGACTAGTCTAGCTTTATATCTATCAATCGATTTATTGCTATTATACTTAATTTTATAAATCCATTTACAGCCTACAAGTTTAGTTCCATGTTTAGGAGTAACCATGGTCCAAGTTTGATTTTTTTCTAAGGCCTCTAGCTCATCACTCATGGCTTTTACCCAATTAGGATCTTTGGGGGCTTCATGGTAAGTGGTTGGTTCATTAAGGTTATCAATTATATTCAAGAATTTTTGGTGAGACGTGGTTATGGCTTTGTATGATATGTAATCTTGGATAGGATATGTAACATTGTAAGTAACAAAATATTGAAGGTGTGCCGGAGAGCACGTAGGTCTTGTGGACCGTCTCATGGGAGCCTCTTCTTGAGGCTCTTCCTATTCATCATTATTTTCTTCCTGTTCACCTGGAATCTGATCTTCTCCCCCATCTTAAGGTACGAGAGTATCCTCAAGAGGAAGAAAGACCTCATTGAAGGAGTCTGAGGTAGGAAGAGGAATTATATTACCTGCATAAGCAGTCTTCATAGATTTGAAGTAGGATTCATTTTCAAAAAAAGAGACATCTCTAGAAATCCGTAGGGTCATAACACTTGTATCCCTTCTTTTCAAAGGAGTACCCAAAAAAACTACTTTGATAGAGTAAGAATCAAATTTATCAAACCATTTTTTATGCACATAACAAACACAACCAAAAATTTTATGGTGATCAACACTCATCCTTCTACCATTCAAGATTTCTAAAGGTTGTTTATTGTCCAGAAGTGGACTAGGCAGACGATTAATAAGGTAAACAACAGTTGAAATAGCCTCAGACCAGAAAAATGTTGGTACCTTAGTTTGAAATAATAGAGATCGAGTGACATTTAGAAGGTGTTAATTTTTCCTTTCGGAGATACCATTTTGTTCAGGGGTATTAATACAAGTGGTTTGATGATAAATACATTTTTCTTTCAAAAACAATTAAAATAAATTACTTGTATATTCTGCCCCATTATCTGACCTAAGGGTTTTGATTTTCGTGTCACGTATTTTCAACCATGGCTACATATTCGTGAAATACAGAGAAAACATCATAATTGGATTTAAGAAACTATAACCAAATTGTGTGAGAAAAATCATCGATAAACGTGATAAAATACTTGAACCCATTATAAGATTCAACCGGAGCTAGACCCAAAATGTCCGAGTGAACCAACTCCAAAGGTTTCCTGGTTTTGGTTGTAGAGGAATGAAATCGCAACCTGGTTTGTTTTGCAAGACGGCAAGTCTCACAACATAATTCAGCATTCAAAGTTATACTAGGAAATAAACATTTTAAGACAAATAGAGATGGGTGTCCCATGCGATTGTGTGGGAGTTCAGGAGCATAAAGAGAAACATTATTAGCAAGGAAAAAATTATTTGATTTGTCAAGCACATAAAGTCCATTGATGAGGGTGCCTCTACCAATCATCTTCCCCGATGTTCGGTCTTGAAAGAATACATCAAAAGGTGAGAAAATAACATTACAATTTAAATTTTTCGTTATCCTTGCGACAGATATAAGGTAAGATGTGAATTTCGGACATATAAAACATCCTCAGAAATGTTATTTAGGAATTTTGATCGTACTATTCCATTAATTCCGACTTGATTACCATTCGCAACAGTTACAAATTTATTTAAGTTTGGTTATATTGTATATCGCATATAAGGTCTTTATTTCCAGTCATGTGGTCAGTGGCACTAGTGTCTATAATCTAGGAATTATGAGTGAAAGTGTGATTGGCAACAGAGTTAGTACCTGACCCATTACCTTGGTGGCTTTGATTTTGGCTGGATATTTAGAGAAGACTATTGAGGTGGGCTAGCACGTGGCCCAATTTAGTGTTGATTGTTCCAGGAACATGGTCCATTGAGGACTGAAAGCCTCCAGCAGACGTGCATCCTCCTGTACCAGCATTAGCACCCGGATCCGGATTTGTACGGCCGCTTGATCCACTCCGGATGTCAGGTGTTTGGAGATCCACGTATGAGTCGGACGTATAACCCCGACTTCCGGAGCTCGACCCGGTCTGCATCTATTTTTGATTTGTGCCTCCAAAGTTAGGGTTAAGGTTGGAGTTGCCGCTGTCGCCGCCGTTGGGATTTCCTCTTCCATCTCTGATGATGATAGGATCTACGAGCGTAGGGTCTCGTAGCTAGGGTTGAGTCCCACAAGAAAGTGGTAGATGTGACCTTGCTCGACTCTTTCTCAGATGATTTTGGGATCTGTGCTTGGAGGTTCATAGATTCTGAGCTCGTCCCACCAAATTTTGAGGGCACCAAGGTATTCGGTGATGGTCCTTAGCCCTTGTCTTGTTTGTGCGAGTTCTTGCTTGATTTTGAAGATATGGGCAACGTTTTGTTGCTTTCCATACAAGCTATGGATCTCGTCCCATAACTCCCTAGCTGAGTTTGAGTAGATGAAAAGGTCGGCTATTTGTGATTGCATGGAGTTTGAAACTCATGTTATCACTATATGGTCTGTGGTTTGCCACTCCGTGATTTTGGTACTATCTGTGGTCGATTTTTTGGTGTCTCCAGTGATGTGGCCTAATCTTCCCTTGCCACTGCCACTGAGGGGCAAGGTGTTTGACCTTGCCCATGAGAGGTAGTTTGTCCCGTTGAGTAGTTGGGTTGTGAGTCTTTGAGGTGATGTTCTTTCTGAGGCCATGGCGCAAGTTGGATGTCGCTTTGTACGTCAGCCCCGCTCGATGGTTGGTGATGGGTTTGGAGTTTTGGGCTCTGAGGCCTGGTGGCCGATGATGGTTTTTTTGGGTTTTGGGTGAATGGATCGGGGATGAAAGGGTTGGACTGAGGTGGTGACCGGAGGAGGTCGCCGCCGGTAATGTGTTCCCTTTTTCTGAGGTCCGATCAATGTTCTGATACGATATTGAATTTGGTTTGTATATTTGATTATTTTCTGATTTGTGATTATAATGATGTGTATATATATATATAGACGTGTACAATTTAGTCATTGAGTGATTCCTAATACAGAGATGCTAATTTATGCTATGCTATGTATATGCTTGGTTTCGTTTTGTTGATGATGTTGATGGATTCCTTATGAAGATTTATGTCCAAACAGGTGGTGGTGACCGTTAGTGTCTGAGCCATGGTGTATATTTTAACAATTATTATTCAAAATATGAAAAAGCATATATAAAATCTGAAGATGATGATATTAACCTACTTTTTTAAATTCGAACGACCTCTGGTCATTATAGATTAATTCAAAGTAGAACACATATATTTGAAGAATGTAAAGGCATATATTGAAGAAAGTACATTTAGGAGAAAATGATTATCATGAAAGCACAATTGTGTGTTGATTTCACCATTGTGACATTTTCCTAAGTATTAATGGTTTGCCAGAAAATCTTGTTGAGGATGCAACTTCAGAAACATAGAACCAATCATGGAACAACTTCTTAATAGAAACATAAAACCCTCTCAGGCCAAAAAACGAATTTTTAAACTAGACAATACGTTATTACTAATTAGTTAGTGATATACAACAAGTTCAAGAGCGTCCTTTAATTGCAACTAAAAATGCATCATGACTGAGAAATAATACTAGATTTTGAAGAGGAAAGGATTTTAATTACAAAATGGAAGTGTAACATCCAAAAACAGCGGAAATATTGAAAATTCATAATCACAACAATAAAGACTAATAATCAAAGACGACACTGTTACTTCTCATAAAACAAATAGCGGTGCACCAAATTACATCAGAGTTTGTCAAAATGATACATGATTACAACTATTCAACAAAAGAAGATAAAACGTAATCATGTTGACCTCAGTGGTCCGAGTAGAGGATCCGACTCCAAAATGCGCGTGCCCGCCGATCACCACCCAACTGGACCTACTGTGGTCCTGAAAAATATATAACAACAATGCCTGAGTTTCCAGAATGAAACCCCGTATGCCAACTCACCTATATGCATGCATTACACAAATGAACCTATCATACTAGTAGCATGTCATGACATCCACAGAAAGGAAAACAGTTCCCCCGAAGGGTAAAACAGGACATCAGTCTGACAGTCAACATCGGGTCTCCCGAGGAGACCTACTGCAGGCACATGCAGTCTTACAGCACGCGACATCGCACCCCCACACCAGGCTACACTACTCAAGGGTTCGGTAGAGAGCCTCTCTCACGCCTGTGGGCCGATAGAATACAGATATGCAAATCTCTGTGGTCGGAGCCACTGGGTACCAACGGGGCCGTCGCCCGGAAGGTATAACAACATCATCTCGATAGGTGCCCAGTCGAGGAATCAACATAGCCGGAACAAGCTCGACCCAACAATCATCATCGCCGGCACAACCTCGGCGGCATCACCGGCACAGCATCGGTGGTCCATCACAAACGTCCGGCACAGCATCGGACGGGTCCAGACCGAAGTCTGCCAGGTCATCAGCCTCCATGATTGATCTAGTTTTATATTTAACCGCAAGTGCACGGCCGCGTTGAAGCGGTGGCAAATACGGGTCGTCCACTGGGAGGTGTGTCGACACTTGGTTTGTGCGAAGGCGAGAGGTAAAGAAAGGGAAGAAAGGTTGGTTACACTAAACTACACTAAGGTGCAAATGGAAATGGAAGAAAAGCAAGAAAACTAAACCCCAAAGGGGGTAGAGAAATAATTTGAACATAAAGAAGTGTGTGTGTTCATTAAGCTCCTCACAACATGTAGTGCATGAAATCATAAAACTACATCCAACTTTGCTTCTACATGAATTAAGATAAGACTACATCATTAAAACATACAAGACAATAATTGGAATGAAGCTACATGAACTCAAGTATAAAGACTATACCCTACTATGCCTCTACATGAATTAAGATTTCACTACATCATTAAAACATACAAGACATTAGCTAAGGTAAAGGCAACAAGAGCACATACACTACAAATTGTGTTTCCAATATTAACTTCATCCATATCCTAACCTTATCATTCCCCATAAAATAGGTCCACTACTCAAAGCATAAGCTAAGCTTCATTCAAGAGCATTAGCATATCAAAGATAAGAGTGAAAACTCATTAGATGGTTATGGAAATCATATAAAGCTCAAGGGATAAAGATAACACACACTTAATACACTACATGATTATATCACATATTTCTCCACCCCCCCCCAAATGGGGATGGAACTACTCACTACTCATTACACTACTGATTAGACTAAGTAAAGAAAACATTTAACTAAGATACTAAAATTACTAAACAAGAGATTAAACAAAGTAAAGCAACCCACACAAAACAAGCAACATAACAAAACAAGATTAAAAGAAACAAATAAACTTTTATTAACAATGACTCACATTGAAGGTAGCACTCTTCTCCACCTTGAGTTATTGCTTCAAGGCTCACTCCTTAGTAGAGAGAATGCCACCAAACAATGGGTAATTACAATGGAAGGTGAAGAGTTCTATTTATAAGCATGGAAAAAGCTAATCCGGGACAATCCCCCGATGTGGGACTAAACCAATACCAAAAATAGCCTAAACGAACATTAATACCAGTTTAGGCGAAGTTGGGGCGGATCTGGCATGATCCAGACTGCCAATTGGCGGTTCCAGACCGCCAATTGGCGGCCTATAAAGCCCAGATCCGTCTGGGTCTTCTGGTGGGCTTTCCTTGAAGTGTGTCTTGGTCTTGGATGCATCTACTCGGTTGTTGGAGCTCCGACCCGAATCGAATTGCCAAAATACTCCCCATGATGGTGTGGAGTTTCCTGTTTTCCTCTTAGGTCCTTCGGTCTTACGATCAGGTCCTTCTCCATTGCATCTCAGTCCCTAGGTCTCACAATTAAGTTTTTTTTCCTGCTTTTGGGTCCTTTCATGGCTCCTCTTCAAACCTCTTTATTTCTGAAAACTAAACATAAAACTCGTCACATAGCATTGCTTAGATGTAAGATAATGGATATAAGATACAAATATGAGCATGAAATGATGTCAATCACTCCACGAGCCGCAAACACCAACCGCGCCGCTATAAAAGCAGGGTAGCGACCTCCGTAGCCCGTAGGCCGGTAGTCACCTCACCCAACGCCAGTTGCGTGCCCGTACAAACATCAAACATTGGGATCCGCGATCCCTCAGGCCTGCTATATATTATAATGAGTCCAATCAAACTAACATCTTAGTCACAGTCCATACATGGAGGTGACGCGTCCCGAACACCCACACTTTTCCACACGGCGGTCCCTGGGCAGGCACGCGGAACGGGCCCACCGTCACCTCCCGACTCACGCACAAGGCGAGGACACGGGTTTCCGTGGACAAAGTTGACATTAAAAAAGGGAACCAGGAATTCTGTCCTGGGTCCAAACGGTCGACCGGAAGAGGTGATTCGGTCGACCGGTTCCAGAAAGGAATCGGTCGACCGTACGCCTAACACGGTCTACCGCTGCGCTCAAAACACAATCCCCAACGGTCGAACAAAGGTCTAAAACTGGTCGACCGAACGAGGTCAAAATCCGGAGTCTGGTCCACATTAAATTCAAATCTATTGGTCGACCGACTCAGGGGTCTCGGTCGACCGAAAACAGACAGGGTCAACCTAATATTTCTACGTCATCTAACGGTCGACCGAACACATAAAAACGGTCGAACAACATGCATAATAAAATCCAATATACTTAAGCTCCAGTCGACCGAACACGAGGACTCGGTCGACCGAAACACAACAGACATGCAAAAATACTACATTCGGTCGACCGCCCGAAGGGCTCGGTCGACCGTTGGTCGTCTTCCACCTCGCGTCAGCCGAGGTTTCTTCACCAAAACTCAACGTCGGAGAGGTCTCTGACCTCCTTCGACCGACCAACACAACCCTCTCGTGAGGGTTAACAACCAAACCAAACTAAGGAGCGGCATACCTCACACGAAGACGACGAACCGCCGGAGCCCGCTCACGCACGTCGTCACCTCCAGCCTCCCTCGCGCTCTGCTTCCGCCCAAACACCTTCCTCGCCTGATGCCTCCGCAGCTGCTCCACCACGCGCACGCAAGGGAAAAGAAGGAATGAGAGATCAAAGTGAGAGTGAAAAGAGAGAGAGAGAGAGAGAGAGAGAGAAAATCACGTTATAAACCCTAACCCATCTCCTCTCCAACAGCGCACGCAACCCTACACCTCTCACCCATCACCAGGACACTTCTCATCACTCCTTCCCCATGCAAACCACACCCCTAATCACCATTAGCACATTAACCCTAGGTTGGGTACTAACAATCCACCCAACTTAAAAGGATTTCGTCCCGAAATCAAAGCAAACTACTCACCGAAAAGCTCTGGGTACTGCCTTCTGACTTCCTCCTCGATCTCCCAAGTGGCCTCGCGCTCTCTGTGATGCTGCCACCTGACCTTCACCATCGGAATGGTCCTCCTCCTGAGCTGATGATCCATGCGATCGACTATCTCGACTGGTCTCTCCTCGAGCGACAAGTCCTGCTGAATCTCTGGCACTGCTATCTCAATCACATGAGCTGGATCTGCAACGTACTTCCTCAACATCAAAACATGGAAGACGTTGTGAAGACCCGAAAATTGCGCTGGCAATGCAATCCGGTAGGCAACCTCTCCAACTCGGTCGAGGATCTCAAACGGCCCAACATACCTCGGACTGAGCTTCCCCTTCTTCCCAAATCTCATCACACCTCGGGCTAGGGAAATCTTCAGAAACACATGGTCGCCCACCTCGAAACTCAACACACGTCTGCGTGGATCAGCATAACTCTTCTGCATGCTCTGTGTTGTGTCCAGTCTCCTCCTGATCACATCCACCTTCTCTGCATACATCTGGACGATCTTTGGCCCCACTAACTGCCTCTCGCCCACATCACTCCAGCATACCTGTGATCTGCAAGGCCTCCCGTACAACGCCTCGTACGGTGTCATCCCAATACTCGAGTGGTAGCTGTTGTTGTAGGTGAACTCTATCAGTGGCAAGTGCTTATCCCAGTGTGCTGCCCAATCCAGTGTGCATGCTCTCAGCATATCCTCCAAGGTCTGAATCGTCCTCTCTGACTGACCATCTGTCTGCAGATGAAACGTTGTACCGAACCTCAGACGCGTCCCCAAAGACTGTTGCAGACTCCCCCAAAATCTGGAAGTGAATCAAGGATCTCGATCGGAGATGATGCTCACTGGCACTCTATGCAACCTGACTATCTCCTCCACGTACAACTTAGTCAGACCCTCCAAAGGCAACGTGGTCCTAATCGCTAAGAAGTGCGCTGACTTGGTCAGTCGATCGACTATCACCCAAATCGCGTCGTGGAATCTCCTCGTCTTCGGCAATCCTGTGACAAAATCCATCGTCACGTGCTCCCACTTCCACTCAGGAAGCTCAATACACTGCATCGGTCCTGCTGGCCTCTGATGCTCAATCTTCACCTGCTGACAGACCAAGCATCGCTCTACAAACTCTGCAATGTCCCTCTTCACGCCCTTCCACCAGAAGTTCCGCTGCAGGTCCTTATACATCTTCGTTCTCCCCGGGTGAATGGTGTATCTAGCTCTGTGTGCCTCCTCCATGATGTCATCTCTTAGCCCATCGACCTTCGGCACCCAGATCCGACTCCTGAACCTCAAACCACCATCAACCCCTACACTGAAGTCTGATCCATCTCTGGAAGCTAACTATAGCAGACTAGCTAACTCATCATCCCCCTGCTGAGCCTGAACCACCCGTGAGACAGTCTGCGGCTCCACCCGAAGCCCAACAATCACTGCTCCCTCTGAACCCTCTGTGAACGGTCTCCACTCTGACAATGCCTTGAGTAGTCTCCACTCCTGGATGCACAGACTCGCAACTGAAACCTCCACCCTCCCGCTCAGCGCATCTACAACCGAATTCGCCTTCCCCGGATGATAGGAAATGGTGAAGTCGTAGTCCTTAATGAACTCAAGCCATCTGCGCTGCCTCATATTCAGCTCCTTCTGCAAGAACAAATACTTCAGGCTCTGATGATCTGTGAAGACCTCGAACTGCTCGCCATATAGATTGTGTCGCCATGTCTTCAACGCGTGAACTACCGCTGCCAACTCCAGATCACGAGTAGGGTAGTTCTTCTCGTGCACCTCCAGCTGCCTCGAAGCGTACGCGACCACCTTCCCGTGCTGCATCAGAACACAACCCAAGCCTATCCATGATGCATCGTTGTATATCACGTAGCCTCCACTGCCACTCGGTAGAGTCAGAATAGGTGCTGTCGTCAATCGCCTCTTCAGCTCCTGAAAGCTGTCCTCGCACTTCTGGGACCAAACAAACTTGACGCCCTTCTGCGTCAACGCTGTCAGTGGTGATGCAAGTCTGGAGAAATCCTGGATGAACCGTATGTAATACCCTGCCAGTCCTACGAAACTCCTGATCTCTGTCACGCTCGTCGGGGCTCTCCACTGAGTCACAGCCTCGACCTTCGTCGAATCCACCGAAATCCCATCTGTTGACACAATATGCCCCAAAAAAGCCACCTGATCAAACCAAAACTCGCACTTCGTGTACTTGGCATAAAGCTGCTGATCCCTGAAGATGCCAAGCACAATCCTCTGGTGCTCTCGATGCTGCTCCCTGTCAGGCGAGTACACCAAGATGTCATCCACGAACACCACGACAAACCTGTCGAGGTACGGCTGAAAGGTCCTATTCATCAGATCCATGAATGTTGCAGGTGCATTCGTCAGTCCAAATGGCATCACCAAGAACTCGTAGTGCCCGTACCGCGTCCTGAAGGTTGTCTTCTGAACATCTGCCTCCCTGATCCATAACTGGTGATAACCCGAACGCAGATCGATCTTCGAGAACACTCTCGCCATCTGCAACTGATCAAACAAGTCATCAATCCTGGGCAAAGGGTACCGGTTCCGAACGGTAACCTTATTCAGCATCCTGTAGTCGATGCACATCCGCAACGATCCATCCTTCTTCTTCACGAAGAGCACATGCGCTCCCCATGGAGAAACACTCGGTCTAATGAAACCGGACTCCATCAACTCCTGCAACTGCTTCTTCAGCTCTGTCAACTCAGCAGGTGCCATACGATATGGTGCCTTCGACTGAGGTATCGTACCTACTACCAACTCGATGCCGAACTCGATCTCTCAATGCGGCGGTAATGCTGGAATCTCTGCTGGAAATACATCTGGAAACTACTGCACTACCTCTATATCCTCCAGTCTCCTCGTCTCAGGATCAAGAACTACCAGCGTGGCCACGAACGCTCTGCATCCCTGTTGTATCAGTCTCTGTGCCTTAACCGCAAACACAATCAGACGACCCCCTCTGCTCCTCGCACCTCTAATCAGAACATCTGGCAAGCCCTCAATCGAAATCAGGATCTTCTTCTCGTAGCGAAAGACCCGCACGTCGTACTGTGACAGCCAGTCCATCCCCAGTATGACGTCGAAGTCCTCTATCGGTAACAAGACCAGATCAGCCGGAAAATCATGGTCTCCCGAAGCAACTGTGGTGCCGGGGAAAAAGCTCCCCACAGTGCCCACCTCACCCATGGGCGTGCTGACCTTTAAAACACCAGTCAGCAGCACAGGGGTCCGACCCAACTCGCCAGCAAACTTCTCCGAAATGAAGGAGTGAGTGGTGCCGCAATCAAACAACACACGCGCCACCAAGCCAGAAACAGAAAGTGTACCTTCCACGACGGTGTTGGAGTCCCTCGTCTCCTCAGCCTGAATAGTGAAGACTCGCCCGGTCTTCCTGCCCTGTCCTGGTGAGACGACTGATCGGCTGCCTCCGCCTCTGCCTACAGCTGGTGGTCCTGGCCTCCTGCTCGGCTCCCCCTGCCTCTGAGGACAATCACGGATGAAATGTCCCATCTAACCACACCCATACACACTCCAGTCCGACGGGGACACTCCTGTCCTGGATGAAACCTCCCGCAGAAAGTGCACGTCCCTGAGTGACGTGCTCCTCCTCCATCAAACCTGGGCCTCTTGCCCGGGTTTCCCGCTCCACGACCGGCTACACGGCTACCGGTGCTCACTGGTGCCTTCCTCGCCTCCTGAAGACACTCCCTCTGGTCCTGCTCGATGATAGTAGCATGCTTCACCGCATCTGCAAGGGTCCGCAGCATGTTGTTGATCACCCAAGATCAGAGCGGCTGCCTCAGTCCCTTCACGAACTTCCTTGCCCGTTGCTCAGGGGTCACACAAATCTCTGGGTAGTAACGCTCCAAGGCGTTGAACCTGCTGATGTAGCTAGACAAAGTCATCTCATTCTGCTCCAGCGACATAAACTCCTCCCGCTTCTGATCCCTGACGTGCTGGGGAAAGTACTGCTCATGGAACACCTCTAAGAACTCCTCCCAGCTGACATCCACACGGTCGTCGAACAACACCGTGGATGTGGACCTCAACCAGTTGGCGGCCTCGCCATCGAACACATAGGTGGCCAGCTCCACCATCCTCTCTCGTGCTACTCCAATCGCGCGGAAGATCTTCTCCATCCTGAAGATCCAGTCCTCCGCAACCTCAGGGGCCCTCCTGCCATCAAAACTCGGTGGGTGCTGACGCATGAAACGATCGTGCTTAGCTCCCACCCCACCCTGTGCACTCTGAGCTGCCTGACGCTCCAGAAACTCGCCCAACCTGTCCCAGTGAGTGCCCGAAGTGTCGTCACTGGGATCGCGATCGCGTGGAGAACTCCTCACGCGCCTAGGTGCCATCTGACAGAAGAAACAATCACAAACTTCAGCCATGTATGCATGCCCAAATATAAAATGCATGAGTCTTATTACTACAACAGTGATTTCATTGGGAACCGCATAGGAATCGACCGCTCTGATACCAAATTGTAATATCCTGAAACAGCGGAAAGTTTGAAAATTCATAATCACAACAATAAAGGCTAATAATCAAAGACGGGATTGTTACTTCTCATAAAACAAATAGCGGTGCACCAAATTACATCAAAGTTTGTCAAAATGATACATGATTACAACGGAACAACAAAAGAAGATAAAACGTAATCATGTTGACCTCAGTGGTCCGAGTAGAGGATCCGACTCCAAAATGCGCGTGCCCACCGATCACCACCCAAGTGGACCTACTGTGGTCCTGAAAAATATATAACAACAATGCCTGAGTTTCCAGAAGGAAACCCCGTATGCCAACTCACCTATATGCGTGCATTACACAAATGAACCTATCATACTAGTAGCATGTCATGGCATCCACAGAAAGGAAAACAGTTCCCCTGAAGGGTAAAACAGGACATCAGTCCGACAGTCAACATCGGGTCTCCCGAGGAGACCTACTGCAGGCACATGCAGTCTTACAGCACGCGACATCGCACCCCCACACGCGGCTACACTACTCAAGGGTTCGGCAGGGAGCCTCTGTCACACCTGCGGGCCGATAGAATACAGATATGCAAATCTCTGTGGTCGGAGCCACTGGGGACCAACGGGGCCGTCGCCCGGAAGGTATAACAACATCATCTCGATAGGTGCCCAGTCAAGGAATCAACATAGCCGGAACAGCCTCGGCACAACAATCATCATCGCCGGCACAACCTCGGCGGCATCACCGACACAGCATCGGTGGTCCATCACAAACGTCCGACACAGCATCGGACAGGTCCAGACCGAAGTATGCCAGGTCATCAGGATACACGAGCTGCACGCACCAACCGCGCCGCTATAAAAGCAGGGTAGCGACCTCCGTAGCCCGTAGGCCGGTAGTCACCTCACCCAACGCCAGTTGCATGCCCGTACAAACATCAAACATTGGGATCCACGATCCCTCAGGCCTGCTATACTACAATGAGTCCAATCAAACCAATATCTTAGTCACAGTCCATACATGGAGGTGACGCGTCCCAAACACCCACATTTTTTCCACACGGCGGTCTCTGGGCAGGCACGCGGAACGCGCCCACCGTCACCTCCCGGCTCACGCACAAGGCGAGGACACGGGTTTCCGTGGACAAAGTTGGCATTCCAAAAGGGAACCAGGAATTCTGTCCTGGGCCCAAACAGTCGACCGGAAGAGGTGATTCGGTCGACTGGTTCCAGAAAGGAATCGGTCGACCGTACGCCTAACACGGTCTACCGCTGCGCTCAAAACACAATCCCCAACGGTCGAACAAAGGTCTAAAACCGGTCGACCGAACGAGGTCAAAATCCGGAGTCTGGTCCACATTAAATTCAAATCTATCGGTTGACCGACTCAGGGGTCTCGGTCGACCGAAAACAGACAGGGTCAACCTAATATTTCTACGTCCTATAACGGTCGACCGAACACATAAAAACGGTCGAACAACATGCATAATAAAATCCAATATACTTAAGTTCCGGTCGACCGAACACGAGGACTCGGTCGACCGAAACACAACAGACACGCAAAAACACTACATTCGGTCGAACCGCCCGAAGGGCCCGGTCGACCGTTGGTCGTCTTCCACCTCGCGTCAGCCGAGGTTTCTTCACCAAAACTCAATGTCGGAGAGGTCTCCGACCTCCTCCGACCGACCAACACAACCCTCTCGTGAGGTGTTGAACATTTTATTTAAACCGCAAGTGCACGGCCGCGATGAAGCGGTGGCAAGTACGGGTCGTCCTCAGGGAGGTGAGCAGTCTCTTGTTTATCAGAAATCAAGTGGCAAAATTGGGGGAGAAAGATTGATTATGCTACTGTACACTAAACTACGCTAAGAAGTATGAAATGCGAACGAAAGAAACAAACAATGAAATGACAACTAAGCTAAGAACAAAAGAAGAATGCTGGAATACAGATATAGGAAAACCCCTAAGGGGTGGAGTGAGTGCACACAAGCAAAGAGGTGCGTGTTGAACACATTCTTTAAGCACAAATAAAGGTGGTGTTATCATGCATAGGAAGTGTCTAAATGTTGTGGCAAAACCTATCAATCTATTCACCAACTTAGTTGATTAACAAATACATATGCAAGATGTTTATTTCAGAACCTAAACAAGCATTAGAGGTGTCTACATTTCGGCAAAACTCATCAAGTTATAAATTCTATCCTAAACAAGCAAGCATACATTCATGTTTTATCAACACATTGGAAATAAAGCATTCAATTCATTCTCATTTGCATGTATGTACATCTACTCCACTCCCCAAAGGGGATGGAACTACTCACTAAACATTACACTAATTATTAAACTAAACAAAGAAAGCATATTAATTAAGCTAATAAAACTAACGAAATAAGATTAAGCAAAGCAAAACAAGAAACATAAAACAAACAACATAATAAAGAAAACTTGCATTAAAATGACTCACATTAAAAGTAGCATCCTCCTACTTTAGTGTGTGCTTCAAGGCCTCACTTCTAGTAGGAAGAATAACCACTTAAAATATGGAGTCATTACAATGAAAGGTGAAGAGTTCTATTTATAGCCATGGAAAAAGGCAAACCGGGACAATCCCCCGATGTGAGACTAAACAGATACCAAAAATAGCCTAAACATTCTCTAATACATGTGCTGGAGAAATTTCATCGGATTTGGGCCAAAATGGACCGCCAATTAGTGGTCTTGGACCGCCAATTGGCGGTCTATATGGTCCAGATCCTGCTCATTTTTGTTGTGGGCTTTTCTTCATTTATTTTCTGGTCTTGGATGCATTCACTTGGTTTGTTGGAGCTCCGACCCGAATCGAATTGCTAAAATACTCCCCATGATGGTGTGGAGTATTCTGTTTTGCTATTAGGTCCTTCTGTCTTACATTCAGGTCATTCTCCATTGCATCTTAGTCCCCAGATCTCACAATTCAGTCCTTTTTCCCAGCTTTTGGGTTCTTTTATGCTTCATCTCTTCAAACCTATTTATTCCTGAAAACTAAACATAAAACTCGTAACATAACATTGTTTAGGTGAAAGATAATGGATATAAGATACAAATATAAGCATGAAATGATGTCAATCATGAGGGTTAACAACCAAACCAAACTAAGGAGCGGCATACCTCACACGAAGACGACGAACCGCCGGAGCCCGCTCACGCACGTCGTCACGTCCGGCCTCCCTCGCGCTCTGCTTCCGCCCAAACACCTTCCTCGCCCGACGCCTCCGCAGCTGCTCCACCACGCGCACGCAAGGGAAAAGAAGGAAGGAATGAGAGATCAAAATGAGAGTGAAAAGAGAGAGAGAGAGAGAGAGAGAGAGAGAGAGAGAGAAAACCACGTTATAAACCCTAACCCATCTCCTCTCCAACAGTGCACGCAGCCCTACACCTCTCACCCATCACCAGGACACTGCTCATCACTCCTTCCCCATGCAAACCACACCCCTAATCACCATTAGCACACTAACCCTAGGTTGGGTTCTAACAGGAAGAACTTACAAAGTTTTAGTGAAGAATGACTTCTACAACACTTGACTTGGGTGACTCTTGGATGGATGCACTACAAATGAGAGATACCCTACAAAAGAGATTCATCCCCCTATTTAAATCATTCTAAAAATATCAAATTCTAAAATATACAAACTTTAGATATTTATGAATACTTCTTAGTAGAAATTTATGGATAGTTAAACATTCTTAATGTTCTAGAATATTATACTCTATTCTAAAAATTTCTTGAATTATCTAGATATTTTTATATTTCTCTAGATAATTTTTGGAATTACAAATTACATAATTTTTAACATGCTCAGGAGTGTAGAGACTTCTTTTTCTTGAAAGTTTAATATTTTTTATTCTAAATCTGTAGATTTACATGTTAAGGTAGATGATCACAGGGTTTTCGGTGGGCATTAATATTATTGTATTGTCACACGTGACAATTTCATATGCGATTCTCAAAAAGGACACAATCTGAAGTATATATCCAAAGTCCAGGCTATAATTTCCGTATGTCCGTATGCAATAACGTGGAAAGGTCCATGATTTTCAGAAGTTTAATATTGGCGTGAGGAGTTAATCTAATTATTTGAAAGTTTCCACTACGTTAATTAATAATGTCGCAATTTTCTTATACGATCGGCAATGACCACTGCGGCTTATTCGTTTTTTTTCCTGAAATTTCCTCATCATTCCCGCACAAATTGAAATTACATTGTCGTTGCTGAAATTGTCGTTGCCCAATGCCCACCACTTTTCACTGTCAAGGCAAATTCTTAATTAACAGAAATCTTCGATGCCAATATAATGCAAAATATTTTTCATCGACAGCTAAAAAACCCATACAGAGAATATCTACATCAACTACAACAAAAGGAGGTTATCATTCTAAAATTAAAATAAAATATACAATAATAAAAAGAATCCGATGGGCGTTTTAGTGTTTACCATCCAAAAAATACGTGGGCTGTGAGAAAGTAAACATAAACGACCACCCGTGTTATATAAATGCTACAACTAAAAACGTACGGAATTAAGTTTGAAAGATGGCTAGACTTCAGATGGTCTTTTGTGCAACTAATTGTCATGGTGGTCATGCCGATTTCGATAGTATTTTCGGATCATATGGTAATGTGATGTTCATCTTTTGCTTGTTTTTGGCATCTTTGTCCGCAATGTCTGTCGTCCTGTTTGCATGTGGTAGTAAGGGTGACGATAAACGTGGTGGTGGCTGTGCCGGTGGTGGAGGTGGTTGTGGCGGCGGTTGTGGCGGTGGTTGTGGTGGTGGTTAATTTTGTGAAAAGATTAATACAAATTACCATGCTACTTGATCATAGTTGTTTGCTTCTTTTTTGTCTTTTCTTTAGTCTTCGCATATATATACAGCAAAATGTAAGTTTAAAGTTGTCATATGTGATCGGTTTTTCTTTTGATGAATAAAAATCATTGGGTATGATTGGTAGTAAACACATTTACTTGTATTATCATATAAAATTTGTAAATTGAGGTTATGCATGGGTGGTCATGTAAATAAGAGAAATTGTGATGAAATGAGAAAACAACGCGGACAACGATTTAATTCCTCACCGTTAATTATCATTATAAATGCATCTACTTACTAAATTTTTAGAGGCTTTTTAACCAAAGTTCAATTCATTTTGGTAATACAACCTAATTATTGCATGTTACGCAATTTCCCATAATATCAAATCAAGTGATGTATGTAACAACCAACGAATTGGCAATTTTGACATTAATCAATAATCTCCACCTGCTTGATCACCTGTAGAAACAACATGAACCTACTCGACTGGTTGGGTTGAAGGCGGGTTGCGGATTGGCCTCCAAGACATATAAGGGTCGTACATAACGTCAACCCGCATTAATAATGCCACGGCCCACGGGTTGACATTATTAATATTTGTAAATAAATACATATAAGGGTATGTTTGTCTTTTAACTCTTAAATCTAACACAATCTAGTTTCTTTTAACTAACATAAAGGGAGAATGACAAGGAGGCACATATATATGATGAGAAATGAGAATGAGGGGTAGGCATGACAATAGCGATAAACGGAGGGTACATTGTTGACATTCTCATTTAAATGATGGGTACTGATGCAAAAAATTGTAAAATTTTGAAACTTTTAGAGAAAAGAATATTAATTGGACATAACTCCACAAAAGTAATATATTATGGCATTTACTTACATGTCGTCGAAAAAATATCTTGACTCAAACAACCACACACACTCTCATTTCAAAGAATCAACTTATTTAACTATTCATTTTAAATATATTTTGTATTAGAATAAAACCTTTTAAAAAATATTTTCCAACCCAAATTAAGCTTCCAATTCATCGATTCTGCTTTATCACTAAGACTTTTCCCCCTTACGCTATTTTTCTAAAACTAATTTCAATTACACATGATTGGAAGTTGAAATCATCCAATGGTCCTTTTTCTGAAAATAGGGTAAATATATTATTACCAATCTAAAAGAGCAAAATATGACCCACTAATGTTACTGGTTACAACCTACAAGGAGATAAAACGAGGCTCGTATCACCGACAAAGTTGAAGTTTCCAGCATACGTAGAAGATAACAACATATAACCTAATACCACAAGCAAAACAAGTAGACTATTTAAACCAACCTACAATTGACCTCAACACCAATAATTTCAGTATCAGATAGCTAGCAACCTTCAAATGACCATAACACCTCTCAGTATCAGATAGCTAGCAACCTTCAAATGACCATAACACCAATGATTTCAGGTCAACACAAAACTCAAAACACAAGTTGTGACAAAAGTCATACCCCAAGTCCTATATGTCAAATATTTCTTGCACATAGAACCCAACCAAATCCAACAATAAAAATTTGGGGGTTTTGTTACAATACACCTCTCAGGTGTCCAAATTGGCAATATGCACCCAATTTTTTTATATTGCCTTATATACACCTGCGATTTGAATTAATTACACATATACACCTCTATTGTTACCGTCTCTCACTTCGTTACCGTTAAAGTCTAACGGTGTTAGAAAATTTGTAAATTAAACCTCATAAAATAGAACTGTCATTAATTGTAGACACAAAAAATCAAATTGCTAACGGACTCCACTCTTTCACTCTCTCTCTTTCATCCATTTTTTTTCTCTCTCTCCCCCTTGAATCTCTCACTCTCTCATTTCTCCCTCTCTCTTTCATCCATTTCTCTCTCTCTCTCTTGAATCTCTCTCCCTCTTCTCTCTCTCCGCTATCACTCTCTAGAATCTCTATCTCGCTCTCTCCTCCCTCTCTATTGAATCTCTCTCGTCCCTCTCTTTCTCTCTTGAATCTCTATATCCACTCTTGAATTTCTCTCTCTCATCCCTCATCTCTCTCTCCTTTCTCCCTCTCCAATATTTCACTCTCTCTAGAATCTCTCTCTCATTTCTCCCTCTCCACTCTTTCAGTTTCTCTCTCCTTTCTCCCTCGGCAATCTTTCACTCTCTCTCATCCCTCTTTCACACACTCTCTCTTCAATCTCTCTCTCCTTTTTCCCTCTCCACTCTTTCACTCTCTCTCCTCCCTTTCTCTCCTCCATCTCTCTCCTCTCTCTCTCATCCCTCTTTCTTTCTCTCCTCTATCTTTCTCTTTCTTAAATCTTCTCTTTCTCTCTCTCTCATCCTACTTTCTCTCTCTCTTGAATCTATCTCTCTCTCATCCCGCTCTCTTTTGAATCTCTCTCTCATTTCTCTCTCCCTCTCTTCTTTCTCCATCTCCACTCTCTCTCACTCTCTCTTGAATCTTTCTTTCTCTCATTTCTCCCTCTCCACTCCTTCACTCTCCCTTTCCTTTCTTGCTCTCCAATCTTTCACTCTCTCACTCATCCCACTTTCTCTCTCATCACTCTCTCTCCACTCTATCACTCTCTCTCATCCTTCTTTCTCTCTCCCTCTCTCCTTTCTCCATCTCCACTCTTTTAATCTCTCTACTTTCTTCCTCTCCAATCTTTCACTCTCTCATTTCTCCCTCTCCACTCTTTCACTCTCTCTCTCATCCCTCTCTTTCTTCCTTTTTAATCTTCCACTCTCTCTTGAAAAGAGAGAGAGGGAAAAAAGAGGGATGAGAGAGAATGAATGATTGGAGAGGGAGAAAGGAGAATGTGAAAGATTGGAGAGGGAGAAATGAGAGAGAGTGAAAGATTGGAGAGAGAGAGTATGGTGCGTAACCCTTGTCTCGGTCTTGAATGTCCATGGATTATCTCTGGTTTAACCCTGGAGTCCTTTCTGGACTAACTCTGGATAGGTTATGGTTCCACTTTGGATACTTAGTGTATCATTAGTGAATCCTGTAATCACTCTGGATTAACTCTGGATAGAGTATGGTGCACCTATGGATTCTCCGCGTACCCTTAGTGCATCCTGGAATCACTCTGGATCGACTCTGGATCGTTGCTTGATTGAATATCGAATCTCTGGATCAACTCTGGAATCACTCTGGATCGACTCTGGATCGACTCTGGATCGACACCAGAGTCGATCAAGAGTTAGTCAAGAGTCGATCCAGAGTGATTCCAGAGTGATTTCAGAGTCGATTCAGAGAGTCCAGATTCAATCAAGCATTTTCCCAGAGTCGATCTGGAGTGATTCCAGAATGCACGAAGGGTACGCGGAGAATCCAGAAGTGCACCATACGCTATCCAGAGTTAATCAAGAGTGATTACAGGATGCACTAAGGATACGCTGAGTATCCAAAGTGGAACCATAACCTATCCAGAGTTAGTCCAGAAAGGACTCCAGGATTAAACCAGAGATAATCCATGGACATTCAAGATAGAGACAAGGGTTACGCACCATACTCTCTCTCTCCTTTCTCTCTCTCTCCAATCTTTCACAAACTCACTCCTTTCTCCCTCTCCAATCATTCATTCTCTCTCATCTCTCTCTCTCTTGAAGAGAGAGAGAGAATGAAGATTAAAAAGGGAGAAAAGAGAGGGAAGAGAGGGAGTATCCAGAGTCGAACTATAATCTATCCAGAGATGATCCAATAATTCCGTGTTCAATCAAGCAACAATCCAGACTGATTCCAGAGTCGATCCATAAATCCCAGATTAAATCAAGCAACGATCCAGAGTCGATCCAGAGTGATTCCAGGATGCACGAAGGGTACGTGGGGAATCCAGAGGTGCACCATACTCTATCCAGAGTTAATCCAGAGTGATTCAAGAGAGAGAGAGAGGGAGGAGAGAGAGAGTGGGATGTGAGAGAGAGAGAATGAGGGAGGACAGAGAGAGGGATGTGAGAGAGAGAGAGAATGAGTGGAGAAAGGAGAGAAAAAGGGAATGAGTGGAGAAAGGAGAGAAAGAGGGATGAGAGAGAGCGAAAGAGACAGAAAGAGGGAAAAAATGGGAGGAGAGAGAGAGAGAAAGAAAGAGAAAAATGGAGGAGAGAGAGAAAGAGGGATGAGAGAGAGAAAGAGGGATGAGAGAGAGAAAGAGGGATGAGAGAGAAAGAGGGATGAGAGAGAGAAAGAGAAAGAGGGAGGAGAGAGAAAGCGGGATGAGGGATGAGAGAGAGAAAGAGAAAGGGGGAGGAGAGAGAAAGCGGGATGAGAGAGAGAGAAAGAGAAGATTAAGAAAGAGAAAGATTGAGGAGAGAGAGAAAGAGGGATGAGAGAGGGGGAGGAGAGAAAGGGAGGAGAGAGAGTGAAAGAGTGGAGAGGGAAAAAGGAGAGAGTGTGTGAAAGAGGGATGAGAGAGAGTGAAAGATTGCAGAGGGAGAAAGGAGAGAGAAACTGAAATAGTGGAGAGTGAGAAATGAGAGAGATAAAGAGAAACTGAAAGAGAGAGATTCTAGAGAGAGTGAAATAGTGGAGAGAGAGAAACGAGAGAGAGATGAGGGATGAGAGAGAAATACAAGAGTGGACAGAGAGATTCAAGAGAGAGAAAGAGAGGGATGAGAGAGATTCAATAGAGAGGGAGGAGAGAGCGAGAGAGAGAGAGATTCTAGAGAGAGAAGGGAGAGAGATTCAAGAGAGAGAGAGTGAAAAATGGATGAAAGAGGGAGAGGGAGAAAGGAGAGAGTGAGAGATTCAAGGGAGAGAGAGAGAAAAAAAATGGATGAAAGAGAGAAAGTGTGAAAGAGTGAAGATTGTTAGACAATTTGATTTTTGTGGGGTTATTTGTGTCTACAATTAAGGACAATTCTATTTTATGAGGTTTAATTTGCAAATTGTCTAACACCGTTAGACTTTAACGGTAACGGAGTGAGATGCAGTAACGACAGAGGTGTATATGTTTAATTAATTCAAATCGCAAATGTATATGAGGCAATGTCAAAAAATCGGATGCATATTGTCAATTTGAACACCTGAGATGTGTATTGTAGCAAAAACCCCTAAAAATTGAGTTTGCATGTTGGTAAGGCAAGAGAACTCATGAGATCTGTCGCCAACGGTGGTTGTGGAAATGGCGGCGTCGACTCGGGTAACGGTTTTGTAACATTTGTGGGTGTTGGTTTTATGGTTTTAGTATCATTGTCTATCATATCTCGGGTTATCTTTGTTTGTGGCGATCCGGCTGATGCCGATAAACGATGTCATGGCAATACTGCTACTTGCTCTCCAGGATGGCTTGCTGCCATAGATGCTGCGGGTGGTAGAAATAATGGTGCATGTGAAATCTAATCCACAAGCACGGCACGGGTAATGTTCATTTCTTTTAGTAAACAAGAGGACATGTTCCAGTAATGGATGTAGAAATTTCTGTACTATATAGAGTCCAAATTGTAAAGAACGTGTTACGTATATATATGCACACATTAACTCTAAGTTTAAATATAAAAGTAGTAATTAATACAATATATCTTCATATATACCAGCACGAAATACAAAATGTGTTTGTAATATATTGTTGATTATCTGGAACCATTGTATCACATTTTCACAAGAAAGATTAGATCTACGAATTTCATCTCTCAAATAAGTGGACCCCCCAGTGTAGTGGGTTGTAATTTTCCAACAAAAAAACGTTTCTTTTATTATTTAAGGAACAAATGTACACAACCTAGGATTAGGAAGAACAAGGAGAGGAGAGAATTCTGATCGCTTTGCAACGTGTGGGGTTTGAACCTACCATCTTTCGGAAATACTTCAAGGTCCACTAGTTGAACTATCTCAACTTTTTATTGAAGTAGGTTGTAAATATGCGAAAATCTTAAGTTCATATTTATCACACTTCACAACTATTATTGCTTTTGTTTGACTCATCTAATGACATTTCAGTAGACGCTTGCACCCGAATCAATACTTTTCAACTCCACAATAATTTAATTTTGTTTTATGATATCTTTTCCCTTATTTTGTTCTATAATTTTAATAGATATTTTTTAGAAAATTCGAATACGTGACATGCGGCGCAGATGATTTCTTGGTTATATTATTACGTTTTGAAAAGAACATTGGAAGATTTTGGACCTCCACCTCTATAGAGTTTGAGCAAATAAGTTTTGATAATTAAGCATACCATCAATATCTTATAATTTATCCACAACATTTTGAATACCTCTAACATTTCTATTATATTCATTACGAGACTTAACAGGGGATTGAAGTTTCCACAGTCGATCTTATATTATGACTGAATCTATTTAATGTCAAAATAAGGTTAAATGGCGGAGTAAGAATAAAGTTTAATGTTTTCTCAAATTTAAAGGTATTTCCGGTATATGAATTTAATTTTCAAAAGATATGGTCATAATTTTATTTTTTAATATGGAAAATTTATAAACCTAATATTGCAAACTATATTGTAGAATTAAATTTAAATTTCTGTCTCAAAACCTACCTTGGGTATTCAAACATATTGTTGGACTTCACCACTTCCATAATTTGATTTTTCAATATGGAAAGTTTATAAATCTATTGCAAACTATATTGTAGAATTTAATTTCAATTTTATTTCTGAAAATCTTGCTTGGATATTCAAACTTATTGTTGGTCTCCACCACTTCTATAATGTTGTTATCATTTTGTTTTCTTTGAGAGCAATAATGCTATTGTTTTTAACGATCATTAAGCTTAAGCATCCACTTCATTGGAAGTTGAATGACTTGAACACCAACAACTTCTGATCCAACAGCCTTCGAAACGTCAAAACAGGAAACCCCAGGAAATCGTGACGAAAGTCACGACACCAAATCCTATATATAAACTCACAAATTTCTTGCACTTGTAGTCGAGATAAATCCAAAATAAAAATAATTATCGCTGTTAATTTGTTGCCATGGATTCGCTTCGGCGACCGCTAATGGAGGTGATGGAGGTAATGGCGGAGACTGTGGCGGTTGTGGCGGTTGACCTGCGTGATTATGCACATTGCGAGTTGCGCTCACATTACTTGCACTTCTTCAAGAATCAAATTTGTTCATGAGTGTTCTGAGTTTGGGTATTGACGAAACAAATTTCACTTGTTGATTTATGTTTGATTATATATAATTTTGAATATTAAGAACTAAGTTTGGGAGAGTGTACTAATATGGGAGTGAAAGCATAATTAATCGTCATTCGTAGAATATATCTCGTTTCTACAACCATCCAAGGTTAACTAAGGACTTGCTCTCAGGAAACGACCAACCAAAATCTAGACCGCCACTCTATGCCATCGATGACCTCTGGGTTTATCCTATTATTACACCTTTTTGATGCTGAACTGAAAAATACTTTCATGACAAACTAGACTGCCACTCTATACCTTTAGGATCTTCGACACGACGAACTCTTCTATTTGCTTACTTTTGGACCGTCTGAAAAGCTAGGAACGACTGTATCTTTCGAGCCACTCCCCCTCTTGAGTTCTCATACCGCGTGACCTTACCCTCAATGCGACTCTTTGGACTTCCGCTCTCCAAGCCGATACCATACAACTTTTCCATTTGATGTACTGTAATCCAATATTAGGAACGCCATTGGTCCCTAGGAGCTACGAGATATGGCTACTCTGTAATAGTTAATTTCTCCCTATATATTTTTACTCTACTCTTGCACTACCCGTGCCTTTTGCTTTCCTTTTCTTTGTACTACTAGCAAATGTGTCCAGACTTACCTTTAATAAAAGAAATTTGGTTTTTTTGCTACTGTACACTTCTAAGATGACATAATTGACAATATGCACCCGGGTTTCGGTATTGTCAGATATGCACATGTAAGTCGAACACATTTACTCATATACACATCTGCCGTTAGTGGGTCACAATCCCTCACCGTTTCTGTTCAACGACGTTAGACAATTTACAAATTAAACCTCCTAAAATCCAATTATCCTTAATATTAAAAATAAAAACATAAAAATAAAAAACATAAAAAACCAAATATCTCTCTCCTCTCCGCCTACCTCTCTCCTCCCGACCCTACCTCGCCAACCCTCTCCTCCGCAACTCCCCCTTCAAGGACCGAAAACCTCGGTTCTAAGGCTTACCTTTCATCAATTCACACACCTCTCCTCACGAGCTTTCGATCAAGACCACTCTCAACCTACTTTGGTGCGCTTGATTTCAATGTTCATCTTCGTCCCAAAGTAGACAGTGGTCGGGCTTCTTCAACAATCGATCTGGAAGCTTCGTTTCTTTCATGGAAGATGCGACACAACCTCCTCTAAAGTCCATTGTCGTTTTGGACCATCGGGTCGCCCCCGGACACCTCTGGGTCGTTATTGTCACTTTTAAATCCTCAACAACCCGGATCTTTGAAAAGAGCATCATCGGTCAAATTCACACGACAGAAAGCTCCAGAATTCTCCGACGAACATACTTCCGGATTTAATTTCGATTTGAACCCTCGGGTCACCCGTGCAAGCACCACTCACTCTGTTGGAGTCGGCCTTGCTTCCAACCCGTTGTGGTGTAGTAAGGCCGGAAATAGGAAAGTGTTTGTCCTTCATTTCATCCTAATACCATTTCTCTTGCATTACTTGAGCTAATCCTTCTCTAATTTAGGAATTCACCTAGTGGTCAACGCTTGTCAAACTCCTCTTTTCTTCAAGGTTGAAGAAGCTCTGTTGTGGTGCTGAAGGAAGTAGCACGAGGCCACTTTGGTCTCTTACTTGTTGGCTTTGTTATTTACTTGAAGATTTGCTTAATTTCTCTACATGTCATCAAGTTTTTGGCTGGCCTCGGAACCAAGGTTTTCGGTCCTTGAAGTAGGAGAGGGTCAGCGAGGTGGGGTTCAGAGGAGGAGGAAGAAAGGGAGGTGGGGTTCGGAGGAGGAGGAAGAAAGGAAAGGTATTTTATTTTTTTGTTTTTGTTTTTGTTTTTAATATTAAGGGCAATTGGATTTTACGAAGCTTGATTTGCAAATTGTCTAACGTCGTTGGACGGAAACGGTAGCGGAGTGGGGTCCACTAACGACAGAGGTGCATATGAGCAAATATGTTCGACTTACGGATGCATATCCGGCAATACCAAAAATTCGGGTGCATATTCCCAAGTATGTCATCTAAGAGGTGTATAGTAGCAAAAAAAACCAATAAAATTTTACTTGCTTTCAAAAAAGGTTTAAATAGAAATTTCAAGCACAAGCTCTAAGACAATCACTAACAGCGCCCAGACACTTCCTGGGCGCCCTATTTTCTCTCACAGTCACATCATCTTTTCTCTCTGTCACGTCAACACAAACCAACCCCCCCTCCCAAATTTTTCTTAACCGCAACCAGAAACAACTCAAGTGCCCTACATTCTCTCACATCCACGTCATTTGGAGATCAATCCCCCAAACGTTCTACGTGGCGGGGTGCGCTACAGTGTCACCCGCACTACAGTAGATCGTTAAGGACTCCATTACGATTTAGGAGACGAGGAGTTTTGACCGCTTAGTATTAACGGGTATAGCCTTACCCGGATATTGTAATCGGATCCCCAAACTAAGTATACAAGGTTAGGTGGAGTCAATTGGAAATAATAACAAACAGTTATCTTAAACTCTCATCTTCTTCTTCTCCCATTCTTCTTGTTCTTCTCGATCCATTGATTGAGAGCATTTATTGTTATATCCTAAACCTTTTTAATGTTTTAATTGTGTTTAGGGGTGGTTTAGAGAAGGATTGAGATGGACAGTTGAGATGTGTTTGCGAAGAGTATTTAAGGTTTGATTTTTCTCTCTCCCTCTTTTCTCCCTCGTTCTCTCTCTCCTGCTCAACGCTCTCTCTCTCCTTCAGCTACCTGGTGTGTAGTGGTGTGGGTTCAGCGAGGAGGAAGATTCAGTGGAGTGCGCAAGGGATCGGGTTAGTCGGTTGCTCGATTGGGTTCGCTGGAGAACGAAAGGAGTTGCGTGGAGAAGCTCGCCGTGATTCCTCAAAGGTTTCTTGAAGCCATAAAGGTATGTCAAACTTTACTTTGATGCTCACTTATGCTTTTGTGGTGTTGGAGTGGTCGACGGTAGGCCAGATGGCTCGTCGGACTTGTTCACTAGTTTTTTGCACCGTAAACGGTCGACCGGTTGTAGTGTATTTCGGGTGATATCCCTCACACTGGTGGAACGATACCCTTGGGTGGTCGACCGGTTGTGCATTTTGAGCGAGGGATGGAAGCTCTAGGTGCTTTCGGTCGAACGGGACCCCTTTGACTCATCCGACCGACGACTTATGTTAACTTAGAGGTCGCTCGACCGTAAGTGATGTTTCAGTCGACCAGTGTGGCGTGGTTTGATGTTGGGTTTTACTGGTACTTTTCGGTCGAACGGGTCCCCTTTGTCGTTCGACCGATTGGCGGATTTTTCGGTTGTGCCCGTCCTCTTGAAGGGGATTCGGTCGACAGGTGTGATGTTTTTGTTCGACCGCTTTTGCATAGGTTGGTGTTTTTCCTGTTTTTTGTTGATCGGTAGAAGGAAACGGGTTCACCGGCCCTTTTGGGGCAACGGACGGACAGGCCGGCCTAATAGCGATCAGTAGTGGCTCTACGGAGTGGGTTGTGGTTGTTAAGTCGTGGCTCTGGCGAATGAGTTGTGTATATGTCGTCGTCGTGGCTCCGGAAATTGATGCAAAACCGTGGCTCCATTGAATGAGACAATCGTTGGTGTTTGTAGTTATTGGGTTTATGCCATTTTACAGTTTTCGTATTCATTGTTTCATTCATGTGTTAGGGTTTGGCATACAGGGTTTCCTTAGGGAAACTCAGACATAGTTCATGTTTACATTTCAGGGCGGGATCGGCGTAAGGAGGGTGGTGACCACGGAGGAGAGCACTCGGAACCGGATCCTGCTTTCCTTTCTTTTGAGGTGGTGATTACATATGTATATTTCTTGTTATGTGCTTTTGATGTAATCACATTATTTTGTAAAGTTGGTTACATATATATATATATTATATGTTGGTGCACCTGTGTGCGTTTGTCTTGCCGTAATGTCCTCATCCTGATTGTATGTTTTAAATTTCAAATTTTCCGTTGTTTTGAGGACGTTACAACTTGGTATCAGAGCGGTCAGTTCCAGTGTCTTTGTCCAAAGAAATCACCCTTAGAGTTGTGTAGAGCATGCATGCATTGTTTTTTACTCATGTTTCATGTCTCTTGTGTAGATGGCACCGAGACGCGTGAGACCTCCTCCCCGAGACCGTAATACCAGTGATGAGGTTGGTGTGGGAGACAGGCAGGAGGAGTGGAGGACGATCCATGGCACGTTGGGTAGACTAGGCGAGTTTCTAGAGTGCCAATCGACTCAGGCTGAGCAGGGAGGAGCTGGTGCGGTATTGGATCGGTTCATGCATCGGCATCCCCAGTCCTTTGATGGTCGTGGTGACCCTGAGGAAGCAGAGGACTGGGTCTTTAAGATGTAGAAGATTTTCCGAGCGATAGGATGTCCTCCTGAGAGAAAGGTGGATCTGGCCACCTACATTTTGGACGGCGGCGCAGCCAGCTGGTGAAGGTCTACTTCTGCTGTGGTTTTTGAGGACAGTGAGGAGTTGAGCTGGGAGGAATTCCTTGTAGAGTTCTACCAGCAGTACTTTCCACAGCACGCCCGTGACAGGAAGAGAGAGGAGTTCCTAACTTTAGAGCAGAGGGGCATGACTCTAGCGGCCTACATCAGCAGATTCCACGCTTTAGAGCATTATTGTCCAGAGACCTATGTGACACAGGAGCAGAGGGCTTGGAAGTTTGTGCAGGGCCTGAGGCCGCAGTTCAGCGCACGTGTTACCACAAGCATGCCGCAGACCTTAGCTGACGACGTGAAGTTTGCGACCATTATGGATCAGGATAGCCAGGAGATTATTGAGGCGGCTAGGAGGTCGCAGGTGAAGGCCGGAGTGCGTCCATGGGGCCAGTTATCAGGGAATCCGGCCAAGAGGCCCCAGATTGATGGAGGTGGAGCACCGCAGTCTGGGCAGTGCAGGCAGTGTGGTGGAGTTCATCCAGGGCGCGGTTGCAGGCCTCGCTCTGGTGCTTGTCATGGTTGTGCCCAGGTGGGTCACTTTATCCGTTCTTTCCCGAGTAGGCCAGGTGGGCCAAGTATTTGACCGAGATCATCCACAGATAGTGGAGTAGGACCGAGTCGTTTAGGTACACCACCCCAGCAGGGGAAGAGAGCCGGACGTGTGTTCACCATCCAGGTAGAGGGGGCTAGAGATGCTAGCACGGTGGTGGAAGGTACGTTGTTCGTTGATGATTTGGTAGCTAAGGTGATGTTTGACTCTGGGGTCACACACTCGTTTATCTCTGAGCAGTTTGCGAGCATTTTAGGTCGTACCCTGCGATGTTGACTGCTACTTTGGAAGTCAGCACACCCCTGGGTTTGGTGGGCACTGTGGGGAGTTTCCTCCCCAGCACCACGATTCTTTTGGAAGACCATGAATTTCCGACTGACCTGGTCTTGCTACCGATGGTAGACATTGATGTCATACTTGGGATGGATTGGCTGACCCAGTATGATGTTCGAGTCTTATGCCGTGATAAGAAGATTCTGATTCTGAGGAAGGGTCTACCTGATCTGCTGATCAAGGGGACGAATGACAGAGGAGGTCGGGTGGTGGTTTCTGCAGTGAGAGCACAAAATTTGATTCAACAGGGTTGCATAGATTTTGTGGCCACTTTAGTAGTTCCAGATCCTGAGGTGAGGAGTTTAGAGGACATCAAGGTGGTTTGGGATTTTCCAGAGGTCTTTTCAGAGATCACTACTTTGCCGCATCGCAGGGAGATAGTGTTTGGCATAGATTTGGTAGCTGGGACCACACCGTAGTCGAAGGATCCGTACAGGATGGCACCAACAGAGTTGGCTAAGCTGAAGAAGCAGTTACAAGATTTGATGGATACTGGGTTTATCCGACCTAGTATCTCGCCTTGGGGAGAGTCGATACTCTTCATGAAGACGGATGATGGCTCGTTGAGGATGTGTATAGATTACAGGATGCTGAATAAGCTTACCGTGAGGAATCGATATCCTTTGCCCAGGATTGAGGACATGTTTGACCAGTTGCAGTCAGCGAAGGTGTCCTCAAAGATTGATCTGCGATCCAGTTACCATTAGTTGAGGATCAGAGAGGCAGATGTTCAGAAGACGGCATTCCGGACGAGGTACAGGCACTTTGAGTTTCTGGTGATGTTCGGCTTGACAAACGCGCCTGCAGGTTTCATGGATCTTATGAATAGGACATTTAGTCAGTACCTTGACCATTTCGTGAATGTCTTCGTGGACGACATCTTGGTCTATTCACCAGATATATAGAGCAGCACCGGAAACATCTGAGGATTGTACTTGGCATTCTGAGAGATCAGCAGTTGTACGCCAAGTTTTCGAAGTGCAAGTTCTGGCTTTACAGTGTGGCATTCTTGGGACACATAGTATCAAGAGCTGGGATATCAGTGGATCCAACGAAGGTCGAGGCAGTGACACAGTGGAGAGCCCCGATGAGTGTAACTGAGATTATGAGTTTTGTTGGATTGGCGGGTTATTACCGTCGGTTCATCAAAGACTTCTCGAGACTTGCTTCACCTCTGACAGCACTGACACAGAAGGGAGTGAAGTTCGTCTGGTCCCATAAGTGCAAGGACAACTTTCAGGAACTAAAGAGTCGTTTGACGATTCTCCAGTTCTTACTCTCCCGAGTGGCAGCGGGGATTTTGTGATCTATAGCGATGTGCCAGGCATTGGGTTGGGATGTGTACTGCTGCAGCACGGGCAGGTGGTGGCGTATGCTTCGAGACAGCTGAAGGTGCACGAGAAGAATTAGCTCTTTCAGGATTTAGAGTTAGCAGCAGTGGTTCATGCTTTGAAGACCTAACGTCACTATCTGTATGGCGGGCGGTTTAAGGTCTTCACAGATCATCAGAGTCTAAAGTACATGTTTTCGCAGAAGGAGTTGAATATGAGGCAGCGCCGATTGCTCGAGCTAATCAAGGATTATGATTTCACCATCTCCTATCATCCGGGGAAGGCGTATTCTGTTGCAGACACACTGAGCAGGAAGGTGGAGGTGTCAGCTGCGAGTTTGCGCATTCAGGAGTGGAGGCTATTCGAGACGTTGTCAGAGTGGAGGCCATTCATAGAGGGCTCTGAGGGGGTAGTGATTGCGGGGCTTTGAGTGGAGCCACAGACCGTCTCACAAGTTGTTCACGCTCTGTGTGGTGATGAGGAGTTAGCTGGTCTGCTACAGTCAGCTGCGAGAGATGGATCAGACTTCATTGTGGGAGTGGATGGGGGTCTGAGGTTCAGGAGTCGGATCTGGGTGCCGAAGGTCGATGAGCTGAGAGATGACATCATGGACGAGGCACACCGAGCGAGATATATCATTCACCCGGGGAGTACGAAAATGTATAAGGACTTGCAACAGAAGTTTTTGTGGAGAGGAATGAAGCGTGATGTGGCTGATTTTGTGACTAGGTGCTTGGTTTGTCAGCAGGTGAAGAACCAGCGGGACCGATGCAGAGTATAGAGCTACCTTAGTGGAAGTGGGAGCATGTGACGATGAATTTTGTCACCGGGTTGCCGAGGACGAAGAGCTTCCATGACGCGATTTAGGTTATAGTCGATCGACTGACCAAGTCGGTACATTTTCTGGCTATCCGGACTACTCTACCTTTGGAGGGTCTAGCGAGGTTGTATATTGAGGAGATTGTCAGACTGCATGGGGTGCCAGTGAGTATCATTTCGGATCGAGATCCGAGATTCACTTCCAGATTTTGTGGGATTTTATAGCAGGCTCTAGGGTCTCAGTTGAAGTTCAGTACAACATTTCATCCACAGACAGACGGTCAGTCCGAGAGGACCATTCAGACGTTAGAGGATATACTAAGAGCTTACACTCTGGATTGGGAAGGGCATTGGGATGAGCATTTGCCACTGATCGAGTTCGCCTACAACAACAGCTACCATTCGAGTATTGGGATGGCGTCGTACGAGGCTTTGTACGGGACACCTTGCAGATCACCGGTATGTTGGAGTGAGGTAGGAGAGAGACAGTTAGTAGGGCTTGATATCGTGCAGATGTATGTTGAGAAGGTTGACGTGATCAGGCAAAGACTAGCGACAGCTCAGAGCAGGCAGAAGAGCTACGCGGATAGGCGTAGGCGTGTGTTGATTTTTGAGGCTGGCGATCATGTCTTCCTGAAGATCTCACCATCGCGTGGGGTGATGAGATTCGGGAAGAGGGGGAAACTCAGTCTGAGGTATATTGGGTCGTTTGAGATCTTAGACCGAGTTGGAGAGTTTGTTTACCAGATTGCGTTGTCGTCGCATTTTTTTGGTCTTCACAACGTCTTCCATGTTTCGATGCTGAGGAAGTACCTAGCAGATCCTTCTCACGTGATTCAGATTGAGATTCCAGAGATCCAGCGGGATTGGTCTCTTGAGGAGAGACTTGTAGAGATTGCGGATCGGATGGAGCACCAGCTCAGGAGGATGACCATTCTGATGGTCAAGGTCAGGTGACAGCATCACACTGAGCGGGAGGCTACTTGGGAGATAGAAGACGAGGTCCAGAAGAAGTATCCGGAGCTGTTTGGTAAGTTCTGGATTTAATTTCGGGGACGAAATTCTTTAAGGAGGATCGATTGTTATATCCTAAATATTTTTAATGTTTTAATTGTGTTTAGGGGTGGTTTAGAGAAGGATTGAGATGGACGGCAGAGATGTGGTTGGGAAGAGTATTTAAGGTTTGAGTTTTCTCTCTCTCCCTATTTTCTCACTTGTTCTCTCTCTCCCGCTCAACGCTCTCTCTCTCTCCTTCAGCTACCTGGTGTGTAGTGGTGTGGGTTCGGCGGGAGGAAGACTCAGTGGAGTGCGCGAGGGATCGGGTTGGTCCGTTGCTCTATTGGGTTCGCCGGAAAACGAAAGGAGTTGCGTGGAGAAGCTCGTCGTGATTCTTCAAAGGTTTCTTGAAGCCTTAAAGGTATGTCAAACTTTACTTTGATGCTCACTTATGTTTTTGTAGGTGCTGGAGTGGTCGACAGTAGGTCGTATGGCTCGTCGGACATGTTCAGTAGTTTTCTGCACCGTAAACGGTCGACCGATAGCTTGGTTCGGTCGACTGGTTGTAGTGTATTTCGGGTGATATCCCTTACACTGGTGGAACGATACCCTTGGGTGGTCGACCGGTTGTGCATTTTGAGCGAGGGATGGAAGCTATAGGTGCTTTCGGTCGAACGGGACCCCTTTGCCGGTCGACCGAAAGCACTGTCATAGGTCGGTTGGGGCGTAGACCATCTAAACGTTTGACCGCCTATTTGACTCGTCCGACCGACGACTTATGTTAACTTAGAGGTCGTTCGACCGGAAGTGATGTTTCGGTCGACCACTGTGGTGTGGTTTGATGTTGGGTTTTACTGGTACTTTTGGATCGAACGGGTCCCCTTTGTCGTTCGACCGATTGGCGGGTTTTTCGATTGGGTCAGTCCTCTGGTAGGGGATTCGGTCGACCGGTGTGATGTTTTTGTTCGACCGTTTTTGCATTGTTTGGTTTTTTCCTTGTTTTTGTTGATCGGCTAGAAGGCAACGGGTTCACCGGCCCTTTTGGGGCAACAGACGGATAGGCCAGCCTAATAGCGATCAGTGGTGGCTCTACGGAGCGGGTTGTGGTTGTTAAGACTTGGCTCCGGTGAATGACGCATGTATACGTCGTTGTCGTGGCTCCGGCAATTGATGCAAAATCGTGGCTCTGGTAACATTGGGGCAAAATCGTGGCTCCGGTGAATGAGGCAATCATTGGTGTTTGCAGTTGTTGGGTTTATGCCCTTTTACAGTTTTCGTATTCATTGTTTCATTCATGTGTTAGGGTTTGGCATATGGGGTTTCCTTATGGAAACTCAGACATAGTTCATGTTTGCATTTCAGGCAAGGATCGACGTTAGGAGGGTGGTGACCACGGAGGATAGCATTCGGGACCGGATCCTGCTTTCCTTTCTTTTGAGGTGGTGATTACATGTGTATATTTCTTGTTATGTGTTTTTGATGTAATCACATTATTTTGTAAACTCGGTTACATATATATATTATATGTTGGTGCACCTGTGTGCGTGTGTCTTGTCGTAATATCCTCATCCCGATTGTATGTTTTAAATTTCAAATTTTCTGCTATTTTGAGGACGTTACATTGATCCTTCCTCAAACTTGACAAATCTAATCCACAAGAACGAGTAATGTTCATTTTTTTTTAGTAAACAAGAGGACATGTTCCTGTAATGGATGTAGAATTTTATATACTATATAGAGTCCAAAATGCAAAGAACGTGTTAGGCATATGCACACATTAACTCTAAGTTTAAATATTTAAGTAGTAATTAATACAATATATCTTCATTTATACCAGCACAAAACTATAAAATGTGTTTTTTATTGTTCATCATTGGAACCAATGTATCACATTTCCACAAGAAAATCAGAAATACGTGCGAGATTGGACCTAATGTGAGAAGAGCAGGAAAATCATGCATCATTCACGTCGACACGTGCATGTTAGGATAGAAGTTTATATTCCTTTATTCAGTAGCAGATCCACGAGAGAAACTGTGGGTGGGCACAATAAAAATACATTCTTCAAACCATTGCCTGTTAAATCGCTGCATTTTTCCACCGAATTTGGTCTACGGGAATTTAAATCCAACTTAGTCATCTTAAATGATACCCTCTACGAACTTGATCTTGCAAACTCGCATGAAAATCAAATATTCATTTTCTTTGTCCATGATCTGATACTAATTCATTTAAATTCAGCTCAACCCGACTTCACTTTTGATAGGATTTCACTTCTCTGGACTTGGTGTTTAATTTTTTTATTAGAAACTTATCCATGACCTACATTTGGACATTATTATAACTTTGTAACTTTGATTTGAACTAACACAAAAAAAGTAAACAAACCATAAGTTCCATGAAATTTTTATCTGAAACTTACTAATGCAATATCAGTTACTTATTTATGTTATATGCTAAACTCTAAAGTAAAAAATAACCACAAAAATGATCACCTAGTGGCTAGTTGTGTGGTTGGCTGATCTTTGTTGTTCTACATGTTTCCTGCTATGCTACTACTTTGGCAATCATCCAACAGTCCAAGTGGGAGATTCGTATGTGTTGTGCGCTTGGGCGGGCCTTTGGAGTTGTGAGGGCACCCTTAACGGGGGTGCCCCGCCCGGGCGCTTGCCCGGGCGGTGGGCGTCCCGGGCAGACGCCCGGGCGCCCATGGGAGGGGGACATGTGTCCCCCTCCCATTGGTTTAATTTTTTTTTTTGAATTTTTTTTAGTTTTGGTTTTGTTATTAATGGATTGGGTATTTGTTATAAATGTGGGGTAATAATTTTTTGTAGGTGATTAAAATTAAGAAATTTCCAGAACCAATACACTGTTTAATCACGAGTGCAATATTTAATCACGGGTGCACTATTTTCAATCACGCGTGCACTGTTTGCAATCACGCGTGCACTGTTTGCAATCACGCGTACACTATGTGCAATCACGCGGGAACAGTGCAACAAATACATCCAAACCCTCCCAACTATAAATACATCTATTTATCTCCTGATAAATCACATTTCCTTGACTTCTCAACTTGTTAGCTTCTTCTCTCATCAATGTCGGATAATAGTTTAAACTCCGGTCAATCCGACGATGATAACTGGAATGAGATATTAAATCTAATGGACCGTGCTATTGAATTAGCCGGACAGGTTGTTTACGAAAGGACTACACGTCCTAAGCAGCGTCGAAGGAGAACGACAAACCCAGATAGAGATCGTGAACTAGGTTACAGACGCCTTGTAGACGATTATTTCTCTGACAACCCTGTGTATTCTGATACTCTTTTCAGGACAAGATTTCGGATGAGAAAGCATGTCTTCCTGCGCATCCACAATGCCATCGAAGCATTTGATGTCTTCTTCCAACGAACACCGGACGCAACTGGTAGGATGAGCATCTCCGGTCTACAAAAAAGTACGGCAGCAATGCGAATGCTAGCATATGGCGTTGCCGCTGATGGGATCGATGAGTACCTACGAATGAGTGCGGCAACATCCAGAAATGCTCTCCTCAAATTCTGTGAAGGTATTATTCGCATCTTCGGCCCTGAGTATTTACGTCGGCCAACTGCAAATGACTTGGCACGCCTACTTTACGTTAGTGAGCAACGTGGGTTTCCAGGTATGATGGGGAGTATCGATTGAATGCACTGGGAGTAGAAAAACTGCCCAGCTGCTTGGAAGGGACAACATCAAGGACGTGCTGGGAAAGCAACTCTGATCCTTGAGGCGGTGGCATCGTACGACTTATGGATCTGGCACTCCTTCTTCGGAATACCGGGTTCATGCAATGACTTGAACGTCCTGCAACAATCTCCGGTTTTCGACGACATACTAGAAGGCCGAGCACCACCTGTTAATTATGAGGTAAATGGTGTTCAATATGATATGGGATACTATCTTACTGATGGTATTTATCCACAGTGGGCGGCCTTCATCCAATCCATCCTTCACCCTCACACCCCGAAGCACACATTGTTTGCTGAAGTGCAGGAGGCAACGCGTAAAGATGTTGAACGCGCTTTCGGAGTGTTGCAAGCGAGGTTCGCGATCATCAGAAACCCGGCTCTTGCCTGGAGCAAGGACGTTCTGTCCAAAATAATGACAGCTTGTATCATCATGCATAACATGATAGTGGAGGACGAACGCGACTGCTATGCTAATTTTGGAGATATTCGCGAATTTATGGAAGATCGTCCTGGAACTTCAGCTGAGGCAACGTCGTATTCGACCGATCGTATAGCGGATATTCACGAGTTTTTTGTCAATCAAGATCGAGTGTGTGACAGGAACCAACATTTGGATCTGAAAGGCGATTTAATTGAGCATATATGGCAACGCTACGGACGAGGAGCGGTTTGAAAATCGGTTAACGTAGTTTGTCATGTAGTATTTAAAAGTTTAGTTTATGTAATATGTACTGTTGTTTCTTAACTTTGATTGTAATATTTCCTATTTCAGTTTGTCTTAAATGTAACGTGGCTCCGTAATATTTAATAATAATTTCGTGATTTACCAGTAATTATTAACAATATTTCGAGTTAAAATATAATTATAATGTAATTAAAATTATATTTATATAAAATGTAATTTGTTAAATGTTGTGTGAGAATTAAATTTGTTTAATTAAGAAATGATGTGGATGAAAGAGAGTGTAGGGTGGGTGGGGGTAGCCTTGCCATGGGTAAGAGGTTTTTTTGGGTGGGTTGGGTGAGCTGACGTGGCAGAGAGAGAAGCGGACGTGGTAGAGAGAGAGTGCAGGGCGCCCGGGGGTAGCCCGGGCGCTGTTAAATATGCTCTGTGGATTGTCGTGGATGTGAGGATTTTGCGAAGCAGGAGAGATAGGTGTTTTGTTTTTTTCTCAATCTAACATCTTTTAATTTTTTATTGAATTTGGAAATTGTAAGAGGAGATTAAGGTATAACATCTTGTGTCGTTGGGAATAGGAAATGAAAAATAGTAATATTTTAGGAATAAGAAAGGTAAACAAGAAGTGGACTTCAAATCAGAGACATGAAAATTGAACTTTAGTTTTTGGGCTATGGTGACCTTTTCATTTAAAAAAATGAATTTAATAAATATCGAAAATAATAATATATGAGTATTTTTTCTATGCATGAGCGACAAGTATATTATTTAAAGAAAAATAGAATCCACGCATGAACACGTGCTTGCCCACTCTTGGATGTGTTACTGCCTTTATTGTTTGTCGTTCCCTCACATGTTAGTTAAATAGATTCTATATAACCCTAATGTACTAAGGAGTGGATATGAGTGGTTGGAATGGTATTTATTCATTTGGATATTAAGAGGGTCTTACGTATGTAACCAACTCTTCTATTTAAACAAGATCACCCCAAGCAATCAACTTTGACTCTAAAAATTACTCTTTCTTTGTTCGTGGATTAATCCAAATCTTTTCAACCTCTTGATGGATTCGAAGTTGTATTTTCTTAGTGGATTCTGAGATTTTCTCCGGTAGATTCCGGATTTATCTCGTAAGTCGAAGCGATATCGGCATGCAATCTGTTCCGGCTCTACATCAATTGACTTACAACTGCATAAAAGAAAAAAATGCATCTTCTACGGACTACTCTCTTTATGTTGATATTTAATTATCTTGTTAGGTGCTTCAGACTCAGGATAAACAATCTTCGAAGATGACGTGTAATTTTTTAAAAAATTGATCTCTTCGAAACAAAAGCAAAAAAAAAGTAATACCTTTTCTACTCTTGTTTTAACCACATGTGACATTTCGAAGTCCTCTTCGGGGGGGGGGGGGGGGGAACGAAACAATGGAATGTCGTAAACTTAATTATTGGGATCATTTAACATTCTAAACATAAAAGAACCGTACACACAAAGAATGTATTCTAATTGGTCTAAGGAATAGTTAGGAGACGAAGACACTTGTTCGATCCACACTTATGTAAAAGCATGTGGTCGCGGTGCTATGGGAATACACAACTGACCATAATAATTCAAATTAATTTTACCATTTATAAAAAATGAACGTGCACAAATAGTCTTAATTGGTCTTGAATTAATCAAAACTCACGTTAAACTTTAAAAATATTGCCTCGAATTGTGTTGGAAGTGAGTCAGGTTGAGCAAAAGCCTAAAACCACAGGCAAATTGCCCGATTCGACTGATTTCGCAACAAGCTGACACCTCTTTTCGTTTGCAAAATTTTACTCTTTCAGTTTATTTCTTATTATTAGTTTATTTTAGTCAATTATCGTGGCTTTCTCATTGTTTTAAAAAATTGCATATTTTTTAATTTCAATGGCATCTGACCATTCGGTTAATTAATCACCTGAATTCGGCCGGAATAATCCTCACGTTATTAGTGCATTAATTAGAAAAATAAATTTTAAAGGCAAATGTACTAGAAAAGCAACTAGCCCAAGATATTAATGGTAAAAAAATCACCATATGTAAAATATGTGGTTCAGAACTTAGTTCATCTAGTAGCAATGGAATGGATCTAAAAAGATGTAAACTTAGGAATGTTGGTTCATCTAGTCCATACCAATAAGTTTTAAATTCTAGTAGTGGAACTTTAAAAGCAAGGAAAAATATAATTCAATTAAAGTTAGATATGTAATTTGTGAATATATAATTAGAGATCAATGAATTACCATTTAGCCAATGTGAATCTACAAACCTTAGGAAGACATTTACTTACCATAATCCACAATTTAAACTATTTTCCCAACGCACACTTGAAAATGTTATAGATAAACAATTTGCTACCGGAAAAATATCATTAATTAGTAAATTTGCATCAATGACTTGTAAGATAGTATTAACTAGCGATATTTGGACTGATCCTAATAATTTCTCATATTATTGCGTAACTGCTCATTTTATAGATAATTCATGGGTTGTACATAAACAAATTATTTTTTTTCAACCTATTTTTCATTCACACACTACTATGGTTATTATTAATCATACAAGAGATGTATTGCAAACTTATAGAATATAAATAAAATTTGTGGAATTTCTTTTGACAATGCTAGTATTAACTTTGGAGCAATAGAATTACTAAAAAATTATGTAATCCACCCTTATATGGTATTATTTTTCATATCAGATGTGTTTGTCGTACTTTAAAATTAGTATGACAAGATTGACTTAAAATAATTAAACTTTATGTACAAAATGTTGAACATGTTGTTGGCTTATTGGTAGAAAAGTAGTAGTAGTACATATAGATATCAAGAATTTAGGAAATTCTTCTCTACAACTGATGTTAGACCTATGAAGTTAAATTAGATGTCCCTCATAGATGAAACTCCACATATGTAATGTTAAAATGTTGTTATCCTTATAGATCTTTAATTACATTTTTTATAATGAAAAACAAAATGAAAAATGTTTAACTAATTTGGAAAATTGTAGAATTATGTTAGAGTTTTTGAAATCTTTTTTCAAATTCACTAATAAATTAAGTGGAAACTATTACACCACGGCTAACATATTTATTGTTGAATTACTTTCAATTACTAAATTATTTTGAAATATAAGAGTAATGGTAGTTTTGTTGAAATTATAAATGTAATGGAGACTAAAGTTAATAAACATTCGAAACATCTTCTAGTAATTTTTTGTGTAGCTTTTGTTATGGATCCTAGATTTAAAATGATCAATTTACAGATTTATTTTTAAAAAATGAAAACATGAATTATAACGGTAGGTTTAGGCCGACCACATACAAAACATAACGTTCTTTGTTTCGTGAGCTAATTACCAACTTTAAGGTGGTGCACAAGTTTGCCATCGCTACTAATGATTCATGGTTTTTAAAATAGTCGAGAAATTTCTCTTTAATTGTTAGGAAATTGTGTACAATTTCAAAAATATTATCAACATGTTTGTACTTTAATCCAATAAATAAAAATAAACACCCCTGTATTTCAAATTAAATGCTACAAGTTACAACCGAGAAAATTCTAACTTGGTGGATCTTTGCAGCAATATCAACAAAATAAGTGGTTCAAATGCAAAAGACTCATGACCAACCAAGACGAATCCCACAAATGTCAAATCCTATCCTATATGTACCATATAATGGAGACCTTCCTTCAAGAAGATCTAAGCTAAGTTCAATCCAAAAATGGCAAGATTCCTAATGGTCTCCGTTAGCAGTGGTTATGGCAATAACTATGGTTATGCTTCTGGAGCTGTGTTGGTATTCTGCATGGTGTTAGCAACGTTGTCGGTCATGTCTGTTGTTGTGTTCGCATGTGGTCGGAAAACAAGGAAATCTAAGGACGAGCAAAACGCCATGTACTGCCCAAGTTACAGCACTGGTAGTTACCCTAAACCAAATTATGGTACTGGTGGTGGTGGTGGTGGTGGTGGTGGTGGTGGGAGTGGCGGCCAAACCGGCTTTGTTACTGGTGCAATTGCGTCAACCGTGGTGGTTGCTTCCATGGACAGCGGTGGTGGTGGTGGTGGCTGCGGTGGTGGTGGTGGATGCTAGAGGTTTAATTGTCAATAAATATGTAGAATTATTTATTACATTAATATTTAAAGTCCGTAGACGCGTGTATTGTATGCTTCATACTCTTGTTAATTAGATATTTTCGATGGCTGGTTGTAGGTGTTGGACAAGAAATGGGGATTTTTTTTCATGTTTGAATATTTTTGGACTTTTCTTATATAGTTTCCACTTTTTTAATATAAGAATAACGATCGGTTGCGTTGCATAGACCCGGGAATCGGGCCGCCGGCCAGCTGCCATGCCTTATGACAGCCGCCTCCCTCGGCCCGGCATGGCAACAGTGTCGTTCCGGATCCTAGCACAGATCTGGCGGGTCAGGTTGATTTTTAATTTTTTGTCAGGTTGATTTCTAATTTCGGTATTGAATTAAGTGCACAATCACAATTTAATAAGATAAAACCAAAATAAAATTTATTTTTTCCCAAAGTAACCAATTTATTTATTAGAAATTGTTAACTCAATTCGAGAAACAATATATTGGTTACATATAAAAAAATACCTTAAAACTAACTAAACCCAGGGAACAATTGAAAAAACCTAAGAGTATTAGGAAAAAATTACTCTTTAAACAAAGTGGTTTAGTTAAAAAAATTCAATCTTTCTTGTTGTTGTTGTCGTGAATAACTATGTTCTGCATTCTATCTGTAGTGTCGAGTTAATCCTTCAGCCATACGCTCATTTCAATAGACTTGTCGGACAAACTTTGTCTCTTATCGGAGAAGACCCGCTTACCGGCACAAAATGCAGTCTCTGACGCCACAGTTGACACCGGAGGACATAATAAGTATCATATCATCAAAAAGACTAATAAGAACTCACCTGAGTTATTTCTCCACCAATCTAAAACATCAAAATATTTTAACTCAGCAGTAGTTAAGTAAATTTCAGTGTTTAGATATCCAATTAATTCATTTTAGGTCTCAGTTCGCAAATATTTAGCTTTTTTTACATAACAAATTCCATTGCGAGTTGTCATTATCTGAATCCACTGCAGTTGGAGGTGGTTGTGATGATCAACTAGCAATATTTAAACCAATTTGTCTATTTAGTTTTTGATATTCTTCAAAATATTAGTTTAACGAATACCTACATTTATCTACATGTTTTTGAATTTTTTCATAATTCATGTTTTCGTAAATTTGTTCCAAGTAAACTTGTAAATCAGTAATTTTAAATTTAGAATCTATAATAAAAGCTAAACAAAAGCTAACTGGATGAGGAATTCAATATTTATTAAACTTGGCCTCCATTACAGTTAAAATCTCATCTAAACCAGGTTTCCCCCTATATTTCGCAAATACGTTAGTAATTGGACGTATTTCGTAAATAAATATGTTAGAGATTGGATAATATTGTCCACTTAATTTTTTAGTAAAGTTGAAAAAAAGTTTTTAAAAAGCTAACGTAATGTTACAAATTTCTCAATCTTCGTCTATTAAAAATGCATATTTTTGTTTTTCATTATAAAGAGTTTGAATTCCAAGATGATAATCAGCACAAGATTTTATCATTTCATAGGTAGAATTTTATCTACGGGGGATATCTAATCTAAATTTTTTAAGTTTAACATCATTATATACACAAAATTTTCTAAATTCCTGATATCTAGATTTACTACGTACTTGGGTATACACGGAGAAACGGTGCTTTTAACAAATGACTTCAATTGACCACGACAGACCCAATGATATCAGTACCTTCTCTATTATTATTAGGGTTATTTACTTTGGTCTACCTGCGAATTATTGATGTTGGAATAATGCACTTCAATTTTTTGATTTTATTTTAGTATATTTGTCAAATTCACAAGTTATCTTGGTGCACTTGGATCTGGTGTTGTTGCATGTCGTTATCCATCAAAATTCGTCTCACAACCAAACAATGATTAAAAATAAACGCAAATTGGAACAAAAACAGTTGCATTGCAAACACCCTAAATTCAAACCACTACGAAGAAGAAAAAGAGATGACCTAACTTACCATTATCTATTTCCAACCACGTCAATCTGGGTGTTCATCTTCACCATAAATGTAGTGCCCGCGATACCGGAAAGGAGGAATTCGGTGGGCATGACTATTTTTGATAGTCTGATTCTTTACGATTTGGGTTTAGATTCGGGGGGAAAAAGAAATTTGGGTTAAAATTTTTAGTTAGCTCTATACCTTACTTGGTTAAAAAATCGAGGTAATAAACCTCCTCTGACTCTTTTTGATCGTTGGGGCTCAAATGTAATTAACTTATTATCCATTCGAATAATATTATGTAATGGTAATATAAGGTTAAACTAGATTTTGTCACAACTACCTCGTAGACACTAACGTCGAGTGTGACCTATATACTTTCTAATAAGTGCATCAAGATAAGTTTTGAATTTTATAATTGTACAAAAATAAAATCGAAAAACTTAAGAGTATTGCTCAAATATCGATCCTCGTCAAATTTGTGCATCGAAGAAAATAACCCTTATTATTACTAGTTTGCTTGTCAAATTTATACTTTTTTTTAGTGAGAATTGAGTTTCATTTTGGTATAACTTGCTAAACATCTACTTAAATAATTGATTTTACTTTACATTGACGACCATCATCTCATAATTTTCAATTAATACTAGTTTAAGAATAACTCTTTTTTGAAAATAAGAATTAATAATATAAGCATTAATTTATTGTCATATGATATCTACTGAAAGAAGTACTGACCAAATAAAGTTGAAATCATATTAATTAGCGGAACTAACTACTGTTTAGTGGTAAATCATCTTCACGCTAACACCTATCTAGCTATAAACAATCTTGGTCATCACTTACCATTGCATTAACCTCTTCCATAGCATGTAATACCATAGGAAATAACCCGACAGTTATCATAATTATGATGGTATAATTACTTAGGATCATAACAAGTTCTATGTACAAGAGTTGTTTGGAACCATACATACATACATACATACATACATAAGGAGTGATCCATTGTCCTTAAAATTGGTTCACACTCTGTTAACATTCTTCGTCTTTTTAAAAGTTTGAATCATTAATGACAAATTCAAACCGATGATATTGTTGCATAACACAAGCTAAATTTTGTTAATTTTTTTTAATCCATTGCCAATATAGTTAGATTAAATTTTTTTCTTATTTTTATTTACTATATTCTTTTTCTGTAATATGAAATATTATTGCATACTACTTGATTTTATTGATCTTTGATATTTAATTGTTGAAATTAAAATGATTCTAAAATACTGAGTGTCGTGAAGCACACATTATGCCGCAACAAACGATGATCACTCATATAACGTAAACAAGCAATGCAAATCTGATTTGTCTATTACGGTTTATTTACATAAAATATTTGTCTGAAGAAAAAAAAACTAGAAGTGGTAATTGCTGTTTGGCCAATTATTGATGTGATTTTATTGAACTGTATCATCTTTAACCATAGTTTTCTGTACGACAAATACATTATTCCTAATGCCAAGCACATTAAAAGGGATATATGGTAATTTTAAAAAAGCGTATTTCATCTTCTTAAATCTTATAAACTCTTTAGTCACGTGTCAGTTGATCATTGGTTGGGCCTATAGAACTCTTATAGGTCTGACGTACCAGGAAAATGATCGGGTCATTTGACAAGGAAGCAGCGTCCCAGAAGCACCTGACGTCCGGTCAGTAAATGTAAAATGTCTTCTTTTTTCTGAAATAAATTAAATATCATGTTTGTGTCACAAGTAATTTTTAGTTTCTTAATGCAACATTACTTTCTTAATGTAATGTTTGGTTTTCTCATGCAACATTTACTTTCCCAACATAACTTTTGGTTTCCCTAAAGATAAAACCATACTTAAAAAGTACAAACCGGTACTTAAAAAGTAGTATAAACTCTCACTTAAAAATGCCAACCATCAATATAAGAAGAAGCGACCCAACTGTTGAAAAAGAACAAACCATTACTTAAAAGGGAGAAACTCATACATTAAAAATGACAAACGCATACGTTAAAAAAGACAAACTTATATGTTTAAAAAGACAAAACGCATGTTGTAAGATTTATTCGTTTTACATGAACTATTCATTTTACCTTTGTATCCGAATGTTGCTTGGGAAAACCAAATGTTACGTTGGGAAACTAAATGTTGCATGAGAAAATCAAACGTTGCATGTTTAAAAGTAATGTTGCATTGAGAAACTAAAAGTTGCATGTGACACAAAAATGTTATTTAATTAATTTTAGATAGAAAAAGACATTTGACTTTTGCGGATTGGACTGACCACGTCAGGTACGTCCGGAACGCCGCATCCGTGTATAAGAACCCAAATAGTTACGAGGGTAGCACTATCGGGTAAATACCATTACCACCGTATTCATTGAACAAGCCCAGATAACAATGGGGTAAGATCCTAACCATAGGGTTTGCGGTCTGCCCAACCCTATGACTCTACTTGTAGCACTGGACCGCCATTTGCAGTATTAGTGGATGCCTTTTGCGGTGGTAGCACTGGACCGCCATTTGCATTATTAGTGGACGCCTTTTGCGGTGCTATAGACCATTCTTAACGGGACAAAAAATGGGGGCAGATTACCAAGCGCACAGACATATCAGCAGAAATTCAAGCCACGTCAACCGTCGGGGGGGGGGGGGGGGGGGGGGCATGTGGTTCCTCTGGTTGGGTTTTTTTATTTTTTATATTTATAAAATGTTTTAAAATATGTTAACAAATGTTTAAAAAATATTAAATCGTTTTGTCAAAACCTTTTTGATTTAAATATGTTTTTTATTTGTTTATATTTTTTGTATTTTATCCAGAACTGATTCCCAAATGACGTGGAGGAGAGAGAATGTAGGGCATTTGCATTGTTTCTGGGTGTGGTTAAGAAAAATTTGGAGGAGTTGGTTTGTGATGACGTGATGTTTCAATTATCATGACCCAATTGGTGTTTCAATTATTTTAAATTGATTGATTTTTCCGTTTATTCCAAGGTATTTTATTCTTTACCAATGAGACTATCCCTTATTTTATTTCTTTCTAGGATAATTTACCTACTAATGATCCGAGTATAAGATGCTCACTATTGTTCTTTCCCTGTGTATATATATATTTCATGAAAGATGGTAATAAGTGTTATTCCAAAGGCTCTTTTGGATCGCCTGGAATCTGATTGACATAGAGATGGATCTTGCTTGTTTGGTATTTGCTTGTTCCTAGAATGCTACATGGTGTAGATGTTTTCTACTCGTATACATAGCTTCCTTCCATTATGTCTAAAGCAGGAGTGTATATCAGCAAATGGTGAATTTCTTGAATGTGATTATATAGTTGATAACGTGTAGATTCTGACGTGGAATGCATATTTGGTCGGTTAATGTCAAGAATGTATCAATACCTGAGAGAATGAGAACTTGATGATATATGATTATGAACGTATATTTGGATGGTTTATCAGGTCGTGTTAGCCTGTTTCTAAGAGTGTTGGCACGCTTAGGCGTTTCCCAAACCTAGCATCGTTGCAACCCAAATTGGGTTGTGACAAAATTGGTATTCGTATTAATGAGCACTCAAATCCAATTCCCTAACCTACTAATCCACCTTGACTTAATGTGAACATTTTTTTAACCCGTTCCACCCCAATTATCCTTTACCTTAGTCGGGACAGATTGCAGTTAGCTAGGCTCCAAACTATTCCGTTTATCTTTTTTATACTACGCAGGATGAATCAAAGTTAGGCTGCCTTCAACTAGAAAGAATTGATGAGCCTGCAAGGTCATTATATCGAACGAAGGCAAATCTTTGTTTTCATCCATGGATGTGCAATTTGAATGCTCCTGTGACACCCCTCATCCATCCATTTCTCTCTTACGACGTGGTTTGGAATTTGAAACGATAAAAAGGTAAAGAATCGAAGGCCAATATCGTAACCAAACCAGATACCATTAGTTGGAGGAATATGTCTGTAACGCCTCTAATCCGTACTCAGAACACAGCAGTCAATACAAATTAAAACCAAACGGAAAAATTGGCATTAACTACAAAACATTCAAGTTGAGGCCTCAATAAAAACACAACAAGTGACAATGTCAGAGTAAAATGCGGAAGGAAAATACAAGAATATCTGAACTCCTACTACATGACTATTAAGGGTAGCAGGAAAATACATGACAACTGAGTTCAACCGATCTAGTCCACGCGTCCCAATCCCAAGTCACCTCCTGCCGCCTACTATGTCCCGCATGAACACATACAAGACATGCTTGAGTCTAAAATCAAGACTCTGTACACCACCCCAACACTACGCCCTACAAGGTATAGTCATCCCTGATGACTCACACTGGTCTCGTGTCCCAATACGACCACGGGACCAGCGAAGCCGAGCTTGCACCTCGACCCCACCACGCATCTGATCCACAAGCCAACACTCAACCCGCTCTCACTGCAGAACTGTCACACGTCCCAAGGCGACCACGCGCCCAGTCATGCCGAACGTGCACCCTTTTGACAAGACCGTGCATTCGGCCCACAAGGCGACGCCATACTCTAACCATGCGCCCGAGCTCGTGAGCAACGCTCCCTAACGGTCACTCATCACAACACCGGTGAGCTGACAAGTCTTGCGTCTGGCTCCAGGAATCCAACCACAACGCCCGAGCCCCCAAGCCCAGCTCCAACGGTCATTCGTAACAACCCTGCCAAATCATACCGGACTACCACAACCAACGGGGCAACAAGTCTCCAGGATTCCAACCACAATGCCCGGGCTCGCGAGTCCAGCTCCAGCGGTCACTCGTAACAACATTGGTAAACCATCCTGAACCGCCCCAACAAGGGAAACATCCTAACATCTGTAGGAACGCAAATGTGGCTTAGTTCTAATCGATTTTAAGTTAATTACCTAATTGTTTAAGCAATCATGGAATGCACAGTGAAATTAAAAACTAAACAAGCAAGTAATGAGGAAATAATGCAAACCACAAGAAGGCACCAGATTTTTACAGAGGTTCAGCCTCCCGCCTACTTCCTCTCTTGCAAGCTCCGCTCAACTCCCTCGAGTTCCGCTCGCGTCTTCACTATCAACCTCGTTCCGGGCCGAGATTAAGCATTTACACCACAAGCACCGCAAACACGTTCGTTTGCTTGATTTCTTTCTCTCACAATCCGAGAGGGACCATTCGGGCTATCACCAAAGTCTTTGCTTCTTTACGACAGTGGGTTGAGTGGATCACTCACTCTCTAACTTGAACACACTTAGCTTAGGATATGAAATTGATCTAAGATGTGGAAGTGTAGGCTTGGAGAGTATAATTGGGGGAATGGGAGACTTGGAGCTTTCTCTTTAGTGTATATGACAATAGGAATTGGAAGAGTTGTGTAATTGTGTCAAGGGAACATCTATTTATAAGTTCCGAATGGGTTATAGCCATTGGGACAAGTTTAGAAAGATTTTGTGTAAGATACACAAAACAGAAACTTGCAGGACACAATTCAGCACAATTTCGGTCTACCAAATCGGGTATACCAGTCGACCGGTTGGTCAATTTTGGCTACAGCTTAAGTTCACTTAAGTGAACGGTCGAACTAACTAAGTGGATTGGTCGACCGTTCTAGGGGTTTTGGTCTGTTAAGAATGGATCGGTCAAACTAGGCAAATGTTCGGTTCGACCGAAAACTTCCAGGCACTCCTGGGTTCAAGAAGAAATTGAGTTTCAGTCGACCAAGGTCTAGGAGACGTTCGACCGGAAACTTCTAGAGTGTTCAGGGCGACCAAGAAATTTTGGATCAGTCGACCGAATGTTCGATAAAATTGGGGTTTGGGAAATCTGACTGTTGTAGAATACGACAAGTCATACGGTCAAGTGACACGTGTAGACGGTCAAACAAAAAGGCTCGAAACGGTCAACCGGTTTAAACAATAAATCCTATAACATAATTAACAACCCAATCGGTCGAACGAAGAACTCGTTCCGGTTGTCTGATTTTGTCCCGGTAGCTCAAGTAAGGTTTAAGTATTTTCCGATTCTAGTTTAAGTGATCTATTGAAGTCCAAATGATGTGAAATTTTGTGTGTTGACTTGTATAGGGAACCTACTGTGTATGCGAGTGGTTTTTAGCTCAAGTATGCTCAATTACATATAGTTCCTAAGACTCAAAATAAATCAAGATTATATGTCTTCAAATGAGCTTTGTTACATGTCTTGACTTGATTTCATTTCTTCATTGAGTCTTGATCACCTGTAGAGGTTAGCACAATGAAATATATATGCAATGCAATATGTGTACTACTCTACATTGATTATAATTAAGATTAGGTTGATTAAATCATTAAAACATAGATTAAGACCAAAAAGGCAACAATCTCTCCTTTTTTTATGATGACAACCTATATCTTAATACTTGAAATTTCTAGATGTAAATTATGCATATAAATACTCCCTCTATGGATGTGCATAGTTTTTATTCAATTATAATCAAATTTCAAGTCATCTTCACTTAATTATCTCTCCCCCTTTAACATCCATCAAAAACCAATATAAGATTAACACATGGAATTTGGATGTATTGTAATGAAGTTGCCCCCCCTAAATTTTGAACTTCATTACCCTAACTAAAAGATATTCATTAAGCTCCCCCTATCAATGTGAATATGATATATCAATTAAGTTCATTTCTATTCTTCCCTTTTTAACATCAAACAAATTTTAACAATAGGCATGTGATGTTTTATCCCCTTTGACATCTATTTACAAAATTGACACTTTAGCAATGGATGTGTTTAAAATTTTAAGATATGCAATGAATAATAAAATGATATGTCAATTAAGCATATTCAAACCTAGACTAGAACTTTATCCAAAATTTAAGATGATAGAAAATTATACCCAACTTTGAAGCTTTGAATTGGTTCCAATCTCCATTCAGTGATGCAACCGGCTTTGAATTCGACTCTTAAGCTTGCCCCATCACCACTGATCTCCTCTTCAAGCACCTACAAGTATAGATTTAGGTACCCAAACAATTTTGGGTCATTGAATGTTAGCTTTAGGAACCCAAACCATTTTGATCTTAGGAGCCCATACACTTGAAGAACTATGCTCTGCAACTAAGTACTTTCTATTTAAGGTTGTATGAATTACATGGTTTTTAATATATGAATCATTATATCTTAAATCATGTTTTTGCAAAGAATGTCTTTGACTTCCTAAATGCATGTTAAGCATCTTAGTTCTATTAGTGAATCTTTCTAGATCTTTTTTAATTGCAGATTTGATGCCTTAAGATCTAGTTGTTCACTATCAATAGGTGTTGCTTTTAAACTATCAAGAGTTGATGCATTATTTTCAAGTTTAGCAAGCACCTCATTCTTATCATTCATAACTATTTCAATTTGGCATTTGAGATTATTGATTTGCTTTCTAGCATTCTTGTTCTTTTCACAAATAATCTCATATTGTTTAACTAAGTCATGAAATGCATTTTGAAGTTTATCATGTGAATGTGTTTCTTCTTTAAAACATGATCACTAGCATATATATGACTTAGATGAGCAAGAATATGATCTAGTAAAGTAAGAGTTAGAGGATACTTCACTTCCTTCATCTTGAATGACCATGTAGCACATATGTGCGAATTCCGTTGTTGATGAAGGTGCGGTTGAATGTGATGAAGATGATGAATCGTCCCATGAAGCTTCGTGAGCTTCCAACCTCTTCTCATTTCTCTTACTCTTCTCATTTTCTCTTTGTATATTATTATATACAAAGGTAAAAACAACATTATAAATTACATTTATGTAGATATGTTAGGAACGGAGTCATACTTGTAATTAAGTTCCCAAACATACAATGATACAAACCATCTAATCTTACTTGTTTCTTTAGCGCCAATAGACTTCCGAGAAATCAACGCGTAACGCACTACACATGAGTACATGACTACGTAACCTAGGACGTAAATTAATGGAAACATTAAACATTTGACCGATATGTTCCGTATGACCCTAACTTATACAGGTCTGAAAAGTCAAACAAAAGAAGCTTTGGATGCAAGATATCCACAAGTAAATACCTATATATCCAGTTTACATGAAACCAAGGAGTAAGCAACTAAATTCGTTATTGGTATTGGGGTATAGGAAGAAATCAATACCCAAATCTGATTGTGCAAGATGGAGGGTGAAGATATTTGGAAAATATTTGTTGGTGTGGTCGCGCTCATGCTCATCTTGAGTACGATTCTTGCAATCTTACGGAACTGCAAAACAAACCACGATGGTAGTTTGGGGCAGTATGGTGGTGGCGGAGGAGCTGGAATCGGAATGCACGGTGGACATCGTCATGGTGGTGGTGATCATTTTTTTCACGTGGACAGCAGTGGCGGTGGTGGTTTCAGTGGTGATGGTGGTGGCGGTGGCAGTCGCTGACGAGGTGGTGGATATGGTGTCTAAACCATGTAGAAGAGGTTATAGTTGTGATTGATTTATGCCGCGTACATAAAATAGTTGCAATTGGTATGTTGGCGTTTATTAAGAAGAATGTCTTTAAGATAGAAATTAAATTAATATTGTGTTACATATTATTTCTTGAACATCGATCGAAGGATTGGTTGTGGTATGTTTTTAGTTTGTAAAGATGTGCAATATGACATGATTTTTGTTTTAGGTGTATGCATGTACGACAGAAAATGAAGTTGAATAAAAATATTTTTCTGCCTTTCATTCTGTTGTATGATTGTTTTTCTTGAAGAATTTTACATCTTCAAGTCGTCATAGATAAATAACTAACGGCAGTAACTATGGATATTGTATGAATATTTTCGTAGAGACAAAGTTTCTGGCATATTCATGATCTTCTTTTACATTGTTGTTGATTTCACTGCATGGACCAATTGGAAATAAGCATGTTAAAATCACATTGCATGAAATATCTATACTACACATCCACAAGATTATCTCTGTCATTCAATCGGGTTAGCATGTGTGGCCATTGGTAGGTCGGGTTTACCATAGATGGAAAGATTTGTTATGATTATTTACTTGGGTGTACCTCTTGAGTGGCGTAATTGAGACTTTGCACTTAATTTTTGACTACTTACTTAAGTGTATTTATGTGTCGATGTTATTTTTTTAGTGCACATTTGCGGTCAATAGGGTCTACTCCGATACTGTTTCCTTTCAAACACTGTTAAATTTTTTGAAAAATAATCGTCGTAAAATTACGAATTTCTTAATATTAAAAATAAAAATAGAAAACATAAAAAATCAATGAAACTGTTAACTTTACTTTCTCTAATAAACCCAATTATTATATTCTAACAAAGGTTACATGACCATGATGTATGTAATGTGTGGCTGATACTTGACAATTTAATGACAATAAGTACATGTATAGTACATGCTACGTACGCATATTAATGCTCTTCATACAGCTGGTTATATGGAGCACAATTACTCCAATAACTAATTTAAGGGTGTATTTTCTCGAACAGATAACTAGTACAGATATTTCTAAAAAAACTAATACAAATAATAAATAAATAATAATGTTTGCGATAATAGGTACTTAACAAATTCCTTAGGCAACTATTGTACGATTTAATGGTTTCAACATTTAAATTTATTGTACGATTTAATGGTTTCAACATTTAAATTCATGGCCCACTGTTGACACTAAAAATGTGTCAAAAACCTTTGAATATAATCATTTAATAGTTACCCTTCCGAAACCATATCGGATGATTGAGTCGGTTCTGGAGCTTTGGCTCCGTGACGGATGATCGTTTGGCTTTCAATCATCTGAATATCCAGATTTGGTTGATCATCATCCCTTCGGTGGACCGTTTTATAGATAAAAGACTTTTCTCGGTCTTTAAGGATATTTGTAATTTTATGAGGTTTATTTTGCAAAATTTCTAACGGTATTGGACGGAAACAGTGATGGATTGGACCTCATTGATGGTAGATGTGCACCCAAGCAAATAATATCGACATGTAGGTGTACCCTAGCAAATAGTCAAAAAGCGGGTGCAAAATCCCAATTACGCCATGCAAGATGTGCACCCAAGCAAATCACCCCTTATAAATATTGGTATATATGATTGATGAACAAGATTGGTTATAGGTATACTATGATAATAACATTAAAATTGACCTCATTAGTTAGTTATTTTGAAATCGCATAATTAGACAGTTTGTATGTGTAGTGTTAGGACCTTAACCTTGTTTAGGGTTTAGTGGAGAGGATTAGGTGGGGTTTGACTTGGTGAGGGTATGGGAGGTATGGTGTGATTGATGGAAGGGAAGGTGTGAGGTATGTGCTGGATGTATGGTTGGTGGAGGATTGGTTTAAGTTGAGAAACACACTTCCTTTTCCTTCTTCTCTTCCTCTCTCAAACTCACTATTTTCTCTCCCCCCCCCCCCCCCAGTTCCACAGCCACCGGCGGTGGAGGAAGCAGAGCTAAGGCACATGTGAAGCCGATGTAGTAAGGAGTGAAGGTGGTGGTCGCGTGGCGGCGAAGAAAGTGTGAGGTTGTTGTTCAGAGGCTGCGTCGAGCGATCTCCGGCAGACTCCGGCAAGCAAGAAGGTATGCCAAGTTCGTTAGTATGATCACACAAGGTGTGTGAGAGGTTGTGAGCGTCGCCAGAGGCCAGAGGGGTTGTCGGTGGCGTGCGACAGGCAAGTGTACGTCTGTCAGAGAACGATCGACCAAATGCCTTGGCGGTCGACCGATCATACTGTAAATGCTAGGTTTTGCCGAGCACCGGTCGAACGATGCATTTTGGTGGTCAACCGGTTATGCATAAATGTTTGGCCGGAGAAAGTTCTATTATTTTTGGTCAAATGATGTTTCTCATACGTCTGACCGATTGCCTATAATTATGCTTTAACCGGGCATTGGCCCTCTAAACGGTTGACCGCCCTTGATCTTTAGTTCGATCATTTGTTGTCTGTTTGGATGTAGGAAGCTCCTATTATCTTCAGTCGGAAGGGACCCCTTTGCAGTTCGACCGTTGCCCGAATGATTTGCCTTTGTTTCTGGCCTAGACCTTCTGAACAGTCACCACTTTTGACCTTTTCGTTTACCGTTGCCCAAAGGATTTGCCTTTGTTTCTGGCCTAGACCTTCTGAACGGTCGACTGCCTTTGACCTTTTGTTCGACCGTTGCCCAAATGATTTGCCTTTGTTTCTAGCGTAGACCTTCCAAATGGTCGACCGCCTTTGACCTTTTGTTCGATCGTTGTGACATAAGTTTTGTGCCCAGTGTTTGATCGGTTTGGGGGATGGGTCGAACGTTCCCCTATCCATTTTGAGCGGTCGACTATTTGTGCCCAGATCTAAGTCATTGCCCTTGTGTTGTGTCAACTCTGTCCACGGAAGCTTGTGTCCTCGCTTCGGGCGTGAGTCGGGAAGTGACGGTGGGTGCGATGACCATGCCTACCCAGGGACCACCTCTATTTTATGGGTTGTGGTGTAGAGTAAAGCATTCTTTGGCTCTTGCTAGAGTAATATATCTGAGGGATCCTAGCTCCCAATGCATGATATTGCACGGCTCCACGGAACAAGATGACCCGATGGACTTCGGTCTAGATGAGTCGATCGGTCGGCCTTATGGGCGACGGATACGATCAACTGGCTTTTATGACGATGATGTGCCCTACGCGACCGAGTGGCGGCAAGAAGGACAGCGCGACCAAGTGGCGGTGGTAATGACTGTCCGACAATGTATTTTTGCAGGTAGCTTGGCTGTGGCACAACTAGGTGAGTGATCGCCCTGAGTGATGGCTTCGACGGGTGTGGTGTTGGCCACGAGATCAGATCTGATTTTATGACTCGGAAGTGCGTGCAACCCTCACGAAACCCATGTCTAGCATAGTTGCGTGTGAGGTGTGTAGCGTACTCTCCGTAAGACCACTTGTGCCAACGGTATGTCTCATCAGGAGACCCGATGATGTTGTGGGGTTGTTGTCCCTTATTTACCCTTGGACGGGGAAAGTTTTACTTGTTGCATTATATTATGTCATGTACACTAGTATGATAGGTTCATTTTGCTGTACTTTAACATGCATGTAGGTGGGCTTGGTATATGGGATTTCCTTATGGAAATTCAGCCACTATTTTATGTTTGCATTTCAGGACCGCAGTAGGTGTTGGGTGAGTGGTGACTGAGGACGAGCACACTCTGAGATTGGATCCTCCAGTGTTGCTTTCCTAGGTTGTATGATTACCTGTGTTTATAATTTCTCCTACTCTGATGTAATCATACCTTTTGAAACTCCTACGTATTGGTGCACATTCTTGAATATTTTATGAGTAATGTTCCAGCTCTTTTCTGGTCTTATTTGTTAGAACCTTAATCATAAATCCTACTTAAGAGACTAAACGTGTTGGGTGATTAATTATGTTAATGAATTAGTTAATGATTTGCTTGGTAGTTATCTCCTTGTTTGGAGGGAAAAGTGGCGTAATGTGTTGGAATCTAGTTGGAGGATATAGAGGTGTTGAGTTAAAATGTATATATATAGTGAGATAAGGTTAACCTAAAGAATGTTTTTGCCGGAGCGTAAAGTAAACGTTGGGGAGAATGAATTGAGAGTGAGTGGAGAGAGAATAAGTAGCAGGAGGTTGAGAGGAGAGGGGAAAGAAGTTGGAAGAAAGAGAAGAAGTTGGAATAAGGAGGTGAGGTTTCTAGTTAAATAGTTAATCCACCTTATTTTTATGTTAAAATTTCACTGATTTGGTTAAGAACAACAAAGATAATGATTTATATGACGATCTCTATATTTGATTAGGTTTTTCTGGTGCAAAAGATATAAACGAAAATATGGAGATTGTAAGTGATTTGTGGAATTAATCTTGTGATTGTGAGACAAGCAAATACTGATTCGTTATTCTTCAGTTTCATGACATGTCTGTCTCTATTGATATTCGTAGTTACATGCATGCTGAGTATTGATGTTGAATTTATTGATATGCATATGAGTGCGTAGTGGTGTTTCGGTCGACATGTCATGTGGCTGTATGTATGTTTCTGGCTGAGCCACTTAGGAAAAAGCTACCTAGCGGGCAACGTGGAGCCACCCGAGTGTGGAGCTATCACAATTTGTTGATTATATTTTCAGATTAATTATGGACATATCAGATGGATATAAAAATCAGAGTGCGCAGCGGTCAGGATCGTGGATCGTATATTAACGCACCGGATTCGGGCGGGTAAACATTTGTTCAGACTCGGGGCGTTATATTATTTCTTGTTATAATTTGTTTAAATTTTTCACTATTTCGGGACGTTACATATAGTATGGAAAGTTCGGACCTTAACCCAACATTGGGCTTAAACGTAAGACAATTATATGATAAGACTGTCATAATTAAATCCCATTAAAATTGTCCTAATAAGTTGGGTTAGTTGTAGATTTGATATATCTAATAAGATGTGGATCTTTTGTGTGTAGGAATAAAAACACCATTTTGATTTTCCGATGGATTGGAATAGAAGCTATCATAATGAGTAATCAATTAATTTACTTTAACGAAATTATAAAGGAGTCACAATCCATAAATACACTCCAATAACCGGAGGGGATCCAAGTCCTCATGTTAGCGGGTGCTGTTTGGAATTGATTACAAGTGACTTACGAGCGGTGTTAAACGGAAATGTACCCAATCAATTTGAACAAAGAAGGGGTATAGTCATGCAATATTCAGAAATCAAACGGGTAATACTGCAACTACAGTACTGTTGACATTCCTACCCAAGCAAAGAAAGTTAAACCAAACAAATTAATGAGGTCAAACGTTGCTGTAGGCAAATATGATGAAGTTGCAGCTTCAAGACCTATCATAGAGTCGATATATATTTCATACACGATGCGAAAAGTCAAAAGCAACAGTCTTTATACGCTGTATCGCTACGTCCAACTATACCTATATAATAACAAAGTCAGAGAGTCATATGTAAACACGATGCAGGTTCAGCTTCAAAACATATACAATATATATTCTAGGTGATGCCAACCTAGCTAATACAATCCGAAAATGTCAAAGTGAACAACCTTTAATTTATACCCAATACGCCACATCCAAATATCTGTATAGTCCTCTAACAAGAAACCAGGAATCAAGCAACACAATTTTGTTGTTGGTATTGGAATTGAGAGAGATCAATATCCAATTCCTATAGTGTGAGATTGAGATGACCGTCTTCGGGATAGTTTACATATGTATGTTTGCGTCCTTCTTCATACTCATATGTATATTTGTAACTCGATAGAAAGGTTGAATCTCACTTGATTTCATCTATTAGGCTTGATGATTGTGAAAATTTTGTTGTATCTGAACTGCAAAGTTAGGTCTTTGTAACTAATAGCATCATTTGTACGTTTTTAATTTGTGGCTAAGATAGCAACCAATTTTAGTGAAACGAAGAAACGACTTCAATAGAAATGAATTAAGCTGACAGTAACATATTCAGGGCTTCAATTTTATGTGTTAAGTCGTGAGAGATATGTTTAGGATAACTTTGTAATTGAGAATTGAATTCTAGGGTACATGAATTAAAATTTGTATAAATGGGTACTATTGTTTCTTTTTTCATTTGAAATTAAACTCCTTGATAAGTACAAATTTGTGAGCTGAACAATTCATTATCTCCAATTCCTTTTCGTCAAACATAATTGTATCAAATAAAATCCAATTGGAAAGATGCAGCATTATTATGGAAATCTCCCACTTGGATTATGTTCGGCGACACAAATCATCAGCAAATGGCTATAGAAGCCAAATAGTCTACCTCTTATACATCGTGCAAAATCATCCTAAAGAGTTATAGACTTTGCATTACTTGAATTGCTTAAAAGCATAATAGCTATTAATTGGAGCCTCTACTAAACAACATGCAATTCAAAAGGTTCCAAAGACAAAGTCCACGCATGTTGCCATTGTCCACAAGAAGAATGTAGGGAGAGTGCATAATTGACATAGAGACACCTCACCAAAACTGAGTGGTTATATAGCAATCTCATATATATAAGTAAAATAAGAACATTTTGACCTTTTTTTTCTTCTCTCTACTCACAATTTCTTACTCTCTCTCCAACTTTTTCGGACACATTTTTCTCTCTTCCAAACACATTTTCTCTATCTCCTCTCACGCCTTTTTTCAGTTGGTAATTACGTAAAACTAACATTATAATTTTTTCATTACTTTCGGGTAAACAACATATCATGGATGGGTAAATATTTTAATATAATAAGAAAATTAAACGATTTTTGGTTATTTAATAGTTTATGTATACGAAAATACTCAAACTATGCTAAGAAATTAATTGCATTAAGAGACGAAAATACCCACAACTTGATACGACAATACCCACGTTACCATACATTTTTTTCTCTCTAGCTTCTAACACTTTTTTGCACTCTCATCCAACACCTTCATAATTTCTTCCTGTTTGTCCAACTTTTTAAATCCCTTTTCTATCAACTTCTTCCACTCTCTCTTCGGACACCTTTTCTCTCTCTCCTCTCACACTTTTTTGAGTGAGTAATCACTAAAATCTCACATGGTAACTTGTCAATTGCTTTTGGGTAACAATAGATCATGGATGGGTGAAATATTTTAATATAATGAGGAAATTATACGACTTTTGGTTACTTTTCATAGTTTTATTTGAGCACTTTTCTGTTTTATTTGGTGATTATCCTTTTTGTCTTGGTTATAACTTTTCAATGTTTTGTTTTGGCATTATTATGTTTTTGTTGTATGTTATAAGTATTCAAGATCTTGATTATTGGGTAGTTTATGTATACGACAATATCCAACTATAATAAGAAATTACCCACATCAAGAGGAGAAAATACCCAATCAAGAGGAGAAAATACCCACAACTTGATACGACAATACCCATATTACATGACACTTTTTATCTCCTTTGACTTTTTTTCATCTTTCATCCAACACATTTCCTCTCTCCTCTGAAACTTTTTTCCCTCTCTTCCTACTTTTTTATTGTTCCCTTTTTAATTTGAATTTCAAATTAATTTGCCTTCACGTTATGATTACAGATTTGTTATTGTCATAAGCTAGGGGAAGTCAAGCAAAACTCTATACTTCTCTAGTATAGCTGGCACCTCTGAATACCACCAACCACCCCTACCTAATTCATAGTTTGCGCCAAGAGCCTTCTTCTGAACTCTTGTCGGCGATTATTCTTGAAAAGACTAAGGGGCATGCACTGTGGTATACGAACTATGGATGGAGCGCAACATTTGACTGTGATAATTCATCCTATCGCTATTGATTTCTGGAAACTGATTGAGACTCTACTTTGAGGATCTGGCACCTTGTCACTAATCCTACACAAGTCACCAATTAGTGAGTAGTAGCATGGTTATTCCACTGTATACACATACTATACCATGAAATACCTAAATTATATCACTTGCATGTATACCCAAACCATAATAAGTGGAGACAGAAATACAAAGATTATAATATGTAAAGACTCAAACAATAACACGAAAAGACTCAGTCTACAATCGAAAAATATATATACTCCTCCAAACACAATCGAGGACCAAAATAAAAAATTTGGTTCATCAAGAATTAATACAAACATTAATTAATACAGAATTATGAATATTGTAATATGAAAATACCCAAGCTATAACATGGAAATACAAATACTACAACAAAAGATACCTACATGGAAATACCAACGATGACCAAAAAATAACATGTCATCCTTCTCCTACTTCTCCTCCATCTACCTCACTTTGTCATCTCTCCAACAGTCTCACAATCCCAATCACCACCCACCTCACCATCAACACGTCCAATCACCACTCATCCCACCATCAACATTGGAAGTTGGTTGGATACTTCTGTTTGGTGATCTGGGTATCCTTCGTCGTGTATTGGGTAAATTGAGAAGTATTTGGGGTAGGAACGTCGACAAGTTGATCGTTTCAACTTGGTGTGTTGTTTCATAGCTACAACCTGGATTCTGAACGAAAAACATAAACAGATTAGATCAAGTTATAATAATACACATATTGAACCAGAAAAAAAACACATCTACAATACAAAAATGTTGGGGTGGAACCCCAAACATATATCAGTGGTGGGACAGCCCGAAGAGAAAGGGTTGGTGCCAAGCGATCCCTTACTGTGGCTCGTGAGCCTAAAAGCCTAGGTGCTTAACCGACTGACTCGTTGTCACTAGTGTACATGCTCTCATGTCCACCTGACGCTTAATTTGGGGTTCTGCGCTGCCTAGGATTTATTAATTTAGTTATATTGATGATAAAACTTATTTGATATTGTTAATTTTGAGTTAACAATGTCTGTTTACATTGTTTTCCAAACTTCCAGTATATGCCTCCCAATCAAACAAAAGTCCAGTTTTACTTAAAACTATTATTGTACCAATCACAGGAAAGTGAACTTACGTTCTGGTAATTAAAGTTTTGGACTTCTTGGGCTTTCTTGGTACCAATCAGACCTAAGAGAAATTAAGATCAAGACAGATAATGGTTAAATATAGAGGAAGAACTGTTATCATATTGAGGGAAATATTAGGGGGGTTCGATAACAACACTAAAAGGAGAAGTCAATAGCTAAGAAATTAACAATCAATTTATTGTACAAAAAATTAATAACACATTTGGAGTTGCAACAAAATGGATGGAGAGAATGGAAAGATTTGTTAAAATTTTGATATTTGAAACTCAATTTCAATTCATTTCTTTCTCTTCCTTGAAGTTGATTGATTAGTAGCATATTATGCATCGCATTCATGCTATATATCCTTTATTTTACTCAAATTATGTGCAACTCGAGTCTTTGTTTGTGGTGTTTCAGGTATTAGGTAATAAATAAGAGGAATGAAGAGAAAATGACCAAAATGTAAGAAGAAATGACTCAAATGAAGCAAAATGGACATGTTTGTCATGCACAATGACCCATCTGCAAATCAGGAAGGACCCAAATGAAATCCAGAGGGATCTGAATGCACGGAAAACATTTCGGGAGCAAAAATCCCTCAATACCATGATCTTGAAGAGTATTTGAAAAATTAAGACCAAACGAGCTCAAACCAGGGGACCAGGAGTACACCCCACATGCCAAATACATTAGTTAAGATACTGAGCAAGTTTGGGGTGGATCAGACTAATCTGATCCGCCATTGGCGGATCAATTTGGTCCAAATCCTCTCAAATTTCAAACGTGGCTCGGATTTGCTTTATTGGGTGCACCAGACTATAGAGAAAATAATTATAGCGGTAAAACAAAAATTATTTTCCCAACGAATTATTACTGACGGAAATTCCCTCGGCCTCGTCTACCGACGGAAGGGGAAATCTATCGGGTTGGGATCTAAATATTTGTTTTCGTGTTCGTTTAATAAAGGCATGTGAACTTAATAGGCCAATGGAATTTCCGTCGGCAAAATGGATTATCAGTCGGGTCGGGCACGAAATATTTGTGCTCGCGCCCGATTAGTTTTGTCACGCGCTGAGCGCGTGCCAAAACTAACATATCAACGGAATTTCCGTCAGCATGTTAGTTAATTAGGGGGAAATCCTGATTCCTATTCCCACCCGACGAAGCCTTAAATCTCTCCTGCGATTTCCGTCGTCGCCTCCGCACGCATCTCTGATTCTGACCGTCGTTCGTGTCTCCCCGACTGCCGCTCGCGTTCTCCTCTACGTCGTTGACTCCTCCGTGTCATATCTAGTTTCCCCGTCGTCTCATCACCTATCTCCGTGGCCTCCGCCCCATTTCGTCGTCCTACGTGTGGCGGCCACTGTCTTGTCGCTCCACGACGCGTCGGCCACCTCCATATTGATCGTTGTTTGGTGAGATGTCTTCTGATATTAAGAGTACTGGTGATGGTGGTGATCATATGTATCATTAACTTTTGCCTGTCAAGTTAAATATATAAAAAACGAATCTTGTGGTCCTTACTGCTTATAAGAAAGTTTGGTGCTAGTAACCGACATAATTTGTCATGACGGAGAATTATCCAATTGAATTTGCAAGGAGAGAGAGTGGTTTTGTGAAATTTTGGGAATCCTTTTGCATCCATATTTTGAGTTTTCTTCATCCGGGAAAAAACATGAAGCACTCATGGATTGCTATAAATATAAATGTGACTAAATATATGTGAAATCGTCAGTACAAGAATTTTGAGTTTTAGCCACGGTAAACATTCGTCACTAAATCCAACATTCCGTCAGAAAAAGGTTTTAACCACGGATTTTTACCGTGGCTATTGTTGGCGTCACTGTAGTGTATCAGCGACGGATTGTGTGACGGATGTGTACCGTCACTGATACTTTTTGAAGGGAAGAAATGGCGGGATGGAAAAGATTCAGCGACGGATTTTAAGACCTTTAGTGACGGATTTCTCCCGTGGCTAAAAGATTTTCTCATAAAAAAATATAAATTATCAGCATTTAATAAATCACTACTACACCTATATTTATTAACATCCAGAATTATATAACTTTATAAACCACACTCAAATTAACAAATCTATCATCATAATAAATAACATGTACCTTTCAAATTAAAATCACAGTCAACTCAAAATCTAAGCAAACAACTACAAACATGGTATTCTTAATAAAAATTAAGAATGATAAAAATGCATAATTATGATGCAAGTTGTTCCATTGCTCGAGAAATTTTCAATCTACCAAATTCAGACTTAGCATTTGAGGTTTGGGATTTCCTACATGTACACCTATATAATAAAGACAATCAAAATTTTATGTGATTGAAAAGTTCAAATTTACTAAGAAATTTAACAAAAACACAACAATTTAAAACCATTGAAATTAACTAATACAAATGCAACTCATATATTGATCTGGAAAAAAAAGGTAGTTATAAGCATCTCAAAATTTTGAATTTTTACAAGCATAATTTGAGGAGCACTTAAGATTTATCAATAAGAAACAACATCAACGACAAACACTTAACATTCATCAACAACAAACAACATCAGAGAAAAACACGGTAAACAAGGAACATACCAACGATAACAAGAGAAGAAACAAGGAACCACAAACAAGAATATAAACATGATTTATAATCTGATATTAAGAACGAAGAAAGAAAAGAGGAGATACAAGTCGAACATAGAACATAATAAATCACAAGTCGATCGAGTTGGTCCAACTAACTACCCAAAACCAACAAATCAATTAAACTACCCAAAATCACGACCGTGGACGGTGGTGGTGGTGCTCTTTCGTGGTAGTTGTGGGGGTGGAGAGGGTAGTGGTGGTTGTGGGGGAGGGGAAGGATGAGGTTGGGGTCGGCAGGAGGAGGTGGTGGTCGGGGGAGGGGGAAGAGGAGAAGGCTGGGGTAAGGAGGAGGAAGGGATTACCTGTGGCGGCGAGATACGGAGGCAGCGCTAGCACGTCGAGGAGGAGGAGGTTTTGGGGGTTTTTGTTGGAGGGATTTGGGATTTTGTTTTAACATTTTGGGGTTAACTCTACGGCCACAGGATTTATCCGAGGCTGATTAGTACCTATCCGTTGCTGGGGTAACAACAGCAACGGATCCTACAGTCACGGATATACCTTTCGTTGCTGTAGGCCTAATTTCGTGTAGTGCGTATAGCAAATATGCTTAAATCAGTGTCGATGTTTGAATAAAAAAGTTTAATGGCATAACTACAAGAAGTTTGAATTCAACATGAGGTTTGGACATCTCGCTAGAAGAAAAAAACATGAGGTTTCGACATGTAGACATCAACATGTGGTTAAGTGCTTCTTTGTGTAAGATTTTATCATACCTTGTACAGTTTTAAGGAGATCCTATTAAATTCAAACATAATCTTTGTCGAATTTATCACTCTAACTTTGCTTGCCGGTCAATGTTCCAGTTCAAGTGCTCTGAGTTGCAATTTATCAATAACTGTTAGTATATTGCTTATATTCATGGAAAATGATAAATGGCCGCTCTTGAGGACGGACCATGTCAGCAGAGAAAAGAGATTCTTTTTTTATTTTATCCCTCAATTCTTTGGTTGCCCGTACAAATGCCCTGAGCAATCACTCCATCCCTTCATCCCTCCATCCATCCCTCATTAATGCGTCTCAAATCACTACATTCCTCATTTTGGCGCTCCTACACAGCAGAGGACTTTTCATCTTCATCTCAAGATGTGTCTTCCTTTTTCTTCCCTTCTCTTCTGTGGTCCTTCCTCTGTACTCCAATGGAAATCGTTAATGTGTCTTCCCAAGTGGAGCAGCCGGCAAACGTTCCTAAGGAGGAGATGTTTTTTCCTTCTTTCGAAGAAGCCAAAATATTTTACGTGGTCTATGCCGATTCTTGTGGTTTTGGTATTAAGATAAGGCAATCTCATTACAATCGTGGTATTGTTATACGGGCCACGCTGACTTGCTCCAAGGAGGGCACGACACCAACAAACCAAGGGCAAGGAAAATTGAAGCCTAGGTTATCCAGTAGAGTCTAATTCACTGCTCGGATAAGGGTCTCCAGAAACCCAGAAAGGGGTTACCACATTAACTTTGTGGATCTTAAACATAACCACGCCATGCTTGACCAGGAGCAAATGCATTTTCTCAGACAAAAACGAATTGTCCCTGAGGCCGCCAAAGCACGCATATCATGCAATGATACTGCTGGGATATCGGCTGCCAAGACCATGCAATCTTTTGTGGTCGAGGCTGGAGGTCATGACAAATTGACTTTCAACGAAAGGGATTTAAGGTTTGTGTCTTTCTGCCTAACATAATTGAAGTTCAACATTTTTCTCCCGGTCTTAGTGGTTTCTGTGTGCAGGAACGTTGATGCATTGCATACATTGCATCATATGTCTTTCATTTAGATTACTTTTACATCAATAAATGCTACTAAGGTATGTGTTTAGTCTTATTTACAGAATACAGGGACCTGAATGCAATTTACCCACATCCCGAGCATAAACGCGTGCAAAAGACTCATTTCTATCATAAAGACCAAGTTCAAGATTATCGGGTTACGAATGGAAATGTATCCAAGCATAAAAGCATTCAAGTCCTAATTGCAAAAAGAACAAGGACTTAAGCACAAAAGTAGCCGGGGACTTAACTGCAAAAAGTCAAGGACCTAATTGCAATTAAAGCACCAAAATATTATCTTGGAGAAAATCTAAAGAAAAATCAATGTAAATCTCCAAACATATAAAGGAATTAATCCGGAGCTCAAAAGAATGGAAAGAAATCATCCAGACGCGCAAAGGAGGATCAAATCATACCATAAACTACCAGCAAAAATCCGGATTAAATCAGAGAAGATTGTGCGGCGAAATCGCCGCATATCACATACATTGTGCGGCGGAAACGCCGCCCCCTCAGTGATCTGTGTGCTCCAATTTCGTCCAGTCGTGTCTGGACACGTGTACTTTCCAATATTATACCTATATCCCTTGTAGCAACTATAAATAGACCCGAGAACGATGTTAGAAGGGTCCTTAGTCTTTGGTGTTAGTTTTTATTCTTAATCTTAGTTTTGTATTCTTCTTTTCATTAATAAAAATTCTGTCTTTTATTTCTTACTTTTAGTTTTCTTTTGTAATGTCTCAAGGACCCCTTCTTCCTCCCTCTATGAGTTTCTAACTCCTTCCAAAGGGTGGAGGTGACGGATTTAGGGTGAAGAGAAGACGAGTAAATGTTATTATTTTAAGTTCGTATTAGTCTATTTTGATTACTTGAGTTTATGTTAAATCATTTATCATGTAATGCTTCATAACTAATATGATTTATTATAAGTTTCTAAATTCTCTAATCTAAACCTTAAATCTAAACCTCCACCCGACGGAATTCACCTCTTTGTTCTTGTTTTAGTTTTAATTGTTCTTGTTTCTTGCTTTAGATAATTAAAATCCAAAAATCTCAAAACCAAATTTATTCTTCTCCCTCTTTCTTTCCCTTAATCGAAATCACACAAATAACAAATCTCTCCCTCCTTGTGTTCGACCCGTACTTGCCACCGCTTCATCGCGGCCGTGCACTTGCAGTATAAATAAAAATCTCAACAGACGTTATAAAAGAAGTCAGAAATTTGAAGATGAGACCTAGTGATGCACAAGCTCTTCAGAACTATTTCATTAGGATGCAGAAGATTGATTTCATATTTTTCTATGTAATGGATATGGATGATGAAGGAAGACTACGGAACGTATTTTGGGCTAACTGTCGTTCTAGAGCTGCATATTCATACTTTGGAGACGCAATATGTTTCGACACTACCTACATTACAAACAAATACGACATGCCCTTTGCCCCATTTGTAGGAGTTAATCACCATTTCGAGTTAGTTTTGCACGGTTGTGCTTTGTTGTCTTCTGAGACCACTGAAAATTACATTTGGTTGTTCCAAACATGCTTGTCGTGCATGAATGGTAAGGTGTGGCTATGTCCAGTTAAAGGTTTGTGTCTATTCAGTTTAAGGTGTGGATCGTTTCGGTTTAAGTTGTGACTTCAATCTGCTTTGATTGGATCTTTTCTCTCATGAAGTGGCAGTCAACTTCTATGTGTTTGGTCCTTTCATGGAACACCGGATTCGAGGTGATGTGTCGAGCTTCATTGTTGTCGTAGAACATCTTCATTGGTTCTTGAATTTTGATGTTCATGTCTGTGAGTAATTGGTTGAGCCAGATCAATTCGCTGGTAGTGGAAGTCATAGCACGGTATTATGTTTCTGCACTGGATCGGGCAACGACGTTTTTCTTTTTGCTTCTCCAAGTTACTAGGTTGCTTCCTACAAATGTGCAGAAACCAGTGGTTTACTTTCATTCATGGCTTCCTGCCCAAACTACATCGGTATAACCAACTATAGAATTAGATTTATTAGGTTTCATCCAAAGTTCTTGTCCTGGGGTGCCTTTAAGATAACATAAAATTCTATTTATGATGTCTAAGTGATGTGTGTGAGGTGAATGCATGAATTGACTAATTATACTAACGACATACGTAATATCTGGTCGAGTAACAGTGAGATAAATTAATTTTCCAACCAGTGTTTAAAATTAGTCGATATCTTTTAGAGGTGTACCATCAGTGGGTCATATTTTCTTATTTGTTTTGACAGGGGTGTTTTGGGTTTTGATCCTATTTTTCTAGTCTCTTTAAGGAGGTCAATGACATACTTTATTTGGGAAAGAAAAAGTCCTTTTTTTAGTACGCAATTTCTATCCTAAGAAAGTACTTCATAAAACCTAGGTCATTTATGTCAAATTTGGATTTTAAGTATTTCTTGACTATGTCTATTTCATGATCACTATCTCCGGTTATTATGATATCATCTACATAGATGAGAACAATGGTGGTGATGTTATGACTGTGTCTAGCAAACATGGATGCATCAGCAGAACTTTTTACAAAACCATAATGAAGGAGAGAGTGGTTGAGTTTGGCATACCATGCTCGAGGTGATTGCTTCAGTCCATATATAGACTTATGAAGCTTGCATACATGGTTAGGGGTTGTGGTGTAACCTGGAGGTGGAGTCATATAGACTTCCTCTTCAAGATTTCCCTGTAAGAATGTATTTTTTACATCCATTTGGAAGAGATTCCAGTCTTGGTTTACAGCAATAGATAAGAGAGCACGAACAGTGTTCATTTTGGCTACAGGTGCAAATGCTTCTAAGTAATCGAGGTCATAAGTCTGAGTATATCCTTTAGCTACAAGACGTGTCTTATATCTTTCAACTTGACTGTTACTATGGTATTTGATTTTGTAGACTCATTTACATCCAACAGGTTTTATACCATGTTGAAATGAGACTAAGGTCCAAGTTTTGTTGGTTTCTAAAGCTCTTAGTTCATCTTTCATGGTGCTAGCCCAATTTGGATCCTCTATAGCTTTATAGTATGAATTTGGTTCTTTATTGTTGTCTAGTTGAGTTAGGAAGCTTTGATGTTCATGTGATAGTTTGTCATAGGACAAGTGGTCCTGGATAGGGTAGGTAATTTGAGACACAAAACAATCGTTAAGTCTGGCAGGACGACGGGTAGGATGAGTGGACCTCCTTCGGGGTTCTTCTTCTTCTTCTCCCCCTTCGTTGCCCACTGGTGGATCTTCAACTTGTAGTGGAGCGACTTCTAGAGTGGCAAGAGGCATGTCTCGAAGGTCAACGGTGGGCAAAGGAGCAGGAGCAGAAACGTCTTTGTTAGTGAGTGTGTCTTCGTCCGGTTTGAAGAATGGTTCAGTCTCAAAAAAGGAAACATCTCTTGATACATACATTTTACAATTTTTAGGGTCATAACATTTGTACCATTTTTTCCTAAAAGAATATCCTAAGAAAATACATTTGACAAAATTGTAGTCGAGCTTGTTCTCCCGTTTCCTGTGAACAAAAACACGTGCAGCCAAAAATTTTAAGATGATCAATGTTAAAAACATTATTATGCAAGATTTCTAGGGGTTGTTTATTATCAGTTGTAGGACTAGGAAGACGATTGATAATGTAGGTTGCAGCGAGAATAGCATCTGACCAAAAAAAAATTGGAACATTATTTTGAAAGAGTAAAGACCGAGTCACATTTAAAAGATGTTGATTTTTCCGTTCAGAAATCCCATTTTGTTGAGGAGTATTAACACATGAGGTTTGGTGAAAAATTCTTTTTTTCTTTTAAAAGAGTTTGAAACATATTACTCATGTAGTCCGAACCATTGTCAAATCTAAATATGCAAATTTTTGCATCATATATATTTTCGATAAAAGCCAGAAATTCACAAAAAATTGAGTAAGCATCAGAATTGTTTTTTAACAGATAAATCCAAGTGGTTCAAGAAAAATCATCAATCAAGCTAATGAAATAACGAAAACCATTATATGAGTCAATGGGAGCGGGTCCCCAAATATCTGAGTGAACTAATTCAAAGGGTAGATGAGTTCTAGTAATAGAAATAGAAAACGGTAACCGAGTTTGTTTGGAATAACGACAAATATCACATAAAAGTTTAGAATTAATATAAGCAAATAGATGTCTTAGCACACTCGAGGATGGGTGACCCATCCTTTTGTGCCAAAGTTCGTGATTAGTCAAAGATCCTGCATGTAAAGCTCTCTCAGTCGACTCAAGAACATATAAGTGGTTTGTGAGGATGCCCCTACCAATCATCCTCCCTATGGTACGATCCTGAAATGTTACATCATGAGGAGTAAATATTACATTGCAATTAAGTTTACTAGTGATTTTGGCGACAGAAAGTAAATTTGCATCAAAGTTAGGTACATACAGGACATTATCATAAGTGTTAATTAAATTTGCATCTCCTGTACCTTTATTTTCAACTTGATTTCCATTTGCAATGGTAACAAATTTATCTAATAACCTTAGATTAGTTTTTACATTATTTAGCATGGTGGGATCCCCCGTCATATGGTCGGTTGCCCCAGAATCGATAATCTAACGTTTAATGTTTGATTTAGTTGATGAAAGGGCACAGATATAAATATCAAGATGATTTTCCATACCTGAGGTATTACCTATCTGGGAGTGTTATTCTGCAAAAAAACGTTGAGGTGACCCACCAGTGCACTTATTTGATGTGGATCTGGAGCTCCACCCAAGTGCCGGCTTGCAGCACCCGCGAACCCACCTCCGGGGCCATAAGTTTGTGGTCCAGTCTTGGGTCCGCTCCAGCCTCTAGTCGGGTTGATCGGTAGAGAATATCTGGTTGAGTTGTCGTTCGTATAAAAGCCCTCTTTGTTTCCATAAACTCCATTTGGGTTAGGGTTTGGGTTTGGTTCGTCTGAGCAGTCGTAGCCACCTTCGGTTGACTGGTGCTGCCGCCGGTGACTCCATCCACCAGGTTTTCTCTTGTATTTCTTTCTCCGTTTTTTTTGTGGCCTGAGATGTGAGAAAAGAAACTAGCATGAGTTTTTATTGTGACCTTGTTTCTTACAGTTTTTGCAATGCTTGTTTGATTTGTTTCCAAATCGTCTTTTGTTGTTGTTGTTCCCCTAAGCTTGGTTGTGACCAGCAATGATTGGTGTTGGTGTTGTATGGCATGGTTTTTCTTCGGGTTTCCTCACGTTGAACGAGGCTTGTGATGGTAGCAAGACTTGGCAACTCCTGCGCCATTAGGATTTGTGACCTTATTGCTTCATAGCTGGGGTCCAGTCCTACCAAGAACAGGTATATCTGGTTTTGCTGATGTCGAATTTGGATGATCTTGGTGTCAGTTGTTGGAGGTTCATACACCCGCAATTTATCCCACTTTTCCTTAGAGTACCAAGGTACTCAATGATGGGCATTGAGTCTTGTCGCATCTGAGAAAAGTTTGCTTGATCTTAAAAACATGCGTGAAGTTTTCTGCCTTTCCATAGTGCTCATGGACTGCGTCCCACAGCTCCTTCGTGCTTTCTATGTACATGAAAATTTCCCCAATGTGTGGTTGCATGGAGGCAATAATCCACGACATGACATGGTGGTCCATCGTTTGTCATTCCTCTTGCTTGTTCTCAGTCCCTTCTCCCTTAGGCTTTTGAGATTTTCCGGTGATGTGGCCTACTCTCCCCCTGCCACTGAGGGAAATGGTCACCGCCTGGGCCCAAGAAAGGTAGTTTGTCCCGTTGAGGGACATTGTGACGAGGCGTTGGGGGTTGGTCATCTCTGGCTGGCTTCCTCTGGTGTCACCCGACATGTTTGTGAGAGATTTTTGGTTGTTTTTGGGTTTGGATATTGGCTCCCTTTGCCTTCAACCCCCTTGGATGAGGTGAAGCCGGTGAGGAACTCCGGGGGAGTCTGAGGTTGTGGGTTTTCGGATCAATACTCTGATACCAAGTTGAATTTGGCACGAGAGATTGTAAACGAAAGTTTTTTTGTATTATGATTATGTTATGATGATTTTTACATGATGTATGAATTTGTTTATATATGAGCTACCGATTACATAACCGTTGTACATGCCAAAACTACCGAAGGTGATGCTTGATTCCTTTCCTTTTATAAATACGTGATTGTCATATGTTACCAAACTTTGAGATAAGATTGGGTGATGATGTATCTTGAGCACAAACGATCATATTCTCAACACAAGGCAACCTAATTGTATGCTTAGAAGCCCTTAATGATAAAACAAAAAAGTATTCAAAATTGTATCTCATTTTCATTCGAGAACCATTCAACTTCAATTGGTATATATATAGTTGTTGAGATTGAAGTAGTTCGACGACACACACAAAAGATGGGGAGAGGTTTGTTAGATTTCGATGACACTAGCGGCAGAATTGGAGATCCACGCACAACGACTACCACTCTGTTAGATAATTGGTTTGGTTGCTTTCGTAGTAGTATTCTTTTTGCTTTTTTCCTTTACATGTGAAGCCATAATCACTCGTCGGACAATCAACCGCATCCAATTTCGTGAGATGGTGATTTGTTGCACCAGTGCTGGTCACATACTGGAAACTGTTACTTGGTGGGGAACCGGCGGTGGTAGAGGCCCGTCGGCAAAAGGCCCCATTTCCGTCGGCAAAATGCCCCACTATTGCGGACGGAATTTTCGTCGGCAATAGTTTTTTTTTAATTAATTTTTTTAAAAAAATATTTGTTTTGGTTTTATCTAAAATAAATTTTGCAATTAAAATGCATCCAACACTAGAAATAGAATTCAATATCCAACTTAACATGAAGAAAACTGGTTCTAACAGAGATTCTCTATAAGACAACAAAAATGAACAAAAAATAAATCAAAATTGAATAACACAAAAAATCAGCATATACATCAAAATCAAATTCGAAGCCAAACCAAAAATACCTCAAATTGTTGCCAAATTTTGGAGGTGGTTTACCGAGGTGGAGGGGATCTGCTCGTCGAAGTTTAAGGGATCCAGTTGTCTGGTGTAGTGGTTGACGGGGTGAAGGATGTCCAATGGCCGGGTGGAGGGTGGGAAAATGCCAGGGATGGAGGTCAGAGGGAGGAAAGCAGTGGCTAGGGTCTGGAAGATAGGGAGGTGACGGCTCAAGGTCGGGGAGACAGGGTTTTGGGTCGTGGAGGGTTTTACTTTTAAATGTCAATTATTATGAATTGAATGAGAAATCATTTTGTTCCTTGTTTATGTTATTCATCTTTTAGAAGTGTTAAGGAAGAGGCTCTTGGTCCTTAACCGTAGAGCTCTAAAAGATAATGGTTTACATAAAGCAAAAGATATTCGCAATCATGGTAATTAACATAGGACATTAATTACCGAGTTAAGATTGTCGTGTTGGTCATAGTGAAGGGAATGTGTTCTAAAAGTTTTACTTTTAAATGTCAATTATTATGAATTGAATGAGAAATCATTTTGTTCCTTGATTATGTTATTCGTCTTTTAGAAGTGTTAAGGAAGAGGCTCTTGGTCCTTAACCGTAGAGCTCTAAAAGATATTGGTTTACATAAAACAAAAGATATTCGCAATCATGGTAATTAACATGGAACATTAATTACCGAGTTAAGATTGTCGTGTTGGTCATAGATCATTGTAGCTCTACAAGTGAGTGACAACACGGGTATGCAAAAGAGGAAAATATTACTTTTGTATACTGAATAGACCTAATAAGTAAAATATTATAGAAATGTGTTTCTGTGTCATTAATATTTTACTGTGTCTTTGGTCCTTTGATATGAGACTTATATCTAATCACTTAAGGAATACTTAATTAGATCAGTGTCTTGAACTATCGATCAGTGTAGTGTAAAGGCATTGGTTGGTTAAGTATAACTTTCGTTGGAGAAGATAGTTAGTCAAAAGATTATCATTGCCCCTCTTAATTGAGTGATGATATTAGTGGGCCCCTTGATAAAGCAAAGTTATAATGTGCACAATGTGATTTGAGTTAAGTCACATATTTATAACTAGCTTAAAGAGATCAAGAAATGAATGCTAAGACAAAGATGACACAACACTACTTTGTGTGTATTCTTAATATCATGAGGCAAGGGACGGACACAAGTGGTGCACGCCATCACTAAATGGATCGGATTTTGGTTCGAGTGGAATTAAGACATCTAACTAATTGGGAGCTATAATGTGTAGCTAGATACCGCTTATAGCTTGTGATATTAAGCCTTTAATATCACTGCCAACTTAGTTTAGATCCTCCCATAGGTCACACCACAAAACTGGGAAAGAAGAAATGGGGATTTTGAGTTCATAAGATGTGTCGGGTTTCATGTAGAAAATATGACACATGGGGTGAACAAGCAAAATCAAAATTATGTTGTGATTAATAACATAATTAGAATCTAAATTAAATTCATATGTGATGTAAATATTATGGGGTGTAATGATTGATCATTACATAGGATAATATGTTACATAAGTTGTGGATTTACTACTAATCCCGAAATGTCAAATTTTGTAGGGGTTAAACCGAAATTTGACAAGTCTGCAAAACAGTGCTCAAACGGTCGACCGGTTAGCAGTAAACGGTCGACCGGTAGGGCACGGTCGACCGGACGTGTCTCGACCGATAACAGGGAATTTTCATCTGTTCGAACGGTCGACCGAAAGTGATCGGTCGGTCGACCGAACATTGCGATGGAATAGTTCCTGTTACGAACGGTCGACCGAGCTATTGAACGGTCGACCGAAACTGGTTCGAGCGGTCGACCGAACCTCCAAAAATGGTCGACCGGTCCAGACGGTTTATGCAGAATTAATTTAAGAATTAATTAGATCATGCATGGAATTGGTCCATAATTGATTTAATTCGTGGCTAATATTATTTATTAATAAATAATGGATGGTTAGATGGAATTTTGCATGAAATCATGGGCAAGAGGTTGCACATGAATAGGTAATTTGGAGAGAACCTATAAATAGAGGTTATCTCATTGCCTTCCTACATCTTAATTAATATTGCGTTTCATGCAAAATCTCTCTCATTAATTCTCCACGAAAATTCCACAAATTCTTAAGTTTAGTTTAGTTCTTAAGAGATCATCTTCTCAAGGGAATTAAAGAGGGGTTAGTAATTGGATTCTAAACCCTATCGGAGATTGAGAGACTAGCTTCCCTCTCTCCGATCTTGTTTAGAGTTTGGTGAATACTCGGAGGCATCCGGCGCAGCGAGGAGCATCCCCAACGTCTCTGAATCTTCAAGAAGTTTTAGAGAACTTCTAGGTATGAATTTCGGAGCCCTTGTTTGTTTTAATAGAGTTTTGAAACTAGATGTTAAAACAAACCGATGCATGCATGAAATAAATCAAAGAAAATTGTAATTGATCCTTATTATACATAAAAATTTCGAAAATATATATGTATAATTAAACATGAAATCCTACACATAGATCATTGTAGTTCTACAAGTGAGTGACAACACGGGTACACAAAAGAGGAAGATATTACTTTTGTATATTGAATGGACCTAATAAGTAAAATATTATAGAAATGTATTTCTGTGTCATTAATATTTTACTGTGTCCTTGGTCTTTTGATATGAGACTTATATCCGATCACTTAAGAAATGCTTGATTAGACTAGTGTCTTAAGTTATCGATAAGTGTAGTGTAAAGGCATTGGTTGGTTAAGTATGACTTTTGTTGGAGAAGATAGTTAGTCAAAAGATTATCATTGCCCCTCTTAATTGAGTAATGGTATTAGTGGGCCCCTTGATAAAGCAAAGTTATAATGTGCACAATGTGATTTGAGTTAAGTCACATTTGTAACTAGTTTAAAGAGATCAAGAAATGAATACTAATACAAAGATGACACAATACTACTTTGTGTGTATTCTTAATATCATGAGGCAAGGGACGGACACAAGTGGTGCACTCCATCACTAAATGGATCGGGTTTTGGTTCGAGTGGAATTAAGACATCTAACTAATTGGGAGCTATAATGTGTAGCTAGATACCGCATATAGCTTGTGGTATTAAGCTCTTAATATCACTGTCAACTTAGTATAGATCCTCCCATAGGTCACACCACAAAACTGGGAAAGAAGAAATGGGGATTTTGAGTTCATAAGATGTGTCAGGTTTCATGTAGAAAATATGACACATGGGGTGAACAAGCAAAATCAAAGTTATGTTGTGATTAATAACATAATTAGAATCTAAATTAAATTCTTATGTGATGTAAATATTATGGGGTGTAATGATTTATCGTTACATAGGATAATATGTTACATAAGTTGTGAATTTACTACTAATCCCGAAATGTCAAATTTTGTAGGGGTTAAACCGAAATTTGACAAGTCTGCAGTCCTGTGCAACAACGGTCGACCGGTTAACAGTAAATGGTCGACCGATCGGTGAACGGTCGACCGGACACTTCTCGACCGATAACAGGGAATTTTCGTCTGTTCGGAACGGTCGACCGAATCTATCGGTCGGTCGACCGAACATTGCGATGAAATATTTTATTGTTGCGAACGGTCGACCGAAACTTGGTTCGAAGGGTCGACCGAACCTCCAAACGGTCGACCGGTCCAGACGGTTTCTGCAGAATTAATTTAAGAATTAATTAGATCATGCATGGAATTGGTCCATAATTGATTTAATTCGTGGCTGAGATTATTTGTTAGCAAATAATGGATGGTTAGATGAGAGTTTGCATGAAATCATGGGCAAGAGGTTGCACATGAATAGGTAATTTGGAGAGAACTTATAAATACAAGTTTATCTCATTACCTCATTAATTAATTCAATATCTTCTTGTGCAAACTTCTCTCTCCATAATTCTCCACGAATTTCACCTTAATTCTTGAGTTTAGTTTTAGTTTTCAGAGATCTTCTTCTCAAGGGAACTAAAGAGGGGTTAGTAATTGGATTCTAAACCCTATTGGAGATTGAGAGGCTAGCTCTTCTCTCTCCAATCTTGTATAGAGTTTGGTGAATACTCGGAGGCATCCAGCGCAGCGACAAGCATCCTCAACGTCTCCGGATCATCAAGAAGTTTTAGAGAACTTCTAGGTATGAACTTCGGAGCTCATGTTTGTTTTAATAAAGTTTTAAAACTAGTTATTGAAACAAACTGATGCATGCATGAAACAAATCATAGAAAAATTGTAATTGATCTTTATTGTGCATAAAAATTTCGAAAATAAATATGTACAATTAAACTAGAAATCCTACATGTATCATATCCAATTAGTCATTTATTTTCGTTCCTTTCTTCTTGAAAGGTCTCTTGGTCATTTATTTGACCAATCTGATAGTGCTACAAGATTGTATCATTCACGTGAGTTATCTTAGTTCCTTTTGTTATTGTTTGTTTGAGTTTGTTTATTATTCATTTCAAGAAAATAGAAGTCATTCCAAACGAATGCATTTGCATAGATAATTTCATTCTTCGATATAGACAAACAAGAATTAGAAATATATATTAAGTTATCCATATCCAAAACATGATACAGAATAGTTCATGCTAATCAAAGGCACATAATATACATTCTTCAAAGCACAAATTTAAATCACTAGACTATTGAAGTTCCATAGAATCTTGTACAATCGCAGTGATGCTTGTACTATTTCCAATCTTCAATATCATCTCGTTCTCCACGAGTTCCTTCCTATCCTTCAATAGCTGCACATCGAAATTATGTGAGCACAAGATCCGGTAACTATTACCAAATCAAGGACAAAGGTGATTAAATTTATTTCAATAACAAACATACCTATGGCGTTTCTCGGGCGGCTACGTTCAATCATCCCATTTTCAAGGTCTTCCTTGTACTTGGGGCAATTAGGTTGGATGTGTCCTTTTTCACGGCAGTGAAAGCACTCCGTGTTAGGAGTTGGAGATTTGAAAGATTTCCCCCTTGAGGCACTCCTATGAGCACCTCCTACTCCCCTGCTTTTGATTGACGTATCTTTGGTAAATTTGTCTTTACCTTTGTTGATCTTTTTGCTCCTCTCATGGACGGCTACGACGTGATTGTCCCGACCCTTGCCCATGTCAACTTCTGCCGTTTTGAGAGCGTTGTGAAGCTCCTCAAGACTCACCCCTTTTTCACACACATGATAGTGCATCACAAAATCCTTAAAAGACGGGGCTAGAGAGCCAAGAATTAGATCTTCGGCAATGTCCTCGGGCATTGGAGAAGAGAGCTTCCACAATTTCTCAAGGTATCCTTGCATCGTGAGAAAATGTATGGATACCGATGTTCCCTCCGCCATGTGGCACCTTGTGAGTGCGATGGTGGTCTTATAGCGCTCATTTCGGGCACTATCCATGAACATCTTTGTTAAAGCTTCCATGGTCTTCTTGGGTTTTGAATCCAAGTATTTCGATTGAAGCGAGTCACCCATGGATGCCAACAGTATTTCGAACAATTCAATTTTCCTGTTTTTCGGTCTTTAAATGTTTTGTTGGAATAATTCTTTGTAATAATTCATTTTGAATGTTTTAAGTGGTTTAAAACATGCCATGTAATTTTGTTCACCAACATGTATTAGATGAAAACGACATCTCGAAACCAAGAAAAAATTTGCTCAAGTGAAAACGGCATCAGTGATACCATTTTCATTAAGGGTAAAAACGGCATCTACAGTTCCGTTTTTACTTAATGAAAACGGCACCACAGGGTGCCGTTTTCAATGTGCATACTTTTCCAATTAAGTTTCTCACGTGTATATTTTTCCAGTTTGTTCTTTTTAACATATTATTTTGAAAACAATTCTTATAAAAACATTATTATACTAAATGAATAAATTTTTAAATAAGCTAATAAAATATAAATATTTTACTACCAGATAGATAAAATTATTTTTGATATTTAAAATTTAAAATACACAATTTATCAAATTTAAGTAATTTAATAAGGAAACCGTTAACATTACTGCTAAACACTCTTTAGTAAAGAGAAGATATGGGAAGGGAGAGAGATGGAAAACATTAAATAAATTATTCAACTAAATTTTTTGCAAAATTTACACATGAAATTTATGTTTCTAGATTTATTCAAGGGTAATTTTGCAAAAGTATCATTAAATATTAATATAAATGACGGAAGTAAAAGTTTGTAAAATGACATTCGCAAAAACAAGTATTGGCACGAAAGCAAAGGAAAAAATTTGAAATAATGTTGGAAAACAAAATTTGAAGAATATAATTCAGGCAAAAGTATTTGGCAAAGTATGCATATTGAAAACGACATTTATGCTGCCGTTTTCATTAATTAAAAATGGTTTTTACCCTTGATAAAAACGACAACATAAATGTCATTTTTAAGATAGGTAAAAACGACATCCGATATGATTTTTTTGCCTATGACAAAAAATGGCAGGAAGCCTCCCTTTTCCTCCACTTCTTCCCATAACTGTCAACTCCCTCTCCTTCTCCCTCTCTCCATCGATTTTCGAGCGTCTGGTGCTAGTTTCTCGTCTTTCATTCATTTTAAGGTACATTTACCTATTTTTTGTTAAGGTTTTGCTTGATTAGTTTGGATTTGTATGGATTATATTAGTTTGGATTTGTGTGACTTGGTTTGGATTGGATTGATTGGTGTTTGGTTTGAAATTGGGTTGCTTAAGAATAACGTATTGAACTCTATATAATTATATAATGTTTGAAATTTGGTTGATTGTGACTATTAAAGTATTTATAGTTGTGATTATACAAAGTATAGAAGTAAGAAATATAGAATATTTTTTGTATTAAATTGGTTTACATTGTTTTATTTAAACCCAAGACTAACTCATGTTTTTTGGTTTATTCTCTTTCAACAATTTCAAAAATGTCTACTTCACACGATTCTCACGGTCTTGTGAACCCTTGAATCCTAGTACTACAGAAAAGTCATAGATCATCTTCGATTCTCGAAAATGTAAGTGTTTTGATTATCAAATAAAAATTAGGTGTATTGGTTTACATTAGACCTTAAGTAATTAATTATTTTTTAGGAGCAATTGACGGATATTAAGTGTATCGATCGTGCCATTCAGTTCAACATGTGGACTGTGGAATATCGACTATTGTATCGAGGTTGGTTGTGCAAATATTAGACATAAAGTGTCTTAAATTACGATAAGATGTCTCATCAACTCCGTATATTTTTTCCAATACTTTCTTTAGGGCGTACCAAGCTCTTTCATACTTGATGTACGTTGTTATCAGGTTCTCGATTCACTACATCTACCATATGACAAAACATGCTCTGCAGTTCCAGAAGTGTTGTTGAATCTACATCAGCAATGTCTATCTCCTCACCATCCATCTGACATTCTGCCTCACCAACATCTGTCTCATTACTGTCTGCATCTTCAACCCGTCTTCCTTGAGAATGTAACTAAACTACGTCAATTTTATAGTTACTAATATCCATTGGTGTGTGCTCAAATGGTTCAAAAAAAGATTGAGGAACCGCGGACGAATGATCTGCTTCGTATTGGCTACATGTATGTGGCATTGCTTGATAATCCTCAGGCAACTGGCTTTGGTGCACAGTAGTATAATGCTTGGGTTGTTTCTGAACAAACAATACAACCGTATTTACGATGTTAAATAAAGATAACATCATTGTCGTGCTCTGCTCATCAAAAATATCAACATAGGTATACTTTTCGTATGGTGGTCGCTTGCAGGTTAACGTCAGATCAAGCTCTTCTTCTCGAAAATCATAAACTCGACAAACTGTTTCACAAAGATCATCATATCGCATTTCAATGCTAACATTCATCATCCGTCTATAACCACCTTCATATTCTGGAATGTCATCTACGAATGTAACAATTATATCGAAAAAAACTATAACCAATCAACTGGTACCGAAGCTCATTACTTCAGTTGTACAAAATCTACATTCAATACATGAAAATAACAAGCATACATTAACTATACTGGAATGTCATCTACGTGCATTATATTTCATATCGAAATCAAAAAAAACAAAAAACAAAAAAAAAACCAACATAAACGGTGCTTCTTGCCGAAGAGATGGAGAAATGGGAAATGGGGAGCAATTTGGAGGTGGGAGGAGGAAGATGATGGCTGGCAGCCCCATTTATGCCCTAGGCAAAAAATGGCATCTTGAATGTCGTTTTTACCTGTCTTAAAAATGGCATTCGTGATGTTATTTTCATTAAGGACAAAAACGACATTAGTGATGTCGTTTTTAATTAAGAGAAACGACATCATAGATGTCGTTTTCAATATGAATATTTTCCCAAATTTTTTTGTCTGAGTTATATTCTTCCTTTTTTTCAACATGATTTCAAAAAAAATCTGAAAGCAAATGTTAGAGGGTGTTTTGGCATGGTAAGAAATAGTCATTGAAATTACTTTTCAGTTGCATAGTTGTAATTTAGTAACTTCTTTATGGCACGCAAGCAAATCGTTCGTTATCATATGCAAGGGCGATGCCTTCTTATGGGAGGGGGGGTCAGGCGACCTTCTGGATTTTTCATTCCATAGAATTTTGACGTCAAATTTCTGGTATTTATGCGTATATTTTGAAGACCATATGTTATTTCGACTCCCCATGGGTTTAGGATTTTATCTCGGTTTGTAAATATTTTTTGGATTCAAATGCTTATATTGTTATTATTTTTGGATTCGGACTCCCTTAGTTTTTAGGCTTTTTGGATTTTGATACCCCTAAAAAATATCTTGCCAATAACTAAAAGTGTAGATGAATTTTTGACCTCACTGGAATAACAATACAAATTCCGACTCCCGTCCAAAATTCTTGGCATCTCCCCTAATTACATTATTTTATGTAATTAGTGTTAGTGGTTATTTTATGTTTATAAAGTTTTTGATCGGACGACCAAAACCGAAAGATCCGTTAACTATTTAAGTTAATGAGTGATTGAGTCTCGGGCTAAATTATAAAAATTTGGATGTGTGCGTATTGTCACCCATTTAAGGTTTTTTAAGCTCTAATTAAGCAACGCTCCGTGCACGAAACATGTAAACGCATGGCATAGAGCATGATTTTATGGGGATTTCGATTTTCCTTTAATCATTAAAAAAATTGGAAATAAAAGATAATTTTTAAATATCATTTTTTCGAAATTCGTTCATTTTCAAAACAAATTCTTCTATAGAAAAATCTGATGAGTTCGACTTAGCAGAAAGAATGAGTTGAATCGCCTTCATCCATCTACGAGTAGTGTTTATATTTTTCCACAGAATTATGAAATTACAACTCCGGTCAACTGTTATGAAAATGTTTTTTGATTTCCATTCAAAAAAAACTTACGATGTAATTTTTCCAATTTGGTATCTCTTTTGCAATATATTAGGTTTCACCAAGCTTAACTTGCCTACAAAAAAAAACATGAAGACTAACCCATTCCAAAACAAAAGCTTACATCATAGCCCCCAAATTGGTTCACCCCGATTAAATCTATCACCAAGATAATGAAAAGTCAAAAATTACAACCTCATAACTTCTACCCAAATATTCAAATTTAACAGCATTAGAATTCCAATTAGATCACAAAAAACCTCAAATGCGGAGTAAGCACTAAGCACCAAGCGTAAATTTGTGAAAGTGAATTAACAAACTTACTTTAAACTTTCCGTATACTATAAACCACAAGCGCACTTACAATTGCCTTGCTTGTCTACCCAATCCCATGAGACACTATTCTATTGTTTTTCTGGAGCAAAATACATGTAGGCCTTTACACTATATGAAACATTACAAGTCAGAGCCAAGGTAGGAAAATAAACAGAAAAAATAAATATCCATATTAAATAGTTGGCCAACAATCATTACTAAACAATGACTCCTTAACTCAAAATAAGTTCCAAAACAACCGCTCCATTCTGCATTCACTAATTCCCAACCCATCAGTATAATCTTTTTCTGCAACTTGCTTCTCCACAATAACAAGGTGATTTGATCACTTCACCGTCCGACCCGACCACACTGTCCAACGCATAACCATAATCATAAGTTAGCTCCTGCAAGAATGGGAACCACATAAATTGTTTTTTGTTTGTAAAACAAATTAAACTTCCAATTCCTAAAATGGTCAATCTTTCGGGCTAACAAATGATACAAATGAAAAATTCATGCACCTGAAGAGGAGGAATGTTGTCCGCAGCAAACAAGACAACTCGGGACATACTGAATTCACGATGCGAGCTCAGTATGCATTGAACAAAAAGATTTGGCTCACAACTATGGTTGATGAACCGGGCCACATTGCCAACCGAACCTGCATCTATGCAAAACTCAGGTTCATCAACCACACCCATCTTATCTTTGAGAAGAAATGAAATGTCACCACATTCCTGTGTACCAAAACTAAGAGTAAAGACAATAAACATACAAGTAAAAAAAGAAATTAATTTTGAAAATAATTGATGAATCACCTTTCGGCCATTTAAATTGTTGATTTTGTCCAAGCAATCAATATCAAATATATAGCTATTGTTTGAGGCATTTTCAATATCACAATTCCTTGTAAGAATTCCAACATATTCACAGATTGGTGCACCAGCAGGAATCATATCCCACGACCTCACAGCCCATCCCTTGCTTGGAGTTTTGAAGATCTACAACAACAAAAAACAAGGACAAGTACCATAAAATTATGATTGTAAATATTATGCTAATAGTGTAGTTAAAGGAATAAGGTTTTCAATTTATGACCTCAAGTTGATACTTTAAACCTTGCTGTGAAGTTTTGTTAGTGCAGTTAGCACTACAGCTACAATTTGGCCCACACTCAAACACAACCGACTTAGCTTCAACTAATCTGGGAACAATAAACAAAAGAAATTAATAATAGCAACATATGTTAGAAATACTAATATAAAAGATATTGTTCACAAACTAGGATTGTGCAATTTTTTTATTTTTTGATCGGTGAATAAAAAAATTGGAACACACTTCTTAGAATAAAAAAAATGTTAAATCAAAAAATAATATAATTGAAGAAATGTAGTCAATCACCTTCCGCCATCTTTACTGACATAAGGGAAGTCCAAACCATTTAGTTTAGTACATGAACAAATATTTGGATCAACACAATGACCCTTGCACTTACAACCTAGAGCATTTGAAGGGATCCGTATATTATCAGCAACTTGAAGGGTCTTGATGTACTTGAAACCTGCAGTAAAGTATAAATAAGAAATTACGCCAACTTAACACACACCAAACCAAATTTTCAAGTTCAGAACAAATTTTGAAATTGAATCCAATATATGCTCAAATTAATGCAAAATATAACACCATGTTTAGAAATACAACTTTTCTATTAATGTTGTAAGTCTATTCATATTAAAAAAAATATCCAAACTGAAATCAAAGCAGTCTTTTTCATTAAAAAATCCTTGAAAAAGAAAATCCAGCTTTTATTTGAAAATTTTACTGAAATTAGTTCGGTTTGTATTCCAAAAAAAAAACCTAACCCGATTCATTCCCACCCTACATGGCCGGAATGATGCATGGCCTAGAAAAGCGTTTTGCAAGAAAAAGAAATAAATAAAAGTTAAGTTCTATCTTAACATTCTACATATGTATACCAATTTTGGCATATTCCATGATCACATAAGCCAATCTAAGCATTTGTACGGGATATGCAACATTGTGCAACGTATCAGTGTTACACACCTAAATTGATTGGAACTTTAGTATTATTGTGTTGCATGGAATTTTTCGTATTTGAAGTAATTTTTACTTTTAAGAATGTTTAATACTTGAACCAAAGTAGTTCCACATATATTTCCACGAACTATATTTACTCTAGTAACTCTACATGAGAATTGCTTCACATTTCGAAACCTTGACAACAGAATAATCGAATACAAGAAACTAATATTACCATAAACATGTAAACTCAAATGCTAAATCCGCACATACAATCCACAAAACTTACCTATAGGAGCAATAGGTGGGTCATCAACTACATTTGTGACACAAACTGGTAATAGCTCTTGTCCTTCACTGATATCTTCACACACCAGACTAAGCATAGGATACAAATGTCATAATTAGTATTTTCTCAACTAACGTTGGACAACAGAAAGAAAAGCAGAAGCACTTGTCAATACCCTCGGATATCAGACAACAATTTTGGAACTTGCGAACGGACAAATAAAACCTAAATGAAATAACAAAATGTCAGAGACAAATTCAAAAGAAAAAAGGATATAGACGTTTATAAATGTAAGCAAGAAATTGAAATTCACTATACCTGGCCAGTGGTTAAAGGAGGTTGATTAGTTAGTCGACTTAACCGGTAACGAAATATCGTGTACCCAGAATTCCCTTTTTCAGCCCACTGTTCGACAACCTGTTTAGTGTAACAGCACAGTTTCCATAAAGTTTTGACAATATCCTTCAGTCATTAGTTAATTACAGGATACACAGTATGGGACGCAAATACGAGAGCAGCAACATCTTGATATGATGAGGCAACATATCTCGAAAATGCAGGCCACGATGCAAAACAAGTACCAGTTTTACATATAAAAAAATTAGTGATATATCTATTCATTTCTTTAGCTTGAAGATAAATATAAATACAAAACATTTTCTAATAACCACCATAATAGTGATGATTGAAACTATTAAGTTTTTGAAATCTTTAAAATAGTTTCCTTTATACTACAGAAATTTCATTGATGTTGAACAAACATGTGTATCCTATCTGGTGGGCATACATGCAAGGATTGTTCTTGTAGCATTTGTTTGCACCTGTCCTGATGTGATGCATCGGATAAGTATAAATACATCCTGTTAGATTTATATAATATTCTCTAAATGCGTGTTACTAAGGTGGTGCCGTGGTGGCTTCACGGGGCTGAAATATCAACAATTTAAGAATACAACTAAGAAAAATATCCTTCAAAGACATCTGAATATATCTCACTTAAAAATCAAAAATACAATGTAAAGCACCACAATCTATAAAAACTAATCTCTGAAATGAACAAAGAAATACCTCATATAATCCATCATATGTGTAAACTTTTCCGGTGTAGCTGCTAGGGCATTGATGGCCTCGAACAACTCTAACGGGCAACCTTTGTAACATGTTATTCTGAAAATAGTAATACAGTATGATGTAAAGACTCATGGCTACATTAGTTAACAAAATTAGTGCACCTGTATCGTCATTCAAATATACTTCAAGATAGTTATATTCAGTATTAAGTCTAAAACGACATCAGAGTTAATACCCACGAGGTACTTTATAAAAAAGACTTCAAGATCTAGGTTGTATTGATACTTCACAAGTTAAACTTCAAGTTTTCCCTGTTCTAACTTTAAGGCAAAAATATATAAACCTGACAATTGGACAACTGGCAGGTTAATTTTGTTAGCAAGAGAGTGAAGATTATATAAATTCCAAGAAAGACCACTATCCAAAAGAATCAAGATACATGCCTTAAGTGCAAGGTTTCCCCGTTCCATAGTCTGATCCCCATTTTGCCTCTTAGTACCAAGGCCATCATGTCCCCCTTGCCCAGTGTAGACTATCTTTTGGCAATCGTCGATGTCATCTTCATATTGTCCTGACATCACTACGCATACGGCTACTGGTAATGTGTAAGACTTATAGTCGTCCTGTCATTAAGAAGTTTGTAAAGGAGAACATTTAATTGAGAAACATTTCATTTCATTGTCATTTCAGAAGATAGTTATAATAGATTTTATTACTGGAAACATAAAATCATCATTTTAAATTTTTCATTTCAGATCATTTTGCATTTATTTTATTTTATTTCGCACGTGTTTTGATTTTTGAAGAAAGGGTACCTCCTTAGATCGTGATTTTGCAATATAATCTATTCCACTTAACCAATGTTGGTGAAAACCAACAGCACACATCTCACATCGTGAATAAAACTGATATCCAACTTCAACACCTGAGTTACAGTAAAATAATATGGATTATAATTAGGTCAACTTCAAAGATGACAAAATTCTAATGAAAACAAAATTGAGGATGCAAGTCCTCACCAAGAATATCCCCAATTTTTCTCTTAGGATACAAAACCGAATTAGTCTCCTTCATCTATAAATCAACACATGACATGTGATACATGAGTTCTTAAAGAATTAAAGAAACATTAAAAGGAATACAAGAAAGTTGAATATGTTTTTACCACCATGAAATGTTAAAGAATAAACATCTACTATCCTCATTTTGATAAGCAAATCAGGAAAAAAAACAAATAAATGCTTTCTTTGATCTATGTTAGATGCGGTAACAACTTTAAAAGCCCTGAAGAAAAACCAAGCAAGAAGCTTCTACAATTATTATTTTATCTCCATGCTATACCAACTGCAAGTAATAATTCACTAACATTCTCAAATAAAATGTGATCAAGGGTGTACGTTCAAGAATCGATTATTATTTGGGGGCTAGAATGTATTAATAACTTAAGACCCATACAAGGATCACCAAATTGAGCATGTGCAATGTGTATATTTTAATAACTTGACTACGTGCTATTATAATGGCATGACAAAGGCTTTTTGATCAATTTTTAGGTGGTTCGATTATATGGGGTGATACAGTGAATATGTAAACAGCTATGTTTATGGAATTATCTACCGTAGCATTATTTGTGGTACATTACTTCCTATTTCTTTTTTGTTGTATTTGTTAGAGTTATTGGTTTAAGGTTATTTTAGTCTTTTCCTATTTATTGTTATTCTATTATATTGTCTTTTGGTGTATAAAACTTTCGACTCTCCTAATATACACACAGAACTTTACTTTTCTCTCTTCATCTCTTTTGCATGTGTTTCTGTTATGTGGATTGTGAATCTTTTGCATAGTTATCAGGGTACCAGAGCAAGGTTTATGGAGTTGAGTTTCTTAAACGTCACCATAGCTTTCGCGTATCCATCTTTCGGCAAGGTCGTTTTTTTAGCAGGGTCAGAGCACCATTGCACCAATGTCCTTATATGTTGATGACATGATCATTACTGGTGATGATTTCGATGGAATTGCAGTGTTAAAGTCTGAATTAGCTTCTCAATTTGAAATAAGGGATTTGGGTCCTCTTCGGTGATTTCTGGGTATTGAAGTTGTCTTCTCTCCAAAAGGTTATCTTCTTTCTCAGTCAAAATACACTACTGACATCATTGAGCGTGCCCGCCTTACAGATACAAAAACAGTTGCCACTCCTTCTGAGTTCAACGTTCAGTACTCTCCTTTTGGTGGCACTCCCTTGCGGGATCCTACTTGTATCGCACTATTGTTGCCTTGTTGGTAGTTTATCTCACTATCACTCGCTCCGACATTGCATATGTTGTTCACATTGTTAGTCAATTTGTTGCCTCTCCTACTACTGTTCATTGGGCAGCTGTTCTTCGCATTTTGAGGTATCTTCGGGTACTATCTTTCAAAGCCTTTTGTTTCCCTCCACCTCTTCTTTGGAGTTGCGTGCATACTCTGATGCTGATCATGGTCGTGATCCCACAAATCGGAAATCTATTACTGGTTTCTGTATCTTTTTGGGTGATTCTATTATCTATTGGAAAAGTAAGAAACAAATTGTTGTCTCCCAATCTTCCACTGAGGCATAGTACCGCGCTATGTCATCTACTACCAAAGAAATTGTTTGGTTGAGATGGTTGCTTGCAGATATGGGTGTACAATGTTTAGGGAACGCCTAGGCGACCCTAGGCGATTGGGCCTGCCCAAACGCCTAGGTGTTTGTGCGGTCGCCCAGAGCTAGGCGACCCATTTTTTATTTTTTATTTTATTTTTTTGTTTTAATTATAAAAAATTCAGAAAAAATCAAGAAAAATAAGGAAAAATACTCAAAAATTATAGAAACGAAGATTATATGTTTGGCCTCAAAAAAAAGAAACAACTTAAATCACTAACTCACTAAGGTATTTATATGATTAGAAGAGATGAATGAACATCTTAAATAAAAAAAACAGAGGGTGAAGATTTCATCTCACCAAATACCCCCATATATATAACTCATCTCCTCAAATCTTAACCCTAATCCCAAAACAAAAGGTGACGGCTACCCTCTCTCCTCCTAGCACCACCTCCACCTTCTCCTCCTACTTTCCTAGCACCACCTCCGGCGTTGTTGCTCCGACATCGCCAACGGCGGCGGCGGCACATCCGGCGTCACCAGCGATGGCAGCAACACCTCTGGCGTCGTTGCTCCGGCGAAAGGAGGGAGGAAGAAGGGCTTTGTACTGTGCACAGCACATGTCGCCTATGCGACTAGGCGAATCGCCTGGTCGCCTAGGCGACAGCACAACCCGCACACCTTGTGTGCGGGTGTGTGGGTGGTCGAGCGGTAGCCTAGGGAACCGCCCACCTGAACACTGTGGGTGTATGTCATTCTCAACCTACTCCTATGTATTGTGACAATCAAAGGGCCATCCAAATTGTTCACAACTCAGTTTTTCATGAACGCACCAAGCACATCAAGATTGACTGTCAATTTACTCGTCACCATCTGAAATTTGGCACTATCACTTTGCTTTTTATTCCTTCTTCTTTACAGATTGCTGACTTCTTTACTAAGTCGCATTCTATTTCTCATTTTCATTTTCTAGTAGGCAAACGCTCGATGCTTATTGTTGCCGCACCGTGAGTTTGAAGGGGGGTGTTAGAGTTATTAGTTTAAGGTTATTTTAGTTTTTTCCTATTTATTGCTATTCTATTATATTTTGCCTTTTGGTGTATAAAACGTTCGGCTCTCCTAATATACAAACACAACTTTTCTTCTCTCTTCATCTCTTTTGCATGTGTTTCAGTTCTGTGGATTGTGAATCTTTTGCATAGTTATCAGTATTCTCTCAACTTGGCTGGAAAGACATAAAAACCTTGTTAGTCATACTAAAACAATATTTACCTACTCTTCTGTGTTAACATGTTATCTAAATGTAAATTTTATTCTTAAATATATCAAAACGTGCCAAAAATGGACCTCCACACATGACAAGCAATACAAAATTAATTTTTATCACATACAACAATTAAGTTTGCATGAAAGTAGCACATGGATGGGCTTTTTAAACATAGTGGAATCACGACCACCGCATGTATTATGCAAATCTAGAAGTAGAAATGATGAACAACGTAACTGCTAAATAAGTTTAAGCAAATTGGGCAGTATGTCGCTGCGTCGCAAGCCACTTACGAGCTCCATGGGCTTCACTTTCAAAAGCAATTCTTTCGGGTACCAAAAAGCCATAAACGTAAGCTCAAAATCAAGGACGAAAAATAATGAATGTATCAATTACAACATACAAGAAAACACCTAAAATACCAAATGGTAGCTGAAATCTACATACTGAAAATTAGCAAAAACAAATGTTTATCTTTAGGGTATGATTGGTGCTCAAGAAAACTTAAGGATGTGAGGAACTAAAATTTCAGAATGATTTTAGGTGATTGGTATCTTGTAAAACTTTAAAAATCTGGACATTGAGTTTGAAGTGAAGTTTCATGGCTTAAAAAATATGAATTTAGAGTGACTTCCAGAACTTCCACTTTAAAATGAGAAGTCATGGAAGTGAAGTTCCAAACTTCCATGAACTTCATGGGTACCGATTACACCCATAAAATAATTCCTTGATATTCACTCATTTACTACTAGTCTACTACAGACAACATGATTCTTAGAACTTACAAGGTATTCTTATGCAATTGTAAGGAATAAAATATACCAAAAATCTTCTAGTGTTATACATATTACAATTTGAGTTCTCTTACAATATATGCCTTAAGTCCTTAACAAAGCCAGAAAATGATAAAATTAGGAAACGATCAAATAAGGTATATAGATGTATACAAATGGCTAGTAAATAAGTTCATTGGTCAATGATTGGTCCGACCAACTATAATACCATGATAATTCATGACAATCATGAGAAGCAAAAATAGCAATAACCAAATGTATAAAAAAACATGTAGAAACATCTTGCAACAAATTTAACTAGAATCATAAGTATGCTGCAAAAGTAAGTCCTTAACGATTCAAACCAATGAGAGTCCACAAATTTTAGTGCTTTAATAATAACAATGCAGAACACTTCAAATATTTGGTTGATCACAAGAAAAAATCTACTCACCTCTTGCATGGCTTTAAGATCAGGTCGATTTGAAGGTCGTTTCACTTCAGTTATAGAATCTTGCTTACCCTGTCATATGAAAGTATTGGATGGCAATAAAAAAGGAAAAAACACTAATAGCTAACAAAAATGTCAACTAAGATATGAAAGTAAAAAACATATATAAGTTTACAAAGACAAAATTGCATTACTAGGTAGACATATACTGTGAGTTTTTACTTGGACAATACTCTGAATTTAATATTAGAATGGAATGTATAAGCAGATATCTAGTTTTGTTAGGTGTTAAGAACTAACCAAGTAATAAACCGAATCCAAGTCTACATTTTAGCTTCAAAAATATAGTCAAGATCTAGTGAGCACAGGGCTCATCTTATTTGTTTAAGCTCCCTACAATCTCACTATTAGATTTAATTACGGTTAATCTACAGTTAATAACCACTATTAGATCATTTTATTAGCATAACCACTGTAGTCTTAATCTACCTTACAATTTAATGATGATTAAGCCTCAGGTTCACTGGAGAATTACTGTCAAAAATAAATAAAATTTGCGACAGATAAGTTCTATAGAAAAGGAACACTTATTGGAAAGTCATTCTCATTTCTTCTCTTTGTGTTTTTATTAGCATCTTTGTGTCTTCTTCTTAACTAATTATAATGGCTTGCTTTCACTGTTCCACCAGATTAATACCTTCGTTGAAAATTTGAAATCCTTAAATAATGTGCTTGCAAAAAAGAACAAAAATGTGTGGTATAAAAAATTATCAGAAGGCAAATGCCACGTTTAGTTAAGAAACCTTGCAAAGATACTACAGATATGTGGACACAAAAACATTATTGTAAGAAAATGTGGCTTGTTCTCTCTCTTACTATGGGTAATCTCCATATTAAAGAAAGTATGAAGAAAACGCAAAATAAAGGGGAAAAATGCAAACACATAAAGCTCGGACTTTCATTGAGAAAATTGTGCCTAAAAAACATAAGGATCAATAGAAATTCAGTTAAAAACAATGTAGTTTGTTTGTTCAACAAGGGTTGCTTACCTTCACCTTTGTGATTTTACGTTTTTTAGAGTCTTTAGATTGATTTTTTGTTTTGTCCTGCATAGTGTACAACCTTAGTTAGTTATTGGAGTTATCATTAAAGAAACAGAGGAAACACCATAGATTCTTTAGCAGTAGAAGCTCAACCATCATCGCTTTAACTTCAGCACACCTCTTCTCTTCCTCCTATTTGACGAGAAATAATAAAATGAGAAAATTATAATACTCAATAGTAAAGTTTAAAAGAAGATTTAAATAATGCAATCATATATTATAGTTACTTAAGTAGGTATAATTGTGAAATCATTATGGCAAATCTATGGTCTCAAATGATGGACACTCCAAAATGAGGGTTATTCTATGGGCTAGGGAAGTTATTTTTACTAAAAGAAGATTAGATTGGTCAGACATGGAATCTAACTATTAGAGTTGTGTGTTGGTTTTGCAGCCATAAGCCTGTGAGCTATCGTATGTGACCATGAAAACGGCTGAAAAATTAGTCTTTTACACCCTATGTGGTCATGCAGTTCAGACACAGCCTAAGTTGCAGATGTGAATAAAACAACACCTATAGTCCAACCAAGTTGTGTTCACATACTCAAGTATGTAGTGGCACATCTGAAGAAGAAATAATTTATGAATCTTATGGAGTGAAAGCTTTGCCCACAAAAGAAATGCAGTGTTTGATACCATAATGTGTGTATGATCCATACAACCAAATACAACTCTGAAAGTGTCAGACATGAAATAATGTTTTCTACTTAGAAATTATGAAATTAGTGGCTTGAGCATTTATCAACTATAATTTGTTGTCTATTAGACATATTATGTCATAAGAATTACTAAGGTAGTGTTCAGGGACAGTATTTATAAGTTTCGTAGAATTGTCAATTGACATCATTTACGAATTCAGAATTTATAAATGATATGATTTGTATTTAGTATTTTGATAAGTCTAGATAAACATGTTACTATAAAATGACAACTAAACAAATTATATGCTATATTATTAGCCCCCAATTCTGAAATTGCATTCAAACCATAAGAAACACATACAACTGTGCATAAGATCGTATTTCAAACATAAAAGTAACATTCTTGTATTAATTTGAATTACCGAAATTATAACAAGTTGTGTGGAATTTTGAAATTTTACCACTGAACATGGTATGCAACTTAATTCTCTGTAAGTCTCCATAACTGAAAGTCTGAAATATCTTTATGGATTCGGGGAGATAAGTCAATTAATTACGATATTTCAAAAGGCAAAGTACAATTAGATCAACTTATTTTGGAGATAAGGAATTTACATCAGAATAACTATAGTTGACTCATCATTACAATGTTCAAACTTTGTTGAACAAATATCAATTTTTTAATATGCATCTATTTAAAGCTTTTAGCCTAAGTGTCTTTCCTTTTAAGTAACCTCACAATATCATGGTTAAACGCAACTTAGTACCATCACTGCCACAAATTTCAATATCATAATGGCACCTGAACACAACGGAGATACAGATTATTAAATTTCCGAATCGTTTCTTTAACGCGTAGATGGTGATTATCTTCCATTTCTCCTGAAATCAAAAGAGAAAAAAAAATAAAGTGAGTGCTTTGGTGTCCACAACAAGAACATGTGCCGCATACCTTGTCTAAGGAAATACATTCAAACAAAAAATAAAGCTAAAACAGTTTATTCTATAATCATCATATTACTATGTATAGCAAGTAACATGGCCTAGTTTACACATAATTTTATGAGAATATAGCCTAGTTTTGCACGTGATCAATACTACATTTCTCTAGCAACAAGTAATGATTGAGGAGCCAACTTGGACATGATTAAATAATTGAGCATGGCTTTGTGGTCTCCAAAGGTACCATGATCGAATCCCAGGCTTACTTGATCGTTGATTATTGTGGACTCGACCGATCACTTTTGGGTAATCAAGTTTAACTTGTGAAGTTGTGATAGCCCTCATGATGTTGCAAACTCATACAAGTGTGGATCATGAGAGTTTCTCCAATGCCTCAGACAAAAAGTAACGGTCAAGGTGGAATCAGACAATCAACTACTATGTTGGGAACCATACTTTTAGTACTTCATTGACTTAATTTTCACATTATCTTGCAATGTTTTGGACAAATAGAATTATGTAACAACAATTTCAAAATTAAAAAAAACAATAAGAAACTTGCAACGAAGACGACATCACACAACTTATTGAGTCACAAAAAAATGTTGGATGCAAACCATCAATAGCATTAACTCATTACAAGCAACCCAACAAACCACAATAAACCATAGCATATAAACCAAAATGGAGTCATGGCCCAGTATAATTAAATCTGTACTAGCGTATCCAAAGACGCAGAAGCAGAATCTGCTAGTATGGGTTTAAACCAAAGATGGCTAGTACTTCATTCACTAAATGACTCATTACCACATTGGACAAGTAACTATTGACGTCACATGACACAGCCACAAGATAAAACCAAGCAAGTACAATTTGAAACTACAACATATTATCCGAACACGCAATAATATTCAAAAAATTATATATTCAACAAAACTTGTTCTAGAAAAACTCCACACAAAGTATGAAGAGAATGACAGTGACCAGAAATGTGTAGGATAGCAGTCGCAAACCTAGAGGGAACATTATGTCAGTTATTTACTTAAATCCGCGTTGGTTTGACCAATCTTATGAACCAACATCGAACGTGGGGGACGTCATATGTAGGGTGTCTTTTTTTTATCATTTATAAAGTAAAAAGGGATACAAGAGGTGATAAAATCAAACAAGGATAACCAGAAAAAAAAAACAGAACAGGATTCCAACACAGCCACAACAGAAACGAAATTTCCAAAATAAAACCACAAGATGTGGGGAATAACAGGATAAAAAAACTCGCAGTCATGTGTAGGGTGTCTACGGTGTCAGTTTTCAAACCAACATCGTATGTTCACATAGAATGTCGTTTTTCAATATCCCTCTTCACATATCATCATTGATCGTAGGTACACCACAGGACTTCAGGTAGACAGAATAACTGATGTGGTATTTGGGGATACAACTTGAATTTCTTCATAACTGACGGTGTACCCCCTTAAAAAAAACTGACATGCACAACCATAACACAATCATATTTCTTCCAGAACAAGCAAATCAATTGATAATCAAGATATTCTACACAATCTCATACATCAACAACAAAGCCTTTTATCCCAAACTAGTTGGGGTCTACACAATCTCATACAACTATCAGAATTTCATGTCAACTTAAATAAGTTTTAGTTGTATGGAAACAAAAAGACTTATATATAACTCTAACCACTGTCACTCAACAAAGTAAATATCTCAAATTTCAGAATTACTTCAACCGCCCATCAAACTTGCTGCTCAATAATAACCCTGTAAACTAAAACATATAAAATATAAGGGATTGATTTTGACTACATAGGTTACTAATTGGAGCAAGGAAAAATAAGTGGAGAAATGTGCAAGATAGATAAGTGTTCGTCCATGTTCTACAAAAGAAAGTTTCCATCTATGTTGGTTGCTTACTGTGAAATCTAAATTCATAACAGGTTCAATAATACTTTCAAAATTTTATATCTACATCCACTATTACAAAACACAAAACTCAAGCTTGTCTTCTTCAATGTAGATGAAATTAGTGGTATTAGAACAGTATGAGGAAGAGAAACAACATCTAAGATACTTCTTTGAAAAGAAATTTGATTCAAAGTAGTTAAAATATCAGCAGCATTCCAAACAATCAAAAGAGCAATCAGCAGCTCGAGTTCTAGGTATTACTCGTCATTAAGTTCACGTAGGTCGAGCTACACTCCTCCAAAATCGATAAAACAAGATACTTAGGAAAGTTAAAGAGGTGAGGAGAGGAATAATATCTGCAGTTTACATTCCAACAGAGAAACAGTGTCCAGCCGAACCTAAAGACCACCCTAGTTTCAAACAGCTCTAACTTCTTCATTATCAAACCAAACGGAGCAAAACAATATGAGTCTGAAAGCCAATTAAGAGAAGCAAGTGTCGTCTACGTATTAGGAAGTGTCCGCAAAATCTAATGGAATTGTACCACGGCTGAGCAAATCATCATTTCACTAGCCGTGCGATATCCCAAGCTATACTCCATCAAACTAGATATTATTTAAAGGAGTAGGTGAATAATAAAATTGTGGGACTTTGTTTTTGGGTATTGAAATAATAATAATAAATCCAATTTTCAGATAGTTAACAATACTTGTAATTGTATCTCTTGGAGCTGAAGCCGCTGGAGCACATCGGTTAACTGACTTGTAAAAATTTGCAAGAACGGACACTAATTTGCATCACAATGTTCCTTTCAGATTATTATTTTTCAAGAATCAATAATCAATAATAAAAAAACATTTTATGACCTGACTCAGATACAAAAAAGGCAGAATTGAGGGAGCAATTAATGAATATGTCTACCTTGGAAGGAATGTAAGGTGAGGGTGGGTCGTAGATGAAGGAGCCCTAGTAATCGATTCCCCTCTCGTTGATGGAGTCGTCGTCCTAGAGACTAGGGTTTGGAGAGGAGAAGAGGGATTGGGGAGGCGAAGGGGTTTCTTTCCACTTCACCCACTGTTGTACTTGAAAGCGGGACGGGAGAGTGTAATTTGGTTTGGTGGTTCTTTTGTGCTTCCTTCGTGCGAGGCTACTTTTTGAAATTCAAACTCCACCCTCCAGTCCTGTGTCTCATGGAATGATGGAAATACGGAACAACCCAAATCCAAATGATCTGATTGTTTGTAAAGGAGGTCCCACTCCCACGTTGAGTGGCTCTCGGATCCAGTTTGTCAGCATAGGGTAAGAAACATTACAATGTATTTGTTTACATACCTTTGTGTTTTCAGTAGAAACCGGTATTGGACTGACTCGGCCCGGCACGACAAGTAGGATCTCGGGCACGGCGTAGCCCGTGACTCGTGGCGGGTTGGGTCGAGTTTTTTATTAGTTGTATTTGCATATTTTATTTTTTATACTAGAAATATTCATATAGAACTTACAAAGATTAAATTAAAAACATCATCAAATTAAATTTCAACAAAATAATCGGTTCATCGACGTCATTGTCTCACTGAATACTTCGTCTACTCATCCAAACGATAGTCAAATTTTATTAAGTACAACCAGTTTACAAATTACATAAATTTTCTAATATATTAAGTATTACAATTGCAAATTACATACAATTATAAATAGTTCGTTCATTCTCGTAAGTACTCTCGTTGATTTGCATGTTTTGCATTTTATCTGTCGCGTCCAACCAGTCATTCACACAAATGTTTTTTCGAGTGATCCGTCGGACGTGTTGTGTCTCTTGTCGATCAAGACTCGTTTACATGCGTTAAATGCAGACTCAAACGTCACGGTTGACGTCATAGAAGTTAATAAATCACGTGTTAATAAATAAACTATTAGAATTCTAGTAGAGTTAGATTTTCACCGAATATCAAAAGATATTATTTTTTGTACGAGTCAAAAAAAAATCAGAGAATCTTCCATTGAGGTTAAAGATTTTTTTATTGTTTTACTATTCCATCTTTTCTTGGTGAGCCGTGATAGACGGACGCGCGCGTCACGGACGCGCCTTACGTGGATCTGTACAGCTCAGATTTTTTTCTTTGAGTCAGCGTCCAGTCAGCGAAATTTCTCTTCGCGCGTTTTGGTCTTTTTAAAAAACGTCGGTTCTTTAAGTTGAACGATTCATTTCCCAATACACAGATAAGACAGTGTGCAGACCCTAGGACATCGTGCAGTCTCATTATTCGTGCAGAGCCCACACTTATCATAATAAAATATTTGTTTTTAAGTTTTACGTTGGATCAACTTAATTTGTCTAGCTTACTTTATGTGTGTGTGCAGTTTACATTATGTGTTTGTCCTGTTTACGTTATGTGTATGTCCGGAATAAGTGTATATTGCTGTACGGAATAAGTGTATTTGTTGTCCGGAATAAGTGTATTTGTTGTCCGGTTTAAGAATAAAGTGTGTCCAGAAACGGAACATAAAGTTTGTCCGGAATAAGTAGATTTGTTGTCCGGAATAAGTGTATTTGCTGTCCGGAATAAGTGTATTTGCAGTCCGGAATAAGTGTAGTTGTCCAGAATAAGAAGAAAGTGTGTCCAGAAACGGAACAGAAAGTTTGTCCGGAATAAGTGTATTTGTTGTCCGGATAAGTGTATTTGTTGTCCGGAATAAGTGTATTTGTTGTCCGGAATAAGTGTATTTGTTGTCCGGTTTAAGAATAAAGTGTGTCCAGAAACGGAACATAAAGTTTGTCCGGAATAAGTGGATTTGCTGTCCGGAATAAGTGTATTTGCTGTCCGGAATCGGAATAAGTGCATTTGCAGTCCGGAATAAGTGTATTTGCAGTCCGGAATAATATATGGCTTCGTTATTGTCGGAATAAACGAATCAATATATGGAATGCAATAATATGATGTCAAAACAAAAAAACGTCCGCAAAGCGCGCTCCCTCTGTCCGCTCGCTTTGCGGGGGGGACTCACGTCCCCCGCAGGGGCTGCCGCCCCCTGCCACCCCCGCACAAATTCAACAAACCTCCCACTGTATATTTTACCCCAACAATGCAGCAAAGATGTTGTGGTGCGAAGTCTTCACCACCGGATCGTCACATTCACGATGCTAACGCTGACAAGAACATCGGGAAGTCTTCGCACCGTCCCATTCACGCTGCTTACGTTGTGAAGAATCCTGGGAGTCGGCATCAGACGCTTCTTCGACATAATATCTTGCTAGAAATGGTGATTTATTCTGGAGAGAAAGAATGAAGAAGAAAGAAAGAGTGTCATCGTATTTGTATTTGGGTGGAGAGAGAACGTGCTGAGTTGAAACGCATTTAATGTGATTTGAGTGGACGTCGGGAAGAAAAAACAAAAAAACATTCATGTTTTGGCCACGTAAGGGCTGACATGGATATCCACGTAGAGCGCGTCCGTGACGCCCTGCGTTCAACAAACATTTCCCTTTCTTGGTTGTTTCGACAACGAATGTTTGAGTGTTAGAGCATATTTAAAAGCGCCCGGGCGCCCTGCACTCTCTCTCTGCCACGTCAGCTTCTCTCTCTGCCACGTCAGCTCACCCAACCCACCCAAAAAAACCCCTTACCCATGCCCAGGCTACCCCCACCCACCCTACACTCTCTTTCATCCACATCATTTCTTAATTAAACAAATTTAATTCTCACACAACATTTAACAAATTACATTTTATATAAATATAATTTTAATTACATTATAATTATATTTTAACTCGAAATATTGTTAATAATTACTGGTAAATCACGAAATTATTATTAAATATTACGGAGCCACGTTACATTTAAGACAAACTGAAATAGGAAATATTACAATCAAAGTTAAGAAACAACAGTACATATTACATAAACTAAACTTTTAAATACTACATGACAAACTACGTTAACCGATTTTCAAACCGCTCCTCGTCCGTAGCGTTGCCATATATGCTCAATTAAATCGCCTTTCAGATCCAAATGTTGGTTCCTGTCACGCACTCGATCTTGATTGACAAAAAACTCGTGAGTATCCGCTATACGATCGGTCGAATACGACGTTGCCTCAGCTGAAGTTCCAGGACGATCTTCCATAAATTCGCGAATATCTCCAAAATTAGCATAGCAGTCGCGTTCGTCCTCCACTATCATGTTATGCATGATGATACAAACTGTCATTATTTTGGACAGAACGTCCTTGCTCCAGGCAAGAGCCGGGTTTCTGATGATCGCGAACCTCGCTTGCAACACTCCGAAAGCGCGTTCAACATCTTTACGCGTTGCCTCCTGCACTTCAGCAAACAATCTGTGCTTCGGGGTGTGAGGGTGAAGGATGGATTGGATGAATGCTGCCCACTGTGGATAAATATCATCAGTAAGATAGTATCCCATATCATATTAACAGGTGGTGCTCGGCCTTCTAGTATGTCGTCGAAAACCGGAGATTGTTGCAGGACGTTCAAGTCATTGCATGAACCCGGTATTCCGAAGAAGGAGTGCCAGATCCATAAGTCGTACGATGCCACCGCCTCAAGGATCAGAGTTGCTTTCCCAGCACGTCCTTGATGTTGTCCCTTCCAAGCAGCTGGGCAGTTTTTCCACTCCCAGTGCATACAATCGATACTCCCCATCATACCTGGAAACCCACGTTGCTCACCAACGTAAAGTAGGCGTGCCAAGTCATTTGCAGTTGGCCGACGTAAATACTCAGGGCCGAAGATGCGAATAACACCTTCACAGAATTTTAGGAGAGCATTTCTGGATGTTGCCGCACTCATTCGTAGGTACTCATCGATCCCATCAGCGGCAACGCCATATGCTAGCATTCGCATTGCTGCCGTACTTTTTTGTAGACCGGAGATGCTCATCCTACCAGTTGCGTCCGGTGTTCGTTGGAAGAAGACATCAGATGCTTCGATGGAATTGTGGATGCGCAGGAAGACATGCTTTCTCATCCGAAATCTTGTCCTGAAAAGAGTATCAGAATACACAGGGTTGTCAGAGAAATAATCGTCTACAAGGCGTCTGTAACCTAGTTCACGATCTCTATCTGGGTTCGTCGTTCTCCTTCGACGTTGATGAGGACGTGTAGTCCTTTCGTAAACAGCATGTCCGGCTAATTCAATAGCACGGTCCATTAGATTTAATGTCTCATTCCAGTTATCATCGTCCGATTGACCGGAGTTTAAACTATTATCCGACATTGATGAGAGAAGAAGCTACAAGTTGAGAAGTTAAGGAAATGTGAGGAATCAGGAGATAAATAGATGTATTTATAGTTGGGAGAGTTTGGATGTATTTGTTGCACTGTTCACGCGTGATTGCACATAGTGTACGCGTGATTGCAAATAGTGCACGCGTGATTGCAAACAGTGCACACGTGATTGAAAATAGTGCACCCGTGATTAAATATTGCACCCGTGATTAAACAATGTATTGGTTCTGGAAATTTCTTAATTTTAATTACTTACAAAAAATTATTACCCCACATTTATAACAAATACCCAATCCATTAATAACAAAACCAAAACTAAAAAAAATTCAAAAAAAAAATTTAATAACCAATGGGAGGGGGACACGTGTCCCCCTCCCATGGGCGCCCGGGCGTCTGCCCGGGACGCCCACCGCCCGGGCAAGCGCCCGGGCGGGTGGCCCGGGCGGGCGCCCCTCCCGTTAACGGGGGTGCGCCCGGGCGGGGCACCCCCGTTAAGGGTGCCCTTAGGACTAGGACCAGGAGCTACGTTCTGGATGTTTGTACACATGATTTTTTTTTTTTTTTTTGGAGGACAGAAAGGAAGTCTCGTTGATCAACCAAAACCACGATCTGGAAAAGCAGAGAAATGAGTGAAGCAAGAAAAAGATCCTGAAAGACGAGAGCAAAATATTGTATGAGAATAAAATATTGTTGATGATAAAAAAAGACTATATTTTGTAGTTGAAATTGTCGTGTATGTTGTATGAGAATAAAAAATTGTTGATGGTATTGGTCTAAAAAATGACTATATTTTGTATTTGAAATTGTCATTAACAATATAATCAAGACTTATTTGCCAAAAAGTAATACCAAAAGTATTATTAAATAAAAAAGGTATTGTCGCATCATTGTCAAAAGAGAGACATAATGTCACACCAATTCATGATATTGGGCACGAAATGAAATCCCAAATTCTACTTCTATGGGCCGTGGATGATAGAAAGCATGTCACAAAAGAGTGCATCCAGATTTTGTGTCAAACAGTGTGTCCGCCTCTTTACGATCTATAAACATCTAAATTTAAATTTCACAAAAAAGTTAAACCTAGAAAATAATATTGATATTGTTTCCTAACTTAAACCTTTTTTAGATTATGAGGTTGCCAAATCAATATATTTAATAACTATTCATAAATTACAATCCTAGGCATCAAAAGTTTCACATTTAACAGAATTGGGTGACCAGTTTTTGGACCGAAATTTGATTTGCTTTCACTTTTCTCGGATTTACTTAGATTGTATTCCATATTTAGCCGATCATTCTTGAGTCTATAAAGAGAATCTCATTTAGGGCTTTCAACTTTGGTTCGGTTCGATAGTTCCACTCGAGCTCAACTCGAAAAATGTTCGACTCTAGTTTAACTTGAAAATGAAAGATCTCAATGAAAAACAAAAAAATCTCCAAACTTGGTTTGGTAAACGAGCCGCTCGAACTCGAAAAAATTTGATGCTCGGTTCGATAGTTCGTTCGAAATTTTTATTGCTTCATTTATATTATGTTTTATATTTGGTAATAACATAAGATAGTATTTATTCCTCGAAAATTCGCTCGTCTCGGCTCGTTTAAACTCTTAATCTCGTTACAACTTTCTACACTTTTTCGCACACATTGGAAGAAGAAAAAACTTTTATATTTTTGAAAGTTTATTCTTAACTTTCTGCACCTCCTCCTTTACTTCATTGTTTCTCTTAATCCAATACAACTCATCCTATATAATTGATTATAAAAGTTTCTACTGGGGAATACAAAAATAGAGACCTTGCGACTTAACAATTGTAAAGGAGCTTCGTAGTTGTGCAGGACGTCTACACGGTAACTTAATGGGTTTCGAAAAAGTTGAGTGTCAATTGCTTGGTAAAAGGTTTGAATTAAGAAACTCTCTAGGGGAATAATTAGGGGTTTGGACTAGATCGAGAGGTCGACCGAACAATATAAAAATCATTTTGTCTTTCTCTTTTTGTGTGTTCTATTTATTGTTTCTTAATCATTTTTAAACGACATTAAAATACTAATTAATTAATTAAAAACCACAAATAATCTATTCACACGTCCCTCCAGAGTATATTGTAACAGTGGAGAAGATGAAGAATGAAATGAGATAGGTATCTACTTAAGAAGAGGAGCATCTTTTTTAACGGTGAGAGCAATTCCAATGTGAAGATTAAAAGTCAACTAGTACGAAGTTAGTTAAATTGAGCACAAGTGCACAACTGAGTTTGTTGATAAAATTAGAGGCTAATTGAGCCCATTGTACCCATCATTAGCAAATGGCGCACCTGCTAGTGGCGGGCTAAAAGGGTTGATATGCCTCCAACGGCTCCAAGCTTCAAGTCCTGACCTGGAATCCTAGAGGAAAATGTTAGTTGGGCTCAGGATTGGAGTTAAAATCAAAGTCAAAGGCACCAAACCCTCCTCCCCTCACCGAAATTGTTGGAGAACTTGCGGTATCGACCTTCTCCACTAAAAAACGCATCTGACAGTGACACACACCCCGTTATTTTATATTTTTTAGTTGCACTCTTCCATTCATTCTACTGACTGTCTGACTCCTTATGATATATTTGTTAGAATATTGTTCCACATGTGTCTCGGCTCTCTTCTTAGAATACTTAGATATATCTGTCAGAATTTCCCAAAAAAAATGATATCTTGACAAACCAAATAAACAATCTTCCTCAGCTGACAATTTTGTGCCTTTTGTCATATTCTATAAATAAGTTGTTCACTAAACATATTAAATATATCTAACACCCACAAAAACAATAAATGCACCACAAATAGCTAAATGTCTTTTCTAATATACGAATTCAAATTTGGATACGTACACCGATTCTTGAAAGGGCACATGATTAGATTTGACAAGTACTATTACTGTAATTGTCGTCAAAACTGTTTAAATTATAAAAAGGTCTAAGGTACCGTTTGGATAGCGAAAAATTGTCAGCTTTTGGTACACGGACCCAACTTAAACTACAATTTGCATCCAAACATGATTTCTACCCTCTAGTTTTTTTTATTTTTTGAAAAGTTACCCCGGCTTATCCATTTTTACATAGCAATTGGTAAGCTAGGAAAAGGAGTTTTTCTGCTTCTTTAGTAGGACCCACTGGAATTACTTACATGTTAGGACATGTGTTGCTTTTAATTTTCTAGTTTTTGTCATCATCCGAATGACCTCTTCACCCTTAAGTTGCGATTTATTTCCCTAGCATATCCCCATCCACTAATTACCACCCCCTCGTTACCATCGACCACTTTCCTCTTTCTCTCCACTAGCCCCGACTGTCCCTCGCCATTTCGCCGCCCCGCCTCCGTCCATCGTGGTGCCTCCCCCAACTGTGATCTGACCACCGGTGTTGTATTCTAATAGGTTCGATTTCGAAAAATTAAATTGATTGACCTTTTTTTCTAGCACCATGTTTTCCAACATCTACTAACTACTTTAATTATCATGCTATTGTGCAATGTACATGTTCTTTGATGTTTTTGTCGCTCGACCATGTTGGTTTTTACTGTTGTTAGTGTTCAATACCCTAATAAATTAGAAGAAATCCAACATTAAATTACTGGCCCAATCTGAACTCCCATGCATATGATAATCCAAAAGTTTTTTGTTCCATCCTTTAATTTTTCTATGTTCGATGAAATAGATCCAAATCCTTCTTTTCCTTGTCAGATGTTGTACTCTCCAAAATAATGTTATGACTTCTATCGATTTTGTTGAAAGTTTGTTGAAATAGTGTAATCACTTGTGTCGATTTTGTTGTAATTTGCCCACTAGAAAGTAGATAATGGATGGACTAGTTGACCCACAAATCTTTGAAGGTATCCTGGATGAAGATGAATTAGCTCTTGTTTTAGGAACCTTAGGGAGTGTTGAGGAATACATCATATTGTATATGACAAAGTCCCTAGTTCACACGACCCCTATGACGGGTAATCGGAAGACATTGGACATGTCAAGGGGGCACTGGTGAGTATGCTACGACGGGTGTCGTATGTGCCTGAGCGCATTCCTTGAGTTGTGTGACGTTATGAAAAAAGACAACCTATTACGACGCACACGTGGGGTAACTATTGAAGAGCAAATGCACATCTTCTTATTCGCACTTGCACATGCCGATGTAAATAGGAAACTGCAAGATGAATTCCAGCACTCTGGCGAGACCATTAGTCAACACTTCAATAGTGTGTTAGACGCGTTGACCATTTGGGCTTGTGATGTCATTAAACCTAGGGACAACTTGAACGACACGCCAAATCACACCCTCCATAGATCTGGAGGAAAATACTATCTGTATTTTAAGGATTACGTTGTGTGTTAGATGGAATGCATCCCCACGCGATAGTCCCAAAGGAAGATCAAATTCGTTATCGCTGAGGTCGGGACCCGAAGCACACCACACAAAACGTCTTGGATGTGAGCGACTTCAAGATGCGGTTTATATTCATCACGGCGGGTTGGGAGGGCAACGCCCACGACAATCGTATGATAGAACTATGCAATATTGGATCCCACCCAGAGTTCCCTTTCCCCCAGAGGTAACCAAACTCTTATCAAATTTTATTAAATACATGAACTTTGATTAATAGAAGTAATAACTTCTTCCCTCCAAACTCTCAGATAAATACTACCTCGTGGACGCGGGCTACCCAAACCGTAAGGGATTCCTTGCACCATAACGAAATGCTAGATATCATCTTAATGATTTTGAAAGGGCACAACCTCGAGGGAAAGAGGAGATGTTCAATCGGATGCATTCATCTTTAAGGAATGTAATCAAAAGAGCATTGGTGTCCTCAAGAAACGTTGGCCTATGTTACACAAGATGGCCCCCTTGCCGTTGGAATCTCAAGCTAAGATAGTCATTGTCGCCATGGCATTACACAATTTCATTATAGATGAGCAAAACGATGAATTGATTAAAGAATATAGTGATCCAGATCTGGTGGATGGCATTGTCGAGGAGGTGGGTGTGCAGCAGTCTTCGAGGATTCAGGATGAGCGACATATGTCATCCATTAGGGATCAAATAAGGGATCAAATAGCTGACGGCCTCGTGTGATGACAAACTTGATGTTGTGTTGTTTCTTAACTAAAAAGTTGTATTTCAATAATGTTTATTTGTTATTGTGTGGTTTTTTTTTGTAAACTCGTTTGCTATGACAATAATTATAAACTTGTTGCTATTATGTGTGGTGTAATAATTATAAACCTGTAGTTATTATGGTCCATTGTTGTTTTTGTTATTTGTAGGTCTGATGGGTACTTCTCCGACTCATCGGATTAGTCGTATGATCAGCAAGGGGAGCTCGTTCCCTACCAACTGTCCTATGATGTTGAAATTTACTCTGGGGAATTGAGTTCACAATTTCTTAGTGTTGACGCCCCCTCGGACTTAAATGGTCCTATCATTGTAGAAGTTCAACGGATTCCAGTGCGGGCGCAAGTATCCCAAATTGTGAACATCGAGGAAGTGAAGGATAAAAAGGCAACTTAGGCAATGAAGCGTCAAGAAATTTGGCTCTATATCATGATGCAAAAGATGCGTTTAGGAAACAACCCCACAATCATCCTTAACACTGATGCTAGGTAGAACTTAATAGAAAATTTCAATCGCGAGGTCAGTGTGTATTACAAATGGGAGCAACACAAGAACCATTGGGATCAAGTGAAAAGCCAGTTCCAGACTTGGAAATGGTTGCAAAAGCAGACGAGCAAAGGTTGGGATTCTAGTAGATACACTGTAGCCATGGATGATGCATGGTGGAAAGAAAATGCCAAGGTATTCTTCATATTGGATATTTGTCTTTCAAACAACCAATTTTTTTATTGACACATGTTTTGTAGGAACATCAAGGGCTTCTGAGCTTCCGGCATTCACCAATTTTGTTTGAGGAAGAGCTGGAAATGATTTTTGGCCGAGACATTGTGAATGGTGAGTTATTGGTAAACCTAAATGAGAAGATGAAGAAGAAGAGGTTGTTATTGAAAAGAAGTGTGTCCTCTCACTTTAGCAATGACACATTGTAGCTGAGAAGATGAAGAAGAAGAGGTTGCCATCGAAAGAAGTGTGTCCTCTCACTTTAGCAATGACACATTGCAGCAACCGAGGGAGGATACGGCTGACTCCAGTGAAAATGTTATTGAGAATGACAGTCCCCCAAAACCATGTGAAGAAGGTGTTGAAGACCCTGTGGAACGCAAACAAAGAATTTCAGCTTCCGTTAAGGCATTAAGCGACGACCTATTTTCAGTTGCCAACGTCTTGAAGGTGAGGTCGGATAAGGCAGATTTGTACTCCCCTACAACTTGCATGGAAATGTGTAGGGAGTGTGGATTGACTTCCGGTTCGGATGAATGGGTGGAAGCAGCACAGAGATTTCAACCACCTGCAAAGAGGGAGATATTCTACGCATTAGGTGACGTTGAAAGTCGAAGGCGTTGGTGTAGGATTTTGTAACCCTATGTATGTGGATATTTTAAAAATTTTAATACAAGCATACATGATCGATTTCATATTTTCACCAATTTTATGTACATTGTTTTGTGTTTATTCTAATATCATGCAATCCTACAAATATTAAAATAAATCACAAAGAGATGATCATACCCAAAGGCTCTCTAAAACCTTTTCGAAGATACGGAGTTGCGTTGCCTGTCAAATTGAAAGGAATGTGTTCTAAAATTTTTACTTTTACATGTCAATTATTATGAATTGGATGTGCAGACATTTTGTTCCTTGATTATGATATTCGTCTTTTGGAAGTGTTAAGGAAGACGCGTTTTGTCCTTAACCGTAGAGCTCTAAAAGATAATGGTTTACATAAATCAAAAGTTATTCACAATCATGGTAATTAACATGGAGCATTAATCGTCGAGATAAAATTGTCGTGTTGGTCATCGATTGTTGTAACTCTACAAATAATTGACGACATGAGTATATAAAAGAGGAAAAATAACTTTTATATATTGAATAGACCTAACAAGTAAACCTTATAGAATTGTGTTTCGTGTCATTAATGTTTTACTGTGTCTTGGATCCTAAGATATGAGACTTATATCTTTTCACTCAAGAAGTGCTTAATTTGATTATTGTCAAAAGCTATCAATGAGTATAGTGATAAAGGCAATAGTTGGTTGAACATGACTTGTGCTGGAAAAGATATTCAGTCAAACGATTATCATTGTCCCTCTTAATTGAGTGATGATATTAGTGGGCCCCTTGATAAAGCAAAATTATAATGTGCACAATGTAACTTGAGTTAAGTTACATAGTTATAATTAGCTTAAAAAGATCAAGAAATGAATATAATACAAAGGTGACACATTTCTACTTTGTATATATTCTTAATATCATGAGGCAAGGGACGGACACAAGTGGTGCACTTACATCACTAAATGAATCGTGTTTTAGTTCGAGTAGAACAAAGACATCTATGTTAATTGGGTAACTATAATGTGTAGCTAGATACCGCTTATAGTTTGATATATTAATTGTTTAATATCGCTACCAATTTGGCTTAGATCCTCCTATAGGTCACACCACAAAAATGGGAAACAAGAGGCATGATTTTAAGTTCATATGATGTGTCGGGTTTCATATGAAAATGGGACACATGTGGTGAACGAATAAAATCAATATGTCATGAGAACTGACATAGTTAGAATCATAATAAATTCATATGAGGTGTATATATTATGGGGTGTAATAATATTACATAAGATAATATATTACACAATATATGAATTTGCTAAAAACCCCAAAAGATCAAATTTTGTTGGAAATAAATCCAAAATTTGACAAAGGCAAAATCGGGGACAAACACGGTGAACCGTTCAGGGTTCGGTCGACCAGGGTATCTTCCGATCAGTTAACCGAATGTGGAACGGGTAATCACAATTGGTTGACCGAAATTATCTGGAGTGCCTGGACAATCGGGTTCGGTTAACCGAGCGTGAACGATCAACCGAGAAATAGTATTTTCGGTAGACCGAAGGTGACACGGTCATCCGATGACTATGCTCGAGGAGAAATTTTGGTGAGTCAACGGTCGACTGAAGAGAAGACGTGGTTCGTCCGAATTTTTCCAGAGAATTTTTCTCATGCGGATTCGGTCGACCGTCTAGCTAGCTCACGGTGCACCGAACACGTGTTAAAACCGAATGGTTTGGTTAACCGGGAAAAATTCTCGGTCAACCGAACAGTGTGATTTCTGCCTAAATTATTAAGAGATTAATTAGATCATGGATGGATTAATTCCAGATTTAATTAAAACGATTTAGAGGATGCTTATGTGGCAATTAGAGATTAATTTTAGGAGAGAATAAGCAAGAGATCATGACTAAGGAATAGTTTTTGATAATGATGTTTTGTGATACTATAAAAGCACCCTTCCTCCTACTTGTTTATGTTAATGCAAAAATTCTTTCTCTCATTAATCTCTCCTCTAATCACCACAAAAATCTCTTATTAATTTTGAGTTTAGGAGATAGAAATCTCAGGTGCTCAAAGATGTGTTATTAGCTAGATTTTAAGCCTTATTAGAGATTGATTGGCTAGCTCATTTCTCTCTAATCTTGTTTACAGTTTGGTGAACACTCGGAGGCAATCGGTGGACGATTCTACGGGCAACACGACTCCAGATCTCCAAAAGGTTTTAGAGAACCTTTAGGTATGAATCTCTCTTTGTGATTTATTTTAATATATGTAGGATTGCATGATATTAGAATAAACACAAAGTAATGTACATAAAAATTGCTGAAAGTACGAAATCGTTCTTGTATGTTGTATTAAATTTTTTAAAATATATACATACATAGGGACACGAAATTTTACAGTAGTATCAGAGCATTTAGTTCATATTTTCAATGATTAGACTATATAATTAATTTTAGTTTACCATCTACAATCGAAACAATTCATGTTCTATGTCTTTTTCGAGTTTTCCGATAGTTTTGTTGATTTAATTTTAATTGATCATTTTGATAGTTTTAAATGTTTTGAAACACATCATGTGAATGTTAGATTTAAAATATGTCTAATATATAAAATTTTCGTTTTTAATTAAATGATTATTTTATAAGAAATCGACAAAACGAAAATGACATATCTTTATCTTTCTTTAATTTTTTTATTTTTGGAAATTAGATAAACAGCGGTTCAAATGTTTTGTGTATTGAACTATGGATGCATAAAATCATTTTTAATGGATTTCAAATGATTTTAGAATTGTTTGATTTAGAGATGCATGATAAACTAAATCGAGTAATATATAGTATATGTACATGCGTTGCTCGAGTTCTCTAAGGCAGGGATATGTGAGTTTGTATGTTCCGAAGAAGTCATGTGTGAATGAATGAATGTGTATGTTATTATTATTCAATCACAGGGGCTTATGTATATGTGAAAGCCATTTTTTTATTTCTATGTATTTGCATGCATATGAGAGGATTTTTACATAGGACTTGCACTAGACAATTTTTCAAAATTGAGAGATGCATGTTTTTTGCAATATCAACATCCATGGTGCAAGAGGAAGACGCTGAAGAAGCGCGAGGATCAAGGACGTGGGAACATATAAACTCACACAATGTGTGTGTGTGAATGGATTTATTTATGTTTGTGTGCTTGATATATGTGTGATTGTATGGATGAATGTTAGGATGTGTATAGATGATAAATATGCATGATCACCTAAATTCTAAAATCGCATGTAAATATTTAAATTGTCCAACCAAAAATTAATAGTATTTTTCTTTCTTATTTCATCTACTAGCAGTCATCGATCGAGGGATATTCTGCTCGTCCTTAGCGGGAGATAGCTTCCTCCATCTTTGGGAATAGTAGGAGATATAAGGTTGTTTTCATATGAAACCCGACAGATTTTCATATGAAACCCGACACATCATATAAACTCAAAAATCAAGCTTCATGTTTTCCAGTTTTATAGTGTGACCTATAAGATGATCTAAGTTAAATTGACAGTGATATTAAACACTCAATATCTCAAACTATAAGCGGTATCTAGCTACACATTATAGTTACCTAATTAGCATAGATGTCTTGTTCTACTCGAACTAAACACGATGCATTTAGTGATGTAAGTGCACCACTTGTGTCTATCATTTGCCTCATGATATTAAGAATATATACAAAGTAGAAATGTGTCACATTTGTGTTATATTCATTTCTTGATCTCTTTAGGCTAATTATAACTATGTAACTTAACTCAAGTCACATTGTGCACATTATAATTTTGCTTTATCAAGGGGCCCACAAATATCATCACTCAATTAAGAGGGGCAATGATAATCTTTTGACTAGTTATATTTTCCAGCATAAGTCATGTTCAACCAACTATTGTCTTTATCACTATACTCATTGATATCTTTTGACAATAATTAAATTAAACACTCCTTATGTGAAAAGATATAAGTCTCATATCTTACGATCCAAGACACAGTAAACGTTAATGACACATAACACAATTCCATAATGTTTTACTTGTTAGGTCTATTCAATATATAAAAGTAATTTTTTCCACTTTTACATACTCGTGTCATCAAATATTTGTAGAGTTACAATAATCGATGACCAACACGATAATCTTATCTCGGTAATTAATGTTCCATGTTAATTACCATGATTGTGAATAACTTTTGATTTATGTAAACTATTATTTTTCAGAGCTCTACGATTAGGACCAAGAGTTTCTTCCTTAACACTTCCAAAAGACGAATATAATAATCAAGGAAAAAAATATTTCCACATTCAATTCATAATGATTGACATATAAAAGTAAAACTTTTAGAACGCATTCCTTTGAGTTGGCATGCCAAAGAACTAGCAAGTAGAGGAACTGACTTGAGATTGCAATCTTGTTTCAGCCGTGCTTCCTAGCTTGTGTGGGTTCATGTTGAGTTCGTAGATTGTTAGTTCAAATGCATGTTGATACATGTTAACTTATTGGACGTTCTGGTCATGTTGCTGATTTTTTTAACTTCAATATGTGGATGAGTAACAACATTGCCCATGTGTGGGGGCATAAGTCGTAGTATTATTGTCTAGTTCAGAAATTTTAAGGTAGACTTGTTTTGATTTGGTAATATAATAGATAAATAGGGAATCAAATCAGATAACTAAAAGTAAACAACTAAAAGTAAACATCGACCATGAGTACCAAAAGAAAACCACAATATTAGACCACCATGTTCTCACACATTTTATAAAATACTAAACGAAGGTAGAGTCACTAGGGTACAATCTTCAAGTATTCTTCCAGCACCCCTACATGCCATCGACCGCCTAATCGGTTTCGTAGTTTGTTCGACTCAGGAGGAACTAGGGTTCAGATGAGCTGATGCGCCACCCACCCTTGTACACGTCTTCATTCCCAGACGACCAACCATGGTAGAAATGTGTTGTGTCATATCGATCGGGTTCGTAGGAGGCGTTGTTGTCGCTACGTACCTCCAAGGTGTCGTCTGTGAAGGACAGGAGATAAAGTAAGCATGATGTCTTGCAATAAGAATTGGACTCATTGAACCATTTCCAAACCATTCTTAAATTTTACAATAACTATGCATTAATAAAAGTGATGTTTTCAAAATCTTTATGTTAACGTCACTGAAATTGTTAGTCTTCTAATATAATATAAACACAGAAGTGCGATTAATAAAAACAACCATTAGATGCATAATTCACTATTTTCCATTAATTTATAGGTTTCTTCATACGCCAAGGGATTAACCCACATGAGATAATAAAATAGCAAAGATCACAATAACTACCTAAACAAAATCAGATCTTCAAACATCCTTAAGATCAATAGAACCTAAAAAACTAAATACATGCTAACCCTAACGGTTACAAGCTTCCAACCAAAAGAGAGTATAATAGTAGTTCAAGGTCATTCCTCATCTGAAGAGAAATGGTTTGTCATCCTGTCCAGCAAGTTCATACCGGGAAGTGGGTCTACAGGAATAGCGGGGTCGTTTCCTGGGAGAGGTTCGGTGGGAATTGGTGTCTCGAAGAAGGTGACCACCTCGCAGTTGCCACATGTATGTTCTTCAAATGGGGTTCTGGGTGGGGTGTGTGGTGGGTTATGCGGACCATCTACAAAATAAAGACGGCGGTAGGTGAAATTGCAACTACCAACATACCAAGACAATGGGAGCCAAAGTGAAAATGACATTTTAAAATGGATCAAAATGAGAACAAAATCGGATACCTGGAATAAGGGAAATGGAATTTCATGCAAACATGGAATTTCAGAAAATTAAAACCATCTATATATCATGCATGAAAAAAGGAAATAACTTAAATATTATCTGGATGTTTAATGTCTAACAAAATCAATGGTCAGGGCCTGCATGTTGAACGAACCATCAAGGAATCCACATACAATACATATAAACATTGAAACATCCCAAGTAGGACGATGTCCTTACCACAGATAACCAGACACTCTCCCATTCTTGTTAGCAGCACTATCAAGGTTTCTATGCGGTTGACGACGTCGACAACTAGGAGAGGCTCCAGAGGCCGAGGCAGTGGGGTTGTCGGAGTCACGGACTCAAACACCAAAAACCTACAGCACTGGTACCCCTGCAAAAAAACAAAAGACGTTGATCAACAACTACTACCCCGATGAAGAACACAAACACAGGTTGTTTGGATGACCCACCTCGATGTTTGACCCCCCCCCCCCCCCCCCCCCCCCGACACTCGCAATACACCTGAATGATACCACCGGATGATCCAACACAAACTCGATTAGCAGTGTAACCACATAGACAAATGATGATGTCGTGGGCTAGGGAACGACCACCGGTGGGACCGGTCAAAACCATGTTAACGAAAAGGAAGGAAGGAAGGAAGGAAGGATGTGTAGGATCGTGTGGGTTAAGTGTCCACTAATCACTTTTAAGCTAATCACCCACTGAACCCTAATTAACTACTTGGTTGATCGATCAAAGAAATGCAGCGGAAATTAAACTAAATCAAACACAAGTAGAAAGTAATGCAAACCACAAAGAAGACACGTCGGTTTTTATAGAGGTTCGGCCGCACCTACGTCCTCTCTTGCAAGCCCCTCTCGAATCTCCGTTCGAGCCCCTCTTGCGTCTTCACTATGCCTCCCCGTTCCGGGCCGGGAGCAACGCCTTTTACAAGTCTTCAAGCTCGCGAACAACCCTCGCCGAGCTTGGCACCACCTCTCACAATCCGAGAGGAACACTTCGGGCTTTCACCGAAATCCTTGCTTCTTGTCTTGGGCTTTCACCAAGACCCTTGCTCTCTTTACAACAAATGTAACCTTGAGTGGGATTCACTCTCTAATTGAGCACACTTTGAGTAGGATGAGTATATGATCAAATGTGTGAAGTTTTAGGCTTATGGAGTGTAGAATTGGGAGCTTTGAGGATTGAGGTTTCTCTCTAATGTATTGGGACAATTGGAGTTGGAGAGTTGTGTTAACAACAAGTCTTCATCCTCTATTTATAAGCTCCTAAGGTGTTCTAGCCGTTGGGGATAGATTCGATTGGGTTTTGTGCAAGATACACAAAGCAGAAAATCGGGCTGCAAATCTGTCCAGAACCGGTCGACCGAAACTACTAAATCGGTCGACCGTTCACTTGATTTCAAGGAGAACGGTCGAACGAAAGAATATTCGGTCGGACAAACGAGCTAGAACTTAACTCTACTTAAGTGAATCGGTCGAACCAAAGTATGGGGCGGTCGACCGAGAAGGGGATTCGGTTGAGACAAAGGTCAATCGGTCGAACGAGAAATGTGTCGACCGATAGCAGGGAATTTGGTTTCTGAAAAATATGTTCAACCGGTCGACCGAAACAAGGTCTTCGTTCGACCGGTTACCGAATGTATTTTGGGGTTAAGTTTGTTTTATACGAATACGACCGTTATAGGAATACGACAAGAAAAACGGTCATATTAAAATCCGGGATCGGTCGACCGAAAAGATAGAACCGGTCGACCGGTAGAGTTCGGTAAAATCACTGTGGAGAGTCTGTTATAAACCGGTCGAACTGAGAACTGGTTCGGTCGACCGGTTTCACACAGGAATTCTGGATTTAGGTTTTAAGTGATTTCCGACTAAGGTTTGGGTGATCTAATGAAGTCCAAATTAGGTGAAATTTCGTGTGTGACTTCTATAGGGAACCTAGTGTGTGATTAAGTTGATTTTAGCTCAAGTATGCTCAATTACACTTTGTTCCTAAGACTCAAAAGAAATCAAGATTACATGTCTTCGATTTAGCTTTAATTACATGTCTTGACTTCATTTCCTTCTTTCTTGAGTCTTGATCACCTGTAGAGGTTAGCACAATACAATATATATGCAATGCATAGTGTGTGCTACTCTAATTAAGCTTCGGTTGATTAAATCATCAAAACATAAGATTAAGGCCAAAAAGCCAACAGGATGATGGCCAACAACGGCCATTATACGAGACCATTAAAAAATAGAGGGCAAAATTGACAATTCAGGTGACATGATGTTTCTAAGCTGGGATGCATTTCTTTACATCCAAACGGTCCAACTTAAAATATCCATTAAGCCACTCGTTCAACTTCACCCCGATAAGTTGACTTTCGTTGAAAAAGCTGACAGCTTTTTCGCCATCCAAACGCAACCTAAGTCCACTAGTTGGACCCATTGGGCACTAGCATAATGGGTTTTTATCATCCAATCCAAGCCACTAAGAGTAGAGGGTTGAGTCCAATATACGAATACGTCTAACACTACTCTGTAAGACTTCATTTTTCATTATTTTAAAAAAATCTGGTTCTTTTCTTGCTTAATAGAACGGTAACAGATTAAAGAAAGATGTTTGACAAAGGAAAAAAAGAAAATAAATAAAAATGATTAAGAATAAAACATTATCTTGCAAAATTAAGGTTAACTTTGGAATAAAAATTGAAGAGAACCACCAAAATAACAAAGGATGAGGAACTAAGTGTCTATCCAAAAGAAAATGATGCAAATTGTAACTAACATCAAAGGTTATGGGGGTAAAACTGCAATTACCCTAAAAGTAAATCAAATTAGATTGACAACTGAATTCATCACCATCACCACCACCACCTTTACTACGTCATCGACAAGGGCAGAACCAAGGGGGGAGTATATCTGATGTGTTTTTTATTTATATTCCCCCATACTGACGTTATTTCCGCAAATTTTTTAACTAATAAAAAAATTGAAAATCTAGGAAAAACAAATTCGAATTTCGATTTCTAATCGGATCAGACCAGGGAGCTCCGAGCCGTGGAAGCATGGCTCGGACCGGGGAAGTCAGTTATTCTCAAATTGAATTGAATCCTCCACTAAGTGATCGTGAATTGAAATCTCAAGTCCCTCAGACTGACTAGGATTTTGACTTTGAAAGATTGTGCTTTGAATTTGTGGAAGCGGTGGGGATTCGATATCATAAGATAAATCCTCATGTTGACAAGAAAAGTTACTTTTCTCACGTTCACGTAATTGCTGCGTCATTTGACTCACTTGTAGTGCCATATTTTGTATGAACTTTTGAGTGGTTTCCATGAACGTAAGGAAAGTTTGTTTCAAGGAATCAGGTATGTGGTCAACTATGAGGTCCAAGTCAGAATTTGAGAAATTTTGGGGTTGGGTGTTGATGGGCTGAGAATGAGTCCAATGATTTGGAGTGGGGTGTTGGTAGATTTCTGGGTATTCGGGAGGAGGATACTAGGGTGGAAATGATGTATAAGAATTTGAATAAGAATTGTCTCCCCACGAATTCATCCCTCTCGGGTTGTATGCGGATGCGTAATGGCCATAATGAGCATTTTGGGATAATGTGTGCTCATACTCAGGCTCAGGGGCAACATAAGGACATTCCCCGATAACATGACCACTCGTTTGCCGGTTTATGTTCCTCTGCAATAGCCTCCATTAGCTCTTCAAATTTATAAAGGAATGAGTTTTACCCGCTTCGTAAAACTTGATTTGTCACAATCTTTCCTTGCAATTTCGATGTGTAGCAAGATTTGCTTTCATGTGTCGAAGACACAATATATGTACATGCCCCTCTGAAGGTGGAAATGTGGCTCGCACACAAGCATTTATTTCCAAAAATTTGTCGGTGATAATACATAAATCGGGTCGCCTGGTCACTCTACTTGCCAACAATTGAAGGAACCACGTTCACGACTCTGTCTTCTCGCTCTCTACAACAACAAATGTTAAACATGAAGGTCCTTTGGAAATATAGACTTGTTGTCGGGGGTCGACGTTTCGGATGTATGACAACAAACATGTCAGAAGGCTTCAACATTGTCTTACGACGAGCACGCGGTATGCCAATTACAACCATGTTTTTGATGATTTTTCTCCGTTTGAACAAATTCTTTGTTAAAAGAAGAGACATCGCTGAGTCATGGAATGATACATATGTACCGACAGTCCACAACATGGTGACGACAAACATCAATCTTGCCAGAACTCATACAATAACTCCATACCACCAGTTGATGTACTAGGTTGAAGCCAATGATCAAAAAAATACCTTGTGAAATTTGAAGGAGTTATTACTTGCACTTGTGGATACATAATTGCAATGTACGTCCCATGTTCACACGTACTAGCAGTTGCCAATGGCAGACATGCAAATGTCAGCGCTTCACATTTGGTCTCCCTGTATTATGAGGGTCAAATGTACAAACAGCCGTACAAACCGATATTTATCCCAATTCCTGATGTGAGGTATTGGCCAGATCGTGGCAACATCACAATGAAGCCTCCACAAACCAAAAGACCTCCTAGTCGGCCAAAATCAACGCAAATCCGAAACGAGATGGACGAGCACTCTGGAAGAAAGGTACGGTGTGGGAGATGCGGCGGTTTGGGGCATAATAGAAAATGATGCAAGGAACCTATATAGTAAAATTGTTTAAAAAATGTCTATGTTACTATTATGTAGGATTTCAGATAAATGTAAGACTTGAATGGTTGATTAAATGTAAGAGTTGAATTGATGTGGTGTAAGACTTGAATTAATGTAAAATATTTTGTTATGACTCAGATTTGTTATTGTTCCAAATCCTCTCATATTTGATTTGCAACACTTATTTTGGTTTCTAATATTTTGTTTGCAACACTTGATTTGTTTTCTAATACTTGATTTGCAACACTTGATTTGTTTTCTAATATTTGATTTGCATCATTTGATTTGCAACACTTCAATGTTTTCTAATATTTACCATATTATGTACAAATGGAGTTCGGTGGTTTTGCAGGCCGACCACAAGTCTGACTTGTTCAAGGATTTTGTAAGCATTTTACTACTTTCAAACAATGTTTGTACGTACGTATTAATATTCTAAAATTTATGTTATTTTATGCATAAAGATGTCAAGGGAGTAAAATGCGTTAAGCATGGACCCAAACTCAACGCTTGGCAGATAACTGATGAGAGGAAGTGGTTTCTGCTAGAATTGGCAGGCTTCGACACAGTCACTCGGTTGGGCCAAGTACAATTAGATTATACCTTGTTGGGGGCGATGGTGGAGCGTTGGAGACCAGAGACTCATTCCTTTCACATGTGACATGGTGAAATCACTTGTACCTTGCGTGACATTTCATTGATTACGGGATTGCGGGTAGACGGTTTGCCAGTATGTGAGTTCCAGGATTACGATTGATCTGATGTCTGCATGGATTTATTGGGTCAGTGTCCAGATGGTTTGGGCGGTAAGGGTTCGGTAACTCGGTGTTGGTTGCAAACGCAGTTTCAAGAGGTCCCTTTCGATGCTGATGAGGTTACGATTACCAGACACACTAGAGCTTTTATTTTGTTCCAGCTGGGATGCAGTATTTTGGCTAATAAGAGCGACACAATGGTTCACTTGAAGTACCTTCTTTTGCTCAGAGATTTGGCTGTCGCATCAGAGTATAGTTGAGGTAGTGCGGCTCTGGCCCACTTATATCACAGTTTGGACGAAGTTGCATTGATCACGGCCAAACATCTGTGCGGATTTCTTAAGTTTCTACAATTGTGGTGTTGGGAACATTTCCACATTGGGAGACCTTTGAAGAGCAGACGGTTACTGTACCCGGAGGACGACAGAGCACCATTAGGTTCCCGTTGGAGACGCCCAAGAACATTCAAGGGTACTGGTAAGACGTCGACACTTGATTTTTATCGGAATGAGCTTGACATACAGGAGGTCGACTAGGTCACATGATATCCGTATGAGCGTTTGGATCTGAGTCAGTTACCACCACTATGTGTAGAAGGTTCTGAGATTTGGACGAGTCGTACATGACTTATACATTTTGTAGAGGTGGTTATGCATTGTCCTGACCGAGTCATGAGGCAGTTCGGTCTACAGCAACACATTTCAGAGATGATGGAGAGACATGAAGTGAAATCAGCTCAGGGGAGAGTAGGTGTTAATTGGTTGGTGGAAAATCACATATTCATTCAGCATTAGTCTCAGAGAAGAGCATCTACAGTTTAAGCGACCACTCTTAGGTGTCACTTATGAAGACAACACACAGTTATATATGGAATGGTACTGGAACATCTGGTGCGTTGGATTGTTCACCACACTTTGGCTCCGAAACGTAACGTGTACACACCCCGAGCAGGTAGAGAGTGGGTGATTGTAAGATCTAAACATTTAATTAAATACATAATGTTTTTAAATTGTGTTTAGTGTTTGTTAAACGGTTTAATTGTCGGTAGGTGCACGAAGTTTATGAGTTCCACGAAGAACTCCATCAAATTCACAAGGCGATCGGAGATCACAAGACATGCTCTTTGATGGTTGGAAAATTGAAAGAAAAAATGAAGGTTTGGCTCATATGTTTTGGTGTTGAAGAACTCACATTACATTTGAGTCAGGATCACGTCGTTGAAGAAGAAGATCCACACACACAAGAAGACGGTGACGGTCTCACTTAGGATACAGAACATGTAGAGAATGCAACACGAGAAGGAGGACGCGGTCGGGGGAGAGGATATGCTCAGGCACGTCCTAAAAAGAAGAAGAGATTGAGAGGTCACTTAGGATAGATATTTGGTTGTATTAAATTTATTTGCTTGTTATTACACTACTTTTGATTTTATTTATGTTAAAATGTTAAACTTGTTAGTTAGGATGTTATTTTGATTTTATTGTACTTGTTTGTATTTTGTGGTTGAAATGATTGTGTTTGCTACAATATTTGTTGTTGAAATGATTGTCTTAGATTAAATGGATATCCCAATTTTTCAACAGAACTCTGCACTGCTGATGCCGAGTTCTCTGATGTGAACTTGGCATCCCCAGTGCCGAGTTCGCTTCAGAAGAACTCGACACTGGTAATGTCGAGTTCTGTATACAATAAAAAAACAAACCCGCCGCTGCCACGTGTCACCACGTGGTGGTAGCAGGTCTAGTGTGAAAAATACTTTTAAAAGGAGTTTATTTTGGCCAATTTTTTTTGAAAAGTCTATTTTGAAAAAAAAAACTTATTTTTTATGCATTTTATCATTAATATAATATATAAATTGAATATAATATTTTTGATTTGGTTTACACACAAATTGTTTATTATTTTGTCATGAAACTAACAAAAGTGAGACCCACAGGTTTATTTTGGTATTAAGTTAATGTAATTTTTATTTAAATTAACGAAAGTATAAAAAAATTAAAATTAGGAGCATTACAATTTTTTCTACATTGTTATATTTAGTTTTAAAAAAATGTTTCGATGAATAATTTTTTCTACATTTGTTCCGTGCAAAACGAACGTGATTATAATGATGCAATCAACAGTTTATTTTCCCACTCCTCGGCATAGTGAATTACATGTTTAGAGTCAATGACGTTAACGCAAATGTAATTACCAACACATCATATTGAGTTAATTTGGTCTAATATTTAAATTTCATATTTTTGGTTGGTGTAATTTGACGAAATATTTAATATATTGTAGCCAGAAGCTATTTTAGATTGTCGAGTACATTGTCTATTCATTCCTTTTCACAACAGTTGTAGTCAGACACTGAAAAATTTGGGACTGTATCAGCTTGCTCGGATAAGGCATATGAAGACAGACCTCAGATTCATTGCTGCACTTGTACAACGTTGGCGTCCTGAGACTTACACTTTCCACTTGCTGGTTGGGAGGTTGGACTAACATTGGAGGATGTGAACTGCTTGTGAGGTTTACCTATCAGTGGTCTTCCGAGTGTGAAGCGATCGAGATGTCAGAGAATTAATTAGAAATGTTTTTGGTATGGAACCCAACCCCTGCTTCTAAATGGATTGAATTGGCTTAACTGATTTACATTCTGACCAATAGCATCATCCTCCTCAACCCCGTCACTCTCCTCATCCTCCTCACCTAATGATTCATTTCTCTCCTCTGATTCCATATTGTAATCTTCGTTGTTGTTTTCTTCATCCTCGGTCAGTATCAGCTCGAAGTTTGTTCTTTCCTGTTGATTTAAATCAAAAGCTCTACTCGCAGGCTGACTTGTTTATCATATGGTATTTGCAACACAAGATTGTTGAGATATATACTGTGGGACATTGTTACTACCCGATTGGTTACCCACAAATATCTGAGCATTACACTTAATCTCCAAATGATTCAACTTAACATATAGCTCGATCATCCTCATTTTCAAATATGTTGTCTCATAGGCTATTCTCCAGGAACTCTCTTCATATACGGACAATACATTGAAATAAAAGTAACATATCGGTGCAATGTTAACTCGACATTGAATATCAATCGAATACCAAGATTTTACGACTTGCAGACCTTGGTAAATCAACCTCTTAATTTCTCCTAGGGTTTCATTTTCACTCACTAAAAGTGCAAATCTTTGGCCTATTGTGTACTCCACATCAATACTTACATTTTGAGTTATATCACTACCAAAGAACACATTTATTGGAATCATGTCTGTTAATCTACAATAATGTAGTATTTGTTCATCAGTTTCAGACTATAATTACTTAAAATTTTGACAAAATTACTAACTATTCAATAGAGATAATACGAAATAAGAGGGGGAAATTACCTCAAATAACTAGTCCAGCCGATCAGAAATTCGGTATCACCGAAAATTTACTATTACAATGCAGAAGAATTACTCCTCAATAAGTCAAATTCAAAGAGTTAGTTGCAAGGGTGGAATGGGTGAGGAAAAAGGAATGAAAGAGGAATGGGTGAGGATTTGCGATTTTATAACCGCGTGAGCAAGACTCGGACCGGGGAACCCCGATCCATGGAAGCAAGGCTCAGACTTCCCCAGTCCAAGTCGTGCTTCCACAACTCAGAGCTCCCTGGTCCGATCCGATTAGAAATTGAAATTTGAATTTGTTTTGCCTAGATTTTTAATTTCGAATTAAATATTTATTAGTTAAAAAATTACGGCGTTATTTTGCAATTTATATGAACAATAGCGGTCTTTATTGGCATATAACCATCAGAATCAGTACCAAAACTGTCAATATCAACCTTAATCATCACATTACATAACCTAACTTGGTATTTCTCAACCTGCTAAGAGCACATAGATAGCAAACCTCACAATAAGGAAATCGAGATGATATCCGTCACCCTGCTGGGCAATTAGGGCATAAGCCAGCAAACGCCAACCTCAGCCCTCACTAACCCGAGACATACAGGCGGTGAAATTTCATAGATGGATTTCACATCAGAACCCTGAACTCTAGCCCCTTGTTTTGGCCCTTTTCATTCCTAGGCTGTTTTGAGAGGGAGACAACGAACCCTGAATATGAGAGCCATCCTCATGGAGAGTGCCATTGATCAAAGCAAGTTCACGCAGCTGCTGCTTCTTAAAGTAATCATGGGATTCATCCTTTATATAGGCAAATGAATAATCAGAAGAGCCAGATGCACAAGTAACCCATGAGAAAGGAAAGGAGTTCAGGAAATACCACGGGCTTGAGCAAATCTTCGAGAATCTCACGAGCTTGTATCAAACGTTCGTCAATTATCTCAATGGGAAGTTCTGCCTCTACAAGAATGTGAAGGGGTTCATTTAAATGTTCATATCCTGGTTTTCCCCTCATCATATCCTCCTGTTAACAGCAAGAGAATTCATAATGATATTAATAAAGACATTACAAGCATTTTAGTTACCAGCAAATGTGAAAATCTAAAACAATCACAGAAAAGCAGATGGCTCAATAGGAAAGCACTTGATGTGTGATCTTTGTTTCTCAGAACCTGATGGTAAACAAATCCACTCACTGGCCATGCATGAGAAATTTTGGCATTGTCATGGGAAAATGACAAAAGGAGCCACAAATTATAAACACGTTTTGGTATATCCATCCCAAATATTGTGACAGAAAATAAAGATTCCCAAACGTATATGCAATGTTGTTTGTTTCATGGTCAGTCACATATTTCTTGTGTTCTAGTTGATCCCTTTTGTTGAAAACATGATATAGCACTTTCTTTTGCTTTGTCTGGAGCAAATAACTAGAATGAATTATTAAAAAGTGACAGTAAGACTTCAAGGTAAGATAGGGAAGCTACAAGCATAAGGTGGATACCATCAACATCAGCCTCCAATCCTAGGGTCAACTTCTAAATTGTATTCAGGATAAACTACACGTCAGGATTAGAACTATGATGACCGAAACCCACTTAAACTTCTAGAATAATGAAACCCTTTCTGCCATTTCAACAGACACCTTCCTTGTCATAATAAACTTTATCTTCTCCAGACCAAAACAACCCTCTGCCACCACTTCTTCCCCAGATTCCACTTTTTTGATGGTAGGATTGCCTACTAGACTTCTTGCAGGTTTAAAGCTTGCACTGAATTGTCTACTGGGTGTAATGCTGTACCCTTGCACTTAAATGCTGAGATTTTTATTTTACATGAATGCATCCATAAAATGAGGGGACTTTTAGGTTGCAAAGAAACCACGGTCACATTAAGAAAATAAAATAAAAAAATCAGAAAGCAAGGGTGGAATTCAACAGAACAGTGGTGTCTTCTTTACACGTATCAATTACTCTTGGAATCATGGCGCTCTATGCTATCAGTTTTAATGTAAGGCACAGGATAGAATGGTTTACAATGTATTTCCTAAAGTTTTCCTTTTATCAGTGTATTTTCTACTATGTCCTTCAAAATGTAATATGCCATTCCAAAACATTTACAATCAGTGCTACACACTCTCATTCCTTTGTAAAAATAAACCACAATTCCATTCTAAAATTAGCACGTCACTATAAATGTAACTGTAATACTGTTCTCTATTGGTGTCCAGTGTCCATTAAACATGATATTATGCTGAGAAAAAAATAGATAATTGCTAAAATACACAAGTGTATATTCCATATACATTTACTTACAAAAAGTACTAGCATATGGATTAAATACAAGGTAAAATGTTTCATAGACATAGCAACTTAATAAAGAAATTCAGCTTGATAAGTAACAGCTAAGAACAGGTAACAGATGAAAGGAGGATATCATTACCCTGGTTTGGTCCTTTATGCTGCCACGTCCCCTGATAAGCACACAACATTCAGTATTTGCCTCTACTCGTTTAAGAGAATTTCCTCTAGGCCCAAGGAGTCTTCCAACAAAATTGTACTGCAATAATTCAAAGACATAAGAAGGCATGGAAAGATAAGCGAAGGGAAAAGAAGACCACCATACATTTGGGTATTTGTCAACAGGAATATCGATTCTGATCGTTCTCTTGACTATGAAACCTGAGGAACTGCCTTGAGATCCAAGCCAACTGTGCGCGGATGGAGTCTGCACTCTCTGCGTAAAACTCAATAAACCGTCAGTTATTTGAATAGTATCTTCAAATAAAGACAACCCAGATTACCCAACAGAGAAAAACAACTAACAATTAACTTTGACACCAAAAACAAGCAAGAACATCCAACACAATCTACAATAATCTGAAGTGTCTCTTTTGCAATATATAATGCATATATAGTAAAAGTTAAAATGCACTCTGTCAGGCTTTAATTGAAATTTTCGCTCACAAAACCTCCAGGTGGGATTTCCCTGGAGTAATAAAAAAGATGTAATTCCTCCTAACGTAATAAAACACAAACAGTAATTAGAATGTCAGTATCTCCTATTCTTGCCCTAGCCACACTAGAATGGCCTAGTTACCGAAGTTGGTACCCTTAAAGAGACTCACACATGGTACCATACCTTCGACAATAAAAGGAATAAGATATTATGTTAGACTGCCAACAGGATCAGTAGTGTACCCTTGAAAAGTATTAATCATGTAAAAGTGCAAGGAATTGAGAGGTCTGAAAAGTAGCCGGTAAAAGGATGGCTGATTCATTCTAGTTAGAGTTAGGTACAAGAATTGATTCACCTCAGTATAGAAAGTCAGGAAAAGTTAATTCAAGTCAGTTTGCAATGTAAGAACTAAGATTAAGCCTATATGCTTCGTGAAATCAGTATTCAGTAAAATTAGACAAAAAGAGAACTTATGTTAATGGTTAGTATCCATACATCTGATTGAAATGCTGATGCCCATCCATTAATGTTAGCTCGACCACCTCCATTGGGAAATAATCCTCCTGTAGTCAGCGGGCTACCATGTTCCAGCCCAGTTTGATCTAATAGTGTAGCATTCCCCAGTAATGTGGTTACACGCAGAATTTCTGATTCAAAATTTCAATTTCAATCATAAAGTGAGTTGTTAGCATTTGTTAAAGTGTTAGCTGTCAAAACAAAATTTGTCAATAAATTTGTTAGTCCAAGTCAAGTATTTAGTAATCAAAAAATGCAATTCAATACATGGATGACCACAACAATTGAACATGAAACCATCAGAATGCCAGTAGTAACTGTGATGTTGATAAGAAATTGCCACACAATATCACATATTATTTTGAAAATAATCAACATACATGATAACAAAAGGATATTAAAGTGGTAAAATAGAAAGATAGAGCGAGTAATCCTAAAAACAATTATGCACCAGCATGAACTTCGATGTCCAGTAGGACCTAAAATACAAAATATTAATGAAGTTTATAACAGTTTGCTTGAAAGATGCTCATTTGAATCATTTCAAATAGACTGAAGTCCTAATCCCAGTGATTAGTAATCCATAGGAACACTTTCGGGCCACTTTGACTTGAATGGTAATTCACCTTGAGACGACCAATATTTTTTTCCTAGAAGATGGAAACTAAAGGAGCAGAAAAGAGAACAATATCAGTCATATTCATAATCGAAAAACACCGAAGGAGTAAGACCAACCATGCCCTGAAATTTAGAAACAAATAGCTCTACACTATTAACTACCACAATCTGGCATATTTTTTCACTCTAATTTTATTAGCAATCCAGCATATTACTCTTTTTTATGTACCTTGCGTGAGATCTTTGAAGAACAGGAAAGTCATATGACCAATGTAGCTATATGAATTAGTTATGGTCCTATACAAGTGAATAGGATCATACTGCTTCTTTAAGGAAAGGGTAAACGACCAACTAAACAAGAACATCACTAAAGAGAGAGAGAACACCTCGCGATACTCCATATCAATTATAATGAGCACCTAGAACAGCATTCTGACTACATTTGCCTACCTAATGTTCAGCAATATAGTTGATGCAGACACATATGGCCGCATCAGTGGTGCGGGGTAGAAAACGTTACCGTGCATAGGAGGTCAGCCCACATTGAGACTGCTGACTGCATTGAGGTGCAATAAGCAGTCGCATAGGCACCGCATTCCAAAAGTGGTGGGATTTTTTTTTCATTTATTTGGGTTAAGTTGATCCATATAAGGTTCAATAACCCATTTCTCAAACAAAATAAAACCCAACCCTTCTCCTCAAAACACCTCTTTTTCCTAAATCTTAACCCAAGTTACCCAACAAAACATTCTTCCAACACCAAAGCTTACCCCAACCCTTCCACATTTTTTAAGTCTAGCATTAGTTTATGCATATATTTGTTATGCATGATACTAATATTATCTAACTACTTATATCTTAATCTGCATATGCTTGATGCGAGGGCTCACCGCATTGCGTCTGTGTTGTGCATTCCTAAACCTTCCGCCTACCCAAAAGTAATCGAAGCATCTATCAGAATCCATCACATTGCCGATACTATCTGAGATAGCAAGCGTCAAATCCCTAAAGTAAGTTTCACATATCTTCCAACAATACAGCACGTACGCAAGGATCAACATTCATCCTTCATAAATTCTATAGAACCTCTTACCAATATTAAGTATTTTTTTCAATATGATAAAACTCTTTGCAGTCTTTACAGATAGGACTAACTCTAGTTTAGGTCACTTTGCCAATATATTCAGATCAAAAGAGAGAATAAATTAAATTGACAGACATCATAAGAAAAATATAGCTTAAATGAATGTATTCATGTTAGTAGAAATTAGGGATGTCAACAGATCATATACGGATTTGATATACCTATATCCGAATCCGTATCCGAATTTTTTTATTTACATCCGAATCCAGATCCGTATCCAAATGGATTCTATTTGTAGAATCCGTATTCAGATCTACTAACCAGGTTCGGATAATATCCAAATCTAAAATAAATTTAACTCAAACCCCTCATCCGGAAATGTAGCTAGATCTGGACCCAAATAACTCCAATATTTTTTTTAATGAAGCTCATACAACCCAAATAAGCAAGTCAATTCAACTCATCATTGGTTTAGCTGAGCACCACTTCTTCATGAGCCTCAACCATTCAAGGTCATCTCATGTGTGGTGCCTCCATGAGGTACATGCACAACCCTTTTATAGACTGAAATGGAGGTACGAAACCTATGTTTCTGATGTGGGACTAAATAACATCAGCAAAATATAAAACATTAATAGATAGACAAGAATTGAAAAAAACATGCAAAACTTCTTATGGTCTGCATGGGGTATTGAACCCATGCCAATTGGAAAGACACTCGGCCATCCAACCACTCCCTACCATCAGAGAAAATTGATGATTGTTAATATGGCACATTAAGATATATATATTTGTCATAATACAAAATATGCTTATGTATATTTGTCACATTTTGAGAACTTGAATGCTTATGTAAATTTTGGCATACACATTTAACTATAACTATGATATTATATTTTAGTACACATGTAGATGTTATTCGGATACAAATATGAATACGGATATTGTAATTCGGATATTCATCTTGGAGCAGATATTATTCGGATCAGATACACCAATCGCTCTGCGACTTTGCGGATATTCAAACTCGGATACGGTTTTGCGGATACTCTTTTCCCGGATTTTTTTTGAATTTCGGATACACTTATCAGGCAGTGTCGAATAGTCGGATATTCGGACATCCATCGACACCCTTGGTAGAAATGATATTTATACCATACTAATTATAACATTTAGTGACTTAATTCTACTATAGGTACAGTCAATGCTCAGTTAGTTAGTTAGTTCTTCAAAAATGATTATATTGACTACTAACACAAAAGGATAGGGTATGCAAGTAAAGGAGAGAAGGCCAAAAAGGACAAAGGTAAAATGAACTTCATGTATGAGAACAAAAATGGCAACAAGAAAAGTCTGAACATATTGATAACACCTTCGATTGATGGTTTTGAAGATTTATGATTCAAAATGAGATTCAAAAATATGGATACATCACAAATGGCATAAGGTGTGTACAGAGTAAACACAATCTAGCATTATGAAAAAGTAGATTTATCATTTGTCCAAGAACGTCATATAGAAATATAAAATTTGGAGGTATTATCTTTACAATACTCACCCTGGTTCAGAAGCCTATAGCAATATGGTAGAACTGGAATAAAAGGATTTATCTTACGGCGCTCTGCCAGTAACTCAGCTAGATACCTGTCAGTGAATAGAGAAGTCGAGTAAGTGTTATCAAGATCATAATTCCATGAAAAATATAATTAACAAGGAAAAAATTGTTTGCTGTGACAGTCATCAATGTCATGATGCTGAACTAACATTTCATATGTATATAAATATAAATATAAATATAGCACCATTATTGTAACATAACATGTAAAGTGAAAAGTTACACATTTCCAGATCCACCAAGATCTGATCCTCACTCTCAAATCATAAAAATCTCAAAACTACAAACCCCAAAAAACCAATTAAACAAGTAACAAGCGAACAAAACCAGCACCAACATCTGAATCTGAACAAAAAGTGTCAAACAAAAAAAAAACATCAGATCTTTCAAATCAAAGTTGAAGAGAAACAAATTCAACCCTAAAATCAACTTGAACTGTCAAATTGGCATCATCAGATCAATTGGAACCAACATTCAACAAGGTACCCGTACGGAAGCCACTAGCAATGTCAGATCAGCACAACTAGATCAACCAATAACACCACATAAACAAGAATATCACAACATTTAGCAAACAAAAATATCAAATGCCACACTCAGCAAACGAATAGTCTCATGTTTACAGAACAAAATCATCAGATCAGCAAAAACAACACAAGATCAGAACTTCGCCATCAAATTCCAAAAAAAAAAAGATCACCGCTTCCACACACTCCAAAAACCTCACCACACCAACATCCAAACATTTACATCGTGCCGCAAAGGTGCGGAGAGTGAGACCAAATGTTTAACGCCAGATCAGCACCACCACATCAACCAATAGCATCATACAACAACGCAAAAAATCTACCCAAAACTCACACTTTCAGCAAACATACAGTCTCAACTCCACCGAACAAAACCCGCAGACCAGCAAAAAACACAATAAAATTCAAGCTTCAACACAAAACTCCAAAAACAAAAGCATCAATTAATCCAACCCTAAAAACACAAAATCCACACTTTCACATCAAATCCCCAACAACCGAGCACACACCAAGATCAGAACTTTCACATCGAATTCCAATAAAACAACCACCCAACACCCACAAACACATCAAGATCCAAACTTCCAAATCAAATCCCAAAAACCCAAAACCCACCAACACTCCAAGATCCAAACTTCCAACTCCACAACTCCACTTTCAGCAAACAAACAGTCTCAACTCCACATAAAAAAAATAAACCAAAAATCATCAGATCAACAAAACAACACAAAAATATCGCAACTTTAACACAAAAGTCAAAACAAAAAAATAACTTCCACATCAAACTCCCAAAACCCATCAAAACACCAAGATCCAAACTCCCACCTCAAACCCTCATATCTTCACCAAAAAAAAATACAACATCCAAAACCATAAGCACCAAAATGCCAACTTTCAGATCAAACTCCCAAAAGACTAAGATCAAAACCCCCCACCTCTCCTGCTCGACGAGGGCGTTGGATGCGAATCTGACGCTGGAAAGGTGGGGGGAGTGGGGGCCGGAGGAGGGCGAGGGGGAGTAGGCCATGTAGGACATGGTGGGGTAAGATCTCGTCCCCCAGGTAGCGGCCGGGAGCGAGATCTAGCCTCCCTAGGGTTGGGTTGGGTTGGGGTGGGGAGTGGGGAGGAGCATTGGGGGGAAGGGTCGTGGGGTTTTATACTATAGGGTTGGACAGTAGTTGGTGAGGTGGAATGGGAATGGTAAGTGTGGAAGGAAGGAGGGGAAGGTGGGAGGTAAGCTAAAGTAAGAATAACAAGTCGGGGTTGTTTCGACTTTACTGGTTTGGCCCTTTGGGCCTTTTGGGTGGGAGGTGGACATGTACTGTTTTTTTTTATTTTATAATGGTTAATTACATTAGACTAGAAGTCCTAAACATCAATGTTTTAAAATTTGAATCGAATAGTGAACCAAACAGTTCTCGATTTGGTTCAAAGTAGTTCAACCGATGATGACGTCGTAATAACATCAACATTGTGTGAATCGAGGGCTAGATCGAACTGACTCCGTAGTGACGATCCAACCGATTGAACCAGTTTTTCCTTAAAAAATAGCATTTAATCATATCCTTGTAACACGTGACCAAACAATATCCTTCTTTCGAACAGATGAACAAACGTTTACCTCAACTTCTAGAGTGGTAGAGTATTTTGAATCGGCTCACCATCAGTTTCAAGGCCATGGCCATCAAGATCACCTCCCATCAAGGATGGAGGCTGGTCGGACTGGAGGCGGGGTGGACTGGATGTTGGTCGGTGGAGTCAGGGGTGGACTGGATCTCGGTCGGGTTGGAGGTGGGGTGGACTGGGTGTTGGTTGGTGGATTCGGAGGTGGATTGGATGCTGGTCGGACTGGAGGTGGGGTTCAAACTGGATGTTGGTCGGTGGAGTTGGGGGTGGAGGCACGAGGTGGAGTCGAGGTGGGGGTGTAGGCAGGGGTGGAGTCGAGGGCAGACTCTAGAGGCACAGGTAGAGAGGATCAAAGGACTGGAGGCCGAGCCTGAAGGGAATGTGTTCTAAAAGTTTTACTTTTAAATGTCAATTATTATGAATTGAATGAGAAATCATTTTGTTCCTTGTTTATGTTATTCGCCTTTTAGAAGTGTTAAGGAAGATGCTCTTGGTCCTTAACCGTAGAGCTCTAAAAGATATTGGTTTACATAAAACAAAAGATATTCGCAATCATGGTAATTAACATGTGACATTAATTACCGAGTTAAGATTGTCGTGTTGGTCATAGATCATTGTAGCTCTACAAGTGAGTAACGACACGGGTATGCAAAAGAGGAAAATATTACTTTTGAATACTGAATATACCTAATAAGTAAAATATTATAGAAATGTGTTTCTGTGTCATTAATATTTTACTTTGTCTTCGGTCCTTTGATATGAGACTTATATCCGATCGCTTAAGGAGTTCTTAATTAGACCAGTGTCTTGAGCTATCGATGAGTGTAGTGTAGAGGCATTAGTTGGTTAAGCATAACTTTCGTTGTAGAAGATAGTTAGTCAAAAGATTATCATTGCCCCTCTTAATTGAGTGATGATATTAGTGGGCCCCTTGATAAAGCAGAGTTATAATGTGCACAATGTGATTTGAGCTAAGTCACATATTTATAACTAGCTTAAAGAGATCAAGAAATGAATACTAATACAAAGATGATACAATACTACTTTGTGTGTATTCTTAATATCATGAGGCAAGGGACGGACACAAGTGGTGCACTCCATCACTAAATGGATCGGGTTTTGGTTCGAGTGGAATTAAGACATCTAACTAATTGGGAACTATAATGTGTAGCTAGATACCGTTTATAGCTTGTGATATTAAGCTCTTAATATCACTGCCAACTTAGTCTAGATCCTCCCATAGGTCACACCACAAAAAACCGGGAAACAAGAAGCTTGATTTTGATTCATATGATGTGTCGGGTTTCTTATAGAAAATATGACACATGTGGTGAACAAGTAAAATCAATTATGTTGTATATAAACATAATTAGAATCATGATAAATTCATATGAGATGCATATATTATGGGGTGCAATAATTTATTATTGCATAGGATAATATATTGCATAAGTTGTGAATTTGCTGAAACCCCTAAAGTTCAAATTTTGTTGGAAATAAATCCAAAATTTGAAAAAGGCAAAATCAGGTAGAAGTTCGGTAATCCGTTATGGTTCGGTCGACCGAAGGATCTCTTGATCGGTCAACCGAATGTGGAACGGATAATCGTAGCTGATTGACCGAACTTGACCAAAGTGCCTGGATCTTTGGTACGGTGTACCGAATCAGAAACGGTCGACCGAACAATGTCAAGTTCCGATATTTTCGGTTAACCGAATAGCACTCGGTCTTGGACGAGAATTAGTCTGATCGGTTAAGGAGAATTTTTCTCCTTAAGATTCGGTCATCCGTCGCGTACTCGGTTAAACAATCGTGACATATTCGGTTAACCGAGTGGGGCTCGGTAAACCGAAGCACGATCGATTTTCTGCCTTTGATAATTAAGAGATTAATTTGATCAATGGTTGGATTAGCTCCAAACTTGGTCAAACGTTTTGTGGGTGCATATAATGCATTATGGAATTAGTTTGTGAGAGAAAATGTCATGAATTCGTGGCTTAAGAATAGCCATGATAGAGAGTAAGATTGAAGCCTATAAATAGGTCCATATTCTCCTTAATTATGTTAGAAGTTTGCAAAATATTTTCTCTCCTAATTCACCACAAAAATCCACGAAAATTCTATTAGTTTTCTAAGTCTTTGGAAGGAGAAATCCCAGAGGCTAAGGAAGGGGTTTGTAGCTAGATTCTAAGCTTGTTTGGAGATTGATTGGTTAGCTCCTTTCTCTCCAACCTTGTTTAGGGTTTCGGTGAACACTCAGAGGCATCCGGTGCAACGAGAAGCGACGATTGGCTTCCTCAACGTCTCTGAAACGTCAAGAAGTTTTTGAGAACTTCTAGGTATGAATTTCGGAGTCCATTTGTGTTTGTTTTAATGAGTTTTTGAAACTAGTTATTAAAACAAACTGATACATGCATGAAACAAATCGTAGAAAATTGTATTTGATCCTTATTATACATAAAAATTTCGAAAATATATACGTATAATTAAACATGAAATCCTACAGAGCCATCGGGGTGGAGACGTAGAATCGAGGGTTGGCGGCGATGAAGGAAACCCTAGAAATTGGGTAAAATCAACATTTGTAATGTTTGTTTAATTTAAGAAAAATTAGTTGAATTCGGTCCAACCAAACCGAAAAATTCAACAGTTCGATCGGTTATATCGTTTTTTCGGTTTGCACCAGTTCTAGAGAGGGGGGATTTGCGAGAACCGACAGGTTTGCTTTCGGTTCCCGATCCGACCATCAGTTCTGTCTGGTTTTTAAAACAGAGATAAACACAACTTCTCTAAATATTAAGGTACATTATAAGCCAAGCCTCAAGTTTCAACCTTTATGGTTGTTAAAAGCAAAGTACATAAGCATACATGCCAAAAGGAGCATCAGTTAACCCTCGAGCGTGTTCTTTACTAAAGTATCTGCGATTGACAGCGATGTGGTGTCGCGAGGTAAGAAGATGGTTGCCTCAAAGTAAGTAACACGTCCAGTTGCTGCCACTACCTCCTTTGCGACCTTGTCCTCCAACTCCTGAGCAAGTTTCTTGAGACTAGGATGATGTTGAATTTCTGCCATCACATTGTCATCGGTGGGTTTCTGGACAGAGAATGGAACTGGGGGATTGGTTGGTATGGTCGTGTGGTGGGTCGTTACAGTTGCCAGGAAAGGAGTGAAGTTCTTTGTGCGAGCCCATTTTATACGGGTCTAAGAGAGCTCGTTGGCCCCTCTCTTACGAGACCATGACCGAAGCAAAAGGAGATCAAAACATTCATTAATCATGTGCAAGAAGGAACTTGAAGATTGCGCAAAAACCTTATTATTTCATTCCAAATTTTCCAACAAAAGCAATTTATAAGATTGTTCCATTCAAAAAAAATCGAACTGAGATGATTTGAAGCATTAATCTGGAACTTGTTATTGATTCCTATTCTAACTTAAGGTTTATCACAACTCCAATATCCCATAACTATCTCTCATAATTGCATGTGAAAAATAAATGTTCGCTCGTTTCGTTTTCTATGCCACACATAGGGCATATAGGATCAATCAGAGATTCAGAATCCTTCTTTTTACTAGTTTATCCCTTATTAGGAGTCGATGTTTGTACGCGGTCCATATGATGAACTTGACTTTGGGTGGACTATTTGAACGCCAAAGCTGATTAAATAGAGGGTATCTTGTGCCCTAATCATTTAAAAGCTTGTAAAAGCTCTTAACATTAAAGAGTCCCTTATTATTAAGGGACCATTGTTACTATTTGTTGCGAGGATTATTGATTTTGGTGTGCTTTGGGTGTTGCTTCCCGGGGTCGTCTACCGTAAGGTATTAAGGTTCTGCTTGGGTAACTAAAACTTTCAAATCTTTAATTTCAAAAATGTTAGAAAATAATAGTCAAGCAATGGGAAATGCGATTCAAGGGAGAAAAAAGATTGCTTATTCACCTATTCCAAAGATTACAATAGCCTTCAATTTATAAACATGGAGGTAGGAGTTACAATGGAAATTTACTACACAATGACGACATTTACAATACATGAATATGGATGTTACAGTGGACACTAAAGAGAGGTTACAATGTAACGACTAATGTAACATCAAGAGAAATGTGGCTCATTCATTCGTTGTAATAATTTCATAACAAGAAATATATTTTTCAAGATGACATCCAATTCAACTAGTGTAGTTTGAAATTACATAATCATACGTATTATTGTGTTTGACCTCCTTCCATACCTAACCTATTTTAGCCAATTTTTCATCACATTTCAACTTTATTTTCGTCAAACGAAACAAATTTCTTTAGTCGGTTGAGTGGTTTTTTCCAGCACTCAATTTCTCCAATTTTAACCGAGATTTGGACAACACACACAACTTTAAGGCAATCAATTTCTTCTATGGGGGTCATGAAGTGGCTAATCTCTCTTTAGCAAAATTGACCATACTTGTTACAGTGAAGTACATGAAATGAGTAACCTAATGCTCTGATAACAAGGGTATGTTTGAGATACTTGAAAAACTACTTTTGAGTCTCACCAAACACCAAGATGCAACTTTGGTACCAAACATGGTTTTTGGCATTTGAAAATCTACAGTTGGAGTCAAACGCTACCACTCATTTTTGCTTGATTTGATAATCTATTCTCATCGAGCTTTTCATGAGATGTCAACTTTTTGGATGTTCTTACCCCTAACGTAATAAAAGTGGATCCATGATTAATGAAGTTAATTTCTCAACAAAGTTAATAAGATCATAGTTTTCATCAATTTCTATAATTTTCCTGAATGTTTGAGTCACCAAACTGCGACATATATTATTTTTAATTAGGTTTTATGAATAAATTTCTAATATATTTTTTCAAACTTGGTGTATTTTTCTCTAAAAGTAGACATCAAATTTTAAAAATATATTTCAAACAACTTATATTTGTGTTTGACATCTAAAAAGATACCGGAAAATTGTAAAATAAAAATCCAATGTCCCAAATAGGTAAGTGAGACTCGCATGTCAAAAACTCAAAACCGCTCAAAAAACTATCCACCTCTCCAACTTAACTTTTCATAATCTCAGACTCAAAAGCTGATTTTCCCAAACATACCCCAAATGTAGGATAAATGACAGCCCAAATGGGGGTGAATGTACTCTAAGTGCACTAATGACATCAAATGCAGAATTTGTTCACGTTCTTATATTAGTAGGCAATGAAGATTCACGGGGTAAATAGATTGAAGTGAAGACATGTAATCAAACTCAAGAACACTTGCAATTTATCATTTATAGAGACTAAATTGAGCAAAAGTTGGAATTAAGATTTAAAACTTAGAAAAATATAGGATATGCCCTTACGCATATTTGGAAGACATAATATGTTCAGGACTCTGGGTCGTCCGAATTCACACATCAGTAAACCAAACTCTTTGATCATCCCAGATTCAGATGACTGAACCAACTTGTTAGTAAACCCCAATTTTGAGATTACCCAGTTTTAGTGTAACATCCCGAAACAGCGGAAAATTTAAAAATTCATAAACAAGACACAGGAACTCAACAATCAAAGACGGGACTGTTACTTCTCATAAACAAATAGCGGTGCACCAAAATTACATCAGAGTTTGTCAAATAATACATGATTACAACAAAACGACAACAGAAGATAGAACGTAATCATGCCGACCTCAGCGGTCCGAGAAGAGGATCCGACTCCAAAATGCGCGTGCCCGCCGATCACCACCCAACTGGACCTACTGCGGTCCTGAAAATATAAACAACAATGCCTGAGTTTCCAGAAGGAAACCCCGTATGCCAACTCACCTACATGCATGCATTACATAATGAACCTATCATACTAGTATCATGTCATGGCATCGACAGAAAGGAAAACAGTTCCCCTGAAGGATAAAACAGGACATCAGTCCGACAATCAACAACGAGTCTCCCGAGGAGACCTACTGCAGGCACATGCAGCCTTACAGCACGCGACATCGCACCCCCCACACGCAGCTACACTACACAAGGGTTCGGCAGGGAGCCTCTGTCACGCCTGCACGCCGATAGAATACAGATCTGCAAATCTCAGTGGTCGGAGCCACAGGGACCAACGGGGCCGTCGCCCGGAAGGTATAACAACAACATCTCGGTAGGTGCCCAGCCGAGGAAAACAACATAGCCGGCACAGCCTCGGCCCAACAATCATCATCGCCGGCACAACCTCAGCGGCATCACCGGCACTGCATCGGTGGTCCATCACAACGTCCGGCACAGCATCGGACGGGTCCAGACCGAAGTCTGCCAGGTCATCAGGCTCCTCGAGCCGCAAACACCAACCACGCCGCTATAAAAGCAGGGCAGCGACCTCCGTAGCCCGTAGGCCGGTAGTCACCTCACCCAACGCCAGTTGCCTGCCCGCACAACATCAACACTGGGATCCGCGATCCCTCAGGCCTGCTATACTACAATAAGTCCAAATAAACCATCACAAGTCACGGTCCATACACGGAGGTGAAGCGTCCTGAACACCCACACTCTTCCCAACGGCGGTCCCTGGGCAGGCACGTATCACGCACCCACCGTCACCTCCCGGCTCACGCACAAGGCGAGGACACGGGTTTCCGTGGACAAAGTTGGCGTTCAAAAAGGGAACCAGGAATTCTGTCCTGGGCCCAAACGGTCGACCGGAAGAGGTGATTCGGTCGACCGGTTCCAGAAAGGAATCGGTCGACCGTACTCCTAAAACGGTCTACCGCTGCGCTCAAAACAGAACCCCCAACGGTCGAACAAAGGTCTAAAACCGGTCGACCGAACGAGGTCAAAATCCGGAGTCTGGTCAACATTAAATTCAACTCTATCGGTCGACCGACTCAGGGGTCTCGGTCGACTGAAAACAGACAGGGTCAACCTATTATTCTAAGTCATATAATCGGTCGAACGCAAACCTCCAACGGTCGAACAACAAACGATCGGTCGAACGTCACATGAAATCGGTCGAACAAATCATGCAAAACTAACAGGTACACTTAAGTTCCGGTCGAACACAACAAGGACCGGTCGACCGACAACAGGTAGAAAAATCCCAACTCACCAGCAATAATACACTACCTGTCGACCGCCCCAAGGCATCGTTCGATCGGTGATGGTTAAAGTCGGGCAAACAGTGCTAAAACGGTCGACCGCCCGAAGGATCCGGTCGACCGTTGGTCGTCTTCAACCTCGCGCCAGCCGAGGTTTTACGAAGAAACGCGTCGCCGGAGAGGTCTCCGACCTCCCCCGACTCGACCAACGCATCCCTCACATGAGGGTCAACAAACAAACCACACTAAGGAGCGGCATACCTCAAAAGAAACGACGAAAATGCCGGAGCAACGCTCACGCCTCCGCGTCCTCGATCACGCGCCGCGCCTCTCCCGCACGAGCACCTTCCTCTCTCGACGCCTCCGCAGCTGCTCCACCAACACGCGCACCAGCAAGGAAAGGAAGGAAGAAATGAGGGAATGGAGAAGAAAAGAAGAAGAAGAAGAAACTATGTTTATAACCCCGTCTGCTACAGTGCCCGCCAACCTCACCATCACCCTACTCACCTCAGGCCACTGTAGCCCGCCTCTTCCCCATGCAAACCCAACTTCCCATGCAAAGCAAGCCCTAATCCTCCTCTAATCTCCATTAGCTTCCTAATCTCGGTTAGGGACATAACATTTAGAATATTGGTTTTTTCTTGAGTCATCTGATCATTTTCTTCAAATTTCCAAATATTTTCTTGAATCAATTCGGACGAATGGCAGTCGCTTAGGTTGTTCCATTCTCTCGTTTGGACCTTCATTTGGACGACTAGTGTTTCCTTGAGTTGTTTGTTGCAACAATTTTGTGACCGTTAAGCTTGTCCATTCAGACGACCTGTATGGTTAGTAAGTCATTCAATTCATGCTTGCTTTAAAGGGGTTTATACTAAATATAGTTGTTACCTTGGTTAATGATTTAAACCTTATCCTGACTGATGTATCCAAATTTGTCGCATTGTAATATCCTTAATATATTCAATCAACAAATTCAGACAACCTAGCCTCACTCTATTGGACGAATGACTCATCCCTGGGTCATCTGATTCTATTTCAGCCTATAAATACGGGAAAAATAATTCAAAATCACGATGAAAAAATACCAATTGGCAAATTATAGGAGTTGTGAAAACAATTTGCAAAATATAAACCTCGTAGTGGAGTTACCATTTTCAAAAGTAAAACAAAATGGTAACTTCATCACAATTTTTACTTATCCTAATTTTGAGAAATCGTGCATTTCAATTAAAAAAATGAATTCATTTTTTTACTATAAATAGAATATTTTTTCGGGTATTTTGATAACATATTTATTTTTCTCTTTTTCGTCATCAATTCAAGTACCACATTGTTAGAGTTTCGATAATTTTTGAAATTAAAAATTTTAAATTATAAATTAGACATTTCAACAAAACTTTAGGATTAAAGATAAAAAGACAAACAAACCAGTTTTGTGAACAAAAAAAATCATCTATTGTATAAACTAAATGTATATTTTTGAAGTTGGATGAATGTCTTAATCTCAAATATTTAAAAGTAAAAAATATGCTATTCTCAGGTTGGATTTTTTTATTCTATTATTTGTGTTTTCGTCTTTGAGGATTTGAATTAATTTGCTATAAAGACATACATCTAGTTTAATATAAATAATTTGACTTTAACACATAAGATGAGTTTTTATTATTATTTTGATCACAAAATCAACTTCTATGTCTTTTTATCATTAATTCAAGTACCAATTCCTATAGTTTCATTGAAATCCTTAATTTTAATTTAAAATATTTTATTTAAAAAATCAGTAGAACACTCACAATGTGATACTTGAATTGATGACAAAAAAGAGAGAAACAAAATCCCTAATTTTAATTATAAATGTTCTATTTCAAAAATCAATAAAACACTTACAATGTGGTACTTGAATTGATGATAAAAAAGAGAGAAACATGAATATGTTATCAAAACATCCAAATAAGTATCCATCATGTTGAAAATGAATTTGAATTTTTTAATGGAAATACATGATTTCTAAAAATAAGGATAAGTAAAAAACGGTGTTGGAGTTATCGTTTTTTTTTACTTTTTAAAAATGGTAAATCCACTACTAGGTTTATATATTGCCAACTATTTCCACAACTCCCATACTTTGCAAAAAAAATATTTTTTTCATCATTATTTTGAAATTTTCTCCTAAATACATCCCTATGCTCTACATTTGAAAAATCAAATTCTCACTACTTCCTACACTCCATTGCTCACAAACTCTAAGCTCTCAATCCTCACTTGGCTCCCAATTCTCAAAGCTCACCTTTTGATTTCAAACGCCTCAAGTTAGATTCACTTAAAGATAAATCAAGGTTGTAGTTCCATTTGGGAGCATCTTCCCGGAGTGTGGGAGAGGTCCAAGCTACGTGAGGATATTCGGTAGCTTGCATTGTATAAGGTTTGGTCTTCGCTGAGAAGGAAGCCGATCAATAGATAATCGAGTGGTGCTCATGTGGTGAGCGGGACTCGGGAAGGGGATTAGGACATGGGAGGCACATCAAACCTCTATAAACCCGCTTGTTGATCGTGTGATTTTTCATGTTCTTATCTTTCTTGTTTTTATTCCCCAATTGCACGTATATTGGTCTATTCAACCCTCTCTACACCACCTCATTAGACCAGTTTATTAAGGCCATTAGATCCTACCTTTCTGGGTCAAGATCAATTTAGTGCATTCTTGAGTGTGTGATCTACTGATACGGTTGCCAAAACCGACGTTGTTGCCTAGTAGGAGAAAGAGGATCATAAAAACTCCAATTAAACTAAATCTTTGAATTAGCAATCATACCAATTATTCATATCAATTGATACTAATATACTAGATATGTCATATATAGGTGTTTCCTTATTGTTTATCTTTTAGGAATTAATATCAATTATTCATATCAATTGATACTAATATACTAAATATGCAATATATAGGTGTTTCCTTATTCTTTATCTTTTAGGAATTAATTCCTTTTTGCTTCTTCCTATTTACGGAGTTTCCTCCTTTTTGTAAGTCTCTTATAAGAGATAAACTTGTTGATATTAAATGGAGAAAAATTAATCAAAGTCAAAGTCGTTTCTAGTATCTTGGAGATAGTCTCTTCTCAAATTGAGATCTTATCAATTGGTGCTTTCATTCTTCCAATGGCAGAAGGAACTCGCTTCAAAACCCTTGAAGACGCCTCCAAACGCCACAGCGCGGCATTGCACGACATGACCAAGCAAGTTAACCACATCAAAAATCATTTAGGAGAGGTCATTACTCTCCTTACATCCATCATCGGTCGCCTCAACGTCGAGCAACCACCACCAACGCCACTAGGGGTGCAAATGGTTACCGAATATTCGAGTATGTGATTCGAGCATTTCTATTTATTTGGTATTTGACAAGGGTTAGGCTACCGAATTGAAATTGGAAATGGAATTGATCATGTATACCTTACCAATTAGAAATTCAAATTCGGATATACCGCCTACCAAATTCGAGTATCCGAATATCTAAATAAAATAATAATAATAATATAATATCCAATCTAATATCCATGGTTCAGATTCAATCTTACTTTAAATCCAAAGGTCAGATTTCTCTCCACCTAATATCTGAACCAAGCCCTATTCCTCTCCAACTCCAAGTCGTCACATACTCCCACCCAAACTCATCCAAACTCCAAACCTTGTTCCTCTCCTCCAACTCCAAGTCTCACCTGCGAGAGTCTCGTCCACAACCCCGACTTCCTCTTGATCCCATCTAGTTTTGGTTTATCCAAGAGCAGAACCATCGTCTCTCGAAGCTCTTCGTCAGAGGTATTATTTCTTTAACCTTTTGGATTTGGGGTCTAGTCTGGTCTAGGGATTCCGGCTGATTTCCACTGAAATTACATTACATGATCATGATGACTTCCACTTCATCTTCTCTTCTATCTTTTTTAAACAATAAAATGACATTAGGCAATGTTTAGAACTAGTGGGGAGATTAGGACGAACCTGATAGCAAGTTTTTTTCTTTCAATTGAATGTTTGCTTGATGATTTTTTATGATTTAAGTCTGAAATTTTGAACTTAAATGTATGCAACATGTCTCTTCTTTGGTATTACCTATTAGGTTTCTTTAAGGTTGAAAAATTGGATGTTTGCTTGATTATTTCTTTTGATTTTAAGTCTGAAATTTTGAACTTTAATGTGTGGAACATCTTATTTGTTCTTTTTTCATATAGCTTTGCAAAATAAAATGGTCGAAACACAAGATGGTAACGTGAATGTTGAATATGAAAGTGAACCAGTTTACAAACAACGAATATTGTGGTCAAAGGCATGGGCTGATTTTGATAGAAAGAGGGATAATAATGGTGATATCACTGCTACCTGCAAACATTGTATGAAGTCCATTTCTGCGAATAGTTCAAGTGAAACAACTCGTCTTTTTAACCATCTCAAAGTTTGCATTCCTTATAAAAGGAAAAGTGGACTAAATGCAAGTAAGGGTCAGCTTATGATTAAAACAACAAAAACAAAAAAAGATGGGACTAATGACATAAAGTGCTTTAAGTTTGATCAAGGTGTAAGTAGACAACATTTTGCACATATGTTTATTTTGCATGAATACCCGTTTTCCATGACTGAGCACGTTGGGTTCAGGACATTCATTAGTAGTTTGGAGCCAAAGTTTAAGTTGTTGTCTCGTACTATAGTTCAAGCAGTTTGTATGAAAATAGTTGAAAGAGAGAACAAAAAGGTTTATAAAAGTCTCGAAAGCCTCAAATCTCGAGTAAGTCTAACTGCGGATATGCGGACAACCCTTGGTAATAAGGGATATTTGTGTATGACTTGTCATTTCATTAGTGAGAAATGGAAGCTTCAGGAAAAAAAAATTGAACTTTGTTTATGTCGAGTTTCCTCATGGGGCAACAGAACTGCTAAAGTACTTCAAGAATGCATTTATGCATAGAATATAGATAGTAAGTTGTTTAGTTTTGCATTGAATAATTGTTCTACAAATGATAAGATCATCAAAGAACTGCTTGAAGATGTCAATTTCAAAAAACACTTGCTTGCAAATGGGAAGTTGTTTCATTCTAGATGTTGTGCTCATGTACTGAATATAATTGTCCAAACTGGTTTGGGAGAATTGCATGGTGTTGTTGATAAGATACGTTCAAGTGTCAAATATGTTAAGAAGTCTCAAGCATGTCTAGAATGTCTTAAGAAATGTGCACAACAAAGTGCAGCACCAGAAAAAGGTCTAATACTTGATTGCCAAACTAGAAGAAATTCCACATATTTGATGCTTGAGAATGCTTTAGAGTTTAAAAAAATATTTTCTTGTTTGTCTGGTTTTGACAAGTCATACAAAACTCCACCATCTTCTGATGATTGGGACAATGCAGAACATGTTGTTGAATGCCTTAGTGTTTTTCTTGAGGCAACTGAAAGATTTTCTGGTACACTATATCCGACTTTGAATCATTATTTTAACAAAATATACATCATTCATGTTTCATTGAAATTGTGGATCCAAAATCCACATCCTTTCATCAAGGCCAAGACAACAAATATGTATAAGAAGTTTGAGAAATATTGGGGTGAAATAAATGTTCTCTTCACCACTGCTTGTATACTTGATCGAAGGTTTTAATTGAAGCCCATAGAGTACTTTTGGGTTAGTTTATGAAGACAGTTTGGAGGCTGGAAACAAGGTTGATTTTGTTCGTTCTGAGTTGGTGCATATATATGAGTGCTACAAATCCAAACATGCAAGCAATTCTTCTGGTGAAGATCGTACATCTTTCGTTGTGGCTCAACGAAAGGGTACAAATTCTAGGACATCTTTGAAAGGAATGTGTTCTAAAAGTTTTACTTTTATATTTCAATTATTATGAATTGAATGTGCAAACATTTTGTTCATTGATTATGGTATTCGTCTTTTGGAAGTGTTAAGGAAGAGACGTTTGGTCCTTAACCGTAGAGCTCTAAAATATAATGGTTTACATAAATCAAATGTTATTCACAATCATGGTAATTAACATGGAACATTAATCACCGAGATAAGATTGTCGTTTTGGTCATCGATTTTTGTAGCTCTACAAATAATTGACGAACACGAGTATATAAAAGAGGAAAAAATTACTTTTATATATTGAATAAACCTAACAAGTAAAACATTATGGAATTGTGTTTCGTGTCATTAATGTTTTACTGTGACTTGGATCCTAAGATATGAGACTTATATCTTTTCACTCAAGAAATGCTTAATTTGATTATTGTCAAAAGCTATCAATGAGTATAATGATAAAGACAATAGTTGGTTGAACATGACTTGTGCTGAAAAAGATAGCTAGTCAAACGATTATCATTGCCCCTCTTAATTGAGTGGTGATATTAGTGGGTCCATTGATAAAACAAAATTATAATGTGCACAATGTGACTTGAGTTAAGTCACATAGTTATAATTAGCTTAAAGAGATCAAGAAATGAATATAATACAGAGTTGACATATTTTTACTTTGTATATATTCTTAATATCATGAGGCAAGGGACAAACACAAGTTGTACACTTACATCACTAAATGGATCATGTTTTGGTTCGGGTTGAACAAAGACATCTATGCTAATTGGGTGACTATAATGTGTAGCTAGATACCGCTTATAGTCTGAGATATTAAGTGTTTAATATCACTGCCAATTTGGCTTAGATCCTCCTATAGGTCACACCACAAAACTGGGAAACAAGAGGCTTGATTTTGAGTTCATATGATGTGTCGGGTTTCATATGAAAATATGACACGTGTGGTGAATGAATAAAATTAATGTCACGAGAATTGACATAATTAGAATCATAATAAATTCATATGAGGTGTATATATTATATGGTGTAATAATTTAATATTACATAGTATAATATATTATATAAGATGTGAAGCCAAGCATGGGGTGTATAACGACTTAAGGAGTATAATATATTATATATTCCTCTTTGCAAATGGATACCCAACTTTCTCTCCAAATTCGGAGAGAAAGTTGTTTATTCATCGTTCTTCACAAAATACCAAAAAAATGAAATAACATGGTAATTCAAGCATGAATATTTTAGTAATATTATGCAATTTATTTCTTTTTCTTCTTCTAATCTAACTTATTTCTATCCAAAAAAGAAAGAAAGAAATACACATTCTCTTCTCTCCATTTCTTTTTTTCTTTTCTATACTTGATATTTTTATCTTGTTGAACCAATTGAGCTTCATTTGGTGAATCTAATCAACAATAAGTTCTCTAACAATGAAATGATAAATTGGATCTTTTCGAAATTTGCATTAATCTATTATGACTTATGTTGATACCTCTTGGCCGAATGTGGGGTATTAGAGGCATGACAACATCAAATCTGAATTCGCTTCCAAAATTTCAACATTCGAATGGATCACTCAATGGTCAACTCCCATCACATTAGCCTCGTTACCTTGTAGTTTGTACCTTTGGTTTGGAATGTGAAGATAAGTCTAGACATTGTAATGCATTGTTTGGGGTATTAGAGGCATGACAATAACATTGTAATTTGTACTTTGGAGTTGGAAAGATAAACTTGGACAATCAATAATGCATTGTTTGGGTGTTTTGGTTTCTTAAGAAACCAAGAAGGTCAAATCAGAACCAAAGACTAAAAGACCCCTATTGTACCTGCTCAAGGATCATATCGAGGGTAATTTCAGTAACTAAGCTAAAATCTAGGGTCTTTATTGATTGGAAAAAACTGGTCTGAGGTGTTTGTGGTTTTTCAGTGTAAAAACGAAAATCCAGTAGAAACCGGATTTAAGGGTTACGGAGAATCAGGTAGGTGTTTGGATGTGCATTGATTTTGAACAGTATTATTTCACAACAATCAAAATAAGCAACCAGACATCCAAACACAGCAGTTTGCTTATATGACTGTTTCTTTTACTTATAGGCAAATGTTTGTTGAACGCAGGGCGTCACGGACGCGTTCTACGTGGACATCCATGTCAGCCCTTACGTGGCCAAAGCATGAATGTTTTTTTGTTTTTTCTTCCTGATGTCCACTCAAATCACATTAAATGCGTTTCAACTCAGCACGTTCTCTCTCTCCACCCAAATACAAATATGATGACACTCTTTCTTTCTTCTTCATTCTTTCTCTCCAGAATAAATCACCATTTCGAAGAAGCGTCTGATGCCGACTCCCAGGATTCTTCACAACGTAAGCAGCGTGAATGGGACGGTGCGAAGACTTCCCGATGTTCTTGTCAACGCTCCGTGGTGAAGACTTACGTCTGTTCGGTTTATGTTGTACATCTCTCCGTAATAAATCACCATTTCGAGTAAGATATTACGTCGAAGAAGCGTCTGATGCCGACTCCGAAGGTTCTTGACAACGTAAGCAGCGTGAATGAGACAGTCATGTTTAAGTCTTACATCTTCTTTCCGATTTACTGGGAAAATATATATTATTTTTGTAATTTGTGTGTGTTTGTGTTTGTAATGGAAATCTGAGATGCTATTTTTTTCCTAAACGTAATTCTTGTGTGGTAAAATATACAGTGGGAGATTTGTTGAGTTTGTGCGGGGGTGGCAGGGGGCGGCAGCCCCTGCGGGGGACGTGAGTCCCCCCCGCAAAGCGAGCGGACAGAGGGAGCGCGCTTTGCGGACGTTTTTTTGTTTCGACATCATATTATTGCATTCCATATATTGATTCGTTTATTCCGACAATAATGAAGCCATATATTATTCCGGACTGCAAATACACTTATTCCGGACAGCAAATACACTTATTCTGGACAACAAGTCCACTTATTCCGGACAAACTTTATGTTCCGTTTCTGGACACACTTTATTCTTAAACCGGACAACAAATACACTTATTCCGGATTGCAAATACACTTATTCCGGACAAACTTTCTGTTCCGTTTCTGGTCACATTTTCTTCTTATTCCGGACTGCAAATACACTTATTCCGGACTGTAAATACACTTATTCCGGATAGCAAATACACTTATTCCGGACAACAAATCAACTTATTCCGGACAAACTTTATGTTCCGTTTCTGGACACACTTTATTCTTAAACCGGACAACAAATACACTTATTCCGGACAACAAATACACTTATTCCGGACAGCAAATACACTTATTCCGGACAAACTTTCTGTTCCGTTTCTGGACACACTTTCTTCTTATTCTGGACAACTACACTTATTCCGGACTGCAAATAAACTTATTCCGGACAGCAAATACACTTATTCCGGACAACAAATCAACTTATTCCGGACAAACTTTATGTTCCGTTTCTGGACACACTTTATTCTTAAACCGGACAACAAATACACTTATTCCGGACAACAAATACACTTATTCCGGACTGCAAATACACTTATTCCGTACAACAATATACACTTATTCCGGACAGACACATAACGTAAACAGGACAAACACATAATGTAAACTGCACACACACATAAAGTAAGCTAGACAAATTAAGTTGATCCAACGTAAAACTTAAAAACAAATATTTTATTATGATAAGTGTGGGCTCTGCACGAATAATGAGACTGCACGATGTCCTAGGGTCTGCACACTGTCTTATCTGTGTATTGGGAAATGAATCGTTCAACTTAAAGAACCGGCGTTTTTTAAAAAGACCAAAACGCGCGAAGAGAAATTTCGCTGACTGGACGCTGACTCAAAGAAAAATATCTGAGCTGTACAGATCCACGTAAGGCGCGTCCGTGACGCGCGCGTCCGTCTATAACTACTCTTACTTATATGACTGTTTTGTTTCTTAAGAAACCAAAGCATCCAAACAAGGTACCAGTTTGCTCAGGAAAATTGAACACAAATCGTACCTTTCGCACATTTCGATTTATGCACAATTTTCCAAAAATAACCCTCCAGTGTACACATCCAAACACAACTGGTTTACTTAAGAAAACATGACAGAAACATATACTTAAGAAAACATGACAGAAACATATACCGTAACAACTATTAGTTTCTCTCTAGTTTTCCAAAAATCAATCACCAAGTTCACACATCCGTTGTAAGAAACTACCAAAAATGGGTCAGATGTGTTTCTGATTTTCCAATGTGAAAATAAAAAAAATAGATAGAAACAAGGTTTAAGGATTATGAAAAACCGTGAGCTTTTGGATGTGAATTGTTTTTCAACAATCATGTTTCAATATAAGCTGTGGTAAGTGGTAGGTAACTCGTCTCGGATTGAAATAGGGAAGGTAAGCCGAAGCAAGCAGTGACCCCACTTCCTATCCTACCCCAACGCCAACGAATGGGACGTCCTCAGAAATCTAGAGACCCAAACCAACCCCCGTCTCCCCTCCCATCCCCTCTGCCTTGCGCGCTAAGCACACCCGACCCCCCTATAAATACCCCCACCTTCCCCTCCATCCCACCCCATCCAATCCCAATGGTGCACCTCTACACTGCATGGCTCCCGCCGCCGGTGGCCGAGGCCACGGCGAGGGAAAAAGACTCCTTCGCCGCCGCCGTCCGATCCGTCGCGGAGCTTTGGAATCCCGATGATGAGGAGTCCGTTTACGCAACTCTCAAGTGGATCTCGATTTTCGACACGTGAGAGTCGTCTTCTTTGCCTTTTTTTGACTCCGATTGGGGGTTTGGAGTGTGGAATGGGGTTGGGTGGTTTGGTTGTTTGGAATTGGGATAGAGTGTGGAATTGAGGTTTGGTTGGGGTTTCGGATTCGATTGGAAGTGGAATTGGAGGTTTCGGTGGTTATTTTTTACTCTTTTTGTTTATGTGGAGTTGTTTCGGTCGGTTAGTTTGATGTTTGGATTGTTTTTGAGGGCTCGGTTGGTGTGGGATTGACAATTGAGGTTCGGTGTATGTTTCAGAATCCGTTGGAAATGGAATTGGAGGTTTGTTTGTGAGGGGCTTGTGGTGGTTGTTACGCGGATTTGCTTCTGGAGTTAATATAGAGTTGTTTCGGTTGGTTAGTTTGATGTTTGGATTGTTTCCGAGGTTCGATTGCTGTGGGATTGACAATTCAGGTTTGGTGTAGGTTTCAGATTCTGTTGGAAGTGGAATTGGAGGTTTGTTTGTGTTGATTTTGTGTTTGTGAGGGGGTTTCGATTGTTGTTACGTGGATTTGCTTCTGGTGTTGTTTATTTTTGTTAATGTGGAGTTGTTTCGGTATGTTAGTTTGGTGTTTGGATTGTTTCGGAGGCTTGGTTGATATGGGATTGGAAATGAGCTTTTGTTTTATGATGTAGAGTTTGGTTTGCAGGGTAGACTTGAGGTTGAAGTTTCTTTGGTCGATTTGATTTAGGCTTGTTGTTTATATGATTATATTGATGATCTGTTTTTGCTTGAGTTGAAGCTGCAAATTAAGTTGGTGCAGAAGTGTTTTTTTTGCTTGCTATGATGTTGTTTCTTCATTGCGTCAAAATTTGAGCTTCAAAGTCAACTAAGAAACAAGAATCACTTTGACTTCAGTGCGAAACTTCTTTTTTTGGATCGGTCAGTGTGGAACTGTTTTGTTAGTGTATGTTTACTGTTATGGATTAAAAAATAAAATAACAACCAAGTTTTAGTTTTTTTTAAGTTGAAAACTTGAGTTTGGTACTTTGTTGTTGGGCATCAACTTGCTCCTGTGCTGAATTGGGTGGGCATAATTAATTGGTTTGTGCATTAAGAACTTCACAAGTGGTTATCTTCTGATTTTCACTTCCAGTCCATATGTTGGTGAATTTCTGATGTGCCTCTTGGTACAGGTTAACTGTTCTAGTATTGGTGTCTGGGCTTAGAGTCCAGTTCTATTTTCCACTTTGTTCGTTTGTAAACCAAATTGTTGTTCTGTTATTTTGGTCCCGCGACTTAGATAATAATTATATTGCTTGGAATTGTTGTTTGGTTGTTCCTTGCACAAGTAATAAGTAACTAGAGGTAAAATTTCCCTGTCAAATGTGTTTTAGAATCCAAGATAGATATATATGTATTATAATATTAAATTAAACAATAAAATATAGTACGATAAATATGGTTTTACTTTATAATAAGGGTGCTGATACACAGACGCCTCGCGTCACGGACGCACATTATGTCACCGGCCACATTAGCAAACGTGGGGGGTTTCCGATAAAAGAATCATGATTTGTGGACTATTTAAATCATTAACAATTTGTGATTCCTGATAAAGATGATACAATTTGTTTCCCAACAAAGCAAAAAATGACTGGACACACTCTGGACAAATTCTAGACACACATTCTGTACACACTTCGGATACATTCTAGACACACTCTGAACAGACCCTGGACACACTCCGGACACACATTCTGGACACACTTCTGGACACACTCTGGACACAAATTCTGGACACACTCTGGACACATTCTGAACACACACTCTAAACACATTATGGACACACTCTAAACACATTCTTGACACATCCAAAGTGTGTCCTGATTGTGTCTAGAGCTTGTCCAGATTGTGTCCTTTCAAATAAGGTAAAGGATGGTAGATACAATCTTGAAAATGAGTATTAACACAATTTGGAAAGTAAACAATATCATGCATTTGGAAAATAAACGTTGCCTAGAATGTCGTGCCTCCTATTTATGTGAAAATTCATTGACGTGGAAAAAGGGTGCTTCACGTTGGACGTGTTTGTGACGCATGCGTCCAACAATCGTTTTCCTTATAATAAATGTATAGAATAATTGTAAATTACATGACATAGTGAGACAAATATGATTCCACAGGCGTTGTGAAAAAAATCGAAGAAATGTAAAAAAAGGAAAAAAACTTAGAGGAAAAAAATCAGAGTCTGGCGAACTTTATAATATATATATATATATATAGATAGATTTGGTTGTTTAGAAAACTGAAGATGGGTTAGAAGCCTAATGCTCTAATGCTCAAAAGGAAAAAAAAAACAATTTGTTGCCTTTGAGTTATACATACATGTTCGGGTTCCATTGGAGGTGAATTATGGAAAAGGTTAGTGCCATTGCAGTGTTGTGACCAATATGAGGCTTCAGATGATTTGATTCTTCTCATAGACTCATACTATATATTACGGTAGTGTTTGGGACAATTTGAATTTGAATGCATTTCTTTGCCCACGAACTACCCCTTCAGAATTCTGTCTGACAATCTGTTTACTCAGAAAACAGGCTGCTTTTACCTTTTAAACTGACCAAATTCTATTTTTTTGCTGGTACGATTTTAGCGTTGTTTGTGTCATGACGATATAAGCATCTTTATGCAAATTAAATGAATAATCTTTGGTTGAGAGTAATAGGTGCTTAGGGCTCTTGCTCCAACTAAAATGTTGGAGAATAATGGGAATCACAGGAATAGAGTTCTTTTTTTCAAACGAAATTTATTCTTTACTAACTTGCTTATTCCTATAGAAAGTTGTTCGTCAATGTTTTTTTTTTGGTAATTTTAGGATGACGTGTCACTTCTAAAGTTGTGCACTTTAACCTTTTATGGTTGCAGTTTCTTAAATGCGAAAAGTGATGTTTCTTTGGAAGATATAAACACACTTGTCTTGCTCGGATTGGAGTTGTTTCAAAAATCACAAAACAAACTTTATGCTCAGGTTGACACCATATTAGTTCTTTACCCTTGTTATTTATGTAATATAATTTATTTCCTATATCTTGGCTTATCACATACTTTGTTTTCATTAAATGTACTAGGTTAGATGGGGAAGTATATTGATCAGGTTGATAAGGAAGTATGGAAAAAAACTATCTCTGGTGGTTCATTGGAGACCTCTCTATGATAGTTTAATAAACACACATTTTAAAAGGTACGTACAATTTTTCATTTCATGTTTCAGTTGCATCATGATTAATTTACAAAATTGCTTTGGGGGGGGGGGGGGGGACTCTAAAAACGAAGGAGTAATAAACTTGGATGTTGGAGTTCGTTCTCCATCCTTCGACACCTTTGAATAACCATTTTTTGTGGATCAATTTTACTAGACTAACTTCTATGTTGTGTACCATTAAAGAGTGGGATAGAGCACATATGAGAATAACAGAACATCATAAGGTGAAATCCCAAAACAAGGCCCTAGTATCTGACTTCAAGCACCTTTACGTGACAACCATATACTAACTACACAACCCATAAGTCACATTGATATCACCCAGAAGTCATTCTCAGTGAGAAACATGTTGCATCGATGTTGTTTGGCTTTGATAGAATTTGGTTTCCTTTGTTTCTCAACTATATTATCAAGTGCACCTCCTTCTCTTATTAGACCTACTACTGGAACATTGGACACATTATATCGTTTTATATGTGAAGATTCACGATTGACCAATTGTAAATATTACGAGAGCATAACAAAATTATGTGATATGGGGAGTCACAATACATTTATTTGAAAAAAATGGTTCAAATCTAGTGATAACATTTTTGATACCATGATACGGAATAAAAACATTTCCTTATCAATCTCGAAATACAAGGCCTTGTTGTTAGTCGATACTACCCAGTGTGCTCTTTTTGGTTGACCACCAAACCTAGTTAAACAAGTGTTGAGTTCTATTTGAAACATTGCTCTCAGCTCAAATTTAGTTTGTGTCTAGTTCCACTTGTTGACTTAGGCAAGGGACATCAAATTTCTCAAATAATGCAAGTATTTCTAAAAGGCTTCATGAGTATGTCGTCTAATGCTCTCTAGTAGTTAGAGGCCTAACCAATAAAAAAAAGTAGTTAGAGGCCTATAGCTTTGAAATGTTTTCAAAAAACTATAGCTTGCAATGTTTTTATAATGATGTGTAAATCAAAAACTTATCGAGAGAAGCATACATGAGTTTTTTTTCGCAAGTAAAAGGGAGGTCAGACTTTTAAAAATATTGATTTTTGTAAAAAAAAATTACGAGCTGTGTATACTAGCAAACGAAGGAGCTTTTCTAAGTATGCTAATGTGTAACAAGAAAGGCAAACAAACAAAACTTCCGGCCACACAACCAAACTAATACGTCCAAGGCACCAACTACGGATGTCACTCACCAGAACCCGTCCGACCCCACATAGCATGGCCCCATGGAGCATTCACTAATGCCTTGTCTTTTAGTTCACGATAGACCCATGGCGGAGAACTCCGCTACCGCCAAACATTCATCAACTCCTCACGATCTTCTTGGGTAATTAACACTGATCCCACAATTTCTCTCCTCAAATAGCCTCGTGCTACTCTTTTTCCAAAGCTCGTAGACCACTACGCCTGTTACCATCCTCATGATAGCCATAAGTGCTTCGGGTCGATCTTGACATGCTCTTTTGATTCTGTCGAGCTCCTCAACCAGCAAAAGACCTTGAATGTTGGGGATACTAAGGATTTAAAGTACCTTAACTCAAACATTTGCCGCATAAGAACACCCGAGTAGGTCTTACTCATATATTTTCCAAGTATATATTACAATATCCAATTAAGCATATATATTTATAGATTTATACTTTTAATATTGTTTTACGACCAAATGGTACAATTTAAATCAGTAGGGTAGATTGGAACAGAACATAAGGTAAAATGATATATCTTAATGTATATATTATTATATTTGTATCATTTGGTGCTAAAAATGTATAATTTTCTTCGTTGTGCCATATCTATGCTTTACCTTAATATATTAATATAAGGTCTCATTGTTATAATATTTGAAGTTTAAGGTTATGAATTTAAATCAGTAAGACAAGTGGTTCCTCGAAGAGACTTATTTTATTCTTAATATAATATCTTTGACCCATCAAAAAAGCTTAGATGGCTATGTATGTAATTTTTCCCCGAAATCTTTTAGTTTTTTAGCACATCTGCAAGGTAAATCAACACTAATTTTTTAAAATCAATTAGTGTTGTAGTATGAGAAACATTTTATTGAGTGTTTACGTTATTTATTATCACAAAATATAAGTCTAACATGTTATATTATATTATCTAACGAACTAAGTATACATAAAAGTTGAAAACATGTGCTCCAATTGTTTTACCTTGACATTATATGAATATTCAATTCACACATTTATGAAAAATTTCTAGATACACATTGTGATTAGTTACAAAGTTACATATATAATGTTCCTCATATAAGCCATGAGCCTTGTATTTAGGGGGCGAATGGATATGGATTATTATGTATGTATTCATTTGTGTATCCAAAAAGTGAAAGATTATGGATGTTAAATTTTTATATCTGGTGGATATGGATACAAATATTGTTTTATCAAACTTTTTGCTAGGGATACTGATGTCAAGTTCAAAAGATGAGTGGTTGCGGATTTAGATGTATTTTTTCCTATATACGGAGAGATATATCCACAGATGTAAAAGAATTGCAATATATATTAATTACAAACCTAAATACACCATATCTTTAAGGTTTCCTATAACTAATAATTATTTATAACACCATTATATAAATATATTTAAATTAACTCTATAAAACATAAATCTAAAATTACCAAAACCTACCTTGTAGCCTTTTATTTTCTTCAAATGATACCCTACATGTTTCCTTTTCCTCTACCTTGTAGACCATACTAAACTTAAAAGCTAAGATTTCCTAAAAGCTAACCCTGAAAGCCAAAATCTTACATATTTTTCTCAATATATGCAATGTTCACAGGTCCAACAGCATGAAGCCTATTGTAACAATCTTTCTTGGAACTTCTCTTTTATTGTGAAAGTTAAAAATATTTGATACTTTTGTTTCCAACATATATGACAAGTATTCAAGATTTTTTATAATATGTAACATTTTTCTGAAAAAATAATGTTTTATTACATAATGTCATAGATATGGACACCTATTTTGATAGCTGATTTGTATCCAAACATGTTTGTTTTTGGATCATATTCGATTGTGTCCAATATGGATATCGTTTTTCTGTGTCCGTAATGATCAATATCTATATCTATATTCGACCTTTGACAATGGATATGGGTAAGGCCTATATTTGTACCCTATACATACCATTTGCACCTCTGCCTCTATTAGTGCATGTTCCTACTTACAATATTTATTAGGATAGAAAATCTCTTCTGAAGACAAATGTTTTAGTATGTTATCATATTAAGGTAAAATTCTATAAGAAAGCCCTTATCATTTTAGGACACATTGGAGCCACTGCTATTTTTTAGCAGATTCAGTTCATTTTGAGTCTTATGTGACAAGAAAATTCTACTTAAGTTAAAAGAATTTTTTTATAGAACCACAATAAGACCTTCAATGCTATATGATGCGGAATGTTGGGTCACTAAAAGACATTTACAAAAAACGAGTGCATCTGAAATGATGATGTTGAAGTGGATGTGTGGTCATACGCGAATGGATCAGATTAGAAGAGAAAGTTATACAACATAGACTGAGATGATTTGAACATGTACAAAGAAGACCTATGGAAGCACCTATAAGAAGAGTAGTATTGAATCAGATCGAAGACACAAAAAGAGGAAGAGGTAAACCACGATTGACTTGGGAGGAAACAGTCAAAAGAGATCTAAAAGATTGGAATGTTCATCGGGAATTTGCATTGGATAGAAACGTGTGGAAGAAGGCGATTCACGTGCCTGAACCGTGACTCCTTAGAGTTTCATTTCTAGCATACCCCAACTAGTTTGGGATTAAAGGCTTTGTTGTTAATGATTCAGTTCATTTTGAATGTTTTTGGATCCCAAAGGGCTTCCAAATCTATACGAAATGGATAATTTTCACCCGCCTCTCTCAGTGGTCATTGATCACCACTGTTGATCTTACACATGAATGTTGACCTACTCACCTTCTCCTACTATCATCAATCATTTTCAACAAAAAATCAACACTGCCACCACATTCATTGGAGCTTCAATTGCCATGCTTATGAACCTTTGAAGCTCTACTGAAGCTCTCATGGTAGTCTAGGACTTACACAATGGTGGTCGGAGCTCCAGTGACCGCAATTGTTATTTAGTAGTCGGTGGCTGGCGATAAGGGCAAGATTGGTGAGGGCTAGAACTAGTAGTAGTCGGTGAGCAAGTCAGTAATAATGTTAAACTTTGTAACTTGCAATTGATGACAACATGGAAGTAGGAGAGTTATGAAAGGAAATGGTTTCTGGTTTATTCAATTTTCATTTTATATAGTTAATTAAGTGGTCCAATCGTGTAAAAACTAAAAACAAATAGAAATGGTTTTTAATGTGCAATATTATGAAAGAAGTCTAAATTTGTCGAAATGTTTAAGTTGGTCTTTTTAAGGCAATTTATCTTTCTGTATACTTATCTACCACTTTTCTTGAAAATAAATTGCTGTTGCTACCTTTATATTTTACGCATATCTTCACTCTTTCTGTAGTATGTTATGAACATATGATAAATATAAAATACAAAGGATTGTTTTCTAACCAGTTTTCATATTTTGTTATTTACCATCTAAATTACTTGCTTAAATTGACTCAAACCGTGGATGTTAGATGAAGTTTATCCTAAAGAAAATTAACCATCTGACCCTGATTTCAGTGCTTTTCAGCTTATCACAGATATTGTAATCAAACTAGTGTCCTGAAAATTTCATTATTCTAAAATTTATGTATTCTTCTTTTCGTGTTCTGATATCACTATCCAAACCAAGTCAACACACAACGTGAGGAGTCTGTGTAATATTAGCGTAAAATTCGAAATGACTTGTTTCTTTCAATATTACCCCTCTATTCAGTTGCTTCATTTTTTTTTTCTGTGTATGACTTTTATCAATCTGTAGCACATCTTTTCCTTTTACTATATTTGATTACCTTAAAGTTCTTGTGTTTATTCTGTAGAAATGCAGGCCCTGAAGGATGGAGGTTGAGACAACAACACTTTGAGACATTGACATGCCTTGTGCAGTCATGCCGCAGGTTCTTTCCACCAGGATCTGCTTCTGAGATCTGGAAAGAATTCAGGTACTTGTCTGAATATATGTGCAGAAACTAATTGCTCTTAAGGTTCTGTGTTCGTTTGAATTTTAATATCATAACAAAGGGCGAAGCTGTCCACTCGTTTGTCATCTTCTTTCAGCTTCCATGTCATGTTAAGATTAGACTTAAGCACCTGAAATTGTACGGAGTGGAATTTTTTTGTACATTTTTTACATGTGAAATGTGGGGCTGCATATGGTACAGATATATTAACATATATGGAAGAAGTAAACAGTGTTATTCCTCTACTGAGATTTCGGGTTTGAAAAATGTTCAGGAATGTGGCCAATGTGGCTCTGCATATAGCAGCCACCTAGCCGATGCAGACCACTGACCCCACACCCGCAGCACATTGGGGTGATGTGAGCCAGGAAATGTTGGCCTGCATCAATGGGTGCAATGGAGCGCATGGCCGCATTCCATTTTTTCCGACACATTTGTTTATATATTTTATTTAGGATTTTATGTCCGTGTTTTTTTTTTTTCTGTTTATTCATATTGTTTAAGGAATTTAGGTCTCTTCACTTAAAAGAAGGATAGTATATACGGTGTTTATGTTTTTTGGTCTAAATTTAAAATAACTCTTTTTCTGACTCCAACATTATTTCTATGCATATTTATTTTGGATTGTACCTAATATACATATTATTATTTTTACTTAAATCTTAATCTGCACATCCCCACCCCACTCGACCCACACACTCACAAAATTCCCCACATTGTATCATATTCACATTGCCGCATCGCATTTGCATTCCTAAACCTTGGGTTTGAAAATGTGAAGTTGGATGGCTTTCTTAAGCTGAAGGTTTTTTAAAATTTCAATTTGTTGGCTATTGCTATTAGAAAATATAATATTATTATAATACTAAGCGTGGCCTTGTGTCATTGTTAGCAATCCATGTAAGAATCTTCCTTCTATTCATTGTTGTCTAAATCTATCTTACAGTTTTTTCTTCTGTTATGTTGAAGGTCCTTACTAGAAAATCCATGGCACAATTCATCGTTTGAAGGCTCTGGTTTTGTGCAACTTTTTCTTCCCATGAACAAAGATAATGAAGATTTTTTCACAAAGTAACTACGGAAAATTTCATTTTTTTTCTTCCTTTTTTAATGCTGTAACTTTGAGTCACTTCTCTTTTGTTGGCAGGGATTGGGTTAGACAGTGCATTGCCTTATGGGAATCAATTCCCAACTGTCAATTTTGGGATATTCAGTGGGTTTCGGTACTATCTGGTTGCATAAAGAGCTATAAGTCTTTTGACTGGGAGTGTTTCTTGCCAGTACTATTCACGAAGTACTTGAATATGTTTGAGGTAACACAACCTACTTCGAGATTCTTGATGTTGATTTTTTCTTTTTCTTTTTATGTTCTCCCTACACTTTACCAGACAAAAGAATGATTAATGTAGCAAACAAGGAATTGGAACCCTAAAGATGTGTTGAAATGAGCAATAAATGAAGTGCTTAAATGGAAAAAATGCATAAGTGGAAATATAACAATTCCTACAACAAATATCATGTTCTTTGTACCGATCAAAAAAATATCACGTTCTTTGTAGAAATAGTTGTGTGTATTTTTTCTCTTGGTGCAAAAACGTGAAAAAATGTATATTTCTTCTTTCACTGTGTCACATTTCATTTTACTCCAAAGTAAATTTCTATTCTTTCACGTATTTTAGGCTTAGGGCCTAACTTTGAGCCGTCACTCTAGGAATCCTTATTTTGTTTCACTTGTTCCTGATGTAGATGCCATTGCTTGTGTTATATGTTTATTACTCAAGATTTATATAAACAAGTAGTAGTTCTAGATATTTGTACTTCCTTCAAGCAATTCAAGGGCTTCTTACAACAACAACAACAACAACAACAACAAGAAAACCTTTTACTCCGAACAGGTTGGGATAGTCTAGAATGAAACTCAACAATTCAATAAAAAACCCCATTCTTCTCAGTTTATGTATTTTGGATGTCATGTTTTTGAAATTTGAACTGATTGAAGTAGCTACTACAAGGCTTAAATCAAAACTTTCATGCATAATTGCATATGCATGTTTTTGGCAAGTAGTCTAAGCGCATGCTTCACATGTACATTGAAATTTAAAATAAACCCAGATTTAGTTTTTAACAGGTAAATTAAAATTTTAAGTTATAATTCCTGAAGCAATATAAATTTACAACTTATATTTAGTTATGCCATCTTAATATATTCTTAATTCCACAGATTCACAGAAGAAGAATTACCATAACATATACATATTAAAACTATGATAACATCAAACTATCTTTTGCTAATATATAATCACACATCAATTAATTTCTTGAGTGTAAATTCATTTGAAAGACTTGCTTAATCTAACGATAAGATGATTATTTTCATTGGGATTAAAACTTCAATAGTTCATATCTGAGTTGTCATGTGGAAGGAGTAATTTTCACTAAAGGGTTGAAGCTATGAACTTTATGTCATGAACATACAAAAATATATAGTGAAAGGATTCATTGGTACATCGCACACAAAACCTGGATTTTCATGTTGTAACATTTTAATCCAACTAATTATTGGTGAAGCTAGACACGACTGTGATGTGATGACTTATCAAGAAAGACGACAAAATTGGAGACCAAAAGAAACTATAGGTTACAAAAGAAGTCAATACCCACCAGGATGAGTCATCAAAAGTCCTTTTGGTTTGCACCTGTTTCAAAAGTTGTTTCTTCATATTTGAGATTCTTCTCTTTTGCCTTTATTTATTCCTTTAGTCACTAAATTATGAGAAAAGAACTATAAATAGTGGATTTTTGGTTCCAAATTGTTATTGTAAAAGACATAAAAACAAAATTGAAGCCTTTTTAGAAGAGAAATGAAAACACCTTTGTGATATGTGGATATTTTTACTTTATAACCAATAAAAAGAGAATCTTTCAACTTTATAAGCAATATTGTTGTGTTCAACATTTGATCATCTACAAGTAACTTCTAGTGTTAATAAAATGTTTGAATAAATCATGTTAGGAACTGTAGTATATGTCATGGAGGGCATAGTGCTTGTCTAGTGTGTATTTTGCCCGTTCTAGTTGTTGGATCGATGACCTAAGTGTTCAGGAGGGATGGGTGGGTGGGGTGAGTAAACTCTAAATGCAATTATACAATCTAATGCGGAATTTAAAACAAGTAAGATAGGATAAGCAAACAAAACAAGAGACACCACAATATATAGTCATATAGAGGTTCGACACGCCAACTGCGTCCTAGTTCTCTTTTCAAGATCCGCTCAGGACTCACCTTAGAGCTCCACTATGAAGTTCCATTAAATGATCTCCATCCCGGATTGAGATCAAGCTTACACCCCATATTCACAAACAAGCTCACATATTAGAATTACTCCCACAACCCGAGAAGGGACTTCTTCACGCCGGAGCCTTACAATCTTTTTATGACGAAGATTTAACTCTAACTTGAGCACTTGGAATAATTTGTATGCTACAGAATCAATTGAGTAGAGTGAAGTGAGTGAATGAGTTTGGATTTTCTCAAAGGAGCAAGAGAGTGTAGTTTTGATAATTGATGGGTGTTAACTATTGTAGGATCCCCTATTTATAGGCTAAAAGGTTAATAGAGACGTTGGGAAAAGTTGGAGCAGTTAGGAAAGCAACCGATTGAAAAAAGCAATAAAGATAAAGCGTTACAAGTTGCAATAGGACGACCAGGAAGAAACTCCACTTGATTACTGACCTAAGTTCCACATAGGAACTGCAGGGGTGGTCGATCGTGTTTCCACACAGGTCAATTAGTTCACTCAGTTTTAGCCTTTTAGGTACTGATGGACACTGTTCCACTGTGGTTGATTGGGCTTCTTCACAGGTCGATCGGAAAAATTGGGTAGAAGACATTGTTGGACAGGTCAATTAGAACAAGGCAGTGGTCGATTGGGACAAAAGATATGTAATAACTCCAAAACTAGCCGTTGGGAAAAAGAAAAAAAATTAACTTTCAGGAAAAGGAACCACATGACCAGTCAATTGCTTAAACAGAGTGTGACCCATAAATCCATAGGTCAATCAAGATCCACTATGGGTCGATCAGTGCAGGACTATAATGGTCAAGTTTAAGTATACGGTTTTGGGTGTTCAAATGTAGTCCAAAGAGTGTAATTTTTGATGTGTGACTCCTAGAGGTATCCTAGAGTGTAAGTGTGTATAATTCATCCCCTAATACTCAAGTTTACACAAGATCCCAATGACTAAAAAATTAATTCAATTTTCTTCGAATCTTGATCTCAAGTAATCTTCTTTATGCTCATACCTAAGAAGATAATACAAGTATATATGCATATGTGGTGTGGAATGCAGGGTGATAGATTCATTTTCATGATATATTTGATTTTAAGCATATGAATTGTTTGAATAAACTATATGGATTAAGTTGTTTTAAATCACCAAAATTAGTATTAAATACCTAAGAAGTCAACTCTAGTTGATGTGATTTCTTATTTTCAGGTTCCTGTCGGAAGTGGGAATGGGTCCTTCACTTTTCCACTAGAGGTTCCAAGAATTACTAGGTTCCTTTTTTCCGGAAGAACTGGTACTTCCGCCAAGGCCATTTCAAAATCAATTGTAAGGATGAACTCCCTGTTTTTGCAGAACGGCTGCATTTATTTTGCAAATAGCCATTCGCTAAATCTATTGCATGATTGTTGAAACCTGCCATTTTAGTACCTTCGTCTGTGTAGGTTGATGATGGATCTTCCAATTGACTAATTTTGCAGGTATATCTTCTGAAGCCTGGGGGATCGGCACAAAAACACTTTGAGAAACTCACCAATCTATTAGAGCAGTTTGTTACTTTGATCAAATAATTGTATGAATGATTTATTGGTAATCCTTCCCTTCCCTCATTTAGTTATATGTTACGTGTAGGTTTTACCATCCATCTAATGGGGGTAGATGGACTTCCTCGTTAGAACGTTTTCTGCGACATTTGGTAATTGCCTTCCAGAAACGTCTGCAGCAGGAACAACTGTAAGAATTAGAGAACATAATACAAAAACCATAATCTTCATCCTATTGTTTCCTGATGAAATCGTTGTTTCAGTGATTCAAGTGAGAGTGAAGTTACTGAACTGCATCTCGGTAAATTAGAAAGAGCATCTTTTGTGAGAGTGATACTGAAGTTAATAGACCGTGGTCAATACAGCAAAAATGAAGGTCTTGCTGAAACTGTAGCAATTGCAATGTCAATCTTGTCGTATATAGAGCCTTCAATAATGCTTCCGTTCATTGCTTCTCGATTTCACCTGGCCCTTGAGAATGTATGTATTTCTTTATTAGTGAAAATGCAGCATCTTATATTTTCCTTCAACATGCTCTCACCTTTTTTTCGAGCCTGATACATTGGATTTTGTCAGGATACAGCCACCCACCAGTTGAAGACTGTCATAACATCAGTAGCCTTTGCTAGTCGTCCATTCCTTTTTGCTTCCATTTTCCCTTCCTCGAGTGGTGAAACATGTGACGTTGAAGTGTCAGTCAACCTCTTAGTGGCATCCTTGTCAAATGCATTACTTGGAATGGATGCGAATGATCCTCCTAAGACCTTGGCCGCCATGCAGTTGATTACTTCCATATTCTCGAATGTAAGCGAACTGCTGTGTCCTATTTTTCTATGTTATGAGTTGTCTTGCTATTTGAAAAGCCTTTTGATGTTGTATGAGTTGTCTTACTATATCTCTGATACAGCTACCTGAGATAAGCGATGACAGCCAGCTGGTAACCTTGCATAATATCAGTTTCTCTGAGTGGCTCGAAAGTTTTTTTTCTTACCTTTTTTCCCTACCGGAACCCGGACCGGACCGAAACCCGGACCGGACCGGATTTTTTCGAAATTTTCCGGACCGAACCCGGACCGACCGGTCCGGTCCGGTTGACCGGGTCAACCTGGGTTTTGCTCTCCCCTATACATATGGCTTGCAAGTAATTTTTGACGCTAAAATAGTAACATGTCCTTTTCATGTTATTTGTTGTCTATGTATTGAGTTTGATTGGTGGTATACCTGGGCAGATACTTGCTGAATGAGAGATCCGATGATAGCATCCTTTTGATCCTTGTGATCCGGATAATTGACGCTTTAGGGAATGTTGGTATGGTTAATTATTGTACATGAATGATTTCAATACTGAGGTGTTGGTCTATGATTGCTTTCATGATTTATGGTATATATCGACAGGCAGCTTAGAAAATGAAGAGTGGCCAAATCACATGCAAGCTTGGAAATCAGAATCTGTGGCTATAATAGAGCCTTCATGCAACTTCATTTTGTCCCTTCATACAAAAGGAAAGAAAAGGTGGATTTTTTTGTTTGTTTGTGACAATTCAATGCTATTTATCAATTTTGTTGTTGCTTAAACACTCTAATATGGGTGTCATCTTCCTCTAGACCGCGATGGGCTCTTATTGATAAGGTATACATGCACAATACATGGAGATCTTCACAGGCTTTGTATCACAAGTACCGCACAGACAACAAGTTATCCCCCCCGGATGTGCTTATAGGTCTAATGGATGACCTCCTAATTAGGGGTGCACATGGGTCGGGTTTGGGCCTCAACCCGACCCAACCCGAAATTTTCGGGTTGGGAAAAAACCCAACCCAACCCGACCCGAAATTTTCGGGTTGGGTCGGGTTGGATCGGGTTGAACCCGAATTCGGAAATTTTCTCCCAAACTTGGTCGGGTTCGGTCGACCGGTGCTTAAACGGTCGACCGGTGGCTTGAAAACCTGAAATTTTCGGGTTGGAAACGGTCGACCGGTTTATTTGGGAAAAAAAAAAAAAAATCGGGTTCGGGTTGGGTTGGGTCAACTCGACCCCCTCAACCCGAACCCGACCCGAAAATTCGGGTTTTTGATTTTCCCAACCCGACCCGACCCGAACCCCTCCTCAACCCGACCCAACCCGACCAGTCGGGTTCGGGTTGGGTTTCGGGTTGAACCCAACCCATGTGCACCCCTACTCCTAATCCTCTCTCTCCACAGATATGAGACCGTTCACTCGTAAGTGCTTATTTACATTTGCTGAGTAGAGAATAATAATTCTGGCAATGCTGATAATATTCCTGTCGTATTATTATCACTATATGTATTATATAAAACTTTTAACAACAAAAAAAGTAAAACAATATCTGAGAATTAAAAGTTACAAATTACATTTTTTTTAACATTCATAATAACATGATAAAAGTATATAGAAAATAATATATACTAGAAAATATTCATAATAGTATTTCATAAACTTAATATTTTATTGTTTCACAAGTTATAGTCAAATAATTTAATTTTCCAAATTTTCTAGTAGTTCCACTAGTATGCGCAAACAACATAATGTTGGTCAATAGGAAATTGTATTCTACTTGATTTTTTTTTCCTTTGTTTTCTTTTTGATCATAGAAAATACGTTTTGGCACTTTACAAGTGCACAAATGTTGAGCAAATGGTTTCACATTGCTAAACACAAGATATGTGAAACACTCTGTAATACAGTTGGATCCACTACCCTAAAGTGCTTAGTTTTTGTTGAAGTAGTGAACCAACCAAATTTCACATGGTATCAGAACTGGTTGATCGACATGTGGGGGCTCACTCTAACCCATGTTGTCCATGCGTAGACACGGAAAAAATAATCTGTCACGCGTGCGGGGAAGTGTTAAGCAAATAGTCTTACATTGCTAAACACAACATGCGTGTCACTATATAATAGAATTTGATCTATTACTTTTCACCTAAGTGCCTAAGTTTTGTTGAAGTAGTGAACCAACCAAATTTTACAACAAATAGGGCCATAGTATTTATAAGATTCTCACGCCCAACTTGAACATTGTATGTGAATTGTCAGACCCAATTTGAACAGCGTACACAAGTAGCAAACCCAACTTGATCAACCCTGTCAAATCTGGTTAAACCAATTGGTTTGAGAACCACTTGATTTGCGACATTTTCATAAAATGTATACACATTGTTATATGTAAAAAAAGATATAAATAATGGAGAAGCCAGTGGTGACTGCGGGTGGTAGTCGTGCTGAGGTGGCACAAAGCGAGGCAGGAGGCAGTGATAGGTTATAATGGGATAGGGTTGGGAATGGATGTGGAGATCTTAAATTATTAGATTAATTTTTTTTGTCTTAGGGCATCCTTATTATCATATACATATTTGGATACTTGCCTAGGTTGAAAAACCGACGCAACCCCAGTTCAAAAGGTTGGACTATCCAGGTGTCTGCTCAATCCCCAAATTTGAATTTTGACTTGGTTCACATAGCTGACTAAGTCTTGGTCGAATAGATACAATCAGCTGGGCTGGGTCCAAAGAGTATGTATGATCTCAATGTTTGCTGTCTTGGACAGCCTTGCTGCCATTACAGCAACCTCTTTTAGCATGTCAGCATAGCCATTTCAGACTGACTTATCTACATGAGCGCTCTTGGGCTTAGCATTCTCTCTCTCTCTCATCACATTTGTCCTTTCAAGCCCTCACATACTTGCTCTTGAAAATGCAAATGTGCTTGCCAACTTTTTCAAGGAAATTTATGAAGTTTATTTATCTGGATATTTAATTATAGATGTAGTCACGTAGCAGCCAATGTAAATAACCCAACTTATCTCATGGAAATGAAACTCAAAGGAATGTTATTGTTGCTGTTGTCTTTCATTGTGTATTTTTGTATGCTTCCGTATTTTGATGTCATGCTTTTTCCCTCAGTGTTGCTAGCTCAGTTCTTCTCAAGATATTAAAACGCTGGCCATCACTCATAACCCAGTGCATACTCAACCTTATGAGTAAATTGCTTGATTCAAGCACACCTGAACATGTAGTGCTGGGTTCCTGTGCGATCCTTGCGTCTCAAACTGTTCTCAGACATTTGGTTATGGTACTTTATCCATCCACTCTTCCTGACATTAAAATAAAACAAGAAAATTCATATAATATCCATATTTTCAGACAATGGGTAAGTAAGTCACAACCATATATCTAGGCCTTTGATCACAGGGGAAAAATAATTACAGTAAAGTCAAGGAGAAATGAATAAATATGGAAAAGATTGGCAACTACTACCTATGAATCAATATTTGTGATATTATCAAGTATGTAACTAGAACATCTTTCTTGAAAAATGCTTTGTGGCTTAAATGTAATAGTTGTGAACTTGAATCAGAAAAAAATGGATTCACATGGTTACAAACTAGAGTCAGAATGAAGTGTGACTACCCTATCTTAGTATCTGTAAAGCCAATTAGTATTTCAATAGTATAGCAACTTAAGATGTGAGGATTGTGCCCATTTTGTGCAGATTGTATTTGTTGCTTTTCCATTTATAGGAGACTAGTCAGATGTGTGCCAATATGCGGCGAACAATGGAAGAATGGTTTGCACATAATTTTTTTTGCTCGCTTTAACATTTCCTCCATTTTTACAGGATTCAAAAGCCTTTTCATCCTTTAATGTCGGTCTACTTGCCAGGTAAAATTTCCTGATTTGCTCTTGAAATCCACCACCTTATATGCTTTTCTTTTGAGAAGTCACTTTTATGCTTTCACGTGCATCTTACTTTGCTTGTTCTTATTTTCTTACTCAAGCTCTCATCATGAGTCATTGAAATCTCAAAAGGCTATGACTGAGGTATGGCCACCACTAGTGTCAGCTTGGTAATGCATTTACTTCTGTTATATTTACTTGGAAAACTTATCACAAACTTTCTGATTCCTGCAGCTATTCCATAAATACAACATCCATTTTTCTGGGTTGCCAAGGTCATTCTTGAGGACTATAAGCAGTAATTCTGATAATCCAGAATTTAAAAGCCTCCTTTCTGAAATAAGTGCTATGTGCGTTGATTCCAATAACTTGCACTGGCGGTAAGTATTATGTTTAGCATATATGTGGTGTTAACTGTAATTTATATTTTGAATTAGTAGAACTTTCGTATTAGCATAAATTAATCCTGTAGCAGCTATGCGGGGAACCCTTCCACTTGTGTCCTACTAAACTTCTCATGGATAAATTGTTCAGGTACCATCTTATGGCTAACAGAGTATTGCTACTGCTAACTTTGACTTTGAGAAATAACTCAAGCTTGTCTCCAGAAGACCTTAGCAAAACGGCTGGTTAGTCCCTCATTCAATGGTCGTGGATGTAAAACTTTATTTTATTAAGATGCATGCATTATCTATTTTGAAGTATCTGCATACTTACATGTTTGTATCTAATGTTGATATGGCCGAGCAGGGCATTTTTTGAGAAATTTGAGGAGCCAGCTTCCTCAATCACGGATGCTTGCCATCTCTGCATTGAATTCTTTATTAACAGGATCCTGTCACAAATATACTTGTCAGAAAGAAGATCAGTGTGGTGATGCTTTTAAAGACTCACCTAACTCTTCCATGAGTCAAGTTCTAAACAGTATCCTTCAAGAAGAGGGTTTTTCCAGTGAAATATTGGACAGTCTCTCCAACATCCATATAATCGCCGATGGTGAAGGCATGTCCAATAGAGGGAATCATGTAACTTCATTACAGAGTGCAACAGATAAAGCAATTACATATTTCTATTTTGATTTCTCCTCTTCATGGCCACGCACTCCCAACTGGATATCTTTTCTGCGTGGTGATTCCTTTTACTCAAGTTTTGCCAGATTATTTAAACGACTGATACAGGAATGTGGATCTTCTGTTATCCTAGCGCTCAAAGACACAATTGAAGAGTTTGCAGGAGCCAAAGAAAGATCAAAACAGTGTGTTGCATGTGAAGCAATCGCTGGAATACTGCAATCTGATATTAGTGGTCTTCTGGAAGCCTGGGAAAGTTGGATCATGATTTTATTGCAGAAGATGATTGCAGCTTCAACTGTGGAGGCCATACCAGATTGGGCCGCATGCATACGTTATACTGTTACTGGAAAAGGAAAATTTGGTACGAGGACACCTCTTTCGCGATTCAAAGTTTTGGACTGCTTGCTCAATCCTTTACCTGAAACAGTGGCAACTAGCACAGTGGCCAAGCGATACATGTTCCTTTTAGCTGCATTTATAGAGGTTTCTCCAACCACATTGTCAACTGAAGAGGTCAAGTATCATAATAAACTTCTGAAGGAATTATTGGATAACATGAGCCATTCTTCTGCACAAGTAAGCATCATTTTATACATTTAATAAATATAGATTTTCTTGTCAGATAGATAATCCATTTTTGATAGTGCAGCTAGAATGTGATACCTTGATCTAGCCATGAATACCATGTCATGCATAGATATTTTAGTTGGGGGACAGCAACGGGGAAACTAGATGTTGACTAGATGATATTCAGTGTTCTATTTCAAAATCTCCTTTAACAATGTCAGCTTGTAAATTGAAATATTTTATACCCTAACTCATGATCCCCAGTTAATTTGTTGAAGTGCTGGGATTGTTATGCTTCGCATAGTGATGTCATGAAGACATACATGTTGGTTCATCTAGACATAATATATTAGTTATGGTTTGGTGCAATTTCATATGTATTATTATATTTTTTTTGTTGCGAGTTGAATACAAGCTTCATATTTTGTTGATTTTATACATGTTGATCTTATATTTCATGTATATCCTAGTATGTGGAAGTGTTACATTTTAATATCATTCAGTCATGCAACATGATATCAAAAAAATAAAGTTTGTGTAACATGCTTTGCCTTCTGGTCCTAGATGGAGAAATTGAGAATAGATAACCTGTATTGTCTTGTAATTTTATTTTTGTTCTTTGGATCCTATTTAAAAGATAATAATAAGTCCTATTTTCTTAAAGTTCATTTATAACCAGAAAGGATGGACCAAATGTCTTGCCTACTTTGGCACCAACTCTTGCTACAAGCCTGTAATTATCCTTCTTACAAATTTTCTGAGGAGCCTACCAGGCAGGCACTTTCCTCTCTTATTAATTTGCCAAAAGTATCGTTAGGGATCTGTTGTTGTAGTCTTGCAGTAGCCATGAGTTTGGCTTGCCCAACTGGAAAGAAGAAGGGCTTTTTCTCAGTATTAAGCTTCCGTAGTTGATGTATCATAAGTACACAAAATTTAATTTCTATATTTTTTCCCATTGCATTGTCTCCTTTGCATGTTTCACAATGTGGTCAAATATTCATCCTTGATCTATTCTAGATTAGCTTTGCACATTGTGGAGCATACTTTTTGGTCCCTTTCATTTTAGATTTGTTATTTTGGATTTTTTTTTGTTAAAATATTTTCTATTGTAGGTACGTGAAACTATAGGTTCCACACTTTCAGTATTATGTTCGAATTTGAGGGCTTTTGCATCTCTCAAACGTATGAATGTCCACTGGGAATCTGGTACGTTGATTGAAACTGGTGGAGATGAAATTTGGACTCAACAGCTGACTGGTGGAGCTTCTGTACTAGCAGCAAATATCCAGAATTTAAATCACTCAGAACATTTCCAGCTCTTGGCTGACATAACAAATGAAAACAATTTTCATGACACCAAGCTGCAAGAAGGTGTTAGGAGAATGGAAACGGTACTGGCCCATATAGCTTTTTAAAGAATGTTGGTTAAAAAAAACTAATATTTGTTATGCATTTTTTTGGGGGCTGCAGTTGCTTCATTTTGTCATCTCTTCTCTGAAGTCCGGAAGATCTTCATATTTGTTGGACATTATCATTGGACTCCTCTATCCTGTTGTCTCTTTGCAGGTGCATTGCTGTTTATTATTTCAACAAATATCTTTGTATTCCTAAACTTTCTATGATGCCTTATCTTTCTTAAGACATGTTAACTTTTTTACTGTACTAGTTGATTGTTTTTTACTTTTCGTAAATGGTCAATTGTTGTGCCTTTTATTTATTTATTATTATTTCTCAGTACACATGCCATATTAACTTTAGCAACATGCAAGTTCATGACTAGATCAGCATACAATTAGCTCTGCACCTTTACATGGAAAGTTTTATCCATGCAGTTTCCTAAGGCATAAATGATCATTGTAAAGGCTAAGATTAACACCATTCCGTGTGACCATTTGATCATGATGTGATTTTCTTATCCTTGTCGTATGCCATTGGATAATCATGTAGCATGTTTTGCCAATATTTCTTATCCTACAAGTTCTATTCATGCAGTCTTGCTTGGCTATGTTACATATTTGTTATTGGCTAGTGTTGTTATGCAAAAAAAGAGATAACTTTAGGCTTCCTCTAAAAGGCTACTAGATCCATACTTACATATTTGTTATTGGCTAGTGTTATTTTCAAATTTTATGATTTTCGATGTGCATACTTATATTGTGATACAATACAAGATCTATACTTTGGATTTTCCACTTGGAGCTTAGAATTTGAGTTATTAACAATGGTAAATTGATGTCAACAATTTTTAAGGGCAGTGGATCCTCTCTCTATATATTATGCATTTTTGCTAAAAATGGCAACTTGGGTCTCCATCTGATTCCGTCATCTATTTGCTAGACCCTGTGGGTGGTTGCAGATCCATCTTGCACTGTTTCTGAGCCATGGTGCACCTACTGAGACAACTAATACTTGGATTAAAATAGGGGCATAATCCCGGCACACAAGGCTCCCTGCTTTGCGAGGTTGGGGGAGGGTATATTCACATGCAGTCTATTCTGTCTTCTTTTTCAGGCAAAGAGGCTGTTTCCATGAGCTGAACCTGACTCTTTGGTTACAAAACTTAAAGCAGCTTTCCTGTTGTTGCTCCACGAGCTGTCCTCTAAATAACATATACTTGGATTGATTATGTAAAATGAAATGAACAAAAAGAAAAAAGTAGGTTAAAGGTAACTCATATTTCAAGGAAACTATTATGGTGACCTTTCTTATAAATGTTGCGTTCTTTTCTGTCGTCATGGCATACAAATGCCCTGCCAGTGGCATTTCAGTATGCTGCTGACTTTTTCATGACATTACATGCTTTATCATTCTTCCCTAGTTGTACCAATTGAGCAGCAATAAGCTCATTGATAAGATTTTGAGCTTTGTGAAAAGAAACATCAACTTGATGTGCATTGTACTTACAAAATAGCAGGTTTGTTTCTTTGTTTGATCTAAACTCTTATCATTTACAGGAAACGTCGCATAAAGATTTATCTACATTGGCCAAAGCAGCCTTTGAATTATTAAAATGGAGAATATTTCCAAGGCCGTATTTGGAAAAATCACTTCCTGTGCTCTCTTCTCTCATTCATGATAGTAATTGGAGATCAAGATTTGCTGCTCTTTCATATGTACGAGCCTTTATGTATAGGTATTGTTTCATCAATGCTAAGTCTGCGATAGGTTTTTTTTAATATAAAATTAATTGAGTTCTAGAATAGTTGTAGCCTTTAGTCTGAACTTGGAAATTTCTTGACTCACTTCAAGTAGCTTGTCATGTTATTTAACCTTACAATTCCGCTCATGAGTTTTCTCATGTTCAATTTCTCCTATCTTTCCATCCTCTATTTTGCCTAACTTCCGTATGTTACCACCTCTGTGGTTGGTGTAGTTGCTTCTTATATCTGTTACCTAAACACAAACATTTATACTTTGCTTCTTTTAGAAGTAGATTTTCTACAACTGGTCCAAAATATGAAATTCCCTGATACTTTTACGTTCACATAAATTCTGAACCGGTTTTATTGCTCTTGGTGGTCATTTAGTTCTTTAGTTTTTCCCTTTCATTTGCTAACATTTTCGTATTTTTGCTTAACGATGTACTCCCCGTGACCAAGCAGGCACACGTTCATCCTTACCACTTCGGAGAAATCAGAAATTTGGAAGTGTGTTGAAACACTTCTTGTAGACAACCAAATTGAGGTAAGTAATATGTCTAAAATCACCTCAGTTTTCTGCTTGTGTTAGAAGTGTTCCCACTTCTAACACAAGCAGAAAGAAATTACCCATTATTTTTTATTATGCAATTTCATATGGTTTCAATTTTTTATAAATTCAATTGAAAGAAATTTGTTTGTTTAATTTCATTGTATCATATGATGTTATTCATAATCATTATAACAATGCTAATCACAAAAAAGTATTTGTTTGCTATCTTTTTTGCCCATACTATACAATATTTAGAAGCTTTCTTGGCTCCCTAAATGCATTAAGGAAAGGAGGAAAGGACCAGAGGACCCTCACTTGGTTAATCAGTTAATGTCTTAGCCCATGGTACATCTAGTGCATGGGTTTGAATCTAAAGGGTTTACTCTTGAGGAACCCTCTCTCATCAAGTTTAGTTGTAGATTTATATAAGGAGAATATAATTTCTTTAGGAAAATGTTTAGTGGCCGCGGTGCGCCCGGGATGCCGTCTGACGTGGACAATCCAGTCAGCAAAAATCAAAAATTAATTAAATCACATATTATTTATTTATTTTGTGTCACATCACACGCACGTGGAACTATGTGACATTTGGTTTCCAACATACATATATTCTCAAAACTTTCCATTATCCCCCCAAAACCTTTCATTCTTCATCATTTTCTCCCGAACGAAGACGAGATCGGTAATAGGGATGCTGAGGAGATGACGCGGGAGTGAGTCTTGAGGAGGTTGGGACGCCGACGTCGTTGGTTAGGACGTCACGATGTAGTTGGTCGGCGAGAGAGAAGGAAATGGTTGGCGTTAGAGTCTTTCTCGAGGCGAGGAGGAATGTGATTTTTTATAGCTGATTTAAGTTTTTTGTACGATGTTTTTGGGGGAAAATTTGGTTTTAGTGGTTGATTTGAAGTTTTGGGGTTTTGTTCTTGGGTTTTCGGAAACGTGGTTTTTTGTAGCAGATTTGAGTTTTTTTGTGTTGAGTTTTTGCGGATAATGAGGAATGTCTTTTTTTGTAACCGATTGAGTTTTTTGTGTGGTGGTTTTTGGGGAAAGTTTAGTTTTCGTGGCTAATTTGAAGTTTTTGGTTTTGTTCTATGATTGATCTTGATTTTTTTTGGAAGTGTGGTTCTTTGTAGCTGATTTGAGCGTTTTGAGTTGAGTTTTTGTGGAAAAGTTTGTTTCTTTGTGGTTGATTTAAAGTTTTTGTTTTTGTTATGTGATGGATCGATCTTGGTTTTTTGATGTTATTTTGAAAATTTTGTTTCTTTGTGGTGTTATTGTTTAAAGTTGGTTTGTCTTTCATATTAATTTTTGGGGGTTTCTGATTTATTTTCACGGCATTAGATTTGATTTTGTGTTCTTGAAAAGGACAAACGCATGTAATAAAAAAGACAAACATAAAAAAACAACTTAAAAAGAAAAAAGCAACTTACTTATTAAAAATGAACAAACATAACTTAAAAATGATGAAACAATACTTAAAAAGGAACAACAGAAAATTAAGAAGGATGAGACAATACTTAAAAAAGAAAAATAGAAACTTAAAAATGATGAAGTAGTACCTAAAAAGGAACAACATAACTTAAAATGGACGAAACAAAAATTTAAAAAAGGAAAAACAAAAAATTAAAAAGGAAAAACAACTTAAAAAGGAAAAATAGAAAATTAAAAAAGAAAAACATCAACATAAAAAGGAACAACATAAAATTAAAAAAAGATGAAGTAATACTTAAAAATGAAAAACAGGAACTTAAAAAGTGTGTAGTACCTAAAAAGGAAACAACATATCTTAAAAAGGATGAAACAAAAATTAAAAAGGAAAAACAAAAACCTAAAAAGGAAAAAACAACTTAAAAATGAATAAACATAACTTAAAAAGGAAGAATAACAAAATAAAAAGGAAAAATAAAAATTAAAAAGGAAAAACATCAACTTAAAATGGAACAACAGAAAATTAAAAAGGGTGAATCAATACTTAAAAAGGAAAAACAAGAACTTAAAAAGGATGAAGTAGTACCTAAAAAGGAATAATATATCTTAAAAAGGACGAAACAAAATTAAAAAGGAAAACTTTACACTTAAAAAGGAACATATTATACTTAAAAAGTTACAACTCACAGTTAAAAAGGAGAAACTCAAACATAAAAAGGAACAAGTCTCACTTAAAAAAGAACATATTACATTTAAAAAGGTACAACTCACAGTTAAAACGGAGAACTTCAAACATAAAAAGGAAAAAAAAATTCTTAAAAAAGAACAAACATCACTTAAAAAGATACAACTCACAGTTAAATAAGAGAACTACAAACTTAAAAAGGAACAAAAAACACTAAAAAAGAAACTTCACACTTAAAAATGTATACTCACTTAAAAATGTACAACTCACAGTTAAAAAAGAGAACATCAAACATAAAAAGGAACAAACAATTCTTAAAAAGTAACATACATCACTTAAAAAAGTAAAACTCACAGTTAAAAAGGAGAATCGCAAATTTAAAATGGATAGACGTAGATGTTAAAAAGAACATGTTTTGCCTTTTTAAGTAGTTGTTTGGGGAAACCAAAAGATGCGTTGGGAAAAGTAAAAGTTGCATGAGAAAATCAAACGTTACAGTGAGAAAATAATATTATATTAGGAAACTAAAGGTTGCATGTGACGCTAACATGTTATTAAATGAATTTCTCTGCTGATTGGATTGCTGATTCAACTGACCACGTCAACCGCGTCCGTATATAAGGACTCATTTCTTTAATATACCCTAAGAGATATATCTTCTTTGATGTGAGTGTTCTAGTTGTTTAGCTTCCTTGGCTTTTGCTTTGTGCAGGTGAGGGAACATGCTGCTGGGGTTCTTGCTAGTTTAATGAAGGGTGGAGGTGAGGAATTAACTAGTATTTTTCGGGATACAGCATTAACACAAGCGCTTTCAATATACAACAATAGGAAACAAAGGTATACTTCTTGTTGAATCTTGATTCCATGTATTTGTCAACTTGCTGTTGAAATGATGGTTACTCCTATACTTTATCATGAAACATAGTGTACTTGTGAAAAATTTCAGTAAATAAAATTTACACATAGGTGCCATCTCAAGAACCCTCGTGGTAAAAAGTAAATAGTAATATGGAAAATAATTGTTGCAGTCAGGAGAGACCGCAAAAGGTTCTAGTAGGAAGCTAGAGGTTTGTGGTAGAGAGAGAAGAGAATCATGGAAGAGAGAGGAGAGAGACGTGGTAGACATACAGAGAGATTCATTGTAGTCGAGAGGGAGAGGGAGAAGGTAAGAGTAGTTGCGAAAATGTCACTCTGATGTAGATAGAAAAACTAGAAAATAGAAGAGCATGAAATAATTCATGAGAAACGAAGATCAAATATATATATGTGCATTAGCACATATTTCTAGAGATGAAGTGCCTTAGCACATATTTCTAGAGATGAAGTGCCTTAGCACATGAAGTGATCAAACCGAACACGGTTGAGGTCATGGTATCTTATCCTGAATTTTGTTACGATGGTGGTATGCTGAAAAGTTAGATTTTTCTGCCTTTGCAGAATCTCGAAGTCAAGCCATTCTCAGGCATCCATACATGGTGCAGTTCTTGCTTTGGCTGCCTCTGTGCTTTCATCCCCATATGACATGCCCAGGTGTGCCAATTCTCTTATGCATTGCGGTTTCTGTGAGAAGAGGCTATGAATTTTGTCATCTCACAAACTAAAATTGTCATAAGCATCTTTTACTTTGTGAGATGACTATTCTTCAGCTCAAACTCATAATCCATTTAAGATTTACATTGCATCCCTTGCATCTTTTCATAGCTTATTCGATGATCAAAGTTTGAGCTCTAATGTGAAACAAAACACAGATGCACCTGTTCTTAGTTAGTTGATTTCTAGAGTATAATAATCCCTCATTCTGCTAAAACCATTCCCACTGGAATTGGATTGGCCTCGAAAAGGTTTGAGTCCATCAATATTTCTACAGATGCTTGCTATATATTTTTACTCTTAAATGTACCTTTTGCTTGCACTATAGCTGGCTTCCGGACCATGTAACCTTGCTGGCAAGGTTCATCAGTGAGCCGTCTCCGGTTAAAGCCACGGTGACAAAGGCAGTTGCAGAATTCCGTCGAACCCACGCAGACACTTGGGTTATACAGAAAGATTCGTTTACAGAAGAACAACTCGAGGCAAGAGCTTAAACAAAACTCAACATTTGTTTCTTTCTTCAAAAAAACTCATCCTCCTCAACTAAGTGATTTAACTGGAACGTGCAGGTCTTGGCTGACACGTCTTCTTCATCATCATACTTCGCCTGATTGGTTATTCAAAGAGAGAAATAAGGGCAAAACATAGAGGTTTTTTTTTTTCTTATCTGTCCAAACATTACCTTGCCGATATTTATCATTAATTGTGAAAATCGGTCAGCCTAGTGTTGTACTTTTGTGCTCATACATTACCATGTTGCCCAGGCAATTTTTTAGTTGACGCCATCAAATGGGAGAAAAGCTTGAGGGCTGCTACTTAAACTACTTATCGTGCTTTCAATTGTCAAAGGCAATCTTTTAGTTGAGCGATCATTGAACCTTAGATGTGTCAATAGCTCTAACATCTGTGTTCCGCAAACAACCCATAAAGTACTTTTTAACAAATAATACACAACGTACTCTAAAGTTGAATCAACCCAAGAATACCCGCAGGAAGGTTGTCACAAGTTACAATACCTGTGGCTGTAAGCCGACAAATACTGTTTCCAACACCACAAATGAATGAACCCAAACCTTACTAATCGACGACAAAGAATTACAGGTTAGTGGGGGTAGAAGGGTGTTAAAAGGATCACTGCTACAAAGTCAAGATTAAGGCTGCCTTCTATGAACTCGTCTTAGAATACATTGGCGCAATTTTTGGCCTAAGGCCCCCAATTTTTCAAGCTTCTCGTGTTTCGGTTTCTTTGATGATGACGTGGACGCCTTTTTCTCTTTTAACTTGTCGCTGTTTTTTCTTTGCGTCTTCCGTGAAGGTGTTGCAAAAGCTCGTGACTGAATCTGTTTAGGTAGAGGAAATGACTCAGTGAAGCTGGGTTATCAACATACACGAGGAAAATTTACTTTTGAGTTCTTTACATTTTATTAGGACTGGACTTTGGTTTACTCTTATTATATTGAAAAATCAATGGCCTAGCACCATGAAAATTTTACTTATTACCCAACTACCAATTATCCATTACCAATAAGGAATATAACCCAATTAAAACTGGTTAGCTCCTATTTAAAAAAAAAACATCTCCACGTAAAAGAAGATATTGTTACAATTGTCCGTAAAATCAGCAAGTAACATACAGTGGGTAAGATACCTGGTGCGGACTACAACTTATGCCCACCGGTGAAGTGGGACCTTCCTCATTTCCGCCTAAAGAGGAGCATCGTCCCCAGCTTTCTTGATTAGAACTAACAAAAGAGCAACACTCATCATTCTGCCCACCGTCTTTCCCCTGAAAAATAACCCCAAGAATAGAAACTAGACAGTTATTTCATATTTTCATAAGAAAGTTCCTGCACCACACTCATACTCCAAGTACAGCAATTTGAAATAAGGTCCTTTCATAGTGTAGCACACGAATTTGTCATGATTGTGTTCCTATCGTACATCTACTTCATATTAGAATCAGATTAGGGCAAATCAACCACTTTAGGCAAATTACGGGTGTCATGTCATCGGTTGCTTTTACATTTGAAATTACGAATTTTGATGTTATTGCAAAAAAAAAAAAGTAACGCAAAATGGGCATTAAAAGAAGGAACTTCGGAACTAATTTTGTGTTTTTGCATTTTCTTTTTTTTTTATAACTATTTCTTCCCTATTTCCATATTAGGAAACACATGCTCTTCCCCTAAACAAGTTCATAAGTTTAAACAAGACTCCTAACTGCTTTGATAACAAAAAGAATGCCTACAAGATTCCCAAATCTGTCTCCACCATGTACCAAAATTCTAAACACCAACGCGCCTCAAATAAATTTTTCCTTACTAGCAACTACAAGCGATGTAAGCGTTGGTGTTCACCTCAATACGAGATCCTTCTCCCTCACTTCCAGCTATTTCATTGAGAACTTTGTCTTGATAGAAGAGAGAAACCTGTAATGATGACAAAATAAAAGTAAACTACAAGAAAATATAATTTACAAACAGAAGTATTGAGATACCCGACGCTTACATCGCTTGTAGTTGCTGATCCATACTCAGAAAGCAAATCAATCACAGATTTTGTTGCTGGCCCTAGAATTCAAAAAAGGCAAAAAACAACAACTTCATGACGCCCAATGTTCCATCACAAAATTTGAGATGATTTAAGAAGGCTACCTATTACAGTTCCGTACAATATATGTCATGAGAAATGCACCAAAATCATGTAAAATATATTTTGACAGTAAAGACCTTAGTCTCACGATAGCCTTTAGTCAGTCTACTAGCAACAACTACAAAAGTTATGAATTCTACTTTATCACCAACAGGATATTCACTCAGACTCCTTTGGGAAATAATTTTATCATATCAAACTCAAATCTCATATATTTTTCTTCAGGATAAATTATACTTATCCAAGTCATATTCATCAACATAGATGGACCGAATAATGACACCATTTCGAGAGGGGTTAACATATAACACGATAGGTGCTTACAGTGGAAGAAATAAATGTTCATGAGATGTAACTAATTCGATGCCACTGCCTAAACAAATAACATCGAGGCTGTTAATAGAACAATCACCTTTTGGAATGCTCGGTGCAGAAGATGAACACGAAGCATCTGTACTGACAGTGTGAAGACCAGTAATGATCTCATACAACAAGCTCTGCAGGCAGGACAGTTTCAAAGTTTATTCACACAACCCACCTGATGGCATTTACTTATTATGCCTAAGTCAATTAAATAGCTTGAGCCAATAGTGGTTTGAATATTTAATATTAAGTGCTTTTATGAAGGATCTCAAAGATGTTTTTTCAAGTTAAATTTGCTAAATGTAAAATGATTGTGTTTTCAACACTTTACAGAAAGTACTGTAAAACTATGCATCTCACGTGTGGTTGCTTATATCATTTCTATTCACTTCACTACAAATACTAGAAAGAAGGATTTTAAACATCCCAAGTCCTAATGAGGCCAATAAACTTATGGCTTAGCATATAAAGAAAAATAGGAGATGCAAATTAAAACCTCCACCATGCTAGCTGGTTCATTTGTACAGCCAGCTACCTCAATTGAAAAAGAAAACAAAATACCTCATCCATGCCATCTCCAATCTTGAGATCTCCCAAGTCGTAATATTTTTCCGGCTTGTTCGAGATTTTTGAAGAACTTTTAGGAGGATGAAGGACATTGTAAAAGAAAATAGAGACGGAGTCATAATAAAACTGTGGCCTTGGAGAGTTATGATCGCCACCAAATTTAATGATATTCTTATCACCCTGATTGGAAGATAAATATAAAGTTAGATACATGAGTGATGAATCCCCCTCTAAGGAGACCAATTAAACGAGCATTAAGTCTACAATAAAAACTAGCAAGTACTAAATAAAGGCTAGATATTTTCTTACCGCGTATGACTTGTAGATGATGTCGGAATGATGGGGAAGAACAAATTTATCCTCAGTGGCGTGTCCAAACAATGCAGGGATAAAAGTTTTAGGTGAAACCTGTAGGATGGACGAAACCCAAATTTTAGAACTTTTAATCCATAGTTGATAGAATAAATCAACCATGTATAAGATTTCAATATATATAACTACCAGTTCCACATTTGATTGGAAAAAACAAACTAAACCAAGTTTGTTAACTTAAAACTTAAAAGGCATTTATTCGGGTATGCTTCTAAAAAAGAAAGGTTATTCGACCACTAGCACAAGGACACAGAAAATAGCTGTCCTTTATGGGCAAATATGCTGAAATATTGCGTGCTTATATGGACAGTATGCCATCAGCGGAGATAAACCTGTATGGTGTTAAGATCCATAATGTCAAATTTAGCCTTCCTCTGAATAACACGTCGCATATATTGAAGACCCATTTTCACCTACAAAGTTGAGCACAATCAGTAAATACAGTAATCTCAGATCCATTAACATATCAAACTTCATGAATAGCATACGGAAAAATGCATTGCTCGCTTAAACGAATTATTTCAGCGGACATTTTTGAAATCATGAACGCACCTGGATCCCTAGGTTGCCACATTGTAATTCAATGCTCAGGGATCGCCTAGTTATGGACGACATTTTATATATATTATTTAATGATTATTTTTGTTTTAATTAAAAAAATGGGGAAAATTTAGAAAAAGGGAAAATACAAAAAATAGGAAAAAACCTTGTATGTTTGGCATTAAAAAACACTTAAATCGCTGGCTCACTAGGTATTTATAGAATTGGAAGAGATAAAGGGACGTTTACAAAAACAAAACTAAAACGGATGGCCAAGATTTCATTTCACCAAACACAGCCCCTATATATAACTCATCTCCTCAAACCCTAACCCCAAAACAGAAGGTGGTGGCTACCCACTCTCCTCCTAGCACCACCTCCACCTCCGGCATCACCAGTGGCAGCAGCACCACCTCCGGCGTCGTTGCTCCAGCGAAAGGAGTGAAGAAGGGCACCACGACCAGGAAGGAAGAAGAAAGGCACCGCGCCGTTGCTGGGCGTTGGGCAATCGCTTGTGCGATTAGGTGATCGCTTGGCCGCACAAGCGACCGCACAGACATATGTGTGCGGTGTGCGGTTGGTCGCATATAATGTGGCGGTCGCCTGGGTGTCACCTATTCACATAGGCAACCGCCTGCCTGAACAATGTAGTAATTCTTTTAGGAGTATAAGTAAGGAATCAAACATGTGATTGACACATACATCTTGGAACTAAAGATGGTCACAGTGTCACACAAACATAAGTTCGTCCATTACAAATTCACTACATAATCAAACCACAAAATAAAGAGCAGATAACTAATGAAGAAGCAACATACTGTAAATTTTGGAAGACGGATTTTATATACATCAACAAGCTCCAACATTAGATCATATAAGTTGGAGAAAGAGCTGTCCAAAACCATCCCTGCAATTGAGGGATCTTCCGCCCCATATAACAGGCTGTAACAAAAAAGAGGCTCTTATTTTCAAGAAAAACGAAAAAAAGAAATCCTTCAATGAGGATATAATTTATGCAATTACTTCAACTATAACAACCTTCTCCGGTAAGAGAGAACTAAAATAGTAAATAACATACCTTGTCACCGCACCCATAGACCTTCCCCACAGGCCAATGCAGGAAACTTGCCTGTTTTCCCGCAGAAAAGAAACCACAGTTTTAAGATCGTCTTTCTGATTGATGCAACAACAAACGTAATAAGGTCTTCTCTTAGAGCTCTAATACCTCAAAATGACCAAACAGACGAAATGGATACTTACCTCATGCCAACCAAGGCTAACGTAATCACCACCAGACAAGCCCGAACCAGAAAAGTCCAGTGTAAATACAGTTATATTTGAAGGAAGTAATATTACAGCTGCCTCGTTGGCATCTGTTCTGCACCCACTGCAATTTTCCAGGTACAAAAAAATTTAAATATGACTCAGATTTCTAAATAAGGAATCCACCACCACATAAATTTTCCTAATATGCCAAGGATGATTATGCAGATGCACGCAAAGCACCAATTTTTTTTGGGAAACTAAGATGAATCAGAATGAAGTAGCTGATTGCTCGTAAATTTCTACAGATAGGTTGCCTTAAAGGTCAAGGCAACAAAGGAGGAATCAATTGAAGTAATATGTGAGTTATGTAATGAACCAAGATGTCATATGACATTGCAACATGAACTAAAATGAGGTTGTACATGTACTTCAGCTTAACGTGAATTGTTAATTCTAATTTTATTTACATATCTCTTACGAGTTCCCAAACTATGGTAACAATGGGGATGTGTAGATAAGTGTATGTTGTCACTACAACCAAAAGACAAAGAAAACCCAAGATCAAAGTACTTAGAACACCATAGACACCTTCTATGAGATGGAGCTGCTATCATTGCGTAGGTTGAGTTTTTTGAGAAAGGTTATAAGAAAGCTACAAAGCAATCATATAATATATTTAGAAAACAATGAGAGAATATTGATTACGAACGTTTCTTAGGTTTTCACAAATGTGATTCAGCAGTCAGTAAGAATGGCTTACGAGTAATGTAAAATATAAAAAGGTTGCACTTCATAAATACCTCAAATATAGAAATTTTGAACTTGGATCAATAGTAAAAAGAATTCTCTTCAACATGAATGTCTTGCCATGATCAATCAAAATCCAGATATTTATTTATGCCTTAAACAACAGAGTATAGATTAAATGTATAAGAGGAGTGGAAAGGCTTAAGGAACGTCACTAACCTGTTTCCATGGCAATAAATGACACATGGAAGTGGAGAACTCTCTGGGAGAGTGGCAGGGACGTAGTGGCTGCACTGCAGAGTGTGACCTCTTCCATTTCTGATCTGTTAAAATTCAAACATGCAGCTAGAGCTAAGAAATAACAGACGTAAGAGTAATAATGGCAATGACCTACTCCAAATAAACAGAAGAACCTCGGTAGTTGGTCTCCATACTTGCCTCCAAGTCTTCACGTTTGTATTTTCTGCCTGCAATGTTGAACTCCGATTCCCATAAATACTGGTCTGGGTTGTACTCTGCCCTGTACAAAAAGCAAATCAACTAGGGAACAATAATCTGAAAGCTGGCAAACCCCTAAACAGAAGCCAGGCTAATCTGTTTCTTCAGGGAAACCATTGTAACTTGGCTGAAATCGCAAAACTACCGATATATAATAAAATATAGCTTGAAAAGGTAACTTATGAAATAGTGCTTTTTCAGAAATTTGGTATCATCTGTGATGCTTATTTAAAAGAGCAACTTAAATAATTTCTAATTTGTGTTTATTAATATAGAATTTGAATATCATTCTTGCGCCCCGAACAAGATCAGAAGAACTGTTCTCTTTTCTGCAAAATGCCAATCTGGAGCGCTTTGTACTTCCTTTTCCTCCACAACGGAAGGTATCCCACACAAAATAAGTAGAAATAAAGAATGGCTTTATGGTATCATATTTTGGATGGCAGGAGATAAAAAACTCGAAATTTTGGTTGAGTTCTTTCTCATGTGTAATAAGCATTACTCTATCATTCATTCCATATCGTAAGCATTTAGTACCAAAACAAGCATGTTTTGTGGTACATTTAATGGTAGGAAAGATATTGATAATTGTAAAACATTTAATGTTTTACACCCTGCAACTGTATTACTAACAAATATTTTACCCAAGTTTTCGAGGCTGGTGGGTTCAAACTATAAGAATACCCTTGGTAGCAATCCTGGTTCATGAAATATCAAAGGTGGATTGGGCTCACACAAAACTTCCAGGGAAAAGAAATTCGGCCCTTACAACTTTTTTGAGTCTTTTGGAATGTTAAAAATGTGGCTTCTAGAACAAAACTTACAAGTTATGTCATGTAATAGTGTAATACTATTCTCACTCCACAACTACCACAAAAAATATATTGGAATATCTTACAATGATTAGGAAAGAGAGAGACCAAACAAATCACATTAGATGCAACTATTAATTTTATTTTCATACTATATCCTATTAAGCATCACAGTTTCTTTAAACTTTCATTTAAGAACATCACCCTTCACCAACAAACAGAAAGAAGCAATGCCAATGTACCTAGGAGGTCGAATCACAAAATTGATGAATTGATCACGACAGCAGCACCACTCAGTTCCTGGAAACACAACACACTGAATCATTAATCCTCAACTTAAAACCACCAGTCTGAAAATTTACTACAAAAAAATAAAATCAAAAAAATAAAAATCTTCACCGCATTTGCTCCAGCCAACCCCAAAGATTGCAGCTCAAAACGTACAAATCTCACAATGCGGAACCTCGAAAACTCAAAAACTGCATCTTTCCGCCGAAATTCCACCAAACCAAACTCCCGATCACAAATTTCCACCAAAACCTCCAAAGATCGCACCTTTACGCGAAACCCGACGAAGAACGCCTCAAATCCCAGCCTAAAACCCCTAAAACGCCTCCGGAGGTTCGAAAGTTGAGATCGAGCACGGAGTCCGACAAAACGCCTCGGCCAGGCTGGATCCAGCGGAATGCGTGGCGATCTCAGGAGAAACCCTAGAAATGCGGCGGGCGAATCGAGGGATCGAACGGGAAAATCAGATTTGAGGGCGTCGGAAGGATCGGAACCGGAAAAAGATGAGGAAAAGCGGAATCTCCGAACCAACCAAACAACACGCTAACTTTACTTACTGCCCAGAATAGATAAAGGAATTGTTTTTCAATTTTTTTTTTACTTTTTTTTGCCAAAATAAACATTTTTAATTTTTTCCCCAAAGTAAACACGCTGTCACACCTTTGTGGTGGTGGCACGTTTATTTTTTAGTGTGCAGAGAACTTGGTGCTTGAGACGTTGAGTTCTGTAGTTTTTTTTTCGTGAAACTCGACGTTGGCAACATCGAGTTCTTTATAAGGAATGCGACACTGCAGTGACCGAGTTCTACTTAGTAAAACACGACATTGGAGTTATCGAGTTCTACTTAGTAAAACTTGACACTCGAACGTCGGTTGTCTTTAAGAGAACTCGACACTGGTATTGCCGAGTTCTTTAAAAAAGAACTCAAACACTGGTATTGCCGAGTTCTGTTTCGTGGAATTCAGAATCTCCAAGTACGGTTTAAATAGAACTACAAACATTTAATTTAATAAAACTCGACCCCTTCAATTTACTAATAGAAATTGGCAATTTCATCTTCCATTTGACAATATTTCAACAACAATCATCGCAATCATTTCAACTACAAATATTCAAACAACAAACACAATCATTCCAACTACCAACATTTCAACAACAAACACATAATTTCAACTTCAAAAATTTGAACAAACACAACCATTTTAACCAGAAAACACAAACAACTACAGTATAATGAAAATAACATCCAAGAAACACAAGTTCAACATTTTGACATAAACCAAACTTACACTAATGTAATAACAACCAAATAAATTTAATATAACAGAATATTTATCCGAAGTGACTTATCAATTTCTTCTTCTTTTTAGGATGTGCTTGAGCACATCCTCTCCGCCGGCCACGTCCCCCTCCTCGTGCTGCATTCTCTGTCTGTTCCGTATCCTGAGTCAGACTGCCACTGTCGTCTTGTGTGTGTGGAATAATATCATCTTCTTCAACGACGCGATCTTGACTCAACCGTAGTGTGAGTTCTTCAGCACCAAAACACATGAGTCAAGCATTCATTTTTTTCCTTCAACTTTCCAATCATTGAAGAGTCTGTCTTATGATCTCTCGTCGCCTAATGTATTTTATGGAGCTCTTCGTGAACTCATAAACTCCATGCACCTACAGACAATTTAACCGTTAAACAAACACTAAACACAATTTAAAAACAACGTAAGTAACTAATGTGAACTGTAGATTTTACCATCTCCCGCTTTCTACCCGCTCAGGGTCTGTACAAGTTATGCTTCGGAGCCAAAGTGTGGTGAACAATCCAACGTACCGTGATGTTCCAGTACAATTTCATATACAAATGTGTGCTCTCTTCAGGAGTGACACCTAGGAGTGGTCGCTCAAACTGTAGATGATCTCTTCTATGAGATCAATGCTGGATGAATCTGTGATTTTCCACCAACCAATTAACGCCATGCTTCTTCATCGACACTGAAATGTGTTGTTGTAGACTGAATTGCCTCATGATTCAGTCTGGACAATGCATAACCACCTCTCCAAAATGTATAAGCCATGTACGACTCGTCCAAATCTCGGAACCTTCCGTACATAGCGGTGGTAACTGACTAAGATCCAAATGCTCATACAGATCCCATGTAACCTGGTCGACCTCCTGCACGTCGAGCTCATTCCGATAAAAATTAAGTGTCGCCATCTTGGCACTACCCTTGAATGATCTTGGTTGTCTCCAACGAGCATCTAATGGTGCCCTGTCGTCCATCGGGTACAGTAACAGACTGCTCTTCAAAGCTCTCCTGATTGACATCATTTCATGCTTACATTTGTATCTTATATCCATTATCTTTCACCTAAACAATGCTACGTAACGGGTTTTATGTTTGAATTTCAGAAATAAATAGATTTGAAGAGAAGAGGCATAAAAGGACCTAAAAGCAGGAAAAAAAACTGAGTCGAGAGACTTGAGGACTAAGATGCAAGATCGAAGGACCTGAATGTAAGATTGAAGGACCAATGAGCAAACAAGAATACTCCACACCAACATGGGGAGTATTTTGACAATTCTATTCGGGTCGGAGCTCCAGCAAGTGAAGTAGATGCATCAAAGACAAACAAAGACATCCAGAAAAACCCAGAAGAAAGCCCAGCGCGATCCAAACCCTGTAGACAACCAATTAGCGGTATGGGACTGAAGGGAATGTGTTCTAAAAATTTTACTTTTAAATGTCAATTATTATGAATTGAATGAGAAATCATTTTGTTCCTTGTCTATGTTATTCGTCTTTTAGAAGCGTTAAGGAAGAGACTCTTGGTCCTTAACCGTAGAGCTCTAAAAGATAATGGTTTACATAAAACAAAAGATATTCGCAATCATGGTAATTAACATGGGACATTAATTACCGAGTTAAGATTGTCGTGTTGGTCATAGATCATTGTAGCTCTACAAGTGAGTGACAACACGGGTACACAAAAGAGGAAAATACTACTTTTGTATACTGAATAGACCTAATAAGTAAAACATTATAGAATTGTGTTTTCTGTGTCATTTATGTTTTACTGTGTCCTTGGTCCTTTGATATGAGACTTATATCCGATCACTTAAGAAATGCTTGATTAGACTAGTGTCTTGAGCTATCGATAAGTGTAGTGTAAATGCATTGGTTGGTTAAGTATGACTTTTGTTGAAGAAGATAGTTAGTCAAAAGATTGTCATTGCCCCTCTTAATTGAGTAATGATATTAGTGGGCCCCTTGATAAAGCAAAGTTATAATGTGCACAATGTGATTTGAGTTGAGTCACATATTTATAACTAGCTTAAAGAGATCAAGAAATGAATACTAATACAAAGATGACACAATGCTATTTTGTGTGTATTCTTAATATCATGAGGCAAGGGACGGACACAAGTGATGCACTCCATCACTAAATGGATCGGGTTTTGGTTCAAGTGGAATTAAGACATCTAACTAATTGGGAGCTATAATGTGTAGCTAGATACCGCTTATAGCTTGTGATATTAAGCTCTTAATATCACTGCCGACTTAGTTTAGATCCTCCCATAGATCACACCACAAAATTGGGAAACAAGAAATGTGGATTTTGAGTTCATAAGGTGTGTCGGGTTTGTAGAAAATATGACACATGTGGTGAACAAGCAAAATCAAAATTATGTTGTGATTAATAACATAATTAGAATCTAAATTAAATTCATATGTGATGTAAATATTATGGGGTGTAATGATTTATCATTACATATGATAATATGTTACATAAGTTGTGAACTTACTACTAATCCCGAAATGTCAAATTTTGTAGGCGTTAAACCAAAATTTGACTGGTCTGCAGTACTGTGCAAAAATGGTCGACCGCTAAACGGTAAACGGTCGACCGAAATGTTGCACGGTCGACCGGATGTGTCTCGATCGTAACGAGAATTTCGTCTGTTCGTTTTCGGTCGACCGAAGTATATCGGTCGGTCGACCGAACATTGCGATGAAATATTTTTTGTTACGAACGGTCGACCGAGTTATGAACGGTCGACCGAAACTTGGTCTAAACGGTCGACCGAACCTCCAAACGGTCGACCGATCCAGACGGTTTTTGCAGAATTAATTTAAGAATTAATTAGATCATGCATGGAATTGGTCCATAACTGATTTAATTCGTGGCTGAGATTATTTGTTAGCAAATAATGGATGGTTAGATGGAAGTTTGCATGAAATCATGGGCAAGAGGTTGCACATGAATAGGTAATTTGGAGAGAACTTATAAATACAAGTTTATCTCATTACTTAATAGAATTAATTCATTATCTTCTTGTGCAAAAATCTCTCTCCATAATTCTCCACGAATTTCCCTTAATTCTTGAGTTTAGTTTTAGTTTTCAGAGATCTTCTTCTCAAGGGAACTAAAGAGGGGTTAATAGTTAGATTCTAAACCCTATTGGAGATTGAGAGGCTAGCTCTTCTCTCTCCGATCTTGTTTAGAGTTTGGTGAATACTCGGGAGCATCCGACGCAGCGACAAGCATCCTCAACGTCTTCGGATCATCAAGAAGTTTTAGAGAACTTCTAGGTATGAAATTCGGAGCCCATGTTTGTTTTAATAAAGTTTTGAAACTAGTTATTAAAACAAACTGATGCATGCATGAAACAAATCATAGAAAATTGTAATTGATCCTTATTGTGCATAAAATTTCGAAAATATATATGTGCAATTAAACTAGAAATCCTACAGTGGTATCAGAGCATTAGGGTTCAATTTTCTAATGATTTGAAACTATAAACAATTTTAGTTTACCATCTAGGGTTCGAACAATTCAATTTTCCAGTTTTTCAGTCTTTAAATGTTTTGTTGGAATAATTCTTTGTAATAATTCATTTTGAATATTTTAAGTGGTTTAAAACATGCCATGTAATTATTAGAATTATGATTTAGACATAAGTGTAACTTGCAATAATTTCATTTTAAGCATAAACGATTGTTTTGTAAGAGAATCAACAAAAACAAAAAACTGCGGTTCGTCTTTCCTTTTAGGAAATTGGAAGGACAGCGGTTCAAAATTGTTTTTGAACTAATGGATGGATGAAAAACGTTTTTAATGGATTTCAAAATGTTTTTCAAAGAATTGTTTGGGATTCTAGATGATTGATAAACTAAATTGTATAGTTTTTAGCAATATTGCGTGCATGGATGCTCGAGTTGTCTTTGCAGGAATTGTGAGTTTATATGTTCCAAGTCAGCGCCTATGAATGTTTGTAATTGTTATTATACAGGGGCTTATTTATATGTAAAAGCCAAATTCTCTCTTTCTATCTTTAGATAATTGCATTGCATTTGAGAGGTTTTACATAGGACTTGCATTACTCGGTTTTTATCGAATGTGAGGAGCATGTTTATTTTCTGTAAAATCTATATTTCCGATGCAAGAAGAAGTCGCTGTTGTAGCGCATCGATCGAGGATCAAGGATCAAAGGGAACATATAAACTCACACGATGTGGATTGTGTGAATGGTTTAATTTCTGCTATGCATGTGATGAATGTGATTGAATGTTAGGATGTGTATGAATGATAATATGCATGATAACCTAAAATTCCTAATCACATGTTAATATATGAAATTGTCCAACAAAATTAAGAGTAATTTTCCTTCTTATTTCATCCACTAGTAGTCATCGATCGAGGGATACTCTGCTCGCCCTTAGTGGGAGATAGCTCTCTCTATCTTTGGGAATATTGGGAGATATAATGGTTGTCTATTGTTGTGCCACGATTAGATATATGAGGTGTGTTTCACCCTAGTGAATCCCAAGTATGCTTAGTTGTGAATACAATGGATAAACGTATCTCGTATCAAATGAAAATAAGTTTTGTTAACATTACCTAGAGCCATCGCTCGGTTTTGGGAAAAAGTTTTTCTTAACGAGGTTAGGTCACATTCCCTCATAATTAAAACAACAAGAATCACAAGAGTTTGAAGATGCTAATGTTGCTAAAATTCAAAAAGGTTGTGATTAGAAAATGCTTTTCTTACCTTGATATTGTAATGTATTCGATAACCCTTAGCTAGTCTATATTACAATTGATAGGATCTTGGATTGTTGCATTTATGGGCAATTTTTTTTATTTGCAGCATTTACATTTGTATGTATGTATGATAAACATAAAATTGGCATTAAAATCATGCATGATTTATTTGTAGAAAATGTCGAACATCCAACCTATCGTACGATCCATGATAGAAAAACACCCTTTAGCAAATGATGACTCAAACTTCATAAGTTGGCAACTCAAACTCAACATCGTGTTAAAATTTGAGAAACTGTCTCACATTTTGGAAGGTCCAATCCCAAAATGGAATGAGAGATTAACAGATGAAGAGAAAGAGGCTAAAGCCAAGTGGGAAGACCAAGAGAACCAAGTTCACGATCTCATGCTAGCATACATGGGTGACTCGCTTCAAGCGAAATACTTGGATTCAAAACCCAAGAAGACCATGGAGGCTTTGTCTAAGATGTTCATGGATAGTGTCCGAAAGGAGCGCTATAAGACCACCATCACACTCACAAGGTGCCATATGGCGGAGGGAACATCGGTATCCATGCATTTTCTCACGATGCAAGGGTACCTTGAGAAGTTGGCAAAGCTCTCTTCACCAATGCCCGAGGACATTGCTGAAGATATGATTCTTGGCTCTCTAGCCCCGTCCTTTAAGGACTTTGTGATGCACTATCACGTGCATGAAAAATGGGTGAGTCTTGAGGAGCTGCACAACACTCTCAAAACTGCTGAAGTTGACATGGGCAAGGGTAGGGACAAGCATGTCATTGCTGTCCATGGGAGGAGCCAAAAGATTGGTAAAGGAAATGACAAATCTACCAAAAGTGGTTCAATCAAGAGCAATGGAGTAGGAGGTGCTCGTGCGAGTGTCTCAAGGGGGAAATCTCAGAAATCTCCAACTCCCAATACGGAGTGCTTTCACTGCGGTGAAAAAGGACACATCCGGCCAAATTGCCCCAAGTACAAGGAAGACCTTGACAACAGAGTGATTGAACGTCGGCGCCCCAAAAAGGCCAAAGGTATATTTGTTATTGAAATAAATTTAGCCACCTCTGTCCAGGATTGGGTAATTGATACCGGATCTTGTGTTCACATAGTTTCTAATGTGCAGCTACTCACGGATAAGAAGGAACTCGTAAGGAACAAGGTAGAATTGAAGGTCGGAAATGGTGCGAACGTTTCTGCGGTTGCACAAGGTTCTGTGGTGCTTCAATTATGTAGTGGTTTGAATTTATGTCTAAAGAATGTTTATTATGTGCCTTCGATTAGCAAGAACATTATTTCTGTATCATGTTTAGATATGGATGATTTTAATATAAATATTTCAAATTCTTGTTTGTCTATATCGAAGAATGATGTTTTCTATGCAAATGCATTCATAAGGAATGGTCTCTATTTGCTTGAATTGATTAATAAACAAATCTTTAATATTAATAACAAAAGACTTAAGACCACTCACGAGAATGATCCTCTCTTGTGGCACTATCGACTTGGTCACATAAATGAAAAGCGCATCAAGAAATTGCAAGAAGCTAACCTTCTTGCTCTACTTGATTTTAAATCATTGGAGACGTGCCAACCATGTTTAATGGGAAAAATGACCAAAATGTCTTTCAAGAAGAAAGGTCCAAGAGCGAGTGGCTTGTTGGATTTGATACATTCCGATGTATGTGGTGCAATGAGTACTAGTGCACGAGATGGTTTCAGGTACTTCATTACGTTCACGGATGATTATAGTCGTTATGGCTATGTTTATCTAATGAGAAACAAAAGTGAATCCTTTGACAAGTTCAAAGAATTCAAGAATGAAGTAGAGAACCAACTCGACAAGAAAATCAAGTCTCTACGAACGGATCGTGGAGGTGAGTACTTAAGTGCCGAATTTGACTCATACCTAAAGGAGTTTGGTATTGTACCACAACTCACCCCTCCCGGTACACCTCAGTGGAATGGGGTATCCGAAAAGAGGAATATGACATTGCTCGACATGGTTCGGTCAATGATGAGTCATGCGGAATTACCTCTTTACTTTTGGAGTTATGCACTACAAACTGCGGCTTACACACTAAATAATATTTCATCCAAATCTGTGGAGAAAACTCCTTATGAGCTATGGAGTGGTAAAACACCCAAGCTCAATTTTCTCAAGATTTGGGGTTGTGAGGCTTACGTCAAGAAATTGATGTCGACCAAACTTCAACCAAAAGCGGATAAGTGCTTCTTTATTGGTTATCCTCGTGAGACAAGAGGATACTACTTTTGACATATCACCTCCAATCAAGTGATTGTAGAGATGGATGCCACATTTCTGGAAAAGGAATTTCTGGAAAGAGTAAAAAGTAGTGGGAGTAGGGTTGTGCTTGAGGAAACTCAAGATACTTTACAAGATCATGACATGAATGATGACATTCAAGATCATGAAGGCCCAACCAAGGTTCCTTTGGTCAGTGGGAGTATGAGTGAGAGACTCTCGCAAGAAATTGTGAGAGAAACTCAATCCTCCCCACCAAGTGTACGTTCGAGAATCGAACATGAATCAATTCCGCAAGAAATTGTGGAAGAAGTTCGAGAAGTACACGTAGAACCAAAAGAACTTAGAAGGTCAACGAAGGAAAGGAAGAAACCTGATATGTATTTGGGACATCATGAAATCATGGTACTTGATACCGATAGTCCCTCGACCTTTCAAGAAGCAATGGAAAGAAAAGACTCCAAACTATGGTTTAAAGCCATGAAATCCGAAATAAAATCCATGTATGATAATCAAGTGTGGAACTTGGTTGACCTTCCTCAAGAGAAAAAGGTCATTCAAAATAAATGGGTTTTCAAGAAGAAGATGGACATAGATGGGAACTTGACAACCTACAAAGCAAGACTTGTAGCGAAGGGTTTCACTCAAGTACAAAGAATTGACTATGATGAAACTTTTTCACCAGTTGTCATGTTCAAGTCTATTCGGATAATGCTTGTTATTGCTGCGTATCATGATTATGAAATATGGCAAATAGATGTCAAAACGGCGTTCCTTAATGGGAACTTGGAGGAGGATGTGTACATGATACAACCTCAAGGTTTTGAAGATTCAAAGAATAGCGAGAAGGTGTCAAAGCTTCAAAGATCCATTTATGGATTGAAGCAAGCATCAAGGAGTTGGAACAAACGCTTTGACGAGGAAGTGAAGAAGCTTCACTTCATTCAAAGTAAGGAAGAACCTTGTATATACAAGAAGGTTAGTGGGAGCCATGTAGTATTCCTAATCTTATATGTCGATGACATATTGCTCATGGGTAATCATATTCCTTTGCTTGAGCAAACGAGAATTTAATTGAAATCTGCATTTTCAATGAAAGATATGGGTGAGGCTCAATACATCTTGAGAATCAAGATATATCGAGATAGATCCCGTAGACTCATTGGCCTCAGTCAACGTGCATACATTGACAAGGTCTTGGAAAGGTTCAAGATGAACAACTCCAAAAAGGACAGTGTGCAAATGAGTATGGGTGTGCAACTCAAGAAGTCTCAACATACGCAATCACGTAAGGACTTAGAGTACATGAAGGATGTCCCTTATGCTTCGGCAATTGGGTCGATCATGTACGCAATGACTTGCACAAGACCCGATGTCTCGTATGCTCTAAGCGTGACAAGTCGTCACCAATCCAACGCAGGTCCTGAGCATTGGACTGCGGTCAAGAATATCCTGAAGTACCTTAACCGGACTAAGGATAAGATTCTTGTTTATGGAGGACAAAGCGAGTTGATAGCCGAAGGGTACTCGGATGCGAGTTTCATGAGTGATCCAGACGTTAGAAGGTCGCAATCAGGATATGTCTTTCTTCTGAATGTGGAGCTGTGAGTTGGCGTAGTTGGAAGCAAACCACTACGGCCGATTCAACCACCACTTCAGAAGTAATGGTTGTCGCTGAAGTGAGCAAGGAAGGAGTGTGGATCAAGAAGTTCCTTGAAGAGCTTGGAGTAGTTCCCACGAGCGAGGGACCCATTGAGCTATTTTGCGATAATAATGCATTTATCTCGCAAATCAAGGATCCTAGATCACACCACAAAGTGAAGTACATGGATTGAAAGTATTTTGTCACACGTGACTTCATCGACGAAGGCAAAATAAATCTATTATGGGTGGACACCAACAGCAACACAGCTGATCCATTCACAAAACGCTTATCCAAAGCCAAGGGCGAAATGCATTTCGAGTCCATGGGATTGAGGAACCATGTAGATTGGCTTGATGATTGATATGTAATGGGATTTACCCTAGTTATTATTGTTTTATGCATTGAGTATGTATGAGAAAGAAAACTTTAATAACAAGTGGGAGATTGAAGGGAATGTGTTCTAAAAGTTTTACTTTTAAATGTCAATTATTATGAATTGAATGAGAAATCATTTTGTTCCTTGTTTATGTTATTCGTCTTTTAGAAGTGTTAAGGAAGAGGTTATTGGTCCTTAACTGTAGAGCTCTAAAAGATATTGGTTTACATAAAACAAAAGATATTCACAATCATGGTAATAAACATGGGACATTAATTACCGAGTTAAGATTGTCGTGTTGATCATAGATCATTGTAGCTCTACAAGTGAGTGACGACATGGGTATGCAAAAGAGGATAATATTGCTTTTGTATACTGAATAGACGTAATAAGTTAAATATTATAGAAATGTGTTTCTGTGTCATTAATATTTTACTGTGTCTTCGGTCCTTTGATATGAGACTTATATCCAATCACTTAAGGAATGCTTAATTAGATTAGTGTCTTGAGCTATCAATAAGTGTAGTGTAAAGGCATTGGTTGGTTAAGTACAACTTTTGTTGGAGAAGATAGTTAGTCAAAAAACTATCATTGCCCCTCTTAATTGAGTGATGATATTAGTGGGTCCCTTGATAAAGCAAAGTTATAATGTGCACAATGTGATTTGAGTTGAGTCACATATTTATAACTAGCTTAAAGAGATCAAGAAATGAATACTAATACAAAGATGACACAATACTACTTTGTGTGTATTCTTAATATCATGAGGCAAGGGACGGACACAAGTGGTGCACTCCATCACTAAATGGATCGGGTTTTGGTTCAAGTGGAATTAAGACATCTAACTAATTGGGAGCTATAATGTGTAGCTAGATACCGCTTATAGCTTGTGATATTAAGCTCTTAATATCACTGCCAACTTAGTTTAGATCCTCCCTTAGGTCACACCACAAAACTGGGAAACAAGAAATGAGGATTTTGAGTTCATAAGGTGTGTCAGGTTTCATGTAGAAAATATGACACATGTGGTGAACAAGCAAAATCAAAAGTATGTTGTGATTAATAACATAATTAGAATCTAAATTAAATTCATATGTGATGTAAATATTATGGGGTGTAATGATTTATCATTACATATGATAATATGTTACATAAGTTGTGGACATACTACTAATCCCGAAATGTCAAATTTTGTAGGCGTTAAACCGAAATTTGACTGGTCTGCAGTTAGGGGTGAGCTTCGGTCCATGACCGGACCGGACCGAACCGGACCGAAACCCGAATTTTCGGGAAGTCCGGACCGAAGACCGGATCGAATAGGTTCGGTCTGGTCCGGTCCGGTCCGGGTCGGTCCAAAACCCGAATTTTCCCCTTAAATTTTCGGTCCGGACCGGACCGAAGACCGAATTTCCAAAATTTTGTGGACCGAAGACCGGACCGAAAAAATTCGGTCCGGTTCGGTCCGGGTGCCCGGACCGGACCGAATTTTGCTCACCCCTATCTGCAGTATTGTGCAAAAACGGTCGACCGTTAAACGGTAAACGGTCGACCGAATGTTGCACGGTCGACCGGATGTGTCTCGATCGTAACGAGAATTTCGTCTCTTCATTTTCGGTCGACCGAACATTGCGATGAAATAGTTTTTGTTACGAACGGTCGACCAAAACTTGGTCTAAACGGTCGACCAAACCTCCAAACGGTCGACCGATCCAGACAGTTTCTGCAGAATTAATTTAAGAATTAATTAGATCATGCATGGACTTGGTCGATAACTGATTTAATTCGTGGCTGAGATTATTTGTTAGCAAATAATGGATGGTTAGATGGAAGTTTGCATGAAATCATGGGCAAGAGGTTGCACATGAATAGGTAATTTGGAGAGAACTTATAAATACAAGTTTATCTCATTACCTAATAGAATTAATTCATTATCTTCTTGTGCAAAAATCTCTGTCCATAATTCTCCACGAATTTCCCTTAATTCTTGAGTTTAGTTTTAGTTTTCAGAGATCTTTTTCTCAAGGGAAATAAAGAGGGGTTAGTAGTTAAATTCTAAACCCTATTGGAGATTGAGAGGCTAACTCTTCTCTCTTCGATCTTGTTTAGAGTTTGATGAATACTCGGGGGCATCCGACGCAGCGACAAACATCCTCAACGTCTTCGGATCATCAAGAAGTTTTAGAGCATACATACGGTTTACCTCTGACGGCATTGATGCAGAAGGGCGTCAAGTTTGTTTGATCCTAGAAGTGCAAGAACAGTTTTCAGGAGCTTAAGAGGCAATTGAAGACAACATCTATTCTGACGCTACCGAGTGGCAGTGGAGGTTATGTGATATACAGTGACGCGTCAGGGATGGGTCTATGTTGTGTTCTGATGCAACACAGGAATGTGGTCGCGTATGCCTCGAGGCAGCTGAAGGTGCACGACAAGAACTACCATATCCTGATTTGGAGTTGGCAGCGGTGATTCACGCATTGAAGACTTGGCAGGATTATATGTATGGGGAGTAGTTCGAGGTCTTTACAGATCACCAGAGCTTGAAGTACTTATTATCACAGAAGGAGATGATGAGGCAACACAGATGGCTCGAGTTCATTAAGGATTATAATTTCACCATCTCCTATCATTCGGGGAAGGCAAATTCAGTTGCAGATGCCCTGAACAGGAGGGTGGAGGTATCAATTGTGGGTTTGTCCATTCAGGAGTGGAGGCTACTTGAGACGTTATCAGAGTGGAAGCTGTTCAGAGAGGGTTCCGAGATAGCAGTGATTGCTGGGCTTCGGGTGGAGCCGCAGACCATCTCACGAGTTCTACAGGCTCAACATGATGATAACGAGTTAGCCAGTCTGTTACAATCGGCTGCTAGGGGTGGATCAGACTTCAGTGTGGGGGTTGATAGTGGTCTGAGCTTCATAAGTCGGATCTGGGTGTCGAAGGTTGATAACCTGAGGAGTGATATCATGGAGGAGGCACACAGAGCGAGGTATACCATTCACCTGAGGAGTACGAAGATGTATAAAGACCTGCAGCGGAACTTCTGGTAGAGGGGCATAAAGCGAGACACTGCAGAGTTTGTGGACCGATGCTTAGTTTGTCAGCATGTGAAGATTGAGCATCAGGGACTAGCAAGGCCGATGCAGTGTATTGAGTTGCCAGAGTGGAAGTGGGAGCATGTGACGATGGATTTTGTCACAGGTCTGCCGAAGATGAGGAGATTCCACGACGCGATTTGGGTGATAGTCGATCGACTGACCAAGTCGACGCACTTCTTAGCTATCAGGACCACGTTGCCTCTGTATGGTCTAGCTAAGTTGTACATGGAGGAGACAGTCAGGCTGCACGGAGTACTAGTGAGCATCATCTCTAATCGAGATCCTAGATTTACATCCAGGTTTTAGGGGAGTCTGCAGCAGGCTTTGGGGACACGATTGAGGTTCAGTACAACGTTTCACCCACAGACAGATAGTCAGTCAGAGAGGACGATCCAGACCCTGGAGGATATGCTGAGAGCATGCACACTGGATTGGGCATGACACTGGGATGATCACCTACCGTTGATAGAGTTTGCCTACAACAACAACTACCATTCTAGTATTGGGATGACACTGTACGACGCGTTGTACGGGAGGCCTTGCAAATCACCGGTATGCTAGAGTGATGTGGGTGAGAGGTAGTTAGTGGGGTCAGAGCTGGTGCAGATGTATAGAGAAGGTCGACGTGATTAGGAGGAGACTGACCACGGCACAGAGCAGGCAAAAGAGTTATGCTGACAGACGCAGACGAGCATTGAGCTTTGAGGTTGGCGACCATGTGTTTCTGAATATCTCCCATGCTCGGGGAGTAATGAGGTTTTGGAAGAAAGGGAAGCTCAATCTGAGGTATGTCGGGTTGTCCGAGATCCTAGACCGAGTTGGAGAGGTTGCCTACCGGATTGCATTTCCACCGTAGTTTTCGGGTCCTCACAACGTCTTCCACGTGTTGATGCTGAGGAAGTACGTTGCAAATCCAACTCATGTGATTGAAATAGTAGTGCCAGAGATTCAACATGACTTGTCCCTTGAGGAGAGACCAATCGAGATCGTTGATCGCATGGATCACCAGCTCAGGAGGAGGACCATTACGATGGTGAAGGTCCGGTGGCAGCATCACAGCGAGCGCGAGACCACTTGGGAGATCGATAGGGAGGTTCAGAAGCAATACCCAGAGTTTTTTGGTGATTTGCTTGTTTTGATTTCGGGATGAAATCCTTTTAAAGTTGGTGGATTGTTATGACCTTAACCTTAATTAAGGCTAATCCCTTGTTTAGTGGATGGTTTTGCATGGGAAATGGGAGCGTTAATAGTGGTGTGAAGTAGGGTGATAATGTAGGGTGATGGTGAGGGTGATGTGGGGTTGGGTTGTGTGATTTAAAACAAAACTCATCTCTCTCTCTCTTCCATTCCGTTTCTCTTCCTCTCAGTTGCTTGGTTGGACAACGAGGTGGTGGACATGGTGTCGACGTGGGTCTAGCAAGGCGTGGCGTGAGGCGAACAGATTGGGCGTTCGGAGGTTGCGGTCGTGTGGCAACATCGAGTGGAACTCTGGCGTGCTCTGTCTTGCATTTGAGGTATGCCAGTTCTTTAGCTTGGTTTTGTTGCTCACCCATGTTGGGTGGAGTTGTGTTCAGTCGTGGGAGGTCAGAGACCACACTGGCGGTAAGAAACGACGTAAAATTCTTGGCTGACGCGAGGTTGCTGTCGACCAGTGTGTCTTCGGGCGGTCGACCGATTTAGTGTTTTGGCCCGACTTTAACCAACACTGGTCGAACGACACCTTGTGGCGGTCGACCGATCGTGCTTGTGCTGGTGGGTCGGAGGATTTCCTGGAAGTGTTCGGTCGGACGAGACCCCTTAGTCGTTCGACTGTTGCTTCGTGTTTTGCTCGGACTGGACGTTGACTATCCAAACGGTCGACCGTTCCTGACTTTTGGTCTGACTGGAACTTAAGTGAACTTATGTATATTGCTGATGTTCGACCGATTGTTATATCATGTTCGACCGATAAATGAGCTAGACTGCTAGGATGCCCCTAGTAGTTTCCGGTCGACCGGGACCCCTAAGTCGGTCGATCGGTTGGACTCGTATTGTTTTTTACCAGACTCCGGATTTTGACCACATTCGGTCGATCGGCTTTAGACTTGGTCCGACCATTGGGACTTAGATGATGTGCAGAGTGTTCTACCGTTTCAGACTTTCGGTCGACTGAACCCCATGGGAACGGTCGATCGGATTGCCTCTTTCGGTCGACCGTTTGTGCGCGGAGCTGAATTTCTGGTCCTTGTGATGTGCCAACTCTGTTTACGGAAACCTGTGTCCTCGCCTAGCACGTGATCCAGGAGGTGACAGTGGGTGCGTGATCGCGCCTGCCTAGGGACCGCCGAGTGGAAGAATGTGGGTACTTGGGACGAGCCACCTCTGTTGTTAGACTGAGGCTTGATATTTTGTTGTTTGACTCTCCGTAGAGTAGCAGACCTGAGGGATCGCGGATCCCAGTGAATGTTGATGCTTGGCTCTTGGAGCATGATGACCCCACAGACTACGGTCTGGACCCATCTGATGTTGTACCAGACGTATGTTGTACCACTGATGTAGTGTCGGCGATGCCACCGAGGTTTGTGTCGCTGATGCCGCCGATGTTTGATGTTGCCAACGATGTTCCGGCTTGTTGTGTCGTCTGATGTCGTGCCGGACGTATGTTGTACCGCTTAGGTTGTGCCACTGATGTTGTTCTGACGATGATTCCTCGATTGGGCATCTATTGAGGGATGGTTGGACGGACCGGGCTACGACTTCGTTGGTGTGGTGTAGACCATGTGATTTCGTTTAACGCGGAAGTGCAGACACTCCTCATCGATCCCTTGGTTCGAGTAGTCATGTGTGGGGGTGCGTCGTGTACTGTCCGTGAGACTGTATGTGCCTACGGTAGGTCTCCGAGGGAGAACCGATGTTGTTTGTTGGACTGATGTCCTTGTTGACCCTTGGAGGGTTCTTGTTGTTGTTGTAGGACTGATGTCTTGTTTTACCCTTGAAGGGATTTTGTTGCATTGCTGATGATGACATGACGTGCTACTAGTATGATAGGTTCATTATTGTACAATTGCATGAATATAGGTGAGCTTGATATATAGGGATTCCTAATGGAAAACTCAGGCATTGTTGTTTAATTCATATTTCAAGACCGCAGTAGGTTATGTGGGGGTGGTGACAGCGGGCGCACACATTTTGGGGTCAGGATCCTCTTCGGAACTATTCGAGGTCGTCATGATTACTTGTATTCATTTCGTTGTATTCATGTAATCATGTATTTTTGACAAACTCTGTTGTATTTGGTGCACCGACTGGTTATTTATTTGAGTACATTCTCACTTGATGTGTATTATCTTGAGATCTCTTTTATTGTTAAATTTCAAATTTTTCCGTTGTTTGGGGATATAACACTACTAATAAGCTAGTACATTTTCTTATATTTTTATTCCAACTTCTCTCATTATTTAGTCCATGTAATTATGAGTTTTAAAAAATCTAGTGTAGTATATAGGGTATTATTAGACAGTAGCCTCAACTTTTCTTCTTGTTTGCGTCACTTGAATAAGTGATATAACCGATTTAGTATACTTCTGGTATGTATGAGAATGATATATCAAACACACATAGACATTTTTATTGCCGGTTGGGATAAATTAGGTGAAAGGAATGTGTTCTAAAAGTTTTACTTTTATATGTCAATTATTATGAATTGAATGTACAAATATTTTGTTTCTTGATTATAGTATTCGTCTTTTGGAAGTGTTAAGGAAGAGGTGATTGGTCCTTAACCGTAGAGCTCTAAAAGATAATGGTTTACATAAATCAAAAGTTATTCACAATCATGGTAGTTAACATGGAACATTAATTACCGTGATAAGATTGTCGTGTTGGTCATCGATTGTTGTAGCTCTACAAATAATTGACGACACGAGTATATAAAACAGGAAAAGATTACTTTTATATATTGAATAGACCTAACAAGTAAAACATTATGGAATTGTGTTTCGTGTCATTAATGTTTTAACTGTGTCTTGGATCCTAAGATATGAGATTTATATCTTTTCACTCAAGAGGTGCTTAATTTGATTGTTGTCAAAAGCTATCAATGAGTATAGTGATAAAGGCAATAGTTGGTTGAGCATGACTTGTGCTGGAAAAGATAGCTAGTCAAACGATTATCATTGCCCCTCTTAATTGAGTGATGATATTAGTGGGCCCTTTGATAAAACAAAATTAGAATGTGCACAATGTAACTTGATTTAAGTTACATATTTATAATTAGCTTAAAGAGATCAAGAAATGTATATAATACAAAGATGACACATTTCTACTTTGTATATATTCTTAATATCATGAGGCAAGGGACGGACACAAGTGATGCACTTACATCACTAAATGGATCGTGTTTTGGTTCGGGTGGAACAAAGACATCTATGCTAATTGGGTAAATATAATGTGTAGCTAGATACCACTTATAGTTTGAGATATTAAGTGTTTAATATCACTGCCAATTTGGCTTAGATCCTCCTATAGGTCACACCACAAAACTGGGAAACAAGAGGGTTGATTTTAAGTTCATATGATGTGTCGAGTTTCATGTGAAAATGAGACACATGTGGTGAATTAATTAAAATCAATATGTCATGAGAATTTACATAATTAGAATCATAATAAATTCATATGAGGTATATATAATGGGGTGTAATAATTTAATATTACATATGATGATATATATATGATGTGAATTGCTAAAACCCCCAAAAGTTCAAATTTTGTTGGAAATAAATCCAAAATTTGACAAAGGTAAAATCGGGGTCAAACACGGTGAACCGTTCATGGTTCGGTCGACCGGGGTATCTTCGGATCGGTTAACCGAATAGGGAACAGGTAAGCGCAATTGGTTGACCAAAATTGTCTGGAGTGCCTGGACAATCGGGTTCGGTTAACCGATTGTGCACGGTCAACGGAGAAATAGTATTTTCGGTAGACCGAAGGTGACCCGGTCATCCGATGACTATGTCCCAGGAGCGATTTTGGTGGGTCAACGGTAGACCAATTAAAAGACGTGGTTCGTCCGAATTCTTCCAGGGATTTTTTCTCATACGGATTCGGTCGACCGTCTAACTCACGGTGCACCGAACACGTGTTATAACCGAATGGTTCGGTTGACCGAATAATTCTCGGTCTACCGAACAAGAACGATTCTGCCTGAATTATTAAGAGATTAATTAAATCATGGGTGTAATACTTTCAGATTTAATTAAAACATTTTTTGTGGGTGATTATGTGGAATTTAGAGATATATTTTAGGAGAGAAAAACAAGGGATCATGACTAAATAATAGCTCTTGATAAGGATGTTTTGGGAGCCTATAAAAGGGCACATATTCCTACTTGTTTTTAGACTAATGAAAAATTCTTTCTCTCATTAATCTCTTCCTAATCACCACGAAAATCTCTTAGTAAATTTAAGTTTGGGAGATAAGATTCTCAGGAGCTTAAAGATGGGTAATTAGTTTGATTCTAAACCTTGTTAGAGATTGATTGGTTAGCTCATTTCTCTCTAACTTTGTTTAGAGTTTGGTGAACACTCGGAGACAATTCCGTGGACGATTCAGCGGGCAACGCAACTCCGGATCATCAAAAAGGTTTTAGAGAACCTTTATGTATGATTTTATCTTTGTGGATTATTTTAATAAATGTAGGTTGCATGTTATTAGAATAAAATACAAATAAATGTACATAAAATTGCTGAAAATATGAAAATCGATCTTGTATGTTGTATTAAAAAAATTTAAATATATACATACACGAGGACATGAAATCCTACTCCATCCTTTTCTTGATTTATTACCAATTTGATTTGTCACGCACTACACATGACGATCAATCAAATTAACAACCGCCTTTGGGATCAACCTTGGGATTAGTGAATTTCCAACAAACACATCACAAATACTCTAACTCAGCAACTCCACTAACACATCAAAGATGAGGTTTCTAGGAATTTGTTATATGACTCTTTTTCTACAAATTGTTTTTGGAAATCCTAGTTTTTTTTTCACGTCTTGGATGTACTTGTCACGACATTATAGTTTTTTAGGAAATCTCTAGACACAGCATGCACTAGACTCAGACTAAAAAGTCATACAGGGTCAAATTGGTTCCAAATTTGGTCCAAACTCCACCTACGTGCACCTTTAGCCACACCTACCCATTATTAGAAGAACTTGGACTAAAACTTCACAGTTGAGAAAATAATCATTGAACTGAAAATTCAGCGAGAGAAGTTTTCTAGAACTTATGGTCTATTGCTGATTGCAGATGAATGACTTCTGCTTTCCTGCTTCAAGAAGTGTGAATCTACTCAATTTCTAATGTTCAGGGTCACATTTGATATTTAATTGGAAAACATGATTACCAATCAATGATATCTAATGCATCCACTAATACCATCACTAACCATGACCTAGACGACCTGGTCATCAGCTCTCTCTCTCTTCAAATCAGCTTTCTCTCTCTTCCACGTCAGCTTTCTCTCTCTTCCACGTCAGCTTTCTCTTTCCTCAACCCACTTTCTTCTCTTTCCTACTCTATTCATCTCTTAACCACAACCCAACACAACCCACAACAACCTACCTCTCTCCTCCACATCATTTCGGGGTTCATTTTGATAAAAATTTAAAATATATAAAAAAAAATTCTAAAAAATCAAAACAATTATAAAACATATTTTCGGAAAAAACAAATTAAAAAAACTCAAACAAATAATTAAAAAAATCAAAACAAAAAAAATCAAAAAATCAAAAAATAATAAAATATTTGATGACCGGGTCGACGACCCGGTCATCTACGACCGAAGTTTTTCACCCAAAAAAATATTTTTTAACTCACGACCCTGAGATGACCTTGGGATGACCTGAGTTTTTAAGCGTCAAGGGATGCTCTAAACAATCAAAACATATATAATGATGGTATCAATTGATTAAATCCTTACTCTTTTAAGCTTGTTTATTATATATACAAAATAATCATATAACAAATTCTTAGAAACCTCATCTTTGATACGTGTCAGTAGAGTTGCCGAGTTAAAGTATTTGTGATGTGTTTGTTGGAAATTCACTAACAGGGTTGGTCCGAAGGCGGTTGTTTGATTTGATTATCAAACAACCGCCTTTGGCGTAATTGTGGTGGTGGTTAATTTTTTATTTTTGGTGGTGGTTGGTGTTTATTTTATTTTTTTTAGATAGTTATTACTTCAGTTGGCTTTAAATCTGTTGGTTTAGTTCAGAAACCATACCATATTGGTACTATACTTACTTCTTGAGTTAATCAATTTTTTTGAACAAACATTAATCTAATGGATCAATCGTAGACACACAATCCTATATTGGCTCGCAACGTAACAAATAAACAAAAAAACACCATCACACAAATACAACACATACATATATTATTTATGTTGTAAAACAAAAACAACCAAAGATGAAAGATTGAGGGAGGAAGAGAGGTGTGTATTTCTTCTCTTGTCACCAAATATGTACAATAATCCTCTATATATAGGGTGAGGATGTAGTAGGAGTTACAACCAAAATAAATGGAATTACATCATATTAATAAGAGTAAAACCTACTTAAAATATTGGGGTTAAGGAAGATAAATCATCCACAAACCTTTGGAATTCTCAACACTCCCCCTTGGATGATCACCTTTATACGCTAGGGTTGCTGCCTCGTTAAAAACCTTACCAAGAAAAACCCGATGGGATAAAAACTTGGTGAAAGAAAAAAGAGTGCAACGCGTATGATGCTCCCCCTCACTTCAACACACATTTTTCAAATGACGAACACCAATCTTGTGAACAAGTTGCTCAAAACTGTTGTAGGCAATGACTTTGTGAATAAATCTGCTAAATTCTCGCTTGATTGGATCTGACGGACATCTATCTCACCATCCTTTTGTAAATCATGCGTCGAGAAAAACTTTGGTGAAATATGTTTAGTCTTATCGCCTTTGATGTATCCTTCTTTTATTTGAGCAATGCATGCAGTATTGTCTTCGTATAAAATTGTTGGATGGTCTTTGATTTTGTCGAGTCCACATTCTTCTTGTATGCTTTGGATCATTGATCTCAACCATACAGATTCTCGGCTAGCCTCATATAATGCAATCAACTCTGCATGATTTGAAGATGTTGCTGTTAATGTGTGTTTCGTTGATCGCCATGAAATTACCGTGCCACCATATGTAAACACATATCATGTTTGTGATTTAGCTTTATGTGGATGTAACAAATATCCAACATCAACATATCCAATTAATTTGGGCTCTAAATTCTTTTGAAAAAATAACCCCATATCACGCGTTCCGCAAAGGTAACGGAATACATGTTTAATTCCGTTCCAATGTCTACGTGTTGGTTCAGAACTATATCTAGCCAATACATTTACTGAAAATGCACTATCAGGTCTTGTATTATTAGTCAGGTACATTAAAGCCACAATAGCACTTAGATATGGTACTTCTGGACCAAGAATGTCTTCATCATTCTCTCGAGGACGGAAATGATCCTTTTCAGCACTAAGGTAACGAACAACCATTGGAGAACTTAATGGATGAGCTTTATCCATATTAAAACATTTTAATGTCTTCTCTATATAATTTGATTGATGAATGAAAACTCCATTTGGTAAGTGCTCGATCTGCACGCCGAGACAAAATTTAGTTACACCAAGGTCTTTCATTTCATATTCATTCTTCAAATATTTAGCAGTTCTTTCAATCTCTTCAGGGTTCCCAATGATATTCAAGTCATCAACATATACAACAATAATACATCTCTTGAGATTTTGTATTGCATGTGCCTGGTAGTTTTCATCCTTCAGGGATTTTCATGAAAATGTCGTTATGTTGCTTGAGCAAACGAGAAGTTCATGGGTAATCATATTCCTTTGCTTGAGCAAACGAGAAGTTCATTGAAATTTGCATTTTCAATGAAAGATATGGGTGAGGCTCAATACATCTTGGGAATCAAGGTATATCGAGATAGATCCCGTAGACTCATTGGCCTCAGTCAACGTGCATACATTGACAAGGTCTTGGAAAGGTTCAAGATGAACAACTCCAAAAAGGGCAGTGTGCCAATGAGTATGGGTGTGCAACTCAAGAAGTCTCAACGTGCGCAATCACATAAGGACTTAGAGTACATGAAGGATGTCCCTTATGCTTCAGCAATTGGGTCGATCATGTACGCGATGACTTGCACAAGACCTGATGTCTCGTATGCTCTAAGCGTAACAAATCGTCACCAATCCAACGCAGGGCCTGAGCATTGGACTGCGGTCAAGAATATCCTGAAGTACCTTAACTGGACTAAGGATAAGATTCTTGTTTATGGAGGACAAAGGGAGTTGATAGCCGAAGGGTACTCGGATGCGAGTTTCATGAGTGATCCAGACGATAGAAGGTCGCAATCAGGATACATCTTTCTTCTGAATGGTGGAGCTGTGAGTTGGCGTAGTTGGAAACAAAGCACTACGGCCGACTCAACCACTGCTTCCGAAGTAATGGCTGTCGCTGAAGCGAGCAAGGAAGGAGTGTGGATCAAGAAGTTCCTTGAAGAGCTTGTAGTAGTTCCCACGAGCGAGGGACGCATTGAGCTATTTTGCGATAATAGTGCATCTATCTCGCAAATCAAGGATCCTAGATCACACCACAAAGTGAAGTACATGGATCGAAAGTATTTTGTCACACGTGACTTCATCGACGAAGGCAAAATAAATCTATTATGGGTGGACACCAACAACAACACAACTGATCCATTCACAAAACCCTTATCCCAAGCCAAGGGCGAAATGCATTTCGAGTCCATGGGATTGAGGAACCATGTAGATTGGCTTGATGATTGATATGTAATGGGGTTTACCCTGGTTATTATTGTTTTATACATTGAGTATGTATGTGAAAGAAAACTTTAATAACAAGTGGGAGATTGAAGAGAATGTGTTCTAAAAGTTTTACTTTTGAATGTCAATTATTATGAATTGAATGAGAAATCATTTTGTTCCTTGTTTATGTTATTCCTCTTTTAGTAGTGTTAAGGAAGAGACTCTTGGTTCTTAACCGTAGAGCTCTAAAAGATATTGGTTTACATAAAACAAAGGATATTCGCAATCATGGTAATTAACATGGGACATTAATTACCGAGTTAAGATTGTCGTGTTGGTCATAGATCATTGTAGCTCTACAAGTGAGTGACAACACGGGTACACAAAAGAGGAAAATATTACTTTTGTATACTGAATAGACCTAATAAGTAAAACATTATAGAATTGTGTTTTCTGTGTCATTAATGTTTTACTGTGTCTTTGGTCCTTTGATATGAGACTTATATCCGATCACTTAAGAATTGCTTAATTAGACTAGTGTCTTGAGCTATCGATGAGAGTAATGTAAAGGCATTGGTTGGTTAAGTATGACTTTTGTTGGAGAAGATAGTTAGTCGAAAGATTATCATTGCCCCTCTTAATTGAGTGATGATATTAGTGGGCCCCTTGATGAAGCAAAGTTATAATGTGCACAATGTGATTTGAGTTAAGTCACATATTTATAACTAGCTTAAAGAGATCAATAAATGAATACTAATACAAAGATGACACAATACTACTTTGTGTGTATTCTTAATATCATGAGGCAAGGGACGGACACAAGTGGTGCACTCCATCACTAAATGGACCAGGTTTTGGTTCGAGTGGAATTAAGACATCTAACTAATTGGGAGCTATAATGTGTAGCTAGATACCGTTTATAGCTTGTGATATTAAGCTCTTAATATCACTGCCAACTTAGTTTAGATCCTCCCATAGGTCACACCACAAAAACCAGGAAACAAGAAGCTTGATTTTTGGTTCATATGATGTGTCGTGTTTCTTATAGAAAATATGATATATGTGGTGAACAATCAATTATGTTGTAATATATATAACATAATTAGAATCATGATAAATTCATATGAGATGCATAAATTATGGGGTGCAATAATTTATTGTTGCGTAGGATAATATATTGCATAAGTTGTGAATTTGCTAAAACCCCAAAAGTTCAAATTTTGTTGGTAATAAATCCAAAATTTGAAAAGGCAAAATCGGGTAAAAGTTCGGTAATCCATTATGGTTCGGTCGACCGAAGGATCTGTGGATCGGTCAACCGAACGTAGAACGGATAGTCATAGTTGATTGACCGAACTTGACCAAAGTGCCTGGAATTCTGGATCGGTATTCCGAACCAGAAACTGTCGACCGAACAATGTCTAGTTCCGATATTTTCGGTTAACCGAAAGGCATTCGGTTATTGACAAGAATTAGTCCGATCAGTTAAGGAGATTTTTTCTCCTTAAGAATCGGTCATCCGTCTAATACTCGGTAAAACAATCGTGACATATTCGGTTAACCGAGTGTGACTCGGTAAACCGAACCACGATCGATTTTCTGCCTATTGATAATTAAGGGATTTATTTGATCAATGGTTGGATTAGCTCCAAACTTGGTCAAACGTTTTGTGGATGCATGTAATGCGTTATGTAATTAGTTTGAGAGAAAATGTCAAGAAAATATGGCTTAAGAATAGCCATGATTGAGATTAAGATTGGAGCCTATAAATAGGTCATTATTCTCCTTAATTAAGATATAAGTTTTGCTAATTCTTTTCTCTCCTAATTCACCACAAAAGGCCACAACAATTCTCTTAAATTTTAAGTCTTTGGAAGGAGAAATCTCAGAGACTAAGGAAGGAGTTTGTAGCTAGATTCTAAGATAGTTTGGAGATTGATTGGCTAGCTCCTTTCTCTCCAACCTTGTTTAGGATTTCGGTGACCACTCGGAGGCATCCGGTGCAAAGAGAAGCGACGATCGTCTTCCTCAACGTCTCTGGAACATCAAGAAGTTTTAGAGAACTTCTAGGTATGAATTTCGGAGTCCCTTGTGTTTGTTTTAATATGTTTTTGAAACTAGTTATTAAAACAAACTGATGCATGCATGAAATAAATCGTAGAAAATTGTAATTGATCCTTATTATGCATAATATTTTGAAAAATATATATGCACAATTAAACATGAAATCCTACAGTTTTTCTCCAATTGCAAGGTTAATAAAAAATCTAAGAGTTGTTGCATCCACTACAGGTGAATACGTTTCTCCATAGCCAACTCCTGGTATTTGTGTAAAACCTTGTGCAACAAGTCTTGCCTTGTATCTTACTATTTTATTTTTCTCATTTCTTTTAATTACAAATACCCACTTGTATCCTACTCGTTTTACATTATTTGGTGTCGGAACTACGGGTCCAAACACATGACGTTTCTCAAGTGAGTTCAGTTCTTCTTGAATTGCATTTTTCCATTGTGGACAATCTTTTCTGTGTCGACACTCTTCAATTAATTTTGGCTCACAATATTCAACATTCATCACAGCATTTGCTATAGCGTATATGAATTTTTCATCAATAATGGTTCTATTTCGGTTCCATCTTTTTCCATTGTGCACATAATTGATGGAGATCTCATCATCATTTTCATTTTCTGGTACATGTACCTCTTTCGAAAATTTGTCATTGTCCATTTGTTGTTGTGTTATCACCTCTACAGAGGTTTCAATAATATCACCAACTGCGTTATTTTGCTCTTTCTTTTTCCGTGGATTTGCATCTTTGGAACCGATTGGTCTTCCACGTTTTCAACGTATAATATATTCATTTGTAACATTAGGAATATCAATCCGAGCAGGTGCATTTAGAGCTGGTATATGTGACTTTGTGACTCTTTTAGTATCAATGAATGCATCAGGCAACTCATTTGCAATTCTTTGTAAATGTATAATCTTTTGAACTTCAAGTTCACATTGACATGTTCGAGGGTCTGGAATAGATGATGCATTCCAAGTCACTTCTTTGTTTTCTAATTTTTGTTTTTCTCCCCCTAAGATTGAGAATTCATTCTCGTTAAATTGACTATCAGCAAATCGTCCTGTGAAAATATCATCGGTTAACGGCTCTAAATATTTTATGATTGATGGAGATTCAAAGCCAATATATATTCCCAATCTTCTTTGAGGTCCCATCTTTGTACGTTGTGGTGGTGCAATTGGCACATAAACAACACAACCAAAAACCTTTAGATGAGACAGATTTGGTTCTCTACCGGAGACCAATTGTAAAGGTGAGTATTTATGATAAGCAGTTGGTCTTATTCTTATAAGTGCAGCAACATGCAAAATGACATATCCCCAGGCAGATGATGGTAATTTAGATCTCATTACCAATGGTCTAGCAATTAATTGTAATCTCTTAATCAGGGATTCAACTAAACCATTTTGTGTATGGACATGAGCTACAGGATGCTCAATTGTGATCCCAACAGACATGCAATAATTGTTAAACGTTTGGAATATAAATTCTCCAGCATTGTCAAGTCGAATTTTCTTAATTGGATAATCTGGGAAATGTGCTCTCAATTTGATTAATTATGCTAGAAGTCTAGCAAATGCGACATTTCGAGTTGATAAAAGGCAAACGTGTGACCATCAGGTTGATGCATCTATCAATACCATAAAATAACGAAATGGTCCACACGGAGGAGTAATGTGTCCACAAATATCTCCTTGGATTCACTCTAAAAATGTAGGCATCTCATTTTCAATTTTATTTGTGGAAGGCCTTATTATCATTTTTCCAAGGGAGCATGTTGCACATGAAAAATTCTTTGATGAAGGAATCTTCAAGTTCCTCATTGTGTGCCCACTTGAATTTTCAATAATTCTTCGCATCATTATGGCACCTGGGTGACCCAATCTGTCATGGCAAGTTTCAAAATTTGGATCAACTAACTTCTGGTTAGTGATCATATTTGATTCAATAGGATTTATGAATGTGCTATATAACCCAGAAGAGAGAGCTTGCATTTTTTCCAACACAATTTTCTAGCCATACACATTAGATGTAATGTGGAGATACTCAATATTATCTTCGTTCACCGTCTCACTGTGATAACCATTCAGACGTATATCCTTAAAACTTAGTAGATTTCTTCTGGATCTACTAGAGTATAGAACATCACTTATTATTACTTTTGTATTGTTAGATAACAAAACACAAGCTCTTCCGGAACCTTCAATCAAATTGCTAATGCCAGAAATTGTGTTGACATTTGTTTTTGCTAAATGTAATTGGGAAAAGTATTTTGTACTTTTCAAGATGGTGTTTGTTGTTCCACTGACTACTATACATTGGTCTCCATCATTTGGTATAGCATTAGTCATATCTTTGTCTTTCTACATGAAACAAAAGAAAAATATAATAAATTTCATTTTATCGTAGCAGTATATTATATAAGAGTTAGAGTTAAAAGACTTAAATATTGATAAAGCCGAAAGCAAATATTTGAGGTTCAAGCATTACATATATAGGAAGATAAAAGACCAAAATTCTAGGTGAACGGAAATCAAACAATAAGAAAAACTACATATTATGGTGGACATTTCCATTATCGGTAAATGTTTCGGTATTTTCATCATTTAGAAGAAAATCAGAAACATCCAAGTGTGTATCCGTGAGCATTCCATGTTGGTTATTCTCAATAAAGTTCATTTCAGCACTTTCTCTCTTCTTGAGTGATGCTTGATAGAGCTCAACAAGATGTTTGGGCGTACGACATATACGCGACCAATGATTTGTCATGCCACATTTGAAGCAGACATTTTCAGATTTCCTTGGAGGATGTTGCATTCCATCTCCCTTAGCATTTCTCCCATTATTATTTGCTTTGAAATTATGACCACCACGATTATTACGACCACGTCCACGACCACACCCTTGGTGTTGCCCACGTCCACACCCACGTTTGTGGTTAAATGATGTCGCATTCGCTTCAGGGAATGACTCACGTTTGTGTCCATGATTAGCCTCATTCACTTCGGGGAATGGAACATAACCGGTGGGTCGAGATTGATGGTTTTTTATCAAGAGTTCATTGTTTTGCTCGGCAACTAAAAGGCATGATATTAGTTCAGAATATCTCTTAAAACCACGCTCTCGATATTGCTGCTGCAGGAGCATATTCGAGGCATGAAATGTAGAGAATGTTTTCTCTTACATATCATTATCAGTAATTGTTTCTCCACATAATTTAAGTTCGGATGTGATCCGAAATATTGCTGAATTATACTCGCTTACAGATTTAAAATCTTGTAATCTCAAATGTATCCATTCATAGCGAGCTTTTGAGAGAAACACTTGTTTTTGATGGTCATACATTTCTTTCAGATTTTTCCATAGTTCTAACGGATCTTTCACTGTTTAATATTCAACTTTTAGGCCCTCATGAAGATGATGTCGGAGAAAAATCATTGCTTTGGCACGCTCCTGCGGGGAGGCCTTATTTGATTCTTTGATTGTTTCTCCAAGATTGTTTGCTGTGAGATGAATCTCGGCATCGAGGGTCAAGGGAGATAATTCTTTCCCGAAATATCAAGGGCAGCAAATTCAAGCTTGGTGAGGTTTGCCATGATAATAGCTTCAATAAAACAAATAATTAAAAAATACACCATACCATTAAGAGCATAAACGTATACCTATAATATTCATAAAAAAATTACCATCTCCGGTAACGAAAAGAAAAGAAAGAATTCTTATTCCTTCTCTGAAAGACTAACAACCAAATCATTAGTTACTAACGAACTCATTTTTTAGCCATTTATTTATTGGCTTTATTTTCTATGCACCATTTGTTTTTTCATATTGGTTTTAGAGAGGAAAAAAAAACAACAACGTGAGGTAATGGATTTCAAAAGAAAAAATAGAACAAACCAAATATGAGTGCATATATGTTGGATTTCCTTCTTCTTTTTATTATTATTATTAATTCTCCAAGTGTATTTTTAAAAGATCCTAATGGAGTGGTTAAAACGTAATTGGTAAATTAGATAACTAAAACGGTGTAAGTAAATTATCATATGATAAACATAATTTGGTAGAAAATTCATCTACAATTATTTATAATAATATGACACGTCTTACAATTATTTACTTACGAGAGGAACAAATATAATAATAAAAAATAGAGCATGTGCATGAACAAATATATTCAAAATAACGCATGTGAATTTGTCGTATCGAGAACTTGTGATTAATACATACAAACTTAGACATGTAGTTGACATATTGTTAAGTCTACTAGTTTGTTACCTTGGGCGTGTTTGAAGACTCTAATCGATAGAGCTTCGTGCTGATAACGTGTTGTAAAACAAAAACAACCAAAGATGAAAGATTGAGGGAGAGAGAGAGGTATGTATTTCTTCTCTTGTCACCAAATATGTACAATAGTCCTCTATGTATAATGTGAGGATGTAGTAGGAGTTACAACCAAAATAAATGGAATTACATCATATTAATAAGAGTAAAATCTACTTAAAATATTGGGGGCTAAGGAAGATGAATCATCCACAAAACATTTGGAATTCTCAACAATTTATAATTTATCGTATTATAATAGTTATTCAACTCATATTTTATTTTAATGGTTTTCTTTTTTTAATATGTTCACGTATAATAACATATTCACATACAAACATATTTTAGTCTTAAATCAGAAACAAACAATTTTTATCATTTCAAATATAACTTCGAAAATCTCGGCTATCAGCTCTACACATTCGACCGATATTTTTTTCACCGCCCCGCCTATAACATCATTTAATAACAACACTAAAATAAACACACAACAACAAATTTATTCATTTTGAGTTTTAAGTTGTGTATGATTTTTCACACAAACTGCTCTTATGCAATACTAAACATAAGCCACTAAGTATATTATAGTTCATTTTGGAAGCTAATTATGTTCAAATTTTATTTGTTCTCTTAAGTACCGACCTTACATCTTGCACCAGAGACTACTGACATCAGTGTATTTGCCCTCACCAGATATATACTTCCTTGAAAGATTGCGGAAATTACTTCAATTTATATAAAAACGCGTAAGTGTTAGAACGTTATCGAGAAAGTGAAGTTGATCAAGTTGGTTGGGTGGAGAATTAACCAAGTGTCGTTGGATGTCGGAAGTGATGAAAACAATTCTAGAGAATATCTAGGTATCGGGTTTAACGCATTTCATTGATGATATATCATTAGTTTATACTTAGCTTTTATTTTGAATTTTTTACATATATATTATTTTAAAACACTGTATTTCTGTTTCCATCATCGTTCTACTATTTATAACCATGTAACTTCCAAAACATTGTGTGATCATGGATGTCGTTACTTTTAGTTTGTCACTCTGTCAAGTTTTCCGTTAGCAACGTTAATTTTCTGATGACGGTGTTAAGAAAAATAATATTTAATTGTAAGATTTACAAATTTTTCCCTAAACAATCTAATAAATGACATTCAATTCTACCTACTTTGTAATTTTTATGAAATCTACCCAAAATAATTTTAAAATTTCTCTGATCTACTCTCTCTTTTGTTACTTTCTCTTCTCTCTCCTGTCACTATTCTCTCTCTAATTTCTCTTCTTTTTCCTCTCTTTCTTCTCTATTCCCTCTCCTCATTCTATCTCTCTCCCCTATTTTCTCTTCTCACTGCTGGAAAATAAGGAAATCACGCCGGTTGTACTGTTCCAATATACCGACTTCATAAAAGGGAGACGTAAAAGTGAGGGAAATATCACGTCGATTCAATAATCGCCGTGATACGCTAGGTATATCACGTCGGTTTCCGGATAACCGATGTGATATATCACATAAATGCGGGTTATATCACGTGCAGGGACATATCAGTAGATTTATAACAAATAAATATTTTCTTCTTCTTCTGAAAAGAGCATATATAGGGTTGGTTCTATGGAAAACCGACGTGTTATATACTATATCATGTCGGTTCTCCATAGAACCGACGTGATATACCAAGTATATCACGTCGGGTCAAGGGAAACCGACGTGTTATAAACACATTCACACTCGCATCACATTCACACAATCACACTCGCATCACATTCACACAATCACAATCGCATCACATACTCAATGTAATATAAGTGTCAACACTCAAGTCATTAAATCACAATCACAATTCATTTTAACATTCAATATCTTCGATTTCCATTCGAGCAAACTAATAAGTTAACATTCAATGTATCGAGCAAACTAACAAACATTCAATGTATCGAGCTAACTAACAAGTTAACATTCAATGTATCGAGGAAACTAACAAGCATTCACTGTATCTAGCAAACTAACAAGTTAACAATCAATACATCGAGGAAACTAACAAGTTAACAAATATTGAGTAAACTAACATTAATAATGTCATCAACATAGAAGCATACTTGTAATGAAAAAAGAAGTTCATCTCTCACGTGTGCAGTCGAGCTCTTTCTATGAAAATGGTTCAAGAGTTGGTCCAAAGATCTACAAATTAAACAAAGAATTCCGTAAACATACGCCTTTATCAAAATAAGATATATTACTTCAATGTAGTGTAGAAACTATATATTACCTCGCGTAAACCTGACGCCACCAAACCGAACTCCACAATTTGGTCCATATACCAAATGACATAGTACCCACACTCCGTACTTCCGGTTTGTTTATGGTACTAAAATTAACAAAAAATGTATATTACTAAACAACAAAATTAATTGAAAATATAATGCTCATTGTTTCCTAAATAAATTAATTATCATACCTTCATAGGATACCATGTTGTTTTTTTGGCTTATGTTTCGTCCCTGGGCTCACTAGAGAATTCTTATATATATATATATATATATCAATAGCTCTACAGAAATTGATAAATATCAAAATTTGTTATAAAATCTAACAACTAAAACGTATTTTCATGTTTTAAAATAGTAATTTAATATAACTCACAATTGCACCAAGTCCTTCAACTTTTTCCTTGGTTTCTCGGAAGCTAAAAGATCAAACCAATATTCAATATTTGTATCGGGACGAATAACAGCTAACATCCAATGATCACTAGACAACGTTCATTTTAAAAAACATAAGTAATTCATTTTATTACTACATGTATTATATCAAATAATTAAAAACATACATCTCCCAATACGGTGCAAGATAATACATCTTGTTCCTCTCAGCCTTTACATTCGCCATTGTTTGCGATCAGGTGTCGTTACTTTTTCGTCCAGGACGGTTGAGCAACGTTGGACAAAAATATCCAAAGTTCTTTCCATCAGGCATTTGGTAAAGAGACCTATATATCACAATCAATAAACATGATTTAAATGTCAAACATGAAACATAAAGCATCCCACACTTGCTCCCATTCGTTCCATAATTTCTTCAAGTCATCAATCAAGGGAGCCAAATACACATCTATGTCATTACCCGGTTGTTTTGGACCAGAAATCATTAAGATGACATAATGTATCTATGTTTCATACTTAACCATGGAAGCAGATTGTACATAACCAGTAGAACATGCCACGAACTATGTGAAGGGAATGTGTTCTAAAAGTTTTACTTTTAAATGTCAATTATTATGAATTGAATGAGAAATTATTTTGTTCCTTGTTTATGTTATTCCTCTTTTAGAAGTGTTAAGGAAGAGGCTCTTGGTCCTTAACCGTAGAGCTCTAAAAGATATTGGTTTACATAAAACAAAAGATATTCGCAATCATGGTAATTAACATGAGACATTAATTACCAAGTTAAGATTGTCGTGTTGGTCATAGATCATTGTAGCTCTACAAGTGAGTGACGACACAGGTATGCAAAAGAGGAAAATATTACTTTTGTATACTGAATAGACCTAATAAGTAAAATATTATAGAAATGTGTTTCTGTGTCATTAATATTTTACTGTGTCTTTGGTCCTTTGATATGAGACTTATATCTGATCACTTAAGAATTGCTTAATTAGACTAGTGTCTTAAGCTATCGATGAGTGTAGTGTAAAGGCATTAGTTGGTTAAGTATGACTTTTGTTGGAGAAGATAGTTAGTCAAAAGACTATCATTGTCCCTCTTAATTGAGTGATGATATTAGTGGGCCCCTTGATATAGCAAAGTTATAATGTGCACAATGTGATTTGAGTTAAGTCACATATTTATAACTAGCTTAAAGAGATCAAGAAATGGATACTAAGACAAAGATGACACAATACTACTTTGTGTGTTTTCTTAATATCATGAGGCAAGGGACGGACACAAGTGGTGCATTCCATCACTAAATGGATCGGGTTTTGGTTCGAATGGAATTAAGACATCTAACTAATTGGGAGCTACAATGTGTAGCTAGATACTGCTTATAGCTTGTGATATTAAGTTCTTAATATCACTGCCAACTTAGTTTAGATCCTCCCATAGGTCACACTGCAAAACTGGGAAACAAGAAATGGGGATTTTGAGTTCATAAGATGTGTCGGGTTTCATGTAGAAAATATGACACATGGGGTGAACAAGCAAAATCAAAATTATGTTGTGATTAATAACATAATTAGAATCTAAATAAAATTCATATGTGATGTAAATATTATGGGGTGTAATGATTGATCATTGCATAGGATGATATGTTGCATAAGTTGTGAATTTACTACTAATCCCGAAATGTCAAATTTTGTAGGGGTTAAACCGAAATTTGACACGTCTGCAGAACAGTGCTCAAACGGTCGACCGGTTAGCAGTAAACGGTCGACCGATCGGGCACGGTCGACCGGATATGTCTCGACCGATCGGGCACGGTCGACCGGATATGTCTCGACCGATCCGGCACGGTCGACCGGATATGTCTCGACCGATAACAGGAAATTTTCATCTGTTCGAACGGTCAACCGAATGTAATCGGTCGGTCGACCGAACATTGCGATGGAATAGTTCCTGTTACGAACGGTCGACCGAAACCTGGTTCGAGCGGTCGACCGAACCTTGAAACGGTCGACCGGTCCAGACGGTTAATGCAGAATTAATTTAAGAATTAATTAGATCATGCATGGAATTGGTCCATAATTGATTTAATTCGTGGCTAAGATTATTTATTATTAAATAATGGATGGTTAGATGGAAGTTTGCATGAAAGCATGGGCAAGAGGTTGCACATGAATATGTAATTTGGAGAGAACTTATAAATACAAGTTTATCTCATTACCGCATTAATTAATTCATTATTTTTCTCATGCAAAATATCTCTCCATAATCCTCCACGAAATTCCCTTAATTCTTAAGATTAGTTTTAGTTTTCAGAGAGCTTCTTCTCAAGGGAACTAAAGAGGGGTTTGTAATTAGATTCTAAACCCTATTGTAGATTGAGAGGCTAGCTCTTCTCTCTCCAATCTTGTTTAGAGTTTGGTGAAATCTTGGAGGCATCCGGCGCAGCAACAAGCATCCTCAACGTCTCCGAATCTTCAAGAAGTTTTAGAGAACTTCTGGGTATGAATTTCGGAGTCCCATGTTTGTTTTAATAAAAGTTTTAAAACTAGGTATTGAAACAAATCAATGCATGCATGAAATAAATCATAGAAAATTGCAATAGATCCTTATTACGCATAAAATTCCAAAAATATATGTGTGTAATTAAACTTGAAATCCTACACTATGAAGGCTACTCAAACTCCCGTAAGGATTCATTCCATCAGTACACATACCAAGTCTTAGATTTCTGGATTCTTGACCGAACACTGGAAAATCTGAATTGATTTCTTCCACTGCGGAGAATCTGCAGGATGTCGAAGCATCTGATCGTTCACTTTGTCACGATATGCATGCCATGTCAGATTCTTTGAATCCGTAGGGCAGGCAAGCAAACGTTTCAACCTTGGAATTATCGGAAGATACCACAACAACTTCGCAGGCAATCCTTGTACTGGCATATCACCACTCCCATTTTTCTTATGTTTGTACCGTGACGCATTACAAATCGGACAAAAATACAGATTTTCATATGCAGCCTTATATAATATGCAATCATTAGACATGCATGTATTTTCCTATACTGCATTCTCATCGGACACAAGATTTTTTTGGCATCATATGTACGGTTTGGAAGTTTATTCTTTTCTTGATGAATTTCTTTTAGCAGCTTAAGTAAGGCAGTAAAACTGACATCACTCCAACCGTTCGAGGCTTTCAAGGTATTTAACCGTAACACTGCAGACAATCTACTGAAATCGGTGCAACCCGGATACAAATGTTTTTCATTATCAAACTACTAAGGACTTGGGGTTTATCATCAAACTTATCGGCAACATCTTGAATCATATCATCTAACAGTTCTTCATCATTAACATTTTGATTTGAAGGACTATCAATTTCTTCCTTCGTACATATTTCATTCTCACCATGTCATATCCAACGTGTGTATCCTTCATCAAAACATTTCTCAAACAAATGAGTCTTGATCTCTTTTACATCTCTTAAGAACATGTTAAGACACTTCCTACATGGACATAAGACATTTCCTTTGTTTCTAAAATGCGCATTCTTTTGTGCAAACTCTAGAAATTTATCAACTCTGTACTCATACTCATCACTCAACCAACTTGCAAAAATCAAATTTCGATTCATTGTTATCTACATAACAACACAAACAATCGTAATACAAAATGAACCTAATATATATAAATTTTTCAAAATTTCGGCAGAACCTCCCCTTAAGTTTCATATTAATAAAAAAATATGTGGGAAAAAACACAATCAAGCCACAACTATATAACAAAAAAACTTCAATACAACCATTCACATAAGCAGTTATTTCAACACAACTATATATTGATCATTTAAGTAATCATTTAAATAATTAATGGTAGAAAGTAATAGTTGATCATGCAATAGGATGCATGCAAGGTCCAAATAAGATTCACAGGTAAGGTGCGTTCTAAATAAAAACTCAAGTTCAAACTTACAACTCAAGACAAATATCAAGGTTCTAATACCCAACTAAGCTTTGGAGAAACAATTAAGCCTAACTAAAAATCAAACAAAATTCTCACTCAATAATATTGGCAACTTGTGGTGTGTACTCATGTAGTACAAAACTCAATTGAAACAAGTAATAGGTAACAAAACTCAAACTTTGACATAAGAACATAATGTTACTAAAATTTGGAACATAATGTTACTAAAAATTTCAAGTTGAGAGTGGATCTTAATTAAGTTGAGAGTCGTGCACGAATATTTTGGAGGCGTCGAGTTCGGAGGAGCATGACAAGGTCGGAGGAGCACGGTGAGTACAGAGGACCTCAACGAGTTGTTGATGCCCGGAGGAGTTGGGGAGTGGTGCGTTGGGGCGGAGGTGGTCGTGGGTGGTGAGTTGGGTTGAAGGTGTTGCGGTACGCAAAGGTTGTGGGTGCAGATGTGGTCGTGGGTGGTGAGTTGGGTCGGGGTGTTGCGGTGCGCGAAGGTTGTGGGGCGGAGGTGGTCCTGGATGTTGGCTCGGAGGTGGTGCGGTGTGGGTTGGATCACGTGATGCGTTGGGGTCGGGCTGGAGGCTTCGTGGAGGCGTGGGCTTCGTGGCGGCGTCGGTTGGTGGCGGCGGCTTGGGGCGGAAGAAATAAAGATTTGGGTTGTGTTTGTGTTAGGGTCGTAAACAAGAATGGAGCAGATTTTAAAAAAACCCTAATATGTTAGTTTTTCTTCAAACCGATGTGATAAGCCACCCAAACACGTTGGTTTTAATAAAACCAACGTGACACACGTAATCATGTTTTTTTAAATAATAAAATCTACTAATCACGTCAGATTTCTTCCAACCGATATGACAATAGACAAAAAACACGTCGGTTGAACAACAACCGACGTGATATAGGTTGTTGTTCAACCGACGTAACTTGTTAGTATTTCACGTCGGTTGAACAAAAACCGACGTGATATATACCTATATCACGTCGTTTTTTGTTCAACTATTTGTTTCACGTCGGGTTATTAATACCGGACGTGACATGACGACGTAATTCCATGTTTTTCTAGAAGTATCTATTTCATAGAACCAAAGTACTAACAAATGAAAACCCAAACGGAAAAAGAGCATACACACATGACTAGGACGTCTCCCATTTCCACATCCCCACTCCCAATTCCAACACCCAACGTGTTCCCCCACCCACTGGCCACCACCAACGGTGCCGCTCATGTGCCACCCTCTTTGATCTTCGAATCAAAGTCCAACTGTTGTATTCCGACGAAAACGCAGTATGCAACTTGTACCCGTCTATATACTCACTATGGTTTCAATCCACCACTTGAACGCTCGCACTATGTCTGACATCTTGGGGAGTCATTGTCGGAGGGGTCGAGGGAGTCCAGTCGGGAGAGGAGGGAGGAGAAGTTGGAGGATAGGTGGAGGAAGAAGGAGAGGAGGCGAGAGTGGTCCTTTGCGTGTGAAAGAGGAGTAGGCGTTGAGGAGGGTGAGGTGGTCGGAGGTGTGCTTGTGGACGAGGTGGAGATGAGCGGAGACGGGGTTGGAGTGGAGGGCGAGGAGGGTGGAGGAGACGCAGGGGAGGAGAGAGGAGGGGGAGGTGAGGAGGACGGTGACGGCCGCCACAAAGAGGAGGATGAGGAGGAAGGAGAGAAAGATCTTAGAGGACGGGAATGGATGGAGGGGGAACGACATGTGGGGCGGTCGACCACTGATTGACATCATATCATACATATATTTGTGTCTTATTTTCTTTATTTTTAGCCTAAACAATACTACGTAATGATTTTTATGTTTATGTTTCAGGAATAAATAGGTTTGAGAAGAAGAGACTCAAAAATGACTTAAAAGCAATGGAAAAGAATAAGATGCAAGAAAGAAAGACCCGGATGTAAAACCAAAACGACCAATGAGCAAATCAAGAAGCTCCACACCATCATGATGAGTATTTTGACAATTATATCCGGGTGCAAACTAAAAGGAATGTGTTCTAAAAGTTTTACTTTTATATGTCAATTATTATGAATTGAATGTACAAACATTTTGTTCCTTGATTATAGTATTCGTCTTTTGGAAGTGTTAAGGAAGAGGAGTTTGGTCCTTAATCGTAGAGCTCTAAAAGATAATGGTTTACATAAATCAAAAGTTATTCACAATCATGGTAGTTAACATGGAACATTAATTAACGAGATAAGATTGTCGTGTTGGTCATCGATTATTGTAGTTCTACAAATAATTGACGACACGAGTATATAAAAGAGGAAAAAATTACTTTTATATGAATAGACCTAACAAGTAAAACATTATGGAATTGTGTTTCGTGTCATTATTTACTATGTCTTGGATCTTAAGATATGAGATTTATATCTTTTCACTCAAGAAGTGTTTAATTTGATTATTGTCAAAAGCTACCAATGAGTGTAATGATAACGACAATAGTTGATTGAACATGACTTGTGCTGGAAAAGATAGCTAGTCAAATGATTATCGTTGCCCCTCTTAATTGAGTGATGATATTAGTGGGCTCCTTGATAAAACAAAATTATAATGTGCACAATGTGACTTGAGTTAAGTCACATAGTTATAATTAGCTTAAAGAGATCAAGAAATAAATATAATACAAAGATGACACATTTCTACTTTGTATATATTCTTAATATCATGAGGCAAGGGACGGACATAAGTGATGCACTTACATCACTAAATGGATCGTGTTTTGGTTCGGGTGGAACAAAGACATCTATGCTAATTGGGTAACTATAATGTGTAGCTAGATACCGCTTATAGTTTGAGATATTAAGTGTTTAATATCACTGCCAATTTGGCTTAGATCCTCCTATAGGTCACACCACAAAACTGGGAAACAAGAGGTTGATTTTAAGTTCATATGATGTGTTGGGTTTCATGTGAAAATATGACACATGTGGTGAATTAATTAAAATCAATATGTCATGAGAATTGACATAATTAGAATCATAATAAATTCATATGAGGTATATATTATGGGGTGTAAAAATTTAATATTACATATGATGATATATATAGGATGTGAATTGTTAAAAACCCCAAAAGTTCAAATTTTGTTGGAAATAAATCCAAAATTTGACAAAGGTAAAATCGGGGTCAAACACGGTGAACCGTTCATGGTTCGGTCGATCGGGGTATCTTCGGATCGGTTAACCGAATAGGGAACGGGTAAGCGCAATTGGTTGACCGAAATTATCTGGAGTGCCTGGACAATCGTGTTCGGTTAACCGAGTGTGCACGGTCAACCGAGAAGTAGTATTTTCGGTAGACCGAAGGTGACCCGGTCATCCGATGACTATGTCCCAGGAGCGATTTTGGTGGGTCAACGGTAGACCGATTAAAAGACGTGGTTCGTCTGAATTCTTCCAGGGAATGTTTCTCATACGGATTCGGTCGACCGTTTAGCTCACGGTGCACCGAATACGTGTTATAAATGAATGGTTCAGTTGACCGAATAATTCTCGGTCTACCGAACAAGAACGATTCTGCCTGAATTATTGAGAGATTAATCAAATCATGGGTGGAATAATTCTAGACTTAATTAAAACGTTTTTGTGGGTGATTATGTGGAAATTAGAGATTAATTTTAGGAGAGAACAAGCAAGAGATCATGGCTAAATAATAGCTCTTGATAAGGGTATTTTGGGAGACTATAAAAGGACCACTACTCCTACTTGTTTAACAACTAATGCAAAATTCTTTCTCTCATTAATCTCTCCCTAATCACCACGAAAATCTCTTAGTAAATTTAAGTTTTGGAGATAAGATTCTCAGGAGCATAAGAGGGGTAATTAGCTTGATTCTAAACCTTGTTAGAAATTGATTGACTAGCTCATTTCTCTCTAACTTTGTTTAGAGTTTGGTGAACACTCGGAGGCAATTCCGTGGACGATTCAGCGGGCAACGCGACTCCGGATCATCAAAAAGGTTTTAGAGAACCTTTAGGTATGATTCTATCTTTGTGGATTATTTTAATAAATGTAGGTTGCATGTTATTAGAATAAAACACAAATACATGTACATAAAATTGCTGAAAATATGAAAATCGATCTTGTATGTTATATTAAAATTTTAAAATATATACATACATAAGGACACGAAATCCTACAACCAAATCGGGTTCACCAAAATCAAGAAATCAAGTCCTAACAAGCCGTCCAAAACCGGGGCCAATCAGACCAAGATGGAACACCAAACAACAGCCATAGACCGCCAATTGGCGGTCTAATATGGCCCAATGGCAACCTCCTTTGGCGTGGGTGTTTGTTATATTGTTTTATGTCCATTTGTGGTATGCATTTTAGTCCCATATCGGGGGATTGTTCCCGATTGCCTTTTTCTTTGACTATAAATATAATTCTTCATCTCCTTTTGTATTCACTCATTGCTTGGTGACATTCTTTTTACTTAGAGTAAAAGTCTTGAAGCAAAAACTCAAGTTGGAGAAGAATGTCACTTGTAATGTGAGTCATGTAAATAAAATAATTCTTCATAGTTTTGTTAGTTTTATATTGTCTTTATTTTGATGCTTGCATGTTTAGTTTGTTTGTTTTCTTTATCATAATATAATTAGAATGTTTTCTTTCCTTAGTATGAATGTTAGTTTAAATATGTGTGAGTAGTTTCATTCCCTTTTGGGGGTGGAGTAGATGTCTATACATATTATGTAGATGAAATGAATGTTAAACATTGTTGTATGTGAGAAATGTTACTGTGCTTGTTTGAATTAATAAGAACTCTTAACTTGATGGTTTCTGCCATAATATTAGGTACATTTCATGCTTGTTTATGTTCTTAATAACAAACTTGTCGTGTTCATATTAATCACCTAGGTTAGTGGTTTGAATGATAGGTCTTGTCATTAGGTATTTCTTATGCATTAACAAACACTAACTACACTTGAGCTTATTGTATGCATTTACCACACTTATTTCATGCGTACACACTCCACCCTTTAGGGGTTTTTCCCATTCCTGAATTTACCTTTCTTCTTAGTAGTTGCTTAGCTTAGTTTCATTTCGTCTCGCATTTTCATCTTGTTTGTTGCTTACTCGTGTAGTGTAGTTAGTCTAGTTAGTTTAATCAATCTTTTCTCCACATTGTTTCCCACTCGCCTTCGAACTAACCAAAGTCGACACACCTCCTTGTGGATCGACTCGTATTTGTCACTGCTTCAACGTGGCCGTGCACTTGTAGTTATTTTAAAACTTTCAATCAACCACCGACGACCATAGTGGTGGTAGTGAAGATTTTATTAGATTTGGATGTAATTTATTATATTGAATGTCATTTATTAGATTATTTAGGGAATATTTTGTAAATATTACAATTAAATATATATTTTCTTAACACCGTGAACTGAAAATTAACGTTACCAATGGAAAAAACTTGATGGAATGACAAAATAAAAAGTAATGACATCCATGAATACACAATGCTTTTGGAGTAACATGGTTAGAAACAGTTGTAGAACAATGATAGAAACAGAAATATAGTGTTTTAAGTGACATGCACGGAAAAATCCTTTTATTTTGAATATTTTTTTCTTAACACTAACCGTCAAAAAGTCTTCTTTGGTAATCATTCTAAGTTGTCATTGAAGCTTCTTAAATTTTATCCCAATCACTACATTAGCTAATATATCACAACCTATGTGTTGATAAATTTTGTTTTTATCACTTGGTATACCACATTTGACTTCAGAAGTGGTGTGAAATTCCATATGCTTGATTTTTGTATGCAATAATCGATTATTTGATGATATTTTTGTCTTTGAAAATTGAATAAGTTTTTTTTTGGATTAGCAATTTACTATTTATTTTGGAACTAACTAGTAACTTCAATTATTATGAATTTTTTTGTTGTAGTTTACTTTAGACCTAAATCAAGACGTATGTCTATCCGAGGTAATGTAGATCATTATTCAATTGTATAGTTGTAGTTTCAATATTTAGTTATTAACATTCACACTTGTATTTTTTTGATAGGTCTTCCCAAAAAGTAGTGATCCCTTCTCGCAACAGGAGCTCGATGAAACTCACGACCGATTGACTCGCTATTTTATCAGAAACATGTTGACGAACTAAGAGGTTCTCCTGTCACTAGCATTTTTTTGTAATTTAGTTAACAAGTGCACTTATATTACAAACCTACATTTTATGCCTTAATATAATCGCCTTAATTTTAGAATGAATTAATTGCAAGTGTGTTGAATGTCAATTGTGTATGCTTGTATGTTTGTGCATGTATGGTTGTATGTTTGTGTTTGTGCATGTATGCTTGTGTGTTTGTGCTTGTATGTACATGTGGATGAAATTGTGAGTATTTGTGAACAAATTTATTGGTGAACGAATTTGGTGTAGTTGTATGTACACGAATACGATGACTAAAAATAAGTTTGCAGGATGCTGTTTTTTTTTGTCCAGATTTAGGAATAGACGTCGGTTGTTTGTATTAGCCGATGTTTATTCCTCTGAAGAAAGGCATAGACGTCGGCTGTAAGTTCACTGACGTCTATACTTACAGAATAGACGTCGGTCCTAAAGAACGGCTGACGTCTATGCTTAAAGAAGAGACGTCGGTCCTAAAGAACGACCGACGTCTATGCGTTAAGTATAGACGTCGGATGATACATAAAGCCGACGTCTATTCCTAACGAATAGACGTCGGATATATCTCGTCCGACGTCTATGTATAGACAACGCAAACATAGACGTTGGATCTGGGAGTGCTTATATCCGACGTATATAGCCTCGTACATCCGACGTATATTCTTTTTCTGTAGTAGTGAGACCACTAGTTCATTCTAACTTTCTTTATCTTAAAGTATATCTATATTCAATTTTGTAGAATTTAAGTTGGTCTATGAGAACATCCTAAAGGAACTGAGGTATTTTTCAAGCGAAAGAAATTGTGAATTAGAAAACACATCAGTGGTTTTAATCGAAGAAAAATTCTCGACTTCTTCATACACAGCTTCAACGTTGATGAACATGCCTAACTCATTCGATCGTGACTTACAAATGTATGATCTCAACTGGGATAACTGGATCTTCAGGAAGGATCAAACTAGAGGTGCTCAAGAGCCTTTGGTAGAAGTGCATCTTGAAGAAAATTTCAAGGATTAGAGATGTAAACAAGCCGAACTTGAGCAAGCTGAGCATAGTTTGAGTTTGATTTTATAAAAAATTGTGTTTGAGTTTGAGATTGAATTTAACTCCAACTTAATTTTTTTGTCTGAGTTTGGTTGGTTAAGAAATGACCTTGGTCCTAAGGATTGAAACGTAGCGGCTTCACCGATCCTGATAAGGATGCCGCTAAGGGAACTAAGCTCCACGGACAGACATGAAGGGTGTCGAGAGCCCCATCATGAAGGATGACTATCTGTCCCCAGTTGGTTGAAAACTTCACCGTCTTCTCTTTCAGCTTCAGACGTATTCTTCTTCCTCCTCCTCCGTTCTTGCATCGTCTTTATTATTATTATTATTATTATTCCAAACACAATGTTCATGACTCCGCAACCAAAATTATAATGGTCTCAACACATACAGGAGATGTACTAAACGGACAACTTCAAACAAACTAATTAATACAAGGGAAATGTTTTATGGCCGCGGTGCGTCCGGGACGTCGTCTGACGTGGACAATCCAGTCAGCAAAAACCAAAGATTAATTAAATCACATATTATTTATTTTGTGTCACATCACACGCACGCGGAACTATGTGACATTTGGTTTCCAACATACATATATTCTCAAAATCTTCCATTATCCCCCCAAACCTTTCATTCTTCATCATTTTCTCCCGATGGAAGACGAGATCGGTAAGAGGGATGCCGAGGAGATGACGCGGGAGTGAGTCTTAAGGAGGTTGGGACGCCGACGTCGTTGGTTAGGACGTCACGATGTAGTTGGTCGACGAGGAAGATGAGGAAATGGTCGGCGTTGGAGTCTTTCTCGAGGCGAGGAGGAGGAATGTGATTTTTTGTATCTGATTTTAGTATTTTGTATGATGTTTTTTGGGGGAAAGTTTGGTTTTCGTGGCTGATTTGAAAGTTTTGGGGTTTTGTTATGTGATGGATTGGTCTTGGGTTTTTCGGAAACGTGATTTTTGTAGCTGATTTGAGTTTTTTTGTGTTGAGTTTTTGCGGGTGATGAGGAATGTGGTTTTTTGTAACTGATTTGAGTTTTTTGTGTGGTGGTTTTTGGGGAAAGTTTGGTTTTCGTGGCTGATTTGAAGTTTTTGGTTTTGTTCTATGACTGATTGGTCTTCATTTTTTTGGAAGTGTGCTTCTTTGTAGCTGATTTGGGTATTTTTGTTTTGAGTTTTTGAGGAAAAGTTTGTTTCTTTGTGGTTAATTTAAAGTTTTTGGTTTGTTAAAAAAGAAAAACAACAACTTAAAAATGAACAAACATAACTTAAAAAAGAACAACAGAAAATTAAAAAGGAAAAACATCAACTTAAAAAGAAACAACATAAAATTAAAAAAAGATGAAACAATACTTAAAAAGGAAAAACAAGAAGTTAAAAAGGAAAAACATGAACTTAAAAGGAACAACATATCTTAAAAAGGACGAAACAAAAATTAAAAAGGAAAACTTCACACTTAAAATGGTACACTCACTTAAAAAGGAACAAACTACACTTAAAAATGTACAACTCACAGTTAAAAATGAGAACCTCAAACATAAAAATGAACAAGCCTCACTTAAAAAGGAACAAACTACACTTAAAAAGGTACAACTCACAGTTAAAAATGAGAACCTCAAACATAAAAAGGAACAAACAATTCTTAAAAAGGAACATACATCACTTAAAAAGGTACAACTCACAGTTAAAAGGGAGAACCGCAAACTTAAAAAGGAGCAAAAAATACTAAAAAGAAAAACTTCACACTTAAAAATGTACACTCACTTAAAAAGGAACAGACTACACTTAAAAAAGGTACAACTCACAGTTAAAAAGGAGAACCTCAAACATAAAAAAGAACAAACAATTCTTAAAAAGGAACAGACATCACTTAAAAATGTACAACTCACAGTTAAAAAGGTGAACCGCAAACTTAAAAAGGATAGACGTAGATGTTAAAAAAGAAAATGTTTTGCCTTTTTAAGTTGCTTGGGGAAACCAAAAGTTGCGTTGGGAAAAGTAAAAATTGCATTGGGAAACCAAAAGTTGCGTTGGGAAAAGTAAAAATTGCATTGGGAAACCAAACGTTGCAGTGAGAATGTAAAAGTTGCACGGGGAAACTAAACGTTGCAGTGAGAAAATAATGTTGCATTGAGAAACTAAAGGTTGCATGTGACACCAATATGTTATTAAATGAATTTCTCTGCTGACTCAACTGACCACGTCAGCCGCGGCCGAGACCCACGCGGCCGTGTATAAGGACCCTTAATACAAATCCCAAATATGCTCACTACAAACCCATAAAGAAAAAGAAAAAGAAAAAAAGAGAGTAGAAATAAGAAGCAAAACACATCCTTGGGTCTACACAACCAAACATAAGAAAGAACACACACACAAAAACCCTTGAGTTTGTAGACGCTCAATCCACTTGATCTTGTTCGGAAGGGTAAAAACCCCAACCCCGTCCTCAGTTCAACCATGAAACGTTGCTTGAGAACCGCAAATCCTTCTCAAACCATCCCGGACCAACTGCCCCGTAGGGATATTCGCAAGGATTTTAAAAAATAAGTAATTTCTTGTTTCTTGTTTCTTGTGTCCTGTGTCCGCTTTCGTTGAAGCTTCTAATTGTACTCGCTAATAATGACAGTGAGTAAGCACAATTGGTCTTGGTTACTCTTTAGAACGAAGTGAAAGGAGATTCTGAAACCAGGAGCTTATCCAATAGCGAGGCGGGCGGACAAGTGGATACTACTAGATAAAATGCGAGATGGATGGACCGGAAATCCACTGCAGTAAGTTGAACCTACAAAACCCAACCTCATGGATCTAAGCTAGGGTCGTAAATTCTGACTCGTTTAGAAAATAGAACTCACCAAACCACTTTCTTAGTAGTTAATGGGTTAGAGTCAGAGCAAAAATCCAAGCCATTAACCCATTAAAATAAAATATTATTATTATATACACATAGTGTTACAAAATAATTCTAAGACAAGAACACAAGAACACAAGAGTTTGGGAGGGAGTAGTAGTATTTTTACTTGTGTATCAACATTGTACAATGATCTCCTATTTAGAGGAGAAGAGGAGGTGAATGTTACATATGTTACAAAGTGTAAAATGAATACACATAAATTGTATTAAACATAGGAGTAATAACCCATTAAGTGATGGAGATTATGGTGAGCATCCAACCTTTCATTTTCCAACACTCCCCCTTGGATGATCACCTTCATACGCTTGAGATGTTGCCTCGTTAAAAAACCTTACCAAGAAAAACCCAGTGGGATAAAATCCTGGTCAAGGAAAAAGAGTGCAGCGCGTATGATGCTCCCCCTGACTTTAACAAACATTCTTCAAACGACGAACACCAATCTTGTGAACAAGCCCCTCAAAAACTTTAGTAGGCAACGCCTTTGTGAATAAATCTGCAAGATTCTCGCATGATCTGATTTGACGGACATCTATCTCTCCATTCTTTTGTAAATCATGCGCCGAGAAGAACTTTGGTGAAATGTGTTTTGTCTTGTCTCATTTGATATAACCTTCCTTTATTTGGGCAATGCATGCGCTATTATCTTCATATAGCAATGTTGGCTTGTCCTTTATTCCTTCAAGACCACATTCATTTTGTATGTGTTGGATTACTGATCTCAACCATACACATTCTCGACTAGCTTCATATAATGCAATCAGTTCTGCTTGATTTGAAGATGTTGTCGTCAGGGTCTGTTTTGTCGATCGCCATGAAATGGCGGTGCCACCATGTGTGAACACGTATCCTGTTTGTGATTTTGCTTTGTGGGGGTCTGATAGATACCCAGCATCTGAATATCCAATAAGTTCGGACTTTGAGTCCTTTCTATAAAATAACCCCATATCACGTGTCCCACTAAGGTAGCGGAATACATGCTTGATTCCTTTCCAATGCCTATATGTTGGCTCAGAGTTGTATCTTGCTAGAAGGTTCACAACAAAACTTATATCAAGTCGTGTATTATTAGCAAGATACGTTAAAGCTCCAATAGCGCTTAGATACGGTACTTCAGGACCGAGGACTTTGTCACCCTTTCCTCGGGGATGAAAAGGATCTTTTTCACTTATAAGTGATCGAACGACCATTGGTGAACTCAATGAACGAGCTTTGTCCATATTAAAGCATTTTAACATCTTCTCTATATAATTTTCTTGGTGAATAAAAATTCCATTCGGAAAATGCTCGATCTGCAGGCCGAGGCAAAATTTAGTTACACCAAGGTCTTTCATCTCAAATTCAGTTTTCAAGTATTGAGCTGTAATCTCAATATCCTTTGGTGTCCCAATAATATTTAAATCATCAACATATACAGTTATAATCGTAAAACCAGATGAAGACTTTTTTAATGAAAACACATGGACATATGGAGTCATTTTTGAATCCTTCGCTCAGAAGACTTTTGCTTAGACGATTGTACCACATTCGTCCAGATTGTTTTAATCCATATAAGGATCTTTTTAGTTGTATGGAGTACAACCCTCGCGGTTTGGAAGTACAAGTCTCTGGTAGTTTTAGTCCTTCAGGTACTTTCATATAGATGTTTGTATCTAATGACCCATATAGATAAGCAGTAACCACATCCATGAGTTGCATTTGAAGTCTATTTATGACTGTGAGACTGATAAGAAATCTTAGTGTTGTCGCATCCACTACAGGTGAATACGTTTCTTCATAATCAACACCGGGTATTTGGGTGAAACCTTGAGCCACAAGTCGGGCTTTATATCTTACAATCTCATTTTTCTCATTTCTCTTTATCGAAAACACCCATTTGAACCCCACAGGTTTTACGTCATTAGGTGTAAGCACCACAGGTCCAAAAACATTATGTTTTTCAAGTGAATGTAATTCTGCTTGTATTGCATTTTTCCATTGTAGCCAATCATTTCTTTGTCGACATTCTTCAATAGATTTTGGCTCACAATATTCAACATTCATTACTTCATTTGCTATAGCATATGAAAAAATTTCATCAACGATGGTTTCGTCTCGATTCCATCTTTTCTGATTGTGCACATAATTATTGAGATCTCATCTGCATTTTCATTTTTAGACACTACGGTCTTAGCATATGGGCTTTAAAATAACCCCATATCACGTGTCCCATTTTTAGACACTACGGTCTCAGTTGGTCTATGTTGTCATTTTGTTCTTTCACTACCTCTTCAGGGGTATGGATAATATTAGCAGTAACATCTTCAGGTGCTACGCTTTTTTTATTCTTCTTGGCTTTATATCCTTTGACCCAATTGGTCGTCCACGTTTTCGGTGGATATTTAACTCATTTGACAACTTAGGAATATCAATTTTTGCTGGTGCATTTTCAGCATGTATATGTGATTTTGTAACTTTCTTTGCATCTGTAAATGCATCTGGTAAGTCGTTTGCAATTCTTTGAAAATGAATAATCTTTTGAACTTCTTGTTCACATTGGTTTGTACGGGGATCAAGATGGGACAATGAAGATGCATTCCAAGTAATTTCAGATTTTTCCATCTTCTGTTTTTCTCCCCCTAAGATTGGGAATACTTTTTCATCAAAATTACAATCAACAAAGCGTGCTGTAAAAATATCACCAGTTAATGACTCCAAATATTTAATAATCGATGGAGACTCAAAACCAATGTAAATTCCCAATCTTCTTTGAGGTCTCATCTTTGTACGTTGTGGTGGGGTTACTGGGACATAAACCGCACAACCAAATATTTTTAAATGGGATAAATTTGGTTCTCTACCAGAGACCAGCTGTAAAGGGGAATATTTATGATAAGTTGTCGGTCTTATTCTGATAAGTGCCGCAGCATGTAAAATGGCATGACCCCCAAAGAGATTGTGGTAATTTTGAATTCATAAGTAATGGTCTTGCAATTAGTTGCAATCTCTTAATTAGAGATTCAGGTAGACCATTTTGTGTATGGACATGAGCAACCGGATGCTCAATTGTAATACTAACTGACATTCAGTAGTCATTAAATGTTTGAGACGTAAATTCTCCTGCATTGTCCAATCGGATTTTCTTAATTGGATAATCAGGCAAATGCGCCCTCAATTTTATCAATTCTGCTAGAAGTCTAGCAAATGCAACATTTCTAGTTGACAAGAGACTAACATGTGACCATCGGGTGGATGCATCTATCAACACCATAAAATATCGAAATAGTCCACATGGAGGGGCAATGGGTCCACAAATATCACCTTGAATTCTCTCTAAAAATAAAGGAGATTCATCTTTAATTTTGCTTGTGGACGGTCGGATTATCAGTTTTCCAAGAGAGCATGCTGCACATGAAAGCTCTTTCGATGATATAATTTTCATATCCTTCATGGAATGACCATTTGAATTTTCAATAATTTTTCGCATCATTATATCACCGGGGTGTCCCAATCTATCATGCCAAAGTTTATAATGCACTTGATCAACTAACTTCCGGTTAGTGACCATATTTGATTCCAAAGGGGTGATATAAGTGCAATATAATCCCGATGAAAAGGCTTTCATCATTTCTAAAACGATTTTGTTACCATTCACGATGGAGATAATGTGAAGGTATTCATCATTATATTGATTTATAGTTTCAAGATGATAGTCATTACGACGTATATCCTTGAAACTTAGTAGATTTCTTCTGGATCTACTAGAATATAAAGCATCACTTATTTGTAATTTCGTGCCATTAGGCAACAAAATACAAGCTCTTCCGGAGCCTTCAATCAAATTACTAGTGCCAGAAGTTGTGTTAACACTTGTCTTCGGGAAATGTAATTCGGAAAAGAATGTTGTATTTTTCAAAATCGTATTTGTTGTTCCACTATCTACTAGACATTGATCTCCATCACTCATGATAGTTCAACCATGTCTTTGTCCTAAAAAAGGAAATAAAGCAAAAATTATCTTTTGTATATATAGTATCATAATACTATAGTATAAAATTTTAAGGAAAAACAAAAGCAAATATTATATTATTTTGATTTTCAAAGGTAAAGACACAAGTGTTACAATTATTTTGGAAATGAAAAAACATCGAAAATAGGATATAGGAAAACCAAACTAAGCATTTTGATGGACATTTCCATCATTGACAAAAACATCGATATTGTCATCATTTAAAAGAAAATCCGAAATATCTAAATGAGTGTCCATAATCATTCCATCTTGGTTGTTTTCAACCAAGTTCATTTCGGCACCCTTTTTTCTTGAGTGATGCTTGATAAAGATCAACAAGGTGCTTGGGTGTACGACATATACGCGACCAATGATTTGTCATGCCGCATTTGTAGCAAGCATTCTCATATTTCTTTGGGGGGTTTTGCACTTGATTTCCTTTAGCATTTCTTCCATCATTATTTGCATTGACATCATGACCACCACGATGGCTACGGCCACGTCCATGACCATGTCCTTGATGTTGCCCGCGTCCATATGCGCGACCACGACCACGTCCACGTTTACGATTGTAAGATGTCGCATTCGCTTCAGGGAATGGGTCGCGTTTGCGTTTGTGATTAGTCTCATTCACTTCAGGGAATGGAGTTGAACCAGTGGGTCGAGCTTGATGATTTTTCATCAAAAGTTCATTATTTTGCTCGGCAACAAGAAGACATGATATTAGTTCCGAATATTTCTTAAAACCACGTTCTCGATATTGCTGCTGCAGGAGCATATTCGAGGCATGGAATGTGGAGAATGTTTTCTCTAACATATCATTATCAGTAATTATTTCTCCACATAATTTAAGTTCAGATGAGATTCGGAACATAGCAGAATTATACTCGCTTACAGATTTAAAATCTTGTAATCGCAAATGAATTCACTCGTAGCGATTTTTTGGGAGAATCACTTGTTTTTTGTGGTCATGCATTTCTTTCAAGTTTTTCCATAACTCTTAACGGATATTTCACCGTTAGATATTCGGCTTCTAATCCCTCATGGAGATGATGTCGGAGAAAAATTATTGTTTTGGCACGCTCCTGCGATGAGGTTTTATTTTCATCTTTAATTGTTTCTCCAAGATTATTTGCCGTAAGATGGATCTCCGCATCGAGAGTCCAAGGGAGATAATTTTTCCCCGAGATATCAAAGGCGACAAATTCAAGCTTTGTGAGGTTTGCCGTCTAAACACTATAATAATAAAAAATTATAATATACGATGAATAAGTCCTTTTGTAGCAAATGCAATATATGTACACAAATTTAATTACGTATAAATATAATTAGCATAGTAAATAACGACATAGTAAAAAAAGCAGTGGAGGTAATGAAACCATGCATAACAAATAAATTAATAAAAATGATAGATAAATATACAACGTATATGCAATTAATGTTAATGTTAACAAAATAATATTTGCATTTCATGTTGCATGAAATGATGGTAAGCATAGTCAAAACGAAAAACTAGAACAAAATTTAAATGTATATTATCTAAAACATGATATGCTTTTGTAGTAACCTCCGTCGTTACTACATAATAATTTCTACCATTTAAATCTTTTCTTTAGTTCTTTATAAACAACAATAATTTAAAGAAGTTTTAGCTCCTACTTGGACGCTAAGCATGAACGAAAAGGAAGTTAAAAAAAAAAATCATACGCTATATTAATTTGACAAGCATATGTCTTAAATCATTAAATATATTTGGCTACACACAAACTACTAGTTGTTAATGATGTATTGCTACAAAGTAATGAAATATTATGATTCATGAAAATAGTACTACAACATATTAGTTTTTAACAAAGAGTACTTGAAAACCATAATGTCTATTACATTACTTACCAAAAGTTTCAACCGAAAGTGGTAGAACAATCGTGTTGATAACGTGTTACAAAATAATTCTAAGACAAGAACACAAGAGTTTGGGAGGGAGTAGTAGTATTTTTACTTGTGTATCAACATTGTACAATGATCTCCTATTTATAGGAGAAGATGAGGTGAATGTTACATATGTTACAAAGTGTATAATGAATACACATAAATTGTATTAAACATAGGAGTAATAACCCATTAAGTGATGGAGGTTATGGTGAGCATCCAACCTTTCATTTTCCAACACATAGATATATAATCTAACTTATCAATCATAAACTTATTATTTCATTTATTACTAATTCTTAATCTAACAAATTACAACTCAATCTTAAAACTTATTAATATTTAGAAGTTATAAGTTGGGAATTTTCCTAAAATATCATTTTATTTAGGTGATTTCTCTGAATTTTTATATAAAGAACAATATTTTAAATATTTTTTAAACGGATGACCCGTTAATTCGCCTTGCAAGTTTGCAACCCAAAAGCTACGTACGGCGTACCCAAGTACTTCACTAGCTAATGTACTACTAAGTGAGATTTTCCGCCACAGTTTTTCCATCCATCATATCGTACTTTCAAAAACTGACCCGTTAAACATGACATTGATACTGTATCACCTACTGATAAGTTACTAATAATCACTTATAACTTGAAACAGTAACAGCAGATGCTAACTCCACCAACACCACAGAAGATGCATAGGCAGCATAGCTATTGGAAAATAGTCAGGGATTCCACAAAAACAAAAAGGTTAAAATAAACGAATCGCATATGTACACCATCATAGGAATAGAAATTGCAGAGAAAATTGCTATTTTAAATTGTTGCATTCCCATTTAAACCAACACAAATTTTTAAAGGATGGGATGTAATGAACATTGAGATAGCAACAATCATAACTAGTTCTGTGCCAAATTAGGTACACAATATGCTAGACGAACAAAATGGAAAACCACTGATTAGAAAACTTTACGACTGATCAGCAAGTTGTGCCTGTATGCAGGACCAAAACAACAACTAATTTTGATGAAATTTGATGTATTCAAGCACAGGTACAACAATGACAAGTATATAGTGTCCAGAAACTAGGAACACAATATTACATTACTAATGAACAAAAGTACAAGACCAAGATAGTATTGAAACTTTCCAAGAGATCAGCAAGGAAATGATTTGCCTATTTAGCAGTTTTCAGGACATAGGTAATGAGGTAAAAAACAACAAAATTGAAAGAAAGAAAAAAAGATTGGATATACCACTCAGTCCAAGATCAATAGCCTCCTGGTTGCATCGGACATCTGGAGGAATCGTGATTTTGGAAGCCTGAACCTTTGTGGCACTTCAAATTTTAAATAAGGATACAGGGTTAACAACAGAACATTAAACTATACCAGCAATGATTTACAATGAAACAAAAGAGTATGTCATACCTTCTAGTCAATTTTAACAGATGAGAAGAGGTAGTGAACAAAGTAGAAGGACATCAAGAATCCAATTGTGCCCGTTGACAGCATGATTGCAAAAGCCATAATAAGGGAGTATCCAAGGTACAACATGGCCGACACGGGGCCACTCAAACTCCTCAGATCAAACACCAAGTAATTGATGGAGTACAAGAAGACATACAGCGCAACTGAACCTGAAGCAAAGAAGGCCTTCCACCACCATCTCCAGTCCTCCACACAAAGATGCATATACGTGAGCACTACAGACACTTCAGCACAGACAATGACGAGCAGGAGCAGGACAACAAGCAAAAACCCAAAAACGTAGTAGAACCTCCCCAGCCAAATGCTTGATAGAATGAAAAACAGCTCAATGAAGAGGGTACCAAAGGGAAGAGTTCCAGCACCAAGTACAAGGAGCCAAGATGGGTATTTTCGTGCTGGGATCTCCCTGGGGATCTGGTTTGTTCGAACAGGGAACTCAATAGGAGCAGCACGTGTTCCCAAGAAGCCTCCCAAGAGGGTGAGGGGCACTGAGATGCAAAACCAAAGGGATAGAAGAATAAAATACAGCGAAATAGGGATGGCACCAGTGCTTTTGCTTCCCCAAAGCATGAAATTCAAAATAGTAAGAATAATAAAAACAACTCCTGGGAAGAAACAAGCAACAGACCAGGAAACTGATCTCCATCCTTCTGAAGTGCCTTTAATGGTTCTCCATAGCCGAACACCGAAATATCCAGCAAATATACCAAGAAAGAGGTACAGGATAATCATCCCTGTCAGAAGCATACCCCGAGAAGCAGGAGACATGAATCCAAGTGCTGCAAAGACAATGGTCACAAATGCCATTCCTGTAATCTGTACACCATCTCCTATCATGACACAGAGCAGCTTTGAACAGTTTGGCTCCCTAAAAACATCACCCACCACAAGCTTCCATCCAGAGAGCTCCTCATTCATCTGAGCTTGGGCTTCTTTGTCCAACTCCTCATATCTTGTCAAGTCCCTCCGAACTGTTCTCAAGAAAATAACAAACACAATTCCAGCTAAAAAGAAAATAACCATCAGGGAGTTCATGATAGAGAACCAGTGAACTCTTGCTCCTTCCATCTTCAGATATGCATCCCACCGTGAAGGCCATTTGACGTTGCTCTCCACAAATTCCACGTTATATGTGAATGACACCCTCTCCTGAACACGAATCATCTGAGCCTTGTCCACTTCCATGGAGCAGTCAATCTTGTCAAGATTATCATACATCTTATGCTTTAACATCTCTTCGGGATTATGCCTGACACTGCAAGGGACTACCTCAAATCCAACAATCTCGAAGCCAGATTTCGTCTTGTCATCAACTTCTGTAAGCACACCCATTCCATCATCCCCGGTTGACATGAATTGAGCTCTGCTTCCATCATATTTATGTACCAGTACTTTAAACTTCAGATGATTAATTATGTAATCCTCATTGCTGCCGCTAACTGTGTACCCAACAGGGAAACCAGTCCACTGGATAGTCATACCGTTCTGCTGAGTGAACCTCATCACAGGTAGATTATCAAGAATCATGTTGACCTGATAGAGATCATGTGTTCTCTGCTTCAGAAGCCTCACCTCATTCTCAGTCAATGGACTGGTAGTGCAAAGGTAAACAGTCTCATTCAGATTGGTGTGGAATCGGTAAGGTGAGTTATCAATCTGGTCACCCATTAACAACTCCCCCAAATTCTCTGCACTCTTCTGAATCCCTTTCGGAGGCGTGCAATACGGGAGGCTGTAGTAGCTGAACGGTAGCTCAGTCTCAATCGAGGTTAGTGAATTCACCTTCGGAGATATCAGCTCCCCTTGTTTGTAGGTGTGCATGTAACTCCCAGGCAGGTAGAAAGCATTAGACAGCGAGGCAAACGAAACGAGGACCACAAGTACAGAATGAATCCCCATCATCATTACAGATCTAACACTCGCCGACTACAACCTTTCAACTGCAGAATTTTTTTAAACAAGAAAACAGCAAATTTTAGAAATTTTAACACAAGTACCAAAACTATAAGTTACCAAACCTAGATCTAGTGTTCTGGATTACTGCCAAACCAGTAAAAAGATTTCATACAACAAAATTCAAAGCAAAACTAACCAGATCTTACAACCCATATCCAACCGAACACATGAAAATCCGATCTTTACTTGAACTTCAAGAAACTAAGAACGGAAAAACAGATCTTACAACTTCAAACAAATCCACCAACCAAAACCCGAAAGCTCCAATCTTCGGTTCTCAGATAGATCCTACAGCCAAATGCTAAAATCCAACGAAAAACCACTAAAATTTCCAATATTTACCAAAAAAAATACACTCCCAAACAGGCCGAGTGAATCAGATCTCACACCCGAACCCCAAATCCAACCCCAAACCCCACAAAAAACACCAGATCTCACTAAAAAAAATAAACAAAAGAAAAAACCCAAACGGAAACGGAAACGGAGGAGAAGGTCGAGATTGGGGTGGAGGAGCACCTGATTTGGCTGGATTAGAGCATCGATCCGGATTCGGAAGCCCTCCCTGTTGTCGATTAGGGCAAAGTGGAGAGAATAGGAGATGAGAGTGATTAAATCCGTAGGATTTGGACGGACTTTGCATATTCCCCCCTTATGTTTCGCGTATAAGCTTTTTGGTGTTTTGTGTGTTTTCGAAGGAATTTTACTTTTTTCGGGTTCGTCTACGTGAAATTATTTAAGTTTTATCCACACTCTAACTTGTCCACGTTAAATTATTTAAGTTAAATTAGGATGGATTGGGATGTTATATCCACAGCTTCACTCACTAACTCATCTACATGAGATTATTAAAGTTAAATTAATTGAGTGGCGGTTGTATTTGGACGAATCGGGTTGGTATATTTGTGCTCTAACCCGTCTGCATGAAATTATTAAAATTAATTGGATTTGGCTCGGATTGTGAAAGATTGAGATGTTATATCCACACCCCAACTCGTCTATATGAAGTTATTTAAGATAAATTGATAGGATTCACGGCTTCACGTCTGATTGGTATGTTATATCCACAGTATAACTCATCTAAATTGGATTATTAAAGTTAAATTAAGGTTTTTTTTTGAAATTATCAAAAAATGTCATAATATAAAGGAAAATTTTCAAAATAATGATGAAAAAATAAAAAAAATTAACAAAATATTAGAGTTGTGGAAATAATTGGCAAAATATAAACTCGGTGGTGGAGTTATCGGTTTTAAAACTAAAAAACGACAAATCCAAAATCAATTTCTACTTACCTTATTTTTAGAAATCATGCATTTTAAATTAAAAAATTCTAAACTCATTTTCAATGTGACAGAATAATTTTTGGGGTATTTCGATAACATATTAATGTTCCTCTTTTTTCTATCAATTCAAATACCACATTGTTAGTATTTGGTTGGTTTTTGAAATTAATTTTTTTAATTATACATTAGACATTTCAACAGAAATCAATACTTGAACTAAAGATTAAAAAAACAATGTATCCGATTTTGTGATAAAAATAACCAAAAAAATCATCTTATGTGTTAAAGTCATTTTTTTATTAAACTAAATGTATGTATTTATAGTAAATTAATTCAAATCGTTAAAGACCAAAATACAAATAAATAAATAAATAAACTCCAACGTGAGAATAACATATTCTACTCTAACCCCAAAATAGTATATTCTCCTTGGAAAAAAATTAGAAAATTTCCCACCCAAAAAGTATAAATTTTTAATACATTTGTTTTTAAAATGCTTGAGATTACGACATACATCTCAAATTAAAAATATAAAGATAATCTTTTTTTTGGTTATTTTTATCATAAAATCAAATTCATCATTTTTTTAAGCTTTAGTTCAAGTACTGATATCCTATAGTTTTGTTGAAATGTGTAATTATAATTAAAAATTAATATAAAAATCAACAAAATACAAACATTGTGATATTTGAATTGATGACAAAAAAGAGAGGAACATGAATATGTCATCCAAATACCCCAAAACAATATTCTATCATGTTGAAAAGGAGTTCAATTTTTTTATTTAAAATGCATGATTTCTAAAAATTAGGGTAAGTAGAAAATAGTATTGGATTTGTCGTTTTTTTAATTTTAAAACCGGTAACTCCAGTACCGGTTTAATATTTTTCCAATTATTTCCACAACTAATATTTTGCCATTTTATATTTTTTCATCATTATTTTGATTTTTTCCAAATATAAATCTTAGAAATTTATTTGACAAAATATGAGGAAAAAATAGCAAATATTAACCATTTTCATTCAATGGAAAATGACCCCCAAGATGTCATTTTCAATATTGAGCTTAAATGTTCATGAAAGCAAAAGAAGTATTTGAGATACCATTTCATCTGTCACTGAAAACCCTCGCCCAAACCATAGCCCAACTCACCCTCCTCCCTTTACCCCCATGGTTAAGGTTTTGCTCCTATTTTTTGGTATATTTGGATGTGGTACACTTTATTTATTTTTGTTTTACATTAAGACCATTATATACTTTGTTAAATAGATTTTATTGTGTTAATGTGTTTTGTTGAAAATATTGTTGATGTTTGTTGTTTATGTTGTTTGAGTGTGAATTTGAATTTTGAGATGTTTCTTAATAATTTATTTTCATGTATTATAGGTAGATTTTGTAGATTCCGAGTAATAAGTTTTGCACTAGTTTTCTTCGATGGGGTCGTCCAATTCAGAGAGTGCAGTCTAGAATACGAAGGCAGAGAAGGATAATGAAAGTTACTTGTGAAATGTGGTTTGATGAGTTGTTTGAAACGGTTTGTGCACTTGGTGATTTTTCAAAAGAAACGTTTGTCTTGACGTTAACATGCAAGTGACTACCACATGAAAAGTAAGATTATGTTGATGTATTTGATGATCAAAGCACGGAAGTGATGTTATCCTCCTTTGATAGGACGGAAGTGGCGTACCTTGAAGAAGAAGAAAATCGGAGAAGGGGACGCTCCCCCTCCGCGTGGAGCTGAGCTCGCCGGGCCGCCTAAGTCACCGGGGTTGGGGAGGAAGGAAGCGGAGAAGGATGAGGGAGATGGGTTGGGGTTAGGGTTAGAGATTTGCGGAAGAGGGTGAGAGTGAGTTAACAGAAAGACACGTGGGAGTATAGTTTCTGTTAATAATTGTGAAGCATTAGCCGCCAAGGTAAATCCTATTTCAAACACAGTCAAAATACTATTTTGGAAAATAAGTGTTTTCCCTTCTGTTTAGAGATCAAAGTAATCTATTTTAAATGTATTTGTTTGTCTAGTAAATGCGTGGTTAAGAAAAGATATATTGCAGTATATATGCTTTCTTAAATTCGATAGTTTTTCCAATGAAATTTTAGTGGTCGTTCTTTAATTCATCTAACTTCACTGAGATTTCTACAACGCCTCTTCGGTGGTACTATATATTGGTAAGGACTGAGGAGAGATGTGCAATTTTGTTTGAAACGGAATAAGAATACAATCTCTCTGATTTTGACCAACTGTTTCCCAAATATAGTAATGTTTCCTTAGACATTTTTTGGTTGATTATTACTCTTATATTTTATGTTTTTTTTCTTCTTCTTCGGGTGATTATCCTTGTATCCATATTTCATAGCATTGGAGGTTTAATACCCAACAATTAAGTTATCTTTTCTTAGACAATCTTTAGTTTATTGCTCTTACATTTTAAGTTTTTTCTTCTTCTGGTTATCATCCTCTATATCCATATATTATGTCCCACACTAGTATCTGTTAGTTTTATGATCAATTAACCAAGTTCTCATGTTGAAAAGGTCTTGTTGTTTCTTTTGTAGAAAAACAATTCAATTATGTATTAACTTGTAGTCGTGATTTAGCTAGGTTTGCTTTCACGTCTCTGCAGTATCATATTCTTGCTGCAATTTTCATTCTAAAAAACACATTCGTGAACTTTAAGAAAACGTTTTGAATAAAGTGCAATATGTTTACGTATTAATTAGGTGGAAGTTTCTTTGATTAGTTAATTCAGTGACTGATCACTTTGTTTTGGTTTGAAATATAATTGATTAGTTCAGTTTAACTAGTTGAAAATTTGTTTGGTTACTTTACGAGTTTGGATGTAAATTAATTTGTGTATTTAACTAGGTTTTTATGGTTTCAACAATATAGGAATCTAGGATGGGGATTCTATACCATTTAGCCAATTAAAGTCAAACAACCTAAATTTAAAAGGCTGAGAGGAGAATCAAAGAGAGGTAATATTATACTATACCGTAGATATAGACAGAATGGGTTCTCTAACATAAATAACTAGAATCAAACCCATGCTTACACGGGCCGTGTCATGTTTGAAGAAATTGTTTGTTTTACATTATGAAAAGAAACGTTTTTGGACTTTCACAAAATCCTTGTAAATAACCGAAAGTATGAAATTGTAGATTATAAATTTATAGTACGGCTAATTATAGTTTCCTACTAAATTATGTTCTGATTTCATTTTCCTCTTCTCTAATTTAAAAGACGACAATTACACTCCTTACTTCTAGGGGTGCAAATCGGATATTTTGACTCGCATATATAGTATATCCGAATTCGAATTCGAATTCCGAAATCCATTACCAAATTCGAATTCGTATCCGAAATTATTAGTACTATCCGAATTCGAATCCGAAATTTCAAAATTTTCGAATACTAATCGGTATTCGGATATTATCCGAAATTGAATTGAAGAATTCCTCAAGTTCAACATGGTTGATAAACAAAAGTAAAACTTATAATATCTACCATATTTGAACAAAAATACAAGTAGTTTAGCATGTTTGCATCAATAAATAACAGTCTCATAACATATTTAAAAACTTAACCAGCTTAAATTACATCAAAGATTCACAAGGCAATAAATATACAACATCCAACCATTAACCGTTGAGATCAAAAGCAGCCGAGTATGAAGTATCCAACATCCAAACTAGTTTAAACAAACATAATTTTTAGTCAAATTACAACAAAAAAGTTTAGACTTACTATTCATCAACCAAAAGTTAGCCTATAGTTTATATATCTTGTGTTTGACATGTCTATGCTTCATCCTGTCTTCACAAAAAAAACTCATGTTCATCATCATCTACTCTTTAAATAACAAACAAAAGTTAGTCTATACTCTATATATCTTGTGTGGCATATTTATGCTTCAACTTAACTTCACAAAAAGAAACACTTGTTCATCAACATCTGCTCTTTACCAACACCTGCATTAAAAAAACATTAGAAACTCCAAAGTTAGTGAGAACATACAAATTAAAATGACAGATTAGGAGAAACTATATACTTAACTTTTAAGTATAACAAGTACATGCATCTAAGTGATGCAATTGTCGTCCGACAAATTTTCTTCAACATCAACACGTTCCAAGCTTGAGAAGAGTGTTGAGAGTGCATCTTCTGATTCAAGAAGAGTAGAATCTGCATGTAAAACAAAAACAGTAGCAAATAATACAAACTTTATAAATGATTCATAAATGATAGACATTCATAAACTTAATACCTCTCACTTCGTGTCTTAGCCAATCTTGCCCACATATTAAAGTTTCAACGGTATCTGGATCCAAACAGCTTCTATATTGATCGACTACCCTTCCTCAGGTACTAAAGGCACTTTCAGAAGCAACTGTTGATGCGGGGATAGTCAAAATATCACGAGCCATTGCCGAGAGAATAGAATATTTTGCCTCATGCAACTTCCACCATTCCAACACATTAAAATCATCATCATCTGACACTACAATCCGTTCATCTAGATAAATATCTAAATCTGATTTTTGATGCTGCGATGATGTGTTTTGAAGAAACTGACCCAGATTTTTATGTAGAGACGGTTTAGAATTTTTGTCCGATGCATGAACTTGCACATTAGAGCCTTGTTGTTTGCCAAAAGACCTCAAATTCTGAATAACTGAACTGCTGCCAATTCTGGATTTATACATTCCATATAGCCGCACAAATTCCGTACGAACAGATTCAACCATTCTATCTACCTCCCAACTTTCATATACTAGCCCAAAGAAATACTCTATTGATTTCATTTTGAACCTTGGATCAAGTATACAAGCGGCGGTGAACAAAAAATTAATTTTGCCCCAATATTTTTCCTTCTTTAGTGTCATTGTTTGTGCCATGGCAGAGATGAAAGGATGCGGACTGTCACACCAAGTTTTCAATGAAACATGAACAGTGTATATTTCATTAAAACAGTAGTTCAAAGTAGGATACTTTGTACCCGAAAGCCGTTCAGTAGCATCAACAAACACAACCAAACTATCAACTAAGAGTTGTACATTATCCCAATCCTCAGAAGTTGGTGGAGATTTGTATAACTTGTCAAACCCAGGCAAGCGAGAAAAAACCTTTTTGAACTCTAAAGCATTCTCAAGCATCAAATAGGTTGAGTTCCATCTAGTTGGACAATCAAGTACCAATGCCTTTTCTGGTGCTCCAATTTGTTGTGCACATTTTTTGAAGCATTCTTGACGTGCTTGAGATTTCTTAACATATTCGACACTGGAACGGACTCTATCCACAATTTCATGTATTTCCCCCAAGCCGGTTTGCACAATTAAATTCAATATATGAGCACAACATCTAGAATGAAAGAATTCACCATCCTCCAGCAATTTCATTTTGAAATTAGCATCATCAAGAATCTCTTTGATCATCTTATCATTTGTAGAGCAATTATCTAACACAAAGCTAAACAACTTAGTGTCAATATTCCATGCATAAACATGCTCTAGAATGACCTTAGCAAGCTCTTCAGCTCCATGAGGAGACTCCACATACACAAAGTTTAGAATTTTTTTCACAAGTTTCCATTTTTCATCAATAAAATGACAAGTCATACACAAATATCCCACATTACCAAGGGTTGTCCACATGTCCGCAGTAAGACTAACACGAGATTTGAGCTTTCCTAATGTGTCATAAATCTTTTGTTTCTCCTTTTGGAATGTTTTCTTGCAATCAGCTTGAACCGTAGTACGAGACAACAACTTAAAGTCTGGCTGCAAACTACTAACAAAGTCTCTAAATCCAACATGTTCAGCCATGGAAAATGGGTATTCATGTAGGATAAACATATTTGTCAATTTTTGCCTACGTAAACCCTGATCAAACTTGAAGCACTCAATTTCAGCTGTTCCATCTGGTTTTTTGCCCCCTGCTTTTAGACGAAGTTGTCCTTTCTCTACCTCTTTTCCTTTTTTTCTACGATAAGGCATGCAACGTTTTAGATGATTATGTAAGCGAGTTGTCCCACTTTCACTATTTCCTGGCATTTCGTACTTGCAATGCTTACATGTTGCAAGTATTCCATCATCAGTTCTTTTCCTATCAAAGTCTACCCAAGCACTAGACCACAACCTCCTTTCCTTTCGGGTAGATTTCTTAGACGTTTCAGCACTAGGATTTGCACATTCCTTATCTACCATTTCAGTCATGCTATATAACAAAAAAAAAACATTATTAAAACCAAGATGCTTAGGAGTAGAAATAATAATTTTATTTAATCTAAAATAAAAATAGTAATCTAAAAGATGAACAATTTTTCAAGTTTCATACAAGGAAAACATGTAGTTTCTGAAAATAGCACAAACATATAAAAGCAAAGAACCAAAGGAAGGAGTCAAGGAGGTGAATAAGTTACATTAATGCAATGAAAAAACAAACCCAAAAAAATTACGATGTAATGTTGTAGACATCACAAGTTCACAACCTTCTCAAGTGGATATGTTGTTTTACCGCAAGTAGCACACTTATCCTAAGTTTCAGAAAACATGCCAGTGACTTTGCTAGCATATTTGGTCTGTTAATAATGGAAAAAGGTTGAATAAATTTCATATGAAACAAGAGTAATGCTATTTATGAGAGGGAGCATATGATGCAGCAAAATGATGTTAGCATACCAATGGAGACATGATCGGTGAAATGAGGAAGGAGATGATGCATACCAATGGAGACGTGCTTGGTGAAATGGGGAAGGAGATGATGCATACCAATGGAGACTTGCTTGGTGAAATGGGGAAGGAGATGATGCTTCTGTGAAATGGCGGTGGAGTGGAGGACTTGGATGTTACTCTTAGGGCTTTCTTAGGAGTGGAGGAGGCGGTGGTAAGGAAAAAGGTAACTTTTAGGGTTTTCTTTGGTTGAAAGAAGATCTGGCCATTGGTTTTAAAAGATGATTATCATGACCATTCATTCCTATACAACTAATACAAGTATCCTATTATAAGTATATGTATTGTAATTAATTCGGATAATTCGGATAATTCGAATTTGAAATTCCTTATATCCGAATTCGTATCCGATTTCTAATTGGTAAATTTTTTTAAACCAAATCCGTATCCGAAATTAAATTGGTAAGATAGAACTTACCAAATACCAACTAAATAGAAATTTTCGAATCGAATACTCGGATAGTTGGTAACCATTTGCACCCCTACTTACTTCCATTTGTAAGAGGTTACCCTCGTCCGCCCGAACTTTAGAATTCATTATTTTAGCATACATTCATTGATTTTTTTCATTATCTACGTAACACATTTCTAATAATATTCCTAACTTTATGTTAAATTCCGAATCAAATCAGATATCTGATTTGGTTGAATTTTGAGTATGATTGGTAATCAATCGGACTCGAATTCGAATCATATCTAACATCTGATTTAATTCAAATTTTAACATAAAGTTGGGACTATGAGTGTATCAGGTATACAACATCAAAATTTTGAGAAATAACGGTAAATATCTGAAAAAAGAATGTATAAGGGGGTGATTGTCGTCTTTTAGAGTTAATGGTAACAAAGTGAAATCAATGTAAAATTCAGGTTGACATTATAATCAACCAATTATAATATTGAACTTTCTAATAAGTTATGTCTATGCAATAACAAATCAATGAATAAAATTGTAGATCACAACATTGACTTTTCTAATAAATTATTTCTATGCAATATAAGTTTGACAGTTAGTTGGTTGTAGTGAAAAAAATATTTAATTTCTATTTTATCAGTGAACTGTTAAATGTCACTCACGATTTATTTAAATCGTCAGTGCTATTTACCATTGTTCCCTCACACCTATATTTTTTTAAAGTGCCAAAAAAGGGGAGGCGTCTGCTAAACTTTATTATGAATATTATTACATTATTAATTTTTTTAAAATTTTATCAATAATTTAATAGCGGGATTCCTGACTTCCGAGTTGAACCCAGCTTCTATCGCAAATTGTTTCGCCCATTTAATTATTTGGTCACATGTTGGAAATACTTCATGACTTACAAAACACTCACTGTTAGATTCGATTACGGTAAATTTTCTACCTCTAACAAAAATTCATTACAAATTATACGTTACAGTCAATGTCTAGAACGTAACTGCTCCCAATAGGCTCTCCTCTGTTCATACTCGGAGTAGGAATGCAGGGGAGCCAGCCCCTGGGGGGACCCCCACAAAGCGAGCGAGCAGATGGAGTGTGCTTTGCAGGCGTTTTTTTTGTTTCGACACCCTATTATTGTACTCCGGATATTGATTTATTTACCCGTTTATTTAGGTTTGTGTTTTTTCCAGATTTGGGTAAACGGATATGGGTAACCGGATAAACAGATCAATATCCACCCCGTCACTACCGAAATCTTACAACGGAACCTGAAATAATTTGAACCATATAAATTCAATATGTTTTAAACAAAAACCGGGCGTCTCGCTGAGACACCCCCATGAGGGAGGCGTCCTAGCCAGACGCCTTGGTCGAACATGTTTTTTGGTAGACTTATCGCCGGATTCAGACGGTTACCAAACATTTCCTTGGTGTTGGTACTGGTAGAGTGAGGGTAATTAAGAGACGGAACATAATGAGAATTAAATGAAAAGTGAATGACAAAATCGTAACTGGCGCGAGCAATTTAAGTAATTCGCGGGCGACGAATAGTAATACCCTTTTATCAAATGACAAGCCTCTAAACATTTCACCTCCTATAGTCCTATGCAAGATATTAAGATACGCTCCTCGTCGTTGCAATATATTCTAGGACTGTCAATTTTACATGAAACACAATTACACGACACAAAAATGACACGAATTTAGCGGATATGAATTGAGAATTTGAACACAATTAATAAATAGGTTGGATATGACAACACGATTATTAAATGGGTTGGATATGAATTTCTGCTGCAAAAACGATTAACACGATTAAGACACGACAAGTTACCATGTAATTATGTACATGCATGATTATGAATATTACACGATTAATACACAACTAATACCGACAACTATGTGTTTATGTTTACTATTGTATTAAGTAGTCAGATACGATTGTTTCATTTGCATGTGGTTTCTACTAATGATATTTCGATTGTCTAGTACTGTTAGTAGTTGATATTTGTTTGGTACAATAATTTAACATGTAATAATCGTGTGTTAAATGGGTGGCATGCAATCCGTATTCGTGTAATAAATGGAACTAATTGTGTATGAATTATTGTTTAATTGTGTAAATGGTAGTCGTGTTAAACATGTACACGAAGTAACCCGTTTAATAATCGTGTATAAACGGGCCGTGTCGTGTAAACACGATTAAAAATGGGTTGAATACGGCAGAAGTCTAGCAACACGATTATTAAATGAGTCAGATACGGAGTAGTACATAGAACGTATATATAAGACTTGACACGACACGACACGATTGACAACCCTAATATATTCCAATTTTATGGAATTTGACATGGAGTCAGTGAAGACATAACAAGTAAGTGTCGGTCCACAGAGATTGTGTTTGTTGAGATTACAACTAAATCAATAACCCAATCACGATAAATAATTGGGGGGAAAGATTATTAAACAAACTATCATTAGTCGTTTGAAGATTGGGTGAAGATTGCCTACAAATCTCTTTGGGATCTGATTCAGACTGATACTTTTATCTTAATTTTGTCTGGGGTAGATTGAGGTCTGAGGACTAACTAGGACATATATTGTAAGCAATCTACGATTGAATCTACAGGTTCAGGAGTACCTTCTTGGAGAGAACCTGTGGCAGCGGAATGGATCGGCGATCACCTCACGGAATCCTCTGGAGCACCGGTCGGTCTTCTACTCTCTTGGAGAAGAAGCACGAGTCCACAACCCAAGAGTCCACGGATTGACTTGGTGGAGGTGTAGGGACGAATGGGAGAGAGAGGGAGAGGTGGCGGCTAGGGTTAGGGTTTTGCACACAAGGAATGCAACCCCTCTAATGAGAGTCTTTTCTTCTTATATAGAAGAGTCTTCCCTAAACCCTAATGCGCAGCCAATGAGAGTGCGTCACGTGTCAGTGCTTTAGGCAAACATCCTCTTAATCCTTAGATTAATTCAATATATATTGCAAAAGGAACCTTCAATAATCAAGATAAACATAATCATCCTATTCATAAATTACTTTTTATATTTTTTACCGTTAATATTTTTTGTTCTGTCTTTAATCCTTTCGACAGATTGATACAGTATTCAAATTTACTTCTAGAACTAGAGTAAGAAAGAATACTCAAACACACAAGTTTCCAAAGATCGAGCTTCCGTCTTCTTGACTTGATTCCCAACAAAAACTTTCATCACTTGATCGGACTTTTGTTCTTCAACCTTTTCATCAGAGAGCTTGTCTAGTAGGGATAGTGAAACAAATACTTCACCTCCAACAGTTGTAATCGGAGATTTTGGTTAGTGGAAGTCTTGTTAGTGAAAAAGATTCGGATATTTAATTCTCAAGTCCCATAGGAGGTTTGATGGTTAGATTAGGCCAAAGAATTTTGCTGAACCAGTATAATCATCGTGCCTCTTTTATTGGTTTGGTTTTTATTTTTGCGTGATTTATTTTTGTTTCATTATTTAAAAGTACTTAATTTTTATATGATGTTATTCACCTTTTTCTAGGTAGCTTTCAATCTTAACAAATTTTTATAAGAGGAAAAATGGGAAGCAAAGAAATTAGTGATATCAATATCACATGCAATAGAAATGAGCATTATTGCCATCGTGCCATATCTGAGTGATTAATTAGCTTTTTTGTTAAGTCGTAATGTGGCAAATTTATGTAAATAATTTGTGTGTTACACTTACCCTGGGGAATTCAAGCTTGTTTCAAGTGTATCTCTTGACATTTTTGGATATAATCATGTTGTTCCCTAACTTAGCTTTCTCGTCGAAAAATGGTAGCATGAGAAGGCAAGATACATGATCCAATGGATCTTCGTGATTCAGACACATAAGTGCTCTAACCATGTTTTGGCTTGTGATCAATCCATAGATACCAATATAAAATAAATAGGCATCCGTCGGAGCATGGAAAAAATGCATCAATATAAGAAGATAAGTTTGATACGAAAAACATGACATTGACCTCGTTTTTCCTATGATTCCTCCATATATACCCTTCACATAAGTCAGTACGTATCACCAATATCTTACAATTGACGAGGCCATCATCTATACCTGACTTCGAATATCATTTCACCAATACCCCTATATAATTTTTTTAACAAAAACTTGTGTACGTTAACCTAACTTTTATGAGTTGAATACCAACTTTGTCATTGTATTTTCTTATAAATCTCAATTTTTTTTTGTCATTGTATGAAATGAGAAAAAACGGTAAAGCTCGGATACACTAGACAAGATAATTAAGATCCAACCCTCAAGATCTCTACAAGGAAAGAACACTTGTTCACGTATCATGTCAAGTATTATTATCATTAATTTTACTGTTGAATTTAATTTCATGCATCTCGTATTCTGAGAAGCAAGAAAATGCATCCGGAGATTCTGGATATTTACACTCTTTTCTGTAACATCACGTTAAATATTCTTCATAGTTCGTACAATCACAACATGGTGCCTAGACTTTTGGCCACTATCTTTTCCATGCCATTCATGTGGCCAATACTTATGCTTCTCAACGTACGAAAGATTTTACTATTGAACAAATCAGACCTCCGTCTTTTTATTTTTTCATGACCTAGAATTTCCTAACACTTGCCCCCACTTTGAGACAGGCAGGCTACACCTCCTAACTGGGGGTGATCCAACACCATTTTCACCGGAACATTTGACATTTCGTTGTTGGAGTTTGAACCTAAGATGTATGTTTTACTCACCCATAACCAGTTTGACTACGTTCCGATGGACAAATTAGACATCTGTCATAGTAGAATCCACAACGGAAGTAGGAATAGAACAAATGGTCGGCAAGAGAAGACGCTAGAAAAAAGAAGAAAAATAGTTATGGTCCTTATGATTTCATTAATATATATATATATATATATATATATATATATATATATTAGATATGTATATGTATGTATATATATAGTGCTCTCCTATGGGCTATTGGGCTTTGGCCTACTAAGCCCATGGTGCTTGATTACCAAGCTAAACAACTACTACAGATGAATAAACCTGTCTACCACTATTCCTAGCCCAATACAACAGGACTAAGTTAAGTAGTGATTCAATAATTCTTAAGCTGAAAAATTGTTGTCAGATTGTTTGAGAAAATATCTCTTCCATATCAATCCACATTTCTCTAGCTTATTCATGGTAAATCACAATGTTATACAAACTCTGTTCAATCGTCCATCCACGAAGAAACCAGTTTTTCGCATCTTTTCCATTGAGAGCACCGTCAACCCCAACCCCATTTTTTCCTCCAACCTAGTTTCTCTCTCCATCACGTCAGTAAAAAACACTATGCAACCCACCACCCAACCCAATTCATTTTTCACTTCTTAACCCCAACCACACTTTCAACACTCTCTCTCATCCATATAAATTTTTTACCTCATTTTTCTATTTCATCATAAAAACACATAAACTACTAAATAATTTATTTCTACAGTAACTTAATCTAATTAAATTACGCTAATTATCAAATAACTTCAAAAAAGTAGATTTAATAATGACTACTCCAACGGGTCGGTCGGGGGTCTCGCTCACCAGTGAGCGAGTGACGTTCCACCTCGCCGGTGAGGTGGTGGGGGTGGCAAGGAGGCAGCGCCCCCTGAAGATTTTTTATTTTTGAGATTTTTATTAGTAATTCTCTGCTGATTTTTTGGGTTACTAATGCGTTTTTGGGTGAACCTGGGTAAATTCATGTGTTCTATTTTCTAGGTAATTTTATTTAATTATATACATTTACAATTATCTTACTAATTTTTTTTAATTACTTATATTTATTTTTACTAATTATTTACATTTATCTTATTAATTTTCATTAATTATTTTAATTATATCGAATAAATTCTAATTATATAAATTACCATACATATATCATTTATATATTAAATAACAAATATAAAATTCCAAAAAAAATTAACAATTTTTTTTAAGCCAACCCGGGTCGCCTCCCAGGTCGGGTCTAGACCCGACCCCAAAGAGCACCCGTTAAGGTGCTCTTAGCATACACTTTAAGAGCATCTTTCTTGGATGGTTTCTTGAGAGTTTCGTTAAGAAATCCTAATTTGCTCTTAGAGTTTAAGGATATTTTCATTTTTATTGACCAAGTCCCGTAATTATCCTCATTCAAAAAATTGAAACAAGAATACTGCTAAGATTATCTAATGGATTAAGGTAATAGGAATTATGAGGATCATTACCACTGTATTCGGCCATTGTCATAACTTTCCCCTTTCTTCTTGACCTAATCGTTCTTCTCCAATATGCATAAACTTTTCTAAATCTTGCATGACTCTGATACCATGAAGAAATCAGACCTCGTCCCAGTAGAATCCACGATCGAAGGAGGAAGAGATAAAGTGATTGGCGAGAGAAGACGCGAGAAAGAAGAAGGAAATTAGTTGTGGTTGTTATGATTTCATTAAGGAAAATGCTTATCATGCTCCAGAATGGGCTCAAATTTAGGCATAATTGTTCAACCATCACATGCACTCACTGACTCACCCTTTGAGTAAGAATCTTCACAATACACCAACCAGATTGACACACGTGTAGAAACATGGTTTTTCCCACGAACCCCCCTGAAAATCCGAAAAAACACACAAAAAATGCGGAGACCCCATGTGCCAGCACTTTGCTATTAGCAATCCACTCATTTGTTCTCTTTCTTCCCACAACCGTACTCTCTAACGCATTCTCTCACCAGAATACAATAGTGAAAAGTAATATTTTATTGGGGAGAAATAGGTAAGGAAATATTCGTCGCAAGAAAATTACTTAAATCGTCCTAAAAATGACCTTTTTGCCATTAACAAATCAATTAATACCGATTTCGTCCCGTGTCTTTAAACAAGGTGTTTGACTCAGTTTTACTCACATTCCCAGTACCAACACCACGAAAATGTCTGGCGAAGCACCAGAATCTGGCGAGGTAACGGGGGTGGAATTTTTTTCCCGACTCGGGCGTCTGGCTAAGCCGCCTCCACATAGGTGGAGGCGGCTTAGCCAGACGCCGTTTTTTTTTAATTTTTTGTTAAATTCAAAATTTTCAGGTTCCGTTGCAAGATTTCGGTGGTAATGGAGTAGATTACAGTGAGCTTTTTGACAGTAAAGAAATATTTACAACAATTGAGGAATGTTGTAAATGGGCGAAACAAATTGCAATAGGAGTCAGATTTTTTTTGGTTATATCATCGTACAAACCAAAAGCAGATAACCGGATGGATTGTTACCTCAGATGTGATCGCAGACGTGAGATGAGTTCTCGTGATACGAGTATTGCACTGCGAAAGAATACGAAAAGAAAATGTTGCGGTTGTCGGTTTTTGGTAAAAGTGGTGGAGCGACTAGATCGTGATGGATGTGTTATTGTTTCTAGTAGCATCTATGGGCAACACAACCACCCATTGACAGTTTATTCAGAGGGTCACCGACAGGTCAGCGGACTTAGTGCTGGGGCAAAGCAAATTGTTCGTGATATGACAGAGGCACAAGCAAGACCCCGTAACATTTTGTTGGCGGTAAAGAAGAAATTTCCGGACGATAATCCGAATCAAAGACACATTTACAACTTCAGAGAGTACATGAGGAGGACGAAATCTGAAGACAGGAATCCCGCGCAGCAGTTTCTCCGAGAGGCAGTGCAGCATAAGTATTTGCATTGGATTGTGGCAGATGAAGAAACTAATGTCTTGAGTCACGCATTTTTGGCACATCCGACTTCAGTTCAGTTGTTGCGTACATACCCGTTCGTAATCTGTATGCCTTCGAGTATGCTGAGCGAGGTCGTGGTCGGTCTGGCAGTAGTGGGAGCAGGGGTCGTCGTCGGTCTGGCAGTAGTGGGAGCAGGGGTCGTCGGTCTAATTCGTCTCGATCGTCCGTGAATACGGGCACAAGATCTTCTGGTATGTCGATATCTTTGTTGTTATGTTATTTAATATATATCAGTAATCTAAATGGGGTTGAATATATTATCTCCTAATTTTGTTGTTTTAATTAATTGTTATTTACCTATCTTACAGTGTCCGGACGGGTTGACGTGGACAACTTCCCTTATAATGATAGACTGCCAGGAATCATTTTACCATTTCTGGAAAGGTGGAATGACGTATGTGCTGATGGCAACTGTGGATTTCGATGTGTTGCCGATGTCTTTCGTGGTGGTCAGGAGAACTGGTCGTACGCCCGTCGTGCGATTTCTAATGAGATAGGTGCACATCATATATATGAGAGTGTCTATTTCAGCAATGTGAGAGAGGCTCGTCAACGAATTGATTGGGGTGGGGGAGTTTGTGGCGAGGATCATTATATGGAGGTTTGGTCCGACTTGTTTCCTATTGCTAATTTTTACAAGTGTGCGGTCATGTATTTTGCAGTGGGAACGAATGGGTCGTTGTTCCCGTGTCTTACTGTTTTACCTTGGGAGTGTCCGTCTGCCATGACGAGGCCTGTCAGAGAGTTGGTCATTGCTCATTTAGGGAGTTACAGACATTTTATTCGTTTGGAATTACTTGATGATTTCCCAGTACCTCCTACAGTGACCTTATGGTATCAAATACGAGATGAGAGTGTTGTTGGATGGGAGGATCAGTACCAAAGTAGGATGGAGTATTGGAACCGGTTACGTGGTACATTTTGATTGTAATTTGTAATGTTTTTGTAATGTATAATATATCGTGTATTTTTACTTATATCGTGTTGTTCTTTTACCATATTTTAAATTTAAATATTATTTGATATGTAAAGAAATAAGTTGAAAATATTTTCGTGAAATAAATATATTAAAATATATGATAGTCAAAGAAATATGTAGAAGATATGTTCGTCAGAAATAAATAACAAGAGTACACAAATAAACATAAGCAAATACCAAAAAATGTAGTAACAGTGCAACAAAACGAAAGTAAAAGCAAGACAACTACAGCTCAGCATCTGAATCATGGTCCGAAATGCTCAACTGGTTGTTCCAATCCTCGATCAGGCGATCCCAATCTGTACATGCAAGTCTCGTCGCCTCACTCGGCATGACGTCTCTTTCTCTCGCAAGAACGGCTGCATACACCTTATCGCCTTACTCATCCACTGTATGTAAAATAAAAATTAGCGTACAATAACAAAATATACTTTACAATTAAATATAAAATTAGATAAACTTACCGCATCGGCACATGTCCTATCCAGTGGTCTCTCCGGTCTCGGAATGATACCGCGTACGAGTAGTGGATGTGAGCACCTACCGAACCACTGCAAATAATCTGGAGCACAAGTGGAGGGGTCGCGGCTACGACTCAGATCGGCGAGGTGTAGTCGTCCTAGTCTCGGAAATGTCCTCCAAACCGATTCCGCAGACGAAACGTTGTGCCTGACGTCGTACATCGTTGCAGTCGCAAACCATACTGCATGCTCGGGCGTCGGGATGTCAACCGGGATCACCTTAATGTAACCTAACTGACGTAACACGCGATCAGGTATATAAGGCTCTGTGATATCCCTATAACGAATAATGCCGGCAATTGTAGTCATTGGCACAGCTACAACAGGCTCGGGACCATACGGTAACCACTCCACCTAAACGTTTATACGTTAATAATAATAAAATTAAATTTAAATAAACGTGAATGATATATACATTATATACCTGCGATGCAGTCATCTGATCTAGCCGTCTACGAATAGAAAGAAGTCGACTCTCGCTCTTATCCTCCGCCCGGACAGCCCACATACGCGAACGAGGATGGCCACGCTCAACAATCTTCCGCTCACGATGTAGGCGGAAAGAAGGAAAATACTCATATATCCAAGCCTGCAGCAGTGTAAGACAACCCGTAATCTGACCACAATCAGCACGACTAGATATGCTCAGCTGGCGATACAGATATGCCAACGTCGCCGACCCCCATGAGTAATCACCAATGGTATCTGGGTCCCTCGCCTCCAATAAGTGCCGTGGTCTCAGTCTGGAACCGTTCTTGTCGACAAACAATACGTAGCCTAGCAGTAAGAAGAAATAAGCAGTCATCTGCGTATCCTCAGTCCGTGGTGGTCGCCCCCATCTGCAACACTCGTCCACAGCGTCGATACTAACACCACCACCACTATAAAATGAGCTATCCCGCCCAAGACCCTCCAGGCTGACACCCATCAACTCAGATACATATAACTTCAGCTCAGATGTCGGCGCCTGCGCACTAACCATGGGACCCTCAACAGGAATGTGCAGAATCTGAAAGACATCATGCAACATGATCGTCATCTCTCCGAACGGTAAGTGGAAAGTGTTGGTGTCAGGCTTCCACCGCTCCACGAATGCCGAAATCAACGACATGTCGATGCAGGAAAACATGTTGTACGGCAAGTGACCTAATCCACTGTCAACCACAGTCGCCGTCATATCCTCAGTCATCGCTGAACGCCATGCCTGCAATGTCGTACAGGCTCTGTGCCGATTATGGCACTTCAAAACCTTCCGTTCCTCGCCATCCCAGATGCGTCTGGCGACGTGGCCTCCGATACTCGGAATGACACTGCCATCTACAGGACCACCGGGAATAATATCCGTGACGATCCAAGACTCGTCATCACCCCTCTTCTTCTTCTGAGCTCGGGCGTCTGCAGTGCACGAACTCAAATCACCGGTCACAAACCGGCCACCTCGATCCTTCCTAATGACCCACTCAGCTGAAGGACCAGCGTGTCGCCCCCGTCCTCGGCCGGACTGATGTACCGCCTCCTCTTGTGGCCCCAAGTCGTATCGTCCCCCATCGTCACTGTCTTCGTGACTCCTCGCCTTATCTGAATCATCCTCGTCGTCGAAAGACTCTCCAGGTGTCTGACGACGACGTAACAGATCTCTCTCTCCTAACTGAAGCAGAAATACCACGTGTACGTACCGCGCGTAAGGGAATTGATTTCCCTTTTCCTCCACGGTAACCCGATGACTATTAATTCAATTTAAAAATACAAATTTATTAATGATTTTACTAAAACTAATTAGTAACTTAATAATCAATTTATTTAGCAATTATCACAATTAATCAATAATCCTTTACTAAAATCGTACACAACTAATTACTAACATAATAATCAATTTATTTAGCAATTATCATATTTTATAATTAATAAACAATTTACTAAACTAATTTAACTCATTATTAACATAATTTTCAATTTATTTAAATTTTATCACAATTTATAATCAATTTTAACAAAAATAAAAAAACCTGGGCGTCTGCGGGAGACGCCTACCCTACATGGTAGGCGTCTGCCGGAGACGCCTGCCCTACGTGGGAGACGTCTCCCGCAGACGTCTGTTCCTTGGGTCGGGCGTCCGCGGGAGACGCCTGACCCAACGATCGGGCGGTCGCGGAAACCGCCTCCCCCAGGGGGAAGGCGGTTCCCGCGACCGCCATCTCGTTGGGTCGGGCGTCTCGCGCGGACGCCCGACTCAAAAATGTTTTTTATAAAATTAATTGAAATAAACAAGGTAATTTACCAGATGTGAGTAGTCAGGGGTCTCCGCTGGTTCTTTTCCTGGCCTCCGAGACATCTTATGTGGTGAAGAGAAGAGTGATATGAAGAGAAAGTTGTGTTAAAAGAGTGAAATGAGGAGTTATATTAGTAGAAAGTGTAGAGGGGCAAAATGGTAATCTTACGGGCGATTTAAATAGTTTTACGGCGACGAATAGCAGTTCAGAATAGGTAATAAGTTTCTACATTAATCCGAAAATACTTTTGAAACATTTGAATTGGTCAGGGACTTCTTCGAAACACATGCCACGAACAAGGGATTTGGCATAAAGAAAAAATATTGTCTGGTCAAATGATTTCCTATTTTCATACAAGCACTCGTTGCTTCTCTTTTTCATCTGACTTTCATACCGCACACAACAATCAAAATGATATTTTCTTATCAGATGTCAAATCCCCACCATATTTTTTTATTAGGACAAAATGTGGACTACATGAGTGGATGTATGAAGATGATGAAGAAATCTATGAAACCATGGTTGAGTCAGACAAGGAATAGTTGGATATCTAGTCAACCAGATGGACCTACGCCGCAACAATCCCATACTGTCGTATATATATCCTATGAACATGTAGATATGTAAGTATGGCATAAATACCCAACCAAGATATCCTAACGAGTGGAATGACTTTTGAAATGTATGAATCGGCAAGGACACATTAATTTACAAGGGACTAATACATAGGATATAAGGTTAATTGTGTTAGGATTTAGCTTTTAGGTTTACGATTTAAGGTAGTGATGTACAATCACCATTACATTTGGTTTACAATATGAATGATCTCATCCTTTTCTATTCCTAGAATTCCGATTTTATATCGGGTAACCTATATTATTTAGGCTACATAACTAACGACGGAGTTTATGATTTAGGTAATGTTACTCTTATATTTGAGTTACCAATATGAAGAACCCACCTTTTTCTTTGACTAGAGTTGTGATTTTATATTAGGTCACTTATGTTATTTGGGCTACATAACCCATGATGATCTATAGGATTCTTGGCAGGGTCACTTTTATATTTGGGATATAGTACTATGAAGGACCAAACCTATTTATGCTTCTAAAATTTTGATTTTATATTGGATGACATATGTTAGTTCGGCTACGAAAACCAATAACAAGATTTGTAATTTTAGGTAGGGCCACCATTTTTGAGTTACATATGTATCACTAAAAGGTTTTTGGTTTCATTATTTCTAATGGTTTATGGTTTAGAATTTTAGGGTTTTAGGAGTTTTGGGTTTACGATTTTTTTGTTTTCAACGCTAGATATATCCTTTGACACTTCTTTTTCCGATACCCACAATAACATACATATTGACGATTCAAGAATGTGACATGTCCAAATGGGATGTGTACAACAGATATTACGGTTCATGGCTTAGAGCAAGGTTTTATGGTTTTAGTGTTTATATATGTCTAGGTTCAGATTTAGGGTTTATGGTTTACAATTAGAGTTTAGATATGTCTGAGTTCAGATTTAGGACTTCATGGTTTACAATTTAGGGTGTTAATGTTTACGGTTTAGATATGTCTACGTCCAAACTTATGTTTAGGGTGATAACTTTGAGGTTTAGGGTTCTGGGGTTTAGGGTTTCAAGGTATATGGTTTAAGGTTTAGATATGTTTGGGTTCAAATACAAAGTTTAAAGTAAGCTTTAGTTATGTCTAGAATCAAATTTATGGTTTAGGTTTCAAGGAGTTAAAGATTATGGTTTAGGGTTTAGATGAATTTGGGTCCGGACATATATTTATGGTGTTAACATTAAGGCTTTAGAGTTTTGGGTTTAGATATGTCTTGATTTGAACTTAGGGTTTATGATTTTAGGATTTAGGATTTTAGGTTTAGTTTGTTAGGGTTTGAGGTGTTAAGGTTCGGTGTCTCCAGAAATGTGATCCGTACAATCAATACATACACACTAGACCAAATACGTAGTTGTAAAAATATACAAACATGGTAGTTGATGAGAATTAAATTTATACTGCAAGTGCACGGCATCAATGAAGACGTGGCAAATACGGGTCGAACACAAGGAGGGAGAGATCTTGTTATTTTTGTGATTTTCGATTAAGGGAAAGGAAGATGGAGAAATAAGTTGATTTTTGAGATATTTGAGTTTTAATTATCTAAAGCATGAAACATGAACAAATAAAAATAAAATAAGAACAAGGATGGTGAATTCCGTTAGGTGGAGGTTTAGATATAAGGTTTAGATTAGAGAATTCAGAAACTTATAATAAATCATATTAGTTATAAAGCATTACATGATAAATGATTTAACACAAACTCAAGTAATCAAAATATACTAATACGAAATTAAAATAATAACATCTTCTCTTCTCATCACCCTAAATCCGTCACCCCCACCCTTTGGAAAGAGTTAGAAACTCATAGATGGAGGGAGTGAGAAGGGATCCTAGAGAAACTAAGAAAGAAAAGTAAAAACACAAAATAAACCAACAGAATTTTATTGCTAAAAAGAAGAATACAAAACTAAGACTAAGAATTAAAAACTAAGGTTAAAACTAAGAAGATCCTCTACAACATCGTTTCAGGGCTATTTATAGCTGATACAAGGGACTTAGGTATAAAATAGGAAAGTACACGCGTCAACACGCAACCGGTAAAAAGTTTAGAGCATGGATCTAATTTTGTGCGGCGGATTCGCCGCATTTTGTACATAAGGTGCGGCGGATTCACCACCTTTTTAGCTCCGATTTAATCCGGATTTTTCCTGTGTGTTTATGGTATGATTTCAATATCCTTTGCGCGTCTGGATTGATTCTTTCTTTTCTTTTGAGCTCCGACTTTATTTCTTTATATATTTGGAGATCCACATTGATTTTTCTTTAGATTTTCTCCATAATAATAAAAGCTACTCGTAATTTGCAATTAGGTCCTTGGCTTTTTGCAATTAAGTCATTGTCTACTTTTGTGCTTAAGTCCTTGTCCTTTTTGTAATTAGGTCTTGAATGCTTTTATGCTTGGATGCATTTCTATTTGAAACCCGATAATCTTGAACTTGGTCTTTATGACAGGAATGAGTCTCTTGCACGCATTTATACTCGGGATATGGGTAATTTGCATTCAGATCCCTGTATTCTGTAAATAAGACGAAACACATACCTTAGTAGCATTTATTGATATAAAATTAATCTAAATGAAAGACATATGATGCAATGTATGCAATGCATCAGTAGTCATACCATAGAGAGCTTTGAAATGTCAAAATAATGTATAAAACAACCAGCCTCCTCTAAATATTTTTTACAAACCAAATAAGCTAATATGTTGAAAAAGAAAAATATCAAACATATCTCATAGCCACATAAACCTAAAATGACAAATATATCCACTGAACATCCGCAAAATGGCTGATATATCCAACGAACAACCACAACAAACCTAAACTTGATTATGCAACACACAACCAACAAGAGATAAAACTCAAAAAACAATACAAACACAACATTCAACCAGCAACAATTTGAAAAAAACTTAACTCAAGATCGAGACAACCACGAATGTCCAACCGCAAATAACATCAAATAAGTAGACAGATATGTACCACCTACATATATCAGACATATCCAAAGCAAAATGAGGAGGTTAGAGGCCAAAGGAAGAGGAGGAGACCATATGATGACAATGGTTGGAGATGAGGAGGAGGCCAAAGGAGGATGCTGGAGGAGGATGAAGGTTAGAGGATGACGATCGGAGGCCAGAAGAGGATGACAAGGAGATCGGAGGAGGACAAAAGTGGGAGGAGGTCGTAGAAGGAGGAGGAAGACGTCGGAGGAGGAGATATTCTCCTTTTTTAAAAATCTGGGAAACAAAAGAAGATAGAAGCAACTTTTGGCTTAGACAAACTAATGTGACTTAAGACTACTAATGAGTCTTAAGACTAACATGCAATGATGGTACTTTTTGTTGTCTTTTTGGCCTTAATATATATTTTGATGATTTAACTAACATAATCTTAATCACAATCAAATGTAGAGTAACATACATTATACATGTAATATATACTCTCCTAGAGAGAGGAAGTAGAACTCTGGTGGGGTGCCAATCCTTTATAAAATTGTCTTGTCTATTTGTGGTTTGCATTGTTTTCTCTACTTGCTTTTTAATCATTGTTTCCGCTGCACATTAAGTAGAGATTTATATACTGATTAGATATAATTAGGGGTCATATGATCTTACAATTGGTATCAGAGCATACGTGCTAAATTTTATCTATTTAACTGTAGTTTAGCATGACATCTTCATCATCTGATCATGTAGAAAGATTATGCGCAACTAAGTCTCATTTGCTTAGTGGGTCAAATTATGACCACTAGAAGAATAGAATGAAAATATTCTTGATTTCTAGTGACCTTATGTAGTGAATCTTTATCCAAAAGCCTTACACGTACCCCTCCTAAGGAAGAAGAACTAGCCACCTTAACTAAGGCTAAAATGTAGGACCTAGAAATGAATTCTAGTGTCATGAACATGTAGGATCGATGACCCCTAATTCCTAAACAAGTTATGCAACGGAATAAAAAAGGTAGAAAAAGAAAGCAACCCACACAAGTAGACAAGGCGAATTTATAGAGGTTCGGCCTCCCGCCTACTTCTCCTCCTGGAAGCTCCATTCAACTCTGCGAACTCTGCCTACGTCTTCACTATCAATCTCGTTCTGGGCCGAGATTAAGCCTCTTACACAATAAGCTAGCGAACAGTCCTCGCCGAGCTTGGCTTCTCCTCTCACAATTCGAGAGGGAACACTTCGGGCTCTCACCAAAGTCTATACTCTTTGTCTTGGGCTTTCACCAAGACCCTTGCTTCTTGAACAATAATGTTAAGTGGAATAACACTCTCTAATTCTTGAGCACACTTTGAGTATGATATAACAATGATCAAAGGTATTGAATTTAGGCTAGGCTTCGAGTGTAGTGAATGAGCTTTTAGGATTGGGAGACTTCTCTCTAATGTATGAGACAATTGTGTGTGTGAGGGATGTGTAAACAAAGTGTTGAATCCTCTATTTATAAGCTCCTAAGATGTTATAGCCGTTGGAGATGAGTGTGGTAAAGGCTTGTGCAAGAAACACAAAACAGAAAAGTTCAGCACACTGTTCTGGGTAAGTTCGATCGACCAAACGGGTCTAACGGTCGACCAGATGCTGTCCAGAAATGGAGTCCAGCAACGTCCAAAAAAGAGATGGTCGACCGATCAAGGGACGATTGAGCAAAATACGGCAACAACTTAAGTTCACTTAAGTTAACGGTCGAGCAAAATGGTTGGGTCGGTCGACTGAAAACTAATAGGCTCTAGGGGTTGTCAAAACGTTTATGTTCGGTCGACTGAAACTAGGTCCACGGTCGATCAGTGGTCACTTGTATTTTTGGGGTATGGATAAAAATGCGAATATGACCGTTGGTATAATACGACAAGTGTAACAGTCAAATGACACGTGTAGACGGTCGACCGATCGAGCTATATAAATCACTATTGGATAATTGATCATTTGATCGAACAGAGGTGGCTTGGTCGACCGAATTTGCACAACCAGATCTGATTCGGGTTTAGTGATTTCCGGTCTAAGTTTGAGTGACCTATTGAAGTCCAATTGTTGTGAGATTTTGTGTATGACTTCTATAAAGAACCTATTGTCAATGTGAATGGATTTCAACTCTTGTATGCTCAAGATTACATAGATTCCTAAGACTCAAAAGAAATTTAAAATCACATGTCTTCAATAGCTTGATTACATGTCTTGACTTGAATTCTTTTTTTCCTTGAGGCTTGATCACCTGTAGATGTTAGCACAAAGATATATATATATGGTATGCGATATGTGTGGTATACTACATTAGATTGTGATTAAGATTAGGTTGATTAAATCATTAAAACATAGATTAAGGCCAAAAAGCCAACAAAACATTATTGTGACTTGAATGATGGTGAATATAATAGGATTAGAGGGTGTGAAAGTGCATTTGAAATATGACATATACTTCAAATGCATCATGAGGGAGGTAGTAGAACAAAAGATACTAGAATTAACTCCCCATGCATAAATATGAATGTTTCACTATGCAACTCGTTGAGAACATAAGCGAGATGAAAACTCGTTTCACCGATATAACTAACTTTCTCAAAGTTCTTGGAGGAAATTTTAGTGGGGGAGATATGGCGAGGAAGTTCCTTTGGTCGCTCAACAATGAATAGGAAGAGAAAGTCACCACGATTGCAGAAGCCCATGAGATTTCCCAACTAAAGATGGAGGGATTGATTGACAATCTCATGGCCTATGAACTTCAAATGAAGGACCGGATAGATAAAGAAGCCTCCAAAAAGAATCCAACCTTGGCTTTGCATGCGAAATCTGATGAACCAAGGAGAATGAGGACAATGAGGTCATTGCCAAAGACTTCTTCAAGTTCCTCAAGAAAGATAAGGAAGAAATGAAAGAAAGAAGAGGAAAAAGAAGTGAAAAGAAAAGGAGAAGAGTGAAAATGAGAGAAGGGAGAGAATGAGAGAGAAGGAAAATAACAAGAGAAGAGAAAAAAATGAGGAAGCTCACAAAGCAACTTGGGATGATTCTTCATCGTCATCCTCCATGCAAATTAAAAGAGAAGTTGCCCGCATGTGCTTCATGGCTATAGTGGAGGAACAAATTGAGGTAGCCTTTAACTCTTGCTCATTTAGATCTTACTCTAATGATAACTCTAGTTGTAATAAAAATTGATATACATATGATGAGCTTCAAAATGCATTTCATAAATTAGTTACACAATATGAGATCATTTGTGATAAAAACAAGAATGCTAGAAAGCTTATAAATGATCTTTAATGCCAAATCGAAACTATCATGAATGAGAAAAATGAGGTGATTGCTAGACATGAAAAACATGCATCAAAACTTGTTAATCTTAAAGTAACACACATTCATGTTGAACAACTAGATCTTAAGACTTGTAATGTGCAGTTAAGAAAATATCTAGAAAAGTTCACAAATGAAACAAAAATGTTTGACATGCTTTTAAGTAGTAAAAACCAATCTTTAGACAAACATAGTATATGATACAATGCCTCTCATGCTAAAAACCATCTTACTTATACTACTTTGAATGGAAAGTAATTTTTTGTTAATCAAAATTCCACAAGTGTGTAGGCTCCCAAAACCAAAATGGTTTAGGTGCAAAAGACTAACATTCAAGGACCCAAAGTTGTTTGGGTACTTGAATCTTCACTTGTAGGTACTTAGAAGATGGAGATCGATGGTGACTGACCTGGGTTTGCAAAGTCGAAAACCAAGCCGGTTGTACTATCGAAAGGAGTTTGGAACCAAATCACGATGACTACAAAGTTGGGTAACGTTCTCTAATCCTCCTAATCTTATAAAATTGGTTTCAATAGGATATTGAATTCTAAATTGTCATATCTTTTACATTATTTATTGATCAACTAGGATGTGTATATTGTATATCATTATCAATTAGAAAGAGTAATGAATTGTAAAATTAAGGGGGGGGGGGCAAATTCATTACATGAGGGATTTCATGATCACATTATTTAACATTTGATTGATGTCAAAGGGAGAGAATAAACATGAAATTGAAGTAATTGAATAAAACTATGCACATTGTTAGGAGGAGCATCATATATGCATAGTTTACATATACAAAGGGGTAGAATTAAACCTACAATTTCAAGTATTAAGAATATGTCTGCCATCATAAAAAGGGGATAGATTGTTGCCTTTTTGGCCTTAATCTATATTTTGATGATTTAACTAACATATTCTTAATCACAATCAAATGTAGAGTAGCATACATAATGCATGAAATATATATTGTATTGTGCTAACATCTAGAAGTGATCAAGACTCAAGGAAAGGAATAAATGAATGAAGTCAATACATGTAATCAAGCTTATTGAAAGACATGTAATTTTGCCTTTATTTGAGTCTTAGGAATCTTTGTAAACGTAAGCATACAAGAGTTGTAACTTATTCACAAACACATTAGTCACTAGGTTCCATGTAGAAGTCACACACCAAATTTCACATCATTTGGAATTCAATTGATCACCTAAACTTTAGCCGGAAAATCACTTAATCCAAACCTAAACTGTCTGTGCAAAATGGTCGACCGAAACGAGTTTTCCGTTCGACCGTTTCTATCAGTTAATAGTTAACTCCAATAGTGATTTTACCCAGCTCATCCGGTCGACCGCTCTTGACCTTTCGGTCGACTGTTTCTCGTATTTTCATATGATTGTTATTCTTGTCGTATTCTACAACAGTTGTATTCGTATAAATCAACTTATTGGCGCTCGACGGGATGTAAACAATTTTGTGTGCCAAAATTGCCTGTTATTTTCGGTCGGACGAACTTCCTTATTGCGTTCGTCTGCCAATCTTTAACCTGGTCTAAACCCTATAATCGGTCGACCATCCCCCACATTTAGTTCGACCGTTAATTTCAGTTATAACCATTTAGGTTCGACCGTTGTCTTATTGGTTCAAACGTTTCCTTATCTTTATGGAAACAGTCAACCGTTCCTCCCGTTCAGTCGACCGGTATTGGACATATTTGCTGAACTTAGTTTTCTGTTTTGTGTATCTTAAACAAATCTCAACCAAATCTTCTTCAACGGCTATAAAACTTTAGAAGCTTATAAAAAGATGTTCCCACACTTTATTTACAAAACTCTCCTACTACAAACTCAAACACACACTAGAGAGAAATTCTTCAACTCCCAAATCCTACACTCAAGAGCTTAAACTTCCACACATTTGATCCAAATCATTATCATATTCAAAGTGTGCTCAAGTTTGAGAGTGTTTGATCCACTCACAATTGTTGTAAAAAAATAAAGGTTTCTCGGATTGTGAGATGAAGAAATCGAGCCCGATGATGATAGTTCGCGAGTTCGTGTTGTAAATGCGTTCTCTCCCGGTCCGGAACGGGGAGTGGTTAGTGAAGACGTAGGTGGAGCTCGAGGGAGATCGAACGGAACTTGCAAGAGAGGAAGTAGGACCCGGGTGGGGGTGCCAAACCTCTATAAAATCACATTGTCAATTTGTAGTTCGTATTGTTTTCTCTACTTGCTTTATAATTATTGTTTCCGCTGCACATTAAGTATAGATTGATAAATTGATTAGATCTACACCTTTTATTTTTTTAATATTTTAATTTATGTTGCAGGTAAAAAAAAGAAGTTATTTATTGTACATCAAGATATTGAACTAATAGAAAAGCAAGCATCGAATCTAAATGGAAAACAATTGATGGAACAATTGCAAGTGTGACTTTTTCTCCTCAACAAAAAATGTGACAACTATTCTCATAACATTATCAAAGAGATGATGCGCCACAGGCGGTAATCTTTCTTTTTAAAATTATTCATCAATTTTAATCCCGAACTACAAATAGCATTGAAAAGTTCTTTAACTGGAGTCTGATTTTGTAACCCATTCAATCTATATCCAACATCTATTTTAAAAATTAGGGAAAATATATGAAAGGACTAAAGTAGGTCATCCAAATCTTACATAAGGTCAATCACTATACAAGTTCTTTGAATGTAATTTTTTTAATATATTTTAATATATTTCCAATTTTATCCCTAAAATACCTCCACCCATCACCACCATCCCAAACAAACCCACCAAATCTTCCTCCTTCCTACACCAAATTTCAAACATTCCAACTTTTATACTCATTAAGTTCTTAATTTGGAAATATATTTAATATAAAGGTTTTGCATCTCGAAATCTTCTTTGTAACAAGTCTTTAATCTCCTTCTTTATATATCAGAGGAGATTTATGCACAAACAATTAAAGATCTGTCGATTGTCTAGTTTCCAAATATGATCTGTCTTGAGACACTTTTTCATCCTCGTATCATCGGAATTTGACTAGTCGTAAGAGCAACTAATACGTGATCCTTTCAATTGTCTTTCCAACGGATCTGGAACCATCGACCCAGGTTGTTTGGGAAAATGACCCAACTCGTTTGGTAGAATGTCCCAACTTTGTTTTGTGGAAAAACGACCCAACTCATTTGGTTGAACGACCCAACTCGTTTGGTGCGTCTCCTGCGACCTTGTTTGTGGAAAAACGATCCACCTCGTTTGGTCAAACGAGCCACCACGTTTAGTCAAACGAGCCAACTCGTTCGGGACAAATTCTGGACACATCGGGACTGATGCGTTTTTCACGCCATTTCTGAGCCTATTATGTTCGGAATATGGAAATATATTAAATAGAAAAGTTTTGCATCTCAAATGTGTCTTTGCAAGGAGCCTTGAATCGCCTTATTTAGAGATCGGATGAGAGAGTTATGCAAAAATTAATGATGATCTGTCGACTTCGCAGGACTGGTGCGTCCCTAGTTGGGCGAGTGCTCGATATGAGTTTGATAGATGCTCGATGGACTCGATGGACTCGATATGAGTTCGATAGATGCTCGATGGTCACACTTTGGACTAGGGGTGAGCATCGGTCCGGACCCGAATCGGACCATACCGAACTCGTATGCTCTACGGGGTCTGGACCGAAGACCGGACCGGTCCAAAAACCCAGACCGTACCGGAATTTTGAGGGAAAAATTAGATTTTGGACCGGGTTTGGACCGGACCGGACAGAAAACCGAATTTGTCACGTGGTCCGGACCAAACTCGTACCAATCGGTCCGATCCAAAAAACCAGACCGGACCGAAATCTGCACAACCTTACTTTGGACACACATTCTGGTCACTCATTCCAACGAAACTCGATGGGCTCGATATGAGTTCAATAGTTGATCGATGGTCACACTTTGGACCCACATTCTGGTGCATCTTCCATGTCATCTATGAATCCATTACGTTTTGAATTTGGAAATATATTAAAATAGGAAAGTTTTGTGTCTCAAAGTTGTCTTTGTAACAAGCCTTTAATTGCCTTATTTGGATAAATGATGAGAGAGTTATGCATATATTAATGATGATATGTCGATTTCGCGGAGGACTTGTGCGTCTCGATTTGGACGAGTGCGTTCCGAGTTGGACTTGTATGTTTTCCACTCCATTTATAAGCCTATTACGTTCCAAATTTTGAAATATGTTAAATAGAAAATTTTGCGTCTCAAAATTATCTTTGTAACGAGCCTTGAATCGCCTTATTTGAATATCAGATGAGAGAGTTATGCACAAATTAATGATAATCTGTTGATTTGGCATGACTGGTGCGTCCCGAGTTGGACGAGTGCTCGATGGACTCGATCGTCACACTTTGGACACACATTCTGGTCACTCATTCCAACGAAACTCGATGGGTTCGATATGAGTTCAATAGTTGCTCGATGGTCACACTTTGGACACACATTCTGGTGCATCTTCGATGTCATTAATGAGCCCATTACGTTCCGAATTTGGAAATTTGTTATATACAAAAGTTTTGCGGTTGCAAACTATCTTTGTAACTTTCCTTGGGGGGCGTCCTAGCCAGACACCCAAATTTTTTTTAATTTTTTTATGTTGTGTTATTTTAAATTATTTTAGGTTCTGTTGTAAGATTTCAGTGTTGATGGGGTAGATTACGGTGAGCTTTTTGTAAGTTCACAAGTATTTTCAACAATCGATGATGCGAATAAATGGGCGAAACAAGTTGTCATCAGAGCGGTTTTTTTGGTAATATCATCCTATAAATCACAAGCAGATAATCGAATGGATTGTTATCTGAGATGCAATCATAGAAATGAAATGAGTTCTCAGGATACGGATATTGAAGTACGGAAGAACACGAAAAGAAAAGGGCTGCAGTTGTCATTTTTTGATAAAGGTGGTCGAGCGACGGGAGCGTGATAGATGAGTCGTAGTTTCTAATAGTACTCATGGTCAGCACAACCACAGACTTGCAGTTTATCCAGAGGATCACCAACAGATCAGCAGTCTTAGTCCTGGGGCCAAGAAAATTATTCGTGATATGACTGAGGCACAAATGAAACAACGTAATATCTGTTGGCTTTTTGGCCTTAATCTTATGTTTTGATGATTTAATCAACTTAATCTTAATTAGAGTAGCACACACTATGCATTGCATATATATTGTATTGTGCTAACCTCTACAGGTGATCAAGACTCAAGAAAGATGGAAATGAAGTCAAGACATGTAATTAAAGCTATATCGAAGACATGTAATATTGATTTCTTTTGAGTCTTAGGAACAAAATGTAATTGAGCATACTTGAGCTAAAATCAACTTAATCACACACTATGTTCCATATAGAAGTCACACACGAAATTTCACAGTATTTGGACTTCAATAGATCAACCAAACTTAGACCGGAAAAACACAAAACCTGAACCCTAACTGTCTGCCCACATTCGGTCGACCGCAACATGCCGTTCGGTCGACCGGATGATCAAGTAATCCAATCTGTGTTTTCCTGCCTAGTTTCGGTCGACTGCACCATATCTTTCGGTCGACCGTTTGAACTTACTGTTCCGACAGTTATTCTTGTCGTATATGCCCAACGGTCGTATTCGTATTAAAACTATATACACCTCCATATACTTAACCAAACGGTCGAACCATGTGCCAAGTTCGGTCGACCATTTAACCTTGTCAAGAATTCCCTGCTATCGGTCGATACGATTTCGTTCGACCGATCCAATTTTCCCTCTACCGAAACGCTTATTCGGTCGACCGGTAACCCTGTTCGGTCGACCGTTTTCTTAATTGACTTTAGTGTTCAGTCGACCGATTCATATTTCGGTCGACCGTATCCCTATCGAACCTAAGCGTTCGGTCGACCGTTGCACCTTTTCGGTCGACCGTTGCTGGACAGATTTGCAGCCCGATTTTCTGCTTTGTGTTCTTTGCACAATATCCAACCAAATCTTGTCCCAACGGATCTATTCTCTCTAATGCTTATAAATAGAGTTGTAAAACACATTTTAACACAACTCTCCCACTACAAACTTGTCCCAAACTTTAGAGAGAATTCCATACACTCCAAACCTCAAATCTCCACACTTAATCATATTTCCAATCTCATTCAAGTGTGCTCAAAGTTTAGAGAGTGTTGTTCCACTCAAGGTTACAATTGTTGTAAAAAGAAGCAAGGACTTCGGTGAAAGCCCGAAGTGTCCCTCTCGGATTGTGAGAGGAAGATTTCAAGCAAGCGAGGGTTGTTCGCGTTGCTTGTGGTGTAAAGGCGTTCTCTCCCGGCCCGGAACGGGGAGTGGATAGTGAAGTCGTAGGCGGAGCTCGGTGATCCGAGCGGAGCTTGCAAGAGAGGATTAGGACCCGGGTGGGGTGCCGAACCTCTATAAAAATCGACCCGACTTCTTGTGGTTTGCATATTTCCTACACTTGCTTGTTTTGTTTTAAATTTCCGCTGCGCATATCGATTGCTTAAACAAGTAGGTGATTAGATTAAAAAGTGATTAGTGAACCCATAACCCACACGATCCTACATTTGGTATCAGAGCCTTGTTAGCTAAATTCTATACTTAATCGTATTTTTAGCATGGCTAGCACATCTAATCATGTAGAGGGTTTATGCACCACTAGACCTCCTTTGCTTAATGGGTCAAATTATGATTATTGGAAGAATAGGATGGAGATTTTCCTTATCTCTAATGACCTTAAGTATTGGATATTTCTCCAAAATCCATACACACCCCCAAATGAAGATGAATTAGATTCACTCACTAGGCCCAAAATGAAAGAAATTGAGATGAACTCAAAGATAATGAACATTCTATATTGTGGGCTAAATGAGGGTGAATACAATAGAATTATGGGTTGTATTAGTGCATATGAAATATGGCATAGGTTGCAAATGCATCATGAGGGGGATAGCAAAACTAAGGAAACCCGCATTAGTCTCCTCATGCATAAATATGAAATATTTTCTATGCAAATCGGTGAAAACATAAGCGAAATGAACACTCGCTTCACCGATATCACTAACTCTCTTTTGGTTCTTGGAAGAAGATTAAATGAAGGAGAGATGACAAGGAAATTCCTCCGGTCTTTAAACCACGATTGGGAAGATAAGGTGGTTGCAATTGAAGAAGCACACGATCTTTCCCAACTCAAGATGGAGGAATTAATTGGAAACTTGATGGCTTATGAACTTCAAATCAATCATCGGAAGGAGAAGGAAGCCACCAAGAAGACATCCACCTTGGCATTACATGCAAACTTTGATGAGCCAAGGAGAGTGGAAGAAGAGGACATTGAGGTCCTAGCCAAAGACTTCTTCAAATACCTCAAGAGAGATAAGGGAGAAAAGAATGAAAGAAGAGGTAGAAGAAGTGAGAAAAGAGAAAAAGAAAAAGAGAGGGAGGAGAGTGAAAATGAGAGGAGAGAAGGGGAGAAGAAAAAGGAGAGAAGGGAGAGGAGAAAAGAAAAGGAGAAAAGTAAGAGAAAAGAGAAGAAGTTGGAAGCTCACAAAGCTACTTGGGACGATTCATCGTCTTCATCGTCATCCAAATCAACCACACCTTCATCAACAAAGGAATATGCACATATGTGCTACATGGCAATTCAAGATGAAGGAAGTGAGGTATCCTCTAACTCTTACTCTAGTAGATCACATTCTTGCTCATCTAAATCATATGCTAGTGATAGTTCATGTTCTAAAGAAGAAACTTGTTCTTATGATGAACTTCAAAATGCATTCCATGATTTAGTTAAACAATATGAGATCATATGTGATAAAAACAAGAATGCTAGAAAGTTAATCAAAGATCTCCAAAGCCAAATTGATACATGCATAAATGAGAAGAATGAGGTGATTGCTAAATTTGAAAATAATGCATCAAATCTTGAAAAATTAAGAGCAACACCTATAGATTGTGATCAACTAAATCTTCAAGCTTCTAACTTGCAATTAAGAAAAGATTTAGAAAGATTCACTAATGGAACTCATATGCTTAACATGCTATTAGGTAGTCAAAGGCAATCTTTGCAAAAACATGGTTTAGGTTACAATTTTAAATTGAAAAACCATGTATCTCACACTACTCAAAATGGTAAGCATATGTTCATTAACCATAGTTCCTCAAGTGTGTGGGCACCCAAAACCAAAATGGTTTGGATCCCAAAAGCTAATGTTCAAGGACCCAAAGTAGTTTGGGTACCAAAATCTACACTTGTAGGTACTTGAGGAGGAGATTGGTGGTGACCGGGTGAGCCAAAGCGTCGAATTCGAATCTGGTTGCATCACCAAATCAAGATTGGAGCTATTCAAGATTCAAGTTTGGTATAAATTTCTATCTTTGAAATTTTCTGAAAATTAGCTCTAATCTAGTTTCATATGCTAAACTGTCATATCTTAACGTTTAATTCATTGCAAATCATTTACCACATCTATTGATTTTAAATGTCAAATTTTAAATGGATGTTAGAATAAGGCTTAAGTTGAAACTTAAATGAACTTAACTTGAATCATACTCATTGTTTCCATTTAGCCTTATTGATAGGGGGAGCTTAAATGTTATATCTTTTATTAGTGTAATGAAGTGCAAAACTTAGGGGGAGCTACTTCATTACAAGACATCCAAACTCTATGCTTAAAGTCTTAATTAATTGTTGTTTTTGATGGATGTCAAAGGGGGAGTGATAATTAAGGGGGTAACTTGAAAAACTTGATAAAAATGGAACAAAAACTATGCACATCCATAGGAGGAGCATCTATATGTATAGTTTACATATACAATTTTCAAGTATTAAGATATCGGTTGCCATCATCAAAAAGGGGGAGATTGTTGGCTTTTTGGCCTTAATCTTACGTTTTGATGATTTAATCAACCTAATCTTAATTAGAGTAGCACACACTATGCATTGCATATATATTGTATTGTGCTAACCTCTACAGGTGATCAAGACTCAAGAAAGATGGAAATGAAGTCAAGACATGTAATTAAAGCTATATCGAAGACATGTAATATTGATTTCTTTTGAGTCTTAGGAACAAAGTGTAATTGAGCATACTTGAGCTAAAATCAACTTAATCACACACTATGTTCCATATAGAAGTCACACACGAAATTTCACATTATTTGGACTTCAATAGATCAACCAAACTTAGACCGGAAAAACACAAAACCTGAACCCTAACTGTCTGCCCACATTCGGTCGACCGCAACATGTCGTTCGGTCGACCGGATGATCAAGTAATCCAATTTGTGTTTTCCTGCCTAGTTTCGGTCGACCGCACCATATCTTTCGGTCGACCGTTTGAACTTACTGTTCCGACCGTTATTCTTGTCGTATATGCCCAACGGTCGTATTCGTATTAAAACTATATACACCTCCATATACTTAACCAAACGGTCGAACCATGTGCCAAGTTCGGTCGACCATTTAACCTTGTCAAGAATTCCCTGCTATCGGTCGATACGATTTCGTTCGACCGATCCAATTTTCCCTCTACCGAAACGCTTATTCGGTCGACCGGTAACCCTGTTCGGTCGACCGTTTTCTTAATTGACTTTAGTGTTCAGTCGACCGATTCATATTTCGGTCGACCGTATCCCTATCGAACCTAAGCGTTCGGTCGACCGTTGCACCTTTTCGGTCGACCGTTGCTGGACAGATTTGCAGCCCGATTTTCTGCTTTGTGTTCTTTGCACAATATCCAACCAAATCTTGTCCCAACGGATCTATTCTCTCTAATGCTTATAAATAGAGTTGTAAAACACATTTTAACACAACTCTCCCACTACAAACTTGTCCCAAACTTTAGAGATAATTCCATACACTCCAAACCTCAAATCTCCACACTTAATCATATTTCCAATCTCATTCAAGTGTGCTCAAAGTTTAGAGAGTGTTGTTCCACTCAAGGTTACAATTGTTGTAAAAAGAAGCAAGGACTTCGGTGAAAGCCCGAAGTGTCCCTCTCGGATTGTGAGAGGAAGATTTCAAGCAAGCGAGGGTTGTTCGCGTTGCTTGTGGTGTAAAGGCGTTCTCTCCCGGCCCGGAACGGGGAGTGGATAGTGAAGTCGTAGGCGGAGCTCGGTGATCCGAGCGGAGCTTGCAAGAGAGGATTAGGACCCGAGTGGGGTGCCGAACCTCTATAAAAATCGACCCGGCTTCTTGTGGTTTGCATATTTCCTACACTTGCTTGTTTTGTTTTAAATTTCCGCTGCGCATATCGATTGCTTAAACAAGTAGGTGATTAGATTAAAAAGTGATTAGTGAACCCATAACCCACACGATCCTACATTCTTCTTGGCGGTAAAGGAGAAATTCCCGGAAGATTATCTCAATCAGAGACACATTTATAACTTCAGAGAGTACATGAGGAGGTTGAAATCTGAAGACAGGAATCCCGCTCAGCAGTTTCTGCATCAGACAGTGCAGTGCCAATACTTGCATTGGATTATGGCGGATGAAGAAACTAATGTCGTCACTCACGTATTTTTGGCACATCCGACGTCAGTTCAGTTATTGCGCAAACTCGAATCACCAGTCACAAACCTACTACCTTTATCATTCCAAATTACCCATTCAGCAGAAGAACTACCATGTCGCCCCCGTCCTCTACCATACTCCCACTGTCTCTCCTCTTCCTGCCGCTCCAACTCCAACTCATATCGACCCCCATCGTCACTCTCGTCGTCCCTCTCCACCTCATCCGAAACCTCCTCATCGTCGAAGGAATCATCACGTGTCTGACGACGAGGTAAACTATCCCTCTCCCTCCTAACCGAAACAGATATACCCCGTCTACGTGGATGTCGATGTGTTGAATCCTCTTCGTAAGTATGTAAAAGGCGTAGGGGTATGAATTTTTCTCTTCCTCCACGGTAACCCGATGATTATTAATTAAATTTTAGAAATAATTTTTTGTTAAATGGATTTAAGCATCTAAATTAACAAAATTATTAATTATTTTTAACTAATTACCAATTAATACTAATTATTTTTACTAATTATTACTTTTAACTAATAAAAAATTGGGGGGCATTTGCCGGAGGCCGGGGGGGGGGGGGATCTGCCCTCGCCATATGGGCGGCGTCTCCAGTAGACCCCCTCCAAATGGTTTTTTTATTATAAAAAAACTTAAAATAAATGAGATTTTACCATATTCGAGTGCACAGTAGCGTCCGTTGGCTCTTTTTCTTGCCTCTGACACATTTTATTTATGATTATGAGAGGAAGATAAAGAGAGAGTGGTGGTAGGGGAGTGAAATGAAGAGATATATAAGTAGAAATGAGAGAAGGGCAAAACAGAAATTTACACGGGCGATTTAAGTAGTTTTCAGGCGATGTTTAGCAGTTCAGATTAACACATTATAAAGTCATTTGCTTTAATATTAAGTATTTTTATGCATGTAGGAGGATGGACACTGTCAATTACAACAAATTGTTACTCAATGCCTCGGGAAGAAGTATTCCTTCACCATCAAAGTTACGCTAAAATAATACATTAATAGTGTACAAGACTTAAACTGTAACGTCCTCAAACAATGAAAATTTTAAAATCTTTTAAAAGAGAAAAATCAACAACAAAAATAACATACACCGAGGACATTTCAAAAATACAACACGAGGTGCACCAACATATATATATATATATATCATATATATCTGAGTTTACAAAATGTGATTACATCAAAATGTTATAAAAGGAAAAGTACAAGTAATCATGACATCCTCCCAAAATGGAGAAAGTAGAATCCGGTCTCGGGAGCTCTCCTCCGCAGTCACCACCCTTTACAGCCGATCACGACCTGAAAAGTAAACATGTCACTATGCCCGAGTTTCCATAAGGGGACCCCGTATCCGTATGTCAAACCCTAAACACATAAATGAAACAATGATAGCAATAAAGCAACAAGGCATAAGCACAACAAACTGTAAAGTCACAACATTTGCATTTATCACCGGAGCCACAATTTTGCCTCTATCACTGGAGCCACATTTTTCCTTATATACCGGAGCCACGGTTTTGCCTCATATACTGGAGTCACGGTTTAGCAACAATCACAACCCGATCCGTAGACCTACAACTCACCACCGATCACTATCAGGCCGGAATGTCCGTACCGTCGCCCCAAAAGGTCGGAGACCCTTTGCCCTCAAAGCTGATCCCACAACACAGAAAAACCAAACTGAGTAGAAACGGTCGACCAAAATAGGCATACCGGTCGTCCGGTTCCCTCCAGGAACGCACAAGAGCTTGACCGTCTCCTCGACTGGTCGAACCAACAAACGAAAAAATGACCAATCAGTCAAACAAAGGGTCACGGGAGGTCGACCGTTTGGATGGTCTACGCCACAACAACAATAAGAAACGTCCTAACGGTCGAACGACAAAGGAGACCTAGTCAACCAAAAATAATTGGGACTCACGACTCATTCTCAGCTTCTATCGGTCGACCTAAAGTCGCCAACTGATCATCCTTTTGGATTAGAAACAACGGTCGATCCCACACATAACGGTCACACCAACAATTTAGTTAACTAAGTGACTGGTCGAACAAAAGGTCAATAGCGGTCGACCGTTTGGATTGTCCACGCTCTGTCCAGACAAGTCCAGGAAACATCGGTCGAACAAAACAACAATCGGTCGACCGTCCAGACAGTCTGCGCTCTGTCCAAACCAATCCAACAGTCATCAATCAAACAAATCAGAAAGCGGTCGACCGTTTAGAAGGTCTAGGCCACAACCGACTTAGCTACAGGTACAATCGGTCGAACATATCAAAAGAGCGGTCGACCGTTTAGAAAGTACACTCCCAACTGACTTAGTACAGTATAATCGGTCGAACGGCAAAGGGGACCCGGTCGACCAAAATACACCAGGGCTTGCCTAAAACACAAAACTGGTTGACCGCCCAAAGGCATCGTTCGACCGGTGCAAGGCTAAAACCCGCACTTACACTAGCATCGGTCGACCATTATTCAGCAGAAACTTGCTGTTCAGCAACATCCGACGAGCCTAACAACCACCGTCGACTAAATCCACCACTCACACACCTCGAATGAGTCTTAACTAGAATCTTGACATACCTTGAATGTTTGAAGACCAACAACAATCTCCACCACACGATTTCTTCTCCGGCGAACTCTTTCCCCGACAAAATCACGTGCACTTGACAACTTCACTGAATCCTCTACTTCATCGTCGACGGCAACACCACGACGAACTCAGCAACTGAGAGGGAGATGGATTTGAGAGAGACAAAAAAAAGAAGAAGAGAGAGATGGGTTTGGCTTTTAAACCTACTCACCTCACAAACAACCAATCACAGCAATACACTTCACCTCTCCTCAGCAAACAGAAGCTTTCACCTAACAAATATATCCAAAGGAGGATTAGGATTAGTTTAAACCCAATTAACCTAATTACTTAGGATTAGGTTCTAACATAAACTGTGTACAAGACATAAACTAAATGATTGTTTTTATAGTTATTAGTAGTAATGTGGAGATAGTACTAAAAAATTAATGTTTAAACAATATATATTTCATTGTTTTTATTCGGAATATTTTGTTGTTGTTTTCTTTTAGAGTTTTGAAATATTTATGGATCAAATTGTAGCATTATATGGATACTTTTTTATATTATATTTTTCGTGTTTTTAATCCTTTTTTTTTCAATTGTTTGGGTATAATGAATGTTGTTAAATACTTGCATATTTCCAATAAAATCATAGCAAAATCAATAATAACATGATGACATAAAAAATATTAAAATGAAAATCTTATTTACCACAACCGTGCAACACACGGGATCTCTTGCTAGTTTTGACTGAGACTAGTTGCTTGGTGGATTTATAGTCTTGAATTAATCAAGATTAGAGACTGATTTTGACCACGTGAGGTATGTCTTTGGACTTAAACTAAAAAATCGTAATACTTAAAAAAAACTACAGTAACGGGGAGATGAATAAATTCTGGTCGTAATCACTATTCAGTGTACAAATTAATTAACCCGAGCACGTATTAGAATCATATCACTTTCAAATCTAATCAACCTTTGAGATAATATTCCCGAAGTTAATGAAATTAGTTTTGCACAATGAATCCTCTGTTTCGTGAGATTTTAGGAGAATCCATTTGATGGTTAATTATACACTACAGGCAAGAAGGTGACACAAACATGTGCAACAAGATCGTCTTCGCATGCACACGCAAAATGTTGCATGAAGTTGTACGTGCATGCCGCAACAAACTGCGAAGCAAGCGTAGGATCGCAAAAATGACCACCACAGACCACATTGAGAAAGATGCTGGATTAAGACCATGCCATTTATGTGATTTATGTGCTTTATGCATTCTCTGAGTTTTGATTCTTTGGTGTGGCATCATATGATCGGATGATCCTAATTTGGTCAAGAATAAGAGCGAGGAACACAAAAAGAAAGATGCACTGATTTCGCCATTTATGTTGTTGTGGAAGATGCACAACAATTTTTTGACACATCACCTGATCACCATTTTTTTAAGAATTCCTTGAAAACTTCGAGATCGCTTAGGCTTAGGCTTAGGGTTTCTCCAGATTTTGTCCTATTTTCTTTGAGAGTATATTGAATCTTATATAAACTTTTCTACTCTCAAACTCCACAACTCTTCAGCTGCTGCAATCTGTTTGGGACACAAACAATATCTCAAACGAGAATGTAAAATTCGAATTAGGTGCAAAAGTGAATAAAGGTGTTCAAAATGAAGCTTAGATTAGCAAGCTTCAATTTTGGATTAATGTAGTTTCATTGATAGTTAAATTAATTAAACTAATTATAACTTTGGTACGTGAATATGTCCGGGTGTTCACTGATAAGACATTTATTATGGTAAAAGTGAGGTCTGGTTCTTCATCGTGACCATTTTTGAGAAGTCTCTTTTATGCTAATAATTTTTTTAATTCTATTCCATGAAAACAATTTTACTTACGGTAAATAATAATAAAAATTCAAATTTAGATGTAATTCTCGGTGTTAGATGTTAAATCACAAACAAAAGTCCTGAGTTTTACTGTACATATGTAATTTAGTGCTTTTTCCGAATAATATTTGTATAACTTCGAATGGCCAAGTGGTTAGATAACATGATTTGCCTTATCTCAACTGATATCTCAACTTTGATAAAAAAGATTGAATTAACTACTTCTATTTTCAAAATAATCCTCATGAAACGGAAGACACAAACAACATAAGATAAGAACAAATTTTTAGTAACCTTCTAACGACGATCGACAATGTAACGTAAAACCATTAATTCCCTTGTATCATTCGAAATCCCTTCAACTTCATCTTCAAATCTTAGTGTTAAATCCCAAATCCCCAAATTATAAAGACAGATGTTCTCGAATCTCAACTTCAAGTGGTGCCCCCGAAGTGTAGTGCAACATGTTGAGGGTGTGAAATTATACCCTCAGGTCTTAGGATTGAACATCCAGTGAGCACACAAAAAATACATCTTGAGTGTTCCGATGTTGGGTCACCCTCAATTTGGAATTGCTGCTCAACTCACAAAGTAGGGCGGGTGCTAGAAAATTCTGGGTGATTAAAAAAAAACTTCACGTCGTTGGCGGCAGCGCACTGCCTTCGTTTGACTGAAGTACAGGGACCTCTCCGCAATTCCTCCATTCCGAAGGGGGAAACCCAAAAACCAAAAGCAAAAGCAAAAGCAAAAGGAAGAACACAACACTAAGAGAGAGGAGGAGGAGAAGAAGGAGCGAAGCCAAGGCGTCTGTCGTTCCCAAATCCTCCAAGTCCGGCCCCAATCCGCCGGTAATCCCTCGATTCGCCTTCCGCTAACCCTAATTCGACCCCCTCCCCTCGATTCGCCGCAAACCCTAGCGAAAACGGCGCTTCCCGGCGTTTTCCAGCTCATTTTTCGTCGTTTATCGCGAAAGCTAGGATTTTGCTGAGGTGTTTTGGTTCTTGATGGGGTTTCGTTGCTGGTTTTGGTGTGGTTCTCGTTTGGTGGCGTTCTTGGGCTTGTTTTGGTGGTTTGGAATGTGATTGGTTCTGATTTTGGGGATAATATCTGCAATTCATGCGTTGGTTTTGATTTTATTTTCTCTTGGACTTGCATTAGCGTTGTTACAGGAATTCCTGTAGATATGGTTGGTTTTACAAGAATTATTGCTTAAAGTTGTGGCCTTTGAAGGGTTTTTTTGTGGTAATGTGGTTATTTAAGTTTTTTCCCGTTGTAATTGTAGGTATACTTGCATTTCCAATTTCAATTGTTATGCTATGTTGGAACTTGGAAGTAGTTGGTTTTGTTATCCGAATTATGTTTTAGAGGAAATCTGAATAAAAATGGTTACTTCGAAATATATTTTGTGGATACCATGAAGAGAATTGTGAACTTTCTTTGGATGTGAATTATTTCATGTGGCGATCTTGTTCTGGGTTTGCATGCATCTGCCAAATGCTTTATCTTGTTGTAAGGATAATATGAGTGTCACCCTGCTGTGTGTTGTCGTCCTGTTCTTCCTTATAATCGTGATTCAATGAATTCTTTATCATGTGCAGCTGAAACTTCAATTTTTTTCCGAAGAAGTTTCACAGAGGAATAATGGCGGTCCATGGGTGTATAAACCAGAATTTTATGGATGACGACGACGACGACGGGCCTGTGGTTTTTAGGAGAAGTAATACCACATCTAAGCAGATAAAAGTTAGTTCTACTTCGAGGAACGTATCTTCTCAAAGACAAGAGAGGACACCCGCAAAACCTGTTTCCAACAGAAGCCCACATCTTCAAAACAGCAGACCAGCCACAAGTGCCAAGGTTATTTCTGGAGGGTCTGTTGCTACTAACAAAAGTAGTTCAGTTTCAACTTTTGGTGCACCAAAGCATACGTCAGTTCACAGCAAGTCAACAGATAGGAATCATAGAGATGCTGGTGCATATTCAGATGATTCAGATGATTATAAGCCACTTGCTTTTAGGCACTCAGCACCAGGTCAAGCAAAAAGTTTCATGTTGTCTGGAATGCCAGCTGATGAATCTGATGATTCTGACGATGATAAGCCACTTAATTTAAGAATTCCACCAAATGGTCTAGGAACACAAAAGAGTAATGTTTTGCCAGCTAAGAGGCCATTGAATTCTTCATCTACTACCTCAACCCCCTCTCGGAAGATGTCAGAAGCTGGGAAACCATTTTCGTCAAAATTATCTCTCAACTCCAATCCTACTAAGTCCACAAAGAAGTTTTCGGATGCTGATGATGAAAAGCCACTGTCTAGAAATTTCAAACAGAATGGTATTTGCAAGAGAGATCAAGTCAGTTCTGGAATGGTCAACAAGGATTCAAACAAGAGGCCCCTTGGAGATATTCACAGTTCTGTTCAGCCCAGTAAGAAGGTTAAACTTTCGGGTTCCTCAGAATCGCCCAAAATGAAGCAAGAAACTTCTGTAAAGAAAGAGCTTAATGTCAGCGATGTTGATGACGAGGATCATGTCCCCATTGGACAGAGGTTAAAGAAGAGAACACTTCCTCCTAATCATCAGTCTGTGCCCAAAAAAACAATTAATAAGGGTGTTTCTATACCCTTTAAGAAAGGCGGTAATATCACAAGAAATGATTTGAAGAATGCTAAATTCTCCAAATCCATAAAAACTCCTCCTGGGTCTGGTGAAGGACAGAAGTGGACCACTTTGGAGCATAATGGTGTCATTTTTCCTCCTCCGTACAAGCCTCATGGTGTTAAGATGCTTTACAATGGACAGCCTGTTGATTTGACTCCTGAACAAGAAGAGGTAATATATTAGTTTTTTCCTGTAGTAACATTCCTCTATTTATGTTTTTGCATCTCAATTTGGTCTTTTTACTAACTATGTTTTCATTTGCAGGTTGCAACAATGTTTGCAGTAATGAAGGACACAGATTATGCCACTAAGCTGACATTTATTAACAACTTTATGAATGATTGGAGGACATTGCTCGGCAAGAACCATGTGATCAAGAAATTTGAGCTGTGTGATTTTACCCCAATCTATGAGTGGCATCTTAAGGAGAAGGAAAAGAAAAAGCAAATGAGCACTGAAGTAAGCTTGGCCTTTCGTTTAGTGTCCTAGCTCCTAGGCCCTTGGGCTACTTCATGTTTCGGTCACTCATCTATGTACTAATATATATGTATTTTCCTTATATATAACATGTAAACCATGATTATCTTTTCTGGTGAAAAACTCCGTTTGAACTTGTATTATGCTTCTTTTCTATTTTTTATAATGTGCATGTTTAGTTGATAAAATCATCCATAGTTTAGTCCTGCTTTGTGCTTATTCTATATGTCAGATCTATTCTGAGGATGAAAAACATAATAATATTTTCTTTATCCGTTCAGGAAAAGAAGGCACTGAGAGAAGAAAAGTTGAAGCAAGAGGAGAAATACATGTGGGCTATTGTTGATGGTGTGAAGGAAAAGGTTGGTTCTGAATTTAGCCTAAAGTTTCTCATTTTACCTCGTTTTCATGTCATGTCAGCCGGTTTTTTCAAAGGTGATTTAATCGATTATTTGTATTGATATAAACTAAAACCTTATCGTATCATTTTATTTTTCCGATTCAATCTAACGTTAGCTCTACCTAAGTTGTGCTTTGGTGGTTCTTAGGAATAGTGTTTTCGATGCTCTGGGTGTTTGTCTACTTCCGTAGGGTGATAATTGAGTGCAAAGGTTATTAGAAAGAAAACTCCTTTATTTATGAATAATATTTTCCAGAATTAAATGTTAAAAGAAAATCCAGAATCAGATTATATTTCCCAGATTGGCGACTCTTTCTTCTCTGTTCCTTCACTTTTACCACATGCAATGGATTGAAGACAGTTTCTGCTTTGTAAACTAGTTTAACTAATCATGTTGTTAAAGAACTGAATGAACATCAATGAATTTGTTCATTTATTGCATTCTTCCATCTTATTCTTGTTAACTTATTTCACCTTCAAGGAAATCATTAATGCATTTGATTAACCTTATTTCAGGTTGGGAATTTCAGAGCTGAGCCACCCGGACTGTTTCGTGGTCGAGGAGAACACCCTAAGGTCATTCCATTGCAATTTTTAATGGCATAATTAAGGGATTTATTAGAATGTAAAGGTCATTGTCATATCTTTTTCATTGACAGTAGTGATTTTTCTGGACAGATGGGTAAACTCAAGAAGCGCATCCTACCACGGGATATAACCATTAATATAGGAAGGGATGCGCCAATTCCTGAATGTCCTATACCTGGTGAAAGGTGATACTCTATTATTTTGGGTGAAACACAAGCTCTATGATAGTAAAGATGCTGAAAGGTTTTTTTCCTGATTACAGAAGCATTGAACTGTTTGCCACTTTTGCAGATGGAAAGAAATAAGACATGATAATTCCGTTACATGGTTGGCATATTGGAATGATCCCATAAATTCTCGAGAATTCAAATATGTCTTTTTGGCTGCAAGTAGTTCTTTGAAAGGTCAAAGTGACAAGGAGAAATATGAGAAGGCTCGGAAACTAAAGGTATACCACATACCGTTGATGGTTGTTATAGGTGTAACTGCATCTCAACCAGTAACTAATATTCTCGGTGCAGGTTTTTATACATAATATTAGAGAAAATTACACAAGGGACTTCACAAGCAAGGACGAAACAAAACGTCAAATAGCGGTGGCCACATATCTTATAGACAAGCTAGCTCTGAGGGCAGGCAATGAAAAGGTTTTAAGACTTGCTCATTTGTTTGGCTTCTCACTAAGATCCATTTTTTTGCAACATTTTCTTATCTTCTGCTTTGTTGCTTTGTTCTAGCATCATTTCAAGTTATTTAATTTCTATAATTGTCATGTACTTACCCCGTGGTTGTTGTACTATGTTAATATTAATTAGTATTTTACCTTCTCCCTACATTATCCTACAAAAAGATGGATCTTTGTGGTTCCCTGTGTTGTCATCCTTTGTATTGGATAGGAAGTTTAACTTGTAATAATTATTTTCCTTATCAGTATACTGTATTGTTTGTATTAATCTAATAGGGGCTGTACCTACTGTGCTTGTAATTTCTAAAAAAGGCTCGAACAACATACACACAGAAATAGTAAATAAAGAACCCTTATTCCTGATAATCTGAAATCGTATTGCTTTCAATTCAGCCACTTACTGTTTTAGAATTATTTTTATATTACTTCCATTTCCCAAGGTTCAATATTCCTTTCTCTGTTGTAGTTGTAGAATTAGATTTGACTCTTACCGAATGGCATCAGCATGATTTTTGTAAACATAGTTTGTTGGATTATGAATAATTCTGAGAAGTGTGGATTTAATCATATCATTTTGGATCAATTGATTGATGATTGGATTTTTTCAACGATTTTTTCATTTGCAAATACCATTGAATTTATTTGTCGGCCATGCAGGATGATGATGAGGCTGATACGGTTGGCTGTTGCACTTTGAAAGTTGAGAATGTCACACTAGTTCCACCAAACAAATTACAAGTAAAAATAAATTATTTATTACATCTTTAGAATTGTTTTTCCTTCTTCTGTTATTGTTGATTTCTTACAATTATATTATGTTATCCAGTTCGACTTCCTTGGTAAGGATTCCATTAGGTACTTCAATACAGTGGAGGTTGAACTACCAGTTTACAAAGCAATTGGAGGATTCCGCACTGGTAAGTGTTTCTTCATGTGATTTACTGCTGTTCTATTCAACTTGTTCAGTTGTTTGTTTTACGAGTATGCTTCTGTTGTTTTTAGGTGGAAAGAAGGGTAGTGATGATCTTTTTGATAAGTTGGATACAGCCAAGCTTAATGCTCATCTGAAGGAGCTGATGCCTGGTCTCACTGCGAAAGTATTCCGAACATACAACGCTTCAATCACATTGGATAAAATGGTAAGGACAAAGATTAATAAAGTATATAATCTTGGGAAATAATTTCCAATATTTTTCATTTATAATCTTTGGGCCGCATTACCAATCAAGTTTCAGACCTTTCTTGTAAGGTGTGCATTTTGTCTCCTGCACATGTCAAGTTTTTCGTATTGTAGGTTTAACTTCAGTTAAACCTACAATACAAATGCAAAAGACACTACTTTCCACACTGTATTGTAGGTTTGTGGTTCATACAGATACAAGAGACACTACTTTCCATATTCTTGTCTTCTTTACTGGTGTATGTTTGTGATTTCTAATTATTGGGACCCATTTTAGTAAAATAATTAACTCCAGTGTGATTGGATTCTGACACTTAAAAATATTTTTTTCTGTGTAATTAACATTCTTGCAATGGTGCTTCTAATTTCTGTGGCGGTTTATTACAGTTGAACCAGGGTAGAGAGGATGGCACACCTCCCGAAAGAATCGCTGTTTATCAACATGCTAACAAAGAGGTATATGATTTTTTGCAATGTTATGTACACTTCAAATTGCTGTTTTGGTTTTTGGTAATGTTCTAGCTTCTCGTTTTGCTTTGTTTTTACAGGTGGCCATCATTTGTAACCATCAAAGAAGCGTGTCAAAATCCCACGAAGCTCAAATGTCAAAGTTGGATCAGAAGATTGAGGAGCTGAAGGTCATAGTTTATGTTTCAGAGTTTTTACCAACTATTTCATGTGGACTAGCTTGATTTTATTATATATTCCATTCATTGTTTTAAAGTGCGGCATCATAATCGATTATGCGGTCGCACAAAGCGAGTTGGGGCATGGGGTCGCATATGCGACCACCGCACAGTCGCACCCAACAGTGTGCAATCTGTGCGGCCACTGTGCGGTCACACAAGGCATGGTGAAGGTGGGGGTGGGGTGGAGAATGGTGTTGGGAGGGCTTTGAGAGAGAAAAAAGAAAAAAAAGGAGGCGAGAGGTTGAAGAAGAAGGAAGGTGGGGTGGGAGACAGCTGTGTGTACGCTGTCAGATTTTTAAAAAAAATTAAATTTGTTTTTTCGATTTTTTCCCCAAAATAAATAAATAAATTATTTTGCAGTTGTGCGGCCGCATATGCGGTCCTGGGCACAATTTCGCACTGGACCGCATTTGCTGTTTTGAAACCTTGATTCCATTTACTGTAAAACTTATCTTTGGACATTTTTAGTTAAGAGGTTTATCAGTTGTTGTTTTTTGGTAGTCTAACTTGATGTTTTCAACTAAATTAGGCCCAGCAACAGGAGTTGCAGGTTGACTTGAGTAGAACGAAGAAGGGGAAACCTCCATTGAAAGGTTCAGACGGAAGGACCAAGAGAAATTTGTCCACTGATGCGTAAATAGCATCCCGACTAGCTCATTATACCTTTTTTTTTTCCAATGAAATCATGTTGTCTAGTGTTCTTAGTCTCATTTATTTTCCCACTGCAGATTGGAGAAGAAGCTAGCTCAGATTGATGCAAAAATAGAGAAGATGGAATTGGATAAAAAGATCAAAGATGATCTGAAGACAGTAGCATTGGGCACATCAAAAATCAACTATCTAGATCCTAGAATATCAGTTGCATGGTGCAAGCGCCAAGAAGTGCCCATTGAAAAGGTTCTACTCCTAGAAACTTAGTTGAATTCTTTGCTTTAAGAAGACAAAACCCTTTGCCATCACCTCACTGGAATCAGGATCATGTGTTAATTTTTTTTCTTTTATTTTTTCTTGTTATTTTCTCCTTATTTTTTCTCCATTATTATTATGTCCTCATGCCCTTTGACAGATTTTCAACAAGTCTCTTCTGGCAAAGTTCTCTTGGGCGATGGATACTGAACCCGACTATAGATTCTAACTTAAAGCGTCGAAGCCCCAGGGCCCCACAATCATTGGCATGCATGGAAGTAACAAACATGAGCTTCGGTTGACCACAGAGGAAAAAGAAAGAACAAGTGCTACCGTTCCATTCCATTTTTATTTATTTATAAAAATCAAATTGTCTAAGTTCTGCTTCGTAAACGAGCAAGGCCGGGGGGGAGCCTCGACAAGGTTCATTAGTCATTGTTCCCTCTTTGTATTGTTTCATTGGTCATGTTGAGAAAAGAAGCTGAGAAACCAATCCTTTTTCAAGAATCCATTCTACAGTTATGTTTATCTGTTGAGTACTTGCTATCTCTTGTTCCTGCATTTTTTATTTTTGCTTTTTAGATGCAATTGTTGAACGATAACACATTTTAGATAGTGATCGAGCTTTGTTGGTTTATACAACTGTAATTAAAATTGAGAGGGAACTGGCGAGTTGTATTATTTCTGTTTATCTGAGGAAAAAATTGTATTACCTTTGACAGAAGAAAAGACATATATGTTTGAGTTTCTTCAGGTGTTAACGAAGGTTTTAAAAACCAGACCGGACCGGACGGTTCGACCTGGTCGGACTGGGAATCGATGGTCCAGCGGCTGGTTCAACTCAAAAATCAAGCCTCTAGTCGAACCATTTTGAACTGGGTAGGACCGTTTGGTTGGACCGGTTGGTTGGACTCGACATAAAATATTTCAATTTTTCCAAATTTATTCAAATCAAAAAATATGAGGATTTTTTTGCAATTCTTACGAACAAAAATCCACCCGCAAACCCTACTCTCCCTCAGCAAACCCTTCCTATGCCTCTCTCACCAAATCCCAGTCTCTCCCTACCGCCACCCACAAACTTGCCTCCGAGCCGCCAGTCCAGCAAGCCTCCTCCGGTCTAGTGTGGCATTGTTGGGGCAAGAAAGGAGGTGATGATTTATCTAGGTTCCAAAGACACACGTTTTCTCTTTTTCTTTTTCTTTTCCTTATCTAGGTTCAAAAAATCATCGCTAGGGTTTAGATTTTGATCTTTTGCTTTAATGTATTGTAGTTTAGTGAAATGGAAGATGGACACGAGACTCCTATTTCTACTTCAACAATACAAAATTCAGTTTGTAGAAAAACATATATTGTTTGGGCACATTGCACATATGATGGGGTAGCAAGAAAATGTAATTACTGTAAGAAAAGTTTCAAGGGAGGAGGATCCACCGTAGTAAAGAACATTTAGCTCAGCGTAAAGGTGATGCTACGGGGTGTACCAAAGTCCAGCCACTGTCAAATATCAGATGCAAGCCGGTTTGGACAAATTTAAGGCAGAAAAAGACAAAAAAATGGGTGATAGTGTAGCTTCAAGTTCACAAAGTGAAAATCGTGCTATGGTGATTGGGAACGAGGAACAAAAATAAATTCACCTTGGTATCAAAAAAATGGTCGATGCCATTGCTTCCATTGGTTTGGGATATAAGGCACCAAAATATCATGCAATTCAGGGTTCATTATTAGAGAAAAATGTGGTTGAAATTTCAAAGTATGTAGACAACTTCAACAATAAATGGCAAACTTCGGGTTGTACAATAATGGCCGACGGATGAACTGATACAAGGCAAAGGACGTTGATTAGCTTTCTTGTTTATTGTCCCGAGGGCATTGTTTTTCTGAAATCTATTGATGCGACTAAGCAATCCAAGACATCTGATATGTGGTTTGAACTTTTTAAAGAAGTTGTAGATGATGTTGGACCTCAAAAGGTGGTACATTTTGTTACAGATAATGCAGCTAACTATAAAGGTGTTCGAAAATTGTTAAACCGACATTACGGTCACAATTTTTGGTGTCCTTGTGTGGCTCATTGTTTAGATTTGATGCTTGAAAAGTTTGACCGGATTCTTGCAGTTAGGGGTTTGCTTTGCACTTGATCAAGTATAGCAATGGAGATTTACTTCGTCTGGCCACAATGAGGTTTGCTTCCAATTTTTTGACTTTGCAAAGTGTTTATAGGCATAAAGATGCTCTTCTAACCATGGTAGCAAGTAGAGAGTGGTTATATCATAAGCTTTCTAAAACCAAAATTGTCATGAAAGTGAAAGAATAGATAATAAGTATGAGTTTTTGGGATACTTGCAATGTTGTGACAAATGTTAGTGAGCCACTAGTGAAAATATTGCTAATGGTAAACAACGGTGAGAAGCCTTCCATGAGATATATTTATGAAGGAAGGGTAGCTCGGTCATCCACTTCTCAGTCTGTTTTTTCTTGAATCCCGAGTTCTTTTACAAGGACATCACTTTTTCCACTAACCATAAAGTATGGAGTCGTTTTATGGATGTTGTTGAGGTCATGTATTTCAATTAGACCGGCAATCGTGTCGTGTCGGGTTTTTTTTCCAAGTACCCAACAAATTTTGTAGACACGAACACGACCCGATAACCTTTTGTGTCTCCTAAACTGAACCCAAACACGTAGTGGTTAGTTGAAACACGGACACGACCCGGAGATACACGGAAAGCTAAACCAACAGTTAAAATTATTACTTCAACATAAATTAATAACTACGTTGAAGGCTTACAGAGCAACACAACATGTTAACAATGTTCTGGGGATCAAAGTCTTAAACAATGTAAACATTCAAACATATGCGATGTGGGACTAAAGTTTTGCAACACCAGATACACGAACAAGGTCTATGTATATCCATGAACATCGAATATACTCACATATAAAGGTAGGCTTAGTGGTTGATGGTGACTTTATAAGTCCTTACTGGAACGCAAGTTCGAATCACCGTATGGGCTTTTTTTCGTTCTCTCAAATTTCGAAAAAAACATGGACATGGTAGACTTCGAAACCTGCGTCTACAAAGACAACCACCCGTGCCTAACCAATGCACCAGCAGAAAGAACATGCTCTTTATTAGGTTTTAATTAATTAGTATCATTCGTGTACTTTTCAGGTACACGGAACAAAGACACGAAAACGACACAAATTTTTTCCGTGTACCCAAAACGAAGACACGAACACGACACGAAACACGAAATCCTTAAACCCAAACACTATTTTTCCGTGTCGTGTTCGTGTCGTGTTTTCGTGTTCCGTGTCAAATTGTCAGGCCTGATTTCAATGATGAAGCAATGGTAGATAAAATAACATTGCACACAAATCTTTATTGCAAATCTTTAGATAGTTTTGCACATCTTGTGGCTGACAAAATGCTTCTAGATAAATTTCAACAAATATTTTCTATTATCAGATTTTTCAATTATAATCATGTCATACATTTTTAATGGATTTTTTCATTAATAACTACATGGTTGCAAAATTTTGGAGGTAGCACCCTTAACTTACAAGCAATGACTATCCGGGTGCTTAGTCAAACTTGTAGTGCTTCAAGTTGTGAGCGCAAATAGAGTTTGTTCGAAAGAATCCATACAAAGAGGCGGAATAGGTTAGAACATACAAGACTAAACAATCTTGTTTACATTAATTCCAATCTTCGTTTGAGGTATATCTATATTTTTTATTTGATAATATGTGCTTCCAATCTTTTTCTTCTCTTTTTGAAGATGTTTGTTATCTTATTGTACTCTTATACAATGTAGGGAACGAGATATCAAAAGATAGAAATTTGGATCAAATATCTTTTGAAAACATGAACTTATTTGATGATTGGGTTGATGAACCACAAGTCATTGTTGAAGATCTATAGATGACTAGATGATGTGGATCAAGATCTCATAGAAGATGTGAATTCAAGATCAATTTGATGCTATCTTTAAGAAGTCTAACATCAAAATTCCTTGCTACTTCTACAATATTTATTTTTTAGAGAAACCAAGGCATACTTCTACATGATTTGGTATGATGTATAGATGACTAGATGATGTCATGGATAGTATTGAATGTTGATTTTGGTTTTAGATTTTTAATCAAAATAATGTTTTCTCTAATTCTTATTCAAGCAAATTTGGTTGTATATCTTTTTTCAGCCTACTCAAGTCCAAACCATTGGGACCCCTTAGGGGTTTCAACCAGGGAGCACAGAGATCCCAAAAACGCATGGTTTCCTCGCCAAAAATGACCTCTCCATGGGAGAACACGTTAAATATTTACCTAAACTAGTTAGTCCTTTAGCGGACCCTATGTTAGCCCAAGACGTTGGTCTCTAACTAGAAAAGTAAATGTTTGGGCTTGAGAAACCTCTGGTCCAGTGGGCCCATAAAATTCACTAGGATAAACAATATTATTGAACCATATGAAACAACAAGCAATAAAACCAAAGACAGATAAAACAGCTAAACTATAAGACAAGTAAGCCTCTCCGGACCAAACAAGTGAACGGCGAGCCCATGCGAAGGGTTGCGAAGGGTTTGGTTAAGATATGTCAAATTCCATCAAGTATACAAATGGAACCTAACCATACATGACCCCCAATTATGTCTTCTAAATCGTCTACACTATCATAAGGAATGAGATTTAATTTTCTTACTGCAAATTCGAATTTAAAGTAAAGGTAGCAAATTTGTCGAGTTAAGCAAATTGTGTTTGATATTATGAATTATATTTAACGTTTGATATGTATATGTTAAATGATTTTACAGAAATCGGTTCAAACTGGTCCGACCGTTAATATTTATTCGACTGGTCCAACTTCGGGTCGAAAAAACGATGTCGTCGTGTTGACGTCATCAACGGTTCTACCGTGGTTTGACCATATTGAACCAAAATCAAAACTTTATCGGTTCGATGACCGGTTCGGTTCTAAAAATCATGGAGTTAACTGTCTTGTTGTAGCTAGTTGCTAGAAAATCCCATAGTTTTACATGCAATTTATTGTTGAAGGAATCATTTTCGTTAAAAAATCATAAAAAAGAGGATAATATCCACACTCCTGCGTTCTAAACCAGCCGCAGATGCCTTTTTCCTCTTTTATGTGGTAGGTGGGATTAAGAGTCGTAGGTTGCAAGAGAATCTTGTTGCAAAATTCAAACTCATGTCCGACGGATGGAAGGGGTGTTTTGGTAGGGGCCGTCGTTGAAATCCAGATAAAGCTGTGGATAACGAGTTCACGACGCGCAAGAACGACCACCTCATTCACGTATCTTGTATCTGTAGCAGTGAAGGTTTCTCTTATTTGGATTAAGATTTTGTATAAAAAAATTCGGTGGATTCTTAATTAAATTTGGCTACAGAGCTTGGTGCTAGGTGGAGTCTTGTCCCAAATCATTGAGTCTCAAAACGAGAAAAGACTCACTAGAATATATTTAATTCCATTCATACTTTACTAGTACTCGGCTTACATATGACAAATACCTCACACTAACTGATGTATAATCACCGACTGTGACTAGACGTTGGTGAACTATCACAATAATTGTGGAGTAAGACCTAGCCATTGTTTACACGATTATGTAATACTGTCCAACTAATTAGCTGCCAATACTAGTTCCAAACAAAAATTTAAACCACATTCAAACTTAAAATGACGTTTCGAGAACTGTGAAAATTCACATGCCAAAACACTTTTGGATGGCTGAAGAATGAAGATTGTAAGAACCAAAATGCTATTGTAAGAATCCACATTTTGAGACGATCACCCAAAAACACAATGTACCAATCCCTAACAAGCCGCATATGTCAACAAGACCAAAAATTAGATCCGAATCCCACATTAGGTGGGACTCGTCTGATTGGCATTTGTCAACTCTTAAACACATTCACGCCTTCCGACAACAAAGAGAACCACGATTGTTCAAGGCCGAAGATAACTATTATGCCCAAAGATATCACTTGTCAATCGTGTTAAGGTAATTCAACTAGACGTGACTCAACATGGTGATCTAAAATTCGAACTTCTTTTATTCTTCAGTAGTGTCCCGACATGTATCAGACAATATCTACACGTTGAGACAATCTACAGGAAGCTTGTGATTCTCAACTCTACACAGCGATGTGCTTTCTCACTTCAGTCTTCACCTGAAAGAGTTTCGCAGCGACAATCATGACACGTGGACCTGAAGCCCGGTCAGGATAAATAAGAGGGTTAGTAAGTTAATTTTGCTTAGGGTCACTCATCCTCCTCCTGGCTCCTCAAAGCATGTTCGATTGTTTTAACCTTCTTGGTGTTCTCACTGTTGAGAAGTGTTAGTTTTTCCATTGAAGATTTCAGTTGAAACATGTGAGCATCTGGAACATGATTCCTTCTTCTCTGCATCTGTCTGGACAATGACTTGCCTGGTGGGGACTGTGTGTATCTCCGCATTCTTGCATTCATCGTTTCAATTGAAGAATGCAAAGCATCCAATTCTAGGCCCACAAAGTTCTCTGCTTTCCATTGATTTAGATTTAGAAAAACGTTATACAGAGTCGTAGGTTAAGAAACAAGAAAAGGTCAAGAATAGGAACATTACATACCGAGTTGGGCCTTGAATTCACGTTCTGCTTTAGAGAGAGGTTTCTTTTTTGTTCCAGACAAAGTCTTGAATCTCAAGAGACGTTGATCTAAAAGCATGTGACCCTGTATAGCACGATCTACCCGGTCCCTCAGATCTGTCTGGTTTGCTTTTACATTTGAAAGCATGTGGTTTGCCTCACGTAAACGAGTGTGTTGTGCATCAAGGATGGCTTTTAGGTGATTGCCATGTTGTTTAAGTTCAAAATATACCTGTAAATACACTGAAAACTGAAAAAAAAACAGCATGGCACAGACAGAAAACGACTACAATTGTGCACGAGAGTGCAGCTTTATATTTATTTGTCTCCAAGATGGCACAATATGCACTACATCACTCTGTAATTTCAGGAAAACATAACAAAATCTGTATATCTGAAAGACAGAAAGGCTGACCTTGTATGCATACTTCACATAGTGCTCATGGAATAGTTTTATATAATGATGAAGAGCAGACCGACCCTCAATAGATTCTGCACTCAATGACCGCAGAGCTAATGTTTCAGGGACTAGAACATGTTTAGGACCGGTAAGAAGTTCCTTGTTGATGATCTCCGAGACAGGTGCATCAGAAATACGAGGAAGATCCAAATTTGTGTTCAGGTCTGTAGGAAGTAGTGGCAGCTCTTTCCAAGTTTTTGTCTCTAACATAATACACTCATATGAAGATGTGATTGCAATTCCTCGTGAATTACCATATGGATCTGCTAATGCAACAAATCCATTTAATAGTGGCTGCGAAGAGGATTCATTACATCCAGCAAGTATAGGATAGACTGAAGGAACTTTTGCATTCTGATCTGCTACTGAATCAGCATTAGAGAATGGTAGAGAGTGGAGGATTATTAGGTCAATTCCTTCGTTATGTTGGCAATATATTTTCTCAGGCAAGATGGGATCGGGATAAAGTAATATTGATATGCTATTCGATGTACTGCTTGGCAATGCCAAGTCTATAATAGCCATCCCCAGAAGACGGGGTGGATATCCAACCCAATTAGTTTCCTCTGTAAGTGGCAGACCGAGCTCCTTGGTGGGTTCATCTGATGATATAGGCTCACAAATCATAGCAACTCCCGTTATTCGGCCATGAGTGTCGACGCGGAGACGAGGAGAAGCACCGGTATTCCATATGGGTTTCACTTCGTCTACTAAGATATCAACATGTAGCTGGCCATTGTTCCACGCAGTCAAAAGGATTGAGTGTTTTTCAATAGAGTAGCAGAGAAAACCAACAGGCTTTCCATTACAATCTGGATCCACAGAGGTCACTTTGGTTGTCCCGTTAGATATCTTACAAAGTGGACCCTGCATAATACAGCAGGTTTTGTTTATCATAGTCAACAGCAGGATTATTCTATACACAAATTAAAAAAATTGAAAATTTGCAAATAAAACTAAATCAACAATCTTCTGTTAGTATATTACTATATTTCAATTTTTTCTCCTTTTCCATGGTGAACATGGGTGAAATATCTTAGTAATATAAAAGCAATAAAAAATAGCAAACTAGACACGTAAAAGAACCAACAATCATGATCGGAAGAAGTAAGTCAAACAGCCAAACGTCCCCAAATCAAAAAATCTCGAAATGGCATCAAAACCATGGTTTCAGAGACAACTGTTTCAAAAATAAGTAAGATTTCCTTCCAGGACAATAATGGATCGAAGAAATATTAATAGGCTGACATATCTATTAACCAACTTGAGATGGGAGGCACAGTAATAAAAATCCTACTTCTAATCTACCCATTAGGACATACCTACGCACGTTCTAGAGAAACATCAGGCATCTATTTGAACCATCACTGGCACCAAAGGGAGGAAAAAATTAACGAGACATTGAAAAACCAACATAACAGAAAGTAACTTGATAAAGCTAGATAGAAGGAAGAAACAGAAAGTAAAATTTTCAGCGCTTAAATGACCTGCAGCGCCAGAGATGTGTCCATTGCTGCATAGGGATGAGCCCTGAGTCCAGGTAAATTGTCTTTTGCTGCTGATTTACTGGTAAGGTCAGGAAACGTCGCTTCTAACCAAGTAATAGCGAACCACGAATTGTTCACGGCCTTTGCATTTGTTGATTTCAACCCATTTGTACAAGCATCTTCATGAATCTCCACAAGGCAGTCAATAGTAAAAATACTGCAGGAAAATATGTACAAATAACATTAACAGTTGGGCACCACAACAGGTTACTAATCCCAAAAACGGAAGAATAGAAAGACGCTACATCTTTGTCAATCAAAATATTTCTTCATCAAATATCTTCTGCAATTAAAAATTTAAAATAAATCTCAAAAATTTTAACTAGTTAACATGCATATGATATTGGTTTCAAGGGAATAGTGAAATACCTTGTGAAGGGAACCACTGGGCAAATAACATACACAAATCCGTCACTGAATAAGATGAAAACCTGAAAATTTGTGTATAATAACTCAAGTTACAGTGTTAGACAATGTAATTCGTCTGTTGCCAGATATTTCACAGTTCACCTGGAAAATACTCACACTAAACCTGTCCCATAATTGTTCACCACCAAATGAAAATGCAACAGGCCAATTTGATACCATATTGCCATGCTTATCAGGTTTAACAGGCTGCAAGAAATATTCCTGTTCTGGTCTCTTCAGATCTGAAGCTAGGTTGTATAATCTGTAAAATGAAGTTGATAAGAGTAAGTTGTTTCAAGCAGTCAAAAGTAGTAAAAAAAATTTAGATAGTTTAGTTCATAAGTAACAATATTAAATATAAAAAAGAACCAATGTTCAGGCATTGAGTATGCGACCTTGTGCGACCAAGTGTGCCAGGGTCGCATACTCGACTATGCGGTCACATATGCGGCATCACAACTGTAAAATTATTTTTTTAAAATTTTTAATGAGAAAAATATCAAAATATTGAAAAAAAGGAAAATCAGGAAAAAATTGGGAAAATCAGGAAAATATGAGAAACCTCAAGGAGACAATGGGTGATTTGGCTTGAACAAAACTTTCGGTTCCTCGACGTCATTGCCTCACTGGAAGCCTAGTCTACCCACCAAACCACTAGATATATTTTCATTGAATAATTTTCAACTAGTACAAGGAAATAAGATAAACTTAGATTCTTACACAGAGCACACCAAATAAAAATATTAACAGGCTAGCACAAGTAGTAGCTAAGATATGCATGTCATATAGCTAAGGTACTCATCGTCTGTACCCACGAACTCCTCATCTCTGTCTCGAACCGCTGCTGAAGGGGATGCCTCATGGTGATTTCTGAAGTTGAATTCCTCCACATCAGTTTGTAGAATCCTGGAGGTGGGTGTTGTTGCATGGCACAGTCAACCTCGTGATGGACCAAAAGTAGTCTCCTTGACATCCGCCCATGTCAAGTCATCTCTTGGGAAGACTGGACCCTCTGTTTCACCAACCAAGGACGATCTTCCATCAAGTCATAATCTATGCTACTAGGGTCGTAGTAACCTAGTTTGTCCTTTCTCGCCATGAACCTCTACCTCAACCTTTGGTTGTAGTTGACATAGACCAGATCGTTCAACTTTTTTGGATTAATAAGATTCCTTCTTTTTGTGTGTATTTGCTCAAACACGCTACAATTTTTCTCACATCCAGATGCTTATAAGAGCCAAAACTTTAAGTGTCACTTTCTTCAAAGAGTGGTTCCCCCCACTAACATTGCTTCCATAATCATATCACCAATTAGTAGAAATCTTTCTGCTTCGTTGTCGTATCACAATATCTCGACAAAACATTCCTTCACTCTTCTTGTGATCTTGGTCTTCAGGGTTTAGGACCAACCTCTCCAGAATATTCAACCATCCTGACACAGTCAATGTTGATTGCCTTTGATCGGTTCCCACAACCGAAAATGTAGCCGGATTCAAGAGGAAGCTAGCGGAGTACAACAAGCTCGACATTTGGTGCCTCTATCTTCTATCAAAGACATCAATTACAAGTTGGTATAACTTGGATATGAAGTTGTAGTTGTCCTTGATTTGGTACTTTGCCTTCTCCATTGCATCATACAAGTAACTCATTGTTGGTTTATATGAGTCTAGAAGAGTTCTTGTTGTTGCAATCTCCCTTTTCAAACACAATTCGACAACCTCGTATGGAGTCGTTAGTTTCAAACCGGATCCCAATTCGGAAGTTCGATCACTGGCAATCTTAAATCCTGTGTATGAATATGCATTGAAAGATAAACATGCTCTATAGAAAAATTTAGCCAAAGTTGTACTTCCTCTCCTTTTTTTTGAAATTGTTGTAAATGGTTGCTTGGGTGGGACCTTCTTCATTTCGGTCGATGACGACGTCCACGACAAAAACGGTCCATTGGTCCGAATTTCGATCGATTCTTTTGCCTATTTCGAGGATGAACCACGTAATGTGGGGCAGGAGATGAACTACCACCATGACCTCGACTGGAACCCGAACCGGACCCGGTGCCCCCGAACCCCACAACATCATCTAAGTCTATTAAATAATCTACAATAGCTCTTTCGCTGTGATAAGTTGTAGATCCGGCATATTACGTACAATTTCTTCACGGTAATTGATAGATGCATGTGCACATGGTTTTGCATTACTACTTTGGTAAACAATATGTTGTTTATGTCTATTTATATCACCACTACTTATAAATCCACACAATTCACACACAAGTTTTCCTTTTTGTTCAAGTGAAAGGTAATGTGCGGTTTTCCAACTGGGGTTCAACTTTGTGGGACGAAGGTGGTCATACTCTTCATGATTTATAAGACCAAATAGGGGGAACTACAAATTTCCCCCAAACAATTTTGCTCCAACGGCTATATAGTCGTTGCAACACTGTGCAGCATGTGCGTCGCACATACCACACTGCACACATGCCCGTTGAGGCGTTGACCCAACGAGGCTACTTAAGCGGCCATGCAAGCCGCATAACGGACACACAAGTAGCACCATTTTAGGTGTGACTATGTTGTGTGACCGCGCACGTCGATCAGGTCGCACATTAAAACAATGAAAAGAACTTGATGCATAAAATTGATAGAAAAGTTTATTCTCAATAGTATGAAAATTATAACGGATCCCCAAATATTATTATTTTTATTTTTCATGGTTATTTTTTGTTTATTTCTATATTTATGATGTCATGCTAACGTCACCGGTTCAACCGGTTCGATTCGGTCCAACCCCGGTCAAACCTCTGAACCTTTGACGTTGCCGGTTCGATGTCCGGTTCGGTTCTGAAAACCTTGAAAATTATAACTGATCCCCAAATGTAACGATATTTATAGTGCTAATATTAAAAGAAATAACTATACAAAAACATTGGCCATCAAGCACAAAAAAGAAAAAAAGATTCACTTTAAATTTATTGATCACCACAATTTTGGGTTTATGGAACATTTGGAAACTTCATTAGTAGAAACAAATTTATATTGCACTCGAGAAGAAAAATCACCTGAAAACACAATCGGAAGAAAGAATGCCTACATGTGTTCTGCTGAAAGGATGCCAAGATACTTGTATTATTTGCAAGCCATTGTTCCGTTCAAAAAACATTTCTGAACCAACTGATATTGTCCTACAGGATGATAAGATCAACATCATTGTCAGATAACATGTGCGTGAAGCATCAAGAGCAAATCAATAACATACATTATTATTTTTTATCATCAATCACATACATTATTTTTAATTACTATCAAAGGAAGCTTGATTGTAGATGTTCGTGCCACTGTTTGCATGACTCTTTATACTTAACGTTCCTTAAACAATGAACATATCATCAACCCATTTTTGAGATTATGGAAGCAATTGTTGTTGAATTTGCAGTTTAAGCCGCTAAATTGAAGATGATAAACTGAAGAATTCACAATGAAGTTTCTCACTTTTGTTTCTCTCCCCAAGAATGTGTTATCATTCATTCTTTCTAGAAATCTGAATATAAAATGCCAGCTATAAAGCTAATATAATCAAATATGCCTCATAAAGTGAAGAATGTTCGCTTCTGCACTGTTTTGCTCAAGCATCAAAAAGCACCAAGGTGCTAAGGGACCAATCATCTTGGAAGCTATGCCAAAAGCAATCATTTAAAATAGGCGTGGACACAAAATCACCATTTAGGCTTTGGAGATAGAAGTCGTCATTTCGTATTCACATAGAGAAGTTAAAATTGGTTGTCTTGGTAACCAAGCCAAGCAGTTAAAATAATTACTCAATGATGAGGAATAAAAAAATGAAAGCATTTTTTTGAGAGGGACCTCAAAATATAACAGTGAAAATAAAATCAATTGCTAATACTTCTTATTTATAAACATCACAGAACATTCAAGAAGTTACTTAATAATGTCGTGTACCTGCAAATAATAGAATTGTCACATGAAGACACCCTGTCAAATATATACATCACAAATGAGCCACTGGAGCCAGAAAGGAGCAGCGCAGAACCCTCTCCATTGAGAGACATTTGATAAACCACCACATCAATATGAATATCCGCCAGCAATACCTAAATGACCGATATCATAATTATAGTTAATAACCCGAATCTAACATCATTTTAATCACTTGGATGAAACAACAAGCACTTGGAGTGTATATGTCATAAGAGATCTAAAAGATGTCTTACAATTTGTAAGCGAAATCTATCAACAAAAAGAATCATATGTATTTGATGGTTGGTCTGCCCTGTAGTCTTTGATTAAGAGCTCTCTCAAAGGGACATCTAAATGCCCAATCCAAGAAAGTTTATTAGGGTGCAATTGGTTTGAAGCAAGTTTTCCTATACCTAGAAATCTAGTTTTAAGCAATTATGGCCCAGAGAAGCTGCTGCATTCAAGAGTTGATAACTTAAAACTTGTACGAAATGGTCCAGAGTATAAGAATGGCAAAAAATTGACACTAACCCAAACAAGAGGACAACATGGCCCTATCTATTTCATTAAAACTCTAACATATAACATGTCTCTTCTATTCCATCAACATTTTTACAACGCACAAGACTTAAGCTAAAACTTAGATAGTTCAGAATACCTTGTGCTTTACTTAGGAGCACACTAATTCAAAGTTGATTCGTGAGAATAAAAATCCAACAGCTTTAACCTAATTCAAGTTTACTCCAAATATTCTGTAGCAAATAGGCTTATACTTGAACTTGGTGATTTAATTTGATACAGAAATTTTTATACACGCAGATGTTTCTCCCCTTAAAAGCTCACTTCATTGAGCAAGCATAATGCAGTTGCTAGCTTATCTCGCAATTTACTCAATACGGTTTAATGATGTTTAAACCATTTGCAGAAGTCGGAAATATCCTCACAAATACATGAATTCAAACCTCAGTACATAACATATCAACCAAATGAAGCTCGTGTCGTGTCCAAAAAACTAAAGATCCGGATGCGAAAAATCGGTGATCCACCACTTCTTTAAAGGCCAAATAACTCTGGCATATGACACTAAAAGATAAATTTTCTTATAGAGTCACAGATATTTCGCAAACCAAACTCATACATACGGAATATTAACCTATAGAAACGTGAAATGTAAAGTTGACATTTGTTTCACCAACACTAACGAGTTCAACCTAACACCTTGAGATAGTTCAACCGGTGACCTTATTGTATCTTCAACCAAGAGTTACATGTTCAAATCTCACTAACTACTTTATCTTTCTTCACCTCGAGCTGAACCTAACATGTTAAGAAATCATCTGTTCATTTGGGATTTCTTCAACTAAAGATTGCATGCTCAAATCCAAATAGCCACTTTATCTTTCTTCACTTCGACCGGAACTTAACACGTAGAGATAGCTGAACTTGTTGCACTAGGATTTCCTCAATCGAAAGTTGCATATTTATATCGGACCAACTACTTTTATCTTTCCTCACCTTGAGCCAAACTTAACATGTTTAAGAAATCATATGTTCATTTGGGATTTCTTCAACTAAAGGTTTCATGCTCAAATCCAAATAGCCACTTTATCTTTCTTCACCTCGACTTGAACCTGACACGTAGAGAGCTCAACTTGGGATTTCCTCAACCAAACATTGTAGGTTCAAATTCCATTAACTACTTCATCTTTCTTTGCCTAGAGCTGAACCTACATGTTAAGAAAATTCATCTGCTCATTTGGGGTTTCTTCAACTAAAGATGCATGTTCAAATTCAAATAGCCACTTTATCTTTCTTCACCTCGACCTGAGCATGACAGTCAAGATATCCTCAACCAAAAGTTACATGTTCAAAATTTTCTCAAGTCGTTCTTCCAGAACTCATGTCTATTTATCTTCACTCCGTTAAATTAAAAAAAAATGAAAATTTCAAAATCCTAAACCTAATACAAGAACCACGTCAGTCACCTCGGAGGGTGAGGCAACGTCGAGATATCCTCGACCAAAAGTTACATTTTCAAATCTTCCGGGGTTTTCTTCAAGAACTAATGTCAATAACAAAAAAAAAAGAATACTTCGAAACCCTAACCCTAATCGAAGAGCCACGTGAGTTACCTCGGAGGGCGAGGCGGCGTCGACGGAGGGGAAGCCGCAGTCGTCGGGGTCGCCGAAGCGGATAGAGAAGCGGTGAACGCAGGCTGCGGCGGCGTCCCAGAGGTAGAGACGGGAGGAGGAGGGGTCCCACGAGGCGAGGTTGGCGTTGGCGAGGGGCGGCGGAGGTGGGTCGAGTCGGAGTCCGGCGAGGATGGGATGGTCGGGGAGGGGAATCCATTGGGGTTTCCGCTCCGGAGATTCCACTCCTCCTCCACCTTCCATTGCTTCCCTCTCTAGTCTCTCTCTAGAACCAAACAAGGTTTAAGCCTTTTAGAGTTTTATTAGTGTTGTCGGCTGTCGCTGTGTAATTAAAGTGGTTTTGGTATCTCTTTTCGGTTAATTTTTTATTGCTTTAAAAATCTTGGCTATGGTACTTCGTTTTGGACAATTTTTTATGAGTAATTTTTTATGACATTTCATGGATTACATCTATCATGCATAAGTACCATTTGTAAAATTTCCAACGAAATGGAATACTATAGTATAAACATAAGTATAACTATTTTAAAATTCAGTAAATTGTACATGTTTAAATTTGGGCATTTTAGTAAAGTTAAATTGGAGTAACCTAATAATTTAGTATGTTTGAGATTAGTATCTAAGAATGAATGTGATTTAGTTTGATTAGAAAAAAATGATTTTAGAAATATCAAAAATGAATTACCATAGTCAAAATGGTTATTAAGGACTCATAGTCACATTATTTATTTATATATATATATATATATTATGTATAATGTTATCTTGATCACGTTGATAGGGTTGCCATCGTTATTCAAATTCATGCTTGACTGTAATTGCAATTTAAGAATCAGGAGTTGCAAAACAAAATTTATCATACTGCTATGACTCATGATAAGAAGATGTTCGGAGATCTTATCAGGTATATTAAAGAAAATCACCCTAATGGATTCTAGTAGATTAAAGAACAAGATGTTTCATATTAAACATTAAGTCATGATAAAGACAGACACTTTGGTATAACGATGTTCTAAAGCTTGTTCATGGTCTACCACTATGTCCGTTAATCGCGATGGTGCTTTTGCAATTGAACAAACTTTTTATGACGAGAAGAGGTCAATGATTAACCATGACCATTATTACTCCCGAAGGTCGACAAACTAATAAGAAGTAATGAAACTTGGCACATGATCTTCGTGTAGTAAGACAACCATCGTATCTTTAGACAGTTATCAAGTCATATTGATTGCCAAGGAGCAACATGCTTGTGGGGGTTTATAGAAGTCAAGCATATTCCATGTTCACATGTGTTGACGGTTTGCAAAGCCGTCAATATTGGTTTTATGTTTGTTTTTCCTTTTTCATCAAATCATGGGCCTTTGACAAAAAAAAGATTATTTTCGTTCATTTTTTTGTTTCTTTTGTTATTTTGCTTCAATGTCCCGAAGATTTATATTTTCATTATAAACCTTATATATTCTTTCCCATCATTTGATTTGAAGACTTTTTTTTTACAAATTTTGTTGCTATGCATGCTTTAGAGAATGGCTGAAACATTTTTTTGTCAGCTAGATATAAATTTGGTCGTATTTTTTTATATTTTGTTTTGAAGTATTTCCATATATTTTGAATGACATCTGTGCAACTCACGTGGGTGACGCTAGTGTGTATCAAAAACATCCCATAAAGATATGTTGTAAAATATAATCTTTAATTTCTTTGATTGTTGGAGGGAAGAGAAACTTGATTTCTTTCATAAGTTTGAGAAAAAGTTGAGAATGTGTTAAATAAGTTATTAGGTTGAAAATAAGATAGAGTGGTTTGAGAATGTACAAGTTAGTTCACATGTTGTGTTTTTTTAGCTCAGTATCTCTCTCATTTAGGGAAATAATTAAGTTGATGATTGAATTTAGGAAGGTGAATTTCTCTTAATTTGTTATATATATATAATTATATAGAGTAATTTTCCTATGAGGTATACATCATCTAAGTAAATATGATGGAGAGTTTATGAGAACCGTTGGATTAACATATATTATTTACCACTATTAGATCAAGACAACACCTGAAACCCGTTTCTATAAACTTTCCTATCTCCACTCTCGAATCCCAACCTTTAAACCCACGAAACCCAACCCAAAACCTGCTCTTCCACTCCAAAACCTTCAAACCCTAGAGCAATGACAGTTATAAAGGAAACCAATGTGGGCAACTTGTATTGGATGTTGGAATGCAGTAGTAGGAAGAGGTGCAACAAATGTTGCACAACACGAAGACAACTCCACACTTTGTCATTTGAGACTTGGTCATTATGTCAGACAATGGCTTGTGTGAGCTACACAAACAATGACTGCTGAAGGGTGTTAAGAGCTACAAATTGGATTTTTGCAAGTATTGTGTCTTCGGTAAACAACACAGGATTCGATTCAAGACGACTATCCACAAGATGAAAGATATATTGGAGTTTGTGCACTCAAACATCTGGGGACCGACGCAAGTTCGGTAAAAGGGTGGAGCCGAATATTTTGTCATATTCATCGATGACTTCTCGAGGAAGGTATGAGTTTATTTTCTGAAAAATAAATTTGATGTTTTTGAGAAGTTTAAAGCATGGAAGACCCACGTAGAGAAAAGTACAGGAAAATTTGTTAAGTACTTACGAACAGATAATGGAGGTGAGTACACCTCAAAGGAGTTCACGAGTTTCTGTGAGAAAGAAGGCATAACGAGGCATTTCACTACACCGCCAAGTCCAGAACATAACGACGTAGCTAAAAAGGATGAACATGACTTTGTGTGAATGGGCAAGGAGCATGAGGCTTCATACGGATCTGTCGAAGGATTTCTGGGCCGAAGCAGTTGATCTTGCGTGCTATTTGGTAAATGTCTCACTGTCATCGACACTTGAATTAAAGACACCTCATGAAGTGTGGACGGGTGAGCCATTTGATTATTCAAGGTTGAGGATATTTGGATGCAAAACTTATGCGTTGGTCGATGAGACACAACGGTCGAAGTTGAATTTCGAAATCGAAGGAATGCATTTTTCTTGGTTATGATAGGTTAATGAAAGGATATAAGTTTTCGGATCCAGTAAGCAAGAAGATGCTCTTGCGGAGTAATGTTGTCTTTTATGAGATGGGTTTACTTAAGAGCCTTGAGGAGAAAGAGTAGCAAAATGGATCCGTACAGGGTGACTAATCTAATGTGAGGGTCACGACTGCAGGGGTTGAATCGAATGAAGGAGTTCAGCAGTTAACAATCGACTCACAAGTAGAGGGAGAGCCCGAGCAGGAGAGTATTGCTCAGAGGAGATATAGGAGTATCACTAAGGCACCGGTGAGGTATGGTCACAATGATGCTAGTATTGCGTTTGCACTTGTTACCAAATGTGGGGACCCTTGCACATTCGATGAAGCCATTGAGCAGGAGGACAAGAACAAGTGGATGATGGTCATGACCGAAGAGATGGAGTCTCTTCATAAGAATCAGACTTGGGAGTTAACAGAGCTTGCAAGGGGAAAACGTGTGATTGGATGCAAGTGGATCTTCAGGAAGAAAGAAGGGTCAACTCCTAATGAGGAGTTAAAATACAATGCGATGTTGGTGGCAAAGAGATATGCTCAGAATGAAGGGGTTGATTACAATGAAATCTTCTCATCCATTGTAAAGCATACCTCGATTAGAGTGTTGTTATCCATGGTTGCGATGAATAACATGAAGTTAGAGAAAATGGATGTGAAGACAACATTTCTTCACAAGCATATAGAGGAAGAAATCTATATGAAGCAGCCGGATGAGTTTATTACACAAGGCAAAGAAGGGCAGGTATGCAACCTGAAGAAGTCCCTCTACGGACTTAAGCAGTCGCCGAGGTAGTGGTACAAAAGGTTCAATACATTTATGTTAGAGAATTATTTTGTGCATTGCGACTATGATAGTTGTGTTTACTTGCGGAGTCTTAGAGACGGGTCACACGTGTTCTTGCTCTTGTATGTTGATGATATGTTGATCGCGGCTATGGAGATGAAACATATAGATGATCTCAAACAGAAGATGATCTCAAACAGAGTTTGAGATGAAAGACCTCGGGAGTGCGAAGAAAATTCTCGGTATGGAGATCTGCAGGGATACCGAGAGAGGTGGAATTCTACTCATTTAAAGGAGTTATATTCGAAAGATACTTGAGAGGTATAATCTCGAGAATGCCAAGCAGGTGGCCACACCTATTAGTTCTCACTTCAAACTCTCGTTGATGTGCAACCCCTCTACGGAAAGGGAAATGAGAGATATGTACAAAGTTTCATATGCTAGTGCAGTCGGATCCGTTATGTATGATATGATCTGCACTAGGCCAGACATTTCACACATAGTTAGCCTCGTGAGTCGTTATATGACTATCTTAGGAAAGGAGCATTGGGAGGCGTTGAAGTGGATGTTGAGATACCTGAAGGAAACCATGGATGTTAGCTTGAAGTTCACTAAAGATGGAGCATAAAGGCAGGTGGAGGGGTACGTTTGATTCAGATTATGCTGGTGATATGGATAAACGGAGGTCCACAACAAGGTACATGTTCACTTTAGGTGGAGGACCAGTGAGTTGGAGATCCGCTCTCCAATATACTACCACATTGTTTACAACGGAAACGGAGTACATGGTAGCGGTTGATGTCAGAAAAGAAGTTATATGGTTGAAGGGGTTGGTAAGCTCTTTGGGGATGAAACAAGAAGTGACTAAATTGCATTGCGGTAGCCAAAGTGTAATTTATTTAGCCAAGGATCAGACATTCCATTCAATGACCAAACATATTGAAGTAAGGTACCATAAAACGCGTGAATGGATCGAGGAAGGCCAGGTTATTCTCCAAAAGATTGATACGAGTGAGAATCCAACGGATATGACCAAGGTGGTCAGTCGGAAGAAGTTCGAGTTGTGCTCGAATCTTCTCAATGTCCTCAGAAACTGAGAAGGAGAAGCGCTTCGGGAAGTAGCGTCAATGGTGCTTCTTCGAAGCACGAAGGAAGCGGGATAGAATGCGGCTCATGTAACAAATTTAAACCAAGGTGGATATTGGTGAAAATTGGTTTATATTTGTTAAGTACAGGATACAGGAGAGTCAGTCGACCGATGGAGGAGACAGTCGGTCAGAAATTTCCAGAGCACGCTAGGTTCGTTCGAGAAGTGAGGGATGGTCGACTGGTGTTGGGCACGCGGTCGACCGGAAATTTCCAGAGCCTTCCAGGAGCTATTCTGTAGCATGGAATGGTCGACTTGTTGTTGGACAATGGTCAATCGAAAAGTGGCAGTTAGGCTGGAAAGCCGTATATCGGTCGACCGATGCAGACGATTTTACCCGCGATCTGTGTGTTCTCTTGTACGAATTTAGCCTTCTATTTAAGGGTTTTTTTGCCCTAATTTTGTAAACAACACATCGTTATTATTTCCTTTAGAGAGATTAGGACTAGAGAAGATCTAGAGTGCTTTGGAGGACAAATTGCCTTCATCTACTTGTAATCTCGGTTGGTTCTCTTGTTGGAGAAGCAGATTGAAGGAAAGGAAACCCACAGGAGACCCCCAAGGACGTAGGCACGTTGTTGAACCTTGTAAAATGCGTGTGTCGTGGTTTGCTTCAGGTGTGTTGTGTCTTTGATTGCTTCTATTTGTAGGATTTCGTGTCCCCATGTATGTATATATTTTAAAAAAAATTAATACAACATACAAGATCGATTCCATATCTTCATTGATTTTACGTACATGTATTTGTTTATTCTTATATCATGCATTCCTACACATATTAAAATAAACAAAGTATAGAGGATCATACCTAAAGGTTCTCTAAAACCTTTCAGAAGATCTAGAGTTACGTTGCTCGTCGAATCGCCCGCCGATTCGCCTCTAAGTGTTCACCAAACTCTAAACAAGATTAGAAAGAAATAAGTTAGTCAATCAATCTCTAATTAAGCTTAGAATCTAGCTAATAACCCCTCTTTAAGCTCCTGAGATTTCTATCTCCAAAACTTAAAACTATTAAGAGATTTTCGTGGTGATTAAGAGAGAAATTAATGAGAGAAAGAATTTTTGCATTAACTTAAACAAGTAGGATGATGGGTCCTTTTATAGTCTCCCAAAATATTCTTATCAAAAATTATTCTTTAATCATGATCTCTTGCTTATTCTTTCCTAAAATTAATCTCAAATTGTCACATAAGCATCCTAAAAAACGTTTAATTAAATCTGGAATTAATCCAACCCATGATCTAATTATTCTCTTAATAATTCAGGCAAAAATCGTGTTCGATTTTAACACATGCTCGGATGACTGTGAGCTAGACGGTCGACCGAATATAAATGAGAAAAATTCTCTGGAAAAATTCAGACGAACCGCGTCTTGCTTCGGTTGACCGTTGACCCACCAAAATTTCTCCTGGTCGAATCTCATCGGATGACTGTGTCACCTTCGGTCTACCAAAAATATCCCAAGATAGCTCGTGGATATTTCCTCTCGGTTGACCGTTCACGCTCAGTTGACCTAACCCAATTGTCCAGGCACTCGAGATAATTTCGGTCAACCAATTGTGTTCACCCGTTCCTCGTTCGGTTGACCGTTCCGAAGACACCTCGGTCGACCAAACCCTAAACGGTTTACCGTGTTTGACCCCGATTTTGCCTTTGTCAAATTTTGAATTTATTTCAAACAAAATTTGATCTTTTGGGTTTTTTAGCAAATTCATATCTTATGTAATATATTATCCTATAAAATATTAAATTATTACACCCCATAATATACACACCTCATATGAATTTATTATGATTCTAATTATGTTAATTCTCATGACATATTGATTTTATTCATTCACCACATGTGTCTTTTTTCACATGAAACCCGACACATCATATGAACTCAAAATCAAACTTCTTGTTTCCCAGTTTTGTGGTGTGACCTATAGGAGGATCTAAGCCAAATTGGAAGAGATATTAAACACTTAATATCTCAAACTATAGGCGGTATCTAGCTACACATTATAGTTACCTAATTAGCATAGATGTCTTTGTTCCACTCGAACCAAAACACGATCCATTTAGTGATGTAAGTGCACCACTTGTGTCCGTCCCTTACCTCATGATATTAAGAATGTATACAAAGTAGAAATGTGTCACCTTTGTATTATATTCATTTCTTGATCTCTTTAAGCTAATTATAACTATGTAATTTAACTCAAGTTATATTGTGCACATTATAATTTTGCTTTATCTAGGGGCCCACTAATATCATCACTCAATTAAGAGGGGCAACAATAATCGTTTGACTAGCTATCTTTTCCAGCACAAGTCATGTTCAACCAACTATTGTCTTTATCACTATACTCATTGATAGCTTTTGACAATAATCAAATTAAGCACTTCTTGAGTGAAAAGACATAAGTCTCATATCTTAGCATCCGAGACACAGTAAAACATTAATGACACGAAACACAATTCCATAATGTTTTACTTGTTAGGTCTATTCAATATATAAAAGTAATCTTTTCCTCTTTTATATACTCGTGTCGTCAATTATTTGTAGAGCTACAATAATCGATGACCAACACGACAATCTTATCTCGGTGATTAATGTTCTATGTTAATTACCATGATTGTGAATAACTTTTGATTTATGTAAACCATTATATTTTAGAGCTCTATGGTTAAGGACCAAACGTCTCTTCCTTAACACTTCTAAAAGACGAATACCATAATTAAGAAACAAAATGTTTGCACATCCAATTCATAATAATTAACATATAAGATTAAAACTTTTAGAACACATTCCTTTCACTTTCATCTTGAGTGTGTTTCTTGTTGCATTTAAAAGTTTGGGAGATGACCAGAAATTAGTTTTCCACGTGCAATATTTGTTTTGATTTTCCGTGGTGCGTTTAATAAGTCGTTCTTCGTAGTAGCGTAGTAAGAACCTCACCCAACATATACAATGTTGGTGAATGAAGCATATGAAATCTAAGTTACCTAAAAGTTTTAAATTTTGCTATGCTTTCCACTTAATAGAAAAGTTTTCACTTATATGGTTTATTGTCTGAGTACTATTTTTTGAAGTAGTGTGTAGTATTGTTTTTTGAACTTGAAAGTAGCGATTGATATGTTTTTCCCCCTTCCTTCTTGGTAAGGCGTTTGCAGAACATTGCTGACGTTAGAGTTACAAGTTAATGCATTATCCTATTAAGGTCAATGACATGTTTCTGACCAATCTTCCGTTTAAACAAAATGCAAGCCAAGCTATTGTACATGTCAAAAAATTATTTTCTTAAGAATTGGAAAGTATTTTGTTCACAATTTCAAGCTTTTTTATATTTGAAATTACATTTCATTGCATTTGATGTTGTTTGCTTCTTGGTTGATACTCTTTCAAGCTATTTTGCTTTTGGTTTACATGCATGTACAGTGGAATCAAGTTTCTTTACTGCTTTGTTTTATGTTACAATAACCCATTTCACTGATCAAGGCATCTAAGAAGCACGAAGGCTTTAAAGAAAGACGCGAAGGGCCAAAACAAGCAAATTAGACTACCGATCCCTTTTTTGTCTTTATGTATGGGTTCCATCTTCATTTACCATAAAATTGCTTATAGTTCGTTTCTATTATTTTGACTTCTAAAAGTTTTGATATATGGGTTGTGCGGAGTCTGAGTATGCGACCCTGACACACTTGGTCGCACAATGTTGCATACTCAATACCTTAACATTGGGTTTTTTAATTTTTTTAATATTGTTTCTTTTTTAAATAAACTATCTAAAGTTTTTTACTACTTATGACCGCTTGAAACAACTTACTCTTATCAACTTCCTTTTACATATTATACAACCTAGCTTTAGATATGAAGAGACCAGAACATGAAGGGTGAAGAAATCCAAGAAAACGGAAAAACTAAGATCGACGACAATATCAATGTCTCTCATCTAATTGAGAGCATTAGCAAAAATACAGACATCAAAAAAGAAATAATTCGTCTCGAACAAGACAAACTAGATTTCCAACACATGAAGCATCAAGACAAAAAAAGAACTCATCGCACAACAATAACAACAACAACGACAAATGAAGAAACTTTAACGATTGATGAGTTTGTCGAGTAAGTCTTTGACGGATGTCGAAGAAATAAATCAAGAAAAAATTGACTGCGGAATTGGATGATTTGGGCATATGAGGAAACATGTGTTGTTAATTTAGATGTTTTGTGTGTTGTTTCTCGGTATTTTATCAAATGAAATGTTTGGTTGTTGTTTTCTAAATTATTTATTGAAAATATTTACTATTTCTAACTACTTCTCTAAAATATAATAATCAACCAAAAATAATTTTAAAAAATTAACAACATTAATTACCAAAAATAGTTTTTAACTACAATTATCAAAATAATTAACATTATCAAATTAATTAACAATATAAATTAAATTAATAAAATAATATTATTTATCAATAACACCTGGTGGACCAATATTGTTTAATTATTTAGTTTAAATAAATTTATATTGTTTAATTAAATTTAAATAAATTATTTAAAAAAAGATAAATGGATGGAGACCACGTGACTAGAACATGTTACTGTAAACAAGTCACCACAACATCTTTTTTTCTTGTTATATATATACTAAAACCATTCAAACACAAACATAATTCCTCTCACATCATGCGTATCTCGATTCCACAAACTCACCCTTCAATCCGACGGAATCACACAAAAATCATCCTTGGATATGGTTGAAGGATAAGGTTATGCATAACAGCGCTTCACATATCAATCCGTATCTTATCCTCTCTCCATCTCTCTTCTTTCGAATTAAATATTCTGAAGGACACACCATCAAATCTAGTATAGAGTAAACTAAAACCATTGTTGAAAATTCTACCACAATTTTAAGAAACTAAAATTATTGTTGAAAAATTTACCCAATTTTTCTTCCATACGAATAGCCTTACGTACCAACAAAAAATATATAATAAACTAAAATCATTGTTGAAAATTCTACCCCAATTTGAATAAACTAAAATTATTGTTGAAAATTCTACCCAATTTTTCTTCCATACGAAGAATAGTCTTACGTACCAACAAAAAACTATTTTACTCTATCTCTTACTATGGCTCACAAGAACACAAAGGATGACAAAAAATGCAAGAAGCAAGAACGTTCATGTCTTGGCTATTTCTCCAAGATGAAAATGACATGTGCTAAAAAGTAATAATCATTATTGAAAATTCTTCACCAATATCTCTATATATATAAGTAGTGCATATTTGCATGAGATCTTCACACCTCTACAAACAACTACTTTGATCACTCTTTCTTAATTATCTCTCTCTCAAAATGGCTCACAAGACCTTGGTTGTGTTCTCTGTCCTCGTGCTTGCACTTCTCTTCACCTCTTCTGAGATTCTCGCCGTGAGACAGCTTGTTGAGGAAGTTAATGGAGAAGTTGCTCGTAAGTTAAGTTTTTCATCTTACGATTATATAATGTACATCGTCTAAGTCAATTCTAACTCGAGCTTGTTCGAGTTTGCACAAGCACACAAGCTTGACAACAAACGGACCCGACCATAATCTGCACGCTATTCAAATTCAACAATTGGGCAACTTAGCTCTGACTCGTTAAGAACTCGTTAGACTAAATTATAAAATATAGCAATAAAGTTTATATGTTTAGACTATAGGATAAGTAGCCAATATCTCCCTCCACCTCTTCAAACATATCTTCTTGTGACGAGCTCAAAAAAACTTTGATCTAGAGATTGTGTTTGGGTTTCCCAAGAAGCGTCACGTCGAAGCAAAATATGGTTTTACCCTCCGCCCAAATCGTTAAGTCCGCCGGAGTTGACAAAGGTCTGCGATAGGCCGGAGGAGGTGAAGTCACTTACTTCCCTCTTGATGATCCCTCCTTCTAAGTCCCTGCCTAGCACTTCAACGAACGGGCGTCCGAGGATGCAGTTTGCCGCCAAAGGTGTTGGGGCCCACGTTTTGAATATATTATTATAAGGGTAAATTACACTTTGCCCCTTTCAAGTTTGAGAGGTGTAATACTTTAGTCCATTGAGTTTGATTTGTAACACTTTGGTCATTGAATTTGAATTTTGTCACAGTTTAGTCAACCTGTTAGTTTTTTCTTTATTCCGTTAAATCCAATACTTTTGCTTCTCAACCCTTCAAAATTGAGGGACCAAAGTGTTACACCCATCAAACTTTAAGAGACATAATATCATGTTAAGTTTTATTTTTCTTTTTCATAATTTCTAGCTTTAAAAAAAATTGTAGTTCCCATCCAAGTTAAGATCCAATTTATGTACGTAGCATGTTCTAAATTTTTGGGTTTCAAACCAACACCATAACATAACACTATAACATTTTTGGGTTTCAAACTCAAACCCACTCCTTGGAAATTGTAGAACTCCAAGAACAAGTCACCTTTATTAAGAAATAAATATAATAGAGAAATGGAAGATTCCACGATGTATTAGTATAGAAAAGAAATCTAAAGTCTATGTCAACCAAACTTTTTTTCCCAATCTTAAACATATTATCATCGCAAGTAAAAAGTGAACCGCTTTTTGACCCCCCAAAAGAAAACTAAATCCACAACAAAAAAATGATAACACCGTGGAGTTGTCGAGAATAGATGGATACGTTCGAGGTTCGAACTAGAAGTCTACTTGTGGTCGTCGAAGAACAAAAAATGGAAAGAAGAAAGAGAGGAAGTGAGTAAACTAGAGTGGAAGGAATACGTAGGGTTATGGTTTGGGATTTTTGGGTGTGTTTTAGGTTTGAGTAATTTGGAAAGAAGAAATTAGGGATTTAATGGAATGAAGAAAAAACTAACGGGGTTGACTAAACTGTGACAAAATTCAAATTTAGAGACCGAAGTGTTACAAATCAAACTCAAGGGACTAAAATGTTACACACCTCAAACTTGAAGGGGACAAAGTGTAATTTACCCTTATTATAACTGTTGGAAGCCTTTGATGGGTCATGAGCTCGTTCGTCCAAAACTAAGCTTGACTCAAATTGTAATTAACACACCATAGCTGATTTTCAGCTATAAATTGATAAAGCTTTCACAAGTTGAACCTGAACTTAATTAGTTACCTCTCTTCAGGTGCATTCTGAAATACCTCACTTCAGTTTTTCGGAACGAAAAGGAAAGTCTATATTAGTGCAGATTTCAAATATTTTCTGAGCTAACGTCACTCTTAGGAATTGAATATATAACCTTTGTTTGGCACAAAATACTTATTGTACTGGTGAAACCGTATGAAAACACCTCACTTCAACTCACACTCACGTACGCCAATAATTAAAGCGTGTCACCGATCACTTCAACTCACACTTTGTTTGCCACACATGTAACCTTGTTAGTCTATAAGACACGCATTACTATGCACTGGATCATCTTCATTTTACATCAACCAACCACAACATAATCGATATAGTAGCGTAGCCCATGCACCGAGTCCAAATTAATAAGATATGTATGTAGTTTGTCTATGTTCTCATGTCCAAATTAATTTTCTTAATTACCATTTTCTTGTTCAAAATTTAAATGTATCTCATTATTTATAAACACCACGATTTTTAAACACACATAAGTTTGAGAGAAGAAGGAAATTCTAATTAGAATTTTAACATGTAACCTTTGGTAACTCCATTAGAATCTGAAGCTGTGATCTAAGATTATAATTCTTTACTTTCTTCAAGTCACACCATATACCTCAAGATTTCCACTTATTTTATATTATACACAGAGGGCGTCAAAGCTGAGACTGCAAGTGAAATTGGAACTGAAGATGTTCACCCCGACCAGCGTCTCGGACATTGCTGCCAATATTACAGAAGGCGATGCGTCCGTGTGTGCTAAATTTACTCTCAGGAAGTTGAACCATTGCAATAAAAATAAATAAAGAGTGTGCACGCATATCTATATGGAGCACACGGGCCGTAATAAGAGCTTTAAGGGTTCCAAGTTCCAACTACTTGTAATTTGCCGAAACTTGTAATTTTATGTACGCGATGGTTCCTAATTATATATGTTGACTATGTGTTTGGTGTTGTTGTAATCTAATATTCTTTTCTTTAACCTTCGAAGTTCGAATGCATAATTGATCATGTCCTCAGTGATTAAGCTACTAAACACAATTCGTGAAGAAAGACCATGTTCTTTAATTATAACTATTCTAAAAACAAAGATGTGAACATTTATTTGTAATTGGAGTGAATAATATATTGGTACTTGTGATAAGATCCTTTGAATCTATGATCACCTTGACCCTCGTTACGATAGAAAATGAAACAAATATGTGGAATAAACAACAACTATAATTACAACCCATATCACAATTTAGGGTTATTTGTGTAGGTTCACTTGTGAAGTAGTGATAATGGAAAAATATACTTGATTATATCAAATTTATTTTGGAATACTTATGAACTTGAGAAACTGTTGAGGGCATTTGGGTCATTTTTGGGTTAAAATTGATAGGGGACTGCTATGTTTTAAAGATGACGAGTGTTAATTACCAACGAGTGAAAGGTGAAGGGGCAAACTGCAATTAGCCATTTTTTATTAATATGGAGGCATATGCCCACTAGACATGGGAATGGGCTCGACACGGCCCAGGGCACGACCCAAGTGTGGGCCGTGCCGGATCCTACGTTGTTGTGTTGGATTTTTTTCGGTGGTCGGGTAAGGTTTTGGTTCTAGGGTTGATATTTTTAATTTGAAGTAAATATACAATCACTTTTTTGCAATATACAATCATTTTTAATTTGAAGTAAATATGCAAACATTTTTTTCCGGTGGTCGGGTTAAGTTTTGGTTTTGGTTTCTTCCCAAAATAATTTATTTATTAATATATGTCGACTCAAATCGAAAAATAACATAATTGGTTACATATGAAAAAAGCCCGGAGACTAGCTAAACCTAAGAAGTAATGAAAAAAGCTTATGGGGTACTAGGAAAAAAAATACTCCCTAAAGAGAAAGGTTTAGCTACTTAGTATTCAATCTTAATCGTCATTGTTGTTGTTGTCGTTGAGACACATGTTTTGCATTTTGTCCGCAGCATCCATCCAATCATTCAAGCATACGCTCATCTTAATTGACTTGTCAGACGTGCTTTGCCTCTTTTCAGTCAAGATACATGTACCTGCGCTAAATGGAAACTCCGACAACACAGTTGATACCAGATGACATAATAAATCTCGTGCCAAAAAGGAGACTAGTGGAAACCTACCAGGGTTATTTCTGCACCAGTTTAAAATATCAAAAGATTCTAACTCAACAGTAGTTAAGTGCATTTCAGTGTTTAATATATGTAGTTAATTTATTGTGTTTCAATGTTTTAGTTTGGACTACTTTTTTTTACTTAACCAATTCTATTGGGAGTCCTCATCATCATCTCGATCTATTGGAGGTGGTTGTGATGATGAAGTAGCAACATTTGAACCCATTTAACTAACATTAAGTAGTCTTTCATATATTTAAAAATGGCTGTTTAACAAAGACTTACAAACATCTAAATATTTTTGGAAATTTTCATAATTCATATTTTTCGCAAGTTTTCTTCCAAGAAAGCTTGTAAACCAGTAAATTGAAATCTAAGATTCATAATAAAAGCTAATCAAAAACTAAATGAAGGAGGATTCCAATATTTATTAAACGTAGTCTCCATCACATTTAAAATTTCAACAAAATTAACATTTGACCTATATTTCGAAAATACTCTAGTAATTGAAAGTAATTCAAGGATAAATATATTAGAGGTGAGGTTATGCTGTCCACTTAATCTATTAGTGAAGGTGAATTAAAGTTTTAAAAAATCTAACATAATTTTACAATTATCCCAATCTATGGGGGTTAACATTCCCTCACTTTGTTTTTCATTATAAAAGATTGTAATTGCAATATTATAAGGATAACAACATTATAACAATTCATATATAGAATTCCATCTATAGGGGACATCTAATCTAAACATCCTATGTTTAACATGATTATATGCGCAAAACTCTCTAAATTTCTGATATCTAAATGTACTGCTGCAACCTACAAATTAATTAAGGCAAATGCATCCCTAACATTTTTTAAGTAAGGTTTAATTATTTCAAATCCATCTTTTACTATCAAGTTCAAAGTATGACAAACACATCTAATATGAAAAAATAAATCATCTATAGGTGGATGACATTAATTTATAAGCACTACGCTCGAGTTGACCACTCCACCACCACGAGGCCAAACTCGCAAAAAAAGTGCTCGACTCGACATTAAAATGCGTATAGAGAGTGTAAAGAGGAGGAGACTAGAACGTAGAAGTAGGTGAGAAGAAGATGATGTAGGATCTAATTAGCCCTAGAATCAGTCTAAATGGGGTTACATTCTTTAAAAATTAAGCAATAAAAACAGGAACAATATAATGAAATAGGAAGAGAGGGATGCAAACAACAACACTGATGTATAGAGGTTTGGATTCAACCACCAGATCATAGTCTATAAAAACAGGAACAATATAATGAAATAGGAAGAAGAAATGAGGCATTACAAGTCTATTTATTGAAGAAATAAGGGTTTGGATGAATCTGGAAGCAATCCGACGGCTGTATCACTTTCTCTATAGTCTGGTGCACCCAAATGATTGAGATGAAGCCACAGGAGAAATTGGGGCCAAATTCAAGTAATTTGATCCGCCACTGGCGGGTCGGTTATTTCTGATTTAGCTCGTTTTTCTCCAGCAACTTAAATGTTGTATTTTGTACGTGGGGTGCACTCCTGGTCCGCTGGTTCGAGCCCATTTGTCTTAATTACCCAAATACTCCTCAAGATCATCGTTTTGAAGGATTGTTGTGCTTGAAATGTTTTTCGTACGTTCAGGTCCCTCTGGATTTCATCTGGGTCCTTCCTGATTTGCAGATGGGTCATTGTGCATGACAAACATGTCCACTTTGCTTCATTTAAGTCGTTTCTTCTTGCGTTTTAGTCATTTTCTCTTTTTTCTCTTGTTTATTACCTAACACCTGAAATACCACAAACAAATACTCGAGTAGCACAAAATTGGGGTAAAATAAATGATAATAGCATGAATGCGATGTATGATATGCTACTAATTATGTATCATCCTTTTGTGATAATTTTTGCCATGTTGTAATATTTTGTAACCTTTTGTAATTTGGCTCTATGTTGATATTAAACCTGGGATTCGGGTCAGATTGATTTTGATCAATGACAAGATGCTTAGGGTAATGCAATTGTTACTTGAAGAACAAGTGGTAAAGTACTTACTGCTAAGTCCAAGTGAAGAAACCGGTCATCTAACTAGACATTTAGAATCATGTTAACTTAAGCATGCATCATCATTGGTAGTGGATTCACGTCAATCGATTTAGATACAAGCAGGGGCGGACCCAGGACGATATTTAGGGGTGGGCACCCTTTAAAAATATATCAACCAAATAATAATAATTAAAAAAGTTTTTATATTAAATTCAAACATGTTTGTTACAAGGTAATCCTACGAGGTTTCATGCTTTGAAATTTTTTCATTATAACTTCATCACTAATCGTATCGAAAATCTCTCGTTCGATGTACGTAACGAGAGCATCATTAACCCATTCGTCTCCCATCCGGTTCCACAATCTGTTTTTCACGACATTCATGGCCGAAAACACTCTCTCAACTGTTGCAGTTGCAACTGGCAAGACCAATGCCAAGGTAATCAACAAGAAAACCAACGGAAAAGTTAAAATTTTCTTCTTTTGAACCATCTTCTCTGCGAGTTCTGTTAAACTTTTCAAATCTCCAAATTCTGGATTAGATCTGACATCACGAACATAAGTCTCCAATTGACTCTCAAGAACAATGAGATCAAAATCAGAAAATTCTTTGGGATAAAATTTGGCCATTTGAAGCAATCTTGTCTTATCAAACTGAGAGAAAGTATTTGTAGGACTCAAACACGATACACACATCAATAACTCTGTGCTCCCCTCTGTGAAACGGTTGTTCAACTCCTGAAGTTGCATATCAATTACTGTGTGGAATATTTCAACACGATAATGATGCACATTAGAAAATTTCTCTACTCTTCTACGAGAACGCCCTCGAGGATGATAAAATTCAGACATTATAGGAACCATAATATCATGTTTTGTGCAGAACTGGGTAGTTTGATCTAAAATAGAATCCCATCCTTCTTCTCTCATTTCTTGTAGACTTTGTTTTGCCACTGCCACTAAATCCAAGGCATTAATAATGTCTTGGTCTTTTCTTTGTAATGCCACTGAGAGATCATTAGTTAGTCCTAAGATATTTCTCATCAAATGTAAACAAAAAACAAATTCAAAGTCTTGCAAGTTGTCCAATAGAACGTTGGCTTCTCCTTTTTTCCCAGAATTTGAAGTTTCTTCAATAATCTCAAGTACATCAACAATAGAACCAAACATGAGACTCAAATTTATCAAAGCACCGTAATGAGAACCCCAACGCGTATCACCTGGCCTTTTGAGTGTAGTCTCTTGATGCAATCCTCTCCCACTTTCAATCTCTCCCATTTCAAGTGCTTCTGCAATTTTTCCTGATTGTCTTTCACGAAGTATATCAAGTCTTTTGCATGAAACTCCAATGACATTTGACAGACTTGAAACCACATGAAAAAACAAGTCTACTTGACCATGATTTCGAGCAACAGCTACCAAGGCCAACTGTAATTGATGTGCAAAGCAGTGGATGTAATACGCTGTTTCATTGTCTTTAAGGATTAAGGTCTTCAATCCATTGAACTCTCCCCTCATGTTACTTGCTCCATCATATCCCTGACCTCGTATTTTTGCAATACTCAAGCCATGCTTAGAGAGTGTTCTCTCGATTGCTTCCTTTAGAGATTTAGCATTAGTCTCACGGACATGAACAATAGCAAGGAAACGTTCAACAAGTCTGCCATTTTTATCCACAAACCGCAACACTATAGCCATTTGCTCCTTTATCGATGAATCTCACGATTCATCGATTAAAATAGAAAAGAAAGAACTACCCAATTCAGCAATTATTGCACTAGTTGTTTCACTTCCCGCAACACTAACGATGTCCTTCTGAATTTTAGGTGAGACCAATTTAGCATTTTCTGGGGCATTTTTCATAACATTTTTTATGTCTTCACTGATATCACTAAATGTCTTTAACAACTCTAGAAAGTTTCCTTTGTTGCATGAGTCTTCAGTTTCGTCGTGACCACGAAAAGCCAATCCCTGCCTCAGAAGATAACGAACGGCTATCACGGTGGAATTAAGATGAACCCTATAGCTTTTGCGTGTTTGATCTGTCTGCTTATCTAACATTGGTCGGATGTGTCTCTTTTCGTTAGTCAAGCTTTCACACTTGATTCTGGCATGATTATGAGCACTATCGGGCCCTCCAACATGGGAATTTAGACGTTGCTTATCTTTCCAATTTCTAAATCCTATCGAAACAAATGCTTTCTCTGTCCCAGAAGAGCTGAACAAATAACAATAAAGACAGAAAGCAGCATCTTTTGTGACACTATATTCTAACCAATCATTGAATTCACTGAACCATTCGATGTTGAACCGTCGCATTTTGGCACCGATCTTGGTTTGTGGGAACTCATATTTAGGATCAGAAGGGCGGTAAGGTCCTCTTAAGTAATATTCTCTACGAATTTCATTATGCATAGTAGGATGAAATTCAGATATTTGTTTTCTTTCTCCTGGATCTGATACTAATTCAGCTAAATTTATTTCAACTCGACTTCGCTTTTCCGGTGGTTGTGTTTCTTTGGGTTTTTTAATCAAAAACTTATCCATTCCTGACTGAAAAACAAAAATTGAATAGAGTTGTGATCAGACTCCATACTCTAAAACAACACAATGATCAAATTTTTCAAAAGCAAACACTAAATAAGAGGAGTTATTTTATTCTTAAATCAAAATTCGTAATCGAAAATTAAATCTAGCAGGAGATGCAATTCAAAAAATAAGATAGACACATTCATAGGAACCCCCAATGATCAAAGGTGAGACTAGAGAGCAAACTCTCGCTGTCCCACACACCTTCAATCTCTGCTGGCGAGACGAGTATCGTCCCACACACCAGCAGAAGGGCCCACTAGGGACTTGGTTGGAGAGAGTACCTGACCGAAGAACCCGGAGAAGTTCACGTCAACTCGTCAAGTGGTTGTCAACTACAACAACAAAAAATACAAATTAAAGCAATGAAATACAATGAAATTCAGAAGAAACATTACTTATTTCATTCTTAACATGTCTGTTTAAGTCCTGTACTCCTGTAGGTGTCTTTTTCCAACTCAACTTCTAGAACCAATCCAAGCTATATTATTGTCCTGTACTCCTGTAATTGTCCATCAGGAACTTTATTGTCACTGGTGTAATAAATATAATAATACCTATTATATTTATCTTGCGTTAGAAGCTCAAACAACTGTTTTATTAATAAAAAAATGTATGTTATTGTCAAGATCCAATCCAAGCTATATTATTGGTCAGGAAAAACTCTTTTTTTAAATTTTTATCTGTCTCAGAGACAAACCATTATCTTACGAAAGTATATGAATATTTTGTTACACCAAATCAAATTCAGTTGGACAGTTTTCCCGAAGTTAACAGGTTAAATCTGATATGGTTTTTGGTTTCAAGATGTCATGCAGATGTTGTCATAGTTGAATCTGTTTGAACTCGTGGGCATGCAACCTCTAACTTGTACCATGGACTTTCTCTAAGTCGACTTCTTATTCAAATTTAAAACACTGATCATAAACATACGATGCCTAGAGGTGTTAACGAGTCGCATCAAACTCCAAAATCCACAACAAAACTTTTCGGTGATTAAAATTAACATACGATGCCTACAGATCATAAACATACGATGCCTACACTTTTCGGTGATTAAAATTAACACAACAAAACTCCAAAATCCAAGCCATCCCCACTCCTCCACCAGGACCACCACCACCACCAAAACCCCAAAAGATCCCATCTTTCCCGGAATTCTCCCACCAATCCCTGAATCCAACTCCTACCCAACAACGACTACAAGCACAAGAGAGACAGTACGGCAGTACCTGATCGAAGAACTCGGAGAGGCGGAGGCGTGGAGAGGTGGAGGCGCGGACAGGGGCGTTGAGAGATGGGGGCGTAGCCCGGGTGGAGAGGCGGCGCCGTGGAGTCGTGGAGCCGAGGAGACGGAGAAATGTGGAGGAGGTGGAGAAGTGCGGAGGAGTGGAGAAGGGGAGGGAAAGAATCACTGGATTGAGAAGGGGATGGATTTTGGTGGTGGAGACGTGGAGTGGAGTCTTGGTTGGGAAGGTGGACGGATTTTGGGGAAGGTTTTGTGAGGGATTTTGGAGAAAATTTTAATTTTAAGGATTAAAGATACAATGTAATTTAATTTTAATTTGTTTAAGTGTATAACAATTTTAGAATAGTCCCACATCGGAAATCATTAATTGTTAGATGGTCTTTATAAGTTTGTAGCTCTCCACTCTATTGTGAGTTGATCACACACTCACAATGCATAATGGGTCTAATTGGAAGCGTGGGCACACATTAATTTTAATTAAGATCTTACATTAACTTCAAATTTCTGGCGTGGGCACTTGCCTACGCGTGCCCACGCCTAGGTCCGCCCCTGGATACAAGTAGTGGGACTTTAAATTTCAGAAAATATTGTCTAATTAAAAGTAGAGATGCAATTGATGATTTCATAATTAGAGATGAACTACCATTTAGCATTGTGAATCTAATACCTTTAGGAATGCAGTTATGTACCATAATCCATAATTTAGATTAACACTTAAAAATACTATGATTGATCAATTCAGTAAAGAAAAAGAATGGATGATTAGTTATTTTTCATCAATTAACAATAAGGTATCATTAAATAGTGATGTTTGTACCAGTCCAAATAATTATCTTTGTTGTTGTGTAACTGGTCGTTATCTAGATAATTCATGGTTTTTAAATATATTTTTTACCTATTTTGTTGGTGGAAAGTACTCTTTATGTTGATGGTATTGTTGCCAAATTCCTTTTTGATTGTGGAGTGACACACTCCGTCATTACGGAGAAGTTTACGGAAGTTTTGGATCACACCCCTATGCAACTGACTACCAATTTGGAAGTCAGTACGCCCATGGGTGAGGTGGGCAGTGTGGGGAGTTTTCTCCTTGGCACCACAATTGCTTTGGGAGACCAATATTTCCTAGTAGATCTGGTCTTGTTACCGATGGATGACTTCGACGTCATACTCTGACTGTCATAGTACGCCGTTCGAGTTTATGCCATGAGAAAAAGATCTTGATCCCAAAGAAGGACTTGCCTAATGTACTGATTAAGGGAATGAAGGGTAGAGGAGGCTAAATAATCGTGTCTGCAATGTAGGCGCAAAAGTTTAGGCACCAGGGTTGCAAAACATTCTTGGCTACTCTGGTAGTTCAAGACCCCGAGACGAGGAGGTTGGAAGACATAGAAGTCGTGCAGGACTTTCCAGAGGTGTTTGATGCATTGCATACATTGCATCATATGTCTTTCATTTAGAATATTTTTATATAAATAAATGCTACTAAGGTATTGTTTTGAGCAATTGTGCAAAATTAAAGAGTTACAATGCAATTTACCAATATTCGAGCTAAAACGCGTGCAATGGACTCAAATAGATCACAAAGACCAATTAGCTACAGATTGAAGCTCAAGTTGAAATCCAATTGATTGCATAAAAAGCCAGGGACCTGATCGCAAATTAGAAGGACTAAAAAGTTATTTTGGAGAAGTATTCAAGAAGAAATTAAATTCGGATCTCCAAAGATATGCAATAATCAATTCAGACGCGTGGAGGCCATCTAGAACATACCAAAAACACACCCGCAAAAGCACAACACAATCTGAGCCATCCATGCGGCGTTTTTGCCGCATCTGACGGTCAATGTGCGGCGGAAACGCCGCATGGTGTGTGATCCGTGCCCCTGGATTTCGTCCAGTCGTGTCATAGCACATGCCCTTCCTTATTCATACTTAGGGTTCCTTGTATCGGCTATAAATAGCCCCGAAATTATGTTGTGAGGGGAACTTTTTGGTATTCCATTCTATAGCAATAAAATTCTGCCAATTTATTTCTCCATTGTCTTTGTGTTTCGTAAGCTTAGTTTTAGATTAATATTTCATGTTCTTAATTCCAGTAGAGTAGAGTAATTTAGTTGTTCTTTATTCTTCTCTTAGAATAATTTGTTGCATGCTTAGAATAATTGCAGTTGTTTTCGTAGATCGTAGTTTAGTATAATATTTCTTTTGTTCGTAGTCTCTCGATGATCTCCATGACCCCTTCTCCTCATCTTCTCCCCATGGGTTTCTAAAACCCTCCAAAGGGTGGGGGTGACGGATTTAGGGTTAGACAAGAGAGATCGTTTTTATTTTAATTTCTTGTTAGTGTTTTGATCATATGAGTTTTTGTTAAATCAATTATCATATGATGCTTAATATCTCACTTGATTTATAATAATTTTCGTGATCTCTAATCTAACTCGAAGATTCATAACTCCCACCCACTGGACTCTCATCCATATTTGTTTTCTTTTTAGTTTTTGTTGATTTAGAAAATTGAAAATCAAAAAAATAACAAGTCTCCAATCAACCTTATTTCTTTCTCTTTCTTTCCTTAATCGAAAATCACAAAAATAACAAAGTTTTCTCCCTCCTTGTGTTCGATCCGTACTTGCCGCGTCTTCATCGACGCCGTGCACTTGCGGTATAAATAAAAATCTCATCAAGTTTTTGGCACCGTTGCCGGGGAGGCAACGAAGATTTTGTTTATTTTTGGTGATTTCGATTCTTTTCTGTTTATCGTGTGCGTAATCTAACTATTTGGGTTTGCGTTTCAAGAGCCAACGGAGTGCGCGGCGAAATCCGGGCACAGTCGCAGCAAGAAGGGCGGCGAAATCGCCGCACCTAAAGAACAATCTGCGGTGGATCTACCGCACGTCTGAAGCATCTGGGCTTCAATTTTTTCTGGGGTCGTCTCCATCTCTGGGTGGACGCGTAGAGCAACTGGAAAGTTTCAAGAGCGGGCGGCGAACCCGACTGAGCGTGCGTAGGTAAACTTTGTTGCCTTTTTCCTCGTAATTTCTATTTTCGGAAAATTTCCTTTTTGGTAGAATTGCATGTGTAGGGCAAACTTCCATAATTGGCACTAATTCAACTTGTGACCTAAAATTTTGCAAAATTAGAAAGGCCTTAGTGCATGCATCATTTAGAGATTTTCTCGCATTATGCATGCTAAATTTTGCAAATCAATTCATTGTTGAAGAGTGCTGGAGGCAAGGTACGTGCGCGGTTTTTATCGATTGCATTTAAGCATATAATTTAGTTTGCATACAACCTTGCAATTGTCCTCCACTAAAGACCAATGTTTGACTATCTTTGCTAGATTTAAGTTAAACTATCTTAAGTGGACCTCTGTAGGAAAGATACGGTGGGGATTTTATCACCCTTCCGTGGCCCACAAATAACAATCCCAAAGTGTCACCCAAGCCTTAAATTAAAATCAATTAGACATTGACCTCTAAGGACTCAGACTCAATTAAGGAGAAGATTGGTTTGACTTGCTATGACTTGAAGCTGGTCAAATTTAATTTGGTGTCTAGAAAGTGTTTTTGTGTTGACGTAAGTCTTCCAAGCGAAGTGGTTGTCTAATTGGCACCGACTCTGTCGGAAGCGCCCCCACTAGCTATACACTGCCTGGCCAATTTGGTTTGATTAGTGAGGGAGGTGAATCAAGCGAACCAATTCGACTCAACCAGTTAGGAGTCGTCTAGATTTAAGCTACACTAGGTCTAGGATTGTTTGAACCGTGGTTGTTTAGGAACTTCTGACCAACCCTCTCATCTATCTTTTAGAGTTAAGTTTCCCTTCTCATCTGAGTTTTCTTTCTCTTCTCACCTCAATTCTCTAGATTAGGATTCCTTTCTCATCTTTCCCCTTCTATTGTTTGTTTCCATTTTTGAAAAAAAATATAAAAAAATAAAAATAAAAAAATCAATTGATTCTTGAATTTGAATTTGGAATTTGAATTCAAAAATTGATTCAAACCGGTGCACTCAGATTTGGGTTCGGGACTTGAGCAATCGACTCTCACGAGTTCATCTAGATTCCGGTCTAGAGCTCAACTCCAATCCACCTGTTGCACCACCTCACCCGGATCCAATGGGTGAGAATGTAATGGACCCACCTGTTGCACCACCTAGGACTCTGAGGGATCGGTGCTACCCAACGATGGCTGCTCAGCCATCGTGCATCGTTATGCCCACCATACCGGGTCGCGACTTCGAACTAATGGCACAATATATGAGTATGTTGCCCAAGTTCACCTCTAAGGAAGACCCATATCTTCTTTAGAGAATTTGAGGAAATCTTCTCTCTTATGCGATACCAACATATCTCTGAGGAGGCAGTGCATCTTAAATTCGTGCCTCTAGCACTGAAGGACGACGCTAAGAAATGACTATATAGTCTAGCGGAAAGATCTATTAGGAGTTGGGCCGAGTTTGTTCATGTATTCTTAAAGAAATATTTCCCCAACCATAAGACTATTAGGATTAGGAATGAAATTGTTGCATTCGTTCAATCTGAGAGCGAGCCGTTCTATTCCTATTTAGAAAGATTTAAAAGTCTGTTGACCCAATGCCCTCATCATGGAATTCCAAGATGACAATTGTGCCAAATTATTTATGAGGGATTGACACCTACATCTAGGGTTATGTTAGAATCTGTAAGCCAAGGAAACTTTATGTCCAAAAATGAGAATGATGCTTAGAGTTTTCTTGAGGACTTAGCTGATAATAGTATGCAATGGGATACGGCTAGGGCACCGACCAACCCGAGTATTGGATCTAGAATAGCAAATCAATCCAGATCAGGTGTCTTAGCTGTAGATGCTTCTGTAGCTGCTGAAGCGAAATTAGCCACCCTTATGCGTAGGATGGAAAGTCTAGAGCTTCAAACCTGACCCCTAGTGAATCAAATCTCTTCTGTTTCTTGCTCTAGGTGTGGTCAAACTGGTCATGTTTTGGAGGAGTGTGCACACATTTCTTCGGACATGGAACAAGTTAATGCTGCGTTTAATCATCCTAGGAACGACCCTTATTCGTCAACCTATAATCCAGGTTGGCGCAACCATCTCAATTTTTCATGGAGCCAAGGGAATTCAAATCCTGCACCCATGCCCCAGCAAGGCCAACCACCTAGACAACAAATGTACTCAAACAACAACAACAATAATAGTGATGTCCGATTAACTGGATTGGAAAACTTAATGAAAATATTTGTTCAAACAACTACTCAATCTTTTCAAAAGCTAGAAACTCAAGTAAGTCAATTAGCACAAGTTGTAGGTGAAAGAGAAAAAGGAAGATTCCCAAGCCAACCCGAGGTGAACCCAAGAATTAACAATCCACACAATCAACATATGCCATATCAACCACCTCAACCATTTAATCCTCAATTATTCAATCCTCAACAAATTAGGCCTCCACCTAATGTACCACATAATGCACCACCTCCTAATGTGAACAATAATAACAGACCAGTTCATATGGTTCAAGAAGAAGAGCAAAATCAACACATAATGCTATACTTACATTAAGATCTGGAAGATCTGTTAATAACAAAGTCACTCACCCTTTGGTTAATGAGCCTAATAATTCTGTCACACTTGAGTCATCTAATGAGCCACCAATTCAATCTGAGGAACCAATTGAAATTGAACCAACTGAACCTGAAAGAGTATTCATTGCTAAAGCACCATTCCCTAATAGACTTAATAAGAATCATACAAATCAAATTGAGAAAATGTTGGAAGTTTTTAAGCAAGTAAAAGTAAACATCCCTCTATTAGAAGATATTCAACAAGTTCCACCTTATGCAAGATTCTTAAAAGACTTATGCACCAAGAAAAGGAAAACACAAGTACCAAAAAGAGCCTTCTTAACTGCAAATATAAGCTCTGTGTTAACCCAACCCACACAAATCAAATATAAAGACCCTGGTTGTCCAACTATTTCATGTGTAATTGGTAACACCTTAATCAATAGGGCCTTGCTGGATTTGGGTGTTAGTGTTAATCTGCTTCCTTACTCTGTATATAAAGAATTGGATATAGGAGACCTTAAACATACTAGGACCACACTCCAATTGGCTGATAGATCTGTTAAGATTCCTAGAAGTGTGGTTGATGATGTTCTGATCAAAGTGGGTGAGTTCATATTTCCTGTGGACTTTGTTGTCTTAGACACGGAGCCTGTTGCTAACCCTAACAATCAAATTCCTGTGATCTTAGGAAGACCTTTTTTAGCCACTTCCAATGCCCTAATCTATTGTAGGAATGGATTGATGAAATTGTCATTTGGAAATTTGACTGCTGAGCTAAATATTTTTAACTTAGGGAAGCAACCTGGAATTTTCTCTGATGAATTGAGTGAATTGAATTATATTCAGGATTGTAGTGAGGATGATTTGATTTCGGATTACTTAAATTTCACCCAATTGGATGAAGTTGATTTTCAAAATAACCTGAGTGGTGAGGCCACAATTTGTGACCAAATCAATCATATAGGTTCGAATCGATCTTCACCCAATTGGTCAGCCTTAGGTGGACTTTTAGCCAAACCAAGGCCTCAAGCCAAACCCTTAGTACAAGAACCACCATCACTAGAGTTGAAGCCTCTCCCTACTACAATTAAGTATGCCTTTTTAGGACCCTCATCCACCCTCCCAGTTATTATAGCATCGGATTTGACCCCCAATCAAGAGAAGGAATTGTTGAGAGTCCTCAGTAGGAATAAAGAAGCTATTGGATGGACCATGACCGATATCAAGGGGATTAGCCCATCTATAGTCCAACATAGGATCCATTTGGAGGATAATACTCAACCCCGTAGGGATCCGCAAAGGCGACTTAACCCGGTCCTAACTGAGGCGGTCAAAAAGGAAATACTTAAGTGGTTGGACAATGGAATTATATACCCTATATCTGATATGCTTGAGTTAGTCATGTTCAGGTTGTCCCTAAGAAATCTGGAGTTACTGTAGTTGAGAATGAGCTTAATGAGTTAGTCCCGACCCGTATCCAAACCGGTTGGAGGATTTGCATTGACTATAGGAAACTGAATTCTGCAACCCGTAAGGACCACTTCCCTCTTCCTTTCATATAGGGGAGAGCAGGACCCGGGTCGGACCGGTGACTGGACCGGACACGACCGATCGGTCCGGGTTTGGTCCGGGAAATTCGGATTTCATCCGGTCCGGTCCGGGTTTCGGTCCGCCAATTTTTTAAATTTCGGTCCGGTCCGGTCCGGTCCGGACCGAATGCTCAACCCTACTTTCATAGATCAAATGTTAGAACGGTTGGCCGGATATGAGTATTATTGTTTTCTTGATGGATATTCCGTCTATAACCAAATTCCTATCGCTCCTGAGGATCAGGAGAAAACTACTTTCACGTGCCCATTCGACACATTTGCTTTCCGTCGCATGCCCTTTGGCTTGTGCAAAGCTCCTGCCACATTTCAAAGATGTATGGTTAGCATCTTCTCTGAAATGGTGGATAATTTCATGGAAATTTTCATGGATGATTTCTCTGTCTTTGGTCCCACTTTTGCCAATTGTTTGAACCATTTGGAATTAGTACTAGTATGGTGTAAGGAGAAGAACTTGACCTTAAATTGGGAAAAATATAATTTCATGGTTAAGCATGGAATAGTACTTGGTCACATTGTGTCTAAGGATGGAATTCAAGTGGATAAAGCCAAGGTGGATTTGATTAAGCATCTCTCTCCACCAACAAATGTCAAAGAGATTCGTTCATTGTTAGGGCATGCCGAATTCTATCGAAGGTTTATCAAGGACTTTAGTAAGGTGACTAGACCATTGACTGAATTATTAGCAAAGGACTCTAAGTTTGAATTTTCTGATAAATGTTTGGAGTCCTTTAACCACCTTACGAGGGAATTGACGTCGGCACCCATTATTCATTCACCCGATTGGACCCAACCCTTTGTGATGCATCAGATTACGCCATAGGAGCAGTGTTGGGTCAGAAAATTGAGAAGAAACCTCACGTGATATATTATGCTAGTAAAACATTGAATGATGCCCAATTGAACTATACGGTAACCGAGAAAGAATTTCTAGCTGTCATTTTTGCCTTGGAAAAATTTCGACAATATTTGATAGGCACACATGTGATTATTTACACAGATCATGCGGCAATAATACATTTAGTGAACAAAAAGGATGCCAAGCCGCGTTTATTGCGTTAGATCTTACTACTGCAAGAATTTGATGTCGAAATCCGTGATAAAAAGGGTTGTGAAAATGTAGTCGCTGATCACTTGTCTAGAATTTCTCTTATCCCAGTGAATAACACACCAGTGAATGAGAACTTTCCGGATGAGCATATTATGGTTGTGTCTGGCGAACCATGGTTCGCCGATATAGTCAATTTCTTAGTAACTGGTGTGACCCCGACTGAATGGTCTAAGAACGATCAAGCCAAATTTAGGTCCCTAGTGAATTTTTTTTATTGGGATGACCCATATCTTTTCAAGTATTGTTCGGATCAAATCATTAGGAGATGTGTTCCTGAGAAGGAATTTGCAAGTGTTCTATCTTTTTGTCATGACCAAGCATGTGGATGACATTTTGGAGCCAAGAAAACCGCAACCAAAGTTTTACAGTGTGGATTTTATTGCCCCATCCTATTTAAGGATGCATTTGCATTTTGTAATTCTTGCTCTAGATGTCAAATGCTAGGAAAACTCTCTCGTAGAGACATGATGCCTCTGCACCCTATTCTCATAGTTGATATCTTCGATGTTTGGGGCATCGATTTTATGGGCCCGTTTCCAATGTCTTTTGGGAAGGAGTATATCTTGCTAGCTGTGGACTACGTGTCCATGTGGGTTGAGGCTATCCCCACAAAATCCAATGACAACAAAGTTGTTGTAAAATTTCTGAAGGAGAATATTTTCTCCCGATTCGGTACTCCACGTACCATTATCAGTGACCGGGGTACTCATTTTTGTAATAGATCATTTGAAGCTTTGATGAGAAAATATTCCATAACTCATAAGTTAGCTACCGCGTATCACCCTCAAACAAGTGGACAAGTTGAGGTTTCCAATAGACAAATCAAGCAAATTCTGGAAAAGAGGGTTAATGCCTCACGTAAGGATTGGTCTGTAAGAATTAATGATGCGTTGTGGGCCTATCGGACCACTTTCAAGACCAATTTAGGAACGTCCCCTTACCGGTTAGTCTATGGAAAAGCGTGCCACTTACCGGTCGAATTGGAGCATAGAGCCCTTTGGGCTATTAAGCAACTGAATATGGATTTAGAGGCAGCCGGTAATGCTCGAAAATTGAATTTAGTTGAGCTTGAGGAAATAAGAAATGAGGCTTATGAGAATGCTAAAATTTATAAGGAAAAGACCAAAGTTTTTCATGATAAATCCATCGTTAGGAAATCTTTTTCTCCTGGACAGTTGGTCCTTCTCTATAACTCTCACCTTCATCTCTTTTCCGGCAAACTCGAGAGTCGTTGGACCGGCCCTTTCATGATCAAAACCGTTTTCCCTCACGGAGCGGTCGAGATCAGTAATCCGGAGAACGGTGAAAACTTTAAAATTAACGGGCATCGATTGAGGCCCTACTTAAATCGTCCCTCCAATGTTGCAGAGGAAGTCGTGTTTTTACACGCAATTCCTCATTTTGATTAAGTTTTAGTTTATTTCTCCAAAAAAAAAGTTGGAGAACGGTGGAAGTACATGACTTATTATTCTCAATCAAACGTATACCACTTTAGCAACATTCTATCACCATGGTGTTTCCCGAGAAGAACTTCCACCCGTTGCTTGTTAGTGATCAATATGGCACCCACTTTTACGACGAAATCATAGCACGGAGTTGGAGTTACTTGGTCCATAATAACAATGATGTTTACTGCCCTAGCTTAGTGGAGGAGTTCTATAGCAGTATCACTGACATGGACCTGGACAGTGGGTACATTTTACTGAGTTGGAGAAACAAAGTCTGGGCGATTGACCTCCACATCATCTCCAACTTGACTGACATACCACAAGGGGCCTCCACTTTGCCATCCGAGGAAATCAGTTTCTATCGGTCACTCATGGGACCAGATTTTGTGCTTAGCCGTGATCGGGGTATCAATGGCAGATCCATGTACCGGAATGTCTTTATAGCATGTAGGTGGGCATGCCAAAACGTCACGAGTAATACCCACAATACTTCTTTTCGCACCGTTGAGAAGGGCATCGTTCACTCCCTGATGACCCGTGATCGCACTTACTGTATGTGCCGACGGCTTCTGACCACCATTGGAGAAGGCCACCAACGCAGCTCCCAACCTCTGCCATGCCTTGTCACCACTATCTGCAAGCACTTCATGGCCTATGAGTCTTTCTGGGCGTACGAAGCCGACCTGCTCCCTTGTACGGTGGAACGCGAGACATCTTCCTATCGTGGCACTATAGCGGACCTGTGGACACCTCCAGAAATGGAGGATGCTAAGCAATCAAGTGAGTCGTCTGAAGACTCCGCAGCATTCTGGGCTCAGTCAACCCCAGAAAACTATGACGAGCATAGGTCCCGAATGTGGGGCGGGATGAGGCGCCTCAATAGCAAACTGAACAAAGCACTCTCCGACCATGGAGAGTCGTCATCCCGAAGGTGGTAACTTTATTATTTTTTGCATTTCCTATATTATTTAATTTTGCATACATTGGGGACAATGCATGAAATAGGTGTAGGGGGTGACTAGTTATCTACCTATCTGTTTTATTTTTGTTTCAAAAAACACTTTCAATGTTTCATGACATAGCTTAAGATTGAACTACCAAAACCCGAGGACAAATTGCATTGAGTTTTTGTTCCTTATTATATAGTTCTGCTTGTAGAAATTATGACATAAATCTAAGTTCTAAAGAAATAACCCATTACCCTTTAAGACATATATGCACATAAATTGGATGAATCAAATCTTTGAAGTGGTTGATAAAAAGCAGAGGTTGAGGAAAATATACCGGGAAGTGTGGACTTCTGATAGCAATTAAGCCTTGAGGAAAATAAAAGGGGAATAAAAGTGAGGAAAGCACATCTTGCAAAATGATTACAAAAGCCCAAGCCTTCGAGTCACTGGTCCGTAGGGTATCTTGAAACCCGGTAACTTGAGTCTGCCAGCTCGGGATTATCGACCAAACTCGCTACACGAATGCAAAAGGGTAAAAGTGTCAAACAAGCAAATATGTTGAATCACGGGGAATTATTACTGTAAGATACTCAAGGCCCAAAGTTAGAAGAATGATCCATGCCATGGTTGATCCAAATGATACTTCACCACCAGAGGAGGTGTGCAAAATAATTTAAGTGATAACATGTATAGAAGGGTTAGTGGTGTGAATGTTGGAGGAACAAAGACCAAGTCAGAATTTTTATGAGTTAAATGTATATAATGAGCATGCAAGAGTTCTAAGTGAGATGTACGAGGTTGAGGTGGAGATATTGAGAGTTATTAATGAAATATTGAATTAAGACTTTGTGGGTGTGTCAACTGAAAACCCTCACGAGACAAAACTCGTCCTCTAAGGAAACGTAGGGGGTTTAAAGGCTTGTTGCACATGCTAAGTGCAACCGTGATTCCTACGAAAGTGGGTTAAAATTTCCTTGCTTTCATACTTATATTTTTTGTTTTGTTTTGCTCGAGACTAGCAAAATCTAGGTGTAGGGGTATTTTATGCATTGCATACATTGCATCATATGTCTTTCATTTAGATTATTTTTATATAAATAAATGCTACTAAGGTATTGTTTTGAGCAATTGTGCAGAATTAAAGAGTTACAATGCAATTTACCAATATTCGAGCTAAAACGCGTGCAATGGACTCAAATAGATCACAATGACCAATTAGCTAGAGATTGAAGCTCAAGTTGAAATCCAATTGATTGCATAAAAAGCCAGGGACCTGATCGCAAATTAGAAGGACTAAAAAGTTATTTTGGAGAAGTATTCAAGAAGAAATTAAATTCGGATCTCCAAAGATATGCAATAATCAATTCAGACGCGTGGAGGCCATCTAGAACATACCAAAAACACACCCGCAAAAGCACAACACAATCTGAGCCATCCATGCGGCGTTTCTGCCGCATCTGACGGTCAATGTGCGGCGGAAACGCCCCATGGTGTGCGATCCGTGCCCCAGATTTCGTCCAGTCGTGTCATAGCACATGCCCTTCCTTATTCATACTTAGGGTTCCTTGTATCGGTTATAAATAGCCCCGAAATTATGTTGTGAGGGGAACTTTTTGGTATTCCATTCTATAGCAATAAAATTCTGCCAATTTATTTCTCCATTGTCTTTGTCTTTCGTAAGCTTAGTTTTAGATTAATATTTCATGTTCTTAATTCCAGTAGAGTACATGTTCTTAGTTTTAGATTAAGCTTTGTTTTAGATTAATATTTCATGTTCTTAATTCCAAATTCAAATTCCAGTAGATTAATATTTCTTTCCTTAATCGAAAATCACAAAAATAACAAAGTTTTCTCCCTCCTTGTGTTCGATCCGTACTTGCCGCGTCTTCATCGACGTCGTGCACTGGCGGTATAAATAAAAATCTCATCAGTGTTCCCTGCAGATATCTCTGGACTACCACCGCACTGAGCGATTGCGTTCAACACCAAGTTGGTAGCTGGTACAACTCCGCAGTCGAAGGCTCCATATCGGATGACACCTACAGAGCTGGCTGAGCTGAAGAAATAGTTGTAGGAGTTGATAGATACAAGATTTATTCGACCCAACGTCTCACATTAGGGAACGCCTGTGATGTTTGTGAAGAAAACGGACGAGTCGTTGCGGATGTGCATCGACTACAGGATGCTGAATAAGGTTACCATCAGGAACCGATACCCTTTACCCATGATTGAGGACCTTTTTGATCAATTATAGACTATGAATGTTTTCTCCTAGATAAATCTGCGATCCAGTTATCACTAGTTGATGATCAAGGAGGAGGATGTCCAGAAGACGACGTTCTGGACCCGGTATGGACACTATGAGTTTGTAGTGATGTCGTTTGGATTGACGAATGCACCTGCAACATTCATGAGCCTGATGAATAAAATGTTCAAGCCGTACCATGATAGTTTCATCATCGTCTTCATGGACGACATCCTAGTCTACTCACAAAATAGAGAGCAACACCGGGAGCATCTGAGGGTTGTACTTGGTATCTTGAGGGATCAGAAGGTTTATGCCAAGTACACGAAGTGCAACTTTTGGCTAGATCAGGTAGCATTTCTAAGGCACATTGTATCAAGGGACGAGATCTTAGTGCACCCGATGAAGGTGGAGGTTGGGACGCAGTGGAAGATCCCGACGAGCGTGATATCATGAGTTTTGTAGGACTGGCATACTACTATCGCCATTTCATTAATGACTTCTCCAGACATGCTTCACCACTGACGATGTTGACACAGAAGGTGTCAAGTTCGTTTGGTCCCAGAAGTGTGAGGACAACTTTCAGAAGTTGAAGAGTGGGCTGAGGACTGCGCCGATTCTGACTCTTTCGAGTGGCAGTGGTTGGTACGTGATGTACAATGACGCATCAGGGACCACCTTGGGTTGCGTACTTATGCAGCACAGGAAGGTAGTGGCGTACCTATCGAGATACAACTGAGGGTGCACAAGAAGAACTACCCTACGGATGACCTGGAGCTAGTAGCAGTGGTTCATGCTTTGAAGACCTGGAGTCACTTTTTGTATTGGGAGCAGTTTGAGGTTTTCACCGACCACCATAGTCCAAAGTATCTGTTCTCACAGAAGGAGATGAGTACGTGGCATCGTAGATGGCTCGAGTTCATCAATGACTACGACTTCACCATTTCCTATCACTTGGGGAAGGCGAATCCGGTAGCATATGCCCTTAGCAGGAAGGTGGAACTGTCAGTGGCCAGTATGTGCATTTAGGAGTGGAGACTGCTTGAGATTTTAGCATAGTGGAAACCATTCGCTGAGGTGCCAGAGGGGGCAATGATTGCTGGAATGAGAGTAGAGCCTCAAATAGTCTCGAAGGTTGTGGAGGCCCAAAGTATAGATGATGAGTTAGCCAGGCTGTTGCAGTTGACTGCGAAGGATGGATCTGACGTAAGTGTGGGGTTAGATGGAGGTCTCAGGTGCAGGAACTGTATCTGCATACTAAAGGTAGATGATCTAAGGAGGGATATCATGGAGGAGGCACACAGAGCCAGATACTCTATCCACTTCGGGAGCACAAAGATGTTTAAGGACCTGCAGTGAAACATCTTGTGGAAGGGCATGAAGAGAGAGATAGCAGAGTTCGTGTCCAGATGTCTGGTCTGTCAGCAGGTAAAGATTGAGCATCAGAGACCAGCATGGCCGATAGAAAGGATCAAGCTGCCATAGTGGAAGTGGGAGCATATGACGATTGTTTTTGTCACAAGGTTGCCAAAGACAAAGAACTTTCATGATGCAATTTGGGTCATCGTCGGTTGACTAATTAAGTTGGTACACTTTTTAGCGATCAGGACCACGTTACCGCTGGAGGATCAAGTTAAGTTGTACATCGAGGAGATAGTTTGACTGCACGAGGTACTAATGAGCATCATCTCGGATTGAGATCCCCGATTCAATTCCAGATTTTGGGGGAGTCTGCAGAAGGCTTTGGGGACGCAGTTGAAGTTCAGTACAATGTTTCACCCACAGATAGATGGTCAATCAGAGAGGACTATCCAAACCTTGGAGGACATGCTGAGAGCTTGCACATTGGATTGGGCAGGACAATGGGATGTTCACTTGCCGCTGATAGAGTTCGCCTACAACAACAACTTCCAAGCTAGCACTGAGATGACACCTTACGAGGCGTTGTACAGAAGGTCGTGCAGATCACCGATTTGTTAGAGTGATTTAGGTGAGAGGCAGTTAGTGGGGCCTGAGCTAGTGCAAATGTATGCTGAGAAGGTTGATGTTATCCAAGAGACAAGCAGCAGCTCAGAGAAAGGCAGAAGCTACGCGGATAAGTGTAAGCGAGAAATGAGTTTTGAGGTCGACGACCAAGCATTTTCGAAGATCTCCCCGGCCAGGCAATAGTGATGTTTGCGAAGAAGGGGAAGCTCAGTCTTAGGTATGTCAGACCGTTCGAGATCCTATACCGTGTTGGAGAGGTCACCTACTGGATCGCCTTGCCATCGTAGTTTTTGGGTCTTTACAATGTCTTCAATGTATCGATGATGAGAAAGTACGTGGCAGACAAAGCGCACGTTATAGAGATAAAGGTTTCAGAGATCGAGCATGACTCATCTCTAGAGGAGAGGTCAGTAGAGATCGTGAACCGCATGGAGCACCAACTCAGGAGGAGGACCATTCCGATGGTGAAGGTGCGATGACAACATCACAATGTTCGTGAGGCCATCTAAGAGATTGAGGAGGAAGTTTGGAAGCAGTATCCGAAACTTTTTGGTGAGTCGCTTACTTCTAATTTTGAGGACGAAATTTCTTTAAAAAGAGTGGATTGTTAAATCCAAAACCTTGTAAGAGGTTAAGTGTGGTTAATGGAGTGGATTAGGTGAAGGTTTGACTTGGGTGGTTTGGGATGTATGGTGGAGTGAGGGGAGGTATGTGCTTCCATGCCCTTGGGGTGAAGAGTTATTTTTTAAGGAGAAGCTCACCCATCTCTCCCTCCCTTTTCAATTCACTTATTCCTCTCCCATTTCCCCCCAGTAACTACGGCCACCAATGGCGAGAACTCCAGTCAGCAGCGACTGTAGCGACAAGGAGGTGGAGGTGAAACACAGCGTGATGGAGTGAACCTGTGCGACATCAAGGCATGACGACGTTGAGACGAGCAAAGAAAGGTATGCCAAGTTCCTTTAGAATGTTCACACAAGGTGTGTGAGGGGTTGTGATCGTCGTCGGAGGCCTAAGGTGTCACCGGTGACGAGGGACGCACAAGTGTCTGTCATGGAACAGTCGATCGGTCATAGTGTAAATGCAAGGTTATGCCCAGTGACAGTCGAACGATGCCTTTTAGCGGTTGACCGGTTGTATCGAATTGTTGATCATGAGAAGGCCCTGTTATTTTCGGTTGAACGAGTCCTTCGTGCGTTCGATCATTGCCTTGTAGTTTTGACCTTACCAGGGCACTCACCTTCTAAACGTTCTACCACCTTAGACTCATGTCCGACCAGTAACTTAAGTGTACATTTTTTAGTATTCAATGGACTTATGTTTGGTTCGACCGGTTGTAATTTTGTGGAACATAGAAGGCCTATGTTATTTTCGGTTGGACGGGACTCCTTTGCCGTTCGACCGTTGCCCGATTGATTTGCCTTTTTCTGGCCTAGACCTTTAAACGGTCGACTGCCCATGATCTCTTGTTTAACCGTTGTGACATAAGTTGTGTACCTAGAGTTCGACCCGTTTAGGCGATTGTTCGAACCCCTCCCTATCCATTGGGAGCGGTCGACCGGTTTGCCTATTTTGGTCGACTGATTGTGCCCAGATTTGAGTCATTGCCCTCGTGTAGTGTCAATTCTGTCCATAGAAGCTCGTGTCCTCACCCTGCACGTGAGCCGGGAGGTGACGGTGGGTGTGATGACCACGCCTGCCGAAGGACCGTCGAGTGGAAGAGTGTGGATACTTGGGGCACGAGCCACCTCAGTATTATGAACAGTGGCGTAGCATAGAAAATTCCTTTGGATTTTACTAGGGTAGTATACCTGAGGGATCGCGGATCCTAATGCGTGATATTGCACAACTCCATGGAACAAGATGACCTTGCGGACTTCAGTCCGGATGTGTCGATTGGCTGACATTATCAGTGACGGATACGATCGACCGACCTTGATAGCAATGGATGTGATCGCGCGACCTTGGTGGAGTGAGAAGAGATGAGTAGAAGGTGGTGATTGGAAGATTAGTAAGGATTTGGAAAATAGAAATATTCTTCTTGTGATCATTCAATAATAACAAACTCTTTATATAGAGTCTACATATTGCTTATAGTTGTGCAATATTGAATGTTTGGTGATGAATTGTTAAGATCGATTGAGTTTGTGGTTGAGTTCCTAGGATGTCAATTGGTGTGACTTCCATAGGATGTCAATTGTACCAAACAAATCTTCGTTACAGATTGATGATAGATTGACAATGGAATATATAAAGGGGTTGGATGAGTTCTTGAATTTTGCAATTGTAAATTTGGGAAATTTGGTGGTTATATTCCTTGCCCATGCAAGAAGTGTAGAAATCAATCACTTCTTAAACGACACCAAATTCGTGAACATGTTCTTCTCAAGGCTTTTATGCCAGATTATCCTACGTGGGTACGCCATGGCGAAAAACTACTTGGAAGGAATATGAAATTTCAGTCATCCGTCACTACAACTTCAAGTGTTGTTGACGACATGCAAGCAATGTTGCAAGATACTTACGGAGATGTCGGAGGTGAATAAGTTAATACGGAAGATGACAATAGTATTTATGAAGATGTTATGGACGACTGATTGACATCATATCATGCATATATTCGAGTCTTATATCCTCTATTTTTAACCTAAGCATTTCTACGTAATGAGTTTTATGTTTAAGTTTCAGTAATAAAACAAGTGAGAACAAGAGACACAAAATGGACCTAAGAGCAAGAGAAATGACTGAATTGTAAGACGTATGTTTTGAGATGCAAGAGAGAAAGACCCGGATGTAAACCAAAAGGACCAATGAGTAAATCAAGAAGCTCCACAACATATGAGGAGTATTTTGGCAATTAGAACCGTGCCTAAGCTCCAACAACCAATTCAGGTGCACCAAACATGAAGAAATTTATCCGCAAATTTCATGTGTACACACACTCCACCCCTTAGGGGTTTCTCTTCCTGAATAGGAATACTACCTACACTTGTGCTTTATTGAATACATTCATCACCACTTATTTCATGTGTACACACACTCCACCCCTTAGGGGTTTCTCTTCCTGAATTCCAGCTTGCTTTATTAGTTAGTTTAGTTTCATTGTTGATTGCTTTCGTCGTCTTTGTTTGTTGCTTACTAGTGTAGCATAGCATAATTTAGTTTAGTTTAGTGTAATCACTTCTTCTTCCCTACTTTCCCCACTTGCCTTCGAAAGAACTAGAGTCGACACACCTCCCTGTGGATCGACTCGTACCTGCGCTATCTTCACCGAAGGCCGTGCACTTGCGGTATTAAGGCGAACATATCAACGAGAATATGAAATGGAAGAAGTTGAAGTTGTTGGTGACCTAGATCGTCTTTCGGAACATGTGAAATATGATGAAGAAACGTTGTATGCAGGGTGTAAGAAGTTCACGAAGTTGTCGTTCTTGGTTCGTTTATTTAATGTGAAAATCTTGAACGGTTGGAGCAATAAGTCATTCTCTATGCTTCTTTCTTTGCTTCGAGAAACTATTCCAGATGGCGGCAGAAATATCTCGTCGTCATTTTATGAAGCTAAGAAAGTCGTGAAAGAGTTAGGACTCAGTTGTAAGAAGATTTATGTTTGTCCTAAAGATTGCATGTTGTACTGGAAAGAAGATGCAAAGAAAGACATTTGTGACCAATCTGGGTCGCCGAGATGGTCACAATGAGTAAACGAAGAAGGTGAAATCTGGAAAAAAAATCGGATAAGGTTCTGAGGTATTTCCCATTGATCCCAGACTACGTAAGCTGTACATGTATAAGGACGTGGCGAAATATATGAGGATCCTGGCGATGCGCTTGCGTGGAAGCACTTGGACAAAACATATCTGGATTTTACTGCAGAGCCAAGAAATATTAGGTTGGGTTTGGCAAGCAACATGCTTAGTCCTTTTGGTACAATGTCATTGAGTCACAACACATGACCAGTGATATTGATGCCTTATAATCTACCACCTTGGTTGTGCATGAAACTGTAACGCCCCGAAACAGCGGAAAATTTAAAACTTTAAACAGATAAAGAATTAACACAGTGGACGTCACCAAACCACAAGTACAGATATATATAATAGGGAAACTGTACAATACAAGAGTCAAAGATGATTACAACCCAACACAAAAGATATACAACACATGTACAGGGGAAAAATCATCCACCTCGAAGAACCAAAGAGACAAGATCTGGTCTGGGTGCTCCTGTCCGCAGTCACCACCTCCTACTGACGTGTACGACCTGACATAAAACATGAATATGCCTGAGTTTCCCGTGGGACACCCCGTATGCCAGACCCCTAAAATATGAACATAATATGCGTAATGAAACATGAAATGAAATGAAATGCAGTAAAACACAACAATCTCCCGTGCACACCAGGCACCGCCGGAACACATTGGCCTCGGGTCTCAAGGGTCCTCTCACCCCAACCCCTCAATCACACGTGCACACAAGGCACCGCCGGAACATCATCGGCCACGGGTCTCAAGGGTCCTCTCACCCCAACCCCACAATCACACGTGCACACAAGGCACCCGCTCCTCAGAGCCACAACAACGTGCACACACGGTACCCGCTCCTCAGAGCCACAACAACAACGTGCACACACGGCACCCGCTCCTCAGAGACATAACACAACCCTCCTCTCAGGCCGACAATGTCTGTACCGTCGCCCCAAAAAAGGCCGGAGACCCGTTGCCCTCGAGGCGGATCCAACAACACACGGCACAAGCATCCATATGCAAAACAGTGCCCAAACGGTCGAACGGAAGAACCCAAACGGTCGACCGAACACCACAACTATTCCTCAGAAAAACCGAATTAACGTCCAACCGGTCGAACGACTCTCAAATCACGGTCGAACGAAATCCAACAGGGAAAATCCTCTCTCGCTCAAAAGCACCAACGGTCGAACGACCCTCAGATCACGGTCGACCGAAAACAACCAGGGAAATCCCCCAACAAAACCGCACTACACGGTCGACCGAAACCACACTCCCGGTCGACCGGCCAATAAGTTAACTTAAACGTCGGTCGAACGAAGTCAATGAGCGGTCGACCGTTTAGATGGTCAACGCCCCCAACTGACCTACAACAGTGCTTTTCGGTCGACCGGCAAAGGGGACCCGTTCGACCGAAAACACAGAGCATTTCTCCCTTGGTAAAACGCACCACCGGTCGACCACTCGAAGAGTATCGTTCGACCGGTGCAAGGGTTTTCCGCCCAAAACACACTACGACCGGTCGACCGCGCCATCCCGCCGGTCGACCGTTGCAGAGCAGAAATGCTGCTGCAAGGTTCTCGACGAGCCTTCCGGCCTACCGTCGGCCACTCCAACCCTCGCAATGGCTAAAATGAGGTCTACACTAAAGCTTGGCATACCTTAAGGCTTGAAGAAGCCTTTGAAGAACCTCGGCGAGCGCTTCCTCGCAAATCTCTTCTTCTCCGGCGAAAACCCGAACCCGATCCTTTTCCTCCGGCCACCCGATCCGGCGAGCCTCGAATCACACGATCCGGCGAACCTCGAGCTCCTCCTCTCCTCAGAGAGCTGCGGATCACGCGAGAGGGAGAGAGACTTGAGAGAGAAACGAGTGAGAGAGTGAGAGACAAGTGTGAGAGAGAGAGAGAAGAGTTTCCAACCTTATATACTCCACCTCTTTCAATCTCCACCATCCATCACAACTCCTCCCATCCATCTCAGCCCTCCATCTCCTCCCCCCCTAATCCTCCACCTAATCACAATAAACCCAATTAGCAAAGGATTAGGATGTAACAATCCACCCTCCTCAAAGAATTTCGTCCTCGAAATTAGGACCAATTCTCACCGAACAAATCCGGGTACTTCTTCCGGACCTCATCCTCAACCTCCCAAGTGGCTTCACGCTCGCTATGGTGCTGCCACCTGACCTTCACCATCGGAATGGTTCTCCTCCTGAGCTGGTGCTCCATCCGATCTACAATCTCCATGGGCCTCTCCTCAAGAGATAAGTCCTGACCGATCTCCGGAACACAGATCTCAATCACATACGATGGATCGGCAACGTATTTCCTCAACATAGAAACGTGGAAAACGTTGTGAATACCCGAAAGCTGCGGTGGCAAAGCAATATGGTAGGCAACCTCTCCGACACGATCAAGAATCTCAAAAACGGTCCGACGTACCTCGGACTGAGCTTCCCTTTCTTCCCGAATCTCATCACTCCACGAGCTGGTGAAATCCTCAAGAAAACGTGATCGCCCACCTCAAATCTCAACTCTCGTCTACGTCTGTCTGCGTAACTCTTCTGTCTGCTCTGAGCCGTCGCCAACCTCTGTCTGATCATGCCAACCTTCTCAGCATACATCTGAGAAATCTCTGGTCCAACCAACTGCCTCTCGCCTACATCACTCCAGCATACCGGCGATCTGCAAGGCCGACCGTACAGAGCCTCGTACGGTGCCATCCCAATGCTCGAATGGTAGCTATTGTTGTAGGCGAACTCGATCAACGGCAGGTGTTCATCCCAATACCCTGCCCAATCCAGAGTACACGCTCTCAGCATATCCTCTAGCGTCTGGATAGTCCTCTCTGACTGCCCGTCTGTCTGTGGATGAAAAGCTGTGCTAAACTTCAACTGAGTCCCCAAAGCCTTCTGCAGACTACCCCAAAATCTAGAGGTAAACCTCGGATCACGATCAGAGATAATACTCACAGGCACACCATGTAACCGGACTATCTCCTCGATGTACAGCTTCGCCAAACCCTCTAACGGTAAGGTGGTCCTGATCGCCAGAAAATGCGCCGACTTGGTCAGTCGATCAACTATGACCCAAATCGCGTCGTGAGATCTCCTCGTCTTCGGCAACCCGGTGACGAAATCCATAGTCACGTGCTCCACTTCCACTCTGGCAGATCTATACTCTGCAGCTGCCCCGCTGGCCGCTGGTGCTCAATCCTCACCTGCTGACAAACCAAGCACCTGGACACGAAGTCTGCTACATCTCACTTCATCCCTTTCCACCAGAAACTCTCCTGTAAATCTTTATACATCTTGGTACTCCCCGGGTGAATGGAATATCTGGCTCTATGTGCCTCCTCCATGATAGTATCCCTCAGATCACCTGCTCTCGGTACCCAGATCCGACCTCTGAACCTCAAGCCCCCATCGACTCCGACACTGAAGTCTGATCCGTCCTTAGCAGCTAACTGCATCAGACTGACCAACTCATCATCTGCTCTCTGAGCCTGAACAACTCCCGAAACAGGCTGCGACTCCACTCGAAGTCCTGCAATCACTGCCCCCTCAGAGCCCTCCGTAAAAGGTCTCCACTCCGTGAAGGCCTCAAGCAACCTCCACTCCTGAATGCACAAGTCGGCAGCTGATAACTCCACCTTCCTACTCAAGGCATCCGCGACAGAATTCGCCTTCCCCGGATGATACGAAATGGTGAAGTCATAATCCTTTATGAACTCTAGCCATCTGCGCTGCCTCATATTCAACTCTTTCTGCGAGAAGAGATACTTCAGACTCTGGTGATCTGTGAAAACCTCAAACTGCTCTCCATATAAGTAATGCCTCCAGGTCTTCAGCGCGTGAACCACCGCTGCCAACTCCAGATCATGAGTCGGATAATTCTTCTCATGAACCTTCAACTGCCTCGAAGCATAAGCGACCACTTTCCCGTGCTGCATCAACACGCAACCCAGACCGATACCAGAAGCGTCACTGTAAATCACATAGCCTCCGCTACCACTCGGTAACGTCAAAATCGGTGCTGTAGTCAGTCGCCTCTTTAGCTCCTGGAAACTGTCCTCGCACTTCTGGGACCAAACGAACTTGACACCCTTCTGTGTCAAAGCCGTCAGTGGGGAAGCAAGTATGGAAAAGTCCTGAATAAACCGACGATAATAACCTGCTAAGCCCACAAAACTCCTGATCTCAGACACACTGGTCGGAGCTCTCCACTGAGTCACAGCCTCGACCTTCTCTGGATCCACAAAAATCCCGTCTGCTGACACTACATGTCCCAGAAAGGCCACCCGATCTAGCCAGAAATCACACTTCTTGTACTTAGCATAGAGCTGCTGATCTCTCAGAATGCTAAGCACAATCCTCAGGTGCTCCCGATGCTGCTCTCTGTCTGGTGAGTATACCCATATATCATCCACGAAGACAATCACAAACCTGTCGAGATACGGCTGGAAGGTCTGATTCATCAGATCCATAAACACTGCTGGTGCATTCGTCAGTCCAAACGACATCACCAAAAACTCATAATGCCCATACCTCGTCTTGAACGCTGTCTTCTGGATATCTGCATCCCGAATCCTCAACTGATGGTAACCGGATCGCAGATCGATCTTCGAAAAGACCCTCGCTGATTGCAACTGATCGAAAAGATCCTCGATCTTGGGTAAAGGATACCGATTCCTAATGGTAACCTTATTCAACATCCGATAGTCAATACACATCCTCAGCGAGCCATCCCTCTTCTTCACGAAGAGCACTGGAGCTCCCCAGGGTGAAACACTGGGCCTAATCAAACCTGAATCTAGCAGATCCTGCAACTGCTTCTTCAGCTCAGCTAACTCCGCAGGCGCCATCCTATATGGAGCCTTCGACTGTGGTGTAGTCTCTGCTACCAGATCGATTCCAAACTCGATCTCTCTGTGAGGCGGTAATCCGGTGATCTCATCTGAAAATACCTCAGGAAAATCCTGAACAACCTCGATATCCTCCAACTTCTTCACCTCAAAATCTGGTACCACAAGCATCGCTAAGAACGCTCTACAACCCTGGTGAATCATCCTCTGAGCCTTCACTGCCGAAACCGAAATCCGACCATCTCCACTCTTAGTCCCTCTGATCAACAAATCAGGAAGACCTTTCCTCGAGATCAGAATCTTCTTCTCTCGGCACAAGACCCGAACATCGTACTTGGACAGCCAATCCATCCCAAGTATGACATCGAAGTCTACCATCGGTAATAAGACCAGGTCTGCTGGGAACTCCTGGTCTCCCGAAGCAACTATGGTGCCGGGGATGAAGCTCCCCACAATGCCCACCAAACCCAAGGGTGTATAGACTTCCAACGTGGCAGTCAACATCGCAGGGGTACGGCCTAACACGCTCGCAAACTGCTCAGAGATGAATGAGTGTGTGGCCCCGCAGTCGAAAAACACTCTAGCAATCAAACCATCAACATAAAGCGTACCTTCCACCACAGCGCTGGCGTCTCTAGCCTCCTCCGCCTGAATGGTGAAGACACGTCCCACACTCTTCCCCTGCTGGGATGGTGCAACCGGTCGACTCGGTCCAGCTCCGCTAGCTGAGGAGGAACCCGGTCGTCCACTAGGTCCACCTGACCTACTTGGGCAGGAACGAATAAAGTGACCCATCTGGCCACGACCATGGCACGCACCAGATCTAGCCCCACACCCGCGCCCGGGGTGAACTCTACCGCACTGCCTGCACTGCCCTGAGTACTGAGATCCACCACTATCAATCCGGGGCCTCTTGCCCGGATTTCCCGAAATCTGATCTCCAGGTCGCACACTGGTCTTCGTCTGCACCTTCCTGGCCTCTACCGTCTCCTGGTAGTCCTGCTCCATAATCGTCGCAAACTTCACTGCATCAGCTAAAGTCTGTGGCATACTCGTGGTCATACGTGACCTGAACTGTGGCCTCAACCCTCGGATAAACTTCCGAGCTCTCTGCTCCGGTGTCACATAAGTATCCGGGCAGTAACGCTCCAGGGCGTGAAACCTGCTAATATAGGCCGTCAGCGTCATCTCTCGCTGCTCGAGTGCCAGGAACTCCTCCTTCTTCCTATCCCGCGCATGCTGGGGAAAATACTGCTGGTTGAACTCCGCAAGGAATTCCTCCCAGCCCACCTCCTCGCTGTCCTCAAACACAACAGCCGACGTGGACCTCCACCAGTTGGCCGCCTCACCGTCCAACACATAGGTGGCCAGATCCACCTGCCTCTCAGAAGGACACCCAATCTCTCTGAAGATCTTCCGGATCTTGAAGACCCAATCCTCAGCTGCCTCCGGCTCACCACTGCCATCGAAGGAAGGAGGGTGCTGTCGCATAAACCGATCCAGCACTGCCCCTGCCCCTGCCTGCTCGGCCTGCGCAGACTGGCGCTCAAGAAACTCGCCCAGCCTACCAAGAGTCCCCTGAAGGGTCCTCCTCTCCTCCTCCTCTCTGTCCTCCCTACCAGTCTCCTCACTGGCGCCCCTATAACGTGAAGGTGGCCTCACACGTCTCGGAGCCATCTACACAAGAGATCAGGAAACGACAATGAATTATGATTATGAATGAATGAATGATGAATGGAAACTAAATGCAAGACCTCTAAGGTGGTTTCATTGGACAAGCACACCGGGACCGAAAGCTCTGATACCAAATTGTAACGCCCCGAAACAGTGGAAAATTTAAAACTTTAAACAGATAAAGAATTAACACAGGGGACGTCACCAAACCACAAGTACAGATATATATAATAGGGAAACTGTACAATACAAGAGTCAAAGATGATTACAACCCAACACAAAAGATATACAACACATGTACAGGGGAAAAATCATCCACCTCGAAGAACCAAAGAGACAGGATCTGGTCTGGGTGCTCCTGTCCACAGTCACCACCTCCTACTGACGTGTACGACCTGACATAAAACATGAATATGCCTGAGTTTCCCGTGGGAAACCCCGTATGCCAGACCCCTAAAATATGAACATAATATGCGTAATGAAACATGAAATGAAATACAGTAAAACACAACAATCTCCCGTGCACACCAGGCACCGCCGGAACACATCGGCCTCGGGTCTCAAGGGTCCTCTCACCCCAACCCCTCAATCACACGTGCACACAAGGCACCGCCGGAACATCATCGGCCACGGGTCTCAAGGGTCCTCTCACCCCAACCCCACAATCACACGTGCACACAAGGCACCCGCTCCTCAGAGCCACAACAACAACGTGCACACACGGCACCCGCTCCTCAGAGCCACAACAACAACGTGCACACACGGCACCCACTCCTCAGAGCCACAACACGACCCTCCTCTCAGGCCGGCAATGTCTGTACCGTCACCCCAAAAAAGGCCGGAGACCCGTTGCCCTCGAGGCGGATCCAACAACACACGGCACAAGCATCCATATGCAAAACAGTGCCCAAACGGTCGAACGGAAGAACCCAAACGGTCGACCGAACACCACAACTATTCCTCAGAAAAACCGAATTAACGTCCAACCGGTCGAACGACTCTCAAATCACGGTCGACCGAAATCCAACAGGGAAAATCCTCTCTCGCTCAAAAGCACCAACGGTCGAACGACCCTCAGATCACGGTCGACCGAAAACAACCAGGGAAATCCCCCAACAAAACCGCACTACACGGTCGACCGAAACCACACTCCCGGTCGACCGGACAATAAGTTAACTTAAACGTCGGTCGAACGAAGTCAATGAGCGGTCGACCGTTTAGATGGTCAACGCCCCCAACCGACCTACAACAGTGCTTTTCGGTCGACCGACAAAGGGGACCCGTTCGACCGAAAACACAGAGCATTTCTCCCTTGGTAAAACGCACCACCGGTCGACCACTCGAAGAGTATCGTTCGACCGGTGCAAGTGTTTTCCGCCCAAAACACACTACGACCGGTCGACCGCGCCATCCCGCCGGTCGACCGTTGCAGAGCAGAAATGCTGCTGCAAGGTTCTCGACGAGCCTTCCGGCCTACCGTCGGCCACTCCAACCCTCGCAAAGGCTAAAAGGAGGTCTACACTAAAGCTTGGCATACCTTAAGGCTTGAAGAAGCCTTTGAAGAACCTCGGCGAGCGCTTCCTCGCAAATCTCTTCTTCTCCGGTGAAAACCCGAACCCGATCCTTTTCCTCCGGCCACCCGATCCGGCGAGCCTCGAATCACACGATCCGGCGAACCTCGAGCTCCTCCTCTCCTCAGAGAGCTGCGGATCACGCGAGAGGGAGAGAGACTTGAGAGAGAAACGAGTGAGAGAGTGAGAGACAAGTGTGTGTGAGAGAGAGAAGAGTTTCCAACCTTATATACTCCACCTCTTTCAATCTCCACCATCCATCACAACTCCTCCCATCCATCTCAGCCCTCCATCTCTTCCTCCCCTAATCCTCCACCTAATCACAATAAACCCAATTAGCAAAGGATTAGGATGTAACAGAAACAACCTTATTACATCCTGTCTTTGTTAATTCTGGTTCTCAAGCACCGGAAAATGACATGGATGTGCACCTGCAACCATTAATTGAAGACTTGAAAATATTATGGAATGAAGGAGTTCTTACATATGATTCACATTTGAAATAGAATTTCAAGATGCACGTGGGTGTGTTGTGGACAATAAATGATTTTCCGACATACGCTAATCTTTTTGGTTGGCGTACCAAATGAAAATTTGTTTTTCCAAGATGCAATAATGATACATACAATATTCGATTGAAGTACGAACGGAAAGAATCGTTCATGGGTCACAGAAGATGGGTTCCGGATGATCATCGTTGGCGTCGAGATAAGAAGAATTTTGATGGAACTAGGAGTTCCGTACTGCGTTGTCTGCCTTATTAGGAAATGAAGTGTTGCAGCAACTTGCCGGTTATGAAGACATTCAGTTTGGAAAACCGTTACCGTCTGGGCAGGGATAAATGAAAAAAAGATGTGGAGTAAGTGAAACTTTCTTATGGTTGGAAGAAAAAATCAATTTTTTTTCAACTACCATATTGGAAGAATCTTCTTCTTCGACATAATGTAGATGTCATGCATACAGAGAAGAATGTCTGTGAAAACATATTAAATACTGTGTCGAAGGCAGACAAATCAAAAGTGATGGAAAAGCTCGGATGGACCTACACGAAATGGGTATTCGTCCAGAGTTACATCTTGGGGAGTCAAGTAAAGGGAAGCGTTTAGAATCTTGATTCGTCTTGTTGAATCAACAAAAAGATATATTCTTTGAGGTGTTGCATGACCTAAAGGTTCCTGATGGGTTTTCGTCAAATATCAATGCAAGAGTACAATTGAAAAAGAGAAAGACTTCTGGTTTAAATGCCACGATTGTCACATACTTATGCAACAAATCCTTCCTCTTGCTCTTCGGAAAGCATTATATGAAGATATTTGTGGAGTTATTGTGACACTTTCTTCATTTTTCATGGGCATTTGTAGTCAAATAATTGATGTACAAGAAATAGAAAAGTTGAAGGGTAAAATGTTGTTACTCTTTACCAGCTCGAGTGATTGACATCATTTCATGCTCATATTTGTATCTTATATCCATTATCTTTCACCTAAACAATGCTATGTCACGAGTTTTATGTTTAGTTTTCAGGAATAAATAGGTTTGAAGAGATGAAGCATAAAAGGACCCAAAAGCTGGGAAAAAGGACTGAATTGTGAGATCTAGGGACCAAGATGCAAGGGAGAAGGACCTGAACGCAAGACAGAAGGACCTAAGAGCAAACCAGAATACTCCACACCATCATGGGGAGTATTTTGGAAATTCTATTCGGGTCGGAGCTCCAATAAACGAAGTAGATGCATCTAAGACCACCAAATACACTAAGCAAAGCCCAACACAAATTCCAGATGGATCCGGACTTTTTAGACCGCCAATTGGCGGTCCAAGACCGCTAATTGGCAGTCACTTTTGGCCCAAATCCGCTAATATTTCTCTGGGTTACGTATTAGTGTATATTTAGTCCATTTTTGGTATTGGTTTAGTCCCAAATCGGGGGATTGTCCCGGAGTGGCTTTTTCTTTGGCTATAAATAGAACTCTTCACCTTCTATTGTAATCACTCCATATTTTAAGTGGCTATTCTTCCTACTAGAAGTGAGGCCTTGAAGCACACACTAAAGTAGGAGGATGCTACTTTTAATGTGAGTCATTTTATCAATAAAGTTTTGTGTTTCTTTCATTGTTTGTTTATGCTTCTTTTATTGTTTGTGCATGTTTTAGTTTAATCGTCTTTTATTTCTAGCTTAGTTTTAATATGTTTTCTTTGCTTAGTTTAATAATTAGTGTAATGTTTAGTGAGTAGTTCCATCCCCTTTGGGGGGTGGAGTAGATGTACATACATGCATTAGAGAATGGGATGAATGCTTTATTTTTGATGTGTTGATAAAACATGAATGTATGCTTGCTTGTTTAGGATAGAATTTATAACTTGATGAGTTTTGCCAAAATGATTAGACACCTCTCATGCTTGTTTTGGTTCTTAAATAAACAACTTGCATATGTAAATGTTAATCAACTAAGTTGGTGAATAGATTGATAGGTTTTGCCATAACATTTAGACACTTCCTATGCTTGATAAACACCACCTTCATGTGCTTAAAGAATGTATTCTACACCCACCTCTTTGCATGTGTGTACTCACTCCACCCCTTAGGGGTTTTCCCATTTCTGTATTCCAGCATTCTTCTTTTGTTCTTAGCTTAGTTGTCATTTCATTGTTTGTTTCTTTCGTTCGCATTTCATACTTCTTAGCGTAGTTTAGTGTAGAGTAGCATAATCAATCTTTCTTCCCCAATTTTTGCCACTTGATTTCTGATAAACAAGAGGCTGCTCACCTCCCTGAGGACGACCCGTACTTGCCACCGCTTCATCGCGGCCGTGCACTTGCGGTTTAAATTAAAACGTTCAACAAGTTTTTGGCGCCGTTGCCGGGGACCGAACCCGGGTTTTCCCATTTCTTCATTTTTCATGGGCATTTGTAGTCAAATAATTGATGTACAAGAAATAGAAAAGTTGAAGGGTAAAATGTTGTTACTCTTTACCAGCTCGAGCGTATCTTTCCCCTGAGATTTTTCACGATCATAATGCATCTACCTATACACCTAGTTGATGAAATTTTATTAGGTGGACCATTGTTTTACAAATGGATGTATCTTATAGAGCGTTATTTGTTTACATTGAAAGGTTATGTTCGAAACAAAAGTAAACCTGAAGGATTCATCGTCGAAGGGTACTTGGCAGAGGAGTGTTTACCATTTTGTCCTCGTTATTTGGATGAGGTGGAGACAAAATTAACACGTGAAGAGCGGTACACCGATGTAGAACCAATTGGGGCAGACAGAACTCATTTTTTAGACTGGGTGTTGTTGGAGCAAGCTCATCGTTATGTAACATTTAATCTTGATATTGTGGCAGCGTATCTAGATCTCCATTTGGAAGAATTATCTTCAGGTACAAGGAATTTGAATCCTCGTCAACTAGAAAAAATGCACAGTGATTTGTTCGAGACGTGGTTTTGTGAGTTCGTGAATAATATGCATGTTCAAGAGAGTCCAGATGTTACAGAAGACTTGAAATGATTAGAAAGAGGTCCAACAACTAAGGTTACATCCTATGATAGATATTGTGTGAATAGATACAAGTTTCATACGAAAAGTTTGGAGAGTACACGAAGAACCCAACATAGTGGCATTACCATGAAACATCTAGTTATTCAAGTAGTAGGGATTCAAATCCCATATTTGATGTCATTATATATTATGGTACTTTGGATGAAGTGATTGAGTTATCTTACGGTCCTAGGTTGAAAATAGTGTTGTTTAAATGCACATGGTTTGACGAGTCAGGAAAAGATAGGATACAAGTTGATAAAATGTCCCGAATGAAGCACGAGAAAGATCTATTCATCTTAGCTTGTTACGTGGAACACTAGTTCTATGTTCAAGATCCAGTTCAACCTAATTGACACGTTGTATTGAAATATCAACCCAGAGCATACTTTGGTGATTAGGTAATGTATTAATTATGTTTGTTAGCAATTTTTGTATATGTTTGTTATTAGTTTTTATATGTTACATGTTATCTATTATGTTCAATATGATCTTATGTTTGTTAAATTTTTTGTATGTGTTATATAGGCATGCCTCTATGTAGGCGCATTGTTCGTACCCGACAACCGGTAGATCGAGCTGAAGAAGAACCACAAGCACTCGATCCACATCATGACATTGTTAAGGTGGTTAGGCCTCAAGAAGTGGAGGGTGTACCAGAGAGGTTCGAAGTGAACTTCATAAGAGACCAGGAGACAACAATGATCATCATGGCCACTCTAGAGCACGTATTGTCGACGACGTTGAAGGTAACATAGTGTTAATTTTTACATTAATATATACATTCATGTAAAGTTAATAAATATTATGTTCTTGTTTTGTAGGACAAACAACTGAGCCTAAGCCATCTATGAAGACAGGTCGAGGGCCAACTAGAGGGGTTGATCGTATTCCTTCTACTGGTCATCAGTTTCTAGGTCAATGGAATGATGACTTCGTCCCGGTCGGACTGTGTGGAGAGAAGCTGAATGCGACATTGCCTTTTTTAGCCCAACAACCTGAGTGATGGCCGCTACATATTAAGATGTCACATCAAAGTCGTCAACATTTCTAGATTCGTGGGATCTTCTTGTGGTACGTCTTCGTTTGATTTTTAATAGATTTAATACATGAACGTTAATATAATGTACTAACAAAGGTTTATATGTTATTCGTAGGAATGTTTCGATATAGGGAATAATGTAAACGCTTGGCACTACTGCTTCAAAATGATAAGCAATTTTTTGAGAGATTACCGATATTCGGTAAAGAAGATATACTATACGCCTTTTGAGGCCAATGAAGAGCGTGTTGCATATTTGAGCTCGAGAGGTGATCCACGGGTTCGTCCTGACCAAATCATCATTCAGTGTAATGAATGGAACACTGAAAATGCACAAGTATTAATATTTTTGTTCTTTAAACATTTGATTTTGTATTTATAATATCACATGTTAACCTTAAAATCTTTTCTTTAATTGTAGAAAAATTCCTTAACAAATAGCATCAACCGTGGCCGCAAGAAGATGAACCACAAGATGTGATCCAAATCCTTTGCGAGCAAGGCAAAACTTCATGTAAGTTTTAGTGTTATGTAGTTGTTTTAATTTTTTTGGTTATAATATGTAGTTAGACAAATATGGATTTTCACGACCTTTATTATTGCATCCTAATTAATACATAATTTTTTATTTTTATTAAATAATTAGATGGATGAAAACCAAATCAGTACACCTCTCCCCAAAATTGAGAAGATGACTCAGTGTTATTCAAGTCAACCAAAAATGGTACGTTCTAACTTTTTAAAAGTTTAAATTAAGTGTTATTTTAACTTTAAGATATTCGTAACCTTTGGAAAAAAGAGAGGTTGGGATACAAGAATTGACCAGTCAAAAATTGACACAACACACACAGTCTCAAGAGCAAGGAGAGAGTTTTAAAGCTCGTGAGTGTTGGCTTTTTGGCCTTAATCTATGTTTTGATGATTTAATCAACCTAATCTTAATTATGATCATGTAGAGTAGCACACATGTTACATTGCATATATATTTCTTTGTGCTAACCTCTACAGGTGATCAAGACTCAATGAAGAAAGGAAATCAAGTCAAGACATGTAATCAAGCTTATTTGAAGACATGTATTTTGTATTTCTTTGAGTCTTAGGAACTTTGTGTAATTGAGCATACTTGAACTAAAAACTACTCAAACACACACTAGGTTCCCTATAAAAGTCACACACCAAAATTCACATAATTTGGACTTCAATAGATCACCGAATCTTAGACCGGAAAACACCAAACAATTAACATGAACTATCTGCCCACATTCGGTCGAACGAAACAGACCATTCGGTCGACCGGATGATCAATTATCTTGTTTGTGTTTTACTGCCTAATTTCGGTCGACCGTGTATACCCTTTCGATCGACCGTGTGAACTCATTTTTCCAACCGTTAGTTGTCGTATATACCCAACAGTCGTATTCGTATTAAAACAAAAATACCCCAAATACATTTCTTGTATCGCTCGACCGAGGACCTTGTTCGGTCGACCAAATATCTGTCTCTTGACAAACCCGAACTTCCTGTTGGAAATCGGTCGACCGTGTACCTTGTTTTGGTCGACCGAATATAACCTTGTCTGTCAACCCCTTAAAGCCTGTTGTGAATCGGTCGACCGAATCCTTTGCGGTGTTCGACGGATCACTTAAGTGTACCTAAATCTTAGCGTTGGGCGGTCGACCGTTCAGCCCGATCCGGTCGACTGAACTCATCCAGAATTGGGTCCTCCGAGTTTCTATTTTGTGTATCTTACACCAACTTATACACAATCAACCCCAACGGCTATATTCTCTCTAATGCTTATAAATAGAGTTGTAAAACACATTTTAACACAACTCTCCCACTACTATTTGTCCAATACATTAGAGAGATACTCCCAAGCTCAAATTTTCCCAATCTCACACTCTAAGCCAAAATTCCACACCTTTGATCATAGCCAAATCATACTCAAAGTGTGCTCAATATTTAGAGAGTGTTCCACTCATTTGTTGTTCAAGGAGCAAGGATTTCGGTGAAAGCCCGAAGTGTTCTCTCTCGGATTGTGAGAGGAAGAAGGTCAAGCAAGCGAGGGTGTTCGTGGTGCTTGTTTTGTAAAGGCGTTCTCTCCCGGCCCGGAACGAGGAGTGGATAGTGAAGACGCGAGTGAAGCTTGCAAGAGAGGACGTAGGCAGTGGCCGAACCTCTGTAAAAAACCCCGAGTCCATTTTGGTTTGCATATTCCTTCCTTACTTGCTTGTTTGTTTAAATTCTGCTGCGCATATCTTTGATCGTTAAACAAGTAGGTAATTAGGAATAAAAGTGATTAGAATTGTAGACCCTCACGATCCTACAATGAGGTGATCGAGAATGAGGTTTTAGAAGAAGTCTTGGGAAAAGGGAAGACATATCGTGTGCGTGGTGCTGGTATTGGAGCCTACAAGATAGGCAAGACCTCAAGTGGTCGACATAGCAACACTCACATGGATCATCTTCAGACCAAGATTTCACAGTGCATGTCAATTGTAAGTGTATACTTAACTTTGTAGGTTTATTTTGCAAGTTTATTGTATGTAGTATAATATTAAAATGAATTGTAGGAGGAGCACGAGAAGTTGAAGGCTCAAGTTCCCAAATTGATGGCGACTCGGTTTGGAGGACATCATGTATATATGTGTATGAAATTTGTTGTTTTAATTATCTAAGATAATATATACATTTTAGATTGTTCAAGCAATCAAAATCTAATTTTTTTTACAGAGTGATGACATCGACACGTCTTCCAGCACGGGGATGAACTATCAACAGATCTGACTTCTTTTGAGCCGTAAATTGTATGACTTTGACTTCTAACTTTATTTCATATATCTTAAACTTATGACTTGATATATGAATTAGACTTAGACTTGAACTTGATATATGACTTATAATTTATGACTTAGATTTCAACTTACGTTAGTTAAACTTGCATGTACGACTTCGATTGAGTTGAATCGTTTCGATTGTATGTGATTATATATATGATTTCGCTTCGATCTGGGTAATGTGTGAATGTATGTGATTGTATGTACGTGAATGGACAATTGTTTCGAATGGATATTGTGGTTTGTTTTTATTGCAGGATCTATAAATCCAGTATGGTTTCTATGTGATTTTAATTTTTGTTTAGGCAGCCACTACTTTTGCCGATGGAAATTCCGTCCTTAAAAGGTCCTGCAGATGCTTTGAGCCGATACATATGGCATTAATATTATAATGCCAACGGAAATTCCGTCTACTATGTTGGAACGCAAATTGCACCTGATGGAGCTTTACCGACGGAAATAAGGAAATGAGTGCTATTGCGGACGAGCACACTCCGACATTGAATAGCCTACATATTATGGTTGGGTCTGTTTGTTGTCAAGCTTGTGCTTGTACAAACTCAAACAAGCTCAAGTTAGAATTGACTTAGACGATGTACATTATATAATCGTAAGATGAAAAACTTACAAGCAACTTCTCCATTAGCTTCCTCAACAAGCTGTGTCACGGCGAGAATCTCATAAGAGGTGAAGAGAAGTGCAAGCATGATTGAGGACAGAGAACACAACCAAGGTCTTGCGAGCCACGTGTTGAGAGAGAGAGATAAATAAGAAAGAGTGATCAAAGTAGTTGTTTGTAGAACTATGAAGATCCCATGCAAATATGCACTACTTACACACACACACGAGATATTGGTGAAGAATTTTCAACAATGATTATTACTTTTTGGCATGTCATTTTCATCTTGGAGAAATAGCGAAGACATGAACGTTCTTGCTTCTTGCCTTTTTTGTCATCCTTTGTGTTCTTGTGAGTCATAGTCAGAGACAAAGAGGAACTAGCTAGACAGGGAAGATTAGGGGTCTGCATCGGTCCGAACTTGGACCCGACTGGAACCCGGTCCATCACCAAGGTGCAGATCGAAGATCGGACCGGTCGGATCCGGGTTTGGACCGGACCGGTCACGATTGGACTGAACCGATCGGTCCAGTCCAAAATTGGGCTTGTTTGTATTGAAAATTCAGGAATTGATCCAGGTTTGGACCGGACTGGAACCCGGTCCGTCGCCACGGCCCAGACCGAAGACCGGACTGGCCAGATCCGCTTTGGACCAGAACCCGCACCAACTACGGATTTCGAACCCGGTCGTAAACTAGTTTTTTGTTGATATGTTAAACTAATCATATGGAAGAAAAATTGAGTAGAATTTTCAACACTAATTTTAGTTTATTCAAATTGGGGTAGACTTTTCAACAATGATTTTAGTTTATTCTATACTAGATTTGATGGTGTGTCCTTCAGAAATTTAATTCGAAAGAAGTGAGATGGAGAGAGGATAAGATGCGGATTGATATGTGAAGCGCTGTTATGCATAACCTTATCCTTCACTATATATCTACGGATGATTTTTGTGTGATTCTGTCGGGTTGAAGGGTGAGTTTGTGGAATCAAGATACGCATGATGTGATTGGAATTATATTTCTGTTATAAAGGTTTAAGTATATATATAACAAGAAACAAAATGTTGTGGTGACTCTAGTTTACAGTAACATGTTCTTGTCACGTAGTTTCCATCCATTTATTTTTTTTATATAATTTATTTAAATTCAATTAAAATAAATAATTAAACAATATTGGTCCAGCAGGTGTTATTGATAAATACAATTATTTTTTAATTAAATTTATTAATTTAATTTAATTTATATTGTTAATTACTTTGATAATGTTAATTATTTTGATAATTGAAGTTAAAAACTATATTTTGGTAATGTTGTTAATTTTTTTAAATTATTTTTGGTTGATTATTATATTTTAGAGAAGTTAGAAATAGTAAATGTTTTTCAATAAATAATTTAGAAAACAATAACCAAACATTTCATTAGATAAAGACCGGGAAACAACACACAAGACATCTAAATTAACAACACACATTTCCTCGTATGTCCAGATCATCCAATTCCGCAGCTTTTTCTTGATTTTTTTCTTCGACGTCCGTCAAAGACTTACTCGACAAACTCATCAACCTTTAAAGTTTCTTCATTGGTTGTTATGCGATCAGTTATTTTTTGTCTTTATGCTTCATGCGTTGGAAATCTAGTTTGTCTTGTTCGAGACGAATGATTTCATTTTTGATGTCTACATTTTTGCTAATGCTCTCGATTAGATGAGAGACATTGCTATCGTCGCCGATCTTCGTTTTTCCGTTTTTCCATTTTTCTTGGATTTCTTCACCCTTCTTGTTCGGGTCTCCTTAGATCTGAACCTAGGTTGTATAATATGTAAAATGAAGTTGATAAGAGTAAGTTGTTTCAATCGGTCTTAGTAAAAAAATCGATAGTTTAGTTCATAAGAAACAATATTATAAAAAAACCAATGTTAAGGTACTGAGTATGCAACCTTGCGCGACCAAGTGTGTCAGTGTCACATACTCGACTGTGTGGCAGCACAATTATATTTTTTTAAAATTTAAATGAGAAATTATAAAAAAAATGGAAAAAAGAAAAATTAGGAATAATATGAGAACCCTCAAGGAGATAAGGAACAATATATATACCTAAGGTGATTTGACTTCAACAAAACAATCAGTTCGTCAGCACCATTACCTCACAAGAAGCCCAATCTACCCACCAACCACTAGGTATATTTTCATTGAATAACATTCAACTAGTACAAGGAAATAATGTAAACTTACATTCTTACACATAGCCCACCAAATAAAAACACTAACAATGTAAACACAAGTGGTTACGGTATGTATGCCATATAGAATAGTAATAGGGAGTAGTTGCGACCGACGTCTAGAACGGAACAATTTGATCCATAATCCATTGAGGTACGCTAGAGTTAGGATCATCCTCTACATCGTCAGAATCTTCTGAGTCATTGGGGTTCTCATGACAGGTCTCATCTTCCTCGGTTTCCTCATCGTCTGTACCCACGAATTCTCATTTATATCTTGAACCGCTGCCGAAGTGGAAGGCTCATGGTGATTTCTGATGTTGAAGTCATCCACGACAGTTTGTAGAATCTTGGAGGTGGGTGATGCTGCACGGCGCGGTCAGCCTCGTGATGGACCAAAAGTAGATTTCTTGACATCCGCCCATGTCAAGTCATCTCCTACGAAGACTGGATCATCTGTTTCCACCAACCAAGGATGATCTTCCATCAAGTCATAATCTATGCTGATAGGGTCATAGTAACCTAATTTGTCCTTCCTCTCCACAAACATCTGCCTCAACCTTTGGTTGTAGTTGACATAGACCAGATCGTTCAACTTTTTTGCATTAATACGATTCCTTCTTTTTGTATGTATTTGCTCAAACACACCTTAAGTTTCTCACACATCCTGATGTTGATGAGACCCAAAACTAGTGTCACTTCCTTCAAAGAGCAGTCCCCCCCACTAACATTGGTTTCATAACCAAACCACCAATCAGTAGGGATCTATCTGCTTCATTGCCGTATCACGACGTCTCGACCAAACATTCATTCACTCTTCTTGTATCGATCTATTTGCCTTCATATGTGATCTTGGTTTTCAGAGTTTGAGACCAACCTCTCTAGAATATCAAACTATCCTGGCAAAGTGAGTGTCGATTGTCTCAGACCGATTCTCAAAATCGAAAAATGCAATCGGATTCAAAAGGAAGCCCACGGAGTACAACAGACTTGGCATTTGGTGCCTTGATATGACTGAGAATAGGACTTATACAAGGGGGTTAATAACCGAGGGTTATTCGAATGTGAGTTTCATGAGTGATACTGACGATAGGAGGTCTCAATCAGGATATGTCTTTCTTCTGAATGGTGGAGTTGTGAGTTGGCGTAGTTGGAAGCAAACCACTACGACCGACTCAACCACCGCTTCCGAAGTGATGGTTGTCGCTAAAGCAAGCAAGCAAGGAGTGTAGATTAAGAAGTTCCTTGAAGAGCTTGGAGTGGTTCCCTCGAGAGAAGGACCAATATAGCTATTTTGCGACAATAGTGCATCTATCTCGCAAATCAATGATCCTAAATTCCATCACAAGGTGAAATACATGGATCACAAGTATTTTGTCACACATGACTTCATCGACAAGAGCAAAATAAATTTGTTATGGGTGGACACAAACAACAGCACAGTTGATTGATTGATCTCGTTTTATATTTCTACCGCAAGTGCACGGCCGCGTTGAAGCGGTGGCAAATACGGGTCGTCCACTGGGAGGTGTGTCGACACTTGGTTTGTTCGAAGGCGAGAGGTAAAAGAAAGAGAGAAAGGATGGGTTACACTAAACTACACTACAATGCAAATGGAAATGAAAGATAAGCAATAAAAACTAAACCCCAAAGGGGGTAGAGAAATAATGTGAACATAAAGAAGTGTGTGTGTGTTCATTAAGCTCCTCACAACATGTAGTGCATGAAATCATAAAACTACATCCAACTTTGCCTCAACATGAATGAAGATAAGACTACATCATTAAAACATACAAGACAATAATTGGAATGAAACTAAATGAACTCATGTATAAAGACTAGACCCTACTATGCCTCCACATGAATTAAGATGACTACATCATTAAAACATACAAGACATTAGCTAAGGAAAAGGCAACAAGAGTACATACACTACAAATTGTGTTTCCAACATTAACTTCATCCATATCCTAACCTTATCATTCCCCAAAAAAAATAGGTCCACTAATCAAAGCATAAGCTAAGCTTCATTCAAGAGCATTAGCATATCAAAGATAAGAGTGGAGACCCATTAGATGGTTATGGAAATCATATAAAGCTCAAGGGATAAAAATAACACACACTTAATACACTACATGATTATATCACATATTTCTCCACCCCCCCAAATGGGGATGAAACTACTCACTACTCATTACACTACTGATTAGACTAAGCAAAGAAAACATTTAACTAAGATACTGAAATTACTAAACAAGAAATTAAACAAGGTAAAGCAACCCACACAAAACAAGCAATATAACAAAACAAGATTAAAAGAAACAAATAAACTTTTATTAACAATGACTCACATTGAAGGTAGCATTCTTCTCCACCTTGAGTTATTGCTTCAAGGCTCACTCCTTAGTAAAGAGAATGCCACCAAACAATGGGTAATTACAATGGAAGGTGAAGAGTTCTATTTATAAGCATGGAAAAAGCTAATCGGGGACAATCCCCCGATGTGGGACTAAACCAATACCAAAAATAGCCTAAACGAACATTAATACAAGTCCAGGAGAAATTTCGACGGATCCTGAGCAATATGGACCGCCAATTAGCGGTCCAAAATCTTCGGATCGTGTTGTAATTTGTTGTGGGCTTTTCTTTCTGGTATTGTTGGTCTTTGATGCGGTTACTTGACTTGTTGGAGCTCCGACCCGACTCGAATTGGTAAAATACTCCCCATGATGGTGTGGAGTATTCTGTTTTGCTCTTAGGTCCTTCGGTCTTACGATCAGGTCCTTCTCCCTTGCATCTTAGTCCCGAGGTCTCACAATTAAGTCCTTTTTCCTGCTTTTGGGTCCTTTCATGGCTCTTCTCTTCAAACCTCTTTATTTCTGAAAACTAAACATAAAACTCGTCACGTAGCATTGCTTAGGTGTAAGATAATGGATATAAGATACAAATATAAGCATGAAATGATGTCAATCAAATACCCCCACACCTAAGTTTTTGCTAGTCCCGAGCAAAACAAAAAAAGAGAAAAGCAAACGAGAAACAAGAAATCCTAACTCACTTTCGTAGGAATCACGGTTGCACTTAGCACGTTCAACAAGCCGTTAAACCTCTTTGTTGCCAAGGAGGAGGAGTGTTGTCTCCTGAGGGTTTTCAGCGGATATACCCACAAAATCCGAACAAGATGCATTATTCAATCTACACCTCGACTCGGTGGAAATATTTTGTCGATCAATGGACGCGGTAATCCTACGGGCCGACTCTATATAGGTAATCAGTCCACACCTAGCCTAATAAACCATTCGTGCAAGTTAAATAAGAACTTAAGTGAAAGACATGGACAACCTCAAGATCCTCAAGTGATACAAAGTGTAAGGTCCATTAAGGTTCTTATTTGCATTACAATATTTTTTTTCTTTTTGTTTCTTTCCACAATTTTTTTTTTGTTTTTATTAGTTGGAGCTTCGTTCTCCCAGGGTCAGGTTTCATGCATCATTGCCCATGAGGACTTACACTATCACGTACACCTTTCCCCAAATCTCCACAAAGGGCAATCCCTACCACCCGTGTAACGGGAGTTCGGTCGGCGCATCCCAAGTCAGATGACTCGAAAGCACCAGGCACAAAGTCCCCTCAGACCTACTTTCCCGAGTGATAGGAGCCGTGCGAGAAGATAGAACATCTACTCACTTATTTCTTATCTACACATGAACCAAAACCCCTACACTAATGTCTCACAACAAGATTAAGAGGGTCCTTGACTACAACAAACTTCCTAAATTAACAAACACGAATTATTGACTCACTAGGTTCAGGGTGGACTTCTTTGAATGTTTGAGCACTGAAACCCTATGATTACTCACCCCCAAAGGAAAACTGGGGTGCATCCCAACGACTTGATAAATCCTAAAGCCACGTACTAGATATCCTAATGCATCAAGTTCAAGACAATTTTGGGAACTTTCTTTTTACTTTGCCTCTCAACGGTTTTGCACATGCTAAACACACGCAAAAACCCACAATACATTTTCTTTCGCAAACACATGAATATTTTGAAAGAAATGTGAAAATTTTGAAGCACTAGGCAAACAAAAGAAGACAAGTCACCCAAGGATCATGGCAAGCAAATATATCGATATTAAATGCAGCACACTAACATGACCCTAACAATGCAAACAAAAGAAAACAAAATCAAAGGAAAAAGACTCAACTATGTACACACGTAAAACACCCCCCACACCTACTTCATGCATTGTCCTCAATGAATGCAAGCAAGATACTACATGGATTTATGCATGAAAAAGGAGAGATCTCACCAACGTGAAGTACACAAGGAAGTTCATGGCTATGTTGATGGACACAACCCAACTTCCCTCAAAACCTGTGAGATGCTAAAGAAGGGATACAAATACGTGAAAGAAATGGGGCCCAAATACACAAGGGTTGGGGCTCACAACAATCGATGCTCACTGAAGGAGTCTTTTATTGAACTCTTTTTTTCTTTTTTCTTTTTTTTTCTTTTTTTTTCTTTTTTTATATAACTATGTACAAACATAAATTCCCATCTTCATTTGTCAAAAGACATCAAATGGGAACCTCAAGAGTGGGTCAATGCACTTGGAAAGGGAACATGACACCACGCGGGGCCAGAATACTCATGCGTGGGCCCCCTTCACAAAGAGCACCGGATGAAATGAGAGGTTCGTGAATTGGACGCAAAGGCGTCTCATTCAAAGGATCAAACTGAAAGAGCTTGAACCTCTCAAGAGTTTGGGAAATGAGGGGCAACGGAAGAAGAGTTTCTCCCGTTGCGCTGCTGAAGTTATGATCGTCAATCCAAACTCTCCAACCAACAGGCTGGTGGGTCGGAACGAGGTCAAGCACCTCGTTATGCATGTCCAACTCACCAGGGGAACAGGAAGTGGGTCTCATACCCAAGGTATCCTCCAAGGAACTCCTAATACCCTCATGAGCAATGTGGTTGTTTGATGTTCCATCATTTCCAAGATGATCAGGAACAATAGTGAGAGGCAAACTCTCATCAGGTTGTTTGAAGTTGAGGGTACTAGGGAGCTCTTGCTCCACCAGAGGTGAGTCCTTAGGAGGTACAACAATAAGATCATGTGGCTCAAGGGCCACGGGACAAAAAGGTAAGGCACAATCCTGTGTCGACTCATAATAAAACTGGTCCAAGTTATTCTCAGTTTGAATCGAATCCTCCACTAAGTGATCGTGAATTGAAACCCCAAGTCCCTCAGACTGACTAGGAGTTTGACTTTGAAAGGTTGTGCTTTGAATTTGTGGATGTGGTGGTGGTTCGATTTCAGAAGATAAATCCTCAAGTTGACAAGAAAGGTTACTCTCCTCACTTAATTGTTGCGTCAGTTGACTCACTTGAAGTGTCAGATTTTGTATGCGGTCAACGAGGAGGTCCAAGTCAGATCTTGGGAAATTTTGGGGTTGGGTGTTGATGGCCTGAGAATGAGTCCAATGATTTGAAGTGGGGTGTTGGTAGAATTCTGGGTATTCGGCAGGAGGATATTGGGGTGGAAATGATGTATAAGAATTTGAATATGAATTGTCTCCCCACGAATCCATCCCTCTCGGGTTGTACGCGGATGCATAATGGTCATAATGAGCATTTTGGGAAAATGTGTGCTCATACTCAGGCTCTGGGGGAACATAAGGACATTCCCCGAAATCATGACCACTCAACCCACAATAGTGACACGGTACGGCTACTGGAGCCACCGGTGCACCCATGTCATCTACCACATGCATGAAAGAGGCCAAAGGTTCTTGTAATGTCTCAGTTTGATGACCAACATATGATCCGACGTAACTAGATGGTGGTCTAGCAGTCGGTGCCTCTCTCATGTTACCCCAATATGAAGATTGCTCAGTCACACAATGAGGATTATCCCAACCATACGGGGTGTTAGTCTGAGGCACCCCAGGTTGCATGGGTCCGGAGTACCAGGGAGAATCATCCTGGTCCCAACAATGATATGGATGGTCGCCCATGTAACCATCCATCTCAACAAACAACTCTCGAGTCGACCACTCTCACCACCACGAGACTAAGCTCGCAAAAAGTGCTCGACTCGACCCTAAAACGCTACCAGAGAGTGTAAAGGGGAGGAGACTATAACGTAGAAGAAGGTGAGAAGAAGATGACTCAGAGGAGAAGGGAAGAATCCCTAAAGCTAGCGTGGGTAGAGGGATCAGGAAGAAGCCTAACTAGCAAGCACGACTCAAACAATGTAAGGCAATGGGTCCTTAAGCTAGACGACGCCTAACTTCGAGGTCACTAGCCTCGACACGCCTCACCTCCCTACAACGAGGACCACAATGCCCAGCAAGTGATACCAGATCCGGAGGTCCAGTACCTCCTACTATCGACAAGGTAGGCAACGTCGATCAGGTCATGACGGTCTCGACTAGATTACTCTCCTAGCGCGTCCGAATTCCTTAGGGCCAATGTCTACTTGCTTTTAGTTATGGCTTTATTACGAGTGATTTTTGGGGCCAAGGAAAGGGTGATGAAATCCCCCACCTTATCTTTTATGGGACAACCCCTCCTTAGTAGCGATTTAATCATAGATCTAGCAATCAATCACTCCAATCAAACGCTCAACTCACTCTTGTCCCGATGCACCTTACTAACTAATGCATGATCGAAACATGCATGAATGAGAGATCGGGGTGCACGTACCTCACGCCAGCAATCAACAACAAAATGTAAGGAAAAGAAAAGACAAATGCATGCAAGGTCTACAAATGATGCATGACCTAGATGGCAAGAAGTCTAGTCTTTTGCTTTGAGTTTTATGGTCCAAGTTGATTAAAGGGGATTAAAATTAAATCTGGGAGCAAAGTAGAAGTCACAGCATGCAAAATTGTGATCCCAGATAACTAACATGAACAATATAACAACTGGAACAAATTTGAGAACAATTGAGGCTCACCAGGCCGCCAATTGGCGGTCCCAGACCGCTGATTGGCGGTCTTTTTGTAGCTTCTGGTCCTCAAACTTCTCCAGTAGCCTCCCCTTGATCCTTAGGTTCCCTGAAACTAAACAACACTGGAAACAAAAAATTAAAAACCCCTCGAATCGCCCAAACCAACGTCTGGACAGAGCACCTCCCCGGCAACGGCGCCAATAACTTGATTGATCTCGTTTTATATTTCTACCGCAAGTGCACGGCCGCGTTGAAGCGGTGGCAAATACGGGTCGTCCACTGGGAGGTGTGTCGACACTTGGTTTGTTCGAAGGCGAGAGGTAAAAGAAAGAGAGAAAGGATGGGTTACACTAAACTACACTACAATGCAAATGGAAATGAAAGATAAGCAATAAAAACTAAACCCCAAAGGGGGTAGAGAAATAATGTGAACATAAAGAAGTGTGTGTGTGTTCATTAAGCTCCTCACAACATGTAGTGCATGAAATCATAAAACTACATCCAACTTTGCCTCAACATGAATGAAGATAAGACTACATCATTAAAACATACAAGACAATAATTGGAATGAAACTAAATGAACTCATGTATAAAGACTAGACCCTACTATGCCTCCACAAGAATTAAGATGACTACATCATTAAAACATACAAGACATTAGCTAAGGAAAAGGCAACAAGAGTACATACACTACAAATTGTGTTTCCAACATTAACTTCATCCATATCCTAACCTTATCATTTCCCAAAAAAAATAGGTCCACTAATCAAAGCATAAGCTAAGCTTCATTCAAGAGCATTAGCATATCAAAGATAAGAGTGGAGACCCATTAGATGGTTATGGAAATCATATAAAGCTCAAGGGATAAAAATAACACACACTTAATACACTACATGATTATATCACATATTTCTCCACCCCCCCAAATGGGGATGAAACTACTCACTACTCATTACACTACTGATTAGACTAAGCAAAGAAAACATTTAACTAAGATACTGAAATTACTAAACAAGAAATTAAACAAGGTAAAGCAACCCACACAAAACAAGCAATATAACAAAACAAGATTAAAAGAAACAAATAAACTTTTATTCACAATGACTCACATTGAAGGTAGCATTCTTCTCCACCTTGAGTTATTGCTTCAAGGCTCACTCCTTAGTAGAGAGAATGCCACCAAACAATGGGTAATTACAATGGAAGGTGAAGAGTTCTATTTATAAGCATGGAAAAAGCTAATCGGGGACAATCCCCCGATGTGGGACTAAACCAATACCAAAAATAGCCTAAACGAACATTAATACAAGTCCAGGAGAAATTTCGACGGATCCTGAGCAATATGGACCGCCAATTGGCGGTCCAAAATCTTCGGATCGTGTTGTAATTTGTTGTGGGCTTTTCTTTCTGGTATTGTTGGTCTTTGATGCGGTTACTTGACTTGTTGGAGCTCCGACCCGACTCGAATTGGTAAAATACTCCCCATGATGGTGTGGAGTATTCTGTTTTCCTCTTAGGTCCTTCGGTCTTACGATCAGGTCCTTCTCCCTTGCATCTTAGTCCCCAGGTCTCACAATTAAGTCCTTTTTCCTGCTTTTGGGTCCTTTCATGGCTCTTCTCTTCAAACCTCTTTATTTCTGAAAACTAAACATAAAACTCGTCACGTAGCATTGCTTAGGTGTAAGATAATGGATATAAGATACAAATATAAGCATGAAATGATGTCAATCATTGATCCATTCACCAAACCTTTATCCCAAGTCAAGGTCAAAATACATTTCGAGTCCAAAGGTCTGAGGACCATGTGGAGTGACTTGATGAGTGATTAGAGAAGGTTACCCTAGTTATTATTGTTTTATGTTAAAGAAAACTTTGATAACAAGTGGGAGATTGAAAGAAATGTGTTCTAAAACTTTTACTTTTATGTGTCAATTATTATGAAATGGATGTGCAAACATTTTTTCATTGATTGTTGTATTTGTCTTTTTGAAGTGATAAGGAATAAGCTCTTGGTCCTTAACTGTAGAGCTCTAAAAGATAATGGTTTACATAAATCAAAAGTTATTCACAATCATGGTAATTAACATAGAACATTAATTATCGAAATAAGATTGTGGTGCTGGTCATCGATTATTGTAGCTCTACAAATATTTGACGACACGAATATATAAAAGAGAAAAATGATAACTTTTATATATTGAATAGACCTAGCAAGTGAAACATTATGGAATTGTGTTATGTGTCATTAATGTTTTCACTGTGTATTGAATTCTAAGATATGAGACTTATATCTTCTCATATAACAAATGGTTAATTTGATTATTATCAAAAGCTATCAATGAGTATAGTGATAAAGACAATAGTTGGTTGAACATGACTTATGCTGGAAAAGATTGTTAGTCAAAAGATTGTCATTGCCCCTCTTAATTGAGTGATGATATTAGTGGGGCCCATTGATAAAGCAAAATTATAATGTGCACAATGTAACTTGAGTTAAGTTACATAATTATAATTAGCTTAAAGAGATTAAGAAATAAATATAATACAAAAGTGACACATTTCTACTTTGTATCTATTCTTAATATCATGAGGCAAGGGACGGACACAAGTGGTGCACTTACATCACTAAATGGATCGTGTTTAGTTCGAGTGGAACAAAGACATTTATGCTAATTGGGTAACTATAATGTGTAGCTAGATACCACTTATATTTTGAGATATTAAATGTTTAATATCGCTGCCAATTTAGCTTAGATCCTCCTATATGTTACACCACAAAACTGGGAAACAAGAAGCTTGATTTTGAATTCATATGATGTGTCAGGTTTCATGTGAAAAGAGACACATGTGGTGAATCAACGAAATCAGTATGTCATGAAAATTGACATAATTAGAATCATGAATAAATTCATATAAGGTGTATACATTATGTGGTGTAATTGATTTAACATTATATATGATAATACATTACATAAGATATGAATTTGCTAAAACCCCAAAAGATCAAATTTTGTTGGAGATAAATCCAAAATTTGATAAAGGCAAAAACCAGACAAAACGGTCAAACGTTTTTCAGAGACCGGTCGACCGAAATTCCAAAGTAGATGTTACGTGTGCAAACGATCGACCGGATAGGACGCGTTGGTCGACCGAAATACTCCAGGAGCTCTTTCCTAGATTAATCGGTCGACCGGTAGCAAGTCGTGGTTCGACCGAAAACTTCCAGGCACTTCCGTGAATTTTTCTTGGTGGTAAACAATCGGTCACAATAGCTTTGGCAGCGTAGGATGGGTCGATCGAAGGATTTCGTGGTCCAACCGAAATCACGTTTTATTGGTCGACCAATTAGTTAGTTTCGGTCGACCGTTCAGTACGGTTTTGCCAGAATCATTAAGAGAATAATTTAGATGACGGACTGGATTAATTCCAGATGTGCTCAAACATTTTGTAGGATGATTATGTGACAAATTGTGATTGGTTTAAGGGAGAGAATAACAAGGAATCATGGCTAGAGAATAGTTCATGATGTGGGTGATTTGTGAGGCTATAAATAAGTCCTCTCACCTACTTGTTTCATATATGAATGCAAAAATTCTCACTCTCCCTAACCTCTCAACTAATCCATCCGAATTTCTTTTAATTGTTTCAAGCATTTTGAGATTAAATCTCGTGGAGCTTTAGAGGGGTTAGCTAGATTCTAAGCTTAATTAGAGATAGATTGACTAGCTCATTTCTCTAATCTTATTTAAAGTTTGGTGAACACTTGTAGGCGAATTGGCAAGCGATTCGACGGGCAACGGAATTCCGGATATTGGTAAAGGTTTTAGAGAACCTTTGGGTATGGTCCTCTATTCTTTGTTTATTTTAATATATGTAGATTTTCATGATATTATAATAAACACAAAATAATGTACATAAAATTACTTAAAATATGAATATCGATCTTGTATGTATGTATAATTTTTTTTAAAATATACAAATACATAGGGACTCGAAATCCTTACTGTTATCATTCTTTCTGGAAATCTGAATATATAATGTCTGCTACACAGCAGCTAATGTAATCAAATTTGCCTCGTAAAGTGAAGAATGATTGCTTCTGCACTATTTTGCTCAAGCATAAAAAAACACCAAGGTGCTAAGGGACCAATCATCTTGGAAGCTATGCCAGAAGCAGTCATTTAAAATTGTTAATTGGCGTGGACACAAAATCACCATTTAAGCTTTGGAGATGGAAGTCGTCATTTCGTATTCACATAGAGAAGTTAAAATTTGTTGTCTTGGTAACCAAGCCAAGCAGTTAAAATGATTACTCAATGATGAGGAATAAAAGAATGAAAGCATTTTTTTGAGAGGGACCTCAAAATATAACAATGAAAATAAAATCAATTGCTAATACTTCTTATTTATAAACATCACAGAACATTCAAGAAGTTACTTAATAATGTCGTGTACCTGCGAATAATAGAATTGTCACATGAAGACACCCTGTCAAATATATACATCACAAATGAGCCACTGGAGCCAGAAAGGAGCAGCGCAGAACCTTCTCCATTGAGAGACATTTGATAAACCACCACGTCAATATGAATATCCGCCAGCAATACCTAAATGACCGATATCATAATTATAGTTAATAACCCGAATCTAACATCATTTTAATCACTTGGATGAAACAACAAGCACTTGGAGTGTATATGTCATAAGAGATCTAAAAGATGTCTTACAATTTGTAAGCGAAATCTATCAACAAAAAGAATCATATGTATTTGATGGTTGGTCTGCCCTGTAGTCTTTGATTAAGAGCTCTCTCAAAGGGACATCTAAATGCCCAATCCAAGAAAGTTTATTAGGGTGCAATTGGTTTGAAGCAAGTTTTCCTATACCTAGAAATCTAGTTTTAAGCAATTATGGCCCAGAGAAGCTGCTGCATTCAAGAGTTGATAACTTAAAACTTGTACGAAATGGTCCAGAGTATAAGTATGGCAAAAAATTGACACTAACCCAAACAAGAGGACAACATGGCCCTATCTATTTCATTAAAACTCTAACATATAACACGTCTCTTCTATTCCATCAACATTTTTACAACGCACAAGACTTAAGCTAAAACTTAGATAGTTCAGAATACCTTGTGCTTTACTTAGGAGCACACTAATTCAAAGTTGATTCGTGAGAATAAAAATCCAACAGCTTTAACCTAATTCAAGTTTACTTCAAATATTCTGTAGCAAATAGGCTTATACTTGAACTTGGTGATTTAATTTGATACAGAAATTTTTATACACGCAGATGTTTCTCCCCTTAAAAGCTCACTTCATTGAGCAAGCATAATGCAGTTGCTAGCTTATCTCGCAATTTACTCAAGACGGTTTAATGATGTTTAAACCATTTGCAGAATTCGGAAATATCCTCACAAATACATGAATTCCAACCTCAGTACATATCAATCAAATGAAGCTCGTGTCGTTTCCAAAAAACTAATGATCCGGATGCGAAAAATCGGTGATCCACCACTTCTTTAAAGGCCAAATAACTCTGGCAGATGACACTAAAAGATAAATTTTCTTATAGAGTGTCACAGATATTTCGCAAACCAAACTCATACAACCAAAATATTAACCTATCGAAACGTGAAATCTAAAGTTGACATTTGTTTCACCAACACTAACGAGTTCAACCTAACACCTTGAGATAGTTGAACCGGTGACCTTATTGTATCTTCAACCAAGAGTTACATGTTCAAATCTCACTAACTACTTTATCTTTCTTCACCTAGAGCTGAACCTAACATGTTAAGAAATCATCTGTTCATTTGAGATTTCTTCAACTAAAGATTGCATGCTTAAATCCAAATAGCCACTTTATCTTTCTTCACCTCGACTTGAACCTGCAAGTAGAGATAGCTCAACCTGGGATTTTCTCAACCATAAATTACAGTTTCAAATTCCATTATGTAACGTCCTCGAACAGCGGAAAATTTAAAATTTTAAAACATACAATCAATGGAGGACATTACCAAGATAGACACGAGGTGCACCGAGTATATATATAAATATACAGATCTGAGTTTACAACAAGAGGTGAAATATACAATGTAATCACAACAACCTCAAAAAGAGGGGGAAGCACGATCTGGTCCCAGAAGCTCTCCCCCGCAGACACCACCCCCTACCGCTGCTCACGGCCTGAAAGCAGACATAAAATGCCTGAGTTTCCAGAAGGAAACCCAGTATGCCAAACCCTAACACATATATGGACAATAATGAAAATGCAATGAATAATGAATAGCACAATCCGACACAATCAGGTCTCAAGGGTCCTCTCACCCCAACACACCACACCCGTGCACACAAGGCACCGCCGGCACAACACGGCCACACAACCGGGTCTCAAGGGTCCTCTCACCCCAACCCCACAACACACGTGCACACACGACACCGCCGGAAAATCATCGGTCACGGGTCTCAAGGGTCCTCTCACCCCAACCCCACAACACACGTGAAGGGAATGTGTTCTAAAAGTTTTACTTTTAAATGTCAATTATTATGAATTGAATGAAAAATCATTTTGTTCCTTGTTTATGTTATTCGTCTTTTAGAAGTGTTAAGGAAGAGACTCTTGGTCCTTAATCGTAGAGCTCTAAAAGATATTGGTTTACATAAAACAAAAGATATTCGCAATCATGGTAATTAACATGGGACATTAATTACCGGGTTAAGATTGTCGTGTTTGGTCATAGATCATTGTAGCTCTACAAGTGAGTGACAACACGGGTATGCAAAAGAGGAAAATATTACTTTTGTATACTGAATAGACCTAATAAGTAAAATATTATAGAAATGTGTTTCTGTGTCATTAATATTTTACTGTGTCTTTGGTCATTTGATATGAGACTTATATCTAATCACTTAAGGAATACTTAATTAGATCAGTGTCTTGAACTATCGATAAATGTAGTGTAAAGGCATTGGTTGGTTAAGTACAACTTTTGTTGGAGAAGATAGTTAGTCAAAAGACTATCATTGCCCCTCTTAGTAGAGTAATGATATTAGTGGGCCCCTTGATAAAGCAAAGTTATAATGTGCACAATGTGATTTGAGTTAAGTCACATATTTATAACTAGCTTAAAGAGATCAAGAAATGAATACTAAGACAAAGATGACACAATACTACTTTGTGTGTATTCTTAATATCATGAGGCAAGGGACGGACACAAGTGGTGCATTCCATCACTAAATGGATCGGGTTTTGGTTCGAGTGGAATTAAGACATCTAACTAATTGGGAGCTACAATGTGTAGCTAGATACCGCTTATAGCTTGTGATATTAAGTTCTTAATATCACTGCCAACTTAGTTTAGATCCTCCCATAGGTCACACCGCAAAACTGGGAAACAAGAAATGAGGATTTTGAGTTATAAGATGTGTCGGGTTTCATGTAGAAAATATGACACATGGGGTGAACAAGCAAAATCAAAATTATGTTGTGATTAATAACATAATTAGAATCTAAATAAAATTCATATGTGATGTAAATATTATGGGGTGTAATGATTGATCATTGCATAGGATAATATGTTACATAAGTTGTAAATTTACTACTAATCCCGAAATGTCAAATTTTGTAGGGGTTAAACCGAAATTTGACAACTCTGCAAAACATTTCTCCAACAGTCGACCGGTTAGCAGTAAACGGTCAACCGATCGGGCACGGTCGACCGGACATGTCTCGACTGATAACAGGGAATTTTCATCTGTTCGAACGGTCGACCGAACATCAAGATGGAATAATTCACTGTTACGAATGGTCGACCGAGTTATTGAACGGTCAACCGAAACCAGGTTTGAGCGGTCGACCGAACCTCCAAACGGTCGACCGGTCCAGACAGTTAATGCAGAATTAATTTAAGAATTAATTAGATCATGCATGGAATTGGTCCATAATTGATTTAATTCGTAGCTAATATTATTTATTATTAAATAATGGATGGTTAGATGGAATTTTGCATGAAATCATGGGCAAGAGGTTGCACATGAATAGGTAATTTGGAGAGAACTTATAAATACAAGTTCATCTCATTACCTCATTAATGCATTCATTGCTTTCTCATGCAAAAATTCTCTCTCCATAATTCTCCACGAAAATTCCTTAATTCTTAAGTTTAGTTTTAGTTCTTAAGAGATCATCTTCTCAAGGGAATTAAAGAGGGGTTAGTAATTGGATTCTAAACCCTATCGGAGATTGAGAGACTAGCTTCCCTCTCTCCGATCTTGTTTAGAGTTTGGTGAATACTCGGAGGCATCCGGCGCAGCGAGAAGCATCCCCAACGTCTCCGAATCTTTAAGAAGTTTTAGAGAACTTCTAGGTATGAATTTCGAAGCCCATATTTGTTTTAATAAAGTTTTGAAACTAGATATTGAAACAATTGATGCATGTATGAAATAAATCATAGAAAGTTGTAAATTGATCCTTATTGTGCATAAAAATCCGAAAAATAAATATGTACAATTAAACATGAAATCCCACAACACGTGCACAAACGACACCGCCGCTACAGTCACGACCACACCACCGGGTCTCAAGGGTCCTCTCACCCCAACCCCACAACACTTGTACAACCATCGGGCGACAGTCCGTGCCGTTGCCCAAGAGGCCGGAGAGACGAGCCACTTTCAAGCGTACAAGCACACCACTATCAGGCGCCAGTCCGTGCCGTTGCCGCCGGAGAGACGAGGCACCGTCAAGTGTACTCATAAAACCACGAATCCACCAAAAATGGTAGAAACAGTCGAACGAAAACTGTTTAACGGTTGACCGATCCTCACCTAGAGAACTGGCCCAACCGAAAAACCCGCCAATCGGTCGACCGGAAAAGGGGGCCCGGTCGACCGAAAAGCCCTAGTAAGAAAACATTTTCGCAAACCAAACTCCAACGGTCGACCGACCAAACACTCCCGGTCGACCGAAAACCTCCAAAACAAAACTTCCAACAAACCACACAACACGGTCGACCGAAACACCACCAGCGGTCGACTGAAAAACATCAATACATATACGTCAACAAACCAGTCTACACGGTCGACCGAAACCACACTTCCGGTCGACCTGACAGTAAGTTAACTTAAGCGTCGGTCGGACGAAGTCAACGAGCGGTCGACCGTTTTGATGGTCAACGCCCCCAACCGACCTACAACAGTACTTTCGGTCGACCGGCAAAGGGGTCCCGTTCGACCGAAAATACCCCGGACGTCTTTCTCTCGCTAAAATTACACAACCGGTCGACCGCCCAAAGGGCATCGTTCGACCAGTGCCAGGAATTCGCCCAAAATACACTATAACCGGTCGACCGAACCCCGAACACGGGTCGACCGTTTACAGTTCAGAAACTGTTATGCAGGTCCGACGAGCCAAAACGGCCTACCGTCGACCGCTCCCACCCCTACACTAATAATAGGTGAGCGTAAAAGCAAGTTTGACATACCTTAAGGCTTGAAGAAGCCCTCGAAAAAATGACGGCGAGCGATCCACGATCCAACTCCAACTCCGACGAACTTCCTCGACCCTGACCTCTACGACGACTCCGGCGACTCCAACACTCCAACCGGAACTCCCTAGCCTCCACCAACACTGCCGCCGCGACTGAGGGGGAGAGAGGCGAGTGAGAGAGTGAAAGGCGCGAGTGAGAGAGAGTGGGGAGAGAGAGAAAACCAAACCTTTTATATACTCTTCCCCGAAACGATCTCAGCCGTCCATCTCAATCCTCACTAATCCACCCCTAAACACAATTAGCACAATAAGGAAGGGTTAGGATATTACACATTAACTGCTTCATCTTTCTTCGCCTAGAGCTGAACCTTACATGTTAAATAAACTCAACTGTTCATTTAGGGTTTCTTCAACTAAAGATGCATGTTCAAATTCAAATAGCCACTTTATCTTTCTTCACCTCGACCTGAACATGACAATCAAGATATCCTCAACGAAAAGTTACGTGTTCAAAATTTTCTTCGACTTACTTCACGTCATTCTTCCGGAACTCATATCTATTTATCTTCACTCCGCTAAAACAAATGAAAATTTCGAAATCCCAACCCTAATACAAGAATTACGTCAGTCACCTCGAAGGGCGAGAAAATGTCCAGATATCGTCAGCAGACAATCTCCTCACCACGTTCCCTCAGCAGCCGATCTCCTCACCACCTCGCTCTCAGCCGACCTCGCCGTCGCCTTCAGCCCTCACTCCCTTAGCCTATTGTTAGGACCCTAACCCGGTTTAGGGTTAATCATGGTGATTAAGGAGGTATGGTGGGGCTTGACTTTTGTGGTGAGAGAGAGAGTGAGGTGATGGCGTAGGGGAATGGGCTGGGTGTGTAGGAGTGTGGTGAGGAGGGCGTGCACTGTAGCGGCGAGGGGGTTTTTAAGGGTGGACTTCCTTTCTCTTCCTCTTTTCTTCTCCTTCCATTCTCTTCACTTCCTTCATCTCTTTCCAGTTGAGGCTGCCGCGGAGGAGACGTGCGTGGAGGGTGACCGTACGGGAGAGGCGCGGAGCAGGGATCGACACGTGATCGAGGTCTACCGGAGGCGACGTGCGTGAGCGATCTCCGGCGGTTCGTCGTCTTCGCTTGAGGTATGTCAACTTGATAGTGTGATTTTGTGGTTCCTAACCCTCGTGGTAGGGTTATGTTGGTCGGACGGGGAGGTCAGAAACCTCTTTGGCGTTGCTTCCGTGAGAAACCTCGGCTGGCGCGAGGTGGAAGGCGACCAACGGTCGACCGGTCCCTTTGGGCGGTCGACCGAATGTAGTGTTTTTACCCGACTTTAACCTTCACCGGTCGAACGATGCCGGGTGGCGGTCGACCGGTAGTGCATATTGCTGGTGAGTTGGGACATTTCTGCCTGTTGTCGGTCGACCGGTTCCTTGGGTCGTTCGACCGGAACTTAAGTGTACTGAGTAGATTTGCATGATTTGTTCGACCGAATGTATATTGCGTTCGACCAATTGTATGTTGTTTAACCGTTGGAGGTTTGCGTTTGACCGATTATATGACTTAGAATAATAGGTTGACCCTGTCTGTTTTCGGTCGACCGAGACCCCTGAGTCGGTCGACCGATAGAATTGAATTTAATGTTGACCAGACTCCGGATTTTGTCCTCGTTCGGTCGACCGGTTTTAGACCCTTGTTCGACCGTTGGGGATTGTGTTTTGAGCGCAGCGGTAGACCGTGTTAGGCGTACGGTCAACCGATTCCTTTCTGGAATCGGTCGACCGAATCACCTCTTCCGGTCGACCGTTTGGGCCCAGAACAGAATTCCTGGTTCCCATTTTGAACGCCAACTTTGTCCACGGAAACCCGTGTCCTCACCTTGTGCGTGAGCCGGGAGGTGACGGTGGGAGCGTGATGCGTGCCTGCCCAGGGACCGCCGTTGGGAAGAGTGTGGGTGTTCGGGACGCGTCACCTTCTTGTATGGACTGTGACTTGAGATGGATGGTTGGGTACTTTGTAGTATAGTAGGCCTGAGGGATCGCGGATTCCAGTGTTGATGTTTGTGCGGGCACGCAACTGGCGTTGGGTGAGGTGACTACCGGCCCACGGGCTACGGAGGTCGCTGCCCTGCTTTTATAGCGGCGCGGTTGGTGTTTGCGGCTCGAGGAGCCTGATGACCTGGCAGACTTCGGTCTGGACCCATCCGATGCTGTGCCGGACGTTGTGATGGACCACCGATGCTGTGCTGGTGATGCCGCCGAGGTTGTGCCGGCGATGATGATTGTTGGGCCAAGGCTGTTCCGGCTATGTTGATTCCTCGACTGGGCACCTATCGAGATGTTGTTGTTATACCTTCCGGGCGACGACCCCGTTGGTCCCTGTGGCTCCGACCACTGAGATTTGTAGATCTGTATTCTATTGGCGCGCAGACGTGACAGAGGCTCCCTGCCGAACCCTTGAGTAGTGTAGCCGCGTGTGGGGGTGCGATGTGCCTGCAGTAGGTCTCCTAGGGAGACTCGTTGTTGACTGTCGGACTGATGTCCTGTTTTACCCTTCGGGGGAACTGTTTTCCATTTCTGTCGATGCCATGACACGCTATTAGTATGATAGGTTCATTTGTGTAATGCATGCATATAGGTGAGTTGGCATACGGGGTTTCCTTCTGGAAACTCAGGCATTGTTGTTGCATCTTTTTCAGGACCGCAGTAGGTCGGGTGGGGTGGTGATCGGCGGGCGCGCGCATTTGGAGTCGGATCCTCTAGTCGGACCACTGAGGTCAACATGATTACGTTTATCTTCCTTTGTCGTTTTGTTGTAATCATGTATTCATTTTGGCAAACTCTGATGTATTCTGGTGCACCGCTATTTGTTTATGAGAAGTAACAGTCTCGCCTTTGATTATTGTGTTCTTTGTATTGATTATGAATTTTAAAATTTTCCGCTGTATCGGGATGTTACATTCAGTCCTCACGTTCCCTCACTCCCTCAGCAACCCATCTCCTCACGACCTCGCCCTCAGCCGATCAACCCCTCTCCTCACGGCTCAGCCCCCTCTCCTTGCGGCTCCACTCCTCGCCACGCCTCTCCGTCGATCCCTCCTCTCCGTCAACCCCTCCTCTCCGCTGATCAGCGTCAACACAACTTCCTCGTCGAATTCCATTCACGAATGTTATGCCTAATCTCTTTGATTTTAAACATATGTAATTATGTATGTTAGTAAGCTTGATTTTAAAGAAACCTAATCCTATATGTTCAGTTTGTGTTTGATTTGTTTATAGTTTTGGATTTTGGAGGGGTTTGGGTTTTGATGTTGAATGCTTGTTTTTTATTTGGATTTAGAGATTTGTGTGGTTGTCTTGAGTTTTGAGAGATTTGTTGGGATGTCTGGAGTTTTGATTTGGGAGCTGCATTTTGCTTTTGTATTGTTTTGGATTTGCATTTGTTTTGGATTGTTTGTGTGTGGTTTTGAATTTTTGGAGCGGTTTGTGTTTCGATTCCGAATGCTCGGTTTGGATTTGAATTTGTTTTGACTTTTGTGTTTCCAGAGATCTTTTTTCTAAACTTTTGCTTTTGGAGCTTAAGTTTTTTTTGTTTCAATTCTGTTTCTTCTGGATTTTTTTTAAAAGTTCTGGATTTGAGTTTTTGTTTATCTGTTTTTTGTAATTTCAGCCATTGATTTGAGTTACTCTTTCTATTCCTTTTGGATTTCTCATGCGTTTGTTTTGTTTTGATTGTGGTGAGATCATTTGTTTTATGAGACCATTTGTGGTCTTGGATTTAGATTTATGTTTGTGTTTATCCGTTTAGAAATTTTATGTGTCAATTTCGATTGTTTGGTTTGGTTTTAGTTCAAAGGTGATTGTTGTTATTGTTTGTGTTGAAGTTGACTTTCTTAGGTGAAATTTGGTTGCTCTCATTTCTAAAATTTCATATATCCAATGTTGATGTTGATTTTTAGGTGAAATTTGATTATGCTTAATTGATTTTGGTCTAACTTGAACCGACCCAACCAATCCCGAAAATTTTGGGTCGGGTTGGGTTGAACCCGAATCGGTTCGGGTTCGGGTTGGGATTTTTGAAAACCTTAATTTTTTGGGTTGGATCAGGTGATGGCCCAAACCCGACCCATGTGCAACTCTACTCATGTCAATAACAAAAAAAAGAATACTTCGAAAGCCTAACCCTAATCGAAGAGCCACGTGAGTCACCTCGGAGGGAGAGGCACGTCGACAGAGGGGAAGCCACAATCGTCGGGGTTGTCGAAACGGAGGGAGAAGTGGTGAACGCAGGCTTCATCGACGTCTTAGAGGTAGAGGCGGAAGGAGGAGGGGTCTCACGAGACGAGGTTAGCGTTGGCGAGGGGCGGCAGAGGTGGGTCGAGTCGGAGTCCGGCGAGGATGGGATGGTCGGGGAGGGGAATCCACTGGGGTTTCCGCTCCGGAGATCCCACTACTCCTCCTCCTCCACCCTCCATTGCTCTTCTCTCTCTATAACCAAACATGGTTTAAGCTTTTTAGAGTTTTATGCTTTGTTTGTTTGGATAACGATTACGAGAGAAACAGGGAGAAAAGAAAAGAAATGTATTTCTCTTCTCTTCTATGGTTTGGATAATGATTATGACAAATAAATTTCTCTCGTTTCATTAACATCTTACGAGAAAAAAGAAACATTCTAAAAGACCAAATTATCACTTTTTTTGTATTACACAATAACATACATAGTTCTACATTATTCTAATAATGTTAACTATAAATCATTACAAAATGCCCACCTAAGGTGAAGATTTTCTGCTGGTTTCTTAGTGAATAAATTACTAACACAAGATTTGCTCATTCAAAAAGACATCCCGGTCAATCCCTCCTGCCCGATGTGCGGGTACGAGCAAGAGACTGCAGATCACCTCTTTTTTCGCGAATATGTCAACTAATGATGTAAAATTCCGACACCTCATTTGAAAATATGATAAATCAATATTGTTTTGAGTGCCTTGAATATGGACATGTTCGTTCAAAAGGAATGAGGAGACTTTGCAGCACTTGATATAGAAAAAGGGCGAGCCTCCTATTCGCTTCAGCTCCAGCAGAGCCTGTTGCGCAGCAAGCAGTGGCGACAAACGAGCAGCTCCCTGCCATCACGCAGGCACGGTCGGAAGATGACCGGATGACATACTCATACTCACAACCATCTGAGAGCTAGATCGAGGAGATCCATCGCCTAGCTGAAAATAGAAGAAGCCCGAGAGAGTCTAGAAGCGGAGGAGGCCAAGAGGCACTTGGCAGAAGCAAAGAGGTGTTACTTTGATAAGTATGGAGTATATCTGTAGCCAACCAATTCTACCCCATCGGCCATGACCTAGTGACATCTGCCGCACTGTCGTCATTATTGTATTATCTATTTTCGGAACTGTGTAATCCGATTTCGTTTGGACTTTATTTGGGGCCTAGTGTACTAGTCCCTCTTGGGGCTCATTTTGTATTTGGTTGTTGTGGTTCGTAACAATCATTTATTTTAAATAATGAATGTAAAACCTCGTTCTAAAAAAAAGTCAAGAATCAAGATTGTTGTAGCAATACAACAATCTCATTTTTGCATACACACACACCATTTCTGTCACGCACATCATTTCCGTCGCTAAAAAATATATCTAAACATAAGAAACCTTGTTTTCTCTAAATTTCTTTTATTTCTCCATTTATTTTTATACAAACTCACGATTACAATCAAAGGAAGTGGTTGAATATGTGTGTTTAGCAAATTTATATATATTCAAAATTATTTGATGGTGTGGGTAGCCTATCATATATCACTATCACTATTTTATAAAAGCAAAGATGGGAGTAGGAATTTTCCATGATTGTTTTGTATTTTTTAATTAATCGATTATTTCTTATAATACTTATTATTTTATTGACCTATAATAAAGCATTATATTGTATTATATTATAAAATATAATTATATTAGTAAATTAACATTACTTATAATGCTATTATATTATTTGATACTTTCGTATTTTTTAATTAATTGATTATTTCTTACAACAATTACTATATTATAGACCTATAATAAAGCATTATATTGTATTGTTAAAATATATTATTATATTATTAAATTACCATTATCTTTTAATACTATTATATTATCCGATATTGTAGTAACATATTATCTACAAAAACACTATAAAAAAGTTAATTATTCGATTATGATCGCATGATATCATATTTTTGGTAATTAAGAACCCTCTTGATCAACATTAACATTAATTTGCGTCATTGTGAGAGTAAACATATTAAGAGAAACTGTACGACTTACTGGTTAAGTCCACGATATTTTGTCTTCTAGGAAATTAGAAACCAAACTTGGCCAATACAAGCAAGAGAGGTCAAGGTCAAGCAAGCCCTCTAGGTTGGTCTACATGGATCATGGATTTTACCTCACTAGTATTTTACCCTCTTATATTTTGAACACTCTCGATTTTGACCCACTTAAATTTGTCACTTTCGATTCCCAACCACTTCAAAATTTCACCCCCAACGTAAATTGTTGTTACGTACCACCTTTAAGTGGGTTGTAGGTTAGGTTGTTCAGGTTGTTTGTTGCAATTGCAAAATTATCCACAATATGTTTTGGTTTGAGACTAAATTACTTATTTTTTATCGTGGTATATTATGCACGTGCCAAAAGTAGACTGGGTGCGGTTGTTTGATACACCAAATTTGTGTTTGTGTTTTTATTAATTTAATTGTGATTGTATATTTCAAATTTAAAAAATAATCAAAAAATTAAAATCCGACCAGATCCAACAAAGAAAACCCAACCCGACCACCCTCGGATCTGGCACGGGCCGTCACAGCACGACAGTCAGGTCTAGCCAAAAAAAGGCTAGTATCTTTAGACATAAATATTTACGTTGTTGTCTGAAACACTGTAAAGTATTATTTTTCCATGGACATTTTCAACTTCTTTAATTTTTGTAAGAAAACAAATCCAAAATAATGCAAGTTATAATTCAATAATATAAAATGGATAAATCATAAAACCATTACAAACAAGCAATATAACCTGCCACCCAAGTGATATTCAAATATTTCCAAAACTTTTTTTTTGTTTTCTTTTATAGATTGATCGATGGTGTAGGTAGCGCTTATCATATATATTTTAAACACAAGTGTTTTGGTTAGGACTTTTACCAATTACACGTCCTTGCAAAGTGTCATTGTGTTTTTCTTATTATTCTTTCTTTGTTCTAATTAGTCATAAGGATGGACATTTTCAACAGAGAGACTCCTTACTAATTATCATTCTATAACATCAATTGCTAAATCACAACTCATTTCAACCAACCAATATGAATATTTTCAAATTTCTTTACGTTTCATTTCATATATGATGATAATATGATTGTCATAAAAATGTCACACAAGATTCAACTACCACATTTATATTTATTTAAAAATACCCGTTAGAACGTAGCCAAATCAAAGAAAAATGCAAACGGATATATAATTAAACATTGTAGCATGAAAACATAAACATCAACGATACCGTTTTCCAAACATCCACATCTCTACCTCGAATAGTCATTTGCCATTATTAAACATTTTAACCTAGGGATACAATAGTGTCTTAACTCAAAATACTTGAAAAGTTCGGTGGGGAGTATTCGTGCCAGTTGGAATTATTTGAATGGTGTTTATGAAATTATCCCATTAGTTTTTAGTCCGGCAGTTTTTGCGAATTTCCGATTGGGCCCCTGCAGGGAGGGGTGCATTGCCCATCTTGATCATGGAACTGGCGAAATCCTTGAAGAAAACATCGGAGTTGGTTTTGTAGGATTGCACCAGAGCCTGAGTACTAGAAGCTATGGATTCTGAGCTGGAGAACAGCTCCTGGTCGGAGGTGAGCAGACCCTTGTTGTTCACCAAATTGTCGAAATAATGGTTGTCGAAGAGGTCGTTGGAGTTCCGGTCGAAAGGGGCCAATGTAGTGCCGCTCCCGCTTTGAGGGCACAACTTTTGTAGGTCGCTCACCATTGTTGTGTCCATTGTGGTGTCCGGCGTGCCGGTGTTGGAGAAGTTGAACAATCTATTTTGGAATACTAAGCACCTTGCTTGTCCAATAGTGTGGCCTCCTACAATATATAATTTTTTGAAAGCGTCACATTTTTTTTACTTACATTTCAAGCATGTGATCACATATATGTTAGACAACAATTATTGATCTTAACTAATCCAAGTCTAAAAATATATCAGGAAATATATTTAACCGTCGTTGGATATATATACCTGAAAGGGCAACCAAATCGTTGAAATTTAGGCCAACTGCAGCGAACTTGTCTCGGATTTGAGTGAGCGTCTCGGTAGGACCAGGTAGGTTTGAATTGGCTCCGGATTGATTTGCAATCAATCCATCTCCTCTTCCCAACTGAACCTTCCAAGATGGTCCTCCACTCTAATTCACCCAACAGTTAAACAAGTTAATTATTTCAATTAAAAAAATGTACAAACCAATACGTACGTGGTTTAGAGCAAGACTTTTTTCTCTCTTTTTTTGTTACCATTTCTAAACATATTATAGGAGAATTATGATAATGATGATTCTTAACTAGAAAAACGGACTCTCGAGCAGCGATCGCGAGTATGTCCGCACAAGAGACAGTTTGAGGGCATTCTTTCTCTAGTGCAGTCTTGATCGAGTCGACGACTTTGAATCCTCTTGCGGAGTTGATGTTGGGGAATGCCTGCTTCTCGGAGTTGTTACCGTCGAGAAGTATTGATCCATCACAGCCCTACGAGATGTGGACAACAAATATATAGTATCAAAGTATTTAATTCAAGAAGAAACATGCATGCATGGGGTGAGATCAACCTTACTCGTTCGTAACGATCATTATCTAATTAAGATGTCTTTATACATGCATTTATACATATGATAGTATACACTACGTACATCGTTGCTAAAACTTTTTGTAGTTGATTTTGAACATGTTAAATAGGCTTTTGCCGATATGACTACAGCCGCAAGTACGTCTTTTTGCATGAAATTTTGATATAATTCGTTTTATGCTCATGAACTTTGATCCTTAACGTACAAAGCTGTAAATAGTGCATCGCGATCACAGTGATACAATATATTTGAGGCTTTTAATTCTGGAAAATTAAATATTCGGTATAGCTTATGAGTTTAATCCAACTTACACCATCATTACTAACAGAATCTCTAAAGGAGTCTACATGGAAATTTAGAAAATGAACTTTATGAAAAGTTAATATAAGCAATCGAACTTTACTCCCACATTCCATAAAAACACAAAATGATACTTACGTTGACAAAGCAATCATGGAAGTGAAGCCGAAGCAAAGAAGCCCCCATCCTCATCTCATTTTTCAAAGCTTTGAAAACATCTCGACGGACTATTTTTGATACATTAGGACACTTACTATTGTAGAAATCAGTCGAAAGTTGGCACTCAACTTTCAAACTGACACACAAACTAATCAAAATGAAACCTATTGTATTAGCCTTTAACCCTTCACAAGTCTTCATCTCTACAAGTAACTTCAAACAAGACAATCAGAAAACTACCAAATTATGTTCGTATCGCTTCAAGAAAATAACCATTAAGAAAGGTACTTATATAGACATTTTTGGAAGTAGAATTTATTTGTCTTATAGTGAAATAAAAATTATATGTAATCCATTAGTGCTTATGCAATTACAGGAGGCCGAGGGATGGTTAAGTTCCACTTGAAACGTGGATTGCATAAAATAGCAGTGGATTGACTTGTCTTCGTACATTAAGCAAGGCATCATGGAAATTAGGTTTAAATATTATCTTATTTTTTGTTAAAGAAACATACCGTTGAAAAGCTCTCCATCAGAGACAACGTTTGGACATTCGAAGCATTGAAATAAATGTACAACGGATACAAATAAATGTATAACGGATATAAACTAATGTATAAGTATCACTCTCATATATGTAACAAACACAAGAAAGACACAAATATACAAAACATTCATTCTTCTTTCTCCTTCCCACACAATTTCTAACATGGTATCAGAGCATTGATCCACACAAAAATCCAGCCTCAGACTCCCCTCGGAGTTCATCATCGGCCTCACATCATCAAGGGGGTTGAAGGTCGATCAAAACCCACATCCAAACCCAAAACATGTCTGACGGCAACAGAAGAAACCAACCAGAAAGCAACCCCCACCGCCTCGTCACGACACCGCTTAATGAAAGCAATTATCTATCGTGGGCACGTGCCGCTACCCTTTCCCTCAGCGGCAGGGGGAGACTAGGCCACATCACTAGAAGGACACAAAAACCAGAAATCGACGCGTCCGACAAAGATCAAGATTAATGGCAAACCATGGACCACCAGGTGATGTCCTGGCTTCTGGCGTCCATGGAAGCAAACATTGCAGAAATATTTATCTACAAAGAAAGTGTGAAAGAGCTCTGGGAAGCTGTTCAAGAACACTATGGAAAAGCTCAGAACTTCGCATATATCTTTAAAATAAAGCAAGAAATCTCGCAAACTCGCCAAAATAATTGAGGAATCACTGAGTACCTTGGTACTCTCAGAAGGGCCTGGGATGAGTTAGGGGTCTACGAACCCCCAACTACCGACATCAAAACCATCCAACAAAGAGCAGAACAAGACCGGATCTACCAGTTTCTGGTAGGTCTGGATACAACCTTCGAAAGCATCAGGAGTCAGGTGATGATGGAACCAGAACTTCCATCCCTTGTCGCAATCACCGCCATGGTCCTCCGCAAAGAAACGCGAAGGCGAACCATGACTCCTCTGCAAGGAAACTCAACAACAACTGAAGCAGAAAACCTTGCCTTTTTTGCCAGAAAAAACCAAAACCAGAACGGAAAAAAAGGTTCGGAAATCGCAAGGATGAACACTACGAAAACTGCAAGAAAACTGGACACAACAAAAACAACTGTTGGTTCCTCTACCCACACCTCAAACCACCAAGAAACGAAAGAAATGGGAAGACAAATCTGGTGGAGGGAGTCGCCGACAGCATCGCCAGCCAACCTAGCGGGAGCAGCGGCCGCCGAATCGACTTCCCCAGAAACCCTAACCTTTCAAATTCCTCTGAAAAATCCGGACTTTATACCTGCACACCCGGATTCACCGACCCGCCTCACCCGATTAATCAGATCCGCTCTGATCCCGGATCTACCAGATCCGACTTACTCGGGTCAACTTCTGGATCCATCAACCCGCACCAATTAAGCACCTTGGTGGACCAACTCAATATCCTTTTGCAGAAAAACCCTCCTGCTTCAGGTAATTGCTCAGGTATAAAACATAATCTCAATTTTACTAATTTTTCTGGCTTATCTACCAAATCAAGTAATAAACATTGGATTGTTGATACAGGCGCTACAGATTATATGACCGGTGATCCAAAGCTACTTAGTAACATTAACCAAAATTTAAGATTATTAAATAATTTTGTTACTGTTGCAAATGGAGATAAAATTCAAATTCAAGGAATAGGAAAAGCAAACTTAATTAATAACACATGTGACAATATTTTGTATATTCCTAACGTTAATGCGAACTTGATTTCAGTTGCCAAAATTACTAGTGAGCTCAATTGTAATGTAATTTTCTCTCCTAATAATGTGATTTTTCAGGATTGTACCACAGGGAGGATGATTGGTAAAGGCATCCTCAAAAATGGTTTATATGTTCTTGAAACAAGCAAACTTGCAGGTCATACCCAAACTCATGATGATCATAATCTCTGGCATAGGCGAATGGGTCATCCATCATCAAGTGTGCTAAAAAATCTCTTTCCATTTTTTAAATCTGATTTATTATGTGATGTGTGTCGCTTTGCCAAACAAACCCGATTACCTTTTCCAAATTCTAGCATAAAAACTTATATTCCATTTAACATTATTCACTCCGATATTTGGGGACCTGCTCCCAAAGAATCTTACAATGGTTTTCGATCTTTTATTATTTTTATTGATGATTTCTCTAGAACCACTTGGATTTACTTATTAAAACATAAATCTGATGCTTACTCAGTATTTTGTGAATTTTTACGTTTTATTGAAAATATGTTTGATGCAAAAATTAAAGTTTTTAGATCTGATAATGGCTCCGAATATATGAGCAATATGTTTCAAAGTCTTTTAAAACAAAAAGGTATTCTAAATCAAACTTCCTGTATAAATACACCACAACAAAACGGGATTTCAGAACGAAAAAACCGACACCTTTTAAATGTTACTCGATCTCTCCTTTTTCAAAATAATGTTCCCACACAATTTTGGTCTGATGTTGTTCTCACTGCTGCTTATATCATTAATCGCATTCCTAGTCCTACAATTGATAATAAAAAACCACTAGAACTCTTGTACAATAAAGAAATTAATATTAATCACCTTAGAGTCTTTGGATGCACATGTTTTGTTCACAAAAAACGTGAACACAAGCTTGATTACAACTCGGTTAAATGTATTTTCTTAGGATATTCTTTTAAGAAAAAAAGAATGCTATGATCCAAAAGATAGGAAATTTTATGTCTCCAGAGATGTTTCCTTTTTTGAGATTGAACCCTTCTTTAAAACTTCCACCACTGAAAACACTTCCACTACCTCTATTCTACCAACATTTCCTCAAGAAATACCAGCTGCCTCAACCATTCCCGAAGGAGAAGAAGAACGAAACAATGGAAGGGAAGATGAAGAAGAAAGAGGAGAACAAAGGGAAGAAGAAGACGGAGAAGAAAGAGAAGAACAAAGGGAAGAAGAACCTCCGAGAAAATCCTCTCGTCCATCGCGCCCCCCTCTTAGACTTAATGACTATGTTCTTTCACACGTCACTTACCCTATTCAAAACCACTTATCCTACCACCAATTCTCATCCAATCATCAGGCCTTCTTAGGAAAACTAGAACAAGATAAGGAACCAACAACATATCATGAGGCTATAGGTAACCAAAATTGGAAAAAGACCATGAATGATGAGTTACGTGCCTTAGAGACCAACCAAACTTGGACCTTGGTTCCTCTACAACCCGGCATAAAACTTGTTGGTTGCAGATGGGTCTACAAAATCAAATATCATAGCAATGGCCAAATAGAAAGATATAAAGCCCGTCTTGTAGCTAAAAGCTATACTCAAACCTATGGCCTTGACTATCTAGAAACTTTTGCTCCCGTAGCCAAAATGAACACTATTTGTGTTCTCCTATCAATTGCTATTAACCAAGGTTGGAATCTCTTCCAAATGGATGTTAAAAATGCCTTTCTACAGGTAAACCTTGAAGAAGAAGTTTATATGACTCCACCACCAGGCTACACCACACATCCAAACCAGGTATGCAAGCTTCATAAGTCTATATATGGACTAAAATAATCACCTCGAACCTGGTATGCCAAACTTAGTCTCTCTCTTATTAGTTATGGATTCATTAAAAGTTCTGCTGATGCATCCATGTTTACAAAACGTAGTCATAATACCACCATCATTGTGCTCATCTATGTTGATGATATTATTATAACCGGAAATAATAATCACAAAATTACCTTAGTTAAAGAATATCTACACTCAAAGTTTGACATAAAAGACTTAGGATTTATGAAATATTTTTTAGGAATAGAAATTGCACACTCCAAGAAAGGTCTGTTCCTTTCCCAACGAAAATACACCCTAGATCTACTCAAAGAAACTGGAAAACTAGGATCAAAACCCACGACTACACCAATAGAAATCAACAAAAAAATAGAACCAACATATGACACCCCTCTAACCAATATTGGACAATTCCAAAGATTAGTGGGAAAACTCATCTATCTCACTGTCACTCGACCCGACATTACTTATGCTGTTAGTCTAATAAGTCAGTTCATGCATGCACCTCACACTCACCACTTAGATTTGGTAAACAGAAACTTATGCTATCTTAAAGGAACCCCTGGACAAGGACTCTGGATGAAACCTAATAACTCTAACTCAATAATTGGTTATTCTGATGCAGACTGGGCTGAGAGTCATGATTGGAAATCAACTACTGGTTTTTGCACCTTTGTAGGAGGCAACTTGGTAACATGGCGAAGTAAGAAACAAAATGTCGTTGCACGATCAAGTGCAGAAGCAGAATATCGAGGGATGGCATCCACCACCAGCGAATTAATCTGGCTCAGTCAACTTCTCAAAGACATGAATATCACAACTCAAAAGCCTATGAAGATGTTCTGTGATAATAATGCAGCACGACACATTGCCACAAATCCTGTCTTCCACGAAAGGACCAAGCATATAGAAGTTGACTGTCATTTCATCAGGGAGAAAATACAGTCAAAACAAATTGAAGTTCCCTATGTCTCAAGCAAGGAACAACTTGCAGACATCTTCACCAAATCACTTGATCGCAGAACTTTTTCCAATCTCCTCTACAAGTTAGGATCTGTCAATCCTTTCCAGACCCAACTTGAGGAGGCGTGTTAAAGAAACATACCGTTGGAAAGCTCTCCATCAGAGGCAACGTTTGGACATTCGAACTATTGAAATAAATGTACAACGGATACAAATAAATGTACAACGGATATAAACTAATGTATAAGTATCACTCTCATATATGTAACAAACACAAGAAAAACACAAATATACAAAACATTCATTCTTCTTTCTCCTTCCGGCACCATTTCTAACATTTTTAGAATAAGCACTCCTATTTCAAGGGTGGTTATATACGTTCCCGGTAAGCATGCAATTACCACATATGCTAGTTAGTGCCCTTTGATAAACAAGAGGTTCCATGTACAAGATTGGAATTTGTTATGGTTATTTATTCGTATATATCGAGGTTGGTTGTTATCTACCGCCATGTTTATCTGAGTTTTATATATTGTTTTCACAAGAAGCAAGTGAAAACAGTTGTAAAAAAAGTTAATAACTACTGTGATTGTCTTGGAAAATTGGAAGTATTTTAATAGATGTCATTTGCGTCTTATCAAACCCTAACTTCGCATTACGTCAAGGTGACAGAAGTAGACAATCAAGCTTCTTCAACATTTTTTTGTGCTTTGTTTTGGCTGAGCAGTTTTGCTTAAACAGCCTATTTGTTTATCACCATGAGGGGCATCAGATATGTTTGTGATATATCCTTAATTAATGGACATTCTATTCTAGTTCGATCGCAGGATGTAATATACTATATTATTATTTAAGTGGGATTTCATTTATAATTTTGAACTAATCAAAAGTAGAGACTCATACAGCCACGTTGATGCAGAGACGTGATGAACAAACATGGATTATTCTTACTTGTTATTATACAACGAGAAGGGATATTATTCTTAAATTTTGTTGACACGCAATTGAGTTTGATGAAAAAATAACATATAAAGTTCAAATTAAAAATTTAAATTGTAGATCTTGATTTACAACATAAGTAAATTAAAGATGTCGAAAATCATAAAATTTAGAATATGTTTAACACAATATTTAAAGATGTGAAAATGAAGAATATGACACAAACATTCATTAAAAAAATCCAATTTCTAAATCTTATATAAAATGATTACAAACTTTTATGATTTTCGACATCCTTAATCTACTTTGTTACTTATGTTGTAGATCAATATTTACGGTTAAATTTTCAATTTGAATTTTAGATTTAATTTTATTGAGAGTACCTTATCAATTATTAATCTCTCTTAATTAGTTACAAATATTAGTTATGATTTGCAACGCAATGACCTGTCATTAATAGTCATTTTTTCGTCGTTTTCATGTTATAACATATATGATTTACAATTTTATTCCTACTATGTGAAAGAATCTCCGAATGTTCCCAAATATGTCCAAAAACACTTTTAGAAAAACAAAGTATAATTGCACCTGAACTGTAGTTAGTAGGATAATAGTCTAACACTGTAAACAAGGAACTACTTCAAAGTGATTCTAGTTGTGACTGATTTGCATTAAACTCTAATGCTCATTGTTAAGAAATTAAACTGATTTTATTTTCTTTCTGAATTCAAGAAATTATTGAGATAATGACTAGCAGGTGAAAGCCATTTGTTTGGTTCATTGGGTAGTACAAGTAGGTAGGGCTGTGCAGATTTCAGATCGGGTTCGGTCCGGACCGAATCTGACCGGTCCGGGTTTCGGTCCGGTCCGGTTCAAAATCTAATTTTTCCCTCAAAATCTAATTTTTCTCTTAAAATTCCGGTCCGGTCTGGGTTTTTGGACCGAACCGAACCGATCAGTCCGGGTTCGGGCTAGTCTTCGATCCGGACCTCGGAGAGCATCCGGGTTCGGTCCAGTCTTGTCCGGGTTCGGACCGATGCTCACCCCTACAAGTAGGTATGATAATATTACAAGAAATACGAAAATACCATACAAAAAATCATATTTGATTTAAAGATTTTCTTGTTTCATATCATGTTCTTCTCCAAAAATTAGTCACCATAGTTATTGGGCTTTGTCATTTATAATGTAGGCCATTAAGTCCAGCCCTTTTAGCTTTAGGCAGTAGCCACTGACCCACACTTGCAATATAGATGTGTATCTAAATCTGAAGTTTTCGGTACAACAGGGGATTTCGTAAAGACCGTTTTTAATTGGATTTTTTGTTTGCATGCCATTAGAAAATACTGTAATTCCAACGACCACCATATTGACTTTTTGGCATTAATTTATGTTTGATGATTTAACTAAGTTAATATTAATCTTAATCACAATCAAATGTAGTGTAATACACATTATGCATAGAATATATATTCTATTGTGCTATCGTCTACAAATGATCAAGACGCAATGAAAAATGGAATGAAGTCAAGACATGTAATCAAGCTGATTCAAGATATGTAATTTTACTTTTATTTGAGTCTTAGGAATCTATGTGAACTTGTGGATACAAGAGTTGTAACTTATTCACAAATACATTAGGTTCCTTGTAGAAATCATACACCAAATTTCACATCATTTGGACTTCAATAGATCACTCAAACCTAAGTTGGAAAATTACATAAACTAAACCCTAACTTGTCTGTGCAGAGCGGTCGACCGAAACGAGTTTTCCGTTCGAACATTTCTACCAATTAGTCGGTACACTAAAAGTGATTTTACCCAGTTCCACCGATCGACCCATTTTGACCTTTCGATCGACCGTGCTACCTGTATTTTCAGGATGACCGTTATACTTGTCGTATTCTCTAATGGTCGTATTAATATATATTCACCTAACCCCTATTTTGTATTTGGACACCGGTCGAACATTGCCAAGCAAACGGTCGACCGAGTGTAGACAAATTTGTGTGCCCAAAGCTCATGTTATTTTAGGTCGGACGAATCTATTCTTGTGTTCTACCGATTAACCTTTAACTTGGCCAAAACCCTCAGAACGGTGAACCGCTCCTAGTTTTAGTTCAACCGTTAAACTTAAGTTATAGCTGTTTAGTTCAACAGTATCTTTAGTTGGTTCGAACGTTTCCTTATTTTGATGACAACGGCCAACCATTATCCCGTGTCGGTCGACCGGTATAAGACAGATTTGTTGAACTTAGTTTTCTGTTTTCTGTATCTTACACAAATATTTACCAAATCAATCCAAATGGCTATATCTCACTAGGAGCTTATAAATAGAGGTTTACACACCTTATTTGCACAACTCTACAACTTCTATTTGCCTCCAACATTAGAGAGAATAATCCCACTCCAAAAATCTCAATTCCTACACTCCAAGCTTAAACTTCACCACTTGTGCTTAAATCCTTATCCATTCAAGTGTTCTCAACTTAGAGTGATTGTTACTCATATTCTTGGGAAGAAAGAAGGTTGTAAGGTTTCGGTGGAATCTTCACTCTCGGGTTGTGAGAGGAGGATCCGAGCTTGGCGAGGGTTATTCGTGAGTTCGTGGTGTAAAGAGTTGATCTTGGCCTGGAATGGAGATCAGATTAGTGAAGACGTGAGCGGATTTTGTGGGATCGAGCGGAGCTTGCAAGAGAGGACTAGGACACGAGTTGTGGGCGCCGAACCTTTGTAAAATCACTCTCTTCTTTGTGGTTTGCTTGTATTTCTATACTTGTTTAAATTATTGTTTCCACTGTATTTTAAGTAGAGATTAAGGAGATCGAGATTAGGTCATACACGATCCAACATACCACTCCATACATATTTGCCCATATGCCACTCGAAAACAAACATCGTATCCAAAATTTCATTACGTTTTCAAAACTGCCACTTCATTAGGCATCATCCGTCTTCCACCGTTTGCAACCACGATAAAGCCCAAATTGCACCTGAAATTCAACCAAAGTGCAACCAAATTGCAGATCAAATGTAGATCAAAATGCAACCCAAAAATCATAGGTAAATCAGACGAACACTAAGCAATACAGGGCTTCACCGACGGTAGGTATCCGTCTGTACATATCACCATTCGTCGGTGTAATATCCACCGACTGATTTCTATCCGTCGGTGTAGCATATTTTTCTAGTAGTGCAAGATTAAACACTAAATTGCAGTCAATTCAACTCTAAACTTCAGCCAAGATTGAACCAAGTTGCTGGAAGATTCAACCCCAAATTGCCGCAAAGAATGCAACCGAGTTGAAGCCAAAACTTAACTCCAAATGACAGTAAAAAACATTCAGAATTCAACCAAGATTCAAACTCCAAAATGTAGAACCAGATGTAGTAAGTGCAGCACAATACTCCACAATTTTTAGAAATTCAAAATTCAGAAGATTGGTTGTACGACAAGAGAGAGTAGAAATAGCACAAGCAGCCACTAATGCAATAAAAATCAATATCAAAATAACCAATATGACGCACCTAAGTCCAGCAACCTCATCACACAAAATAACTTTTCTATTAAGAAAAAGAGCACCCCAAGAGTAGCACAACCACAACCACAAATGCAACCAAAATTTGACACCTAATTAGCTTGAGAAGTGTTGATGGCTTGACCAGCAGCAATTGAAGTCAATTGTGGAGAGGGGGCCAACCAGAGACGGCGAAAGGAACAACAACCAGAGTCGTTGGAGGAGAGGTCGGCCACAGACGACAAAGGTTCCCAGAGACACCGAAGGAGTGGAAGATCAGAAGCACCAGACTCCCAAAATTAGCGACCAGAGACACCTAAATCCCAAACGACCCACTATGCTCACTGGAGGTCCTCACCCTTTGATTCATTGTCAAGCCCACGAGTTAGTGACGGAAGAGTCGTAGGAGAGGGGTGCAACAACTGAAGTCTGCCAAAACACGTGGGGGGAGATGTCTACCTTGCAGTGCTCCAGCTAGAAGAGAGTGTAGGAAAGGTGGGGTGCTTGGGAGAGTGTTAAATAACTTCATTAATGGTGTCTTAATTCTACATTAACACTTAATTGAACTATAAGTAACACCATTAGGGATGATGATTAACGGAGTGACAGTTCCGAAAAAGTAATGACATTTAGGATACGATATCTATTTTGGAGTGACATATGGGCAAATATGTGTGGACTGGTGGTCGTTGAAATTACAGTGTTTTCTAATCACATGCAGGTAAAAAACTCAATAAATTGAAAAATATAATCACTAACTTCTCGTAATACCTTACATTCCAATTTTGACAAGATTTTCAGTTATACCCATAATAAGGTGAACTACATTTGGAGCTTTACAAGCTTTTAGTGCTATCTATGAAGGATAAATGGTGAATTAAATCTTCAACATAAATAGATTATATAGGAGAATATACGTCAAACTCATCCGGACGGTATACACCTCTTTCCACTTAGGTCTGTAAACGGGTTGGGTCGTGGAGGGTTTCGAACCCACCGCTACCCGACCCGTCTAAGGTAAGCGGGTTGGCGGGTCGAGTCGGGTGAAAAAAATTTAAACCGCTACCCGACCCGCCTAAGATCGGGTAAACGGGTTATGCAGGGTGGGTAGATGGATAAATGAATTTTTTATATGTTTTTTTTCTTTCTGCATAACACTATAAATTAAAAACATGACACGTTAGCACCTTAAAACATTACCAATGTGATGAACACCATAAAATTATAAATAACTTCAACTTTATAACACTATTAGTAAATTATAGATCAGAGAATATGTATATGGTATATAAGTGTATATTTATATATATAATATTTATTATTTAATTTATTAAATTCTTAGGCGGGTAAACGGGACGGGTAGAAAATACAACTGCTACCTGCCCTGTTTATTAGTCGGGTTGGTGGGTATTCGGGTAGGCGGGTGGTGGGTTGAGTTTTTTTCCCACTACCCGACTTAGACAAGTCAGGTTGACGGGTCGGGACGGGTTTTACCCGCCCCATTTACGGCCCTATTTCCACCGTTTAATCCACCATAAGACTACTCAAATCAAAACCCAAAAACTCCAACATATGGTATAAAAAGATTCCACCGTCCAATTTCTAAATTTTGAATCTACTGCCCATCAAGTTCGGACGGTGGGAATAGACCCCAGACGTACGATCTAATTACACAAAAAGTCCTGAAACAGCCGAATGACTCGTCGCACCACACTTCCACTTCGGAGAAGAAGATGAACAGTAACTTGAAGTTCTTCGAAGTTGGCCAAGCGTGGTCCTTTTCGAAAGAGGAGAAGGAGAGGAGCACAGATCGACGAAAGATAGTAGAGAGAGAGAGAGAACAAGAGAGAGAGTAGAGAGAGAACAAGAGAGAGAGAGATGGGAGGCTGTGTTTGTAAAAGAAATTTTTGTTTTGTGTTTTCTTATTTAATATTAAAGACATTTACATTTTAGATGGTGTATTTTGTAAATGTACGAACAGAAAAGTTAACGAAATTGGACTCACAAACGGCCCAAAGGTATGCAAGCAATAGTGTTTGAAATAGAGGTGCACCCAAATGAATAGTAAAAACACAATGATATTTCCACCATTGTGCACATTTTAAGGTATACCTAAACAAATCACCCTAAAATGGTATGTTCCACCTTGCGGTGTCCCATGAAATCCAACATTGGCTTTTGAACCTCCATGGGACAGTGCATTTCTAATTATACCAATCTATATCACATGCCCATAACCAAATAGGAGGGTATAGTTAAACTAATATATACCATCCGATTTCTGTATAATTGTTGATCTAGCTTTTCATTTTTTACTCCAAACTTTGACTACATCACCCATAAACATTTCCCAATGACTATGAAACTTAAAGAGCATGTCAATACGAGTTTCAACACTCGTTTGGACGAGGAAATTCACATAGAATTAGAGTTGTGTGTGGGGCGGCATTAACCCCCACCAACAATGCGGGTTGTGATTGTTTGTCATCCTGCTCTGCTAATCAACCAGTATGCCAAATATTTATTTATTATTTAATAATATAATACAAATATAAAAGTATATCTAACTTAACTAAGTTATAGTGACTTTTACAAAATTATTAATCATAATTCCTATGTCCTACATCAAGATTCATCAAAACAAACTTATACTAAGAAAGTCTTAGAAAGTTGGAAAAACTGACTAGCCCAATTAATGACACAGTTAAAAAACTCACAAATCCACGAAACAAACCTGGCAACGTCCAATTTGAAAAAGAATGAATAACATAAACCATTTAGCTTGCCAACCCACCCTTTCGTCTAACCCACCCTTAAATAGGGCAAGTTGCGGGCATCATATTTCCAACCCCCACCCAATCTACCCCACTAATTCACCAAACTTAATTAGGTGGGGCTGATAGTGTTGGAGGGAAAACCTACCCCCCACCTCATACGTCAAGCTTTCAAGCTACATCTCTCATTCTTTCTATAACACAGTTACCCACTCAGGCCAAATTCCACACTTGTGTGATAATTAGTTCTAAATCCAGATCAAGCGTTCCAAGTTAGACTAGTATAGTGTGTGATTCTAAAATTCAAATCAAGAATTAAATGTTGTAATAAGCTCTCGAAAAAGTTGCCTCTTGAATTGAGAGATGAGAAGTTAGTTGGTAAATGTGTTCGCAAGCTTAGCTTATAAACGCTTAATCTAGGCCCCCTAATGGAGATCAAATGTTGAGCATGGCTCGAGGAGAGGACTAGTAGGGAGCTATGCCCAACCTCTTTATATCTTATATCCAATTAGTTTGCGAGCTCTTACGTACTATCTCATTTTCTTTTTGTGATTTAAAAAAAGAGCTTCCACATTAGTTTTCATTAAACCCAATTACTGTATATTCGCCCCTTCTAGATTTAGGCCATCATTTGGTAAGAAAGTCTTGTTGTTTAATTTTTTTACTTAACCGGAATTAAGCATTACCTTCATGTTCCATATCTTAAGACCTAGAGCAAACTTACACATCTAGTAGACCTTTGTTTGACAGTGCTAACTTTGCTCCATAATACTAGAATAAAAACTTTAAAAAATCCATAGACTTCAGTCTAATGCTTTCATCAACGAATGAGAACCATCCAAAAAGGTACTTGCTTATTTCACATTATCTAGATACAATCACTATCCTCAATTTGTACCTTCGTTGTAACCTCAACCTACTCATGAATCAACAAATACCCACGACCACTAAAATCACGTAAGTACTAAATGCCATACCAATAAGTAGGGCGTATACCCGGCCGTGTACCCCACCTGTACGGGTATGGATACAAAATTTCATACTCATTTAAAATTTTGTACATGTTTACTCGCTGGATAAATAGGTCGGGAACAAGTATGTGCAATACCTGTACCCATATACATGTTTACCCATTATTAATATATATATATATATATATATATATATATATATATTAATATATATACTAAATAAACAAAACTACAAAACAGAAATCCAAAAAGGCAAATCTAACCCTAACACCTCTTCTCCTCCCAAACCAAGACGACAATACCCCCTCTCCTCATCTCCTAACTCCTGAGCCCCGCTGCCTCTTCCACCGGCCTTGTCTCCGTCGCCGGCTTTGCCTCCTCTCCGTCGCATCTTCCACCGGCCTTGTCTCCTTGTCATTGCATCTTCCACCGGCTGGTGAGCTCCAACATGCGTGACCATCTTTTCTTTTTTTGTGGGTTTAAAGAGTATACACATATGCTTCCTTCTTTTTTCCTCAACTCAACGATTTCCAATTTCAATTCCACCATTTCTCAACTTATTCTGAGAACCAATAATTTATAACTAATTACACAACCTCATCCAACAACCATCTTAAAGTTCCCACGCAGCACTTATTCCCAATTCCCAAATAAATAACATCTGAAATTCATGTTTATTGGTGCAAGTACGTTTGGCAAATTATTTTTTACCTCGTGTATGGCCAAAGAATATTAAGTTGATGAATATGTGTAGGAGTGATGTTGATTTTGTGTGTGAAATGGAGGGGAAATGCTGGAAAAAGTATTGGGATAGTTGTAAATTGGTTTTGTGTGTTGCCTCGATCTTAGATCCTCGATACAAAGTTGAAACAATCCGGTTTTACATGAACAAAATTTATGGTGAAAAAGTTGGAATGGAGAAGGTAGACGGTATCATAAATAGTTTGCAAGAGATTTACAATGAGTATCGTCTTAGGTTTGGAGGAATGGATGTAAGTGTCTTCAGTTCTGAAAGTGGAGTAGGCAGTTTATGCAGTGGAAGTAGTAGTGGAACTTCTTTGAGTGGAGGTACAAGGTTTGGCAAAGAAACTTTTGAACTTGCTAGTGGACTAAGTAAGTTGAAGGAGTTTCTTGCTAATAAATCAACAAATCAACCGTTCAAGTGTGATTTAGACATGTACTTGGATGAAGGAGTGCATCTTATTGTTGATAGATTTGACATTCTTAGATGGTGGAAGATGAATGCTCCCAAGTACCCTTTAGTTAGTCGCACGACACATGATTTTTTGGCTATTCTGGTATCAATAGTTGCATCAGAGTCTGCTTTTAGCACTGACGGTAGAGTGACTGATGCATCAAGAAGCTCCATGCAAGAAAATACCGTTGAAACTCTTATATGCTCCCAAGATTGGATAATTAAGACTTTTAGTGGTAAATTCTTTTGTAACTTACATGTGTATCTATTTATGTGACATGCCCATTTATTTTTATTAACTTATCTTTTCTATTTTTTTGTAGATAAAACACTTGGTAAAACAACTTTGGGCACAATTAATGACACAAATGATTGAGAATTTGAGGTGGATTCAATTTCAATTAATGATGATTGAGGAGGATGAGTAGAAGTTACTCTACTACTTTGAAACTTGTAATAGAAGAATTCAAACTTCTACAAATGGTTGTTTGTGTTTGCTAGACATTTATTTGTGTTTGTTAGACCTTTGTGTGGGTTTAGTAGACATTATTTGTGATCGTTAGATATTTTTTAGTGTTTATTAGACATTATTTGTGTTTGTTAAGACATTTGTTTTGTGTTTGTGTGTTTTTTTATTTTTTTTTGTCTTTACAGGAATTTTTTGTAATAGGTTACCCGTTTACTTATTTACCTGCCCTGTACTCGTTAACAAGGCGGGTACAGGGTGGGTAGACCAATATTGGGTACGGTATATACTCGTACCTGTTAATTTGGGTGGGTACGGGTGAGGGCATACCCGACCCGTTTATAGGCCTACCAATAAGTCATCAACAAGCAACATTTAGCACATTTAATCCACATGCAAAATTAGAATGGTTAAGAGAGAGAAGTCAAATATACTTAATTTTCACATTCTCACTTTCAATACTCATATCTTCCTCTTCCCAAATTCGAGGAAATTTATTTTGGGTCACGTTGGAGGTCAGATTTGATTGAAATATGAGTCCAATTCGAGGCAAATCCAACCCTAATTCTTACTAACTACGACCTCCGTTCTAACCAAAACTTTACAACAAGTTAGGATTATGAGTGTTCTCAGAACAAATTCAGCCCAGTATTCGGTCATTGGATTTACTAATTTCAAGTTTCGATCAGGTCTGGTCAAATCCTTGACCGATGCTCAACCCTACTTGTCGATATTGGTGGCATCTTAGGTCATTTCTTGGTTTTTGGAGCTCATTAGATCTTTGTACACCCTGAAACTACTACTTTTTTATGTTAAACCTAGAGCAATTTAATACTTTTGTGTGTCGAAGAATGAGATTCATGTTGAATAAGTGTACATTTGTCAAAGATGGTGGGTAATTTTTAGTTTTTATCACATAATTTTAAACCATATTTACAAATATGATGGAAGGTGGTAATTAAGCAAAACAAACAGAAAACTGAAAGAGGATATAATAATATTTTTAAAGCGAGGGGTGTAAATTGAAATCGATGCGTAAGTTAGAAGGGCAAACGGTAACTTCCCCCAAATAACATTCTACATGCATCTTGTTTAAATTGAGGATCACGGTATCTTATCACCTGTGTGTGCATGTGCATGTAATTAGCGACGACAAGAGTCGGGCATCACAAGGAAAAAAGAAGAAGATAAAATTACACAATCACCAAACACATACTTGACATAATTGAGAATCGAACCATGACATTCATGAAATAACAAGCTTCAGCACATTACAAGTAGTTGAAACCCTTAGCTCTTATTATGGCCCGTGGGCAACACACACACACACATATATATAGTATGTATGCATGCACACTCCTTATTTACTTATTATTATTGCGATGATTAAACTTATCCATTAGCCTAAATTTAGCACCAGTAAAAGCAATAACCTCCGACCCAGTAAAAGCAATAACACTCAGTGTGGACGTTGTCAGTTGCAATTTCACCTGCTGCTTCAGTCGCGAAGCGCTCTACCAAAAACATACAAATTAATATGAGGCATAGTGACTCAAATCAAGTATGAAATTTAAAAAAGAAAAAAACATTAGTATTATGTTGATGAAATGAAAGTGTATATATATATATATATATATATTTCAAATTTAAGCTCCGAAGAGAAGAGGTGGAAAGTGGAAAGTAAAAAAATTCATTTGCTTGACAACTAGTAAAACTCAAGCCTAGGACCTATCTTTGGTTGACGTTCATCTAAGATGGCATGCTAATCTCAGCTTTGTAAGAAATGGTCCATACAGGTATTGCATTTGTGGTAGTTACACATTACATTAACAATACCTTAAAAGTAACTTGTAATCCAAAGGATGCGTTTAAACCCAAAGGGTGAGATTTTATGGCAGTTACACTCTTTGTTAACTATATAAAGACATGTTGGGCTGGTTCTCTCTTACTACTGAAAATAATTGACGGTTGTCATTGCCATGAGTAAGTAAGATTAAGAGAGAAACCACCGACGAGAGCCTTGGAGATCGAATCGAACATCATCACCGCTATTCTCGCTGTATTGCTCCATGGAGAACGGTACACTTAAGTTTATTAATGTTTTCAAATTGTGATTAATTTGTGGAGACTATTGATTTCAAACAACCTTTGACCTTTAATTGATTTCCCCCTAAATCAAGAGTCAAATGAACGCTATGATAAGTGGTATTGATGTAATTGACTTGTTGACTTGTATTGAAGTGAATTTATTAATGTTATTCACTTGTTTATGAATTTAAATAAGTTTATTGTTGTTTGTCTTTGAGTATATCGTTGAACATGAAATCGTAGTGTACTAAGGACTATTAGATTGGTGTTACAACAATGATTAAACTTACAAGCTTCTCTAAATAAAGTTCGAAATTATAATTTAGACACCTAGATGCTGACGGACGACTAAGATATTTAATTTTGATACAAGAACATAGGTCGACATATCTTTCTTAGATACTTGAATTCGTAAGTTATTACTTGTAAAATATATAAAGAATGACATGAAAGGGTTATTGCTCCGAATGTAACCGGAAATATCTACAAATACCGTTTTCAATTTTCATATCTCAAAAGTTTATACAAATATCTACAAATACCCTTTTAAAGAGGTAGCAGACGTGCAATACAGTTTGTACATAATGTAAAATGAGTTATTAAAGAGTAAGTGTAATAACCTTAATCTAAACACCCTAATTAACCTAAACTAAACCTAATTAACCTTAATTAAGCCATGAACAGTAAAGGGTGAGGTGGAGATGAGGATAAGATTTGGTTTTTCCTATAAATAGAAGTGTTAGGTTAAGAAAAATGTTTTCTTCGTTCCTAAGCGTTTCAGAGAGTGAGAGAGAGGTGATTTTGGAGGAAAAGAAGAAGGAGAGAAGGAGAAGGAGAAGAAGTGAAGGTGGAGAGTTGGGTTAAGCTTGCCAAAGCTTGGGAGACTTCCACGAACGTCAAAAAGGTATGCCAAGTCTTCATTATAACTCACATAAGCTTTGTGGGTGTTGGGGATCGACGTTGTTGTCGAATTTCCCGTCGGATTGCAACCTATTCAGAGGTTGAAAACGACGATCGGTCGACTGGTGCCTGTGGGCAGTCGACCGATTCTATTATTATATTGATTTGAACCCGCAAACGGTCGAACGATGTCTGAGGACGATCGACCGTTATGCCAGATTTGTGCGGGAAAAAGGTTGATACTGTTATCGGCCGAACGGATCCACTTCACCAGTCGACCGAAACAATGAGAATAGGTCGGTTGGGGATTTTGACTTATTAAACGGTCGAACATCCTTAACCTGGTTCGACCGATCTATTCGATGCTAAGTCGGTTGGGAGCTTTGACCATCAAAACGGTTGACCGCTCTTTAACTTTCGGTCGACCAACTGAGCATTTTAATTACGCAGTAGAGTGCCTGTGATGTTTCGGTCGAACTGTATCTCAGTTCCGGTCGACCGAATATTACTGAGGCAAAATGCTGAAATCCCTGTTATCGGTTGAACGGACCCTTGGTTGGACTGGTCGGATATATAAATATTATAAATATTGTATAGCGTAGATCATCCAAACGGTCGACCACTAGATGACTTTTGTTCGACCGATTGGTCGGTAATTCGGTTGGCGTGGTTCGACCGATACACTGTTTGTACAGTATCGAGTACTATCCGGAAGACCGGTCGACCGATGTGCTTGTAGCGGTCGACCAATCTGCCGCAGGTTGGTGGATTTATCCACACACGAGCCGTCGAGTATAGGTCGAGTACCGGCTCTGAGGCGACGGTCGATTACCAGCCTTGAGAGCGACGGATTTCATCTTCGACGAGGGCGTATTATTGTTGGTCCTCTCATATCGAGCAGGGTGTGAGAGATGATTGCCGTAAACCTTGGGCTGTTTGCTGGGGTTTGTCGGTAGGCCGAGGATGTTCCGGTGGGATGCGCGTCTGGCGGCTCTTGGGGGAGCAGCGGCTGTCGTCTGGCCCGAGTTGTGCATTCGGCGGGTTTACTCGCTCCTGGGGTGGCGACGTAGTGCCAAGGTTCCTTTCTGCGGCTCTTGGGGAGCAGTGGTGCCGACTGACCCTTGTGAGGAAGCGGTGGACTGACTTGACCCTCGTGGTGGCAGGAGTGGTTCAGTACCGCGGAGGCGGAAAGGGGTATTATTGTGGACCCGAGGTGGATGATCATGTGCATTGCATTGCATTGTCTTTAATTCCATTTTGTATTTTAGGAGGTTTGGTATACGGGGTTCCTGCAGGGAACTCAGGCATGTTTCAATTGTTTGCATTTCAGGTAGCGAGCAGCATTAGAGTCGAGGTGGTGACCGAGGAGGGTGCCCCCGGGATCTGATCCTGTAGTCGTCAGTCTCTTCTTTTTGAGGTGATTACATATTGTATAGCTTTTGTCGTAATCACAGTCAGTTTGTATATTTGACTTCCACGTGGATCATATTTATATTATATATGTTGGTCTGTTTCCCGTGACGTGCCCTTGTTGACCGTTGACGGTCTTTTTATACTGTTTAAATTTTCTGCTGTTTTCGGGGACGTTACAATTTGGTATCAGAGCGTTGATTCCGGCGTACTTGTCCAAAGAAACCACCTTTGGGTTAGGAATAAGGTCTTAGAGGATCATGCATGCATAATTTATATTGATGATTGTCTTGTTTCCTTTAGCAGATGTCTCCTAGACGGGGGAAGGTCGTCGCTCATACTCGTGGTGAGAGTGAGACTGTGAGGGATGAGGCTTGGGAGGAGGAGCGTCAGACGTTGTTCGATACGGTCGGACGTCTGACAGAGATGCTACAACAGCAGACAGCACAGACTGGGCAGACGGGGACTAGCGCTATGCATGACCGGTTTATGCGCCAGCATCCGCCTACCTTTCTGGGGCAGTACGATGCAGAGGCTGCAGAGGAGTGGATCTTCACGATGCAGAAGATTTTTAGTGTGATTGGTTGTCCTCCAGAGGCGAGAGTGGGTCTGACCACTTATGTGTTGGGCGGTGTTGCGTCCAACTAGTGAAGGTCCACATCGGCATTGGTATTTGCGGATAGAGAGGAAATAGCCTGGGAGGAGTTCGTTGGCGAGTTCAACGAGCAGTATTTTCCGCAGCATGTGCAGGATACGAAGAGGGAGGAGTTTCTGAGTCTTCAGTAGGGAGACATGACCTTGGCAGGCTACATCGGGAAGTACAACGCCCTTGCGCGTTACTGTCCCGAGATGTACATCACACAGGAGCAGAGGGTTGGGAAGTTAGTCCGGGGACTCCGGAAGCAGTTGAGGACGAAGGTGCTGACACATATGCCGAACACGATAGCCGATGCAGTGAAGAGTGCTACTGTTCTTGATCGTGACTACAAAGATAACTACCAGGATGAGAGGAGGCCATCGGGTAGGTTCTCTGGGAGGTCGGGAGGTCAGCCTGGGGGGAATCCGGGCAAGAGGCCCCAGTTTGAGGGAGCAGGAGCTGCAACACCACGACCTGAGCCTTGTGGTAGTTGTGGCATGTTTCACTCTGGGCAGTGTTTCACCACTGGAGCTTGTCATGGTTGTGGCCAGCTGGGCCACTTTATTAGGAGATGTCCGAGCCGAGGAGCTGGGCCGAGCAGACCACCAGGATTACTAGCGCCAGACAGAGGTGGAGGCGGAGGTAGATCACCTTTTAGACCACAGCAGGGGCAGCACACTGGCAGAGTTTTCACTATCCAGGCAGAGGAGGCTAGGGATGGAGGCGCTGTTGTGGAAGGTACGCTTCTTATCGCTGGTTCAGTAGCTAGAGTGCTCTTTGATTGTGGCGCGACACACTCGTTCATCTCAGAGCGATTTGCGGGAGTGTTGGGCTGTACCCTTGCGATGTTGACTGCCACTTTGGAGGTCAGCACACCCCTGGGTCTGGTGGGCACTGTGAGGAGATTTGTCCCCGGCGCCACGGTTGTTTCGGGAGATCAGGAGTTTCCGGCAGACATGGTGTTGCTACCGATGGAGGACTTTGATGTCATACTTGGGATGGATTGGCTGTCCCAATATGATGTTCGAGTCTTGTGCCGTGAGAAGAAGATTTTGATCCCGAGGAAGGGTTTGCCTGATATTCTGATCAGAGGGGTCAGAAACAGAGGAGGTCGCGTTATTGTATCTGCTGTGAGAGCTCAGAGGCTGTTACAACAGGGTTGTGCAGCATTTTTAGCGACGCTTGTGGTTGCAGAGGCAGAATCTCAGAGATTGGAGGACATTGAGGTGGTGCAAGAGTTCGCGGATGTTTTTCCAGCGGAGATTCCAGGTTTACCACCGCACCGAGAGTTGGAGTTCGGCATCGAGTTGGCAGCTGACACTACACCGCAGTCGAAGGCTCCATACCGGATGGCACCTGCTGAGTTGACAGAGTTGAAGAAGCAGTTGCAGGAGTTGATGGACTCTGGATTTATCAGACCGAGTGTCTCGCCTTGGGGTGCACCGGTTTTGTTTGTGAAGAAGAAGGACAGATCTTTGAGGATGTGCATAGACTACAGGATGCTGAACCAGGTGACAGTGAAGAATAGGTATCCGTTACCTAGGATCGAGGACCTTTTCGACCGGCTGCAGTCAGTGAAGGTTTTCTCGAAGATTGACATGCGTTCAGGATATCACCAGTTGAGGATTCGAGATGAGGACATCCAGAAGACAGCTTTCAGGACAAGATATGGACACTACGAGTTCTTGGTGATGCCATTTGGATTGACGAATGCTCCGGCAACGTTCATGGATCTGATGCACCGGACATTCAGGCAGTATATTGACAGATTCGTGATTGTCTTTGTGGATGACATTTTGATCTATTCACCAGATGTGGAGCAGCATAGAGAGCATCTGAGAATTGTACTCAGCATCTTGAGAGCTCAACAGTTATATGCTAAGTTCTCAAAGTGCGAGTTTTGGTTAGACAGAGTGGCGTTCCTCGGACACATTGTATCAGCAGAGGGGATATTAGTGGATCCGGCGAAGGTAGAGGTAGTGACACAGTGGAGGACCCCTACGAGCGTGACGAAGATTAGGAGCTTTGTTGGACTCGCGGGTTATTACCGTCGCTTCATCAAAGACTTCTCGAGATTGGCAGCACCACTGACGGCTCTGACGCAGAAAGGAGTCACTTTTGTATGGTCACACAAGTGCAAGGACAGCTTTCGGGAGCTGAAGAGACTGTTGACCACGACCCCAGTTTTGTCATTGTCGAGTGGCACAGGTGGATTTGTGATTTATAGCGACGCTTCAGGTATCGGCTTAGGATGTGTACTTATGCAGCACAGGAGGGTGATCGCGTACGCATCCAGACAACTGAAGGTCCATGAGAGGAATTACCCGACTCATGATTTGGAGTTAGCGGCAGTGGTTCACGCATTGAAGACCTGGAGACACTATCTTTATGGTGAGCAGTTTGAGGTGTTTACAGATCATCGGAGTCTGAAGTACCTGTTCTCGCAGAAGGAGCTGAACATGAGGCAGCGCAAGTGGCTTGAGTTCATTAAGGACTACGATTTCACTATCTCTTACCATTCGGGGAAGGCAAACACGGTTGCAGACGCTTTGAGCCGGAAGGTGGAGGTATCAGTAGCAGGCCTATGCATTCAGGAGTGGCGACTACTGGAGTCTTTAGCAGAGTGGAGACCATTTATAGATAGCTCTGAGGGTGCAGTGATTGCAGGATTGAGAGTAGAGCCTCAGACAGTATCGACAGTGATTCATGCTCAAACTACAGATGAGGAGTTGAGCAGTTTACTACAGTTAGCGGCTAGAGATGGGTCAGACTTCAGAGTTGGAGTGGATGGAGGTCTGAGATTCAGAGACCGTATCTGGGTGCCGAGGAAAGAGGACCTGAGACATGATATCATGGAGGAGGCACATAGATCACGATATTCCATTCATCCAGGAAGCACCAAGATGTACAAAGATTTGCAGCGGAACTTTTGGTGGCGAGGGATGAAGAAGGACGTTGCAAACTTTGTGTCGAGGTGTTTGGTCTGTCAGCTGGTGAAGATTGAGCACCAGAGACCAGTTAGGCAGATACAGAGGATTGAGTTGCCCGAGTGGAAGTGGGAGCACGTGACGATGAATCTTGTAACGGGGCTACCAAAGACACGAAGATTCAACGATGCGATTTGGGTTATAGTCGATCGACTGACCAAGTCGGCGCATTTCTTAGCTATTAAGACCACTCTTGCTCTAGATGGTCTAGCTAAGTTATATATTGAGGGGATTGTCAGACTTCATGGTGTACCAGTCAATATCATTTCAGATAGAGATCCCAGATTTACTTCGCGATTTTGGGAGAGTCTACACAGAGCACTGGGACATGTTTGAAGTTTAGCACAACTTTCCACCCACAGACAGATGGCCAGTCAGAGCGGACGATACAGACACTGGAGGACATGCTGAGGGCGTGCGCACTCGACTGGGCTGGGCATTGGGATGAGCAATTGCCGCTGATAGAGTTCGCCTACAACAAGAGCTATCACTCGAGTATTGGGATGACACCATATGAGGCATTATACGGGAGGTCGTGTAGATCGCCAGTATGCTGGAGTGATGTGGGCGAGAAAAAGCTAGTTGGACCTGACATTATACAGTTATATTCAGAGAAGGTCGACGTGATCAGGAGACGACTAGCTACAACACAGAGCAGGCAGAAGAGTTATGCTGATACGTGGAGGCGTGAGCTGACTTTTGATGCAGGAGATCATGTCTTCCTGAAGATCTCACCTTCCAGAGGGGTGATGAGATTCGGGAAGAAGGGGAAGCTGAGTCTAAGGTATGTCGGACCGTTTGAGATATTGGATCGAGTCGGAGAGGTAGCATATAGGATTGTTTTACCACCACAGTTCGCAGGACTTCACAACATCTTCCATGTTTCTATGCTGAGGAAGTACGTGGCCGATCCAGCTCATGTGATAGAGATAGCAGTACCAGAGATCCAGCAGGATTTGTCATTAGATGAGAGACCAGTTGAGATTGTGGATCAGATGGTACATCAGCTCAGGAGGAGAGCGATTTCGATGGTGAAGGTCAGGTGACAGCATCACAGTATCAGAGAGTCTACATGGGCGATCGAGGAGGACGTCAGGAGGCAGTATCCAGAGTTGTTCTGGTAAGTCAGTTGTTTCGAATTTCACGGACGAAATTCCGGTAAGTTATATATTCAGGAGGCAGCATCACGTAGATTGTAATTACCTTAATCTAAACACCCTAATTAACCTAAACTAAACCTAATTAACCTTAATTAAGCCATGAACAATAAAGGGTGAGGTGGAGATGAGGATAAGATTTGGTTTTTCCTATAAATAGAAGTGTTAGGTTAAGAAAAACATTTTCTTCATTCCTAAGTGTTTCAGAGAGTGAGAAAGAGGCGATTTTGGAGGAAAAGAAGAAGGAGAGAAGGAGAAGGAGAAGAAGTGAAGGTGGAGAGTTGGGTTAAGCTTGCCAAAGCTTGGGAGACTTCCACGAACGTCAAAAAGGTATGCCAAGTCTTCATTATAACTCACATAAGCTTTGTGGGTGTTGGGGATCGACGTTGGTGTCGAATTTCCCGTCGGATTGCAACCTATTCAGAAGTTGAAGACGACGATCGGTCGACCGGTGCCTGTGGGCAGTCAACCGATTCTATTATTATATTGATTTGCATCCACAAACGGTCAAACGATGTCTGAGGACGGTCGACCGTTATGCCAGATTTGTGCGGGAAAAAAGGTTGATGCTGTTATCGGTCGAACGGATCCACTTCGCCGGTCTACCGAAACAGTGAGAATAGGTCGGTTGGGGATTTTGACTTATTAAACGATCGAACATCCTTAACCTGGTTCGACCGATCTATTCGATGCTAAGTCGGTTGGGAGCTTTGACCATCAAAACGGTCAACCGCTCTTTAACTTTCGGTCGACCGACTGAGCATTTTAATTAAGCAGTAGAGTGTCTGTGACGTTTCGGTCGAACTGTATCTCAGTTCCGGTCGACCGAATATTACTTAGGCAAAATGCTGAAATCCATGTTATCGGTTGAACGGACCCTTGATTCGACCGGTCGGATATATAAATTCCCACAAAATCCAAACAAGATGCATTATTCAATCTAGACACTCGACTCGTTGGAAATATTTTGTCGATCAATGGACGCAGTAATGCTACGGGCCGACTCTATATAGGTGATCAGTCCACACCTCTAACTTAATGAACCATTCGTGCAAGTTAAATAAGGAATTAAGTGAAAGACATGGACAACCTCAACATCCTCAAGTGCTACAAAGTGTAAAGTCCATTAAGGTTCTTATTACCAACTTCTTCTTTTTTCTTTTTTCTTTTTGATTTTTTTTCTTTTTTTCTTTTTATTAGTTGGAGTTTCATTCTCTCAGGGTCAGGTTTCGTGCATCATTGCCCATGAGGACTTACACTATCACGTACACCTTTCCCCAAATCTCCACATAGGGAAATCCCTACCACCCGTGTAACGGGAGTTCGGTCGGCGCATCCCAAGTCAGATGACTCGAAAGCACCAGGCACAAAGTCCCCTTAGACCTACTTTCCCGAGTGAGAGGAGCCGTGCGAGAAGAGAGAACACCTACTCACTTATTTCTTATCTACACGTGAACCAAAACCCCTACACTAATGTCTCACAACAGGATTTAGAGGGTCCTTGACTACAACAAACTTCATTAAGTTAACAGACACGAATTATTGACTCACTAGGTTCAGGGTGGACTTCATTAAACGTTTGAGCACTGAAACCCTATTATTACTCACCCCCACGGGAAAACTGGGGTGCATCCTAACAACTCGATAAATCCTAAAGTCACTGTACTAGATATCCTAATGCATCAAGTTCAAGACAATTTTGGGAGCTTTCTTTTTACTTTGCCTCTCAACGGTTTTGCAGATGCTAAACACACGCAAAACCCACAAAACATTTTCTTTCGCAAACACATGAAGATTTTGAAAGAAATGTGGGAATTGTAAAGCACTAGGCAAGCAAAAGAAGACAAGTCACCCAAGGATCATGGCATGCAGATATATCGATATTAAATGCAGCATACTAACATGACCCTAAAAATGCGAACACAAGAGAAAAAAATCAAAAGAAAAGACTCGACTATGTACACACGTAAAACACCCCCCACACCTACTTCATGCATTGTCCTTAATGAATGTGAGAAAAATACTACATGGATTTATGCATGAAAAGGGAGAGATCTCACCAACATGAAGTACAAAGGGAAGTTCAAGGTCATGTTGATGGACACAAACCCGAATTCCCTCAAAACCTGTGATATGCTAAAGAAATGATACAAATACGTGAAAGAAATGGAGCCCAAATACACAAGGGTTGGGGCTTACAACAATCGATGCTCACTGAAGGAGTCTTTTATTGTACTTTTTTTTCTTTTTTTCTTCTTCTTTTTATTTTTTATTTTTTATATATAACTATGTACAAACATAAGTTCCCATCTTCACTTGTCAAACGACATCAAATGGGAACCTCAAGAGTGGGTCAATGCACTTGGAAAGGGAACATGACACCACGCGGGGCCAGAATACGCATGTGTGGGCCCCCTTCACAAAGAGCACCAGATGAAATGAGAGGTTCATGAATTGGACGCAAAGGCGTCTCATTCAAAGGATCAAACCGAAAGAGCTTGAACCTCTCAAGAGTTTGGGAAATGAGGGGCAACGGAAGGAGAGTTTCTCCCGTTGCGCTGCTGAAGTTATGATCGTCAATCCAAACTCTCCAACCAACAGGCTGGTACGTCGGAACGAGGTCAAGAACCTCGTTAGGCATGTCCGACACACCAGGCGAACAAACAATGGGTCTCATACCTAAAGGTATCCTCCAAGGAACTCTTAATACCCTCATTAGCAATGTAGTTGTTTGATGTTCCATCATTTCCAAGATGATCAGGAACAATAGTGAGAGGCAAACTCTAATCAGGTTGTTTGAAATTGAGGGGACTAGGGAGCTCTTGCTCCACCAAAGGTGAGTCCTTAGGAGGTACAACAATAAGGTCATGTGGCTCAAGGGCCACTGGACAAGAAGATAAGGCACAATCATGTGCCGACTCGTAATTGCTGCGATATTTGACTCACTTGCAGTGCCATATTTTGTATGGACTGTTGAATGGTTTCCATGAACGTAAGGAAAGTTGGTTTCGAGGAATCAGGTATGTGGTCAACTATGAGGTCCAAGTCAGAGCTTTGGAAATTTTGGGGTTGGGTGTTGATGGGTTGAGAATGAGTCCAATGATTTGAAGTGGGGTGTTGGTAGAATTCTGGGTATTCGGGAGGAGGATACTGGTGTGGAAATGATGTATAAGAATTCGAATACGAATTGTCTCCCCACGAATCCATCCCTCTCGGGTTGTATGCGGATGCGTAATGGTCATATTGAGCATTTGGGGAAAATGTATGCTCATACTCAGGCTCTGGGGGAACATAAGGACATTCCCTGAAATCATGACCACTCAACCCACAATAGTGACACGGTACGACTACTGGAGCCAATGGTGCACTCATGTCTTCTACCACATGCATGAAAGAGGCCAAAGGTTCTTGCAATGTCCTAGTTTGATGACCAACATATGATCCGACGTAACTAGATGGTGGTCTAGTAGTCGGTGCCTCTCTCATGTTACCCATATATGAAGATTGCTCAGTCACACAATGAAGATTATCCCAACCATATGGGGTGTTCGTCTGAGCCACCCCCGGTTGCATGGGTCCAAAATACCAGGACAAATTGTCCTGGTCCCAACAATCATATGGATGGTCGCCCATGTAACCATCCATCTCAACAAACAAATCTCGAGTCGACCACTCTCACAACCACGAGACTATGCTCGCAAAAAGTGCTCGACTCGACCCTAAAATGCTACAAGAGAGTGTAAATGGGAGGAGACTAAAACGTAGAAATAGGTGAGAAGAAGATGATTCAGAGGAGAAGGGAAGAATCCCTAAAGCTAGCGTGGGTGAAGGGATCAGGTAGAAGCCTAACTAGCAAGCACGACTCAAACAATGTAAGGCAATGAGTCCTTAGGCTAGACGACGCCTAACTTCGAGTTCACTAGCCTCGACACGCCTCACCTCCCTACAACGAGGACCACAATGCCAAGCAAGTGATACCATATCCGGAGATCAAGTACCTCCTACTATCGACAAGGTAGGCAACGCCGATCAGGCCATGGCGGTCTCAACTAGATTACTCTCCTAGTGCGTCTGAAATCCTAGGGCCAATGTCTACTTGCTTTTAGTTAAGGCTTGATTAAGAGTGATTTTTGGGGCCAAGGAAAGGGTGATGAAATCCCCCACCTTATCTTTTATGGGACAACCCCTCCTTAATAGTGTCGTGATCCTAAGTCTAGCAATCAATCGCTCCAATCAAACGCTCACTCACTCTTGTCCTGATGCAATTCCTACTAACTAATGCATGGGCATACGAGATGCATGAATGAGTGTAGGAAATTGCGTACCTCACGCCAGCGCTCAACAACTGAAAATAAAGCTAAAAGAAAATACAACTATATGCCTAAGTCAATACATGATGCGTGACCTAAACAAATAAGAACGTCTAGTCTTTTGCTTTGGATTTTAGGGCCAAGTTGATTAATGGGGGAGTGATTAATGATCTGGGAGCAAACTAGAAGTTACAGCATGCAAATAGGGCTCCCAGATAACAAAAGTGAAGCAATAAACCACCAGAAGAAAAAAGAAAGCAGGAAGACCTCACCACGCCGCCAATTGGCGGTCCCAGACAGCTGATTGGCGGTCCCTTTTGAAGTGTTGGTGCTGCAACTCTTACAGTAGCCTCCCCGTGCGCTCTAGGATCCCTGAGACTAAGAAAAACTGGAAACAAAAAATTAAAAACCCCTCGAATCGTCCAAACCAACGTCTGGACAGAGCACCTCCCCGACAACGGCACCAAAAATTTGTTTGATCGTTTTATATTAACTGCAAGTGCATGGCCGCGTTGAAGCGGTGGCAAATATGGGTCGTCCACTGGGAGGTGTGTCGACGCTTGGTTTGTTCGAAGGCGAGAGGTAAAAAGAAAGGAGAGAAAGGTTGGTTACACTAAACTACACTAAGATGCAAAAAGGAAATGAAGATAAGCAATAAAACTAAGCCCCATAGGGGGTAGAGAAATAATGCGAATATGAAGATGTGTGTGTGTTCAATTAAGCTCTTCACAACATGTAGTGCATGAAATCATAAAACTATATCCAACTTTGCCTCCACATGAATTAAGATAAGACTACATCATTAAAACATACAAGACAATAATTGGAATGAAGCTAAATGAACTCAAGTATAAAGACTAGACCCTATTATGCCTCCACATGAATTAAGATAAGACTACATCATTAAAACATACAAGACATTAGCTAAGTTAAAGGCAACAAGAGCACATACAGTACAAATTGTGTTTCCAATATTAACTTCATTCATATCCTAACCTTATCATTCCCCATAAAATAGGTCCACTTATCAAAGCATAAGCTAAGCTTTATTCAAGAGCATTAGCATATCAAAGATAAGAGTGAAAAGCCCATTAGATGGTTATGGAAATGATATGAAGCTCAAGGGATAAAAATAACACACTTAATACACTACATGATTATATCACATATTTCTCCACCTGATTGACATCATTTCATACTCATATTTGTATCTTATATCCATTATCTTTCACCTAAACAATGCTATGTCACGAGTTTTATGTTTAGTTTTCAGGAATAAATAGGTTTGAAGAGATGAAGCATAAAAGGACCCAAAAGCTGGGTAAAATGACTGAATTGTGAGATCTAAAGACCAAGATGCAAGGGAGAAGGACCTGAACGCAAGACAGAAGGACCTAAGAGCAAACCAGAATACTCCACACCATCATGGGGAGTATTTTGACAATGTTATTCTGGTCGGAGCTCCAATAAACGAAGTAGATGCATCTAAGACCACCAAATACACTAAGCAAAGTCCAGCACAAATTCCAGATGGATCCGGACTTTTTAGACCGCCAATTGGCAGTCCAAGACCGCTAATTGGCGGTCACTTTGGGCCCAAATCCGCTAAAGCTTCTCTGGGTTACGTATTAGTGTATATTTAGTCCATTTTTGGTATTGGTTTAGTCCCACATCGGGGCATTGTCCCGGAGTGGCTTTTTCTTTGGCTATAAATAGAACTCTCCACCTTCTATTGTTATCACTCCATATTTTAAGTGGCTATTCCTCCTACTAGAAGTGAGGCCTTGAAGCACACACTAAAGTAGGAGGCTGCTACTTTTAATGTGAGTCATTTTATCAATAAAGTTTTGTGTTTCTTTCATTGTTTGTTTATGCCTCTTTTATTGTTTGTGCATGTTTTAGTTTAATCGTCTTTTATTTCTAGCTTAGTTTTAATATGCTTTCTTTGCTTAGTTTAATAATTAGTGTAATGTTTAGTGAGTAGTTTCATCCCCTTTGGGGGTGGAGTAGATGTACATACATGCATTAGAGAATGGGATGAATGCTTTATTTTTGATGTGTTGATAAAACATGAATGTATGCTTGCTTGTTTAGGATAGAATTTATGAATTGACGAGTTTTGCCAAAATGATTAGACACCTCTCATGCTTGTTTAGGTTCTGAAATAAACATCTTGCATATGTAAATGTTAATCAACTAAGTTGGTGAATAGATTGATAGGTTTTGCCATAACATTTAGACACTTCCTATGCTTGATAAACACCACCTTCATGTGCTTAAAGAATGCATTCTACACCCACCTCTTTGCATGTGCACACTCACTCCACCCCTTAGGGGTTTTACCATTTCTGTATTCCAGCATTCATCTTTTGTTCTTAGCTTAGTTGTTAGTTCATTGTTTGTTTCTTTCGTTCGCATTTCATACTTCTTAGCGTAGTTAAGTGTAGAGTAGCTTAATCAATCTTTCTCCCCCAATCTTTGCCATTTGATTTCTGATAAACAAGAGGTTGCTCACCTCCCTGAGGACGACCCGTACTTGCCACCGCTTCATCGCGGCCGTGCACTTGCGGTTTTAAATAAAACGTTCAACAAGTTTTTGGCGTCGTTGCCGGGAGGTGCCTGTCCAGACTCTTGTTTGGACGATTCGAGTGGATTTAATTTTTGTTTTGTAGTTTTGCTTTGTTTTAGGAGACTTGGAGTTGTCAGGAGGAGCACCTGGAGAAGTTTTGAAGCAATCTGGGCACTGTAGACCGCCAATCAGCGGCCTGAGACCGCCAATTGGCGGTCTGGTAAGCTCAGCTCGCTCTCTTATTTCTTTGGTATGTTTACGTTATCTGATATAGTGGTCTGGGACTTAATTTGGCATGTTTTGACTTATAGTTTGTTCCCAGATCAATAATCAAACCTCCTTTAAGCAACTTGGACCCTAAAACTCAAAGCAAAAGATTAGGCATTCTTTTTGTTTAGGCCATGCATGATGTATGTGACTTAGGCACTTAGATTGTCTTTTATCTTAGCTTTATTTTCTGTTGCTGAGAGCTGGCGTGAGGTACGCACCTTCTACTCTCATTCATGCATTTCGTATGAACATGCATTAGTTAGTAGGAAGTGCATTGCAACAAGTGTGAGTTGAGCGTTGTTTGGAGTGTTGATTGCTAGATTTAGGACTCCAAAACACTACTAAGGAGGGGCTGTCCCGTAAAAGATATGGTGGGGGATTTCATCACCCTTTCCTTCACCCCAAAAACCACACTAATCAAGAGCCTAATTTTAAAATCAAGTAGACATTGGTCCTAAGGATCTTGGACGCATTAGGAGAGTGATCCGGTCCCGACCGTCATGACCTGATCGGCGTTGCCCACTTTGTCGATAGTAGGAGAGACGAGATCCCCGGATCTTGCCTCACTTGCTGGGCTTTGTGGTCCTCGTTGTAGGGAGGTGAGGCGTGTTGAGGCCGTGTGACTTCGCAGTTAGGCGTCGTCTAGCTGTAAGGACCTATAGCGACCTTAGGATTGCTTGAGCCTTGTTTGCTTGTGTGCTTCTACCTGTACCCATCCGCCGTAGCATAAGGACTTCTTCCTTTCTCTCCTGAGTCATTCTTTCTCTCCTGTGTTCCCCCGTCTTCTCCCTTACGTACATTCTTTGAAAAAAGAAAAAAAGAAAAAAAAAGTTGTGGTTTGTGTGTGCACCTTTGTGCATGCTTTCGTGGACACGAGACGAGAGTGGTCGTTTGACGAGGAGCGTTGTCAATCCGGCTTCGGTCATTGATTTCTCGACACCTCCCTCCTCTCATGTCGCACGTAGTTCGGGTCCAATGGCTGCTAATTTACGTGAGGAGGAGTAGTTGCTGGACCCGCCTGCTCCACCTGTTCTTCCAGTTGTCGTTCCCATACCTCTTCGTGATCGATGCTACCCGAGCCGTACCGCTCTACCCTCATGCATCGTCTTACCAGAGGCTAATGGGAACCATTTTGAGGTTAAGGCTCAATTCATTTCCATGCTCCCTCGCTTCACTGGGAAAGGTGACCCCTATATATTTCTCAGGGAATTTGAGGATGTTTGTGCTATGTCCAAGCTGCAACAACTTAGCACAGACTCCATCCATCTTAGGCTTGTCCCATTTGCGCTGAAGGATGACGCCAAGAAGTGGTTGTACAACAACCAGGCGAATGCCTTTAGGACTTGGGATGAGTTTCAATCTGCATTCCTCAAGAAGTACTTCCCAAATCATCGGACTCAAAAACTGAGGAACGAAATCAATTCGTTCTATCAACATGAGACCGAACCATTTTATGCATACTTAGAGAGGTTCAAGGAGCTACTATCCTCATGCCCTCACCATGGCATCGAGTTGTGGCGCCTTTGTCAGATTGTTTATGAGGGTCTTCACATCCCGTCAAGAACGCTCCTTGAGTCCATGTGTCAAGGAGAGTTCTTGGGAAAGGATGAAAGGGGGCATGGGCTTTCCTAGAAGACCTCGCTGAGAAAACCATGCAATGGGAGAGTGTGAGGGAACCACCTGCATCATCTAGTATAGGAGCAAGGATCGCGAATGCAAACTCGATTAGATCGGGTGCCGCATTTGCTGTCGATACCACTACGGCCACCGAGGCGCGCATGGCGGCCTTAATGCGTCGTATGGATTCGATTGAGCTCCAAAACCAACAAAGTGCACCTAACATGTCCACATCTGGTCTAATTCCTTGTCATTCATGTGGTAGGATAGGTCATTTAGAAAGCGAGTGTGGGTCCATTCCGCCTGAGATGGAGCGTGTCAACGCCATCTATGATAGAGCCAGGAATGACCCATACTCATCATCTTATAATCCTGGATGGAGGAACCACCCCAATTTTTCATGGAACCAAAATAATGCCCCGGGTGGTCCTTCAAACTCCTCTAGACCACCTTACCAATCACACTAACCTCCCATGCATGCACATTCCTATCAGCCACCCCAAGCGCAAACCACCAATCAATCGGGTTTCCCAAATTCCAACAATATGGAAACCCGATTCAATTCGCTTGAAACCTTGACTCGTGGACTTGAAAACTCAATGAAAAATTTTATGTCTACCACAAGTCAAGTTCTCACTTCAAATCAGCAGACCATCAAATCTCTAGAGCTTCAGATGGGCCAATTGGCTCAGTCTATACATGAGAGAGAGAAAGGGTCTTTGCCTAGCCAGCCTGAGGCTAACCCCCGTATGTACCAGCAACAACACATGCAAAATTAGAATGTGGTACCTCGGGGGAGGCAAGTAAACCATGTGGAGGAACCTGTTCACCATGTCAATGTCATTGTTACCTTACGGAATGGGAAACAGGTTGAGAATCACATTTCCTTGTCACACCCACCACCATCTATGCAGCCCCTCAGTGGGAATGATGGTGAAGAAGAAGCTGAGGGTGAGGGTAATACACCAACTCTTCCTTCTTCTCAGGCACCGCAGAAAACCTACCTGCCAAAAGCTCCTTATCCAAGTAGGTTAACCAAAAAACAGAGTGACAACATGGACAAGATATTAGAGGTATTTAAGCAAGTGAAGGTTAACATCCCCTTGTTGGATGTCATCCAACAAATACCTCAATATGCCAAAGTGTTGAAGGATCTCTGCACAACCAAAAGGAAGACCAATGTTCCTAAGAAAGCATTCTTGGCTGCAAATATAAGCTCTCTTTTGTCCAATACCACCTACACAAAATACAAGGACCCTGGGTGTCTTACTATTCAGTGTACGATAGGGGACACTAGATTGAGCAATGTGTTGCTTGATTTAGGATCGGCGGTCAACCTCCTCCCATTCTTTGTTTATCAACAGTTGAACTTGGGAGAATTGAAACCAACTATGATCACCCTCCAATTGGCGGATAGATCCATTCGTATTCCAAAGGGGATTATCGAGGATGTACTTATCAAAGTTGGAGATTTTATATTTCCAGTCGATTTTGTTGTCCTCGATACGAATCCTGTTGCGAACACCCACTCTCAAATACATTTGATTTTGGGTAGACCATTTCTGGCAACTTCCAATGCCTTAATTAATTGTAGAAATGGTCTCATGAAGCTCTCATTCGGTAACATGAGTGTCGAGTTTCATGTGTTCAACTCTGGTAGGCAACAGGAACCCATAGATGAACCCTTAAATCTAAATCTCATCTGCCAATTGGAGAAAGCACCACAAAATCAACGAACACCCCTAACCCCAATGCAACCCATTGAGAATGTTCGTGGGCCCAGCAAAAACTCATTGCCTGTCTTCCAATGCAACAGAGTGAGCTGGCCTCGAACATGAATGTCCAAAGGGAGTGTTCGTTGCATGATTCAGTTGAGAGTACTAGTGAGAGTGAGACACCTCATCATATGCCTATACCAGAAGGTGTCTCTACCTCTTGTCCCATAACCATTGAGTCATTTGAGCTTCATTTTGACTCCAACAATGACCCACCTATGACCGAGCTTATGCTTGATGATCTAAATGATGGTGGGAGGTCCTTGTTGGATGACTTGGGGAGAAGCCCCATTCTTAGCGATGCAGGTCTGCTGCATCCATCGAATAAGCCTGAGGAACTAATTCCGATGCACCCGCCTATTAGTTGGAGGGGTTTCTTTGATGAGCAATTAAACCCTAGTGAGGCAACACAACTTCATTCTTTGTTGCCCACACCCAACCAATATCATGAGGGGTTCGAGCCTTTCAGCTTTGACCTTTCACCCCTCATGACACCTCAGAGTACCAATGAAGTTTGCCCATCTCGGCAAGTCTTTGGTCCTCAAAACTTGATGTTCTCATTTGATGTTCCTTGACCAAATGATTATGAGAATATCTTGGTTGATGTATATATCATGTAAAAAAAAGAAAAAAAGTGTGTAATAAAAGACTCCATCAGCGAGCATTGATTGTTGTGGGCCCCAACCCTTGCGTATTTGGGCCCCATTTCTTCACGTATTTTTCTCCCTTCTTCAGCATCTCACAGGTTTTGAGGGAATTCGGGTTTGTGTCCATCAATATGACCATGAACTTCCCTTTGTACTTCACGTTGGTGAGATCTATTCCTTTTTATGCATAAATCCATGTAGTATCTTGCTCGCATTCATTGAGGACAATGCATGAAGTAGGTGTGGGGGGTGTTTTATGTATGTACGTAGTCGAGTCTTTTCTTTTGATTTTTTGTTTTCTTTTGTGTGTATTGATAGGGTCATGTTAGTGTGCTGCATTTAATATCGATATATCTGCTTGCCATGATCCTTGGGTGACTTGTCTTCTTTTGCTTGCCTAGTGCTTTAAAATTTTCACATTTCTTTCAAAATCTTCATGTGTTTGCGAAAGAAAATGTTTTTGTAGGTTTTGCGTGTGTTTTAGCATGTGCAAAACCGTTGAGAGACAAAGTAAAAAGAAAGCTCCCAAAATCGTCTTGAACTTGATGCATTAGGATTTCTAATTTACTGGCTTTAGGTCTTATCTAGTCGTTAGGATGCACCCCAGTTTCCCTCGGGGGGCATGTAATCAAAGGGTTTCAGCACTCAAACATTTAAAGAAGTCCACCCTCAACCTAGTGAGTCAAATAATTCGTGTCTGTTAGTATAAGGAAGTTTGTCGTAGTCAAGGGCCCTTAATCTCTTTTTGTGAAACTTAAGTGTAGGGGTTTTGGTTCCCATGTAGATAAATGAATAAGTGGTGTTCTCTCTTCTTGCACGGATCCTATCACTCGGGAAAGTAGGTCTGGGGGGCCTTTGTGTCTGGTGCTTTCGAGTCATCTAACTTGGGATGCACCGACCGAACTCCCGTTACACGGGTGGTAGGGATCGCCCTATGTGGAGGTTTGGGGGAAGGTGTACGTGATAGTGTAAGTCCTCATGGGCAATGATGCACGAAACCTGACCCTGGGAGAATCAAACACCAACCAATAAACTGCTCCAAAGAAAAAGAAAAAAAAGAAAAAAAAGAAAAAAAAGAGTCAAATAAGAACCAAAATGGACTTTACACATTGTATCACATTCAGAAGTTAAGGTTGCCCATTTTTTCACTTAAGTCCTTAACTAACTCTCACGAATAACTCATTAGGCTAAGTGTGTGGACCGATTACATATATAGAGTCGACCCGTAGTATTACCGCGTCCCATGACCGACAAAATAAGTCGAACAAGTCGTGTAGCTAGATTGATTGTAGCTAGTCTTGTTCGGATTTTGTGGGTATATCCGTTGAAAACCCTCAGAAGACAACACTCCTCCTCCTTGGCAACAGGGAGGTTTAACGGCTTGTTGCACGTGCTAAGTGCAACCGTGATTCCTACAAAAGTGAGTTAGGATTTCTTGTTTTTCGCATGCTTTTTCTTTGTTTTGCTCGGGACTAGCAAAAGTTAGGTGTGGGGGTATTTGATTGACATCATTTCATGCTCATATTTGTATCTTATATCCATTATCTTTCACCTAAACAATGCTATGTCACGAGTTTTATGTTTAGTTTTCAGGAATAAATAGGTTTGAAGAGATGAAGCATAAAAGGACCCAAAAGCTGGGAAAAATGACTGAATTGTGAGATCTAGGGACCAAGATGCAAGGGAGAAGGACCTGAACACAAGACAGAAGGACCTAAGAGCAAACCAGAATACTCCACACCATCATGGGGAGTATTTTGGCAATTCTATTCGGGTCGGAGCTCCAATAAATGAAGTAGATGCATCTAAGACCACCAAATACACTAAGCAAAGTCCAGCACAAATTCCAGATGGATCCGGACTTTTTAGATCGCCAATTGGCGGTCCAAGACCGCTAATTGACGGTCACTTTGGGCCCAAATCCGTTAACATTTCTCTGGGTTACGTATTAGTGTATATTTAGTCCATTTTTGGTATTGGTTTAGTCCCACATAGGGGCATTGTCCCGGAGTGGCTTTTTCTTTGACTATAAATAGAACTCTCCACCTTCTATTGTTATCACTCCATATTTTAAGTGGCTATTCCTCCTACTAGAAGTGAGGCCTTGAAACACACACTAAAGTAGGAGGATGCTACTTTTAATGTGATTCATTTTATCAATAAAGTTTTGTGTTTCTTTCATTGTTTGTTTATGCCTCTTTTATTGTTTGTGCATGTTTTAGTTTAATATGTTTTCTTTGCTTAGTTTAATAATTAGTGTAATGTTTAGTGAGTAGTTCCATCCCCTTTGGGGGGTGGAGTAGATGTACATACATGCATTAGAGAATGGGATGAATGCTTTATTTTTGATGTGTTGATAAAATATGAATGTATGCTTGCTTGTTTAGGATAGAATTTATGACTTGATGAGTTTTGCCAAAATGATTAGACACCTCTCATGCTTGTTTAGGTTCTGAAATAAACATCTTGCATATGTAAATGTTAATCAACTAAGTTGGTGAATAGATTGATAGGTTTTGCCATAACATTTAGACACTTCCTATGCTTGATAAACACCACCTTCATGTGCTTAAAGAATGCATTCTACACCCACCTCTTTGCATGTGTGCACTCACTCCACCCCTTAGGGGTTTTACCATTTCTGTATTCCAGCATTCCTCTTTTGTTCTTAGCTTAGTTGTTAGTTCATTGTTTGTTTCTTTCGTTCGCATTTCATACTTCTTAGCGTAGTTAAGTGTAGAGTAGATTAATCAATCTTTCTCCCCCAATCTTTGTCATTTGATTTCTGATAAACAAGAGGATACTCACCTCCCTGAGGACGACCTGTACTTTCCACCGCTTCATCGCGGCCGTGCACTTGCGGTTTTAAATAAAACGTTCAACACGAGCCCCCAAATGGGGATGGAACTACTCACTACTCATTACACTAACTATATTAACAAAAGAAAGCATAATACTGAAATGAAAGTTAACTAAGAAAGAAAGAAGTATTAAAGAAGCTTAAAAGGAAAGGAAAGACTAAACAAACATGCACAAATTAGAAGACAAGATTAAAAGAAACTAGAAAAATTATTTTATAAACAAATGACTCACATTGAAGGTAGCGTTCTTCTCCATCTTGAGTTTTTGCTTCAAGGCTCACTCATTAGTAGAGAGAATGCCACCAAGCAATGGGTAATTACAATGGAAGGTGAAGAGTTCTATTTATAAGCATGGAAAAAGCTAATCGGGGACAATCCCCCGATGTGGGACTAAACCAATACCAAAAATAGCCTAAACAAACCATAATATATGTCCAGGAGAAAACTTATTGGATCTGGAATGATCCAGACCGCCAATTGGCGGCCTATAGGATCCATATCCCTCTGGATTTGTTTGTGGGCTTTGCTTGAAGTGTGTCTTGGTCTTGGATGCATCTACTCGGTTTGTTGGAGCTCCGACCCGAATCGAATTGGCAAAATACTCCCCATGATGGTGTGGAGTTTCCTGTTTTGCTCTTAGGTCTTACGATCAGGTCCTTCTCCATTGCATCTCAGTCCCTAGGTCTCACAATTAAGTCCTTCTTTCCTGCTTTTGGGTCCTTTCAAGGCTCTTCTCTTTAAACCTTTTTATTCCTGAAAACTAAACATAAAACTCGTCACGTAGCATTTCTTAGGTGTAAGATAATGGATATAAGATACAAATATGTGCATGAAATGATGTCAATCACTCACCTATTATTAGTGTGGGGGTGGGAGCGGTCGATGGTAGGCCGTTTTGGCTCGTCGGACCTGCACAACAGTTTCTGAACTGTAAACGGTCGACCGGTGTTCTGAGTTCGGTCGACCGGTTATAGTGTAATTTGGGCGATATCCTCGCACCAGTCGAACGATACCCTTGGGGTGGACGACCGGTTGTACAATTTCGAGCGAGGGATGGACGCTCTAGTGCTTTTCGGTCGACCGGGTCCCCTTTGTCGGTTGACCGAAAGTACTGTCGTAGGTCAGTTGGGGCGTTGACCATCCAAACGGTCGACCGCCTGTTTGACTCGTCTGACCGACGACTTAAGTTAACTTGATGTCCGGTCGACCGCCTGTTTGACTCGTCTGACCGACGACTTAAGTTAACTTGATGTCCGGTCGACCGGAACTGTTGTTTCGGTCGACCGCGTTGAACGACTTGTTGGTCGGTTGTACTGGAGGTTTTCGGTCGACCGCTAGTGTTGTATTGGTCGACCGTGTAGTATGGATTGTTGGTGGGTTGTACTGGAGGTTTTTGGTTGACCGCTAGTGTTGTTTTGGTCGACCGTGTAGTATGGATTGTTGGTGGGTTGTACTGGAGGTTTTCGGTCGACCGGAAGTCTTGGGTCGTCCGACCGTTGGAGTTTGGTTTGCGAAAATGTTTTCTCTGGTTCTTTTCGGTCGACCGGACCCCCTTTGCCGTTCGACCGATTGACGGGTTTTTCGGTTGGGCCCGTTCTCTAGGTGAGGATCGGTCGACCGTTAAACGGTTTTCGTTCGACCGTTTCTGCCGTTTCTGGTGGATTCGTGGTTTTTGAGTACACTTGACGACACCTCGTCTCTCCGGCCCCGGTGGGCAACGACACGGACTGTCGCCCGATAGTGGTGTGCATGTACGCTTGAAAGCGGCTCGTCTCTCCGGCCACTTGGGCAACGACACAAACTGTCGCCCGATAGTGGTATGAGTGTTTGATTGAAGGCGACTCATCTCTCCGGCCCCGGTGGGCAACGACACAGACTGTCGGCCTAATATCTTGTGGTGGTGCATTGTGTGCACGAGTGTTGGGGGTTGGGGTGAGAGGACCCTTGAGACCCGGTTGTGTGGCCGTGATTGTACCGGCGGTGCCTTGTGTGCACGAGTGTTGGGGGTTGGGGTGAGAGGACCCTTGAGACCCCGTTGTGTGGTCGTGATTGTACCAGCGGTGCCGTGTATGCACGTGTGTTGGTGTGTTGGGGTGAGAGGACCGTTGAGACTCGGTCATGTCGGATTGTGATATTCATTTTCATTGCATATTTCATTATTGTCCATATATGTGATAGGGTTTGGCATATTGGGTTTCCTTCTGGAAACTCAGGCATTTTATGTCTGCTTTCAGGCCGTGAGCGGAGGTAGAAGGTGTTGTCTGCGGAGGAGAACGTCTAGGACCAGATCCTGCTTCCCCCTCGTTTTGAGGTTGTTGTGATTACACTGTATATTTTATCTTATAGCTTTTGATGTAATCACCCTTTTTGTAAACTCAGATTTGTATAGTGATATATACGTTGGTGCACCTTGTGTTTATCCTTGGTAATGTCCTCTAGTGATAGTATGTTTTAAATTTTAAATTTTCCGCTGTTTCGAGGAAACTATCATTAATATCTACCGTTTTTAGTTTTAGAAAACTAAAAACAGTAGATATTAATGAGTCACCACCTTACTTCACGGGATTTGAAAACAGTTCACCTTGCCTATGAGTTTGAAAACTAATCACCTATCGTAAGAGTTTGGTTGACAATATGTTTTGGATAAGAGTAATAATAATTTGGTCCCTTCGGCAATTTGTGTGTATTTTCCTTTTATTATAACCTAATACTGACAAAGATTCTAAATCGTGCACTTTGATGATTTTCAATCTTTAGGAAGCTGCCTTCTCCCACTTTATTTGAAAAGGGAAACTATCGTTAGAAAACTATCCTCGGCGAGATAATATTTACACTGACTACTCTTCTCAATCCTCTTGTAACAAATCTCTTGTCTAATCTATATCATAGGATTCGTCTGGGTAGTCTAGTGAGTGGCTTCACCTAAAATCAAATCAAACTGTGTTTATTCAAGACTCGCCTGGTAGGTCATAAGTATTGGATTCCAAGGTCACAATTGCTACGTACGTAGTAGATTCTAAGGATCAGATCACAAGTACTGATAAGCCACTCAACCAACAATAAATGAAGTGCTTAGGGGATAGTGCGTGAAAGTGCTCAGGGGATAATGCGTGAAGACACATGTCCGAACCAGGAAGTTCTGGATACCAGGATCATCAAAAAAACAATAAATGAATCATCAAAAAAACAATAAATTAAGGGAACTACTAAACATCGCCCCAAAATTACTTAAATCGCCCCTTGAAATTACCAAATTGCCCTTCCTCCTATTTTTGCTTATATATCTCACAATTTCACTCTTTTTTCAAAACTTTCTCTTCCTATACCTACTACACAAGATTACGAATGTCTCGGAGGCCAGGGAAGCAGCCAGCAGTTCCCCCGGTGTACCCGTATGAGGTAACATTACGTTATTTATTTGTTTTTAAAAAAAAAAAAAAGTCGTCGGCGTCCGAGGGAGACGCCCCCCGCATGGGGCGGGCGTCCGAGGAAGCCGCTCCCCCTATGGGGGGAGCGGCTTCCTCGGACGCCCGCCCCATGCGGGGGGCGTCTCCCTCGGACGCCGACCCGAAGCGGGAGACGTCTGCGGAAGACGTCTCCCCGATGGGGGAGACGTCTTCCGCAGACGTCTCCCCGTAGGAGGAGGCGTCTCCGACAGACGCCTCCACCTTGCGGGAGGCGTCTCTCGCAGACGCCTCCGCCTTTTTTGTTTTTTTAATTAATAAATATCATAATTACTTTAATAAATAGTGATAAATCAAAAAAATTAATTTAACAAATTCTTTTTAAGTTTAACATTTGTGATATTTAGTTTTAACAAATTTTGATTTAGTTTAACAATTGTTTTAATTTAGTTTAACAAATTTTGATTTAGTTTAACAATTTTGATAATTAAGTTTAACAAATTTTGATTTAGTTTAACAATTTTGATAAATATGATAATTTAGTTTAACAAATTTAACAAATTTGTATTTAAAATTTCAATAAATAGTCATCGGGTCACAGTGGAGGGAGAGGCAAGTCGATACCATTACACGCCTTCCGTTCTTTAGAGGATGATTCAGCACCGCGTCATCCACGTAGACGGGGGATATCTGCTTCGGTCAGGAGGGAGAGGGAGGCATTACGTCGTCGTGAGGAGGAGGATGATTCCTTCGATGATGAGCATGTGGATAGTTTCGACGACGAGAGCGACGATGATGGCCCGTATGATGTGCGGCCGGAGGTGGAGAGGCAGGGGGATTATAGCGGAGGACGTGGTCGAGCGGGTACTTCTACTTCCGCCGGATGGATGGTGCGGAAGGGTAGGGGTGGGAGGTTTACGGCCGGGGATTCGAGCTCGTGCACTGTTGATCCCCGCGCTCAGAAGAAGAAGAGGGTCCAGGACGATTCTTGGATCGTGAGCAGTATGACGCCTGGTGGTCCTTTAGATGGGAGCGTCATTCCTAGTTTCTGGGGTCACATTGCTAGACGGATCTGGGACGGAGAGGATCGGAAGGTTCTGAAGTGCCAGAATCGGCACAGAGCCTGTACAGCACTACAGGGTTGGCGGTCTACACTGAGTGCTGATATCAGAGAGGAGATTAGTGCCACGCATTTGGGGCACTTACCGTACAGCATGTTCCCTTATCTCGACATGCCTTTGATTTCGGCGTTTGTGGAGCGGTGGCAGCCTGACACCAACACTTTCCACATGCCTTTCGGAGAGATGACGATCATGCTTCACGATGTTTTCCAGATCCTGCGACTTCCTGTGGATGGTCGTCTGGTTAGTGCTCAGGGGTCGACGTCTGAGCTGAGGTGTTATGTGGCAGAGTTGCTTGGTGTCACACCTGATGGTCTGGCGAGAGATACAGCTTTATGGAGTGGTGGTGGTGTCGGCATCGACTCCCTTGAGGACCTATGCAGACGGGCACGACCTCCGCGGGCCGATGATACACAGTTGACGGCGTACCTATTCTTGATGCTCGGAGCCGTCTTGTTTGTCGACAAGAGTGGTTGTCGGATCAGACCACGCGATCTACTGGAGGCTAGGGACCCGGAGACCGTTCGTGAGTACTCGTGGGGGTCAGCGACGTTGGCATACCTGTACCGGCAGCTTGGGATAGCTAGCCGTGCGGATTGTTCTGGGATTGCAGGTTGTCTTACGCTGCTGCAGGCGTGGATATACGAGTACTTTCCTGCATTCCGCCCGCATCGTGAGCGGAAGATTATCGACGAGGGTCATCCACGTTCGGGTATGTGGGTTGTCCGGAGCGAGGACAAGAGCGATGGACGATTGCGTTCCATCCGCGCACGGCTAGATCAGATGACTGCATCAGAGGTATCAAACTTTACACCATTTATTTAATTTTAAGATGTATTATTATTAATGTGTTAAACTTTAGGTGGAGTGGTTACCCTATGGTCCTGACCCAGCAGCGGATGTCCCGAGGACTTTATTGATGTGTCTTATTCGTTATCGGGATATCATAGAGCCTTATATGCCCGATCGGGTCTTGCGTCAGTTAGGATATGTTCAGGTGATCCCGGTTGACATTCCGACACCAGAGCATGCGGTGCGGTCTGCGACAGCAGCGACGTACGACGTCAGGTTCCCCGCTTCTACAGCGGAATCGACTTGGCGGACATTTCCGAGATCATGCCGATTGTTCCTTGGCGACTTCAGACGTAGTCGCGACCCCTCCGAGTGTGATGCACGTTATCTTGATTGGTTCGGTAGTTACTCACATCCTATCATCGTCCGTGGTGCCTCCCGGAGAGCAGATCGACCACCAGATAGGACGTGTGGCGATCTGGTAATTTTTTCATTTTATCTAAATTTATTTGTACCGTATAATTTGTTAATGTACGCTAATGTTAATGTTATGTGCAGTGGATGGGTAAGATGATACGGGCTGTAGAGCCAATCTTGCAGATGAGGGATGAGCTGCCAGACGATGCCAGAGCTGCATGCGGAGATGTGGATCAGATCATACAGTCATGGCATACTCAGTTAGGCATCTCCGACCATGATTCGGATGATGAGTAGGTTGATCTGTTGTACCGTACTCTTAGTATTTGCATTTATATTTGTTTATCTGTTGTACGCTTAGTATTTGTGTTTGCTTATCTGTTGTACGCTTATTATTTATTATTTGTGTTTGTGTTTGCTAACATGTCGTACGCTTATTGTTTGTATTTGTGTTTTGCTTATCTGTTGTACCCTTATTATTTGTATTTGTGTTTGATAACCTTTCGTACTATTATATATAATGCAAATAAAGCAAACATATCAAAACATATTACATAATAAAGCAACACTATATAATGTACAAACATATCAAAACATATTACATAATTATACAAACATATCAAAACATATTACATAATTGTTGCCAATATGCTATCCTATGTTGGTACTCCAGCTCCCATCCAATAACACTCTCATCTCGTATTTGATACCACAGAGTCGCTATAGGAGGTACGGGGAATCCCTCATTCAATTCCAAACGAATGTAATGAGCGTAACTCCCTAAATGAGCAATAATCAACTCTCTGCACGGTCTCGTCACGGTAGGCGGACTCTCCCAAGGTAGAACTGTAAGACATGGGTACAACGAACCATCATTTCCGAGAGAGAAGAACATAACTGCACACTTGTAAAAATTTGCAATGGGAAACAAGTCCGTCCACGTCTCCATATAGTGATTCTCGCCACAAGGTCCCCCGCCCCAATTAATCCGGTGACGAGCCTCCGCCACACCGTCGTAGTATACGTGCTCATAAAAAGATGGGTTCGCAGCTATCTCATTTGAAATCGAACGACGGGCGAGTTGCCAATTGTCTTCACCACCGTGGAAAACATCGGCGACACATCGAAATCCACAGTTTCCATCAGCACGTACATCATTCCACTGGTGTAGGAATGGCATAATGATTCCTGGAATTCTATCTCCATATGGGAAGTCGTCTACGTCAGCCCGCCCAGTCACTACAATATGAACAAAAAATACAGTTAGATATAATAACAAAAGATACATATTTACTGAAATAAATAACAAAATAATAATAATAATAAATGTAAGGATGGTATACCTGATCCTCCTCTCACTGACGAAGAACCAGAAGATCGACCACGACCTTTGCTTCCACTACCGGAAGAACGACCACGACCTCTACTCCCACTACCTGAAGATCGACCACTACCTCGCTCTGCATACTCAAACGCACTAGGGTCCCGTCGTGTCGACTTTCCCCTTGGTCGACCTCGTAGCTTTGTTTTTACTGCAGGCTCTTTCAAATTCGAATGTTCGGGGTGTAGCTGCTCGAATAAAACCCGAGAGGCAGATCGAATTACGGTAGGGTCACTTCCTGCAATCTCATCAACCAGACTGCGAAAATGTTCGGCGTCTTGAGCTGCCTGAGACACAAACTCTGCGTTCCCGGCTCCTTCCCCAATGACAAGTGTCCTCCAGAACGAATGAATCTGCTCTAAGTAAATTCCGTTTTCTGATTCAAGACATCCACGGATGGTACATGCGCAAGGTATCCCATGAGAAGTCAGAAAAGCGCACTCGCAACGATATTCAACTTCATCATCTAACTGTTGCATTCTCTTCACCTCCTGACTCAGCAACTGCAAACAGTGATGCGAAACTCTACCATTTATGTGACGATATAGAGAATGTCCGAAATTAGTCAAATTTCGCCGTCTCGAGTCTTCAAGAAAGTTTCGAATATTCGTCAGCTGCATTTCAGTAGCCGCGTTGACGCGCTCGAAAAGAGTGTCCAGAGCTGCAGTCGATGTAGAAATCCACTCTTTTAGAGCCGAATGAGCACTTTCGACCCTACAATTCGTGGTGTTCCCAAAATGAAGGACTTTGTTCGTCCAATTCAGCACAAACTTTTCTTTATGCACCAACCACGTGGTGTCCAGATACTCCGTGATAGCCGGCCACGATCTATACAAATCTTTCAGAGCATACACAGCTCTATCATACTCGGCTTCTGAAGTAGAAAGCATGATCTTCCTCCATCTTCCACGCCTCAAAGTCTCTGCCATCTCCTTATTCTTGCCGAATACGTGGTACGCGTAATTCAATACGTCTTTGTTGATGTGCCATGTGCAGAGTAAATGAGCAGAGTCTGGAAAAACCTCTCTCACTGGTCGCATAAGGCCTAACTCCCGGTCTGTTATTATTGCAGTCGGGCTGACAGTCCCCAATAACAGATCTCTCAACTTCTCCATCACCCACAAATAACTGGAGTAAGATTCATCCATCAAAATCGCATATCCAATAAGGAAATTCATGTTTGCTGGTGTGACCCCAATCATTTCGAACAAAGGCATCTTATACTTGTTCGTCTTGTAAGTCGAATCCATGCAGATAACGAAAGGATATGTCCGCAACAACTGGACTGACGTCGGATGTGCCAAAAAAGCGTGAGTGACGACATCAGTTTCTGGATCCGCCATAATCCAATGTAAGTACTCACACTGCACTGCTTGGTAGAGAAACTGCTGGACGGGATTCCGATCTTCAGATTTTGTCCTCCTCATGTAATCTCTGAAATTATAAATATGCCTTTGATTTGGATTGTCCTCCGGGAATTTTTCTTTTACTGCCTTCAAGATGTTCCGTGGTTTTGCTTGCGCCTCTGTCATATCACGAACAATCTTCTTCGCCCCAGAACTTAGACCACTAATTTGACGATGACCCTCTGGATAAACTGCCAGTCTGTGGTTGTGATGTCCGTGAGCACTATTAAAAACCAAAACCCATCCATCACGATCTCGTCGCTCCACCACTTTTATTAAGAAACGGCAACCGCAACCCTTTCTTTTGGTGTTTCTTCGAAGTGCAGTATCCATATCCCGAGACTCCATTTGATTTCGCCGGTCGCATCTCAAATAACAATCCATCCGACTATCTGATCTTGTTTTGTACGATGACACGACCAAAAAAAACCCAGCTCCGATAGCTACTTGTTTGGCCCATTTACATGCTTCATCGATTGTTGCAAAGATTTGTGTAGTTTGAAATAACTCACTGTAATCCACTCCATCACCACCGAAATCTCGAACCTACAAAAATAAAATCAAAATTAAAAAAAATTAAAAAATAAATTCGAAATTAAAAAATTTCAAAAATAATGTCGAAATTAAAAAATCAAAATCAAAATCAAAAAAAAAAAAAAAAATAGGCGTCTGTGTTACACGCCTGCCCCATGGATGGGGCGTCTGTGTTAAACGCCTTCCCCAACGGTAAGGCGTCTGCGTAGGACGCCTGACCGAAGGGAAGGGCGTCTACTACAGACGCCTTACCCATGGGGAGGACGTCTACATAAGACGCCTATCCCATGGGGGAGGCGTCTGCGTTAGACGCCTAGTCCATGGGGAGGGCGTCCTACGCAGACGCCCTCACCATGGGGGAGGCGTCTAATGCAGACGCTCGGCCCAAAATTTGCCCCGCGCCAGGCTTACCTCACCCGATGCATCACCCTCGTCAGACATTTTCGTGGTGTTTTTACTGATAAATTATGAATATACAAGACCATATGCCTTATTTATAGACACGGGACGATATGGGTATTAAATATATTGTTAAGGGCAATTTGGTAATTTCAAGGGGCGATTTAAGTAGTTTTGGGGCGACGTTTAGTAGTTCCCTTAATTATCGTAGCTTCTCCACCAAATAGGACTTTAACTAGTGGGGGAGACGAGTCATGCATTAGAAGATTGGAAGGAAACGAAACGATAAAATTACACAATCACCGGACACATACTTATCATAATTGAGAACCATCACATTCATGAAACAACATGTTTCAGCACACATTACAAGTAGTTGGAAGTGGGAACCCTTAAGCTCTTATTATGGCCCGTGTGCACTCATACATACATGCACACATTTTATTTACCTATTATTATTATTATGACGGTTCAACTTCATACAAGAGTTTAAATTTAGCACCAGCGGATGCAACGCCTTCCGCGCCAACGGCAGCAACGGCGGCCACGCTGGTCGGCGTGGACATCATCAGATCCAATTTCAGTTGCGACACCCTCTGCAAAAAGCATACAAATGAGTATGAGGTCAAGTGACACATACAAAATATATATGTAAGGCCGACAAGGGTTCTAGTGCCTATTCGGTGGAACTTAAATGAGGTCAATTAAGCTCGAGTTTGGCTCACCAATTGAAATTTTACGTTCAGTTTGGAATCGTTAGAAGTTGAATCAAGGTTGACTTCCTTAAAATTTAATCTCTATTTTAGTTGACATAATATGATTTAGATTTCGATTTTGGGAAAATAAGAGAGAGTCCGGGTTTATTTTATGCCTCTGGTGAAGAGAGGGAGTTAACACATAGACAAATAGAGATGTTTAAGCATAACATAAAATTTGTTAAGACAAGGTCTTACACAACTCATGGTCGAAGAATGCAAACTGCAATTTACCTTACTTCAATCCCAACCCAAATGTTATATTACAAGTTACTAGTTTTAGACAAGGATACGAAGTTATTATTCCCAATTCTAAACATATATTCAAACACCTTAAGTTGTTCCACAACATATAAGATAAATTTATCATTTTACTTATAGTATAATGAGTTTTAAGAAAATTATAAACTACTAAGCCTAATTCTGGAATTTAAGGGCCCATATTAACTCCGCTCGTGCATCCAGTGAATAGCTGAGCTCGATCGGGTAAAACTTTTATCAGTACAACTTTAAATGAGCTCACGAGCTCAAGTTAATTAAAAATGATTAGAATGCATTCACGTAAGACAAAACAACTTACGAGCAACTTCTCCGTCAGCTTCCTCAAGCTCTCTCACAGCAAGAACCTCAGATGAGGTGAAGAGAAGAGCAAGCATGAGGACAGAGAACACAACCAAGGTCTTGCGAGCCATACTTTAATTGAGAGAGAGTAAATTAAGAAAGAGTGATCAAATGTAGAGGTGTGAAGATTCCATGCAAACATACACTAGTTATATAGAGATATTGCTGTAGACTTTTCAACGATGATTATTACATATTTTAGTTTCCTCTCGGCTTTGGGTTTGAAAAGTAGTTCAACAAGCGTGGTTGACAGTATATTACGAATTGCTAATCAGAGGAATAATATATTGGTGATCATTTTCTTCTAACAGCGTACATGTGTAGTTTTTTCTTCATTGTTATCCTAATAGTGGCACGAAATTCAAATCACCCTCTCGTCACCTTTTTACTTATTCCACTTTTTGACATGTTCACTCGCACAATCTTGGTTTAGTGTCGATATTGGAACAACAGAAAATTATTATTCTTTGTGTTTGAATCAAGGACTGCGTACAAATGGTCATTTGCGATGAAACTTTTACGACGTGAACATTTATATGATACATCTCATCCACAGATGTAGTGGGAACAACTTATCAGAAGTGGTCGAAATGAAGTGTCAGATTAAAAATAACTAGAAAGCCTCCTACAATCCCAATCTGCTCATGTATATGGAGAAAACATGTACAACTATAATAGGTTTATTAAACCTCCGAAAACAATATGATCTAGACATGATGTTTATCTTCCGATGAGAAAGCAGAGTGAGGATTAATTTATACATCCAGAGGAGTGTTGTTTGTTACGACAATGAAATTCAAAGCACCAGATTTTGGGCAATGATGGTGTAAAGTTTATTGATGTGTTTTGGATTTATGCTGTTAATTTAAGCTTGTGCCACAGAAATTAAATAATATCTTTTTTTTTTGCCGACACCACCATTATGAAAGGTCGAGAAGTTGACAGCATAGAAAAGCAACTTTCTCCAACTTTTCATCTGTTGTGTCTTCTTGTGAATTTCAGACGATAATGAATTTTATTGGTTGAATATGTTTCATTAAACAAGAATATGCGGTTACTAGAAGACTTGTTATTGCACTTGTGGCACGAAATTCGAATCACCCTCTCATCAACCTTTTAACTTATCCTACTTTTGGTTTTGGACTTGTTCATTTTGCTGAATTGCTAAACATCGTCCCAAAATTACTTAAATTGCCCCTTGAAATTACCATTTTGCCCTTCTCTCATTTCTACTGCTATAACACGACATTTTACCCTCATATCACACATCTCTCTTCATATTCCTCTTATAATCATAAAAAATAATGTTTTGGAGGTCAGTAATGAACCAACGAACGCCCCAGTGTACTCGAATCTGGTAAACTATCGAACATCTTTTTAATAAAAAAATAATAAAAAATAATAAAAAATTACGGGCGTCCGACGGAGCCGCCCCCACGTAGGAGGGGGCGTCTGGCTAAGACGCCCCCCCCATGGGGGAGGCGTTTTACCCAGACGCCTTACCCATCAGGTAGACGTTTTACCCAGACGCTCTGCCCTTGGGACAGGCGTCTGTGTAAGACGCCTCCCCCATGGGGGAGGCGTCTTAGCCAGACGCCCCCTCCTACGTGGGGGCGGCTCCGTCGGACGCCCGTAATTTTTTATTATTTTTTTAAAAAGATAATTGATTATAAATTTAGATAATTGTTAAATTAATTAATTAATAAGTTAATAATTACTATATTCGGATGACCGATACCCCTTCGGTACACCAAAAATTCAAAAATTTCCAGATCCAACAATTTCAAAATCCAAAAAATTTCAGGGGGCGCTGCCCCCTTGCCACCCCCGTCACCTCACCGGCGAGGTGGAATGCCGCTCGCTCACCGGGGAGCGAGACCCCCGAACGACCTGTCGAGGTGGTATTTGTAAGTCAGGATATTTTACCACCGGGGGATTTTGGAACTTAAAAAATGTTGAATCTGGAATTTTTTTGAATTTTCATCATTTGCAAAAAAAACTCATTGTAATCCGACCGGTTACCACCGAAAACTTGCAAAGAAACGTCAAATAATTTGAGATAACACACCGTATAATTTTAATTTGACAAAAAAATTAAAAAAAAACGGGACGTCTGGCTAAGACGCCTGCACCATCGTGGAGTCGTCTGGCTAAGACACCTCCACCATGGTCGAGGCGTCTTAGCGAGACGCTTACACCATGGTATAGGCGTCTGGCTAAGACGCCTGGACCATCGTGGAGGCGTCTGGATAAGACGCCTCAACCATGGTGGAGGTGTCTTAGCCAGACGCCTCCACGATGGTGCAGGCGTCTTAGCCAGACGCCCGAGTTGGAAAAAAAAATCCGTCTCCGTTACTTCGCATGATCTGGGTGTTTCGCCAGACATTTTCGTGGTGTTGGTACTAGGAATGTTAGTAAAACTGAGTCAAAAACCTTGTTTAAAGACACGGGACGATATGGGTATTAAATATATTGTTAAGGGCAATTTGGTAATTTCAAGGGGCGATTTAAGTAGTTTTGGGGCGACGTTTAGTAGTTCCCTTCTTTTGCCTGTAAAATAGCTTTATACTATACCTGCGTAAAACAGTACGTGTTAACTTTACTAATAGTTCTCTAGAAAACGCTTAATTGGAACAATGTAACTCTACTCATAGTTGCGGTTCAAATGTATCTCGTTCTGATGAGTTTTCGGCTCATTTTGTTTAAATAAGTCCCCAAATATCTAACCATTTATTTCAAATTGAATGGTTGTGAGACGTTTACTTTAAGTTATGGTAATAAAGTAAATTTCTAAGTATTTTCCACTCATCCCCAATTAATTACAGAAATTATTGTAATTTCTTACAAATCTTCCCCCTTCCAATTTCATTACTTTTTCCCTCTCCCTCTCAATCTTCGACCCACAGCTCCTCCTACGCCCTCCCCCCACGACTCCTCGAACGCCTTCTACTTCGCCCCTTCCAATTAAGTCATTGTCTTCCTCCTCTCCCTCCCAATCCTCCACGTCTATCCTCCACTACGCCGGAATTAGTGAGAACTCCAAAGATTTTTGCATCCGATGAGATTTGGTAGGTTTGTGGAAATTTGGTTAGGGATTGGATTTTCTGATTGGGTTTGGTTTTGGATTTTGTTTTTTAGAGAACGTGAATTGATTTCATGGATATTTGATTTGGGATTAGATTTGATGATTTTGTTTGGTTTGGTTTTGGATTTTGTTGTTTAGAGGAATTTGGTTGGATTTTGTTTTTTAGAGTGGGGAAATAAAAGTTTGAATTCAATTGGACTCCCTTCTTCACATTCTTCTTCGAACCAACTCTATGTTACAACATTGAAGAACAAATTCGATTTCCGAATCCACATATCCAAGCTATGACAATTGTAGAAATAAATCAAACATCTTCTATTTCCGCCTCATTATTATCCAGTCTGCCGCAAAATGGGATGAGTAAGTTTTTCTGTTGGTTTTGAATTTAGAATAACATGCGACTGTTAGTATATAATACTCATTTCAAACCTATTCAAATGCGAGTACAAATAATGTGAATTACAGTTTCATGAATTGATTTAGTTGAAACGAAAGTAATATTCTGTTTGCAACCGTAATATAAGATTGTTAGCCGTAATATAGTGTTATTACGTGGATGTAACATTGTAATATTGTAAAATTATTTCAATAGCTATAATATCATTTAGCTCTCATGTAACACATTTTCAACATACAAATAATGTTAATGACACTAACATGTATTGCTTTAGTTGAAACGAAAGTAATATTATGTTCGCAACCGTAATATAATAATTTTAGCTGTAATATAGTGTCATTTTGTGGATGTAACATTGTAATATTGTTTCAGTAGCTGTAATACAATTTAGCTATAATGAAACAACCAACCAACATACATTGTATTGTATTGTATGAATTGTTTTCTATTTAGGATGGTTTGGACCACCGGAATGTCAAAGAGTTCGATTTCATACCCGATGTTGAAAGTGAGCTGAAACCAACAATTGGGAAGGAGTTTTACTCAATAGAAGAATCTTACAACTATTATAAGACTTATGCAAATGCATGAGGGTTTAATGTGCGTAAATCATCATCGAAGTATAATGAAGCATCAAATAATAAGTTCATGGAGGTGATCTTGAAAAAGTTTGCTTGCTCAAGAGAAGGCTCATCATGTTCAAGAAGTATAAAAAAACAATGTCAATGAAGTGTCCATAACAGTAAAGAATAGGAAAGTTGGAATGTCGAGATGTGAATGTCAAGCCAAATTAAAAATCAAATTTGATCAAAATAACAATAAGTGGTTTGTGTTGAACTTTGTTGAAGGACATAATCATGAAATGACGAGCTCCACTCAAAGACATTACATGCGAAACAAGCGTAGCATACCGCTCGTTACTCAAAGAATGTTGAAATCTATGAGTGAAGCAAACATACTTGTTGTAAAACAAGTTGTGATGTTAGGAAATGAAAGTGATGGGTATGACAAAATTTGATTCACCTATAGAGATATATTTAATATGAATGCATCAGGAAGATATGAAACTGAAGGGTATGATGCAGATTTAGTAGTAGAGCACTTAGAGAGTCAAAAGAAAGAGGACAAATCCTTCTATTATGCTTATCAAAAGAATGAACAAAGTAAATTAAGTCACTTGTTCTGGGCTGATGGGACTTGTCAGAAAAAATTTAAGCATTTTGGAGAAGCGGTCACATTCGACACCACCTATTGTACGAATAGGTATTTAATGATATTCAGACCATTTGGTGGTGTGAATCATCATCGACAAACAATCTTCTTCGGAATGGGTTTGCTAAATGATGAAAATATCATTATTTAATTGGTTGTTCTTGGAATTCAAGAATTGTATGGGTGGAGAACATGTTGCTATCGTTACTGATCAAGATCCAGCTATGAATTCGTCGTTGGCACAAGTGTATCCCAGAACCGTTCATCGGTTTTGCACATTGCAGATAATGGATAAATTACAAAAGAAAATTAGAGGAGTGAAAAACAAAGGAAGTGTTATTCAAGCAATTCACGATTGTGTGTGGTATACAGAGAACATCAAAGACTTTGAAAGTAGGTGGAGAAGAATCATTATCGAAAATTAGCTTGATGATTCAAAATGGTTGAAGTCGTTGTTTGAGATACATAAGAAATGGGTTCCGGTTTACATACAAAATATTTTCTTTGCTGGTATGAAGACTACTCAAAGAAGTGAATCCATGAATGAATTTTTAAAAACGTACATAATGCGACAAAACACTCTCTTCAAGTTCTTATGCAGGTACATTTCCACTTTTGTTTCTTTATATACGTGTATATATATTGGTTGTATTGTAACATAATTGTTCTAACTATAACACTAAATTACGTTATTTAATATTAAATATTTGTACATAAACGGATATGATTTTTTCCCGAAATTTTCCCCTGCAATAACATGTTAGAATTAAGTGGAATATTAAGTTATAAATAAAGCAAACTTTTTTTTTTACTGTGTAGATTTGAAGTGGCTCTCAAGCATCAAAGAGAGAATGAAAATAGGTGTGATTACAACGACAATAATAAGAATCGAGCGCTTCTGGCTGAATGGAAACTTGAAGCTGAAATGGAAGAAATATACACTAGAAGTATCTTTCACATCTTTCAGAAGGAGTGGAAGAAAAGTTTTATGTGCAACGTTAGTATTGACAAAAATGATGAGATTCAATTACATACAGTGTCAGCAAAATTGATGAAGACAATGGAACGATGCAAGTAAAATTCAGAGGCGTTGATAATGTGCAGGTATGTGACTGTCAATTTATGGAATTTCAAGGTGTTTCATGTCAACATAGTTTGGCAGTTTTTAAACACCTCGGTTACAAGAAGATGTCACCCATTAACATTTTGACTCGATGGCGAAAAAGAATCAACAATGGAGTTCGTGAGAACACTATTCATGGTACTAGCAAGGCAACAGTCAGTGACAAAATCACCCACATTATGAGGTTGTGCAATGAATTGATATCCATTGCAGGCAATCACGAATCAACATCTGAGTTGGTATAGCAAAAACTAGAATTTGCTTTGTTAGAAGAAAAAGATGCAATTAAAGAAATCAATGAGCATGATACGCAAAAATCTAGAACATGTGATAGGGAAATACAAGTTCTTCAGCCCAATAAAGCAAAACCCAAAGGCAGCGGTAGAGGTGGAAGACCAAAATTGAGTAGTAATCACATTCAATCAAAACATGAAAAAAAACAAGTCATAGACAATGTAAAATTTGCATGCAATATTCGGACCACGACTCGAGAACATGTCTTATTAGGAAGGATAAGAAAACGTGAGTATTTAATATTCTTTCTAAAAATGCATTATACTTGAGAATTGAATTATGTCTTATGTGATATTTTGCAGGGTTATAGCTGAAAATGCAAATAAAAGCCATGAATAAACTTCCAAAGAAGATTAGTATACAGTGGTGGGCAAGATAATACATGTGAAGAAGATTAGAATACGCCTACGGAACTACACATTATTTTGATTTTTTTGGTATACATACTCTGGGAAACTACTATGATTTTTTTTATAGAAGCATATTATAGTGATTCATTTTTCTTGAATATGTTAGGCTTTGTCCTATTCTTTGGACACATAAAGCACATCAATTTTAGAGGTGATGTGTTGAACATACAGATTTTAATATAATTTTGTTAGTCGTAATGTAATGTAATAATTTTGTACAGTGTTCCTCAAATAATGGTGAATGACTAAATCATGAGTAACATGAATTGTTGTTCATATAGAAATTAATATGACGTTCCCAACGGTAATATGATGATGTTGCTATAATATTATTTTGTTAGCCGTAATATAGTAAAATTATTTTTACTAACAACACATTAAAAATAATGGATGACTAAACCATGAGTAACATCTATTGTTGTTCATATAGAAATTAATATTACGTTCACATCGGTAATATAATGTTGTTGTAATAATATATTGTCGTTAACCGTAACATAATGTAAGGTTGTTTACTAACGTTTCGCAAATAGTGATGGATGACTAAATCATGTTGTTCATATAGAAATTAATATTACGGTCACAACCGTAATATAATGATGTTGTTGTAATATTATTTTGTTAGATGTAATATAGTAAAATTATTTTTACTAACGTCACATTAAAAATGATGATGACTAATCTCCTGAGTAACATGTATTGTTGTTCGCACAGAAATTAATATTACGTTCACAACGGTAATATAATATGTTGCTGTAATATTATTTTGTTAGCCGTAATATAGTTAAATTATTGTAATTACGTCACATTAAAAATGAGGGGTGAGTGAATCATGAGTAACATTAATTGTTGTTCATATAGAAATTAATATTACGTTCACATCGGTAAAATAATATTGTTGTAATAATATATTGTCGTTAACCGTAATATAATGTAAGGTTGTTTACTAACGTTTCGCAAATAGTGATGGATGACTAAATCTTGTTGTTCGTATAGAAATTAATATTACGATCACAACCGTAATATAATGATGTTGCTGTAAAATTATTTTGTTAGTTGTAATATAGTAAAATTATTTTTACTACCGTCACTTTAAAAATGATGGATTACTAAATCATGAGTAACATGTATTGTTGTTCGCATAGAAATTAATATTACGTTCACAATGGTAATATAATGATGTTGATGTAATATTACTTTGTTAGCCGTAATATAGTAAAATTAGTGTAATTACATCACATTAAAAATGATGGATGACTGAATCATGAGTAACATGCATTGTTGTTCGTATAGAAAAATTAATATTATGTTCACAACGGTAATATAATGTTGTTGTAATAATATACTATCGTTAGCCGTAAGGTTTTTTACTAACGTTTCGCAAATAGTGATGAATAACTAAATCATGTGTAACAAATATCATTGTTCGTAATTTTGTATAGAAATTAATATTACGATTACAACCGTAATGTAATAATGTTGTTGTAATATGAATTTGTTAGCCGTAATATAGTAAAACTAGTGTAATAAAATGTTGTCATCAGTTGTAATATAATGTCAGTTTGCTTATAAAAGTTCCTCAAATGCCAAGAATTTGATTGCAATCTGGTTTCAGTAAGTATAATTCCAAAAAACATGTTACTAACGTCACATTAAAAATGATGGATAACTAAATCATGAGTAACATGTATTGTTGTTCGCATAGAAATTAATATTACGTTCAAAACGGGAATATAATGATGTTGTTGTAATATTATTTTGTTAGCCGTAATATAGTAAAATTAGTGTAATTATGTCACATTAAAAATGATGGATGATTGAATCATGAGTAACATGTATTGTTGTTCGTATAGAAATTAATACTACGTTCACAACGGTAATATTATGATGTTGTTGTAATAATATATTGTCGTTAGCCGTAAGGTTGTTTACTAACATTTCGCAGATAGTGATGGATAACTAAATCATGTGTAACAAATATCGTTGTTTGTATAGAAATTAATATTACGATTACAACCGTAATATAATGATGTTGCTGTAAAATTATTTTGTTAGCCGTAATATAGTAAAATTAGTTTAATAATATGATGTCATAAGTTGTAAGATAATGTCAGTTTGTTTATACAAGTTCCTCAAATGCCAAGAATTTGATTTCAATCTGGTTTCAGTAAGTATAATTCCAAAAAATAGGAAACTCGAACCACTTTAATGTCTACAATTGAAAAAGAGAAAAACTACTACAAATAATGGGAGTGGAGTCTGTCAACTAAAAATCCAAAAATTAGAAGCCTAAATTTTGTAGTATGTAATATTCACATTAAGATGTAAGTCATACAACATATCCATGAAGAAGGTATCATTCAAGAAACACAAAATCCCAAAAAAATGTAATGTCATTTCATGAACACTAGTTAGATGTTGTTCCACGAAGTATCATAGTCATGTATTCTGCACAGATCCGAGCCATATCTTCTTCTCCGAAATCAAATATTTCTTTTCTTTCAGAAAGATATTCTGCAAACTTCAATACATATAATCCACAATTCAAACTAGTGGTTGATTGTTGGAGGCAAGACACATGTTCTATTTCCCAGTTCTTCATATTCTCATAATTATGTGACATTTCGAAGTACTTAGCCACCAACTTAGACTGCAAAAAATAACATTTAAACTCATAAGTTGTAGAAACAATAAACTCTAAATTCATGCTTAATAGAAACCAAAAAACAGGAATGGACATACCCACTGAAGAACTCTAGTTTTTGCCTTGGCAGAATTTAGTGAATTGTATGATTGAAATCGACTTTCTTGAAAGTTGATGACAAAAAGATGTTGGGATCGATGTGGTTTGATAATCTAATCACTTTTAAGGTTAATTACCTACTTGCTTAAGCAAACAAGAATGCACAGCGGAATAAAAATAAGCAAGCAGGTATAGGAGGAAATATGCAAACCACAAATGGACTCGGGATTTTTATAGAGGTTCGGCCTCCCGTAGGGCTTTTCACGGGATGGGTTTGACCCGCCAACCCATCCCGCGTGGGGCGAGTTGCGGTGGGATTTCTCTCATTAACCCGTCGGACTAAACAGGGCGGATTGCGGTTGATGTGTTACCTGCCTCGTTAACCTGTTTACCCGTTACAATATAATTATAAAATAAAAAATATACATATTTCAGTGATCCCAATTTCTTTGCTTTATGATTTTGTTGTTTTTAGTGTTCCCAATTTCTTTGCTTTATAACAAAAATAACAAACAAAGTTGATTTTGTAAATGTTTTATTTCCTTTTCCTGTCTTAACAGATCTGCCATTCTACTTTTCTTTTTCTTCAATTTCTCATTCTCACTTTACAAATACAAACTGATAAAGGACATAATCTCCGCACTAAATAATTATACAAAATATATATATATGAGTGATCTTCAAGTACCCCAAGTGCCAACTTTGACTATTAAATATATATATATGTATCTCACTTGCATTTTGTAGTGTGGTACCAAACTCCCATTTAGAAGTAAATGAGTGGTGGAGTACTTCAACTCCACCAATAAAAAACTTTCTCCAATGTGGGACTAAACATGTCACCATACACACACATGTGTACAACACGCATGTGATAGTTACATTGATGTAACTATTTTTAAATCTATATTATTCTTATACAAAATAAATCCACATAAATTCTTACACGAAATAAATCCCGAAAAATTGCGTTATTTCTATACAAAATAATTCCCAAAAAAATGAGTTAATTCTTACACGAAATAAATCCCAAAAAATTGCATTATTTCTGATACAAAATAAATCCACATAAATTCTTATACGAAATAAATCCAAAAATAAACAAAAAATATTTTCTTCTTTCAGGAGGTATAGACGTCGGTTATACTAAAAAACCGACGTTTATACAAACTTATAGACGTCGGATGTTTTTATATCCGACGTCTATTCGGTGACGTCTATTGAACATTCTGCACTAGTGCAATATTAAATTGTAACAATATATTAAAAACAGTAAAATGATTTGATTAGCCGTAATATAAAACACACGTGAAATTAAAGTGTTAATTAATGAACCGAGAATAATACCTTTTCATCAATGAAGGTCTTGGACCCTTGACCTGGAATAACACCATCTTCAAGCAAAATGCTTGGTTTCCGATAAACTCTTGTTTTCACACGCCTTGTTAATGAACTTTCAAATGTATTTGTTGCTTCCTCTTTTCTCTTATATACTCTTTCGAAGGGAGGAGGTGCAGCAGACACATTTGCACTATCACGTGGAGCTTCATCAGATTTTTTAGCCTCTATGTGGGTGGAAGTCGAGTTGTCGTCATCAATTACAACATCAACTAAATTTGACCAATCCAACTGTTGATATGCAATGTCCGTCTCCTCCACAGAATTTGCATTGTCTTATGACATTTGAGAAAGCTCCAAGCTGAAAGTTGGAATATGCAAGTTCAGATTTCTGGATTTCTTCTTCAAGCTAGAGAGCTCGGCTTCCAAACCAACAACTCTCTTTTTTAAGAACTTCATCTCAGAATTCTCAGCTTCCAAAATGACAACTATATCTTTTAACAACTTCACCTCAGAATTTAATTCTTCATTTCTTTTCTTCAAATGTTGGACTTCATTGTTATCAAACTCTATACCATCAGAAGACATGTCTAAGTGGTCCTTAATTTTTTTTGACTTCGGATTCTTCTTTATTGGCGCAACATTAACAGGAAGTAAATTTTGCTCATTAGGGAGAAGCTTGAAGATATCATTTTCATTCACAGAGATGTTATAGAGAATCTGCAAAGGAAAAATAGTTTGATTATTCAAAATTTTGTAATGAATCCACCCATGTAGGAACCCCACAATCAAGTATGTATAAACAGAGGACCAAACAGTAGGGGTCACAATCCAATAGTTTTGGTGTGATAAAGAATGTACTGCATTTTAATTGGATAAAGATGTATCAAGCATGAGTTGGAGGGTAGAGAATTTTGTAACTCCCTTGAGGCCAGTTTGATTAATGCAAATGATTGATGGCATGCAAAACCTAGAAGTCTACTATTGCAAGCAAAGAACAAGAAGATGACAAAGCCAAATTTGCAAAAGGAATGTAAGTTTAATTCAACATACCATATCATCAACCACGTCGGATAGGTGCTTCAACTTTGGTTCAACAAGAGAAGCCCACTTTCTAATCCTAGGCTTAAGTTCAGGAAAAATTGGTTTAAACAAAGTGATGTGCTCATATAACCATACCTACAACATATTTAACAAAACTAAAAGTTAGTTGTAACATATAAAATAGTGCATGTACCAAAGAAGACATAATATTGACCAAAATAAAATGGTGTAATGAAACAACATCGATTGACTATAATAAAATGTTGTAATATTATGTCGTTGACAGTAAGAAAACCTGGTTTGCCGTAATATCAACATATTTTGTTAAAAAAACTAATGAAGAAAGTGATTAAAACAACGATTGACTATAATAAAATGTTGTAATATTATGTCGTTAACAGTAAGAAAAACTGGTTTGCCGTAATATAAACATATTCTGTTAAAAAAACTAATGAAGAAAGTGATTGAAGGTAAATTACCATGAAGCAAATGCTTGAGCCAACAGCATAAGTGCTCACAGATTTCATGTTTCCTTTCTTTTTTCTTACTATTTGGTCACATATCAAAGGGACTTTCTCCATTGCTAGGCTATGAATAGCCTCAGACCAATTGTAGCTTCATGTTCTCTAGCTTGTCGAAATTTGATAGTGTAGCTCGTGGAACATTGGAACCTGTCTCAGGCAATAAAAAAGTAGAACACATCAACAAAATCAAAACTTTACATGATAATCAACTGACTCTTCATCATCCTTATCATGTAAAGCAATCAAAACTTGTTGAATGTGTGTTGTCTTAAAACTAAAGGTTTTTTCGTTATTGTATTTTGCCTCTAAAAATGACATTTTTCCACTTCCTCTAATCTTAACCTTGTGACTGGAAGCTGGCAAACCTAAAATAGCCCCCACATCTTCAATCGAAAACTCTAAATTAACCCCACCCACACAAAATTTGTTGACTTCGACATGCCTACTAAAAAGAACTTCCAACAACCATTTATTCACAGTTAAATTGGGAACATGAAGAAGTTTCTCAAACGGAGTCACTGAAATACGTTTCAAGTGTGCTTCATTTGGTTTATACTTCTCCACAAATTCCACAAACTGTTTCACATAACAACGGTGGTTCATGCAATAATTAACTTCAGCCAAACAATAAGAAATCAGATTTTATTTCACAACAAAACTAAGGAATGCAAACGGTTTTTAAAGGATAGATCAACTTATACTTGCAGCTTTAGAGTTTTGTTTAATTGATACATCACCCTTGTCATTGCATTTCTCTTTTATTGTGCTTTCCAGGTTGCTACATTGTACACATTTTTTGTCTACAATATCAATTACCGATTCAATCAAAAATATTACTAACAAGAAAAGTTATGAGAAAAAATTACAGACGAATTTGGTTCATACAAATATTACAAATCACATCTAATATTACAGACGTTTTTGGTTTAATCAAAAAAATTAAAGACGTATTTGGTTCAAATGAAAATATTACCAACAATAAAAGTTGTGAGAAAAGGTTATTCTGCATATTTGCAGACCATTCAACCAATTATTACCAATCCAATGAAATATGCAAAACCAAATATTACCAATCAATATATGCAGAACCAAATATTACCAATCAATATATCAAGAACCGAATATGCATAATAATCTAACAAAATATTACCGATTTTGCTCAATCACACCTTCATAATCCAAGCAAGTAATGCCAAACAAATATGCTGCATATTGGACCACTAAAGTAAGCAAACATGGCACATAATTGATGTGTAACTTGTACATTAAGGTGGGGTTTCCATGTTGGGGTTGGGAAGGAGGGGGTTAGGGTTTGTCATGATCGAAATCCGTCAATCTGAGGCAAATTGAAAGCCTAAACCATCCCAACATGCAAACCCTAACCTCCTCCCCAAAAGAGATTGAAGATCATACCGGTCAAAGGCCTTGGGGATTTGACCGTGTAGGATCGATGTGGGTCGCTAAATCTAATCAATTTTAAGCTTAATCTTTACTTGCTTAACAAACAAAATGCACAACGGGATTTAAACAAGCAAGCAAGTAAAGAATGAGAAATATTCAAACCCCACAATGGACATGGGGATTTTTATAGAGGTTCGGTCTCCCGCCTACTTCCTCTCTTGCAAGCTCTGCTCGACACTTCGAGCTTCGTTCACGACTTCACTATCCGCTCCCCGTTTCAGACCAGGAGACAACGCTTTTACAATCTTCAAGCTAGTGAAGAACCCTCGCCTAGCTTGGAATCCTCTTCTCACAATCCGAGAAGGATGCTTCGGGCTTTCACCGGAGTCTTTACTCTTTTGACAAATGAACTTGAGTCGAACAACACTCTCTATCTTGAGCACACTTTGAGTATGATTTGGATATGATCAAAGATGTGGAATTTAGGCTTAAAGTGTAGTGTAGAAGTTTTTGGGATTGCCAGACTTCTCTCTGTTGTATTGGACAATTATGTGTGGGAGAGTTTTTTAAACAATGTGTTTAATCCTCTATTTATAAGCTTCTAAGGTGTTGTAACCGTTGTGACAAAAGTGGTAAAAGAATGTGTGAGAAACACAAAATAGAAAAACACAGGTCACTATTCTGGTTAAGTTTGGTCGACCGACACGGGTAAAACGGTCGACCAGAATCTGTCCAGAAAAGGCGTCCAGACAGTTCCAGAAACAAACAGTCGACCGAACAAGGGGCGGTAGAACGAATAGGGCTATAACTTAAGTGATCGGTCGAACCAAGAGTAAAACGGTCGACCGATAAGGCAGTCCAGAAATATTGTCCAGGAAAGTCTAGGAACCAACGGTTGAACAAAAAGGTTTATTCGGTCGACCGATAAAATTGGCACTATGGGGTTCAAGAGATGTCTAAGTTCGGTCGATCGAAACTAGGTCCACGGTCGACCGGTGGTCAAATGTATTTATGGGATATGGGTAAAAATGTGAATATGACCGTTGGTATAATACGACAAGTCTAATGGTCAAATGAAACGTGTAAACGGTCGAGCAGTTAAAATCACTATTGGTTAAGTTATTTCCGGTCTAAGTTTGGGTGACCTATTGAAGTCCAAATGATATGAGATTTTGTGTGTGACTTCTATAAGGAACGTAGTGTATGTGTGAGTATTTATTTAACTCTAGTATGCTCAAGTACACAAAGTTCCTAAGACTCAAAAGAAATGCAAAATTACATGACTTCAATAGCTTGATTACATGTCTTGACTTGAGTTCCTTTCTTCCTTGAGTCTTGATCACTTGTAGATGTTAGCACAAAACAATATGTATGTTATGCAATATGTGTGCTACTCTACATTGATTATTATTAAGATTTGGTTGATTAAATCATTAAAACAAGGATTAAGGCCTAAAAGCCAACAGACCGTTCTACCACGGGATCCCTCCATTTCGGTTTGAGGATTGAGGACGTCGTTTGAGGTTTGGGGACTGTAAGGGCTTTGGAGGGTTGGGGGTTTGAGGACGGGGAGATGGGGAAGAAGGAGGGGTTTGGTTCGTCGTGGGGGGGGGGGGGGGGGGGGATGTTTGGGGTGCGTGGGTTTTGTGTAGGGTGAGAGGGTTTGGAGTTTAGTGCATTTCCAATTTTACCCTCCTGTGACTAATTGTAAGAAGATCTAATAACCACTGTTGGATTTGTTTTGGATGGTGGATGTTTAGGTTCACTTAAGCTTAAATGAGCTCTGAACTCATTCTATAATTTCTGTATATATATATATATAGAAAAAATGTGATTACAATTATATTTTTTAAATCAAACTAAATCACATGTACTCTTATCTCTTAAGAGTTGGAACTATTGAGGTTTTAAGTCGAACCAAGTTTATTTCATTGTCAATCTTTATAGTGACGATGAACAACAGAAAATTATTAATTTTTGTGTTTAAATCGTGAATTACGTGCAAATGATTATTTGCGATGAAGGTTTTACCACGTGAAAATTTATATGAAACATCTCACCCACAAATTATCAGAAGTGGTTGAAATGAAGTGTCAGATTCAAGATAACTAGAAAGCCTCCTACAATCCCATTCTGCTCATGTATATTGGAGAAAACATGTACAACTATAATAGGTTTATTAAACCTCCGAAAAAAATATGGTCTCGACATGATGTTTATCTTCCGATCTGAAAGAAGTCAGGATTTAAACATCCAGAGGAGTGTTGTTTAATTTGTTATGACATTGAAATTCAAAGCACTAAATTTTGGGCAATGACGTTGTTAAGTCTATTGAAATGTTTTGGATTTATGCTGTTATTCTAAGCTTGTGCCACAAATATTAGTAAAAAGATATTGATTTCATCCAAACCGGTTGTTATTCTGCTCATGTTTTGGATTTTGAAATTGTTAGATCTGGAATTTTTTGAATTTTCGGTGTACCGAAGAGGTATCGGTCATCCGAATATAGTAATTATTAACTTATTAATTAATTTAACAATTATCTAAATTTATAATCAATTATCTTTTTAAAAAAATAATAAAAATTACGGGCGTCCAACGGAGCCGCCCTCGCGTAGGAGGGGGCGTCTGGCTAAGACGCATCTCCCATGGTTGGAGCGTCTGGGTAAAACGCCCCCCCGATGGGTAAGGCGTCTGGGTAAAACGCCGCCCCCATGGGGAAGGCGTCTTAGCCAGACGCCCCATCCTACGTGGGGGCGGCTCCGTCGGACGTCCGTAATTTTTTATTATTTATTATTATTTTTTTATTAAAAAGATGTTAGATATTTTACCAGATTCGAGTACACTGAGGCGTCCGTTAGTTCATTACTGACCTCCAAAACATTATTTTTTATGATTATAAGAGGAATATGAAGAGAGATATGTGATAGGAGGGTAAAATGTCGCGTTATAGCAGTAGAAATGAGAGAAGGGCAAAATGGTAATTTCAAGGGGCGATTTAAGTAATTTTGGGACGATGTTTAGCAATTCAATAAATATTATGTTGATTTTTTTATTTATTATTTCATTTGGCTTAAATCCTTGAATCACCAACGTTAATCAGCTTTAGGTTAGAATTAGGATACATCCGTCTCATTACAATAAAAAGGGTAGGCCTTTCGAAAAGTAGATAGTTATGTAATTCAACTGCATAAAATGACAATGACACCAGTAATATTTTCTTAATGACCTAGAATTCTCAAGGACCACTCCTACTCTCTTATTAGAGGTGAGTGCCAATTTTAAACTTCTCGGTGACCAACTTCAGAGGAGGGGGTGAATGGGAGTCCCTTAAGATTTTGAGATTCGCATAGCTTGTACGGAATTTCTGCGATTTCGACTCCTTAATTGAAAAAAAAAATCTATTCCTTTTCGACCATTCTCGATCTTCCTAATAACAATAGCAAGATAGGTAGATGATTTATTGATTAGTCTAATTTAAAAGTTTTTGTTTACCAAGTTGCAGGGTAGATACCTAATCAAACCTTTCTAGTTTTTTTGGCGTCATCTTAGAAATCACGACTTTTCTGAACTCATTCTATAATTTCTGTTTATATACAGAGAGAGAAAAAAAATTAGTGATTACAGTTATATTTTTTAAATCAAACTAATTCACATGTACTCTTATCTTTTAAGAGTTTGAATGTATTGAGGTTTTAAGTCGAACCAAGTTTATTTCATTGTCAATCTTTATAGTGACGATGAACAACAGAAAATTAATACTTTTTGTGTTTAAATCGTGAATTACGTGCAAATGATTATTTGCGATGAAGCTTTTACCTCGTGAAAAATTATATGAAACATCTCACCCACAGATTATCAGTAGTGGTTCAAATGAAGTGTCAGATTCAAGATAACCAGAAAGCCTCCTACAATCCCATTTTGCTTATGTATAATGGAGAAAACATGTACAACTATAATAGGTTTATTAAACCTCCGGAAAAAATATGATCTCGACATGATGTTTATCTTCCGATCTGAAAGAAGTCAGGATTTAAACATCCAAGTACATCCGGAGGAGTGTTGTTTAATTTGTTATGACATTGAAATTCAAAGCACCAGATTTTGGGCAATGATGTTGTAAAGTCTATTGAAATGTTTTGGATTTATGCTGTTATTTTAAGCTTCTGCCACAAATATTAGTAAAAAGATATTGATTTCATCCAAAAGATATTGACACGATTACGAAACTGTCTGACACGAAATTACACGAACACGACATGATTGTCAGGTCTATTTCCCACTACCGAACCAAAACCCACCATTCCCACAATTCTGCCTCTACGCACAACCAGACGAAAACCAACCATTCCCACAATTCTCTCAATATGCACCACCATTCCCACAAAATCAACCGCAATTCCAGATGTTTGGCCGACACATGTCTCAACAAAGTAGTCCGAGTATGGCGGACACTGAAGAAGAGGGTCATAACGACGATGAGTCCCCACCACGACACACCGCCACACCACCATCCCCGCCTCCACAGCGACGCCGCCGCAAGCAAGTCCAAGCAGCCAAAACCAATCTGAAGATGTGGACCACAGCTGAGACGAAAGACTTGTCTCATATATAGAAATCAGTTGCGATGCGGTGACGGGGACAAACCAGAAGTCTACTTCATTGTGGGCCAGAGTGAAACATGTGTACGACATCTCTGTGGAAGATACAGACCTCCTCGAGAGGAATGCAGAGTCCTTAAAAGGACGGTGGAGGAGAATTGTACCTGCTGTCAACAAGTGGGTCGGGTACCCAAAATGGGAGTGTGATATCCGGAGCTAATGTCGTGCGTGTTGACTGGGAGTCCCCGGAGTTGCACGATGAAAGTAGTCCCCAGTCAGGAAGCCTTGGGAAAAGAAAGAGCACTGACATGTCCAGGACGTAGTCACCATCGGATGCAGACGAAATGACGTTGGGGTCGTCTACATGCCCAGAAGGTGTGAAGAAGGCCAAGAAAAAGACTAAGAGTTCATTACGCCCCGAAGGCGACACCGATGTTAGAGAACTTGCACAACAGCTTCGATACACCACCCAAGTGAGAGAGGATGGTTTCTCCAAGTAGGAGGAATTTGCGGAACGAAATTTTCAGAGGCATTTTAAAAGGCTAAGTTGGACATGCTTCACTCTCTGATGAGGAAGGACGGCTCGACGGAGCAGGATAAAAAAAGTAATTGATAAACTCCTCGCCTGGGCGGAAGAGAATCAGTACGTGTAGTTTGTTGTAGTGTAGTTTGTTGTACTTGGTATTTCGTATGGTTTGTATTTCCAGTAATTTGTACTTCCCGTAGTTTGTTGGTATGTTGTAGTCGGTATTTCGGGTTTGTATTTCCTTTAGTTTGTATTTCGTGTGGTTGGTTGTAGTTCGTATTTCAGTATTATTAATGTATTGTTCTTGTGGTTGTAGTATTAATATATATTATATTTTAAGCATTAAATATGGATTTACATTTTATTTATTTTATTTATATATCTCTAATTTTATTCAATTAATTACCTCAAAAATTATTACCCCACATTAATCAAAATACCCAATACATTAACAATTACCTCTAATAACAAATCATCCACTAAATAAATAAAAAAATAACCAATAGGGGGGACACGTGTCCCCCACCCGAGTATTTACAATACACCATCCGTTTCCTTTGCTTTAGTCGAAACACACTTTCGAGCCTCCTTCCTCACTTTCTTAGGGTCCAATATTTGTTTGAATATTTGATTATTTTTAAATCCGATCAAAACTTTGAATTAGTTCTCAAAGGTGACTACAATATATCGAATGGTGGAAACACAGTATATCGTTCATTGCAAGATTGAAGTGTCCTGATGGGGTGGATCGGACGGGGTAACGACCTATGAACCGTCTGACGGGCACTAAACATTCAGTGAGTAGTTTAGGAGTAATATAATATTCATTTAGATTCCTACGAGGGTCCAAACATATTATCCTAACACTTAAATAAAACTAAAATTACAATATATTTTGGGTTAATTATGGTTTATCCTCGTGTTCAGGGAACGCCTAGGCGACCGGGTGCGTCCGGTCGCCTAGGCGTTTGTGCGACCGCCTAACTCTGGACGATCTTCTTTTTTAATTTTAATTCAATTAAATTTGATAAAATAGATAAAAAAATCAGGAAAATCGGGAAAAATAGGAAAAATGCACAAATATTATCTAAAAATACCATACATATTTAGGCTTCAAAGAGACACTTAGTTCCTTGACCAATGCCTCACTAGGCACCCCCTCTACCCACCTAAACACTTAGGTATACAATTTATTGCTTAGTAGTATGATTACAAATGTAACTCGGAGTTCATACAATAGCAGATAAGAGAGAAATTAGAATTACAAGCTAACTAACTAATTCCATTGGACAAATTGATCTAATGTCAAACTGGGAACCATATCACATCATCCACCACCATCAGAGTCGTCAGAGTGGTTCTCGTTCAGATTGTCAACTAGACATCATCTTCTTCAGTTTCTTCATCGTCGGATTGGACATATTGCTCGTCGATGTCCATCGGTGGTTGAGAACTCGATGCACCTGAATCTCTAGAACTAATGTGAACGATGGCATCATCCATACCAACACCTAACAATGGCGCGTCAGATGCAGTGGAACACCACGCGTCACATGACGTGGATCGAGCAAAGCGTCTCCGTGAAGAAGAATGTCCTAAAGCTGCTTCCTCGGCATCGGCTCATGTAAGCTCCTCTCCAGCGAAGACCGGATCTTCAGTTTCTACCAACCATGGATGCTCGTCGAAGAGATCGTAGTCCACACTGATGGGTCATAAAATTCAGGCTTCTCCATCCATTGCTGAAACCTTTGCCTTAACTTTTGGTTGTAGTTCACATACACCAAGTCATTCATCTTCTTCACAACCAACTTGTTCCTTCTCGTTGAGTGCAACTGCTCGAAGACACTCCAATTCCGCTCACAACTTGATGTCGAGCATGTCAATCCCAACACCCTCAGGGCCAACCTCTGTAATGCGGTCTCTCCCATGTCTGCGTCATAAGATTGCCACCAATCTGTAGGTCTTCTTTCTGTCCTTTGTCTAACGATCATATCCCTCGAGAATATTCCGAGGGAGTTCTTGTAACGATCAAGTAGACCGCAAATCTTGTCTTGTTCTGCAGGAGTGGGGACGAGTCACTCTACGACATCCATGAATCCAGGCATATGCTCATTGAAAGCTACATTTCAATCCTGAGGTTGGACGGAGAAGAAGGTACCAGGGTTGAGTAAGAAATCAGCTGAGTGTAGCGGTGATGACATCATCTTCCCTGGACCCCACCTGGTGTCGATGAGGTAGATGACTTGCTTGTACAACCTCGGGTTTCCGTCAAAGTTCCTCATGATTTGTTCTTTGGCTTTCTCCATTACGTCACGTAGATATCTCATCGGTGGTTTCTCATCGCCGTCGACAAGTCTAAGAACCTGGACTATAGGTTGTGAGGCCTTCAGTGCCTTCACGACGTTAGTCCAGAAGCCACTTTGTAGAATGGTCTCGGCAACTTCAGTAGAGATCTCCTTCTTTTTCTTGTTCTTTATCCAACTTGCATTAGGATCGTTGTACTCCGGGGAAACAACAAAGGCTCGGAGTCTGTCTTTCTTCAGAAACAACCTTTGCAAAGTCAGAAAGGCGGTGGCAAATCTCGTGACAGCAGGGCGTAGAAGGTTCCCTTCAATGGCAATTCGCATCCTCTTCAACAACATGGCAGAGCTGTTGAAATGTTTGATGATCTTACGAGCTAAAGCAATAGTCTTCAAAAATAGCTTGCCAATATCCTCCAAGATGAGATCGATGCAATGCGCTGCACAGGGAGTCCAAAACAATCTCCTTCTTTTTTGCTGCAACTTCCTACCGGCAAGTACGTACGTGGTGGCATTGTCGGTGACTACCTGAACAACGTATTCTTCGCCAATCTCGCCAACTACCTTGTCCATCAGCTTGTACAGGTAATCTGCGGTGTGAGAGTGTTTGGAAGCATCTACATACCTCATGAACATGGTACCTGTTGGACAATTTACTAGAAAATTGATTATATTCCTACCGTACCTATCAGTCCATCCATATGTCATCAACGTGCACCTGTATGTTGCCCAATCTTGTCTGTACGACTCTAGTATACCTCTAGTGTAGTCAATTTCCTGTTTAAGGCACGATTCACTAACTTCATGATACGTCATGGGTTTAAGTCTGGGTCTGTAAGTACAAGTAGCAGATATTGCTTCCTTCCACTCAGGCGTCCTTACAGTGTTGAATGAAATACCACATCTATAGAAAAACCTAGACCATTTTTGATTAATTGTTTTCCTATCTTCTTTTTTAAAGGTTCTTTCGATGGTTGTTTGTTGGGAGACGGAAACCACGTCCTTCCCAGGTCCGCAAAATGGTCCCCACAAACGTTGTTGTTGTCTCTTTCGACCAAGAACGGGGCGAGGACGGGAGGTTGGGGTCCGAGCAGAACCGGAACCCGACCCGGTTTCCAGATCAAATTCTATGTTTTCTCTGTCTACATAATTATCAAGACATACATTTTCATTTTGTAATGTCCTACTGTTTCTAATCGTGTATGCAGTTATATCTTGTTTAACAGAGTCCGGAACTTTATCACAAGGTCTACCATTCTACCGGGTGTGTGCAAGATGTTGTTTGTGATGGGCTATACCACCTCTAGTTTCCTTACCACATAACTCACAGACAATGCAGTTTTTATCATTAGCACTAATGTAATGGGAAGTATTCCAACCGGAGTCATTTGTACGGGTAGGTCTTAGGTCATCGTAACTCTCGTGATGCATGGGGAGACTAGTGCCGGGTACGTAGACCATATCTTAAAACTAGACCAATATAAAAATTTAGACTAATATGAAAATGAAATACTAATTAATTTAATTCTAAAGAGAAGTTAGAAAGAGTGCACTTGATTTTGGCGGTTGAAGAATGAAGAACCGGATCGGAGACTTCACTTTCCAACTTCAAAACTAAGCACCAGACCGGAGACTTAATCACGAAAACTTGATGATTAGGAAACTTGATGATTAGAATAGAATTATGAATAAGAAGAAGAGAATGAGAGATGTGTGAAAAATGAAGAGGTTTGGAGAGGTTGTTTATATAGGATTTGGGGGCAGTGGCAAACTTGTAATTTTTGGAAAAAAATAAATGAAAAATCAAAAAGATGATAGTCGTTGGATTGCCTCCAACGGCTATCGCCTAGGCGAGGCGACCGCCCATTTCGCCCAGCTTTGCTGGGCGAAAGGTGGTGGTCGCCCAGGCGACCACGCCAACGGGTGGTCGCCTACGTGAACACTGCTAAATTATGTCTTGATATCCCACATTGAACTTTCAAAGTTAACAGTTATCCCCCCGAACTTTTGTTTTGTCACATTTTGTCTCATTGAACTTTAAAAATTTATTATTTAAACTAGGGGTGCACATGGGTTGGGTTGGGTTGGGTCGGGTTCTAGTTGGACCCGAATTTTCTGTTTTGATGAAAACAAGCAATTAAATACACCATTTTTCATGCCTTCATCTGATTCTCAATCCACACTTACAAGTAACAATTACCATACATACACAATTAGAAACTATACACTTATTAAACAAACAAAAAAATCATGTTTTCTAAGTTGAGAAGTTGAGATAAAAAATCATATTTTCTAAGTTCTAACATTACATAATACAAAATCTTTCGAATTACTTCATGACAAATGATTCAGTATTAATACTTCAAATATTAGTACTTGGACGGAATTACTTCATGATAATAATCTTTTGTATCTCTTTGGTATTAATACTATTTCACATAGGCACACAACATTGAAGTTTATTGAATGTGGGAAATCTAGTACTTGGGCGGAATTCGACGAGGAAGACGTGTTCGGTGGCGTGGATAGACGAAGGTTGAGTTCAGCAGATCGACGGAGAGGGGGTGAGGGGATCAACAGCAACAAGTGGCCAAGAATGGAGTCGCTCGGAGACGGGGGGTGAGGTCGCGAGGAGTGGCGAGTGGAGAGGGTCGAGGTCGAGAGGAGTGGCGAGTGGAGAGGGTCGACTTTGCGAGCCTGAGGAGAGGGGGTAAGGTCGAGCGTGGGGAAGGCTGAGGGGACGATCCGCTAAGTTGTGTGGAGGTCGGAGGCGAGGAATAGAGGGGTCGACGGAGAGGAGGGAAAAGCTGCGAGAAGGCAAGGAGTGAGGATGGTTGAGTGGAAGGCTGAGCGCCTGAGCCGCTGAGTGGCGTGGAGGTCGGAGGCGAGTGGAGTGGTCACGTGGAGGCCGAAGGCGAGTGGAGTGGAGTGGATGCAGGTTCAGGTTCAGTGGAGAGGATGGAGACTGTGCTGTGAAATGGGTTGTGGAATTTGTTTTAGGCATTAGGGTTAGCAAATGGACGAACGAGATAAATCCACGAAAATGCATTAGAAAAATATTTTGTTTCGGGTTGGGTTGGGTTAACCCAACCCCTGAACCCGAACCCGACCCGAAAAAACCAATTTTCAAATTTCTCAAACCCAACCCGAATCCTTCCCAACCCGACCCGACCAGTCAGGTTCGGGTCGGTTTTCGGGTTCAACCCGACTCATGTGCACCCCTAATTTAAACACACATTCGACTTTTTTGCATTTTTTCGTTATCCCTAATACACTTCTAAACTTATATTTACATGAAAGTTCGGATCGAAACGGATGTCGGATTTGGTTGGAATTTGGGTCGGATTGGAAGTTCAGAGGGGGGTGGAGTAATTGTTAACTTTAAAAGTTCATGTGTGCAAAGCAATATCAAGGCATAGTTCAAGGGGTAAACTCTAATTAACTATTATATTTTTCATCTTTGATTACAAGTATCGACGTCAATCCATACTCTTGAGTTTGAATCCTTCAATCATCTATTAAGAGGAAAAGTGTATGTAATTTGGTATATGATTATCCATGAGTGCTCAATTGTGATCGGGACTCCGGGAGGATATTAGTTATGAATCATATAACAAGTTAGATTATGTGTTAGATTTGAGTGAAATCATCAAAATAATTAGGATAGTGGCTAATAAGCCAGCATAATTTAACCTCATTACACCGATTACGTTCCATTGTTTGGTACAAAAAAAACTAAAGGTTGTAATTACTATGTAATCCAATTACACCCCTTTCAGGTAATTGGATTACCTCATTAAAGGTCCTAGTTGGATAACCTATTTGGAAGTCATAATCTAATTAAATTACAATGAAACCAACTAATTTTGAATTACTCAAACATTGTCACAACGTCAATACTCAACCTTGATCTACGCGGAAATATGTCAGAGCTTCAGCAATCTCTTCAGACTTTTATGAGATTTATTGAATCACAAAATTAATTTTTGAAATTACATTGTGATTCATGTAGTGTAATTTGACGTTACATAACAATATAATTTGATAATACGTGGGATTCAACGTACAGAAATGTAATCTAGTTAAGTGTAAACCAAGCAACGCCTAAATACTATCTTCATGACTTCTATGGAATAATCTGACCACTTCTACTTACGAGACCCTTTATAATTAGGGATGTAAATGGGTAGGGGCAAAACTGTTAAACCGCCCTAACCGCACGGACGGGTAGGGTTTATATATGTGTGTAGGTCACGAGTTGTAAAAAACATAATCGTTTAATAAATGGGCGGATAAGGGTTGCCAAAATCATAACCATTTAATAAATTGGCAGGTAAAGGTACATGATTTCACACATCCGTTTAACTGTTTAACCGCGAAACCTAATGAATATATATAATATTTTGTTTGATATGAATTTGTGGATGTTTAGATTATGGATTTTTAGAGGTTTTGATTATAATTTTATGGATGTTTGATGTTAAATATTGTAAGTATTATAAGTTTAGTTTGTTATCCGTTTATCAATTTAACAGGTTTTTATCCATTTAATCATTTACTCAATTTTTATATCGATTTTAGTATCCATTAAGTTTTAACTATGTAACTAATTAACCGTCCAAAACCGTTTAATTAAATAAAACAAGTAGAGTCATGGGTAGAGGTAAAAATAAACGGATTTCTAACTCAACCGCGAACTGTTTAATTAAACGGGTAGGATCATAGATAAGCCATATAACCGTCATCATATTCATAATTGTGAATCAACTAAAACTACCTTCACCTCGGCCTATGCAACTAGAGGATTTGTAACCGGACAGACGTTAGCCAAACTTAGTGAAAAAAATATTATTTTGATTCAACCGTCTCAATTATTTCTTGACATACCTAAATAACATGTGGTAAATTTAAGATACCGAATATACTTAATATTTTTATTCCTTTTGAAATAAGGCACACACAACAAAATTTAAAAAAAAAATTGTTTGTTTTTTATATTCAGATCCAGTTTGTTTTGGGATAGGCCGGACCTCATTAAATCCTAATTAACATTTTTGTTAGACTGAGGTCCGGGCTCGTATACGACAACGCCCGATCCTGTTTTCCAGTGTGGACAGCCCCAACTCGGCCTAATTTCAATTAAACAACTTTGGAAGTAATTAGAAATGCCTACATTTTTATCTTAAAAATAATGTGTTGGTTCAGATATCTCTCTCGGGCCTCAGCGGTAACCATCAAAGACTATATAATTATACCTTATTATATAACATATGATATTTCAATTTCCTTCCGTAGATAAGTCATGCAAAACAACAAAATCACGACATCTAATCAGTAATTAAAATTTTCTCATGTGAGACGTCATCTTTATACTTGTATAATAACAAGAGAGAAGAACTATCTTCTTTAAGATAAGACGACGTTACAATCTAATAAAGACTGGAAGCAAGTAGGAGAAACGTGGTTTATCACTTTATCGGGTGTTAAATTAATCCGCTTAGTATTAGATATATATACCATAACTCGAAGTTCCTCACGTTTACTATATCTTTTGCAAATTTCTTGACCACTCCTAACCAACATTAAATCTTTTGTGACATTTTCTAAACTCAAGAGAAATAAAAACACAATTTTAAAATGTTTGAAGGTAAGGAAAACGATAATACAAATCACAAAAACTGTTGTATTATTTAGTAGTGAAATCTCATTGCATTAGAATTTGCAAAATCATGCATGCATCCTAATTAAAAAAGAAACTAAGCGAGTCAACCTATTTATGAAGAAAACTGATTTAAACTTGGATCTGATTTATTTTTTCTTGTCAATTTTTTGTCGTATCAAAATAACAAAGGTCGTATACCATTCAAGTTTAATTTTGTTTGGGGAGGGGGACTTTGCAGGTTAAAAGTACACATCTCTTCACACATATACCTATAAATGTTTGTAAGGGTATATATGGAATAGAAAACGCAATTAAGTCTTACTTAGGTGTCAATTATTTTGCAATTAAATGAATGGGTTTCAACAAGAAGCAGTTGTGACTTAATGAGTAGTCTCTTGTTAGGGTTTCTTGTGAGAAGCCTTGCAAAATTAAAAAAAAAGGGTTTCTTGTGAGAAACTCTTAATCTTGGAGACCTAAGTTCATGATTAACTCTCACACTCCAATGACTTTTGTTGAATTATTGGGAATGCGAAATCGGAGACCTAAGTTCATAAAATGTCACACATGAAAATGCGTTTGTCTTTGTGAAGACCCATCTTCAAGACCACGTAAGGTTTTGATCTACTTCGTAATTCATGGGTTTTGTGATGCACAGAGAACTCACGCCAAATTGCCACAAATGAGATTTTAAATGCATAGTTTAAAGTTGTTGTGGTCATTAGACTCGTGTCGTTTTTTCATTGACTTCTCAAGTATTATTTTTATTTTAATAATCTTCACCTGGGTTAAGGTACAATTTGATTAACCAGATATTAAGCTTCTTATATCTTGCAACTATCGTCCATAAGATCTAATGTGTCAAAAGGACCGTTCCCTTATAACCAAATATTATGATAGTAAATTCATGTTAATTATATATTATCATATTTTCTTTGATTAGCTATGTGTGTTATCTAACAACCAGTACGTGTTACAGTTAATCCAATTAAATTAATCTGTTTTCCATTAGAATATGAAGACTCGATTAGATTAGTGTGGTGACTGGTGACACAAGAAATGGGGTCTAATCAGCTTCGAGGAGTTAGTAATTGTATTAGGATGTAGTGCCATAGTGGCTTAAAATTGGAGTTTCCTCTGGTTTTAGTTATTTTATGGTAATTTATACTTGTCTTTTCACCTTTTATATATTGAAGGTCTTGCCCCATGTTTGACGTTTTAGGCCAATTTGACGAAATCACTTTTCAAATTACTGTTGTACATAGAATAATAGATACCTGCTTATCTTAAATACATTTTTCTCTATCGGATTTTTGGTTGTAAAGAAAACAATAATGGTTCTAAGTTTTTTCGTTAAAAATTTTACAAAAAATATTACCCGTTTTACTTGTATTTCATTGGGTATGAATTATGATAACGAGATTGAGTGATTGACGATTTGTACCCGTTTTACCTGGTGGTTCATAGGTTAGGATTATGAAATAAATTATTTTTTGTTCATTTTACCCGTTACCGGCAGGTTAACATCGACTATATGGTAAATTTTCTTAAATTCTAATTGATCAAAATTAATATAAATTTGTAATGCTGAAACGAAAAGACCCACAAATCAAACTCTAACTTAACTTCTCCATCGATTGCAACCTGAAATTCCAAACCCTGGCTACATTCTCCATTTAATATTTCCTTCTCCAACATTAATGCAGTTTTATTTTTTTCAAACTAAAAAATATTAATACCCATGAATGAGGCAAAAGTTTTTGATGATCTAAAACTCTCTTTGGATATATTTTATTAATGCTTGGCATTTCATATTTTGTTCTATATATGTATTATAAATATCTTCATCTTTAATTAATACATTTTTTTCAATAAATAAAAATACAACATAGTTTACCGTTTGCATATTCTTTATAAGGTAATTAGTAGACACTTATAAAGTTTATTAATTATTTGTTACATTGCACACTCAAATTATCGAGTATGGTAATGAAATACACTCTCCTACCTTACCCCCACCCGTTCAAAACCCTATTTAAAGCCTTGTCATGTAAAGATTAATTCTTCTATAGTTCTATTTGAATATTTTGGGTGCCCTACTACGATATATATGAAAGGGTCCTCTTCAAGATTCACATATCACCGACAGAGTTTTAGAAGAGGTCTATAGTTTCTATTTTAAATTATAAATAAGTCCACATGCGTGCATTATTAAAAAGGTGACGTTTTCTTCTCCACTTCGTTTGGATTAAATAATTGGAAAGTCTTCATCTACTCATCTACCTCGAACCCAAAACTCCATTAGATATGGTGTGCATGGAAGACTTGGTATTCCATGATTTCATTCTTGTCTTTTTCAATGATATTGATTTTGTTTCATATATCCATTTTTATATTACTGATTGGAAACTAATTAAGAGTACTAGCTAGCTAGTTAAGTAAACCATCTCGATTAGCTCATGCAACAATTAATTAGTTTATCTTTGGGGAAGTTTTGTGAGATATATAATCTAAGGTTATCTATCATGTTAACGTTAGGGTTACATTTCAAATCCGAGGTGATCGGGCTCCATTCGAGAAAATAAGGAATGCAACAACTAAAACAAGTCATAGCATGCATGTAGAGATTATCTTTCTGATGATAACACTAACCAATGCTAATCCTGGACTTTAGTTGAAAGGTTTCAAGCAAAATAAAGGGTACATTGATTTTATCTACAATTGAGAGATGTTTAAGGTATTTACAATACACCACCACTTGCTTCCTTCCTCACTCACCGAGAACCGAGATGCGTATCATGCTAACTAAAGACTCAGCATAGTGATACACGAACGCGGGCGTCTGGCACGTGCGCTGACATGGTCAGTACTATCAGCAAAAGTCAAATGTCTTTTACTTTTTAAAATTAATTAAGTAACATTTATTTTTTGTCATATGCAACATTTACTTTTCCTATGCAACATTACGTTCCGAATGCAATCTTTGGTTCCCCCATGCAACATTTGGTTCCCCACGGACATACCCACAACTTAAAATTGACAAACTCACATTATTCTGTCCAGATTAGGTTGTGTGTCTGTCCATATTAGTTGTGTATGTCCAGAATAAGCTTTGCGTTTGTCCAAATTAAATTATGTGTCTGTCCAGATTAGGTTGTGTGCATGTTTAGATTATGTTTTATGTCTGTCAAGAATAAGTTGTATGTCTGTCCAAAATAAGTTTTGTGTCTTTCCAGATTATGTTGTGTCTGTTCAGAATAAGTTGTGTCTTTCCAGAATAAGTTGTGTGTTTGCCCAGATTATGTTGTGTGTCTGTCCAGATTAATGTGTGGACAGACTCAGACATTAAACTAGACAGACACACATCTTCAAATGGACTGACCTACCACTTAAAATGGACAGACTCGCACCTTAAAATGAACATAATTAAACCTTAAAATGGACAGACCCCCAACTTAAAATGAACATACTCACACCTTAAAATGGACATAATTAAACATTAAAATGGACAGACACACAACTTATTCTGGACAGACCCACAACTTATTCTCGACAGACACAAAGCTTATTCTGGACGGACACACAACCTAATCTGGACAGACACACAACTTATTCTGGACAGACACAAAACTTAATCTGGACATGCACACAACTTATTCTAGACAGACACAAAACTTATTCTGGACAGACCCACAACTTTTTCTGAACAGACACACAACTTATTATGGACAGACACAAAACTTATTCTGAACAGACACACAAACTAATCTAGACAGACACACAACTTATTCTGAACAGACACACAACTTAATCTTGACATAATAAGGTGTGAGTCCACAACCTAATCTGGACAGAATAAAGTGTGAGTCTGTTCATTTTAAGTTGTGAGTCTGTTCGTAGGGAACCAAATGTTACATGGGAAAACGAAATATTACGTTGAGAACGTAACGTTGTTTTGGGTAAGTGGTTGTGTCCGTTTAAAATAAACGAAATGTCACACCTTTCATAATTTGTGTGTGTAGCGGCGACTCTCTTGTGTTGATCGAAATCTCACTCCAGTCTGGGGTTTCTTCAGATCTCGATTCTCTTCTTAGCAACTTCAGTTCTTAGTGTCCGTTTGGTTGAATATAATATTTTAAAATTTGATCAAATTTTTGAATCAGTTACCAAACGTATCCTAACATTATTATGAAAATTATAGGTTTTTGGATGTCGATTATGAATCTCATTTAATTCTTAATTTATGAGAATGAAAATCTGATTATTATAGTGGTTCTAAACGTGATATTAGTTATTTGCTGGTAAATAAGCTAAAAAAATATAAGAGGAACCATTGAAACTAATAAATCTACAATTTCAAGATTAATTAAGTATACTTATATACCTCTTCCTTCTTTATTTTGGTTGTGTTATCTTAGCGTCGATCCTCTTCATGGGAATTGGGAAGTTTTAGTAATCTTCACTCAACCAAGCCGAACAAACGTACTTGCCTATTTGGCCTTGCAAACAAAGAAAAATATGGTTTTTATTTCAACCGGAGAGAAAAATGAAAAGTGGAAGAGATTGAATTACCTGATCCACACATTGAACCATTTTGTTCATTTGATATCGTTCGTACATACTTAACATATGTAACTATTGTGCCGGAAAAAATCATCCAAAAACCTAAAATGTTTTAAAACCAACCCAATCGAACTAGATTAAGGGACTTTAAAATAAAATATCTACTTAAATCTGAGCTAACATGCAACAAATGCCCGAGACTTTTTATAAACAAAATTATGATTAATGCATGATTTCATGTTGGTGTCATCATTACCTCCATATGATTGATATTTTTTCTTCAATAAGATGATTAATTATGTGTATGTCAGGATCTTATCTTCTCACCCACAACCCTAAAATATTGGCTGCAGTTGGCGATAAGACCCAGTCTTCTTGCATGGGGAGCCGCCATTCCCACTCTCCCCTCCACTTCACTTTGTTTACTACAACTTTCATGACATATATTTTTCTATAAATAGCCACAAAGATAAGACTTTCTTGATCATATCTTATAATCCTTGTCCTAAAAGGCTCACTTGTTTTAAACTAATATGGGTTTGAGGAGTTTTAAGATTTTGGCAACCTTGTTGGTTGTCTTCATGTTTGTTTGCTCTCAGGTTTTGGCTTCAAGAGAGCTATCTGAGAAACAAACTGGTGAGTCTTGTTTTAAGGAATTTGTTTAGTGTTTCGTAACGTGTTAAAATTAAGGTGTGTCATATTGCCAAACACACATTTGTCTAAATTTCTATAGTTTCAAACTATGCTTAGATAACTTTATTTTTCCTTAAATGTATACCTTGTGTTTTTTATTTATCCTACTTTTGGAAATAATGTGTCGACTGATAAACTAAATACTAGCCATGTATTATCTCAAATCATGTTAGCAGAATCTGTCTATATACAGTTCAAAATCATAATTTCTATCATACTTTATGTTTGAAGTATCTGCTTCAAAAGTCTATTTGCATGTGTTATTCATAAGTTCTGAAGAATCTTGGAATGATCGATGGATTTTTAATTTAAAGATGTACAATTATGGTTTATAAATTAGATAAAGAAGCCAATGTAGTTGTCATATATTTAGATACCTCTTATGGAAGACTAAATCCAGTGTAGTTTGTCATACATTTAGACTTCTTATGGAAGACTAACTCCAGTACATTGTCATACATTTAGACCTCTTATGGAAGACTAACTCCATTACCTCTACATGATGGTGCACTTTTCTTGAAATTTTGCATTTTTTTCAACATAAAATACCCTCATTTTATATCCAGGCGTATCTTTTTAAGACTTTTGGCAACGCTGACCATAAGCAACTAGATTACAGTTGCATGTCTGATGTCCGACCTAGAAAATAATTTTTCAAAATATTTCAAATTCATCACGAAAAAGAATGTTCATTTAGGCTATACTAGTTTCTACATGTTATAAATTATGCCCTTAATCTCTTGTAGATGATCTTGCTGCCACACAATGGGGAGGTGGCGGCTGGAATCCTAGCGGCGGTCAATGGGGCCGAAGAGGTGGTGGATCATGGGGTGGCGATCACCGAGGCGGTGGCGGTGGGCGTTGGGGTGGAGGGATGGGCGGCGGTCGTAACCAATGGGGTGGTGGTCAACAGTGGGGCGGAGGAAACGGGCAATGGGGTGGCGGTGGTCGTCGTTGGGGTGGTGGAGGGTGGCCTTGATCACTCGAATTGCTTAGTACGCTATTAAGGGTCCAATAAGTATGAGAAAAATAAGGCATGAGATTTACATTGGTCTGCAAGTAGGGGTGCAAATGGTTACCAAGTATCCGAGTATCCGATTCGAAAATTTCTATTTAGTTGGTATTTGGTAAGTTCAATGTTACCAATTTAATTTCGGATACGAATATGGTTAAAAAAAATTTACCAATTAAAATTCGGATACGAATTCGGATACAAGCTATTTAACATTCGAATTATCCGAATTATCCGAATTATTCGAATACATGGTCAAATACACAAATTAGTATTCCAAAATTTAGTATTCCAAAATTTTAATACGAAAATTTAGTATTCGGATTCGGATAGTTCTACTGAATTCGGATTCGGATTCGGATTCGGATAGTTCTACTGAATTCGGATTCGGATTCGGATTCGGATAGTTCTACTGAATTCGGATTCGAATTCGAATTTGGTAATGGAATATGGTATTCGGATTCGAATTCGGATACAGCAGGTATCCGAGTTATATTATCCGAGTTGCAGCCCTATCTGCAAGCCTTTATGTGTGCCTATGCGTCTGAATCATCTCGTTAACATGTATTGTATTATTGTGAGTGTATATTGTTTTAGCTACGTTGTTTTAAGTTTATATTGTGGAAATGGAACTACTGAAGATATATTTCAATTTTCTGTACGTATCAGTGATGAAATGATTTTTCACTGTGTGGATACTAAAGGTAGGAGTGAGCAACAGTCTCGAACCAGTCTAGACCGCATTAGAACGAAGAACTACGAAAATTGAGAACCAATGAACAGACCTACTGTGTCCCGTCCAGTACTAGTGGACTTGGTTGACCTTTTCTGAAAAATTCTTAGAAATCAAACAAAATTCAATGGTTTTAACTTTTTCCCCTAGCGCCACTACTTTCATTAAATACGCGGAACAATGTATAAAAAAAATACAAACACGAGTTTTGGGGTACAAGTTAAAAATTGTAACAATCTGATCCAATCTAGGTTCAGGTTTCCCAGTCCTAGAGACGACTGGAACCAAATATGTTGTAATTTTAAGACCAAAGACAGGACCGATATAACCCTCTTGTCGGGCCAGTCCGATTCAGTTCAAAAACCCGATCCAGACCTAATTATCCTCAATCCTAACTTGTGGGATTTAATTAAGTTCCTTTCCTATGGACTCTAGTTGTTAGAAGGGGTTTAGATTATCTGAAGATCAATGTTTCAATAAAGATTAGTGCAATGATAACACAGTGATTTTGAATAATTGGGCTGATCCCGGAAGTGTACTCAAACAGTCGTTTTCTGCATGCTCACGGATGTGCAGTTCTCCATGGAACCACCATAGACAGAAAGAGAAGCTCGAAACTTCATTCCTCGTGTTATCAAATTAATACATGAACATACTATTGATATATTAACAGCTTCTGATTGAAGCACTATTTGCCACCACTAAGAATGAGCAAGTCTATACAAAAAATGACATCTCTACTGGCTGCGCAAAAGGAAGTATGGCTTCACCAAACAACTCAAACAGAGAAGCCAACAGATGTCCGGCATCGGTGTCCTCCTTCCAGGCTTGTGGTAGCGCTGCCGTAGATTTCGGTGCTTGCTTGCTGCCACCAACTTTGTCTTTACTCTCACCTTGTGACGTCTCATTTGCTGATTGTCCTGCTGTCTCAGGATTTGTTGTGGTAGGAAATCTATCTGGGGTTTCAAGCATGTTGGATGACATAACAGCATTAGTCATTGAACTAATGGAACCATCCGCGGCGAGTTTCTTCAGTGGTGGTTGTTGCGGTGAGACGTCCATACCCGTCACGCCTGCCTTCCTTTTATCTATGTGCACAGACAAGCCATTAATATACCAACGAAAATCATGTAAAATAGACAACTTTTTTTGGAAAAGGAAAACTTTCATTTTCTTTTTGTTGTTTTTTGGGGTATCCCACTAGCAAGGTTCTTTTGGATCCACAATAATATTTAGAACAGAATAGGCCAACTTATTGTTTAATACATTTATTTTACCGGAATAAAGCTTAAGTTCCTATTTTAACCAAGCCAACATGCTTTACTATCAAGCTTTACCCACTTATTTGCTTCAGAACAATAACTTCAACATTACATTTAGGTCCTCACCTTATTTTATCTTCAGCCTTTTTTCTTTTTTTTTATCGGTAAAGTAACTATATTAGTAAGGAAATGACGAAACTGTACCCAAAAAATGAGGGCAAAGGCGCCACAAGCAATCACACACAACTAACTACTTGTTCAAGTTAATTGACAGTTGATGAAGTGGGGGAGGAGTACGTGGTTCAAGTTGTCACCGACAACGCATACTTAGTCGTTCGGAAGATGTTGATGCGAAAGAGGGGGCATCTTTTCTGGACTCCTTACGCCGCACACTGCATCGACCTCATCCTCGGGGACATCAGCAAGTTATTTTTGAAGACCATCGCCTTAAACCGTTGAATCGTGCGGCATTTAAACGATCATGCCTTATTACTCTCGCGGATGCGAAAAACCATCTGGGCAACTTGTTAAGGCCGACGGTCACCCGATTTGCTACTGCTTTCTTGACGTTGCAGAGACTCTATTTCAAGGGCTAACTCAGATCTTTTCTTGTCTCCACCGACTACAACGACCTGAATGCTACGTGGACGAAGAACAAGAGGTTGAAAGAAACCTTCACCCAAGTGGCTGAAGTCATTCTTCAGCAACGCTTCTGGGTCAACGTTGTGAAAGCACTCAAAGCCTCACAACCAATAGTCAACGTTCTGAGGTTCGTGGAGCACGACGAGAAACTAGCAATAGGTTATTTTTATGACGCAATGGAGAAAACCAAGGAAACCATCATCCAAAACTTTAGGGGAAACCCATGGCATTATCAAAAGATCATCGACTACATCGACAAGAGATGGGGTGAAGGAAGAATGATGATCTCTCCCCTACACTCGGTCGGATTCCTATTTAACCCGGGAACCTTCTTCTCAACTTCAGTAGATGAATGAACCACAGCCATGAACGGGCACGTGTCGGGCTTATTAGACGTCATTTACCGCCTTGTTCGCACCCGTGAAGGTCAAGACAATTGTTCAACATTTCTAGATCGTTACACCTCTCAACTAGGAATGTTCGGGAATGACATTATAAAGAGACAACGCACCAAAAGAAGGTTGATTGATTGGTGGTGTGGGTATGGGGCGGACATAAAGGACGAGACATTGCAGAAATGTGGTCGGCTTCCGGTTGCGAGCGTAATTGGAGACAAAGAAGTTGAATGATTTGGTCTTCGTGAACTACAATCAGAAGTTGCGACAAATATTCAAAACAAGAATAGAACGTCATGATTTCTTCGATCCTATCGGTGTGGACTACGACCGGTTGGAGTATCATCCTTGGTTAGCAGAAATTGATGATCTGGTCTTCGCTGGGGAGGATCTGGTGTGGGCTGATCTGGAGGAAGCTGTCTTAGGACCTTCACCTTCGTGAAGACAGCCTCGTCGATCCACGACGTCTTCAACTATAGCTTTCTCAAGTGAAGGATCAGATGAATACATCAACATAACTTGTTATACTTATGGTGATCCAGGTGTATCGAGTTCTGAAGCTCTCCAAGATGTCCATGAAGGCTTCATTCCGACCGATGATGAACAAACCGACCAGGAGGACATCTACGTTGACTATCCAAACGACTCTGAGAAAGACGACGATACTAAAGTTCCTAACTGGACTTTAGAATAATGTGTCTAATTATATGAGTAGGACACTTATATTGTAATTTGTTTGCCTTCTAAATTCTATTACTAACTTTAAAATTAATAAAATAAAAGGCATAAGTGTTAAGGTGGGTAGGGGGTACCTAGTGAGATTGTGGTCGGTGAACTAGGTGTCTTTTTTAAGTCCAAACGTGTAAGGTTTGTTTCTCTATTTTATTTGCATTTTTCCTGTTTATTCCTATTTGTTTCCTCTCTTTTTTAATTAAAACCGAAAAAAATAATTAAATTAATAAAAAATGGGTCGTCCAAACGCCTAGGCAACTGGTCAAGCCCTGTCGCCTGAGGTTGCCTAGACGTTACCTGAGCATTGAATGTCAAAATCTTTAGACCAGTTAAAAAGAACGGTAAGTAGGATGCATACTTGCAAAGGATAGAATACAAGTCTGGCGGATGAAATTCAACTCAAGCTCACAATGAAAGATTTCTTACTTTCAGATGAAGTCACAACTCTACTGGTGGTTTTCCAGACAGAACGTGATGGTGGGGTCAGCAGGCACGGAAACATCTTCATCCTTTCACGTAAACATTGACCTGCAGCAAACTATAGATTCCGTGTAGTGAATTTAAAGGGTATGGCAAACGATCAAAAAATTCTTAAGACATGACCAAACATGCATTTGTACATGACCACCATGTTACTATGCCAACAAGACAATAGAAGAATGACAAACCAGTAAGGCACCATAGACATGCCAAGCCTCAATCCGTTTCATTTCGTTCTTTTGCTTCTCGAGAAGCATCTCTGGCTCCAAAAGTTGCAGGTATGTTTCAAGATTAGGCAATATTAGAAGCCTCACCTATCAAAAATGATGAACAAGTCTGATCAAAGAGAACCAAATACTCCTCAAATGTGAGATCTACTGAGAAAATAAAACTTACAACATTTGATCCCAATGCAGTTAGGCCCTTAACTGCACCATAATGTTGAGTCATTGATTTAGATGGATCCAGAAACGCATGGAGAAGGGTCCTCGTCACACGTGACTGCAGATTGTGATACATGTGTCCAAATCTAAACAAATAAAGGTGAGAATATAAAATCAATTATGCAAGCATGTTATGTAGGAACTTGAGAGCATATTGAGACCAAATTGGGGGAAAAGGTGATTCTAATTTCTAATGGAACATAAGAAAGAGCATACTGAGACCAAATTGGGGGAAAAGGTGATTCTAATCTTTAATGGTACTCCTTTCATGGTGCAAGTCCTCTGGATTGTTATAATTGTGAATGTTGATGTCATAATGACATGAAAATCTGAGGAATACAAGCGAACTAAGGGATTGCTTGAAGAGATAATCTTGAGGTCATTACTGAGGCCCTAAATTTACAAAAAAATGGACTCATCTTATTTCAAGATTCAAACCCTAATAATTTCAATCTGTTTGTTTGGGAAGGAATGATCTTTTTTTCCTGATCATTTGAAACTGCTTAGAATGGCTTGATCCAAAACACATCAGAAAAAATAACCCAAGTTCCACATCTAGACTTCAATGAAGTATCCTTTTATTGATAAAAAGTGGATCGTCTTGTTATTAAAAATGTAATCTTGATATCATATATCCTTTTCCTAATCTTCTGTAATTGAATAATTAAACTCATGATGCTGAATTTAGTAAGTAGAATGATGCCTTGGACGTAGGTTTTCCATTTTAGCACTTGCCAGTTGCCAACACCAAAAGGTAGTGATTAGGTTACTCAATATTAAACATTTTCATCCAAAACTGAAAAGCCAATAAAAGACATTTTAATTAGAAAAGATATATAATCACCTACCTAACCCATCATGTTAAACTGACTTGCAAACTAAACAAAATATCAAACACAAACTACTTTACGGATAAACACCAAATTATTCAAATGCCAACCTTCTGCATATTGAAGCAATCAAAGAAGCAGAAAAATCTCTAAGCTCCCAGTGGTTGTCTGAGAATTTCTGCCCCAGCTTTTTGGCAACAAGACAGGTAATTATTGATGGCATCATCTGATGCAACTGAATACAAACATAGCACAATACAAGTAATGAGTGGTCATCTGAACTGTAAACTTATACAACTGGATATAAATGTACGTCAAAGCCCTGGAGATTATAATGTATTTTAGAAAATATTGGATTAGTGCATGATGATTGTGTAGCAAAATGAACACAAAATTCATAGAGTTTGAAGTTTGAAAAAAAATGCGCTACCTTCTCTTTTTGAAATTACTTACCAGCAAATTATAGATAACCATAATAAAGGTGAATGATAAACTGAAAATATTGTCTCCATGTATAACCCATTTTTCCCACTATGTTAGAATAACAATAATTGCAATATAAAATTATGACAAAATGACATGAACAAAAGAATACTCAAGAATCATCTAATCATTGAGAATTGGAGCAAGAGTAACTTACATAAGGCTCAATATGTATGTTATTATTTCTTAGAAGACTCTGAACAACACGCATAATAGCAAACAAAAGAGGGATATTGTTCAAATTGTGTGTAACCTGCAATAAAGGTGACCTGTAATCAAAATTTAAACAATAGAAGAAAAAAATTGTTATGAACCAAATATGAAATGAAGAATTGATTGGACAAAACAATACCTCGTCAGCTACAAAGAGTGAAAAGTACGGAACCAAAGGATGAAGCCCAGCATCAGTGGCCAAACTCAATAATGCATCCTTAAAGAGGATTGACTGAGACTTATGCAGTATCAACTCCTTGATCTTATCAAAGTAGAGCTACATATCATAAGGCATCACAAATAAAACAATTTTTATGAAGGTTAAGAACTTAAGATATATAGGTGAAGTATCTATTTCATTATTATTTTGATAAAAAAAGCTACCTGTAATTCTTTGGACAATACATGCTTAACAGGCACTTTAACATCAACAGAAAGGCCATCATCTTTTGCATGTTCTGTCTTTTTGGCTTCTGCAGGAGCAATGAATGCTGTACAGAAAGGTTGCAAGGAAAAATTGAACATTAACGTCAGGCTTCAATAACCATGTGTTATATTGGAAGAGGTATATGAAAGATGATAAAACAAGTAAAGAACTAATCACATTTATATTGCCAAATAAATTATAATCTAGAATTAGAAAAAGGATTGTCCTAGTTGCCTATTTTCATGGGTTCCTGGAAGTTTGATGTCAAGCACAAAATAATCATCTGTGATTAATAGACGACAGTCACCTAAATGGATCTCTCACGAGCGAACTAAGATCACTGAAATGAAACATTTTCTCACACAACATAACTGATTTAAAAGGTCATTTATATTTTTTATGATTTGAGGATACTATTACGATATTATCTAAGACACAAATCTTTTGTAGGCTGTTCAAGAGCAGCACACAGGTTTTAGTCAATATTTGAAAATTATTATTCCAAAATTGAGCTCTAACAAAGCAATGATGTAGGAAGAGTCCAACCTTCAAGTGGAGGGTTTTCTGGAATTGCAGGTTGTATGCCTTCAATGGCTAACCAATGAGCCACAACGGTAGTATCAAGTGGTGCCTTGGGTAGAGGTGCTTCAATTACCTGAAAACAGAAAAGAACATTGTAGTAAATAACTCATTATAGATACATAGGAGTTGAGTTTCAGAAAAGATTCGTGTGTTTACATCCTTGAAATCCACATCTTTGTCGTCAACATAGAATAGATCCTTATGGCCTACAGCTCTCTTAAATCTCAAAGGGTCCCCAGAAGCAAATCCATATATTGGCTACAGAAGCATAAGAAAAGAAAACAAAATGAATTAGTGGGTGATCGGGTGTCAATATATACAACAAAGTCTTTTATCCCAAACTAGTTGGGGTAGGCTAGAAATGAAACTCTAAGGAGTCACGGTTCAGGCACGTGAATCGCCTTCTTCCACGCGTGTCAATATATACACTCTTAAAATATTTAAATTTGGAAGAATGTTTACACCCGAACTGTAGCAACTACAACAGTCTACTGCCTACTTATTCTGTCAATCACTTCTAAGTTCTAACATTGCAAACTCCAAATTTGGAATTCTGAAACATTTTTATTTTTGTTTTTTTAAGCAAACATAGTCGGGCACTGAATCTTTGCACCAAAAAGTGAAAAGATATAACATTCTAACAAGAAAGTGCACCTCAATGTTCCTCAGTCTTAGAGCACTATCCACATCTTCAGACGACATAACCCTCCTCTTCGAATGACGAGTGCATTTCAAGGACTCCTAAAAATATTTTAACAATGAGCATTTCATATACCTTACTAAAATCCAGAAGAAGAAAATGACAACAATTCCTTCACAAATTTAAAGTGCATAGCTATAAAAGATCAACAAATAAAGTGATTTTTTTATTAATTAACATTACGTGGTAGCCCTTGGCCACATCTGGAAGGGAGAAAGACATATTTTTCCCTAAAATCCAAGCATTTTCCATGTAAAAATGTAAGTTATTTTCTGAAATATAGAGTTTTTGCGTAATAAATGTCTAAATTGTCTATGGTTTTCAAGAACATAGCGCAAGCACTGTTTTGAAAACCGGACCGGGCGGTTGGACAGGTTAGTCCGAGAACCGGAGGCCCGTCCTGTCCGGTAAGTGGCAGAAAACTGTTTCTGCCACGAACCGCTCTGGACCGGCGGTTGAACAGTCGAGTCGCGGTTCTGGGTAAACGGATATCCATTTACCCATATATGTTTACCCGAATCCAAAAAAAACGTAGATAACAGGTAAACGAATCAATATCCGGAATACAATAATATGGTGTCGAAACAAAAAGGCAGACACATAGACTATGAGTAAACAGATCAATATCCGGAGTACATATTTGTCTGTCGCCCCCCTGCTACCCCCGCATTCCTAATCAGACCCATAAACTCAACACTCTGACCGGTATTTTTTTTATTTTTCATGGTTATTTTTTGTTTATTTCTATATTTATGACGTCATGCTGACGTCACCGATTCAACCGGTTTGATTCGGTCTGACCCCAGTCGAACCTCTGAACCTTCGAACATTTGACGTCGCTGATTCGACGTCGGTTCGGTTCTGAAAACCTTGAGCGCAAGTGATCGTAAAATCATCAAAGTCATCAGAGATAGAAGTTATATGCCTATACTATTTGCTCTTCTGCATAAAAAGTGTAGATTGGAAGCTTGAATATTAACATGGTTTCCTTGTAAAAGAAGTCTCTTTTCCAGGATCGTCCCTTTTGTGCTAAATAAATATCAAAATATATTTTAACTTCCCATAATCAACTCCATTGCCTTAAATCGTAGTCTCAGAAAAACTAATGCTTTCTCTCTTAAGATTTTTTTCCGTAGCAAAAAATGAACCAAAACAGAAAAACCATTGAATTAGATACTACCCCACAAATCCAAGTAATTCTGAGACATAAAAGAATCATTTCCTCCTGAATTTTTTTATGGATTGATATTTGAAATGATACTTGAACCCTAATGTACACTACTCCAACATGAAACCTCAAAATTAAATATTAAAGGGACCCAAAAAAAGTCTCAAACAAAAGTGAAAAGGGAACATGGTGGAAAATAATGCAAAGATCCTTTTACATGTAAATAGTCATTTAAGTCGTAACAAATTACTTACCAAAACCTAAAGGCACTAATTTGATGATTTTGGATGATAACAACAAAATAATAAACTTGATCTCTTCCAACCACGATGAATGAACTTAAATGGTATAGCACAAACTTTTCGATCCAGATCAACCCTTATCAGCGGTTAATTATCTAAATGGGTACTAAATAAGCTAAACCAATAAACGAGGGGTCGTGTCAGGAATTCATGTTTTGGGTTTATAGTTTGTGAAAAAGAAACATGTTTGCGGAACCTCTAACGAACATTGGCTTTCTGTCAAACAAAAAAATCCAAGAAGCTCCATCAAGGAGCTTATGAGTGAATTTTACAATACAAATCTCCTCCTTGGTTAACATGAGATTCTAGAAAATCAGAAATATTTTTTGGTACTTTGGGTGAAGAAACTACAGTGGCAGAGTTTTGTGGACATATTGACAGCTAAAACAAACATGTCATCCAACCTAACCTAAGTAGGCAAAATTCCGAAATCCAAGGGTAATCGCCCCACCACGGGCCAATCATTCCAGACCACAGCGATTACACGATTTACACAAAAAAATTGGTATGATTGAAATATTTTATTATGATGATTTGTGCAGATACAAATATAAAATAATTGGTACACGATTTGACACGAACACGATACAATCACACAATAAGTTGCCTTTTTACGCGAAACTGGCACGAAGTGCAACTTTTGTTAGATAATCAATTGTTGTTTACTTGATAATGGTCAATTAAGATGTTATTTAGAATGAAAAACATCAATATAACATGTCACTCAATTATTTTCAATCTAAGTTCAATTTATGTTATACAAGATAACATGAAATCCTGACACAACTGCAAAACTACGATAGTACACACACGACGCGATTGACAGGTCCCAACCCTGCAACCAAATCCAGCAGTCCAATGCAACGATTCCACTAACAACATTGAAAGATCGGCCCCCTCTTTCTTGCAATAAACTTGGACAAGTAAACCGAGAATGCACATCTACTGGTCCAACCCATCCACTCATAGAAATGTCAAGTCCAACTAAGAGTGAAAACAAAACACTAGTTTTTGCCACCCAACCCGAAACTCAAACAAGCGTTTAACCTACCATTGCCAACTAATCCGACCCTTCTCATCTAAAAACCCAACTGTTTAGTGACCTAAACCTAATTTTGAACGGAAATTGGGGGTGAAAACCTGGATGATCTCGCGGAGACGGTACTCGACGTCGGGGGCGAAGTCGGCGGCGGCGTCGGGGGAGAGGTTGGTGAAGCCCATCGTCTGCGCGATCACCTCGATCGACTCCTTCGGCACCATGCTCATCTTCCACGATTCCCAATCCTAGATTCTAGCCAGGCCGACCCAACCCTAATTTCGTTCCAAACGACCCAGTTCAAGAATTTGTGTACAAATATAATGGGAACTACTAAACGTGGCCCCAAAACTACTTAAATCGTCCCTTGAAATTACCAAAGTACCCTTAACAATATATTTAATACTCATATCGTCCCGTGTCTATAAATTAGGCATACGGTCTTGTATATTCATAATTTATCAGTAAAAATACCACGAAAATGTCTGGCGAAGGTGATGCATCCGGTGAGGTAAGTCTGGCGCGGGGCAAATTTTGGGTCGGGCGTCTGCATTAGACGTCTCCCCCAAGGTGAGGGCGTCTGCGTAGGACGTCCTCCCCTTGGCCGAGGCGTCTAACGCAGACGCCTACGCAATGGGAGAGGCGTCTTATGTAGACGTCCTCCCCTTGGGTAAGGCGTCTGTAGTAAACGCCCTTCCCTAGGGTCAGGCGTCCTACGCAGACGCCTCACCCTTGGGAAGGGCGTTTAACACAGATGCCCCTCCCATGGGGTAGGCGTTTAATACAGACGCCCGGAATTTTTTTGATTTTTTTAATTTCGATTTTATTTTTGTAGGTTCCGTTGGAAGATTTCGGTGGTGATGGAGTGGATTACAGTGAGTTATTTCAAACTACACAAATCTTTGAAACAATCGATGAAGCATGTAAATGGACCAAACAAGTAGCTATCGGAGCTGGGTTTTTTTTGGTCGTGTCGTCGTACAAAACAAGATCAGATATTCGGATGGATTGTTATTTGAGATGCGACCGGCGAAATCAAATGGAGTCTCGGGATATGGATACTGCACTTCGAAGAAACACCAAAAGAAAGGGTTGCGGTTGCCGTTTCTTAATAAAAGTGGTGGAGCGACGAGATCGTGATAGATGGGTTGTGGTTTTTAATAGTGCTCACGGACATCACAACCACAGACTGGCAGTTTATCCAGAGGGTCATCGTCAAATTAGTGGTCTAAGTTCTGGGGCGAATAAGATTGTTCGTGATATGACTGAGGCGCAAGCAAAACCACGGAACATCTTGAAGGCAGTAAAAGAAAAATTCCCGGAGGACAATCCAAATCAAAGGCATATTTATAATTTCAGAGATTACATGAGGAGGACAAAATCTGAAGACCGGAATCCCGTCCAGCAGTTTCTCTATCAAGCAGTGCAGTGTCAGTACTTACATTGGATTATGGCGGATCCAGAAACTGATGTCGTCACTCACGCTTTTTTGGCACATCCGACGTCAGTCCAGTTGTTGCGGACATATCCTTTCGTTATCTGCATGGATTCGACTTACAAGACGAACAAGTATAAGATGCCTTTGTTCGAAATGATTGGGGTCACACCAACAAACATGAATTTCCTTATTGGATATGCGATTTTGATGGATGAAACTTACTCCAGTTATCTGTGGGTGATGGAGAAGTTGCGAGATCTGTTATTGGGGATTGTCAGCCCGACTGCAATAATAACAGACTGGGAGTTAGGCCTTATGCGACCAGTGAGAGAGGTATTTCCTGACTCTGCTCATTTACTCTGCACATGGCACATCAACAAAGATGGATTGTTATTTCCTGACTCTGCTCATTCGTTTGGATTTGAATGAGGGATTCCCCGTACCTCCTATAGCGACTCTGTGGTTTCAAGTACGAGATGAGAGTGTTATTGGATGGGAGCTGGAGTACCAAAATAGGATAGCATATTGGCAACAATTATGTAATATGTTTTGATATGTTTGTACCAATTATGTAATATGTTTTGATATGTTTGTACACTATATATTGTTGTTTTATTATGTAATATGTTTTGATATGTTTGCTTTATTTGCATTATATATAATAGTACGACACGTTAGCAAACACAAATAAAAATAATAAGCGTATGACAAATAAGCAAACACAAATACAAATAATAAGCGTACGATATGCCAACGTCGCTGACCCCCACGAGTACTCACGAACGGTGTTCGGGTCCCTAGCCTCCAGTAGATCGCGTGGTCTGATCCGACAACCACTCTTGTCGACAAACAAGACGGCTCCGAGCATCAAGAATAGGTACGCCGTCAACTGTGTATCATCGGCCCGCGGAGGTCGTGCCCGTCTGCATAGGTCCTCAAGGGAGTCGATGCCGACACCACCACCACTCCATAAAGCTGTATCTCTCGCCAGACCATCAGGTGTGACACCAAGCAACTCTGCCACATAACACCTCAGCTCAGACGTCGACCCCTGAGCACTAACCAGACGACCATCCACAGGAATGCGCAGGATCTGGAAAACATCGTGAAGCATGATCGTCATCTCTCCGAAAGGCATGTGGAAAGTGTTGGTGTCAGGCTGCCACCGCTCCACAAACGCAGAAATCAAAGGCATGTCGAGATAAGGGAACATGTTGTACGGTAAGTGCCCCAAATGCGTGGCACTAATCTCCTCTCTGATATCAGCACCCAGTGTAGACCGCCAACCCTGTAGTGCTGTACAGGCTCTGTGCCGATTATGGCACTTCAGAACTTTCTGATCCTCTCCGTCCCAGATCCGTCTAGCGATGTGACCCCAGAAACTAGGAATGACGCTCCCATCTAAAGGACCACCAGGCGTCATACTGCTCACGATCCAAGAATCGTCCTGGACCCTCTTCTTCTTCTGAGCGCGGGGATCAACAGTGCACGAGCTCGAATCCCCGGTCGTAAACCTCCCACCCCTACCCTTCCGCACCATCCATCCCGCGGAAGTAGAACTACCCGCTCGACCACGTCCTCTGCTATACTCCCCCTGCCTCTCCACCTCCGGGCGCTCTAACTCATACGGGTCATCATCGTCGCTCCCATCGTCGGGACTGTCCACATGCTCATCATCGAAGGAATCATCATCCTCCTCACGACGACGTAATGCCTCTCTCTCCCTCCTGACCGAAGCAGATATCCCCCGTCTACGTGGATGACGCGGTGCTGAATCATCATCTAAAGAACGGAAGGCGTGTAATGGTATCGACTTGCATTTCCCTCCACTGTGACCCGACGACTATTAATTGAAATTTTAATTACAAATTTGTTAAATTTGTTAAACTAAATTATCATATTTATCACAATTGTTAAACTAAATCAAAATTTGTTAAACTAAATTATCACAATTGTTAAACTAAATCAAAATTTGTTAAACTAAATTAAAACAATTGTTAAACTAAATCAAAAATTGTTAAAACTAAATATCACAAATGTTAAACTTAATAAGAATTTGTTAAATTAAATTTTCAGATTTATCACAATTTATTAAAGTAATTATCAGATTTAATAATTTTAAAAAAAAATTTGTGGAGGCGTCTGCGAGAGACGCCTCCCCTATGGTGGAGGCGTCTGTCGGAGACGCCTCCTCTTTGGGGGAGACGTCTGCCGAAGACGTCTCCTCCATCGGGAAGACGTCTTCCCCAGACGTCTCCCGCTAGTGGCCGGCGTCCGAGGAAGCCGCTCCCCCCATGGGGGGAGCGGCTTCCTCAGACGCCCGCCCCATGCGGGGGGCGTCTCCCTCGGACGCCGGCCACTTTTTTATTTTTATTTTTTATTTTTAAAAACAAATAAATAAAGTAAGGTTACCGTATACGGGTACACCGGGGGAACTGCTGACTGCTTGCCTGACCTCCGAGACATTCCTAATCTTCTGTAGTAGGTATAGGAAGAGAAAGTTTTGAAAAAAGAGTGAAATTGTGAGATATATAAGCAAAAATAGGATGAAGGGCAATTTGGTAATTTCAAGGGGCGATTTAAGTAATTTTGGGGCGATGTTTAGCAGTTCAGAATATAATCGAAGGCACATACGCTGAGCATCTGTTCGAACCTGACCGGATTTTTTTTCGGGATTCTGAACCGGATTTTTGCATTAAAAATTAAAAACAAAAACAAAAATCAGACCGGGTTGGAACTGGATTTTCAACAATGTCTGGATCGGTATATGCTCAACCCTAATCGAAACAATTTACGATTTTTGATCTTTGACACGAAACTGACCTAAATCGACTTGACTTTCACTGGGTCGGGTTGGGGGTCTATTCCATGCCTTTTTCGAGTTTCGACACGGTTTGGGTTTGATCCCAAACTAAAACAACACAGCTCATATGCACAACTACTTGTATGTATGTATGTATAGTTAATTTATGAGATTTTAATGTCATACGGTCGAAATCAAGTATGTTGTTTTTAACGAACACTATGTGCAAACTATACAGCATTAATTTATGTATGAGTGTTGTTTTTATCCACTTATTTTCAAAAATCATCCACTACCTTCTCCAATTTTTCAACGTTCTCTTTATTCCACAACAGTTCTTTTCACCTCCCTTTTTATTTTTTCGCAATAATCCACAAATTACATAATAAATTATTTTTGCAATTACTTAATCTTATTAAATAACAAGTATTACGATTAAAACCACGAAAATATTATTTATAATTAATAATTGACAACTATATATTACAATAATTAAAGCTTAAAATATTAAAATACATATTACAAAAAAGTAGTTGAGTTGTCATATATTATCAATTAAATCGGATCTCAAAGTCAAATGTTTCTGTCCATCACGAACTCGATCTCTATTATTCAGATATATGTTAATATTCACGTTTTGTCTGATGAATCAAAACTATTCACATTTTATCAGACAAATCTAAATTATTCGCCAAAATCTACGCTTACTGAAACACACTATCATCCCCTACTTCTATCCTCACAAACTATCACCCCCTACTTCTATCTCACAAACACTTCAACTCTTACACCAAAATGTCTTCTCGCGAGCACAACAGTGAATCACGTCGCCAACCAACCAACGTCCATTATTTTCCACTAGATATCCACAATACCCGTATCAAAACCCATATCAATATTATGACTAGGGGTGAACAAAATTCGGTCTGGACCGAACCGGACCGAATTTTTTCGGTCCGGTCTTCGGTCCACCACATTTTCAAAATTCGGGTTCGGTCTGGTCCGGTCCATACCCGTAAAACCCGAACCCGGACCGAAACCCGAATATATATTACACCCAAACCCAAATGTCAAATTCTAAATCCCTAACCTACGATAATCCTTCTCAGTTCTCACATGATTTCACCCAAATCCCCCCCCCCCCCGATCCCGACCACCTTTCGTTGGATCTCGACTGCCTTTCGCCGGATCCCGACCGCCTTGACTCCACCGTCGTGTGCACACGCCAACATACTCCCGTCCTTTCTCCGGATCCCAACCTCCTCGAAGCCCTCGACTCCACCGTCTAGTCCACCCTCGACTCAGCCTCCCTTCCGATTTCCATCCAAGCTCGACACCTTCGAGCCAAGCACATGGATAATGGGGCAGGAGGTGCAAGTGGGGATCGAGGTGGTTTTGATGGTGGTTTTGAAGGAGTTGTAGGATTTGAGGCCGTGGTTTTTGTGGTGGTTGGAGAGGTGGGGGCAAGGTTGGGGGTGGAGAGGGGGGCACATGGTCGAAAGAAAGGTTGGAGCTTTGGGGGTTTCGGGTGGATTCAAGCAATGGGTTGATGGTGGTTTGGATGGTCATGGAAGGAGATGGAGGTGGAAGGTGAGTGTGCGTAGAATGCTATGTTTTGGCTCATGGAAGGAGATGGAGGTGGATGGTCTGGGAGAATGGGAATTTGGAGGTGCCTTCCAAGACCGACTTGCTTTCTTCTTCTTTTCCATTTTTTCTTGATCTAGATTAGTGCTCTATTTTGTTGAAACATTTTTTTGTTCTTTTTTTCTGAGTGTAATAATCTTTGATAAATTCATTTCACTTTGTTTCCGATCAATGGGATTTAGAATTTGTTTGTTATGTGTGTGACAGTTCCAACAAGTTTCGGTCCAACAAGGTTCGGTCCTGTTTTGGACCAGACCGAAGTGGTTCGGTCCGGGTCGGACCAGACCGCACTCGGTCCGGTCTTCGGTCCAAGAATTTTGAATATTCGGGTTTCGGTCTGGTTCGGTCTGGTTCGGTCTAGGACCGGACCGATGCTCACCCCTAATTATGACCACCCGCAATTCCAAGTGTACCCATAATATCTTAACAGTTTCCCAACGTACCCACAAAATCCATCTCCTAATTATGACCTTAATAGTTTCCCGAAGTACCCACAAATCACCAAACCAATACAGAATGTATACCCAAATTCTCAGTTGGAAGACAAGTGCAAATGTAGATGGTAATAGGGTTGATGTCGAAGACCAAGATGATGTTGATCGTTTTCCCGCTCATCTCTCACAAAATACGTCATCATGACCACTGAAATGGGGCCAACAATCCATCAAGTTGAAGTCGTGGTCTGTATTGGAGGATGAAACATTAATCTCGACGTATATAGAAGTGAGTACTAATTCAATTGTTGGCACCAACCAAAAAGTTGGAGCGTTATGGAGCAGGATCAAACGAGTGTACGACGACTCATGCCAAACCAACAAAGACATGGCCATGCGAGTCACGGACTTCTTGAAATGACGTTGGCGAAGAATCGCACCATCAATTATGAAGTGGACTACTTATTACGATCAAACTCTTCAACGGAAAAGAAGCAGATACAACGACGAAAATGTCATCTGAGAAACTCACAATATCTACGAGCGCACTATTGGATCCAAGTTTGTATTCCTACATGCTTGGAGATTGTTACACAGGTTCCCAAAGTGGCAGTCAATCGTTCAACCTGGTGTTGTACAACGTGGACCCCCATCGACATGTAAACGGAAGGAAGCAGATACTAGTGCACAAACCGGAAGCTCTAGCAAGAAAAAAACACAAATGATTCTACGGGTAACTCGACACCAACAAACGAAAGGTCATCACAACACTTTATTCTACCTGAAGGTGTCAAAAAACCAAGAAAAAAGGAAAAGCTCAATTACAAACTCAAGGAGATTATCAAAATTACGAGTTGTATGTTAAAATTGAATATAGTTCAAAAGTTAGAAAAGAATACATTAAGCTTAAGGCGTGGAAGTTGAAAATGAAGCAAGAAAATCATAAGTTGGATATGATAAAGATTTTGCTGAAGAATCCAAACCGAACAGAACTTAAAGACCAAATGCTCGAAAAGTTGGTAAATTGGGCGAAAAATAATGGGTTAATATAGGCTAGTTCTTATCACTGTTGAAGTATGTCGTATTTTCTAAATTATGTGTTTTATAATTTCAGTAAGTTTGTATGTCGTACTGTATCAGTGTTTTACTCTATTTTCTAGTAAATAAATGTATTTTTAATTTCCGTATCATTTACTGTATATATATTATAACAAATTAGAAAACCTCATTTTTTTTAAAAAAATTAAAAAAATGAAAAATAAAAAACAAAACAGCCAATGGCCTGGGGGACCCAGACCCGCCCACGTTAAGGGGTGGAAATCAGACGCCCGATTTTTGGGCACCCGTAGTAAGTGCCCTTAGTAACATGGCATGATCTAAAGAGATGGTCATTATCCTCCTCATCGCTTAGTAACCAGGATCCACCCCGGGATTTCAGGGCAATCTCAGTGATGGTTTTACCACGATTTATCAGCCAATCAAGGAAACAAACCTCGGGAGGTGTTATCTTGTTCCAAATCAGTGATTTACTTCTAGAAGTGTCATTAAGAAAGAGCCAAGTGTTCTATCAATATAATCAACAGAAAAACTTAATTTACCGATACAAAATTTATTACAGATAGATGAAGGCTTCAAAATAAAAGAAACTGCGATTTTTCCCACGGGTGCTAGAAAATACATATTATCATCCAGTCCTAATACAAATCTAAATCTGCACTCTACAGAACATAGAAGACTAAAAGGAAAGCTTTCAACATATGAATCTGTAGACTGTTTACCAGACTTGATCCATGGAAACAAATGCTCACCAAAGCAATCACGAGCATCGGGACGTTGATCTAGTTACTGTACTTTATCTCTTGTCGCTAAAAAAGGGTCACAATGTGGGTCAGATGCTACCAGACATAAGAAAACATTTAAGGTGCGCAACCGAAGAGTAAAGATGCATTGGTTCCTCCAAACCCAAAAGAATTTGAAAGTGCAGCTCTTATGGGCATCTTCTTTGCCGTGCACAGAGGCACATACGTATCATTAAAAATGGGATCTGGAGTATTCAGATTGAGAGTTGGTGGAGCTATTCCCTGCAACAGATGACATTATTATCAGATATATCAGCCTTTTGGAGATGCTGAACGAATTGCGGATGTAAAAGATACCAACATACGTGATATATAGACAGAACAGTGAAAATTGCCTCAACAGCACCAGCAGCCCCCAACAGATGACCAGTAGCTCCCTGTATAATGGGATGTCAATGCAAAAGAAAAGTAGCACTACCATAGAAGTAGAACGCAAGACACGAAGTTTACCTTAGTGGAGGACAGTGCTAAAGCACCTGATAAGGCATGATCTTTGAAAAACGATTTGATTGCATTAGCTTCCACAACATCACCTGTAAGGATTACAGATCTGTTACCAATGTACAGATAAAAGATGGCTACAGATCAAGAACATGACATTGGGTTCTCACTTGTTTTACAATTCAATAATAAGTTAAAGCTTCCCAAAGTGACAGAGATTACCTAGGGATGTTGATGTAGCATGAGCATTGACGTAATCGACTTGATCTGGCTCAATGCCTGACTGCATGTAAACATCATTAGATTCTTCAGAAAGCAGAAAATGCAATGTTGGAAAGTGCGGCAATTACACGGAAAAATGTTCACTAATTTTCATTTTTATATATGGAGGCCCAAAGCAACATGGTCAAAGCACTATACAAGTAACGCAGTGAATTACAGATAAATAAAAGTGTGGGTTATCTATACTTGGCAAAGTGCACGTGTCATTGCCAAAATAGCGCCTCTTCCATCACTATGTGGCTGAGTTATGTGATGAGCATCACCTGCAAAATTTCCACCATGATTTCATCGGCAAGCCTCTGAATATCCATAACAAATAATGCATTTTCTATAAGAAAAAGGACCTGACATTCCATAGCCTCTAACTTCAGCATAGATTCTAGCTCCCCTTTCTATTGCATGCTCAAGTGACTGCGGTTCATAGAAAGAAAAAATGAGTACTTCAAACTGAGTTCAAGAGACTACAAAGAAGGCTGAGATATGGTCCCTTGTCCTGATTATTTCAAGACAAAACAGGCTATTATTCTCAATTTCTTTCCATGCCATGTGATATCAAAGAAAACAATATCAAACTTTTTGCATCCAAGGTGAAAAGCAATGTCAAGGGGATGTCTCGGGTCGAGACTAGCAACGAGACAAACTCTCAATTAGAACCCAATGCGTTTCAAATGTCTAAACTCTAAAGGCAACCATTTCTTTAAGGAAAATCTCTAAATTCAATTGTTTCATGTTATTTGACCAAAAGAAATTACTCCTTGCTAGAAACAAAACCTAATTCCAAAAAGGAGCAGTAAAGCATAATAGCATTTTGAACGTCATCACACAACAAAAATAATAAAATAAAAACATTACAAATTCCATAGAAGGTTCCATTCTAATCAATAACTTAATGTTTCAACAAATTTAATAAAATAAATAATAGTAGAAAAAATAATTAAAAAACATGGTTACTATCATCTTCATAACATTATTAAATTTAGGAAATTTAGCTTATGAAGGAAAAAACATAATCACTTGAGTTATAAACTTATAATCTTGGAGGTAATCTTAAGTTTTCCGCAACAAATAATTAGAAAATATCCACAAAATAAAAATAAATAACCGAAATGCTTAACTATGATATTTAAATGTCAAAAACCAAAGTAAAATGTTATCAATATTATAAATTTTGGTTGGAGTTCCCAACACGGTACAACTTTAACTAAACAGTGATCTAAAAGGATAAATTTAAAACAGACAAAATGAGATATTGAAGTTATTAGTTATCTGGATCCACCAACCGAAATCACATTTGAATAGCTTAGTTGCCCATTATTAGGGTTTACTTGTTTTTATGGGCCCTTAAAAGGGACAGTAGAGGCAAAGAAGTTTGAGGCACTGAAAAAAAAGGTGAAGAGGCCATCACCTTCTTAAACAGGGTCTCAACAGATTCTTAGGATATTGACCATCACGTAGCCTAGCTTGGTAGCTGAGGTGACGAGGGAAGTCACCTCAACAGAAAATTTCTTTAATAATCTAAATAACAACAGTAACCAAATAAAGTAGATGGAGTTAAAACTTGAGACATAAGCTTAGCCCTCAAAAGTAGTGGGAAACATGTGACTGGCACAAAGTTAAGCATGAATAGGTGTGCATTCAGTTCAGAAAACTAGTATGAACAATTAGCATTTAGCAATCAATCTTTTTGTTGTCTCACCTCCAATACCATAACACCGGCACCTTCACCCATCCTGTAAGCCTTGTGTAAGTCAGCTAAAAAAAGTATAACATCAAACTTAATACTAACGAACCAAGACAATTACAACATAATTATATCTTCCATACACAAATCCATCTCTATCACGATCAAATGGTCGGGAAGAACATTGTGGTTCAGAGTTGTACTTGGTAGCTAATGCTCTAGACCTGTGATAAGCATAATAATTATCACTTCAGCTTCAAATATATGATGAAATCATCAAACGTGTGTCTTTGGTAAATAATGGAATAACTTGGATAATTAAAATTACAAATATATTTTGTGGAGGGCATTGTACTTAAGATAAATTTCCAGATTGAATGAGGAACTTGCGTAGGAACTACACAAATATCTATAAATTAGTAAAATCAGAGAAACCAAAGACTTGGAGGAGATTATCTGATCACATGCTCTTTCTCATACATTTAAAATGCTGATGCCTAAAAAAAACATTAATCATGGTTTGGGAGCAAAATAGCAACTAAGTGTGCATGCCAGAAGAGGAATGAAACTATGAAGATTGTCTTCAAAAAATGAATACTAAGTTAATGTTAAAATTTAAAAACTAGTATATTATCATCGAGCATGATCCATTTCGATTATAAAAAAATAAAGTCCTGCGTATGCTAACAATTCAATATACTTCTAGTTCTGAATACTAATAATAACTACATAAAAGCATGGATTTCCACAGCTCCAGGGAGATAATTTGTTCAGTGATAGTTAATAATGGTTTGACAAGTTATGAGTGACTAACAGAGCTATCTGCAATTTGGTCTTGACATTGGTAATGTTTTATTCGTTTGGTTGTGTCCAACGTAGCAATTGTTGACATGATTATTTTAAATAGGGACATTTAGTTACAAATTACAATGATAAGCTTGTTCGTGCACTTGTCTCCCAAACACCAACGTAAAACAATATATCTCAAGTAAATTGTATTTGTATCTTGACTTTGTTTAGCTTTGTGTTTGAATACCACTAAGTAATACACTTCAAAAAAGAACTAAAAGAACATAACCATGTGATGAAAAACAAAGAACTGAGGAAACCTTACCATGATCAAACAATATCTGTATCACAAAAGACTATGTTTATTATATGGATAAAACACATAAAACTAGTCATTTCAGTAGTGGATGGAACATATAGATTCAAAACTATCCATGCATATAGGATGCAAAACACTTACTTACAGAAACCAGCCATGGACAAAGCATCGATGCTGGATTCCGTACCACCAGCAACCATGACATCAGCATCACCAAATTGAATCATCCTTGTGGCATCCCCAATGGAATGTGCACCAGTTGCACAAGCGGTCACAGCAGCATGATTTGGTCCCTGGTAAAATACATGAGATGAAGCTACTTCAGTTTTACTCATTTCTTTTAATAAATAAGAAAAATTCTTTCAATTTAAATCAAGTGTTACAGACTTGAATAGGATAAAATGACGACACAACGGCATTTTTAAACTAAGACACTAGATATAGTTCAACTCTCTTCCCAATACTGAAGTGACATCAAATGGCGTACCTTAAACCCATATTTCATACTGACGTGGCCTGATGCCATATTGACCAGTATTCTAGGTATGAAGAATGGACTCAGTCGACGCAGATGCTGTGTTCAGAAACAAAGTAAATCTCATTACTCCACGTAAATGAGTATTGCCTGTAGAGAACACCATAAGAGCAGGATAAAGAGGATAGAATTGTCATAATAATATCCTCATGAGACCATGGAATGAACCTTCTCGCAGATCAATTTTGCTGCATCTACAATGTCACAGATGCTACCAATGCCTCCACCAATAGAAACACCCTAGTGCATGGTTTGTAGACACCAATTATGACCACAAAATCAAGTAACAATAGCAGGTGATAAATGACCTTGGAATTTTTATTACCGTACTTTCCTTCTTTTCCATTTCAGATGGCATCCAATTCGCGTCTCTAAGGGCCGCATCAGCTGAACACATTGCGTATGCAATAAACCTAGCCATGGATTTATGATCCTGGAAACGAGGAAAATTAATATATAGTTATTTTTAGCACACAGTACAACTCCAATAAGGTCTAAAACAATGTAGAAGAAGCTTTTTATCATTAACATTGTAGAAGAAAAATGTTGCATTTATATATTGCTTCTCATACTAGTAAAAGAATAGTAAATAAACAAGATGAGTATGAGTGCATGACATCGCTAACACATGAAACCCTTTTTTTGGTAGAGCTCGACTTCATAAACATCATCCAGTGGGTATCAAGAGTAGCAACCAAACAAATATGTAATGTCAGAAGCGTCACCACACATATACAAGAGCATGTCAATAAACTCATGATCTCAAGATTACAACAATCATTACATAAAAATTACAACAATTAAACATTACAATAACTCAAGCTCGGCTGCTATTTTAATTTAAGATTTCTTCAAGCCTTTTTTTATCATTAACTTCTTCAAGTTTTGGTAACTCTTGGTTTAACAAATCAATAAGCATATCCCACTTCATCTTATTTTGTTTAAATTGAAGTTTTAGCTTTTTGATATTCAATTTTTTCCTTTTCCAAATCAGCATCATGCCTTTTGTCTCTATGTGAAATTGAATTTGTTCATCTAAACGGCACATAGCATCCTCCACTGATGTTCGAACATTTCTTTTCATGGAAAAAGAGAAGATGGTACGTTGACTAGACTCTTTTTTTCGTGGTATCCATTTTTTTGTTACTATGTACATAACCTTATATGGATATCTTGTTCTGACCATATCGCACTATGTATCATTTGGTAACTCAAGAAGGGCCCGTGGTACTGGTTACGTAATATTCCATCTATAATTCCCAAAGCAATCAGTCTCTTTTTATCGTTGTAGTGATAAATGACCTACTTAACTTAGTGGTTAGAGCGAATTGAGCAAAGACTTCTAACTCAGCGAATTGAGCTAATTCCAATTTTGATTTGCCAGCTACTTTTTTCACCCCTTTTATTTAGCTTTTTTTAGAAACAACTAAGAGATCTTCTTTCAACTTCGTCACTGAACGGTGTATCAATATAAAGTTACGAGAAATTTCCAAATTCATCTATCCATTTTTGCCTACTGTCACGTTCGAGACAGTTCTCAACAGAGACGACTTCAAATGCCACCACTATTGAGCATTCATGAGAGCACTCTTAATCATTTTACCACCTACAATACTTAAATAACATAACTTAGGCACGACAAAAGAGACATTTATGAGAGCACTCACTCATAAATCCGGGTTTTTTGGGACCCATGGTCATCGATGGATGTGATACCATGCAATAGACAGCTATGGCTTCTCTTCCCGCTAGCTCTATGGTGGGTGTTTGTACTTCGTGGAATTGGCTAGTATTCCAGTCCAAACCCACTTTGGAGGTTGCTATTTGGTCGACGATTCTACAATGGTTGTGGGATGGTGGCAGAGTGTAGCTGGGAAGGATGTTCCGGAGATTCCCCAGATGAGATTGGCTTGGCTTGACAGTCTACATGGGTCTTGATAGTTTTGATGTTCTGTTGTTTTTAGCCTCTTTAGTACTTTAGTACTTCAGTTTTGCTTTGTGGGTTTTAGGTTTGGGGTGCCACCTATGGCACCACCAAACAGTCTTTTAGTACAGTGTTTTTCCCTTTTAAAACATAGTTACTTTACTAATAAAAAAAAGGAACCTATCTAATGGCATGTCCCTTGTTCATTTCATTCCGCTCATATTTCTGACAACATTTTCACTATAGCAACTCACCCACTTCATTACCAATCTCCTTAATCTTTTCCAAAGACATTTCAGCACTAGCATGTGATAAGAGAAGCCATCTCAACACCTAGTTTGTAGGTTGGGAAAGCCTATGGGGGTATTTTCCACGCCGGGCATGCCATATCTCAGCATGAGACTAAACCCACTCAATGAATTCTAACAATACATAAGTGTCACGTCCAATCCTTGGCCCCACAACGAACCTAGTACAATATGTCACCCATGAGTCCAATGTTCTACAACCACCACCTAGATTGCCACAAACTTAAGTTAGTTGGTGTTGTCGTAGTAGATTCATATCCTTATAACTCACCCAAACAATTTCTTGGTAGGCATATTGAGATTATGTTTCATAGTAGGCTAGTACATACGATCAGGGAAAGTGACGCCTTGGTATTTTGGCTTTATTTTAAACAATTAACGTGATTTCCAAACTCTGTTTATTTTTTACCCCTTCAGGTTTTGACATGTTGAATATTTTCGAAAGGTCAAGCTTTAGTGAGCTCAGGGTTCGTCAAATTTAGTTTAAGCCTCTTACAATCTCACCATTGGATCTTATTTACAGTTAATCTCACCATTCATTAGCATAACCGTTTTTTTCTTAATCTACCTTACAATTTGAAATGAGCGGTGGATATTGAAAAATTAAGCTCTGGGCTCACTAGAGAATTCATGTATTTTCGAATACCAATAATAAAATAGTTGAACGATATATCCGGTTTACCCACTTACAGGCAGAATACCTGATCAGACTCCCAAGTCAAACTAAACTAACGAATTCTCAAAAAAAAATCCAATCCTCTGGACTGAATTCCTGGGAGACTCCAACTCATCCCAAAACCAACGCCATTCCGTCAACCGACCTCTCAAAAGTCAAATCCACAATCTGCAAAGAAGACCCCAACAAACCTACCTGACACCGAATCCAGACGTCCTCATCGAACTCGCCCTCCCCCTTCCCGCACGGCACGACGGCGGCAACCCTGGACGTGATCTGCGCGTACGCCATCCTCGCGACCTCGTCCTCGAACCCGTCCATCTTCAGATCCTCAACGGAGATCGCGCGGACACCGCACCGCCCGGCGATGAGGTTCCCCCACGCGGCCCGGACGCCGCAGCCGAGCGGGGTAACGAGGCCGAGGCCTGTGACGACGACGCGGCGAGGGGTGGAGATGGGGGGTGGAGGGAAGGTGGAGAGGAGGCGGCGGAGGTGAGACCTCATCGGAGGGTTTAGGGGGGTTGGATAGAATGGGCCAAATGATTAATCTGTTGCATAACTTAACCCGTTTTATCTCTGATTTGATTTTATTTTATTTTTTATCTACTTGGCGAACTTGAATCTCAACTCGAACTAAACTTGAAAAATAATCGACTCTAGTTTAACTTTAAAATGAAAAATCTTAATGAAAAACAAAAATCTTCTGACTTGATTCAGTAAACGAGTCTTTTGAAATCAAAAAAACTGATGTTCGACTTGAATTTTTTAATGCTCCATTTTTTTTGTATTTAGTAATAATACATGTTAATACTTCGAGCTTGAAATATTCATTCGACTTGACTCTTTTACACCTCTACGGGCAACTCACCTCATTTTAAATTCCAAACATAACTATTAAGTCCCATAAATTTTAATTTTTCAAGGATAGATTTCTCTAACCTATAAGCATATATTAGTTCTACTTTGGTAGTTGGTACTATAGTCGTCTGTGGTCGTGTTGTTTCTTTGTTAAATCTATTCGAATTGCTCAATCAGATACCATAATCAATCTTACATGTACATTTAAGTTTCATTTCCTTTCCGAAACTCTCAATCTCCATCATTAATTCACACATGAAGTAAGGGAAAACGTCGTGATAAACCCTAAAAATAATCGACACATGGAGCCTAAGCAATCGCATTCTCCTCCTCGTCCGTTTATGTATTAATGAGGGGGGGACCCACATAGTGGGTAGGGGGCAATTCCCTCCTCCCCTCAAATTTAAAAAAAACTTTTAAATTCCTTATATATTTATATGATATATAAAAATTGCTTTATATGATATATTCATGTAAATTGCTTTAAAATTCATGATTTTGATCAGTGTTCATGTAGGCGGTAGGCGACCGCACGTCGGCGAGGTTGCCTGGGCGACCCCGCCTTTCGCCCACCAAAGCTGGGCGAAATGGGCAGTCACCTCGCCTAGGCGATAGCCATTGGAGGCATTCCAACGGATATCATCTTTTTGATTTTTTTTTATTTTTTTCAAAAATTACAAGTTTACCACTACCCCCAAGTCCTATATAAATCCCTTCAAACCTCTTCATTTTTCACACATCTCTCATTCTCTTCTTCTTCATAATTCTATTCTAATCATCAAGTTTTCACGATTAAGTCTCCAGTCTGTTGTTTAGTTTTGAAGTTGGAAAGTGAAGTCTCTGATCCGGTTCTTCATTTTTCAACCGCCAAAATCAAGTGCACTCTTTCTAACTTCTCTTTAGAATTAAATTAATTAGTATTTCATTTTCATAATAGTCTAAATTTTTATATTAGTCTAGTTTTAAGATACGGCCTACGTACCCGGCACTAGTCTCCCCATGCATCACGAGAGTTACGATGACCTAAGACCTACCCGTACAAATGACCTCGGTTGGAATACTGCCCATTACATTAGTGTTAATGATAAAAACTGCATTGTGTGTGAGTTATGTGGTAAGGAAACTAGAGGAGGTGCCTAGTGAGGTCTTGGTCGAGGAATTAGGTGTCTTTTTAAGCCTAAATATGTATGATATTTTTAGATAATATTTGTATATTTTTTTGCTATTTTTCCCGATTTTTCCTGATTTTTATCTATTTTATCAAATTTAATTGAACTAAAATTTTAAAAAAAAGATCGCCCAGAGTTGGGCGGTCGCACAAACGTCCAGGCGACCGGACGCACCTGGTCACCTAGGCTCGCCTAGGAGCTACGTGAACATTGATTTTGATCCATATAATGTAAGGTGTTTTAAAATTCATGATTAATCTATTAATTGGTTGAGATTAGATATGGTGATCATGAAAAATTTGTTAAAGGAAAAAAAAGTGGACATCGATCGATTACACATCTTCAATACTTCATGAATGACATTTTTCATGCAGTGATTAATACACAATTACAAAAGCTTAATTATCGGTTTTCATAGCGTAATAATCAGTTACTTTTATGCATGACAAGTTTGGATCCACGTAAGAACTTTGCGAAATTTGATGTAACAAAATATGTGTGAATTTGCTACCTTCTACTCCCATGGAGTTCAATGAGAGTGACCATGTAATAGTAGAAATTCAACTGGGACATCTACATTTTTCATATGAGAAACAATCTAGATTTTTCAGATTTGAGGAGTAAAGTTTATCTTGCGAAGAAGATGGTTGAGAGGGAAATAGATAAAGTTTATAATCATTCAGTTTTTTACTTATCAAATTAGCTTTAACTTTGCCGGTAACAATACGAATGAAAGTCATTTATATAGAAAATGATGTATTTAATTATGTTGATACTAAAGCGATCTTGAAACTATTTCAAAACATGAAACCTAGAAAAATGATATTCTAATGACTTTTATGTGTGTTTTTTATGTTAAACATTTGAGTTTATTAATCATTTAATTCGACTGTCGTGGAAAAAAATTGCCCCCCATAATGAAAATTTCCTAGATCCACCCTGGTATTTATAGGATAGGAGTGATTACATCATTACACGTAAGCTAAAACATGTAGTCGAGGAATGTAAATAGAGAAGCTAGAGATCAGTGTACAATCAACAAGTACAAGTGGTTTGTTATTTAACTGTGTTGTTTGTATTGTTGTAGTCATCTAGTTCAGCATTGTTGTAGTCATTGTCGTCTGCGGTTGCAACAATATTTGACTTCAATGCATCTTCATCAGTTTCTACCTCACCTTCGACTCCAACGCGATCATGACTTTACAAGTAAAATACATAAAGTAACACAAGGGGTGACGGGATTTTCCGGGATCACCCTTCAAAGAGAGAATGTGAGGGAATAAGGGGATTTACGATGGGAGAAGAGAGAAGCACGAATGGAGGGGGTGACGGGATTTTCCATGAGGTTTAAAGAGGGGGTTGTATATATTCTTTGGATCAGATGAAGTAAAATCTTGCTAATATATCTAGTTTAAGTATTTCAATTTTATAGTAAAAAAAATCCTTAGACCAATCAAATATTTTTAGGCTTTTGGAGATGACGAACAGAAATGAATTTTTTATTTTGAAAACGATCAAATCATTGATTGAAGTATTCAAAATACAACGTACTTTGATTAACCTGAACGGAAGATTGAATCCAAGACGATTTAATTATAAAAGTCTAAATGCTTCAAAGAAAAAGGACGGAGGACTTCTAGGTCATGAAAATTTGGAATAAGTTGATTCAGCAAAAAAACAAGAAAATCATAGGAGAGAGAATGAGAGATAACCCATAGGGACTGGGAGGTAAATTCAGAAAACTTGACTATTGCTCATATAAAGAAACAAAAACAGATAAACAGTTCGCGGAAAGAAAAAAACTAAAATCTTCAAACATTTAAGCTCATTTAGTAGAGGTTCACAACAGCAAGAATGTGTCAAAAAACATGATCGAATAATGTCGGGATTATGCCTCTCTACCACGCCTACAAACTTGAAAAGGACATAAACAGCAAAATAATCAAAACTTTCATCACGCTCACATGGCTGCGAAAGCTTTCTTTCCACCTCCGGTCGAACCAGCAGGAATGACCTTCAGCACGTTGAACCTAACAGTCTTTGACAACGGCCTGTGAAACCAACACAATCAGTAACATCGCTTGACAATGTGTAAGCATGAAGGTACGGAACCAAGTTTACCTGCACTGGCCAATGATGACGTGGTCCCCTTCCTTGATACGAAAACAGGGTGAGATGTGAGCTGGGATGTTTGAATGCCTCTTCTCATACCTGCAGACAAGTGGAGTTGTTATTGCATCGTTTTTTTAAATTTAAAGATAGGCGGATACGCATCATCTGGGTTTGTGTGTTCACCTTTGGTACTTCTTGACATAGTGAAGGTAGTTTCTGCGAACAATAATTGTTCTGTTCATCTTAGCACTGTGGCATGTACCGGCAAGAATACGTCCTCGGATGGAAACAGTTCCAGTAAATGGACACTTCTTGTCAATGTATGTCCCTGCATGATAATGATTTTATTAGCTAACAACCAAGATTTGAGGACTGCCAAGACCAAATGATACACTTAGATGTCAAAAGTTTTGATATTGTGAAATCGAGGAAAAAATTCAGGGATATATTAAAAAACCTATAAAGCACAGAGGAGAGCGAAGGCAAACATGATTATGTTCTAGCAAGGGAATTATCACTCTTGCGGAAAAATAATAGTGGCATTAGTAAGATATTAAAATCCAATTAGGGTACTCAAACTAATTGATGTAAGATATCAATTAACAGCAAATGCAATTGATGCATCACAATAGAGAATGAAAAAGGCAGCCACCCGTTTTCCCACATAGATCCTTACCAAGGACCCAAGCTTAGCTTTGAAAGATCATACATGAATGGTTTAGAATTGAGAGTAAGGAGGGGACGAAAGCCAGAACATGTAGTGTGGCAGCAAAGCATCAAAGTAGAGCAAGCATCAATAAACGCACTCTCTATAAGGCTGTGACTCTGTCATGTATCTAACATCATATACCTATCAACTATTATCTGTCATTTATCTATCATCTAACATTATACCATACATTACTATCCATATTTTTAAGAAAGAGCACCAAAAAATAAAAATGATATTCAACAAAATCATAAACCTTAGACACTAGAAAGAGCTTAAGGTCATACATACTCTATTTGACAATATTTTGAGTTGAACAAAAGGTGAAAGGACAACAACATGCACTACGTTACCAGTTACTAACAATAACATTATTTTTCTAAGTCAGAATTTTCAATATTGTATCTACATTGTTACAGTCTTCTCCTACTCTTGACAAAATGAGAAGTCATTCAGTTATCTTGTGGATCTACAGAAACACAAAATGCTCTGTTTTACTAAGCATAATCATCCACCCCACAGCAATTAACTAGATATCAATGGTGAAGAGAATGGAACACCTCAGTACTTGATCTCAAATCTCACCTTCAATGGCTTCTCTCGGAGTCTTGAATCCAAGCCCAATGCTCTTGTAGTAACGGTTCCCACCCTTTCCAGGTCTGTTCCCTTTACCAGCTTTCTTTGAGCTGCATTCAAACCATAAAATCAACATACCTTCCAACAAAACTAGAAGCTACCAAACATGGAGAACCCTGTGCTAAGATTCCTACCTGAGAAACACTCCGGGTTGCTTCAGAAACGCCTTCTCCGTCTGATTAACAACAAAAAAAACCAAAAGTTAGCCAAACTAAAACATAACTACCATACGACCAGGAGAAATCCCACCCACATTCCAAAATCAAATCATAGGCTGAAAATCAAACCCTGAGAATCTAAGCTGACCAACAACTTTCAAAGAGCAAGCAAATCACCGCAATACATCTGAGCCAACCCACAAAGTAAATTTCAACAACGAATCCAAACGATCCCACGAGGTAAATGCACCAATCCACAAAACGCCAATGAATCTAAGCATCTGAGCTAACACACGGTAAATTACACACCAATGAATCTAAGCTAATGCACAAAAGTAAATTAGACCAATGAATCAAACCAACGCATAGAGTAAATTACAGCAATAAATTCAAACTAACCAACAAAGCAAATTACACGAACGGCATAGCAGAGTCCACCCGAGAACCCAAAATCGAACTTCTCTTTCGACTTAAACCCTAAAAATACAATTTTTACGTCAACGAAACCATAAAACATACTCAGACAATTGACTCGAGACACTTAGCAACCCTAAAACCTAATCACAGCAGCGAAACGAAACTTCCCAAACCTCGATTTCTAGGTCGACGGAGAAAGACTACATATTGGGAAAAATGACATCTTACCCACAACCAAAAGCAAGACCTTTAAGCCGACGTCAACCCTATAAACCTACAAGCCCCAAAAGGCCACGAATCCAAAGGTGGTGAGGGTTCGGAGCCCTAGAGGGGAGGGGAGGGGAGGGGAGGGGAGAGAGATCGAACCTGCTCCGCCATGGTGGATCAGAAGGTGAACAAGGGAAGGGTGGAAGAGGGGTTTGGATTAGAGGCGACGGCGGCAGTGGTGGTTGTCGAAAGAAGAAAACCCTAACGGGGGTCTTTATATAAGGGGGGTTAGGGTTTGTGTTTTGACCCTGGAATTTTTGGTTGTTGGGTTGAGGTCCAAAAGTTATAATGGAGGTTGGAAACTTAGATAAGCCCGTAGCATGAGTATCAGTGAAAACGGAGCGAGTATATATGTATCTGAATCCGAATCTGTTTTTTTCTTTCTTCTTATATCTGAATCTGCCTCCGAATCTGCTCAGATATGTAAGAAAATGATTTGAATTCGTATCCGACAGATCCGTATTGAATTTGAATAAATTCACATCCAAACCAAAATTCAGAATCCACTTATATTCAAGCAAATCTGAATTCGAAAAAAAGGAATCCTTTCGATTTCTAATACGGAGGCGACCGGATTAGCGAATTTCAGACACAAACTTTTCACCCCCATGCAAGAGTTGTGGAATGATCCAGTAGGTAGGGTAGGATTGAAAGTGGGGTTGATCAGGTTGTTATGGGGCAAATTAGCCCTTATTGAAATCCGTACCTAGCTGGTAATAGTACATGTATATATTCATTTACCATATTGAGGCGAGTAAATTGTTATAACTTGTATGGATGGAACTTGACGGATATCAAAGGGGTAAAATGTATTTGGTAAACGGTTAGTTGGATGAAAATTTGTCAATGAGGTCCGTAATTTTTTTATATAATAAAAAAAAATTAAAATTTCGAAATTTAGGAAAAAAAAATTTTTTTTTCGAAAACTAGGTGGATCACGGGTCGGAACCGCGATCCGTGGGGGCACGAACCGCGATCCGTGCTTCCCGCCAAAAAAAATTTTTTAATTTTTTTTAATTTTTTTTTAAAACTTTTCTGTTTTATTTTCTTTATTTCTGTTTTTATTTTTTATTATATTTATTTTTAATCTTTTTTGAAATATTTTTTTTCAAAATATGTTTTCTAATTTATATTATTTTTTAAAAAATTTAAAAATTATTTTTAATTTTTTCAAAAATCGACCTCCAAATCACGTCGATAACCCGGCGTATTGAATTGTTAGGGTATTTTATACAATAAAAAAACAAAATTTCTTTATCAGAATAATAAATTATTTACAACTAAATATTAAACAAATACTAAAATTAATTAAAACAAAAAATTGGAAATATTGTCAAAATTCGTAGGGTGTACACACATTACAAACATGTTTGGAGGTCGATACAGCAAAAAATTTAAAACACAATTAAATTTTTTTAAAAAATATTAAAAATTACAAAATATATTTTGACACAAATATGATAAAAAACATAGTTAAAACGATTTTAAAAAAATCAAAACATCAAACACTACAACTAAAATATGTGACTTTTTTTTATTTTCTTTTATTGTTTTTGATTTTATGTTTTGTTTTTTTACAAATCATTTTAACTATGTTTTTTATTATATTTGATTTCAAAATATATTTTGTAATTTTATTTTTTAAAAAAATTTGATTGTGTTTTTAATTTTTTGCTGTATCGACCTCCAAAATGTTTGTAATGTGTGTACACCCTACGAATTTTTGACAACGTTACCAATTTTTTGTTTTAATTAGTTTTATGGTTTGTTTAATATTCAGTTGTAAATAATTTATTATTCTGACTAAGAAATTTTGTTTTTATATTGTATAAAATACCCAAACAATTCAATACACGTCGAGTTATCGACAGGATTTGGAGGTCGTTTTTTGAAAAAATTAAAAACAAAATTAAATTTTTTTAATAAATAATATCACTTAGAAAAACATATTTTGAAAAAAAAAGATTTTAAAAAAGATTACAAATAATTAAAATAAAAAAGAAAAAACGGAAGGAAAAAAAACTAAAACAGAAAACCGAAAAAAACAAAAACAGAAGAAAATAAAAAAGTCCCGGATTTTAGTCGTAGTCTTTTGATGTTTTGATTTTTTTAAAATCGTTTTAACTATGTTTTTTATCATATTTGCTTTCAAAATATGTTTTGTAATTTTTAATATTTTTTAAAAAAAATTAATTGTGTTTTAAATTTTTTGCTGTATCGACCTCCAAACATGTTTGTAATGTGTGTACATCCTACGAATTTTTGACAACGTTTCCAATTTTTTGTTTTAATTAATTTTAGTATTTGTTTAATATTTAGTTGTAAATAATTTATTATTTTGATAAAGAAATTTTGTTTTTTTATTGTATAGAATACCCTAACAATTCAATACGCCGGGTTATCGACGTGATTTGGAGGTCGATTTTTGAAAAAATTAAAAACAATTTTTAAAATTTTTAAAAAATAATATAAATTAGAAAACATATTTTGAAAAAAAAAATATTTTTAAAAAGATTAAAAATAAATATAATAAAAAATAAAAACAGAAATAAAGAAAATAAAACAGAAAAGTTTTTAAAAAAATTAAAAAAAAAAATTTCGGCGGGAAGCACGGATGCCGGTGGGAACCGCGATCCGTGTCCCTCCCGCGATTCACCTAGTTTTCGAAAAAAAAAAATTCCTAAATTTCGAAATTTTAATTTTTTTTTTATTATATAAAAAATTTACGGAATGAGGTGGGTAAACAAACACAGGGAGATAACGATGTGTTTGGATAATAATTAGGAAAAGAAGAAAGAGAAAAGCAACGGAGAGAAGAGACAACAGCTACCGTAAAAACATAAGACACGGTGAATTACAAGAAAGACGCTAATCAAGACCCACCTCAAAACACACAACAAATAAAGACACTAATAAACAGACGGGACATCATTAATGAATCGTGTATTGTTTGGCAAATGAAGCTCAAATGCTACTCCAAACGAAATAATCTTAACGGAACTCAAAAGTAACACCAAGGTTCAGGACAAATAAGAGATCATCATTTAATAGCAAATGTACAACTATAATATCATGTAGAAGAACAAAGTAGACAAATCATATATTACATATCTCAACAAATCTGATAATACGACTTGAAGGTCGATATCTCAACAAGCAAAGGTGGAAGCTTATGTTAATCAAGAAAGACCATATACATAGTTTTAGGTAGAGTTTAAAGACTTGCAGGGAAGTGAGAAAACACTCAATTACCCAGTCTTAATTACTGTACAGATAGGAAAATAACATCTGCCACAAGATCTGAAAAGATAACCTGCAAAATTTGCAGATACAAATCTTCAGTGGCTCTCTGCGGAAGGGTTGGTCAAAAGATCGAGCGAGCGCTTCAGGAAATCAACAGCCACTGGGACATCATCGAAGGCAAGCGCACCAACGGCAAATCTTGCCGCTTTGTGAGCATCAGCAATCTTTTCCACAGCTGGCTGATAATTGCTGTCATAGGTATAAGCTGCGGCAGGGTTTGGTGTAGTCGCAGAATGGTTTCCATTACCACTTGGAGGTGTATATTGTGCTGGAGGAGTATAGCTCGGTGCAGGAGCAGTCTGCAGACCTGTGCTGGCCTCTGATCCCTGGTAACGTGACGGAGACGGATAGTGTGTAGGCGCAGCTGGGATATCATTAAAGCTGGGGTAGGATTGGAAATTGGGGTATGTGTATGGAGGGATGGAACTTTCATGGGAAGAATAACTTCGGATATTGTTATGAGGAGGGTAGTTGGGAGGGGGTGCTTCATGAGTAGAATAAATTCTAGGTGGCACATCCTCAGTACGATAGTCATGAGGGGAGACATCGTTAGAGTGGTAAGTCTGAGGATTTTGAGAAGGATAGTTCTGTGGCATGGAATGGTGCGAAGAAAACGATTGCTGATGGTATGGCTGTGGATTATCAGAGTTTTCAGGAGGACCGGATGGTGGAGTATGACGGAAGTCAGCAGATGGATACTCCGAACTATGGTAAGACGGAGGTGAAGGAGGAGGTTGGGAGTTCATCTTATCAACTTGTTGAGAAGTGTCGTCGACACTAGGAGGTCCAGTGGAGAAGCTCATGCTTGGCCCTAAATCCTGCGAGGAATAAAAAATACAAAAAACATATTGAATGGTAAGTTTTACAGCATAACAGATTGAGTGTTGAATTTGCTTCTTCTGTCGACGGCAAAACAGTTATAAAAGAATCATTCCACAAGTCCACAATTTTCTTTTTGTTTTTTGATCGGACAAGTCCACAAAAACTACCACATTCAATTTAAGGTCAGGAACAGTATCTGATCTTGAAGATGAACAAAATTCAGAAATAGAGAAATAAAAGGATTAAGTTCACCATTCTACAAATCATGAGAGAATCATTGTTGAGATTTTCAAATTATATATTTCCAGTATCATCCAACAATAGCAATAAATGAATCAGCAATGTCTACACACAAACACCACCAAAAGTCTACACAGTACAGTATAATCTTCAGGAATGTAAGAATTGGGAGGGTGAGTACTTCGCCATGTAATATGTTTTTTTTGTATATTTGGACTATTTAGGACGGGAGGACGGTGAGATCTTCACAGGAAGAAATGCAAGCAAACCTTTTGCAAGGTAAAAATATTACTACTATTAAATGATGCTAAAATATGTGAAATATTGGTGACCACAGCAATGTAGCTTCTACAAATTTGTTTAAGCGGTAGTTTTGTCTTACACTAATACTTTATACTGTCATGTGTTATGTACTTATTTAACGTAAGTGCTTATTCTTGGGTAATTTTGTGCAACCATCTTTAGTAACTCACTCTGCTCTGTTTTTTTTAATCATGAACTCACTCTGCTCTGCTTAATATACTACATCCTATTTTGGGGCCAAGAAAATGATCACTGCCACAAAAAGGTGCCATGCGCGTTAAAAGAAATACTTTGGTAACTACCATTACTGAACCCCAAAAGAACTTTGGTAACTATCATAAGTCCCTAAAGGAAAGAAAGAGCAATAAATTGAGCTATGTCGCTGTCAAGAAGCTTACATATGTGTTTATTGTTGTACTTGGTGGACTTGATGATTCCTCCTCTTCTCCACCTGGAGGTCCAGGTTCAGGCTTACGGCCTTCCTTCAAAGCTTTCCTAACATCAGCAGCTTTCCATAGGGAGTACTTCAGCTTTTGTTCAATCTGGGATAGGCATTAGATATATTAATGAGAGAAAGAATACCAAAGGATGTCTAAGCAACATCCTACTTCAGAGAGTCGGAAGCATCTCCAAAGAAAGCACTGGAAAAACAAAAATGCAATTCCAAAATGATAGGATACAAAAAAACCCGCAAGGGATCTCAAAACTATCAACAGGATAAGCATATATCAAAATATACATCTGGCTGGAGCTGGCCAAACTGATGCAGGATATCAAAGAAAATATAAGCAGCATAGAAAGTTTTGGCAGTGTTCCTGCATCAATAACAAACTTTAGGCACCAATACGAAAAAGGTCCTTCTAATCGAAGACAATAAAAGGTTTGCACAAGAACATACAAGTCTGCTTTCCCAGCACGATCTTGTTTATCAGCCTTAGCAAAGATATTTGATGCAAAGCCCTCCACGTGGAGATTATCATCGGGATTCAACTTTACGGTTTTTTTGTCCTGGGAAAAGAAAGGAACAATTAACAATGGATAAAAATACATCTACAATCAGAGCCAAAAATCCCAAAAGGCAGTGAGGGAACATATCCAATAAATGAAAACTTCTAAAGGAAAAAAAGTCCTTACAAAAATACACTGGTTTCAGAAAAGAAAATATTATAGCATCTGAAAAGAGTTCAAGTAACCTTGCGCTGTATGAGCCTCCACCTTGTGCTTGTGGTTCAAAAATATACCTTTTCCCCCTAATAATAGAGATATTTACTGAATCTACACTTGCCAAGGGAAAACGTGGTGCTAGTGAGCAATTTTGTGACATCCTGCATTCCAGTGTCTATATTTTTTTCCTTTGACAAACATACAGCAACTGGAAGCTAGTGAATTTACTTCAACAAAAAATGTATATAAATCCCACTGTGAAATGTTGATGGTCAACATAAACTATATGTTAGAATTTTCTATTACTTAATTGATTGAGTATTAATACTACCAAAAAAGGGTATAATGTTTATCAAATGTCACAGTAACTTGCAAACAGTAATGGATCATAATTCAAAAGTCAGTTTTATTGTGTTAATGTGGGGTTTGGTGCCTTGGTGGTACATTGTAGGACTGGCGGTGATGTTATCAGTGGACTAAAATGTAATAGGTAAATTTTGATTATGAGAGCTTTTATCCAACAGAACCGAAAAATCTTGAGCGCCTGATCAAGTCATGCCCAATAGTTGCTGCAGATAATAATGCCTAATAGTAACTAAACATATAGCGTCTCATAATATTCATTTTGTTTAACTAGGGTATGTGTTTCATTGTCCTCGTGTATGTATCCACCTATATATACAAAAAAAGAATGACAATGGAAAAGGAAGCAAGAATTAGTGAGGAACAATTTTACTGGATGATTTCAGATTTTTGCTAGTCGATCCCATCATGAATGCGCAGTTCAAAATTTGCCCCACCACACACTCCATAGGTGGTTGTGTCACTACCTATGCAGCGGCACAGGCAAAGTTCCTCAACGACTACAGTTATAACTTAGGTTTCTCATCAACTATAGCAACATCTTAAAAACGGCCTTGTTCAAATCAGTTAAAAAGGAATAACCAAAGTGTCTAAGATTTTTTTTAAGAAATCCACATCTATAATTTACCAAGTAGGCAAGTACAATTATACTTGCAATGGATATGCACACTAAATTAATCTAAAATTTGTAATCCCTCACTAGCCTCTAATAATAATAGATGTTGCCTAGATCAATAACATCATCTTGATTCTCATCAAAACCAATCTACAAATTATTTTGCCGTTAAAATTACAAATTTCAGAACTACTATTTGATTTTAATTTTTAGAACTCTCATGACTCCTACAAGTCACACAACAAGTAGCACGTTTTCAAAATCTACAAAACCTTGTCTAGTTCACTAAGTAGTGGAGAACCACGGATTAGTCCAAGTAGTGGAATTTAAAAGACATGTTAAGGTGGAGAACCACGGATTAGTCCAAGCTGTTCACGTTGCAGCACCTTTGCCAAGCCACTAGACATTCGCGTTACTTGATGTTTAGGTGGGTTTCTTTTTTTGGTGTCAACACTTGTGTAATGAGCTTGTTCTTTTCATTGCATGTGTAACAAGCTTAACGAGATCCATGACAAGCATATCAACCACCATTTCAACTCTTACTCCCAGTGGTTTCACTTCAGCAATATTTGGCCAATTTGGTCTATCATCTAATCATCACCACCAACCAGGTTGACATATCTAAATCCACCAAAGGTGCAAAGTGCAAACACACAGTCAAGGCTAGAAGTTGTAGTTCAGTCCACAAGAGCTGCAAACTCACACTCAACTACAATCTCTCACCATTTACCAACTATATCAGGACGGACATATATAAACATTCTCTTACATCTAAAAGTTCTACATTTTCCTTCCTCATTTCTCAGTCATACAGCCCTAATTTATACAAGTCACAAAACCAAGCACACTGATAGACAGTAAGAGAACTAAAAAGCAGATTAGTGCTCTTTGTCTGCTTATAATTTGGACACTTGGAATACAGGGCCTCATATGATTCTCAACTCCTTGTTTATTTTTTTCATCAATATATCTCCTTTCACTTCATCTCAAATACCCAATTGTAAAATACTTGAGTAACACCGAATCCAAATAAAGACGGATCCAAAGGTAACAGTGGGTTTTTTTCATGGACTTCAGAGACCCACTTTCTCAATGCCCACTTCATTGCAAACCAAAAACAAGAAAGAGAAAACCTTAACCAAAACCAGTACCTTTTCGAGCTGATTGATGAGTGAAACAAGAAGCGAGTTGGTTGTCTTGGTCCGCTCCTTGGTTGGGATCTTCAGCCCCTTTTCCATCGCATAGAGCCGACCTACACCCAAAATGACCCATCCAAGTTTCAGTTTTAAGGGCAAATATTAAACTATACCCAGAAATACTTCAAACAAAATTCGAACTTCGAGACAATTCCCGCAGAAAAACGAAACTCAAACCAAAAATCCCACCACTGGAATTAGAATTTGAACCCCACAAAAAAAAATCAAAAAGACATTTACGTGGGAAAGGTAAGATTATCAGTGCAAAAACTGAATCCGACTGCCAAAAAATAGCAGCAGATTCTATCTCGGGGGGGAAAACCAGAGCCTAAACCAAAAGATCTCAATCAGAAAACTGTTGGGCAAAACTTTTAATTGTGAAAAGGCGAAACAGACATCAGACTAGCCGGAACTGTTTTAAGGTCGAAAAATTCCTACCAAAAAACAAATCTACCAATACAAACATATAAATCCAGAACCAAACCCGTCAAAAAAGAGAGGAGTTGATCGGGGGCTGACAGTAGTACGCGACGAGGGGTTCGTGCTTCTGGAGCTCGTCGGCTCTCTGCAGGTACGGCAGAAGTTGCTTCGCCGGCTCCGCCTCGCTCCCCATCGATCCTAACCCGATCACACTCGAAGGCCCAAACCTTAGGCCACAAAGAAAACGAAGACCAGCAAACCTTCGCTAACCGGGCGTTCTGCTCTCGTGTCAACTTAACCTTCTAATTCTGTAACGTAAAATCACCCACATTTTCTTTCATCCACATTCTGTAACGTAATTCTGTAACTCGTCCAAAAAATCTCTTTAATCACACACACAAACACCACTCACCCTACATTTTCTCTCATCCACGTCATTTAAAGATCAATCCTAATTAAAATATCAAAAAATTCTACAAACTAAAAACAAATAAAAAATATATTTTCACAAAAAAATTGATAAAATAATTAAAAATTATTTTTTTAAGTTTTTAACAAAAAAAATAAAAAATAATGGGTGGACGCCAAGAGATCACCCACCAACCTAAGCAGGTGATCATGAGCTCCCCCGCCCGATTTCACGCCCGAGCGGGGGTGTGTGCTCCTCCGTGACGCCCCATTTTCACGGGAAATCCGACGTGGTTGGGCGCATATGTGGATTCCCCCTTCCCCCCCCCCCCCCCCCCCCCCCCCCCGGTTAAGAATGCTCTAAGGGTGTAAATGGGTTGGATTGGGTATGTCGTTACCAGTATTGGTCCAAAAAATTTGTACCCGTGTACCTGCTACAGGTAAATAGGAAGGATGAGTATAATATATATTAACGGATATATAGGTAAACGGGTACGGGTAATGCGTATATTCGACCCGTTTATGAAACTCATGGTTAAAACCAGAATGTCATTATGTTTTTGGATTGATACAGATTTGTCACTCTATTAACTTTTTCGGTTAACGACGTCATTATTCTGTTAACAGCGTTAAAATCATATACATCTCCACATCGTCACAAAAAAGGCAAAATCAACATCCAATTAACTGTTTAGGTCAAAAATTCAATCGGGGAAGTAATCTACCGATACAAACACATACGTCCTGATATCCAATCCCGTAGAAACACAACCTTTCGCCACAAAAATGTAAAACCAACATACAATTAACTGTGTACGTCAAATATCCAATCTGGAAAGTAATCTAACGATACAAACACATACTTCCTCGTATCCAAACCCGTACAAATCCAAGATTTCGTCACAAAAATGGTGAAACCAACATCAAATTAACTGTTTGGGTCAAAAATCCAATCGGGAAAGTAATCTACTGATACAAACACATGCTTCCCGACAACCAAACTTGTAGAAATGCAACATTTCGTCACAAAAAGCGATACCAACATTTGACTACCCGGAATTCCATTTAGGTCAAAAAAAGAATACGGAAACAAATCTTCAAAAACAAAACACGTAATTCTAGGGCCAAACCCTTCGAAATGCGACCTTTTTTCTAGCCAATTGACCAGAATTCTGTTAAGATACAAAAAAATCCAATCTGTAGAAATCTAACGTTTCGTCACAAACCAACATCCAACTAGTTGGAATTCCGTATAGATAAAAAAGATTGAATTGGAAAAGAAATCTACGAAGACAACACGTAATTGTAGGGCCAATTAACCGTAATTCCGTTAACATACAAAAAAATCTAATCGAAAAACTAATCCACAACAACAAACACGTAATTAGCCAGAATCCCGTTTAGGTCAAAAAAGGAGGTGATGGGGGCTGACAGGGTACGCGACGAGGGGTTTGTACTTCTGGAGCTCGTCGTCACAACAAAGGAGAAATCAACATTCAATTAATTGTTTAGGTCAAAAATCCAATCGGCAAAGTAATCTACCGATACAAACACATACTTCCCCATATCCAAACCCGTAGAAATCCAACATTTCGTCACCAAAAGGCGAAACCAACATCCAATTAATTGTTTATGTCAAAAATCCAATCGGGAAAGTAATCTACCGATGCAAACACATACTTCCCCATAGCCAAACCTGCAGAAATGCAACGTTTCGTCACAAAAAAAGGTTATACCAACATCTGACTACCTGGAATTTCATTTAGGTCAAGAAAATAAATAGGGAAACAAATCTTCAGAGACAAAACACGAATTCTAGGGTGAAACCCTTCGAAATGCGACCTTTTGTTCAACCAATTCACCAGAATTCTATTAAGATACAAAAAAATCCAATACTTGGAAATCCAACGTTTCGTCACAAATCATCATCCAACTAGCCGGAATTCCAATTAGATAAAAAAGATCGAATCGGGAAACAAATCTACGAAGACAAAACACGTAATTGTAGAGCCAATTAACCGTAATTCTGTTAACATGCCCAAAAAAATCAAATCGAAAACTAATCCACAGAAACAAACATGTAATTAGCCGGAATTTCGTTTATGGAAGAAATAAGGAGTTGATGGAGGCTAACAGGGTACGCGACGAGGGGTTCGTGTTTCTGGAGCTCATCGGCTCTCTAGGGGTACGACAAAAGTTGCTTCGTCGGCTCCGCCTCGCTCCCCATCGATCCTAACTCGATCACACTCAAAGGCTCGAAGTTTCGACACAAAGGAAAGGAAGACGACCGACAAAGGTGTTGTTAACTTATTTTTGTGTTATGGTATTGTCATATTGTTTTGTTGTTTTGCACTTTCACACCGAAAAAGTCTTGATTGTTGGGTTTGTTTTTTTCCAAGGTAATCAAAAAGCATCTTAAAATAATATATTTTAAAAAATATAGGGAACTACTAAACGTCACCCCAAAACTACTTAAATCGCCTCTTGAAATTACCAAGTTGCCCTTAACAATATATTTAATACCCATATCGTCCAGTGTCTATAAATTAGGCATACGGTCTTGTATATTCATAATTTATCAGTAAAAACACCACGAAAATGTCTGGCGAGGGTGATGCATCCGGTGAGGTAAGCCTGGCGCGGGGCAAATTTTGGGTCGAGCGTCTGCATTAGACGCCTCCCCCAAGGTGAGGGCGTCTGCGTAGGACGTCCTCCCCTTGGCCTAGGCGTCTAACGCAGACGCCTACGCAATGGGAGAGGCGTCTTATGTAGACGTCCTCCCCTTGGGTAAGGCGTCTTTAGTAGACGCCCTTCCCTTCGGTCAGGCGTCCTACGCAGACGCCTCACCCTTGGGGAGGGCGTTTAACGCAGACGCCCCCCCATGGGGTAGGCGTTTAACCCAGACGCCTGATTTTTTTTTTGATTTTTTTAATTTCGATTTTATTTTTGTAGGTTCCGTTGGAAGATTTCGGTGGTGATGGAGTGGATTACAGTGAGTTATTTCAAACTACACAAATCTTTGAAACAATCGATGAAGCAAGTAAATGGGTCAAACAAGTAGCTATCGGAGTTGGGTTTTTTTTGGTCGTGTCGTCGTACAAAACACGATCAGATAGTCGGATGGATTGTTATTTGAGATTCGACTGGCGAAATCAAATGGAGTCTCGGGATATGGATACTGCACTTCGAAGAAACACCAAAAGAAAGGGTTGCGGTTGCCGTTTCTTAATAAAAGTGGTGGAGCGACGAGATCGTGATGGATGGGTTGTGGTTTTTAATAGTGCTCACGGACATCACAACCACAGACTGGCAGTTTAGATCGTGATGGATGGGTTGTGGTTTTTAATAGTAACTGTATTTTTTGTTTATATTGTAGTGACTGGGCGGGCTGACGTAGACGACTTCCCATATGCGGATAGGATTCCAGGAATCATTATGCCATTCCTACACCAGTGGAATGATGTACGTCCTGATGGAAACTGTGGATTTCGATGTGTCGCCGATGTTTTCCACGGTGGTGAAGACAATTGGCAACTCGCCCGTCGTTCGATTTCAAATGAGCTAGCTGCGAACTCATCTTTTTATGAGCACGTATACTACGACGGTGTGGCGCAGGCTCGTCACCGGATTAATTGGGGCGGGGGACCTTGTGGCGAGAATCACTACATGGAGACGTGGACGGACTTGTTTCCCATTGCAAATTTTTACAAGTGTGCAGTTATGTTCTTCTCTCTCGGAAATGATGGTTCGTTGTACCCATGTCTTACAGTTCTACCTTGGGAGAGTCCGCCTACCGTGACGAGACCGTGCAGAGAGTTGATTATTGCTCATTTAGGGAGTTACGCTCATTACATTCGTTTGGATTTGAATGAGGGATTCCCCGTACCTCCTATAGCGACTCTGTGGTTTCAAATACGAGATGAGAGTGTTATTGGATGGGAGCTGGAGTACCAAAATAGGATAGAATATTGGCAACAATTATGTAATATGCTTTGATATGTTTGTACAATTATGTAATATGTTTTGATATGTTTGTACATTATATAGTGTTGCTTTATTATGTAATATGTTTTGATATGTTTGCTTTATTTGCATTATATATAATAGTACGATAGGTTAGCAAACACAAATAAAAATAATAAGCGTATGACAGATAAGCGAACACAAATACAAACAATAAGCGTACGACATGTTAGCAAACACAAACACAAATACAAATAATAAGCGTACGACAGATAAACAAATATAAATGCAAATACTAAGAGTACGGTACAACAGATCAGCCTACTCATCATCCGAATCATGGTCGGAGATGCCTAACTGAGTATGCCACGACTGTATGATCTCATCCAAATCTCCGCATGCAGCTCTCATGTCATCGTCTGGCAGCTCATCCCTCCTCTGCAAGAATGGCTCTACAGCACGTATCATCTTACCCAAGTCGATTCCGCTGTAGAAGCGAGGAACCTGACGTCGTGCGTCGCTGCAGTCGCAGACCGCACCGCATGCTCTGGTGTCGGATGTCAACCGGGATCACCTGAACATATCCTAACTGACGCAAGACACAATCAGGCATATAAGGCTCTATGATATCCCGATAACGAATAAGGCCCATCAATAAAGTCCTCGGGACCTCCGCTGCTGGGTCAGGACCATAGGGTAACCACTCCACCTAAACTTTAACACATTAATAATAATACATCTTCAAATTAAATAAATAAATGTAAATGGTGTAAAGTTTTATACCTCTGATGCAGTCATCTGATCTAGCCGTGCGCGGATTGAACGCAATCGTCCATCGCTCTTGTCCTCGCTCCGGACGGCCCACATACCCGAACGTGGATGACCCTCCTCGATAATCTTCCGCTCACGATGCGGGCGCAATGCGGGAAAGTACTCGTATATCCACGTCTGCAGCAACGTAAGACAACCTGCAATCCCAGAACAATCCGCACGGCTAGCTATCCCAAGCTGACGGTACAGGTATGCCAACGTCGCTGAGCCCCACGAGTACTCACGAACGGTGTTCGGGTCCCTAGCCTCCAATAGATCGCGTGGTCTGATCCGGCAACCACTCTTGTCGACAAACAAGACGGCTCCGAGCATCAAGAATAGGTACGTCGTCAACTGTGTATCATCGGCCCGCGGAGGTCGTGCCCGTCTGCATAGGTCCTCAAGGGAGTCAATGTCGACACCACCACCACTCCATAAAGCTGTATCTCTCGCCAGACCATCAGGTGTGACACCAAGCAACTCTGCCACATAACACCTCAGCTCAGACGTCGACCCCTGAGCACTAACCAGACGACCATCCACAGGAATGCGCAGGATCTGGAAAACATCGTGAAGCATGATCGTCATCTCTCCGAAAGGCATGTGAAAAGTGTTGGTGTCATGCTGCCACCGCTCCACAAACGCAGAAATCAAAGGCATATCGAGATAAGGGAACATGTTGTACGGTAAGTGCCCCAAATGCGTGGCACTAATCTCCTCTCTGATATCAGCACTCAGTGTAGACCGCCAACCCTGTAGTGTTGTACAGGCTCTGTGCCGATTATGGCACTTCAGAACCTTCTGATCCTCTCCGTCCCAGATCCGTGTAGCGATGTCACCCCAGAAACTAGGAATGACGCTCCCATCTGAAGGACCACCAGGCGTCATACTGCTCACGATCCAAGAATCCTCCTTTTCTTCTGAGCGCGAGGATCTACAATGCACGAGCTCGAATCCCCGGTCGTAAACCTCCCACCCCTACCCTTCCGCACCATACATCCGGCGGAAGTAGAACTACCTGCTCGACCACGTCCTCTGCTATACTCCCTCTGCCTCTCCACCTCCGGGCGCTCTAACTCATACGGGTCATCATCGTCGCTCCCGTCGTCGGGACTGTCCACATGCTCATCATCGAAGGAATCATCATCCTCCTCACGACGACGTAATGCCTCTCTCTCCCTCCTGACCAAAGCAGATATCCCCCATCTACGTGGATGATGCGGTGCTGAATCATCCTCTAAAGAACGGAAGACGTGTAATGGTATCGACTTGCCTTTCCCTCCACTGTGACCCGATGACTATTAATTGAAATTTTAAATACAAATTTGTTAAATTTGTTAAACTAAATTATCATATTTATCACAATTGTTAAACTAAATCAAAATTTGTTAAACTAAATTATCACAATTGTTAAACTAAATCAAAATTTGTTAAAGTAAATTATCACAATTGTTAAACTAAATCAAAATTTGTTAAACTAAATTAAAACAATTGTTAAACTAAATCAAAAATTGTTAAAACTAAATATCACAAATGTTAAACTTAATAAGAATTTGTTAAATTAAATTTTCAGATTTATCACAATTTATTAAAGTAATTATCAGATTTAATAAAAATTAAAAACAAATTTGTGGAGGCGTCTGCGAGAGACGCCTCCCGCATGGTGGAGTCGTCTGTCGGAGACGCCTCCTCCTTAGGGGAGACGTCTTCCGCAGACGTCTCCCGCTACTGGTCGGCGTCCGAGGTAGACGCCCCCCGCATGGGGCGGGCGTCATCGGAAGCCGCGCCCCCCCATGGGGGGAGCGGCTTCCTCGGACGCTCGCCCCATGCGGGGGCGTCTCCCTCGGACGCCGACCACTTTTTTTAATTTTTTTTTGAAAACAAATAAATAACGTAAGGTTACCGTATACGGGTACACCGGGGGAACTGCTGGTTGCTTCCCTGGCCTCCGAGACATTCGTAATCTTCTGTAGTAGGTATAGGAAGAGAAAGTTTTGAGAAAAGAGTGAAATTGTGAGATATATAAGCAAAAATAGGAGGAATGACAATTTGGTAATTTCAAGGGACGATTTAAGTAATTTTGGGGTGATGTTTAGCAATTCAGAAAATATATCATTCTAGATCTCCGAGATAAATATTTTTCATATGTCTTGACACGTGGCGACAATAAGTCTTAGATTTTAATGTAAGACTGCTAGGTTGTCTAAGGATGGGTCGTCGGGGAGAAAAAGACTGGTTGGAAAAATCATATTTTGTTCTCTCAATGGCAAAGTCGTTAATACATCACTGTAAATATGTGCAACGATGGTGGCTAATAAGAAAGGATGGTCGGGACTTTTGCATCAATACTCAAAATGATTGGGGGTTAAAAGTCCATTCATCCTAGGTGAACAGTTGCATTAGAAGCTCCTCCAACGAGCTTCCACGTGCAGGGAAAAAAAGAGGTCTAGAGAAGCGTGATAAACTTCAGCCTCTAACTAGACCTGGTAGCACGGCAGCCGGCATCCCCGACCCTGGTCCGAGTGTGGTCGGGTCAGATTTATTTTGTTGGGTCGGGTCGGATTTTAATTTTTTAGTTGTTTTTAAATTTGAAATAAGTATATAATCACATTTGAATTAATAAAAACACAAACACAATTCCCCCTTTCCTCCCAAAATAACTAATTTATTTATTAATAATTGTTAACTCAATTCGAGAAATAATATATTGGTTACATATAAAAAATGTCTGAATGCTAGCTAAACTTAAGGAGTAATAAAATAACTCTAAGGGATATTAGAAAAAAAAAATATTTTAACAGAATGTTTAGCTAAATGACTAAATCGTCTTCAATCTTCATCGTCGCTGATGTCATTAATATTCATGTTTTGCATTACGTCCACAACGTCAATACAAACTTCAGGCATACGTTCATCTCGATTGTTTTATCGGACAAGTTTTGTCTCTTGTCAGACAAATCTCGTTTACCTTCACTAAAAACAGACTCTGACGCCACAGTTGACACAGGAAAACATAATAAGTCTCACGTCATCAAGAAAACTAATGGAAATCTACCTGAGTTCTTTCTCCACCAGTCTAAAACATCAAAAGATTTTAACTCGGTCGTACTTAAGTAAAGTTCAGTGTTTAAATATCCAGTTAATTCATTTTGGGTGTCAGTTTGCACTAATTTTGCATTTTTTTACTTAACCAATTCCATTGATAGTCGTCATCATCTTGATCAATTGCAGTTGGAGGTGGTTGTGATGATGAACTAGCAACATTTGAACTCATTTGATTTACATTATACAATCTTTCATACTCTTCAAAATATTTGATTAACAAAGACCTACACCTATCTATATGATTTTGGAAATTTTCAAAATTCATATTTTCAAAATTTTGTTTCAAGAAAACTTGTAAATTAGTAATTTTAAATCTATGATCCATAATAAAAGCTAAAAATCTAAATGGACGAGGATTCCAATATTTATTAAACTTAACCTCCATCACAGTTAGAATTTCAACAAAACCAGCATTTTGCTTATATTTCGCAAATACTTTAGTATTAAAAGTAATTCATAGATAAATATGTTAGAGGTGGGGTAATTCCACTTAATATATTAGTGAATGTGATAAAAAGTTTGTATTGCAGGTGGGGTAATATTGTCCACTTAATTCATCTTTTACTACCAAGTTCAAAGTCTGACAAACACATCTAATATGAAAAAGTAAACCATCTATAGGTAGGGTTGTAAATGGGTTGGGTAAAAACCGTTTAACTGCCCTAACCAAACCGATGGGTAGGGTCACGGGTTGTAAAAATCATAACCATTTAATAAACGGGCGGATAAGGGTTGTGAAAATCATAACTGTTTAATAAATGGGCGGATAAGGTTACATGATTTAACCCGTTCGTTTAACCGCGATACAAAATGAATATATATAATATTTTGTTATATATACTATATACATATAATTGTTTGTATTCTACGGATGTTTGATGCTGTTTTATATGAATTTGTTGATGTTTAGATTATGAATTTTGGGAGGTTTTGATTATAAAATTATGGATGTTATGATGTTTTTATCAAGTTTTTTTATCCATTTAACCATTTACCCAACTCTTATATCAATTTTAGTATCCATTAAGTTTTAACCATATAACTGTTGGTTTTTTGGCCTTAATCTATGTTTTGATGATTTAATTAACCTAATCTTAATTATGATGATGTAGAGTAGCACACATATTGCATTACATATATATTGTATTGTGCTAACCTCATGGAAGGAAGGAAATCAAGTCAAGATTTGTAATAAAGCTAAATGAAGACTTGTAATCTTGATCTTATTTTGAGTCTTAGGAACATGTGTAAATTGAGCATACAAGAGTTAAAACCAATCACATACACAATAGGTTCCCTATAGAAGTCACACACGAAATTTCACATTATTTGGACTTCATTAGATCACCCAAACCTTAGTCGGAAATCACTTATAAACTTAAACCCAGATTTCCTGTGTGAACCGGTCGACCGAACCAGTTCTCAGTTCGACCGGTTTATAACAGACTCTCCACAGTGATTTTACCGAACTCTACCGGTCGACCGGTTCTACCTTTTCGGTCGACCAATCCCGGATTTTAATATGACCGTTTTTCTTGTCGTATTCCTATAACGGTCGTATTCGTATAAAACAAAACTTAACCCCAAAATACATTCGGTAACCGGTCGAACGAAGACCTTGTTTCGGTCGACCGGTTGAACATATTTTCAGAAACCAAATTCCCTGCTATCGGTCGACACATTTCTCGTTCGACCGATTGACCTTTGTCTCAACCGAATCCCCTTCTCGGTCGACCGCCCCATACTTTGGTTCGACCGATTCACTTAAGTAGAGTTAAGTTCTAGCTCGTTTGTCCGACCGAATATTCTTTTGTTCGACCGTTCTCTTTGAAATCACGTTAACGGTCGACCGGTTCTGGACAGATTTGCAGCCCGATTTTCTGCTTTGTGTATCTTGCACAAAACCCAATCAAATCTATCCTCAACGGCTAGAATACCTTAGGAGCTTATAAATAGAGGATCAAGACTTGTTGTTAACACAACTCTCCAACTCCAATTGTCCCAATACATTAGAGAGAAACCTCAATCCTCAAAGCTCCAAATTCTACACTCTTTAAGCCTAAACTTCACACATTTGATCATATACTCATCCTACTCAAAGTGTGCTCAATTAGAGAGTGAATCCCACTCGGTTACAAGTGTTGTCAAAAGAAGCAAGGACTTCGGTGAAAGCCCGAAGTGTCCCTCTCGGATTGTGAGAGGAAGAATTCAAGCAAGCGAGGGTTGTTCGCGTTGCTTGTGGTGTAAAGGCGTTCTCTCCCGGCCCGGAACGGGGAGTGGTTAGTGAAGACGTAGGCGGAGCTCGCGGAGTCGAGCGGAGTCTACAAGAGAGGACTAGGACCCGGGTGGGGTGCCGAACCTCTATAAAAACGCTGAGTCTCTTTGTGGTTTGCATTGTCTTTCTTTCTCTACTTGTTTGTTTATTCCGCTGCGCATTTGTTTGCTTAATCAAGTAGAAAATTAGGGATTAGATTAAAAGTGATTAGTGGACCCATAACCCACACGATCCTACAATAACCATTTAACCGTCCAAAACCGTTTAATTAAATTAAACGGGTAGGTTCATGGGTAGAGGTAAAAATAAACGGATTTCAAACCGAACCGCGAACCGTTTAATTAGGTGGGTAGGGTCATGAGTAAGTCATATAACCGCCCATTTACAACCCTATCTACAGGTGGATGACAATAATTAATAAGCATTTGTATTGCAGAAGTATTATTAGTAGCATTATCAAATGCAATTGCACAAACTTTATTTTCAAGATTATTAACTACGATAACATCTTTAATGTGATCAAATATAACCTTAGTAGCGTGTGGATGCAAAATAGGTAAAAAATAAATGATTTTTTATTTAAAAAACATGCATCATCTAGATAATGAGCAGTTATGCAACAGTAATGATAATTATTTGTACCGGTCCAAACATCACTAGTCAATACTACATTATTGTTCATTGATGAAAAATAATTAATCACGATTTCTCTTTGTTTACCGAATTTATCAAATGCAATATTTTTAAATGTTCTTCTAGAAAATTGTTTAAATTTGCAGATTATAGTAGAGAATTGCTTCACTAAGGCCTTTAGATTCACATATGTTAAATGGTAGTTCATCTCTAATTATGAAATCGACAATTATCTATCTACCTTTAATTAGATAATATCTTCTGAAATTTTGAGTTCCATTAGTAGTGTCTAAAACTGGTTGACATGAACTCACTACTGATTCAGGATTATTCCTAACTTTGCATACAAGTATATACTACCTAGATGACCGGTTCCTTCACTTGACTTACCCGAATATACGTGACGACAATGTTTACAAATAGCGGTTGTGTTACCATCTTCATCTTGTACTTCCTCAAAATCATTCCATACTAGAGATATTTTTTCTAGTACTTCTACCATTACGTTTAGGTGGATTTACATGAGTGGGAGGTCGTAGGTTATCATTATTATCAGAATCAGATGATAAAGCCATGAAAATTACTAAATAAGCAAACAAAAATTAATTTTTTTCAAATTGATTAACTAAAATTAACTACTAAAATTAGAAAAACCTGGGAAGTGAAGAGCAGAAAAGTCGCGAAATCGACAATTAGAGGTCTGCTTGTAGCTTTAGCCTACACGTTTTAGCTCAAACTCAACTTGTCTCCACCCAAATCAAAGCAATTAGAGAAATATTAAAGAAGAGTTAGAGATATTTGTGTGAAAAAAATGAGAGGAGTTGGGGGTTTATATGGAGTGTAAGAGGGGTAGTTTTGTATAAAAAAAATTAAACAATGGCTCTAAGAGCCGTTGGAGCTAATGTCAGCACATCCAACGACTCTAAAAGCCGTTGGATGAACAATGTCATGCCAGCACGGACTGGGCCACTCCGGGCACGGCCCGACTCCCTGGTCTACCTCTTAAAAATCTTGCTTGGATGCAACTTTGCAATTGCAAAAGTTTCTGGATTTAATTTAAGCTCCCAGAATCCAGTCATCCACATGATCACATCCAAAATAGACCTGGGATGTGGGTCGTGCTGACATGGTCGGTTGGGTGTTGAATTAAGTATACAATCACGATTTAGTTAAATAAAACACACACAATTTATTTATTAAAAATTGCAACTCAATTTGAGAGACAATATATTGGTTACATATAAAAAAGACCTGAAGGCTAACGAAACCTAAGGAGTAATTAAAAAAACCTAAGGGGCATTAGGAAAAAAATACTCCTTAAACAAAGTGGTTTAATTAATTTTTTCTTCAATCTTCGTCGTCGTCATCACTGCTGTCGTGAATAATCATGTTCTGCATTCTATCTGCATCGTTGAGTCAATCCATCAGACATACGCTTATCTCGATGGACTTGTCGGACAAGTTTTGCCTCTTGTCGGAAAAGACCCGCTTACCTGTACTAAAAGCAGCCTCCGACGCCACAGTTGGATTGACTATTGGATGACATAATAAGTCTCGCACCATCAAAGAGACTAGTGGAAACCTACATGTGTTCTTTCTCTACCAGTCTAAAACATCAAAACATTTTAACTCTGCAATACTTAAGTAATTTCCAGTGTTTAGATATGCAGTTAATTCATTTTGGGTCTCAGTTCGTACAAATTTAGCATTTTTTGACTTAACCAATTACATTGGGACTCGTGATCATCTAATCCACTACAGTTGGAGGTGGTCGTGTTGATGAACTAGCAACATTTGAACTCATTTGTCTATTTAGTCTTTCATATTTTTCAAAATATTTGATTAACAAAGACCTATATTTATCTACATGGTTTTGAAAATTTTCCATAATTCATGTTTTCATAAATTTGTTCCAAGTAAACTTGTAAACCATTAATTTTAAATTTAGGATCCATAATAAAAGCTAAACAAAAGCAAAGTGAAGGAGATTTCCAATATTTATTAAACTTAGCCTCCATTACAATAAAAATGTCATAAAAACCAGGATTTCCCCTATATTTCGCAAATACTTTTGTAATTGGACGTATTCCGTAAATAAATATGTTAGAGGTCGGGTTATATTGTCCACTTAATCTTTTAGTGAAGGTTAAAAAAAGATTTTAAAAAACTAACATAATATTACAAAATTCCCAATCTTCGTCGGTTAAAAATGCATCTTTTTGTTTTTGTTTATAAAAAGTTTGAATTTCAAGATGATGATCAACCCAAGATTTTAACATTTCGTAGGTACAATTCCATATTCGAGGGACATCTAATTTAAATTTCCTAGGTTTAACATCATTATATACACAAATCTCTCTAAAAATCCTGATATCTAGATATACTACTACAACCTACAAAGTCAATTGCATTCCTAACATTTTCCAAGTATGGTTTAATTATTTGAAGTTCATCTTGTACTACCAAGTTCAAAGTATGACAAACACATCTGATGTAAAAAAGTGAATCATCTAGAGATGACTTACAATAACTTATAAGATTTTTTATCGTTACACTTTTATTAGTAGTATTATCAAATGTAATTGCACAAATTTTATTTTTAAGAGAATAGCTACGATGACATCTTTAATGTAATCAAATATAACATTGGTAGTGTGTGGATGCAAAATAGGTAAAAAGAAAAATAATTTTTTTATTTAACCATGAATCATCTAGATAATGAGTAGTTACGCAACAATAAAGAATTATTTGGATCGGTCCAAATATCACTAGTTAATGCTACCTTATTGTTATTTCAAAAAAATAACTAATCATGATTGTTCTTTGTTTTTCGAATTTATCAAATGCAACATTTTTAAGAGTTCTTCTATAAAATGGTTTAAATTGGAAATTATGATAGAGAATTGATGCCCTTGGGGATTCAAATTCACATGTGTGAAATTGTAATTTCATCTCTAATTATGAAATCAACAATTATTTCTCTACATTTAATTGGATAATATTTTCGAAAAGATAAATTTCTACTACTTGTGTCTAAAACTGATTGACGTGAATCCATTACTGACCTAGGATTGTTCTTAACTTTACATACTTTTAAATGTCTACCTAAATGACCGATTCCCCAACTTGACTTACCCGAATATTCACGACGACAATGTTTACAAGTAATAATTACTTTACCGGTTTTATCTCTACCTTCTTCAAAAACATTCCATATTGGGCTAATTTTTTTTTCTAAAATCGAGAGCAATTTTTTGGGGTAGTCTAGCAGAAAGGGGTTGTACGATATCATTATCTTCAGAATCTGATGTTGAAACCATGAAATTACTAAATATGCAAAGGAAAACTTATTTTTTTCCATAAAAGATAGTCATGATTAACTAAAAATATTAGAAAATGCAGGAAAATGAAAAACAGAATCATAAAATCAGCGGTCAACGGTCTGCTTGTAGATTTACGTTTCACGCTTTAACTCAAACTCGACCCGTATCCACCAAAATTAAAGCAATTAAAGAAAGATTAAAGAAGATTGGAAGAAAGTTGAAGAGAATTGTATGGGAAAAATGAGAGGGGTTGAGAGGTTTATATAGGAGCGATAGTTTAGGATTTTTTTTTTTGAAACGACTCATAAGAGTCGTTGGAGTTGACGTCAGCATTCCAACGACTATAAGAACAATTGGAACAATGTCGTAGTGGCACAGCCCGACACCCATGTCTAATCCAAATATAGCCCATGAAACCTTTGTTCATTTCCGATCCAAGAATCAACATCCCTGAAATTATTTCCCCCGATCCACCCAACACCTAATTTTGCTAATAATTACTCCAATAATACCCCGCCTATTGTCCTCATTTTCAGCGCACTTTAAAGTAGGGATGCAAATAGTAATCAATCACCTGAGTATCTGATTTGAAAGTTTAAATTTGGTTGGTATTTAGAATTGGAATTGATTTTCAAAATTTTACAGTTGGCTTACAAAATTTCACCCATCTCAAATTCGGATTTAAGTAATAATATCCGAATATCCCAAAATACCATTGTGTGCATACAATATAAGTTGTAATTAATATTTATACAATGAATTAATAAAAATAATTTAAGTTATTCTTTTATAACTATGTACCCATACACCTTCCTGAAGTGGGCTTCCTCCATTGATTGTCATCAAGTCACCTCATATGGGTATTGGTATCCTCCATTGATTCAAAGCACTTTGGGAAGGGTCGCTAGTTATTCACATTACAATAGCCGCACCAATAAAGCAATCCAGCTAAGGAACGCACTCAACGCAGGGCCAGAAATGGAGTAACTATGATTACATAACGTGGATGTCCTTACTAGAAAAGATTTACAACATTTAATATTAAAATTATTTTGTGACATTATTCTTACAATGCCTACGCATGGTAACTTCTCATGCATATACATATCAATGGAGGCCGCCATGAGCACCTGAAAATATTTATTAGATTCTAGAGTACGTTATTACAGCAACATGTATACGAGTAGTTGTTAAAGTTGACATCCGATGTAAGAACGTAACCACCTACAAAATATGAACACTAATGCCGATTGGATTCTAACATGCAAAAAGGGTGATAAAGAGGGGGATCAAAGAAACCATTAATCCACGATCTCAGGCTCTCAGCTGTAAGAATCACGATTCCTGAAACATAATGTTGTACAGATGCAGAACACATACGAATAGGAAACATCACCCAAAACAACACATGCAACAAGAACACCAAGCAGAATGATCGACCAAATTTTACATCTCCAGGTGAAAGTTTCAAGTGCACCTTTTTCAGCTTTAGATCTTCAGTTTTCCTAAACTTGGCAATGATGGTCGTTGCTACCATGAGTGATTCTAGTGGTAGACGATGCTTCGAAAGGGCTGTTAGTGTTGGTTCCTAACATTGAACATCACTGCTCAGACCTAGTTTCCTGCAACACTAACATTTGACTTATCTATTCTCTAGTACATCCTAGCTCATAATCTCGTTATGAGGTGACCCAAGAGGCCAAGAGGTTATTAACGACAGACAAAACAGTTAAGAGCAGGCATCAAATCGCTCTGCTACTAACAAAAATGCTAAATAGCATCCAACAAACAAGGCACGACACCATGAAAAGAGCGACCCCATGTATTACCAACATCTCCTAACCATCTGTAGTTGAAAGGTCGGGGAACAATGAGATCACTTTCCCACACTATGTTACAGAAAAAAATTGGAGGATCTATGCTGTATGACTGTAAATCTATCAATCCCCACCGGGAACTAAGTCCTTGGCTAATGACGATATCTACAGGGTCGGGAGCCGCCTATCAACCAGCCGGTTCCAAAGAATCTCCTGCGAGCCTTGTGCTTTAGTTCTTTATACATTCTTATGCAGCTGATATCATACCTTAGTGAGAAGAACGGCAGAAATTACCCGTGGCGGCGGAATCCTGCTGATCTTTTAGAATTTGTACCTGGGGCATCTGCTCACAGAATTCAGTTGAAAATGTTAATTGTAGGTACTTGTAGCACAAGGTTAGTTCTTCTCAACTGGGAATTTCACATTTTAAAGGCATCACAAATTTCAATTCTACAGGTTATAAATAACCAACATTAATAGTACCATACATTCATAGGCAAAAAATATACTCCGTAAAATATTAACTGATAGTAAGCAACTTTTAGAAGTGCATGTCTGTTTGATATCAACTTCGAAAATAAGTGTTAGAAAAATGAAATAACACAATATCCATTAAAAGTATTAGCATATGTAAGGTTATTATCAAAAGCCTTTTCTGAGATTGATCCATATAGGTATCAAAGGAATTTACACGAGAACTCTACCTGAATCATCATCGTAGTCATTCTGAGTTGTGAAGAAAGGAGTGAGATAGTTTCTGTCTAAGGCACTGAATGACTGAGTTCTGCGGTACATAAAAACCAACGAATTTCAGTGAGCAGAGAAACAAATTAACCATATCCATCATTTATATATAAAAAATTACCTAAGCTCTTTCAGCTTCATTTTAAGCCTGCTTCCTGTTGAGCTCTCCTCATCATATGATGCAGGAATGTAACCGTTATTTTCCTCAAATCTCTGATATCAGAATTTTTATATTAAATAAGTAAACGTAATGATTACGAACAAATATCCATCTAAAACTAAATGAAACAACAGTCTTGCAGAATATGAGAATATGAACTTCAAAATATTGCAGATGGTCCACGGATGTTAACGTAACAATACCAGATCTCAAATATTTAGAAATACAGAGAATGCCAATGATGATAGGGACTCAATAGGAGGAGGCTACTTCACTGTCCAAATAAGTTTCAGTAAAGTATAAACAAGGTGCTGATATTTGTAATGGCTGGAGTGGAATACAGATAAAAGGTCATTCAAGGGCTTTCTATTTTGAGGGGGAAAATCATTACCTGCAGAGAAACCAGAGGTATATAACATGTTCTAGAAAGCACATGCATTTGCCTAAGTTATTCTTTAGCACACAATGTATTATTGACATTAAAGCAAACAAGAGATACACATGAAGCATGTGTAGATATACATAGATTTCAGTGATGTGTCATTTGACTTATGTAAAGGTAAGCCATCATGGATTAGGTTTAATCATCAGCATCAAGAAGACAATGTTGCAGATGAAGGGATGAGATGCATTACAACACCAAATCACCGCAGTACGAAAGAAAACAATTAAATGTACTTAAGAAACCTGTGAAATGCTACCAATGAAAAGCTTCTAGAACTGACCTCTCCAAGTGGACCATCATTGGTATCACCAACAACTTTTAGTGCTTCGAGCATTGGACCCGTTGAGCCTCCAACTAACAAAACCTGTACCACTGCCATATGAGCTCAAAGATGCCCAAGATGTAATTTGAGAAATTTATGCACCAGAAAAATATTGAATTGTATATTTACTATTTACAAATTACAGGGGATGATATTGCCTTCAACGATATGAGTTCTTTCTAAAAGAAACAAAACAAATAAGGAAAACTTAGTTCAAATGAGACTGGAAGGTCATATGTGACTGGTAGTATTTAAACTATCCATCCAAACCAGTTGCCAAAAGAACAAATATATCATTGTTTGTCACAAATTCTTATTCGTCAAAATAGTTAATCAAGGAACAATAAGACCACAAAAAACTTTTTTTGGCGGAAGCAGAGTTCTATGGCATGGGCCCGTAGTGCACTAACAGGCAAGGCGTCGGTAAATGCTCCATAGGGGTATGGTATGTCGGGTTGGACGGGATTCTAGTGACCGACATCCATAGTTGGTGCCTTAACGTGTTAGTTTGGCCGTATGGAAGGAAGTTTTGTTTGCTTGCCATTCTGGTTACACTTATATTAGCATCCTTGGCATACCTTGTCGGTTTGCTACTTTGCTAGTGTACACACACCGCTTGTTAAGTTCTTTTTTTACAATAGTCAATAAATCTGGATGTCCAACCTCCCTCTACTTGCCCAAAAAAAGTCCACACATGTAGAGGAAGACAATTACTTCTCTCATTTGGAAAAAAAGGTGGAGAGATCAACTTGTACAGGAAAGTTTCTCTCCATCTCTCCCTTAACTTTCTAGCATTCATTTATTGGTATTGACTCATTTTTTCCACCATTCAAGTAAAACACATGAAAAGAAAATGTTTCATCAAAAGATGAACATCAATGGGCATTTCACTGACATACCACACACATGGTGGTGCCTCCTGTGTCAGAGCCACAGATTCAACTCTTGAAGATGGCAACTTATCTAGAATATTTTCCAACCTGTCCTTGGAAGCAGCCGTGAGACCAAGGTCGTCGTTTCTTTTACCAATTTGAAGAAAAAAATGCTTAATTAAAGATGCGCTCAAACTACACACCTCTCTCCTCCAAGGAAAGTATCTAATTTTAATTTTTCCAACCATTATCTTGTCTTCAGAACCAATGTCTATTTATCCAAAATAAAACAAAATTATTAAGGCAGGAAAGAGCCCAGTGGTGTTGGTCAACAGTAGCTTCTGAAGGCCAAGAACTTCCTTGGGATTGAGGTAAAGAGTTTCTTCCAACTCTTCCTCTTTCTTTTTATGGTAGTTTTGTTTAAATTTATAGAATCTCTTTGGAGACATTTCATATAATTGGAATGACACTGAGAAGATTGATGTTATAAAACTGATCGGTCCACAGTCACTGATTGAACCAGGTCTTCAATTGGTTCACACAGCCAGGTCGGCTGTCCAATAATAGAAATGGGTTCAAGGGGCTAACCCGAACCGCTCCAAAAACTAGTTCCTGAACTGGACAATCCAATCTGGGTTTCAAAACCTTGGTTGAGAGTAGCTACGACGACAAAAGAAACAAAGGGATATTTTGAAGAAGAAAAGAGAGAAACATGCATATATTTGACAGAATATCCAAGAACACCTAGAGAATGATAACAAAGGTCAACAAGATATAAAAATAAGCTCAGGAGATTGGTACCAGAAGAAATTGACACTACAACAAACTTGGAACTTGCCGAAAAATGTGTTGTAGTTACGTCTTACATGAGATAAATCCTATAATTAGAGGTGTATGTGATGTATCCAGCTATTGATATTGGATTTCGTATAACTGTGATGGGTGGTCTGCCATCCATGAAATTTTGTACCCTTCCAATTCATTAATCTATCTGGAAGAGTTATCCTTCCTTGCCCAAGTGAAAAACAAGTACAGCATTCTTTTACTAACCAAACCATTTATCATTGGTTATTTTCCCTAGAAATCAACGTATGAAGTTGGTTCATGTGATCAAATGCAAGTTTCAAATTATTCAAAACAGCAATTTCCAAGATGATTGAACGATTCAACAAGGGCTTTGATAAACGGCATTCAAATAACTATAAGAACGATAGGTGAAATATCATAGACTCTAGATTACAAACACATACCGTTAGAACAACTATCGCAGTAGTAGCAGTAAAAATTGTTTGGCCATGTCCTTCTGGAAGATCATGAACTGCTTGCAGAGCAAGAGCAAAGGCCATAGCTCCTCTAAGCCCTGATAGTAGGGTACATTAGTTAAAGTTATTCAGACTTCAGAAAATGCAATGGATAATTCAAATAGCATATGTACTTGCCACTAAACCAAAGTGCCTTTTGATGTTCAGCTGGTATTTTACGACTTGAAGGACGGATCATGTTAATCAAGTGTGCACAAGAAAAAACATGTGCAGCCCTGCAATACAGATCAGACATGACAACAGTTAGATGTTACAGTCTAGCTAGTCGAAAAGATTAAATTTCAACGAGCAGAAGGCCACATTCAAAACACAATCTTCTCATGATAGTGCAAAGCCGTATTACTTATAGGTTATAGCCCAGACATCTTTTTTTACTCTTCCAATATGTTATTTTGATGTATACCCAATATCTAGAAATTACTCTAATAAAACTAGTACGCATCATTAATTCTCAATCTATAAAAAAAAGTTACGTCGTAGCTTTTGTCTTTTTCATTATGTATCTTAATTATTAAATTTCACACAAAAGAAATCTAAGAATATTGATATCACCTCGTAGTTCTTCCAATATTATGGTCAGATCTGCTACATTGTTAGCCTGTAGCCACATCATTTGCTCATTTGACTATTTTGTTGTATAAGTTTTTTCGTACCGTTTGACTGCTATAATTAGCATGGGAGATACAAAGATATATAATACCCATATTCTCGCGTGATACAAACGAAAAGAGATAAATGGAAAAGGTGGACATCAAAGTTAGTGTCTAGTTGCATTTGTACCTTGCAATTCCAATGAAGAGCTACATATCCAGAGTTGGAAAGTCAAGGAAAAACATAATAAACCTGTGGCTTATGATTTTTTCAGAAATAAAAGAAGAGATCTTGAAAGGATACGATAGAGAAAAAAATGAAACCAGCATGCGACCAACTATGTTTTTCCATAGCAATGTCAAAGCCCATGTATATGAATCTGCAAAAGCAAACATAGTAAGAACATTATCTTGATGTTGAAATAGAATCATCTTTTTAAATCATATCACATATCAATATCCTTACACAAAGGTCTCGGCCAGTGATGATATTAAATGGAAAAATGCAGTAGCAAACCGTTGAGAGTTTTCTGACAAATTTGTGTATGTATAGTGCTTCATCACCTGAAACAGAAGAGTCATAACGGATATAGTTCTAACACAATATGGATGTCAATATTTACTCGAAATTTGAGGTTGACTTACTATTCCAGTGAACAGTATTGAGACAATACCAGAGAAACCAATGCCTTCAGCTAGCATGTATCTAGACAAACAGAAAAGAGCATATTAAGAAAATAATAGAAGTTGAAAGCAAAGTGACCCAATTGAATAGAATAACGGAGATGTGCTTACGAAAAGTAAGGAAAGAGAACAAAGAGACAACACTCTAGATTTTGAAGACTGCAAAAGATAACAAATCAATAAAAAAGTCTCACAATACTTCTCTAGTACTATCAGGTGGTAAGAAGAAATAACTGGAGAAATATTCGACATTATACTTACTTGTCAACGTCCAAACCAGCATACTTGAAAAGGTATAAAATGGTTAAGGATCTTTCATGCACCACAATGACAATTCAAGGCAGGGACAGAGAGATATGGAAATAAGTTAACACAGAACTAAACTAACTAATAAAAAACATAATGGCTTCAAACACTGCCAGGCAAATGCCCAATACAAAAACAACAAAGGATATAAGAGCAGATGTAAAACCAACACCAACACCTGCCAAGGATGTCAAGAGATGAAGTTAATATTCAACCAATAAAAAGAAACTCATGATACTAAGAAATAAGATGAAAAATGATTACAAGTTATGGAAGAAATTAAGAACATAGAAGCTTTGGACATATGCATAAAAATTACAATAACATATAAATAGTCATTTAACTTAATAGCCATGCAATTTTTGGGAACCAAGTAAATAAAAAGAATAGGCTTCTAAAATGTATACGGTATATCTAATTATCTATACCATCGGTCAACAATATGATGTTGGGACACTTACAAGTGATGACCTTCATCATATTTGATCAAGAAGAACATACTCCAGTCATTTACCCCCTTTATAAATTTGTCAATGCAAAGGAAAAAATATTCTGGTGTAAATCTATCATCTCGCAGAAGATTAGTGATGACTTAGAACAAAATATACATGTTTATTAAATAAATTGCAGACTTCTTAGGGTTTTTTTCCTACCCAATGTTCCATGAGTTAAACGAAGAGATTAATATTATAGTAACTCTAAGAAAACCAAAAAAAACACTCAACACAGGAATTGTGGTCAAAATAATTAGCAGCTAATAATAGCAAAGGCCTATTTTTTCATAATAAGTAGTGCTTAAATCAAGACTTTATCAAAGTATTACCTCCTAATGTACTCTTATTTAAAAATCGAAAACCCTTGAATGATTGTGATCCCATTCAAAACAAATACTTAAAATGAGAATGACTCCTTCCTATTTTTAAGTCCACTCATGACATCATATTCAAGAAAGAGAGCTGTTAGAGTAAAAGAAGGTAATTTGAAAGAAACCTGAAGCCATGGATCCCAGAAATATCTCAAGAAAGTTCAAGATGATCCCAAAGAAGCTTCCAACTGATGAAGGATGAAGTCTAAAAGATGACATTGCTCTGAAGATAAAAGGTTACAGTGTCACATCTTCCTATATTGACAGTGGATGATGGTAAAAGGTCTAAATGCACTGCAATACAAACCTATACAAAGAAATCGCCATCTTCACTCGATGATCACCATAAAACAACAAAAACATCAGAAAAAAAATAACATCAAAAGAAAAACTCAGATTCCAAAATTTAGACCAAGTTCAAAATAGTACTGCATCATTCAATACTGATTCTCCAAACACCAACGCGTAGAGGTTGATATCACTACCAAGTTCCTGCATGTCAGAAAATGGACTAAAATAAAAATAAAATACAGAAAAATGATTGAAATAATGTAAAAGGCAGTGAAAGTACAGACTTAATAAATGTGTCGTCCTGAAGATTGCAATTTAACTATTTAAGAACTTCAACCCAAGAAAGCACTCTTATGGGTGAACACCATAATGGATGAGCATGATTAAAAAAGAAGACAGAGACAATACAACTCCTAAATTGGTATTATTTCAAAAGCATTACACAGATTTCCGAAGGCATGCCTATCTATTAACAGTCATAAATGTGCAAATTAGGAATCATCAAGTAAAAAAAATAGAACTACTAAAACAATGAACAACAAAAAATATAAAACGTGATGCTTTTATGGACAATATGGCTTTTGGTTTGATCTACAAATGCTTCTATTCTCTTTCTCTTTTATTTGTGCAAAGACAGATGAGAATTTCTAGCCTATTGGATTTGCCATCTTTTGGTGCTGAATTGATGGGATCATGGGATGGATAGGCATCAATAATTTGTATAAAAGAACAACCAAATGACCTTGTATGATAGAAAAATGGATTTCAAGTAACCAGTAACCATTTATCTTGATCATTTAATCTGTCCAAAACAAGGGTCAAATATGCTATATGTTGGAAACTTCAAAATAAATAGTTGCTTTACAAGATGGCAACTTTAAGAAACTAAATGTTTGAAGAATGTGCATGTAATGCTACCGTAGGTCTACTGCCATTGTCTCATACCTGAAAAATTGAAAGTACCGTGACTGGGTCCGTGGCTGATATTAGAGCACCAAACATCATGCATTCAACAAGAGGTAGCTTATACATGAGAAGAATCACGCCACCAAGGTAACTACAACAGAAGACTAATCTTTCAGACAACATATAACATTTGAACCCTAAAGTATCCCTCATTTAAAACAAAACATGGGAAATTATACTTACACTAAGATACCCGTAACTGTGGAGGCAATAAAAGTGCCTAGAACTGCAAATGTGGCAATGGCTCCAAAATTTGAAAAAAATGGTTTCTACAAATGAAACATGTTCATTAGATGTGCTTAAGTCAAATCTAAAATAGTTTTGAGAACTTATCGGTGTTAAGAGCTTACAGGTGCTAAGCTGAATCCTGATTGAGTAAGCAGTAGTCAAGCAAAACAATTGATATCGAATTGGATAATGATTTCCTGTCTCATAATAGAAACAAATGACTAAACAAGAATCAATTTTAAGGATATAATATAATTGGTGGTAGCAAGAACATGAAGAAGAATTCCTCATGAAAATTGAACCATGCCCTGCAAAAATGAACCAAGCCTTCATCATTTGCATAAGTTGACAACATAGTGAGTCAAAACGCTGGGAAGTGTATACAAACCTGATGCTGGTCTGTGTATTTGATACGTTGGCAAGAGCACCAACAGTAATACCTGTTAACCAGAGGAAGAAAAAAAAAACCTTATTCATAAAATTAAAGAAATGAAGCTATAAACCCAAATTTCATTACTTTCAACAACTGTGATAATGCAATTTTTGGATCACCATTTTTGTTCTCACTATCTACTAGTATGAGTTCAGAGGATACTTGACCAATATTTTTTCACTAGATAACACATTACCATATATAAAAGATATATTTTTAAAAATGGATAAGTTCACAAGATAATGCGCTCCCATACAAGGTACAACTACTCAAATATGGTGTGAAACCATTAAAACATATCCAAGACATGCTAGTTCCACCTTGCTTGCATGAAAGACGCACAACTCCATGTTTTTCACCCATCCTTATTCTGACAACAATCATTCATTATTTTTCACACATAACATGTCATCAGTTGAATGAAGTACTAGTCATGTATAATCTACAATAACACCAACATATTCCACATTTCCATTTGCACATTCCCAATTCAATCACGCAAAAGTACACAAAGAAAACACATGATTGTACATAACATGTCATCGACCAAATAAAGTACTAGCCAAGTATGGTTTAAAAACACGCCAGCATATCCGAATCATGCGAGAGTGCACAAACTAAACACATGATCTTATATAATGTATCATCCGCCAAATGAAGTACTAGCCAAGTATGGTTTAAAAACACTGCAGCAAAACCTAATCATGCAAGATTGCATGAACCAAACACATGATTTTATATAATGTATCATCCGCTGAATGAAGAACTAACCAAGTAAGGTTTAAAAACACTGCAGCGGATCCTAATCATGCAAGAGTGCATGAACCAAACACACGATCTTATATATTGTATCATCCACCAAATGAAGTACTACCCAAGCAACAGATCCCACCTCCTCATTCAGAGATTCCCAAATCAATCACGCAAGAGAGCACTAACCAAACACATGATCTTATGTAATGTGCCATTAGCCAAATGAAGTACTAGCCAAGTATGGTTTAAAAACAAATTAATAAATCCCACCTCCCTATTTGCACATTCCCAATTCAATCACGCAAGAGCGCATAACACAAACATATGATCGTATATCATGCGTCATTTGTATCCGCACATTCCCAATTTAATCACGCAAAATCCAACGAAGATCGAAGAAAACAAAACACAACCACATCAAAAGATCAAAAGAAACCCAACCAAACACCAAAATCAACGAAAACAGAGGCGATACCGATGAGCAGAGAGGCGCTGGCCTCGGGGAGGTAGTAAAATTTGTGCCTCCGAAGAACGTGACCAAGGACGAAGGAGAGGACGAGCATCATGATCTGGAGGAGAATCCCGAGTCCGGCCGCCTGCTGCTCCTTCCCCGGCGCCACCGGAGGGCTCTCCGGCGCCAAGATCGTCGCGTTCAGCATCGTAGACGCCGCCATCGCCGGACGTAACGGATCGGTCCGACCTAGGGTTTGGTTAGGGGATGTTCGGGCGTTTTGGAGAAGAGGACGGTTGGAGGGGAACGGAAGTGGGGGAGAATATGCCGCGGGCTACGTTTGGCTTTCCTTCCTTGCCATGTTCTAGAGAATGAGAATTTGTTTTGGGAATTTTGCATCTGTGCCCCCAGAGAGTATTAATACTCTTTTGAGATCGGTTGTCTATCGTGTTCCGTTTGTACGTGTTTGTGTGCCTGAGTTGGAATATCGAACTTACCTGATTGTCAATTGTTGTGAATTTTATAGATAACATTGGTTTTTGTATTGTTTTAGTCCTTGTAGTGGTGGGAAATTGTATAGGATGGAAAAGCATTGGCTTGCATGTGAGGAGTTGTAAGAAAGAATAACTTAGTGAAAGGAGTTAACTTAGTCAACTTAACATGTGTGGGTAGGGCTTTAAATGGGGCGGGTAAAACCCGTCCCGACCCGTCTAAGTCGGGTAGCGGTGTAAAAAATCCAACCTGCCACCCACCTACCCAACTAATAAACGGACCGGGTAGCGGTTGTATTTTCTACCCTCCCCGTTTATCCGATTACTCGCATAAGAATTTAATAAATTAAATAATAAATATTATATATATACATACTTATATACCTTATACATATTTGTATTCTATAATATCTAATTTACTAATAGTGTTATAAAGTTGAAGTTATTTATAATTTTACGGTGTTCATCACATGGGTCGTGTGTTTTAAGGTGTTAATGTGTCATGTTTATAATTTATGGTCTTATGCAAGAAAAAAACATATAAAAATCCATTTATTCATCTACCCGTCCCGCATAACTCGTTTACCCAATTTTAGGCAGGTCGGGTAGCGGTTTAAAAATATTTCACCTGATCGGGTAGCGGTGGGTTCGAAACCCGCCCCGACCTGACCCGTATACGGTCCTAATGTTGGGCTACCTTTGGCCTTCCTTCCTTACCATGTTCTAGAGAATGAGAATTTGTTTGGGAATTTTGCATTTGTGCTCCCGAGAGAATTACTACTCTTCCAATATCTGTTTGTCTAATAGTGCGATTTCAAATCATATATTCTCTTGCACGTATTTACGTCAAAGGTCATGAGTTGGGATGTCGAACTTACCTGCTAGTTGGTGTTGTGAATTTCATAGGTAACATTGGTTTTTGTATCGTTTTTAGTCCTTCTAGTTGTGGAAAATAGTGCGAGGATGGAAAAACATTGGTCAAGTTATGTGAGAAATTGTAAAGAATAATAACTTATTGGAAGGATGAAATTCTTCTTGCAAAAGGCTCGTCAACTTAACCAATGGTCGGTTGTTGTGAATTTCGCAGATAACATTGATTTTTATATCGTTTTACGTCCTTGTAGTGGTTAGAAATGGTACGAAATTGGAAAAACATTAGTCCTGCATGTGAGAATTGTATGGAAAATTACCTCATTGCATGGACAAAGTTCTTTTTGCAAATGCTTAAATGTGCTCTCACATATGACTTAACTTTTGGGTAAATCACTCACATGAAAACGCTTATTCTGTAAGATCAAGGAGTTTTTAATGTACCATAACTTCTGAATTGTGGCAATGTAGTTTGTATTCAAGAACTTGTGAGGAAATTCTTAAATATAAATCTGATCGAATCAATTCACGTTTCATGGCGTATTTATTGCAAACCAATCGAGAAAGTATGAAAAAGAAGCACACAAGGAGAAAACAAAAGTCGATTTTGCAAGGCTAGAGGTGTTGGATGGACACAACAATCGACTGGTTGGAGGTTGTCGATCATTTTTATTATTGGTAACTATAATGGTTGCCAATAATCCAATATCTCGAGCGACCGATAGGATAGTGCAGAATTGGCGTTTTTGTAATGTTCTATGGAAATAAAACATGATTGTCCCAATTCATGGGTGACTAATGTTTTGTTCTATAAATGGTGGGAAACCCATACGTACGGCTTGGTGTGCCTTTATTTGTTGCAAACCATGTAAAGCATGTGACCAAAGTCAATTACGGAGGTTGAAGTTTGTATCTTAGAATTTGAAGAAATTGATCTCCAAAACGAGGAAAGGAGAATCATGTGTGTATGTGGGGCTAAGGGAGTAGACTTAGAGGAAGACAAAGTGTGGTTTCACATACTGTAAATTTATAATAATAAAATTCTTATTAAGATCCGAGGGAAAAATTTGTACTATCCCTCGCTAATTGCTTAGGTTTTATAGACGTGGTAGACCCAAATTTAAGAATATTTTGATCTGACAGAGAAGGTTTACAGTTTTTAACTAAGCATCGAAATATATAAAATATAGCTTTCCTCCAAGAAACTCATTACCCGTGCTTCTAGTCTAGCTGGAAAAGAAATAAAAGGGCTCCGCTTAATTCATGTGTTTCTCCAATGTTCTGGCAGGCTTATGTGAAGAACTCTTTGTTTAACGGAAATATGTATTTGTGGGAGGCTTACTTAAAAACTCTTTGTTTAGTGGGAGTCTTAATCCAAAACAAAAGGTGTAGTGCTCGAAGAAGACGCATGACATGATGGTGTGATTTTGAAGTTAATCCAACAAATTAATGGGCATATCCGATTGGTTTATTATTCATTGAGAGTCATATTATCTCGTGATTTTTTTAAACACTGATGATTAGTTTTATAGTATTGGTGATTTCGCTGTTGTTTCGTATTGGGAAATGAGATCGAGCTTTATCTTGTTTTGAGCCCTAAGGCAATCCTTAACGGATGGCTTTTTGGGGTCGGGTCGGGTCTCGACCCGACCCCAAACCCCTTAATGGGAGGGCGGCCCAGGTCGGGTTGCGACCTGGGTCGGGGACCCGACCTGGGTTCCGACACGGGTTGGCCCAGTTTTTTTTGTTTTTTTATTAAAAATTAGTTTTTTATTTGTTAAATGATATTTAATTGATATGTATATGTTTTTATATAATTAGAATTAATTTCTGAAAAATAAAATAAACGAAAATAATTAATAAAAATTAGTAAAATAAATGTAAATAATTAATCAAAATTAGTAAAAATAAATGTAAGTAATTAAACAAAATGAGTAAGATAATTGTAAATGTATATAATTAAAGAAAATTACCTAGTAAAATTGAACGCATGAATTTACCTAGGTTCACCTAAAAAACCATTAGTAACCCCCTTGCCACCCCTGCCACCTCACCGGCGAGGTAGAACGCCGCTCGCTCACCGGGGAGTGAGACTCCCGACCGACCCGTTGGAGTGGTCATTATTAAATCTACTTTTTTGAAATTATTTGACAATTAGCGTAATTTAATTAGATTAAGTTACTTTAGAAATAATTTATTTAGTAGTTTATGTGTTTTTGTGATGAAATAGAAAATGAGGTAAAAAAAATTATGTGGATGAGAGAGAGTGTTGAAAGTGGGGTTGAGGTTAAGAAGTGAAAAATGAGTTGGGTTGGGTGGTGGGTTGCATAATATTTTTTGCTGACGTGACGGAAAGAGAAACTGGATTGGAGGAAAAAATGAGGTTGGGGTTAATGGTGCTCTAAGGTGTTGCTTGCGTAATTTTCTTTAAAAAGGAATTGCTAATGTTCTCTTGACCAACATAGCAATATTTAGGTAATGATATTTTAAAATTTTATAAATCGTATAAAATCCTATATTACTATTTGAAGCATGATAAAATTTAGGGTTGTAACATGCGGGATGCTTAATCCATTAACCTATCACTCTGCCTTATATTCTGTTTGATTGAGATGGATATAAAAGTTTGAATTTTGATATATTTAAGAATTTCGAGATTCCGAAGTGCCTCTCTAAAATAGAGGCAGATGCAGGTGAGATCATAACCACAACCCTCGATCGTGTCGCCCATTTTAATAAAAATATATATGGATTTTGAAATTTGGTGTTTTGAAATGGTCTTATCTTTAGACTAATTTCTAGTACATATTAAAACGTGTTAGCCATTATAATAAACATAATTTTATTTTGAAATTTGGTACTTCGAGTTTGCCTCATCTTTTGGATTATTACAATGATGGAAGACTAGAAGTTAGTGTTGTTTTTTTCCCTTAATCTATATTAATTTTGATAATTAAAAAATTAATCTTAATCAATCAACCTAATCAAACAAAGTAAGCAAACACGATTGTATGCATTGCATACATATGTGTATACTTGTAATCATCTTAATAGGTTGATCAAGATAATCAAGAAAATGAATATTGAGACAAAGACATCAAGACAAGACTTGTAATCAAAGCTTTGGACCAAGACATGTAATCTTATATTTATTGAGTCCATAAGGTGTAATGTAAACTTGAACACTAGGATTCTATCCCGTCAAGATTCGATAAACCAAACCATTCACGGTCAACTGAAACCTTTCTAGTTCAGTCCACCAAACACCTATCGGTTACCCGAATCATTCCCATCAGTAAACCTTAGGTTGCTTCCTGGAATTACCCTGACGGAAGACCGAACTACCTTCGGTCGACCGAGTAGCCCTGGATCAGTTCTGGACTTTGTTCCAACGGTCGCATTTGAATCGAGTCTCTAGAGTCCAATTGACTTGTCGTAATTCAGACGACTGAATGCCTATCGGTCAACCGAGTTCTTCTTGGCTTTAGGTGTCCAACGACTATTTACACGTGACACTTGACCGTTGCACCCAACGACTATTTGAGCTTCAACTGTCAGCACAAAAGCCACGCTAACTTCGGTCTACCGAAGTGTACACTGTCAACCAAACTTGAGATATCAGAGCCCAACCAATTTTATTGTCCACCTTGGAACGGTGAACCGAATGGAATTCGGTTAACCGAAATTAAATAGGGTGAAGATGAAAATAGTTACCGGAAGTTAGTGAACGGTGATCTGAACCCTAGTCGGTCAACCATATTCTTAATTCAAACCAATCATTCGGATTACCATTCTGTTAACGGTAAACCGAACCTGCATAGAAATCTGCCCGAGCTTTAAGCAAATCATTGCTTCTCATTGGTCTATTTCTCACCAACTCCCAAACGGCTAGTAGATCATGAATGCTTATAAATAGGATCTCATTTGTTGGTTTTAGAACTCTTGAACATTTCATATCTATCTAATACTCAAAGTCAAATCATCTTCATCTTCAAGCTCTCATTTTTCTACACTCAAGCCAAAACTTCACCACTTGCATATCCATTCCATATCTATATCTAAGTGTGCTCAAGTACAGAGTGTTAGTTGGATTGTGATTTCATTTCCATATTCAAGAATCACCCAAATGTTGTAAAGCTTCGAGGAAGCTCCCTCTCGGGTTATGAGAGGAGACATGAGCAAGATAAGGATTGTTCGCGAGGCTCGGTGTTGTAAACGACATTGATCTCGGCCCGGAACGGAGATCGGTTAGTGGAACCATAAGCGAGGCTGGGGATCGAGCGAGGCTTGCGAGGAGGACTAGGACCGGGGTGCGGTGTCGAACCTCTCTAAACTCCGGTGTCGACGATTTTGTGATTTGCAATTGTCTTATCTCTTAATTCTTAAATTAGTGTATTAATTCTGCATTTATCTAGTGATTAGATGACCATAGATCCTAACAGTTAGGACCATCTCCTTTTTTTAATTGAAGATTTATTACTTTTTAAGTAGAAACTAGTGTGTAGTGAGCATCTCGGAATGAAATATCAAGAGAAGAGATACACTACCTAATTTAAGTAGAATGATAACTTATAATTTAAGTTCCAAACCGAAAATCTATATCATAGATCTTATATTACAACACAATATTATGCACATCAAAATCATAAAATTTAAATGTCATTCTATATAAGATCAATGAATCTCGTTTGTTAATCTTTTGATACTTGAAATATCAAATAAAATAATCTTCAAATTTTATGATTTTCGACGTACATTATGGTATTGTGATATAAAACAAGATCTACGGTTAAGATTTTTTTAACAGCGGTGGATCCCTCCTCAGATATCAATTATAGTATTGATCTCAGGCTTCTTAGTACGACCACTATGGCTTCTCAATATGAATGCAAAAGCAAATACACATATTATCGATTAATAGTTATTTGCAGTATAAATATGAATATACTAGCTAGGACAAATTATAGTTTTTCTGTTTGAGCCATCATTCAATTTCAGCTTGACTTTTTGAACTTTAAAACGTCACAACTATTGTAAAATATTACACAATGCATGTTTCACATTTCTCCTCTCATAGCACTCATCAATCTCTCACTTTCTTATTTGTAACTCTTGTAACATACACCATTTAATTTGCTTCCTCTAGCATATAAATAAGAAACTATTGTAATACTTTTGGAATGATGAAATACAACGATTGTTCTCCCCCCAAATCTTCATCTTCTTTGTTCTATGTCTATTCATTTCATAACACATTATCAACACAACTTCGCTCAATGTGATTAACTCAAACACTAGTTCTTCCTTGTTTGATTAAGGTAGTTTACAACATAATGTTGTATCTTGAGGTAGTCTTTTACAATTTATAATATCATTAATCTAATTACTTGTTGAATATACTCATATTATATTCTTAAATGTGATGTTATATGTCTAGAAATTACTATTGCAAAATCCTGGTTTGAAATATCATGTTTTGCATCTTTATATATATTCTTAGATGATGGACTATTAACTTTTGTATTAGTATGATAGTAAAATTTAAATCATGCACATGACATTTATAGATCCAAATGAGTATGTTATTTGATAAATATGCATTAATAGATGTTTATAAGCATTTTATTTTGCAAAAGTTGATCATGTATTTGGAAGATCACTAGATGACTTAACATTTTGCTGATAATGACATAATTTTTTGTGTCTATGTCATATCTAATGCATGTTGTTTTGTTAGAAGCTATAAGTGTTTCTTTTCATCTGTTTTATTTTGTGTAACCTTTTATATGATATTTTGATCATTTTGATTGTTAACAAAGTTAAATATACGACTTTTGATAAAATGGACAAGAATTTTACTTGTCGTGTTTTGGATGTTGAAATCCAACTTGATGCTCTTGGAAATACAAATGAGAAAGAAAAAAAAAGAAATAAGCATAAAATCAAGATAAGGCGAAAGTTGTGTTTTGGCTTCGCAATCATTAAAATGATTTTGGAAATATCCTGATCTAGTCTCGTGCCCGAGTGTGGTTGAGTTGAATATCAAGTTATCGATGAAAAATCACGTAATCCGTCCAATTGATTTGCTCCATTCCCTGAAGTGAATGTATGAGCGCGTGAAAAGTCTTACAAAAGTCTAGTATAATCATTTTGCGACCATGATGTGTGGATGTGAATGTTAATGTTCTTATGGTATATAAATTTGACAATCAAAATGAGTTGTCAAATTAACTCTCCACAAAACAAATATATTTCTAGTTATGTGTTTTATTTGATAAATAATATATACTCTATCTAGTCGATATACATGACCATAGGCTGGAATATCAATACGACAAATGACATTATATACCATGATTCAAATATTTTGTTTAGTATTCACGAGGTTCATTTGATTATCATATTTTTCATAATTATTAAAGAGAGAATCCACATTCAAATCCTATTTAGTTGTTATTTCTGTTGAAATTATATATTTTAAATTGGTTAGTGCTCTCATTAGTCCAGTGTATTTCCATACTTGTGATTTTTATTAATAATACACATGCATATGTTGCTAGCATATCGATATTCAATATTTTTATGTTTGTCATGATTATTTATGCATATCATTATAATATGTCTTTTAATGTTTAATAACAAAGATAGTATTTGCATTTATCGTCTTAAAATGGCAATATATATATACGCATATGATAATATGTTGATATCCATAATTTCTATCTAAAAGACTTATACCAAGTTACGTTAGAATTAATTGAACTTGATATGATTTAATGCATGATTCTTATTTTGATTATATTTTGTCATTGGAAGAACCATATCGTTTATTTTGTAATAGTTGCATAAATAATTTATCTACAACAAATATTTTATTTGCTTGAAATGAAGAGTATGAATATTCTCCGGTCTCATATTTGATTTAAGATCATGAAAGTTGATTTATGTATGATGTATAGTATTGTCATGTGCACTATATTAATATATAAGTATTTCTCTAATTTTATAATGAGAAAAACCAAAATCACTATTGTATATGGTCGTAAAAATTTAGTAGAAAACTCCAGAAGAGTCATATCTATTGTTACATGTGGAATATCTTGACTTTAAATGATGCGTTTTATTTATTAGGTTTCAAGAAACTTATTGAGTTTCAAATCGCCAGAATGACTTGTATTGAGATTATAGTAAAAGTAAAGAAGAATTTTTATAATTACTACAATCATGTCAGGAAGGAAAAATGTTGTTGAGAAAATTACCTGACTTTTGAATGATGTGCATTACATATAGTGGTTTGGTGATCAAAAGACTTGCACTAGTGAATCAAATGAATATTAATTTTAATAACATGTGGTATTACTGATTGTTCAATGATGATAAGATATTATGACATCCACTGAAGAATGAAAAGATTTTTCAACTGAGTATATATCCACGAGTTCTATCTTTTCATGGGATATGATTACTTGTATTGTGCATTACTTGTTATTGAAAGTCATAAACATAAACTATTGCAAAATCACAATATGTGTCATCGTATTTTAGATCATGTGCCTGAAACACACCTTACAAAAAATCGCGAAAGAAAAGAGCATACGCAGTGGAAAAATAAATTGTGCAAATATGAATTAATAATATCTAAATGACTCTGAAACGAGTTAACCAGATATATATGCTCAGAAGTGCCTAAATGAAGTTATCATTTGTATTCATTATGGGTATCAGCAGTGATCCTGTATTTTTAATAACTTAATTGTGTTTTACTAGTTGAACAAAAATGATGTCAAATTTGTCGATCGATTTGCACAATAAAATGATAGTCTCTCTGTTTATAAAATCTCTCAATATGGATCATTATGGGATCTTAAATTTTTTCCATATGTCTAATCTACAACACAAAAATCATAAATTATTTTGTGTCATTGTGGAGATGTTGTAATTTTTATGCAAGTTGGTGAACTACGAATTAGAGGAGCGGATATGTAATTATCATCCCAGAAGGATGACACTTGTAATTGTACTCTTTTTCCTCTTTTCATGTTTTTGTCCCACATGATCTTACTTGATAATATTTTTAACAATGTAGTTTGTACAATTGCGTTAGCATATGTCACATGCTCCTTTTCTCTTAATTTTTTTCGTACTGGGTTTTGTAGCAATGTTTTTAACGAGAGATGAACATAACGCCATATTACTTAAAAGTGTTTGTAAATGTATATTAAACTAATGAGAGAATTATACGCTCTATTAGGGCTGTCAAATTCGTGTTTCGGGTCGTGTTCGTGTCGACACGAATTGACACGAATTTGTTTTTGCTCAACACGAACACGAAATTTAAAAAAAAACCTGACCCGAACACGAACACGAAATTCTACAGCTAAACACGAACACGAAATTAGTAACACGAACACGACCCGAATTGACACGATTTTTTTCTTCGTGTTTGTCGAATTCGTGTTTCGGGTCGTGTTCGTGTCGACACGAATTAACACGAATTCTTTTTGTCAACCTAAAAACAAAATATTCATGATTAATCATCACAAACTCTTTTAAAATATGAAAGGCTACAATGATACATCCATAAACATTCGGAGGCTTGGAGATGTGGATCGGAGATTTGGAGGAGTTGGTGACGGTTGGAGGCTTGAGAAGTTGAGATTGTTTGTTTTAGTTAGGGTTTTTTATTCTCTATTTGAAATTCGGGTATTTCGTGTTGACACGAATTACACGAAACCCGAATTTGATAAACCCGAACCCGACCCGAATTACACTTCGTGTTGTTCGTGTCGACTCGAATTCGACACGAACCCGAAATATGTCAACCCGAACTCGAAATTTCGTGTCGTGTTCGGGTTCGAATTTCGTGTCATGACCCGAATTGACAGTCCTACGCTCTATACTTTTTTTTCCTTCACCAAGTTTTTGTCACGCATGTTTTTACTTGACAATCTTTTTAATGAGGTAGACCGATCAAGTAACAACTTTGCAAATCTATTCACCAAGTCACTGTCTACCAGAGTTTTTGAACAACTTGTTTTCAAGATTGGTGTTTGGCGTTTGAAAAATGCATGTTGAAATAAGGGGGTGATTATACGCTCGACACTTTTTTTCCCTTAGCTAAGTTTTTTATCCCAATGAGTTTTTCTTAGTAAGATTTTTTAACAATGTAGACTGAAAAACATATAGATGAAGATCCAATGAGGAGTGTTATGAAATATTACACAATGAATGTTTCACATTTCTCCTCTCATAATCTCTTCAACCTCTCACATTCTTATATGTAACTCTTGTAACATACATCATTTAATTTGCTTCATCTATCCTATAAATTGTAATATTTTTGGAATGATGAAATACAACAATTGTTTTCCCAAAAACTTCATCTTCTTTGTTATATGTCTATTCATTTCATAACAAAAATCATACCAACGAAATGTTAGATTTGTAACATTTTGTCACTATCTTCATTAATAATTTGTTGTTTTTTATATTCATCATTTATTATTATTTTTGTGTTGTTTTGCGAAAATAGACCCAGTCCAAACATATTATAAATAGTTAACATGGTCATAGATTAGGTGCACATCGTAAATTATCCTATGATTTATCATATGTTGAAAACAACAGAGAGAAGGTAACCCTAATATCAAACTTCAATTAAAAAATTTATTCATCCCAAGTGAGGCTTACGTTGAATACGAAGCACTAAAATGTATTGTCCGACCACAACTGAGTGATAAGTTTATACGGTAATAATAATGTGCAATGTACTATTATTAATCATTCGTTGAATACAAGTCAAGACCTGGAAGTAGAATTCTATAAAGTAAATCCACAATCAAAAGTTGCACTAAAACCCAACGCTGAAACCAATTGTACAGAAATATTAACTAACTAGAATAAAAAAAATCATTGAAGGAAATTGATGTACAGAAAAATGAATTAATAAAAAATCCAACGTTTATGAGATAATATTAAGAAAAATAATAAAATTACCATCTGGGAGGATATCAATAATAAAAGGTACACAAAGGATGAAAAATCACACTTTCATTTATTTTTCGGTGCAGAAGACTCCTCTTAGAACGTTTGGGGGTGATATATTCACACAGAGGGCAAGTTTGGAGGCCTCAAGGAACGTCAATTTTGTCCTTTTTATACTCCTTTCATGTTCAAGATCTTCCCCAACCCTCTTAAGATTACGTGCCCAAAAGTTTGCAAATGGAAGGATGAAAAGATTATGCAGTCTAGATCTGAGAGATGTGTTTCTAAAAAATTATATTATTTCTTCTAATCCAAACATTCCATAACACTGCTTTGAACAAGATGTTCCAAACTTTGGGACTTAGTCACTAAAGTTCAATTTATTCATTGATTTTGACTAGAAGTCAAAATTGTTGTCAACCACTAAATTTAGGTCTAAGCTAATCGAAGACCCGACAGATTGAATGAATTGATCATTTGATCAGCAACCAAAGAACAAGAGAAGAATTTCATTCTCAGTGGGGGTAAGCGCACCTAGAATCCGAGGGAAATAAAATTAGATTCCGGTTGACTTCGAAGAGGAGATTGTTTGTGTACTGCATGAAATCCATGTCTGGATTCAGTCGGATTCCGTGGTAAGTGTTTTTTTGTGTGAGTTTTCTCAACGTTTGAGGTCGAAAATCAATGAATTTTTTTTCGGTCAACCGTCAACCTTTCAATCCACCAAAATGATTTTAATGGACGACCGAACACATTTTGGTCCACCAAAATTCATGACTACATTGACCAGTTCAGACGACCAAAATTAGTTCGATCGACCATCAACATTCACTCATAGAAATCACTGGAATTCTCATTTTGGTCGTCCGTTTTTGTATCCAAATACCTTTAAACTCATTTGTCCAAACATGCACAAACAACAGAATTTAGTCAAAAGGAAACTGATTTCCACTGGATTCTGTTTTCCTCTGCTTTCCCGTTGACTCCAAAAACCACTTTCCGAAATTTTCCACGCTACTAACACCCCCTTGGTGTTCCACTCAGGCAACTTAAAGAGGTCGAACCCCTCTTTTATTTATTATATCCATTGTAAGCCATTTAGTTTTCGTTAGGAGCCACAAAAATACATGGACCTTAGGAGGACAAGTATTAATCCAGGTTAGTTTATATAATGGGTCTCTAACCCCCAGTCTATTAAGAGCTTATGAAAGCTTCTACATGAAGGCGTTCCTTTATCGCTTAAAGTCAAAATTGCTTGTCCTTCAAATTTTGTGCAGGTAAGAATTCTAAGTATGCTTGATATATATAATCTTAGAGTTTGAACATTATTTGGATTTCATTTGAATAAGGATTGGCTTTGAGAAATATTAGTCATCTCAAGAGATAGGTCAGCTAAGGTTAGGTATTTATTTTTATCTAAATTATACACATCTTGTCTATCACATGCTAGAATTATGTCATCTAACCATTTGTCAAACTAGAATAGTGTGGATTTGCCACCACCTATGTGTCTATCCTGCCGAAATTGCAAATAACCGAGATCCAAGACGTGATTCCCTCAAGAAAGGGGGAGAAATGGGCATTACATGCCAACAAAGATAGATATCGACCTCTAGAGAAGCTATATTTAGCTGTAATAATTGTAGTCAAAAGATTGCTTTAATTATACCCCTACTAATAGATTCCATGATTTATTTACTCGGAGTCTAAGCCCATGATATTTAAGATTTAATATACTGTATACCTAATCTCCCATTGATTTTTGGTAGACAACTTTGTGCAATGAACCAGATTTTTGCATCTTGACCCGCAAGTCATTTTTTTTGTTTCTTATATACTTCTTCACGTTGTCTAATCATGAATATAGCCTCAGTCTTTGACCTTCCTATTACAAGCATGAAATTATATCGATTATCTTTAACACTCGCTTCTCTTCGGGCAATATTCAATTATTTGCTCACACAAGGTCAATATTTCATGGTGTGTGAGCGTAGCACATGCGCTTGATGCGTTTACAGTTATTGTAACATTGAATATCTTGTTTATTTTTGACACCTTTTAGATGAGAAAATAAGTTCATTGCCCAGCATTCTAAACTCACAGTCACAGGCCCAAGGTGATCATGGAATTTGGCAAAAAACAAGTTGGTTCACAGGAGGCAATTTTAACTTAATTCCTAAATGAGTTAATTCGGTGAAGCCACCACTTTTTTAAAATGCTTGGAGACATACACAATTGTCGGACTCCCCTATGTTTGCCACGTGTCATCTCGATATTCGTGGGTGGTGTACATGCAAGTAGGGGAATGGTTTATTGTTTCGTTTTTTTGTTGTTCACTCCTCTGTGTCAAATTACAGTTCAATTAATTTTCTTTACTTTTTTAATTTGAAAGTCATAATATATTTTAGAGAGATATAAACATAAATTTCAATCTCTCTAAACCGACAAGTTTGAGTACAATATTCACTATGTTTTCGAGTACTTTTTGAGATCATCATTTTTCTTTAGTTAGTTGTTACTTCATTTAGTTCTAGAGATATGTGAAATTGACGTACGTGACCTTGTACATTTATAAGCATGTGTGCTCCGACCTTTAATCACAATATGGACTCAAATTACTGAAGGAACATCAGGCCGAGCTAGAGGGCCCCAAAATAATTGACAATGACCAAATGAGCACAATTGATCGAAAAATGGGGCCAAATTTGTGCTATCACCCATATAACATGGTGAATAACAATAAACACAACACAGTCTTAAATACCATACCAAATGGACTTCGTGTCGAGCTAGATGACCCCGAAAAATATTTAACAAAGACCTAATGAGCAGGGTTAATCGGAAATAAGGTCAAATTTATACTATCACCCAAATAACATGGGTGACCGACCATTAATCACAACATTGTCGCGTGTTCGAGATGGACATGGTGCGATGCTAGAGGGTCCACAAATGAGTTTCAGCGGGACCTAAGATGAAGATTTGACATAGATTTTGGTGAATCGGTACTATCACCCAAATAGCATGAGTGATTCGACCGTTAATCACAAGACAATCCACCAATGCACTATGGTGTGTGAACAGACGAACGCCCAACGATTTCATACAAATACCGTTGTCTTGTTTGTGTATTACTTAAATGTTTGGGTGCAGCTGGAAAATAACCAAACATGCATGCTTTAATACAACTTGATCAATTAAGTCCTTAGATTTTGCATACGAGCCCCTGAACACTTATTGATATACAAAAATCAATGTTTAACACTTATACTTTAAATCAATGCCCCCAAACATTTCATATCGCTGCTCTTTAAGCCTATGTTTTTGTTGCATTCTTTCGTCTACCCTCTCAGTTTCTTTATTTTGACTTTCTTGTGTCGTTATGCACCAAATTGCACACGAGTTGGATCAATTATACTTTAAACCTTGAAAAACACGCAAACGTGAAATAACACTTATTGATATACAAAAATCATGTGAAATGAAAGTGATAACATGCACAATATGCTTTGTATCAATATGTAAAGGCTTACTAGCTATTAAATTAGTGAATTTATTATGTTGTACATATTATTTCGATATAGTGCTCGTTTTATTCTTGAATTCGTCTTTTTCTATGATTTGATTTGAAAAGTGTACAAAAGAACTCTTCCTTGTGGAGCTAGTTTTTTTCTTCTTCTTTCAAATATTGAATCATGTTATTTGGATATTGGATTCTATGTGAAAATTGTGGAGTGTAGTCGACAAGAATTGAATCTTCAACTCCTCTACCATGACGTTCCAAGTCTATAAGCTTTCTCCAAGCCATCATCAACTACGCTCCTACACCAAAGTTTGGCAATGCCAACGAAGAGATCGAGTTGTTGGAATAATAATCCTTTCCTTGCTTATTGTTAATTTGAACTTCCTTGATGTATATAATCCTCAATGTCCCATAAAAAGTTTTTCAACTCCTTTGCATCGCATGTTCCCTGAACATGATGCACTTTGAGTTTCGGCTAAGGTTGATCCCCTCTCTGGTCGCACACTTCACAAGTTTAATTCACATCATCTTTGATATCCTCAAGATGGTTGACAAAGTCTTCTCTCAATGCCTCCAACTCCTGCCCTTCCCATGAACTCACAACCCAATTGGTCGTCCCCACCATCGAAGCCTCCACGTAACTCCTCCGGCCATTCGAAAGGGTGATCGATCATCTCCAAGAAAAGAAGTTTGCTCGACAAAAACAATCGATCCTTCACAGCATCAGACCACCAACATCTAAAATGTAATCGAAGGTAAAGTGTTTGTTTGACTAGAACAGATGACGAATTCAAATGCCCATTCGAAGTTTACAACTAGAAAGAGCATAGAACGGTCGATTCACAGAGAAATTGTAACGTCTCGAAACAGCGGAAATTTAAAAATTATTATTAAGACATCAGAGACCAATAATCAAAGACGGGACTGTTACTTCTCATAAAATATTTAAGCGGTGCACCATATTACATCAGAGTTTTGTCAAAAAACTACATGATTACATCAGAAACAACAAAAGGAGATACAAGTAATCATGTCGATCTCAGTGGTCCGAATGAGAGGATCTGATCCCAAAATGCGCGCGCCCGCTGATCACCACCCAACGGGACCTATTGCGGTCCTGAAATAAAACATGCAACAACAATGCCTGAGTTTCCATAAGGAAACCTCGTATGCCAAGCTCACATACATGCATGCAGTAGTACAAATGGACCTATCATACTAGTAGCATGTCATGTCATCAACAGTAAGGAAAATAGTTCCCTCGAAGGGTAACACGGGACATCAGTCCGACAATCATCATCGGGTCTCCCAAGGAGACCTACCGTAGGCATATACGGTCTAGCGGAACAAGACGTGACGCTCCCAACACGCGGCTATACTAAACATGGGGTTCGGCAAGGAGCATCCGCCAAGTCCGCGCCATAAGAAACAAATATGTAACTTCGTGGTCGAAACCACCCCAATGGAGTCGTCGCTCGGTCGGTCTATCAATCATCATCTCAGTAGGTGCCCAGCTGAGGAAAATGTTGGTTTTTTTGCCTTAATCTATATTAATTTTGATGATTAATTAAATCAATCTTAATCAATAAACCTAATCAATCAAAGTGAGCAAACACGATTACATGCATTGCATATATATTTGTATACTTGCAATCATTTTAATAGGTTGATCAAGACAATTAAGGAAATGAGCATTGTGACAAAGACATCAAGACTCAAGACTTGTAATCAAAGCTTTGGATCAAAACATGTAACTTTATATTTATTGAGTCCATAAGGTTTCATGTAAACTTGAGCGTTAGGATTCTGTCCCGTCATTTATCGAAAAATCGAACATATTTCGGTCAACCAAATCCTGCCTAGTTCGGTCCACCGAACACCTGTCAGATACCCAAATACTTTCCACCAGTAAAATTTAGGTGTTCTCTGGAATTGCCCCAACGGAAGACCGAACTACCTTCGGTCGACCGAATAGCCATGAACTGGTTTCAGACTTTGCTCAAACGGTCGCTTTTGAATTAAGTCCCTACAGCCCAATTGACTTATTCCAGTTCGGACGACCGAATGCCTATCGGTCAACCGATTCCTTATTGGCTTTATGAGCCCAACGATTATTTTACACGTGGCACTTGACTGTTAACGATAAACCAACTTCCCACTCAATGTCAGCGCAAAACCCGCGCTACTTCAGTCTACCAAAGTATACACAGTCAACCGAACTTGACATTGAAAGGAATGTGTTCTAAAAGTTTTACTTTTATATGGCAATTATTATGAATTGGATGTGCAAACATTTTGTTCCTTGATTATGGTATTCGTCTTTTGGAAGTGTTAAGGAAAAGACGTTTGGTCAATAACCGTAGAGCTCTAAAAGATAATAGTTTACATAAATAAAAAGTTATTCACAATCATGATAATTAACATGGAACATTAATTACCGAGATAAGATTGTCGTGTTGGTCATCGATTATTGTAGCTCTACAAATAATTGGCGACACGAGTATATAAAAGAGGAAAATATTACTTTTATATATTGAATAGACCTAACAAGTAAAACATTATGGAATTGTGTTTCGTGTCATTAATGTTTTACTGTGTCTTGGATCCTAAGATATGAGACTTATATCTTTTCACTCAAGAAATGCTTAATTTGATTATTGTCAAAAGCTATCAATGAGTATAGTGATAAAGACAATAATTGGTTGAACATGACTTGTGCTGGAAAAGATAGTCAGTCAAACGATTATCATTGCCCTTCTTAATTGAGTAATGATATTAGTTGGCCCCTTGATAAAACAAAATTATAATGTGCACAATGTAACTTGAGTTAAATTACATAGTTATAATTAGCTTAGAGAGATCAAGAAATGAATATAATACAAAGATGACAAATTCTATTTTGTATATATTCTTAATATCATGAGGCAAGGGACGGACACAAGTGATGCACTTACATCACTAAATGGATCGTGTTTTGGTTCGGGTGGAACAAAGACATCTATACTAATTGGGTAACTATAATGTGTAGCTAGATACCGTTTATAGTTTGAGATATTAAGTGTTTAATATCGCTGCCAATTTGACTTAGATCCTCATATAGGTCGCACCACAAAACTGAGAAATAAGATACTTGATTTTAAGTTCATATGATGTGTCGGGTTTCATACCACAAAAGAGACAACCCGATCGACCGTTCCCAAAAAGATTCGGTCGACCGAAAGTCTGCAACGGTCGAACTCTCTACGCAAAACCTAAGTCCCAACGGTCGAACAAGGGACTAAAATCGGTCGACTGATACGAGGTCAAAATCCGGAGTCTGGTCAACATCAATTCAATACTACCGGTCGACCGACTCAGGGGCCACAGTCAACCAAAAACTATCACGACATCCTAGCAGTTCTAAGTCATATAACAGTCGAACACATATAAAGAAATGGTCGAACAAGCATGCATCATAATTCAGTACACTTAAGTTCCGGTCGAACGAACACAAGAAACCGGTCGACCGAAATACAACAGGCAACCCCGACCCACCAACACAATGCACTACCAGTCGACCGCCACAAGGCATCATCCGACCGGTGTTGGTTAAAGTCGGGCAAAATACATTAGTATTTTTGACCAACCGAAATCAACGGTGATTGACCAAAAATCAACGGTGTAGGGCAATCCGAAGGGACCCGGTCGACCGTTGGTCGTCTGCAACCTTGCACCAGCCAATGATTTACGCCGTTCACGTCGCCGGAGAGGTCTCCGACCTCCCCCGACCGACCAACACATCCCTCACACGAGGGTGAACAACAAACCACACTAAGAAGCCAACATACCTCTCGAAAGCGACGAAAACCGCTGGAGCCTCGCTCGCGCAATGTCACCTCCGGGACCTCCTCGCGCGTCCACCTCCGCACGCTTCAAGTTGGAACCGCACGCCTACTCCACCGGAGTCGTCACCTCCGTCGCTGCTCGCCGGACAAGGAAAGGAAAGGGAGTGAGAGAGATGAACGAATGGAAGAGAGAAATAGATTTGAGCTTTTAAACCCAACACCCATCTCCTCACCAACAATACTCGCCTCCCTACACCCCTCACCCATCACCAGCCTACTGCTCCTCCTCTATTTCCCATGCAAAGCCACACCTCAACCACCATTGGCACTAATCAACCCTAAGGAGGGTTAGGGACATTACAGAAATGGTCAATCCTTTCTAGGTTTTCAAAGTGAAGCTTAAGCATACGAACAAAAGTAGTCGACCCAAGAGCAATCAGTCAACTAATTAGTAATTTGCCTTAACTATTCGGTGACTATAAATAGCTAACCGTTGGAGATTTGGACTATTCTCTAAAAAAAAACATGTACCATTTTAAGAAAGATGATAAATGTCATTTCAGTTGCTGTAACAAACTTTAACCACTTAAAAGAATTTTGACAACTACCATTTCAGACAACTGGTGGGAAAATGGTTGACATATTTAAGGGTTAAGTGGTAGGAAGGTGGATGATCTATGTGGACGATCAACCAAAAATCAAAACTAAGATGATTTGCATTTTAAATTTTAGGATAGGTCTACCCAACAGGGAATGGTTGACGAGGCAACTTTCCAATTCAAATGCTCAAATGTACAAGATTTCATGTAGATTCAATATATATATATATGTGTGTATATATATATATATATATATATATATATATATATATATATATATATATAATCATGAATTTTCTAGTGAGTTCAAGGTTTAATTTTTCTAAATTAAACTCCTATAATATTCACCGCTCATTTCAAATTGTAAGGTAGATTAAGAAAAAAACGGTTATGCTAATGAATTGTGAGATTAACTGTAAATAAGATCTAATGGTGAGATTGTAAGAGACTTAAATTAAATTTGATGAGCCTTGAGCTCACTAGAGTTTGACCCTGTATATAATTACAAATTTTCATTCAAGCTTCGTTACGTAGATATAAAATTACAAGTTTTCGTTAAGCTTTGTATTAGGCCAACTGGATCCTAACCTGTTTCAACTTCACATGTTACAAGTTAGATCGAAGATACATCTACAAAATTTGTCCAAAACCCACTTTACGACTCACCTATGAAGTGGGTTGCAGACGATGTTGTCAATGTTGGATGTTAGTGTCAAATCACTTTGGTCGCGCGTTGACACATTTGTGCCCAATTCCAAAAGTATTCATGGTTCACTGTTAATACTTAAAATCAACTCCTAACACTTTTGCGACCTTAAACCACAAATAAAGCCTAACCCTGAGAGTAGAGTTGTTGATCAGTTGATGTTATTACTACGTATGTGAAACTCTGAGTAAAGATGTTGATTTCTTATGTCATTCAAATCTTTTGTCCCAAGATCACATAATGTCATTTAAAACAAACTCCAATTAGCTCATTTCAAGGCTTATCACATGGTAATCAAGTTCTTATAAAACCCGGTCCAATCAAATAAGGAAAAAATATATCAGTGAATTGATTAAGTAATCTACACAATATGTTGAAAGTATGAAAATCCAATAGTACTCATTCTAATTTTTCCGAATAATTATTTTTCAGCACGAAACTCACCCCCATTAATATTATTACACCTCCAAAGTCCAAACCCATCCCCCATTATCCACCACTGTAGCACAATATTTTTATTCCATCCAAATCCCAGACCTTTTTAACCCAGACTACACACCCCCTAGACCAGTATCGACTCCATCCCCATTTCCCTCCAAATTTCGCCCAATTTCAAACCCTAGAAATCCCAATTCCCCCAATTCCATCCCGACCCGAACCCTACACCCGACCCCGATCCCCCGACACCGTCCCCTCCCGTTCCCGTGACCTATCTCGCCCCGCTCGGCTCCTTCCCGTCGTTGGTTTCGGCCCCGCCTAGGGTTTTTCCGGACCGTGTTGGATTTTTCGAATCAGGTCTCTTTGTTATGCTTTGAACTAGGGTTTTCGAGCTGTAAAAGACCTAAAGTTTTTTTTAACGGTTCCTTGTTGGTTGCAGTTCGTTTGGAGAAGCGGGTTGCGGGACTCATGGGAGCGTGAACCTGAATTTTATCAGAAGTCGTCGAATTTGGTGTGGAAACGTGTTTTTCGTTGTCGTGTGGCGATGTTTAGTGTGTCGGTTTGGGGTTTGGACGTAAGTAGGGTTTCCGGTTGTGTTGGTGTAGTTTGAATTGTTTTTTTTTATATTTTGGTTTTTGTGTTGGAGTTGTGGTTAGTGTTGAGTGTGGTTGAATTTGAATTTGGAGTAGACGTTTGGGTGTTATTGTGTTTGGCTGTGGCGGAACGGTGTGAATACGTGGTTGGCTGGCTGGCGGGATGAGCAGTGAACTGGGATGCTGTTTGATTGGAGATGAGCGGACATGAGTAGGCCATCATTCCGGCCTCGTCCTCTAGACATCCATAAGAAGCTCCCAATTGTCAAATCCATCAAGGAGCTTGAAGATGATGATGCCCCGACTGCCACTTCTACCCGCAACTCTCAGTTGCAACGTATCGCAGCTGAGACGGAAAATGAGGTGACGACTGACTTGTTTTGTGTCACATGACACATCCATTGTATAATCTTTGAGACTAGTTTCCGGAAATTACTTAATTAAAAAAAAGCGGCATGTGGTTTTCATTATAATTGCTGTCTGTCACCTTGATGCTTCCTAGGTACAACAAGGTGGTCCCAAGAAGATTCCTCAAGAGATACCCATCCCTCGGTTTGTTGTTGCGGAAAATTATGAAAGGGATTACACTCCAACATTCTGTCAACCAACATCATACCTACGTGGAAGGGGAGGTCTGTCTGTCTGTCATGATTTCCTGAAATTTTGTGTGCATCATGTGTATTATGCATGTTGTCACCCTTGTATTGATAAATAATATTTTTGTGCAAAATACAGCAAGGGCTGAGCTTGGGGACTTCGTTGAGTACGACCTCAATAATGAAGATGAGGATTGGCTCGAGGAGTTTAACAAAGACAAGATGATTCTTACGCCAGAAAAGTAACGCCATTTATCCATTTCTAGCATGTCAAATTATTTTCTTCAGGACCTCTGGCGCAGCAACTTTAAGCTTTTAACCACTGGCATATTCTTTTGTATTCTCTATGCTAGCTTTTTTTTTGGAGATGTAGTTTGTTTCTAATTGGCTCAGATGTGTAGAGCAGACTGAAATAAATTAGAAGAGTACTGCCTTTATAGAGTTGTCTGGCATATGCCTTGTCCAATATTTAGATTCATGTAATCAACTTTAAGATATGCTTTGTCACTGTTGTTTGGGTTGAATAGTGAAATTTACCTTGGCAGTTGCAATGAAAAGCTGTTTTTTTCTACGCGTTTGTAGAAAATCAAAATTGTCACTACTTCAATTCATGATGCTCTGTGTTTGCTTTCTAAGAGTATGTGGTATTGATTGAGTCAAGGGGTCTCAATTTTGCGTCACATTTTTCCTTGCATCACAATGAAGATGCAAGATCTGAACTTGGTATGGAACTGAAAGTCTATTAGTTTCTGATAATGGATTTACACATGTATAGAGATGTTGACATAGTATTCCATGGGAGTTCCTTTTTGCTTTTCTGTATGCACTCCCATTCTCTTGCCTTTTCTGATGATGTCCCACACCGTGGGTGATGCAGATTTGAAACGATTATGTTCAAATTGGAGCTCTTGGATCACAAAACGAGAGAAAGAGTTGGAATTATAATCCAAACACTTGGAACACCTATTCCTGTTCTTCTAAGACTTGATGCTGCAGTGGAGGTGATTATTCAATGCATATGATTTAGGATTTCAGCTTCTTCTCCCGAATAGGCTTACTCAGACTGTTGTACTTTATTATTATTTTTTGTTGACTTGACTCTTTTTTGTGAAGCAAATGCACTTCTTCTTGAACTGTTTGTGTCATTTATGATATTCTATATCTTCTTTAGCTGTTTATTGTATTTTCTGTAGATTTTTTTCCAATGGTGTATTTTCTGTTGATTTTCGATTTTTTTATACCATTTAATGACATTTACTATTCCTAAGATAAATTCTTCTTCTCATTGTTACTATTTGTTGCCAAGTACTGACCATAGTTGTTAATTGGTTGGATAATGATGTTCATTTTGGTTACTGTTGTGCTTATATTTTATTTGAGTTGTACATGTGCTTTGCCTCTTCTGGGTTTTCATTATGTGTCATGAGCATATACAAGACAAGGAAACACAACCAAAATGGAAATTTTTGGAGATCAGGCTGTTCTATAAGTTCTGCATCATGATTACCTTCTGTCTGCTGAACTTATCTTTTTCTTCTGTAGGCTTTGCAATCACTTAATGTGCGTTACTCTGTTCTTCAATCCGTATATAACTACTGGAAGGATAAGGTATCACATTTTTCTGAAGAGTAATTTAAATCAACATTAAAATTTTCCTGGCATTTTCAAATTATGCTACCAGCCTACCACTTGTTGTAAAAGTAATTTAAAATAGAATTGTAGTTCTTAGGAGAAGAATTATTATTTAGTCAGTATCATGTTTTATTCTAAAATTATGCTAGTGTACAAATTGTCAAAATTTCCATCTTGTACTACTACTCTAATATGTGCTGTTTTGTTTTATCAGCGGGTGCGATGGCAAAAACCAATCTTGCAGCGGTTGCAGGTTTGTATGCTCCTTTTAATACTTCTTTCCATCTTCTTACTGTTGAAGTTGCAGATGCCACCCTTTTGAAATTCAATGTGTGAATTGTTGTGATTAGTACTGAAAGCAATTTTATAGGACTAAAGGCAGTATTAGTTTATCATCTGTCTAACTTATCCTCTACACTTCTCTTCCATCTGCCACCAAACAAAGCAATTAGTCTTTATGGATCACATAATTATGTTCTGTGATGATTATTTTTCCTTCTATTTACCTTAACGAAAGCTGTATGCTTACATAATCATGCTTTATTTCAGCCACCTCCTGCTGTCAATGATACAAATCCATACAATGTATTCAGACCTCGGGAGAAAGTACACAGGCTCCATACAAGACGGGTTTGTATCACTCATCTCTTCCGCTTACATATTCTTTTAACATGTCAACTATGCATTGTGTATTTATCAATGCGGTCATGAATACTCATCTCTCCTGCTTACGGGAAATACTGATGTCTGTACTTTTTCAGATGCAAAGACGAGAGAACAATATTCAATCTTTTGAAAAGCTGCGCCAGGTAATTCATCATATTTCATTCAGAGGTTATCAACAATTTTGCTTTCCTACCATGATGAAATCAACAAGCAAGATCTTGTTATGTGCTTTGAAAAACTAGTGTGTGGACCCATCTTCCCTACTTTCTGAAAAATGTCTAATTAGCCCACTGAGTCACAAATATAACATCTCGATATGATTTTTTATTATATGGGCCCTGAATCAACTTTTCCATAACATGATCAAATTATGATATTCATTTTCCATAGCAACCTATATCTATGATGTTGCACCACATATCCTTGAAAAACACTACTTTAATGGCTGAAGATTGTATGTTCTCCCTTTAAACTATCTTTTACTTGCCACCTACCAAGTAAAGATTAATGTGATCAGATTATTTCTCATCTGAACTGCAAATCAGCGTGATAAATTTTTAACAAAAGTCTGATAAGTACTTCGATGAAGAAAATGAATGGTGGAAAGGGAGGAATTGAAGGGGAAAGATTCATGCGATGAATCATATCACTGGAAAAAACACAAGTTTATGAATTATCATTGAAAAACTTGCATGTGATTTTTTTATCAATCTTGCATGCTGTTTTCTCAATTTGTGAAGCATTGTTTCATCATCTTATATCTTAACTTACATGTTTCATGATTTTTGTATAAATATATATAGCTGGTTTATCTTCATGATCACTGAACAACAATTTGATGCTTCTCCATAATGTCTGAGTTTTAGCTGCTTCAGTGTTTATGATTGATGAATTTTCTGAGTATCGTACTGCAGGTCAGGCGCAAACTTGATCAAGCAAAAATAGTATTGGGCGCCCTAATCAAGGTTTCATTAAATTCTTACCCTTGAATTTTATTCTACTATGGCACCAAGGTATAAATCTTCTTTCCTTCTCAGAGAGAAGAGAAGAAGCGAGAAGTCATGGAGAGTGAAGTCAATCTTCAACGTGTTCAGTTAAAATACAAGGTATTTTACTTGAACAATTTTGGCAGAAGTAATCCATCATTTAATGTTAATTCTACTCTCTACCAATTAAAAAAAGTTTGTTCTACCATTCTTTTCTATGTAACTAAAAGTTTAAAACAGACCTGCCACTTCAGAAAGATTCACTGGGAAACGCTATGTTTACAACATGATGGTTGTTATCCTGCTTGTTATTGCAATCACTTTAAGTTTAGTAGTAGCTTATTTGTATTATTGACATTTTATATTATGCACCAAGGTATAAATCTTCATTCCTTCTCATATATTGAGCAAACCTGATAGGCATGCTAATGTCGATTTTTTCTCAGCATGAGGCTCAGATTGTTGAAGATGGAGCAGCACTGCCTGGTCTGTCAGTTGCCTCTTGCAGATTTGGCTCAAGCGAAGATGATCTAATTGATTCAGATGATGCAACAATCAACCGTCCTCGTGGTCGTCCTACAATGAACAATACGTCTTTTGTTGATTCGAAGTTGAGGTTTTCACGTCGAATGATAATCCGACGCAACCAAGAGAGATTGGTTCTCCAAATGAAGGTATGTGAGAATGCAAACGTTAATTTACTGCTTTTGGGTGTTTAAATTCACATCTGATTTAAATGGAAGTTAATTGCTGGCAGGTGGCAGAACCTGTGCTGTTGTTCGCAGAGCCTGTTGATCCAGGAAAATTGGCAGCTGCAGGCATTGTTCCACCACCAGACCCACCTGTTGAGGATGGGTCGACTGAACCTCCTTATCGTTGTCGCGGAAGAATTGGAAGAGGGGGACGTATAATCTTTGATAGATGGAATCCACTTCATAGAGCTCCTCTGGTCCCAGATATATCCCCCTATGCACCTGCAAAACCCATGCCTCCGCGAGGTGATGGTTGATGTGTAGCCTACTTTTTGCTCAAACTACGTAGTATCAGATTGGGCATCTAAAGTTGAGAATTCTTTTTTTCCGGCAATCCAATGGATCAATCGGGCCCTTCAGGTTAATGATGACCTGAATAAGCAAAACTATCTACGGTGGGGATGAAGTGCCAAGCAGAAATCGGTCGTTTGCACCAACAAGCAAAACTCAATGATTGACAGCTTCAGTGCCGTACAAGGTCAAGTGGTTCTTGGTTTTTGGCGAAATATTAGCACATCAGTTCCGGTGATTTTACAACTCGAGCTCGGCTGAGCGGTCGTAGTCATGTGTTTAATCAATTGTAATTTTTGGTTGCAATCTTTGTAGTAATTGTAGTGCTCATTAAATTTAAATTCAAAATGTTCGTTTCCAATTTTCCAAAACTCTACATCAACAGTGGAAGCTGTGGAAATGTGAAATGCGGGAAAGTCACTTTTCCCATTTTGTTAACTTCGGATTTTACTATTGATGACCCCTGACCCTGCCTTGTCCCATGCTTTCACCACCTTTAGTAGTAGAAAGGATTCATGGGTCGTTAGGTTCACGCAGGTGTTTAAACAGAATGAAATCCAGAAAGGAAAACAAGTAGAAATGAATGATCGTGATTCTTCCTACTAAACGGAATGAATTGTTCTCTGATTCTCTTTGTGATTGTTTGGTTCAAGCAAGGAATCAAATTATAAATTTTTATTTATATTATTTTTTAACATGAATAACCTGTATTTATGAAGAACATGTGTCAAATATACATGTAATATGAATAATTTTTTTCCTCAATAAATAAAAAATAAAGTAAAATCAACATCTTTACCCATCCAAATACCACTAACACATAATACTTGTTTTCCAAAAATATATAAAACATACGTCTAGTAAACATACATCACTACAACTTACTTGAAAGCCATACACGAAGCATCAACACAAGACTTAAGCATTGTTATCGCCACTTCCACCAAGAAGACTCTTTACATAACTACTTTTCAAAACCTCTGGATACTTTGAAAAGATCATGAACTTATTTGATTGTGCAGTAAGAATGTTGACTACTTCAAAAACTTGGGTAGGAATGACACCTTCCAAATTAAAAGACAGTAGTTCTTTTAGCACTTGCTCGACTATTTTTTGCTCTCGGTCATCAGCACGCTGCTCTCGATCATCAGCACGTGCCATTACATTGGCCATGGTGGAAAGATGAACATTCATATCTTTCATGAATACTTGTAAGCTAGCCAACTCGTTAGAACATCTAACACTATCACTCCCTCTCTTATCTCTTTTGAAGTTTTTTTTGGTCTTCCAACTTTTTTGACGGAGGAGCAAATTCAACTGTTTGAGTGACATTACCACTACCAACATCATCATCCTTATCACTTGAATCAAGTGTAACTTGAGCAGGGGTAGTTTGTTCCATATTGCTAACCGCATCAACAAAACCTTTAGCTGGTTTTCCAGTGGCATAGTCCTTGCCATAAATACTCACGACTTCATGAAATCCGACCATCATGTGTCGATCCCTCCCAACCATGTAAGACATATAAATTCCATCTCGGGTGAGCATACCCCTAATACATTCATTGCAAGGGTACCTGTTTGTTCGTTTTAAATTTAGACCGCAAGTGCACAACCGTCGGTGAAGACGGGGCAAGCACGGGTCGTCCGCAGGGAGGTGAGTAGCCTCTAATATGATCGAAATAATATGGCGAAAAAGGGGAGGAGTTGTAGATTACGCTAAAGTTAAACTACACTAAACTAATAAGTACGAAATGCGAAAGAAAGCACGAAAGATTGGAAATCAGAAAAAGAAACCCCTAAGGGGTGGAGTTTGTACACATATGAAGTGAAATAAGTGATGAATGATTCGTGTAAGCGTGTATGTGTGTGACGTGTATGTTTTCATGCATATGAAGTGTTTAAAGATGTGGCAAAACCTATCAATCCATTCACACAACGTATCGACAATTACTACTTAATCAACATAAGATTAGGCTCAGGACAAGAAGTAGGGCTGAGCAACAACCGGTCCGGGTTTCGGTCCGGACCGGATCCAACCAGTCTGGTCTTCAGTCCGGACCGAATCCAACCGGTCTGGGAACCGGAGCCAATTCGGCTCCGATCTGGATCGGTTTGATTTTTTTATATTTATATTTTAAGGTAAAAACCTGGACCGGTCCGAGGTCCGGACCCGATCCGGTTCTGGTTCCGGTCTGGGTCGGACCGGTTGCACAACCCTAATGAGAAGTGTCTAAAGACATGACAAGACTCATCAAAAACCATAAAGGCATGTGAAGAACAAAGGTAAGCATGAGAGATGTCTAATGTTATGGAAAAACTCATCAAAATAAAGTTTCTTCAATCAATCAAGCAAACAAACACAAACACAAATACAAACACATAACTAACATGTAGCATATTCAACAAGAATTTTCAGTCAATAAACATGAGAAAACTAAACATGGGAAATGTCTAAATCTTATGAAAAAACCCATCAAAATTCCCCAACATGTAGATAATTAAATACCCCAAATGAACATACAAAACATGCAAGTCTACGCAATCAAAAATTCATCAAACATCCAAACTTCACAATATATATGAATATCGTCTCCACCGCCCAAAGAGGATGGATCTACTCACTACACATTATTCAAGCAATTAAACTAAAGAAGAAAGGAGACATTCTAACTAATTTAGCTTAAGATCAAAGAAACAAGACTAAACTAAGTATGCATAAAAAGAGACAACATGAGAACTAAACAATAAAAAAATTATTTTATTAAATGACTCACATTACTAGTATCATTCTTCTTCACCTTGAGTTTTTGCTCCAAGTCTTACTCCAAGTAGAGAGAATGCCACAAAGCAATGGTGAATACAAATGAGGAGGAAGAGTTCTATTTATAGGCGCGAAAAAAGATAACCGGGGACAATCTCCCAGTATGGGACTAATGAAACCTTCCTAGAATACACATAAACACATAACCCATGTCCTGAAGAAACCAGGTCGGATTTGGAGGCAAACAGACTACTAATTGGCAGTCACTTTTTCCCGGATCCGACCCATTTTCGGATATGTTCTTTAGTTCTTCAATTTTTCACATGGGGTGCACTCGGTTCGGTAATTGGAGTGTCAGCCTGAATCTAATTGCCAAAATACTCATCATCATGGTGTGGAGTTTCTCGATTTTCACATTGGCCCTTCGGTTTTACATTGGGGTCCCTCTCTTGTGCATCTTAGTCCATGAGTCTTGCAACTTAGTCATTTTTCTTGCTTTTAGGTCCTTTTATGCCTTTTCTTCTCAATCTTGTTTATTTCCTGAAACTAGGCCTGTCAATCGGGTCGTGTACGTGTCTTATCGTGTCGTGTATGATCGGATGCTAACAAGTATTGGGTATACACGAACCCGACACGATAAGAAATCGTGTACACGAACCCGGACACGGACACAACACGATAATTTTCGTGTATACACGGACACGACACAATTTCTTATCGAGTCGTGTAACACGAAACACGACAATACCCGAATGGACACGGAGATTACCTATATACACGATAATTACCTACAAACACGATTAGAACCTACATACACGATAATGACCTAATACACGATAAATACATATATACACGAGTAACCATTTAACCACGATAATACCTGTATACAATAATAGACACGATAAAGACTCGACTACACGATAGACATGAACTTGTAGAATTTCCGAAAAATACCAAATAAACCTAAAAAATACAAGATAATTATAGTATAATACTAGTTTTCTCAAGTTCGAAGCTTCAAATAAATAGTTTCACAACATATAATGGTCTAACAATACATGCAAAATAACATAACAGTTCAAAACATCAATTTCATTTTCCAATGCTCTTCTCCTCCAAGTACCTATCCAATTCTGATTTTTCCAAGAATGAGTGGAGTTCTGCATCTTTTTTTGCATCAAATTCCTACAAAAGAATTATATAAAGAGTGCATACATATTGAGAAACCTCAGGTCAGAATGATAAATCCAAACATGAAACATTTTTGTTTTTCAGGAAGTGCTCTTGGAAAACCCAAAAATGAAACTTTTGAAACTGCAAACCGAACATCAAAAATGTTGAATCTTTACCATACACCAACTCAAAAAACCCAAAATGGTACTCAAAACTAAATGGATTGAACCTTTGAGTCCTTGACCACCACAAGCAAACATTCAAAACATCCTCACAACCATTGCAAGATTGGAGACCAACCCCGGTAAGATCCAAGCTTTGGCTACAATTCACCAAATTGAATAAAAATCGAACAACCTAAAAACATCACCACACATCATAGTCCAGGAACATCAAAGATCAAATCAAAACCTCAAAAAGATCGAAACATTATCATACACTAACATTCACAACAAACGCTAAATAAAAAAATAGCAAAAAGATGGACAATCATATCAAAAACCAATCTAAAAAACTTGAAATTTGCAACACTGGGTAGCTCATTAACAACCCAAATCAAAATCAACCTCAACTGGTCCGAATATTAACAATCAAACTCCCAAACAACCCAAATCGAAAGCAAACCAAAAGAGACCCAAATTCCACCAAATCAAATGCAAACCTGACAAAATCAAACCTTGACTAACCAAACTCCCAAATCACACGCAAATCCCAAAAGGTCGAAACTTTACCAGACCCAAATCATATTTAGTAGGTATATGATAGAAATGATATCGTGCATTAGTAAGGTGATTAGTTACTCAAGAAAGCTGACCTTGCAAATGGACATGAAATGATGATCATTCTCTCTATCGCTAATGTCGGGGGGGGGGGGGGGGGGGGGGGTTACCACCGTCTCCGATGTCCCGGTTGAGGGAGGTCATCTTGTGCCCCCCGACTAGAACTCTAGGGACCTTGACGAAGCCGGTGGCCCTTCTGCCATGGTCACTTGAAGCTCGGTCCCAAGGACGACGTCGGCTCCAAGATAGGTCCTTACGAAGTGGTCGACCATAATCCTAGGGTTGGCAGTGACGACGTACCTCTTCCCGAAGGAACTGAAGACCCTCCAAGTGTCAGGATGGACATCGTCGGCGTAGAAGCAGGGGAGAATGGATCGAGCGACGATCTCGATGTCGCGAACCTTGAGGCCGATGAAGGCGACGAAGATGAAGGTGTTGATGGCCAAGGCCTCGTAGAAGAAGATGTAGAAAGTGTAGACGAGGGGGACGGAGAGGAGGAGGACAAAGCGATGTAGGAAACTCCTGGCCTCAACCGCCACAAGCATGAAGTAGGGGAATGCGCTCTGGGAAAGCAGAAGGGTCCCGTCCAGGTCTGCCGCCATCGTCTGGTTCGACCTGTCGGCGTTGACAGATTTGCACTCTGGGGAAGGAGACGAACCGAGTGAGTGTGGAGAGGATGTGCTGGATGGGGAGTGGTGGCGAGTTAGGGTTAGGGTTAAGGGTGAGGAAACGAGGAACTGAGGAGGAGTGAGGGTTTGGGTTCAGTTGGGATTAATTTGGGCTTGGGTTCGGAACTTTGGAGTTTGGATGAGTTAATTTGGGCTCACATTAGTCGGTTTGGTTTAGGTTAATCGGATCGGGTTCTAACGTGTATATCGTGTCTATCGTGTATACCTAATATACACGATACCATTATCGTGTATGTTATCGTGTATTTAGTGTATAGACCCTCATACCCGGACCCGACCCTATAAGGATTCGTGTATCGTGTCGTGTATGCTTATCGTGTATTCGTGTCCAGGTTCCTGTACCCATACACTAAATTATCGTGTCGTGTCTGATTTTGACAGGTCTACCTGAAACTCACAAACATAAAACTCGTTACGTAGCATTGTTTAGGTTCAAGATAATGGATATAAGACACAAATGAATGCATGAAATGATGTCAATAAAATACCTCACACCTAACTTTTGTTAGTCCCGAACAAAACAGAGAAAGGAAAAAAATGAAAGAAACGAAAAAGCATACGGAAAACATTGAAATCCTAACTCACTTTTGTAGGAATCACGGTTGCACTTAGTGTTGGATTTCGTGTCCCTATGTATGTGTATATTTTAAATTTCTTAATACAAACATACAAGATCGATTTCATATTTTCATTGATTTTACGTACATGTATTTGTTTATTCTAATATCATGCATTCCTACACATATTAAAATAAACAAATGATAGAGGATCATACCCAAAAGTTCTCTAAAACCTTTCAGAAGATCCAGTGTTCCGTTGCTCGTCGAATCGTCTGCCGATTCGCCTCCAAGTGTTCACCAAACTCTAAACAAGATTAGAGAGAAAGGAGTTAGTCAATCAATCTCTAATTAAGCTTAGAATCTAGCTAATAACCTATCTTTAAGCTCCTGAGATTTCTATCTCCAAAATTTAAAACTATTAAGAGATTTTCGTGGTGATTAAGGGAGAGATTAATGAGAGAGAATTTTTGCATTAACTTAAACAAGTAGGATGATGAGTCTTTTTACAGGCTCTCAAAACATCCTTATCAAGAACTATTCTTTAGTCATGATCTCTTACTTATTCTCTCCTAAAATTAATCTCAAATCGTCACATAAGCATCCTAAAAATCGTTTAATTAAATCTGGTATTAATCCAACACATAATCTAATTATTCTCTTAATAATTCAGGCAAAAATCGTTGTTTTCGGTTGACCGAGAATTCTTCTCAGTTAACTGAACCATTTGGTTTTAACACATGTTCGGTGGACGGCGAGCTAGATGGTCGACCGAATATGCATGAGAAAAATTATATGGAAAAATTCAGACGATCCGCGTCTTGCTCCGGTCGACCGCTGACTCACCAAAATTTCTCCTGGCGAATATTCATCGGACGACCGTGTCACATTCGGTCTACATAAAATATCCCAAGATATCTCCTACATATTTTCTCTAGGTTGATCGTTCACACTCGGTTGACCGAACCCAATTGTCTAGGAACTCTAGACAATTTCGGTCAACCAATTGTGTTTACTCGTTTCCCGTTCGGTTGACCGTTCCGAAGACACATCGATCGACTGAACCCTAAACGATTTACCGTGTTTGACCCCGATTTTGCCTTTGTCAAACTTTGGATTTATTTCGAACAAAATTTGTTCTTTTGGGTTTTTTAGCAAATTCATATCTTATGTTATATATTATCCTATGTAATATTAAATTATTACACCCCATAATACACACACCGCATATGAATTTATTATGATTCTAATTATGTCAATTCTCATGACATATTGATTTTATTCATTTACCACATGTGTCATTTTTTCACATGAAACCCGACACATCATGTGAACTCAAAATCAAGCTTCTTGTTTCCCAGTTTTGTGGTGTGACCTATAGGAGGATGTAAGCTAAATTGGCAGCGATATTAAACAGTTAATATCTCAAACTATAAGCGCACATTATAGTTACCCAATTAGCATAGATGTCTTTGTTCCACTCGAACTAAACACGATCCATTTAGTGATGTAAGTGCACTACTTATATCCGTCCATTGCCTCATGATATTAAGAATATATACAAAGTAGAAATGTGTCACATTTATATTATATTCATTTCTTGATCTCTCTAAGCTAATTATAACTATGTAACTTAACTCAAGTTACATTGTGCACATTATAATTTTGCTTTATCAAGGGGTCCACTAATATCATCACTCAATTAAGAGGGCAACGATAATCGTTTGACTAACTATTTTTTCCAGCACAAGTTATGTTCAATCAACTATTGCCTTTATCACTATACTCATTGATAACTTTTGACAATAATCAAATTAAGCACTTCTTGAGTGAAAAAATATAAGTCTCATATTTTAGGATCCAAGACACAGTAAAACATTAATGACACGAAACACAATTCCATAATGTTTTACTTGTTAGGTCTATTCAATATATAAAAGTAATTTTTTCCTCTTTTAAGGATCAAACACCTCTTCCTTAACACTTCCAAAAGATGAATACCATAATCAAGGAACAAAATGTTTGCACATCCAATTCATAATAATTGACATATAAAGTAAAACTTTTAGAACACATTCCTTTCAACGACAACCACTCCACCTAAACGTTTATACGTTAATAATAATAAACTTGAAATTTAAATAAACGTGAATGATATATAAATTTTATACCTGCGATGTAGTCATCTGATCTAGTTGTCTATGAATGGAAAGGAGTCGTCCCTCGCTCCTATCCTCGGTCCGGACATCCCACATATGCAAATGAGGATGACCATCCTCAATGATCTTCCGCTCTCGATGCGGGTGGAAAGCAGGAAAATACTCCTATATCCAAGCCTGCAGCAGTGTAAAACAACCAGTAATGCCAGAACAATCAGCATGGCTCGATATCCCCAACTGGCGATACAAATATGCCAACGTCGCCGACCCCCATGAGTACTGACCAATGGTATCTGGGTCCTTTGCCTCCAAAAGGCCGCGTGATCCGACTCTGCAATCGCTCTTGTCCACAAACAAAATGCAACCTAGCAGTAAGAAGAGGTAGGCAGTCATCTGCGTATCCTCAGTCTGTAGTGGTGGTCATCCCCGTCTGCAACAGTCGTCCACAGCATCGAGCTAACACCACCGCCACTCCACAATGAGCTATTCCGCCCAAGACAATCCAGGCTGACCCTGAGCAACTCTGATACATACATCTTCAGCTCATACGTCGGTGCCTAAGCACTGACCATACAACCCTCAACAAGAATGCGCAGAATCTGGAAGACGTCATGCAACATGATCATCATCTCTCTGAAAGGCATATGGAAAGTGTTGGTGTCAGGCTGTCACCGCTCCACAAAGGCCAAAATCAATGGCATGTCAAGGTAGGAGAACATGTTGCACGGCAAGTGACTCAATCCACTATCACTAATGGTCGCTATCATATCATCAGTCATCACTGAACGCCAAACCAGCAATGTCGTACAGGCTCTGTGCCGATTACGACACTTCAGAACCTTCCAATCCTCGCTCTCCCAAATGCGTCTAGCGATGTGGCCTCCGAAACTCGGAATGACGATGCCATTTAGAGGACCACCGGACATCACACCCGTCACGATCCAAGAATTGTTATCACCCCTCTTCTTCTGAGCTCGGGCGTCTGCAGTGCACGAACTCGAATCACATGTCACAAATCGGCCACCTCGACCCTTCCTAATGACCCACTCAGCCGAAAGACTACAATGTCGCCCCCGTCCTCGATCATACTGCTATCTCGCCCCCTCCTGCGGCTCCAAATCATACCGACCTCATCGTCACTCTCGTCGTGACTCTCCACATCATCTGAATCATCAAAGTCGTCGAAAAAAATCCTCAGGTGTCCGAAGACGACGTAAAATATCTTTCTCTCTCTCCTAACTGAAGCAGAAATATCACATCTACGTGGATGACGGAGACCTGACTCATCTGTTAAACTATGTAAAATCCGTAAGGGAATTGATTTCCCTTTTCCTTCACGGTAACCCGATGACTATTAATTCAATTTTAGAAATAAAATTTCGTTAATGGATTTACAAATTGATCATGAAACTAATTATAATAATTAATCAATTTAACTAATTACTAAACTATTTTAAATAATTACTAAACTAATTTAACTAATTATTAACTTAATAATCAATTTATTTAGCCTTTATCACAAATTATAATGAATTTAAATTTAAAAAAAAACTGATAAAATGGGTGGGGGTGTCTGAGAGAGCCGCCTCCCCCAAGGGAGGGGCGGCTCCGGCGGGCGCCCCTAGTTGGGGTCGAGCGTTCGGGTAAGATGCCCGACCCAACGTGCGGGCGGCCGTGAGAGTTGCCCCCTGGGTTGGGCGTCTTCCTCGAACGCCCGACCCATTTTATTTTTTTAAAATTTACAAAAACTAAACAAGACATTTTATCATATTCGAATAGACCAGGACGCCCGCTTGCACTTTTCTGGGCCTCCAAGACATGATTTTGGGTGAATGTGAGTGTAATATGAAGAGAGTGGTGTTAGGGGAGTGAAATGGAGAGTTATATGTTAGAACCCTAACCCGGTTTAGGGTTAATCATGGATTAATGAGGTGTTTTGCATGGGGAAGAGAAGGGGGCGTGCACTGTGGATGAGGGGAGAATGATGGGTTGAGGGTTTAGGGCACTGTAGACGCGAGTTGAATGGTTGGGTTTAAATTGGGTTTTGTTCTCTCTCTCTCACTCACTTGCTCTCTCTCATTTCTTTTCTTTCCCGGCATCCAGAGGAGGCAGCGGACTCGGAGGCTCCGGCGTGAGGAGGTCGTTGCGAAGAGGAGGTCACACGTAACGAGGGGACGGAGGCGTGAGCGTTGCTCCGACGTTTCTCCGTCTTCGTGTGAGGTATGTCGACCCATTAGTGTGGTTTGCTTGCTCCCCAAGTGTGGGGGAGGTGTTGGTCAGCCGGGAAAGGTCGGAGACCTCTCCGGCGGCGAGTTTCTTCGTAAATCCTCGGCTGGTGCGAGGTTGAAGACGACCAACGGTCGACCGGATCCCTTCGGGCGGTCGACCGATGTTGTGTTTTTGCCCGACTCGAACCTTCACTGGTCGAACGATGCCTCGTGGCGGTCGACCAGGAGTGCATTTTGCTGGTGAGTTGGGAATGCCTGTTGTGTTTCGGTCGACCGGTTCCTTGGGGACGTTCGACCGGAACTTAAGTGTGCCGATTTATTATGTATGCTTGTTTGACCGTTGTATGTTTGCGTTCGACCGTTTTATGACGTAGAATACTAGGTTGGCCCTGTTAGTTTTCGGTCGACCGGGACCCCTGAGTCGGTCGACCGATAGTGTTGATTTTGATGTTGACCAGACTCCGGATTTTGACCTCGTTCGGTCGACCGGGACCCCTGAGTCGGTCGACCGATAGTGTTGATTTTGATGTTGACCAGACTCCGGATTTTGACCTCGTTCGGTCGACCGGTTTTAGACATTTGTTCGACCGTTGGAGATTGTGTTTTGAGCGCAGCGGTAGACCGTGTTAGGCGTACGGTCGACCGATTCCTTTCTGGAACCGGTCGACCGTTTGGGCCCAAGACAGAATTCCTGGTTCCCTTTTTGAATGCCAACTTTGTCCACGGAAACCCGTGTCCTCGCCTTGTGCGTGAGCCGGGAGGTGACGGTAGGCGCGTTCCGCGTGCCTGCCCAGGGACCGTTGTGTGTGGAAAAGTGTGGGTGTTCGGGACGCGTCACCTCCATGTATGGACTGTGACTAAGTTGATGGATTGATTGGACTCATTGTAGTATAACAGGTCTGAGGGATCGCAAATCCCAATGTTTGATGTTGTGCGGGCACGCAACTGGCGTTGGGTGAGGTGACTACCGGGCTACGGAGGTTGCTGCCGTGCTTTTATAGCGGCGCGGTTGGTGTTTGCGGCTCGTGGAGCCTGATGACCTGGCAGACTTCGGTCTGGACCCGTCCGATGCTGTGCCGGACGTTTGCGATGGACCACCGATGCTGTGCCGGTGATGCCGCCGAGGTTGTGCCGGCGATGATGATTGTTGGGCCGAGGCTGTTCCGGCTATGTTGATTCCTCGACTGGGCACCTATCGAGATGATGTTGTTATACCTTCCGGGCGACAGCCCCGTTGGTCCCCGTGGCTCCGACCACAGAGATTTGCAGATCTGTATTCTATCGGCCCGCAGGCGTGACAGAGACTCTCTGCCGAACCCTTGAGTAGTGTAGCCGCGTGTGGTGGGTGCGATGTCGCGTGCTGTAAGACTGCATGTGCCTGCAGTAGGTCTCCTCGGGAGACCCAATGTTGACTGTCGGACTGATGTCCTGTTTTACCCTTCGGGGGATCTGTTTTCCTTTCTGTCGATGTCATGACATGCTAGTAGTATGATAAGTTCATTTGTATAATGCACGCATATAGGTGAGTTGGCGTATGGGGTTTCCTTCTGGAAACTCATACATTGTTGTTATATATTTTTCAGGAACACAGTAGGTCCAGTTGGGTGGTGATCAGTGGGCACGCGCATCTTGGGATCGGATCCTCTATTCGGACCACTGAGGTCGACATGATTACGTTTATCTTCCTTTTGTTGTTCTGTTGTAATCATGTACCGTTTTGACAACTCTGATGTAATATGGTGCACCGCTTATAAGTTTTATGAGAAGTAACAATCCCGTCTTTGATTATTGAGTTCCATTGTCTTGATTATAAATTTTTAAATTTCCGCTGTCTCGGGATGTTACATTATATAAGTAAGAAATGACAGAAGAGGAAAATGGTAATTGGTTGGGGTGATTTAAGTAGTTTTTCGGCGATGAAACTTTATAAAAATAAAATAATTCACAAACAGAAGGACGTGTACACAAAATCCACATCTCTTCATCTTCTTCCCAGAAACCCTAACACACCCAAGGGCAAACATGTCCCCACGATTCTGAGAAAAATTGCGATTTGCAGCCCCACGAAATCGGTTTTCCAAGCAAGTCCGGCGATCTCTTCCAGCCATTTAGGCGTCTGTTAGTGTTCTTTGTTCCCTACAACTAATCTCTTCATTTTTCTTAGCTTTGCCACTGTTTTTTAACTTAGTTTCGTGTTCTTCTATTTAGGTCTAGATTTAGCTGTTTGGCTTCTTTTAGTGTTTTTTCTTGATTTTTATTACTACTTCACAATTAAAGTTACCGTTTTTACCATATATAATTGGAATTTATATTTACTAATATGCATATCATCAACATTATTTTATTAAGAAACGTCATGTGGTTGACATTTAAAAAGGAGTTTCCACAAATTATATTAGCTTAATTGAGTGTATATATATATGATGGAGTAGTAACTTATGTGGGAACATACAATATTTGTTGTACTTCTCCTGTCGGATTCGGACTGTACCAAGGGCTACATTTAAGCCTTTATGCTTTTGCCTTGGTGGTATACTCTAGGTCACGAAGATTTTATGGTGGATGCTTGTTGCAGATGATATAATGCTAATGGGCGTGAGTGTTTCAAGTGTTAGATAGGAATATAATACCTTGGATGGATACCTTAGAAGCATAGGATTTGAACTATGTAGGACTCTAACTATTAACACGAGTTCATCTTTAGTGCTACCAATAAAAACATGGATATTTGGGTATGGATGGGCAAACAGTGTTTGGGGAATATATCTTTGGATATTTAGAATCGATACTACTTAAGGACAGATAGATCAATGAAGATACTGATCATATGATAAGAGTAGGATAGATGAATAAAGACAAAAAACAGAAAATTCAACTAAATTTGTGAAATAAGATATGCTATGCCTATGATGTATGAAAAATGATGTCGTGCTTCTAAAATACAACATGCATACAAGATGATTGTTGCAGAAACTCAAATGTTGTGTGGATGTATGGAATATGAGAATAGATCATATCAGAAAAGGAGATACTTAAGACAATGTTGGAATAATTCCTGTTGAAAAGAAATTGAGCACCGCTTACGATGTTTGGGCATATACATCGCAGTGCTTTGGAGAAGCTGGTGGGAAATTTGTGTTTTGAGGAGGTGAAAAGAGGACTCGACTCTTGACTCCAAAAAACTTTGAAAAATGTAGTCTAGAAAACTTCAAGGATTGGAGTATGTCTAAAAACTAAAAAGTTGGCATTAGACAGGAGCACAAGTAAGAAGATGATTGACTTATCAGAACCTTGATTTTCGATGGGTTTAATTTCTAGCCATCCAACTAGTTTCGAATTAAAGGATTCATTGTTGTTTTATGACCTCTCCAATCTACTCCAGCTGTGATTTTTTCTATTTTTAAATGAAGTTGAATATGGTTCTGAAAATTAGTGCATTTAACCTATTTGATTTGCAGCCACCTGAACATCCTGATCGTTTTAAAAGTTAGACGTTTACTTTCATAAAAACTATTTATTGTCAACCTAACGTATATTTATGTTGAACCGAAATGTGCTTTAGTTTTGAAAAAACTAGTCTTGCAAAATTGTAACAATTTCTTTTGTGGGACCATCACAGACTTATATTCTCTCCTACTTGTTAGTCATGCATTTTGCATAGTCTTCGGTATATTTTTTTTGTATGATTTGCAAAATGGAAAACGGATGGGAAGATGCACGCCAGAATTTGTTTTGCCAGTCATGTTGTGGCCTTTCTATGTCGCAGATACACTTTAAATGACCAATTCTGGTAATGAAGGCAAAAAGATGCACATGGTGATGATGTGTCGTTTTCCTTTTTGTGCCTATTGTGAAAATTTTGATCAATAATATTCTTCATTCTTAATCTTCACATGTTCTGAATCTTCTGATTCATTGATGACGACAAAATGATGCATGTTTCATAGATACTACATAATTATTTCATGTTTGTTAAATATATGTTTTTGCATGTATGATTCAAATAAGTTGCAACTTCACAATCATCCAAAGTTCAAATGCTCAAACCTGTACATCCTCAATCAATAAATGAGTGAAAATTAATGTTTGTCATTGAGTCTAATGACATATAGCTGTTTACGACATTGTTTTTGTTCTGCTTGTTAGTAACAATATTACACGCTGAAACTATCAAAAGCTTATCTCGTTTCTTGTTTGGTTTGCGCATCCAGAACCTGAAGATGGGAGGCAGGGGCGCTGTTGGTGACAAATGGTCTCAAAGAATCTTGTGGCTATGTGCAATTGGAAGTGCAATAAGTAGTACTCTGACCATCTTAGCGTAGCCAATTCGGAGTTGGTTTTTGAACATCTTTCTCTAAATATTTAAATTAATGATCCCTTAACAATTGGTGTTTAGGTCTGTATATGGTTGCAGCAGAAAGACAGGCACAAAATAGGGAGAAAAATATTTCAGGGGGCTTACTACGCGGTCATTCATCGGAGAACATGGGCGACGAAGTCTGATACCGTCTTTGATATTTTTGGATCTTTTCCTACACTTTTGAGCTAGTATTTTTATGCTAAATGTAATTTTGTTTTTCTTATCCTATTGAGCCGTTGAACAATTGACTAGATCAAATAAAGATTTTTATGGAGAGCTTACTTCAAAAAATCAATTGTATATTACTCTCATATAAGGCAAGAGACTTGAATGTAGAAATTTTCATGTGAAACTTGTATTTTCTCTCACTTTTTATCTAACTTATCTTCTAGCAGACGATTGTAGTTCTTGTTCTCAATTTTGTTGAACCAACATGTTGGTTTTACTTCAGTTTCAATCGATCCTGCCTGATTCGTTTAGGCGCTCAGCTTTAGATTTATGCTTTTTTGGTTTTATGATTTTAGGTTTTGTGATGGGCATGTTGACATTCGAAGAGACTGAGGGTCTGTTTGGAAAGACTAAAAAAGTAGTCTATTAGTTTTTGTTGCATATGTTAGTTAACAATTGAAGAATCCTACCAATATGTCAAAACAAAATAGCATGAAGATCTCAATCTAATTTTCACTAGTGCAAAATAGATAAGTGGAAACAAACTATTGAGGCTTAGATCTAGACTTGGGATTCAGGCTGGGCTGCGTGAATGGCGTGTGACGTACAGGGGAAGTAAGTCTATGAATGACATAAAAGAGAAGTTCCGGAAGCACGACTTACTGGAAAGGACAAAAGAATTACCGTTCAAACAATATATAAGATCAACATGCCACGGTGTCGTGTCGGATCCAACCTGGCCCAGGCCATCGTGCCCCACACGTCATGTGTCCCAGGTTTACTTAGATTTTAATCTTATATATCAATATTGCAATTAAACTATTTGAGGGTGAACTCAAATGGGATTCTCCACCTTTTATGCCAAATCCATCATACCGTTATTTAGGGAACAACACAAACTACCCATAAAATTCCAACGGTCAACAATTAACTTCTTTTCAAAATTAAAAAAATAAAATAAAACCCAGAAAACAGACAACTCCAAATTGCAACCAGACAAAGGTGTTGTTTTCTTTGGAGATTTCAATTCCGACCCAATGGGGTTGTGTTGGTCGAAAAGGCCTGACGGAAGTCTGAGGTGGGCGAGAACAACACCCGCCATTGGGCCCCCCAAGTCGGGAAGGAGTAGTGAGTTGAGAGAGGAAGAGCTCCCCGATGTTCCCGGAAGAATGTTCACAAACGGGTCGAGTGAGACGGCTTGCCTTTGTACCCAGCAAGGGAGGAAAGGGACCAACCAGGATGCCATGCTTGTCTGGGAGGTATATGATGTTATTCCCCAACCAACTTTTTTTTAGTTTTGTTGTGGTATGGTGAGTTGGGTTGGGATTCGATTTTGAAATCGCGGAGTTGTATGGTGTTTCTAAGCTGTACCCATCACTTCTTTTTGTTTTTTTTCCTGAGTTTAATTTAACGGTACCTTCAATTTCGAGTGTCTTCTTGGATGGTTAGGGACAATAGGGAGATCCGTACGCGAGGTGTACCTTGTTAGGGAGGTTTGTCCCTGGACATAGTCATAGTCTTTCTTTTTGAGGCAATGATCCTTTAGTCCGTTTGATGGTTGGTGCAACTCTTAAGGGAATCTAAAGGGGAAGCTCCAAGCTTCACTCGTTTCACTTGGATTCAGTAGTTTGACTTTGGATTGTGTTTAGATTGGAATATGAAAGTGTACGTTTACAAAGGAAATCTGTGGTTGGTTGAGTAAAAGATTTACAAATCCTTTTGGAAACTTTGAGATTTTCATCTCTACACGAAGTCGTTGGGAGGTGGAACTTCGAACGACATCAATCTCACATTAATTAGAGTTGTAATAGATGCTAACAATACACCTCTTACTCTCTTAGTTTGAGTGACGAATTGAAATCCTTTTGAATCACCTGCAGAGTTAGAATTTGTTTGAAGACATAAGTTAAAAGAGCTTTGTTCTACAAAACGTTTTCTCTTGTCTAGAGAAGGCTTCAAACCACACAACTAAATGCACATATGCTATAATATAGTTGACACAATATTACATATATATATAATACACCGAACTCTTTAATTTTGAAAGGAATAAATGCATTTTCACACAAGCATTGTCGAAAAACTATGGTGGAAACTGAAACTCACATCTGTATTTGAGCAAGTGTAAGATTCAGTTACTACAACTCAAAAAAATTCCAGGCATCTGTTTGTTGACTGTATGTGTGATTTTCTAGGATTTTGCTTCAAGAAGCGATACAATCTTGTGCGGAATTTTCGATGGTCATGGCCCATTCGGTCATGTGGTAGCCAAGAAAGTCAGGGATTCCCTTCCTCTGAAGTTATGCAACCAATGGAGGGTTCCTACTAATGATGGGAGTTCTAGAGGGAGTTTGAGTTCTGAAGGAACGTCCTCTTGCACAGATGAGGACAGGAACGAAACCAATGCCACATTCCCACAAGTATATTTGACCCTTAGGCGTTCTTTTCTGAGAGCCTTCAAGTTGATGGACAAAGAATTGAAATGTCACGCGACAATTGATTGCTTTTGCAGTGGAACAACTGCAGTAACATTGGTTAAGCAGGTGACTTGGTTTTCCCGATATCTCGTTGTACATTTTTTTATGAAATTCTTACAGATGTTCTAGTACACCGATGTCGAATTAGAGTGTGGACACTTGCCCTTTAGTGAAGTTCTTTTATTGAAGAAAAAGGTTTTGAGAAAGCTAGACCATTGGCCATGGTTTTTTTTATCAATTCGCAGGCTGTTACAGAATGAGCAACTTGCACTTCTCCAGGGACAGGATATTGTGATTGCTAATGTAGGGGATTCGAGGGCGGTACTTGGCACAAGGGACGAAGATAACTCGTTACTTGCTGTGCAATTGACTGTTGATTTGAAACCAAACATTCCAAGTATGACATTATTGCCTTTCTCTACCTTTCTTTTTTAAGAAAAAATTCTGTAGAGTTCAAATTTTTGTAGTGCACTCTCGATATTTGGCTAAATCTGCATTCATTCTCACCCAAAAAGTTGAGCAGAATCCCTGCACAAGTCGGTAGTTTTGTTGGCACAGGCATGTGAGCGATTTCACAAAAATTGGAAAAAAACATTTGAACATTTAGGAATTTCTGTGTACAAATTAAAGTTTAATTTAGAATAGTTATTTATGTAAAGAAAATTGTTAACTTTGTTTGACTGCTGATGGTGTCAACTTTGAAACTTCAAAAGGGGCACTCTGAAAGCAATCGAGCTTTTGTGTACCATAAATACATTTTTGTTCCTTAGCATGGTTTTTGGTTTAATATCTGTTTGTCCCATTTTCAGGTGAGGCTGCCAGAATCAAAAAATACAAAGGAAGAGTTTTTTCCTTACCAGACGAACCCGATGTTTCACGCTTATGGCTGCCTGACAGTGATTCACCAGGGCTTGCTATGGCTAGAGCACTAGGAGACTTTTGCTTGAAAAAATGTGGTTTGATATCTGTTCCAGATGTCATCTATTGTCATCTTACGTGCAGAGATCAATTCATTGTTCTAGCGACTGATGGGGTATTTTTCTTTTTCTTCTCATTTCTCAGATCACTTTATCATATCCAAATATTCATCAGTTCAGTTGATTCTCCAAAAAAAAATTGCCTTTGAACTTCAAAATTATAAACCACCAATCATAATAATCATTTGGTTTAATGTTCTGAAAGGCTAATCAAGAATTTGGAAAAAAGTTGGAATTCATGTTTTTGACCAATCATTATCACTTTGTTTAATAGACAAATCAGTTCTAAATTTCCTACTAACTTAAAAACTAATTAAGAACCATCATTACCATCAACATTACCTCAGTGTGTCGAAAGAGGCTCCCGCCTAGGCAGGAAAGGGGCAGTCGGGTATACGCAGTCATACCCCTGCTAATGAAAGAGGTTAACCCACCGATGTGAAGCATCATTGACCGTTTATTATTTCACAATAGATAAGAGATGGAGACAGTGCCTAAATCATCAATATAATCTTTACTGTGATCCAAAATATTTGCTTCTTTTATAAGTGATAGTACATGTTTCAGAGAAGTATGCTGTGATATTAGAAAAATGATGTCTGATGTAAAGTTTTCGTATCTCCAAACTTCATGTTTTAGGAAACACTGTGACTGTTTCAAACTATAACTGAATAAGCAACATATTGAACATCCGTGTAGGACAATATTATTTACTTATATAAGTATATTTTGAATGATTTTACAGGTCTGGGATGTTCTATCAAACAAGGAAGTTGTGGATATTGTAGCTTCAGCACCGACCCGTGACACGGCTGCAAGAACTCTTATCGATGCTGCAGTCCGGACGTGGCATCGAAAATTCCCGTCATTGAAGAACGACGATTGTGCAGTTGTCTGCCTGTTTTTGACCCCACAATCAGACCGTGATCACATTTTTCCTCTGAACTCAACTGAACAAGCAACTAGTTTTGCTAAAGAAGGGCACACTTCAATATCTGATTCCTCGCAAGCTCACAATTCTAACTATGTGTCTGTACCCGATGGAGGTCAATTGACAAGAGGTGTTAGGGATTCAGTATCGAGCAGTGCGGAGGAAGAATGGTCTGCACTTGAAGGTGTTACTAGAGTTAATACTTTGCTTAATCTACCAAGATTTTTGCCTAGTAAAAGGAGTTCCACAAGTCTGAAGACTTGGTTGTAGGAAACATGCTTGTCATCAACAAATTAACTTCAAATTCCTCATTGTTGATAGAAATGTTGAGTCTAGGATTGAAATAAGTCCTTTCATTTTAGGGAGGAAAAAAATGTTCCAATCTGCAATGTTGCTTCACAGGTATGATATAATCCAATTGATTGTGTTAGAACTTTCTGTAAGCAGAATGCAGCATGATTATCAACAAATGGTGATCTGGTCTGTTTTCATTGTTACAGTTATTTTTATGAAGCAACAAAACTACAAGAGCATATGATAAAGCCTTTTCTTTCAAGGTTTAGATCTATGAAAACATGATTGAAATATGTTAGAAACATGGCGATATGAAGTGATTTTTACAAAGATTTAAAAAAAATAACTCAAAAATATGTCCTTTCGTTTGTTAACACCAAGTATCATTTTCATTACGCAACTCAGTTCTGTAAATTACTTAGGCTTGTATTGTTAAATATATACAGTCACACAATCCGACCATGAGTGCGAGGGAGTATTGGTGTGGGATCCTAATCCTAATTGGGTTTTGTTGTTGATTAGGTGGTGATTAGGGGGAAATGGTGATGGATGGCTTGGATTGAAGATGGATGGATGGAGGGCTTGGATGAATGGAGATGAGATGAGTGGTGGAGATGGATTGGATTGGAATGGATGGTGAGGATGTGTTTTGGGGAGATATTTAGGAGTTTTTCTCTCTCTCTCTCTCTCTCTCTCTCTCTCTCTCTCTCTCTCTCTCTCTCTCTCTCGTTGCTCCCTCTCTCACTCGCGATTCTCTCTCACTCGCGATTCTCTCTCTCTCTCTCTCTCTCTCTCTCTCTCTCTCTCTCCTGCAGTGGTGCTCCGGTGAAGAAGAGGTGATCTCCGGCGAGTCGAGTTCGGAGTCGTTTGTGGTGGAGGTGAGTTGGTCGGTTGATAGCTCATCTCGTGGTTTCCGTTTTGGTCCTCTCTCCCTCTACCTAACTCGTGTTTCGGTGGTTGTGGTTGGTTGGTGGAGGTTGCCGGAGGTGGTGTTGTGGTTGTGGATCGTCGAGGAGGCGATTGATCGTTGTTTGGACGCGAGGTTCGTCGACGGATCGTGATTTGGGGAGACGTGCTCGTGGAGGCGTCGTCGTGGTTCTTCAAAGGCTTCTTCAAGCCTTCCGGTATGTCAAGCTCGCTCACTTAGTTGGCGTGAGTATTTGGAAGTCGACGGTAGGTCTTTCGGCTCGTCGCAAGTAAACATGCAGCAGATTTCACTGCCTGATCGGTCGACCGGTTGGTGCAAACGGTCGACCTTTCGTGAAGAGAATTCGGGTTCTGCCTCAAATTGGTCGAACGATGCCCCAAGGGCGGTCGACCGATTGTGCATTGGAGGCAAAGCCTGGGGAGATTCGGTCGATCGGGTCCCCTTTGCCGGTCGACCGTGTGCACCGTCATGGGTCGGATAGGGTGTTGACCATCCAAACGGTCGACCGCCTCTATGACTTCGTCCGACCGTGACTTAAGTGGATTGAGTGGTCGGTTCGACCGAATGTGGTTTCGGTCGACCAGACTGGTGTGCTGAGCGTGGGGAACACTCTGGAGGAATTCGGTCGACCGAGGAGGTCTCGGCGTTCGACCGGATTCGTGGTGAGTGAGATTCCCTGGAGGAATTCGGTCGACCGAGGAGTGCTCGGAGTTCGACCGATTGGACGTTTTGTTCGTTGAACCTGGGAGTTGACCATCTAAACGATCGTCCGTCCCGTGATTTGGGTTCGACCGAACGAGTGTGGTTTGGGGAAACGGTCGACCGAGGGAGTGTCGGTCGAGGTGTTTTGCCCTGTATTTGCTTGATTCGGTCGACCAGGACTTTTGGTTCGGTCGACCGTTTGTGTCCAGTTTTGCACTATGGAGTTGTTGTTGTTGTGGTCGTCCGTGTGGGGCGAGATGTGGTGCCGATGTTCTTCCGGCAAGTGTGCTAGAGTGCACGAGTGTTGCGGTGGTTGGTTGAAAAAGACCTGGAGCCCCGTAACTGTGAGAGAGTTTGGGATTGGCTGAAAAAGGCCAGAGGCCCAGCTTAGAATGTGGTGTTGCGGTGGTTGGTTGAAAAAGACCTGGAGCCCCGTAACTGTGTGAGAGCTGCGGTTGGTTGAAAAAGACCTGGAGCCCAGCTAGTCTGTGCGGGGTTGGTTGAAAAAGACCTGGAGCTCCGTAGTGCGTTCGGGTTGGCTGAAAAAGGCCTGGAGCCTGAGCAGGGACCGCGTGTAGGGGTTGGTTGAAAAAGACATGGAGCCCTTAGACGTTTGGGTTGGTTGAAAAAGACCTGGAGCCCTTGGTCGTGTCGTGGTAGCTGTGATTGGTTGAAAAAGACCTGGAGCCCAGCTTGGCGACGAGTGTGTGAGTCGGTGGTCGGGTGAAAAGCCCTGGAGCCCCGTGACTGTGGTGTGTGTTGTGGTTGGGTGAAAAAGCCTTGGAGCCCAGTCTGTTGAGATGCTTTTCTTGTTTAGTAGAATTGCATGTTAGGGTGCCTTTCATTTCATGCATTGTAGAGTTTGACATACGGGGTTTCCTTCTGGAAACTCAGGCATTGTTGCATGTTTACTTTCAGGCCGTGATCGGCGATAGGGGTGGTGACCGAGGAGAGGAGCACCGCTACCAGATCCAGCTTTCTCTCAGTTGAGGTCGAGTGATTACTGTTTTCGTTGTATAGTCTTTTGATGTAATCACAACTTTTGAAATACTCTGATGTTCATATATATGTTGGTGCACCTATTTTCAGTATTTGCGTAATATCCTCTGTTGATTGTGTGTTATTAAAATTTTAAATTTTCCGCTGTGTTGAGGATGTTACACTTCTCTCACTCACCAATCATGTAGTGACACGTGTCCTGGTTAGAGTAGAAACTGGTCGACCGAATGCCCATTTTGTTCGACCGATTGGTTTCCGTATTTGTCTTAAATATGACCGGTATACTTGTCGTATTATACCAACGGTGGTATACACATACTCACTTAACCCTTATTTTTGTATTTGATCTATTGGTCGACCACAACCTTTTAAATGGTCGACCGATTCATGAAACACTCTGGCACCAATCTTACTGGAAATTCCGGTCAACCATTCCCAAGTCTTCGGTCGACCGTTTGTCCATGCTTTTTTCTAGACATTATTTTTGGATTGCCAAAACTTCCTGAACGGTCGACCGTCCCATATTTTAGTCCGACCGTTCACTTAAGTCATAACCCTGTTCGTTCGACCGTCCCTTGTTCGGTCGACCGTTTGTCCCTAGATCTATCTGGACTAAATTTATGGACAACATTCGGTCGACCATTTTGGCCGTGTCGGTCGACCGAACTTATCCTGAATTGTGCCTTGAGCTTTTCTGTTTTGTGTATTCTTACACAACCCTATACCAATTTAATCACAACGGCTAGATTGAGTTTAGAGCTTATAAATAGAACTGAGAACACATTTCTTTGTACCCAATCTTTCTTCAAGCTCAAAACTTCTTACTACTCTCAAACTTGCTCTAAACATCTTTGTGCTCACATCTTCCCACTTGAAACTAGTTCATTGATTGCATCATTCATTTTAAGTGCACAAGATTAGTTTTTCCTTCAAGAGTTGTACTAGCTTCCGGAGTTAAGCTATTCTCGAATTGTGAGAAGGTGGTCCAAACTTAGCAAGGGTGTTCCTCTCCTCGCCTACTTGGCACAAGTAATCACTCGACCTCAACTGAGAGAAAGCTGCATCCGGTAGCGGTGCTCCTCTCCTCGGTCACCACCACCTATCGCCGATCACGACCTGAAAGTAAACATGCAACAATGCCTGAGTTTCCAGAAGGAAACCCCGTATGCCAAACTCTAAAATGCTTGAAATGAAAGCACCTTAGCATGCAATTCTACTAACAAGAAAAGCATCTCAAACCGGCTGGGCTCCAGGGCTCTTTCACCCAACCACAGCACACACCACAGTCGCGGGGCTCCAGGGCTCTTCCACCCAACCACCGCATCACACACTCGTCGCCAAGCTGGGCTCCAGGTCTTTTTCAACCAACCGCAGCTACCACGACACAACCAAGGGCTCCAGGACTTTTTCAACCAACCCAAACGTCCAAGGGCTCCAGGTCTTTTTCAACCAACCCCTACACGCGGTCCCTGCTCAGGCTCCAGGCCTTTTTCAGCCAACCTGAACGTACTACGGAGCTCCAGGTCTTTTTCAACCAACCCCGCACAGACTAGATGGGCTCCAGGTCTTTTTCAACCAACCACAACTCTCACGCAGTTACGGGGCTCCAGGTCTTTTTCAACCAACCACCGCAACGCCACATTCTAAGTTGGGACTCAGGCGTTTTTCAGCCAACCCAAGCTCTCACACTGTTACGGGGCTCCAGGTTTTTTTCAACCAACCACCGCAACACTCGTGCACCCTAGCATACTCGCCGAAAAACATCGGCATCACAACTTGCCTCACACGGACGACCACAACCACAACACCTCCATAGTGCAAAACTGGACACAAACGGTCGACCGAACCAAAAGTCCCAGTCGACCGAATCAAGCAAAATACAGGGCAATTGCATCGACCGGAACTCCATCGGTCGACCGATTCCCACCAACCGCACTCGTTAGGTCGAACCAAAGTCAAGGGACGGTCAACCGTTTAGATAGTCAACTCCCAGGTTCAACGAACAAAACGACCATTCGGTCGAATGGCAAATGGGTCGCGTTCGACTGAAAGTCACCAGGGACAAATCCCACGACTCCACAACGAATTCGGTCGAACCCCCGAGCACTCTCGGTCGACCGAATTCCACCAGGGAATTCATCAACTCTCACCACGAATCTGGTCGAACGCCCGAGCACTCTCGGTCGACCGAATTCGTCCAGAGCATTCCCCTACACTTCTCAACATGTCCGGTCGACCGAAACCACCGTCGGTCGAACCAACCACTAAACCCACTTAAGTCACGGCGGACGAAGTCATACAGGCGGTCGACCGTTTAGATGGTCAACGCCCTACCCGACCCATGACGGTGCACACGGTCGAACGGCAAAGGGGACACGTTCGACCGAATCTTCCCAGACTTGCCTCCCACGCACAATCGGTCGACCGCCCCTGGGGCATCGTTCGACCGATTTGAGGCAGAACCCGAATTCTCTTCACGAACGGTTGACCGTTTGCACCAACCGGTCAACCGATCAGGCAGTGAAATCTGCTGCACGTTTACTCGCGACGAGCCGGAAGGCCTACCGTTGACTTCCAAATACTCACACTACTTAAGTGAGCGAGTTGACATACCGGAAGGTTTGAAGAAACCTTTGAAGAAACACAACGACGCCTCTGCGAGCACGTCTCCCCAAAATCACGATCCGTTGACAAACCTCATGTCCAAACGACGATCAACACCTCCTCGACGATCCACACTCACGATTCCACCTCTGTCAACCTTCACCCACCAACCGGAGCAACCAAAACCACCAAAACGAGTAAGGTAGAGAGAGAGACCCAAATGTGCGGAAAGGGTTGAGAACCAACACCCACCTCAACTCGCAACCCACTCCCGAGCCTCCCTTCGCCGGAGCACACCACCACCACGCCGGATATCCACTGCTTGCTGGAGCACACTGTGGAAAAGAGAGAGAGAGAGAGTGACGAGAGAGAGAGAGAGAGAGGAAGAGCTCAACCAATAAATATCTCCCCCAAACCAAATCCTCACCATCCATTCCAATCCATTCCATCTCAGCCCTCCAAATCCATCACCCTTCAATCCCAGCCGTCCATCTCCATCTCCTCCTAATCACCACCTAAACACATCAAAACTCAATTAGGATAGGATTAGGCTCAAGATCTCACAAGAAGTATCGGTCGAACTGGGCAATATTGGTTGACAAGAAGAAACGATTGAACGGGAAAAAGAATTCGGTCGACCGATTGAGACTATGAAAGCACGTATTGGAATTGATCAAACCAAACGGCCTACCGGTCGACTGGTTGGACCCAGAAATCCTGTTCTAAGGGAATTTCTATGTATCGTCGATGTTCTATTGAAGTCAATTTGATATAGACTTAATTGTGGGATTTCTATAGGTTCCCTAAGGGTGTCATGTAATGCAATTCATCAAGGATTTCAAGTGTTAAGTTACATTATAGTCTAAGAACAAAAAATGTAAACCTATCTACTCTTCATTCTTGAATTTCTTGTCTTCATCCACACTTGTTTCCTGAAATGTTAGAAATACAATATATGCATGCGATGATATTAATGGATTACATGTGTTTATTGATATGTTAGTTAATCATCAAAACGGATTAGCGATTATTTAGCCAAAAAGCCAACAATAATTACTAATCAATTTTCATAAGTCCATACTTTGCACGTTGAAGTCAACAATCTCCAAGAGTTCAACTCTACCATCAAGTAGGGCTGTCAATTTTACACGAAACATGATAACACGACACGAAAACGACACGAAGTTAGCGGATATGGATTGAGAATTTGAACACGATTAATAAATGGGTTGGATACGACAACACGATTATTAAATGGGTTGGATATGGATTTCTGCTGCAAAAACGATTAACACGATTAAGACACGATAAACCACGATAAGTAATTGGGTAATTAGGCACACGATTACGAATACGACACGATTAATACACGATTAATACCGACAAGCCTATAAGTAATATATAAGTTTATAAATTATAATAAACAAATTCTAAGAACTGAATGCCATATTTATAATTTTACCAAATATATATATGAGTGATTTGAAACTTTGAGGTTTGAACTCTGAACGAGTGGATAATCGTGTGTTAATTGTGTGTTAAATGGTGTAAACGGTAGCGGTGTTAAACGTGTACACGAAGTAACCCGTTTAATAATTGGGTATAAACGGGTTGGATATGGCAACACGATTATAAATGGGTTGGATACGGCAGAAATTTAGCAACACGATTATTAAATGGGTCGGATACGGCGCAACACCTAGAGCTTATATATAGGAGTTGACACGACACGATTAGCACACGACACGACACGATTGACAGCCCTACCATCAAGGCCACTTTGGAAGAAGATAACAATGAGGAGAGGGAAAACCTTGCCCCAGTGAACTCAACGCCTAGGGCTTCTAAGTGCAGGAATATTATTCTTATTGTAATTGCAAGTACCACACAAAAAATTAGTGCTATAATGCACTGTCATCTTTTGTTTATGTACTCATTAAATAAGTACATTGGTTGTTAAGGTAATGTAATTAGCAACATCGGTTTGGCCGAGTTGTTATGGCGTGTGTAACATCCCGAAACAGCGGAAATTTAAAAATTATTTATCAAAGCATCATAGACCAATAATCAAAGACGGGACTGTTACTTCTCATAAAAACATAAAAGCAGTGCACCAGTTTACATCAGAGTTTGTCAAAAATGATACATGATTACAACAGAACAATCAAAAGAAGATAAACGTAATCATGTCGACCTCAGTGGTCAGAATAGAGGATCTGATCCCAAGATGCGCGCGCCCGCTGATCACCACCCAACCGGACCTACTGCGGTCCTGAAAAAGATGCAACAACAATGCCTCAGTTTCCATAAGGAAACCCCGTATGTCAAGCTCACCTATATGCATGCAGTAGTACAAATGAACATATCATACTAGTAGCATGTCATGTCATCGACGGTAAGGAAAACAGTTCCCCCGAAGGGTAACATGAGACATCAGTCCGACAATCATCATTGGGTCTCCCGAGGAGACCTACCGTAGGCACATACGGTCTAACGGAACAAGACGTGACGCCCCCCACACGCGGCTACACTAAACATGGGGTTCGGCAAGGCGCATCCGCCAGGTCCGCGCCATAAGAAACAGATCTGTACTTCGTGGTCGAAACCACACAAACGGAGTCGTCGCTCGGTCGGTCCATCAATCATCATCTCAGTAGGTGCCCATCTGAGGAACATAGCCGGAACAACATCGGCCTATCAATCATCATCGCCGGAACGGAACAGCATCAGCGGCATCACCGGAACATCATCGGTGGTCCATCAATACGTCCGGCACAGCATCGGACGGGTCCAGACCGAAGTCTGCCAGGTCATCAGGCTCCACGAGCCGCAAACACCAACCACGCCGCTATAAAAGCAGGGCAGCGACCTCCATAGCCCCTCAGGCCGGTAGTCACCTCACCCAACGACAGTTGCGTGCCCGCACAATCATCATACATTAGGATCCGCGATCCCTCAGGCCTGCTATACTACAATGAGTCCAATCAATCCATCATATTAGTCATGATACATACATGGAGGTGACGCGTCCCGGACACCCACACTCTTCCACACGGCGGTCCCTGGGCAGGCACATGGAACGCGCCCACCGTCACCTCTCGTCTCACGCACAACGCGAGGACACGGGTTTCCGTGGACAGAGTTGACATCCTAAGCGGAACCAGGAATTCTGTCCTGTGCAAAACGGTCGACCGAAAGAGACAACTCGGTCGACCGTTTCCTCAAGGAAATTGGTCGACCGAAAGTGACAACTCGGTCGACCGCTTCCACAAGGGAATCGGTCGACCAAAGCGTCTGCAACGGTCGAACTATTTGCGCAAAACATAAGTCACAACGGTCTACCGAAGGTCTAAAACCGGTCGATCGAAACGAGGTCAAAATCCGAAGTCTGGTCAACATCAAATTCAAACTATCGGTCGACCGACTCAGGGGTCTCGGTCGACCGAAAACTAACAGGGTCATCCTATTATTTCTACGTCATAAACGGTCGACCGAAAACATGCAATATAACCAGTACACTTAAGTCCTGGTCGACCGAACACAAGGAACCGGTCGACCGAAACACAACAGACAGACAAAATTACATACATTCGGTCGACCGCCCGAAGGGCCCGGTCGACCGTTGGTCGTCTTCAACCTCGCGCCAGCCGAGGTTTTCCATCAAAACACAACGTCGGAGAGGTCTCCGACCTCCTCCGACCGACCAACACAACTCTCCCACGAGGGTTAACAATCAAATCACACTAGAGAGCGGCATACCTCTCAAAAGCAACGAAATCCGCCGGAGTCTCGCTCGCACACGCCGTCTCCGAAGATCACCACGCGCTCAAAACTCCGCGCCTCTCACGCCGGGATCGATCTTCCGCCTTTGTCACCGACCACACGAGCTCCGTCCTCCTCTACTGCCGCCGGAAATGAAAGGAGAATGTGGGGAAGGTGGTGGAAGAAATGGAATGGGAAAGAAGAAGAGGATGGATGAGTTTCCCCTCCTTAAAAACCCAACCCATCAACCCACGCCACCCCTACACTCCCAGCCCATCCCCTACGCCATCACCCTCTCTCTCTCTCCACAAAAGTCAAGCCCCACCATACCTCCTTCTCTCCTCTTTAATCACGAATTAACTCTAAAAAGGGTTAGGGATATAACAATGTGTGCCTGCTAAGTACGTGGGGTTTCCCGCGAGAGTTTGAAGCCTTAGACTAACGAATTGCAAGAATGTGATTGAAGAATTTTATTTTGCATCATATTCAGTTATGCATATCCAAGGAACAATAAGGAAAATAATTATTTAACATTTCTTTTGCTCTCAGGCGACAATCTCTATTTTTTCAACATGTCAGAGTTGCCAAAACCATAACATGTAAGGGTGAAAGTGGATGTTCGAAATCCGACATTTCGACCATGTATGTACTCGATGTTAAAAAAATTATCCAAAAATTATATGTTCGTAAACCGTATTTGTATCCGAGCCTAAGGATTCAAGAACATGGGAAGAGATCGTGGATATTAGTGCTTCTGATCCGAATAATATCCATTTCAGAAAAGAAAGTTTGTTTTTATAATACATATTGATGTTTTAATCCTTATATAATTGTTCTTATATATATATATTGATGTCCTCAACCACATCAATTATGTATTATATTATTTAAATAGAAAGTTCTTATATATATACGATTTATTTCAATAATTGTTTCTATATAATACATAGGCACACATAAATGAAAATGAAATATATAGGCACCAATAAAAATCTCACTAATACCTATACGTCCATAAAAGCAATGCGTATGTTATGTTATCTAGTGAATGACAGGGCAATTATGTGTATCCATGTTTTCAGCTTAGGAACAAAAAATCATTTTATATCATATACGTGTTACTAATCACAAGCCAAGACAAAACGAACGAGCTCAAGTTCGAGTTTGTGTTAGTTTGTGAAACGAGCTGAATATGGACAAATACAATTTAAAGAACATGAATACAAGCTAGGAAAACTAACGAGTTGAACATAAACAGACTTTGTGTGCTTGTGCTCAACTAATATGTCCCTACCTCGGAAACTCCAAAATATCATCGAAACCAATTTGGAAGAAGAAATAATGAGAGAGTAAACTCTCACCCCCAATAACTCACCGCACACACTGTGTCGGACGCCCTCTCGTTACGATCTTCTTCCAAAATGGCTCGACTTGAAAACCAGACGTTTTGAAGGTTTCGCAATGATGCAAGGTTGCGTTTACCCAAACGGACAGATGAACCATGTCACATAAGTGACAAGTCCGTGATTCACAATTACAAATTGCAGATTGCCAGTGGCTTGTTTGTAGAAGAAAATACAAAACGGAAGAATAAATCTAAAGGAAAACCGGATTCCACCAATTTATCCTCAAAATGATAATTTAGTAATATGTGTTTTTTCCTCCCAACTTAAATCTAAACTACCAAGTTCGACACCCTTCTCTCTTGTTCCCCCAGTTTCTGGCGCTCTTTTATTCTTTTAAAACTAAAAAACGCAAGTGACAAGATGAAACAAGACAAAAGCAAGTGTGAGCTACTGAATAAGTATTCATCTTTACTGATCTTATAAAATACAGAGATGAAATCGATATATCAAAATATCAAGTTCTTCCATGACATTCTTCTAATTTATTCGGCACATGATGACCTCCTATGGGTGGCATAAGAATCATGAGTTGCATCTTTATGTACAATTAGAGTGACATTATTGAGTGGAATCAGATTGGTATGAAGCGCTTGTGACCTCCGGAAGCAGTTTAGAAATTTTTATGTATCACTTGGTATAGCTCTTCTATAATTTTAAAAAAACAAACGAGTGTTCCGGTTTCCTGCTCAGAGAGGGAACTCCTTTTGAAGAAGATCAATGTTCCGTGAATCACAAGCTTCCAACATGTCATTTCGAGAAGCACAACTACATGAAACAAAAGGAATGTAGATGTTAATTTTGATCATTTACTTCTAATTCTATGCAACATTGATTTCACAAGTTTAACAATGCATACCACAAAGAGATTCTTAGATACTGCCATGCAGTATCTGCCTTTGGATTCATGGCAACAGCTCTCACGTAGTACCGTACAGAATCTTCGTATAAACCCTGAAAGAGAGGAACATGTAAGTCCTAACATTTACAAGAGGAAGCTGGAAATACGTATAGCATAAGTAACAGAAATGGCACAGATATTGCCTCCTGCTATGCTGACCCTAAAATGCATTTGCAAATTAATATTTTAAACTGAATTTAGTTTGCATATTTCATGGCACATTTTAATTAGAACACAATTCTAAGTTGTTGGTATAAATTATATAAAAAAGGCATTCAACAATAAATTGAATGATGTGGTTCTCTCTGCCATTTATTTCACCAACCATCGTCCGAGGTTGGATCTCAAAGTGAGCTATTAAAACAGACTAGGCGAACAATTATCATATTCAATGGTTAAAGAACTTCAATCAGTAAGTACAAGTACCAAAAAACGTCTTAGTCTAAAGGTAATAATGCCTAGAGAAACTAATAAAGGACAACTCCAGAGAACCAGGCTCCTTGCTTTGCAAGGGTTGGGGGACAATATATTCATACACGGTCTTTCCCTTGCCTTCTGGGGAAAAACTAATGCCTCCAAAAAATAAAATTTCCTACTTCGGATAAAGAAATAAATCCTCGTAGATGTACTTTTTCATTATGGTACTTTGGCTCTCTTTTTTAGGTTCATGAATGTGGTACTGGAGGATTGATCAGGGATGTTTTGTGAAACCAAGTCAGCTTTTCCCCAGAACTCAGGAAAACACAATGATAATTTGCATAAAGTAATTCTAAATATAATATGTTCTGCAGAATAGTGGCAGCATAAATAGATTTACTTTTTCAGGAACCTAACCTGATTCGCATAGCTGATACCCATATTGGCCCATGCACGTACATAATTTGGCTTCAGGTCAAGTGCCTGAATATATATACAAGGAAAATAAACAATTAGCTTAGTGATGATAACTAGACCTGGCATAAGGAAGCAGCTAATAAAACATCTTGCCACAGAAATGCAATAAAAAGGAATAATAGAACGCCAAAACAGCACGGCCACATGAGTCAAAGCTAGCCGCAAGGGTCATTATATACTTTTTAAAACATATAAACATCATAATATTTGAATATCACTTTGATGTTTATTGGAAATTAATCCCAGGAGGAAGGACAAAATGTCAAAGACTTAAGAAATGAGATACATTGTCAATTGGGGAAAAGGTTGATATGTATTTATCATAATTCTCGTGAAGAACATTGAGGTATTTAATGGTTTCCAACAACAATTATTTAATCACAGATGTTTGTCAATCTCCTGTGCCCAAAATCACAACCCATTCCTAGTAAGTAGGAGTGCAGGAATAGGAGCGCAGACGGCTCATAAATGGGTATGATGTGGGTATTAGTTACATATATTTCCATATGTATGGATGTAAATTACCTGCACAGATGAAACATGCACATCTACATGACTGTCCTTAAAGATACATGCTGATGCAGAAGATATATTTCATAAATAATTATTAAAAAAGACCAAACGGACATATGGTACAAATATATTGGAAAATGAATATGGTTTTATGGATATAGATATGCATATTTAAAATTTATTGTTAAGGAAACCCTAATACAATGTTTTCAAATTGGACTGGTTGGTGCAAAAATTCTAATAGTAAATTCAATAAACACTGGACATTAGTTAATTGTAGAAGTACGTACATTAGCCCAGTGTTAAATGTAAGAAGAAAAACAAAGAAAATCCCAGGTTCAAATACAAGTGCTAACTGCTACCATATTCCAAAATGAAAAAAACTTTAAGCACTATCTTCCCCATATCCATATCTTTTTCAAGATAAATGGCATCATCTACGCCCACATCTAGAACGGGTTACATTACCAATGTCAATAATATCCGAAAACCAATATCCATGTCCCATAGAAGGTGAAGTATTGGAACATTAGAGGGGAAAGGTGTGAAGGAAATAATTGGCATCCATTTTTCTTTCGTAACCAGATTATGTTCAAACTCTGGGATGCACATGCACAAGTTTATGAGTAGTGCTATGGACACGAGCATGTGTATCCTTTCAATAAGATGTGCTCAACAGATACAACCTACTTGAAAGAGAGAGAAAAAAGGGGGGGAAGGATTTGGATGGCCTACAAAGGCATGTGCAAGACTTCAGATCAAACCAAGCATTTTTTAGATCTTTACTAAATTGACAATTGACATTCACATACTTATTTAAGTAAGAATCTAGTACTAGGGCAATTCCTGGAAACAAAGATGTTCATTCATAGCATGGAATTGGCATGGATGACAGAGTGAAACTTAGGAAATCTGAAGAGTTGGGACATCATAGTTCAAACTCAAATTTCAAGACAAACCCAAACCCATTTTCCATTTGTCACTTTGTAGGTCTTACTTTATTTCTGTAAACTAGATTCCTAAATCTTAAATACATTTCAAAGAGAGAAAAAAATCTAGGGTCTCATATAGTAACTTGACCAAATTTGCATATCCGACATCTTAGAAGATTTTGGAATTGGGAGATAAATAACTGAGATTCTTTTTTCTGCCTAACATGTGAAAATTGGAATGAACTTGAAGAACAAAGAAAATCACTTCAATATGATCACTTGAATTTTTTTTAAAGAGAGATCTTCGAATAATTTAGATATAACATAAAAGAAACCAACAAACCTGTTGATATGCCAAAATTGCATCTGCACTCTGAACACTGTTTGCTTGGGTAGCACCAAGTTTGTTCCATAAAGAATAGTCACGTGGCTTGAGCTTCAATGCCCTCTCAAAGGATGCTATTGCTTTATCATATTCTCTTGAGAGATTGTACAAAACTCCTAGCACTATAAGAACATCAGCATCTTCAGGTGACATCTGAGAGGCTTCATTAAACAATCTGGTAACCTGATAATCCAAAATATAATTAGTGTTGTAATATCCAACTAGTTACATCTTTATGTCCGTATGTGACTTCTGCCCTGCTATGTGGCGAATAAACCAAGAATATGATTTATGTTATTAAGGAAAAGCTATTAAATGAGTTCTTTGTCAATGGTAATTGGCAAATCAAGTTATGACTTATGAATCTTATGACTATATAGAGAAGAAAATCTTAGGAGTCATCGCTAAACATAGCAAAACATAAGAAGAAAAATGTTAGAAGTGATTGCTAAACGTTAGTTTCCGAGGTATAGACCCAAATACATCAAATGTTTGAGAAAGCTACTTACATCACCATAATATAGAAATTCCGACTGTGGCAGAGTGGCAACAGATGCGTACTTCGGGTGATTTTGCAGCCAACCATAGAGATGCTTCAGTGCCTCTCCTTGCTCTAATTCTGAAAGTTTCACAACAAGGGAATATATAGGAAGCTCAACTGTGTCTGAAATACACCATGTCAAAATAAAAAGGATGACTGCATGTGTAGTTCCAGAACAAAATAAGGGCTGTTGATAAAATAGATGGGATGGGTAACTTCAATTCTCAACCGAATAACTAAAGATCTAGTTTACTAAGGAACATTTTCTATATATGTATTTAAGATAGGATTATTTTCGCATTTGTGTATGTCTCTCTGTTATAGTGTTAATGTAAGCTGCAACTTTGTAGCATCTCACATGAGAACTGAGAAACATAACTAGAAGTTTACAAAGCATCCAATTCATGATTTGAAGTGAATACACAAGACGACATCCAGCAACCACGGAAATCATATCAGCAAAATAGTAAGCAAATACCATTAGTATGGCTCACTCCAAGTGAAAGCAATACTTCCAAGTTTGTCGGATCGGCTTCCAGGGCTCGTCTCATAGAAGCAATTGCCTGAATAAAAACAAAGGATCGGTTATATAAGGGCAGGGCATGAGCAAAACACATTGGGGAAAAATCTGTGTGAAAGCAAACATCTATTTAAATGACAACAGTTGGGACACAGTTTACCAAAACGTGATTCTTTATGAGTTTCATTTCTAGCTTACCCCAAACTAGTTTGGAAGTAAAGGGTGTGCTGTTGTTGTACTTCGGGATACACTTTATAATTCTAAAACGACATGCCATCATTATCTAGGTAGTCTTGCTGATCTATTTGACATATTTTGGTTTTGCCATTGATAGACTAGTTGACAACTGACACAATACATGTGCTTCTCCTGGAGGGATGCAATACATGTATTTGCCATTTATAAATTCAATAACTTGTATAAAATCCTATGGAAATTTTTAGGATCATTAATAAACATTAAATACATATACAAGCCAATATTCATTGTGTATAACTATAAAAGATATAATTAAGTGTATAAATATCTAACGTTTTTAGTATCAATGTGTGTGTGTGTCTAACTTGTCTTTTAAGGAAACGATTGTACTGCAAAAAAATGCAGATTGGAACAAAACCATCTAATCTAGAAAAGATAGATGACTATCTAAAATACTCGTTTGCTGCCTTGGAAAAAAAATTAGCCATTTATACAACCAAAAGACCTTGATTATATCTTCGACCTAGCTACTGAGGAAATAACTACCCCCAAAAGATAAACATTGTTGTAAAAATTCAAAGCTTTATTATACAAATGCAAAGTCAAAAAATCACAAAAGTAAATGTTCTATGTTGAGCTTTGTCGACTATCATGAATACCAAAATACATGTCAACGTCAATGTTACCCCGAAGCCTCGAAGAGGCTAGGGTAGGGGGTTGGACAGTAGTAGGCAGACAACCTTGACTGCTGAGCTGACACAGGAAGTTGTTTCCAATTGACCCATGATGCCACTAAAAACATAATACACTTCAAAAAAAAAAAACTTGTCTAAGAAACCAAAAATACTCAACATGGTTCGACAACATTCTCTAACCCATGCAATGATGCACCTAAAGGAGAATACTACCATATGCCACCAAGAGAAATTGCATGTGAAATAATTTAGAACCAAAAGGCCCACATAAAAACACAAATCTACTCTCTTTTTATCATTAATAGATTAAAAAAATGCAATGGTCAAAAGGCAAAAACTAAAAGAATGACGTAATATTAGCCTCCACATAGGCAAGAAAAAAAGAAACTGACCAGCAACCCCACAAAAAGGGGTGCACCCGGGACCAAAGACTAAAAGGTATAGGCTTAGGACCCTAGGAGACTAAAAAATTAAGAAATCAGAAAATCAGCCTCGAAACCCTTCCTAGTAATCCAAAAGTGTACAGCCCGAACTGTGTTATTCCATATATCCTTGAGCCTTATCTTTTTGCCATCAAAACTTTGCTTATTTCTTGCCACCCAAATAATCTACCATAATGCTAGTGGACCCAATTTTCATGCTTTCTTCTTGGCACCAATTTGGTATGCCTTCAACAACCTTTCCAAAGTTATGAAAATCATACCCAACATTTTTTTCTTCAAAAGTTAGGAAATAGCTACCCCACCTATCCCCTCCTTACAAACCATGGACTTGTTACAGTTTTCATACTTTGCTGGTTATGCTTTAAATGCGAGCCACAATACTCCATGTTTTGCACTCATCTTTTTTTAGTAAGTGACTGCTGACTACCTTTCAAAGTTCAGGTATCCAGTCTCCTAGGCCTTTGGGCGGTCGCCCAGGTCTGGGCGACTGCTTTTAAAAAAAATTAGGAAAAAAACAGGAAAAATATAAATAAAATATATAATTTTTTAAACATGTTTGGCCATAAAAAATAAACTTAATTCACCAATCCTCTAGGAATTGAGAGGAATGGAAGAGAAGTAGGGTAAGGGGTAAAAAAAGAAGAAAACGAACGGCCAGATTGCATCACACTTAAACCCTAAAGTCACTTACTATATAACCCTCTCTCCCCCTCCCCCAAACCCTAACCCAGACACCCTCTCTCCCCCAAACCTTAACCCAGCCACCATCTCTTCTCCAAACCCTAACCCAACCACCTTCTCTCCCCCAAACCCTAACCCAGCCAACCCCTCTCTCCCGCTACAGTAGCAGCCAGTAACTAGCCATTGTTGTGCACAGCAGTGCACAACACATGGTTGCCTAGGCGACCATGTGCGGCCGCCTATACCGCACACCACTGTGTGCGGGTGGTCGTCTAGGTGACCGCCCTGCTGAACACTGCTACCTTTTACACATGGATATGTGTCATGTTTTTAAGCAAGTATCAGCCAAACATGGTATAAACTCATAATAGCATATCCTAGCCACTCCCTACCCTGTCGTCGAACCCAAACCCGCCTAACCCTAAGATTCATGCGACAACCTAACGGGAAAGATGAAAACCTCGAAGTCGAGTCCTACGACATGACAAACAATGTCCAGGTCAAGATCTAGGACAAGGAATGCATCACCCGGATCGACAGCGGTTCATCTTCGCCGGAACAGCTTGTGGACAGCTGGACCATCTCCGACCACAACATCTAGTAGGAGTCGATGCTCCAACTGTTGTATCCCTAACGTATTTTATCGTACCCATCCCGTGTCCGAATGGAGAACACTGTATGACACGCCGCGTGGCATGTCTAATACGCATCCGAGCAAATCTGACCCGCACCAGTGTCGGATTCACATTTGATGCGGGTGCGGCATCGGATTTGAAGAACCCGAGTGTCCCAGATTTCTGCTAATAACATAAACATTTTCATGACATTGACATGGCATCAATAATTCACCTGTTGGTCGTCATCGTTTTCTGCATGAGTTATTCCAAGCAGCCTCCAACCCTCGGCATTATCAGGATTCTTCAATACTTCAGCTTCAAGAGCAAGAACAGCTTCACTAAGAAGCCCTTTGCGGAAGAGTTCTTGTCCTTCTTGAAGAGGATCAGGATGACCAACATAAGGATTCATATCTGAGAAAACATATACTCCTCTTGATGATTCAGACCCTTGTCTCGCTACAGATTGCTCATTGAGATATCTAGAAATCGCAACTCAAAAGATCATATAACTACTAAACATTAACTTATATGAGAACAATAACAAGCTACCCATATATAGTTGAATCACATAGCACTCCACTGATGATCAATCAAAGTGTAAAGAAAACAAAGAGTTGTTAATTTTCTACATACATAGGTAAACATGCCAGAAATTGTTACTGTTCATCTCTATTTAGCATGTAATGGACATAATAGCTGAATATAGAATATAGCTATAAGTTATATTGTAATAGACTAATCCAAATTTTAACATGAGTTCAATAAACTGGCATACGTGTCATATGCTTCCGCCCAGTTGTCTGCAGAACTATCCCCAAAAGCCCCCTCACCGACTTGCCGACCAAATTCATCAGCCCAGTCTATGTTCAATTTGGAGAACTCACTTACCCACTGATCATCAACTTCCTGTTTTCTCACGTTGGCAAAATCTTCTGCCCACTGGTTAGCACCATGTGATAACTGAAAGAAAAAAAAGTAAGAACAGGAGAATAAGTTTGAAATGTTCACACTTTCATAAATAAAAATGATTATCACTGTAAATAGGCTTAAAAGGCACAAAGTTGAAAGAGGAAAAATGCTGCTGTCAAGAATCAAACATGTGATTCCATAAGCAGAAGTCATTGACTGAGATCATGGAGAGAGTACTACGTTACTAGATCAAGTCAGGCCACAAATTTAGTGGGGTATGGTAAAATCATAAAACTGTATGCACATTTTTCCCAAAGAAAAGATAATGGAGGTGTACCTGGTCTTGTGCAAACTGATCTGCCCAAGAACTAGGACCAGCATTGTATTGTGTTTGAAATTCATTAGCCCAACCACTAGAGGAGGCTTCTGCTGCTGGCTTGATTTGGTTATCACCAACAATCAAATCTCCACGACTCATCTTTGAGAGAAATTGAAGGAACTTAGAGTTCTGTTTAATTACATGAAAATAACACTAAGTTAATACAATTATTATAAAGAAAGAAACAATAAGAGCATAAGTAAATTGATGAGGAAACCTGAACAAAACCAGTATCCTACTCAACTGGAGTGACTAGAGTAAGATAGCATACATACATTACTAAAAAAAGCTTCCAAGCTAAGCAAAAGCAAGTTTTTCTATAAATGATATACAAGATGCAGGAATTTGCATTAAAAGACAGTAGCAAACAAATAAGAACAATTAAAAGGTATTTCCAATAAAGTGTGCCCAAAGGCCCAAAAGAGAAAAATTATACCTGAAATTTCGGATCAGAATTCTGATTCAGCGTCTCAGCCAACATCCTCGTCTGCTCCATTGACGCTAAATTCATATCCCTGGCTCCAACATGACCAAGAGCACCCATCTGGACTTGTTCCTGTTTGTAATGAAAGGCATTGCAATTACAACATATTGCCTTAGAAGATAAAAAGATGACATGTTGAAAGTTACTACAAGAACAATTACACATTTACGGTGATTCTAAGAAACAATGTCATGAACATTACTTGGCTATTTGGTCAATAGCAACTTAAGGAGAGAGAAGAAAAGAAAGTGGGATTTCTCTAGCTTGGATAACAATTTTAAGAAGAGAAATAGAGAGAAAGATAGCAATACAAATTGACCTCCCAAATCCCTACTCTCTTCAAAATTGGAAGTTCATAGAAAGTTGTCCAACCAAATTTGATGTGAAAACTACTCTTACTTTTATATCGAATTACCATATTATTATGTGTTTATGAGGATCCAACTACCCAATTACTAAAAAGTAAAAACCCTAACCACAAGTACACAACCAAATGAAACTTCTTCTCATCACCGTCAGCTTCACTTTGGACGCAAGCAAAGAATGAAGACAACAATCAAGGTTCAGTTTGATCCTGTTTGGGTTCATCCAATCTGGTTTTGGTTGGGCCATTGTTTATGTATGGTAATCTTATGTAGTTTTAGTGTTTTGTGATGATTAAATTGATCTACGGCAATATTATCATTAACTCGAACATTGAAATGATAATCATGTTATTATTAGGTAAAAATATAAAGACGACAAAGCATATTTATTTAATTTTCTTCTCTCTACATGTTGCTATCCAATCGAGAGAAACTTCACTCTCTCTCATCTATTCAAACAAGAGAAAAAAAGATAAGGGACTCTATCTCTCTTCTTTTCTCTCCCTCATGCTACCGAGCATACCATAAGACGTCATGAAGTTATGTCTTCTAGGAAAAAATATCAATTTAAATGAAACAATTGGCTCTTCCCTTCATCTGTAGACTGAACACAACCGATAACTGTAATTTATCTTTTATGATGATAAAATAAGCTATTATTTAGTTTAGAGCTATTAAGTGTCACGAAAGATAAAGAAAACAAATATCAAAAGGAGTTACGCAGGGGTTCCACATATATACAAGGATTTATTGTCTTCTGAAATTACACTATAACAGGTATAAGATTTGATTAACCACTGACCATTCTGTAAAAAAGAAAATTTTATTGCATAAGAACAAAAGAAAACCAGGAAGTTTGAACTGACACACATGCATTGCAAGTACATGTGCCAAAAGCAGGTCTTATAATAGAATCTTTTATTTATTTATTTATTTATTGGTATAATAGAATCTTTTATTGACCAAGATCATTTACTACACTCAAGTTCTCTTTCCTTTTCTCTGTCAATATCCAATATTGGTCAACAGATCTACCCAAACTTTAGAAACTACATGAGAAATGGAATACAAAAGGTGGTGGCAGTTTTGTACATTATAATAAAAGATTAGCAACTCCACTTGGTTATCTTTGAGGGAAAAAAATATTGGAAGCCTTTTTTATCATTATTATTAGAGGTGAAAAAACAGGATACAAAGGTAGGTAAGAGAGAGAAAAAAGAAAAACAGCCAGAAAGTATCCATGTGCCCAAAAATTGGAAGCTAAATTTTAATGTCGTTAAATTTGACCAACCTTTTGAAACTCAGATGCCCAGCCATTTACACCATGTTGTTGCTCAAATGAATCAGCCCAGGCACCAGGATCACTCCGTACAACCCGCTGACTATATTCTGCAACCCATCTATCTGCTCCAGGGATCGCCCCAGGTCTTAGAGAAGCTTGAGATTCATTCCAATATTGTTCCAATTCTGGTGGAGGCATTCCACGTAGAGACCCTTGCAGTCGATCATCACTATCAATTTCTAAAGAATGAAGCAAGGAATTTACCTGCACAGGTGGCAATTAGTTTGACTGGTAAAATAAACTAGAAAAAGTAATGTTGCTACAATGACTAAAATCCCAGGGACGCGGGTACAATATTCAGAGTTAAATAAATTAAATGATGTAATATTAAGGTAAGAACTAGATAGAAATCTGGCAACTCTTCATTGCAACAGACTTTTAGAGACAATTAACTTCATATACGATTGAGTAGGAAGGTGATGAGAACCTGTGAATTGATGTATTCTTCACTTTTATCGGCAAATATATGGCGTGCCATGATGCAGCTACGATCACGTATGCACTGTTTGTCACCTTTAGACAATCCCATTAGAGGAAGTTGTTTTGGCCCGAATGGAACATCACCCAAACTACTGTGCACAAAAGAGTGCAAGAAACCAAATAGTGCTCTTTGTGGAGGTCCTGCAGGAAGACAGTAAAAGAGATTTAGAATGAAACCTTTAAAACTGAACACAAGTCTGTAGCTAAAGATAAATGAAAGATCAGAGGAAATAATAACCTAGTAAACATGAGAATCTGAAATAAATCCATATATTATTGACCCGGCTATAACCATAGATGCAGAATGAGAAACGGGACCAAGAAACTGATAAATTCTAATTTCTAAAGGATCAAAGGTTGAGGTACTAAGACTCTACCCTCTTGAATAGGTCCATGATAAGCACCAGCAGCATGATCATAGATTTGTTCAAACTCAGCAAGATGAGCTTCGTCAGGCCTGCCCAGAGCAAGTGAAGTAGGTGGGGGTCGCTGAACATCATTCCATGCATCTACAAGGCCTCCATGATCAGCAGAATGAAAACCACGAAGGAACTGTGAATTCTGCAGTACGAAAGTTGTAGTTAGGCAGGCTATTATCTCTGTATAATATAAACAGGAAGGGTGTTGGAAAAATAAAAAGGGATACCTGTACATCAGGAAGCTGGTGCTGTTGGTTCTCATGCTCAGATCCTGGAATAGCCACCAAAGGTGCCTCAGCACTGAAAACACGGCCATTGGATGCTGAGCTCCCAGGAAGCTCTTTTAATTCCTGTTCAAATATATAAGTGGATACTTCTCCAATACATACAATATAAGAAGCAAAGAGTATTTCGACTCAAACATGATAACAAAAACACTTGTGATGATCTAAAGATAACCAATTGCCCATCTGAATACCAGTTCATGTCCTACACCTCAGAAAATAAAAGGTTTTACCCATAGCATGAACATTAAGTCTTCATGGTGTAAGAATGAATGTCTTGGCTTGAAATTTCCTTTTAACAAAAAAGATTTACTACTTAATCAACTTAGAGACTAACTAAACCACAAAATTCGCTTCATTCTCCTGTTGAAAACCTCAAATACTAAACTGGCAGGTTCAAAGATAGATAGATAGATAGATGTTACTGGAATGCTAGTGCACCTTTCTATCCCAAAATCCAAAAGAGGTTAACGGATCTCATGAGAAACTATAAGGTGAGACAATCTCGAGCAACAACCAACTTCTTCACAGCACAGAAGAGATAATACATTCAAAACCCTACACTTTCATTAACGCTGTTGATCTGTAACATGCAAGAATGAAAATTATGCAAGAGTGGATGCTTCAATAGCAGAGAAAATGCGCAATTCCACATCTCAAATTTTAAAATCCACCAATCATCCACAATCCCACTGTCAAATATCAAATTCATCCCCAAAACACTTAACTTTTCACTAAACCTGCCAAAGTTCCCCTCTCCGTATCGTTCTAATATTATCAGATGTCTCCAAAGAGACACCAAAGTTTCCCTAAACATGATGAAAACAACTTCAACCCGCACCTCTCAAATCGAAAAATCCACCATCCACCACCAAACAGAAGCAAGAATAGTAACATCAAACCCCGAATTGATCCCCTAAACACCGATATTTTCACCATACCCTCTACAGGACCCTCATAAAACAAAAACAAAAACAAAAACCTCCAAACAACCAACTCACAGTTCTGAAATCGAAAAATTAACTCCAAATAACCAACTCAAACCGAAATATCAACTCCTAGCAACTAATTCACACTTCCCAAATCGAAAAACCAACTCCAAATAACCAACTCACACCTCTCAAACCAAACTATCAACTCCAAAACAACAAACTCACACCTCTCGAATCCAGAAACCGCCGAATCGCGCACAATCCCACCGCCAAACAAACAAAACAACCAAATCCACCGCCAAACCACCAGGTTTTCCACACAAATCCTCGTGAAAACGAGAGAAAGAGAGATCGGAAAGGGAAAGGGAGAACCTGCGCCATGGATGAGGAGGCGAGCATGGAGTTGGCGAAGGAGCCGAGGGGGTTGCTGGCGGCGGAACTGCCGGGGACGGCGCACGCCGCCGCGCCGGTGACGAGGTCCCGCATCGCCATCTCGGCCGGTTAGGGTTTGGGTTCGCGGGGATGGGAGGGGAGGAGTTGGGTGGAGAGCAGAAGTAGTTCGGTTGTGGTCGGGGACTGTTTGTTCGCGATATTAGATTACGATGGAGGATTTTTTTTTATTTTTATGATTACTGTTTTGGTGTTTTGCTAGCATGTCATTGACAACTTATAAAATTGATGATATGTCATCTTAAAAAACTATTCGGTTTAATGTCAAAGAAAAACATACTGATATTTACTACTATGTTTTTTTTGTCACCTCATTCCTTTAATATTTCCATTAACTCCGAATAGTTATAGTGTTATACTAATATTTTATGAAAATTTGAAAGAATCACCGATAAATAAACTGAGAATTCATCGATTTCATTTCTTTGTTATAAATTTTACAAAAAATAATTAAATAAATTGTTAAATATTTCTCAACTATCTATTCTCTCTCACATTTTTCTTCTTCATAGGAAAATAAAGAAAAAATACAAGAAAATTAAAAAATCACGTAAAACTTGTCAAATCATGTATAGTAGTATGATATCGCTAATTTTAACCCTTCAAATCGAACTTAATTGTCTGTTATTTGGTTTCTTAAATTGATCTTAGCCGTTAGTTATTTATTTTTTATTGAAAATACATATTCAATCTCAACGGTCTACTTTTCCATCCTTATTAAATTCATCATTATTAGATTTACAAAAAATCAATTATTTTTAATTAAGAATATTCCAAAACAAATGAGGTCGGAGGAGAGGTTTTTCTGATGATGGTCGGAATGCTGCTAGTAAGAGATGGTCGGAACTAGGGGTGCAAATGGTTACCAAGTATCCGAGTATCCGATTCGAAAATTTCTATTTAGTTGGTATTTGGTAAGTTCAATGTTACCAATTTAATTTCGGATACGAATATGCTTTAAAAAAATTACCAATTAGAATTCGGATACGAATTCGGATACAAGCTATTTAAAATTCGAATTATCCGAATTATCCGAATTATTCAAATACATAGTCAAATACACAATTTAGTATTCGAAAATTTAGTATTCGAAAATTTTAATACGAAAATTTAGTATTCGAAAATTTTGATTCGAAAATTAATTATAATATATATATATATATATATATATATTCAATTTCGGATAATATCCGAATACCAATTAGTATTCGAAAATTTTGAAGTTTCGGATTCGGATTCGGATAGTTCTACTGAATTCGGATTCGAATTCGAATTTGGTAATTGAATATGGTATTCAGATTCGAATTCGGATATAGCAGGTATCCGAGTTAAATTATCCGAGTTGCACCTCTAGTCGGAACGATGCTCGTTAGGAAAGAGTGTTTTGGATGGTTGTCAAACTAGTAGTGAAAGATGACCACAAAATTTTGGATGATGGTAGAAGGTGGCTACTCAGAGGTGACCAAGATGATGTTGGTTGAGACTTGAGAGAGAGGTTTTTTTGAGAAGTTATCTGGTAGAGTTAGAAGTGAGAGGTTGGAGGTGAAGTTTGTAATGTTTTTCTAAAGATTTTATATGTCTTCAATGAAATTACCAAGTCATAGTTTATCCTAAAAAAAAGTTTTTGATATGTAACGACGTCAGAAAAAAATATCAAATCGAAAGAGTAGCCATGACCAAGGGTTTTTATACTGAACCGATAGATCAACTGAAAATTGGCTTCATTGGTTGAAAAAAGTTCAACTTGGTTGGACCGATGTTGGCATCATCACGATGTTAACAATTATCAAACCTAGAATTGAACCGAACCGACTGCAAAATATTGGTTCAAGTGAGTTTACCCTTACAAATATGTATGGAATTTTTACCCAAAAACATCTACAAGTTGCATAAAACAATTTAATAGTTACAATTTAAAACCGTAAATAACAAAACAAAAACATAAGAATCACTTTAGTCAAGCAGAGGGGTGTAAACGAGCCATAATCGAGCGAGCGGGCTCGGATCGAGATCGACTCGATAAAGATTTTTTCCCGCTCGTCGCTCACTCGATATGCAAGTCGAGCAGAAAAATGCGCTCGTGCTCGGCTCGCCTGATGCTCGCTGTAACATCCCGAACCAGCGGAAATTTAAAAATTTATAATCAAGGCAATAGAACTCAATAATCAAAGACGGGACTGTTACTTCTCATAAAACTTATAAGCGGTGCACCATATTACATCAGAGTTGTCAAAACGGTACATAATTACAACAGAACAACAAAAGGAAGATAAACGTAATCATGTCGACCTCAGTGGTCCGAATAGAGGATCCGATCCCAAGATGTGTGCGCCCGCTGATCACCACCCAACTGGACCTACTGCGGTCCTGAAAAAGATGCAACAACAATGCCTTAGTTTCCATAAGGAAACCCCGTATGCCAAGCTCACCTATATGCATGCAGTAGTACAAATGAACCTATCATACTAGTAGCATGTCATGTCAGCAACAGTAAGGAAAACAGTTCCCCCGAAGGGTACACATGGGACATTAGTCCGACAATCATCATCGGGTCTCCCGAGGAGACCTACCGTAGGCACATACGGTCTAACGGAACAAGATGTGATACTCCCCACACGCGGCTACACTGGCAGGAAGCATCCGTCAGGTCCGCGCCATTAGAAACAAATTTGTAACTTCGTGGTCGAAATCACACCAACGGAGTCGTCGCTCGGTCGGTCCATCAATCATCATCTCAGTAGGTGCCCATCTGAGGAACATAGCCGGAACATCATCATCGGCCCATCAATCATCATCGTCGGAACAACATCGGCGGCATCACCGGCGCTGCAACGGTGGTCCATCAATACGTCTGGCACATCATCGGACGGGGCCAGACCGAAGTCTGCCAGGTCATCAGGCTCCACGAGCCGCAAACACCAACCGCACCGCTATAAAAGCAGGGCAGCGACCTCCGTAGCCCCTCAGGCCGGTAGTCACATCACCCAACGACAGTTGTGTGCCCGCACATCATCAAACATTGGGATCCGTGATCCCTCTGGCCTGCTACTCTACAACGAGTCCAATCAATCCATCATATTAGTCACGATCCATACATGGAGGGGACGCGTCCCGAACACCCACACTCTTCCACACGGCGGTCCCTGGGCAGGCACGCAGAACGCCCCCACTGTCACCTCCTGGCTCACGCACAAGGCGAGGACACGGGTTTCAGTGGACAGAGTTGGCATTCAAAAATGGACCAGGAATTCAGTTCTGTGCAGAAACGGTCGACCGAAAGAGGCAACCCGGTCGACCGCTTTCACAAGGAAATCGGTCGACCGAAAGTCTGCGTCGGTCGAACTCACTGCGCAAAACCTAAGTCCTAAACGGTCGAACAGAGATCTAAAACCGGTCGACCGATACGAGGTCAAAATCCAGAGTCTGGTCAACATCAAAACAAACTATCGGTCGACCGACTCAGGGGTCTCGGTCGACCGAAAACTACCAGGGCATCCTAGCAGTTCTAAGTCATATAACGGTCGAACGCAATCATGATAACGGTCGAACACACATGCATAATAACCAGTACACTTAAGTTCTGGTCGACCGAACACAAGGAACCGGTCGACCGAAACACAACAGGCACTCCCAACTCACCAACAAAATGCACTACTGGTCGACCGCCACGAGGCATCGTTCGATCGGTGAAGGTTAAAGTCGGGTAAATACACTACATCGGTCGACTGCCCGAAGGGACCCGGTCGACCGTTGGTCGTCTTCAACCTTGCGCCAGCTGAGGATTACGTCGTTTTTGTCGCCGGGGAGGTCTCCGACGTCCCCCGACCAACCAACAAAACCCTCCCACGAGGGTGAGCAACAACAAAGCACACTAAGAACCGACATACCTCAAGAAACGACGAACTACGCTAGAGCTCCGCTCGCGTACGTCGTCTCCGCACCTCCTCGCACGATCGCCACACGTCTCACGCCGCACGAGCTTCAGACCTCCTCTGCTTGGTCGCCGGAAAATGGAAAGGGAGAGAGTGAGAGAGTGCAAGTTAGAGAGAGAGAGAGATTTGCTTATAAAACCCCACCCCCCATCACCTCACCCTCACCCTACACCAGCACCTTACACCTCAACCCATACCTTCATCATCATTCCTCCTTTCCCATGCAAACCCATTCCTTAATCTCCATTAACCCCTAATCGGGTTTAGGGATATTACACTCGCGAACCACTCACTTGCTCAATTGCTTGTTTATTTTTTATGTTTAAACCTGGATTTTACAATATAAACACAAATAAATCTGAAATTTACGAAATAAACCCAAATAAATTTGGAATTTAGTAGATAAGCCTGAAATAGTATTTTAAATAAACATAAAATCTCTAACAACACAAATTACAATCAAATAACCAGGAACAATATGAGATTCAAACTATTGTAATCTCTCTATTATCTGGGAATTTCACCGCTTTGTCTTCTTCAACCAAATAATCATACTGAAAAAAAAAACACAACATTGGTAAAAACGGTCATCAAGTTTGGTTCAAAGATTTAAAGTGGCTTTAACTAAGACGATTTAAAGTGTAAGAGAGTATATGTTAATGTGAACAAGGACAACCAGGTAAGAAAATCAAACATGAGAAAATAATATTGGCCTTTTCCGATCATATTGGAACCAACATTTTGAAATCATGCTGAAAACTATAGCGTCTGACATGAGTTAGGAAAACATTACTTACACCCCTTTATCAACATCCAAATTAGTGTTGGGTTGTTCTTTTCGGTTGCTTTCTCAATGAACTGGTACAATACTATCGAACTAAGAATAATTTTTTCCCCCTTCATTTTCTTCTCTCCTCACATATATATTCATGGCACTCGCACCACTTCAGGATTGAATTTTCCACCATCGTTAAGCAAAATAGCTTAGCTAACCACAAAAATACTCAAAATCTTAAAATTTACTTAGAGATACTCTTATTATAAACTTTTATTAAATTTGAATCTTTATAAGCAAAAAACATGCAAGAAAAAAGTGCACTTGAGATGTGGTGGAGGTAAAGGGGAAAAAAGATTTACTTGTACACTTTCCACTGCAATGACTCCATTTCCTAACACCATTAGAAAACAAAGTCTTAACCTAGAAGTGCAAACCAAGATCTTTGCCCATCACCTTAATAGACAAATCAAGTCAGTTTCTAGTTCAAGTAGTGTTGTTGTTTTCAACGGAGTGAGGAATAAGCTCAACCATGTCAGTTTCCAGTTCAACTTAATAGACAAATCATTTGGGATGTTAAGACTGACTCACTAGTGTTGTTTTCTATCTCTAGCTTTGCATTGCAACAATGAAAATGTTCCAACTATTTTATGTATAGAAGTCATGGTTGGCTTTGTACTTGAAATGCTATGGAATATGGAAAATAAAACAAAAAATTCTCTCGAAAGGAGCACATTTTGATATTCGTAATTTAGATTAAAATAATCAAACAAAAACCTTAATCCGAGTGTTGGCAGTGAAGAACGAGGCTGAGAACGAGGAGGTCGTCGGAGGCCCGGAAAAGAGGCGTGGGGGGCTTCGTCCGAGGCCTGAAGAAGAGGAGGTGTGGGGGTGATCGTCCGAGGCCCAGAGTGGAGGAGGCAGTGGTGAGATTTTAGGGCTTCAACGTGTGAGAGAAGATGAGGCGTTGAGGAGGTGGCGGTGGGATTTTAGGGCTTCAAGAGCAAACAAGATTTTACTCTTTTATACTTTTAGTCTTTAGGATTTTAGTTAAAAAAATTAAATGGTTAAATAGTAATCTCCCCCTAATATGGGTAATTGTAATTGGATATAGTAACTATGATAATTGAGTATTTTAACGAGCGAGTGAACGAGCAATCAAATGTCGAGCATCGATCAAGCACGTTTTGCTTGTGCTCGTCTCGTTTAATTTATCGAGCGATTTTTTTGGCTCGTGCTCAGCTCATTAGTAATCGAATCGAGCACGATCCGAGCAAAATCGAGCGAACATCGAGCGATCCGTCGATCCCGAGCCAAACTTGACAACCATAGTCAAGCTTTAAAAGGGTACTATTAGAGTGAAGTTCTAAGTTTATAAAGTAGATTATTCACTAAATTATGTTCATTAAATGAAAATTTTCATAACTTTTAAATAAAATGTTAATTACAGTTTGTCCCTCTGAACTATGCATTGATATCACTTTGCACTTTTGAACTTTTAAAAGTGACAATTAGCCTCTTGAAATTTCGTCTGTAACATTTTGCCCATCTGAACTTTAAAAATCCATTATTTAAACACATTCGTAATTTTTTAAGTTTTTGCGTTGTATCTCTAATACATTCATAAATCTAGTTTTACGTGAAAATTCAGATCAAATCGGAAGTCAGATATGTTTGGAATTTGTATCAAATTGGATTTTTAAAGTTCAGGGGGTAAAATGTTACAAAACGAAAGTTCAGTGTGAGTAACTGTTACCTTTTAAAGTTCAAGGGTGCAAAGTGTATATCAAAAATAGTTTAGGGAATAAGTTGTAATTAACCCTTAAATAAATTATTAGTAGGTTTGTATTGAAAAGAGGATAACATTGAAAAAGAAAAATGCATTGAATTATAAATAAAAGTGATATTTTAAGTACACTTATCAAAATATAATTTTTTTCTTATCTTGATATTTTAAATTAAAGGCATCAAACCGTGATTGGTTTTTTGAGCGAACGAATTAGTTTTTCTCTGGTTCATGGCCGAACTTGGTTCAACAACCCGTTTGGATTTTCAAACAGACGACCTAACCCGTTAAAGTTTCCAGTAAGGTGTTGAGACTTGAATTAGTCATCGAACCGAAGAAGCTCTGATGGTCGAAGCACAATCGGGTCGTTGATGATGTCAGCATGACATCATTATTTGTCCAACTCGAACAACATGATGATGGTTGGGATCAAAGTTTAGAAATGCGGGATACAGATGCGATGAGGCGAGACACCGTTTCGACATAATTAAATAATATAATATAGATATATTAATTATAAATTATATATTTGTAACTAATTTTTTTGAATAATTTCTAAGATCATTAAGTTAATATTAAATAAATTAGAATAAAAAACAAAAAATACAAAAAACCAAAAAATGGGTGTTCTGGACGGTCACATTGGGGAGATGTGTTACGTTAATTTTAAAATACATTTTAAGTTTTCTGCTTTCAATTAAATGTTAGAAAATTATAAAATATTTATAAATATGGTTTGGGCAAGTTCAAGACGGTTCAATACTTCAATGTGATCTTCGATTTTTCGAGTAGGTTGGAGTGGACCGGGTTAGATGGTGGTGTCCGATCCGATTTTTAAGAGCATTACTAATGGGGGATCATGTGCCCCCACGACCCCCAACCCGAGATGATCCGGTCATCTCTCCCTTAACGGAAAATGCACCATCCAATTTTTGAATTTTGTTTGAATCTTTTTTTGAATTTTTTTGAAAATACGTTTTATAATTGTTTTGATTTTTTAGATTTTTTTAATTTTTTTTAATTTTTCCAAGATGGACTCCGAAAACTCGTGACCAGGTAATCCGGGTCACGTTTGTGACGACCTAATACTCTCCACGACTTAACAACGATTCACTTTCCAACCGGACCGGAAAAGTTTCCATTTTCCGAAAAAACGTTGTGTAGTAGAGAGATATATTGTTGTGTGTTATGGTTAAGACGTGAATATAGTAACAAACAGAAGAAAAGTGAGTTTGAGAGGAGACAGAAAACTCGTGACCAGTTAATCCGGGTCACGTTTGTGATGACCTAAAACTCTCCGCGCCTTAACAACGATTCACTTTCCAAGACCGGAAAAGTTTCCATCTTCCCAGAAAAAGCTCCCCTTTCTCCCTCTCCCCTGTCGCCTCCGGCCACCTGAACCCTCGAAACTCTAACCCTAATCGTAACCTTAACCCAATGTCGTCGTCCTCGAGCAGCGGGTTGACCTTCAAGCTCCACCCCCTCGTGATCGTCAACATCTCCGACCACTACACCCGTATCAAATCCCAGCTACAGCGTCCCGACGAGGCGGGGTCGTCGCAGGCCCCACCTCGGGTCTTCGGGTGCGTCATCGGTGTGCAGAGGGGCCGCACCGTCGAGATCTTCAACAGCTTCGAGCTTGTCCTGGACGCTGCCACCGGGGTGCTCGATCGGGTTTACCTCGAGAAGAAGCAGGAGCTCTGTGAGATTCCGGTTCCTCGTTCTGGGACGGTTTAGAGTTTACGGCTGTGTTTGGAAAATGAGGTTTTTTTTTGGGGAGAGTTGGGGTGTTTTGGGTTGGGGTAAGGGAGGAGCTTTGTGTGGTTTTTGGTGTTCGAGGTGGGGGCGGTCTAGGGTTTTAAGAGCGGTTTTTTTTTAGGTAGTGTTGTGAGAGGTGTTTTATGCTTGTTCTAGGGTTTTCACAGCGTTCGGTTTATTTGCGGTGTTTGGAGTTAGAAGGAACATAGGAGGTTTTGTGAGGGTTTTGGTTTTTTTTTTTGATGATTCAAGGGATCTTGTTTGTGGTGTGTGGATTTAGGTTTTGTGCTTGTTCTAGGGTTTTGAGCACTTTTGACATGTTTTTAGTAGTGCAGTGAACATGGTCCAGCAGGTCTATTTTAGCACAAGTCAAGAAGCAGGAAGCTTTGTGGCATCTTCGGTGTCTATATTGTGGCCCTACGTTTGTTTTGATGCTTCTGTGGAGAAGTCTTGTGAACCTGGGTTCTAATGCTTGTTCTTGGGTTCTGACAGTGTTTGAAGTGCTTTATATTAGTGTTGTCACTGTTGTGTATCCTGTAAAGTGAGTTTATACTGAAAAGAAGCAGGAGCTTTTTGAGTATTTGATGTCTGGATGGTGGATTTAGTTTTGTGCTCATTCTAGGAGTTTGAGGGTTTAGTGTGTTTTTGGTAGTACCATTAACACAATGAAGCAGGTTTATAGTTTATACTGAGAAGCGGAAGCCTTGTGACTTTGTGATGTTTTGGTGATTGGTTTGTGGATTTGTGGTTTCTATGTGGCTATGTGCGCTTTCTGGGGTTTTAAGAGCGTTTCGTGTGTTTTCCGTAGTACTACAAATAGGGTGGGGTGGGTTTATATTTAAAAGAAGCAAGAGGTTTTGTGAGTTTTTTGATATTTTGGTTTAGAATTTGAGTTTTGTGCTCCTTCTAGATCTTTCCGAGCACTTGGTGTCTTTTGATTTGTTTTTTTTGTTTTGTTGCTTTCTGTGAAATGTCTACCTGCGAACAGGGTTGTGTGCTGGGTCTCAGTGTTTTCCTTTTGCTTATTCTATGTTTGAGTGGAGAGTGGTCTTCCTTTGGCATGCCTTTTTTGTGTGGTCTATGGTTTTAGTTGCTTTGTGAAATGTTTTTGTTAGGGTTGGGATTGAAATTTGGTTGATCTGAGGTTGTTGATGTGATTTTTTTTGATGCAGATAAGAAGGTTTTCCCAAACTTTTATATATTGGGGTGGTATTCAACGGGAAGTGACGCTGACGAGTCTGACATGCAAATGCACAAAGCTGTGAGTTTTTCACGGTTAAATGGATGTTGCTTCTTGCATGGTTTCTGATTTTCAAAGTTTTTTAGATTCTAGAGAATACATCACTCTTGCATTTTACTTATGCGCATTACCTATGGAATTTCTTTTTAAATTTTTGCTTGGTATTTCTTTTAATTTTTTGTCATAGGTAATTTCCTCTTTTGTAAGAAACACCAAGTTGGGAATCTACATCTTGATTATCTTAGTTGTAACACATGCTATACACAATGTAGTAACCACAAAAGGCTGGTGAGGTTCCAAGTGTAGGTTTATTTTGTATCTCCATACAGGCGCAAACATCTCTATCTTGCTTGGCAAATAATGTTTTGAATTATATCATTTAGTTCTTATGTAACCTTTTTTTAATCAGCAACAAGACCAATGTTCAGGGGATGCCTAGGCGACCCAAATTTCAGGGGACGCCAGGGCCGACCCAATTTTTTCTTTAATTAATTTTTTTTCTGTTTTAATCTAAAAAAATCAGGAAAAATGCCCAAAAATTATAGATATAAGTATTTCATGTTTGGGCTTCGAAAAGACACCTAGTTCATCGACCAAAGCCTCACTAGGTACCCCATTTACCCACCAAAACACTTAGGTTTTTTATTTTATTAATGCTAGAGTTTGTAATACAATTTAGAAGGCAAAACAATCACAATACAAGTTTCCTGGACTCTTAGTCATTCCAATTGGACACATTGTTCTAAAGTCCAGTTAGGAACTTCATTATCGTCGTCTTCCTCCGAGTCGTTTGGATCGTCAACATAGACGTCATCCTCGTTCGTTTCTTCATCATCGGTCGCAATGAACTCTTCATCGACATCCCAGGGAGCTTCAGAACTCGATGCACCTGGATCTTCATAACCATAAGAAATTATGTTGATGTTTTCATCTAATCCCTCGCTTAAGAAAGGTGCAGTTGAGGACGTTGTGGATTGACGGGTCCGTCTTCGTGAAGATGGAGGTCCTAAGGCAGCTTCCTCCACTGGAGTAGCGAAGTTGGAAGTTTAGAGCTTGAGAATTAGGATTGAGAGAATGAAGGTTATAGGAGAAAGAATGAGGGAAATGAAATGGATGAGGTAGTATTTATAAGATAAAAAAATAAAATAAAAAAATATTTTCGTGCTACTGTATCAACGGCTAGAAAACTAGCTGTTGCTACAGTAGCAACATGCAACGGCTAGATTTCTAGTCGTTGCTGTGTTGTGCACAGTAAACGCATGTGCACAACACATGCCAGCGCCTAGGCGACCAGGCTACTGGGCGGTAGGCGGATGGTCGCCCAGGCGACCCCCACCTGGGACGATCGCCTAGGCGACCGCCCGCCTGAACATTGAACAAGAGGCTTCCGTTTGAATTATTTGATTTAATACTAATGTAACACTTTTTAACTGGTAATTTTTACAAGTGACCATTCTGTGCAATAGAAAGGTGCTTCATTCAAGTTAGAAAAATCTTAAGTAAGCAGGAAACAACATTTCATCATTTTGAAATAAGGTTACACCTAAAATATGTAGAATATCAGGCTTAAGAAAGATATCTTATTTACTTCTCCTAGATGAATGAGAATGGATATGGAGGTGAGTGTTTTCAATCTATGTATGAATCTATATTTTTGAGTTTGTTATTAACCATTAACGGATTATTTCATATTTGTATTTAGTTCTGTGAAAATCAATCTCGGTGTGTCACTCTCATGTCACTGCCAATTTGCTCCATCTCAGATTCTATGGCTATTTTAGTTGTCTCATTATTGAGGAAAGTAGCTTAGAAGAGAAATGAAGGTTAGAAATGATTATTGAGTGATGGGATTCAAATGGGTTTTCAGTCATGACAAGCGAAGTTTCATGATCTCAAAAGTTACACATATTCATGATTATTTTACAAGAAACTAAATGAAGTGCAAAATTATAGTTCAGAATTACTTGTGTACACCGTCTTCTAATTTTTTTGAATGGCAATATCTTCTGAAATTTCAAATTTTGAAGTTTTATGATCTACGAATCATATATTGGATAACTTTTCCCACTCCCACTCAAAAACCGTGGGAAGACAAATTCAAGCAAAAAAAGCCATTTGTTTCAAAAAGGCTTTCATCAATTTAAAAGTAATTCTAAACCAATCATCTACAGTTGGGATCTACTTCCCTGTGTTCAAGTTGAAATAGAAAATCTATCTTTCCAAGGAACTGGTTAAGTTACCCCTCACTTTAAATCCCTGTCACTTGTATTCTATACCCAGAAACAGGTTCATCCTAGAATACACTACAGACTGAATGAGTTCATCCTTTCGACTTATGGGTTATATCTGTTTTTTGATGTTAGTCATAATAGTTGAGTTCCACTTCTCTGAACTACAGTAGTGACTTCAACAGGGGGACATTCTTTCAAACCAAAGATTTGAGATGAATTCCTTTTCCTTACATTGTCATTTTTGTTTCATTTGTTATTACAACAACGTGCTTATTTTCTATTTCATTTAACTCAACTGTCTTCTATGTAACAGTTAATGGACATCAATGAAAGTCCAATGTACCTTGTTCTGAATCCTGCTATCAATCCCTCACAAAAGGATCTTCCAGTTACCATCTATGAAAGTGGTATGCAGTTGTACGTCTGTCTACTCTTTTTGAAGTTGAACTACCCATGTTAATATTACATGGTATAGAAGATATGTTTTGCCTTCTCCTTTTGCTACTTGCAATTTAAAATGTGTAATGGGAAGGCTTGATAGATATTAAGATTACTGTTAGGTTAGAGCGTAGCCATTAGCCCTGATCAGCATGTATTACTGTGAGTAAATTAATTTCTACAGATTGCAGGTTACCTAGTTCTTAAGAAGATATTTCTTACCTCGATACATTTGTTTTCTTGCATTTGTTGAGAGTGGAGTTTCATTTCCTCAAAAGGTAATTAAATATGCCAATGCTGCTATCAAACTGAATTTTTGGAACTTCATTTCTGTGCACATCTCTCTTTTGAGGTCCCTATCTCTTGTGAACGCTGATCCAGTAGGACACTATTATGTTGCCGGAATCCTTTTTAATTGCTTTTGGAACATTCTAGAATATTTTTTCTAGTAGTGTAGATGAAATGTATGGATGCAGATCTACATTTTTCTTTTGTAGTCCATAAATTAACATCATACATAGCTTTTCTTTGCTTATCCTTAATGTGCTGCCCATGTTTTTTTCTCCTTCTAGTCCCTTCTTGCAGTCTTGAATCTTGTGAACAAGAGTAGTCTCTTTTGACCAGGGATGTGCACTGATGCGTGCTTCTCTTGGAATCTCCTAATCCCTTATATTGCAAATATGGAGAATGTTATAATTATATATTATCCATGCCACCTCTTTCCATACAAAATATGTTTTACTATCCTTTTTTACAGTAATACTGTTATTTGTAGTATAATATACAAAATATGTTTTACTATCCTTTTTTTTTGGTGTGACACTTCAAGAGTTGCATGTAATTGAAGGCATTCCACAGCTGATCTTTGTTAGATCAAACTACACAATTGAGGTTTGCCCTTTCGTCCTCCGACCTTTCAATGGTGTATAACCAATGTAGATGAAGTTTGATTTTGTTTTTTGTTTTTTTAAATTGGCAGACTGTTGAGGCCGAACGAATTTCAATTGACCATGTTGCTCATCTGAAACCATCAGATGGAGGGTCTGCTGCTACTCAATGCAAGTTTTTCAGTATATTTGATGTAATACTTACTGTTTGTGATTTCTTTTTTTAGTTAGATTATAAAGATAGCTTTCTTTGTTCACAGTGGCTGCTCATCTTACTGGTATCCACAGTGCCATCAAAATGCTTAACAGCAGAATCAAGGTTCTCCATCAATATCTCCTGGCAACTCAACGAGGTTGTCTTCATCTGCAAATATCGTTCTAGTGTATCATTTTCATATAACATATTGCTGAATGCTGAGAAGTTTCATCTATTTCTTAATTTTTAATCTCTAGTTTCCCCCCTTCCCATTGTTATTCATTACACCATATTGTATGTCATATTCCAAAATAAGTTGAATGTCTCACAAAGTTATTGCTCTTAGACATTTTTTTGTTTTATATATTTGCGTTGTCTGTTCCTATTTTCACTGTATTTTTTCCTCTGACGTACATTTTTCTTCTTCTTCAAATTATTAAGTTTCTACAATTTGAATAAGCAGGTGAAATGCCTCTAGACAACTCACTTCTCAGGCAGGTGTCAAGCCTTCTCAGGAGATTACCTGCCATTGAGTCCGAGAAATTTCAAGATGATTTTATGATGGTGGGTGCTCATTTATTTATTTTAGACTATCATCCAATGCTGTATTTTTTTGATATACCATGCTCTGCATCCAATAAAATAATTTGCGCATTGTAGATTGTTATCTTGTTCCTTATTTCCGAAAAGATCCAATATTAATTTAAAAAAATACTTGACAACATGTTGTTAATTTAAAATAGCTATTTCTTTTTAACTGCCTAACTAGTTTGAGACCAAAAGCTTTGTTGTTGTAAACTTTTCAACTTCTTGCAGCTTGGTTTTAATGTTTGTTTAATGACTCAAAATGCTTCACTTTGCAGGAGTTCAATGATACTCTTCTCGTCACTTACCTTGCTATGTTTACCAACTGCTCAAGGTACATTTAGATTTTTAAATTCTTACCAAGATCCTGTATCGGCATAGTAATCTAATTAAGCTATATTTTTCTGGTTTATGAAAGTGATTTTCTTTATTACTTACACTAAGCTAATGACCTTTAACTTTCTAATTGTAGTTCCTTGACTAAGTATCCTGTGCTGTCCTGGTTTCCAGCTTTAAGAATTGCTTTCTGAAGTGCATCAACAAACTTACAATTCAACATAATGTGCACTTGGCAAAATTAACATTGTTTAAATAGATAATGCTGCAGGAGTAGGACCATTAATATGTGCCTTCAGGTGTAGACATCTATTAATAGTTAAAAAGTGCACTTTGTCTAGGTTGTATTTGGATCTGCATTCAATCTAAGGTATAATATATTACTATTATTTGATAAACCATTTGATCTTGATGAAAACTTTTAAATCCTTTGCTATCTCTCTACAAGTTAGTCAACCGTTTCTTTCCGCAAAATATTAACTGTTGCACATCGTCATTGCATCTGTTTATTGCATATGTATCATTTACGATAATTCATTGAATTTGGACCTTTTCCACGTTCAATTCTTTAACAAATAAGTGTTTTGCAGTTCTATGAATGAGCTGGTGGAGAAATTCGGCGTTGCATATGATAGACATGCTAGAAGGGGAGGGCGTACTGCTTTTATATAGTCCACATAAGTTCATTCTCCACTGTATGATTATTGGGGGAAGTGTTTTTTTCAGGCACACTTATATTAAGTTAAATAGACATAGACCTCAAGTTTTGTGCAATTTTATAGCTGCAAGAGAAGCGTCTTGTGATCTCTTGCCATAGTTTTAAGTTTTGTGGTGGCCTCTTGGGTCAGTTTATAGCCCACCTTTTGTCAACTCATCTCATTAATCTATCCATAGGTCTGCATAAATGGGTATAAGATGTGTATGTAAACTATATGGACATGAATGCGACAGGAGTGCTCAAGATTTCGCTCATCCAGAAACCTCTTCCAGTGGGCTGCTGATAAATATAACACCACAGATTTAGTTACATGTTTAGCCTACATACTGAGCCAAAGTTTGCCCTGTTTAGTTTAGTAGCTAAAATGTAAATTGCAGCTTCTCTTGACCCCTCAGGGCTTCACTTGTGGTTCTTGTTAAGTCTGTACCCATTTTTCAGCGAAGTATTGGATTCGCCGTTGCTTTTAAAGGCTGACTCTATTGAAATCTGATGTTGGTCCTCCAATGTGAATGTGGTTGAAGTTTTGTAACTTCTGTTTTGTAAAAGAACTAGAGATTCCTTGATTTGCACAGCATCATATTTCGATGTGTACCTAAATGGCAAGTGGTTCAAGCAGAAAAGAAGCTAATTTTATTTGACGAAAAACCCACACTTGGAGATCTCTGAGCTTGTAAGGAATTGTGGTTTGAGAACCAAGTGCGCTTGGCTGGTCGCTGGGATTACCTATACAGGTTCAAATGGTGTTGGTTTAGCTTCTAATTTAGATTTGAAGGAAACTTGGTGTGACATTCTGTATACATCATCGTCAGAAGCTAATAGTTTCTTCTTACATTTAATGTTATCATAAATTTTTACTAACCTCTATTTTAGGCCTGCCAAGTATTCAGACGTTGCAAACCCATGTGTTTTTAGTGACATGGGAAAAGCCACATTTTATATGAAATTGACACGTTAAACATCATTCTTAGTCTAATCAATAAATTTTTTACTTAAGAATTGTTGTTTAAGACATTTACGAAAACATTAGTGTCTTACTGTTTGGTGGTTAAAAATTTCGTCAGTGTAGCCCTTATCTGCTGTTTAACAGTGGCACAACCTCATTTCTAGAAGTATAGAAATGATCGTGTTCTCATGTTGGGAGCTCTTGACATTGAATTTACTTTTATGAATATGATATTTGATGCAGTCTTCTGGACCTATCAGTTATCAAATGGGAGAAGAGATGTCCCAATGTTCGCCGACTGTCTCGTCAGAACAAAGTCACCTCCCAATGTCGACATTACAATTCATACCTTGTAATCTAGTATTTCGAACCATTTTTGGGAACTAATGTGTTTTGGTTCTCTATAGTTAATAAAATTCTTAAAGTTTAATAAAAAAGTTGTTACTTCTTCCAAGCTGAACAACTGATTGCTTCTTGGAGAATCAAGAATTAAACAAATTTGCTTGTTAGTTGTAAAAAATCTGGTCTAAATCTCCACCCACAAAACCAAAACAACAGACATCGAACCCCATCAACAAATTCGTCATTTTGGAAATAAAAATACACAGTGGATTATATTTCCCCTCACATGTTCACAATTCACAGAATCACAGCAAATAGCAATCACCAAAGTCCAAAGACATACCGAATCTAACAAATCAAAACTAAAGCATATAATCTTACCGTGAGAACACAACACAACATAACATAAGATCAACACCAACATCACATGGATAGCTCCGATTTTGAAATCAAGATCCCATCACTATCCGCGTACAACCACTCCCCATCATAGACCACTGTCTCTCCAATCTGAACCGGCACCCGCTTCTCGCCGTTCCCTCTCTTGTGGGACTTCTGTGGGTGCGAGGCCAGAGCTCTGACCCCGATATCGCACCCGTTTATCTCGTCAACATCCCTGATGCAACCGTTGACTACAATGCCGGCCCATCCCATGTTATGTGCTAATTGCCCGAGGTTGCCCCCGACCAACGCACACCGCATGCTCCCGCCGCCATCGACCATCAGAACATGCCCGTCACCCGGTGTCTCCAGCAACGCACGGACCAGCACATTGTCCTCAAACACCTTGAGAGTGACAATTGGACCGGAAAAAACTTGGCGTTGCCCGTAAATTTTGAAGATTGGTGCAAGTACTCGGAGTTCGCCGCTTGCTAGGAGACTTGCGTTTGCATCACACGCTTCGGCAGTAGTTACGGAAGCCATCTGATGGACAAAAAGAAACAAACATGGTCAAACATAAACGCAAAAATGAGGCACCTAATGACCTACTTAATACACCTGATTGACCCCAAGAACACAAAAGAAATCAAATATATACACAAAAATTAAAGAATCCAGCAGAGCTGATCCTAAAAACTAGCTAATGAGGTGCGACAACGTCTTCATATCACCTCCACATTTGCTCCATGTCTAACCAATGCGGTACTAATTTATTTAGGTACATTGAGTAGTATATGGTGAATCAAAAGAAGGGGAAAGAACAAATACAATCAAATTATAAACACAAAATATCTTGAATCTGAATCAAAAGGTTCAAACCAAATGCTTTTACTTTTCAACTTTGAGTTCCCAATTGAGTCATGGAAAGATCTTTGACCTTGGAACAATCGAGACCATTAGAGCAAAGATGGCGTCGTAGCAAAGCGGGTCGGATAGAGGAATTAAAGTTAGTACTTACCACTGAACTAATATGCTTACTAATGAAGTACTCATGTATAAATATTTGTGAAGATAATTGATAAGGACGAGTAATTTCCAAAAATGGATGAAGTGGGTCTCTTTCCCATCTCTTAATATCACCTAAAACATTCAGATTCCGGATCAAATAGTAAGGTTCACCTATGCCAATCAGGAAACATAACCTTAAATAAATGAGAAATAATAATACCTAAACACATGATCATTTGGGTATTCAACTGAACAAAAAATCAAAAGAAGCTTAGATTTTATGAAGGCCATATGAGTTGGTCATCAACTCATCATCTACTGAATACTTTTAGACTAGCCTATGAAAAGATAGTGAAAGGATATAAATAAGGAAACGCATGTTTGCTGAGTAATTTGACGCACACATGGAACAAAATATCACCACACTCACGGAAGAAAATGAATCCAACAAAAGCATGAACAGAGATAATAAAAAAGCCAAGAACAACCTAATTATTTACGAATAAAATAAAATAAAGCCAACAACAAATAGAATTCACATCTCAAATCAAAATTCTTTAGAGCATAGTCACCATCCAACCAACATCTCCCAACAATTTCATAATTCACACATAATAAACACAACCACCTAAAAAAAAGAACCATGCAAGAACGAAATCCAACACCAAACAAACCTGCACAACAGACACAAAACCTGTCCCGAACAAGTGCAGCACAACAATAAAAATCAAGAAACTGCAGCAATTTCGAAGGTGAGGATTCCAGAGGCATACCATACAAAAGAGATGAGAGCCCAATTCTCAAAATAGAATTTTGGGTGGGATTTCGTTGCAAGAGCAAGGATTTAGAGCCCATTATTGTCACCCCACAGGTGGACACTATCCTTGGTTTCTTGGAAGTTGCACCCGGAAAGGGTTGGTGATGATATTTTTTTGGAAGTTTCGCAACCACATCCTTTGATATTCTGGTACGAACGCAGGTTAGTTTTTTACTGAATTGACTTTTGTAACGTCTCGGAATAGCAGAAAATTTAAAAATTTAAACAAACGAGATTTAAAGACAAGTCATCAAACGAGAATGTTACTCGTAAATATAATCAGTCGGTACACCACAATACAACAGAGTTTGTCAAAATACATGATTACGTCAATATAACGAAAGACAGATACATGTAAACATAAAGACCTCGAAGAGGATCCTGACCCCAAAATGTGTGCGCCCACTGTCACCACCTGACAGATTTACTGTGATCCTAAAACATGAATCAAACAACAATGCCTGAGTTTCCCATTAGGAAACCTCGTATGCCAAGCTCGCTTATATGAATGCAACAATACAGTAAATGAAACTATCATACTAGTAACATGTTATGTCATCATCAACAATGCATCAAGTCCCCTCCGAGGGTAAAACGTGACCTCTGTCCCACAACAACAACAAAATACCCTCAAATGGTCAACAAGGACATCAGTCCAGCAACAACATCGGGTCTCCCTCGGAAACCTACCGTAGGCACATACGGTCTTACGAAAAATACGCGACGCACCTCCCCACACGACTACTCGAGCCAAGTAACCATGTGGTCTACACCACCCTAAAAGAGCCGTAGCCCGGTCGGTCCAAACATTCCCCGATAGGTGCCCAATCGAGGAATCATCGCCGAAACAACATCGGTGGCATCGTCGACACAACATCGGTGGTACAACATACGTCCGGCACAACATCAGATGACACAACCACATGCCGGAACATCATCGTCGGCAAAAACCTCGGTGGCATCGCCGACACAACTTTGGCGGTACAATATACGTCCGACACAACACCGTAGTCTGCAGGGTCATCATGCTCCACGAGCCATGCATCAACATGCATTGGAATCCGCGATCCCTCAAGTCTGCTACTCTACATAGAGTCAAGCAATAACACGTCACACCGCGATCCAACAACAGAGGTGGCACGACTCAAGTATACGCACTCTTCCATACGACGGTCCCTGGGCAGGCACGAGCAACGTACCCGCCGTCACCTCCCGACTCACGCTCTAAGCGAGGACACGGGTTTCCGTGGACAGAGTTGACACAACACAAAGACCATGAATTCAGTTCTGCGCACAAACGGTCGACCAAAATAGGCAATCCGGTCGACCGTTCCCAATAGGTTCGGTCGACCGAAAGTCTGCAACGGTCTAACTCTCTGCACATCACTTAAGTCCCAACGGTCGAACAACAATCTAAAACCGATCGACCGAATATGAGGTCAAAATCTGGAGTTTGGTCAAAATCATACAAGCTAATTGGTCGACCGACTTAGGGGTCCCGGTCGACCGAAAACTACTAGGTCATCCTAATAGTCTAGGTCATAAAACGATCGAACAAGATAATCAATCGGTCGAACAACATGCAAGATAATCAAGTTCACTTAAGTTCCAGTCGAACCCAAAAATAAGAACGGCTGACCGAAAACTAACATGCAATTCTCTGACCCACCAACACACATTCAACCGGCCGACCGCCACATGGCATCGTTCGACCGGTGTTTGTTAAAGTCGGGCAAAACAGTAAATCAGTCGAGTGCCCGAAGGCACCGGTCGACCGTTGGTTGGCAGCAACCCCGCGCCAGCCGAGAATTTTACGTCGTTTCTCGTCGCCGGCGAGGTCTCCGACCTCTCGCGACCGACCACAACATCCCACCATCGTGGTGAGCAACAAAACCAAGCTATAAAACCGGCATACCTCTTCAAAGCGATCGACGATGCCCACCGGAGAACCCACGAAACCACCTCCGGTCCGCAATCGCACACGTGCCTACTCGCACACCGTCCTCTGTGCCTCACGCTGGAGCAACGTCCACGTCCCCTGGTTACCGGAAGAGAAAATAATTGAGTGATGGGCAGTGGCAAGGCAAAAGGAAGAAGGAAAGGAGAGAACATTTTGGTTTATAAAACCAAAATCCCAACTCAACAGTGACCTCATTCATCGACAACACCCTACACACCCCAACCCATCACCCTTTTCACGCCTTCATTGTTCACGCCTCCATTTCCCCCAAGAAAAACCTCCACTAATCAAGGAATTAGCCATTAAACAAGGTTAGGGACATACAGGGGCGGACCCAGGTGTGGGCACGCGTAGGCAAGTGTCCACCTTGGATTTTTATGTTAATAAACTTATGTATTGTTTTCTTTAGGGTGCCTACACTGTGTATTGTTTTCTTTAGGGTGTACATTGGTTTATACGTACTAGACACATCATCCTAACCCGTATGTCCCATATAATTTCGTGTACAATTTGGATATACACAAAATACCCCAAATGTAACTATAAATAAATTGTAACTATTTTTAGGAAAAGATAATCACTCACCATGACACAAGGAGAAATGTTACCAAACACCACATCTAGCATAGGGACTAGGGAGTTTTGAAACAAACTAAAACTTTGAACTCTTCCGATGTGGGATTAAATGGTTTCCCACACAGGCTCACATATTTGAAGAATAATAACAAACTTGTTTCAATTTTAAACCAAAACATGTGATGGCATAGTGGTTAATTACCCAATAGCTTGAAACCTGAGTTCGATTCCCATGCTTGATCTGGATCACAATACAAATATTAATAACCACACATATTTGATATCAAAATTGATATTTTCGGATATTTGGATATGGTTTGACTTATATTCGAGTTCGTATCCGAATTTAAAAATGGTAAAAAATTAAATCAATTTCAATTTTAAATTGTATTCGGTAAAAATTATCTTTACCAAATACCAACCAAATTGTAATTTTCGAATTGAATACTCGGATAATTTGTTAGCATTTGCATCCCTAACCCCTCCTGCTTGAGGGGGTTTCGCCTGGACACCCGATAAAAGAGTCTCATTAAGGGTGCTCTTAGAGACCGTTTACAGTTACAATGTGCCCACCCTTCAATTATGTCCTGGGTCCGCCCCTGGGGACATAACACCTTAACTTAGATTTGGGTTAAAAAGGGTAAGCAAATTAGGTCCCTCACAAGGAGGTATTATGGATTTACGTAGCTCTGTCTTCACATTTATTCAGTGAAATAATACTAATTTTTTTATTATAAAAAGCCTGCTTTTTCTAAAATAATATATATAGTCCTGAATGGGTAAATCCAATGATCCTGCTGCAAAAGAGTAAATGAGTAGAGGTAGAAAAAGAGTTATATTTCTTATAGCTTAAAGATTTTGTAAGTGAGCAAATAAATAGTTGGCATTTCCGGTTATTTTTATCTTGAACATGTTAAGTATTTGTTATCCTATGAGATATAGGTGACACTTAATACACGCAGCGAGGTTAAATTGCATAGTTCGTACAAAATCACATGTAGCTAAGTCTTCATACCTCGGCTTAGTGACATTGTTGGCCATCGTGTATTTACCTAATAGCAGATCAGAAAATAATTGGTCAACAAACAAAACTTTACTTTTATGGGGCATGGGCATCAGAAAAGCCGTATTTTTTTTAATTAATAAAGTTTTAAAAGGAAATTTTAAAACTAAGATTTTTTTTTTTGAAAAATAATCCGATCGCGGGTCGAACCCGCGATCCGTGCAACCACGGATCGCGGTTCGCACTCGCGATCCGTGGGCGCGAGCCCCTATAAAATACGGATCCACTTCAATTTTTTTTTCAATTCCTCACACATTTCCACTTCTACTCTCTACACAGTCTTCAAATTGTGCCCGAAGATATCAATTTTTCTGATCTGTGTGTCATTCCTGGTGATATTTGAGGTAATTTTTTTTTCATTCTTAATTTGTATTTATAGTTATTAATAATTAGTAATAATATCAAATCTTGAAGTTCTACTCTCTACACAGTCTTCAAATTGTGCCCGGTGATATAAATTTTTCTGATCTGTGTCTTTCTTGGTGATATTTGAGGTAATTTTTTCCATTTTTAATTTCTATTTATAGTTATTAATAATTGGTAATAATATCAAATCTTGAAGTTCTACTCTCTACACAGTCTTCAAATTGTACTCGGTGATATCAATTTTTTTGATCCGTGTGTCTTTCCTGGTGATATTTGAGGTAATTTTTTTTTCATTCTTAATTTTTATTTATAGTTATTAATAATTGATAATAATATCAAATCTTGAAGTAATTTTTATTATAAAACTGATTAAAGAATTTTACATTGTAGTTAACGAAATGATTGTGGTAAGTGTGCATTTTGGCGGTGAAATAACTCAAAATGCAAGTTATGGTGTAGAGTACACGATAGGTCCAAGACTTACACTTTCAGCGAGCGAAAATGTAACCTTAGAAGAAATTAAGAGTTGGATTTATCAAGGTTTGAATGTCGAAGAATCTCGGTACTCGATGAATATTCAATATCGTTGCAACATTGCACCAACCGGTTACTTTTTTTAATGTGATGTATGTATATGATGAGAATTCCTGGAGAATAGCCTATGAAACAGCTTATTCGAAAATGGGAATGATGGAGTTATATGTTAAGTTGAATCCTGTGAAAATTGAGTGGAATGCTGAGATGTTTACAGGTAACCAACCAGGTAGTAGTAGTGGTGCACGATTCATATCTCAACAATCATGTGTTGCAAACACCATAGCAGAAACCAGTCGACCTGCGAATAGAACTTCTGATTTCGTGCCGATACCAACAGATGATGAAGAAGAAAATGATGACGAAGATTACAATATAGAGACAAAGAATATGAATGAATCATCAGGTGAGGACGATGAGGATGCTGATGAGGTTGAGGATGATGAAGATATTGGTCCGAACGTGAGTCAGTTAAGTCAATACAACCCATTTAGAGGGAGGGGTTGGGTTCACCCAGCTAAAGCTTTCATGATTGTTCTAGTTGGGTTCCTGCAGATACATCATTTATAGAAAGCATCGTAATAGTTGAAGGTCCGTTAGTTGAGAATCAAGCATTCTCATCAAAAGACACTCTGAAGAACGCAATATCGAAATGACATATTGACAATAATCGGGAGATCAAGGTGCAAGACAACATCAAAACCAAATATAGGGTGAGATGTAAAGATGAAAATTGTAGTTGGATGTTGTACGCTGCACGGACCGGTTCGGGTGATGCATGGTCGATAAGAAAATGTACGTATAAGCATATATGCAGGTCTACAGCTGCCCAATTTGATCATGCTCAGTTGACTGCGAAGATGATGACCGATATCATCCGTGAAGATGTCAAAAATAATGTCTCACTCCCGATTAAACATGTGTTTGGTCTGGTAAGAAAAATATTTCCAGGTGTTAATCCAAAGTACAATAAATTATGGCGTGCCCGCGAGATTGCTATTGCCTCAATTGTTAAATGCTATTAAACAATCAAATCATGGAAGTAAAGTTGTAGTTCATTTTGACCCTTTACCATGCGCTGGTGTCCGTCAGTTTAAATGTGCAGCATGAGCTTTTGGTCCTTGTATTCAGGCATTCCAATATCTGCGTCCTGTTATCAACATAGACGCCTCATTTCTTAAAGGTAGATACGAAGGAAGGTTACTTGTTGTTGTTGGGTATGACGCTGAGAATCAACTACTGCCTCTTGCATTTAGGCTTGTTGAGAAGGAAAATATATCCAATTGGGGATGGTTTATGAGATGGTTGCGACGGGAGGTGATTGGAGATAGGAAGATATGTGTCATATCTGATCGACATGCTGCAATTAAACACATTTTTAGGAATCCCGGTTACGGTTGGCACGAGGAAGGAAATGAAGCAATTCACCATTTTTGCGCACAACATCTTGCCGAAAGCTTGCTTAAAAATGGTAAGAATCAATATGCAGTTGACACCTTCAAGGCAGCACGCAGACACAGTAATCCGTGGGATTTCAAAGCCAGTTTGGAACAAGTTGAGTATTGGAGTAAAGATGCATTACAATACATAAAAGGGTTTGGGAAAAAAGATGAAACAAATGAGAATGAACCGGAGGTTCCTAGTAAGTGGTCGTTGTGTCAAGACGGAGGCCAAAGATGGGGAATAATGACAAGCAATGCCGCGGAGTGCCTAAACAATGTATTCAAAGAAGCTCGTGGTTAACCCATTTGTGCAATTGTAGAGGCGACATATTATAAGCTGTTGAAGTGGTTCAACAACGGAAGACAACATGCACGTGTGTTGGCACAAAGAGGACACATATTTTCCTAGAGGGTTACACAAATATTGGAAAAATCTGCAGCAGTTGCATGTCAACATGAGGTGAAAATAACTGATTTTGATACAGGGGTATATGAGGTCATAGCCAAACACGAAAGAGTGAGCAGAACTAGAAGTAGGAGGGATCGTAGTTACAAGGTGATTCTACGTGACGACACCAGACCGAAGTGTAAGTGTCAGAGACTACAAAATACAGGTATCGCTTGCAGTCATGTTTTGGCAGTGTGTGCCGCATGTAACTAAAATGGCAAGAATATACACATTCGTACTACAGTGTCAACTCTCTAGTGCACACATGGGAGGGTCACTTCGATGTGTACGGGAAGAAAGAGGATTGGCCTGAATATATGGGAGACAAAATCATACCTGATCGAACACTCGTCAAGAAAGGAAGGAGAAGGTCAAAACATTTACCGATGACGATGGATGTCATGGAAGGAAGGATGGGTCCGGGTCATTGTACAGGTTGTGGTTCGATTAATCACACAAGCGATCGTTGTAATGTAAGGGAAGGTTGAATGTATTGTAATGTTTAATTTAATGTAATGTTTAATGTTTAGTAGTCTTATTTATAAGTCAAACCATATCAATTAAAATGACAAAACAAAATCATAAGATTATAAAGTACAACATGTTTACAATTGAATTACAATATGAACTACTACGTGGGAGTGAAAATCTTCATCTTCATCTTGCGTCGGCACCCTCGACCGACTAGAGTCGCAACATGCACCGATTCTTCATCCTCATCATATAAAACGTATGAAACCAACTCAGAACGTGCCTGAGTTTCAACAGGTGACTGAGTCTCAACAGGGCGAACAAGTGGCTGATTCTGAACAGGCAGAAAAGGTGATTGAGTCTCATAAACTATAGAAGGTACATGATTTAGTTCACAAGTGTTCCCTTGGTCAGTTAATGGGCTGAATATACCATCGAACAAAGTTCCGAAGTCTGTTTGCGGCAACTGAGGGGTATCATAATTAGTAGCAGGTGTCTGATAAGTTGGATAATCTTCGGGAATCTGGGAAAGCCCGAACTGAGTTGACTGCGATGGTCCTGCGCCAATGTCATCGTATGTTTGAGAACGTTCGAACTGCGATGGTTGTGCACCACTGTAACCGTATGTATATGAATCTCTAAACTGTGATGGATCTGGGGCAAAATCATCGTATGATGTATTGGATATCCTAAAACTATATGTTGTTTGGTCTACAACTCTAGGTACCGAACAATCATCACGAATCTCATTATCACCATCATCATCTTCAGGAATCGACTCCACATCTGCAGGTAATCCAGCATCACTCAGTACTCTTTCAAATTCGTGCACCTGATCGCAATCGACAGCATCGAGTTGGTGACTCTTTAGCAACATTTTACAGAGCCCTTTAGTTCCACGTTTGTACAATTGCTTGATAACAAATTTAGCCCGTTGAATACCACGTAAGCCCTGAAATTGTAGTTTGAAAATTAAATAGTGAAACACAACAAACAATAATCGTCAAAGTCGTTAAAAAACATACCATACGTCGAATACGTGGTCCGCCAGGAACGTAACCTAAGTCCTCGATAGAATCACGTGGGGCTGGCAACGGCCTTTCCAAACCGAACTCTATTTGGCATCGTATGTAGACAGTGTACATACCATTATGTTGAAACCACTGACGATACCGTCGATTTTTTCTCGGATCATATGGTCGTCTTTCCTCAAGAATCTGCGGTCTGTCCCACATTCGTATGTAAATTTCATGCTTCGCTGACCAATCATCTCTCTGTCGGGCCGCATGTACTATCTTATCAAGTCTTTTGAGTTCTGACCATGGATGAGGTTCTGGCGGTTAACGGATCGCGGGTTCGACCCGCGATCAAATTATTTTTCAATTTTTTTTCTTAGCTTTAAAATTTCCGATTTAAACTTTATTAATTAAAAAAAATTACGGTCAGAAAAGCCCATTAAGTTGTATTTTTGCTTATGTGTCTCGGGAAAAGTTGTGTTTTCTCCCTGTACCATTGACACACGTCAATTAGGCCCAATGTCCCTGGAAAACTGTTTTGGCGTCCAAAATGTCATTATAATTTTACAAAATACAACTCCGTTTATTATTGCTAACGATATTAATTTTATTAACGATATTAATTTTTTTGTTAACGATATTAATTTTATTATTATTTAATTATAAATTTTATAAATTCTTCCATAAGCAATCTAATAAATCTCCCTTTCCTATCTCTCCCTCAAGTTATGCTTTCAAAAATCATACCATTATCCTATGTGGCTTTCAGGGCAAAAAGAATGAGTTGAGTAGCCTAGCAATCTACGAAGTATATTACTATGTCATTATAGTACAGCCGATAATTGTTTTTATAAGATAGCAAGTTGGAACCTACACTTGCATTTGGTAGGGCGTAGGGGATGGGGGGATGAAACGGAAGTGTTAATTTTATAATTCACGGTAGAATTTCGCAACTACAAAACAAATATCAATAAACCAAAACAATGATAAAGGGAAGATTACAAGTACCTCCCCACAACTATCCTCTTGTAACTTTGCTCCCAACAATTTATCTTGAGATTACAAGTATCCGCCAAACATTGTACTTTGCTCCCATATTCATCTTTATCTCAATTTTTTTGTATTTTTTCCCATAATTATTTAGAATTTTACCTTTTAACAAAATGAAATTCAAAATTGTCTCAGATTTGGTTCATTTTTTATCGATTTGCTATTGAATTTATATCACACTTGTTTTAATATGAACCAAATATGACTCATTTTTTATTGATTTGCTATTGAATTTGTATCACTTGTTTTAATATGAACCAAATATGACTCAGGTTGTTCATCCAACTAGGGTTGCACATGGGTCAGGTTAGTTTTGTTACGACCTAGAACCGAATCCAACCCAACTTGGTAAGTTCTAGGTGTAGGATTTCGTGTCCCTATGTATGTATATATTTTAAATTTTTTAATACAACATACAAGATCGTTTTCATATTTTCAACAATTTCTATGTACGTTACTTTGTGTTTATTTTAATATCATGCAGCCCTACATTTATTAAAATAAACCAAAAAAGTAGAATCATACCTAAAGGTTCTCTAAAACCTTTTTGAAGATCCGGAGTCGCGTTGCCCGTTGAATCGTCCACGGATTTGCCTCCGAGTGTTCACCAAACTCTAAACAAGATTAGAGAGAAAAGAGCTAGCCAATCAATATCTAATATGATTTAGAATCTAGCTAATAACCCCTCTTTGAGCCCCTGAGATTTCTATCTCCTAAACTCAAAATTACTAAGATAATTTCGTGGTGATTAGAGGAGAGATTAATGACAGAAATAATTTTTGCATTAGTATTAAACAAGTAGGAGTATGTGCCCTTTTATAGGCTACCAAAACAAGCCATGATCCCTTGTTTATTCTCTCCTAAAATTAATCTCTAATTTCCACATAAGTACCCTAAAAAACGTTTTAATTAAATCTAGAATTAATCCACCCATGATTTAATTAATCTCTTAATAATTCAGGCAAAATCGTTATGTTCAGTGGACCGAGTATTACTCGGTCAACCGAACCGTTCGGTTTTAACACGTGTTCGGTGCACCATGAGCGAGACGGTCGACCGATCCCGCATGAGAAAAATTCTGTGGAAATATTCGGACGAACCACATCTTTTACTCGGTCTATCGTTGACCTACCAGAATTTCTCCTGGGACACAGTCTACGGATGACCGTGTCACATTCGGTCTACCGAAAATACTACTTCCCGGTTGACCGTGCACACTCGGTTAACCGAACCCGATTGTCCAGACACTCTAGACAATTTCGGTCAATCAATTGTGCTTACCCGTTCCTCATTCGGTTAACCGATCCGAAGATACCCCGGTCGACCGAACCACGAACGGTTCACCGTGTTTGACCCCGATTTTGCCTTTGTCAAATTTTGGATTTATTTCCAACAAAATTTGATCTTTTGTGGTTTTTAGCAAATTCACATCTTATATAATATATTATCATATGTGATATTAAATTATTACACCCCATAATATATATACCTCATATGAATTTATTACGATTCCAATTATGTCAATTCTCATGACATATTGATTTTATTCATTTACCACATGTGTCCTATTTTCACATGAAACCCGACACATCATATGAACTTAAAATCAAGCCTCTTGTTTACCAGTTTTGTGGTGTGACCTATTGGAGGATCTAAGCCAAATTAGCAGCGATATTAAACACTTAATATCTCAAATTATAAGCGGTATCTAGCTACACATTATAGTTACTCAATTAGCATAGATGTCTTTGTTCCACCCGAACCAAAACACGATCCATTTAGTGATGTAAGTGCACCACTTGTGTCCATTCCTTGCCTCATGATATTAAGAATATATACAAAGTAGAAATGTGTCATCTTTGTATTATATTCATTTCTTGATTTCTCTAAGCTAATTATAACTATGTAACTTAACTCAAGTTACATTGTGCACATTATAATATTTCTTTATCATGGGGTCCACTAATATCACCACTCAATTAAGAGGGGCAATGATAATTGTTTGACTAGCTATCTTTTCCAGCACAAGTCATGTTCAACCAACTATTACCTTTATCACTATACTCATTGATAATTTTTGACAATAATAAAATGAAGCACTTCTTGAGTGAAAAGATATAAGTCTCAAATCTTAGGATCCAAGACAAAGTAAAACATTAATGATACGAAACACAATTCCATAATGTTTTACTTGTTAGGTCTATTCATTATGTAAAAGTAATCTTTTCCTCTTTTATATACTCGTGTGGTTAATTATTTGTAGAGCTACAACAATCGACAACCAACACGACAACCTTGTCTCGGTTATTAATGTTCCATGTTAATTACCATGATTGTGAATAATTTTTGATTTATGTAAACCATTATCTTTTAGAGCTCCACGGTTAAGGACCAAATGCCTCTTCCTTAACACTTCCAAAAGACGAATACCATAATCAAAGAACAAAATGTTGGGACATCCAATTCATAATAATTGACATATAAAAGTAAAACTTTTAGAATACATTCATTTCACCTACAAGTGAAGATTTTTGTACCTAAACAATCTTGGGTCATTTGACATTAATTTTTGTTACATAAACCATTTTGGCCTTTAGTGCCCAAAAAACTTGAGGAAATTTTATTCACTAAGAAATACTTTCCATTTAAAGTAGTATGGATTCCATGGTTTTTATTTTTTGCGAACACCATCGCCTTGCTCGATTTTCTCCTCTCACAACCCAAGAGGGAATTGGAATAACTAGCTAACACTCTAATACTTAAGCACACTTGGATATGATATGGAATTGATACACAAGAGGTAAAGTTTGACTTTGAGTGTAGGAAAATGAGAGCTTGAAGATGTAGAAAGATTGACACTAAGGTATGTATCAATAGAGAGTATTCAAGGTGTGTAAAACAAAGGTACGAGATCCTATTTATAACCTTTCAAGTTCTACAAGCCATTTGTGGGAGTTGGTGAGATTCAGACCAATAAGAGAAAAGATTCCACTTAAGCTCGGGCAGAAATCGGCACCGAGTCGATCGACCGTTTGAAGAACGGTTGTCCGAAATAAAGATCCGACTTGGTCAAAATTAAGCTTCGATTGACCGAACAAATGTCAAATAACCGATCAATCACCAATATGCAGTAAATTTTCCCAATTTTGACCAATTAAGGTTCGGTTCACCGAATGGGGTTCGGTTTGCCGTTCTTAAGTGTACACTGTGAACTGGTCGGGCTCTAATCAATTGAGTTCAGTCGTCCAGAACAACTTCGGTCTTCCAGGTTAGTAGTTTGTCTTTTAGCGCAACGGTTGCAAATCAAATATTAGTTGGGAGTCCAGAAACTTTATTGACATGTGGAAAAAATCGTTGGTCGCAAGATGCCAAGTAGTAAATGGTTGACTAATAGGAGATCAGTCTTCTGAAAATGGACAAGGCAAATGGCCTTTATGACAAAATACAAGTGTGACTTGACCGTTGGAATAAAATCCAAAATCCATCTAAGGGAATCGATCGACCGAATGGCAATTGGTCGTATGAGTGGACAATTCCAAAGAGGATTCTAACCACTACCGATAAGATGATTTCGATCATCCGTTAGGTGTTCGACTGGCCGAACATGACCGAGATAGAATCCTAGTGCTCAAGTTTATATATAATCCTATGGACTCAATAAATAGAAAATTACAAGTTTTGCTCCAAAATTTTGTTACAATCTTGAGTGTTTGTCCCAATGCTCATTCAATTGATGATCTTGATCAACCTATTAAATTGATTAAAAGTATACAAATATATATGGAATGCATGTTTCTGCCTACTTTAATTGACCATGTTGATTGATTAAGATTAGTTTGATTAATTATCAAAATCAACATGGATTAAGGCCTAAAAGCCAACACATGAGTCCCCTCGTAATTAAATGATAAAACATTATATGCTCCCCCAATCACTAGGGCCTAAAAGAAGTGATGTGATATGGTATCATTAAGCATTCAATATCCCTCAATCAAAACCATTTCAATAACACTAAGAGGATTAAAAAATGTTACGTAAGTCTTGATCCTCAATTTGGCATCGGTTCCAATCTCCTCGTGATAGCAAAAATGGCTTTATGAATTCCATCAAACTATGGAGATTACTACTGATCCTGCGTCTTCTAAGTACCAACAAGTGAAGATTTTGGTACCCAAACAACCTTGGGTCATTTGACATTAATCTTTGATACCAGCTAAACCATTTTGGTCTTTAGTGCACAAACATTTGATGAACTTTTGTTTAAAAAGAAATGTTTTTCATTCAAAATAGTATGGATAACATGATTTTTGTTGTTATTAACATTGACATTTGTCCGCAATGGGCCACATTCATCCAATCATTCATTCTTCCACAATTTCTTAAAGACATATCATTTTTTGAATACCAAGAAGTGACACAGAAGGATGTGTGGACCGCTCATTTGGTTGCTTCAATCGCGATTCATAATAATTCGAAATTGATCTCTTGCATGAAATGTCAACATCCTGAACAAAATTATGATGACTTGTATCAGAATGAACAATATGGTTGTAGATGATGAACGAGAATCATATGAACATTTTGTTGAAGATCGACCTAAACATACAACTTGTAGAAGAACAACAACATTTGATGATAAGCCAGATCACACTCCTTTTCCCACCATCTCCACTTCCACTCACTTCTTGCCTCCCCTCCGTCGTCACCTCGCGTTCCCGTAGCTCAATGCCACTACGATGGTGAAGTACTTGCTCCTCTCCTTACTTTTCCTTGTCATTCTCTCTCCCACTCTCTTTCTCTGTGCCACATCTTCCTCCACATCCCCGACCACCACACTTGGATCTGACCTCGATTCAGAGGGGGAAGAGGATGAGGACAGTGTATGAGAGATGGGGAGAGCAGATGAGAGTGTTAGGAACGATGACTGATGCATTGCATACATTGCATCATATGTCTTTCATTTAGATTAATTTTATATCAATAAATGCTACTAAGGTATGTGTTTAGTCTTATTTACAGAATACAGGGACCTGAATGCAAATTACCCATATCCCGAGCATAAATGCATGCAAGAGACTCATTCCTGGCATAAAGACCAAGTTCAAGATTATCGGGTTTCAAATGGAAATGCATCCAAGCATAAAAGCATTCAAGACCTAATTACAAAAAGGACAAGGACATAAGCACAAAACTAGACAAGGACTTAATTGCAAAAGGCCAAGGACCTAATTGCAAATTACGAGTAGCTTTTATTATTATGGAGAAAATCTAAAGAAAAATCAATGTGGATCTCCAAATATATAAAGAAATAAAGTCGGAGCTCAAAAGAAAGGAAAGAATCAATCCAGATGCGCAAAGGATATTGAAATCATACCATAAACACACAGGAAAAATCCGGATTAAATCGGAGCTAAAAAGGTGGCGAATCCGCCGCACCTTATGTACAAAATGCGGCGATTCCGAGGACGCCCGACCCATGCGGGGGGCGTCTCCCTCGGACGCCGACCCGTAGCGGGAGACGTCTTCGGAAGACGTCTCCCCATAGGAGGAGGCGTCTCCGACAGACGCCTCCACCTTGCGGGAGGCGTCTCTCGCAGACGCCTCCTCCTTTTTTGTTTTTTTAATTAATAAATATCATAATTACTTTAATAAATAGTGATAAATCAAAAAAATTAATTTAACAAAATCTTATTAAGTTTAACATTTGTGATATTTAGTTTTAACAAATTTTGATTTAGTTTAACAATTGTTTTAATTTAGTTTAACAAATTTTAATTTAGTTTAACAAATTTTGATTTAGTTTAACAATTTTGATAATTAAGTTTAACAAATTTTGATTTAGTTTAACAATTTTGATAAATATGATAATTTAGTTTAACAAATTTAACAAATTTGTATTTAAAATTTCAATAAATAGTCATCGGGTCACAGTGGAGGGAGAGGCAAGTCGATACCATTACACGCCTTCGGTCAGGAGGGAGAGGGAGGCATTACGTCGTCGTGAGGAGGAGGATGATTCCTTCGATGATGAGCATGTGGATAGTTTTGACGACGAGAGCGACGATGATGGCCCGTATGATGTGCGGCCGGAGGTGGAGAGGCAGGGGGATTATAGCGGAGGACGTGGTCGAGCGGGTACTTCTACTTCCGCCGGATGGATGGTGCGGAAGGGTAGGGGTGGGAGGTTTCTGACCGGGGATTCGAGCTCGTGCACTGTTGATCCCCGCGCTCAGAAGAAGAAGAGGGTGCAGGACGATTCTTGGATCGTGAGCATTATGACGCCTGGTGGTCCTTTAGATGGGAGCGTCATTCCTAGTTTCTGGGGTCACATTGCTAGACGGATCTGGGACGGAGAGGATCGGAAGGTTCTGAAGTGCCAGAATCGGCACAGAGCCTGTACAGCACTACAGGGTTGGCGGTCTACACTGAGTGCTGATATCAGAGAGGAGATTAGTGCCACACATTTGGGGCACTTACCGTACAACATGTTCCCTTATCTCGACAAGCCTTTGATTTCGGCGTTTGTGGAGCGATGGCAGCCTGACACCAACACTTTCCACATGCCTTTCGGAGAGATGACGATCATGCTTCACGATGTTTTCCAGATCCTGCGCATTCCTGTGGATGGTCGTCTGGTTAGTGCTCAGGGGTCGACGTCTGAGCTGAGGTGTTATGTGGCAGAGTTGCTTGGTGTCACACCTGATGGTCTGGCCAGAGATACAGCTTTATGGAGTGGTGGTGGTGTCGGCATCGACTCCCTTGAGGACCTATGCAGACGGGCACGACCTCCGCGGGCCGATGATACACAGTTGACGGCGTACCTATTCTTGATGCTCGGAGCCGTCTTGTTTGTCGACAAGAGTGGTTGTCGGATCAGACCACGCGATCTACTGGAGGCTAGGGACCCGGAGACCGTTCGTGAGTACTCGTGGGGGTCAGCGACGTTGGCATACCTGTACCGGCAGCTTGGGATAGCTAGCCGTGCGGATTGTTCTGGGATTGCAGGTTGTCTTACGCTGCTGCAGGCGTGGATATACGAGTACTTTCCTGCATTCCGCCCGCATCGTGAGCGGAAGATTATCGACGAGGGTCATCCACGTTCGGGTATGTGGGCTGTCCGGAGCGAGGACAAGAGCGATGGACGATTGCGTTCCATCCGCGCACGGCTAGATCAGATGACTGCATCAGAGGTATCAAACTTTACACCATTTATTTAATTTTAAGATGTATTATTATTAATGTGTTAAACTTTAGGTGGAGTGGTTACCCTATGGTCCTGACCCAGCAGCGGATGTCCCGAGGACTTTATTGATGGGTCTTATTCGTTATCGGGATATCATAGAGCCTTATATGCCCGATCGGGTCTTGCGTCAGTTAGGATATGTTCAGGTGATCCCGGTTGACATTCCGACACCAGAGCATGCGGTGCGGTCTGCGACAGCAGCGACGTACGACGTCAGGTTCCCCGCTTCTACAGCGGAATCGACTTGGCGGACATTTCCGAGATCATGCCGATTGTTCCTTGGCGACTTCAGACGTAGTCGCGACCCCTCCGAGTGTGATGCACGTTATCTTGATTGGTTCGGTAGTTACTCACATCCTATCATCGTCCGTGGTGCCTCCCGGAGAGCAGATCGACCACCAGATAGGACGTGTGGCGATCTGGTAATTTTTTCATTTTATCTAAATTTATTTGTACCGTATAATTTGTTAATGTACGCTAATGTTATTGTTATGTGCAGTGGATGGGTAAGATGATACGGGCTGTAGACCCAATCTTGCAGATGAGGGATGAGCTGCCAGACGATGCCAGAGCTGCATGCGGAGATTTGGATGAGATCATACAGTCGTGGCATACTCAGTTAGGCATATCCGACCATGATTCGGATGATGAGTAGGTTGATCTGTTGTACCGTACTCTTAGTATTTGCATTTATATTTGTTTATCTGTTGTACGCTTAGTATTTGTGTTTCCTTATCTGTTGTACGCTTAGTATTTGCATTTATATTTGTTTATCTGTTGTACGCTTATTATTTGTATTTGTGTTTGTTTTTGCTAACATGTCGTACGCTTATTGTTTGTATTTGTGTTTTGCTTATCTGTTGTACCCTTATTATTTGTATTTGTGTTTGATAACCTTTCGTACTATTATATATAATGCAAATAAAGCAAACATATCAAAACATATTACATAATAAAGCAACACTATATAATGTACAAACATATCAAAACATATTACATAATTATACAAACATATCAAAACATATTACATAATTGTTGCCAATATGCTATCCTATGTTGGTACTCCAGCTCCCATCCAATAACACTCTCATCTCGTATTTGATACCACAGAGTCGCTATAGGAGGTACGGGGAATCCCTCATTCAATTCCAAACGAATGTAATGAGCGTAACTCCCTAAATGAGCAATAATCAACTCTCTGCACGGTCTCGTCACGGTAGGCGGACTCTCCCAAGGTAGAACTGTAAGACATGGGTACAACGAACCATCATTTCCGAGAGAGAAGAACATAACTGCACACTTGTAAAAATTTGCAATGGGAAACAAGTCCGTCCACGTCTCCATATAGTGATTCTCGCCACAAGGTCCCCCGCCCCAATTAATCCGGTGACGAGCCTCCGCCACACCGTCGTAGTATACGTGCTCATAAAAAGATGGGTTCGCAGCTATCTCATTTGAAATCGAACGACGGGCGAGTTGCCAATTGTCTTCACCACCGTGGAAAACATCGGCGACACATCGAAATCCACAGTTTCCATCAGCACGTACATCATTCCACTGGTGTAGGAATGGCATAATGATTCCTGGAATTCTATCTCCATATGGGAAGTCGTCTACGTCAGCCCGCCCAGTCACTACAATATGAACAAAAAATACAGTTAGATATAATAACAAAAGATACATATTTACTGAAATAAATAACAAAATTATAATAATAATAAATGTAAGGATGGTATACCTGATCCTCCTCTCACTGACGAAGAACCAGAAGATCGACCACGACCTTTGCTTCCACTACCGGAAGAACGACGACGACCTCTACTCCCACTACCTGAAGATCGACCACTACCTCGCTCTGCATACTCAAACGCACTAGGGTCCCGTCGTGTCGACTTTCCCCTTGGTCGACCTCGTAGCTTTGTTTTTACTGCAGGCTCTTTCAAATTCGAATGTTCGGGGTGTAGCTGCTCGAATAAAACCCGAGAGGCAGATCGAATTACGGTAGGGTCACTTCCTGCAATCTCATCAACCAGACTGCGAAAATGTTCGGCGTCTTGAGCTGCCTGAGACACAAACTCTGCGTTCCCGGCTCCTTCCCCAATGACAAGTGTCCTCCAGAACGAATGAATCTGCTCTAAGTAAATTCCGTTTTCTGATTCAAGACATCCACGGATGGTACATGCGCAAGGTATCCCATGAGAAGTCAGAAAAGCGCACTCGCAACGATATTCAACTTCATCATCTAACTGTTGCATTCTCTTCACCTCCTGACTCAGCAACTGCAAACAGTGATGCGAAACTCTACCATTTATGTGACGATATAGAGCATGTCCGAAATTAGTCAAATTTCGCCGTCTCGAGTCTTCAAGAAAGTTTCGAATATTCGTCAGCTGCATTTCAGTAGCCGCGTTGACGCGCTCGAAAAGAGTGTCCAGAGCTGCAGTCGATGTAGAAATCCACTCTTTTAGAGCCGAATGAGCACTTTCGACCCTACAATTCGTGGTGTTCCCAAAATGAAGGACTTTGTTCGTCCAATTCAGCACAAACTTTTCTTTATGCACCAACCACGTGGTGTCCAGATACTCCGTGATAGCCGGCCACGATCTATACAAATCTTTCAGAGCATACACAGCTCTATCATACTCGGCTTCTGAAGTAGAAAGCATGATCTTCCTCCATCTTCCACGCCTCAAAGTCTCTGCCATCTCCTTATTCTTGCCGAATACGTGGTACGCGTAATTCAATACGTCTTTGTTGATGTGCCATGTGCAGAGTAAATGAGCAGAGTCAGGAAAAACCTCTCTCACTGGTCGCATAAGGCCTAACTCCCGGTCTGTTATTATTGCAGTCGGGCTGACAGTCCCCAATAACAGATCTCTCAACTTCTCCATCACCCACAAATAACTGGAGTAAGATTCATCCATCAAAATCGCATATCCAATAAGGAAATTCATGTTTGCTGGTGTGACCCCAATCATTTCGAACAAAGGCATCTTATACTTGTTCGTCTTGTAAGTCGAATCCATGCAGATAACGAAAGGATATGTCCGCAACAACTGGACTGACGTCGGATGTGCCAAAAAAGCGTGAGTGACGACATCAGTTTCTGGATCCGCCATAATCCAATGTAAGTACTCACACTGCACTGCTTGGTAGAGAAACTGCTGGACGGGATTCCGATCTTCAGATTTTGTCCTCCTCATGTAATCTCTGAAATTATAAATATGCCTTTGATTTGGATTGTCCTCCGGGAATTTTTCTTTTACTGCCTTCAAGATGTTCCGTGGTTTTGCTTGCGCCTCTGTCATATCACGAACAATCTTCTTCGCCCCAGAACTTAGACCACTAATTTGACGATGACCCTCTGGATAAACTGCCAGTCTGTGGTTGTGATGTCCGTGACCACTATTAAAAACCACAACCCATCCATCACGATCCCGTCGCTCCACCACTTTTATTAAGAAACGGCAACCGCAACCCTTTCTTTTGGTGTTTCTTCGAAGTGCAGTATCCATATCCCGAGACTCCATTTGATTTCGCCGGTCGCATCTCAAATAACAATCCATCCGACTATCTGATCTTGTTTTGTACGACGACACGACCAAAAAAAACCCAGCTCCGATAGCTACTTGTTTGGCCCATTTACATGCTTCATCGATTGTTGCAAAGATTTGTGTAGTTTGAAATAACTCACTGTAATCCACTCCATCACCACCGAAATCTGGAACCTACAAAAATAAAATCAAAATTAAAAAAATAAAAAAATAAATTCGAAATTAAAAAATTTAAAAAATAAACTCGAAATTAAAAAAACAAAATCAAAATCAAAAAAAAAAAGGCGTCTGTGTTAGACGCCTGCCCCATGGATGGGGCGTCTGTGTTAAACGCCTTCCCCAACGGTAAGGCGTCTGCGTAGGACGCCTGACCGATGGGAAGGGCGTCTACTACAGACGCCTTACCCATGGGGAGGACGTCTACATAAGACGCCTCTCCCATTGCGTAGGCGTCTGCGTTAGACGCCTAGGCCATGGGGAGGGCGTCCTACGCAGACGCCCTCACCATGGGGGAGGCGTCTAATGCAGACGCTCGGCCCAAAATTTGCTCCGCGCCAGGCTTACCTCACCCGATGCATCACCCTCGCCAGACATTTTCGTGGTGTTTTTACTGATAAATTATGAATATACAAGACCATATGCCTTATTTATAGACACGGGACGATATGGGTATTAAATATATTGTTAAGGGCAATTTGGTAATTTCAAGGGGCGATTTAAGTAGTTTTGGGGCGACGTTTAGTAGTTCCCTACTTTTATCAACAAAGCCCTTCTAGACCTTGGTGCTAGTGTTAACCTACTCCCGTTCTCTGTCTACGAGCAACTCAACCTTGGTCCACTAAAACCCTCTAAGACAACTCTTCAATTTGCTGACTGCTCTATTAAGAAACCAAAAGGTATAGTAGAGGATGTTTTTATTAAGGTTGGTGACTTCATTTACCCAGTGGATTTTGTCGTTCTAGACACTGAACCTGTTGTCGATCCTAAGAGACAAATCCCTGTAATACTAGGCAGACCCTTTTTAGCCACTTCTGAAGTTTTGATAAATTACCGAAATGGGCTCATGCAACTATCTTTTGGAAACTTAAAAGCTGAATTTAATATCTTTCATGTTGATAATGAGCCAGAAATAGTATGCAATCAAAGTGATGTTGTGATGAGATCGCGTATTTATAAGATTTCTGAATCAAATAAATCATCACAAAATCAAAAAGGAAGTGAGAAAAGGAGGAGTAATTCTGCGACACACCCACCATCAATCGAACAAATAAGAGAATCAATACATGTGAGGGGTGTGCAATCTGTGCCTCAGGATTCTCAGTGCAACATGTGGCACAATTCAACTGGATACATGCACCAACATGGTGTCATTCAATCCAGTTCTGACTATGGTTGAATCTGAGCAAATTCAACCCCTCTACCGCAAGTTGACTCAGGTAGTAAGTGCATTTGCTTTATATTTGCATACATTGAGGACAATGCATGATTTAGGTGTGGGGGGTGTCTATCTATCTGTTTTATTTTTCTGTTCTTTTAGTAAAAAAAATAAATAAAAAAATCAATGTTCCAGGACATAGCTTAAGATTGAACTGCCAAAACCCAAGTACAAATTGCATTGAGTTTTTGTTCCTTATTATATAGTTCTGCTTGTAGAAACTATGACATAAATCTAAGTTCCAAAGAAATAACCCATTACCGTTTAAGACATGTATGCACTTAAATTGGATGAATCAAATCTTTGAAGTGGTTGATAAAAAGCAGAGGTTGAGGAAAATATACCGGGAAGTGTGGACTTCTAATAGCAATTAAGCCTTGAGAAAAAAATGCAATAAAAGTGAGGAAAGCACATCTTGCAAAATGATTACAAAAGCCCAAGCCTTCGAGTCACTGGTCCGTAGGGGTATCTTGAAACCCGGTAACTTGAGTCTACCAGCTCGGGATTATCAATCAAACTCGCTACACGAATGCAAAAAGAGTAAAAGTGTAAAAAAAAGCAAATGTGTTGAATCACGGAAAAAGAAAAGAAAAAAAATTTACTCAAGGCCCAAAGCTAAAAGAATGATCCATGCCATGGTTGATCCGAATGATACTTCACCACCAGAGGAGGCGTGCAAAATAAATTAAGTGATAACATGTGTATAAGGGTTAGTGATGTGAATATTGGAGGAACAAAGACCAAGTCAGTCTTTTTATAAGTTAGATTTGTATAATGAGCATGCAAGAATTCTCAGTGAGATGTATAAGGTTGAGGTGGAGATATTGAGAGTTATTAATGAAATGTTGAATTAAGACTTTGTGGGTGTGTCAACTGAAAAACCTCACGAGACAAAACTCGCCCTCTAAGGAAACTTGGGGGTTTAAAGGCTTGTTGCACATGCTAAGTGCAACCGTGATTCCTACGAAAGTGAGTTAGGATTTCCCTGTTTTCATTTTTCTTATATTCTGTTTTGCTAGGGACTAGCAAAATCTAAGTGTGGGGGTATTTGATGCATTGCATACATTGCATCATATGTCTTTCATTTAGATTAATTTTATATCAATAAATGCTACTAAGGTATGTGTTTAGTCTTATTTACAGAATACAGGGACCTGAATGCAAATTACCCATATCCCGAGCATAAATGCATGCAAGAGACTCATTCCTGGCATAAAGACCAAGTTCAAGATTATCGGGTTTCAAATGGAAATGCATCCAAGCATAAAAGCATTCAAGACCTAATTACAAAAAGGACAAGGACATAAGCACAAAACTAGACAAGGACTTAATTGCAAAAGGCCAAGGACCTAATTGCAAATTACGAGTAGCTTTTATTATTATGGAGAAAATCTAAAGAAAAATCAATGTGGATCTCCAAATATATAAAGAAATAAAGTCGGAGCTCAAAAGAAAGGAAAGAATCAATCCAGATGCGCAAAGGATATTGAAATCATACCATAAACACACAGGAAAAATCCGGATTAAATCGGAGCTAAAAAGGTGGCGAATCCGCCGCACCTTATGTACAAAATGCGGCGATTCCGCCGCACCAAATTAGATCCATGCTCTAAAATTTTTACCGGTTGCGTGTTGACGCGCATACTTTTCTATTTTATACCTAAGTCCCTTGTATCGGCTATAAATAGCCCTGAAACGATGTTGTGATGGTCCTTAGCTTATGTTCTAGTTTTTATTCCATAATTTAGTAATAAAGTTTTGTTGTTTTATTTTGTGTTTTTAGTTTTCTTTTGTAATCTCTCTAGGACCCCTTCTCCTTCCCTCCTTCCATGAGTTTCTAACTCTTTCCAAAGGGTGGGGGTGACGGATTTAGGGTGAAGAGAAGAAGAATAAAAGTTATTATTTTAATTTCGTGTTAGTATATTTTGATTACTTGAGTTTATGTTAAATCATTTATCATGTAATGCTTTATAACTAATATGATTTATTATAAGTTTCTGCATTCTCTAATCTAAACCCGATATCTAAACCTCCACCCAATGGAATTCACCATCTTTGTTCTTGTTTTATTTTTATTTGTTCATGTTTCTTGCTTTAGATAATTAAAACCAAAAATCTCAAAACCAACCATATTTCTCCCTTTCTCTTCCTTAATCGAAAATCACAAAATAACAAGATCTCTCCCTCCTTGTGTTCGACCCGTACTTGCCACGTCTTCATTGACGCCGTGCACTTGCAGTATAAATTTAATTCACATCAATGACCCTCTAATCACAAGCTAAATGCTCTACTAAATGCGGAATGAAAAGTAAGTAGGGATAGAGAAAGCAAACCTCAAAATTGACTCTAGATTTTTTATAGAGGTTTGATCACAACCATCGTGATATACTTCTCTATTTCAAGCCCCACTCGATCGTCCGAGCCTTGCTTGAGTTTCCACTATCCGATATTTGTTTCTGGCTGAGATCTCCACCTCTACACCACGAGCCCTGCAAGCAACCTCGCTTTGCTCGATTTCGCATCTCACAACCCGAGAGGGAGTTTCCTCGAAGATTTACAACTCTGGTGATTCTTGGATATGGAATTGGAATCACTAACTAACACTTTACACTTGAGCACACTTGGATATGATAAGAATTGAAACACAAGTGGTGAAGTTTGGCTTTGAGTGTAGAAAATGAGAGCTTGGAAGTGTTTGATGTTTGGACACAAATGATAGGAGTATAGAGAGGTGTCTTGGTGTCTAAAACTCTTGTATGAGCTCCTATTTATAAGGTTTCAAGCTCTACTAGCCATTCAGGAGAGTTGATGAGATATTTACCAAAGAATCATGATTTCATGTTCTTTGTGTTCTTGTCTTTTATTTGATATAATTTTTATTCCATTGTCTTGGTTAGATTTATTTACTTGTTCATGTGTTGTTTAAGTTTATTGTTTTCTTTGTTATTGATATGATTAATGAGTAGTCCATCCCCATTGGGGGGTGGAGGAGAATGTGAAGTGTTGATGTAGTTGATTTGTGTGTGTGTTTAATATTAATCTTGGAGCTTCGTATGATTTTCATAACCATTTTGATGGGTTTCTACTGTTGCCTTTGGTGTGTTAATGATCCTAATGAATACTTAGCACATGCTTTGGTTAGTGGGTCTACTTAATGGGGAATGATGAGATGAGGAAAAGATTTGAGTGGATAAAGTGGTAAGGATGACATGTGGAAGCATGTGACCTTATTGGCCTTATCTTTGTTAATGTCTTGTGTGTTTTAATGATGGAGATAAATCTTAATTCATGTGGAGGCATAGTTAAGGTTGTGGTTAATATGGATTTATATGTTCTTCATGTTGTTAGGAGCTTAATCGTACACAAACACACGCCACACATCTTCACTCTCCCACTTACTCTCCACCTCCAACGAGATTAATTATATTTGTTTTATTAGTTGTCATTAACATCATTTAGTGTAGACACATCTTCTCATTCTTTTCACACTCGAGTATGGTCGATAACGACCCGTTTTAGCTCCCCATGGACACGACCCATACATGCCACCGCTTCTACATGGCCATGCACTTGTGGTTTTAAGCTTCACAATTGAACATATAGAAAGGTGTATTGGTGTCTAAAACTCATGTATGAACTCCTATTTATATGGTTCCAAGCTGTACTAGCCATTTCAGAGAGTTAGTGTGATTTGGACTAAACAAAGAGATGATGACACTTAAGTTTGAGCATAAATCCTCACAGATTCGGTCGATCATTTGAAGAATAGTTGTTCGACAAAATAGTTGACTTGGTCAAAATTAAGCTTTCTGTTCACCGAACAAAGGTCGGATAATCGATCACCAATTTCCAGTAACTTTTGTCAATTTTTCTCTGATTTAGTTTCGGTTGACCGAATTTGGTTCAGTTGGCTGATCCAAAATAATAGTAATGATTTATTCGACTCCGTCACAAGAATTTTGGTCGTTGGGGACCAATTAAGTTGGATCAAGAGTTTGTGCTTTAGCGCCAACAATTGAACATTAAATATTTGTTATGAGTCCAACGACTATAGTGACATATGGAAAGAGTCGTTGTGCGCCAGAGGTCAAGATATAAACGGTTGACCGATAGGAGATCGGTCGTCTGAAATGGACAAGGCAAATGGATACTAAAACAAACGACAAATATTGCCGTTGGAGTAAAATCCAAAACCGGTCAAAGGGATTTGGTTGTTCGATATGCAATCGGTCGTCCGAGTGGAGCAATACGGTAAGAAGCTAACGACTGCTGATATGATCAATTCGGTCGTCCGAATTTGATGTGAATAGAATTCTAATGCTCAAGTTTACATTTGATACTATGGAATCAATAAATGTACAATTTCAAGTCTTGGTCGAAAGCTTTGTTACAATCTCGAGTCTTTGTTCTGATGCTTCTCTTGATAATCTTGATCAACCTATTAACATGATTTGCATACATACAAGTATATATGCAATGCATGTAATCATGTTTGTCTACTTTGATTGACTAAGATGATTGATTAAGATTAGTTTGATTAATCATCAAAATTAACATAGATTAGACTCAAAAGCCAACAATCTCCCCATTTTTTATGATGAGAAACATGTATCTTAATGCTTGACATTAAATTTAATTCTCCCTTTTTTAATATGATTCCCCCCTTTCATATATGTGAATTATGCATGTATATAATGTTCTCCCTATCAATATGCATAGTATGAATCAATATAAGGCCAACTCTTATCATTCTCCCCTTTTGACACCCATCAAATGCAAACATTGAAGAAATCAGAGGCAAAAATTAGGATTACATGAGTTACTATCTTAATTAAATGATAAAACATTATATGCTCCCCCTGTCACTAAGGCATAAAAGAAGTGATGTACTATATGAGATCTTATTAGAACCAATTCAACAAGACTAAGAGGATTGGTTTTTTTTATCCAACTCTTGATCCTCGATTTGACATTAGTTCTAATCTCCTCTCGATAGCGAAAAAGACTTTATGAATTCAATCCAAATATTTTCTTGAATCTTGGGATCAATATTTTCTTTCTTGAGTTGATCGCTACTGATCCTCCACCTTCTAAGTACCTACAAGTGAAGATTTTGGTACCCAAACAACCTTGGGTCATTTGACATTAATCTTTTGTACCGAAACCATTATGGTTTTTAGTGCCCATACACTTGAGGATCTTTTTCAAAAAAGGAAGTGCTTTTCATTCAAAGTAGTATGGATAACATGATTTTTGTTGTCAGTAACCTTTTAGCCTAAACCATGCTTATCAAAAGATTATTTTTGACTACCAATAAGCATATCATGTATTTTATTTCCCTTAGTGAATATTTCAAGATCTTCTTGTAATTGAGTATTTTTAGCAATGAGATCTTGTGTGTCACTACGTGAAGGTCTTGCATTTAGAGTTACAATTTCATAAATCAAGTGAAAGTTATGTAATGCAATTTTATTATGACTAGTAAGCAACTCGTTTTTTCTCACTCATGATAGATTCAATTTGACATTATAACTCATTGATTTTATTGTTAACTAGTTTGTTCTTTTGGCAAATTTCTTTAAAATTTTCAAGTAGCTCATAGAATGAAATTTAAAGTTCACTATAAGAATTTAAATCATGATTTGAGACAAATGATACATCACTTTCTTCATCTTCTATTGTCATAAAGCACATTGTGACAATTTCTCCTTCTTTTGATGAAGAGGATGTGGATTCATCCGAAGTTGCTTTAAGATCTTTCTTTTTTCTGTTCTTTTGCTCTTCTTCTTCTTTCTTTGCCTTTCTTTCTCCTTTTCTTATCTCCTTTCTTGAGAAACTTGAATTTTTTTTGTGACAAACTCCTCTTTAATATCAATACCTTTTTATATATTTGTTGGAGTCGGTGATGGCTTGTAGCATAAATGGTTTCTTTTCGTGACTTCTTTTTCCTTGTGGTCTTTCATTTGTAGCTCATTTATTGACATCATATCATGCATATATTCAAGTCTTATATCCTCTATTTTTTAACCTAAGCAATGTTATGTAACGAGGCTTATGTTTAAGTTTCAGGAATAAACAAGTTGAGAAGAAGAGACATAAAAATAACCTATGTGCAAGAAAAAAGACTGAATTGTGAGACTTGTGGACTGAAACAACCAACTCGGGTGCACTAAACATCAACAAATCAATCCATCAAAGTGCCATTTGAACCAGGATCGGAATGGAGCAGCCCAGACCGCTATTTGGTTGTCCTAAACCACCAATTGGTTGTCCCAAACCGCCAATTGGTTGTCCATTTGGCTCCAAACCCCATTAAGTTTAGCCGAGTGTTAGATTAATGTGTTTTATGTCCATTGATGATATGTGTTTAGTCCCATACCGAGGTATTGTCCCCGGTTACCTTTTTTCATGGCTATTAATAGAACTTTTCCTCCTCATTTGTGATATCTCCTCTCTTAGTGACCATTCTCTTTACTTAGAGTAAAACCTTGGAGCAAAACTCTAGTGGAGAGATGCTACTTGTAATGTGAGTGAGCAATAAAGAATGTGTATAATTTTGGCTCTAGTTTAGGACATTATTTCTTCATCATCAGGAGATGTGTATGAGGTCAAGAGAAATATCCAATACTTAAAATTAATGGATTGCAAATAAATTATTTTTCCCCTTCCAATATCGAAAATGTGAGCCATTAATCAAGGGTGTTCAGTTGGGGATAATCTCTCACAACGATTAGAAATGGTTGTCATGCTAAACTACGATTAAACAAATAAAATTAGCAACCTAATGATCTAATACCAATTGTTAGGAATGATGACCCTCTAATCACAAACTAAATGCTCTACTAAATGCGAAATCAAAACTAATTAGGGATATAGCAAGCAAACCACACAATCAACATTGGATGTTTATAGTGGTTCTATCACAACAACTGCGATATATGTTTTGATTAAAGTTTAAACTGTAAGTGCACGACCACGATGAAGCAGTGACAAGTACATGTCGAATCCACATGGAGGTGTGTCAACTTTGGTTCTTCAGAAGTCAAGTGACAAATAATGGGGAGAAAAGGTTTGATTATACTAAACTAGCAATTAACAAATAAAAAAGATAACAACCGAAATTTAACCAAAACTAAACCAAGCAACTAGCAATGTGAGATGAAATTTGGTAAGGAAAACCCCTTAGGGGTGGAGTGTGTGTATACATGTGATAAGGTGGTGAAGAATTCATTCAATGTGGCACAAGCATAGTTTGTGTTTTCATGCATAGGAAATGTCAAATGGTTGTGGCAAAACCTATCATTCCAATCACTAACCTAGTTGATTAACATGAGCATTAACAAGTTGGATATTAAGAACCTAAACAAGCATGAGAAGTATCTAAGAGTTGTGGCAAAACCTACTTAAGGTCTACAATTCTTCACGTGGGGTGCGCCCTGTTCAGTCATTTGAGTATGCACACGAATCTAATTGGCAAAATACTCCTCATGATGGTGTGGAGTTTCTCGGTTTACTATTTAGTCCCTCCACGCTTATGTTCAGGTCATTCCCTCTTGCTGATGGGTCATTATGTATGACAGAGAGGGCAATTTTGCTTCTTTTAAGTCATTTCTTTATTGGGGGTAAAATAAAGGATATATAACATGAGTACGATGTATGACATGCTACTAATCAATTACCTTACACTTACATTTTGCTAGTCCCGAGCAAAACAAAGAAAGAGAAAAATGAAAGAAAGTAAAAACAAACAAAAAACATGGAAATCCTAATTATATTTCGTAGGAATCATGGTTGCACTTAGCATGTGCAACAAGCCGTTAAACCTTCTTGTCGTCAAGGAGGAGTGCTATCACCTCAGGGTTTTCAGCGGATATACCTACAAAATCCGAACATTGATGCATTATTCAACCTTTGCAACACGACTCAATGAACCAATTTTTGTCGATCATTGGACACAGTAATCATATAGGCAGACTCTATATATGTATATCGTCCACACACTTAGCCTAAGGAACCATTTGTGCAAGTTAATTAAGAACTTAAGTGAAAGACATGAGCAACCTTAATATCCTCAAGTGATACATCGTGTAAAGTCCAATAATGTTCTTATTTATATACATTTTTTTCCTATTTTATTTTTGGAGAATAATGAGTTAAACTGGTTGATGTTTAATTCTCCTAGGGTCCGGTTTCTTGCATCATTTCCTGTGAGGACTTACACTATTACGCACACATTCCCCCAAATCTTGACATAGGGCTATCCCTGCAACCTGTATAACAGGAGTTCGATCGGTGCATCCCAAGTCAGATGACTCGAAAACACCAGGTACTAAGTCCCCTCGGACCTAATTTTCTGAGTGATAGGAGACGTGTATGAAGAGAGAACATCATACTTAATTATTGTTTCTTATCTACATGGGACCCAAAATCCCTACACTTAAGGTTTCACAATATGAATTCAAGGGTCCCTAACTTCAACCAACTTCCTTATACTAACGGACACAAATTATTCGACTCACTAGGTTTAGGGTGGACTTCTTTATTTATTTGAGTATTGAAACCCTATGATTACTCTCCCCTTGAGGGAAAACCAGGGTGCATCCTTACGACTAGATAAAACTTAAACCCGATGTACTAGATATCCTAATACATCATATTCAAGTCAATTTTGGGACCTTCCTTTTTTACTTTGTCTCTCAACAATTTTTCACATGCTTAACACATGGAAAACCCACAAAATATTTTCTTTTGCAAACACATGAAGATTTTGAAAGAAATGTGAAGCACTAGGAAAAGAAAGAATGCAAGTCACCTAAGGATCATGACAAGCAGATATATCGATATTAAATGCAGCACACTATCATGATCCTAACAATGCAAACAAAAGAAAAGGAAAAAGACATAACTATGTACACACGTAGAACACCCCTACACTTACTTCATGCATTGTTCTCAATGAATGTGAGTATGATACTACAAGGATTTATACATGAAAAATAAAAGATATGATCAACGTGAAGTGCAAATGGAATTTCATGGTTATGTGGATGGACATATACCCGAATTCCCGAAACCCAGTGAGATATTTAAGAAGGGAGACAAATATGTGACATAAATGGGGTCCAAATACACAAGGGTTAGGGCCCACAACAACCAATTATCATGGTCTTTTTTCCAAATAAAACAATGTACAAAAAGAAGTTCCCATTGTCATTTGTCAAAGGATATCAAATGGGAACCTAAAAAATGGATCAATGCACTTGGAATGGGAACATGACACCACGTGAGGCCAAAATACTCATGTGTGAGCCCCACTCACAAAGTGCACAAGATGCAAGGAGAGGTTCACGATTAAGAAGCAAACGTGTTTGATTCAAATGATCAAACTTAAAGATCTTGAACCTCTCAAGTGTTTGGTCGTAATTGAGCAATGGAACAAGAGTTTCTCCCGTTGCGGTATTGAAGTTATGATCGCCAATCCAAACTCTCCAACCAACATGCTGGTACGCCGGAACGAGGCAAACAACCTCAATATCTTTGCCTGATGCACCAGGCAAACAAAAAATGAGTCTCTTACCCAAGGTATCCTCTAAGGAACTCCCAATATCCTCATTGGCAATGTAGTTGTTTGGCGTCGCTTCATTTTCAAGATGACCAGGAACTATAGTGAGAGATAAACTCTCACCAGGTCGTATGAAATTAGGGGTATTATGGAGCTCTTGCTTCACCAAAGGTGAGTCCTTAAGAGGTACAATATTAAGATCATGTGACTCAAGGGCCACGTAACAAAAACATAAGGCACAATCCTGTGACGGCTCAAAATCAAGTTGGTCCATGATATTCTCAATTTGAATCGAATCCCCCACCAAGTGATTGTGAATTGAAACCCCAAGTCCCTTAGACTGATTAGGAGTTTGACTTTGACAAATTGTGCTTTGAATTTGTTCATATGGTGGGGTTCGATATTACAAGATAAATCCTCTTATTAACAAGAAATGTCACCATCCTCACGTTCACTTAATTGTTGTGTCATCCGACTCACTTGCATTTCCATAATTTGCAAGGAATTAAAGTTGGTCTTCAATAAATTTTGAGTGGTTTCCATGAACATTTGGAGGTTTTTTTTTTCTAAAATCAAGTCTGGAGTCAACAATGAGGTTCATGTCAGAATTTGGGAAATTGTTGGGTTGGGAGTTGATAGGTTGATAATTAGTCCATGTGGTTATGGCTGGTGGCTGGTAGGGATGTGGGTATTCAAAAGGAGAATAATGGGGTGGGTATGATGTATAAAAGTTTGAATCAATATTGTCTCCCCGTGAATTCAATCCTCTTGGGTTGTACGCGGATGAGTAAATGTCACATTGAGCATTTTGAGAAAATGTATGCTAATACTCGGCTCTGGGGAACATAATGATATTTCCCGATAACGTGACCACTCAACCCGCAACATTCACATGGTATAGCTACTAGATCCACCGATGCACTCATATCCTATATTGTACGCATGAAAGAGGCCAAAGTTTCTTGTAATGTCTCAGTTTGTTGACCAACATATGATCCTACACAACTAGATAATGGTCTAGCAGTCGGTGCCTCTCTCATATTACCCCAATCAGAAGACTACTCAGCCCACACAATTAAAATTGTCCCAACAATGCTAGTTGTTTGTCTGAGGCACCCTAGGATATATGGGTTGCGTATACCAGGGAGAGTGGTCCTACTCCCATTAATGAAATGAATAATCACCCATATCCATCTCGAAAATAACACTCTCAAATTGACTACTCTCACCACCTTGAGATCAAACTCGCAAAAAAGAACTTGACTCGACCCTAAAACACTAAGACAAAGTGTAAAAGGGAGGTGACTAAACAATAGAAGTAGAGGAAAAGAAGACTCAGGTAAGAAGAGAAGAAGCCTTAAGAGCTAGCGTGGGTAAGGGTAAGGGTAGAAACCTAATCTAGCAAACAAGCTTAGGCTGGCAATGAGTCCTTAGACTAGACGACACTGATTAGTAGTATATCATACATTGCATTCATGTTATATATCCTTCATTTTACCCCATATTTGTGCTACTATAGTGTTTGTTTGATGTGTTTTAGGTGTTAGGTAATAAAGAAGAGAAAACAGAGCAAGAATGACCTAAACGCAAGAAGAATGGATTGAATTGGAAGGTTCTGGACATGTGTCTAATGCCCAAGGACTAGATTGTAACTCAGAAAGGACCCAAGTGAAAACCTAGAGGGACTTAAGTGTAAAGAAAAATATGTTGGTTGCAAAAGTCCAGAATCTCCTAAACCTGATGAGTAATTCGAAAAATTAAAAACAAATGGGCTCAAATCAACAACTCCGGACGCACCTCACTTGTTTATTGTGTTAACTAAAGCCGACGTCGAAATTAAAAGGAGGTCGAACAAAAATGATCTGAGGTCTTCAAACAAGTGAAGGTTAACATCCCATTGTTGAGACGTTGACGTGGATCGACCTCTACTCCAACAACATCACGGGCTCCATTCCCCTTGAACTGTCAGACAACGCCGGTCTCATCATGTAGGTCCCTAAATTATTTGGTGTCGATTTCGCATTCGTGAGTAACGACAGAGGACTGGCTTGTCCAGCTGCTGGAGCTACATTTCATCAAATCCCAACGACGGATCAGGAGGGAAGAAACGATTGCTGGGCGTGAGCGTAGTAATCGGTATCGCAATATCGGCATTCATAATTCTCGTTCTAACATTCATCCTCTTCAAGGTGAAAAGAAAGCAGAAGGAGGGGGAGACCCAGGCCGGGTACATCGATAACCTCCCAACATCCGGCACTAGCACCTGGAAGCTAAGCGGAGTGATGGAGCCTCTGACCATCAACGTCTCAGCGTTCGAGAAGCCGCTCCGGAAGCTGACCTTCGCGCATCTCTTGGAGGCCACCAACAGGTTCAGCTCCGATTCCATGATTGGATCGGGCGGGTTTGGGGAGGTGTACAAGGAAAAACTTAAAGACGGTAATATCGTCGCAATCAAGAAGCTGGTACATGTGACCGGCCAAGGCGAGCGAGAATTCACGGCGGAAATGGAAACCATCGGGAAGATCAAGCACCGGAACCTCGTTCCCCTTCTTGGCTATTGCAAGGTCGGGGACGAAAGGCTTTTGGTTTACGAGTACATGAAGCATGGGAGCCTTGATAATGTGCTGGAGACACGGAAGGACAGAGGGGCTCTGAAGCTCCCTTGGGACGCCTGGAAGAAGATCGCTGTCGGGGCCGCAAGAGGGCTAGCATTTCTGCACCACAAATGCATCCCATATATTATTCACAGGGACATGAAGTCTAGCAATGTGTTGATTGACGATGGGGTCGTTGCTCGGGTTTCTGATTTTGGCATGGCCCGACTCATGAACGCGGTCGACACTCATCTCAGTGTAAGCTCCCTCGCTGGGACACCCGGTTATGTGCCCCCTGAGTACTACCAGAGCTTCAGGTGCACCACGAAGGGCGACATTTTTAGTTTTGGCATAGTGTTGATGGAGTTGATATCAGGTAAGAAACCAATAGGTACTGAGGAATTTGGTGACAACAACCTCGTCGGATGGACAAAACAACTCGTTAAGGAGGGCCGATTGTAACGCCCCGAAACAGCGGAAAATTTAAAACTTTGAACAGATAAAAGAATTAAACACCTGGGTCGTCACCAAACCACAAGTATATATAATATAAAGTGGTAAACTGTACAATAGAAGAGTCAAGGATGATTACAACCCACACAAAAGATATACAACACATGTACAAGGGAAAATCATCCACCTCGAACGATAAAAGGACATGATCTGGTCTGGGTGCTCCTGCCCGCAGTTACCACCTCCTACTGACGTGCACGACCTGACATGTAAACAAACAATGCCTGAGTTTCCCCTAGGGAAACCCCGTATGCCAAACCCCTAAAATATGAACATACCATGTGTATATGAAACATGAAATGAAGAATGCAGTAAAAGCATATCTAACTCCCGTGCACACAAGGCACTGCCGGAAAACATCGGCAACAACAACACATGTGCACACAAAGCACCGCCGGTCAGAGTCTCGGCCACAACACGTGCACACAAGGCACCGCCGGAAAATCATCGGCCACGGGTCTCAAGGGTCCTCTCACCCCAACCCCACAATCACACATGCACACAAGGCACCGCTCCGTAGAGCCACAACCACGATCTCCTCTTAGGCCGGCATGTCCGTATTGTCACCCCCAGGAGGCCGGGGACCCGTTGCCCTCGAGGCAGATCCAACCACACACGACACAAGCATCCATATGCAAAACTGTGCCAAACGGTCGAACAGAAGACCATAAACGGTCGACCGAACACCACTACTATTCCGCAACAAAGCCGAAATAACGTCCAACCGGTCGAACGGCAAAGGGGCCCCGTTCGACCGAAATCCATCAGTGAATCCTCTCTTGCTCAAAAAGCACCAACAGTCGAACCATCCTAAGATCACGGTCGACCGATTTCCACCAGTAAAACTCACCAACAATCCGCATTACACGGTCGACCTAAACAACTCTTCGGGTCGACCGGCCATTAAGTTAACATAAGTTCCGGTCAGACGAAGTCAACGAGCGCTCAACCGTTTAGATGGTCAACGCCCCCAACCGACTTACAACAGTGCTTTTGGTCGACCGGCAAAGAGGACCGGTTCGACCGAAAACACCCAGAACCTTTTCCCCTTGGTAAAATGTATCACTGGTCGACCACTCCTAGAGTATTGTCCGACCAGTGCAAGGGTTTTTGCCCGAATTACACTACGCCCGGTCGACCGTGCCAACCCGCCGGTCGACCGTTCCCGTGCAGAAAAGCTACTGCAAGGTTCTCGACAAGCCTTTCGGCCTACCGTCGGCCACTCCAATCCTCGCAAAGGCTAAAAGGAGGATTACACTAAATCTTGGCATACCTTTAAGGCTTGAAGAAGCCTTTGAAGAACCCACGAAGGTCGCTTCCACGAGTGCTTCCTCTCCTTCTCCGGTGAAACCAACCGAGCAACCGATGAACACGATCCTCGCGCACTCCACTGAGTCGTCTCCTCGCCGACCCACACCACTACACACCGGTAGCTGAGAGGGAAAGAGAGTTGAGCGGGAGAGAGAGAGAGAGAGAGAGAGTCGCACGAGTGAGAGAGAGAAAAGTGAGTGAGAGAGAGAAGGAATCCAAACCTTATACTCTTCTCCCAACCAATCTCAGCCGTCCATCTCAACCTCTTCTAATCCTCCACCTAAAACACAATAAACCCAATTAGCAAAGGGTTAAGATGTAACACCGATCGTCTGAAGTAATAGACGAGGGAATCAAAGAAAAGAAGTCCCCTGAGAGTGATGTGTACAAGTACTTGAAGATCGCCTGTGATTGCCTTGAGGACCGGCCGCTAAGGCGGCCGGGCATGATCCAAGTACTCAATGTTTTTAAGCAAATTGAGGGGAATTCGCCTGACTTTGAGATCCTCGAAGACTTGTCCATTGAGGGGACAATCATCGACGAGGCGCGAGAAAAGATACCTTAATTAATTAAAATTGGTCCGCTCCATTGTAAATAGCAATGGGATGTTTTGCTACTTAGGATTGAAGCTGGTTTGTATAGTAAAGCTTCTTCCTTTCTTCGTTTATCTCAGTATCTTTTTTGTTTCTTTTGTTGTAATTAATTAACCCAAAGTTTGATATTGGTAGTGTGACCTATTCCCTCTTGCTTCTAAAATATCATATCATATATATATGAAAAATTCTTCGATTCTCTATTCAAAATCGTATAAAGTAGCAATTAATTAATGTTATCGTAAGAATGAAGATGTGCTACAACAACATGAATTTCCATAATTTTACTTCGTACGGAGGATTCAGCTCTTATAGGGGGGAAGCATAAGGCGATCGCGATTTCAGAGGAGAGAAAGAAAAACATATGCATGTATGTGCACACTAGCTAGCAAGCACCATGCTCCTCACGACTTTCGTCTAGATATAAAATTTCTCGAGTTTTAAAATAAAGAAGTATATAATTCTTAGAATCTAAATTTGTATACTCAAAATGGAAAGAGTAGGTTACTACTTGTAGGTAAAAAATATACTAGCGTTGGCTTTACAGTTTTATGATAAATGGAGTGGAAGGAGGCAAGTAGTAAGTCTACTACTAATACAGGAAAAAACACACTACTACAACACAAATTCACTTCTGTTATAAAATTACAACAAATGGATGACTCACCTTGTTATTTTAGTAGACTTTCATATTGTAATCTCCACAATTATGTATGGTGTAATATCTTCATTGAAGTGCTTTCATCTTGTATTACTCCCTTGTAAATGCTGTAAATTTCATGCCTCAAATAGTCTATATATAAGAGAGCAATGTAACATGTTGGAAGATGAAACGAAGATTTCTCTTTTATTTTCCTTCATCTTTTCATTTTGCAATGATTTATTTTACAACACATTATCAGCACGGAGGTTCTACTACTACCAGTTAAAACCTTTGGTGTCACTCAAGCCTCAAGGTATGCTTTGTGGATCAACATGGCTTTGCGTGGAAACGAAAGTATGCTTTATAAATGTACATGTAAAGTTCTCTCTTTGGTTATTTTGATTGAATGTATTGGTACAACAACATTTATTCAGTAATAAAGATAAGATGAAATCTAGATCTAGTCTTATTCTCTTTGTGTTAACTTTCTTTCTACCACTTCGATTTTGCACGAAAAGTAATCATGGTAAAAGAAAATCCTAAAACATTAGTATAGATAGTTGTCAATCTCTGATTATATTTTAAGTTATATTGTTTTTCGTTGCTGGCTTAGTGACTTTAATCATGTTCTTCTCGTGTGTGTGTGTTGGTTTTCATGATCTTTTGTGAATCTCCGAGTATATATTGTTGATTCCTCTCATGTCAATTAAATGGAGCTTAATAGCTTTCATACATACGTACATACATACATACATACACACGTAGATGCTTATAACGCTACCGTTGGCCATGAATCTTACTACATGTAATTGTTTGATCTTGTTCTTTATTCATGGGATTAATATTTACGAGTAGATTCTTAATACCCTTAAAATTCATAAATCAATACATATATGTAATTATGCTGACTGATTTTAATTTCCGTTGTTAGCGCGGACACCGTAACTAATATTGTGTTTATATTATATATATAATATATAGTGCAACATTTAGAGTTGTGTCGTAAGGTCAGTAACCTCTCCTATGTTTGTTCTCTTCATGTTTTGAGTTTTCCCCCTAAATTTCACAACACAAATATTAGGATGTGTTGATGCTCTCTTGATTCTGCTGCGCTTTGGGGAATTAAAAAATAACAAAGGAAAATGCAAGATAGTGGTTGAAGCTTAGACAATTAAACCTAAAGATTTATATTTACAAAGTGATCGTTGGTTTACTTACCCAATTCTATGCTCCCAATTATGTCAATAGTAAAATCAATTGTTGTTCATCTAGTATTACATTGAAAATTAATTGAAACCTAATGACTTTCCTTTGACAGAAATAATTATATGATTTATTGATGCAGACTATATGGATTTATCAAGAAATCAAATATTCTGAAATATTATATTTATCTAAACCATACAATCATGAAAAGAAAGTTGGATGTAGATATTATCTTGTTTAGTGTGCTTCTAAATTGAAATAATTTAGATATTATGCATAAGGAAATTTTATATCTCATCTGATCTTTGTATAGATTCAATTGCATAGTATCTTTACATAAACGTAATGTATCCATGTAATAAAAATGTATTTGTCGTTTCGTACATGTATGTAATTATTACATGTAAATTTATGTTTTGAACCAATTCGTTAGTATGCCAAAGAATAATTTCTTAGATTAGATATTACCGAAAGTAATAATTTAGTATAAGAATCTGATGTCAAGATTCATATCTCTATTAGAATTGGATCATTAATTTTTGAATATACAGTATGTACATCAGCTCGGAAAGCTAATTCATTAATATTTACTTGAAATCATTTTTCATGAAGATGTAGAAAATCGATTATTTTCATATGAACTGGTCCCTGAAGGATTCATATGATCATCAAAATGTTGTGTTTTTTTATAAACTTGATGTGTATTGTTATAGTTCATCACATTACATCAAAGGCCAAATTTGATGACCAAAAGATCACGAATACTAAAGTGCATAAAAAGGGTAATTTTTGTTCAACTTTCTATATGAATAATTAGTACTCTAGCAGTACACGTCGAATAAGAAATAGAAAGTTTCTCAAGCCAATTGTTGCACTCATATGACTATGCCTAAAACACATATTGAGTAAAAAAGGTTCAAGTGACCGTTGAAGTAGCAAGCTTGAGAAATGGACCCTGAAGTGTTATCAAGCTACATATGTTAATTGACTAAAATATAGTACATGGTGATATTCACGTTACAATTGGGATCATTTGAGATCTTAAAATGGAAAAAAATGTTGACACTCTTCATTGCTTGTATTTATACATCTGAGAAAATTTAGACAATGTTTATCAACATACATATCTGCCAATATTTTCATATTACCCCAAGATTTTTTTTTATTATATTGGTTAGTGCTCTCATTAGTCCATTATATTTCCATACTTGTAATTTTTATTCACACACGATGAGATTCTTCTAGATATTAATAATACACATGCATAATGTTGCTATCATATCAATATTCAAGCTTTTTATGTTTGTCATGACTATTTATGCATATCATTATAATATGTATTTTAATGTTCAATAACAAAGATAGTATTTGATTTCTCGTCTTAAAATGGAAATATATATGCATATTTTAATATGTTGATATGCATAATTTTTATCTAAATGACTTATACCAAGTTACATTGAAATTAATTGACTTTGATATGATTTAATGCATTGTTCTTATTTTGGTTATATTTTGTAATTGGAAAAACCTTATCATTTATTTTGTAATAGTTGCATAAATTATTTATCTACAACAAATATTTTATTTGGCTTGAAATGAAGAGTATGGATATTATTCAGTCTCGTATTTGATTTAAGATAAGGAAAGATGATTTATGCATTATGTATAGTGTTGTCACGCACATCATATCAAGAGATAAGTATTTCTCTAATTTGATAACGAGAAAAATCAAAACCACTATTGTACATGGTCGTTGAATTTAGTAGAAAGCTCCATAAGAGTCATATCTACTGTTATATGTGGAATCATCTTGGCTTTAAATGATGCATTTCATTTGTATGCATTATGGGTTTCGACAGTGATCTTGTATTTTTTATAACTTAATTGATCTTTACCAGTTGAACAAAAATGAGATCAAGTTTGTCGACCAATTAGCACAATAAAATGAGAGTCCACTTGTTTATAAAATATCTCTCAATATGGATTGTTATGGGATCTTATTAATACTGGTATTATTCATAAAATAATAATTATTTTTATGTTAGATATACATCATATTATGAATTTTCTCCTATTTTACTTCTACGATATTGAATTGAATGTTTCGCATCTGCGATTTATTTTACATTACCACCTCTACAATTTAATGTCCCCAAATTGACATGGACATTTCAGCTGAATTCATATTCCTGATAAAAAAATTGAACTCCCTGAAGGGAGATGTATTTATTGTTCAATCCAATAATTATATATATAGAGGCATTTTTTAGCATTAAGGGGAGAAAGGTAGAAACATAAATAATGATAAGAAAATATATTATATTGAATCTAAAGTTCATAAGAGAATATACTACAAGTATGATTGAAGCTGAAGTTCACAAAATCATTAACTTGCAATATCTAGCAAATAATTGTCATATATGTTTATTGATCACAAAGCAGTGATTAATTAGTCTTGTATTACTTGACATAATACAAATAACATAAAGTGGAGTTTTCCACCGGATAAAATATATTTGAGCTCAACCAATTCTATAAGCGTGAACCGAAAAATATATTATTTGTGGAAATCAAAATAAAAGTTAGTCACTCATTACACCTCCTGAAGAATATAAACCTGGTAAAATAAAAGTAGCTAGCAAATGTAATTTTTGGGAATACATAACGATCAAATCCTAGTGTTTTGGGAAACGACGAGGATTTGATAAGTTGCAATCAACTTTGTTGATACAAGAGAGAAAATAATTGAAATTATCATCGACGACTAATTCGTCTTCTTAGTAGCATGCTAATTCAAGAGAAAATCTGAATCCAAAACCTATAATATTATAAAAAATGTCAGTTCGTATTTGAAATGAATAAAAGAATGGGAATAATGTAGAACTATACTTGCTTAATAAACATATTATTTGGACCTGCAGTCCTGCTTCCTGAAGAATATTAATAGAAATCAGATTATATGTAACATAGTGGTATATTATAAAGCGAGTAGCGAGACAAGTGTTTTCGCAGGACCCAACATCCATTATGATGTTACACATTCTCTTGAAATGCATAATAGTATGTTATATTACTTAATCAGTATGATATAAATATAGATAAACATATGAGATATATTGTGACTACAAATTTGTATAAGTCACTTGATATTAATATTTATATGACAGTCCTTGAAGGATTAAATTGTCCAAGAAAAATTATAATGAAAAACCACCGTATGAACAAACAAAGAGAATATACATATTATCTCGAAGAATGATATGAAAGGAACTCCTAGATTAAATACATACCCGTGAAATATTTGAAATAAATGACTGGAGAGAAGTCAACTATTTTTCGACCTGCAGTTCGAACATTCTCCAGAAGAGAATTGTTACAATGATTCAAATATATAAAGAGATATACAAAGAAAGTTCACCGGGAAAAATTGTCTGTACTATGTAAACAAAGATCCAGTTATATATATAACTAAAGAGGTTGGACAATGACCTGAAGTCCATTTCCTAGAACGTTATAAAATATGCTGCATATAAAACTAGACCTAATACATTCACAATGATTGTTTGTATAGGCATAATGTTTCTTCGAAAAAATTCAAATGACGTTCTACATATTTTTCGTTACCTCTTTATGAATTTATCAAATTTACTTACTATATTCATGAGATAAATATTTACTTCAGTGATGCCTCCAATATGTTTGATCCACAACAATAACAAAATTTATGTTATCGTGGAGACGTTGCAATCTTTATGCAAGTTGGCGAACAACAAATCAGGAGGAGCGGATTTGTAGTTATCATCCCTGAAGTACGATTATCCCTGAAGAATTAAACCCAGAATGCCTATAGCTGAAATCTTTTTCCCTTTATTAATTTTTGTCCTACATGTTTTTATTGGTTAAAGATTTTAACGAGGTAGTGTGTTTGTTTATGTTAGCGTATGTCATGCACTCTTTCTTCTTTGACTATTTTCCCATTGAGTTTTGTAGTAAACTATTTAACGAGACATAAAAACAACGCTATATTATTTAAGAGAGTTTGTAGATGTATATTACACTAAGGGGGATAATTATATGTTCTGAACTCTTTTTCTTTTACCAAGTTTTTGTCCCACAGAGATTTACTTGAGAATGTTTGTAACGAGGTAAGCCGAAAAGTATATAATAAAATGTGATCATCCAATGAGGAATGTTATAAAATTACAACAAATGGAGTCACCTTGTTATTTTATTAGACATTCATATTGTAACCTCCACAATTATGTATGGTGTAATATCTCCATTGAAGTGCATTGATCTTCTATTGCCTCAAATAGTCTGTAAATAAGATGGCAATGTAACATGATCGAAGATAAAACAAAGATATATCTCTTATTCTCCCTCATCTCCTGCATCTTTTCATTCTGCAATGGTTTATTTTACAACAACTTCTACCGTTTTGTAAAACCTCAAAATCTTGTTTTTGGAGGAAAAAAACACATGGAGTGGAAAAATGAAAATTTCTTTTCTTTATAGAGAACGACTCTGGTGGGGGAGAAAAAAAGAGGTGTGTATATGATCACACTCTTCAAAACTTTACTTTGAAGAGTCAACCAAATTGATTACAATCAGTAACCAACTATTGAACTATTTCTTTTGCAACAGTTCAAAGAAAGAGTTTTAATTTAATTAATTTATATAATCACTAAAATTACCAGCAAGGAAATGTAATCAAGAGTGCAATTAGATTATATACATCTTTAATTAAGATGAACCAAACATGACATTGTTGAGTAGGAGACTAGAAGATACCACACGTTGAAGTTAAGAGACGAATGGCAACACTAATACACTCCCAACACAAAACCTCCAAACCGTTTTCAGAACTCTTCAATTCAAAACACCTAATTAATAAACGGTTTAACTTCAATAACCCCAAGCAAAAGAGATTTAACATCAACTCACCTTAATCTCCATACCCTATAAGAACCCCGTTTCATGAAAAAATACTCACAACACAAGAACAAAATGAGACCATCCCAACCCCACCTAGTCCTCCTCTCCGTCGTCGTCCTCCTCCTCCTCGCCTTCTCCCACACCTCTCTGGCGGTGTTTGTGTGGTGGAACCCCACGACATGGATAGAGAAGCCCTGGAAACCGCTTGCGGAGCTCAAACCGAACGAAATCAAGAAAACGGGCTACTACGCGGTGGCCCAACACAACTACGTCATGGAGGGCTCAAAAAACCGTCCAGACGACGTTGTGAAGTTCGTCTCGGTTGTCGGAGGAAAATATAGGGATGAGGATGAGAGAAATAGGGAGTTTAAGCTTGTGATAAAGGGGTTGGACGTGCATGGGAAAGCTGGGAAGTATGACGTGCATTTGTTTAGGGTTGTGCCAAAACCTGATGACCAGAAGTTTATGGGGCATATGGTGTCAAGTGAGCACATTTATGTGGTGCAAAGTTTTAAGAAAAAGTGAGGGGGTTTGTGATGTTTTAGTTGAAAATAATTGTGGTATGATTTTTGTTTTGAATAAAGGGTTGCTGGATTTGGTAGTAGTATATCATATATATTATTTATATATATATTTGAATGCATGGTATTTATTTTGTTGTGATTCTAATTCGTGGGTAATAAAGCTTTTCCGATTTACCTTTTGCAGTTCATATTCGTATCTCAACTCTCATGTTCAATAGTACATTCAAAGCTTTTCTTTTGATCCTTCAGATTTTTGGGTAACAACTAATTATCCGGAACACAATTTCTATATCCGAACAATGAAAAATTATCACAAGTAACAAAATTAACAAAAAAACCTTACCAAAATCCTTTTGAGCAACCCGGCGTAAAACTAATAGCACCTCACCAGAATCAACAAAAAGTTGACAAGCACGGCCAAAACAAAATCCCCATAATAACGAATAAGAATTTCAGCACATCCAAAAGGTCACCTTCCCAGGAAAAACCAAACATATTGATGTTTAGTATCGTTTAATTTGGGAGATTATATCTCATAAAATGGACTCATTAAGAAAATTGGCACTAATATATGATAATCCAGCTGATATGCTCAAGCTAGTTACTCTAACCAAACTCATTAATTGCGTACTTGGGAAGATTGTTCCCTACTTAGAAAGAGTACATGACAAGGACGGTAGTCCACTGGAATTTGTCTTGTGAGTTGCTATTTTTCAAGGCAATTAGAGATTACAGAGTTTGTGCCTTGAAAATGGTTTGCAGAGTCATAACAATTGATTGTTGGCCCAACAGTTGACCATTATAAGCGCAAACTGACACCTATTTGGTCTTACTCTTACCTATGTGTAAATACCGCAATGTTAATAGAATGTTTACTTGAAGAGAGAGCTTAGATTTAGCCACTATTGCTTGGTGTTTAAAAGCTCGGAATTCTCTTGTTCTCGGAGGTGTTTTCCCATATGACACCCATAGTGAATCTCTATCGAACCAGGGTACATGGATGAGTCAAATACCATCTTTTGTCGGTTGTTTGCTTATTCGAGGAAGGGCTAAAACTCCGGCATTGTGAAATATAAGAGGATGAACAAAAGATAATTAACTTGCAAATTGGATTTATTTTCAATATCTTCATTAACATTGGAACATATATTTTGTAGAGACTTCCCCAACTAACGTATCTTATCCACTAAGACTCATTATCTCCATGAGGACCATGGCCCTATCCAGTAACACAAGCTGATGACGAACTAACTACCGACTAATACAAGTAACGCAGTGATAAACATAGACAAAAAATTACATGAACATTTAACCACATGCAGATATACATGTAACACATGGTCCCAAGGAATATGCCCTCCCCCACTATATATCATGCGCACTTATTGTTACACCCCCTAACCTTGGTTAGTGGGTTAATCCCTGAATTAGTAAAGGTTTTGCATGGGAAAGGAGAGCGTGAACGGTAGCGTGGAGTAGGGGGATGGTGTAGGGTGATGAAGGGGGTGTTGGTGTTGGGTTTTGTGTTGGTTGAAGAAACCAACTCTCTCCCTCTCTCTCAACTCTCATACCTCTCTTTTTCCACTTCCTCTTCCTCAGCTCACGTGTCCTCCGACGAAGGAGTCTCCGGTCAGAAGCCGCTCTGAAATACGGTGTGGCGTGGTGTTCGAGCGCGGTTTCGGGTGTGTCGAAGTGGAGTGAACTCTGGTGTGCTCCGTCGATCTCAAAAGGTATGTCGGCTTTAATAGCTTTGTTTTGTTGTTCACCACGATGGTGGGGAGTTGTAGTCGGTCGTGGGAGACACGAGCGAGGCGAGGTTGTTCGCGAGACTCGGAGTTGTAGACGACGTTGGTCTCGGCCTGGAACGGAGATCGGTTAGTGGAACCGTAAGCGAGGCTCGGGGGATCGAGCGAGGCTTGCGAGGAGGACTAGGACCCGGGTTGGGTGTCGAACCTCTCTAAACTCCGGTGTCGACGAATTTGTGGTTTGCAATTGTCTATTCCTTAATCCTTCGATTATTATTTTTAATTCCGCATTTATCTATCGATTAGAGGGTCATAGATCCTAACACGATGTTGTGTCGTTCGTATGTTGTACCGGCGATTCCTCGATTGGGCACCTATCGGGGAATGGTTGGACCGACCGGGTTACGGCTCCGTTGGGGTGGTGTAGACCACGTGGTTCGCTTTGCGCGGAAGTGTGGACGCTCCTCACCGATCCCTTTGGCTCGAGTAGTCGCGTGTGGGGGTGCGTCGCGTTCTATCCGTAAGATGGTATGTGCCTACGGTAGATTTCCGAGGGAGACCCGATGTTGTTGCTGGACTGATGTCCTTGTTGATCTTTTGAGGGTATTTGTTGTTGCTGTTGGACTGAGGTCCTGTTTAACACTGAGAGGGGATTTCGTTGCATTGTTGATGATAACATGACATGCTACTAGTATGATAGGTTCATTACCGTATTGTTGCATTCATTTTAGGCGAGCTTGGCATACGAGATTTTCTAATGGGAAACTCATGCATTTTTGTTGATTCATGTTTTAGGACCGCAGTATGTTCTGTCGGGTGGTGACAACGGGCGTACACATTTTGGGGTCAGGATCCTCTTTGTAATCTTTGAGGTCGTCATGATTACTTGTATTTGTCTTTCATTGTATTGTTGTAATCATGTATTTTGACAAACTCTATTGTATTTGGTCCACGGACTGATTATATTTTTTAGTAGCATTCCCGCTTGGATTGTCGTTATCTTGAGATTTCTTTATTGTTTAAATTTTAAATTTTTCGTTGTTCCGGGAGGTTACACTTACGTTTGTAAAGTTTAATTGTGATCTACATATCTCTGCCCGGCCCTACTAATAAACTCCTACAACCATATATCATGCCCGCTTTGTTTTTGGAGTGAAAAGTTTGTCACCCACTTATGGCCCCCACTCAGTGCTTATCGTCATACCCCACAACTATATATCTTTCTTAGGATTTTGCATTGAAACACAAATCCATCTGGAAGTTGGGAAGCGTCTTCATCAATACCATGGAGTACAATAGAATGGTGCTGATAATTGTTCTTTTCTGTTTGTCCGTGACAACTCTTGCCACAATCACACAGGAAGATCACCTGCCTACATCTGGTAAAATTATTTGATTAGATTTTTTTATAATAATAATAATAATTATTATTATATTAACAGGCCGAATTTAATCGAAATGGATAGAGCTAATTCAATTTGTTTTATTTTAAAATTCATAATCATTTTTGTGAGATATTGTTTATTATCCGACCTGTCCAATTAGCCTTTCTTTTAGTGTTAAACTTGAAATGCTTTGTAAGTTATCTTACTATATATAGTCACGATGCTCAATTACATGTGAACGTTGGTTATACTAATTTACGCCAAATCATGTTTACATATGAAGTATTATGAATTATATTGCTCTCATTTTCAGGTCAACCGCAACTTCTTTATCTATTGAAATTCGAAACTGAAAGCTAAGTCAGTTGAGCGGAAATTTCATCAGTTCAAAACTTTAGAATGTTCATATGGCATGTCGCCTATTTGCTACAAATCAAATTTAAAAATATATCACAAGTACCTGTACCCTCAAAATGAGCAAACAAAATTTAAAGTCAAAGAGTATTTTTTATTTAACAAAAAAATGATATTATTTCGTTACAAATGGCATATACCAATGTAACCATACCTATACCTCAATTAACAAAGATAGTGGTATATTAAGTAAAAAAAATCCGATTTCTACACCACAATTTCTTCAAGGATGAAGGAATCGTAAGACACCGAAGCATACGTCATACACCACAACAGAACAGAGTAGCGGAATGTCTGAATCGAATCTCTTGGAGAAGCTAGATGTATGCTTCTGAATGCTGACCTGACTAAGGATTTTTGGGCAGAAGTAGTGTAAACCGCTTGTTATTTAGTGAACCATTCTCCTCACACCATTTTGGATATGAAAACACCGGAAGAAGTTTGGTCAGGTGGAGCTTTATATCTGTCCAAGTTGAGAGTCTTCGGTTGTCCAGTGTACGCATATGTAGATCAAGGAAAGTTGAATGCTCAGTCGTTGAAGTGTATATTCCTTGGCTACGATTTGGGTGTGAAGGGTTATCGTCTGTGGTGTAAGGAATCTCAGAAGTTCATGGTTGAAAGAAATGTTGTCTTTAATGAGCTTGTTATGTTACATTCCAGGAAAGACACTATTATTTCTACTCTTGTGTTGAGTGGTGCTCTAATTCAGGTGGAGCCACCGGTAGTGACTGTTGATGAGGACTACGGTGTGACACAAGGAGAGAGTTTGAAATCTGAGGAAGATGAAGTGTATTTATTGGCAAGGGATAGAGAGAGGCGTCTGACCAAGAAATCTCGTAGATACGCTGAATCAGTCATTGCATATGCTCTTAGTGCAGCTGAATATATTGGAGTCTCTAGTGGGCTGAGCAAATATTCAGAGGCAATTTTGGCACCCGATTCAGCTGCTTGGGTGGGTGCAATGAATGAATAGATGAAGTCTCTTCATAAGAATCAAACATGGAAGCTGGTAGAACTTTCAAAAGAAAAAAGGGTCGTTAGTTGCAAATGTGTCTTCATGAAGAAAATCGAGGGTCTCTCAGATGTGAGATACAAAACTCAATTAGTTGCTAGCACGACTATTAGCTGAAATCAACGTTGCAACACACTGTTGCTTTGTCAACAACGGAGGCAGAGTATATGGCAGCGACCGAAGGTATAAAGAAAGCTCTTTGGCTGAAAGGTCTATTTGGAGAGCTTAGTCCAGGTCAGGATACAGTGGTTGTTTATTGTGATAGTCAGAGTGTCATTCATTTGACAAATGATCAGATGTACCACGAGAGGACGAAGCATATCGACGTCCGTTATCACTTCATTCGGGAAGTTGTTGCTGAAGGAGGTGTGGTGGTGAAGAAGGTGGGCACTGAAGATAATCCGACTGACATATTGACGAAGCCAGTTATTTCAACTAAGTTCATGGTATGTGATTGATTCGTTTTATATAAAACCGCAAGTGCACGACCGCGTTGAAGCGGTGGCAAATACGGGTCGATCCACAGGGAGGTGTGTCAACTTTTGGTTTGTGCGAAGGCGAGTGGGAAAGAAAGAGAAGAAGAGATTGATTACACTAAACTAACTACACTAAACTAATGAACTAGAAGCAAGAAATTGAAAACATAAAATGAACTACTAAGCTAAGCTAAGCAACTATTAAGGAGAAAGATAAGTTTGAAATCAGGAATCTAAAACCCCTAAGGGGTGGAGTGTGTGTGTGCACATGAAATAAGTGTGGTGAATGCATACAATAAGCTCAAGTGTGGTTAGTGTTTGTTAATGCATAAAAAGTACATCATGGCAAGACCTATCATTTTCAACACTAACCTAGGTGATTAATATGAGCAATGCAAGGTTGTTATTAAGAACATAACGAGCATTGAGTGTACCTAACTATGGAAGAAATCATCAAGTAAAGTTCTTATTAATTCAAGTAAGCATACTAATATCTCTCACAAACAATAATATCTAGCATTCATACCACCTAAACAACATGTACATACATCTACTCCACCCCTAAAGGGGATGTAACTACTCACTAATCATTACACTACCTACATTAACAAAATGAAACATTATACTGAAAAGAAATTTAACTAAGCAAGAAGGGAGCATTAAATAATTTTAAAAGGAAAGGAAAGACTAAACAAGCATGCACAAATTAAAAGACAAGATTAAAAGAAACTAGAACAATTATTTTATTAACAATTACTCACATTGAAGGTAGCATTCTTCTCCACCTTGAGTTTTGCTTCAAGGCTTACTCCTTAATAGAGAGAATGCCACCAAGCAATGGGTAATTACAATGGAAGGTGAAGAGTTCTATTTATAGCCATAGAAAAAGGTAATCCGGGACAATCCCCCGATGTGGGACTAAACAAATACCAGAAATAGAATAAACACCCTCTAATACATGTGCCCCCGAAGTTTGAGCGGATCCAGAGAGATCCAGACCGCCAATTGGTGGTCCATAAGCTTTGGATCTGGCTAGAATTTGTTGTGGGCTTTTCTGGATTTCTTTGTCGGTCCTTGATGCATATACTTTGTTTATTGGAGCTCCGACCCGAATAGAATTGCCAAAATACTCCCCAAGAAGGTGTGGAGTTTTCTGTTTTGCTCTTTGGTCCTTCGGTCTTACGTTAGGTCCTTCTCCCTTGCATCTTAGTCCCCAGGTCTCACAATTCAGTCATTTTTCCCTGCTTTTGGGTCCTTTTATGTTTTATCTCTTCAAACCTATTTATTTCTGAAATTCAAATATAAAATTCGTCACATAGCATTGTTTAGGTGAAAGATAATAGATATAAGATACAAATATAAGCATGAAATGATGTCAATCAGTATGCTTGAACTTGGTTGCTTTGAGCTCTGAGTAGATGGAGCTAAGAAGACAACACAATGAGGAAGGAAGTGTTCCTTCAAATTTTTTGGGGGCTATTCAAGGTAACGGTAGAGATTGTTGTAGTTTACCTTTGAATATGTGAATTAAAGTATTTGTGGGAGAAAACAGACATTCGGTCGACCGGTTGTGTGTTTTTAATTGTCCAGGAAAAGTGCATGGAAGTTTCCGATCGGCCGATTCGGTCGACCGGGCGCGAATTCGGAGCCAAACAAAAGGGTCTGGAAGTTTCCGGTCAACCGAGTATGCATTTGGACGTCCAGGAAAACTTCATGGAAGTTTTCGGTCGACCGACACTTAAGTTGCGGTCGACCGGTTGGAGCAGTGTGACATTGTCTGGGAATTTTCGATCGACCGAAGGGCGCGACGGTCGACCGGTGGAGCTTTGGATTGTGCTACGACTTTAAGTTCGGTCAACCGACTGCACCCGTTCGAGACAGTTTCGCCCACGTTCTGTACTTTTCTCCACGCAATTTTGGTGCAATTAATACTTGTTTAAGCCTACTATATAAAAGCAATTCTGTCCCCTTTTGTAATAGAACAATTGCTATTGTCTACTTTGCATTCTAGAGAGAAAAATAGAGAGAGATCATCCTTGTGGATTCGGTGGGAGCAAATTCAACCGGGTATTCTCGTCGGTTGGTCGTGTGTTCTGTAAGTCTATCTTTTAATACGTTTTCTCTATAGTAGATTGAGGTTTTGTCGCCCGTGGTTTTTCTCGCATTAGGTTTCCACGTTAAATCTTGTTTGTTTTGCGTGGTTTGTGATTGTGGATTTGCATTTGTGATTTCTTTCTTCATTGGATTTATCGTTTTTTGTTCCGCTGCGTATTTGGGTTTGATTTTATTCCCTAACATAATGTAATTTTACATACAAGACGTCTCATGTTGCAAATCTCTATCACTCTATGGCCGACTTAGATGTGTTCCTTGATGAATACCTACACAAAATAGCATTGAAAGATCAAGCATAAAAGAAAGTGAGAAAATAAGAAGCAACAACCCCTCCTTAGTTCTAGTCTTAACAATCTAATCAAAATGACACACAAGTGATGTAGTTTAACTGATGGTCTCTAAGTGAAATATGTTTTGAGGTCACCGATTCGAATTTCAATGAAGATGCCGGTGTTTGTTAAATTTCAATGCACTAGACTAATTTCATAAAAACAATCTAATGAAAATGAATGGAAGAAATAAAGCAAGATCAAACTGGTCATAGTAAAAAGGGGCTGCGAAAATGCTTTACGGTCCATGGACAAAGCACGATTAACAAAATCATTACTTCTACCAGACTGCATGGTTTAACGAATTGAAAAGCACAGAAGAGAATGAATTTTATTTTAGCAATCCCATAAGAAGTTTCCTAATAAAAAATTGATATCATCTTTTCAGATGCTTGTCCAAGTATAGCATTATGTAACACATATAAAATCTCTCATGAAATCTGACATCTCGAACATTCATGCATGAAATAAATTTGTACATCATACACTAGTAGAAAACCGGCGTTGCGCGAACAACCCTAAATGCGAAAGATTCCAAGAAACCTATACTTCCCGTCAGATCATTAGAAAAATAACCATGGTTAAAGAACAACGAAGCTTAATTATACCAAAAGACAACAATCGCTAGTTATGTAACAAAATTGACATACGAAGCCACTATCATAATAAAAATATCCTGATCATTAACAGGGTCATATCTTACAACTAACGGAAAGATTTCAGAAAAATAAGATATTATCGTAGCTTCTTTGTACATGTTTAACAACCTAGATCCAATGCTTTCCCAGATTTTACCAATCTATAAGCTGAGGTTCGTATAAAACATAACAAACAAAATGAAATTAAAAAGAAAAAAAGAAAAATATATATCTAGACAGATCTAAACTTCCTCCCCTTTCATAACAACAGAAACTAAAACCTAAATCAAATAACATCCACTACAATCCAAGTGAGAGAAAGAACTGTACTCTCTCTAAAGCATGTTATAATTAACCAAATGAAGACAAAAAAAATTAAAATTTAATTGTATTTGCAATAAACAACACATAAGACATAATATTATATATGATGATGACATTTCATAAAGCAAATAGACTGATAGACATAACATGGTCAACTTCTAGAGGGAAGAAGAATATGCTCATTTGATTGCATCCTCAAGACTACAACTATGACTTGATATCGTTCTTAAATGCTGCAAAATGCACAATCTTAGTACCCATTTGAGGAATTTATGTCTACTTTGAGGAATTTACGGAAATTAAATGTCTAAATGACGTCATGAATAGAGTAATTCCAATTGTTTTGAAAGATTTAAAAATTAATAAGATACCTTTCCTGTTTACGACCATAAATAGAATAAATAAAACAATAAATAAAAGTTCCAAGGCTCTTCCATGGTCGTATTCCTGGGAATTAGATGACACCCACATTCTACGTTTCTGGAAAATTACAAGTTAAAAAAATAAATCAGGAAGAGGTTAATACGTGTTTTCTAAGACTTGAAACAGAGCAAATTCTGCTACAAACATGCTGCCGACCAATTCACCTATACAATGTTCCATAATCATACACGACGATAACATCTAACGGACCTAAAAAATGGTTAAGTCACAGGTGCACGCCAACGTAAAAAATACACGGTTTTGTAACTTTGAGAGCAGGAGCGTTTCATTAGACTGTTAAAATTTGATTTTTAAGCTTCTAGCATGCATCTTAAGTTGTGTATTTGTTAAACCCAAAACCTAGATTAGTGGGTTAATGGGGTTTATGGTGGGGTTGTGGTTGATGTGCTGGCGCATGGAAGGGAGTATTGGTGGGACGCGGTGGTGGTGGTAGGGTGATGGTTGGGTGTGTTGGTGTGATGAGAGGTTTGTTTTATAAACAAAAACCATGCATCTTCCTCCCCTCTTCTTCTTCTCCTTCCACTCCTTCTCACTCATCATCTCTCTCATTCTTCCGTCTCTTCTCCGGTGAAGCAGTTGCGACGGCTAGCGAGAAAGACGACGGGGTCGTTGCCTTGAGGCGCGAGGCACGTGGAGTCTGACATGAGGAAGAGGACGTGCGAGAGGTTTCTGTTGTGGACGTCGAGTGATCTCTGGTGAGCTCCGTCTTACACGAAAGGTATGTCAAATTCTTGCATTAGATGATTGCTCACCCAAGGTGGTATGAGGTTTTTAGCTCGTCGCCGGAGGTCAGAGGCCTCACTGATGACGAAGGCAGCATGATGTACTTGGAAAAGTTAGGTAGTTGTCGGCTAACGGTCGACCGATGTCTTTGTGCGGTCGACCGTTTGTAATATGAATTTCCATTTTTATCCAGTACCGGTTGAACAATGTCTTACGACGGTCGACCGGTTGAGCATATTTGATGGGTTGGAAAGTTACTAGTAGTTTTCGATCGAACGGGCCCCTGAGCCGTCTAACCGATTGCCTTATTATCGGGTTGGACTGAGAGTTGACCACCTAAACGGTCGACCGCTCGTGACTTCTGTCTGACAGGTAACTTAAGTTCACTTATGGTTCAGTCGGCCGATTGGATTTTGGTTCGACCGATAAGGACTTGTGATTGTAGGAAAGACGTTGGTAATTTTCGATCAACCAGGACCCCTGAGCCGTTCGACCGTTGCCTTGATTTTGACTTTGACATAGTTTAGATTTTGACCATGTAACGGTCGACCGATTTATAACATTTGTTCGATCGTTGAGGCTTGGGTTGTGAGCCTAGAGTTTGACCGTTATAGGCATCTAGTCGACCGATCCTTTGGGGAGCGGTCGACCGGTATACCTTTTTCGGTCGACCGTTTGAGCCCAGAACTGAATCATTTTCCTAGTGGAGTGTCAACATTGTCCACGAAAACCCGTGTCCTCGCCTAGAGCGTGAGCCGGGAGGTGACGATGGGTGCGTTGATCATGTCTGCTCAGGGACCTCCGTGTGGAAGAGTGTAGATATTTGGGATGTGTCACCTCTGTTTTATGGACTGTGACGTAATGTATGCTTTACTTGTAGGATTTTGTGCCCCTATATATGTATATATTTAACAAAATTTATAGATGCATGCATGATCGATATTCATATTTTCAACGATCTCATGTACATTGTTTTGTATTTATTTTAATATCATATAAACTACATATATATATATATATATATATATATATATATATCAAAACAAATACAAGAGAAACATACCTAAAAGTTCTCTTAACCCTTTACGAAGATCCGGAATTGCGTTGCCTGTCGAATCGCCCACCGACTCGCCTCTAAGTGTTCACCAAATTCTAAACAAGATTAGAGAGAAATGAACTAGTCAATCAATCTCTAATTAAACTTAAATCTAGTTAACAACCCATTTATGCTCCCTGAGAATTTAATCTTCAAAAGCTTGAAATAATTAAGGAATTTTTGGATGGATTAATATGGTGGTTAGGGAGTGAGAAATTTTTGCATTAATTAAAAGAATGACGGAGAGAATACCTATTTATAGGGTCTCCAAACACCCACATCATGGGTCAATCACTAACCCATGATCTCTTGTTTTTATCTCCCTAAAATCAATCACAATTTGACACATAATCATTCACATTTAATCATAATTGGAATAATTCCAATACATTATTAATATTAATTCCTTATTAATTCGGGCAAAACCGTATTAACCATTTTTTGCCTTTTACCAAATCGTGGATTTATATCCAACAAAATTTGATCTTTGGGGTTTTTAACAAATTCATATATCATGTAATATATTATCATATGTAATTTCAATCATTACACCCCATAATACGTACATCTCATATGAACTTATAAATGATTCTAACTATGTCATTTTCATGACACATGAATTTTATGGATTTAGCACATATATACTATTTCACACGAAATCCGATACATCATATGAATATAAAATCAACCTCCTTGTTTTTCAGTTTTGTGGTCTAACCTATAGGAGGATCTAAGTCAATTGACAATGATAAACACTTAATATCATAAACTATAAATGATATCTAGCTACACATTATAGTTACCCAATTAACATAGATGTCTTTGTTCACTCGAACTAAACACGATCCATTTAGTGATGTATGGACATTACTTGTGTTCATCCCTTGCCTCGTGATATTAAGAATATTATAAAAATTAGAAATGTGTCACCTTTGTATTTTATATTTATTTCTTGATCTCTTAAGCTAATTATAAATATGTAACTTAACATAAGTCACATTGTGCACATTCTAATTTTGCTATATCAAAGGGCCCACTAATATCATCACTCAATTAAGAATATCAATAATAATCTTTTGACTAACTATTTTTTCCAGCATAACTCTGTTCAACCAACTATTATTTTTATCACTATACTCATTGATAGCTTTTGACAATAATCAAATTAAACACTTCCTATGTGAAAAGATATAAATCTCATATCTTAGGATTCAAGACACAGTGAAAACATTAATGACACATAACACAATTCCATAATGTTTCACTTGCTATGTCTATGCAATATATAAAAGTAATCATTTTTCCATTTATATACTCCTGTCGTCAAATATTTGTAGAACTACAATAATCGATGACGAACACGACAATCTTATCTCGGTAATTAATTTTCATGTTAATTACCATGATTGTAAATAACTTTTTATTTATGTAAACTATTATCTTTTAGAGCTTTATGGTTAAGGACCAAGAATCTCTTCCTTGACACTTCCAAAAGACAAATACATTAATCAATAAACAAAATATTTGCACATCCAATTCATAACAATTGACATATAAAAGTAAAACATTTAGAACGCATTCTTTTCATTACTTGACTCACATTAGAGTAGTAGATCTAAGGGATCGTGGATACTAATGCACGATGTTGCATGACTCTACGGAGCGAGATGACCATGCGGACTCCAGTCCGGATGAGTCGTTTGGCCTACTTGCGGGCAACAGATACCTTCAACTGGCCTTGATGGCGATATTGTACCATCTGATGCTATTCCGGACGAGATTGTCCTTGCCGATGTTGTTCCGGCAGGAGTGTCGTTTGATGTTGTTCCGACGGGTGTTTACTGACCGACGATGTATTCCAGCAGGTAGCTTGGCTGTGGCACAACTAAGTGAGATGGACTGACCTGAGCGACGGCTCCGTCGGTGAGGTGTTGACCTCGAGATTCAGCTGATTCTACTGACGCGGACGTGCAAACGTACCTCACCGAACCCCATGTTTAGTATAGCCGCGTGTGGGATGTGTTGCGTATGACCCGTAAGACCGTATGTGCCTACGGTAGGTCCCTACGGGTGACCCGATGATGGATTGATGGTTTGGCGGACAGATGTCATGATTGACCTTTGGAGGGTGATGTTACTATTGCATTGTATATTGTCATGCTACTAATATGATAGGTTCATTTTGGTATTTTGAGTATGCATATATGTGAGCTTGGTATACGGGGGTTCCTTATGGAAACTCAGAATTTATTGTTATATTTTATTTTTCAAGACCGCGGTACGTTCGGGCGGGTGGTGACCGAGGACGAGGGCACGTTGAGATCGGATCCTCATTCGTATTCTCCTAGGTTGTATGACTACCTGTATTTATATTTCCTTGTACTTGATGTAGTCATACCTTTTGACAACTCTGACGTATTATGATGCACCTCTTGGTTATTTATGAGTAGCGTTCTCGCTCTTTTGGGGTCTTAATGCTTGTGATAATGGTGTTTGAAATTTTAAATTTTTAGCTATGTTTCGGGATGTTACAGTATTTGTCTTTGAGTCTAAAGGAAAAAAGTGAGATCACTAAAAAAAATAACGTGCATAATGTTATTTTAGTTTGTTAATTGCCATTTACACCAATTTATTTCACAGCCAACCAGGAGAAGACACTGTAGATGCCTTTTCTTGCTTTGTCTCCCATCTTCATTCCTTGGTCTTTGTCATGGTTCTTGTTTCATTTGCCTAAAATGTCAGAACAACTCAAGTTGAGGCCCTAATAAGTTTATACTCAGTATAAACTATAGCGTCAGTAATATCCCTATGTAAAGGGACAATGCTTATAAGCATAATGATAACTTGGGCAAAAGTACCCCTCCAAACCAATGGCCCTATTCATACAACACCAAATCACTAAGCTAACTCGTTTTGGAAATCACTCAAACTATTTGTAGACATACTAAATATTGAAACATATGATATAAGTCAAAACCATAAAACTGCAATCAAACTAAGATTTAAAATTGTTAATTTTATCAAACCTGAGAAAAGTGGAGAGAAAAATGTAAACCATTAATCAAAGAAAAATTAAAATAATAACAATATGTCTTACCTTCAACCAAAATTTATATTTTCAAGTCGTTTCCTTCATCGTCAAGCCCTTCCATTTTGCAAGTGTCCTGCAGAAACTAAAAAAAATCAGTTGCATGTCTCAATATTAAGAAAAGAGTAATGATACATGGACGTCGTGCGTCCGTGATGGCTCCTGTTATCACTTGCGTTTTTTTTTGTTTTTTTATCTAAAAATGTAGTTTCCGATAATGTGAGAGACGGTTGATTTTCCTATTCAGGAAAGTTATTCTTGGGATTACCATAAAACGTGGTAATCTCACATCATTTCAAAAAATTAAACTTTAAAGTCAAATACATTTTCTCTTCTGCAATTACACATCTTTCTCTTAGCAATTACACATTTGTCTCACGCGGGACACACATCTGTCATGCATTGGAAACATCTTCCTCTAGAATTCTCTCTCTAGAATTCTTTTTGTTCTCTATTACTTGGAGAACTCTAGAATGTGCAAAGAATATAAGATTCTAAGCTCTCTACAACCTTCCATGAACTCCTGTAAATAGAGGGTGTACTTCATCATCTCATGCATCCCAAGCAAAAGTTAGTCTCTACCACTACAAAAAGAGAGTCTTGTAGTTGTATTAACTATGGAGTATGTATTGTAATAGAGAATCGTGTATATAGTAGTAGAAAGAGTAGTTGCGAGTGTCTCACAAGGTAGATAGTGGGTAAATGTAAGTTGTAGTATTGTAACATTAGTTATTATAAATAAAACTTACATTTCTTCTATCTTCGTTGTCTCTTCTACTCAACACATATGATATGATTATTTCCTAATTTGCTGATGGACTATGCAATATTCAATCAAGCCAAACAATATTCTCAACAATATCATAGTTTTACCTATTGTGTAGTGTCAACTATGTTCACGGAAGCTCGTGTTCTCGCCTCGTGCGTGAGCATGGAGGTGACAGTGTGTGCGATGATTGTGCCTGCCTAGGGACTGTCGAGTGGAAAAGTGTGGATACTTGGGGTACGAGTCACCTCTTTATTGTGGATTGTGACGTAGAGTAGAGCATTCTTTGGCTCCTTCTAGCGTAGTAGATCTGAGGGATCACGGATCCCAATGCATGATATTGCACAACTCCACGGAGTAAGATGCCCCGACGATAATGTGCCCCGCGTGACAGAGTGGCGGCGGGAGGGACCCTGCGCGATCGAGTGGCGGCAGGAAGGACCACGTGACCGAGTGGTGGCGGTGATGATTGTTCGATGGTGTATTCTGGCAGGTACCGTGGTTGTGGCACAACTAGGTGAGTGACCACCCTAAGTGACGGCTCCAGCTGGTGTGGTGTTGGCCACGCTATCATATCTGATTCTATGACACAGAATTGTGTGCGGCCCTCACCGAACCCCATGTTAGTGTAGCTGCGTGTAGGGTGTGTAGTGTACTCTCCGTACGACTGCTTGTGTCTGCGGTAGATCTCCTCGGGAGACCCGATGATATTTGGGGGACCATTGACGGATGAGGAAGATTTTATTTGTTGCATTCTATTATGTCATGTACACTAGTATGATATGTTCATTTTACTGTAGTTGCATATATGCGTAGGTGGACTTGGTATACGGAATTTCCTTATGGAGACTCGGGCATTGTCATTTTATCTGCATTTCCGGACCGCAGTAGGTGCGAGCTGGGTGGCGACTGAGGACGATCGCACTTTGGAATCGGATCTTCCAGTGTTATTTTCCGAGATTGTATGATTACTTGTATTTTTTTCGCATACTCTGATGTAATTATATCTTTTGAAATTTCAATGTAATGGTGCACCTTTTGAGTATTTTATTAGTAACGTTCCCGCCATTTTCTAGTCTTATTTCTTGTGATAATTTGTTTAAACTTTCTATTGTTTTGGGACATTATAAAGGGATTATCTAATATTTGTGATTTAATTGTTACTTTAACCAATGTAATTAGGTGGGTGGTTCTTGCATACTCGCTATGGACTCACACTGTTTTGTTTCCATTTTCCTTCCAGGTTTTGGTTGCATATATTGGAATAAAATTTGGAGACGAACAACTGATTGATATTGTACACCAGAAACGGGTTTGCGGCCTAAACTCTGAGTCGATTTAAGTCTTATTGATGAAAGAAAATTCTTTCCTGCATATTGGTTATTGACTTGTAATTTTGTGAATTATTTACGCTTTCTCATTTCTCAGGGTTGTCGTGAGAAGGGGACGTTACAGATATAGTTCTTGTGTGGGCATTCTGTAGACTTGTTCGTGCAAGATTGAATGGATAATTTATGGATGCATGAACTAGTGAACATGAATCTGGAAGTTCAGAAGTTTGTATTTCTGAAAAGAGACGCTGTCATTTGTATTATAATTCTGTTGGTAAGTAAACGAGTCGAATGAAAATTTCAAACCTCAAGTATTAATCTGTATTATTTAGACATGGTAATCGTGTCATTTTATGTAATTTCGTGTCTTGTAATTTCATGTGTATTTAGACATTTTTGATTAACACGAACACGACACGGTTAGATTTTGTGTCTCGTTTTGGAGACACGAACACAATATGATTGTCACCGTGTCAACACGACACGGTTTGTACACGGTCTTTTTTATATGTACATATTGTGTACCGACGACACAATATACAATTATACCCAAAGTTACACAAATATTGTACACGATGTACACGAAAATACACAATTTCCCTGAAATTGGATGATTGTAACTTGGGTACATGGATATCTTGGAATTTTGTCCATAATTGGGTAATCGGTTATCGTATACTTCCGTGTACTTTTGGGTACTCGATCAATCAAACACGAACACGAAAAAAAAATCATGTACCGACCATAAAACACGAAATCAGTAAACCTAAACACGGATTTTTCGTGTCGTTCGTGTTTCGTGTCATATTGTCAAACCTAGTATTATTATTAAATATAAAAAATAATTATAAACGAAAGAATAAAAAATCTTAATCAAACTTTCGAAACAAGTTTCAGGTTTTTCGAGTTCCAATGACTCGTTAACCGAACCAAGTCAAAATATTTTTTTGTTTTTCGTCAAGTTGCTTCATTTTCAAGCTAAACCAGAGTCCCTGAAATATCTCATATGAGAACAAAATTGAATGAAACCAAAATAATCATATCTAACTCATATCAACAACCAAGTCTTCACCCAAATGAAATGATACTATGGGTAGAAACAGATGCTTGCTTAAATAATTCTACACATACACCTATTGCTTGAACAATTCTGCGTGAAGACTTCCCAATCCAGACAACTATCTTCCTTCAGAAATAATCATGATGCAAACATTGAGCATTTAACGGCCACATCATCGTCCATCACGGAAAAATATTGAAAGACCCTACAAGCGGCAATGGACATACTTGAGCCCCAAGCTGTTCCATCTTCGTTAATCTCTATGCTAGACCTCACCACTTTGTAGACATTTTAATGACCACGAATGGAGATGTGTTCCTTGGTGACATACCTACACAAATAACATCAAAAGATCAAGCGTATAAGAAAGAAGCATTAGCCTCTTTAGTTCTAGTCTTAACAATCTAATGAAAATGAATTGGAGAAACAAAAAAAACAATTAACTGGCCTTTGCCAAAAGGAACCGTGAATATACTTTAAAATCATCAATCAAGCACCACAAAGCCAACTCTTACATCTGACCGATAATGTATTTCTTGACAATCTAAACACCAAGGAAGCAAAAACAACATGCTTTTACCTATTGAAAATCTTAAACGAGAATGAATTTTAGTTTATCAATTATGAAAAAAGTTTTCTAATAAAAAATTCATAATCTTTTGGTAGCTTGGCCAAGTCATGTAGCATTATGTAATGCATCTTAAACAGACCAATTCTTTCATCTTGAATTCTCATGAAATAAATTTGGGCATCATACATTTGAGGAAGGGATCTTTATAGGGGGGAAAACTATCATAAAAAAGGTAATATTTCCATGTAATCGCCACTTTAAGTCATCCACAAGACAAGTTAGCCATATGTGAAAACTGAAACAGTTGCTAAAGATGTAAAAACTTTTTCCTTAGGCTTCGTAGGTGCTGCCATCATAAGAGTAGAAGAAAGCAATACGGCGTGTTGCGTGCAGGCCCACAATTCATGTAATTGAAGAAGACAAATTGCCGCGCTCCACCAACATTGAAAACCTACAAGACGGGACAAAAAAATATGAATATTCAATATATATGCTTAGGATTCGAATTTATCCAAAGATTTGGCTTTAGCCAGGCAGGCATAGCAGGAGTCGATTCACATACCAGAACCTTGCTTCTTATTGAGTTTTCATTTCTAACTTACCCCGACCAGTTTGGGATATAAAAGCTTTTTGTTTATAATATATATCTGCTTACTGTGTGAAAGTCATTAAGAGCGTGTGCACAAAGTATTAGTTGACCATCATTCAAGTCGTGGTCCGCTTCACGGAAGGGAGCACTTAGGTCAATGTAATAAGCTGAAATTGAGAAGATCCTGAAATAATAAAACAATATATCACATAAGCTTTTTAATATGAAAGCACCATAAAAATTTAAAAAGAGAGCAACCAGAAAATCATAAAACCATCAACTAAACAGTGACATCAAGGACAACTAAGAAGGTTGAGTTCAATTCAGCTTACCTTCTTGGAGAAGAACAAACAAGACTACAAGGACGAGGTAAATGTTAACATAGCCAAAGTTTGAATGAAAAGAAATATACAAAAATAAATTGGCACCTTTATGTCTGGTGTTTATTGGTTATCACCTATTCAAAAAAGAGAACCTTATAATGAAAAGATAGAAATATAAATCTCACTAACAATAATGGTTCATTTGAATGAAAAAGAGCTGAATGAAAGAAGAGAAAAGAAACAAACAGAAAATAATTGAGTTGGTTTGTCTCCTCATGTTCGGATAGAAAATTAAGAAACAAGTATATCATTACCCACCTAAGAAGCACGGAGACGGACACGGGACACGGACACGACACGGACACGGGGATACGACATTTTTCTAAAAAGTAGGACACGGATACGGCATTAAAATTATAATTAAAAATTATTATATATATAAATAAATAATAATGTAGTTGTAAAAAATAATTACTCATAAATGTTAAATGTTCATAATAAAATAATATACGTTGCTTCATGTTGCCTTCTCATTGTCCATGACAAAAGTAGTCATTAGGCATATTCTTAAAGAGCAAAAAAACTGATTACTACCCAATAAAATAATATATTTCAAAGGTTGTATTGAAACTTCCTTAACCCAATGGTTTATCTTCTTCTCCTCCTCTATATAAACATTCCGGTACCGAAAAGGACGAAGAAAAAAAAAAGTCAAAAGTCAAAATCGAGACCAAGGAGTGTCCTAGCCGTGTCCGAGGAGTGTCCAAGGAGTGTTCGAGGAGTGTCCACCACTGTGAAATGTCAAATCTGCCCCGGACACGCCACCTGGCGTGTCCGACACGTGTCCAAGGAGTGTCGGTGTCCGACACGGCCACGACTCGGACACGACGACCATCCAGAAGTGTCTGTGCTTCCTAGTTATCCATTAGTTTAAAAGCTAGAGGTGAAAAGGAATGAAGCATATAAATTTAACAAAATTATTTTCGGTCTTTCAATGGAAACTGCATAGGATTAGTTTAGTGGGTAGTTTGGGGAGAACATAAAAAATAAATATGTTTCTTCACATTGTTGTCCACTTCTAACTAGAATTACAAAGTTGAAGCCGATATGGAACACTTCCTCACCACTTTTCCCTTGTTTTATTCTCCCCTCCTTAAAATTCTATCAAACAAGAGGAATCAGATCTTATCTCCATTGTTCCCTTCATTTCTCTTCGTTTCTCCTAAAATTGCAATACAAAAGACAATCATCATCTAATTATCTACAATGAATTAACGGACTTCTCAAAGCTTAATTCTTTGGATCATGCTGCTGGTCCGTTCGCAGATCTTAAAGCAAAGGCACTAAGGCTAGTAAAAACAGATTTGTGCTGCTGGGTTAAGTCATAAAATGTCTTCCTGAAAATAGAGTACAAAAATAATAAAATTCAAGAAAACAATTATTCAAATAAATGGTTATACCTGCATTCTGCTCATTTCACCACTTTATCCAGAATGTATGATAAGATTAGAAACGTTTGTCTCTCACTTCAGTTTCCCATGAATCTCTCGCAGTAAAAGCTTAGAGTCATCTGCCAATTTTTTGCTTTCATAAACAATTTCTCTAAAACGTTCATGCTTTGGAGCGGGTACTAATGGACTCATTTCCCGGATAGGATCCTTAATCGGATACATGCTACAAATCTCCTTTGCAGGTTGAACATGTTTCCACCAGAAATCATACAGGGCACTCTTCATAAGGTCACAATATTGCTGGCTCCTGTGCAACCTAAATAAACTGCTTCCATTTGAAGTCCAACAATATAAATCCATCCAGTCTTTTCCAAGCACCTCCATCAGGCCCTGCACTTGAGGAACATAATGAACTGGAATCTTTGACCAGGGAAAAGATTTTCCAATTTCCCCACCAAAATATGGGCACTTTATCTCCAAAATCCCATCATATGGAAGCCCACGATAAAAGTTTTGAATAATTCCGTCAGCTGAAGCTGCAAGCCAATCTTCACTGGGATTGTTTAGATTACACTCTTGGAAAGAAGGAAGTAGAATGGTATTTCCACTGATCAACATATAGCGCTCCAGAGCAATGTGCTCATGAATATTGCTCCACCTAGTTGCAGCATTACCAACGAACGCTGTGGTGGTACCTATCTTTTCTAACCATAGCTGAACTCTACGGCCCCTCCAAAATCCAATTGCTCCAGCAAAAGTGCTTGCTGTCAGTTTCTCTCGTCTCAGTTCTTGCCAATCTTTGAACCAGTGATCATTGTCATTAGGTAGAAGGATGTCTTCCTTGATGAGATCGTGCAAGCTTCCATTCTCTGAATATTTACCATCTACCTTGGGCGTATAATGAAGGTAACAAGTATCTTTGTGCTGAAGGTAATTAGGATTTGGCCAATGTTTTCTGAACTTTTGCGTTTGTAGTTCCATGACATGTCGAAGAATGAAATGCCGAGTGTATAAGAAAGCGTGCATGATAAGGATGGCGCATACACCTCAAACTAACATTTAACTAGCACGAATCGATGTACAATAAATGATCACCTAGAAAAACAAAGTGGATTCGAATAATTAAACTTCAGACATGAGTTAGCATGCTATGCAGAAAAAACAGTAAAATAATAGTCCTGCAGCACAAAATCATAGTAAAAAACACTTAAATACATGATATAAGACTAGCACTTTAGAATATCTTCTTGTCGTTGCATTAGTTACCATTTCCATTGTCATACAATGTGAGCCATTACATATATCAATAATATATCTTCCTTTCTCTTGGGAATCAAAATGGTATAATCCATAAGAGGCGAAAACCATCCAACCAGTCCCACCCCCACCTCAAAATCCACAAATAGCTACAGTAAAATTTCCATCAGACCTTAGTTAGCCTACCATATGCATGTATTTTGGCTCTTCTCAAAATAATCTACCATCACATTCTGATGTGCAAGTTTGAAAGTCCTCTATTGCTATGGATTAAGATATTTGCATCGTCCATATGTTTGGAAATTCCTCCTTGTTTAATTTGTTTGTATTGATCGTTACGTCTGATTTAACATGATAATGCCTGGTTCTAAAGTTGCATAGAAGGTCAATGGACAATTACTGGTGAGATGAAAAAGGTCAATTATGCATCAAAAACTTAAAGAGGACTGAATTCTAAGACTTTTAGCATTAGATATGAACATAAAAATAGAAAAGAATAAAAAAAGTAATCAGCCTAGTAGTATACACGTAAACAACAGAGCCCTCAACAAGCTAGATTGTGCAATGTGTGTAGTAGGGTAAGGTCGAGACAATGCAGGCAAAGGGAAAAGGAAAGTTTTTTCGGAGCTTGCACAGTGTAAATTTTGTATGGCCACGATGTTAGTTCTGACATTTCGTCAAACACCTTAACAGCATCACCAACATCCCAACATTGACATGCATAAACAAAAACATCCCAATAATTAGAATCAACAACACCACGAGATTCCACCCTACAGAAGATCACCAAAAGTACTTATTTGCATTCCCCTTCATCTTTCGAAAATCATGTTTAAAAATCGATTTTTTTATACTAAAACACCATTCAAGATTAACAGAGAAGCTAAACTTCTATCGACCTGAAGTTCGGAGATGCAAATATTACTACCACGTCCGGAAAATACGCCTCGAGCAACTCCGTCGGAGGTCTCGATGCCGGCGGTGGGAGTGGTCGGAGAGGAAAGAGGGGGTGTGGGGTTGTGATGGATTATTGTGGTTTCTTGATTGGTCTAGAGGATTGTGATTTTGCAGATTACCCCCTTGGAGGTGTGTTATTATTTCTGAAACCTTTGTCACTTTGTTAATTGAAATTAAGTCCCTTGAAGGTGTAGACTTCCAATACATCCGGTTATGGATACCTGATTTGGAAACAGACCCAGATCCAGTTCAGTTCTAAGCACAAATTTATAATATGAATCTGGTTATGATTCTCCTAGTACTCGAATCGGAATTGATCCGTTGTCACCCCTAGGTGTAGTAGGGTTTGTATTGTTTTGTCGTGCTGCATTGTTGACGTGAGTTGCATGTTGTTTGAAGATTCTTAACCTTGCTTTATTAGTTTCTTGTTTCATTGTGGCTTGTTTTATTTATTTAACGTGGACGTGGAAATGATTAAACCGGTGGTTTGTTGAAACAAAATGATATGTTGTGTTACTCAACGATCGTTTGTAGTTTTCTTAGGAAAATTTAACCTAGACTATCTTTGTGTTTGATTTTTTATGGAAACTACTATTCATCACCGGAAAACTACTTAAATTGCCCTAATAATTACTATTTTTCCCTTCATAATTCATTTAATACACATTTCGTCTCGTCTCTTAAAATAAGGTTTTTGTCTACGTTTTCCAAATTTTCTTAATACAAACACCACCAAAATGTCTCGTGAAGCGCATGAATTCGATGAAGTAATCCTAGCAAAAAAAAATCAGGTCGGACGTTTGGGTAAAACGCCCCCCTTTGGGGGAGGCATCTTAGCCAGATGTCTCCCCCATGGTGGGGGCGTCTTAGTCAGATGCAAAAAAAATCTTAAAATTATACGGTGTGTTATTTGAGGTTCCGTTGCAAGATTTTGGTGGTAACGGGGTCAGATTACAATGAGTGTTTTTACAAGTGATTAAGATTCAAAAAATTTCAGATCCAACAATTTCATGATCCAAAATTTCCGGTGGTAAAACTTCCCGACTTACAAATACCACCTCGACAGGTCGTTCAGGGGTCTCGTTTTGGATTTTGAAATTGTTGGATCTGGAATTTTTTGAATCTTCATCACGTGCAAAAGCTCGTTGTAATCCAACTCGTATAATTACCAATTAATACCAAAAAAATTGGAACGAAACCTGAAATAATCTAAGATAACACAACGTATGATTTTTAATTTTTTTATTAAAAAAATTAGTGGGCGTCCGCCGGAGCCCCCCATGGTGGAGGCGTCTGGGTAAAACGCCCTCTTCATGGAGGGTGTCTGGGTAAAACGTCATTTCCATGGGGGTGGCGTCTGGGTAAAACATCCCTCATGGGGGCAGCTCCGGTGGACGCCCCATAATTTTTTGTATTTTTTTATTTTTTATTATTAAAAAGAAGTTTGACATTTTACCAGATTCGAGTACACCGGGGCGTTTGTTAGCTCATTTACTGACCTCCGAAACATTATTTTTTATGATTATGAGAGGAAGAGGAAGATAGATGAGTGATAGGAGAGTAAAATGTCGCGATATATGAGTAGAAAGGAGAGAATGACAAAATGGTAATTCGGTTGGGGCGATTTAAGTAATTTTCGAACAGCGATTCAGTTTTTTATTTATGTTTTAAACTTTGTTTGAGTTCTAATCTCACACATTCCACTTGCATATCAAGTATCAAGGCTATTGACCTTCCAAATTATTATTTTTGATATATATACTAGTAAGGATTGCACATGCTAAAGCATGTGCCTGAAGTTTACAATTAGTGATTTTCGTGCTTATGAATTTTCCAGATGATATAATTTTAGGGTCGTTATACACGGACGTGGGCGTCCGTGACGCGCCCTACGTGGCACCCAAAAGTTGTCGAGTCAGCGTCTAGTCGGATTGCCATGTCACCCTTTCAAAACGCGTCTTAAATTGTGTTTTAATTTTTTTTTTGACGATTTTCGAAGAACGACGGTTGCTTTCCTGATAAGACAGCGGCAGACACCCTACGAACGACGGTTCGGATACCGAGGTAGATACAAAATATCCCGACCGAAAAAGGGAGAGTCTCGCTTTCTTTCTCGTTCGATTACCTGTGAACGGAGGAAGCGTACCTGTGAACCTATTCCGGCTTTCTTTCTTCCCCTCTAAACCATAATGGATTCCTCGACTCCTGCCGTCGATAGCGAACCTGTCCCAGAACCGGTGGATCTATATTTTTTTTCTTCCCTTGGTCGTTCTTTTTTTTATGAACTTTCGTTTTTTATTTTTTTGTTTTAGGGAACCACCTACTACTTCCGGGAATCCCGGTGCTCCTGGACGGCCATCCGAAAGCAGTTTGACAGGATGAAGAAGGTTGAGAAGGAGGTTTTCCGGAGCACCCCTTTCGGTCACTTCCTAGACCTTCCTAACATTACTACGGACAACGAAATAGTCAGTTGGTTCGTCGAACACTACGATGCGGGGGAGGTGGGGCTGAGAATAGGATCAGGGGTAGTTCCCCTTACACCGGAAGACGTTGCCCTAATTTTGGGCTTACGTATGCATGGGAAGCCCGTGGTGATGGAACCATTGGGTGTACAGAGGCGAGAAGGGGTGAACCTTCACAACACACAACTTATAGGTCATCTGCTGGCAGCAGTGCCATGGGCGACACGGAGGAGTACGTTCGTCTCCTGATTTCTTTCATCTTCAACCATTTTTTGTTCTATGATGGAACACTTCGACCGAGGCAATGGTTCATGCACCATTTGAGGAACATCAGACGCATAAACAGATATGCATGGGCAAGTGCAGTTCACGAAGCCCTAGTTGGGGGCCTGGAGAAAGCCAACTTAGAACTGCAGGAGAGAAGAAAGGCAGAGAACCTCATTATGAGGCAGGGGAACGTCGACGGTTGTGTGGCAATACTACAAGTAAGTGTTATTTGGTTTTTTTTTGTCTGTTCGGATTAAGTGGTGTGTCTGTTCGGATTAAGTTTTCTGTCTGTTCAGAATATGTTGTGTGTTTGTTCGGTTTAAGTTGTGTGTCTGTTCGGTTTAAGTTGTGTGTCTGTTCGGTTTATGTTATGTATCTGCTCGGATTAAGTTAGGTGTCTGTTCGGAATATGTTGTGGGTCTGTTCGGAATAAGTGGTGTGTCTGTTCGGATTAAGTGTTGTGTCTGTTCGGATTAAGTGGTGTGTCTGTTCGGATTAAGTTGTGTGTCTGTTCGGATTAAGTGTTGTGTCTGTTCGGATTAAGTGGTGTGTCTGTTCGGATTAAGTTGTGTGTCTGTTCGGAATATGTTGTGGGTATGTTCGGAAAAAGTGGTGTGTCTGTTCGAATTAAGTGGTGTGTCTGTTCGGATTAAGTGGTGTGTCTGTTCGGATTAAGTGGTGTTTCTGTTCGGATTAAGTTGTCTGTCTGTTCGGAATAAGTGGTGTGTCTGTTCGGATTAAGTGGTGTGTCTGTTCGGATTAAGTTTTCTGTCTGTTCGGAATATGTTGTGTGTCTGTTCGGAATATGTTGTGTGTCTGTTCGGTTTATGTTGTGTGTCTGTTCGGATTAAGTTAGGTGTCTGTTCAGATTAAGTGGCGTGTCTGTTCGGAATATGTTGTGGGTCTGTTCGGAATAAGTGGTGTGTCTGTTCGGATTAAATGTTGTGTCTGTTCGGATTAAGTGGTGTGTCTGTTCGGATTAAGTTGTGTCTGTTCGGATTAAGTTAGGTGTCTGTTCGGATTAAGTTGTGTCTGTTAAGAATATGAACGTATGTCTGTTGAGTCATTCTAAACAGTTGATTTTTTCCATTTGAAGGTGTGGCTTTGTGAGAAATTCAAATTTGGGAGCCCAGAACTGGAGTTTTTCCACGAATGAGAAGTTGGACGGAAATGTTTGGGAAACGATTAACCCTGAGGAAATGGGAGGAACGTGGAATTACCCTACCTAAGATTTACAACGACAAGTTCGACCTGATGGGGGCTCCATCAATGAGTGAAAGGGAGCTGGAACTTATTAGTTCTGTTCGAACTCCTGTTCGAAAGGGCTCAGCTTCAACTAGTAGTTTGTCAAGGCTACAACTGACAGACTGCAACATTCCATGTGACCCGCTGCTCCAAGAGTTGGAGCTGAGTGAGGTGAAGACGAACTGGCTTAGGGTCGAAGCTGCCCTAAAGAAGGCGACAAAAGAGGCTAACGACCTGAAGGAAGAACTGAGAATGACCAAGGAAGAGTGTGGGAGGCTGAGGGAAGAAATTATATATCTTCGAGGGACAGGGACCGGTGAAAATACTGGTGGGGAGAAAGACGAGAGCGATGAGGAGGAAGAAGAAGAGAGGAAGAGGGAGGAAGAGAAGGAAGAAGAGAGAAAGAGAGAGGAGGAGAAGAAGAGGGAGGAGGACAGGAAGAAGGAAGAAGAGAGAAAGAGAGTGGAGAAGGAGGAAGAGAAGAAGAGGGAGGAGGAGAGGATGAAGGAAGAAGAGAGAAAGAGAGTGGAGAAGGAGGACGAGAAGAAGAGGGAGGAGGAGAAGAAGAGGGAGGAGGAGAGGAAGAAGGAGGAAAAAAGAAAGAGAGTGGAGAAGGAGGAAGAGAAAAAGAGGGAGGAGGAGAAGAAGAGGGAGGAGGAGAGAAGGAGAGTGGAGAATGAGGAAGAGAAAAAGAGGGAGGAGGAGAGAAAGAGAGTGGAGAAGGAGGACGAGAAGAAGAGGGAGGAGGAGAAGAAGAAGGAAGAAGAGAGAAAGAGAGTGGACAAGGAGGAAAAGGAAAAAAAGGAGGAGGAGAAGAAGAGGGAGGAGGAGAGAAAGAGAGTGGAGAAGGAGGAAGAGAAGAAGAGGGACGAGGATAGGAAGAAGGAAGAAGAGAGAAAGAGAGTGGAGAAGGAGGAAAAGGAAAAGAGGGAAGAAGATAGCAAGGCACGGAAACCAAACTGGGGCGTGAAAAGACAACGCTCGACGGCCATCGTGGAGCAGCAGATGAAGGAAGATGAACATCGGGGGAAGAAGAAGAAGGTGGAAGAAGAGCAAAAGAGAAAATAGAGAGCGGCTCAAAGGATCCTAAAGAAAAAATGGAAAAAAATAGAGGATAATTATAGGTTGGTTGTCCACTTAGGATGGACAAGGCCTGATGTTGACATGGCTGCAATGGGAAGTTTGTCAGCTGATGAGGTCAACATGATATTGAACATGACGGCAGACAACAAGGACAATAGAGAGGTCATCTGGAGAGGCGATATGTGCAGCTTAACACGCACCGACTTGAAGGAACTTATAACGCCTGGGATGGATATTACCGACCAAACTATCGACACTATGCTTTCGGTTCTCGAAGAAAGATGCCCAACCCAAAAAAATTTATGCATATCAACATTCGAGTCCGGGCGAATTTTGGGTGGCCAAGGTAGAGAAATTGAAGATTTTATCCTCCTTAAAATTGAAGGTGTGTCTCCAACAGAGTCCGTAATCGCACAACCATGCTGGTCTGCAGGTCATTGGACTCTGGTAATCGCACAACATATTCCGAACATAGTCCGTAATCGCACAACATATTCCGAACAGACAGACAACTTATTCCGAACAGACACTCAACGTATTCCGAACAGACAGACATCATATTCCGAACAGACAGACAACATATTCCCAACAGACAGACAACTTAATCCGAACAGACACACAACATATTCCGAACAGACAGACAACTTATTCCGAACAGTCACACAACATATTCCGAACAGACAGACAACTTATTCCGAACAGACACTCAACGTATTCCGAACGGACAGACAACATATTCCGAACAGACACACAACATATTCCGAACAGACACACAACTTAATCCGAACAGACACTCAACGTATTCCGAACAGACAAACAACTTAATCCGAACAGACACACAACATATTCCCAACAGACAGACAACTTATTCCGAACAGACAGACATCATATTCCGAACAGACACACATCATATTCCGAACAGACACAACTTAAACGGAACAGACACACAACATATTCCGAACAGACACACAACTTATTCCGAACAGACACACAACTTATTCCGAACAGACACTCAACGTATTCCGAACAGACACACAACTTAAACCGAACGGACATACATCCTATTCCGAACAGACACACAACTTAAACCGAACAAACACACAACTTAATCCGAACTAACCAACAACATATTACGAACAGACAAACAACATATTCTGAACAGACACAACATATTCCGAACAGACACACATCATATTCCGAACAGACCCACAACTTAAACCGAACAAGGACACAGTTTTATAGGAACTGAACGTGTATAACAACCATTTACAGATCCAAACAGATCAACAATTAGAAGTTTCTTGGTTTTACAAGAACTGAAAATAACAAGAAATATTAAATTAAGGAGGAAGTTCCTCGTAATACAAATTCATGTTCCAATTAGAGAAATCAGGATCTCCGGGTTTTGGTGCGACTTCGTGAAGTGACAATGTAACCTTCATCTTGAACTTTCTCTTCTCTTGTTGGGCGTGCTTTTTATGGCTTTTTTTAATTATCTTCTCAGCTAAAGACACTCGACGTCTAGTCGGCGGTCTTCCTACACGTCTGACATTATCTGGATTAAGAACCGATGTACCCGCAGACTCAGGTTCATCAAGTCGAACCAAGAACTGGGTAGTGTGCATACGTGCCTTAAGCATTTCAATACACTTCACAGCCTCAATATACCTTTCGTGGGAAATGAAGGCTTCCTGTGCTATCCAAACGGCACGACCCATGATGTCGTCGTGACGACGAAGCGCATCCTTCTCCATTACGCCATCGTCTGGGTACATCTTATCTCGGTAGCTCATTCGAATATCCTTCCACCATCGATTAATGATGTAAGAGTCTGGGAGCAATGCATTAGGATTTAAGTGTCCAAGTACCACAAAAACGTGGCAGCATAGAAGGCCAACGTGCTGAAACATTCTACAATCACATGTGAAGTTCATGGATATGTTTTGTACTAGGAAACGTTTCGACAGTAGCTGCTCACTAGCCAAAACACGTTCAGATACCTTGTACTGAAATGTGTTATTCGTATTGAACTCCTCCGTTATATCGCAATATATCATCTTCCCAATTTCTAACTGCACTTTCCTGAGGACCCCTACCGTATACAACTCGCTCATCTGTCTCTCGAATGGATAAATTGAAACCAACTGGGGTCTCTTATGAAGACAATCAAAATCTGATTGAGCTTCCTTCTCGTACTTATGGCGGAGTGCAAGTTCGTATTGTTGAACAAACTGCTTAAGGGTGGTCTTCGAAGTAAGATACTTGTCGAAAAAGGCGTTCATACTCTCGCTTCTCTGAGTAGATGTCATTCCCGCGAAAAAACTATCACCAACAAATGCAGGTATCCACGACTCTCGGATTGCATAAATCGATTTGAGCCAGCTATGGTTATGCAGGTCAAAATCAAGAAAGAAACTCTGCCAATTACGATCAAATTCTGCTGGGGTTTTGGAATCATATACAATCAATTTCAGATCAAATAACATGTGCTTCCGATACTGCGTCGGCAACTTCAAGGGAGCTTTGTTCATTATGTGCCATATACAGAATCTGTGTCTTGAATCTGGGAAAACATTCCTTACAGCAGCTGTAATGGCACCACATTGATCTGTTATTATGGCTGGGGGGTATATCTGCATAAGGGGGGCAATTTAAAAGAAGTGAGTCATATATTGAAAGGTACAAAATCCTACTTTGAAAACTTTAACCGAACAAACCCACAACTTAATCCGAACAGACCGACCACTTAAACCGAACAGACCCACAGCTTAAACAGAACAGACCCACAACGTAATCCGAACAGACCGACCACTTAAACCGAACAGACCCACAACTTAAACCGAACAGACAGACAACTTAATCCGAACAGACAGACAACTTAATCCGAACAGACAATGATGATTCCGAACAGACAGACAACTTTTTCCGAACAGACCCACAACTTAAACCGAAGACATACACAACTTAAACCGAACAGTCACACCACTTAAACCGAACAGTCAACCCACTTAAACCGAACAGTCAAACCACTTAAACCGAACCGTTCCACAACTTAAACCGAATCGTTCCACCACTTAAACCGAACAGTCAAACCACTTAAACCGAACAGTTCCATCACTTAAACCGAACAGTTCCACCACTTAAACCGAACAGTTCCCCACTTAAACCGAACAGTTCCACCACTTAAACCCAACAGTTCCACCACTTAAACCCAACACATAAATAGTTTAAACTGAACAGTCACACCTTACCGTCCATGCACGACAACCATGTTTGGAACAACCATATGTAATTTTCAGTGGTCTCAGAAGACAGCAAAGCGCAACCGAGCAAAACTGACTCGAAATGGTGATTAACTCCTACAAATGGGGCAAAAGGCATGTCGTATTTGTTTGTAATGTAGGTGGTGTCGAAACATATTGCGTCTCCAAAGTATGAATACGCAGCTCTAGAACGACAGTCAGCCCAAAACACGTTCCGTAGTCTTCCTTCGTCATCCATATCCATTACATAGAAAAACATGGAATCAATCTTCTGCATCCTAATGAAATAGTTCTGAAGAGCTTGTGCATCACCAGGTCCCATCTTTAAATTTCTGACTTCGTTTACAACATTCCTGCACACAGAAACCACTAAAACCAGGCGCAAAATGTTGAACTTCAATTATGTTAGGCAGAAAGAACACAAACCTTAAATCTCTTTCGTTGAAAGTCAATTTGTCATGATCTCCAGCCTCGACCACAAAAGATTGCATGGTCTTAGCAGCCGATTTCCCAGCAGTATCATTGCACGATATGCGTGCTTTGGCGGCCTCAGGGACGGTTCGTTTTTGTCTGAGAAAACGCATTTGCTCATGTTCAAGCATGGCGTAGTTATGTTTAAGATCCACAAAGTTAATGTGGTAACCCCGTGCTGGGTTTCCGGAGATCCTGATCCGAGCAGTGCATTGGACTCTACTGGATAACCTAGGCTTCAATTTTCCTTGTCCTTGGTTTGGTGGTGTCGTGCCCTCCTTGGAGCAAATCAGTGTGGCCCGTATAACAACACCACGATCGTAATGAGATTGCCTTGTCTTAACACCAAAACCACAAGAATCGGCATAAGCCACGTAAAATGTTTTGGCTTCTTCGAAAAAAGGAAAAAACATCTCCTCCTTAGGAACGTTTGCCGGCTGCTCCACTTGGGAAGACACATGAACGATTTCCATTGGAGTACAGAGGAAGGACCACAGAAGAGAAGGGAAGAAAAAGGAAGACGCATCTTGAGATGAATAACAAGTCTTCTGCTGTGTAGGAGAGCCAAAATGATGAAGGAAGGGAGTGATTTGAGACGCATTAATGAGGGATGGAGAGATGAAGACATTTGTACGGATAACAAAAGAATTGAGAGATAAAATATAAAACGAAACTCTTTTCTCTGCTGACATGGAATTTGCCACATAACCCGCGTCCCGCAAGGAGCGTCCTAAATAGCGGTCATCTATCATTTTCCATAATTTTATCACTTCTAAGAACCTACATATGCTAACGCAGAATAATGATACTTTGCCAAATCCCCTCAATAGTGAATACGATGCTTATTGGATCCAGTAAAATCAGAACATTATGAATGCTCATAAACTCGAATGTTCGATATTAATAGGGTACGTACTCACGTTCTAACGGACCTAATGTTGTAACGTTGCATCTTGATATTTCATTTATAACTTTGCACTGTCATTCGTCTCCATGAAATTATTTACAACTCCTATATCTCTCAAAGTAATTACCATCAACTATAGAATAAGAAAATTCATGATATTATAACAAAATAAAGGGGTGCATAAGCCTTTGTAGCCATCTTGCCATGACACCTCGTTTTCAGCAACTTCTAATTAATTTTTTCTATGAAAATTTACATGAGTTACATCGCATACATATATATATGTGTATATATATACACACACATATATATACATATATATACATATACATATCTATATATATACATATATATAAGCAACATGTGATAAAAATTACATAGTAAATGGATCATTCATTGTAGACCTTGACTTGAACCATTCAAAATTTTGAAAATTTGACTGTTCAAATGTAAACATTTTAGACCAACAAAGAAATAAACTTAGATGGAACTAAAATTTTAACATGTTATAACTTAAAAGATAAGAGTACATGTGATTTAGTTCCATTTAAAAAAATGACTTGAAAGTGACTTAATTTTAGGGGGCTACTATTCGTCGCCGACAAACTCCTTAAATCGCCCCAAAATTGAACTTTTTGCCCTTAACAAATCAATTAATACCAATTTCGTCCCGTATCTTTAAACAAAGTGTTTGACTCAGTTTTACTCACATTCCTAGTACCAACACCACGAAAATGTCTGGCGAAGTACCTGAATCCGGCGAGGTAAGGAGGGCGGAATTTTTTTTACGACTCGGACGTCTGGCTAAGACGCCTCCGCCAAGGTAGAGGCGTTTGGCTAAGCCGCCTCCACCTATGTGGAGGCGTGTTAGCCAGACGCCTCCACCTTGGTGGAGGCGGCTTAGCTAGACATTTTTTTTAAATTTTCTGTTAAATTCAATTTTTTAAGGTTCCGTTGCAAAATTTCGGTGGTGAGAGTAGATTACAGTGAGTTTTTTGACAGTAAAGAAATATTTACAACAATCAAGGAAGCTTGTAAATGGAGGAAACAAGTTGCACTAGGAGCCAGATTTTTTTTGGTTATATCATCATACAAACCAAAAGCAGATAACCGGATGGATTGTTACCTGAGATGTGATCACAGACGTGAAATGAGTTCTCGTGATACGAGTATTGCACTACGAAAGAATACAAAAAGAAAAGGTTGCGGTTGTCGGTTTTTGGTAAAAGTGGTGGAGCGACGGGATCATGATGGATGTGTCATTGTTTCAAGTAGCATCTATGGGCAACACAACCACCCACTTTCAGTTTATTCAGAGGGTCACCGACAGGTTAGCGGACTTAGTGCTGGGGCAAAGCAAATTGTTCGTGATATGACAGAGGCACAAACAAGACCACGTAACATTTTGTTGGTGGTAAAGGAGAAATTCCGGATGATAATCCTAATCAAAGACACATTTATAACTTCAGAGAGTACATGAGGAGGACGAAATCTAAAGACAGGAATCCCACACAGCAGTTTCTCAGGGAGGCAGTGCAGCATAAGTATTTGCATTGGATTGTGGCAGATGAAGAAACTAATGTGCTCACTCACGCATTTTTGGCACATCCGACTTACGTTCAGTTGTTGCGTACATACCCATTCGTAATCTGCATGGATTCGACGTATAAGACGAATAAGTACAAGATGCCTTTGTTTGAGATAGTTGGGGTTACTTCAACAAACATGAATTTCCTCGTCGGATATGCGATTTTGCAGGATGAGACTGAGTCTAGTTACCGGTGGGTGTTGGAGAGGTTGCGAGATCTGTTATTGGATATTGTTAGCCCGACTGCAATAATAACGGACCGAGAGATGGGTCTGATGCGACCAGTGGCAGAGGTTTTTCCTGAGTCTGCTCATTTACTATGCACCTAGCGTATCAACAAAGACGTGTACAACTAGGCATACCACGTATTCGGCAAGGACAAGCAGCTTGCAGAGAGTTTTAGGCGTGGAAGGTGGAGGAGAGTCATGCTTTCTGATTCAGAGCCGGATTATGAAAGAGCAGTCCGTAATCTGAAAGATTCTTACAAGTCCTGGCCAGTGCTGACGGAGTATATGGAAGACACGTGGTTGGTGCATAAGGAAAAATTTGTGCTGAATTGGACGAATAAAGTTTTTCATTTCGGCAACACTACGAACTGCAGGGTGGAAAGTGCACATTCGGCTCTGAAAGAGTGGATCACTACATCGACTACCGCTCTCGACACTCTTTTCTACCGCGTGAACTCGGTTATTGAAATGCAACTAACGAATATTTGGAACTTTCTTGAAGATTCGAGACGTCGAATTGTGACAAACTACATTGGTCCTTTGTTTCAGCATATAAATGGCCGAGTTTCGCATTACTGCTTGTCGTTATTGACTCAGGAGTTGAAGAGAATGCATGACTTAAGTGATGAAATTGAATATCGTTGTGGGTATGCTTTCCTGACAACACATGGGATTTCTTGTGCATGTACCATGTACGAGTGTTTTGCGTCAGGTGATGGAATTTATTTAGAGCAGATTCATCCATTCTGGAAAACACTTCTCATTGGAGAAGGAGTCCAGATGTCAGAGTTTGTGGATCAGTCAGCACAAGACGTCGAGCATTTTCGGAAGCTAGTTGATGAGATTTCGGAGAGCAAACCTGCAGTAATTCGTAGTGCCTCTCGTATTTTATACGAACAGTTACACCCCGATCAGTCAAACTATGGAGAACCCGCAGAAAATATTAATGTACGAGGTTGACCTAGGGGAAAGTCGACACGTCGGGACCCGAGTGCCTTCGAGTATGCTGAGCGAGGTCGTGGTCGGTCTGGTAGTAGTGGGAGCAGTGGTCGTCGTCGGTCTGGCAGTAGTGGGAGCAGGGGTCGTGGTCGGTCTTCCAATTCGTCTCGATCGTCCGTGAACACGGGCACATGATCTTCTGGTATGACGATATCTTTGTTGTTATTTAATATATATTAGTAATCTAGATGGGGTTGAATATATTATCTCCGAATTTTGTTGTTTTAATGAATTGTTATTTACCTATCTTACAGTCTCTGGACGGATTGACGTGAATAACTTCCCATATGTTGATAGACTGTCAGGAATCATTTTACCATTTCGGGAAAGGTGGAATGACGTACGTGCTGATGGGAACTGTGGATTTCGATGTGTTGCCGATGTCTTCCATGATGGTCAAGAGAACTAGTCGTACGCCCGTCGTGCGATTTCTAATGAGATAGGTAAACATCCTATTTATGAGAGTGTGTATTTTGGCAATGTGGGAGAGGCTCATCAACGAATTGATTGGGGTGGGGGAGCTTGTGGACATGATCATTATATGGAGGTTTGGGCCGACTTGTTTCCTATTGCTAATTTTTACAAGTGTGCGGTCATGTATTTCGCAATGGGAACGGATGGTTCGTTGTTCCCGTGTCTTACTGTACTACCTTGGGAGAATCTGTCTGTCATGACGAGGTCTGTCAGAGAGTTGGTCATTGCTCATTTAGGGAGTTACATACATTTTATTCGTTTGGAATTAGCTGATAATTTCTCAGTACCTCCTATAGCGACCTTATGGCATCAAATGCGAGATGAGAGTGTTGTTGGATGGGAGGATCAGTACGAAAGTAGGATGGAGTATTGGAACCGGTTACGTAGTACATTTTGATTGTAATTTGTAATGATTTTGTAATGTATAATATATCGTGTATTTGTACTTATATCGTGTTGTTCTTTTACCGTATTTTAAATTTAAATATTATTTGATATCTAAAGAAATAAGTTGAAGATATTTTCGTGACAAATAAATTTTAAAAATACGATTGTCAAAAAATACGTAGAAGATATGTTCGTAAGAAATAAATAATAAGAGTACACAAATAAACATAAGCAAATACCAACAAATGTAGTAACAGTGCAACATATAACAAAACGATAGTAAAAGCAAGTCAACTACAGCTCAGCATCTGAATCATGGTCTGAAATGCCCAACTGGCTGTTCCAATCCTCGATGAGGCGATCCCAATCTGTACATGCAAGTCTCGTATCCTCAGTCGGTATCATGTCTCTCTGTCGCAAGAACAGTTGCGTACACCGTATCGCCCTACTCATCAACTGTATGTAAAATAAAAATTAGCGTACATTAACAATAATAACAAAAGATACATTACAATTAAAAATAAAATTAGATAAACTTACCGCATCGCCACATGTCCTATCCAGTGGTCTCTCCGGTCTCGGAATGATACCGCGTACGATAAATGGATGTGAGCACCTACCGAACCACTGCAAATAATCTGCAGCACAAGTGGAGGGGTCGCGGCTACGACTCAGATCGTCCAGGTGTAGTCGTCCTATTCTCGGAAATGTCCTCCAAACCGATTCCGCAAACGAACCGTTATGCCTGACGTCGTACGTCGTCGCAGTCGCAGACGGTACTGCATGCTCGGGCGTCGAGATGTCAACCGGGATCACCTGAACGTAACCTGACTGACGTAACACGCAATCAGGTAAATAAGGCTCTGTGATATCCCTATAACGAATAACGCCCATAAATGTAGTCCTCGGCACAGCTACAACAGACTCACTACTATACGACAACCACTCCACCTAAACGTTTATACGTTAATAATAATAAAGTTGAAATTTAAATAAACGTGAATGATATATACATTATATACCTACGATGCAGTCATCTGATCTAGCCGTCTACGAATAGAAAGAAGTAGACCATCGCTCTTATCCTCGGCCCGGACAACCCACATACGCGAACGAGGATGACCACGCTCAATAATCTTTCGCTCCCGATGCGGGCGGAAAGCAGGAAAATACTCATATATCGAAGCCTACAGGAGTGTCAGACAACCCGTAATCCCAGAACAATCAACACGACTAGATATACTCAGCTGGCGATACAAATATGCCAACGTCGCCGACCCCCATCAGTACTGACCAATTGTATCTGACTCTCTCGCCTCCACTAGGTCGCGTGGTCTGACTCTGGAACCGCTCTTGTCGACAAACAAGATGCAGCCTAGCAGTAAGAAGAGGTAGGCAGTCATCTGCGTATCCTCAGTCCGTGGTGGTCGCCCCCCTGTCTACAACAGTCGTTCACAACATCGATACTAACACCACCGCCACTCCAAAATGAGCTATCCCGCCTAAGACCCTCCAAGCTGACACCCAGCAACTCAAATACATATAACTTCAGCTCAGATGTCGGCGCCTGCGCACTGACCATAGGACCCTCAACAGGAATGTGCAGAATTTGAAAGACGTCATGTAACATGATCGTCATCTCTCCGAACGGCAAGTGGAAAGTGTTGGTGTCAGGCTGCCACCGCTCAACGAAAGCCGAAATCAATGGCATGTCGATGCAGGAAAACATGTTGTACGGCAAGTGATCCAATCCACTGTCAACCACGGTCGTCGTCATATCATTAGTCATCACTGAATGTCATGCCTGCAATGTCGTACAGACTCTGTGCTGATTATGGCAATTCAAAACCTTCCGATCCTCACCATCCCAGATGCGTCTGGCGATGTGGCCTCCGAACTCGGAATGACGCTGCCATCTACAGGACCACCGGCATAATATCCGTGACGATTCAAGACCCGTCCTCACACATCTTCTTCTTCTGAGCTCGGGCGTCTGCAGTGCACGAACTCGAATCACCGGTCACAAACCGGCCACCTCGATCCTTCCTAATGACCCAATCAGCCGAAGGACCACAATGTCGCCCCCATCCTCGACCGGACTGATGTATCGCCTCCTCCTGTGACCCCAAGTCATACCGGCCCCATCGTCACTCTCGTCGTGACTCCTCAACTCATCTGAATCATCCTCGTCGTCGAAAGAATCCTCAAGGGGGAGGCGACACCGGGGTGTCCGTTGGTTCTTTTCCTGGCCTCCGAGACATTATATCTGGTGAATAGAAGAGTGATATGAAGAGAACGTTGTGTTAAAAGAGTGAAATGAAGAGTTATATAAGTAGAAAGGGTAGATGGGCAAAATGGTAATCTGTTTGGGCGATTTAAGTAGTTTTACGACGACGAACAACAGTTCAGTAATTTTAAATGTCACAAATAAGTTGCTTATAAGCCTCTTACGGACACATTTTTTCTTTTTATAATCTAACCACCTTAAAAGAAAATTTCATACCAAATTTTTAGATCAAGTTAATAAATAAACGTACCACTACCTTAACAAGATTCAAATTGATATAATATGCTAAACTTCCAACCACCGTCAAGACTTGCAATGTTCAACACTCTAGCTAGTAATTTAACTTCTAAGAGCACACTCAACGGGTGCTTTTTGGCGTTGGGTCGGGGTTCATCCTGATCAGTCCCCTTAACGGGAGGCAGACCCAGGTCGGGTCCCGACCTGGGTTCCGCTCCTTAGTTGGCCAACCTGGGTTGGCTGATTTTTTTTGTTTTATAAATGATTTAAAATTTGTTTTTTATATGTTTTAATTAATATATAATTAGAACTAATTCTTGAAAAATAAAATTAATGAAAATTAGTAAGACAAATGTAACTAATTAATCAAACGTAGTAAAAATAAATGTAAGTAATTAAAGAAGATTAGTAAGATAATTGGAAATAATTGTAAATGTATATAATTTAAAAAAATTACCTAGCAAAATAGATCACACGAATTTACCCAGTTTCACCCAAAACACATTAGTAACCCAAAAAATCGGTAGAGAATTACTAATAAATCTCAAACCCAAAAAATACATTGTGTTTGGCATAGAGACCCCCAAGGCCCCAACCGACCCGTCGGAGTGGGCATTATAATTAGAACTAATTAGTAAAATAAAAGAAATTAAATAAATGTAAAAATAACCCAAATAAAAAAAATTAAATTAACATAAACCGTTTAACAAACAAATACATAAGAGGACTACTTCCATAACTAGAAATACGAAGGAATGTACTTAAACTAAATACATCATTCTAAATTAAGTTAAACTGATTAACAACTACGTAACTAAACCAAATTTTAGATAAACAAAAGAAATTAACAACCAAGTTCTCTTTTATTAAAAGGAATAGATATAGTGGTCTTTGACAACGGACCCATATTTGAATCAAATTCATTGCTTTCATAGTTTTGTGGGGTCCAACTTACTAATGGGGTTTAGAATCCTAAACTAAAGTGGAAAAAGTAGATTGTTCTCCGCTCAATGGTCGACACTTTTCAAGGAGAAGCAAAGGAGAAATGGAAATAAGAAGAAAAAGTATAAGAACAAGTTTGGCATTGGCTCCAAGTTCATCTCCAACACCAATATCCCATGAATGAGTACATCTTACGGGAAATAAATTGAATCTGGGTTTCTCAAACTTGTATTGGGAAGTTTCTTGGTGGAGTTGATTTGGGTCTTCACCTAAATCAATGTAACATTGTCATTATCTTCTTGTAGTAGGTGTCGGTTTGCCATGTGGTTTTACCCTCCAGGTCGAGGGGGTTTCCACATTAAAATTTGTGTGCACACGTGTGCTTGTTGTTCTTGTTGGTGCATGTTTCGGTGTTGTTTGCACATGTTGATTGTCATGTTGTGTTCTAGAGTACCTATGACACTTCAATTTAATTCCATAGGTTCTACCATCTCTAGGTTTTGGGTTGAATCCCCCTGCGGAAAACAATGATCGCTAGCGAGATCAAACGGATCTCAATTGAGAACGAAGGTGAGGAAAGAGAGAGGTCGCTGAAGAATTGGGAGAGAAGATGAGGAGTCGTATTTCGTTAGGTTTAGATTTATGGTTACATGAGTTTTTATACATGATTAACTGGAGTCGGTATACCCGAATCCATTATAACAACATAAGAAATTAATATAATCGGATCCATCAGATCCACCTAATAGGTGATGAGCCTCAATTGGGTTGACCAAATTAATCAATTTGGCTCAGTAGCTGACTATGCTTGGATTAATTTGGTTCAAGTTTTGACTCAAGCCTTCAATTTAACCCGACACCGTCGCATCTTTGAATTGCACCCATTCATCTTTGGTCGACTTGTCGCCGACTGACTCTGAATGTCACTAGTTGGGTCAATTTGGATTTTACTCCCCTTCAAACTAGGACGAGGGATTAGGCTGAGTTTGGTCTGAAGTGTGCAAAATTGGTCTTTCGGCAGCGACCTAGTCAGAATATCAGCAAGTTGGTCTTTAGAAGGGATGTATGTTGTTGTGAGTGATCCGAGTGCCACCTTTTCACGGACGAAGTGGTAGTCAATTTCAATATGCTTAGTCCTAACATGAAAAATGGGATTAATAGACAGATGAAAAGAACTAATATTATCACAAAATAGGGTTGGGGTTTTTGAAATAAAGACTCTCAAATCACGAAGGTGGTAGCTGATCAAAGTGAGCTATGTTGTGGCTAAAGCCATCGATAGATACTCGACTTCAGTGCTAGAGCATGCAATTGTGGGTTGTTTCTTAGATTTCCAAGAAACATAATTAGCACAAAAGAAAACACAAAATCCACTAGTGGATCGACGAATGAGAGCACAACCAGCACAACCAAACCAGTCAGAGTCAAAAAACGCATAAAGATGTGGTGTGGTTTTGCTATGAATGATCATGCATACATTTAAACCACCATTTATGTGGCAAAGAATGTGTCTAACTAGACAAATGAAATTGTGTTGGTGCATGCATGTGTTGGCCAATTATGCATAGCAGCAAGTGTAAGCAAAAGACGAATAATGGTGGGTCTTATGACAAGAGAAAAGGTTTCTAAATAGTCTACACTTTCAATTTGTTTATAACCTTTGACCACTAAACGAGCTTTTAATCTCTCAAGAGAGCCATCTGGTTTTAATTTACTTCTAAATACTCACTTACACCCAATAGTGTGCATACCTTTCTTTCGTGGAACTAAGTCCCAAGTGTTGTTACCTATAAGAGCTGTCATTTTCTCTTGCATAGCTGAAAACCAATCTGGATGGATAAGAGCTTCTTGAACTGTTTGTGGTGGAGAAGGTGTTGAAATAACTTAAGAGCACAAAGCATATTTGGGGTTTGATTTTTGAATCCCATCTTTGCTTCTGGTTCTCATTGTATGTAAGGGTGCAAATTCCTCAATCTCAGGAACAAGGACTGGTTCCACATGGTCTGTGGATCCAAAGTCACTATAGAGACTAGGAGACCAATCAAGATTTTGAAATGTGGTAGGTGATTCAGTCCCCCCTTCACTATTATAATGGGATTCAGAATTAGCATAGGAGATAAATGCATCATTAGGAACATTAGTGGTAATGGGAACTCTGTTGGGTAGAGGGGCAAGTATAGTAGTGGGTGTAGTGTCACGAGGTGGTGATAATGTATGTGTAAGAGCAGAAGTAGAACCCATTAACTTTGGTAATTCTGCATCTTGAGCACCACATTGATTTTGGGTGGGGAGAGTATTATTATCTTCAAGAAGCCAATCAGAGGAGGTGGCAATAGCAGTATCATTAGCAATAGTAGTGTGAACTAATGAAGGATTTTAAAATGGGAAACATACTTGATCAAAAATCACATAACGTGACATAGATTTTATGTGTGCAATGGTTGTAGTTGTTTGCTTTTTGGCCTTAATCTATATTAATTCTTGATGATTAATTAAACTAATCTTAATCAATCAAAGTGAGCAAACACGATAACACGCATTGCATACATACTTATATACTTGCAATCATCTTAATAGGTTGATCAAGATAATCAACAAAATGAGCATTGGGACAAAGACATCAAGACTCAAGATTTGTAATCAAAGCTTTGGACCATGACATGAAATCTTGTATTTATTGAGTCCATAAGGTTTAATGTAAACTTGAGCACTAGGATTATGTCCCGTCAAGATTCGGTAAACCGAACCCCATACGGTCAACCAAAACATTATAGTTCGGTCCACCAAACACCTATCGGTAACCCAAATTCTTCCCACCAGTAAAAAATTTAGGTGTTATCTGGAATTGTCCGGACGAAAGACCGAACCATTTTCGGTCGACTGAATAGCCCTGAACCGGTTTTAGACATTTTCTCCAACGGTCTCTTTTGAACCATGTCCCTAGAGTCTAATTGATTTGTCCTAATTCAGACGATTGAACGTCTATCGGTCCACCGAGTCCTTCTTGGCTTTAGGCGCCCAACGACTATTTACACGTGGCACTTGACCGTTGTACCCAACGACTATTTGAGTTATAACTGTCACCGTAAAACCCGCGCTAACTTCGGTCTACCGAATTGTACACGGTCAATCGAACTTGAGTAGATTAGAGCCCAACCAATCTTACTGTCCACCTTAGAACGGTGAACCGAATGGAATTCGGTTAACCGAACTTAATTAGGGTAAAATTGTTAAAAGCTACTGGAAGTTAGTGAACGGTGATCCGAGCCTTATTCGGTCAACTGTATGCTTAACTCAGACCAATTCTTTGCACTACCGTTCTGTTAACGGTCGACCGAATATGCATAGAAATATGCCCGAGCTTAAGTCACGTCTTGCATTCTCATTGGTCCATTTCCCCACCAACTCCCAAACAACTAGTAAAGCTTTAAGACTTATAAATAGGACCATATTTGATGGTTTTGAGACTTTTGAACACTCTCTATCTATCACATACTCAAAGCCAAATCATCTTCAAGCTCTCAATCCTCAACACTCGAGTCAAAACTTCATCACTTGCATATCCAATTCCATATCAATATCCAAGTGTGATCAAGTATAGACTGTTAGTTAGATTGTGATTCCATCTCCATATTCAAGAATCATCAAAGAGTTCTAAAGCTTCGAGAAAGCTCCCTCTAGGGTTGTGAGATGAGACACGAGCGAGGCGAGGTTGTTCGCGAGGCTCGAAGTTGTAAACGACATTGATCTCGGCCCGGAACGGAGATCGGTTAGTGGAACCGTAAGCAAGGCTCGGAGGATAGAGCGAGGCTTGCGAGGAGGACTAGAACCCAGGTGTGGGTGCCGAACATCTCTAAACTCTGGTGTCGTCGATTTTGTGGTTTGCATTGTCTCTTCCCTTAATCCTTCAATTAGTATTTTTTAATTCCGTATTTATCTAGTGATTAGAGGGTCATAGATCCTAACAGTAGCAAATGTTTCATTCATGTCAAATGCTATATCCAAGAAAAATGCAATGAGCTGATTTCTTATCAAATTTATTAGGCAAGTAATCTCTTAAGCAAGGGAAACATCTACAACCAAACACTCTAAGGCAAGAGTAATTAGGCAATTTAGAAAATAAAGATAAGTAATGTATTTTTCCATTTCTATCAGGAAGTCTATTGAGTAAGAAAACAACAGTAGAAAAAGCTTCAACGCAAAATTTCTTTGAAACTCCACTATCAAAAAGTAAAGTTAAGCCAATATCAGTAATCATTCTATGTCTCCTTTTCACAACCCTATTTTGTTCAGGGGTACAAGGACAAGAGACTTGAAGTAACATGTCAAAACTAAAAAGATGCTTTGAAACTTGTTAGATTGGAATTCCCCACCCCCATCACATTAAGACTTCAATGTTGCAATCAAATTTCCTTTGTATGTATTTTTCAAAACTCAAAAAACACTCAAAGAAATCAGATTTAAGTTGAGAGGAAAAAAACATGTAAACTTGGTAAGATCATCCATAAAACAAGCATAATATTTGCAATGAGTCCTGCTTAACACAGGGGCAAGCCCCCAAAGATCACAATGTATCTTATCAAATGATTTATTAGTCTGAGAGATAAAGTTATGGAATGGAAGTCTCACTGACTTGCCAAGTTGACAGCCACTGCAAATAGAGTTTGAAGGAGAGGAACTCGCATGAATTCAACCATCATCTTGAAGTTGTTGGACAACTTTAGGATTAGGATGTCCTAATCTACAATGTCATATATGAGAGTTAACAATTTTTTTGTCTATTTGAGAAGAAAACTTTGGAAATCTTACTTGGAATAGTATATAACTTTTCCTTAAGTTTGCATGTAGCAATCACTAGACTTGTTACTCTATTTTTCACAAGAATTCAGTATCAGAAAATTCAATGTTATAGGGAAAATCATTAGTGAACTTTCTTACTGATAAAAGATTCTTTTTCATGTTAGGAGAAAGAAGAACATCTTTAAGCACAAGTGATCCAGACTTATGGTGTATAGTAGCATCCCCAGTGTGAGTGATGGGAATAAGATTACCATCTCCTACCATTAATTTTTCAGATTCATCTGTAGGATCGTGTGGGTTATGGGTCCACAAACTAATCACGATTAAGCCCTAATTAACTACTTGGTTGATTGATCAAAGAATTGCAGCGGAAATTAAAAACAAATCAAACACAAGTAGGAAAGCAATGCAAACCACACAAGAAGACACCGGATTTACAGAGGTTCGGCCGCGCCTATGTCCTCTCTTGCAAGCGCCTCTCGAATCCCCGTTCGAGCTCCTCTTGCGTCTTCACTATGCCTCCCCGTTCCGGGCCGGGAGCAATGCCTTTTACAAGTCTTCAAGCTCGCGAACAACCCTCGCCGAGCTTGGCACCACCTCTCACAAACCGAGAGAATCACTTCGGGCTTTCACTGAAATCCTTGCTTCTTTGTCTTGGGCTTTCACCAAGACCCTTGCTCACTTTACAACAATGGTGACTGAGTGGAACTCACTCTCTAATTGAGCACAACAATTGCTAGTATGATGATTGATGAAGGATGTGGAAATTAGGCTTTGGATGACTAATTTGGAGCTTTGAGGTTGTGGAAAATCTCACTATAAGTTTGACACTTTGGAGTTGTGAAATCTTGTGGAAAACTAAGTGTGAACCTCTATTTATAAGCTCCTAAAGATTTCTAGCCGTTTGGACAAGATTTGATTGGGTTTTGTGCAAGATACACAAAACAGAAAATCGGGTTCAGAAATCTGTCCAGAAACGGTCGACCGAAAGGTGTATCGGTCGACCGAACCCTTGAGTCTGTTGATGGATCGGTTGACCGAACATAGGTACTGGTCGACCGAATCACTTAAGTTCTATAGGTCAACGGTCGACCGAGCAGGTACCGGTCGACTGAACTACTGGGTTCGGTAGAGAGAAATCTTGATCGGTTGGACAAACTTGTGTCGACCGATAGCAGGTAGATTTTACCTATTTGAACGGTCGACCGAACTAGGCAAATGGTTCGACCGGTTCTAATGTATATGGGGGTGTATATTGAGAAAAATGTGTATACGACCGTTGTATAATACGACAAATAAAACGGTCGTATTTTTACCAAAAACAGCAAACGAAACGGTCGACCGAAGGTTTACCGGTCGACCGAACATGTCTGGGTAATCGGTTAAATAGATGTGTGATCGGTTGAACGGATTGGTCTGGTATAACAAAAATTGTGTATAACCGGTCGACCGAAAGGTGAACGGTCGACCGAACTCAGGCAGACTGACGACCAATGTTTTAGCCTTTTAGGTGTTTAGGTTATCTAATGGAGTCCAAATTATATGATATTTTGTGTGTGACTCCTAAAAGGAACCTAGTGTGTGAATGCATGCATATTAGCTTAAGTTATGCTCAATTCATATAAGTTCATAATTCTCAAAGAAAGGTAAAATTACATGTCTTCAATCCTAGCTTGATTACATGTCTTGACTTGATTTTTCTTCTTTCTTGAGTCTTGATCACCTGTAGATGTTAGCACAATACAACATGTATACTATTATACTACATGTGCTAATCTACATGTCCTTATTAAGATTAGGTTTAATTACATCATCAAAATACGGATTAAGGCCAAAAAGCCAACATCATCTACAGGAGTGAGGTTTTGAAGTATACCTACATTACCTGTGACGTGATCAGTTGCCCCAGAGTCTAGGTACCATCTCTTAATGGTCATTCACGAAGAGAGCAACAAACACTTGTGGAACCACCTTGGTCTGATGGCCAGGCTTAAGGCATATGTGACAGGACACCATGGAGTGTTTGAAGTCTGACTCCTCGTGCTTCTTTGGATCTTGATTCCCTTGGTTGGTGGAAGAGAAAGCAGCAGTTAGAGTGGGTGGTTGTCCTTGGGAAGAGGTTTGGAACCCCCTACCTTTGGACGTGAAGCCTTCATCCCTCTTTCCTTTGCCTTCATTCTTCCTTTTCTACTCTGTTGTCTGACCAAAGAATGCCATATGAGTTTGAAGCTCAGGAATATACAGTTGAGTCATCATCTCATGGCTCCTAAGCTGAGGTACGACATCATAGTAGGTAGGAAGGGGTGGCTTGAGGGTAGTGGTGGTGAAAGTCTGGTAGTCTGGTCCTAATCCGGTGAGGACCCAAAGAACCTTGGTTTGGTCCCTGATCAGGCGACCAATTGTAGCTAACTCATCACATAGGGTCTTGAACAGTCCAAGGTAGGCAAATAGATCCTTAAAGTTCCTTTTCTTCAGCATCTGAAGTTGTAGAAGAAGAAACGTTTCACGCTCCTCCGAATCTTGACCGAAGGAGTTCTTGAGCTCATCCCACACTTGCTTTGCAGTTTCAAGTCGAACGACGACTGGAAGAACTTCTTCTCCAAGTGTGCTTATGATTAAGGCTTTAAGGAGTCGATCAGATTACGTCCACTATAGATACTTTGGGTTTGGTTGGAGATTCAACTCTTTCTCGGCATCTGTATCGGTCAGCGTGGCTTCAGGTTGCGAAAACTCACCGTCCACAAAACTGATCATCCATTGCGACTCCATCAACCAGACGATTTGCAACTCCCAAAGCAAGAAGTTGTTGTTCAGCTTGAACGAGATGAAGTTGCCGACGTTGATGTGGCTGGGGAAGGGTAAGGGTTTTCCCCATCAACGACCATAGCTTTTGTTCTTGGTGCCATGATCGTGATCAAGAAGATTAGGTTAGATGAGGAGGCTCTAATACCATGCGGAAAACAATGATCGCTGGCGAGACCAAGCAGATCTCGATTGAGAACGAAGGTGAGGAGAGAGAGAGGCAGTGAACGAATTGGGAGAGAAGATGAGGAGTAGTATTTCGTGAGGTTTAGATTTAGGGTTACATCAAATTTTATACATGATTAACCGGACCAGGTATAGCAGAATCCATTACAACAACATACCATCAGATCCACCTAATAGGTGATGGTCGGGCCTTAGTTGGGTTGATCCATAAAAATGAATCAATTTGTCTCAGCAGCTGACCATGCCTGGATTAATTGGGTTCAAGTTTTGACTCAACCCTTCAATTTAACTCGACACTGTCACATATTTGAATTGCACTCCATTCATCCTAGGTTGACTTGTCTCCGACTGACTCTAAATGTCACTAGTTGGGTCAATTTGGCTTTTACTCCCAACACTAATTGATGTTATTTCAGTTGCGAGATCCCCTGTCTTGAGATAGCTTATACTTTAATCGACAATTTCATTACTCTCTTCACAACTTCAAATCTGCCTCCCATTCCCCCTTCAGTTGAAGAGATTAGACATCACTTTTTTACGATGATACTCGATTAGAGTCTGGGGCTAGATGGAATGCCTCCTTGTTTTGTTCAAAAGTATTGGGAGAATCTAAAATCGATTATAATGAATAGAGTTGGTTTTGAATTTCTCCTCCAAGCTGAATCATACTAACATGATCATTATTCCCAAATGTAATGCTCTGTCTCATGTCGTGCAATTAGCCTCTCTAGAGTGATTTATAAGATCATGGCTAGAATCTTATCCTATCGCTTACAAGTCAAAGCGTTTTTATTCTAGGGAGGCAAATTCAGGATAATATTATTATTATTGCTCGCGAATTAGTGCACTCAATGAACCATCATCATTCTTTTGTAGATGATCTACTAATTTTTGGTCAGTCAAAATTGGAAGATTGAGACAATTTGGTGGTGGTTATTAGTAAGGAAATTTTTTCAAAATAATATTTTTTTTTAAAAAAATTCTCAAAATAAACCTCAAACAAAAGTATTTCTCAAACTAGACCCGCTGCCACCACGTGGTGACACGTGGCGGCGGCGGGTTTTGTTTTTTTGTGCATAGAGAACTCGGCATCACCAGTGCCGAGTTCTCCCAGAGAGAACTCGGCACTGGTGATGCCGAGTTCTCCCAGAGAGAACTCGTCACTGGTGATGCCGAGTTTTCTTTTACCGAACTCGGCACTGGTGATGCCGAGTTCTACTTGATTTTTTATTGCCCAACACTTGACGTTTTCTGAGGTGATTCAAATAGAACTCGGCACTGGTGATGCCGAGTTCTCCCAGAGAGAACTCGGCACGGGTGATACCGAGTTCGCTTTGGAAGAACTCGGCACTGGTGATACCGAGTTCGATTTGATTTTTTATCGCCCAACACTTGACATTCCAGTCGAATTGAGTTGCCAGGAGAATAGTGATTCAGATAGAACTCGGCATTGGGGATGCCGAGTTCTATTTGGTCCTGTTCTCCTGGCACTCAAATCTTGTGTGAAAATGGGTGACGGCCAGGTGGCCCATGTCTACAATAGAACTCGGCATTCTAGATGCCGAGTTTCATAGGCAGAAGTCCAATTCAATAGGCTTAAGTAGGCAAATTTGCGGTCCTAAAAAATACATTACATTCATTCGTCTTACAATTATCGTCTTACAATTGATCAACTCTTAAAAAGGATTTAAGTCGTACATTCATTCAAGTCATAACAAAATACATTACAAATACATTACAAGTCTTACAATTAATCAACTCTTACATTCATTTGTCTCACTAAATAGTTACATACAAAATATTTTGCTATATAGGTTCCTTGCATCGCTTTCGGTTATGCCCTATACCGCCGCATCTCCCACACCTTACCTTTCTTCCAGAGTGTTCGTCCATCTCGTTTCGGATTCGCGTTGATTTAGGCCGACCGGGAGGTCTTTTGGTTTGGGGAGGCTTCATTGTGATGGTGCCTCGATCTGGCCAATACCTCACATCAGGAATTGGGATAAATATCGGTTTGTACGCCTCCTTGTACATTTGAACCTCATAATACGGGGACACCAAATGTGAAGTGTTGACATTTGCATGTCTGCCACTGCAAACTGCTAGTACATGTGAACATGGGACGTGCATTGCAATTATGTATCCACAAGTGCAAGTAATAACTCCTTCTTCAAATTTCACGAGGTATTTTTTCTGGTCATTGGCTTCAACCTGGTACATCAGCTGGTGGTACCGAGTTACTGTATGTGTTCTGGCCAGATTGCTGTTTGCCATCACCACGGTGTGGACTGTCGGTACATATGTTTCACAATCGCGAGAACCCTAACCTGAAAATCGCGAGAACCCGTCGTGAGGGAGAGGGGGGGCGTCTGCCTGCTTTTATAGACCTCCAGAACTCGGCGTTGGTAACGCCGAGTTATCTTTTTTTAAGTGAACTCGGCATTACCAACGCCGAACTATTACTTTAGAACTCGGCATCTAGGACGCCGAGTTCTATTTAAGCAACTGTTCTCCTGGCGTGTCAATCGTCTCATGCACGATATGAGCCCAGGAGAATAGTGAATCAAATAGAACTCGGCACTGAGAGTGCCGAGTTCTATTTGAATCACTATTCTCCTGGCAACTCAAGTCGAGTGGAATATCAAGTGGGCCAATAAAAAACTTACATAGAACTCGGCATTGAAGATGCCGATTTCTATTGGTGTGAACTCGGCAGGGGTGATGCCGTGTTCACAACAAGAGAACTCGGCACTGAGGATGCCGAGTTCTCTTGTAGAGTTCATTGATTTAAGAACTCGAGTTTTTTTTTTCATTTCCTGTTTCACAATCAACGAAAACAATTCAACCACGACACAATCAACGAAAACACAATTCGAACACGACACACAAACAAGTACGATAAAATACAATACAACTACGAGTGGAATATGAAGTTCAACATTTTAACATACATCCAAAAGTACCATACAAACAATCAAATAAATTCACAACTACATATCTATCCTAAGTGACCTCTCAATCTCTTCTTCCTTTTAGGACGTGCTTGAGCACGTCCTCTCCCCCTGCCGCGTCCCCCTCCTCGTGCTGCATTCTCAGTATCCTGAGTCAGACCGCCAGCGTCTTCTTGAGACTGTGAATCTTCTTCTTCAACCACGCGATCTTGACTCAAATGTAATGTGGGTTCTTCAGCACCAAAACACATAAGCCAAGCCTTCATTTTTTCCTTTAATTTTCCAACCATCGAAGAGCCTGTCTTGTGATCTTTGATCACCTGGTGAATTTGATGGAGTTCTTCGTGAAACTCATAAACCCCATGCACCTACAGTTCATTAAAAGTTTATGAAACAGTAAAACACAATTTCAATACATGGTCATTATTAAAATAAATGTTTAAATCTTACCATCTCTCGCTCTCTACCCGCTCGAGGTCTATATAATGTATTATTTGGAGCCAAGACGTGCTGAACTATCCAACGGACGGTGATGCTCCAGTACCATTCCATATACAGTCGTGTGCTCTCTTCAGGATTGACACCTAGGAGTGGTCGCTCAAACTGTAGATGATCTCTTCGGTGCGACCAATGCTGAATGAATTGGTGATTTTCCACCAACCAATTAACATCCGACCTCCCCTGAGCCGATTTCACTACATGTCTCTCCATTGGCTCTGGAATGTGCTGCTGTAGACCGAACTGTCTCATCACTCGGTCTGGACAATGCATAACCACCTCACCAAAATTTATAAGCCAAGTGCGACTCGTCCAGATCTCTGAACCTTCCGTACATAATGGTGGTAACTGATTAAGTTGCAAATTTGCATAAGGGTCCCAGATCACTTGATCGAATTCCTGCACGTCCAGCTCATTACGATAAAAATCAAGTGTGGTCGTCTTCGCACTACCCTTGAATGTTCTTGGTCGTCTCCAACGGGCACCTAATGGTGCCCTGTCGTCCTCCGGGTATGCTAAAGGTCTCCTCTTCAAAGGTCTGCCAATGTGTAGATGTTCCCAACACCACAACTGCAGGAACGTAAGAAAACCACACAAATGTTTCGTCGGAATCAGTGAGGCTTCGTCTAACATGTGATATAAGTGGGCCAGAGCCGCACTACCCCAACTGTACTCCGATGCGACTGCCAAATCTCCAAGCAAGGATAGGTACTTCAAGTGAACCATCGTGCCACTCTTATCTGCCAATATACTGCATCCCAGCTGGAACAAAATGAAGGCTCTGGTGTGTCGTGTAACTGTCTCCTCGTCAGCATCAAAAGGCAAGTGCTGAAACTGAGCTTGCAACCAACCCAAAGTTACGGAACCCTTACGACCCAAATCATCGGGGACCTGACCCAATAAATCCATGCAAACCTCTGACCAATCGTACTCCTGAGACTCGCACACCGGCAATCCATCTACGCGCAAGCCGGTAATCATCGAGATGTCACGCAATGTGCACGTCATCTCACCATGTCGCAGGTGAAATGAATGAGTCTCCGGTCTCCAACGCTCGACCATCGCCCCCAGCAACGTATGATCCAACTGAACTCTGCCCAACCGAGTTACTGTGTCAAACCCTGCCATATCTAGCAGGAACAACATCCTCTCATCAGTGATCTGCCATGCGTTGAGCTTCGATCCATGCTCAACGCATTTTACACCATCAACATCCTTCTGCATAAATTTAGATAACTTTCAGAATATTGAAACTCACGCGCAAATATTTAATTTGAAAATGTAAAATACTTACAAAATCTTTGAACAAGTCTGACTTGTGGTTGGCCTGCAAAACCAACACTGATCTGTCTACCGGACCCTGTGAAGCGTAGCTACCTCTAACTGAACCAGTACTGGAACCACCAACCTCCATCTGTACATAACACGTTAAAAAATGAGATGGTTGTTCTTCATTACTTACTACTTAAAAAGTTGAGAATGCCGAGTTTAAATGACTTTAAAAGTTGAGAATTACCTCAATCGAGTGTAGAAGCAAATGACTGTAAACGTCGAACAATCTCTCCAATAAAATCAACTACAATAAACAACGTTACGAATCATGTCAGAGAATTTTTAAAAAATTTGACAGAACATCCCCTATATTTTTCATATTGGTAAATTGGGAAAACTAACAAGACTACAAACTACAAACTTCAATACTCACATACATTCAAAGTCACATACATTTAAACACAAATAAAGCACTTTTAGGTTTACATTCATTCAATTTAACATACATTCAAACATAAATAACAACAAAAAATCTAATTTTAATCACAATAATCATACTTAATTTGAACTTTTTTTAAGATGACTACCGTAGAACTATGATCAACAAAACTAAATTCAATAATCAACTAAAAAAGAAAAAATAAAACGTTTTGCCTAAAAACCCAAATTCGATTTCGATTTTGCACCAAAACGGGTTCCTAAACCAACAAAAACACCACAATCATACCTAAAACAACAATGTATATCATCCTAATACATAAAAAATGCAAGAAAACGGTGAAAAACGAAAAAAATTCGAAACCCTAACCTCAAAACTCGAGAACTCGGCGGAAGGGGAGAGTTGGGGGCGTCGGGCTGCTTTTATAGCCCGACGGAACTCGGCGTTGGAAACGCCGAGTTCACTTTTTTTTAAGTGAACTCGGCGTTAGTAACGACGAGTTATGCCTTTAGAACTCGGCACTCTCAGTGCCGAGTTCTATTTAAGTAATTGTTCTCCTGGCGTGTCAATCGTCTCATGCACGATCTGAGCGCCAGGAGAACAGTTTCTTATATAGAACTCGGCACTCTCAGTGCCGAGTTCTATTTGAATCACATCAGTAAAAATTGTCAAGTGTTGGCCAATAAAAAACCAAGTTGAACTCGGCATCACCAGTGCCGAGTTCTTCTTGGAATAACTCGGCACTGGTGATGCCGAGTTTGATCTGGGAACTAGCCCGGAATTCCCAGAATGAACTCGGCATCACCAGTGCCGAGTTATTCCAAGAAGAACTCGGCACTGGTGATGCCGAGTTCTTTATGCACAAAAAAAACAAAACCCGCCGCCGCCACGTGTCACCACGTGGTGGCAGCGGGTCTAGTTTGATAATTATTTTTAGTGGAGGTTTATTTTGGCAAATTTTTTTAAAAAAAAATTTATTTTGAAAAAAATTCCTATTAGTAAATAGGCTCTCAAAAATTTATAGGCTCTCAAAAATTTACAGCCGTTAGAAAATATTTGGGGTGGTTTTTGCCAAGTTTGGAAAATAGAGCAAATAGTTACTTCAACAGTCAACGAAATTGAGACAATTATAAGGCAGCTAGATTATTTGAATTTTACGGGTCAAAGAAGTAAGTCATGAGCATTATTGACGAGATTCTGACAACGTAAAGGATGTAGGATTTCGTGTTAGAACCTAATCCTAAATAATTAGGTTAATTGGGTTTAAACTAATCCTAATCCTCCTTTGGAAATTTGTGTAGGTTGAGTGGCAGTGGTGAGGGGTTGGTGGGTGAGGTGGCTTGTGGTGATTGGTTGTTGAAGAGGTGAGAAGGTTTATTAGATTTAAACCTTACTTTCCTTTTCTATTCTTCTCTTTTCCACTCTACCTCTCAACACATATCTCTCCCTCTCAGACTCTTGGTTCGTTGGTGGTGTCGACGACGACGATGAGAAGAAGCTTTCAGTGGAGTCAAGTATTTGTTATCGTCGTTCGTCGGAGATTAGCTTTATCTTGGAAATGCTCGTCTTTGATCTTCAAATGTTTCTTCGACCCTTCAAGGTATGTCAAGCTTCTAGTTAAGACTCACTCGAGGTGTGTGAGGGGTGGATTTAGTCGACGCTGGTCGTTTGGCTCGTCGGATGTTGCTGAACAACATGTTTCTGCTAAACAATGGGTGATTGGCGCTTGCCTTGGTCGACTGATGCTGGTGTAAGTGCGGGTTTTAGCCTTGCACCAGTCGAACGATGCCCTTGGGCTGTCGACCGAGTCCCCGTTGTCCTTCGATCGATTACATTGTGGTAAGTCGGTTGGGGTAGACTTTCTAAACGGTCGGCCGCCCTCTTGATCTAATCGACCAATTTTACATGTAGCTAAGTCAGTTGGGGCCTAGACCTTCTAAACGGTCGACCTCCTTCTGATTTGTTCAACTGATGATGGTTGGACTGGTCTGGACAGAGTGTATTCTGTCTAGACGGTCGACCGGTTGTTGTTTTGTCTGACCGTTGTTTTTTGGACTTGTCTGGAAAGAGCATGGACAACCAAATGGTCGACCATTCCTAACCTTTTGTTCGACTGATCACTTAAGTTAACTAAGTGTTGGTGCAACCGTTATGTATTGGATCGATCGTTGTTCTGATCCAAACGGTCAACTGGTTGACGACTTTAGGTCAACTGGTAGAAACTGAGAGTGAGTCGTGATTCCCAGCTTTGTTCGGTCAACTGGGTCCTCTTTGTCATTCGTCCATTGGGACATTTATTTATCTATTGTGGCGTAGACCATCCAAACGGTCGATCGCCCGTGACTTTTGTTCTACCGTTTGGTCGTTTGTTGGTTCGACCGGTCGAGGAGACGATCGAGCTCTTGTGCGTTCCTGAAGGGAACCGTTCGACCGGTATGTCTGTTTTGGTCGACTGTTTCTGCTCAGTTTGGTTTTTGGTTGTGTTGTGGGATCAGCTTTGAGGGCAACGGGTCCCCGGCCTTTTTAGGGCGACGGTACGGACATTCCGGCCTGATAGTGATCAGTAGTGATTTGTGGTTCTACAGAGTGTGTTGTGATAGTTGCTTAAATCGTGTTTCCAGTATATGAGGCAAAACCATGCCTCCGGTATATGAGGCAAAACTGTGGCTCTAGTGAAAGAGGCAAAATCGTAGCTCCAGTGATAGAGGCAAATGTTGTGATTTTACAATTGCTGTGTTTATGCCATATTGCTTTCATTGTTAGCATTGTTTCATTTATGTGTTTAGGGTTTGGCATACAGGATTTCCTTATGGAAACTCAAGCATAGTCGTGTGTTAACTTTTCAGGCCATGATCGGCAATAGAGGGTGATAACTACGGAGGAGAGCTCTCAGGACCGGATCCTGCTTTCCCCATTTTAGAGGTTGACGTGATTACTTGTACTTTTCCTCTTATAACCTTTTAATGTAATCACATTTTTGTAAAGTCAGATATATATGATATATATATATATCTGTGTGTTGGTGCACATTGTGTTATGTTTTCGTAATGTCATAGGTGTATGTTATGATTTTGCTGATTTTCCTCTTTTAAAAGATTTTAAAAAAAATTCGTTGTTTGAGGACGTTACATTTTGTGCCCCTATTTATGTATATATTTTAAAAAATATATACATGCATACAAGATCGATTTCCATGTTTTCGACGATTTTATGTACATTATTTTATATTTATTCTAATATCATGTAATCTACATATATATTAAAACAAATAAAAGATGATCATACCTAAATGTTCTCTAAACCTTTATGAAGATCCGGAGTTGCGTTGCTCGTTGAATCGTCCGTTGATTCGTCTCCAAGTGTTCACCAAACTCTAAACAAGATCAGAGAGAAGTGAGCTAGTCAATCAATCTCTAAATCAAGGTTAGAATCTAGCTAATGACCTCTCTTATGCTCCAAAGAAATTAATCACTATCACACAATTAAAACTAAGAGAATTCTGGATGGAATGATGGAAAAATTGGAGAGAGAAGAATTTTGCATTAGTATTAACAAGGATTGGATAATAGACTTATTTATAAGATTTCCTCTAACCAACATCATGTGCAAACCACTTACACATGATCATGTATTAATCTCTCCACTAAACCATATCATGTGCACACTACTTACACATGATCTCTTGTTTACATCTCCACTAAATCACATCATTTGCAAATCACTTTGCACATGATCTCTTATTTGTTTTGCCACATCATCCCATAACTACCTTTGACAAAGGTGGATTAAATCCAGCCATTAGTTAGTAAAAAAATTCTTATTGATATATGCAAAAACGTAGTCAAATGGTTGGACCATTTTTCAATGTTTTTGACTCCACCAAATTTGCATTAATATCCAACAAAATTTGGACTTTGGGGTTTTAGCAAATTCATATGTTATAATGTTGTAGATGACATTATATCATGTAATATATTATCATATATAATGTCAAAACATTATACCTCATAATATATATATATCAATACGAATTTATTTTTTATTATAACCATCTTTTTACGACATATTGATTTTATTATTTTACCACATGTATATTATTTCATAACACATGAAACTTAATACATCATATAAAATATAAAATCATATTTCTTGTTTCTCAGTTTTGTGGTGTGACCTATATGAGGATTTAAGTTATGTTGGCAATGATATAAAAAACATTATATCATAAACTATAAGCGGTATCTAGTTACACATTATAGTTACCCAAATAACAAAGATGTTTTTCTCACTCGAACTAAACATGATTCACTTAGTGATATGTAAAATATCACTTGTATCTATCATTTGTCTCATGATATTAAGAATATTATGCAAAGTAGAAATGTGTCATCTTTGTATTTTATATTCATTTTTTGATCTCTCAAGCTAATTATAAATATGTAACTATACACAAGTTACATTGTGCACATTATAATTTCGTTTTATCAAGGGGCCCAACAATATCATAACTCAAGTTAAGAGGGCAATGATAATCTTTTGACATATCATCTTTTCTAACATAAATCATGTATAACAAACTAATACATTTATCACTATACTCTTTGATAGTTTTTTATAATAATCAGATCATACACTCCTTATGTGAAAAGATATAGGTCTAATATCTTAGGATTCAAAGACACAATAAAACATTAATGACATAAACACAATTCCATAATGTTTCATTTGTTAAGTCAATTCAATATACAAAAGAAATATTTTCCATTTCATATACTCATGTTGTTAAATATTTGTAGAGCTACAATATCTCTCTTAACCAACATGACAATCTTATCTCGGAGATTAATGTTCCATGTTAACCACCATGATTGTGAATTACTTTTGATTTATGTGACATTATCTTTTAGAGCTCTACGGTTAAGGACCAAGAGTCTCTTCCTTAACACTTCCAAAAGACGAATACATTAATGAAAGAACAAAATGTTTGCACATTCAATTCATAATAATTGACGTATAAAAGTAAACTTTTAGAACACATTCCCTTCAATATCCTAGTTGTTCGAATTCTGGAATTGAGAAAATTTGGATTCTCTGCACTCAAGAATCGGTTGTTCGAATATATTTTGGTCCGAAAGATATGAAATTTGGTTGTTTGAAATGTTCACTGGTCATCCGAATTAAGATGTGTATAATGAGACAAAATCTGAATTAGTCATTGTATAAAGTTCAAATCTCTATCCAAAGTAACAGTTTTATTTGGTATAAAACCTCTAGAAAATCAAGAATCGAGCTACTGAAGAATATATTGATCATCTGAATACAAGATTCTAAAACAGAGAGCAATTGAATATAAGATTCTAAAATAGAGAGGAAATTGGACGTCTTGTGCAAGTATCGGTCGTCTGAATTAAATCAAAGGAAATGTTTGGAAAATCAGACGTCCCATGGAAGGCCAGGTCATCTAAAATTGGGTAAAACCAAATCTGATGTTTATTGTTGCGTGGTTCGGAAGATTGAAACATGCTTTGGTCGTCTGCATTTGAAAAGGTTAAAAGTTTGAGTCTTATGTTGAAGGGTTTATATGATTGGACGGGTTTTGGACGTCCAAATTTATGCAGATTTTTACCCTATAATTTGTGGCAAGTTTACAATCAATCTGAAGAGTTAATAAATAGAAAATACATCTCTTTGTGAAGTTTGATCACAATAAATGTAGGTCTCTACTACTTACTCCTTTATATTCTTTGGCACCTGTTAAGATATGAATTCACAATGCAAGTATATAATATATTTGACTAGTTAATTGACTATTGAGAATAGATTAAGTTATTTTGAGTAATCAAATCAAAATTAACATAACTAAAGCCTACAAGCCAACGTAGAGGAAAAAAATAAGTGACTTAAAATTTATATTGTTTGTATATTTATAATAGGAAAATTATTTGAAATAATCACGGACTAAAAAAAGGAAGAATATAAACCTTCAAAACTTATTCGGCAAAATATGGTACTCAAAAACGGCATCACAAATGTTGTTTGTGTTCTTACTTTGTTTTTTTGAGATGGTTTGTAATTTGAGATGTCGTTTGTGTTCTCAAAAACAACATCTCACGGATGCCCTTTTTATTATTGCTGAGATGTTGTTTTTCAGTAGGGCAGAAAGAGTATCGACATCCCCCTCTTCCCTTACTTCTTCTCATAACCGCAAACTTCTCCCTCTGTCCAGCGATTTTCGACCTCCCGGTGCCGATTTCACGTGTTAGATTAGTTTGTAGGTACATTTACTTATTTTTTGTTAACATTTGGTTTGATTGGTGTGGATTGGTTTGAATCACTTGTTTGTGTTTTGAAATTTATTTGTGTTGATAAAGACTTGTGCGGATTGGTTTGGATTACTTGTATGTGTTTAGAAATTGATTTGAATCTCACTTTGCATAGAACACTACAAACTGAAACGTACAAATAGAAACACACATGAATCAATGCAAGTGTGACATTTGAAGTTGCTCAATTTTAATGGGAATAGATAGATGTGTTCCTCGTTAAGTATTCTTGATAGGAAAATGATTTATGAACGCAGCGCGTCACGGACGCGCTCTACGTGGACATCCATGTCAGCCCTTACGTGGCCAAGACATGAATGTTTTTTTGTTTTTTCTTCCTGATGTCCACTCAAATCACATTAAATGCGTTTCAACTCAGCACGTTCTCTCTCTCCACCCAAATACAAATATGATGACACTCTTTCTTTCTTCTTCATTCTTTCTCTCCAGAATAAATCATCATTTCGAGCAAGATATTAGGTCGAAGAAGCGTCTGATGCCGACTCCCAGGATTCTTTACAACGTAAGCAGCGTGAATGGGACGGTGCGAAGACTTCCCGATGTTCTACATAAACAGGAAATCTGAGATGCTATTTTTTTCCTAAACGTAATTCTTGTGAGGTAAAATATACAGTGGGAGGTTTGTTGAGTTTGTGCGGGGGTGGCAGGGGGCGGCAGCCCCTGCGGGGGACGTGAGGGAGCGCGCTTTGCGGACGTTTTTTTGTTTCGACATCATATTATTGCATTCCATATATTGATTCGTTTATTCCGACAATAATGAAGCCATATATTATTCCGGACTGCAAATACACTTATTCCGGACTGCAAATACACTTATTCCGATTCCAGACAGCAAATACACTTATTCCGGACAGCAAATACACTTATTCCGGACAAACTTTATGTTCCGTTTCTAGACACACTTTATTCTTAAACCGGACAACAAATACACTTATTCCGGACAACAAATACACTTATTCCGGAAAAACTTTATGTTCCGTTTCTGGACAAACTTTATTCTTAAACCGGACAACAAATACACTTATTTCGGACAGCAAATACACTTATTCCGGACAAGCTTTCTGTTCCGTTTCTGGACACACTTTCTTCTTATTCTGGACAACTACACTTATTTCGGACTGCAAATACACTTATTCCGGACAGCAAATACACTTATTCCGGACAACAAATCAACTTATTCCGGACAAACTTTATGTTCCGTTTCTGGACACACTTTATTCTTAAACCGGACAACAAATACACTTAGTCCGGACAACAAATACACTTATTCCGGACAGCAAATACACTTATTCCGGACAAGCTTTCTGTTCCGTTTCTGGACACACTTTCTTCTTATTCTGGACAACTACACTTATTCCGGACTGCAAATACACTTATTCCGGACAGCAAATACACTTATTCCGGACAACAAATCAACTTATTCTGGACAAACTTTATGTTCCGTTTCTGGACACACTTTATTCTTAAACCGGACAACAAATACACTTAGTCCGGACAACAAATACACTTATTCCGGACAGCAAATACACTTATTCCGTACAAACTTTCTGTTCGTTTCTGGACACACTTTATTGTTATTCTGGACGACTACACTTATTCCGGACTGCAAATACACTTATTCCGGACAGCAATTACACTTATTCCGGACAACAAATCAACTTATTCCGGACAAACTTTATGTTCTGTTTCTGGACACACTTTATTCTTAAACCGGACAACAAATACACTTATTCCGGACTGCAAATACACTTATTCCGGACAGACACATAACGTAAACAGGACAAACACATAATGTAAACTGCACATACACATAAAGTAAGCTAGACAAATTAAGTTGATCCAACGTAAAACTTAAAAATAAATATTTTATTATGATAAGTGTGGGCTCTGCACGAATAATGAGACTGCACGATGTCTTAGGGTCTGTGATGCATTGCATACATTGCATCATATGTCTTTCATTTAGATTACTTTTATATCAATAAATGCTACTAAGGTATGTGTTTAGTCGTATTTACAGAATACAGGGACTTGGATGCAAATTACCCACATTCCGAGCATAAACGTGTGCAAAAGATTCATTTCTATCATAAAGACCGAATTCAAGTTTATCAGGTTTCAATTGGAAATGCATCCAAGCATAAAAGCATTCAAGGAGCTAATTACAAAAAGGTCAAGGGCTTAATTGCAAAATGCCAAGGACCTGATTGCAAAAGAAAAGGATAAAGTTATTTTGTTGGAAAAGTCAAAAGAAAAGTCAAAAATAAATCCCCAACAATGGAAGGAATTAATCCGGAGTTCAAGACAATGGAAAGAATCATCCAGACGTGCAAATAAAGATCAAATCATACCATAAACGCACCACAAAAATCTGGACGCGATCTGACTATATTGTGCGGCGAATTAGCCGCACAATACATGTACCAGGCGGCGATTTCGCCGCCCCACCTTCTCTTCTCGCGTTCAAACTTCGTCCAGTGTTGTGTCGACGCGTGTACTATCCTTTTATGTATTGGTATCCCCTGTATCGGCTATAAATAGCCCTGTAGGACGAATGTAACACATCTTTGAACCTTTGGTCTTGGATCATTAGTAATAAAATTCTGTTCTTTTAATTCTTGTTTTTATTTTATTTTAATGTCTCTAGGATCCCCTCTTCTTCCTCCCTCCATGAGTTTCTAACTCTTTCCAAAGGGTGGAGGTGATGGAATTAGGGGTAGAGAAGATGAATGCATGTTATTGTTTTAAGTTCGTGATTAGTATATTTTGATTACTTGAGTTTATGTTAAATCATTTATCTTGTAATGCTTCATAACTAACATGATTTATTTCAAGTTTCTCCATTCTCCAATCTAAACCTAAATCTAAACCTCCACCCAACGGATTTCTCTTCTTATTTCTTGTTTTAGTTCTAATTGCTTTTGTTTCGTACTTTAGATAATTAAATCAAAAATACCAAAAACTCAAATTAATTCTTCTCTCCTTTCTCTCCCACAATCGAAATAACAAAAATAACGAAATCTCTCCCTCCTTGTGTTCGACCCGTACTTGCCACGTCTTCATAGACGCCGTGCACTTGCGGTATAAATTTAATTCTCATCAAGTTTTTGGCGCCGTTGCCGGGGAGGCGACGAAGATTTCGTTTGTTTTTGTATTTTCGATTTTTTTCTGTTTATCGTGTGCGCGATCTAACTATTTGGATTTGCATTTCAGGAGACGACAGAGCTCGCGGTGAAATCTCACCGCATTCTGAACCAAGTGGGAGGCGGAATCGCCGCACCAACAAGGTAAAGTGTGGCGGAAACGCCGCACAGGGTTGGAATCTGGTCTTCAATTTTCTGGGGCATCGTCGACGTCTCTGGGTGGTCGCATTGAGCTACTGGAATCTCCGAGAGCGGGCGGCGAACCCGACTGAGCATTGCGGAGGTAACTTTTCTTGCCTTTCTCGTAAAATCTGAATAGTTGAAAAGTTTCCTTTCGTAGAATTGCACGTGTTAGGGTTACAATTCCATAATTGGCAATAATTCAACTCTGACCTAAAATTGGCAAAATTAGAAAGACCTTAGTGCATGCATCATATAATGTTTTGCTTGCATTATTCTTGCTAAATTCTTGCAAATTAATACTTGTTGAAGATTGCTGGAGGCAAGGTACGTATCGAGGTTTTTATCGAGTGCATTAGAGCATATAATTTAGCTGCATACAACCTTGCAATTGCCCCCATTAAAAGGGCCATTGTTTGACTATCTTTGCTAGATTTAAGTTAAACTATCTTAAGGGCAACTCCGTAGGAAAAGATACGGTGGGGATTTCATCACCCTCCCGTAGCCCACAAACCACAATCCTGAAGTGTCGCCTAAGCCTAAAATTTAAAATCAATTAGACATTGGCCCCTAAGGACTCGGACTCAATTAAGGAGGAGATTGGTTTGACTTGCTATGACTTGAAGCTAATTGAATTCAATTTGGTGTCTAGAAAGTGTTTTTGTGTCGACGAAAGTCTTCCAAGCGACGTGGTTGTCTAATTGGCACCGACTCTGTCGGAAGCGCCCCCACTAGCTATACACTAACTGGCCAACTTGGTTTGATTGGTGAGGGAGGTGAATCAAGCAAATCAATTCGACTCAACCAGTTAGGAGTCGTCTAGATCTAAGTGACACTAGGTCTAGGATTGTTTTGACCGTGCTTGTTCAGGAAATTTCTGACCAACCCTAATTTCTATCTTTAGAGTTAAGTTTCCTTTCTCATCTGAGTCTTCTTTCTCTTCTCACCTAAATTCTCTAGATTAGGATTCATTTCTCATCTTGCCCCATTCTATTGTTTGTTTCCATTTTCAAATATAAAAAAAAATATAAAAAAAAAAACTTAATTAATTCTTGAAATTAAATTTGGAATTTAAATTTGGAATTTGAATTCAAAAATTGATTCAACCCGGTGCACTCAGATTTGGATTCGGGACTTGAGTAATCGACTCTCACGAGTTAATCTAGATTCCAGTCTGGAACTTAACCCCAATCCACCTGTTGCACCACCTCACCCGGATCTAATGGGTGAGAACGTAGTGGACCCGCCTGTTGCACAACCTATAACTCTGAGGGATCGGTGCTACCCAACGATGGCTGCTCAGCCATCGTGCATCGTCATGCCCACCATACCGGGTCGCGACTTCGAACTTAAGGCACAATACATGAGTATGTTGCCTAAGTTCACCTCTAGGGAAGATCCATATCTCTTCCTTAGAGAATTTGAGGAAATCTGCTCTCTTATGCAATACCAGCATATCCCTGAAGAGGCAGTGCGTCTGAAATTCGTGCCTCTAGCACTGAAAGACGACGCTAAGAAATGGCTATATAGTCTAGCCGAAAGATCTATTAGAAGTTGGGCTGAATTTGTTCAAGTTTTCTTAAAAAAATATTTCCCCAACCATAAGACTATGAAGATTATGAATGAAATTGTTGCATTCGTTCAGTCTGAGAGCGAGCCGTTCTATTCCTATCTTGAGAGATTTAAGAGTGTCTTGACCCAATGCCCTCATCACGGAATTCCGAAGTGGCAATTATGCCAAATTATCTATGAGGGACTGACACCCACATCTAGGGTTATGCTAGAATCTGTGAGCCAAGGGAACTTTATGTCCAAGAATGAAAATGATGCCTGGACTTTTCTTGAGGATTTAGCTGAAAATAGTATGCAATGGGACAATGCTAGAACACCCATCAACCCGAGTATTGGATCTAGAATAGCGAGTCAACCCCGACCAGGTGTCTTAGCTATAGACTCCAACATAGCGGCCGAGGCAAAACTAGCTACCCTAATGCGTAGAATGGAAAGTCTAGAACTGCAAACCCAAACCCGACAAGCATCCCCTACCCCTTGCTCTAAATGTGGTCAGACTGGTCATTTAATGGAGGACTGTGTGGACCTGGAACATGTTAATGCCACATTTCACAATTCTAGAAATGATCCTTACGCATCAACCTATAACCCAGGTTGGCGTAATCATCCCAATTTTTCGTGGACCCAACAAAGACAACCTCCTAGACAACAACAAACCCCATATAACCAAAATAATACATCATCTGGGGGTAATAACAATGGAAATCATGAGGTTAGGTTGACAAAATTAGAAACTTTAATGACAACTTTTATACAAACAACCAACCAATCATTCCAAAGGCTAGAGACACAGGTCAGCCAATTAGCACAGATAATAGGTGAAAGAGAAAAGGGCCAATTACCAAGTCAACCTGAGGTAAACCCCAGAACTAATAATCAATATCAATCTTATCAACCACCTTCAGGAAATAACAACCCTAGACCGGTTCAAATGGTTAGTGAGGAAGGACCGTTCCAACAAATCAATGTTGTAGTATCATTACGGTCCGGAAGAAAAATTGACAATAATGTGGTAAACCCTAGAATGACTAATCAATCTAGCCATCAAGCACCCACATATGACTTGACCATTGAACCCGACGTCCAAATTGAAAAACCCAATCCACCTACCCAACCTGAACCTGTAGCTCAACCTGAACCTGAGCGAGTCTATGTGCCTAAAGCCTCATTTCCCAATAGACTCAAAAAGAACTCTAGTGCACAAATAGAGAAAATCTTGGAAGTATTTAAGCAAGTTAAGGTAAACATTCCACTCTTAGACATGATTCAACAAATACCTGCTTATGCTAAATTCTTAAAAGATTTGTGCACTAAGAAGAGAAAAACAAATGTACCAAAGAAGGCATTCTTAACTGCAAACATATGCTCAATTCTTTCCAACACATCTCCTATAAAATATAAGGACCCGGGGTGTCCCACAATTTCTTGTTCAATAGGAGATACGTTTATCAATAAAGCCCTTCTAGACCTTGGTGCAAGCGTTAACTTGCTCCCATTTTCTGTCTACGAGCAACTCAACCTTGGTCCACTGAAACCCTCTAGGACAACCCTCCAATTCGCTGATTGTTCTGTTAAGAAACCGAGAGGTATAGTAGAGAATGTTTTGATTAAGGTTGGTGACTTCATTTATCCAGTGGATTTTGTCGTACTTGATACTGAACCTGTTGTAAATCCTAATCGACAAATCCCTGTAATTCTAGGTAGACCCTTTTTAGCCACTTCGGAAGCATTAATAAACTGTCGAAATGGGCTCATGCAATTATCTTTCGGGAACTTAAAAGCAGAATTTAATATCTTCCATATTGATAATGAGCCAGAAATAATATGCAACCCAAGTGATGTTGTGATGAGAGCACGTATTTATCAGAATTCTGAATCAAATAAATCATCACATAAGCAAAAAGGAAGTAAGAAAAAAGGGAGTGATTCATTTACTCAACCACCATCACTCGAGCAAATAAGCGAACCAATTCAAGTGAGAAGAGTGGAATCTTTTCCTCAAGTCAACATGGGGAACAATTCAACTGGATACATGCACCAATATGGTGTCATTCAATCCAGTTCTGATTATGGTTGACTTTGAACAAACTCAACCCCTCTACCGCAAGCCGACGCAGGTAATAAGTGCATTTATTGTATCTGTGCATACATTGAGGACAATGCATGATTTAGGTGTGGGGGGGTGTTTATATATGTACATATCTATCTATTTGATTTTCTGTTTTGTTCTTTAAAAAAAAATTCAATATTCTATGACATAGCTTAAGATTGAACTGCCAAAACCCGTGTACAAATTGCATTAAGTTTTTGTTCCTTATTATATAGTTCTGCTTGTAGAAATTATGACATAAATCTAAGTTCCAAAGAAATAACCCATGACCCTTGTAAGACATGTATGCACTTAAATTGGATGAATCAAATCTTTGAAGTGGTTGATAAAAAGCAGAGGTTGAGGAAAATATACCGGGAAGTGTGGACTTCTAAAAGCAATTAAGCCTTGAGGAAAATAAAAGTAAAATAAAAATAAAGTGAGGAAAACACATCTTGCAAAATGATTACAAAAGCCCAAGCCTTCGAGTCACTGGTCCGTAGGGGTATCTTGAAACCCGGTAACTTGAGTCTACCAGCTCGGGATTATCGACCAAACTCGCTACACGAATGCAAAAAGGGTATAAGTGTCAAAAAGAAAAGCAAATGTGTTGAATCACGGAAAAAGGATAAAAAAATAAATAAATACTTTAAGATACTCAAGGCCCAAAGCTAAAGGAATGATCAATGCCATGGTTGATCCAAATGATACTTCACCACCAGAGGAGGCGTGCAAAATAATTTATGTGATAACATGTGTAAAAGGGTTAGTGGTGTGAATGTTGGAGGAACAAAGACCAAGTCATATTTTTAATGAGCTAGATTTATATAATGAGCATGCGAGAACTTTAAGTGAGATGTATAAGGTTAAGGCAGAAAGATTAAGAGCTATTAATGGAATGTTGAATTAAGACTTTGTGGGTATATCTGCTGAAAACCCTCAGGAGACAACACTCCTCCCCCTTGGCAACAAGGAGGTTTAAAGGCTTGTTGCACATGCTAAGTGCAACCGTGATTCCTACGAAAGTGAGTTAGGATTTCCCTGTTTTCATTTTCTGATATTTTGCTTTGCTAGGGACTAGCAAAATCTAGGTGTGGGGGTATTTGATGCATTGCATACATTGCATCATATGTCTTTCATTTAGATTACTTTTATATCAATAAATGCTACTAAGGTATGTGTTTAGTCGTATTTACAGAATACAGGGACTTGGATGCAAATTACCCACATTCCGAGCATAAACGTGTGCAAAAGATTCATTTCTATCATAAAGATCGAATTCAAGTTTATCAGGTTTCAATTGGAAATGCATCCAAGCATAAAAGCATTCAAGGAGCTAATTACAAAAAGGTCAAGGGCTTAATTGCAAAATGCCAAGGACCTGATTGCAAAAGAAAAGGATAAAGTTATTTTGTTGGAAAAGTCAAAAGAAAAGTCAAAAATAAATCCCCAACAATGAAGGAATTAATCCGGAGTTCAAGACAATGGAAAGAATCATCCAGACGTGCAAATAAAGATCAAATCATACCATAAACGCACCACAAAAATCTGGACGCGATCTGACTATATTGTGCGGCGAATTAGCCGCACAATACATGTACCAGGCGGCGATTTCGCCGCCCCACCTTCTCTTCTCGCGTTCAAACTTCGTCCAGTGTTGTGTCGACGCGTGTACTATCCTTTTATGTATTGGTATCCCCTGTATCGGCTATAAATAGCCCTGTAGGACGAATGTAACACATCTTTGAACCTTTGGTCTTGGATCATTAGTAATAAAATTCTGTTCTTTTAATTCTTGTTTTTATTTTATTTTAATGTCTCTAGGATCCCCTCTTCTTCCTCCCTCCATGAGTTTCTAACTCTTTCCAAAGGGTGGAGGTGATGGAATTAGGGGTAGAGAAGATGAATGCATGTTATTGTTTTAAGTTCGTGATTAGTATATTTTGATTACTTGAGTTTATGTTAAATCATTTATCTTGTAATGCTTCATAACTAACATGATTTATTTCAAGTTTCTCCATTCTCCAATCTAAACCTAAATCTAAACCTCCACCCAACGGATTTCTCTTCTTATTTCTTGTTTTAGTTCTAATTGCTTTTGTTTCGTACTTTAGATAATTAAATCAAAAATACCAAAAACTCAAATTAATTCTTCTCTCATTTCTCTCCCACAATCGAAATAACAAAAATAACGAAATCTCTCCCTCCTTGTGTTCGACCCGTACTTGCCACGTCTTCATAGACGCCGTGCACTTGCGGTATAAATTTAATTCTCATCAGTCTGCACAATGTCTTATCTGTGTATTGGGAAATGAATCGTTCAACTTAAAGAACCGACGTTTTTTAAAAAGACCAAAACGCGCGAAGAGAAATTTCGCCGACTGGACGCTGACTCAAAGAAAAATATCTGAACTGTACAGATCCACGTAAGACGCGTCCGTGACGCTCGCGTCCGTCTATCACATTGTTAAATATTCTACATGTTTGATATGAAATTACACTTGTGTTATATTAACCCCTCACCCTCTGTTAACCCTCTTCCCCAAATCCCTGACCTTTTCTCCCCAAACCATTCTCTCTCTCACCGTCCACTTCTCCCTCCAAGCTCCAGCGACGGGAAGGGATCCGACGAGCTTCTCCCCCCAGGTCGTCTGCACGTAGGCACGGAGGGGGCGTCCCCTTCTTCGGTCGTCTTCTCCCGTCGTTTCGGGTTAAGGTACGCCACCCACCCACACTTAATTGTTGGGTTTTCTTGGGTCGGAGGTGTTGGAGGAAGGTTTAGCCGGAATTGCGGCCGGAGGCGTGGCTAGGGAAGAGTAGGAGAGGGTCGCGAGGAGTGCGGAGGAGTTGCGCTTGTGGGCGTGCGGTTGCGTTGGGGATGGTGTTGATGTTGGGCATTTGGCGTTGTGTTGTTTAAAGTTATTTATATTTGGATAGTTAAGTGATAATTGGAATAATTGCTAGCAAAACCTTGGATTTTATGAATATTTAGTTGAATAATTTAATCTGGATTAATTGCAGAATAAATTCTGCTCCAAAGAAACACTTTGCATGAAATGTGTTGTTGTATGCTTGTTGTATGAGATAGGGTAATGTTTTTTTCCACATGCATACAAGACTTGGAATTGAAATCCAATAGAATGAGAGGAAAATATATCCAAATGGATCTGTCATATGCGAAAACAGCACTACCAGTGCTTTTTTGTTAAACAAAAACAACATTTGTGTTGTCGTTTTTGTCCCAAGGGAAAACGACACCCATCCTTAAGAATAAAAACGACGTCAGTGATGTCATTTTTCACATGTGTCATTTTTAAGAAACATATTTTACCAAATAAGTTTTTCAAGTTTATATTCTTCTAATTTTTATTTTTACAGCATTATTTATTTAAAAAATCATTTATATTTGTTACGTACTAAGTGTCATATCCTCTTTGAAAAGTAAAACATTCTTTGCGCCTGCCCATTTGTAATAACGTTAGCATTCATAACATAAATAAATTAATAATTAACAGTAACATAACACAAGTAATTATATTAGAATTGGGTCAAGTTCAAGTGAGCTGAGAACTTTTCTTATTTAGTTTAAGACCCCTACAATCTCATCATTGGATTTATTTACGGTTAATCTCGTCGTTAATTAGCATAACTGTTTTTCTCTTAATCTACCATACAATTTTAGATGAATGATGGATATGATGGGGGTTTAAATAAAGAAACTAAGTTTCGGGCTCATTAGATAATTCATAATATAATGCAATGTAATATACTACGAAACTTATATATTAACTCAAATTCATGATGATATTTAGGACTAAATAACAATAAATAACACCAAGAAATAAAATAAATTTACTGAATTGTTAAACGTCGCAAGCGAATTACTTAAATCGTCCGCGTCAATTACAATTTTGTGATTATCTCCTTTTTACTTATGTCGGCACCCAATAGTCTCTCCTCTTTTCATACTACAACAAAAAATAACAATGAAAAATAAAATCGGAGTAGGAATGCGATTGTGGCACTGGACAACTACTTTTGTTTCGACACACTATTATTATACTATGAATATTGATTTGTTTACCTGTTTATTTACGTTTGTGTTTTTTCCCACCTAGTCACCACCGAAATCTTGCAACAGAACCTGAAATAATTTGAAATAACACTCCATATAAATTCAAGATTTTTAAATAAAAAAATGGGAGGGCGTTTTTTGTTGACACCTCGATTTTTTTTTATTTTTTACGGGACATAATTGGTATTAAATGGAATGTGAATGACAAAATGGTAATTAGCACGAGCAATTTAAGGGCACCCTTAACGGGTCGGGTGCGAGGCGCGCCCGACCTGGGCGTCCATTCGGGCACCGGAGCTCCCGAATGGACGCACGGGCGCCCATCGGGAGGGCGACACGTGTTGCCCCCCGTTGGTTGAGTTTTTTTAGTGGAGGTTTTGTTATTAGAGTTAATTGATAATGTATTAAGTATTTTTTTAGTAATGCGGGGTGATAATTTTTTATTATTGTGGAATCATTGTTTAATCACGCGTGCACTACGGAGTCACGCTTGCACTGTGCATTCACGCGTATACTGTACAACGGATACATCTATCTACTCCCAACTATAAATACAGCTGCCTATTTCCTTTAACTCATCACATCTTCTTAAATTCTTCAATCTTATTAGCTTCTTATCTCAATGTCGGATAGTAGTTCAAACTCCACTCAATCCGACGATGACAACTACAGTGAGACATTCGATATGGTGAACTGTGCTATGTAATGTGGTTTCGTAATATTTAATAATAATTTTGTGATTTAATAGTTCAAGTTAAATATTTTCGAGTTAAAGTAGTTATTACAATTAATATTATGTAAGATGTAATTTGTTAAATATTGTGTAAGTATTAATATCGGTAGCTTATGGACTTACAATATCGGTAGTGATTCAATGTCAACCTGGAGCAAGGAGGCTCAACTTGATTCATATTCATGTAGAACCAAACATCATATCTTCCCGAAGTTGTAAAAATGGTCTCGTATTACTAAACATGAGAAATGTCCAACATTTTATAATATAATATGATTCACTACTCGTCGTCCAAAGTGCTTAGGCTTCGCTGAAACACTAGTCCGTATTATCCTATGCTCAAATTTTGAACGAATCAAACTTGAGCAGACGATTCAATCAGTTTACAACAACCGTACACGTTCTCTTCCTACCAAAAAAAACAAAAACAGCAACAAATCAAACCAAACCAAATCAAAATCCAAAACACCGTGCCAGTTAAATCAGGCTAAAATCCCATAAATAATCCCATCCACTCCATCCAAACCCCCCAACAAGACATGCCCAAAACAAAAACCCCGACCAACACGTGTGTGGGCCCACAAGTCTACCTGTCCTGGCCTCCCACCCAGGGGTGTAAGCGGGGCGGGACGGGACGGGTTTTTGGTCCACCGCTACCCGTCCCGCATAAGTTAAGCGGGTATGCGGGGCGGGGCGGGGCGGGGCGGGTAAAAAATAAAAAAACCGCTACTCGCCCCGCATAAGGTTGAACTAGGTGAGGCGGGGCGGGTTATGCGGGTTTGGCGGGTTTTTTAAATTTTTTTAATTTTTTCTAAGAAAAATAAAAGAACATCAAAACTTGAAAAATAGTAATTACTCATTGTATTTTTTAGGAAATTGGATGTGTGTTAAGTGAAAAATTAGACATTTGGTTAGTGTTGAATAATGATTTGGTAAGCTGGGTTAATGGTTATGAGTAAAATTGAAACATTAAAATGATTTTGGTATATAAAAAATTAATAATATATTTGATTAGGCGGGTTGCAGGTTATGCGGGACGGGTTGAAAGACAACCGCAACCCGCCCCGCTTATTAGGCGGGTTATGCGGGTGGCGGGTTGGCGGGTAACATTTTTTTGCCCGCTACCTGCATTAGGCGGAGCGGGGCGGGTTGCGGGTAAAATATTACCCATTTACAGCCTTACTCCCACCCCTCCCATTTATCCCCCCAAAAAAATAAAAAATAAAAATATCCCATCACTGGCGTAAATCCTTCGTCTGTCCCCCATGCGTCGGATTTCTGTCGAGAATTCGCGTTTGGGTCCTAAGATCTCTGATTTCTGGCCTCAAACCTGCCATCTTTCCGCCCCAATTCGGGGAATTTCGGCCAATTAGGGTTCCGGATCAGGTAGGGTTTCGTTTGTTCCCCTAAAGTTTCGATCTTTGGGGGATTTGTTTCTGGAAAGTTTCGTCTTTTTTGTTTCCTGGAGGTTGGATCTTGAGGGAAATTCGTAATTTGGTTCTTTAGGTCTTTTGAGATTTCCTAATCAGGATAGAAGTTGGAGAATGCGAAGGAAATTGAGTTTTTTTTAGTTTGGTAGAAGAAGTTTCTTGATTTCCATCTGATTCTCTGAATTTTTGATATTGGTGGTAGTGCAAATTAAGCTCTCCTCCGGAATTCAGTAAATTGTAGAAAAAAAGTTGAGGAAATTAAGGTTTTTGTTCGGAAAGTTGGAGTTGTGATCTTGAAGTGGTTTCTGTGCCTCTGTTGTGTTTGAGACAATGTCTGTGGAAGGAGATGAAGTTTCGGGTTTGGATATTAGATCTCTGGCCGACAACGACACCGAGATTGGATCAAATTGTCACGTCCCTCTTGGTGGCGTCGGGAAGATTGGAGAACCACCTTCAGGATCTGTGGTTCTGGAGGTGAAGATGAACGGAGAAGTGATTGGGATGGAGAATGCGGAGGATCTAAATCCAAGTTCGGTAAAATCTCCGGTAGCAAAAGGGAAAGGTTTGAGAAAGTGGAGGAGGTTAAAACGGGAGACGAGTAAGAGTAGCACCAATGAGATTGAAGTGTCCTCCACTCGCGCTCACAAAAGAGGCAATGCTGATGAGGAACCTTCCAAAGCACGGAATGTCGAGGAACCTCCTAAAATTGTCGACGGCGATATTGAGAGCTCGGTTGCGTCTGTCAATGTGGAGAATTCACTTAATTCAATTGCGGGCCCTCAATCGGAACCTCCTGTTGTGACCTTAGATCCACAGCTTGCCGAGCTGGTTTTGGGAGTTGGGTTTTCTGTTGGTGCTGATTCCGATAACAGCGAGGACCAAAGCAGTAAGTCCTCAACTGCTGCAAGTGCTCCAAGGCACAAGCATGAAGTGTTTGGATTCAGAAGAGAGAGAACAAGAGGGAAGAATTACAGTGGGAAAGGTTCCGGCCAGCAAAGAGGTGCTAGAGGAAAAGGCGAGTCTGATATTAGTAAGATGATTAGAGAGGATCACGCAGATGATATCAAAATCGAGAATTCACATTCAAGTATTGAGTCAGATTTGAGAAGCACAAATGTTTTTCCAGGTACCTCTAGCAATGGGAGGCGAGAGCAAAGTCGAACTTATGATGATGAGAACTGCGACGAAGCTCAAGTAACCGAGGCCCACAAAATAGTTTACAATCAAGAGAATGGTGGAAAAGATAAAGAAACTTCTTGGGGAAATTCGTACGATGATGAGGGAAGTAAGGAGGATAGAAGGGAAGAAGATGAGATGTTCCACTCACAGAGCGATGAAGATATCTTCAACAACTCGTTGACCCTTCTGCAGGAAGCCCAGGAAACTCTCGAAAAAGGTATGTTCTTTTCTTCTTTTACCTGGTTAGCTACAATTTACAATGTTACATTTCGCTGGAATATAGAATTTTTCATAAACTTGGTACCATATTTGACATGCCATTTTTTTGTTTAGGCTGGAACACCTGTAATGAGCTCACTTCTCTATTTTCTTGACACTGCATTTAACGAGTTTAGCATGTCCTAGATATATTTGGCATTTGGGTTGTTGTTGATTTTTTTGAACCTTGTGGTTCGCTTTTCTACGTTCATAAGCTTTCATAATATTACCAAGAGGTTTATTTTCTTTCTGAGAATTACATAGAAGAGGATTCTGCACACTGAATATGATGAGAAGAAAAAAAAAGTACCGTATGTATTGAATCAAGGCAAACAAATTTTGAAATCATGTTCTTGCTGAAATAGAAATTGTGACATAGAACCACTGTTTTCAGACCCAGGATCCGGTCAGCCTGCCGAACTGGGTCGATGACAAAAACCCAGATTTGTCAAAACCCGCCCGCCCGCCCGGGCCAGACCGGGTCGATCCATCCAACCGGTTGAACCGGCTGGGTTGATTCGTTTAAAAACATAAAGTTAATTTTTTAGATTTTTATGTCAAAATTCTTTAATATTTGTCTCAAAATCATGCAAACATTCTAATAATACTAAAACATTTATATTTTTATAATTTATAATACATATGATGTCATAATACATCACCGGGTTAACCGGTTCGACCCAATTAACCCACCATCCAGTGCCTTGACCGGCTCGGGTCTGAAAACCTTGCATAGAACATTTGTTGCCAACGTAAAAAATTTCTCTATTGCATATAATAATGCATTTGATCTCTCGGCCTTTTTTTCATTAATACTTAATTCATTAATTTTTTTATATCTAAGTTAATGTATTTATCTGGAATTCCTACTTTTTTTCTTATCATACTCTACCGACTGAGATTTTCATTTGTGTATGTTCAGAAATCGAAAAAATCGTCGAGATCGGGAAGATGCCAAGTTTGGTTCTTGATTACTCATCCAGCCAGTCATACTCAGAAGAAGCCGAAGAAAGCGATCATCATCCAAAATCAAAGCTTTACCGAAAGGTGGTCCAACTAGAAAAAGAATTAGAACACACCTCAAGAACATCCAAAGCAAGAGAGCTGAAGGTTCTAGAACTAGAACAACTCCAGCAATTCCACCCAATGAATTCAAAATCCCACGAGAACGGTTCGCTTGAATCGGAACTCGAGGACCTTATCCAGAAGAAGTTTGAAACTGAGATCGAGTGCTTAACCATAAGAAGCGCAACAAACGCATGGAAACTCACAGCCGACAACAACTTCGCTCTCCTGGAAGAGCAGAAGTCCATCTTGGAGGACTATGACCAACTTGTCACCCGACTCAACGACGCAGAAGACAGGGCGATTGCGCTGAAGAACCGAGCAGACAAGGTGGAGGAGTCATGCGAGGAGCTGGTGGGGAGAGACGGGGTGTTGGTTCTGCAGAATGGGGTCTGCAAGGTGTCCTTGTGTTTCTTCCTACAAGTGGTCATGTTTTGTGTTGCTGTCTGGGTGTTCCTGCTGCAGCTAGTGTTGCCTCGATCAAGTAGTGTAGTGCCCACTTGAGTTTAGAGTACGTTTCATATTCTATATTTTTGGTTGTTTGATTGTGGCTTTTGTTGTCTTTTTTTGTAAACTTGCTGTAATTCGAATGGTTCTTTTTTTCAGCAGTTAATATAGGTGTGTTTTTAGGTGTTTTGCTGGAAGTAGTGAATGTATGTAAACCTTTTGATTCAGGTTGTATTGCTAAAACAAGTTCATAAGGAAAGCAGAGATTGCGTCATATCTCAATAAACGACTTAGTCATGTTTTAATTTTTTGACCGGAGCTATAAACGCAAAGATAGAGATGTCCGAAATCACGTTCTTTTGGTATGTTTGAGATTCGTAGTTTTAAGACGCAAAAGTGTGCCTAAATTCAAAAGGTTGAGAGTAAGTTGTGGGTCTTATTATTGCAAATTTAAGCCCCTTCTCATGATGCGTAAAGGAACATAATGTAAATTGCTGCGTCGTAATATGATGTTGTGTTGTCATACTACGATATTTTGTGTTGAAATGAACACAAAAATTGTGAATTTTATCCATCATTTATCTTGGAAATGAAAAGTAATTAATAAAAGATGTGCAACTATAATATGAATCGTTAGCCCATTATATGATTTCGTTGTAGTAATCTAATGTCTCGTCTTGTTAGTATGTCTGTTAATACGACTCACCAATTTCTTGTACATATACCTCACATCATAGATCAAATCTAACAGTCAATTTTTCGTTCGACGATGAGATTAATTGGGAGAAACAAAAAGGCGCTTTAATTAGTACCCTATCGTTGCCCAATGCCCACCCCAAAAATTAGACTGCAAATTTATGTTTTTATGTTAGAGATTTCAAACAACTTCAATCCCATTGGAAGGATGGTTGGAAATTATCAAACACGTCGGTACTTTATTCAACAATACATAACTTCTTGATTTCAAACTCCAAAAGATACAAATGTTTAGAAAGATAGAAACTTGACATTCCAGCGTCATGTTCGAATGATCTAATAAGTTACTTTCTCTACACTTTATCTTTTATTTAAGTCCAAAAAATCGTAACATTCTCTATTAGTTACCTCATACATACATTTGACTTTATTCTATTTTTGTTCCTATTTGGTTCTCCTTAAATCTAATTTGCATTTTTATTCGGTTTAGAAGATTATATATAGACATCAATTTTCCAGATAAGTCTGACTTATATTTATATTATGATAACTACTTCTACTGATTTCAACACCTAAAAATGGTTGTATATGCTTGCTGTCTTTGATTTTATGTTTAGTATGACTAGGGTGGATAATCATTTTCAAAAGAAATTGAACTTGCAACTAACTTTTGATATATATAATGTTATGTCCCTGACCCATCTTTGGGGCTTAATGGAGTTTAGGTGGGGTTGATGTGAGAGGGTATGGGAGGTGAGGGAGGTATGGGCTAGGAGTGTAGGGGATAGTGGGGAGTGTTGCCTTGGGTTTGGGTTTGGTTTTAAAGCAAAAAAAAAACATTTCTCCTCCATTCTTCTTCTCCAAACTCTTCTTCCTCACTCACATTGTTTCTCACTTCTTCCTCTTTCCGACGGCGCAGAGGCGGAGGAGGCGGGTCCGGCGTGAAGCGTGCGAGGAGGCGGTCGCACGGGTGGTTGTGTTCGGGAGGCGACGTTGCGCGAGCGAGGCTCCGGCGGGTCTTCATCGTCTTGAGAGGTATGTCGGCTTCTAGTGTGTTTTGTGGTTGCTAACCCTCGTAGGAGGGTTTTGTTGGTCGGTCGGGGGAGGTCGGAGGCCTCCCCGACGACGAGATATGCGTAAATCCTCGGCTGGCGCCAGGTTGAAGACGACCAACGGTCGACCGGGTCGCTTCGGGCGGTCGACCGATGTAGTGTTTTACCCGATTTTAACCATCACCGGTCGAACGATGCCTTGCGGCGGTCGACCGGTTGTGTATTTTGTGCTGGTGAATCGGGGCTTCCTGTTGTGTTTCGGTCGATCGTCCCTTGTTTTGGGGTCGACCGGAACTTAAGTGTACTTGAGATTTATGCATGTTGTTCGACCGTTTTATGTAGATCGTTCGACCGTTTTTTGACGTAGACTATTAGGATGACCCTGGTCGTTTTCGGTCGACCGGGACCCCTGAGTCGGTCGACCGAATAGTCTTTGGTAATTTTGACCAACTCCGGATTTTGACCTCGTATTCGGTCGACCGGTTTAGACTTCTGTTCGACCGTTTGGACTTAAGTGACGCGCAAAATAATTCGACCGTTGTAGACTTTCGGTCAACCGAACCTATTGGGGACGGTTGATCAGTTAGGCTTTTTCGGTCGACCGTTTGTGTGCAGAATTGAATTCCTGGTCTTGTGATCGTGTCAACTCTGTCCACGGAAACCCGTGTCTTCGCTTAGAGCGTGAGCCGGGAGGTGACGGCGGGTACGTGCTCGTACCGCCCAGGGACCATCGTGTGGAAGAGTGTGGACACTTGGGTCGCGCCGCCTCCGTGTTGGACGTGTTGTTGTCTTACTCTCTGATGAGTGGCAGACCTGAGGGATCGCGGATCCCAATGCGTGTGACGCATGGCTTGTGGAGCATGATGACCCTGCATACTACGGTCTGGACTCGTCCGATGTTGTGTCGGACGTATGTTGTACCGTCAATGTTGTGCCGGCGATGCCGCCGAGGTTGTTGCCGGCGATGATGGTGTCGACGATGTTCCGGCTTGTGGTTGTGTCGTCCGATGTTGTGTCGGACGTATGTTGTACCGCCAATGTTGTGTCGGCGATGCCGCTGATGTTGTGCCAGCGATGATCCCCGATTGGGCACCTATCCTGGGATGTTGACCGACCGGGCTACGGCTCCGTCGAAGGTGGTGTTGACCACGTGGTTCCTTGCACGGAAGTGCGGACGCTCCTCACTGATCCCTTAGGCTCGTGTAGTCACGTGTGGGGGGACGCGTCGCGTACTTTCCGTAAGACCGTATGTACCTACGGTAGGTTTCCGAGGGAGACCCATTGTTGTTATTGTTGGACTGATGTCCTTGTGGACCCTGTTGAGAGTCATTGTGGTTGGACTGAGGTCCCATTTACCCTGTTGAGGGACTTGATGCATTGCAGATGTGACATGACATGCTTCTAGTATGATAGGTTCATTTATCGTACTATTGCATGCGTATAGGTGAGCTTGGCATACGGGGTTTCCTATGGAAAACTCAGGCATCGTTGTTTGATTCATGTTTCAGGACCGCAGTAGGTTCTGTCGGGTGGTGACAGCGGGCGCACACATTTTCGGGTCAGGATCCTCATCGGACTCTTCGAGGTCGTCGTGATTGCATTACCTGTCTTTTCATTATACTGTTGTAATCACGTCTTTTGACAAACTCTGTTGTATTATTGGTGCACCGACTGTTGATTTATTTGAGTGACATGCCCGTTGATGAGTTTATTCTGATATTCTCTTGTTTAATTAAAATTTTAAATTTCCGATGTTTCGGGATGTTACTTATAATCTAATTCAGTTACATGTAAGGAAAAATAGCCAACTTACCGAACGAATTCTAACTTCTTTATTCATTTTTAATTCAAAAAAAGTTTTTTATACATTTTTCATTTAACCTTTCCCCGTAGTAATTTATTGGGTATCCTAATTTATCTATTGATATGTTCATAATTAGGGGTGAGCAACCGGTCCAACCCGGACCGAAACCGGATCGGCTCCGGACCCCAGACCGAAGACCGGACCGGTTGGGTTTGGACCGGACCAGTTGGGTTCGGACCGGATTGGACCGATCCAAAACCGGTTTTTACCTTAAAATTTTTAAAAAAATCAGACCGGTCCGGACCGGACCGAACTAGAACCGAATTGGCTCCAGATCTCGGACCAAAGACCGGACGGTTGGGTCTGGTCCGGTCTGGTCCAAAAAACCAGACCGGACTGGTTGTTGCTCACCCATATCCATAATCCATCGAGTCGGTCAACAAACCAAAGAAAGAAGATGGACTCATAGTGAGTATTCCGTTAAATTATATTGCACCAAACTAGGGTTGTCAAATTCGACCTGTGTTATATGGCTCACTACTCAGTGTTCAAAGAGCTTCGTTCGGATTGATTGGTAACGAGTCAAGTATGAGCAAAGAAATTAGCTTGACTAACTAAACGAGCCGAACACAAGTACGAGCACGAGCACACCATTGCTCGCTCGATACTTGTTGTTTGCTATCTCTCTCTCTTTCTCTCTCTCAGATTCAGTTCATATATATCTATTATCTAAATATTCAAACTCAATTGCTTCACCTAACTTTAAATCATGAATTGCAACCAAACTCAACAAAACACGAATAGAAGTATGCTTCACAATGGGTGAGAAAATATCACTATCATCCACACCCTCCACCTGACTAAAACCACGAGCAACTAATCGAGCTTTGTATCTCACATCTGAGAGACCCTCGATTTTCTTCTTGAAGACCCATTTGCAGCTAACGACCCTTTTTCCTTTTGGATGTTCTACCAGCTTCCAAGTTTGGTTCTTATGAAGAGACCCCATCTCTTCATTCCGTGCACTCACCCAAGCAGCTGAATCGGGTGACAAAATTGCCTCTGAATACTTGCTCGACTCACCAAAGGTTCCAATATCTTCAGGTGCACTAAGAGCATATGCAAGCACTGATTCGGCGTATCTACGGGGTTTCTTGGTCAGTCGCCTCTCTCTGTCCCTTGCCAACAAATACTCTTCATCTTCCTCAGATTTCGAACTCTCTCCTTGTGTCACACCAGAATTCTCATCAACAGTCACTACCAGTGGCTCCACCTGAACTGGAGTCCCACTTGACACAGGGGTAGAAATAACAGTGTCTTTCCTGGAAGGTAACATAGAAAGCTCATTAAAAACAACATTTCTTTCAACCATGAGCTTCTGAGATTCCTTTGCACCACAGACGATAACCCTTCACACCCAAATCGTAGCCAAGGAATATATACTTCAACGACCGAGCATTAAATTTTTCTTGATCTACATGTGTGTACGCTGGACAACCGAAGACTCTCAACTTGGACAAATCTGAAGCTCCACCTGTCCAAACTTCTTCCGGTGTTCTCATGTCCAAAATGGTGTGAGGTGAACGGTTCACTAAACACACTGCTTCTGGCCAAAATTCCTTAGGCAGGTCAGCATTCAGAAGCATACATCTAGCTCTCTCCAAGAGAGTTCGATTCAGACGTTTCGCTACTCCGTTCTGTTGTGGTGTGTGACGTACGGTTCGGTGTCTCACGATTCCTTCATCCTTGCAGAAATCGTTAAACTCTGAGGAACAAAACTCCAAACCATTATCCATCCTTAGAACCTTAATTTTCTTTCATGTTTGATTCTCAATCATAACCTTCCAGTGCTGAAAATTCTGAAACACATCGCTCTTTTGTTTCAGAATATAAACCCAAGTCCTCCTGGAGAAATCATCAATAAATGTGAGCATGTAGTGAGCTCCACCTTTTGATGGAACCTGAGAGGGTCCCCATAAATCAGAGTTGAAATATCTAAAGTGGCATTGGTGATGTGCTTTGCTGGTGAGAAGCTAACCCTCTTCTGCTTCCCCAAAACACAAAATTCACAGAAATCCAAACTGCCGATTTTCTGACTTCCAAAAAAACCATGTTTGCTCAACACCGCCATGCCTTTCTCGCTCATATCCCCAACCTCATATGCCAAAGTTGGGTATTCTCCTCACCAGACAAGGATGACGCTACAACTGCGTCACCCACCACGGTTTCTCCTTTAAGCATATAAAGCTTACCAGGTCCAAGCTTCTTTCCCTTCATCAGAATAAATGATCCTTTGGAGATGGATATGTAGTCATCCTCACCACTAAATTTGTAGCCCTTTGCAGTCAGACTACCTACTGAAATCAGATTCTTGCTTGCCTTTGGAACATGTCGCACATCCGACAAAATCTTGACTAGGCCATTGTGGGTCCTCAATCTGACAGAGCCAATTCCAGCAACCTCGCACATGTCCCCATTGCCCATCACAACCATTCCACCTGACATTGATTCATAAGATGAAAACCATTGTTTATTCGGAGTTAAGTGGAATGTACTGCCTGTGTCAATCACCCAACCGTCAGAAGCTTCAGAAGAACATGTAGCTGCCAACACAAAATCAGAATCAGACTCGGCAACATTCGAACCTGACTGATCACCACTACTAGAACCCCTTTGCTTCTCTTTGTTCTGTAGCTTAAAACATTCTGATATCTTGTGAGCCTTCTATTGGCTTTTTGGCCTTAATCTATGTTTTGATGATTTAATCAACATAATCTTAATTATAATCATGTAGAGTAGCACACATATTGCATTGCATATATATTGCTTTATGCTAACCTCTATAGGTAATCAAGACTCAAGGAAAAAAGGAAAATCAAGTCAAGACATGTAATCAAGCTCTTTTGAAGACATGTATTTTGTATTTTCTTTGAGTCTAAGGAACTTGTGTAAATTGAGCATACTTGAGCTAAAATCAACTCAAACACATACTAGGTTCCTTATAGAAGTCACACACAAAATTTTACATAATTTGGACTTCAATAGATCACCCAAACTTAAACCGGAAAACACTAAACCTGAACCCTAATAGTCTGCCCACATTCGGTCGACCGAGTGATCAATCATCCGGTTTGTGTTTTCACTGCCCAGTTTCAGTCGACCGTGTATACACTTTCGGTCGACCGTGTGAACTTATTTTCCAACAGTTAGTTTTATCGTATATACCCAACGGTCATATTCGTATAAAACCAATTATACCCCAAATACATTTCATGTATCGGTCGACCGAGGACCTTAATCGGTCGACCGAGGACCTTAATCGGTCGACCGACTATCCATCTCTTGACAAACCCAAACCTATTGTTGAAAATCGGTCGACCGCTAGACCTTGTTTCGGTCGACCGAATAGATCATTGTTTGTCAACTCCAAAGTGCATGGTACAAATCGGTCGACCGAACCCTTTTCGGAGTTCGACCGATCACTTAAGGGTACCTAAGTCGTAGCGTTGGGTGGTCGGCCGTTACCTAACCGGTCGACTGAACTGAGTTCAAAACTGCCAAACGGTTGACCGTTCATCCCGATCCGGTCGACCGAATTAACTCAGAATTGGGTCCTGCGAGTTTCTGTTTTGTGTATCCTACACCAACACTCACCCAATCAACCCCAACAGATCTATTCTCTCTAATGCTTATATAAAGAGTTGTAAAACACATTTTAACACAACTCTCCCACTACTACTTGTCATATACATTAGAGAGAAACTCCCAAGCTCATTTTCCCCCAATCCAACACTCCAAGCTTACATTTCCACACCTTAGCATCAATTCCACATCCTAAGCTAAGTGTGCTCAAGTTAGAGAGTGTGTTCCACTCAAGTTCTCATTGTTGTAAAAGAAGCAAGGACTCCGGTGAAGGCCCGAAGTGTTCCTCTCGGATTGTGAGAGAAGAAAGTCAAGCTCACGAGGGTGTTCATGGAGCTTATTTTGTAAAAGGCTTAATCTCGGCCCGGAACGAGGTTGATAGTGAAGACGTGAGCGGAGCTCGAGGGAGATCGAGCGGAGCTTGCAAGAGAGGACGTAGGCGGTGGCCGAACCTCTATAAAAATCTGGTGTCGTTCCATTGTGGTTTGCATTTCTATTCTTTACTTGCTTGTTTATTAGTTGAATTCCGCTGCATATCTTTGATAGATCAAAAAAGTAGGTAATTAGACTTAATTGTGATTAGAGATTGTGGACCCATAACCCACACGATCCTAACACCTTCTTCTTGTAGTAATGACAAATAAAATATTTGTCCTTCAACTTGGTCTTAGAGGTGTTCTTTGAGAAACTCTTCTCTTTCCCCTTACCACGAGCAACAAGTGCTTCACTTTTGTTCGACTCAGAACCATCAGACTTCTTCTCCATATCAGATTTGGAGGAGAGTGTGTTTTTGACATCCGCAAGAGAGATGCCAGTCCTACTATACATCATCGTCTCCACGAAGTAATCATATGAAGAACTCAACGAACAAAGTAAAAGGATCGCCTGATCCTCATCAGAAAACCTTGCTTCCACTTTCTCCAAATCAATGATGATTGGCATTGAAATCATCCAAGTGTTGCTGAAGGGAGATACCCGACTTCATCTTGAATAGGAACAATTTATTCTTCAAGATAATCCGGCTCACAAGTGACTTCTTCATGTAGACTTCCTCTAGTTTCTTCCACATACTTGCAGTCGTCTTCTCCTTCAACATTTCTCTCAGAACTTCGTCAAACAACGACAACTTAATGGTTGACATCACCTTACGATCAAGCTTCAACCTATCTTTCTTGGACATTTCTTTTGACAACTTATCCATGCCCTCGAGAACGTCCTCCACCTCTTGCCACAAGCCGAAATTCACATCTCGGCTCAACTTTTCAATCTTCCAATGATTTGTCATGTGTACTTGCCAAAAAGATCGATAAAAACCCCAAAATTCGGACCAAAAGCTCTGATACCAGTTGTTAGGAATTAAAACCAATTCCAAGTACGCAGCGGAATCGAAAATAACAAATTCAATGGAGAAAGAAACCACAATTGCAAATCCAAACACCAAACCACGCAAAACACGTAAGATTTAACGTGGAAACCCAATGCGGGAAAAACCACGGACGACACAACTCCAAATCTGTTGGATCGTATGGGTCGGCTATGCTAATTACTTTTAAGCTAATTACCTACTTGTTTAAACAATTAAAGATATGCAGCGGAATTTAAAACAAACAAACAAGTAAAGGGAGAATAATGCAAACCACAATCGACACTGAGATTTTTATAGAGGTTCGACACCCCATCCGGGTCCTAGTCCTCTCTTGCAAGCTCCGCTTGGATCACCGAGCTCCGCTCACGACTTCACTAACCACTCCCCGTTCCGGGCCGGGAGAGAACGCCTTTACAATCTTCAAGCTCGCGAACAACCCTCGCCGAGCTTGGCTACTCCTCTCACAATCCGAGAGGGATCACTTCGGGCACTCACCGAAGTCTATACTTGTGTCTTGGGCTTTCACCAAGACCCTTGCTTCCTTGACAAACAATTGGAGTGGAACAACACTCTCTAAACTTGAGCACACTTGAGTAGAATATGGAATTGATCACTAAGTGTGGAAGGTTTGAGCTTTTGAGTGTGTGGAGTTTTCTCTCTAATGTTGCGGACAAATAGGTGTTGGAGAGATGTCTTAAAATGTGTTTTACATCTCTATTTATAAGTTCCAAAAGAGTTATAGCCGTTGGGTTTGATAGGGTAAGAGTTTCGTATGAGATACAAAAAATAGAAACCTACAGGACCCAATTCTGCCTAAAAACGGTCGACCGAAACGGGTATGTCGTTTGACCGTTTGGTCAAAATTCAGCTTTGACTGGAGTTCACTTAAGTTAACGGTCGAACGGGCTCAGGGGATTGGTCGACCGAATTAGTCTAGGCACTTCTGGGAGACCAAATTGTGTTGGTTCGGTCGACCACTAGGAAAGTTTCGGTCGACCGGATGTTTGGTAATTTTGGGGTATTTGGGAATAATACGAATACGACTGATTGACATCATTTCATGCTTATATTTGTACCTTATATCCATTTTCTTACACCTAAGCAATGCTATGTGACGAGTTTTATGTTTAGTTTTCAGAAATAAAGAGGTTTGAAGAGAAGAGCCTTGAAAGGACCCAAAAGCAGGAAAAAAGGACCTAATTGTGAGACCTGGGGACCAAGATGCAAGGGGGAAGGACCTGATCGTAAGACAGAAGGACCTAAGAGCAAAACAGGAAACTCCACACCATCATGAGGAGTATTTTGTCAATTCGATTCGGGTCGGAGCTCCACTAAACCAGCTAGATGCATCCAAGACCAAGAAACACACCAAGGCAAGCCCACCAGAAGACCCAGCCTGATCTGGGCTTTATAGGCCGCCAATTGGCGGTCTGGAACCGCCAATTGGCGGTCTGGTTAAGCCCAAATCAGCCAAGATTCTTCCTGGACTTGTATTAGCATGTGTTTAGGCTATTTTTGGTATTGGTTTAGTCCCACATCGGGGGATTGTCCCGGATTAGCTTTTTCCATGCTTATAAATAGAACTCTTCACCTCCCATTGTATCCATCTCTCTCTTGGTGGCCTCCTTCCCTACTAAGAGTGAAGCCTTGAAGCAAAACTCTAGTGGAGGAAGGGCTGCTTGTATTCTGAGTGAGTTCATAATAAAAGTTTTTCATTAGTTTGTTAATTCTTGCTTAGTTTAATTCCTTTAAATGTTTTTGCTTTGATGCTTGTTTAGTTTTATGCTTCTTTAATGTTTCTTGCTTGAGTAGTATAAATTTCATTTCAGTATTATGCTTTCCTTTGCTAATTTAGTTAGTGTAATGAGTAGTGAGTAGTTCCATCCCCATTTGGGGGGTGGAGAAATATGTGATATAATAATGTAGTGTATTAAGTGTGTGTTATTTTTATCCCTTGAGCTTTATATGATTTCCATAACCATCTAATGGGTCTCCACTCTTATCTTTGATATGCTAATGCTCTTGAATGAAGCTTAGCTTATGCTTTGATTAGTGGACCTATTTTATGGGGAATGATAAGGTTAGGATATGGATGAAGTTAATGTTGGAAACACAATTTGTAGTGTATGTACTCTTGTTGCCTTTTCCTTAGCTAATGTCTTGTATGTTTTAATGATGTAGTCATCTTAATTCATGTGGAGGCATAGTAGGGTCTAGTCTTTATACTTGAGTTCATGTAGCTTCATTCCAATCATTGTCTTGTATGTTTTAATGATGTAGTCTTATCTTAATTCATGTAGAGGCAAGATTGGATGTAGTTTTATGATTTCATGCACTACATGTTGTGAGGAGCTTAATTGAACACACACACACACACACATCTTTATGTTCACATCAGTTCTCTACCCCCTTTGGGGTTTAGTTTTATTGCTTATCTTCATTTCCTTTGCATTTCATTTCAGCTTTGTAGTTTAGATTAGTGTAATACATCTTTCTCCCTTCTTTTTACCTCTCGCCTTCGAATAAACCAAGTGTCGACACACCTCCCAGTGGACGACCCGTATTTGCCACCGCTTCAACGCGGCCGTGCACTTGCGGTTAAATATAAAACGATCAATCAAGTTTTTGGCGCCGTTGCCGGGGAGGTGCTCTGTCCAGACCTTGGTTTGGACGATTCGAGGGGTTTTTAATTTTTCTTTTTCAGTTTTTCTTAGTTGCAGGGAACACTCTGATCACGGGGAGGCCACTGGAGAAGTTTGAGGAAGCAAATCCAAGAACAGACCGCCAATCAGCGGTTTGGAACCGCCAATTGGCGGCCTGGTGAGGGATTCTGTCTTCCAATTTTTTTGTGGTCATTTGTGTTGTAATTTGTGTTATCTGGGAGCCCAATTTTGCATGCTGTGACTTCTTATTTGCTCCCAGATCATTAATCACTCCCCCTTTAATCAACTTGGACCATAAAACTCAAAGCAAAAGATTAGACTTCTTGCCATCTAGGTCATGCACCATTGGTAGACCTTGCATGCATTTGTCTTTTCTTTGCTTTACATTTTGTCGTTGATTGCTGGCGTGAGGTACGTGCACCCACATCCCTCATTCATGCATGTTTCGTTCATGCATTAGTTAGTAAGGTGCATCGGGACAAGAGTGAGAGAGCGTTTGATTGGAGCGATTGATTGCTAGATCTAGGATCAAATCGCTACTAAGGAGGGGCTGTCCCATAAAAGATAAGGTGGGGGATTTCATCACCCTTTCCTTGGCCCCAAAAATCACTCTTAATAAAGCCTTAACTAAAAGCAAGTAGACATTGGCCCTAGGATTGCGGGCGCACTAGGAGAGTAATCTAGTTGAGACCGTCATGACCTGATCGGCGTTGCCTACCTTGTCGATAGTAGGAGGTACTGGATCTCCGAATCTGGTATCACTTGCTGGGCATTGTGGTCCTCGTTGTAGGGAGGTGAGACGTGTCGAGGCTAGTGACCTCGAAGTTAGGCGTCGTCTAGCTTAAGGACCCATTGCCTTACTTTGTTTGAGCCGTGCTTGCTAGTTAGGCTTCTTCCTGATCCCACTACCCTCGCTAGCTCTAGGGATTCTTCCCTCCTCATCTGAGTCCTCTCCTCATCTATTCTCTACGTATAGTCTCCTCCTCTAGTACACCTTCTGTTGTGTGTAGGTTTAGAGTCGAGTCGAGCATTTTATGCGAGGTTGGGCTCGTTTTGGTGAGAGCGCTCGGCTCGAGAGAGTGCATACTTCTGAGATGGAAGATCTTGGTGATCGACCATCTCCGCCTCGTGCTCCTTTGGAGCAAGAAGGCGAGTCGTCTCGTGGTGGCGAGGGAGACCGGGTTCCGTACATGGACTACCTCGGTCCATTCCCACCACCACGTAGACCTCCTTCTCCTCCTCCTCTGACTCGAGAGGAAGGGAGATTCGGTCAGGATCGAGTTCTTGGTGCACCACCACCTTTAGCTCGACATGATAGACCGATGACTTTGTGGGAGCGGACCCATCCTGTTCGGGCCGCGCAGCCTTCTTGCATAGTTGTTCCCCCTGCTCGCGGGAACAACTATGAGCTGAAACCTCAGTATGTGAGCATGCTTCCATACTTTACTGCCAATAAGGAGGATCCGTATATTTTTATACGCGAATTCGAGGAAGTATGCTCCATGTTCAAGCTTCAACAGCTTGACGATGATTCTGTCCGGTTGAGGATGATTTCGTTCGCATTGAAGGATAATGCGAAGAAATGGATGTATAGCCTCCCGGCGAGTTCGATTCGGTCTTGGGATGACTTTGTGACCGTCTTTCTGAAGAGATTTTTCCCTCAAAGGAAAACTCAACAGATACGGCACCAGATACATCAAATGTATCAGACCGAGACCGAATCTTTTCATGGTTTCTTTGAGAGGTTCAAGGACCTTCTCCAGCAATGCCCTCATCATGGACTTGAGCTATGGCAGCTGTGCCAGATTGTTTTTGAGGGCATCAACTACAACACCCGCACATTGTTGGAGTCGATGTGTCAGGGTGACTTCCAAATGAAACCCATCGAGGAGGCATGGGACACTTTTGAATCCATGGCTGAGCGCACCTTCGAGTGGGACACCATGAGAGAGCCACCAGCCGCCAGGTCTTCTGGTCGAGCTGGATCATATCATGTTGAGTCGACTATCGCGTCTGAGGCGAAAATGGCTGCTCTCATGCGTAGAATAGAGAGTTTGGAGATGGACCGAGCTCCTGTAGCTCAGGTCGCTACTCCCGGGTGAACTAGGTGTGGACTGTCGGGACATGATGACTTGGAGTGCACTTACGCTCCAAGAGATACTGAGCATGCAAATGCGATGTATCATCAAAGGCCCCGAAACGACCCGTACAGTCATTCCTATAACCCGGGATGGCGTAACCATCCTAACTTCTCTTGGGGGTCTAGTGGAGGACACGGTCAGAGCTCGCACGCTCAACCTCAACCTCCACCTTATCAACCTCCACGCCCATCGGTGACCTACCAACCCCCACATCAAAGGTCTCAGCACCAAAATTACCAACCTGGTCAGGCCTCTTCGTCGGGTTATTCTAACCAGACTCCACCACCTCAGCGGGTTGACCCCAAGGACCCACCTCTGGTCGAGCTTAAACCGCTCCCCGATAACCTAAAGTACATCTTTTTAGGGGATAATGAGACCTTGCCACTCATTATTGCTTCTGATCTTGAAAAAGATCAAGAGGTTGCCCTCAAAAGAGTACTCTTTGAAAACAAAGAGGCGATCGGGTGGTCCTTGAAGGATATCAAGGGAATTAGCCCTGGTATTGTTCAACATCGGATCCACATGGAAGAGGATTCTAGGCCCCGCAGGGACCCACAACGGAGATTGAATCCTGTACTGAAAGAAGTCGTCCGAAAGGAGGTTCTTAAGTGCTTGGATCATGGCATAATCTATCCTATCTCTGATAGTTCGTGGGTGAGTCCTGTCCATGTGGTTCCCAAGAAGTCAGGCGTGACGGTTGTGGAGAATGAGCATAATGAGCTTATCCCGACACGCCTGCAAACTGGCTGGCGAGTTTGCGTTGATTATCGCAAGCTCAATGCGGCAACGCGGAAAGATCATTTCCCGTTGCCATTCATTGATCAGATGTTGGAAAGGTTGGCCGGACATAAGTACTATTGTTTTCTTGATGGATACTCCGGTTACAACCAAATTCCCATCGCCCCCGAGGACCAAGAGAAAACCACATTCACTTGTCCCTTTGGCACGTTTGCCTACCGTCGCATGCCCTTTGGGTTATGCAATGCGCCGGCAACGTTTCAGAGGTGTATGATCAGCATCTTCTCCGATATGGTTGAGCGTTTCCTTGAGATCTTCATGGACGACTTTTCCATATTTGGCGCTTCCTTTGATGAGTGCCTTCATCACTTGAGCCTTGTCCTCAAGCGATGCCGTGAGAAGAACCTCGCTCTCAATTGGGAGAAATGTCACTTCATGGTGAAGCGAGGGATTGTACTTGGACATGTGGTCTCAAGTAGGGGAATTGAGGTCGATCCCGCAAAAGTGGGTATCATTGCTAATCTCCCACCGCCACGTAATGTGAAGGATATCCGCGCCTTTTTGGGGCATGCCGGATTCTATCGGCGGTTCATTCGGGATTTTAGCAAAATCGCTCGACCTCTCACCGCCTTGTTGGCTAAGGATGTCATTTTTGAGTTCACACCGGATTGCCACCATGCCTTTTTGACCTTGAAGAAAGAGTTGACTTCAGCTCCCATTATTAAGGCACCGGTGTGGACTGAACCCTTTGAGTTAATGTGTGATGCATCTGACTTCGCTGTGGGAGCAGTGCTTGGGCAACGATTGGACAAATTGCCTCATGTGATCTACTATGCCAGTAGAACACTCAATGATGCCCAATTGAACTACACTGTGACCGAGAAGGAATTCTTAGCGATCATATTTGCTTTGGAGAAATTCCGGTCGTACTTGATTGGCTCCCACGTGATTATCTATTCTGATCACACAGCCATCAAGCACCTCATGGCAAAGAAAGATGCAAAATCCCGACTCTTGAGATGGATCTTGTTGTTACAAGAATTCGATCTCGAGATTCGGGACAAAAAAGGGTGTGGAAACGTTGTAGCTGACCACTTGTCTCGTCTAGAGACGACCAACCCACAGGACCAAATCATTGACGACAAATTTCCTGACGAGCAGTTGTTCATGATCGAAGATAACCCTTGGTTTGCCGACATCGTGAACTACCTCGTGACCGAGCAATTTCCTGTGGGTTGGTCAAAATCTGACCAATCCAAATTTAGATCGTATGTCAGATTCTTTCACTGGGACGACCCCTACCTATTCAAATACTGCTCTGACCAAATTTTCAGGCGGTGCGTCCCAGATACCGAGTTCCAAAGTGTGCTCCATTTCTGCCATTCCAAGGCATGTGGAGGACACTTTGGAGCAAAGAAAACTGCTGCCAAGGTGCTCCAATCTGGATTCTACTGGCCCTCTCTTTTCAAGGATGCTTACGACTTTTGTAAGCAATGTGATAGGTGCCAGCGCCTTGGCAGGATTGGTCGACGTGACATGATGCCTTTGCAAAATGTCCTTGTTGTCGACATCTTCGATGTGTGGGGCATCGATTTCATGGGTCCCTTCCCGAACTCTTTCGGGAATGTTTACATTCTGGTGGCCGTTGACTATGTGTCTAAGTGGGTTGAGGCTATACCCACAAAGACCAATGACAACAAGGTGGTCACCAAATTCTTGAGGGACATTTTTGCGCGATTTGGTACTCCTCGTACCATAATCAGCGATAGGGGTACCCACTTCTGTAATCGCTCCTTTGAAGCGCTTATGAGGAAATATTCGATCACCCACAAGCTTGCGACCCCATACCATCCGCAAACTAGTGGGCAGGTCGAAATCTCTAACCGTCAATTAAAGCAAATTCTTGAGAAGACGGTTAGTTCCTCGAGGAAGGATTGGTCTACCAAGTTGAATGACGCATTGTGGGCTTTCCGCACCGCGTACAAGACCAATTTGGGTATGTCCCCTTATCGGGTAGTGTACGGCAAGGCTTGCCACCTACCCGTCGAGCTTGAGCATCGTGCTTTCTGGGCGATCAAGAACCTGAATATGGATCTTGATCAAGCAGGAGTACAACGTAAGTTCGACATTGTGGAATTAGAAGAGCTACGCAATGATGCGTACGAGAATGCCAAAATTCATAAGTCCCGAGCCAAGATGTTTCACGATCGCATGATTATGCGAAAGGTGTTTACGGTCGGGCAGAAGGTGTTGCTCTACAATTCCCGGCTTCATCTGTTTGCGGGTAAGCTCCGCAGTCGCTGGTCTGGCCCGTTTATTGTCCAAACCGTTTATCCTCATGGAGCGGTTGAGATCTTGAACCCAGGGAATGGGGACGTGTTCAAAGTTAATGGACAACGCCTCAAACCCTACTTGGAGGGGGCACCAGCCGAAGTCGAGGAGGTCATGTTCCTTCATGAACCTCCCTCGCACTCAACCATTCATGCTCCTACATGAGTGGTTGAGCTTTCATGTTTGTACATAGTAAAAAAAAAAAAAAAAGACTCCTTCAGTGAGCATCGATTGTTGTGGGCCCCAACCCTTGAGTATTTGGGCCCCATTTCTTTCACGTATTTGTCTCCCTTCTTCAGCTTCTCACAGGTTTTGAGGGAATTTGGGTTTGTGTCCATCAACATGACCCCGAACGTCCCTTTGTACTTCATGTTGGTGAGATCGTTCCTTTTTATGCATCAATCCATGTAGTATCTTGTTCACATTCATTGAGGACAATGCATGAAGTAGGTGTGGGGGGGTGTTTTACGTGTGTACATAGTCGAGTCTTTTTCCTTCGATTTTGTTTTCTTTTGTTTGCATTGTTAGGGTCATGATAGTGTGCTGCATTTAATACCGATATATCTGCTTGCCATGATCCTTGGGTGACTTGTCTTCTTTTGCTTGCCTAGTGCTTCAAAATTTTCATATTTCTTTCAAAATCTTCATGTGTTTTCGAAAGAAAATGTTTTGTGGGTTTTGCGTGTGTTTAGCATGTGCAAAACCGTTGAGAGGCAAAGTAAAAAGAAAGCTCCCAAAATTGTCTTGAACTTGATGCATTAGGATATCTAGTACATGGCTTTAGGATTTATCGAGTCGTTAGGATGCACCCCAGTTTTCCCTTGGGGGTGAGTAATCAGTGGGTTTCAGTGCTCAAACATTTAAAGAAGTCCACCCTGAACCTAGTGAGTCAAATAATTCGTGTTTGTTAATTTAGGAAGTTTGTTGTAGTCAAGGGCCCTTAATATCTTTTTGTGAAACTTAAGTGTAGGGGTTTTGGTTCCCATGTAGATAAATGAATAAATAAGTGGTGTTCTCTCTTCTCGCACGGCTCCTACCACTCGGGAAAGTAGGTCTGAGGGGACTTTGTGCCTGGTGCTTTCGAGTCATCTGACTTGGGATGCACCGACCGAACTCCCGTTACACGGGTGGTAGGGATCGCCCTATGTGGAGATTTGGGGGAAGGTGTACGTGATAGTGTAAGTCCTCATAGGCAATGATGCACGAAACCTGACCCTGGGAGAATCAAACACCAACCAATATATGCTCCAAAGAAAAAAAAAGAAAAAAAAAAGAAAAAAAAAAAGAAGAAGAGTCAAATAAGAACCAAAATGGACTTTACACTTTGTTTCACATTCAGAAGTTAAGGTTGCCCATGTCTTTCACTTAATTCCTTAGTTAACTCTCACGAATAACTCATTAGGCTAGGTGTGTGGACTGATTACATATATAGAGTCGACCCGTAGTATTACTGCATTCCATGATCGACAAAATAAGCCCAACGAGTCGTGTAGCTAGATTGATTAATGCATCTTGTTCGGATTTTGTGGGTATATCCGCTGAAAACCCTCAGGAGACACCACTCCTCCTCCTTGGCAACAAGGAGGTTTAACGGCTTGTTGCACATGCTAAGTGCAACCGTGATTCCTACGAAAGTGAGTTAGGATTTCTTGTTTTTTTCGTATGCTTTTTCCTTTCTTTGTTTTGCTCGAGACTAGCAAAAACTTAGGTGTGGGGGTATTTGATTGACATCATTTCATGCTTATATTTGTACCTTATATCCATTTTCTTACACCTAAGCAATGCTATGTGACGAGTTTTATGTTTAGTTTTCAGAAATAAAGAGGTTTGAAGAGAAGAGCCTTGAAAGGACCCAAAAGCAGGAAAAAAAGACCTAATTGTGAGACCTGGGGACCAAGATGCAAGGGGGAAGGACCTGATCGTAAGACAGAAGGACCTAAGAGCAAAACAGGAAACTCCACACCATCATGAGGAGTATTTTGTCAATTCGATTCGGGTCGGAGCTCCACTAAACCAGCTAGATGCATCCAAGACCAAGAAACACACCAAGGCAAGCCCACCAGAAGACCCAGCCTGATCTGGGCTTTATAGGCCGCCAATTGGCGGTCTGGAACCGCCAATTGGCGGTCTGGTTAAGCCCAAATCAGCCAAGATTCTTCCTGGACTTGTATTAGCATGTGTTTAGGCTATTTTTGGTATTGGTTTAGTCCCACATCGGGGGATTGTCCCGGATTAGCTTTTTCCATGCTTATAAATAGAACTCTTCACCTCCCATTGTATCCATCTCTCTCTTGGTGGCCTCCTTCCCTACTAAGAGTGAAGCCTTGAAGCAAAACTCTAGTGGAGGAAGGGTTGCTTGTATTCTGAGTGAGTTCATAATAAAAGTTTTTCATTAGTTTGTTAATTCTTGCTTAGTTTAATTCCTTTAAATGTTTTTGCTTTGATGCTTGTTTAGTTTTATGCTTCTTTAATGTTTCTTGCTTGAGTAGTATAAATTTCATTTCAGTATTATGCTTTCCTTTGCTAATTTAGTTAGTGTAATGAGTAGTGAGTAGTTCCATCCCCATTTGGGGGGTGGAGAAATATGTGATATAATAATGTAGTGTATTAAGTGTGTGTTATTTTTATCCCTTGAGCTTTATATGATTTCCATAACCATCTAATGGGTCTCCACTCTTATCTTTGATATGCTAATGCTCTTGAATGAAGCTTAGCTTATGCTTTGATTAGTGGACCTATTTTATGGGGAATGATAAGGTTAGGATATGGATGAAGTTAATGTTGGAAACACAATTTGTAGTGTATGTACTCTTGTTGCCTTTTCCTTAGCTAATGTCTTGTATGTTTTAATGATGTAGTCATCTTAATTCATGTGGAGGCATAGTAGGGTCTAGTCTTTATACTTGAGTTCATGTAGCTTCATTCCAATCATTGTCTTGTATGTTTTAATGATGTAGTCTTATCTTAATTCATGTAGAGGCAAGATTGGATGTAGTTTTATGATTTCATGCACTACATGTTGTGAGGAGCTTAATTGAACACACACACACACACATCTTTATGTTCACATCAGTTCTCTACCCCCTTTGGGGTTTAGTTTTATTGCTTATCTTCATTTCCTTTGCATTTCATTTCAGCTTTGTAGTTTAGATTAGTGTAATACATCTTTCTCCCTTCTTTTTACCTCTCGCCTTCGAATAAACCAAGTGTCGACACACCTCCCAGTGGACGACCCGTATTTGCCACCGCTTCAACGCGGCCGTGCACTTGCGGTTAAATATAAAACGATCAATCAACGACCGTTGGGTATAATACGACAAAACAAACAGTCATGTGACACGTGTAAACGGTCGAACGGAAAGATTTCAACGGTCGACCGTTTTGGTCCAGGCAGTTCAAGTTTTGTTTAGGTGTTTTCCGGTTCTAGTTTGATGATCTATTGAAGTCCAAATTATGTGAAATTTTGTGTGTGACTTCTATAGGGAACCTAGTGTGTGGTTGAGTAGTTTTTAGCTCAAGTATGCTCAATTACACAAGGTTCCTAAAGACTCAAAGAAATACAAAATACATGTTTTCAAATGAGCTTGATTACATGTCTTGACTTGATTTTTTCTTCCTTGAGTCTTGATCACCTGTAGAGGTTAGCACAAAGCAATATATATGCAATGCAACATGTGTGCTACTCTACATGACCATAATTAAGATTAGGTTGATTAAATCATCAAAACATAGATTAAGACCAAAAGGCCAACAAAATCTACTGATGAGAATTAAATTTATACCGCAAGTGTACGGCGTCAATGAAGACGTGACAAATACGGGTCGAACACAGGGAGGGAGAGATCTTGTTATTTTTGTGATTTTCAATTAAGGAAGAAAGAGAGAAAAATATGTTTGGTTTGAGATTTTTGGTTTTAATTTTCTAAAGCAAGAACAACAAAAGAAAAACTAAAAAGACTAAAGCAAAGATAGATGAGAGTCTAGTGGGTGGAGGTTTACATATCGGGTTTAGATTAGAGAATTCTGAAACTTATAATAAATCACATTAGTTATAAAGCATTACATGATAAATGATTCAACATAAACTCAAGTAATCAAAATATACTAACACGAAATTAAAATAATAACTTTATTCTTCTTCTCATCACCCTAAATCTGTCACCCCCACCCTTTGGAGAGAGTTAGAAACTCATGGACGGAGGGAAGGAGAAGAGGTCCTAGAGAAACTACAAAAGAAAACTAAAAAGAAGAAATAAAAGAACAGAATTGTATTGCTAAAGAGAATAACAAAAACTAAGGACCCTTTACAACATCGTTTCGGGGCTTTTTATAGCCGATACAAGGGATCCCAATATATAAAAGGAAAGTACACGCGTCAATACATCATTGGTAAAAATTTGAGCGCACGGATCAACTTTTGTGGGGCGGAATCACCACCTTTTTGGCTCAGAATCGACCCGGATTTTTCCTGTGTGTTTATGGTATGTTTTAGCTGTCATTTGCGCGTCCGGATTAATTATTGCACATCTTTGGAGATCAGAGTTAATTTCTTCATATATTTGGAGATCCAAATTGATTTTTCTCTAGAACTTCTCCAAAATAATCTTTTGGTACTCGTAATTTGCAGTCGGGTCCTCGGCTTTTGCAATTAAGTCCCTGGCTACTTTTGTGTTTAAGTCCCTGGTTACTTTTGTAATTAGGTATTTGAATGCTTTTATGGTTGGATGAACTTCCATTTGAATCCCGATAATCTTGACTTGGTCTTTATGATAGAAATGAGTCCCTTGCACGCATTTATGCTCGGGATATGGGTAATTTGCATTCAGGTCCCTCTATTATGTAAATAAGACTAAACACATACCTTAGTAGCATTTATTGATATAAAATTAATATAAATGAAAGACATATGATGCAATGTATGCAATGCATCAAATACCCCCACACCTAGATTTTGCTAGTCCCTAGCAAAACAAAATATAAGAAAAATGAAAACAGGGAAATCCTAACTCACTTTCGTAGGAATCACGATTACACTTAGCGTGTGCAACAAGCCTTTAAACCCCCAAGTTTTCTTAGAGGACGAGTTTTGTCTCGTGAGGGTTTTCAGTTGACACACCCACAAAGTCTTAATTCAACATTTCATTCATAACTCTCAATATTTCCACCTCAACCTTATACATCTCACTTAGAATTCTTGCATGCTCATTATATAAATATAACTCATAAAGAATCTGACTTGGTCTTTGTTTCTCCAATATTCACACCACTAACCCTTCTACACATGTTATCACTTAAATTATTTTGCACGCCTCCTCTGGTGGTGAAGTATCATTCAGATCAATCATGGCATGAATCATTCTTTTAACTTTGGGCCTTGAGTATCTTAAAGTATATATTTTTTTCCGTGATTCAACACATTTGCTTCTTTTTTTTACACTTTTACCTTTTTTGCATTCGTGTAGCGAGTTTGGTCGATCATCCCGAGCTCGCAGACTCAAGTTACCGGGTTTCAAGATACCCCTACACACCAGTGACTCGAAGGCTTGGGTTTTGTAATCATTTTGCAAAATGTGTTTTCCTCACTTTATTCCTTTATTTTTTTACTTTTATTTTCCTCAAGGCTTAATTGCTATTAGAAGTCCACACTTCCCGGTATATTTTCCTCAACCTCTGCTTTTTATCAACCACTTCAAAGATTTGATTCATCCAATTTAAGTGCATACATGTCTTAAAGGGTAATGAGTTATTTCTTTGGAACTTAGATTTATGTCATAATTTCTACAAGCAGAACTATATAATAAGGAACAAAAACTCAATGCATTTTGTACACGGGTTTTGGCAGTTCAATCTTAAGCTATGTCATGGAACATTGATTTTTTTTATAAGAACAGATAGATAGATAGATAAACACCCCCCACACCTAAATCATGCATTGTCCTCAATGTATGCAAAGATAAAGCAAATGCACTTATTACCTGAGTCAACTGCGGTGGAGGGATTGAATTTGCTCAGAGTCAACCATAGTCAGAACTGGATTGAATGTCACCATGTTGGTGCATGTATCCAGTTGAATTGTTCCTCATGTTGCACTGAGAGTCCTGAGGCACAGATTCCACACCCCTCACATGTATTGGTTCTCTTATTTGCTCGAGTGATGGTGGTTGGGTGGATAAATTACTCCCCTTTTTCTCACTTTCTTTTTGACTTTGTGATGATTTATTTGATTCAGAAATCTTATATATACGCGATCTCATCACAACATCACTTTGATTGCATACTATTTCTGGCTCACTATCAACATGAAAGATATTAAATTCAGCTTTTAAGTTTCCAAAAGATAGTTGCATGAGCCCATTTCGACAATTTATCAAAGCTTCAGAAGTGGCTAAAAAGGGTCTGCCTAGTATTACAGGGATTTGTCTCTTAGGATTGACAACAGGTTCAGTGTCTAGTACGACAAAATCCACTGGGTAAATGAAGTCACCAACCTTAATCAAAACATCCTCTACTATACCTCTTGGTTTCTTAATAGAGCAATCAGCAAATTGAAAGGTTGTCTTAGAGGGTTTTAGTGGACCAAGGTTGAGTTGCTCATAAACAGAGAACGGGAGTAAGTTAACACTAGCACCAAGGTCTAGAAGGGCTTTGTTGATAAAAGTATCTCCTATCACACATGAAATTGTGGGACACCCAGGGTCCTTATACTTTATAGGAGATGAGTTTGACAGAATAGTGCTTATGTTTGAAGTTAAGAATGTCTTCTTTGGTACGTTCATTTTTCTCTTTTTAGTGCACAGTTCTTTTAAGAATTTAGCATAAGCAGGTTTTTGTTGAATCATATCTAGGAGTGGAATATTCACCTTAACTTCCTTAAATACTTCCAAAATTTTCTCCATTTGCGCACTTGAGCTCTTCTTGAGTCTATTGGGGAATGGGACTTTAGGAACATAGACTCTCTCAGGTTGAGCTATAGGTTCCGGTTGAGTAGGTGGGTTGGGCTTTTCAATTTGGACTTCAGGTTCAATGGTCAGGTCATATGTGGGTGCTTAACGACTAGATTGATTAGGAGCTCTAGGATTGACCACATTGTTATCAACTTGTTTTCCGGACCGTAATGATACTACTGCATTTATTTGTTGGAACGGTCCCTCCTCATGAACCATTTGAACCGGTCTAGGGTTGTTATTTCCTAGAGGTGGTTGATAGGACAGATATTGATTATTAGATCTTGGAGTCACCTCAGGTTAACTTGGTAACTGACCATTTTCTCTTTCACCTACTATTTGTGCTAGTTGGCTGACTTGTGTTTCTAGCCTTTGGAAAGATTGGTTCGTTGTTTGAATAAAAGTCTTAACCAAATTTTCCAAACTTCTCAATCTAACATCATAATCTCCATTGTTACTAAACCCAGATGATGTATTATTTTGGTTATACGGGTTTGGTTGTTGTCTAGGAGGTTGACCTTGTTGGTTCCATGAAAGATTGGGATGATTACGCCAACCCGGGTTATAGGTTGATGCGTATGGGTCATTTCTAGAATGGTTAAAGGTGACATTAACTTGTTCCAAGTCCGCACAATCCTCCATTATATGACCAGTCTGACCACATCTAAAGCAAGGGATAGAAGATGCTTGATTCACTAGGGGTCGGGTTTTTAGCTCTAGACTTTCCATTCTACGCATAAGGGTAGCTAGTTTTGCTTCAGCAGCTACAGTAGCATCTACAGCGAAGACACCTGATTTAGGTTGACTTGCTATTCTAGATCTAATACTCAGGTTAATCGGTGCTCTAGCATTGTCCCATTGCATACTATTTTCGGCCCAATCCTTAAGAAAAATCCAAGCATCATTCTCATTTTTGGACATAAAGCTTCCTTGGCTTACAGATTCTAGCGTAACCCTAGATGTAGGTGTCAATCCCTCATAAATAATTTGGCACAATTGCCATCTTGGAATTCCATGATGAGGGCATTGGGTCAACAGACTTTTAAATCTTTCTAAACAGGAATAGAACGGCTCGCTCTCAGATTGAACGAATGCAACAATTTCATTCCTAATCCTAATAGTCTTATGGTTGGGGAAGTATTTCTTTAAGAAAACTTGAACAAACTCGGCCCAACTCCTAATAGATCTTTCGGCTAGACTATATAGCCATTTCTTAGCGTCGTCTTTCAATGCTAGAGGCACGAATTTCAGACGCACTGCCTCCTCAGAGATATGCTGGTATTGCATAAGAGAGCAGATTTCCTCAAATTCTCTAAGGAAGAGATAAGGGTCTTCTTTAGAGGTGAACTTGGGCAACATACTCATGTATTGTGCCTTCAGTTCGAAGTCGCGACCCGGTATGACGGCCATAACGATGCATGATGGCTGAGCAGCCATCGTTGGGTAGCACCGATCCCTCAGAGTCATAGGTGGTGCAACAGGTGGGTCCACTACATTCTCACCCATTGGATCTGGGTGAGGTGGTGCAACAGGTGGATTGGGGCTAAGCTCCAGACTGGAATCTAGATGAACTCGTGAGAGTCGATTACTCAAGTCCCGAATCCAAATCTGAGTGCACCGGTTTGAATCAATTTTTGAATTCAAATTTGAAATTTAAATTCCAAAGTCAAATTCAAGAATCAATTGATTTTTTTTTAATAATTTTTTTTCAAAAATGGAAACAAACAATAGAATTGGGAAAGATGAGAAAAGAACCCTAATCTAGAGAATTGAGGTGAGAAGAGAAAGAAGACTCAGATGAGAAGGGAAACTTAACTCTAAAGATAGAAAAGAGGGTCGGTCAGAAATTTCCTAAGCATGCACGGTTCAAACAATCCTAGACCTAATGTCGCTTAAATCTAAACGACTCCTAACTGGTTGAGTCGAATTGGTTCGCTTGATTCACCTCCCTCACTAATCAAACTAAATTGGTCAGGCAGTGTATAGCTAGTGGGGACGCTTCCGACAGAGTTGGTGCCAATTAGACAACCACTTCGCTTGGAAGACTTACGTCAACACAAAAACACTTTCTATACACCAAATTAAATTCAATCAGCTTACAGTCATAGCAAGTCAAACTGATCTTCTCCTTAATTGAGTCTGAGTCCTTAGGGGCCAATGTCTAATTGATTTTAATTTTAAGGCTTGGGTGACACTTTAGGATTGTGATTTGTGGGCCACGGAAGGGTGCTGAAATCCCCACCGTATCTTTTCCTACGGAGTTGCCTTTAAGATAGTTTAACTTAAATCTAGCAAAGATAGTCAAACATTGGTCTTTTTATGGGGGCAATTGCAAGGTTGTATGCAAACTAAATTATATGCTTAAATGCAATCGATAAACCGTGCACGTACCTTGCTTAATTTGCAAGAATTTAGCAAGAATAATGCATACAAAACACTAAATGATGCATGCACTAAGGCCTTTCTAATTTTGCCAATTTTTAGGTCAGAGTTGAATTATTGCCGATTATGGAATTTTACCCTAACACGTGCAATTCTACTAAAAGGAAATTTTTTCGAAACTAGAAATTACGAGGAAAAATGCAACAAAGGTTACCTAAACACGCTCAGTCGGGTTCACCGCCCGCTCTCGAAAATTTCCAGATGCTCTACGCGTCCACCCAGAGATGGAGGCGACCTCAGAAAAATTTGAAGCCCAGATGCTTCAGTTGTGAGGCGGATTCGCCGCAGGTTGTGCTTGAGATGCGGCGATTTCGCCGCCCTTCTTTCTCCGAATGTGCCCGGATTTCTCCGCGCACTTTGTTGTCTTCTGAAACGCAAATCCAAATAGTTAGATCGCGCACACGATAAACAGAAAAAAAATCGAAATCACTAAAATAAACAAAAATCTTTGTCGCCTCCCCGGCAACGGCGCCAAAAACTTGATGAGAATTAAATTTATACTGCAAGTGCACGCGTCAATGAAGACGTGGCAAATACGGGTCGAACACAAGGAGGGAGAGATCTTGTTATTTTTGTGATTTTCAATTAAGGAAGAAAGAGAGAAAAATATGTTTGGTTTGAGATTTTTGGTTTTTAATTTTCTAAAGCAAGAACAACAAAAGAAAAACTAAAAAGACTAAAGCAAAGATGGAAGAGAGTCCAGTGGGTGGAGGTTTAGATATCGGGTTTAGATTAAAGAATTCTGAAACTTATAATAAATCACATTAGTTATAAAGCATTACATGATAAATGATTCAACATAAACTCAAGTAATCAAAATATACTAACACGAAATTAAAATAATAACTTTTTTCTTCTTCTCATCACCCTAAATCCGTCACCCCCACCCTTTGGAGAGAGTTAGAAACTCATGGATGGAGGGAATGAGAAGGGGTCCTAGAGAAACTACAAAAGAAAACTTAAAACAAGAAATAAAAGAACAGAATTTTATTGCTAAACAGAAGAACAAAAACTAAGGACCCTTTACAACATCGTTTCGGGGCTTTTTATAGCCGATACAAGGGATCCCAATATATAAAAGGAAAGTACACGCGTCAATACATCATTGGTAAAAATTTGAGCGCACGGATCAACTTTTGTGCGGCGGAATCGCCGCAATTTGTACATGAGGTGCGGCGGAATCGCCACCTTTTTGGCTCAGAATCTACCCGGATTTTTCCTGTGTGTTTATGGTATGTTTTAGCTGTTATTTGCGCGTCCGGATTAATTATTGCACATCTTTGGAGATCCGAGTTAATTTCTTCATATATTTGGATATCCAAATTGATTTTTCTCTAGAACTTCTCCAAAATAATCTTTTGGTACTCGTAATTTGCAGTCGGGTCCTCGTCTTTTGCAATTAAGTCCCTGGCTACTTTTGTGCTTAAGTCCCTGGTCTTTTTGTAATTAGGTATTTAAATGCTTTTATGGTTGGATGGACTTTCATTTGAATCCCGATAATCTTGACTTGGTCTTTATGATAGAAATGAGTCTCTTGCACGCATTTATGCTCGGGATATGGGTAATTTGCATTCAGGTCCCTGTATTATGTACATAAGACTAAACACATACCTTAGTAGCATTTATTGATATAAAATTAATATAAATGAAAGACATATGATGCAATGTATGCAATGCATCATCTACTATAGAGAAATGTATTACAATGAGACTTACAGGGAACACGAATAACCGGCGAGAATACCCGGTTAAATTTGCTCCCACCGAATCAACAAGGACGCTCTTTCTTTTCTCTTAAGAATGCAAAGTAGACAATAACAATTAATCTAATTATTCTCTATAACAAATGGGGACGAAATTGTCTTTATATAGTAAGCAAAAACAAGTATAAGTTGCACCAAAATCGAGCGGAGAAATGTGCAAATCGTGAGCCGGACTGGGTCAAACGGTCGACCGAACGGATGCTTCGGTCGACCGATCTTCTAACTGTAACGCAAACCAGGTTTTCTCGGTCGACCGAAACTTAAATACCGGTCGACCGAAAAGCGACAGGCATTTTTCCTGTTTTGCTCGAGTGCATACTCGGTCAACCGAACATATATGTTCCGGTCGACCGAAAATCAACAGGCACATTTTTCCCAGCTCCTTGTGTGTGCTCGGTCGACCGAACCCTTAAGTTCCGGTCGACCGAAAATCAACAGGCACTTTTGCCCAGCTTCCACATGTGTGTCCGGTCGACCGAACAGCTCCTCTCGGTCGACCGAAACACGACATGCAATGTTGTTGGACAAATCAGAACACACATCCGGTCGACCGAACGCCTTCCGGTCGACCGAATGTCCATTTTATTTCACGAATACTTTAATCAAATATTGAAGGTAAACAACAACATTATATAATGTGAAAAGTACGTATATGTACGACGAATACAACTGTATTTTCCAAAACATGCTATAACATTCCAAGACACCGTTTCACTCATCGGAGGAGTACAAAAGTTTTTATATTCAATGATAAAAGTGGGTACTAGACAACAAACAAACTCGTCGTACATTTGATTAAATCTCAACTTTATAACTTTGTCTGTACAATGAGAGGTAGAATCGACACGTGGAAAGCATGCAAGTGTTGCCTGCCACCGCCATGACCAGGACGGTTTCCTTTATCAGTGCTTATTCTTCACTCACGTATCTTCCTCTATAAATAAGCTACAATTTGCATCACCCTATCTCATTACCAACAAAACCTTCGAGATGGCATTCCCAAAGGTGGTTGTGGTAATGTTTTTGTTGTTGTCTTTTACGATCTTCGTTGCTTCTAATGAGGTAGCCAAGGATGTTCCAAAAGAAGAAGTTGGTAAGTCTATTGACACAATATCTGCACATTCTTTTTGCAAGATTAATTCAACAAGAACGAGACAATCGAATTAATTATCCGATTTCCACCGTGTCCTCCTCATCATTTCTATTGATCGTCAATGTTCTCTAACATAGACAGTGAAAAAACAAAATGATATATGGTACGTACAAACCTATGATAATTTGTTAACACGGATTTGAAATCATGTTTTCTCTCCCGCCTTATTATTTTATAACTATATGTTTTATCATTTGGAGTTGTGTAAATATGAATGAAGATACAATTTTTGATCATATCCTTGATCCTTTACCATTATCAATGTTGTTATCACTAATAGATCAAGGGCAAGAAGTGAAAGAACAAGAAACGGCCACGACAAACCAATATGGTCCAGGCCATGGTGGTGGCTACCCTGGTAGAGGCTACCCAGGCCGTGGTCACCCAGGCCACAGAGGAGGCTACTATCGTCCGCCACGGGGTTGTAGGAGATGTTGTCGTTGGTATCGCGGCCGATGCACACGATGTTGCTACGAGAACCAATCTGCTACCACCGGAGCTACGACGGAGCCCCATGCTTGATCACAAACTTGTGTTTAGTGTAGTAGTAATACTAGAATAAGAAATGATGGTAATTAGTATAACTACTAGCCTCGGCTATAAATAAAAAAAGGGTTTGAGTTACTTCGTCAGTTAGGAGTGCAACTGTACGTCTCTAATGACCTGGTTAACTGCACATGGTAAGCTTGATTCGCTGCGAATAGCAATGATATTTGAAGAAATAGAGGGGGGAAAGAAAGCAAGCAAACACAGGAAGATTTAAGCAGCAGAAGTACCATTAAGATCCCAAATCATCCTGAACTAACCCTGATACTTCTGAAGAAAATGGAAATTACGAAAAATACAATAAAAAATGAATTTCAAATATATATATATATATATATATATATATATATATACAGAAATATTACAATGAGATCAGGTCTTATTCTAAAAAAATGAGACCATATATTTTCCTCCCTTAGATCTAAATCCAACGGTTGGTTTATCCAACATACAATATATACAATCAAAGGATAATGTGGTAATCTCCATCTCAAGATGCCAACACATCTCGTCTCCTCACCTGATCCATTCCTACTCCCTCCACCAACACATCTCCTCCTTCTCAACCTTCCTCCTCATTATCCTCTGCTGATCTCATCCCGCCTCCGCAGCAGCCCAACGTTGCTCCACCTGCCGGAAGAAGGTGGGGCTCGCCGGCTTCCGTTGCCGGGAGACCTTTTGCGGAACCCACTACTACCCCAAGCACCACCGCTGTGACTTCGACTTCAAGATGGAGGGGAAGGAGTCCAACACACTTGATAAGATCTGATCGGAATATGGAGGGGAAGGAGACTTAAAGCTGCATCTTCCCTTGCTTCATCTTACCTTTTGGTCGCCCAATTGGGAGCTCTCAATTTCTGTTTAGAAACATTAAACATGTGACAGAGCCAAGCAGTTAGATGAGTTTGTTTAACTTTTATGTCCAAGTTTTCATGTGTTTTTCTTTATTTTGAATGGAGCCATTTAATATTTAGAGAGAGATGTCTCTTGCTTCTCGTTCTGTTTGGTTGGTTAATGATTTTATTATTACTTAATTTACAGCTTCAGAAGATAGTTGTAAGAAAGGAAATTCAACTATGCCAGTACACAAGATACTCCTTTTCAGCGATCGTTCCTCTTTAAATTATTGCCTGCAATATCGAAGTTTGACCATATTCCTTACACAATTGTAATATTTCAAAATTTATAATCATAAAGCAGGTTCAGTCCCCTTTTCCAATTTGACCTTGTGTCAATTCTAATGTGTTTATCTCCAGCGACCTCTTGTCGATGTTGAGAGTGGTATAACCTATTTTGTGTAACTTCTACTTCTTCGATGGTTGCAATGCAAAGAAGATATCCTACCTCTAGAAAGCAAAATTTGGGCTTCGGCTCTTCTAGCTATTCTCTTGACTGATATTCACTTCGAATGTTTTTGAAACTCTACAAAACTGTATCACTTTCTTAAATAAAACTTCCATTGAATACACATTTATATGCGTTCAATACACAACAATATATGTTTAATACACAAATATATCATTTCAATACACAACAATATCATTTTATTACACAAGTTCAGACCCTAGTGTGTATTCATGGCACATTTCTATATTCAGACACTAGTGTATATTCCCTATTGCTCCAAATTATTTATTCCGAGTTTGTGACATATGCCAATTTTAATTCAACTCAAACTTTTATAATCACAAGCAAAGAAAACAAAAGAAAATCCATAATCCACAACAAACCTGTCAAGCAATCTGTCACGTATGACTAAATTACTATAGTAGGGGATGACTAGGTGAGAGAAATTTGTAGAGAATGATACTCTATAAATGTGGTCTTTTGTTTTAAAGATGATGAATAACATTATGTGAAGTGAATTCATATCATATAAATAAATTTCTTTTCCCATGTAATGGTACTTCTTAGTTATTATGTTGGGTTTTTATTTATATTGGACTGTGTAGGTTCAATACACAGCATTATAAGTTTAATACATAACTATATCATTTTAATACACAATTGTATCATTTTATTACACAAGTTCAAGAAATCTTTAATTTATATAAATTATTATAAGTTGAATATAATATTATTTAATATGGTTTAGTCTGTCTATTGCATATTTTAGTTGGAGAACATTTTGGAAAAATCATTATTAAAATACACAACTACATTATAAGTTTAATGTTCACAACTCTAAAAGTGTAATATACAATTACATCGTTACAATACACAACCACATCGCTTTCGGTAAATAAAGCTTCCAGTGAATACATATTTATATGCGTTCAATACACAACAATATATGTATAATACAGTTGGTTGTCGTCGAAGAGGAAGAAGTGAGCAACATATGATTCTAAAAGAGATACGTACATAAACATGAATTGTTGATCATTGTGAAGAAAAGGAAGTAGATGGAGGGTTCATGTTGTTGTACATGGTACGAGAGTTAAGACATTGATTGGTGTTGGGGAGAGGGTGTTTGATTTTGTATATTTTTGTGATCAAACATATAGATTATTAATTGAAATCAATTTAGGGAACTTATGGACATACCAACTTAAGCCTACCATAGATGCTAACGAGCTCACATAAGACTAAATTACTATAGTATGATATATTTTTATATTGGAAAGAGAGATGTTTGAGATAGAAATGACATGGAGCACTATACAAAACTGCATCACTTTCTTAAATAAAACTTCCAGTGAATACACATCTATATGCGTTCAATACACAACAGTAGATGTTTAATACACCAATATATCAGTTTAATACACAATGATATCATTTTATTACACAAGTTCTCCGGAACGTATAACCAGATCTGAACACTACACCTGACAGAAATAAGTAGTAGAAAAAAAGATATTCCGTAGAATCTTGCAAGTCTACAAACTTGAAGGCGGCAACGATTATCTCACAAAATTACAGATCTAAAATCGGGTTTTCCGAGCTATAGTCCGTAATAAGTTTGGATCTAACTATCTTTTTTGTTTTTAGGCATAAAAAGATCTTTGAAAGGAAAGAAAATGGAGGTGAGATTCAGAGCTAAAGCACGATCAGAGAACTTGTGGACATCCCTACTTAAGCCTACCATAGATGCTAATGGCTCACATAAGACTAAATTACTATAGTATGACATATTTTTCTATAGGAATAGAAACGGCATGAAGTACTCTACAAAACTACATCACTTTCTTAAATAAAACTTATAGTGAATACACATCTATATACGTTCAATACACAATAGTATATGTTTATTACACCAATTATTATTTCAATACACAACTGTATCATTTTATTACACAAGTTCAAAAACTCCTTCACAAAAACTCATTCACAAGATCTGTCAAGCAACAAAAACATTTTAAAATCTATCAAGCAATCTGTCATTATCAAACCATACAAGTCTACACATATAAGTAATTTCTAAGTAAAGAAGATATCATATGAAATCATATTACACATTCATTAATCAGAAACCCATGAATGAAGAATGACAATCACTTTCAACACAACGACTTCCATAAATCGTCACCCAACAAATCAGATTCATATAAGAATCTAAAATACATAGGATTGTCGATCCTCTAAAACTCAACTTTCAAACACAACGACACATAAAATACTCATTGCTAGTCAATTCCCTAAGCCTTACAATGCATCTCATATCAAAATTTGTAATTTTATTATGCTACATGTTACCAATTCAATGATCACATCACAAATTTGGTTATTGAGTCAATATTTAGAAAACAATATCTCCTCCCAATCACAAAATCAAGAAAAAGACATCAAGACCAACAACAAACACATTTTAGAAACAATTAGCAAGAAAAAGCAATGTAGTCCATTCTCTAAGAAATTAATCATATCTCGAAATGTCCCATTCTTGGCATAATCGCTACCAACTCAATGACCGAAAGATAAAGTTTGTCATTGAGTCAATCATTCAAGAAAAGCAGTTTGAACACTACATTTCCTAATCACAAACCCAAGCAAATCATAACATGCATCAGACCACAATTAAACAAAAAACATATATCACCATAACGGCTAGACATTTAGACAAACACGGGATGTGCAAGTTACAAAAATGCAAACACTTAATGATCAAATCAAGTAGGCAAACAAAGGAGAGATACCTATATATTGATTCTTCTCTTTTCTTCAACATTGGTCATTTCCAAGAGAGTGTAAATAGGAAAATCTACGATCTATACATGCAAACCTCAAACCACACTCAAAACCCAAAATTCCCAACTTATACTATATACCTTGTTTGAAAAACCAATGGTAAATAAAACCCCAAAATACATCCAACCAAAAGTATCCAACATGCTCGTTTCTTCAACCAAAACTAAAAAATGTACCTTTAAACTCAAACTCGCACCTCAAGTCCTTTCCCATCAGCACCATACCATGTTGTTGTACATGGTATGGGAGTTAAGGCATTGATTTGTGTTGGGGAGGGGAAATGTTTGATTTTGTATATTTTTGTGATCGGACATATAAATGATCAATTGAAGTCAACTTAGGAAACTTGTGGACATCCCCACTTAAGTCTACCATAGATGCTAACGGGCTCACATAAGACTAAATTATTATAATAGGACATATTTTTCTATAGGAAAGAGAGAAAAAGGAAAGAGAGATGTTTGAGATAGAAATAACATGGAGCACTCTACAAAACTGAATCACTTTCTTAAATAAAACTTCCAGTGAATACACATCTATATGCGTTCAATACACAACAGTATATGTTTAATACACCAATATTTTATTTCAATACACAACGGTATTATTTTATTACACAAGTTCTCCGGAACGTATAACTGTATCTGAACACTACACCTAACAGAAATAAGTAGTAGAAAAAATAATATTTTGCAGAATCATGCAAGTCCAATCCAATTCCATTTTGAGCAGACAAAAGAGAAAATAAACAGAAACTCAATCAAATCCTTCAAGTGCAACCAAAACCTTGAGAAATCTCGCGAAACTTACAACGAATACATGACTTAGAAAAAATATTGTTTCGAAACACTAAACCGAAATTCCAGCAAAAATTTCCAATTTAACCTCATTTCGAACATACACAAGATCTAAGCATCATCAACATCCGAACAACACACCACGCCAAAATCCAAACAAACTCCACAAATCCGACCTACTCGACTACTACCTAAATACCAAATAACTCAACAAACCACACATAAATCTCGTACGAATCTCCAAATCCAAACTCGATTAACTCCCTCGTGGTTGTCGATGGTTTGGTGAGATGGGAAAGGAGAGGAGAGTGGAGGTCGATCTTCCATCGTCTTTTGGAAGGTTGCTGGAGGGGAGGAAGAAAGAGGATGGAATGGGTGTGATTGGGAAGGAACGAAAGAGGGAGGAAGAAAGAGGACGTGATGGGTGCGTATGAGAAGGAATGAGGGAAGGTAAAAGGAGGATGTGGTGATTACGAAACTACCCTTTTTCATTTTCACCGTTAGATTAGATCTTGATGGTGTATGCTTGGGGTCTCATTATATTAAATTGAGACCTGGTCTCATTCTAATACCACCCTATATATATAATATATATATATATATATATATATATATACAGGAATTCTCAAGTGAGCCCAGGGCTTAATCAAACTAAATTAAGCCCCCACAATATCCACCACTCATTTCAAAATGTAAGGTAGATTAAGAAAAAAACGGTTATGCTACTGAATGGTGAGATTAACTTTAAATAAGATCAAATAGTGAGATTGTATGGGGCTTAAACTAAATTTGATGAGCCCTGGACTCACTAGAGCTTGACCCTATATATATATATATATATATATATATATATATATATATATATTGTCCCTACCTTTTTGTATAGTATCATCGCGCTTTCCTGTGTCAGCTTTTTCAACCATGCGAGGCCAGCCAACTTAAAATCCTAACTACTCCCATGAAAATGAAACTCCCAACTAGTTTGCGATAAAAGGCTGTTGTGTTGTTGATAGTTGTTCGGCTCAAGGCAGAATTTCACTGCAAATTTTCTATGGGAGGAAGAAAAAATCGTGCAAATATTTACATGAACCATATAATCAGAATAAAATAAGGCAACTATAACTACAAACAAGATTTCCCTCCGAGATCTCCAATTCAATCAGTCCAAAAGGAAGCAAAACAAATAAAACATGACCCTACAACAACCAAACATAATCACAACCTGCTCGAGAAGAGATTTGTGTTGCTTCAACAAAGGCAACTGAAGATATAGCCTTAAGAGTAGAGAACATGTGAACAAAAAAGTACAATTTCAGAATATTGATTGATATCGAATACAGTTGGTGCATACAACATAAAGGCCTGCTGTTCAGGGCTGAAATATTATACCTAACCTGCCTAAGGCCCAAAAAATATCACCCCCGTGACTGTCACTAATTACATTAGTTCATATACAAAACACTTTGTTATCAATTGTCAAGCCAACCTGATGCCCCATGAGATTGGAAAGGTCCATGAGCAAAACCAGCATAGTTCACATCATTTGTATCGGTTTGTCTCGAAGAGAATTCCCTTGTTGTGCTAGCTAGTCCATGCCTCATTGCATTGATCTGAGTATACCTATCCCTGGCCGAAGCCCCAAGGGCTGGGGATGGAAGAGGGGAGGGTGTTGGAAAGCCATGATTTAATTCATCAAGGCGAGGAGCATACCTCTCAGTGGCGGAAAGACCATATGATGATGGTTGCAAGGATCCAACATGAGTCAACCCAGGATTTGGTGTTACAAACGCATATCGGGTGTGTGATAAATCAGACAAGTCTTCTTGACTTAACATCTGGGCTCTTGGGTTATCATACCCTGATAACCTATTATACAAGCCATTTTGTCGACCATGAACTTGAACATCAGAGAGCAATTCTAGAGCTGACAATCGCCCATCAACATTTGAGGTCCTTGAGTGCATATCATGCCCTACCAGCCTTTCACCCAAACCATCTGTCTGAACAGATGCTTGGACATGGGAGCGTATTTCCGGAAGAGAGAACCTCCCATCAACACCAGAAGACCTTCCACCACACACATCCAGGGAGCTATCTCTTCTATACTCGTAGCCAAGTTCCTGAGGTGCCGGGAAACTAGAGCTGACTGAGTCAACATTATTCGCAGCAGCATGGTGAAGATTGCTAGCAGTTCCAGGTTCTCTCGGAGCAGCACAAAAAATTTCGAAATTGTCACAAAAATCCAACTCAGACATATTTGAAGTATCCCCACCAGCTTCCTTTTCTGAAAGCAGTCCAAGTGTTCCTGGTGAACTATGTCCTACATCTTGTATAGGACCTTCCCGAGGTGGAGAAATACTCATGTCTGATGATTCATCAACTTCCCTAGCATTAGGTAGTGTTATGACTTTTCCAGTCTTCTTCCCTTCGCTGCTTTGAGAATTTACTTTAGACATCATATTATCACCGTGAAGAACATTCTTGCTGCCACGCTCCCATTTACTACCAATATTTCTATTACAATTGACGTTAGGTCGTGTACCAGAATTTGATGAACCATCAGTCTCCTTTGAGTAAGTTTTACCATCTGGAACACTACAATGATTTTCTGATAAAGGATGACTATCCATCTTAACAACTTTTCTACAAGCACCATTATTCTTTTCGGCATGTTCAACTACATCTTTCAATCCTCCACTTTTTATCGCCTTCTCAGATGAGCTGTGTTTGTGACCACGCTTCAAGGCTACTTGCATATGGTTGCTTGTCCAATCAGGTCGGCTCCACAAGAATAGAGGTGGGGGCTGATTATTCCACTGGTCCAATTGCTTGTCATTAACATCAGTGTTACCCGGCAAATAAAACGCCTAAAAATATAGACAGACAACCATCACTATAATTGGTTGAGATGGATAAATGATCGAACAAACAATCCCCACTCACGATATACTCAGCAGAGAGCAAAGGGGGCGGCAAGACAACATTTATCTAAATTTAGAAAGTAAAAACATAAATATTTATGGACAGAAATAATTAAGACTCCATAAAAGGGCAAAGGGGACGGTAAGACAACATTAATCTAAATGTATATAGAAAGTAAAAACATAAATATGAAGTTACAAACAGAAATAAATGAGAATTCAAAAAAAATCTAAATTCGTAACAGTAGTTAACTATAAAGTCATGAACAGTCACACATTCATCTTCGTGATTTCTTCCCCCGAAGAGGGCAAAGGATGCAGAAAACGTCATGCTAAATTTAGATACAGAAAAAAATATAAAGAAATTCACAACAATACTAGTTCATGACTACCATAAAATATAAAGAAAATATAAATAATATTCTAAATTCAGAACAAATAATATGCAGGTCATATACAAATATGAGCAGTCGCAGATACAAATAATATCATATGAAAACGTATCCAGAGAGCACTGCAATGATGACAAATTTATGCGCGCTTAAAGAATATCCAAAACAAAGGATTTCCAAGATAAGATCAAATCCTGAAAATGCAACCCACCAATTTGTTCATAAATAACATTTAAACATGGTTAAACCTGAATACATGTTCCTTATTAATAAAAGCATTATAGCAATAATAAAGAAAAAAACGATTCGAATGATATAGTTTTGTCAAACTTTCCTAATTTCATGTAATATGGGTCAAGTGTGCAGTTCAACATATATTTAATCATGGGTGTAAAACAGGAAAATATGACTAAAATATAAAATTAACATGAGCAAATAAAAGGCAAAAAGGTTTACAAAAAACATGTAGGCAGGCACTACTACAAAATATTGCACCACTACAAACAATAGAAAATAAAAACTAACGGCTCGAAGAAAGACAAGGTATATGATTAGAAAACATCCACTTCACACCCAAAAACAGCAATAATTCATCTCTAACTGAGATATATTCAAGAGAGATATAACAAGAGTATAGTTAAGGCCACGCCAAGCGTTAGAGCGGAATGAGACAGAACTGAAGCTCTAAACCAAATCATGGTGCACAATATGGATTAATGATTCTCGTACTAATGGAGTAATGGTTTCAAAACCAATGCACCAACCGAAATCATTACTAGCCTTTAAACATACCCACCATCAGCTCTTAGAGATTGTAACTTGACTTGGATTGACCACTTCATAATCTCATATTTTGAGTTCACAAAAGCAAGTTCAAGTAACCTTCTGGAACTTGTTGACAGAACAAGCCTTAAGTTAAAATACAATCAAGTCAAGCAACCCAAACTCATTTTTAACACTTCCTAGTCAAGATACCCACTTAAAGAGAAAACTAGAGCATCTAAGGAGAGAAAGAATTAACTGTTGCATAACAACTGTAAATATGTATATGCAGGCAACATCAAAGTACCGCTCAAATGCTCAGCTCAAGTTTTCCTGAATGTATTGAATAATGAGTAATTGATGCTTGTCTGTGTGATCTTTTGAGTTGGATCAAGTTGAGAGTTAGCTTCAAGAGGTGGTTGACGTAGGCAGCCTATGGAACAATCACACAGGAGCTATAATGTCTTGGACTTGACTAACTAGTTAGGGTAAGGAGTCATTGGTGAAGGAAACAGTAACCGCAAATTGAAAGGTCAATGCAACTACCATCGTATCCTACCAATGTGGTTCTCAAAAGTCCCGATATGTTTCCCACATGATTATTGGACAAGACATATGACTCATAGAACCGTATCATAAGGTTGGAGCATGAGGCCATCATAAAAAGCATGTTCCTGATATATACCCATCCACAACATATTCTCTATGCAGTTGCTCATTCGACAACACTCCAGACTGCATTTACAAACATGGTACCTTTCCGGCAAGCTTCTTCTCATCCTCCCATATGAGATCATATTTGGTTCCCCTCTTTTCATCCAATCTAAAACATCAAAAGAACACCATGAATCATATGAAATAATATACTCTAAAGTCTACAAACATAATAAAAGTATACTGCCTTTGGGTTTCCTTGGGCACGATAAGAATGATAAGCTTTGGTTTGAATTCCAAAGCCTTGTCGATGAACTTGTTGGCAAGGGCTCCATTGACCCCAAATGGAGGATTAAGTCCCATGATCTAACAACCAGGATCAAGCATTAATTCCGAAAGATTGTTAAAAATTGAATGCATAGGGCAATTTTTTTGTGCTCGTACCAGTTGAGAACCATTTGGAAGTTCAGCAGGCTGCACCTTCATCCAATCTCTCTTAACAAAGTTGAAATCATTCTGCATAACATTAGCAATTTACAAAGCTCACATTAACAAATAATTGAGACCATCCCACTACAAAATGATACAAACACCACATGCAAACCCCTTCTTTATTCTATGGTTTAAAAACCCGGACCAGACTGGCCGGTCAGACCGCAAAGCGGGGCGCCGGACGGTCCGATCAGGCCTCCAAAACCATCTGGGGAGGTCGGGCCAGTGAACCACCGGTCAAACCCGACGAACCAGTGGTCCGACCAGCAAGGGGATCTGATTAGGATCCTCCCTAACCAACATAGAAAAAATAATAAAAGAACCCTAACACAACCCACCTTATGTCCCCCCCCCCCCCCCCCCCCCCTCAAAACACTCCCTCACTACCTCCCCTCCCATCCGCTGTTTCTACTCCTGCCGGCGACAACCTCTCCTCTGGCAACTTCTCCGGACACCGATCTATCGTCTGACGAAATGCTTAGAAGTGTTGGATGATGAGGGGATTGAAGAAGAGGAGGAAATGGGGAATCATGAGAATGATGTATTAAATATACATCATGCTGACGTCACGGTCCAACCGGTTCGCCCACCAGTTGGACCAATGACCCAATGGTGCAGCCGGGTCGACATCCAGTCCGGGTATCTGAACCATGCTTTATTCTTCAAAGTTGGGGTTTCAGACATCAAAGTGTTAAACACCGTAAACACTTCAACATGGATGATGCATTATCAAGCATCAATCTAGCAATCCTAATGAACAAACCATCAGTTCCAACTAAGACAAACCCCCTTATAATGCTAATACTTGGGAAGCATGAAAATCTATCCGGAAAAGAGGTATACTTTAATCAAAGATAAAGAAGATGACCCAGTAAATTTACAGCAACAGATTCTTTTTTGATCCAATTTAAATAAATGGTACAATTGTATGTTTTCCAGTGATTCCTTTGAAATGCCAATTATCAGTAGAATAAGGGGAACGATGGCTGTGTGAAGGCAGTTTAGTCAAAACCTATATGGTGGAAAAGCAACACCATGTCAATGCTTCATTATGGCTCACTGAAAATGCAGTGGGCAGCAAATGGAGACATAACCCATGAGCATAATGATAATGGTCAATGCCATAATTAACACTATCACCAATTGGAAAAACTGAATGTCATGGAGAGAGCCTAACAAATTTTGTAAGCAAAACTCATACTCAAAGTACGCCATATATAACTCAGAAAGAAAAAACCGAACGTCCCAAGCAGAATAAATGTCCTAATAATAAATTATCTAACAATTACCTCTCCAGGTTTGACAAACTAACAAAAACTGAAATAAATAAACAAATATGAGCATACAGATCCATAAAAATATAGCTACCATACCTCCTTAGGGGAGAAATATATACATATTACACTTGTGCAAACGTATTTGCATATGTACCTTTGGAGAAATGACGTCATAATTCCGATAAGAGCAATTCTTACCCACCGCATCAAGTTTTTCTTTCATTAAGATGCTGAAGTCATTAGCACCACAACAGAAATCAACTATCTGTGAGAAGAGGAAATCATATTGTATGATAAATCGCATTAAGAAAAGAAAGAAAATATTAATAAAATAAGGAAATGTTCGTTTAACAAAACCATCATTGTGACATTTTCAAAGATGTCAAATTAGTGATAGTCTCTTTCCAATATAATTCTTACCAAATAGGTTGCCTGATCTTCTAAAATTCCAACAATAAAAAATGGCACAAACATCCTTTAACATAAAATGTCAATAAATAAAAGCAAACTTAATCAAACATTTTAGTAATATAAAATAACAGAGATGCCTTCCCTACATAATTCCTAGGTGAATTTAAAATTTAGAGCATATTCATAGAATGCTATTACTATTACCAAGTAGCTATCAATATTGATTCTTTCACTTCACTTGACATTGTAAGGCCCTCAAAGATTTTTTTTTATCGTTAATAGATATGAAAGAGATACAAGGTGACAAAGGGAAAATGAAAAGAAAGTGAAAACCAAGAGATAGCCTCTCAAGAAACAAAAAAGACAACCAAAACAAAACCACAACCCCATACATGAGAAGGGGGCCCAAACACCAAACGACATGGACTTATGACCCCAAAAAACACAAAACAGATTAGTCGTCTGTAAATTCAGCCCTCAAACCAACACCGGACAGCCAAAAGACACACCAGAGGACCTGAAATATTAAGACTCGTGTGTTACAACCATAAATCTAACTTGACACAAATTTTAAGTGTGAAATTACTGTATAGTTTCCATGTAACATATATAACCAGGACACCCTCGTGTTGCATCTCCTATAATTTTGTGTGGTTAGGAGTTTGTTCCAATTGCCTAAGTTTTATGTAACCAAATCGTGATGTATATTTTGTGATTTCATTTTCCACTTGCCATTCTAAAGTTTCTACAATTTGAAGTACTCAAACAAGATTGTTGACATAATTACTGTTTTCTTGGGAGCAAACATACTACAAGATAATGAGATCTTTGGGTATGTTTGGCAAACAACTTAACAAGGGAAATAGAGAGATAAGAAAAGAAAATTGGATTTTTTTCTTGTTTGGTTAGCAACTTAAGGAGAGAAATGGAGAGAAACCATCCTATATAAAATTGCCTCACAACTTCTCTCCTAAAATTGAGAGAAATTTGATTTTTGTCTATTCTTCCCAAAATACCCCAAAATGAAATAACATGGTTAGAGAAGCATGGGTATTTCGGTAATACGATGCAACCTTTTCTTTTCTTTTCTCCTCTCCATTTCTATTCTCTCCACCATTGCTATCCAAACACCATTAGGGAATAATTCATGAACTCACCACTCGGACTGTAGGCCCTAATCAAATCAGGTAGAATTTTGCGTCAAGAACTGACTCTATGAGATGAATATTGACTTTGTTTATAAAGAACTCTAAGCAATAATTTTCTAGCTTTTTCAATGTTTTCAAGTATCTCAATAAAATCGGGAAAAGAATTATCTATAAATACTCAAAGAATAGTTTCTTTAGTTTTTCAATGTTTGCACATTCGACATTTTATTAGGATTTAAATGCACATACAACATGAGTTTGTATTAAAACTGCATGGCAAAAGAAATAATAAGAATTGACACCTTGATGGGTAAAACCACTTCATTCAATTGTGAGTATCTTTTCAAATCTACGACGGAGATTGACAGGACACTTCAAAAGCATCCCAGCACGTGATAGAACATGATACAATCACACTTTTAAATGAATCAAATCAACCATGCAATTGTTTATAAGCAAACCCAAAGTGCACAACTCAAAACATGCGAATATAGATAGCAAACTCGTAGTACATGAGTCTAGAAGAGAGAAGACATGGAGTCAAAAGCCACAATTTCCCAGATAAAATCTAGATGCCAAACTTTAATACATTCTAAAGCCTTCACTACCAGTCTATTACTTCGCATATATTTGCAAAGGGAATCTCAATTTGAAGAGAGATGGATTAATAAGGGTAAATTATAATTTGCTCCCCTCAACTTTCATTTTGTATCATAGTGCACCCTTTCCGATTATCCCATGTAAATAGACCTAAACTCAAAACTGGGAACATTGTAAGGTTTTCAAAGTGATGGGTTCAATGTAAACTCGAACCACAAATAAAATCAAAGTGCAATTGACCAATTAGTTAACCCCAAACCTAGGAAGCACGGACACTTCTAAACAGTCTTCGTGTCCGAGTCGTGGCCGTGTCGAACACCGACACTCCTCGGACACGCCTTGGACATGTGTCCGTGTCCTTTTTAGAAAAATGTTGTATCCTCGTGTCCATGTCGTGTCCGTGTCCTATGTCCATCTCCGTGCTTCTTAGCCCCAAACATAGGACAAAAACTGTTGGTCGAAACAATATCTTTTATGCATTTTTCATTACTAGGAGAACACGTAATAAAATTGCACTGTAATAAAGTAATACGAATATACAACAAATAAAAAAGCATGCAAAGACTCACCATGTCGCCATTCCTCACATACCAGTGAAGCCTATCAACAATCTGAATGAAAGCAAGAAATACACAAAGTTGTATCAAATGCAAAGATGTACAAAACAAAGACAACTTGTCTATGAATACATTAAACTGTTGATGAATAAATCAGTAAAACACCTCAAAAAACAATAAAAGGTTGTGAAACTTTTATATGAACCACTAGACGAAGTTCATCTTACATTACCAAAATCCAAACTTTACAATCATTTGTCAAAACTTGCACAACAGTTAAAACAACAATTTTAAATTATAGGAAGAGATGAAAAAAAGAACATAATAAAGCAAATTAGCTGTGAAGCATATTAGAGACAGTAATGTCACGATCAAGACTCATGTCATTACTTCCACTTAAATTGGATACCTCTCAACTTGTCTCACCTAGTTGTGTTAATAGCAATGAGCTTCACCTCCAATTTCAACTTTTCGATATGATATCTAGCCTAAAGGACTAGTTGCCAAAAAATCTCTAAATGCTAGAGAAAAATGTTCCATGCCATCATGGGATTGTTTAGGATGCTCTCGCATTGATTAACCAAAAAATATTTTCATGGAATTGTACACTTGTAGATGATGAGGATAGTATGATAGGTTATATGAAACCTTCACCTTTTATGGAATCAAATGGTTCGAGGCAACCAAATATAAATCAAAAACAACATATACAACCCTCTTACGAGTTGAGAAAGAAATGGATGTGCATGAGAATATAAAACTTGCAAATACATGTCAAAAGTAAAGTAATTATACCTCTTTAAGAATGTCAACTTTCGTGAAATGACGCCCAAACGATGTATACAATGAACCATGGAGAAATGGTGACAAGTACACTTTGAGTTTGTTCTGATATCATTAGAAAGAGATGTACACAATTTTAATCAAGGAAAAAATACATAATGATGCTCATAAAAGCATTTGAAAAGGGGGAAGTCTATAATGCAAGAGGCTACATAAGTGGATGGTAAAGGGCAGACCCTACAAAAAAGGGCAAAACATTAAGAAATTTAGTATTCTCTCTTTACATAAGTTGATGAAAAGGATATATATCAAAATTAGAATATTCAAATGCCACTTGTCCAAATTAAACAATTGATAACAATGATATATATATCAAAGTTAGAATATTCAAGTGCCACTGGTCCAAACCAAACAACATATTTCTCCAACTACAACATTTAGTTCTTCAACTAACATGTGAAATTACAACTCAAATGGGCTTTGACAATGGTTAAAACAATTAGCCACACAATTTACAAATATAGGGAAACCATACCATTTCAAATCACAACCAACAACTTCTCCTTAAGTTGGATAAACAAGTTTGGATTTTTCAAGGATTTCAGGTTGTGTTGAACTCAACCAATTTCATCTAAATCTTGTTTAATAAAAGAAACAAAGCTAAAGGCAATGTCGGTGTTTTGAAAATCGGACCGGTTAGACCGTGAACCGGAGGCTTGTCCGGTCCGATAACCCGCAAAATACCGTTTTTGCGTCGAACCGTTCCGGAATGGCGGTTGAACCGGTTCGACCGGTCGGTCCAGCTGCAATTCTGGGTAAACGTATATTTGTTTACCCATATTCATTTACCCGAATCCAAAAAAAAACACAAACGTAAATAAATGGGTAAACGGATCAATATCTGGAGTACAATAATAGGGTGTCGAAACAAAAGGTTTTAGCGTCCCCTGCAAGGGTTGCCGCCCCCTACCACCTCCGCGTTCCTAATCAGACTCATAGACTCAACACTCTGGCCGGTATTTTTTTTTCATGGTTATTTTTGTTTATTTCTATATTTATGACGTCATGCTGACATCGCCGATTCGCTGGTTCGATTCAGTCCGACCCCGGTTGAATCTCTGAACCTTTGACGTTGTCGGTTCAACGCCCGCTTCAGTTTTGAAAACCTTGGGCGATGTAAACAATCCAGACAATTCTAACAGAACATCCAACTAACAAAATTGTTATATGAGAAAAACAATGTTTATGTTTTTAACGGTAATGATGAAAGAAATTTAATTACTTAAAGATGGTAAGATAACACCAGGGAAGCCAACAAATAACAAAGAGTTGGACATAAATCAAAACATACGCAATATTAGCGTATACGAGAAGGAAGACAACCCTATAAAAATAAAAGTTCTAACATTCTATGCAAAAAGGAGTCGCCCGTGTAGGTGTTATTGGATGGGGATAATCTGTTTTCCTGAACCCACTCCTTTGGGAGGGTGGATAGACATATAGGTCTGCTTTTCAAAAGTTTTACCTACTCTACAGAGTTTAACTATAGCTACTCCTTGATTTGAATGGGATGGGAATGAGATGATCTTACTTAATGAACCATTTAATATTTATACTTATAAAAGTTAAATCATGTGTACATATGGCAAACTTGGCAATCATAAATATTGCATGTTTTTACACGTGTAGACATGAGTGTTGAGGTGGAATTGTGAATCCTAAGGTAGATGCATGGAGTCATACAAGGATAGATCAAACAAGAGATGAGGATTCCGAAGAGAGAGTTGGAAGTAAGACCCTACCTTGAAGAGAAGTTTGTACATCATAACTTGGGAGGGAGTAGTCGAAAGAGAATTGAAGAACTAGATAGCTAAGTTAGGTTTAGACAAGAATGCATGTAAAGTGATTCATGTACCAAAATCGTAGTTCTTGTTGAGTTTCATTCCAATCTACCCTAATTAGTTTGGTGTAAAAGGCTTTGTTGTTGTATATAATACATTGTGAGGTACATTTCAAACCTTGGTTGAATTCTAGGCTTCGTATAGATATGTTGTAGAGCTTGTTGTATATCATGATAAACATTACTAAAAAGAAATATAATTGATTAAAAATATAGATATTATTAAAACGATATTAAAGATCCCAACCCATTTGACTTGTACCTCCAAGGTATCTATTATGCCTCAACCACATACCCACCCTAACTAAGAAAGGATATGGTATTTGCCCATGAAAAAGATCAATTTCCATCCATTTGTCAACTCCCAGTCGTCCACACCTTAACTATATGCAAGGAAAACCATTGTCAATGAGTGGAAAGAATTTTTTTGTACTGTCGCATCACCACTAACCACTAAAAGTAAAAATCGACCACGATGCAAAAAGTTACTATGATTGAGCCCCTAAATGTGACCATTGTATCGGTCCTCATCCTTTTTATTTTTTATCAACTTTGCCACCATGAACCTCATCATCGATTCATCATCATCAAGTAATATACGGGAATCGGTGGGATTTGATTTATATGTTTTTAACTTGTAATTGATTTGCATTAGTATGCAACATTGGAACAAACAAACATTTAATCCATCTTAAAAAGCAGTACATGTTCAAAAAAAATTGTGATAGTTGAGATTTGAAGGGAGACATGCGAGATATAAATTAGCACATGGATGGTGGAAGACAAATTGGATTTATGTGGATGCAATTGCAATCGGGATCACAAACAGTGGATACAAATGGGATCACACATTACTGATATATTTTTAAGTAGATCCTACACACAACCGGCCTCTGCTACCATGTTAAACAAGGTTATTTTTAATACCATGTTATGCAAGGTTAAATTAGGACTCTCAAGGAGATCTATACCTCAAGTCAATTTGTAAGGGAGACTTGTGTGTCTTTATAACCCACGACGTATATTTAGCTTACCTAATGCAGGACTATTCCAACACACCCCCTAACTAAGACCATTCCCACAGTCAACTTGCTATAATACCATGTTAAGGTTAGGTCAAGTCCCACAAGGGGCACTACACCTAGGCCTGGCAGATTGACACGGAACACGAAAACACGACACGAAAAAACCGTGTTTGGGTTTCAGGATTTCGTGTTTCATGTCGTGTTCGTGTCGGGTTTTGGGTACACGAAATTGATTTCGTGTCGTTTTTGTGTGTCTTGTTCGGGTACCCGAAAAAGACACGAAATACACTAAGTAAATAAAACACGACATTTAATCATGTTTGTACCCTTGGTGCATTGGTTCACACGTTCAGGCTCTCACCTAGGGATCCAGGTTCGAATCCCAGCCAAACATTTTTTTGCCGAAATTTGGAAAAACCGAAAAAAACTTGGGAACTCGCGATCCGCACCGACCGCTGACCACTACGACAACATCAGCATTCTGGATATTCCGGATATGTTAATGTACTCATCAAAAAAGTTTAATGTTTCTGGTGCTCTAAACGTTTAGTCCTGCATCGCTTGCATTATGTTTTACCTTTACTTTATAAACTACTTGACCTTGCCTCTTACCACTTACCACTGAAGTGTTGTTCCACCGATTGTGAATTGAGTTTTGTTTTCTGAATTTGTTGTACTCTAATAAATTATTGTAAGAGTAAATTCTAAGAAACGTTAAATATTCTTGTTGGTTTTCGTGTTGTTTCGGGTCGGGTTCGTATTTACCCGAACTGATTCGGGCCGTGTTCGTGTCCCATTTATTGGAGACAAAAAAACTTTCAGGTCGTGTTCGTGTCTTGGGAAATTGCCTTGTACACGTGAAAAAACATGACAAGAAAGTATACGACACGACACGATTGTCAGGTCTAACTACACCTCAAAAGTTGACTTGTAAGGGTGAGACATGTGGGTATTTATAACCCATAACACATTTAACTTTACTTGATGTGGGACTATTCAAAAACCATGAGCGACCATCACAAAATCTACACGTGAACACACATCAGATTTATGTGGATGCAACTGAGTTCACACACTCTAGACGGATATAACAATGTTCACACACGGCGAATACAACATGATTCACACATGGTGGATATAACAGGTTCACATACAATGGATACGACTAGGTTCACAGATAACTTATTTTTTTCCAAACAAATCCACACACAATCGTGCTTTGATACCATGTTCAGTAAGGTTAAGTCAAGATGCACAATGAGCTCTACACCTCAAAAGTCAGCTTGTAATGGAGGGACTTGTGTGCCTTTACAACCAACAATAGATACTTAATTTTACACGATGTGGGATTATTCCAACATTACATCATTTAAACGAATACACAAAATAATTATATCCTACTAAACGAATTCAGATGTCAATCGAAGCGGATATTACCCCAAATCGACGACACAGCCAATCAACTGGTTATTCAACCATCTAATTTTGGAATTAGGCAATGACTGAGTGGTGGTTAGGCAGTCATTGGGCGGGGGAAGGGCGCTCGGGCACCTAGACCGCCTTGGCGACCTAATCAATCTTAGGCAGCCGTTAAGGCGAATTAGGCAGTCGCCTTTTCAATCACTAGAATTGAGTTCATCCAACTACACCGCAACATGTGCCCATCAACAATCTAAACGAAGTTGTGAACCTTATTTAAAGCTTATATCACACAATTGTTGATTAAATCATCAAAACAATACATATTTAGCCTGATAACTTTAGGTTGTGTTAGTATAGACGTAGCGAGTTGCAAGAGTTAAATTCTCTTACAAATGTTAGTGAATTGATGTAGCTTGCAGCTTAATGAACCTTAAGTGTATCCAAAAGAGGTAGGTAGAGAAAGTACCTTCCATTTCATTATTTGGCTCACAATCTCAGGGCCACAAACATCTTTGGCATTTTCAATGCTCCCGCCATCCTCTCTTATTTTCTGCAAAGCAGTTTGCACAGCCTAACAATCACGGAAAAGGAAGCCACGTGAATGTTATTATGCTCTAACCTTGGCAACTAAACCATCAAATAGCACAATAAGAGAAAAAAATAGTACACCTCAACTGAGCCTTCCACTTTGCCTAATGTGATCGTCTTGTCAACTTGCCTTGCAGAATAAGAATGTGTAGATGGCACTGATTTTGTATTGATGAAATCTTCCAATGCTACTTCAGAGGACAATGATCTCTTCACCAATGCCAAAACCCTAAACCATAGTAAAATCTTTTTACCATGTAATTTGGTATAACATTACAGAAACTCAATTTTATGAACTCTCGATTATGTAACCTAACCTTTTCTCGGTATTTTCATCCACATGAGGTAAAGTTGATTGATTTCTCAAAGGAAGTAAGCTCTTGGCGACTTTAGATTCCAACCCCCTTCTAGCTAACACTAACTTCTCTCTCAAAGGTTTCTCACCATCAACCCCAATGACAAGTTCCTCTACTTTGGACGACATGTTTGGCTTCCTTCGTATCTCCGGGTCTTTAACTTTCCTCGGTTGTGAAGAGTCAACATTCTTTTTGCTCGAATTGCTTACTATTGACAAAGAAACCCGTTGGCTTTTTTGGGCACCAGTAGCAAACGTCTCAACACTTGAACCTTCAAATTTACGTTTCAATGAGGTCGTTATCTTGTTAGAAGAATCAAAGCCTTGCAACCTTTTCCTCGCGGGATCTTCAGGGAATAAGATATGATTCCTAACTGGTGTCCTTAGTGTTTCATCGATTTCATGTTCCCTGTAATGTTTCTTTCATTGTAAGTGACTTAATGCAAGGCTTTCAAATGAAGAAATTAAATAACAAAAACTAAGTAGATATACGTACAAGCAATATATCAGTACACGATTTGGAATCAAATTCTCCCATGCCCTCTGTGTCATGCCTTCTTCATCTTCAAAGCAAATTTCTCTGCGTAAGCCAAATACAATTGTCAATGGAAAGCAATTAAGGTGCCTTGCCTCGTCGATCATAGCAAATCTGACATCACTAACGTAGCCAATGAATAGGAGTTTGGACAAGGTAGAATTTCTAGAAACCAATCATATATTTGTCTTGTAACGTGAGCCAAACTAGATAAATAGCCATCTAGATAGCATCCTTACAAAAAATACATCACTTCCATAACCGACGACGTGGTGTTCTTCATCCGATACTTCCCCAAACATAAAAGAAAGGGTATCTCAATGCTCCACCATCTCCAACAACTCCACGTAGCAAATTTTTGATGAGTCCTGCTGCCATAATGAACTCGTCGATCTTCGATAATCAATATTGAGCCTCACACTACCTCAAACTTGATGTAGTTAAGATGCACTAATGTTTAGGTACAACTTCCTCAATGGCCAAATAGTGACCTTTTTTAATCAAGAGAGTTTCACATGGTAAAGATAATTTTTTAATATTTCCATTTCAGATGCAACACCGGGTGTGCCATGTGCTCCCACAAGGGATAGTAAGGAGCATTCTCACATAGTTGGACTATGTGGAATTTCAAATAAAAGGTCTCAACCTTTTTGCGTTCTTTAATTATATGGATTACCATTTTAAGAGGACTTAGGGGCAAGAGATGGTTATAAATTGGTTTTTAATTTTTATTGTTAATGAAACATTTTTTCAATGAAATCTAAATTGCAAATCTTAACAACTTTGCTTGATATGCTTATGAATATGTTCTCTCTCTACATTGTTAAGTGTTACTACGTTGGAACAGTCAAGCTTGTGTCCTAGATTATCCATTATTTTAACAGCACTTGGTATACGTGAAAAATGCAAGCAATTCCAAGACAAAGGTTCATTCAATTATTACCTTGGCAGGCACTTCCTATGGTACGATTTTGGGCACCTTCTACAAATCGCGAACTGTAGATCAATGCAGTTCTTATTCTCTCTTTGCTTACAAACGATGCATTTGTGTATTGGGCAAACAAATTTTTTCCCTGCAAATATATTGCTCTCCTCTATTGTCGCTTCACTCTTGTTCTTTGGATGAAGCAAGTTGGCGACACATCGTGGATGGTAGAAGCGGCCACAAGCAGCGGCGGCGCAAGGTAAAACCTTCAAATAAAACAAGTCCTTAGCATAGATTAGTCTGAAAACAAGGCATACAAAAAAGACAAATAAAGAACAATTATAAAACCGTGATAACTAAAAGCCCCAATGGAAGGGTGATTAATATAGAAAATCTAACCTCGACAACAGATGAATTACCGGAAGCTCCTAGTTTACCACAACAAAAGCATTGGTGCATATTGAAGCGGCAGTTCAGACACAAAAAATTTTGAATAGCCTGTACGAACAATTTATCCACAGTCAATGAAATTTGAACGTCCTTCGAGCACTTAAGCCACTACATTATAGTGAAAATCATTACACATACACGGATTTCAGCCCTTGTATAACCAAGGGTTCGGCAGAATGAACCATCACCATCTCCCGGGCTTGCATGAAATGACCGCAAACACTTCCCATCACAACTACATTTATCAAAGGACAACTTTTATATCTAGAGTATAATACAAGAGGAACACACTAAGAATCGTCATTATCCGATCAATTATGAAGAATCATCAATTATCGAAAGGTATGTTGTTTATTCTTCACTAGTCAGAAAAAAATTACGACGAACTAAATCTCAAAGCTTATCAATTTAGAATAGAAAATGAACAAATTGATTGTGATAAAAGTTCGGGCATGCGCGATTCGTATGTGATGCAACAAGTCAAGGCACAATGCAAATGCAGTATGCGGGAATTATACGGGTGCATATGTAAATCAAGATTTAAAAAATGCAATAATTACAATACTGTGCATATAATAGTTCTAAATACATGTGCACAAAATAGATGTCAGACTTGGGGGGAAATGAAAAATAATTCTAATCACATTTATCTTCTTTTTTCAAATAAAAAACATAACAATACAACTATAAAAGAAGATACACAGTGCAATTACATGCAAATTTGACATATAAAACATCAAAACAAATAAACATGTAAATATATAAGATTTTAAATTACTAGATAGATAAATAAAATGTTTAAACGATAATTGAAACTAGTTGAAGTCAGACCACACTAACTCCATGAAACTAGAAACAAGGGTTGAAATGGATGTCTATCAGTTCAAATTATATGGTTGTAAGATTGAACTTATGATTGAATCTCATTAATCGTTTGTTCAAACTTCAAATAGTTTTCTAATAGACAATAATCACATAAGAATGGAATGCAATAACATGAGAGTTGAAGGTATATATTGAATAATTGAAAAATCAAAAGTAATTTAACGAAGAAACAAAGCCACCAAAACCCCAACGTGTTTTAATTACGGCTTCCCCCTTAAACTATACATTGATATCACTTTACACCCCCGACGATGTGACAATTACCTCCCTTAACTTTCATTTTATTGAATTCAACCCAAATTCTAATCATATCTGACCTCTGATTCAATCTGAACTTTCACGTAAAACTAGGTTTAGGTGTGTATTAGGGATACAATGCAAAAAAATTGCAAAAAACTACAAATGTGTGTTTAGAGAATGGATTTTTTAAAGTTAAGGTAAACAAAGTGTTACAAAATGAAAATTCAGATAGGGTAATTGTCACTTTTTAAAGTTCAAAGATGTAAAATGATATTAATGCATAGTTTAGGAGGGAAACTATAATTAACCCATAAAAAATTGTCTTGTGAATTTTGATGCATAATCAATTGCATCACATGTTATGTGCCGCATGATACGGAGTGACATTTCTCAAGCTGAATTGGGAAATGGCCACATTTCTGAACCATGATTGTGATGTGGTGTACAAAGAAACTAAAATTTTCATTTTAGCGCGTTGTTGCATTCAGAAAACAAGATATTTTACATGATTGTGAACCAGCATGATTTACCAAACAACAAGATCACAATCATGTCAATTACATACTGAATAATGAGCAAATAAGGTAATCTATTGAAGCCTATATAAGGTACTTAGACTGACATTTGATTGATGAATAAGTTCAAATGCTTAGAGGCTTTGAAAACCTTGAAAACGTATTACCTAAGAGCCTATAAGGAGAAACAAAATATATAAATATCACAAATTCGGCAATAAATACTACAAAAAACAAAATATACAATTGTGATAAACTGATATGTAACATAATAGTTATCTCATAGTCAAAGAGAGACTACATTCGTTTTGCACTGTGAACTTCAAACTGACTTCTTAAATTTAAATGATTTATGTAAAACCTTCGACTTCGGTTTCAACATTTAAACAATTGCTACACAATTCATTATATTCAACAAACAATTAGGTCGCTCCTCCAACTAGAAAACATACCATAATATATCACCACCGTCATCACAAATAGCACAAACAGCATCGAAGCAATCAGCCTCCTCATGATCCATGTCATCTTCATCGTCATTGATAAAATTTATCGGTTTGGAATTGATTTGAGGCTGAAAAAGTACATGAAGAGTAGTAGCTATTTACTTCTATAACAAATGAAAAATAAGTGAGTGTGTGTTTCGGCGTGTGTTTGTGTATGCACGAACATACGTAATATATAAAGCAAGAGATTAAATATTACCTTGCCAATGGCATTGATCTTTTTTGGTACCTTAACATTTAGAAGCTTCTCCAACAACTGTTTTTTTTCATGAAACAATGAGAAGTACATACATAAACAATATGCTTGGAATGGTATATTTTCGCAACATCCTACAAATAGTCCATTGACTTTCCAAATGGAGATGGAAATATTTTTAAAAAAAATACGTAAGTATCCAAAAAGGTATCAGTTAAGGTTTAGATATACCAACAATATATCTGCTTGCAACTTGTTAAGCTGTTGAGCCAACTATGCTTAGATTTGGTCCATTTAAAGGTGATGTAACTTAAAACAAGCTGAGATCAACATGAGAACAATTACAATATGGGCTACACACCCAAACTCCCTGTGAACTACATAATTCACTTTGGGACATATGCACTCACATAGTGCACACGTCAAAATAAATTAATAGGGATGCTATTTAAGAACTCTAGTATAATCCTAAAGTAAGCAAAGTCCTTCCAAGTTATAATGGCACGAAGCGAGAGACCCACCTCATGCCAAGTAAAGTCAACTTCTTTGACCGACCATTCCCATGTGGAACATTTCCTTCACATCAATTGCTTAAGTCTAGAGCCTTTGGTGCCAATTCAAGACTTCATGAAAGGACTTAGATAGCGGGTATACATTGTATTACTAAATTCACCGTATTATGAATAAGCTAATATTTTCTCTCCATTAAGAATAAATCATAAAAATTATACTTAACTCACTCTTGAGTGCACTAACAAAAACCTTGTCAACCCAGCACCCAATTGTTGGCAACTACCGCTACCTATGCCAAAACCTTCCATATGGTTGATGCATCTCTGCAACAACCTACACTCCAATTAGATACATTGATCCCTCTTTCTTGTTTTTAATCACTTTTTTACCTACTTTTCTTAATTAGGATTACAAAAAAAACTACTTCGCCATTGAATTTATAACTCTTCATTAGAAAACATTTTGCACTTGATACTCAACTCATTCTCAAAGTTGTCCAAAAACTTAATCATCGAGCTCCAATTTTTATCCAACTACTTCACTGATCGAGCTAATTTTGGTATCGTGAAATTGTCGTTGAATTACGCCTTTATAGTACTTGGTCCTTTAAATGTAATTGTTTTACATATCAATTGCATGGCATACTGATACAATGCCTTACTTTCTTCTAGCCCAAGCATCCAAAGGGAAGTGTCACCATTAAAATATTTCTTTTGTCCATTGCAAACCAGATTTATGCATAATAGCACTAGAAGTTTGACAAGAGAAGCTAGTGAGACTTTGATCCACAATCCCAAAAAAAAAATACCTCGGAGTTTGCTAAAGCATTGTCCTTCCTCGTCATTTCATGAATGAAAGAAATGTGATCCATAAGGTCAAATTGAGAGGCTCTAACTTCCCAATGGCTGCAAAAACATAACTTAAGATTCAAAATATGGCACTAAAAATAAGAAATGCATTGTAGAATGTATGTAATTTGAATTCAAAACCTGAAATGTTTCCCCACATGATCCCACAAAGACTGCCCAAATGTTTTTGGGTTTCTTTTAATAAAATGAAGGCAATGGATGGTGACCAAGATCTTTCTAACAATCGGTTCATAACTCTTCCTAGCTTTGAAGAGCTTGATCCATTTTCCCTTCTTGGAAAGAACACAGATTTCAGGGTGGAACCCATTAAGTTCCAACTTCCATGCACACACTTGCTTGTAAATCTTTTGAAGGCCATCATCAACATCACCAAGCAGAAACACTTGCTTCTCACATGTTGGGAGACTTTGCCCCTCCCACACAAAAGGCAAACAAGAAAAACACACGGGCTCCTCTCTCTCATTCACAAAATGATAACCACTTACGGATCGTAGCAACAGGTCCTCGTCCTCAGAAGAGGACATCTTCCAGCAAACCAAAAATCAGAGGAAAATCTACAAAAGAAGATACAAATATCATTTATCCAACACAATACTCAAATATGCAATGACGGGTGGAACTAAAACCCACACATTCAACTTCAAGTTACACACAAACTTCGATACACATCAAGTACAACAAAAATCCACACTTAACGAAAAAAGATTTTCCACCAAACTAACTACCTTTTTCTACAAATCCACTAAGCAGATTAAAACCATTGGAGAATGGATATAAAATTAATGTCCATAAATCATTCTTTTGACACGAGACTCTTGCGCTTCGACAAATTAATGAAATAAAAGATGCATGACACGAGATTTTTCCAGCAAGCAATGTTTTCAGTTTCCACTTATCAATAATGCATGCGCAATTAGAACTACACATTTAGTATACCACAAATCCATGCATCTAAAATATACCTATTTTCAACTAAGTCGACAGGTTACTTCGTTTAAAATTTCACTAAGATGACACAGACAGGAGGTAAAATTGTAAAATAATGCTCCTCGTTTTTTCAACAAAAGTACCTTACACGGATACAAACAAAAAACATTTAAAGAAGAATGTTGCCAAAATTCACATTCCAAATTTCCATCCACCAACCATAAGTGTACAAACACAACTAAGCATCGAGTACACGACACACCCACACCATCAGAAAAGACATTATCCACCATTCAACTAAGCACTTTTTTTATCAGTAAGGTAAACTAAGCACTCTCCCAACGTAACACTTCCGTATTTCCACGACCCTCAGCATTGTGAGTGGTGTCCAAAGAAACGAAATTAAGCACACAACTACAAAGCCAAAATGCACATTTCCAACTTCCATCCACCAACCACAAGTGCACATACACTACATACCAAGCGTTGTTAATCCATGCCATCAAAAAAGACATCTTCCACTATGCAGACTACCTACCTAATCTAGAGATCCACTTGTAACTTATCAGCTAGAAACCAACAGGAAAACCTCATTTACCATCACCAACCAAAAGTACACACACATCCACAAATCCAACACCAAGTCAAAATCCAAAGGTTAAAACCTCAAAAACCACTCCTCCAACACAAGACTTTTCTATTCCCACACAAAAAACGAAACGAAATATGTCTACAAACGAAGCGAAATCCACATTTCCAACTCCCATTCACCAACCAAAAGTACACAAATACATCCGAAAACCCTCAAAAACCACTCTTCTAACACAACACTCTTCCATTTCCACACACAAAACCAAACAAAGCACGGGACTACAAACGAAGCCGAAATCCACATTTCCAACACCCATCCCCAAACCAAAAGTAAACAAACACATCCGAAAATCCTCAGAAACCACTCCCCCAACACAAGACTCTTCTATTTCCAAACGAAACGAAACATGCGCCTACAAACGAAGCCGAAACCCTAATTTCCAACTTCCATCCACGAATCGAGGAGACGAGGGGACGGGAGCGTACCAGGACGAGGGAACCCTAGGCGTCGGAGACGAGGCCGGAACCGCCGGGGACAAGAAGCGACGGCGGAGGTGGCGACGGGAGCGGGCGAAACCCTAGACGACGGTTTGGGGAGGGAATGGTAAGAGGGGTGAGGGAGTGGGATTTGGGTGATGTGTACGTGCGCTGGAGAGGCGGTTTGTTTGAGGACTGGAGGGGTAGTTTCGGGATTTTATTGGGAAATTTTTGATTTGATTAATTTGTCACAAGAATGTTGATGTTTCTGTTTTAATAGTTTGTTACCTTAGTTTCATGATTAATTGATTTGTACATGTTTCTGTTTTAATTATTTGAGGACTGGAGGGGTAGTTTCATCGGCTCCACGACGAGAGCTCGTTTGAGAATCCAACTTCTACCCAGTTGAAGGTGAGGACACGATCCCATGACACTAGAAGATGGAGGTGTTTGGATGGCAGCGAGGAGGAGTTTCTTCACTTGTCTTGTCGTAGCCAAAAACCTGATTTACCCATCAACCATGGATGCCCACCTCGTTTTTATTGTCCTCCCCCTCCCTTACCTTTGTCCCCAAGTCATCGATTGTCTTCCCTCTCTTTCTTCTGATATGCAACTGTTGAGCCCGACAACAAGTGTTAACATGTCAGACATTCCACTTGTGTTCAGCCCCTAACTCCGTTGCCCTTCTGCTACTGCGGCCGATCGGTGTAGGTGTGGCGGAGACTTGAAGAATGTGCTCCAACTGTGGTGTACTTTGAATGCAGTCGTGATCTGGTGGGCAACATTAGACCTTTACTCCATATTTTGTTCTTCGAATGCATATTTTGTTCGATTATAGTTGTTTGCGCCTTTTCTAGATGGCTCACCTTCTCTTTCTATGTTTCTGTCTCAGCTTGATCCATTTTGTTGCCACTACATGTTGCCAGAGGAGTCGGTGGTCGCCACCATTCGGGGCATGGTCGCTCACTTAGAGCAGCGCATTGACAAGCTGGAGAAGGCGTTCTTAAGGACCGTAGAAGGTCTTGTGGAGCGCGTCGTCGACAGGGTGCTAAACCGAGCAAAAGAGGAGGCAAGAGGCCCTCCTGAACCCAGCCCCTGTGGTAACCATTTACATTACCGAACACTTGAACTCTTGTTTCTTGATTATAGAAGTCGTGGCCATGCTTCTTTGTTTGTCTACGTTGTGGATTGCATGAATCTTATTTCTTGGAAGTACATGTGTCAATTTATAAACTGCTACTCGTACATAGGTTGTAGTTGTCCACATTGTCTTCATAATAGTTTGTCAACCTCATGCTACGTTTACCTGAATGTCTCCTAATAGTTTGTACAATTCATATTTGCTAAGTGGTAAATGTCTTATTTTGCACTAAAAGCAACTCACAAGTTCTAACCAACTGCAAGACCAACAACATCAACACCATAGCTTTTAGACTTCCAATTAGTTGTGGTAAATATGTATGACCACCTGACTTGATCTGGTGTTAGCTGTTTGTAACTTCTGTTAATAAATTTTGATGGGGTAAAATAAGTGGTATGTGTCAATGTAGATTATTTAAGTAGGCAAAGTGGTAAGATTCTTTTCTCTTGTGCTTGTATTGGTGCTTTATTGTTGCTTCTACACAACTCTGTGGGTTTGTCTCTCTAGTTATTTTTTTGGTTCTTCTCTTCATTGGAGAATTTGGGTGTTTATGGGACTACCCAAGAATTGTTTTTTTATGATTTCTTGTTATTTTTTGCTGAAAATCTGGGGGGTTTCCTGTGTATAGGGGAACATTTTATTGGAGCTACACTATTTTTTCTATTCTTCCTGGTTTTGGTTCCAAATTTGGGTTAGGTTGGTAACTCTTTTTTCTGGAACTATTTAAATATTGGTTCTAAGAAACAAGAATATGGGTGTTGTTTTCATGATTCCTAATGCAGAATGATCTTTATTGGTTGTAGAGATATACACCATTTTGATGTCTGCAGAATGATCTTTACAATGACTTGTATGTTTGTCCAGTTGTATGTCAAGCTATTTCAAAAGTTTAAATTTCTCCAAAGTTGATTGTGATGACTGAATTTATGCTCCACTTCCAGCATCAACTCAAGTAAGTTGAGTAGTAATTATCTGACAGGTACAAACCATTATCTACTAATGAGGCAGCAACGGTTGAATCAACTCATCCAGACAAGGTTTCCAGATGATTTGTTAATACATTTGATTTCTTACTCCAAAAAATCCTCCAAAGGTTTCCAGTCAGGAGCTACTTCGCCTCCATCAAATAAGAAGTGTCGAAGAGAAAAATTATTTGAGTTTCAAATATTAAGAACCAAAACTGATGTACAGATAAGAGGAAAAAATAATCCATTGTAATTGTTTTATGTGTCAAAGACCAATATTTGTTAAGCATGATTTAAGATCCATTTAAGAGTCTATAGGTATTAAAAGTAGTTTATAAAAGAGTTTACAAAAGGATAATCTTCTACAACCAGTTTTACTAGAGACCGTAGAATCCTTTAACCCGATTCATACACAACAGAATTGGTCATACATAATACAATTAGTCCTAGCACTTTAAAGGTACATCCATTTTGTTTGGAGAACTAGTTAAATATTTCACTCTTTCAGCTCTTCCTGAAGCCAAAATATACGGCTCTAGCCAGCAAGCATAAAAGATTGTCGGGTTGAGAAGTTCTTGAATTTTTGACACATTCTACTTCAGTCTCTTGTACCTGGTTTCACACTACACTCCTCCAAGAGTTGTACACATAACTCCATATTATATTTATTTAGCGATTGATTGATTCGTTTTATATTAAACCGCAAGTGCAAGGCTGCGTTGAAGCAGTGGCAAATACGGGTCGATCCATAGGGAGGTGTGTCGACTTTTGGTTTGTGCGAAGGCGAGTGGGAAAGAAAGGATAGAAAGATTGGTTACATTAAACTACACTAATCTAAACTAGGAAACTAGAAAGCATGAAATGAAATGACAAAACAAACAAAACTAAGCAACTAATGAAAAGAGATAAAACTCAGGAATGGAAAACCCCTAAGGGGTGGAGTGTGTATACATGAAATAAGTGTGGTGAATGCATACAATAAGCTCAAGTGTGGTTAGTGTTTGTTAATGCATAAGAAGTACCTCATGACAAGACCTATCATTTACAACACTAACCTAGGTGATTAATATGAGCAATGCAAGGTTGTTATTAAGAACATAACGAGCATGAAGTGTACCTAACTATGACAGAAATCATCAAGTAAAGTTCTTATTAATTCAAGCAAGCATACTAATATCTCTCACAACAATAACATCTAGCATTCGTACCACCTACATAACATGTACATACCTCTACTCCACCCCCTAAGGGGATGGAACTACTCACTCATAATTAAACTAACTACATTAACAAAATGAAACATTATACTGAAAATAAATTCAACTAAGCAAGAAAGGAACATTAAAGAAGCTAATTGAAAAAAACATAAACTAAAGAAACATGCAAGAATTAAAATACTATTAAAAGAAATTAAGAACAATTATTTTATTAACAGTGACTCACATTGAAGGTAGCATTCTTCTCCACCTTTAGTTTTGCTTCAAGGCTTACTCCTTAGCAGAGAGAATGTCACCAAGCAATGGGTAATTACAATGGAAGGTGAAAAGTTCTATTTATAGCCATAGAAAAAGGTAATCCGGGACAATCCCCCGATGTGAGACTAAACAAATACCAAAAATAACCTAAACATCCTCTAATACACGCGCTCCAGAAGTTTCATAGGATCCGGACCACCAATTGGCGGTCTACAGGATCCAGATCGAGATGAAATTTGTTTTGGGTTTGTCTTGATATATTTGTTGGTCTTGGATGCATCTACTTCGCTTGTTGGAGCTCCGACCCGAATCAAATTGTCAAAATACTCCCCATGATGGTGTGAAGTTTCCTGTTTTGCTCTTAGGTCCTTCAGTCTTACATTCAGGTCCTTCTCCCTTGCATCTTAGTCCACAAGTCTCACAATTAAGTCATTTTTCCTGCTTTTGAGTCCTTTCGTGGCTCTTCTCTTCAAACCTCTTTATTTCTGAAATTCAAACATAAAACTCGTCACGTAGCATTGCTTAGGTGTAAGATAATGGATACAAGATACAAATATGAGCATGAAATGATGTCAATCAGAGATCCAATTGCATCCTCGCGTAAGGTCCTCATCTTTGACTTTCCTCCCGAACGCCACAAAGGTTCGATGTTATTTCCGCAGCTGCAGGCGTCGGTCTGGGTTTTTTGGGCTTCACACTACCACCTCTGTTGCCATCTCGGCAATTTGTGTCCTCATTTTTTCCCTCAACTGACTCGGCAATTTCTTCATCTTCATGCATGTCGATGCAATAATGTGGGAAAAGATAGACTTCCCAGTTATGAGTTTCAACTTCAATCCAGATTGTCCAGGTATGAAGTTTGTATCTCCGTTAGATATATGGTCACCAAATATCACACAAAGTTCATCCTCAAACTCTAAGCCTTGGGTCTTAAACCTCTTCACCTGCCTCTTTTCTAAAATTAAAATGTCATCAATACGAAGTGTTAGCATGCAACACAACATTATTTAAAAATTAAATGATAGGACTTATACTACCTTAGCGGTCGTGGCCCACCACTTCTTGTCTGCAATGAACATCTTTTTTTGGTCATCTCATCCAATTCTTGTTTGCTTCTTCAACCAATGCCAATTGCGGTAAGCTTTTTTGGTTTTATCCCAATGGTTTTTGTGTTGTGCCCGGATGTACTTCGTGTCAGTTACTTTGAAGAAATTATCTTCTAAATTTTTCTTCCCCTTCTTCATTAGGACATTGCCATCCTTGCTACCGGCACGAACCTCATCTAGGCACAACATAACCCAAATCCTGTGGTGGGAAGAAGACCAATGAGCCTTGCTCCTCTTCCCATCACCATTCCCCTTCTTCTTCATTATCTTTCCATCAACACTTTGACCCCCCAATGACTTCAGGAGGTGTTAGTTGTGGAGATTCAGAAACAGTGTGGTTCAACAAATGTCAGCATTGGTGAAAGGAGTGGGTGTCTATACTGCAACAGCTTGGATTGCCCAATGATGGTGGAAGTTGTTACAACTGTAACTCAGCCATCCAAGATTTGTCGTTTGTCATTGACGAAGGGGTTCCCATTCCTTCAACCATGTAGCAAGAAGTTTATAAAAAGAAATAGTGGGTAGTGAAAATAATAAATGATAAGGCAAACACTAACAACGTTGATATATAGAAGTACCAAATCTGACAAAGATCTGCTTTAAGGAGTACATATCAAAGTGCAATATTACAATAAACAATATAGTTGAGGTAATATAAGTGGTTACGAGCTAGAATACACAAAATAATATCATATCACATTACAACCCTCTACTTACGAAAATTGCATCTCGAATGCGGTTGCAGAGTACTGTTTAATACGTTTTAATTAACCAGAGTCCACCAGGTAATATTTACCTACACATATGCCAGTACAAATATCTATTACCATAAAATATAATTTATTAAGGAATGTAAATTATCACTTGTTAGGTTCTATTGCCATTGGGGCATCGGGAAGCAGTTGGACTCGTAAATAGCCTGGTTCAACACCCGATTGTCGTGTGCACTACCTTCCCAACCAACCAACAAGAAAATAAATCGCATTCTGAAGTCACACACTCCAAAAACATTTTGAGTTGTGTACTTTGGTTGTCGGTACATAGGTTGTTTTGCTTTTGGAACAGCCGCATGAATATGGGTATCATCTAAGGCTCCTATGCAGTCTTTAAATTACGGGATAAACTTCCCACCTTGGTGAAGCAATATATGGTCAGGAATTGCATTCAGGTCGTCTTTTGGTTTGATCTGTCATAGGACCAAATGGTCATTGCTCTAAGAACATGATTAATGTGACGACTAATTGTTTCCCCTGAGTGCTGAAAGTATTGTTGCAATGCCCGGTTGACAAGACCATGACCTAACACATACAAGAAAATATGCATCTGTTCTTCTACGATTACGTTTCTAGTGGGTGCTAGAAGTCCTTGTTCCTTAAAATTTTCACATAAATTAACGAAGACTTGATGTAGCATCCGACACCTGTCCAAGCATACCCGGTCGTGACCATTAAGTTAATCTTCAGTCCTTTGCTGACTTGTACAAGGCGTTGTGTGCACTTTAGTTTTGACTAAATATCTGTCGACATATTCTTGAACACTCCACAACGGAAGAAATCACATCCTCTAGCACCTCATCCTCCACAAATTGTTGGTCCAATCTTTCGGCACTCATATTTGTTTAACTGATAAGGCAGTTAAAACAGGAAAAATAATTTAATTTCCAAACTATATAAGTTGCCAACCCTAAAATATATATCCTTTACCGCCACTATAATATATATACATAGAACCCTTAACTATATATAACCGTAACTAGATAAACATGATGGCAACACTATATATTACCACTTAATGTACATTAAAAAAACCAACAGGACAATATTAATCCATCCATGATTTCATCAATTGATAAATTCTTTTGGAATGAAAATATGTATACACAAATTTACCACCAAAAAGTGTATGTTTCCTCCTTGCTCCGAAGACCAAACACTAATTACAAACACAAGATGCTTGTTCCAGACCACTATAGGTTATTATGATAAGTACGTTACTGCATATCCTAATTTCTGCAAAAGATAAACGATAGAAAGAAATGGTTTTTTAGAGAGTAATTTTTAAATATACCCCGCTAATAACCCTTCAATGTATCAAGGCATGATCAAGAAATTATTCTTTTTAGAGAGTAATAACCCTTATACGACAAATAACACAAATTCAAAAGCAAAAGAACTCTGTTATAACCTCTGATCCTATCATACTCAACCATAAACATTTGCTGGAGTAAATAGCAAACTGAAGTTAAACCCAGGGGAAGAAAATAATATATGACAAATAAGATATGACAAACCAGATTAAATGAGAAATAACACAAATTCAGCAAACTAAAGAGCAAACAATTCGGAATCTCAAACCCAGTTAAACCAAAAAGTGCTGCATTTACCAAACACATTTAAAAAACATGAAAGAGAAAACTGAAGTTCCCTTAAAAATTCGAGTGTATAACGAAGCATACATGAACTGTCAGAGGAGAAGCCCGAACTCAAGTCGACGACGGCGAAGTCCAGTTATCTGTTGTGCGAGGGAGAAGGGAGATCTTGACGGGGAACGAACCAAACAAGGTTTGCTTCACGCAGGACATGTGATCCAATAGGGTAATCCCCTGTGGCAAGATCGGTAATTATCAAGATGATTGGAAATGTAATTAACGTAACGACGAGCCCAATTTCAGTGGCCAAATGGGGATAGAAATTGGTATATCCTGAAATGAGCAGGGGTATTATGGTCACAAATTAAACACCTCAACCCAGCAACTTCATGAGCTGCGAGAAGCTCCTCACCTGAGCTTCTACCTTCACGTTCAAAATAAACCTCAATTTTCGTGCACGGAGCGCAACTCCACGGGATCTGCTCGATGTTTGGATGGTGCAAGTCTACTGTAGCAGCTCCAGCCCCATCAGGGAGAGAGATCCCCCCACATCCAAACAAGGTCTTAAACTAGTTTGGTTTTTTGGAAAGAAATTTAGATATGAACTGGAGCTGGGTTTCGGTATTTTGTCTGGTAGTTGTTTTTATGCCCGTTTTGATTGTAAGTCGTGGGTTGAGATGCAACCGAATTATCTTGGCGTATTTAAAACTATTTTAGTTATTAATGATAATTAGCGGCGATAGTTTCTATCGAATATAACAATTGTGTCGAGAGAGAAAGAGTGAGAGGATAAGTAATGGGATTTGAAGAGAAAAAAAAGTATTGACTTTTATATATTTCTAATTCCATATTATATTTCAAACATCTAGATGTGCGAATGTGACTGAGACTACTGGGATTCTCTAATGTGTCTGAGACTGCTGGGATTCTCTAAAATGAACTAGTCCATGTTGGTAAGAAAAAGATAAATCAGTAATGCTACACTAAACAAGGTTGGGGGGGGGGGGGAGACTTTTTTTTCCAACCTTTGATCGTGTAACCATTCTTCTCTTAGAGCATATTTAACAGCGCCCGGGCTACCCCCGGGCGCCCTGCACTCTCTCTCTGCCACGTCAGCTTCTCTCTCTGCCACGTCAGCTCACCCAACCCACCCAAAAAAACCCCTTACCCATGCCCAGGCTACCCCCACCCACCCTACACTCTCTTTTATCCACATCATTTCTTAATTAAACAAATTTAATTCTCACACAACATTTAACAAATTACATTTTATATAAATATAATTTTAATTACATTATAATTATATTTTAACTCGAAATATTGTTAATAATTACTGGTAAATCACGAAATTATTATTAAATATTACGGAGCCACGTTACATTTAAGACAAACTGAAATAGGAAATATTACAATCAAAGTTAAGAAACAACAGTACATATTACATAAACTAAACTTTTAAATACTACATGACAAACTACGTTAACCGATTTTCAAACCGCTCCTCGTCCGTAGTGTTGCCATATATGCTCAATTAAATCGCCTTTCAGATCCAAATGTTGGTTCCTGTCACGCACTCGATCTTGATTGACAAAAAACTCGTGAATATCCGCTATACGATCGGTCGAATACGACGTTGCCTCAGCTGAAGTTCCAGGACGATCTTCCATAAATTCGCGAATATCTCCAAAATTAGCATAGCAGTCGCGTTCGTCCTCCACTATCATGTTATGCATGATGATACAAGCTGTCATTATTTTGGACAGAACGTCCTTGCTCCAGGCAAGAGCCGGGTTTCTGATGATCGCGAACCTCGCTTGCAACACTCCGAAAGCGCGTTCAACATCTTTACGCGTTGCCTCCTGCACTTCAGCAAACAATCTGTGCTTCGGGGTGTGAGGGTGAAGGATGGATTGGATGAAGGCCGCCCACTGTGGATAAATACCATCAGTAAGATAGTATCCCATATCATATTGAACATCATTTACCTCATAATTAACAGGTGGTGCTCGGCCTTCTAGTATGTCGTCGAAAACCGGAGATTGTTGCAGGACGTTCAAGTCATTGCATGAACCCGGTATTCCGAAGAAGGAGTGCCAGATCCATAAATCGTACGATGCCACCGCCTCAAGGATCAGAGTTGCTTTCCCAGCACGTCCTTGATGTTGTCCCTTCCAAGCAGCTGGGCAGTTTTTCCACTCCCAGTGCATACAATCGATACTCCCCATCATACCTGGAAACCCACGTTGCTCACCAACGTAAAGTAGGCGTGCCAAGTCATTTGCAGTTGGCCGACGTAAATACTCAGGGCCGAAGATGCGAATAACACCTTCACAGAATTTGAGGAGAGCATTTCTGGATGTTGCCGCACTCATTCGTAGGTACTCATCGATCCCATCAGCGGCAACGCCATATGCTAGCATTCGCATTGCTGCCGTACTTTTTTGTAGACCGGAGATGCTCATCCTACCAGTTGCGTCCGGTGTTCGTTGGAAGAAGACATCAGATGCTTCGATGGCATTGTGGATGCGCAGGAAGACATGCTTTCTCATCCGAAATCTTGTCCTGAAAAGAGTATCAGAATACACAGGGTTGTCAGAGAAATAATCGTCTACAAGGCGTCTGTAACCTAGTTCACGATCTCTATCTGGGTTCGTCGTTCTCCTTCGACGCTGCTTAGGACGTGTAGTCCTTTCGTAAACAACCTGTCCGGTTAATTCAATAGCACGGTCCATTAGATTTAATGTCTCATTCCAGTTATCATCGTCGGATTGACCGGAGTTTAAACTATTATCCGACATTGATGAGAGAAGAAGCTAACAAGTTGAGAAGTTAAGGAAATGTGATTTATCAGGAGATAAATAGATGTATTTATAGTTGGGAGGGTTTGGATGTATTTGTTGCACTGTTCCCGCGTGATTGCACATAGTGTACGCGTGATTGCAAATAGTGCACGCGTGATTGCAAACAGTGCACGCGTGATTGAAAATAGTGCACCCGTGATTAAATATTGCACTCGTGATTAAACAGTGTATTGGTTCTGGAAATTTCTTAATTTTAATCACCTACAAAAAATTATTACCCCACATTTATAACAAATACCCAATCCATTAATAACAAAACCAAAACTAAAAAAAATTCAAAAAAAAAAATTAAACCAATGGGAGGAGGACACATGTCCCCCTCCCATGGGCGCCCGGGCGTCTGCCCGGGATGCCCACCGCCCGGGCAAGTGCCCGGGCGGGCGGCCCGGGCGGACGCCCCACGGGCGCCCCGCCCGTTAACGGGGGTGCGCCCGGGCGCCCGACCAGGGCGCCCGGGCGGGGCACCCCCGTTAAGGGTGCCCTTATATGTACATATATATAGGTAAAATGGAGTTGTGGTGCCACAACAGCCAACATGGTTACATTGTCCATCGTAACCGTTCATTATTTTAAAATGAAAAGTACAAAAAAATGGTTTACATGTATCCTCCAACTTCCAAGACATGACATACATATTCTACCCCACTTCTCTTATTTTCTGGTTTCGATATTCTTTTCTCCAACTCTAAACATTAAAGTAAAACCTAAAATTATCATTAATATTCATATCTAATGGCTGCCACTACGAGTGCATCTCAAAACAAAAATTTGACTTTCTAAACTTCAAATTACCCAAAATCAAAAATTATATTTATGTTTTCACTTCTTCCCAAAATACATCTTCAAAAATCGTAGGTCCATTCCCTTTGACTTAACATGAAACAACCTCTTTCTCTCTCTCTTTCTTTCTCTTTTTCTCTCTCTCTCTCATAACTGAGGCGATGTTTGGAGGAAAGGAACAATCGTGTTTTGGACAAAAAAATCTAAATTATCAATCTCATATGGCGTGCATATCGAGTTCATATCGAGTCAATCTAAATTACAGTTCTCTACCCTCAAAACGGTTCGAATTTCAAACCGTCAAAAATGTCATCCAAAACCACACGGTGAAAAAGAGCATTTTTTCAAAAAAATGGAGGCAGTTATGAAGGGAAAACAATTTCAAGATCGAGGTCATATCGAGGTCATTTTTCACATCATATCGAGCACTAAGTGAGAACGTATCGAGGTCCTTTTTTGCTACTATCGAGCTTCGTCGGAAATAGGGGAAAACGGTCTGAAATTGACATGGAATATATATTGCACATTTTAATTGGAAATTGTTCCATCTATATACTTCTTTCAAAAAATAAAATTCAGAAATTGGTCCACACTATAATAAATTACAAAATAAAATACATAATTGTTCCACGTCAAGGTCTGACATTTTGGAAGAACAGGTCGACGGTCCATTTATCCGTGATGTCTGCATGTTCTGGTCTGTGATGGTGGTGAGGGAAAGATTCGCCAGACAATGCGCTATGTACTTGACAACGTATATGTCACAAACTCCGCTACAAAATTAACAGAATTAACTGTAAACATATGGGGAAAAACTAGGGCTGAGCATCGGTCCGGACCCAGCCCGGACCGAACCCGGACTCAAATGCTCTCCGAGGTCCGAACCGAAGACCAGACTGGTCAGATTCAATCCGGTCAAAAAACCCAGAACTAATCAGATTTTTGTGGGGAATTTTGGGTTTTGGACTGGGTTCGGACCGGACCAGACTGAAACCCAAACCCGTACTGAGGTCTGAACCAAAAACCAGACCGACTGGATTCGGTCCGGACCGAACCCAGACCGAAAAATGTTCTCCCCTAGAAAAAACCCATTAACCAACCAAAGTAATCACGAAATTTACCTATTCCGGGTTTGGGGGACCTCCTCTATTCTGAGACGGTGCCATTCGAGCTTCAGCGGTTTACGTCATTTTAAGGACTTCAATTTCGAGTGATCCTTAAATAGCGCGAAAGCATAAATTAAAGAGGGTAGGACACGACACCACAACCTCATTATTTTCTCTAGCTCTGCCTCAGAAATGATCGAATGATCGTCAACTTCCCGTTAGGAAGTGATAGCTCAACAACAAACCAATGTTGGTTCCTATAGCTCTGGCACCAGTACACATAGTAAATTTCCCTTCCAAGAAGGCATGGCCTGCTCGTCTATCCTGGTGAGCAACGACATACATGTTGAATCACAAGTAAACGTCCCTGAATTGTTGTTATACATGTCGTACATGCCTGAAATCCGTAGATAGAAAAAGCAGCTCATAACCACAACAGTCGTGCGGTATGGACCTGGGAAGCTACTAAGACGCTTCATCATCATGTGCTGAGCTGCGTCAATATGCTACGAAAACGTCAATATGTTGAAAGTCAAAAATACTATCTTCAATTATTTTCGTGCAAACATTGTCGAGTATTCATCGAGTTTACATCGAGTTCATATTAACGTCCTATGCAGCACCTATTGAGCTCATCAAGCAAACAAAATTCCCCAGTAAATAACAAACAATTCTAAATTATCGAGCTCATATCGAGCGCATCGACCACAATGTTCTAAACGCTCAATATCACATGTAAATTATCGAGCCTATCGAGTTACACCTATAAAATAATCAAATTTGAATTATTTGAAATACTTACGTCGTTGACGAGCCAAAATGTGATTATCTTCATCGATAAGAACCACACTGGATCGTAACGCCCCGTCTTCACATCAACGTTCTTCTCATTGGGGATCTTCCCAAGTAACCATCGTTCGAGTGTCCTCAATTGTCTTTCGCCTAGCTTCTTCAAAAGGTCGAGCATTAAAGGCTGGTCACTTGGGTTCGACGGCTGTGGTTTCTTGGTTGGGTCGGTGTAGATATAGTGAAGATGTTTTGGGGACACCTCTTTCTCGACGGGGTGGACGAATTACTTCAACTTCGTAACCGTCGGGTAGTTCGTCTTCATCATCAGATGGTGGTCTCAAACGTGTCTCTAACAAAGTGATTGACATCATATCATGCATGCATTTGTGTCTTATATCTGTTATCTTTCACTTAAACAATGCTACGTAGCGAGTTTAATGTTTAAGTTTCAGGAATAAGCAGGTTTGAGGAGAAGAGGCACAAAAAGGACTCAAAAGCAAGGAAAAGGACTGAGTTGCAAGACCTGGGGACTAACATGCATGTGGGAAGGACCCAGATGTAAGCACATCATGAGGACTGAGTTACCATCCATATCATTGTTGGAACTAGGACAATTCGTCCTGGTATTCCGGACCCATGCAACCTGGGGTGGCTCAGACTAACACTCCATATGGTTGGGACAATCCTAATTGTGTGGCTGAGCAATCTTCATAATGGGGTAACATGAGAGAGGCACCGACTGCTAGACCACAATCTAGTTATGTCGGATCATATGCTGGTCAACAAACTTTTGCCTCCTTCATGCGTAGGACGGACAACATGAGTGCACCGGTGGCTCCAGTAGCCGTACCGTGCGACTGTTGTGGGTTGAGTGGTCATGTTATCAGGGAATGTCCTTATATTCCCCCAGAGTCTGAGTATGAGCATACATTTTCCCAAAACGCTCAATATGACTATTACGCATCCGCGTACAACCCGAGAGTGATGGATTCGTGGAGAGACAATTCATATCCAAATTCTTATACTTCATTTTCACCTCAGTATCCTCCTCCCGAATACCCAGAGTCCTACCAACACCCCACTCCAAACCATTGGACTTACTCTCACCCCATCAACACCCAACCTAAAAATTTCCCAAGCTCTGACTTGAACCTCATAGTTGACCTCATACCTGATTCCCTGGAACAAACTATCCTTACATTCATGGAAACCACTCAACAGTCCGTACAAAATATGGTACTGCAATTGAGTCAAATGTCGCAACAATTAAGTAAACGTGAGGAGAGTAACTTTTCTTGTCAACATGAGGATTCATCTTTTGATATCGAACCACCACCACATCCACAAATTCAAAGCACAATATTTCAAAGCCAAACTCCTAGTCAGTCTGAAGGACTTGGGGTTTCAATTCACGATCACTTAGTGGAGGATTCAATACACTTTGAGAATAAAATTGACCAATTTCATCATGAGTCGGCCCAGGATTGTGTCTTATCTTCTTGCCCCGTGGCCCTTGAGCCACATGATCTTCATGTTGTGCCTCTTAAGGACTCACCTCCGGTGGAGCAAGAGCTCCCTAGCACCTTCAATTTCAAACAACCTGTTGAGAGTTTGCCTCTCACTATTGTTCCTGATCATCTTGGAAATGATGGAACATCAAACGACTACATTGCTCATGAGGGTATTAGGAGTTCCTTGGAGGATACATTGGGTATGAGACCCATTTTTTGTTCGCCTGGTGAGTCGGACTTGCCTGACAAGGCTCTTGACCTCGCTCCGACGCACCAGCCAGTTGGTTGGAGAGTTTGGATTGACGATGAGAAACTCTTCTTCCGTTGCCCCTTATTTCCCAAACTCTCGAGAGGTTCAAGCTCTTTAAGTTTGATCCTTTGAATGAGACGCATTTGCGTCCAATTTATGAACCTCTCATTTCATCTTGTGCTCTTTGTGAAGGGGGCCCACGCATGAATATTCTGGCCTCACGTGGTGTCATGTTCCCTTTTGATGTCTTTTGACAAATGAAGATGGGAACTTATGTTTGTACATAGTTATATATTTCAAAAATAAATAAATAAATAAATAAATAAATAATAAAAGACTTCTTCAGTGAGCATTGTTTGTGTGGGCTCCAACCCTTAAGTATTTGAGCCTCATTTATTTCCCGTATTTGACTCCCTTCTTTAGCATGTCACAGGTTTTTGAGGGAATTCAGGTTTTGTCTATCAACATAGCCATGAACTTTACTTTGTACTTCACGTTGGTGAGATCTTTTCCTTTTTCATGCATAAATCCATGTAGTATCTTGCTCACATTCATTGAGGACAATGCATGATTTAGGTGTGGGGGGTATTTATCTATCTATCTATCTGTTTTATTTTTCTGTTGTTTAAAAAAAAGTCAATGTTCCATGACATAGCGTAAGATTAAACCACCAAACCCCGAGTACAAATTGCATTGAGTTTTTTGTTCCTTATTATATAGTTCTGCTTGTAGAAACTATGACATAAATCTAAGTTCCAAAGAAATAACTCATTACCCTTTAAGACATGTATGCACTTAAATTGGATGAATCAAATCTTTGAAGTGGTTGATAAAAAGCAGAGGTTGAGGAAAATATACCGGGAAGTGTGGACTTCTAATAGCAATTAAGCCTTGAGGGAAAAAAAGTAAAAAAAAGGGAGGAAAGCACATTTTGCAAAATGATTACAAAAGCCCAAGCCTTCGAGTCACTGGTCCGTAGGTGTATCTTAAAACCCGATAACTTGAGTCTGCGGGCTCGGGATTATCGACCAAACTCGCTACACGAATGCAAAAAGGGTAAAAGTGTCGAAACAAGCAAATGTGTCGAATCACGGAAAAAATAATACTTTAAGATACTCAAGGCCCAAAGCTAAAAGAATGATCCATGCCATGGTTGATCCGAATGATACTTCACCACCAGAAGAGGCGTGCAAAATAAATTTAGTGATAACATGTGTATAAGGGTTAGTGGTGTGAATGTTGGAGGAACAAAGACCAAGTCATATTTTTTATGAGTTAGATTTATATAATGAGCATGCAAGAATTCTAAGAAAGATGTATAAGGTTGAGGTGGAGATATTGCGAGTTATGAATGAAATATTGAACTAAGACTTTGTGGGTGTGTCAACTGAAAACCCTCACGAGACAAAACTCGTCCTCTAAGGAAACTTGGAGGTTTAAAGGTTTGTTGCACATGCTAAGTGCAACCGTGATTCCTACGAAAATGAGTAAGGATTTCCCTGTTTCATTTTTCTTATATTCTGTTTTGCTAGGGACTAGCAAAATCTAGGTGTGGGGGTATTTGATGCATTGCATACATTGCATCATATGTCTTTCATTTAGATTAATTTTATATCAATAAATGCTACTAAGGTATGTGTTTAGTCTTATTCACAGAATACAGGGACCTGAATGCAAATTACCCATATCCCGAGCATAAATACGTGCAAGAGACTCATTCCTGTCATAAAGACCAAGTTCAAGATTATCAGGTTTCAAATGGAAATGCATCCAAGCATAAAAGCATTCAAGACCTAATTACAAAAAGGACAAGGACTTAAGCACAAAAGTAGACAAGGACTTAATTGCAAAAAGCCAAGGACCTAATTGCAAATTACGAGTAGCTTTTGTTATTATGGAGAAAATCTAAAGAAAAATCAATGTGGATCTCCAAATATATAAAGAAATAATGTCGGAGCTCAAAAGAAAGGAAAGAATCAATCCACACGCGCAAAGGATATTGAAATCATACCATAAACACACAGGAAAAATTCGGATTAAATCAGAGCTAAAAAGGTGGCAAATCCGCCGCACCTTATGTACAAAATGCGGCGAATCCGCCGCACCTTATGTACAAAATGCGGTGAATCGGCCGCACAAAATTAGATACATGCTCTAAAATTTTTACCGGTTGCGTGTTGACGCGTGTACTTTCATATTTTATACCTAAGTCCCTTGTATCGGCTACAAATAGCCCTGAAACAATGTTGTAGAGGATCTTCTTAAAATTTTAACCTTAGTTTTTAATTCTTAGTGATTGACATCATTTCATGCTCATATTTGTATCTTATATCCATTATCTTTCACCTAAACAATGCTATGTTACGAGTTTTATGTTTAGTTTTCAGGAATAATTAGGTTTGAAGAGATGAAGCATAAAAGGACCCAAAAGCTGGGAAAAAGGACTGGATTGTGAGATCTGGGGACCAAGATGCAAGGGAGAAGGACCTGAACGCAAGACAGAGGGACCTAAGAGTAAAACAGAATACTTCACACCATCATGGGGAGTATTTTAGCAATTGGATTCGGGTCGGAGCTCCAACAAACGAAGTAGATGCATCAAAGACCACCAAAAGCACAAAGAAAAGCCCAGAATAAAACTCAACTGGATCCGGACATTTTGGACCGCCAATTGGCGGTCTGGATTAGTCCAGATCCGCCAAGATTTTTCCTGGACTTGTATTAATGTTCGTTTAGGCTATTTTTGGTGTTTGTTTAGTCCCACATCGGGGGATTGTCCCGGATTAACTTTTTCCATGCCTATGAATAGAACTCTTCACCTCTTATTGTAATCACTCCATGCTTGTGGTCATTCTCCCTAATTGAAGTGGAAGCCTTGAAGCAAGAAACTCAATGGGGGAGATGCTACTGGTATTGTGAGTCTTCAATCAATAAAATTTCCTTAGTTTTGTGCTTCTTTTATTGTTGGTGCATGTTTTAGTTTAATTGTCTTTTATTAAATCTAGCTTAGTTAATATGTTTTCTTATCTTAGTGTAATGTGTAGTGTAATGTGTAGTGAGTAAAACCACTCCCCTTTTGGGGGGTGGAGATGATTATCATATATGCAATTAAGGAAATGGGGATGTTTATTTGAAATGTGTTGATTAATATGAATGCATGCTTGCTTGTTAGAATAGAACACTTCACTAGATGGGTTTTGCCACTAGTTTTAAGACACCTCCCATGCTTGTTTAGTTTCTTAAATAACCAGCTTGTGTTTATGAATGTTAATCAAAGTAGGTTAGTGATTTAATTGATGGGTTTTGCCATGATAAGTAGACACCTCCCATACATGCAAACACTACCTCCACTTATGCCTATAGGAAGATATTCTTGCCTCCTTATTGTGTATGTGTAGTCACTCCACCCCCTAAGGGGTCTCTCTCTTATTGATTCCTGCATAGTATCAAGTTTCTCTAGCTTAGTTGTTTGTTCATTGTTTGTTTCTTTCGTTCGCATTTCACACTTCTTAGCGTAGTTTAGTGTAGAGTAGCTTAATCAATCTTTCTCCCCCAATCTTTGCCACTTGATTTCTGATAAACAAGAGGCTGCTCACCTCCCTGAGGACGACTCGCACTTGCCACCGCTTCATCGCGGCCGTGCACTTGCGGTTTAAATAAAACGTTCAACACTTAGTCTTAGTTTTGTATTCTTCTTTTTAGCAATAAAATTCTGTTGGTTTAATTTGTGTTTTTACTTTTCTTTCTTAGTTCCTCTAGGACCCCTTCTCCCTCCCTCCATCTATGAGTTTCTAACTCTTTCCAAAGGGTGGATGTAACAGATTTAGGGTGAAGAGAAGAACAATAAAAGTTATTATTTTAATTTCATGTTAGTATATTTTGATTACTTGAATTTATGTTAAATCATTTATCATGTAATGCTTTATAACTAATATGATTTATTATAAGTTTCTGAATTCTCTAATCTAAACCCTATATCTAAACCTCCACCAACGGAATTCACCATCTTTGTGCTTATTTTAGTTTTATTTGTTCATGTTTCATGCTTTAGAAAATTAAAAACCAAAATCTCAAAACCAAACTTATTCTTCTCTCCTTCTTTCCTCTACTCGAAAATCACACAAACAACAAATCTCTCCCTCCTTGTGTTCGACCCGTATTTGCCACGTCTTCATTGACGTCGTGCACTTGCGGTATAAATTTAATTCTCATCACTCTTGTATATAAAAATAAATCTAAGCTATCGAGGACATATCGAGCACCTATCGAACCCAGGTAACCTAAAACTCCAGTATATAAAAACAAATGTTAACTATCAAAGTCTATCGAACTCCTATCAAGCCTATCAAGTAATGAATAAATAAAAACATGAATTGAAATCAATGAAGGCGAACTTATGCTTCTTTTTGCAGAAAACATTCGTGCAACATCAGCCTTCTGCGGGATGTTTTTCTCCTTGCTCGTCCAGCTAAGCATCCCGGGGAACTGGTGTCCACGGTTCAAGCATACTGGGTGTCAAACTATTGAATGGCCTCATATGCCCAATACTGTAACGCAGGGGCAAAACCATATATATTGTATTTGACCTCTTTTTGTTGCCCCCTCACTTCCTTCCTTTTGTTATACAATTCTTTCTACTTAATCATGTTTTTTGACATGATGTTAGCAGCTTCGGGTAAGACGACTTCCCCAATGGACACTTGAAGAAATAGTCCAGGTCCTCAACCATCTTGACCATATTCGCCCATGCGAATAGCTTGCCCTCTCGGGCATATAAAATAGCTTCAATCATGAAGCATAATCCCAACTTGTAGACGTCATCATCATCTATACAGCTTTTGAATGCCGCATCCAACTAGGATATCTGAATTTTTGGCTCTCCATTGAAATAATCCCTTATTAGGTGGTCACTGGTAATGTGAGTCTGTAACTCAACCTCTGACGGTACAGTGCTGAAGTTGAAACCAATGACCAATGCAAATTCATATCGACTGAATCTACAAGTCTTAGTGCCCAAATAGAAATGAATCTCGTCATCTTTAGTGTTGTGGATCTTGTGGAACCTAAACTGATGCACAACAACACCAAAGAACTGTAATTTGCCTGCCTCCAATACTTGCCCGAATGAGTATTCATTTGCCCTTTCCAGCAACACGTACTCCCGAAATTTCTCTTTAATGCCATTCATAGGCTTACTGCCCAAGTATGTCACACGGCCAGGGAAATGATTCTTGGGTGGAACTACTAACTTCAGCATCTGCAAAAACAAAACAGAAAAAACCACAACCAGTTAAAAAACATGGGGGACAATTCCAAGGAAAAGAGAATCGAGCTCGTAGAGCTCGTAGTTCTTCACAATCAAACTAATCATATCGAGTTCACATGCAAAAGGAATCGAACTAATATCGAGCTCACAGGAAAAACGACTTGATTTCAATCGAGCAGAGATATGAGACCTATCGAGCCCACAGAAGAAAAAAACTGTACGATTTTCCATCAAGCACAAATATCAAGTACCTACCGAACTACGATCAAACCTATTGAGCCTCAATGGAAACACAGGAAAATGGTTTCACGTCCAACCCAAGCCACAAAACTGAAATCAATACCAATAAATGGAGGTAATCAATTACTTTTTTGATAGAAACAATAACCTAACCTTGAAAACTATATTAAAAACTTAAAAAATGTAAAAAAATGTGCCCTAAAATTGACCTTCATCATAGACTTCAATGGCGGAGTTGTTCGACAGGTACAACGATGAGTTCGATTGAGGGGTCGAGTGCGAGAGAGAAGAGATGTGCAAAAGATAGCGATAGATAGATAATGGATGCTAGAGAGAGAGGTTTGCAATTGCCGAAAGAAAGAGAGAGAGAGAGAGAGAGAGAGAGAGAGAGAGAGAATGATTGGCTTATTTAAAGCGAAAAAGTGAGAAAGAGTGGAATGGACCAACGATTTAGGAAGGGGTATTTTGGGGAGAAGTTGAAACAAAAGCATGTTTCTCAGGGGATGCCAATGTGTGAGCGTTTTTTCGATTTAGGGTCATTTTGAGCATAGAAAGTCAGATTTTCCTCCCATAATTCAGTTAAACAAGAAAATTGATTCAATTGGTATTCAATAGACCGAACCAGACAAGATAGCAACTTAGTATGGTTCTTGGCTTGAAAGAGAGAAAAGGAATTTTGACATACTTTTTTGTTACTAAGTGTAATTAGACTAGCTAGTACATTTATATCATGTTGGGTCATACATGTTTATTTTGGTATGTTGAATAGACCATTTTATTTTATTTAACAAGATTAACATGGTTATTTCTTACAAATAATACTTTGTGATCGACGAAAAGTAGAACAAAAATAGAAGAACTTGACATTTAGTACTTCAGTGTTACTTTTATGTCAATGTAGGAAAAAATACGAATTTCGATGAAACATGATAAAATCAAAATGTTATTCAAGACCCGAAGAATGTTAGAAGGGTGAAGTTAGTGACTTAGGATCGAAAATAAAATATAACTAAAAGATTACATGTTGTCCTTTAGTCGATCACTTTTTATTGATCAAGTTGTTGAGATTCTATAATCATTTACATTTTCTTATTTTCACATGGCATGTAATCGTTGCCTTCAACGATCATTTGAACCATAACCGTCAGCGCAAAAACTTGTGCTAACTTCGGCCATCCGAATAGTCAGCGGTCAACCGAACTTGTGTAACCAAAGCCCGACCTATTCTTACTGTCAACCTTGAAACAACGAACTGAACATAAATAAGTCATAATTAGAAAATGTTATTGAAATTGGTGAACGGTGATACAAATCCAATTCACTCAACCAAATGGTTAATTCGGACCAATCCAACCTATGTTTTGGATTACTGTTCCTCAAACGGTAGACCGTACTAGCCCAGAATTCTTCCCGAGCCTAATTCACATTTTAATTCTCATTCGTCCAAATCTCCACCAACTCCCAAATGACTCTATTAGCTTTGAAGCCTATATAAGCTATACTTAAGAGACACAAACAAGGATTTCACACTCTTCATTCATCTATTATCTTTGTGCTCTCAATTCCCAAACCTTCAAAGCACAAATACACTCAAAGCCAAACTTCACCACTTGCAATATCCATTTCCAATCATATATCCAAGTGTGCTCAAGTTATAGTGTTTAGTTATATTGTGATTCAACTCTCCTATTTAAGAATCACCGAGTTGTGAAGTTTTGAGGAAGCTACGTCTCGGGTTATGAGAGGAGACATGAGTGATGCGAGAATTGTTCGCGAGGCACGACATTTGTAGAAGACGTTGATCTTGGCCCGGAATAGAGATCGGATAGTAGAACCATAAGCGTGGCTCGGAAAATCGAGCAGGGCTTGCGAGGAGGATTAGGACCGGGTGCGATGTCAAACGTCTCTAATTCTGATGTCCAATTGTGATTTGCTTGTACTTTACACTAATCCCATGTTTATTGTTTTAATTCCACATTTAGATCGTAATTAGAGGGCCATCGATCCTAACATGGAGAAGACCGAAGGGGGTGTGGGTTGTCAACTTGGTGGCAGGCTAAGGAGACGTCGGGAAAGGGTTGGCTCGGGAGACGGAAAAAGAGGGAAAGTTTGGGACTTGGGACGACAGGAGAGGGAGAGGTTGAGACTTGAGGGAGGGATTTGGGAAAGGGGTCGTGGGTTAGGGTTTCAGGGATTTGGGACTTGGGGCGGCAGGAGAGGGATTTGGGAAAAAAGTCTTAGGAATTAGGGTTATTTTTTAATAATACACTGATTCCAGATCCGGTTCCAGTAATTAGAATTGGAACCGAATCAGAATTGGGTCGGTTCTGAATTTAGGTAACTAAATCTGACCTATATCTATTTCACCCCGATTCCGTTCTATTTTGGTACCATCAGATTAGTTTCAGATACTGGTTGTCACCCCTAGTCATATGATATGCTACTAATAAATACTCATGAGCGAAATGGGGCAGCCGAACGAAAGAATCGGCACGTCACCGATATGGGTTTGGCGTTGCTTGCTCATAGTGGACTCCCATTATGGTTTTGGAATAATGCGTTTATAATTATTGTCTCTACGATTAATGTTTTGCCTTCCCCGGTCATTCTAAAGAGACCCCTCATTATTGATTGTTTGGTATGACAACCTCTTATCTTGATCTTCTCAAGAAAATGTATGTGGTTGTTATCCTCTCTTCCGTCCATACAACAAGCAAAAATTAGAATTTCGATCGACATTACATATTAATTCAGGATATAACGTAAATTATGTTGCATTCCAGTGTTTAAATATGTTGATAGGGAAAATGATCATCTCTCGGCATGTTCGGCTTCAAGAGGATCACTTTACCTTCCTTAGTCAGCCCAACGACAACAATTCTCAGCCCAAAAATAATGAGTCTCGGCTTATGGACTCATCCACTATTATTGTTGTTCTTGGCTCCCTTCTTCCGTCTTAAACTCCTTTTCAGCCCAATGGGCTTCAAGTTGTTGATCCTTTGGACCAACCTTTAGCGTCAGAAAAGGATTATGCCTCTTCCTCCACTGATGTTGTGGTTAATCAACCACCACTCCCTCCACCACCTCCTCCTCCACCACATTGTCAACATTCAATGACCACGCGATCAATGTTCATGATCTCAAAGAAACCTATCTTTCAGGCCATACATTTTCCTCTTCCTGAAGTACTTCTTAGCTCTATCTCCTCGACCCTGACCATGTATATCCAAGCTTCCAAAGACAAGGATTGACGTAAGGTTATGGTGACCGAGATACATGCTCTACTTCATAATTGCAAGTGGTCCTTTGTCCCATTCCGTCCAGGCATGAATATGGTAGGCTCTCATTGGGTTTTTACCACCTCAACCAAGTCGGATGGCTCGTTGGATCGACAAAAGAACAAATTGTGTCGAAAGGATATAAGCAGTGCCATGGTATTGACTTCTTTGAGACCTATAGTCTTGTGAATATTAATCCCACAATAATTTGTATTCCTCTCCTTGGTTCTTACTCGAAGGTGGCAATGCGTCAATTTGATATTCACAATACGTTCTCTCATGTGTGATTGGACGAGGAAGTCTATATGGCTCAACCACCGGGGTTTGTTGATGAAGACAAACTAGACATTGTTTGCAAGCTTCATTGTTCGATTTATGGTCTTCGATAGGCGGCTCAGTTGTGGTTTCAACGCCTAGGGAATTTCCTTCAAGATCAGGGGTTTGTTGGTTCCAAAACTGATACTTCTTTCTTCATTTGATGCAAGGGTATGGATCTTTTTTACCTTCTCATGCATGTCGATGATATACTTGTGTTTGGCAACGATTTTGCAGGTATTGCGACACTTCTTACAGAAAGGAATCGTGTTTTTCCTATGTGAGACTTAGGATATCCGACCTACTTCCTTGGTGTTGAAATGAAGTTCTTCCAAGGGTGTGCACGCTTGTCCCAGACCAAGTATACATTGTTGATTGAAACTAGATGGCACAAAGACTGCTCGAACGCCCTTGGCCACCAAACCACTTACTCGGTCCAACATTTCTGCCTTTGATGATGTCACTCTTTATCGGATGACGACATTATACGCCCAAGCTATGGGGTTTTATCAATGTTGATTGGGTCAGTTCAACATTTGAATAGAAGTATATTGGATCCTATGTTTAATCGATTAATGTTTAGACCGCAAATGCACAACCGTCAGTGAAGATGGAGCAAGTACGGGTCAATCCACATGGAGGTGAGTAGTCTCTGGTTTGTCAGAAATCAAGTGGCGAAATAGGGGAGAAGAGATGTGATTACTATAAAGTAGACCACACTAAGCTAGTAGTTAACAAATGCAAAGAAAGCAACTAAAGATTGACTAAAACTAACTAAAGACCTAATAAAGAAATTTGTATTCAGAAAAAGAAACCCTTAAAGGGTGGAGTGTGTGCACATATGAAGTGAAAAAATGATGAATGACGCATGTAAACATTTATGTGTGTGTCATGTGTGTGTCTTCATGCATAGGAAGTGTCTAAAGATGTGGCAAAACCTATCAATCCATTCACACAACATATCTGCAATTACTACTTGATCATCATGAGACTAGGCTCAGCATGAGAAGTGTCTAAGGAGATGACAAGACTCATAAAAACCCATGAACTCATGTGAAGAACAAAGCTTAAGCATGGTAGGTGTTTAAATATTATGGAAAACTCATTAAAACAAAGTTTCCTCAATCAATTAAGCAAGCAAACACAAATACAAACACATAACTAACATGTAGTATATTCAACAGGAAATTTCAGTCAATAAACATGAGAAAACTAAGCATGAGAAATGTCTAACTCTTATGACAAAATCTATCAAAAACCTTCCAACATGTAGATGATTAAAACACCATGATGAACATACAAACATGCAAGTCCACACAATAAAAAAATCATCAAACATCCAAACTGAAGGGAATGTGTTCTAAAAGTTTTACTTTTAAATGTCAATTATTATGAATTGAATGAGAAATCATTTTGTTCCTTGTTTATGTTATTCGTCTTTTAGAAGTGTTAAGGAAGAGGCTCTTGGTCCTTAACCGTAGAGCTCTAAAAGATATTGGTTTACATAAAACAAAAGATATTCGCAATCATGGTAATTAACATGGAACATTAATTACCGAGTTAAGATTGTCGTGTTGGTCATAGATCATTGTAGCTCTACAAGTGAGTGACAACACGTGTATGCAAAAGAGGAAAATATTACTTTTGTATACTGAATAGACCTAATAAGTAAAATATTATAGAAATGTGTTTCTGTGTCATTAATATTTTACTGTGTCTTTGGTCCTTTGATATGAGACTTATATCTAATCACTTAAGGAATACTTAATTAGATCAGTGTCTTGAACTATCGATCAGTGTAGTGTAAAGGCATTGGTTGGTTAAGTACAACTTTTGTTGGAGAAGATAGTTAGTCAAAAGACTATCATTGCCCCTCTTAATTGAGTGATGATATTAGTGGGCCCCTTGATAAAGCAAAGTTATAATGTGCACAATGTGATTTGAGTTAAGTCACATATTTATAACTAGCTTAAAGAGATCAAGAAATGAATACTAATACAAAGATGACACAATACTACTTTGTGTGTATTCTTAATATCATGAGGCAAGGGACGGACACAAGTGGTGCACTCCATCACTAAGTGGATCGGGTTTTGGTTCGAGTGGAATTAAGACATCTAACTAATTGGGAGCTATAATGTGTAGCTAGATACCGCTTATAGCTTGTGATATTAAGCTCTTAATATCACTGCCAACTTAGTTTAGATCCTCCCATATGTCACACCACAAAACTGGGAAACAAGAAATGGGGTGAACAAGCAAAATCAAAATTATGTTGTGATTAATAACATAATTAGAATCTAAATTGAATTCATATGTGATGTAAATATTATGGGGTGTAATGTATTATCATTACATAGGATAATATGTTACAAAAGTTGTGAATTTATTACTAATCCCGAAATGTCAAATTTTGTAGGGGTTAAATCGAAATTTGACAAGTCTGCAGCACAGTGCACAAACGGTCAACCTCTAAACAGTAAACGGACGACCGGATGTGGAACGGTCGACCGCAATATTACACGGTCGACCAGATGTGTGCACATCGTAACAGGGATTTCGTTTGTTCGTTTTCGGTCGACCGAATTTATCGGTCGGTCGACCGAACATTGTGATGAAATATTTTAATGTTGCGAACGGTCGACCGAGCGTCTAAACGGTCGACCGAAACCAGGTCTACACGGTCGACCGGACCTCGCAGACGGTCGACCGGTCAGACGGTTTTATGCAGAATTAATTTAAGAATTAATTAGATCATGCATGGAATTGGTCCATAATTGATTTAATTCGTGGCTAAGATTATTTATTAATAAATATTGGATGGTTAGATGGAATTTTGCATGGAATCATGGGCAAGAGGTTGCACATGAATAGGTAATTTGAAGAGAACCTATAAATACAAGGTTATCTCATTACCTCCTTAATTCATTCATTATTTTCTTCAGCAAAATTCTCTCTCCATAATTCTCCACGAAAATTCCTTAATTCTTAAGTTTAGTTTAGTTCTTAAGAGATCATCTTCTCAAGGGAATTAAAGAGGGGTTAGTAATTAGATTCTAAACCCTATCGGAGATCGAGAGACTAGCTTCCCTCTCTCCGATCTTGTTTAGAGTTTGGTGAATACTCGGAGGCATCCGGCGCGGCGATAAGCATCCCCAACGTCTCCGAATCTTCAAGAAGTTTTTGAGAACTTCTAGGTATGAATTTCGGAGCCCTTATTTGTTTTAATAGAGTTTTGAAACTAGATGCTAAAACAAACCGATGCATGCATGAAATAAATCAAAGAAAATTGTATTTGATCCTTATTATACATAAAAACCTCGAAAATATATATGTATAATTGAACATGAAATCCTACAGTGGTATCAGAGCTTAGGGTTCAATTTTCTTATGATTTATGGCTGTAAACAAATTTAGTTTACCATCTAGGATTTAAACAATTCGTTTTACCGGTTTTTCGGTCTTTAAATGTTTGTTGAAATAATTCATTGTAATAATTCGTTTTAAATGTTTTGAATGTTTAAAACATGACATGTAATTATTAAAATTATGATTTAGACATAAGTCTAACTTGCAATAATTTCGTTTTAAGTATAAACGATTATTTTGTAAGAGAATCAACAAAACCGAAAAACTGCGATTCATATTTCCATTGGAAATTGGATGGACAGCGGTTCATAATTAATTTGTGAACTATGGATGCATGAAAAATGTTTTTAATGGATTTCAAAATGTTTTTCAAAGAATTGTTTGGGATTCTAGATGCTTGATAAACTAGGTTGGATAGTTTATAGCGATATTGCGTGCATGGATGCTCGAGTTGTTTTTGCTAGGAATTGTGAGTTTATATGTTCCAAATCAGCGATTACGAATGTATGTTATTATTATAATACAGGGGCTTATGTATGTAAAAGCCAAAATTCTCTCTATTTCCGTCTTTTAGATAGTTGCATTTGCATATGAGAGGTTTTTACATAGGACTTGCACTAGTCGGTTTTATCGAATGTGAGGAGCATGTTTATTTTCTGTAAAATCTACATCTCCGGTGCAAGAGGAAGTCGCCACTGTAGCGCATCGATCGAGCATCGAAGATCAGGGATCGAGGATCGAGGATCGAAGGGAACATATAAACTCACACGATGTGGATTGTGTGAATGTTTAATTTCTGTTTTTATCTTGATATGCATGTGATGAATGTGTTGAATGTTAGGATGTGTATGATTAATAATATGCATGATAACCTAAAATTCTAAATCACATGTTAAATTGTCCAAACAAAAATTAAGAATAAATTTTCCTTCTTATTTCATCCACTAGCAGCCAATTGGTGGTCACTTTTTCTTAGATCTGATCCAATTTCGGAGATATGCTTTAGTGCTTCAATTCTTCACGTGGGGCGCACTCGGATCGGTTATTAGAGTCTGGGCCCAAATCTAATTGTCAAAATACTCCTCATGATGGTGTGGAGTTTATCGATTTGCTAATTGGTCCTTTTGGCTTACATCCAGGTCCTTCTCTCTTGCAACTAGGTCCATAAGTCTCACCGATCAGTCTTTTTCTCGTGTTTTGGTCCTTTTTGTGTCTCTTCTTCCCAGACATATTTATTCCTGAAACTTAAACATAAAACTCGTTACGTAGCATTGCTTAGGTTCAAAATAAAGTATATAAGACACGAGTATATGCATGATATTATGTCAATCATCCTATTTGTTGTATCTTGGAGCTAACTTGGTTTCATGGCAGTCCAAGAAAAAGGCTACTATTGCTCATTCGAGTACCGAGTCTAAGTATCAAGCAGTTGCGAATAAGGCAGTTGAGGTCACTTTGTTCCAATCATTGCTTTATGAACATGGCAAATCGTTGCCTCGACCACCCTTGTTGTGGTGTGATACACATTGGTCTGACGTACTTAGTTGTGAATCCAGTGTTTCACGCCCATTCGAAGCACATTGAAGTGGATTTTCACTTTGTTCAGTAGAAGGCTGCTCGTGAAGATCTTTCGTGTTCGCCACATTTCTACGATTGATCAATTGCATATCTTTTTACAAAGACCTTGCCAAAGCTTAGTTCCTCTTGATTCCTCAACTCCAATGTAGAATTTTATATGGTATCAAAGCAACGATCCAACCACCCCGACACAAGAGATCAGCTAGATCACGCCAAGAAATCAGTAAAATAAGCCAATCATATCCAAGATCAGAAAAGTTCATCTGAATCTGCAATGGTCATTCGGAGCAACATCGCAAACGATGTTAATCCCTGCAATACATGAACCATATTAATGTCCAAAGTACTTAATGGAGACATCTATCACACCTGGACTAGGGCAATACAAGTTTCTTAGGGTGTCAAGGATAAATTGAGTTTTATTGATGGATCTGTAACCAAACCATCTGAAAAGAAAGTGAATGAATATGCAAAATGGAAAAGAGCTAATCATATGGTGGTTTCTGGGCTTCTGAAACATTAGATCCAAAAATTGTAGATAATGTTATATACTATGACAATGCTCAAGAAATTTGGGATAATTTAGAAAAAGATATTCACAAACTAATGACCCTAAAAATATTCAACTAAAGAAGACAATTTCTGCCCTGAGTCAAGGTGGAAGTAGTGTTTCTGGATATTATAACAAGTTAAAGAAACTATGGGATGAGTTGTAACATCCCCGAACAACGGAAAATTTAAACTTTTTAAACTCAAGAAACCAGAAGGATAAAACCATCAAGAGTGAGGACATTACTCAAAGAAATACCCAAATATATCTGGTGCACCATATTACATAAGAGTTTGTCAAAAGAGTGATTACATCATAACACAAAATACATAATACATGTAATCACGACAACCTAAAATAGGCAGACGACAGGATTCAGTCCCAAAGTGCAATCTCCTTCGGTCACCACCCGTCGGAACCTAACGCGGTCCTGAAAATAATCATAGCAACCATGCATGAGTTTCCATAAGGAAACCCCGTATGACAAGCTCACCTATATGCCCTATCATACTAGTATAGCATGACAAGAAATACAAAGCAGTACACAACATTCCCACAAGGGCAAAACCGGACATCCGTCCTGCAATTGTTCCCGCTGTCACACAGGCCCCGCGGTCTACAACCGCCACTGCTGCCACACAGGCCCAACGGTCTGCAACATCGCCGTCGCCACACATGCCGCACGGTCCACAACCACCGATACCACACAGGCCACACGGTTCGCAACATCGCCGCCACCACACATGCCGCACGATCTAAACATCGAGTCTCCTTAAAGACCTACCATAGGCACATACGGTCTCGGTGAGGAGGCGTTCGCACTTCCGTGCAGGTAGAATCAAATCTGAAAACAACGTGGTCTACCACCACACCAACGGAGTTGTCGCTCAGGTTGGTCCATCACCGGCGCCACACAGACCACACGGTATCTCACTCGATAGGTGCCCAATCGAGCTACCTGCCGGAACATATCATCGGCAGTCCATCGCCGCAACCACACATGCCACGCACGATCCTCCCTGCCGCCACACAGGCCGCACAGGGGCCCTCCCGCCGCCGCACGGGCGCGTGCAATCACTGCCTATCAAGTCTAGTCGAACATATCTGCCACACAAAAGGCCAGACAATCGACAGATCCGAATTGAAGTCCACGGGGTCATCCAGCTCCACGTGCAGACACCAACTCCGCCGCTATAAAAGCAGGGCAGCAGCCTCCGTAGCCATCCAGGCCGGTAGTCACTTCTCCCAACGACAGTTGCGTGCCCACTGAAGCAATGAGATCCGCGATCCCTCAGGCTGCTACTCTAACACGAGTCAAATCAATCCATCATATTAGTCACGATCCATACATGGAGGTGACGCGTCCCGAACACCCACACTCTTCCACACGGCGGTCCCTGGGCAGGCACGTGTAACGCGCCCACCGTCACCTCCCGGCTCACGCACAAGGCGATGACACAGGTTTCCGTGGACAGAGTTGGCATCCTAAACGGAACCATGAATTAAGTCCTGTGCAAAAACGGTCGACCGAAAGAGGCAACTCGGTCGAACTATTTGGGCAAAACTTAAGTCCCAACGGTCTACCGAATGTCTAAAACCGGTCGACCGAACGAGGTCGAAATCCGGAGTCTGGTCAACATCAAATCAAACTATCGGTCGACCGACTCAGGGGTCTCGGTCGACCGAAACCTACCAGGGCATCCTAATATTTCTAAGTCATAAAATGGTCGACCGCACACATGCAATAAAAGGTCTAGTACACTTAAGTTCCCGTCGACCGAACACAAGGACCCAATCGACCGAAACACAACAGACATTCAAAAAACACTACGTTCGGTCGACCGTCCGAGGGACCCGGTCGATCGTCAGTCGTCTTCAACCTCACGCCAGCCAAGGTTTTTAGGCCGATTCCTTGTCGCCGGCGAGGTCTCCGACCTCCCGCGACTGACTACAACATCACCCCAGCGTGGGTGATCAACAAAGGCCTCTAATGCAAGAACTTGGCATACCTCTCTTTGAAGAACGACGAAGAACACCGGAGGTCACCGCCTTGCTTGCCTCCGACGATCACCACCTCACACTGAGCTCTCCACCGGTCCCACTCAACGCACGCACGATCACCACCGGAGCTCGAACGCAACCGGAGAGGACGAGATGGATGGAGAGTGGAAGAAGAAGAGGAAGAGAATGAAACGTTGGTTTCCTCTTAAACCAACCAAGCCAACCCTCACCCATCTCCTCAGCCTCACCCCTACACTCCACCCTACTGTTCACCCACGCCTCCCCACACATCACCAACAGCCCACCTTCTATTCCTTCCCCCAACTCCCATGCAAAGCCATCATCACTCCACCTAAACACCCATTAAACCCTAATCAAGGTTAGGGTCATTACATGAGTACTCTGCTTTTGCAGGAACTCCTATTTGCACATGTGGAAATTGTACTTGTGGTGCAGCTAAGCAAATAGTTGGAAGGGGACCGCAAGACAAAACATTGCAATTTCTATTAGGCTTGAATGATTCTTTTGCTGCATTAAGGGGTCAGCTACTTCTTTCAGTATCACTTCCTTCAGTGAACAAAACATATGCTTAATACTGCAAAAAGAAAAACAAAGAGAAGTCACTAGGTCAAATGAAATGATTCAAGATGCTACTACCCTAGATGTCAACAAAGCAACAATTACAAAAACATCTTACAGGAGAAAGGGGACAAACCTATGTGCAATAACTGCAAAAAGATGGGACACACAGCTGGGAAATGCTACTGCCTAGTTGGATTTCACCCAAAATCCAGCAACAATTACAGGAAGGGAAAGCAACAACAGAAAGACAAAGAAGAAAGAAACAAGAGCTCAAGAATTAACATTAAAGAATCACAAATTGGGGACACCAACATAAATCAAGAACATTACAATCAAATTCTCTAGATTTTGAACGAGAAGAAAGATGGTATGAGACATGCCAATGTTGCAGGTATGACTAGTTATTACTCTTCCATAACCAGCCAATCATGGGTAATAGATAGTGGTGCCACATATCACATATGCTCAAATAAAAACATGATGGCAAACTTAACTAGTTTACCTAAGAATATATCGATTAGGTTACCAAATGATAAAATCATATCTGCTGAACATATATGGGAAGTAAAACTTAGTGACAAATTAATGTAGGATCGTGTGGGTTATGGGTCCACTAATCACTTTTTAAACTAATCACCTACTCATTTTATCGATAGAGTTATATGCAGCGGAATTTAAACAATTAAACGAGCAAGTAATAAATAATGCAAACCACAAAGACACGTCGGTTTTTATAGAGGTTCGGCACCCCACCCGGGTCCTAGTCCTCTCTTGTAAGCTCCGCTCGACTCCGCGAGCTCCGCTTACGTCTTCACTAACCACTCCCCGTTCCGGGCTGGGAGAGAACGCCTTTTACAAAACAAACTCCGCGAACAATCTCGCGAGCTTGACTTTCTTCTCTCACAATCCGAGAGGAACACTTCGGGCTTTCACCGAAGTCCTTGCTTCCTTTGACAACAACAATTTGAGTGGAGCAACACTCTCGAAGCTTGAGCACACTTGAGTATGATTGGAATTGAGACTAAGTGTGGAGATTTGAGGCCTTGAGTGTTTTGGATTCTCTCTAATGTTTGGGACAAGTTTGTAGTGGGAGAGTTGTGTTAAAATGTGTTTTACAACTCCTTATATAGGCATTAGAGAGAATAGAGCCGTTGGGATTGATTGGGTATGAGTTGAAGTGTGATTACACAAAACAGAAACTGTAGGACCCAATTCTGAGTTAAATCGGTCGACCGAAACGGGAAGAACAGTCGACCGTTTGGCAGTTTTGCACAAGGTTCGGTCGACCGGTTAAGCAACGGTCGACCGCCCAACTCTACGACTTAGGAAAACTTAAGTCATCGGTCGAACACAAGAAAGGGGTACGTTCGACCGATTTTGTCCAGGCACTTTGGGGTTGACAAACAATTGGATAATCGGTCGACCGAAACAAGTCTAGCTGTCGACCATTTTTCAAGAGGAGATTCGGGTTTGTCAAGAGATGGACAAACGGTCGACCGGTCGTGGTCCTCGGTCGACCGATACATAAAATGTATTTGGGGTATTTTTTGTTTAATACGAATACGACCGTTGGGTATATACGACAAAAGTAACGGTCGGAAAAATAAGCACAAACGGTCGACCGAAAGAAAAGGTGCGGTCGACCGAAACTAGACAGGGAAACACAAACAGGATTAATTGATCATCCGGTCGACCGAACGACCTGTATCGGTCGACCGAATGTGGGCAGACAGTTAGGGTTCAGGTTTGGTGTTTTCCGGTCTAAGTTTGGGTGATCTATTGAAGTCCAAATTATGTGAAATTTTGTGTGTGACTTCTATAAGGAACCTAGTGTGTGTTTAAGTTGATTTTAGCTCAAGTATGCTCAATATACACAAGTTCCTAAAGACTCAAAGAAATATAAAATACATGTCTTCAAATGAGCTAGATTACATGTCTTGACTTGATTTCCTTTTCTTCCTTGAGTCTTGATCACCTGTAGAGGTTAGCACAAAGCAATATATATGCAATGCAATATGTGTGCTACTCTACATGATCATAGTTAAGATTAGGTTAATTAAATCATCAAAACATAGATTAAGGCCAAAAAGCCAACAATTAAGACTTACAAGAGTTCTGTATATCCCTGAATTCATATTGAACCTAATATATGTTGCTAAGTTAACCAAACATTATAATAACTCAGTTAACTTTTATCCAACCTTTTGTCTAATGCAAGATATTATCCAGTGGAAGATGATTGGTATGGGTGAAGAAATTAGAGAATTATACATCTACACCAACCAGGATAGGTTGCACAATCATGAAAAATCTGTTTTTTCTGCCATAAACAAAGATAATCCTGATTGGCAAAAGATACTGGGACATATGCCTCACACCAAAACCAAAATCTTAAGCTATTAAGAATGATGGTATTACTATAAATAATGATCAGATTTGTGATGATTGTTATTTAGCAAAACATACTAGAATTCTTTTTCCTTTGAGCAACTCTATTATTTGTAATATTTTTGATTTGATACACATTGATATATGGGGAAATATTCCGTTTCTACTCATTATGCTTGTCATTACTACTTAACTATTGTTGATGATTTTCAATAGACTAACCTGGACTCTTCTCGTGAAAACAAAATCTGATGTCTTTAATATTGTTAAAGTTTTCATTTCGAAGGTCAAAACTCAGTTTGATAAAAATATCAAAAGTGATAATGGTCAAGAATTTTTATCTAACAATTTGCACGACCTTTTAGCATCCCATGGAATCATTCATGAAAAGAGTTGTGCCTATATCCTTCAACAAAATGGTATGGTTGAGAGGAAGCAAAAGCACATTCTTGAAGTAGCCAAATTAATCAGATCTCATTCCAACCTTCCCATGCATTCCTGGGGGGATTGCATACTCACTGCTAGGGGTGAGCAAAAACCGGTTCCGAATTTTTGAATATCCGAAATCCGGATATCCGATTTTCCGGATCACCAAAATATCATTCCGGATCCGATCCGAATTAAACTGGATATCCGGATTTCGGGTATCCGAAAATTGGGATATGCAATTTTCAGATATCCGGTTATTGTTCCCATAAATACCTGCATAAATTTTCACACATTCTTTGAGCTTTCAAATCCAAATTCCAGTCCAAAATAATAATAAAAATTACTGTATCAATACTTATGCAGGGATAAAGAAATCATAATCACCAAAACATTCACAAAACTGATTCTCCACCATAAACATGAAAAGATCAAATGATTCATAACAAATAAAAATCACAAAGTCAATTTCGAATTCAAGAGTCAAATACAAAGTCATTGTTCTTATATTGTTCTTATAGTAATGCCGGAGTTGGAGAGGAAGGGGACGATGGACTGGAGAGGTTAGGGTTCGGTCAGATGAAGAGGGATTCATGGGAATCCGGTTATTCGGATTTGACAAGCATTCATAATTCGGATTCGGATATCCGAATTCTCCAAAGGTTTGATCTGAATCCGGTCCAAAAAAAGGGGTAGAAAATTGGAACGGATACCCGATCCGGATTATTATGGTCGGATATCCGAATATTCGGATGTAATAAATCGGATACCGAATCGAAAACTCATTGCTTGCAAATGGGTTTATAAAGTCAAATATAAAGCCAATGGTGACATAGAAAGATACAAAGTTAGGTTAGTTGCAAAATGACTTAACCAAATAGAATGTCGGGATGTTCATGAGACTTTTGCCCCTGTCACTAAAATGACTATTGTCTGTACCGTTCTTGTTTCAGCTGCCATTAATAATTGACATCTCCAACAACTTGATGTACACAATTTTTTACATGGGGAACAACTTGAACAAGTTTACATGAAATGTCCACCAGACTTAGCAGAACAAGGAAAACAACTTGTATGCAAATTTTAAAAAATCAACTTATGGTTTGAAACAATCTTTAAGGTGTTGGTTTGACAAACTTAGTAAGGCTCTAATTGATTATGGTTTTAATCAATCAAAGTCTGATTATTCTCTTTTCACACTCAAAACCAACACCTCATTCACCACATTACTAATATATGTTGATGATATTTTGATTGCAGGAAATAACATCAATGCCATCAACCAACTAAAAAATACTTTGCAAAGCCATTTCCACATCAAAGACTTAGGAAACTTGAAGTATTTCTTAGGTTTGGAGGTTGAAAGGAGCAGACAACGCATAAGCCTTAATCAAAGAAAATATGTAATCCAGATTCTGAAGGACATTAGTCTTTTAGGAGCCAAACCATCAACCACCCCTACGAAAGTTAACCACAAACTAGCAGAGGATGCAGGAGAAGCACTTAAAGACCCTCAACCATTCAGAAGACTTATAGGCAGACTCTTATACCTCACAATTACCAAACCAGGCATCACTTTCCCAATCAATTTCCTAAGCCAATTTATGCGACAACCAGGCAAGAGGCATTTCCAAGCAGCATTAAGAGTCGTCAAGTATATCAAGAAGAACCTAGGTCAAGGCTTGTTCTTTGCCACCAACAACCAACCACAACTCAGAGGTTTTTGTGATTCTGATTGGGCTAGTTGTCCAATCACCCGCAGATCAACATCTGGTTTTGCAATTTTCTTAGGAAATTCTCTCATTTCAGGGAAAACAAAGGAATATGTCACCTCCTCAGCTGAAGTCGAATACATATCCATGGCTAACACCAGTTGTGAGCTCACTTAGTTAAAAAGGCTACTTTTATATCTAGACATCAATCATTCAAAAGCTGCATTACTCTTTTGTGACAACAAATCAGCTATACACATTGTTGTCAATCCAGTCTACCACGAGAGAACTAAACATATTGAAATCGACTGTCATCTCAATACTTCCCCTGTTTATAAAGTGTTCCGCACATATGTTATTTTTTTACTTTATTATCAAGTTATTTGTTCAATGCAGTGGGCCGTCGTGCTTCTTGTATTCATGAACCATCACAATTTCACCTTTGTTAATGATTGTACAATATATTATTGTTTAACTTTTCTGTTTGTATATGTAGAAGACGTTTTGACTATTTTTTAGGCCTTTTGCTACAGTACACATCTCAAGTGTCCAAATTGGCAATATGCACCTGGGTTTTCCGTATTGCCGCATATACACCTACAAGTCGACCATATTTGCGCAAATGCACCTAGGTCGTTTGTGGTGTTGGTGATTAATCAACCTATTCTTAATTGTGATCATGTAGAGTAGCACACATGTTGCATTGCATATATATTGCTTTGTGCTAACCTCTACAGGTGATCAAGACTCAAGGAAGGAAGGAAATCAAGTCAAGACATGTAATCAAGCTCATTTGAAGACATGTAATTAGTATTTCTTTGAATCTTAGGTGTTATGATCATGGCCCTCTAATCGCTACAAAAATGCGGAATTAAAATGCTAAGCGAAGGATTAAGGAAAGAGATAATGCAAACCACTAAATCGTCGGCACCAGAGTTTATAGAGGTTCGGCACCCACACCCGGGTCCTAGTCCTCCTCGCAAGCCTCGCTCGATCTCCCGAGCCTCGCTTACGGTTCCACTAACCGATCTACGTTTCGGGCCGAGATCAACGCCGTTTAGAACACCGAGCCTCACGAACAATCCTCTCCTCGCTCGTGTCTCCTCTCACAACCCGAGAGGGAGCTTCCTCGAAGCTTTTACAACTCTTTGATTCTTTGATATGGAAGTTGAATTACACTCTAACTAACACTCTATACTTGAGCACACTTGGATATGATATGGAATTGGATATGCAAGTGGTGAAGCTTAGGCTTGAGTGTTGAAGAATAAGCTTTGAATGTTTGGGAATTGAGAGCACAAAGATAGTTGATGAATAGAAGGTGTTGTCTCTTGTTTTGTGTCTCTAGAGTGGTGTTTATATAGGCTTCAAAGCTTATAGATCCATTGGAGAGTTGGTGGTGAATGGACCAATGAGAAAGCAAGATGTGACTTAAGCTCGACCAGAAATCGAGACAGATTCGGTCGACCGTTATCCACACGGTAGTCTGAAACATTGGTCTGAACTAAGAACTCGGTTGACCGATTAAGTATCGAATCACCGTTCACAAACCTCTAGTAGCTTTTATCTATTTAGCCCTAATTAATTTCGGTTCACCGAAGTCCATTCGGTTCACCGCTCCAAGGTGGACAGTAGAATTGATTGGGCTCTGACTACTCAAGTTCGGTTGACCATGTATACTTTTGTAGACCGAAGTAGCGCGGGTATTCCACTGACAATGCGAGGGAAATTGTTTAACGGTCAAGTGTCATGTTTAAATAGTTGTTGGGCTCGTGAAGCCAATATGGATTTGGTAGACCGAAGTGTGTGCGGTCGTCCGAAGTGGGTCAAGTTAATTGGGCTCTAGGGACTTGATTTGAATGCGACCGTTGGAGCAAAGTCCAAAACCGATCCAGGGCTATTCGGTCGACCGAAGGTGTTTCGGTCTTCCGTAGGGGCAATTCCAGAGAACACCTAAGTTTTACTGTTGGGAAGTATTCGGCTATCTGATAGGTGTTCGGTGGATCGAATTGGGTAGATTTCGGTTAACCGAAATAAGTTCGGTTTACCGAGAAATGACGGAACAAAATCCTAGTACTCAAGTTTACATAAAATCCTATGGACTCAATAAATATAAAGTTACATGTCTTGGTCCAAAGCTTTGATTACAAGTCTTGAGTCTTGATGTCCTTGTTCAAATGCTCATCTCCTTGATTGTCTTGATCAACCTATTAAGATGATTGCAAGTATACAAATATATATGCAATGCATGTAATCGTGTTTGCTCACTTTGATTGATTAGGTTGATTGCTTAAGATTAGTTTAATTAATCATCAAAATTAATATAGATTAAGGTCAAAAAGCCAACATCAGGAACTTTGTGTAATTGAGTATATTTGAGTTAAAAACTATTCAAACATAATTTGGACTTCAATATATCACCTAAACCTAGACCGGAAAACACTAAAGCAAAACCTAAACAGTCTGCCCACATTCGGTCAACCGAAACAGACTGTTCGGTCGACCGAGTGATCATATATCTTGTTAGTGTTTAACTGCCCAAGTTCAGTCGACCGTCCAGACCTTTTCGGTCGACCGAGTTAACATATTTTTCGGACCGTTTGTTTTGACGTATTATACCCAACGGTCGTATTCGTATTATCTCCATCTACCCCAAATACATTTAGTGTATCGGTCGACCGAGGACCTTGTTCGGTCGACCGAACTTATGTCCCTTGACAATCCCAAAGTGCCTTTCGGTTTTAGTCGACCGTGGACCTTGTTTCGGTCGACCGAATATGATCTTGTTTGTCAACCCCAAAGGGCCTGGTGTGAATTGGTCGACCGAACCTATCTCGGTGTTCGACCGATCACTTAAGTGTACCTGAGTCTTAGCCTTTGGCGGTCGACCATTCCTTAACCGTTCAATCGAACCTTAATCTAAATTGCCAAATAGTCGACCGTTCAGCCCGATACGGTCGACCAACCTTACTCAGAATTGTGTCCTGTCAGTTTCTATTTTGTGTATCTTACACAATCTTTACCCAATTCATCCCTAACGGGTATAACTCTTTTGGAGCTTATAAATAGAGTTGTAAAACACATTTTAACACAACTCTCCCACTACTATTTGTCCCCTACATTAAAGAGAAAGCTCAAAATACTCTAAGCCTCAAACCTTCCACACTTTAGTCTTAAATCCTATTCTCACTCAAGTGTGCTAAAAATTAGAGAGTGTTGTTCCACTCATTGTTTGTTCTAGAAGCAAGGGCCTTGGTGGAAGAATATGATGAAAATTTTCCTAATTTCAAATGACCTTAAGTATTGGATGTTTCTTCAAAATCCATACACCCCCCAAATGAAGATGAATTAGATTCACTCACTAGGCCTAAAATGAAAGAAATTGAGATGAAGTCAAAAATCATGAACTGATGAAGATTTAAATTTATACCGCAAGTGCACGGCGTCAATGAAGACGTGGCAAATACGGGTCGAACACAAGGAGGGAGAGATTTGTTATTAGTGTGATTTCGATTGGGGGAAAGAAGGAGAGAAGAATCAATTGGGTTTTTAGGTTTTTGGATTATAATTATCTAAAGCAAGAACAAGAACAAATAAACTAAAACAAGAACAAAGAGAGAAATCCGTTAGATGGAGGTTTAGATTTAGGTTTAGATCAGAGAATTACTGAAACTTATTGTAAATCATGTTAGTTATGAAGCATTACAAGATAAATGACTTAACATAAACTCAAGTAATCAAAATATACTAATCATGAACTTAAAATAATAGCATGCAATTCATCTTCTCTAACCCTAATTCCATCACCTCCACCCTTTGGAAAGAGTTAGAAACTCATGGAGGGAGGAAGAAGAAGGGATCCTAGAGACATTAAAAGAAAAGAGAAACAAAATAAAACAGAAATTTATTACTAATGATCCAAGACCAAAGGTTCAAAGATGTGTTACATTCGTCCTACGAGGCTATTTATAGCCGATACAAGGGATACCAATACATAAAAGGAGAGTACACGCGTCATCGCACCACAGGCCGGAATTTCAAATTTCAAACCCTAAGAGGGGCGGCGAATTCGCCGCCTGTTATGTACAATATGCGGCTAAAACGCCGCCCAGGTTGAAGATATTGCGCCCGGATTTCTGTCATGTGTTTATGGTATGATTTTATCCTCCTTTGCGCGTTGGATGGATTCTTTCCAATCTCTTGAGCTCCGGATTAATTCCTTCCATTGTTGGGGATTTATTTTTGACTTTTCTTTTGACTTCTCCAACACAATAACTTTGCCCTTTTATTTTGTAGTCAGGTCCTTGACATTTTGCACTTAAGCCCCTGACCTTTTTGTGATTAGCTCCTTGAATGCTTTTGTGCTTGGATGCATTTCCATTTGAAACTCGATAAACTTGAACTTGTCTTTATGATAGAAATGAATCTTTTGCACGCGTTTATGCTCGGGATGTGGGTAATTTGCATTCAGGTCCCTGTATTCTGTAAACAAGGCTAAACACATACCTTAGTAGCATTTATTGAATTAAAAGCAGTCTAAATGAAAGACATATGATGCAATGTATGCAATGCATCAAATACCCCCACACCTAGATTTTGCTAGTCCCTAGCAAAACAGAATATAAGAAGGAATGAAAACAGGGAAATCCTAACTCACCTTCGTAGGAATCACGGTAGCACTTAGCATGTGCAACAAGCCTTTAAACCTCCAAGTTTCCTAGGAGGAGGAGTGTTGTCTCCTGAGGGTTTTCAGCGGATATACCCACAAAATCTTGAATCAACGTTTCATTAATAGTTCTCAATATCCCTACCTCAACCATATACATCTCACTAAGAATTTTTGCATGCTCATTATATAAATCTAACTCATTAAAAATATGACTTGGTCTTTGTTCCTCCAACATTCACACCACTAACCCTTCTACACATGTTTATCACTTGAATTATTTTGCACGCCTCCTCTGGTGGTGAAGTATCATTCGGATCAACCATGGTATGGATCATTCTTTTAGCTTTGGGCCTTGAGTATTATTTTTTTTTTTTTCGTGATTCAACACATTTGCTTTTTGACACTTTTACCCTTTTTGCATTCGTGTAGCGAGTTTGGTCGATAATCCCGAGCTGGTAGACTCAAGTTACCGGGTTTCAAGATACCCCTACGGACCAGTGACTCAAATGCTTGAGCTTTTGTAATCATTTTGCAAAATGTGTTTTCTTCACTTTATTCTTTTATTTTTATTTTTATTTTCCTCAAGGCTTAATTGCTATTAGAAGTCCACACTTCCCGGTATATTTTCCTCAACCTCTGCTTTTTATCAACCACTTCAAAGATTTGATTCATCCAATTTAAGTGCATACATGTCTTAAAGGGTAATGGGCTATTTCTTTGGAACTTAGATTTATGTCATAATTTCTTCAAGCGGAACTATATAATAAGGAACAAAAATTCAATGCAATTTGTACACAGATTTTGGTAGTTCAATCTTAAGCTATGTCATGGAACATTGATTTTTTTTTTGGAAGAAGAAAACAAACAAATAGATATATATACATAGATAAACACCCCCCCACACCTAAATCATGCATTGTCCTCAATGTATGCATAGATAAAATAAATGCACTTATTACCTGAGTCGGCTTGCGGTAGAGGGGTTGAGTTTGCTCAGAGTCAACCGTAATCAGAACTGGATTGAATGACACCATATTGGTGCATGTATCCAGTTGAATTGTTCCCCATGTTGACTTGAGGAAAAGATTCCACTCTTCTCACTTGAATTGGTTCGCTTATTTGCTCGAGTGATGGTGGTTGAGTAAATGAATCACTCCTTTTTTTCTTACTTCCTTTTTGCTTATGTGATGATTTATTTGATTCAGAATTCTGATAAATACGTGCTCTCATCACAACATCACTTGGGTTGCATATTATTTCTGGCTCATTATCAATATGGAAGATATTAAATTCTGCTTTTAAGTTCCCGAAAGATAATTGCATGAGCCCATTTCGACAGTTTATTAATGCTTCCGAAGTGGCTAAAAAGGGTCTACCTAGAATTACAGGGATTTGTCGATTAGGATTTACAACATGTTTAGTATCAAGTACGACAAAATCCACTGGATAAATGAAGTCACCAACCTTAATCAAAACGTCCTCTACTATACCTCTCGGTTTCTTAACAGAACAATCAGGGAATTGGAGGGTTGTCTTAGAGGGTTTCAGTGGACCAAGGTTGAGTTGCTCGTAGACAGAAAATGGGAGTAAGTTAACGCTTGCACCTAGGTCTAGAAGGGCTTTATTGATAAAGGTATCTCCTATTGAACATGAAATTGTGGGACACCCAGGGTCCTTATATTTTATAGGAGATGTGTTGGAAAGAATAGAGCATATGTTTGCAGTTAAGAATGCTTTCTTTGGTACATTCGTTTTTCTCTTTTTAGTGCACAAATCTTTCAAGAATTTAGCATAAGCAGGTATTTGTTGAATCATATCTAAGAGTGGAATATTCACCTTAACTTGCTTAAATACTTCTAAGATTTTCTCCATTTGTGCACTTGAGCTCTTCTTGAGTCTATTGGGAAATGGGGCTTTAGGAACATAGACTCGCTCAGGTTCAGGTTGAGCTATGGGTTCAGGTTGTGTAGGTGGGTTGGGTTTTTCAACTTGGACGTCAGGTTCAATGGTCAGGTCATATGTGGTTGCTTGATGGCTAGATTGATTAGACATTCTAGGGTTTACCACATTGTTATCAACTTGTCGTCCGGACCGTAATGACACTACTGCATTGATTTGTTGGAACGGTCCTTCCTCGTTAATCATTTGAACCGGTCTGGGGTTGTTATTTCCTGAGGGTGGTTGATAAGATTGATATTGATTATTAGTTCTTGGGTTCACCTCAGGTTGACTTGGAAATTGACCCTTTTCTCTTTCACCTACTATTTGCGCTAATTGGCTGACTTGTGTCTCTAGCCTTTGGAATGATTGGTTGGTTGTTTGTATAAAAGTTTTCATTAAATTTTCCAAGTTTGTCAACCTAACTTCATGATTTCCATTGTTATTACCCCCAGATGATGTATTATTTTGGTTATATGGGTTTGGTTGTTGTCTAGGAGGTTGACCTTGTTGGTTCCACGAAAAATTGGGATGATTACGCCAACCCGGGTTGTAGGTTGATGCATAAGGATCATTTCTAGAATGGTTAAACGTGGCATTAACATGTTCCAAGTCTACACAGTCCTCCATTAAATGACCAGTCTGACCACATCTAGAGCAAGGGGTAGAGGATGCTTGTCGGGTTTGGTTTTGCAGCTCTAAACTCTCCATTCTGCGCATAAGGGTGGCTAGTTTTGCCTCAGCCGCTATGTTGGCATCTATAGCTAAGACACCTGGTCGGGGTTGACTTGCTATTCTAGATCCAATACTCGGGTTGATGGGTGTTCTAGCATTGTCCCATTGCATACTGTTTTCAGCTAAATCCTCAAGAAAAGTCCAGGCATCATTTTCGTTTTTCGACATGAAATTCCCTTGGCTCACAGATTCTAGCATAACTCTAGATGTGGGTGTCAATCCCTCATAAATAATTTGGCATAATTGCCATTTTGGAATTCCGTGATGAGGGCATTGGGTCAAGTCACTTTTAAATCTTTCAAGATAGGAATAGAACGGCTCGCTCTCAGACTGAACGAATGCAACAATTTCATTCCTAATCTTCATAGTCTTATGGTTGGGGAAATATTTTTTTAGAAACACTTGAACAAACTCAGCCCAACTCCTAATAGATCTTTCGGCTAGACTATATAGCCATTTCTTAGCGTCGTCCTTCAGTGCTAGAGGCACGAATTTCAGACGCACTGCCTCCTCAGGGATATGCTGGTATTGCGTAAGAGAGCAGATTTTCTCAAATTCTCTAAGGAAGAGATATGGATCTTCCCTAGAGGTGAACTTAGGCAGCATACTCATGTATTGTGCCTTAAGTTCGAAATCGCGACCCGGTATGGTGGGCATGACGATGCACGATGGCTGAGCAGCCATCGTTGGGTAGCACCGATCCCTCAGAGTCATAGGCGGGTTCACAACATTCTCACCCATTGGATCCGGGTGAGGTGGTGCAACAGGTGGATTGGGGTTAAGTTCCAGACTGGAATCTAGATGAACTCGTGAGAGTCGATTACTCAAGTCCCGAATCCAAATCTGAGTGCACCAGGTTGAATCAATTTTTGAATTCAAATTCGAAATTTAAATTCCAAATTTAATTTCAAGAATTAATTACAATTTTTTTTTTAATTTTCGTTTTTTTTGTTTTTTTTTCAAAAGGGAAACAAACAATAGAATGGGGCAAGATGAGAAAGGAATCCTAATCTAGAGAATTTAGGTGAGAAGAGAAAGAAGACTCAGATGAGAAAGGAAACTTAACTCTAAAGATAGAAAAGAGGGTTGGTCAGAAATTTCCTAAGAAAGCACAGTTCAAACAATCCTAGACCTAGTGTCACTTAAATCTAGACGACTCCTAACTGGTTGAGTCGAATTGATTCGGTTGATTCACCTCCCTCACTAATCAAACCAAATTGGCCAGGTAGTGTATAGCTAGTGGGGGCGCTTCCGACAGAGTCGGTGCCAATTAGACAACCACTTTGCTTGGAAGACTTTCGTCAACACAAAAACACTTCCTAGACACCAAATTGAATTCGATCGGCTTCAGGTCATAGCAAGTCAAACCAATTCTTCTCCTTAATTGAGTCCAAGTCCTTAGGGGCCAATGTCTAATTGATTTTAAATTTAGGCTTAGGTGACACTTTAGGATTGTGGTTTGTGGGCCACGGGAGGGTGATGAAATCCCCACCGTATCTTTGCCTACGGAGTTGCCCTTAAAGTAGTTTAACTTAGATCTAGCAAAGATAGTCAAACAATGGTCTTTTTAATGGGGGCAATTTCAAGGTTGTATGCAAACTAAAGTATATGCTTTAATGCAATCGTTAAAACCGCGATACGTACCTTGCCTCCAGCACTCTTCAACAATAAAAAAATAATTTGCAAGAATTTAGCAAGAATAATGCAAGCAAAACATTATATGATGCATGCACTAAGGTCTTTCTAATTTTGCCAATTTTAGGTCCGAGTTGAATTATTGCCAATTATGGAATTGTAAACCCTAACACATGCAATTCTACGAAAGGAAACTTTTCAACAATTCAGATTTTACGAGAAAGGAAAGAAAAGTTACCTCCGCAATGCTCAGTCGGGTTCGCCGCCCGCTCTCGGAGATTCCAGTAGCTTAATGCGACCACCCAGAGATGCCGACGATGCCCCAGAAATTTGAAGACCAGAACCCACACTGGTGCGGCGATTCCGCCGCAAGCAACCTTGTAGATGCGGCGATTCCGCCGCCCAAGTGTCTCAGAACGCTCCCGGATTTTCCCGCGCGCTCTGTTGTCTCCTGCTACACAAATTCAAACACTTAGATCACGCACAAGGTAGACAGGATAAAATCGAAAACACAAAAACACAAAATCTGCGTCGCCTCCCCGGCAACGGTGCCAAAAACTTGATGAAGATTTAAATTTATACCGCAAGTGCACGGCGTCAATGAAGACGTGGCAAATACGGGTCGAACACAAGGAGGGAGAGATTTGTTATTAGTGTGATTTCGATTGGGGGAAAGAAGGAGAGAAGAATCAATTGGGTTTTTAGGTTTTTGGATTATAATTATCTAAAGCAAGAACAAGAACAAATAAACTAAAACAAGAACAAAGAGAGAAATCCGTTAGATGGAGGTTTAGATTTAGGTTTAGATCAGAGAATTACTGAAACTTATTGTAAATCATGTTAGTTATGAAGCATTACAAGATAAATGACTTAACATAAACTCAAGTAATCAAAATATACTAATCATGAACTTAAAATAATAGCATGCAATTCATCTTCTCTAACCCTAATTCCATCAACTCCACCCTTTGGAAAGAGTTAGAAACTCATGGAGGGAGGAAGAAGAAGGGATCCTAGAGACATTAAAAGAAAAGAGAAACAAAATAAAACAGAAATTTATTACTAATGATCCAAGACCAAAGGTTCAAAGATGTGTTACATTCGTCCTACGAGGCTATTTATAGCCGATACAAGGGATACCAATACATAAAAGGAGAGTACACGCGTCATCGCACCACAGGCCGGAATTTCAAATTTCAAACCCTAAGAGGGGCGGCGAATTCGCCGCCTGTTATGTACAATATGCGGCTAAAACGCCGCCCAGGTTGAAGATATTGCGCCCGGATTTCTGTCATGTGTTTATGGTATGATTTTATCCTCCTTTGCGCGTTGGATGGATTCTTTCCAATCTCTTGAGCTCCGGATTAATTCCTTCCATTGTTGGGGATTTATTTTTGACTTTTCTTTTGACTTCTCCAACACAATAACTTTGCCCTTTTATTTTGTAGTCAGGTCCTTGACATTTTGCACTTAAGCCCCTGACCTTTTTGTGATTAGCTCCTTGAATGCTTTTGTGCTTGGATGCATTTCCATTTGAAACTCGATAAACTTGAACTTGTCTTTATGATAGAAATGAATCTTTTGCACGCGTTTATGCTCGGGATGTGGGTAATTTGCATTCAGGTCCCTGTATTCTGTAAACAAGGCTAAACACATACCTTAGTAGCATTTATTGAATTAAAAGCAGTCTAAATGAAAGACATATGATGCAATGTATGCAATGCATCATGAACATTCTTTATTGTGGCCTTAATAAGGGTGAATACAATAGAATTAGGGGTTGTGAAAGTGCATATGAAATATGACAGATTGCAAATGCTGATATCAGGAGGGAGATAATAAAACTAAGGAAACCCGCATTAGTCTCCTCATGCATAAATATGAGAATTTTTCTATGCAAATCGGTGAAAACATAAGCAAGATGAACACTCGCTTCACCGATATTACTAACTCTCTTTTAGTTCTTGGAAGAAAACTAAATGAAGGAGAGATGACAAGGAAATTCCTCCGGTCACTAAGCAACGATTGGGAAGATAAGGTTGTTGCAATTGAAGAAGCAGACAACCTTTCCCAACTCAAGATGCAGGAGTTAATTGGAAATCTCATGGCTTATGAGCTCCAAATTAACCATAGGAAGAAGAAGGAAGCCTCCAAGAACAAATTTACCTTGAGATTACATGCAAATATTGACCAACCAGTGAGGAGTGTAGAAGATGAGGACATTGAAGTCCTAGTGAAAGACTTCTTCAAATACCTCAAGAAGGATAAAGAAGAAAAGAATGAGAGAAGAGGTAGAAGAAGTGAAATGAGAGAAAAGAAGAAGGAGAAGGAGAAGGAGGAGAGTGAAAATGAGAGAAAAGAGAAGCAGAAGAAAAATGAGAGAAGGAGAGAAAAGGAGAGGAGTAAGAGAAACGAGAAGAGGTTGGAAGCACACAAGGCTACTTGGGACGATACATCATCATCATCTTCATCCCAATTAACCGTACCTTCATCAACAAAGGAATATGCGCACATGTGCTACATGGCAATTCAAGATGAAGGAAGTGAGGTATCCTCTAACTCTTACTCTACTAGATCACATTCTTGCTCATCTAAGTCATATGCTAGTGATAGTTCATGTTCCAAAGAAGAAACATATTCTCATAATGAACTTCAAAATGCATTTCATGATTTAGTTAAACAATATGAAATTATTTGTGAAAAGAACAAAAATGCTAGAAAGCAAATAAATGATCTCAAATGCCAAATTGAAATAATCATGAATAAGAAGAATGAGGTGCTTGCTAAATTTGAAACAAGTGCATCAACTCTTGAATGTTTAAAAGCAACACCCATTGTTTGTGAACAACTAGATCTTCAAGCTTGCAATGTGCAATTAAGAAAATATCTAGAGAAATTCACTAATGGAACCAAGATGCTTGACACGTTTTTAGGTAGTCAAAGACAATCACTAGATAAGCATGGTTTAGGATACAATGCAAAATTGAAAAACCATGTATCTCATACTACACTAAATGGCAAGCATGTGTTCATTAATCATAGCTCTTCAAGTGTGTGGGCTCCTAAACCAAAATGGTTTGGATTCCCAAAGCTAATATTCAAGGACCCAAAGTTGTTTGGGTACCTAAATCTACACTTGTAGGTGCTTGAGGAAGAAATCGGTGGTGACCGGGCGAGCTTAAGAGTTGAATTCAAAGCCGGTTGCATCACCGAATGGAGATTAGAACCAATTCAAGCTTCAAAGTGGGTATAATTCTTATCCTCTAAATTTTTGAATAAATTGGTTCTAGTCTAGGTTTTACATGCCTAATTGACATATTATATATTCATTCATTGCAAATCTTTAGAATTTGAATCACATCCAATGTTTTAGAGTCAAAAATTCTCTAAATGGATGTCAAAAAGGGGGAAATGAATACATCACATGCTCAATTGTAATATTCACTTGATGTTAATAGGGAGAATTAAAATTGAACTTAATTAAAAAATCATATTCATATTGACAGGGGAAGCTTATTGAATATCATTTTTCTTAGTGTAATGAAGTGCAAAATTGATTGACATCATTTCATGCATACATTTGTGTCTTATATCCGTTATCTTTCACTAAAACAATGCTACGTAATGAGTTTTATGTTTGATTTCAGAAATAAATAGGTTTGAAGAGAAGATGCATAAAAGGACTTAAAAGCAGGAAAAAAGACTGAGTTGAGAGACACGAGGACTAAGATGCAAGATCGAAGGACCTGAATGTAAGATCAAAGGACCAATGAGCAAACAAGAATACTCCACACCATCATCGGGAGTATTTTGACAATTCTATTCGGGTCGGAGCTCCAACAAGCGAAGTAGATGCATCAAAGACAAACAAAGTCATCCGGAAAAGCCCAGAAGAAAGCCCAACACGATCCGAACCCTGTAGACCACCAATTAGCGGTCTGGGACCGCTGATTGGCGGTCCGGGTTGCTCCGGATCCACTAAGATTTCTTTGGGTCATGTATTAGTGTGTATTTAGTCTATTTCTGGTATTTGTTTAGTCCCATACCAGGGGATTGTCCCGGATTACCTTTTTCTATGGCTATAAATAGAACTCTTCACTTTCTATTGTAATCACTCATTGCTTGGTGGCATTCTCTCTACTTGGAGTAAGCCTTGGAGAAAAATCTCAAGGTGGAGAAGAATGTTGCTAGTAATGTGAGTCATTTAATAAAATAAATTTTTCATTGTTTTGTTCTTATGTTGTTTCTTTATGCATGCTTAACTTAGTCTCATTTCTTTTATTGTAAGCCGAAGTAGTTAGAATGCTTCATTTCTTCTTTAGTTTAATAATTATAATAATGTGTAGTGGGTAGATCCATTCCCCTTTGGGGGTGGAGATAATGTTCATACATGCATTAAAGAATGGATATGAATACTTTATTTTGATTGTGTTGATAAATGTGAATGTATCCTTGCTTGTTAGAGTAGAATACTACACTTGATGGGTTTTGCCACACATCTTAGACACCTCCCATGCTTGTTTAGGTTCTGAAATAACCAGCTTGTGTATATGAATATTAATCAACTAGGTTAGTGAATGGATTGATAGGTTTTGCCATAACTTTTAGAAACTTCATATGCATGAGAACACTACCTATAGAATGCATTCTTCACCATCTTTTTACATGTGTGCACACACTCCTCCCCTAGGGGTCTCTCTCTTCCTGATTCCAGTTTCGTTTTAAATTCTTTTAGTTTTGATTCGAAGTAATCATTAGTCGTTTTCCTTTGCATTTTCTTCTTAATAGTTTAATGTAGCGTAGAATAACATAAGAAAAACTCTTCCTTTTTTTGTTGTCACTTGATTTCGGAAAAACCAGAGATTGCTCTCCTCCCCGAGGATCGACCTGTATTTGCCACGTCTTCACCGACGCCGTGTACTTGCGGTCTAAATTTAAAACGAATAAACAAAAAATTAGGGGGAGCAACTTCATTACAAGACATCCGAAATTCAATGCTTAAATCTTATAATTTTTGGTGATTGTCAAAGAGGGAGAGATAATTAAGGGGGTAACTTGAAATTTGATTAAAATTGAAGAAAAATATGCACATCCATAGGGGAACATTCATATGCATAGTTTATAACTAAAAATTTCAATTAGTAAAATATAGGTTGTCATCATCAAAAAAGGGATATTGTTGGCCTTTTGGCCTTAATCTATGTTTTGATGATTTAATAACCTAATCTTAATTGTGATCATGTAGAGTAGAACACATGTTGCATTGCATATATATTGCTTTGTGCTAACCTTTACAGGTGATCAAGACTCAAGGAAGGAAGAAAATCAAGTCATGCACGTAATCATGCTCATTTGAAGACATGTAATTTGTATTTCTTTGAATCTTAGGAAGTTTGTGTAATTGAGCATACTTGAGCTAAAAACTACTCAAACACACATTAGGTTCCCTATAGAAGTCACATATGAAATTTCACATAATTTGGACTTCAATAGATCACCCAAACTTAGACCGGAAAACACTAAACCAAAACCTAAACCTAAACAGACTGTTCGGTCGACCGAGTGATTATATATCATGTTAGTGTTTAACTGCCCAAGTTCGCTCGATCGTCCAGACCTTTTCGGTCAATCGAGTTAACATATTTTTCCGACTATTTGTTTTGTCGTATTTTACCCAACGGTCGTATTCGTATTATCTCCATATACCCCAAATACATTTAGTGTATCGGTCGACCGAACTTATGTCCCTTGACAAACCCAAAGTGCCTGTCGGTTTTCGGTCGACCGTTGACCTTGTTTCGGTCGACCGAATATGGTGATGTTTGTCAACCCCAAAAGGCATGGTGTGAATCGGTCGACCGAACCTATCTCGGTGTTTGACGGATCACTTAAGTGTACCTGAGTCTTAGCCTTTGGCAGTCGACCGTTCCTTAATCGGTCGACCGAATATGATCTTGTTTGTCAACCCCAAAGGACCTAAAATTAGGGTTAACCCAATTCTCCTAATTTTTCAACGCAAAAAAAATCACACCCAAATTGAGGTCGTTCAATCTTATTCATACCAATTGGTTGTACAGGAAAGTTTGTTATAACCGAACCAACAAGTTTGTTACATCACTTTCACTAAATCGTAACAGAATCGAACATGTCCAGAATGTGTGTCCAGAACATGTCGAGAACGTGTGTCGAGAACGTGTGTCTAGAACGTGTCCAGAACATGTACAAAATGTGTCCGTAACGTCACCAGAACATTTCTAGAACGTGTGTAACGCCCCTAATCCGTACTCGGGACACAACAGTCAATGCAATTAAAACCAAGCGAAAAATGGACATTAACTACAAAATAGTCAAGTCGATGCCTCAATAAAAATATAACAAGTGACAAGGTCAAAGTAAAATGCGGAAGGAAAATACAAGAATATTTGAACTCCTACTACATGACTACAACAAGGAGCAGGAAAATACATGACAACTTAGCTCAGCCGATCCAGTCCACGCGTCCCAAGCCCAAGTGATCTACAACCTCCAACCTCGTCCCACCTGTACACGTACAAGTCACGCCTGAGTCTTAAATCAAGACTCGGTACACCACCCCCAACCCGACACTACACAAGGTCTAGTCGTCCTTGACGGCTCACACCGGTCTCGTGCCCCAATGCAACCACGCGTCCAGCAAAGCCGAGCGTGCACCTCGACCCCACCACACATTCGATCCACAAGGCAACACTCAATCCGCTCTCATGGCAGAACTGTCACACATCCCAAGGCGACCACGCGTTTCAGCCATGCCGAGCGTGCACCCTCGACAAGACCGCACATCTGTCCCCTAAGGCAGCATCTGGCTTCAGAAATCCAACCACAATGCCCAAGCCCGCAAGCCCAACTCCAGCGGTCACTCATAACAATGCTGGTAAGTCATTCCGGATTGCCACAACAAATGGGGTAACTCGGCTCCGGGAATCCAACCACAAAGCCTGAGCATGCGAGCCCAGCTCCAGTGGTCACTCGTAACAACGCTAGTGAGCTGACCATTCCTGCGTCCGGCTTCGAAAATATAACAACGCCCGGGCCCACGAGCCCAGCTCAAGCGATCACTCGTAACAAGGCTAGTAAGTCATTCTGGACCGCCACAACAACGGGGTAACTCGACTCTGGAAATCCAACCACAACGCCCGAGCCTGCTAGCCCAGCTTCAGCGGTCACTCGTAACAACACTGGTAAACCCTCCGGACCGCCCATACAAGGGAAGCACCCTAACATCTAGTCATACGTGCCTCACACGCCATCCCCACAACTCGACCAACCAGAGCAACACTTCAACGACCACTCGTAACAACGTGGGTAGCAATCGTTTCCACGAACGCCTCGCACAAACATACATAAGGCAATGTGTAAACATGATTCACCCCAAAAGTATGGGTCCTACGATCCCAACATAGACATAGAGCAATAAGCATAAACAATAAAATAGAAACATAAAAGTTGCAGGGTAAAACTATAGCTCTAAAATGCACAATCAAAAGGGGCCCCGTTCGACCGAAAGTCACCAGGGAATAATCCCTCACGCACAACAACGAACCCGGTCGAACCCCCGAGGACTATCGGTCGACCGAATTCCACCAGGCAAATCCCCCAACTCTCACCAAGGAATACAGTCGAACCCCCGAGCACTCTCGGTCTACCGAATTCCACCAGGGAATTATCCCACGCTCCACAACAAGTCTGGTCGACCGAACAACCTTCGGTCGAACCGACCACCAATCCAACTTAAGTCACCGGTCGGACAAAGTCACACAGGTGGTCGACCGTTTAGATGGTCAACGCCCCAACCGACCTATGACAGTGCACACAGTCGAACGACAAAGGGGACCCATTCGACCGAAACCAACCAGGCTTGCCTCCAATGCACAACTGGTCGACCGCCCCAAGGGCATCGTTCGACCTATGTGAGGCAGAACCCAAAATCTCATTAAGAACGGTTGACCGTTTGCACCAACCGGTCGACCGATCAGGCAGTAAAATCTGTTGCATGTTTACTTGCGATGAGCCGGAAGGCCTACCGTCGACTTCCAAATACTCATACTACTAAAGTTAGCTACAACTACAAGTTTAACATACCATGAAGGTTTGAAGAAACCTTCGAAGAACCACGACGGCGCTTCCACGAGCACTTCTCCCTGAAATCACGATCCGTCGACGAACCTCACGTTCGATCAATGATCAACACCTCCTCGACATACCATAGACACGAATCCACCTCGTCAACCTCCACTCACCAACCACGACCACAAAAATGAGTTAGGTTGAGAGAGAACAAAAGAAGAAACCAATGAGATGAGTTTACCAACCAACCAACTCACCTCCACCACTAAACGACTCCGATCACCCCAACTCGCCGGAGATCACCCTCTCGCCGGAGCACCAATTGAGGGAGAGAGAGAAGTGAGAGAGACTGAGGGAAACGTGAGAGAGGGAGGGGGGGGGGAGAGTCACCTAAAATATCTTCTCCAATCCAATCCTCACCATCCATCTAATCTCCCAACCATCTCAACCATTCATCCACCAACACTCCATCTCAGCCCTCCAAACTCATCTCTTCCTAATCACCACCTAAACAACAATAAAATTCAATTAGGATTAGGATCCCACAATCTAAACGGTCGACCGCTCTAGACCTTTGTCTGACAGATAACTTAAATTTACTTAATGACTATTCGACCGATTGATGAACAGAACTTCTAGGTTGCCCCTGGTAGTGTACGGTCAACCGGAACCCCTGAGTCGGTCGACTGTTTGCCTTGTATGATTTTGACTTAGTCCGGAGCTAACCCTGTAATGATCGACCAATTTATACCACCTGTTCGACCGTTGTGGCTTAGGTTGTGAGCCCAGAGTTTGACCGTTGTAGGCGTCTGGTCGACCGATCCTTTGGGGAGCGGTTGGTGAGAATTTTAATTTATACCGCAAGTGCACAACGTCAATGAAGACGTGGCAAGTACGGGTCAAACACAAGGAGGGAGAGATTTGTTATTTGTGTGATTTTCGATTAGGGGAAAGAATGAGAGAAGAATAAGTTTGGTTTTGAGATTTTTGATTTTTAATTTTCTAAAGCATGAAACATGAACAAATAAAACTAAAATAAGAACAAAGATGGTGAATTCCGTTGGGTGGAGGTTTCGATATAGGGTTTAGATTAGAGAATTCAGAAACTTATAATAAATCATATTAGTTATAAAGCATTACATGATAAATGATTCAACATAAACTCAAGTAATCAAAATATACTAATTCGAACTTAAAATAATAACATCATTCTCTTCTCATCACCCTAAATCCGTCACCCCCATTCTTTGGAGAGAGTTAGAAACTCATGGATGGGAGGAAGGAGAAGGGGTCCTAGAGAACTACAAAAGAAAACTAAAAACACAAGATAAAACAACAAAGCTTTATTACTAAATTATGGAATAAAAATAAGAACATCCTCTACAACATCGTTTCAGGGCTATTTATAGCCGATACAAGGGACTTAGGTATAAAATAGGAAAGTACACGTGACAAGACACGACTGGACAAAATCCGGAGCCACGGATCACAAGGGGTGCGGCTGAATCGCCGCATATTACACATAAGGTGCGAAGGAATCGCCTCAATATTCGCTCTGATTTAATCCGGATTTTTCCTCTGTGTTTATGGTATGATTTCAATATCCTTTGTGCGTCTGGATTGATTCTTTCCTTTCTTTTGAGCTCCGAATTAATTCCTTCATATATTTGGAGATCCAAATTTATTTTCCTTTAGAATTTCTCCAAGATAATATTTTGGTGCTTTAATTGCAGTCGGGTCCTCGACTTTTTGCAATTCAGTCCCTGACTACTTTTGTGCTTAAATCCTTGGCCTTTTTGCAATTAGGTCCTTGAATGCTTTTATGCTTGGATGAATTTCCATTTGAATCCCAATAATCTTGAACTTGGTCTTTATGACAGAAATGAGTCTCTGGCACGCATTTATGCTCGGGATATGGGTAATTTGCATTCAGGTCCCTGTATTCTATAAATAAGACTAAACACATACCTTAGTAGCATTTATTGATATAAAATTAATCTAAATGAAAGACATATGATGCAATGTATGCAATGCATCAGCGGTCGACCGGTATACCTGTTTCGGTCGACCGTTTAGGCCCAGAACTGAATTCTTTGTCCTAGTAGAGTGTCAACTCTGTCCATGGAAACTCATGTCCTCGCCTAACGCGTGATCCGGGAGGTGACGATGGGTGCGTTGATCGTGTATGCCCAGGGACCACCGTGTGGAAGATGGTAGATCAAATTTTGTTGGATATAAATCCAAAATTTGGTAAAAGGAAAAAAATGTTAATACGGTTTTGCCCGAATTAATAAGGAATTTGTATTAATCATGTATTGGAATTATTCCAATTATGGTTAAATGTGGATGTGGACGATTATGTGTCAAATTGTGATTGATTTTAGGGAAAGAAAAATAAGAGATCGCGGGTTAGTGGTTAGCCCATGATATGGGTGTTGGGATACTCTATAAATTGGTCTTCTCTCCCTCATTGTTTTAATTAATGCAAAAATTTCTCTCGGTGACAGCGGGCGTGCACATTTTGGAAGCAGGATCCGCTTCGGACTATCGAGGTCGTCATGATTACCTGCATTTATCTTTTGTTGTATTGATGTAATCATGTATTTTGACAAACTCTATTGTATTTTGGTGCACCGACAGTTGTGTATTTGAGTAACATTTCTGCTTGATGATCGTTCTCTTACGACCTTTTATTGTCCAAATTTCAAATTTTTCCGATGTTCTGGGATGTTACAGTTATCATCTAAAATAATATTTTTGATAATAAAAACATTCCTTTTGTCTGAACACTGGGAGTGCTTTTACTGTTCGTTATTGCAAAATTGGTCTTTACCAACGGACAAATCTGTCGGCAATACCCAACGGAGATTCCGTCGGAAAAGACACATTTTATAGTAGCATGGCCGCGCTACTTAAAGGTTGTACTCATAACGTTAGTGTTGGATATATATGCAATGCTAATCAAATATATCAATTCGAAAGGGCCAAAATTAAGCACGACGAAGTTAAATGTTACACAAATTAAATTAAATATCTTGTATTATGAAATATTCAGTCAGACAACAAAAACGTCACAAAAACATCTTGTTTGCAACATAACTACCATCAACCCACCACACACCACAGAAGCAAAGCATCCAACAACGCCTCTGAATCCACCAACTGATCTGGGAGCATCATTGGGGGATGGAGAATCCGCAGACGGTGAGTCAGCTGCATCACCCTGATCAGTATCCGTCGGTGCGTCAGCCGCCTTTCCATGTGTAGGTGGTGCAGGAGCAGGAGCAGGCGGTGGAGGCGGTGGCGCCTCCCCGAATATCGCACTTGGTAGAAGAACCTTCTGAACCTCATACAAAGCCACAGGCTCGGTCGAATACACGCTACTCGCAATCTTAGGATTGGACCACCCTGACTCCACCCGAACCGACCCTTCAACGTAAGAGAAGTTCAACTTGTAGTCACCCCCAGCCAAGGTGGTCACAGGGTTGGTCATGCTAAGGTTGTAGAATCCATCCAAAGTGTGGAAACTTGGCAACGCATGGAACAATAGAAGCGACTTGAGTTTGTCATTGGAGAGTTTGGAAATGGATGGTTTCTTAAGGGATGAGAAGGCTTGGTCACTTGGGATGAAGAGGGTGATGCCTTGGGTGGTGTTGGCTTGGGTTTGGATGGTGGTTAGGACTTGTGTTTGTGTGAGGTAGTCTAGGAAGGTGTGGAATGGTCCGGCGAGATCGAGGAGGTGGGTGAGGTTGACATAGCCGCCTGGGGATGGGGCTGGAGCTGAGATGGGTGTGGATTTGGAATGTGTTGGGTGGGGAAGTGTTGATAGTAGGAGAATGGTTGTGAGTAGGAATGCATGTTTCGGCACCATGTCTTGTTTACCTGACATCAAAATAAATACCAATGCATAATTACAACAACATAAATTAAAATAGGTGTTTTTCCAGTAGTTTTTGTTTCTTTTATAATTGAGAAACTCACTAGACCACCGTAGTTCGGACACCAGTTAGACTACAAACGCCAATACTTGTGGGTTCCGTCTCTTTTATTACCATCGACCCAAATTAGAGACTCACTAATCAGGTAAATAAACTTGAGGCACCGGTGATATTTGAACTTGAGACCTCACGAAGCGGTGAGACCCCTAACCAACTCAGCCACCGGTGGGGAATTATTTTTCCAGTAGCACGCATGCATGCAAAAACCTCTCTTTTTATGCTGTCATTCGATTAATTACTGGTGACATCCTCGGTTGTATATTTAATCCCCAAAACTTTTCACCTACGTCATAAAAGTTCAAATTTTCTTACCAAAATCTTAATCATTGTCTAATAATTTAGTTACACCTTAAATGCATGTGTAACCCTACTAAATATTTCCAAGCATATTTTAGTGTGGAAAACGAGAGACTCTTGAGGTTATAAGTGGATTTTGAAAAGAAAAGATTTAATTTCCTTGATTAGAGTGAGTGTTTGGGGACGATATCCACAAGTACGAGAACGAAATTTTTTGTTCCCCACTAATCCATTGGCGTACGCAAAAATAAAAGGGATTTGTAATTATATAAGCGTAAATAGAGATGTTTCACAATGATATCAAAATAATTAAAGATGAATGCAGCAATATATAGTATATGCCTAAAACATGTGTTTTTTTAGTTTCATGTGTGCAAAAAAAAAAACCACAAAAAAGTAAGTTAAGATTGTCATGCCGTGGTTAGGTATCAGCGTGAGACATTTTATTCGACTAATGTTTCATCTATTGGCAAACCAATTGAAGCTAGTTTAGTTGGGAGATCTTTTGTTCTGAAATGGTAAAGAAAATGGATCGTGACTCTCAAGAGTCACATTCATATGTTTGAGAAGATATTTAAAATGTGACAGTGGTAGTAGAGTAAATAAAATAAAAATAAATTGGTTGAGTATTTGAGTTAGATTGGGAGGGATTAGGGATTGTGAAGCAATGGATCACATCTTGGATTTTTGTTATATGTTGTAAATAGCTTTGAAACAAACATTTTCTGTATGACAAGAATCGCGTTCGCGTAGAAGTTCAAAATATTGAGATTTAAATAATTTCATGAGTATCATTCAATTTATCTAAAATGTTTCACAGTGCAATCCAATGATTAATTTCTAAAATATTCTCCAGTTCGACCAAAAAAAAAAAAGTTAAACCTCTCCGGTACTTGGACCTTTCCTTGTTTTTGTTTCGGATTTCTATATCTCATACCCTAACTATCCCCAAGATTCAACTCCAACTAGGTATAAATGAATGTTGTTTTACAACTTAAGCTTCTAGCTTTCAAAGAAGAATTACCTGTCTTAAGCTCAGATATGCAGAAGTAGACCGTGGAGATTCAATTCACGAAACAACTGAGGATTTTATAGTTGAAAATAATGGGAAATGTTTTTTGTGGTAATGAGAAAACCGTTGAGATAAGAAAGGACGACAGTTGTTCAAATGAGATGGACTTGGTCACCATTACTAAAATAAGATATGTTTATTTTAAAATAAATTTGAAAGTGGTTGTATTTTACTAAAAATAAGCGTTCCACTTATAATAGGAGTTTCAAAGTTAAGTTTTGCGATGTCTCTCATCTTACGGAGTAATTTTAGGTTAAGCAATGGATACAATTTTTTTTTCTTTTGTCTAATATTATGTTGCAAATTTCATGAATGAAACATATCTATATGATACGTAAGACAATCTTCAATAAGATAAAATAATTGCAGGAACGATGACCATGAACTTCTTTGCAATGCATGTTCAATTCATAAAATATTCTAGCATTCTCAATTTTTAGTTATCTTATAATTTGATTTTCTTTGTAGCTTTTGGTCTTATCGCTTCACTCGAACTGCAAGTCGATCAAATGAACAACATGGTGTCATTGTTTTTCCAATTTCGAAAAAAATTACTTACGCATATGTTTACAAATGTTATACTCTTGCAAATAAAAACAAAAAAATAAATCAGATCAATGTTAATTCTCACCCTCATTTAATAACCATACAAAACATTGCCATAGAATCTCAAACTCTTCATCTTCTAAGTTTTTTTTTGGTTTCTTTGCATACAAAACATTTCAGACATCTCATTTTGACGCATTTTTTGTTTAATATTGTTTGAAGTGCTATCTTTTTTTTTTTGTCGAAACTGACGTTTGGTTAAGTTTCTACAAAGGTGGTTCATTGTTTTACACAAAATTTGGCTATTTTAAATTTTAGTTACGTCAAATTAGAATTTTAGTACACGAGTTTAGTTGCATAATGGGGTCAAATATGAGTTCATTTTATGTTTATCAATATTCAATTGTTAATAAAACTCCTTACTTCTTCAACAATAAACTTGTGTAGGTCGGTCCTACGAGAGTACACGCCTACGACTATAAAGTTGCAAGATGACCAAGTTTTTCTATTTCTATTACAAACAGTGAAACAGGTCGTCAAAATGACTTGTTTGGGCAAACAAGTCATTTTGATTTCATAAGAATTTTGGGTCGAAATTAGGTTATTTAAAGAAATCATATAATCACAAAAAATTGTGTGTGATTCAAAGAGATATCCTTGTGTATATGTGTGTAATCCACTCCAAGTGCTCAAATTCACCACAAATCCTATGGGTTGAACAAACATAAAAATTACATCATTTCGTCTCCGATTCTTGACCTTCTTTTGACTTGAACTTGCATGTTCTTCGTGATTCTTCACACCCATGGAGGGCATGACAATATGCATAGTATTAGGGTTGTACACGGGTCAGCTTGGTTCGGTTATGAGTTTGTCCATAACAGATCTGAATCGTGAGGGAACTAGAATTGAACCAACCTGAACCGGAAAGTCAGTTTAGGTCGGTTTGGTTTAAGTTTGACACATGAAACCTATTTTAGTTGTAATTCAACTCCTGTTGAACCGATTTAAGGCAACGAAACACAACAAACATAATTATATAAGTTTAAATAACAAATTTAAATCATAATCACAAACATAACTACATAAGTTTCAATAACAAAATTAAATTTTAATCACAAACACAATTATCCTCTATGCATTTTATATCTAACATATACTTTCCGTCGTTGCTGCCGGGAAAACACACACATTGATTCTTCCATAAAGAACATATATAACAACGCCCATTATAAATATATTACCGGTTTCGGGTTGGTTCGGTTCAACCCGACCTCTTGACTATTCCGAATCGACATGATTGGTTCTGGATTTTCCAGAACCGAACCAACCTAGGTTCTAAAAAACCTGATCCAACCCGACCCCACAAGTTTAGTTTGGGAGTCGATTTATGGTTTGAACCCAACCCATGCATGCGCAACCATACACGGTACAAAGTATGATTTGCACGAGGGTTTGATTATTTTCACGATTTATTTGACTTTTCAGAGCATGAATAACTTTAGCTCGAATATTGAGATTTAGGTTTAGTTAATCATCGAAATTAGTTTAATAAGGCCTAAAAATCCAACATTAAGAACATGTGGCGCATTCTAGATGGCAGAGAACTACTCCCCACCTACGTTTTGGACCCCTACACATACGAGAGAGTTGAGGATATTTGGATCAACTTGGATGTTTCCAAAGGAATATCTCACCACTTCGGAGGGCTTGCTTAAAATACATAACGAGTCGAATTAATTATTCCACTTGACAAAGTATCCAGAGTAAATCAATAGAACAGATTAAATTACAGATGTGGCAACTATACCACTTCATCCTTTAGGAAACAAACCAATTATGAGTCACCTCACTACCCTACAAGAAATTCGGGAGAAACGAAATTTAAAAATTTAAACTATATAAGTGTAATCTATATAAGTGTAATCTCCCGAAAACAGCGGAAATTTAAAATTTTAAACTATCAAGAGAATATCAAATAAACTCATCAACGAGAATGTCACTCAAATAAATCAACAATCGGTGCACCAATAATACAACATAGTTTGTCAAAAGACGTGATTACAACAGTACAATGAAAAGACAGGTAATGCAATCACGACGACCTCGAAGAGTCCGATGAGGATCTTGACCCCAAAATGAGTGTGTCCGCGGTCACCACCCGACAGAACCTACTGCGGTCCTGAAACATGAATCAAACAACGATGCATGAGTTTCCCATTGGGAAACCCCGTATGCCAAGCTCACCTATATGCATGCAATAGTACGGTAAATGAACATATCATACTAGTAGCATGTTATGTCATATCTGCAATGCATCAAGTCCCTCAACAGGGTAAACGGGACCTAAGTCCAACAACAACGACCCTCAACAGGGTCCACAAGGACATCAGTCCAGCAACAACAACGGGTCCCCTCGGAAACCTACCGTAGGCACATACGGTCTTACGGACAGTACGCGATGCGTCCCCCCCCCCCCCCCCCCCCCCCCCCACGCGACAACACGAGCCTAAGGGATCGATGAGGAGTGTCTGCACTACCGCGCAAGGAACCACGTGGTCAACAACACCTTCGACGGAGCCGTAACCCGGTCGGTCAACATCCCAGGATAGGTGCCCAATCGGGGATCATCGTTGGCACCTCATCAGCGGCATCACCGGCACAACATCGGCGGTACAACATACGTCCGGCACAACATCGGACGGTACAACCACAAGCTGGAATCTCATCGGCACCATCATCGCCGGCAACAACCTCGGCGGCATCGCCGGCACAACATCGGCGCTACAACATACGTCTGGCACAACATCGGACGGGTCCAGACCGTAGTCTGCAGGGTCATCGTGCTCCACGAGCCATGCGTCAACACGCATTGGGATCCGCAATCCCTCAGGTATGCTACTCTAACAAAGAGTCCAATCAATCCAACATAGTAGTCACGATCCATACATGGAGGTGACGCGTCCCGGACACCCACACTCTTCCACACGGTGGTCCCTGGGCAGGCAGGTGTAACACGCCCACCCTCACCTCCTGGCTCACGCACAAGGCGAGGACACGGGTTTCCGTGGACAGAGTTGACATAAAAAAGGAACCAAGAATTCTGTCCTGTGCAAAATGGTGGACCGCAAAAGACCACTCGGTCGACCGTTTTCCTCAAGGGAATCGGTCGTCCGGAAGTGACAACCGGTCGACCGCTTCCACAAGGGAAATCGGACGACCGAAAGTGACAGCTCGGTCGACCGCTTCCACAAGTGAATCGGTCGACCGAAGCGTCTGCAACGGTCGAACTATTTGCGCAACACAAAAATCCTAACGGTCTACCGAAGGTCTAAAACCGGTCGACCGAACGAGGTCAAAATCCGGAGTCTGGTCAATATCAAAATCGAATCTATCGGTCGGCCGACTCAGGGGCCTTGGTTGACCAAAAACTAACAGGTTCATCCTATTATTTCTACGTCAAAATGGTCGACCGCTAACACATGCATACTACCGATACACTTAAGTTTCGGTCGACCGAACAAGGGACCCGGTCGACCGAAACACAACAGACAGGCAATAATACTCTACTTCGGTCGACCGCCCGAAGGGCCCGGTCGACTGTTGGTCGTCTTCAACCTCGCGCCAGTCGAGGTTTTTTCGCCGCTCACGACGCCGGGGAGATCTCCGACCAACCCCGACCGACCAACAACATTCCCCTAACGTGGGGAAGCACTAAAATCAAACTAGAAGCCGGCATACCTCAAAGAAGACGACGAAATGCCGGAACACCGCTCGCGCCTCCGTCACCTCCTCACACGTGACCTCCCCTAGCCTCCTCGACTCCACGCTTGACTCCACGCGCCGGTGTCTCCTCCACAACCTCTGGACACCGGAGAGAAGAAGAGAAATGAGTGAAAGGTTGAGTGAAGAAGAAGAAGAAGAGAGGAATGAAGAGTTGGTGGTTTTATCTCCTCAAAACCCACACAACCCAACAGTGACCCCCCGCCCACACCCCTATAGGATTTCATGTTTAATTATACATATATATTTTCGAATTTTTATGTATAATAAGGATCAATTTTCAATTTTCTATAATTTATTTCATGCATGCATCAATTTGTTTCAATATCTAATTTCAAAACTTTATTAAAACAAATATGGGCTCCTAAATTCATACCTAGAAGTTCTCTAAAACTTCTTGAAGATTCGGAGATGTTGGGGATGCTCCTCGCTGCGCCGGATGCCTCCGAGTATTCACCAAACTCTAAACAAGATAGGAGAGAGGGAAGCTAGTCTCTCAATCTCCGATAGGGTTTAGAATCAAATTACTAACCCCTTTAGTTTCCTTGAGAAGATGACCTCTTGAAACTAAATCTAAACTTAAGAATTTGTGGAAATTTCGTGGAGAATTATGGAGAGAGAATTTTTGCACAAGAAATAATGAATTAGATTAATTGGGTAATGAAATAAGCTTGTATTTATAAGCTCTCTCCAAATTACCTATTCATGTGCAACCCCTTGCCCATGATCTCATGCAAAATTCCATCTAACCATCCATTATTTAATAATAAATAATATTAGCCACGAATTAAATCAATTATGGACCAATTCCATGCATGATCTAATTAATTCTTAAATTAATTCTGCTGAAAACCGTCTGGACCGGTCGACCGTTTCAAGGTTCGGTCGACCGCTCGAACCTAGTTTCGGTTGACAGTTCTATAACTCGGTCGACCGTTCGTAACAGGAACTATTCCATTGCAATGTTCGGTCGACCGACCGATCACATTCGGTCGACCGTTCGAACAGATGAAAATTCCCTGTTATCGGTCGAGACACGTCCGGTCGACCGTTTGAGCACTGTTCTGCAGACTTGTCAAATTTCGGTTTAACCCCTACAAAATTTGACATTTCGGGATTAGTAGTAAATTCACAACTTATGTAACATATTATCCTATGTAATGATCAATCATTACACCCCATAATGTTTACATCACATATGAATTTAATTTAGATTCTAATTATGTTATTAATCACAACATAATTTTGATTTTGCTTGTTCACCCCATGTGTCATATTTTCTACATGAAACCCGACACATCTTATGAACTCAAAATCCCCATTTCTTGTTTCTCAGTTTTGCGGTGTGACCTATGGGAGGATCTAAACTAAGTTGACAGTGATATTAAGAGCTTAATATCACAAGCTATAAGCGGTATCTAGCTACACATTATAGCTCCCAATTAGTTAGATGTCTTAATTCCACTCGAACCAAAACCCGATCCAATTAGTGATGGAGTGCACCACTTGTGTCCGTCCCTTACCTCATGATATTAAGAATACACACAAAGTAGTATTGTGTCATCTTTGTATTAGCATTCATTTCTTGATCTCTTTAAGCTAGTTATAAATATGTGACTTAACTCAAATCACATTGTGCACATTATAACTTTGCTTTATCAAGGGGCCCACTAATATCATCACTCAATCAAGAGGGGCAATAACAGTCTTTTGACTAACTATCTTCTCCAACAAAAGTTGTACTTAACCAACTAATGCCTTTACACTACACTCATCGATAGCTCAAGACATTAGTCTAATTAAGAACTCCTTAAGCGATCGGATATAAGTCTCATATCAAAGGACCAAGGACACAGTAAAATATTAATGACACAGAAACACATTCCTATAATATTTTACATGTTAGGTCAATTCGGTATACAAAAGTACTATTTTCCTCTTTTGTGTACCCGTGTTGTCACTCACTTGTAGAGCTACAATGATCTATGACCAACACGACAATCTTAACTCGGTAATTAATGTTCCATGTTAATTACCATGATTGCGAATATCTTTTGTTTTATGTAAACCAATATCTTTTAGAGCTCTACGGTTAAGGACCAAAAGCCTCTTCCTTAACACTTCTAAAACACGAATAACATAAACAAGGAACAAAATGATTTCTCATTCAATTCATAATAATTGACATTTAAAAGTAAAACTTTTAGAACACATTCCCTTCAACCCCATCACAACCCACTATTCACCACCCCTTCCCCATGCAAAACACCCACACTAAACAAGGGTTTAGTTCAAAAAGAGGTTAGGGAGATAACAATAAGACTGGATCACTCTCTACCAATTCCAATCGCATAATTAGTTTCGGTCAGTGACTTCGTTACTTAGAGCATCATTAACGGCGCCCAGGCAGTTCCCGGGCGCCCTGCTTTCTCTCTCAGTCACGTCAGCTTCTCTCTCTGCTATGTCAGCACAAACCAACCCCCCCTACAAAATCCTTAACCATTACCCAATCCACCCAGTCACGCTACAGTATTTGTTGCCACGTCATTATTTTTATTCTTCTCTCCAAAACTCTTTCAACAATCAACAAAATATATTAATAATCATTATCGTAATTATTTAACATCAACAATTCATTCGTTTTTAATTAACATTTAATTAAAAAATACGAAAATATTATTAAAATTAAGAAAACCACAAATTAATAAATTTAAAATTTAGGACCTATAGTATTCGCGTGACTCAAAAAAGACGAGACGATTGGATCGATGCTTGGACTTCTCAGGCATCGAAAACAAGGACGAATTCGATAAAGAAACACTTGCTGAACTCGAAGAGTGGGCTAAAGTACAATGATATCTGTATGTGCTTATGTTTTCAATATGTCTGTGGTAGTTTATCAGTATTTCGTATTATGTATTTTTGTATCCGTAGGAGGATTGTCTTTCCTTTCCTTATTTCTGTTGTATTTCGTATTATGTATTTGTATTGTATTTTGTTTCCAAAATGTATGAGTATTGTACTATTATTTCTTAATTTGTTTATGATTTTTTTATTTTTTTTATTTTTAAGTAAGTCAAAAAAAATTTAATTAATTATAAAATATTTTTCTAATTATTTTATAATACCTAATTAATTAAATTCCATTTACCTATTTAATACATTATCCTAATTATATATAAATAATCTTTATTTTTAAAACAAAAATAAAAACAAAAAATAAAAAAAATTGAACGAATGGGGGGGGGGGCACGTGGCCCCCCGCCCGGGCGCCCAGGCGGATTCCCGGGCGACCTGTCGCCCCGCCCTGGGTGCGCCCTCCCGTTAAGGGAGGGCTGCCCGGACGCCCCGGAGGGCGCCCGGGCAAAGAGCACCCGTTAAGGGTGCTCTTAGTAATCAACAAAGATTGCATGGGAAAAATCACGTACACATGGTGGATAATATGATATTTAAAAGGAAGTCAAGTGGGCAGCTTGGCGAGAAATAGTAACAACGTACTACTCTTATATATGCATGTAATGAAGCCACGAGCAATAACCTACGCTTGTAACGTAGTACTCCTATATATATAAATAAACAAGTACAAAACTAATTAAGAATTCTTAACTCAAAATCAATGTAACACTATTCCTAAGAACAATTAATATTCCTCAAACCTAAGATGACCGAGAAACATAGTACGATATAGCTAAAAAAAGGGGTTTAACTAATCAAGCAATGGGGTATAAAACCATACCAACACGCACGCCCAAAGGGTTAACAATACATGCATTTGATAAAGAATTCAATCTCTTTATATAATTTTATATTTCTGCTGAAGTATTAATATCTTTTGGTAAGACTTCTTTTCATATTTTTACTTCAGAAAATAAATCAAGACCATTAATATCAGAAAGCTCACAAAAACTTAAAAACTTTTCAAGATCAAAACATCATTTCTCAATTCATCATCATTCAATTTTTTAATAAAAATAGACTCAAATAAAAAACCGAAAATATTTTCATATTCTAAAAATTGCCACATTAAATCAAGTCTCCAATTTAATCCAATATTGACGAGGAGCATTAAAATGGTTGTCCAAATCAACTCTATCTTAATTGGATTAAATTTAAGGAGGCTACTATTCGTCGCCGGAAAATTACTTAAATCGTCCCAAAAATTACTTTTTTACCCTTTAAAAATCAATTAATACTCATTTCGTCATGTGTCTTTAAACAAAGTTTTTGACTCAGTTTTACTCACATTCCTAGTACCAACACCACGAAAATGTCTGGCGAAGCTCCTAGATTCGGCGAGGTAACGGAGGCGGATTTTTTTTCCGACTCGGGCGTCTGGCTAAGATGCCTTCACTTAGGTGGAGTCTTGTTAGCCAGACGCCCGGTTTTTTTTTAATTTTCTGTTAAATTAATTTTTTTCAGGTTCCGTTGCAAGATTTCGGTGGTGATGGAGTAGATTATAGTGAGCTTTTTGATAGTAAACAAATATTTACAACAATCGAGGAAGCTTCGAAATAGGCGAAACAAGTTGCAATAGGAGCCGAATTTTTTTGGTTATATCATCATACAAACCAAAAGCAGATAACCGGATGGATTGTTACCTGAGATGTGATCACAGATATGAAATGAGTTCTCGTGATACGAGTATTGCACTGCGAAAGAACACAAAAAGAAAAGGTTGCGGTTGTCATTTTTTGGTAGAAGTGGTCAAGCGACAGGATCGTGATGGATGTGTCGTTGTTTCTAGTAGCACCTATGGGCAACACAACCACACACTTGCAGTTTATTCAGAGGGTCACAGATAGGTCAACAGACTTAGTAATGGGGCTAAACAAATTGTTCGTGATATGACAGAGGCACAAGCAAGACCACGTAACATTTTGTTGGCGGTAAAGGAGAAATTCCCGGAGGATAATCCCAATCAAAGACACATTTATAACTTCAGAGAATACATGAGGAGGACGCAATCTGAAGACAGGAATCCCGCGCAGCAGTTTCTCAGTCAGGCAGTGCAGCATAACTATTTGCATTGGATTGTGGCAGATGAAGAAACTAATGTCCTCACTCACGCATTTTTGGCACATCCGACTTCAGTTCAGTTGTTGCGTACATACCCATTCGTAATCTGCATGGATTCGACGTATAAGACGAACAAGTACAAGATGCATTTGTTTGAGATGGTTGGGGTTACTCCAACAAACATGAATTTTCTCGTCGGATATGCGATTTTAAAGGATGAGACCGAGTCTAGTTACCGGTGGGTGTTGGAGAGGTTGCGAGATATGTTATTGAATATTGTTAGCCCGACTGCATTAATAACGGACCAGGAGATGGGTCTAATGTGACCAGTGGCAGAGGTTTTTCGTGAGTCTGCTCATTTACTTTGCACCTGACATATCAACAAAGACGTGTACAACTATGCATACCACGTATTCGGCAAGAGCAAGCAGCTTGCAGAGAGTTTTAGGTGTGGAAAGTGGAGGAGAGTCAAGCTTTCTGATTCACAGACGGATTATGATAGAGCAGTCCGTAATCTGAAAGATTCTTACAAGTCCTGACCAGTGCTCGTGGAGTATGTGGAAGACACGTGGTGTGTGCATAAAGAAAAGTTTGTGTTGAATTGGATGAATAAAGTTCTTCATTTCAGCAACACTACGAACTGCAAGGTGGAAAGTGCACATTTGGCTCTAAAAGAGTGAATCACTACATCGACTGCCGCTCTCAACACTCTTTTCGACCACGTGAACTCGGCTATTGAAATGCAGCTGACGAATATTCGGAACTTTCTTGAAGATTCGAGACGTCGAAATTTGGCAAACTACATATGTCCTTTGTTTCAGCATATAAATGGTCGAGTTTCGCATCGCTGCTTGTCGTTATTGACTCAGGAGTTGAAGCTGCAGGACTTAAGTAATGAAGTTGAATATAGTTGTGGGTGTGCTTTTCTGACATCACATGTGATTCCTTGTGCATGTACCATGTACGAGTGTTTTGCGTCAGGTGATGGACTTTATTTAGAGTAGATTCATTCATTCTGGAAAACACTTGTCATTGGAGAAGGAGTCCAGATGTCAGAGTTTGTGGATCAGTCAGCACAAGACGTCGAGCATTTTCGGAAGCTCGTTGATGAGATTTCGAAGAGCGGCCCTGCAGTAATTCATAGTGTCTCTCATATTTTATACGAACAGTTACACCCCGATCAGTCGAATTATGGAGAACCCGTAGAAAATATTAAGGTACGAGGTCGACGTAGGAGAAAGTCGACACGTCGGGACCCGAGTGCCTTTGAGTATGCTGAGCGAGGTCGTGGTCGATCTGGCAGTAGTGGGAGCAGGGGTCGTGGTCGGTCTTCCAATTCGGGCACATGATCTGGTATGACAATATTTTTGTTGTTATTTAATATATATCACTAATCTAGATAGGGTTGAATAGATTATCTCCTAATTTTGTTGTTTTATTGAATTTCTATTTCTCTATCTTATAGTGTCCAGACGGATTGACGTGGATAACTTCGCATATGTTGATAGACTGTCAGGAATTATTTTACCATTTCTGGAGAGGTGGAATGACGTACGTGCTGATGGCAACTGTGGATTTCGATGTGTTGTCGATGTCTTCCATGGTGGTCAAGACAACTGGTCGTACGCCTGTCGTGCTAATTCTAATGAGATAGGTGCACATCCTATTTATGAGAGTGTCTATTTCGGCAATGTGGTACAGGCTCGTCAACGAATTGATTGGGGCGGGGGAGCTTGTGACGAGGATCATTATATGGAGGTTGGGGCCGACTTGTTTCCGATTGCTAATTTTTACAAGTGTGCGGTCATGTATTTCTCAATGAGAATGGATGGTTCGTTGTTCCCGTGTCTTACTGTGCTACCTTGGGAGAGTCTGTCTGCCATGACGAGATACAAATATAACACATATACATCACTATTTTATATTCATACGTTAATAATAATAAAGTTGAAATTTAAATAAACCATACAAAGTGGGGTAAATATGGGATATACCCCATATTTATAGGTGGACATATCAGTTACCCCCGATCTTATCCTCGGCCCGGACATCCCACATAGGTGAACGAGGATGACCACACTCAATTTATAATTATTTTAAATAATTAAAAAAATGGGGCGTCTACCGGAGATGCCCCATCGTTGGGGGAGGCATCTGCCGGAGCAGCTACTAAAGGATATGAAGGAACTCATGAAGAACGAGATGATTTTGAAGGTCGGAAATGGTGCGAGCGTTGCTGCGATTGCACAAGGTTCTGTGGAGCTTCAATTATCTAGTGGTTTAAATTTATGTTTAAAGAATGTTTATTATGTGTCTTCGATTAGCAAAAAACATTATTTCTGTATCATGTTTGGATATGGATAATTTTTAATATAAATATTTCAAATTCTTGCTTGTCTATATCGAAGAATAGTATTTTCTATGCAAATGCATTCGTGAGGAATGGTCTCTATTTGCTTGAATTAAATAATAAACAAATTTTAAACATCAATAACAAAAGACTTAAAACTACTCACGTGAATGATACACTCTTGTGGCACTATCGTCTTGGTCACATAAATGAAAAACGCATCAAGAAATTGCAAGAAGCTAACCTTCTTGGTCAACTTGATTTTAAATCATTGGAGACGTGCGAACCTTGCCTAATGGGCAAAATGACCAAGAGTCCTTTCAAGAAGAAAGGACCGAGAGCGAGTGACTTGCTGGATTTGATACATTCCGATGTATGTGGTCCGATGAGTACTAGTGCAAGAGACGGTTTTAGGTACTTCATTACGTTCACGGATGACTATAGTCGTTATGACTATATTTATCTAATGAGAAACAAAAGTGAATCCTTTGACAAGTTCAAGGAATTCAAGAATGAAGTAAATAACCAACTCAACAAGAAAATCAAGTCTCTACGAACGGATCGTCGAGGTGAGTACTTAAGTACCGAATTTGACTCATTCCTAAAGGAGTGTGGTATTGTACCACAGCTCACCCCTCCCGGTACACCTCAGTGGAATGGGGTATCCGAAAGGAGGAATAGGACATTACTCGACATGGCTCGATCAATGATGAGTCAAGCTGAATTGCCGCTTTACTTTTGGAGTTATGCACTAGAAGCTGCGGCTTACACACTAAATAATGTTCCATCCAAATTCGTAGAGAAAACGCCTTATGAGCTATGGAGTGGTAAAACACCTAAGCTCAATTTTCTCAACATTTGGGGTTGTGAGGCCTACGTCAAGAGATTGATGTCGACCAAACTTCAACCAAAAGCGGATAAGTGCTTCTTTATAGGTTATCCTCGCGAGACAAGAGGATACTACTTTTGGCATATCACCTCCAATCGCGTGATTGTAGAGAGGGATGTCGTATTTCTAGAAAAAGAATTTCTGGAAAGAATAAAAAGTAGTGGGAGTAGAGTTGTGCTTGAGGAGACTCAAGATACTCTACAAGATCATGATATGAATGATGATATTCAAGATCATGAATGCCCAACCAAGATTCCTTTGGTTAGTGGGAGCGTGAGTGAGATAGCTTCGCAAGAAATTGTGAGAGAAACTCAATCCTCCCCACATAGTGTACGTTCGAGAATCGAACACGAACCAATTCCACAAGAAATTGTGGAAGAAGTTCGAGAAGTACACGTAGAACCAAAAGAACTTAGAAGGTCAACGAGGGAAAGGAAGAAACCCGATATGTATTTGGGACTTCATGAGATCATGGTACTAGATACCGATGATCCCTCGACCTTTCAAGAAGCAATGGAAAGAAAGGACTCCAAACTATGGTTCAAGGACATGGAATCTGAAATAGAATCCATGTATGATAATCAAGTGTGGAACTTGGTTGACATTCCTCAAGGGAAAAATGTCATTCAAAATAAATGGGTTTTCAAGAGGAAGATGGACATGGATGGGAGTTTGACAACCTACAAAGCGAGGCTTGTAGCAAAAGGTTTCACTCAAGTTCAAGTAATTGACTATGATGAAACTTTTTCACCGGTTGCCATGTTCAAGTCTATTCGGATTATGCTCGCTATTGCCGCATTTCATGATTATGAGATATGACAAATGGATGTCAAAATGGTGTTCCTTAATGGGAACTTGGAGGAGGATGTGTACATGGTACAACCTCAAGGTTTTGAAGATCCAAAGAATAACAAGAAAGTATGCAAGCTTCAAAGATCCATTTATGGATTGAAGCAAGCATCAAGGAGTTGGAACAAGCGCTTTGACGAAGAAGTCAAAAAGATTTACTTCGTCCAAAGTAAGGAAGAACCTTGTATATACAAGAAGGTTAGTGGGAGCCACATAGTGTTCTTGATCTTATATGTCGTTGACATACTCCTCATGGGAAATCATATACCTTCACTTGAGCAAACGAGAAGTTCATTGAAATCTGCATTTTCAATGAAAAATATGGGTGTAGCTCCATACATCTTGGGAATCAAGATATATAGAGATAGATCTCGTAGACTCATTGGCCTAAGTCAACGTACATACATTGACAAGGTCTTGGAAAGGTTCAGCATGAACAACTCCAAAAAGGGTAGTGTGCCAATGAGTATGGGTGTGCAACTCAAGAAGTCTCAACGTGCTGAATCACGTAAAGACTTGGAATACATGAAAGATATCCCTTATGCTTCGGCAATATGATCGATCATGTACGCGATGACTTGCACAAGACCCGATGTCTCGTATGCTCTAAGCGTGACAAGTCGTCACCAATCCAACGCAGGTCCTAAGCATTGGACTGCGGTCAAGAATATTCTGAGGTACTTAACCAGACCAAAGATAAATTTCTTGTTTATGGAGGACAAAGGGAATTAATAACCGAGGGCTATTCGGATGCGAGTTTCATGAGTGATCCCGACAATAGGAGGTCGCAATAATGATATGTCATTATTCTCGAAGGTGGAGGCATGAGTTAGCGTAGTTGGAGCAAATCACTACGACCGATTCAACCACTGACGAAGGCAAAATCAATTTACTATGGGTGGACACAAACAGCAACACAGTTGATCCATTCACCAAACCCTTATCCCAAGCCAAGGGCGAAATGCATTTCAAGTCCATGGGTCTGAGGAACCATGTGGATTGGCTTGATGAGTGATTAGAGATGGTTACCCTAGTTATTATTGTTTTATACATTGATAATGTATGTGAAAGAAAACTTTGATAACAAGTGAGAGATTGAAAGGAATGTGTTCTAAAAGTTTTACTTTTATATGTCAATTATTATGAATTGAATGTGCAAGCATTTTGTTCCTTGATTATGGTATTCGTCTTTTGGAAGTGTTAAGGAAGAGGCGCTTGGTCCTTAACCGTAGAGTTCTAAAAGATAATGGTTTACATAAATCAAAAGTTATTCGCAATCATGGTAATTAACATGGAACATTAATTACCGAGATAAGATTGTCGTGTTGGTCATCGATTGTTGTAGCTCTACAAATAATTGACGACACGAGTATATAAAAGAGGAAAAGATTACTTTTATATATTGAATAGACCTAACAAGTAAAACATTATGGAATTGTGTTTCGTGTCATTAATGTTTTTACTGTGTCTTGGATCCTAAGATATGAGACTTATATCTTTTCACTCAAGAAGTGCTTAATTTGATTATTGTCAAAAGCTATCAATGAGTATAGTGATAAAGGCAATAGTTGGTTGAGCATGACTTGTGCTGGAAAAGATAGCTAGTCAAACGATCATCATTGCCCCTCTTAAGTGAGTAATGATATTAGTGGGCCCCTTGATAAAGCAAAATTATAATGTGCACAATGTAACTTGAGTTAAGTTACATAGTTATAATTAGCTTAAAGAGATCAAGAAATGAATATATTACAAAGATGACACATTTCTACTTTGAATATATTCTTAATATCATGAGGCAAGGGACAGACACAAGTGGTGCACTTACATCATTAAATGGATCGTGTTTTGGTTCGGGTGGAACAAAGACATCTATGCTAATTGGGTAACTATAATGTGTAGCTAGATACCGCTTATAGTTTGAGATATTAAGTGTTTAATATCGCTGCAAATTTGACTTAGATCCTCCTATAGGCCACACCACAAAACTGGAAAATAAGAGGGTTGATTTTAAGTTCATATGATGTGTCGGGTTTCATGTGAAAATATGACACATGTGGTGAATTAATTAAAATCAATATGTCATGAGAATTGACATAATTAGAATCATAATAAATTCATATGAGGTATATATTATGGGGTGTAATAATTTAATATTACATATGATGATATATATAGGATGTGAATTGTTAAAAAACCCAAAAGATCAAATTTTGTTGGAAATAAATCCAAAATTTGACAAAGGCAAAATCGGGGTCAAACACGGTGAACCGTTTCATGGTTCGGTTGACCGGGGTATCTTCGGATTGGTTAACCAAATAGGTAACGGGTAAGCGCAATTGGTTGACCGAAATTGTCTGGAGTGCCTGGAAAATCGGGTTGGGTTAACCGAGTGTGCACGGTCAACCGGGAAGTAGTATTTTCGGTCGACCGAAGGTGACACGGTCATCCGATGACTATGTCCCAGGAGCGATTCTGGTGGGTCAACGGTAGACCGAGTAAAAGACGTGGTTCGTCTGAATTCTTCCAGGGAATTTTTCTCATACGGATTCGGTCGACCGTCTAGCTCACGGTGCACCGAACACGTGTTATAACTGAATGGTTCGGTTGACCGAATAATACTCGGTCTGCAGAAAAAGAACGATTCTGCCTGAATTATTAAGAGATTAATTAAATCATGGGTGGATTAATTCCAGATTTAATTAAAACGTTTTTTGTGGGTGATTATGTGGAAATTAGAGATTAATTTAGGAGAGAATAAACAATGAATCATGGCTAAAGAATAACTCTTGATGAGGATGTTTTGGGAGACTATAAAAGGACCCCTACTCCTACTTGTTTAATAACTAATGCAAAAATCTTTCTCTCATTAATCTCTCCCTAATCACCACGAAAATCTCTTAGTAAAATTAAGTTTTAGAGATAAGATTCTCAGGAGCTTAAAGATGGGTTATTGGCTAGATTCTAAACCTTGTTAGAGATTGATTGACTAGCTCATTTCTCTCTAATTTTGTTTAGAGTTTGGTGAACACTCGGAGGCAAATCCGTGGACGATTCAATGGGCAACGCGACTCCGAATCTTCAAGAAGGTTTTAGAGAACCTTTAGGTATGATTCTACCTTTGTGATTGATTTTAATAAATGTAGGATTGCATGTTATTAGAATAATCACAAAACTATGTACATAAAAATTGTTGAAAATATGAAAATCGATCTTGTATGTTGTATTAATTTTTTTAAAATATATACATACATAGGGACACGAAATCCTACAACGAGTACCCAAAATCGGATCCGGTATGCTAAAAAAATTCTTCCGATTTTCCTAAATTTACATGTATATTTTTTTAATTTCCACAATAATTTTACCACTCCATTGTTACTATCGACAAATCAACCAAACATTCCATGAGCAAAACATCATTTTTCTCAGATAAACCAAAAAATAAAGGAAAACAAGAACATCACATCTTCCTTGCTCAAATACAACATAATCAGCTCATTTCCCACTTTAGTTAACTAACTTTGACAACCATCATCAGCCTTGAGGTCGAAACCGGGAGGGAGAGTGACTAGGGTTTTTCGTGGGAGTGGGAGTGGAGGTGGCAGAAGAGGGAGAGGGAGAACTGCTAGGGTTTTTGGTGGTTTGGTATGGGCCTTTGGTGGTTTGGTGATGGGTTGTGGCCTGTAAGCATGGGCATGCTTGCTAAGTTGTTAGTCATGTATGTGGGACTATAGGTTAGTTTGTTTTTATAATAATAAACCGAATCTGGTTCCGGTGGTGAGAACCGGAACCGGGTCGATTCTGAAATTGAATATCTAGATCCAACTCATATCCGTTTTATCCTAGTTCAGTACCACCGGATCCGGTTCGGTTTGACTGGTTCCAGATATCCATTGCCACCCCTAGTTACAACGCTGGTAAACCATCTTGGGTCGCCACAAACAACATGGAAAAACCCTAACATCTAGTCATACGTGCCTCACACCTCATTCTCGCCACACGACCACACATCAGAGTCCGTAAGCAACGCTCCAACACACAAGGCGAGGGGGTAAATTGCAACATGGGTCACACAACTCCAACATAAACGTAGAGTACTAAGCATAAACAAGACTAGAGAAACATAACAGTTGTAGGTTAAAACTATAACTATAGAATCCACAGCAAAAATGGTACATGTGTATAAACGTAATTCCAATAAAATTCCTTACAAATCACAATTCTCATAATTCAGGGGAAAAATAGTAAATCTTCCAATTAATAGATTTTACTACAAATATCTGAAATGTCCAGGGAAAAACAACAATTTTCCCTAAATTAAATTATTTCTTACAATTATGAAAAGTCCAGTTTTTTTCAACAAATATTCCAATTATTAATTTATTAAACAAATACAATAAATTTAAGGGGTTTAAAGGCAATTAATCTAGATATTCATAGTTTAATCAATTACCATTAATTTACATGATTTATTCCACAATTAACCTAGATTAACTTATTCAACCAAATACTCATAATATTCTGGTTTTTCCTGAAATTATTCTAATTTATTATTCCCTTAACTAAGTGAACTACTATTCATCGCCGGAAAACTACTTAAATCGCCCCCAACAATTACCATTTTGCCCTTCACAATTCATTTAATACCAATTTTGTCTTATGTCTTAAAACAAGGTTTTCGCCTGAATTTTCCTCACATTCCCAGTACCAACACCACGAAAATATTTGGCGAAGCGCCTGAATCTGGTGAGGTAAGTGGGGGGAATTTTTTTTCCATCTCGGGCATCTGACTATGCCGCCACGCCCAAGAATGAGGCGTCTGGTTGGGACGCCCTCTCCTTAGAGGAGGCGTCCCATCCAGACACCTCATCCTAGGGGTGATAACTTAGTCAGACGCCCCATCCTTGGGGGCTCCGCCTCTCTAAGCTATCGTGCCCAAGGATAGAGCGTCCCAACCAGACGCCCTAATTTTTTTTATTTTAAATTTATTTATGTTGTGTTATTTTAAATTATTTAATGTTCTGTTGCAAGATTTCGGTGGTGATGTAGTAGATTACAGTGAGTTTTTTGATTGTAAACAAGTATTTCCAACAATCGAGGACGCGTGTAAACGGGCGAAACAAGTTGCCATCAGAGACAAAAACGTTTTGGTAATATCATCCTACAAATCAAAAGCAGATAATCTGACGGATTGTTATCTGAGATGTGATCGCAGAAATGAAATGAATTCTCGTGATATGGATATTGCACTACGGAAGAACACGAAAAGAAATGGTTGCGGTTGTCGTTTTTTGATAAAGGTGGTCGAGCGACGGGATCGTGATGGATAGGTCGTAGTTTCTAATAGAACTCATGGGCACCACAACCACAGACTTGCAGTTTATCCAGAGGGTCACCGACAGATCGGTGATCTTAGTTCTGGGGCCAAGAAAATTGTTCATTATATGACTGAGGCACAAACAAGACCACGTAACTTCAGAGACACATTTATAACTTCAGAGAGTAAGTGAGGAGGATGAAATCTGAAGACAAGAATCCTGCTCTGCAGTTTCTGAATCAGGCAGTGCAGTATCAGTACTTACATTGGATTATGGTGGATGAAGAAACAAATGTCATCACTCACGCATTTTTGGCACATCCGACGTCAGTTCTGTTGTTGCGCACATACCCTTTCGAAATCTGCATGGATTCGACGTACAAAACGAACAAGTATAAGATGTTTTTGTTGGAGATGGTTGGGGTGACTCCAACAAACATGAACTTCATCGTCGACTGTGTCATTATGAAGGATGAGACCAAGTCTAATTACCAGTGGGTGTTGGTGAAGTTGCGAGATCTGTTATTGGATACTGTCAGCCCGACTGCAATAGCAACGGACTGAGAGTTATGCCTGATGCGACCAGTGGGAAAAGATTTTCCTGAATCTGGTCATTTACTTTGCATCTGGCATATCAACAAAGACGTGTACAACTACGCATACCACGTATTCGAGAAGAACAAGAAACTTGTAGACATTTTGAAGTGTGGAAAGTGGAGGAAAGTCATGTTTTCTGCTTCACAAACTGAGTACGATAGAATTGTCCGTAATCTAAAAGATACTTTTCAGTCTTGGTCAGCTATCACGGAGTATCTGGAAGACATGTGGTTAGTGCATAAAGAAAAGTTTGTGTTGAATTGGACAAATAAAGTCGTTCATTTCGGCAACACTACGAACTGTAGGGTGGAAAACACTCATTCGGCTCTGAAAGAATGGATCACTACATCGACTGCAGCTCTGGACACTCTTTTCAACCGCGTGAACGCGGCTATTGAAATGCAGCTGACGAATATTCAGAACTTTCTTGAAGAGTCGAGACGTCAAAATTTGACTAACTACATAGGTGCTATGTATCAGCATATAAATGGTCGAGTTTTGCATCACTGCTTGTCATTATTAAGTCAAGAGTTGAAGAGAATGCAAGTCTTAAGCAATCAAGTTGAATATCGTTGCGGGTGTGCTTTTTTGTCATCACATGAGATTCATTGTGCTAGTACCATGCACGATTGTATTGAGTCAGGTGATGAAATTTATTTAGAGCAGATTCATTCATTCTGGAAATCACTTGTCATTGGAGAAGAAGTCCAGATGTCAGAGTTTGTGGATCAGTCAGCACAAGACGTCGAGCATTTTCGGAAGCTCGTTGATGAGATTTCGGGGAGTGACCATGTAGTAATTCGTAGTGCCTAGGGGGAGGCGGTTCCGGCGGGCGCCCGCGGACAGCTGACCCAAAAAATAACAGGATATTTTACCATATTCGAGTACGCCGGGGCGTCCGCTGACTACTTTTCTGGCATCCGAGGCATTCTTTTTGATGAGTATGAGAGTAATATGAAGAGTGAGTGGTGTTAGGAAAGTGAAATGAAGAGTTATATAAGTAGAAAGGACAGAATAACACAATGGTAATTGACACGGTCGATTTAAGTAGTTTTCCGATGATGAATAACATTTCAGTTAACGAATCAAATCCAATTAAACTATAAGGTTTTTACAGAAATTAACCAAACCACTCATTATTCAACTAAAACAACTATTAGTTTAGGGGCTTATCCACAAATAACCCAATCCATATGTATCCCAACCAACCCAACCCCACCGGCAACCCTACCCCCAGGGCGGTCGGCCGTTGTAACAGCAGTTGCCAGCCACCACTGCCACGCGAGCGGCACCAGCTCGCGCGCGGTCGTGCGACCTCCGGTCGGGCCAGATGTGGTGCCAGCTCGCGTGCAGTCAGCCGGCCGGCCCTCCCACCATGTCCCATCTTCTTCCTTTATCCCGTGGACCTGAAAACGAGGGTGAGTGGCGTACCTCGCTGTCGCGACGTCATCGTTGTCCTAGTCGTCGTCGGCGCTAAGAGGAGGGTTGAGTTCGGGTGAAGAGGAAGGAGGTGAGGGAGAGAGAGGGTGCAACAGTTACAACTTAGTTGCACTATATAAATTATAATTCTCAATGTGCTATAATTAATAATTACACATGGTGTATTGGCTTACTTTGTTTTTGTTAACCTCGTGGTATGAGAGATCACACTAAAAATATGAATATCTATTTTATATTTGTTCTATATCCGGAGTTCTGTTTCAGAAATGTTCCGTATCTAATCCACGTTTGTATTCATTTCGTATAGATATAAAATTATGATTATCCTTTTCTGCGTATCTACAGTGATTTGTAGCTGAATCCGAACTTTCGAAGTAGACCTTCTAAGTCATTGCCAAAAGTTAATGGGGTCTAGATTGTGAGTTTTATCCGACCCTGAACTTATGTGCGTGTGTTATGTGTAGATTCATAATGCAAAGTTGGTGCATCACCATTGAGTCCTCAATTTAGGGCTCGGTAGAAATGTAGAAGGTTTAATTTTGCAAAAACCACTCAAATGAGGGTGATTACAAAATGAACCAATTGCATTTCAACCAGGTCTCGCCCCTCCTGGGTCGTGTTTAAGTCATTGCCTCTTTCAAATAAGGATGAACTTATATTTTTGAGTTCTTTTTTACTTTTTGTCCCATCTTCTCCTCATCCTTCGTAAAACAAGTATAAAATGAACTTGAGTAGCTTTTCTATTGTATAAATTAAGTTATAAGAGTATATAAACTAACTTGATCACAATCCACTTTCCAAATGTTAGAATGTAAAATCTCTAAACAATTTGCAGTTGGTTTTCTTGTTAAACAAGATTCACATATTAAGAACGCAAATGTGGCGCATTTGACTTAATAGACACTCATTTGTGAACTAGGTTATTCGATCAACGTTAATATAACTAAATTTAGCATCCCTGGTTGCTAAATCTATATTTGCAAAATCTTCATGTATAAAAATACTACTATTGTGATTACACCAACCATCCCTGCAAAAATAAAATAAAAATCCAATACCACTGTCGAGGAACACAACAAATAAAAGTAAATATTACACAAATGTAAACTAAGGTCATGTCTTCTAAAACTATTTCAAAACCATGTGACAATTACTACTTCAACACGAGAAATCGTTATATTTCTAGAGAATACAACACATATTAATTAAGCAGTAACAAAGTAAGCTCTCTGACCAAGATAACACGCGGACTAGCACACAAACAAACAAAAAAAGTTTCTTTTCTTTCGGTTTCTTTTTCCAATATTACTATCCAAGCAAAACATAAAACATTAAGAAAAATCATAAAACTATCCCATAAGGGTAGGGATGCAAATGGTTACCAAATATCCGAGTATCCGATTCGAAAAAATTGTAATTGGTTGGTATTTGGTAAGAAATAACCTACCAAATAAATTTGGAAATGGAATTGGTCATGTAAAGCTTACCAATTAGAATTTCGGATACAATTTCGGATACAAATCTTACCAAATCCGAGTATCCGAATACCGATTGTATTTTAATATAAAAAATTAATCTTATATTCATACCAAGATGAATGACCAAGATCTTCTCTACTTAAGAATGGATGGTCAGATTTTGTCCATTAAAACCTAACCTAAATACACTACCCAATGTACCCATTACCCAACCCTACTCCACTACTACAGCCGACAGCCATCCACTCCAAATCCCAAATCCCTTTTCTCCAGCGAAAACCTCCCAAATCCCTTCTTCTCCAGCGAAAACTTTAGGTTCTCCCCAAATCCCTTCTTCTCCAGCGAAAACCTCCCAAATCTGGTGCATCTCGTCCCTTTCCGCAAATCAGCCAGCCTTCTCGTCTCTTTCGGTTTTCCCAAATCCCTTCTTCTCCAGCGAAAACCTCCCAAATCTGGTGCATCTCGTCCCTTTCCGCAAATCAACCGGCCTTCTCGTCATTGACGGCGACGTTGTCGATACTCGCTAGGCACTAAGTCTGGACCATTCCATTTCAAAATTCATTTTCTGGACCAAATATGTTCATTTTCAGTTTCCATGTCTAAATCAAATTTGGTTCTTGATTTCTGGGAATGTTTTTTTCTTGATTTCTGGGAATGTTTGTTCTTGATTTCTGGGAATGTTTGATCTTGATTCCATGTTCTTGATTTCTATTTTTACTTCAAATGTTTGTTTTTATGCCTTAAAATGGTAGTAATGTTTGTGTAGCCACTTGGTTTAAATGTTAATGACTTGGATTTCTTGTATTTATGTTATATGGTTGCTGTTTTAGTTTACCGCAACTGTTTTTTTTTATATGTTCTGAACCAGTGTGAACAATGTTCTGACTTTGAGTGTGTTATATGTTTGTGCATTAAACACTGACGAGGTTTTAATTAGATACATGGGTTGTTTTTTATGCCTTAAAAATGTTAATGACTTGGATTTCTAGTATTTCTGTTATATGGTTGTTGTTTTAGTTTACCTCAATAGATTTTTTTACTAGTTGAAGTTGAACTTAGTTGCTTTATTTTTTTAGGTTTTTTCCCTAAAGCATCATGGAAATGGTAGAAGTTGAAGATGGTAATCCTACTGTTCAACCTGAAAAGAGAGTAGTTCGTAAAGAGAGAAGATTATGGTCTAAGGCTTGGGCTCATTATGATAGAAAAAGATCTAAAGATGGGGATATTATTGCTACTTGTAATTACTGCAAATTAGAAATTTGTGCAAATAGCTCAAGTGGAACCACCCGTCTTCATAATCATTTAAAATTTTGCATGGCTTATCGAAGGACGAAAGGGAAAAGTTCAGATGTCGGTCAGATGCTCCTTAAAACTGGACAAACCAAAAAGGATGGAACTAATGCCATTGAGTGTTTTAAGTTTGATCCAGTTTTAAGTAGGCAGTATTTTGCAAATATGTTCATTTTGCATGAGTATCCATTTTCCATGGCTGATCATGTTGGATTTAGGACATTTATCAGCAGTTTGCAGCCAGAGTTTAGGTTGTTGTCTCTTACTACAGTCCAAGCAGATTGTAAGAAAACAGTTGAAAATGAGAAAGCCAAAATTTATAAAACACTTGAGAAGCTAAATTCTCGAATAAGTCTTACTGCAGACATGTGGACAGCCCTTGGTAATGTTGGTTATTTATGCATGACATGTCATTATATCAATGAAAAATGGAAGCTTGAGAAGAAAATTTTGAACTTTGTATATGTGGAGTCACCTCATGGGGCTGAGGAAATTGCTAAAGTGCTTCAAACACATATTTATGCATGGAATATTGATACCAAGTTGTTTAGCATTGTGTTGGATAATTGTTCAACCAATGACAAACTTGTCAAAGAGCTTCTAGAGGATGTTAATTTCACACACAACTTGATTAGGGATGGAGATTTCTTTCATTCTAGATGTTGTGCTCATATATTGAATATTATTGTCCAAGAGGGTTTGAAAGAGGTGCATGATGTTGTCCAAAAAATACGTGATAGTGTCAAATATGTCAAAAAGTCTCAAGCACGTTTAGAAACTTTCAAAAAATGTGCACAACAAAGTGGAGCACCAGAGAAGGGGTTGATTCTTGATTGTCAAATTAGATGGAATTCAACATACTTGATGCTACAGAATGCAATAGAGTTTAAAAAAGTTTTTTCTCGCTTGCCTGGGTTTGATAAATCGTATAAAACTCCACCATCTTCCGATGATTGGGACAATGCACAACAGATTGTGGAATGTCTTAGTGTTTTTCTTGATGCAACTGAAACACTTTCTGGTACAAGCTATCCAACTTTGAATCAATGCTTTAATGAGATATATACTATTCAGATTTCATTGAAATCATGGTGCAGCAGTCCATATACTTTTATCAAGTCCATGGCTGAAAAAATGTATCCGAAGTTTGAGAAATATTGGGGCAAAGTTAATGTTCTTTTCACCACAGCTTGTATACTAGATCCAAGGTTTATTGAAGTCAATAGAGTATTTTTTTGGGTTGGTATATGAGAATGAATTTGAGGTTACAGCACAAGTGGAATATGTTCGTAATGAGTTTTCAAAGATGTATGATTTGTACAAGTCAAATTTCAGAAGCAGTTCAGCAACACAAAATAATGATTCAGTTGGAAAGGAAGTTAGATCTCAGGAAATTGCTCAACAAATGGTGAAATCTTCTAGGAAAAACTTACGAAGGGATCTTGGTCAGTTTCTTCAAAGTAGTTCTTCAGTTCAATCACAGAAATCAGATTTAGAGTTTTATTTGGAGGAAGGTGTTATGGTGGTGTCAGATGATGATTTTGATATATTAGCATGGTGGAAACTTGATGAGGCCAAATATCCTATTCTTTCATCAATAGCTCGTGATATTCTGGTAATCCCAGCATCTACAGTTGCTTCAGAAAGTGCTTTCAGCACTGGAGGAAGGATAGTTGACCAATACTGAAGTCGTTTGGATGCTGAAACTGTTGAGACTTTGATTTGTGGTCAAGATTGGCTACGACAACAAGTCAAGGGTAATAAAACATAATTTGCTATTTTGATTGTTATGATTATGTGCTACTAATTTATTTATACTGTTTTTTTAGATTCTATTGCGCTTGAATCAGATGACGCATTGTCGACACTTTTTTTGGAATTGCATTTTGATCCTAAAAATGAAGTCTTATCAAATGATGATAGTGGCACTTATAAAAGTCTACACATTGATGGTATACTATTTGATTTAGATGTGATATCACTTTCATTGGATTTCATTTTGGCTGACTTAGGTTTATTATTGATGATTTTTTTATTTTCAAATGCAGGTGAAGTAGAAGAGTAGAGGTGCAGGTTACAACTTACAAGTTACAAGAAATGAAGACAACAAAGAATGACTTAAGTCTTATAGACTAGTTATAGTCTTATAGTATAGATTATAAGCTCACTTTTTTTTATATGCTATGAATGAAAATATATTTTACTGAATTGAATTACATACTTTGTGGAACTTATAGGCTACAATATTTTGTTACGTGGTAGTGTGAAACCACATACTTGCTAAATGCAACTTTTATGTTTAATTTTAACCATGTTTTTGTTTGAATTATATGTTTTCTGTTGCAGTAATGTCTACAGATGGTGAAGGTGGTTACTGAAAAACATTACTATTTGTTTAAATTGGAGTGCATTGAACAGGAAAAATGAATTTGAATTCGAATACTATTCGAATTCGAATACAAATCCGAAAACCAAATGAAATATTTTCGAATTCGGATAGTGTAATTTTTTTCGAATACAAATCGAAATCGGTATTCGGTTATGAAAGTCGAATTCGGATACGGATATATACTGTATCCGGTTCGAAATGTATTCGTTTGCATCCCTACATAAGGGCATGTAGCGATAGGGGTGCAAATGGTTACCAATTATCCGAGTATTTGATTCAAAAATTTCTATTTAGTTGGTATTTGGTAAGTTCCATTTTACCAATTTAATTTTGGATACAGATTTGGTTTAAAAAAAATTACCAATTAAAAATCGGATACGAATTCGGATATAAGGAGTTTCAAATTCGAATTATCCGAATTAATTACAAATACATATACTTATAATAGGATACATGTATAGAAATGAATGGTCATGATAATCATCGTTTAAGACCAATGGCCAGTGCTTTCAACCAAAGAAAACCCTAAAAGTAACTTTTTCTTACCCTACCAAAATCACAACCGCCTCCTCTCATTCAACATCCAAGTCCTCCACTCCACCGTCATTTCACAGAAGCACCATCTCCTTCCCCATTTCACCAAGCATGTCTCCATTGGTATGCTAACATCATTTTGCTGCATCATATGCTCCCTCTCATAAATATCATTTCACCATACAACAAGCTACTCTTGTTTCATATAAAATTTATTCAACATTTTTCCATTATTAACAGACCAAATCTGCTAGCAAAGTCACTGGCATGTTTTCTGGAACTTAGGATAAGTGTGCTACTTGCGGTAAAACAACATATCCACTTGAGAAGGTTGTGAACTTGTGATCTCTACAACATTGACATCGTAAAATTTTTTTTGGTTTGTTTTTTCATTGCATTAATGTAACTTATTTACCTCCTTCCTTTGGTTCTTTGCTTTTATATGTTTGTGCCATTTTCAGAAACTACATGTTTTCCTTGTATGAAACTTGAAAAATTGTTCATCTTTTAGATTACTATTTTTATTTTAGATTAAATAAAATTATTATTTCTACTCCTAAGCATCTTGGTTTGAATAATGTTTCTTTTGTTATATAGCGTGATTGAAATGGTAGATAAGGAATGTGCAAATCCAAGTGCTGAAACGTCTAAGAAATCTACCCGAAAGGAAAGGAGGTTGTGGTCAAGTGCTTGGGTAGACTTTGATAGGAAAAGAACTGAGGATGGAACACTTGCAACATGTAATCATTGCAAGTATGAAATGTCAGGAAATAGTGAAAGTGGGACAACTCGCTTACATAATCATCTAAAACGTTGCATGCCTTATCGCAGAAAAAAGGAAAAGAGCTAGAGAAAGGACAACTTTGTCTAAAAGCAGGGGGCAAAAAACCAAATGGAACAGCTGAAATTGAGTGCATCAAGTTTGATCAGGGTTTAAGTAGGCAAAAATTGACTAATATGTTTATCCTACATGAATACCCATTTTCCATGGCTGAGCATGTTGGATTTAGAGACTTTGTTAGTAGTTTGCAGCTAGACTTTAAGTTGGTGTCTTGTACTACGGTTCAAGCTAATTGCAAGAAAACATTCCAAAAGGAGAAACAAAAGATTTATGACACATTAGAAAATCTCAAATCTCGTGTTAGTCTTACTGCGGACATGTGGACAGCCCTTGGTAATGTGGGATATCTGTGTATGACTTGTCATTTCATTGATGAAAAATGGAAACTTGTGAAAAAAATTCTGATCTTTGTGTATGTGGAGTCATGGAGCTGAAGAGCTTGGTAAGGTCATTCTAGAGCATGTTAATGCATGGAATATTGACACTAAGTTGTTTAGCTTTGTGTTAGATAATTCTCTACAAATGATAAGATGATCAAAGAGATTCTTGATGATGCTAATTTCAAAATGAACTTGCTAGAGGATGGTGAATTCTTTCATTCTAGATGTTGTGCTCATATATTGAATTTAATTGTGCAAACCGGCTTGAGGGAAATACATGAAATTGTGGATAGTCTGTTCCAGTGTCAAATATGTTAAGAAATCTCAAGCACGTCAAGAATGCTTCAAAAAATGTGCACAATAAATTGGAGCACCAGAAAAGGCATTGACACTTGATTGTCCAACTATATGGAACTCAATCTATTTGATGCTTGAGAATGCTTTAGAGTTTAAAAATGTTTTTTCTCGCTTGCCTGGGTTTGACAAGTCATACAAATCTCCACCAACATCTAAGGATTGGGATAATGTACAACTCTTAGTTGATAGTTTGGTTGTGTTTGTTAATGCTACTGAACGGCTTTCGGGTACAAAGTATCCTACTTTGAACTATTGTTTTAATGAAATATACATTGTCCATGTTTCATTGAAAACTTGGTGTGACAGTCCGCATCCTTTCATCTCTACCATGGCACAAACAATGACACTAAAGAAGGAAAAATATTGGGGCAAAATTAATTTTTTGTTCACCGCCGCTTGTATACTTGATCCAAGGTTCAAAATGAAATCAGTAGAGTATTTCTTTGGGCTAGTATATGAAAGTTGTGAGGTAGATAGAATGGTTGAATATGTTCGTACGGAATTTGTGCAGTTATATGGAATGTATAAATCCAGAATTGGCAGCAGTTCAGTTATTCGGAATTTGAGGTCTTTTGGCAAACAACAAGGCTCTAATGTGCAAGTTCATGCATCGGACAGAAATTCTAGACAATCTCTACGTAAAAATCTGGGTCAGTTTCTTCAAAACACATCATCGCAGCATCAAAAATCAGATTTAGATATTTATCTAGATGAAGGGATTGTAGTGTCGGATGATGATGATTTTAATGTGTTGGAATGGTGGAAGTTGCATGAGGGCAAATATTCTATTCTCTCGGCAATGACTCGTGATATTTTGATTATCCCCGCATCAACGGTTGCTTCTGAAAGTGCCTTTAGTACCGGAGGAAGGGTGGTCGACCAATATAGAAGTCGTTTGGATCCATATACCGTTGAAACTTTAATATGTGGGCAAGATTGGCTAAGACACGAAGTGAGAGGTATTAAGTTTATGAATGCCTGTCATTTATGAATTATTTGTAAAGTTTGTATTATTTGCTAATGTTTTTGTTTTACATGCAAATTCTACTCTTCTTGAATCAAAAGATGCACTCTCAACACTCTTCTCAAGCTTGGAACGTGTTGATGTTGAAGAAAATTTGTCGGACGACAATTGCATCACTTAGATGCATGTACTTGTTATACTTACAAGTTAAGTATATAGTTTCTCCTAATCTGCCATTTTAATTTGTATGTCCTCACTAACTTTGGAGCTTCTAATGTTGTTTTTTTAATGCAGGTGTTGGTAAAGAGCAGATGTTGATGAACAAGTGTTTCTTTTTGTGAAGATAAGTTGAAGCATAGATATGCCAAACACAAGATATATAAAGTATAGGTTAACTTTTGCTTGCTATTTAAAGAGTAGATGTTGATGAACATGAGTTTCTTTTTGTGAAGACAAGATGAAGCATAGACATGTCAAACACAAGGTATATAAACTATAGGCTAACTTTTGGTTGATGAATAGTAAGGCTAAACTTTTTTGTTGTAATTTGACTAAAAATTATGTTTTTAAACTATTGTGGATCTTGGATGTTGGATACTTCATACTTGGATCCTTTTGATCTCAATGGTTAATGGTTGGATGTTGTATATTTATTGCCTTGTGAATCTTTGATGTAATTTAAGCAGGTTAAGTTTTTAAATATATTATGAGACTATGTTATTTATTGATGCAAACATGTTAAACTACATGTATTTTGTTCAAATAGGGTAGATATTATAAGTTTTACTTTTGTTTATCAACCAGGTTGAAATTTAGGATCCCTTCAATTCAATTTTGGATAATATCCGAATACCGATTAGTATTCGAAAATTTTGAAGTTTCGGATTGGAATTCGTATAGTACTAATAATTTTGGGTTCGAATTCGGATTTGGTAATGGATTTCGGAATTCGAATTCGGATATACTATATATCGGAGTCAAAATATCTGGTTTACACCCTATGTAGGGGTGTAATCGATCCTTAACCGAGCGAGCCAAGCATGCTCGAGATCAGATCGATAAGAAAATGTGTGTGCTCGTCGCTCGCTTGATAAGGATTTCGAGCCAAAAACTCCGCTCGTGCTCGACTCATGCTCGTGAGTGGCTTGGTTCGCTTACCAAATATGTTCTCTGTATAACCCATGTAAGGGGAAAAGGCTTCTTGGAAAGACAAAAGAAAGAACTTTTTCTTCTTCCATAAAAAATGCCTCCAAAATCTTGAAGTTTCAAGACTAAATAATGACACACAACATAGAATGAATTGAATATAACTAATCAAACTAATCAAAAGTACCTGCTTTTTAATGTAATAGTTAAACATGGATATCCTAATGTATATTAATGAATAATCAATCTTGTAATTTCTAATGGATTAATAACATAGAGTGATCGATAAGGGAAAACGACGAAGAGGTAAACAGTGGCGATGGACACGACGACGGAGGCAGCAGTCAGGGAGACGACGGAGACAACAACGAGGGAGACGGGGATGTTGCGAGTGATGGTGGTGACCTTTGACTTTCTCACCGTCGTCGTTAAATCTGTGCTCGATGATACATAAACAACAACAACAAAAACATAAAAATTCAGCATTTAAGCCATCTTCATTGCACATCACAAGTCAAACCAACCAAACCAAGCAAGAATAAAATGAAAGAAGACCTTCTCCTTGACGCCGGAGATGAGGCCGAACAGGATGGCGCAGTGACCACCGTCGACATTGTAGAGGATGTTGAGGGCGACATAGAGGGCGACGACAACCAGCTTGGCGAGGCCGGAGGCACCACCTCAAGGGACCTTGGGGATATTGACGTTCTTGAAGGGGTTTGGGAAGGGAATTGAATTGAATGAGTTTGGGTTTGGGTGTGGTTTAGATGTTTGTGGCCTTGTGTCTTGGGAGACGAAATGGGTATAGAACCCAGCGTGGACTAAGTTGGGCCATTATTGCCTTATTGGTCTTCATACAAATTTTATTTTTTTATTATTGTTTTAGTTCTGCATGCTGGATGGATCCATATGCTAGATAGTTGGGGTGAGCTGAAAGGAAAGTAACATATATGGAGTCCACAGAGTAATTCAGTCTATTGTAATTGGGCAATAGATATGTGTATTGTGTAGGATTTCATGTTTAATTATACATATATATTTTTCGAATTTTCATGTATAGTAAGGATCAATTACAATTTTCTTCGATTTATTTCATGCATGCATCGGTTTGTTTTAACAACTTGTTTCAAAAACTCATTAAAACAAACACAAAGTGGCTCCGAAATTCATACCTAGAAGTTCTCTAAAACTTCTTGAAGATTCAGAGACGTTGAGGATGCTTGTTGCTGCGCTGGATGCCTCCGAGATTTCACCAAACTCTAAACAAGATTGGAGAGAGAAGAGCTAGCCTCTCAATCTCCAATAGGGTTTAGAATCTAATTATTAACCCCTCTTTAGTTCCCTTGAGAAGATGATCTCTTAAAACTAAAACTAAACTTAAGAATTAAGGGAATTTCGTGGAGAATTATGGAGAGAGTTTTTGCACGAGAAAACAATGAATGAATTAAGGAGGTAATGAGATAAACTTGTATTTATAAGTTCTCTCCAAATTACCTATTCATGTGCAACCTCTTGCCCATGATTTCATGCAAAATTCCATCTAACCATCCATTATTTAATAATAAATAATCTTAGCCACGAATTAAATCAATTATGGACAAATTCCATGCATGATCTAATTAATTCTTAAATTAATTCTGCATTAACCGTCTGGACCGGTCGACCGTTTGGAGGTTCGGTCGACCGCTCGAACCAGGTTTCGGTCGACCGTTCAATAACTCGGTCGACCGTTCGTAACAGGAATTATTCCATCGCAATGTTCGATCGACCGACCAATTACATTCGGTCGACCGTTCAAACAGATGAAAATTCCTTGTTATCGGTCGAGACATGTCTAGTCGACCGTTTACTGCTAACCGGTCGACCGTTGGAGCACTGTTCTGCAGACTTGTCAATTTTCGGTTTAACCCGTATAAAATTTGACATTTCGGGATTAGTAGTAAATTCACAACTTATGTAACATATTATCCTATGCAATGATCAATCATTACACCCCATAATATTTACATCACATATGAATTTAATTTAGATTCTAATTATGTTATTGATCACAACATAATTTTGATTTTGCTTGTTCACCCCATGTGTCATATTTTCTACATGAAATCCGACACATCTTATGAACTCAAAATCCTCATTTCTTGTTTCCCAGTTTTGTGGTGTGACCTATGGGAGGATCTAAACTAAGTTGGCAGTGATATTAAGAGCTTAATATCACAAGCTATAAGCGGTATCTAGCTACACATTATAGCTTCCAATTAGTTAGATGTCTTAATTCCACTTGAACCAAAACCTGATCCATTTAGTGATGGAGTGCACCACTTGTGTCCGTCCATTGTCTCATGATATTAAGAATACACAAAGTAGTTTTGTGTTATCTTTGTATTAGTATTCATTTCTTGATCTCTTTAAGCTAGTTATAAATATGTGACTTAACTCAAATCACATTGTGCACATTATAATTTTGCTTTATCAAGGGGCCCACTAATATCATCACTCAATTAAGAGGGGCAATGATAATCTTTTGACTAACTATCTTCTCCAACGAAAGTTATGCTTAACCAACTAATGCCTTTACACTACACTCATCGATAGCTTAAGACACTAGTCTAATTAAGAACTCCTTAAACGATCGGATATAAGTCTCATATCAAAAGACCAAAGACACAATAAAACATTAATGACACAGAAAACACAATTCTATAATGTTTTACTTATTAGGTCAATTCGGTATACAAAAGTACTATTTTCCTCTTTTGTGTACCCGTGTTGTCACTCACTTGTAGAGCTACAATGATCTATGACCAACACGACAATCTTAACTCGGTAACAAATGTCCCATGTTTATTACCATGATTGCGAATATCTTTTATTTTATGTAAACCAATATCTTTTAGAGCTCTACGGTTAAGGACCAAGAGCCTCTTCCTTAACACTTCCAAAAGACGAATAACATAAACAAGGAACAAAATGATTTCTCATTCAATTCATAATAATTGACATTTAAAAGTAAAACTTTTAGAACACATTCCCTTCATATTGGATTCAAGCGAACTAGCGAGCAATAATCGAGCGAGCGGGGGTCTGCTCGTGCTCGGCTCGTTTAGCTTGTCGAGCGGATAACCATGGAGTTTTTTAGGACATGTTTGGATAACCATGGTTTTTTAGAGAAACTGGATTATTTAGAAAATACAGTTTTCAATCTTACATGATCCATTATAAATCTGCAACTTTCACTGAAAACACATTTTTTTCTACAGTTTTCAATCTTACATGATCCATTATAAATCTGCAACTTTCACTGAAAACACATTTTTTTCTAAAAAAAGATAGTACATATTTTTTTCATCTAAAAATGTTCTTTTTTTGTTTAGAACAAAATCTTTAATCGGATAAAATACATTTTTGAAATCAATGACTTAAAACATTTAATAGAGGCTTAATTATATGAAGACATAAAGTATAGGAAAATGATTAATGGATATGCGCGTCGTGGACGCTGCCCATTTGGTTGTTGATGTGGAACTTATCAACATTTATTTTAAGATTTCTCATACGCGTGGATGACGTGACTATCAATGCGCCAGTTTCATTCGAAATGCGGTTTTAAATACTTTCAATCTACCATCTGTCATCTCTCTTTCCTCTTCCCTCTCCCCAAACTATCATATTCCATCTTCCATATTCCTACGCGGAAGGAGTCTCCAAAACAGGGACACCTCCAAGCAAATACGAGTGTCTTATCAAGGCCGACATCAAACTCAAGAGGGCGTCTCCATGAGTCATAGTTGTTGTAGATGGTGATGGATTTGAGAGGAAATGGAGAAGGAGAGCGGGGCAGTGATGAGCTCAGAGATGGTGAGGGATCGAGGGGATTTTGGGGAGTGGTGTCGATGTGAGAGGTTTGGACTCAAGTTTGAAAGAACGGACTCGTGGTGCTCCATTTTATGAAGATGGAGAAACAAGTTGCTCAATAATTCCAGGAGAAATACAAAATGCTAGAATGTTGAGTAGTGTCGTCCCGAGTTTGGAACAAACACTTGTAAAGAATTGGACACGCTTGGAATGATTGTTAGGTTAGGTGTCTAGGAATAAACATGTCCAAGTTTGTTCAAAATGTCTTGTCTTGTTATTTATATATATTGATACATATGTATTTTGTAGCCTTTTTGCAAGAGTTATGAATGATTTGTCTTTTTTTCCAGCAACATTATGTTTGTAATGTTCATGTTCAAGAGTTATGAATGAATTGCCTATTGATGTGTTTCTGTGGATGTTGGATGTAAAAGGTGGTATGAATGTAAAGCGTGGAGATCCTGGTCTGATAAATAAAACAAAATTTTACATGATCTACTTACCATCCCCATCAACACCAACTGCAACGGGACAGAATTCTGATAGTATGATATGTCCAGAATCAGTCCATAAAGAATGTATCCAGAATCAGTCTATAATGTGTCCAGAATCAGTCCAGAATGTGTATATTATGGACACAATTCCGGCACATCATGTACTGACTCTGTATACGATTCTATACCGACTTTGGACTGATTCTGGACACATTATGGACCGACTCTTGACACAATTCTGGACTAACTTTGGACTGATTCTGGACTGACTCTGGACAGGATTCTGGACACGAATGTGAACAATCATGTCCTTTTTTGGAAATTCGCTTTGTTTGGAAACAAACTGTTTACTTTTATCGAGAATCATAAATTGTTATGATTTAAAAATCCGTAGATCATGATTCTCATCTATGGGAAGATTCCCTACTTTTGCTAACGCGACCAGTGACGTTAAGCGCGTCTACAACGCTCGTGTATCAGCACCCTAAGTATGTATCAAGAATTTTGAAACAGTGATTTTAAAATAACCAAGTGAGGTTAGCTTTACAAGGAGATCCAAATCCAATATCCATTGTCTTGAAAGTTGTGAGAGTGGAAAATATTTGTACTTCTGGGATGGTTAAATTTAAAATGTGGTTGGAGACTTCGGGTTGTAGAAAATATTTATAAAAAAACTTTCTTAAGATCCAATATGATTCAAGAGTAGAAAAAGAAATTGTTCTCCAAAAACCTCCTCAAACTCAAACAAGCCCAAAATCACCCTCTATGTCGTCCTGAGTTTGGAACAAACACTGTAAAGAATTGGACACGCTTGGAATGATTGTTAGGTTAGGTGTCTAGGAATAAACATGTCCAAGTTTGTTCAAAATGTCTGTCTTGTTATTTATATATCTTGATACATATGTATTTTGTAGTCTTTTTGCAAAAGTTATGAATGATTTGCCTTTTTTCCAGCAACATTATTTTTGTAATGTTCATGTTCAAGAGTTATGAATGAATTGTCTATTTATGTGTTTTTGTGGATGTTGGATGTAAAAGGTGGTGTGAATGTAAAGTGTGGAGATCCTGGTCTGATAAATAAAACAAAATTTTACATGATCTACTCACCACCTACATCAATACCAACTGCAACTACAACGAGATAGAATTCTGATAGTAGAATCAGCCCATAAAGAATGTGTCCAGAATCAGTCCAGAATGTGTCTATTATGGACACATCATTGACTGACTCTAGATACGATTCTAGACCGACTTTGGATTGATTTTGAACACATTATGGACCGACTCTTGACACGATTCTGGACTAACTTTGGACTGATTCTCGACTGACTCTGGACAGGATTCTGGACACGAATGTGAACAATCGTGTCTTTTTTTGAAAATTCACTTTGTTTGGAAACAAACTGTTTACTTTTATTGAGAATCATAAATTGTTGATGATTTAAAAATCCACAAATCATGATTCTCCTTTACGGAAGATTGCCTACGTTTACTAACATGACCAATGACGTGAAGCGCGTCAGTGTATCAGACCCTAAATATATATCAAGAAATTTGAAACAGTGGTTTTAAAACAACCAAGTGAGGTTAGCTTTGCAAGGAGATCCAAATCCAATATCCATTGTCTTGAAAGTTAAGAGTGGAAAATATTTGTACTTCTGGGATGGTTAAATTTAAAATGTGGTTGGAGACTTCGGGTTGTAGAAAATATTTAATAAAAACTTTCTCAATACTTTCGGCCGAAATCGTTCTCCAAAAACCTCCTCAAACTCAAACAAGCCCAAAATCCCAATTCCGAATCCATCGCTGTTTGAACTCCACTCCCGTCATGCCGAGATTCCATCATATAACCTCCTAATCGGATTCCGAATCGCCGAAGTCGCCGTCGCCGTCGTCGTCAAGGTACAACCCAAACCCTAATTTCAAATCTTCATTTCCAAAGGTCGAACGAAAACAGAAAAAAATTAAAAAAATTTGTCTGAATTCTGACTTCTTTTCTTTCCGAATCTCAAATGGATCGTTCGATATTTACTTTCGGTCTGTCTTCTTCACGTATTTTGTGACATTTTGCTGATTTAGATCTGTGCGTTTTTTTAATGCTTTTCGGTAGAATTAGAAAGTAGTGGTTTTGTTGTTTTTTCCGTTCATTTTCTGGTCCTAATGATCTATGAAGTTATTTTTCCTTATGAAATCCATCTTTTATGTGAAGCGAGATCGAGATTTTAATACTTGAGCATCTGTTTGATGATATAGATCTGAATTTCATGTTTAGAATTTATTGTTATTTCGTCGAAGAAGAAGAAAACGCAGTTGAAAAGGAGCGCAACTGTTTGTGTAGCGATCGTGCTTTAACAGGCTGTTGTTTCGGAATCGAATGTTCTTCAATTTGGATTTTGATTGTTACTTTGAAGTAAATCGGACTTTTTTTGAAGTGGGTCTGGGCATTCATATATTTTTAACAATCGTGCGAGATACTAAGTTGTTGTTTTTCCATCCGTTGCTTTGCCTGGATTAACTTTTTCATTTTTCATAATTCTGCAAGAGCTTCATGTGGCAATAACAACCTGGAAATTTAGTGGCTTTATCGCAGAAGTTACTCTGTTTGCATATCCATTGTGTATTTGTGTTTCTCTATCGAGTGCTTGTGTTATGTGATGTGTTTGGGATTGTCATTTTAGCTTTGGACCTCACATTGTTCTTGTGGATTGAGATTGTTATTTGGATGTTATGTTTGTATTCCACCGTGTTTATGAATTATGATTGTTATTTACACATCTGTTTGTATTTTGTATATATTCGAGTTTACTTTAAATGGATTCAACAAGACTTGTGCAGTTGTATTATTAGGATAAACATGATTTCAGATCAACCCAAAACCAAACTGGCCTAAACAGAATTTTCTAGGTTGGGTTGATTCAGTTCCAGGTCTGGGCCAGGTCGCTTAAGTTCTGGGTTTAACCAGAACAAACTAAGTCGGGTTGGGTTCAGGTTTAACTCCAAAACTCAACCAACCGATCCATATGCACCTTGGTTCCAATTTTCTTTTGATTTGTCGGATTTTTTTTATCTCACTATTTTGTTGTTGTGCAGGTGTAGGTTCTGTCGGTGGTTTCGTCTGTAGACAAGGAAAATGGTTTCGTTTGAGATGAATGATCGGAAGAGTAAGAATATGTTGCTTTTTTTGTCTTAGCATTGCGTGTTATTACCTTTTTTTTAGGGTTCGGAACTTTTTAAAATGTTGTTAGTGGAAACTTCCGTATTACATAGTTTTATCACCATTGCAGATTTCATGCTGGAGAGGAGTGTTCGTAGTTTCAATTACTCATTACAAAATGATACTGATTATTGAGTTTTTTTTTGGTTGGAGTGCATTTCTTGCTTGGTTACTTGATTGTAGATGTTATTTTTTCCTGCTACTGATAATTGCATATTTGAGTCATTCGATTACCTGTCCAAGGAGGTGTGTGCCACTGATTTTGCTGTTTTAGTTTGCGAACTTTGATGTTTCAGTGTCCCAAACTGTAGTGAAAGATCAGTTAAGGAATTCAGGCTCGTGCCTTATATATATGAAATTTGTTTGCTTATAATTCCTCATTAGTAGTGTCATTTCATTACACTAGCAAAGAACAAGGAATGCTTTCAGCTTAGAAGTTGTCCAAATGCTAGACAGTAGAGTAACATTCATGCTCAATATGAATTCTAGACTGAGAGGAACAAGTGAAAATTGGGAATGCAGAAAATTCTAATTTCTAATAAATTTCTGCTGTGGTGTTTGTTTGTGGCTGTTGGTAAACTGGTAAATCTTAACCCTTTGAGAGAGCTCTAGTTCTCACTATATGACATAAATGTGGAAGGGGTGTTTGTTTTGCGCAATCAACTGGACTCAACTAAAATATTAATTTTTGGTTGTCAACATTCTCGATATGCATATTCTTTGACCTAAATTTGCATCTCATAGTTCTATATCCTTACCTAAAGTTTACAAGTAATTTTTTTTGTGTGATATCTTTTTGTCACTGATACAAATTGGAGTAGTTGCTTCATGCCTTCATATGTATGTAATAGTTAGGACTCAGGAAGGTTTGAAGCCCTAATGAGTGATGAACCATTAAAGAACTCTTTATTTGTTTGTAAATGATTCGGTAAATTCCCTTCGTTTTTTTTAAAATGGACACTTTCGAGACCTATAAATTAGATGTATTTTTTTCTAATCTGATTTTGTGACTTCAGTTTCATTTTTAATTGTTCCTTCGGCTATATCTTACATTATTGTATTTTCTGACATCAATCTTTTTGCCGATGTAGAAATTGGGCTTGGCCTGACTGGGTTTGGAGTATTTTTTTCCTTTCTAGGAATAATTTTCTTCTTTGACAAAGGGCTACTTGCGATGGGAAATGTAAGCCATATTATCCATTTATCACTATATGTAGCTTGATGCAAATTATTGTGCTTCTGCAGTTGTCCCTTTTCAGTGTCTACATTTCATGTGAAATAGGCTAACCTGTGATCTGGTGTTCTCAATTTGCCAGATCCTGTTCATATCAGGGGTTGCAATGACCATTGGACTAAAATCTACAATGCAGTTCTTCACCACGCGAAAAAATTACAAGGTGCTGTGGTCTCATCAGGCTCCTACTTCTCATTCATCACATCTTGTTGCTCCCTTCCTCATTATGAGTGGCTGTTTATTGATCTAACAGGGAACAATCTCATTTGGTGTTGGTTTCTTTTTGGTTCTCGTTGGCTGGGCTGTTCTCGGCATGATCTTGGAGGCATATGGTTTCGTTGTTCTCTTCAGGTATGCATGGCTATTGGCTACATGTTGATGATCACATGATTAATCTTTGTGGAAAAAAAAGTGTGGCTGCCTATTTATTAACCAGCCGAAAAGCCTACTTTTTCTTGATATGAAATCCATCATACTGAATTTTTTTCTTCTTCTCATTTCCTTTATATTTACTGTGGTGCAGTGGCTTTTGGCCTACTTTAGCTGTTTTCTTACAGAGGATTCCTGTTCTGGGATGGATACTCCAGCAACCCTTTGTCACCTCGGTAAGGAAATTAAATATGCAATTGCAACTCTCGTGTGAGGAAACTAAATATGCAATTGCAACTCATCTGGATATCTTAGTAGATGGTACCCTTTCTTTTTTCAGTTCATTGATAAACAGAGAGGCAGGAGGGTTCCAGTTTAGTTTTCGATGAACACATGGAGCCAAGCAAGTAGAGACATAGCTCTGTATGATAACAAGCTGTCCTAATCTGACGCCCGATTCGTTGTAGCATGAGATTCTTTCTTCATTTCGCTTGTCTTGGATTGCAACACTACTGTCAATATGTGATTGCGAATGCCATGTTATACAAACTTTCGGTGCATAATACGAAGAAATGGCTTTGTACTGTTTTTCTTCTTTTGTGGTTGTTTCTTCTGTCACGATTAAAATCGAAGTAGTGTAGTATCATTGCGAGCCCTGTTCTTCAAGCATTAATCTTCCAGGGGAATCGTACAAGCTGAGCCATCTCTTGCTGGTGGTTTATTTTATGACTTAAGAAGCAAGGAAGCGGATTTGCGGTGGTGTTCAGCTCACTTAAGACATATTTAATGTCGTGGTTATGTCTTATCTCATAGTGTGGCCTTAGACATATTTTATCCGTCAAATTTATGCCCTTGCTAACGAGCTCTTTATTGGAGTTTGCAGCTTCGGACAAAGAATTCGTTGTTTGATGCTTCTTGAACGCTACATCAGGGCATACCTCATTGAGTTTAATACCAATTGTCTACCCTTTCTTTTCGAGGCATTGTAAACCTCATGGTCTTCATAATGTTGCGCAATAGTACCTCCTATCAAGCAAGTCCCATAACGGTTGATAACGAAAACCGCTATTGTAACTCACAAAACCACTAATCTATGTGGGTCCCATAATGTTTAATTGATTGTTTTTAATAAACCAAAAAACCTACCTTTTCTGGTTAAGCAATTTTGGAAAAATCAACATGTAATTAGAATTTCAAGTAGGCATAATTAATCATTATATTTACTTTTGGAAAATTCCCTCTCCTTGTTGCCACCACAACGTTTGTTTCTTTCAAGGAAAGATTCAACAATGTATCTTCCTTTTAATAATATATTATTTAGGAAATTTTAAATTAGCATTAACCAATAAAATTGAATAGGGTCAAGCTCTAGTGAGCCAGGGCTCATCAAATTTAATTTAAGCTCCCTATCATCTCACCATTGGATTTTATTTACAGTTAATCTCACCATTCATTAGCATAACCGTTTTTTCTTAATCTACCTTACAATTTGAAATGAGTGGTGGATATTGTGGGGACTTAATTTAGCAAAATTAAGTCCTGTGCTCACTAGAGAATTCCTGAAATTGAATAAATAAAAACTACTTTTACTTTTACCGCAACTACATGCAAACTTAAGTTTTGTGAAGACCTAGTTAATCGACCCTGTTTGCCATATTGTTTCGAACGTATTATAGTAGATGCTTCTCCCATTGTATTTTGAAAAAGAACTAGTTGGAGGTACAAACTAGTATCATGTTTGAAAGTATTCCGTATTTTTAATTAAACCAACATGTAACTCGCATACTCGGTTGGATATATGATCGTTTCCAATAATAATAAAAACTAAAGATGTAACAACTTAACTAACCTCAGTTGGTCAAAATCAAACTTAATTACATTCCCCTTCCATCCAACTCGTACTAATTAGGTATTGTTTGGCAATCCATGTGTTTGTGCGCCTGCGACAGGCAGACGTATGAATTTTACTTTCCCATCCCAGACGCAAATTGGGTTGCCAAAGTAAATGTTAATAAGATTCCTGCGTCTTGACTTTTATCCATGTGCCTTGTTAGAAGGAGTTGAACCTTTCTTTCCAAGTCAGACTCACACGATACTTTAATTTATGTTTCAATTCAATACGAACCATACGTGTAATAATTTGTTAATATTTATTTCTAATATTAGAAAATTTTAGAATCTGGGTGATGCAACGCCAAATAAACGCATACCAAAAGATACCTTATAACTAGTCGGTCCAGGATAGTTTCTCTCTTTTTGTGTTGTTTGTGAGTTGTGACCCTTATTTGCTCGTTTTATCACTCTTATTGTGGAATACTGAGGGAGCTGTAGACTATTAGGTCATCTTTACCCATGATATTTTCATATACGTCAATCTAATCAAATCAGCGTTCTCTCTCTTCGCCAAATCAACATGATATTTATCTTCTTGCTCTTTCTACTATTCACTTCTTAACCACAATTCTCATCCATAAATATAAACCTAGTTACATCGACACTTTTTCACTTCAACATCATTTATTATTCCCTCGTTTTTAATTTCCCACAATTCCAATTAATTGTATAATATATTTTATTTAGCATAGCTTATTATAACTAAATGCGAATATTTACAGATAATTCAAAATAATTTTATTAAATATTAAACGTGTGTTCCCACCAATTTTAAAATCATTTTCAATTTTTTTAAAATATGTTTTTCATTTGTTTTAATTTTTAATTTTATCCCAGATCGACGTCCAAATGATGTAAATGAGAGAAAATATTGAAAAGTTATGTTATTTTATCCAATAAAAAACAACTAAAACTAAATAATAAAACAAAATAAAAACAAACAAACCAATAGGTGGATGACACATGGCCTCCACCATCCACCGCCAAGTCGTGAGACATCTTCCAACCTATACAGCAAAATAGTTTGAATATTTTGTATGTAACTATTTAGTGAAACGAATGAATGTAAGAGTTGATTAATTGTAAGGCTTGAATTAATGTAATGTATTTTGTTATGACTTGAATGAATGTACGACTTAAATCATTTTTAAGAGTTGATTAATTGTAAGAATTAAATTAATGTAATGTATTTTTTAGGACCGCAAATTTGCCTACTTCTGCCTATTAAACTCCGACTTATGCCTATTAAACTCGGCATTATAGATGTCGAGTTCTATTGTAGACTTCTCCTGGTCGTCCAACCATTTCACACGATTTGAGTGTCAGGAGAACATGTCCAAATAGAACTCGGCATTGGGATGCCGAGTTTTATTTGAATCACTATTCTCCTGACAACTCACGTCGAGTGGAATATGAAGTGTTGGGCAATATTCTCCTAACTAAAACTCGGCACTGATGATGCCGAGTTCTTCCAAGGAGAACTCGGCACTAATGATGTCGAGTTTTCTATGCACAAAAAAACAAAATCCACCGCCGCCACGTGTCACCACGTGGTGGCAATGAGTCTAGTTTGACAAATACTTTTTAGGGAGGTCTATTTTGGGAGAAAAAAAAATGTTATTTTGAAAATTTTTCCTTAATTTAATCGTGCATGGCTAACTTTAAAAAATATCGGTCCAAGTATTTCAGATACTATAACTAGGATTTGGAAGGTACGAAAAGAACCAGTTTTTACTGTGACGTGTCTCTCTCTTCCCATCCAATTGTCCTCTTCTTGTCTCGGAACTCAAACCCTCACACCCAACCGGGTCCCACAGTTGCTACGGACGCCACGTGACCAGACTCACCTCCAACGTGACAACCCAAGTGGACCCCACCATCAGATTTTACATTTTTATCATCTCGCGCCAAACCCAACCGAACTTCTGAATTTCACTAATGGAGTCTCGGAATGGAGAGTGTGGGTCCCACGTGGTGGCAATATGCGTCTTCACGGTCGTGCTGTGCGTATGCATCTTCGTCGGGCAGGCACTCCGGGAGAGCCGCTGGTTCAACGCGTCCATCAAAGTCATGCTCATCGTGAGTTTCAGTATCCGGTGTTCGTTTGTTTTTTCGTTGTTAGAACAAATAGTCTTATATTGTTAAACACAAGTTGTGTAACACTCTATATGATAGAGTTTGATCAATTATCTTTTACCTAAGTGTTTAAATTTTGTTGAGCTGTTAGACTAATCAAATTTCTGAGGTGGGAATCCCAAATTTGGAGAATCAGAATCGTCACTAACAAGAATCTGATGTGACTGACTGTCATTTTACATATAAAATTAAGTTTAGAATCTTCGTGCATGCCAAATGTAACATCAGAATAAATATTCGGGACCGATTCTAAACTCAATTTTAGATGTAAAATGTCCAAAATGAATGTGACGGTGATTGTATTAGAGGGTTATGTTAGATGTAACATTTGAAGAATATGAGCATAAAATAATCGTTTTACAATTTCTTTAGAATTCCGTCCAAAACCACTTCTACATTAACGTAATTTCCATCACGCCTGTGAGTAATTATTATTTTGGTTTTCGTAAAAAAAGTGGACTTTCGATGTTTATTTGGTAGACAACAGGGTTGGTTGATTTGTGAGGAGGTAGTTATGGGCAATTTCAATGAAGATGAGTTTGATTGTGAGGAATTGAACTTGGGAAATTGGTTTTACGCAATCGGTGTTGAGTTTTGTGATGAAAGTAGTTGGGGTTAAGATTTCGAGGCAAATGACTTACTTAGAAGTGAGGGTGAATACAAATAAATGACTTGGACATGATTGGTATTAATCAAGTTGTGGAACGAAAGTTAAAGAGTTCAAATTCTTATAGCTAGATTCCGAGTAAAGACATCTTGTCTACAAAAACTCTTAATTAGATTGTTGATTCTTTAGTGTCAGTGGCTGGTTGGTCTGGACTGGAATGTATTCTTTCTCACGTCTCGCTTTTGGATTTCGTATCGATCACAACCTGGCGTTGCTGGTCTGGTAGTGCGACTCTGTACTTAATTCTTATATTTCATTTAATTTAAATATTCTTACTTGAAAAAATCTTATAAACTAAAACGATTTCAGAAAGATACTACTTTAGGATGAGATTAGTGAGTGCCAAACTAGTGCAAAATTGTTTGAGTTCTCTACTTTCAGTGTCAAATTGAGTTCAAACTATGAACTTCAAGCTTATGCATAATTACTTGAAACAAATGGAAGCTTATATATGTTGTATTTTACCGAGTTTCTTTGAACAACTTGTTTGAGTTTCATAATTGAAGGGTTAATGTGCAATACCAGGACTGATTCTCATCAAAGAGCATAAATTTGGACACATAGAACTTTTATTCAGAAATAGACCTCTAAAATGTAAACATGAGGAAAAGATGGGTAGTTCATTTTTGTTGGTCGTAGACATTTATGCATAAATTTCATGTAAACAAGTGCCCTGGATAATATAGGCTGATGTTAATTTCTTCCCTGCATAGATTTTATTGTGGTATCGACAGTTTTTTGGTCTTCCCTAGACCTTGTTGATGCTTCAAAATTTTGATTCCTTTTAGACTTAATGATAAGTAATTGTTTTATACCGATCTCTCTTCCATTTCTTCTGTCTTAGGGGTGTATCTCTGGGACAATGATCTTGCTAATTAACAAAGGGAAAAGCTCTCACATTTTGAGGTTTGATGAGGAGTTGTTCTTCATATATCTTCTTCCACCTATAATCTTCAATGCTGTGTACTGTCATCTTGCCTTGGTTACTCCCAATTTTTAGGTTATGCATCTTATTACATTTGCATTGATAATTTCTTAATTACGAGAAGCTTAGAGATCCTTCTTCAGATTTCAGGTTAAGAAAAAGCAGTTCTTTCATAATTTTCTCAGCATAATGTTTTTCGGGGTGATCGGTGTCTTCATTTCTACTGCAATAATTTCAGCTGGTAATTTTAGTTCCTAGGTGTATATATAACCTTTTGTAATTCCATTCTCATGTTGGTTTTTTACTCACACGGTCACACCTATGTTCTTTTCCTAATCCATTTTCTTAGTTTTTCTAATCTCTGTTATATCCTCTGTGCAGGCAGCTGGTGGCTATTTCCGAAGGTTGGGTTTGTTGGTTTATATGTGCAGGACTATCTAGGTATGTGCCTCCTATTTTTTACTGTAAACCGGTAATATCACCTTTACACCTTTTCTATCGATCTTATAGCACTTGGAACCATTTTTTCATCAACCGATACTGTTTGCAAACTACAGGTTAGTTGTGAGATCCTCCTTTGTTGATTTGTTTCCAAGTTAACAAAAAGCAGCTAATGAATCTTTTATATTTCTGTGTTCAGGTCCTGCACCAAGATGAGACTCCACTATTGTATAGCTTGGTTTTTGGTGAAGGTGTTGTCAGTGATGCTATCCACGGAAACCCTGGTTCCCTTTTTGAATGCCAACTCTATCCACGGAAACCCGTGTCCTCGCCTTGTGCGTGAGCCGGGAGGTGACGGTGGGCGCGTTACGCGTGCCTGCCCAGGGACCGCCGTGTGGAAGAGTGTGGGTGTTCGGGACGCGTAACCTCCATGTATGGATCGTGACTAATATGATGGATTGATTGGACTCATTATAGAGTAGCAGGCCCGAGGGATCGCGGATCCCAATGTATGATGATTGTGCGAGCACGCAATTGTCGTTGGGTGAGGTGACTACCAGCCCGTGGCGCTACGGAGGTCGCTGCCCTCTACAATGGAGGCGTGCTCGTGGAGGCGTCGTCGTGGTTCTTCAAAGGTTTCTTCAAACCTTCCGGTATGTCAAGCTCGCTCACTTAAGTAGTGTGAGTATTTGGAAGTCGACGGTAAGCCTTCCGGCTCGTCGCAAGTAAACGTGCAGCAGATTTCACTCCCTAAACGGTCGACCGGTTGGTGCAAACAGTCGACCATTCGTGAAGAGAATTCGGGTTCTGCCTCAAATCGGTCGAACGATGCCCCATGGGCCGTCGACCGATTGTGCGTGGGAGGCAAGCCTGGGGAGATTCGGTCGAACGGGTCCCCTTTGCCGTTCGACCGTGTGCACCGTCATGGGTCGGGTAGGGCGTTGACCATCTAAGCGGTTGATCACCTGTATGACTTCGTCCGACCGTGACTTAAGTGGGAATAGTGGTCGGTTCGACCGAAGGTGGTTTTGGTCGACCGAACATGTTGAGAAGTGTGGGGGAATGCTCTGGACGAATTCGGTCGACCGAGAGTGCTCGGGCGTTCTACCGAATTCGTTGTGGAGTTGTGGGATTTGTCCCTGTTGACTTTCAGATAAACTTTTATTAGTTAAGTCTGCCGATGCGAGTGGCAACTACGTGAATAAATTTGTTTTCTGATAGTAACTCATTTAATGTGCTTCAGAAATATTTTAGTGCAGGTTGGAATTGTGGGCATGTATATTAACAAAATTGTGAAATCTACATCAATTTGTTTTGCTAAAATAAAAACACGCAAGATTATATGCCATAAAGAATTGTTTGACCATAACAAATGGACATCAATGCATCACAAACCATAATAACTTGTTATAATTTGCTTAAACGATGGAGCTACATATTAACATCTGAACTATGTCTGGAAAAACGTCTCGTTATCACAGAATCACAGTTCAGAAATTCTACAATTGACTATTTGAATTATTCTTATGACCTATAATATTCACCTAGTGCCAAAAAGTTTTGAATTGGAAGCTCACACTTCAATTTTGTATCATAACATAAAAATACCCAACAGACAACCTAGAATATCTGTAGGATCCTATCCTAATCCTAATCCTAATTGAGTGTTTATTGTTGTTAGGTGGTGATGAGGAGGAGTTGCATTGGATGGCTGGGATTGAAGATGATTGGATGGAGGGCTGAGATGGATTGGAGATGAGATGAGTGGTGGTGATGGATTGAAGATGGAATGGATGGATGGGATTGGAGGGGTGAGAGATATTTATGGTATTTCCCTTTCCCTCTCTTTCTCAATTGCTCACGTCTCTCTCTCTCTCTCTCTCTCTCTCTCTCTCTCTCAGTTGCTCACGTCTCTCAGTTGATCAGGTAGAGACTAGCAACATCTCAGAGCAGGCAGAAGTGCTATGCTGATAGGCGTAGGCGGGAGTTGAGATTTGAAGTAGGTGACCACGTCTTCCTGAAGATTTCACCATCTCGAGGAGTGATGAGGTTCGGGAAGAAGGGGAAGCTCGGTCTGAGGTATGTAGGACCGTTTGAGATTCTCGATCGGGTTGGAGAGGTTGCCTACAGGGTTGCGCTGCCGCCACAGTTTTCGAGTCTTCACAACGTCTTCCACGTTTCGATGTTGAGGAAGTATGTAGCAGATCCTTCTCATGTGATTCAGTTAGAGGTTCCAGAGATCCGACAGTATTTGTCTCTTAAGGAGAGACCGGTTGAGATTGTGGATCAGATGGAGCATCAGTTGAGGAGGAGGACCATTCCAATGGTGAAGGTCAGGTGGCAGCACCACAGTGAGCGAGAGGCCACTTGGGAGATTGAGGAGGAGGTCCGAAAGGAGTTTCCGGAGTTGTTTGGTGAGCTTCGGTCTTAATTTCGAGGACAAACTTCTTTTAGGAGGGTGGATTGTAGGATCCTATCCTAATCCTAATCCTAATTGAGTGTTTATTGTTGTTAGGTGGTGATTAGGAGGAGTTGCATTGGATGGCTGGGATTGAAGATGATTGGATGGAGGGTTGAGATGGATTGGAGATGAGATGAGTGGTGGTGATGGATTGAAGATGGAATGGATGGATGGGATTGGAGGGGTGAGAGATATTTATGGTATTTCCCTCTCTCTCTCTCTCTCTCCCACAGTGATCTCCGACGCAATGGTTGTGCTCCGGCGAGCGGAGGTGGTTGTTAGGGGCGTTGGTGGCTTGAGGTGAGTTGTTGGTTCTTAACCCTTTCCGCACGTTTGGTTCTCTCTCTCTACCTCACTCGTGTTTCTGTGGTCGTGGGTGGTTGGTGGAGGTTGCCGGAGGTGGATTGGTGGTTGTGGATCGTCGATGAGGTGTTGATCGTCGTTCGAGCGAGGGATTCGTTGACGGATCGTGATTTTGGGAGACGTGCTCGTGGAGGCGTCGTCGTGGTTCTTCAAAGGTTTCTTCAAACCTTCCGGTATGTCAAGCTCACTCACTTAAGTAGTGTGAGTATTTGGAAGTCGACGGTAAGCCTTCCGGCTCGTCGCAAGTAAACGTGCAACAGATTTCACTGCCTAAACGGTCGACCGGTTGGTGAAAACGGTCGACCGTTCGTGAAGAGAATTAGGGTTCTACCTCAAATCGGTCGAACGATGCCCCATGGGCGGTCGACCGATTGTGCGTGGGAGGCAAGCCTGGGGAGATTGGGTCGAACGGGTCCCCTTTGCCGTTCGACCGTGTGCACCGTCATGGGTCGGGTAGGGCGTTGACCATCTAAACGGTCGATCACCTGTATGACTTCGTCCGACCGTGACTTAGGTGGGAATAGTGGTCGGTTCGACCGAAGGTGGTTTCGGTCGACCGGACATGTTGAGAAGTGTGGGGGAATGCTCTGGACGAATTCGGTCAACCGAGAGTGCTCGGGCGTTCGACCGGATTCGTAGTGAGAGTTGAGGAAATTCCCTGGTGGAATTTGGTCGACCGAGAGTGCTCGGGGGTTCGACCGAATTCGTTGTGGAGTTGTGGGATTTGTCCCTGGTGACTTTCGGTCGAACGGGCCCCCTTTGCCGTTCGACCGAATTGTCGTTTTGTTCGTTGAACCTGAGAGTTGACCATCTAAACGGTCGACCGTCCCTTGAGTTTGGTTCGACCGAACGAGTGCGGTTGGTGGGAATCGGTCGACCGATGGAGTGTCGATCGATGTGATTGTCCTGTATTTGCTTGATTCGGTCGACCGGGACTTTTGGTTCGGTCGACCGTTTGTGTCCAGTTTTGCACTATGGAGGTGTTGTGGTTGTGGTCGTCTGTGTGGGGCGATTCGTGGTGCTGATGTTCTTCCGGCAAGTGTGCTAGGGTGCACGAGTGTTGCGGTGGTTGGTTGAAAAAGACCTGGAGCCTCGTAACTGTGTGAGAGCTCGGGTTGGCTGAAAAAGGCCTGGAGCCCAGCTTAGAATGTGATGTTGCGGTGGTTGGTTGAAAAAGATTTGGAGCCCCGTAACTGTGTGAGAGTTGCGGTTGGAAGAAAGAGACCTGGAGCCCAGCTAGTCTGTGCGGGGTTGGTTGAAAAAGACATGGACATCCGTAGTGAGTTCAGGTTGGCTGAAAAAGGCATGGAGCCTGAGCAGGGACCACGTGTAGAGGTTGGTTGAAAAAGACCTGGAGCCCTTGGACGTTTGGGTTGGTTGAAAAAGACCTTGAGCCCTTGGTCGTGTCGTGTCGACCAGATTTCTGGTGAGAGTTGGGGGAATTCCCTGGTGGAATTCGGTCGACCGAGAGTGCTCGGGGGTTCGACCGGATTCGTTGTGGAGATTGTGGGACTTGTCTCTGGTGACTTTCGGTCGGATGGGACCCCTTTGTCGTTTGACCGATTTGTCGTTTTGTTCGTTGAACCTTGGAGTTGACCATCTAAACGGTCGACCGTCCCTTGATTTGGGTTCGACCGAACGAGTGCAGTTGGTGGGAATCGGTCGACCGAGGGAGTGCCGGTCGAGGCGATTGCCCTGTGTTTTCGTGATTCGGTCGACCGAGACTTTTGGTTCGGTCGACCGTTTGTGTCGAGTTTTGCACTATGGAGGTGCGGTTGTTGTGGTCGTCCGTGTGGGGCGAGTTGTGTGCCGAGGTCCTTCCGTCGAGTATGCTAGGGTGCACGAGAGTTGCGGTGGTTGGGTGAAAGAGCCCTGGAGCCCCGTAACTGTGTAAGAGCTTGGGTTGGCTGAAAAATGCTTGAGGCCCAGCTTAGAAATTGTGGCGTTGCGGTGGTTGGGTGAAAGAGCCCTGGAGCCCCGTAACTGTGTGAGAGTTGCGGTTGGTTGAAAGAGACCTGAAGCCTAGCTAGTCTGTGCGAGGTTGGTTGAAAAAGTCCTGGACCTCCGTAGTGCCTTCAGGTTGGCTGAAAAAGGCATGGAGCCTGAGCAGGGACCATGTGTAGGGGTTGGTTGAAAAAGACCTGGAGCCATTGGAGGTTTGGGTTGGTTGAAAAAGACCTGGAGCGCTTGGTCGTGTCGTAGTAGCTGCGGTTGGTTGAAAAAGACATGGAGCCCAGCTTGGCGACGAGTGTGTGATGCGGTAGTTGGGTGAAAAAGCCCTGGAGCCCAGCCTGTTTGAGATGCTTTTCTTGTTAGTAGAATTTCATGCTAGGGTGCTTCCATTTTATGCATTTTAGAGTTTGGCATACGTGGTTTCCTTCTGGAAACTCAGGCATTGTTGCATGTTTACTTTCAGGTCGTGATCGGCGATAGGGGGTGGTGACCAAGGAGAGGAGCACCGCTACCGGATCCAGCTTTCTCTCAGTTGAGGTCGAGTGATTACTGCTTTCGTTGTATAGTCTTTTGATGTAATCACAACTTTTCAAATACTCTGATGTTCATATATATATATATATTATATATATTGGTGCACCTGTCTTCGTTATTTGCGTAATATCCTCTGTTGATTGTGTGTTATAAAAATTTAAATTTTTTTGCTGTGTTGAGGATGTTACAACTTGGTATCAGAGCGGTCGGTTCTAGTGTCCTTATCCAAAGAAACCACCCTTAGAGTTTTAGAGTCTGCATTAGTTCATGCATTCATGGTTTTGACGTGTGTTGTTTTCTTTGTGTATAGATGCCTCCGAGACGCGTGAGACCTCCCCCACAGGACCGTAGCACCAGCGGTGAGACTGGGGCATAGACTGGGCAGGGACTGGGGCATAGACGGATGCTCTATGACACGGTGGGGCGACTGGGTGCGATGTTGGATCGCCAGTCAGGCAGGGGAGAGCCAGCAGCGGCAGGAGCGATGCTCGACCGCTTTATGAGACAACACCCGCCTACCTTCGATGGAAGAGGAGAGTCTGAGGCTGCGGAGGACTGGGTCCTGAAGATTCAGGAGATGCTTCAGGCGATTGAGTGCCCGCCTGAGAGGCAGGCAGACTTGGCAGCGTATGTGTTGGGCGGAGACACGTCCAACTAGTGGAGGACCACATCTGCAATGGTGTTTGAGGGCAGGACTGAGATTAGCTGGGAGGAATTCCTACGGGAGTTCAATGAGCAGTATTTCCCAGAGCACGTCAGAGATGGGAGGAGAGAGGAGTTTATGACCGTAGAGCAGGGAGATGCGACCCTGGCTGAGTATACCCGGAGGTTCAATACGCTGGAGCGTTACTGTCCGGAGATCACTGTGACGCCGCTGCATAGGGCGAGGAAGTTTATACGGGGACTGAGGAAGCACCTCTGTACTCAGGTGACATACAGTATGCCACAGACGCTCGCCGATGCCGTGAGATTCGCCACGATCATTGATCAGGATTACGAGTAGAATTATGCTGAGGTCAGGAGAGCACCGGGGAAGGTCAGTGGACGTCCGGGAGCTCCGCTAGCAGGGAACCCGGGCAAGAGGCCTCGGATCGGAGGAGGTGGATCACGCCAGCCTGAGGCGTGCAGAGGTTGTGGCCGTGTTCACTCCAGTGAGTGTTGGGGCCGTGGAGTTTGTCACGGGTGTGGCAAGCCAGACCATTTTGTGCGAGACAATCCGAGTGGGCCAGGCGGGTCCAGCAGGCAGTCAGGGCCGCCGGCAGCAGGCAGAGGCGGAGGACGCCGACCTTTTGCACCGCCACAGCAGGGTCAGAGGACTGGTCTTTACCATCCAGGCGGATGAGGCGAGAGACGCCAGCACGGTGGTGGAAGGTACGCTCTTTGTTGTTGGGTTGAGTGCGAGAGTGTTGTTTGATTGTGAGGCCACACACTCGTTCATTTCGGAGCGATTTGTGAGCGTGTTGGGTCGTACCCCTGCGATGTTGACTGCCACGTTGGAAGTCAGCACACCCTTGGGTCTGGTGGGCATTGTGGGGAGCTTCCTCCCCAGCGCCACGATTGTTTCGGAAGATCAGGAGTTTCCGGCTGACCTGATCTTGTTGCCGATGGAGGACTTCGACGTCATACTGGGTATGGATTGGCTATCCCAGTATGATGTGAGAGTGTTGTGCCGGGAGAAGAAGATTCTGATTCCGAGGAATGGTCTACCTGATGTGTTGATCATGGGGACGAAGGAAAGAGGAGGCAGAGTAGTCGTATCAGCATTGAGGGCACAGAAGTTGTTGCAGCAGGGTTGCAGAGCTTTCGTGGCCACTCTGGTAGTTCCAGATCCAGAGGCGAGGAGATTGGAGGACATTGAGATAGTTCAGGAGTTTCCTGAGGTTTTTGCTGATGTTGTCTCCGGGTTTCCGCCTCAGAGAGAGATCGAGTTTGGGATTGATTTAGTGGCTCGGACTACGCCGCAGTCGAAGGTGTTGTATCGGATGGCACCTGTCGAGCTGGCGGAGCTGAAGAAGAAGTTGCAGGACCTGATGGATACGGGGTTTATCCGCCCCAGTGTCTCACCTTGGGGAGCGCCAGTACTCTTCGTGAAGAAGAAGGATGGATCGCTGCGGATGTGTATTGACTATAGGATGTTGAACAAGGTTACCGTTAGGAATCGGTATCCCTTGCCCAGGATCGAGGACCTGTTTGACCAGTTGCAGTCAGCGAAGGTCTTCTCGAAGATTGATCGGCGATCCAGTTATCATCAGTTGAGGATCAGAGAGGCAGATGTTCAGAAGACAACGTTCAGGACGAGGTACGGGCATTGCGAGTTTTTGGTGATGCCGTTTGGGTTGACGAACGCGCCTGCTGCGTTTATGGATTTGATGAACAGGACGTTCAGTCAGTACCTCGACCGGTTTGTGATTGTATTCGTGGACGACATTTTGGTCTATTCGTGATGCATTGCATACATTGCATCATATGTCTTTCATTTAGATTATTTTTATATAAATAAATGCTACTAAGGTATTGTTTTGAGCAATTGTGCAGAATTCGGGAGTTACAATGCAATTTACCAATATTCGGGCTAAAACGCGTGCAATGGACTCAAATAGATCACAAAGACCAATTAGCCAAAGATTCAAGCTCAAGTTGAAATCCAAATTGATGGCATAAACAGCCAGGGACGTGATCGCAAATTAGAAGGACTAAAAAGTTATTTTGGAGAAGTATTCAAGAAGAAATTAAATTCGGATCTCCAAAGATAATGCAATAATCAATTCAGACGCGTGGAGGCCATCTAAAACATACCAAAAACACACCCCGGCAACGGTGCCAAAAACTTGATGAGATTTTTATTTATACCGCAAGTGCACGGCGTCGATGAAGACGCGGCAAGTACGGGTCTAACACAAGGAGGGAGAAAACTTTGTTATTTTTGTGATTTTTGATTAAGTAATGAAAGAGAAAGAAATAAGGTTGATAAGAGATTTTTTTTGTTTTGATTTTCAATTTTTTAAATCAAGAAAGACTAAAAAGAAAACGAATATGGATGAGACTCTAGCGGGTGGGAGTTATGAATCTTCGAGTTAGATTAGGGATCACGAAAATTATTATAAATCAAGTGAGATATTAAGCATCATATGATAATTGATTTAACAAAAACTCATATGATCAAAACACTAACAAGAAATTAAAATAAAAAAGATCTCTCTTCTCTAACCCTAAATCCGTCACCCCCACCCTTTGGAGGGTTTTAGAAACCCATGGGGAGAAGATGGGGAGAAGGGGTCATGGAGATCATCGAGAGACTACAAAAAAAAAGAAATATTATACTAAACTACGATCTACGAAAACAAATGCAATTATTCTAAGCATGCAACAAATTATCCTAAGAGAAGAATAAAGAACAACTAAATTACTCTACTGGAATTATGAACATGAAATATTAATCTAAAACTAAGCTTACGAAAGACAAAGACAAGGGAGAAATAAATGGGCAGAATTTTATTGCTATAGAATGGAATACAAAAAGTTCCCCTCACAACATAATTTCGGGGCTATTTATAGCCGATACAAGGAACCCTAAGTATGAATAAGGAAGGACACGTGCTATGACACGACTGGACGAAATATGGGGGCACGGATCGCACACCTTGCGGTGTTTCCGCCGCACATTGACCATCAGATGCGGCGGAGTCACCGCATGGATGGCTCCGATTGTTTTGTGCCTTTGCGGGTGTGTTTTTGGTATGTTATGAATTGATTATTGCATATCTTTGGAGATCCGAATTTAATTTGGTGTCTAGAAAGTGTTTTTGTGTTGACGAAAGTCTTCCAAGCGAAGTGGTTATCTAATTGGCACCGACTCTGTCGGAAGCGCCCCCACTAGCTATACACTGCCTGGCTAATTTGGTTTGATTAGTGAGGGAGGTGAATCAAGCGAACCAATTCGACTCAACCAGTTAGGAGTCGTCTAGATCTAAGCTACATTAGGTCTAGGATTGTTTGACCGTGCTTGTTTACGAAACTTCTGACCAACCCTCTCATCTATCTTTTAGAGTTATGTTTCTCTTCTCACCTGAGTCTTCTTTCTCTTCTCATCTCAATTCTCTAGATTAGGATTTCTTTCTCATCTTCCCCCCTTCTATTGTTTGTTTCCATTTTTGAAAAAAAAATTATTATAAATTTTTTTATAAAAAATGATTCTTGAATTTGAATTTGGAATTTAAATTTCGAATTTGAATTCAAAAATTAATTCAAACCGGTGCACTCAGATTTTGGTTCGGGACTTGAGCAATCGACTCTCACGAGTTCATCTAGATTCCAGTCTAGAGCTCAGCCTCAATCCACCTGTTGCACCACCTCACCCGGATCCAATGGGTGAGAATGTAGTGGACCCACCTGTTGCACCACCTAGGACTCTGAGGGATTGGTGCTACCCAACGATGGCTGCTCAGCCATCGTGCATCGTTATGACCACCATACTGGGTCGCAACTTCGAACTAAAGGCACAATACATGAGTATGTTGCCCAAGTTCACCTCTAAGGAAGACCCATATATCTTCCTTAGAGAATTTGAGGAAATCTTCTCCCTTATGCAATACCAGCATATCTCTGAGGAGACAGTGCGTCTTAAATTCGTGCCTCTAGCACTGAAGGACGACGCTAAGAAATGACTGTATAGTCTAGCCGAAAGATCTATTAGGAGTTGGGCCGAGTTTGTTCAAGTGTTCTTAAAGAAATATTTCCCCAACCATAAGACTATTAGGATTAGGAATGAAATTGTTGCTTTCGTTCAATCTGAGAGAGAGTCGTTCTATTCCTATTTGGAAAGATTTAAGAACTTGTTGACCCAATGCCCTCATCATGGAATTCCAAGATGGCAATTGTGCCAAATTATTTATGAGGGATTGACACCTACATCTAGGGTTATGTCAGAATCTGTAAGCCAAGGAAACTTTATGTCCAAAACTGAGAATGATGCTTGGACTTTTCTTGAGGACTTAGCTGATAATAGTATGCAATGAGACACGGCTAGGGCACCGACCAACCCGAGTATTGGATCTAGAATAGCAAATCAATCCAGATCAGGTGTCTTAGCTGTAGATGTTTCTGTAGCTGCTGAAGCAAAATTAGCCACCCTTATGCGTAGGATGGAAAGTCTAGAGCCTCAAACCCGACCCCTAGTGAATCAAATCTCTTCTGTTTCTTGCTCTAGGTGTGGTCAAACTGGTCATGTTTTGGAGGAGTGTGCACACATTTCTTCGGACATGGAACAAGTTAATGCTGCGTTTAATCGTCCTAGGAACGACCCTTATTCGTCAACCTATAATCCAGGTTGGCACGACCATCCCAATTTTTCATGGAGCCAAGGGAATTCAAATCCTGCACCCATACCCCAGCAAGGCCAACCACCTAGACAACAAATGTACTCAAAAAACAACAACAACAATAATAGTGATGTCTGATTAATTGGATTGGAAAACTTAATGAAAACATTTGTTCAAACAACTACTCAATCTTTTCAAAAGCTAAAAACTCAAGTAAGTCAATTAGCACAAGTTGTAGGTGAAAGAGAAAAAGGAAGATTCCCAAGCCAACAATTAACAATCAACATAATCAACATATGCCATATCAACCACTTCAACATATGCCATATCAACCACCTCAACCATTTAATCCTCAATCATTCAATCCTCAACAACTTAGGCCTCCACCTAATGTACCACATAATGCACCACCTCCTAATGTGAACAATAATAACAGACCAGTTCATATGGTTCAAGAAGAAGAGCAAAATCAACACATTAATGCTATACTTACATTAAGATCTGGAAAATCTGTTAATAACAATGTCACTCACCCTTTGGTTAATGAACCTAATAATTCTGTCACACCTGAGCCATCTAATGAGCCACCAATTCAATCTGAGGAACCAATTGAAATTGAACCAACTGAACCTGAAAGTGTATTCATCTCTAAAGCACCATTACCTAATAGACTTAATAAGAATCATACAAATCAAATAGAGAAAATGTTGGAAGTTTTTAAGCAAGTAAAAGTAAACATCCCTCTATTAGAAGCTATTCAACAAATTCCACCTTATGCAAGATTCTTAAAAGACTTATGCACCAAGAAAAGGAAAACACAAGTACCAAAAAGAGCCTTCTTAACTGCAAATATAAGCTCTGTGTTAACCCAACCCACATAAATCAAATATAAAGACCCTGGTTGTCCAACTATTTCATGTGTAATTGGTAACACTTTAATCAATAGGGCCTTGCTGGATTTGGGTGCTAGTGTTAATCTGCTTCCTTACTCTGTATATAAAGAATTGGATATAGGAGACCTTAAACAGACTAGGACCACACTCCAATTAACTGATAGATCTGTTAAGATTCCTAGAGGTGTGGTTGACGATGTTCTAATCAAAGTGGGTGAATTCATATTTCCTGTGGACTTTGTTGTCTTAGACACGGAGCCTGTTGCTAACCCTAACAATCAAATTCCTGTGATCTTAGGAAGACCTTTTTTAGCCACTTCCAATGCCCTAATCAATTGTAGGAATGGATTGATGAAATTGTCATTTGGAAATTTGACTGCTAAGCTAAATGTTTTTAACTTAGGGAAGCAACCTGGATTTTCTCTGATGAATCGAGTGAATTGAATTATATTCAGGATTGTAGTGATGATGATTTGATTTCGGATTACTTAAATTTCACCCAATTGGATGAAGTTGATTTTCAAAAGAACTTGAGTGGTGAGGCCACAATTTGTGACCAAATCAATCATATAGGTTCGAATCGATCTTCACCCAATTGGTCAGCCTTAGGTGGACTTTTAGCCAAACCAAGACCTCAAGCCAAACCCTCACTACAAGAACCACCATCACTAGAGTTGAAGCCTCTCCCTACTACACTTAAGTATGCCTTTTTAGGACCCTCATCCACCCTACCAGTTATCATAGCATCGGATTTGACCCCCAATCAAGAGAAGGAATTGTTGAGAGTCCTCAGTAGGAATAAAGAAGCTATTGGATGGACCATGGCCGATATCAAGGGGATTATCCCATCTATAGTCCAACATAGGATCCATTTGGAGGATAATACTCAACCCCGTAGGGATCCGCAAAGGCGACCTAACCCGGTCCTAACTGAGGCGGTAAAAAAGGAAATACTTGAGTGGTTGGACAATGGAATTATATACCCTATATCCGATAGTGCTTGGGTTAGTCCTGTTCAGGTTGTCCCTAAGAAATCTGGAGTCACTGTAGTTGAGAATGAGCTTAATGAGTTAGTCTCGACCCGTATCCAAACCGGTTGGAGGATTTGCATTGACTATAGGAAACTGAATTCTGCAACCCGTAAGGACCACTTCCCTCTTCCTTTCATAGATCAAATGTTAGAACGGTTGGCCGGATATGAGTATTATTATTTTCTTGATGGATATTCCGGCTATAACCAAATTTCTATCGCTCCTGAGGATCAGGAGAAAACTACCTTCACGTGCCCATTCGGCACGTTTGCTTTCCGTCGCATGCCCTTTGGCTTGTGCAATGCTCCTACCACATTTCAAAGATGTATGGTGAGCATCTTCTCTGAAGTGGAGGATAATTTCATGGAAATTTTCATGGATGATTTCTTTGTCTTTGGTCCCACTTTTGCCAATTGTTTGAACCATTTGGAATTAGTACTAGTAAGGTGTAAGGAGAAGAACTTGACCTTAAATTGGGAAAAATGTCATTTCATGGTTAAGCATGGAATAGTACTTGGTCACATTGTGTCTAAGGATGACATTCAAGTGGATAAAGCCAAGGTGGATTTGATTAAGCATCTCCCTCCACCAACAAATGTCAAAGAGATTCGTTCATTTTTAGGGCATGTCAGATTCTATCGTAGGTTTATCAAGGACTTTAGTAAGGTGTCTAGACCATTGATTGAATTATTAGTGAAGGACTCTAAGTTTGAATTTTCTGATAAATGTTTGGAGCCCTTTAACCACCTTACGAGGGAATTGACGTCGGCACCCATTATTCATTCACCCAATTGGACCCAACCCTTTGAGATAATGTGTGATGCATCGGATTACGCCATAGGAGCGGTATTGGGTCAAAAAATTGAAAAGAAATCTCACGTGATATATTATGCTAGTAAAACATTGAATGATTCCCAATTGAACTATACGGTAACCGAGAAAGAATTTCTAGCAGTCATTTTTGCCTTGGAAAAATTTCGACAATATTTTATAGGCACACATGTGATTATTTACACAGATCATGCGGCAATAAGACATTTAGTGAACAAAAAGGATGCCAAGCCGCGTTTATTGCGTTGGATCTTACTACTGCAAGAATTTGATGTCGAAATCAGTGATAAAAAGGGTTGTGAAAATGTAGTCGCCGATCACTTGTCTAGAATTCCTCTTATCCCAGTGAATAACACACCAGTGAATGAGAACTTTCCGGATGAACAGATTATGGTTGTGTCTGGCGAACCATGGTTCGCCGATATAGTCAATTTCTTAGTAACTGGTGTGACCCCGACCGAATGGTCTAAGAACGATAAAGCCAAATTTAGGTCCCTAGTGAAGAATTTTTATTGGGATGACCCCTATCTTTTCAAGTATTGTTCGGATCAAATCATTAGGAGATGTGTTCCTAAGGAGGAATTTGCAAGTGTTCTATCTTTTTGTCATGACCAAGCATGTGGAGGACATTTTGGAGCTAAGAAAACTGTGGCCAAAGTTTTACTGTGTGGATTTTATTGGCCCACCATATTTAAGGATGCATTTGCATTTTGTAATTCTTGCTCTAGATGTCAAATGCTAGGAAAACTCTCTCGTAGAGACATGATGCCTCTGCATCCTATTCTCATAGTTGATATCTTCGATGTCTGGGGCATCGATTTTATGGGCCCGTTTCCATTGTCTTTTGGAAAGGAGTATATCTTGCTAGCTGTGGACTATGTGTCCAAGTGGGTTGAGGCTATCCCCACAAAATCCAATGACAACAAAGTTGTTGTAAAATTTCTGAAGGAGAATATTTTCTCCCGATTCGGTACTCCACGTACCATTATCAGTGACTGGGGTACTCATTTTTTTAATAGATCATTTGAAGCTTTAATGAGAAAATATTTCATAACTCATAAGTTAGCTACCACGTATCACCCTCAAACAAGTGGACAAGTTGAGGTTTCCAATAGACAAATCAAGCAAATTCTGGAAAAGACGGTTAATACCTCACGTAAGGATTGGTCTGTAAGAATTAATGATGCGTTGTGGGCCTATCAAACTGCTTTCAAGACCAATTTAGGAATGTCCCCTTACCGGCTAGTCTATGGAAAAACGTGCCACTTACCGGTCAAATTGGAGCATAGAGCCTTTTGGGCTATTAAGCAACTGAATATGGATTTAAAGGCAGCCGGTAATGCTCGAAAATTGGATTTAGTTGAGCTTGAGGAAATAAGAAATGAGGCTTATGAGAATGCTAAAATTTATAAGGAAAAGACCAAGGTTTTTCATGATAAATCCATCGTTAGGAAATCTTTTTCTCCTGGTTAGTTGGTCCTTCTCTATAACTCTCACCTTCATCTCTTTTCCGGCAAACTCAAGAGTCGTTGGACCGGCCCTTTCATGATCAAAACCGTTTTCCCTCACGGAGCAGTCGAGATCAGTAATCTAGAGAACGGTGAAAACTTTAAAGTTAACGGGCATCGTTTGAAGCCCTACTTAAATTGTCCCTCCAATGTTGCAAAGGAACTCGTGTTTTTACACGCAATTCCTCATTTTGATTAAGTTTTAATTTATTCTCAAAAAAAAGAAAAAAGAGAGAGAGTTGGTACATGACTTATTTTGGAGAACGGTGGAAGTACTTGACTTATTTTTCTAAATCTAACGTATACCACTTTAGCAGCATTCTATCACCATTGTGTTTCCCGAGAAGAACTTCCACCCGTTGCTTGTTAGTGATCAATATGGCACCCACTTTTACGACGAAATCATAGCACGGAGTTGGAGCTACTTGGTCCATAATAACAATGATGTTTACTGCCCTAGCTTAGTGGAGGAGTTCTATAGCAGTATCACTAACATAGACCTGGACAGAGGGTACATTTTACTGAATTGGAGAAACAAAGTCTAAGCGATTGACCTCCACATCATGTCCAAGTTGACTGGCATACCACAAGGGGCCTCCACTTTGCCATCCGAGGAACTCAGTTTCTATCAGTCACTCATGGGACCAGATTGTGTGCTTAGCCGTGATCGGGGTATCAAGGGCACATCCATGTACCGGAATATCTTTACAGCATGTAGGTTGGCATGCCAAAACGTCACGAGTAATACCCACAACACTTCCTTTCGCACCGTTGAGATGGGCATCGTTCACTCCCTGATGACCCGTGATCGTACTTACTGTATGTGCCGACGGCTTCTGACCACCATTGGAGAAGGCCACCAACGCAGCTCCCAACCTCTGCCATGCCTTGTCACCACTATCTGCAAGCACTTCATGGCCTATGAGTCTTTCTGGGTGTACGAAGCCGACATGCTCCCTTGTACGGTGGAATGAGAGACATCCTCCTATCGTGGCACTATAGCGCACCTGTGGACACCTCCAGAAATGGAGGATGCTATGCAATCAAGTGAGTCGTCTGAAGACTCCGCAACATTCTGGGCTCAGTAAACCCCAGAAAACTCTGACGAGCATAGGTCCCGAATGTGGGGGCGGGATGAAGCGCCTCAATAACAAACTGAACAAAGCACTCTCCGACTATGGAGAGTCGTCATCCCGAAGGCGGTAACTTTATTATTTCTTAAATTTCCTATATTATTTAATTTTGCATACATTGAGGACAATGCATGAAATAGGTGTAGGGGGTGACTAGTTATCTACCTATCTGTTTTATTTTTATTTCAAAAACAAATTCAATGTTTCATGACATAGCTTAAGATTGAACTACCAAAACCCGAGTACAAATTGCATTGAGTTTTTGTTCCTTATTATATAGTTCCGCTTGTAGAAATTATGACATAAATCTAAGTTCCAAAGAGATAACCCATTACCCTTTAAGACATGTATGCACTTAAATTGGATGAATCAAATCTTTGAAGTTGTTGATAAAAAGCAGAGGTTGAGGAAAATATACCGGGAAGTGTGGACTTCTGATAGCAATTAAGCCTTGAGGAAAATAAAAGGGGAATAAAAGTGAGGAAAGCACATTTTGCAAAATGATTACAAAAGCCCAAGCCTTCGAGTCACTGGTCCGTAGGGGTATCTTGAAACCCGGTAACTTGAGTCTGCCAGCTCGGGATTATCGACCAAACTCGCTACACGAATGCAAAAAAGGTAAAAGTGTCAAATAAGCAAATATGTTGAATCACAGGGAATTATTACTCAAGGCCCAAAGTTAGAAGAATGATACATGCCATGGTTGATCCAAATGATACTTCACCACGAGAGTAGGCGTGCAAATAATTTAAGTGATAACATGTGTAGAAGGTTTAGTGGTGTGAATGATTGGAGGAACAAAGACCAAGTCGGAACTTTTATGAGTTAGATTTATATAATGAGCATGCAAGAATTCTAAGTGAGATGTATAAGGTTGAGGTGGAGATATTGAGAGTTATTAAGGAAATATTGAATGAAGACTTTGTGGGTGTGTCAACTGAAAACCCTCACGAGACAAAACTCGTCCTCTAAGGAAACTTAGGGGTTTAAAGGCTTGTTGCACATGCTAAGTGCAACCGTGATTCCGACAAAAGTGAGTTAGGAATTCCTTGCTTTCATACTTATATTTTTCATGTTTTATTTTGCTCGAGACTAGCAAAATCTAGGTGTAGGGTATTTGATGCATTGCATACATTGCATCATATGTCTTTCATTTAGGTTATTTTTATATAAATAAATGCTACTAAGGTATTGTTTTGAGAAATTGTGCAGAATTCAGGAGTTACAATGGAATTTATCAATATTCGAGCTAAAACGCGTGCAATGGACTCAAATAGATCACAAAGACCAATTAGCCAGAGATTCAAGCTCAAGTTGAAATCCAAATTGATTGCATAAACAGCCAGGGACCTGATCCCAATTAGAAGGACTAAAAAGTTATTTTGGAGAAGTATTCAAGAAGAAATTAAATTCGGATCTCCAAAGATATGCAATAATCAATTCAGACGCGTGGAGGTCATCTAGAACATACCAAAAACACACCCGCAAAGGCACAAAACAATCGGAGCCATCCATACGGCGATTCCGCCGCATCTGACGGTCAATGTGCGGCGGAAACGCCGCACGGTGTGCGATCCGTGCCCCATATTTCGTCCAGTTGTGTCATAGCACGTGTCCTTCCTTATTCATACTTAGGGTTCCTTGTATCGGCTATAAATAGCCCCGAAATTATGTTGTGATGGGAACTTTTTGTATTCCATTCTATAGCAATAAAATTCTGCCCATTTATTTCTACCTTGTCTTTGTCTTTCGTAAGCTTAGTTTTAGATTAATATTTCATGTTCTCAATTCCAGTAGAGTAATTTAGTTGCTCTTTATTCTTCTCTTAGTATAATTTGTTGTATGCTTAGAATAATTGCATTTGTTTTCGTAGATCGTAGTTTAGTATAATATTTCTTTTTTTTTCGTAGTCTCTCGATGATCTCCATGACCCCTTCTCCCCATCTTCTCCCCATGGGTTTCTAAAACCCTCCAAAGGGTGGGGGTGACAGATTTAGGGTTAGAGAAAAGAGATCGTTTTTATTTTAATTTCTTGTTAGTGTTTTGATCATATGAGTTTTTGTTAAATCAATTATGATATGATGCTTAATATCTCACCGTGTCATAGAGCATCCGCCGCTCCTCTGCCCAGTCTCACCGCTGGTGCTACGGTCCCGTGGGGGAGGTCTCACGCGTCTCGGAGGCATCTATACACAAAGAAAACAACACACGTCAAAACCATGAATGCATGAACTAATGCAGACTCTAAAACTCTAAGGGTGGTTTCTTTGGATAAGGACACTGGAACCGACCGCTCTGATAATAAGTTGTAACATCCTCAACACAGCGAAAAATTTTAAATTTTTATAACACACAATCAACAGAGGATATTACGCAAATAACGAAGACAGGTGCACCAATATATAATATATATATATATGAATATCAGAGTATTTGAAAAGTTGTGATTACATCAAAAGACTATACAACAAAAGCAGTAATCACTCGACCTCAACTAAGAGAAAGCTGGATCCGGTAACGGTGCTCCTCTCCTTGGTCACCACCCCCTATCGCCGATCACTGCCTGAAAGTAAACATGCAACAATGCCTGAGTTTCCAGAAGGAAACCACGTATGCCAAACTCTAAAATGCATAAAATGGAAGCACCCTAGCATGAAATTCTACTAACAAGAAAAGCATCTCAAATAGGCTGGGCTCCAGGGCTTTTTCACCAAACCACCGCATCACACACTCGTCGCCAAGCTGTGCTCCATGTCTTTTTCAACCAACCGCAGCTACCACGACACGACCAAGCGCTCCAGGTTTTTTCAACCAACCCAAACGTCCAATGGCTCCAGGTCTTTTTTAACCAACCCCTACACATGGTCCCTGCTCAGGCTCCATGCCTTTTTCAGCCAACCTGAAGGCACTACGGAGGTCCAGGACTTTTTCAACCAACCCCGCACAGACTAGCTAGGCTTCAGGTCTCTTTCAACCAACCGCAACTCTCACACAGTTACGGGGCTCCAGGGCTCTTTCACCCAACCACCGCAACGCCACAATTTCTAAGCTGGGCCTCAAGCATTTTTCAGCCAACCCAAGCTCTTACACAGTTACGGGGCTCCAGGGCTCTTTCACCCAACCACCGCAACTCTCGTGCACCCTAGCATACTCGCCGGAAGGACCTCGGCACACAACTCGCCCCACACGGACGACCACAACAACCGCACCTCCATAGTGCAAAACTGGATACAAACGGTCGACCGAACCAAAAGTCTCGGTCGACCGAATCACAAAAACACAGGGCAATCGCCTCGACCGGCACTCCCTCAGTCGACCGATTCCCACCAACTGCACTCGTTCGGTCGAACCCAAATCAAGGGACGATCGACCGTTTAGATGGCCAACTCCCAGGTTCAACGAACAAAACGACCAATCGGTCGAACAGCAAAGGGGTCCTGTTCGACCGAAAGTCACCAGGGACAAGTCCTACAATCTCCACAACGAATCCGGTCGAACCCCCGAGCACTCTCGGTCGACCGAATTCCACCAGGGAATTCCCCCAACTCTCACCACAAATCCAGTCGAACGCCTGAGCACTCTCGGTCGACCGAATTTGTCCAGAGCATTACCCCACGCTCCTCAACAAGTCTGGTCGACTGAAACCTCCTTCGGTCGAACCGACGACTATTCCAACTTAAGTCAAGGTCGGACGAAGTCAACGAGCGGTAGACCGTATGGATGGTCAACACACCCAGCCGACCTATGACAGTGCACACAGTCGAACGGCGAAGGGGCCCCGTTCGACCAAAAACCACCAGGCTTACCTCCTATGCATGATCGGTCGACCGCCCCAAGGGCATCTTTCGACCGATGTGAGGTAGAACCCGAAATCTCAATACGAACGGTCGACCGTTGTCACCAACCGGTCGACCGATCAGGCAGTAAAATCTGTTGCACGTTTACTTGCGACGCGCCGGAATGCCTACCGTCGACTTCCAAATACTCACACTACTTAAGTGAGTGAGTTGACATACCAGAAGGTTTGAAGGAACCTTTAAAGAACCACGACGATGCCTCCATGAGCACGCCTCCCTAAATCACGATTCATCGACGATCCTCGCGACTAAACCACGATCCACACCTCCTCGACGATCCACACTCACGATTCCACCTCCGTCGACCTCCACCACCCAGCCAAGAGCAACCAAGACCACTGAAACGAGTTAGGTCGAGGGAGGGAACAAAACAAGCCGGAAGGGTTAAGAAGCCAACACTCACCTCGACTCGCAACCCACACCCGAGCCTCCCTTCGCCGGAGCACACCACCACCACGCCGGAGATCACCACTGAGGGAGAGAGAGGCAAGGGAGAAGTGAGAGTGAGAGAGAGAATTCACCTAAATATCTTCCTCCAATCCAATCCTCACCATCCATCCAACTCCTCTCCATCTCAACCATCCATCTCATCTCCAATCCATCTCAACCCCTCATCCATCCACACTCCATCTCAGCCCTCCAATCCATCTCCTCCTAATCACCACCTAAAACATCATTAAGGCATAATTAGGATTAGGATATCACAATCCACCCTTCTAAAAGAATTTTGTCCTTGAAATTAAGACTGAAGCTCACCAAATAACTCCGGGAACTCCTTCCGGACCTCCTCCTCAATCTCCCAAGTGGCCTCTCGCTCACTGTGGTGCTGTCATCTGACCTTCACCATAGGAATGGTCCTCCTCCTCAATTGATGCTCCATTTGATCCACAATCTCAATCGGTCTCTCCTCAAGAGACAAATCCTGACGGATGTCTGGAACCTCCAACTGAATCACATGAGAAGGATCCGCTACGTACTTCCTCAACATCGAAACGTGAAAGACGTTGTGAAGACCCGAAAACTGCGGCGGCAACGCAACTCTGTAGGCAACCACTCCAACCCGATCAAGAATCTCAAACGGTCCGACATACCTCGGACTGAGCTTCCCCTTTTTCCCGAACCTCATCACTCCTCGAGATAGTGAAATCTTCTGGAAGACATGATCACCTACCTCAAACTTCAGCTCTCGCCTACGCCTATCAGCGTATCTCTTCTGCCTGCTCTGAGCTGTCGCTAGTCTTTGCCTGATCACATCAACCTTCTCAGTATACATCTGCACAATGTCAGGACCAACTAGTTGTCTCTCGCCTACATCACTCCAGCATACCGGTGATCTACACAGTCTCCCGTACAGGGCCTCGTACGGTGTCATCCCAATGCTCGAATGATAGCTGTTGTTGTAGGCGAACTCGATCAACGGCAAATGCTCGTCCTAATGACACGTCCAATCCAGAGTACACGCTCGCAACATATCCTCTAGAGTCTAGATGGTCCTCTCAGACTGACCGTCTGTCTGTGGATGAAATGTCGTACTGAACTTCAACCGAGTCCCCAAGACCTGCTGCAAACTCCCTCAGAATCTGGAAGTGAACCTCGGATCTCAATCTGAAATAATACTCACGGGCACTCTGTGCAGTCTGACGATCTCCTCAATATACAACTTAGCTAGACACTCCAAAGGTAAAGTGGTCCGGATAGCTAAGAAGTGCGCCGACTTCGTCAGTCGATCGACTCTAACCCAAATCGCGTCATGGAATCCTCTCGTCCTCGGCATCCCGGTGACAAAATCCATTGTCACGTGCTCCCACTTCCACTCTGGAAGCTCGATCCTCTGCATCGGCCCTGCAGGTCTCTGGTGCTCAATCTTCACCTGCTGACAAATCAGACATCTCTCAACGAACTCTGCGATCTTCGTCTTCATCCTCTTCCACCAGAAATTCCTCTGAAGATCTCTATACATCTTCGTGTTGCCCGGGTGGATCGAATAACAGGATCTGTGCGCCTCCTCCAGAATATCCTTCCTCTGATCTCCTCCCTTCGTCACCCAGACACGACCTCTGAACCTCAGCCCACCATCAACTCCAATACTGAAGTCTGACCCATCTCTGGTAGTTAACTGTAATAACCCGGCTAACTCATCATCAGCACTCTGAGCCTGAACAATACTCGAGACCAACTGAGGCTCCACTCTCAGCCCGACAATCACCGCATCTCGCGACTCATCGGTGAACGGTCTCCATTTGGTCAATGCCTCAAGCAGCTTCCACTCCTTGATACAAAGACCTGCTGCGGTAAACTCCACCTTCCTGCTCAAAGCATCAGCAACCGAATTCACATTCCCCGGATGGTACGAGATGGTGAAATCATAATCCTTAATCAGCTTGAGCCATCTACGCTGCCTCATATTCAGCTCCTTCTGCGAAAACAAATACGTCAGGCTCTGATGATCTGTGAACACCTCGAACTGCTCGCCATATAGGTAATGCCTCCAAGTCTTCAAAGCATACACAACTGCCGCCAACTCCAACTCATGAGTGAGGTTGTTCCTCTCGTGCACCTTCAGTTGCCTTGAAGCATACGCAACCACCTGCCCGTGCTGCGTGAGTACGCATCCCAGTCCAACGCTTGACACGTCACTGTAAATCACAAATCCACCACTGCCACTGGGAAGTGTCAAAACTGGAGTAGTCGTCAGCCGACTCTTCAGTTCCTGGAAACTATCCTCGCACTTCTAGGATCACACAAACTTGACGCCCTTCCGCGTCAGAGCAGTCAACGGCGAAGCCAACCTGGAGAAATCCTGAATAAAGTGGTGATAATAACCCGTCATCCCCACAAAACTCCTGATCTGTGCCACACTAGTATGGGCTCTCCACTGCGTCACAGTCTAAACCTTCGCTGGATCCACTGAAATCCCAGCTCCCGATACAATGTGTCCCAGAAAGGCGACACTGCTCAGCCAGAACTCTCACTTTGAAAGCTTGGTATACAACTGATGGTCCCTCAAAATTCTAAGTACAACTCTCAAGTGCTCTCAATGCTGCTCCACATCTAGCGAATAGACCAAAATGTCGTCCACGAAGACAATCACAAACCAATCGAGGTACTGACTGAACGTCCTGTTCATCAAATCCATAAACGTTGCAGGCGCGTTCGTCAATCCGAACGACATCACCAAAAACTCGTAATGCCCGTACCTCGTCCTGAACGCTGTCTTCTGCACATCTGCCTCTCTGAAACTCAACTGATGATAACCGGATCGCAGATCAATCTTCGAGAAGAACTTCGCTGACAGCAACTGGTCAAACAGATCCTCGATCCTGGGCAAGGGATACTGATTCCTAACGGTAACCTTGTTCAACATCCTGTAGTCAATACACATCCGCAGCGATCCATCCTTTTTCTTCACGAAGAGTACCGACGCTCCCAAGGTGAGACACTGGGGCGGATAAATCTCGTATCCATCAGATCCTACAACTGCTTCTTCAGCTCTGCCATCTCGGCAGGTGCCATCCGATACGACGCCTTTGACTGCGGCGTAGTCCCAGCCACCAAATCAATCCCAAACTCGATCTCTCTCTGAGGCGGCAACCCAAAGACATCATCTGCAAAGACCTCTGGAAACTCCTGAACTATCTCAATGCCTTCCAATCTCCTCGCCTCTGGATCTGGAACTACCAGAGTGGCCACGAAAGCTCTGCAACCCTGCTGCAACAACTTTTGTGCCCTCAATGCTGATACGACTACTCTGCCTCCTCTGTCCTTCGTCCCCCTGATCAGCACATCAGGTAGACCCTTCCTCGGGATCAGAATCTTCTTCTCCCGGCACAACACTCGCACATCGTACTGGGATAGCCAATCCATACCCAGTATGACGTCGAAGCCCTCCATCCGCAACAAGATCAGGTTAGCCAGAAAATCCTGATCTTCCGAAACAATCGTGGCGCTGGGGAGGAAGCTCCCCACAATGCCCATCAGACCCAAGGGTGTGCTGACTTCCAACGTGGCAGTCAACATCGCAGGGGTACGGCCCAACACGCTCGCAAGTCACTCCAAAATGAACGAGTGTGTGGCCCCACAATCAAACAGCACTCTCACACTCAATCCAGCAACAAAGAGCGTACCTTCCACCACTGTGCTGGCATCTCTTGCCTCATCCGCCTGGATGGTAAAGACATGTCCAGTCCTCTGACCCTGCTGTGGCGGCGTGAAAGGTCGGCCACTTCCGCCTCTGCCTGTTGTTGGCGGCCCTGAATGCCCGCTGGACCCGCCTGGCCCACTCGGACAGTCTCACACAAAATGGCCTGGCTTGCCACACCCCTGACAAACTCCACAGCCCCAACACACTCCGGAGTGAACTCAGCCACAAACTCTGCACGCCTCAGGCTGGTGTGATCCACCTCCTTGATGTGAATTAAATTTATACCGCAAGTGCACGGTGTCAATGAAGACGTGACAAATACGGGTCGAACACAAAGAGGGAGAGATTTGTTATTTTCGTGATTTTCGATTAAGGAGAAGAAGGAGAGAAGAAATAATTGGATTTTGAGATTTTTGGATTTTAATTATCTAAAGCAAGAAACAAGAACAATTAAAACTAAAACAAGAACAAAGATGTGAATTCCGTCGGGTGGAGGTTTAGATTTAAGGTTTAGATTAGAGAATTTAGAAACTTATAATAAATCATATTAGTTATAAAGCATTACATGATAAATGATTTAACATAAACTCAAGTAATCAAAATATACTAACACGAAATTAAAATAATAACATTCATTCATCTTCTCTTCACCCTAATCCGTCACCTCCACCCTTTGGAAAGAGTTAGAAACTCATAGAGGGAGGAAGAAGGGGTCTTTGAGACATTACAAAAGAAAACTAAAAGTAAGAAATAAAAGATAGAATTTTATTAATGAAAAGAAGAATACAAAACTAAGATTAAGAATAAAAACTACCACCAAAGACTAAGGACCCTTCTAACATCGTTCTCGGGTCTATTTATAGTTGCTACAAGGGATCTAGGTATAATATTGGAAAGTACACGTGTCCAGACACGACTGGACGAAATTGGAGCACACAGATCGCTGAGGGGGCGGCGTTTCCGCCGCACAATCTTCTCTGATTTAATCCGGATTTTTGCTGGTAGTTTATGGTATGATTTGATCCTCCTTTGCGCGTCTGGATGATTTCTTTCCATTCTTTTGAGCTCCGGATTAATTCCTTTATATGTTTGGAGATTTACATTGATTTTTCTTTAGATTTTCTCCAAGATAATATTTTGGTGCTTTAATTGCAATTAGGTCCTTGACTTTTTGCAGTTAAGTCCCCGGCTACTTTTGTGCTTTAGTCCTTGTTCTTTTTGCAATTAGGACTTGAATGCTTTTATGCTTGGATACATTTCCATTCGTAACCCGATAATCATGAACTTGGTCTTTATGATAGAAATGAGTTTTTTGCACGTGTTTATGCTCGGGATGTGGGTAAATTGCATTCAGGTCCCTGTATTCTGTAAATAAGACTAAACACATACCTTAGTAGCATTTATTGATGTAAAAGTAATCTAAATGAAAGACATATGATGCAATGTATGCAATGCATCACTCCTCCAATCCGGGGCCTCTTTCTCGGGTTCCCTGCTAGCGGAGCACCAGGACGTCCACTGACCTTCCCCGGTGCTCTCCTGGCCTCAGCATAATTCTGCTGGTAATCCTGATCAATGATCGTGGCAAATCTCACCGCATTGGCCAGCGTCTGTGGCATACTGTATGTCACCTGAGTACGTAGGTGCTTCCTCAACCCCCGTAAAACTTCATCGCCCTTTGCAACAGCGTCACACAGATCTCCGGACAGTAACGCTCCAGCGCGTTGAACCTCCGGGTATACTCAGCCAGGGTCGCCTCTCCCTGCTCGAGGGTCATAAACTCCTCTCTCCTCCCATCTCTGACATGCTCTGGGAAATACTGCTCATTGAACTCCCGCAGGAATTCCTCCCAGCTGACATTTGTCATGCCCTCAAACACCACCGCAGATGTGGTCCTCCACTAGTTGGACACGTCTCCGCCCAACACATATGCTGCCAAGCTTGCCTGCCTCTCAGGCGGGCACTCAATCGCCTGAAGGATCTCCTGAATCTTCAGGACTTAGTACTCCACAACCTCAGACTCTCCTCTACCATCGAAGGTAGGCGGGTGTTGTCTCATAAAGCGGTCGAGCATCGCTCCTGCCGCTGTTGGATCTCCTCTGCCCAGTTTGTGCCCCTAGTCTCACCGCTGGTGCTACGGTCCTGTGGGGGAGGTCTCACGCGTCTCGGAGGTATCTATACACAAAGAAAACAACACACGTCAAAACCATGAATGCATGAACTAATGCAGACTCTAAAACTCTAAGGGTGGCTTCCTTAGATAAGGACACTGGAACCGACCGCTCTGATACCAAGTTGTAACATCCTCAAACAGCGGAAGAATTTAAAAAAAATTATAACTCACAATCAACAGAGGATATTACGAAATAACAGGAAACAGGTGCACCAACATATAATATATATATATATATATAAACATCAAAGTATTTCAAAAGTTGTGATTACATCAAAAGACTATACAACGGATACAGTAATCACCCGACCTCAACTGAGAGAAAGCTGGATCCGGTAGCGGTGCTCCTCTCCTCGGTCACCACCCCCTATCACCGATCACGGCCTGAAAGTAAACATGCAACAATGCCTGAGTTTCCAGAAGAAAACCCTGTATGCCAAACTCTATAATGCAGGAAATGAAAGCACCCTAGCATGCAGTTCTACTTACAAGAAAAACATCTCAAACAGGCTGGACTCCAGGGCTCTTTCACCCAACCACCATAACACACACTCGTCGCCAAGCTGGGCTCCATGCCTTTTTCAGCCAACCGCAGCTACCACGACACGACCAAGGGCTCCAGGTCTTTTTCAGCCAACCCAAACGTCCAAGGGCTCTAGGTCTTTTCAATCAACCCTTAACACGCGGTCCCTGCTTAGGCTCTAGGCCTTTTTCAGCCAACCTGAACGCACTACGGAGCTCCAGGACTATTTCAACCAACCCCGCACAGACTAGCTGGGCTCCAGATCTTTTTCAACCAACCGCAGCTCTCACACACCCAACCACCGCAACGCCACAATTTCTAAGCTGAGCCTCGGGCCTTTTTCAGCCAACCCAAGCTTTCACACAGTTACAGGGCTCCAGGGCTCTTTCACCCAACCACCTAACTCTCGTGCACCCTAGCACACTCGCCGGAACGACCTCGTCACACAACTCGCCCCACACGGACGACCACAACAACCGCACCTCCATAGTGCAAAACTGGACACAAAAGGTCGACCGAACCAAAAGTCCTGGTCGACCGAATCACGAAAACACAGGGCAATCGCCTCGACCGGCACTCCCTCGGTCGACCGATTCCCACCATCTACACTCGTTCGGTCGAACCCAAATCAAGGGACAGTCGACCGTTTAGATGGTCAACTCCCAGATTCCACGAACAAAACGACCATTCGGTCGAACGACAAAGGGGTCTCGTTCGACCGAAAGTCATCAGGGACAAGCCCAACAATCTCCACAACGAATCCGGTCGAACCCCCGAGCACTCTCGGTCGACCGAATTCGTCCAGAGCATTCCCCCACGCTCCTCAACAAGTCCGGTCGACCGAAACCTCCTTCGGTCGAACCGACCACTATTCCAACTTAAGTCACAGTCGGACGAAGTCAACGAGCGGTCGACCGTTTGGATGGTCAACGCACCCGACCGACCTATGACAGTGCACACGGTCGAACGACGAAGGGGTCCCGTTCGACCGAAAACCAACAGGCTTGCCTCCTATGCATGATCGGTCGACCGACCCAAGGGCATCTTTCGACCGATGTGAGGCAGAACCCGAAATCTCAATACGAACGGTCGACCGTTTCCACTAACCGGTCGACCGATCAGGCAGTAAAATCTGCTGCACGTTTACTTGCAACGAGCCGGAAGGCCTACCGTCGACTTCCAAATACTCACACTTAGGGGTGAGCTTCGGTCTGGGACCGGACCGAACTGGACCGAAGACCGAAATTTTCGGAAGCCCGGACCGAAGACCGGACCGAATAAATTTGGTTTGGTCCGGTTCGGTCCAAAACCCGAATTTAACCGTTAAAATTTCGGTCTTTGACCGGACCGAAGACCGAAATGTCGTGGTCTCCCGGACCAAAAAAGTTCGGTCCAGTTCGGTCCGGACACCCGGACAGAACCGAATTTTGCTCACCCCTACTCACACTGCTTAAGTGAGCGAGTTGACATACCAGAAGGTTTGAAGAAACCTTTGAAGAACCACGACGACGCCTCCACGAGCACGCCTACCTAAATCACGATCCGTCGACGATCCTCGTGGCAAAACCACGATCCACACCTCCTCGATGATCCACACTCATGATTCCACCTCCGTCGACCTCCACCACCTAACCACGAGCAACCAAGACCACCGAAACGAGTTAGGTCGAGGGAGGGAACAAAACTAGCCGGAAGGGTTAAGAAGCCAACACTCACCTCAACTCGCAACCCAGACCCGAGCCTCCCTTCGCCGAAGCACGCCGCCACCACGCCAGAGATCACCACTGAGGGAGAGGGAGAGAGACTGAGGGAGAGAGAGGCAAGGGAGAAGTGAGAGTGAGAAAGAGAATTCACCTAAATATCTTCCTCCAATCCAATCCTCACCATCCATCCAACTCCTCTCCATCTCAACCATCCATCTCATCTCCAATCCATCTCAACCCCTCATCCATCCACACTCCATCTCAGCCCTCCAATCCATCTCCTCCTAATCACCACCTAAAACATCATTAAGGCATAATTAGGATTAGGATCTCACAATTGGTCTTGTAAAATGGTTATAATAATCTGTAAAATGGATGAAAAGCAAACAAACACATCAAAAGCCATTTAGCACATGATATATAACTATCTACATGAAAACGAAATATTGAGCATCTAAGTCAACGATAGAACAACGATTTGAGTGTTTATGTTTATGTCATGTAATCATGTTTTTTAATTCTTGGATTCGAAGCGCAAACCAACTAGTTTGGAAGGCGGAAACCGATATTTTAAGTTTTTTTGTGTGTTCTTTGTGGTCTTAAGGTGTTTGGATTACTTACAAAGCCTCTCATAAGCATGCTCCTTCCTCACCACAACAATGCAACCAACCAACAGCACAACGGCTCTCCGAAAGACGACATGACCCTCCCATTGCTCGGTCTAGACGAATTTGCATCGACGTCGACGCTTATCCAAGTTCAAAATAGCTTGTCCATGCTCTTTGAAAGGCCTGCTCACACCATACATTTCTACTGGAGAAAGTTTGATGACACCTACATGAGACATGTCTTTGGTGGTCCAATCTCATCAGTTGGATGATGAGAGGAAGTAAAATCCATGTCTTTTTGCCAGAAAAATTTGATGCTACTTGACTTTCAGAATATTAGCATGATATGTAAGTACATGAGGTAAGTAATTAAGAGGGTGGTTAACTTTTCGGCTTTGCTTTAAATGTATGCTGATACTAGAATTTTGTACATATTCTTCACCATCTAAATATATGTAAAGATGGTGAACCAACCAAATTTTCACACAAAACATCTTCCATCCTCAAGGCATTGTGGAGTAATGTTTTGCCCTGAGTTGCCATAATCTCTCTACTTTGCATGTTGTTTAACTAGACATTGTAAGTCAATAATCTACAAGAAAGGCGAAATGGATAAGACCAACTAATACAAGACGTGATAGATGACATTAATCATCTGATTCAAGGCTTGAAGTCTACGGAGACTTGTTATGATGTTAGGTACAAACTTCCCTTGGAATATACTAGACTTTACTATTATGATTCGAAATTAGGTTAAGTTTCCCTTGGTTTACAAATTTTCCTCACGTCGTGTCGACATGATTTTGTTTATCTCTATTTAACACACTTAATTTAATCAACGCATGAAGATATGTGTTAGGACCATAACCCTTACTTAGGACTAATCCCGTGAATAGTGGAGGTTTTGCATGGGGAAGGGAACGTGAACAGTGGGTTGCATGGAATGGAGCGTGAATAGTGGCTTGAGTGGTAGGGTGATTGGTGGTGGTTGTGATGATGGGGTTTTAAGAGAAAAATATTTTTCTCTCTCTCTCCCTTCCTTCTTCCTTTTCATTCACCCAAACCTCTCTCATTTCTTTCCTTCTCTTCAAGTGACCAGAGGTGGTGGAGACGACTCCAGCGTGCGGAGGCGAGCTCAGAGTCGCGGAGACGCGAACGTGAGGCACGTGGGTGCGGAGGTTGTTGTCGAGCGTCGACGTTGAGCGAACTCCGGCATGCTTCGTCTTCTTCTTGAGGTATGTCGGCTTAGTAGTGGCGACAAGAGAACGGCGTAAAATCCTCGGCAGGCGTGGGGTTGTTGTCGACCAACGGTCGACCGGTGCCTTCGAGCGGTCGACCGGTTTTACTGTTTTGCCCAACATTAACCAACACCGGTCGAACGATGTCTGGTGGTGGTCGACCAGTTGCATGTATGCTGGTGGGTTGGAGGTTTTCTGTCGGATTTCGGTCGATCGTCCTTAGCTTTTGGTTCGACCGGAACTTAAGTGTACTTGACTATTATGCATGTTGTTCGATCGATTTTGTTATATTGTTCGACCGTTATATGACGTAGACTATTAAGATGATCCTGGTAGTTTTCGGTCGACCAGGACCCCTGAGTCGGTCGACCGAATAGACTTGTATGATTTTGACCAACTCCGGATTTTGACCTCGTGTTCGGTCGACCGGTTTTAGATTGTTGTCCGACCGTTTGGACTTAAGTGATGCACAGAATAGTTCGACCATTGTAGACTTTTGTTCGACCGAACCTATTGGGAACGGTCGACCGGTTAGCCTTTTTCGGTCGACCGTTTGTACGTAGAACTGAATTTATGGTCTTTGTGTTTGTGTCAACTCTGTCCACGGAAACCTGTGTCCTCGCTTAGAGCGTGAGCTGGGGGCGACGGCGGGTACGTGCTCGTGCTTGTCCAGGGACCGTCGTGTAGAAGAGTGTGGACACTTGGGTCGCACCACCTCCGTGATGGACAGTGGTGTGACGAGTTGTTGCTTGACTCCCTGTAGAGTAGCAGACCTAAGGGATCGCGGATCCCATTGCATGTTGATGCATGTCTCGTGGAGCATGATGACCTTGCAGACTACGGTCTGGACCCGTCCGATGTTGTGTCGGACGTATGTTGTACCGCCGAGGTTGTGTTGGCGATGTCGCTGAGGTTTTTTGCCGACGATGATGGTGCCGACGATGTTCCGTCTTGTGGTTGTGCCGTCCGATGTTGTGTCGGGAGTATGTTGCACCGCCGATGTTGTGTCGGCGATGCCGCCGATGTTGTTCCGGCAATGATCCCCGATTGGGCACCTATCTTGGGATGTGACCGACCGGGCTACGGCTCCGTTGAGGTGGTGTAGGCCACATTGTTACCTTGTGCGGAAGTGCGAACGCTTCTCACCGATCCCTTTGGCTCGAGTAGTCGCGTGTGGGGGTGTGGCGCGTACTGTCTGTAAGACCGTATGTGCCTACGGTAGGTTTTCGAGGAGACCCGGTGTTGTTGCTGGACTGATGTCCTTGTTGACCATTGAGGGTCCTTGTGTTGTTGGACTGAGGTTTCGTTTACCTTTGGAAGTATTGATGCATTGCAGATGTTAATATGAAATGCTACTAGTATGGTAGGTTCATTTACCGTATTGTTGCATTCATATAGGCGAGTTTGGCATACGGGGTTTCCTAATGGGAGACTCAGGCATCGTTGTTTGATTCATGTTTCAGGACCGCAGTAGGTTCTGTCGGGTGGTGACAGCATACACACACATTTTGGGGTCAGGATCCTCTTCGGACTTTTCGAGGTCGTCATGATTACTTGTACTTGTCTTTCGTTGTATTGTTGTAATCATGTCTTTTGACAACTTTGTTGTATTTTGGTGCACCGACTGTTGATTTATATGAGTAACATTCCTGTTGATGAGTTTATCTAGTAATCTCTGGGTTGTTTAAATTTTTAAATTTCCACTGTTTCGAGAAGTTACAATACGTGAATGCCTTTTTTAAACGTTAAGATAAGATGTGTGGATGCTGAAGGTGGAGTAAACACCCTACATGTTTTCTTTTGAGATCTAATGCATCTTTCCTTTCAGCTGATTTTTACCTTATTATTAAGACCAATAATGTCCATTTGAGCCAAGATATCTTAACATTACTTGTCTGCTACATTAGAAAATGACTATACTCGTCGTCAAACACAAGTGTAATGTCTAAGTTTGTTTAATAACAATTGTGTATTTAAGTTTGTTTGACTTTAGGTTTGAATTTCAAATAAATAATCCCAAAATTAAGGGAGACCAAAATAATTATACAAAATATCTTATGTTCGTAAGAAATCATACAACAAGAACTAATAATTAGCATTTTCATCTTCTTGCCATAAAAACATTACAACATAACACGATTTCATAAAAATATGACCAGGGAATTAATTGTATAATATTTAAGCGAATATAAGTCAAAGCATAAAGACGCTTAAAACCATACTAACTTTGTTTTTCAATAGTAGCTACGAATTCTATTGATTAAGGAGGAATTTGATTTCACGATAAACAACTCTTGTGTATTTGGTAGGCTTTACATTTGTTTTTTTGTGTGTCTCTCGTCGAATTCAACCAAGTCATTCTCTTACCAATAATCTATTAATCATGAATTGTGTTAGTTCAATTAGGAGATTTTTTTGTCTAAGATAGACAAGATCCACGATGAAATTCTGACAAACACATTCTTGATATTTAAAAAGGAGAGTGATGACGTGATGATATAGGATAGATAAAATTAAAAATATCTATTAATCCAAACACGATTTATTAATGTCATCAAGTGAATTAAAATAATGCATACATTTCGACATGTTGGTGGGATTCGAAGAAGTTGTCCCCTGGAGTGGAGGTTGGTTCAAATTCTCACCAAATCTCAACAACTTTTGTCTCCAAAGACTCCTTTTTCCAATCAGATCACCAAAAAAAATAATTAAGCTTCAAAATGGGACATGGTTTTTGCCAGAAGTCAACCATAGCAAAACAGACAAATTTTCGAGGGACCATTGGCATGGGAAACATCATTTCTAAAGTGTTCCTGATGTGCCATTGGAACTATCATAATATTCCTCGATCCTTCCAAATATTAGTAAGGGTGACTTTTACAAGTATACCCTCAAATATGTATGTTTCATCTTATTACCTGAACATGAAATAGTATTGTAAATTATACTTTTGAATTCTTCATCAACATTTGAGATCAATAACTTTCTGAACTGTTATTCATCGCCGGAAAACTACTTAAATTGTCCGTGTGAATTACCATTTTGCATTTCTGTCATTTCTACTTATATAACTCTTCATTTCACTCTCCTAACACTACTATATCTTCATATTACACTCATATTCACCCAAAAGTATGTCTCGGAGATCCGGAAAAGAGTCAGTGGACGCCCCGTCTACTCGAATATGGTAAAATGCATTTGTTTAGTTTTTATTTATTTTAAAAAAATTGGGTCAGGCGTTCGCGGGAGACGCCCGATCCAACTGGCAGGCGGCTCCAGCAGACGCCCCTACATTTTTTCAGAATTATTTAAATTGATTATAATTTGTAATAATTGCTAAATAAATTGATTATTAAGTTAATAATTAGTGAAATTAATTTAGTAATTAGTTAAATTGATTAATTATTATAATTAGTTTCATGATCAATTTGTAAATCCATTAACGAAATTTTATTTCTAAAATTGAATTAATAGTCATCGGGTTACCGTGAAGGAAAAGAGAAATCAATTCCCTTACGCGTTATATATAGTTTCCCAGAGGAGTCAGGTCCCCGTCATCCACGTAGACGGGGTATTTTACGTCGTCGTCCGACACCTGAGGATTCTTTCGGCGACGAGGATGATTCAGATGAGGTAGTGAGTCACGACGAGAGTGACGATGGGGGTCGGTTTGACTTGGAGCCGCAGGAGGAGGCGAGACAACAGTATGGTCGTTACATACAGTGGATGAGTAAGGCGATACAGTATACGCAACCGTTCTTGCACCACATGGACCGGATGCTGAACGAGGAGACGAGAGCTGCATGTACAGTTTGAGATGACCTCATTGAGGAGTGGAACAATCAGTTGGGCAATTCGGACCACGATTCAGATGATGAGTTATAGTTGGCTTGCACATTATTTATTTTATTATATGTTGAACTATAACTACATTTGTTGGTATTTGCTTATCTGTTGTACTATTATTATTTATTTCTGACGAACATATATTCTCCATATTTGTTTATCTGTCGTATTTTTAGTACTTATTTCTCACGAGCATATCCTAAACATGTTTGGTATATGTAACGTAAATTAAATTTAAAATCTGATAAAAAAACAACACAATATAAGTACAAATACACAATATATTATACATTACAAATGCATTACAAATTACAATCAAAATGTACTACGTAACCGGTCCCAATACGTTCTTCTACTGTCGTACTATGTCTCCCATCTAGCAACACTCTCATCTCACATTTGATATCACAGGGTCGCTATAGGAGGTACTGGGAATCTCTCGGCTAATTCCAAACGAATAAAATGTATGTAACTCCCTAAATGAGCAATGACCAACTCTCTAACTTGCCTCGTCATGGCAGACCGACTCTCCCAAGGTAGCACAGTAAGACACGGGTACAACAAACCATCTGTTTCCATTGAGAAATACATAACTACACACTTGTAAAATTTTACAATCGGGAACAAGTCGGACCAAACCTCCATATAATGATCCTCGTCACAATGTCCACCGCCCCCAATCAATTCTTTGACGAGCATGTACCACATTGCCTTAATAGACGTTCTCATAAATAGGATGCGCACCTATCTCATTAGAAATCGCACGACGGACGTATAACCAATTGTCTTGACCACCATGGAAGACATCGGCAACACATCGAAATCCACAGTTGCCATCAGCACGTACGTCATTCCACCTCTCTAGAAATGGTAAAATGATTCCTGACAGTCTATCAACATATGAAAAGTTATCCACGTCAATCCGTCCGGACACTATAAGATGAAAAAATAGCAATTCAATATATATATTAATAACAACAAACAACTAAGTAATAATAGTAACAACAAACATATCATCAAACCAGATCCTGCTCCCACTACTGGAAGACCGACCACCACCTCGCTCAGCATACTCAAAGGCACTCGGGTCCCGACGTGTCGACTTTCCCCTGGGTTGACCTCGTACCTTAGTATTTTGTGTGGGTTCTTGATAGTTCGACTGCTCGAGTGTAACTGTGTATAAAATACGAGAGACACTACGAATTACTGCAGGGTCGCTCCCCGAAATCTCATCAACGAGCTTCCGAAAATGCTCGACGTCTTGTGCTGACTGATCCACAAACTCTGACATCTGAACTCCTTCTCCAATGGCAAGTGTTCACCAGAATGGATGAATCTGCTCTAAATAAATTGCATAAAATGACTCAATACAATTGTGCATGGTACATGCACAAGGAATTCCATGTGATGTCAGAAAAGCACACCCGCAGTGATATTCAACTTGATTACTTAAGTCTTGCATTCTCTTTAACTCCTGAGTCAATAATGACAAGCAGTGATGCGAAACTCGACCATTTATATGCTGATACCAAGGACCTATATAGTTTGTCAAATTTCGACGTCTCGAATCTTCAAGAAAGTTCCGAATATTCGTCAGCTGCATTTCAATAGCCGAGTTCACGCGGTTGAAAAAAGTGTCTAGAGCTGCAGTCGATGTAGTAATTCACTCTTTCAGAGCCGAATGAGCACTTTCCACCCTACAGTTCGTAGTGTTGCCGAAATGAAGGACTTTATTCGTCAAATTTAACACAAAATTTTCTTTGTGCACTAACTACGTGTCTTCCAGATACTCCGTGAGCACTGACCAGGACTGGAAAGAATCTTTCAGATTACGGATTACTCTATTATAATCCGTCTGTGAATCAGAGAGCATGACTCTCCTCCACTTTCTACGCTTAAAACTCTTTGCAAACTGCGTGTCCTTGCTGAATACGTGGTATGCGTAGTTGTACACGTCTTTGTTGATATTCCAGGTGCAAAGTAAATGAGCAGACTCAGGAAAAACCTCTGTCACTGGTCGCATCAGACCCAACTCCCGGTTCGTTATTATTGCAATTGGGCTAACAATATCCAATAACAGATCTCGCAACTTCTTCAACACCCACCGGTAACTAGATTCTCATCCTTCAAAATCGCATAGCCGACGAGGAAATTCATGTTTGTTGGAGCAACCCTAACCATCTCAAACAAAGGCATATTATACTTGTTCGTCTTATACGTCGAATCCATGCATATTACAAAAGGGTATGTGTGCAACAACTGAACTGACGTAGGATGTGCCCAACATGCGTGAGTCAGAACATTAGTTTCTTCATCCGTCATAATCCAATGTAAGTACTTGTACTACACTGCCTGACTGAGAAACTGTTGAACGAGATTCCTGTCTTCAGATTTCGTCATCCCCATGTACTTTCTGAAGTTATAAATGTATATCTGATTATGATTATCCTCTGGGAATTTCTCCTTTACTGCCAACAAGATGTTACGTGGTCTCACTTGTGCCTCAATCATATCACGAACAATTTGCTTTGCCCCAGAACTAAGACTGTTGATCTGTCGGAGACCCTCTAGTTAAACTGCAAGTCTGTGGTTGTGCTGCCCATGAGTACTATTAGAAACAACGACTCATTCATCACGATCCTGTCGCTCGACTAGCTTTACCAAAAAACGACAACCGCAACATTTTCTTTTCGTGTTCTTTCGTAGTGCAATATTCATATCACAAGAATATATTTCATTTCTGCGATGACATCTCAGATAACAATTCATCCGATTATCTGCTTTTTATTTGTAGGATGATATTACCAAAAAAATACGGCTCCGATGGCAACGTGTTTCGTCCATTTACATGTTTCCTCGATTGTTGTAAATACTTGTTTACTATCAAAAAAGTCATTGTAATCTACCACATCACCACCAAAATCTTGCAACGGAACCTGAAATAATTTAAAATAACACTAAATAAATAAACTAAAAATAAAAAAGGCGTCTGGCTGGGACGCCTCATCATGGAGGAAGCGGTTAAGCCAGACGCATCTTCCAAGGATGGGGCGTCTGGCTTAGCCGCCGCTGACAAGGTAGGGGTGTCTGGCTAAGCCGCCCCCGCCAAAGAGGATGTGTCACAGTCAGACGCCCCATCCTTGGGGGAGACGGCTTAGACGGAAAAAAATTATGCCTCACTTTCCTCACCACATCCAGGCGATTCGTCAGACATTTTCGTGGTGTTGGTACTGAGAATGTGAAGAAAATTGAGACAAAAATCTTATTTTAAGATATTAGACGAAATAAGTATTAAATGAATTATAAACGATAAAACGATAATTATTAGGATAATTTAAATAATTTTCCAACGATAAACGTGAACATTCCACCGCCGAAGAAGAAGTTAAGTTACCAACAAAAGAAATCGAACCCAAAGAAAGTGCAGATCGGAAAATGGTGTCGGACGAGGATCTCCAAACCCTAATCCAAACCCTCGTCCTCCACCACCACGGCCCGGTCGCCGACCCCTCCTTACTAGTCCACCAGCTCGAGGACAAGCTTGGGCTCGACCTCACCCACAAGGCCGCCTTCATCCGTGATCACGCCACCGCCCTCTTGGCGGGGTTCGGGTTCCATCGCCAGGGGTTCGAGGGATCCCCCTTCGCGCACTTGCCCGGGAGGAGCGAGCTCGGGTTTGAGAGTGGGAGGGTTGGAGGGGAGGAGAAGGCCGGGGGGACCTCCGGGACTGCCAAAGGAAGGTCAAAGTTGGTTTCTTTATTATTATTTTTTGTAATTTAAATTTAGTTTCTTTTTCGTTTTGACAATGAAAGTTGGTTGCTTTTCTTCATTTTGTTCGGTTTGTGGGTTTTGGGTTCTTTTTTTTGGTTGGTGTGTTGGGTTTTATTATACTGAAAGTTGGTTGCTTTCTTGTGTTTGGGGTGTGGATTTGGTTTGTGTTGTGAGTTTACTAATTTGATGTATTGGGTGTGTGAAATTTGATTCTGTTTTTGGTTGGAGTGTGGGTCTTGCTTCTAAAGGGGTGTTCGGTTTGGGTTTGGGTTTGGGTTTGGGTTTGGGTTGTGATTCTCTAATTTAATGTGTTGGGTAATTGGGTGCGTGAAATTTGGTTCTTTTTTTGGTTGCAGTGTGGGTTTTGCTTAAAAAATGTTGCTCGGTTTGAGATTCAGTATGGGGTGTGATGTGATTTACTGATTTAATGTGATGGGCGTGTGGAATTTGGTTCCTTTTTTGAGTGGAGTGTTTGTTTTGCTGAAATGAGGTGATTTGGTGGAGTTTGTTCTATGCTGTGTTGGCCGTTTGGTGTGTTGCGTTTGGTGTCTTTGTTTAGTTTGATGTTGTTGAAGGAAAGTGGTTTAGTTTAGGTTTTTTTAGTTAGATGGGTTAATGTGGTTTGTTCTATGTTGTAATCTAGTGTGCTGGATGTTTGGATTTTTTTTCTGTTGGATTATGAGTTTCGCTGAAGTGAGGTGATTTGGTTTGGTGTATTTTGTGTTGTGGACTTCTGGTTTATAATGTTGATTGTGCGGAGTTTGGGTGCCTTTTGGGTTTAGAGTGGTTGGGTTTTGATAAGAAAGGTTAGTAAGTTAGTTGGTCTGGTGTTTGTGCTGGATGATTTGGATTTGTTTTCTGGTCTTGTGATCGAGGGTGTTAGCTCGTTTGGGTGCGTGCAATTTGGTTGTTTTTTGTGTGTTTGGATTGTGGTTTGGATTAAAAAAGGTTACTTGGTTTTGTGTTTGTGTAGGATGGTTTGGTTTGGTTTGTTCACTGTGTTTGATGGCTTGGGTACATGGTATTTGGTTTGTTTGGATTGCATGATTTTGTGAATTTCTGCTTGAACTGTGCTGGATTCTTTTTATTGGGTAGTGAGTATAACTGGAGTTGATTGGACTATGAGAGGATCAGGTGACTAGAAGTCAGTCTAGAAGCATTGGGAATGTACTGGATTTTGTGCCTGATAATGCAGACTAAGGTGATAGACACTTTGCTTGTTTGGTTCAGCTTGGTGTTGGATTAGCTGAGGTTTCATATGTTTGATGCCTGGATTAGGTGAATTCAATTAATTTATTATGGATTATTGGTTTTGTGGGGTCGAGAGCTACTCAAGTGGGTGACTGTTGCGGCACAGGCTATGGTTGTGCCAACAGCTTAGGTAGTGCCGAAGCAGGGTGAGCTTGTTGTTTTTTGTGCATCAGGATCTGCTAAGGGGATCTTAGGTCGTTGTTTGATGATTAAGTGGTGTTCACAGGTTTTTGTTTTCAATCCAAATTCTTGTATGTCCTTATTCTGTGTATTCCAGAAAAGAGAGAAATGACAGCCTTGCATGAAATTAATTCTTGTATGTCCTTATTCATGGGTGTTGAGTAGATTATAATCATTAGTGTTTTCTTTTACTTTTTGCCAATTCAAAAAAAAAAACTTAAAAAAGTAGAAAATGTTATTGTTTAGCTCTATGTGGAAGGAGAGAGTATCATGTCTCATGCTTAGGAGTCTGCATATCTTGCAAACTTGCTGTTAAAAAAAATTGCATTCTGCCTCTCATAGTTTCCCCTTTGTAACTAAAATTTAACTAGAAGAGTAAGGTTACCATTTTGTCTTCTGGAAGACCTTAAGCCCTGTATATTAACTTACTCTGTGTAGCTGCTGCTTAATTTATAATTACCTTAATTTTTAAGGTGAATTTCGTACGTGTGATCTCATCTTGAAATGGTTGGTGGCTTCTTTTGTGTTCTATTTACCTGTTTTCCTTACAGTCTTGACACATATTTCGAGGACCTATTCTAATTCTTGTTGGAGATGTTTCAAACGAAGATTTAAGGAAGAAAACTAGGTGGTTTTCGAATTTAAGAGAAAAACGCCAGTCCTTCAAATCATTAAGTGGTCTTAAACACTATTGTGCATAAGCGATAAACCATTTAGTGACTCTCAGAACTACCATTTTCTTTGTATTTCAAAACATTGTTTGGTGACTTGGATAACGTGTGAATCCTTATGGCCTGCATTATGTTTATTTGTGGGACATCCATATCATGATGAACATTTGACATGCAATATGCCTTTTGTTGTTCTCTTTAATGTTTGGCCCAATCTCTATTTATTTATGTGATATACAAACCATGTTGAATTTTCGACATGCAATATTTTTTTTCCCTTTAAATGTATTTTTTTGTGTGTAAAATTGAGTGATAAAAAGTATCACAGGCGTCTTTGAAATTTGAATGCATGGAATCTCATGTGTTGATTTATTTATTTAATGCTGTTCTTTCTAGTTTCTGATCCTGTAACTGATATTTTTGATTGAACAGGGGTGCCCAACCTGGAGCTAAAAAAAGAGGAGGACCTGGTGGTTTAAACAAAGTTTGTGGTGTCTCCCCTGAACTCCAGGCCATTGTTGGTGAATCTACGATGGCACGAACGCAGGTCCATACTAATAACTATTACTTCCAATATATTTAGACACATGACCTACAATAGTAACCATTTTTTACCTTGTATCTTGCTTTATTGCTGTCCTTTCAGATTGTGAAGCAGCTATGGGTGTATATACGTAAGAACAATCTCCAAGACCCTAACAATAAAAGGAAAATCATCTGCAATGATGAACTCCGACTGGTTTTTGAGACTGACAGTACTGACATGTTCAAGATGAATAAGCTCTTAGCTAAGCATATCCTTCCACTGGAATCCTCAAGTATGCCTACTGTTTAGGCTTCTACTACTACCTGATTTTAATATCGCAGATGGTAACCTTGTTTTCTTTTTCATTCCTCCAGAAGACGCGGGTCCTGATTCGAAAAGGTTAAAAACGACTGAGCCTGAGCCTGTGCCCAAGTCTGAGCCTGTGCCCGTGCATGAGGAGATGCTTCAGCACGAGAAGGTTGCTCAGCATGCACTGTCAATGCTTGATCACGAGGCAGTGCTTGGACATGGACTGTTGCCTGAGCATGAGGCTGTTGGTAATTATCCTATAGTATTATCTGATGCTCTGGCGGAGTTCTTTGGTACAGGGGAAAGGCAGATGCTTCAGTCTGAAGCTATGAAGCGAATTTGGGATTATATAAAAGCTAACAAATTGCAGGTGCGCTACTATCCAAGTTTCTCGTGTTGTTTTTCCAATTTGGTCCGACCACCGGCACTTGGTTACGAACTCCATGACTTTCACCATTTCTTTAAGCTACTACTTTATTTCTTCAGAGATTTAAACAGAAACTGATTTGTGTCGTACATAGAATCTTTTGGGTGGCATCATGTGAACTAATGGTAGGTGTTCATCTTCTAGGGTCCTGCAGATTCAATGATGATACAGTTTGATAGCAAGCTGGCACGCCTATTTGGATGTGATAGCTTGTCCGTCTTGGGAATATCTGAAATGCTGTCATGTCACATGTTCAAACAGTCTTGACATTATCACGCTAACAGGTAAGTTTATGTATTTTTTTAGGTTTAATTATTATTTTGCCTTTTTTGTCCATGACACATACATTGGTGAAGGGTGATGCTTTCTGGACTCAGGTTTTTATTGTGGAAAAATGAAATTGATCAATCAATTTTTTTTATAATTCTTTGTAATCTTATGACTAAGAATTATGAACCCTACCTGGTCAAAGAGCATGTTTGCCGATATTCTGGATTGAACTTTTGATTTAAGATTACAGAAAGGTGTTTTTTATATGGTTGCATGGACTAATTTTTGGTAGGTGGATTTTGTCCCATTGAGTGTTATTTTAGCATCACGCGACTAGTTATGCAACTAGGTTAAGTCCGTATCTATGTAAGTTCTTTTTCATTAAAAAAGTTGTTTTATCGTGATATTGATACCTTGGAAAGTTGACTTGTCAGTCGCTAGTGGTAAAATGTGCTTATAAGGCCTTGAGTTGCTCTTAGGGTAATACCTATCCTTTCAAAGTTGATGGAATGAGTTTCAAATAAAGTTCTCCTTAGATTTTCATGATTGGCTGCTTGGCATCTTCTGAAGGCACCCTAACTCATGGTCTTATTTTTTATTATGAGAACTTCTAGAATTATTAACATTTCCAATTTTATTTTTGCAGATAACAAAGCCTGAAGACTGTCTACTGGACCTAACAATATAGCTGATACTGATGAAAACATTATTTGTTTTGTGCGCTTGATTGGTGTTCTCTTGACTAAACTTATTTGAAGCTGTAGTTTAATCCAGGCTCCTGGCAGGAAGGATGATGTTAGTTTGTATCTGTTCCTGATGTAATTCCTTGTTGACACTAAACTTAACTTCTCACTTCATTAAAATAACTCAGTAAATAGCATCAGTAATCCTTGATGATTGTAGATATTGTGGCTTAATTTTATCTAATTCCTGCGAGGCTGAGTCCGCAATCTTTAACTCCAGTTTGGTTTTGTTGTACTGAGAACATAATGATAAACTTTGTTGCTATAAAACATACAGACGTATTCATATTTGCAGGTTCTTCAAAACAATGAAAGAAACTACCATGACTAGAGTTGTGAGCAAACTGTATATTATCAAATTTCTTTCTTGTTTGTCAATCACAGTGCAGGATTTGAGCTTTTCCATCATGGGCTTGAGGAATTCCATCAGCTTCTGCCAACAAAAGCAACAGCTCGTCAATTCCAGTTCCAGAGAAATTTGCTCTTTAAGGTAAATCATCTAAAACGTACCAATTTCAGGGGTTCAAGTTGAAGCAGTGGTTCCATTATTACCTCCACATTTCTGAGTTGCTCAAATGCATCACAAATGTTAGACAATCATGATAGTTTATTTATGTTGGGTCAGAGTTTTAGGTTTTCACAAACCTTATCAGAAACTCTCCTTTGTATATGTGAACAGTGTAGAGACTGAAACCTCTTCCAAGGGGTGTGCCCGTCTTCTGCCAGTCTGCACTCACCTCATTATATGATTCAGTTTATTTTAGCAATAAGGTTAGGTAAAATGTCATTATTTTCCTATTTCTGCGAAACAAATAGATGTTTTCTAATTCTGTAAAATATCTATAATTCTCCACTGTTATATGTAACACATTCTTGCACTGAAAGTAGGGAAATTTGATTTTCTTGCTCTTACATCCTCTTCATTTGACTTTCTTGACATCATACTTTTCTACTGGAATTGATTGAAATGGTATTTTTCTATAGCACGAAAAAAAATAGGCAAAGAAATAAGATAGTGGTTTTAATTGTTGCTATGATAATGTTGTATTGATAGTGGTTCTGTATTTACCTATTTGCCATTGAATACCAACGTCGATACCGTCTTCTGATTTAGGTTTGATCACAAACTTAACATGCTCACCCATGAACCTCATCATCATTGAGAGACACTGCAGAACTTTCTGTGAAATGCAACATTTATCAGAGGAAACGTAACGAGCATGATAGGAACAACTTACGTTTTTTTGTACCTTTTTTCCTCTGAAAGGACCGACAAATGGTAAGTTACATAAACATTGGGAGTCGTCCCCTATCAACTCTGACATCTCCTCGAGGTTTTTATCCTTGATGGCATTGTAAAATCTCATGACGGTATCCAGATTCTGTTTGTCGTCTTTGTCGCTAACACTCTCATTATTATTGGAGCAATGAATCAACGATTTGCTACCGACGTTCTTCTGCAGGTGCCGCTTGGTGATACGATGGGATTTCAATGGACCGTGAGACCCTACACGCAAATTTGGGACCGTGGTGTGAAAAACTGATGCTCTTAGAGGTGGCTTGGGAAAGAATGTGGTTTGTGTAAGGTTGATTAAGGACATGTTTTGGTTGGGTTGCTTGAGATCTGAGGTTTGAGATTTGTTGTCAAATGGAGATGATGGGGGTTTGAAGTAATATGAATGGTATTTGAGGAATTTGAGTTGACAAGGAAAGGATCATATGAGCCTAAAGCGATTCTAGATTTCTAGGACGCAAAAGCTGTTGCAAGAGATAATGCTTTACTTGGAGTTCAGTTTAAGGACTGTGCAACTTAATTGAGACAACAGGTTTCATTTGTGTTTTTGAGTGTCGTAACTTGTAAGAGGTCTTGTTCCATTACGGAACTTTGAGGAAATATTTTTCTTTTGGGTACCATTTCGATGGTGTATATGTTGCATATATACATGTAAGGAGTTGGATAATTACACTAGAGTGACAACTTTCATCTCAAAATAAGATGTGACGTCCATGTTCCAGTGTTCCTTGAAGGAAGTCAAGCTTCATACAAGATTGCAATTCTGGATCTTGAGAATCTAAGACTCAATTTCAAACAACTCGTGGTTAATGGACAGCGGATGCTGTAATTTTTTTAAATAATAATAAAAAATCGAAATTCGAATTTTAAAGGAAAAAATCGAACTGTACTGGGATCGCGGGTGCGAAACGTTATACATCCCATTTCAAAAAAAAAAAAAATTGACGGATCGCGGGTCTGATAGGCGATCCGTGGATTTTTTTCAAAAAAAAATTTAAATAAATTTTCACGGATTGCGGGTGTAAACCGCGATCTGTGGAAATTATTTTTTTATGTCTTATGTTTTAGTTTTATTTTTTATATTTATGTTTTCCTTTTTATTGCAATTATTTTTAATCTTTTTTTAAATTTTTTTTTTTCAAAATATGTTTTTAAATTGATATTATTCTTTTTTAATTTTTTAAATTTGTTTTTAATTTTTTGAAGAATTGGCGTATCGAAAAGTTAGATTATTTTATACAATAAAAAAACAAAATTTCTTAACCAGAATAATAATTTATTTACAATTGAATATTAAACAAACACAAAAACTAATTAAAAAAATTTGGTAATCTTGTCGAAAATTAGTAGAGTGTACACACGTTAAAACATTTTTGAAGGAAAATACAGTAAAAAATTAAAAACACAATTAATTTTTTTAAAAAATAATAACAATTACAAAACATATTTTGAAAACAAATATACTAAAAACAAATTAAAAATAATTTAAAAAAATCAAAAAATAATTTAAAAAACTATTTTGTTTTAAAACTAAAAAATCAAAACATAATTTCAACTAATTAGTTATAAAAACTAAAAAATCACACGTGTTTTCTTAAATTATGTTTTTTTAAAAACTAATTAGTTTTAAAACTAGAAAATCAAAACGTAATTTAAACTAATTTATTAAAAAAATTAATTTGTTTTTAATTTTTTCCAGAATCTACCTACAAATGACGTGGATAACAGAGTGGGTTGAAAATTTATGTTATTTTATATAATAAAAACACAAAATTTCTTAAGCAGAATAATAATTTATTTACAACTGAATATTAAACAAACACTAAAACTAACTAAAACAAAAAATCGATGAAGTTGTAAAAAATCCGTAAGGTGTATACTCATTATAAACTTTTTTGGAGGTCGATACAGTTAAAAAATTAAAAATTAAATTAAATTTTAAAAAAATTATACAAATTAGAAAACATATTTTGAAATATATATATAACATAGTTAAAATTATTTTAAAAAAATCAAAACATAAAATCAAAAACAATAAAAGAAAATAAAAAAAGTCATGGATTTTAGTTGTAGTGTTTTATGTTTTGATTTTTTTAAAATTATTTTTAATTTGATTTTTAGTAAATTTGTTTTCAAAATATGTTTTGTAATTGTTATTATTTTTTAAAAATATTAATTGTGTTTTAATTTTTTGATGTATCGACCTCCAAAAATATTTGTAAAGTGTGTACACTCTACAAATTTATGACAACGTTACCATTTTTTTTAATTAGTTTTAGTGTTTGTTTAATACTCAATTGTAAATAAATTATTATTCTGAATAAGAAATTTTGTTTTTTATTGTAGAAAATAACATAACTTTTCAATATGTCCAGTTGTCCACGTGATTTGGAGGTCGATTCTTCAAAAAATTAAAAACGAATTTAAAAATTTTAAAAAAATAATATCAATTTGAAAACATATTTTGAAAAAAAAGATTAAAAATAATTGCAATAAAAAAGGAAAATAGAAATAAAAATTAATCTAACTAAAACTAAACCATAAAAACATAAAACATAAAAAAATAAAAATAAAATTCCACGGATCGAGGTTCACACCCACGATCCGTCAAATTTTTTTTGAAAGGGGACGGATCGCAACCGCGATCCGAGTACGTTTCGAAAAATATCCTAAATTTGAATTTCAATTTTTTTTATTTAAAAAAATTGCGGCTGCAGGTGTAGAAGTACAAACAACTGTAAAATTTTAAATCAACTTCTACTGTTTATTAAAAAATAACTTGGTACACTTTCATTTGCTTGGTATTCATAAGAAAAAAATTCAAAATAATCAAAAAAATAAAAAATTGTAAAAATATGCACTTCAGAAACTTATTTGGCAAAATATGCACATTGAAAAACGGCACCTGAGATACCGTTTTTATTAAGTAAAAACGGCATCTTCATTGCCGTTTTTTAACCAAGTAAAAAACGGCACTACTAGTGCCGTTTTTAACCCGAGTAAAAAACATTACCAGTAGTGTCGTTTTTAACCAGAGTAAAAAACGGTACTAGTAGTGTTGTTTTTACCCTATAGAAAACGGCACCAGTAACTTGTTTAAAAATGGCATTACTGGTGCCGTTTTACCCTATATAAAAACGACATCCGAGATACCGTTTTTAAGCTAGGGTTTAAGTGGCATGACCAGCCACTATCTTCATTCTTTCACTTCCAAAATTTCCCCCACTCCCCATTAGTCTCTCCCTGTGACGACCAACAGTGTTGAGGTTAGGTTTTTATTTTGTTTTTGGCTTTTTTTGATTTTGACATGAAATACAATGCATGTATAGTTAATGTATTTGTTTTTATGTTCATGTATGTATGAATATAGATTTTCTACACTCGAAGTAATGAGCTCTGGTACCGGATTGGTTATGGGTTTTTTCGATGGAATTCTTACATTCGTAGATGAGGTACCAGAATATGAAGACAGTAACAGACGAATGCTTAATGTTAACACACAAATGCGATATGATGATCTCTATGAATCAGTTTGTCAAGTTTGCGGTTTCCAAGAAGGAGAGTTTGATCTAAAGTTAACATGCAAATGACCACCGTATGAAAAGTATACATATGCTCAAGTTTTTGATGATCAGAGCACGACTACACTGCTATCTCTATTTAACTTCATCAATACGGTTGTATTATTTGTTGAGAAACAACCCAAGCCCTATACTACTGTCCACCACAGTCAGTTGAATGAGGATTATCAACAAATGACACAAACATATAGCCAATATGAAGCAGGTCCTTCTTCGGCAGTTCCTCGGTCCTATTTTGGATCGTATGAGCACACACCAATGAATATTGGTAATTATGAAGCAGACGTAGTTCAATCACATTCTCAAGGAAGACAGGTTGAAGATGCAGATAGTGATGAGACAGATGATGATGAAGCAGATGGTCAGATGGATGGTGATGAGATAGACATTGTTGATGTAGATTCAACCTCACTTCCGGAGCTGCAGAACATGTTTCATCATATGGCAGACGTTGTGAATCGAGAACCTGATAGCTACGTACATGAAGTCATCGTTAGTAATGAATTGTCACCATTACCAGTACTACCGGATTTGAGGCATTTGCCAGACATAGAGCCTGACGAGAACTGGATTGAAGATTCAGTGATTGGAAATGTCGATGAGTGTATTGCTGCGTACACTGAATACGATAACTTAGAAGATGGACGGAGTTATTGGTTGCATAAGATTTTCTCAACAAAAAAAGATTTGTTGCATCAGTTGAAGGAATGACATTTGCGAAAAAATGTTCAATTCAAAGTGTTAACGTCTGGGCCAAAAAGATTTTCAGCTGGTTGTTTGAAAAAAGAGTGTGAATGGAAGATACATGCATCTTACAGTCAGAGCAAAGAATGTTTTCAAGTTAAGAAGTACAAGTCTGAACACACCTGTAGTAACGATGAACTTTTGCATGACCACGTGCAATGTGACGCCGGTTTAATTTCTAACATGATTCTTGCCACCATTCGAACAAACATAACCATTACTCCTACAGAAATTCAAGTTTTAGTGAAGACTCATTACTTCATAGATATCAAGTATGACAAAGCTTGGTATGCCCGCAAGAAAGCATTGGAACAAGTATACGGAGTTGATGAAGTTTCTTAATCGTAACTTAAGACGTTTTATGTCTAATCGTAATATTTGCATCGTTAGTATATTCAATTTCAGTTCTTAGGCATGTATTACTAACTTCATGATAAGTGATGGATTTTAGGCCAGAACTGTGTGTGGAGGTAACGATGACGACTTCCTTAAATTCAGGTGTAGTAATCGCGTTGAAAGAAATTCCACATCTATAAAAAACCATTAGCCCATTTTTATTAATTGTTTTTACGATCTTCTTTCTTAAAATGTCGTTCGATTATGGTTTGTGTTCGGTCAACAACATATTGAGATTATTCACAAAAATGATCAATTGGTATCCAATTACGTTGCCTTTTCCTCATTCAAGGAGACAAAAGGGTTGGGAGGTTGGGGTCAAGCCAGTACTTGTACCCGACTCGTGTGTTCCTACACCATCTCCTAAATCAACCAAATCATCTAAGCATGCATTTTGATTCATTTGAATTCTATTAGTAGTGGACATGTAAGCGACTATTTCAGTTCTTAAATTCTCTGGGCTTTATCACAAGGTTGTGTGTTACTGCTCGTTTTGTGGACGTGTGTTGTTTGTGGCCGGTATTACCACCCTTAGTGACTCTACCACATAATTCACAAACTAATGATTTTTTTCATTTAAATTTAAGTGGTGAGTAGATTTCTAACCGAGGTCACTACTTCTATTGGGTATTAAGTGATCATAATCTTCGTGAGTCATTAGCAAATTTGTTCCGGGTACGTAAGCCATTATCTAGGCGATCGCCTGGTTGCATATGGTACCAGTAGTATTATTTTCTAAAATAGAAACAATAACTCAAAGTACTATTTTCCACTTATCATCCTTACTTTTAAATAAATTATGCATAAGGCTATCAAGTTCTGCTCGGGATCGGTAAATCGCGCCATGTTCGCTCGATTTTTCTCGAATTGTGGCATGGATCGGTTATAAAAAAAGTTAAGCACGAGAAAAGAAATCCGCTTGACAAGCTAAATGAGCCAAGCATGAGCAGACCCTGCTCGCTCGGTGCTCGCTTTATTATCACTCACTGGTTCGCTCGAATCCAATACACATATCTACTGCCCAATTATTCAGACTGAATTACTCTATCGACTACGTATAACTGGTCGTCGGCGACAGTGTTCTCTACGTTGCCCTCAACAACCTCTACCATGTCGACGGTGGTCACTGCGCCACCGTCTTCAACTGCCTCTCTGGCGTCAAGGAGAAGGTCCTCTTTCATTTTCTCCTTACTTGGTTTGGGTGGTTGGACTTGTGATGTAAGGTGGCTTAAAGGGGAAAATTTTAGGGTGTTTTTTATAGTTTATGTATCATCATGTACAGGTTCAACATCGACGGTGAGAAGGTCAAGGTGGCCACTATCGCCCGTACCATCCCCGTCTCCCCTCGCCATTGTCTCCGTTGTTTCCCTCGTCGTCATGTCCCTCGTCGTCGTTTCCCTCTCTGTCGTCTCTCCTTATCGAACACTCTAGCGAGTCGATCCGCTTGCGAGCAGGGGTCAAGTCGAGCACGAGTGAAAAATTTGGCTCGAAATCCATATCAAGCGAGCGGCGAGCACAAACATTTTCTTATCGAGTCGATCTTGAGCATGCTCGGCTCACTCGATTATGGATCGATTACACCCCTAATCATCCATTTCAAAACAAAAAAAAACTCTATTAATGATTTTTATGTTATTTTATAACAAATTTACATTTTCTCTTTTTTATCGTCAATTAAAGTAAGACATTGTAAGGGAATTGTTGATTTTTGAAATGATTTTTTTTAAAATTTGGTTCTTTGTGGCTGATTTGAAGTTTTTATTTTTTTCTGTGATGAATCGATTTTGGTTTTTTGATGTTATTTTGGAAAGTTTGTTTCTTTGTAGGTTTTGTTTCTTTGTAGTTGTTTTGGTTTTTTGTGTAGTATTGTTAGGGGAAGTTTGATTCTTTGTAGCTAATTTAAGGTGTTGTGGTGATGTTTTTTTGGGGTGGTTGGTGTTTTCTTTGATTTCGGTTTGCGGTGTTCTTGTCTAAAGTTGGTTTGTCTTTGATATTAGTTTTTTGGGGTTTCTGATTTCTTTTCACAGAGTTGTGTTTGATTTCATATTCTTGTTTGCTAATTTCAACTTGGGTTATTTAAAAAGACAACCAATATGATAAAAATGACAACCGCATGTGATAAAAATCAATGTTCACATAGGCGATAGCCTAGGCGGTAGGCGACCGCCCGTCGCGGTGGTCGCCTGGGCGAAATGGGCGATCGCCTCGCTTAGGCGATAGTTTTGATTTTTTTTTTATTTTTTTTTCAAAAATTACAAGTTTGCCACTACCCCCAAATCCTATATAAACCCCTCCAAACCTCTTTATTTTTCACACATCTCTCATTCTCTTCTTCTTCACAATTCTATTCTAATCATCAAGTTTCCTAATCATCAAGTTTTCACGATTAAGTTTCCGGTCTGGTGCTTAGTTTTGAAGTTGAAAAGTGAAGTCTCTGATCCAGTTCTTCATTCTTCAACCGCCAAAATCAAGTGCACTCTTTCTAACTTCTCTTTAGAATTAAATTAATTAGTATTTCATTTTCATATTAGTCTAAATTTTTATATTAGTCTAGTTTTAAGATATGACCTATGTACCCGACACTAGTCTCCCCATGCATCACGAGAGTTACGATGACCTAAGACCTGTTGGATCGTGTGGGTTATGGGTCCACAATACTAATCACAATTTTACACTAATTACCTACTTGTTTAAATAATCAAAGATATGCAGCGGAATTTAAAACAAACAAGCAAGTGAAGGAAGAATAATGCAAACCACAATGGACACGTGAGATTTTTATAGAGGTTTGACACCCCACCCGGGTCCTAGTCCTCTCTTGCAAGCTCCGCTCGGATCACCGAGCTCCGCTCACGACTTCACTAACCACTCCCCGTTCCGGGTCGGGAGAGAACGTCTTTACAATCTTCAAGCTCGCGAACAACCCTCGCCGAGCTTGTCTCCACCTCTCAAAATCCGAGAGGGATACTTCGGGCTCTCACCGAAGTCTATACTTGTGTCTTGGGCTTTCACCAAGACCCTTGCTTCTTGCACAAAGATTGAGTGGGATAACACTCTCTAAACTTGAGCACACTTGAGTAGAAATAAGGAATTGATCACTAAGTGTGGAAATTAGAGGCTTGGAGTGTTTGAGATTCTCTCTAATGTATTGGACAAGTTTGTAGTGGGAGAGTTGTGTTAAAATGTGTTTTATAACTCTTTATATAGGCATTAGAGAGAATAGAGCCGTTGGGATTGATTGGGTATGAGTTGATGTGTGATACACAAAACAGAAATTCGTAGGACCCAATTCTGAGTAAATTCGGTCGACCGACTCGGGATGCACGGTTGACCGTTTGGCAGTTTTGGACTCAATTCGGTCGACCGGTTAGGTAATGGTCGACCGCCCAATGCTACGACTTAAGTACACTTAAGTGATCGGTCGAACTCCACAAAGGAATCGGTCGACCGATTTGTACCAGGCACTTTGGGGTTGACAAACAATGATCGTTTCGGTCGACCGAAACAAGGTCTAGCGGTCGACCGTTTTTCAACAGGAGATTTGGGTTTGTCAAGAGACAGACATTCGGTCGACCGATCAAGGTCCTCGGTCGACCGATACATGAAATGTATTTGGGGGTATCTGGTTTATACGAATACGACCGTTGGGTATATACGACAAAACTAAAGGTCGGAAAAAATAAATTTACACGGTCGAACGAAAGTGTATGCGCGGTCGATCGAAACCAGCCAGTGAAAACACAAACATGATGATTGATCACTCGGTCGACCGAACGGCACGTTGCGGTCGACCGAATGTGGGCAGACAGTTAGGGTTCAGGTTTAGTATTTTCCGGTCTAAGTTTGGGTGATCTATTGAAGTCCAAATTATGTGAAATTTCGTGTGTGTCTTCTATAAGGAACCTAGTGTGTGGTTGAGTAGTTTTTAGCTCAAGTATGCTCAATTACACAAGGTTCCTAAATACTCAAAGAAATACAAAATACATGTCATCAAATGAGCTTGATTACATGTCTTGACTTGATTTCCTTTCTTCATTGAGTCTTGATCACCTGTAGAGGTTAGCACAAGGCAATATATATGCAATGAAATATGTGTGCTACTCTACATGATTATAATTAAGATTAGGTTGATTAAATCATCAAAACATAGATTAAGGCCAAAAAGCCAACAAGACCTACCCGTACAAATGACCCCGGTTGGAATACTGCCCATTACATTAGTGCTAATGATAAAAACTGCATTGTCTGTGAGTTATGTGGTAAGGAAACTAGAGGTGGTATAACCCATCACAAACAACATCTTGCACACACACCCGGTAGCGATGCTAGACCTTGTGATAAAGTTCTTGACTCTGTTAAATAAGACATAACTACATACATGATTAGAAACAGTAGGACATTACAAAACGAAAATGTATGTCTTGATGATTATGTAGACAGAGAAAACATAGAATTTGCTCGATCCATGTCCATTGCATCTGACGCGCGGTGTTCCACTGCATCTGACACGCTATTATTAGGTGTTGGTATGGATGATGCCACCGTTCACATTAGTTCTAGAGATCCAGGTGCATCGAGTTCTCAACCACCGATGGACATCGATGAGCAATATGTCCAATCCGACGATGAAGAAACTGAAGAAGATGATGTCTACGTCGACAATCCGAACGAGAACCACTCCGACGACTCTGATGGTGGTGGAGGATATGATATGGTTCCCAGTTGGACATTAGATCAATGTGTCCAATGGAATTAGTTAGTTAGCTTGTAATTCTAATTTCTCTCTTATCTGCTATTGTATGAACTCTGAGTTACCTTTGTAATCGTACTACTAAGCAATAAATTATATACGTAAGTGTTTAGGTGGGTAGAGCGGGTGCCTAGTGAGGTCTTGGTCGAGGAACTATGTACTTAAAAATGACAAACCACTACTTAAAAAGGACAAACCTACACTAAAAAGGATAAAACCATACTTAAAAAGTACAAACCGATACTTAAAAAGGATAAACACATACTTAAGAAAGATAAACTACTATTTGAAAAATACAAATCATACATTAAAAATGATAAGCTCATACTTGAAAATGTCAAACCATTACTTAAAAAAACCAAAACATCGACATAGAAATGACAACCCACCAATATAAGAAGGACCGACCCAAATGTTAAAAAGGACAAAACCATACTTAAAAAGTACAAACCAGTGTTTAAGGAACGCCTAGGCGACAGAGTGTGTCTCGTCGCCTGGGCGTTTGTGCAACCGCCCAGCTGTGGGCGGTCTTTTTTTTAATTCAATTAAATTTGATAAAATAGATAAAAAAATCAGGAAAAATTGGGAAAAATAGAAAAAAGCACAAATATTATCTAAAAATACCATACATGTTTAGGCTTCAAAAAGACACATAGTTCCTCGACCAAGACCTCACTAGACACCTCCTCTACCCACCTAAACACTTAGGTATACAATTTATTGCTTAGTAGTACGATTGCAAAGGTAGTTAACTAACTCAGAGTTCATACAATAGCAGATAAGAGAGAAATTAGAATTACAAGCTAACTAACTAATTCCATTGGACACATTGATCTAATGTCCAACTGGGAACCCTATCAAATCCTCCACCACCATCAGAGTCGTCGGAGTGGTTCTCGTTCGGATTGTCGACATAGACATCATCTTCTTCAGTTTCTTCATTGTCGGATTGGACATATTGCTCGTCGATGTCCATCGGTGGTTGAGAACTCGATGCACCTGGATCTCCTGAACTAATGTGAACGATGACATCATCCATGCCAACACCTAATAATGGCACGTCAGATGCAGTGGACGTGGATCGACCAAAGCATTTCCGTGAAGAAGAATGTCCTATAGCTGCTTCCTCGACATCGGCCCATGTAAGCTCCTCTCCAGCGAAGACCCGATCTTCAGTTTCTACCAACCATGGATGCTCGTCGAAGAGATCGTAGTCCACACTGATAGGGTCATAAAATCTGGGCTTCTCCCTCCTTTGCTGAAACCTTTTCCTTAATTTTCGGTTGTAGTTCACATACACCAAGTCATTCATCTTCTTCACAGTCAACCTGTTACTTCTCGTTGAGTGCAACTGCTTGAAGAGACTCCAATTCCGCTCACAACCTGATGCCGAGCATGTCAATCCCAAGACCCTCAGGGCCAACGTCTGTAATGCGGTCTCTCCCATGTCTGCGCCATAAGTTTGCCACCAATTTATAGGTCTTCTTTCCGTCCTTTGTCTGACGACCATATCCCTAGAGAACATTCCAAGTGAGTTCTTGTAACGATCAAGTAAACCGCAAATCTTGTCTTGTTCTTCAGGAGTGGGGACAAGACGCTCTACGACATTCATGAATCCAGGCATATGCTCGTTGAAAGCTACATTTCGATCTTGAGGTGGGATAGAGAAGAAGGTACCAGGGTTGAGTAAGAAATCAGCTGAGTGTAGCGGTGAGGACATCATCTTCCCAGGACCCCACCTAGTGTCGATGAGGTCGATGACTTGCTTGTACAACCTCGGGTTTCCTTCAAAGTTCCTAATGATTTGTTCTTTGGCTTTCTCTATTGCGTCGTGTAGATATCCCATCGGTGGTTTCTCATCGCCGTCAACAAGTCTAAGAACCTGGACCATAGGTTGTGAGGCCTTCAGTGCCTTCACGACGTTGGTCCAGAAGCCACTTTGTAGAATGGTCTCGACAACTTTAGTAGAGATCTCCTTCTTTTTCTTGTTCTTTATCCAACTTGCATTAGGATCGTTGTACTCCGGGGAAACAACAAAGGCTCAGAGTATGTCTTTCTTCAGAAACAACCTTTGCAAAGTCAAAAAGGCGGTGACAAATCTCGTGATAGCAGGGCATAGCAGGTTCCCTTCAATGGCAATTCGCATCCTCTTCAACAACATGAAATGGTTGTTGAAATGTTTGACGATCTTACGAGTTAAAGCAATAGTGTTCAAAAACAACTTGCCAATATCCTCTAAGATGAGATCGATGTAATGTGCTGCACAAGGAGTCCAAAACAATCTCCTTTTTTGCTACAACATCCTACCGGCAAGTACGTACGCGACGGCGTTGTCGGTGACCACTTGAACAACGTGTTCTTCGCCAATCTCGCCAACTACCTTGTCCATCAGCTTGTACAGGTAGTCTGCGGTGTGAGAGTGACCGGAAGCATCTACAGACCTCATGAACATGGTATCTGTTGGACAATTTACTAGAAAATTGATTATATTCCTACCGGACCTATCAGTCCAGCCATCTGTGAAAAATGATGAAGAAGAAAAGAATGAGAGATGTGTGAAAAATAAAGAGGTTTTGAGGGGTTTATATAGGATTTTGGGTAGTGGCAATCTTGTAATTTCTTAAAAAAATAAAAAAATAAAAAAGCAATCCAACGGCTATCGCCTAGGCAAGGCGACCGCTCATTTCGCCCAACTTTGCTGGGCGAAAGGCGATGGTCGCCCAGGTGACCACGCTGAGGGGCAGTCGCCTACCGCCTAGGCGACCGCCTACCTGTACACTGGTACAAACCGATATTTAAAAAGGATGAACACATACTTAAAAAGGACAAACTACTATTTAAAAATGACAAAACATACATTAAAAATACAAACTCGTATGTTAGAAAAACAAACGTATATGTTAAAAAGAACAAACTTATATGTTTAAAAGGACAACATGAACTCTTCATTTTACCTTTGTATCCGAAGGTCGAATGGGGAAAACAAATGTTGCGTTGGGAAAAGTAAAAGTTGTACGATGAAACCAAATGTTGCAGTGAGAAAGTAATGTTGCATTGAGAAACTAAAGGTTACATGTGACACAAACATGTTATTAAATTAATTTCTCTGCTGACTGGATTGACTACGTCAGGCGTGTCCTGGACGCTCGCGTCCGTGTATCACGGTCCTTCTACATTTGTCAAAAATAACAATCCTCCGGAGTCCAGACCATTCCACAGACTCACGGGAAACACAAACAATTCTCCGGAGTCCATACCCGGATCCAATAATCTGACTGGGGAACCCAAACGGATCCAGCAAAGCCCAAACACATTTAAATCCCACTTCGCCGCCCCCTAAAACCCTAAGGAAAATGATTAGTGACCGCTGTTTAGGACGCTCGTTGAGGACGCTGCTGAGTTGGCTGCTTAGTTGGAGTGATCCATGTCAGCAAAACTTATAATCTTTTTCTTATTTTTTACTTTCACTTCCCGATGCGTTTCCAATCACATTAAATGCGTCTCAAATCAGTTTGTCCTCCCTCGTTTTGGCGCTCCTACGCAGGATACATATCTCATGGAGTTTCTTCCTCCTTTTGTCTCCCTTTTGGCGCACTATCAACCATTTTCCTCCCTTCGTTCTTTGTACTCAAATGGAGGAGACCTCAAACGTTCCGAAGCAGCAGATGTTTTTTCGTTCTTTCGAAGACGCCAAAACATTTTATGTTGCCTATGCCGATTCATGTGGTTTTGGTGTTAAGATAAGGCAATCTCATTACGATCGTGGTGTTGTGATACGTGCCACACTGACTTGCTCCAAGGAGGGTAACGCTCCAGCAAACCAAGGAGAAGGGAAACTAAAGCATAGGTTATCCGGTAGGGTCCAGTTCTGAATACTTTGTGGTTTTGTCCGTAATAAGTTGTGTTTGTCCGGATTAAGTTTTCAAAGTAGTTTTTCGTACCTTTGAATATATGACTCACTCATTTAAAATTGCCCCCGTCCATGCAGATATAAGTCCCCCAGCGATCATAACAGATCAATGTGGCGTCATTACTGCTGTTGTGAGGAATGTCTTCCCAGACGCGAGGCACAGATTTTGTATATGGCACATAATGAACAAAGCTCCCGTGAAGTTGCCGACGCAGTATCGGAAACACATGCTATTTGATCTCAAATTGATTGTATTTGATTCCAAAACCCCATCAGAATTTGAGCGTAATTGGCAGGGTTTTCTTGGTGATTTTGACCTCCATAACCATAGTTGGCTCCAATCGATTTATGCAATCCGAGGGTCCTGGATACCTGCATTTGTTGGAGATTGTTTCTTTGCAGGAATGGCATCTACTCAGAGAAGTGAGGGTATGAACGCCTTTTTCGACAAGTACCTGACATCTAAGACCACACTTACGCAGTTCGTTGGACAATACGAACTCGCGCTCCGCCACAAGTATGAGAAGGAAGCTCAATCCGATTTCGATTGTCTTCATAAGAGTCCCTAATTAGTTTCAATGTATCCGTTCGAGAGGCAGTTGAGCGAGTTGTATACGGTAGGGGTCTTCAAGAAAGTACAATTACAAATTGGGAAGATGATATACTCCGATATTACGGAGGAGTTCAATACGGGTGACACATTCCATTACAAAGTGTCTGAACGTGTATTATGTGGTGAGCAGCTACTGTCGAAACGTTTCCTAGTACAAATCAGATCTACGAACTTCACATGTGATTGTAGAATGTTTCAGCACATTGGTCTTTTATGTTCCACATTTTTGTTGTCATTGCACGCTTAGATCCTAATGCATTGCTCCCGGAGTCTTACATCGTTAATCGATGGCGGAAGGATATTCGAAGGAGCCATCGAGAAAAGAGTTACCCAGAAGATGGCATAATGGAGAAGGATGTGCTTCGTCGTCACGACGACATAATGGGTCGTCTCGTTTGGGTCGCACAGGAAGCTTTCATTTCACACGCAAGGTATCTTGAGGCCGTTAAGTACATTGAATTGCTTAAGGTACGTATGCAAAGTACCCAACTCCATATTGAACTTGCTGAACCTGGGACGACGGGTACATCTGTTCTCAATCCAGATAAGGTAAGACGTCCAGGAAGACCGCCGACTAGACGACAGATTTCTTTAGCTGAGAAGATAGTTAGAAAAAGCCATAAAAAGCACGACAAACAAGAAAAGAGAAAGTTCAAGGAGAAGGTTACATCGTCGTTGCACCCAGTCGCACCAAAACCGGGGGATGAAGATTTCGGTGATTGGGACATGAATCTGTATTACGAGGAACTTCCTCCTTAATTTTAGATTTCCTGTTATTTTCCGTCTCTTGTAAAACTTATTAGTTGTGAAATGTGTTCCTTGTTTAAATGGTTTAAGTGTCCGAATTACGTTCTGCGTCTGTCCGGATTACGTTCTGCGTCTGTCCGGTTTAAGTGGATTTTTTGTCCAGATTTAGTTCACGGTCTGTCCGGATTAAGGTTGTGGTCTGTCCGGTTTACGTTCTAGCATTTACCAATTATGTTGCTCGTGTGTCCAGATTATGGTTCTAGTGTGTCCGGATTACGTTCAGGGTCTGTCCGGTTTAAGTGTTTTTTGTGTCCAGATTAAGTTCATGGTCTGTCCGGATTAAGGTTCTGGTCTGTCCGGTTTACGTTCTGGATCTGTCCGGAATACGTTCTGGGTCTGTCCGTTTTAAGTGGATTTTTTGTCCAGATTTAGTTCACGGTCTGACCGGATTAAGGTTCTGGTCTGTCCGGTTTACGTTCTGGATTTGTCCGGATTACGTTATGGGTCTGTCTGGTTTAAGTGGATTTTTTGTCCAGATTAAGTTCACGGTCTGTCCGGATTAAGGTTGTGGTCTGTCCGGTTTACGTTCTAGCATGTACCAATTATGTTGCTCGTGTGTCCAGATTATGGTTCTCGTGTGTCCGGATTACGTTCAGGGTCTGTCCGGTTTAAGTGTTTTTTGTGTTCAGATTAAGTTCATGGTCTGTCCGGATTAAGGTTGTGGTTTGTCCGGTTTACGTTCTAGCATGTACCAATTATGTTGCTCGTGTGTCCAGATTATGGTTCTCGTGTGTCCGGATTACGTTCAAGGTCTGTCCGGTTTAAGTGTTTTTTGTGTCCAGATTAAGTTCATGGTCTATCCGGATTAAGGTTCTGGTCTGTCCGGTTTACGTTCTGGATATGTCCGGATTACGTTCTGGGTCTGTCCGTTTTAAGTGGATTTTTTGTCCAGATTTAGTTCACGGTCTGTCCGGATTAAGGTTCTGGTCTGTCTGGTTTACGTTCTGGATCTGTCCGGATTACGTTCTGGGTCTGTCCGGTTTAAGTGGATTTTTTGTCCAGATTAAGTTCCTGGTCTGTCCGGATTAAGGTTGTGGTCTGTCCGGTTTACGTTCTAGCATGTACCAATTATGTTGCTCGTGTGTCCAGATTATGGTTCTAGTGTGTCCGGATTACGTTCAGGGTCTGTCCGGTTTAAGTGTTTTTTGTGTCCAGATTAAGTTCATGGTCTGTCCGGATTAAGGTTCTGGTCTGTCCGGTTTACGTTCTGGATCTGTCCGGATTACGTTCTGGGTCTGTCCGTTTTAAGTGGATTTTTTTTGTCCAGATTAAGTTCACGGTCGGTCCGGATTAAGGTTCTGGTCTGTCCGGTTTACGTTCTGGATCTGTCCGGATTACGTTATGGGTCTGACCGGTTTAAGTGGATTTTTTGTCCAGATTAAGTTCACGGTCTGTCCAGATTAAGGTTGTGTTCTGTCCGGTTTACGTTCTAGCATGTACCAATTATGTTGCTCGTGTGTCCAGATTATGGTTCTCGTGTGTCCGGATTACGTTAAGGGTCTGTCCGGTTTAAGTGGTTTTTGTGTTCAGATCAAGTTCATGGTCTGTCTGGATTAAGGTTGTGGTCTGTCCGGTTTACGTTCTAGCATGTACCAATTATGTTGCTCGTGTGTCAAGATTATGGTTCTCGTGTGTCCGGATTACGTTCAGGGTCTGTCCGGTTTAAGTGTTTTTTGTGTCCAGATTAAGTTCATGGTCTGTCCGGATTAAGTTCATGGTTTGTCCGGTTTACGTTCTAGCATGTACCAATTATGTTGCTCGTGTGTCCAGATTATGGTTCTAGTTTGTCCGGATTACGTTCAGGGTCTGTCCGGTTTAAGGGTTTTTTGTGTCCAGATTAAGTTCATGGTCTGGTCCGGTTTACGTTATTTTTAAAGAAAACATTCCAAAAATGGACTTTGTAATTTGTAATTTCCTATCTTTTAAAAAATGGAGTTTGTAATTACATCCTTTGTAATTCCCTATCTGTAAAAAAATGAAGTTCGTAATTTGTACAGCTAAAAAAAAGATCACACTCCAAGAACTGGTGTTCAGATTTGCACACACAAACGGGGGTCCTTAAGCAACCAGAGCGCCAATTCGCCCCTGACAGAGTGAATGACCTTCGGGTGCTTCTCCTTCGTTGGGTCAATATTTAGCATTAAGCACCTGATCCAGTATAAAACATACGCTCCACAATCGTTCCTCCCAGGTGATTGTCGTTGGCTTTGCTTCCGTAGGATTCTCAATGGTCAATCAACCTTCAGTTTTTCCCTCCAGTATTTAGCCACCCCTGCTGCTGCGCATTCATGTGCGCCAACAAGGACGTCTGGATCTTCACCTCGATCTAGCACCCTAGACAAACTGTTGAACTGCAGGAACTCCGCAGACGGGCTGTAGGCAACCACCAGATGCCAATGGCCTGCAGACCAGCATGGTTGTGCGATTACGGATTCTTTTGGAGACAATCCGTTAATTTTAGGGAGTATACAATCATCAATTGCTCCCCCTTGACCCTCCACAATTCGTCCTGATTCGAATGCTGATATACATATAACCTTTCGGGCTTGTCGTCTTCCTTGGAGGACCGAAATCATCGCATCCATTGTTTCGTCGCTCATATCCATCCCCGACGTTATATTTCCTTCAGGTCGCGGCGTGTTAGACTACAGATGTCCCCTCTCCAGATCACCTCTGTCTGGTCCGTGCTTGGTGCGGTCAAGTTCAATAACACATTGACCTCATCAGCTGACAACGTCCCCAATGCGGCCATGTCAACATCAGGCCTCGTCGCCCCTAAGTGGACAACCAAGTTGTAATTGTCGTCTTGTTTTTCCCCTTTTTCGTTAGGCTCCTTTGGGCCACTCTGTCTTTTCTCTTTTGCTCCGCTTCCACCTTCTTCTTCTTAGCCCGTTCTTCCTCATCTTTCCTCGAGCGTTGTCTTTTGACACCCCAGTTTGGTTTCTCCTCCTCTCTCTTCTTCTCCTCCATCTTCCTCTATTCTTCCTTCTCCTCCCTCATCCTCTTTTCTTCCTTCTCCTCTTCTCCTCTTCTCCTCCTTCCTCCTCTCTTCTTCCTTCTCCTCCTCTCTCCTCTTCTCCTCCTTCCTCCTCTCTTCTTCCTTCTCCTCCTCTCTCCTCTTCACCTCCCTCTTCCTCTCTTCTTCCTTCTCCTCCTCTCTCTTCTTCTCCTCCCTTTTCCTTTCTTCTTCCTTCTCCTCCTCTCTCCTCTTCTCCTCCCTCTTCCTCTCTTCTTCCTTCTCCTCCTCTCTCTTCTTCTCCTCCCTCTTCCGCTCTTCTTCCTTCTCCTCCTCTCTCTTCTTCTCCTCCCTCTTCCTCTCTTCTTCCTTCTCCTCCTCTCTCTTCTTCTCCTCCCTCTTCCTCTCTTCTTCCTTCTCCTCCTCTCCCCTCTTCTCCACTCTCTTCCTTTCTTCTTCATTGTCCTCCTCTTTTTTCCTCTGTTCCTCCTTCTCTTTCCTCTTCCTCTCCTTCTTTTTCTCCTCTTTCCTCTTCCTCTTTTCTGCCTTCTGCTCTTCTCTCTTCCTCTCTTCTTCCTTCTCCTCCACCTGATCCTCCTCTATATTTACATATTGGGTCTTCTCCCCAATGTGAGTTTCACATGCCCCCGTTCCTCGTAGAGACACAATCTTTTCGCTCAGCCTCCGACACTCTTCGTGGGACATCCTCAGTTCTTCCTCCAGTCTGTTAACCTCTTCAGTCGCCTTCTTAAGGGTTGCTTTGGCTTGCAGCCATTTTGTCTTAACCTCACTCAGTTCCAACTCTTGTAGCAGCAGGTCCAATGGAATGCTGCAGTCTCTAAGTTGTAGCCTTGGAAGAGGGCATGTTGAAGCTGACCCCGTTGCTTTGTGCGACTCTTGAGCAAGATTTTGATCGGAAGTCATCAGTTTCCGCTCCCTTTCACTTAGTGATGGAGGCCCCTTCAGCTCGAATTTGCCGTTGTAAATCTCGGCTAAGGTTATTCCACGTTCCTCCCATTTCCTCAGGATTAAACGTTTACCAAACATTTCCGTCCAACTTTTCATCCGTGGATATGCTCGTCTGGCTCCCCCAATTTGAATTTCTCACAAAGTCACACCTTCAAATGAAAAAGATTAAATGTTAATAAGCACTTCAAGATAGACAAACAATTTTTTTATTGAAGATAAAAGATCATACTATTCCGGACAGACATACATCGTATTCTGGACAGACCTACGCCTGATTCCGGACAGCAACATAACGTATTCCGGACAGCCAAACATCTTATTCCGGACAGACCTACTCCTGATTCCGGACAGCCAAACAACGTATTCCGGACAGACAAGAATCTTAATCCGGACAAAAGATCTTACTATTCCGGACAGTCAGACATCGTATTCCCGATAGACAAAAATCTTATTCAAGATAAAAGATCATACTATTCCGGACAGACATACATCCTATTCTGGACAGACCTACGCCTGATTCCGGACGACAACATAACGTATTCCGGACAGACATACATCTTATTCCGGACATACCTACTCCTGTTTCCGGACAGCCAAACAACGTATTCCGGACAGACAAGAATCTTAATCCGATAAAAAAAAATCTTACTATTCCCGACAGACAGACATTGTATTCCTGATAGACAAAAATCTTATTCAAGATAAAAGATCATACTATTCTGGACAGACAAACATCCTATTCTGGACAGACCTACGCCTGATTCCGGACAGCAACAGAACGTATTTCGGACAGACATACATCCTATTCTGGACAGACCTACGCCTGATTCCAGACAGCAACACAACGTATTCCGGACAGACAAGAATCTTAATCCGGACAAAAGATCATACTATTCCGGACAGACAGACATCATATTCTGGACAGACCTACGCCTGATTCCGGACAGCAACATAACATATTCCGGACAGACATACATCCTATTCTGTAAAGACCTACGCCTGATTCCTGACAGCAACACAACGTATTCCGGACAGACAAGAATCTTAATCCGGACAAAAGATCTTACTATTCCGGACAGACAGACATCATATTCCCGATAGACAAAAATCTTATTCAAGATAAAAAAGCTCATACTATTCTGGACAGACAGACATCCTATTCTGGACAGACCTACGCCTGATTTCGGACAACAACATAACGTATTCCGGACAGACATACATCTTATTCCGGACAGACCTACTCTTGATTCTGGACAGCCAAACAACGTATTTCGGACAAACAAGAATCTTAATCCGGACAAAAGATCTTACTATTCCGGACAGACAGACATCGTATTCCCGATAGACCGAACTACTTATTCCGGACAGACACACATCGTATTCCGGACATACACAACACTGAATCCGGACTGACACACAACGTATTTCGGACAAAATTGCTTACTTGTAGTATTGCTACACAACCATCAACGCAACCCTGCTTCATAATGAAGTTCCCGACCGATCTCCTTTCCTGCAGTTCTAAGCTGGCTTCCTCCAGACCCGGAACCAGTGCGACGTGAACTGCACGTGCCCATGCATATCTGTTGATGCCTTTGAAGTCCCTCAAATGTTTCATGAACCAAATTTTGGTTCGAAGTGTTCCATCGAAGAACAAAAAATGGTTGAAGATGAAACAAATAAGGAGTCGAACGTACTCCTCGGCGTCGCCCATCACACTGGTTGCAGTCAGATGCCCTAATAGTTGAGTGTTGTCAAGGTTCACTCCATCTCGCTTCTGTACGCCCGTCGGTTCCATAACAACTGTCTTCCCACGCACTTTTAGCCCCAGAATTACGGCAACGTCTTCAGCTGTAAGGGGGACTACCCCTGATCCTATTCTCAGCCCCACCTCCTTCGCATCGTAGTGTTCGACGAACCATCCGAGTATTTCATTGTCCGTTGGAATGTTAGGAAAATGTAGGAAGTATCCGAAAGCGGTCCCCCGGAAGACCTCCTTTTCGACGTCCTTCATCCTACCGAACTGCTTTTGAATCGCTGTCCAACCACACTTTGTTTCTCGGAAGTAGTACGTGCTTCCCTAAAACAAACAAAAAATTCAAAGAAAGTTCGTAGATAACAAATCCACCCACGAAAAAAAACTAAATCGACCCACCTGATCGGCCACAACTTCTGGAGCGACAACATTACTCGGTGAATCCATTTCTCGTTTTGTTGTGAAACACACGTAGAGGAACGGTTTTCAGATTTCTCTCTTCACAGTTACATACACAAAGATGAAGGAACTATTCGTTTCCTTCCTTTTTCGTGGGTCTAGTCGTTTCCTTGCTCGAGACTCGAACCGTCGTCACATTATGTCTGTGCACTGTCTAATCGTTTGATTTGGAAATGAACCGTTGAATTTTTTAAAATTAAAAAGACGTGTATTGCGATGACTACGTGTCAACCTGACTGGACGTTGACTCAACAAACTTTAAGTGCCATGTCATGCGCGTCACGGACGCTGGCATCCGTGTATAAGGATCCAAACCCTAAACCCTAAATACCCTTTCTCTCCTTCCCCAAACCCCGAAACCCTAATTTCCCGCTCCTCCCCTTCCCCATCCCCAACCAAATGGACGTGCGCTCCGACGAGGTCCCCGAACCCCCAATTCATATGCCGACCTCCTTCTTTCCGATTCGAAATTTGACGTTTTCGTTGTTTTCCCCTCCAGGCGGCGTCCGGAACGGTGGAGGCGGTCGGGTTCAGCATCCTCTCCGCGGAGGAGATCCGGAGCATGAGCATTAAGAGGATCACCAAGGCGGAGCTTCTCGACGTGAAGGGGACGCCGGTCCCCGATGGGCTCTGCGATCCCTCCATGGGCCCCACCAACGACCGAGACTCGTAAGAGGATTGGAATGGTTTTGGTTTCGTGCGGAAATGGAACTTTTGTTAGGATTTTGTGTGTTTCTTTTGTTAGGATTAAAAGTTTTGATCCCGAACCACTGTGATTGTTCTAGGGAATGAAAGGTTTACAATGGTAGCTCCATAATTCGAACGTTCCTATTTCGAGTGTGGTGAGGTGAAGCGGAACTTCGAAGGGAGCACCATAGGTGCTGAGTTGGAAACTCAAAGGAACTTTGGAAAGACGGAAGTGCTGAGATTTTCGAATTTGTTGTTTGCGTCTCTCACCAGAGTAAACATTGTAATTGCTTTATTTTTAGGGAATATAATTATAAAAGTAACTATGGATAGCTCCCAGCATCAGAAACAGAGAGAGAGAGAAGAGGGGGTAGATTACTGCTTTGTGGTGATACAGAGGGTGGGAAGACAGGGTAGATTACTGCTTTGTAGTGTTTACTTTTGACAATTTTATTTTAATTTTTACATGTAATACTTCATATATTGTAAATTCTCAGTTCATTGGTCAAGTTAGTTTTTTTCCTTCTCTTCCACAGATGTAAATCGTGCGGCCAACTTTCTCTCCGTTGCCCTGGTCATTGTGGTCACATAGATCTTGCTCGTCAAGTATACAACCCGGTCTTGTTTGACACATTATGCCGCCTTCTTAAGACCATGTGCATGTTTTGTGGGAAATTCAAAATGAAAGAAGAAAAGGTGATCTCATCAGCGTGCACTTTGCCATTTTCAGCTGACATTGATTCCCAATTGGTTTTTGCTAATTTAACATATTTTTGCTTCAGGTTGAATTGTATGTCCAACAGTTGGAACTTGTATTAAAGGGTCACATTGGTGCTGCTAGGAATTTGGCTGATGGTAACTCTAAGGAAGAAGACACCCATTCAGATGCATCACATCTTAAACAGAAGATATGGACCTCCCTTCAGCAGACAGAAGCCACTTCAATCGTGGAAAAGTTTTTGAAAGAAAAGATCAATCAATGTCAAAACTGTAATAAAAAAAATCCAAAAATCAAGTCTCCGATGGCTGGCATGATCAACATGGTAACGTCCAAGTAATATATTTTCTTTTCACATGAATATGATGAAAAATTATATTTTGTATTTTTTTTGAAGTTGTAATTATATCTGAATTATCTTTTATAAAGCAGGTGGAAACAACAAAACTGTTATTGTCTGAAAACTGTATCTTAGCAGCTTAGTCAGTGTTCTCTCAAGCAAACACTAATCATTTTTGAATTTATTATTTTAGACTTTAGGAATATCTTTTCTCTTGCCTACTTGCTGTTTAGGATAGACCTTTGGAATTACAAACAGAGTTGCTAGTATAATGTCGACCTTTTGGTGGTATATTTTATTTGGAATATTATTTTACTAATATTTGAACCATGTTTCTTTTAGGCCATGGAGGGCTCAGATACGAGGGCAAATGTCATAAGTGACTCAAATTTTGCCGAGCTAAATGAGTTGATAAGGTCCTCCGTTGTGGGAGAGGATCTCCGAACATTTAAAGAAGGGGAAGAAACTCTGTTTTCATCTAATGGCCAAACTACTGATGCTTCTATGAAGTCTATGTCAAAGAGCAAGAAGTCAAAGTCCAAGAACGGTCTTGCTCATAAACTTTTAAGTGACACCAAAATGTTCTCAGGGGAGCTTCTACCACCAAAGGTTTTTCAATGTCAACAATAAACTTGTATTTTCTGGCTACTATGGTCCCATTATTTATGTCATTAGATTAGATCAGAGAATACAAAAATGTTGTTTTCCTCAGGTGTTGAGTTTTTTGGAGGAACTTTGGAAAAATGAGTCAAAATTTTGCTCTCTAATGTGTGACATTCAACAAGCAAAAACACGATATTCTACTAAAGCAAGGAGTCATGCAATGTTTATGATGGATGCTCTTCTGGTTCCACCTAACAAGTTTCGCCCCACTTCTATGAGTTTGGGTGGCCGGGTTAGTACCTAATGGTGTCCTATTGCATTTTGTAGTTTGGTAAATTCTCCATTCTAAATTTTCTTTCAAGCTTTATTTCAAGAGTTTTTTTTTTGAATTTTCTTGCTTTTACATTGTCATTAAGTGCAATTATCATGATATATCTACTGTTCGAGAGAACTTTTATGAAACCATTTTTAAACTGAGCATGTGCATTTTTTAGGGCCACAATGTCTAATTATCATGATATGCATTTTTTAGGTCAACAATGTCTAATTATCATGATATATCGTGGAACAACTAAACATCTGTAAGTAACCCGATTTCTTTTTTATGGGTGAGCAAAAATTTAGCACTAGACAGTGTTTTCTTCACTTTAGTACATCTCCAGATGTTTGTCAAATTTAATGCATTCCCAATGAGCTGTTGCACTAGGTTTAGCTCTGACACTTTGTTTGGGAGATTGTAATACGAAGGTTCAACTTTGGCATCATATTGAGATGCTAAACACTTACTTCTGTTGTCATCGATTCAATTCTAGCTATATGTTTTGCAGCATGAGATATGTAGCTCCACCTCTTGTAGAATGTTGGCATGCCAAACATTTACACACAGACATTTTTAGCTTGTTATAGTAGAAAACATGTTTTGGTTAATACTGTTGGAGCCCTAGCCTTATAAAATAATACTAAGGCAAATAGTTAATACCCAAACATTATTGTTGCAGGCTTTGGAGCATCCGCAGAACGTTTTATTGCTCCAGGTCTTGGAGGCAAATAATAATATCTTAAACAACAATGGCTCTAAGGAACAAAAAGTGAGAAACTGGATGAAACTCCAAGAAAGGGTGAATGTGTTGTTTGACAGCAGTAAAGGATTTGGTAAGTGATTCGATAATGTGATGTTTTTGTTATGCATGAGGTGTTGTGGTTTCCTTGTATTATTTACAACGTATATTGTTGTACAAAGAATTCAAACTCAGTCTCCCCATGGGATTTACCACTTGCCTCTTTGAAATGCTTCAATTATCCAGTGATGTTTTTTTCTTTCCGCTGGAGTCATTTTGCCATCTGATAATGTATATATGACAGTTCATGGTGTTTCATGTTCCATCCACATGTTGACCTAAAAGAGTTGTTTGGTCTTCGAATAATGTTCAGCTAGATGCCATGTTAGCTGCACTAACCTTATTAGACAATTGGATGTATGACAAAGATAACTTTTTCTGCAGATTGTTTTTCCATGCAATGTATTTTTCTTCTTCTTTTCTGAGATGGAGTAATTGTACTCAGTCACTTACATGTGTAATACAATATCCATTCAGTTTTGTTACCCAAGCATTCAAATTGTAGATTTTTGTTCTATTTGAGTTATAGTGTTTTTTTTTGTTATATACCTCTATTACGGTTTGTTACAACTTACAATATGGAATTGGTAAACTTAACTATTGCCAAATATGTGATTTTTTAAAACACCTATTTACACTTATGGTTTCGTAAACTTGGTATTGGTGTCTCACTTCATATTTCAACATTGAGTTCTCTGGTGAGAGAAGTAGACTTCCATCAAAAGTGACTTTTACACTATTGATTCTTTGGTGTTGCGTTCCACGACTTCAAAAAACTTATAATGATTTAGTACCACGACTTCAAAAAACTTATAATGATTTAGTACCACAACTTCACTCTTAAACTGTGGCGTGACTAATTTAATTTGTATAACAACTCAAAGCAATATTTAACCTCGTTAACATAGTTGTAACTTTACCAATAAAAACAAACATACTTGTAACTTTAGAACCAACAATTACTATTTGAACTCTTATTCATGTAGTTTGAATTCCTAAAATAGAGGAGAATAAGAAACAATTTTTGTCTTCCAAATCAACAACCCTAGGAGTTGTATCTCAAGGTCCGTGTATGATTTGCTCATCACACTGTTTTCGGACACCCGCCCTTTCAGTTGGACTGGAAACCAACCAGTAGGGATTGGGTGAATACACCAGTCCAAAACCAGACTGGATCAGGATCTGGAGTCCCCAAATTCGTTGAACTGGGGACCAGACTCCCTGACCAATTCTTGCACTGGACCAGACCATGTTGGACCATTTTGACTTTTTTTCAACAGCTAATCATTTTTATTATATCAGAAAAAACTATTATTTCAGATTTGTTTAATATTGAAATTTCATTACTTTGTAGTTTAAGGTCAATTGGTTATTAGTTTAGGGCAAGGTTAAGGTTAACTTAAAAAAATAATCATCACAAATTCAATAAAAACATGGAGACAGAGATGATTATCAATTATCAGCTACTGAAATGGTTGCAAGTTGCAACCAAGATAGCCTAAACTGATTCTCCAGCCTGTACTTCTACAACCAAACACGGATGACATGTGCTTTTCTTTCTGCCAAGTTAAGCAGAAAAGTAGTATTTCGGCTTCTTCATGGGTCGGCTTCAAAATTTTCAATCTGTTAAGAGTCTGAATGACATGTTGGTCACTAATCATTTTATGGTTTTTTGCTAAAGTTGGTAGAGTAACTTTTAGATTTCCCCCTTCTCAAGATAATTTACCTATGGTCTTTTACTATGCTCTTGGTAGTTCTATTTATGGATTGCTCGTAATCTTTATTGAATTTTATTTATTTTTGTGGGTCATGTAACATAGTTTGGAAGAGAATATTTCCTCTCTCTTTTCACATTTCAGCATCATATATACTCATACAGGCAAAGACAAGGAAACCACCGGTTTACGTCAGCTTTTAGAAAAGAAGGCAGGGATCCTTCGGCAAAAAATGATGGGCAAGAGGGTTAATTTTGCATGCCGATCTGTGATATCCCCAGATCCTTATCTTGCTGTAAATGAGATTGGAATTCCACCTCAGTTTGCCTTGAAGCTGACGTATCCAGAGGTAAATTATTATACAATCGAATCTACTTGTTATCTGTAATATTTATAGATTCCTGGGTTACTGCAGATTTACCTTGAAGTCTTGTAATAAGTTGATCTAATTTACCAATTTATCAGTTTTTCCTTCCGTGTGCAAGAATGCATGCTCCTGGTTATGTGGAAAGAACATAGCAATTAAGGTATCTTCCTTCCTTGCCTTACGAAACAGGGCGAGGCTTAGGCACCTCAACATCTATTCAGGCACTTAATTGCATCATGGAGGCAAGCCCCTCATAGCCTTTTTGGGCACTTATTGCATCCAGTGCCTCTTTTCTGCCTTAAATGAGTCATCATGCCTGCGAAATGCATGTTCAAATTCAGTAGATCTATCTTGGTCACGAAGCATTCTGGAAGTTTAATGTTTTCCTTTCTACTTTTCCTGTTAAATGAATTTTTAAGTTATTAAATTTTTTAAGAGGATTTCCATCACTTTTTTCCTGAACGGTTTTGTTCTATGATTTTGATTTCTAGTTTCTACTATTATAGGTTAAGCATGATTAGGTATTTAAGTTGATTTTTTGTGGTTTGCTCCTTGGTGTCACATCACCTCTTGTGGGGTGTGTTGCCAAATATCTCTAACTAGCAAATCCAAATGAAATCCAAGTAACTAATATCGGATGAGCTCCCAACTATTCAACCTAAGGCATTCCGAATGATATTTCTTTTTTTCTTTTGCATGAATTGCTTTGATTTTATTTTTGTTATTGAAGGATATTTGCTTTTTCCACCTTTTGATAATTTGATGGGAGTATCTATATTTTCTTTCTTTTTTTCATTAAATTGAGTGTAAGAGGTGAATATTTTTTTGATTGGAAAATTTGATAGTACATAGTAGGGATTCGAACATGGGATCAAAGACACAAGAAGGGCATAGATAACCAGCTAGGCTTTAAGAGGTGAATATTATCCTTCCCTCTTGCTATAGAGAAAATATAAAAAAATTCTACAGAAAATAGAACTTGAATTTGCTTGTCTATATTCAGACGTAAACCGTGGCCATTAGGTGCAGCACAATTCACTCTTGGTAACGATTCCAAGTGGTTGTTACTGTTTTTTAATTTTTAATATTGTTTGTAGTACGTATTAACCATGGATGTCAAGGTCTGGCCCCTCACCAGGTGCCTGCATTCTTTTTTTGTTTTTTCTTTCCTTGCTATCCCTTGTCTTGCTATCTATTAATGATAAAAAATGTTTATAATACTTTCTTCGAAGCTTAAGTCGTAATTGCAGTGTTTTAGAAAGGGATTTAGCAAGCATCTCCCCCTGCTTCTGATTAAAAAACAAGAGTCCGTATATGCCTTCTAGATTGTAATACATGGTTCTATATCACTGTTAATTTTGTTCATAACTTGTGGTATTCAACCCTTTGTTGTGTCTAGGTATTTCATAGGTGAAAGTCGCTAAAAAATTCCATTGTTCCATATGGTGCTATTGGATAGTTGTAAATAATGTCAGTTTGCCTATTGTACCTATATATGTTCATCTTTTACCATCTTTTTCTTCTATATGGCAGAGAGTGACTCCATGGAATGTTAACAAGCTAAGACAGTGTATTATGAATGGCCCGGAGATCCACCCTGGAGCCTCAAATTACAAGGACAGGGAGAGCTTATACAGACTTGGTAATCAAGAAGCTCGTGCCTCATTATCCAAAAAATTACCAACATCACGTGGGACCCGTGGTCAAGTTGGAAATGGTCCGGAGTCCGAATTTGAAGGCAAAATTGTCTATCGCCATTTGGATCATGGTGATATTGTACTTGCGAATCGACAGGTATGTCATTTCTAGAACACACAATGGCAATGCCACGTAGTTTTGTACATATCCCATCACACGCTAATAAAAGTGGAGGGTTGTGATACACGTGGCAAGTCAATGTCAAAAACCTAACTACTTTCATGGAAGTGGAACTCAAAACTATTTCGTTGTTTTTTCTACAATGGTGGTTTTGTTTCTCCTTAATTCTAAGGCCACATGCCTTCACTTGTTTGCTAAGTTGTCAAACCTTATCTTATTTCTTCAGTACATTATTGTTGGAAGGCTCATGTGTCTTATGAGACCTTTGATATGGAAAGTGCTTAAGATCTGGGTATTCAAGTTGAGTTGTGGAATCTGGCATGGCCTGGTAGGTCATTATGCCTATCCTTTAATTCTTGAGTCAAGTCCCAAGTTGCATGCATTAGCATATACTTGAGGATTGGGAAACTTCAAATTTTTTCTTGACTGGTACTATGTACATTGATGAAGTCTTGTGAAGAAGTTGTCATATATACTTGATTTTTTTGTTTTGTTTTGGTACCCTTGTTAATAACGTAATCAATGGACATCCACAGATCCACTGTCGAATAACTGAAGTAGCTTTTATAGACTACAGACCAAGCACTTGAAATTCCCAAAGTATCTTAAGGGACAAACAGACAGTATGTTTCCATCATCTAGCTCATACCATTTATTATAATAACTGAAAATAAAGAAAAAGTTCATGGTGCTTCTGGTGTCGCTGGTGGTTAAAGAGTTTCTAGGATTGGTTTTGGTCTAAATTTTTTAATTAGTCCTTGATTAGTTGATTTATTACATAGATAAACAAGAAGTAGCACAGTCGGTACGCTATACTTGATCTTAAGTATCATATTTAAAAACCTGTATCTATTAATATGGATGCCTCTTAGGTACTTGTCAATGCTTTTGGGTCTTAATGATACTTCATCCAAACATCTTAAGAAACAATACATGACACATATTATGCCATAGTTTCTTGATGTGACATTTGCAAAGATTTATGAATTCAATGGTAGAATTTGGGATGTCATTTTTGTTCATGTGACCAGTCAATGGATAGTGTACAAAATGGTACAAGGTATTTCAGTACCTTATTTGATAATTATAAATAGTTAAATGAAACAATTACAAAATAGCTTTTGTCTACTCTATTGTTACCCAATAAAGTACAAGTAAGCAAAGCAGTTAACGATATAAACGGTTAATTTCCTTGTTTAACAAAAAAGATAATAAAAAATCAAACATAAAACATGATTTTTTATTATAATAATTTGCCGACTTAATACTATGTTAATTTGTAAAGTTGCCAAATCCATAGTTTAATAGACATCCGTAAGTTACAATCTTAACTCTTAAGCATCAAAACCTTCACATTTAATAGACATCAAAAGACAACAAAACATTAGATTCCTTTCAAAGTTCGAACTGACGTAGTGAAACCCTTAAACTAACATTAGTCCACAATTGACGCCTTCAAGTGTGAACAAAATGACAAGGAAGTTCAGTTTACTCTCGGTGAAGTAGTGGTGGCGGACTTGGACGGTGGTGCCTCCCTAGGCACTTGGTAAGGACTAGGATCAGTAACGAGAGGAAAGGGTTGTGGACTTGTGGGGTTAGGATTCGGGTTTCAGATGAGTGGTTGAAACTTTGAGTTATTGTACTGGTGTGCGTAAGGGTTGGGATTTTGTTGGGTTGTTTGGTATTTTGATATCTATACTTATTACAATTTTGATGTTCAAAGTAGTAATAATATATATAGCTAACAGGTAATGATATAAGTGGCAGAAAGTAGCTTATTTCATACCCTATCCGATAGAAAACCGTATAATAGAGTGGGTAAAGAAGTTAAGATCCATGGTCAGGTAAAAGAAATCCCTATCTTTACCCTTACCCAATGGGTAGGATTGTAGGTATCAACGGTTATCCGTTGACAACTCCGGTTTTCATATTGTTTTGTGTTGCAATTTTTAATGAACGATATATTTTCTTCAATGTCGTATCATATGCTACTTTTGCAAATAATGATGTATTTACCTATGCATGTATTGTATGCATACCCTGTTTTTGTACCATGATTTTAGACTACTCGACCTGTAGGCTTTTGGGAACACCAGCGTGTTACTGGATGATTTGAATTTTTTTTCTTAATTTTTCCCCACAGAAGACCAAAATGTTGATTTTCTTGCGTGATAAAGTATGTTTGCAATCATCATCTTCAAATGTTAGTTTGATAACAACCATATTTAAGATTCACTTCTGAACCTTGCTTTTATTGTCTGGAGCTTCTTCCTTTTTATAGTATATATAAGTTAATTTTTTGTGATTTTGAAATATTTCAAAATAGGGCAAATCAATTTATTTATTTTTAAATTTCTAACACAATCGATGACAGCCTACACTTCATAAGATAAGCATGATGGCACTTGTTGCCCGTGTGATTACAGGAGAAAAAACTCTTCGTATGCACTATGCAAATTGCAGGTATGAATAAATTGCAAATTAAGTATAGAAAACTTTCATGTATTACTTGGTTAGAAGTGAGCCGTATTTGCTTATTGATCTGCAGTTCAATGAATGCTGATTTTGATGGTGATGAAATGAATGTTCATTTGCCACAAGACGAAGTTTCACGATCTGAAGCAATTAATGTGGTAAATGCAAATAGACAGTATGTACTTCCAGCAAGTGGTAAGCCTGTCAGAGGCTTGATTCAGGTTATAACATAAAACTCCTGTCTATTCTCCTTTTTCTGGGTTTCTGAAGGCTCCTGCCCTTGTTTGTTGAAAATGCAGCCCCTAATGTTTAACTATATTTTTCTTTGATCAGGACCATATTGTTGGTTCTGTACTTCTCACTAAAAAGGACACCTTTTTAACGCGTGATGAGTATCATGAACTTTTGTATTCTTCTGTTGTCCCTCCCATTCTTCATGGTTATGGTAGTAGTGAATCGACCAAGAAAGTACTCCCCATCTTTGCAGATCGGGAAATACAACCTGTCATTCCTTCTATATTGAAGCCTGTGCCATTGTGGACTGGGAAACAGGTGGACATCTATTTTTTGCATTTTGTTACAGAACATCAATTATATGCTTGGTTGATTTTTTATTGCAGGTACCATTATACGATAATAATAAAATCACAACTCCATGAAAATCACAACCAAGCATATAATCGGTGTTTGGCTTTCTGCATTCTTGTTCATAGGTGATCTATTTATTTAGGGTGGCTTTTCAAACCTGTTTAGACATCTCACTGCTTATTTCATGTAATGGAAGTATTTACAATTTTACATAAACACATGATATTATTTAGCATTGTTGTCCAGTTGTTCCATATGAGTTCCAATAGTTCTAATATATTTATCGGTGAGTCCTAATTTGCTTTCGTGAACGATATGTCAAGATACAATGAAAGAATAGAGATCCATCTATCTGACATGCACTATATCCAAATAAGTTTTTAAAAGTGCATGTAGATTTTTGAGCATGCGAACAAGCTGCTAGCATGAACATTTTTCTTCATATGAAAGCATTCAATTTGTCTACACTATTTATTAGAAGTGCCAACATGCGCTGAATTTTTTATGCCTTCAGTAGTGTGGTTTATATCTCTACTTTAATGTTATGTATTAATAGTAGATGTCAAGCAATCCTCCATACCCCATTTTTTATGTGATCTGATAATGACTCCATTTGCCTTTCTGTCTATATATTGTTCCATGCTAGTGTCTGCACTCACAACATTTATCTCGTGTAACATTTTGCCCACAGTTCTGTCCTTTAGGAATGTATCATTATGTTCTTGGTTGCAGTATACAGATAGAGTAATTAAAGGCTTTGTTGGATACTATAGAAGTTATATGCAAATATTTAAGCACGAGCTTCCTGTTCAGATTCTTGGTGCTTGTTGAAATTTGCTGGGCTGCTGTGTCACTTTGCATCCTTAAGTCATACCTCTAGGATAAGGTTTGCCTCCCTTGATTTGTGCTTGAATTTGTGAGCATACGTCAATATCCAAATTAGAAATGCATTTCAAGGGCTTCAGATACACTTTTTAATGGTGCACAAAGGTCTGAAAAGTCAATGTGGTACATCTATTTAGGTAAGTGGTACAAACTTTGTGGGTATGAGTGGGTATAGATTTTTATGTTCTTAGGTTACCTTGCATAAGAGTTGCACAAAACTTTCAGATGTACATCTTTTAGTATGAAAACGGTTTACTGGTTTCCACTTAAAACAAGCTTTTTTAAAGAGAATAGTGTGGGTAGATGTTAGAACCATGAAATCATCACCTAATAAGTAATAATCGTGTCATGTCGTCATTTGCGTGTTTTGAAATATTTCTTTCCTTTTAGACACTTGGTGATACATAAACATATTTGCATGTTTGTTTTTCTGAATCATAGTATTGTGCAGTCTACCTTGCATAGATTTTTTGTTGGTTCTTCTTTTCTCATGCTATATACCACTAAAATTCAGTTTTCAGTTTCATTTTGGTTTTTCCCACTTCCACAAGTAAATGCATGCTCCATTGCAGGTTGTGACTGCTGTTTTAAATCATGTTAGTGAAGATAGACAACCTTTCACAGTTAAAAAAGCTGGAAAAATTACAAAGGAATACTTAGAAAAGCAGGGCAAGAGCTTCAAGAGTTCCAAAAATTGTGTGCAAAATAGTGAAACAGTCGAGCAGGATAAGAGCTTCGAGAGTTCCAAAGGTGCTGCACAAAAGAGTGAAACTTTCAACCACAATGAGTTTGAGATGCTAGTTTACAAAAATGAGTTGTTGCATGGAATGATCGACAAGGAACAGTTTGGGTTATATGGATTGGTTCACACTGTTCATGAGCTGTACGGACCAAACTCAGCTGGCATTTTGCTCTCCATGTTTAGTCGGTTGTTTACTGTGTTTTTGCAGGTTAGTGTTTCTTCCATTTCTTGTTTAGAGGTGTCCCTGTTAATGTTCACTAATTTCAGACATGATTTTTTCAGATGCATGGGTTCACATGTGGGGTAGATGATCTCTTGATTGTAGCGAGTTCTAATGATCGCAGAAGAGAATTACTTGAAACCTGTGAAAAGAAGAGCGAAGATACACACTTGCAATTCGTTGGTATAAATGGTGGAAATACAGGTTTGTATCATAGTATTTTATGACATCATAAACTCGTGTTTTTCTTGAAGGGTTAATACAATATCTAAGCACATACATGTATTTTTCTCACAATTGGTCTTTAATTCTCTGTGCGGTACATTTGATTTTTTTTAAAATATGTTAAGAGCACCCGACTCTTTTTTTACATGCGAAGGCTCGTAATACATGTGTGAGAAGTAACCTATAGAGTTTCCAGGATAATCCTTAGTTGTCTTCGGACCTCGAGGTATCAAAATGAACAACTTGGAGGTTTATTGCAACTTTCTGGTAGTGCAGTCTTCTATGTTTGTGTCTAAACTTGCTCTAAAGATTTGAAATTTGAAATCTTAAGGTGCTTAGTTGAGTCAGAAGAAATTTTCTGAAATTGTGTATTTTATTTGGCAAATGTCATACATATGTAAAGGTGGTATTTTATTCCAATTGGACTGTGGACCGCCAATATCACACATTGTAGGTGGTATTTGAATTCAATTTTACTTTTAACGACTGATGTCTGATTTGGGTATTCTCTGGTATGATGTGGTAAGATAAACACATACAAAAGTCCAAAATATGAATATCAAATCATGCAATAAACTAGTAAAAAGAAGAGTGCGATTTCAACTCATTTGTTTAAAGCAAATCACCGAGGCTGATTACAAAGTCCCGACTTAATATCATGCTAAACCAGCAGGATATTTGTTTTCGTATGCCACAAAAGTCTGTTTCTTTGTTCCTTTCGCCGAAGTGAATATACATGAGATCATATAGGCAATGAGGGACTTACGATATGTATTTTCTTGTTGTATAATATGGTTGACCTTCATAGATTTTATTGCTTATAATGTAGGGAATATACTCGACTCTGTCTATTACAAAGTTTGTTTGAACTCATTCTTTCTTTAGGGCTTCATTATGCCATTTTTACAACATGGGCTTTAGTGCTTTATCATGTACCTTTGCAATGATATTGATATGCACGCTTGTGAACATTTTTAACTCCTTAATAGTAGCTATTTTTGTCCGATAGATCCTCTGACATTGCAAGCAAAGATTGAGGAAGTTCTTCGCAATAATGGTGAAGCAGCTATAACTCGCTTGGACAGAAATATGTCGAGTGCTCTTAATCATATTACATCTCTTGTAAATGATGATCTGGTACCTGGAGGCCTGCTTAAGCCTTTCACCAGAAATTGTGTTTCGTTAATGACTGCAACTGGCGCTAAAGGTAGTTCGGTAAGCATTCTATTTCAGCTGTTGGTTTGATTGAAAAACTGGTCCAGTTTGGTGTGACTAGCAGTGGATTGATTTCCATTTGATGCAAATGGGGTGTGATCACTGTATTCATATCTCATATTAACCTTTAACAGTGACACCTTAAGTTTGACTCCAAAGAATATTGCTAGTATTTTCTGCTTATAGTGCATGCAAATCTGACCGTCGATTATATATATGATTCTGACGCTCAAATTGCTGTTTTTTTAATCCAATTACGAAAAAAGTAACAACACACTCACTCACTCACACATATCAGTAACAACATATATCAGCAAATAATAACAAAATTAAGATTTTTATTTGCTGATCTATGTTGTTACTTTCAGCGAATACAAATTTTAATACTAACAAAATTATGATTTTTATTTGCTGAAAGTAATAACATATATTAGCAAATAAAATTCTTAATTTTGTTATTATTATCAAGGAATGACCACTTAAGGTGAGATCCATCATTTACCATGAGGAAATTGTAGGATGAAATACTTCAATAACGTCGTTAGGTTCAACCGATGGACTAAATTGGTAAGATGGTATGTGTTATATACTATCGTACACTGTAAAAGAAGTTAGAGATTCTTATATTTAGCATGCTGTACTACGAGCTATGTTCGCGCCAAGTCTGTTCAATTAGGATAGTGAAGAAAACATTCAGCTCATAGTTCTCTTTTGGTTTTGAGTTGACTTGAGCTCAAACCAAAATTGAGGACTGCAATTCCATTTTTTAAAGCCCAACATGTGTAGTGGACATTTGTTATATTTTCATGAATATTTATATACACTTGATATTTGCTCAGGTGAACTTCAATCAAATCTCGTCCTTGTTGGGGCAACAAGAATTGGAAGGAAAGCGGGTGCCCCGCATGGTTTCTGGGAAAACTTTGCCTTGCTTTCCTGCTTGGGATATTGCTCCCCGAGCTGGTGGATTTGTCAGTGATCGTTTTTTGACTGGTCTACGTCCACAAGAATATTATTTTCATTGCATGGCTGGCCGTGAAGGGTTGGTAATTTTTCTTTTTTTCCTCTGAGATGGCAGGCTCTTAATCTTGAAAATTGCTTTTCTTGATTTGGAATCAACCAGCTTTTATTTATTTGAAGCTTAACTGTAGTGGTTTTCAATATCTAAATTAGTTTGAACACTTAAGCTTAGCTCCTATTATTTGTGAGAAAATATTGGGACGTAGAGAAATCGAGATTCAAATTTTGGTCTTAAAGAATATAGTAGTCAAATCATATTTATTATAATAATTAAGGAAATGTTTTTATAGACGAAGAGCTGTAATAAAACATTTGTTGAATTTCTAAATTTTGTTGGTGATAACACTGATTTCTACCGCAGTGTATTTTCATGTGTACTTCTGTCTTCCATTTTCTGGCTATATGAAGTGAACTCTGATCAAACAATTTTCTAAAGAAATTCTTTTTTGGACAAGACTTCTGTACTCTCAGCTGTGCACTCCTTGATGCTAACTTAACTGATAAGAAACAAAAAACTGTTTGATACTTCTGCCTCAGCTGTTCAGGTTTAGGTATCAGATTAACTTCCAAGCAGTGAAGTTCAATGGTGCCCTTGTTTCATATAGAACCCGAGTAATCTTTGTTTGACGCTTTTGCACACAGAGCGAATAGCAGCATTGTTGCATCTGGTTTTGTCTTATGTTTGGGTCAGCTGATTTACATAAACTCCTATATGATTGTGTTGTTTTTGTTCTTGGATCTTAGTGTTTGTTTTTACAAAATATTTTTGGGATGCTGTTATATTCTATTCATTATATTACTACTACACAACTGTTTGCGCTACAAAATCTTTTGAAACTTAATTATGTTAAAGGACCATATAAATGTTACTTTTCTTTGTCAGGTTGGTTGATACAGCCATTAAAACGTCTCGTAGTGGATATCTGCAGAGGTGTCTTGTAAAAAATCTTGAGTCGCTGAAAGTCTGTTATGACTTTACAGTGCGTGACGTAGATGGATCCGTTGTCCAATTTGTTTATGGGGAAGATGGAATTGATGTCCATCAAACAAGTTTTCTTAACCAGTTTGAGGCTTTAGCTTCTGTAAGTCTTAGTAGCTATATCGTTTTGCATTACATATTACATATATCTCTTCATTTTCTGTAGATTTATTAGAAGTTTGCTGATTTGCAGAATAGTGAAGTTATTTTAGAAAAAAATGAGCAATCAAGATATGGGTGCTGATTTATCAACATCAAATGCTTATCTTAACGAAATCCCTCCTGGATTGCGTAAGAAAGCTGAAGATTTTCACAGCAAATTAACTGAAGCACAGAGGAATTTATTTCAACTTAGGAAACGAAAGAAATTAATGAAGATAATGCAACTGAAGTACCTGAACAGCCTTGTGCAGCCAGGTGAAGCTGTCGGTGTGCTTGCTTCCCAGTCACTTGGGGAACAAACTACCCAAATGACGTGAGTATTGAAGATTATCAATTTATTTTCAAGTTCTCAAAATTGACCTTTTTCTACTGTTGACAAGCTATAATTTACCTAGTTATATTGTCTACACGTCTCTAGATCACTAAATATCTTAGTTCTTTTTTTGCCCTGTAGTATCCAATGCACTATTTTTTAGCTTTGGTGTGTGACCAAATTGGGATAGTTCAACTGGGAGATGATACCTAATGCTGGAATAATTAGTCAAAGGGTTCAAATCCTAGTGGACACATCGTGCAATGTGGTTTTATTTGGTGGACATCTCCAATCTTCCCCGGGTTAAAAAAATTGTATTGCCATATGACTTAAGGGTAGTGCACTCGTGGAGTAACCATGCATGGTAGACTTTTGGGTTTATTGTGCTCGTATAGGTTGATTAACTGGTCTATGTCCACGTCTACTAGTTATCCAGCCCAACTTCCTAAGAGCATTTTGGAGTTTGACAATATAAAATTATGATTAGCCATTTAATCTGCTAAGTTAGCTGAGGATTTTGCCTAACTCAGCAAGATCTCATTTCTTTGTTCTACTACCTAGTGGCAACTGTTTGTTTAGATGTGTTTCTGTTCTGACTTCTGAGCATCATTGCTAGGGTTTTGTTATTTATGTTCAGAGTTGTCAATTTCAAGGTCATAAGGAATTAATATTAGTTATTTATATTTTTCCATTGTCCCTTGGAGATAATAAAAAATGAGGTGGAATCACTGATTTGTCATGTTATTTATTAAGAAAAGCATATTTGTTTGGAACAAGGACTAAAAGTTGGGTAGTCGGCGTGGCGGTCCAGTTGACTAGTCGAGAACTGATCTCGGCTAACTAGTATTGACTTTTTAAAGTTGAGCCCCGGGGTCGTTGTAGAATTATTGTAACTACACATCAACTGACAACACATTTTAATTTCTTTGAAATAAATTACTCTATTTTGTAATTCTCTTATGAAATTTTACGCAATTTAAGTCACACATGAATTTTAGTATTTATACTTACTTATTGAAGAGGTACATAAGAATAAGATAAGAGATGAGTCTGGATCTTTAATCAGGTCTTACTGGACAATCATTGTCAAAGGGTATAGGTGGTGTCATTTTAATTAGTCTATGAGTTATTAATGTCTTGTCAGCCAACTTTTAAATCATTGGTTTAAAATATTTGTGAATGGTAGCTTCTTGAATTTGGTCATATCAACTTTATATTAGTTGCATTAAACTTCATTGCAACCTTTTGTTTCACTTTGTTTGTCTGTGTTTGGATATATGTAATTCATACATGTTTCTCTTTATTTGGACAACCGACTAATTGTTCTTTACAGACTGAACACTTTCCATCTTGCTGGACGAGGAGACGTCAATGTCACCTTAGGTATCCCACGTTTGCAGGAAATTCTAATGAATGCCAAGGAAAATATCAAAACACCAGTTATGGTTTGCCCTTTGCGTGAAGGCAAGACCGAGTAAGCATTGCACAACTCCCTTTTCCAGAAAATTTGGCTACATTCCTTTATTCTTAAACAATTTGTAGAATGCAGCTGCATATATGGTAACTTAGGTACTCATAATTGGATCTGCTCCCCTAACTCCATGGTGTATAGGGTATTAGATCAAAGCTTCTTAGGCAATTCAGATATCTAGAACTAAAGAAAGAAAGAAAAAAATTCTTGTGCGTGAATGAGTTTTTGACGTTCAACCCTGCAGTTCAGGAATGTGGTCTAGTGTTTTTGACCTTCTTGCGTGCGAAATGAATTTTGTCGGCTTAATGTTTACATTACGGCATGTTATTTACTGATCTACATAATGCAGCTGCGTGAAACTAGGTCCACTTGTATGTTGTTGTAGTATTTGGGTTGAAGTTTTCAATGTCTGGTTCTTGGATATTTTCCTCTGTTACACACTTGACCAGTAAAAAATAACTTTATAAACCAAAGCTTACACAGACTATTCTTTTCTTTCCGGTATTTCTTATTATAGAAAAATGGCATTTCTGATATACATTTATGTTGCAAAATTATGGTTGGAAGAATTTATGCATTTTTGTGGTTATGCAATTTTTTGAATGCTGTATGTGGTATGCGCCATTTATTTTTCCTTGATCTTTGATGTCCTAAATCTCTAAATGTGTGGTATTGATGTTTAGTTTTCTTATTTCTTTCATGACCGAACACCTTAGGTATTGTCCAATCTCACGTAAGGTGTCCCTCCTATATGTAATAAACCAACCATTTTCCCACGGGATTTTTCTTTGGAAGTTGAACAAAGTTATGCTTTCTATTTGTAACATGGTTTTTCTTATTATTTAGCATGAGCATCCATTTATTGGCATGGATTATTCTTTCGAGCTCTATTTTATATTGTTTCATTTTTCATATGATCACTAGTTGTTAATTGTTGAACATTGTTAACCACACACACTTATATTCATGCATAACACTGCCTACGGTTGTGAACTTGGTGTACGCAATTGAAAGCAGAAAGGCAATAAGTTTCAAATTAGGGAGCCAACTTCTTTGTTCACTCTGTGGGTAAAAACAGTCCCTGCAGGCCGGCATCTTCCCTTTCCATCTCCCCATTATCAGATGCTCCTCTTTGGCAAGCCTCTAAACTCTGACAACGTCCCCACTCACTATCAGCCACTCTTGGGCAGCCTCCTCCTCTCCTTGATGTTCTACAATCTCTCCTCTTTTTCTCTCATTATTGCTGCTTATCCTTTTAACTTTTTGTCGACTTTTTCATTGTCTCGCAGACGAACAGCTCTTAGTTTTTATCAACTTTACTTGATCGCTTTGAATGATGATGTCATGCTACTGCATGTTATAGTTTTGCGACTAAAATCTTTTTGTTGTGATTTGCTGATATATTTTTCAGGAAAGAAGCTGAAGCCCTTGCTGCCAAGCTGAGAAGGATCAGTGTTGCTGACATTATAGAGAGCATGGAAGTGTGTGTTGTTCCATTCTGCGTCTCAGGTCGTAAAGTGGCTACAGTTTTTAAGCTCAAGATGAAGCTCTATCCATCTGAGCTTTACCCTGCAGATTCGGATATAACGTTGGAATCATGCCATGCTACATTGAATGGGGCATTTGTTGGAGCTTTAGATTCAGCAATAAATAAACATCTAAACAAATTATCTAGGATCCGTGGCATAAAAGTTTCGAAGAAAGAGAACAATAGCATAGAAGAAGAAAATGAGGATGAATCTGGGAGTAAATCCAACCATGAGGTAGAAAATGATGATGGGAGTGATGATGATGAAGTGGCTGAGGATCAAGGTGCGGATGCTCAAAAAAGAAAGAAGCAAGCCTGTGATGAAATTGAATATGATGATGATATTGAAGATGAAAAGTCTACTATGGTTGACGACGAACATGAAGATGAGGGGGCATCTGCAGCTGGTTTTGAAAGTGAAGTTGATAATGTTGGTGGTGATGTGGATGACACTGTTGATGTTGCCGAGGATCCTTCAGTCAGCGAGGAGCCTGAAACCTCATCAAAGTCGGAAGGAGAACTCAATGCGGAACATGGTATACAACAGGAGTCCGGAGCTAACTACAAAGGGTCAGTTTATAAACAAAAGAAAAAGAAGCTTGAAAGAGTGATAAAAGTAGAAACAAGAGGATTGGAATTTGAGGTTCATTTTGACTTTACTGATGAACCCCATATTTTACTAGCAGAGGTAATCATGTTTTCTCTTCCTATGTTTGATTTTGGTAGAGTTTTTCTGTACCTGTAAAATTTATTTTTTAAATAGTATGCATGTAAATGCTGTATTTCATGGGTAGGTTACATTATAAACTTTTTGTATTTTCCTGGTGGGAATGATCTTTATCTGTCTTCATCTCAAAGATTTGTGTAGGGCAATTTTCCTGTACATTTTATACTACTACTTGATGGCTCTGATTAGTTTCTGAAAATTTGTGCACATAATAATACCTTCTATTTCGTTTTATATTTACTTTCAGATTGCGCAGAGAACAGCCAAGTCTGTGTACGTGAAACAGACTACAGACATTGAACATTGCACAGTCAATGTTGTGAAGGGTAAAGGAACCGTGGAGCTTAAGACTGCAGGAGTTCATTTTCCTGCATTTTGGGATTTGTTGGACGATTTGGACATCAATCGTATATCCTCAAATGATATATGGGCTATGCTTTGGACTTATGGCGTGGAAGCTGCAAGAGGAACCATCATAAAGGAGGTGAATGATGTTTTCAAAGCTTATGGAATAGCTGTGGATATCCGTCACCTTTTCCTGATTGCCGATTTCATGACCTTTGACGGCGATTATCGAGCAATGAACAGAGGTGCCATGACCACTTATGGCACATCACCATTTGGCAAGATAACATTCGAAACTGCGACAAAGTTTGCTGTGGAGGCTGCATTTTCTGGTGAAGTAGACAGGCTTGAGGCCCCTTCTGCTAGTATCTGTCTGGGCCAACCAGTTAAGATGGGAACTGGCTCTTTTGACTTGCTTCAGAACCTATAGCCTCTATTTACCTATCCTGCAGCTGTTGGTCGTGCTCACACACTATTAGAGTGGTTGGTTTTGAGGGAAAAGATGTAAAAATTGAGTTATGTATTGTGGAAATTGGAATTTGTATCCAAGATCCGACAAGTTTCGTGATGCTTTTGTAATGGCATAACATTAATCTTTATTAATTTTCTCCAAAAGAAGCACATATGCCTTGATTTTCCTTTCGTCTAGTGTTACACTTTATTTTTAATTTTGAGTGCACAGCACATGGTAAACATTCCATTACCCAAAAAAAAACTAATTCCCATTGACTCTTTCTGGATGCCTGTGATGTTGCAGGATTCTCAGATTGATCTGATTCAGAGACAGCTTGTGGGGAATACCGGTCCACTGCTGACCCCATGGGCGTTAACACAATTAGTAACAGCTTCTGCTGTTGCATTTAGTCCAACGTACTTAAGATTGATGTTGCTCAAATCAACTCCTGTGCATGGAACTGCCTTGCTGCATCTGAGAGTAACTGCATCGCTCGTGAAAGATGTTCCCCTGATGTTTTTGAACTTCACATCGGTGATCTTGACAAGAGATGGAGCCTGCAATCAGAGTATCAGTAAGATTCTATTTTCCACGAATTGTTTCTTTATTGTAACCTGAATTCAAATAACTTACCTTTCCATCGCAGTTCCCCATTGGGCAGTATTCTTGATCAATAATAATGGGGTTGGAAACATTGTTCATTATTATATTATCATAGGTGATGTTTCGTGCGTTGAGAGGTTTTGACTCTTCCCATGTCTTGATTCTGACACCACACAATGTGCCTGCGATGGTGCAGTCATGTATGTATATGTCCTCAACGTCTGTCTCTGTGTCATACCTGCCAAGGCTACCAATGCTAATACCATGACCCGGGCCACAGGTGACCTTGGAAACTTCCAGACCAACGGTACCTGGACCTATAGAGACACAGTCGTCTCCTGTACCGATTGTTGCATCATGGATGAGTATGTTGCTTGATTCTCCAATGTGAATGCCATCGGTGTTGGGGCTCTCATCTGGTGCGGTGATTTTGATATGTTGTAGCTTCACGTTGTTGCTCTTGTAGACCAAGATGTGGAACATTTTGCTATTCAACGATGATATGCCTTCAATGGTGGAGTCGTTCAAGTAGCTGAATTTTATGGACTGTCGGTTGGAAACAGCAAGCCATTCCAGGTCAGTGTTTTTATTTGATTGATATAGCACAAAATTATTATGTTGGTTTTCCCAGAAAAAAAAAGCTTGCTGACTATCTTAGAGAAATTTTTGCATTTTTATTTGTATTAGATTCACAAAATGATTTATCATTTTATAGAACAGTGACGGTATTTTAACTGCCTTGTGGTGGTAAGGTTTGCTGAGGCGTTGAGCTTTTTCTAGAGTTCTTCGATCTATGTACTCCTGGTAACATCTACTTGTGGAATCGTTAGCAAAAACATATTGATTGCAGAAATTAAAAATCTTTCAGAATAGGTTACAGAAGTTCACTTAAAGTTTCACCGATGCTTTTGAAAACTGATATTAATTGATCTTGGTTTTCAAGGATCAACTATTGTCAATTCATTCCTGAGTACTACCTTATTGTTATAAATTTTCCGGCATGATTCATTGCTTTCCAACCGATTAACTCATAGGAACTGTTCTAACGTTTACCTCTTATGTCTCTTATGCTTTAACCTTAAGGTTGTAATTTGAAATGCTGTTTTTAGTATGTCTAGTAATCTATAGCACTTATTCTGCATTCTACTTTACTGGCACCTAAGGTTGTAATTTAATTGTTGTATCTAAGTTGTCTATTATCTATATATTTGCACTTCAGTTTTGCGTTCCACTTAACTAGTACTTACCGTAGGTTGGACTTTGCACTTGAAGTTTTTGGGGCACTGGTTGTGTGGCCATGACGCCGCTCCTTGGCCGTCGAATACACCTTTTCCTGTGACCTTCAGGTTGCTCAAGTATTGGAATGCAACCCAACCATCGGCCGGGTAGGCATTGAGATTGGTTGTAGCGAGCATTGTCCCTGTCATTTGGAACACCGTGGTTCCGTTGCAGGGACCCTTAAAAATCAACGCGCCAGTAAAGAAATTCCCTGCTGGAATGACCATAGTTCCCATTCCGTCGAATGCGCATGCCTCCTCCCATGCAGATAGGAATGCCTACAATATGAAAATTTGGTAAGCAATGTGTAACTAAGGTTATCAGAGCACGTTACCACATCTGGCCGAGTTGAACCGAAACATAACCTAATGAAAACCAATTTGATTAAATTGGAGTTGGGTATCCGTTTGTAATTGTTAGTTCTTGTTTTAGAAGTTTTAAAACCGAAAAAACTCAGGATTGGATCAGGTTCCGATCTGGTCCATATTCAAGCATACAACTCTGGTTTTGACTATGAAAGTGACAATTCAAAAAAAAAAACTTAGATACTAACTTCACACTGATAAAGTTGTGGAATGTCAAATTCTCAATATTTTCTTGGGTGATTTTTAGTATGTTATTTATTTATAATATTTTTTTACTAAAATTGTCATTCATGGTATTTATTATGTTTTTTGGGTGGCTATCTAGGAATTTTATTTTTAATATTCTACAAAAATAAATAATTCGCAAAAGTGTTCCACCAACATTTGTACTCCACATGGTTTACTTGTTTACTGCCATTTTCTTTTCTTAGGGAATTTGCACGAGTTTTTCTATATAAAAAAGATTTAAGTATATTTGGCTAACAAAAATTGCGCATTTCAAACACGATTTCATGCTCATTGGGCTTATTAATAGGTTAGTTAGTCGTGGGCAGAATAAAGTCGGCCGAGTTTCGAGCGAGCCAATAAGACTTAGCTGCAAAAATGACATCATAATTGACAATAAAATAAGCTAATGATACCTTAGTGCAATCCGTTTTGCCATCGCCCTTGGCACCGTAATCCAGAACGTTGTAGGTTTGCGAAAGTGCAACGGGTACAGTGGCTAAGACAATCAAAAACAGAAATATAGAGATCATTGAAGGAGCTGCCATTTTTATTATTGTCATTAACACTACAACGCTAGAAATATATAGGAAATTTTGAAGACTATTTTTCCTTAAATTTTGTATTTTGTTTTTTCTGTTAGCCAATCGTTTTCCTTAATTCCCGTACCAGGTGATTTGTGGAGGTACGGAAAGGCTATCATGGCCATCAATTTTTGTGTGTGTTAATTTTAGGGTCAGCTAATTCTTTACCAATGGAAGTCTGGAAGTCTGTGTGGTGTCATATCGTCGTCCTCTTAAGAAATTGCTATTATTGTGCTCATCCGGGATCCAACATTTGTGCCCCTGAAGGGTATTTTAACGGCGCCCACTTAATTCTGGGCGTCCGGTTTTCTCTCCCCTCAAAGTCATTTGGGATCAATTCTACGTAAAAAGATAAAAATAAAATAAAAAATATTAAAAATATAAACAAATAATAATATATTTTCAGAAAAAATATATCGAATATTGATTTAAAATAATTTTCAAAACATTTTTTTAACATTTGTAGTAATTAAAAAAAAAACTAATCAGGGGGCACGTGCCCCCTAATCCACCCTGAAAGCTGTGCCAAAGATTTTATAGGCATTTTTTGAAATAGATTTATTATATATAAAATTAACATACTAAGTCTTCGTAAAATCAGAAGCATTTTTCCACCACGTTGCAACACGTGATAGAAGCATATTTTTATCTTTCGAATTCAGAAAACTCGACAATGTTATTACCAAGTTCACTAAGAACTCAACAATGTCAATGCCGAATTCATTAGAAACTTTCCTTTAGAGTGCAAGAGAAGTGACTAGAATTCCGCAATGCCATCGCCGAATTCATTGAATAGAACTCGACGATGACATTGTCGAGTTTTGGTTTTTAGGCTTGTTTTGTTTAAATTTTATATTTACAATTCAATAGTAAAATTGATATTTTTGAAAATATTATCTTTCCCAAAATAGAAATTTGAGACATCGAGTTCTAGTCAAATAACGATTGTATATTATAAACTTAAAACAAACTTTGAAATATTTGTTAAGACTTTGTAAACCCGTGCGAAAAAATTATGTTTTTCTAGATACGAACCGTGACATTGTTGTTCTGTATTGCAATTCAAATAAGCTCTTATTTTGAATTTTCATTACTTAGATTTATATCGTATATCTTCATTTTTAGTTGTGAAATATTAATGGGTTTTGTGTTTGTGTGTAAAAAAATACTTATTTTAAGTTCCCTATATATTTAAATTGTAAATATAAAATTTATTGTAAAATAAGTCTAAAAAACGAACTCGACAATGTCATCACCAAGTTCATTGAATATAAGTCAACGTTGGCTTTGCTGATTTCTATTTAATTAACACGGCAATGACATTCCCGAGTTCTTGTCACTTGCTCTTGCGTCGTGACAGGGAGTTTGAACTTAGCATTGACATTGTCGAGTTCTTAATGAACTCCGTAGTGGTAATCAATGGCGGAACCATGAATTTCGTTTAGGAGGGGTAATTAAACCCAACTGGTTTTCATATTTTGAAAAGTCTTGAACTCTGGATACACATATTCGGTATACATCACCATCAATGTCATCATTTGTGTTTTATATTTTATTGTTTAAAAATACGGTTTCCGATAAAGTAACATGATTCATTTCCTCGTTGGTAGATGTTTAAATGCAAAAAAAAACCTACATCTTTTCCACGTTGGACCCACAGCAGTCCCATTGGGACACACCAGTCCCGCACGGTACACACATTAGTCCCGCGTTGAGACACACCAGTCATGTGTTGGGACACACCAGTCCGGTGTTTGACACACATCTATGCATATTTGAATATCAATGATTGTGCATTTGAAAACTAACAGACATTTAGATTATCACGATATCAAATTTGGAAACAAATTAAATAATAGATAAAAGATTCCACGTGCATGCAACGTGAAGGAATCATGACCCTCCACACCAGGAGCGTCATAAGGGACGTGTTAAAAGGAGTTCATAAATCATTTTCCTTTTGAAAATGATATATGATTGCTTCATCACTAAATTTACCAAGTACATCTTTTTCAACATAAGACAAAATTATCTGTCAACCGATTGATCCTCCTTTTGATTACCCAAACGGTTTTTAATATATTCATTGTCGGAAATGATCTTTCAACGATTGTCATTGCAAAGCGAAGTGTTAAAGCCAATATCAGTGGTAAGTAAACTAGATGGTATATAATTTGTTTTTTCTTCTCAACCATTTTATCTGTCAAAACACCAATTCTTTCCCAAGTTACATATTCATTAGAGCTATGCATGTTAAAGATATATATTGTAAGCTCAACCAAAAGTCTGATACGATTTATATAGGTAAACTCATTAGGATAATATTCAACTAAACAAAATAGTTTGTCTATATGAAAGGAAGGAAATATTACTTGGATCTAAACACAACATGCAAATGAATAATTTTGTATTTTTTTAATTGAAATGATTGTTTAGTTCCCGAAGTCCTATTTCTATGACAAAGTAAAACAACTAAGCACAATAATAATGAAAATTTGTGATTTTTTGAACTCTTCGACGTGGTTGGTAATCAAATATAAATTGTTCATCTTTCATCATAAGAGGAATCACAATTTCATACTACACACAAAATGAGTGCACTCCTTATTTACTTTGTCATCAAATGTAGGTCATCCCAGTCTTTATGTCTAATATACGCATTGTTTAATCGTTCTTTTGGTTGTTTCGTGAAACTCATTAAATTGACAATGTGGTCCTTTTACTGCATGGTTTGAGATAATACATGTGTAATTGCTAAAATTCGTGTCATGAGATCTAACGTAAACATAAATCAAAAGACTAATGAGACTTTGAAACATTAGGAAAAATAAGAAATTGTTTGGAGAAAATTCCTTAAAATTTTCAAAATTAAGAGAGGGAGGGAGGGGGCACACTTGGAAAGTTCTTATACTGAACCTAAGATAGATTTCATCAAAGTTGAAAATATTAAGAAGAATAAGAATGAAGTAATAGATAGTATTTTACTGGTCCCTTATTATAATCAAACATCCATGAAATTTTCGTTATTTCTTTTTGGAAAATATTGTACATTATTGTACTACAAATAATATTAACATTTATGGGGGAACGACTACTTCTATGATATTTTGTTATACATTTAAAAATATATTATATATTAGTACTCCCTTAAAAAATTCAAATTTTCAATAGGGCGACTGCCCCCTCCCCCTGGTTCCAACCCCCCTGGTTCCACCCGTGGTTAAAAAGTTGAATTCCCCAAAGCTTAAAAGACAATTCACCAAATTTATATTATTGATTCTTTTCTTCTAAATCCGTATCAGTGCACATGTGAACAAGATATAGTGAATAAAGCCTAATATTGAAGATACGATTTCTTTCATCAATTGTGTCCTTTTTGGTAACATATTAACGTTCCTCTTTTTTTTGTTATCGATTCACATACAACATCGTAAGGTTTTGTTGATTTTTTAAAGTAACCTTTTAAATTACAAGTTAAGCATTTCAACAAAGTTATAGGAAATTGATACTTGAATTAAAGATAAAAAAATGTGGAATCCGATTTCGTGATCAAAATATTAAAAAAAACTCATCTCTTGCATAAAACTTAAATGAATATTTCTGAATTGGATGTACGTCTTAATTTGAAATATTTAAAAAAAAAAAATTGTAGGAACATTTTATAAAATTTGTGTTGGAAATTTTCTACAATTTTTCAATTTGTTTTGTGTTGAAGAAGAATGTGCTATTTTTTGTTAGAATTTTTCTTTTTCAAAATGCGTGCCTTGTTAGTTGGGTTCTAAGGATTTGAATTTGTTATCAATTTTTAAAGACATCCAATTTAAGAAAAATAATTTAATTTAACACATAAGATGTATTTTTTTTGGAAATTTTTAGGTCACAATATTGAATTCCATATCTTTTTATCTTTAATTAAAGTACTACTTTTCTGTAGTTTTATTGAAATGTTTAATTTGTAATTGAAAAGGTTTATCTTCAAAAATCAACAAACCCTCACAATGTAGAAAACAAAAAAAAAAGATAGAAATTAATATATTAGCAAATTCACAAAAAAATTGTCCTGTTATGTGAACTTTGAGTTTGATTTTTTTTTTATAGATATGCATGATTTCTTAAAAATAAAAATGATGATAAGTAGAACAAGGTACTTTACCATTTTCAACTTTTGAAAACAATATTTTCATTCCGTAATTTTTTTAAATAATAATCATTTTAAAAAAATTCGAAAACTAATCAAAAAAAAAAAATCTACGACGATCGCGGGTCGAACCCGCGATCCGCGCGACCACGGATCGCGGGTCGAAACCGCGATCCGTGCGACGGATCGCGCTATAAAAGCGCGATCCGACTCGTTTTTTTTTTAAAATTTTTTAGATTTCAGTTTTTAAGTTTTTGAGTTTTCAGTTTAAGTGTTGAGTTAAAATCAGTTAATTTTTGAGTCAGATTATGTTTTCAGTTAAAATCAGTTAATCTCAAGTAATTTTTATTATCTTCTCGGGTTCGCACGACACTTCTCTTCTAGTTTTTCTTCCATTCGGAGCTCGCACAACTCTTATTTCCCAGCTTATCTTGGACTCAGGTAAATTTTACACAATTTTTTTACTTAAGAATATTTTAAATTAAGATTTAATTTCTTTGTTAAATTAAAATTATTTGGAATTGTTTTGTTATTTTCTATTATATTTAATTTTAAATATTAGTTGTATTTATGTATCTGTTTATAATTAAATTAAATGTATATACATTTAAAATTTGTATAACGTACATTTACGAAATTTATTATATAATATAAGTATTTGGAATAGTTATTTATTATTTTCTGTTAAATTAAAATTTTAATATTAGTTGTATTTATGTGTTAAATTGTTATAGCTTTCATTTTATCTATGACATGCAATTTGTCATGAAATGTACGAGTAAATTATTTTTTAATTATTATAATTAATTCTGTTTTTATTTTCATGAACAGTTGTTTTGACAAAATGAGTCATTTAAGTAAAGTTGCTCTGTACAAAACGAACGTGAGTATAATGATGCAGTGGATAGAGAGTCTATTTCCCCACTTCTCGGAATACCAAATTGCATTTTCAGAGTCAATGATATTTGCACAAATGTAAGTACCAAAATAATTCATATTATGTTAATTTTCTAAATATTTAAATTACATTTTTTTAATTGATGTATTTTTCACAATATATTTGAATATATTATAGCCGGAGGCTGTTTTGGAATGTCGTGCACATCGTCCAGTAATTCCTTTCCACGATTATTTTAGTCAAGCACTCAAAAATTTGGGATTATATCAACTTGCTCAAACAAAAAACATACAAGGACAGACAATAGATTGATTACTGCACTTGTAGAGCGTTGGCGTCCTGAGACTCACACTTTCCACTTACCGGTTGGGGAGGTTGGATTAACATTGCAGGATGCTAGCTGTTTGTGGGGTCTACCTATCAGTGGTATTCCAATAATCGGGCACAGTGATCGAGACAGTCGTGAGTTAATTGGAAATTCCTTTGGGATTGATATAAACGCCGAGATTATGAAAAAAGGTAAAAGAACGGTAGGAGGAGATGACCCACAAATGTTCAAAGAGTCCGGATTTAGCATCAGTTTGCAATGGTTGCGGGTAAATTACGGGAATCTGCCAGAATTTCCCACAGATGAAGAAGTGGCACAATATACACGGGCTTTCATTTTAGATTTGTTTGGATCCATGGTTTTCCCTGATAGCTCTGGGACAGGTGTTCCAGTTATGTATTTGAGGTTTTTGCAGGTGTTGGACAAGCCGATAGTATACAATTGGGGTGCGGCCGTGCTTTCATGTTTATATCGCAACTTGTCTATTTCATGTCAAACTGGAAAAAGGAACATTGGTGGTGCATTGTTACTTCTTCAACACTGGTCTTGGACTCGGTTTCCCGTAGCCCGGCCGAGACACGTGGGTCATGCTGAGTGTTTAGGTGGAGACGACCTAGAATCGCGACCACCATTTGCTATTAAGTGGCAATACCCACACACTTATGAGGTTAGTGCCGCACATAATTGTCTTACACATTACAGAAATGAATTTGAATGTATGTTGGATGAGCATGTAAACTGGCAGCCGTATTATGAAAGTATGATGTTGCTTCCTGGCCTGGTATTTACTACTGATGCTGCATATTGGCTTGCGAGAGTGCCTTTGATTCATTTCTGGATGATTTCATGGCATTATCCAGAAAGAACTATGAGACAATTTGGATTTTATCAGACGACGCCACCGCCAGAACCTCATCCGTGGATAGAACTCAAAAGACTTGATAAGATAGTACAGGCGGCTCGACAGAGAGATGATTGGTCAGCGAAGCATGAAATTTACATACGAATGTGGGACAGACCGCATATTCTTCATGAGGGTCGACCATATGATCCGAGAAAAAATCGACGGTATCGTCAGTGGTTTCAGCATAATGGTATGTACACAGTCTACATACGAGGCCAAATAGAGTTCGGTTTGGAAAGGCCGTTGCCACCCCCACGTGATTCTATCGAAGACTTAGGTTACGTTCCTGGTGGACCACGTATTCGACGTATGGTACGTTTTCTGAACGACTTTGACGATTATTGTTTGTTGTGTTTACTATCTAATTTTCAAACTACAATTGCAGGGCTTACGTGGTATTCAACGGGCTAAATTTGTTATCAAGCAGCTGTACAAACGTGGAACTAAGGGACTGTGTAAAATGTTGCTGAAGAGTCACCAACTCGATGCTGTCGATTGCGATCAGGTGCACGAATTTGAAAGAGTATTGTGCGATGCTGGATTACCTGCAGATGTGGAGTCGATTCCTGAAGATGATGATGGTAATAATGAGATTCGTGATGACTGTCCTGTACCTAGAGTTGCAGACCAAACAACATATAGTTTTAGGCTATCGAATGCATCATACGATGATTTTGTCCCAGATTCATCGCAGTTTAGAGGTTCATATACATACGATGACATCGGCGCAGGACCATCGCAGCCAACCCAGTTTGGATCTTCTCAAACATATGGTGACATTGGAGCAGGACCATCGCAGCCAACGCAGTTTGGGCTTTCCCAGATTCCTGAAGATTATCCAACTTATCAGACACCCGGTACTAATTATGATACCCCTCAGTTGCCGCAAACAGACTTCGAGACTTTGTTCGATGGTATATTCAGCCCATTAACTGACCAAGGGTACACTTGTGAATTAAATCATGTACCTTCTATAGTTTACGAGACTCAGTCACCTCATTTGCCTGTTCAAAATCAGTCACCTTTTCGACCTGTTGAGTCTCATTCACCTGTTGAGACTCAACCCTATTCTGAGTTGGTTCCATACGTTTTCTCTGATGATGAAGAATCAGTGCATGTTGTGACTCCAGTCGGTCGAGGGTGCCGACGCAAGATGAAGACAAAGATTTTCACTCCCACGCAGTAGTTCATATTGTAATTGAGTTGTACTCACGGTTGTACTTTAAGATCTTATGATTTTGTTTTGTCATCTTAATTGATATGGTTTGACTTATAAATAAGACATTATAAACATTATAAACATTACAACACATTCAACAATACAACACATTCAACAATACAACACATTCAACATTACAATACATTAAACGTTACAATACATTCAACATTACAATATATTAAACATTACTATACATTCAACCTTCCCTTACATTGCAACAATCCCTTGTGTGATTAATCGAACCACAACCTGTACAATGACCCGGACCTATCCTTCCTTCCATGACATCCATCGTCATCGGTAAACGTTTTGACCTTCTCCTTCCTTTCTTGACGAGAGTTCGATCAGGTATTATTTTGTCTCCCATATATTCAGGTCAATCCTCTTCCTTCCCGTACACATCGAAGTGACCCTCCCATGTGTGCACTAGAGAGTTGACACTGTAGTACGAATGTGTATATTCATTGACATTGTAGTTACGTGCGGCACACACTGCCAAAACATGACTGCAAGCGATACCTGTATTTTGTAGTCCCCGACACTTACACTTCGGTCTGGTGCCGTCACGTAGAATCACCTTGTAACTACGATCCCTCCTAGATCCAGTTCTGCTCACTCTTTCATGTTTGGATATGACCTCATATACTCCTGTATCGAAATCAGTTATTTTCACCTCATGTTGACATGCAACTGCTGCAGATTTTTCCAATATTTGTGTAACCCTCTCGGAAAAGATGTGTCCTCTTTGTGCCAACACATGTGCATGTTGTCTTCTGTTGTTGAACCACTCCAACAGTTTATAGTATGTCGCCTCTACAATTGCACAAATGGGTAAACCACGAGCTTTTTTGAAAACATTGTTCAGACACTCTACAACATTGCTTGTCATTATTCCCCATCTTTGGCCTACGTCGTGACACAACGACCACTTACTAGGAACCTCCGGTTCATTCTCATTTGTTTCATCTTTTTTCCCTATCCCTTTTATGTATTGTAATGCATCTTTACTCCAATACTCAACTTGCTCCAAACTGACTTTGAAATCCCACGGATTACTGTGTCTGCATGCTGCCTTGAAGGCGTCAACTGCATATTGATTCTTACAATTTTTTAGCAAGTTTTCGGCAAGATGTTGTGCGCATAAACGGTTAACTGCTTCATTTCCTTCCTCGTGCCAACCATAACCGGGATTCCTAAAAATGTGTTTAATTGCAGCATGTCGATCAGATATGACACATATCTTCCTATCTCCAATCACCTCTCGTCGCAACCATCTCATAAACCATCCCCAATTGGATATATTTTCCTTCTCAACGAGCCCAAATGCAAGAGGCAGTAGTTGATTCTCAGCGTCATACCCAACAACAACAAGTAACCTTCCTTCGTATATACCTTTAAGAAATGAGGCGTCTATGCTGATAACAGGACGCAGATATTTGAATGCCTGAATACAAGGACCAAAAGCCCATGCTGCACATTTAAACTGACGGACACCAGCGCATGGTAAAGGGTCAGAATGAACTACAACTTTACTTCTAGGATTTGATTGTTGAATAGCATTTAACAATTGAGGCAACAAAGCATATGAACCCGACCAACTTCCAAACATGTATGCAATAGCAACCAGACCAAACACATGTTTAATCGGGAGAGAGACATTATTTTCGACATCTTCACGGATGATATCAGCCATCATCTTTGCAGTCAGCTGAGCATGATCAAATCGGGCAGCTGTGGACCTGCATATATGCTTATACGAACATTTTCTTATAGACCATGCATCACCCGAACCGGTCCGTGTAGCGTACAACATCCAGCTACAATTTTCATCTTTACATCTCACCCTATATTTGCTGTCTCACCAGGCACAATTTGAAGACTGTGAAGAGAGTATAATTTCAATATTTGATATTATTACCAATTATTAATAACTATAAATATAAGAATGAAAAAAATAATTACCTCAAATAACACCAGGAAAGACACACGGATCAGAAAAATTAATATTACCAGGCACAATTTCAAAACTGTGTGGAGAGTAGAAGTGGAAATGTACGAGGAATTGAAAAAATAATTGGATTGAAAAAAAATGGACGAAACATGTATTTATAAGAACTCGCGCCCACGGATCGCGGCTCCGATCCGCGATCTGCGTAGATTTTTTTTTTTGATTAGTTTTCGATTTTTTTTAAATAATTATTATTTAAAAAAATTATGGATTTTCATTAGCGTTTTTATTATTTATGTTTTACCAACTATTTTCACGACACTTGTATTTTGTCAATCTTATATTTTTGAATTTTTTTTCCTTTATTTTAACTAGGTAGTTAAAACCATTTATTTTAATCTTCTTCCCAAAATAACATCCAAGGCGCCATGCATAACTTGTGTTGCATAATATTCTCCTTGGGCTCAACATTTATGAAGATTCATCCTAGTGAACTTCCATTGGATCAGTGTTATTGTGGACTTTTAAAGGAGGGGACTTTTAATTGACCATAGAAAAAGAAAGGTATTTGGTGGAGCTGAAAACATAGATATGTCTTGGCAAATATAAAAAATTCATGCAATTTGATACATACGACACATCACCGCTGTTGTTTGAGAGAGAACTTTGTTTTCGTCATACTTAAATACAACTAAACTACAACAGACAGCAGGTCAAGCATAATGCATCTAGAAGCCACAACCGTAATAAAAGAAAAAAGTACAAATTACCTGTTGCTTGGGAATAATAATGTAATCCGAACCGTACAGAGAAAATATTATAAACAGAATGTCTTCCATATTTTCTAAATTTGTAACTATTTCATCGTTATAAACAGCACCAAATATGTCCTCAAATTAGGTCGCCAAGACATTTATTCACCACTCTTCCACTCGACTTGCAGAATTGCAGTGTTTACAAGCAAAATTCTTACCAATCCAATAACTGACCTACCTCGACACTTGCAATTGCTGCTTAGAACTAACATTCATTCTTTATCAAATCGTTGTAAACCTGAATGCACGTATCTTAGAATTATCAACTTTCAGAACAAGCAAGTTCTTGGGTGAGACACAACAGACAACTAAAGAATAGGTTCAGGGATGTACAAATGAATCGCGAAAGCAGATACAAACCATCTCCGAAGCTACAAACTCATCTCCTTAGGCAAGCTGATTTCCAAGAAGTATAAGCTGCCAAACAAAGTTGAACAAATATCAAACCAGATGCATATTGATGCAAATTCAGCGAATAATTAGCTCAAGGTGACTCGACTAAATATATAAGCTAGACAATGGTAGCCCTATCGAGGTTAATGTCACATCTTGGGGTGTCGACGATTTGTCAAAAAAAGAGAAGTAAATAATTGTAGTATCATTTGCCTAAGAAAATATGCCAGAAGTTCTAACTGTGGTATCCCTCCCCCACAAAACCACATGCTCCATGGCCATGACATTAAGAGTTCATATATTTTCAATGAAAAGGTTTATTGATTATTATTTCAGTTAATCAATTTGGTCAACTTAAGGCAATTCTTACCAAACTTGTACGGTGTGTTTCTTCTGAATAAATGTCATTTCATGTGAGAGAGTACTCTAGAGTAGGGCTGTAAATGGGTAATATTTTACCCGCAACCCGCCCTGCCCCGCCCCGCCTAATGCGGGTAGCGGACAAAAAAATGTTACCCGCCAACCCGCTAACCCGCCACCCGCATAACCCGCCTAATAAGCGGGGCGGGTTGCGGTTGTCTTGCAACCCGCCCCGCATAACCCGCAACCCGCCTAATCAAATATATTATTAATTTTTTATATACCAAAATCATTTTAATGTTTCAATTTTACTCATAACCATTAACCCACCTTACCAAATCATTATTCAACACTAACCAAATGTCTAATTTTTCACACAACACACATCCAATTTCCCAAAAAATACAATGAGTAATTACTATTTTTCAAGTTTTGATGTTCTTTTATTTTTCTTAGAAAAAATCAAAAAAATTTAAAAAACCCGTCAAACCCGCCCCGCCTCACCTAGTCCAACCTTATGCGGGGCGGGTAGCGGTTTTTTATTTTTGACCCGCCCCGCCCCGCATACCCGCTTAACTTATGCGGGGCGGGTAGCGGTGGACCAAAAACCCGCCCCGCCCCGCCCCGCTTACACCCCTACTCTAGAGTAGTGCACATAATATGGTTCCCAACATGGGTTGAAGTCGAATTAAGTCAACAAACTTTATTCAGAAATTCAGAAAATAAAAAACTAATACAATATCAGGTAAAAAGTTTCAGTAAATCTAGGTTTCTTTTTTGAAATAAAATTGGGTAAATTTCCAAAGATGTAAGATTTTGGCCATTCTCCTGAGTAATTGGTGGAACTTAAGAAATTTAAGCCAAAATCAGGAATTTTTATATAACAGTGGAACTTCAGAAATTTCAGATTTTTTTTATTGTCCCTACTTTATTGGATTAACATTGAAAATTTTATAATTCCCCATGACAGTTAACTTGATATTGTCATATTGACGATTGGCGAATGAGCACGTCTACTATAGAATTATAGGAAACATTGGTATATAATGAGAACATGATATTTTGTTATGTAAAAGTTAGTTCCTTCACTATAGTTTCAAGTCCAAGATACTAATATAATTCTTACAAATCATAAATATATCTAGATGTTTAATATTGTCCATAAAATATAAGCCCAGAATCCTATGTTTCGGTAGATTTCCGATGTTTTCCCAGTCACCAACTCCTGACTCCCAATCTTCAATGTCCATTCTCTGAACCAAAACTATCATTTTGATCATTGGTTCTAACATCTAAGATCTAACTAAATTTGCATAATTACTCTGAGTGCTTTCTCAATGGGCATAATGAAAAGTGCAGTTTAGAACTTTAGACAGCATTTAGATGTGGTTAGGTACCAAAGGCAATCTATATCTCTGCATGGGATTATGTTTGGAACTTTATGCTTTTCATTATAATAACACACCTTGCGGACATAAAAGCCATGCCAAAGAAGACAGCCTTGACAGCATGTTTCTGCCCTGCATAATCAAATGCCAGAGGCAGCATCTCGTGCAGAGTGAGGAATGCCATGACTCCACCCACTGTGGCAAACATAACAAAAGGGTCAATGGGTGAATTTCTGAAATCAATTATTACTTCAAACCAGATGGTGGAGAAAATACCTGATCCAAGTAAGCCCTCGAGAATTTGAGGGTTTAAGCTTCTAGGAAACAAGTAAGCTGAAATAGATCAAATATTTGAAATTGTGAAATATCCTTAAAGGCTATATGTCTTGTAATCATACATCGTCAGATATTAACAGAAGTAAATGTAGGCCATCCGAGAGATGAGTAAAATTATTATTGATGCCATTTTTTTCCATAGTTTCAATTGCATGATGGCAAGACACGCACTATAGTATGTCCAAATGGTGTTGTAAAATTGCAACAAGAAAAATATACTGCATGAAAAATATAGCCATTACCTCTTTCATGCATGTATCCGTCATTTTCTAAGGCCTTGCTACTAGAAAGTTAATTAACAGATTAGCCCAACATTAGGATAACAGATCCACATAGTATAACCGACGTATATTGAAGTAGCACCTTAAAATCCAACGAGTGAAAAAATATGACAAATCACAAACTGAGGAGGTCCTTAATTATTACAACTTGGTCTAACGTCTGAATACTGTAATTTCTAGATGACTACGTGATTCAGTGCACTGACATAAATTAGAATTGTATCTACCTAATCTGTCCCAAATATTTAAGCCTAAATGATTCCTAGATTACAACCCAACTTCTAAAACTAGTACAATTTTTTTTAACAGGCCTATATGATTTTCAAACCTCTAAACTATTCTAGCATTCTCATTCCTGTTTCTTCAGAAAGACCATATTCCAGAAGGTAAACTGAATTTTAAGAGTTGGAAGTTGTAATTTTTTTGTTAACATGCTGGTTCCCAGAAATCACAATGCATATAGTTTCTAGCCTTCTGAAGTTCACGATGTTGAGAGGGATTGCAGAATATGTATATGACATATGAGAAATGTAAACCTGCTGCCTTCTATCTTTCATGTCCTTCATATGGACATCCTCCAAGGGAATTGAGATTACCTTCGAAATTTCTGAACAGAAGCTTCCAGCTTTTGTTTTGGAGGTTGAATATGAAGAAAGTCAGTAGTTGGTCCAAAGTTTTGATTAACAGTTATCTTCTTTGTAACATTTTTATTAATTGGTTTCTTTGTACCCTTACAGACAACCACTTTTTAAGGTGAAGGCTAGATTGTACAAAGGCATAATACCCACTCAAATAAAATTCACAGGACTACATGTCTATACTCCAACGAACAGCAAAATAAAAAGCAATACACTTCGCATATTAACAAAACATGATTCCCCAAAACTACAATGGAATATTTTTCTTCATTTGGAAAAGATTTCAATAACAAACATCTGAAAAGAAAAACAGAAAAAAGATAAGTCAAGTGCAGTCAGCACTCAGCAGCAAGATATTACCTACAATAACAACACCCAATGGCTCAGCAAAACCAGATAAGGATGCCAGTTTAAATGCTTCCCATTTGCTGTTAATATAGAAACAAGAGAGGTTTCAAGTTAGACGCCAGTTGTTTCTCTTTCCAGAACTGCTTTTTAGTAATTTCCTTAGAAAACCAATAAGGCTGCAGAAACATCATATGAGTAGTTTGGCCATCATTCACGTTAGTTACTAATAAGCCAAAGAATATGGTAGCAAATGGTCTAAAAATAAGAATAATCTCAGTCGAAGGACATGTACATTTGCTATTCAAGTCTAGGCAACCCTCACAGCAGATAATTACCTTTCTGTGGCAAAATAGATAGGAAGTGCTACTGCAACTCCCTGAAAGAGAAACCTACAGATTATAAATATAAGTATGATAGCAAATTAAAGTAGATTGGTGGATTTAAATGCTTAGACTTAATGATTCGAGATACAGGGGACATTTACTAAGTGAAGTAGAAAACTGGAACAAGAAACAAACGATAGATTTGGACATTCCCAGAGCATGAAACTTCCACTTGAAGTTCAATGAAGGGAATTACATTCCTAAAATATAATGAGAAACACCATGAAATAAAAATAAGATAATATCTCCAATATCCAAATCAATTGTCACATGTACCTCTGGAATATTATGTAAAGCAATAGCTAGAGCCAAGTTAAGACCAACTCGAAGTCCCTTCAAAACAAATAGTTGAAATCAGTTCCTCCCACTCGTAAGTAGTTTGCCAATGACTTAGAGACCTATTAAAAGCTACAAGAAATAACAAGGGAGACGTGGTTATTGCATACCTTCATCGAACCAAGGAACACTGCCATTCCCTCAGGAAAATTATGTAAGCTTATTCCTACAGCATGAGGGAAAAATTAAGAAGCAAGGCATCACACCAAGCATATCTTTAGAAAACCAAAAATAGCTTTAATGTAACCTGAGACAATTATTTACATTTCGTAAAAGCTAGGCCCAGACAGTTTTTTCATGGAATTAATGGTTAGCTGGACATGAAATTTCCCTCTAGTATCTTCCACTTTGCATCATGAATAAACTAAAAATACAATATATTTGGATCATACAATTGCAAAGCAAAGCTGCTAATTGGTCAACCCAACTCCTACATGAATACTTATTCTACTGGAAATCTTATAAGTTGATAACTACAGCATACACAACACTATGACGGAAGAAAAGAGGAAACAAACATAATTAAGTGTCATAACACATTTGACATGCAAGAAGTACAAACTTACATCATGCTTATTGTATACCGACTTAGTGAACTCACAGTTTTACATTATTGTTAAATATTAATAATCAAACCCTGCAGTGCAACAGTGCAGCATTTACACAATTCATTTTCTCTTAGAGTTGTCGAGAAGAGAACTAAAAAATATTGTTGACGCACGTCAAACATTCGTTTTAATTTGAATGAAAATTTTACTTTTCTGAACAAGGATATTAGAACAAAAGCAAGCGTCTGCAACCCCCCATTCAACTGTAATATGACTAATTGCTATTGGAAAACAAAATATGGAATGCATACATAGTAAGCTGTCATGCTGTCTTTTCTCAAACATGTTGAAAACCTTTTGTCAAACTATTAAGTTGAGAGAACAAATAAATAATAAATAAAGAAGAAACCAATTGCTGTGATGATTCCACTGAAAAACACTTGACGACGGTGCTTCTTCATCAAGTCTTTCTCTGATTCCTTGTTGCCAGTTTTCTGTGTTTCAAAGAACAAATTCAAGAAGGATCCTACAAGGGGTAATCTAATATAAAAATTTCATGCTGAATTTTTTTTGAGAAACCTTTTTAGCATAAGCGCCAGACTTTGGAACTAGTGTTGGTTCTGGTATGAAATTGACAATAAAGCCAAATGTGATGACGCCTGTAAAAAACTGCATTGTAAAGAACATAAATGGAGATGTCATCAATATAAATTAAAGAACATGCACAAGTGATTGCTCATATTCACAAAATCACAGAAACAGAAACTATATACGCATCTCTATAAGAATTAACTGTAATATCTTTTTTTTCTATTGAGAGATAGCTCACCCAAAGGTTACCCTTTAAGAACCCAATATTGTTCAATGCATTATGCGCCAAGTCGAAAAATGATATACTCAACATCAGACCAGCAGCAAAACCCTAAACACAAGGAACATGAGAATGTAAAGTAGATATTAGGAAAAAATAACTAAAAAGCTTGAAAAACTTTAGAAGTAACTAGCACCTGTAAAAGACCGAGCGTCTTTAGATTGGGAGTTTGATTCACAACCACAAAAAGTGCACCTGATTCAATCGTTCCAATTGTTTTAGTAACTGTACAACATTAGCTTAACCCCAAAAAGAACTTCTATTCAGTTAGAACAACCAAATGAAGCACCAATATTTCTCCAGCTTCACTTATCTACTCCACCCAACAAGCAAATCTAGTAAAAACCTTTTGTCCAAGTAACAATGTAAAATTTATGCTAACCGACTCAGCCAAAAAAAGAGGCATCCATTCAAAATCCAGGGAACATGAATCACAGCTCTTTAAGTCAGCTCCCAAAATAGTCCGACATTTATGACACAACCAGAAAATCTCATTTTCTTTGTTTTCAACTGTCCAAGTTCACCCTAAATGTTGCTCTAACATGTTGTAGTTGGAAAGAAAGTTAATCAGTTATGAACCATATATCTCAAGTATGAGCAAAAGGACATGTTTAAATCCCGAGGACTCCATTATCCAATATTTGTCACCAAGATCAACATGAAAGTAACCGTCCGAACTAAAAACAATTTTACTTCCTATAGAATCCATGCACATGAACAGAAGACATGGATAAAAGTCCCTATGATGCTAGTCTTCTACGGAATAATTTTTTTGATAATGTATTTCTATGGAAAAATACCATCATTTCTTAACACAACACCATCCCTTAATTGCTTAAACCAACCTTACAATTAGATATGGCACATTAAATTTGAAATAAAACCAACAACTATCCAACCCAAGAACAAGTGAAGAGGAAATTGATGGAAGCTGTCATAAACCTACCTTTCTACTAATATGACTCAGTAGGCGACATGAACAACTATGTGCAAAAAGTAGTTATTCTTAAAATAGTGTTTAGCAATCAGCACAATCAGCCAAGTACGGTTTGAAACAACAAGACATATTATATGATATATATGGTAGAGGGGTTGGGTGACCCCCAGGATTTTGAGATTTCGCACCATTTGTGAAGACAACTTGGGTTCCAACTTCATGTATTTTTTATTTATTAGATTTCTGACCCCATATTGTCCTGTTTTACAAACAGACATTCTGGGTTACGCCCCCCTAGGTTTTTCGAATACCAATAATTAGATATGTAGATTATAATTTATATATCTAATGAGTCTACCTAGTTAAAAAAAACAATAAATACCAATTTATTGGTTTATACCCAATCAAAACTAAGTACCGAAAAAGATAGTCATAGACTTGTAGTATTTTAGGTTTGTAATATTTTTATTATCCTTATAAACTCCGACCTCCTGACTTGAAATTCTGGAACCGTCCTTTTGAAACAAAACTACATAAGCTCTTAGAATCCCAATCCTAATAAATTATACAAAATAAAATAAAATAAAAGACATGCCTAAATTAACCAAAACTGAAATGGGGAAAAGAGGGAGCGCTACCGAAGGAGGTGCTGAGGCCGCCGACGAGGGAGAGGGCGAGGGCGACGAGGACCTGCGACTCCATGGCGTCGTCGGATTAGGGTTCCGGAAGGGAGAAGTGAAAAAAAAGGAGTGTGGGGGAGTTTGTGAGAGGAGTTTGTTTGTTTTGGGGGTCGAGATATATATATATAGAGAGAGAGAGAGAGAGGAGTTATGACTGCTATGTGTGTGGGGCCCCGTATTTCCATTGTGTGGGCCCCACCGACGGCAGGTGTCGTGCCATCGGATTTTTTTTTGGGGGGGGGGGGGGGGGGTTTGGGAATCCATTTGGTTCACACTGTAGGGTGAGAGAATCGAACGAAATAGAACTTTAAAAAACGGTCAATATGTTAGAACCAAATGTGCTAATAATAATAATGATAAGTGTGTAAAAGCTAATATTCGGTTTGTATTCCTATTCAAATTCTTAATTTCAATATTTTTTCATAAATTACATATTCGTATTCGTTATATAAATATGATATAAATATAGCAAAAACTATATATAATTTGTATCCGGAGCAGTTTCAACCCTAACGGTCAACTAAAATGTAAGTTATATAGTTTCATACTTGACAAATGGAATGTACAATGATGATCAAACACCAACCGGGTAGACTTGAGACTTGATTCTTAAAGCTTTAGGAATATATATATATATATATATATATATATATATATATATATATATATATATATATATATATATATATATATATATATATATATATATATATATATATACACATGTTAAACTTCGAACCATGTTCGGTTGGATATGTTCATATGTCACCTATTTTGGACTTCTAATCGTGTCATCGATGTTTTCCCATAAAATATTTTGTACTATCGACAGAATTCCGTATTATTTTTATGTTTCGAGTCCTTTTTTATTTATTTTGCGTTTGGATCGATGAGATTCTACGTTCATTAGTTTTGCAAGAATCCAATTTCTGAAAAGCAAAAGTATTATTTACTTTAAAAAGGTCATAATCCAGACCAAATGACCCAAAAATTGTTGGAATCACTCCCTTCAAATGATTATGCAAAGATTCAGTCTCCGCAGAAATCGTACACACATGTATTTGGTATTCTTGTTCACTTTCTTTCTTGAATTAACCAGCATAAAATGGATTTATTTTATTCTTTGTAGTTTATTTTTGGTAATAAATGTTTGTAGTTGAGTTCCACTACCAATCAACCTTCAGGCTTCAGCAATATTCAGACCAATAGCATTCTTCTGAATTGAACACGATCTTGAAACACATTAATTAACCAAATAAAAACATCATCCAAATGCATGACACAAGTTTAATAAAAGTGTGCCTTTAATTTGCTGTTCTTAATTTACTATGGTTTCATTATTGTAAAGTATATATGTATTTGTAGTTGAGCTCCACCACCAGACAACATTCACCAAAACATCAACCAAAAACGTCTTTGGATTAAGAACACAACATCCACTGCTGCTAATTTGATATGCAAATGGTTATTAAATAATCAACATAAATCTCGAATCGTGCTCCAACAAAATTATAAGATTCGATTAGAATCTAATATTATAAAAATTGTACTAATGGTCATCTCTATCGAAGGGATGAGAATTAGAACCATAATTTACACACGTAGAAAATCTTAATTTATTTAGCAATGGATCAAAAAAAATTAATTCGAAAATTAATTATAATATACATATCTATTTAATTTTAGATAATATCTGAATACCAATTAGTATTCGAACTCTGATCACGATCCGACTAAAGATTTTTAGAAACGTTAATGTCTTATCTATTTCTGTATGACTTTGTCGGTATCAAAATTGCATATTCTTGTTAAAATGCAACCATATATTTGAATCGATGTTTCTCTTGGAATTAATGTATTAGTTATGAGCCATATAACGAGATTTAATTCAAAATACCAAATTCTAATTACTGACTACACTTGTTTATATGAAAACCCTACAAGACGAGGAAAATCACATGACATTTGTGTTACTATTATTTTATTCGTGCTGGGTTCTTAATATTTTTTCATTTATTTTTCCTTAATTATCTGCAGTTATACTTATGTTTCTAGTACATAAATTGCTTTATATGTCCAGCAAAAAGCCAAAAACTGATTTCTACTAGAAACAAAAAGTAAAAGTTAGTTTTCACAATGGGATTTTAATCCTCCAATCTTTTAGGTAGAGAATAGACTAAACTAAAATATCTTCTTGAATGCTCTACCAAACAACCATAACAATTTCAAGATAAAGATGCAATTTAACAATTCCATTTTCCCTATCCACAAGTATACATCAAATAACTCCAACCACCTATGGCTCTCCTCCACACTCTGATCCCAACACTCAACCAATTGAACCCAAGAATTAAACCCATTTCTGCAAATCAAATCCAAAATCCAAATCCCCAAACCATAACAAAGAAATGCCTAAGGTGCAACACTCTCTACATCCCAAAAGAAAACTCCCCCACAGCTTGCTCTTTCCATGGTCACATCACAGGTACTTCTTTTCATTTCTAAAAAATATAATAGGATAATTCATCTGTGACATCACTAGAAAAATTATGGTGTTTTTTTGTTGATTTGTATTTGTACATTTTTTAAGATTTTTTTCTGATTTATTTTAAATAACTAACTAAAACTTAGGTTGTGACTCAGTTCGGTAATCGTGTTTGCTTCTGCTTAAATATTTTGTAATTTATTATTATTTTGAAAAGGTACATTTACTGTTTTTCTACTACCCTAATTTTTGTAAAGATACTATAACTATAGAATGTCAAGAAAATGAAGTTAAATGCCCGATTTAAACTATTTTATAGACCAAACACTATCAACTTGTTGGCAAAATTGGTTTTCATGCATTTTATTAAAAAAAACATTTGCACAACAATAATAGAAGTACATTAAAGACCCTTTATAATAACTTGGCTAGCTAGCTGCCATGCTTTTAAGATTTTCTTATATTTACAAGCATACTGGTACTTGATTTTTATTGCGATGCTTGACTTATTGAGAGACCATTTTCATTCATTCACTAGTTATTTTGATGCACTAGGTGAGAAGGGTCTCTTCTCACTCGCTCCGCCCCACCAAGGGATCGATGGGGACTGGACCGACAAGAGTGGAATCATCGTCTACAAGTGGAATCCGAAAGACGATCGTCCCAACACCGGAAGACGCAATTGGAAGAAGAGGTGGAGTTGTTGTTCTGAGTATGGAGAGAATGTGCCGCCCTGCCGTCGTGGATGGCACGTGTCATATGACGACGGATTCACGCTTTTCTAGCCGTTGGTTTGCCCTTTAGCGACAGTTTGGCAATGGGGTACTAGCAAATTAATAGAGGTGACCTAAAACATGATAAATAAATAAATTAGTGCATTTGTTGTTTATTGGCCCATATATTGGATTCTTGTGTCTTCATGTTAACGTTTGATCTTTGTTTTTACCAGTGGAGGATAGGGAGGTGAGTTAGTCATTTTTAGTAGGAAAATTTAACTTTGTATGCCTCAAGTAACTCAACCTCTGGAAAAAAATCTCACTTTGACATCCTCTGAAAAATATGCTTATCTTTATATTTCTTCCCAAAATACTATTACCTAAGTCGTATGACCACTACCATCCTCTCTCTATCTATCTATCTATCTATCTATCTATGTCTCAATATTTGAAATTGTTTTAGAAATCGATCGGGTTCGATAGTACTCGATGGTACGTGATAGATAGTGCGAGTCCGTGTATGCTCGATAGTTATACTTGGCTATGGTTGAAATGATGTGTTCTAAAAGTTTACTTTTATATGTATTTTATTATGAATAGAATGTATAAACATTTTGTTCTTTGATTAATGTATTAGTCTTTTAGAAGTGTTAACGAAGAGACCATTGGTACTTAACCGTAGAACTATAAAAAATAAAATGGTTTACAAAAATCAAAAAGTAATTCACAATCATGGTGATTAAAATAGATTATTAATCACCGAGATAAGATTGTCATGTTGGTTAAACGATATTGTATCTCTATAAGTATTTAACAACATAAGTATATGAAATGGAAAATATTTCTTTCATATGTTGAATTGACCTAACAAATGAAACATTATGAAATTGTGTTTGTATCATTAATGTTTCATTGTCTTTAAATCCTAAGATATGAGACCTATATCTTTTCACATAAGGAGTGTATGATTTGATTATTATCAAAAACTATCATTAAGTATAATGATAAATGTATTAGTTGGTTATACATGACTTATGCTGGAAAAGATGATATGTCAAAAGATTATCATTGTCCCTCTTGACTTGAGTGATGATATTGTTGGGTCCATTGATAAAGCAAAATTTATAATGTGCACAATGTAACTTGTGCATAGTTACATATTTATAATTAGCTTAAGAGATCAAGAAATAAATATATAATACAAAGATGACACATTTCTACTTATATAATATTCATAATATCATGGGGCAAGAGATCGACACAAGTGATATTTTACATATCACTAAGTGGATCGTGTTTAGTTCGCGTGAGCAAAACATCTTTATTATTTGGGTAACTATAATGTGTAGCTAGATACCGCTTCTAGTTTATGATATAAAATGTTTTATATCATTGCCAATATAACTTAGATTCTCTAATAGGTCACATCACAAAACTAGAAAACAAGAAATATAATTTTGTATTTTTTATGATGTATTAAAATACATATGATATGAAATTAAATACATATGGTGAAATGACAAAATTAATATGTCGTGAAAAATGACATAGTTAGAATAATAAATAAATTTGTATGAGATGCATATATATTATGGGTATAATATTTTGACATTATATATGATAATATATTACATGATATAATGCGATTTACAACATTATAAGATATGAATTTACTAAAACCCCAAAGTCCAAATTTTGTTGGATATTAATCCAAAATTTGGTAAAGTCAAAAACAGTGAGAAACCGTCCAACCGTTTGCCCATGTTGTTGCATATATTAATAAGGAAATGTTTACTGATTAATGACTGGATTTAATCCACATTTGTCAAAGGTAGTTATGGGATAACGATGTGACCAAATAAACAAGAGATCATGTGCAAAGTGGTTTGCACATAATGTGGTTTAGTGAAGAGATAAACAAGAGATCATGTGGAAAATGATTTTGCACATGATGTGGTTTAGTGGAGAGACTAACAAAGGATTATGTGTAAGTGATTTGCACATGTGGGTTAGAGAAAATTTTATAAATAGGTCATTCATCCATTCATTGTTTACACTAATGCAAAAAATTTCTCTCTCCAATTTTCTCCATCATTCCATCCAAAATTCTCTTAGTTTTAATTGTGTGCTAGAGTTTGGTGAACACTTGGAGATAATTCCGAGACGATCCGACGTGCAACTCGACTTCCGATTGGTAAGAGGGATTTGATAATCCCATAGGTATGATCCAATCCATGTATTTCAATATTAAATAGTTTGTTATACATATTGAAATACAATTAGAAAATTGTGTACATAAAATTGATGAAAAATATGAAAACCGATCCTAATTGCTTGTAAAATTTTAAAAATATATATTCAAGTATAGGACACAAAATCCAACAATGACTCGATTGAATTCGATATGTGTTACATAGAAACTTGATGATGCGCGTTACACTCGTTGGTCATCATGATAAATGTTTAAATGTCGAAGTGAAACGTCCTATCCATGATGGGATGTTTCACTTCGGCAAGGGACATGTTATTAATGCTAAGAGACCCAACCGTTCGACATTCCTTCCTTTACAGGGTCTATAAACCTTTATTATTGCATGAAGAGATGCAACTCTTCATTACATGGTCTATAAAATCAGAGGTTAGGGCATCTTCCATTTAGTTGTGTATTCGATCCCCCTCATTTAGTTGTGTATTCGATTCGTCTCCCCCACCTCCAAAAATGACCTTCCAACACAACCCCAACGATGACTACTCCGATGAAGCTGAGCATATCCTCGGTGGACCAATATGGGGAGGTTGTCACCCGTTGAAATACCGAGAGTTTTACATCTGCCTTATCACATATGTATGTGCAATTTGAAGGCAATGGAGCTGTGATCTAAAACTCCGAACAAGATTAGCAAGAAGTTTTATGTCTGTGGCTCCTCGGAGCCAACCCTTCGCTGTCGGTACTTCATCTGGGAAGATGGAACACTGGTACCATCAGTGGATAAACCTGACCAAAGCGTAATGGACCCAAGGATACATAAGCTACTTTGAAAGGCTGTTAAGTTGAGTCAGAGCCAAGAGATAAATAAAACTATCTTTAGGGTTTGAATGTGACATTTGAGCAGATCATTCTCTTCCAATTGACTTGGGAGAGATTTATAATTTTTGTGTGTTTGTGTTTATGATCTCTCATTGTACTTCGATAATTGTTCAATAAGTCGTTCTTAGCTTGATGTTTGTGTTTGTGATCTCTCATTGTTATCTCTTAGTACCTCAATAGTAGTTCGATAATTACTCGATAATAACTCGTTGATCTATGATTGGAACGAACCATCCTTTATCGGAAACTTTTCAAACGAACAGTCTGAATGAAGTTTCTCTCATTGTTCCCTCTTCGTACCTCCATAGTAGTTCGATAATTACTCGATAATAACTTGATGGTCTACGATTGGAATGAACCATTCTTTATTTGAATTGTAGGGTTTAGGGTTTACAAAAAAATTGCTCGATAATAGCTCGACAGTTGCTCGACGTTGGTCGATGGTTGTTGTATTACCTCTTCGACTATGCCGTTTGCATGAGAAAGTTTGAAACAGTCACACCATTCAAATATTAACAAAAAACAATGTAAACAACATAACGGCTTGTGTAATGACTACACATTTACAAAAAAGCAGGGTTGTCAAAGTTTGCAACTAACACATACATAACAAAAACCAAAAAGTATCATGGAATAAAACATTAACTAGAATAATTAAAATAACTTCACCCTCTTCCTAATCCACCCGGTTTGTTATTCGAAGATGAGAGAGACTTCAACCAGTGGGGTGGAAATTATGCACACCAAATAACCAGTGGACATTAACTTTACCACAGGTAACTGAAAAATAAAGAAAGAGACGATTAAAACCTACCACTGTCGATGAGGAGGTCTACCATCATGTCTTGTACGGTGACCAAGTTACGCTCCACGTCGGCGATCATGTGGTTGAGTTCGTCCAGGGTCTACTTGACCTCCTCCAGTGGTTCCAGAGGCGGTCGTACTATATGATTTTGTGCCCCTATGTAATGTATATATATTTCAAATTTTATACATGCATGCAAGATCGATTATCATATTTTCGATGATTTTATGTACATTATTCTATATATTATTTTAATACATAGTAATTTACATATATATTAAAATAAATAGAAGATGATCATAACCAAAGGTTCTTTAAAATCTTTATGAAGATCCGAAGTTCCGTTGCTCGTCGAATCACCCGTCAATTTGCCACCAAATGTTCACCAAACTCTAAACAAAATTTGAGAGAAAAGAGCTAGCGAATCTATCTCTAAATCAAAGTTAGAATATAGCTAATAACCCATCTAAAGTTCCTGAGAATTTAATCTAAAAAAACTTGAACAATTAAGAGAATTTTCGGATGGATTAATGAGGTGGTTAGGGAGAGAGAGAATTTTCCATTCATTAAAAACAAGTAGGGAGAAAATGCCTATTAATAGACTCTCCCAATACGCACATCATGGGTTATCCACTAACCCATGATCTCTTGCTTTTATCTCCCTTATACCAATCATAAATTAACACATAATCATCCTCATTAATGTTTGACCACAATTGGAATAAATTCAACTCATGATCAACACCAATCCTTTAATAAATTATGGCAAAATCATGCTCACCGGTTGACCGAAATTTGCCTACCGGTCGACCGATTGGCAGTTAATAGCGGTTTCAGTTGGACTATGAAACCGGGTGGTCGATCCATCACACGCTACCAAAGCTACTGTGATTTTTTGGTCGAAGATAACGTATAAATGGTCGACCAATTCAACACGAGAAACGAGTACTGGAAGTTTTCGGTCGGACTGAGCTACAAGTCAGTCGACCGATTACTACCAAGAAGAATTTGCGGAAGTTCCTGGAAGTTTTCGGTCGAACCACGACTTCTACCGGTCGACCGATCAATGCCAAAAATAGTTCCTGGAATTTTTCGATCGACCCATGTGTCCTTCGGGACGACCGTTCACATACGCAACAACTACTGCGAATTTCTGGTCGACTGGTCTCCGAAAACGTTCGACCGTTTTGTCCCAATTTTTGCCTTTATCAAATTTTGCATTTATATCCAACAAAATTTGATCCTTGGGGTTTTTAGAAAATTCATATATCATATAACATATTATCATATGTAATGTCAAACTATTACACACCATAGTACGTACATCTCATATGAATTTATGATTCTAACTATGTCATTTTTCACAACATATTGATTTTATCGATTCACCACATGTATACTATTTCACATGAAACCCGATACATCATATGAACATAAAATCAACATTCTTGTTTTTCAGTTTTGTGGTGTGACCTATAGAAGGATCTAAGCTATATTGACAATGATATGAAACACTTAATATCACAAACTATAAGCGGTATCTAGCTACACATTATAGTTACCCAATTAGCAAAGATGTCTTGTTCACTCGAACTAAACACGATCCATTTAGTGATGTAAGAACTTCACTTGTGTCTATCTCTTGCCTCATGATATTAAGAATATTATACAAAATAGAAATGTGTCACATTTGTATTATATATTCATTTTGATCTCTTAAGCTAATTATAAATTTGTAACTTAACACAAGTCACATTGTGCAGATTATAATTTCGCTCTATCAAGGGGCCCACTAATATCATTATTCAAGTAAAGAGGGGCAATAATAATCTTTTGATGAAATATCTTTTCTAGCATAAGTCGTGTTCAACCAACTATTACCTTTATCACTATTTTCATTGATAACTTTTGACAACAATCAAATTAAACACTTCTCATGTGAAAAGACATAAGTCTTATATCTTAGGATTCAAGATACAGTGAAACATTAATGACACATAACACAATTCCATAATGTTTCACTTGCTAGGTCTATTCAATATATAAAAGTAACTATTTTCCTCTTTTATATACTTGTGTCGTCAAATATATGTAGAGCTACAATACTCTTTAACCAACACGACAATCTTATCTCGGTAATTAATGTTTCATGTCAATTACTATGAGTTCTACGGTTAAAGACCAAGAACATCTTCTTTAACACTTCTAAAAGACGAATACATTAATCAAGGAACAAAATATTTGCACATTCAATTCATAATAATTGACATATAAAAGCAAACTTTTAGAACACATTCCCTTCACATACTGGATACATGACATCATACACGTAGAAGGTGCATCTTTGATGTCGCAAGGCCCCGCTATGCCAGGTCAATTGCACCATCCCGGTTGAGGACCCGACACACATTCGTCGTGCGGCATAACCGCACAAACAGAGGATGTCTTCGATGGGTGAGACATCGACGATGTCGTTGTTGCGCATCATTTTGGGACTGGAAGAAGGCGTTGGTAAGAGAAGTGTAACAGTGTAAGGCTGAAAGAAGGGAATTTTGTTTTATACTATCCTGATGACAGACACGACGTCTGTAGAGAAGGTAACCAAACCATTGAAAACACCCTCGATTATCGAGCTCATGTCGAGTACATATTGAGCTCATCGATCCCAACATAGAGAACTCTCTTTCTTCGTCATATTGCGCACATATCGAGTCTCCCACTTTTTCACATTTTTCTCATAACTGACGAGACGTTTTCAACAGAAGGAAATTCGACCGTCGAAAACACCTTAAAACATGTACGTGCCTTGACAGTCACATTACTTATCAAGCTTAGATCGAGTACGTATTGAGCTCATAGATCCCAACATAGCAACACCTTGAACCACATATTGGTACAGTTTTCACACTTCCCTCTTAATTGCTGAGTTGATGTTTGGTGATAAGGTAAGTGAAACGAAAAAAAACGTCCTCAATAATCGTACCATTGTCGGTCGAGTAAACCATCAAGCCATCATTGAGTGCATATCGAGGTCATCGATCCAAACAAAGATAACTCTCTTGCTTCATCGTATGGAGGTGACATCGTACCGTCAGTGTGTAGTTTTCACGTTTCGCTCTTAATTACTGACGTGACGTCTGAAGGGAAGGAAACTGAACCGTCGAAAATTTTCTTAGTATTTGTGGTGTTGTGGGTCGACTAAATTATCGAGCCACTATCGAGTTCATATCGAGCTCATCGTGTAGAGGGGTATCAACGTCATCAATCCCGATCGATTTCTAAAACAATTTCAAATATCGAGACATAGAGAGAGTGTGTGTGAGAGAGATTCAGAGGATGTTAGTAGTCTCACATCTTAGGTAGTGGTATTTTAGGAAGAAGTGGAAAGATGGACATATTTTTCAGAGGATGTCAAAGTTGGGTCTTTTTTCCAGAGGTTGGGCTACTTGAGGCAGAGAAAGTTAAATTTTCCTTTTAGTATCTACTATACATTTACTAATTTATTTATTTATATCATAGAAATTAATGTCAATATGTTCAAACTAATCAATCAATATGCAACACATTGCCTAATTTAATCTCCACCAACATTAAGGATGTGATGGACTCGAATGGATTAGTGTAAAAATTAGATAAAGAATAAGTAAGTTTATCACATAAATAATAAAGTTTAGTTGTCCATGAGAAACAAGATTATCCCATAAATAGGGGTGTAAGAGGGGCGGGGCCAAAAAAACCTGCTACCCGCCCCACTTAAAGGTGGACTATGCGGGGTGGGGCGGGTTTGACGGGTTATTCCTAAATCAAAGTTTAATACAACAAATCAATCAACTTTCCTTAATATTTTTCATTTTAATCAATGTTTAATAAAAAAATGAATGAAGTTTCCTTAATATTTCCCATTTTTATCAGATAAAAGTTAATCGATGTATGTTTTTAACTAAATATAAAAAAAATATTGCTAAATACAAAGGATCAAACCTAAATACAAGTGAAACATGGGTATGAATTATTGATTATGTGGGTTGCAGGATATGCGGGGCGGTTGCGAGAAAACCGCTACCCGCCCTGCTTATCCACTACCTGCATTATGCGGGACGGATGGTGCGGGTTTGCGGGTTAAACTCATCCTATTTACAACCGTACCTATAAATAAAATGATGCTACTATTTTATATCTCAAAATTTATTGAATTGTTATTCGTCGCCGGAAAACTACTTAAATCGCCCGTGCGAATTACCATTTCGTCATTCTCTCATTTCTACTCATATATCTCGACATTTAACTCTCCTACCACCCCTCTCTCTTCATCTTCATCTCATAATCACAAAAAAAAAATTTCGGAGGTCAGGAAATGAGCCAACGGACACCCCGGTGTACTCGAATCAGGTAAAATATCAAACTTCTTTTGAATAAAATAAATAAATATAGGGGGCATCCGTCGGAGCCGCCTCCCCATGGGGCAGGCGTCTGGCTAAGACGCCACCCCCAGGCGGCGTCTTACTTAGACGTCAATATATTTTTTAATAATTTTTTTTAAAATTATACGGTGTGTTATCTCAAATTATTTCAGTTTCTGTTCCAAGTTTTTTGGTATTAATTGGTAATTGTACGAGTTGGATTACAATGAGTTTTTTGCAAATGATGAAGATTCAAAAAAATTCAGATCCAACAATTTCAAGATCCAAAAAATTTCACCGGCGAGGTGGAATGCCGCTCTCTCACCGGGGGCGAGACCCCCGAATGACCTGTCAAGGTGGTATTTGTAAGTCATGAAGTTTTACCAAATATCGTTCGGGGGTCTCGCTACCTGGTGAGCGAGCGGCATTCCACCTCGTCGGTGAAATTTTTTGGATCTTGAAATTGTTGGATCTGGAAATTTTTGAATCTTAATCACTTACAAAAAAACTCATTGTAATCCAACCCGTTACCACTGAAATCTTGCAACAGAACCTCAAACAATTTGAGATAATACACCGTATAAATTTAAGATTTTTAATTTTTTTTGGGACGAACGTCTTAGCGTGACGCCCCTTCATGGGGGAGGCGTCTGAGTAAAATGCCCCATAGGTGGTGGCGTCTAGCTAAGACGCCCCCATGGTGGGGGCGTTTTACCCAGACGTCCGACCAATTTTTTTTTCTGGGCTTACTTCACCGAATCCAGACGCTTCGCCAGACAAATTCGTTGTGTTTATACTGAGAAAATGAGGAAAGCGTAAGTAGAAATCTTATTTTAAGAGACAGAATGAAATGTGTATTAAATGAATTGTGAAGGGTAAAATGATAATTGTTAGGACGATTTAAGTAGTTTTTCGACAATCAACGGTAGTTCAAAAAAATTATGTACATTTTGGACACAAATTAATACGGGTATACCTTGACGTGCATCTTTAATCAGTTCCTTTCCGAGTTGACTTTAGGGTAAAAAGAACTTTTAGTATATTTCATCACGTCAACATATAAAATCTGATAGATTCCTTTTACAAGTAATGCATTTGTTTGAAGGTTCTTTTCTCATTCTATATATGTTTGTCTTCACACCTAAAGTGGAATCCATAATAATTTTAACGTCAAACCACATTTATGGGTGAGCTAGAGTATCTTGCTATCTTAGACATTTTCACATTAAAAGCTAAATCTCAACTCCCCATTATATTGATTACTATATCAGTTGGTTATTTGGTTTTAATTTTTAAATCTAGATCGGTGGACTCATTATAAAATCAATTGATCGTGAAAGAGAGACGATAATTAATAAACCATAAATTGCAATTGCAATTGCGATTATGGGATCCATGATTGAATTGTTAAACCCCTTACAAGTCCAATTTCGATATAAGTGTAAGCAAGTAACTAACTAGAGATGAGCATGGACCCGGGTTAGGAGTGAGCTTCGGTCCAGGACCGGACCAGACCGAAACCCGAATTTTCGGGAAGTCCGGACCGAAGACCGGACCGAATAGGTTCGGTCCGGTCCGGGTCGGTCCAAAACCCGGATTTTCCCCTTAAATTTTCGGTCCGGTCCGGACCGAAGACCGAATTTCCAAAATTTTGTGGACCGAAGACCGGACCGAAAAAATTCGGTTCGGTCCGGGTGCCCAGACCGGACCGAAATTTGCTCACCCCTAACCCGGTAGCTTGAGTTGAGAGGTTGATTTTCTGGCTCAAAAATGAATCCACGATTAGATAGTTTTGGGCTACGGGTCGTCTTAATTAGATGAGCGCCAGTGAGTTGGATCGAGCTAGGTCAATCTTTGCTCATCCTTACTACTAGTAATATACTTTGAAGAATTTCACAGTAATGTAGTTCTTAAGCTTTGTGAGGGAGTGTTTCATGTATATATACTCATATTATTATGGGATAAGAATTTCTTATTGATACTTTGGTGCATGTCATGTGTTTCATGTACGGTTCAGATTTGATACCAATATGGTACAGATCCTAGTAAAATCTGACATCCAATTTCATATTACGATTAAGAGTTTTAATCTTCACAAATTCTACAAAAAATAATTAGTAGAGATGAATATATTCAAAAATATGTTGAAAACAGACAAATTCTTAATGGAGAGTAGGGCTAAGTGTTATAAATGAATGTTCAAGAGCGTGATTGTCACAATTTAAAGTTAAGAGAGTAAACTAACGATGTGTTTGGATATGAGAGAAATAGAGAGAAAAGAAGGAAAATGGAGAGAAAATGAAGTTGTTTTTTGTTTGGATACAACTTGAAGGAGAGAAAATGAGAGAAAGGAAGGGAAACCCTCTTATACAACTTTCTCTCCAAAATTTGAGAGAAATTGAAAGAAAATTGAGAAACAAATTTTATATCAAAAGTACCTTTACTCATTTCAACCGCCTGATACTTATCCATGTTTTTTTAATCTTTAATGACCTATGTTTACTCCCCTTATTTGCATTCATTACTTTTATGTTTGATTTATTATTAAATATGTTTTTTTTAACTATTCATTACATGAGAGCATGATAGTCATGCAAGTGATTTTTTTGGGTAATTGGCTGAGGTACACCTCACAGGTTGCTTAATTGGCCAAATGCACCTGGGTTTTTGCTATTTCCGCTGGTGCACCTGTGATTCAGTCTTATTTGCGCATATACACCCCGACCATAACTAGGTCCCATGATAGACCAACGACGTGACCAGACTGTTAACGGTTGTTAGGCTCTGTCACTACGGAAAAAGGATTAGGTTGATCGTGTTTTGTAATTGTTTTTATTTGGGTACACTTAATCATGAACCCAGACTTGACCAGAACCCCTAAGTTGCCCGAGCCCAATTAGAAGACGACTCAATCCTAGCCCGAGCCCAATCAGAAGACCACTCGGTCCTAAATCTTATTGATCCCTAAATCCCTAACCATTTACCCTAAAACCGTGATTCACTCGTTACCCCAAAAAACCGTTTCGTTTCTCATCCACAATATTTGGAGAAACCCTAACCCGATTTTCCCAAGTTGGAGACATGCAACCCCAAATCTCTCTATCTCGTTCCCCTATTTTCTGAAACCCTAACCCATTTTCCCCAATATCCCGTGTACCATATTTGCTACAAGGCGAGGAAGGTGCACAGAGGAGAAAGCGACGAAAGGGTCCCGTCGTACGAGATGTCCACACAAGGAGCGGGTTGGTTGGCAAACGACGACAGTGAGTGATTTCGTTTTCATATTGTGATTTGGTTTGCATGTTCTTATTTGTGATTTAGTTGTATATTATGTTTGCATGTTCTGATTTGGTTTTGGTTTTTCTATTTTCATTTGGATTTATTGATTTCCTTCCGATTTGCTATTGATTGCATTTTCATACCACATTTACATGTTTTCAAGTTCATACCACATCTGCTTGTTTGACATGTTTGCATGAACCATAATAACCTTTGTATTTGGTTTGCACCTTTGAATTATTTGGGTTTTTGATGGTTCTATTTATAGACAAACTTGCATGAACCATAATAAGCTTTAGATTTGGTTTGCACCTTTGGATTGTTTGGTTTTTTGATAGTTTTATTTATAGACGGACTCGCATAAACCCTAATAAGAATAACAATTATTTGTAGACAAACTTGCATGAACACTAATAACCTTTGGATTTTGGTTTGCACGTTTGGATTGTTTGGTTTTTGATGGTTTTATTTATAGACAGACTTGTATGTGGATTTGATAGACAAACTTGCATGAACCCCAACTTAGTATGGATGATAATGTTAATTAGCATTTAATACCTGCCTTTTTGTCTTTTTTCCTTTGCATGTTGGTTGTCAAAGCAATGTGTCTGATTTCAGAGGTAGTTTAAGAATTTGATTGCACTGTGGTGGTAAATGGGTTAAGAGAAAGGGTAGGGATAGAGCAGTGAGTTTTGAAGAGGTTTCATCATTTCTTTTTGTTGAGGAATGGACAATCTCTTTGCTAAGGAAATGGATATTCAATGTAATGAAGTGGAAACCCATTGAAGTTGTTGTTAACATGCAATATACGATCCCAAGCAAAGTAATTAGGAAGGACTTTAGACCTTTGAACACTGAAGACAACATAAAGGAGGCAGTTAGATTCCCCAATCAGCAATGTGAGTTGCACATACATGCTACTAATGAGAGACACTTGGAGGCAGTTGAAATAATTGGTAGAGAAATAGTTGAAAGAGAAATAAAGCCTTCTGTGGAATTTGAACCTACTTTTGAAGGGAATGGTAGAGCACCTAGTGGGGTGGGAAGTGTAGGCTCACGACCCCCTTCTACTGGTCAGCAAGCTAGTTCGACAACCCCTCCCAACTCTGAATCAGGAAAGGACAAGACACCATTTAGGGAAGAGTCTTCTATTTCCAGTGCCAGTAGTGATACAGACTCTGAGTATGTTGTGTCTGATAATGAAGTTGAAGATAGTGATGGTAGTCCGAGTGGCAAGTTGTTCAAGGTTTTACCATATTGACTCCATCAGTCAAGAGACAACCAGGAAGACCAAGACATGTAAGATACAAAGGAACAATGGACCCAGGTAGCACGAGGAAGCAAAAATGATACAACATATGTGGACTGTTTGGTCACCATGCTAGGGGATGCAAGGAGTCAATTGAGACTCCAGTTGAAGATGAAGGAACAACAAGGTAAATCGCGTTTCAAAAATTAGATTTTGACAGAAGCAACTTTGAATATATATTATTATCTTCATGCTTTGATGTTTTTTATTGCTAACATGTTCTAGAATACAAGAGGTGGGAAGAGGAGGAGAAACAACCGGGTGGATGTGGTTGCAGGTGGTACCCAATCCCCACATTCAAGTTGTCAAACATCCGCAGCAGAGATCACTGTTCTACAAAGCAGCCAGAGCACCCAACCACGTGGTTCTATGTTGGAGCTCCTTCAATCAGTTAGAGGGGTGCAGTGGTTGTCCTTCTCATGATAGAGCAAATGCCATCTATGCACTATTATGTAATTCATGTACCATTATTTATTTAATTCATGTCAACCATGCAAACTTCATTTCAATTTCAAATCTATTTGGCTTGATGGTAGGTAGTCAGATTCAGATTTGGTTTGATGGTAGAATGTCACATTCGGATTTGGTTTGATGGTATAATGTCCAAAAGATATGATTTGATGTGATTCTTCTTATATTTTGTATTGCTTTGTCCTTAAAGTAATTTGCTATAAGTGGTTCTTTTTCGTGGTTGCAAACTTATTTTCAGATCATATTAGTGGTTCTTAGTGGTTCTTCTTAATGGTTAGAAGTTAATTATTTTCAGATCATATTAACACAACAACACCACAGTTCTATAGACATTTGATGGCGAACACATAAAAGATGAATGAAATGGACATAAGATTAAGAATAGTAATGAAACCATCCAGTAGTTCAGGCAATGGAAAAACCGACGACCATTCCTTCTTCGACGTGTAAACTTTACAAGGCAACCCGCATCCACATATAGGCATGCTTGGAAAAGACATGTTTGACCGGTCCGGGGTGTCCGACATATCTGTGGGGCTGCCGGAGGAGAACTTAGTTGTGTTGGTGTCGATGGTGTGGTAATGAAAGGTATGTATTCTAAAAGTTTTACTTTTATATAGCCTCCATGGGTGACTCGCTTCAAGCGAAATACTTGGATTCAAAACCCAAGAAGACCATGAAAGCTTTAACAAAGATGTTCATGGATAGTGCTAGAAAAGAGCGCTATAAGACCACCATACCACTCACAAGGTGCCACATGGCGGAGGGAACATCGGTATCCGTGCATTTTCTCACTATGCAAGGATACCTTGAGAAGTTAGCGAAGCTTTCTTCCCCAATGCCTGATGACATTGCAGAAGATTTGATTCTTGGCTCTCTAGCCCTATTCTACAAGGATTTTGTCATGCACTCTCACGTGCGTGAGAAAGGGGTGAGTCTTGGGGAGCTTCACAATGCTCTCAAAACGGCTAAAGTTGACATGGGCAAGGGTCGGGACAAGAATGTCCTATGCGTCCATGGTAGGAGCAAAAAGATCACCAAAGGTAAAGGCAAAAACAAATTGGCCAAAAAGGCATTGAAGGGTAGTGGAGTAGGAGGGGCTCATGTGAGTACATCGAGGGGGAATTCTTCGAAATCTCCGACTCCTAATATAGAGTGTTACCTATTTAGATATGGATGAATTTAATATAAATATTTCAAACGCTTCCTTGTCTATATCGAAGAATGAGATTTTCTATACAAGTGCTTTCATAAGAATGTACTCTATTTGCTTGAATTAAATAATAGACAGATTTTAAACATCAATAACAAAAGGCTTAAGACAACTCACGTGAATAATACAATCTTGTGGCACTATCGTCTTGGCCACATAAATGAAAAATGCATCAAGAAATTTCAAGAAGCTAACATTCTTGGTCAAATTGATTTTAAATCATTGGAGACATGCGAACCTTGTCTAATGGGCAACATGACCAAGAGTTCTTTCAAGAAGAAAGGTCCGAGAGCGAATAACTTGTTGGATTTGATACATTCCGATGTATGCGGTCCAATGAGTACAAGTGCAAGAGATGGTTTTAGGTACTTCATTACGTTCACGGATGAGTATAGTCATTACGGCTATATTTATCTAATGAGAAACAAAAGTGAATCCTTCGATAAGTTCAAAGAATTCAAGAATGAAGTAGAGAACCAACTCAATAAGAAAATCAAGTCCTACGAACCGATCATGAAGGTGAGTACTTGAGTACCAAATTTGATTTGTTCCTAAAGGAGTGTGGTATTGTACCACAACTCACTCCGCCCGGTACACCTCAGTGGAATGGGGTATCCGAAAAGAGGAATATGACATTGCTCGACATGGTTCGATCAATGATGAATTAAGCTGAATTGCCACCTTACTTTTGGAGTTATGCACTAGAAGTTGCGGCTTACACACTAAATAATGTTCCATCCAAATCCGTAGAGAAGACTCTTTATGAGCTATGGAGTGGTAAAACACCTAAGCTCAATTTTCTCAAAATTTGGGGTTGTGAGGTCTACGACAAAAGAAATTTAAGAGGAAAATGACTTGCATAAGATCAATCATGTACTTGATGACTTGCACAAGACCTGATGTCTTGTATGCTTTAAGCATGACAAGTCATCACCAATCCAACGCAGGTCCTGATCATTGGACTGCGGTCAAGAATATTCTGAGGTACCTTAACCAAACTAAAGATAAGTTTCTAGTTTATAGAGGACAAAGGGAGGTAGTAGTCGAGGGCTATTTGGATGCGAGTTTCATGAGTGATCCCGACGATAAGAAGTCTCAATCAAGATATGTCTTCATTATGAATGGTGGAGCCGTAAGTTGACGTAATTGGAAGCAAACCACTATTACCGACTCAACCACCGTTTCTGAAGTTATGACTGTCGCTGAAGCAAGCAAGGAATGAGTGTGGATTAAGAATTTCCTTGAAGAGCTTGGAGTAGTTCCCTCGAGCGAGTGACCCATAGAGCTATTTTGTGATAGTAGTGCATCTATCTCGCAAATCAAAGATCCTAAATCACATCATAATGTGAAATACATGGATCACAAGTATTTTGTCATACGTGACTTCATCGTCAAAGACAAAATAAATTTATTATGGGTGGAGACGAACAACAACATAACTGATCCATTCACCAAACCCTTATCTCAAGCTAAAGGCGAAATACATTTCGAGTCCATGGGTATGAAGAACCATGTGGAGTGGCTTGATGAGTGATTTGAAAGGGTTATCCTAGTTATTATTGTTTTATACATTGAGAGTGTATGTGGAAGAAAATTTTGATAACAAGTGGGAGATTGAAAGGAATGTGTTCTTAAAGTTTTACTTTTATATGTCAATTATTATGAATTGAATGTGCAAACATTTTATTCCTTGATTAATGTATTCATCTTTTAAAAGAGTTAAGGAAGATGCTCTTGGTCTTTAACCGTAAAACTCTAAATATAATGGTTTACATAAATCAAAAGTAATTCACAATCATGGTGGTTAACATTAAACATTAATCACGAGATAAGATTGTCATGTTGCTTAAGAGAGATATTGTACTCTACAAATATTTAACAACATGAGTATATGAATTGAAAAATGTTTCTTTCATATATTAAATTGACCTAATAAATGAAACATTATGGAATCGTGTTTGTGTCATTTTTATGTTTCATTGTGTCTTTGAATTCTAAGATATGAGACCTATATCTTTTCACATAAGTAGTGTATAATTTGCTTATTATCAAAAGATATCAATGAGTGTAATGATAAATGTATTGGTTGGTTATACATGACTTATGCTTTAAAAAGGTGATATGTCAAAAGATTATCATTGCCTCTCTTGACTTGAGTGATGATACTGTCGGACCCCTTGATAAAGCAAAATTATAATGTGCACAATGTAACTTATATATAGTTACATAGTTATAATTAGCTTGAGAGATAAAAAATGAATATATAATATAAAGATGAATATTTCTACTTTATATAATATTCTCAATATCATGAGGCAAATGATCACTACTGGAATGGCAGGGGTATATACGACAAATTTTGCGGTCCAAGTGCCTGGCGTATATTTCACCGACGTCTAGGCCCATGTGTATAAACGTCGGCTATATACGACCGACGTCTATACAATGTACAATGTATACACGTCGGCTATATATGACCGACGTCTATTAATATATCTTTAATTTACCAAAAAATACATTATCACCTATAACAGTCACCAAGTCTCTACAGTAATCAAGCACAAGTTGCCGAAGTACCAATCTTTTGACCAACAACCGCGTACAGAAAACCCAAGTTGCCCAAGTGACCAAACTCATTCGCATTTGTTTGTAGACGAGTGGTGAAGTACATCAACTACAACAACAAAAAAACTTGGCCAGTGTGGGACTAAACTGTTACGACCTATAGACGTTAGATATATAAGGTGACCGACGTCTATACATACAATATGACCTATAGACGTCGGCCACACTATACATCCGACGTCTATACATTCAAATAACAATAATAATAAAAATTACGTCCTTTAGACGTCGGCTAGCCTACACAACCGACGTCTATACATGAGTAAATAGTATAAAAACATTGCAATCATCTTAAGCCCCAAGTACCAATCTTTTGACCATTCAATATATATATTCCATTTGCCTATTGTAGGTAGCGTGGTACTCAACTCCCATTTAGAAGTAAAGGAGTGGTGGAGTACTTCAACCCCACCAACAAAAAATCTTTCTCCAATGTGGGACTAAACTTCAAAGACATCTATGCTAATCGGGTAACTATAATGTGTAGCTAGATACCGCTTATAGTTTGAGATATTAAGTGTTTAATATCGCTGCCAATTTGACTTAGATCCTCCTATAGGTCACACCACAAAACTAGGAAACAAGAAGCTTAATTTTAAGTTCATATGATGTGTCGGGTTTTCATGTGAAAAGTGACACATGTGGTGAATCAATAAAATCAATATGTCATGAGAATTGACGTAATTAGAATCATTAATAAATTCATATGAGGTGTATATATTATGGGGTGTAATAATTTAGTATTACATAGGATAATATATTACATAAGATATGAATTTGCTAAAACCCCAAAAGATCAAATTTTGTTTGAAATAAATCTAAAATTTGACAAAGGCAAAATCGGGATTAAAACGGTAAACCATTTTGGGTTCGGTCGACCGAGGTGTCTTAAGGAACAATCAACCGAACAAGGGTCGGATAAAGCAAATGATTGACCGAAATTGTCTGGAGTGCCTGTGCAATTGGTTTCGGTCAACCAGGCTTAATCGGTCAACGGAGAGAAAATATCCATGAGCTATCGTGGGATATTTGCGGTAGACCGAATGTGACACGGTCTTCCTAAGAAGAATCACTAGGAGAAATTTTGGTGGGTCAACGGTCGACCGGAGCAAGACGCAGATCGTCCGAATTTTTCCTGAGATTTTTTCTCATGAATGTTCGGTCGGCCGTCTAGCTCATGGTCAACTGAACGTGTGTTAAAACTGAATGGTTCGGTCAACCGAAAAGAATTCTCGGTTCACCGAACAACACGATTTTTGCCTGAATTATTAAGAGAATAATTAGATCTTGGGTTGGATTAATTCCAGATTTGATCAAACGTTTTTTTAGGATGCTTATGTGACAATTTGAGATTAATTTTAGGAGAGAATAAACAAGAGATCATGACTAGAAAATAGTTCTTGAGAATGATGTTTTGGGAGCCTATAAAAGGACCCATCATCCTACTTTTTTATGTTAATGCATAAATTCTCTCTCTCATTAATCTCTTCCTTAATCACCACGAAAATCTCTTAATAGTTTTAAGTTTTGGAGATAGAAATATCAGGAGCTTAAAGAGGGATTATTAGCTAGATTCTAAGCTTAATTAGAGATTGATTGACTAGCTCATTTCTCTTTAATCTTCTTTAGAGTTTGGTGAACACTTGGAGGCGAATCGGCGGGCGATTCAACGAGCAACGGAACTCCGGATCTTCTGAAAGGTTTTAGAGAATAAACATATACATGTACGTAAAATCAATGAAAATATGAAATCGATCTTGAATGTTTGTATTTTTTTTAAATATACACATACATAGGGACACAAAATCCTACACAACACACATATGACCATAAATCCACATAAATTCTTATACAAAATAAATCCCAAAATGTAAACAAAATATTTTTTTATTTCTGGAGGTATAGACGTTGGTTATACTATAAAACTGACGTTCATACAAACATATTGACGTCGTATATCCAAACATCCGACGTCTATATCTATAAACGTCAAATGTTTTTATATCCGACGTATATTCTGTGACGTCTATTGTGCATTCTGCACTACTGGATAGACACAAGTGATATTTTACATATCACTACGTGGATCGTGTTTAGTTCAAGTGAACAAAACATCTATGTTAATTGGGTAACTATAATGTGTAGCTAGATACTGCTTATAGTTTATGATATTGAGTGATTAATCATTGTCAATATAACTTAGATCCTCCTAAATGTCACATCACAAAACTGGGAAACAAGAAGTTTAATTTTATGTTTATATGATGTATTGAGTTTCATGTGAAATAGTATACATGTGGTGAATCGATAAAATCAAATTGTTGTGAAAATGACATAGTTAGAATCATAAATAAATTCATATGAGTTGTATGTATTATGTGGTGTAATGTTTTGACATTACATGTGATAATATATTACATGATATAATGTGATCAACATTATAACATATGAATTTGCTGAAAACCTCAAAGATCAAATTTTGTTGGATATTGGTCCAAAATTTGATAAAGGCAAAATCGAGTTAAAACGGTAGACCGTTTCGTGATCGGTCCATCGAATGTTTTAAAACGGTCGGCCGGTCAAAGATCGGATGACGCACGGTTCGACCGAAACTATCAGGATGTATCTTGGTAATAGGAAAGGTCAACCGGGTGTAGGACACGGTTGGCCGAAATTATCAGGACGTCTTGATAGTCGAACGGTCGACCAGAGTTTTCCTTATGGATATTCGGTCGACCGTTTGGCTCACGGTCCGACCGAGATAGTTAGAAACTCAACCGTTCGGTCGACCGATTAGTAATTTTAGTCGACCATTTGCCATGATTTTTTTGGGATTAATTGAGAGATTAGTGCTGATCATGGGTTGGATTTATTCCAAATTGGTCAAACGTGGATGTGTGATGATTATGTGTCAATTAGTGATTGGTTTTGGGGAGAGAAAAGCAAGAGATCATGGGTTAATGGATATCCCATGATGTGGGTGTTGGGAGAAAAAAATATGTAAATCAATCTTGTATGCATATATAAAAATTATTTAAAATATATACATACATAGGGGAACGAAATCCTACAGGTAATTGGTCTTCGAACGGTTGGATGTGGAATTCGACATGAGATCTACCAACTTGATTTGGCTGTGGTTGGTGTTTGAATTTGAACTGCCACTGGCCATGTCAACGACGGCTGCCAAGGAAGATGGGAGGAAAGGAAAACGAGGGAAGGATTGGTTGTCTAAATGCGGGTTCCATCAATGGCGGGAATGCATGTATACGAGGAAGGCGTCTGGAGATGGCGGGAACGATTAGTTGGGGGTGGGAAAATTAGCCTAATGTCGTTCATGGTCTTGTGACGTTGTTGGTCTATCGTGGGACCCAGTTATGGTAGGGGTGTATTTGTGCAAATAAGACCGAATCACAGGTGCGCCTTAAAAAATAGTAAAAACCCGGGTGCATTTTGTTCTTATGTTGTTTCTTTATGCATGCTTAGCTTAGTTTTATTTCTTTGATTCTAGGCTAAAGTAGTTAGAATGTTTCTTTTCTTCTTTAGTTTAATTGCTAGAGCAATGTGTAGTGAGTAGATCCATCCCCCTTTGGGGGTGGAGATGATGTTCATACATGCATTAAAGAATGGATATGAATGCTTTATATTTTGATTGTGTTGATAAATGTGAATGTATGCTTGCTTCTTAGAGTAGAATACTACACTTGATGGGTTTTGCCACACATCTTAGACACCTCTCATGCTTGTTTAGGTTCTGAAATAACCAGCTTGTGTATATGAATGTTAATCAACTAGGTTAGTGAATGGATTGATAGGTTTTGCCATACCCTTTAGACACTTCCTATGCATGAAAACACTACCTACATTTGTGCCTATAGAATGCATTATTCACCATTTTTTTACATGTGTACACACACTCCACCCCTTGGCGATTTTTCATTTCTGATTTCCTGCTTTCAATTTCCATCGCTTTCGTTTTCCTTATTTGATGCTTACTCGTTTAGTGTAGTTAGTCTAGTTTAGTGTAATCACAATTTCTTCCCCTCTTTTCCAACTTGCCTTCGAACAAACCAGAGTCTACACACCTCCTTGTGGATCGACATGTATTTGCCACCGCTTCAACGCGGCCGTGCACTTGTGGTTATTTTAAAACGTTCAAACAAGAATGAAATGATGTCAATCAAAATCTTGTTTAATCGATTTAAATACCGCAAGTGCACGGCCGCGTTGAAGTGGTGGAAAGTACGGGTCGATCCTCAGGGAGGTGAGTAGCCTCTGTTTTTTTCATAAATCAAGTGGCAACAAAAGGGGAGAAGAGTTTGTCTATGCTAATCAACACTACACTAAACTACTAAGAAGAAAAATGCAAAGTAAATCAACTAACGATTACTTCGAATCAAAACTAAAAGAATGTAAAACTAAGGTGGAATCAAGAAGAGAAAGACCCCTAGGGGTGGAGTGTGTGCACACATGTAAAAAGATGGTGAATAATGCATTATATAGGCACAAATGTAGGTAGTGTTTTCATGCATAGGAAGTGTCTAAAGGTTATGGCAAGACCTATCAATCCATTCACTAACCTAGTTGATTAACATTCATATACACAAGCTGGTAATTTCAGAACCTAAACAAGCGTGGGAGGTGTCTAAGATGTGTGGCAAAACCCATCAAATGTAGTATTCCACTCTAACAAGCATACATTCACATTTATCAACACAATCAAAATATAAAGTATTCATATCCATTCTTTAATGCATGTATGAACATCATATCCACCCCCAAAGGGGGATGGATCTACTCACTACACATTATTCTAACAATTAAACTAAAGAAGAAAAGGAAATATGCAAATCACAATCAACAAGGGTTATGGGTCCACAATACTAATCACAATTAAGCCTAGTTACCTACTTGTTTAAGCAATCATGATATGCACAGCGGAATTTAAATAAAACAAGCAAGTAGGGAAGGAATATGCAAACCACAATCGACATTGGGATTTTTATAGAGGTTCGGCACCCCACCCGGGTCCTAGTCCTCTCTTGCAAGCTCCACTCGGATCACCGAGCTCACTCACGACTTCACTAACCACTCCCCGTTCCGGGCCGGGAGAGAACACCTTTACAATCTTCAAGCTCGCGAACAACCCTCGCCGAGCTTGTCTCCACCTCTCACAATCCGAGAGGGATACTTCGGGCTCTCACCGAAGTCTATACTTGTGTCTTGGGTTTTCACCAAGACCCATGCTTCTTGCACTATGATTGAGTGGAACAACACTCTCTAAACTTGAGCACACTTGAGTGAGAATATGAATTAAGACTAAAGTGTGGAAGGTTTTGAGCTTTTGAGGGTTTGGATCTTCTCTCTAATGTTGGGACAAATATGTGTGGGAGAGTTGTGTTAAAATGTGTTTTACAACTCTTTATATAGGTATTAGAGAGAATAGAGCCGTTGGCTTGATTGGGTATGAGTTGGTGTACGATACACATAACAGAAACTCGCAGGACCCAATTATGAGGTAATTCGGTCGACCGGATCGGGATAAACGGTCGACCGTTTGACAGTTTTGAACTCAGTTCGGTCGACTGGTTAGGTAACGGTCGACCGCCCAACACTAAGACTCAGGTACACTTAAGTGATCGGTCGAACAACGAATAGGGTTCGGTCGACCGATTTGCACCAGGCACTTAGGGGTTGACAAACAATGTTCTATTCGGTCGACCGAAACAAGTCTCGCGGTCGACCGATTTTCACCTGTAGGTTTGGGTTTGTCAAGAGACGGATATTTGGTCGACCGATCAAGGTCCTCGGTCGACCGATACATGAAATGTATTTGGGGTATAATTGGTTTTATACGAATACGACCGTTGGGTATATACGACAAAACAAACGGTTGGAAAAATAAGTTTACACGGTCGACCGAAAGTGTATTTACGGTCGACCGAAACTAGGCAGTGAAAACACAAACAAGAGACATGTTCAATCGGTCGACCGAACGGTCTGTTTCGGTCGACCGAATGTGGGCAGACTGTTAGGGTTCAGGTTTAGTGTTTTCCGGTCTAAGTTTGGGTGATCTATTGAAGTCCAAATTATGTGAAATTTCGTGTGTGACTTCTATAAGGAACCTAGTGTGTGTTTAAATTGATTTTAGCTCAAGTATGCTCAATTTACACAAGTTCCTAAGACTCAAAGAAAATACAAAATACATGTCTTCAAAAGAGCTTGATTACATGTCTTGACTTGATTTTCCTTTCTTCCTTGAGTCTTGATCACCTGTAGAAGTTAGCACAAAGCAATATATATGCAATGCAACATGTGTGCTACTCTACATGATCATAATTAAGATTAGGTTGATTAAATCATCAAAACATAGATTAAGGCCAAAAAGCCAACAATCTCCCTTTTTTGATGATGACAACCTATATCTTAACTATAACTTAATACATGGAATTTTTATATGTAACTATGCATATAAATGCTCCCCCTATGGATGTGCATAGTTTTTGTTCAATTTAACTCAAATTCCAAGTTTTACCCCCTTTATTATCTAAATCTCCCCATTTTTGATGATGTCAACCTATATCTTAACTATAACTTAATACATGGAATTTTTATATGTAACTATGCATATAAATGCTCCCCCTATGGATGTGCATAGTTTTTGTTCAATTTAACTCAAATTCCAAGTTTTATCCCCTTTATTATCTCTCCCCCTTTGACATCCATAAAAAAAGATATCATTAAGCTCCCCTATCGATATGAATATGATTTGTCAATTAAGTTCATTTCTATTTCTCCACTATTAACATCAATTAAATACTACAATTTAGCATGTGATGTTTTAATTTCCCCTATTTACATCCATTAAAAAAATTGACTCTAAAACTATGGATGTTATTCAAACATTTTGGATTTGCAATGAATGGGTAAATGATATGTCAATTAGGCATGTAACCTAGACAAGAACCAATTTGATTGAAAAAATTTAGAGGATAAGAAAATTATACCAACTTGAAGCTTGAATTGGTTCCAATCTCATTTGGTGATGCAACCGGATTTGAATTTGACTCTTGAGCTCACCCGGTCACCACTGATTCCCTCCTCAAGCATCTACAAGTGTAGATTTAGGTACCCAAACTACTTTGGGTCCTTGGATATTAGCTTTGGGAATCCAAACCATTTTGGTTTTGGGAGCCCACACATTTGAAGAACTATGATTAATGAACATATGCTTGCCATTTAGTGTAGTGTGAGATACTTGGTTTTTCAATTTAGAATTGTATCATAAACCATGTTTTTGCAAAGATTGTCTTTGACTACCTAATAGCATATTAAGCATCTTAGTTCCATTAGTGAATCTCTCTTAATCTTTTCTTAATTGCACATTGCAAGCTTGAAGATTTAGTTGTTCACAATCTATAGGTGTTGCTTTCAATTTATCAATATTTGATGCATTAGTTTCAAGTTTAGCAAACACCTCATTCTTCTCGTTCATGATTAGTTCAATTTGACTTTGGAGATATTTGATTAGCTTTCTAGCACTTTTGTTCTTTTCACAAATGATCTCATATTGTTTAACTAAGTCATGAAATGCATTTTGAAGCTCAACATGTGTATAAGTTTCGTTATTTGCACTAGAGTTTGAGCTATCACTATAATATGACTTAGTTGAGCATGAATTTCTAGAACAAGAGTTAGATTCTACCTCACTTTGATCTTAAATAGTCATGAAGCATGAGTGAGCCACCTCTCTTCTACTTTGCAAGGAAGACGACGATGATGATGGTGATGAAGAGTCATCCCATGTAGCCTTGTGTACTTCCTCCTTCCTTTCTCTTCTCTTGCTTTTCTCCTTTTCTCTTCTCCTCTCCCTTCTCTCCTTTTTCTTCTCCCCTTCTCTCCTCTCATTCTTACTCTCTTCATTCTCCTTCTTCTTTTCTCTCTTTTCACTTCTTCTACCTCTTCTTTCATTCTTTTCTTCTTTATCATTCTTGAGGTATTTGAAGAAATCTTTTGCTAGGACTTTCTCCTCATCTTCTACACTCCTCCTTGGTTGCTCGATATTTGCATGTAATGACAAGAAGGGTTTGTTCCTTGAAGCTTCCTTTTCTCTTCTATGGTTGATTTGGAGTTCATACGCCATCAAGTTTCCAATTAATTCCTCCATCTTAAGTTGGAAAAGATCGTGTGCTTCTTCAATTGCAACCACCTTATCTTCCCAATCGTGGCTTAATGACCAGAGGAATTTCATTGTCATCTCTCCTTCATTTAATCTTCTTCCAAGAACCAAAAGAGAGTTAGTGATATCTGATTGATCGTTTTATATTAACCGCAAGTGTACGGCCGCGTTGAAGTGGTGGCAAATACGGGTCGTCCACTGGGAGGTGTGTCGACAATTGGTTTGTTCGAAGGCGAGAGGTAAAAGAAGGAGAGAAATGTTGATTACACTACACTACACTAAGCTAAACTAGTAAACAAGCAAGTTGAAATGAAATAACTAAACAACTAAGCTAACAACTAATGAAGAAGATAAGAAGACAGGAATGGAAACCCCTAAGGGGTGGAGTGTGTGTGCACATGAAATAAGTGTGGTGTTGAATGCATACAATAAGCTCAAGTGAGTTAGTGTTTTTTAATGCATAAGAGGTACCTAATGGCAAAACCTATCATTTACAACACTAAACTAATGTGATTAATATGAGCAATGCAAGGTTGTTATTAAGACACTTAGACAAGTATGGAATGTACCTAAGCTATGGCAGAAACCATCAAGTAAGGTTCTTAATAATTCAAGCAAGCATACTAATATCTTTCACAAACATTCATATTAAGCATTCAAACCATCTACATAACATGTACACACATCTACTCCACCCCCAATGGGGATGGAACTACTCACACATATTTAAACTAACTACTCTAATAAAATGAAGCATTATACTGAAATGAAACTATACTAATCAAGCAAGAAATATTAAAGAAGCATAAAACTAAACAAGCACCAAAACAAACACATTAAAGGAAATTAACTAAGCAAGAATTAACAAGCTAATGAAAACATCTATTATTAACTCACTCAAATTACAAGCAGCCCTTCCTCCACCAGAGTTTTGCTTCAAGACTTCACTCTTAGTAGGGAAGAAGGCCACCAAAGAGAGAGATGGATACAATGGGAGGTGAAGAGTTCTATTTATAAGCATGGAAAAAGCTAATCCGGGACAATCCCCCGATGTGGGACTAAACCAATACCAAAAATAGCCTAAACACACATTAATACAAGTCCAGGAGAAAGCTTAGCGGATTTGGGCTGATCCAGACCGCCAATTGGCGGCCTATAAAGCTCAGATCCGGTTGGTTTTGTTTGTGGGCTTTGCTTGGAGTGTTTCTTGGTCTTGGATACATCTACTTTGCTTAGTGGAGCTCCGACCCGAATCGAATTGACAAAATACTCCCCATGATGGTGTGGAGTTTCCTATTTTTCTCTTAGGTCCTTCTGTCTTACGTTCAGGTCCTTCTCCCTTGCATCTCAGTCCCCAGGTCTCACAATTAAGTTCTTTTTCCTACTTTTGGGTACTTTCATAGCTCTTCTCTTCAAACCTCTTTATTTCTGAAATTCAAACATAAAACTCGTCACGTAGCTTTGCTTAAGTGTAAGATAATGGATATAAGGTACAAATATAAGCATGAAATGATGTCAATCAATATCGGTGGTGTTCATTTCACTTATATTTTCACCGATTTGCATAGAAAAAATCTCATATTTATGCATGAGGAGACTAATGCGGGTTTCCTTAGTTTTGCTATCCCCCTCATGATGCATTTGTAGTCTATGCCAAATTTCATATGCACCTATACAACCCCTAATCCTATTATATTCACCTTCATTAAGGCCACAGTACAAGATGTTCATGATTTTCGAATTCATTTCGATTTCTTTCATTTTGGGTCTTGTAAGTGAATCTAATTCATCTTCATTTCGGGGGGTGTATGGATTTTGGAGAAACATCCAATACTTAAGGTCATTAGAAATAAGGAAAATTTTCATCCTATTCTTCCAATAATCATAATTTGACCCATTTAGCAACGGAGATCTAGTAGTGCATAATCCTTCTATGTGATTAGATGATGTAGAAGCCATGCTAAAAATACGATTAAGTAAGACTTTAGCGCACAAGGCTCTGATACCAAATGTACGATCATGTGGGTTATGGGTCCACAATACTAATCATAATTAACCCTAGTTACCTACTTGTTTAAGCAATCAAGATATGCACAACGGAATTTAAATAAAACAAGCAAGTAGGGAAGGAATATGCAAACCACAATCGACACGGGGATTTTTATAGAGGTTCGGCACCCCACCCGGGTCCTAGTCCTCTCTTGCAAGCTCCGCTCGGATCACTGAGCTCCGCTCACGACTTCACTAACCACTCCCCGTTCCGGGCCGGGAGAGAACGCCTTTACAATCTTCAAGCTCGCGAACAACCCTCGCCGAGCTTGTCTCCACCTCTCACAATCCGAGAGGGATACTTCGGGCTCTCACCGAAGTCTATACTTGTGTCTTGGGCTTTCACCAAGACCCTTGCTTCTTGCACTATGATTGAGTGGAATAACACTCTCTAAACTTGAGCACACTTGAGTGAGAATAGGAATTAAGACTAAAGTGTGGAAGGTTTTGAGCTTTTGAGGGTTTGGATCTTCTCTCTAATGTTGGGACAAATATGTGTGGGAGAGTTGTGTTAAAATGTGTTTTACAACTCTTTATATAGGTATTAGAGAGAATAGAGCCGTTGGATTGATTGAGTATGAGTTGGTGCAAGATACACAAAACAGAAACTCGTAGGACCCAATTCTGAGGTAATTCGATCGACCGGATTGGGATAAACGGTCGACCGTTTGGCAGTTTTGAACTCAGTTCGGTCGACCGGTTAGGTAACGGTCGACCGCCCAACACTAAGACTCAGGTACACTTAAGTGATCGGTCGAACAACGAATAGGGTTCGGTCGACCGATTTGCACCAAGCACTTAGGGGTTGACAAACAATGTTCTATTCGGTCGACCGAAACAAGTCTCGCGGTCGACCAATTTTCACCAGTAGGTTTGGGTTTATTAAGAGACGGATATTTGGTCGACCGATCAAGGTCCTCGGTCGACCGATACATGAAATGTATTTGGGGTATAATTGGTTTTATACGAATACGACCGTTGGGTATATACGACAAAACAAACGGTCGGAAAAATAAGTTTACACGGTCGACCGAAAGTGTATTTACGGTCGACCGAAACTAGGCAGTGAAAACACAAACAAGAGACATGTTCAATCGGTCGACCGAACGGTCTGTTACGGTCGACCGAATGTGGGCAGACTGTTAGGGTTCAGGTTTAGTGTTTTCCGGTCTAAGTTTGGGTGATCTATTGAAGTCCAAATTATGTTAAATTTCGTGTGTGACTTCTATAAGGAACCTAGTGTGTGTTTAAGTTGATTTTAGCTCAAGTATGCTCAATTTACACAAGTTCCTAAGACTCAAAGAAAATACAAAATACATGTCTTCAAAAGAGCTTGATTACATGTCTTGACTTGATTTTCCTTTCTTCCTTGAGTCTTGATCACCTGTAGAAGTTAGCACAAAGCAATATATATGCAATGCAACATGTGTGCTACTCTACATGATCATAATTAATATTAGGTTGATTAAATCATCAAAACATAGATTAAGGCCAAAAAGCCAACATCATTCTCCCAGGGTCAGGTTTCGTGCATCATTGCCTATGATGACTTACACTATCACGTACAGCTTTCCCCAAATCTCCACATAGGTCAATCCCTACCACCAGTGTAATGGGAGTTCGGTCAGTGCATCCCAAGTTAGATGATTCGAAAGCACCAGGCACAAAGTCCCCTCAGACCTAATTTCCCGAGTGATAGAAGCCGTGCGAGAAGTTAGAACACCTACTCACTTATTTCTTATCTACACATGAACTAAAACCCCTACACTTAATGTCTCACAACAAAATTTAAAGGGTCCTTGACTACAACAATTTTCCTTATATTAACCGACACAAATTATTGACTCACTAGGTTCAGGGTGGACTTCTTGAAATGTTTGAGTGCTGAAACCCTATGATTACTCGCCCCCCCGAGGGAAAAACGGAGTGCATCCTAACGACTCGGTAAGACCTAAAGCCGGTATACAAGATATCCTAATGCATCAAGTTCAAGAAAATTTTGGGAGTTTTCTTTTTTACTTTGCCTCTCAATGGTTTTGCACATGCTAAACACACGCGAAACCAACAAAACATTTTCTTTTGCAAACACATGAAGATTTTCAAAAAAATGTGAAAATTTTAAAACACTAGGCAAGCAAAAGAAAAGACAAGACACCCAAGGATCATGGCAAACAGATATATCGATATTAAATGCAGCACACTAACATGACCCTAACAATGCACACAAAAGAAAACAAAATCAAAAGAAAAGACTCGACTATGTACACACATAAAACACCCCCCACACCTACTTCATGCATTGTCTTCAATGAATGTGAGCATGAAACTACATGGATTTATGCATGAAAAAGGGAAGATCTCACCAACATTAAGCGCAAAAGGAAGTTCATGGTTATGCGGATGGACACAAATCCGAATTCCACCAAAACCTGTGAGATGTTAAAGAAGTGATACAAATACGTGAAAGAAATGTGACACAAATACACAAGGGTTGGGGCCCACAACAATCATTGCTCACTGGTGGAGTCTTTTATTACTCGTTTTTTACAACATATATACATCAACAAAGATATTCTCATAATCATTTGATCAAGGAACATCAAATCAGAACATCGAGTTATGAGGACCATAGACTTGCCGAGATGGGCAAACTTCACTGGTGCTCTGAGGTGTCATGAGGGGTGACATGTCAAAGCTGAAAGGCTCGAACCCCTCATGATATTGGTTGGGTGTAGGCAACATGAATGAGTGAAGTTGTGTTGCCTCACTAGGGTTTAGTTGCTCATCGAACAAAACCCTCCAACCAATAGGTGGGTGCATCGGAATTAGTTCCTCAAGCTCATTCGATGGATGCAGCAGACCTACATCACTAAGACTGAGGCTTCTCCCCAAGTCATCCAAAAAGGACCTCCCACCATCATTTATATCATCAAGCGTAAGCTCGGTCGTAGGTGGGTCCTTGTTGGAGTCAATCTGAAGCTCATAGAGCTCAATAGCCATAGGACACAAGGTGATGACACCTTTTGGAATGGGCATATGCTGAGGTGTGCCCCCTCACTAATGGTCTTAATTGAATCATGCAACGAACACTCCCGTTGGACATTCATGTTTGATGTCAGCTCACTCTGTTGCATTGCAAAGACATGCAATGAGTTTTCGCTGGGCCCACAAACATTCTCAATGGGTTGCATTGGTGTTAGGGGTGTTCGTTGATTTTGCGGAGCTTTCTCTAATTGGCGGATGAGATTGAGATTTAAAGGTTGGTCCATGGGCTCCTGTTGCCTACCAGAGTTGAACACATGAAACTCGACACTCATGTTACCGAATGAGAGCTTCATGAGACAATTTCTACAATTAATTAAGGCTTGGAGGTTGCCAGAAATGGTCTACCCCAAATAAAAGGTATTTGAGAGTGTGTGTGCGTAACTGGATTGGTATCGAGGACAACAAAATCGACTGAAAATATAAAATCTCCAACTTTGATAAGCACGTCCTCGATAATCCCCTTTGGAATACGAATGGATCTATCCGCCAATTGGAGGGTGATCTAAGTTGGTTTCAATTCTCCCAAGTTCAACTGTTGATAAATAGAAAATGGGAGGAGGTTGACCGCGGATCCTAAATCACGCAATACAATACTCATGCTAGTGTCCCCTATCGTACACTGAATAGTAGGACACCCAAGGTCCTTGTATTTTGTGTAGGTGGGATTGGACAAAAGTGAGCTTACATTCGCAGCCAGAAATGCTTTCTTAGGAACATTGGTCTTCCTCTTGGTTGTGTAGAGATCCTTCAACACTTTGGCATATTGAGGTATTTGTTGGATGACATCCAGCAAGGGGATGTTAACCTTCACTTGCTTAAACACCTCTAACATCTTATCCATTGTGTCACTCTGCTTTTTGGTTAACCTACTAGGATAGAGAGCTTTTGTCAGGAAGGTTTTCTGCGGTGCCTGAGAAGGAGGCGTTGGTGTATTACCCTCACTCTCAGCCTCTTCTTCACCACCATTCCCACTGAGGGGCAGCATAGATGGTGGTGGTGGCAAGGAAATGTGATTGTCAACCTGATTTCCATTCCTTAAGGTTACAATGACATTGACATGGTGAACATGTTCCTCCACATGGTTCACTTGCCGCCCCCGAGGTACCACATTCTCATTTTGCATGTGTTGTTGTTGGTACATGCGGGGTTAGCCTCAGGCTGGCTAGGAAGAGACTCTCTCTCTTTCATGTACAGACTGAGCCAATTGCCCCATCTGAAGCTCTAGAGATTTGATGGTCTGCTGATTTGAAGTGAGAACTTGACTTGTGGTTGACATAAAAAAATTCATTGAGTTTTCAAGTCCACGAGTCAAGGTCTTAAGCGAATTGAATCGGGTTTCCATATTGTTGGAATTTGGGAAACCCAATTGATTGGTGATTTACGCTTGGGGTGACTGATAGGATTGTGCATGCATGGGAGGTTGGTATGATTGGTTAGGTGGTCGAGAGGAGTTTGAAGGACCACCCGGGGCATTATTTTGGTTCTATGAAAAATTGGGGTGGTTCCTCCATCCGGGATTATAAGATGATGAGTATGGGTCATTCCTAGCTCTATCATAGATGGCGTTGACACGTTCCATCTCAGGAGGAGTAGACGCACACTCGCTTCCTACATGACCTATCCTACCACATCAATGACAGGGAACTGGACCAGATGTAGACACATGAGGTGCACCTTGTTGGTTTTGGAGCTCAATCGAATCCATACGGCGCATTAAGGCCGCCATGCGCGCCTCGATGGCCGTAGTGGTATCGACAGCAAATGTGGTACCCGATCTAGTTGAGTTTGCATTTGCGATCCTCTCTCCTATGCTAGATGATGTTGGGGATTCTCTCACACTCTCCCACTGCATGGTTTTCTCAACGAGGTCTTCTAGGAAGACCCATGTCTCCCTTTCATCATTTCCTAAGAACTCTCTTTGACACATGGACTCAAGGAGCGTTCGGGACGAGATGTGAAGACCCTCGTAGACAATCTGACAAAAGGGCCACAACTTGATGTCATGGTGAGGGCATGATGATAGTAGATCATTGAATCTCTCTAAATATGCATGAAATGTTTCAGTCTTAAGTTGATAGAACGAATTGATTTCGTTCCTCAATTTTTGAGTCTGATGATTTGGAAAGTACTTTTTGAGAAATGCAGATTGAAATTCATCCCAAGTCCTAAATGCATTCGCCTGGTTGCTGTACAACCACTTCTTGGCATCATCCTTTAGTGCAAAAGGGACTAGCCTAAGATGGATGGAGTCTGTGCTAAGTTGTTGCAGCTTGAACATAGCACAAACCTCCTCAAATTCCCTGAGAAAGATATTGGGGTCACCCTTCCCAGTGAAGTGATGGAGCATGAAAATAAACTGAGGCTTAATCTCAAAGTGGTTCCCCTTTACCTCTGGCAATACGATGCACGAGGGTAGAGCGGTACGACTCGGGTAGCATCGATCACGTAGAGGTATGAGAGTCACAACAGGAAGAACAGGAAGCACAGGTGGAACATGTGGGTCCAACAACTGCTCCTCCTCGCGGAAATGAGCAGCCATTGAACCCGAACAATGTGCGACACGAGAGGAGGGAGGCGTCGAGAAATCAACTACTGAAGCAAGGTTGACGACACGCCTCGTCAAACGGCCACTCTCGTCTCGTGCCTACGCAAGCATGCACAAAGGTGCACACACACAAACCAAACCCCCTTTTTTTAAACAAAAGAAATGTGCGTAGAGGAGAGGATGGAGGGACACAAAAGAGAGGGAATGACTCAGGAGAGAAGGGAAGAAGTCCTTATGCTACGGCGGGTGGGTACAAGTAGAAGCACACAAGCAAACAAAGCTCAAACAGTCCTAAGGTCGCTATAGGTCCTTACAGCTAGACGACGCCTAACTGCGAGGTCACACGGCCTCAACACGCCTTACCTCCCTACGACGAGGACCACAAATTCCAGCAAGTGAGTCAATATCCGAAGATCTCGTCTCTCCTACTATCGACATAGTGGGCAATGCCGATCAGGCCATGACGGTCTGGACCAGATCACTCTTCTAATGCGCCCGAAATCCTTAGGGTCAATGTCTACTTGATTTAAAATTAGACTCTTGATTAGTGTGGTTTTTGGGGCGAAGGAAAGGGTGATGAAATCCCCCACCTTATCTTATATGAGACAACCCCTCCTTAGTAGCGTTTTGGAGTCCTAATCTAACAATCAACTCTCCAAACAAACACTCAACTCACACTTGTTGCAATGCAATTCCTACTAACTAATGCATGTTCATACGAAATGCATGAATGAGAGAAGGAAATGCGTACCTCACGCCAGCACTCAGAAACTGAAAGTAAAGCTAAAAGAAGAGACAATCTACGTGGCTAAGTCGAGCACATGATGCATGACCTAAACAAGAAATAATGCCTAATCTTTCGCTTTGAGTTTTAAGGTCCAAGTTGCTTAAAGGGAGATTGATTATTGATCTGGGAGCAATCTCATAGTCAGAACATGCAAAATCGAGTCCCAGATTTCTAATTCAGTAATAGCAACACTCCACAGAAATAAAGAGATGAAAAGAGATTACCAGACCGCCAGTTGGCGGTCTTGCAGTCTCAGATCGTCTCCAAATGTCACCAGATACTTCCCTTTCCCAATGTGAGTCTCCTGAAACAAAGAAAACTACAAAACACAAATTAAATCCACTCGAATTGTCCAAACCATAGTCTGGACTTGCACCTCCCCGGCAACAGCGCCAAAAACTTGTTTAATCGTTTTAAATACCACAAGTACACGACCGCGTTAAAGCGGTGGCAAGTATGGGTCGATCCTCAGGGAGGTGAGTAGCCTCTGTTTTTTTCAGAAATCAAGTGACAACAAAAAGGGAGAAGAGTTTGTCTATGCTAATCTACACTACACTAAACTACTAAGAAGAAAAATGCAAAGTAAAACAACTAACGATTACTTCGAATCAAAACTAAAAGAATGTAAAACTAAGGTGGAATCAAGAAGAGAAAGACCCCTAGGGGTGGAGTGTGTGCACACATGTCAAAAGATGGTGAATAATGCATTATATAGGCACAAATGTGGGTAGTGTTTTCATGCATAGGAAGTGTCTAAAGGATATGGCAAAACCTATCAATCCATTCACTAACCTAGTTGATTAACATTCATATACACAAGCTGGTTATTTCAGAACCTAAACAAGCATGGGAGGTGTCTAAGATGTGTGGCAAAACCCATCAAGTGTAGTATTCTACTCTAACAAACAAGCATACATTCACATTTATCAACACAATCAAAATATAAAGTATCCATATCCATTCTTTAATGCATGTATGAACATCATATCCACCCCCAAAGAGGGATGGATCTACTCACAACACATTATTCTAACAATTAAACTAAAGAAGAAAGAAAGCATTCTAACTACTTTAGCCTACAATCAAAGAAATAAAACAAGCTAAGCATGCATAAAGAAACAACATACACTACTACAGAAAATGGAATATACGTCGGATGTACGGGGCTATATACGTCAGATATAAGCACTCCCAGATCCGACGTCTATGTGTGCGTCGTCTATACATAGACGTCGGCCTTCATATAGACTGGCGTCTTTATCTAAGGAATATATGTCGGCTGTATATATGAGACGACGTCTATTCTTTAACGTAGAGACGTTGGTCGTTATATAGACCGACGTCTATTCGTTAGGTATAAACGTCGGTTCAATAAGCGACGACGTCTATTCCTAAAGCATATACGTCGGTTCAATAAGAGACGACGTCTATTCCTAAAGCATATACGTCAGATTCATACTAAATCCGACGTCTATTCCTTTCTTCAGAGGAATAAACGTCGGCTAGTCCAAACAGCCGACGTCTATTCCTTTCTTCAGAGGAATAAACGTCGGCTAGTACAAACAGCCGACGTCTATTCCTAAACCTGGACAAAAAAAACATCCGACAAAATTGTTTTTAGTCATCGTATTCGTGTACATACAACTGCACCAAATTCGTTCACCTATAAATTTGTTCACAAATACTCACAATTTCATCCACATGTACATACAAGCATAAACACACAAGCATACATGCACAAACACAAACATACAACCATACATGCACAAACATACAAGCATACACATGCATACACAATTGACATTCAACACATTTGCAATTAATTCATTCTAAAATTAAGGCGATTATATTAAGGCATAAAGTGTAGGTTTGTAATACAAGTGCACTTGTTAACTAAATTACAAAAAATGTTAGTGGTAGGAGAACCTCTTAGTTCGTCAACATGTTTTTGATAAAATAGCGAGTCCATCGGTCGCGAGTTTCATCGAGCTCCTGTTGCGAGAAGGGATCACTACTTTTTGGGAAGACGTATCAAAAAAATACAAGTGTGTTGAATATTAATAACTAAATATTGAAACTACAATTGGATATACAATTGAATAACGATCTACATTACCTCGGTTAGACATACGTTTTGAGTTGCCACATCGAGGATTTCCTCCATGTATCTTATCACGTAGTAACCACATTCCGTATTTCAAACATGCTTTCGGTACTACAAACATAGAAATTCGCTAAATATATGTTATTAAGTTAATTAACAAAAATGAGATAGAACGTACTCTCAATTCATGCCATGTTATTCCTGCTTTTGTAGTTGTTCTCCTACCACCTAAAGCTCTGTAAATCTTAATTGCCTTGAGTAGCACAAGTTAAAATATCATTCAATAATACTAATAAAAATCCACGAATTACTTTTTTCACGACTAAACGAAATTACATATTTAGAAGTTTCTTTATTGAGTCCCTTGGTTTATTCGACCTCAACGAATCAAAACAATATGCCGAATTAGTCGTGGGGCATACAACGACAAGCATCCAATAAGCCATGTTATATATATAATTAGAAACTTATTACAAAATAAAATTTCACTTTGAATTACAAAGTTTACCTCTCATGATAAGGGAGCAAATAATATCTTTTGTCTTCTTCTTTAAAGAATGTCCCAAGCTGACCCGATTTTTAGTCATTCCCGTATATATATGTAGATGGACTGATAAATCCAAATACTTGATCCTCAGGAAAGATTGACATTCTGGCGTCGTAAAGATGTCTACAAGTATAAAAATTACACTTTATTACAATTTTGATAAAAGTATTCAATACTTTTCATTGTATACAAAAAAATACTTACTTCGCTTGCACGTCGATAATCATGATACACAACGAATCCATTGCCATGAACTGCAAGATATCCTCTTTGGTGACGAACAAAGCAGGAGGCAACCCTTTCTCCCCCTCCAACTCCCAGGTACTTAAGGATTGTGTTTCCCGACCTACCATACATTGATACAACATTTTGCACCTACTTGGAAGTGAATTAATGTTGATCGGAGATTGGTTGTTTGACCCTTTGCTCCGGGGGCTTGACACCTTACAGATATATATACAACCGTTAAAATACAATTGTTAACAAATTTGAAGTTTAAAGTCTTTCAAAATTAAACTATACCTCATGTTTGTCGTTTAGCTCTACTAAATAACTAGGCCACCGCACGTTCATTCTGTAACTTATCTAACTGCACATGATCAACCATTTTACTGCAAATCTTATTGAAAAAGTAACATAACTTTATTATTGCATGTCCAAAATCTTTCGGAAATATGGATCTCAGTGCTATAGGTAACAACTGCTGCATTAAAGTGTGACAATCGTGAGACTTCATCCCCACAAATTTCAAATCCTTCATAATAGCAAGACTACTGATATTTGAAGAATAACCTTGTGGAACCCTTACATCGTGCAAACACTGACAGAGAATTTTTTCTCCTTTCTAGACAATGTATAACTAGTTGGACGGAAGTAATTCCGATCTCCTTTCTTCTCTGGTGCCAACATTGCTCGTATACCAATATCAACAAGATCAAGTCTTGCATTATATCCATCTTTGGTTTTACCAGGTATGTTCAATAAAGTGCCAACAAGACTATCACAAACATTTTTCTCTACGTGCATCACATCAATACAATGTCTAACTTCTAAAGTTTTCCAGTAAGGGAGATCAAAAATATGGATCTTTTTTCCAACTACTTTTGTCGTTTGCTTGTTTGTACGGTTTTCCAAATTCACATTCAATATTCCTTACACGTTCGTACACCTTTTCGACGCTGATTTCAACTGGCGGATTCTGAAACTCATGTTTTCCGTTAAATGCCTTCTTTAACCTACGATAAGGATGAGAGTTCGGAAAAAATCTCTGATGACCAAGATAGACAGTCTTAGAACCATTAACTAGTTGCAAAGACCATGTATTTTCCTCGCAAATTGGGCAAGCTTTATGACATTTGACTGAATATCCAGACATATTACCATAAGCTGGAAAGTCATTAATCGTACAAAATATCATTGCCCGCATTACAAACGACTCCTGACGATAAGAATCAAAAACTGACTCTCCGTCATCCACAATCTCTTTAGGTCATCAATTAAAGGTCTTAAATACACATCGATGTCGTTTCCAGGTTGTTTCAGACTAGAAATCATTAAGGACAACATGATATATTTGTGTTTCATGCATAACCACAGGGGCAGATTGTAAATTACAAGCAGAACAGGCCAAGAACTGTTAATGCTACTCAAACTACCGAAATGATTCATTCCGTCAGTACAGAGTCCAAGTCGTACATTCCTGGATTCTTCACCAAACACATGAAAGTCGAAATCTATTTTTTTCCACTGAGGTGAATCTGCAGGGTGCCGTAGCAACTGATCATTTGGTTTCTCACGATCAGCATGCCATGTCATGTTCTTGGAATCCTCCTTACCCGCAAACAAACGTTTAAGCCTTGGTATTATCGGAAGATAACACAAAATCTTAGCAGAAGGTCCTTTGATTTTCATCTCATCAGCCTCTTCATTGTGGTTTGGTCCACTACGTTTCATTTTGTATCTTGAAACATTACACCTGGGACAGGAATGTAAGTTTTCAAACTCACCCCTATACAATATACAATCGTTCGGGCATGCGTGTATCTTCCTATATTCCATTCCCATAGGTCACAACACTTTCTTTGCATCATAAGTTCTATCTGGCAACTCATTATCATCTGGAAGCATCTCTTTCACTAACTTCAACATTGATGTGAAACTCACATCGGACCAACCATTTCCAGCTTTTAAATTGTACAACTTCAACACCGCTGACAATCTAGTGAATTTGGTACAATTGTTATACAACGGCTTCTCATTGTCACTCAACAAATTACCAAGTAAATCAGGGTTGGACGAAAACTTTTCAGCCATATCCTGAACCATTTCCTCTAAGTGATCTTCCACACTAACGTCTTCTCCATCATTCTTGGAACGACTAAATGATTCATTTTCGCCGTGCCATATCCACCATCTGTAATTTGGGTCAAAACCTTTCTCAAACAAATGATGTTTCATTTTACGAAAAGTCAACACTGACATATTATGACACTTATTGCACGGACAATACGCCACGTCGCTGGCTTTCATTTTCTTAGAATGTTTTTTGGCAACCTCTAAGAACATATTCACTCCGTTCTCATACTCATCACTCAATCTGTTTGAAACAATCCACTCTCGATCCATTTCAATCTAAATATTAGCAAAAATGATAGTTATTATTGCAGAAAATAAATAAAATTTCAATTTAAAAGAATGTGTTCGTAGATGAGAAGATTCGGAGACATTAAGATGAGAAAAGAATGACTAAGAGGAGAAGAGATGAAGTCCTTAATCTAGCGTGGAATAAGGAATGTTAGAAACCTAACTAAGCAATCAAGGCCAAAACAAGCCTAAAGTCCACTATAGGTCATTAGTAATAGACGACGCCTAACTTCGTGGTCCCACTGAGGACCACTAGTCTGTAGGAAATCAAGAACCCTGAGATCCCTAATATCTCAGGGATACTAGATGGCAACGACGTTCAGGCCGAGACGGTCTTAAACATCGAGGACCACTAATTTGTAGGAAATCAAGAACCCGGAGGTTACTAAAATCTCAGGGAGACTAGATGGGCAACGACATTCAGGCCATAATGGTCTTAAACGGTTTCCTCTCCTTAATGCGTCCGAAAATCCTAGGGGCCAACGTCTAATTGATTTTATTAAGGCTCTTTTATTAAGAGGTTTCTGGGCCAAGGAAAGGGTGATGAAATTCCCCACCTCATCTCCTATAGGTGACTGCCCCCTAAGTGTTTTTCATACCTTAATATAACAAATAACACACCAAACAAACATTCACCTCATTCTTGTTCCAATGCAAGTCCTACTAACTAATGCGTGTTTTCTAATGAATGATGAGTGAAAGATAGTACGTACCTTACGCCAGCAATCTACGACAGAAATCGTAAATAATAGAAAAATACAATGCATGCAAATCCTATATGATGAATAACTTAGCAAATATTGTCTAATCTTTTGCTTTGGGTTATTAAAGACCAAGTTGTTTAAGGGGGACAATGAGTTATTATCATAATATTAAAAACAAAAAAGTAAGGCAATAAACATTTAAAATATTAAAAGAAAGTATTAAAAATAATTACTTGGATTGACATAAAAACATTTTAAACACAAACTATCATATTATTAATAATAATTGGGAATAAAATTTTATTGAAATTTTGGCAGAACCTCCACTTAAAATTTCATAAAAGTCCATTGTTACGTTGAAGTTCAGGATTTGCTTATAAATCTTTTAGCTAAGATAATATCTCCTTGGAGAATCGACTTTGTTATTCGGTCCTCCTTAGGAAAAATACTAAAAACATACAGGGAGTTTCAGTAGAAAATCCCACAAACAACCGACTGGATCCGACCCGTATACCCGACCGAAACAGTCCAAAATCAAAAGGCTCTGCTTACGCCACGTGGCCCAGCCAGAAAGATTCCCTCGATTCCTGTCCGACCGGTATCCAACACCGTTACGTGTCCACTTCCAACCACACAACTGCCCCCACAGATTCCAAACACCGTGGGTCCCACTTTTCTCCGCCAATATTAGAAATTCTCTCTCTCTCTCTGTGTCTTTCAATGGATCCTAGGAGTGGAACATTTTCGTCTTACTAACAATGTAATTAATTACATTTTAATAAAAGTGATGTTTATTTACCTCCAATTTAGAATTGGACTGTAACCCACTTATCTTAAACATGATGAATCTTAGAAAATTCTGGGTCATAAAACAAATTACATGTGTCCTTCCAAGTTGCCGCTAATTTAGTTGGTGGATTATTATTTTTGAATCATCACGTGTCAAAGATTAATTATGGTTAATTCAATTGTGAGATTAATTGTCTTGATATGGTCAAGAAATCTCAACAGGCTCGTATCGTTAGGATGTTTGAATTTTAAAATGAAGAGGGTAATAGTTTAGTAGATAAATTGAAAAAAAATACATGCTTGAAATGTAATCAAATATATGTTGTGCTTAACCTCTTCTAGTACTCCAACTGAGTCACTCGTGGTGGTTGTAGTTAAAACTAAGAATCAGCTGGGAGGGAAGATTTGAATTCAGTCTTCTGGCATATAAGAACTCATCATATTTGATTATTCAATAGAAGGAATTCCCATAGACTACCAAAATTACATGTCATTTCTAGGTACGACTTTTGTAACACGAGAACATCATTGAATTTTTTGGAATTAAATAACTTTTAAGTACAAAATGTACTAACACTTTTATCAGTTCAAATGCAGTGAAGGATAGTAATCACATCGTCAATTTCTGACAATTCGTTCCACCCGTATCACGAAGATGTGATTAGCGGATGCCTACACTAGAAGAGTTACGAACTAATTAAGCTAATTAACACTCAAGTTCCATACTTCAAAGCACACAATATCATATCCGACCATCGAATCATGTCTTAACAATCTCTCAACTCGTAGCTTCAAATGAATAACTGATTGTACGCTACTTCTTCTTCTTCGCTCCCACTCTTCCCGCCACTCCCCCGCGATGGAAACCTTAGCCGCTCGCTCCCTCTCCTCCCCCCTCGCCGGCATCTCCAACCGCTGCCGGAAACCGGCAAAACCACGCACGGCAAGGATCACAATTGACGAGGGTTGCCCACGAAAACACAAACCCGCCCCGGTCGATCCAAGTCTCGTTAGGAGAATGAGAAAGAGCGTGGCAGGAGTGGCCGCGACTGTGGCTGTCGGCTCGTCTTGCCTTGGTTCTCCCGCCGCCATGGCGGAGTCGATAACCGTTGCTTTCCCGGTCTCGAAGGCGCCGGAGGTACGGATAAAGACGTTAGTGGACCGGAAACGTGCGGTTTCGTGAAATTGTTGATGTTAGATTATACTTAATTGCGGTTTGTGGTTGTATTTGTGATTTGAAACCGTACTAGCAGATATGAGAGGATTTTGTTGGTGTCAGACGTAATTGCGGTTATGATAGAAAATATTTGTGGTTTAAAACCATACTAGAAGTGTTTTAATTTTTCTTCTTGAGATTGATAGAAATTATTGTCGTCTCGCGTTATTCGTGTTTTGTTGATGTTAGATTAGACTTGTTGCACTTGTGGTTGTATTTGTGGGAATTGAAACCATACTAGCAGATCAGAGGGGATTTTGTTGTTGGTGCTAGACGTAATCGCGGTTATGGTTGTGTTTGCGGTTTAAAACTGTAGTAGGAGTGTTTTGGAATTTCTCGTAAGTTTGCGTTATTTGTATTTTCTTGAGGTTTGATGGTATTGGAGAGAATTATGGTTTCAAGTAATATGGAAGAATTTGGGTGTGGTCACTACTACATAATATGCCTTTATCGACGGACTAATCCGTCGGCAATAGTACCGGGGAATACCCATTGCCGACGGAAATTCCATTGGAACTAATCCGGTGATATGAGTTGTTACAATTAAGAGTATTGGTAGAGTTAGATGTAGACGTGGTTGTGATTCATATGATTGGAGTGACTTGCTTTTGAACATTTACAAGGTTTCTTACTAGCTTAATTCTGTACTTAGTTAGAAAATTGAAAAAACTAAACATATTTTTCCCCGTGAAATCTCATATAAACGGCTAGAAAATGCTTTAGTTGTGTTGGAATGAAAGTTATTTACTACAACTTTCATAAACAGAAACTGAAAGGACACTACTAATTATTGCTACATAGAACCAGTTATGAGTCAATCAGGAATTAAAAGATGTGATTGTGGAGCATAACTATGACAATTTAGTAGCTAGTTTGGGGAGTGCTCTTGCCTTCAACAAAATATACTCCACCTACATTAATTTGTTCCCTGTTTGTTGTTCAGGTTAACACAGTTCAAAGAACACTGGTTGAGACATGGGGATTGATCCGTGAGACATTCGTCGATCCGACTTTCAATCACCAAGGTCAGCCCATCGCTTCAAACACCGACCGATAGGAATTTACATTACTCGTAGTAGCTGATAAGTTGGAAAGCTTTCTTTGGACAAAAGTCCAGTCGTATAACATAACATAAACGTTTCAAGATTTGAAGTTTGCTTTTCCTGTTTTTCTAACTCTGCTCCTAATGTAGATTGGGATCTGAAATTTCAGCAGACAATGGTCGAGATGTTCCCACTGAAAACTTCCGATGCAGCATATAACAAAATCAGTGGAATGCTCGCAAGTCTTGGTGATCCATTCACTAGAATCATTAATCCGAAGGTCATATCGATCTCATTGAATTATTTCGATTCAGTGTATTCCTTTGAAAAGTTTAATGATATTTTAACTTAACGTAAACTATGTGACTGCTTTGATGTATCTTTACAGAGGGTCAGTTAATAATTATGCAAGATTTCCCGATGATTACATATTTTGAAATGAAGATGTTAGAGATACGCTTGCATAAACACGCCACCACACAAACACACTTGTCACTGAAAAATAAATTAGGAAGAAGGAGCCAATACTGAAAACGATTGTTTTTTTTTTGTTGAAATCTTGATTACAGTTTGCCCAAATTATCATATCCAACTGAGTTGAGTCTTGTGTAGTAAAAGATTTATCTTGTAACATTTCAGTCTATCTGATAAGGTTTTGGTGACCCTTGTCCTACAGGAATACCAGAGCTTCAGAATAGGGAGTGATGGGAACCTACAAGGAGTTGGTCTCTACATTAATATCGAACCGAACACCGGAGAGTTGGTTAGTAAATCGATTTGTGATGTTTGATATTAGCATAGTAGTTTGGGCCATTCTGTAAACTATTAAGTTGGCTTTACAACTCAGACTATAATTTGAAAAATCAGCATATCATTCTCATGCTACTTCTACATTACGACATCGATTACTGTGGCAATATGAATTCAGGCAATTGTACAATATTGATATTTGAGAAGATACACAATCAAGTAATGTAATGGTGACGTTAGTAGGCTTATTGTTACATAAGTGAAACATGCTGATGTATCCAAATTTTGGCAGGTTGTTATGTCTTGTGTCGAGGGAAGCCCGGCATACCGTGCTGGTATTCATGCAGGAGATAAACTGCTTGAGATAGATGGTGAGTATCTAATCTGTGATTGGTGTCATTACTCATCTTCACAAATTAAATTCCCAAGTGTGGGATATGGCTTTGAGTTGCTCAAAATCATGTCAAACGGTAAATGTGCAGTCTAGACGATTTTTCGTGATATTTCTGATAAATCTCACCCTGTTGATTTTCTATTCATATTAAGAATCATCTACTTATCCATTATACTTTTATTTATCTGTCTTTGAGAATTTAAGTAACATTTTAAAAATAATATCATCTGTACCCTTTTCTACATGAATTTCATGCTACCTACATATTTCACTTTGACAATATTGTTTTATTGTTGATCTTGCAATTCAGGAGAGAAACTTTCAGGAGTGGATGTGGAGGCCGTCGCTCAGAAACTACGAGGGCATGCCGGAACAACTGTGAATGTGAAGCTAGAAGGGGTAAGTACAAGTTTCATAACCATTAAAAGGAAGTTCATCCCTATTGCTTTCACTAGATAAGACAATAATTGGTAGATTTCTACTTTCTAGAAAACATTATTGATTTTTAGTTAACCAATTGAAAATATGATTTTGGGATCATTAATGGACCTTATGGGAAATCGATAACTGAACATCAACTAAAAATAGTAACGTTAAAATAATAGCCGTTGCTCGTCGGGCAATTGATAAATGAGAGAGCTCCTGAAATGTTATGCAAAACTGTGAATTGTCCTGATCTACAACTTTTGGTTTTCAGGGAAAGGCAGCACGAGGAAATGCTTCTAGTCTTAGGGAGGTAATTGCTAATTATAGATTTCACGTGTATAATCCCTCGAAGGTTTTAATTTAAACTTTACACTAAGCAAAAGGAAGCTTTTATTTTCGTTGCATTTTCTAATTCTGCGACTTCTTGCTTTTTCTAAGGCTATGAATGGTCTAAACTAAATATCACCCTTTTTGAACTTGCAGGTTGCATTACCTCGCGAGGTCATCAAGCTTTCCCCTATTTCCAGGACAATAATTTTTCATAGATCACACAATGGTCAACAAACGAAGACCGGTTATGTGAGGTTGTCGGTCTTTTCACAGGTTAGTTTTACCAATCTTTCGTTATCTCTCTCAAAATTCCAATATATTGGTCTTCTCAACATATTTAAGACGTGTATGTGTTTTGTCATATCATACAAACACACTACCAACTGAAGTTCAGTTAAATTGTCTGGTTTATGCTATTATGCACTATAGAGATATAGTTAAGGGAAAAAAATATTATATGAATTATTGGATGGTGCATCTCGCATTGATCTGATATGAAGTTGTAATTGTTCTTCAGTGATCATGAGAATGCCCTTTCACTAACAATGCAATAAAAGACTGATATCACTTTTAATGAAATTGTGATTTGTAATTAGTGTACTTTGCCTTACAGACTGCTGCACTTGACATGGCCAATGCAATAAAAGAAATGGAGAGCCAAGGCGTCGAATCGTACATATTGGATTTGCGAAACAATCCTGTTAGTCAACACCTCTTATCGGAAGCAAAGTAGTGTTATATCTTCTGATTGTGTGATTCTAATACCTTAGTGTTAACATACAGGGAGGTCTAGTTAAATCTGGACTCGATGTGGCTCAGATGTGGTTAGACGGAGATGAAACTCTCGTAAATACGATAGACCGTGATGGTAATATGCAGCCGATCAATATGGTTGATGGGCACGCTTTGACGCATGATCCACTTGTGGTGCTTGTAAGTTTGTTTGTTTGTTTGTTCTCCTCAACTGTCTCTTTGTTTTTCTTCAGACGGAGTAGCTTAAGAACGTGACAAGACTGAGTGTAACGCTCTGAAACAGCGGAAAATTTAAAACTTTAAACAGATAAAGAATCAACACTGGGGTCGTCACCAAACCACGAGTACATATATAATATACTATGATACTGTACGATACGACACTCAAGGATGATTACAACCCAACACAAAACATATACAACACATGTACAAGGGAAAATCATCCACCTCGAAGAACAAAAGGAGACAGGATCTGGTCTGGGTGCTCCTGTCCGCAGTCACCACCTCCTACTGACGCGTACGACCTAACATAAAACATGAATATGCCTGAGTTCCCGAGAGGAAACCCCGTATGCCAAACCTCTATAACAATAAATGAATAGACATCTAAGGCATGCATGATATGAAGTGCAAAAGACAATCAACGTCTCACTAGGTCCCTGGGAACTCTCTCCCTACCACAGTAGACACCAAACAGTGACGGGTCTCACGGGTCCTCTAGCCCCACCCTTACACACGTGCCCCAGGCACCACTGCCGGAAACTCCCTCGGCGACAACACGCGTGCCCCAAGCACCACGACCGGAAATATCCTCGGTCAACACACGCACGTGCCCCAGGCACCGCTGGATTACTCTCAGGTCGGTATCCTCTGTACCGCTGCCATCTTGAGTTGTCCAGAAGACCACTCTCAGGCCGGCACCGTCACCCCTCAAGGTCCGGAGATTCGTTGCCATCTTGAGCTGGCCCCACACGCGAACCACCCTCAGGCCGGCACCGGTCACCCCACTAGGGCCGGAGATCCGTTGCCTTCTTGGGCTGGCCCGACAACACCCGTGAACCACTCTCAGGCCGGCACCGGTCACCCCACTAGGGCCGGAGATCCGTTGCCCTCGAGACGGATCCAACAACACACGGCACAAGCATCCATATGCAAAACAGTGCTCAAACGGTCGAACGGACGAACTCAAACAATCGACCGAACACCACAACTATTCCTCAGAAAAACCGAAATAACGTCCAACCGGTCGAACGGCAAAGGGGCCCCGTTCGACCGAAATCCAACAGGGAAATCCTCTCTTGCTCAAAAAGCACCAACGGTCGAACGACCCTCAGATCACGGTCGACCGAAATCATCCAGTAAAAAACCCCAACTAAACTGCACTACACGGTCGACCGAAACCACACTCCCGGTCGACCGGCCAATAAGTTAACTTAAACGTCGGTCGGACGAAGTCAATGAGCGGTCGACCGTTTAGATGGTCAACGCCCCCAACCGACCTACAACAGTGCTTTTCGGTCGACCGGCAAAGGGGACCCGTTCGACCGAAAACACCCAGAGCCTTTTCCCCATGGTAAAACGTACCACCGGTCGACCACTCGAAGAGTATCGTTCGACCGGTGCAAGGGTTTTCCACCCAAAACACACTACGACCGGTCGACCGCGTCATCCCGCCGGTCGACCGTTGTAGAGCAGAAAAGCTGCTACAAGGTTCTCGACGAGCCTTCCGGCCTACCGTCGGCCACTCCAACCCTCGCCAAGGCTAAAAGGAGATCTACACTAGAGCTTGGCATACCTTAAGGCTTGAAGAAGCCTTTGAAGAACCCCACGAAGTCGCCTCCACAAGCACTTCTCCTCCTTCTCTGGCGAATCCAACCGAGCAACCGATGAACACGATCCTCGCGCACTCCACTGAGTCGTCTCCTCGCCGATCCACACCTCCACACACCGGCAGCTGAGAGGGAGGGAGAGAGATGAGAGGGAGAGAACGTGAGAAAACGAGTGAGAGAGAGAAGTGAGAATCCACCTTTTATACCCAAACCAAATCCATCTCAGCCGTCCATCTCGATCTCCCCTAATCCACCACCTAATCACAATTAACCCAATAATCAAGGGTTAGGATGTAACAATCCACCCTCCTTAAAGAATTTCGTCCTCGAAATTAGAACCAAATTCTCACCGAACAACTCCGGGTACTGCTTCCGGACCTCATCCTCGACCTCCCAAGTGGCTTCACGCTCGCTATGGTGCTGCCACCTGACCTTCACCATCGGAATGGTTCTCCTCCTGAGCTGGTGCTCCATCCGGTCTACAATCTCCACGGGCCTCTCCTCGAGAGATAAGTCCCGATCGATCTCCGGAACACAGATCTCGATCACATGCGACGGATCGGCAACGTATTTCCTCAACATAGAAACATGGAAAACGTTGTGAATACCCGATAACTGCGGTGGCAAAGCAATACGGTAGGCAACCTCCCCGACACGATCAAGAATCTCAAACGGTCCGACGTACCTCGGACTGAGCTTCCCTTTCTTCCCGAATCTCATCACTCCACGAGTTGGTGAAATCCTCAAGAAAACGTGATCGCCCACCTCAAATCTCAACTCTCGTCTACGCCTATCTGCGTAACTCTTCTGTCTGCTCTGAGTCGTCGCTAACCTCTGTCTGATCACGCCAACCTTCTCAGCATACATCTGAGAAATCTCTGGTCCAACCAACTGCCTCTCGCCTACCTCACTCCAGCATACCGGCGATCTACAAGGCCGACCGTACAGAGCCTCGTACGGTGCCATCCCAATGCTCGAATGGTAGCTGTTGTTGTAGGCGAACTCGATCAACGGCAAGTGTTCATCCCAAAATCCTGCCCAATCCAGAGTACACGCTCTCAGCATATCCTCTAGCGTCTGGATAGTCCTCTCTGACTGCCCGTCCGTCTGTGGATGAAAAGTTGTGCTGAACTTCAACTGAGTCCCCAAAGCCTTCTGCAGACTACCCCAAAATCTGGAGGTAAACCTCGGATCTCGATCAGAGATAATACTCACAGGTACATCATGTAACCAGACTTTCTCCTCGATGTACAGCTTCGCCAAACCCTCCAAGGGTAAGGTGGTCCTGATCGCCAGAAAATGCGCCGACTTGGTCAGTCGATCGACTATGACCCAAATCGCGTCGTGAGATCTCCTCGTCTTCGGCAAACCGGTGACGAAATCCATCGTCACGTGCTCCCACTTCCACTCTGGCAGATCCATACTCTGCAACTGCCCTGCTGGCCGCTGGTGCTCAATCCTCCCCTGTTGGCAAACCAAGCACCTGGATACGAAGTCTGCTACGTCTCGCTTCATCCTCTTCCACCAGAAACTCCGCTGTAAATCTTTATACATCTTGGTACTCCCCGGGTGAATGGAATATCTGGCTCTATGTGCCTCCTCCATGATAGTATCCCTCAGATCACCTGCTCTCGGTACCCAGATCTGACCTCTGAACCTCAAACCCCCATCGACTCCGACACTGAAGTCTGATCCGTCCTTAGTAGCTAACTGCAACAACCCAGCTAAATCTTCGTCAGCCCTCTGAGCCTGGACAATACTCGTGACCATCTGAGGCTCCACCCTCAACCCAGCTATCACCGCACCCTCAGAGTCCGTGGAGAATGGCTTCCACTCTGACAAAGTCTCGAGCAACTTCCACTCCTGAATACACAAACCAGCAGCTGAAATTTCCACCTTCCTACTCAAGGCATCTGCGACTGTATTTGCCTTCCCTGGATGGTAGGAGATAGTGAAATCATAGTCCTTGATCAGCTCAAGCCACCTACGGTGCCTCATATTCAGCTCCTTCTGCGAAAACAGATACTTCAGACTCTGATGGTCCGTGAAAACCTCGAACTTCTCCCCGTACAGATAATGACGCCAGGTCTTCAGTGCGTGAACCACTGCCGCCAACTCCAAATCGTGAGTGGGGTAGTTCCTCTCGTGTACTTTCAACTGCCTCGACGTATAAGCAACCACCCGTCGTGTTGCATCAGTACACAACCCAACCCCACACCAGATACGTCACTATAAATCACAAAACCTCTACTGCCACTAGGAATAGTCAGAACTGGAGCAGTCGTCAACCGACTCTTCAGTTCCTGAAAACTGTCCTCGCACTTCTGGGACCAAACAAACTTCACTCCGTTCTGCGTCAGTGCCGTCAAAGGTGAAGCAAGTCTCGAGAAGTCCTTGATGAATCGACGATAATAACCTGCCAATCCAACAAAGCTCCTGATCTCCGTCACACTCGTCGGTGCTCTCCACTGAGTCACTGCCTCCAGCTTCGCTGGATCCACTGATATCCCAACCCCAGATACAATGTGACCAAGAAAAGCGACACTGTCCAACCAGAACTCGCACTTCGAAAACTTGGCGAACAACTGATGATCTCTCAGGATGCCAAGTACGATCCGCAAGTGCTCCCTGTGCTGCTCTATGTCCGGTGAATATACCAAGATGTCGTCTACAAAGACCACCACGAATCGGTCGAGGTACTGACTGAACGTCCTGTTCATCAGATCCATGAAAGCTGCAGGCGCGTTTGTCAACCCGAACGACATCACCAGAAACTCAAAGTGTCCGTACCTTGTCCGAAAAGCTGTCTTCTGAACATCTGCCTCTCTGATCCTCAACTGATGATACCCGGATCGCAAATCAATCTTCGAAAATATCTTCGCTGACTGCAGCTGGTCAAACAGATCCTCAATCCTGGGTAAAGGATACTGATTCCTCACAGTAACCTTGTTCAACATCCTGTAGTCGATGCACATCCTCAATGAGCCATCTTTCTTCTTCACAAAGAGTACCGGAGCTCCCCAAGGCGAGACACTGGGGCGGATAAACCCAGTATCTAACAAATCCTGCAGCTGCTTCTTCAGCTCAGCTAACTCAGCCGGTGCTATCCTATAAGGAGCCTTCGACTGTGGAGTGGTCCCAGCCACCAAATCAATACCGAACTCCAACTCTCTGTGAGGCGGCAAACCAGAAACATCTGAAAACACATCAGCAAACTCCTGGACAATCTCTATGTCCTCCAACGATCTCATCTCTGGATCTGGAACAACCAAGGTAGCCACGAAAGCTCTGCAGCCCTGCTCAAGCAGCTTCCGTGCCCTCACTGCTGACACTACGACCCAACCACTACAGTCCTTCTTTCCTCTGATCAGCAAATCAGGTAGCCCATTCCTCGGGATCAGAATCTTCTTCTCCCGGCACAAAACTCGAACATCATACTGGGATAGCCAATCCATCCCTAGTATAACATCGAAATCCTCCATTGGCAACAAGATCAGGTCAACAGGAAACTCCTGATCTTCCGAAACAATCGTAGCGCCGGGGAGGAAGCTCCCCACAGTGCCCACCAAACCCAAGGGTGTGCTGACTTCCAACGTGGCAGTCAACATCGTAGGGGTACGACCCAACACACTCGCAAATCTCTCATAAATGAACGAATGTGTGGCCCCACAATCAAACAACACTCTGGCTACCAACCCAGCAATCAAGAGCGTACCTTCCACCACAGTGTTGGCGTCTCTAGCCTCATCCACCTGAATGGTGAAGACACGTCCCACACTCTTCCCCTGCTGGGAGGGTGCAACAGGTCGACTCGGTCCAGCTCCGCTAGCTGAGGAGGAACCCGGTCGTCCACTAGGTCCACCTGACCTACTCGGGCAGAAACGAATGAAGTGACCCGTCTGGCCACAACCATGGCATGCACCTGATCGAGCCCCACGCCCGGGGTGGACCATACCACACTGCCTGCACTGCCCCGACTGCTGAGATCCACCACTATCAATCTGGGGCCTCTTGCCCGGATTTCCCGAAATCTGATCTCCAGGTAGCACACTGGCCTTCGTCTGCACCTTCCTTGCCTCTACCGTCTCCTGGTAGTCCTGCTCCATAATCGTCGCAAGCTTCACTGCATCAGCTAAAGTCTGCGGCATACTCGTGGTCATAAGTGACCTGAACTGTGGCCTCAACCCTCGGATAAACTTCCGAGCTCTCTGCTCCGGTGTCACATAAGTATCCGGGCAGTAACGCTCCAGGGCGTGAAACCTGCTAATGTAGGCCGCCAGCATCATCTCTCGCTGCTCGAGTGCTAGGAACTCCTCCTTCTCCGGCGAATCCAACCGAGCAACCGATGAACACGATCCTCGCGCACTCCACTGAGTCGTCTCCTCGCCGATCCACACCTCCACACACCGGCAGCTGAGAGGGAGGGAGAGAGATGAGAGGGAGAGAACGTGAGAAAACGAGTGAGAGAGAGAAGTGAGAATCCACCTTTTATACCCAAACCAAATCCATCTCAGCCGTCCATCTCGATCTCCCCTAATCCACCACCTAATCACAATTAACCCAATAATCAAGGGTTAGGATGTAACACTGAGAAATCTGAAAACTAGATTACGATTTAATTACTTGATTTATTTGTGACATTTCCCTCCTCAGGTGAACGAAGGAAGTGCGAGTGCCAGCGAAATTCTGGCGGGAGCACTACATGACAACGGTCGTGCTATCCTCGTGGGCCATCGAACATTCGGCAAAGGAAGAATTCAGGTTGATGATAGATACAAACAGTTTTTATAACAATGTAGAAACACATTAATCATGTCATTACTTCATCTAGTGAGATCAGGATTCATCTTATTTGTTTAAGCCTCTTACAATCTCACCATTATATTTTTACGGTTAATCTACAATCAATATCCACCGTTAGATCATTTTATTAGTATAACCGTCATATCATTAATCTACCTTACCATTTAAGATCAATGATAGATATGGTAGAGACTTAAAATAATTAGATGAAGTTCCGAACTCACTGGAGAATTACTGTATATATATATATATATATATATATATATATATATATATATATATATCATTTACGTACGGTTTGGTTGAACACAGAGTGTCACAGAGCTGCACGACGGCTCTGCGCTGTTCATAACGGTGGCGAAGTATTTATCACCAGCACTGCATGACATCGATAAGGTTGGCATTGCGCCCGACGTGCAGTGTACGGCCGACATGCTGACTACGCCTCCCATGTTGAAGGACAAGACTGTGAAGTCATCACTGGAAGCTGATTCTTGCATAATGGTAGCTGAACATGAGCTAGAAATGCAAGAAGCCAACGGAACAGCTTCATGAGAAGCTGCTTTTATCTGTATATTCTTCCTCCTAGTATAGTAGATTGTGACATGTATAGGGAATCGGAATTTAATTGGGTATGTACCCTTACAAGACAAGATCATGTATACTGTGTAAAGGAAATGGGCATATTAATTATGAATTTGAGATTTTAATTGCATGTCAAATAGAAAAGGAGATGAATGGCTTTCAAGGATAATGCAAAGTCAATCAATAGGAAAAGTGATCAGAATTCAAGTTATAATTGCAAGTGCAAAACCGCATGCATCAGGGAGTTTCATCTCCTAAAACGTTGCTTCAATGCATAATCAAATTGGAAGAGAAGGAGAGAATTGATTAACACTAATAGATACACCATCAATTAATAACTAGAATTGAAATTACACTTGTGCTAACATCTAGACCAAGGCTAAGAGTTGATGGTTGTAAACACTAACAAAGGGGCATTGGGATAGTGTAAGTATCATGCGTAATCATTAAGCTCAAGTGTGATGTGTATGAATTCTATAACTAGTTAACGTGCGTAATCATGCTACAAGTTGCACAATCCTCTAAAAACACAAGTTGATTTCAGACATTAAGCATGCAATAAGTACTTAATGTAGTCATTAAAACATTAATCACCCTAAACATTCAACCAAATTTTGACCATACAAACATGCATGTATCATTAGATCCATACATCACGTGTCAAATCCACCATACAAAATGAGATCCGTACCCATGTTAAAATAAAAAGTTACAACTGTAGTATTATTTCTTAAGATAGATATTATAATGCAATGTCAAGCATCCTTGATAATCTTCTCGACACTTGGATAGAGGATCAAATCTCCTAGCCGTTGACAAGTTAGCACTTCAGGAGCTTGCATTCGAAACTATCTTTGTCAAGGTGGATTTGTGGTTAATGACTTGTGATCTGAAAATACAATTATTCCTACATTTCCAAATGTTCATAAAATAAGAAAGAAATTTCAAAATGGTTATTGCCCAATTTCGAAGGTTAGTATTCTGCTATTTATACGAAATCAAATAAAAAAAATTAAAAGTTAAGGAGACAAAGTGCCAACCAGCGAAAATATGTGGGGGCAACGGCAATTTGATCTTTATAGATATTAACGGAAACCAAATAAGGACATTTTTCCAATTATTGACTTTGAATTAGAATTTTCCATTGAATGGCTCAAAGGACAAGTGATGGGTCTCTTCCCAGATGGACATAAACAATGTCCCCCAAAGATACCTTTTTAAAGGTATTAATGAAGGAAAACTTTTTCTGACAAAACTTGATTAGTTATTACCGGCAACCAAGATTTTGTAGTTGGGGAAATAGAAGATAAATGGAAGTTCAAGATAGATGAAGGGGAATTTTATTCTTGGACACCCAAAGATGGTTTGGTCTTATAGTTTGGGCAAGCTAAAAACTGTTAAGTTGATACCATAATCGTGGGGAACATGGCAATAACTAGTGCTTCACTTTTCCTCTTTCGTGTTTGTTATGTATTAAAAGGATATATTAGTTAGAGCACCCTTAGCGGGGTCATCCACCGTGGATAACTCCCGACGACCGATGATGACCCGGTCATCCGCGGTCGTTGCCCTCCCTGACCTGGTCGACGACCGGGTTGTGCCACTTGGCACAACTAGGTTCGACGGGTTTTTTTGTTGTTGATGTTTTTGTTTGTTTGTTTTTTGTTTTGGTATTTGTTTTAAAGGTTTAGGGGTTTATATTTTGATAAATAATTAGGGGTTAGGGTTGATTATATTTTGATAACTTTATAATTGAAGTACGAAAATATACTAAAATACACCAACTTCTCCGAAATATGGAATATTTTACTAAATTTAAAGTAGAACTAAACAACAATCATACTAAAATAAAATTACAGTTTGCCCCCCTGAACTATGCCTTGGTATCACTTTGCCCCCCTGAACTTTCAAAGTTAACAGTTACCTCCCCTGAACTTTAATTTTGTAACACTTTGCCCCCTGAACTTCAAAAACTCATTATTTAACACACATTCGATGTTTTTTTCCTAAATTTTTTTGTTGTATCCCTAATACACTCCTAAACCTACATTTACGTGAAAATTTGGATCGAAACGGAGGTCGGATATGGTTAGAATTTGGGTCGGATTGAGTGTCAAACCGACCCAAATTACAACCATATCCGACCTCCGTTTGGATCCAAACTTTCACGTAAATATAGGTTTAGGAGTGTATTAGGGATACAACAAAAAAAATTAGGAAAAAAAACGTCGAATGTGTGTTAAATAATGAGTTTTTGAAGTTCAAGGGGGCAAAGTGTTACAAAATTAAAGTTCAGGGGAGGTAACTGTTAACTTTGAAAGTTCAGGGGGGCAAAGTGATACTAAGGCATAGTTCAGGGGGTCAAACTGTAATTAACCCAATAAAAACTAAAACTAAAACTGAAAATAGGGAAGATATGTCATAAACTTAAAAAAATAAAACGAACAGAGTTCTACTTAAATATTTCGTCATTGATCCTTTCCAGGTTAATTTCATCCTTCAGGGTTAGGATGTCGAGTTCCTTGGCCTTCAAAAGCGAAATATAAAGGTCGTATTTCATAGAAGCCCGACGAGTTTCTTCTCTCTCTCTACCACGCTATCTTCTCTCAACGAAGTGCAAATTCATTCTATTTGACCAAGTCCGCGACGTGAAGAGACTGGAAGCAGGCGTCGTTTTCGACCACATCTGGATTCTCCATCATCGCTTTGTCTTTCCCTTTCCTTTTTCTTTTCTTTACACCCACAAGACAAGGTGCACTTGCAGTGACAAATTTTGAGGTCGGTGGTGAATTAGGAGAGCTTAAGAAAATTTCTTCTGACGAGTATGTGTGACCCCTTTTCCCGAACGAACCAGTGGATGAGCGGGTAGGACTACTTTGAAAATTATCCTCACGCATCACCCCGGGCATGGGGACCGTAGACCGCCACTTTGGGTACTCTTTGAGCATCAACCTGGCCAGGTAGTGCGTGAAAGCTATCATGTAAGTACGCTCATAAATCACATGAGCTTGCACGATGAGGTCGTTCGTGTTGTCCCCACTTCTGCTTTGCCGACTGACCTCATCCATGCATCTGATACACTTCATAGTAGCCACATTTATCCTCCTCCAATGACCTTTGAGAGAGTCGAGGTTTCGTGGCTTCAGTCGGTCGTTTGTGAGCCTCGCCTTGTCATATAACCTTTTCACTTTTCTCCAAAGGAGCACTACCTTTTGATTCGTTCCTATCGTTGCATCACAAGTAACGACCATGTACGATGAAACGAGGGTTTCGTCCTCCTCTTTCGCCCATACGTTCTTGCTTTTAAGGGGGCTGATGGTCGTCCTTGGTGCACGTTTGGACAGACCGATGGGGCAAGGGTCTGCGTCGTCACTTCCCTCGTCATTTAGGGTTGTTTTGGTGCAGGGTGAATGTTCAGAATATTGTTGGAAGCTCCCCCAGTTTTGGTGCAGGGGTGGATGTTCGGAGTATGGTTCGGGAAATGATTGGGTAGTACTTCCTACGCCGTGTGGAAGGATAGGTCGGTAGTAGAGATTTAGTTGGGAGTACGCAGCAAATCCTTAAGGTTTAAAAAGACGACGAGGGACCGAGGGTGTTCGATGGTCCCCAGTGTTGTGGTTAGGAGAAGACATGAGTTCATAAGAGTTTGGAAGGTTGAGGGAAATGAAGTTGTGTGTGATGAGTAATGTGGACGTGATGGTATTTATAGAGAAATTCTTTTGATTTATTAGCTTCCTAAACAGTTTTTAAGATAATTGTATTCACATACAATGTTTCAAATTTGAAATCACACACGTACTGTGGATTGTCAATCCGACAAGATAAGACATCACACGTGTACAATAGATTGTCAATCCGACAAGATAAGACATCACACGCGTATTGTAGATTGTGTGTTAAATAAATAAAGTATATGCAATTTGAAAATAAATAGATTATTAATGTTTTTGGTAAATATAAATGATTTTAGAATATAATAAAAGTTGTGAATAAAATTAACGATGTGGAAGAAAAAAAGTAAGATGACCTAGTCATTGTTAAGGGGTGAATAGTAATAAAAAAATAAGAAGTTGGATCATGATGATGTGACATGAAGAGAAAGAAGAAAGAAAGTAGATGACCTAGGTTATTGCTATCGATGGTATTAAGTGTTGTCCTAAAAAAACCGCTTTTAAAAGAGAAAATAATCTACTTTCTCTCGCACACACATATATAGAGGTTACCAAAGGCCAACGCAACAGTAGTTATAACAGTAATTATCTAAACTGCACAAGCAATAATGTAACATTGACTCCGATTATTAAAACCGAAGAAGAAACCAAAAGAAAAGCCATGCAAACAATTCCTACACTCCATGCATAATGCTCGATTTTAAACAAAATAAAAATGATCACGACCATATTCTAATCTCACACCTACCACAGATAAAACGTGCTGACGTAGTGACGTCCCCCGAGAAGAGTACATTACATGGAGATTTAAAAAAAAAAACTCAGTATGAACGACATGCTGCTGGTTGGTGGTCAGATGGTGGTTAAATGAAAGATAAGATCACGAGGCATAACAGACGGAACATATAGAGCTGGCCAAGTTGGAGCTAATATCAATGCTTAAAGCTTACACACCACACTGAAGTAGCAGCAAATGTCAAGCAAACAACAAGATAGCAATCTTGAGGCTGCCAAGATGCCCTCGGCATCAAGCCCCTATTATACCAAGAAAGGACTCCTAATATGACAATTAAGTAGACACCATGGAACAAAGGGCAAGTACGAGTGGAGCTTAGACATGATTCGATTATCTTGTTTTGGGGATTTCTAAATCTTGTCGAGCTTTTCGGCCTTGATAACGGGGTTGGACTTTGCAATGGTGTCGCGGGCAGATGAGTGGTAGTCGAACGTGCAGTTGTGCTTGTCGGAATAGCGATGTGTTGAGCAAAATAGATTGCCACAACGGCAACTGAATCCCATCAAGCCTACGCGCTTCCTGCAAGCACTGCATCTGCTTGGGCCTTCCTTTGCCTTCACTTCGCCAACCTCACTTGAGACCGAAGCATTAGACGGCTGTGCTGAAATGGCCTTGGGCTCCGGAACTGCTACTTCCTTCACAGAAATAACAGGCTCCTTTCCAGTACCATTCATGATGCTGTCAATAGAGGAGGCGGCGAGTTTGGCCTGATCCTGCTTCAGCACCATTTCCTTGTTACATTTGGAGCACATGTTCATGGTAGCTGCGCTCCCAAAGAAGCCGCAATTGTTGATGCAAAGGATTGGACCTTCAGGTGTTTGGCATCCAGTTTCCTTGTGCTCCATCTTCTCAAGATAACTGAACAGATGTGTCACGATTTACAAATTACAACACAAAAATATATCCAAGTATTATGTAATTGATCATATAAAAGACAATCAAGAGACAGTTCCAGATATCAAATTCAATTTAATCTTCAAGCCAATATGCAATGGACTAAGTAGAAGATATAAATTTACAACTTCAAGTTAGGACATTATTCTATCACATGGTTAAAGCAACTATTAGAAGCATCGAAGTCCTTCCATAAGCACCCTAACAACCAGGACAATGGTTAGCTTTTGTAGCTACATACAATGAAGCAAGACAGCCTAGAAATTCATAGAGAGAAGCAAGTGGCAAAGATGAATAAGCAACGAAATGCGTTATGAAATTAATCTTGCTGACAAACATAATGGCATATTGGCACAGGAGATAAGCGCTGGACAGTGTTTTAATTAAGGATTACCCTGAAACTACGCACATAACAAACTTGTTATTCGGAAAAAAACGGACATATAGGCCCAACTTAAAGAATGCAAACGAAGAGACAAACTTCAGAGTTTACATAAACTATTCAATTTGACTAATCCCTCATCTATAATTTACAAGCATATCAACATCAACATTACCCCAATGCCTCAAAAGAAGCTCCCGCCTAGGCGAGGTGGGGGGTTGGGTGTACGCAACCCTACCACTGAAAAACAGTGATGTTGTTTCCAATTAACCCAATGGTGCGAAGTGCGACTGACCATCTGTGACTATCGTTTAAATAGTCATTTGATAGAGTCCATGCAGATCCAAATGCCAAAAAACAACGTAATCTTTGACACAATGGAAATGGACATATATAATTTACAAGCACAACGGAAAAAAAATCATGGAATTAGAAATAAGACGGCCGTGATAATGGAAAATCAATCTCTTAACACCAAAGAGACACCAAACATTGATGTGATAAATAAAGTTCAACTTTCTTTCCAAAACCATCAGCTTTACATCAGCAACAACAATTAACAAAACAAACACCTCAACATCGAAATAAACCTCAAACATTGAATCAACGAAAAACATAAAACTCAATCACACTTTTTTGGCAAAGAACCGGAACTTACGGGCACCTCAACAAGGAAAAGAAGACAACAGCGAAATACGTTCTCAGTAGTTGTCCGTCCCCTCCCCGATCACCTCCGAGGCACCAAATCCTGCATCCAAACCCCAAACAAGGGTCAAAGCAAGCAATCAGATAATGCTACAACAAACAAAACACCCTAACAATTATCCGAACGTAGACCGACGCAATTTCAGAATAGAACAAACAAGCAAACATCTTCTCTTTCCTAATCTAAAACCTAAAAAAAAATAAAAAAAATCCAAACCTAACAATCTGTTGGTTTCGTCGAAAATTCAGACAAAGCAAAACCGAAACATCAACCAAAATCCCAAACCTAAACAAAACAAAAGGTCGTTAGGTTTCATCAACACCAAAGCAAACACCTTTTCCTCCAAATCAAGCCCTAAAACGAAACCAAAAAAATCGTCAATTCCCCCCCCCCCCCCCCCCCCCCCCCAAAATTCAGCCGAAAACCTTGACAAAAAACCCAAAAAAAACTCAAAAAACCGTCTTTCTCCGGAAACCCCCAAACAACACAAAAAAAACCCAAATCGCACCCAAAAAAACCCCAAACTTCGCCCAAATACTCACGTCCTTCCACACCCGGCCTTCGACCCCTCCGATCTCCTCCGGAGCACCGAATCCGTTGGAATCCTGCAAGGAAAAGCGAATCTCACGCACCAAATGGAATCCCAGAAAAAACAGAAAATAAGAAAGCAGAAGAAGGGAACGGACCCTAGCCGCGGAGGAGGAGGAGGAGAGAGAGGGAGGAGGAGAAGGAGAAATGGAGCCGGAGACGGGATGGATTTTTGGGGGTATTTATAGTGGGGTAAGAAATGGTGTGGAGAAGTCGGATTGGTGGAACGCGAGGTCCGAGTCGGTTGCTTCACTTGTCTCCGTCCTCACTCACCGAGTGGAGTTCAAGTCGAGTCAAAATTTCGAGTTTTAATTTAAATGCAAATAAATAAATGTTAATTAAATTACGATTCGAACTGGATTTTATTTTCGAGTCGGCTTGTTTACTTATTGAAATCGGATGAATTATTGAATTTTCATTTGTTCCTTCATTTTTATGCTAAACCAGAGTCGAGTTTTTTTTAATCGAGTACGAGTTAAGTTCGAGCACGTTAGCCTACGTGATGGAAAAATGAACCTATTAGATAGACACGACAAAGACATGGAGATGGTGTGGTGGGAAGGAAGTTGGAGATGTGCATGAGATGTTGGCTGGGGAGAGATTGATGTAGATACATATGTCATGCATGTCACAAAGTACGGGTGAAACTTTGTGTCCGAAATCCGTCAATCCGACCGATTCCGTATTCGAAATCAAAAAAATTATCCGAGAAAAAAAAAATCTGAAACCGAATTTGTATTCGGATATAAACATCTGTAAAAAACGAAGCGAATATGGATATTGGTACATCCGATTCGAATAATATCCGGTTTGTTTTTTATATGCACATATAAATAAAAATAAAAAATATATACAATATATATGAATTACATTATGTTATTTATATTATATTTAATTTTTTTTCATGTAGGCAAAAAATAAAGGCTGAAATTTATTCTTGTTTAGATCAATCAAAAAATGTTTTTAAGTTTATTCGATTTTTTAACGAATTCGGATATCCTAATTCAGAATGGATTTTAAACTTAATTCGGATGCAAATTTATTCGAATTCGGATCTCTTTCTCATACATTCGATCGGATTCGAATTCGGATTCGGATTCGAGAAAAAAAAAACGGATACGAATTCGGATACTGGCACATCCGTTTCGTATCCGCTCCGTTTTCACCCCTATCACAAAGTAGTTTCCACGTAAAATACTATTCTACCTTGTTCGCGCTTGTTGATCTCTACCATGAAAAAATAATATTCCGTTGCATTTTTCGATCATAAAAAATCGTAACATCATCAACGAAAAGCGAATTTGTAGAGTCTTATGTTTCATACGTCCCGCCCCTTTAATTTTCGTAAAACTCCACTCTTCCAACCATGTTGCTCCAAAAACTAGAGATTCTCCCTCAATCTTGCCAAACCCACCAAAACTATCCCGTTGTCGCGTTGTGAGGGTATGCAGACCGGCAAGGAGAGGTTAGGATAAGGCTTGGAAAAGTGGTGAGTGTTGTGGCACGAGAAGGAGTCGGTGTGCGCTGTGAAAGGGTTAGGCACAACGAGGAAGAGTGTACCTCAGAGACCGGACGACAAAGGAAATACATGTTATGGGTAGAGAGGATAATGAGCAGATGAGTTTATTAACGGAGATGAGTGTTGGGGTCGCAATGGAAAGTGATGGATTTACGAAAATAAAATTGGTGTAAGTAAAATAATATTATTCAAGGTGGAAATAGAAAATAAGATACCAAATTCAATTATCTTGGTACACAAAAAACTCACACTCACAAAAAACTCACTCACAAAACTTACACTCACGTAAGCAGAATCTCGGTACACAAACTCAAAAAACTCACTCACACTCACAAAACTCATTCACGTAAGCAGAATCTCGGTACGCAAAAACTCAAAAACTCACTCACACTCACGTAGTAGTAGAATCTCGATACGTAAAAAACTCGCACTCACAAAACTCCTCACCACTAAATCCCCCCTCTGTTTGGTGTTACAACACCAATACACAAACTCTAATGCATAGTATACAACTACCTCTTGATATTACTATACCAATACACAAACTACATAAACTCTAGGGATTTCACGTTTTGGGAGTTTTGAGAGAGGAGAGTTAACCTAGAATAGAGACCACTACATGTTTGCTTATATTCACGTTTTTACATTTACTTAGGTGCTTACTTTCACGTTTTAACATTTGTGTGTTTGTTTTAACTTTTTACATGTTTGCTTAGATTCACGTTTTAACATTGGCGCCAACAATCCCAAATTCAATGGTTGAAGGAGGGTGACCTAAACACAACATTCTTTAACCGAATCGCCTGGTCTAGGGCTGAAAATGGGGCGGATATTACCCGCCTACCTGACCCGACCCGACCTGTTTAGTTCGGGTAGTGGATGAATTTTTCCATCCGATTATCCGTCAACCCGAAAAGTCATTTACCCAACTATTAAACGGGGTGGGTAGCGGTTATAGTTCCTACCCGCCCCGTTTATCCATTTACCCGTTATTAATAAATTAAATTATTAATAATTTAATATTTTAAATATATATACCTAAACCAAAACCAAAACCAAAACCCTAAATTCCTAAAATCTAAATCCCTCTCCCTCCCGAAACCTCCCTCCGCCACACGTTGCCACGACCGCACCTTCCGACTCACTCCCGATGGGTGACGACTGCTTCATCCCCTTCTCCACTTCTTGCCTTCCCTCTTCTCTGCTTCCGGCAGTGGGCAACCTTCCCTCCCCAGTGTCCCCACAGTCCCACACCTCCCTGCAGGCCGCAACCTTCCCTCTTCTCCGCCTCTCCGTTTCTCGCCTTCCCAGACTCGGATCCACCATGAGCGAGCAAGAGCAACCCAATCCCAGCCAACCATCGACGGATGGTATACATGTTTCCATCATCTTGGCAGTGTGTGTGACTATGTCCATTTGATTTCATTTGTTTCTTATTTTGAATCCACCAGACAGGTTGTTGTTGAAACTAAAAGTGGAAACTAGCATGATGTTGAATGTGTGGAGGTCGTCCCAACCCAAACCCATCCATCTCAATTCTCTTGTGTCACCACAGTCGAATATATAAGTTGCTTCCAAATATTTATGATCTTCTAATTAACTAGGATTAATTCATTTATATCCGCAGATAGACACAGATGATAGGTCGTTGTCCACATTCCACTGCCCATATTTTTCCATAACTTTCTTCTTGCCTGCGCCTGTATGTCATTTGCATGCATTATCTTCTTAATTAATCATCATCATGAATCATCTTAGTTTAATTTATTTTAGGAATCTTGCTTAGTTTAATTTATATGTGGACAATACTTAGTATTTTAGGAATCGTGCTTAGTTTAATTATTTCTGTATTCATGACCTATTATTGTCGACAGTAATACCGAAAGTAGTACTAGTAACAAGAGACGGAGAACACTTACGTCTGAAGTTTGGAATTATTTTGATAAAGATATTGTTACTAACAAAGCGAAGTGTCGTTATTGTGCAAAAGAGTACGTTGCTAAAGGAAGATGGGACAAGTCATTTGTTAACTCACTTGAAAACCAAGTATTGTACTATTGTTGGTGATTTTGTGTCATTGATGATTACAAAGTATTGTTTTGTATTAATGTTTCAGTAGCAAATTAGTAGAAATAAAAAATACAGGTTTTATCCATTTATCCGTTTATCCACCCCGTCCCGCCCCGAATATTCGTTTATCCGACCTTAAACGGATCGGGTAGCGGATTTTTTTTTAATACCCGACCTACCCCGCCCCGAATATCCATTTATTTTAGGCGGGTCGGGTAGCGATTGGGCAAAAACCGGACCCGACCCGACCCATTTACAGGCCTAACATGGTCATGAGCTTTATCTCTCCTCTCTATCTTCCAAATCCGTTTTCTTTCTCTTTCACAACAGTTTTCTCTCTCCCCAATCCATTTTCTTCTATTTCCTACATTATTCACCACTTAACCACAACTCATATCTCTCCACATCATTTTAGGGGCGATTTTGGAAAAATATTTAAAAACATTCTACAAAATCAACAAAATTAGAAAACATATTTTCAAAAAAACTAATTTTAAAAAAATGAAAACAAAAAATACTTTAAAAAGCATGCTAAGAGAGATGACCTGGAACGACTGGGTCATCGACGACCCGTTAAAGATGCTCTCAAGACTTCTCCAAAGTCGAAATTAAAAAAACAATTTTCGATTTGGCCCCTTCAAAATCCCGGACCCGATGCATTTAGTTTCTATTTCTTTTTGCAATTTTGGCATCAGTTAAATGGTCACATCAAAGTACTACTTTAGAGATTCCACTCTAAGTTGATTAAAAAAGGGAGTTCAAAGGTTTTAACCAATGTTTTATCACATTTATTCCTAAAACAGTAAAAAGTAGGAGTTTGTAAACATTTCGCAACCTTCAACCAATTTCGCTTCCGTCTAGCACCTACAAATTATTGCAAAACCCTCACAAACAAAGCTAGCTTCTAAACTCCTGGAAGTAATCTTAAACACCCAATCGCCCTTCATTAAGGGTCGTCAAATCCTAAATACAATCGTAGTTGCTAATGAGGTGGTTCACAACCTGCAGACAAATAAGAAAAAAATATTACCTAAAATTGGACTTCGAGAAGGTGTTCAATAAAATAGATTAGGAGTTCTTGCTCGCCAATCTTAGAGCTATTGGATGTCCACATCTACGGTGTGATTGAATTCAGCTTTGTCTCACAACATCCACTTCATCGGTAATTATCAATAGGCCACCCCCAATGGTATTTCAAGGCCAGAAAATTGATTGAGGTAAGGTGACCCGCTATCCTCACTACCATTCATTATATTTCTAGCCAATCTCTTGAGAATGGGTATGGAAATCATTTAATTTAGGGGGTCGAATTAGGACCCTAGAGAATGAAAATAATGAATATGCAGTTTGCGGATGACACAATCATTTTCCTTAAACCAACAACTACAAACATTATTAACATAAAACGAATACTGGTCAATTTCCAAACAATCTCGGGCCCAAAAATTAACTTCGATAAGTCCTGCATTAATGTAACGTTCCTCATTAGCTAAGATTGCTCATTTTCAGATCCTTGATAGGGTGAGAATCTAGCTCTTTGCTCTTTGACTATTTGGGCATGCATCTTTCTCATATAGCGGGGAGGAAAGAACGATGGTCCAACTATAACCAAAGTCAAGAACATAATTAACAGATGGAAAATGAAAACTCTTTCCAGTGCGGGTCGGTTAACCATGATCAATGTAGTTATCACTGTGAGATCATAATCCTAATTATGCCTTAATGATGTTTTAGGTTGTGATTAGGAGGAGATGGATTGGAGGGCTGAGATGAAGTGTGGATGGATGAGGGGTTCAGATGGATTGCAGATGAGATGGATGGTTGAGATGAAGATGAGTTGGATGGATGATGAGGATTGGATTGGAGGAAGATATTTAGGTGAAATTCTCTCACTCTCACTCTCACTTCTCCTTTGCCTCTCTCTCCCTCACGTCTCTCTCTCTCTCTCCCTCAGTGGTGATCTCCAGCGTGGTGGTGGCGTGCTCCAGCGAAGGGAGGCTCGGGCGTGGGTTGCGAGTTGAGGTGAGTGTTGGCTTCTTAACCCCTCCGGCTTGTTTTGTTCCCTCCCTCGACCTAACTCGTTTCGGTGGTCTTGGTTGCTCGTGGTTGGGTGGTGGAGGTCGATGGAGGTGGAATCGTGAGTGTGGATCGTCGAGGAGGTGTGGATCGTGGTTTAGTCGCGAGGATCGTCGACGGATCGTGATTTAGGGAGGCGTGCTCGTGGAGGCGTCGTCGTGGTTCTTCAAATCTTCCGGTATGCCAACTCGCTCACTTAAGTAGTGTGAGTATTTGGAGTCGACAGTAGGTCTTCCGGCTCGTCGCAAGTAAACGTGCAACAGATTTTACTGCCTGGTCGGTCGACCGGTTGGTGCAAACGGTCGACCGTTCGTATTGAGATTTCGGGTTCTACCTCACATCGGTCGAACGATGCCCTTGGGGCGGTCGACCGATCGTGCATATGAGGCAAGCCTGATGGTTTTCGGTCGAACGTGACCCTTTCGCCGTTCGACCGTGTGCACTGTCATAGGTCAGTCGGGGGCGTTGACCATCCAAACGGTCGATCGCTCGTTGACTTCGTCCGACCGTGACTTAAGTGGGAATAGTGGTCGGTTCGACCGAAGGTGGTTTCTGTCGACCGGACTTGTTGAGGAGCGTGGGGGAATGCTCTGGACGAATTCGGTCGACCGAGAGTGCTCGGGCGTTCGACCGGATTTGTGGTGAGAGTTGGGGGAATTCCCTGGTGGAATTCGGTCGACCGAGAGTGCTCGGGGGTTCGACCGGATTCGTTGGGGAGATTGTGGGATTTGTCCCTGGTGACTTTCGGTCGAACGTAGCCCCTTTGTCGTTCGACCGATTGGTCATTTTGTTCGTTGAGCCTGAGAGTTGACAATCTAAACGGTCGACCGTCCCTTGATTTGGGTTCGACCGAACGAGTGTAGTTGGTGGGAATCAGTCGACCGAGGGAGTGCCGGTCGAGGCGATTGCCCTGTGTTTTCGTGATTCGGTCGACCGGGACTTTTGGTTCGGTCGACCGTTTGTGTCCAATTTTGCACTATGGAGGTGCGGTTGTTGTGGTCGTCCATGTGGGGCGAGTTGTGTGCCGAGGTCCTTCCGGCGAGTGTGCTAGGGTGTACAAGAGTTGCGGTGGTTGGGTGAAAAAGCCCTGAAGCCCCGTAACTGTGTGAGAGCTTGGGTTGATTGAAAAAGGCCTGAGGCGCAACTTAGAATTATGGCGTTGCGGTGGTTCAGTGAAAGAGCCCTGGAGCCCCGTAAATGTGTGAGAGTTGCGGTTGGTTGAAAAAGACCTGGAGCCCAGCTAGTCTGTGCGGGGTTGGTTGAAAAAGACCTGGAGCTCCGTAGTGCGTTCAAGTTGGCTGAAAAATGCCTGGAGCCTGAGCAGAGGCCGCGTGTTAAGGGTTGGTTGAAAAAGACCTGGAGCCCTTGGACGTTTGGGTTGGTTGAAAAAGACCTGGAGCCCTTGGTCGTGTCGTGGTAGATGCGGTTGGCTGAAAAAGGCCTGGAGCCCAGCTTGGCGACGAGTGTGTTGCGGTGGTTGGGTGAAAAAGCTTTGGAACCCCGTGACGGTGGTGTGTGTTGTGGTTGGGTGAAAGAGCCCTGGAGTCCCGTAATTGTTTGAGATGATTTTCTTGTTAGTAGAACTGCATACTAGGGTGTTTTTATTTCATGCATTGTAGAGTTTGGCATACGGGGTTTCCTTTTGGAAACTCAGGCATTGTTGCACTCTTACTTTTCAGGCCGTGATCGGCGATAGGGGGTGGTGACCGAGGAGAGGAGCACCGCTACCGGATCCAGCTTTCTCTAAGTTGAGGTCGGGTGATTACTGTATTCGTTGTATAGCCTTTTGATGTAATCACAACTTTTGAAATACTCTGATGTACATATATATATGATATATGTTGATGCACATGTTCCCTTATTTGAGTAATATCCTCTGTTGATTGTGTGTTATTTAAAATTTTAAATTCTTCCTCGAGGAAACATTTTATGGAATAACTCCACTATAAACTCAAGCTTAAAGAATCGGAAAAAGTGGAAAAGAGTTTATTGGCAAAAAAGGCATGAAGGATTAGGAGTGCTGGACATAGATTGTGAGTTACTCCCGAATTTCCTTGTAAGATGTCCTTGAGTTTTTTTAACCTTAGACTTAAGCTATGTGCTTCTATGTCCAACACTCTTAATCCTTTATGCCTTTTTAGCCGATAAACTATTTTCCACTTTCTTTGATTCTTTAAGCTTGAGTTTTCAGTGGAGTTATTCCATAAAATGTTTCCTCTCAGCTTGTCAATTTCCTTGATCACTCTGACAGGGGGCTCAGAGAAACTTATTAATCCCATGGGTCAGATAACATCACAGTTCGTGTTTCTGCCAGGAAGAATCCCATAATCAACCTGGATAGGCTGATGGGAGGGGGAGGATAATTAACATGATAAATTTCATGTGCTGAGCAAGTAAACATGGAGGAGGCAACATGCTGATATCGTAGCAGATTCTCGGATGTAGGAGAGATCAGTTGTAACATCCCGAAACAGCGGAAAATTTAAAAATTCATAATCTAGACAAAGAGCACAATAATCAAGACGGGACTGTTACTTCTCATAAACAATAAAGCGGTGCACCATAATACATCAGAGTTTGCCAAAATGAATACATGATTACAACAAAACGATAAGGGAAGATAAATGTAATCATGTGGACCTCAGTGGTCTGACTAGAGGATCCGACTCCAAACGCGCGCGCCCGCCGATCACCACCCCACTGGACCTACTGCGGTCCTAAAAATATATAACAACAATGCATGAGTTTCCAGAAGGAAACCCCGTATGCCAACTCACCTATATATGCATGCATTACACAATGAACCTATCATACTAGTAGCATGTCATGGCATCGACAGAAATGGAAAACAGTTCCCCCGAAGGGTAAAACAGGACATCAGTCCGACAATCAACAACGAGTCTCCCGAGGAGACCTACTGCAGGCACATGCAGTCTTACAGCACGCGACATCGCACCCCCCACACGCAGCAACACTACTCAAGGGTTCAGCAGGGAGCCTCTGTCACGCCTGCGGGCCGATAGAATACAGATCTGCAAATCTCAGTGGTCGGAGCCACAGGGACCAACGGGGCCGTCGCCCGGAAGGTATAACAACAACATCTCGGTAGGTGCCCAGCCGAGGAAAACAACATAGCCGGAACAGCCTCGGCTCAACAATCACCATCGCCGGCACAACCTCGGCGGCATCACCGGCACAGCATCAGTGGTCCATCACAACAGTCTGGCACAGCATCGGACAAATCCAGACCGAAGTCTGCCAGGTCATCAGGCTCCTCGAGCCGTAAACACCAACTGCGCCGCTATAAAAGTAGGGCAGCGACCTCCGTAGCCCGTGGGCCGGTAGTTACCTCACCCAACGCCAGTTGCGTGCTCGCACAACATCAACACTGGGATCCGCGATCCCTCAGGCCTGCTATACTACAATAAGTCCAATCAATCCATCACATTTGTCACGCTCCATACCTGGAACTGACGTGTCCCGAACACCCACACTCTTCCCAACGGCGGTCCCTGGGTAGGCACGCATCACGCGCCCACCGTCACCTCCCGGCTCACGCACAAGGCGAGGACACGGGTTTCCGTGGCAAAGTTGGCGTTCAAAAAAGGGAACCAGGAATTCTGTCGTGGGCCCAAACGGTCGACCGTAAGAGGTGATTCGGTCGACCGTTTCCAGAAAGCAATCGGTCGACCGTCCCTAACACGGTCTACTGCTGCGCACAGAACACAATCCCCCCAACGGTCTACCGAAGGTCTAAAACCGGTCGACCGAACGAGGTCAAAATCCGGAGTTTGGTCAACATTCCAAACATCCTATCGGTCGACCGACTCAGGGGTCCCGGTCGACCGAAAACTAACAGTACAACATTTTCAATCTTTTAATCCATCGGTCGACCGACTCAGGGGTCTCGGTCGACCGACAACAGTTAGGGTCAACCTATATTTCTACGTCATATAACGGTCGACCGAACTCAAGCCTACGTCCGAACAACATGCAATATACACAAATAAACTTAAGTTCCGGTCGACCGAACACGAGGCCTCGGTCGACCGAAACGCAACAGGCAGTACAGATATACATGCAATCGGTCGACCGCCCAAGGGCCGGTCGACCGTCCGGTCGTCTTCAACCTCGCGCCAGCCGAGGTTTCTTCGTCCAAACGCGACGTCGGAGAGGCCTCCGACCTCCTCCGACCGACCAACACGACCCTCTCATGAGTGTCAACAACAAAACCACACTAGAGAGCGGCATACCTCACAAGAGCGACGAACAAGGCCGGAGCACCGCTCGCGCACGCCGCCTCCGGTGATCTCCTCGTGCGCTCAACTCCGCACCTCTCCCGCCTGGACCGCCTCACACCTCACGCCGACGCAGCCTCCTCCGCCTGAGCTTGAGCGATTGAGGAAGAAGGTGTGTGTTTGGTGAGAATGAAGGAAGAAGAAATGAGGAAGGAGATGAAAGAAGGAGAAGAAGAGAGAAGGTCCTTATTAAACTCGGGTGCTACAGTAACCCCAACCCTTCACCTTCCCATGCAACTCCTGCACTCTCACTTCCCCATGCAAACCACACTTAAACCATCATTAGTCCACTAACCCTAGGTTAGGGATCTAACATCATTGTTGCCTTAGCTTTTGGATTTCCGTTTTTTTCTATTTCTTTTGCTGGGTTACTAAAAAACTTTTAATTATTATGAAATAATAATCTGGCAGATGATCCCTGAAAATTCTTTATTGTAACTTCCATTTCCAAACACTGCAACCTCCACATTCATGCGTTGTAAATTGTCATTAATTTCTCGTTATAATGTTGTAACATATTGTTTCCTTAGCCAGTATATAGGCATATTGTAATACTTTGGAGGTAACAAAGAACAACCCCCAAATCTTTATGTCTTCCTTTGTGGCTTGGTTTTTTATTTTATAACACATTATCAGTAAGAAACGTCTTGAGTATTTCCGTAGGTGAACATGAGGGATGTAGAATCTTAGAAATTTCTCTAGGCACGACAACCAGGTTTAATTTTTTTGCCTATCGTGGATGAATATGATTGAGCGTGAAACAATTTAAGGTTTTTTTTTTGTGATGCGTAAATTATGGATGAAAAGGTAAAAAAATTGGTAAAAGAAATTGATAGGCGTAGAGTTTGACCCATGCCAGTATGCTTCATGCTTACTGAACCATTTGACTTTATAATGCTATTTCTTTATCTTGTCATAAGTGTAAATCTGATCGCTTTGGTTGTTTGTCTTAATTAATCATGTATACATATGTGTGTGGATTTTCAGATAAAGTTTACCTCATTTGGGATCATTTGCGGTTGCCTAATGTAAACAGTCGGATCTAAATCCAATGTCCTATATCACATACTTACATTTTTGGTATGTCCTATCTTTTCAATCATACTATTACAAATAGTTAATTGATTCAATTCAAACACACAACACAATAGGCAAGATTGAAGACACTTAAAAATTCCATAATAAAAAACAGAGTGAAATTTCGCAAATTTGGATCATTTTTTTACATCCACGTTCCATTGTCTATTCCTAAAAAACCAAAGAGGATGTTTTTTTTGTTGAAGTTGGTTTTCAAATAATATTGTTTGGGTATTAAGTTGCATTTCATGTATATGCAGTTTTTTTTTTAATTCTCATCTTTTGAATTCATTATTGCATTTGGTGTAAGTCTCTTACTAGGTGTGTTTGTGTGTGTGTTTTTTTGTATTGCAACGGTTAGTCTACACTTGCGGTGTATTTGTATTAAATTATATTTATTGTGTTTGTGTATGATATAAATTTGTTAAAATTGCATATATAGTTTGATTTCATTATTGTATCTGGTGTTGCGAAACTGTAGTTTTTGATGTCAGAGTTTTTCCTTAAGAACATTTAAATTGCATTTTTATGATATTCTGTTTAATTTGTTTTTAAATTGCAATTTTCGGTCTCACTGCTGCTTTTTTGTGTGTAAACTGCATTTCTTGCTAGTTATGTTGCCTATTTTATTTTGTATTATGTTACCTTTTATTTGGAAATGCTAATATTGTAGATTTTTATTATGTCACCGTTGGAATTTTTTAGTAAAAAAAGATGCATTTAAGATTTCCTACTCTGAACAGGTTTAAATCCCGGCAATTAATAAATTGATTGAGAACATCACAAAAGATACCTAAATTGCATGTACCTAATGCACTCCATCAAATTCAGATCTAACGATCTAAATTGCACAACCGCAAATGACCCCAAATGTGGTCGACATCACCTGAAAAGGCCTATATATATTGATATTGCATTCCTGTATGAAAATGTCTATATTTGTTTGCTATAAGTCGGTTCACGGGCATTCTAACTTGTTTTAGAAGCAAACCACATAATTGATTAATATCATTTTAGTATAATATCATAATTCCTTAAGCAAACCACATAAGTCGGTAATCTAAAAATTAAACATGAGCTCACTAGAGAATTCCTGTAATATCTAATATGCAATTCGTTGTCCGTTGCACTGATTTGAATTTATTTTTGAGAACGCAAGATTAGCATTACGAAAGAAAATTATCTCAGTTGTGTCGGAGTCCAAATATTACTTCATTATATGCTTCGATCCATAACTTTTGTTCATGTGATGATAGTGACATGAGTTGATTTCTTTTATGTTCACAGAAGTTGATCCCTATTTATACACACATGTACCCTGATACACACATGTACCCTGATACACACATATTTAAATGTTACGGTGATTGTCTACTATGGAGACACTTTTATTAAACATTGGTATCTCATTGTGTATGAAATTATTATAACTTACTTGCTTTGATCCTACATTTTTCTTTATACACAAGGTAAAAACAAATATGTAAAACAAAATTTGACTTTCTATACCCAAACTAACCTAAAATTGAAAAAAAAAACCCACATTGACATTCTCTGATAAATATGTTTATGTTTCAACTTCTCCCCAAAATACTCATGCATAAACCGTGAGATCATTCCCAGCTTTTTCTCTCTTTACATTTAAATAAGTAAATCATTCTCCCAGTCTCTTTCTTTCGACAGTTGTAAATCTCTCTCTCTCTCTCTCTCGTGCGCATCCATTCTCTCTTGCACTCGACCCCACAATTGAACCCAACGTCGTACTCAGTCGAACAATTCCTCCATTGAAACCGACGACGAAGGTCAATTTTAGGGTACGTTTTGTTTATGCTTTTTTTATTATTTCTTGATATAATTTTATAAGATTAGGTTATTGTTTCTATAAAAAAATGTAGTTGATTTCCTCCATTTATTGGTAATGATCTGAGTTTTGTGGCCTGGGTTGGAAGTGAAATTGGTTTCCCGTGTTTTGCGACATACATGGGTAGTAAGCCAATGAATGACATAAAAGAGAAGTTGCGGGAGTACGAGTTGCTGGAAAGGGCAAAAGAATTCCCCGTTCAAACAATTATTCGAGGCAGGCAAATTACAGTTTTCCAATGTTCTTGCCCATCAGTTACTATTGCACATGATCCAGAGTAGTAGAAATGACTTGGTTCATTTCTGTTTGGGCTTTAGGGCGTACATATTCTAGTATATATGAATTTGCATTGATCATTGGTTTCAACTTCAGCAGTGTACCATCAGAGGCTGAGTTGCAGGCTCACCTTAGCAGTGACTGCCTAATAAGGAATTATTTCAATGGAGAGTCCAAAATTCAAATATGATCATGCATCTTGATGACCTCCTGTGCATGTGCGGTTACCCCGCACAACGTCTGTGTGTCGGGACCTCAATCGGGGTCTTGCAGGTGTCCTGGTGGTGTGGGGGCACCGGGCCACCACCGATGCTCTTTTTATGTTTGTGACGTCGTATCACAATTACTGCCGCCCCCAGAACCACTCCAGCAGGTCAACCAGAACCTGACAGAACTCGTGTGACTGGTAGGTGATTTAGGACATCCAAGACACTGTGGTAGACCTCCTCGTCGACAGTGGTATGGTTTTTGTTATTTCTTTATTTCTGACTTACAGGTTGTTATTGTTATTGTTGTTATAATAATGGTTAATATTTCCTTATTTTTATTGAGTAGTTTCCTCCCCGAAGACACCAACAACATCACCCCCATTCCTGGAACACAACTGCCTCACTGTGGGATGACCTGTTTCGCCGAGACACCCATTCCTGACCGCTCGACCTCCCCAGTGCCTGACGTGCCTCCTGGCTATGAAGACCACACTGGGAGGACCAGGAAACGGGCAAAGTTTTGAAGTATTTTCCAACCTTTTTGGTTAATGTTGTTTTATAAGTTACAAACTTTTATTTTGTTAATGTTGTGGATGTTAATGAAGTAAATGTTGAAGTTACAAACTCTTTTGTTGGTAAATATTTTTTCAAATGTTTGAATGTTGTGCTCGATTGGTGAATGTTGTTAATGTTTGTTGGTTAATATTTGTTGTTAATGTTGCCAAAACAACCATCGAGTTATATCAAGCATTGTCGAGCACAGTCGAGCGTGGCCTTTAAAAAATTGAACTTAAGGTTGTTCGTTAATTCATAAAGCATAAAGCACCGTCGAGCTTCTATCGCTCTCGATTGAGCACAAAAACGGAACAAATCTAAACGAACTCAACTTCATAGGAAAACAACCATCGAGTTGTGATTCTCACTTTCCACCAGTGCAAACGCAATAAGATACAAGTGGTGGTTTGCATCCAATGCAACGACACATAACATGTGCCCACCATATCTGGTCTTCAAGAATGTGTCATCGACACGTATCACAGGACGACACCATCTAATAAGATTCCTCAAGTGTCCCCCTCACATATGTAAGTGTCTTCTCTCTGCATCTCAATGCCTTTTCGTAACTCATATTTATACCAGATTGTTCTTTCATATCCTCCTTTGTGTCTTTTGCCAAGTAGCTAGTACTGTCACTGACATATTTGTAAGGGATTTATATGGCCCCAAATTCTAATCACTTTTAAACTTAATCTCTACTTGCTTAAACTATAGATGCAACAGAAACAAATTAAGCAAACAAGTAGAGAAAATGCAAACCACAATTTCACCGAAAGTTTTTTATAGAGGTTCTGCCTCCCGCCTACTTCCTCTGTTGCAAGCTCCGCCTACGTCTTCACTATCCAATCTCGTTTTGGGCCGAGATTAAGCCTTTACACCACAAACTAGCGAACAATCCTCGTCGGGCTTGATTTCTTCCTCTCACAACCCGAGAGGGAACACTTCGGGCTTTCACCGAAATCCTTGCTTCTTGAACAACAATGTTGAGTGAGACAACACTCTCTAGCTTGAGCACACTTTGAGTAGAATTAAAATGATCAAAGATGTGGAAATGTAAGGCTTTGAGTGTTTGAGGATTCTCTCTAATGTAGGAGGCAAAAAGTAGTGGGAGAGGTTGTCTAAACAAAGTGTTCGATCCTCTATTTATAAGCTCCTAAGATGTTATAACCGTTGGGAATGTGTGGTAAATGGTTGCGCAAGAAACACAAAACAGAAAAGTTCAGCACATTGTTCGGGTTAAGTTCGGTCGGCCAAAAGGGGTTTAACGGTCGACCGGACGACGTCCAGAAATAATGTTCAGAAAAGTCCAGAGATGTCCAGGAACAAAATGGTCTACCGAACAGGGGTCAGTCGAACGAACAAGGCTATAACTTAAGTACACTTAATTGAACGGTCAAACTAAATGTGGGACAGTCGACCATTTAGGCAGTCCAAAATTATTGTTCAGGGACAAACGGTCGACCAGAGACTTGGGAATGGTCGACCGGAAACTTCCAGGCACTTAGGGGTTCAAGAGATATTTATGTTCGGTCAACCAAATCTACGTCCACGGTCGACCAGTGGTCAAATGTATTTTTGGGGTATGGATAAAAATGTGAATACGACAATTGGTATAATACGACAAGTCTAATAGTCAAATGACACGTGTAGACGGTTGACCAAAATGGTCACGGTCGACCGGTCGAGCAGTTTAAATCACTAAAGGATAATTGATCATTCAGTCAAACGAAGGTGGTTCGGTCGACCAAATGTGCACATGCAGTTCAGGTTTGTGGTTTAGTGATATCCGGTCTAAGTTTGGGTGACCTATTTAAGTCCTAATGATCTGAGATGTTGTGTGTGACTTCTATAAGGAACCTAGTTTCTATGTGAATGAATTTTAAGTATTGTATGCTCAGGATTACATAAATTCCTAAAACTCAAAAGAAATATAAAATTACATAACTTCAAAAGATTGATTTCATGTCTTGACTTGAATTCCTTTCTTCCTTGAGTCTTGATCACCTGTAGATGTTAGCACAAAACAATATATATGCTATGCAATTTGTGTGTTGCACTACATTTGAATGTGATTAAGATTTGGTTGATTAAATCATCAAAACATAGATTAAGGTCAGAAAACCAACAATATTTGTTCTTGATTAGGTGCATGGTCAACTACCAATGTGCTGCTTGTCAGTGGTCTTTCTGTCTTTGTTCCAATGTCCAATTATTTACATTATGGAAGATCGTAAGTTCAAACATGGGTGAACACACTTGTTTTTTGGCCCTCAATCTTCAACCACAATTAGGATCCTTGCAAGTGATATGCCACATCTCTTTACTAGACTTATTCACTACAAACTCAAAATTATTCTTTATTGCAAAGAGAGTAGTTTTGGTATTCAATTCAACCTTGATTAAATGAGACATTAATTATCGAGATAAGATTGTCATGTTGGTTAAAAGAATATTGTAGTTCTACACGTATTTAACGACATAAGTATATGAAATGGAAAGTGATTTCTTTTATATATTAAATTGACCTAATAAATGAAACATTATGGAATTGTATTTGTGTCATTAATATTTTTATCGTGTCTTTGAATCCTAAGATATGAGACCTATATCTTCACATGAGAAATGTATAATTTGATTATTATCAAAATTATCATTACGTATAGTGATAAATATAATAGTTGACTATACATGACATGTGCCGAAAATGATGATATGTCAAAAGATTTCTTGGAAACAAGAAATATAATTTTATATTTTATGTGATGTGTACTGAATTTTATATGATATGAAATAATATACATATGGTAAAATGATAAAATTAATATGTTGTAATTACAACATGATGAGAATAACAAATAAATTTGTATGAGATGTATATATTATGGGGTATAATGTTTTGATATGATATATGATAATTTATTAAATGATATAATATGATCCGCAACATTATAACATATAAATTTACTAAAACCCCAAAGATCAAACTTTGTTGGATGTTAATCCAAATTTATGAAAGGCAAAAATAGGGGAAAATGGTAAACCGTTTCGTGACAGGTCGACCGAATGCTTCGAAACGATCAACCGGATGGACGCACAGTTCGATCAAAATTATCAGAAGTGTATCTTGGTAAGAGAATGGTTGACCGGTGTGGGACACGGTCGACCGAAATTATCAGGAACTTTTCTTGGTAAGGGAACGGTCGACCGATGTGTATCGTAGTCTGACCGAAATTATCAGGAAAGTTTCTAGATACCGGAATGGTCGATTGACTAGGTTTTTTGGTCCATCGTTTGCCCACGTTTTTGCACATATTAATAAGAGATTTTTGCTAATCATGGGCTAAATTTTATCCAACTTTGTCAAAGGAGGTTATGAGATGATGATCTGTCAAAATATGATTGGTTTAGAGGAGAAATTAACAAGAGATAATGGGTAAGTGGTTTCCATGTTATGCGAGTTTGAGGACCTATAAATAGGTCACTCATCCATTCTTTTTGCTAATTAATGCAAAATTCTCTCCTATCCATATTTTCTACATATCTTCAATCCATAAATTCTCTAGATTAATTAAAGTGGTGTAGATTAAATTCTTTGGAGCATTGAAGTGATTATTAGCTAGATTCTAACCTTGGATTAGAGATTGATTGATGATGCATTGCATACATTGCATCATATGTCTTTCATTTAGATTAATTTTATATCAATAAATGCTACTAAGGTATGTGTTTAGTCTTATTTACAGAATACAGGTACCTGAATGCAAATTACCCATATCCCGAGCATAAATGCGTGCAAGAGACTCCCTTCTATCATAAAGACCAAGTCAAGATTATCGGGATTCAAATGGAAGTCCATCCAAGCATAAAACCATTCAAAGACCTAATTACAAAAAGGCCAGGGACTTAAGCACAAAAGTAGTCAGGGACTTAATTGCAAAGAGCCGAGGACCCAAATGCAATTACAAGTACCAAAATATTAATTTGGAAAAGTTCTAAATAAAAATCAATTGGGATCTCCAAATATATGAAGAAATAAATTCGGAGCTCAAAAGAAAGGAAAGAAATCAATCCAGACGCGCAAAGGACATTTAAATCATACCATAAACACATAGGAAAAATCTGGATCGAATCTGAGCCAAAAAGGTGGCGATTCCGCCGCACCCGATGTACAAAATGCGGCGGATTCGCCGCACAAAAGTCGATCCGTGCGCTCAAATTTTTACCAATGTTGTATTGACGCGTGTACTTTTCTTTTATGTATTGGGATCTCCGGTTGAGGCTATAAATAAGGCCGAATCATGTATTGAAACGAGTCTTAGTTTTTATTCCATACTTTAGTAATAAAATTCTGTTGGTTTATTTCTTGTTTTTAGTTTTGTTTTGTAGTTTCTCTAGGACCACTTCTCCTTGCCTCCATCCATGAGTTTCTAACTCTCTCCAAAGGGTGAGGGTGACGGATTTAGGGTGACGAGAAGAAGAATGATGTTATTATTTTAATTTCGTGTTAGTATATTTTGATTACTTGAGTTTATGTTGAATCATTTATCATGTAATGCTTTATAACTAATGTGATTTATTATAAGTTTCAGATTTCTCTAAACAAAACCCGACATCTAAACCTCCACCCGCTGGGCTCTCATCCATATTTGCTTTATTTTCTTTTTAGTTTTTGTTGTTCTTGCTTTAGATAATTAAAAACCAAAAAATCTCAAACCAAACTTATTTCTCTCTCTTTCTTTCTTAAATCGAAAATCACAAAAATAACATTATCTCTCCCTCCTTGTGTTCGACCCGTACTTGCCACGTCTTCATTGACGCCGTGCACTTGCGGTATAAATAAAAATCTCATCAATTGACTAGCTTTGATCTCTCTAATTTTGTTTAGAGTTTGGTGAACACTTGAGGAGATTTGACAATCCTTTTCGGGTATAATTCAATCAATACATTTCATTATTATGTAGTATACATCATATTGAAATGCTATAGGAAGTCTTGTACATTAAATTGTTGAACAAATATGAAAGTCGATCCAGTTTGTGTACAAAAAAACAAAAAAAACAAGCGTATGACACGAAATCCATCAGGTTCACATGTGCATTCTTCTTAACCAGAGACTCACATAAAGGGATCATGTAATGCAATATTTGTAAGACGAAGAAACGGACGTCATAATCGTCTGTGATTTCAATAGGTTTATATGGCTGCTCATGTGTTTTGTAAGGGGCCTCTAGTGTGAGCTCATACTTAAACTTATCAACAACAAACACCTTATGCAAAATTCAAGCAGTTGCAAGTATGTTACATCATTTTCTATCGTGATCCCTTTACTCAGTCATTCTTGAAAGTCAATCTCTACCATCCATTTCCCAAACACAGTTGTACGCAACCAATACATTAACAGTCGAACCTGATACAACCAAAAATAAAAGGGCAAAAAGTGGAATTCAGATTAATATTCATAACTCATCGAGCTCTATCAAGTTTCCATTGAATCCATATCGAGTACAACAATCAAGAAAATCGAGTTCAATCGAACTCCAAACAGGTATAACTACCGAGCATAAACATCGAGCCGCACTACCGCGTACCGTCAATTCCACTCGAACTTGATCGAACTCTAAAACAAATTTAACTATTGAGCATACCCATCGAGCTTTATCTATCGTGTATCCTCGAGGACCATCGAGTACTATCTGCCATCATCTTCAACCATTAGAAGGAAATAGTCATTCGTCGAGCTCTATCGAGCTCCATCGAGCACAAGTACTCCCACAAAACGCGGATTCAAACAAAACTTGAACAAACCGAAAAAGCACATCAAGACATTCCCTTCACAACTCTATTCAAAAATGGAAAGAAAATGCAACAAAGTCACACCCACATCATTTTCTTACAATTTCATTTACTCATTTCTTTGTTGACCGGTTTCTCCTTCCAGAACACTAAAACAACTTGTGCATTCCGGTGGGAGTCCGTTGGGAGTCTGAAGGGGACAATCTAAGCTCTATATTGGCTACTGTAGGTTCGATATGGTCTTCACTCCCAATTGAAGCTAGATACGACTAAGAGAGAGAGAGAGGAGAGAGAGAGAGAAAGATGGAGAAAGGGAAAGATTGTAAAGGAATTGTCTCACGGTTTATGCTGGGTATTTTGAAAAGAAATAGAAAGATAAACATATTTTTCAGAGGATGTCAATGTGGAATTTTCCCCTTTCAATTTGGGATCACTTTGAGCATAAAAAGCCAAATTTTCCTATGTAAAATAGATTCTCATGTCATGTGCCATGAAAGAGTCAATTATTTTCCTTGCGGATCTATGTTTCCTTGGTTCTTAGTAACCATATATATTATTCCTCAATTCTATAGATTATGGTGTTAATGCTGGAACTTATGTTGACAGTGCTTTCTAGTGTTCAATCCATTACGTGTAATTGATCTTACGATTCAGAATAACTACCTTTTTTACATTATATAATAGCTTGCTGATTGACATCATATCATGCATATATTTGTGTCTTATATCCTTTATTTTTAGCCTAAGTAATGCTACGTAACAACTTTTATGTTTAAGTTTCATGAATAAACATGTTTGAGAAGAATAAACTCAAAAAGGACTTAAAAGCAAGGAAAGTGACTAAGTTGCAAAACTTATGGACTGATGATGAGAATTAAATTTATACCGCAAGTGCACGGCGTCAATGAAGACGTGGCAAGTACGGGTCGAACACAAGGAGGGAGAGATATTGTTATTTTCGTGATTTTCGAATTAAGGAAGAAAGAGAGAGAAATATAGTTGGTTTGAAATTTTTGGTCTTTTTTAATTATTTAAAGCAAGAACACAAAACAAATTAAAAAGAAAACAACTATGAATGGGAGTCCAGCGGGTGGAGGTTTAGATGTCGGGTTTTGATTAGAGAATTTTGAAACTTATAATAAATCACATTAGTTATATAAAGCATTACATGATAAATGACTCAATATAAACTCAAGTAATCAAAATATACTAATACCAAATTAAAATAATAACTTGATTCTTCTTCTCATCACCCTAAATCCGTCACCCCCACCCTTTGGAGAGAGTTAGAAACTCATGGATGGAGAGGAGGAGAAGGGATCCTAGAGAAACTAAGAAAGAAAAGCAAAAAACACAAAATAAACCAACATAATTTTATTGCTAAATAATGGTCAAAACAAGAACTCCCCACAACATCGTTCTCGGGGCTATTTATAGCTGATACAAGGGATCTAAGTATAAAATTGGAACGTACATGTGTCACACCACGACTGGACAAAATTCGGAGGCGCGGATCGATAGTGCATAATACATGTAACTTGCGGCTAAATCGCCGCACAATATGCTCTGATTGGATCCAGATTTTTGTTGTGTGTTTATGGTATGATTTAATCCTACTTTGCGCGTCTGGATGATTTCTTTCCTTTCTGTTGAGCTCCGAATTTATTTCTTAATATATTTGGAGATCCCAATTGATTTTTCTTTAGAACTTTTCCAAATTAATTTTTTGGTACTTGTAATTGCAGTTAGGTCCTCGACTTTTTGCAATTAAGTCCCTGGCTACTTTTGTGCGTAGGTCATTGGTCTTTTTGTAATTAGGTCTTTGAATGCTTTTGTGCTTGGATGAACTTCCATTTGAATCCCGATAATCTTGACTTGGTCTTTATGATAGAAGGGAGTCTCTTGCACGTATTTATGCTCGGGATATGGGTAATTTGCACTCAGGTCCCTGTATTATGTAAATAAGACTAAACACATACCTTAGTAGCATTTATTGATATAAAATTAATCTAAATGAAAGAAATATGATGCAATGTATGCAATGCATCAAATACCCCAACACCTAGATTTTGCTAGTCCCTAGCAAAACAAAATATAAGAAAAAGTGAAAACAGGGAAATCCTAACTCACATTCGTAGGAATCACGGTTGCACTTAGCATGTGCAACAAGCCTTTAAACCCCCAAGTTTCCTTAGAGGACGAGTTTTGTCTCGTGAGGGTTTTCAGTTGACACACCCACAAAGTCTTAATTCAGCATTTCATTGATAACTCTAAATATCTCCACCTCAACCTTATACATCTTACTTAAAATTCTTGCATGCTCATTATACAAATCTAACTTATAAAAAGTCTGACTTGGTCTTTGTTCCTCCAACATTCACACCACTAACCCTTCTACACATGTTATCACTTAAATTATTTTGCACGCCTCCTCTGGTGGTGAAGTATCATTCGGATCAACCATGGTATGGATCATTCTTTTAACTTTGGGCCTTGAGTATCTTAAAGTATATTTTTTTCCCGTGATTCAACACATTTGCTTTTTCTGACACTTTTACCCTTTTTGCATTCGTGTAACGAGTTTGGTCGATAATCCCAAGCTGTCAGACTCAAGTTACCGGGTTTCAAGATACCCCTATGGACCAGTGACTCAAAGGCTTGGGCTTTTGTAATAATCATTTTGCAAAATGTGCTTTCCTCACTTGATTCCTTTATTATTTTTTTACTTTTATTTTCCTCAAGGCTTAATTGCTATTAGAAGTCCACACTTCCCGGTATATTTTCCTCAACCTCTGCTTTTTATCAACCACTTCAAAGATTTGATTCATCCAATTTAAGTGCATAGATGTCTTAAATGGTAATGGGTTATTTCTTTGGAACTTAGATTTATGTCATAATTTCTACAAGCAGAACTATATAATAAGGAACAAAAACTCAATGCAATTTGTACACGGGTTTTGGCAGTTCAATCTTAAGCTATGTATGCAATATTGATTTTTTTTTGAATAACAACAAAACAAATAGAATATATATATATATATAGATAAACACCCCCCACACCTACATCATGCATTGTCCTCAATGTATGCAAATATAAAGCAAATGCACTTATTACCTGAGTGAACTGCGGTGGAGGGATGAAATTTGTTCAGAGTCAACCATAATCAGAACTGGATTGAATGTCACCATGTTGGTGCATGTATCCAGTTGAATTGTTCCCCATGTTGCCCTGAGGTAAAGGTTTCACACCTCTCACATGTATTGATTCTCTTGTTTGCTCGAGTGATGGTGGGTGTATCGAAGAATTACTCCCCTTTTTCGCACTTTCTTTTTGATTTTGTGATGATTTATTTGATTCAGTAATCTTATAGATACGTGCTCTCATCACAACATCATTTTGATTGCATATTATTTCTGGCTCACTCTCAACATGAAAGATATTAAATTCAGCTTTTAAGTTCCCAAAAGATAATTGCATGAGCCCATTTCGACAGTTTATCAATGCTTCAGAAGTGGCTAAAAAGGGTCTGCCTAGTATTACAGGGATTTGTCTATTAGGATTTATAACAGGTGCAGTATCTAGCACGACAAAATCCACTGGGTAAATGAAGTCACCCACCTTGATCAGAACGTCCTCGACTACACCTCTTGGTTTCTTAATAGAGCAGTCAGCAAATTGAAGAGTTGTCTTAGAGGGTTTTAGTGGACCAAGGTTGAGTTGCTCGTAGACAGAGAACGTGAGTAAGTTAATACTAGCACCAAGGTCTAGAAGGGCTTTGTTGATAAAAGTATCTCCTATTGCACATGAAATTGTAGGACACCCAGGGTCCTTATATTTTATAGGAGATGAGTTGGACAGAATAGAGCTTATGTTTGCAGTTAAGAAAGTCTTCTTTGGTACATTTGTTTTTCTCTTTCTAGTGCACAGATCTTTTAAGAATTTAGCATAAGCAGGTATTTGTTGAATCATATCCAGGAGTGGAATATTCACCTTAACTTGCTTAAATACTTCTAGGATTTTCTCCAATTGTGCACTTGAGTTCTTCTTAAGTCTATTGGGGAATAAAGCTTTAGGAACATAGACTCGCTCAGGTTGAGCTATGGGTTCAGGTTGAGTAGGTGGGTTGGGCGTTTCAGATTGGACGTCAGGTTCAATGGTTAGGTCATATGTGGTTGCTTGATGGCTAGATTGATTAGACGTTCTAGGATTTACCACATTGTTATCAACTTGTCTTCCGGACCGTAATGATACTATTGCATTTATTTGTTGGAACGGTTCTTCCTCATTAACCATTTGAACTGGTCTCGAGTTGTTACTTCCTAGAGGTGGTTGATAGGGCTGATATTGATTATTAGATCTAGGATTCACCTCAGGTTGACTTGGAAACTGACCCTTTTCTCTTGCACCTACAATTTGTGCGAGTTGGCTGACTTGTGTCTCTAGCCTTTGGAAGGACTGGTTGGTTGTTTGTATAAAAGTCTTCATCAAATTTTCCAAGCTTGTCAACCTAACATCATAATCTCCATTGTTACTAAACCCAGATGATGTATTATTTTGGTTATATGGGTTTGGTTGTTGTCTAGGAGGTTGACCTTGTTGGCTTGATGAGAAATTGTAATTATTACGCCAACCCGAGTTATAGGTTGATGCGTATGGGTCATTTCTAGCATGGTTAATCGTGGCATTAACTTGTTCCCAGTCCGCACAATCCTCCATTAAATGACCAGTCTGACCACATCTAGAGCAAGGGATAGACGAGGCTTGATTCCCTCGGGGTCGGGTTTGTAGCTCTAGACTTTCCATTCTGCGCATAAGGGTAGCTAGTTTTGCTTTAGCCGCTATATTGACATCTACATCTTAGACTCCTGGTTTGGGTTGACTTGCTATTCTAGATCCAATACTCGGGTTAAGCAGTGCTCTAGCATTGTCCCATTGCATACTGTGTTCAGCTAAATCCTCAAGAAAAGTCCAGGCATCATTTTCATTTTTTGACATGAAGTTCCCTTGGCTTACGGATTCTACCATAACCCTAGATGTGGGTGTCAATCCCTCATAAATAATTTCGCACAGTTGCCATCTTGGAATTCCGTGATGAGGGCATTGGGTCAGCACACTTTTAAATCTTTCTAGATAGGAATAGAATGACTCGCTCTCAGATTGAACGAATGTAACAATTTCATTCCTAATCTTCATAGTCTTATGGTTGGGGAAATAGTTTTTTAGGAATACTTGAACAAACTCAACCCAACTTTTAATGGATATTTCGGCTAGACTATATAGTCATTTCTTAGCGTCGTCCTTCACTGCTAAAGGCACGAATTTCAGACGCACTGCCTCCTCAGAGATATGATGGTATTGCATAAGAGAGCAGATTTCCTCAAATTCTCTAAGGAAGAGATATGGGTCTTCCCTAGAGGTGAACTTAGGCAACATACTCATGTATTGTGCCTTAAGTTCGAAGTTGCGACCCTGTATAGTGGGCATAACGATGCACGATGGCTGAGCAACCATCGCTGGGTAGCATCAATCCCTCAGAGTTATGGGCGGGTTCACAACATTCTCACCCATTGAATCCGGGTGCGGTGGTGCAGCAGATGGATTGGGGCTAAGCTCTAGACTGGAATCTAGATGAACTCGTGAGAGTCGATTTCTCAAGTCCCGAACCCAAATATGAGTGCACCGGCTTGAATTAATTTATTTTTTTTGAATTCAAATTTGAAATTTAAATTCCAAATTCAATTTCAAGAATTAATTACAATTTTTTTTATATTTTTCTTCAAAAGGGAAACAATCAATAGAAAGAAGAAAGATGAGAAAGGAAACTTAACTCTAAAAGATAAGTTCTAGGGTTGGTCAGAAGTTTCCTGAACAAGCACGGTTCAAACAATCCTAGACCTAGTGTCGCTTAAATCTAGACGACTCCTAACTGGTTGAGTCGAATTGATTTGCTTGATTCACCTCCCTCACTAATCAAACCAACTTGGCCAGGCAGTGTATAGCTAGTGGGGGCGCTTCCGACAGAGTCGGTGCCAATTAGACAACCATTTCGCTTGGAAAACTTACGTCAACACAAAAACACTTTCTAGACACCACATTAAATTCGAACAACTTCAAGTCATAGCAAGTCAAACCAATCTCCTCCTTAATTGAGTCCGAGTCCTTAGGGGCTAATGTCTAATTGATTTTAATTTTAAAGCTTGGGTGACACTTTAGGATTGTGATTTGTGGGTCACGGAAGGGTGATGAAATCCCCACCGTATCTTTTCCTACGGAGTTGCCCTTAAGATAGTTTAACTTAAATCTAGCAAAGATAGTCAAACAATGGTCTTTAGTGGGGGGCAATTCCAAGGTTGTATGCAACTAAATTATATGCTTAAATGCAATCGATGAAACTCGTGCACGTACCTTGACTCCAGCACTCTTCAACAGAAATTAATTTGCAAGAATTTAGCAAGAATAATGCATAACAAACACTATATGATGCATGCACTTAGTCCTTCTAATTTTGCCAATTTTTAGGTCAGAGTTGAATTATTGTCAATTATGGAATTTTGCCCTAACACGTGCAGTTCTACGAAAGGGAACTTTTCGAAAATTAAGATTTTACGAGAAAGGAAAGAAAAGTTACCTCTGCAGTGCTCAGACGGGTTCATCGCCCGCTCTCGAAACTTCCGAGATGCTCTACGCGTCCACCCAGAGATGGAGACGACCCCAGAAAAAAATGAAGCCCAGATGCTTCAGATGTGCGGCGGATCCGCCGCAGGTTGTACTTGAGATGCGGCGATTTCACCGCCCTTATAGCTCCGAATGTGCCCGGATTTCGCCGCGCACTCTGTTGTCTCCTGAAACGCAAATCCAAATAGTTAGATCGCGCACACGATAACAGAAAAAAAATCGAAATTACTAAAATAAACAAAAATCTTCGTCGCCTCCCCGGCAACGGCGCCAAAAACTTGATGAGAATTAAATTTATACCGCAAGTGCACGGCGTCAATGAAGACGTGACAAGTACGGATCGAACACAAGGAGGGAAAGATATTGTTATTTTCGTGATTTTCGAATTAAGGAAGAAAGAGAGAGCAATATAGTTGGTTTGAGATTTTTGGTCTTTTTTAATTATCTAAAGCAAGAACACAAAACAAATTAAAAAGAAAACAACTATGAATGAGAGTCCAGCGGGTGGAGGTTTAGATGTCGGGTTTTGATTAGAGAATTTTGAAACTTATAATAAATCACATTAGTTATATAAAGCATTACATGATAAATGACTCAACATAAACTCAAGTAATCAAAATATACTAATATGAAATTAAAATAATAACTTGATTCTTCTTCTCATCACCCTAAATCCGTCACCCCCACCCTTTGGAGAGAGTTAGAAACTCATGGATGGAGAGGAGGAGAAGGGGTCCTAGAGAAACTAAGAAAGAAAAGAAAAAACACAAAATAAACAACCATAATTTTATTGCTAAATAATGGGTCAAAACAAGAACTCCCCACAACATCGTTCTCGGGGCTATTTATAGCTGATACAAGGGATCTAAGTATAAAATTGGAACGTACATGCGTCACACCACGACTGGACAAAATTCGGAGGCGCGGATCGACAGGGGTGCGACGAAATCGCCACATAATACATGTAACTTGCGGCTAAATCGCCGCACAATATGCTCTGATTGGATCCGGATTTTTGTTGTGTGTTTATGGTACAATTTAATCCTCCTTTGCGCGTCTGGATGATTTCTTTCCTTTTTTGTTGAGCTCCGAATTTATTTCTTCATATATTTGGAGATCCCAATTGATTTTTCTTTAGAACTTTTCCAAATTAATATTTTGGTACTTGTAATTGCAGTCGGGTCCTCGGCTTTTTGCAATTAAGTCTCTGGCTACTTTTGTGCTTAGGTCCTTGGTCTTTTTGTAATTAGGTCTTTGAATGCTTTTGTGCTTAGATGGACTTCCATTTGAATCCCGATAATCTTGACTTGGTCTTTATGACAGAAGTGAGTCTCTTGCACGCATTTATGCTCGGGATATGGGTAATTTGCATTCATGTCCCTGTATTATGTAAATAAGACTAAACACATACCTTAGTAGCATTTATTGATATAAAATTAATCTAAATGAAAGACATATGATGCAATGTATGCAATGCATCAACTGAGATGCAAGAGAGAACGATGTTGGCTTTTTGGCCTTAATATTTGTTTTGATGATTTAATCAACTTAATCTTAATTGTAATCAATGCAGAGTAGCACACATATCGCTTAACATATATATTGTATTGTACTAACCTCTACATGTGATCAAGACTCAAGGAAGAAAGGAAATCAAGTCAAGACATGTATTAAAGCTATATTGAAGACATGTAATCTTGCTTTCTTTGAGTCTTAGGAACATTGTGTAAATTGAGAATACTTGAGGTAAAATCAACTCGCATACACACTAGGTCCCATATAGAAGTCACACACAAAATTTCACATCATTTGGACTTCAATAGATCACCCAAACATAGACCAAAAAACACTAACACTTAACCTGAACAGTCTGCTCACATTCGGTCGACCGAACCAATCCTCTCGGTCGACTGAGTGATCAAATTATGCAGTTAGTGTTTCCTAGCATCCGTTCGGTCGACCGTCCAGACCTTTTCGGTCGACCGCGTAATAACAATTTTCCGACCGTTAGACTTGTCATATCATACCAACGGTCGTATTCGAATTATTCACAAATACCCCAAATTGCCTATCGGTCGACCGAACATTATAGTCTCCCAATTTGTGCAACTTCCTGGACGTTTTTGGTCGACCGAAGACCTTGGATCGGTCGACCGAACTTGATCATTTTCGACAACCCAGTAAATGTTGAAGTTTTCAGTCAACCGAACCTATCTCGGTGTTCAACCGTTAACTTAAGTGTACCTAAGTTATAACATTTGGCGGTCAACCGTTCCTTAACCGGTCGACCGAATCGAGTCCAAAATTGCCCAACGGTTGACCGTTCTGCTTGATCCGGTCGACCGAACTTATGCTGAAATGCATCCTGCAAGTTTCTGTTTTGTGTCTCTTACACAAACCTTTACCCAATTAATCCCAACGGTTATAACACCTTAGAAGCTTATAAATAGGTGTTCCTATGACACAATTACACAACTCTTACACTTCCATTTGTCATATACACTTAAGAGAAAACTCCAAGTCTCCCATTCCCCAAATCTACTCTCCAAGCTTACAATTCCACACTTTAGTATCAATTCCACATCCTAAGCTAAGTGTGCTCAAGTTAGAGAGTGTGTTCCACTCAACATTCTTCTTCAAGGAAGCAAGGACTTCGGTGGAAGCCCGAAGTGTTCCTCTCGGATTGTGAGAGAAGAAAGTCAAGCTCGCGAGGGTGTTCACGGAGCTTGTTTTGTAAAAGGTTTAATCTCGGCCCGGAACGAGGTTGATAGTGAAGACGCGAGCGGAACTCGAGGGAGTTCGAGTGGAACTTACAAGAGAGGAAGTAGGCGGGAGGCCGAACCTCTATAAAATCTGGTGCCTTCTTTGTGGTTTGCATTATCTCTTCCTTTGCTTGCTAGTTTAGTTTTTAATTCCGCTGCGTATAGTTGATTGCTTAAACTAGTAGGTAATTAGCTTAAAAGTGATTAGAACTAGAGACCCTTACGATCCTACAAATGACCCGGATGTAAACCAAAAGGACAAATAAGAAAATTAAGAAACTGCACACCATCACGAGGAGTATTTCGGCAATTAGATCCAGAACTAAACTCCAATAACCGATCCGAGTGCACCCAATGTGAAGAATTGAAGAACTAAATAAGTTATCCGAAAATAGGTCAGATCCAGGAAAAAGTGACCGCCAATTGACGGTCCACTATATTTATGTATATTCTGAGAATGTTTCTTTAGTCCCACATCGGGGGATTGTCTCCGCTTACCTTTTCCTATGACTATAAATAGAACTTTTCCTCCTCCATTGTAATCCACTACATGCTTGGTGGCATTCTCTCCACTATGAGTAAGCCTTGGAGCAAAACTCAAGGTGGAGAAGAATGCTACTTGTAATGTGAGTCATGTAAATAAAATAATTCTTCATAGTTTGTTTTAATGTTTGCATATTTAGTTTGATTGTTTTCTTTATCGTAGTATGATTAGAATGTCACATTTTCTTAATGTAATTTATACTTTAATGAGTAGTAAGTAGTTCCATCCCCTTTGGGGGTGGAGATGATGTTTATACATGCAATAAAGAATGGAAATGAATGTTTTATTTTGAAATGTGTTGATAAATGTGAATGTATGCTTGCTTGTTTAGAGTAGAACATTTCACTTGATGAGTTTCGTCACAACTATTAGACACTTCTCATGCTTATTTAGGTTTTGAAATAACCAACTTGTGTATGTGAATGTTAATTAACTAGGTTAGTGATTGGATTGATAAGTTTTGTCATATCCATTAGACACTTCCTATGCATGAAAACACACCCTACATTTGTGTCCATTGAATGCATTCTTCACCATCTTATTGCATGTGTACACTCACTCCACCCCTCAGAGGTTTCTCTTCTTGATTTCCAACCTAGTTATTAAGCTCTCTTAGTTTAGTTTTAATCCAACACTAGTTGCCTTCTTTGCATTTGTTACTTACTAGTTTAGTGTAGTTTAGCGTAGCATAATCAAATCCCTTCTCCCCTTATTCGCCATTTGATTTCGGACAAACCAGAAACTACTCACATCCTCGTGGATCGACCCGTACTTGCCGCGTCTTCACCGACGCCGTATACTTGCGGTCTAAACTTAATCGGTTAAACACTTACCATACATATGATGAAGAATTTGGTAAGACTAACTTGCCTTTTCCAGAATCATCGTTATTTATGGGTTAAATTTTTTATTTGCCATTAAATGATTGTAATTAGTTTCATTGAATCAATTTAATAGGAAAATCTATCAAGTATCATAAGAGTCGTGCAAAATAATTAAATAATTGCGTATGAATGATGGTATTTTTCAAATCATGAAAATTAACATGAGAGGAAGTTTCATATGATTGTCATTGTGTTTAAGGTGCTTCTAAATTAATTGGTTTATATTATGCAAAAGAAAAGAGTTATGTATATATCTTATGTGACTTTGGATAGATTAACGTGCTTGCTTATTATTGGTAATGTATACATGTCAAATTACATTGTATGTGAGATAATCATGTGATCATTACTCGTGAATTTGTGCATCGGGAAAAGAATTCGTAAATTACATTGTACCATCAATGATATTTTGATGCATCACATATGTAATTATTCTTTATTCTATATCTATACATGTCATATATTTATCTATGGAGCACATATATGTACAAATGATTTAACGTGGCATATTGTAATTTTGAATTATCATGTTACGAAGATGATTCTTTACCCTTCTCAATCATACTATCATTGAAAAAAGTACTTTAGTCCCGAAGGTAAAATCTTTAATCTCCATGCGATGCAAGTATATAATGATACCAAGACTGTATATTTATTTAAAAATGATTATGAAAATATATAGTAATCCCTGAATAATTCTAATGACCGTTAAAACGATATGGTAATGTATAATCAAGTAAAATCACGTGCTCTCACTGCATTGATTCTCAAATCTAACCTCATGGCCAGAGGGCCAAAGAGAGTTGGGTTTTAAAGGGAAAATATTTTATCTACCTTACAAGTTAACAACCTGATACTCAAGTGGTAGTACAAAGTTAAAAACTACAAGTTTTTGTAGTTGATATACACATACCCTGTTAAATCATGAGCAATAGTTCTTGCAAAATCACAATATCTTCCCTTGTATTTTTGTTTGTGTGACCTGAAACACGCGCTACAAGTCATCGTGAAATAAAAGAGCATGAGAAATGAAAAAAAGAAATTGTACAAATATGAAGTAGATACTTAAATGACTTTAGATGACAAGGATCTTATATTTTTGATATTTTAGATCAATTAGTTGACTTATATTAGTTGAATAAAAATTAAGTCACAATTGTCGGTTATTTGCACAATAAAATGAGAGTATCTTTGTTGATTAAAAAAACTTTCAACGTGGATCATTTTGGGATCTTAAAATGAAAAAACAAAATATTATTGAACACTTTTCGTTGCTAATATTTATGTGCATGGTAAAAGTTAGATATGGTTTATCAACATGCATATCTATCAATATTCTTCATATTAGACCTAGATTATATTATAAATGCTCTCCTATTTTACTTGTACGATAATGAATAAAATATTTCATTTCTACTTTATATATGTGTGCAAGTTTGCTACTACCTCCATAAAGTTTATAAATGGCCTCAAATGTAAGTAGACATTTTAGTAATAATTGATTTCTTGATAATATCAAATTAGTTGAAGCCCTTGAAGGGCTAAGCGTTTATTGTCAAGTTCAAAATTATACATACATTGAGATACATTTTGTGGCATTAAGGGTAGAAAACTAGCCAGAACCTTACAGAATGTCAAGAAAATGTATTTATATTGAACCTGAAGTTTATAAAAGAATATAAGTACAAGTATGAACCTGAAGTTCATAAAATCATCAACTTGTAAAATGTAGCAAGTAATTATCGTATGTGTTCATGTAGTGCTGACTAAGTCTTGTATTACTAAACATAAATTTCATAACATAAAGTGAGGATCTCCCCAATATAAGATATATTTAAGCTCACCAAAACACCAAAAGCGTGGACCGAAAAGATGTTATTTGTGAAAATAAAAATAAAAGATAGTCATCATTGTGCCTCCTGAAGATGTTATTTCTCAAGAATGTAAACTCGGTTAAAGTAAGCATCGACCAAATGCAACAACACCGGGAATACAGAACGGTCACATCATATTCTTTGGGAAACGATAATGATTTGATTATTATAAAGTTGCAATCAACTATGTTTACTTCAAGAGAAAATCTGGATTCATAACTTATAGTATTACAAGAATGTCAGAAGCATTCGTATTCGAAATGAATAAAAGAAGGCAAAAACTGTAGAATTAAACTCGCTTAATAAACATATTGTTTGAACATGTAGTCCTGATTAGAGATCGTATCCCTGTAAGATTGAATATAAATCATAAAACAATAACAGAGGTGATACACTATAAAGCGAGTAGTGACACAAAAGTATTACGTTCTCATTCTCTCACAATGTATTATATTACGTTTGTTACCTGATCAACATGACTTGTAAACATGAATATAGATATGCATATTATTTGTCATGACCGAAAAAATTTATAAGTCATTTGAGTCCCGTGAAGGACTAAGATAGCAAGCATATTCTAATGACAAAAACCAAGAGATGCTCTATATAGTTTTTTTAAAACATCACTTTATGAAGAGACAAAAGGAGAATGCCCAAAGTATCTCAAAAAATGATATGAAAGGTAATGTTTTTAGTCCTTGTGCTCTACGCAACATCAAAACTTATAATTATTTTTGTTATATTATTGATGACTAACAGCAACTTCAAAGAGGTTGAAAACATGTGAAATATTATTTAAATGATGAATTTTGAAATAAACAACGACATGAAAGTTGATTATTTTTTAACTTGCAGTTCGAACATAACTATTAGATTATACAAAGAGAATAGTAAATAAGAAGTATTCTACGGGAAAAAAGGCCTTTGTAAGTATACCAATGACAATTTGTCTACTGTATGTAGACAGATCCAAGATGTTGGATTAGGACCCAAAGCTCCTTATAACATCATAAAAATTTCTCACCAATCAAATCAAATTTAGTATCATTTACCGTGAATGGTTTGTAGGATCATTATGAGTCGCTAATTCTAATCAATTTTAAGCTTGAATCCCTACTTAAACAAACAAGATGTGCGGCGGAAACAATTTAAGCAAAATAGGGAGAAGCAAACCACAATGGACACAAGTATTTTTATAAAGGTTCGGCCTCCCACCTACTTCCTCTCTTGTAAGCTCCGCTCAACTCCACGAGCTCTGCTCACGACTTCACTACCGCTCCCCGTTCCGGGTTGGAAGAAGACGCCTTTACAAAGCAAGCTCCGTGTACAACCTCGCGAACTTGGTTTCCTCCCCTCACAATCCGCGAGGGACGTGTCAGGTTTTCACTGAAACCTCTACTTCTTTTGACAACAAGATTGAGTGAGACAACACTCCCTAACTTGAGCACACTTTGAGTGAATTAGGAATTGATGACTAAAGTGTGAAGTTTAGGCTTGGAGAGTATAGGTTTGGGGAATTGAAAGCTTGGGAGTTTCTCTTAGATGTATATGACAATATGGAGTGTAAGAGTTTTGAATTGTGTCTTGGTAACACCTATTTATAAGTTCTACGAGAGTTATATCCATTGGGATATAATTCGAAATAGTTTGTGTACGATACACAAAATAGAAATGAGCAGGTCACAGTTCGGGTTAAGTTCGGTCGACCGAAACATGTCAAATGGTTGACCGGATGCGTCCAGAAAGAATGTCCAGAAAAGTCCAGAGATGTTCAGGAATAAAACGGTCAACCGAACATGAGTCGGTCGAATGAACAAGGCTATAACTTAAGTTTTCTTAATTGAACGGTCGAACAAAATAAGGGGTGGTCGACCGTTTAGGCAGTCCAAAATTATTATCCAGGAAAGTCAAGGGATAAACGGTCGACCAGAGACTAGGGAACAGTTGACCGAAAACTTCCAGACACTTAGGGGTTCAAGAGATGTTTAAGTTTGGAGATCGAAACTAGGTCCATGGTCGACCGATGCTCACATGTATTTTTGGGGTATGGATAAAAATGTGAATAAGATTGTTGGTATAATACGACAAGTCTAACAGTCAAATGACACGTGTAGACGGTCGAACAAAAAGTTCAAAACGGTCGACCGGTATAACACTATTGCCTAACAGATTAACTAATCCAATCAGTCGAACAGAAAACTCGTTCGGTCGACCGATTTTGCTCAGACAGATCAGGTTTAGGTTTTAGTGTTTTTCAATCTAAGTTTGAGTAACCTATTGAAGTCCAAATGATCTGAGATTTTGTGTGTGACTTCTTTAAGGAACCTAGTGTCTATGTGAATGGATTTTAACTCTTGTATGCTCACGATTACATAGATTCATAAGACTCAAAACAAATATAAAATTGCATGTCTTCAAAAGCTTGATTACATGTCTTGACTTAAATTCCTTTATTCATTGAATCTTGATCACCTGTAGATGTTAGCACAAAGCAATATATATGCTATGCAATATGTGTGCTACTCTACATTTGATTGAGATTAAGATTATGTTGATTAAATCATCAAAATACGGATTAAGGCCAAAAGGCCAACATGGTTATCTGTACATAATGTTTCTTCGTAAACATTTAAATGACGATTACTCATTACCTCTTCACGAATTTGTCATTTTTTACTTATTATAGTCATGAGATACCCTTTATGTCTGGTACACATAAGTAAATCACAAACTATTTTGTGTTATTTGTAGAGGCATTGCAATTTTATGCAGGTTGGTGAGGTAATTATTGGTCTTTGCTTTCTCGTTCTATTATGAGACCAATACAAACATGAAACAACTTTAAATTGTATATGGGTAATACTTTTGATATGACATATCCATATTTTGTGTGATTCACCCTCAATCAAATAATACATTATCCATAATATTTGAGGGCAATTGCATAAACATATTTTACCATGTTATCGAAGTGAAATATAGTAAATATCCATCAAATCCGCTTTAATGATAATTTATCTATTTACTGAACCCCACGTGCTTTTATGATTAAGGACTTTGTAAACTTATTCGTACGTTTGGTGAACTACGAATCAGGAGGAACATATTTATAATCATCATCCCTGAAGGAATGATTATCTCGAAAGGATAAAACCCATAAGGCTTGTAGTTCTTTTTTTCACTTTTCCAATTTTTGTTCCACATGATATTTATTGGTTGATTTGTTTTTGACGAGGCAACTTGTGCAATTCTGTCAACGTATTTCATGCACTCATTTTCCCTTAGTTAATTTTTCTCATTGAGTTTTGTAGCAAAGTTTTTAACGACACATGAACATAGCATCAATATGATATTCAAGAGAGTGTTGTAATGTATATTGGTATGAGGGGGATATTTGCACGCTCTGCACTCTTTCTTCATTCACCAAGTTTTTGCCCCTACAAAGTTTTCTTGACAATGTTTTTAACGAGGCATACCAAAAAATGTAGGGTTATTTGCTTGGGTGCACTTACAAAGTGGTGTTATTGGATCTGTGCACTTGAGTTTTCGGATTTTACTTGGGTGCAATTGCATAAAAATCATATTAGTTTTGTGCATTCCAAATTAACGGCACCAAAAGTCCTGACCTCCTTCTGGCAACATATCACCACACCGATGACCCTCTCGGTGAAGACCTCGAAGACAGAGGGGATTTGACAGTGGTGACGACCAACTGATGGATGGAAGAGGTCGTAGAGTGAGTTGGAGGAGTCGGGAAGATAGTTGAAATTAAGGGAAGTTTGAGTTCATGAGGGTTTTTTGGCGGGAGGAGGTGGTTGGGAACTGTAACGTGACGAGGGGTAATGATATCTAGGAACAATAATATGACAGAGTGGAGCACTGTAAATTTGGAGTGGGCAAAATCAAGATGGTTTTTATGCAAGTCCACCAAAGTAAAATCCGAAAACTCAAGTGCACATATCTAATATCACCACTTTAAAAGTGCACCCAATCGAATAACCCAAAAATGTATAACATAAAGTGATTATCCAAGGGAGAGTATTATGAAATAATAATTTTGGTGGATGATCCCTTGAGATTCTTTATTGCGACTCTGTTTCAACTTAGTGTATCCTCCACATTCATGTGTTGTAAATTATCATTACTTCCCGGATATAATGTTGTAACATATTGTCTCCTTGTACAAACATAGGTAACAAACATCAATGCTTTTAGGGTTTTTGCTACTGCACACCTCACAGGTGACCTAATTGGCAATATGCACCCGGGCTTTTCGTATTGCCGGATATGCACCTGTAAGTCGAACATATTTGCTCATATACACCTCTAACATTAACGTCGTTAGAAAATTCGTAAATTAAACCTCGTAAAATTGAAATGTCCTTAATATTAAAAACAAAAACATAAAACATAAAAAACCAAATATCTCTCTCCCTCTCTTCCTCCTCCTCCTGACCAACCCACCAACCAATTGCCCCTCTCTCCTCCTCCTCCGACCCCCACCTCGCCGACCCTCTCCTCTGACCCCCACCTCGCCGACCCTCTCCTCCGTGAATCCTCCTTCAAGTACCGAAAACCTCGATTCTAAGATCGGCTTTGACGGGTTCTCCGACGAATGCTACTTCAACACGTACTCCTACACCATCACCTTCGACTAGGGGTGAGCTTCGGTCAGGGACCAGACCAAACTGACCGGACCGAAGACCGAAATTTTCGGAAGCCCAGACCGAAGACCAGACCGTATAAATTCGGTTCGGTCCGGTTCGGTCCAAAACCCGAATTTAACCCTTAAAATTTCGGTCTTTGACTGGACCGAAGACCGAAATGCCGTGGTCTCCCGGACTGAAGACCAGACCGAAAACGTTCGGTCCGGACACCCGGACCGGACCGAATTTTGCTCACCTCTACCTCCGACAATGAAGAAGAAGAGAATTTGACGAAAGAAAATGAAGCCATTGAAGCGAAGGGGGCGCTGACGGTGGTGGGTTACCACTGCACTATCAGACGAAGATCTCTAGTAAGGTTGTTCCCGCCTCCTCTCCCTTCCATCTCCCGCCGCAATGGGCCTTGCATCCACATGAGGTACCCATCTTTTCGGTGGGGCCTCATTGTCTCCTTCATAGACACCTCCTTCGAGCAAATCTACCCCAACATCGAGTACTTGCACCAACACGACCAACTACTAGAATTGGAAGGAGACGAGAGCGATAATGTCCCTGACGAGGAGGACGAGGCCGTGGAAGACGACAAAGAGGAAGAAGAAGAAGATGAAGAAGAAGAAGAAGTGGAAGTGTTAGATAGAGGAATAGTAGTGGAAGTGAAAGTAAGCAGAGGCATGAACGTGCACAAGTCATCACTTGTGATCAACAAGTTCGTGAGTGGTGTATTACCAATCAAACACGACTAATGTTTGTGAGTGGTGTATTACCAATCGAAAAACCAGAATATAACATGACTAATGTTATCACGACCATGACTACGACCATAGGGGAAGTAAGCTGAGGATGTTGACGTTTGTCACGTTGAAGCCAAGTCGGTTTGCAGTGTTGGTTGGCATTCCGATGTTGGAGAACACGAAATCATCTACTGCTACGTCGCCTGACTTCTTGAAGAAGTCGCAGAGGAGAGGATCAGTGAGGTGGGGGTCGGAGGAGGAGGAGAGAGAGAGAGAGAGAGGAAAAGAGTCAATTGGTTGATGGGTTGGTCGGGAGGAGGAGGAGGATAGGAGAGAGAGTGATTTGGTTTTTATGTTTTTCATTTTTTATGTTTACGTTTTTAATATTAAGGACATTTGAATTTTATGATGTTTAATTTGCAAATTATCTAACGTCGTTAGACGAAAATAGTGACGAAGTGTGGCTCATGACAGAGATGCATATGAGCAAATATGTTCGACTTACAAGTACATATCCAGCAATACCAAAAAACTAATGCTTTTAATTCTCCACTGAATCTTTATCTCTTCCTTTGTTGTCTGATCCGTTGTTTTAGGTAATTGATTGCTAGACGCGCGCGTCGTGGACGCTAGAACACCTTTTTCACGTCACTATTTTTTATTGTGTGCGTTTAAGCTGACGTGGGAAAGCTTTCCAAAAGCATGGTACTGCTCATGTACCAAATTTCATTTCAATAGGCACGTGTTTTTAGGCGATGTTTACTTTCCAAATGCATGACATTGTTAACGTACCAAATTAGGTTGGATAACCCTTTCCAAATGCCATGCTTCAACTCTTGCCTCTCTTCATCTCCTACCTTATTTTCTTTTTTCATTCACTGTCATAGAATTTATTTTCGTCGATGGAGATTGTTACTCACGTCGAAAAACAAGAGAATAGTTAGGAAGGGTCTTCTTCTAAGCCCCACGTGGGAATGCCTTTCAAAATGTTGAAGAAACTTGAGAGTATTATACCTCGTTTGCGGATGTTAATAGATTCAACATCAAGACCATGCATTCCCACTACAAGGAGGGGATTATCATCAGGGCCACTTTGACGTGTACGAAGGAGGGTGCTCCACCACCTAACCAAGGTCAGGGTGAAGTTCATTCTCGGTTGTCTATACGGATCAACTTTCATGCGCGTGTTAGGGTTGCTGGGAACCCTGTCAAGGGATATGTGATAACCGATGTTTGTTTGGATCATAATCATGACATGCCGGATGCCAGTCAACTGCTTTTTTTACGTGGCAAGCATCAGATTTCTGAGGTAAAGAAATTATGAATCACCCCAAATGATGCAATCGGTATATCAGATTCCAAAACCATGCAAGCTTTCGTTGCTTAAGGCGGTGGTCATGAAAACCTCACATTCAATGAAAGAGACGTCAGATGAGCATGAGAACACGACTGGTCAATGTGTGTCCAGAAAATGAGTTGTTCTGGACACGGCTGGACACAATCCAATAAATGAATCAATTTGGACATACTCTGGACTTGTCCAGCTTGTGTGCAAATTGCTTCCAATCACAGTCCAAAGTACATCTAGAACTTGTTGATTCTGGACATACACAAAACTAAGTCCAAATACTCGTCCAACATTAGTCCATACATGGCCCGAAATGTCTGGATGTTAGATTTTGGACAATTTCAGAACTTATTCTTGTCCAGAAACCATGTGAATCTGGGCATTGTCTGGACGGAACGGACTTGCGTGCGAAGTGTTGACTTTTCGGCCTTAATCTATGTTTTGATGATTTAATCAACCTAATCTTAACTGTAATCATGTAGAGTAGCACACATATTGCATTGCATATATATTGCTTTGTGCTAACTTCTACAGGTGATCAAGACTCAACGAAGAAAGGAAATCAAGTCAAGACATGTAATCAAGCTCATTTGAAGACATGTAATTTGTATTTCTTTGAGTCTTAGGAACTTTGTGTAATTGAGCATACTTGAGCTAAAACCTACTCAAACACACACTAGGTTCCCTATAGAAGTCACACACAAAAATTCCCTATAGAAGTCACACACAAAATTTCACATAATTTGAACTTCAATAGATCACCCAAACTTAGACCAAAAAACATCAAACCTTAACCTGAACTGTCTGCCCACATTCGGTCGACCGAAACAGACCGTTCGGTCGACTGAGTGATCATTAATCATGTTAGTGTTTTACTGCCATTGTTCGGTCGACCGAGTAGCAACAAATTTCCGACCGTTTGTTTTGTCGTTTATACCCAACGGTCGTATTATCTCAATATACCCCAAATACATTTAGTGTATCGGTCGACCGAGTATCTTGTTCGGTCGACCGAACTAAGACATCTCGACAAACCAAAACTTCCTGTTGATTTTCGGTCGACCGTGGACCTTGTTTCGGTCAATCGAATTTAATCATGTTTGTCAACCCAGAAGAGCCTGTTAGTTTTCGGTCAACCGAACCTATCTCGGCGTTCGACAGATAATAACATTCTCTCCTGACCCGGAACGAGGAGTGGTTAGTGAAGTCATGAGCGGAGCTCGGTGATCCGAGCGGAGCTTGCAAGAGAAGACTAGGACCCGGGTGGGGTGTCGAACCTCTATAAAAATCCCCCGACTCCTTATAGTTTGCATTTGTCTTTCCTTTACTTGCTTGTTTAGTTTTAAATTCCGCTACATATCTTTGATCGTTAAACAAGTATGTAATTAGGATTAAAAGTGGTTAGAATTAGAGACCCTCACGATCCTACACGAAGTACGTCCAGACACAGTCCAGGGTCAGCTGCTTTCTGGATGTCCGATTCTGGACAAGTAAACGATGGAATTCGTGTCCAAAACTGTGTCCAGATTATGTCCAAAATATATCCAGATTTGCCCGCTTTCTGGACATCCGCAACCGAATCCTTATTTTAATTATCTTCGCTCCTCACTATTTTTGCCGTTTACTGTCTTCACAGAAATGTTTTGGTTGATGTTCGTAACATTAAGCTGGGACCAGGGGATGTCCAAGCTCTTCAAAATCATTTCGTCAAGATGCAAACTCTGGATCCCAACTTTTACGTCATGGATTTGGACATGATTCTGGACTAGTTATGAACTGATTCTGGACACGATTCTGGATTAACTTTGGCCAACTTTGGACGGACTCTAGAAACCATTTTGAACACGATCCTAGACTAACTTTTAGACCGACTCTGGACACGTTTCTGGACCAACTCTGGACAGATTTTTGGACACATTATGGCTGACTTTGGACAGGATTCTGGACACAATTTTGGTCAAGATTCCGGACTAACTTTTGACAGATTCTAGACACGACGCTATACCTGATTTGTTTTGGATTCAGATTTGTCTAGACTTATGTCCGGATTAATTAGTTCACGACTTCGTGCCATATCTGTCTAGAAAGCGTCCAGGACTGTGAAATGACGTTATTGTTTCATCTGATATCTTTTTGGAACCGTCATTTTGGAACGTGAACTGTTATTTCCAATTTCGGAAGCAACTTGTTGAAGTAACACAATTACATTGGGAATTGGAAACAAATCTACTAACTTTATTGAGCCCAAAATTACAAAATGGTCCGACGTGGCAGCTAAGTTGGCAGCTGACAGGCGGACCCGTGTATCAGTTTCCGTTGTTTTATAACAGAATTAAAAAATTAATTTAATCCATTCCAATTTTTTTTGGGTAGTATTCTGAAATTCAGTTGTCCGCACACGACTGACTTTGGGCGGTCCCATTGCAGGTAACAAATGTCTCACTCGAGCTCGACCACAACTCCATCTCCGACCGAATCTCATTCACGGGATCATCTCTCCACTCCAAAGCAACGGAAAAGGTAGCCTTTTTGTGCCGTTTGGGTTGACGGGTCGGGTTCCGAAGTTGCTGGTTTGGGATGGAAGTGGGTTTTCGTGCATTTTCTGGCTGTTTGGGGTTTCGAGTCGGTTTGGTTTGGTGTTTTTTGTTCGTAATTTGGGATGAGAATGGGTGTTTTCTGGGTTTTTGATGGTTTGAGGTTGTGGGTAGGTTTTGTTTGGGGTTGGAGTGGTGGTTTTGGATTGTAATTTGGGTATGGAAGTTGTTTGTTTGTGTTTCGGTTTGTTATATTGTTGGTTTGGTTAAGGTGGTTATTCAGTTAAGGTCAATTATCACTCTGGTGAAGTATGTATTTTCTTTGGGTGGTTGATGATGGTTTTGGATTATGTAACTAGCCGAAAACCGGTGTGGTGCACGAATAGTTTAGAAGGAAAATCTTAAACCAAAATGTAAACAAATCTGATGAAATTGGGACGATGATGTTTAGGAGGAAGAAGAGAAAGTGATGTTTGTATTATATTTTGAATGTTTGATTACATGAGTATTTATACATAGATTAGTAGCCGTTTTGGCTTTATTTATTGTTTGACATGGAGATTCCAAACGATTATCTTGGGTATGCTACAGGATGCTTTGGTAAACTCAATAATTAATGTCTCCAACGGTCTTTTTCTTTAACATGCTCCCTCAAGTTGGGTCTGGAAAGGGTTGATAGATCCTAACTTGAGAAGTATGTTGGAGAAGGTCTTGTGATCTAGAGCTTTGGTGAAGATATCAGCCAGCTGATCTTTGCTTGGAACGTATGGGACTTCTATTTGTTTTGACTGTATCTTTTCTCGAATGAAGTGACAATCGACTTCAATGTGTTTAGTCCTTTCATGAAAGACTGTGTTCATGGAGATGTGTCGTGCAACATTATTATCACAAAACATCTTCATAGGGTTCTGAGTTGTGATCTTCATATCTTTAAGTAGTTGACTTAACCAAATTAGCTCGCTGGTAGTTGATGTCATTGCACGGTATTCTGCTTCTGCATTTGATCGGGCGACAACATTTTGTTTTTTGCTTCGCCAAGTTACCAAATTTCCTCCAACGAAAGTGCAGAATCCTGAGGTAGATCTTCGATCATGACTTCCAGCCCAGTCTGCATCAGAATACCCAATTATTGAGTTAGAGTTGTTAGGTTTCATCCAGAGACCTTGTCCGGGTGTCCCTTTAAGATAACATAGAATTCTTTTTACCAAATCTAAGTGGTGTGTATGAGGAGCATGCATGAATTGACTTATTAAACTGACAGCGTATGTAATGTCAGGTCGGGTAACAGTAAGATAAATGAGTTTCCCTACTAATCTCTGGAATTGCCCAATATTTGAAAGAGGGGTTCCATCTGTTGGTCCTAGTTTTTTGTTGGTTTCTATAGGAGTAGTTAAGGGTTTTGATCCTATCTTCCCGGTTTCTTTAAGTAGGTCATGGGTGTATTTTCGTTGGGAGAGAAATAACCCTTTCTTGGAGTATGCAATTTTTATTCCTAAGAAGTATTTTAAGTATCCTAGGTCTTTGATGTCAAATTTTGACTTCAGATATTCTTTAACTACTGCTATTTGGTGATTATTATTTCCAGTTATGATGATGTCATCAACATAGATAAGTACAATGGTGGTAGTGTTATGACTATGTTTTGTAAACATGGATGCATCAGCAGAGCTTTTAATAAATCCATAATTAATCAGAGAGAAGCTAAGTTTTGCGTACCAGGCACGAGGTGATTGTTTTAGTCCATATATAGACTTGTTTAGCTTGCATACCTGGTTTGGACAAGTGGCATAGCCGGGTGGCGGAACCATGTAAACTTCTTCTTCTAAATTTCCCTGTAAAAAAGCATTTTTGACATCCATTTGAAATAAATCCCATCCTTGATTTACAGAGATGGAGAGAAGAACACGGACAATGTTCATTTTGGCTACAGGAGCAAAGGTTTCTAAGTAATCAAGGCCATATGTCTGAGTATAACCCTTGGCCACTAGTCTAGCCTTATATCTTTCTATTTTTCCATCGCTATGATATTTAATCTTGTAGATCCATCTACATCGAACAAGCTTGGTACCTGGTTGAAGAGGTACGAGGGTCAAGGTGTGGTTTTTTTCCAGGGCTCGTAATTTATCATTCATGGCGTTGACCCAATTCTGGTTTTGTATAGCCTTATGGTAATGTGTTGGTTCTTTATTTGTGTCTATTGCTCCTAGGAAGGCTTGATGTTTTTGTGACATTTGTTGGTATGACAAAAAAATTTGGATGGGGTATGTGGTGTGTGAGAGATAATAATCGTTGAGTCTACTAAGAGGGCGAGATGGACGCGTAGATCTTCTTGGATGTTCTTCTCCTCTTGGATTTCCTCTTTCTTCATTTCTCCTTTCGTCTTCGTTTCCTCCTTCGTTTTCATTGCCTCCTTCGTTTTCATTTTCTCCTTCGTCTTCATTTCCTCCTTCGTCTGGGATTGGTGGTGTTGTGGGAAGGGGGTTATTGTAGGTGATGTGAGGTACTGGTACGACGGAAACGTTTTCAGGACTGGGATTTTTGAAGAAGGGGACTTCTTCGAAGAAGGTAACATCTCGTGAGACAAATGTTTTTTTATTTTGTGGGTCATAACATTTGTAACCTTTTTTCCTAAAGGAATACCCCAAAAAAATACACTTGATGGAGTTGTGATCAAGTTTATCTTCCCGTTTTTTGTGGACAAAACATGTACAACCGAAAATTCTAAAGTGGTCGATGTTAATTTCTTTATTATACAAGATTTCTAACGGTTTTCTATTATTTGTAGTGGGGCTAGGAAGTCGGTTGATAATATAAGTAGCGGTGAGAATTGCATCTGACCAAAAAAGTTTCGGAACATTGTTTTGAAAAAGGAGGGAGCGAGTGACATTTAGAAGATGCCGGTTTTTTCTTTCCGAAACCCCATTTTGTTGCGGTGTATTAATGCATGAGGTTTGATGAAAAATACCTTTTTGATGTAAAAGTTTTTGAAAAAGGTTGCTCATATATTCAGAGCCGTTATCGGACCTAAAGAAACGAATTTTTGCGTCAAACATGTTTTCAATAAAACGGAGGAATTCGCAAAAAACAGAGTAAGCATCAGATTTGTTTTTCAATAGATAAACCCAGGTGGCCCGTGAAAAATCGTCGATAAAACTGATAAAATACCGAAAACCGTTGTAAGATAAAACTGATAAAATATCAGAATGTATTAGTTCAAAAGGCATATGAGTTTTGGTGCTAGAATTTTGAAAAGGTAAGCGGGTTTGTTTAGCAAAACGACATACATCACATAATAATTCATTTTTAAAAGAAGGAAAAAACATCTTAATATACTTGATGATGGGTGACCCATCCTTTTGTGCCAGAGAATATGGTTGTTCAGAGTATGGGTATGAAGAGCTTTATCATCTGTTTCTAGAACATAAAGACCGTTTGTGAGGATGCCCTTACCAATCATCCTCCCTGAGATACGATCCTGAAAAATAACATCGTTAGGAGCAAAAATAACATTACAATTGAGATTTTTGGTGATTTTGGCTACATATATAAGATTGGTATCTAGGTTAGGTACATACAACACATCATTAAGGGTGTTGTTAAGTAATTTGATCTTGCCTATTCCTTTAATTGGTATTTTGTTCCCATTTGCAACCGTTACAAATTTGTTTTCTAAACTTAGGTTTTTAATATTACTAAGTATTGTTGGATCTCCAGACATGTGATCAGTAGCTCCGGTATCAATTATCCAAGATTGGTTATTAATTTTTGCTGTTAATCCAGAAAAAACGGTAAAATCAGAGAAATTTAATTTACCTGAGGAATTACCAGTTGCATGAGGGTTGTTTTGCAAAAAATCATTAAGCTGACCCACCAGACTTTTTAAATGAATCGGGTTAATGGTATGATCCGGATTTCCATTACCAGATCCGAATGGATTGGATCCGACCAGAGTTATATCTGATCGGGTCAGGTTGGAGGATCCGGAAGCATGCTGAGTATAAAACGCGGAGTTATCCGCATATCCGGTAGGGTTTTGATTTTTTCTTGGTGTCGATTGCTCTTCCGGAGCAGGCGAGTGTTGTGGTCGCCGTCTCCGAGCAGGCGGGTGCTGCAGTCGCCACCTCCGAGCAGGCTGGTGTTGCAGCCGCCGCCGCCGAGCTGGCTGGTGTTGCAGTCGCTGCCGGAGACTCCTTCGACCAAGTTTGCTTTTGCGTTCTTTTCGTTTCTTTGTGGTCTGAGATGGGGAAAAAGGAACCAACACCGATTTCTGTTGTGTCCTTGCTTTTTACAGTTGTCGTAGTGTTCGGAGTTTTTGTTTCCGAATCTTTTTTTTACTCCTCCCTGAGCTTGGTTTCGTCTAGCGATGAAGGCTTGGTTCTCCGTGTGGTTGTTTTGATTTTTCATTGAGTTTCTTCGCGTTTCTTCCCGCTGAATGAGACTTGTGATGTGGGGAAGACTGGGAAGTTCCGGAGCCATGAGTATTTGAGACCGAATAGTCTCGTAGCTTGGATCTAAACCCACCAGAAACTGGTAGATTTGATTATGCTCTTGTCGGTTTTCGATGATTTTTGGGTCTGCGGTGGGTGGTTCGTATATTCTGAGCTCATCCCACCACCTTCTGAGAGTACCGAGATACTCTGTGATTGATGTCCCGTGTTGTTGTGTTTGTGCGATTTCTTGCTTGATCTTGAAGATGTGCGCGAAGTTTTCTGCCTTTCCGAAGTGGTCTCGAACAGAGTCCCACAGATCTTTCGCGCTGTCTTTATATATGAAGATTTCTGCAATGTTTGCATGCATGGAGGCAATGAGCCACGACATCACTTTGTGATCCGTGGTTTGCCACTCGTCTTGAATCTTCTCCTCTGCTTCTTCTCCTGGTTTTGAGGTTTTTCCGGTGATGTGGCCAAGCTTCCCTCTGCCGCTGAGGGATAGCATGACCGCACGAGACCAGGACAAGTAGTTGGTCTCGTTAAGAGGTGTTGTGACGAGGCGATGAGGATTCATCACTTCGTTGTCGTCCGACATTCAGTTTCTTTTTTTTCCTTCCTCCTTGGGTTAGGATGTGGGTGTGTGTTGACCTTCAACCCCCTTAGATGAGGTGAGACCAATGATGAGATTTGGGAAAAAATCTGAGGCGAATGGATCAGTGCTCTGATACCATGATGAAATTGGGACGATGATGTTTAGGAGGAAGAAGAGAAAGTGATGTTTGTATTATATTTTGAATGTTTGATTACATGAGTATTTATACATAGATTAGTAGCCGTTTTGGCTTTATTTATTGTTTGACATGGAGATTCCAAACGATTATCTTGGGTATGCTACATGATGCTTTGGTAAACTCCATAATTAATGTCTCCAACGGTCTTTTTCTTTAACAAAATCTGTGATAATCTATACTTGGTAAGCCAAATGCAACAAAAACCGAATGGTTGAGATGAATTCTCAACAGTAAAGGACGATTAAGATTAATTTAAAGGACTAGGAACCCACGCCGAACCATAGATTTGGGTGTACAAGTTGTTAATGTGGAATGCAAATTGAATTTTTGTGGTTTTTTGGTGTCTTCAAGTTCTGGGCAGGTTTGGTTTGTGTTTTTGTTTTGCTTGAAGGATTTTTTTGGGAAGCTCTTTAGTCACTTGATTTGTTGGTGAAGTGGCTTTGGTTGCTAAATTGGTATTTATGATTAGTTGAAGTGCTTTTGCCTTCTAATTTGGGTATGGAAGTTATTTTCCAATGAAAATCTTGTTTTTATGCCTTTCTTGTTGCCGTGAGTTGGTGGATCAATTGTTTTCGTGTAGTGTGTCGTGCGGGATGTGGTTGTCTCTGTGTAGTAAAAGTTTTGTTCTCACTTGATGGTACTAACGAAATGATTTTATTGGTTAAGATGAGGACTTTGATGAGTATAAAATGTGGTAGCATTCTACTTTAGTAAATTCATTATTTTTTGATATATTATCAATTTTATGCTCCTTTTTTCTGTAACGATGTGGTGAGTTAGGTTTCATTTCGTGTCTTCATCTAATTTCAAGTGGTGTTTTTTGTGGAGGGAACATTTTGTTGTTACTTGATCTTTGTGGTTTAATGATTTATCTGTGTTTATGAGTTTAAGATGGTAACTTTGGGCGCACATTACGTATTCGTGTAATTAAAAGCTGACTTACAAATCTACTCTCTTTTGCTAAATTTTGAAAAGGTGGGTTGGTCTGTTCTACGTATTGTTTAATTTAAAGTGGTGGTTTCTGTGGAGTGAAGGTTTGTTGTCCCTTGATGATGCTGGTGAACTACTTTTGCTTTTATAATTTGCAACTTTGGTGAGTGAAAGTATGTGTTCGTTCTGTTTTGGGTAAGAATGCGTACTTGCAGATTTTTATTCTTCTTTCATTGATCGTATAGATCAGATAGTTGCTTTTAGGCCTTATTTGCTTCACTCACCATCATAAACTACATCAATCAATTTATGCTGGTGACTTGGTCTTTCCTTTTTTTATTGAAGTGTTATTATCAGTGCCACCAAGGATTCTTATCACCTGCTTTCATGCATTCCTGCTACAGTGAACAGCTTTACCTGAAAGTAGGATGGTAAAGTTGATAATTTCAAGCCTGTTTTCACTTTTCATCTAAATCTGGTATAGGAGTTACCTTTGCCTTGGATTATAGATAAATCTTTGTAGTTTGTTATTTTGCCTTTTCTTACAATTCTAAGTTGGTGAACTAGTTTGCTTTTGTGTTTCTTTGGCTTGAAGTGTTGGTTTCTTAGACTGATGTTTTGTCATTACTTGATGCTACTGGTGAACTGCTTTGCTGATTTTCGAACACATGGTAACCTTTTGCCAATATAAAAAGAATTAACTTTACAGATGAATGTGAAGAAGTGGTCAGCAGTTCCGCACCATATGGGCATTAGCTGTGGCATTTTTTTCTTTCTATCATAGTTTCTTGTTTGGAATTTGTAACTGTGGGTTTCTTCGGTTGACTTTGTTTTTGTTTGTTATAATTCTAGACTCGATCACTATTGTTTTTGTTTTTTCCCCAAATCCAATGAATTCTTAAATCAGTTTTTCTTTCCCGTGCAGCTTGGGCTGCTCCTTTCCATGCCAAATCCTCTGGTTGCCGAGTTTAGGTTCGAAGCAACCTGATTATCACTACTCACTGAAGAAATGGGAGTGGCAGTGTTGTTCATGTTGGCATTCGTATTCAGGCTCTTGGGTTGTGCATTGGGAAAAGAATGCACCAATGTACCAACCCAGCTATCATCCCACACAGTCCGCTATGATTTGTTATTATCGAAAAATGCGAGTTGGAAGGCTGAGATGCTCTCGCATTACCATCTGAACCATGCCGAGGAGACCACCTGGATGGACATGCGGCCACGGAAGTTTCCGGTGGAGGAATTTGATTGGGCAATGTTGTATAGGAGCATAAAGAATTCAGATGGTCCTAGTGCTCCTACCAGGAGTTTCCTTAAAGAATTCTCTCTCCACGATGTTCGCCTTGACCCATCTTCTAAGCATGGGCAGGCACAACAAACAAATCTCGAGTATCTTCTTATCATAGACATGGATCGGCTGGTTTGGAACTTTCGCCGCCAAGCTGGCCTTCCAACTCCTGGCACGCCATATGGAGGGTGGGAGGCTCAGGACGTTGAGCTCAGGGGACACTTTGTTGGTGAGTTTAATTTCACCACATAATAATTCATTTTACTGAAACCCATTGCAACAGTAATGTTACTGTAAGATTTAGCTTGGTAAGAGGTAGTTAATGTTTTTAATTTCACAGTTTTTTTTGAAGGTTTAATTCTAGAAAATGCTATTATAATCCTGATGAGACACCTAGAAAGCTCTCGACTTGTCTCTTTTTCTTAACTGTGCTACATTGCTTGATTAAAACATATTATCCATGGGTTTAGAGTCTCGGAATCCATTCTTGATATCTGTACATGGATAATGATTTTTGTTTCGTGAGTTGTAAATTAGAAGAGGAGGTACCGTCTTCTTATAGGTAAAATTTGTTAATACTTGAGCCTTCATTTAATTTAGTATCAATTGGTATACCTTTTTGACCGATCAGAATAAAAAGAAAAAAAGAAACAAGAAAGTGGTATATCTTTTTTGATCATAAAGAGCAAAATCTTGTTTGGTTTGATGTATTGAGTCAAACATATCCTGTAAAGGCTACTAGTAAAGCAGATAGAGTGGTCAACTAGATTTGCAGTTACATCAGTAAATAATTAAAAGATCACAATGGATGCAAAACTACAATAAAACCTCGAAATTTATCTATATAGAACATTTTTTATAGTGTCTTAAGTTGTCTTGTGGATCAATTGGAAATTTTCTGCTCAAAAATTTCAGGGACTCAATGTAAGTAATTGACTTCTAGGCTGTGAACTAGTTGAACCATATTTTAGGGACTTTCGTGTTTGGTTTCTTTTGCTTTATTTGCTGTATCTTTGTTTTTGGTGCGTGACTATTCTCGTGGTTCCTACATGCCTTTATCTGATCTTTATTTTCCGGAATTGGCCAGAAACTTTACCATATTAACAATGTTAATTTGTCATCACTTTTGCAGGTCATTACATGAGTGCATCTGCTCAAATGTGGGCTAGCACTCATAACGATACTCTTCGAGAGAAGATGTCTGCGCTGGTGGATGCGCTTGATCTATGTCAAAAGAAAATGGGAACAGGTTATCTCTCAGCTTTTCCACCTGAGTTTTTTGACCGATTTGAAGCAATCAAAAGTGTTTGGGCACCATACTACACTATTCATAAGGTAAAGTTCATCCTAAATCAGTTGAAGAAATCGATGTCACCACAGCAATAACCTATATTTCAATACCATTTCCAACATTTATGTCAGTGCAGATCATGGCTGGTCTCTTAGATCAGTATTTGTTTGCTGGAAATGATAAAGCCCTGCAAATGTTAGTGGCAATGGCTGATTATTTTGGTGAGCGTGTAAAAAATGTCATAATGAAATATAGCATTGAGAGGCACTGGTTATCTTTAAATGAAGAAACTGGAGGCATGAATGACGTTCTTTACAATCTGTACAGCATAACGGTAAGATTATTGTTTCATTTCTTTGTGCCAAAAGCACTAACTCTTGTATTTTTTTGTTTGTAAGATTTTGATGGATTATAAGTGCATGGTAGAAACGTACTTGTGGTTTATTCTTATACTTGTCGATTTTGATGCTTTTCTTATGTTATTTTCAACCTCTCACTTGTGTTCCATGGAAAGAAATTCTGAGTGGCTCACAAATTGATTCAGTACAAACCGAGATATTCTAGAGACCATGTTTTGCTGAGGCCTTACAGAAGTTGATCCATAATAAATGATTCATGTAGTTGCAAATGGAAAATCTAGGTCGCTCCTTGACGAAATTGAGTTTGCACTCTCTTTTATAAGTATTTGGGTTTAAGAGGTTAGACTAAGCAGATTTCATATCAGAACGTCGTTGTGGTTGGTTGATCTTGTGGTTTTCTGGTCCAACCAGGTCAGTGCTGGGAAATATCATTCCATATTGGGTTTTGACAGGAAGTTTTCATGACTTCATAATGTTTTTGTGTTCAATACCTCCCATTCTGTAGTAAAGCCTTAAAGACGTGGTGTACAACCAAATCCCAAAATAAATATTATGCCATTGTTCAATACCTCCTCTGAATTACCAAAGGTAAAGCTTGAAAATAAATTGTGAAGACTCGTCCTTATAGCAGGCCATCTCAATGTTCCCAACTCTTTGGAACTTATTTTTCAAACACTAAAAGTGTACAACACGATATGATAAAATCCGATCCACTACCCTCAACTTTAGCTTGGGTGGATCATCCAAAGTTAACATGGTATCAAAGTGTTGATTGATCTGTGCGGTCCACCCTAAACACATAGAAAATAATCTAGGTCACGCGTGCAACAGAGTGTTGGAAATATACTCCTATATTGCTAAATACTAAAAATATGCAACACTTAATAATAGCGTCAAATCCACTAGCCTCCACCTAAGTGTTTGAGTTTTGTAGTCATGGTGGGACAACAAAGCATAAGTCAATGCAACTGTAGCCGAGGTGCATGATTGGAGTAGATCACAAGGATGAGCATCCACACCAGTGTGGAGTTTATGTTTGATGAAAATCTTAGTTGGAAATGCAGAATACACATTAATGAGGTACAAAAGTTTCAGCCATGCTTGATAGTGTATGCAGGTGCTATTAATGTGTAACAAGGCCATTACCCATGTAAGTGTTATCCATTACTATGTATAACCATGGGAAAGTGTATCTGGGTGGTTTCTAAAGTTTTTTATGGTGTCCTCTATAAATACTCATGTTTAAGCTTCATGGACACACGTTAGGATACATTTTTAACCTTCACTATTTATGAGAAGTTGAGTGTTAGATAAGGATGAGAAATTCCTTAGGGCTCTTTCTTAATACAGGTTTACCAATTCTGTTGTGTTTGTGGTACCATGGATCGTGTAAGAAGATTCCAAACCACATTAAATCTTTTGAGGTTTGATCTCATCTTTTGTTTATTTATTGGATTTATCTACACCTTTTAATTGCCTAAGTATCAATATGTATTCCCAAATTCTTGAAATCACGTGGTCGCGTTGAGGAATCGGTATGTAAAATACTAAAATATAGTGCTTGAGAATGATATAGGACATATTTGATTCTACAAAATCAAAATTTTGTTAGAACAAGTGGCTTGAACTACCTAATGCCTACCTGTTGTTGTTTTGAACCATTGCTGTTACCCTGTGTCTACCCAACATTTTAGAGAATGATCTGAGGTTGTTCTTCAGGAGGATCTCTGTCTTGTACTTTCTTGCCTAACTAAGGAGTGTGGCACTCTTCTGAATTATTGGCTTTCTGAAACCACTCCCTACACTTTTGCAAGCTAACTTTGAAAAATGTGTGAAGCATACTTCTGAAGTAGTGGAAAAGTTATTTCTATTCTCAATAGGACTCCCTTGTACAATTAGATGCTTTTTAAGCATTATATGGATTGCTTACTTATCCAGGCATGAAACAACAAGCATGAACATGGCTTTTACTTATTTATTTTAATTTGAATGCAGGATGATCAGAAGCATCTTACCTTGGCCCATCTTTTTGACAAACCATGTTTTCTTGGTTTACTTGCAGTACAGGTAGTGACAATGTTTATCTAAATATTTATACAAACAGAAAGAATAGTTTCTTTTAAAACTACTGCAAATTATAGTTGGACTATTCCTCCTAATTAATCAATACCAACTACTACTATTGCTTCTTCTTATCTTGTTTATTATAAAAGTGTTGCTAGTTATATTTCTATTTTCATCAATAATGTTATTGTTCTAAGTTCCTTTCTTGTTTCCATCACATGCAGGCAGATGATATTTCTGGCTTTCATGCCAACACGCATATTCCTATTGTTGTAGGAGCACAAAAGCGCTATGAGATCACGGGTGATTTACTTTATAAGGTAAGAAAAGGCATTAGCTATTTTTATGTTGTATATTAAGTTAGGAGCTTAGTCTAGATTTAAGCAACTCAACGCTGTAAATTGTGAGCTTCACAGTCTCCTTGTAATATCCCGCATTTTCATGGACTTAAGTAAAATACCATTAGATATTTGTGCTTGAGCTCATTTATCCACAATTGGTGGATTTATGTGCAATTGACCCAATACCTTCAAAAGTGAACTACACATTTGTTGTGTGTTGCAATAAGATTGGAGGGATGGTGATTGGTGGGGTGGTTTGTGGTGGATGTAAAGGATTGTTGGAGTTGGAAGTGATGTTTTTCGTATAAATAAGGGTGGTGTTGGAGGGAAAGGAGAGAGGTAGGAGTGAAGGAGAGAGAGGGGGTGTGAGAAGTAAGGGAGAGAAGCCTTGCAAAAAAAAAAGTAAGGGAGAGAAGAGATGGAAGATAGAGAAGGAAAGAGAGCAAAAAAGAATTCCTTTGTTGTGTACTTGTATATGTGAGGTCAATTCATAATTAAGATGCAAGTACTAATTCGGTGATCTATGATTTCTTTTCATGTTTGTCTCTCATGATATTCTTATTAACATGCAAATTGAGTATTTATATTGGTTTTATTGATATGCTCATATGTGCATAGTGGTGTTCAGTCGGTACATCCTTTGTTATGATTGTGATAGAGGAAAAAGTTGTTTGGGAAAGAGTTACCTAACGGGAAGAGTGGAGTCACCCGAGAGAGGAAAGAGTTACTTGTCATTAGTGTGAAACTATCAAGTGAGTCTTGGATTGATTGACCAATTCGAAAGCATGGAGCAGTGCCTAACCTGAGTGATGGTGTAATTCCCTGAGTCCGACGTGTGCTTACCCACCTAAACTGAGTGTGCTATACAATCCACGATCACTTTATTATGTGTCCTGATGATTCATCTCATTAAATCATTGGCAGGTCTTAATATAACCTGAAAATATAGCAAGTAAATTGTGAGCTTGACAGTGCACAAACACCAACCATTAAGCATACAATATCATAATCATGCGAGAAACACAAATGAACTCAAGAATACTAGTACGATCAATAAATCATGAAGAAGCTCTAAATCATTTGAGGCTTTCTTCCGTCTCCCTTCTGCTTTTCCTCTTTGGTATCTCTTTTGTTTTCCTCTCTTCTTGTTGGCGGCATGGATTTCGTCATAACCTTCGTCGACAACCATCATGTTGTCGCCGAATACTTCTGTTGATCCAGCTACTGTAGGAGATTCTAGTGTTTCCTACATGTTTGTGCGACGTGGCACAGTTTTTTCCTCTACGTGTGCCTCCAACGTTGCCTTTGTGGTTTGTTCTTTAGGTAGCAAATCATTCTGTAGTATGGTGTCTTCTTTTACACCTTATTCTGAAGCTTGGTGTCTTCCTCTAGACCTTATTTTGAAGCCCGGTGTCTTCTTCTACCCCTTATGTGAAGCTTGGTTTCTTTCTATACACCTAATTTTGAAGCCTAACATCTTCTTATACAGCACAAACTACTATTGTTGTTGCTGTCTACCACTCCGGTTGATGCCTACTGCTGCTACTCATTGTCGTTCTTGCCAACTGCTAGTGGGACATTGCCTTTGACTAAATTGTTCGAAATGTTATCCAATATCGATATTTTTGTAACAAGCTGGGTATAATTGATGAATATACTCCGTCTTGAAAGGGATTGTTAGAATAATAGATATTAGGAAATAATTAGATTTAAATATTCAAATTGATATGATTTTCCTTATTTGTTGTTTCCTTATTAATGTTTCCTAATTTTTATTTCCTTATTTCATCCTTGTAACCTCTATATATAGAGGATATACCTAAGCAATAATATATATATATATATCCCTATTATAATTCTTCTTCAATAGATTTCTTTCTTGCTCTCTTTCTCTCCTACCTCTCGTTAACTCCTCTCCTCTTCTGACCCACCAACACCACCCTTATCTGTACAAGATACCACTTCCAACTCCACCATTTCCTTTCATTCGCCACAAATCATTGCACTAATCATCTTTTGTCTCTCCAATCCCATTTAGCATGCAACAAATGTGTTGTTTGCTTATGGAGGTGTTAGGTCAACTGTATACAAGTCCACCAATTCTGGACAAAAGTACAAATATTTAGTGGTATTTTACTTAAGGGAATGAAAATGTGGGATATTATACTCCAATTGTTGATAAAGAAGCTCAAGTACAAATATCTAGTGGTATTTTACTCAAGGCCATGAAAATGTAGGATATTATACTCCTATACTCATAAAAGAATAATCTATCTTCCTTACAATTGAACTTCTCAAATTTAAACGTACTTTATGTGCAGGATATAGGAACCTTTTTTATGGATGTTGTTAATTCCTCTCACAGCTATGCTACTGGAGGAACCTCATTTGGTGAATTCTGGTATTTGTAAATGAAATATCAACTTCTTTTGTGCTGAGATTTCCTATTTTTATAAATTGGAGAAATAGTTCTGTGCTATGTAAATAGTTCATGGTGACCTGTCTGATTCTATGTGGAGGAAGAAAACATCAATTTTGTGAAAATTAAAGTACATTGTTCAAGAATATGTCTTGATGGTTCTTATTACCGATACTGTTTGTTCTATTTCTTCTTCCATTCATAAGCTTTTCATTTCACAGGTCTGATCCAAAACGTCTGGCTGATACCCTTCAGACTGAAAATGAGGAATCATGCACCACATATAACATGCTCAAGGTACATATGCACTTTGTAATCATATCATATTACCATGTGATGTTCGACATGTTTCGTCTATGTTGTGTTGATCCTATGTCGTTGATTTATTGGACATCTTTTGCTCATCTAAGTAAATGATTTGTCATCCATGAACTTCATAGACTGCCAATACTGATAAGTTGTTTTTCTGCACATATTTTAGGATATTCACATAAATTTTGTGACTGTTGATGTGAAATGAAGCTCTGTTTTCATTCAGCATTTATAAAATGGTTACTAATTATTTGTCATTTCTTTTACAGGTTTCACGCAACCTATTCAAATGGACCAAGGAAATGACTTACATTGATTACTATGAAAGAGCCCTAACGAATGGTGTTTTGAGTATACAAAGAGGAACGGAACCTGGAATCATGATTTATATGCTCCCTCAGGGTCGTGGAGTTTCGAAGGCCCGAAGTTACCATAAATGGGGCACTCAATTTGATTCCTTTTGGTGTTGTTATGGAACAGGTTAGGTTGATTTTCTTATATGCTTATTTGTTGCTCTATATCTTAGATAAAACCTTCCATTTCATTCCCATCCATCTCTAGGATTCGAGTGCCATAACCATAAATAGAAACCATATCACGTAGAACATGTTCCTGATTGTTGAATCGGAGAGAATGTAGAATAAAGTTGCTGGAAAGGACCAATATCTTGGGATAACGATCCTCATATACCAATTTCTAATGTCTATTTGTTGCACTTGTCAATTCACTTCCAGCCCACATTCTAGTCGCTTGGGTCAAGAATCGATACCTTGCAACATCCAAAAGTGAACAAATTTTGTTCCTCAATCAACTATCACTTGATCTTTTCTTGTGTTTTATGATTTTGTTGGTCATGTGGTGGTGAGTATTGGAGTTCCAACTCCAAGTTATGGTTCTATCCATGGGTTCTCCAGGCGAAGTGGCCCCGGTGTTGGAGTTTGTCACAAAGCAGTGATTTTCTGGCGTGGTGGATGCACTTATCTGATGGGGAAAGGGGCAGTTTCTCCTATGAGGCAGATTAGTTGTACCAAAGAACTAGCAAAGCCCACTGTTGTAGTATTGTATTAGCCTTAGTGTTTCCTTTTTAATATGTGTTTCTTAAGACTTTGGACTTTTGAAGCAAATTGATTTGCTCTTGCAATCGATCAAGTTCTGTAATTGATATCAATGGCATCAAGTATTTTTCTTACAGGGATTGAATCTTTTTCGAAGCTGGGAGACTCCATATACTTCGAGGAAAAAGGAAATACACCAGGACTTTACGTTGTTCAGTTCATATCTAGTTCTCTAAATTGGAAATCTGGAGGTGTCAAGGTTAACCAGAAAGTTGGTACCGTTGTTTCTGCTGATCCTTATCTACAAGTGGAACTTACATTTGCTCCAGCTGAGGTATAATTGTACAAGTTATTTTTTTCATGTGTTTCCAATAATCGTTATCGTACCACAAAGCAAATTCTGATGAAATCATGTCCTAATTTACCGTCTCACGCAGTCGACAACTGTGTCTTCAGCGATAAACATTCGTATACCATTTTGGACGTCACTTGATGGTGCAAAAGCGACTCTAAACACCCAGAATTTGGAGATCCCTTCACCAGGTCTGCATAGAAACTTATTTCTAATGTCTAGTATTATGGTTCAATACCTGGTCAAGGATGTTTGGTACAAATAAAAATGCGGTACTAGTAGAATGTTTTACAGTAATATTCCTGCATGATAAATATAATATCAATTATATGAAATAAACACATGTTATTATTCTCACACCCATCTCCGAACATACTGTCTTTAATCCTGTCCTTTATGATGTTTTTTTGGGTGTTTGCAGGTAACTTTTTAACGGTTTCGAGAGAGTGGACTTCTGACGACAAACTCTCACTTCAATTGCCAATTGGATTGAGAAGAGAAACCATAGAAGGTTAATTAGTTTCTTATATATATTCTTGTTTATATTGTATTTGTACCTTTTATTTCCCATTGGATCGAGAATTTAGATGGGCTTAGCTGGAATTTGAACTGGTTTATCATAAAACCTCAAAACATATCACTTAGACCTTTCGTGGAAGTTTTTTCTCTCATCATCTTGTCATTTTATTTTTACAATGCAGATGATCGTCTGGAGTACACTTCTATTCAGGCGATTCTGTTTGGCCAATACCTGCTTGTTGGCTTGTCTAGCGGTGACTGGGACATAATTACTCACAATGCCAACTCCACATCAGACTGGATCAAACCGGTTCCTCCAGAATTTAATTCTCAGCTTGTATCGCTAACTCAAAAATCAAAAACCGGGACCTTAGTCTTTGCAAACTCGAACAACTCCATAATAATGAATAGCTTGCCTGATGCTGGGACCGATGCGGCCGTCCTTGTTACTTTCAGACTTGTTTACACATCAACATCAGGACACTCTCGTTTAATAAGACGTAAAGGTGACTCCGACCAACTCGCCCTGCTAGAGCCATTCGACCTTCCTGGTGCGGCGGTGGTGCATCAAGGTCCCAATCATGATCTTGCTATCTCCATGGATGCTGGCAAAGACAATTCTTTGTTCTACATGGTCGCTGGATTAAACGGCAAACCAAACATGATTTCTCTGGAGTCATTGAGTCACCCAGATTGCTTTGTTTGTTCCAACACCAACTCAAGTGAATCGAGCGTTAAACTTATCTGCAAGGTTGATGTGCCATCAAAAGACATCTCTTTTAAGCAGGCGGCGAGTTTCTCGACCAGTCGAGGTGCAAGGGAATACAATCCCATAAGTTTCGTGGCGAGAAGCGAGACAAGAAACTTTTTGTTGGAACCTCTAATGAGCTTAAGAGATGAATCCTACACTGCTTATTTCAACATAACCAATCAATAAAAGGCGGGCCGTCGTGCTTACTTGCTGTAAGCTTCTTTGGAAGATCTTTGGCTTAGTTGGTGACAATTCAAGCGTCTACATTGAACCACAATTTGAGCTCAGTCACGGCATGTCTTTAAGTAATCTCTTGCCTTAAATTCGTTTTTAGGTCAGATTCATCGCTAGGGGTGATGGATATGGTCTGGTGAGTGATAATATCCAAGTATAATTTCACGTGTCTTTTCTATTTTGTAACTATGAATTTGAAGGTGTTTTCTGTTGTTTGTATCTTAAAACATTTTTAATGGGATGTTGAGGACGCCTTTTTCTTACGAAATCATCAGAAACATATTTGTAATAAATGATATTCTACAGGTTTACGATTGTTTTTTCTATATTTAATACCTCGGTCTTTATCTATCCAGATTCAAATCCAAATATGGTTGAAATTCAGATATGAATATTGATATTGGTATACTTTCTCCAATGACACCTTTACTAGCTTTCAGCATGGAGTTTGCAACTATAATTCGTTTTGAGAAACATAATTTAATAACTATGTCAATTACGTAAGAGAGAGTGCTTCAAGAATTACAAGAATAGGGGCTTTGCTGTCCTTGTGAAAATAGCAATATATCATGTGATTAGAAATTAGTCTTTAAAATCTTCAGAGTTTTAATTACATATAGCTACCCTGCTGCATGTTACTTTATATTGTTTTAAAATGACGAACTCAAATCTTTTCTTTTACAGTGTTGTATATGCATTGCATTTATTTTGGGTACTAACAACAATCTTGTGGAATGAAACGGAAGCTAAATTTGCACAACTCATGCCCAACAATCAAATAAATAAATCAAGAAAAACTTAGGATAAATTGAGGATGATGTAGTTACCGTACAAAAATTTAGCACAACAAGATAATAAAAGGGTGTTTTATATGTAAAAGTACATACACAATAAAAAAAAGAGTACACGTATAATTTATATTTAGAAGTTATATTTATGCATCAATTTTTCCAGAAGAACAGTGTATGTTAAAAAGATGCTGTAATTTATCATGTAGACGTACAAAATGGAGTTAAAAAAGCAACCATATATAGAGTTGAAACGTGCTAGAGGAAGATGAATTTGGAAAAGAGAACAAAAGGTTATTGACATTAGCAAGATTTTTCATTAGATAGTATCTGGGCATACAGTTACCACACAAGATTTTCGTTAACAGCCATTCTTATAATCACTTAACTCCAACTTAACTAAAAGCTAACAAGCAAACTACAGATAACTCTCATTGTAATGATCATTAAATTAAGAAGTTTATTGTCCTATAGACCTAAGACCCTCCAAAGCATATTCCGATGTCATTTCATCCCTCAGGCACCTGCATTAACAGCAATAACACAAACATCAGATAACTTGAGAACAAGCATTTGGTCAGCAAATTTTTTTATTATGAAGATTCTGAAATGTTATTACAAGGTGCGAAGTTAACGCTGCATTTTGAGGGAAGCTGAAGGGCCATGCTCCGGTCGACTCCGGCAATAGGTGGCCCATTGGTGATAGCGCAGAGGCAGGGTTGTCCCAGCAGTCTGATGGCATTGCAGCAAGCCTCACTTGGAGGGGTGGCGCCGAAGGCCGCCACCGCTGGCCGGCAAGGCATAAGCTGCACCAATGATGAGAAAAAGGTGGTGCTGCAAGCCTGGCTTTGCCCGGCCACCAGGTCAGATGCGGATATGGCAAGCACTACAAACGCCAGAAAACAGCACTTCATGGCAGTAAATTTCATTTTCTGCAAGAATTTCAAGGTGCCTCTGTGAAGTTTCTGATCAGTTAAGGTTGTATAAATAGAAGCATGAACATTTTCCAAATTTTAGGTTTCAACATACCTTCGGAGATCATGCACTTCCTGGGTAAGGTTGGATACTTGAGCTGATTGGCTGTTGGGGAATCTGCATGAAATTCATTGGAGCAGTTGCAACATCCATATTTCCTGATAGTATTAAGTATTAACATAAGATCTTGTATTTTAGAAGTTCTAGAAAAATAACATACATACGGGTGGACAAATTGGCAAGAAATAGCGTGAAAATTCACTAACTCATTTTGAGAATGAAATAGCAAGAAAAAAGAAAGAAACTAACTTGTGATTAAGAATGCTTCAAATGTACATCATATATCTGATACATCATTCAAGGATTCTTGGATTAAATAAAATGTTTTAATATTTATCATGTCGCTTTTGTAAATCAGATGTTACATCCAGATGTGGAGCTCCAAGTATGACTCCTCATCAATTATCATGCCTTTTCCTTCTGACCTTTCAGGTTGATTGCTGCAAGCTCTTTCTCAACAAACTCCCCCGCACAGATGGGAGGGTACTCGTTCACAAGTGGTGAATCCGCAAATTCGCCCAATGGCTTCAAGGTAGCATCAGAAGCAATATGTACAAAAAGCTGATAAAACAACAGGTAGACAACATAAGGTTGCGCCACAAACAAATACTTTGGATGACTACATGAATAATCGTATAGATGCACTTACTGTCTAAGATACTCTCCACAAACAGCGATTTTGTTGCTGTGCTGAAACAATGGCGGCAATAGTCCTATCTGAGACGACAACTTCATGCATGCCAGCTGCAAACTCCCCAACAGTTAACCACTCCATCTAAAAATGTAAGACAAACTTAAATGAATAAAAAAGGCTAACAGCTACAGAGCGAAGTCATATTGGAATGGACTAGTGGGCAAAGTAAACATTGATAAGCTGCTGAAGAACAACATTTAATTTTCTTGCTTAAACAAGAGAAGCATAAAGGTTGTTTAATGTGCGACGTAACCAATTTACCTGTTTTCCAGACTGAATAAGTAGGCAGCCTATAGGGACTTGCACTTCAACTTTTTGGCCATTCCTTAGCCAAATGTTTAAGCCCGGAAATCTGCTTCTTCCATGAATAGTTAAAAAGTTAAGGTCGTAGTGGTATCCTGCAAAAACAGTGCCTTTTTCCCATAACGTTGAAGATCACTGCCTGTAGGAGCGAGAAGATGAGGGCCCTGGTAATATAAGGAGAAAGTAACATCAAAACAAAGGCGATATAAAGTTTGAAACTTTCTAAGGAGTATAGTCATGTAAAAGACAACCATAAATTTGAAGAAACTTGAACCAACCAACAGGAAAAAGAAATAGCTATTCCAGTTGTCAAATGTTAAGGTACTGCAACGATAAAAATAGCCTGATCCTGGCAAAATGTAGGATGTACGAGATAGCAACAAAAGTCAAGTGAAAAAAGAAATGGAGGTTGATGATGACAGGAGTTTTTGCTGATGGCACTAATAGTTTACTCTTGAGTATGTTCCCTAAATGTAATTTTAATGTGATTAGACATTGATTTATTTACGTCTATCAATGTTAGACCTGTCAATTTTGGACACGACACGGACACGACACGATAAGTAGACACGATATAGACACGACTTTACACGAATTTTTTTGTATGATTGAAATGATTTATTACGATGTTTTGTAAACATATAAATATAAAAAAATTGGTACACGATTTGACACGAACACGACACGATACACACGATAAGTTATTTTTGTACACGAAACAGACACGAAGTGCATCTTTTGTTAGATAATCAATTGTTTTTACTTGATTATGGTCAATTAAGATGTTATTTAGAATGAAAAATATCAATATAACATGCCACTTAACTATTTTCAATCTAAACATGATGAAATCTTTTCAATTTATACTATACACGATAACACGAAATCCTGACACGAATGCAGAACTGTCAGACACGATAGTACGCGAACACGACCCAATTGACAGGTCTAATCAATGTGGATAACAGCACAGTACTGCACTAATTTTAGGCATCTTTGGGTTCTCTCTAGAAAATCTTGTCGCTGATGACAAAGGTGAATTATATATATGGTGAGCGAATGCATATTGAAGCTTCGGAAATCAACATTCAGGTAAAGTCAGGCAGGTTTTGTTTTCTTTGTCGAAACTTAAACCACAACTCAAAGATAAATCGCATGCTCAGCATAACCAACTGTAGCTCACTGAAGCAGTCAAGGGAAGAACAAAATAATGTAATGAGCACTAGCGAAGCTTGCTCAAGTATGGTTCACTGAACTATTACTCCACATCTACAAGAGACTGAACGAAGTCAAGTTTGCAGCAAGTTAAGATAATCAAGTTCTTTATTATGTTAATATGTGTAACGTTATTTGTCTGACAGGATATAATAGCAGTTTAGTCTTTGTAACATCCCCGAACAGCGGAAAATTTAAACTTTTTAAATTAAGAGAAACACGTGGACACAAACATCAAGAGTGGGGACATTACTGAAAGAAATACATAAATAAGTCTGGTGCACTATAATACAATACGAGTTTGTCAAAAGAGTGATTACATCATAACACAAAACACAAGATACATGTAATCACGACGACCTACAGTAGGCAGACGACAGGATCCAGTCCCAAAGTGCAATCTCCCTCGGTCACCACCCACCGGAACCTAATGCGGTCCTGAAAAAGATGCAACAACAATGCCTGAGTTTCCATAAGGAAACCCCGTATGACAAGCCCACCTATATGCCCTAACATACTAGTATAGCATGACATGGAATACAAAGCAGTAAAACAACAACGCCACCAAGGGCCAAACCGGACATCCGTCCCGCGATCGTTTCCGCTGCCACACAGGCCCCGCGGTCTACAATCGTCACCGCTGCCACACAGGCCTCACGGTCCAAACATCGCCGTCGCCACACAGGCCGCACGGTCCACAAACACCGGTACCACACAGGCCACACGGTCCAACCTCACCGCCGCCACACAGGCCGCACGGTCCAAACATCGGGTCTCCGTAGAGACCTACCGTAGGCACATACGGTCTAACGGACAATACGCAACACATCCCCACACGCGACTACACAAGCCAAGGGATCGGTGAGGATGAGTTCGCACTTCCGCGCAAGGTAGAAATCAGATCTGAATACATCGTTGTCCACCACCACCACACCAACGGAGCCGTCGCTCAGGTCGGTCCATCAACCGGCGCCACATAGACCGCACGGGATATCACTCGATAGGTGCCCAATCGAACTACCTGCCGGAACACATCATCGGCAGTCCATCGCCGCAACCACACAGGCTACGCGCGATCCTCCCTGCCGCCACACAGGCCGCACAGGGGCCCTACCGCCGCCACACAGGCCGCACGGCACGTGCAATAACTGCCATCAAGGCCAGTCGAACATATCCGCCACACAAGGTCAGACAATCGACAGATCCGAACCGAAGTCCGCAGGGTCAACGAGCTCCACGTGCAACACCAACTCCGACTCCAACTGAGCAGGGTTGCGACCTCCGTCGCCGTCAATAGGCCGGTACCTCTCTGGACCTCCGTCGCCAATCCCGGCCGGTAGTCTCTGTGCCTCCGTAGCCATCGGCCGGTAGTCACTGCACCCGTCGGCAGTTGCGTGTTGCTGAAGCAATGGGATCCGTAATCCCTCAGGCTGCTACTCTAACGTGAGTCAAACGATCTACCAGATATAGTCACGATCCATACATGGAAGTGACGCGTTCCGGACACCCACACTCTTCCACACGGCGGTCCCTGGGCAGGCTCGCATAACGCGCCCACCGTCACCTCCCGGCTCACGCACAAGGCGAGGACACGGGTTTCCGTGGACAGAGTTGGCATCCTAAGTGGAACCAGGAATCCTGTCCTGTGCAAAACGGTCGACCGAAAGAGACACGGTCGACCGTTTTCCTCAAGGGAATTCGGTCAACCGAAGTGACAACCGGTCGATCGCTTCCACAAGGGAATCGGTCGACCGAAGCGTCTGTCACGGTCGAACTATTTGCGCAACACATAAATTCCAACGGTCTACCGAAGGTCTAAAACCGGTCGACCGAACGAGGTCAAAATCCGGAGTCTGGTCAACGCTCAAATCGAATCTATCTGTCGACCGACTCAGGGGTCTCGGTCGACCGAACACTTACAGGGTCAACCTAATATTTTCTATGTCATCAAACGGTCGACCGAAGCTTACGTATCCTACCGGTACACTCAAGTTCCGGTCGACCGAACGAGGGACGCGGTCGACCGAAACACGACAGACAGTGAAAATACACCACGATCGGTCGACCGTCCAAGGGACCCGGTCGACCGACAGACGTCTTCAACCTCGCGCCAGCCGAGGTTTTGACGTCGAAACTCGTCGCCGGCGAGGCCTCCGACCTCGCGCGACCGACCCCAACCTCACCCCAACATGGGTGATCAACTAAGGCCTCTAATGCAAGAACTTGGCATACCTTTCTTCGAAGATCGACGAAGAACGCCGGAGCTCACCGCCCTGCTTGCCTCCGACGATCACCACCTTGCACCTCTTCAGTCCGCACCACACGTTCCGCTTCCCTCTAGCTTGCACACCCTCAACACCGGAGCTACAAGGATCAGAATGAGGAAAAGGATGGGTGGAGAGAAGAAAAGTTGAAGAAGAAGAAAAGAAGAGAAGAAGGAACGTGAGAGAGTGAAGGGAAGAGAGAAGGATGGGTTTTCTCCGAGCAAAACACAACCAGCCCATCGCTCCACACCATGCACTATCCTCCCTAGCCCATCACTTCAGCCCCCCTCCCACGTCTCCCACACCTCACCACAGCAACAACAACAACATCAGCAACAGCAACAGCAACAACAACCACAGCAACACATGCACCCACACCATCAGCACATCACGTCTCCTCCTATTCCTCCTCAACTTCCCATGCAAACCTTCCAATTAGCACACCTAAACACAATTAAAACCATCAACAAAGTTAGGGTCCTTACAGTCTTACTGTCATCATGTGATATCTGTACATCAAAAACACGAAATTTAGCTTTCACAAACATTCTCAGGAAGAGACTTCTTGATTCTTGCATGAAAAGCATCTAGAGCACAGAGTTGGTGTAATTTATAATGAATGGCTTGTGATAGGCTGAACAAAAGCTCAGTGAGAGCTTGACTTGAGTTTTAAGAAGCTGCGACCAAACTTAATATTAGGTTTGATTGCCAAAGTTCATATAAGATAAGCTTGAACGATGCTTTTACTAGGAATTTTGAAGTCAAAACAGATAAAAAGATGTCGTTTTGGTAGAGTAAACATGATCATTGAACCTGAAGATGAAAGTATTTATTTTTACGATTAAAAGATGTGCAAATGATGTGACATGAGAAACCTTCATTTTTATAAACATGTCATTTCCAAAAGAATTCTAAAATTCCATACTAACATAGATAACACTATTCTGGTTCGTATAGAATCTAAAATAATGTGTATCACGTAAAAATATAATCACATCTTGAGCATATTAGCATTTGAATATTGATGCAACAATCAAGCTTCTATATACACGAACAAGGACGTAGAAGATAAACTTCTAATTGTTTCTCCTGACTGCATTTGAATAATTCCTACATACCAATTTCATTAGAGAAGTGAATGCATCCTTTGGTAAGCCAAATCCTATGGCAGCCATTTCAGCAACTACCTGTATATTGTGTGTCAGAGAATTTGACATATGTACTGGCAAAGGCATTCAAAATCAACTAAACTACATCATGTCTTATGTCCCCATGAATCCATTGTGGTTTCCCATTCTGGAAAGCCTTCAGGAATTACAGGTTCAGAGTTCAACTCCTACGGAACAGAACATCACAAGCCATACAAGATGAAAAATGAATAGGACAAATAGAATTCAAGAATAAAAATGAATACCTGAAATCGAATATTTGGTGGACGTGGACCTGCCCTCCACATGTATCGCCATTTTGGATCTGGTCCTGTAGGAAGGGTAGGACGAGACTCCTCAGGCATTACTGATCTTCTCCCGTAATACCTCGTCAACCAGGATCTTGGGTATCTCCACACCTTCTGGTGTCACACCAACCTGTTGACTCACTAAATTAGATGGCTAATCATTACTAGTTCGCACATCTATTCATTTTCCTGTCAACTAAATCCTATTACCATTTCAGTTCCTCTAATTATATTATAAGCACAGCTAATTGTCTTCCATTCATAATATTTACAGCCACCTATTGAGAAATAAGCAAGTAGTCGGAAAATGCCAAAAAAAAAAGTTAACATAACATGCAGAATTTCAGAGTGGATTGACCACAATGATCTTCGACTTCCCTCACCATACAACTGGTGCCAAAAGGACAGGCAACACTTGACTACCAAAGCTTAGCTGAAAATTGTCTTATGTTGTACATGAAGTGTAATATCCCCGAACAGTGAAAAATTTACACTTTTTAATCAAAGGAAACTCGAGGATAAAAACTATCACGAGTGGGGACATTACTCGAAGAATACCCAAATATATCTGGTACACCATATTACATAAGAGTTTGTCAAAACAGTGATCACATCAGAATACAAAATACATAATACATGTAATCACGACAACCTAAAATAGGCAGACGACATGATCTAATCCCAAAGTGCAATCTCCTTCGGTCACCACCCACCGGAACCTAACGCGGTCCTGAAAATAAACATAACAACAATGCCTGAGTTTCCATAAGGAAATCCCGTATGACAAGCTCACCTATATACCCTATCATACTAGTATAGCATGACATGAATAGAAAGCAATAAAACAACATTCCCACCAAGGGCAAAACCGGACATCCATCCTGCAATCGTTCCCGCTGTCACACCGGACGCACGGTCTACAATCGTCACCGCTACCACACAGGTCTCACGGTCGGCAACATTGTCGTCGCCACACATGCTGCACGGTCCACAACCACCGGTACCACACAGGCCACACAGTCCACAAACATTGGGTCTCCGTGGAGACCTACCGTAGGCACATACGGTCTAGCGGACAGTACGCAACACATTCCCACACGCGACTACACAAGCCAAGGGATCAGTGAGGAGGCGTTCACACTTCCGCGCAGGTAGAATCAGATCTGAAAACATCGTGGTCCACCACCACACCAACGGAGCCGTCGCTCAGGTCGGTCAATCACCGACGCCACACAGACCGCACGGTATCTCACTCGATAGGTACTCAGTCGAGCTACCTGCCGGAAATCATTATCGACAGTCCATCCCCGCAACCACACATGCTACGCACAATCCTCCCTGCCATCACACAGGCCGTACAAGGGCCCTCCCGCCGCCACACAGGTCGTAAGGGCTCGTGCAATCACTGCCTATCAAGGGCAGTCGAACATATCCGTCACACAGAGGGCCAGACAATCGACAAATCCGAACCGAAGTACGCGGGGTCATCGAACTCCACGTGCAGAACACCAACTCTGCCGCTAAAAAAGCAGGGCAGTGACCTCCGTAGCCATCCAGGCCGGTAGTCACTTCACCCAACGACAGTTGCGTGCCCGCTGAAAGCAATGAGTTTCGCAACCCCTCAGGCTGCTACTCTAAGAAGAGAACAATGTACAAACTACGTCACCCTTTATAATACCGAGTCGACACGTCCCAAGTATCCACACTCTTCCACACGACGGTCCCTGGGCAGACACGCGCAACGTACCCACCGTCACCTCCCGACTCACGCTTCAAGCGAGGACACGGGTTTCCGTGGACAGAGTTGACACTTCACTAGGACCAGGATTCAGTTCTGGGCTCAAACGGTCGACCGGAAAAGGTATACCGGTCGACCGCTTCCGCAAAGGAATCGGTCGACCGAATGCCTACAACAGTCAAACTCTGTGCTCAAAACTCGATCCCCAACGGTCGAACAACAGTTTAAAACCGGTTGACCGAACGTGGTCAAAATCCGGAGTATGGTCAAAATCATACAAGTCTATTCGGTCGACCGACTCAGGGGTTCCGGTTGACCGAAAACTACCAGGGTCATCCTAATAGTCTAAGTAATCTACCGGTCGAACAAGACACAACAATCGGTCGAACAACATGCATAATAAACAAATTCACTTAAGTTCCGGTCAAACCAAATGTCAAGAACTGTCAACCGTTTGGATGGTCAACGTCTGGTCAAAGCTAAACACGAAGCAACAGTCGAACGACTGAAGGATCTCTTCCGACCGAAAACATCCAGGCAAACCTCGACCCACCAACACAAGCACGACCGGTCAACCGCCACAAGGCATCGTTCGACCGGTGATGGTTAAAGTCAGGCAAAATACACTAAACCGGTCGACCGCCCGAAGGCACCGGTCGACAGCAACCTTGCGCCAGCCAAGGATTACGCCGTTTCTCACCGTCAGTGAGGTCTCCGACCTCCCGCGACCGACCACAACCCCACCCGAACGTGGGTGAGCAATAAAAACCTCTAATGCAAGAACTTGACATACCTCCTTCGCAAAGAACGACGAAGAACACCGGAGCTCCAACGACGCCTCCGGACCGTAACCTCACATACGTTCTCCTTCTCGTGCCTCACCAAACCCCGCACGCCTTCACCACCAGTGCTCGAGCCACAAAGGGAGAGGAAGGAATGGATAGAGAGGAGAAAGGTTGAAGAAGAAGAAAAGAAGAGAGGAAGGAAACATGAGAGAGTGAGAAGAAAGAGAGAGAGAGAGAGATGGGTTTTCTCTCCACCACAACCCATGCTTCCATCACCTCACCACTCCACACCATCACCCTACTTCCCATCACCACCATACCTCCACTATTCCTCCCCCAGCTCCCATGCAAACCTCTCCAATTAGCACCCTAAATACCCATTAAACACCAATTAGGTTAGGGTCTTTACATGAAGCACACTAATCGTGGCTTACAAATCACAATGGAGTTTGTAAAATTTGGGAGAGAAATGTGAAAATCCAGTAATGTGAATTTCCGTTTTCAACCTTTCACTTGAATTTTATTGAAACCATTATATGCTCCAGCTCTTCTCCAAGCAAGGGCTGAAAACTAAGAAATGACAATTCAACAAAAAATAAACCATTGATAGCTTATCAAAACAATAAAAACCCGTTGTTTATGGTAACATTGAAACCAATAAGCATCACCATAGCCTTTCTCACATTGGAATTAAGCAGTGTTACCTATTAATCCGGATCGAACACTCCCACTCCTCTTCACAAACAATTTAACACCAAATGTGCAACCTTTACTTTAAATTTCTAGCAAAACCTTGAAAATTAACAAATGATCAACATTTGTTAAAATTCTTTTGGAGTCATTGACTCGGTATTTCATGAAGAAAAAGAGGGGACAAAAGTTCGATTACAACTCAACGAAGACACAATAGCAAATACAAACTCAACATGGCAAAATTGTGAAGCCCCGGTTGAGCTTCTTAATTGCGCCAAAGCTCATCTACACCGTGCTAAAGAAGATAGCACCAAGCATCTTCAATTGTTTGTCTTCATTGACCAAGCATCACATGCAAGGACCCAGGGATGCATGTTGTTGGGGTGCAGCAGGTAACAAACCTTTAACATATCACATAATCACGAAAGGCAACCAAAACAAGGTACATGAAAGACATACGTAGGTGTTAGGCAACCTTTGAGATCAACAACAAACTCCTCATGAACAAAACGTTAACACCGAACAAAAACAACAACAAGCACCTAATTCAACATAATAATACATATAACATCACAAGACACAAAGCACAAACCACAAACCTATCAAAGACAAACATATTCCCAAAAGGGCACAAACAGGTTGCAACTAGCGATTTATGTAACAAACATACATCTATAAACAAGCTAACTTTTCGAGATCTACTTCTAGAAGCCGAGAAAGGGATACAGCCGAGAAAGAGATACTTTTCGAGATCTATTTCATTGATAATTTCGGCATCATCGGTAGGGAAACTCAAGTAGTAGCCTACTACTAAGGTCATGTTTGGGTAATTAAAGGTTTTGAACCTTTAGTTTCGAAAATACATTTTTCAAGTTGGCATCCAATCAAAATAATGTATTTTGAAAATACATTATCCCACGTATTAATGTGTTTGGCCAAAAACGTATTTTTTTGTAAAATCAAAGGTTTGATAACAAAACAAAGAAGAAAGAAGGAATACAACACATTTGGGAAGTCAGAAAAATGCGTTTTCAGAAGAAGAAAAAACACTGATTTATAATGCATTATTGGTAGTGATCCAAACACAATCATAAGATTGAAAACTGTAATCTTCTGAACAATACAATTTTCCTTAAAAACCCATGGTATTCCCAAACAGGCCCTAATACGTTTGCCAACATTTGGGATAAAGTAACACGACCTATTGATCCAAATCCAAAATCCAACCTCCACCCTAAAATTCCAAAAAATTCCAACACCATACACCAAATTCACCACCAAAAAAAAAACAAATTCACCCTAAAAAACCACTAAAACCGACCTGGTAGTGAAGCTCCGGGCGTTCCTGCCGTCTCCTGAGCTCCTCCGGCCTCTCGAAGTACTTTTCCATCACATCCAGGAACCGGTCGTTGTCCTCCGCGGAGCACCGCGGGTCCTTTACCAGAATCGCCCTCGTCTCCCGTAGCGACCGGCTCACCTCCGTGCAGGGCTCGCCGGCGCCGGAGGAGAGGTGAGAGGTCAGATCGACCACCGGAAGTTCCATTTGGGGATCGGAAGGGAAAGGGAAGCCTTTTTTTGGTGGTTTGGTGTGGCGGGAGTATTTATATAGATGCGGATTTTTTGGGGTATTTGTGTTTTGGTCCTTTTGGTTTGCGGGTTTTGGTAGTGGGTTGTGTTTAAGAGGACGGGGCGAGTTCCCCTCATATATATCTGGTTACCCCTATGTATATCTAATAGTATATTACATGCATTTCATTCCTGGTTTGATGCATATCTAGGGTAACTGAATATATCTAGGGGTAACCAGATATATATGAGGAGACGTGGAGTGTCAGAGATCATTATATCTCCAGAGATATCTAAGATTTTGCCCAAAAGCCCAGAAAAGAACCCACAAAAAAGAACACACTGAGCGTTTTCCTTTGTTGAATCATAAGTTGAATTAAATATTTTTTGGGTGGGTGAACCGATGACGCGAATGATTTCACTCGATTTATACAACTTTATCTTTATCTTAGAAACAGATGAGTACGAAACAAGAGATGTAACAATGGAATAGATCAATACAAAAAATGAAGTTATCTTCAGTCTAAACTTTGTCCCAGTCCACCCTTCATTTGTTTGAGGGAAAGTGTTGGAAGTAGGGTTAATTACAAACTATATAGATACGGTTACAAGGTTACAAACTGTATGGGCATATGTATGTCTATATCCGTTTTTGAATTCGAATACTGATAAGGATACAGATCACTACAAAGACAAAAATAAATAAATCCATATGCTCACAAAAGGGATACAGACGCGGATGAAAAAAATTTAGAAACGAACGAATACGGATCAAATATAAAAATAAATATCCAAATTTCTAAAACATATCCTATAAAACAATACATTATTCCTTCTGAAAATATAACATATTAAAAAATTGAATAAATTTCATGTATGTTAGATAAATGTTTTAAAAAGGATTTAGGTTTAACAATAGTGGAGAAATCAAGAGAAAGTTTATTAGGTCAGGTTTTAGGTTGGTAGAGTTAAGAGCATTGAATAATAAGAAGAATGTCAATTTTGTGTTTAAAGTTAGCTTTCGGAACATTTTAGTTTATAAAGGTTGTATGATGTACATGGTAGAGGAAAAAACATATAAGGTTTGGAAAAAAATTAAAACTTATATGGTAGTTTTAGTAATTTTAAATTTATCATCGTACAAAGTTAATTTAAACATTATAATTTAATACATTATGAGTAATTATTAGTTGTAAGAAATCAAAAAATATGGTGTAATTAGGCTGAAACGAATACATAATGCAGTTTTTTTAACCCTACGGATATCCACGTCCGTATCCGGAAAAAAATGATATATCTGTATCTATATCCCTATCTGCTTATTTCTTGAGCTTGATATTTGTATTCGTATCCAAGAAAATTGAAAAAACAAATCTCCATATTTGTGTCCTTATCCTCGGATATGAGAAAGAGAATTCATTATATATGTGTTCAATTAATCTAACATTTATCTAATGAAATACTAGTCTTACATTCAATTGAAGCACATTGTTCAAACTTCATTGCAAACTGAGTTACTGTTTTGTAATATGTAAAACTATATCTTACATTACTGGTTTTTATATGTAAACTATATTTTAACAAAAAAGCATTTTCACAAGCACTAAACAAAGTGAGAAGTAGAACAACAATTCTAAAATTTACCTTAGGGCTTGTTTAACTAATATTCAGAGTACATCAGAACCTGGAAAATAAAAATCCTAGCATACAAGTAACCTAAAGTAGAGAGTTAAATATCCAATTACATTCAATACACCATGATCAATAAATCATCATTAAGTTCATTCGTTACACTCCATTGTTGAAGGTTAAAGGTAAAGCAACAACTCTTACAAATCTAGGATTGGAAAATCTTATTTTCACTCATATAAGTACGTCAAAATATTAGAAAAAAATACAATTTAACTTTTGGGTATGGGCATATCGATGAACTTAAAAGATGCCTCTCCTTTTGTGCCCCTCAAAATTCTTGCCTCATCGTTTAGTGACATGTTATGCATCATCTGTTCAGGTGATGCCGACCTCAATGTTGCAGGAGTCATGTCAGAACTAGAAGGTGACATGTCCATATCCCACATTAGGAAATGGAGGAGGATAGGTTGGAGGGCGTGGCGGTGGAGAGAGAGCTTTTGGCTAAGCGACACCGTGTCGTAACAACGAATGGCTCCAACGGAAGACACCATCCATGGAAGAATTTTCTCGTTCGACACCCTGGAGATTACAAGTAGTTTTGATGATCTTGTTGCCTTCTTGTAAAGGTTTCGTAGGCCGGAACGGGTCGAGGGGAGTCTCATGTCGTCTTCGTCCACCACCGAAGATATGTACACGAAACCCTGATTCATCCCATATACATATGCTTGCAAATTAATGTAGATAAATTGTCAAACATGTGCGTACAACCTGAGTTTTAAAATATGGAGGTATATAATTGAATTTCAATTTTCTAACTCATATGGATTTTAAATGGTAAGAGAATTTTACAGGAAATTAAATATTGAAATTCGTAAAGACACAAGTACTATAAGAGTGATTGGTTATGGTTTTTTTCGATGGAATTCTTACATTCGTAGATGAGGTACCAGAATATGAAGGTGGTAACAGACGAATGCTTAATGTTAACACACAAATGCGATATGATGATCTCTGTGAATCAGTTTGTCAAGTTTGTGGTTTCCAAGAAGGAGAGTTTGATCTAAAGTTAACATGCAAATGGCCACCGTATGAAAAGTATACATATGCTCAAGTTTTTGATGATCAGAGCACGGCTACAATGCTATCTCTATTTAACTACATGAATACGGTTGTATTGTTTGTTGAGAAACAACCCAAGCCCTATACTACCGTCCAACACAGTCAGTTGAATGAGGATTATCAACAAATGACACAAACATATAGCCAATATGAAGCAGGTCCTTCTTCGGCAGTTCCTCAGTCATATTTTGGATCGTATGAGCACACACCAATGAATATTGGTAATTATGAAGCAGACGTAGTTCAATCACATTCTCAAGGAAGACAGGTTGAAGATGCAGATAGTGATGAGACAGATGATGATGAGGCAGATGGTCAGATGGATGGTGATGAGATAGACATTGTTGATGTAGATTCAACCCCACTTCCGGAGCTGCAGAACATGTTTCATCATATGGCAGACGCTGTGAATCGAGAACCTGATAGCTACGTACATGAAGCCATCGTTAGTAATGAATTGCCACCATTACCCGTACTACCAGATTTGAGGCATTTGCCAGACATAGAGCCTGACGAGAACTGGATTGAAGATTCAGTGATTGGAAATGTCGATGGCCGTATTGCTGCGTACACTGAATACGATAACTTGGAAGATGGACGAAGTTATTGGTTGCATAGGATTTTTTCAACAAAAAAAGATTTGCTGCATCAGTTGAAGGAATGGCATTTGCGAAAAAGTGTCCAATTCAAAGTGTTAACGTCTGGGCCAAAAAGATTTTCAGCTGGTTGTTTGAAAAAAGAGTGTGAATGGAAGATACATGCCTCTTACAGTCAGAGCAAAGAATGTTTTCAAGTTAAGAAGTACAAGTCTGAACACACCTGTAGTAACGAGGGACTTTTGCATGACCACGTGCAATGTGACGCCGGTTTAATTTCTAACATGATTCTTGCCACCATTCGAACAAACATAACCATTACTCCTGCAGAAATTCAAGCTTTAGTGAAGACTCATTACTTCATAGATATCAAGTATGACAAAGCTTGGTACGCCCGCAAGAAAGCACTGGAAAAAGTATACGGAGTTGATGAGGCTTCTTATCGTAACTTAAGACGTTTTATGTCTAATATTTGCACCACCAATCCTGGCACCGTGGTCGAGATTCAGACACAGAGGATAAGTCACAACATTGAACAGTTTCAAAGAGTTTTTTGGTCATTCGCAGCCTCCATTGAAGGTTTTCAGTACTGTAGACCTGTGTTGAGCATTGATGGGACTCATTTGTTTGGGAAGTTTGAGGGGACTCTTTTAATTGCTATGGGTACAGACGCCAACTCTGGTTTGTTTCCTTTGGCGTTTGCTGTTGTTGAAAAAGAATCGGGCAGCTCATGGCAGTGGTTCTTAAGTATTTTGGCCAGTAGAGTATGCACACGAGATAGATTGTGTATTATTAGTGATCGGTTTCCGGGTCTTACAAATATTGTGAAGAATTTTTTCCCCCCTGAGCGAGGTCATGTTCACAGGTTCTGTCTGAGACATATGAGTGCAAATATGTCAAGAAATGCTCGGTGCAGGAATGTCGAATTGCAAAATAAATTTTGGCATGCCGGTGTCGCTCCTGATAGAAAAACATTTGAAGAGCATATGAAGGATATCGAGATTAATTACCCTCATGGTTTCAAATGGATTAAAGAACAAGAAGACGTTTCGTATTGGGCATTAAGTCATGATTTTGGACGCCGTTTCGGGATAATGACCACAAACTTGTCAGAAAGCTTCAACAATGTGTTAAAGCGTGTACGTGGCTTACCACTTTGTCCTCTCATCATGATGACTTATCTGCGTCTGAATAAATATTTTGTCAGTAGAAGAGATGAAGGGGAGAATATGATATTGGCATATCCTAAAAAGATCAACGATGAAATCACAAACCAACGGCAGATGGCTACTCAGCTTTGTGTCACTAGACATAGTCATAACCTCTTTAGTGTCGAAAGCAACCAGTCTCGTAGCTTTCAGGTTACTCTGACGGAGTCAGGTCCAACATGCTCCTGCGGGTACATAGATGCACACCACATTCCTTGCTCACATGTGTTGGCCGTATGCAGCAACCGCCACGCGAACATTCATACTTCGCGAATCGTCTCAGAATACCTAACAACTCAAGCTTACAGGAAAGCATATGCACCTATTTTCTTTCCAATACTAGATGAAAGGTTTTGGATAGAAGAAGGACATATAGCTTTAATAGCACCTTCTATGGTAAGACGAAGTGGGCGACCGAAAACAAAAAGAATCAGAAACAACATGGATGAACAAAGTGGACGAGTAATACGATGTGGCCGTTGTCGCAAGTTAGGTCACAACAAGAAAACATGTAAAGAGACAATTTAGTATGTTAATTTTGTGTTATTTATTTTAGCATTAATTTCCCTTGTACCCCATGTAGGGGAAACAATATGTAATGTTAATCATCGCTACAATATGTTTTCATAATACTGGTTTGTTGTGAATCTCAGGTTAAAAATTAATTTTGTGTTGTGAATTTCAGGTCGAAAACAATAAAAACGAAAGCAAATGCCCTGGATTTCTGTCTGCTTGAAAAACGGCACTACAAGTGCCGTTTTTTCTTTAATAAAAACGGCACTAGTAGTGCCGTTTTTATAAACAAAAAACGGCACTGGTAGTGCCGTTTTCTTTCCAGTAAAAACGGCACTACTAGTGCCGTTTTTTAGCAGACAGAAAACAGGAAAAATCTGTTTTCTGTCTGCCCATTCTCTTGGATTTTAAATCCAAGTCTTGTACACCTAAGGGGGAAAATCAAAACGAAGAAATAAATAATTTCAAACAACTCAACCGTCAAATAAACTTGTTCATAATACATGAAATATTTTTTAACAAATGAAATTGTTATTAACCAAAATGTAGTTTAACGAAAATGTAATGACAACTAAGGTGGAGAAAAAACTTTAGTAGGAATTTTATTTCGTCCACCTCGTCGAGGGGCCTTCGAAGGGCGACGACGGTACACTTGAGTTATCACACCAGCATCGTCTTCAACAACCCCACCTCTTTCGACTTCAACACCTTGAAATCCTGAACCCTCGCCTACGTGAAATGAAGAACCCTCGCCTTGAAAGAACGTAGTACCGCGTGATTCTTGAGTCAGAATCCCTCCATCGTTGGCAGACACTCCGGTGAAAATGAAATTGTCCTCCTCGTCAAGCGACACACCAATTTCTGGGAGATTTTCTTCAGAAACTGTACGATGTGGTTGATGGCAAACATCTTCATCTTCTGACAGTTTCAATGACGGATCTACACTCTTAAAGCACGCCATCATTTCCTTGATCTTTTTCTTTAATTTCGCCGTTAATGACTGAGTGGGCCTATGTGAAGCATGCATCCCTTCAAGATGATGAATATCTTCATGTAAACTGTGTAACCCATGAAGCTGCCATAAAAACACATTTACGATTACAAAATGCAAATTAAAACCTTAATCAAAAATATAATTTTCTGATCATTTCTTACCAAGTATCGATCTCTAGCAGCTGGAGGCCTATAATTCGGTAATTCAGCATCGTCAACTCTTCGGGTCAACCATCGAATCGTAATCTGCCAGTACCACTCCATGTAAATTCGTCTACAAGCAGCAAAATCTTCTGAGAGTGATGGTGCCTCGAACTGCACAAAATCTCGTCGACGTGACCAGGCTTGAATGTATAATTGTTGCTCTTGCAACCAGTTTACTCTTGGTTTCCCCTGAGCCTTCTTCATCTTGCACATCTCCATTAATTCTGGAATATGTTGCCGCAATCCAAACTGACGCATCACCCTGTCTGGCACGTGCATTGCGGCAACTCCGAAACAAACCATCCATGTTCTGCTCATCCAAACCTCATGTCCTTGGCGGCAATCAACAGGTAACGCCATCAGATCTACTTCTTCGTATGGGTTCCAACAAACTTGACTTTCATCTTGAACGTCAAACTCATTTCTGTAAAATTCAATCTGAGCCGTCTTCACATTGTTCGCCCACGACCTAGGAGTCCGCCAACGTGAACCTAAAGGACACAATGGAAGTTGCACACCGGGAATTGTAGATGGTCGTCCGACATGAAGATGTTCCCAACACCATATCTGTAACAATGTAAGGAAACCAGCTAATTGTTTCCCTTTTTTCAGACATGCCTGATCCAAATATTGATACAAAACAGCTAAGGATGCAGCTCCCCAACTGTAGTTTCCACATTCAAATATGTTTTCCAGCAACAATAAATATCTCAGGTGGACTTTGTTTCCACTCTTATCGCCCACTATCCCGGATCCCAACTGAAACAAAATGTACGCTCTCGTGTGCTGCATAACCTGCTCATCTGCTGCATCTTGCTCAACAACCTGAAAATTTTGCTGCAACCACTGCAATGACACGTATCCACCTTTCACTGCAGTTCTCGCTTCTTCTTCTTCAACACCCAACAGATTCATGCAAACCAGAGTCCAATCGTGATCTAATGTTGCACACACTGCCAAACCGTCAACACGAAGACCACTAAGCATAGCTACGTCTTGTAGCGTGATGGTCATCTCCCCGTGTCTAAAATGGAAGGTGTGTGTCTCAGGCCTCCACCTCTCCACAACAGCACGAATCAGATTCCAATCCAGTTGCAGTCGTTGCAATCGAGACACAGTGCCAAATCCCGCAATCTCTAACAAATCCCACATCCTTTCATCTTGCACATTCCACGTGTTGAACTGAGTGGCGTGCTCGACGCATTTAATATCCGTCAAAGGCTCCTGGAAATTAAATTAAATTATTTTACGTCAAATAAAAACTAATACCGATACATAAAAATTATAATTTAAAAATCATAACACTTACATTTTCCAGAATCGAAGATGATCTATGATCTTTCTGTAGTACTAACACTGAAGGGTCAACAGGACCGTGACAATCATGTGAAGTGGACATTTGGGAAACTGAAAAACATAATTAACAAAAAATAATATTACATATTATTCAGTTCAAATAATACAATCTAAACAAATTCAATACATTATCCACAATAAATCTAATTTCAACAACTACAACATTGATTATTCAATTTAATTGGTTTAACACAAATCCAAACAATGTAAATTTATTAAATTTGGACTTTTGAGATTAATTGATCTATTAATCAAATCATCAAATCCGCACAAGATTATTAATCATAACAATATCACATCATCCACACAAGATTAATTAAACAAAGTTTGGTAAACTCATCAACCAAATATCAATCAATCGAATCCATTTCAAATCAAACAATCCACACACATCCTAACCAAACCAATCAAATGTACATAAATACAAACTAATAAGGCAAAATATTAACAAAAATTGATGTAAAAATACCTGAAATCGCAGGACAGAGGGAGAGGAAGAAACACCAAAAATTTTGGGAAGATTGGAGAAAAGGGGGCCTTGGTGCCGTTTTTAACCCTAGGCTAAAAACGGCATCTCGAATGCCGTTTTTATATAGGGTGAAAACGGCACCCGTAGTGCCGTTTTCTAACCAGGTAAAAAACGGCACTACTGGTACCGTTTTTACCTGGGGTGAAAAACGGCACTAGTAGTGCCGTTTTTCACTTGGTTAAAAATCGGCATTGGTGATACCGTTTTTACTTAATAAAAACGGGATTTCAGGTGCCGTTTTTCAATGTGCATATTTTGCCAAATAAGTTTCTGAAGTGCATATTTTTACAATTTCTTTATTTTTTTTGATTATTTTGAAAATTTTTCCTTTTTTTAAAAGATCGATACACATCATAGCCATCATCTACCATCACTACAACAAAAATGACTTTTACCGACGAACGATTCCGTCGGTAATACTCCCATCCTTCGTCGGGAAAGACCCTTACCGTCGGAATTTCGTCGGATAGAGTTTCGTCGGGTGGGTGAGAGTCGAGTTTTCCCCCCTAAATATCTATCTTGCCGACAGAATTTCCGTCGACACAATATTGTTCCGCATTCGGACCCGACGGAATAAACATTCTGCTGACGGATTTTCCGTCGGCACAATATTTTTTCATGTGCACGCCACGTGTCAAATTAAACGATTTTTCGTGCTCGACACGACGAAATGATGTTATGCCGACGGAATTTCCGTCGATAGGGGTCCGTCGGGAAACCCGATTTTGTAGTAGTGCATCATCAACCATCATTGCATCATCAACACATCATCGACCATCTTAATGCAAATCTAGTTTTTATAAATGGTAAAAATAGACAACGTACAAGAGAACTCACCCACTAGTGTGCGAGAAACTATATATATTTTTTAAATACATTTGTTCAAAATCTTTGACTGTTTATTTAAAAAATTCAATTAATTACCTCTTCTGTGCGACTGACTAAATCATACTATAAACACATAGGAAAAATCTGGATCCAATCAGAGCTAAAATTACGGCGATTCCGCCGCACATCACATACAACTTGCGGCGAAAACGCCGCACCCCTTTCGATCCGTGGCCCCGGATTTTGTCCAGTCGTGTCCTCACACGTGTACTTTCCTATTTTATACTTGGTCCCTTGTATCGTCTATAAATAGCCCCGAAACGATGTTGTGAGGAGACTAGTTGTTATTCCATTATTTAGTAATAAAATTCTGTTGGTTTATTTTGTGTTTTTAGTTTTCTTTTGTAGTTTCTCTAGGACCCCTTCTACTTCCCTCCATCCATGAGTTTCAAACTCTCTCCAAAGGGTGGGGGTGATGGATTTAGGGTGATGAGAAGAAGAATGATGTTATTATTTTAATTTCGTGTTAGTATATTTTGATTACTTGAGTTTATGTTGAATCATTTATCATGTAATGCTTTATAACTAATGTGATTTATTATAAGTTTAGATTTCTCTAAACAAAACCCGACATCTAAACCTCCACCCGCTGGACTCTCATCCATCTTTGCTTTATTTTTAATTTGTTTTTGTTGTTCTGGCTTTAGAAAATTAAAAAAAATCCAAAATCTCAAACCAACCTTATTTCTCTCTCTTTCTTTCCTTAATCGAAAATCACAAAAATAACAATATCTCTCCCTCCTTGTGTTCGACCCGTACTTGCCACGTCTTCATTGACGTCGTGCCCTTGCGGTATAAATAAAATTCCCAACAAGTTTTTGGCGCCGTTGCCGGGGAGGCGACGAAGATTTTGTTTATTTTTGGTGATTTTGATTCTTTTCTGTTTATCTTGTGCGCGATCTAACTATTTGGGTTTGCGTTTCAGGAGACAACAGAGTGCGCGGCGAAATCCAGACACAGTTGGAGCAAGAAGGGCGGCGAAATCGCCGCATCTAAAGAACAACCTGCGGCGGATCCGCCGCACGTCTGAACCATCTGGGCTTCAATTTTTTCTGGGGTCGTCTCCATCTCTGGGTGGACGCGTAGAGAAATTGGAATTTTTTGAGAGCGGGCGGCGAACCCGACTGAGCATGCGTAGGTAACCTTTGTTGCCTTTTTTCCTCGTAATTTCTATCTTCAGAAAATTTCCTTTTTGTAGAACTGCACGTGTTAGGCTCAAATTCCATAATTGGCAATAATTCAACTTTGACCTAAAAATTGGCAAAATTAGAAGGACTTAGTGCATGCATCATATAGTGTTTTGTTTGCATTATTCTTGCTAAATTCTTGCAAATTATTTTTTTGTCGAAGAGTGCTGGAGGCAAGGTACGTGCGCGGTTTTTATCGATTGCATTTAAGCATATAATTTAGTTGCATACAACCTTGCAATTGTCCCCCACTAAAGACTAATGTTTGACTATCTTTGCTAGATTTAAGTTAAACTATCTTAAGGGCAACTCCATAGGAAAAGATACGGTGGAGATTTCATCACCCTTCCGTGACCCACAAATCACAATCCTAAAGTGTCACCCAAGCCTTAAATTAAAATCAATTAGACATTGGACCCTAAGGATTCGAACTCAATTAAGGAGAAGATTGGTTTGACTTGCTATGACTTGAAGCTGATCGAATTTAATTTGGTGTCTAGAAAGTGTTTTTGTGATGACGTAAGTCTTCCAAGCGAAGTGGTTGTCTAATTGGCACTGAATCTGTCGGAAGCGCCCCCACTAGCTATACACTGCCTGACCAATTTGGTTGGATTAGTGAGGGAGGTGAATCAAGCGAACCAATTCGACTCAACCAGTTAGGAGTCATCTAGATTTAAGCTACATTAGGTCTAGGATTGTTTGAACCGTGCTTGTTTAGGAAACTTCTGACCAACCCACTCATCTATCTTTCAGAGTTAAGTTTCCCTTCTCATCTGAGACTTTTTTCTCTTCTCATCTCAATTCTCTAGATTAGGATCCCTTTCTCATCTTTCCCCCTTCTATTGTTTGTTTCCATTTTTGAAAAAAAGTAATTGATTCTTGAAATTGAATTTGGAATTTAAATTTCAAATTTGAATTCAAAAATTGATTCAAACCGGTGCACTCAGATTTGGGTTCGGGACTTGAGCAATCGACTCTCACGAGTTCATCTAGATTCCAGTATAGAGCTTAGCCCCAATCCACCTGTTGCACCAGCTCACCCGGATCCAATGGGTGAGAATGTAGTGGACCCGCCTAGGACTCTGAGGGATCGGTGCTACCCAATGATGGCTGCTCATCCATCGTGCATCGTTATGCCCATCATACCGGGTCGCGACTTCGAACTATACATATCTCTTCCTTAGAGAATACAACTAAAGGCACAATACATGAGTATGTTGCCCAAGTTCACCTCTAAGGAAGACTCATATCTCTTCCTTAGAGAATTTGAGGAAATCTGGTCCCTTATGCAATACCAGCATATCTCTGAGGAGGCAGTGCGTCTTAAATTCGTGCCTCTAGCACTGAAGGACGACACTAAGAAATGACTATATAGTCTAGCCGAAAGATCTATTAGGAGTTGGGCCGAGTTTGTTCAAGTGTTCTTAAAGAAATATTTCCCCAACCATAAGACTATTAGGATTAGGAATGAAATTGTTGCATTCGTTCAATCTGAGAGCGAGCCGTTCTATTCCTATTTGGAAAGATTTAAGAACATGTTGACCTAATGCCCTCATCATGGAATTCCAATGGCAATTGTGCCAAATTATTTATGAGGGATTGACACCTACATCTAGGGTTATGTTAGAATTTGTAAGCCAATGAAACTTTATGTCACAAATTGAGAATGATGCTTGGACTTTTCTTGAGGATTTAGCCGAAAATAGTATGCAATGGGACAATGCTAGAGCACCGATTAACCCGAGTATTGGATCTAGAATAGCAAGTCAACCCAAATCAGGTGTCTTAGCTGTAGATGCTACTGTAGCTGCTGAAGTAAAACTAGCTACCCTTATGCGTAGAATGGAAAGTCTAGAGCTAAAAACCCGACCCCTAGTGAATCAAGCCTCTTCTATCCCTTGCTCTAGATGTGGTCAAACTGGTCATATAATGGAGGATTGTGCGGACTTGGAACAAGTGAATGTCGCATTTAACCATTCTAGAAATGACCCATACGTATCAACCTATAACTCGGGTTGGCGTAATCATCCCAATTTTTCATTGAACCAACAAGGTCAACCTCCTAGACAACAACCAAACTCGTATAACCAAAATAATACATCATCTGGGTTTAGTAACAATGGAGATTATGATGTGAGATTGACAAGCTTGGAAAATTTGGTTAAGACTTTTATGCAAACAACCACCCAATCCTTCCAAAAGCTAGAAACACAAGTCAGCCAACTAGCACAAATTGTAGATGAAAGAGAAAATGGTCAGTTTCCAAGTCAACCTGAGGTGAATCCAAGACCTAAGAATCAATATTAGCCCTATCAACCACCTCTAGGAAGTAACAACCCTAGACCGGTTCAAATGGTTCATGAGGAGGGATCGTTCCAACAAATAAATGCAGTTGTATCATTACGGTCTGGAGAACAAGTTGATAACAATGTGGTAAATCCTAGGGCTCCTAATCAATCTAGCCGTCAAGCACCCACATGTGACCTGACCATTGAACCTGAAGTCCAATTTGAAAAGCCCAACCCACCTAGTCAACCTGACCCTATAGCTTAACCTGAGCGAGTCTATGTTCCTAAAGCCCCATTCCCCAATAGACTCAATAAGAGCTCAAGTGCACAAATGGAGAAAATCTTGGAAGTATTTAAGCAAGTTAAGGTGAATATATCACTCCTAGATATGATTCAACAAATACCTGCTTATGCTAAATTCTTAAAGGATCTGTGCACTAAGAAGAAAAAAACGAACGTACCAAAGACGACATTCTTGACTGCAAACATAAACTCTATTCTGTCCAACTCATCTCCTATAAAGTATAAGGACCCTGGGTGTCCCACAATTTCATGTGCGGTAGGAGATACTTTTATCAACAAAGCCCTTCTAGACCTTGGTGCTAGTGTTAACTTACTCCCGTTCTCTGTCTATGAGCAACTAAACCTTGGTCCACTAAAACCCTCTAAGACAACCCTTCAATTTGCTGATTGCTCTGTTAAGAAACCAAGAGGTATAGTAGAGGATGTTTTGATTAAGGTTGGTGACTTCATTTACCTAGTGGATTTTGTCGTTCTAGACATTGAACATGTTGTCAATCCTAAGAGACAAATTCCTGTAATACTAGGCAGACCCATTTTAGTCACTTCTGAAGCTTTGATAAATTGTCGAAATGGGCTCATGTAACTATCTTTTGGAAACTTAAAAGCTGAATTTAATATCTTTCATGTTGATAGTGAACCAGAAATAGTATGCAATAAAAGTGATGTTGTGATGAGATCGCGTATCTATAAGATTTCTGAATCAAATAAATCATCACAAAATCAAAAAGAAAGTGAGAAAAAGGGGAGTAATTCATCTACCCAACCACCATCACTCGAGCAAATAAGAGAACCAACACATGTGAGGGGTGTGGAATCTTTACCTCAGAACTCTCAGGGCAACATGGGGAACAATTCAACTGGATATATGCACCAACATGGTGACATTCAATCCAGTTCTGACTATGGTTGACTCTGAGCAAATTTAATCCCTCTACCGCAAGTTTACTCAGGTAATAAGTGCATTTGCTTTATCTTTGCATACATTGAGGACAATGCATGATTTAGGTGTGGAGGGGGTGTACAAATTGCATTGAGTTTTTGTTCCTTATTATATAGTTCTGCTTGTAGAAACTATGACATAAATCTAAGTTCCAAAGAAATAACTCATTACCCTTTAAGACATGTATGCACTTAAATTGGATGAATCAAATCTTTGAAGTGGTTGATAAAAGCAGAGGTTGAGGAAAATATACCGGGAAGTCTGGACTTTTAATAGCAATTAAGCCTTAAGGAAAATAAAAGTAAAAAATAAAAAAATAAAGGAATAAAGTGAGGAAAAGCACATTTTGCAAATGATTACAAAAACTGAAGCCTTCGAGTCACTGGTCCGTAGGGGTATCTTAAAACCAGGTAACTTGAGTCTGCCAGCTCGGGATTATCGACCAAACTCGCTACACGAATGGAAAAATGGTAAAGTGTCAAAAAAAGCAAATGTGTTGAATCACGGAAAAAAATACTTTAAGATACTCAATGCCCAAAGTTAAAAGAATGATTCATTCCATGATTGATCTGAATGATACTTCACCACCAGAGGAGGCGTGCAAAATAATTTAAGTGATAACATGTGTAGAAGGGTTAGTGGTGTGAATATTGGAGGAATGAAGACCAAGTCAGATTTTTTATGAGTTAGATGTATATAATGAGCATGCAAGAATTCTAAGTGAGATGTATAAGGTTGAGGTGGAGATATTGAGAGTTATTAATGAAATAAGACTTTGTAAGTGTGTCAACTGAAAACCCTCACGAGACAAAACTCGTCCTCTAAGAAAACTTAGGGGTTTAAAGACTTGTTGCACATGCTAAGTGCAACCGTGATTCCTACGAAAGTGAGTAAGGATTTCCCTGTTTTCATTTTTCTTATATTTTGTTTTGCTAGGGACTAGCAAAATCTAGGTGTGGGGGTATTTGATGCATTGCATACATTGCATCACATGTCTTTCATTTAGATTAATTTTATATCAATAAATGCTACTAAGGTATGTGTTTAGTCTTATTTACAGAATACAGGGACCTGAATGCAAATTACCCATATCCCGAGCATAAACGCGTGCAAGAGATTCATTTCTATCATGAAGACCAAGTTCAAGATTGTCGGGGTTCAAATTGAAGTTCATCCAAGCATAAAAGCATTCAAAGACCTAATTACAAAAAGGCCAAAGACCTAAGCACAAAAGTAGTCAGGGACTTAATTGCAAGAATACGAGGACCCGAGTGCAAATTACAAGTACCAAAATATTATTTTAGAGAAGTTCTAAAGAAAAATCAATTTGGATATCCAAATATATGAAGAAATAATTTCGGAGCTCAAAAGAAAGGAAAGAAATCAATCCGGACGCGCAAAGGACAGCTAAATCATACCATAAACACATAGGAAAAATCAGGATCCAATCAGAGCTAAAATTGCGGCGATTTCGCCGCACATCACATACAACTTGCGGCGAAAACGCCGCACCCCTTTCGATCTGTGGCCCCAGATTTTGTCCAGTCGCATCCTGACGCATGTACTTTCCTATTTTATACTTGGGTCCCTTGTATCGTCTATAAATAGGCCCGAAACGATGTTGTGAGGAGACTAGTTGTTATTCCATTATTTAATAATAAAATTCTGTTGGTTTATTTTGTGTTTTTAGTTTTTTTTGTAGTTTCTCTAAGACCCATTCTCCTTCCCTCCATCCATGAGTTTCTAACTCTCTCTAATGGGTGGGGGTGATGGATTTAGGGTGATGAGAAGAAGAATGATGTTATTATTTTAATTTCGTGTTAGTATATTTTGATTACTTGAGTTTATGTTGAATCATTTATCATGTAATGCTTTATAACTAATGTGATTTATTATAAGATTTCAGATTTCTCTAAACAAAACCCGACATCTAAACCTCCACCCGCTGGACTCTCATCCATCTTTGTTTTATTTTTAATTTGTTTTTGTTGTTCTTGCTTTAGAAAATTAAAAAAAAATCCAAAATCTCAAACCAACCTTATTTCTCTCTCGTTCTTTCCTTAATCGAAAATTACAAAAATAACAATATCTCTCCCTCCTTGTGTTAGACCCGTACTTGCCACGTCTTCATTGACGTCGTGCACTTGCGGTATAAATAAAATTCCCAACAAGGAGCGGAGGCAGCAGGTCCGTCGTTCCGCAGGGCCAGACTAATAGAGATGGGCAAGTCTTCACCATCCGGGCTGAGGAGGCGAGGGGACTCCAACACTGTCGTGGAAGGAACCCTTGTTGTTTCAGGTTTGGTTGCTCGTGTTTTATTTGATTGTGGCGCCACACACTCCATTTCATAGAAGTTTGCTGGCGAGTTAGATCGGACCCCTGAACTGATTTGTTGGAGGTAAGTACGCTCATGGGTGAGGTGGGTGATTTGTTGGAGGTCAGTGCGCTCATGGGTGAGTTGGGCACTGTGGGGAGCTTTCTCCCTGGCATCACAGTTATTTCAGGAGACCATGATTTTCCGGCAGATCTGGTCTTGCTACCGATAGAGGACTTCAACATCATACTGGGGATGGACTGACTGTCACAGTACGATGGGCGAGTATTCTATCGTGAGAAGAAGATCCTTATTCGGAGGAAGGACGTGCCTGATGTGATCAGATGGACGAGGAGTAGAGGAGGCCGTCTAATTGTGTCTGCGATTAAGGCACAAAGGCTGATGCATCAGGGTTGCAGAGCATTTGTGGCTACTCTGGTTCCTGATCCTGAGACGAGGAGGCTGAAGGATATTGATATTGTACAGGAGTTTCCAGAAGTGTTTTCTGCAGAGATTCCTGGATTACCGTCACACTGAGATATTGAGTTCGGCATTGAGTTAGTGGCTGACACGACACCCCAGTTGAAGGCTCCGTATCGGATGACACCTGTTGAGTTGACAGAGCTAAAGAAGCAGTTGCAGGAGTTGATGGACTCCGGGTTTATCCGACCGAGTGTCTTGCCTTGGGGAGCGCCTGTGTTGTTCGTGAAGAAGAAGGATGGGTCGTTGCGGATGTGCATTGAGTACCGGATGTTGAATAAGGTTAGTGTCAGGAACCAGTACCTTTTGCCCAGGATTGAGGATCCGTTTGATAAGTTGCAGACGGCGAGAGTGTTCTCGAAGATAGGTTTGAGTTCAGGTTATCACCAGTTGTGGATAAGAGAGGTAGATGTCTAGAAGACAACCTTCAGGACGCGGTAACATTCATGGACGAATGCACCTGCAACATTCATGGACCTGATGAATAGGACCTTTCAGCCGTACCTCGATAGGTTCGTCGTTATCTTTGTGGATGACATCTTGGTGTACTCGCCTAACAGGGAGCAACATCGGGAGCACCTGAGGATTATGCTTGGCATCTTGAGGGATCAACAACTCTATGCCAAGTACACGAAGTGCAAGTTTTGGTTGGATCAGGTGGCTCTTCTGGGGCACATTGTGTCAGCAGATGGGATTTCGTTGGATCCGGCGAAGGTTGAGGTTGTGACTTAGTGGAGGCCCCCAACGAACGTGACAGAGATCAGGAGCTTCGTGGGACTAGCTGAGTATTACAGACGGTTCATTCAGGATTTCACCAGACTTGCTTCACAGCTGACAGCGTTGACCCAGAAGTGCGAGGAGAATTTCCAGGAGCTGAAGAGGTGACAGACGACAACAACGATTCTGACGCTACCGACTGGCAGCGGAGGCTATGTGATTTACAGTGATGCGTCAGGGATTGGGTTGGGTTGTATTCTGATGCATCACGGGAAGGTGGTGGCGTACACTTCGAGGCAGTTGAAGGTGCACAAGAAGAACTACCTTACTCATGATCTGGAGTTAGCAGCGGTGGTTCACGCGTTGAAGACTTTGCAACGTTATCTTTATGGAGAACAGTTCGAGGTCTTCACAGATCATCAGAGCATGAAGTATTTATTCTCGCAGAAGGAGCTGAATATGAAGCGGCGCAGATGGCTCGAGTTCATTAAGGATTACAACTTCACCATCTCCTATCATCCGGGGAAGGCAAATTATGTTGCTAATGCACTAAGCAGGAAGGGTGGAGGTGACAGTTGCGAGTTTATGCATTCAGGAGTGGATGCTACTCGAGACGTTGTCAGAGTGGAGGTCGTTCACAGAGGGCTCTTAGAGAGCAGTGATTGCTGGGCTTCGGGTGGAGCCGCAGACCGTCTCGCGAGTGGTGCAGGCTCAGCATGATGATGAGGTGTTAGCTGGTCTGCTACAGTTGGCTGCCAAAGATGGATCAGACTTCAGTGTGGGGGTTGATGGTGGTCTGAGGTTCAGGAGTCATATCTGGGTGCCGAAGGTCGATGGGCTGAGATATGACATTATGGAGGAGGCACACCGAGCGAGATATACCATTCACCCAGGGAGTATGAAGATGTATAAGGATCTGCAACGGAACTTCTGGTGGAACGACATGGAGAGGGATATTGCGGAGTTTGTGGACCGATGCTTAGTCTTTCAGCAGGTGAAGATTGAGCATCAGCGACCAACATGGCTGATGCAGTGTATTGAGCTGCCAGAGTGGAAGTGGGAGCACGTGACGATGGATTTTGTCACGGGCTGCCGAAGACGAGGAGATTCTATGATGCGATTTGGGTGATAGTCGATTGACTGACCAAATCGGCACACTTCTTAACTATCAGGACCACGTTGCCTCTGGAGGGTCTAGCTAAGTTGTACGTGGAGGAGATAATTAGGCTGCACGGAGTACCAGTGAGCATCATCTCTGATCGAGATCTTAGATTTACATCCAGGTTTTGGGGGAGCCTGCAGCACGCCTTGGAGACACGACTGAGGTTCAGTACAATGTTTCACCTAGTGATAGATGGTCAGTCAGAGAGGATGATCCTGACCCTGGAGGATATGTTGAGAGCATGCACACTGGATTGGGCAGGACACTGGGATGAGCATCTACCGTTGATAGAGTTCGCCTACCACAATAGCTACCATTCGAGTATTGGGATGACACCGTACGAGGCATTGTACGGGAGGCCTTACAGATCACCGGTATGTTGGAGTGATGTGGGCGATAGGCAGTTGGTGGGGCCAGAGCTCGTGCAGATGTATGCAGAGAAGGTGAATGTGATCAGGAGGAGATTGGCGACAACATAAAGCAGACAGAAGAGTTATGCCGACAAACGCAGACGGGCGTTGAGCTTTGAGGTTGGCGACCATGTGTTTCTGAAGATCTCTCCAGCTCGGGGAGTGATGAGATTTGGGAAGAAGGGGAAGCTGAGTCCGAGGTAAGTCGGGCCGTTTGAGATCTTAAACCGAGTTAGAGAGGTTGCCTACCAGATTGCATTTCCACCGCAGTTTTCGGGTCTTGACAACGTCTTCAACATATCGATGCTGAGGAAGTACGTTGCAGATCCATCTCAGGTGATTGAGATTGCAGTGCCGGAGATCCAGCAGGACTTGTCGTTTGAGGAGAGACCAGTCGAGATCTTTGATCGCATGGATCACCAGCTCAGGAAGAGGATCATTCCGATGGTGAAGGTCCGGTGGCAGCACCACAGCGAGTGCGATGCCATATGGGAGATCGAGGAGGAGGTTTGGAAGCAATACCCAGGGCTTTTTGGTGAGTTGCTTGTTTGGTTTCGGGACGAAATCCTTTTAAGGAGGGTGGATTATTATGTCCCTAACCTTGCTTAAGGACTAATCCCTTGATTAGTGAGGTTTTGCATGGGAAATGGAAGGAGGAATAGTAATGGGTGATGGGTAGGGGCCGATTGTTGTAGCGTGGAGGGGGTTGTGTTGGGTTTTAAAGCAAAACTCATCTCTCTCTCTCCCTCACCTTCTTTTCATTCCTTTTCCGGCGAACCAGAGGTTGTTGCGGAGGCTCCGGCGAGTGGGGTCAAGCACGGAGTTGCAGAGGCACAGTCGTGAGGTGCGTTGGAGCGGGATTGCGTTTCAGTCGACCGAACCTATTTGGAACAGTAAACCGGATTGCCTTTTTCGGTCAGTCGTTTGTGCGCAAAACTGAACTCCTGGTCTTGTGATGTGTCCACTCTGTCCACGGAAACCCTTGTCCTCGCTTAGAGCATGAGCTGGGGGTGACGGCGGGTACGTTGCTCGTGCCTGCACAGGGACCTCCGTGTGGAAGAGTGTGGACACTTGGGTCATGCCACCTCCGTTGATGGATCGTGGTGTGACATGTTGTTGCTTAACTCTCTGTAGAGTAGCAGACCTGAGGGATCGCGGATCCCAATGCATGTTGATGCATGGCTCGTGGAGCATGATGGCCATGCAGACTACGGTCTAGACCCGTCTGATCTTGTGTCAGACGTATGTTGTACCGCCGAGGTTGTGCCAGAGATGCCGCCGAGGATTTTACCAGCCGATGATGGTACCGACGATGTTCCGGCTTGTGGTTGTGCCATACAATGTTGTGCCAGACGTATGTTGTACCACCGATGTTATGTCGGTGATGCCGTCGATGATTCCTCGATTGGGCACCTATCGGGGAATGTTTGGACCGACCGGGCTACGACTCCGTTGGGGTGGTGTCGACCACATGGTTACCTTGCGTGGAAGTGCGGACACTCCTCATCGATCCCTTGGCTCGAGTAGTCGTGTGTGGGGGTGCATTACGTACTGTCCGCAAGACCGTATGTGCCTACGGTAGGTTTACGAGGGAGACCCGTTTTTGTTGCTAGACTGACGTCATTGTTGACCCTTTGATGGTATTTGTTGTTGTCGAGGGACTGAGGTCATGTTTTACCCCTTGGAGGGGATTTGTTGCATTGCAGATGTTGATATGACATGCTACTAGTATGATAGATTCATTTACCATACTGTTGCATTCATATAGGCGAGCTTGGCATACAAGGTTTCCTAATGGGAAACTCAGGCATTGTTGTTGATTCGTGTTTCAAGACCGCAGTAGGTTCTGTCGGGTGGTGACAGCGGGTGCACACGTTTTGGGGTCAGGATCCTCTTCGAACTCTTCAAGGTCTTTATAATTACTTGTATATGTCTTTCATTGTATTGATGTAATCATGTATTTTGAAGTAATCATGTATCCAAAGTCTTCGGTCGACCGAAAACGTCCAGGCAGTTGCACAAATTGGAGACACTAAAAGTTTGGTCGACCGAACAGGTCCACAGTCTATTATCGGTCGACCGAACATGATCATTTGTGCCAACCCAGTAGAGTCTGGAAGTTTTCGGTCAACTGAACCTATCTCGGTGTTCGACCATTAACTTAAGTGTACCTAAGTGATAGCCTGATCCGGTCGACCGTTCCATTATTGGTCGGCCGAACCGTGTTCCAATTCTCCCAACGGTCGACCATTCTGCCTGATTTGGTCGACCGAGCTTCGTCTGCATTGGGTCCTGCAGGTTGCTGTTTTATGATTCTCAATCAAAACTTACCCAACTTAACCCCATCGGCTATAACATCTTAGGAGATTGTAAATAGGTGTTCCTATGACACAATTACACAACTCTTACACTTCCATTTGTCATATACACTTAAGAGAAAACTCCAAGTCTTCCATGCCCCAAATCTACTGTCCAAGCTTACAATTCCACATTTTAGATCAATTCCACATCATAAGCTAAATGTGCTCAAGTTAGAGAGTGAGTGATCCACTCAACTATTGTTGTTCAATGAAGCAAGGAATTCGGTGAAAGCCCGAAGTGTTTCTCTTGGATCGTGAGAGAAGAAAGTCAAGCTCGCGAGGGTGTTCGCAGAGCTTGTTTTCTAAAAGGCTTAATCTCGTCCCAGAACGAGGTTGATAGTGAAGACGCAAGCGGAGCTCGAGGGAGTTCGAGCGGAGCTCGCAAGAGAGGAAGTAGGCGGGAGGCCGAATCTCTATGAAATCTGGTGCTTTCTTTGTGGTTTGCATTATCTCTTCCTTTGCTTGCTAGTTTAGTTTTTAATTCCGCTGCATATACTTGATTTCTTAAACTAGTAGGTAATTAGCTTAAAAGTGATTAGAACTAAGCCCCCATTACGATCCTACAAAAATGAGTGATTGTGCTTGGATTTTTTTGCTCCAACATGTACAGGTACGCATGTAACTTTGATTAAGATTCCTTAGGTGTCCCCCTTACATACATAAGTGTCTTCTCTCTACATCTCCACGTCTTTTCGTAACTCATATTTATGTCGTATTGTTCATTCATATCATCCCTTATGTATTTTGCCAAGTAGCTAGTACCGTCACTTGCATATTTTTTCTTGATTAGGTGGCTAACTACCTAAGGTGTTGCTTATCGGTGTTCTTTCTGTCTAAGTTCCAATGTGCAGTTATGTACATTGTGGAAGACCGTAAGCTCAAACATGGGTGAGCACACTTATTTTTTGTCCCTCAATCTCCAACCACAATTAGGATCCTTGCAGGTGATATACCACACCTCTTTACCAAACCTCTTCACTACAAACTCAAAATTATTTTTCATTGCCAAAATAGCAGCTTTGGTTTTCAATTCACCATTGCTTTCGAAAGTCTTACCAAGGTGAAATTCTCCAGATGATTCACTGGCAGAGGTCGTATGAATGTGGCTAGAATCCAATATATCTTATCTTGTTAACATTGGAGCACTCCAACTTTTGTTATCTTATGGTGAAATGAATTGAGAAATCCGTCATGTTTTATTTTCCGTTCTATTTGGACGACTGTTGTTTATCCCAAGTGTTTGGTTTTGTGGAGTTCTGGGTTGTGAGTGTCTTACCGTTAGGGGGCTATAAGTGTGGGAGTGACAAGTCTCCTCTACTATCTTCTTCAAAATCTTCTTCCAAATTTACATCTTCGTCACTTAAGTTCACAACAAGATTGACATTCACATAGGGCTCGTACTCATTTAATTGGTGGGGGACATCAATTCTCGGAACAACTATGTCACCTCCGATGGCCATGAGATATGTTTAAGGAACAAAAGTCCCAACCAGACTCCTAACTTCTTTATTAAAGTTGGAATTGGGTGATGGTTCTACAGATACATTCTTCTTAACCAGAGACATACATAAACGGATCATGTACTGTAATTTTTCAGAGACGAAGAAACAAACGTTAGAATAGTCTGTGATTTGAACAGGTTTATATGGCTGGGCCTCCAATGTGAAATCATACTTCAACTTATCAACATCGAATGCATAATACAAAATTTCAACAGTTGCGAGTACGTTACATCATTTTTTATCGTGATCTTTTACTATTGTCATCCTTAAAAAGGAAATCTTTATCGTCCATTTCCCAAACACAATTGTACGCAACCAATACGTTAACAGTCTAATCTGATATGGGGAAAAACAAAAAAATGTAATAGTGAAATCCATAATATTCATCATTACCCATCGAGTGTCGATCGAACAGATATTGAGTGCAATCGAACTATAACCAAGTATTACTATTCGAGCATACACATCGACCCGCACTATCTATCGCGTACCGTTGAGTACCATCAAACTCGATCGGACTCTAAAATAATTGTAACTATCGAGAAAATCTATCGCGTATCCTAGAGTATCCGTCAGCCATTGTCTTCAACCATCAAAAAATGTCATTCATCGAGCTCAATCGAGCACAACTACCCCACAAAAGGCAGATTCAAACAAAACTTGAACTAACCAACAAAACACATGAAGACATTGTCAGATTATTTTGAAAATAGAAAGAAAATGCAACAAAGTAACACCCACATCAATTTTTAACAATTTCACTTACTCATTTTTTTTGTTTACCGATTTCTCTTATAAGAACAATAAAACAACTTGTGCATCCAGTGTGGGTCCGACAGACTCACTGAGGGACGATCTCAACTCGATATTGGTTATTGTGTGCTCGATCTGGTCTTCACTGCTAACTGAAAAATTTGAACCAGATACGTCTGAAAGAGAGAAAGAAAGATGTTGTTCCATGTTAAGTCAAATGGAATGGTCCCACGATTTATGTCAAAATAAGATATTTTTTTCCTTCCATTTGGATCACTTTTAGTGTAAAAAGTCAAAATTTACGATCAAAAATTTCCACATCAAATCTAAGTGACCATCACACCAAGTTAGTTAAGTTTAACCAGACTTCGCTCTTTTCCAATGCTTTGAATCCAAGAAGAAGACACCGCAGAACCCCCCAATAAACAAACCTACCCTCTTCCATATCTCCCACTTCCCAACCCCAAATCTGGATCTCGAATCCAGCCTCCGATTCCGAATCCAATCTTTTCCGGCGATGTACGGCGACCTCAACCTCCCGTTCCCAGAGTTCCTCCGGAATCGGCCCGGGAGTCCGGCGGGGGAGGCGGGGTTCAACCAGGGTGGGTTCGGGAGTGGCGGCGGCGGGCTTGTAAGGCATAGTAGCTCTCCGGCCGGCTTCTTCGCCAACTTGAACGTCGAGAACGGTATATGGCGGCGGGTTTGTTGCTTTTCGTGAAAATTCACTTTTTTCTAACTTGATTGCGGTTCTGAATTTGGTCGGACTTCGAGTTTGGTTTGATCGAGTTGGTGTTGTGATTGGTTGGAAGTGGTTGGAAGTTTAGAATTTTGCTTGGTATGATTGGTTTGCGGGAAAACAGTATGGAAGTGGGGGAACTGACTTTCAGATGACTTTTTGATGATCGGTGCAGGAAAACTTAAAATAATTCTTGGAATTAAGTTTTGTAAGTTTCAAGCCCTTATAAATTGCATTGTGGATGACTTTCCACACTTTCACTGCAAATTCTTGGGAAGTCATGAAATTAAGTTTTGAATTTTCCACAACTTCCTGTAAACTAATTATACCCATAAACTTCTCTTTATTTTAAGCTGGAAGCGAGGGAAGTCACTACGAGTACAAATTTTGAAAATACACTTTTTCTCTAACTTGATTGTGGTTTTGGGAAAAAGGTAGTAATGGTTTTGTTATGGTTTGAGTTTGGTCGGAGTCAAGTTTGGTTGGATTGAGTTGATGTTGTGATTGGTAGAAAGTGGATGGAAGTTTAGAACTATGGTCACATGAATTCCCTTCATTTGAGTGTGGATGTGGGGGGACTCACTCCAAGTACAAATTTTAAGTCATAAAACTCGCATTGGGACTCAAGTTCCGGAATTTTCAAGTTTTTCTATCTATCAATTAATGAAACAAATTTTGGACACGATCATGGTTTAAGTTACTAGGTGTTTGGTTTATTGATATCATTCTGAGTGGAAAGTGGATTTTGAGTTTTGGTGTTGCAGTTCAGAAGAATGGGATCACTAATATTTTTTTGTGGTTTTATCTTGGTGTAGGATTTGGTGGAATAAGGAACTTAGCAGGATTTCAGTCATCGGGTAGTGTAGCCTCCACAGTGGACTCTAGTATGCCATCTGGCCGGTTGAAGGGTCAGATCAGCTTCTCCTCTAGACAAGGTTCAACCGGACTCATGTCCCAAATTTCAGAATTGGGCGACGACATTGATGGGAACTGCCCTGAGGGGGTTGATGTCGGTGGTGTTGGCATCCCTGGCTTCCAGGCCACCTCATGGGAGGATTCTGGTCTGCTCACGGATAGCTTCCCCAGCCGTAAAAGAGCCAGAGACCATTTAGAAACACATGTACAAAATCAATTTACAGACATTTGTATTGCGAAGAATTTCATTTAGCAAAGCTCTGATCAGTTTGTTTTGTTCTTAGAATGGAGAGGCAAGGAACCAGGCTCGCAGCCTAACCCACCAATTTAGCTTACCAAATGAGAAATTTCTCCACTTCGAGGAGTCTACTCCTTGGAAGATCCGGGCCAAGCGTGGGTTCGCCACTCATCCTCGAAGCATCGCCGAGAGAGTAAGTACAATAACTAACATCTGGAGTGGGTGCAACTGTTGACTTAAAATAGTAGAAGTGTTATTTCAAGATCTATAAGCTATAACGTTTCTTAGATTGGTCTGTCGTATGGAATGTGCAGTTTTTAAGAGTTTTGCATGTTAAAAAGGATCAATCTTGATCATCAGAGGGAATAATGGGAGTGATGATAGATCTGCACATGCACAGGACAGGGCACAACTATTGTTTTTTAATCTTTGCAGGTGCACTTGAATGAGATCATGACATACTCTATTTTTTTAACTTTGAAGGTAAGGAGGACACGGATCAGTGAGAGGATCAGGAAACTGCAGGAGCTTGTCCCTAACATGGATAAGGTAATTAATCGCTCTAATGATTTAATAGTGATTAAGGGTGTGTATAGAATCAAGTTGTAGTCTTGTTTCTTTCACAATGCTGTTCCAAACACTTACTCTCTCTTCGTAAAACACAACCCCTCAAACTTTGGTTTCCGTAATGCCAAAAAATCCTGTAGTTCTGACCAATTAATCAATTTATTTATTTTCATGGTTGTAGCAAACGAGCACAAGCGACATGCTGGAGCTGGCTGTGGACTACATCAAACAACTTCAGAGACAAACCGAAGTTAGTATATATTTTACATCTATCTTGCAACAGAAGTATTTCTTGGTATCTTGCAATCACACATGGGAGCTATTGTATTTCTAAAAACTACTAACTAACCTTAACTGTGAGTTTTTGACACTCATTTTAAAAGGAAACAACATTTTCGTTTTCCTTGGTATGACAAATAGTTTCAAATGGGTGTGCCTATAAGAACAGCCAGTCTATCCTTTTGTAGACGTCTACACAACATAGTAATTAGCACTTACATGTGAATTATCACGATTCAAGCTCAGCTGTAGTTTGAGTTTGCTGAAAAAATATGGAAAAGAAGTTGAGATGTTTCATTTAAATTCAATCCTTTATTTCTTTTGTTCATGTTAGTACTCACTCCATTTAGTTAAGATTATAACATACAAAAACCTAGTAACTCGAAATATTTTTATAGATAGAAGAAACTACATACGAAATATATAAGTTTGAAACACAAGAATCAATTAAAAAAGGAAAAAAAATTCAAAATAATAGTTTGTTTAAAAGAAGTTTCCAAAATAAACCTCATTTAAGTGAACTCGGCGTTTAGGACGTCGAGTTCTAAAGGCAGAACTCGGCATCCTAGATGTTGTGTTTACTTAAAAACCTAGTTCAATAAAACTGCCAATGTACGATATCTCCTTTGAAATTGTTAAATGAATAAAAATTAAATTTGAACTCGGCACTACTGGTGTCGAGTTCTCTTAAAGAGAACTCGACACTGGTGTTGTCGAGTTCAATTTGGTAGAAATTGTTCCAAGTGTCCTTATATAGAACTCGGCCTTGCCAACGTCGAGTTCTACAAAAAAATTCTACAAAACTCGGCATCCAGCGTTCTGTACACTAAAAAACAAGACTTGTCGCCGCCACACGTGGCAACGGATCTAGTGTGGAAAATACTTCTAAATGAGGTTTAGTTCGGAATTTTAAAAAAATAAAATATTTTGAACATTTTTCCTTAAAATGATAAGTTTTTATAGATTAGCTTACCCCCAACTAATTTGGGATGAAATGCTTTGTTGTTGTTGTGGTAAGTTTTTATAGATAAAAAATAGATGCGAAATATATAAGTTTGGAACACAAAATTCAATTATATTTGTGTTTTTTATTTACAAAAAATAATTGATTGTTGTGCTTTCATTGCCAGGAACTACAGAGCAGCAGGTCGAGTTGCACTTGTTCCTCCAATCACATCAAACCAATATAGCAAAGTGGATACGACTTTTTCTCAACCAAATGCCATATGTCTACAGTTCTTAGATCTCTGATCTTAATCTTAAGTTAAAAGTAGTTATCAAAGATCTCAAGTCAACTCTACGTAGCTTTCAATTTGTTTTTCCATAGCGTGTTCTTAGTTTTAGATTTTAGAGGTCTAAATGACCAAATTGTCCCTAAGAAGGCGAGAAAGTTATGCAATAGACAGTGGATGGAGCTGGGGTTAATTATGACATAGCTTCTATTTTGGTGGAGAATAAAGATTCAGAGACAATGAAATTGGAAGCCACGTAGTGAATGAAGTCCTGTTGTTTACTTTACATCGAAATGTAATTTTATGTAATAAATTTTCAAGGCAACTCTTTCTACCTTTTAATGAGATCAAATTTAAATCATAACCTTATTGGGTTTTATTTGTATTTATTTGTTTTGATTATATCATGAAGTGGCTTTGTTAATGATTATGATTGTATTGTTTAACTAAGATGATGTGGGTTTACCTTATGCTCTATAAAGGAGAGAGAAGAAAAGAAGACTAGAAAGTTGAGTTTTCTTTTGCCTTTGTGACTCACTACTAAGAAGATTGAACTCGGTCTTGGTGGGGAAAAAGTCTGTCTCAAAAGCGAGGGATGTAGCTAAAAGAAGGTCGTAGGTGTGAGCGGCCGGGAAGGAGGTGAGGTCCAGGGGGAATTAGCTTGAATAACAACTTTTACGGGGAGGAAAAAAGGGAACTTGAAAAGTTTTTTTTAGGAAAATAGATAGATTCTTCACTAAATAAGAGAAGTGAAGATGTTATGAAGCACAACCTTCACCCCAAAAAGAATCCCAAACTATATGAATTGGGAGATTACAAACCATGATCAAGAAATAGAGAGAGCGTATATATATTCATCTCTCATTTTTATTTTAGGAGAGAAATGAAGAGAAAGTTATTAGCAGGGCGATTAGGGTTGGGCATCGCCAACCTGGTGCCATCTCCTCCCCTTCCTCCACCTGCACCACCCCAGGTCCCAAGCCTTCACCCCACTTCTTCACCTCTCTCCATACTACACCCACACCAGCCATCACTCCAAACTCGCGACGGGGTGGAAATCACATGTCTCCAAAGATTTTGGTTCTCCCTTGTCAACGCGTGGGATTTTTGTGAGCATGATTTTCTTCACTTTCCATTAAAGCTCACTACGCGGCAGGAACATGGGTGTCTGAGATGGTGCGATGTCGAAGAACGGTCGGAGTGAGGTTGAAGACATGGGCATGGGTAGAATTTTCGACAATCAAGGATCTGTGATAGGAACCCAGTGTTGTTTGGGCACTCTCTGATGTGGTAGTAAGACCGAAGTTAAGCCAGGAGAGATGCAACACAAGTGACTTGAATGGTTGTGGTGACAGTACTCAGTGAAATTGTGCTTCTGTGTTGTAACAAGACCCACAAGGTTTTCATTTGACTGGTTGTAACAGTGTAGGAACTGATGTTAGATTGAAGTGTTATATTTTCACATTTCTATTAAGCTGCGTTCGGTGGTGCGGACGAACAATTCTATTAGTAGTAGGCGTTTTCTTTTGCAATATAGTTTTGGTGGCACCAAAGGTGATCACTATTTTATTTGCAAAAAAGAGAGAAAGTTGTTAGTCTATGATTAATTATTTTAATTACCGCAAGTGCACGACGTTGGTGAAGACACGACATGTACGATCGGTATACGGACTCATGTGTGCGGATTGTTGTTTATCCCATACTCGAATGAGGAGAAAGAGAGAGAGATAGATTACATTACAAAGCTATTAAATGAAACTACATTAATCATTATACTAACTAATGCAGTGAGGAAAACAATAAGATATAAACCTCAAGGAGTGGAGGTGAATAATTGAGGTGTGTGTCATGCACCAAATATTCAAAGTACAAGTGTAGAGTGTGTGACATACAAGTAGAAGATAATGTGGAATCTAAGTGTATAATACACACAACTACGTGACAAACTCTGAACCTAAAGTGACTTTAGATTGTCAAGCATGCAATAAGTACTAAAGTGTCCATTAGAGCATCAATTTAATCTAAGTCATTCACGCAAACATGCACCAAACATGGATCCATACATACTCCCGGTAAATCCATCATCACGTTCAAATTAATAACTTGTAACATATCAAACTTAGATCTAATCATTAGATAAGTATCTAATGCGACCATTAACCCATCTACACCAAGTTTAAAGATGATACACGTATAGTGATTAGTAGCATATCATACAGTGCATTCATGCTATATATTCTTTATTTTACCCCATATTTGTGCTACTCGGGTATTTGTTTCATACATTTCAGGGTTTAGGTAATAAAGAAGAGAAATGAAACGAAAATAACCTAAATGCAAGAAGAAAGTACTGATTTGGAAGCCTTCTGGACATGTTTGTAATGCTCAAGGACTGGATTGTAAGTCAAGAATAACCTAGGTGAAAACTCTGAGGGATTTGATCATAAAGAAAACATGTTGGTTGCAAAAGTCCATCATTAGCAGATCCAAATCCGTTACTGGCGGATCCGGTTGGTCGGATTGCACTCAAATTTCTCCAGTATGTCGGGTATTCGGGTCAAAGAACTCTACGATATCTAGATCTGATTTGCAACTCTCTGATTGTGTCCGGATTAATCCAGACATTCTAATCTTCTATAAATACACTTGTAACCCTTCCATTCTTCCTCTTCTTCATTCTTCCCCTATTAGAGTAGGTTTTATTTCTTGCTTAAAGTAGGTTTCATTTCTTGTTCAGTAGTAGGTTTTATTTCTTGCTTAGTAGTGTGGTGGAGGAGAAGAGAAACACCATTTTGTAATCTTTCTTTCTTAATCAAGTTTTAGTTTCATATTCTTTATGTTCTTGTCTTTCATTTGATGCAATTTTTATTCCAATTCTTTGGTTATATTTAGTTTCCTTTACTTGTTCATGTGTTGTTTTTCTGTTGCTCTTTTCTTTGTTATGGATATGATTGGTGAGTAATTCATCCCCATTGGGGGGGGGGGGGGGGGTGGAGGATGACGTGAAGTATGAATGTTGTTACAATTGTGTGTGTTTTAATCTTAATCTTGGAGCTTCAAATGATTTTCATAGTCATTTTAATGAGTTTCTCACTCTTGCCTTTGATGTGTTAATGGTCCTAATGGATGCTTAACACATGCTTTGGTTACTTTTGCCCACTTTATGGGGAATGATAATGTGAGGAAAAGATTGGAGTGGATAAAGAGATAAGATTGTCATGTGAGCATGTAGTTATCTTTAGCCTTATCTTAAGTAGTGTTTTGTATGTTTTAATGATGGTAATAAATCTTAATACACGTGGAAACACACTTCGGATAATGGTCATTATTGATGTCCATAGTAATTCATGTCATGAGAGCAAAATTGTACACACACGCGTCACAAATCTATATTTGTGTATGTATTCTTCACCTCCTATGAGATTAGTCGCATTTATTTTTCAAATTGTAGTTAACGTAATTTAGTGTAGATACACTCACTCATTCCTCATTTTCTTCCCCCACTCGAGTATGGTCGACAATAACCCGCACTAGCTCCTGGTGGACAAGACTCATGCGTGCTACTGCTTGAACGTGGTCGTGCACTTGCGGTTTTGAACTTTAATTTCCCAACAAGATTTTGGCACCATTGTAGGGGAGTAAGTTTCAGTTGTCGCGTCAACCATTTCGGTGGACTTACTTATCTTTCGTTTTGTGTTGTTTTTGTTTTCTGTTTGATTGCTATGCAGGGGCTTAGGGTGGCAGGAGAACCCACTAAACGAGGAGAGCATTGACAAGAAACTGTCAAACCAAACACCCAATCAATCCGCTAGTTGTGGATTTTCATCCTCTATTGGTGGATTAGGTGTGGATTTACACTCTGAGTTTTCAGTACATGCATGCTTCCTGATATGCTTTATTTTTTAAGGTTCTTCTACACTCAGTACATTCTTCTGAATGTTATCATAACACATTAAATATGCATGATTCCCCTTTTAAGACAACTTGGCGTCTAAACCTCAAAGCAAAATATTAGATTGTTATTCATCTAGGTCATGCATCATCTGTAGACCTTGCACGCATTCGTCTTTCTTTTCTTTACATTTCTATTGTTGATTACTGGTGTGAGGTACATGCATTCTTTTCTTCTATATGCATGGTTAAAGCATGCATTAGTTAGTAAGTTGTATCGGGACAAATGTGAGGTGAGCGTTTGTTTGGAGAGTTGATTGCTAGACTTAAGACTCAAAACACTACTAAGGAGGGGTTGTCCCATACAAGATAAGGTGGTTGATTTCATCACCCCTTCCATCACCCTAAAAATCACACTAATCGGAAGCCCAAATTAAAATCAAGTAGACATTGACCCTAAGGACTTCGGGCGCACTTAGAAGACAATCTCATTCTCGACGTCATGACTTGAACGTCGTTGTTTGCTTAGTTATATTGAGACTTTTGGGACCTCCGAGTCTCAACTTTCTCTTTCGGCTTTGTGACCTGCGACCGAGGGAGGTGAGACGTTCAGGAGTGTGGAGAGTCGCAGTTAGGCGTCGTCTAGCCTAAGGATCTATAAATAACCTTAGGTTTAATTGAGCCATGTTTGCTAATTTTGGCTTTTCCCCGACACCACTACCCACGCTCGTTCTTAAGGCTTCTTCTCTTCTCACCCGAGTCATCTTCTCATCCACTTCTATCGTTTAGTCCCCTCCTCTTTACACTATTTCTCTTATTGTTTTAGGCTTGAGTCGAGCACTTTTATGCGAGCTTGATCTCGTGGTGGTGAGAGTAGTCGATTTGAGAGTGTTATTGTTGAGATGGATGGTTACATGGGCGATCATTCATTTCATTGTTAGGACCAGGACTACTCTCCCTGATATATCCAACCCAAGCATCTTGGGGTGCCTCAGACAAACACCCAACAGGGCTGAGACAATTTTAATTATGTAGCTAAGCAGTCTTTAGATGGGGTGATATGAGAGATGCACCAATTGTTAGATCACCTTCTAGTTTTGTTGGATCATATGTTGGTGAACAATCTGAGTCATTAGAACAAACCTTTAATCTCAAACTAGTTGGGATAGATTATTTGTCAAATGACTATTGTACGTTACTAATTCTGTAAATGGCACCCATGTGTGCTATAGCAATTGTATTAATTTCACAAAGTCTTGTGTACACACTCAGCCCTACAATAGGTGTTGAAGTTTTTTTATAAACGAAAAAAATATCTTAATTATTGTCTTTGGTGTTTTGGGTCGTGTAAATGCGTTCATGGGTTATACATGTATTGCAAGGGGATATTTGGATATGTTTTCCAGTCGTATAATCACAAAAGTTTGCAGGTCGTACAACTCAATTTTTAGTTTGTATTCAAATCTGTAAACATCGTATTGACGTATGTCAAGGTTGTCAACTCAAAAACAATTTATTAATTTCAATAAAAGATAATTCAAAGAAAGTAAACGATCTTTTACAAAATGAGTTAACAAAAGTAGTTACATTAGTAACTAAGTAATATTAGTCAAAGAAAAGAAACAAACAACAAAGCATTTAATCCCAAACTAGTTGGGTAGGCTATCAGTCAAATGACTATTGTACGTTGCTAATTGTACAAGTTGTACACATTTTTTGTATAACTATTGTATTACTTCCATAAAGTAGGTGTGCAATTTCAACCCCCACAATACATAAAACATTAATGATTAGTAGCATATCATACATTGTATTCATACTATATATCCTTTATTTTACCCCAATTTTTGCTACTTGATTGACATCATATCATGCATATATTTGTGTCTTATATCCTTTATTTTTAGCCTAAGAAATGCTTCGTAACAAGTTTTATGTTTAACTTTCAGGAATAAACATGTTTGAGAAGAAGACACTCAATAAGGACTTCAAAGCAAGGAAAATGACTAAGTTGCAAGACTTATGGACTGAGATGAAAGAGAGAAGGACCCAAATGTAAAACCAAAAGGACCAATGAGCAAATCAAGAAGCTCCACACCATTATTAGTAGTATTTTGGCAATTAGATCCGGGTCTAACCATCAACAACCAAATCGGGTTCATCAAACATCAAGAAATCAAGCCAGAACCAAGCTACCAAAATCCAGACTCGATTAGAGGCATCCAGACCGCAAATTGGCGGTCCAAATTACTCCAAATAGTTCATGGTTTAGTCGGGTGTTTTATTATTTTGTTTTATGTCCATTTATAGTATGTGTTTAGTCTCATACCGGGGGATTGTCCCCGGTTACCTTTTTCTATGACTATAAATAAAACTCTTCCTCCTCTTTTGTATTTACTCATTGCTTGGTGACATTCTCTCTACTTCGAGTAAGCCTTGGAGAAAAACTCAAGTGGAGAAGAATACTACTTGTAATGTGAGTCATGCAAATAAAATAATTTTTCTTAGTTTGTTTTAATGTTGTCTTCTCTTTTAATTCTTCCATGCTTAGTTTAATTTCGTTTTGTCTTCTTTTCTTAATGAGTAGTGAGTAGTTTCATCCCCCTTTGGGGGTGGAGATGATGTACATATATGTTGTGAAGTTTGGATGTTTGATGAACTTTTTGATTATGTAGACTTGCATGTTTGTATGTTCATTGGGGGTATTTTAATCATCTACATGTTGGGGGATTTTTGATGGGCTTTGCCATAAGATTTACACTTCCTATGCTTAGTTTCCTCGCATTTATTGACTGAAATTTCCTGTTGAATATGCTACATGTTAGTTATGTGTTTGTGTTTGTGTTTGTATTTGTATTTGTGTTTGTGTTTCCTTGCTTGATTGATTGAAGAAACTTTATTTTGTTGAGTTTTACCATAACATTTAGACACTTCCCATGCTTAGCTTTGTTCTTCACATGAGTTCTTGGTTTTTGTTGAGTCTTTCCATCACATTTAGACACCTCTCATGTTGAGCTTAGTCTTATGCTAATCAAGTAGTAATTGTCGATACATTGTGTGAATAGATTGATAGGTTTTGTCACATCTTTGTACACTTCCAATGCATGAAGACACACAAATGACACACACACATACATGCTTACTTGCGTCACATCACTTATTTCACATCATATGTGCACACACTCCACCCCGTAGGGGTTTCCATTCCTGATTTCCAGCTTGCTTTTATTAGTCACTTAGTTTAGTTTTATTTCGTCTCGTTCTTTCATCTTCTTTGTTTGTTTCATGGTAGTTTAATGTAGTTTAGTTTAGTTTAATCAATTTCTTCTCTCTATTTTTTTCACTTGCCTTCGAACGAACCAGAGTCGACACACCTCCCTGTGGATTGACCCGTATTTGTCACGTCTTCACCGACGTTATGCACTTGCGGTATTTAAAACGAACACATCACTACTCGATTGTTTGTTTGATGTGTTTTTGTTTTAGGTAATAATAAAGAGGAGAAAAAACCAAAAAGGACCTAAATGCAAGAAGAAATGACATTATTGAAGCATTTTGGACATGTTTGTCATGCTCAAGGACTCATCTGCAACTCAGGAAGGACCAAGATGAAACCCCGAGGAACCTGAATGAAAGAAAAACATTTTGGGAGCAAAAATTCCTCAGTACCTTGATCTTGAAGAGTATTTGATAAATTAAGACCAAATGGACTCGAACCAGCGAACCTGGACTGCACCTCACGTGCAAAATGAATAACGTAAGCTCCTGGAAGAAATCAGGGTGGATCATGCACAAAATAGCCGTCAATGGTAGATTTTGATCCACCACTGGCAGATCATTTTTGGCCCAAACGCGCCACAATTTCTCCCGGGGATAGATCTTGCTTATTTGGGTGCACAAAACCATAGAGAAAGCGATTACATTTGTTGGATTGCTTTCAAATTCATCTATACCACCATTTCTTCTATAAATAGCAATGTTTCTCCTACCTCTCTTCTTGAGCTCAGCGTCCACCATTAGAGTAACTTAGGTTTTATCCAATTTGGGCAGTAAATAAAGGTAGGAGTTAAAGCTTGTAATGTTACTCTTTTGTTAATATAAAGGTAGATTTAGATTCCTTTCTTCTCTAGCTTTGTTTCTATCCAAGTTTTTTATGTTTTGTTGGTAGATTTAGTAGTTTGCTTTTCTTACCATGTTGAATGTAGGTTTCTTGCTTTACATAGTTGTTACTATGAGTAGAGAGTAGATCCACCCCATTTGGGGTGGAGGTGTTGTAGGTTATGTGAAGTGTTAGTGATGACTTTTTCTTATTTGTATCATTTCCATGTGCTTAATGTAGATCTATACTTGTAGCATGCTTAAATTAACTTGTATTAGATGAGATAATGACCACATTAGGTACTTATGTCATGCTAGATCTAGAGTTTATGTTATTGCTTGTAATGGTTTATCATGTACGGAATTGGCTTGTTATGTATGGATGCTTGATTAGTAGAGAATGCATGAATGTATTGAGTTGTATGGATAGTTAATTGATGTCCTAATGGTCATAGTATGTACTTAGTTCATTCTTGAGAACCCAAAGTGCATCTTAACTTCACGTCTAACTATATTAGTCGTGTATTCATTTAAATGTAGTTGACGTTAATTAGACTCCACATTACTTTACACACTTGTGCCTTATGTAATCAAGAACCACTCACACACATACATACCTACGCACCTCAAATCCATGAGGGTTTAGTTTAATTTTTGATTGATTCATCGTTTAATGTAGTTAGTTTAGTATAATTTCCTCATTCTCCTCTCCTTTCCCACTAGTGTATGGTAGTCATCGATCCGTATTTTCCACGTCTTCACCGACGTCGTGCACTTGCAGTTATTTACAAAATGTGTTAACAAAAGTACTTACATTAAACTAAATAATATTAGTCAAGGAAAAACAACAAAACATTTAATCCCAAACTAGTTGGGTAGGCTATCAGTCAAATGACCATTGTACGTCGCTAAATGTACAAGTTGTACACATTTGTCGTATAACTATTGTATTACTTCCATAAAGTAATGTGTGCACATTCAACCCCACAATACATCAACATTAACGTTACCCAGTGCCTCAAAAGAGGCTCCCACCTAGGCAAGGTAAGGGGGGTTGGGTTAATGGCCACATTAGATACTTATCTAATGCACCACAGTAGACACTAGATTCTTCCTAATTTGAGAGATGGGAAGCTGCAAAGAAACTACCATATAAAGAATGATATATACTTACCTAAATTTGGACTTGCCAAGGAAATAAGAATAATACCATATCTCTATATTATATTTTAGCTTGAGTATTAATTTCTATTAATGTATTAGGAAAGTTTTTCATTAGTGTATTAGGAAAGTTAGTAGTCAACATAACAGTGTCATATGTACCAAGAGGGGGTGGGATTGGATGTTATTGTTTTAGTTAAAGTAATTTTAACATCAATATAAATACAAATCCCTTCTTCCAAAATTTGTGTCTGTTCTAACTTTTAAATATTGGTCCGACACCCCCCGGAGTGAATTTTAGAAGGACGACAATATACTTGAGATCCGGCTTCAGCTCATCACGTACATCATTTTTTGTAGTTTTTAAGGTTATATTGACATGTTAAGAGGTCATGTGTAGCAATGTATTTGTAAGTTAGAAAATTCTCTCCAAAGTCTTATTTAGAGGCTATATTAAATCGTTTCTGAATTGTATTGTTTCGTTAAATTTTACATGGTAGACCTTATTATGTGGATTGTACATTTGTTTATCTAATTTTTGAAGTTATATTGATATCTCAATTCATCTCATACTTAAGAAAAAAACTTACACAGAACTACCAAACTTTGTTCAACGTGGTGCAAAACAGAACTTTAGTAAGAATCCTAATTATTCATAGCGCATGAATAAAAAAGTCAAAAAATAAACATGAAATTGAGGACAAGGATGAATGCGCACAAACATACAATACAATCACTAAGGGAGTGTCACTTAAAATCCAACCAACAGCTCAACATTTGATGTCATTGGATATGTCATCTTTGGTATGCACTCTTTACCACATAATTAATCACAAAAAACAACATATTACATGTCTAATATTTTCATAATTATTTATATACCAAAATAAAAATTTAGATTATTGAAGAAGACATACTCGATAAACTTTGGTTTTGAGGGGATTTGATGAAGAGCGTATTTGGGAGATGAAGCAAAATTCGGTTATGATTGGAAACTAAAGTATTTATATTTTCAAGAGATTAGGATGGGATTTTGGTAAAGAAGGGAATATACATAATTAACATTCTTGGCTTTTCTGAAAATTCTAATTTTATGAGTTTTGAAATTTAAATTAAGTGAGGATGGTAAATTAGTAGGAAAAATTTACTTTCTATTCTCAAAGCTACCCAAAATCGAGAAAAAATTTCACACTTTGACATTGTCTAAAAAATATACTTATGTTTTTACTTCTCCCCAAAATACCCCTGCCTAAATCGTGAGGTCATTCCCCTTTGACTAAACATGGAACAACATCTCTCTCTCTCTCTCTCTCTTTCACGCGCATCCAACTCATATTTTTCAGTTGGGAGTGAAGACCAGATCGAGCATACAATAGCCAATATCGAGTTGAGATCGTCCCCCACTGAGTTCGTTGGACCCCCACTAGAATGCACAAGTTTTTTTAGTGTTCTTGTAGGAGAAACCGGTCAAAAAAGAGAATGTGTAAGTGAAATTGTTAAAAATTGATGTGTGTTATTGTGTTGCATTTTCTTTCCATTTTCGAACTGATCTGTCAATGTCTTGATGTGTTTTGTTCGTTCGTTCAAGTTTTGTTTGAATATTCTTTTTGTGTGGTAGTTGTGCTTGATTGAGTTCGATATAGCTCAACTAATGACCGGTTCTGATGGTTGAAGACGATGACAGACAATGCTCGATGGTAAACGAGGATACGTGATAGGTCTGCTCGATAGTTATACATGTTTAGAGTTTGATTGAAATCGATATGTTTTTTATTGAACTCAATATGAGTTTGATAGAAACTTGATAGAGCTCGATAGGTCATAATTATTATTATGGATTCCATTGTTTTGACTTTTTTGTTTTTTGTCGTATCAGGTTCAATTGTTAACGTATTGGCTGCATACAATGGTGTTTGGGAAATGAACGATAGAGATTGGTTTTTCAAGGATGACAAGAGTAAAGGGATCATGATAGAAAATGATGTAACGTACCTGCAATTGCTTGAAATTTTGCACAAGGCGTTGGATGTTGATAAGTTGAAGTATGATCTCACCTTGGAGGCCCCTTACAAAACACATGGGCAACCATATAAACCTGTTGAAATCACATATGATTCTGACATCCGTTTCTTCGTCTCTAAAATATTGCAGTACAAAATCCCTTTATGTGTGTCTCTGGTTAAGAAGAATGTACCTGTAGAACCATAACCCAATTCAAACTTTAATAAAGAAGTTAGGAGTTAGGTTCGGACTTTTGTTCCTCGAACATATCGCATGGCCACCGTAGGTGAGATAGTTGTTCCGGAGATTGATGTCCCCCACCAATTGAATGAGTACGAGCCCTATGTGAAAGTTAATCATGCTGTGAACTTAAGTGACGAAGAAGGAAATTGGGAAGAAGATTCCGAAGGAGATAGTAGAAGAGACTTGTCACTCCCACTTTTACAACCCCGAACGGTAAGACACTCACAACCCGGAACTCTAGGAAACCAAACACTTGGGACAAGCAGCAGTCAGCCAAATAAAACGGAAAATAACACATGATGGGATTCTCAATTCATTTCACTAGAAGATAACAGAAGTTGGAGTGCTCCAATGTTAACAAGAGTAGATATATTGGATTCTAACCACACTCATATGTCCTTTGTCGGTGAATCATCTGAAGAATTCCTCGGTAAGACTTTTGAAAGCAATGGTGAATTGAAAACCAAAGCTTCTCACTTTGCAATGAAGAATAATTTTGAGTTTGTAGTGAACAAGTATGGTAAAAATGTGTGGTATTGAAGGGAATGTGTTCTAAAAGTTTTACTTTTAAATGTCAATTATTATGAATTGAAAGAGAAATCATTTTGTTCCCTGTTTATGTTATTCGTCTTTTAAAAGTGTTAAGGAAGATGTTCTTGGTCCTTAACTGTAGAGCTCTAAAAGATATTGGTTTACATAAAACAAAATATTCGCAATCACACTACATGATTATATCACATATTTCTCCACCCCCCCCCCCCCCCCAAATGGGGATGGAACTACTCACTACTCATTACACTACTGATTAGACTAAGTAAAGAAAACATTTAACTAAGATACTAAAATTACTAAACAAGAGATTAAACAAAGTAAAGCAACCCACACAAAACAAGCAACATAACAAAACAAGATTAAAAGAAACAAATAAATTTTTATTAACAATGACTCACATTGAAGGTAGCACTCTTCTCCACCTTGAGTTATTGCTTCGAGGCTCACTCCTTAGTAGAGAGAATGCCACCAAACAATGGGTAATTACAATGGAAGGTGAAGAGTTCTATTTATAAGCATGGAAAAAGCTAATCCGGGACAATCCCACGATGTGGGACTAAACCAATACCAAAAATAGCCTAAACAAACATTAATACAAGTCCAGGAGAAATTGGGGCGGATCTGGCATGATCCAGACCGCCAATTGGCGGCCTATAAAGCCCAGATCCGTCTAGGTCTTCTGGTGGGCTTTCCTTGAAGTGTGTCTTGGTCTTGGATGCATCTACTCGGTTGTTGGAGCTCCGACCCGAATCGAATTGCCAAAATACTCCCCATGATGGTGTGGAGTTTCCTGTTTTGCTCTTAGGTCCTTCGGTCTTACGATCAGGTCCTTCTCCATTGCATCTCAGTCCCTAGGTCTCACAATTAAGTCTTTTTTCCTGCTTTTGGGTCCTTTCATGGCTATTCTCTTCAAACCTCTTTATTTCTGAAAACTAAACATAAAACTCGTCACATAGCATTGCTTAGATGTAAGATAATGGATATAAGATACAAATATGAGCATGAAATGATGTCAATCAAATACCCCCACACCTAAGTTTTTGCTAGTCCCGAGCAAAACAAAGAAAGAGAAAAGCAAACGAGAAACAAGAAGTCCTAACTCACTTTCGTAGGAATCACGGTTGCACTTAGCACGTGCAACAAGCCGTTAAACCTCTTTGTTGCCAAGGAGGAGTGTTGTCTCCTGAGGGTTTTCAGCGGATATACCCATAAAATCCGAACAATATGCATTATTCTTTCTAGACCTCGACTCGTTGGAAATATTTTGTCGATCAATGGACGCGGTAATCCTACGGGCCGACTCTATATAGGTAATCAGTCCACACCTAGTCTAATAAACCATTCGTGCAAGTTAAATAAGGAATTAAGTGAAAGACATGGACAACCTCAAGATCATCAAGTGATACAAAGTGTAAGGTCCATCAAGGTTCTTATTTGCATTTTTTTCTTTTTGTTTCTTTTCACATTTTTTTTTCTTTTTATTAGTTGGAGCTTCATTCTCCCAGGGTTAGGTTTCGTGCATCATTCCCAATGAGGACTTACACTATCACGTACACCTTTCCCCAAATCTCTACATAGGGCAATCCCTACCACCCGTGTAACGGGAGTTCGGTCGGCGCATCCCAAGTCAGATGACTCGAAAGCACCAGACACAAAGTCCCCTCAGACCTACATTCCCGAGTGATAGGAGCCGTGCGAGAAGAGAGAACACCTACTCACTTATTTTTTATCTACACATGAACCAAAACCCCTACACTTAATGTCTCACAACAGAATTTAAAGGGTCATTGACTACAACAAACTTCCTAAATTAACAAACACGAATTGTTGACTCACTAGGTTCAGGGTGGACTTCTTTGAATGTTTGAGCACTGAAACCCTATGATTACTCACCCCCAAAGGAAAACTGGGGTGCATCCTAACGACTCGATAAATCCTAAAGCCACTGTACTAGATATCCTAATGCATCAAGTTCAAGACAATTTTGGGAGCTTTCTTTTTACTTTGCCTCTCAACGGTTTTGCACATGCTAAACACACGCAAAACCCACAAAACATTTTCTTTCGCAAACACATGAAGATTTTGAAAGAAATGTGAAAATTTTGAAGCACTAGGCAAGCAAAAGAAGACAAGTCACCCAAGGATCATGGCAAGCAGATATATCGATATTAAATGCAACACACTAACATGACCCTAACAATGCAAACAAAAGAAAACAAAATCAAAAGAAAAGACTCGACTATGTACACACGTAAAACACCCCCCACACCTACTTCATGCATTGTCCTCAATGAATGCAAGAAAGATACTACATGGATTGATGCATAAAAAGGAGAGATCTCACCAACATGAAGTACAAAGGAAGTGCAAGGTCATGTTGATGGACATAACCCGAATTCCCTCAAAACCTATGAGATGCTAAAGAAAGGATACAAGTACGTGAAAGAAATGGAGCCCAAATACACAAGGGTTGGGGCTCACAACAATCGATGCTCACTGAAGGAGTCTTTTATTGTACTTCTTTTTTTTCTGTTTTTCCTTTCTTTTTCTTTTTTCTTTTTTTGTTCTTTTTTGTTCTTTTTTTTTCTTTTTTATATAACTATGTACAAACATAAGTTCCCATCTTCATTTGTCAAAAGACATCAAATGGGAACCTCAAGAGTGGGTCAATGCACTTGGAAAGGGAACATGACACCACGCGGGGCCAGAATACGCATGTGTGGGCCCCTTCACAAAGAGCATCAGATGAAATGAGAGGTTCATGAATTGGACGCAAAGACGTCTCATTCAAAGGATCAAACTGAAAGAGCTTGAACCTCTCGAGAATTTGGGAAATAAGGGGCAACGGAAGAAAAATATCTCCCGTTGCGGAACTGAAGTTATGATCATCAATCCAAACTCTCCAACCAACAGGCTGGTAGGTCGGAACAAGGTCAAGCACCTCGTTATGCATGTCCAACTCACCAGGAGAACAGGAAGTGGGTCTCATACCCAAAGTATCCTCCAAGGAACTCCTAATACCCTCATGAGCAATGTAGTTGTTTGATGTTCCATCATTTCCAAGATGATCAGGAACAATAGTGAGAGGCAAACTCTCATCAGGTTGTTTGAAATTGAGGGTATTAGGGAGCTCTTGCTCCACCAGAGGTGAGTCCTTAAGAGGTACAATATGAAGATCATGTGGCTCAAGGGCCACGGGACAAAAAGATAAGGCACAATCCTGTGCCGACTCATAATGAGGCTGGTCCAAGTTATTCTCAATTTGAATCAAATCCTCCACTAAGTGATCGTGAATTGAAACCCCAAGTCCCTCAGACTGACTAGGAGTTTGACTTTGAAAGGTTGTGCTTTGAATTTGTGGATGTGGTGGTGGTTCGATATCAAAAGATGAATCCTCATGTTGACAAGAAAGGTGACCCTCCTCACGTTCATGGAATTGTTGTGTCATTTGACTCACTTGCAATTCCATATTTTGCAAGGAATTCAAGTTGGACTTCAATAAAGTTTGAGTGGTTTCCATGAATGTTTGGAGGGTTTGTTTTAAGGAATCAAATTTGGGGTCAACAGTGAGGTCCAAGTCAGAGCTTGGGAAATTTTGGGGTTGGGTGTTGATGGGCTGAGAATGAGTCCAATGATTTGAAGTGGGGTGTTGGTAGAATTCTGGGTATTCGGGAGGAGGATACGGGGGTGAAAATGAGGTATAAGAATTTGGATAAGAATTGTCTCCCCACGAATCCATCACTCTCGGGTTGTACGCGGATGCGTAATGGTCATAATGAACATTTTGGGAAAATGTGTGCTCATACTCAGGCTCAAGGGGAACATAAGGACATTCCCCGATAACATGACCACTCAACCCACAACAGTCGCACGGTACGGCTACTGGAGCCACCAGTGCACTCATGTCGTCTGCCATACGCATGAAAGAGGCCGAAGTTTGTTGTAATGTCTCAGTTTGTTGACCAGCATATGATCCGGCATAACTAGATTGTGGTCTAGCAGTCGGTGCCTCTCTCATGTTACCCCAATATGAAGACTGCTCAGTCACAAAATTGCGATCGTCCCAACCATACGGGGTGTTAGTGTGAGCCCCCCCCCCCCCCCCCAGGTTGCATGGGTCCGGAGTACCAGGGAGAATCATCCTGGTCCCAACAATGATATAGATGGTCACCCATGTAACCATCCATCTCAACAAAGAACTCTCGAGTCGATCACTCTCACCACCACGAGGCCAAGCTCGCAAAAAGTGCTTGACTCGACCCTAAAACGCTACTAGAGAGTGTAAAGGGGAGGAGACTATAACGTAGAAGAAGGTGAGAAGAAGATGACTCAGAGGAGAAGGGAAGAATCCTAGAGCTAGCGTGGGTAATGGGATCAGGTAGAAGCCTAACTAGCAAGCACAACTCAAACAATGTAAGGCAATGGGTCCTTAGGCTAGACGACGCCTAACTTCGAGGTCACTAGCCTCGACACGTCTCACCTCCCTACAACGAGGACCACAATGCCCAGCAAGTGATACCAGATCTGGAGATCCAGTACCTCCTACTATCGACAAGGTAGGCAACGCCGATCAGGTCATGACGGTCTCAACTAGATTACTCTCCTAGTGCGCCGGCAATCCTAGGGCCAATGTCTACTTGCTTTTAGTTAAGGCTTTATTAAGAGTGATTTTTGGGGCCAAGGAAAGGGTGATGAAATCCCCCACCTTATCTTTTATGGGACAGCCCCTCCTTAGTAGCGATTTAATCCTAGATCTAGCAATCAATCGCTCCAATCAAACGCTCTCTCACTCTTGTCCCGATGCACCTTACTAACTAATGCATGAACGAAACATGCATGAATGAGGGATGTGGGTGCACGTACCTCATGCCAGCAATCAACGACAAAATGTAAAGCAAAGAAAAGACAAATGCATGCAAGGTCTACCAATGGTGCATGACCTAGATGGCAAGAAGTCTAATCTTTTGCTTTGAGTTTTATGGTCCAAGTTGATTAAAGGGGATTGAAATTAAATCAGGGAGCAAACTAAAGATCACAGCATGCAAAATTGGGATCCCAGATAACTAAAGTAAAGCAATAAACCACCAGAAGAAATTTGAGAGCAGGAAGCCCTTACCAGGATGCCAATTGGCGGTCTCCAACCGCTGATTGGCAGTCTATTTGTGGTTTCTGTTGCTCAAACTTTCCCAGTAGCCTCCCCTTGATGTTCTGGTTCCCTGAAACTAAACAAAACTGGAAACAAAAAATCAAAAACCCCTCGAATCGTCCAAACCAAGGTCTGGATAGAGCACCTCCCCGGCAACGGCGCCAAAAACTTGATTGATCTCGTTTTATATTTAACCGCAAGTGCACGGCCGCGTTGAAGCGGTGGCAAATACAGGTCGTCCACTGGGAGGTGTGTCGACACTTGGTTTGTGCGAAGGCGAGAGGTAAAGAAAGGGAAGAAAGGTTGGTTACACTAAACTACACTAAGGTGCAAATGGAAATGGAAGAAAAGCAAGAAAACTAAACCCTAAACGGGATAGAGAAATAATGTGAACATAAAGAAGTGTGTGTGTGTGTGTGTGTGTGTTCATTAAGCTCCTCACAACATGTAGTGCATGAAATCATAAAACTACATCCAACTTTGCCTCTACATGAATTAAGATAAGACTACATCATTAAAACATACAAGACAATAATTGGAATGAAGCTACATGAACTCAAGTATAAAGACTATACCCTACTATGTCTCTACATGAATTAAGATTTCACTACACCATTAAAAGATACAAGACATTAGCTAAGGTAAAGGCAACAAGAGCACATACACTACAAATTGTGTTTCCAATATTAACTTCATCCATATCCTAACCTTATCATTCCCCATAAAATAGGTCCACTAATCAAAGCATAAGCTAAGCTTCATTCAAGAGCATTAGCATATCAAAGATAAGAGTGAAAACACATTAGATGGTTATGGAAATCATATAAAGCTCAAGGGATAAAGATAACACACACTTAATACACTACATGATTATATCACATATTTCTCCACCCCCCCAAATGGGGATGGAACTACTCACTACTCATTACACTACTGATTAGACTAAGTAAAGAAAACATTTAACTAAGATACTAAAATTACTAAACAAGAGATTAAACAAAGTAAAGCAACACACACAAAACAAGCAACATAATAAAACAAGATTAAAAGAAACAAATAAACTTTTATTAACAATGACTCACATTGAAGGTAGCACTCTTCTCCACCTTGAGTTATTGCTTCGAGGCTCACTCCTTAGTAGAGAGAATGCCACCAAACAATGGGTAATTACAATGGAAGGTGAAGAGTTCTATTTATAAGCATGGAAAAAGCTAATCGAGGGCAATCCCCCGATGTGGGACTAAACCAATACCAAAAATAGCCTAAACAAACATTAATACAAGTCCAGGAGAAGTTGGGGCGGATCTGGCATGATCCAGACCGCCAATTGGCGGCCTATAAAGCCCAGATCCGTCTGGGTCTTCTGGTGGGCTTTCCTTGAAGTGTGTCTTGGTCTTGGATGCATCTACTCGGTTGTTGGAGCTCCGACCCGAATCGAATTGCCAAAATACTCCACATGATGGTGTGGAGTTTCCTGTTTTGCTCTTAGGTCATTCGGTCTTACGATCAAGTCCTTCTCCATTGCATCTCAGTCCCTAGGTCTCACAATTAAGTCATTTTTTCCTGCTTTTGGGTCCTTTCATGGCTATTCTCTTCAAACCTCTTTATTTCTGAAAACTAAACATAAAACTCGTCACATAGCATTGCTTAGATGTAAGATAATGGATATAAGATACAAATATGAGCATGAAATGATGTCAATCAGGAATCCTAGAAATATTGGGGCTACCAGGGAGCGGTACACATGGCAAACAGGAGGAGTTAGATCGTATCGGTGCACTTCGACACCCAGATGGGACGGCGGGGAAAGACATAATGTGCCTTGCCTATGGGGCGGCGACATATCTGATATGGACAGAGAGGATCTTGAGGGTCATGGAAGGTGAATACCAACTGATGGAAGTATTACACCAACAAATCAAGGACATTATACATATTAGAGGACCAAAATGTAATGATTATACAAAAAACCGGTCCGCACTAGATAGGTTTCTAACGAAATGGGCATAGGCTTGTAAAAGAGTCACATGAGTTGTAGTGTATCCAATTGCGCACTTCCCCACAATCCAAACAATTTAACTGCTTTCTATTTAATAGAATGTTGGAGGCTAGTCCTCCCTTTTGCTTTGCAAAAAAAAGGAAGTATGACCATGCAACCGTTCCTGCATTCTTCTTCTAGATCCTACGACTAAGAATCCAGTTTTTTGTTTGATCTGAGGACCAAGTTTGGAGGCTTGGGCTGCACATTCTGCTACAACAGGAACTGCCACTATGGGGGTGTTAGTGGTGTGGAAAGTAAAGGAAAGCCAGTGAGGTGGTGGGAGTTGCTAGGGGGCAGCGCCACCTGAAAACCAAGCATAATGTAGGAATTCCAACAGTTTGGATAGCAAAAACGGACAACCGGACTAGTTTCGGTCTACCGAAATGAGAATTCCAGTGATTTATCTAAGCGAATGTAAACAGACAACCGAACTAATTTCGGTCGTCCGAACTGGTCATTCCAGTTACGAGTTCGGTGGACCAAAATTTGTTCGGTCGTCCGTTACAATCATTTCGGTGGACCGAATGGTTGACGGTCGACCGAAACAATTCGGTTTCCGTGGCTTTTCGACTTCAAACCGACGGAAAATTTAAAGAAAAATTTATACATACCACGAAATCTGACGGAATCCAACCCTCAGTGCACAAAACATTTCCTTTCCGGAGTCAACCGAAATCCAAATTCAGTTTTCCTCGGATTACCCCGGAATCCGTCCGCACAACCCCTCTCCCCACCCCCCTTCATATCTCTGTTAGAAGAGAACCACCAATGGAATTGCTTTTGGGGTTTCAAACGTGGGAGGGATGTTTAGGTTGGCTTGTGTAACGGGGACACGCTGAAAGAAATGACTCGGTGAAGGACAAAAAACATGTAATTACTAAACATTATATATTTGTGTTACTATATGTTTGTGTTAGAGAGTTACGATAGTTATGTGTTGAACGGTTCTTTGAATGCTATTAAACGTCTTGGCGGTGATGCAACTCACGTAATATTTTATAAATTTTGGATTTTTTGTTGTTAGTCCTTTTGTTTGTCTCAAACTACAAGTCATATCATTCATACTAATTTGTTTTGATCCTATATTTTGAGATCTACAAAACGTTTGTTAGGGATATAAACATATATTTGAGTTTGTCTCATCAAATTTGTTCATTTGACAACCATGTTCTTTATGCTTCGAGCACTTTTTAATATCATCATTTTTTTGTAGTTGACTGTTACTCATCACAAATGTAGGGACATGATAAATTCATGTCAAGAGCATGTACATTTACACGAAGACCTTTTAATAAAAACGTGACCTTCACCTTTGCATGAGGATTGTTTTAACCCTGATTAGTTATTATTGAACTCACTTCTGGGAACCTGATATAATTGACATTGGAACCATGTAAATTAACATTGAGACATTTAAATCGAAAACATAACATTGCCAAATCCTATTGGCTTTTAGACCTTAATCTTGTTTCTTTTGATGATTTAATCAACCTAATATTAATCATAATCAAATTCGATCAAACACATTACATGCATTGCACATATACTTGTATTGTGCAAACTTCCATCTTAATAGATAATTAAAACTCAAGGAGAAAGGGGCATGTAACTAAGCTATTGAAGACATGTAATTTTATCTTTATTTGAGTCTTTAGGAATCTTTGTAATCTTGAGCATTGATGCATTGCATACATTGCATCATATGTCTTTCATTTAGATCACTTTTATATCAATAAATGCTACTAAGGTATGTGTTTAGTCTTATTTACAGAATACAGGGACCTGAATGCAATTTACCCACATCTCGAGCATAAACGCGTGCAAAAGACTCATTTCTATCATAAAGACCAAGTTCAAGTTTATCAGGTTACAAATGGAAATGTATCCAAGCATAAAAGCATTCAAGATCTAATTACAAAAAGAACAAAGACTTAAGCACAAAAGTAGTCGGGGACTTAATTGCAAAAAGTCAAGGACCTAATTGCAAATCACGAGTAGCTTTTATTATTATGGAGAAAATCTAAAGAAAAATCAATGTGAATCTCTATATATATAAAGGAATTAATCCGGAGCTCAAAAGAATGGCAAGAATCAATCCAGACGTGCAAAGGAGGATCAAATCATACCATAAACACACAGGAAAAATCTGGATCGAATCCGAGCCAAAAAGGTGGCGATTCCGCCGCACCTCATGTACAAATTGCGGCGATTTAGCTGCACAAAAGTCGATCCGTGTGCTCAAATTTTTACCAATGTTGTATTGACACGTGTACGTTCCATTTATATATTGGGATCCCTTGTATCGGCTATAAATAGCCCCGAGAACGATGGTAGAAGGGTCCTTGGCCTTAGACCTAGTTTTCAGTTGTTTTTATTTTCAGTTTTGTACTCTTCACTTTAGTAATAAAATTCTGTCTTTTATTTCTTGTTTTTACTTTTCTTTTGTAATGTCTCTAGGACCCCTTCTTCCTCCCTCTATGAGTTTCTAACTCCTTCCAAAGGGTGGAGGTGACGGATTTAGGGTGAAGAGAAGATGAATGAATGTTATTATTTTAATTTCGTGTTAGTATATTTTGATTACTTGAGTTTATGTTAAATCATTTATCATGTAATGCTTTATAACTAATATGATTTATTATAAGTTTCTGAATTCTCTAATCTAAACCTTAAATCTAAACCTCCACCCAACCGAATTCACCTCTTTGTTCTTGTTTTAGTTTTAATTGTTCTTGTTTCTTGCTTTAGAAAATTAAAAAACAAAAATCTCAAAACCAACTTATTTCTTCTCTCCTTCTTTCCCCCAATCAAAATCACATTAATAACAAATCTCTCCCTCCTTGTGTTCAACCCGTATTTGCCACGTCTCCATTGACGCCGTGCACTTGCGGTATAAATTTAATTCTCATCAAGTTTTTGGCGCCGTTGCCGGGGAGGCGACGCAGATTTTGTTTATTTTTGTGTTTTCGATTTTATTTTGTTTATCTTGTGCGCGATCTAAGTATTTGGATTTGTGTTTCAGGAAACAACAGAGTGCGCGGAGAAATCCGGGCACATTTGAAGCTAAACGAGCGGCGAAATCGCCGTACCTAAAGAAGAACTTGCGGCGAATCCGCCGCACACTTGGAGCTTCTGGGCTTCAAATTTTTCTGGGACGTGACTCATCTCTGGGTGAACGCGCAGAGCATCTGAAATTTCGAGAGCAGGCGGTGAACCCGACTGAGCATTGCATAAGGTAACCTTTGTTGCCTCTTTTCCTCGTAATTTCTATTTTCAGAAAATTTCCTTTTCGTAGAACTGCATGTGTAGGGCAAAAATTCCATAAATTGCAATAATTCAACTCTGACCTAAAAATTGGCAAAATTAGAAAGGCCTTAGTGCATGCATCATCTAGTGTTTTGTATGCATTATTCTTGCTAAATTCTTGCAAATCAATTTCTGTTGAAGAGTGCTGGAGTCAAGGTACGTATCGTGGTTTTCATCGATTGCATTTAAGCATATAATCTAATTTGCATACAACCTTGCAATTGCCCCCAACTAAAGACCAATGTTTGACTATCTTTGCTAGATCTAAGTTAAACTATCTTAAGGGCAACTCCATAGGCAAAGATACGGTGGGGATTTCACCACCCTTCCGTAGCCCACAAATCACAATCCTAAAGTGTCACCCAAGCCTTAAATTAAAATCAATTAGACATTGACCCTTAAGGACTCAGACTCAATTAAGGAGAAGAATTGATTTGACTTGCTATGACCTGAAGCCGATCGAATTTAATTTGGTGTCTAGAAAGTGTTTTTGTGTTGACGAAAGTCTTCCAAGCGAAGTGGTTGTCTAATTGGCACCGACTCTGTCGGAAGCGCCCCCACTAGCTATACACGGCCTGGCCAAGTTGGTTTGATTAGTGAGGGAGGTGAATCAAGCAAATCAATTCGACTCAACCAGTTAGGAGTCGTCTAGATCTAAGTGACACTAGGTCTAGGATTGTTTGAACCGTGCTTGTTTGGGAAACCTCTGACCGACCTTCTTTTCTATCTTTAGAGTTAAGTTTCCCTTCTCTTCTGAGTCATCTTCTTCTCACCTACTTATACGTTCTAGTCTCCTCCCCTTTACATTCTCTATTAGCATTTTAGGGTCGAGTCGAGAACTTATGCTTGCTTAGCCTCCTAAGGGTAAGAGTACTTGACTCAAGAGTGTTTTGATGGATGGTTACATGAGCAACCATCCATATCATTGTTGGGACCAGGACAATGCTTCCTGGTATTCTAAAACCATGCGACCTGGGGTGGCTCAGACTAACACCCCATATGGTTGGGACAATCCTAATTGTATGACTGAGCAATCTTCATATTGGGGTAACATGAGAGAGGCACCGACTGCTAGACCACAATCTAGTTATGTTGGATCGTATGCTGGTCAACGAACTAACACATTACAACAAACTTTTGCCTCCTTCATGCGTTGGGCTGACAACATGAGTGCATCGGTGGCTCCAGTAGCCGTACCGTGCGACTGTTGCGGGTTGAGTGGTCATGTTATCAGGGAATGTCCTTATGTTCCCCCAGAGCCTGAGTATAAGCATACATTTTCCCAAAATGCTCGATATGACCATTACACATCCGCATATAACCCAAGAGTGATGGATTCATGGGGAAACAATTCATATCCAAATTCTTATACGTCATTTTCGCCCAAATATCCTTCTCCCGAATACCCAGAACTCTACCAACACCCCACTTCAAATCATTGGGCTTATTCTCAGCCCACCAACACCCAACCTAAACATGTCCCGAGTTCTGACTCGAACCTCATAGTTGACCACATACCTGATACCTTGGAACAAGCTTTCCATACGTTCATGACAACTACTCAATAGTCCGTAGACAATATGGTATTACAATTGAGTCAAATGTCGCAGCAATTAAGTGAGGAAAGTAACTTTTCGTGTCAACATGAGGATTCATCTGTTAGTATCGAACCACCACCACATACACAAATTCAAAGCACAATCTTTCAAAGTCAAATTCCTAGTCGGTCTGAGGGACTTGGAATTTCAATTCACGATCACTTAGTGGAGGATTCGATCTATATTGTGAAAAACATGGACCAATTTCATTATGAGTCGGCACAGGATTGTGCCCTATCTTCTTGTCCCGTGGCCCTTGAGCCACATGATCTTCATGTTGCATCTCTTAAGGACTCACCTCTGGTGGAGCAAGATCTCCCTAGTACCCTCAATTTCAAACAATCTGATGAGAGTGTGCCTCTCACCATTGTTCCTGATCATCTTGGAAATGATGGAACATCAAGCAACTACATAGCTAATGAGGGTATTAGAAGTTCCTTAGAAGATACTTTGGGTATGAGACCCACTTTTTGTTCGCCTGGTGTGTCGGACATGCCTAACAAGGTTCTTGACCTCGTTCCGACACACCAGCCAGTTGGTTGGAGAGTTTGGATTGATGATCATAACTTCAACACCGCAACGGGAGAAACTCCCCTTCCGTTGCCCCTTAATTCCCAAACTCTCGAGAGGTTCAAGCTCTTTCAGTTTGATCCGTTGAATGAGACGCTTTTGCGTCCAATTCATGAACCTCTCATTTCATCTAGCGCTTTTTGTGAAGGCGGCCCACACATGCATTTTCTGGCCCCACGTGGTGTCATGTTTCCTTTTCAGGTGCACTGACCCACTCTTGAAGTTTCCATTTGATGTCTCTTGACAAATGAAGATGGGAACTTATGTTTGTACATAGTTATATATATATAATCATCTGTTGTATTTATCTCTTCTTTAGTATCTCACAGGTTTTTGAGGGAATTCGGGTTTTTGTCCATCAACAGAGCCATGAACTTTCCTTTGTACTTCACGTTGGTGAGATCTTTCCTTTTTCATGCATAAATCCATGTAGTATCTTGCTCACATTCATTGAGGACAATGCATGATTTAGGTGTGGGGGGTGTTTATATATATATTTATCTATATATATCTGTTCTTAAAAAAAATAAAAAAAATCAATGTTTCATGACATAGCTTAAGATTGAACTACCAAAACCCGAGTACAAATTGCATTGAATTTTTTGTTCCTTATTATATAGTTCTGCTTGTAGAAACTGTGACATAAATCTAAGTTCCAAAGAAATAACCCATTACCCTTTAAGACATGTATGCACTTAAATTGGATGAATCAAATCTTTGAAGTGGTTGATAAAAAGCAGAGGTTGAGGAAAATATACCGGGAAGTGTGGACTTCTAATAGCAATTAAGCCTTGAGGAAAATAAAATTAAAAATAATAATAAAGGAATAAAGTGAGGAAAGCACATTCTGCAAAATGATTACAAAAGCCCAAGCCTTTGAGTCACTGGTCCGTAGGGGTATCTTGAAACCCGGTAACTTGAGTCTACCAGCTCGGGATTATCGACCAAACTCGCTACACGAATGCAAAAAGGGTAAAAGTGTCAAAAAAAAGCAAATGTGTTGAATCACGGAAGAAAAAAAAAATACTCAAGGCCCAAAGCTAAAAGAATGATCCATGCCATGGTTGATCCGAATGATACTTCACCACCAGAGGAGGCGTGCAAAATAATTCAAGTGATAAACATGTAGAAGGGTTAGTGGTGTGAATGTTGGAGGAACAAAGATCAAGTCATATTTTTAATGAGTTAGATTTATATAATGAGCATGCAACAATTCTTAGTGAGATGTATAAGGTTGAGGTGGAGATATTAAGAGCTAGTAATGGAATGTTGATTTAAGTCTTTGTGGGTGTGTCAACTGAAAACCCTCACGAGACAAAACTCGTCCTCTAAGGAAACTTGGAGGTTTAAAGGCTTGTTCCACATGCTAAGTGCAACCGTGATTCCTACGAAAGTGAGTTAAGATTTCCCTGTTTTTATTTTTCGTATTTTCAGTTTTGCTAGGGACTAGCAAAATCTAGGTGTGGAGGTATTTGATGCATTGCATACATTGCATCATATGTCTTTCATTTAGATCACTTTTATATCAATAAATGCTACTAAGGTATGTGTTTAGTCTTATTTACAGAATACATGGACCTGAATGCAATTTACCCACATCTCGAGCATAAACGCGTGCAAAAGACTCATTTCTATCATAAAGACCAAGTTCAAGTTTATCAGGTTACAAATGGAAATGTATCCAAGCATAAAAGCATTCAAGATCTAATTACAAAAAGAACAAAGACTTAAGCACAAAAGTAGTCGGGGACTTAATTGCAAAAAGTCAAGGACCTAATTGCAAATCACGAGTAGCTTTTATTATTATGGAGAAAATCTAAAGAAAAATCAATGTGAATCTCCATATATATAAAGGAATTAATCCGGAGCTCAAAAGAATGGAAAGAATCAATCTAGACGCGCAAAGGAGGATCAAATCATACCATAAACACACAGGAAAAATCTGGATCGAATCCGAGCCAAAAAGGTAGCGATTCTGCCGCACCTCATGTACAAATTGCGGCGATTTAGCCGCACAAAAGTCGATCCGTGTGCTCAAATTTTTACCAATGTTGTATTGACGCGTGTACGTTCCATTTATATATTGGGATCCCTTGTATCGGCTATAAATAGCCCCGAGAACGATGGTAGAAGGGTCCTTGGCCTTAGACCTAGTTTTTAGTTGTTTTTATTTTCAGTTTTGTACTCTTCACTTTAGTAATAAAATTCTGTCTTTTATTTCTTGTTTTTACTTTTCTTTTGTAATGTCTCTAGGACCCCTTCTTCCTCCCTCTATGAGTTTCTAACTCCTTCCAAAGGGTGGAGGTGACGGATTTAGGGTGAAGAGAAGATGAATGAATGTTATTATTTTAATTTCGTGTTAGTATATTTTGATTACTTGAGTTTATGTTAAATCATTTATCATGTAATGCTTTATAACTAATATGATTTATTATAAGTTTCTGAATTCTCTAATCTAAACCTTAAATCTAAACCTCCACCCAACAGAATTCACCTCTTTGTTCTTGTTTTAGTTTTAATTGGTCTTGTTTCTTGCTTTAGAAAATTAAAAATCAAAAATCTCAAAACCAACTTATTTCTTCTCTCCTTCTTTCCCCCAATCAAAATCACATTAATAACAAATCTCTCCCTCCTTGTGTTCGACCCGTATTTGCCACGTCTCCATTGACGCCGTGCACTTGCGGTATAAATTTAATTCTCATCAAGCATATTTGTTGTGATATCCATCATCCACACTCACTCTAGGTTCCATCTAGAAGTCACACCAAATCTCACATGTTTTGGGCTTCAATAATCACCCAAACCTTGCTCGAAAACCACTCAACTTCAGCAAGTTTATGTAAAAAGGTTAACCGAAACATAGCTTTTGTCTCACCGTTTGTAAACAACAAATTTCTTGGTTGAACGGTTGACCATTCTTTGGTTTTCAAATTTCCATTTCGAACCATTTTCTTGTTGTTATTCTCCAATGACTATTTAGACCTTAGGTCGACCAGACCACACATGGTGGTCGATCGAATCAGACCCAAGACTAGATAGTATTTTTTCTTGAAATCATCCAACCATTTTTGCCCTAACGATCAACCGATTATCCGGCCAATATAGAGACTTCCAGTTTACACTGCGTTGGTCCGAGCAATTTGCCTTTTGTTCAGCCGTTAACTTACAACTTAAGTAAACAGTCGAACAGAAGTGACCAAAGAGTCAAGTGATTGGCACCAGAGTAGGAGATCACTTTTGCTTCTTTTGTTGATTCCTTTTTTATCCCTTTTGTCTTTACCCCAGCAACTATATGGATCTTAGGGTTTATAAATAGGTGTTCAAACCCTAACTTCACACATCAATTACACTCCTTATTGCTCTATTGATTGAAGAGAAACATCTCCTACTCCAAAGTTCAAATCCTACACACTCAAGCCTAAACTTTCCACTTGTGTTCTTCACTCCTATCATATTCAAGTGTGCTCAAGTGTAGTGTGTTTAAGAAATACTCAACTCAAAGGATATTAAACTCAATTAACATATGTAACCCGACGAAGAATCACTACCCACCTTAGCAAAATTCATATTCCTTATAACTAATATTTAGGCTAAAAAATACTATAAGGTGATGGTGTGAATTTAAAAGTTCCTGATGTCAATTTATTAGGTCTCGAGAACTAGGTTTACTAATAACCAAATTGAAAAAATGATCTTAAAAAGTGCTCAAAACATGATGAAAATGATACTCAAACGAACCACCTTGTTGAGAGGAATTCAAATCTCTATTTACATTTCTCAAAATCGTCTTATGGTTATATAAATACGAGATTAACAAAAATTAGTTTGAAGATGTGCTATATAATTGAACAAAACAGAAGGACTAAACTGCAAAATTTCCAATACCATAAAATAAGATGTAAGTAAATTCATCTCCTAATCACGTGTTGCCACGTGGATCAAATAATAATCCATGTTTCCAAACAAAATCAAATAAGATCATCCACTTGCTTAACCTTTAAAACATCACAAACATATTACGACAACATCATAAATAGGATCATCTACTTGCTTAACACAATCTTAAAATCAAACAAAATATGAAAAATACACCGAAAATCCACAACATAATTCGAACATGCTTAACACCTACATTGCTGACAATGCATCTAAAACCTTTGGTCATAGCTTAGTCTTCCAATGCGTCGAACGTTTCTTCCTTGACCTACGAAATGACACAAATTAGTAAGACGACATTTTATTTATTGAGAACCAAATTAAACAACCTACAACACAATAATCAAGAAATTATTATTAAACTTGAGAAAAATCTTACATTCAAATTGTCGTAATCATGCTACCGTCTGGAAATTTCACATTTTTATTTTCTTCAACCAAATAACAATGCTGAAAAAAATACATGACCTTAAAAATATCACTTAAGACAAATACAATAGTAGTTGCTAACTAAACCAGTAAATATATTTATACTTTCTAGACAAGAAGGCCCAATTTTCCTTGAGTTTGACTTGGGTTCCAGCTAGACCTGTCAATTGGGTCGTGTTCGTGTACTATCGTGTCTGACAGTTCTGCATTCGTGTCAGGATTTCGTGTTATCGTGTATAGTATAAATTGAAAAGATTTCATCATGTTTAGAATGAAAATAGTTAAGTGACATGTTATATTGATATTTTTCATTCTAAATAACATCATAATTGACTATAATCAAGTAAAAACAATTGATTATCTAACAAAAGATGTAGTTCGTGTCTGTTTCGTGTACAAAAATAATTTATCGTGTGTATCGTGTCGTGTTCGTGTCAAATCGTGTACCAATTATTTTATATTTATATGTTCACAAACATCGTAATAAATCATTTCAATCATACAAAAAATTTCGTGTAAAGTCGTGTCTATATCGTGTCTCATTATCGTGTCGTATCCAAAATTGACAAGTCTAGTTCCAGCATAGGCTGCTTCATGGCTACAAAGTCACTAAAAGAAAACCAACTGTACTGACTCCTGAAGTGCTTTATCCTGCATGATCACAGTCTATTACTAAGCTGCCTCAACTTTAGCAGGGGTCTCATAATGTAAATTGAATAGCTGAAATAAATAAATGCTTTCAGAAACAATCTCTTATGTGAGATGAACATATATATACCCCGGTGGAGGAAGAGCAAAAATAGATATCTTCAAATCCCAACTTATATCAACTGACACATGGCTATATATGCACGATATCAGTGTCTGTTATGTGTTCTAAAGGTGCATTTACATGTCCAGAGAGAAAAAAAGTGTGATAGATATAAGTTTCTCAGATACTCCATATTGATCTAATAACTGCCATACTAAAAAAACTCTTAGAATCTGTTGTGGATTCCTGAGTTTCAGAGTTTTAAAGGATTTGATCAACTTCCGAAAAAATCCTACACGTTCCCAATTCTAAGTCCAGTGCAGCTGTGCAGACCTGCATGCATGCTATCCAAGCATAATGCATCCAATGAGTTCTTAAACCTAGGTCCTCGAATGAAATGATGAGTGGATCATTCATCTGTGAGATAATTTGATCTACCACCAAATGAAAAATATAAATTTGGGATCAACAATGATGTAAATTCTTTGTCAAAGCAATTGGATTCTCCTAAGGAAAATACAGGCAAAGTAAAGCATTAACTGCATCAAGACTCACTAGGAGAATTTTGATAGTGTTCCTTATATCACTTGGAAACTTTACTCCCGTCTCTCTGCAGTATTAACTATTGACAAACAAGACATCTGTTTTTTACCTGCAAAACCAAATGAATATGCTGTAGAAAGATATCTGAACCACCTTGCTTGCCTACTAAAATTCAAATTTAGAAATTATAAAAAGAAGCAACATCCTTACGCTTAAGCTCCAGTTGAAACTTCTGCAATGTGGTCAGCACATCGAATACAATGATAGCATCACGAGATTTAGGAAAAGCTTATTCTTCTTTAACATGCATTAAGAGGTTAATCCTCTTTCCAAGCATTCATAACATGATGACCGAATTCACAAAGGACTTATAAATAAACTAAAAAAATAAAAATAGATGACCTAAAAATATAAACAGATGACCATTTCAAAATATAAAAAATGCATCAAGAACTAGATGACCTAATTTTAACAACAATGTGTAGTTGTAGGTAATATTTAGTCAATATGTAGTTGAACTGATGAGATTTTATGCAAGAAGCTTAGATTCACAAAGGATTTATGTCACAAATAAAAAAATGTAAATAAGCATCATGATTAGTGAAAACATATATAATAGTTTCGTGAGAAGGAGACGTCGGCGAGGATGAGGTGATGGCGAGGCAAGAAGGAGGCAAGGGCAAAGAGTAGGTGTAAGGGTTTTGGAGGTAGATTTTGATTTGGTGTGAGGTGAGGGTTTGGGAATTGGGAGGATTGGGTAATTGGATATTTGAGTTTGGTTTATTAAATTGGTTGTTGGGTTTGCTAAATTGATAATGATTTTGTTAAATAAGTTTGCTAATTGATAGAATAACTGGATAGAGTAATCGAATCTCGAGCGATAATCAAACGAGCACCGAGTGAATGTGGTATGCTCGTACTCGGCTCGTTTAGGTTGTCGAGTGGATTTCTTTCCTCGTGTTAGGCTCATTACTAATCAATTCGAGTCATGATTCGAGCAAAATCGAGTGAACATCGAGCGATCTACCGAACCCAAGCAGAACTTGACAACCCTAGCGACTTACCAATATGCATGAAATGTTTTGTGCAAAACTGCAAATACCAGTTTTTCCAAGGAATTAGATCAAGTGTATACCCATATGTTCTTCACTCGATTAATTTTTTATAGAAATGCATGTGAGTTTTAGTTGTGAGTAATAGTTTCATGCATGTTGAAAGATACGAAGCGACACACCTCTTCACCATCCGATGCTTCCCTTCTCCGACCGACGTGCCTCCTCACCGACCGACGCTTCCCAAAGCTCCAACGGAAATCCAACTCGAATGTATATATAAACATTTGTATTCAAAATTCAAATTAAGAAACAACAGAACATTATTTTCTCCCCAAAACCCTCGTTTCTCAATATGGTATCAGAGCAATCGCTCCATCATTGGTGAACCTCAGAGTGCCCACTACTCATCATCGGAACACCTCAGAGAAAACCAAACCAAACCAAAAAAATACCACCCATCATCTTCGCCTCTCAAGGGGATTGAAGGTGATAAACAAAACCCCGACACCCAAAACCCTTGAAGGAAAATCAAGGAAAACATGACGGATCTGGAAACCAACGCCCCAAAACTGGTGTCTCAGCTGCTCAACGAACAGAATTATCTGTCATGGGCACGTGCTGTCACACTGGCTCTCAGCGGAAAAGGGAAGTTGGGGCACATCTCCGGAACAACAAAGAAACCAGACGAAGATGACACCGAAACAAAACAAGAAGAGTGGCAGGCGATGGACCACCTTGTAATGTCATGGGTGATCAACTCCATGCAACCAAAAATCGAGGCCATCTTCCTTTACAAAAACTCGGCGAAGGAGCTATGGGATGCGGTTCAAAACATATATGGTAAAGCCCACAACTTCGCTAATATTTTTAAACTAAAACATGATCTGTCGCAGACGAAGCAGCAAGGACAAACCATCACGGAGTATCTCGGGAAACTGCAACGTGGATGGGACGAACTCGCTATCTACGAACTGACGACCACTGACCCAAAACCCTACTCGAGCGGAAAGAAAGGGATCAAATCTATCAGTTCCTCATCAGACTCGACGGCAGCTACGAAGCTATCCGGAGCCAAGTCGTGATGACTTCCAACCTTCCTGATCTCGCGTCCATCATCGCGATGATCCAACGGGAGGAAACCGGCCGGACCACCGCTCAGATCGCTGACCGGTCAGAAACTCAGGCGTTCTTTGCCCGAAAACCCCCAAATAAAACCAAAAAATATGGAAATAAACCACAGGAAACATGCGACAACAGTAAAAAGATCGGGCATAACAAGAACTCATGCTGGTTCCTACATCCGTATCTCCGACCAACAAGGGAAGGAGGAGGAGATCATCGGAACAGAAATAGGAATGGCGGACCAATAGGAAACAGCGCGGTGGCTAACCCTAACATGGAAGAGGAACGGAGAAAATGGGAAGGCGAATTGGTCTCTCGCTCGGATCCGCGGGGTTTTATAACCTCACGCGATTCTGGCGGATCCGATTTTTCTCAGGCCCAACCCAATTCCGCTAACAGATCAGATGCTCCACCCGTCGGACCCAGATCTAGTTCCAGACCCGACCCTATTCCGTTGGATCAGTTGCTGGCCCACCTCAGCGGATATTTGCAATCCACCCCTCAAGGTTCAGGTAATTGCGCAGGTATAACACTTTTTCCAAGAAATTTATCTGCATACCAATCAGATAAAAACTTAGCAAAAATAGGGCATGTAAATATTGATCAATGGATAATTGATTCCGGTGCTACTGACCACATGACCGGAAACTCTAGTTTACTAAGAAAACCCAAAAATCATGTGAAATCATCTAACAATTTTGTGACTGTAGCAAATAATAATCAAGTAGAAATAAAAGGAATAGGTGAAACCACCATATTAAATCAAAAGAACAAAAATATTTTATATGTCCCAACATTTACTTCTAATCTTCTTTCGGTAGCAAAAATTACACAAAATTCATATTGCAATGTTATATTCACCCCGAATGATGTATTTTTTCAGGATCGAACTACAGGGAAGACGATTGGTAAAGGAATCTATACCAATGGGCTCTACATTTTAGAAACTCCGAACAAAACTTTTCACACCTCTAGTATACCGAGTCATGTCCTTTGGCATAAGCGAATGGGACACCCGTCTCATCTTGTTTTAAAATCGCTATTTCCGTTTATTTCATCTGATTATGCATGTGATGTCTGTCAGTATTCCAAACAAACTAGACTTCCTTTTTCTATCTCTAACACCAAATCAAGCTTTCCTTTTGAATTAGTCCACTCCGATATTTGGGGACCCGCTCCGGTTGAGTCTTACAACGGTTTTAAATATTTTGTGCTATTTATTGATGACTTCTCACGGAACACTTGGACTTATCTCCTCAAAAACAAATCAGATTTTTTGTGAATTTACAACATTTGTTGAAAATATGTATGATTTTAAAATCAAAACCTTAAGGACAGATAACGGGACTGAATACACCAGTCACAACTTTCAAAAAAATTGAAAATCAGGGAATATTACACCAAATGACATGCATTCACTCCCCTCAACAAATGGAGTTTCTGAAAGAAAAAATCGCCATCTCTTAAATGTAACTCGATCCCTACTTTTTCAAAATCATGTTCCCAAACGTTTTTGGTCCGATGCTGTCTTAACTGCTACTTATCTAATAAACCACCTTCCTAGCCCTTCTCTTCAAAATAAACAACCACTAGAGATACTCTTAGGACGGAAACTAACCTAAGATCATCTTAAAGTCTTTGGATGTATATGCTTTGTTCATAAGAAACACATAGATAAATTTGATAGCAACTCTGTAAAGTGCTTATTTCTTGGTTATTCTTTCAACAAAAAGGGGTACAAATGTTTTGACCCCGAAGCTTGTAAAATGTATATCTCTCGGGATGTAATGTTTAGAGAAAATGAGTCTTACTTCAACATTGTCGGTACAACCGAGTCTCCCCCGGACATCACACACGTTCTACCTGAATTCAACATCAACCAAACTGAAGAAGAAGAAGAAGACGAAGAAGAACGAGAAGAAGAGCGAGAAGAAGAAGACGAAGAAGAACGAGAAGAAGAGCGAGAAGAAGGAAGAAATGAAGAAAGAGAAGAAAATAACGAAAGAAACGAAGAAGCCAGAAATCCACCTCCAACACCCCCAAGAAGATCTACTCGACCAACTCGTCCACCCACTAGGTTTAAAGACTTTATCACCTCACGAGTAACTTATCCCATTGAGAATTACCTAACCTATAAACAAATACACCCAAACTATAGGGCATTCTTAACCCAAATCAACGAAAACCTAGAACCAAAGAACTACGATGAAGCTAGTTGCAACCCTAAATGGAAAAAGTCATGCAAGAAGAACTTAAAGCCTTAGAAACTAACAACACTTGGACCCTTATTCCTAAACCTAATGGAACCAAACCCGTTGGATGCAAATGGGTCTACAAGATAAAATACAATAGCAATGGAACTATCGAAAGATATAAAGCCCACCTTGTAGCAAAAGGATATACTCAAACATACGGTCTTGATTACCTAGAGACCTTTGCACCTGTAGCAAAGATGAACACTGTCCGTATTCTCCTATCCATAGCAGTTAACAAGTGTTGGAAACTTTACCAAATGGATGTCAGAAATGCTTTTCTCCAAGACACTCTTGAAGAAGAAGAAGTATATATGATACCACCACCAGGATACAACACCTCTCCCAACCAGGTATGCAAACTCAACAAAGTCATTTATGGCCTGAAGCAATCTCCTCGGGCATGGTATGCAAAACTTAGTCACTTTCTTATCGCTTATGGTTTTTCAAAGTCTTCCGCTGATGCATCTATGTTTACTAGTCACCATAAGGGAGAAACTACCATAGTTTTGGTCTACGTAGATGATATCATCATTACTGGAGATAATAACGAAAAAATTAATCAAGTTAAACACTACCTAAAAAGGAAATTTGATATAAAAGACCTAGGCTTATTGAAATATTTCTTAGGAATAGAAATTGCATATTCAAAGAAAGGACTATTCCTATCACAAAGGAAATATGCCCTAGACCTATTAAAAGAAACAGGAAAACTTGGAGCAAGACCAGCTAATACACCCATTGAGGCAAATCTCAAAACCAGTCCAACTAACGGGGAGCATGTTAAAGATATTCATCAATACCAAAGACTTGTAGGAAAACTTATATATTTAACTGTAACCAGACCAGATATCACCTTCGTTGTTTGTATAGTAAGTCAATTCATGCATGCACCTCGAACATCACATTTAGATATTATTGATAGAATTCTAAGGTACATTAAACAAACCCCAGGACAAGGATTACTGATGAAAAATAACAATTCTAACAGTATCATTGGTTTTTCAGATGTTGATTGGGCAGGGAGCCATGATCGAAGATCAACTACCGGTTTTTGCACGTTTGTTGGCGGAAATCTTGTAACTTGGAGGAGTAAGAAACAAAAAGTCGTTGCCTGGTCAAGCGCAGAAGCAGAATATCGAGCAATGACATCCACCACCAGCGAACTCATTTGGTTAAAACAACTTCTTCATGATATGGGTCAAACTCACACTACAACTATAAACATGTTTTGCGACAACAATGTCGCCCGACACATTGCATCGAACCCCGTGTTTCACGAATGGACCAAATACAGTGAAGTTGACTGTCACTTCATCCGTGAAAAAATTCAGGCTGGAGAAATAGAAGTCTCATACGTCTCCAGCAAAGAACAATTGGCAGACCTCTTCACCAAAGTTCTAAGTCAGAAACCATTCAACACCATCATAAGCAAGTTAGGCACCTACAATCTCTTCCGGGTCCAACTTGAGGGGGAGTGTTGAAAGATACGAAGCGACGCACCTCTTCACCATCCGACGCTTCCCTTCTCCGACCGACGCGCCTCCTCACCGACCGACGCTTCTCAAAGCACCAACGGAAATCCAACTCGAATGTTTATATAAACACTTGTATTCAAAATTCAAATTAAGAAACAACATAACATTATTTTCTCCCCAAAACCCTCGTTTCTCAATAATGCATGACTATAAGAACTAGTACGAACAAATTCTTTCCGCAAATAAAAAACTCTACCAACCAAACCAGACCTAATTCCTCTAGAAAATCTCTTTAGTCAAAACTTTTGATGTTAGTTTCTGAAAGCTACGAAACTACAGAAAGGTCAGCTTTTGGTACTTAACTGCTTTTTATGAATGAGTTAGTTCATGCACCCAACAGTGATGACACCATTGCATTACCACGGAAAATGTTTTTGAGTTGCTTTGCATGTGTGGTGGTTGGTTGGACATGCATGTTTTGCCTTCACGGTTTTGGACCTTTTGGTTGGTGACAAAAGAAAGCTCTCTTTTCACGTTTCAATCAATGTCTTCCCACGAGTTTGGTTGTATCTGTGTATGCACGAACGATGCACATCATATAAATTGAACCAAAAACCAACCTAATGTGAACCAACTAGGTTGTGTTTGGTTGGGTCTAGGTTTCTACTTTTATGGATCAAGCCATGCAGTTCATAATTTTGATGACCATAATGGATATAATATGAAAATCCAATTTTTTTATAAGTTATCAGCACTATCTATAAATGTGTGTGCGCGCTAGGAACAACTTCAAAGCAAGTCGAATTCAATTAGTTGGGTCGGGTCGGATTCAATTCAAAGACAGGTCCGATTTGATTACTTCTAAGACCCCAATCGGAATACACCATGATCAAAATGCCAATTTCCCATATTATCCATTGTATGCATATATTTGAATATTTAGTTATTTCGCACACTAATAAACTGTATTTTTCATGTTTAATTTATAGAAGATTTGTATCCGTATTCCGAAAACTTTGAGTAAGTACCCAAGAAATAAAAAATCAAGAAACCCATATCCACAAGCCCCCATTGTGCAAATTTCCCACAAACATGGGCGCACGCGCGCGCCTACTGGTATCCATCCCTCAATTCCCCAACAAAAACTTCAGTCATCTCCTCAGACGTACGTCCTCCTCTTCGATCATCTTGTTCCACCTCTACCGCAGTCTGATATGTCGATGGAATCGCTAAACCACACGGTCGACTACGTCCTAAATGTTAGGACCCTAACCCGGTTTAGGGTTTAATTGATGATTAAGGAGGTATGGTGGGGCTTGACTTTTGTGGTGAGAGAGAGAGAGGTGATGGCGTAGGGGAATGGGCTGGGTGTGTAGGGGTGTGGTGAGGAGGTCGTGCACTGTAGCGGCGAGGGGGTTTTAAGGGTGCAATTCCTTTCTCTTCCTCTTTTCTTCTCCTTCCATTCTCTTCACTCCCTTCATCTCTTTCCAGTCGAGGCTCCAGCTGAGGAGTCGATCAGAGGAGGCGAGGACGTCGTGCGGGAGGAGGTCAGACGTCCGGAGGAGGAGGGGCGCGTGCTCGAGGTCTACCGGAGGCGACGTGCGTGAGCGAGCTCCGGCGGTTCGTCGTCGTTGGTTGACGTATGTCGTCTCATTAGTGTGGTTTTCTTGCAGCCCAAGCGTGGGAGAGGTGTTGGTCGGTCGGGGAGGGGTCGGAGACCTCTCCGGCAGCGAGTTTCTTCGTAAAACCTCGGCTGACGCGAGGTTGAAGACGACCAACGGTCGACCGGTCCCTTCGGGCGGTCGACCGAATGTAGTGTTTTTGCCCGACTTTAACCTTCACCGGTCGGACGATGCCGTTTGGCGGTCGACCGGTAGTGCGTATTTGCTGGTGAGTTGGGACTGCCTGTTGTGTTTCGGTCGACCGAGGTCTTGTGTTTGGTCGACCGGAACTTAAGTGTACTGGATTTTATTGCATGCTTGTTCGACCAATCGTTGGTTGCGTTCGACCGTATTATGACGTAGAATGCTAGGTTGACCCTGTAGGATTTCGGTCGACCGGGTCCCCTGAGTCGGTCGACCGATAGATCTGATTTTTGATGTTGACCAGACTCCGGATTTTGACCTCGTTCGGTCGACCGGTTTTAGACCTTTGTTCGACCGTTGGGGGGTTCTGTTTTGAGCGCAGCGGTAGACCGTTTTAGGAGTACGGTCGACTGATTCCTTTCTGGAACCGGTCGACCGAATCACCTCTTCCGGTCGACCGTTTGGGCCCAGGACAGAATTCCTGGTTCCCTTTTTGAATGCCAACTTTGTCCACGGAAACCCGTGTCCTCGCCTTGTGCGTGAGCCGGGAGGTGACGGTGGGCGCGTGATGCGTGCCTGCCCAGGGACCGCCGTTGGGAAGAGTGTGGGTGTTCGGGACGCGTCACCTCCGTGTATGGACTGTGACCTGAGATGGATTTTTTGGCACTTTGTAGTATAGCAGGCCTGAGGGATCGCGGATCCCAGTGTTGATGTTGTGCGGGCACGCAACTGGCGTTGGGTGAGGTGACTACCGGCCCACGGGCTATGGAGGTCGCTGCCCTGCTTTTATAGCGGCGCGGTTGGTGTTTGCGGCTCGAGGAGCCTGATGACCTGGCAGACTTCGGTCTGGACCGTCGATGTTGTGCCGGACGTTGTGATGGGCCACCGAGGCTGTGCCGGTGATGCCGCCGAGGTTGTGCCGGCGATGATGATTGTTGGGCCGAGGCTGTTCCGGTAATGTTGTTTTCCTCGGCTGGGCACCTACCGAGATGTTGTTGTTATACCTTCCGGGCGACGGCCCCGTTGGTCCATGTGGCTCCGACTACTGAGATTTGCAGATCTGTATTCTATCGGCGCGCAGGCGTGACAGAGGCTCCCTGCCGAACCCTTGAGTAGTGTAGCTGCGTGTGGGGGGTGCGATGTCGCGTGCTGTAAGGCTGCATGTGCCTGCAGTAGGTCTCCTCGGGAGACTCGTTGTTGATTGTCGGACTGATGTCCTGTTTTACCCTTCGGGGGAACTGCTTTCCATTTCTGTCGATGCCATGACACGCTCCTAGTATGATAGGTTCATTTGTGTAATGCATGCATATAGGTGAGTTGGCATACGGGGTTTCCTTCTGGAAACTCAGGCATTGTTGTTATATATTTTCAGGACCACAGTAGGTCCAGTTGGGTGGTGATCGGTGGGCACGCGCATTTTGGAGTCAGATCCTCTTCTCGGACCGCTGAGGTCGGCATGATTACGTTTTATCTTCTGTTGTCGTTTTGTTGTAATCATGTATTATTTTTGACAAACTCTGATGTAATTTTGTTGCACCGCTATTGTTTATGAGAAGTAACAGTCCCGTCTTTGATTGTTGAGTTCCTGTGTCTTGATCACAATTTTTAAATTTTCCGTTGTTTCGGGATGTTACAGCTTGGTATCAGAGCGGTCGATTCCTATGCGGTTCCCAATGAAATCACCCTTGTAGTAATAGGACTCATGCATTTTATATCTTTGGCATGCATACATGGCTGAAGTTGTGATTGTTTCTTCTGCCAGATGGCACCTAGGCGCGTGAGGAGTTCTCCACGCGATCTTGATCCCAGTGACGACACATCTGGTGCTCATTAGGACAGGTTGGGCGAGTTTCTGGAGCGTCAGGCAGCTCAGAGCGCCCAGGGCGGAGTGGGAGCTGAGCACGATCGGTTCATGCGTCAGCACCCGCCGACTTTTGATGGCAGGAGGGCCCAGAGGTTGCGGAGGACTGGATCTTCAAGATGGAGAAGATCTTCCGTGCTATTGGAGTAGCACCTGAGAGGATGGTGGAGCTGGCCACCTATGTGTTCGATGGCGAGGCCGCCAACTGGTGGAGGTCCACGTCCACGGTGTTGTTCGATGACCGTACAAATGTGAGCTGGGAGGAGTTCTTGGAGGTGTTCCACGAGCAGTACTTCCCCCAGCATGTCAGGGATCAAAAGAGGGAGGAGTTTATGTCGCTCGAGCAGAAGGAGATGACTTTGGCGAGTTACATCAGCAAGTTCAACGCCTTGGAGCGTTACTGCCCAGAGATCTGCGTGACCCCAGAATAGCAGGCGAGGAAGTTCGTGAAGGGACTGAGGCAGCCACTTCGTTCTCGGGTGATCAACAGCATGCCGCGGACCCTTGCAGATGCGGTGAAGCATGCTACGATCATCGAGCAGGACCAGAGGTAGTGTATTCAGGAGGCGCGGAAGGCGCCAGTGAGCACCGGTAGCAGAGTAGCTGGTCGTGGGGCAGGAAACCCGGGCAAGAGGCCCAGGTTTGATGGAGGAGGAGCACGTCAGTCTGGAGCGTGCACTTACTGCGGGAGGTTCCATCCAGGACAGGAGTGTCCCCGTTGGACTGGAGCGTGTATGGGTTGCGGTCAGATGGGGATTTTCGTCCGTGATTGTCCTCAGAGGCAGGGAGAGCCGAGCAGGAGGCCAGGACCACCGGCAGTAGGCAGAGGCGGAGGCAGCCGATCAGTTTTTTCACCGGGCCAGGGCAGGAAGACCGGGCGAGTCTTCACTATTCAGGCTGAGGAGGCGAGGGACTCCAACACCGTCGTGGAAGGTACGCTTTCAGTTTCTGGTTCAGTAGCTCGGGTGTTGTTTGATTGTGGCGCCACTCACTCCTTCATTTCGGAGAAGTTTGCTGGCGAGTTGGGTCGGACCCCTGTGCTGCTGACTGATGTTTTGGAGGTCAGCACGCCCATGGGTGAGGTGGGCACTATGGGGAGCTTTTTCCCCGGCACCACAGTTGCTTCGGGAGACCACGATTTTCCGGCAGATCTGGTCTTGTTACCAATGGTGGACTTCGACGTCATACTGGGGATGGACTGGCTGTCACAGTACGACGTGCGGGTCTTTTGCCGTGAGAAGAAGATCCTGATTCCGATGGAGGGCTTGCCAGATGTTCTGATCAGAGGTGCGAGGAGCAGAGGGGGTCGTCTGATTGTGTCGGCGGTTAAGGCACAGAGACTGATACAGCAGGGATGCAGAGTGTTTGTGGTCACGCTGGTAGTTCTTGATCCTGAGACGAGGAGGCTGGAGGACATAGAGATTGTGCAGGAGTTTCCGGATGTGTTTCCAGCAGAGATTCCAGCGTTACCGCCGCACCGAGAGATCGAGTTCGGCATCGAGTTGGTAGCGGGTACGACACCTCAGTCGAAGGCACCGTATCGGATGGCACCTGCTGAGTTGACAGAGCTGAAGAAGCAGTTGCAGGAGTTGATGGAGTCCGGGTTCATTCGACCGAGTGTTTCTCCATGGGGAGCGTCTGTGCTCTTCGTGAAGAAGAAGCATGGATCGTTGCGGATGTGCATTGACTACAGGATGTTGAACAAGGTTACCGTTCGGAACCGGTACCCTTTGCCCAGGATTGATGATTTGTTTGATCAGTTGCAGACGGCGAGAGTGTTCTCGAAGATCGATCTGCGTTCGGGTTATCGCCAGTTGCGGATCAGAGAGGCAGATGTTCAGAAGACAACCTTCAGGACGCGGTACGGCCACTACGAGTTCTTGGTGATGCCATTTGGACGGACGAATGCACCTGCAGCATTCATGGATTTGATGAATAGGACCTTCCAGCCGTACCTTGACAGATTTGTCGTGGTATTCGTGGATGACATCTTGGTATACTCGCCTGACAGGGAGCAGCATCGAGAGCACCTGAGGATTGTGCTTGGCATCTTGAGGGATCAGCAGCTTTATGCCAAGTACACGAAGTGCGAGTTTTGGTTGGATCAGGTGGCATTTCTGGGGCATATTGTGTCAGCGGATGGGATATCGGTGGATCCGGCGAAGGTCGAGGTTGTGACTCAGTGGAGAGCCCCGACGAGCGTGATGGAGATCAGGAGTTTCGTAGGACTGGCAGGGTATTACAGACGGTTCATTCAGGATTTCTCCAGACTTGCGTCGCCGCTGACAGCGTTGACGCAGAAGGGCGTCAAGTTCGTTTGGTCCCAGAAGTGCGAGGACAGCTTTCAGGAGCTGAAGAGGCGATTGACGACAGCACCTATTCTGACTCTACCGAGTGGCAGTGATGCATCAGGGATAGGCTTGGGTTGTGTCCTGATGCAGCATGGGAAGGTGGTCGCGTACGCTTCGAGGCAGCTGAAGGTGCACGAGAAGAACTACCCGACTCACGATCTGGAGTTAGCAGCAGTAGTTCACGCGTTGAAGACCTGACGGCACTATCTGTATGGCGAGCAGTTCGAGGTCTTCACTGATCATCAGAGTCTGAAGTATTTGTTCTCGCAGAAGGAGCTGAATATGAGGCAGCGCAGATGGCTTGAGTTCATTAAGGACTACGACTTCACCATTTCCTATCATCCGGGGAAGGCGAATTCGGTTGCCGATGCGCTGAGCAGGAAGGTGGAGGTTTCAGTTGTGAGTCTGTGCATCCAGGAGTGGAGGCTACTCGAGGCTTTGTCAGAGTGGAGACCGTTCACCGAGGGTTCAGAGGGAGCAGTGATTGCTGGGCTTCGGGTGGAGCCACAGACTGTCTCACGGTTGGTTCAGGCTCAGCAGGGGGATGATGAGTTAGCTGGTCTGCTACAGTTGGCTTCCAGAGATGGATCAGATTTCAGTGTGGGGGTTGATGGTGGTCTGAGGTTCAGGAGTCGGATCTGGGTGCCGAAGGTAGATGGGCTGAGAGATGACATCATGGAGGAGGCACACAGAGCTAGATACACCATTCATCCGGGGAGCACGAAGATTTATAAGGACCTGCAGCGGACCTTCTGGTGGAAGGGCATGAAGAGGGACATTGCAGAGTTTGTGGAGCGATGCTTGGTCTGCCAGCAGGTGAAGATTGAGCATCATAGGCCAGCAGGACCGATGCAGTGTATTGAGCTTCCTGAGTGGAAGTGGGAGCACGTGACTATGGATTTTGTCACGGGACTGCCGAAGACGAGGAGATTCCACGACGCGATTTGGGTGATAGTCGATCGACTGACCAAGTCGGCGCACTTCTTAGCGATCGGGACCACGTTGCCTTTGGAGGGTCTGGCTAAGTTGTACGTGGAGGAGATAGTCAGGTTGCATGGAGTGCCAGTGAGCATCATCTCCGATCGAGATCCTCGATTCACTTCCAGATTTTGGGGGAGTCTGCAGCAGGCTTTGGGGACGCGTCTGAGGTTCAGTACAGTGTTTTATCCGCAGACCGATGGTCAGTCAGAGAGGACGATTCAGACCTTGGAGGATATGCTGAGAGCATGCACACTGGATTGGGCAGGGCACTGGGATGAGCACTTGCCGCTGATAGAGTTCGCCTACAACAACAGCTGCCACTCGAGTATTGGGATGGCACCGTACGAGGCATTGTACGGGAGGCCTTGCAGATCACCAGTATGCTGGAGTGATGTGGGCGAGAGGCAGTTACTTGGGCCAGAGATCGTGCAGATGTATGCAGAGAATGTGGATGTGATCAGGAGGAGACTGGCCACAGCGCAAAGCAGGCAGAAGAGTTATGCAGATCGACGCAGACGAGTGCTGAGTTTCGAGGTGGGCGACCATGTGTTTCTGAAGATTTCCCCAGCCCGAGGTGTGATGAGGTTTGGGAAGAAGGGGAAGCTCAGTCCGAGATATGTTGGGTCGTTTGAGATCCTCGACCGAGTTGGAGAGGTTGCCTACCGGATTGCATTGCCGCCGCAGTTTTCAGGTCTGCACAATGTCTTCCATGTGTCTATGCTGAGGAAGTATGTGGCAGATCCGTCGCACGTGATTGAGATAGCAGTGCCAGAGATTCAGCAGGACTTGTCGCTCGAGGAGAGGCCAGTCGAGATTGTTGATCGCATGGATCACCAGCTCAGGAGGAGGACCATTCCGATGGTGAAGGTCAGGTGGCAGCATCACAGCGAGCGCGAGGCCACTTGGGAGATCGAGGAGGATGTCAGAAGACAGTATCCAGAGCTTTTCGGTGAGTGTTTGCTTTTATTTCGGGACGAAATCCTTTTAAGTTGGGTGGATTGTTAGGACCCTAACCCGGTTTAGGGTTTAATTGGTGATTAAGGAGGTATGGTTGGGCTTGACTTTTGTGGTGAGAGAGAGAGAGGTGATGGCGTAGGGGAATGGGCTGGGTGTGTAGGGGTGTGGTGAGGAGGTCGTGCACTGTAGCGGCGAGGGGGTTTTAAGGGTGCAATTCCTTTCTCTTCCTCTTTTCTTCTCCTTCCATTCTCTTCACTCCCTTCATCTCTTTCCAGTCGAGGCTCCAGCTGAGGAGTCGATCAGAGGAGGCAAGGACGTCGTGCGGGAGGAGGTCAGACGTCCGGAGGATGAGGGGCGCGTGCTCGAGGTCTACCGGAGGCGACGTGCGTGAGCGAGCTCCGGCGGTTCGTCGTCGTTGGTTGACGTATGCCGTCTCATTAGTGTGGTTTTCTTGCTCCCCAAGCGTGGGGGAGGTGTTGGTCGGTCGGGGAGGGGTCGGAGACCTCTCCGGTAGCGAGTTTCTTCGTAAAACCTCGGCTGACGCGAGGTTGAAGACGACCAACGGTCGACCGGTCCCTTCGGGCGGTCGACCGAATGTAGTGTTTTTGCCCGACTTTAACCTTCACCGGTCGGACGATGTCGTTTGGCGGTCGACCGGTAGTGCGTATTTGCTGGTGAGCTGGGACTGCCTGTTGTGTTTCGGTCGACCGGGGTCTTGTGTTTGGTCGACCGGAACTTAAGTGTACTGGATTTTATTGCATGCTTGTTCGACCGATCGTTGGTTGCGTTCGACCGTATTATGACGCAGAATGCTAGGTTGACCCTGTAGGATTTCGGTCGACCGGGACCCCTGAGTCGATCGATCGATAGATCTGATTTTTGATGTTGACCAGACTTCGGATTTTGACCTCGTTCAGTCGACCGGTTTTAGACCTTTGTTCGACCGTTGGGGGGTTCTGTTTTGAGCGCAGCGGTAGACCGTTTTAGGAGTACGGTCGACCGATTCCTTTCTGGAACCGGTCGACCGAATCACCTCTTCCGGTCGACCGTTTGGGCCCAGGACAGAATTCCTGGTTCCCTTTTTTGAACGCCAACTTTGTCCACGGAAACCCGTGTCCTCGCCTTGTGCGTGAGCCGGGAGGTGACGGTGGGCGCGTGATGCGTGCCTGCCCAGGGACCGCCGTTGGGAAGAGTGTGGGTGTTCGGGACGCGTCACCTCCGTGTATGGACCGTGACCTGAGATGGATTTTTTGGCACTTTGTAGTATAGCAGGCCTGAGGGATCGCGGATCCCAGTGTTGATGTTGTGCGGGCACGCAACTGGCGTTGGGTGAGGTGACTACCGGCCCACGGGCTACGGAGGTCGCTGCCCTGCTTTTATAGCGGCGCGGTTGGTGTTTGCGGCTCGAGGAGCCTGATGACCTGGCAGACTTCGGTCTGGACCGTCCGATGCTGTGTCGGACGTTGTGATGGGCCACCGAGGCTGTGCCGGTGATGCCGCCGAGGTTGTGCCGGCGATGATGATTGTTGGACCGAGGCTGTTCCGGCTATGTTGTTTTCCTCGGCTGGGCACCTACCCAGATGTTGTTGTTATACCTTCCGGGCGACGGCCCCGTTGGTCCCTGTGGCTCCGACCACTGAGATTTGCAGATCTGTATTCTATCGGCGCGCAGGCGTGACAGAGGCTCCCTGCCGAACCCTTGAGTAGTGTAGCTGCGTGTGGGGGGTGCGATGTCGCGTGCTGTAAGGCTGCATGTGCCTGCAGTAGGTCTCCTCGGGAGACTCGTTGTTGATTGTCGGACTGATGTCCTGTTTTACCCTTCGGGGGAACTGCTTTCCATTTCTGTCGATGCCATGACACGCTCCTAGTATGATAGGTTCATTTGTGTAATGCATGCATATAGGTGAGTTGGCATACGGGGTTTCCTTCTGGAAACTCAGGCATTGTTGTTATATATTTTCAGGACCACAGTAGGTCCAGTTGGGTGGTGATCGGCGGGCACGCGCATTTTGGAGTCAGATCCTCTTCTCGGACCGCTGAGGTCGGCATGATTACGTTTTATCTTCTGTTGTCGTTTTGTTGTAATCATGTATTATTTTTGACAAACTCTGATGTAATTTTGTTGCACCGCTATTGTTTATGAGAAGTAACAGTCCCGTCTTTGATTGTTGAGTTCCTGTGTCTTGATCACAATTTTTAAATTTTCCGCTGTTTCGGGATGTTACACTAAAGGTGGTCCTCATCGGTGACTCGGGCGTTGGTAAGTCGCAATTGCTTGGGCGGTTCGCGAGGAACGAGTTCGTGGTCGATTCCAAGGCGACCGTTGGGGTTGAATTCCAGACTAGGACGCTTATCATCGACCGCAAGACCGTCAAGGCCCAAATCTGGGATACCGCCGGCCAAGAACGGTATGTATGTACAAGGTTAAGCCGTCGTATTTATACAAAGATATTTACGAAGAAAAATATAAAAAAAATGATAGATCACAAAATTTGATAATAGACTACTTGTGTTAATGTGTTTATGGATGATATGTTTAAAAATCTCCTAGAAAGCTCAAGTCGATTTGAATCATTGGATATTATTTTCTTTCTCTTTACGTAAGTAACTCTCGTTGACTAGCACCATTTTGTGAAACTTTGGATATGATACATCTGATCGATACATTCTATTTTCAGTAGCGATTTCCTTTAAATCATTGAGATATATCATGCATCTGTATGCATATAACATTTTTCTCATTTTTCTCATTTTTGTTAAGCTAGAACTACATGTGTGTACCCTCTGGTAAGTATCAATGTTAGGATCTAACGTCGAAATAGAGAAATAAGATCGTGTCCCATCGCGCGTTTAGATTTGTTAAATTTCTTCTCACTTCGATAGGTTCACCCGTTTCAGATCGCATATTGATAGATTCCTTATTGAAAAGATAGGAATTTTTGGTTGAATTATGCAATTTGTTTGGTTTCAAAAAATATATCAAAAAATGAGAAGGTTTTCTTAAATTACAAGACTTCTTTTATTGTGTTTTATTTGTCGTTTGAGGGTTCCCACTTCCAAGGTAAAGGAAATGAACTTCGGATCCACAAAATGTATGAGTGTGCCACCACTCGCAATTTCACAACTGATTAAATATTTTTAGGCCTAATTATTGAGACTGCTTACATGGTGTATAACATTACAGCATGGCAGAAGGCAATAATTAAATACAATTTAAACCCAAGAAAAGCTAACTTCAGTCAGACTATCAATTATAATATTGTCTTGCGTAGTTAAAAAATCTAACCACCGATTTCAAGCCTAAGAATTTCAAATCACATTCAAATATATGCTCTTAAAATCACATCTACTAAGACCATTTGAACTTTCAGAGTAATGTGCATGTACAAACCAGAGAGAATTATAAGAAAGAAGATAATGCATCTTAAAATTGTTATTTCTTAAATTATTATTTCTTAAATTATATATGTAACATCCTCAGAGCAGCGGAAAATTTAAAATTTTAATAACACAATCAACAGAGGATCTTACACAAATAAAGGAACACAGGTGCACCAACATATAATATATATATATATATGAACATCAGAGTATACAAAAGTTGTGATTACATCAAAAGCATATACAAAGGATAACAGTAATCACATGACCTCAACTGAGAGAAAGCTGAATCCGGTTGCAGTGCTCCTCTCCTCGGTCACCACCCCCTAACGCCAATCACGGCCTGAAAGTAAACATGCAACAATGCCTGCGTTTCCAGAAGGAAACCCCGTATGCCAAACTCTAAATGCAATAATAAAATCATCCTAGCATACAGTTCTACTCAACAAGAAAAGCATCACAACAGGCTGGGCTCCAGAGCTCTCTCACCCAACCACAGCACACACCGCAGGTACGGGGCTCCAGGTCTAATCTCAACCAATCACCGCACCCACCACAGTCACGGGGCTCCAGGTCTAATCTCAACCAACCACCGCGACACACACTCGTCGCCAAGCTGGGCTCCAGGTCTAATTTCAACCAACCGCAACAACCACGACACGACCAATGGCTCCAGGTCTAATTTCAACCAACCCAAACGTATAAGGGGTCCAGGTCTAATTTCAACCAACCCCTACACGCGGTCCCTGCTCAGGCTCCAGGTCTAATTTCAACCAACCTGAACGCACTACGGAGCTCCAGGTCTAATTTCAACCAACTCCGTACAGACTAGCTGTGCTCCAGGTCTATTTTCAACCAACCACAGCTCTCACACAGTTACGGGGCTCCAGGTCTCTTTCAACCAACCGCCGCAACACCACAATTCTAAGCTGGGCCTCAGACCTATTTCAGCCAATCCCAAGCTCACACACGGTTACGGGGCTCTAGGTCTAATCTCAACCAACCACCGCAACCCTCGTGCACCTAGCACACTTGCCGGAAGAACATCGGCACCACAACTCGCCCCACACGGACGACCACGACAACAGCACCTCCATAGTGCAAAACAGGACACAAACGGTCGACCGAACCAAAAGTCCCGGTTGACCGAATCAAGCAAATACAGGGCAATCCACTTCGACCAGCACTCCATCGGTCGACCGACTCCCAACACCACACTCGTTCGGTCGAACCCAAATCAAGGGACGGTCGATCGTTTAGATGGTCAACTCCCGGTTCAACGAACAAAACGACCAATCGGTCGACCGACAAAGGGGTCCCGGTCGACCGAAAGTCACCAGGGAACAAATCCCACAACACCACAACGAATTCGGTCGAACGCCGAGCACATCTCGGTCGACCGAATCTGTCCAGGGAATAATCCCCCACACGCACCATGAATTCGGTCGAACGCCGAGCACATCTCGGTCGACCGAATTCCTCTAGAGCGTTCCCCACGCTCAGCGCACAAGTCCGGTCGACCGAACCCTCATTCGGTCGAACCGATCACTATGCTCACTTAAGTCACGGTCGGACGAAAATCAACGAGCGGTCGACCGTTTAGATGGTCTAAGCCCCCAAAGGCATTGTTCGACCGATGTGAGGCAGAGCCTGAATTCTCTTCACGAACGGTCGACCGTTTGCACAAACCGGTCGACCGATCAGGCAGTGAAATCTGTTGCACGTTTACTTGCGACAAGCCGGAAGGCCTACCGTCGACTTCCAAATACTCACACTACTTAAGTGAGCGAGATGACATACCTAAAGGTCTGAAGAGACCTTTGAAGAACCACGACGACGACTCCACGAGCGCGCCTCCCTAAAACACGATCCGTCGACGACTCTAGCGTCCAAACGACGATCAATCACCTCCTCGACACACTCGAGTACTCCAACTCCTCCACCAATCCTACCACCACGATCACAGGACACGTGAGGTCGAGAGAGAGAAAAGGAAACGCGAGGTATGGGTTAGCAAAACCACAACTCACCTCCGGCCACCACAACGACTCCGAAGAACTCCTCCACCACACACCGGAGATCACCACCACCTTCCTCGCCGGAGAGCACTGAGAGAGGGAGAGAACGCGAGTGAGAGGGAGAGACACGAGAGAGAGAGAGAGAGAGAGAGAGAGAGAGAGAGAGAGAGAGAGAGAGAGAGAGAGAGAGAGAGAGAGAGAGACTCACCACAATAAATATCTCCTCTAATCTCAACCATCCATCCATCCATCAATCTCCACCCCTCATCCAATCCACACCATCCTAGCCCTTCATCCATCCCTCTAAATCCCAGCCGTCCATCTCTAATCCCCTCTAATCACCACCTAAACATCAACAAAACACAATTAGGATAGGATTAGGATCAGAATCCCACAATCCACCCTCCTAAAAGAATTTCGTCCCCGAAATTAAAACTGAAGCTCACCAAACAACTCCGGGAACTCCTTCCGGACATCCTCAATCTCCCATGTGGCCTCTCGTTCACTGTGGTGGTGCCACCTGACCTTCACCATCGGAATGGTCCTCCTCCTCAACTGATGCTCTATCCGATCCACAATCTCAACCGGTCTCTCCACAAGAGACAAATCCTGACGGATCTCTGGAACCTCCAACTGAATCACATGAGAAGGATCCGCTACGTACTTCCTCAACATCGAAACATGGAAGACGTTGTGAATACCTGAAAACTACGGCGGCAGCGCAACCCTGTAGGCGACCTCTCCAACCCGATCGAGAATTTCAAACGACCCGACATACCTCGGACTGAGCTTCCCCTTCTTCCTGAACCGCATCACTCCTCGAGATGGTGAAATCCTCAGGAAGACATGGTCACCTGCCTCAAATCTCAGCTCTCGCCTACGCCTATCCGCGTAACTCTTCTGCCTGCTCTGCGCAGTCGCTAGTCTCTGCCTGATCACATCAACCTTCTCAGCATACATCTGCACAATCTCAGGACCAACTAGCTGTCTCTCGCCTACATCACTCCAGCATACCGGTGATCTACACGGTCTCCCGTACAGGGCCTCGTACGGTGCCATCCCAATGCTCGAATGGTAGTTGTTGTTGTAGGCGAACTCGATCAATGGCAGATGCTCATCCCAATGACCTGCCCAATCCAGAGTACACGCTCGCAACATATCCTCTAGCGTCTGGATGGTCCTCTCACACTGACCGTCTGTCTGCGGATGGAATGCCGTACTGAACTTCAACCAAGTCCCCAAGGCCTGCTGCAAACTCCCCCAGAATCTGGAAGTGAACCTCGGATCTCGATCTGAAATAATACTCACAGGCACTCCATGAAGCCTGACAATCTCCTCAATATACAACTTAGCTAGACCCTCCAGAGGTAAAGTGGTGCGAATAGTTAAGAAGTGTGCCGACTTGGTCAGTCGATCGACTATAACCCAAATCGCGTCATGGAATCCTCTCGTCTTCGGCAGCCCGGTGACAAAATCCATCGTCACGTGCTCCCACTTCCACTCTGGAAGCTCGATCCTCTGCATTAGCCCTGCAGGTCTCTGGTGCTCAATCTTCACCTGCTGACAAATCAGACATCTGCCAACAAACTCTGCGATCTCCGTCTTCATCCTCTTCCACCAAAAATTCCTCTGAAGATCTCTAAACATCTTTGTGCTGCCCGGGTGGATCGAATAGCGGGATCTATGCGCCTCGTCCAGAATGTCCTGCCTCAGATCTCCTCCCTTCGGCACCCAGACACGGCCTCTAAACCTCAGCCCCCCATCAACTCCAATACTGAAGTCTGATCCATCTCTGGCAGCTAACTGCAGCAACCCAGCTAACTCATCATCAGTACTCTGAGCCTGAACAATACTCGAGACCAACTGAGGCTCCACTCTCAGCCCGGCGATCACTTCACCTCGCGACTCATCGGTGAACGGTCTCCACTCGGTCAACGCCTCCAGCAGCTTCCACTCCTCGATACAAAGACCTGCTGTGGTGACCTCCACCTTCCTGCTCAAAGCATCAGCAACCGAATTTGCCTTCCCCGGATGGTACGAGATGGTGAAATCATAATCCTTAATCAGCTCGAGCCATCTGCGCTGCCTCATATTCAGCTCCTTCTGCGAAAACAGATACTTCAGGCTCTGATGGTCTGTGAACACCTCGAATCGCTCGCCATACAAGTAATGCCTCCAAGTCTTCAGAGCGTGCACCACTGCCGCCAGCTCCAAATCATGAGTGGGGTAGTTTCTCTCGTGCACCTTCAACTACCTCGAAGCAAATGCAACCACCTGCCCGTGCTGCATGAGTACGCATCCCAGTCCAACGCCTGATGCGTCACTGTAAATCACAAATCCACCACTGCCACTGGGAAGTGTCAGAACTGGAGCAGCCGTCAACCGACTCTTCAGTTCCTGAAAACTGTCCTCGCACTTCTGGGACCACACGAACTCGAGGCCCTTCCGCGTCAGATCCGTCAACGGTAAAGCCAACCTCGAGAAATCCTGGATAAAACGGCGATAATAACCTGCCAGACTCACAAAGCTCCTGACCCCTGCCACACTCGTCGGGGCTCTCCACTGTGTAACGACCTCAACCTTCGCTGGATCTACAGAAATCCCATCACCAGACACGATGTGTCCCAAGAAGGCGACACTGCTCAGCCAGAACTCGCACTTCGACAGCTTGGCATACAACTGATGGTCCCGCAAAATGCCAAGTACCACTCTCAAATGCTCTCGATGCTGCTCCACATCTGGCGAGTAAACCAAAATATCGTCAACGAAGACAATCACAAACCGGTCGAGGTACTGACTGAACGTCCTGTTCATCAAATCCATAAATGCTGCAGGCGCGTTCGTCAACCCAAACGGCATCACCAGAAACTCGTAATGCCCGTACCTCGTCCTGAAAGCTGTCTTCTACACATCTGCCTCTCTGATCCTCAGCTGATGATAACCGGATCGCAGATCAATCTTCGAGAACACCTGTGCTGACTGCAACTGGTCAAACAGGTCCTCGATCCTGGGCAAGGGATACTGATTCCTCACGGTAACCTTTTTCAACATCATGTAATCTATACACATCCGCAGTGATCCATCCTTCTTCTTCACGAAGAGTACCGGCGCTCCCCAAGGCGAGACACTGGGGCGGATAAACCCCGTATCCATCAGATCCTGCAACTGCCTCTTCAGCTCTGCCAGCTCCGCAGGTGACATCCGATACGGCGCCTTCGACTGCGGAGTAGTCCCAGCTACCAAGTCGATCCCAAACTCAATCTCTCTGTGAGGCGGCAACCCAGTAACATCATCTGCAAATACATCGGGAAACTCCCGAACAATCTCGATGTCCTCCAATCTCTCCGCCTCTGGATCTGGAACTACCAAAGTGGCCACAAAAGCTCTGCAACCCTACTGCAACAACTTTTGTGCCCTCACTGCTGATACGATCACTCGGCCTCCTCTATCTTTCGCCCCCCTGATCAACACATCAGGTAGACCCTTCCTCGGGATCAGAATTTTCTTCTCCCGGCACAAAACTCGAACATCGTACTGGGACAGCCAATCCATCCCCAGTATGACGTCGAAGTCCTCCATCGGCAACAAGATCAGGTCAGCCGGAAACTCCTGATCTCCCGAAACAATCGTGGCGCTGGGGAGGAAGCTCCCCACAATGCCCACCAGACCCAAGGGTGTGCTGACTTCCAACGTGGCAGTCAACATCGCAGGGGTACGACCCAACATGCTCGCAAATCGCTCCGAAATGAACGAGTGTGTGGCCCCACAATCAAACAGCACTCTCGCACTCAACCCAGCAACAAAGAGCGTACCTTCCACCACCGTGCTGGCATCTCTCGCCTCATCCGCCTGGATGGTAAAGACTCGACCGGTCCTCTGACCCTGCTGTCGCTGTGGCGTAAAAGGTCGGCGACCTCCGCCTCTGCCACCTGCCGGCTGTCCCGACTGCCTGCTGGACCCGCCTGGCCCACTCGGACAATCTCTGATGAAATGGCCTGGCTTACCACACCCGTGGCACACTGCGCGGCCCCAACACTCTCCAGAGTGAACTCTGCCACAACCTCTGCACGCCTCAGGCTGGCATGATCCACCTCCTCCGATCCGGGGCCTCTTGCCCGGGTTCCCTGCTAGCGGAGCACCCGGACGTCCACTGACCTTCCCCGGAGCTCTCCTGGCCTCAGCATAATTCTGCTGGTAATCCTGATCAATAATCGTCGCAAATCTAACCGCATCTGCCAGTGTCTGCGGCATACTGTAGGTCACCTGAGTACGGAGGTGCTTCCTCAGCCCTCGTATGAACTTCCTCGCCCTTTGCAGCGGCGTCACACAGATCTCCGGACAGTAACGCTCCAGCGCGTTGAACCTCCGGGTATACTCAGCCAGGGTCGCCTCTCCCTGCTCGAGAGTCATAAACTCCTCTCTCCTCTCGTCTCTGACATGCTCGGGGAAATACTGCTCGTTGAACTCCCGTAGGAATTCCTCCCAGCTGACCTCAGCCCTGCCCTTGAACACCACCGCAGATGTGGTCCTCCACCAGTTGGACGCGTCTCCGCCCAACACATAAGCTGCCAAGCCTGTCTGCCTCTCAGGCGGGCACTCAATCGCCTGCAGGATCTCCTAAATCTTCAGGACCCAATCCTCCACAGCCTCAGACTCTCCTCTACCGTCAAAGGTAGGCAGGTGTTGTTTCATAAAGCGGTCGAGCATCGCTCCTGCCGCTGCTGGCTCTCCTCTGCCTGACTGGCGATCCAACATCGCTCCCAGTCGCCCCACTGTCATAGAGCATCCGCCACTCCTCTGCCCAGTCCGCGCCCCCAGTCTCACTGCTGGTGCTACGGTCCCGTGGGGGAGGTCTCACACGTCTCGAAGGCATCTACACACATAGAACAGCACACATCAAAACCATGAATGCGTGAACTAATCCAGACTCTAAAACTCTAAGGGTGGTTTCTTTGGATAAGGACACTAGAACCGACCGCTCTGATACCAAGTTGTAACATCCTCAAAGCAGCGGAAAATTTAAAATTTTAATAACACAAACAACAGAGGATCTTACGCAAATAAAGGAACACAGGTGCACCAACATATATAATATATATATATGAACATCATAGTATACAAAAGTTGTGATTACATCAAAAGCATATACAAAGGATAACAGTAATCACACGACCTCAACTGAGAGAAAGCTGGATCCGGTAGTGGTGCTCCTCTCCTCGGTCACCACCCCCTAACGCCGATCACGGCCTGAAAGTAAACATGCAACAATGCCTGAGTTTCCAGAAGGAAATCCCGTATGCCAAACTCTAAATGCAATAATAAAATCATCCTAGCATACAGTTCTACTCAACAAGAAAAGCATCACAACAGGCTGGGCTCCAGGGCTCTCTCACCCAACCACAGCACACACCGCAGGTACGGGGCTCCAGGTCTAATCTCAACCAACCGCCGCACCCACCACAGTCACGGGGCTCCAGGTCTAATCTCAACCAACCGCCGCGACACACACTCGTCGCCAAGCCGGGCTCCAGGTCTAATTTCAACCAACCGCAACAACCACGACACGACCAAGGGCTCCAGGTCTAATTTCAACCAACCCAAACGTATAAGGGCTCCAGGTCTAATTTCAACCAACCCCTACACGCGGTCCCTGCTCAGGCTCCAGGTCTAATTTCAACCAACCTGAACGCACTACGGAGCTCCAGGTCTAATTTCAACCAACTCCGTACAGACTAGCTGTGCTCCAGGTCTATTTTCAACCAACCACAGCTCTCACACAGTTACGGGGCTCCAGGTCTCTTTCAACCAACCGCCGCAACACCACAATTCTAAGCTGGGCCTCAGGCCTATTTCAGCCAATCCCAAGCTCACACACGGTTACGGGGCTCCAGGTCTAATCTCAACCAACCACCGCAACCCTCGTGCACCTAGCACACTTGCCGGAAGAACATCGGCACCACAACTCGCCCCACACGGACGACCACGACAACAACACCTCCATAGTGCAAAACAGGACACAAACGGTCGACCGAATCAAGCAAATACAGGGCAATCCACTTCGACCAGCACTCCATCGGTCGACCGACTCCCAACACCACACTCGTTCGGTCGAACCCAAATCAAGGGACGGTCGACCGTTTAGATGGTCAACTCCCGGTTCAACGAACAAAACGACCAATCGGTCGACCGACAAAGGGGTCCCGGTCGACCGAAAGTCACCAGGGAACAAATCCCACAACACCACAACGAATTCGGTCGAACGCCGAGCACATCTCGGTCGACCGAATCTGTCCAGGGAATAATCCCCCACACGCACCATGAATTCGGTCGAACGCCGAGCACATCTCGGTCGACCGAATTCCTCCAGAGCGTTCCCCACGCTCAGCGCACAAGTCCGGTCACTATGCTCACTTAAGTCACGGTCGGACGAAAATCAACGAGCGGTCGACCGTTTAGATGGTCTAAGCCCCCAACCGACTTAAGACAGTGGACGCGGTCGACCGGCAAAGGGGACCCGGTCGACCGAATCTCTCCACACTTGCCTTCTATGCACGATCGGTCGACCGCCCCAAAGGCATCGTTCGACCGATGTGAGGTAGAGCCCGAATTTTCTTCACGAACGGTCAACCGTTTGCACAAACCGGTCGACCGATCAGGCAGTGAAATCTGCTGCACGTTTACTTGCGACAAGCCGGAAGGCCTACCGTCGACTTCCAAATACTCACACTACTTAAGTGAGTGAGATGACATACCTAAAGGTCTGAAGAGACCTTTGAAGAACCACGACGATGCCTCTACGAGCGCGCCTCCCCAAAACACGATCCGTCGACGACTCTCGCGTCCAAACGACGATCAATCACCTCCTCGACACACTCGAGCACTCCAACTCGTCCACCAATCCTACCACCACGATCACAGGACACGTGAGGTCGAGAGAGAGAAAAGGAAACACGAGGGATGGGTTAGCAAAACCACAACTCACCTCTGGCCACCACAACGACTTCGAAGAACTCCTCCACCACACGCCGAAGATCACCACCACCTTCCTCGTCGGAGAGCACTGAGAGAGGGAGAGAACGCGAGTGAGAGAGAGAGACACGAGAGAGAGAGAGTGAGAGAGAGAGAGAGAGAGAGAGAGACTCACCACAATAAATATCTCCTCCTCCTCTAATCTCAACCATCCATCCATCCATCAATCTCCACCCCTCATCCAATCCACACCATCCTAGCCCTTCATCCATCCCTCTCAATCCCAGTCGTCCATCTCTAATCCCCTCTAATCACCACCTAAACATCAACAAAACACAATTAGGATAGGATTAGGATCAGAATCCCACAATATATATAAGGCAATTGTATCCGACTGTCCGTTAGTTTCTGTTTTTTTTCTTCTTGAAAGTATTTTTTAATTAAATCCCAACTTTTACGTACATGGAAACGTATACATGGAAACCTTAATTGTAATCAAATTTCACAATATTGCTCAACCATATATAGTAATTAAGCACATTTCATGTTAAATAATTTTCGTGGAGGTGTTTGTTCATAGTTGTCATAATAAATATTCCAATTTTTAAAATAATTTCTATCATGGCATAAACCATCCAAACTGAATCGACTTAACTATTTGGTAGATTTTTACTTCTAAAATAATCAAAATCAAAGATAGAATCCCAATATTATTAAGTTATGACACTACAGGTACCGTGCGATCACAAGCGCATACTACAGAGGAACAGTGGGGGCGATGCTCGTCTACGACGTAACAAAACCCCAGACATTCGACCACGTGACTCAGTGGCTCGACGAGCTCCGGAGCCACGCCAACGAGAACATCGTCATAATGCTTGTGGGCAACAAGTCCGACCTAAAGTCCCGACGCGTCGTGTCAGCTGACGACGCCCAGGACTTCGCCAGCCGCGAGAACCTCTTTTTTCTCGAGACATCGGCCCTCGACTCGACCAACGTCGAGGCCGCCTTTGTCGCGATACTAACCGAGATATATGTGGTTGTTAGCAAGAAGAACATCAGTGCTGGGACTAATGGGCGGGAGATTATAAATGGGGCAAATTTCAGGGGGGACTCACATTGCCGTTACTGGTATTGAGACGGGTTCTAGTGCAACAAACTCGAAGTGTTGTTACTCTTAGCTTGTTTGTTTGTTAGTTTTTTTGTTGAATTGAGGTTATATATACGCATGAATTTTTGGTGTTAAGATTAATTTGCATTGGAAAAAGAGTAGTAGTACTCTTGCTATGTATAAGAGAAATTATTTTAGATTTCTCGTTTATTTCACCGATGTAATTTTGGTAGGCGTATATTTCACCGAATTTTGAAGTGGTCAGAAGCTTTTTTACAGATGTTCATGATTTTAAAATTCAGAAGAATATTTGATTACTTTTTAGAAGAAATGTGATTATTCACACACACGTATATATTGTTGGTAGCAAGAATTTCATTTGTTAATGCATTGTGATCAATGATCAAGATTGCATTGTTGGATTTGGTTGGTATGGATTTCCATATGGATAGATCTACTTCAACTTCGTAACCGTCAGGCAGATCATTTTCATCATCAGATGGTAGTCTCGAACGTTCTTTTAAAAAAGACACAATCTTAGTTATCCGGTCCGACTTGGCCGTGGACAACTTATTCTCAACAGATGGTGGTCTCGAACATGCTTCTAACAAAGACATTATCTTAGTCATCTGGTCCGACGTGGCCGTGGACAACTGATTCTCATCAGATGGTGGTCTCGACGGTGCTTCTAACAAAGCCATGATCTTAGTCATCTGGTTCATCATGGAACTTTGATTCTCAAAGACGTTATTCAATTGACCTTCCATCAAAGTTGCTTTGCTTCCATCAATAGTTGTATCACTTCCATCGACAATTTCTTTGCAACCATCTACAATTGCGTTGCTTCTGTTGACTTTTGCGCTTAATCTATGTTTTGATGATTTAACTAACGTAATATTAATCACAATCAATTGTAGTATAACACACATTATGCATAGAATATATATTGTATTGTGTTAACATCTACAGGTGATCAATACTCAAGGAATAATGGAATGAAGTCAATACATGTAATCAAGCTATTTGAAAATATGTAATTTTGCCTTTATTTGAGTCTTAGGAATCTATATCAACTTAAGTATAAAAGAGTTGTAACATATTCACAAACACACTAGGTTCCTTATAGAAGTCACACACCAAACTTCACATCATTTGGACTTCAATAGATCACCCAAACAAAAGTCGGCAAATCACTCAAACTAAACTTTAACCTATCTGTGCAGAACGGTTGACCAAAACAAGTTTTCCGTTCAACTGTTTCTACCAGTTAACTGGTAATCCAAAACTGATTTTACCCAGTTCCACTGGTTGACCCATTTTGACCTTTCAGTCGACCGATATACTCGTATTATCAGGACGACTGTTATACTTGTCGTATTCTCCAACGGTCGTATTCGTATATATACACCTGACCCCTAAATTGTTTTTGGCCACCGGTCGAACATTTCCAAGAAACGGTCGACCGGATATAGACAATTTGCTTGTTCAAATTCCGTGTTATTTTCGGTCGGACGAATTCTATTCTTGTGTTCGATCAATCAACCTTTTACCTTGCCAAAACCCTCACAACGATCGACCGCCCCTTGTGTTCGTTCGACCATTAACTTAAGTAGTATCTGTCTGGTTTGACCACATCTTTAGTTGGTTCGAATGTTTCTTTATTTGCATAGAAATGGTCGTCGTTGAACCCGTGTCGGTCGACCGGTTTAGGACAGATTTGCTGAACTTAGTTTTCTATTTTGTGTAACTTACACGAGTCTTCACCAAATCTTCCCCAATGTCTATATCTTTGTAGGAGCTTCTAAATAGAAGTCCACACACCTTATTTACACAACTCTCCAACTTCTATTTGCCTCCTACATTAGAGACAATCCTCTCATTCCAAGAATCCAAAAATCCTACACTCCAAGCTTAAACTTCACCACTTGATCAAATTCCATATCCTACTCAAGTGTGGTCAAAGTTAGAGTATTGATACTTTTGTTCTTGTTGTTGTCAAAGTGTAAGGCTTGATCTCGGCCCGTAACGGTGATCATCCATCTCGGGTTGTGAGAGGAAGAAACCAAGCTCGGCGAGGATTGTTCGCGATCTTTCTTTGTAAAGGCATTATCTCTCGGCCCGGAATGGGGAGAGTACAGTGAAGATGTTAGCGGTGCCTGTATGATCGAGCGGAGCTTGCAAGAGAGGACTAGGACCCGGGTAGGGTGCCAAAACTCTATAAAAATCGTTGTCTTCCTTGTGGTTTGTCTATATTTCTCAACTTGCTTTTTATTGTTAATTTACGCTGCATAATTAAGTAGAGATTAAGGAATTTATTAGATTATTAGGTCATACACAATCCTACAACTTCCACCCTCTCCAACCTTTCTACCAGAAGTTGGTAAGCATGGGATGAGGCTGAAGCAGGGGTTGGTGCGGCTGCCTGAGATGAGGTTGTGATTGGGGTAGAGGTAGGGATAGTTGTTTCCTCTTCTAATGCATCATCTGCAAAAATGTTTGCCTCCTTGGCATTCTTAGCCAATCTCTTGGCCACCTCATCATCACCCTCATCAACATCCTCCTCGAGCTCAGGTGGTAGGGGGTCATCACACTCTGTAAGGTTGTTGTAATATTCAGCCTCCGATGTACGGGGTAACAAAAAAGTATACACGGTCAACTGCGAGGAATATAAAGCATGATATTAGGTTCAGTAACTAACAACAAGTCTAAACTATCGAGGCCTATCAAGCTCCTATAGAGCCTATCGACAATATAAGCACTCCAGCAAAAAAACAAATGTTTACTATCGAGCTCCTATCGATCCGATCAAGCACACTAAATAATCTGGTAACTAACAACAAATCTAAACTATCGAGGTTTGTCAAACTCATATCGAGCCTATCAAACAAACTAACTACTCCAGTAAATAAAAGAAAATGTTAACTACCAAGTTCATATCGATCATCTATCGAACCCATCGAATAATATAAGCACTCCAGCCAAAAAACAAATTTTTACTATCGAGCTCCTATCGAACCCATCAAGCAAACTAAATAATCTGGTAACGAACAACAAATCTAAACTATCGGTCTATCGAACTACTATCGAGCAAACTAATGTACTCTAGCAAATACAAATAGGAATTGACTACAGTGAAGACAAACTTACGCTTCTTTTTGAAGAAAACATGAGTGCATCATCCGCCTTCTGCAGGATATTTTTCTCATTGCTCGTCCAGCTAAGCATCCTGGGGAACTGGTGTCCCAAGTTCACAACATATTGGGTGGCGAACTGTTGAAAGGCATGTACACCCAATACTGTAACGCATGGGCATAACCATATATACTATTTTGGTCTCTTTTTGTTCCCCCTCACTTCATTCTTATTTTCGTAGTATTCTTTCTGCTTTATCATGTATTTTTAACATGATGTTAGCAGCTTCTTGTAAGTCGACTTCCCCCAGGGATACTTGAAGTAGTAGTCCAGGTCCTCAACCATCTTGACCATATCCGCCCATACAAATAGCTTGCCCCGTAAGGCATATAGAACACCTCAATCAAGAGGCATAATCCCAACATGAAGACGTTGTCGGCATTTGTACAGTTTTTGAATGTCGTCTTAACGTCAATATCTGAATTTTGGGTAGTCCATTGAAATAATCCCTTATTAGGCGGTCACTAGTACAATGCTCCTACAACTTAGCCTTTGACGGTACAGTGCTGAAGTTGAAATCGGTGATCAATGCAAACTTATATCTACTGCATTTGCACGTCCTAGAGCCCAAACAGAAATGAACATTGTCATCTCTACTATTGTGGATCTTGTGTAATAGTAATTGATGGGCAAGAACACCGGAGAACTGTAATTTGCTAACCTCAAATAATTGTCTAAACGAGGATTTCCTTGCCCTTTCCAGCAACTCGTACTCCCGAAACATCTATTTTATGTCATTCATAGGCTTACTGCCTCTGTATGTCACACGGTTCGGGAATGATCCTTGGTTGGCACTATTAACTTTGGCATTTGAAAAAATAGGAAAAAACCACAACTAGTAAAAAACATGGGGGAAATTTCAAAGGAAAAGGGTATCAAACTCATGCTCATCGAGCTCGCAGTTCTTCACAATCAAACTATTGTTATCGAGCTCACATGCAAAAGGAATCGACTAATATCGAAAATATTGAGGTCACAGGAAAAATAGTTTGATTTCCATCAAGCACAACTATCGAACATATCGTGTTCGCAGGAAAAACGGTCTGATTTCCATCAATCACAACTATCGAGTACCTATCGAACTACGATCTAACCTATCGAGCCTCGTCTGAAAAATAGGAAAACAGTTCCACTTCCAACCTAGGCAACAAAACTTAGATAATATCGATAAATGGAGGAAATTAACTACATTTTTTATTGAAACAATAACCTAACCTTATAAACTATATCAAGAATTCAAAAAAAACATAAACAAAACATGCTCTAAAATTGATCTTCGTCATCAGCTTCAATGTAGGAGTTGTTCGGCAGGGTACGACGCTGAGCTCGACTGACGGGTCGAGTGCAAGAGAGAAGGGATGCGCGAACGAGAGAGAGAGAGAGAGAGAGAGGACACAACGAATGCGTGAGAGAGAGAAACATTTGCAATTGTCGATAGAAAGAAACAGAGAGAATTATTTGCTTATTTAAAGGGAAAGAGAGAGAAGAGGGGAATAGACCCACAATTTCCCCACGATTTAGGCAGATGTATTTTGGGGAGAAGTGGAAACATAAGCATATTTTTCAGAGAAAGTCAAAGTGAGTTTTTTTCGATTTTGGGTCCCTTTGAGCATAGAAAAACTTTTTTTTTAAATTTGTGTAGTAACAATTGGTTTCGTGTCATTGAAAACAACAAAATTATTTTTCTACCACCGTTGTAGCATTGTTTCCCGTGTGGCCACTATAAAGTAATATATTTGCACTTATGCCACTACAAATCTTATTTATTTGTGTTTATGTCATTATTTTTTCAAACGGTGGCATTCCCTTAATTTTACACTTAACTCCATTAATATAAATTTATTTTTAATTGTAAATTTTGCAAAATTAACATTTAACAATCCACCAACTAGAAAACACATACATAATCAACATCTATTATTTTCTCGTTGTCTTCTCCACTCAGGTTCTTCTTTTTGTCTTCTTTATTTTCTCTATATATATCTCTCTCTCTTTTTCTTTTTTTCACTTTTTCTCTCTCTCTATCTTTTGGTTCCTCTCTTCACATCTCTTCTTTCTCTCTCACCGGCAAATAGTTAATTATTTTTTATTGTATTTTAAATATTCAAATTTTGCAAGGAAGAGACGAGAGAAGTAGGAAAAAGACGAGACAAGAGAGAGGAGTGAGATAGAAAAAAATAGGAAGAGAAAAAAATAGAAATAAAAAAGAGACAATACATGAACATGAGTAAAGAGAAAAGATGTGATGAGGAGAGAGAGAGGGGGGAAGTGAGAAAATGAGAATAGAATATAAGTTGAATGATGTTTTTTAGATTGTCCAGGGAATATCTTGCAAATTTGTAATTCAATATTAATTAAAAATTATTTAATTGTTGGATTGCTAAGGGTCAATTTTGCAAAATTTATAATTAAAATTTAATTTATATTAACGACGTTAGTTGTAAAATTAACGGGATGACATAAATACAAATATACATAGTTTTTAGTGACATAAGTGCAAATATATGACTTTGTAGTTGTCACACGGGAAATAGTGATATAGAGATAGCAGAAAATCAATTTCGTTGTTTTTCAGTGACATGCAAGCGATTTGCTCTTCTTATTTTGCGACTCAAAAATGGTTCTACCTTCTCAAACCGTGTTCACTAAGGTCATCCACTATCACAACCCAATTTTTCGACACTCTCTCTACTCCACATTATTATTATTTTACCTTTTTTATTTTACAACAATGCACAAACTACAAAATAAATTATTTTGGAAATTACTTAATCTAATTAAATAACAAGTATTTCGATTAAAGCCACACAAAAATTATTAATAAATAATAATTGACAACTACATATGACAATCATTAATATATTAAAATACATATTACAAAAACTTTGTTAATTTGCATTTCCTCAATAGCGTTGTCATATATTGTCAATCAGATCGGATTTCAAAGCCAAATGTTTCTGTCTATAAAGAACTCGACCTCTATTATCCAGATATTGGTTAATATCCACGATACGGTCGGTGGAATAATGAAAATGTTCCTCATTAGAACTTTCGTTAATGTTTGGAGGTCAATCCTGGATAAATTCATTTATATCAGCAAAATGATCGTAAGAGTCACATTCATCCTCCACAATCATATTATATATGATGATGCATGCAGTCATTATTTTATTAAGCATATCAGGATTCCATGCAATACATGGATTTATTCACGATCGCGAACCTAGCTTGAAGCACTCCGAATGCACATTCCACATCTTTTCGCACTGCTTTCTGAACTTGAGCGAATAATCTATCTTTCGGGGTTTGAGGAAGAATGCTTGATTGGATAAATACAGCCCATTTTGGATAAATATCATTTGTAAGATAGTAACTCATATCATACCGAGAACCATTGACCACATAAGCTATGGATGGCGCTCGACCATCCAGTATATCATTGAAAATCGAAGATCGTTGAAGGACATTCAAATCATTACACAAACCTGGGATACCGAAAAAGGAATGCTATATCCATAGGTCATAACATGCAATAGCTTCAAGAACAAGTGTTACCTTACCACTTCGTCCTTGATATTATCTCTTTCAAGCAGCTAGCAATTTTTCCATTCTCAATGCATACTATCGATGCTCCCCATCATGCATGGAAACCCTCTTTCCTCACCAACTTGGAGTAGTCTTGCTAAGTCCGTTGCAGTAGGCCTTCATAGATATTCAGCGCCTAAGTTGATGACACCTTAACAGAAATTTTTGAGGGTTATTTTTGTTGTTGTTTTGCTAAGTCATAAATACTCATCAACCGCTACACCATATGCTAGCATTCAGAGTGCTATAGTATATTTTTGTAATCCTGATATGCCAAGACTACCATTAGCGTCCGGCGTTTGTTGAAAGAAGACATCAGATGCCTCAAGGGTGGTTAATATTCGAAGGAAGGAAATCTTCGGCACTCGAAACCTTCTTCTGAAAATAAAATTAGAATACAAAGGGTTGTCTGTAAAATAATATGAAATTAGACGATTATAATCGGCCGTACAATCTCTGTCGTTATGAGTTCTTCTCCTCCTCCTCTTCGGAGCATTTGCAGTCAACTGAGGATTTAATAACTCTAGTTGTTTCAATTGCATTGCCCAGTGTTGCGTATCTCTCACTGAAGCTTGTCTCATCAGATAACGAAGAGGATGAACTGGAGCTAAAAGAAGAAATGTGAGAACTCATACTTGTGACATGAGAAATGACCACTTATTTATAATGCGCTCCATAGTTGTGAAAATAGCCACTACAAGATGCCTGATGAAGAATAATCCATATTGCTATAGAAGAACTCTGATTCTGCAGAAAACCCATGATTTTGCAAAAAAAACCATGATTTTGCACCTTTGTCGGACGAATCTACATTATTCACCTTTGTCCAACGAATCTACACTATTTACCTTTGTCCAACGAATCTACACTATTTACCGTTGTCCAACGAATCTACATTATTCACCTTTGTCAAACGAATCTACACTATTCTCTACACTTATGTGTCATTGAGTGTCTACACTTACTGAAGAACTCTATATAAACTCTCATCATGCACTTCATTTCTCACAATCACTTCTCCCAAATCTTTCTTCAAATTTGTCCAATACTTACACTGAAATGTTTCTTCTGACCACAACCGTGAACACATCGTCGAATGACCAATCCTCGTCCATTATTTCCCACCATATATCCACAATTCCCCTACCAGAATCCATATCAATCGTTCAAGCACTCACCATTCCCAACCTACCTACAATATTCACAACCTAACCAAAACATTGGATATCAACAACATTATGATCCTAACAGTTTCCCGACATACCCACAGAATCCACCCCCACAATATCAAAAGTAGGCACATATGCTCAGTGGGGAGACAAGTGCAAATGTAGCTGATGATACGGCTACTGACAAAGATGATGTTGACCCTGCCCACTCATCTCTCACAAAATAAGTCATCACGACCACGACAAGGAGAACAACAATCCACGAAGCCAAACTCCATATTGGAGGACGGAGCACTAATCTCGGCGTATATGGAAGTCAGCACTAATGCAGTTGTGAGGACCAACAAAAAAACTACAACGTTATGGAGTAGAATCAAATAAGTATACGACGAGTCATGCAGAAGCAACACAAACATGGTCATGAGAGTCACAGACTCCTTGAAAGGTCATTGGAGAAGAATGACATTAGCAGTTACAAAGTGGTGGTGTTGTTATGATGAAGCTCTTCAGCGGAAAAGGAGCGGACTCAACGACGAAGATGTCATCTGGGAAGCTCACAATATTTACGAGTGCACTTTTGGATTGAAATTTGTATTCGTTCATGCTTGGGTAATGTTACGCACGAACCCAAAATAGGAGTCAAATCGTTCAACATGGTCCAGTGAATGTACCACGTGGACGTTGACCGATGTGTCAACGAGAGGAAGCGGACAGTAATCCCCAAACTCAAACTCGGGCAAGAGGAAAAGCACAGATAAATCTACGGATAAGTCGACACCAATTAACTACGGGCCCTCACAACCCTTTTCTCGCCCTGAAGGTGTCAAAAAAGACAAGAAAAAGGTAAAAACTCCGACGTAAACTCCCTATCATGATCAGATTTATGAATTATGTGCTAAAATTGAATACGGTTCAAACGTTAGAGAAGAAGACATAAAGCTCGAGGAAAAGCGAGCAGAACGTTCAGAGTGCAAGTTGAAAATGAAGCAAGAAAACCGAAAGTTGGATATGATAAATATTTTGTTGAAGAATCCAAACCGAACATAGTTTGAAAATAAAATGCTCGAGAAATGGTGGATTGGGCAGAATGTAATGGGTTAATGTAGCCTAATTCATTTCGCAACGAAATAGGTCGTGTTTTGTTCGTCTTGTGTTTTATATTTTCATTAAAATTATATGTCATAGTTTATCAGTGTTGTCATTTATATTTCATATCGTTTAAAGTAATGTCATTTATATTTCGTAGTTTATCGTATTTTGTCGTAGTTTATCGGTGTTGTAATTTGTATTCCGTATCATTATAATTTATATTTCGTATTGTTTTATTAGTGTATTTGTTGAAGGATTGTAATTTAATTAACCTAATTTAAATTAAATGAAGATTAACAGGAATTTAGATGAACACAAAGTAAGTTTAATAAATCTCAAAAAAACCAAAAATATATATATTTAAAAATAGCATATTTATAATTAAAATAAATTAAATTTAAAAAAACAAATTTTAATGTAATTAATATAAAAATAAAACAAAACAACACCAAAAACAATTTTTTTTAAAAGGCCAATGGCCTAGTAGCACGTGGCCCCCACGCCAACCCAAGGGGTCGAGACACAGGTGGCAGGGCGCCTTGGGGTGCGACCCACCCCTTCATCTACCCCCGTTAAAGGGGAGGATCCTGGTCGCGACTGGAAAAAGGGCACCCACAGTCGGAGCCCTAACTCTTTCTCATCTCACAAGTATATGTGGGATTTTACAGGAGATTATTTCGTAGTCCAACTTGCTACTTGATGTATCTTAGTGGCGTGTTAGATCATTGTTTGACTTACACCATCTTCCTTACTATACCTTCAACTAAAATATTTTTGGGTTTTTTGCTTACATGTCATTTCAAAACACCATATATCCGTTTATGTCATCAATATATCGCTATTTGTATTAATGTCACTAAAAATTATAATTTTTTTATTAATGTCACTAAAAACTATACAAATTCCATTAATGTCGTTCCGTTAACTTTTTCCGTTAACAACGCTACTGTTCCGTTAACAACGTTAAACAATTATTATTTTAATAGATATATTTACAAATTCTACCTTATATAATTTAATAACTTAGAACTCTAAATCTGTCATTTTTATGATCATCACAACAAAACACTTAAATTCAAAAAATCAAGAATGTCAATTTTCACAAGTACAAACGGTGGGAATACCAGTGTTTTGGTGTGTTTTTTGTTATGAAAATTATAATTCAAAACTTTTGGAATTTAAGTGTTTTGTTGTGCATACAGGTTTAATTCTTGTTTAAGTGTTTTGGAATTTAATTTTTATAGGAAAAAACACCAAACCACAAGTATCCTCATCGTTTGTACTTGTGAAAATTAATATTTTTGATTTTTTGAATTTAAGTGTTTTGCTGTGAAGATCATAAAAATGACAGATTTGGATTACTAAGTTATTAAATTATATATGGTGGAATTTGTAAATATTACTATTAAAATAATAATTTTTTTAACACCGTTAACGAAATAGTAACGTCGTTAACGGTAAAAATTAACGAAGTGACATTAATGGAATTTGTATAGTTTTTAGTGACATTAATAGAATTGTATAATTTTTTAGTGGCATTAATATAAATAATGATATAGTGATGGGAGAAACGAAAATATGGTGTTCTGAAATGACATGCAAACAAAAAATCTAATATTTTTAAAGCCACGAGAAAAAGACTGCTTTTATTAAAAATATCTCAATTCCTTGAATCGATCTCATCCGTTAGTCCTAATGATCTATGCAATCCCAACTATTCAACCATTCAAAAAACTTCATAATTTCAAAATGGAAAAACTCAATTAAAAATTAATTTCAAATTTGAAGTAAACAGTCCACTACAATTTTTTGTTACCACACGTACACACTGCATAGGATTCTCCACCAACAGACCCTCTCTCTCAGTTCCTTCGAACTTCACAATGTCTTATATGCTGACTCTTGACGTATATATAAACCCGAAAGGAGGTTGAATTGAGACGAGCAAACTCAAAGGACGAGTTCTAATGGAAAAGAATGCTACCACCGTAACTGATAGTTAGAAATAGGGTGTCAATGGATGTTCGAAATTCGAAAATTCGTTCGCGTCCGGTTCGAAAAATATTCGATTCGTGTAATATTCCGGACATACGAATGCGAATATGGATATTGATACATCCGATCCGAATAACATCCGATCCGAGATTGAATATATGTATTATAAGATCTGTATTCATATTTGTATCATATACTTATGCAATACATTATTATACCTGGAAGTACTCATATTTCAACATTGTGTGATTATATTTTGAGTATATAATTTAAATTTATTTATTCAAATAAAAATGCATCTACTGATCACATTTATTCAAGCATTGAATATAGTTATCTTTTTCAGAATATGGAGTTAAAAGTTAAGATAAAGTAAATTAATATTTAAAACCAAATAAAGTTATAAATGTGACTATTTATAAGAATTTGTCTGAGTGAAAATGAAAAATATTATAAAGTGGGGAATTATATTTACGGATGCGGATATTATCCGTATCCGCTCTGAATCCGTCAAATATCCGAGCGGATATAGACTTTTCATATCTGCAAACAATCTGAATCTGTATCCGTATTCGAATCCGTAAATTTCATGCGAATACGAAAATGGATATACCTATATCCGATCCGTTGACACCCCTAGCTAGAAACATACCAGAGATGACACAAAGCAAGTTTTGAGAACCGAAAAGAAGAGGTGGTGTACTAAAATGAGGTTTTTATCAATTCTCTAGCTTTCATTTAGGGTCGACGTTTTGTCACGCTACGGAAAATATATAATTTATGTATTCCTTTTAACACGGCGCTCTTGACGTAGAGGGACATAATTCCTTAAAGTTGCATACACGTGGAATTTTTTAACTATTTAATTTGTTTTTAAAATTGATGACGTTATAATCTAAGCATTTGTTGATTTCCCAATGCAAGTGACTATTGACATTCCAAGATTCACATATGTGTGTCCCAAGCGAGACTGGTGTCCCTCGCGGGACTTGTGTGTCCCACGCAGGACAGATGTGTGTCTCGTGTGGGACTTGTGTGTCCCACACAGGACTAGTGTGTCCAACGCGAGATAGATGTGTCTGGTGCTAAATTGGTGTATGTCATTCGAGGGACTGATGTGTCCTGTGCACCAGGTGTGTCCCACAGGACAAATGTGTGTTATTTGCATTTAAGTGTCTTATTTTATAGAAAAAATCGATCATCTCTTATTTTACCGAAAATCTTTTTTAAGCAATAAAATAAAAAAGGTGAGTTACTTGCTGGGATCGTTTTGTTGTACAATTTAAGCCTGAGAGTCGTGCTTTTTATTAATCAACTCAAACTTCGTAATACGAAAGGTCACACTAATAGTTTAAGTTGATTTCTTTATATATTTGAAAGGATCGTCGTGTCGTATCAGTTTAGCCTCTTAATCGGAGGTATGTGTTTGTAGTTGGTTTCGTTTAATTTGATTTGGTTTGACTTTGTAATGACATAATTCGACATAGTCAAATAGTATTTTTCCAGTGGCATTTAAGCAAAAAAAAAACTAAAAATAGGCAAGGCTGAATATCTAACAAATATCTTATCAAAATTAGATATAACTTTTCTAGTTTCTGATTGACAAAAATCTATAGATATAAGGCGATTTCATCAATCCAGTAATACAACATTTTTACTTTAGAAAACAGCAACTTGCAACAATCAACTTTTATTCAAAACTTCGCAAAGCATTTAAAATCTACAAAATCTAGCCTCTTTCGGATGCAGCATAGCTTCTTCCTGCAGCAGAATCCGGCTGTCCCATTGCACATGTGGATTGGACGAGACCTAGTGACCCAAATTTGCCGATAACATATGCATAAATGTCCTCCGAAATGAATAGCTTTTGTCCACTCAGATCCTCCTCATCTGGTACTTGGAATTGCTCGTAGTTAAGCTGCCTTGATCATTCGTACAAGGCAATGCCAACGCTGACGGAGAGGTTCAGACACCGAACATACGTTTCAACCATCGGAATCTTAATGGTCCCACCACCAAAGTTTCCACTGGTGCAATCAAGTAGAGCTTCTGCGGGTAGGCCAGACATTTCCGAACCAAATACTAACCAATCACCAGGTTTATATGAGAAATCCTGCATTGAACCGCAACCATAAGTCGACAAAAACAGTACTTGATGGAGACCCTTCAGAAATTCTTCAAGAAATGTTGTGATCAAACCAACAAAATTTAGACTTGACATTCTGTTGGAGTGATATTGGTAAATACTAGTTAGATGAGAGGGAGGGATTCTTCGATTCGCAACAATTAAATTCCTGTACTACATACAGAAGGCCGCAATGTCGCCCATTACAAGAATTTCATTTGAAACTATTGTAAAGATTTAAAAAGAGGCGTACATACAGAAGGATAAGCATAGCAAAAAAACCTCTTAGAGACTGGTTAAACAGGAAATGTGTTGAGTCCTCAATGCTTTCCAAAAAAAAGTTCCAATCGCTAAGTTATCAAATGGCGCAAAAAATATTCAAAAAACATAAACCAAATGCTAGGTCTGACATATCACAAAAAAACTACTTATCAAAACACAAGGTGTGGCATATTCGGAATTTCAATGTTGTAAGTTAATAATATAATAATAATAAAATTGTAAGTCGACATACATTTGTTTGAACACGGATGAGATTTCAAGAATATAAATGACAACAAACAAGAATACAAGATAAAACGACATGACTCAAAACCACTAATTGTAGCATATAATTTTTCTGACAAGAATTCAGAGGTAAGCAAATACTAAACATGACATAATGGGCCTCCAATTACCAAAGAAAAAAGGATTATGAGTTTGTTACTAACTCACAGAATGTGTTGATGTACCTCTTTTAGTAAATGCCAACAACCTTTTGTCCCCATCCTGCAATGTGTAAAGTGTAAACAACAAAGGATTTGAATGACCATAACAGCGGATGCAACGTAATCTATTTCATCAGAAGAAAAAATGAGAATACCTGCTGAAGGAAATAGTCTCTGAATTCAGACCATGAGCCATGTAGTTTAACGACAACATATCTATTTCAGCTCGTCAAGTTGAACATATGCAGTTCACACATCACACTTTCATGAAAACAGTGATCATTTTTCATTTCTTAGAATTGGTTCCAAACAGTTGAAGCCTCATAAAGCTATCACGAAAAGTATAGGATGCCAGAAAAAACAGAACAGAGGGTGACTAGAAAAATGCACCATATTACCAAGGAAACTAAAAAAAGTAACAGCATGTTGCAGTTTCTCTGGTTAATTGGATACGGCCAGTAATCTAATCCAGCACGTTTCAACTTTGTATCATCAACCTTGAAACCTAGAGGCTGAGAATATCATCATAATGCATAATCATTGCATGGAAACAAACATACAAAAGAAATATAATGGCCACTTGTGAATAAGGGGTCAAGCCTTGGAAAATATTATACACTAATAATAGTATAAGGTCAAGTTCTAGTGAGCCCAGGGCTTATCAAATTTAGTTTAAACCCCCTACAATCTCACCATTCATTAGCATAACCGTTTTTTTTCAAAATCTACCTTACAAATTGAAATGGGTGGTGGATATTGTGGGGGCTTAATTTAGAAAAATTAAGCATTGGGCTCACTAGAGAATTACTGTAATAGTATATATTCTCATTTATTCTTAATCCTTATTTTCTGACCGTCGAGCTTAATTTCTTGGTGCCATCCCTACTCATGGGAAGGTCATAATGAAGATGTAAATTGTTTCAGTGGTATAAAACATTGAGATGGACTACGGGAAAACCTCAACAAGATGAAGACTAGTAGCTGATGCAGCGCAAGTTCGAGCAGTGCAACCAGTATTCCCAGCAATCTGCCAAGGACAACAGATATCTCAGTGCCAGCCACCAAAAACTTCACCCTGCAGGAAAAGCTAAATATAAAACCTGTTATAGCAGAATAGCACTTAACAATGAATCAAAATGTTGCCACACCAAAGAGTTAAGGCAGAAATCTACAATTCTGTATATAAAAAAATTATGTGTATTACCTACACCTTTGTGCTTGGTTCAAATGAACAAACAAAAACTATGGACCGCCCAAATTTGACATGAAACATAAATGGCTAATCCATCATTGGTCTTATTTGATCCAAAATATCTTTGCATAAACACAAAGTGTAATCTTAATCACGCAAGAAAAGGTGTTGGGAATGTAGTCTCACATATTTCAAAAGTTAAAGTGCTCAATACTCTATAAGAAAGTTGAACCCACTACAGTTCACCTACACACTTGGCTTTTAGAAAAAGTGGTGGACCAACCAATTTTGCAAGGTGCCAAAATGAGACGATCAACCAGTTAAACTTGACATCAACCCAGATTATCCAAATGTAGCCACAAATAGTAATCTTAATCATGGATGCAGGAGAGGATTGAAAATATTGTCCAAACACATGTCATTTAAAATTGAAAGTGCATAACACTTTATGAAAGAGTTTTACCCATTTGTTCCCACCCTACGTGTTGAGGTTTAACAGTCTAGGGGCATCAGTGGTTGTAAGTTTGAAAATTTATCCATAATTGTATTTGTTTCATCGAAAATTTCCGACATTTGAAAAACCATACTCATATCCTAAACAAGACATCGCGAATTAATGGAGCAAATATGGATATTGGTACAACCGATCCAAATAATGTTTGATCCAGGATTGGATATCGTTACTATAATATTTATTATATATTATATATGTATTTGTGCATGTAATACTTAATATTTAGAGACGGTGTCAAGATTTTAGGTCTGAGGGATCAGAATTTGAGGGGATATTTTAATGGGTCAAAATTTTGTTTACATGTCTAATTATTGGTAAGAAAAAAAAATCCGGGGGGTTGAAATCCAAAAAGACTAAAATGTAGGGGGTTGGAATCAAAAGAATTAACAATATTAAGTCTCACTTTACAAACCAGGTCAAATCTCAAGATACAGGGTGGTCGCCCGACTCCCCAACCTCAATGTGGCAGCGTCCTTGAAGGTAATATTTAGTCCTTCATTATTTCTAGTATTACTATTTGATCAATATTTATTTCTCATTATATATCACATTTTACATGCATCAACTATTAAATTATGCTGTTTTTGCATTAGATCTTTTTATTATTTTCATATATCAAGTCGAAACTTAACTTATATCCAAAAATAATATTTGAGATCAAACTAGGCGAATAATAGTAACGAAATTTTCAATTTTGAACCAATAACAAGTACTGTTACGAGATGGATCATCGTCGTTACAGAAAAATCCTCTTCGAATCCGTTAGAAACACGTAAGGATATGACTTTCCATATCCACAAGTAATCTGTATGTGCACTTTTTATGCGGATACGAATATGAATATTACCAACATCCAACCCATTGAGACTGGATCTTGGAATTTCCCACTTATCATCACCTAAGCACTTGAATTTCAAAGAAACAACAAACCAACCAAACTTCAAAACAAGTAATAATATCTTATATATCAAAAATAAATATATATAAAAACCTGAGGAGACACCAGCACGACATTAAGAAGGTTTCCACTACATTTAGCAACTGCAAAACACCCAAAAGCAAGACATTTATTTTGTTTTCTTAAAAAAACACGAAACCAACAGACGGGTAAGAAGATTGAAGATTTTCACCCACCAGCGGAACAGCAGCGACGGTTCGCAGTTGGGAAGTGGGGTAGGAAGTGGGCTCCACCAGATATCCGTCGGAAATGGGCCGGAGATTCAGCGTTCGGAGACCGGTCGAGTCCATTGGATTGGATTTTTTTTCTTTTTCTTTTGTTTTCGGCGGCGGAACGGAAGAGGATGAGAAGCGTGAGATAAGAAGGAAGTGTGGTGTGTTTTGCAGATGAGCCCTCCAGCTTTGAGGATTTGTTTCGCTGTGTCTGGATTTCCTGGTATTGTTTGCTTCATACTATACTCTATCCATTCCACCTTCCATGCGAGTCGCATTACTCCTATGTTTTGCATGTATTTTTTTTTTAAAAAAAGAATAATCACTTTTTACACATGAAATATGTCACTTCAAAAAAAAGAGTAATGATCAATGGGTCACTCAAAAAATATGTTGGACAAACATGTTCACATCTCTTACAACCTATGCAGTCCTCGGTTCTTGGTGCGGAAGCAATTTGCTTAGCTTTACATCCGTCCCAAGATATCATTTCCAATACATACGTAGGACAAACATGTACACATTGAGTACATCTTGCTCTCACCGTTGGGCTCATACCCCCATACTTAGTTGAGGTTGTTGGTTTTGTAATAAATATTTTAATTGAGATTTAGATATCTGAGTATTAAACCAAAAATATCCCATAACTATAAATCATTCTCTCATCACTTCAATTCAAAAATCACAACTGATTCCCTTCCCACCCCCTCCTTCCTACTACTTAAACTTTCCACTTCCTCCTTCAGCACCCCCTTTGCTCCTCCAACCTTCTCCTCCTTCAGCCTCCTTCTATGGCCTTCCCCTCCGGTGACCTCCAGCCTCCTCTGTAGGGCAATGAAACCGTGTTTTGGGAAGGAGGAGTAAGCAAAGAGGATATGGAAAGAGAGAAAGAGGTGGATGAGGGAGGAGGAAGAAGAAGAAAAGGAGAATCAGAATTCTGTTATGCCTTCCATTACCAATTGTCCCCCTACACGTGGGCACCATAAAAGGTTGTTATACTCTAGCCAATAACATAACGACACGTGCAAAGTTAAATGTCAGTGCACCACTTGATTAGCAAGTGTTATGCTATCTTCATGCATCAACGTAATCCTTGAGATTCGTTGGTTTATGTGTGGACCTGGTGGACCTTCTAGGGCTAGCAATGAGTGGTTGTATACGAGGATGTCATCAAAGAATATCATGACGAATCATCGGGGAAAGGGGGTAAAATGCTTAATCATGGTGGCTAGAAAAGTTGACGACGTATTGGAAAGGCATGACCAAGAACTCGAAATGCTCATGGTGAGTTCGAAATGTGATTTTTTGGATATCAGCCTCCGCCATGAGAATTTGGTGGTACCCTGATCGAAGATTAAGTTGAAGAAAAGCACTAGCGTCGTGTAACTCATCCATAAGCTCGTCTTTCGCAAGAATAGGGAACTGGTCCCGAATCGTGACAACATTCAATGCTCGGTAGGCCACACAAAGTCATCATGTGCCATCCTTCGTTTTGACGAGAATGACAGGCAAGTTGAAGGCAGATTGAATGGGGCAGATGAGGTCGGAGTCCAACATGTCTTTAACAAGTCGCTTGATCTCATTTTTTGGAAGTCGGGGTAAAAGTAAGGCCGAACTTGGACCAGAGTCGTTAATGGTTGGAGACCAAATGCGGTGATCCGTGGATCGTGGTGGCGGCATGCCACTGAGCTCCACGAATACATCGGAGAAGGCGTCAAGCAGGAGTTAAAGGGAAACTGGTGGTTCAATGGTGGTGGTCTCCTAGGACATGGAGAGGCACATGAGGCAAGAAGAAATGACATTATTGTGTAACATTTTGTTGAGTTGGGCCGAAGAGATGGGAGAAAAGCCCATGGACTTAAGCCTTGCAAGCAGATTGGGCCTTGAGTTTTAGCAAATTCAATTGTCATATTCGCATAATTAGTGACAATCGGCTCAAATGTAGTAGCCTTGGACTCCCAGAACCACGTTCGTCTGCAAATCAAGGACAAAGAGATCAATAGTAAATGTGTGGTGCTAAAATTCAAGATTACCCCTTAGCAGGATCCAAAGCAAGTGTCTCGCCATTACCCATGCCCACTCTGAAGGGATGGTGGGCCGAGATAGGTCGTTGCAAGAAATGGGCTATGTGGGTTGTCACAAAATTGTGAATGGAACCACTATCCACAAGGTTATGAACCTGCCTCCCCCCCCCCTCCCAAACGAGGTCGTGTAAATGAAAGGCCTTAGTGGATTGTGGGCCCAATAGGGCATGGAAACTGATAGACAAGTCAATCTCGAGGCCTTCATAGTTAAGGCAGATGTTACGTTCACGACGGAACTATTGCTTAGCAAATGAGAATGTGACGGATTGGGAGGTGGTCGGTTTGAGGTGGAGGATGCTTGGTCTTGGGAAACCAAGTTACTGGTGGATGGGGTAGAGTCGCAAGCGGTCGTGGCTGCCACAGGCGAGAGGGTCGTTCATCGTGTTGTTGGTCCTCGTGGATACGAGTGAGGGCAAAGGCATCGTGGAGATCCCATGGTAGGAGTAAGATGATGGTTCGGTGAATCCGCAATTTGAGTCTGAGAGGAAGGTGCTTCATAGAACATCAATCGATATACCAACCAAACGGCTTGCTAGTTCCTCAAAGACGGCTTGGTATTCCATGACCAAACCCATTTGGGTAAGCTTTGTGAGTGCACCAGCGGGGTCCTCGTATTTCCTGTGACCGCAAATACAACATATTGTCTCCACAAAGAAAGCCCAGTCCGGTAGGTAGTAGTCCTCAGCCACCAATTCTTAAAACCATCGAAAAACGGGCGGTCCAGGTGCATGGAGACCAAAAGAAGGCACTCGGTCTGAGGAACCTGGTGATATTGGTATAATTGATCCACTGTGAATAATTAAATATATGGAATCGTCGTAGGCAAAATGCAGAAAGGCAAATTTAAGCATCGGGGGGTGTTCGCCCTCCGATCCAGTGAGCAGCGGCGGGGCAGGCCCAACAACCCTCCACCCTCTGGACTGAGGAGGGGCGGGCTTGCGGCATCGTGGATCTATACCTGCCACATTGTGCTTAAATTCCTTAAACAAGCCCAACACCTCTTTGCAGAAATTTGTCACTTGTGAAGTTTGAGTTGTAGCGTGTGTTGCCAAGAGTTGTTCGAGGTCTTGCACTTGTTGTTGAAGGTTCTTAGACAAGTGCCTTCCACCATGAAGGGGTGCGAGAATGAATGCCCCAAATGTAGGGTTGTGGAACAATGTAGGAGTAGGGAGAGAGGATTGGGAAGGAGAGAGAGGTGGATGAGGGAGGAAAAAGAAAAGAGAGAGAATCAGAATTTTGTTATGTCTTCCATTACCAATTGTCCCTTATAGACGGGCACTATACAATGTTGTTATACCCTAGCTAATAACATAAAGACACGTGTAAAGCTAAATGTTGCACCGTTTAATTAGCAAGTGTTATGTTATCTTCATCTGTCAACATAATTCTTGAGTGGGTTGGTTTATACGTGGGCATGGTGGACCTTCTAGTGGTTCGGCATGTGTGGTTCTCAACATCCTTCCACATTTCTCCTCTTCCAACCTTCAACTCTGACCTCTTTCCACCTTCATCCTCCTCTGGCCTCCTCTTGTGGTTATTTAGGGTTATATGTGGACATATCTGTAGAATTGTTATGACCCCTAATAATATCTAATCAATTCCTTAATCTCTACTTAAATATGTAGCAAAAACAATAATTAAACAAGTAGGGAAAGAGTCAATGCAAACCACAAATGAAGATAACGATTTTATAGAGGTTCGACACCCCACCCGAGTTTTACTTCCTCTTTTGCAAGCTCCGCTCGATTCCACAAGCTCCCCCTAAGTCTTCACTATTCTTACTTCGTTCGGACCGGGAGAACGCCTTTACACCACGAACTCGCGAACAATACTCGTCGAGCTCGATTTCTTCCTCTCACAATCTGAGAGAGATGTTTCAGGCTTTCACTGAAACCTTTACAACTTTGACAACATCAAAACGTGAGTGAATCAAACACTCTCTAACTTGAGCACACTTGAGTAGGATATTAATTTGGCCAAGTGGTGAAGTTTAAGCTCTTGAGTGTAGGATTTGGGATTTGGGAGTTGAAGGATTTCTTTCTAGTGTATGTATGAATTTGGAGTATGAAAGTTGTGAAAATAAGGTGTGGGAATCTCTATTTATAAGCTCCTAAAGTGTTATAGCCGTTTGGGAAGATTTGGTCGAGATTTGTGCAAGATACACAAAATAGAAAGTTAAATTCTGCAAATCTATCTAAACCGGTCGACCGACACGGGATCAACGGTCGACCGTTTCCATGAAAATAAGGAAACGTCTGAACCAACTTAAGCTTTGGTCGACCAAATGGCTACAACTTAAGTGAACGGTCGAACTAAATCTAGGGGACGGTCGACCGTTCTGAGGGTTTTGGCTAGGTAAAAGATTAGCGATCGAACACAACAAAGAAGTTCGACCGAAAATAACATACACTTTTGGCACACACAATTTTCTACTTCCGGTCGACCGTCATCAAAGCATCATTCAATCGGTGGTCAAATACATCTTAGCGATATTTAAGAAAATACGAATACGACCATTGGAGAATACGACAAGTATAACGGTCGTCTAGAAATTACGGGTTAACCGGTTGACCGAAAGGTCAAAAGAGGTCGACCGAAAGGATTGAGAAAACTCACTTGGGTAAAGTGTTTAACTGGTACAAACGGTCGAACGAAAAACTGGTTTCAGTCGACCGTTTCACCCAGATAGTTTAAGGTTTAGATGTGTGATTTTCAGACCTAGGTTTGGGTGATCTATTGAAGTCCAAATGATGTGAAAATTAATATGACTTCTATAAGAAACCTAGTGGGTTTGTGAATAGGTTACAACTCTTGTTGAAAGGAATGTGTTCTAAAAGTTTTACTTTTAAATGTCAATTATTATGAATTGAATGAGAAATCATTTTGTTCCTTGTTTATGTTATTCGTCTTTTAGAAGTGTTAAGGAAGAGGTTTTTGGTCCTTAACCGTAAAGCTTTAAAAGATATTGGTTTACATAAAACAAAAGATATTTGCAATCATGGTAATTAACATGGGACATTGATTACCGAGTTAAGATTGTCGTGTTGGTCATAGATCATTGTAGCTTTACAAGTGAGTGACAACACGGGTACGCAAAAGAGGAAAATACTACTTTTGTATACCGAATAGACCTATCAAGTAAAATATTATAGAAATGTGTTTCTGTGTCATTAATATTTTACTGTGTCATTGGTCCTTTGATATGAGACTTATATCCGATCGCTTAAGGAGTGCTTAATTAGACCAGTGTCTTAAGCTATCAATAAGTGTAGTGCAAAGGCATTAGTTGGTTAAGTATGACTTTTGTTGGAGAAGATAGTTAGTCAAAAGATTATCATTGCCCCTCTTAATTGAGTGATTATTAGTGTGCCCCTTGATAAAGCCAAGTTATAATGTGCACAATGTGATTTGAGTTAAGTCACATATTTATAACTAGCTTAAAAAGATCAAGAAATGAATACTAATACAAAGATGACACAATCCTACTTTGTGTGTATTCTTAATATCATGAGGCAAGGGACAAACACAAGTGGTGCACTACATCACTAGATGGATCGGGTTTTGGTTCGAGTGGAACTAAGACATCTAACTAATTGGGAGCTATAATGTGTAGCTAGATACCTCTTATAGATTGTGGTATTAAGCTCTTAATATCACTGTCAACTTAGTTTAGATCCTCCCATAGGTCACACCACAAAACTGGGAAACAAGAAATGGGAATTTTGAGTTCATAAGATGTGTCGGGTTTCATGTAGAAAATATGACACATGGGATGAACAAGAAAAATCAAAATTATGTTATGATTAATAACATAATTAGAATCTAAATTAAATTCATATGCGATGTAAATATTATGGGGTGTAATGATTTATCGTTACATAGGATAATAGGTTACATAAGTTGTGAATTTACTACTAATCTCGAAATGTCAAATTTCGTAGGGGTAAAACCGAAATTTGACCAATCTGCAGAACAATGCTCAACGGTCGACCGAACAACAGTAAACGTTCGACCGGTCGGTGCACGGTCGACCGGACACGTCTCGACCGATAACAGGGAATTTTCGTCTGCTCGGAACGGTCGACCGAATCTATCGGTCGGTCGACCGAACATTGCGATGAAATATTTTATTGTTGCGAACGGTTGACCGAATGTCGAACGGTCGACCGAAACTTGGTTCGAACGGTCGACCGAACCTCCAAACGGTCGACCGGTCCAGACGGTTTTCTGCAGAATTAATTTAAGAATTAATTAGATCATGCATGGAATTGGTCCATAACTGATTTAATTCGTGGCTAAGATTATTTGTTAGCAAATAATGGATGGTTAGATGGAAGTTTGCATGAAATCATGGGCAAGAGGTTGCACATGAATAGGTAATTTGGAGAGAACTTATAAATACAAGTTTATCTCATTACCTTATTAATTAATTCATTATCTTCTTGTGCAAACTTCTCTCTCCATAATTCTCCATGAAATTCCATTAATTCTTGAGTTTAGTTTTTAGTTTCAGAGATCTTTTTCTTAAGGGAACTAAAGAGGGATTAGTAGTTAGATTCTAAACCCTATTGGAGATTGAGATGCTAGCTCTTCTCTCTCTAATTTTGTTTAGAGTTTGGTGAATACTCGGAGGCATCCGGCGCAGCGACAAGCATCCTCAACGTCTCCGGATCTTCAAGAAGTTTTAGATAACTTCTAGGTATGAATTTCGGAGTCCCAATGTTTGTTTTAATGTGTTTTAAGCAATCATTGAAGCAAACCGATGCATGCATGAAAAACAAATCGTAGAAAATAAATGAATGATCATTATTGTACAAAAATTTCGAAAATATATATGTACAATTAAACTAGAAATCCTACACTTGTGTGCTCAAGTTCATAAAGATTCTTAATACTCAAATGAAAGTAAATTTACATGTCTTGATTTCATTCCATTCTTCCTTGAGTCTTGATCACCTGTAGTTATTAGCACAATACAATATATATTCCATGCCTAATGTGTGTTACACTACATTTGATTGTGATTAAGATTATTTTAATTAAATCATCAAAACACGGATTAAAACTAACAATATCTATCAGTGGTTATTTAGTAATATTTGTTTAATCTATGTTATCTGTGGTCATTTAGTTTGTTCCTAGCTATGTCTGCACTATTTGTACATTTTTACAACCACGTATTTAGTGTAGTGTATAAGTATATTGATCGGGACAACTACATTTTTGGATACCACCAATGTTTGTTAGCTATTTGTGTATATCTACCAATATTTAGATAATTTTGCTTATGTAGTGTGCTTGTCAATTTATATGAAAAATATTAGATGTATGAAGATTGGTTGTTAGACATTTATGTTATCTAGACTAGATAATGTATACCAATTTTATCTTATATGTGTAATGTCCATTTGTGTTTATTTGTTGTCGGGATACCACTACTTATTTAGTCTATATGTGTATATTGGATGTGTGATCCATAACTCTAGATACTATGTGAATATTTGACTAAAATCAACTTCACCAAATCAAAGCGAATGATGACGATCGAAATAGAACCGGAAAAGACATAACTCGTGGCTAACAAAAACAATAAGGACTATGATATCCGAAAGAGTCCAAAAACAGTCTACCACTAAGAATCTAGCCGTCTATTCTTCCAGATATCTTCTTGAGCATCAAGTAAACATGTGATTATAATGTTCAAATAAATATAAAATTACATGTCTTTATCCATATTATAGGTATTGAGTCTTGGATATTAAATATTGATATTCATTTCATTCCCCGAACAAAAAAAAATCTCGCCATTCTTGAGAACCTAAATAGGATGAAGTATGCAATATACGCAAGTTTTGCCCATGTGACTTAAAGAATGTGTAATTGAGGTTATTAGTCGCATTGAACTGTACCAAAAAGGCAACAATTTGTTTAAATGTATATATAACTTAAAATGATATTTATTTCATTCCCCGAACAAAACAAAACAAAATCTTGCCATTAGAACCTAAATAGGATAAAGTATGCAATATATGCAATTTTTGAACATATGACTTAAATAACGTGTAATTGTGGTTATTAGTCGCGGGACCAAAAAGGCAACAATTTGTTTACATGTATATATAACTTAAAAAGTAAAGGCAATTAGTGGCCTAGTGAGCATAATTATTAGCAAACCCCAATTTCCTTAAAAAAAGAAAGAAATAGCAACCAAAACGTCAAACACCTAAAGCAGGTTCAACGTGTGCCCCAAATTCAGAAGACTCGGAACGAACATCTACAACCTCTCCAATCCCCAAATCCCGAAACCCTAATTCCCAAATCCGGCCATCCCCGCCCGTCGATGCCATCTTCCTCTCCTCTCTGATCATCACCATTCCAGCGTCGACATGGTGGGGGAGCTCATCCTGTGGCTCTTTGTCTTCTTCTCCGTCATGCTGCTCGTCGGCGTCCTCGCTTATCAGGTAGTCCCTCGTCGACTGTGGAATCGCTTGTTGTGAGAGATTCAAGTTTAGGTTTTTGATCTCGGGATTTGAACTTTTGTGGTTGTCGAGCCTAAACTTGGGTTTTAGATTAACAATGTTGTTGTTATGGTTTTGAATTGTAATGCTTGATGAGTAGCGAGACTGAAATTCGGTATTGGGTTTCGAATTGTTGCTCAGGATTGAATTTTACATAAAGAGATTATAGTTAGGTTTCGGGTTAGACGGTTTTTGAACTCGTAGGAGTTGAATTAAGTTGAGCTCCCCTAAGTTTTTCGTCTCCTTTTGTTGTTGTGTAAACGAGTCGGGTGGAACTTACCTTGGGTTAAGGATTTGCACGCTTAATGAGCCTGGAACTAGGTTAAGGGTTTGTGGTGTAAAATAAGATTTTTATGCTTTGTGATAGGTTAAGGATTTTTCGATGCTCAGTGAGTTCAAAACAACATTTTAGTTTCGGTTCTGTTGATTAAGATGGGTGCAAGGCTCATAGTGCAAAAAACAAATCCTCTAGGCGAACCTGTTCCAGATTATTATTTCAGCAATGTCCCTGTGGCGGGGCAAATTTGGACTGGTGATTGGAGTAGGTTGGTGGGTTGGACCCACCCCAATTACAGTTTACAACATTACATGATTGAGAATGTGTTGTAAACATTTGAATCGAGCATAAGTTTTAAACATGTACGCGTTGAGCCCATCACCAGTCAATTGATCAATTCTGTTTACATAATTTAGAATTGTACATACATATGAAAAGTAAAAGGTGCTTCTGTCTATTAATGTTCTTGTAATCTATTTCCTCAAAAATATTCTGATTAGATGTTATACAATTTGAAGTAAGTAACATTGGAGGGCATCATACAAATATGTCGTCTATGTATAAATTCATGACTAGTTCTTAGTTAAGCAGGCCTATTTTTTTAACCTAAGGAGCAAAATTTTGATATTGTGGCCAATCTCATCTTAAAGCAAGCCTTTATTTTCGCCCCACTGCACTGACCTCACCCCTCGCTTTTGATTTAAGGGAGATTTCAGTCAATGTTCTATTTTGGAGCACTGATTAAGCAGAACACTGACAAATTACCAATAAATAAATAAGTGGAACACTGTGTCTTATACAGGCCGAACCTTTTTCAAACGGAAGATGTTCCCCACCGGGGGCCTGGTCACCTAGGTCAATGAAGATTAACTGGTTTGTTTTTGTAAGCTTGATTCAGGGTTTCTCTTGTGTAGACACATCGCAATAGCTTTCCTCAGCAGTCCAGTTTTGTTCAATAAGCTTATGTCTTGGTTCATGAATTGTCACACTTGTAAGTTGTAAAGTGCTTTTTTTATTGGTAAGTGTATGTACATTATTCATTAGGCATTGTAGTTGCTATTTGGACATTCCATTTGGTAGTTGCTAGTTATTGCGTGGCACTATTTTAGCATCTGACGTTTCTTTCCTCCATCCATGCAGCTTATATCTCTTTCAGATTTGGAGTTTGACTATATAAACCCTTATGATTCTTCGGCTCGCGTCAATGCTGTGGTCATGGTGGAGTTTGTTCTCCAAGGTGTACTATGCATCCTTTTCCTGTTGACGTGGCATTGGTTCCCTTTTCTGTTGATGGCACCTATTACGTATTACAATGTGAATCTGTAAGTACACCACATAGCCCTGTGGGTTTAATTGGATTTTTCTTTCATTTCACTTGATAGAAAAATCATGGTACAATTGTGTAATTGGACTCTCAGAAGAAGGTTACAATTTCTTATATTGCACTCTAGCGTGTGACCATATATGTAGGACCACTATCAAGTGGTTAGGATTTATCTAACTACATAAGTTAGACTTGATCTGAGAGCAATATTGGTTCAATTTGCTATTAAGTTGGTCTTTTGTCACATAGCAATTTATTACGAAGATAGGATGTTTCTTGAACTGCAATCTTGACTCTTTTTGTTTGTGTTCAGCTACATGAAAAGAAAACATCTTATAGATGTGACCGAGATTTTTACTGTGCTAAATGCAGAGAAGAAACATCGATTGGTCAAGCTTGCTTTCTATGTTAGTTTATTTTTTGTGACAATTTACAGGTTCGTCTCGTTATTTTCTGGATTTACTTATTGGACTGCAAGTATTGTGCCGTATGAGCCATGTAAATGTGGCATCTTCCTTTCAGATAAATTGCAGTGAAGATCAATGGATCAACTTCAAGGCTTTTCTCTCTAGGGCCTTTTTACAACTTAGCATAATATTAGATAATAAACACAACAATATTTATAACTGTTTAATACGTTAAAGAAAAGAACAATCAGAATTTTAGTAGTTGCATGTTAAAGCTGATTTTGTATTTATTGATAAACATATCATCAACAATATCAAGGCTGAATGATAATCTGCTTAGCCACTTTTGAAGCATCAACTTCTTCAAGAACTGACAGTTGAGAGGTTCATTCATGTTTAACTTTTATGTAACGGAGCTGATTAGGCTCAGTTCACCTTGGCATTGCCTTTTGGAATAGTCTCTTAGTCTTTTTTTATTCAACTAGAAAACTTCAAGTGTCTGGATCTCTTTATTTTCCCTTTTCCTTGTATCATGTGGTTTATCATTAATGATCATGATTTAACAACAGCCAAGTCTTTAATCCCAAACTAGTTGGGGTAGGCAATGATCGTGATTTAACAAGAAAAGAAATTGTTTCTGAATAAAACTGTGGTTATTCATGTTCTATCTCAAACTAAGATTTGGTAGGTGTCAGATATCTATATTTGTCAGAGTTACAATTTGTAAGGTGAAATTGTCAATTCTAACATATTATTGCTATGTAATCCTTCAATGTTTTCTAGACGTTTTGGTTAGAGGGCATCAACTGGCTATTTGAGCCAACTTTCTATGATATCCTAGCGACATGATTTTTCTCTCTCACCAATTCTAATCAGATTTGCTTGTTCCATTGTTTTCAGGCTTGTGACGGCAGCTGTTATCACACTAATTGATGATATTGATAACCCTGTGGAATCGGGAATTTTCTAAGGTGCTTATAAAGTATATGGCTTATTCAGAAGTTTTCCTGGTAATGCTGTGTCTGTTGTAACTTTTGTCATCGGATGATTTATTTTTCTATGACATGTCCAGATTAACCTTTTATATCATGACCCAAAACTTTCCCGGCCAGCTTTTGCATCATAAGAAATTCCTTGCCAGCTTTTTCTCTTTTTTCTTTGGATTTGGTCTTCTGCCAGCTTTCTTGATTTGTACCTGCTCTCCCGCTTGATGACCATAACTTCTTGATGTTTTAACGATCTAAAATGTTAAGATTTTCTGGACTACCGTTATTATTGTTGCCAAAAAAAAAGATTTATATGTTAACGTACATTTTTGGCAGTATTATCATGATATGTACTCATAACGCATGCAGGATATACTAGTGTTTTTTTAAAGAATGGCAGATGATATATTCTCTGTCATGATCAACAATGTTTAGCTAACATGTTCCTTGCTTTATTATTACTTGATTGCTAAACGTTGTCCGTAAATTACTTAAATTGTTTGTGACAATTACCGTTTTACCTTTATCTCATTTTTACTTATTTTTGCTTCCAATATGCTTTCATCTTTTCATACTACAACAAAAAATAATCATGAAAAATAAAATCAAAATACGAAAATAAAATCAAAATACGAATGCGAAGGTGGCAGGGACGATAGTCCCCTCGCAAAGCGAAAGAGCAGAGGGAGCGCGTTTTGCGAACGTTTTTTGTTTCGATATCTTATTATTGTACTTTAGATATTGATCTGTTTACTCGTTTATTTACATTTGTGTTTTTTTCCCATTTCGTTACCACCAAAATCTTTCATGGAGGGGGGTTTACCAGACGACTCCTCGATGAAGGAGGCGTCTTAGTGAGACGTCCCGATTTTTTTTTCTTTTTTAGGAACATAATGGATATTAAATTGATTGTGAATGATAAAAGTGTAATTGGAACGGACAATTTTAGTAAAACCCGGATGACTTTTAACGATTCCCTATTATTATCGGGTTTATATTCCATGCTTGTGCTACTGCTGACCTTTTTTTTTACTTCAGGAATATCCAAGATGACAGTCTCTGCCCCACTCTTCTCACGTTCGACGTCTCAGCTATTTCAAGTTAATTCTGTGGCGGATTTGTATTCTCATTTACCTTTATCAGAGGAGCTTACTAAATCTGAAGGATCGTCAACCCTTCTTGTGTTTAGTGCAACATCATGTGTGATTTTGTTCGGCAACTCTTTTGCCTTTTCGCTTCCGCAAAACTAGTCTGAGAAGAGTCAAGATTCATTGTCCACGAGGAAAGCAAATGCCCAGACGTCATTTTGTTCTGATGGAAGTGACCTTTGATGCACTGTTGCGAATCAAAGTTGCTTGGCTATATCAAAGTACTGCTTGTCTGATAATCATTTTATTTTTAATTATTAATGAAACCCGTCGAAATCGGTTGTGAAACCGAACGGAGGTTACCATCGAAATCGGTTGTGAACTTACATCCTACTCTACCATGTTGGTACTTGAACCAATTGAAATACTGTTACAGTATGTATACCAAGTACTAGTTAGTTGTCTCATGTGATAATATGAAGACATGAAGCACTAATCAGATGTCATTGTAAATTCTACCTATCTATTATCAAAACAATACATACATACCTCATAACCTCAACTTGGGCTTTGAGTGTTGATGTCACACGTACCTGTTGTGAAACCGTGACGGCCATCTCATGCCATCTTAGCTCATGACTTTTGGCGGCGTAAACAGATAAGGAGTTCAACTCATGACTTTTGGCATTGTTAACAGATAAGGAGTTCAAACTATTTATATAAAAAACAGATGAGTTCAACGTCGTTGGAAAGGTACCCAACAGCTTTTGATCTATTACAAGTAGGTAATTGACATTGATGATTGCCAATAGTACCACATAAGATCATGATTATTACCTTTAATCTCAACAAACAGAGAGCCTAAGCCACACCTCATATCAAAAACCAATATCATGTCAGATCCTCAGGTTAGTCAGGTACAATGTTTTCAATTTACAGATTACAATATCAATTATGAAAATGGCAGTAGAACTCTTCCACGTTTATTGGAAAACCATCTCCTGAATAACTATAATCTGGTCTAAGAAAGAAACACTACAGGCAAAACTTCAAACAAAACCTCTACATTTCAGAATCAAATCCAATGTTCCAAAATCCTTCAGGAGTCAATGGAGGAGCATACCTGTATCGATGCCTCGAGACACCATCGTGATGCTCGCATCGAATGCTCTTACCATTACTACCATCCTTGTCTCCGTCGGGAAGAACAGCGTCGTAGCACTGCTTGCACTCGACTCCTTTCAGAATCTCCCTATCGGCTTTCTTCCTCACTGGCTCTACATATTTATAGCTTTTGTTCCCTGCTTTCTGAATCACGAGTGGCTGCTTTGTCTGAGCATTTTGATCTTCCACTTCCTGCATCTCGTCACTCGAAACATTAGGATCCACAGCCTTTGTGGTGCGGCCCAGAACAACCTCATGCTCAGAATGAGGACCTTTGTTTGAGTTCTCTTTAAATTTCTCAATGGGAGTGTCGAAGAAATCATCATGAGGATCCAACCCTTTGTGTTCTTGCTTCGCTCTAGTGTCTCTCCAACACGATTTGGATCGCTTTGTGCCGCTCAGATGCATTTGTTTTGTGACAGCAGGAGTTTTGCTGACATGAGCATTTACAGAGGGCAAGGGTGTGATCTTGCTGCAAGGAGTATTCGAACTTTTGCCACTTCTAGATTCCTCTTCTGCCTCTAATTTTTCCAGGGATGCGCTTACAGTTGTCTCCTTGTTTTGCTGGGAATCAAGTGGGATTATATCTTCATCTGGATTCTCAGAATCTGCAAACACATTTTCATAACTATTAAAAAATATCAAACAATTCCTGTTGTCATGTTTCTAAAGGTAAACGACCTTACAAATACTGTACAGAGGCTTTTATTTTATGATTCAAACATCAACCTGGTAGAGTAAAGATAAATTTTGCCATCAAATGAACTCACAACATATGCATGATATTCTAAATGGCTCTAAGCTCTGAACAGAAATTCTAAAACACAGAAAATGGAATCATGCAACCGAATCATATTCCCTAATAAAGACTTCAAGCTTCGAACGTAATCTGATGGACGAAGGAGTTACATTTTGCAAAACATAAAGTCCACAGCATCAGAAATGCACAATTATGATTTATTCCAAACAACATCAAATTGACTTCACCCTTCATGTGATCAAACATCATCAAATTGGATACTTGTACCCAACAACATAACCCTAATGGAGGGGAAAGAGCTACAATTCCTAATCCTACCATCAAATGACATCAGTTGCAGTTGTGTATTTCCACATGATGAAACATCACCCAAGTTAAAACTCTATCTAACCTAACAATACCAAAATGGAAAAATGTTCTACCAGCAAATTAGCTCACCTTGAATGCATTTGGTACCGAGAGGAGTCACAAACATTGGAGATACTCCGCCGACATCCTCAACCGTCTCGTCCTCATCAACAACAAGTCCAGTCTTCTTAAGCAAAAACCGATACTGTGATGACACCTGTTTATACCTCTCTCTCAACTCCTTCCACCCATCGACCAATCGCCTTCTCTTCCTCTTCTCCACCACCAACTCCTCCTCCTTAACTCCTACCTCCCTCACCAACCTCTCCTCCAATTTTGACTTCTCATTCTCACTTTTCCTCGAGATCTCATCCTTCTCCTGTCTCAAACCCTTGATTTCCGCCACCAAAACTCTCTTCTCCGCTTTGCATTTCGTCAAAATGTCATCTTTCTCCTTTCTCAAATCCTGAATCTCTACTTCTGAAACCTTCTTCTCCTCTTCAAACCTCCTCAAGATCTCATCTTTCTCCACTTCCAAAACCTTTTTATCCTCTTCGAATCTCCTCAAAATCTCACCTTTCTCTACTTCCAAAACATTCTTCTCCAATTCAAACCTCCTCAAAATCTCAGCTTTCTCTACTAACAAATTCCTCTTCTCCTCCTCAAATCGCCTCAAAATCTCACCTTTCTCCCTCTCCAAGATCCCGTTTTTGTCCCCTCCAAAATCTCACCTTTCTCCCTCTCCAAAATCTCACCTCTGTACAGTATTTGTAAGGTCGTTTTTGTCCTCCCTCTCCAAGATCCGGGCGCAGAAGACGAACTCGATTTGGGCGACCCGGTCCTTCACCTCCTAGACGGTGGCGACGAGGATCGTGCTGAGGCCGGCGAGGTCGCCAGGAGTCGCCATGGGTTGGATTGGGGAGGGCGCGAAACCCTAGATTTGGATTTGGAGTGCAAGAGTGAGGGTTTGGTTCGCGGTTTGGGGTTTGTTTCTATTATTAATCTTCGGCGGGAAGATACGATACAGTCTTCGGGATTTCATTTTTTTAATTCTATTTATTTATGTATCATTTACATGGCATGGCCTCGGGTCAGCTCTCTCCAAGGTGAAGGTCATTTATCATCGGTATGGGTGAGCAACAACCGGTCGGTCTGGGTTTCGGTTTAAATCAGATATAACCGGTCTGGTCTTTCGGTATGAGATCTGGAGTCAATTCGGTTCCGGTCCGATGGTACGGATTTTTTTTAATTTTAAGATAAAAAACTCGATTTTGGACCGGGCTGGTCCGATCTTCGGTCTGGACTGGACCCAACTGATCCAGTCTTTGGTCCGGAGTCCAGAGCTGATTCGATCCGGGTCAGACCGGTTGCTCACCCCTAATCATTTGTGTGCTCCGACAAATATGGAATCTATTTACACTTCGACATTGAACATAGTAACGATAAATATAAAAGTGTATAAGATAATATGTTATTCGTATTTGTTCTGAATTTTTTTAATTTAAGATTTTTTATAAAGTTATAATTGCGACTCGTATAATCTCAAATATGATTATATATTATAAAAATTAAAATTATTATATAAGTATCCGTATTGGTCACACACATATATATATATGGTATAAATATGACCCATGAGATTGGAATTTAAATGATTGTTTTCTTAAGATGTGTGGTACGAAGTAAGGAAAATTGAACTACCACTACGAAATATGGCGTCGATTTGTAAGAAAAAACTTATTTAAGTTCCAAAATATTATAATTTTATAAAGTAATTGAATTCGTCAAATTCTACTTGAAAATAAAACGAACATGACAAAAATTATTTGAGTTACTCCGGAACATTAATTAACACTCACCCGAAAGTAAGGAAGCACCGAAGCAGCAGAAAGATGAAACTCAAACCCTTCTTTTCTTCTTCTCCTCCTTCTACTCCACCCTCCTCATCACCCCTACCCTCCTCCACCCCGGTCCGCGCACGGCCACATTCTCAAGTCCGGCCACGCCCCGCCACCCGCCTTCGCCACTCGCCTAGTCGCCGTCTACGCCAAGCGCGCCGCTGACGACGCCCGGAGGCTCGTCCGGGAGCTGGACGGCGCAGGCGTCGTCGGATGGAACGCTGTCTTGTCCGGGCTCGCCAGGTTGGGACGAGGGAAGGAGACGGTCGAGGTGTTTGTGGAAATGATTGAGAGAGGTAATAATAGTGTAAACCAGTCGAGTCTAACTAAATTTCGAACCATTATTAATCTATATTATTACCAAATACAAAAAATAAATATAAATTGAGCGATAAAAAATTTTAGTCGAGCATCAGTTTTTCGAGTTAGAGCCGGCTCTAACCAAGTTGGTTGATGCTCCTTTTCAAGAAGATTAGGCCACGTATTGTTGTCCAGAGTGGGGATATGTTCAAAGTGATAAAATGATATTGATATCACAGACTTGTAGTTTTGTCGAGCTTAGTCTATTAAGAGGGTAGGTTATTTCTACCTTGGAACTTCAACTTTTGGAGGTTAATTTGTGGTACATTCATTAGTGAAGTTGGCAATGTGTACGTGCATAAATAAATCTATAAAATGATACGCAGGTTGCTGCTTCTCAAAATTCACCAATTGTTGTTATTTTAAACATCCGAACAACATCTCAAAATTCTATGAACATAACAAGAAGCTGAAATGGGTCTCTGCTAAAGTGCCTGGATCTGGATCTGCGAAAGTGCTTGTCATGCTAAGTTGTTCAGCCCGTATGTGTTTCTGCTGTCCGATTTCCCAGAGCATAGACATTATTATACAAACAATTTCTATTAACGCTGTTCGTTTTCCATAGGATAGATTTTTCAACTTGTATGTTAGTAACTGAAAATTTTATAATACAAGTGAAATCTACCAATTTGTTTCCACTTCATTGACAAGTTTTTTTTACCTCAAGATCTTCATATGTCTAATAACTTGGAGTCGACACAGTGTAAAATAAAAAATCTAAATTTTGTAAACATTGCCATTAGTTTGCAGGTATTCTTCCAAATGAATTCACATCATCTGCAGCACTCAGTGCTTGCTCCAATGTGAGTATGTTTTTCCCTGGAAGACAAATACACACCCTAATACTGAAAATAGGCCTCCAATCCAACATCTTTGTCAGCAGTTCCCTCCTTGACATGTACTCAAAATGTGGTCATATTTGTGAAGCTCGCAACATCTTTAACAATATGCCGGACAGAGATGTTGTTTCTTGTGCTGCGATTATTTCAGGGTACTCTCAACTAGGTCTTGATGAAGAAGCTCTCGAGTTGTTCAGGCTTATGCTCAAGGAAGGAAGAGATTGCAATTATGTCACGTTTACAAGCATTCTGACTGCAGTGGCTGGACTTTCTGCTCTGGATTATGGACGACAGCTGCATTGTGTAACAATTCGACGAGAATTATTTTCCCAAGTAGTATTGCAGAATTCTCTTATTGACATGTACTGTAAATGTGGTAGCCTCGTCTACTCAAGGAGAATCTTTGAACAAGTGCCTCACAAGACAGTGGTAAGTTGGAATTCTGTTCTAGTAGGGTATGCCAAATATGGCATAGGAAAAGAAGTTATTGGGCTCTTTGAGATGGTGAAAGAAAGAGGTGTAAAGCCTGATAACATCACTTTCATGGATGTTTTGTCGGGCTGTAGCCATGCCGGACTAGTAGATGAAGGTTTAAATTATTTTGATTCCATGATCAGCTTATATAACAAAGCCAGAGGTTGAGCATTATGCTTGTGTTGTTGATCTTCTCGGACGGGCTGGGAAAACTGAGAAGGCTTTGGAGTTCATTAAGAAGATGCCATTTAAACCGACTTCGTCTATTTGGGGTTCGTTATTAGGGGCTTGCAGATTTCATGGTAATGTTTCAGTTGCAGATTCTGTAGCTGAAAACCTTTTCCAGGTGGATTCTGAAGATGCCGGTCACTATGTTAGTCTTTCTAATATTTACGCAGCATCTGAAAGGTGGGAAGATGTCTTCAACGTGAGGAAGTTGATGAAGGGAAAGGGAGCAATTAAGGAAACCGGATCAAGTTGGATTGTCCTGGGGGAAATGATCCATTCATTTCAGGCAAATGACCAATTCCATCCTGAAAGACAGGGAATATACACAAAGTTAGCTGAAGTGTACACCAAAGTCTGTGCCGTTGGATACAACCCTGACTGTAGCTGTGTTTTGCTTGATGTCGATGAAGAGCAGAAACAGCAGTTGCTGTTGCAAACAACCTTACTATTTTATTGTGAAAGGGCATATGGTCAATTGCACTTTGCATCGTTAGGTCAATTGAAAACAACCTTACTATTTTACAGTGGTATAGTTGTATACACCCGACCCCATCGTCTAGGCTGGAGCCTCTTTTGAGGTACTGGGTATTGTTGATGACTGAATGATGTTCATCATGTTTAAAACCTTCAATTAAATATTGTAGTTGTGGATATTCTAGCAAATTAGTCACACGAAAATACTTATTACTACATATCGGTTAATCATTTTCCGTTGGTCAATTTGTTATATCGGTCGTTTAAGCTAGACTTATTCAGGTCCTTTGAAGGTGATAGTGAAGAAAGTTGATTCAATGATCAATTATGGAAGCATATTGAAAATAATCAAATAATAATAATAATAATAATCAATACCTAGGGAATCACTTGAATCTCTTGATTTGTACTAGAGTGATATCACAATACGCGAAAACAAGTATGGTCTCGACTCTTGATAGCTTTTTCTGAACTGATGTAACAAACTTCTCCAACTCAAAAGCTGAAGAGGTTTAAGTAAAGCTCACCTCAAGCGAAATCTTTATCTTTACTTGAAACTTCAACCAACAACTACCTCACCTACAAATGAAAGTAGTATTAAAAAAACACAACTGAAGGCAGATTTTGACGTAATATGATGAATTAGGATATTCCACACCCACATAACATTTCTTTACCTGAAGATGTTTGAACTTTAAATTACTATGGAGTTATGTCTTATAGTTTTTATATCGTTTATTGTTTCTCTCGATATATCAAAGTCTGAATTGGAAGACAAATTGATTAAGCAACACTGAAGCATTACGGTTTTGATCAGACAAATTATTTTGGCCTGGATTGTTTAGATTTTGATTTGCATTAGATTGATCATATAGAATTGCAAATGCTAAATTCAACAAAAAATATATCTTGAAACTAAACTATTGTTGCACTTCATTACTAGTAGACCTGTAATGCTAATAGAGAATTAGAAATTTATTAATAATATTGGATAATACGAGTAAGAAACCATTAAGTTTGGTTCAGTTTGGTAATAGGCTCAACCCTAACCAAAATATGTAGGGGTTGAATCTTTTAATCAAAACTTCGAATTTCTCTGTCTGGGTTCACGTTCAGTTCCGAATCAGAAAACCTAAGCTAATATCTCATCCCTATTTATAAAATAAATTAGTTGCTGTTGTTACGAACTTGCTAGATCGTTGCACGTCCAATTAATGTTCGTTAAGGTATTGTGTGTATGACATTATGTGATATTAAACCAAAGCACCATCGAAGGTGTTAATCGACCTATTTGTTATGACTATGTTTCATTAAGGTAATAATCCATTTAGCATTATACAATTTACAATCAGTACATTTATTCATCTAAAATTTAATTATTTAGCCTTAAATGCTAAACATGTTGCTTTCCTGTAAAACAACTGGAATCATATTATGAACTTACGATATCTTTTTGTCTAATCAGAGTTTCCATTTCATCACAAAATGCCATTAGTAAGTTACAATCATGTTGGCATTAGAAATTATAGCTGACCCGTCGTTTTTTACTACTTTTCCCAAATGTCATTGTCTAATCCAGTTGGATTTTATTCTAACAATCAAGGTTTTTGGCCTCTAGATGGAGTTCCGAAGTTTACTTTCCACAACAAACGAATTAGCTTAAGGTTTTGGGTTGATGTCATATTCACCACTTTAGGGTAGACATCTTTTTGAATCTTGGCTTTGAAGTTGAAAATAAAATAGACGTATTACCTTCCCTTAATGTTAAGTAGGTCGAAGTTTATTATAACCCATTATAGACATATTATGATCTAAACATACTTTGACATGGGTTTTTTTTTGTTGCTTAGTTATGAATTTTATGAATAATGATCGAATTAAATATATACAACAAGATTGGTCACGAAACATTACACCATTGTACGCGATTTCTTAATATTTTATGCGGGACTTCTATGTTTAACGTCTTTTGCAGGCCAATTAATTGTACGAGAGTGGTTATTGAAGAGCTATTACAGTTTTGAAAACAACAAACTATAATGTTGTCTAACTATAGTCAATCCAAACATTATGAATTTTCTTCAACTTTATTAAAAAATTTAAACACGGAAATTTTTAAGTGATTATGTGGAACTCTTTTAGATAGTGCCTTCACGATTTTTTTTCATAATATAATAATAAATTATTTTATTATATCAAATTTGGAAAATGAAGCAATAAAAAAAAGTATTGGGGTAAGAAAAAAATAAGTTAAATACATGATGGTCGAGGAAATAATGAAATGCATCTTCATTTATCTATTTTGAAAAACATGTTTTTTTAAAACTTAAAATAAATTAAAAAAATTACCGTATTCGAGTGCACGGGGGTGTCCGCTGACTCATTTTCTGGGATCCGAAACATTATTTTGTATGATTATGAGGAAGATGAAGAGAGAGTGATGGTAGAAGAGTGAAATGAAAATATATATAAGTAGAAATTAGAAAATGATAAAATTGTAATTGACACAGACGATTTAAGTAATTTACAGACGACGTTTAGTAGTCGATAAAAAGTGAATCATAATTGCTGCCACACACAACTTCGCAAAATGTCTCACTTCCAAATGTAATTATCTTACATTTAGAGAGGAGATGTTAGTTGATTATTGGAAAACTATATTAATGCCACAATAACTTTTAACCATGTCAGATGAGACTCCGTCCATGAGAAATTTCCATGTTGGTTTAAGGTGAACATGAAAATTTACTGCCAAAGAAAAGAAAAAAATTACGTCGATCCGGTCGTTGTCCACGTTGGTGTCGATTTCGTCGACAAAAATAGCACAAATTCACTTTCGATTCCAACACTACGAAACAACTATAGAGGAAGGTGAGGTCTTATTAATCATTTAAAAATCAATTCAAGTAATATAATTAATTTATAAAGCTTTTTTTTATAAATTTCATACCATAGCTCCATCAGTTCCGGTTTGAATTCGTAAATTTCCCAAGTTTAGCCCCATCAAGCTTGACTTAAACTTGACTTGTCCAGTAAACAAATCGAGTTCAAATTCAATTTTGAGTTCACTCGATTACTCATATAGATTGAATACGATACCTACATATTATATAATGAGGAGGAATACACTACTCTTAAATTATGTTGACACACGGTTGCGTTTAACGTTAATATTAAATTTAAATTTCAAATTGAAACCATAGATCTTGTTCTACAACATATGAAGATTAAAGACGTCGAAAATCATAAAATTTGGAACATGTTTTATGCAATATTTAGAAAATGTAAAAATGAACGTACTAAATTCATTATATATATAGTATTATTTATAACATACACCACTATATAATATAACTTTATTGTTATTATTATTATATAAATGTCTAATCTTAGTTTTTTTCTATTTTATTTCCAAAATATGTAGATATTATTATGTCTTAATTTTTTATCACATTATTTATATTGCATAGTAAGTTATTTAAGTTTTAGTAACGATATAACAATTTAAGCGAGCCAAACATTTCAATCAAGAAAAAAAGTAATAAGTAAATAAGTAAAGCCAAAGCTGATTTGTTTATCAAACGAGTCAAGTATAACTTCGAGGTTTGAAATCACCAAATCCTTTGATATATATAATCTGTACTACAATCCAAAAAAATATAACTTTTGTTGGTTGATTTGGAACAAGCTCGACCAATTGAAGTTAGGTCAGTTAACTACGTATCAAAATACTTGTTGAGATTTAATTAAAAAAAAATCCGGAGTGGTGATTGATTTGGAATTGAATGGACCCCACATTGACACCACAACCCACCAACAATAAATCTGTTTTAAAACCGTCGCTATGTTCCCTCTCTCCCACTCTCTTATCAGTTATTAGTAACTCCATTAAAACCCCTCAAAATCCCAACCAAACCACAACTCCAGAACTGAAACCACCAAATCCTAACACTCCAGTAACCGCTTCCGATCTCACCGTTCCAATTAGTTGGGGTATTTTTTTATGTTTTCCACATTCTTTGTTAGTTTGCTTTGGATTGGGATTTAGTTTTCTTATTGTGTTCGTTGTGGTTCGTGCAGTGTTTGTGCGTCTGGCAGTCCTTGCAGTGTTACAAACTAGTGTTTGGGGTCGAATGAGTTTTCAAGTGCCATTTTGTGCGGTACGGTGAGGTTTTTCGGAAGTATTAACGAGTCCCCATTGTTTCCTTTCCACTAAAGGTGGTTGTTGGAATTAAATCGGGCTGTGGAACTTTTGAGGTATTTTTGATCTTTATTTCCCTGCTAGTCCAACAAAAACTGCTACTTTGTGTGTATTGATGATGTTTGGAATATCGATTAAGGGATCATGGGTTTTATTGCCTTTTTTTGTCTTGATCTAATAAATTTTGGTTTTTCATATTTGGATAATTGGTTATCATTCGTATTGATTCTTCTAGCAGAGACTACGGAATTTAATCTTTGTTTAGTGTCATGATCCCTCAAAAGATGTTTGTTTTGGTTCATTTGGATGAATATTTGGAGCTTTCTGTTGAATTTTTGTGATGTAAAAACTAAGGTGTAACATCAGATCATGGAATTGTTCCATTTCTAGTTGAGTCCAACAAAATCTTTTCTTGTGCGTTTATGATTCTGGTTGCTAGCATTGCGTCGTATGTTATGAATTCTATGGATTTACGCTGAGTGGGATTATTAGCATTAGTTTGGATTATGTTTTTTGGCATGCTATTTATCTATGAATCTCATTGATTTATGCTGACTGACATTATTAGCATCAGTTTGGATTATGTTTATTTGGCATGCTATTGTCTTCATTCTTGTTGAAACCAACGAAAACCCTTTTTATGCGTGTTTGTGGTTACCTGAATCTGAATGGCTCCTCGTCGTTCAATTGCTTTCTGGAATCTGAGATTCTAATTGGTTTTGGTAACTGACAACCCTCAATAATCTGTTTTCTGACTTTTTTAGTTGTTGAGATGACAGTTGATGCATTCTGTTAGTTTGTGCATACAAAATTTCTCTAATCACTTTGCAGTCACGATCATGATTTTTAGTTTGCTTCTCTTCGTTTTTTTGTGAAAATCAGAAGAAGAAGAAGAAGAAAAGTTTGCTTGTGATATTTATGGCTTAGTTTACTTGGATTGAAATAAACTGTCAGCTTGTTTTAGATTTATGAATTGTTTTTGCCTTGTTACTTGTCAGCATCCAACAATGCCAAATGGAAAAGAAACTGTTTTTGTATATTTCTGGTTCAATAATTCTATTTAATGGAGATACAAAGTACTTTGAATTCCATATCTTTTATTTCTTGTCCTTGTTTATTGTTGGAGCACAACAAATATCAATATCTGCTTAATTTGATGTCTCTGCTTACTAACCGATCCATCAGGTATTTGAAGGAGCATATATAAGAAATGCTTTGGAAATAAAATTGAAGTCAGTGAGAATAGTATTTAAATCAATTTCAGCAAACGATCTTGGACTGGGAGAGGAAATGTCATCAGTGTATCCATCGTCACGAGGCGTACCGAAGACGGAAGATGACAGGGTTAAAAGATCGTCAAGAGCTCCCCAAAAATTATCTAGAAAACAACCAACAAATAGCTCGTCACGCTCTACAAAATACAATATTGAGACAAAGATACCAAACAAAGTTCGTCCTAAAACTTCTAGTGGCGGTAAAATTAAAACCGAGAACTCAAACACACGGGTCATACCAAATAGAAATCTTTCTGATCAGAAGGTGGCGAATGTTGAAGTCAATGCCTGGGCCTTACAAGAATCATTTGAAGTAGATGATGAAAGAGGACCTGAACACAAGAACGTAGAAGAAGTTAAGGAGATAGACGTTTTGAATGGAGCACTAAAGCGTGATCCGAGCATTGGAACTGATAATGAAACAGTCGACACAGAAGATAGTAGCTTGGATGGAGACAGGAGGAATCCATACCGGAAGATAGAAAAAATGGAATTAAGAATTGAGGGAATTGAACAAGAGTTAAGAGAAGTTGCTGCCCTTGAAGTTTCACTCTACTTAGTAGTACCAGATCACGGCGGTTCCGTAAATAAAGTTCACATGCCCGCTCGTCGTCTTTCTAGACTACATATCCATGCTTGCAAGTGTTGGAGTGGTAGCAAACATGCTTCCTTTGCTAGAAACACTATTTCTGGGATTGCGTTAGTCGTCAAATCATGTGGGAGTGATGTTTCTAGGTATGAAACCTTTTGATGTTTAAATCAGTACACAGTTTCAATGGAGCAATCTTTTTTTGTCTTCTGAAATACAGGTTGACTTTCTGGCTATCGAATGTGGTGATCCTGCGAGAAATTATAACTGGAGCTTTTGGAAGCATATCTCTGACTAATCCTATGAAGAAGTTAATTGCGTCTAATGGTGGTGACAGTATTGATTGCATATCATCTTCGACCGGTTGGAAGCGCATCGTGGGCAATAAATCAATGAGAAAAACTGGGATTTTAGAATCTGTAGATGGCTTGCAGGAGATAAAAACATTCACTGCTTCTTTGGAAAAGATTGAATCTTGGATTTTCTCTCGAATAGTCGAATCGGTGTGGTGGCAGGTGAGAACTGCAAACTTGACTTTGGTTAAGTTCCTCCGAATGTTGTAATCCATAAAATGCAGATGACATCCAGCATTTATACATTTTTAACATATTTCTTTACTGCTGAGGGTTTGGTTGTTCAACGATGCGAACGTAAAAAAATAATTTTGTGCATCTTTTTCCTTCATAGATAGTAATGATGTTTATTACTACCTTCCGATCTTTTAAATGTGCGCAACTATTTTCATCTTCTGCCAAAACTGCAGCTTATTGTATTTTCTATATTATGCCTAACTGGTTGGAAAAGCATTAGGAATTAGAAAAAAAGTTTTTGTTAATATATACAATGATTGATTATGTTTATGTTTTATCCATCTGTTTTCTTTCCTTTGCAGATATTAACACCACACATGCAGTCCTCTGTCGATTCTTCATACAAAAGAAAAGTCCATAACAAATTGTCGGGACCAGCATTAGGCGATCAACGGAAGGGGAACTTCTCCATTGAGTTGTGGAAGGGTGCTTTTCTGGATGCTTTCTCCAGACTTTGCCCAGTACGAGCTGAAGGACATGAATGTGGTTGTCTATCTGTACTTGCTAAAATGGTAAGATGTAATAAGTGGTTTCTGTCCATTTCATAATTAGTCGCAGAGCAACAACAACATTAACAGATTACCTCAATGCCTCAAAAGAGGTTCCAGCATGAGCAAGGGGTCAAAACTAAAACATTAACAGATTCCAATTGCCCCACTGATTTGATGAACGGTCAATCGTCTGCCATTTCAGAATAAATAAGAAATGGAGACAGTTTAGAGTGTCATTTTGATTTAGGCCATTTTAATACAAAATTCGCAGTAACAGTTTCATTTTTGACTCATCGTAAATGAACAGAATAGTTAGTCTCAGATTCATAACAATTAAATAAAACATTGTGATGTGCAGTGTTTGTTTCAACGTGACTCATTTCTTTACATTTTGACATGCTTTTTCAGAAAGATTCATCATTCTGGTCTGATTTTGTCAAGTATGTAATTCCCATGTAACTATTATTTTGGCTAAATCAACAATTAGGTGATCGTTATTTATTTTACGTGTTTGTGGACACCTTCCCTGATGCAGGTGATGGAACAATGTCTCACTAGACTTGATGTTGCTATGTTTAATGCCATTCTGCGTCAGTCAGCCAATGACATCCCCACAGATCCTGTATCAGATCCAATAGTGGATCCTAAAGTTCTACCAATTCCAGCTGGTGTCTTGAGCTTTGGCTCTGGTGCACAGCTTAAACATTCGGTATGTAACAAAAGTATCTATTTTATGTTTACTATTTTCGACGATCGTTATTTGTAGATATATTTGTTTAACATGTGTTCTTGGCATATAGCACATTCTGTATCCCAGAATTTCAAACAGAGAACCAAAAACAAGATTTTTAATACCGATCTTTTATTTATGGATGACTGGGATGTTTTTGGAACTTCTACCATCATCTCTGACCAGCTCGAGCTACCTACAACACAAGCATACATCAACTAGTCCACTCAATGTGGATCACATTTTTTTATAGATACGTGAATAGGATGGGTGAGTAGATGTATTGGTCATGATATCAAATGTGGAGGTATAGTTTGTTAGATTAACATCTCTTTGCATAATGTCATTGTCCAATACCATCAAAAAGTTAAAAACTTGAACCTTCACATTATTTTCTATCCTCCATTGTTCTTGTATAGATAGTGGTCAAGTTATTGAACCAAGGATTGACTTACAGACCATGTTATACTAAACTAGGAAGCACATGTACTTTTTAGACCCTTGATGCATTTGTATTTGATAATTAATGAAATTCCTTGATAGTTATCAATTACTCCATTCGAAGCCTCCTAATTAATACTTTTTATTTCCAATACAAGTACTACTTATGGATTTACATTTCTACTAAACATTAGAAAGATGAGCAAGAAAAAGAAATACACATAACAATTATTTGACTTGCCAAACCGAAATGCTATTAACTCTTGCAATAATTAAGCGCCAACTAATGAAATCATATATTCTTCCATTGAAAGAGTATGCCTCCTACTTTCTATGGGTTATGTTTGTTGGTAACAAGTTGAACTAGCCCATTAAGTTTAACAAATGAAGCTCAGATATAGTTGCTTTGGACACATATATACACAAATGCATCTGGCACTTAACTGATGATTTTTTAGTTTTGATTATCATCAATTTGGATTGACAATTTGCTACAACTGAGATATAGTTGACGAGTGCGGAAATAATCCATTGCAGATTGGTAATTGGTCTAGATGGCTCGCAGATACTTTAGGCATGGAAATTGACAATTCCATAGATCAAGCTGAGGGTCACAATGATGACAAACAAAGAAGAGATGTTGAATCCATCTGCTTTCATCTACTTAGCTCTCTTAGTGATCTTTTGATGCTTCCAAAGGATATGCTCCTGGATATATCTATAAGAAACGAGGTACTTTATTCTGTTCATTTTCATCACTACTAAACATTTTATGAGTTTTCCCACTCTCTGTATACATATAATGTGTTCTTTTGATTTGTTGTCCTCATTTGAAATGTAGGTCTGCCCTTTGATTCGCCCGGCTCTGATAACAAGAATTCTTTGTAATTTTACACCTGATGAATTCTGCCCAGATCCTGTTCCAGCTGCTATCCTAGAACAACTGAATGTTGAGGTAAATTACATTTCCTAACTTTTAATTTTCTCTTCACATAAGTTTTCAGACCACTCAGTGGAGCATCTCTTTCATTAAGAAAATTAAAATACTAAACAAACCTTTATTAACATTTTATCATTGTTTTCTACGTCAAGGTTATAACACTCAAATTTTATCAATGATAAGTAGTATATATATTTAAAATATTCTATGAGACGGACCAATAAAAACAAATGGACCCGAGATGAAAAATTCTCAACAAATCCTCTCCTATGAGACTGATTTTTCCATTTAATTTAATTGCCTCAAAATTACATTAGTGAACTGATGCTGACAAATGACAATGAGATGTTCGACCTACAAAAATAACACAGCATTTGAATTTTCTTTGCAGGCTTCTTCGGAACGTTTGGCATCTGATGATGATGTGATCAACAGCTTCCCATATGCCGCTTCGCCAGTCGTGTATTGCCTGCCTTCCGCTGCGGATGTGGCCCACAAGGTGGTCGATGGTGGTGGAAAGGAGGATGAGTTTATGAGGAACACAGGCGATGATGAACTGGATGACTTAGATTATTATTCCACTAATGCTCGATTTGAACTTCTTCGACAGGTTTGGTCTGTTTGATTATGTCCATTGTCATGTATATAATCTGTAGTTTTGTTCATCTTCTTTGTTCAGAACAGAAAATCAGAAAAGTTGTTGCAGAGGCAGTAGAATTGGGAGCCACTTTGCTCCCAATACTGTGTGGATTAGATGTTTTTTCCACTTGGGTTTTACCTGCTTGTAACGCCCAATAAAATTTCAATCAGGCTTTGTTGTTATTAATTAGCATGCGCTTATCATACGAATGAAGGTGCATGTTTTGATATTTGAATCTTAATGATATAATATACGTCCGGATGTTGGATGCTAACGCATGGTAACACTTTTATTACCTTATATATTATGAAGAACATCATCCATACGAAGAACTCGAAATTTGCACAATTTTACCCAAAAAAAAATAGGATAAAATTTTGAAATAATGTTATAAAAATAAAAAAATTAGAAGAAATATAAATCCGAAAAATTTATTTGGCAAAATATATTTATTAAAAATGACAATGATAATGTCGTTTTTATTAAGTAAAAATTGCATCACGGATGTCGTTTTTGACTCAGTAAAAATGACATCCGTGATGTCGTTTTCGACTTATCATTATTTTTAGAAATCATGCATTTTAAATTATAAAAATGGGAACTCATTTTCAACACGATAGAATAATTTTTTGGGTATTCTGATAATATATTCAGAATTGATGAAACTAACAACGAAACACTAACAATGTGGTATTTGAATTGATGACAAAAAAAGAAGAACATGAATATGTTATCAGAATACTCAAAAAATTATTCTATTCAATAGTTCAAATTTCTTTAATTTAAAATGCATAATTTCTAAAAATAAGGATAAGTCGAAAACGACATCACGAATGTCGTTTTTACCCAATTAAAATGACAACACAATTGTTGTTTTTAACAAGCATATTTTGCCAAATAATTTTTCGAGTTTATATTCTTCCAATATTTTTTTATATTTTTGCAACATTATTACAAAAATTTCTCCATAAAAATATCTGAATAGTGGGACATGATCAAATGTGTACTTGTAACTATGGTCAATTGGTCATACTCGTGCTGTCGTGCACACTCACCTAATAAACAGGTACAATCGGGCTAGATGTGTATACGGGTTATACGTAAATATAAAAATAAATCACATTCAACCAATAAAATAATAATAAAAATAACCAAAATTTGTAAAATAGTTACTAATTGTAGTTTATATAACCACACACATTTGAAATACAAACAAAGCAACAACATCCATCATTATACGAATAAATTACTATACTTACATACATATACATATAATATTTATAATCTTATACGGGTAAATGGGTATGGATTAATATCATACCCATACTCGCCTCGTTTATAGAGTGAGTATAGTTTTGTACTCGTACATGGACCCGACGAGACGATGACTGGGCAAACGGGTATCACTCGCCCCCATTGACATGTGTATTGATAATGTTTTGAACTTATGATCGATTTGATAGGACAGGAAGAATATGTATTTTCCTTTGGGGATTACAAATTATAAGAGAATACCTAGTCAATCAAAATCGAAATAAAGGCGATCTTCATCCTTATCATGTGCCTTATATGAAAATTTGGGGTCTAGGAAATGTTCCCTTAATTTGTACCGATGAGAATTTGACTCCCGAGAAATTGAACAAAAAAATAAGAAATTGGACTGTTTCTTGCATGCACTAATTGAAGTCTTTTGAAATGAAAATCGCCTTTTCATAATGAGGCAAGATTAGCATGCGCTTATCAATCGTTGCCGAATGAGGTAATTATATCATAGAAGTCCATCTTGTCCCATCATGCATGTCCATCACAAAATGCATTATTCCCACATCGGCTATTCGTCGGCAGTGGAGTAGCTTATTTTCAAAGCAACAGTCACAAAGTCACTCGTCTACCGATGGTGATTGCAATGTGGATTGGGCATGGGAAGTATGGGAATTGTGAGCTCAGGATTATTGTTGGCGAGAAATACTTTTCGTTAGATTTGTGTTTCTAAAATCGGTCAACAACATAAAGATGGGCTACATTTCGCCCTTCGCCATTGTCTCCGATCTACTTTAGGGCTGTCACCATCTTTTTTGGATAAACCAACTTGATAAGGTAGTGATTTGTAACATTTGTTTACCATAATTTATGGGAGGTAAATGTAGAAGCAAATTGGAAATATTAAAATTGTTTGGCTGAGGAGTAAAAGGTGCTTATATTTAATAGTTGTATTTCCAACAAAGTAAGACTGTAGACTTTCTGAATTCACAAAAATTTACTCAAATATAGATATACTTGTATCCTACTCACATGCGTGAAGAATTTAAATTCAATTTTTTGAATTTTACTACCTATAAAAGATAAAACACAATAGGTGATTCTATGTTGGGAATTACAATTCATCGCCTGATTTTTACTTAAATAGTTTGCCTAATTGTCATTTTATCATTCACAATCCATTTAATACTCATTTCGTCTCGGTTCTTAAACTAAAGTTTTTGTCTAAGTTTTTCTTACTTTACCAGTACCAACATCACGAAAATGTCTGACGATACATCTGGATTCAGTGAAGTAAGTCCAGCAAAAAAAATCATCTCAGGTGTTTCGTAAATTTTAGGGTTTAGGTAATAAAGAAGAGAAAGAAAATGGAAATTACCTAAATGCAAGAAGAATTGACTGATTCAGAAGGTTTCTAGACCTGTTTGTAATACCCAAGGACTGAAATGAAAATCAGGAGAGACAAAAGTAAAAACCCAGAGGGACCTAAGTGTAAAGAAAAATATTGTGTCACAAAAGCCATCATGTCATGAACATGATGAGTAATTCAACGATTAAGACCAAACCAGCTCGAACCAACGTCTTCGGGTGCACCCCACATGTTAAATTGGCACACTTAAGATACTGGTGACATTTGAGGTCAATCTGACCCAAATGATCCACCATTGGCGGATCCAAATCCGTTATTTGTGGATTCGATTGGGCGGTTGACACATCAATTTCTCCAGTGGGTCGAGACGTCGAGTCAAAGCATTCCAGAACATCCAGATCTAATTTGCAGTCGTTCGATTGCAACCGTGTCAATCATGTCGTGTCGTGTACTTTCGTGTCGTGTAAATTCGTATACACTACTCGTTTTCCTCATAAACAGACACGACACGTTTTGTTTTCGTGTCTGTTTTTTGGTACACGAAAACGACACGAAATAAACTGTGTAGATACGACACGACACAAAATGTACACGAAATTGCTCGTGTACATGTCGTGTACTAACAACACGACACGACACGATACACGAACCCTGTACACGTTTTACACGAAATGATTTACACGACACGATTTACACGAAACCTGTACACGATGTACACGAAAACAATATACAGAAAATAGAATACAAACACATTTAGAAATAAAACACATTCATTAAAACGCATTCATCAAATCCAAAAAAAAACATGAACTTCGAAATTGTTGCAACTGATCTCCAAAATAATAATCATCGTCCACCAACATGGTAACAAGTAGCATTGTGTAAAATTAACTTGTCACGAATGGTACAAAATTAGAATAGATTAGTCCATCGAATGGCTAGATCAGAGGACTATTCAAAATTTCCAACAACAAGTTCGCGACCCACGGACCAAAGTGCTTGGGAGACTCTGGCTGAATGCAATCTACCAAAAAAGAACATATTAGTCCATCGAATAGTATTGAATTAGTAGATATTCTAACAACAAACACATATTGTTCCCATGTTGAGAAACATGTCTCTCAGAATCCATTATGGGAAATACATTTGTCTTTTATATAATGCAAGTGTTTGATTAAAAAATTGATCTATTTAGAATTCCTGGCAAAATGTTCCATTTGGTCTTCATGTTCTCCATTTTTGTCTTAGCCTCAATGTATATGTAATCAGCTACCCAAGATGACTCATTTGGTTATTCTTTTGCAATTGATTCCCATATCCATATGAAACTTGTAGTTTTGTAGTAGTTGGTTATGGTCTTGTGGTGAATATGATTGCATGACTTGTATAGTCATGAGAGCATATCATGAGAAATATATACTAATCAAACACACAGAACACAACAAAACCTTAAACTAAAAGTCCACCAAAAATATACTAATCAAACACCCGACACACAGCACATATACTAACCACCACCATCACCACCACAAATAAGTCCACCAAAAACTAAAATGATAAATCAAATCCACCATCTCTACAGTAGAATCGACTAAAATCATCAAACAACTAGCTGCAAAGAGAGAGGAACATAGGGAAAACAACTATTCAAGAAGAAGAAGAAGTGTTACGGTACCTGATGGCGGCAGAGTAGAGAACAATGGTTGTGGCAAAGAGGGCATGGTTGTGCTTGTGGGCAGCGGGAGAGGGAGACCGGAGATGGCCAGACGGAGACGGGAGTAGGAATAGTGGTTGTGGTTGTGGGTGGGATGGGAGAGGGAGAGTGGTTGTGGGTCTTGTGGCTGCGGGTCGGGTAGGGTGGGAGAGGGAGACGGCCAGACGAAGATGGGAATAGGGACTAGGGTTTTTACTTTTTCAGTTTTATCTAATCGGGTGTTTTGTAATCGGGTATTTTGGGTTAAATGCAATTCATGTACTTTCGTATACTTTCGTGAACCCGCGAGGCGAGACACGAAAATGACACGAAATTTTTTCCGTGTACCGATAACACGACACGAAACACGAAATCAGTAAACCCAAACACGGATTTTTCGTGTCGTGTTCGTGTCGTGTTATCGTGTTTCGTGTCAAATTGTCAGGCCTATTTGTAATCGATGTTTGTAATTCCTTGAGCGCATAGCAAGTTAAGTCTGGGCTCCAACTCACCTTCACATTCTTCAAGCTCTAATCTCTCATTCTTTTTATGAAAAGATGGACAGACTCAGATTTAAATCTTCATATCGGGTCGGATCCGGATGTTTGAGTTAAAATTCTGATATGGATATAATGTATCTAATCCGTTGACACCCCTACTGGTCACCGCCTGCTGAAAATATAGCAAACCAACACAAATCGGCTCAGAAGATCTCATCATAGCCGTTATGCTAATCAAGGCAATCCATTCCTCCACTTCATCCATCAAGATCAAGCTTACATGGAAACAAATTAAAGACCTAAGCTCGCCCAAGTATGGAAAGTCCCCAACGGACCTATTCCAACCAATTTATCTTGTATACTATATATTCACAGAATTGTAAGAAATCAAATAATAATAATACAAACATCTTCCATACTCGCACAAATTCAATATGGTATCAAAGCACTGATCCCACGACCTTAGAATCTCATTGGAGTTCATTACCGATCTTCACCTTATCAAAGGGGTTGAAGGCCAACATAGCCAACATCCAAACTCTCATAAAATCATGTCAGATGGCACTGGAAATCATCCAGAAGCAAATGTATCATCACGCCTTGTTACAACACTCCTGAACAAGACAAATTATTTATCGTGGGCTGGGGCAGTCACACTTTCCCTCAATGGCCAAGGGAGAGTCGGCCACATCACTGGGAGGACCACAAAACCCGAAGGAACTGGAACTGTAAGCAAGCAAGAAGAATGGCAAACCATGAATCACTTGGTTATGTCATGGATCATCGCGTCCATGCAACCAAACATCGGCGAAATTTTCTTATACAAAGATAGTGCAAAGGAGCTATGGGATGCTATCCACGAACACTTCGGGAAGGCACAAAACTTCGCACATATCTTCAAACTCAAACAGGAGATATCGCAAACCCGTCAAAACTCAAGAAGTATCACTGAATACCTCGGTACTCTGAGAAAGGCGTGAGATGAGTTGGGAGTATACGAGCCCCCAACTACCGACGCTAAAATTATCCAACAACGGATGGAACAAGACAGGATCTACTGGTTTTTGGTAGGTCTTGATGCAACCTATGAAGCAATACGGAGTCAAGTACTCCTGGCACCATAACTCCCACCGCTCGCTACGATTACCTGCATGATTCAACACGAGAAAATTGGACGAAGAACCACAACTCATCCGCAAAGGCAAACCAACACTCAAATTGAAGGAGAAAATCATGAATTCCTTGTCGGGAAAACTCAAAATCAAAACCAAAACTACAACAATAAGAAAAGATTCGGGAATCGGAAAGACGAACAATGCAAAAATTGCAAGAAAACCGGACACAACAAGAACAACTGTTGGTTCCTCTATCCTTACCTCCGGCCATTGAAGGACGGCAATAGGAGAGGCGAGGACGGGAGAGGCAACACAGGATCCTCGGGCTTCAATGGCTGCAACACCGCAGACCCAACTTTGGGAGGCGGCAGTCACCCGACAGGAAACCCTAACCCTAACTCTTTCTTGCAGGAAACCATATATGGCAACAAAGGAGGTGGATCCAGAATTCGTCTGCCCCACCCGAATACATAACCCAAGCAACCAACTTCTCTGGTGGAGCAAACTTCTCAAGAGGTGGTGGATCCGGACCAAGTACGGACCCAACTCAACTCAATCAATTAGTAGCCCACTTAAATAGCATTTTGCAGAGCTCCCCTCAACCTTCAATTAATTATGCAGGTATGGTAAAATTTTGGAAAATTACACTGCTCTGTGTCTGGAAATAAATCATGTAATCAACAATGGATTATTGACTCGGGTGCCACGGACCATATGACCGGAAACCCGACTTTATTAACTAATATTAAGCATAATTTAGAACTTCTTAATAAATTTGTAACTGTTGCTAATGGGAATCAAGTACAAATAAAAGGAATAAGTGACATGAAATTATTAAATCAAATGGCTAAAGATATTCTATATGTGCCTTCCTTTGATTCTAATTTACTATATGTGGCTAAATCACAAAAAAATGAATTGTAATGTTATTTTTACCCCATTCGATGTAATTTTTCAGGATCGTATCACAAGGAAGATGATTGGTAGAGGATCTCTCACCAATGGATTATATGTTCTAGACTCAAATAACAAGGCTTTGCATGTTAAAATTGGATCCCAACATGAACTTTGGCATAGGCGAATGGGACACCCATCTCATTTAGCTTTAAAAACTTTATTTCCGTTTATTAATTCTGAAATAATGTGTGATGTTTGTAATTTTTCAAACCAAAGTATATTACCTTTTCATTTATATTCTAGCAAAATAGGAAGCCCTCTCGAGTTGATCCACTCCGACACTTGGGGACCGGCTCCCACCGAATCCTATAATGGGTTCAACTACTTTATTACTTTCATCGATGATTTTTCTTGTACCACATGGCTTTATCTACTTAAATCCAAATCCGTTGCATTTAAAGTTTTTTGTGAATTTGTTACTTTTGTGGAAAATATGTATGATTTCAAAATTAAATTTCTTAGATCGGATAATGGTTCTGAATACACGAGTCACAATTTTCAAAACTTGTTGAAACAAAAAAGAATTTTTCATCAAACCACTTGCATCAATACCCCCGAACAAAATGATGTTTCTGAAAGAAAAAACCCGTCATTTGTTGAATATTACAAGATCTTTTCTTTTTCAACACCATGTTCCGAAAAGATTTTGGTCTGATGCGGTTTTAACGGCTGCGTACTTTATCAATCCCCTTCCCAATCCTCGAATTCAAAACAAACAACCTTTGGAAATTTTAAATGGTAGAAAAATGAATCTTGATCACCTAAAATTTTTTGGTTGTGTTGTTTTTGTCCACAGAAAAGATCAGATAAGCTTGACTCTAGCTCAAATAAATGTATTTTCTTAGGGTACTCCTTGACGAAAAAATGTACAAATGTTATGACCCAATAACTTGTAAATTTTATGTTTCTCGTGAGGTATATTTTTGTTGAAAATGTTCCTTACTTTAAAGATGGTGAAGAAGAAACCTCACCAACTACTGACATTCCACTACCGATCACAAACATCTTTGAAGCACCAAAACAAGTCGCCATCACAACTCCTCAAGAAGAAAGAAGAGAAGAACCTCAGGCCGAAGGGGGAGAAGCAATTCCGCAACAAATTCCGCAACGAAGATCCAACCATCCTACTCGCCCTTCTTCTCATTTGCATAAATATATTACCTCTACTGTAGTTTACCCATACAAGACTATTTGTCCCACGAACAAGTAAAACCAACCCACAAGGCCTTCTTAAACCAAATAGATAATTATATAGAACCTACCAATTATCATGAAGCTATTAAATATCCTGAGTGGTGCAAAGCTATGAACGATGAAATCAATGCCTTAGAAAACAACAAAACTTGGACACTTGTCCCTCTCCAACCCGGAGTCAAACCTGTAGGATGCAAATGGATTTATAAAATTAAATATAATAATGATGGAACTATAGAGAGATATAATGCTCGTCTTGTAGCAAAAGGCTATACTCAAATATATGGAATAGACTACCTAGAAACCTTGACTCTTGTAGCTAAGATGAACATAGTTCGTGTTCTCCTATCTAAGCCATAAATAAAGGATGGAACCTCTTTCAAATGGATGTAAAAAATGTTTTCCTACAAGGGAACCTTGAAGAATAAGTCTACATGGCACCTCCTCCATGCATCAATTCAGCTCCAAATCAAGTGTGTAAGTTACACAAATCAATCTACGGATTGAAACAATCACCTCGCGCATGGTATGCCAAGCTAGGCTTATCTCTTACTTCTTATAGTTTTTCTAAAAGCTCCGCAGATGATTCTATGTTTATTAAACACCATAATAACATTACTACTATAGTCTTAGTCTATGTTGATGACATTATAATCACAGGAGATTGCGATAGCGAAATAACTATGGTTAAAAGGTACCTAAAATCAAAATATGACATATAGGATCTTGGTTTCTTAAAATACTTTTTAGGAATAGAATTTGCTTATTCAAAAAAAGGGTTGTTTATCTCAAAGAAAAGGACTTACTACATGAAACCGATAAATTAGGATCCAAACTGGCCAACACCCCTATTGAGACAAATCGCAAGGTTGGTCCAATGGAAGGTGAACCGGTTAAGGATATTGGTCAATTTCAAAGACTAGTTGGGAAACTCATTTATCTCACTGCTACTAGGCCAGATATCACATATGTTGTAAGCACCGTTAGTCAATTTATGCATGCTCAACACACACATCACTTAGATATACTTGATCAGATTATTTGCTATCTCAAGAAAACCTCAAGGTAAGGACTATGGATGAAACGAAATAATTCTAATACCGTAATTGGTTACTCGAATGCAGATTGGGTCGGAAATCATGATCGAAAGTCCACCACAGGCTTCTGCACATTCGTAGGAGGCAACCTAGTAACTTGGAGGAGCAAAAAACAAAATGGTGTGGCTAGATCAAGCGCCGAAGCTAAATCCCGTGTCATGGCCTCAACTACAAGTTATCTCATATGGCTCAAACAACTGCTTAAAGACATGAAACAACCATACACCGAACCAATGCAAATGTTTTGTCATAACAACACCACTCACCACATAGCATCCAATCCAGTCTTCCATGAAAGGACTAAACATATCGAGGTTGATTGTCACTTCATCATTGAGAAGATCCAATCAAAGAGATAGATGTTTCTTACATTCCAAGCAAAAGAACAATTTGCCGATATTTTCACCAAAGGGTTTGACTAACAATTTCAACAAACTCTACTCAAGTTGGGATCCTTTAATCTCTTCCAGACTCAACTTGAGGGGGTATGTTGAAAATATATTGAAAATATAGCAAACCAACCCAAATCAGCTAAGAGGATCTCATCATAGCTGTTATGCTAAATTAAAATTAGGCAATCCCTTCCTCAACTTCATCCATCAAGATCAAGCATACATGGAAACAAATTAAGACCCACACTCGCCTAAGTATGGAAAGTCTCTAACGGACTTATTCCAACCAATTTATCTTGTATACTATATATTCACACAATTGTAAGAAATCAAATCATAATAATAATACAAACATCTTCCATACTCGCACAAATTCAATACCGCCTAAAATGCGTACTTGAGATTCTTTTATAGTTAATGGCAAAACTTGTAATTTCCCAAAAAATATTAATAGAGAATCATTGAAATTCCATAAGTATCCAAAAAAAGTAAGCCAAAATACCACAACCATTGCTTAGTTATCCCAAATAAATACCCACAACTTGTCATCTAAAAAATATTTATGGTTTTTGTTGGAATATTAAAATTTACTGTTGGGTTTTACATCGAAAAATGTGGGATGAGAAAAAAATTATAATATTTTCACTTCCTTGATTTTTTGAGGAGTGGAGTGAGTCAAGAGATTTGGTCCAGTTTTCTGTGGTTCAACCAAAAGCAGATATATTAGTTGGATCCTATCAGCTAAATGATAAACAAAAATATTAATTACAGTTTGACCTCCTGAACTATGTCTTGATATTACTTTGCACCCCTGAACATTCAAAGTTAACAGTTATCCCGCCTGAATTGTTTTGTAACAATTTTCCCCTCTAAACTTTAAAAATTCATTATTTAAGCACACATTCGTCGTTTTTGCAATTTTTTGTTGCATCCCTAATACACTCCAAAACATATATTTAAGTGAAAGTTCAGATCAAAATGTATGTTAGATTTGGTTGGAATTTGGATCGGATTTAAGCCAAATGATAAAGAAAAAGGGTTAATTACAGTATGACCCCCTGAACTATGTCTTGATATCACTTTGTACACCTGAACTTTCAAAATTAACAATTACCCCTAAACATGAAGAATGACAAGTGTCATAACTGTGAGAAGTATGGTCACTGGGCAGCAGAGTATAAGCTACCAAAAAGACAAAAGACACCAAAGTCTAACACACAACTAAAGGAGGTTAACATGGTGGTTAGTGAACGTGAGCCTCGAGCCTTCATTGGCATGATGAAGAAGGGAAGGGTTAGTTCCTCCTCCGAGTGGTGGTTGGATAATGTTGCTACTTGTCATGTTGTCAATAACAGGAACTTGCTCACTGAGGTCACAACATTGAAAGATTTTGTTGATAATTGCAATGGTGGTGAGGCTGAAGTGACTCACACTGGAACTGCAAATCTGGTGCTTTCTTCAAGTAGACTACTAACTCTAAAACATGTTAGAGTAGTACCTTCAATTACAAAGAATTTGATATCAGAAAGTTTACTTGATAAAGCTGGCATGTCTATTTTAACCACGAATGGTAGAAAGACCTTAACTGTTAATTCATGTTATTTTGGTTGTGCATGAAAAGAATGTGTTCTAAAAGTTTTACTTTTATATGTCAATTATTATGAATTGGATGTGCAAATATTTTGTTCCTTGATTATGATATTCGTCTTTTGGAAGTGTTAAGGAAGATGCGCTTGATCCTTAACCGTAGAGCTCTAAAAGATAATGGTTTACATAAATCAAAAGTTATTCACAATCATGGTAATTAACATGGAATATTAATCACCGAGATAAGATTGACGTGTTGGTCATCGATTGTTGTAGCTCTACAAATAATTGACGACACGAGTATATAAAAGAGGAAAATATTACTTTTATATATTGAATAGACCTAACAAGTAAAACATTATGGAATTGTGTTTCGTGTCATTAATATTTTATTGTGTCTTGGATCCTAAGATATGAGACTTATATCTTTTCACTCAAGAAGTGCTTAATTTGATTATTGTCAAAAGCTATCAATGAGTATAGTGATAAAGGCAATAGTTGGTTGAGCATGACTTGTGCTGGAAAAGATAGCTAGTCAAACGATTATCATTGTCCCTCTTAATTGAGTGATGATATTAGTGGCCCCTTGATAAAGCAAAATTATAATGTGCACAATGTAACTTGAGTTAAGTTACATAGTTATAATTAGCTTAGAGAGATCAAGAAATGAATATAATACAAATGTGACACATTTCTACTTTGTATATATTCTTAATATCATGAGGCAAGGGACGGACACAAGTGGTGCACTTACATCACTAAATGGATCGTGTTTTGGTTCGGGTGGAACAAAGACATCTATGCTAATTGGGTAACTATAATGTGTAGCTAGATACCACTTATAGTTTGAGATATTAAGTGTTTAATATCTCTGCCAATTTGGCTTAGATCCTCCTATAGGTCACACCACAAAACTGGGAAACAAGTGGCTTGATTTTGAGTTCATATGATGTGTCGGGTTTCATGTGAAAAATGGACACATGTGATGAATCAATAAAATCAATATGTCATGAGAATTGACATAATTAGAATCGTAATAAATTCATATGATGTGTATATATAATGGGATGTAATAATTTAATATTACATATGATAATATATTACACAAGATATGAATTTGCTAAAAACCCCAAAATATCAAATTTTGTTGGAAATAAATCCAAAATTTGACAAAGGCAAAATCGGGGTCAAACACGGTGAACCGTTTAGGGTTCGGTCGACCGGGGTGTCTTCGGAACGGTCAACCGAACGGGTAAACACAATTGGTTGACCAAAATTGTCTGGAGTGCCTGGACAATTGGGTTCGGTCAACCGAGCGTGAACGATCAACCGATAGAAAATATATTTGGATATTTTCGGTAGACCGAAGGTGACACGATAGTCCGATGAATGTTCGCCAGGAGAAATTTTGGTGTGTCAACGGTCGACCGAGCAAGACGCGAACCGTCCGAATTTTTCCAGAGAATTTTTTCTCATGTAAATTCGGTCGACCGTCTAGCTCACGGTCCACCGAACACCTGTTATAACCAAATGGTTCGGTTAACCGAGAAAAAATTTCGGTCAACCGAACAATGCGATTTTTGCCTGAATTATTAAGAGATTAATTAAATCATGGGTGGATTAATTCTAGATTTAATTAAAACGTTTTTAGGGTGCTTATGTGGGAATTAGAGATTAATTTTAGGAGTGAATAAACAATGGATCATTGCTAAAGAATAACTCTTGATAAGGATGTTTTGGTAGCCTATAAGAGGGCACCTACTCCTACTTGTTTAATACCTATGCAAAAAAATTCTCTCATTAATCTCTCCTCTAATCACCACGAAATTCTCTTCGTAATTTTGAGTTTAGGAGATAGAAATCTCAGGAGCTCAAAGATGGGTTATTAGCTAGATTCTAAGCTTTATTAGAGATTGATTGGCTAGCTCATTTCTCTCTAATCTTGTTTAGAGTTTGGTGAACACTCGGAGGCAAATCCGTGGACGATTCCACGGGCAACGCGACTCCGGATCTTCAAAAGGTTTTAGAGAACCTTTAGGTATGATTCTACCTTTGTGGTTTATTTTAATAAATGTAAGGTTGCATGTTATTAGAATAAACCCAAAGCAATGTACATAAAATTTGTTGAAAGTATGAAAACGATCTTGTATGTTGTATTAAATTTTTTAAAATATATACATACATAGGGACATGAAATCCTACATAATCACCACGAAAATCTCTTATTAATTTTGAGTTTGGGAGATAGAAATCTCAGAAGCTCAAAGAGAAGTTATTAGCTAGATTTTAAGCATTATTAGAGATTGATTGGCTAGCTCATTTCTCTCTAATCTTGTTTAGAGTTTGATGAACACTTGGAAGCGAATCGGCGGGCGATTCAATGGGCAACGCGACTCCGGATCTTCAAAATGTTTTAGAGAACCTTTAGGTATGATTCTCTCTTTGTGATTTATTTTAATATATGTAGGATTGCATGATATTAGAATAAACACAAAGTAATATACATAAAAATTGTTGAAAATATGAAATCGATCTTGTATATTGTATTAAATTTTTTTAAATATATATATACATAGGGACACGAAATCCTTTTGTGCATTCATGGTTAATGGTATGTATAGATTGAGCTTAGAAATTGGTAGCATAAATCATGTAATTTCTAAGTTGATTGATCCGAATTTATTACATAATAGACCTGGACATGTGAACTACATGAAAATGCAACATTTAGCTAAGACTCATAGCATCCCATTAGACACATCTATTTGATTTGACAATGTGAAGTGTGTGCTAAGACCAAGATTACTAGAAAACATTTTAAGTCGGTTTCTAGAAGCACTCAACTTCTTGAGTTGATACATTCAGATATCTGTGATTTCAAGAATTTAATCACTGAAGGTGGTCGAAAGTATCTATTAACATTCATAGACGATTGTTCTAGATATTGTCATGTTTATTTGTTGAAATCGAAAGATGAAAGTTTTGCAAAATTCAAAAAATTTAAAACAAGAGTTGGAAAATCAACTTAATTTGAATATTTAGAGGTTTAGAAGTGATAGAGGAGGAGAATATAGATCGACAGAGTTTAAGGAGTTTTGTGTTTCTATAGACAAAATCCTTGAAACTACTGCTCCTTACTCACCCCCAATCAAATGGTGTTGCGGAGCGTAAGAATAGAACATTAACTGAGATGTTAAATTCTATGTTACTTACAGCTAGCATGCCTTCCTCTTATTGGGGAGAAGCAGTTTTGATTGATAATAACATTCTGAACAGGCTGCCGCATTCAAAGTTGTCTAATACACCTTATGAGATATGGCATGAGCATCTTGATAGATATGATAATATTAGGACTTGGGGTTTTTTAGCTTATGTAAAGTTGCATGACCCTAAGAGATCTAAGGTGGGCCTAGAACCACCACTTGTGTATATCTAGGTTGTGCAGAAGATAATGCTGCATACAGGTTCTTGGATCTATCTATTAGGACAATAGTAGAATCTAGAGAAGCAGAAGTTTTTGAGAATAAGTTTCTCAAAGACCATGTTCTATTTGTGCCTGGGTTTACATATATGATTTCAAAATCTCCTGTAGAACTTGAGGCAAGTCCTTCTGACACTCATCCACAGGACCAACTGTTGAATCTTCTTCAGTTTGATTATCTACAAAAGAGAGAATTCCTAAAAGCTTTGGTGAGGACTTTGTCACTTACCATTTAAAGGGTTCTCCATTGTCCTATCATGAAGCAATGAGATTTAGGGAATCTCTGATGTGGGTAGAAGTCATTGATAAAGAAACGAGCTCTCTATTACAGAACCACACTTGGCAGTCCATCGATTTGCCAAAAGGGGCTAAGACTTTAGGCTGTAAATGGATACTAAAGAAGAAACTGAATAGTGGTGGATCAACAGCCAAGTATAAAGCACGTTTAGTAGCGAGTCTAGCTTTGTTTCTAATTACATTCCCATCTTCGTCAAGTTTGTTTCTAAAGATCCATTTAGTTCCAATAACCGTTTGGTTAAAAGGTTTTTTGACAAGTTCTCATACATCATTTTGAACAAATTGATTTAGCTCTTCATGCATAGCCATTAGCCAAAATTCATCATTACTTGCTTGTTCTACTTTCTTAGGTTCTAATGTAGAGATAAATGCATAAGAATCACAAACTACATGTATTTTAGACCGTGTTGTCACACCTTGAGATACATCTCCAATCACAAAATCCTTCGGATGATCCTTTCTATAGGCCCAATCCTTATGAAGATCCTCCACGTCCTCTTGTGGAAAACTTGGAGGTTCTTGATGAGACTCAAGAGGAAGATCTTGTGATGATACATGTCTAATGATATTCATGCAATCATCATCAAGAGATGAGTTATCTACACAAGCTAACTCGTCAAAGTTAACGTGTAGAGATTCCTCAACACAACTTGTTCGTTTATTGTAGATTCTATATGCTTTACTCTTATCGGAATACCCTAAAAAGATGGCATCATCAGATTTTGCATCAAATTTATCCAAGTTGTCTTTAGTATCGAGGACAAAACATTTTGAGTCAAAAGCTTTAAAGTATGAAATTTTAGGAGTTCAGTCATGCCTTAGTTTTAGTCAAAGACATGCTTCATTAGTAGTAGGCATAGCACATAATTGAATGTGAACATATATTCTAATGCTAACATGCATCTGGATCAGGATTCATGGATCCGATATGGTCTTTAACTCTTTATTGGTCACAAGCAAATATGTTGAATCGTACATGATCTTAACTACAATGACATGCATAATACTAAATGCTCTAACTCCCAACAACTCAACCCCATAACCCCGATGAATGGATTCAGTATTTTGTATTTTTTAATATAAACTTGCCTTCATACTATAACCCAAATATAAAAGTGATCATGCCTAAATTGCAAACTCCATCGTTAGTTCCGAATCCCAAATAACATAGGACACCCGATATAAAATCATAACTTTTGAAATAGAAAAGGATGGGATCATTCATATTGTAAACCAAATGTAATGGTGATTATACATGAGTACTTTAAATCATAAACCTTAAAATCTAAAACCTAGCACAGTTAACCTTATACCCTATATATTGTCCCTTATAAAATATTGTTTCTAGCTATCATTCTCCTTCTCTCACCTTAATTTTCCTCTAATGTCATTCTTCGGCCTCCTCATCCAGCATCCTCCTATGGCCTCCTCCTTTGACGTCCTCCTAACTTCTCCTCCAACCTCCTCCTCTACCATCTACCATCTACCTCCTCCTCATCTTCCTCCGACCTTCTCCAACGTTCAACCTTCATCGTCCTCCAACCTCCTCCTATGACCTCCTCTTGTGGTTGTTTAGGGTTATCTATGGACATTATTGTATGTGGTTATTAGTAGTATTTTTGTGTGGTTATTGAGTAATATTTGTTCGTGGATATATTTAGAGTATATGGTATGAGTTCGTGCAATATGATATTAGTGAGTTCAGTTGCTTAATTTGTCTGAAGTAATTATTGAACAATAACTTGATGGTTACCACTTTTATTTGGATTCAAATGAAGACCAACATATCTAACAAATGTATGTTCCTGGATATGTCTGTATTGTTTGTAAGGTGTAGTGTGTATGTACATTGGTTGTGTGACCACATGACTAGATACAACTAATATATGTTATCGATTTGTCTATGTATACAAATATTTAGATAACTACTTGTGTAGTGTGACTTTAATTTATATGTATACTACAACCAATGTTTTGATTTATTCACAAGACTCACACATATGTGATTGTTTATTTGTGTTTTATTACCTGTCTAGATATCACTACATATGTGATAAGTTATGTAGACCAAATAACACAAGTGATCCAATATAAAATCACGACCTTACCACTCTTAACCACAAGGATGGACTCAAACATATATGAACCCTAAAACCTAAACCGTAAAGCCTAGCTAACACCATAAACCCTAAACTTTAAATATGAACCTAGACCTATCTAAAGCCTAGACCTTAAACCCCCAACCCTAAAACTTAACCATAACCCATAAACTGTAAATCTAAACACAGACAATATCTAAACACTAAACCCTATACTCTAAACCTCTAAACCCTTAAGCCGAAAACAATATCACCCTAAACCACAATTCTGGACTCAGACATATTTAAATCCTAATCCCTAGCACCCTAAACCTTAAATCCTAAATTTGAACCAAAACATATCTAAATCCTATACCGTAAACCTTAAACCCTAATCAGAACTTTGACACATCTAAACCCTAATCTTTAAACCCTAAACTTTAAACCTCAAATCTTAAAACATTAAAACCTAAACCATGAAGCCCTAAATACTAAATTGTACCCATGAACCGTAATATCTATTGGACATGTTCCATTATTAGGTCCTTTATTTTGTAACCCAAATATAAGAGTAACCTCACCAAAAATCGTAAAGTTCGTCGTTGGTTTTGCAGCCCTAATAACATGAGTAACTCGATGTAAAATGACAATTTCAGTCACCAAAAATGTTGAGTCCTTCTGCAATCCTTCATATTGGTATGTGGTGAGAATTAAATAGTAAGAGAAAACTGACTCAAATTGGCCAACAATGGCGTGGAGTTAATTTCGCATCATGATAGAAGGATAATAAAAATTGAATATATCTGGGTGTGATGGTAGTAAACACAAATCAGACCTAACTCCCGGTCCATCATTATTACAGTCAGGCCGATAGTACTACATAACAAATCTTGTAACTTCTCCAACACTCATCGATAACTAGACTCAGTCTCATCCTTCATAATTGCATAACCGATAAGAAAGTTCATGTTTGTTGGTGTCACCCAAACCATCTTAAACAAATGCATCTTGTACTTGTTTGTTTTGTACGTCAAATCTGTAGGATCTACTAGCCCCTAAACTTAGTCTAAAGGGGGGTGAATAGACTAATTAAGGTTTTTAAAGGAACTATGCCAAATTAAAAGATAAGACAATAAATATCAAAGAGAGAACAACAAACCACAACTCCAGATGTATAGAGGTTTGGATCCAACCACCGGATCCTAGTCCTCTCTTACGAATTGCTCTTACTCGAGCAACTTCGCATCCTCCACTAATCTGATCTCAGTTGCAGGCCGAGATCACGCATTTACACCACAAGCTTTGAGAACACCCTCGACTAGCTTGGACCACGTTCTCACAATCCGAGAAGAGCTTCACTCCGGAAGCTTTATACAACTCTTGAAGAGTAATACTTCAGCAACTAATCTTGAGCACTTGAAATGAATGAAGCAATCAAAGGATGATGATTTCAAGTGAGAAGATGTGAGCACAAGTGTTTAGAGCAAATTGAGAGTAGTAATGAGATTTGAGCTTGAAGAAAGATTGGGTGACATTGTATGAGTGTTCTCATCTCTATTTATAAGCTCTAAACTAGTTCTAGCCGTTGGGATTGAAATGGTGAAAAGATGTGCAAGAAAACACAATTCAGAAAGTAACATGACACATTTCTGGAGACAAACGGTCAACCGGATCATGTAACACGGTCGACTAGAATTAAACAGTGCGAAGTTCGGTCGAGCGAAGACGCAAACGGTCCATCCAATTTGGCTAGAACTTAAGTGATCGGTCGAACGGTTTAGAATACCAGTTCGACCGAAAATGAACAGTAGGACTGGATCTGGAAAAGATATATCGCTCGACCGTAAGTAGAGTTTCGGTCGACCGGTTGACATGTTGGATTTTAGACAGGATTAAAACAAGTGTAATCGGTCGAACAGAATGAGTTGATGGTTCGACCGAAAATGCCCAGTAAGAATGGGTCTGGGAAGAATCAAGACGCGGTCGACTGTTAAGGAGCATTCGGTCGACCGAAAGACCAAATCCAAAATATGGTTAGTTGAGAAAATGTGTATACGACCGTTGGAGTATACGACAAGTATAACAGTCATATTTAATACAAATACGTAAATACAATCGGTCGAACAGATACGAAGTTTCGGTCGATCGAAGGTCTCACTAACTGGACACGTGTCGACAACTGATAGGCTGAAAGATTTGTATAGGATAAACTAATTTCTATCACTCGACAAGGTGAGACGGTCGAACAAAACAAGTGTTTCGGTCGACCGATTTCAGACAGTCAAAGAGGATTGAAGAAACAGTCGAACGGAATGTATATTCTGGTCGACCGATTTCAGACAGGCAAACCAAATAGAAGGCACGGTCGAACGGGAAATGTATATGGGTCGACCGTTTTGGACAGATTAAGTTTCCTGGGAAGGTCTGTTGAAATTCGGTCGAACCAAATGGTTCTACCGGTCGACCGTTTGAGTGCAGATTTCCTGCTCTACAATTCTAATGAGTTTCGACGATTTTCTATTGAAGTCTAAGATAGTTGGAATGTAGTGTGAGACTTCTATAGGTATTCTAAATGTTATGCAATGAATCAAAGATTTCAAGTGTCAAGTTACATTTGTAACCTAAATACATGGAATTTAAACCTAGCTACGCTTCAATCTTCATCTTTAATTCAACTCAAACTTGATTCCTTAAATGTTAGATAATACACGTATATGCGAGCAATGATCTTTTTAATTGATACATGTTTTTATTGATATGTTGATTTATTATCAAAACGGATTAACGATTATTAGCCAAAAAACCAACAATCTCCCCTTTTTGATGATGACAACTTATCAATCTAAATACATGTTTAAATCTAATTTTTATCATTAACAATCAATATCTAAGGCTCCTCCTATCTTATAGCTCCCCCTATCTATAAACATGTATTTATTTCTCCCCCTATGGCATAATCAAAAAGTCTCATGAGACAATATGATAATCGATTTAAGCATAATCATGAGATAGAGTAACGGAAGTAAAAATATTAAGCAAAAAAAAAGGAGAGACAACAATAAACCATGCATTCAACTTAGAATCCAAAACAAACATCAAAGGCAACTTCGAAAGCAAATAGTACAATAGGTTCAAAGCAAAATACAACAATAAGGAAATGTTTGAAACAACAACATCATAAATCGAAGTTCAAAGAAAAACAACACACACGCTCCACAAAACCAACACTAAATCACCCAAGCCTCGGATCACGCAGCAGCAAGGAGAGAGAATCAAGAGACTGTATACAATACAATACAATACAAGTACCGATATTGCACTGCCTGATGTAGAAACTACTGAGCGGGATGTCTTCAGATTTCACCCGCCTCATGTACTCCCTAAAGTTATAAATGTCTTTGATTCGGATTATCCTCTGGGAATTTTTCCTTTACCGCCAACAAGATGTTACACGGTTTCGCTTGTGCCTTAGTATGTCACGAATTTTCTTTGCTCCAAGACTAAGCCTGTTGATATGTCGGTGACCCTCCGGATAAACTGCAAGTTTGTGGTTGTGCTGATCATGGGAACTATCAGAAACTACGACACATCAATCACGCTCCCGTCGCTCGACCACCTTTATCAAGAAACGACACTCGCAACCCTTTATTTTCGTGTTCTTCCGTACTGCAATATCCATATCCTGGGAATCCATTTCATTTCTACGATCACATCTCAAATAACAATTCATCCGACCATCTCGTTGTGGTTTATATGAGGATACTACCAAAAACTCCGGCTCTGATGACAACTTACTTCGCCCATCTATTCGTGTCATCGATTGTTGGAAATACTTACGGACTTACAAAAAACTTACTGTAATCTACCACATCACCACATAAATCTTGCAACGGAACCTGAAATAATTTGAAAAAACACAACATATAAAATTAAAAAAATAAAATAAAAATTAGGCGTCTGCATAAAACGCCTCCCCCATTGGGGGGCGTCTGGCTTGACCCCCCTGTCCTATTTTTTGAAACTTTCCTCGTCGGATCCAGACGCTTCGCCATACATAGTGAGAAAAATTAAGACAAGCATTATTCTAAGAGACATGACGAAATGGATATTAAATGAAATGTAAATGAAAAAATGGCAATTGACGCGGACGATTTAAGTATTTACGGATGACGAATAGTAATACCCTTGTTTGTCATGCACATGGGTAGGAAGTAGGTTTGTGGGAGTTTTTGAATAAGATAAGGGAGTTTCATGAAAAAAATGGCATTTTTTTATTAAGGATGATGAAAGATGGGGATGCGCCGAGTTAGACAACTCCACTAAAAATACAGTTTGCAATAAAGAAAGAGATTGTTGATTTTCCCATTAATGAATACTTTATGCAAAGAAAGATATACACATCTGTCTCGCGTAGGACACTACAGTCCTGCGCCATGACACTCCAATCCCGTGCAGGAACACACTAGCCTCGCGTTGGGACACAAATTTATGTTTTTTATTTTATTATTTAAAAATTTAGTTTCCGATAAAATAACTGAATTGCTAAATATCGTCTTAAAACTACTTAAATCGTCTGTGCGAATTACCATTTTGTCATTCTCTCATTTTCTACTTATATATCTCTTCATTTTACTCTTCTATCAGCTTCATATTCCTCTCATGATCATCAGAAACAATGTCTCGGAGGCCAGTAAAACAATCAACGGATGCCCCGTTGCACTCGAATATGGTAAAATGTCTCACTTATTTCAAGTTTAAAAAAATTATTTTTTGAGGTGGACGTCCGCAGGAGCCGCCCCCATGGGGTTGGCGTCTAAGATAGACGTCTCCCCATGGGGAGCACGTTTTTTGCAGACGCCCCTTTTTTTTTAATAAAAAATCTTAAAATTATACGGTGTGTTATCTCAAATTATTTCAGGTTCCATTCCAAATTTTTGGTATTAATGGGGTGGATTACAGTGAATTTTTTTGTAAGTCATAAAGTTTTACCAAATACCACTTCCACAAGTCGGTCATTGTAATTCAACTCCTACACCGAAATCTTGTAACAAAACTTCAAATAATTTGAGATAACACACTGTATAAATTTAAGAATTTTTTTATTAATTTTTTTAAAATTCGCGTGATTCAGACGATTCGTCATGCATTTTCGTGGTGTTGATACTGATAAGTGAGGAAAACTTAGACAAAAACTCTAATTTAATAAACGGGACGAAATGAGTATTAAATTGATCGTAAAGAGATAAAATGGTAATTAGACGGACTATTTAAGTAAAATCACACGGCCAATAGTAAAACCAGGGAACAGACTCTAAATACAAAAAAGTGATAGTCACACCAAACAAACAAAAAAACGAATCCGGACTTCCCGACAGAAATCCCGCTGTAAGGGGTTAGTGTTCCAATTTGCTTAGGTCCTGTCGGAGAGAAATGGCGACGGTGGAGGCGTCCAGGAAGAAAACGGTCCTGCTCTACTACTGCGTCGAGTCCGAGGAGCTCGCCAGGAAGATCGCCTCCGCGTCCGAATCCATCCACCTTCAGTCCATCAACTGGAGGTCTTTTCCTCAACTTGGCTTCAGTCCTTTTTTTACTCGCAAATGGTGTTAATTTTAAGTTTAGTGGTAATTGAAATGCATAAAGTTTTCACCTTTCGCTCCTAGTAGATTAAGCAACGACTATTTAACTCTTGTGATGCTTGAATCGCTATGCTTGCATTGGATTTTTACTGCAAATACAATTTTTTCAAGGTTTTGAAACTCTCGGAACGAGACTTCCAGAACTTCGTTAAGTTTTCCTGCAAACCAATCACAGAAAACATTCTGCAAGACCAACTCCAGTTTCCCCTCTTCTGGGTTATGTTCCTGCAAATCGACCACAGTCCACAGGAAATGTTCAGGTTTATCCTACACCTAGGGATGGAGCTAGGATTTTCCCAGGTCGGGGAGGGTCGATGCTAATATAACTTCACTTAAATATCACAAAGATTTCATGTAACAAGAATGCTATCAACTTTCCTAACCAAACACACACATTGTATTTCTAAATTGATGGACATACAAACTAATACAACAAAATCTGTGATACAATATTTTAATTTTGATGCAATATTGAAGGGTGTTCCTGCATATATAAAAAATTGCTTATGGTTGTCTCTGTCATCAATGTATGAAAAGAGTAAATAAAGACCTAATCAATAATCATTGATCTAAAAATAAAATAATGCATGTCTTCTCTTGCCAATTATACCACTAATGGCATAATACTAAAGTTGTACTGTTGTACACCACTTGGTCATATGTTGCAACTGAACTTGTTATTTAGTGTTTTACACTCATCGCAGTATAGCCTATGCTCTCAAGGCATGAAAATGAGGTTTGATGTTTTGCCTCTTGCTTAACTTGTCTTGAGCTTGGCTTGATGCATGAGCCAACTTAGTTGTAAACAGTTGAGCATGAGCACCCTAATTTGCCATGGTCCTTAATGTGCTTACTGCTTAGCATGAGCAAACTGCTCTCATTTGATAGCTTGCTCTATTTCTTTGGCCTTCGGTTGGTTTGTTCGATTTTTAGATGTTTTATTATGATATAAACCATCTATGTATGGTTCTTTGGTGGAATGGAAATATGAATTTATAAGGCACCTTAATTATGCATTTTTAGATGTTTTATGCTGCTTTGGAAAGGCCCAAGATCTAATTCCTATTGTGAACATGTTAATGTACTTATTGTTCATCACTACATTATTTTCACACATAAGAGCATTATCCTACATCATGAAAATGGAAATATGAATTTATAAGGCACCATTAATTATTTTGAAGAAGAGGAAATTTCTCGCATTAAGGAGGTTCATAAACAAGCAAACCATCTAGCTAACTTGCCAAGCGAATAAGCAAACTATCAGTTTCAGTTGACTTGGCTCTTTTGTAGAGTCAAAGATATGCAATGTTCAGCTCCGTTCTGTGCAAAGCCTAGCCAGGAATGGCTAAATGCAAACCCTACTTGCACGTTTCTTTAAGGATTCTTTAAGAATGAGAAATTACTTCCTGAATTTGTTTTGTTCATTTCTGCTCAAACAGGAGCTTTGCTGATGGATTTCCTAACCTTTACATAAACAACGCTCAAGATATAAGAGGGCAGCATGTTGCATTCTTGGCCTCATTTTCCTCTCCTGCAGTCATCTTTGAGCAAATCTCTGTGATATATGCTTTGCCGCGTTTGTTTGTTGCCTCTTTCACACTAGTTCTGCCATTTTTTCCAACTGGTTCATTTGAACGTATGGAGGAGGAAGGCGATGTCGCGACTGCATTTACTATGGCAAGGTTGTTGTCTCACATTCCCACTTCCAGGGGTGGTCCAACAAGTTTAGTCACTTATGATATACATGCTTTACAGGTCAGTTTGAAACTGAACTCCTTTTAGGTCTGCTTTCCATATTTTACCGTTCTGGCTTATTTGCTCACTCTCAGTTATCTATTTTTGAACTTTATTGTATATTTACATTCTGCATCCATACGCTATTGAAGTTTGCTGTAGAGAAAGTTATTGAAAAATCTTTATCTGCCAAATTGCATCATCAAAACTGAAAACCAAAGAATCCTACATGTGAAGTTGAACCCTGATTAAAGTTTTCCATTGCAACCTGTTTGAATTCCTCTGATCTTTGAACCTTATGAAAGAGATTCAAAACAGTGCCTTTCGATTTTTCAGAAGGAAATGAGAACCTCATTAATTCACATTGGATTTGGTTCGGAAGTATAACCTAATTGTTGTTTTTAATATTGTTACCGCAAGTGCACAACTGCGTTTATAGCAGTGGCAAATACAAGTTGATCCACATGGAGAATGTAATTTAATTCACTCCTCGTACTCATACGGGAAGAAAAAATGAGTTGGTTGGTTCTTAAACTAACTATTCTATGAATGCAGAAATTAAACTAATTAATCTAATTTAGTTAAACCATATAGAAATATAGAATTAAAATCCCTAGGGGTAGAGATGATAATCAGGTTAAATTAAAAACTATTCATACATGCCAATGTGCGAATTCAATTAAACACAAATTATTTTAACAACATTAACATTAGGATTTTGAATTTATCCTAATCGACCCTACAGTCTAAGCATACAAGAAGAACTTCATAAGACATTCATGTATCAAAGACAAATATTGCTAGAGTTAAGATATTATCACAAACTAATGCAATCATATTCAAATATAATTAATTCGAGTTTCTTTGATTAATATTTCAGAAAATTATAACAGCAAATTCATGTCATACTCTAGTCATGTAGTAAGATAAAAATCATTAAACCATACGGAGCTATAACATTATCTTGATTATACAATTTCTACATTCAAGATTTAAATGATTTTATGCATATCAAACCTAGTCATGAACTAAGAGATTATGCCATTAATTCATACGGATTCCAAATATACATAAAAATATTAAACTATGGATTTAAGAACAAAGAAATCACAAATTTCATCTCACACATTCAGCATACATAAAACAGAATTTTAACCCTACTTATCTCCACCCCAATGGGGTGGATTTAGCTATGCCTGTCATTGGATGAAACCAAATTGATTTATTAATTATAATCCAAACGAAATTGAAATAAGACGTAAGAAATGAATCCAATATTTCAATCAAAAATAAAATTGCAATTTATATATTGCTATGAAACTACTATACTACTGATAGAGTTATTGACCTACCGAATTAGACAGACAAAAACCAAAGATGAACGCTATCGACGACAAACACCGGAGACGAACAAGGTGAACTCCACAAACCCGCCTTCATGTTGCCTTCCTCTGATCTCAACCCTCCTTCCGTTCACCTTTGGCCCATGCTTTATATTCACGTAACCTCCTGGTCATGAGATTTTTCCTCACCTCACGTACCAAGTCAACAATACATGCATTTTGGTCATGAGAATTTTTCTCACGTTTTATTATTATTATTTATGCATGGGAATTAATTCCCACACCCCACATTCTCCATCTCTTTTGAATTTTTCTTTTTTTTTAATTAATAGACAAGGACAGTTTGCACTCTGATCCCACTTCTCCTTTGATTTTGCACAAAGTCTTATACTTTTGCTCCGTTAGGTCATCCTTCCATGTATTTGTAATAATTCCGTCTAATTCCTAAAATTACACAATAACACCTAGAGTAGCACTTTTATATAGATAATTAACTAACTATGAAGGCATATAAAATGCATGAAATGCGACTTTACACTAATTTCAAATTAGAATTTGAATCCACATACAAATTAGACTGAAGTTGGGTATCCAAATCGCCAACTATATAGATCCGACGAATGTGTAACTAACGTATGTAACAGAATTGTGGGATAAACAACTGATACTCAATAAAACAAACTAGAAAAGTACTAATAAATGAGCATATATTCAACAATTAAGCCAATTAAGTGAAAGGCATCTCATAAGTTATTTTTCTACATCATATGGTTAGTGATGTAATAAAGGAGAGGTACATACGCTTCAACGTGATCCAAATTCAAATTTGGATTTAAATTGAAGACTTCATTTGAAGTTTAATTTGAACTTAGAATGGATAAGACTTTCCGAAATTTGAGTGTTAGGTTATGTATTAGGTACTTGTTTCATATCCAATCCACTTGTATTGTATCCTTAATAACATTTGTATTTTTGTTCATATCAAAGACTTCAACTGTAATATTCACTATTCCTAATCTCAGGTGTATTATAAACTATTATGTAATTACTTATTTCACCATTATCAAAGTTGGAATTATCATTTTCGTTTGTCTCCAGGAAAGGTTTTATTTTGGGGATCATGTATTGCCATGTTTTGAGACAGGAATACCTTTGTTGAAGCAGCGTCTTCACGAGCTTCCTCATGCAAGTAATGTATGTTACATTAATTAGCCCAACACGACATTTTTACTTTTCTCTCTTTTATAGTTTTATTTTTGTGGTTGATTTTAATTTATAATTTATTTCTCATTTATTTTGTGGTTGAACTTAACGTATCTTTGATGTAACAGACAATGTTATATTTGCTTGCATCAATTGTGTGTGGAGAATCATCTCGTTTCTTGTAATCATTGAATGACATATTTCCCTTTCAGATATCAATAGCCTTTCCTGATGATGGAGCATGGAAAAGATTCTACAAGCTATTTCATCACTACCCTATGGTTAGCTGCTTTCTTTTGCTCTCTTCATCTTGGACAATGTTATATCTACCTAATGCACTCATATTCTTGTTCCATGCAAAATGGCAGATAGTTTGCACAAAGGTCCGGGAGGGCGATAAGAGAATAGTGCGACTTAAAGAGGGAAATCCTAAAGGGCGACATATTGTCATTGTTGATGATTTGGTCCAATCTGGAGGAACACTTGCAGAGTGCCAGGTATTGTTAAATTGGTGTCATACGTCTCAATGTTTTGGAAAGAAAGTTAATCTACCTTATTCTGCTCCCAACTATGTCCTCACGAAGGTTTCATCTGAACATTTCTACTTCTGTTTTCTTTGGAATGCATGACATGCCAATCTTAAAAGAAATGAGATATAGATAAAATAAGTACAGAGTCTACTTCAATCGTGAGTGGAAGACTATGTCTCCCTAGTTTACTGCATTCTGTCAATTTCTTAATTTGCAAATTTAGGATTTTCTTTATTTGACTTTGCCTTAAATTTTGGGAGAAGAATTTACGTGTCTTTAACTTAAGTGACAATCACATGCTTTCCTGAACTTCGCTACTTCCTGAAAATCATTAAAGCACATACCTACTTACAGGTTATCTAGAAGCCTTATAACTTCCCCCAATTCGACATTACATTGTAGGTATACTATCGCATCAAATTGTCTTCCTTGTGCCTTCAAAAGGTCAATGTATCTTTATTCATTTGTTTTTCTCATTGCTTCTTGACAAGTAGCCTATACTCCATATTGTGGACTCAATTCTCTTCTAAGGGTGCCTTATACGACAGCTTCTGAAATTTCGGTCTTGTAGAATCCTAATTACCATTTTTTTCTTATTTCAAAACCAATTTTGCTATGGTTATTTCAGGAGTGCTAGTTCATTAGGCTCGTAAAAGAATCAAGAGAATGTACATGCAACTTTTAATGATGTTTATATTGAAGTTTTGAGTAAGAATTGAACACTGAGAGTTCAAAAATACTGGAATTGTTTCCCAAAGGCACCTAGTAATAAGAATATTTTCTTCTTTGCGATTTCTCAAACGGCACGTTTTTTCACAGTTATCATCCAACATTCATAGAACTATTGATGGATTTAATGCTGTTTGAATTTTGAAGCCATGTTTTCCTTTTCCAGTTTGTTATGTTTGCTATTCAAGTTAGTTTTGCTTTGTTTATTTTCAAAATCATTTTCAATTTAGTTGTCATGAAGACTCAACTTTGCTAACATGCTTAAAAAAGAGGAGCTCACAGTACCTATTATCCAATAGCGCTTGGTTAGGATGTACATAATTATTTGTCAACAAAACATTGTAACACATATTTGGCATGGGAAAAAATTGAATTCACAGTAGACTGCACATATTGTTTTTTTCATGGGAAGTTAAGCACCAACTTTGATTTTAGCGAAAATCTGTTACCACCCTTTGCAGAAAGTTCTAGCAGCTCATGGAGCTGCTGTCACCGGTCGTGTTAGGAGTCCTTTAGTGACTCTCAAATTCCAACTTTTTCGAGCTTTGGCCTCGCCAAACGCTCTATCCCCGCGGGGAAGATTGAAAACACCAACACAACCGTACAACTCCTTCGGTTTCCCGCAGAGTAAACAAGCACAAACGAAAACGCACACAATAACAACGTTGGCGGAATTGAACTCTTTTATTCCCATAAACAATAGAATTACAATCCCTAAAGGGGTGGAGGAAGGAAGGAAACAAACACAAGGACCATTAGAAACCTTATCCTAATGGTGGCGCCCCTTTCCACAGGTTGGAGGTGCACCCCTATATATACATGTTGTGAGCCTCCCACTACATGTACTTCGTGGGAATCCATGATCCCCACTACACCTCTAACTCTCCTTTGGTTGTGGAGGAGTGGGGCAAAACCGAATGCCCACTCTCCCCACTAAGGTCACTCTCTCTAGTGCCTTCTATAAATCATGCATGGGCTATAACCGAACCAAACGGTTATAGACTTGGTCAACCTTGACCAGAACATGGGGAACATGTTGGCTGGTTCGGTTTTTCTCCAAAACCGAATGCACACGTTGGAGAGGCATGCATTAGTGGGGCTTGACCCGGTCAACCCACTCATGCCACCTCCGTTCGGTTATGGACCCGTTCCATAACCGACTCCTATTTTTAAGGACAAGCATAACCGATCCCTATTTTTAAGGAGAACAATTTTGGCCAACCCAAATTTTCCCCGATTCGATTACGGACCCGTTCCATAACCGAATCCTATTTTCAAGGAGAGCTTGCCTAACCGTTCCCACACGATCAGCAACCTCTCTTGACTCGTTCTCAGCCCTCGCTGACCCACACGCATGTGTCTTGGCTTCCCAAACATCCGCGCCTCCAGTTCCTAGGCTTTGCCCGCCCACGCGCGCCTCCAATGCGCACCTATGTGCTGCCCGGGCAATGTCTAGTGCGCGCCCTCATAGCCACAGCCCCACCTCGCGCTTTTCAAGCGCGTTTGGCTGCCCGCATGTGAGGATGCTCTTCCCAAGTACCACGCTCGCGCCATGTTTGCTGATGCTCTTTGACCTTCGCTTGGATGTGCCCGGACTCCAAGCCTTGGTGCTTTTCTACGCGCCCCGCGCTCCAAGCCACCAATCGTGCTATAGACTTTAGAACATCCGTGTCTTCGCCTCGCTCGCCTATGCATGCGCCCCGCGCGCACGCATGTGGCCCGAGCATAGCTTCCTCGCGCCCGTGCTACCACGCACGTCCTCAGATTAGGCTTTCCACTCCATGCTCGTAGTCTCGGCTGCTAGCCTCCTCGCACGCATTTTTGCCGCTGCCTACCACTTGATCCCTTTCACGCCTTGCCTCGCGTGTACGCATGCCTGCGCATCTCGAATCTCCTTGGCGTTTTCCCTGCAAATCCAGGGGAGTACTTGGGCTACCCCCGTTGCTTGCCTCACGTGCTCTCGTTTGACTCGCTTTGTGTGCTTCTTGGTTCCTTGTGATGCTCCAAGCTCACGAACCCAGCCCGGTATGGCGCACCCTCGGGCATCCCCGAGTTCAACCCGGTGACAAATCTCCCCCACTCAACCCATTCGTCGTCCTCGACGAAGAACGGATTTGGAAGATCACCGCCTCGAACCGTTCAGACCCTATCCATCAAAGGTCTCGTTGCGCCTCCCCACAACAATCGTAGACCAGAGAACCACCCCTCTTGAGCCCTCTCAAGTACTCCTCCTTGAGTTGGGTGTCATCCTCTCTCGTAGTCCCTCGACGTCTTCGGTGATTTGTGTACATACACATCTCAGCCACCATCTCCTGGTCACCTTTGACCCATATGCGCTCTCTCCTCCGATTCAACACCTTGGCGCGTGTTCCCTTGAACAAGTGTTGAGGGCACGCTCGTCTCCATAGGTTTCTCCTCAAACCCGCGCTGCCCAAGTCCTCTCTTGGACATTCGGTTGGCAACCTCATCGTTGCCTCCTCAGGATTGACCCCGTCATCCCTTACATAGGCCTCCACATGCTTCTCCATGTCGGCCAGAAGTAGCTCCCCAACAAAGCTGCAGTCCTCTCCGCCCTCGGATGACCAGCGTACCGCGCGTTGTGCATGCATTGCAAAAGCATGCGTCTCAAGTCCCTTGACTTTGGCACGGGCCTGCTCCGTTTGGCCCAGATGATCCCATCATCTTTCCGGAAGTGTTTCGTCAAACCTTCCTCAACATGCGAACTAGTACACTTGCAATCAGCATCAGCTTGTGTAGCTCTTCTAATTTTGTCAAAGTTGTCCCCCCGGACTCCTATGACGATCTCCAAGATTGCCTCCTCCCCCGCGTCTTCGGTATCCCCCCTACTAATCGCGTCGGCAGCCTCGATAAGCCTCCAAGGCTTACACTTGAACACGAACTCAGCTTCGGTCAAGTACTCATGCCATCTTGCTTGCTTCGGCGTTAGATTATTAGTGTTCTCAAAACAACTACAAACCGTGTTGTCCATATACACCTCGAAACGCCCTCCCAACAAGTAGACTCCCGGAGTCTCTAGGCAATACACGACTTTGGTCAGCTCCCGTTCATGCATGGCATCCCTCCTCTCAGCAGGACGTTGCTCATAACTCCCATAAGTAACCAGATATTCACCTTGCACTAGAACTCTCCCAATAGTCGGTAACATCACAGCCCTTGCCCCGTGCAAGAACTCCAACCCAAGGATGATGGTGAAATCATCCATAGGTATCACGAGAAATCGATACATTCCCCTCCACGCATCGATCTCAACGTTCTCCCGAATAGCCCCCGTTATTCGTGCGTCTTTGCTGCCACCAATCACCACACGCCCTCTCCTTTTGTCTACCCTAAGACCATGAGAAGTGGCCAATGCCTCGTGCGAGAGATTGTGAGATGCCCCCCCCAAGCACACAAACGCCCCCGCGATGTGTCTTCTGAGCCGCATCTCCACGAACAGCAAACTTGTGTTTCCTCCTACACGCCGCCGCATCATCCCTATGATGTCGCGTGTCCACGTTGTTGTCCCGAGTCCCCAAACTCAGCTCTGATACCAGCTTGTCACCGGTCGTGTTAGGAGTCCTTTAGAGACTCTCAAATTCCAACTTTTTCGAGTTTTGGCCTCGCCAAACGCTCTATCCCCGCGGGGAAGATTGAAAACACCAACACAACCGTACAACTCCCTCGGTTTCCCGCAGAGTTTAAACAAGCACAAACGAAAACGCACACAATAACAACGTTGGCGGAATTGAACTCTTTTATTCCCATAAACAATAGAATTACAATCCCTAAAGGGGTGGATGAAGGAAGGAAACAAACACAAGGACCATTAGAAACCTTATCCTAATGGTGGCGCCCCTTTCCACAGGTTGGAGGTGCACCCCTATATATACATGTTGTGAGCCTCCCACTACATGTACTTCGTGGGAATCCATGATCCCCACTACACCTCTAACTCTCCTTTGGTTGTGGAGGAGTGGGGCAAAACCGAATGCCCACTTTCCCCACTAAGGCCACTCTCTCTAGTGCCTTCTATAAATCATGCATGGGCTATAACCGAACCAAACGGTTATAGACTTGGTCAACCTTGACCAGAACATGGGGAACATGTTGGCTGGTTCGGTTTTTCTCCAAAACCGAATGCACACGTTGGAGAGGCATGCATTAGTGGGGCTTGACCCGGTCAACCCACTCATGCCACCTCCGTTCGGTTATGGACCCGTTCCATAACCGACTCCTATTTTTAAGGACAAGCATAACCGATCCCTATTTTTAAGGAGAACAATTTTGGCCAACCCAAATTTTCCCTGATTCGGTTACGGACCCGTTCCATAACCGAATCCTATTTTAAAGGAGAGCTTGCCTAACCGTTCCCACACGATCAGCAACCTCTCTTGACTCGTTCTCAGCCCTCGCTGACCCACACGCATGTGTCTTGGCTTCCCAAACATCCGCGCCTCCAGTTCCTAGGCTTTGCCCGCCCACGCGCGCCTCCAATGCGCACCTATGTGCTGCCCGGGCAATGTCTAGTGCGCGCCCTCATAGCCACAACCCCACCTCGCGCTTTTCAAGCGCGTTTGGCTGCCCGCATGTGAGGATGCTCTTCCCAAGTACCACGCTCGCGCCATGTTTGCTGATGCTCTTTGACCTTCGCTTGGATGTGCCCGGACTCCAAGCCTTGGTGCTTTTCTACGCGCCCCGCGCTCCAAGCCACCAATCGTGCTATAGACTTTAGAACATCCGTGTCTTCGCCTCGCTCGCCTATGCATGCGCCCCGCGCGCACGCATGTGGCCCGAGCATAGCTTCCTCGCGCCCGTGCTACCACGCACGTCCTCAGATTAGGCTTTCCACTCCATGCTCGTAGTCTCGGCTGCTAGCCTCCTCGCACGCATTTTTGCCGCTGCCTACCACTTGATCCCTTTCACGCCTTGCCTCGCGTGTACGCATGCCTGCGCATCTCGAAACTCCTTGGCGTTTGCCCTGCAAATCCAGGGGAGTACTTGGGCTACCCCCGTTGCTTGCCTCACGTGCTCTCGTTTGACTCGCTTTGTGTGCTTCTTGGTTCCTTGTGATGCTCCAAGCTCACGAACCCAGCCCGGTATGGCGCACCCTCGGGCATCCCCGAGTTCAACCCGGTGACAGCTGCCATGGTCAGTGCATACGTCACCCATGCAGTGTTCCCCAAGAGATCATGGGAGAGGTTTTTACACACCAGTGGTAATAATCCATCTTTCTCCTGCCTTCATTTCATTCTTCGATACTTAAGATCTGATGGTGCACTGATCTTCGTTGCAGACGGCACGGCAAAGCCTTTTGCGCACTTCTGGATCACTGACTCATGCCCTGTCACTGTGAAGTCCATTGCAGACAAACCTCCATTCGAGGTCCTCAGCCTTGCTGTGTCCATTTCCGAAGCTCTCCAAATCTGAAGGTTGTGATTAGTTAAGTCTGGAGGGAGTTTGTAACTGTTTGGAACTCGTAAAACTTAGAAACTAGAAGCCTTGTTTGCTAGAGAAAATTTTGGGATTTTCCAGACCCTTGAGGCCCATGCCTTGTTTAATAACCAGTTATATTTGTAATCTAAGACAATGTAGAGTTAGAAATGTCAATGATGTGTACTAAATAAAAATGTTTGGACATCTTAAATTCTAAACTACAGGTGCAGCTGGAGTTCTTTAATGGTCGTCGGTGACTGATGGAGTTCACTGGGTTGCTATCAGAAGCTGCGCGAAGCTGACCGCAGTTGGCCATCAAATGAACTTGCCAGAAGTTTCTTTAAAGGCAGTTGAAGGTGCTTATTAATGGTTAATGTAGTATTAGTAGAAAGAGAAACTATGTATGAACATGTACAAAGAAGATCTATGGAGGTACCTATAAGAAGATGAGTATTGAATCGGATCGAAGACAAAAAGAGGAAGAGGTAGACCACGATTGACTTGAGAGGAAGCGGTCAAAAGATATTTAAAATATTGGAATGTCCTTCGAGAATTTGCATTAGATAGAGACGCTTGGAAGAAGGCGATTCACGTGCCTGAATCGTGACTTCTTAGAGTTTCATTTCTAACCTATCCTAACTAGTTTGGGATAAAAGATTTTATTGTTGTTGTAGTAGTAGTATTAAAGCAAATGTGATTCAAGCTCTCAAACAAAGAGTACTAAGGCTGATCCTAGCCATAAGTGAGAATGAAAGGTGCCTTGTTGGATCTCGTAAGCTGCAGTGAGTAATGGATAACACAAATATTTATTTCCTCTGTGGGTACAAGTCAAACAGGTCAAAAGTTATATTATGCATATAAAAAGCCTGTTTGGGATTGTAGTGGTTCTTATCATTTATTTGTAGTATTGAGATAGAAGCTCAGACTTCGTGACGTCTCCTTATATATATATTTTGTCAATTTCAGTCAAAATTCAAATCTATTTTTTGGCATTTTGGACTAAAATGGACTAAATCAAAATGTCTCTCCAATTCATAAATGTTTCTAATTTATTGTGGATTGATAGATGATTAACTTAGGATAAGCAGACAAAAAATGTTAAAGGAGTAGAATGTGTCAAGGATTTGACATTGGATATGAGTGCATGAAAGAAGGTAATTCGCGTGTTGGAACCATGATTCTTGTTGAATTTCATTTCTAGCCTACCTGACTAGCTTCGAATTAAGGTTTTGTAGTTGTGACAAACTATTGGTCGTACATCAATTCAATTGGTCAATTGGAAACAATCTTTTTGATTACCAAGGTGTGATAGTGTACTTTCGATCTTCCCTTACTTCATTCATGTGGTAAGACTTTAGGATAACGTTGATGTTATCTCTATACATACACATATATTAGGAAACAATTGAAAAATATTTTCTTTAGCCGTGCATAACGCAAACACATTATATAAAGGGTTTGTGATTTGAGCTAAAATTCATATACTTTTCCACTAGATTGTGATTGTGGTAAAGGTTTCAAGATATTTTGTGAATGTCAACATAAAACTATACAAGTTGGATCATTGATGGGTTTCTCTTTTTTTCTGAGCAAATTGGATTCCTAAAACTTGTTTAGTGTTCAGTGACTGAGTCTTGGATCGGCAAAGGTTACCAAATGGTAAGGTTGTAAAATGGGGCGGGTTTTACTTACCGTCTTGCCCCACCTAATGCGAGTTGTGGGCAAAAAAGCTTACCCACTAACCCACCACCCGCAAACCCCGCATGCTAAGCGGGGCAGTTGTGGTTTTCTCGCAACTCGTTCCGCATAACCCGCACCCTGCATGACCTGATAACCTGAATACCCAATACCCGCAACTGTGCCATTTGAGGAGCATAATGGGCATAACAATATGATTGTATTCCAAATTAGTTTTAATTATTATGTGTTTTCTCTTGATCCGCGGTGTTGTTGACTTCGTTCTAAATCCTAGCTAGGTAATGTGTTTTTGATGATGATGACGTTAACGACAAGTTTTAGTTTTACATTTTGTAATTTTTTTGGAAAATTTTGTAATTGATAAATTTCTGTAATTTTGTTGAAAATATCTTGTCAGACCTACCTAACTCACCCCTCCCTACTTACCCGCTTAACTTAAACAAGATCCGTAACGGTGTGGTCAATCATACTCCACGCGGTTTGCAACCCTACCAAATGGGTATCTTACATATTTCAGAAAATAAAATACATATTAACCTTCTCTGAAGTATGAACAGAGGTTACCACATGGGTAGGGACCGTAGGGTAGGATGGAATCAAGAGTTTGTGGAAAGTTTAGAAGCATAAGGTCATGGAGGTAGCAACTAGCAAGGGCAATTATCAACCCATGTGCTTCTCCCATGCGCACTTATTACTTTATTAATAGAAGAAAAAAATAGATAAGTAAAATATAATTTGTTTCAAAAGAAAACGTGTACGGCTGCTTAATTGGAACATTATAACTTTGATGGGGTTTGTGCTACAATAATTACATGTTTTGAGCACTTTTCATGTAATAACTGATAAAGTGTAGTTTAAGGCTGTATGAGTTGGTTGTTGGTCTCAACTTCTCGAAAATATCATTTACTAAGGGGCCATTTATATTAGTTTCTAGGAGTTGGATTCTATTTCCAAAATCGATTTTTTTGTAGAAAATATTAAGAATAATCTCCACATGAAGTAAATTCTTCAAGTGATGTGTTTAGTTACTTTTATTATCTCATTTGTTAAAATTACTTGCATATCTTTTAGGTTAACTTTTTTCAATGAAATGAAATAATCCCAAAAGTTTGTAATCCTTGTCATTTCAATAGAATGTGTAGGTTAAATTTGGCACGTTATGTTGTACTTTGAAGCTTATCACGAGTTTTTGGTATTTATTGTGGTTAACATATCAAGTAGTAGTATTATTTTTATTACCATTTTAAAGTTGTGTACTTGAAACATACTAAATAACATCTAAAAATTATAATTTCCAATTACCTTTTGTTTTAAGGTAGTGACAAATTGTAGTCTTTTGTTTAGTAAATAATACAATCAATAATGACAATATAATGATATGATGTTAAAAATTCATGAAGAATCGGGAGAAGCGGCAAAACAATGGATTCTTGAAGATGATAAAGATGTGAAAGCATGAATCAAGAGTATATAATCGATTATGAAAAATTAACTTTTGCTAAAGTATTTGGATAACAAAATTTGAATTTTTTTCCCGACAGTATCTCTACAATCAACTCTTAGAAGCTAATCGAAATAGCCCCTAAATTTATGTTTTTGATTTTGTTGGCTTAACTTTCGCAATTAGTGAATTCGCAAACCGGTCCAACAAAATCAAGAGAGGTATTTTTTAGTAATAAAAAATTGTCAAAACGAATTTGTGTAGATTTTTTGGGAAAATTTACTAAAAAATTATGCTTTTAGGCTTTTAGGCTTTTAGCTATTTGTTATTGAAAAATTATTATTATACACTCCGGGTACAGAGAGTTTTGGACAAGCCAAGATAATAATAAAAAATCAAATAAATAGGAGTTTTCATTATCATTATCATTAAAGTAAGTGTGAAAAGACTATTTTTCACCTTAAACTAGCATCAGAACTTAAAAAGCATAAATAGCAGTGCCCAAGTTATCCACGGACGTCATATTCATTCTCTCTGTCACATTAGTTTCTCTCTCTGCCACGTAAACTCATCTAACCCACCCAAAAAATCTCCTTAATCGCCCAGAAACACATTAAACACTCTACATTCACTCCTCTCCTCGTCATTTGCAAATCAATCGTAGGTAAAATAAAAAAATCACAAAAAATTCTACAAAATCAAAACAAATAAAAAACATATTTTCAAAAAAAATTGATAAAATGATTTAAAATGAATTTTAAACAATTTTTAACCAAAGATAATAATAATTTAACGAATGGGATGAGACATGTGCCCCTACCAATCCTTTCCAAATTCCCACCCAATGCAAATGATTGGGATGCCCACCACCCAATCATCTCCACGGGCAAGGACTTGGCCAACGCTCGTGGACATTTTGTGTGTATGTGGAGGGCGGATGAAGCAGGCGTCTGGGCGGATTTCTGCTGTTAACTATGCTCTTAACTAACAATAAAAAACAAATATCAAGAAAAAAGAAGTTTTTGGAGTGGGTTTGTTTAGGACGCATGACGTTAAGGTTTAGGCCCTAGGGTTGGAATGTTTTACAAAATTGAATAGATTTGTAAATGGTGAATTGCTTAGGTGTCACTAACAAACATCGAAATTGGTTTTATGTCATCTGATAATAATTATATGGTTTAATGTCATAGAAAAATAAAATACTCGTTTCAAATGTCATTCCATTACCAAACTGTTAGTTTTTCTGTAATTTTTGTTACGTATATTAATATTTAATAGAAATTTTGCAGAACCACCCCATGAATAAACTCAGAATTCATAAAATTCAATATATGTGTTATAACAGTAGCAAAAAATTACACAAAAAATTTATTTATATTTTCTCTCATTTCTATCTTTAATCTTTCATATTTTCTTTTTCTCTCACTAAACTCAATGGCTCGATTACTAAACTAATGAAATTTGATAATTTTTATATTTTAGAAATAGGAAATAGTTAATTAATTTTTATAAAAATACATGTTCTAATAAATAATTTTATATACATTATTTTTTCGAAAAAAATATATTTATTTTTCGTAAAAATTATTTTTCTAAAAACTATTTATTTTCATTTATCCTATTTCAAAATCCTGATTTTTTTAATATTTTAGTAAAAGAATCTAATAATTGATAAAAGAATTTTATACAAAAAATGGAAAAATTACATAAAAATAAATATTTATTAGAAAATGATTTTTATCAAATTATTTTGTATTTTTAAAATATCAAAAATTATCAGATTTCATTAGTTTAATAACCGAGCAATTAAGTTTGGGGAGAGAAAAAAAAAGATGAAAGATAGAGATGAGAGAGAGTATAGGTAAACTATTTGAGTATTTGTTTTGCAATTTATACAATACATATAATGAATTTTATGAATTATGCCTTTATTGAGGGTGATTCTGCAAAATTTCCATAAAATATTAATATACGAAACAGATGTTAACTGTAAAGTTGTGTAACGGGTTCGGCCAGGCCGGACCCACCGGCCCGTGGATCTAAACGAGCTGAAGCTCAACTCGTTTCAAGGGTGTCAGGCCCGGGCCGAGCGGGCCGACCAATCTTAATTAACGGGCTTAGCGGGACAATCGGCTTGTTTTTTAAACGAGTCGTGCCGAACCAGGCCGACACACAACTCTAGTTAACGATTTACTAACGGAATGACATTGGAAAAATGATATTATGAGAAATATTTTGATTTTTCTATGACATTAAACTAAATATTTACTATCTGATGACATAAAGTTAATTTCGATGTTTGTTAGTGGCACCCAAACAACAAACAACATGAAAGGAAATGTTTGGGTGTAATTTTAACTTCTCAATTACCAAAAACCTCGTTTGAGACCAAACATTATGTTTGGGAAACTCTACACAATTCTTGAAGCGCCCTAAACATACCCTCAGTTCATATGAGTTTGAGTATGGTTTCAACCTTCTAAATATATTGTGTGGTAAATTTTTGTATGTGACAATTTATGATCATGTTTTCGATTTTGGTGACCATGGTTTTTTAAATTTAGGTCAAATCGCAAATGGGTCCGAAAAAATTGAGAAATTTTATGGGTAATAAACACAAAGGTGGCCAAACGGTGTAAAAGACTCAAAAATAACAATGTAAACCATACACCAACAAAGCTTTTTTCAAACAATTCCGGGTAGGCTAAAAATGAAAATCATTAAGAAATCACGTTTTTGACACATGACGAAAACTCTTGCCTATTTAACATTGCTTTGGGCATGATTCAGTTTGTCGCTAAGAGGGTGATGCCCTAACACAATTCCTTTGAGTTTCATTTGAATGAGAGTAACTAAAATTTTACATTGGCTCGCTGCACCTATCACAAGTATTCTTCCTTATCTTGACTTGGAACAGATTATGTAAGTAATTATATAGGTGGAGTTGAACAATTCGACCATATGGAAAATCTATTTTGAGCAAGAATATTTGGAAGATTGACTATAATTTATGGTTTTAGCTATTTGTTGTTAAAGGATAACTCTATGTGCTTGGTGTACAAAGAGTTTGGATGGGCCAAGATTTTTTTTGTTTTGAATTTTCAAATAAACAGGAGTTTTCATTATTCTAGAAGTATGAAAAACCATCTATTATTCTCACCTAAAACTAGCATGCTTGGAACTTAACTCTCTGCCCAGTGCCAAAGAAAATATCACGAGAAAAAGAGAGCACCAATTTTCTATCCTAACTAATATTTGGAAATTGACAATTTTGAAATCGACTTCTACCTTCATTTTGTCTCTTTTTAGGGGGATACTCCAAGTTTCATACTTATCCCTGAAATCTATTATTATAGGCCAAGTTAGGTAGGCACCCACTTTGGATATACCAAGCATTTTTGTTTCTTATCATGTAAATTACCTAATTACCCTATTACATATTTGTCAAAATGTTCACACTAACAACTTCATGAATCTTTAAATAATTGAGTTTCTTTGCTTGAATCATCCTATGAAAATTAAACATATATATAAGTTAGGGTATCTACCAAAAAATAGTATTGTCTTCCATACCTTCATTACATGTTTCATTGCTATTGAATATCTTCCTCTAATGTGTTATGCTTACGTGTGCTTTTGTGAAGAATATTTGAGAAATTAAATCCTAACCAAGACTTGATTCAGTATTCCTGGAAATTAAAAAGGTAAAAAAGAAAACAAACCTAATAAGAAAAATATTGTGTGAGAAAAAAGTAGATCGTGATTATTTTTTATGGGAGAGTTTCTAAGATGTCTTTCAAAGAATGCATTATCCTCCCATTTAAGCTAATATCAGAGAGATCGACCAATTTGATTGGTACTTCCTATTTTGCCCTCGATTGTTTAACAATTTCACTATAACGAACAAATGTTTTATTTTCCATACAACTATACTCAGTATAGATTTTTTTGCTTGAGTCAACAACATTATGCTTGTTTTTTCCCTTCGAACTCGACGTATATTCATGTTGAAATCATGCAAATATATGATTAGGAGTGCACATGGGTTGGGTTCAACCCGAAACCCAACCCGAACCCGACTGGTCGGGTTGGGTTCAACCCGAAACCCAACCCGAACCCGACTGGTCGGGTCGGGTTGGGGAGGGTTGGGGAGGGGTTCGGGTCGGGTCGGATTGGGAAAATCAAAAACCCGAATTTTCGGGTCGAGTTCGGGTTGAGGGGGTCGGGTTGACCCAACCCAACCCGAACCCGATTTTTATTTTTTATTTTTTTTTATTTTTTTATTTTTTCCCAAATAAACCGGTCGACCGAACATCACTCGGTCGACCGTTTCCAACCCGAAAATTTCGGGTGTTCAAGCCACCGGTCGACCGTTTAAGCACCGGTCGACCGAACCTGACCAAGTTTGGGAGAAAATTTCCGAATTCGGGTTCAACCCGATCCAATCCGACCCAACCCGAAAATTTTGGGTCAGATTGGGTTGAACCTAAACCGGTTCGGGTTCGGGTTGGGTTTTTTCCCAACCCGAAAATTTCGGGTTGAGTCGGGTTGAGGCCCAAACCCGACCCATGTGCACCCCTATATATGATACTAAAGGGTAATTTTTGTGCTTCTCACAATTTATACTAGTGCTCTTAAGTTACATTCAAGGAACGAAACTGAAAGGAATTTTCTAATATTAATTTCAAATGAAGGATGTTTTAGATATTTGATGTTATTTGTGGAACTAATTGTTGTTGTTTTCTCAAGATAATAACGGAGGCAATTAGCCATCAATCATGCTTTTCAAATGTCTCATCTACACTATACCTAACACAACACTAGCCTCTCACTTTCTATGAAACATTGTCATCATCACTATTTAATAAATAAAAAAGACGCCGTGCTATTAATTCTTTGTTGTCAAAGCACCAACAAAGCAAGCCATTTATGAGTTATATATATCTCAGAATAGGTGAGAAGTAGCATAATTTGAGTAGGTGAAGAAACTTCTAAAAATATAATTTAAAAAATCTATTGAGATGTTGCAATTCAATTTGAAGTTGTGTTCATTGTTGAGTTCCGTATTATCATTAAATATGAAAAATTGCAAATACTTGATAGTATTTTTTTTCAAATAGATATTGTTTGCATAAAGTTGTCAAAGTAGATCTAAACTAAAGAACTCAAACTGAATATATCGTATGAATTATTTAGGGTTAATTACAATTTCTCTTTCTAAACTATGCCCCACTTCATTTTGCTCCCTAAACTTTAAAATGTGACAATCACCACTCCACATTCATTTTGTAACATGTTGCCCCTTGTTGCCTGAACTTTAAGTTTTCATTATTTTAGTAGTCTTTCAACTTAACTAGGCAACGACGTTATTTTTTAGCATTATTTGACTAAATTTTTTATAATCCTAACTTTATTTTAAAGTCCAGACCAAATCAGATGTGTTGATTTGGTTGGAACTTCGATCAGATTGTTAATCAATCCGACTTAAATTCGAACAAAATCTGACCTCTAATTTGATCTGAACTTTAATATAAAATTATCACTATGAGTATCAGGTATACAACACACAAACTGAGAAATAACAACGAATATGTGGAAAAATAATATATTCTTAAAATTCAAGTGAGCAAAGTGTTATAAAACAAAAATATAAGAGAGTGTTTGTCGTCTTTTAAACTTCAAAACCCAAAGTGAAATTAATGCATAATTCATGATGACAAACTGTAATAAACCCCAGTTATTTATAACACGAAGGTATTGCCAATTTAATAATGTCGTAAATGCATTATACGGACTAGATAAGTAGATATTGGTCATGTTTGCAAATGATATTTCAAAGTTTGATCATTCTTAAATGATTTTAGACCTCTAGCAAAAACTAGAAAATGATAATCATTTTAATATTGACATAAATTATTGAATTAGCATCACATGTAAATATTGTTTTGGTATATCTAAAGCTGAAACAAATGAAATGCTGCATTTACTTGCAAAAATGAAATGATGCATTTAAAACTTAAATGTTTTAAATGTACTAGGGTAACTATAAAATCACATCTTCACTAAACAAGAGTACATGACAAGTAATTTTATGTACCCAGCGCTTTGCAATCATCTAGAATTTTAAATTTCTTCATTTTATCGCTTTACATTATCGAATGCCACATCCAAAGATTTCAAACCGCACTAACGAAATTTCAGAAGAATGGTAAGAAATCTCATAATATTGTAAAACTTTGTATTTTATCCTCCAAGAGATTCCTTGTCTAATGTTTGAAGTTAAGATGACCGTTCATTAACTCTTGTCCTTTTCTTAGAATTTATTGGATTTTAGACATTAAAATAGACACATCAACCTCATCTAGTTTTGACAAAAATTATGGAATTTATTTCAAAATAGACTTTTATTTTAAAAAAATGTCAAAATAAATTTCATTCAAAACTATTTTTCACACTAGACCTGCCGCCGCCACATGGTTACGCGTGACGGCGACGGGTTTGTTTTTTAATGTATACAGAACTCGACATCACCAATGCCGAGTTCTACTTGAGAGAATTGTGCATAATTGAGTCATGAGTCAGTTCGGTCTACAACAACACATATAACCGTGTGCTCTCTTCAGGAGTGACACCTAAGAGTGATCGCTCAAACAATAGATGATCTCTTCTATGAGACCAATGCTGAATAAATCTGTGATTTTCCACCGACCAATTAACGTTTGCTCTACCCTGAGCTGATTTCACTTCATGTCTCTCTATCGGCTTTGGAATGTGTTGTTGTAGACTAAACTGTCTTATGACTCGGTTATGCACAATCCAGAGTGAACTGCCTCATGACTCGGTTACGTACAATTCTCTCAAGTAGAACTCGACTGCTGATGTAGAGTTCTATATACACTAAAAAACAAACCCGTCGCTGTCACGTGTCATCACGTGGTGGCAGCATGTCTAGTGTGAAAAATACTTTTGAAGAGTGTTTATTTTGGTTATTTTAAAAAAAATCTATTTTGAAAAAAAAATCTGAAAATTATTTCAATTTACCCTTATATATTATCAACAATTGATATTTTGTACCACTAATTTTAAAAAAAATTGCAGTTTAACTAACTTGTGTCTTTTCACTTGATGACATTTTTCTCCATCCGTTAGATTTGAGTCATTTGACTACTAAATAATCAAACCGCCTTCAAGTTCAACCATTAATATTTTGTACCACTAACTTTTAAAACATTGCAGTTTTACTCGTGTCATTTCACTTGATGTCATTTTTTTCCTTGTATCAGATTTGGCCCCAAAATAACCAAACCGCAACCCAAAATATTCATAGTTGCATCCAAAAATCTTGAAAAAACATTAAAAAAATTCTTAATGTTAAAATAAAGAAGATATTGTGTGGGGTTATTCTTAATGTTTTTGGAAATTTTTTGGTGGTAGTTTTGGATTTTCACATTGAGGAAATTTTGATTTTTTTTGAGTCAAAACTAACAAAGGGTGTAATGAGGCAAACTACAATTAACCCAAATATCAACAGTGGTTGTTTAGACAAAAATCGTTTGGTCCAAACTTAGGTAGCTTCTTTCAAAAGATTAGGAATACCTTTTCAAAGATAAAAAAAATGGAATTAAAATACGATTTGTCAAATAATAGCCTTATCATAACATTTTTAAATTTTCAACTGACTCTATATAAAAATAATTAAATTTTTGACTCTGCGGCTATTTTGGTTAGGCGAAAAGATTCTTTTAGCATCGGAATTGCATAAATATTTTCATCAAGTTTAGCTTGGTCTCATGATATCATGCGAACTCAATCGGAAGTTAACTTTGAATCAACTAATTTATCTTGGGTCCCTTAATGTTGTACTTTTTTGGATTATATATGTGTTATATTATATTATATATATATAATTTACCAAAAAATTGATATCGACAAAATGTACATCTATGATCTTATGTATTTCATAACACGCGCGAATTTGTGACCATTTAGTTGTAGGGTTCTACTAATATTCACAAGTACATCTATGATCTTATGTATTTCTAATAATTTTCTTTTCATTTTATGTCAATATTTATTTTTTCAGTTGATTTACAATAAAAAATAAAACCACTAAATAATATCAAGGCTAGAATTAGTGCAAACTTTTTAATTCCTAGTGTTTAATTATATTAAAAAATAAAACCACGAAATAATCAAGGGTAGACCTGGAGCTAAATTTTATTTCTCAATTTATTTAAAAATAAAACCACTAAATTAATTCAAGGGTAGAACTTGAATTGATTTGATTAGATTACTAAATAAAATTAAGGCAGGAACTGGAGCTAATTTCGGAGTTGATTAGCGTCCTTGTTTTGCGAAAACAACAGTAAGATATTTGTAGGTCTTCTTGAAGATCTCAATTTGCATGATTAGGACTACAGAAAAATAATTGGTTAAATTATTGCTTACACTTCGGTTGTCGAAATTATATCATGTATATAAGTGTAGTTGCGCACTGAAAGCGTCTTTCCTTTCAAGTAAAGATACTAATAAACAAAAAAGATATGTTAACAAATGAATAATAATACTTTAGTCTTGAAAAAACCTTCTTACCTATTTCGTGACACCTATACTGTAATGATACAATCTATTATTATCACTTGCGAAATTATAAATTTCTGCCATGAGTTTGGCAAAACTGCATAATGGGGCAGGAGGGAATAAATATCAAGACAAATCTTTCTTTTGTACATCGATGTCAGTAGTTTGAGAAATGCACATAAACTTTATTAGATCGATTGTATTGTAACAAAAAATTGTTCGGTGATATTTTATTTTGATATTACTTTTATGTTTTCTTTGCGAATTACTAAACGTCGCCCCAAAACTATTTAAATCGCCCCTTGAAATTACCAAATTACCCTTAACAATATATTTAATACTCATATCGTCCCGTGTCTATAAATTAGGCCTACGGTCTTGTATATTCATAATTTATCAGTAAAAACACCACGAAAATGTCTGGCGATGGTGATGCATCCGGTGAGGTAAGCCTGGCGTAGCGCAAAATTTGGGCCGAGCGTCTGCAATAGACGCCTCCCCCACGGTGAGGGCGTCTGCGTAGGACGTCCTCCCCTTGGCCGAGGCGTCTAACGCAGACGCCTACGCAATGGGAGAGGCGTCTTATGTAGACGTCCTCCCCTTGGGTAAGACGTCTTTAGTAGACGCCCTTCCCTTGGGCAAGGCGTCCTACCTGGACGCCCCACCCATGGGGTAGGCGGCTAATCCAGACGCCTGGAATTTTTTGATTTTTTTAATTTCGATTTTATTTTTGTAGGTTTCGTTGGAAGATTTCGGTGGTGATGAAGTGGATTACAGTGAGTTATTTCAAACTACACAAATCTTTGCAACAATCGATGAAGCAAGTAAATGGGCCAAACAAGTAGCTATCGGAGCTGGGTTTTTTTTGGTCGTGTCGTCGTACAAAACAAGATCAAATAGTCGGATGGATTGTTATTTGAGATGCGACCGGCGAAATCAAATGGAGTCTCGGGATATGGATACTGCACTTCGAAAAAACAACAAAAGAAAGGGTTACGGTTGTCGTTTCTTAATAAAAGTGGTGGAGCGACGAGATCGTGATGGATGGGTTGTGGATTTTAATAGTAGTAACGGACATCACAACCACAGACTGACAGTTTATCCAGAGGGTCATCGTCAAATTAGTGGTCTAAGTGCTGAGACGAAGAAGATTGTTCGTGATATGACAGAGGCGCAAGCAAAACCGCGGAACATCTTGAATGCAGTAAAAGAAAATTCCCGGAGGACAATCCAAATCAAAGGCATATGTATAATTTCAGAGATTACATGAGAACGACAAAATCTCAAGACCGGAATCCCGTCCAGCAGTTTCTCTATCAAGCAGTGCAGTGTGAGTACTTACATTGGATTATGACGGATCCAGAAACTAATGTCGTCACTCACGTTTTTTTGGCACATTCGACGTCAGTCCAGTTGTTGCGGACCGCACCGCATGCTCTGGTGTCGGGATGTCAACCGGGATCACCTGAACATATCCTAACTGACGCAAGACACGATCGGGCATATAAGGCTCTATGATATCCCGATAACGAATAAGGCCCATCAATAAAGTCCTCTGGACCTCCGCTGCTGGGTCAGGACCATAGGGTAACCACTCCACCTAAACTTTAACACATTAATAATAATACATCTTCAAATTAAATAAATAAATGTAAATGGTGTAAAGTTTTATACCTCTGATGCAGTCATTTGATCTAGCCGTGCGCGGATTGAACGCAATCGTCCATCGCTCTTGTCCTCGCTCCGGACGGCCCACATACCCGAACGTGGATGACCCTCCTCGATAATCTTCCGCTCACGATGCGGGCGGAATGCGGGAAAGTACTCGTATATCCACGCCTGTAGCAGCGTAAGACAACCTGCAATCCCAGAACAATCCACACGGCTAGCTATCCCAAGCTGACGGTACAGGTATGCCAACGTCGCTGAGCCCCACGAGTACTGACGAACGGTGTCCGGGTCCCTAGCCTCCAATAGATCGCGTGGTCTGATCCGGCAACCACTCTTATCGACAAACAAGACGGCTCCGAGCATCAAGAACATGTACGCGGTCAACTGTGTATCATCGGCCCGCGGAGGTCGTGCCCGTCTGCATAGGTCCTCAAGGGAGTCGATGCCGACACCACCACCACTCCATAAAGTTGTATCTCTCGCCAGACCATCAGGTGTGACACCAAGCAACTCTGCCACATAACACCTCAGCTCAAACGTCGACCCCTGAGCACTAACCAGACGACCATCCACAGGAATGCGCAAGATCTGGAAAACATCGTGAAGCATGATCGTCATCTCTCCGAAAGGCATGTGCAAAGTGTTGGTGTCAGGCTGCCACCACTCCACAAACGCAGAAATCAAAGGCATGTCGAGATAAGGGAACATGTTGTACGGTAAGTGCCCCAAATGCGTCGCACTAATCTCCTCTTTGATATCAGCACTCAGTGTAGACCGCCAACCATGTAGTGTTGTACAGGCTCTATGCCGATTATGGCACTTCAGAACCTTCCGATCCTCTCCGTCCCAGATCCGTCTAACGATGTGACCCCAGAAACTAGGAATGACGCTCCCATCTAAAGGACCACCAGGCGTCATACTGCTCATGATCCAAGAATCGTCATGGACCTTCTTCTTCTTCTGAGCGCGGGGATCTACAGTGCACGAGCTCGAATCCCCGGTCGTAAACCTCCCACCCCTACCCTTCCGCACCATCCATCCGGCGGAAGTAGAACTACCCGCTCGACCTCGTCCTCTGCTATACTCCCCCCTGCCTCTCCACCTCCGGGAGCTCTAACTCATACGGGTCATCATCGTCGCTCTCGTCGTCGGGACTGTCCACATGCTCATCATCCAAGGAATCATCATCCTCCTCACGACGACGTAATGCCTCTCTCTCCCTCCTGACCGAAGCAGATATCCCCCGTCTACGTGGATGACACGATGCTGAATCATCATCTAAAGAACGGAAGGCATGTAATGATATCGACTTGCCTTTCCCTCCACTGTGACCCGATGACTATTAATTGAAATTTTAAATACAAATTTGTTAAATTTGTTAAACTAAATTATCATATTTATCACAATTGTTAAACTAAATCAAAATTTGTTAAACTAAATTATCACAATTGTTAAACTAAATCAAAATTTGTTAAACTAAATTAAAACAATTGTTAAACTAAATCAAAAATTGTTATAACTAAATATCACAAATGTTAAACTTAATAACAATTTGTTAAATTAAATTATCAGATTTATCACAATTTATTAAAGTAATTATCAGATTTAATAATTAAAAAAACAAAAATTGTGGAGGCGTCTGCGAGAGACGCCTCCCGCATGGTGGAGGCGTCTGTCGGAGACGCCTCCTCCTTGGGGAGACGTCTTCCGAAGACATCTCCTCCATCGGGGAGACGTCTTCCGCAGACGTCTCCCGTTACGGGTCGACGTCCGAGGGAGACGCCCCCCGCATGGGGAGCAGCTTCCTCGGACGCCCGCCCCATGCGGGGGGCGTCTCCCTCGGACGCCGACCAATTTTTTTAACTTTTTTTTTGAAAACAAATAAATAACGTAATGTTACCGTATACGGGTACACCGGGGGAACTGTTGGCTGCTTGTCTGACCTCCGAGACATTCGTAATCTTCTGTAGTAGGTATAGGAAGAGAAAGTTTTGAGAAAAGAGTGAAATGGTGAGATATATAAGCAAAAATAGGAGGAAGGGCAATTTGGTAATTTCAAGGGCGATTTAAGTAATTTTGGGGCGATGTTTAGCAATTCAGTTTTCTTTTTGTAGTAGACTATTATGTTTATGTTCAACATTAGGCATGAGTGGATGTTCTGAATCAGACACACATATTCAATTTTTTAATTGAATTTGTTTTCGTAAGACCGCTTTTGTCTGAATTTGAATATTCGTGAACTCACGAAGCAAATAAAATTATTTGTCCATTACTAACTGTAACGCCTCTAATCCGCACTCGGGACACAACAATAATCACAACACTAAAAAGAGACGAAAAATGGACATTAACTGAAATAACCAACTCGATGCCTCAATTAAAATTTTATAATAAGTTCAAAGTGAAGGTACAATGTGGAAGGAAAATACAAGAACTCTAAATCCTACTATACAACTACTGAGAGAAGTAGGAAAAATACATGATAGTGAGCTCAACAGCTCCAATCCATGCGTCCCAAGCCCAAGTCGCCTCCAGCCACCTACCGCGCCCACCTGCACATGAACATGCACGCCTGAGTCTCAAATAAAGACCCAGTACACCACCCCAACCCGACACCGAACAAGGTCTAGCCGTCCCTGACGTTTCACACTGGTCTCGTGTTCCAAGGCGGTCACGCACCCAGTGAGGTCGAGCGTGCACCTCTACCCCCACCGCACATCCAACCCGCAAGGCAACACTCAACCCGCTCTCACGGCAGAACTGTCACACGTCCCAAGGCGACCTCGCGCCCAGCCAGGCCGAGCGTGCACCCTCAACCAGACCGCGCATCCGGCCCACAAGGCAACACCCTACTCCAACCACGCGCCCGAGCCCGTGAGCAACACTCCCAAACAGCCACCCGTCACAACGCTGGTGAGCTGACAAGTTCCGCATCCGGCTTCGGAAGCCGACCACACGCCCGAGCCTGCGAGCAACGCTCCCTAACGGTCACTCGCCACAACGTGGGTGGACCCTTCCGAACCGCAACAACACAGGGGGTAAACCGACTCCGGGAATCCAACCACAACGCCCGAGCCCGTGAGCAACGCTCCCTAACGGTCACTCGCAACAACGCTGGTAAACCATCCCGGACTGCCCCCAACAAGGGAACACCCTACATCTAGTCATACGTGCCTCATGCGCCATCTCCACTACTCGACCACACGTCCGAGTCCATGAGCAATGCTCCAACGACCACTCGCAACAACGTGGGTGAACCATCAGTTCCACGAACCTCTCGCAATCTTGCAATCCCACAAGACAATGGGGTAAAAGCAATTTACCCCAACCGCACGGGTCCACCACCTCAACAAGGCATAGAGCAATAAAGAATAAACAAGACTATAAAATCGTGTAAGCAACGTGGTGAAACTATAGCTCTAAGTCCACCAATCAAGATACAAGAGTATAAGTGTAATTTGCCTAAAATTTCCTTATAATTCTCAATTCTCATAAGTTTAGTGGAAGAATAGTAATTTACCCAATTATAACTCATTTATTCAAATACAATTGAATTCATGATTTTTCCAACAATAAATCCAATTATTACACAATTAAAACAATATAATTAAATCCAGGGCTTATTCTGCAATTAATCAAGTTATTAGTTTATTTAATCAAATACTCATAAAACCCGAGTTTTCTTTGCAATTAGTCCAACTATCAAACAACTAACCAAAATATCATTAAACACAAAGGTAACAATGCAAAATACCCAACATCAACCCAAACCGCACGCAACCCGTCGCCGACAACCGACCGTCGGCCCTCCGGCAGCCCTGCCCCCGGCGATCGCGGTTGCTCCTCGCAGCCACCACCATCACGCGATGCGTGGCTCGCATGGCCGCGCGCAGCTCCAGCCCGCGCGCGGCTGTGCGCCTCCGGCACAACTCCAGTGAGCCCGCACGCGGCACCAGCCCGTGTGCAGCCCGCCGGCCGGCCTCTCGGGCCCCTCACATCACCTTCCCGACCTCCTATACCCTAAACAAGGGTGGATGGCGTACCTCACGAGAAGAAGAAGACCGGAGAAGAGGACGATTCCTCTCCGCGTCTACACGCGGTCGTCGGAGCTCCTCGTCACCGGAGTCGTCGTCGCCACCTGAGCCACTGGAAAGAGGAAGAGATGGGTTGGGGGTTAGGGTTAGGGATTTTGGGGAAGAGAGGTGTGAAAGAGGGGTTAACACTAACAAATCGAATCGGGTCGTTATCCATATAAAACACAAACACATTACATTCTTATAATAATTATTTTAGGGTCCTTATGCAAAAGAAATATGATTTTTGTTTGGATACTAATCAAAAACACCTTATTTTTTGATTTGTCATCGCATTATGACTATTTCCTAAATGCAACCAAAAAACCAGGTTAACATGTTACTTTTCCTTTGTTATCACCCGTTACATTTTCTAGTAGCATCATTAGGATATTGACTAAAGATTAATCAATTTTGAAACACTTAAACCCTAACCATTCCATATAGGTAGGGCTGTAAATGGACGGTTCGTGGGCGGTTATAGGGCTTACCCGTGAACTTACCCGCCTAATTAAACGGTTCGCGGTTCGGTTAGAAACCCATTTATTTTTACATCTACCCATGAATCTACCCGCATAATTTAATTAAGCGGGTTTTGACGGTTAAATGGATAAAAACATGTCAAATGGTCTATATAGTTACAATAATTTCCATAGTGAAATATATCTATATTTCGATAGTATAATATAAACAACTTTAACAAACAGGAAATACTAACCAAATTTTCACAAAAATATGTGCACCGGCAGCCAAACAAAGAACAAACTTGGAGCACAACTATTCTGACATATCCTATTATAAAACACAACTCTAAACATTAATAGGCAAATCAATTTGGGAACCTAATCAAACAAGAGACACCACAAATCAATCTTCGCAGTGCTGCAATTCAAAATAAGGTATTTCAAAACAATCAAAATCAATAAGCCGAGAAACTCACAAAGAGAGGAGTGGAAGAGAGGAGATGGGGTTGGTCGACCAGTTGGAGCTTGCTTGCTTGAAAGAGGGCTGGAATGGAGCTTGCGTGGAGAGAAGAGGGGTTGGAGGCTCGGGCTTCCGTGGAAAGAACAGTGCTTGCAGGCTAGAGATTGCTGGATGCTGGAGCTTGCAGGGAGAGAAGATCTTGGAGAGAAGAGGGGCTGGGCTGGAGGCTAGAGCATGGGTGACGGAAATTAGGGTTGAGAAACTAATTTCTCTTCTTTTTTTAAACCCTTTTGGATGGATTTCAAGGATCTCAGACTCACCCTCCATTTCAGATGGAATTACACTTCTGTCCCGTTGGATTACACCATTTAAACATGACTTTCAACCATTTAAACATGACTATGAATTTATATGTATATAATATCTAGAATAAAATTTTATATTTATTTAGTTTTGGCGGGGTTAAACGGACGGGTTAAATCATGAAACCTTATCCGTCCATTTATTAAACGGTTTTGATTTTCACAACCCTTATCCGCCCATTTATTAAACGGTTTTGATTTTTACAACCCGTGATCCTACCCGTCGGTTCGGTTAAGGCGGTTAAACGGTTTTGATCCTACCTATTTACAGCCCTACATATAGGGTTTCCTCCCCTCTCCAACGATGTGACTATCGAAGCTCGCCGGTTGGTTTGCTTGTATGTTTTCTTGCTTCGGAATTTAAATTAAGAAATATGTTTTTTAGTTGCATCTAAGGAAAAAATCATAACATGATTGTGGATCGAGGAATCAGAAATATGATATTTTTGAATAACATCCGAGCAAAAAACCCGAATAAATAAACAACTTACGGTGCACAATCATTTACACCAACATTTAACCCTTTTCTCTGATTGCTCTCCTTTTTAAGTAAAGTCCCAAACAACTCCCAGAAATTAACAAAACCAACCAAAAACAAAAAGAAAAAAAGAAAATCAAAGAAACCACCCACGAGTTCCTCCTCTTCTTCCTGTTTTTGTCCCCATTCCGGCGTTTTCTACTCCATTTTGCCCTATAGGGTTTCGTCTTTCCTCCTCCAATCCCCACTTTTCCCCAGATTTTCCCTTTTTCTCTCCCAAAACACTCGTTTTTTCTTCCGAAATCTTAGAAAAGGAGGGATCTCCGTTTCGATGTGGTTTTAACCGCTTTTCTTTCGACCTATGGATTTAGGGTTTTAGACGTTTCACCGATTTTTACCCTTTTTTCCCCTTACCCGTGGCTTTTAATTCGTGGAATTCTCCGTTAAAAGTCGAATCTTTGGGTGAATTTCGCCTTGTGGACTCGTTTTTCGCCATAAAAGTTGGATTTTTACTGTTGGGTAGTTCTCAGATCGGCATGAATCCGAACCCAAAACCCTTATTCCGCCCTTTATTTCTTAGTTAGGTTAAAAAATTGGATTTTTACCGTCGTAGTTCTTAGATCAGTAAGGAACTCACTAAACCCTTTAAGTTTGAGCTCCCAAAACCCTAGTTTTCTCCGTCGGTTTCGCCATGGACATGAGATCCGAAACCGGGATGTTGTCCAGTAGGGAACCCTTCACTGTCAACCTCCAGAAGAGCCCAATTCAGCAAACCCAACCCTCCATGCAGAACATGAGGCTTGCTTTTGCCCCCGATGGCACCGCTATATATAAGCAGGTTTCCGCCACCTCCTCTCCCCCTCCACCATTCCCCGGGAGTGGCGGTGGGGGAAATAACCCCACCGGGGAATCCGGTGAGGGTGCCAATGTGCAGCCAATTGCGTCCCACGGGATGAATGTGGGCGTCGGGGAGCCTGTGAAGCGGAAGAGGGGACGTCCAAGGAAGTACGGGCCGGATGGGACGATGGCTCTCGGCCTTTCTCCTAGCTCCGCCTCGCAAGCATCGGGTGGGCTTGGGTCGCTGACCAATTCTGCGTCCGCGGAAGGTAAAAAGGGGAGAGGAAGGCCCCTCGGGTCTGGGAAGAAACAGCAGATGGCTGCTCTAGGTAGATTCTGAGTTCTTTGTTTTATGTTATTTGCTGTAAATTTGATGGACTGTTTTTTAAGTATGCAAGGATATGTTCTTCTGAGTCTTTGGTTCCCATTCTTTGGATTTTTAATGGATTAGGTTTCTAAGACTCCAATTGGGCTTGACAATAAATGGTGAATTGGTGATGGAGCATGCAGGAGATGACTTATCTGTCAAAAGAGTATAGGCTTGAATTGTTTGATTCTCTGCACTGTGTGCTACCAATGAGCAGTTAGAGAACTTGGGGGAATGACATTCATGCCCTTGGTTCTTTGCACTGCTTCCTTTTGTAGGAAATCTAGGGTGGCCAGGGGATGGGGTTGGAGTGGCTTATTTCTCCTTAGGGACTTGCATATTTTATTATCATCAAAAAGAAAAACGCACTTGTTTTTTTATAATAGTTTCCAGATACATGGGTATTTATTTGGCAATGGTGGTGGTGTTTTAGTTGTTGTGGTATCTTAGTTTCTGGTGTGTTTCTTTTTCAAGTGTTGTTGTAATTATTGATTTGGGATCGAAAGGGGTTGGCTTAGTATTAAAATTGATTACTCTTTTATGCATCGTGTTTTTTTGCTTATTTTATATCATTTTTAAATAATAATTATCTGTGTTCCTTTTCACTTGGGTTTCTTTTTTGAACTACATTTCTTTCCTCTTTCCAGACAACTTCGTCTTGGAGTTCGGGTCGATTTATCTTTATTTCTAACTTTTTTTACAGGCTCAGCTGGAACTGGATTTACCCCACATGTTATTACTGTAAAAGCTGGAGAGGTATCTTTTCCTTTTATATATATAGTTGCTCGGTGCTGGTTGATACCATTCCAATTTTGTGGTTGATTTAACATTTTCTCTTTTCATCTGTTTATATTTGAGATGCTTTGCAATTTTGAGCGTCTTTTTTTGAGTTAAAGTACATTGCATTAAGATAAAATCGTCGGGCTATGTAACCACAACCCACGATCGTGAAATACTGAGTTCTAGAACCAGTTTGAGAAGCAAAACAAACCCAAAAAACTGAGGTGATCACCCAGCAAAAACCAACAAAGTCCCGTGATCACCAAAAACAACAAGAGACAGAAAACCCCAAAAAAGAGTTCCACGATAGACCAAGATCTTCAGCTGGCTCCAACGATTAGCACCCCGGACTGCCCGGAGAGTAACCAACCTGGCTGGAGATTCCCACAGCAGCCAAATCTCCAGTCGCGTGTTGGTCGCTGCGTAGCCCCTCCTCCTCCCTCTCCATCTCTTCCGCCCAAGTGATACAGGCCCCACCCTCAGTGTGTCAATCTGCGATTTGAGTGTCAATGTGTTTCTAAGTGCAGAAATTCAGAAAAGATGTTCGGGGCTTTAAATATAAAATGTCTTAACTATAAAATTGTTTATGCCTTGTTTAATTGTTATAATTGAAAATTGACCATCTCCCTTTCATGCTCTACTTATTCGTGATATACTTTCTGTTTTACATTTGATAATTTATTTGACATCTCTATTTCCTCCATATTTTTTGCCCCCCCAGCTACAAATAGTTACTGTCATTCGATCACTGATTTTCAGAGGGCCATTCGATGATGGGTCAAAATCCATGGATCTGGGATTACTGAAAGAACCTCGAATCCCTAGATCAAGTGATGGCATTACAATTTTCTAATGATCATACAAGTGATCTATTATTAAACGCAAACTATAAGTGATGCATAGTGGAAGTTAAGGTCGTCCTGAATCTGTAGCTTATATTTTAAAAACAAATTTGGATAAAATGGAAGTGATGTGTTTAGGGTTAATAAAAGTTAGCATGCCATAACACAAATCCGGGAATTGTGCTTTGCTGCATTCTCCAGCGGATCTGTCCCCTTTTAGTTGTTCCCTTTAATATATTTAGCACTTTACATTTCAATCCCTATATTTTAATGTACTAAACATTAAATATAACTGCTTTTTATTGAGGCTACAACCCAGGTCCCAGAATGAATTATTTTGAAGTCTAAGCCTGTGGATGTTGCAGTATACTATTGATGAAGGATTTGATCCTTAAGTGCATATTTTATTTCCAATTGCCATTTAGAGGCAAAGGTGGTAGAAGCACTGGGTTGTTTTGAAAAGAATTAGAAGTGACAACATCATGAGTGTATAAATGGCTATAAAAGCCAAAGTGTTGTGTCATGAGTATTAAGAGCTATTTGAATTCATTTCTTCATCTTTTACACTTAGGCCATTTGAAGCGCTTTTTTGCTCAATTATTCTTTTGTGGATTATACTCAAAATTTGGTGAGCTCTCCTGTACTGATTCCTCAAATATATATTTCAGAAGACATTAGTATATACCATTTGCTACAACCTGTAGTTATGAGCATGTAAATATATTTTGCAGGAGTTCAATAGGCTAAATTCCAAAGGTTTTTTTTACTTATGTTTTGGGGGGAGATCTAAACTTAGATATAAATAGTAATTTGTCAATAATTATTCCCTAGTTTTTGTGATATTATACTTTATTATAATTTGTCAATAAATAGCTTCATTGATGTGGTACTGAAATAATTCTAACATCCTTGTCTTATTTTCAGGACGTATCTTCAAAAATAATGTCATTCTTACAGGTTGGACCTCGTGCTGTTTGTATTCTGTCAGCTAATGGTGCCATATCCAATGTCACTCTTCGGCAAGCATCAATGTCTGGTGGAACAGTGACATATGAGGTTTGTTACATCTGTATGTAATTTGAAATCTTGGTTATATATGATTTACAGTTGGGTAGGCTTTTCTTTGTGGTCTGTGCACTTGGTATTTGACTCTTTGGTTTTTACGACTCAGATGAGAAATAAGAATTCTTGTTTTCCTAGAGGAGAAAATAGAAGAATTTCTCTCAAATTGATGGACTCCTGAGAGGCTCTCATTTCATCACTTCTAAAACAATTTTTATGTAAGCTTTATGTAGATATTAATGTGTCGTGCTATTCGTTTGGGTTGACTTCATTTGTTTTTGTTTGGTAACATAAAATCGGTGGTTGTGAGCAAGAGCGGATGAGAGGTTTTTCCAATATCAAATTGAAATACATTTTGTTGGTATCATAATGTAGTGGCAATTTTGCTGCATTTTTATTTCCTACGTCATACAATACTGATTACATGAAAGAGTACTTCCAATTTTAAGGTCATCTGTGCAGAAGTATTGGCTCTGGGGTCGTGATTTTATTCAATCTTGATGTATTTCGAAATCATCCTGAAATCTTTTCCTTTCATTATGGTGTTTTAATTTGAGCAAGATTGGTGTGCAGGGTCGTTTTGAAATCTTGTCACTATCTGGTTCATTTCTGTTCTCTGAAAGCGGTGGCCACCGTAGCCGGACGGGTGGTCTGAGTGTGTCTCTAGCAGGTCCTGATGGCCGTGTTTTAGGTGGCGGAGTAGCCGGTCTTCTAACAGCAGCATCACCTATCCAAGTAATTTATTTAAATTGAGTTCTTTGTCAATGAAAAGAAAACCATTTCGTCTTGAATTTCAGTAAAAAAATTGAAGTTAGGCAGCCAAAACCTTATTCTGTTTCCTGAAGAAGAAAATTGGGAACTAATTACTGCTACTGCTCAAGCCTCATATCCATACCTTGTTATTTTAACTTCTGCCTACATTCGCTCAACTCTGTTTTGAAGAATTCCCTTCACTCTCACATTTAAATGACAACCTTTTTGTTGATAATTAACAACTGCTTCGTCTCAGGTTGTGGTTGGAAGTTTTATCTCAGATGGAAAGAAAGAACTCAAGAAGCCAGCTCCATTAGAACCTCTACCTAGTGGCAAGCTTCCTCCAGTTGGCGGCATGGGAGGAGCTGGTAGTCCAACCTCACACGGCACAATGAGTGAGTCGTCAGGTGGTGCCGGTAGCCCAGCCAACCAAAGTGCCGGTGGCTGCAGTAATGGCAACCAGCAGGGCATATCGAACATGCCATGGAAATAATCTTGTTGTAGAATCATAAGTAACAACCCAGGTATCTTCTAGACTTGTACTAGTAATTGTAGGCTAATTAGAGAAACTGGTGCTTTCTTGTTTGGGAAAGGTCAGTCATGTAATTTATCTCCATCCCCACCTACTAGTGTTATTGCAAGTGATGCTGACATGCTTCGTTAATGTTCCTGTTCTTTGTAGTCGTGTAATGTACTTGTGTATGGAGGGTGTCGTATATGTTGTAAGAGATTTATTAATGTGATAATGTGTTTATGGTTATTATATTATTGTAATATGAATGTGAATGGTCGTATTCCAAGTTTCCATTGGGTGATGCTTGGTTCTTCGTATTCCATAGTATCTAATTCCGTGTAATCAAATCACATTCCCACGCATTTAATTCCTTATAATCCAATTATAATGTTTGGTTGTATTGAGATTCGTCACATGAATTATAGTGTATTTAAAATGATTTAATAATTTCAATTGTTTTGGTAAATGTCCGAAGGGATCATTTGAGTACCGGTAGATTATCAACGTGATGTGGGTTAAGTTTCGATAATATGGCAAGCTTTGAGTAAATTAGAAATATTTAACTACATTGTAATGTAATTGGATTTCTACTACACTCTGAAATCTAATTATTTTGAAAAGCATATAATTGGATTACTTTAGTAATTTAAAAATGGATTACTATCTCCAATATTCTCAAACCAAATATTTTAATGTAAACAAAGGTGTAACTAGACACCCTTAGTAATCAAGGGTGTAATCAAACGAAGGCCTTAGAGTTGAGACATGTTGTGTGAACTTCGGCTTTAGACTTGAATGATTTGTGATCTTTCCTATGTATACAAAGTTAAAAAACACCCCTTAAAAGTTAAAACTAGTATTAAAAGCAGCTAGTGTGGTATGAACAATTTTTTTTGAGTTCGTTGGGACGAGTCAAGCCTTAATTGGATGGTTGTTAAGCATTCTACACGAATTCTCGACACTTTATGGGCCCGTTTAGGTGTGCCAGTCTCTTAAGTATGGCACACTCACACATAAAGTTTCCATCCAAAGAGAATTTCTAGTCCCGATACACGTTTGGATTCTAATAAAATAACACTTGGACGCAAGAATCTCACCTATGTTTGCTTCTTACACAGTTACACTCCATAAAAATTCCTAACTCTAGATGCCGAACTCGTCCACCACTCCAGAATCCAGATGCCCAATGTGTTGTTTGAGTACAACCTCGACCGTCTGAGGTGGCAATGCAAAATTCCCACCCAAACTTAGACGCCAAAAGGTGTACCAAACACACCTGATATAGAGATGAGTTATTCCAAATTTTATGCTTCAAAATTTTCTTTTTTTTAATTGAAAATACTAAAAGGTGACAAATTTTTTTTACTTTTTTTCGACCACTGCTTGAGGAAAATGTGTACTTTTAATTTGCCCTCTTCATCTTTGACTTATTTGCTTTATGCAGTCATTTTCTTGGAAAATGTGTACTTTCCTCGCCCAACCTTTGGATTTTGGCAGTTTGACATTCCGTCCCATTTTTCTTCTAAAGTTTCCCTCGATATCTCAAACATCTTCTTTATCCGTTATCATTGTTTTGAGGAAGAAAAGAAAAAAAAACCAAAATGATGTAAAATGAGGTTTATCACAATGTTCATGCAACGCCGAGGCGATTGTGCGACCATCCAATTCTGAGCGGTCTTTTTTTTAATTTTAATTCAATTAAATTTGATAAAATAGATAAAAAAATCAGGAAAAATTGGGAAAAATAGGAAAAATTGTACAAATATTATCTAAAAATATCATACATGTTTATGCTTCAAAAAGACACATAGTTCCTCGACCAAGGCCTCACTAGGCACCACCTCTACCCACCTAAACACTTAGGTATACAATTTATTGCTTAGTAGTATGATTACAAATGTAGTTAACTAACTCAGAGTTCATACAATAGCAGATAAGAGAAATTAGAATTACAAGCTAACTAACTAAGCACCAGACCGGAGACTTAATCGCGAAAACTTGATGATTAGGAAGCTTGATGATTAGAATAGAATTATGAATAAGAAGAGAATGAGAGATGTGTGACAAATGAAGATGTTTGGAGGAGTTTATATATGATTTGGGGTAGTGGCAAACTTGTAATTTTTGAAAAGAAAATAAAAAAAATCAAAAAGATGATAGCCGTTGGAATGCCTCCAACGGCTATCGCCTAGGTGAGACGACTACGTCGACGGGCAGCCGCCTACCATCTAGGCGGTCGCATACGTGAACACTGGTTTATCATGTAAAATAAACAGTAGTTTGGGAAAAAGTGATGCGGGTAAACTGCTAACATCACAAGGTTAGAGGAGTAAGTCCCTATTTCCAAAGAAAAAGGGTGTGAAGTACAACTGCATCAATAATTCAACGGTCAGATAGGCAAACTTCAATTAACCTAAACCCATAAGTGATGAAATGAGAACAAACTCTTTCATCACATATATTACGAAGTATTTGACGGTGCTGAAATAATTTTTTTACATATTTCAAAAAAAAAAGTAGTCTGAAAGGACAATAATAATATGTGTACTAGAAAATGAAAACATATTTCGTGTGCAAATTAAATTGTTAATGTCTGATAGATTTTTCCCCTTAGCTCGGTCAGCTCCATCTTATTTTCCCCCTCCACTAGTTTTCTCGTCTTTCTTTTTGCTTTCCTCTTTGAAATCTTATAAGGGCTGTACAAAAACCAATATGAACCGATCCTTGTACAACGTCAATGACTCAACGTTCTGGTTGGGTCCAAATCCGACTATTTACTTTTTTTTAAGTTTTTTATTTATATTCTTTATACATTTATATTGAAAGTTTGACGTATTGCTTTGTTTTTATCACTAAATTAGTTTTAAATTAGTCTTAAACTACAAAAAATTAACATTTGAACATAATCTCACAAAAATCAAACAATAAACTATTCCAAAATAATAAACTTTACAGAAAATTCATAATTATTTTAAAAATAATAATAAAACTGTCCGGTCCAAAATCGCTTTGGGCTGGTCCTTGGTACAACGGATTCCAGAAATCCGATACTTGGTTTGGTTCCGGAAATATCTGAGAATATGAAATGAACTCCTTGGAGAGAATGTTGTTGACATAGACGTGGGAGGTGATCCATGCCCGGATCCGGCACGGGTCGGGTTGATTAATTTTTGGGTCGGGTTGGGTGTTGAATTAAGTATACAATCACAATTTAGTTAAATAAAACACAAATACAATTTTATTTTTTCCTAAAGTAACCAATTTGTTTATTAGAAGTTGTTAACTCAATTCGAGAAACAATATATTTGTTACATATAAAAAAGACTAACTAAACCTAAATAGTAATGAAAAAACCTAACGGGGATTAGGAAAAAATTACTCATTAAACAAAGTGGTTTAGTTAATTTTTTTAAATCTTCGTCGTCATCGTCGCTGTTGTCGTGAATAATAATGTTCTGCATTCTATTCGCAGCGTCAAGCCAATTCTTCAGTCATACACTCATCTCGATGGTCTCGTCGGACAAGATCCGCTTACCTGCAATAAAAGCAACCTCCGACGCCACAGTTGACGTCGGAGGACATAATAAGTCTCGCACCATCAACCAGACTAGTGGAAACCTACCTGAGTTCTTTCTCCACCAGTCTAAAACATCAAAACATTTTAACTCAGCGGTACTTAAGTAAATTTATGTGTTTAGATATGTAGTTAATTCGTTTTGGGTCTTAGTTTGCACAAATTTAGCCTTTTTTGACTTAACCAATTCAATTGTGAGTCGTCATCATCTGAATCCACTGCAGTTGGAGGTGGTTGTGATGATAAACTTGCATGTTTTGAACTCATTTGTGTATTTAGTTTTCATATTCTTCAAAATAATTGATTAAAAAAGACCTACATTTATCTACATGGTTTTGAAATTTTTCATAATTCATGTTTTCGTAAATTTGTTCCAAGTAAACTTGTAAACTAGTAATTTTAAATCTAGGATCCATAATAAAAGCTAAATAAAAACTAAGTGGAGGAGGATTCTAATATTTATTACACTTAGCCCCAATTACAGTTAAAATGCCTGAAAAACCAGGATTTCCCCTGTATTTCGCAAATACCTTTGTAATTGGATGTATTTTGTAAATAAATATGTTTGAGGTCAGGTAATATTGTCCACTTAATACTTTAGTGAAGGTAAAAAAGGTTTTAAAAAAACTAACATAATGGTACAAATTTCTCAATATTGGTCGGTTAACAATTACCTCATTTTGTTTTTCATTATAAAAAGTTTGAATTGCAAGATAATGATCAACACATGATTTTAACATTTCATAGGTACAATTTCATCTATAGGGGCTATCTAAATTAAATTTCCTAGGTTTAACAACATTATATATACAAAATCTTCTAAATTTTTGATATCTAGATGTACTACTACAACCCCCAATTGCATTCCTAACATTTCCTAAGTATGATTTAATTATTTGAAGTCTATCTTGTACTATCAAGTTCAAAGTATGACAAACACATCTGATGTGAAAGAGTGAATCATCTAAAAGTGACTTACAATAACTTATAAGCATTTTTATTGCTGCACTGTTATTAGCAGCATTATTAAATACAATTACAATTTTTTTCAAGAGAATTAACTACGATGACATCTTTAATGTGATCAAATATAACATTGGTAGTGTGTGATGCAAAATAGGTAAATAATAATAATTTTTTTATTTAACAACTATAAATCATCTACATAATGAGCAGTTACGCAACAATAATGATAATTATTTGAACCGGTCCAAACATCACTAGTTAATGCTACCTTATTTGTTCATTTCAAAAAATAACTAATTATGCTTGTTTTTCGAATTTATCAAATGCAATATTTTTAAGAGTTCTTATAGAAAATGGTTTAAATTGAGAATTATGATAGAGAATTGTTGACCTTAGATATTCAGATTAACATGTGTTAATTGGTAATTCATATATAATTATGAAATCAACAATTATTTTCTTTATCTTTAATTGTAAAATATTTCCGAAAATATAAATTTCCACTAGCTGTGTCTAAAACAGATTGACGTGAATCCATTACTGACCCACAATTGTTCTTAACTTTACATACTTTTAAATGCCTACCTAAATGACCGGTTTCCCCACTTGACCTACTCGAATATACATGACTACAATGTTTACAAATAACAATTAATTTACCAGTTTTATCCCTACCTTCTTCAAAATCTTTCCATATTGGGCTAGTTTTTTTCCTAAAACCGGGAGTAGTTTTTTGGGGTGGTATAACAGGAAGGGATTTTCGGTATCATTATCTTTAGAATCTGATGTTAAGCCATGCAAATTACTAAATATGCAAAGAAAACTTAATTTTTTTCATAAAAGATAACGTCATTATTAACTAAAAAGATTAGAAAAACCTGCGAAATGAATAATGGAGTCGTGAAATTAGCGATCAACGGTCTGCTTGTAGTTTTAAGATTCATGCTTTAGCTCAAGCTCGACCCGTATCCACCAAAATCGAAGTAATTAGAGAATATTAGATAAGATTGGAAGAGAGTTACAGAGTATTGTGTGGAAAATAAGAGAGATTGTGGGATTTATATAGGATATGAGATGGGTAGTTTAGGAATTTTTAAAATAAAATAAAGCAAAAGAACCCAATGGCTCTTAGAGCCGTTAGAACAGTGTCGTGCCGGGTTGACACGACCCGACACCTAGGTCTTAACATTCACCCTAAATGTATAAAAATAATCCCAAAATGAAATAGAATAATAAACAAGCACGAATTTCTCAGTAATAAAATTTATTAAATATCATTTGTTTTGAAAAGGCAAAACGACTTCATTACTTCCCTTTTGTGTGTTGCTATCCAAATACAACAACGTCAGTCAACATTAATCCGATTTGAAAACGCATGTATTACGAAGCACGACAAGTTGAGATACCTCAACTGTAACATCCTCAAACAGCGGAAGAATTTAAAATTTTAATCACATACAATCAACAGAGGATATTACACAGTAAAAGGAACCAGGTGCATCATATATATATATATAATATATTCGAGTATTACCAAAGTGTGATTACATTCCAAAAGGCCAAATAATAAATACAGTAATCCCTTCGACCTCAAATGAGAGAAAGCAGGATCAGGTAGCAGCGCTCCTCTCCTCGGTCGCCACCCCCTATCGCCGATCACGGCTTGAAAATCAAACATGCAACGATGTCTGCGTTTCCAGAAGGAAACCCCGTATGCCAAACACTACAATGCATGAACTGAAAAGCACCCTAGCACTCTCGGTCGACCGAATTCCACCAGGGAATTCCCCCAACTCTCACCAACGAATCCGGTCGAACCCCCGAGCACTCTCGGTCGACTGATTTCCACCAGAGAATTCCCTCACGCTCAACATCAAGTCTGGTCAACCGAACCACCTTCGGTCGAACCAACCATCAATCCAACTTAAGTCACCGGTCGGACAAAGTCACACAAGCGGTCGACCGTTTAGATGGTCAACGCCTCAACCGACCTATGACAGTGCACACGGTCGAACGACAAAGGGGACCCGTTCGACCGAAACCAACCAGGCTTGCCTAAAATGCACAACCGGTCTACCGCCCCAAGGGCATCGTTCGACCGGTGTGAGGTAGAACCCGAAATCTCATTAAGAACGGTCGACCGTTTGCACCAACCGGTCGACCGACCAGGTAGTAAAATCTGCTGCATGTTTGCTTGCGACGAGCCGGAAGGCCTACCGTCGACTTCCAAATACTCACGCAACTAAAGTGAGGGAGTTTGACATACCGTAAAGGTTTGAAGAAACCTTCGAAGAACCACGACGACGCTTCCACGAGCTCTTCCCCCAAAATCACTATCTGTCGACGAACCTCACGCTCGATCGACGATCACCTCCTCCTTGACAAGCACGAGCACGAGCACACCTTCACCTCCTTCACTCTCCACTCCAACCACGACCACTGAAAATGAGGTAGGTTGAGAGAGAGAACCAAACAAGCGGAAAAGGTTAAGAAACCAACACTCACCTCCCCGAGCAATCCACACACGACGACCACCTCTGCCTCGCCGGAGCTCAACCTCTGCCGGACTACGACTAGGAGAGAGAGAGAGACGTTAGAGAGAGTAAAGTGTGTGTGAGAGAGACAATCACCAATAAATATCTCACCCCACCTCAATCCTCACCATCCATCTAATCTCCAATCCATCTCAACCCCTCATCCATCACCACTCCATCTCCACCCTTCAATCACATCTCTTCCTAATCATCATCTAAACATCATTAAAACTCAATTAGGATTAGGATCTCACATCAACGGTTTACGTTGTGATTTTCTCAACTAAACTTTTCAGATTTGAACCCTATCGACTACAAAACGAAAATTTGAGTTTTTATCCTTAAAGTAACAAAATATTAAAAAAAACTCACACGTTAACGTCATCTTAAAAATATGATTATGTTTCTACTTTTACCCAAAATACCACTACCGTTTAAAAAAACCAAAATCTCTTACTCATGCATCCATTCTCTCTCATGCATTCACTCTCACACTCTCTCTCTCATGCATCTCCTCTCTCTCGCACTCGACCCCTCAATCGGGGGTTGAATCAATGGAAGTCAGACCGTTTTTTTGTGTTTCCGACGATGCTCGATAGGCGTTTGATAGGAACTCGATTGTTGTGCTCGATAGACTCGACTTCTTTTTCTGTGAGCTGGATATGATTAGATTGAGTGTTTTGTGGACTGTGTTGAATCGATGGAAGTAAGACCAATTTTCTGTGTTTCTGATGAAGTTCAATAGACTCGATATGCATTCGATATGACCTTGATTGTTGTGCTCGATAGGCTCGATATGATTTATTTTGTGGTCGACGTAATGTTGGATTTGATCTCGATAGTTTTGATTTGTTGTAATTTATTAGAATATTTATTTTGCTTGATGACTTCGATAGGCGCTCGATATGACCTCGATAGTTTTGATTTTGTTGTTATTTAGTGGAGTATTTAGTTTTGCTCGATGAGTTCGATAAGTGCTCAATATGATCTCGATAGTTTTGATTTGTTGTTATTCAGTGTAATATTTATTTTTGCTCGATGTTCTCGATATGAACTTGATAGTATGCTCGATAGGTGTGATGCGTTTCATAAGTGCTCGATATGAGACAATGATTATTTTTTATTTCCAATGGTCATTCATCGAGCTCCATCGAGCGCAAAATAACCAAATACCACAAAAAACACAAATTCAAACAAAACTTAAGAGAACCAAGAAAACACATAAGACCTTAACAAATCTATTCGAAAATGGAAAGAAAATGCAACAAAGTAACACACATGTCAATTTTTTACAATTTCACTTACTCATTCTCTTTGGTGACCAGTTTCTCCTCTAAAAATACTAAAATGACTAGTGTATTCATGTGGAGGTCCGATGGGAGTCTGAGGTGAGTCTGAAGGGGACGATCTGAGCTTGATATTGATTACTGTGAGCTCGATCTGATCTTCACTCCGAAAACTAGATACGGTTGGAAGAGGGAAAGAGAGAAAGAGAAAGATATACAAAGTGAATGATTTATGAAAGATCTATTTTTGGTAAAAGTGTGAACATAAACCTATTTTAGAGAAGGTCAATGTGTGAGCATTTTTATTTAAATATTTGGTGACTCAAATTTCCCCCCACAAAACCTATTCCGTTTTCGAATTTTTGCTTGGGTATACTTGTAAATGTGTTTTATTGGAGTTGTGCTCACGTGTAAGATTATATTGGTGAGGTACACATGGGCACATGGGAAGTAACAAAATTATCTTGGTGCACTTCATGGACACACCGTTAACGGAGTTACCCAATTTTCCGTTAAATCTTGGACGTCGTTTGATCAAAGCATATGTTGTCAGATTAACATGGGATATTAGCAGCCTAATCTATTCACAACATTTGGCGCCATTTTTTCCCACAAAATACCTATGCCAGCAGATGTGCCCACAAGTAATCATGCCACACGTTCTCCTTGCCACCATTCTTCTCTTTCTCACTTCTCTCCCTAACCACCACCGAACTTCCTTCCCTCCTCTCCCCGACCACCGGAGGTAAGCATGTCGTCGTCCACTGAGTCACGGTTGATTCCCCGGTTTGAGATACTGACATGCCGGTGTGGTCTTCCAGCCAAAATCCAAACTCCCAACAAGCTACCATCCTTCGGTCGACGTTTCTAGGTGTGATGTAGTGATTACATGGATGTGGGTCGCTAATTCTAATCAATTTCAAGCTTAATCTCTACTTGCTTAACAAACAAAGATGCACAGTGGATTTTAAACAAGCAAACAAGTAAAAAAGGAAAATATGCAAACCACAATGGACACAATTTTTTTATAGAGGTTCGGCCTCCCGCCTACTTCCTCTCTTGCAATCTCCACTCGACACGTCGTGCTCCGCTCAGACTTCACTATCTGCTTCCCGTTCCGGGCCGGGAGACAACGCTTTTACAATCTTCAAGCTAGCGAACAACCCTCGCCTAGCTTGGAATCATCTTCTCACAATCCGAGAAGGATGCTTTGGGCTTTCACCGACGCCTTTACTCTTTTGACAAATGAACTTGAGTGGAACAACATCTCTAGCTTGAGCACACTTTGAGTAGGATTTGGATATGATCAAAGATGTGGAAGTTTAAGGCTTAGAGTGTAGTGTTGGAGCTTTTGGGATTGAGAAACTTCTCTCTAATGTATGAGACAATTGTGAGTGGGAGAGATGTCTAAACAATGTGTTCAATCCTCTATTTATAAGCTCCTAAGGTGTTATAGCCGTTGTGACAAAAGAGGTAGATGAATGTGTGAGAAACACAAAACAGAAAAGCACAGGTCACAGTTCTGGTTAAGTTCGATCGACTGAAACAGGTAAAACGGTCGACCGGATTCTGTCCGGAAAAGGCGTCCAGACAGCTCCAGAAACAAATGGTCGATCGAACAAGGGGCGGTCGAATGAATATGACTATAACTTAACTGATCGGTCGAACCAAGAGTGAGACAGTCGACCGATTTGGTAGTCCATATATATTGTCCAGGAAAGTCCAAGGACAATCGGTCGAACAAAAAGGTTTATTTGGTCGACCGATAAAAACTGGCACTACGGAGTTCAAGAGATGTCTAAGTTCGGTCGCCGAAACTAGGTTCACGGTCGACTGATGGTCAAATGTATTTATGGGGTATAGATAAAAAATATGAATACTACCGTTGGTATAATACGACAAGTCTAACGGTAAAATGTCATGTGTAGACGGTCACCTAAAAAAAGGTCACGGTTGACCGGTCGAGCAGTTAAAATCACTATTGGTTAAAAGAACAATCGGTCGAACGAAGGTGGTTCGGTCGACCAAAATTGCATAGGCAGTTCAGGTTTGGTTTAGTGATTTCGGTCTAAGTTTAGGTGACCTATTGAAGTCCAAATGATCTGAGATTTTGTATGTGACTTTCTATAAGGAACCTAGTGTCTATGTGAATGGATTTTAACTTTTGTATACTCAAGATTACATAGATTCCTAAGACTCAAAAGAAATATAAATTACATGTCTTCAATAGCTTGATTACATGTCTTGACTTGAATTCTTTCTTCCTTGAGTCTTGATCACATGTAGATGTTAGCACAAAGCAATATATATGCTATGCAATATATGTGCTACTCTACATTGATTATTAGTAAGATTAGGTTGATTAAATCATCAAAACATGGATTAAAGCCTAAAAGTCAACACTACAAAGTATTGCTTCAACTTATCCATTTAGTTGTATTTGTTGAATGTAGCCCACTTGGTGTTTGATGAATTGTTTATGTGTTTTTTTTGTAGAGTTCAGGTTCGTGTGACTTTTTTAGGTGGTTCGACAACGACATGAGGAAATCAGAGATGGAGAAGTTCAACTTATTTAATGTTAATATTGATTACGTCTTCGACGAGCTTTTGAATCTCAATGTTAAGATCGGGGAGATGCATGCGTTGTGAAGCAGAATGTTGACGAGCTTAAGGTCGTCGTGAAGAAGGTCGGGATGCTCGTTGTGTTTGGTGTTTTATTTGTTTCTATCTTCTTAAAGTTGCTTGTCTAGAGTGGAATCATTGGGTATGAACTTCCAGTCTATCTTTAGGTGAGTGCGAATGTTTTTTGGGATCCCAATGTTGTTTTAAGATGTCTGTTAAGTTGTTTGATGAGAATTAAATTTATACCGCAAGTGCACGGCGTCAATGAAGACGTGGCAAATACGGGTCGAACACAAGGAGGGAGAGATCTTGTTATTTGTGTGATTTTCGATTAGGGCAAAGAAGGAGAGAAGAATAAATTTGGGTTTTGAGATTTTTGATTTTTAATTATCTAAAGCAAGAAACAAGAACAAATAAACTAAAACAAGAACAAAGAGGTGAATTCCGTCGGGTGGAGGTTTAGATTTAGGGTTTAGATTAGAGAATTCAGAAACTTCTAATAAATCATGTTAGTTATGAAGCATTACATGATAAATGATTTAACATAAACTCAAGTAATCAAAATATACTAATCACGAACTTAAAATAATAACATTCATTAATCTTCTCTTCACCCTACATCCGTCACCTCCACCCTTTGGAAAGAGTTAGAAACTCATGGAGGGAGGAAGAAGGGGTCCTAGAGGAATTACAAAAGAAAACTAAAAACAAAAAATAAAAGACAGAATTTTATTACTAAAATAAAGACAAGTACAAATAACAACTAAAAACTAGGTCTAAGGCCAAGGACCCTTCTAACATCGTTCTCGGGGCTATTTATAGTTGTTACAAGAGACCTAAGTATAGAATTGGAGCGTACACGTGTCCAGACACGACTGGACAAAATTGGAGCACACGGATCGGCTCTGGGGCGGCATTTTCGCCCGACAATGCATGTGATATGCGGTGATTTCGCCGCACAATATCCTCTGATTTAATCTGGATTTTTGCTGTGTGTTTTTGGTATGATTTGATCCTCTTTTGCGCATATGGATGATTTCTTTCCATTCTTTTGAGCTCCGGATTAATTCCTTTATATGTTTGGAGATTTACATTGATTTTTCTTTAGATTTTCTCCAAGCTAATATTTTGGTGCTTTAATTGCAATTAGGTCCTTGTCTTTTTGCAATTAAGCCCCCGGCTACTTTTGTGCGTAAGTCCTTGTTCTTTTCGTAATTAGGTCTTGAATGCTTTTATGCTTGGATACATTTCCATTTGAAACCCGATAAGCTTGAACTTGGTCTTTATGATAGAAATGAGTCTTTTGCACGCGTTTATGCTCGGAATGTGGGTAATTTGCATTCAGGTCCCTGTATTCTGTAAATAAGACTAAACACATACCTTAGTAGCATTTATTGATATAAAAGTAATCTAAATGAAAGACATATGATGCAATGTATGCAATGCATCAAATACCCCCACACCTAGATTTTGCTAGTCCCTAGCAAAACAGAATATAAAAAAATGAAAACAGGGAAATCCTAACTCTTTCGTAGGAATCACGGTTGCACTTAGCATGTGCAACAAACCTTTAAACCTCCTTGTTGCCAAGGGGGAGGAGTGTTGTCTCCTGAGGGTTTTCAGCGGATATACCCACAAAATCCTAAATCAACATTTCATTAATAGTTCTCAATATCCCTACCTCAACTTTATACATCTCACTAAGAATTTTTGCATGCTCATTATATAAATCTAACTCATTAAAAATATGACTTGGTCTTTGTTCCTCCAACATTCACACCACTAACCCTTTTACACATGTTTATCACTTGAATTATTTTGCACGCCTCCTCTGGTGGTGAAGTATCATTCGGATCAACCATGACATGGATCATTCTTTTAGCTTTGGGCCTTGAGTATTATTATTTTTTTCTTTTCTTTTCTTCCGTGATTCAACACATTTGCTTTTTGACACTTTTACCCTTTTGCATTCGTGTAGCGAGTTTGGTCGATAATCCCGAGCTGGTAGACTCAAGTTACCGGGTTTCAAGATACCCCTACGGACCAGTGACTCAAAGGCTTGGGTTTTTGTAATCATTTTGCAAAATGTGTTTTCCTCACTTTATTCCTTTATTTTTAATTTTATTTTCCTCAAGGCTTAATTGCTATTAGAAGTCCACACTTCCCGAAAATATCGGAACTTGACAATGTTTGGTCGACCGTTTCTGGTTCGGTACACCGTACCATGGATCCAGGCACTTTGGTCAAGTTCGGTCAATCAACTACGACTATCCGTTCCACGTTCAGTTGACCGATCCATAGATCCTTCGGTCGACCGAACCATAATGGATTACCGAACTTCTACCCGATTTTGCCTTTTCAAATTTTGGATTTATTTCCAACAAAATTTGAACTTTTGGGGTTTTAGCAAATTCACAACTTATGCAATATATTATCCTATGAAATAATAAATTATTGCACCCCATAATATATGCATCTCATATGAATTTATCATGATTCTAATTATGTTATATGCAACATAATTGATTTTACCCGTTCACCACATGAGTCATATTTTCTATAAGAAACCCGACTCATCATATGAACCAAAAATCAAGCTTCTTGTTTCCCGGTTTTTGCGGTGTGACCTATGGGAGGATCTAGACTAAGTTGACAGTGATATTAAGAGCTTAATGTAACGAGCTATAAACGGTATCTAGCTACACATTATAGCTCCCAATTAGTTAGATGTCTTAATTCCACTCGATCCAAAACCCGATCCATTTAGTGATGGAGTGCACCACTTGTGTCCGTCCCTTGCCTCATGATATTAAGAATACACACAAAGTAGTATTGTGTCATCTTTGTATTAGTATTCATTTCTTGATCTCTTTAAGCTAGTTATAAATATGCGACTTAACTCAAATCACATTGTGCACATTATAACTTTGCTTTATCAAGGGGTCCACTAATATCATCACTCAATTAAGAGGGGCAATGATAATCTTTTGACTAACTATCTTCTCCAACGAAAGTTATACTTAACCAACTAATGCCTTTACACTACACTCATCGATAGCTTAAGACACTAGTCTAATTAAGAACTTCTTAAGCGATCGGATATAAGTCTTATATCAAAGGACCAGGGACACAGTAAAATATTAATGACACAGAAACACATTCCTACAATATTTTACTTGTTAGGTCAATTCGGTATACAAAAGTACTATTTTCCTTTTTTGTGTACTCGTGTTGTCACTCACTTGTAGAGCTACAATGATCTATGACCAACACGACAATCTTAACTCGGTAATTAATGTCCCATGCTAATTACCATGATTGCGAATATCTTTTGTTTTATGTAAACCAATATCTTTTAGAGCTCTACGGTTAAGGACCAAGAGCCTCTTCCTTAACACTTCCAAAAGACGAATAACATAAACAAGGAACAAAATGATTTCTCATTCAATTCATAATAATTGACATTTAAAAGTAAAACTTTTAGAACACATTCCCTTCAGTGGACTCGCTGCACGTACTACAAGCTGTTAGTGCCTCAGAACTACCAACATCAGTTGTTGCGGAAGTTCTCCCACTTCTCCTATCAACACCTCTACCCGTTGTTCCTTGTGATGTCCTATTGAAATACGTGATTATGATTAAGAAAATAAATACATGCTTGATAGCTAAGAAAAGTGGGTACATATTTAAGGACTAGTAGTTTTAAATCCATTGTCAACAACAATGAAGGTTAAAACAGTAGTTTTAAATCATGAATTTAAGCTACAAAACACAATTGCCATATCATGAAATAAAATCAGAGTTATGAAATAAAATCAAGCTACTACACCTTTGTGGCGAGGAGTATTGATCCAAAATTGGTTCCTTGCATTTGCTAGCCTAGTGTCCCAAAATCCCATAATTCTTGCATTTGTGTCTTATTTGTGCTTTCGTTAGCTCGTCACATGCTTTTATTCTCTTTAGTTGTGGTCTTCCAGCTTTCCTCTTGGTTTTTGGGGGCAACACAAAACCCCCTTCTTTTACCCAACTGATCTTGTGTGACATTGGACTAATGTTTGTAGAGTAAGCCTGTTTGTACTTCTCGATGGTGTACCACTCACTCACGTAATTCTCCCACACCACACCTCTAAGTGATGCAAGCAATGCACATGCATGCCTGCAAGGCAACCCCATGATTTGCCACATTCCACATATGCAAGACTTCTGCCCCAGGTCTATGATGCACCTTTCTTTATCGGAGGTAACTTTTGCGAGGTCGTCAGTAGACCTTACAACCATGTATGTCCCCAATTCTCTTGTTGTATTAGACAACCATTTCTTCGCCAAAGGTACCAACACACCGGTCCACTACTTTACCTTTGTTTGTCTTATATAAATGATTTTCATGTACTTCTGTCGCAATGTGTCGACCATACTCACAATCGAAGTACCTTGTTTCATTAATGTATGCATTACATGACTCACTGCAGTTATTTGTGATGAAAAGACATTTCACATAAGTACCAAACTGGGTTCTTGGCCACACTTTGTTTTTGTACTCCACCTTCTGTATCCAGTCATACCCTGCCTTGCTTGCTACTTCCATCTCTGACATGTACTGTCGGAAGTCTTCTTCTTTATAGGATTGAACGGCTCGCCAAAGAAGAGATTGCAAATAAGCTTCAGGGAATTTTTTCTTGAAATTTTTGTAAATGTACCTAATACAACTCCTATGCTGTTAACATGTAGTGGTTTTGGCCCGTCATCGAAATTGTAACTGAAGTCGTCAACAATGTCATCCTCAAAGTTGTCATCAAATTTAGGGAAAACAAATTGTTGTTGCTCTTCTCTTTCTGCGTCTGATTCTCTGCTTGCCATGTAATCAATGTCATCTTCATTAGACTCCCAAGAAACATCCATGTCAACATCCTCAAGGTCCTCTATTGTGGGGTCGTCGTTTGCGATGCCCATTGATATCCTCCTACGACTTCCACTGGTAGACTTTCTTGGAGCTCTTTCATTTCAGCATTTTCATTTTGCGTGACAGATCTTCTCGGATGCTCGATTGGACATTGTGGTTCCTCTGGGCTAATACGTGTGGCTTCGGGTTGCATATCTGATACCGGAACCATTTGACATTCAAGTTGATCTACACTTTTGCTACCGGAACATGAGTCTACACGGTGGACTGCTTCAATTGCACGCAGTTCTTCCATATTGCTATCATTTACTGTGAAATTAGGACAACCATCTTCGATAGCGGTAGACAACTTTTCTACACTCCAAAATATACACAACTCCATCTTCGGATTAGTGGATAGTAGAGCTTCCTCTAAATCAACATCTGTAGACTGGATTCGATACTCTTTAATCTTAGGATGAGGAAGCAAGTAATCAATTCTTAATGCTTGGTTTACACCCACTTCGACAAACTTCTCTATCCACCTCTTCAGCTCTCTAAAGTCCAGGTCTTTGATCAAAACCATCCCTTCTACTTCTTTAAAATTCACAGCACACCAACGTCCTTTTCTTAGCACCCATTTACCTCCAACGTGCAATTTAAGTTGAATATTCGTGACCCGAACATTCCTAGTGAAATAAACAAAATAAGTAATAATATCAACTTTCAAGCAAGAGGATACAAATCAACTAAGAAATAATATCAACTGAAGCATACTTTAACACCCAATCCAACTGTCAAACAAGAGGATACAAATCAACTAAAATACACTTCAATGTTGTGTATCTTGCAAACAACCAAACATGGGTTCTTCTCGAGAACATTTTAATTTCCAGACATTGTGTCAAAATGCTCACTCTTCCACTGTTGGTTTTCATTTTTTTCTGTTTGATTTATCTTGTTGGAGCTTCAGCAGACCAGTTGGATACAATATTAATGTTGAAGACATTATAAAGACCATTTAGGTACATAATTTTATTTCTTTAGGCAAAATCAAATATACAAGTTTAAGCAAAATCGTTCCTTGCTCAAAAGCCACAAATTAAAGGTTGAGTAAATTTTTTAATCTTCTCAACAAAATAAAGGTCAAGCCCCGAATCATCCACAACACCGCACAAATCCAACCTTCAGAGATCACAATCACCCGAAACAACATTCTCCATACTGCAAACAAAATGCCCAACTTAATTACGAACATAATCATTTTAATTCATAAATTATGGTGCTGCCAAACAAGAATGGAAGATATGATGTTGCCTAACAAAGTTATGTTCGACTAAATGGAAGCCTTATCTAAGACGGCGACCAACAACCCCACTTCTTGTGTGCATTGTCTACCGATGCGGCAAGATCAATTGTGACTCGATTTGGGGAAATAGGGATTTTGTAGCGGGTTGGACGCGGATGACGAAGCTGGCGAGATTGCTCGAACTCCTGGAGAAAGGTGTAGGTCGGGTTGACGGGAGAGGGGGCAAACCCGACGAGAGGACGGAAACAAAGTGGATTTGGTTGGAGAAGGGTGCAAGTGGATTTGGCAGGACAAAGGTGCAGGTAGATTTGGCTGGAGAAAAGTGTGGGTCGACTTGATAATCGTGATTATGCCTGATTAAATCAGGCTGCTAATATCCCATGTTAATATGACAATATATGCTTTGATCAAACAACTTCCAAGATTTAACGGAAATCTGGGTAACTTCGTTAACAGTGTGTCCATGAAGTACACCAAGATAATTTTGTTACTTTCCAAGTGTACCTCGCCAATATAATTTTACACGTGAGCACAACTCCAATAAAACTCTTTTACAGGTGAAGCAAAAATCCCATTACGTTTTCCCACGTTGATTAAAGTTAAGAAACCCACCTAACCAACCAAACCCCACAACTCCCCATCCAAAACCTCCGGAAGCCAAAAATCAACTCCAAACGAACTCCACTCGATGCTCCCCTCATCGTCCCTCCGACTCCACCAAACCCTAACCTCCCGCCCCGACCCTCTCCCTCCGATCACCATGAGGGACCGGAGCAAGAACCGGAAGCCGCTCCAGAAGGGCCGCAACCTCAGCATCGAGGCCATCCAGGCCCTCAAACGAGCTTCCGCCGACCACGCCTCCCTCCAGCGCGTCCTCCGATCCAACGTCCGGCGGCTCATCAAGTTCGACATGATGGCTCTGCTCGCCGAACTCCAGCGCCAGAACCGGGCGGCTCTCGCCTTCCAGGTTCGAACCCGACTCCAGATTTACTCTCCTTTTTGTGGCTAACTTAATTATAAGATTGGAAACGGGCTCATTTTAGCGAAATGACACGAAAATTCAAAAAAATGGTGGTTGATTGATTTTAGCTGTTAGTGGCATTGCACTACAACTTCTTGGCTTATCATTTAAAAAAAAAATTCTTTTTCACCTGTAGAAGACATGTACCAAGCACTCATTGTCGATGAAGTTAGCATCTATTGTAGTGTTCTAAGGTTCACCATGCTGTGTTTAGGTTTACGAAGAGGTCCGCAGAGAGCATTGGTATAACCCCCAATTTTCATTGTACAATGACATGATCAAAGTGTTGGCAAACAATGACCTCCTTGAAAAGGTGGAAGTCCTTGTCTCATATCTTAAAAGGGAGCACTTCAAAGCCGATGTTGAGGGATTTAATGCTCTCCTAGATACTCTTTTGAAGGTAGGCTTTGTCCAGGATGCCAAGGATTGCTTTGACATGATGTCCACGTGGAAAATAGAACCAGACCAGTTTACTTTTAGGATATTAATAGGTGAATTAGAAGCCAAAGGAGATGTTGATACTGCTTCAGTGCTTCCATGTTGAGGGATCAAGCAAAGTATTATTTTTGTTCGTTGGATTTTCTAGAAGAGAGGGAAGATGATGTATTGGCTCAAAGAATCTAAAGGGCTAGCTATTCATCATAAGAATATGCGGTTTCCTTGGTTGAAACTGCAACTGCACATGGATCTTAATATGAAGCTTAGTATTCAATGATTTGCTAGTTGAGTAGATCGCAAATGTGGTGGTACTTAATAAGCTTTGTAAATTATGGTTCTTTGGAATGTAATTTCATCCATGCAGGTATCAATGTTGGCTACCCCTTCTAGCAAACTATTTGGAAAAGGTTAAAGCTTTGTCCTCTTTGACGCCCATGATTGGTTTTGTTATGTTAATCATTGAATTAATATAATGGGTTGGAATTGATGTTTCTCAGGTACTGGATGTTAGCTGTTTCGTTGTGTGCGTTTATGATCTTTTTTTTTTGATGTTTCTCGTGTGAGTTTGTGACCACCTTTTCATATTTTGTATTTAGTCTCTGCCTGTATGATTCTAATATCTTTTTGGTCCTTTCTAGTTGCTACTCATCTTTTTATGCTTCTTTTGCCCAAATATGTAGCCAGATGCCGTGAACATAAGCTGCACTATGACAGTGAAAGATAGGTGACAAGAAATCCTTACACTGATGAGCAATATTTCCTGCACACTAATATGAAAACTTAAAAAGGAAACATAGAATTCTCTTATCATTCCTTAATAACACATCTCTGTTTTTGATGTTTTTCAGTTCATCATATTTGAGAATGGTTCCAAAAATATTCCCTTTTGTTTTGAAACATTTAAGGTGAACAAAGTTGGTAATCATGCGTAAATTAAATAAATGCCATTAACAACATGTCTGAGGTAGTTGACACGGTAGTCAATGGAAAACTTAACAACGTACAAATACACATAACTATGCAAATATAGATAAAGTAGATACAGTAAGAATCATCAATTATTAGAAGAAGCTGGTGGTACACGTGGGTGTGCCTCCCGTAAATCCTCGTACGTTGTAAATTCAAGTAGAAGATGGTGAAACATGAACTTTGATGAGTAGGTCACTAATGAACTCATGTCCGCCAAAGTGTGTAGTAGGGTTGGCGGGTTCAACAACTTCCCATTCGTAGTTGAGCACCAAGTGACGAAGAAAGATGTAGAACTCCATCTTTACGAGTTTTTAGGTCATTTTATGCATCTTCTCTTCAAACCTATTTATTTCTGAAATTCAAACATAAAACTCGTCACGTAACATTGTTTAGGTGAAATATAATGGATATAAGATACAAATATAAGCATGAAATGATGTCAATCACCTATATAAGGCCTGCAAACTTACGACTGATGTCTGCAAACTTTTACATAATCGAAAGCACTTACTTTTACATAATCGAAAGCACCACCGTACGACTGATGTCTGCAAACTTTTCTCCAACTAACTCTTTACACCCCATTGTAAAGTCCTATGTAGATATTGGGGCTATTACTAGGGGTGAAAACGGAGCGGATACGAAGCGGATGTGCCAGTATCCGAATTTGTATCTGTTTTTTTTCTCGAATTCGAATCCGATCGAATGTATGAGAAAGGGATCCGAATTCGTATCCGTCGAATTCGGATAAATTCGCATCCGAATTAAGTTTAAAATCCATTCCGAATTAGGATATCCGAATTCGTTAAAAAATCCGAATAGACTTAAAAAACATTTTTTGATTGATCTAAACAAGAATAAATTTCAGCCTTTATTTTTTGCCTACATGAAAAAATATTAAATATAATATAAATAACATAATTTAATATATATATATTTGTATATATTTTTTATTTTTATTTATGTGCATATAAAAAACGAATCAGATATTATTCGAATCGGATGTACCAATATCCATATTCGCTTCGTTTTTTTACGGATGTTTATATCCGAATACAAATTCGGTTGCGAATTTTTTTTTCTCGGATAAGTTTTTTGATTTCGAATACGGAGTCGGTCGGATTGATGAATTTCGGACACAAAGTTTCACCCCTAGCTATTACATCACTAAACCAGACAGTTCCATACGAGAAAAGCAAGAAGCAAACCAACAACCCCTGGATAAAAAATCGCTCCCGAAAAAATCACAAAATCTCCAAGGGATTGTGTTTATCCAATGGACTAAGCAAACTTGCTTCAAGTGTCATAAAGCTGGACACGTTAAAAAACATTGCAAGGTTGGACAAACCTCTTCCACCAACAAAAGTGAACCATCAACCAAAACCTTCAACGACCTCAACAAGATGCAAGGCCAAGGGGGGAAGAGTAAATACAATCACAACTAGAGGAATGCTGGACATGGGCCATCCAAGACATACCCAGTGCGCATTTGACCCAGTGTCTCCTTTTTCTGTAATTTTCAGGAGCTATCCAGGTGCGTTGTAGCAACCATCCAGACTAAACTCGCTAAGGAGAATGACATCGCAGTCTCGCTCGCGCAAAAATGGTCGGAGTTTCAAGAGCTCAATCTCGGGGCTCTCTCAGCTAGAGCATTCATTTTTACATGTCCATCTGAAAAAATTGCAACAAGTTTGCATGAAATAATGCTGGAAAACCATAGAAGCAGCAACATACAAGCTTACTGTTTGGTCGCGTGACGAAGGAGCTCGTCGCGTCGCTACTAGCGCTATAATATGGATTCTCCTTAGAGGTATGTCGTTGGATTTATGGTCGCCAGAACACTTTGATGATGTTGCCTCTAGATTTGGAGATCTTCTTCGTATCTACGAAAACACTCTTGAAAAGCACGTTCTCACGGTGGCACGCATCATGGTGCGACCTTTCGAAGGGCACTCGGTGCCCCGATTTGTGGAAGTTTGGAACGCCGACAATGCGTACGACGTCTCCATCTCAGTTGAAGAAGGACCTGAAATCCCAAAAGTGTCATCGACCACTAAAGTTGGAAATATCAACTCTCCTGTCAATGATAGATTTCATTGGGCAAGAGAACAACGAGACATTGCAGGAACCATCCCAGCACTCCAATACATCCATGCACTGAACAAGTTCGTTGGGGCAAATTTGCAAATGGGTCAAAGCATGTTTGAACAAGTCCTGCATGAATGTGTCTTCGACGGGAGCCACACTGTCAGGCCACCTATTTGCCGGTCAACAACACCAAACTCCGAAGAACATTGGATCACTTGCGAATCAGGTCAAGCCACAGGCAAACCCCCAGCAAAACAGAGTATGATTTTTTTGGCGTCTGCAAGTGGAAACAAAGTCGCGCCTGAATCATCGCCTGATGGCAAAACGACAGGACGGTTCCGGGGCGAGAAATACCAATCTACCGCCAACCAAACCACTGCGCTACATGATGCTTCTGCTTCAACCGCCTCAAAAAAGGCTATGGACTTCCAGATTTCTCCCAATCCAGGTACACCATCATCATCTTCATTTGAAGGAGCGAAATCGTCTAGTGTAGTTCCAAATCCCTCTTTATGCACTTATCACATACCCACATTCAGTAACAGACCTGAAAAATCAAAAATTAAAAACCCAATCCAGGTACACCATCAGCAAGGGATCCATATCCTTTGGGACCGCGTCCCCTATCCCGACTCACGCAAGCTCGGAGAGCATTTCAACTTCGTCTCAACAATTGGATATTTTTAGTTGGGATTCATCCAATGACTTTTGGAATTTTTGTTTAGGGATTGACATTGAATTTTGCTCAATTGAGCATTCCAATAAATTCTTGAACAACATTAGATTGCATCAAAACCTTAGTCCAATCAACTTGGATGACTTGAGAACTCTCGTGCAACAAATGCACAAGCTCAAGGTGACGAGTACTTAACTCGTCTTACACCATTTAAGTTCATGAAGATAATCTCTTGGAATATTAGAGATTTGGGGACTTGTCGTAAACGACGAGCGTTAAAAAATATTTAGAATAGTAAGACCTGATATTTTAATTGTTCAAGAAACAAAACTTGAAGTGTTGGAAAACACACACCTTCAGGAGCAACACGCGCTTATCGACGTAGGACCATCAAATATGAAATACACCTTGACCAATATGCAAAATGTACCCATATGGGCTCGACTAGATAAATTTTTAATCTCACGAGATTGGGAATCTATGTATCCTTTAGCAATCTGTCTTGGAATGTCACATCCTACGTCGGATCACATTCCTCTAATTCTTAACACAAATAGTGATATGGGGAAGAAAACATTCTTCAAATTCGAAGATCGATGGATTCTTGATTCGACAATTCCTAATTTGATCGTTAGCACCATTATGGAGACGAAAAGTTTGCCACTCCAAAAAATACTTCAAATATCAAAGCAATTATTAAGTGCCACCAAAAAAATAATGGTGACCAAAATCCACATACAAAAATAAAAAAATTCTAGAGGCAACCATCCTAGCATTGGATCAAAAATCCCAAGAGCAAAGCCTAAGCCTTGAGGAAAAAAAATCTGCTATAGAGGCTTGCCGCGGACATGAAACAACCTTGGCTGACCTTTAAATTTATTGGAAGCAAAGATCCAGAGTCCTCTGGTTGAAGGAAGGGGACCAACATACCAAGTTCTTTCACAGAATGGCCAATAGTCATAAGAGACAAAATTCCATCTTGTTGTTAAGGATCTACGATCAATTTTGCTTTGCACAATCGTGTATAATAACAGAATTTGTAACATACTTCCAAACCCTGTTTAATGGGCAAAGGAGCATCAAAATCCCAATAAATTGGGCTCAATTATTGCCACAAAAAATTGAGGATCCAACTAACTTGAAATTTTGAAACTTCAATCAGTGCTTCATAGCACTAATCCCTAAGAAATTAAGGGCATAAGTGGTCAAGGATTTTAGACCAATTTCACTTCTATCTAGCTCATAAAAATGGCAAAAGTGCTAGCCACAAGGCTCTCGGTCGCCATAAACCCCATCATTCTAAATTCACAATCAGCCTTCTTAAAAATAGACAAATTCATGACACAGTCATGGGTGCGCAAGAAGTAGCACACCACCTGGACATCAAAAAAGAATTAGCAGTCATTCTCAAATTGGACTTCGAAAAAGCCTTTGACAAAATTGAATGAGACACTCTCCTTGCCAACTTGCAAGGTCTAGGTTGCCCAAAACTCTGGTGCGATTGGATTGAACTTTGCATCACCACTCCCACTGCATCAGTGCTTATAAATGACAAACCATAAGGATACTTTTCAAGCCAAAATGGCCTCCGTCAAGGAGACCCTCTATCTCCTTTGTTCTTCTTGGCTGTTGCAAACTTCTTGGGGGCACATGCTACGTTTGGGTATGAACAACAACATTGTTTGTGGGATTAGATTGGGTGAAGAAAATCTTCAAATATGAACATGCAATATGCAGATGGCACTATGTTATTTTTAAAACCAGATGAGCAAAATATCATCAACATTAAACGAATCCTGGTTATCTTTGAATCAATATCAGGTTTAAAGATTAATTTTGGGAAATCATGCATCAGTTGAACACATGTTCACCCTGACACCTTATGGCATTTCCAAAAGATATTGGGGTGTGACAAAGGCACCGTCCCATTCAAATATTTGGGGGATTTGTCTATCTTCTACTAGAGGACCAAGTAGCCTATGGACTCCTATTCTTAACAAAATGAGGAGTAAAATTGGAAGTTGGCAAACAAAAGGACTTTCAATGGCAGGACGTATTACAATGATAAATTCAATGCTTACACTAATAACGTCATACCTTTTAAGCTGCTCTCACGCTCCAAAATGAGTCATCAAAGAAATAGAACAAATTCAAAGAAATTTTCTTTGGAACAACACTGTTGGAAAATCGTCAGTTAAAATCTGGTTTGCTAGAATAGAGTTTGTTGAATGAAAAAATTGGGTGGCCTTGGCATCCTCAACTTGGGAAAACATGCCCTTAGTTTAAGTTTGAAAAAACAATTGTGCCAAGAAATTTTAAGAAATAAATATCAAAACCATATATCCACGCTTGAAATACTTCCGTCTGCATGAAGAAATCTTTCACCTTTTTGGAGGGATCTGACTGCATACATTCCAATACTTTGCAAAAATAGCCATATAACTATTGGAAATGGTGAAAATACCTTGTTCTGACATGACTATTGGCTTGGTGATTGCCCATTAAAGGAGCAATGGCCAGACATGTATAACAAAGTTAGGCATCAATGGATATCACTCGAGAAAATGTGGGGTGGGAATTCCCTTTCCATGGAAATTGGGCAAAAGTCTGGTTCCATGGTCACATAAAGGATAGCCAAATGCTTAGACTATATTCGACATATATAGCATACACACCAACTCCTAACCAAGACAAAAGAACTTGGAAACCTAGTAAAAAATGTGAGCACAGAGCGAAGCATGTATAAGATCTTAACGGACAAAGGCACGAGATATCCCCTGAAACAAATCTGGAAAGCAAAATGCCCACCGAAAGTTAAAACTTTTGTGTGGTTACTAAGTGAGAAAAAAAATTCTTACTCGTGATGACTTGATAAGGAAAAAAGTACCGATTTGTCCCACCTAGCTATCCAATGTGTGGCCTTGAAAATGAGTCTATTGATCACCTTTTTTATATTGCGACTATGCTAGTGGCTTTTGGACAGGGGCGGATCCAGCATATTTTTTTGGGTGGGGCAAACTCTAAAATCTGGGGGGAAATTTGGATTTTTTTGATATAAAATTTTTTTTGGGGGGGAATTTGGAAATCTGGGTGGGGCAGGTGGGGTCCGCCACTGCTTTTGGAGGTTAAGTGCTCAATTAGATCTAAACATCCAACCATGTATCAATTATGAATTCCGGGAGTATATTAGGAATCAACTTGATTTATATGACGACTCCTGGAACTGCTTAATTTACACTTTCTTTTGGAGTATTTGGTTGGAACGTAATAATCGTATATTATGTGGTAATGCATCATCTTTTAATCATCTTATGAATAATTGTTTCGCTCTTCTAACTTCTTGGACATGGTCACTCAAAAGAAGTAGCGAGACTTTACAACATGAGGCTCAAAAGCGAGCCAAGGCTATGATCATCTCGGTGCAAACATCCACAACCACGGCTGCACAGCCAAACCAGCAGATAATGTCACCAGTTCCTCTTATGATCCAACCATCTTTGCCAGCTGCAGTGAGGCAAAGAGCGGTAGATTTGGTGGTTCCATCTTCCGAGGAGATCGTGGAAATCCATAGGTAGGCTATAACCGAGGAAGATGCCCAAGAGTGCTGGAGGAGGCGGAATTAAGGACTAGGGAGATGACGGAACGCATGCACTACCACGAAGATTTAGGCGGGCTCCCACCTCTATCTGATGCTCCTGCAACCAACGAGTTTTAGAAGAACGAGGGCTCCTAGTTCTTGTCTTGTTAGCCGCTATTTTTTTCTTGCTGGTCTTTGAGGGTCTAGATCCTCTCCGTTTGGATGTTGTATGCGATGATACTAAAACTCAGGTTTGTTACCCACTTCGTGGGAATTTTGTACTTCGTTAAGAGTGTTGTGTTTATAACACCCTTAACCATCTATTTAATGCAATGAACCTTTTATAAAAAAACATATTTTTTGTTACTTTAGGTGTATGATATTTTTCGTTAGGTACGATAATGATATTTGTTGTTATTTTAGTTGCAAATTGATGTGCGAGTGAGTTGTTTATGAGCTCTATTGGTTAGATGTGAAAGATTTGATAGAAGTGCCCATTGATGAATTTGATATTATAAATGTCATGCCCACGAGACCAGCCCCATTTCCGCTTATGAGGTGGATACGAGGCTCGAATAGTAATATGTTGGAAAAACAAGTATATACCTAGGGGTGAGCACATACCGGGTCGGGTCGGGTTTTTTGACCGGACCGGACCGATCGGGTCGGGTCGGTCCGGACCGAATTCGGATCCGGTCCGGTCTTCGGTCATGCAAAATTTGGAATTTCGGTCTTCGGTCCGGTCCGGACCGAACCCGATAAAAACCTGATAATGACCGGACCGGACCGGATCCGTTTATCCAATTATCCGATTACCCATATACCCGAAAAGTTCGATTCCTCCCACAAACCCGAGAATTCTAAACTCTACCCGAAATTCCGAAACCCAAACCCGAAAGCCAAAATCCCCAAATCGTAACCCTAGTCGTTCCTCTCCTCTTCCCCAACCCCCTTTGCTGCCTTGCACCCACCGGCGTCCTCCCCACCGGCAACCCCTCCTAATCGAAGACCATTACACCAGCAACCCCTCCTCATCGACGACCGTTCCACCAGCAACCCCTCCTAATCGACGACCGTTCCACCGACAATCCCTCCCCATCAGCGTCCTTCGGAGTCAAGCAACACGCAGCCTTCGGAGACGAACCTCAGGTTGCCTCTTCCCCCCTTTTTTATGCCCGTCTTCTTCTCTTTGTGCATCTTGTATTTTGGTTGGTTGTTTTCAATCGATTTTGATTTGCATGAAAATATTGAAGTTTGCCATCCTAGTTTCATTGCTCTTCATTGTTTGCTTTCACTCACCTAATTACAACTTGAGCTTTGTCGTGGTGGTTGTTGGATTCTTGATGAAGTAGTGTTTTTTTCCGGATCTGTTTACTAATTACTCCCACATGAGGAACAATTAAGTGTAGTTGTTGAAGACATCCACAGACGGATTCTGATTTGGTATAGTTGAGTTGAAGAGATCATCACCTTGTACACAGATTATAAAACTAAAACTAATAATCTAGAAAATCTATTATGATTGGGTTCTCTGATTACTAGTTGCAGACTTCCATAGGCTGGAATAAGGATCCAAAGCATAATTCAAAGACGTCATTATTTGGTGTATTCTCAGTACATTCACATATGATAGTTGAGTTCCTCACTTACATACTAAGGGAAAAAAATAGACCAAATACTCATCTGTTGATCTGCATATTTAAGTTTACTTAGTTTAATTTATTTTGTGGTTGGGTGGGAATTTGTGATTGTTTTAAAAGTTGCATCGGTGAGTACAAATACCAGCACTTCCTTTTCTGTTATTGTTTCTATTTTTTCTAATTCTGAAATTTATTGGGTTAGACCTCTAACATGAAGAGGAGAGCTGCTTATTGGGCTCATTTCTGGGAATATTCAGACGAGTCAGGTAAAACTAGAGCCGAATGCATCTACTGTGATAATAGGACATTTGCATGTGATAGTAGTTTGAATGGTTCTAAGAATGTTAAGTTTCATTGGGATCGTTGTCCAGCTAATCCGGCAAATAGCACCAAAGGCAAGGGTAAACAGTCTGAGTTGGTGTTAGATTGGGAGTAATTGTTTATGTAATTTATGTTGTTGGATTCGTAGACAGTAGACTTATGGACTTATGTAATTTATTTATTTTATTGTGATTTGTGGAATTTGTGTTGAATTTGAAGTATTTTGGTTCAAAACAAGAATGTTTAAACTTAGCGGGTAGTATTACAAAACAGGAATACAAGTCAAAATCAAATCTGTCAAAGTCAAAATAGGAAAATTAATTCGGTCTTTGACCGAAAATCGGACCGGACCGGACCGGACCGGTCGGTCCGGTCCGGTCTTCGGTCAACATGAAATTACTTCGGTCCGGTCCGGTCCAAGACCGATTCGGATCGGTCCGGTCTTCGGTCCAAACCGGATAAAATAATTCGGTCCTGTTCGGTCCAGGTCCGGTCCGGTCCGGTTCTGGACCGATGCTCTCGCCTATATATACCCATACTCATTACCTGATTTTGAGGTGAGTATGAATACGTGTATGAGCATGCTTGCCCGTTGATTTACGACCCTAATCAAACCATCTTATCTATATAAGTCAACAAGTGGGGACTAACCAATATAAGTGAACCTAGGGCTGAGCATGGACCCGTTCGGGTTCCGGTCTGGACATTTCTGAAAATCCGGTTCCAGTCCAGACTGGTCCGGTTTTTGTTTTTTTTATAAAAAATTCAAGGCAAAAATCCTGTCCTGGACCGCACCGAATCCAACCAGTCCGTTGTGAACCAGTTCGGTCCAGTCCGGTCTCCGATTCGGACCCTGGAAAAAAAATCCAGTCCGGTCCGGACCGGATGCACAACCCTAAGCGAACCTATTATTATGAACAAGTTGGCTTGTTTCGCAAAAACAAACTAAGTTGTCGTGCCAAAACAAGATGGCTTGTTTATCGGAACATGTTGGCCTTTCACCAAAACAAATTGCTTTATTTCATCGAAAAAGGTTAACTTGTTTCATTAAAACAAACCATGCAAACCTGAGATTATTACCATGCAAACCATTACTGGATGACTACAATTAGAACCTCTTTCGCTCCAATAAGTTCAAACAAACAGTCGCGTCCAATAATCATTTTCCAATAAAAAAATGATTCTTGAACCTCTTTCGCTCACGTCACATTGAGTTACCGCCCATAAGGAAGCTGCAAAATCCTATCCTAATCGATTAGAATCGTTGGCTTATCAAATTATCTATTAAGTTTTTTTTCTAATAGAACGTTGAACTAAGGCTAAGTGGGAAACAGACTAAAGTAAGCGAACTTAATTATTTCAGTCAAAGCATGTTTAAAAAACACATATGCTTTTCAGAAAGTCATTATCAATGGTATAAGTTTACATAGCTTTGTTTGACCACAGTGACATGAAGTCAAACTTTGACCGAAATGTGCCTGGAATTTTAAAATCATGCTGGACTTTGATTGAACTCAATTTGACAACCAAGAAAAACAATGTAAAGTTATTTTACAGGAAATTATGCTTAATAGCAATATAACTGAAAAATAAAATATCTTCATACAGTATATAATAACTTGAAGGAGTAGCTTGGTGCCAAAGGTCAAATAACACAAAACTAATGTTACTATGTAACAATGTATGAATAAATTCAAAATTACAAGATATCAAATTGAAATATAGATGGTCTGTGCCCATATACATTGAATAATTCTTCAGAATCAGGGTAGACTCTTTATTCAGAGTCAATAATAATGTGGTATGGTAACAAACAATAAGCATAAACCACAAATAATAACAACCCACATATAAATTATATTATAAGTACATTACTACAACTTCGACCTCAAAATTAAGACACAGGTCGAACTTTGATAAGTAGATCATTAGTGAAGTCGAGTCCCACAAAATGAGAAGTAGGGTTTGCAGGTCCGAGTAGTTCCCATTCGTAGTTGAGCACTAAGTGATGGAGGAAGATAGCGAACTCCATCTTTACCAGCTCTCCTCCGACACACTTGTGCACTCCTTCGCCGAACACCATGGAGTTCTTCGTCATCTTTGGGATCATTCGCTCATTCTAAACAAAAATCCCACAACAAAACAACGCCTTAATTAATTCTACCATAATCAATAAGTTTCGTGCACAGCAAATAAAATTGTAACCTTGCGTTAAAACTTTCAGGTACACTACACTTAGATCGGGTGTCCCAAAGGCCGCAGCTAAAGGTTTTGAGGTAATTCTTGTGCAGTTGGACGCTTTGAGAGTGGGAAATCAATTGTTATTTGGAACACTTACATTTAAAGTTGGATTATTATACGAAAGTTGTTAAATCCTAAAACCCTTGTTAGGGTGCTAATTGTGGTTAGGTGGAGTTTGAGGTGATGGGGGTACGGGGAGGGTTAAGGAGGTATGGTGGGGGTGTTTGGTTGAGGTTTTAAGGAGAAAATCAACACTCAACCCTCTTCTTTCTTCTCTTCCTCTTTCAACCCACTCATCTCTCACTCTCTCTTCCTCTCTTAGTTCCACGGTGACTGGCGTTTGGAGGAGGTGGCCAGAGTTTAGGCGGAGGTTGAGGAGATGGCTAGACGTGTGGACGTGTCGTGAGGAGGAGCGACGTCCGAGTTGTGGTTTGGAGGAGGTTGTGGGTGAGCTCTGACGACTTCGAAAGAAAGGCATGCCAAGTTCAACGCATTGGTTTTGCTTACACAAGTGTGTGAGGTTTTGGCTAGTCATCGGAGCTCGAAAATATCATTGGCGACGACAGGCGACAATTGTGCCTCACAAGTAAAGGTAGTTTCGGGCTAACGGTCAACCAGTACCTTCGGGAGATCGACCAGTTGTGAATGTTTGTGGGTCAGAGAAGTCACTGTTATTTTTGATCGAATGAGCATTGCTTGTGTTTGACCATTGCCTATTTTGACCTGGACCGGGCGTTGACCACCCAAACGGTTGACCGCTCTAGACTCCGGTCCGATCGGTGACTTATGTGTACCACATGCTGGTTCGACCGATTGATTTCTGCTTCGACCAATGGTGACCCTGTGAACGTAGGAAATACTCTGATAATTTCAGTCGAACGAGACCCCTAAGCCTTTTAACCATTGCCTTGTTGATTTAGCCTTATTCTGCCATTGACCATCTAAACGGTCGACCGCGGTCAACCTTTAGTTCGACCGTTGGGGCATAAGCCTTGAGCCCAATTGTTAGACTGTTGTTTGGCGTCCGTTCGAACCTTTCCATTTCATTTGGGAATAGCCGACCAGTTTGCCCTTTTTCGATTGACCGTTTGTGTCGAGGATTGAATTTTAGACCTTGTGGAGTGTCAAATCTATCCACGGAAGCCCGTGCCCTTGTTTAGTGTGTGAGTCCGGAGGTGATAGTGGGTGAGATGGTCGCGCCTGCCTAGGAACCCGCCTAGTGGAAGAGTGTGATGCTTGGGACGTGCCACCTTTGTATTATAGACTGTGGAGTAACTTAGAGTTTGCTTTGACTCATTTTAGAGTGGTAGCCCCGAGGGATCATGGATCCCAGTGCACGAGGTTGCACGGCTCTACGGAGCGAGACGACCCCACATACTTCGGTCCGGATGAGTTGATCAGACAGCTTTCAGGCGACAGATGTGATCGACTGGCCTTAATGGCGATGTTGTGCACCACGCGACCGAGTGGTGGCAGTGTGGGTAGCCTGTGTTGTGAGATAGCCACGCGAGGGTACCTCCGCACGACCGAGTGGCGACGGTGACTGTCTGACGATGTTTTCCGACAAGTAGCTTGACTATGACATAACTATGTGAGTTGACTGACATGAGCGACGACTCTGTCAGTGTGGTGTTGACCACGAGTTTCAGATCTGATTCGACTGACGCGGAAGTGCGGACGCTCCTCATCGAAACCCATGTTTTAGTCTACCGCTCTTCATCTATTTGACTTTATACTTGATATATTTTCATTGAGCAATCGTCGTTTAATTGAATTCTAAGGATTATGTGAAAAATATCAAAAACATGTAGAAAGTGCACTTTTTACAATATTCTATAATTCCACTTAATGTTGGGTAACGGGCAGCCCAGAGCCTGGCCCACTTCGTGGGGGTCGAGCCAGGCCAGCCCGTATGAATATTTAATCTTTTTGCAAACAAACGGACCAGTCCATCTGGCCCGCTTGTTTACCTCAACGGGCTGGGCCTAAAGCCCGACCCGTTAATTTTCTCCAGACTTGGCCCGATACCTACCTTTAGATCCCCTCGTTTTTAAAGGGGTGTAAATGTTACAAACATTTGTTGAAATGGTCAAATTAATATGGGTTATAATTTGGTAAGTGTAATCAACCCTGTTTTATACTTGACTTGCACGAATTTATTGTGATAGGTATTTGAATAAGATATTCTGCTTTTCATTTGTTCTCTTCTCTCTTCTATCATGCATGTTTTTCAAAATTTCTCGATGTCAACTTAGTTTCTTGGATCCCTAACATGGTTTAGGGTAGGTTGGCAATAATCAAATCAAAGCGAATGATATAGTATAAAATAAGTAGAACAAAAGGCATGATGACCGGTTTAGATGCTTTATTTATATACAACGTTCATAATGTCATGTGTTTGTCTTACCTGCCATCTCCACGGATCAAAGCCGTTGGGTTCATTAAAAACATCTCCATCGAGACGAGCTCCAATCAGGTTAAGAAGGACATATGATCCTCTTGGAATATCATATCCTTCAAAATAAACAACAAAAACTTGTTAACTTCTGTCTTGTATATCTGGTCTGCTGGTCACTTTCAAGGTTGTAGCCATTAAAACAAAACTTGACGTCATTTACGTATTACAGATAATTTTATAAGGAAAATTCAAAAAAATTAAAATACGATTACTTCCTTGCAGTTTCGCCAATTTTTTTGGGGTTAAGTACAATTTACGCCCATTGACTATGCCTCCTCTTTACACATCTGAACTTTAAAATGTGATAGTTATTCCTATGAACTTTCGTTTGTAACAAGTTGTTTTATTGAATTTTAAAAAATTATTATTTAAACACACATTTACAGTTTTTACCATTTTTTGCATTATATTCCTAATACACTCTTAAATCTAATTTTCGTAAAATTTCTAATTGAATCGGAAGTCATATATGATTGGAATTTAGGTTGCATTGATACTGAATCCGACCTAAATTCTAACTATAGATGACTTCCGATTCGATCCTAACATTCACATAAACTAGATTTAGAAGTATATTAGAGATACTAGGGGTGAGCATCCGGACCGGACCAGATGCTCGTGGACTGAAGACTGAACCGGACCGAATCGGTCCGGTCAAAAACCGAATTTTTATAAAGAAAAAACCAAAAAAAAGACCGGTCCGGACCGGACTGAACCTAAACTTCCCGAACCGAAACCCGGACCGGACCGGACCCAACCAACATTTTCCGGACCGAACCCGGACCGACCGGTCCGGTCCGGTCCAAAAACTCGGACCGGACCGTGTTTTGCTCTCCCCTAAGAGATACAATGCAAAAAAATATGGAAAGAATTGCAAATGTGTGTTTATATAATGAAATTTTAAAGTTCAGGGAACAAAATGTTACAAAACGAAAGTTGAGAGATGTAACTGTCATATTTTAAAGTTCAAGGGTGTAGAGTGATATCAAGACATAATTGTGGGGGGCAAACTGTAATTAACCCAAATTTTGTATAACCATTTTGCCTTATATACTTATGTTACATATAACCTAAAATCTATTTCACCTCTTGTTATTTTGAAATACCAAGAGCTGGGGAGCATGAGATGACCGTACGAACTCTACATATGGTTCAACATATGGCTAGAACAAAAAGTTTACTTCAAATTCGTGGGTATCTGTGATATTATGAAGTATTAAAGGCCACGAGTGATTAATATTTAGAGGCTATTTATAATGTTATTGCTACATTATACACCAGCCACAGTTCACAAGTTGCGTCTAAATAATTTCCATCGCACTTAAAAACTAGTAGCGAATTGCGCGGTTACACATATATACCTTTATATTGAACATCTGTTTTGGCCCTTCTGTGCATGTAGCTCGATATATTACCATGCCGTAGTGTCTCCTTAATAACCTTTACAAATACAAGTAAATGTTTGCAATCAACATATGCATTAGTAAAATATATTTCTAATAAATTTAGCATCCTTAGTAAATTAGTTATATAACGTTTACGATAGCAATGTCTTTATTGTTTAATAGTATTGAAATCCATAACTCCATTAAAATTGAAAAAAACCTATTTTAATTTTAGAATTTAATAAATATATAGTTTCTCTATACTTACACATTGAGTGAATTCCATAAGTCTGTAATCCTCCCAGGTTAAACGAGATTCACGTCTTTTCTTTTTTTCCTTTGCAATTTCCTTGTGTTCTTCCTGAAACACAATTGGGTTGATTAATTAAAAGTCAAGTGAAAGCCAAAAACGCATAACAATCAAAAGGTTTTTTTATACAGTTGTTTGCAAGCGTAGGCACTTTTTTGAATGTACGTATCTCTACTTAGAAAGCTTTTCTTAACAAGTGTATTTAAAAAATATTAACCACACAAGTAAAGAAGCCACTTTAGAAGTGTCTTTCAAAATCATAAACCAAATTCGAGTTATAAAACATTGAATGTTATTGCTTTCGGGGAAAAAAAAATGATGCAAACTAGTACCAAAAGAAGAGTACCTTCAATTGTTGAAGAGCTTTTGGAGATTCTCCAAGGAAATAGATGACCATAGCAAGAGCATTGGACGTCGTCCCGAATCCGGCGAAAAGCATTTCAAGCAAATGGTCAACTACATGTTCGGGTGGGAGATAATCCGACTGATCGAGAAGGATGTCAAGGTAATCTGAATCAGTCATCTTCTGATCTTCTTTTTGGATATTTTTATTTTCAATCCTCTCTTCCATTATCCGACTGATAATTCTCATAATTGCCCTCCTCGACTTTGCAAGACAAGTCAAATAATTATTAAAATTGATGTATATCCACTTACAACTAAATAAATGTTGCTCCTAAGTTTATGCCCTCAAATGTCCTCTAAATGATTATTTAAAGTAGGAGGGGGGCCTCCAGCTACTATTATATCATAGGTACATCTGATAACAACTTCCAATTGCACAATTATCTTCCAATATTTTACCGTTAACTTGAGAATTACAACTCCAAAAGAAACCAACATCAAAGATGGTTAAATGTTAAGTATATATGGCTCAACATGCAAGGTCAGTTTGAAAATGAAATTACGTGAAATTAAAAGATACTTACCAAAGATATATCATCAAATATTCAAGGGTATTTTATTTTAACTCTTACGGATTATATGGAGGATATTTAAAAAGGTACTATTTTAATCTTTAAAGGCATATATAATTAGTTTTTCTTGAAAGCAAATGATTTTTTGTTATAAGGATAGAATTTGTACATTCAAAGCCTTTCGGTAATTGGTTCCAGGCAAGTCTATCGGAAAAGAGGTGAACCCTTTCACTAGAAGGCCATAAAGTTTCCAAAGTTCCTCCATATCTTCTTCTCCTGGCTCCAAGCTTATTAAGCTCTTCAATATCATGTAAAAACTCAGCTGCATATACACATGGAAATATAACTTGTAAGATTTGGTGTAATGCAATTAATTATTGGTGTCTTGAGCGACAATCTAGTGCAATACACCAAGTTTTCTGGATCTTTTGGGATTTTTTAAGCAAATACTCACTGTATCTTGCAGTACACTTACGTTAGGGTCGATTATACAATTGCGTAAGTCCATTAGATTAGTACTAATAATCAATCCTAGATCTAAGATCACATCAACGTGAGCCGTATACGAAACGAATGATTACCAATTTGTCTCCCAGAATATAACAAACAATATTATGTTACCAAATTTATAAGTAACAAAAATCTACCAAGTCCTTGTCACTTCGACCATGAGAAATAGAGATACAAGACATTGTTTTTTTTTGTATTCCACAAGATTACTTATTGATATGTTCAATAATTTTTTTTATTAAAATTAGTAGTTTGATAGATCAAGGTATCATTTGAATTTATTTTTTTGATGATATAAGGATTTATAAATTGATATAAAAAATGAATAAGTATGTGAAAACAAAGATTTGGAGGGCTAAAGGCTCTAAATTCCCATGCATATTTTTTGTACCTTTTTTGTTTCTACATGGGCACGTATAGGAACATCTTCCTTCCACGAGTTTAGGGTTCGCAACGCATAGAGCTCAAAGCTTTGAAAGAAGTGAGTTTGAAGCCTTGGAACGGCAAGCATCTGATTCATGAGGATCTTCAGACATCGGTGTCTTTCTCCGGCCACCCTCTCCTTCAGCGTCTCGCCGAATAACTTCTCAAAGATCTTGGGGAGATTCTGCTCAAATAACTTGCCGTCGTTGAGCAACACAAATCGGTTGAAGTCCTCGTCGACAGATATTATCACTCGGCCTCCCATAACCTTGATCTTAAATAATTTTCCGTACCTACAATATTTAGTGTAACAATATATATTTTAAGAAAGTATTTTGCAAAAGTTATTTTTGACCTGTTCCTAATTGCAAAACTATGTAAGTAAAATACCATTACCTTTAAAATAAAATAAAAATAGTAATTTTCAAATAACCAATATTTACTTTCTTATAGTAACTAGTAATTTTCAAATACCATTACATTATTTGCCATTCCATTGAATTTTATAGTTCCAAACTAGTCCATATGATAATATAAAAATTACATCTTTTGAGAACCATATAACTCAATGAGATCGAAATATTTTTCTTTAAAGAGAAAAAGTAGCGTGTGATGATTCTATTATTACGAAAAACTAGTTTTTAATGATTCTATTATTACAAAAAAAACTAATTTTTAAAGATAGAGTTAACGTGGGAAGAGATTTTATGAGCTCTCACCACAAGTGTCCCGAAAGCTGGGGACAACATCCAAACAAGGACATTGGGGGGTCAAGTTTTTTAGTTTGTCACCTATTATGACCTTTTTCTATGTACATTTTGGGGGTAACTTCTCGTTCACTCACCTAGCTATGAAATACCGATTCTGCTCCCATCACATGTGTAAAAAATAGATTTTTTGGTTTTTCATATGTGCAATTAACCACAAACACAAAAACTGAAGAAAAACTTGGAACAAACTTCTGACATCTACGTTAGAGCTTCTTGAAGAAGTTACTCACAAAAAGTTACATCCAAATACAACCACAGTGGTAGTTGTATAAGAGAGCATGTTGTACAGTAAACCAATGACATAGGGTCTTAACTTAGTTATTGATTCAGCTTATGCAATTAAGCAAGAGAAATATTGTTACCTCCTGACTTTGTCCTCCATAAAACGTCCAAGAGAAGTGGCCGGATTGCGCGATATAAACCCAAAGAAATCACCGATGAACGGCCAACCGCCCATGCTTCCTGGTGGAAGATTGAGACGTTTCTCCTTCTTCTTCTTGATTCCATGAATAACAACCCAAGTTCCAACCAAGCATAGGAACCCTGAGAGGCAAAGGATGATATCCATTGCAACAAGAAGTATAAAAGAAACTGGCGGTGTCGCATTCCAGATTTATAGATAGATGAGATTAATATTTTAGGTCTTTGATGATTGTTCACTCTATAGTTTGATTGCAAGTAAAGTATTCATTTTTATAGTCAACTAGTGCAATTTTCACATCACTGGCCATATTTCAGGTTATTGAACTTTAAAGTGATCTTGGATTGGGATATCAACGCCATGAGAGGGATCTGTTTATGACCGAAGGTTGGATCTGTTATGAATTGTCTCAAAAAAAAAAAAAAAAATCAAGTGCTAAGACAGTACAACCAAAGTCATTTGATGTGGGATTGTTGGTAGAGCATATCTTGGTAACAATTTCGGTATTTAAGAATTGGATAATGATTTCTACCAAAGAACTTGCTAAGAGTGGCTGAGATTAGGGTAGTCCATCATGTGTAATGAATGGTACGTGAGTGTTTATATACACTTGTAGAGTGGCACATCTGCGATTATGTGTGTGAGACACTAATAAGAGCAGACGTTGCAATCAAAACGCAAGTTCAGCAAGTCTGGATATCACGAAACTAATGACGATTTTACTAGTGTTGCGTTGCCTGTTGTCCTAGTATATGGCTCAAGGACAAGAAGTGTAAAATGGAAGTCTAGGTTTAATAAATAGGTATTCGACCACAATGGTTTAGAAGAAGCTCTCACCAAGCATTGATCAACGATTGTGACTTGAACAAGGTACGTATTAGACCATCACTAACCATGACCTCGACGACCCGATCATCAGCTCTCTCTCTCTTTAAAATCAGCTTTCTCTCTCTTCCACATCAACTTTCTCTTTCCTCAACCCACTTTCTTCTCTTTCCTATACTATTCACATCTTAACCACAACCCAACAAAACCTACATCTCTCATCCACATCATTTCGGGGTCCATCTTGATAAAATTTTAAAAAAAATTTAAAAAATTTCTAAAAAATCAAAACAATTATAAAACGAATTTTCAAAAAACAAATTTATAAAAAAACTCAAACAAAAAAATTAAAAAAATCAAAACAAAAATCAAAACAAAAAAAAATAAAAAATTCAACCCGGACGCGCCACGTGGCGCGTCCGGGTTGGATGACCCGGACAACCGGGTCGTCGACCCGGGCGTTGAAACGCCCGGGTCGACAACCCAGGCAAAGATGACCGTAAATTTCTGCGGTTAAAATTTGTTTAACCCGATCGTGAGTGACCGACCACTCTCACGACCGCAAAATCCCCGCGTTAAGGGATGGCCTTCAAGGTTGCATTGGGCCAAGAAGGGTAAGATGGACCCGAAAATAATATTTATTTGTTACGAAACAGCAAAATCATACGGATGTTTCATCTTACTACTTGGTGTTTACACCTTTTTGTAACCCCACACTTAAATACAATTATATAATTCTCTCGTTCATGTAATCTCATATTTGTGTTGTACGTTCCATCATAAGTAAGAGACTTGTAATTCTTTTAAAGAAAAGAAATTTACAAACTCGATTCTCCTTCAAATTTCTTTCTCCCTTGTTTATCTTTTTTTTCTCCTTCAAATCTCTTTCTCCCTTGTTTGTTACTCTACGTACTGTAGCGAAACATTGGTGCAAATAGAAAGAAAAGAGAGTGGCTAAAAGATTTTATTCCATGACAGACGATAGAATCTTCAAATGTGTCTTGTCTAAGAATTTACTAGTTGCAATTATTAAAGAAAAGGAACTTGTAGTTAATTGGGGCGTGATCTACATGTCCATTGAATAATAATTGCATGTGCTTATAAATATAGAATGAATGTATATGTGATGACAACAAATTATTACGAATCTGAACAGTATCATTTATATGTTTGACTTGTTTGAGATTTAAAAATAGGATAAGATTATAACAGATAAAAAAATAGAATCAATTAACAGTTTTTGTTTCCTGATCGATGGACTAAATGTCATTTAAAATGAGATAAGTTAATATTATTAATTGCAACATCTACGTATTGTTGCAAGTTATTACATAGCATCAATATTGTTATATCCTAACCCCTAACTTTTAGGTTAATTGTGTTTAGGTGGTGGATTTGAGAAGGTTTGAGATGGACGACTGAAATTTGGTTGGGATTGAGTATAAATGTTTGAACTCTCTCTCTCTCACTTCTCTCTCCTCACTAGTCTCTCTCACACTTCTCTCTCTCTCACTTCTCTCTCTCCTCACTAGTCTCTCTCTCACTCTCCCGTTCAAACCCTCTTGATTCTCTCTCACACCTTGCGGAAGCTCCGTTGAGGATTGGGAAGCGGAGTGCACGTAGTTGCGGTCGTGTTGCCGGAGTGAGGTGATCACGTTCGAGGATTTCGTCGGAGAAGAAGAGGTTTTGCGAGGAAGTGCTCGCTGTGTTTCTTTAAAGGCTTCTTCAAGCCTTAAAGGTATGCCAAACTTCCTTAACACTCACTTAAGCCTTTGCGAGTGTTGGATTGAACGACGGTAGTCCGGAAGGCTCGGCGAGGGTCGTGCAGCAGCTTTTTTTCTCAGGAACGGTCGACCGGTGGGTTGGTGTGGTCGACCTAGCGTAGTGTATTTTGGGCAATATCTCTTGCACCAGTCGAATGATACCCTAGGGTGGTCGACCGGTGGTGCGATTTTAGCAAGAGAAAGAGGCTCTCGGTATTTTCGGCCGAACGGGTCCACTTTGTCGGTCGACCGAAAGCACTGTTGTAGGTCGGTTGGGGTGTTGACCATCTAGACGGTCAACCGCCTGTTTGACTCGTCCGACCGACGACTTAAGTTAACATAAAGACCGTTCGACCGGAAGGGTTGTTTCGGTCGACCGTGTAGTGTGGTTTGATGGGGGGGGGGGGGGGGTTTACTGGCGGTGCTCGGTCGACCGGACGTCTTGGATTGTTCGACCGATTGTTTCTTTTGAGAAAAGAGGTTTTCATTGGTTGTTTTCGGTCGAACGGGACCCCTTTGCCGTTCGACCAGTTGGACGTTATTTCGGGTATTTTCGGAATAATGGTGGAGTTTCGGTCGACCGTTTGTGAATTTTAGTTCGACCGTTTTGGCACAGTTTTGCATATTATTGCTTGTGGTGTTATGGTTGGATCTGCCTCGAGGGCAACGGGTCCCCGACCTTTTTGGGGCGACGGTACGGACATTCCAACCTGAGAGAGATCATGGTTGTGGCTCTGAGGAGCAAGTGCCTTGTGTGCACGTATTTGTTTGGTTTGGTCGATGATTTTCCGACGGTGCCTTGTGTACACGTATGTTGTGAGGTTGGGGTGAGAAGACCCTTGAAACCCGAGGCCGAGGAAATTTCTGACAGTGCCTTGTGTACACGTGTGTTGTGGGGTTGGGGTGAGAGGACCCTTGAGACCCATGGCCGATGTCTTTCCGGCGGGGCCTTGTGTGCATGTGTTGTGGCGTCGGCTGTGGTTGGGAGTGAGGTCCCGAGAGCCCAGTTGGACGGTGGTAGTTGTGTTTTTTATTGCATGTTTCATATCATGTCTCATATATGTGATATTCATATTTTAGGAGTTGGCATACGGGGTTTCCTAGTGGGAAGCTCAGGCATAGTTTTGTTGCATTTCAGGTCGTAAGCATCAATAGGAGGTGGTGACTGAGGGTGAGGGCACTTGGACAAGATCCTGTCCTTCGTGGTTTTTGAGGTTGATGATTACTTTTGTATTTGTTGTATATCTTTTGTTGTTGTAATCATCTTTTGATTCGTGTATCAGACATTGTACCACTCTATACATATATATTATGTGGTTTGGTAACGACCCCGGTGTTGATTCTTATATCTTTTATAAGTTTTAAATTTTTCGCTATTCGTAAATTTTTAAAGTGTGACCAGCCCAGACCACTCGAGTTTAGTGTCACTCTCAGAGGGGTGAAGCACTCGGTGACACCCTAATTTAACTCCAACGAGACTGGGATCCCCTTAGTCGATGATCTCGTGCCCACCCACGACATTAATTTTTACTGATCTATGCTTGGGCGTGGGCAATCCATCTCATCGCATGGGGGAGTACCTAATGCGCACATTTACTCCAATGTGCACATTGTAGCCAGGTGGGTGTGTAGGAATGTGTTGGGCCAAGAGCGGACCTCCACATTCTTCACACCTAGTTTGTGAATCGTGTATAGTCTTATGGATGGTTCACCTCACTGCGTTTGTCGAACGTTGTTTGACGTTTTGGTGAACGCTAAGCTGAAAGAAATACACTGTTTGCCTACTCTGGTTACCAAATTGTGTGCATGTTGGACATCCCATGATCTCTTATTTTTCTCTCCCTAAAATCAATTACAATTTTACACATAATCATCCGCATCAACATTTAATCATAATTGGAATAATTCCTTATTAATTCGGGCAAATCATATTAACCGTTTTTTGTCTTTTACCAAATTTGATCTTTGGGGTTTTTAGCAAATTCATATCTCATGTAATATATTATCCTATGTAATGTCAAATTATTACACCCATAATATATATACATCTGATATGAATTTATTCATGATTCTAATTATGTCAATTCTCATGACATATTGATTGTATTCATTCACCACATGTGTCCCTTTTTCACATGAAACCCGACACATCATAACTCAAAATCAAGCTTCTTGTTTCTCAGTTTTGTGGTGTGACCTATAGGAGGATCTAAGCTAAATTGGCAGCGATATTAAACACTTAATATCTCAAACTATAAGCGGTATCTAGCTACACATTATAGTTACCCAATTAGCATAGATGTCTTTGTTCCACTCGAACTAAACACGATCCATTTAGTGATGTAAGTGCACCACTTGTGTCTGTCCCTTGCCTCATGATATTAAGAATACATAGAAAGTAGAAAGATGTCACATTTGTATTATATTCATTTCTTGATCTCTTTAAGCTAATTATAACTATGTAACTTAACTCAAGTTACATTGTGCACATTATAATTTTACTTTATCAAGGGGCTCACTGATATCATCACTCAATTAAGAGGGACAATTATAATTGTTTGACTAGCTATATTTTCCAGCACAAGTCATGTTCAACCAACTATTGCCTTTATCATTATACTTATCGATAGCTTTAGACAATAATCAAATTAAGCATTTCTTGAGTGAAAAGATATAAGTCTCATATCTTAGGATCCAAGACACAGTAAAACATTAATGACACGAAACACAATTCCATATTGTTTTACCTGTTAGGTCTATTCAATATATAAAAGTAATTTTTTCCTCTTTTATATACTCGTGTCGTCAATTATTTGTAAAACAACAACAATCGATGACCAACACGACATTCTTATCTCGTGATTAATGTTCCATGTTAATTATCATGATTGTGAACAACTTTTGATTTATGTAAACCATTATCTTATAGAGCTCTACGGTTAAGGACCAAACGTCTCTTCCTTAACACTTCCAAAAGACGAATACCATAATCAAGGAACAAAATGCTTGCACATCTAATTCATAATAATTGAAATATAAAAGTAAAAACTTTTAGAACACATTACTTTCACACCTTATCCATGCATTGACATCATTTTGCCATACATTGAGGACAATGCATGGATTAAGTGTATGAGGGTGTGTTTTCACATTTGTACATAGTTTGTGTGCCTTTTTGTTTTTATTTCGTTTTCTTTTGTTTGTAGTGCTAGGGTCATGTTAGTGTGCTGCATTTAATATTGATATATCTGCTTGTCATGATCATTGGGTGACTTGTCTTCTTTTGCTTGCCTAGTGCTTTAAAATTTTCACATTTCTTTCAAAATATTCATGTGTTTTCAAAAGAAAATGTTTTGTGGGTTTTGCGTGTGTTTAGCATGTGTTAAACCGTTGAGAGGCAAAGTCAAAAGAAAGCTCCCAAAATTTTCTTGAACTTGATGCATTAGGATATCTAGTACAGTGGCTTTAGGACTTATCTAGTCGTTATGATGCACCCCGGTCATCCCTCGGGGCGGGGGGGGGGGGGGGGGGGGGGAGTAATCATAGGGTTTCAGTACTCAAACAATTAAAGAAGTCCACCCTGAACCTAGTGAATCAATAATTTGTGTATGTTAATATAAGGAAGTTTGTTGTAGTCAAGGGCCCTTTAAATCTTGTTGTGAGACATTAAGTGTAGGGGGTTTTGTTCATGTGTAGATAAGAAAAAAGTCAGTAGGTGTTCTCTCTTCTCTCATGACTCCTATCACCCGGGAAATTAGGTCTGAGGGGACTTTGTGCCTGGTGCTTTCGAGTCATCTGACTTGGGATGCACCGACCGAACTCTCATTACACGGGTGATAGAGATTGCCCTATGTGGAGATGTGTGGAAATGTGTACGTGATAGTGTAAGTCCTCATAGGCAATGATGCACGAAACCTGACCCTGGAAGAATGAAACTCCAACTAGTAAGAAAAAGAAGAAAAGAAAGAAGCAAGAAAAGAAAAAAAGAAAAAAATGGTAATGCAAATAAGAACCTTAATGGACTTTACACTTTGTATCACTTGAGGATGTTGAGGATGTCTATGTCTTTCACTTAAGTTCTTATTTAACTTGCACGAATGGTTCATTAGGCTAGGTGTGTGGACTGAATACCTATATAAAGTCGGTCTGTAGGAGTACCGCGTCCAATGATCGATAAAAATAAGTCCATCGAGTCGAGTGTCTAGATTGAATAATGCATCTATGTTCGGATTTTGTGGCTATATCCGCTGAAAACCCTCAGGAGACAACACTCCTCCTCCTTGGCGACAAGGAGGTTTACCGGCTTATTGCACGTGCTAAGTGCAACCGTGATTCCTACGAAAGTGAGTTAGGATTTCCCTGTTTTTCGTATGCTTTTTCCTTTCTTTCATTTTTCTCTTTCTTTGTTTTGTTTGGGACGAGCAAAAGTTAGGTGTGGGGGTATTTGATTGATCCATGTGATCGACTATCTCAACTGGTCTCTCCTCAAGAGACAAGTCCTGCTAAATCTCTGGCACTGCTATCTCAATCACATGAGCTGGATCTGCAACATATCCTCAGCATCGACACGTGGAAGACGTTGTGGAGACCCAAAAACTACGGTGGCAAAGCAATTTGGTAGGCAACCTCTCCAACTCGGTCGAGGATCTCAAACGGCCCAACATACCTCGGACTGAGCTTCCCCTTCTTCCCAAACCTTATCACTCCTCGGGCTGGGGAAATCTTCAAAAACACGTGGTCGCCCACCTTGAACCTCAACACCGTCTGCGTCTATCAGCGTAACTCTTCTGTCTGTTTTGTGACATGGCCAGTCTCCTCCTGATCACATCAACCTTCTCTGCGTAGATCACTCCAGCATACCGGTGATCTGGTCTGACCCCACCAACTGTCTCTTGCCCACATCACTCCAGCATAACGGTGATTTGCACGGCCTCCTGTACAATGCCTCGTACGGGGTCATCCCAATACTAGAATGATAGTTGTTGTTGTAGGTGAACTCTATTAGCGCCAAGTGCTCGTCCCAATGTCGTGCCCAATCCACCGTGCATGTTCTCAGCATATACTCCAAGGTCTGAATCGTCCTCTCTGACTGACCATCTGTCTGAGGGTGGAACATTGTACTGAACCTTAGACACGTCCCCAAAGCCTGCTGCAAACTCCCCCAAAATCTGGAAATAAACCTGGGATCTCGATCAGAGATGATGCTCATTGGTACTCCGTGCATCCTGACTATCTCCTCCACGTACAACCTAGCTAGACCCTCCTAAGGCAACGTGATCTTAATCGCTAAGAAGTGCACCGACTTGGTCAGTCGATCGACTATCACCCATATCGCGTCGTGGAATCTCCTCGTCTTCGGCAGACTTGTGACGAAATCCATCGTCACGTGCTCCCACTCCTACTTTGCCAGCTCAATACACTGCATCGGTCCTGCTGGTCGTGATGCTCAATATTCACCTGCTGACAGACTAAGAATCGGTCCACAAACTCTGCAATGTCCTTCTTCATGCCCTTCCACCAGAAGTTCCGCTGCAGGTCCTTATACATCTTCGTGCTCCCAGGGTGAATGATATATCTCGCTCTGTGTGCCTCCTCCATGATGTCATCTCTCGACCCTTCGATCTTCGACACCCAGATCCGACTCCTGAACCTCAAACCACCATCAACGCCCACATTGAAGTCTGATCCATCTCTGGAAGCTAACCGTAGCAGACCAGCTAACTCCTCATCATCATGCTGAGCCTGAAAAACCTGCGAGACAGTATGCGGCTCCACCTGAAGCCCAACAATCACTGCTCCCTCAGAGCCCTCTGTGAACGGTCTCCACTCTGACAACGTCTCGAGTAGCCTCCACTCCTGAATGCACAAACTCGCAACTCACACCTCCACCTTCCTGCTCAGTGCATCTGCAACAAAATTTGCCTTCCCTGGTGTTATGTCCTAATCCTTTGCTAATTGGGTTTTATGGTGATTAGGTGGTGGATTAGAAGTGGTGGAAATGGAGGGCTGAGATGGTGGGAGGAGATGGGGTGGAGGGTGGAGATTGAAGGAGGAGGAGTTAAGGTGAGGATTCTTCTCCCTCTCCCTCACTCGTTTTCCTCTCTCTCACTCAAGTCTCTCTCTCTCTCTTGATCCGTAGCTCTCTGAGGTGAAGAGGTGCTCGAAGCTCGCCGGATCGTGTGGTTCGGGGCTCGTCGGATCGTGTGGCCGGAGGAAGGTGATCTCATTCGGGTTCCGCCGGAGAAGGAGGTGAAGCGTGTGTGGAGGCGATTTCGTGAGTTCTTCAAAGGCTTCTTCAAGCCTTAAGGTATGCCAAGCTTTAGTGTAGACCTCCTTTTAGCCTTTGCGAGGGTTGGAGTGGCCGACGGTAGGCCGGAAGGCTCGTCGAGAACCTTGCAGCAGCATTTCTGCTCTGCAACGGTCGACCGGCGAGATGGTGCGGTCGACCGGTCGTAGTGTATTTTGGGCAGAAAACCCTTGCACCGGTCGAACGATACTCTTCGAGTGGTCGACCGGTGGTGCGTTTTACCAGGGGAAGAAGGCTCTGTGTGTTTTCGGTCGAACGGGTCCCCTTTGCCGGTCGACCGAAAAGCACTGTTGTAGGTCGGTTGGGGGCGTTGACCATCTAAACGGTCGACCGCTCATTGACTTCGTCCGACCGGAGTTTAAGTTAACTTATTGGCCGGTCGACCGGAAGTGTGGTTTCGGTCGACCGTGTAGTGCGGTTTTGTTGGGATATTTCCCTGGTTGTTTTCGGTCGACCGTGACCTGAGGGTCGTTCGACCGTTGGTGCTTTTGAGCGAGAGAGGATTCCCTGTTGGTTTTCGGTCGACCGTGATTTGAGAGTCGTTCGACCGGTTGGACGTTATTTCGGTTATTCTGAGGAATAGTTGTGGTGTTCGGTCGACCGGTTGGGGTCTTCCGTTCGACCGTTGGGCACTGTTTTGCATATGGGTGCCTTGTGTGCACGTGTTGTGGCTCTACGGAGCGTTGGCCGAGACTCTGACCGGCGGTGCCTTGTGTGCACGTTGCTGTTGTGGCTCTGAGGAGCGGGTGCCTGGTGTGCACGAGAGATTGTTATGTTTTACTGCATTTCATTTCATGTTTCATTTCACATATTATGTTCATATTTTAGGGATTTGGTATACGGGGTTTCCCACGGGAAACTCAGGCATATTCATGTTTTATGTCAGGTCGTACGCGTCATTAGGAGGTGGTGACTGCGGACAGGAACACCCAGACCAGATCCTGTCTCCTTCTGTTCTTCGAGGTGGATGATTTTCCCTTGTACATGCGTTGTGTATGTTTTGTGTTGGGTTGTAGTCATCCTTGACTGTTGTATCGTACATATCATATTATATTATATATGTACTCGTGGTTTGGTGACGACCCCAGTGTTAATTCTTTATATGTTTAAAGTTTTAATTTTTTTCCGCTGTTTTGGGGCGTTACACCTGGATGATAGGAGATAGTGAAGTCGTAATCCTTAATGAACTCGAGCCATCTGCACCGCCTCATATTAACCTATTTCTGCGAGAATAAATACTTCAGGCTCTGATGATCTGTGACGACCTCGAACAGGTCTCCATAAAGATAATGCCACCAGGTTTTCAACGCGTGAACCACCGTTGCTAACTCCAAATCATGCGTATGGTAGCTCTTCTCGTGTGCCTTCAGCTGCCTTGAGGCATACGCGACCACATTCCTGTGCTGCATCAGTACACAACCCAAACCAATCCCGGACACATCACTGTAAATCACATAGCCTCCACTGCCACTCGGTAGCATCGGTATCGGTACTGTCGTTAGTCGCCTCTTCATCTCCTGAAAGTTTTCCTCACATTTCTGGGACCAAACGAACTTGACGCCCTTCTGCGTCAACGCTGTCAGCGGCGAAGCAAGTCTGGATAAATCCTGAATGAACCGTCTGTAATACCCAGCTTGTCCCACAAAGCTCTTGATCTCCGTCACGCTTGTCGAGGCCCTCCTCTGAGTCACAACCTCAACCATCGCCGGATCCACCAAAATCCCATCCACTGACACAATGTGCTCAGAAATGCCACCTGATCCAACCAAAACTCGCAGTTTGTGTACTTGGCATAGAGCTCCTGATCTCTCAAGATGCCAAGCACAATCCTCAGGTGCTTTCGATGTTGTTCTCTATCTGCGGAGTACACCAAAATGTCGTCCACGAAGACGATGATAAATCTATCGAGGTACGGCTGAAAGGTCCTATTCATCAAGTCCATAAATGTTGCAGGTGCATTCGTCAGTGCAAACGGCATCACCAAGAACTCGTAGTGCCCGTACCGCGTCTGAAAAACCATCTTTTGGACGTCTGCCTCCCTGATCCTCAACTGATGGTATCCTGATCGCAGATCAATCTTTAAGAAGACCTTTGTCGACTGCAACTGATTAAATAGGTCTTTGATCATAGGCAAAGGGTACCAATTCCTAACGGTAACTGATTGACATCTTATCATGCATATCTTTGTGTCTTATATCCATTATCTTTTACCTAAACAATGCTACGTAACGAGTTTAATGTTTAAGTTTCAGGAATAAGTAGATTTGAGGAGAAGATGCATAAAAAGGACTCAAAAGCAAGAAAAAGGACAAGTTGCAAAACTTATGGACTAAAATGCAAGGGAGGAGGACCTGAATGTAAGATCGAAGGAGCAATGAGCTAATAAAAATACTCCACACAATCATGGGGAGTATTTTGACAAACAAAGTAGCTCCGACAACCGAAGTAGATGCATCAAAGACAAACAAAGTCATCCAGAAAAGCCCAGACGAAAGCCCAACGCAAACCAAACTTTGTAGACCGCCAATTAGCGGTCTGGGACCGCTGATTGGCGGTCCGGGTTGCTCCGGATCCGCTAATATTTCTTTGGATCGTGTATTAGAGTGTATTTAGTCTATTTCTGGTATATGTTTAGTCTCATACAGGGGGATTGTCCCGGATTACCTTTTTCTATGGCTTTAAATAGAACTCTCTCTCCTCTCTTGTATCCCATCTCTCTCTTGGTGGTCATCCTCTCTACTAGGAGTAAAAGCCCTAAATCAAAAACCCTGGTGGAGAGAGGCTACTTGTAATTGAGTGAGTAATAATAGATATTTTGTTAAGTTTTCTTCATATTGTCTTGTCTTTTCAATTCTTGCATACTTAGTTAACTTGTTGTTTTAGTCTTCTTATAATTAGATTAAGCATGTTTTCTTTTCCTTAGTATAAATGTTAGTTTAAATATGTGTGAGTAGTTCTATCCCCTTTGGGGGTGGAGTAGATGTATATACATGTTATGTAGATGGTATGAATGCTAGACATTGTTTGTGAGAAATGTTAGTATGCTTGTTTGAATTAATAAGAACTTTTACTTGATGGTTTCTGCCATAATGTTTAGGTACATTCCCTGCTTGTTTGTGTTCTTAATAACAAACTTGTCATGCTCATATTAATCACCTAGGTTAGTGCTTTAAATGATAAGTCTTGCCATTAGGTACTTCTTATGCATTAACAAACACTAACTACACTTGAGCTTATTGTATGCATTCACCACACTTATTTTATGTGTACACACACACTCCACCCCTTAGGGGTTTTCCCATTCCTGAGATTTATCATTCTTCTTAGTAGTTGCTTAGCTTAGTTTAGTTCATTTCGTGCATTCATTTCCTCGTTTCTAGTTTACTAGTTTAGTTTAGTGTAGTTTAGATCACAACTCCTTTCTCTCCTTTCTTTCTCGCTCGCCTTCGAACAAACTAAAATCGACACACTTCCCTGTGGATCGACCCATATTTGTCACATCTTCAACGCGACCGTGCAATTGCGGTTAATTAAAACGTTCAATCAGTAACCTTATCCAACATCCTATAGTCGATGCACATCCGCAACGACCCATCCTTCTTCTTCACAAACAGGTGCTCCCCAAGGTGAAACACTTGGCCGAATAAACCCAGATTCCATCAACTCCTGCAACTGCTTCTTCAGCTATGTCAAATCAGCAGGTGTCATCCGGTACGGAGACTTTGACTGAGGTGTCGTTCCCGCTACCAACTCAATGTTGAACTCGATCTTTCGGCATGGTGGTAATGCGAGAATATCTGCTGGAAACACATCTGGGAACTCCTGCACTATCTCTATGTCCTCCAGCCTCCTCGTCTCAGGATCAGGAACTACCAACGTGACCACAAACGCTCTACATCCCCGGTGCATCAGCCTCTGTGCCTTGACTTCAGACGCAATCATGCGACCCCCTCTGCGCCTCGTGTCTTTGATCAAAACATCTGTCAAGTCCTTACTCGGAATCAAGATCTTCTTCTCGCAGCAAAAGATTCCCACATCGTACTGTGACTGTCAGTCCATCCCCAGTATGATGTCGAAGTCTTCCATCGGTAACAAGACCATATCTGTCGGAAAATCATGGTCTCCTGAAACAATCGTGGTGCCGGGGAAATAACTCCCCACAGTGCCCACCTCACACATGGGCGTGCTGACCTCCAAACAATCAGTCAGCATCACAGGGGTCTGACACAACTCGCCAGTAAACTTCTTCGAAATGAAGGAGTGAGTGCCGTCGTAATCAAACAACACACGAGGAAACGAACCAGAAGCATAAAGAGTACCTTCCACCACAGTGTTGGTGTCCCTCGCCTCCTCATCCTGGATGGTGAAGACTCGCCTGGTCTTCCTGCCCTGCCTTGGTGAAACAACGGATCGGCTGCCTCCGCTCTTCCCTACTACTGGTGGCCCAAACCTCCTGCTAGGCTCTCCCTACCTATTTGGGCACTCCCGAACAAAGTAGCCTATCTGCCTGCACCCCATGCAAGCGCCCGTGTGCTTGAAGCACTCCTGACCTGGGTGAAACCTCCCACAGAAAGTGCACGCTCCAGACTGACCTGCTCCTCCTCCATCAAACCGGGGCCTCTTGCCCCGGTTCCCTGCTCCACGGCCGACTGCTCGGCTACCGGTGCTCATTGGTGCCTTCCTCGCCTCCTGAAGACACTCCCTTTGGTCCTGCTCTATGATGGTAGCGTGCTTCACCGCGTCTTCAAGGGTCTGCGACATACTGTTGATCACATGCGATCGGAGCGGCTGCCTCAATCCCTTCACGAACTTCCTCGCCCGCTGCTTAGGTGTTATACAGATCTCCGGGCAGTAACGCTCCAATGCGTTGAACATGCTGATGTAACTGCTCCAGCGGCATGAACTCCTCCCTCTTCCGATCTATGACATGCTGAGGAAAATACTGCCCATGGAACACCTCCAAAAACTCCTCCCAGCTGACGTCCTCTCGGTCCTCAGATACCACCATGGACATGGCCCTCCACCAGTGGGCTGCCTCGCCATCAAACACATAGGTGCCCAGGTCCACCATCCTTTCTGGTGCAACTCCAATCGCTCGGAAGATCTTCTGCATCTTGAAGACTCAGTCCTCTGCTACCTCGGGAGCACTCATGCCGTCAAAACTCGGTGGGTGCTGACGCATAAAACGATCATGCTCAGCGCCCATCCCGCCCAACACATTCTGGGCTGCCCGACGCTCTAGAAACTCGCCCAACCTGTCCCAGTTGGCGCCCTCAGTGGCGTCACTGGCACTGCTCTCACTCCCAGAGCTCCTCACGCATCTAGGAGGCATCTGACAGAAGAAACAATCACAAACTTCAGCCATGAATGCATGCTAAAAGATAAAATGCATGTCTTATTACTACATGGGTGATTTATTTGGGAGCCACATAGGAACCGACCGCTCTGATCCTAAGTTGTAACATCCTGAAACAACGGAAAATTTAAAATTTATCATCAAGATACCAGAGATCAATAATCAAAAGATGGGACTGTTACTTCTAATAAAACATCCAAGCAGTGCACCATATTACATCAGAGTTTGTCAAAATGTTACATGATTACATCAGAGCAATGCACCATATAACAAATGAGGTACAAGTAATCATGTCGACCTCAGTGGTCCGAACGAGAGGATCCGATCCCAAAATGCGCGCGCCCACCTTCACCACCCAACTGGACCTACAACGGTCCTGAAATAAAACATGCAACAACAATGCCTGAGTTTCCATAAGGAAACCCCGTATGCCAAGCTCGCCTATATGAATGCAGTAGTACAAATGAACATATCATACTAGTAGCATGTCATCAACAATAAGGAAAACAGTTCCCCTGGAGGGTAAAACAGGACAGTAGTCCGACAATCATCATCGGGTCTCCCTCAGAGACCTACCGTAGGCACATAGGGTCTAACCAAACAAGACGTGACACTCCCCACATACGGCTATACTAATCATCATGGGGTCCACGCCATAAGAAACATATCTGTAACTTCGTGGTCAAACCACCCCAACGGAGCTGTCGCTCAGTTGGTCCATCAATCATCATCTCAGTTGGTGCCCAGATGAGGAAAACATAGCCGAAACAACCTTGGCCCATCAAACATCATAGCCGGAACAACATCGGCCCATCAAACATCATAGCCAAAACAACATCAGCCCATCGTCGTCAGAACAACATCGGCGGCATCACCGGCACAGCATTGGTGGTTAAACATACGTCCGGCACAGCATCAGACGGTCCTGGACCGAAGTCCGCCAGGTCATCACCCTCCACGAGCCGCACATCATCATACATTGGGATACACGATCCCTCGGGTCTGCTACTCTACAATGAGTCCATCAATCAATCACATTAAGTCATAATCCATACACGGAGGTGACACGTCCCGAATACCCACACTATTCCACACGACGGTCCCTGGGCAGGCACGCGTAACGCGCCAGCCGTCACCCCCGGCTCACGCACTAGGCGAGGACACGGGTTTCCGTAGACATAGTTGGTATCATACACGGATTGGGAATTCAGTTCTGCGCACAAACGGTTGACCGAAAGAGGTAATCCGGTCGACCGTTCCCTTGGGGTTCAGCAGACCGAAAGTCTGCAACGGTCGAACTCTCTGCACAAAACCTAAGTCCCAACGGTCGAACAAGAGTCTAAAACCGGTCGACCGATACGTGGTCAAAATCCGAAGTCTGGTCAAAATCAATCAATACTAAGGTCGTCTGAAAACTACCAGGGCATCCTAGCAGTTCTAAGTCGTCAAGGGTCGAACAATGCATAAAAACGGTCAAACCATGCATCAATTAACTTAAGTTCCGGTTGAACCAACTATGGAATCGGTCGACCGAAAACCAAGAGGCAAACCCCCGACCCACCAGCACATGCACTACCGGTTGACCGCCACAAGGCATCGTTCGACCGATGTTGGTTAAAGTTGGGCAATTACACTACACTGGTCGATCGCCTGAAGGAATCGATCGACAGCAACCATGCGTATCCAAGGATTTTACGCCATTTCTCGCCGTCGGTGAGGTCTCCGGCCTCCCGCGATCGACCACCATAACACCCCAACGTGGGTGAGCAACAAAATCACACTATTAAGCCGACAGACCTTTCCAAGATGACGAAACTCGCTGGAGCCTCGCTCGCACAACGTCGCCTCTAGAAATCCTCCTCGCGCCCGACCTCGTGTGCCTCACGCCTGCTGACTGGCAAAATGTTGTCGACATCCAATGTGAGTTATTGGTTTTTGTTATTAGCTAGGTCTTTTATTCTTGCAATAATTTGTTTGATGATGTTACTGTTTGGGTCAGGACAAATTGGTTATGATATTGTTTGATTTCATAGGGGGCACCCAAGCACTGGATGGTTTACGTTTTTGTTGGGATAGATGGGTTACCAAGAATGGGCGCAACTTCCTTGTCAACTTCAGAATGGTGGGTGAAGTTTTTTTAATCTTGGTAGGGTTGACGTACAATAACATTATGAACTTAGTTGTCACCTCCCTCAACTGGTGATCCGACGACAGTTTGAATGTAAGGTACAAGGTTCCTAGCATTGGGCGTAGGACAAACTACAAAGATTTTAGAGTTTAGGAGGATGTTAATGAGACAGTAAGCAAGGTAAATAGAGAGGGAATGAGGTGGCTGTGTGTGAGTGAGACAATGAGGATTGAAGAGGAAATGAGGTGGCTGAAGAAGGGACCAAAGTAAATGAGGTGGTTGTGTTGGGATACGGTCGGAAGATTGGTTGCTTTGGCGGGAGGGTTAACTGAGGGATTAAGAGTTAATCGTCACGTATCTTACGGTAACGACTACAACCTTACAGAATGACAATGACATTAGGCCAAATAGTTGTTTTTTGGTCGTATAAAGCTCATTTCGTTGTTTCTTAATGACCAAGCAATTCACCAATGTTTGGAAACATCTACCTACCCTCACGCCCATACGTGACTTCCAACCAAAGTAACACCAATTCCCCGTCCATCTTCCTCAACTCTTTAGTCAACTCCAAAATCCTAAATTTCTTTTACTTTACTTTTACATATTACTTTTACTTTTCTTTAGTCAACCCAACTCTTTAGTTCTCACCTTAACACCCCCCCCCCCCCCCCCCACCTCACCTTCTCCTCTCTCTCCCCACCTTCTTCGTATTCGACCAAACCCAATTCCCACTTAACCCAACCTCCTCGTAGCACAGGACGACGACGAGGATCTCCGACAACACGGGAGAGGCTACGACGACGTCGAAGCGGCGCAGTACGCCACCCACCTCATATTTTTGGGTCTCTGGAGTCGGGAAAGGAGAGGAGAGGAGAGATGGCGGGAGGGCTGGAGGTGTTGGGTGATGATGTGTGTTGGGTCGATGGAGGTGATAAGGATGGACATTTTGCATATTATCCTTGGAGTTTAGTGGCATTTGGTTATTTAAAAAGTTAATTGGAATATTTGAAGAATAAACCAGTAATTTATTTGTATTTGGTTACATAATTAATAACTATATAAATTGCCTTGAAAACCCTGGATTTAATTGTATTTTTTTAAATAATTAATAATTGGAATATTTGCTGGAAAAACCCTAGATTTATTTGTATTTGAATAAATAATGAATAATTGAGTTAATTGCTGGAAAACCCTGGACTTTTCATAATTGTGAGAAATAATTTAATTTAGGGAAAGGTGCCTTTTTTCCCTGAACTTTTCAGATATTTGTAGTAAATTACATTAGTTGAATAATTTACTGTTTTTCCCCTGTACTTTTGAGAATTGTGATTTGTAAGAAAACTTTAGGGGAATTACACCTATACCTATGTACCATATTGATTGTAGGTTTTAGAGCAATAATTTTACTCTGCAACTTTTGTGTTTCTTAGTCTTGTTTATGTTTATTACTTTATGTTTATGTTGGGGTTGTGTGACCTGTGCTTTTGGGGGTAAATTGGGTTTACCCCTTGCCTTGTGTGATTTGTGAGAGGTTCGTAGAACTAGTTGTCTACCCACGTTGTGACTAGTGGTCATTGGAGAGCGTTTCTCGCGGACTCGGGCATGGGATGGCAGTGAGATGTTGTGTGACTCACGCATGACTAGATGTTAGGTTGTTTACCTTTGGCTGTGATGGTCCGGGATGATTTACCAGCGTTGTGATGAGTGCATGTTGGAGTTGGGCTTGCAGACTCGGGCGTGTGGTTGGATTCCCGGAGCCAGATGCAGAGCTGGTCAGCACGAGTGTTGTGACGAGTGGCCGATGGAGCTGGGTTCTCAGGCTAGAACACGTGGTTGGAGTAGGTCGTTGCCTTATTGATCAAATACACGGTCTTGTCGAGGGTGCACGCTTTGCCTGGCTGGGACGCGTGATCGCCTTGGTACGTGTAACAGTTCTGTCATGATAACAGGTTGAGTGTTGCCTTGTGGATCGAATGCACGATAGGGTCAAGATGCACGCTCGGCCTTCTTGTGACGCGTGGTCGCCTTAGGACATGAGACCAGTGTGAGTCGTACAGACGACGTGGACCTAGTTTGGTGTCGGGTTGGGGGTGGTATAAGGGGTCTTGATTCAAGACTCAGGCGTGGTTTGTGTGTGCAGATGAGATGCGATGGGTGGCTCGAGACGACTTGGGCTTGTGACGCATGGACTGAATCTTTTGATCTTGGTTGTCATGTATTTTCCTGCTCCTCTTAATAGTCATGTAGTAGGAAATTCAGAGTTTCTTGTATTTTCCTTCCGCATTGTACTCTGATATTAACTTTATGTTATGTTTTTATTTGAGGTCTTGACTTGACTATTGTTAGTTAATGTCCATTTTTCGCTTGTTATAGTTGTGATTGATTACTGTGTCTCGAGTGCGGATTAGGGGCATTATAGAAGATGAAGAAGTAAATCTTGAGCAACCTTAAAATTGTGTCACGTGTTTCTTAATACCAATTTCAAATAGTACTATTTCTATTAGTCTTTGCGTTTTTTGATGTCAAACTATAAATTGGCAAGTTCAAATTTTTTACCCGACTAATGCTTGAAAGTTTGTTTTTTAACATTTTTTATTAAATATGCATATTTTTTGTAATTAAATTTACTAAAAACATATTTAAACATATTTTCAGTATATTTGCACGATTTTCAATTTTGTGATGTCAAACGTTCTTCGTATGCTATATGTTTATAGTAAACCTATTCCCATTTAATACATTTCATCATTTTGTCCATCGTGTTGTACAATTTAGAAAAGTGATTTGGACAAAATTTTGCATCGTTATGTTTTTAGAGCAATGCATGTAGAGGCATGTTTGAGTACTAGCAACGGTTCACTTAAGATGTGGATGTTTGGGGATTGGATATCTTACATGAATGTAATCTAACTTGAAGAGTTGGGGCTATTTGTATGGGATGGACCGAGGGCGAGAAACAAGGCACTGCGAAGGAGGGATCTAGAGTCAGCACATTAATTTAGTTATCTAATAGAAGCTCGATCACAGATAGCACAACGTGTTAGGATCTTACGGTTACTCAAAAGGGGGTGAACAGAGTAATAAAAATTCATGCACTATTTGACTAGTAATTAGACAAGTTTATGAACTAATATACGTGGGAAATAAAAATCAGAAATAAATCAATCCATAATAAAGAGACGCAACAATTTTATATTGGTTCGGCAAAACCCCACAAGCCTAGTCCAGTCCTCGAGCACCCTGATCGATCGAGAGCTATTACTGTGGACCTTTGCTAGTAGATCCACAAGTCATTTACACACGCGCTCGACAAACAACCATCGTCGAGGCCCTTCATGTACCGTGAAGTCGACTTCCACAACCTGACAACTCCAAGTACAAATTTTCGCAAAACACCTACTTCGCACCCACCCACGAGCAATCTCTTAAATCAAGTGAAAATCGGAGTGAATGTTTGAATCAAGAGGTCGATGTGTGCTGGTGAGAGGATGAAGAGAGAGATGAATGTGAATGTGAACTTTAGTGCACAAAGAGAATGTTTGTCAAATGAGAAATTTGGAATGAATAGAATTTAGGCTATTTAGAGGTGGGTATCTGCCTTTAGAGGTGAAGAGAATGCAAGAAATTCAGAATCATGGTCGAACTGGATATCTGCCTAAATTCTCCAATGAGGATGAAGAGAATGCAAGAAATTCAGAATCATGGTCGAACTGGATATCTGCCTTTAGAGGTGGGTAACGGGCCGGCCCGGTCCGAACCCACTGTTTCGTAAAGCAAAACGGGTTGGGCTCCGGCCAGGCCCGCTAGTTTATTTGCCTCTCGTTCTTTCGAACAAATGGGTCGGGCCTAAAGCCCGACTTGTTTATTTTCTTTAGGCTCAACCCAACTATCCATTGTATATGGGTTTACCAGGGGCGGATGTCCGGTCCAAACCCCTGCCCAAAATCGAGTTGGGTTTATATGGTGGGGGTGGACGTCTGCTCAATTTTGTTGTCTGAGAATTCGGCTTGTGTGTTCGGTGGTCGACCGGTGTCGTGTAAAAATTGAACTTTTGATGATTCTTTAAGCTTGTCGTGTACATCAAATTCCTATACTAACCTAATCTAACCCATACACATATTTTTATTGTTAAAGAATGAGTAATTTGAGGTCCTTTGAAGTAGAAACAAATCTTCACACTTGATATACTTCTCATTAGCGTAGAAAACTTCCATAGCTTGTAGTATTCAAAATTGGTCCAAGATGTATTTGTTGTCATCTAAACAAAATTAAGGAAATGAGATTAACACAATGTTCTACCACCAGGCGAAGACAATGATCATGACACTATTTATGGCATGCATATACATAGACATGTTGATAACATGAGTTTGTGTGACCATCACAAGCAATAACTTGAAATGGGTTAAAGAGTTCAATTTGAAGACTGTGTACTGAGTTAAACACAAAGGTTCGTTGAAGTAACTTTTTTGTTAGGTCTACTTGGACATGTGGGGACCGACTTCGGTTGAATAGAAATGTGGAGGAAATTATGTCACATTCCTAGACCACTTATCGAGGAGGATTTGGATGTAAATGACGAACGAGAAGGTTGAACTACAGTGGAGGTTTAAAATTGTGAAATGTCTAAATTGTGAAACTTTTCAAAATTTTACTCCTTTCATTATTCTCCTCCCCGCATTACTCTTGTTTCAAGCGGTACGTACCTTAACAAAAGTGTGAGCTTATGCAAAAGTTAGTGAGAAAATCAAAATATATTTCTAAACAAGATTTACAACTCTTACGTCATTTCTTAGGTAACACCACTTACATATGAAAATGATTCCGACATTGATCAACTTACAATACTATAGATTGTCCACCAATCTAAATGATACATTCAGCACCCAAGTGCATAATTAGACTAAGCTTCTTCTTTTTGTACATTTAGGCATCATTCAACTTGATTTGGATACAACCCTCACTTTGATGAGAAGATCTTTGGAGAACTGATGTACACCAAACTGCCAAATAGGGTTTGGAGGCACGACCTCGTCCCATTCATAGTTGAGCACCAAGTGATGAAGAAAGACACACAGCTCCATTTTCATTAGATCCCCTCCCGGACACTTGTGCAACCCTTGTCCAAATGCTACATAATTCTTCATCATCTTTGGAATCATGCACGCATTCTGCCAACACCAACAGCACATCTAAAAATCATTACAAGTGCTAATTAAACTTGTAACATTAGTATGCTCATTTTCCCCAAAATTTTCAACATTCTTTTGAATTAACGGAGCTACTATGATTTGAACCTCTAAGCCTTTGGTGAGGTGATATTAAGGTGACCAATTAAATTATTTCAACTTGTCTCTAATATTAGAATGTTAACAAGAATTAAGACCAACCTGCCATCTCCATGGATTGAAAAGGTGGGGCTCTTCAAACACGGTTTCATCAAGTCTTGCGGCAACAAAGTTTGGAAGAACACTCCATCCACTCGGAATGTCATATCCTTCAAGAAACACCAGTTTATAAGATGAGGTGATAATTTTCTACTACATGACAGATTTATACATATGTGCTAATATCTAAACTGGCCAGGTGAATATTAAATGAACTTGATATATACCTTTTCATTTGGGTTGACGTTCTTATAACTTTTCATGAAAAAATTCACTGGATAACTCAATTTACACTCAGAAGATGTAATTTCTCGGCAAATGGATATACACACACATATATACACACGATTGAAAATGAATTTGAATATTACTTTCATGTATATATGTTGCATATTTTACTATTTATGTGTCATTAAGGAGTTATATATGTCCTCATTATTTCTTTCTTTAGTTCAGTTTAGAATAAACATCGATGGTATATACAAAACAGTTTTCATTGTCAAATTAAGATAATAGTAACTCAAGGAACAACTTAAGGATAAGAAAATTGATAAATAAATTGTTAGTGTAAACTAGATTGAAGATATATTGTGATAGTAAATTTTATCTAGAAAAATAAATTACTGTCATTAGAAAAGCAAAATGAATTTCCGATATATTTAGGACTATAAAAAACAAGTCGTTGCAAATGTATTTCTACCTTTTGTTAAAGATACTCTGTTTTGGGAAATACAAGTATATCACAAAACTTAAAATTTACAAAGAATCCACAAAGGGAGAGTCTTAAGTTTTCTTACCTTTGAATTGAAAATTCATGGCGGACTTCCGGTATAAGTGTCTAGATATATTGCCAAGTCGCAATACCTCCTTAATAACCTAAATAATAAATATACAATTAGTTTTCGCTTCATAAATATAAAGGGCACACACATGTAAATTTATATAAACTCCTAATTAAAATATACATTCACCATTTTCTACATAGATACTGTTCTAAAAGCATTGTTCTTTTTTTTTTAATATATCTTTTTCGTACCATATATTCCCTAAAGGTGAAATATATATATTCAACAATGTATTTATCCTTCAAGGATAGTGCTATATATGTGTATATGAATTATTAGTGAGGGCGACGTCATATGGTAATATCCCATAATTAAGGTGGTTGTGTTTCGTCCAACCAATATTTAAAATTTGTACTACTATATATGTGGACATGCATTTTTCTCAAGAATAATATTTGAGTATATTCATTTCAATAAATCTTAAAATACATTTATAATGTGTTTAAGTGTGGTTTCCCACGTCTAGCCTATATATGTGAATTTTCATGTGGGGACATCATCGTTTGTTTGTATGTAAGCTAGTTTTTTTTGGTATCATCTTCAGAAAATTACGCTTTATATTATTACAATTCCATATTTTATGATAGCATAACTGTTAGAACCTTAAACCCACTTAGGGGTTAATGGTGATTAGGAGAAGACTTTGCATGGGGAGATGGGTTGCACAGTTGTATGCATAGGGATGGAGGAGAATAGGAAGTGTAGGCGATGGTGCGGGGGGCGTGCACTGTAGATCGACGCGAGAAGAGGGTTGGGTTTAAGTGTGGATTTTGTTCTCTCTCTCTTTGGATCTCTCTCACTCTCATTTCTTTCCTCTCTTGATCCGACGAGCAGCTCCGGTGGACGGCAACGAGGGTAGTCGAGCGGTTCAGGCGTGAGTGGTGCGGAGCATAGCGCGCGAGGAGGATCACCGGAGGCAACGGAGGCGCGAGCGAGGCTCCGGCGGATTCGTTGTGTTTGAGAGGTATGCCGCTCCTTAGTGTGTTTTTGTTGTTAACCCTCGTGGGAGGGTTGTGTTGGTCGGTCGGGGGAGGTCGGAGACCTCTCCGACGAAGAGTTTTGGTGAAAAACCACGGTTGGCGCGAGGTTGAAGACGACCAACGGTCGACCGGGCCCTTCGGGCGGTCGACCGAATGTAGTGTATTTTGTCTGTCTGTTGTGTTTCGGTCGACCGGTTCCTTGTGTTCGGTCGACCGGAACTTAAGTGTACTGGTTATTATGTATGTTTGCGGTCGACCGTTATATGACCTAGAAATACTAGGATGCCCTGTTATCTTTCGGTCGACCGTTTTTGCACAGGACTGAATTCCTGGTTCCCTTTTTGAATGCCAACTCTGTCCACGGAAACCCGTGTCCTTGCCTTGTGCGTGAGCCGAGAGGTGACGGTCGGCGCGTTACGCGTGACTGCCCAGGGACCACCGTGCGGAAGAGTGTGGGTGTTCGGGACGCGTCACCTGCATGTATGGATCGTGACTAATATGATGGATTGATTGGACTCATTGTAGAGTAGCAGGCCTGAGGGATCGCGGATCCCAATGTATGATGATTGTGCGGGCACGCAACTGTCGTTGGGTGAGGTGACTACCGGCCCATGGGGCTACGGAGGTCACTGCCCTGCTTTTATAGCGGCGCGGTTGGTGTTTACGGCTCGTGGAGCCTGATGACCTGACAGACTTCGGTCTGGACCCGTCCGATGATGTGCCGGACGTATTGATGGACCAACGTTGCAGCGCCGGTGATGCCGTCGATGTTGTTCCGGCGATGATGATTGATGGGCCGATGATGATGTTCCGGCTATATTCCTCAGATAGGCACCTCTTGAGATGATGATTGATGGACCGACCAAGCGACGACTCCGTTGGTGTGGTTTCGACCACGAAGTTACAAATTTGTTTCTTATGGCGCGGACCTGGCGGATGCTCTCTGCCGAACCCCATGATTAGTGTAGCCGCGTGTGGGGGGTGTCGCGTATTGTTCCGTTAGACCGTATGTGCCAACGGTAGGTCTCCTCGCTAGACCCGATGATGATTGTCAGACTGATGTCCCATGTTACCTTTCGGGGGAACTATTTTCCTTACTGTTGATGACATGCTACTAGTATGATAGGTTCATTTGTACTACTGCATGCATATAGGTGAGCTTGGCATACGGGATTTCCTTATGGAAACTCAGGCATTATTGTTGCATCTTTTTCAGGACCACAGTAGGTCCAATTGGGTGGTGATCAGCGGGCGCACGCATCTTGGGATCGGATCCTCTATTCGGACCACTGAGGTCGACATGATTACGTTTATCTTCCTTTTGTTGTTCTGTTGTAATCATGTACCGTTTGATAAACTCTGATGTAATATGATGCACCGCTTTTATGTTTTATGAGAAGTAACAGTCCCGTCTTTGATTATTGAGTTTTATTGTCTTGATTATAAATTTTTAAATTTCCGCTGTTTCGGGATGTTACAATAACAAAAACATTTATCATACATGCAAAGGATATTTGATGTACGTAAATTAATTGTTGTATAGTGCATTTTATCTTTGAATACTTGACAGTTTTCAACACTGAAATACATTTACAAATGTATGCAAATGAAGTTTCCGTCGCCGTAAAAAGCTTTGGTTGATACATGTAAAGGAGTAAAGAACACATTTTATGAATAATATATTATATGTCGTTTTAGTATCGTATCATTTATTTGCATTGAAAAAGTTTTTGACCCAATTTTACAGTGGATTGAAGCCCTACAAGGACAGAATACAGATGTAGAGATGTAAATCTTTAATGACACTAGTATGTGAAGATGCCCACTAGGCGGCATTACATTATCTTATCCATTAATAAACTATAGTGTTAGGTTGGGCATCAAATTCACACGACTAAGGCCACGTCAAGGTCATGGAAGTATATCAAAATGATAATATAACTTTGTCGTCGAGTTGGGTACTGTCCGTTGCAAAACTCTAGTATATCTACGTATTTATGTTGGCATTATTACATCACCTATCTTCTAGGTTGGACATTATTTTTTTAAGTCAAGTCAGAATCTTCTTTTTTATATCTAGTCTAGTACTAAATGTATCATGGAGAAAATGACAACCGAAGAAAAACAAATGTAACAATTAACGTTAATCAATCCCTATTTTCTTTTCTGAAGTTTTTCTTCTACATCATTACTATATTACAACTCAACCTAACCATATGACCCGCTTCACTAAAAACTTGATCTTACTGGACCAGATGAATTTTGGAAGAAAACCGCCAAAAGTAACTTACAGCAGGACAATAAATTTTGTAATTAAGAACATAATTATATGAAATTCTTACACATTGAGTAAACTGCATTTGCTTAAGATGCTCCCAGTTTAGTGATGCTTCCTTATTTTCCTTCTTCATCTTTGCAATTTTCTCATGCTCTTCCTACAAAATAAACAAAAACCAAAGTGAATTAATAGTACAACTATGTTCTGCAGATGTTCATGTATTTGTATGGGATCCATAAACAGAACAATTTAGAGGGTATTATGACTACCTTAAGCTGTTTAAGTGTTTCATGAGATCTTCCAAGAAAATAGATGGCCAATGCCAGGGCATTCGACGACGGATCAAATCCAGCAAAGAGCAACCCTAGCATATGGTCAATCAGATGTTCAGTTGGGAGATCCGATCGGTCGAGGAGGATGTCAAGGTAGTCTGACTCTTTTTCATCTTCTTCATTACAACTCCTACTCCTTTTGTGAATCCTTTCTTTCATTATACGTTCGATAATTTTGATGATGGCCTTCCTTGACTTTATACAACAACAACAATAACAGTCATTGCTCAAGCATTACCTGATGAAATTGGTTATGTTTTAAATAATCAAATGTAAAAGCATAAAAATCGTACGTCCAAAGCTTTTCGATAAGTAGTTCCCGGCATATCCATGGGAAGACAGGTTAATCCTTGAACCAAAAAACGATATAATCTCCATAATTCCTCCATATCTTGCTCTCCAGGTTCCAAGTTAAAGATGCTCTTCAATATCATATAAAAGCCAAGCTGCATGGAGATTTATACTTTTTTTATCATATCTATATTTGAACATTTGAATTTGAGAAAAAAATGATTAGACATCTATTATTCATGATGTAGTAGTGTCTTTTTTTATCTTTAACAACCCCAAGTTTTTTAATGGGTCATAAACTTTTAGAAAATTATTAATTCAAGTAGTTGGAGATAAAACTAAAGCCCCAACCAGAGTGATGTCAGAAGTCTGCAATCAATATTAGAGGGAAAGCACCTACCTCTCAGTATTTAAGGATTGGGTGAGCAAATAAAAAAAGTAAGAAAATTGATGAACAAACCTAATTCGTTTGACGAAATTATTTGTTGAAGTAGATCATTCCAAACCCAGCATTATTTAGAGTCCTCTAAACTTTTTATTATTCAAAACCAAGATCATTGCAATTTTTTTAATCTTATACATGGTTAAAAAAAATCAATATTTGACATGACAACTAGTTATCTTGCTAGAACATGATATCAATAATTGGTACGTTAGGTACTTAATGGCACTTTTTTCTACTAATATGATAAGCATTTTAGTCTTACTAGAGTAAAAAAACGTAATTATGACACTTTTATAAGAAACAACCTAAGCAAGCTTTATATTATGACAAAAGTTACAAATGTTAAAGTTGAGGAGGTGTTTGGGTTATATAAACGACTATTTTCACAATTTGGCCTGTAAATCTGTCAACAAATTATGGTAAAGGCATTTATTTTTTGTCATTAACAAATCTAATTTGAATTTTGGAATATTTAGCTCTGCATCTAAAGCATATACCTTACCCTTTTTGTTTCTTCATGGGCAGGGAAAGGAACACCCTCCTTCCACGATCTCAGAGTTTGTAACACATATTTCTCAAAATTCTGAAGAAAATGAGTTTGGAGCCTTGGAACGCCAAGCAAGTAATTCATGAAATTCTTCAAAGTTCGATGTTCCTCTCCTTTAATCATTTCCTTAAGAGTCTTACCGAACAACTTTTCGTAAATTTTCGGAAGATTGTGCTCAAACAACTTCCCATCATTCTCCAACACAAACTTGTTGAACTCTTGATCAACCGACATGAGCGTTGGGTTCCCCAAGATGTTGATCTTGAAGAAGCTGCCATACCTATTACAAGAATTCATTCGTATTTCTTAAGTTTGTCTAAAAGTTGTTAAACGAAAATGAAAGTTGACATCATCGTACGTAGTTTGATCTGGAGAACAAAGTTACGACATATCAATAAGTTCATAATTAGTTACCATTTCAAATATTAGAACGATCGATCCTTTCAATATTTGTCTCATTAGTTCTCCATGAAGTTATTTATTTAACTGAAATTGGAAAAGTTAGAGGAACTGAGTTTAATGTTACCTCTTAATTTTTTCCTCCATGTATGATCCGAGAGAAGTGGGTGGAATGGGGGCTATAAATTGGAGAAGATCTCCGATCAATGGCCAACCATGCATGCCTCCTGGTGGAAGGTTGAGATCCTTCGTCTTCTTTCTTCCATTGATTCTTGCAATTGCAATCCATGTTGCAAACAAGCATAGCAATGTAACAGAGATGAGGAAGATGTCCATTGCAAAAGGATGTTGTCATGCATGCTAACGTAGAGGTATTACGGCTATAAAGATACATGAGATTCTTGAAGTTTATATTTGTTTAATTTAGATGCTGTTGACGTAGCTTTCATAACTTTAATAATGTTTTCTATATTAATATTGAAGCATTTGTACCTGTCGAGACGGCGGCTACGTCATGCTTCACGTACAACCACGACCCGGGTTAGTTGTTTTCAATTTGGTGCTTTGAGAAGATAAAATGAAGGTAAAATTAGGTTTAAAAATAGTTGGTGTTGGAGGATTAATGAAATAGTTTATGGAGTTGGTAGACAAGTGGAAGGCTGAAACTACTTGTTGTAGTTGTGGTTATTAAATGATCATAATAGATGGTCAATAGAAACTTTTCACGTACACATGTTGAGTTAGTCAAAGCACAAGAGTGTACACTCTTTTCCTTGAGAGGATGCTGCTGAGATGATCATACCGTATAAGATCTCCAGTATTTCATCTTCTTTAAAAAGCAGTTCATCGTGTGATAGGGAAAACCTAATGACAATATGGAAGGGATCAACACAAAATATGCAAAAACCAGAACACGATTTTGACCCAAGGCCGTTTATAGATACCAAACCTGAACTCGCATTTTCGTGTCAAGGGAATCAATATATGGAAGTGCACGTACACAATGAACTCAAAAACAATCTTCCTAGCGGGAGGACTCAACATCAATTCCTGCTTTGTGGACCAGCACTACAAGAATTTGCACCAATCACTGTATTAAATAAGTTTTGCCGGCTTTTGGGCCTTAAGTAATTTAATTTTGATGATTATACTTCATCTAATCTTAATCACTTGTGTATTTGATGCAAACTTGTCTTAAACGTGCGCCAAATATCACTTCATATATATCGTTAAGTGCGTCTTTATGAAAATTTCTTGGATGGATTGCATACACATTATTGAAAAGGAAAACGAGAGAAAATTTAGATGGCAATTTGCATTTACAACAACCTAACTAATAGTGTGTTTGGATAAGAGAGAAAATGAAATAAAATAAGAGAAAAGGAGACAAAGTGTGATTTCTCTTGTTTGCGTTGGATTTTCATGGAGAGAAAGGAAGTGAAATGGAGAGAAAGCGTTCTATACAAAATGTACCCTAAAATTTCTCTCCAAAATTGGAAAACCAAAGTTGATCTCTCTCCTAGTTTCCCAAAATATCCCAAAATGGAATAAGGAGATTAACACAACCCTGAGTATTTTGGTAAGATTGAGATTCACTCCATTTCTTTGCTTCTAATTTTTAACATAATACTCCAAACCGTGCATTTTGAGGTATGACACGAGTTATTCAAGCACATTGAAAAGCATAAAATTAGATTTACTTTTCTCAACATGATAAGGGCAACATGCATACGTTATCTTTGAGACCCTCCATTTCTTTGAGGGTCAAATTCCTTAATTAAAATATACTTTCAATTTTTAATATAATTGAAAATCCAAACCCAGTTAATTTCGATAATATGTTACCACAAGTTTTGTTTTCTTTTCTCTACAAAATCAACACAAAACACAATTACTGAATGAAAACAAGATAATTTACGCAAAGCCATCTTAAAGTTCAAGTAAATTAATTCGATCACACCGCCGGACTTTGATGAGGAGATCCTCGGAGAACTGGATTACGCCGTACTGCCAAATAGGATTTGCAGGCACCACCACTTCACATTCATAGTTGAGAACCAAGTGATGAAGAAACACAGAGAGCTCCATCTTTGTGAGATCTGCTCCAGGACACTTGTGCAACCCTTGTCCGAATGGCATGTAGTTCTTGGTCATCTTCGGAACCATAGCCTCATTCTACATGTAACAACAACGTCCATAAAAGAAAATATCGATTATTATTTACAATGATAATAGCAGTGATAACATTATATATATATATGATGTTCTAGGTTGAGTTTAAACCTGCCATCTCCATGGATTGAAAAGTTGGGGCTCTTTGAACACAGTCTCGTCAAGTCTTGCGGCCACGAAGTTGGGGAAAACACTCCATCCGCATGGAATATCGAATCCTTTAGAAAACAATCATGACTATATCAAATGGGATCATAGAATTTGTAATATGTATATATACCCCAACAATTGACTATATATGGAAGTCTTTGTTATGTGCTTCTAACTTATAAACATATAACAACGAGGGCGTCGTTCCTCCGGTTATCCTCCATGGATCTGCTGGTATAGTTTGAAAAATGTATGTATATGTTTAACGTACCTTGCATCTAAGTGACATCATCTTAGGTTTTTATTCTTATATGGATAACTAATTTTATGCATGGTAATGTGTTGTCTAGTAAATGATGTACTAGCTAAGTGTTTTTTAAAACCGAACTAACACATCTTTTTACCCCAAATCATTTTTCTTATTTATTTAATACAAGATTTATGTACAATATTAACCTTTCTAGTAATCTAATATAAAATGGGGAAATTAAACTTTCCTACCGTTGAATTGGAAATCTGTAGCAGACCTCCGGTATAAGTGTCTAGATATACTGCCGAGTCGCAATACTTCCTTTATAACCTTCACAAATAAAAACATGGTTATTTGTAGAGTATAATAAAGTCCACGCACAAAAAATGTATACATAAATATCTAAATAAACACTTAAATTAAAAAAGAAAATATCATTATACTCTTCCAGTCTTCCCCATCTATACATATATACTCTTCTAACAATGTTAAGTTTTATCTCTTTTTCTTACTGCCATTGCTCTCAGTCCTTAACTACTTACGCATTGAGTGAACTCCATCTGCTTAAGATCCTCCCAAGTTAGTGAGGCCTCCTTTCTTTCCTTCTTCCTCTTTGCAATTTTCTCATTCTCTTCCTATACCAACAAACGAGTATCCCATTTGAATTAATATGGCAACTATATATGTTCTACAAATGTTTATCTACTAGTGACATTATATATATTATTTCTTTAGCTTATATATATATATATATATATATATTAGGATATTATTGTCACCTTGAGTTTTTGAAGTGCATCATGACACCCTTCAAGAAAATAGATGGCCAACGCCAGGGCACTAGAGGACGGCTCAAATCCAGTGAAGAGCAACCCTAGCATATGGTCAATGAGATGCTCCGTTGGGAGATTCGACCGATCGTGGAGGATGTCGAGGTAATCTGATTTTTCTTCTTCTTCTTCACATTGTGTTTTTCTCTTGTGAGTCCTTTCTTCCATTATGCGCTCAATAATTTTGATAATCTCCTTTCTTGACTTTGTATAAGAACAAAAATACCCAAAAAAACAAATATTGAAAATTTGATAAGTCTGAAATAATTAAATGTAAAAGCATTTGATTCATACATTCAGAGCTTTTCGGTAAGTAGTTCCCGGCATATCTATGGGAAGACAGGTTAATCCTTTGGTTAAAATACGATATAATTTCCATAATTCCTCCATGTCTTTCTCTCCTGGTTCCAAGCTAAAGATGCTCTTCAATATCATATAAAAACCAAGCTGCAATTTGATATATACAAACATGTGTACTGTTAGAGGATCTTTAGCAATTGGCAAGTATTTTATCCAATGAAAAATAATCTTTGAATAGCGTATAGATTCTAATGGTTTGGACAAAAATCCAACACCAATATTACAGCCTCCTACAATGATGTAAGATGCTGCGATTATAATACTTGCATCTACCTAATTCATTTATTAAACTAAGGATGGGGAATAACCATATAGAAATTAATAGTAGATTTTGGAAACACATACAAGATTTCGACAAAACAAATTGCTCACATGCATTGGATATCGGTAGATTAATAACTTTGGTAGGATATCGTGGTATATATGATACCTATTATGCAAAAAAATCTTTCTTTTTTGCTTTCCAAAAAAACATATTATGCAAAAAAATACAAATTTCATGTTTGATTTTGTGGCAGATGACAAATGAAAGTTGATTGTGGAGATTGGATTATAAATCCATATATAGCAAAATATGAATAGGCGCATTTGTTCTTGCTTACTAGATCTACATTTTGAACTATCGAATATTTATTCTCTGCGACCAAAACATGATTTTTCTCTTTATATTACCTTCTTTGTTTCTTCATGCGCAGGGAAAGGAACACCCTCTTCCCAGGATCCCAGAGTTTGCAACACATATTTCTCAAAATTATGAAGAAAGTGAGTTTGGAGCCTCGGAATGCCGAGCAAGTGATTCGTGAGGTTCTTCAGAGATCGATGTTCCTCGCCTTTGATCATCACCTTCAGAGTCTTACCAAATAACTTCTCATAAATCTTCGGGAAATTGTGCTCAAACAACTTCCCATCATTCTCCAACACAAACTTGTTGAAATCTTGATCCACAGACATGAGCGCTGTGTTTCCCAGAACGTTGATCTTGAACAACTTTCCATATCTACATAAAACCGGTTTCTTTGAATTGAGTTTGTAATGTAAACATTTGTAAAATAAAATAAAATAAATTGTTAAGTCTAAAATTTTAAATAAGAAACTGATAAAATGTTCAAAGCAAGAAAGTAACAACGAATTGTAGCCGACATGAAAACACAAACATACTATCTTTTCAATTTCGCCAAATGAACATAGATCATTTAAAAGAACTTAACAAACAAGAATAATTTTCTTACATATACATACGTGCCTCGTGACTTCTGTAAAGATCAATCGAGGTGAACTACACTAGTTTGATCAAGTGAAATCATTTGTAATTTACCTTTTAATTTTGCCCTCCATAAAGGACCCAAGAGAATTTGGCGGAAGAGGTGCTATAAAAAGGAATAAATCTCCAATCAATGGCCAACTATGCAAGCTTCCTGGTGGAAGGTTCAAATGCTTCTTCTTTCTTCCATTGATTCTTGCAATTGCAATCCATGTTGCAAACAAGCATAGCAATATAACAGAGATGAGGAGGATGTCCATTGCAGAATGTTATTCTCATATACTTACAAACTTTGTGGCTATATATAAAGATATATGAAAGATTGTTAAGATATAGAGACATGCATCTTCCGAGCTTGTTTATTTAATATTTCCTGTAGATATAGTGGATGTTTCTTTCATGAGTATAATGGTGCTTCCCATGCTACTATAGAAACACTCATCTTTTGGTTATGGGAATAGTTAACCTCTAGATGGGTGTTTGGTCATCTCCATATTTGAGTTTTTCGCAAATTCCGAATAAATTGAATTTTCGTGGAGCATGTTTAGTATCTGATGAGCTGTTTGACACCAAATGGACGATCCTTTTGGAAACGGTCGACCATTTTTGTCTCGAATTGTAACCTTGAAATTTCACAAGCTATCACATATTTGTTTTGTCATGATAAATGCGATAGATTATTGAGATATAGAGATGTTTGCGACATTTATTTACTTGATTTCCGGCGTAGATGCTGTGAGCGTAGCTTTCATAACTACAATAATGTGCGCGATATTAATATAGAAGCATTTGTATCATCTCGTTTGTCATGCTTAACCACCACGATCCGTGTTTGGAATTTTGTGATTTGGCTTTACTTGTAATTTCAAACTTAAGATTTTAAAATAGTTTGCACCGGTGAAATACCGAGTATATCACACCTACATGTTAAAGGATGAAATACACGTCGAATTTACAATGAGATCCACTAGCTTAACTAGCTTCAATATATATATTATGGAGAAGAAATAACAAGAAGAAGGAATCCAAAGTGGGCAGCGTCTCGCTTGGTATAGAAAATTTGATTGGTCTAGCATCGAGTGATGTTGGCTTGTTGTGTTGATATTAATTCATCCTAGTTAGCAGTAAGTCATCAAAAATGATGAGTCATCAAGTTAGAAGATGAAAAGACGAGGGAAAGCAGAAAAAATGAGGAGAAGATGAAACGATAGGTCACAATCTATTGTAATGATTTGATTTGAATTATCTTGATTGATTGTCATTAGTATAGAAGGTAGAAGATTAAAATTCCTCTTAATGTAGAGGGAGTCTAAGAGTCATTTGTAATATTATAAATAACATACAAAGTCATGTATGTAAACGTGTGAGGAGTGCAAAAAAGATTAGAGAGTATAAGTTTGAGTATTTCTCATCTTGTCTTCCACCTCCACCACCAAATATCGAAACACGACCACCCTTCATCTCCAACAAACTGGTATCAGAGTCATGTCGAGCTCAAGTATGACTCCGTTCGGTCAAGTTATGTTGCTCCGCCTGTCGAAATCTAATTACGATAATTGGAGTATTCAGATGCGCGCACTGTTGGGTGTGCAAGATGCATAGGAGTTGGTCGAGAACGACTTCGAGGAGGAGTCAGTGGATGAACGCCAACCAAAGTAAGGTGGCGAAGGAGATGCGCAAAAGAGTGTTGACTTTTAGGCCTTAATCCATGTTTTGATGATTTAATCAACCTTATCTTAATAATAATCAATGTAGAGTAGGACACATATTGCATAACATATATATTATTTTGTGCTAAGATCTACAGGTGATCAAGACTCAATGAAGAAATGAACTCAAGTCAAGACATGTAATCAAGCTATTGAAGACATGTAATTTTGTATTTCTTTTGAGTCTTAGGAACTTTGTGTACTTGAACATACTAGAGTTAAATAACTACTCACACATACACTATGTTCATTATATAAGTCACACTCAAAATCTCAGATCATTTGGACTTCAATAGGTCACCCAAACTTAAATTGCAAAACACTTAAACATAAACCTAAACTGTCTGAGCAAAATCGGTCAACCGAACGAGTTATTCGTTCGACCGATTGGATCAGTTAATCTGTTAGCCAATAATGTTAAATCGGTCGACCATTTTGAGCATTTTGTTCGACCGTTTACACGTGTCATTTGACCGTTAGATTTGTCGTATTATATCAACGGTTGTATTCATATTTTTATCCATACCCCAGAAATACCTTTGACCATCGGTCAACCATGGACCTAGTTTTGGTCGACCGAACATAGACATCTCTTGAACCCCATAGTGTCAGTTTTTATCGATCGACCAAATCAACCATTTTGTTAGATCGTTTGTCCTTGGAATTTCCTGGAGAATAATTTTGGACTGCCTAACCGGTCGACCATCCCTCTTTTGGTTTGACCGTTCACTTAAGTTATAGCATGTTCGTTTGACCACCCCTTGTTTGGTCGACCGTTTATTTCTAGACTGTAATGGACTCCATGTCTGGAGAGACTCCGGTCAACCGTTAGACCTGTTTCTATTTTGTGGTTCTTACACAAACCTGTACCTTATTAATCCCAATGGCTATTACCCTTTAGAAGCTTATAAATAGATGTTACCAATACACAATTCAACAACTCTTACACTCTATATTGTCATACACATCTAAAAGAAAGCTCCCAATTCTTGAATCCTCAATCCTACTCTCCAAGCCAAACTTTCCACACTTTAGATCAATTCTAATCATACTCCTGAAAGGAATGTGTTCTAAAAGTTTTACTTTTATATGTCAATTATTATGAATTAGATGGCAATCATTTTGTTCCTTGATTATGATATTCGTCTTTTGGAAGTGTTAAGGAAGAGACGCTTGGTCCTTAACCGTAGAGCTCTAAAAGATAATGGTTTACATAAATCAAAAGTTATTTACAATCATGGTAATTAACATGGAACATTAATCACCGAGATAAGATTTTCGTGTTGGTCATCGATTGTTGTAGCTCTACAAATAATTGACGACACGAGTATATAAAAGAGGAAAAAATTACTTTTATATATTGAATAGACCTAACAAGTAAAATATTATGGAATTGTGTTTCGTGTTATTAATGTTTTACTGTGTCTTGGATCCTAAGATATGAGACTTATATAATTTCACTCAAGAATTGCTTAATTTGATTATTGTCAAAAGCTATCAATGAGTATAGTGATAAAGACAATACTTGGTTGAACATGACTTGTGCTGGAAAAGATAGCTAGTCAAACGATTATCGTTGTCCCTCTTAATTGAGTGATGATATTAGTGGGTCCCTTAATAAAGAAAAATTATAATGTGCACAATGTAACTTGAGTTAAGTTACATAGTTATAATATGCTTAAAGAGATCAAGAAATGAATATAATCCAAAGATGACACATTTCTACTTTGTATATATTCTTAATATCATGAGGCAAGGGACGGACACAAGTGGTGCACTTACATCACTAAATGGATCGTGTTTTGGTTCGGGTGGAACAAAGACATCTATGCTAATACGGTAACTATAATGAGTAGCTAGATACCGCTTATAGTTTGAAATATCAAGTGTTTAATATCACTGTCAATTTGGCTTAGCGCCTCCTATAGGTCACACCACAAAACTGGGAAACAAGAGGCTTTATTTTAAGTTCATATGATGTGTCGGGTTTCATGTGAAAATAGGACACATGTGGTGAATGAATAAAATCAATATGTCATGAGAATTGACATAATTAGAATCATAATAAATTCATATGAGGTGTATATATTATGAGGTGTAATAATATTACATAAGATAATATATTACATAAGATATGAATTTGCTAAAAACCCCAAAAGATCAAATTTTGTTGGAAATAAATCTAAAATTTGACAAAGGCAAAATCAGGGTCAAACACGGTAAACCGTTTAGGGTTCGGTCGACCGGGGTGTCTTCGGAACGGTCAACCGAACAGGGAACGGGTAGACACAATTGGTTGACCGAAATTGTCTGGAGTGCCTGGACAATTGGGTTCGGTTAACTGAGCGTGAACGGTCAACCGAGAAATGGTATTTTCGGTAGACCGAATGTGACACGGTCGTCCGATGAATGTTTGCCAGGAGAAATTTTGGTGGGTCAACGGTCGACCGAAGCGAAGACGTGGTTCGTCCGAATTATTCGAGAGAATTTTTCTCATGCATATTCGGTCGACCGTCTAGCTCATGGTCCACCGAACATGTGTTATAACCGAATGGTTCAGTTAACCGAGAAAAATTCTCGGTCAACCGAACAGTGCGATTTTTGCCTGAATTATTAAGAGAATAATTAGATAATGGGTTGGATTAATTTCAGATTGAATTAAATGTTTGATGGGTGCTTATGTGGCATTTTGAGATTAATTTTAGGAGAGAATAAGCAAGAGATCATGGCTAAAGAATAGTTCTTGATGATGATATTTTGGGAGCCTATAAAAGGACCACTCATCCTACTTATTTATTACATTGCAAAAAAAATCTCTCATTAATTTCTCCCTTAATCACCACGAAAATCTCTTAGTAATTTTAAGTTTTGGAGAAAGAAAATCTCAGGAGCTTAAAGAGGGGTCATTAGCTAGATTCTAAGCCTTATTAGAGATTGATTCGCTAGCTCATTTCTCTCTAATCTTGCTTAGAGTTTGGGAACACTTGGAGGCGAATCGGGGGCGATTCAACGGGCAACGTGACTCCGGATCTTCAAAAGGTTTTAGAGAACCTTTAGGTATGATTCTCTCTTTGTGATTTATTTTAATATATATAGGATTGCATGATATTAGAATAAACACAAAGTAATGTACATAAAATTGTTGAAAGTATGAAATCGATCTTGTATGTTGTATTAATTTTTTTAAAATATAGACATACAAGGGGACACGAAATCCTACAACTCTAAGTGTGCTCAAGTTAGAGAGTGATTGTTCCACTCAACAATTGTCTGTCAAGAAGCAAGGGTTTTGGTAAAATCCCGAAGTGTTCCCTTTCGGGTCGTGAGAGGAAGAAATCAAACTCAATGAGGATTTTTCGCGAGACTTTGTGGTGTAAAGGCTTAATCTCAACCCGAAATGAGATTGATAGTGAAGACGTAGGCGGAGCTCACAAAGTCGATCGGAGCTTGCAAGAGAGGAAGTAGGCGGGAGGCCGAACCTCTATAAAAATCCCCTTGTCTACTTGTGTGGTTTGCATTTTCTCTATTTGGTTGTTTATTTATTCTGTTGCATCTTTGATTGTTCAATCCAGTAAAGATTAAGCTTAATAGTGATTATAATTAGGGGTCATCGATTCCTACAAAGAGATCAAGGCGCAATGTTTCTTCTCTTTCAAGCAGTCGATGACACCGGCTTTAAGAATATCGCGGGAGCAAAGACGTCTAAGGAGGTGTGGGAAATTATGGAGAAGATGTATGAGGGTACGGATCGTGTGAGGCAAGTGCACCTCCAAGCGCTTCGAGGTGAGTTCAAAGCATTGAAGATTAAGGAGTCGGAAAGAGTGGCCGACAATATCACAAGGGTACACATGGTTGCGAACCAATTGAAAAAAAATTGAGAGGAGTTGAAGGAAGGGAGTAAGGGTGCAACTTAGATAATTTGACTTAGATACCTAGTATATTTAAACTCTGTAATCCATTACCAAATTCGAATTTGAATCCAAAATTAGTAGAACTATCCGAATTCGAATCTGAATCTTCAAAATTTTCGAATACTAATTGGTATTCAGATATTATCCGAAATTGAATAGATATGTGTATTGTACTCTCTCTCAAGGTTGGGGACTCAGTTCAGGTCTACTTGGGACTCACTTGAGACTACTCGGGACTGCTTGAGACTGGCTTAGGACAGGCTCAGGACGGACTCGGGACTGCTCAGGACGGTCTCAGGATTGCGAGGGACGGGCTGGGAACTACTTGGGATGGGCTTGGGACTGCCTGGGACAGGCTCAGGATTGCTCGGGACTGACTCAGTATTGCACGGGACGAGTTCATGACTGCTTGCGATGGGCTCAGGACTGGTTTGGGACTGCGCAGGATGGGCTCAGTATTTCTATTTGATTTCGAATACTAATTTTCGAATCAAAATTTTCCAATACTAATGTGTGTATGTGGTCATGTATTCGAATAATTCAGATAATTTGAATTTGAAACACCGTATATTTCTATCCGATTTCGAATTGGTAATTTTTTTTAAACCAAATCCATATCCGAAATTAAATTAGTAACATGGAACATACCAAATACCAATTAAATAGAAATTTTCAAATCAAATACTCAGATAGTTGGTAACCATTTGCAACCTTAGAAAGGAGTGGTAGAGAAGATCTTGCGTTCTCTCACTGAATGCTTTGAAAATGTGGTGTCTACCATCAAGGAAGCAAAGAACCTCGAGGAGATGACGACCGACGATCTTGCTAGTTCGTTGGAGGCACACGAGCAAAGGAAGAAAAAGAAGAAGCAAGATGTCTTGGAGGAGGCGTTGCAAGAGAAGATGTCTCTCAAGGAGAAGAAACCTCACAACGTAAATCGTGGAAGAGGTCGTGACTATGGAGGCCGTTGAAATAAGAAGGATGGTGAGTGCTTCAAGTGTGGGAAGCATGGTCATTTTGTGAATGAGTGTTGGTCGCAAAAGAAGATGGAGGAGAGCTCCAACCATGGTCATAGAGGCCGAACATCCAAGAAAGATGTTGAATGCTTCAATTGTGGGAAGCATGGACACTTTGCTAGTGCATATTGGTCGAAGAAGAAGGTGGAAGAGAGTCCCAACCTTGTTGCCAAGGAGGAAGATGCCCTTGGTGATGGAGTGTTCTTGCTTGCGAACAAAGAAGGGGAGACCGAACAAGGTGTTTTGTATCTTGGTACGAGAGCAAGCAATCACATGTGTTGAAATAGACACAAGTTTGCTCACTTGGAAGAAGGCGTGTTTGGACATGTCTCTTTTGGTGATGCTCCAAAGGTGCGCGTGTAAGGACAAGGCCACATCGTGATCTAAGCGAGGGATGTATCACACAAGCTCATCTCACACGTTTACTATGTGTCGGAGATGAAGACGAACATACTTAGCATGGACAACTTCTGGAGAAAGGTTATTCGGTTTTGATGCAAAACCGATACATGTTCTTGCGAGGACAAGATGGGTGTTTCATTGCCAAGGTAGAAACGTCCAAGAAACATATGTTCAAGTAAAATTGAACATGTGCTAGTGCTAGATGCTTGAAAGCATGCGTCAAAGGATGTGATTGGTTGTGGCACATGCGTTATGGGCATGTGAATTTTGGTGGGCTCCAAGAAATGGTGCAAAAGAAGATGGTGCATGATTTGTCAATGATTGAGTCCAAAGAAGGGTTTTACGAGGGATGCATGGTCGGGAAATTGCCAAAGAAAAGTTTTCCAAAGGAGGCGAAATATAGAGTAAAGAAGGTGCTCGAGTTGGTGCATACCGATATTTGTGGACCAATCACTCCATGTTCAATTAGTAAGAATCATTATTTCTTGACTTTCATTAATGAATTTTCGCGCAAGACTTGGGTGTATATCTTGAAGGAGAAACCGAAAGCATTTGGAGTGTTCAAGAGATTCAAGGTTCTTGTGGAGAACCAAAGTGGTTTCTATATCAAGGTGTTGAGATTGGATCGATGAGGAGAGTTCACCTCATCCGACTTCAACGAGTTTTGTGCGGAGCATGACATAAAACACCATTTGACTGCCCCGTATTCACCACAACAAAATGGAGTGGCTGAGCGCAAGAATAGAATCATTTAGACATGGTTCGAAGCATGTTAAAAGGTAACGAAGTGCCCAAGGAATTGTGGGCGGAGGCGGTAGCTTGTGTGGTTTACATCTTAAATCGTTGCAAGATCGCAAGCTTAGAGGATGTGACTCCACAAGATGCGTGGAGTGGTTACAAACCTTTGGTCGCACATCTAAGGGTGTTTGGAACCATGGCATATGCGCATGTACCAAAGGAAAAGAGAGTGAAGCTTGATGACAAGAGCACCAAGCTAGTGTTTGTTGGCTATGATGAACGATCAAAGGCCTATAGGCTTCTTGATCCCGCTAATAATAAAATTATTACTAGTCGTGATGAGCAGGTTGATGAAGAGATGAAGTGGGATTAAGGTTCCAAGAAGGAGATCCCACATGTGCCAAATGAGGGGAAAAAGGTGGAGGTGGTGATTCCACCGAGCACAAAGTTGTATCATCTTATGATGAAGAGACAAGGCCGAGGAAGACAAGGAGTCTTCGTGATCTCTACGAGGGAACAAGTGAACTACACATGGTGTGTCTTTTAGCTCAAGGAAAAAGAGCATTGCCGATATGGTTGCATAAGAAGATGCGCAGCCTACTTGGGATGGAAGATGAGAGATGATTAAGATCAATGAGGTGTATTGATTTTAATTCATCCTAGTTGGCAGCCAAGTCATAAAGGTGATGAGTCATCAAGTTGGAAGATGAAAAGATGATGGGAAGCCGAACAGATGAAATGATAAGTCACAATATATTATAATGAATTGATTTATATTGACTTCATTGATTGTCATTAGTATAAAAGGTAGAAGGTTAAAAGTTTTTTTAATGTAGCAGGTCTAAGAGTCATTTGTAATGCTATAAATAGCATATAAAATCATGTGTGTAAAAGTGTGAAAAGTGTAAGAAAGATTAGAGAGTACGAGTTTGAGACTTTTTTCTTTTGTCTTCTACCTCCACCACAAATATCGAAATACGATCACCTCTTCATCCCCAACGTGTTGTTGTTGGTTGCATTTGACTATTGGAGGTTAGGTGGTTTGCTAATATTCATCACTCGTCCCTGGCCTTGTTTTTTAAAATGAACCCAAAAAAAATGAAGGTATATATTTTCTTTTCTTGCAATGAAGTTGATCAAGGAACTCCAAATATTATTATTCAGATAGTACACAACTTCACCTGAAAGGATATGATCATTCTGATTACTCGCTGAAGAATTTTGCCCTATTTATCGCGTTTATACCAAATCTTCAGAGTTTAAGTCATGAGAATGCCCTATTGAAAAATTATTAGCCCAAGACCAGCTTCCCAATCCAAATCACTTAAAACCTGTACCAAATTGGATTTAGCGTAACCCAATAAGCTCGTTCGGAAATAATTTATAAATAAGTCCTACTTTAGTCAGTTAGTGCCATGAGGATGTTCACTTCCAGTTATCTTATTTTCTAAATCTTATACCCACTTAGTGATCCTTGATTTTGTAAAGATGCCTCTGATGGATAAAATTGAGTCAAATTGATTCCAGGTCCACTGATGGATCGACCAATCGATCATCAAATAGACTCAGGAGTGAATCAAAATGATTCGTGCCAATTTATGAGTCGATTAAGTTAAATCTAGGAACCAAATTCATGAGTCAAATTGAGGGTTAACCATATCTGAAGCTAACCAGGTCCACATCCTCAAAATTCATGTGTAGTATCATTTGATTACTCTACGGGTATCCGCGAATTCTTGTATGTATTTCATTCGATTACCAATTAAGTAGGATATCGGGCGATTCAACTAACCCGCACATGTAATATAAAAGCACTCTTATTTTAATCAACTAGTGTTTTTAGCACATGCTTGATTGAAAAAATTGAGAGAAAATAATTTTTCGATTTAGGTTAAAAAGACTTTTTCGAAAATATCATGTAAAAAATATAATATTCTTGGAAAATACAAATAAATTACTTTACATAGTTGACTTACATATTCAAATTCATATATAATTTTGCAACCAATATAGTTTATTCCCTTTAATAAATAATTACCTTTAGTCTCACTAAAAATTAATATTCTCTAAAAAAGGAAAATAAAAGATTAGAAGAATGTATATTGATATGATGTAAACCCAAGTCAAAAGTTAGTGGCAAAAACTCCAACACCATGGAATATAGTATTCTCTGGTGACTAGAATAAAGAATGAGATGATAGACTTGTAATAATAAAATATTAACTTGTTAACATTTCCCTAAGTTCTTAGAGTCATTCGAGATTTTTTTAATACCTAGATTATCCTCCCTCTGTCCTATATAAACTCCTCAATCCCTCTCATTCTTTTCACACAAAACTCAACTTCTCTCATTCTCTTCACACAAATCTCTCCAAATCTTCTCTAATTTTTCTAAGTTTCTCTAATTGTTTTGATTTTGGTGGCGACGGGTCGAGTTTGAGCTAACACGTGAAGCCTCAAGCAACAAACAGACAGTTGACCGTGGAATTCACGACTTCTCTGTTCTTCATTTCCCATGCTTTTCTAGTATTTTTAGTAGTTAATCAACCATAATCATGATTTACTCATTTATGGGGAAAAATCACTTTTTATTTGCATATTTAGTGATTTCCATGGCTTTATCATCTGATTATGAAAATAATGATAACCCCCCACCACCCCTTCATGTTAATCCACCTAAGAGAAAAGATAGTAATACGAGTACCAGAAAGAAAACTAGTCCAGTATGGGTTGATTTTGAGGAAGGACATGATGAACATGGTAATCTAACTTCTGCTTGTAAATGGTGTGGTCGCGTATATTTGGCTAAATCAAGTGGAGGAACTAACCATTTAGGTAGACATCAACTTTCATGTAAAGTTAATTTTTACTTGTAAAATAATGTTAAATTTTTTAAAATCTTTTTTCACCTTCACTAGTGGACTGAGTGGACAATATTACCCTACCTCTAACATATTTATTTATGAATTACTTCCAATTACTAAAGTATTTTCGAAATATAGGCACAATGTTGGGTTTGTTGAAATTTTATATGTAATGGATGCTAAGTTTACTAAATATTGGAATCTTCATCCATTTAGTTTTTGTTTATCTTTTATTATGGATCCTAGATTTAAGATTATTGGTTTACAAGTTTTCTTAGAACAAATTTTTGAAAATATGAATTATGAAAATTTCCAAAGTCATGTAGACAAGTGTAAATCTTTGTTAATTAAATATTTTCAAGAATATGAAAGACTACATAATGTAAATCAAATCGGTTCAAATGTTGCTTGGTCATCATCACAACCACCTCCAGTTGCAGCGGATCCAGATGCTGACGACTCGCAATGAAATTGGTGAAGTCAAAAGAATGCAAAATTATTAGTGCAAATCGATACCCAAAATGCATTAACTGGATATTTAGACACTGAACTTTATTTAAGTACGGCTGAGTTAAAAGCTTTTGACGTTTTAGACTGGTGGAGAAAAAACTCAGGTAGGTTTCCACTAGTCTCTTTTATGGCGCAAGACTTATTATGTCCTCTGACGTCAACTATAGCGTAAGAGATTGTTTTTAGTGCAGATAAAAGTGTCTTATCTGACAAGATGTAATACTTATCCGACAAGTCAATCAAGATGAGTGTATACCTAAAGGTTTGGATAGATGATGTGGACAAAATGCAAAACAAACATATTAACCACAATAGCGACGACGAAGATTGAAGACAAATTAGCCAAACCATTCTGTTAAAGTAGTAATTTTTTTCCTAATACCCCTAAGAAATTTTTCATTACTCCTTCGGTTTAGCTAGCCTTCACGCTTCTTTTATTTGTAACCATTATATTGTTTCTCTATTACTAATAAATAAATTGGTGACTTTGGGTGGGGGGGGGGATTGTGTTTCTTTTTTATTAATTCGATTGTGGTTGTATACTTACTTCAAATTTAAAACAAAACCCGAAAAATCAAAAATTGACACGAACATACAAAAAAATCGACCCGACCATCCCGGATCCGTGCCGATGGGTCGTGTCGTGCCAAGTTTACCGGTTTTCGTGCTGACACGGCACAACCCGGTTCCCAAGTCTAGTTGCAGATGATCGCCTCTGGAGCATACCCTTTCACTTTGAATCTAAATGTTGGTAACTTGGTTTTTATTCAGCTCTCTGGATCTACCTTTTTGTTATGATCTCCTAAGGGATGAAAGACTTCATCTAAGGTAGCTTAGGTACGATGGAGAAGGAGATTCAAAACAATAAAGATTGATGAGGGAGGTTTTGCCATTTCAAACCCCAATACAACCTGTGTTAGCACTCGGGCGGGCTTTTGAAGGCTTGGATAGTGAGCACTCCTGCCTTCCGAGGAGGTGTTGAGCATCATAATGAGTCTTGAGATGCTAAATAGGCCTAGGTAGCACTCCATCATGCAGTTGCGCACGATTCAATGGAACGTAGGTTTTTCATACTCCAACAACTCAAATGATCTGAAGAAAGAACTTTCAATGTCTGGGAGGCCGTATGAGGTTGTTCGAAATCCATTGTGATGAACTTATGTCAATAACTTGACTAATTAGATATCAAACAAAGTGTATAGGCTCTTGAATGGACTAGGGCAAAGTACAATTTGTTCACCACCACCTAGACCTGATGATGCATTGCATACATTGCATCATATGTCTTTCATTTAGATTACTTTTATATCAATAAATGCTACTAAGGTATGTGTTTAGTCGTATTTACAGAATACAGGGACCTGGATGCAAAATTACCCACATTCCGAGCATAAACGCGTGCAAAAGATTCATTTCTATCATAAAGACCGAGTTCAAGTTTATCGGGTTTCAAATAGAAATGCATCCAAGCATAAAAGCATTCAAGGAGCTAATTACAAAAAGGTCAATGACTTAATTGCAAAATGCCAAGGACCTAATTGCAAAATAAAAGGACCAAGTTATTGTGTGGAGAAAGTCAAAAGAAAAATCAAATATAAATCTCCAACAATGGAAGGAATTAATCCGGAGCTCAAGACAATGGAAAGAAATCATCCAGACGCGCAAATAAAGATCAAATCATGCCATAAACGCACCGCAGAAATCCGGACCCGATCCCATCAACCTGGGCGGCGAATTAGCCGCACCTCCCATGCATTGTGCGGCGATTTCGCCGCACCAGGGGTGATCTGTGTGCCCGATTTTCGTCCAGTGTCGGGTCGACGCGTGTACTATCCTTTTATGTATTGGTATCCCCTGTATCGGCTATAAATAGCCCTGTAGGACGAATGTAACACATCTTTGAACCTTTGGTCTTGGATCATTAGTAATAAATTTCTGTTTTATTTTGTTTTGTCTCTCTTTTCTTTTAATGTCTCTAGGATCCCTTCTTCTTCCTCCCTCCATGAGTTTCTAACTCTTTCCGAAGGGTGGAGGTGATGGATTTAGGATTAGAGAACATGAATGAATGTTATTATTCTAAGTTCGTGATTAGTATTTTGATTACTTGAGTTTATGTTAAATCATTTATCTTGTAATGCTTCATAACTAAACATGATTTATTATAAGTTTCTAAGTTCTCTAATCTAAACCTTAAATTTAAACCTCCACCAAACGGAATTCTCTTCTTATTTCTTGTTTTAGTTCTAATTGCTTTTGTTTCGTACTTTAGATAATTAAACCAAAAATCCCAAAAACCCAATTTATTTCTTCTCTCCTTCTTTCCCCCAATCGACATCACACTAACAACGAAATCTCTCCCTCCTTGTGTTCGACCCGTACTTGCCACGTCTTCATAGACGCCGTGCACTTGCGGTATAAATTTAAATCTTCATCAAGTTTTTGGCGCCGTTGCCGGGGAGGCGACGAAGATTTCGTTTGTTTTTGTGTTTTCGATTTTTCCTGTTTATCTTGTGCGCGATCTAAGTATTTGAATTTGTGTTTCAGGAGACAACAGAGCGCGCGGCGAAATACGAGCGCATTCTGAGCTTAAAGAGCGGCGAATCCGCCGCCCCATAAGAAGCATTTGCGGCGAAATCGTCGCACAGGTTGGTCTTCCGGTCTTCAAATTTTGAGGGCGTCGTCGGCATCTCTGGGTGGTCGCATTGAGCTACTGGAATCTCCGAGAGCGGGCGGCGAACCCGACTGAGCATTGCGGAGGTAACTTTTCTTGCCTTTCTCGTAAAATCTGAATAGTTGAAAAGTTTCCTTTCGTAGAATTGCACGTGTTAGGGTTACAATTCCATAATTGGCAATAATTCAACTCTGACCTAAAATTGGCAAAATTAGAAAGACCTTAGTGCATGCATCATATAATGTTTTGCTTGCATTATTCTTGCTAAATTCTTGCAAATTAATACTTGTTGAAGATTGCTGGAGGCAAGGTACGTATCGAGGTTTTTATCGATTGCATTAGAGCATATAATTTAGTTGCATACAACCTTGCAATTGCCCCCATTAAAAGGACCATTGTTTGACTATCTTTGCTAGATTTAAGTTAAACTATCTTAAGGGCAACTCCGTAGGAAAAGATACGGTGGGGATTTCATCACCCTCCCGTAGCCCACAAACCACAATCCTGAAGTGTCGCCTAAGCCTAAAATTTAAAATCAATTAGACATTTGCCCCTAAGGACTCGGACTCAATTAAGGAGGAGATTGGTTTGACTTGCTATGACCTGAAGCTAATTGAATTCAATTTGGTGTCTAGAAAGTGTTTTTGTGTCGACGAAAGTCTTCCAAGCGACGTGGTTGTCTAATTGGCACCGACTCTGTCGGAAGCGCCCCCACTAGCTATACACTAACTGGCCAACTTGGTTTGATTGGTGAGGGAGGTGAATCAAGCAAATCAATTCGACTCAACCAGTTAGGAGTCGTCTAGATCTAAGTGACACTAGGTCTAGGATTGTTTGAACCGTGCTTTCTTAGGAAATTTCTGACCAACCCTCTTTTCTATCTTTAGAGTTAAGTTTCCTTTCTCATCTGAGTCTTCTTTCTCTTCTCACCTAAATTCTCTAGATTAGGATTTCTTTCTCATCTTGCCCCATTCTATTGTTTGTTTCCTTTTTGAAAAAAAAACACAAAAAAAAACGAAAATTAAAAAAAAAATTGTAATTAATTCTTGAAATTAAATTTGGAATTTAAATTTCGAATTTGAATTCAAAAATTGATTCAACCCGGTGCACTCAGATTTGGATTCGGGACTTGAGTAATCGACTCTCACGAGTTCATCTAGATTCCAGTCTGGAACTTAACCCCAATCCACCTGTTGCACCACCTCACCCGGATCCAATAGGTGAGAACGTAGTGGACCCGCCTGTTGCACAACCTATAACTCTGAGGGATCGGTGCTACCCAACGATGGCTGCTCAGCCATCGTGCATCGTCATGCCCACCATACCGGGTCGCGACTTTGAACTTAAGGCACAATACATGAGTATGCTGCCTAAGTTCACCTCTAGGGAAGACCCATATCTCTTCCTTAGAGAATTTGAAGAAATCTGCTCTCTTATGCAATACCAGCATATCCCTGAAGAGGCAGTGCGTCTGAAATTCGTGCCTCTAGCACTGAAGGACGACGCTAAGAAATGGCTATATAGTCTAGCCGAAAGATCTATTAGAAGTTGGGCCGAATTTGTTCAAGTTTTCCTAAAAAAATATTTCCCCAACCATAAGACTATGAAGATTAGGAATGAAATTGTTGCATTCGTTCAGTCTGAGAGCGAGCCGTTCTATTCCTATCTTGAGAGATTTAAGAGTGTCTTGACCCAATGCCCTCATCACGGAATTCCGAAGTGGCAATTATGCCAAATTATTTATGAGGGATTGACACCCACATCTAGAGTTATGCTAGAATCTGTGAGCCAAGGGAACTTCATGTCCAAAAATGAAAATGATGCCTGGATTTTTCTTGAGGATTTAGCTGAAAATAGTATGCAATGGGACAATGCTAGAACACCCATCAACCCGAGTATTGGATCTAGAATAGCGAGTCAACCCCGACCAGGTGTCTTAGCTGTAGACTCCAACATAGCGGCTGAGGCAAAACTAGCTACCCTAATGCGTAGAATGGAAAGTCTAGAGCTACAAAATCAACCCCGAATGAATCAACCCTTGTCTATCCCCTGCTCTAGATGTGGTCAGACTGGTCATTTAATGGAGGACTGTGTGGACCTGGAACATGTTAATGCCACATTTAACAATTCTAGAAATGATCCTTACGCATGAACCTATAACCCAGGTCGGCGTAATCATCCCAATTTTTCGTGGACCCAACAAGGACAACCTCCTAGACAACAACCAACCCCATATAACCAAAATAATACATCATCTGGGGGTAATAACAATGGAAATCATGAGGTTAGGTTGACAAAATTAGAAAATTTAATGACAACTTTTATACAAACAACCAACCAATCATTCCAAAGGCTAGAGACACAGGTCAGCCAATTAGCACAGATAATAGGTGAAAGAGAAAAGGTCCAATTTCCAAGTCAACCTGAGGTGAACCCAAGAACTAATAATCAATATCAATCTTATCAACCACCTTCAGGAAATAACAACCCTAGACCGGTTCAAATGGTTAATGAGGAAGGACCGTTCCAACAAATCAATGTTGTAGTATCATTACGGTCCGGAAGACAAATTGACAATAATGTGGTAAACCCTAGAATGACTAATCAATCTAGCCATCAAGCACCCACATATGACTTGACCATTGAACCCGACGTCCAAATTGAAAAGCCCAATCCACCTACCCAACCTGAACCTGTAGCTCAACCTGAACCTGAGCGAGTCTATGTGCCTAAAGCCCCATTTCCCAATAGACTCAAAAAGAACTCTAGTGCACAAATAGAGAAAATCTTGGAAGTATTTAAGCAAGTTAAGGTAAACATTCCACTCTTAGACATGATTCAACAAATACCTGCTTATGCTAAATTCTTAAAAGATTTGTGCACTAAGAAGAGAAAAACGAATGTACCAAAGAAGGCATTCTTAACTGCAAACATATGCTCAATTCTTTCCAACACATCTCCTATAAAATATAAGGACCCGGGGTGTCCCACAATTTCATGTTCAATAGGAGATACGTTTATCAATAAAGCCCTTCTAGACCTTGGTGCAAGCGTTAACTTGCTCCCATTTTCTGTCTACGAGCAACTCAACCTTGGTCCACTGAAACCCTCTAGGACAACCCTCCAATTCGCTGATTGTTCTGTTAAGAAATCGAGAGGTATAGTAGAGGACGTTTTGATTAAGGTTGGTGACTTCATTTATCCAGTGGATTTTGTCGTACTTGATACTGAACCTGTTGTAAATCCTAATCGACAAATCCCTGTAATTCTAGGTAGACCCTTTTTAGCCACTTCGGAAGCATTAATAAACTGTCGAAATGGGCTCATGCAATTATCTTTCGGGAACTTAAAAGCAGAATTTAATATCTTCCATATTGATAATGAGCCAGAAATAATATGCAACCCAAGTGATGTTGTGATGAGAGCACGTATTTATCAGACTTCTGAATCAAATAAATCATCACATAAGCAAAAAGGATGTAAGAAAAAAGGGAGTAATTCATTTAACCAACCGCCATCACTCGAGCAAACAAGCGAACCAATTCAAGTGAGAAGAGTGGAATCTTTTCCTCAAGTCAACATGGGGAACAATTCAACTGGATACATGCACCAACATGGTGTCATTCAATCCAGTTCTGATTATGGTTGACTTTGAGCAAACTCAACCCCTCTACCGCAAGCCGACGCAGCTAATAAGTGCATTTATTGTATCTGTGCATACATTGAGGACAATGCATGATTTAAGTGTGGGGGGTGTTTATATATGTACATATCTATCTATTTGATTTTCTGTTCTGCTTTATTTTTAAAAAAAATAAAAAATAGAAAGAAAAAAAAATTCAATATTCTATGACATAGCTTAAGATTGAACTGCCAAAACCCGTGTACAAATTGCATTAAGTTTTTGTTCCTTATTATATAGTTTTGCTTGTAGAAATTATGACATAAATCTAAGTTCCAAAGAAATAACCCATGACCCTTGTAAGACATGTATGCACTTAAATTGGATGAATCAAATCTTTGAAGTGGTTGATAAAAAGCAGAGGTTGAGGAAAATATACCGGGAAGTGTGGACTTCTAATAGCAATTAAGCCTTGAGGAAAATAAAAAGTAAAATAAAATAAAAATAAAGTGAGGAAAACACATTTTGCAAAATGATTACAAAAGCCCAAGCCTTCGAGTCACTGGTCCGTAGGGGTATCTTGAAACCCGGTAACTTGAGTCTGCCACCTCGGGATTATCGACCAAACTCGCTACACGAATGCAAAAAGGGTATAAGTGTTAAAAAGAAAAGCAAATGTGTTGAATCACGGAAAAAGGAAAAAAAATAAATAAATACTTTAAGATACTCAAGGCCCAAAGCTAAAGGAATGATCCATGCCATGGTTGATCCAATGATACTTCACCACCAGAGGAGGCGTGCAAAATAATTCATGTGATAACATGTGTAGAGGGGTTAGTGGTGTGAATGTTGGAGGAATAAAGACCAAGTCAAACTTTTTATAAGTTAGAACTGTATAATGAGCATGCGAGAACTTTAAGTGAGATGTATAAGGTTAAGGCAGAAATATTAAGAGCTATTAATGGAATGTTGAATTAAGACTTTGTGGGTGTGTCAACTGAAAACCCTCACGAGACAAAACTCGTCCTCTAAGGCAACCTGGAGGTTTAAAGGCTTGTTGCACATGCTAAGTGCAACCGTGATTCCTACGAAAGTGAGTTAGGATTTCCTTGTTTTCATTTTCTTATATTTTGCTTTGCTAGGGACTAGCAAAATCTAGGTGTGGGGGTATTTGATGCATTGCATACATTGCATCATATGTCTTTCATTTAGATTACTTTTATATCAATAAATGCTACTAAGGTATGTGTTTAGTCGTATTTACAGAATACAGGGACCTGGATGCAAAATTACCCACATTCCGAGCATAAACGCGTGCAAAAGATTCATTTCTATCATAAAGACCGAGTTCAAATTTATCGGGTTTCAAATAGAAATGCATCCAAGCATAAAAGCATTCAAGGAGCTAATTACAAAAAGGTCAATGACTTAATTGCAAAATGCCAAGGACCTAATTGCAAAATAAAAGGACCAAGTTATTGTGTGGAGAAAGTCAAAAGAAAAATCAAATATAAATCTCCAACAATGGAAGGAATTAATCCGGAGCTCAAGACAATGGAAAGAAATCATCCAGACGCGCAAATAAAGATCAAATCATGCCATAAACGCACCGCAGAAATCCGGACCCGATCCCATCAACCTGGGCGGCGAATTAGCCGCACCTCCCATGCATTGTGCGGCGATTTCGCCGCACCAGGGGTGATCTGTGTGCCCGATTTTCGTCCAGTGTCGGGTCGACGCGTGTACTATCCTTTTATGTATTGGTATCCCCTGTATCGGCTATAAATAGCCCTGTAGGACGAATGTAACACATCTTTGAACCTTTGGTCTTGGATCATTAGTAATAAATTTCTGTTTTATTTTGTTTTGTCTCTCTTTTCTTTTAATGTCTCTAGGATCCCTTCTTCTTCCTCCCTCCATGAGTTTCTAACTCTTTCCGAAGGGTGGAGGTGACGGATTTAGGGTTAGAGAAGATGAATGAATGTTATTATTCTAAGTTCGTGATTAGTATTTTGATTACTTGAGTTTATGTTAAATCATTTATCTTGTAATGCTTCATAACTAAACATGATTTATTATAAGTTTCTAAGTTCTCTAATCTAAACCTTAAATTTAAACCTCCACCAAACGGAATTCTCTTCTTATTTCTTGTTTTAGTTCTAATTGCTTTTGTTTCGTACTTTAGATAATTAAACCAAAAATCCCAAAAACCCAATTTATTTCTTCTCTCCTTCTTTCCCCCAATCGACATCACACTAACAACGAAATCTCTCCCTCCTTGTGTTCGACCCGTACTTGCCACGTCTTCATAGACGCCGTGCACTTGCGGTATAAATTTAAATCTTCATCACCTGACAACCGTGCCGGTACGATCAGGCCTGGCATGGTGGCCAGTATTTGTCAAAACAGGTCATGCCCGGCACAACACGGGCATGGCCCGCTTGTTGTGTCATGCCGTGATGGGCCCTTAGCGAGCCAGGCCAGCCCGTCCCAATTCCTAGGTCTACCACCACCACGCTGAAGCCTTCCAACCGCAACTTTAGTGAGATAATCCCTATACTTCCGGGCTATGACTCATGCATCTAACCTGTTGAATCAGATTGTATTCACTACTCAGAAGCAAGAGTAAATAACCAAGAGCTAAGAGTGTGGCAAAAGTAAGAAAGAATGAGTGAGGCTTCACCTCCAAAGGTAGAGGCTTCCCAACCACTACTCATGGTCAGCCACCCTTTTTTGCTATTGAAGTATGGGCATTCAACTTAAAATCAATTAGTGGTGAGTGAGTGACATTACAACTTATAACTCAACAGAAAATCCCTAAATCCAATTATTCACTAACATTCCCCCCCACTCGTGACCAGGATTTTTTTCCCTCTATGTCTACACATGAACAACGACATGGGTGGATGTGTCATGTCGGTCATTAGGCCTTTTGGCTATAATAAGATATTGAAGTATATGTATCCAACTCAAAATCAATTGCTGGTGAGTAGAAGGTTCTTACAACTTATATCCCATGAGAAAGTCTATAAAACCTCTAACGTGAGACTATTCTCTAACATACACAAATAAAAATTTCTTGTTTCTACAAATTTGAGTGTAATTCTAATTTTATTGTTTGTTTTAAGGCTATTGATGTTATTAGGTGAAAAATGCAATCACAAATAATTATCATGACTGCTTTTAAATCATTTAAAATACCACAAGTGCACGTCATCGTTGAAGACGCGGAAAATAAGGGTCGATCCGTGGGGATGTGAGTAGATTCTGGTTTTAACGAAATCAAGTGGCGGAAAGAGGGGAGAAGGAATTGATTACACTAAACTAAACTACACTAAACTAGCACGAAACAATCAAAGAAGATGAAAACACGAGACGAAATAAAACTAAACTAAGTGACTAATAAAAGTAAGCTTGAAATCGGGAAGAGAAACCCTTGAGGGGTCGAGTGAGTGTACACATGCAATAAGATGGTGAAGAATACATTCAATATGCACAAATGTAAGTAGTGTTTTCATGTATAGGAAGTGTCTAATGATTATGGCAAAACCTATCAATCCGATCACTACCTAGTTGATTAACATTCACATACACAAGTTGATTATTTCAACACCTAAACAAGTATGAGACATGTCTAATAGTTGTGGCAAAACCCATCAAGTGAAGTATTCTACTCTAAACAAGCAAGCATACATTCACATTTATCAACACATTTCAAAATAAAACATTCATTTCCATTCTTTATTGCATGTGTAAACATTATCTACACCCCCAAAGGGGGATGAAACTACTCACACATTATTAGACTAACATGCATATTAAGGAAAGAAAACATGCTAATTAATTCTATGACGATTAAAACAAACAAAGTTAACTAAGCATGCAAGAATTGAAAAGAGACAATACCAAGAACTAACAAAATATCTTTTATTACTCACTCCCATTACAAGTAGCCTCTCTCCACCAACGTTTTGCTCCAAGGCTTTACTCCTAGTAGATAGGATGACCACCAAGAGAGGAGATGTATTACAAAAGAGGAGGAAGAGTTATATTTATAGTCATAGAAAAAGATAACCCGGGACAATCCCCCAGTATGAGACTAACGTACTACTAAAAATAGACATAAAACACTATAATACTTGACCCGCCTAAATCTTATTGGATCCGGAGAAGAACCGATCGCCAATCAGTGGTCTTTGACCGCCAATTGGTGGTCTATGAACTCTAGATTGGGTTTGGATTTGGAATGGGCTTGTCTGGTTTGATTTCTTCATGTGTGATGCACCCTAGTTGGTTGTTGGAGTTTAGGCCCGAATTAAATTGCCAAAATATTCTTCATAATGGTGTAGAGTTTCTTGATTTACTCGTTGGTCCTTTTGGTTTACATCCGGGTCATTCTCTCTTGCATCTCAGTCCATAAGTCTTACAACTCAATATTTTTTCTTACTTTTAGGTCATTTTTGTACATCTTCTCTTACAAACCTGTTTATTCCTGAAACTTAAACATAAAACTCGTTACGTTGCATTGTTTAGGTGAAAGATAACGGATATAAGACACAAATGTATGCATGATATGATGTCAATCAAATAGCCCCACACCTAACTTTTGTAGTCCCGAGCAAAACAAAGAAATAGAAAAATGAAAGAAAGGAAAATGCATATGTAAAATAAGGAAATCATAACTCACTTTCGTATGAATCACGGTTGCACTTAGCATGTGCAACAAGTCGTTAAACCTCCCTATCGCCGAAGAGGAGTGTTGTCTCCTGAGGTTTTCAGCGGATACACCCACAAAATACGAACATAGATGCATTATTCAACCTAGCAACACGACTCGCTGGACTCATTTTTGTCGATCATTGAACACGGTAATTCTACGGGCCGACTCTATATATGTAATCAGTCCACACACCTAGCCTAATGAACCATTTGTGCAAGTTAATTAAGGACCTAAGTGAAATACAATGGCAACCTTAACATCCTTAAGTGACACAAAGTGTAAAGTCCATTACGGTTCTTATTTGCATTACCATTTCCTCTCTTTTTTTCTTTTCTAGTTGGTGTGTAATTCTCCCAGGGTCAGGTTTCGTGCATCATTGCCTATGATGACTTACACTATCACGTACACATTTTCCCACATCTCCAGATAGGGTGATCTCTACCACCTGTGTAACGGGAGTTCGGTCGGTGCATCCCAAGTCAGATGACTCAAAAGCACTAGGCATTAAGTCCCCTCAGACCTAATTTCCCGAGTGATAGGAGTCGTGCGGGAAGAGAGAACACCACTTATTTATTTCTTATCGACATGGGAACTAAAACCCCTACACTTAAAGTTTCACAACAAGATTTTAAGGATCCCTGACTACGACAAACTTCCTTATATTAAGAGACACAAATTATTTGACTCGCTAGGTGCAGGGCCGACTTCTTTATTTTTTTGAGTACTGCAACCCTATGATTACTCGCCCCCCGAGGGATGACCGGGGTGCATCCTTATGACTCGATAAGACATAAAGTCGGTATACTAGATATCCTAATGCATCATGTTCAAGTCAATTTTGGGAGCTTATCTTTTGATTGCCTCAAAATGGTTTTGCATACGCTAAACACATACACAAACCCCACAAAACATTTTATTTGGCAAACACATCAGATTTTTGAAAGAAAATGGAAGTGAAAGCACTACGGCAAACAAAAGATAACAAAAAGCACACAAGCATCATGGTAAACAAATATAACAATATTAAATGCAACACACTAACATGACCTTAGAAAGGTAAACAAAATAAATCGAAATAAAACAAAAGACAGACAAAATATGTACATAAGTGAAAACAGCCCCCCCCCCCCCCCCCCCACACACACACACACACCTAATCCATGCATTGTACTCAATGTATGGCAGAATGATGCCAATGCATGGATATGGTGTACCAGACTAATGATGGCGGCCAGGCACCTCGCTCAAGAGTCCACAACTTCCTATAAATCTTCCAGTTTTGCTTGGCCAAAATGACATTTTGCTGCTCTACCACCATCTCAGATTTGTCATGTTGAAGAGTGTTCCCGAGCTCACAGATGAGTTTGGGGAACTGACTCTAACATCCTCCTCCATGTAATCAGGCACTCATGCCTCCTGAAGGCAATGTAGGTATGACAGGGTCATCTTCGCAACCCCGAGGTTGATGCCTTGGCACTGCAACAAGCGCTCAAACCGTGGGATGTCCAACATTCTACACAATTTGGTCACCAGAGTAGGCAAACAATATATTTCTTTAAGTTTGGCGTTCACCAACACATTGAACAACGTTTGACAAATGTAGGGAGGGAACCATCCATGAGACTATACACTATTCGCAAACTACGTGTGAAGAATGTGATGGTCCTCTCTTGGCCCAACACATTCCTACACACCCACCTGGCTACAATGTGCACATTGGAGTAGATGTACGCATTGAGTATTCCCCCATGCGATGAAATGGGTTGCCCATGCCCAAGCATAGATCGGTAAAATTTAATGTCACGAGTGGGTGCAACATTGACTAAGGCGATCCCAGTCATGACGGAGATAAATTGGGGTGTCACGGTGTGTTTCACCCCTCTAAGAGTGACACTAAACTCGAGTTGTCCGGTCTGGTCATACTCGAGTTTAGAATAAAACTCACGTACGAGAGGTTCTACGTACATGGTTTCATCACCCTCATACATCAAATGACTCCACCCTTTTGCTATGATTCTATAGTAGAAGAGTTCTTCGAAATCGCGAATCAGGGAGACAAAATTAAGTTCTTGATTTAAATGTGGACTGACCATACATGCACCTACCTTGGTGAGCTTTAACGGAGGAACGAGCAGCGGTGGAGACGAACACGATACTCGACGGGTGGAGACCGAAGCACGTCAACGTGAGCAGTAGCAATACTCAAACCCAACAGAAACCGACTGCCAACAACAATATGAACGCCCAACCGAAGACCCAGGCACAGATCAGTACAACGGACTGCTGATCGGCGGTGGGAGACCGCTGATTGGCGGTCTGTTCGTCAGATCTAGCGCAAACATTTCTTTGTGCGGTGGCCAGAAGAAGAAAACGTGGTTTGGTTTGGGTGAATGATGGGTAGGGTAAAGAAAAACGCGTTTTTAACGAAAGAGCATGAGAAAATATCAAAAAACACTTCTATTTTTTTCTTTTTTTCTTTTTCTCTATTTTTTGTTTTTGTTAAAAATATGTACAACAAATTGAAAGGATTGATAACGCCAAGTGACCACCTCCGCGGGACATTCGTGTAAAGACACGACTTCCGCCTTGACCTCTGTCGTGGTCCCTCCAAGTACGGTTTTAGCCGGTGTCTATTAACTTTGAACACGTCATTGGTACTTGGGTTCTGAATCTCAACCACCCCATGAGGGAAAACGGTTAAAACAATAAAGGGTCCAGACCAACGACTCTGAAGTTTCCCCCAAAAACAAGTGGAGGCAAGAGTTATACAACAAGACATTTTCTCCCACTGTGAAGGTTTTGATTCAGACCAAACGATCGTGGAAAATTTTAGTGTTGGACTTGCAGATCTTGGCATTCTCATAAGCCTCATTTCTCAACTCATCCAACTCGTTGAGGTCCAACTTGCGATTGGAACTGGAAACATCAAGACTCATGTTAAGATGTTTGATTGCCCATAGTGCCCGGTGCTCAAGCTCTACCAGAAGATGGCAAGCTTTGCCATAAACTAGCCGGTAGGGGGACATGCCAATGTCGATTTTAAATGCAGTGCGGAAGGCCCACAATGCATCATTAACCTTAACCGACCAATTTTTCCTCGAAGCATTAACCGTTTTCTCAAGAATTTGCTTGAGTTGACGGTTGGAGATTTCCACCTGGCCACTGATTTGAGGATGATAAGGTGTGGCCAACTTGTGTATGATGGAATATTTTCTCAACACTGCCTCGAGGGATCGGTTCACAAAGTGTGTCCCCCGATCACTTACGATAGAACGAGGTGTCCCAAACCTCGCAAAGAAATGTTCTTTATGAAATTTGATCACAACCTTGCGATCGTTAGTGCGAGTGGGGATTGCTTCAACCCACTTCGACACAAAATCAACCGCCACTAGAATGTAGGTGTGACCATGGGAAACGTGGAAAGGGAACATGAAGTCAATTCCCCAAACATCAGAGATGTTGACCACTATGATATGATTGAGTGGCATCATATCACACCTTCCAATGTGGCCCATACGTTGACACCTATCGCATGCTTTGCAAAATGCAAAATCATCTTGGAACAACGTGGGTCAGTAAAAACCGCATTGGAAAACTTTTGCATCAGTTTTCTTGGCACCGAAGTGCCCACAACATGCCTCCTTATGGAAAAAGGACAAGACGCTCTGAATCTCGTCGTTAGGAATGCACATTCTTATGATTTAATCAGCACAATACTTAAATAAGTAGGGATAATGCAAATAAAAGTGCTTGACTAATGACTTGAATTTAGCTTTCTCATTTTGTGTCCAATGAGCTGGCACCTCCCCGGTTGCTAAATAGTTCACAATGCCAGCGAACCAGGGGGTGACGCTATTTCCATAAGGTTCTCATCAGGGAAGAACTCGTTCACCGGTGGATCCGATGAAAGCTCAACTGGAATGCGAGAAAGGTGATCTGCCACAATGTTCTCGCATCCCTTCTTATCCAGTATCTCAAGGTCAAATTCTTGCAATAACAATATCCAATGAAGGAGACGGGGTTTCACATCCTTTTTAGACAAAAGTTAGCGAAGAGCTGAGTGATCAGGGTAGATGATGACGTACGTGTAGGATTTTGTGTCCCTATGAATGTGTATATTTTAAAATTTTAATATCATGCATGTATACATATTAAAATAAACAAAAGAGAGAGGATCATACTCAAAGGTTCTCTAAAACCTTTTAGAAGATCCGGTGTTCCGTTGCTCGTCGAATCGCCCGCCGATTCGCCACCAAGTGTTCACCAAACTCTAAACAAGATTAGAGAGAAAGGAGCTAGCCAATTAATCTTTAATTAAGCTTAGAATCTAGCTAATAACCCATCTAAAAGCTCCTGAGATTTTAATCTCCAAATCTTAAAACTATTAAGAGAATTTTTGTGGTGATTAAGGGAGAGAGAATTTTGCATTAATTCTTATGAAACAAGTAGGGTGAGAGGATCTATTTATAGCCTCCCAAATTATCCACCAAGAACTATTCTCTAGCTACGATTTCTTACTTTTTCTCTCCTAAAATTAATCACAATTTGCCACATAAGCATCCTAAAAAACATTTAATCAAATCTGGAATTAATCCAACCCATGATCTGATTATTATCTTAATAATTCAGGCACAAATTGTGTTGTTCGGTTAATCAATATGTCCATTCGGTTGACCGAACCATTCGGTTTTATGCAAGTTCGGATGACCGTAAGCTAGACGGTCGACCGAATATTCATGAGAAAATTCCCTGGAAATTTTCGGTCGATCCACGTCTCACTTCGGTCAACCGTTGACTCACGAAAATTTCTCCTGATAAATCTCTTCAGACGACCGTGTTACTTTCCGTCTACCAAAATATCCCAAAGAAAGCTCCTGGGTATTTTCTTTCGGTTGAACGTTTACGCCCGGTTGACCGAACCTAATTGTCCAGGCACTCCAGAAATTTCGGTCAACCAATCGCGTTATCCGATCTTCGTTCGGTTGATCGTTTCTAAGAAACCTCGGTCGACCGAATCCAAAATGGTGGACCATTTTGACCCCGATTTTGCCTTTGTCAAATTTTGGATTTATATCCAACAAAATTTGATCTTTTGGGGTTTTTAGCAAACTCATATCTTTTGTAATATATTATCCTATATAATATTAAATTATTACACCCCATACTATATACACCTCATATGAATTTATACATGATTCTAATTATGTCAATTTTTGTGACATATTGATTTTATTGATTCATTACGTGTCAATTTTTCTCATGAAACCCGACACATCATATCAACTCAAAAATCAAGCTTCTTGTTTCCCAGTTTTGCGATGTGACCTATAGGAGCATCTAAACCAAATTGACAGTGATATTAAACACTTAATATCTCAAACTATAAGCGGTATCTAGCTACACATTATAGTTACCCAATTAGCATAGATGACTTGTTCCACTCGAACTAAACACGATCCATTTAGTGATGTTAGTGCACCACTTGTGTTCCTCCCATGCCTCATGATATTAAGAATATATACAAAGTAGAAATGTGTCACATTTGTATTATATTCATTTCTTGATATCTTTAAGCTAATTATAACTATGTAACTTAACTCAAGTTACATTGTGCACATTATAATTTTGTTTTATCAAGGGGCCTACTAATATCATCACTCAATTAAGAGGGGCAATGATAATTGTTTGACTAGCTATCTTTTCCGGCACAAGTCATGTTCAACCAACTATTACATTTATCACTATACTCATTGATAGCTTTTGGCAATAATCAAATCAAGCACTTCTTGAGTGAAAAGATATAAGTCTCATATCTTAGCATCCAAGACACAGTAAAACATTAATGACACGAAACACAATTCCATAATGTTTTACTTGTTAGGTCTATTCAATATATAAAAGTAACAATTTTCCTCTTTTATATACTCGTGTCGTCAAAAATTTCTAGAGCTACAATAATCGATGACCAACACGACAATCTTATCTCGGTGATTAATGTTCCATGTTAATTACCATGATTGTGAATAACTTTTGATTTATGTAAACCATTATCTTTTAGAACTCTACGGTTAAGGATCAAATGTCTCTTCCTTAACACTTTCAAAAGTCAAATACAATAATCAAGGAACAAAATGTTTGCACATCCAATTCATAATAATTGACATATAAAAGTAAAACTTTTAGAACACATTCCTTTCAGTACGACCCAATGAGCTACTGAAGAAAGTTTTCCAATGCAAATATGATCGCGAGGAACTCTTTCTTAGTAGCGGAGTAGTTAAGCTGGGTGTCATTGAGAGTACGACTTGCATAATAGATCACATGAGGCAAGTTCTCAATTGTCTGACCCAAAACTGCTCCTATCGCATAATAAGATGCATCACACATCAGCTCGAAAGGTAGAGTCCACATTAGTGCCTTAATAATAGAAGCTGAGGTGAATCACGCTTCAGAAATTCAAATGAAGTCATGCACTCAGGTGTGAACTCAAAAGAGGTGCCTTTAGCAAGCAAGCTCGTCAAGGGTCGAGCTATCTTGCTGAAATCTTTAATAAATCGTCGGTAAAAACCAGCATGTTCAAGGAATGACTGAATTTCTTTGACCGAGATGGGAGGCAGAAGCTTAGAAATAAGCTCAATCTTTGCCTTATCCACCTCGATCCCATCACAAGACACCACATGCCCCAAGACGATGCCTTTCGTAACCATGAAATGACACTTTTCCCAATTAAGGGCTAAGTTCATTTCTGATCACCTCTTGAGAACAAGGCTCAAGTGGTGCAAACACTCATCGAAGAAAGTGCCATGAACCGAGAATCGTTCATGAAAATCTCAAGGAAGTTCTCGACCATGTCGGAAAATATACTCAACATGCAACGTTAGAATGTTGCTGGCGGATTGCAAAGTTAGAAAGGCATAAGTCTATATGCAAACATCCCAAAAGGACATGTGAACGTGGCTTTCACTTGATCTTCAGGAGCAACTGGGATTTGATTGTACAAATAACCAATGAGCAAACAATAATAGGCGTGCCCGACGAGTCTCTCTAACATCTGATCCATGAAAGTCAGAGAGAAGTGATCCTTACGCGTGATGGCGTTCAACTTCCTATCATTAATGCGGACTCGCCACCCAGTTTGAAGTCGGGTAGGAACAAATTCATTGATTTCATTCTGGACAGCAGTGATACCCGACTTCTTCGGCACAACCTGGAAAGAACTTACCCAAGAACTGTCCGAAATGGAAAAAATGATGTCATGATCTAAACATTTGATGATCTCTTTCTTAACTACTTCTGTAATGGTTGGATTTAGACGCCTTTGTGGGTCGCAACGTGGTCGTGCCTCATCCTCCATAAAGATATGATGTTCCACGACGTCGGGACTTATCTCTTTAATGTCCTTCAAGGACCACCCAATGACTGATTTGTCCTCCTTTAGGACTCGAATCAGACGTTCTTCCTGATCACCAGTCAACGTCGAAGAAATAATCACCGAAAATGACCTATCAGGACCATGAAAAATGTGTTTCAGTTCCTTAGGGAGTTCTTTAAGGCATTTCATGAGTCCCCGAACGACAATTTCATGAGTTCAGTTCGACAATTAATTAAGGCATTTGACGTCGCCAAAAAAGGTCTACCCAAAATCAATGGAATCCGAGAGTGGGTAGTATTGACTAGTTCAGTTTCAAGGACGACGAAATCAACAGGGAATATGAAATCGCCGACCTTAATTAGGACATCTTCAATAACCCCCATTGGGACATTGACCAAACGATCAACCAATTGTAAAGTTGCTTTCGTAGACTTGAGCTCGCCTAGGCTTAATCGTTGGCACACACAACATTGTAAGAGGTTGACTGCTGACCCTAGATCTAGCAAGACATTATTAATGCGAGAGTCCCCAATCACATATGAAATTGTTGGACTTCCTGGGTCCTTCAATTTTATGTATGTTGGGTTCGAAATAATCGAGCTCACATTAGCCGCGAAGAAGTCTTTGCTAGGGATGTTGATTTTCCTCTTGGTCGTACAGAGATCCTTCAGGAATTTTACATAGGGAGGTATTTGTTGAATCATGTCTAACAAGGGAATGTTGACATTCACTTTCTTAAATATCTCCAGCATTTTGTCGACACTGTCACTTTGTTTCCTAGTTAACCTACTAAGATATGGAGTTTTTGGCAGGTAGGGTTTCTGCGGTGCCTGAGAAATAGGCATTGGTGTATTAACCTCACCCTCGGCCTCTTTCTCACCATTAATCCCACAAAGGGGCTGCATAGGTTGCACATATGGATTTAGTGGTAAGGAAACGTGGTTGTTGACCTGCTTCCCATTTCTCAAGGTCACAATGTCATTGACATTGTCCACAAGTTCTTCCACACAGTTCATTTGCCCCCTCTGCGGTCTCGAACTCGCAACATGCATGTTCAATTGATGCTGAGCATGAGGGTTAGTCACAGGTTGGCTGGGCAGAGTCCCTCTCTCTCATGTACAGACTGAGTCAATTGGCTCATCTGAAGCTCTAAAGATTTGATGGTCTGCTGATTTGAAGTGATAACTGGACTTGTGGATGACATAATTTTTTACTGAGTTCTCAACTCCAAAAGTCAAGTTCTCAAACGAATTAAAATGGATTTCCATGTTGTTAGAATTTGGGAAACCCGGTGGGTTGATGATCTGGCTTGAGGTGACTGAAAAAATTGTGAATGCATGGGAGGTTGGTGTGGTTTGTTAGGTGGTTTAGAGAAGTTTGAAGGACCACTCTGAACATTGTTTTGGTTCCATGAAAATTTAGGGTGGTTCCTCCATTCGAGATTATACGATGATGAATATGAGTCATTCCTGGATCTATCATAGATGACATTGACATGTTCCATTTCAGAAGGAAGGAATGCACACTCGCTTCCCACATGACCTATCCTACCACACAAATAACAAGGAACTAGACCAAATGTAGACACATGAGACACATCTTGTTGGTTGTGGAGCTCAATCGAATCCATACGGCGCATTAAGGCCGTCATGCGTGCCTCGGTAGTCGTAGTGGTATCGACAACAAATGCGCACCCGATCTAGTCGAGTTGAAGTTTGTGATCCTCGCTCCTATTCTAGATGATATTGGTGGTTCCCTCACACTCTCCCACTGCATGGTTTCCTCAGCAAGGTTTGTTAGGAAAGTTCATGTCTTCCTTTCATCCTTTCCTAGGAACTCTCCTTGAAACATGGACTCAAGGAGCGTTCGGGATGGGATGTGAAGACCCTCGTAGACAGTCTGATAAAGATGCCACAACTCAATGCCATGGTGAGGTCATGAGGATAGTAGCTCAATTTTGATAAAACGAAATGATTCGGTCATGAGGATAGTAGCTCAATTTTCGATGCCACAACTCAATTTTGAACTTCTCTAAGTATGCATGAAATGATTCGGTCTCATGTTGATAAAACGAATTGATTTCGTTCCTCAATTTTTGAGTCCGGTGATTTGGAAAGTACTTCTTAAGGAATGCAGATTGAAATTCATCCCAAGTCCTAAAGGCATTCGCCTGGTTACTATACAACCACTTCTTGGCATCGTCCTTTAGTGAAAAGGGGACAAACCTAAGATGGATGGAATATGTGCTAAGTTGTTGCAGCTTGAACATAACACAGACCTCCTCAAATTCCTTGAGAAATATATAAGGGTCACCCTTCCCAGTGAAGTGAGGGAGCATGGAGATAAACTGAGGCTTAACCTCAAAGTGGTTCTCATTCATCTCTGGCAATACGATGCAAGAAGATAGAGCAATACGACTCAGGTAGCATCGATCACAAAGGGGAATGGGAACTTGGGGTACCAATTGATGAGGTTGTGGACCCCTTCCTTCTGGATCAGAGGGTGGTGGAGGTCCAAAACATGAGTCATCCTCGTGTGGTCCATGACTTACCATGGTCTTGGGACTGTGTAGGACACGGGATGGGATGTGTTCGTAAAGTCGACAATCGAAGACAAATCGATGTCGTATCTTGTCAAACGACCCGCAACGTCTCGTGACCACACTAGCATTCACAAAGATGGGCAACCACACGAGTCAGACGAAAAATATAGAATTTTTTTAAGCAACTATAATAGAATGTGTGTAGAGAAGAAGACATGAAGACAAAGATGAGAGGGAATGACTCAGGAGAGAAAAGAAGAAGACTTTATGCTGTGGTGGGTAGGTACTGGTAGAAGCACAGAAGCAAGCAAGGCTAAAACAACTTAAGGTCGCTATAGATCCTTACAGCTAGACGAAGCCTAACTGCGAGGTCACGCTGCCTCAACAGGCCTCACCTCCCTACGACGAAGACCGCAAAGCCCAGCAAGGGAGCCAAAATCCGCAGATCTCGTATATTCTACTATCGACAGAGTGGGCGACGCCGATCACGTCACGACGGTCGTGACCAGACCACTCTCCTAATGCGCCTGAGATCCTTAGGGGCCAATGTCTACTTGATTTTAAAGTTAGGCTCTTGATTAGTGTGATTTTTGGCGCCAAGGAAAGAGTGTTGAAATTTCCCACCTTATCTTATATGGGACACCCCTCCTTAATAGTGTTTTGGAGTCTTAATCTAGAAAGCAACTCTCCAAACAAACACTCAACTCACACTTGTTGCCATGCAATTCCTATTAACTAATGCATGGTCATACGAAATGCATGAATGAGAGTAGGAAATGCGTACCTCACGCTAGTACTCAACAATTGAAAGTAAAGCTAAAATAAAAGACAAACTACGTGCCCAAGTCAAGTATATGATGTATGACCTAAACAAGCAAGAATGTCTAATCTTTTGCTTTGGGTTTTAGTAGCCAAGTTGATTAAAAAGGGATTGATTATTGATCTGGGGAAAACTACAGATCAAAACATGCCAAATTGAGCCTCAGACAACTATATCCAATGTATAAGTAAACCAGAGAAAGAACAAAGAAAAGGGAGCTCACCAGACCGCCTGTTGGCGGCCTCAGGCCGCTGATTGGCGGTCAGTGTTGCTCTGTTTTCCTCCAAACTTCTACTGGTGACTTCCCTTGATATTTAGAGTCTCCTAAAACAAAGAAAACTACAAACAAACGATTAAATCCACTTGAATCGTCCAAACTAGAGACTAGACAAAATACCTCCCCGGCAACGGTGCCAAAAACTTGTTTAAATCGTTTAAAATATCGTAAGTGCACGACGTCATTGAAGACATGACAAATACGGGTCGATTCACGGGAGGTGAGTAGATTCTGGTTTTAACAAAATCAAGTAGCGGAAAGAGGGGAGAAGGAATTGCTTATACTAAACTAAACTACACTAAACTAGCACGAAACAAATAAAGAAGATGAAAGCATGAGACGAAATAAAACTAAACTAAGTAACTAATAAAAGCAAACTTGAAATCAGGAAGAGAAACCCCTGAGGGGTGGAGTGAGTGTACACATGCAATAAGATGGTGAAGAATGCATTCAATAGGTACAAATGTAAGTGTCTAATGATTATGACAAAACCTATCAATCCAATCACTACCTAGTTGATTAACATTGACAAACACAAGTTGGTTATTTCAAAACCTAAACAAGTATGGGAGGTGTCTAATAGTTGTGGCAAAACTCATCAAGTGAAGTATTCTACTCTAAACAAGCAAGCATATATTCACATTTATCAACACATTTCAAAATAAAACATTCATTTCCATTCTTTATTGCATGTATAAACATCATCTACACCCCCAAAGGGGGATGAAACTACTCACACATTATTAGACTAACATGCATATTAAGGAAAGAAAACATGTTAATTAATTCTATGACGATTAAAATAAACAAAGTTAACTAAGCATGCAAGAATTGAAAAAAGACAATACGAAGAAACTAACAAAACATCTTTTATTACTCACTCCCATTACAAGTAGCCTCTCTCCACCAAAGTTTTGCTCCAAGTCTACTACTTACTCCTAGTAGAGAGGATGACCACCAAGAGAGGAGATGTATTACAAAGGAGGAGGAAGAGTTCTATTTATAGCCATAGAAAAAGGTAACCTGGGACAATCCCCTGGTATGGGACTAATGGACTACAAAAATAGACATAAAACACTCTAATACATGACCCCACCCCCCCCCCCCCCCCTAAATCTTATAGGATCCGGAGAAGAACCGACCGCCAATTGGCGGTCTATGGACTCTGGATTGGGTCTGGATTTGGAGTGGGCTTGTCTGGCTTGATTTCTTCATGTGCGATGCACTCTAGTTAATTGTTGGAGTTTAGGCCCGAATTAAATTGTCAAAATATTCTTCATGATGGTGTGGAGTTTTTTTGATTTACTCGTTGGTCCTTTTGGTTTATATCCGGGTTATTCTGTTTTGCATCTCAGTCCATAAGTCTTACAACGCAGTCTTTTTTCTTGCTTTTAGGTCATTTTTGTGTCTCTTTTCTTCAAGTCTGTTTATTCCTGAAACTTAAACATAAAACTCGTTACATAACATTGTTTAGGTAAAAGATAATGGGTATAAGACACAAATGTTTGTATGATATGATGTCAATCAACTGTATCACTTTTTCTAGTTCTGGTGAACCGATGGTTCAAAATCTCAAATAGTCATACCACAATAATTTTCGCTAACTGTGATTCGGACAACACCTATCATAAAAATGTAAGAGAATGTTTGAGATCTCCAATGATCATCAAGAGAATTTTGATCGTTATAGAAGATGTGTGTCACCTTGTAGTAACCTTTCGACATCCAAGCTAAACTTCAGTGGTAAATGTGCTTTTGCATTTGACAGTTTTGGAATTCAATGGTCTTGTATGAATCCAACATTTCCTTTTACTTCAAGTATAATATGACATCGTCCCATAACTAATGCAATACCAAAGAGGATGTAGATGGGCACGAGAACATTCTATTTTCTTTTGTTTTACAAATTCTGATATTTTAATTAGTATAGTATGGGATTTTTTAAAATTGTTATAGTGTATTGAAATTAAACATAAGTCCCTACACTTACAAATCATATTTCATTTACAACACTTGTGTTCAATAGTTTGTTTAGTATGGTTAATTACCAACATCAACACATTCTAAAAAGAGGTTTTACTAAGGTAACACTTTACGTCATCAACTAATTTCACTTTACGTCATCATTGCACAAGTAATTGTCGTTATGTTAAATCGAAATTTATACTATGTTATCTTGACGGTGAGTCTTGTGCCAACCCAATAGGGGTGTACACAATCCAGTTTGGACATGAAGTTAGACCTGAATCAGACCAAGACCGGTGGCAAGTTTGGTCTCAGGTCCATGGAAATGCTTGATTTTAGGTTTTCGGTCCGGTCTGGGCAAGACCCAGAATATTCTCATTCAACCCAGTGACCCAAAAATTTTAAATAAAAAAATATTCATAGGTAAGACCCGGGCTTTTAAGCCTGGAATAAGCTCAAAATGGGGAGCCGAGTCTCACCCATGAAAAAAAAGTAAAAAATTGGGTCATTGATCTGGACCGGAATATTCAGGGTCTTGCATGGACGGTCCGGAAACACGGAATCAAGAATATCTAGCGATCAAAGAATGGACATGAATCCACCTTCTCGGTCTGATTCAGGTCCATACTGGATTGTGCACACCCCTACTGGGTTGACATGAGATACATTGTCAAAATGATATTAGTATAAATAACGATTTAACATGAAAACATTGTGACAAATACTGGTACAACGATGATATAAAGTGTTCCCCAGGGGATGGTGGGGCGGTCAAGGAGGGGGTTGTTGAAACGAGACTCTATTTCGAATCCCTGCCCCGCATGTTAATATCTTCCGATGCAAGCGATGGTTCGGTGAGTTACCCGATCGTAAAAAAAAACAAAAAAAACGATGATATAAAGTAGGGATATTTACACTGGTGAACTCGGAAAACATCGAAATTACGGAAATACACCCCAAAAGTTTGAATTTACAGTGGTGCACTCGAAACACTTATGAAATTACAATGGTGCACCTGTAACTGACGTCGTTAGCCTCCGTCACATTTAAGTTTGACGGACGTTTGATTACACCCTTTAATTACCCTTTAATTAAATGAATATTTACAGTAGTGCACTCGAAAAACATCGAAATTACGAGAATACACCCCAAAAGTTTGAATTTACAGTGGTACATTCGAAAAACTTATGAAATTACAATGATGCACCTGTAACTAACGTTGTTACGCTTCATCCAATTTAAGTTTGACAGACGTTTGATTACACATTTTAATTGAACCTGACCAGTTTAATTACCCAAATCCAATTTCATCCACCTCCCACTTCCATCACCCCAACCTCCCACTTCCATCGCTCATGAATCCCCCGTCCATCTCCCACTCAAAAATTGGACGTGTACCTATTGAAAATTGAGTCAAATTGCAGACAATCTTAAACAAAAACAAACTTAAGAATTTAGGTCAATTACACGTTTATTTGATAGGTACACGTCCAATTTTCGCAGAACCATAGGTAGGTTCACTAGTGCAAAATAGGCTTTACTCATCGCCAAATAGACGTCGGTTGTTACCATGGTCGACGTCTAGTAGGGAGAGGAAAACATAGACGTTGGTCGTTACCATGACCGACGTCCATGTTGTACTATAGACGTCGGGTATAGGAATAGCGCGTTTATCCGGCGTCTATAGGGTATAGATGTCGACCTATAGTCGTTGGTTGTTGGAATACCCTCTGCATCCGACGTCTATAGGGTATAGACGTCGGATGTTATAGATGTCCGACTTCTATACGCCCTGCATATAGACGTCGGGGTATATACTATAGGATTTCATGTTTAATTATACATATATATTTTCGAATTTTTATGTATAATAAGGATCAATTTTCAATTTTCTATAATTTATTTCATGCATGCATCAATTTGTTTCAATATCTAGTTTCAAAACTTTATTAAAACAAATATGGGCTCCGAAATTCATACCTAGAAGTTCTCTAAAACTTCTTGAAGATTCGGAGACGTTGGGGATGCTCCTCGCTGCGCCGGATGCCTCCGAGTATTCACCAAACTCTAAACAAGATCGGAGAGAGGGAAGCTAGTCTCTCAATCTCCGATAGGGTTTAGAATCCAATTACTAACCCCTCTTTAATTCTCTTGAGAAGATGATCTCTTAAGAACTAAATCTAAACTTAAGAATTAAGGGATTTTCGTGGAGAATAATGGAGAGAGAATTTGTGCACAAGAAATAATGAATTAGATTAATTAAGTAATGAAATAAGCTTGTATTTATAAGCTCTCTCCAAATTACCTATTCATGTGCAACCCCTTGCCCATGATCTCATGCAAAATTCCATCTAACCATCCATTATTTAATAATAAATAATATTAGCCACGAATTAAATCAATTATGGACCAATTCCATGCATGATCTAATTAATTCTTAAATTAATTCTGCTGAAAACCGTCTCGACCGGTCGATCGTTTCAAGGTTCGGTCGACCGCTAGTTTCGGTCGACCGTTCTATAACTCGGTCGACCATTCGTAATAAGAATTATTCCATTGCAATGTTCGGTCGACCGACCGATCACATTCGGTCGACCGTTCGAACAGATGAAAATTCCCTGTTATCGGTCGAGACACGTCCGGTCGACCGTTTACTGCCAACCGGTCGACCGTTTGAGCATTGTTCTGCAAACTTGTCAAATTTCGGTTTAACCCTTTCAAAATTTGACATTTCGGGATTAGTAGTAAATTCACAACTTATGTAACTTATTATCCTATGTAATGATCAATCATTACACCCCATAATATTTATATCACATATGAATTTAATTTAGATTCTAATTATGTTATTAATCACAACATAATTTTGATTTTGCTTGTTCACCCCATGTGTCATATTTTCTACATGAAACCCGACACATCTTATGAACTCAAAATCCCCATTTCTTGTTTCCCAGTTTTGTGGTGTGACCTATGGGAGGATCTAAACTAAGTTGGCAGTGATATTAAGAGCTTGATATCACAAGCTATAAGCGGTATCTAGCTACACATTATAACTCCCAATTAGTTAGATGTCTTAGTTCCACTCGAACCAAAACCCGATCCATTTAGTGATGGAGTGCACCACTTGTGTCCGTCCCTTGCCTCATGATATTAAGAATACACACAAAGTAGTATTGTGTCATCTTTGTATTAGTATTCATTTCTTGATCTCTTTAAGCTAGTTATAAATATGTGACTTAACTCAAATCACACTGTGCACATTACAACTTTGCTTTATCAAGGGGCCCACTAATATCATCACTCAATTAAGAGGGGCAATGCTAATCTTTTGACTAACTATCTTCTCCAACGAAAGTTATACTTAACCAACTAATGCCTTTACACTACACTCATCGATAGCTCAAGACACTACTCTAATTAAGAACTCCTTAAGCGATCAGATATAAGTCTCATATCAAAGGACCAAGGACACAGTAAAATATTAATGACACAGAAACACATTCCTATAATATTTTACTTGTTAGGTCAATTCGGTATACAAAAGTACTATTTTCCTCTTTTGTGTACCCGTGTTGTCACTCACTTGTAGAGCTACAATGATCTATGACCAACACGACAATCTTAACTCGCTAATTAATGTCCCATGTTAATTACCATGATTGCGAATATCTTTTGTTTTATGTAAACCAATATCTTCTAGAGCTCTACGGTTAAGGACCAAGAGTCTCTTCCTTAACACTTCTAAAAGACGAATAACATAAACAAGGAACAAAATGATTTCTCATTCAATTCTTAATAATTGACATTTAAAAGTAAAACTTTTAGAACACATTCCCTTCATATACGTCGGACATCTATAACATCCGACGTCTATAGGTCTTAAAGAAATCGAATAGACGTGTTTCTGTCATTCATTTCAAACAAAAAAACCCAACCAAACCCTAGCCGTCCTACGACCGATCTCCGACCAATCTGCACCGTCTCTGGCACCGCAGCGACGTCCCAACCTCTCCTACCCTTCTCCGGCCCTCTTCTCCTTCTTCCTCCGGCTTCCTCCACATCCTAACCAATGTATGTGTTAAGTTCGTTTTGTTGGTTTATTTTCGGATTTTTCTTATGGTAACGATTCTTTTCGATGTTAGTAAACTTCTCCTCCTGTTTATTGTTGGTGAATGCAACATTTCGATTTTTTGGTTTTAATCTTGAATATATTTGTATTTTCGTGATTTGGAGTTAAACTTAACATTTTGGTAATTGAAAATCGACTACCAAGGAGAGTCCTAAAGATAGTCTATTCTAAAGAAGAGTAAGGCTGGAAACACATAATATTGTGTTAGTTTGTAATCTATTTAATAGATATTATGTGGTTTCAATATTTGCATGCTTTAATTTGTACCCTTGCTCGATTCTTTATTAGGGTTGTAATCTATTCTAAAGAAGAGTAACGTTGACCAAAATATTACACACTGATTGTCTTGTGATATTCCAATGAACTTGCTTTGAGATGTTTGGTGATTCTTTTGAGCCATAAGCACTCCCAAAGTCAAGTTTAATTCTTAATTAGATAAGATTAACTAATCAAGCACCAAATAAATACACAATAGATAGTTTTTAGCATAATAACCCATTAGCAATAGAAAATGGATGATGCGACTTATTATATGTCAAATTTCTGCATTATCAGATATTTAAATCTAGAGCTCTAAAAAACACAATTTTTAGTATTTGTAAAACACTCTCGTACTTTTGTGTATAAATGATATGTAGTCATAAGATGAAGTTCATGTATTGATTAGTATGTCACTTGTCTTTATTAATTTTGAATCTTAAGTTCATTAATTTACCTTAGAACATGCACTTACATCTATTTAATAAACATTCAATTCTAAATTTTAAACGTATATTTAGTTACATGTTTATTTAGTTAAATGTTTATTTATGCTTAAGATATTCGTTTATTTAGAAAAGTTTTAATGTTTAACTCATCAACCCCCTTAAGCAACTTGGCCTTTAATAACCCAAAGCAAAAGATTAGATAATATTTTCTAAGCCGTTCATCATATAGGATTTGCATTCATCGTATTTATTATTTATTTACGATTTTTGTCGTAGAATGCTGGCGTAAGGTACGTAATATCTTTCACTCATCATTCATTAGAAAGCACGCATTAGTTAGTAGGAATTGCATTGGAACAAGAGTGAGGTGAGTGTTTGTTTGGTGTGTTGTTTGTTAGATTATGGTATGAAAAACACTTAGGGGGCAATCACTTATGGGAGATGAGGTGGGGGATTTCATCACCCTTTCCTTTGCCCAAAACCACTTAATAAAAGAGTCTTAATAAAATCAATTAGACATTGGCCCCTAGGATTTTCGGACGCATTAAGGAGAGGAAACCGTTTAAGACCGTTATGGCCTGAATGTCGTTCCCATCTAGTCTCCCTGATATTTTAGGAACCTCTGGGTTCTTGATTTCCTACAGATTAGTGGTCCTCGATGTTTAAGACCGTTTTGGCCTGAATGTCGTTGCCTATCTAGTCTCCCTGAGATATTAGGGAGCTCCGGGTTCTTGATTTCCTACAGACTAGTGGTCTTCGGTGGGACCTCGAAGTTAGGTGTCGTCTATTACTAAGGAGCTATAGTGGACTTTAAGCTTGTTTTGGCCTTGATTGCTTAGTTAGGTTTCTAACCTTCCTTATTCCCACGCTAGATTAAGAACTTCATCTCCTCTCCTCTGAGTCATTCTTTTCTCATCTTAATGTCTCTGAATCTTCTCATCTACGAACACATTCTTTTAAATTGAAATTTTATTTATTTTCTCCAATAATAACTATCATTTTTGTTAAAGTTTAGATTGAAATGGATCAAGAGTGGATTGTTTCAAACAGATTGAGTGATGAGTATGAGAATGGAGTGAATATGTTCTTAGAGGTTGCCAAAAAACATTCCAAGAAAATGAAAGACAGCGACATGTCGTATTGTCCGTGCAATAAGTGTCATAATATGTTAGTGCTGACTTTTCGAAAAATGAAATATCATTTGTTTGAGAAAGGTTTCGACCCAAATTACAGACGGTGGATATGACACGGCGAAAATGAATCATTTAGTCGTTCCAAGAATGATGGAGAAGACGTTAGTGTGGAAGATCACTTAGAGGAAATGGTTCAGGATATGGCTGAAAAGTTTTCGTCCAACCCCGATTTACTTGGTAATTTGTTGAGTGACAATGAGAAGCCGTTGTATAAGAATTGTACCAAATTCACTAGATTGTCAGCGGTGTTGAAGTTGTACAATTTAAAAGCTGGAAATGGTTGGTCCGATGTGAGTTTCACATCAATGTTGAAGTTATTGAAAGAGATGCTTCCAGATGATAATGAGTTGCCAGATAGAACTTATGATGCTAAGAAAGTGTTGTGTCATATGGGAATGGAATATAGGAAGATACATGCATGCACGAAAGTGATTGCTTAGTTAGGTTTCTAACCTTCCTTATTCCCATGCTAGATTAAGAACTTCATCTCCTCTCCTCTGAGTCATTCTTTTCTCATCTTAATGTCTCATTCTAGAGAATTGGCCCTCGACGGCGGTCCCTCATTTGGAAAGTTCACGGATGGATCTAGATGTGTTTTATGTGTCGAAGACCCTGATCGAAAATTAGTGGGACACGGGAACGTTTATAACATCTCCAGACACCACTTCACAGAGGTAGGAGAGGGAGAAGTGAAGGTTGCAGTTGAGAGTTGCTTAGATGTTGGTGATTTTGTGCCATTTTCGGAAGAATAGATTGTTACTCTCGGCGATGCTATCGGTGGGTTTGTGCGGTGACCTAGTTATTTAGTAGAGCTAAACGACAAACATGAGGTATAGTTTAACTTTGAAAGACTTTAAACTTCAAATTTGTTACCAATTGTATTTTAACGGTTGTATATATATCTGTAAGGTGTCAAGCCCCCGGAGAAAATGGTCAAACAACCAATCTTCGATCAACATTAATTCGCTTCCAAGTAGGTGCAAAATATTGTATCAATGTATGGTAGGTAGGGAAGCACAATCCTTAAGTACCTGGGAGTTGGAGGGGGATAAAGGGTTGCCTCTGGCTTTGTACGTCAACAAAGAGGATATCATGTAGTTCTTCGCGATCGATTTGTTGTGTATCATGATTATCGACGTGCAAATGAAGTAAGTGTTTTTTTGTATACAATGAAAGGTATTGAATAATTTTATCAAAACTGTAATAAAGTATAATTTTTATACTTGTAGACATCTTTATGACGCCAGAAGGTCATTCTTTCCCAACGATCAAGTATTTGGATTTATCAGTTCATCTACATATATATACGGGAATGACGATAAATCAGGTCAGCTTGGGACATTCTTTAAAGAAGAAGACAAAAGATATTATCTTCTCCCTTATCATGAGAGGTAAACTTTGTAATTCAAAATGGAATTTTATTTTGTAATAAACTTCTAATTATATATATAACTGGGCTCACTGGATGCTTGTCGTTGTATGCCCCACGACTAATTCGGCATATTGGTTTGATCCGTTGGGGTCGAATAAACCAAGGGACTCAATAAAGGAACTTCTAAATTTGTAAGTTCGTTTGTCGTGGGAAAAGTAATTCGTGGATTTTTATTAGTATTATTGAATGAAATTTTAACTTGTGCTACTCAGGGCAATTAAGGTTTACAGAGCTTTGGGTGACAGGAGAACAACCACAAAAGTAGGAATAACATGACATGGAATGAGAGTACGTTCTCTCCATTTTTTGTTAATTAAGTTAGGAACATAAATTTAGCAAATTTCTATGTTTGTAGTACTGGAAGCAGGTTGAAAATACAGAATGTGGTTACTACGTGATGAGATACATGGAGGAAATACTCGAATTGACAACTCAATATGTATGCCTATCCGAGGTAATGTAGATCGTTATTCAATTGTATAGTTCTAGTTTCAATGTTTAGTTATTAACATTCAACACACTTGTATTTTTTTGATAGGTTTTCCCAACAGGAGCTCGATGAAACTCACGACTGATGGGCATGCTATTTTATCAGAAACACGTTGATGAACTAAGAGGTTCTCCTGTCACTAGCATTTTTTGTAATTTAGTTAACAAGTGCACTTGTATTACAAACCTACAATTTATGTCTTAATATAATCGCCTCAATTATAGAATAAATGTCAATTGTTTATGAATTAATTGCAAGTGTGTTGAATGTCAATTGTGTATGCTTGTATGTTTGTGTTTGTGCATGTATGGTTATATGTTTGTGTTTGTGCATGTATGCTTGTGTGTTTGTGCTTATATGTACATGTGGATAAAAGTGTGAGCATATGTGAACGAATTTGGTGCAGGTTTTTTTTTGTCCAGGTTTAGGAATAGACGTCGGATGTATGTATTAGCTGACGTCTATTCCTCTGAAGAAAGGTATAGATGTCGGCTGTATGTAGACACCGACGTCTAAACTTAAAGAATAGACGTCGTCTGTTATTTCACCGACGTCTATACTTAAAGAATAGACGCTGGTCGTAAATAAAGGTCGACGTATATTCTTTAAGTATAGACGCTGATGTCTACATACATCCGACGTCTATTCTTTAGGAATAGACGTCGGATTATTGACATCCGACGTCTATTTATAGACGACGCACACATAGACGTCGAATTTGGGAGTGCTTATATCCGACGTATATACCTCAGTACATCCGACGTATATTCCCTTTTTCTGTAGTAGTGGTTGTCAAATTCTAAACCTTTGATCGGCACGGAAACACAAAACCCAATCCCAAACATGCACCATTGCAATAATTAATGGACATGTGGGAGGTGGAAGTGGGAGATGAATGGAAGTGTGAGGTTGAGGTTTGGGGCGATGTAAGTAGGAGGTAGATAAAATTGTATTTGGAGTAATTAAACGAGTCGGGTTTAATTAAAAAGTGTAATCAAATGTCTGTCGAACTTAAATTGGACGAATGGTAGCAACGATAGTTACGGGTGCATCATTGTAATTTCATAAGTTTTTAGAGTGCACCACTGTAAATTCAAACTTTTGAGGTGTATTCCCGTAATTTTGATATTTTCCGAGTGCACTACTGTAAATATTCCTTTAATTAAAGGGTGTAATCAGACGTCTGTCAAACTTAAATGTGACGGAAGTTAACGACGTTGGTTATGGGTGCATCCTTGTAATTTCGTAAGTTTTTCGAGTGTAATAGTATAAATATCCCTACAAAGTATTTACGTGCGGAAAACGAACCTTCGTTACTAGTTGAAGGAAAGGGAAAAAAAAGGCGAAAATCTCAAACAGACGCAAAAATCTCGCCCTCTTTCCATTCTATAAGGGTATTGCAATGGGGGAGAGCAAGAAGAACGGAATGAAGGCGGCGGTGGTGGTGTCGGGCGCGCTGTACTTCGCGTGGCTCACCATCGAGATCGCCTGCAAGCCCTTCCTCGACAGCGCCCGCGACGCCATCGCCAGGTCCGATCCCGACCACGACCTTGACCCCGACCAACCCCCCGTCCAAGGTAACCAAAAATCTGCTTCCGATTGACGATCCGACACATGTTCCTGTCGATTTTTTTTTAATTTGATGCAAAATACAACCAGTAAAGCTACGGTATTAGTAGGATTAGTGGTGGTTTGATTGATGATCTATTAGTCGGTATGGTATGAATGAAGTCTGATATTCCGTCTCTGCCTTAAATGTATTGTTTTGTGTAACTATCTTTTTTTGTCTGGTTTTTATCATTAATTATGTCCTTTTAGTACCGACCAGGAATAGTGTGACTATTTATTGTTGTATATGTAATTGTACTCATAATATTCCATTTCTATAGGGAATGGAATTGATATCAAGGCCTCTTTTGGTATCGATTCTGGAGAATCTGATTATCGATTGGGTTGAATTAAGAGATTCTCATTCGAACTCATAATCGTGTCAGAATAAGTGAGTTTTTGGATAGGAATTATTTCACTTAAAATCACATTACAATTTTAACCGCATCAAAGGTTAGAATTTTATCTAGTAGCTTTAATTTGAATATTGTTGCAACATCTTAAAATATTTGGTACAGTATAAACATACTCACATCTTTTACTGTAGTTATAAAATCAAGTAGACTCACCTAAAGCTCATCAACATTAACATAACCCCATTGCCTTAGAAGAGGCTCCCGCGTAAGCGAGGTTGGGGGTCGGATGTACGCAACCCTACCACGGTAAAACAGTGAGGTTGTTTCCGATTGACCCAAATGATGCAAATGTAACTGACCATCTGCGATTCCACAATAAATAATAAATGCAGTTCGTTTAAATAGTCATTTGATATAGTCCATGATGCTCCCAAATGTCAAAAAATAACTTAATCTTTGACACTATAGAAATGCACCTAAAACTCAAAATTATAAAATAAAAAAATCAACATGCACAGTTGTACATATCTCCAACCAGACAAGTTTGTAATAAGGTAAGTAACTAAAATCACAAATGTTTAATAACATATATTAAATGAATAACTAAACTTACAACTGGCAACTAGTATGAATACAAAGTAAATATTCTAAGTTGATGGGGGTATTGTGGGTATTTCTACCTTAAATCCATGGTATCCTAGAATCTTTTTTTTTACTATTTTCGAGAAGAGAGAACTTGTGAGAGCAGAGTTTTTAAGAATATGAATCTGATTCCGGTTTCAGAATCAATTCAGCCTGTTGGTGTTTTGGTAAAGTTGATTTTACTAACATATGGTTGGTGACTAACTGATTATTTTGAGAATCAATAACCAAACGCACCCTTCAGGGCGTTTAGATAGAGATTCTACGAAGAGGTTCTCCAAATTTTGTCAGGTAGAATCACATTGCCCTAACACCTAACACTTGGAATCAATTTCAAGTTAAAAAATCGATTCTACACCTAGAAGTTCTACTCTCACAAGTCTCTCTCATTCGAGATCGGAAAGAACCTGATTCTGGTTAGTAAAGCTAGATAGTAATGTTTATCTTATCCTACATGCAAATTCTAATTACATGGTAAACCATAACTTACAGAAGTATCCGTCTTCTTTCCACCATATTAGAGGGGAAAATATTGATGATGTGTATTCCTTCTCTCTTTTCTTCAGTCTTTTCACTCTTCTAATCCCGAATTCGTGTGATTAGTAAAGTTACGGAGATTTTTCTTGAAATTTGTGCGGTGAAATTTTAAGATATTGGGGTGAAGATGGTGGATGAGGAAGGTATAGATAATCCAGTAAATTCAACAAACGAAATAAAACTACAGCATCCAAACACATATTTTGTTTTTCTCTGAATTTTCAGCAAAATCAGATTCCTGATCGCATTCGATTAGTCTTATCCAAACGGGCCCTTAGTGTTAGTATGACGTCCAAAAAAACAACTGTGTGGTCGAATGATTAGTGGAGAGGAATAGGTTCTTTCTAATCTAAATGTGGTTGGAACTTCACATATGGTGCTAGTTGTGAGTTCGATCGATTATTTTGAATTTCTACCTTTTATCAATTCTCATAGTGCTATTATTTAGTCAATGATTAATGGCAAAAATTGGATCACTAACTAGTGGCTCTTCTGGTTTTGTTATCTACTAACCTGTAAAGCGAGTTATAAGTAGAAGAGGTCATGACTCATATGTGAAGTTAAGAGATATTGTTTTGTATTGGTTCATACTCTTCAAAACAGCGTGATAGTTGTTAAAAAAAATTATGTTGACATATCCACTATGTATGGGGGCATCAATTCCATGACTTTATTTTTGAAATCTTTTAGAAATTCATACGCTGTGATGGCCATGTATCCACAAATGTATATCTGTGTTAGGCCCCAAATAATCAAATGACAACAAAATTGTTATCAAGTTATTATGGGATCACATTTTCCCGTGATTTGGTACTCGTGGGACCATAATCAACGATTAAGTGCCTACTTATGCAATTACCCATTTGTAGTGTTAACGAGGGAAAACAACTTCACTGCCCATGATTTTGCCACTTGGTATCATTCATAAACGAGTGGGTAAGTTGGAATTTTAAACTGTCAATTAGGACGGATTCTGCAAAAAGATGGTGCATTTCTTACCCAAAAAAATTGGATCACCTAAGGTGAAAAACGCATTATCTCATTCCATTCATCTCATATAAGACTACAATAGATAGGGCGAGTTTTGCCAACTTCACCAAGGATATGATTAGTACCTAAGAAGTTTGTGAAAGTCTGAAACTTTTCACTCCCATAACTTCTCATTTTAGATTGGAAGCTCAGCATGTCAATCTAAGCACATGTTTTCAAGTTTTGAAAATTTACTAGATCTCGAGTTCCAGATTTTTTACAGTATGTCAACTTACCAATCACCTACAAGTCATTCTAGAGTTCGCCTTTACCTTGAAGTTTTTTTAGTACCACTCGTATCCTAAGAGTATTTTGGGATATGGAATTGATGTTGGATCTTGGTGTTCTCTCAAATTGAAAATTAGATCTTATTGAGCTTGACTTGCAAAATGCTGCAAATGAAAATACGAAAATCTACAAGTCTTTTGTAAACTATATCATAATCAAAGCAATACCTATGGGACATTGACTACCCTCCAATTATAATGAATACCTATGATTGTTCCAACTTGACCTCTCCATTTCTTTAGTAATTAATACAGATATTAAATTGGAAATATATGCTAAACTATCAAGACACCTAGGGATCTTCAACCATTTAGACAAAATTTGATACTTACTCAAATAAACTTTTACTCAATTAATAGGGAGTCATTCTCTTCGATTACTTGAGGATCAAGTGTTTTCGGCATAATTTAGATTTCAATATAATAGAAACTCAAAACCGTAGATGTTAATATATAAAATCAGTTAACTTTGTACGTTGAAAATAATAAAGTTTGAATATATTTTTAATAGGAAAAAAATAAGGAAAAAATAAAAACATTTTAAAAACACACTTTCTTTTAACTTATATGAAATAGGTTTCAAATAATTTGTGATTATCGACATGCATGAATTGCTCAAGTCATAAATACAGAGTAAAATCTTGATTTATACTCAGTTTCTCTCTTCGTCATGTCAGATCACCCCATCCACCCAAAAAAACACAATAACTACGTCTGGGCTACCCCACCCACCTTACTCTCTCTTTCCTCCACATCATTGCTTAATTAAATAATTTTAATTCTTACACCACATTTAAAAAATTACATTTTACATAATTCTAATTCTAATTACGTAATAATTATAATTGACGAAATCATCAACATAACCCCAATGCCTCAGAAGAGGCTCTCATCTAAGCGAGGTAAGGGGGGTCGGATGTACGCAACCCTACCACTGTAAAACAGTGAGGTTGTTTCCAATTGACCCAAATGATGCAAATGCAACTGACCATCTGTGATTCCACAATAAAAGAAACACAGATCATTTAAATAGCCCTTTGATATAGTCCATGATGCTTCAAATGTCAAAAAACAACTTAATCTTTGACACAGTGGAAATGGACGAAATGATTAATATTAATAATTAGTAATTAACATTGATAATTAGTATTAAACCACGGAAAATTTTAGTAATTAAAATTAGAAATGCACAGTAAACGCGTGCAACTAAAGTAGTCCGCGTGAATGCACAAAAAACAAGGCTAAAAGTTCATTAGGCCCCGAATACAACACCGACGTTCTAGAACTTGCATAACAAATTGCATACAACGCCCAAGTGAGAGAAGAATGTTTCTCCAGGCAGAAGGAATTAGCGGAGTGTAATTTTCAAAGACATGTTAAAAACTAAGTTCGACATGCTTCACTCTATGATGAAAAAGGACAACCTGTCAGAGCGGAATCAAAAATCGATTACGAAACTCATGGACTGGGCGGAAGAGAATGGTTTTATGTAGTTTGTTAGTTCATATTAGTTCGTATTTCGTGTAGTTTGATATATTTTGTATTTCGTACCGCTCCGTATTTACGTGTATTTTGTATTTCGTACCGCAATGTGTTGTGTTCTATGATGTTTTAGTTTTAATATATTTTCTAATTTGAGCATTAAATATGGATTTATCTTTTATTTGAGCATGAAATTTGATGTACTATATTTTTCAAATTAATAACATCAAAAATTATCACTCCACGTTATTAAAAAATACCCAATACATTATCAATTTCCTCTAATAACAAATCCTCCACTAAAAAATAAAAAATAGACGAATTGAGGGGCAACACGTGCCCCCACTCGAGTGCGCCCCGGGCGTCCATTCGAGAGCTCTGACGCCCACCCAGGCATCCATTCAGGCGTCGGAGCTCTCGAATGGACACCCGAGGCGCACTCGGGTGGGGGGCACGTGTTCCCCCCCATTGGTCTTTTTTATTTTTTATTTAGTTTATTGGAGGATTTGTTATTATAGGTAATTGATAATGTATTGGGTATTTTTAGTAACGTGGAGTGATAATTTTGGATGTTATTAATTTGAAAATATTTTAAATTTATACAGTACATCGAATTTCATGCTCAAATAAAAGATAAATCCATATTTAATTCTTAAATTAGAAAATATATTAATACTAAAACATCATAGGAACAACACATTGCGGTACGAAATATAAAGTAGACGTAAATACGGAACGATACGAAATACGAATACATGAAATACAACAAACTACACATAATATAAACTACACAAAATACAAACTAATATGAACTAACAAACTATATGAAATCATTCTCTTCTGCCCAGTCCATGAGTTTCACAATCACTTTTTTATCCCGCTTCGACGGGTTGTCCTTTTTCATCAGAGAGTAAAGCATGTCGAGCTTAGATTTTTTTAACATGTCTTTAAAAATTACGCTCTGTTAATTCCTTCTGCTTGGAGAAACCTCTTCTCTCACTTGGACGTTGTATGCAATTTGTTGTGCAAGTTACAGAACGTCGATGTTGCCTTCGGGGCCTAATGAACTCTTGTTTTTTGTGCATTCACGCATATTCTGTGCATTCACGTGGACTTTCGTTACACGCGTTTACTGTACATTTCTAATTTTAATTACTAAATTTTTCTGTGGTTTAATATTAATCATTTCGTCAATTGGAATTATAACGTAATTAGAATTATGTAAAATGTAATTTGTTAAATGTGGTAGAAGAATTAAAATTGTTTAATTAAGAAATTATGTGGAAGAAAGAAAGTGTAAAGTAAGTGGTGGTAGCTTAGGCCTGATGTGGAACAAAAAAACATTCATGGCCAAAGCATGAATGTTTTTTTGTTTTTTCTTCCTGATGTCCACTCAAATCACATTAAATGTGTTTCAACTCAGCACGTTCTCTCTCTCCACCCAAATACAAATATGATGACACTCTTTCTTTCTTCTTCATTCTTTCTCTCCAGAATAAATCACCATTTCTAGCAAGATATTATGTCGAAGAAGCGTCTGATGCCGACTCCCAGGATTCTTCACAACGTAAGCAGCGTGAATGGGACGGTGCGAAGACTTCCCGATGTTCTTGTCAGCGTTAGCATCTTGAATGTGACGATCCAGTGGTGAAGACTTCGCACCACAACATCTTTGCTGCATTGTTGGGGTAAAATATACAGTGGGAGGTTTGTTGAGTTTGTGTGGGGGTGGCAGGGGGCGGCAATAATGATTCGTTTATTCCGACAATAATGAAACCATATATTATTCCGGACTGCAAATACACTTATTCAGGACTGCAAATACACTTATTCCGATTCCGGACAGCAAATACACTTATTCCGGACAGCAAATCCACTTATTCCGGACAAACTTTATGTTCCGTTTCTGGACACACTTTATTCTTAAACCGGACAACAAATACACTTATTCCGGACAACAAATACACTTATTCCGGACAGCAAATACACTTATTCTGGACAAACTCTTTGTTCCATTTCTGGACACACTTTCTTCTTATTCTGGACAACTAAACTTATTCCGGACTGCAAATACACTTATTCCGGACATCAAATAAACTTATTCCGGACAACAAATCAACTTATTCCGGACAAACTTTATGTTCCGTTTCTGGACACACTTTATTCTTAAACCGGACAACAAATACACTTATTCCGGATAACAAATACACTTATTCCGGACAGCAAATACACTTATTCCGGACAAACTCTATGTTCCGTTTCTGGACACACTTTCTTCTTATTCTGGACAACTACACTTATTCCGGACTGCAAATACACTTATTCCGGACATCAAATACACTTATTCCGGACAACAAATCAACTTATTCCGGACAAACTTTATGTTCCGTGTCTTGACACACTTTATTCTTAAACCGGACAACAAATACACTTATTCCGGACAACAAATACACTTATTCTGGACAACAAATACACTTATTCCGGACATCAAATACACTTATTCCGGACAACAAATCAACTTATTCCGGACAAACTTTATGTTCCGTTTCTGGACACACTTTATTCTTAAACCGGACAACAAATACACTTATTCCGGACAGCAAATACACTTATTCCGTACAACAATATACACTTATTCCTGACATACACATAACGTAAACTGGACAAACACATAATGTAAACTGCACACACACATAAAGTAAACTAGACAAATTAAGTTGATCCAACGTAAAACTTGAAAACAAATATTTTATTATGATAAGTGTGGGCTCTGCACGAATAATGAGACTGCACGATGTCTTAGGGTCTGCACACTGTCTTATCTGTGTATTGGGAAATGAATCGTTCAACTTAAAGAACCGGCGTTTTTTAAAAAGACAAAAACGCGCGAAGAGAAATTTCGCTGACTGGACGCTGACTCAAAGAAAAATATCTGAGTTGTACAGATCCACGTAAGGCGCGTCCGTGACGCGCGTGTCCGTCTATCACGGCTCTTAAAAAAGGAAATGTTTTATGAACGCAGCGCGTCACGGACGCGCTCTACGTGGATATCCATGTCAACCCTTACGTGGCCAAAGCATGAATGTTTTTTTGTTTTTTCTTCCTGATGTCCACTCAAATCACATTAAATGCGTTTCAACTCAGCACGTTCTCTCTCTCCACCCAAATACAAATATGATGACACTCTTTCTTTCTTCTTTATTCTTTCTCTCCAGAATAAATCACCATTTCTAGCAAGATATTATGTCGAAGAAGCGTCTGATGCCGACTCGCAGGATTCTTCACAACGTAAGCAGCGTGAATGGGACGGTGCGAAGACTTCCCGATGTTCTTGTCAGCGTTAGCATCGTGAATGTGACGATCCGGTGGTGAAAACTTCGCACCACAACATACTTGCTGCATTGTTGGAGTGCCCATGACAAAAAAAGAAGAAAGAAGAAAGAAAGAGTTTCATCGACCGCCCCATTCACGCTGCTTACGTTGTGAAGAACCCTGGGAGTCGCATCAGACGCTTCTTTGAAATAATATCTTGCTCGAAATGGTGATTTATTCCGGAGAGAGGTACAACGCTCCGTGGTGAAGACTTACGTCTGTTCGGTTTATGTCGTACATCTCTCCGTAATAAATCACCATTTCGAGTAAGATATTACGTCGAAGAAGCGTCTGATGTCGACTCCCAAGGTTCTTCACAACGTAAGCAGCGTGAATGAGATGATCATGTTTAAGTCTTACATCTTCTTTCCGATTTACTGGGAAAATATATATTATCTTTGTAATTTGTGTGTGTTTGTATTGTTTGTTTGTGTGTGATTTACTGGGAGAAGATATATTATTTTTGTAATTTTTGTGTGTTTGTGTTTGTGCTTGTATTGTTTGTTTGTCTTTGTGCTCTCATTATATCTTATTGTGTAATAGTTATCATCAATAATATGTACCATCAATATCTCATTGTGCTCTCATTGTATCTACATAAACAGGACAAACTTTCTACATAAACTGGACAAACATTCTACATAAACAAGACAAACTTTGTACATAAACAGTACAAACTTTCTACAAAAATAGGACAAACTTTCTACATAAACAGGACAAAACAGCACAAGCTTTCTACATAAACAGGACAAAACAGGACAAACTTTCTACATAAACAGGACAAACTTTCTACATAAACAGGACAAAACAGGACAAGCTTTCTACATAAACAAGACAAAACAGGACAAACTTTCTACATAAACAAGACAAACTTTCTTCCTAAACCGGACAGGAACTACACTTATTCCGGACAACAAATACACTTATTCCGGACAAACTTTCTGTTCCGTTTCTGAACACACTTTCTTCTTATTCTGGAGAACTACACTTATTCTGGACTGCAAATACACTTATTCCGGACAACAAATACACTTATTGCGATTCCGAACAACAAATACACTTATTCCGGACAGCAAATACACTTATTCCGGACAAACTTTATGTTCCGTTTCTGGACACACTTTATTCTTAAACCGGACAACAAATACACTTATTCCGGACAACAAATACACTTATTCCGGACAGCAAATACACTTATTCCGGACAAACTTTATGTTCCGTTTCTGGACACACTTTATTCTTAAACCGGACAACAAATACACTTATTCTGGATAACAAATACACTTATTCCGGACAACAAATACACTTATTACGGACTGAAAATACACTTATTCCGGACAGACACATAATGTAAACAGGACAAACACATAATGTAAACTGCATACACATTTTCTTCTTATTCTGGACAACTACACTTATTCCGGACTGCAAATACATTTATTCCGGACAACAAATACACTTATTCCGATTCCAGACAGCAAATACACTTATTCCGGACAGCAAATACACTTATTCCGGACAAACTTTATGTTCCGTTTCTGGACACATTTTATTCTTAAACCGGACAACAAATACACTTATTCCGGACAGCAAATACACTTATTCCGGACAAACTTTATGTTCCGTTTCTGGACACACTTTATTCTTAAACCGGACAACAAATACATTTATTCCGGACAACAAATACATTTATTCCGGACTGTAAATACACTTATTCCGGACAGACACATAACGTAAACAGGACAAACACATAATGTAAACTGCACACACACATAAAGTAAGCTAGACAAATTAAGTTGATCCAACGTAAAACTTAAAAACAAATATTTTATTATGATAAGTGTGGGCTCTGCACGAATAATGAGACTGCACGATGTCCTAGGGTCTGCACACTGTCTTATCTGTGTATTGGGAAATGAATCGTTCAACTAAAAGAACCGGCGTTTTTTAAAAAGACCAAAACGCGCGAAGAGAAATTTTGCTGACTGGACGCTGACTCAAAGAAAATATCTGAGCTGTACAGATCCACGTAAGGCGCGTCCATGACGCCTTCGTCCGTCTATCACGGCTCTAAAAAAATTGAAGATGGGACTAGCATTAAGTAATTAATAAGTAACTTTAAATGATCGTGTGCTTTTAAGATAACTAGTTTCGCCATGAGAAGTATAGAAATTAGGCATTGTAATTAATAAGTAACTGGTAAGGTAGAACTACTCGATTCGGATTTGATTTTTCATCTTCTTAAAGTTCACTGAATTGTCGGTTATGATTCCCCAATTAATTGTAGGATCGTGTGGGTTATGGGTCCACTAATCACTTTTAAGCTAATCACCTATTGAACCCTAATTAACTACTTGGTTGATCGATCAAAGAAATGCAGCAGAAATTAAACTAAATCAAACACAAGTAGAAAGTAATGCAAACCACAAAGAAGACACGTCGGTTTTTATAGAGGTTCGGCCGCGCCTACGTCCTCTCTTGCAAGCCCCTCTCGAATCTCCGTTCGAGCCCCTCTTGCGTATTCACTATGCCTCCGCGTTCCGGGCCGGGAGCAACGCCTTTTACAAGTCTTCAAGCTCGCGAACAACCCTCGCCGAGCTTGGCACCACCTCTCACAATCCGAGAGGAACACTTCGGGCTTTCACCGAAATCCTTGCTTCTTGTCTTGGGCTTTCACCAAGACCCTTGCTCTCTTTACAACAAATGTAACCTTGAGTGAGATTCACTCTCTAATAGAGCACACTTTGAGTAGGATGAGTATATGATCAAATGTGTGAAGTTTTAGGCTTATGGAGTGTAGAATTGGGAGCTTTGAGGATTGAGGTTTCTCTCTAATGTATTGGGACAATTGGAGTTGGAGAGTTGTGTTAACAAGTCTTGATCCTCTATTTATAATCTCCTAAGGTTTTCTAGCCGTTGGGGATAGATTTGATTGGGTTTTGTGCAAGATACACAAAGCAGAAAATCAGGCTGCAAATCTGTCCAGAACCAGTCGACCGAAACTAGTAAACCGGTCTACCGTTAACTTGATTTCAAAGAGAAAGGTCGAACAAAAGAATATTCGGTCGGACAAACGAGCTATAACTTAACTCTACTTAAGTGAATCGGTCGAATCAAAGTATGGGGCGGTCGACCGAAAAGGGGATTCGGTTGAGACAAGGTCAATCGGTCAAACGAGAAATGTGTCGACCGATAGCAGGGAATTTGGTTTCTGAAAAATATGTTCAACCGGTCGACCGAAACAAGGTCTTCGTTCGACCGGTTACCGAATGTATTTTGGGGTTAAGTTTGTTTTATACGAATACGACCGTTATAAGAATACGACAAGGAAAACGGCCATATTAAAATCCGGGATCGGTCGACCGAAAAGGTAGAACCGGTCGACCGGTAGAGTTCGGTGAAATCACTGTGGAGAGTCTGTTATAAACCGGTCAAACTGAGAACTGGTTCGGTCGACCGGTGCACACAGGAAATCTGGGTTTAGGTTTTAAGTGATTTCCGACTAAGGTTTGGGTGATCTAATGAAATCCAAATTAGGTGAAATTTTGTGTGTGACTTCTCTAAGGAACCTAGTGTGTGAATACATGCATATTAGCTTAAGTTATGCTCAATTCACATAAGTTCCTAATACTCAAAGAAAGGTAAAATTACATGTCTTCAATCCTAGCTTGATTACATGTCTTGACTTGATTTTTCTTCTTTCTTGAGTCTTGATCACCTGTAGAGGTTAGCACAATACAATATATATGCAATGCAATATGTGTGCTACTCTACATCATCATAATTAAGATTAGGTTAATTAAATCATCAAAACATAGATTAAGGCCAAAAAGCCAACATTAATACCAACGGTGTGATTGATTCGTAGAAAGTGACGATCAAAATGGAAGTAAAAGTACAAAAATTTAAGTAATATATTTATTGTTGGATTTCTAGTTTCAGGATTTGTTATGTAATTTCTCACACAAAATCTTTTTGGAACTAGAAGTCTATTTCCCTCGCTTAGATGAACGATACTTGTTTCTCAGTTGTGTGTCTAGATTTTTGTTATCTTAACTTTGCAAGGCTACAAAGTGTAAACTTCGATGGTTATATATATATACATATATAGATACACTACTACAGAAATGAGAATATACGTCGGATGTACGGGCTATATACGTCGGATATAAGTACTCCCTGATCCGACATCTATGTGTGTGTCGTCTATACATAGACGTCGGCTATACTATACCCGACGTCTATGCCTAACGAATATACGTCGGCTATACGTAGACGTCGACGTTTATTCGTTAACGCATAGACGTCGATCTATACAATAACCGACGTCTATTCTTTAGGGATAGACATCGGTGAACTAACAGACGACGTATATTCTTTAGGGATAGACGTCGGATTCCACATAAAGCCGACGTCTATTTATTTCTTCAGAGGAATAGACGTCGGCTAATAACAAAAGTCGTCGTCTATTCCTAAACCTGGACAAAAAAATAAATAGCATCCGACGAAATTGTTTTTAGTCGTCGTATTCGTGTACATACAGCTGCACCAAATTCGTTCACCTATAAATTTGTTCACCAATAGTCACAATTTCATCCACATATACATACAAGCACAAACACACAAGCATACATGCACAAACACAAACACAAACATACAATCATACATTCACAAACATACAAAGCATACACAATTGACATTCAACACACTTGCAATTAATTCATTCTAAAATTAAGGTGATTATATTAAGGCATAAAGTGTAGGTTTGTAATACAAATGCACTTGTTAACTAAATTACAAAAAATACTATTGGCAGGAGAACCTCTTAGTTCGTCAGCATGTTTCTGATGAAATAGCGAGCCCATCGGTCGCGAGTTTCATCGAACTCCTGTTGTGAGAAGGGATCACTACTTTTTGGGAAAACCTATCAAGAAAATACAAATGTGTTGAATATTAATAACTAAATATTGAAACTACACAACTATACAATTGAATAACGATCTACATTACCTCGGATAGGTATACGTCTTGAGTTGCCAATTCGAGGATTTCCTCCATGTATCTCATCACGTAGTAACCGCATTCCGTATTTCCAACCTGCTTCCGGTACTACACTTTCTTTGCATCATAAGTTCTATCTGGCAACTCATTATCATCTGGAAGCATCTCTTTAACTAACTTCAACATTGATGTGAAACTCACATCGGACCAACCATTTCCAGCTTTTAAATTGTACAACTTCAACACTGCTGACAATCTAGTGAATTTGGTACAATTCTTATACAATGACTTCTCATTGTCACTCAACAAATTACCAAGTAAATCGGGGTTGGACGAAAACTTTTCAGCTATATCCTTAACCATTTCCTCTAAGTGATCTTCCACACTAACGTCTTCTCCATCATTCTTGGAACGACTAAATGATTAATTTCATCGTGCCATATCCACCGTCTGTAATTTGGGTCGAAACCTTTCTCAAACAAATGATCTTTCATTTTCCGAAAAGTCAACACTGACATATTATGACACTTATTGCATGGACAATACGCCATGTCGATGTCTTTCATTTTCTTAGAATGTTTTTTGGCAACCTCTAAGAACATATTCTCGTTCTCATACTCATCACTCAATCTGTTTGAAACAATCCACTCTCGATCCATTTCAATCTAAACAGAGGCAAAAATGATAGTTATTATTGCAGAAAAGAAATAAAATTTCGATCTAAAAGAATGTGTTCGTAGATGAGAAGATTTGGAGACATTAAGATGAGAAAAGAATGACTCAGAGGAGAAGAGATGAAGTCCTTAATCTAGCGTGGAATAAGGAAGGTTAAAAATCTAACTAAGCAATCAAGGCCAAAACAAGCCTAAAGTCCACTATAGGTCCTTAGTAATAGACGACGCCTAACTTCGAGGACCACTAGTCTGTAGGAAATCAAGAACCCGGAGGTCCCTAATATCTCAGGGAGACTAGATGGGCAACGACGTTCAGGCTGAAACGGTCTTAAACATCGAGGACCACTAATCTATAGGAAATCAAGAACCCGGAGGTTCCTAAAATCTCAGGGAGACTAGATGGGCAACGACATTCAGGCCATAACGGTCTTAAACGGTTTCCTCTCCTTAATGCGTCCGAAAATCCTAGGGGCCAACGTCTAATTGATTTTATTAAGGTTTTTTTATTAAGTTGTTTCTGGGCCAAGGAAAGGGTGATGAAATCCCCCACCTCATCTCCTATAGGTGACTGCCCCCTAAGTGTTTTTCATACCTTAATCTAACAAACAACATACCAAACAAACACTCACCTCACTCTTGTTCCAATGCAAGTCCTACTAACTAATGCATATTTTGTAATGAATGACGAGTAAAAGATAGTACGTACCTTACGCCAGCAATCTACGACAGAAATCGTAAAATGTATAATAAATACGATGAATGCAAATCCTATATGATGAATGACTTAGCAAATATTGTCTAATCTTTTGCTTTGGGTTGTTAAAGGCCAAGTTGCTTAAGGGGGTTGATGAGTTAAACATTAAAAAATTTCTAAATAAAAGAATATCTTAAGCATAAATAAACATTTAACTAAATAAACATGTAACTAAATAAACGTTTAAAATTTGGAATTTAATGTTTATTAGTGTCGCATTTGAATCCAAGTTACAAGTAATTGTTTCAAAATTACTTTAGATAATTCAGATTAAAAAAAGTAAATACATGTGAGAAACTAAAAACTCAGGATTTTAATCAAATAGAAACATTTGATCCATTTAAAATTTCAACAACAATATTTGAACAACATGTTAACAACATTTTAATCCATTTCAATAGCAACATTTTAATTCATTTCAACAGCAACATTTCAACAACAACATCACCATTTGAATCCATTTAAAATTTCTACCATAATTTTATATTATGCATTTATCAACCAAAACCAAATCAAATAGAAAACCAAAATGTTAAGTTTAACTACAAATCACGAAATACGAATATATTCAAGATTAAAATCAAAAAATCAAAATGTTGCATTAACCAACAATAAACAAGAGGAGAGGTTTACTAACATAAAAAAGAATCGTTATCAGAAGAAAAATCCAAAAATAAACCAACAAAAACGAACTTAACACTTACATTGATTAGGATGTGGAGGAAGCCGGAGGAAGAAGGAGAAGAGGGCCGGAGAAGGGGAGGAGATTCGGTCGGAGATCGGTCGCGGAGGAGATTCGGTTGCGGGATGGCTAGGGTTTGGTTTGGTTTTTTGTTTGAAATGAATGACAGAAACGCGTTTGTTCGATTTCTTTAAGACCTATAGACGTCGGATATTCTAGATATTCGACGTCTATACCTCGACGTCTATATGCAGGGAGTATAGACGTCGGCCATCTATTACAACCGACGTCTATAGGTCGACGTCTATACCTATAGACGTCGGTTTCAGAGGGTAATCAAAACACCGACGTCTATGGGTGGACGTCTATACCCTATAGACGTCGTCCATAGTAACGACCGACGTTTATTCCGTCCTCTCCCTACTAGACGTCGGTTTGTCTAACGACCGACTTCTATGGGGCGACGAGTAAAGCATATTCTGCAATAGTGATAGGAATTCTCTAGTAAATCCAGAACTTAATTTTTCTAAATTAAGCCCCCACAATATTCATTACTCATTTCAAATTGTTAGGTATATTATGAAAAAAACGATTATGCTAATGAATGATGAGATTAACTGTAAATAAGATCTAATGGTAAGATTGTAGGAGGTTCAAACTAAATTTGATGAGTCCTGAGCTCACTAAAACTTGACCCTATATATATATACACGTACATATATACATATATATATATGTATATATATATGTATATCTTCACTTTTTTTTTGAATGACCATATAATTTGAACTCCCACCGCTAACGCTTTGCTTGTGGTTACGATAATCGTTGAATGTCTCGAAAAGTACCTTTCTGTCTATGCAGCAATAAAAATTACACATATAACAGCATATCAATACAAATTTTCAGAAGAAAAAAGCAGCATAAGAATACGCAAATGGATCTTCATCTAGAGAACGATCACTCAATAGTTCAGCATATCGCCAAATAAACAAGCCAAAGAAGCATATATAAGAGACATAATTAACTGTGAATTTCAAATACAATTTAATTTCAAGAGATGCACAAGCGAATTAGTCCCTTTGGGCTACGACATGGGTGTGGTTGTGCATATCTTTTATACTATGATTTCAAAACATACTCGATCAGTTGATTGATCATCCATTATTCGATGTCGTGATATCATGTACTTACGTTCAACTAGTAGTATATCTTTACCGACGGATACCTTCCGTTAGTGAAACCTCTTATTGTTGTAGTATCAAATAATGGACGAACGAGAAACAATAGATAATGAGACTCACATTCAAGACAAGATAGCGAATATGTTCACAGATCCAATGAAACATGCAAGCAAGTTCTTAGCTGTTCGATTCGGAGCCCTTTGTGTCATCGAAATTCATCTTATAACTATACGAGTCATAAGTAAACACCTTACTTGTAGTTCCGGCACCGGAGCCAACAACCAACCGCCGGAGCTCCGACCGGATCTTGTGCCACATGTGCCGAAAGCTGCCTCCTTTGCTTTGGGACCCCAACATGGGGTTGTCTTCGTCGTCGTTAACTTCGATATCGTGTGCTTTTCTGGGGAGAAACCAACCTAGTCCCCATTGCCACCACCGCCGGAGGGAGGAGGAGGCGAGGTTGGATGGGAGGGATTGACATCGGCGTAACGGGAAGGAGAAGCGGGTGGAGGAGGAGTATGAGGATAGTCTCCGCCGGAGCGGCCCGGGTTGGGAGATTGGAAGGTCTTCTTTCATGTTGAACTTGAAGAAGAAATAGAACGTGAATATGTGATTATGGACAAGGTTTCTTTTGCTTTGTTAGTTGCCTTGTGGTTATGGTTTGTTGATTAGTGGTGTCTCGTTAAGCATTGGGAACTAGTCGTGCTAATTTCAAATGGTTGGGTTTATTTGCATTAATCTCTTACCTTTTGGATGTATTATTACCAATCTTTTAAATCGTATTACGTATAAATGTATATTTTTTTCTATTAAACTTAGGAGGCGGCCTGCTTTAGTTGAAGTGCGATTGTTAATTCAAGACTAGAAATTCACTTGTGTAATGTGTTTGTCGGGAAAAGTATCTCAAGTATTCCACGAGGTATCTCATTTCCGTGTCAATATATTTGATGACATTGTGCTATGGTTTGAGACTGTACCAGCAAATCTAAAATGGAGTTAAAGTCATGTATTGTGTGTTGAACGTAAAGAAAAGATTGACCAACCAATTCCGTGACATGCCCATTTTTATTACGTTAATAGGATGTGTATATTAGTATAAAAAAACAATTTTCCGTCGCTTCTTTCCTAAAGTGGGGAAATTGTGATCTATATATATGTATCAAAATCAAGGTATCAATGAGAGAATTACCCTAAAGAAATGGGAAAACGTGAGAGGAGGTCAAGTGAGATGGATGAGATAATTTCAGGATTGCGTTTGGTGGGTATCTATCATCATCACAATCTCATGTGTTGAAATATAAACTGCTCCACAAACGGTCATCACAGCCATATATGGACACACATCCTCAATCAAGCAAATCATTCATCCAGCAAATCTTCACCAAAGGCAACACAACATTCACTCATCAAATGACAACGGCTAGATCTTGTATTAGGAAATAAACCAAACTCATATATATACATGTATCCGTATTATTTTAAAATCATATATACAAAAATCATACATACACAATTTCTTCATGGTATCAGAGCAATAACTGGGACTCAGAAAAAAAGGGGAGTCTCCTCACCGGTGACGGTCTCCGACCATCCCTCAGAAACAAACCCACCAACATCATCACAGTCCCACCCACCTTCCGCTTCACCACCAAAACCAAAACAAAATCCACCAAAACCGATCATCACTGGTCAATCAAACCTCAGAAAAAAACCCTAACACCTGAGAAGGGGTTGACATAAACGACATCCATACCTTCATCATGGCCGAAGGAGCAGCACACAACCCTCAAAGGTTGACCACCCAGCTCCTAACAGGGGCGAACTACCTCTCATGGGCACGCTCAGTAACCCTTTCCCTCAGTGGCAAGGGGAAGCTGGGTCACATCACCGGAAAAACGCCAAAACCGAACACCAACAGTACACAACAAGAGGAGTGGCAGACCGCCGACCACCTCGTAATGACGTGGATACTAAGCTCCATGCAACCAAATATCGGCGAACTTTTCATCTACTCAGACTCCGCCAAAGAACTGTGGGATGCCGCCCACGAGATGTACGGCCAACAAAAAAACTTCGCACATACATTCAGAATCAAGCAAGAAATTGGACAAACCAAACAAGGGCAAAAATCCGTCACCGACTATCGAGGAGCACTCAAGAGCCGATGGGACGAGCTGGGTGTTTACGAACCACCTAGCATCGACCCGAAGGTTCTCCAAGAGCGGCTCGACCAGAACAGGATCTACCAGTTCCTGGTAGGGCTCGATTCAAGTTTCGAAGCACTCAAATCACAAATATTGCTATCATCAGAGCTTCCGCCCTTCAACACAGTAGTCGCCATGACCCAACGAGAAGAAACAAGACGACAAGCCATGACACAACCCACCGAAAAAGAAAACCAAGCATTCGCGGTATCTCGCAACCAAAACCAATGCGCAAAAGGCAAAAATCAGTTCGGTAAAAGAAAAGACGAACACTGCGACAACTGTAAAAAGCAGGGGCACAACCGGGAAAGGTGTTGGTTCCTCTACCCTCATCTCAGACCGTCGCGAGATGGGGTGGGAGATCGGAGAGGAGAGGGAGCCGGAAACATGACCGGGAGCGGCAGAGGCCCTAACCCTACCTCCGGAAACCCAAACCCTAGCGGCGGAGGCGATTGGAACAAATGGGGACAAGTCGGATCTGGGATTTCTTCTCGGGGTTTTATATCCGAGACTTGCGCGGATCAACCCGGATCCGAATCCGATCTCCACAGACGAGTGCATCCGATAAACCCAGACCACCAACGTTTTTCTCAGCCCACGGTCCAGCAACAAATGGGTCAGGTACTAGCCCAGTTGAATAGCCTTCTCCAGAGTCAAAATCAGGGTCAACACTCAGGTAATCTCTCAGGTATTGACTCTCCTAATGATCCTTTTAATTCCAAAGCTAATCATGTTAATTCTAGTAATACATGGATTATAGATACGGGTGCCACAGACCATATGACAGGAAATAAAATTTATTAAATAATATTCATTTTGACCCCAAAATAAATAATCGAGTTACTGTTGCTAATGGAAACCAAGTCGAAATTGATGGAGTAGGAGAATCAATTTTTTTGAATAATATACCTGAAGAAGTACTCTTTATTCCATCATTCACATCTAACCTATTATCTGTTGCAAGGGTCACTAGAAAATTGAACTGTAATGTTATTTTCTCACCCTTTGACGTACTGTTTCAGGACCGTCTATCAGGGAGGACGATTGGTAGGGGCACTCTCATAAATGGCCTTTACGTATTTGATAGTTCCGAAAATTTCTTACAGGCTAATAATGTGTCCTATCAGTCTCCTGAACTGTGGCACAAGCGCATGGGTCACCCATCATATGCCGTTTTAAAACATTTATTTCCCAATTTGCGTATTCAAGTTGATTTATGTTGTGATATTTGTCGTTTGGCAAAACAAAGCAGACTGCCTTTTTATTCTTCCACAATTAAAACAGGGAAGCCCTTGGAATTAATCCACTCAGATATCTGGGGACCTGCCCCGGTAGAATCATATAACGGTTTTAAATACTTTATCACTTTTATCGATGATTTTTCCCGCACAACGTGGTTGTATTTACTTAAATCAAAGTCTGATGCTTTCTCCGTTTTCTGTGAATTTGTCACCTTGGTAGAAAATATGTATGACTCTAGAATTAAAATCCTTAGGTCTGACAATGGCTCAGAATATACTAGCAATGTTTTTCAACATTTTTTGAAAACTAAAGGTATTTTTCACCAAACTACTTGCATCAACACCCCTGAACAGAATGGTGTTTCTGAACGGAAAAATCGTCACCTTCATAATGTCACTAGGTCTTTGTTATTTCAAAACCATATTCCTAAAATTTTCTGGTCTGAAGCCATATTAACTGCTGTTTATCTTATTAATCGTCTTCCTAGTCCTCTTATTCAGCATAAACAACCCCTTGAGATATTAAATGGTAGACGTATGAGCATCAATCACCTTAGAATTTTTGGATGTGTTTGTTATGTTCATAAAAAAAGGGTCGACAAATTCAACCCTAACTCTGTCAGAACTGTTTTCCTTGGATACTCATACCAAAAAAAGGGGTACAAATGTTATGACCCTCAAGAATGTAAACTATATATCTCTAGGGATGTCTCCTTCCTTGAAAACGAATCTTATTTTAGGACTACAGATAACCTCTCTGCAGGTCAAGATGAGACATCTCCTTCCCTCCCGACTATGGATTTATTTGAAGAAATACCTTCAGGTCTTGAGGAAACAGTCATCCCTCAAGAAGGGGGAGACGACAATATCACAGGTAATACAGGTAATGAGAATATTGTGCATAATGAAGATCAAGGTAATACAGGAATAACCCCTACAAGAAGGTCCTCACGACCAACTCGTGCTTCGTGTCTCCTACGAGACTTTGTTACTTACAATGTTACTTATCCTATTTAAAATTATGTTTCTTACAAAGCCGTCACTCCTAATCATCACAAGTTTCTAACTACAATGGACTCTCACCAAGAACCAACTTCGTATCACGAAGCTCTAAGAAATCCAAAATGGGTTAAGGCCATGGAAGATGAATTAGAAGCTTTAGAAAGGAATCATACATGGTCCATGGTCCCCCTTAAAATGGGAACCAAACCTGTAGGATCCAAATGGGTATATAAAATAAAATACAATAGTAACGGGACGATTGATAGATATAAAGCTAGGTTAGTCGCTAAAGGGTACACTCAAACTTACGGCATTGACTATCAGGAGACATTTGCTCCTGTTGCAAAGATGAATACTGTTAGGGTCCTTTTATCTATTGCTATTAACCATGGTTGGAACCTTTTTCAAATGGATGTCCGAAATGCCTTCCTTCAGGGGACCCTTGAAGAGGAAGTCTTCATGACCCCACCTCCAGGCTATGCTTGTTCCCAGAATCAGGTTTGCAAACTTCACAAATCTATCTACGGTTTGAAGCAATCCCCCAGAGCATGGTATGCAAAACTCAGCCACTCTCTTCTCCACTTTGGTTTTTCGAAAAGTTCTGCTGATGCATCCATGTTTATTAAGCATTACGATACCAACACCATCATTGTTCTTGTATATGTAGATGATATCATAATAACTGGGAATAGTGATAATGAAATCAACCTAGTAAAAACTTACCTAAAAACCAAATTTGACATTAAAGACCTAGGGTTCCTGAAATACTTTTTAGCCATTGAAATTGCACACTCCAAAAAGGGTATGTTTTTATCCCAAAGAAAATATGTCCTTGACCTACTCCAAGAGACAGGGAAATTAGGTTCCAAACCTGCAAATACTCCTATTGAGACAAACCGAAAGGTAAGTCCCACTGATGGAGAACCTCTAAAAGACATAGGACAATTTCAAAGGTTAGTAGGGAAACTTATTTACCTCACTGTCACTAGACCCGACATTACTTATGCTGTTAGTACAATAAGTCAATTTATGCATGCTCCCCACACTCATCATCTTGACATTGTAGATAGAATTCTCAGATACCTGAAAAGAACACCTGGTCAAGGAATATGGATGAAAAATAATAATTCTAACTCAATAATTGGCTACTCTGATGCAGATTGGGCTGGCAGCCACGACCGCAAATCCACTATAGGTTTTTGCACATTCGTTGGTGGAAACCTAGTCACTTGGAGGAGCAAGAAACAGAATGTGGTGGCAAGATCAAGTGCAGAAGCAGAATATAGAGCCATGGCATCTACTACAAGCGAGCTCACTTGGCTTAAACAACTTCTAAAGGAAATGCATATCCCATGCCAAGGACCAATGCAAATGTTCTGTGATAATCACGCTGCTCGACATATAGCTTCCAACCCTGTGTTTCACGAACGAACAAAGCATATCGAAGTGGACTGTCATTTCATTAGAGAAAAGATCCAAGCAAAGGAAATCGAAGCTCCTTATGTTCAAAGCAAAAACCAACTCGCAGATATCTTCACCAAGTCATTAGATCAAAAACAATTCAATAACATCCTTGACAAGTTAGGATCCTTCAATCTCTTCCGGACACAACTTGAGGGGGAGTGTTGAAATATAAACGGCTCAGACACAAACGGTCATCACAGCCATATATGGACACACATCCTCAATCAAGCAAATCATTCATCCAGCAAATCTTCACCAAAGGCAACACAACATTCACTCATCAAATGACAACGGCTAGATCTTGTATTAGGAAATAAACCAAACTCATATATATACATGTATCCGTATTATTTTAAAATCATATATACAAAAATCATACATACACAATTTCTTCATCATGGAAATAAAATATAAAATGACAATAATTTGTGAAAAGTCATGAGAGCAGATGTGCGCTCAACTCAAACGGTTGAGAAGTCATTTTCAAGTGACTTCTGGTACAGGGCATTAACGTCGGAAAAGTAATATTTTCTAGTAAATCAATTAATTTCAAGAACAAATACGGAGACGACTACATATTTTTTCAGTCCTGGGAACCAAGCCGGGTTGAGTTCGTGTTCTTGGTTGAGTTTGCAGAGCTATCATTCGTACCGGAGATATTTATATAAAAGTAACTTATAAAGATCCAATTAAAAACACAAACAAAATAAGATTTCAACAAAATAATCGATTCATCGATTACATTGCCTCACCGACTATCCCGTTTACCAATCTAAACCGATATTAAAATTTTATTAAGTCCAATAAGTTTACAAATTACATATAATTTCTAATGTATCAAATATTACAATTGCAAATTACAATTATAGATAGTTTATTCATATTCGTCAGTGCTCTCGTTGATTTGCATGTTTTGCATTTTATCTACCGCGTTCAACCAATGTTTAAAGTGAACACTTGTCTTAAGTGATCTATCAGATGTGTTGCGCCTCTTACGAGTAAAGACTCGTTTACCTGCGCTAATTAATGCAAACTCAGACGCCACAGTTGACGCCGAAAAAGTTAGTAAATCGCGTGCTATTAAAAAACTACTGGAAATCTAGCAGAGTCACCAGTCTAAAACATCAAAACCTTCTTAATTCATGTTTATCTTTATATTTTCTGTTTTAACCAATTTCATTGAGAGTTATCATCATTTTCATCTTCATCCGTAAATACGTGTTGTTGGGATGATGATGAACCACCAATGTTTGAATCCATTTGATTTAACATTATGTAATTGTTCGTCAAAACTAAAATATCTATTAAGGTGTAATTCAATTTATTTTAAGTAATCTTCACAATCTTTATAATTCATGTTTTCAAAAGCAGTTTCTTAGTAAATTTATAAATCAGTCATTGTAAATGGGAACTACTATTCATCGTTGGAAAATTACTTAAATCTCCCCCAACAATTACCATTTTGCCCTTCACAATTCATTTAATACCAATTTCGTCCCGTCACTTAAAATAAGGTTTCTGCCAACGTTTTCCTCATTTTCCCAGTACAAACACCACGAAAATGTCTGGTGAAGCGCCTCGATTCAGTGAAGTAAGCCCACCAAACAAAAAAATTGGGTCGGACGTCTGGGGAAAAAACGCCCCCCATGGGGGAGGCGTCTTAGCCAGATGCCTCCCCCATGGTGGGGGCCCAAGGGGCGGGCGTTTTACCCAGACGCTTCCCCCACAGACGCCTCATCGATGAGGGGTGTCTGGCTAAGACGCCCGTCCAAAAAAATCTTAAAATTATACGGTGCGTTGTCTCAAATTATTTGAGGTTCCGTTGCAAGTTTTCGATGGGAAGGAAAAAAATTGGATTTTAAAATTGTTGGATCTGGAAAATTTTGAATCTGCATCACTTGCAAAAACTCGTTGTAATCCAACCCGTATAATTAACCACGGGCACAGGATTTGGTGAGTTGGTGAGGTGTCAGACGGTCGACCGTTTGCTTCTCGATTTACCGAACATGTTCCATGCGGATGACCGAGTTTTCATCGGTCCACCATGATCGTAGAGACAGTAAGTTTTTGATCTTCCTGGAATCCTTGGGTCGGTTTACCGACCTCTAGCCGGTCATCCGAATATTTATCCTCAGTAGCTTCGACATTTCTCTCGAAATCTTTATTCGGTGTACCGAAGAGCTATTGGTCATCTGAATATAGTAATTATTAACTTAATAGTCAATTTATTTAGCAATTATCTAAATTTTTAATCAACTATTTTTAATTAAAAAAATTAGTGGGCGTCACGCCCCCCAATGGGGGGGCTCCGGGGGATGTCTGTTAATTTTATTTATTTATTTTTTTATTAAAAAAATTGGACATTTTACCGAATTCGAGTACACCGGGGTGTCTGTTGGCTCATTACTGAACTCCAATACATTATTTTTTTATGATTATTAGAGGAAGATGAAGAGAGATGGGTGATAGGAGGGTGAAATGTCGCGATATATGAGTAGAAATGAGAGAAAGGCAAAATGGTAATTCGTTGGGGGCGATTTAAGTAGTTTTTCGGCGATGAATCGCAGTTCAGTTTTAGCTAGGATCCATAACAAAAGCTAAACAAAAATTTAATGGTGGAGGTTTCAAATATTTATTAAACTTAGCTTTCATTACATTTATAATTTCAACAAAACTAGCATTATTCCTATATTTCCTAAATAGTTTAGTAATTGGAAGTGATTCAGATATAAATAAGTTAGCAGTAGTGTAATATGTTGCACTTAATGTCTTAGTGAAGTTGAAAAATGTTTCAAAAGATCTAACATAATTCTACAATTATCTCAATCAAATTTACTTAAAAAGTTTTCATATTGTTTTTCATTATAAAAAGTTTAAATTAAAGCACTATAAGGATAACAACATTTCATAAGTAGAGTTCCATCTACAAGAGATGTCTAATTTAAATTTCCTATGTTTAACTTCGTTACTATAGCATATAAGGTTTAATTATTCAAAGTCCATCTTGTACGAGTAAGTTTAAAACATGACAAACACATCTAACATGAAAACGTATACCATATAAGGGTGGATTACATAATTTTACAACTTTACTGCTGCAGATTCATTAGTAGCATTGTCAAAAGAAATTGCACAAATTTTATTTGTTATTAAATAAGCATGTAATACATCTTTAATCTGGTTATATATAATCATAGTAGTGTCGGGGTGCTAAATCAGTGCATAAGATATAATGTTTTTATGTAAAATCCATGAATTATCTAAAAATGAGCAATTATGCAACAATATGGAAAACCATAAGAACCGCTCCAAATATCGTTTGTTAATGCTATCTTATAAGTCAGTGATGCACCCCCGTTATCAAATTTTGTATTTGCAGAAACCCCACATGTGTGTCGGAAAATGGTTAAAATTGTGGGTTATGGTAAGTAAACATCTTTCAAAGGTTTGGATATTCACATTGGCTAAATGATAATTCATTTCTAGTTGTATAATCAACAATTATATCTCTAAGTTTAATTAGACCGTATTTTCCAGTTTTTAAATGTCCACTACTAGAGTCTAAAATTGATTATTGTGAAATAGATGCTTCAACAATCCTAAGTTTACATTTTGTTGCATGTCTTGATAGATGGTCAATTCCTTGAGTATCAGATGCAGTAAGTTCAATACCAGATATTTTACAAATAGTCATATATTTCCCATTTTTATCTTCTGATAGGTCAGAATCATTACAGGCCTCACTAGTTCATCTTCTAGCTAGTACTTTTGGCTTTGGATTTAGTTGATGCACTAATAAAAAGATTACGACCCCCCTAAGGTTTAGGTGATGAATTAATTGATGGTTCATATGCCATTGAAATTAAAAAGTAGGCAAACAAAAATCTAAAATTTCTAACCAACGAGCAATTCATGATAATTAACTAAATTAAATTTAACTCAAATAAACTAATTCTACTAAATAACTAAAAGAGTAAAGAAATGCAAACAAAAAAAAGAGAAGCGGAAAAAATGGTGTGTCGCGAAATCGGACGACTCGGGCAGTAGTTTTAGGTTTTTGCTCAAACTCGACTCGCTTCAAACACTTAGTGAAAAATTAAAAGACTAAGTAAGAAGATTGAAAAAGAAGAAGATTTGGTGTGAAAAAATATATGAAATGAGGGGTTTATAAAGATTTTTAGAATGATATTTTCGTAATTAAGGAGTGACAAAATAGTAATTTATAATAACAACGATTCTGAAAGCCGTTCGAACAAACGGGCCCGTCCCGTCCTGTTAGACTAGCCCTCGGCCCGACACAGTGCGTAGGACCGGAAACAGTCCGAGTCGGCCCCGGGGTGGTACCCATGACTTTATTTTTCTAGACAACAAAGGCTTTGCATAATTGTAGCCTAAAGATAGGTAACAACAGTCTACAGTCTTGAGTAAACTATGTTCAATTGCAACAAAAGTCTTGCAGAAAGCCGAAATAGAAAACACCCAAAGACACCTACAGTGTAGAATTATCAGTGTCATCTTCTTTAGCGAGCCCTGTCTTAAGGGCAATCTCAAGACATCTCTTAGGCCGACCACAATAAGAGTATTTACCAAAATGTTATCTCAATTTTCTATGTCTCATTATATGTTTCACTTCACAATATTTAACCACAATTTTTTAAAAACACTGAACCTATGATCTTGTTCATGAAATTTTTTTCCTACCATTCCTGAGGATGCTCTTAAAAGTTTGATTTTCCAAACATGTAATCAAGATTTTGTAGGAATTGAAGCCAAGTGCAATTGAATTTGTAAAAGGTCGAAATTTAAAGGATGAAGAATTAAGTGAGTCAAATCTACCAAGTCAAAATTGAAAAATATGGAAATTGAAGGATATCGAAAATGCACATGGGGCGGAACGTAATTGGAGTTACAGTTAAAAATACAAATTCAAATCAAGTTCAATTTCCAATTGATTTGAACTTTACCGTAACAACTGAGATTATGAGTATAATATATGTACTTTGTAAAAGTACAAAAAATAAATAAAAAGAAGAATTTGTTAAAAATTAGCATATTCTTAAGGTTCAAGATAGCAAAACCTTACATAAGTAGAATACAAGAGGATGATTGATACTGTTATAAAATTCATGATGTCAAAATATAACACTTAATTAAATCTCAGCTTTGCAACTCACGTGGGTTTCGATCCATAATCTAGAGTTATCTAAGGGTGTGTTTGGATTCACCGAGTTTTGATATTCGAATGAGTTTTGTAAACCCTCGAAACTCAACTTTTGTCATCTAAATATATTTTTCATAAGTTGAGTTTCCAGTTGTCTTTTAAGCTTAAGAGTAGAGTTTTGCTAAACACCAACCCATCTAATGTTTTGCAAAACTCAAGAGTTTTTCGTAAATTGCACCATTTAACTTCCTTATTTTCACTCCATGTTTTCAATTTTTATTCCAATATGCCCCAAAAGTGTTTTGTTCACTTTTGGTTTCATAATTTATTTTCTATAGTTCTTAAAAATTCATGTTAGTTGTTAACGATAAAAATAATATATATATGACTTATTTGTAAGGATCGATGATTCCTAATTAATCTAATCACTTAGATAATTCTCTACTTGATTCAACAATAGATGCAACAGAAATAAACAATAAAACACAAGTAGAGAAAAGCAAACCACAAAGGACACGTGAGTTTTTATAGAGGTTTGGTCTCCCGCCTACTTCCTCTCTTGCAAGCTCAGCTCGACTCCACGAGTTCCACTGACGACTTCACTATCCACTCCCCATTCCGGGCCAGGAGAGAACGCCTTTACAAAGCAAGCTCCGCGAACAACCTTGCAAGCTTAGTTTCTTCCTCTCACATTCCGAGAGGGATGTTTCGGGCTTTCACTGAAACTTCTACTTCTTTTGACAACAACTTGAGTGGATCAAACACTATCTAACTTGAGCACACCTTGAGTATAATATGGAATTGATCAAAGATGTAGAAGTTTTACGCTTTTGAGTGTAGGATTTAGGGATTTGAGGATTGAAAGTTTCTCTTAGATGTACAAGACAATTGGAAGTGTAAGAACTGTGTACAATACACATATTTATAAGCTCCTAAAGTATTATAACCATTGGGGATGTATTGATTGATTTGTGTGAAAGATACACAAAATAGAAATCTAAGATTTGCAATTCTGTCCCTCAGCGGGTCGACCGAAACGAGACTAGCGGTCGACCGTATCTTTAAGAATAAAGAAACGTTCGAACAAATTACTGAACGGTCGAATCACTTAGGCTTTAACTTAACTCATCAATCGAACCAAGTCAGAGTTTGGTCGACCGATCTAGGGGTTTTGGCAAGAGTAAAGGGATACCAGTCGAACAAAATGAATGGTTTTGTTCGACCAAAAATATGAGGCACTTTGAGCTCAAGAAAAGTGCTCAAACGGTCGACTATTTCTGGGTCCACGTTCGACCGGTGGCCAAATGTATTTTAAGGGTATGAAGAAGTTATACGAATACGATCGTTGTATAATACGACAAAGTTAACGGTCGTCCGAAAATGCAGGAACGGTCAGCCGAAAGGTCAAAGAGCGGTCGACCGGTGGAACCTGGAAAATACACTTGGAATGTCTATTATAATCGGTCGAACAGAGAACTCGTTCGGTCGACCAATTGACACAGGAAATCAGGGTTTGGTTTTAAGTGATTTCAGCCTAAGGTTTATGTGATCTATTGAAGTCCAATTGATGTGAAATTTTGTGTGTGACTTCTTTAAGGAATCTAGCATGTATGTGAGTAAGTTTTGACCATTGTATGCTCAAGTTTACAGATGTTCCTACGACTCAAAAAAGGGCAAATTACATGTTTTCAAAAGCTTGATTACATGTCTTGACTTCAATTTCATTCTTTCTTGAGTCTTGATTACTTGTAGATGTTGACACAATACAATATATCTTCTATTGCACACAATACAAGATGTGTGTGCTACACTACAATTGATTGTAATTAAGATTAGATTGATTAAATCATCAAAATACGGATTAAGGGCAAAAAACCAACATTATTTAGATGCTTGTATTAAATGTGATTACTTCCATTTACTTACATGGATATTACTTAACTGAATTTTTGTTAATTTTTTGTGCATGAATATTACTTGTTTACTTTGATTTGCTTATTTGTAAAAATAACAATTAGATATATATAAATGGGTAGGATTTTACCCGCAGCCCGCCCCGCCTAATGGGGGTTGCGGACAAAAAAATCTTACTCGCCACCCGCACAACCTGCATAATAAGCGGGGTGGGTTGCGGTTTTCTCGCATAATCCGCACAAGCCTTATATTTTGTTTGATATTTTTGTATTTTGTTTGATTTTGTTTGTATTTAGTTTTGATTTTGTTTGTATTTAGCTTCGATTTTTTTGTGTATAGCTTTAAAAACATCGTTGATATGATTATTTCTTTCAAACGGAGCTCCCATTTGCTAATGAAAAGGAAGTTTTAGTTCATTTTTCATTCTAACCAAGAAGTTATTTCTATGTCATACAATTAGTGAGAATGTAAAGTTAATATGGATTTTAAAAAGTCATACATTTCTCATCATAATGCTGGTAGTTTTAAAATTTGCAGATAAATTACATGTGGGTCTGTAAGTCTGATGTTTTATTCAATGCCATAATTCTAAATATGACTTTTATATTATCTAAAGACGACAACAAATGGGGGTCCTAAATCTTCAAAATATATCGTCTAAATAATTTCTTAAAAATATTCTACTTTTTTTTACCAAGTGTGCTAAAACAATACACATGAACCTAGCTAAGGGATTTGAGTTGTGTGATATTAAGCAAAAAAAAAAAAAACTCAAGTAATTGTATTCAAAAGCATAGCTAATTACCTTCGATAGGTCGTAATTACGAATTTGCATATGCATTTCATTCACATATACACACAAAGACACTCAAACACAATCAAAATTTTGATTAATGATAATCACTTATTTGTATTGAACTTTACAAATAATATATTATCAAATGCAAGTTCTTATTTTAAACAGAAGAAAATAAGATTGCAATTATTTCTTAAAAAGTAAACTGCATATTTGGTTTCTTCTGTCATAAAACATTCGAGGACAAGGTCATACTTTCTTTTGAAACGAAGAACACACGTAAACTAATTATATCGCCTTTTGGTTCCTTTCGTCATAAAAGGCTCCACGACCATGCCACACTTTCTTTTGAAACGAGCAGACGTGTAAATTGATTGAATCGCTTTTCGTTATTTGAAAAAATATTATGTAGAATATCTAGTTTTATTGTTACATTATCACTCGAGTACGAGGTGACACTAATGAATTCTTTCGAAATACGAAAGACTTGAACAAATACTTGGGGAAAATACCACAAAAGATATAAATATGACCGATCGTCAATACGAGAAAGTAAATACGTATATTGAACAATGAAAACAAGAAATTTGTTCTTGTCCATGGTAGCAATTCATATAAAGCAATTCCCATCAAATATTATATGCCTTATCAAGTATCAGTATAATATCTTGTTGAGATAAATAATTCCCATCGAAGCCATGGCTCCAAGGTCTTGCATATATTGCAATAAAACATTTGGAGATTGCAAGGAAAAATAGGAAAGGAAACCCTAGATAGATACATACAACCTTCAAAACCTTATATTCATGTTGAATTAAATCCTTTCTTCAAATTTGGTGCACGAACACTATTAGGGTTAAAGATAGTCGCTAGCTCATCAACACTATTATTATTTTTTCTATGAAAAATTAGACTCGGGTGACATGTGTGACTATCCTAGTGAAGCATGGAGTGCAAGGGTGTGTCATTTTCACATAGACCAATCAACATTAGAACATGCATGTCCAATCCACACAAGTAGAAACCTAGAAATGTTCACACTTTCTTCCTATAAATATTGGACCTGAATCCTCCTATCTTCCGTCTCACTCTCACTCTCTACTTCTTCCTAGCAAGCCTCTCATTTTAATTACTCTCATGGAGCCTGTCAAGGGAAAGATCTCAGACTCTCTACTTCTCCCCAGGGAAGACATGGAAGAAGTTCCCCAAGAAGAGCAAGGTAGTGAGGAATGGAAAGTGGATGGGGTATTGGGGGCAATAGATCTTCCTTATGCTGCCCAACCAAGGATGTTCTTGTCGGATCAAATGGGCCCACAAGAAATGTCATGCTTAGATATTTCAAACCTAAACATCCCTCCTCCTACTCTTGAACATCTAACCAACTCTAAGGATAATAATACATTGGGTGGTGATTTGGGTGGTTCTCATGAGATGGACAAAACCATCTCAAACATCCCATTCGTGGACTTAGGCTCCACAACACCTCCAACAAGTGAGAGGGGGGGCCATGTGAACAACAACTTGTTCATCTTCATTCCAACCCCATATCTTGCCTCCTCCAATGAAATCAATGTCTCGGCTCTCGGTAATTCTAGCTTAAACTTCGGGCCTTTCCCGGTATCTAACATGGCTATGTTGCACACTCCTAAGCCTGATTTCTCACCTGCAACCTTCCATTACCTCTCTAGGCCAAGCGGATCGAGCAAGTTCCTCTACAATAGTATTATTGGTATTGGATCTTAGCATTATGAATTACAATCTTTTTTTAAAATAATGAACATTATTATATATTGAATTGATCACCACAGCTATAACATGATTGTATCGTTGTATGCTTTCATATATAGGTGATTTTGGTTTGCTTCCAAAGGAAGAGAAGCGCATTTTCAAGTGTAATATGTGCTCTTTGGACTTTAAAAATGCTCAAGCCTTTGGGGGGCACATGAGTTCCCACAACAAAGTTAAGAGGGGTAAGATGCCTATGATGTTGGAGGAATCGGGTCCATCCAAAAGACAAAGGAGAAGCACTTTGGTTCCCTCGAAGACTAATGGTTCTCGTGATATGGGCTTGAAGTATCAATCGAGCTTTTGGAAAGATGTTCTAATCCTTGATGAAGATTCTCACAAGTTGAAAGAAAAAGGAGGTCCTATTGCAACAAACAAAGGAAAATCTTCAATTCCTTTGACAATGCATGGAAAGGCGAAGAGTTCCCGGGCGAAAGATGCACGTAAGACGGTGAAAGATTACGAAAGTGATGATTCTGTGACAAGCTCATTCTATGAATCCTATTAGGTTGGATCTAACAAGAAGACATTGAATTGATCAAAAGATAACTAATGAAGTAGTGTTGGTATTTTTCATCTATAATCCATGCCTAAGTGTATTTTCCATTTCCTGCATCTTTTTTCCCCTTTTATGTCGGTTTCGATATGCGTCTTCTTATAATTGCATCATTACCCATCTTCTTTCCTTTCGGATAATTGTACTTTCATGAGGAAATATTAAGATGGTGCATGTACGTAGTTGAGGTCTATATGCAATTATAAACCATGTTGGTATTTTATGTTTGTGTTGTTTATTCTTCCCATCTCTCTTTTATATTATTATTGCTTCAAATTTTATGGGTTCACAAGAAATGTATGTGGTTGTTATCTTTATCGTCATAGCAAGAACCTATGGGAAAAAAACATTGTTAATATATCATAAAGAGTCTTAGTGAATTAATTAGCTCTTTTCCTAGGGAACAAAACAATATTATTTGCTTGCACGCTTTACATATCAAAAGTTCTCCATCAAGCTTGCGTTGTTGGTAGCTTAGATGGTTAGCAACAACAGCAAATTTGATCTATAAAAGCATAGCATGTTGGTGTATCGTCCATTACTTATACATATATAAAAGCAGTCAACCATGATAAGTGGTTCATGATTTGGGATGCATGCATTCAGCATTAATTGTTGACATTACAGGTAAGAAATAATAAATACTAAAAGTTTGCAAGAAAATAAATCATGTTATGAGCCTTCTAAAGTAGTCTATGCGTGTGAGAATTACAGTTTCACATCATGGTTGAGAAAATAGTTTCTATATATAAACTTTCTATTTCCCTATATATATACCATAGTACTCAATATATATCATAGTATTATGGTCCATACTTATATATAATATCTTCCACGACTTATCCTTCGATTAGTCAAAAACTACATACTTATATATAATATCAACTTATAATTAGTTCAAAACTTTTCTTACTCATAAGCAAAAGGCAAATGATGTTAATGTGTTGCCATAATCAAAAGAAAAATGTAGAATTGTGAAAAATTATCTATAATGAACGTAAATTTTGTAGGATATGAAACTTGGCATGTGAAGTAATCACAAATGCCCGATTGGTGCTAGATTTCCGCATCAATTTCTTCATGTTTCTTCCTCCGAATGTCCTTTAGCCGTTGCATGACTTTAACTGTTAAGAAACTTACTTGTTAGAGATCAATGTGCACACACCAGTCTGGCTCAGTATATCTCTTCATCATTGCTCCTTTCCTTTCAGGACAAATCACCCACAATCTCGGAATCCAAATAGAACAACTCCAACGGCTCTCTTACTAGCTTTTCCTATCTTTGTACTATATATACAAACTTGTAACCCTAAATACATAGACAAAAATAATACATTCATACTTTGGTTGTACACAAAATAATATGGTATCAGAGCATCGACTCTGAAATAAACAAACCCGACAACCTCAGAAACTCCGACCACCAATGGCAGACCTCATCACCGGCAGACCTCGGCATCCCCAGAAGCTACATCATCGGTTCATCTCTCAACCGACATGTCTGACCCAGAGATACACGCTCCCCGCCTTGTCTCCCAACTCCTCAATGGACAGAACTATCTGTCATGGGCGATGGTTGTCTCGCTTGCCCTCAATGGCAAGGGGAAGATGGGACACATCACGGGGACATCAAAAAAACCGACGAAGGGACTGAAACAAAACAAGAAGAATGGCAAGCAATGGATCATCTCATCGTGTCGTGGGTGATCAACTCCATGCAACTGAAGATCGGGTCGATCTTCTTGTATAAAAACTCTGCGAAGAAACTTTGGGACTCCGTCCAAAACATATATGGTAAGGCACAAAACTTTGCTCATATATCCAAACTAAAGCAAGATCTTTCGCAGACTAGACAAAACAACCAACCCATCACCGATTATGTTGGAGTTCTCCAAAATGGATGGGACGAGTTAGCCATCTATGAGCCTCCAAGTCAAGACCCAAAGCTCATCCTAGCGCGAATAGAACAAGATCACATCTATCAGTTCCTAATCGGCCTTGACGGAAAGCTATGAAGCCATCTGAAGTCAAATCCTGATGACTCCGGAAAATTCCCAAACCTAGCCTCCATCATCGTGATGGTTCAATGGGAAGAAACCCGTCGAACCACCGCCCTGAGCGTCTCAACCGACCACACGTCAGAATCTCAGGCACTACTCGTCAGAAAACAACAAAATATCGCACAATACAACAAAAACAAAGGTAAATATGGAAATAAACCGAACAAAATTTGTGATAATTGTAAGAAAACAGGGCATAACAGGAACTCATGTTGGTTCCTACATCCACAACTCCGACCAACAAGGGAAGGAGGAGGAGATCATCAAAATAAAGGAAGAAGTGGCGGCGGATCGGAGGGGAACGGGGCTGCGGTCGCGACGTAAAACCCTGGCTTTGATGTAGAAAGAAGGAAACGGGGAGACACCGGATATTTCGAGGAATTCGAGAGGATTTATATCCTCACACGAAGGCACAAGTATGCAGGCAACTCGACCCACATACGACTTAGCATATTTATCTCCTGGTGCAAGCGGATCCAGATCCGACTCGCCTCCTCTGGTTCAATTGCTTGCCCACCTAAACAACTATTTGCAGGGCAATCCTCATAGTTCAGGTAATTACTTAGGTATGGTCAAAACTTTAGATAATTATGCTGTCAAGTTTTCTACCAATACAACACATGATACTAGATGGGTTATTGATTCCGGTGCTACGAATCATATGATTGGAGATCCTTCATCTCTAAAAAATATAAAAAATAGTTTGAACTTGCTAAATAAATTTGTAACGGTAATGGAAATCTAGTTGAAATCAAAGGAGTAGGTGACATGCAACTATTAAACAAGTTAGAGAAAAATGTCTTGTATGTACCTTCTTTTGATTCCAACATTTTATCGGTAGCTAAGATCACAAAGCATTTAAATTGTAACGTCATATTTACACCAATTGATGTGATTTTTCAGGATCAAATAACAGGGATGATGATTTGTAGAGGAATTCTCGTCAACGAACTCTACATCTTAGACACCCAAAATAAGGCGATGCATGTTATTAATAAACCAAATCATGAGCTTTGGCACAAGAGAATGGGACACCCATCTCACCATGTTTTAAAAACTCTTTTTCCCTTTATTACCTCTGAATACCCATGTGATGTATGCCATTATTCCAAACAAACTAGATTACCGTTTTATTCTTCTAAAAATAAAACTAGTTGCCCCTTGAACTTATTCACTCCAATATTTAGGGACCAGTCTCGATTGATTCCTATAATGGTTTTAGATATTTTATTTCTTTTATTAACGATTTCTCACGCACTACATCAATTTACATGTTAAAAGCAAAATCTGATGCATTCAAAGTTTTCTGTGAATTTGTATCTCTCGTTGAAAATATGTATGACTTCAAAATTAAAACGTTGAGATCGGACAATGGTGCCGAATATACTAGTCACAAATTTCAAAAAAATTGAAAACAAAAGAAATTTTTCACCAAACTACTTGTATTAATACTCCCGAACAAAACAGTGTTTCTGAAAGGAAAATCGTCACATTTTGAATGTTACTCGATCGCTTCTTTTCCAAAATAATGTTCCAAAACATTTTTGGTCAGATGTCGTTTTAACCGCAATTTACCTCATAAATCGTCTTCCAAGCAATACCCTTCAAAAAAGGCAACCTTTGGAATTTTTTCTTGGAAGAAAACTAATTCTTAATCATCTTAGGATATTTGATTGTGTTTGTTTTGTTCCCAGGAAAAGGACAGATAAACTCGACTTTAACTCTATCAAATGTATTTTTCTTGGTTATTCCTTTAACAAAAATGGTACAAATGTTATGACCCTAAAAATTGTAAATTTTATGTTTCAAGAGATGTATCTTTTGTTGAGGTCTTATTTTAAAATAGTGAAGAAGATACCTCAACTCTCGCCATTCCACTTCCAACCTTGGCAACCAACACACCGGAAGTTCATGAAGACAATTTTGTCCCACAAGAAGAAATAGAAGAAGAAGAAGAAGAAGAAGAAGAAGAAGAAGAAGGGCGAGGTGAAGGAGGAGAATGAGAAAATCAAGAAAGGGAAAATCAAACAAACAACCAAGAAGAAACTATCCAAAGACGAAGATCAACGCGTTCCAACCGTCTTCCCACTAAATTAAAAGATTTCATCACTCTCACGTTACTTACCTCATTGAGGACTACTTGTCCTATAATCAATTAAAATCCACTCACAAAGCTTTTATAACCCAAATAGATAATCATAAAGAACCCAACTATTATCATGAAGCTATTAAAGATCCAAAATGGTGCAAAACTATGGAAGAAGAAATCAAACACTAGAATCAAATGGAACTTGGACTCTTGTTCCACTACAAACTGGGATCAAAACTGTTGGGTGTAAATGGATTTACAAGATTAAATACAACAACAATGGAACAATTGAAAGATATAAGGTTAGACTTGTTGCTAAAGGGTACACTCAAACATATGACCTAGATTATTTAGAAACTTTCACTCCAGTAGCAAAAATGAACATCGTCCGTGTTCTTCTCTCTATATCTGTTAACAAAGGATGGAAACTATACCAAATGGATGTAAGAAATGCTTTCCTTCATGGAAACCTTGAAGAGGAAGTATATATGACTCCTCCTCTCGGGTACAACTTCACTTCGAACCAGGTATGCAAGCTACACAAATCAATCTATGGATTGAAACAATCTCCACGTGCATGGTATACAAAACTTAGTCATTTTCTTCAACTCTATGGGTTTGTTAAGTCTTCCGATAATGCATCCATGTTTATTAAATATCATCATCACATAACCACCATAGTCTTAGTTTATGTTGACGATATCATAATCACTGTTGACAGTAACCATGAAATCAACCTAGTCAAAAATTATTTAAAATCTAAATTTAACATCAAAGATCTTGGTTTATTAAAATATTTCTTAGGAATAGAAATTGCATACTCCACAAAAGGCTTGTTTTTATCACAAAGAAAATACACTCTAGACTTACTAAAGGAAACCGCGAAACTTGAGTCCAAACATGCTAACACCCCCATTGAGGCTAACCGCAAAGTTAGTCGTTTTCAAAGACTTGTTAACGACATTAATCGTTTTCAAAGACTCGTAGGAAAACTCGTATACCTTACTGTAACTAGACCCGATATAACTTATACAGTTAGCACTATTAGTCAATTTATGCATGCTCCCCATACGCATCACTTAGATATTATTGATCGAATACTTAGTTATCTAAATAGCACTCCAGTACAAGGATTATGGATGAAAAACAATCAGTCTAACTCTATAATTCGCTTCTCTGATGCAGATTGGGCTGGAAGCCATGACCGCAAATCTACTACAGGTTTTTGCACGTTTGTTGGTGGAAATCTCGTAACTTGGAGAAGCAAGAAACAAAAGGTCTTTGCTAGATCAAGTGTTGAAGCAGAGTATCGGGTTATGGCCTCCACCACAAGTGAACTCGTTTGGCTCAAACAACTGTTTTTTGACATGAAACAACCATACAATAAGCTCATGAACATGATCTGTGACAATAATGACGCTCGCCACATAGCATCTGATTCGGTGTTCCACGAAAGAACTAAACACATTGAAGTTGATTATGATTTCATCCGAGAAAATTCAAAACAAAGAAATCGAGGTGTCATACATTTCAAGTAAAGGACAACTCGCTGATATCTTCACCAAAGCCTTGGATCATAAACAATTCAAACTCATATTGTCCAAGTTAGGTTTCTTAAATCTCTTCCGGACCCAACTTGAGTGGGAGTGTTAAGAAACTTACTTGTTAGAGAACAACGTGTGCACACCAGCCTGGTTGAGAATATCTCTTCATCATTGCCCATTTCCTTTCAGGACAAATCACCCACAAACTGTGTACACCAGCCTAGCTTTACCTTTCTTTGTACTATATATACAAACTCGTAACCCTAAATACACAGAAAAAATAATACATTCATACTTTGGTCGTACACAAAATAATATTAACCATTTAACCTTTAATTGTTCTTCAAGTTTGTCGGTATTGGAGACAATAATCAACATCCGCGCCTGATTCAAAACTCAAAATCACCATCCTTTTTTTGTCACAAGTTTATACAACGTTATCGGAGGTTTATATAAATGTAGGGATATGCTTTAACATATGCAACTTAATGATGTGTTTAAGAGGATTGCAAACTACAATTAACTCATGATAGGAAGAGGTTTAAATCAAGATATGACAATGAAGTAACCAAGTGACACAATATAACGCTCTTACAGTGTGGTGCACTTCTAGAATGAAGGCATTTGTTATCTCATATATATATACAGTAATTCTCCAGTGAGCTCGAGACTTAATCTATCTATTTTAAGTTGCAACTATATCCATCACTCATATGAAATTATAAGGTAGATTAAGGTTATGGCGGTTATGCTAATAAAAGGATCTAATAGTGGATATTAACCGTAATTAATTCTAATGATGAGATTATAAAGGTTTTAAACAAATAAGATGAGTCATGAGCTCACTAGATCTTGACTATATTATATATAATATATATACAGAAAAAATGGGAATGATGATATGTAAAAAGCAAAGTAATATAGGTTTGGATGGTATTATTGGTATTCTCGAATTTGTGTTGTTGTTGCATTTATTGAAGAGAATTCGGGGAATAACGTTAGCTTGTTGTGAACTTATAAAGAAAAAACTTATAAAGAAAAAATGAAGATATTATAAGAGTCATGACGATTGATGACTTGACAATGAAAGAATTACAAGTCAATAGCTATAACTATTGCAGAAAAAGGAATGTACGTCGGATGTATAGGGATATATACGTCGGATATAAGCATTCCCAGATCCGACGTCTATGTGTACGTCGTCTATACATAGACGTCGAACGTGCTTTATCCGATGTCCATCCCTAAAGAATAGACTTCGGTTGTATGTATCAGCCGACGTCTATACTTAAAGAATAGACGTCAACCCTTATATAGGGCCGGCGTCTATTCTTTAGGTATAGACCTCGGTGAAATAACAGACGACGTCTATTCTTTAGGAATATACGTCAGATAAAGCACGTCTGACGTCTATGTATACAACCAACGTCTATACCTTTCTTCAGAGGAATAGACGTCGGCTAATACAAACGTCCGACGTCTATTCCTAAACCTGGACAAAAAATAGCATCCTGCACACTTGTATTTAGTCATCTTATTTGTAATTCGTGTACAGACAACCTGCACCAAATTCGTTTACAAATACATACACACTTTCATTCACATATACAAACAAGCATACATGCACAAACACAAACATACAACATACATGAACAAACACAAACATACAAGCATACACAATCATTCAACACACTTGGAATTAATTCATACATAAACAATTGGCATTCATTCTAAAATTGAGGCGATTATATTAAGGCATAAATTATATGTTTGTAATACAAGCAAACTTGTTAACTAAATTACAAAAAAAATGCTTGTGACAGGAGAACCTCTTAGTTCATCAACATATTTCTGATAAAATAACAAGCCCATCGGTCGCAAGTTTCATTGAGCTCCTATTGCGAGAAGAGATCACTACTTTTTGGGAAGACCTATCAAAATACAAGTAAAAAATTTAATATCTAAATATTGAAACTACAACTATACAAGTGAATAACAATCTATATTACCTCGGATAGGCATACGTCTTGAGTTACTGATTCGAGGATTTCCTCCATGTATCTCATCACGTAGTAACCACATTCCGTATTTCCAACCTGCTTCCGGTACTACAAACATAGAAATCTGCTAAATATATGTTCCTAACTTAATTAACAAAAATGGGAGAGAACGTACTCTCATTCCATGCCATGTTATTCTTGCTTTTGTGGTTGTTCTCCTGCCAGCCAAAGCTCTGTAAACCTTAATTGCCCTGAGTAGCACAAGTTAAAATTTCATTCAATAATACTAATAAAAATCCACGAATTACTTTTCCCACGACAAACGAACTTACAAATTTAGAAGTTCCTTTATTGAGTCCCTTGGTTTATTCGACCCCAACGGATCAAACCAATATGTCGAATTAGTCGTGGGGCATACAACGACAAGCATCCAATGAGCCTTGTTATATATATAATTAGAAGTTTATTACAAAATAAAATTCCACTTTGAATTACAAAAGTTTACCTCTCATGAAAAGGGAGCAGATAATATCTTTTGTCTTCTTCTTTCATGAGAGTCTCAAGCTGACCCGATTTATCGTCATTCCCGTATATATATGTAGATGGACTGATAAATCCAAATACTTGATCATCGGGAAAGACTGACCTTTTGGCGTCATAAAGATGTCTACAAAAGTAAAAATTACACTTTATTACAGTTTTGATAAAATTATTCAATACATTTCATTTTATACCAAAGAAAACACTTACTTCACTTGCACGTCGATAATCATGATACACAATGAATCCATCTCCAAGAACTGCATGATATCCTCTTTGGTGACGTACAAAGTCGGAGGCAACCCTTTATCCCCCTCCTCCAAATCCCATCTACTTAAGGATTGTGATTCCCTACCTACCATACATTGATACAATATTTTGCACCTACTTTGAAGCAAATTAATGTTGATCGGAGATTGGTTGTTTGACCATTTGCTTTAAGGTCTTGACACCTTACAGATATATATACAACGGTTAAAAATACAATTGTTAACAAATTTGAAATTTGAAGTCTTTCAAAATTAAAGTATACCTCATGTTTGTCATTTAGCTCTACTAAATAACTAGGCCACCTCACAAACCCACTGATAGCATCGCCGAGAGTAACAAACTCTTCTTCCGGAAATGACATCAAAGCACCAACATCTAAGCAACTCCCCACTGCAACCTTCACTTCTCCCTCTCCCACCTCTGTGAAGTGGTGTCTGGAGATGTTATTGTAGGATTTCGTGTCCCCATGTATGTATATATTTAAAAAAACATACAAGATCGATTTCATATTTTCATTGATTTTACGTACATGTATTTGTTTATTCTAATATCATGCATTCCTACACATATTAAAATAAACAAAGGATAGAGGATCATACCCAAAGGTTCTTTAAAACCTTTTAGAAGATCCGGAGTTCCATTGCTCGTCGAATCGTCCGCCGATTCGCTTCTAAGTGTTCACCAAACTCTAAACAAGATTAAAGACAAATGAGCTAGCCAATCAATCTCTAATTAAGCTTAGAATCTAGCTAATAACCTATTTTTAAGCTCCTGAGATTCTATCTCCAAAACTTAAAACTATTAAGATATTTTCGTGGTGATTAATGGAGAGATTAATGAGAGAAAGATTGTTTGCATTAACATAAACAAGTAGGATAAGGGGTCCTTTTATAGGCTCCCAAAACATCATTATCAAGAACTATTCTTTAGTCATGCTCTCTTGCATATTCTCTCCTAAAATTAATCTCAAATTGCCACATAAGCATTCTAAAAAACGTTTCATTAAATCTGGAATTAATCCAACACATGATTTAATTATTCTCTTAATAATTCAGGCAAAAATCGTATTGTTCGGTTGACCGAGAATTCTTCTCGGTGAACCAAACCATTCGGTTTTAACACATGTTCGGTGGACCGTGAGCTAGACGGTCGACCGAATATGCATGAGAAAAATTCTCTGGAAAAATTCGGACGTTCCGCGTCTTCCTCCAGTCGACCGTTAACCCACCAAAATTTCTCCTGGCGAATATTCATCGAACGACTGTGTCACATTCGGTCTACCAAAAATATCCCAAGATATCTCTTGGATATTTTCTCTCGGTTGACCGTTCACGTTCGGTTGACCGAACCCAATTGTCCAGGCACTCCAGATAATTTCGGTCAACCAATTGTGTTTACATGTTCCCCGTTCGGTTGACCGTTCCGAAGACACTTCGGTCGACCTAACCCTAAATGGTTTACCGTGTTTGACCCTGATTTTTTCCTTTGTCAAATTTTGGATTTATTTCCAACAAAATTTGATCTTTTGGGGTTTTAGCAAATTCATATCTTATGTAATATATTGTCCTATGTAATATTAAATTATTACACCCCATAATATATACACCTCATATGAATTTATTATGATTCTAGTTATGTCAATTCTCATGACATATTGATTTTATTTCCAACAAAATTTGATCTTTTGGTGTGACCTATATGAGGATCTAAGCTAAATTTGCAGCGATATTAAACACTTAATATCTCAAATTATAAGCGGTATCTAGCTACACATTATAGTTACCCAATTATCATAGATGTCTTTGTTCCACTCGAACTAAACACGGTCCATTTAGTGATGTAAGTGCACCACTTGTGTCAGTCCCTTGTCTCATGATATTAAGAATATATACAAAGTAGAAATGTGTCACCTTTATTTTATATTCATTTCTTGATCTCTCTAAGCAAATTATAACTATGTAACTTACCTCAAGTTACATTGTGCACATTATAATTTTACTTTATCAAAAGGCCCACTAATATCATCACTCAATAAAGATGGGCAACGATAATCGTTTGACTAGCTATCTTTTCCAGTACAAGTCATATTCAACCAACTATTGCATTTATCACTATACTCATTGATAGCTTTTGACAATAATCAAATTAAGCACTTCTTGAGTGAAAAGATATAAGTCTCATATCTTATGATCCAAAACACAGTAAAACATTAATGACACGAAACACAATTCCATAATGTTTTACTTGTTATGTCTATTCAATATATAAAAGTAATATTTTCCTCTTTTATATACTCGTGTCGTCAATTATTTGTAGAGCTAGAACAATCGATGACTGACACGACAATCTTATCTCGGTGATTAATGTTCCATGTTAATTATCACGATTGTGAATAACATTTGATTTATGTAAATCATTATCTTTTAGATCTCTACGGTTAAGGACCAAGCGCCTCTACCTTAACACTTCTAAAAGTTGAATACCATAATCAATGAACAAAATGTTTGCACATCCAATTCATAATAATTGACATATAAAAGTAAAACATTTAGAACATATTCCTTTCAGTTATTAAAGGTTAAGTTGCTTAAGGGGGGCAATGAGTTATTAGAAACTAAACATTTAACTAAACAAAATAAATTGTTTTAAGCATAAATAAACATTTAACTAAGCTAAACATTAATAAACATAAATAAATGTATGAACTCACTAAACTAATTAAACATAAGTTTTTTACATGATCTAAGTTATAGTCTTTTTAATATAAAATCTAAGTTATTATTTTAAAATATCATGTTGTTAATAACAATTGAGATTATTATTTTTTTGAATTTTTTGTAGAACCTCTCCTAAAATTTGGTATGTAAAAATCTTCAAATTCTGAAATTAACAAAAAAAAATTATAACAGTACACGATATAAACTTGATCTCAATTCCACCCAATTCATCACAAACACACTACATCCAAACCCCTCAAACTTCGACACAACACATGTTTACATTTAGTCATATGTTTACATTTTCCACATAACAAAATTGGCTTCTTGGTTAAAGAATAAATCGCTAAATGCTAGTCCTTAATACATGTTATCTGTGGACTTAGTCTTCCTAAAAGAAGTTATTACTATATATAGTATCTTCCATCAAAATAACAATCTTAGTCTTCTTAAATATATATAATATGGTCGATTGAGGTGAGTTAGTTTATTAATCATTTCTTTGTGTACGTAATCTCATGAGCAAGCTACCAACAAACTCTATTGACAACGATTATTGACAAATACATAACTAAGTGGACACAAACATACAATTTATTGCTTATATATTTATATTTCTTCCAAACATATTACAATGCATCAGTTTTCAACACACAACGGAAAAATTACTAACAACAATTCAAACTAAGAAACAAAATGAGTGGAATCACGAACAAGCAAATGCGCGTCCTCCTTCTTCTCGAACGCGCGTCCTCCCTCAAATCTGCCAAATATAAATAGATCTAAACCACGCATGACTGGTAATTGATTAATCAGACAACACATAAACCACATACAACAACAACAAATCATGCATTTAATCACAAACTAAATGATTTTCAACAACACAAGACCACAAACATATCATAAATAACCAACACCAAATCCGACGTGCAAAAAAATCAATTTCACACAGTTAACAGCCAAATGCATCACAAATCTCCACCAACTATCAACAAATAAACAATGCAAACAGCACAAACCATACCGAATTCGTTCCAAACACATAATCAAAAAATTGAAGAACATGTTATCAACATTTCAACTCAACTGAAAAATCCAAAGACGGATCAAGAGCGAACATCAAAATTGGAGAACGGTGCGCCTACCCGTCGATTGGCGTTGGATCGAATGAGAGGAGAAATTTACCAAGACAGACAAGACACATAACTCCACCTAAAATCTGAAACTAAACCAACCAAACTAAACGAAACTCTTACGGTGGTTAAGGATGTGGAGGAAGACAGAGGAAGACGGAGGAGAGGGACGGATAACGGGAGGAGAGGTTGGGACGTCACTGTGGTGCCGGAGATTGCTACAGATCGGTCGGAGATCGGTCGCGGAGGAGGGTTCGGTCGCGGAACGGTTAGGGTTTGGTTGGGTTTTTGTCTGGATGAATGACAGAAAACGTAACTATTCGATTTTTTTAAGACCTATAGACGTCTATATGCATGGGGGTATAGACGTCGGCTGTCAATAATATCTGACGTCTATAGGTCAACATCTATAGGGTATAGACGTCGGATGCAATGGGTATTCCAACAACCGGCGTCTATATTACCCCATAGACGTCGGCCTTTGTAACGACCGACATCTATGCTATCTTCGCCCAACTAGACGTCGGTTGTTATAATAGCCGACGTCTATTGGGCGACAAGTAAAGACTATTCTGCACTAGTCTTTTGTGAGTAATATGAGGTTGACAACTTGACATCCACAACATTGGAGATAAATATGTAACTCCTGAACGATGATATCGCAAAAGCAAAGAAATAACAAATACTTACCATTATAAGGTTGTTATCCTCTTATTGGTATGTACAACTTGAAGGTCTTCACAGTTGTTTCAATGTAGAGAATAATTAGCTGCTTCTAAGTATAAGAGAGACTCATTTCAATTTTTGAACAGTCTAAGTTAATGACTTTCATTGATCATTTTTGTCCATAAAACTTTCCATATATAGCTTGATGATGGATTAGAAATTTTTCCAAGAGGATGGTTGTTGAAGGAAAAAAATGTGATGTCTTTGAATAGTTGATGATTAAACTTAAAATAATCCTACAAGTTATTGTTACCATTTTTGAAAGTTTTTCTACAATGATCATGGGATGTGCCTAGGGGTGAGCTTCGGTCCGGGACCTCTTCGGTCCAAAACCCGAATTTAACTCTTAAAATTTCGGTCTTTGACCGGACCGGACCGAAGACCGAATTCCCGTGGTCTCCCGGACCGAAAAATTTGGTTCGGTCCGGACACCCGGACCGAACCGAATTTTGCTCACCCCTAGATGTGCCTTCATAATTAATGGTAGACCTATCAAAGGTTTGCACGACATGATAATATAACACGAACACAACACGATGAAAACCAGGTATAGGTAATGTCCTATCAGGTTTCATGTATATTTCACGTCTAGGGGGTTGTAAACAATAGTACACCGTGTTGTGTTCGTGTATAAAGTGCTAGACATGAATACATGATAATGAGACCATAAGATAACATGTCTCCGGGTATATGGGAACACGATAGTACACAAAAACACAACCATTAAGTAATTGATGCTTAAAAAGAATTTCCCACTGGTCCTTCAAATCCAACTGTCCAAATTGAATTGTTTTTGGGCCCAAGTAATTTAAAACAACATATCATTTCACGTAAAAATCATGTACCCAAACTTTTAATTATCTTACCATGTCGTGGACGTTCCGGGTAAAACGTCACGATTAGGTATAGCGTACTTAATGAGTATTATCGTGTAAACACAATTATTATCATTTCATGTTCGTGTTTGGGTATTATGACAAATCCTTTTCTTGTCATGTTTGAATTCTCAAAATACCAATTAATAGTAAGCATTTACACGACAAGCTAGTACACAACACAACATTGTCGATAGGAGTACAACAGATAGGTTCTTACATTAATGATCGGTTGGTTACTTGCGTAAAAAAGATAAAAACATATAATTGAATTTCCAGTTAGCCTAGAGACTTTTGGGTTGGACCACGTTGGTCCATACTCAACCCATTACATTAAACACACTATATTCCAAGCCCAAAACCGATCTTTTGCCTGATCGATCAGTCTTAGATAGGGTGAGGTTGTTTAGGGCCCATGTCGTCCAATTAGTTTATTTGTTGCATTTTTTTGTTAGGGTGTGAATGATTTGAATAGTGTAGGAAATCTAAAATTTTAGTTTTCAGAATTCTAATTATGGTGATTCATACGATATGTATTTTATGACATAATGAAGAAAACTTATTCATTTTTTTGAGATACCTAAAAAATGAATATGTTCAATATAGAGTACATGGAATTGGATTTACTTTAGTCTTTGAGTAGTAGTGAGGGATCTCAAACGTCATTAATTTGCAAGAAAACAGTCCAAAAATGGGAAATTTGACTTTTAGAATGTTATTATTAGTGGTATACAGAACAACTTAATGAAGTTATAGCAGACTTTTATTCCAGTCATAAAATTGTATTTGGAATGTGTTCATTTACTTCAACTCAATTTTAAGAAGTCACGGAATAAGAATTCTTCTAATTTTCCACAAATCAATCATATCCTAATAGTAATACAAGTATTGGAAATCGTGAAACTTATAGAACTTCAGTTTTACAAAAATAATTGCAAACCAATTATCTAAAACTCATCTCAAAAGTACGATTTTATTATTTTTTTATAAAACTTTGCTGCAAACCAATCACATCATCAAGTTGTTGAGCTGAAGATCGTGTTGGGGAATGTCACCAAAAATCACTGAGCTTTGCTTCGACCCCCTCACGAAAAAATGCGTTCTATAGTCATGGTGCATCTCCACTTTTGGAGGCCTGTGGATTGTAAAAATGATTTTTGCAACACGTTGAAGACCAGACTCCTCTAATTTCTTTTATTACAACAGTCCAAAAATGATCTTGAAACCCCAAACTTAACTGCCAAATTTAAACCCCGAAAAACAAAAATGAAAAAAAATCAAGAACCTGTCCTTATTCGAGATAGCAGAAGCTTCTTCGGCTCTTCGCATTAAAGGTTATCGGCATGTATAAATTGTATGTATGAAACATAAAGAAATATTTCTCTGCCCATTGTAAAATAATGAACTGGAGTTAACAGAGATCACTAGTGTTGTTCATGTTTACTTTTTATTTTTAGCTCACATAATCTGGGACAACTACAACATCATCTGTTGGTCCTGGAAGTGCCTCCGACCTCGTCAAAACGTCGGGTGCTCCGGAAGAATCTCTGATTATCTACAAAGAAGCAAAACAAAAAAAAAAACTAGATAAAGATCCACTAGAGAGATTCACATGTTTTCCACAACCAGCAATCCAACTGATTCTCGCAAGTAGAGGTGGGACTCGTGCCGTGCCGTGCCGGGCAAGGTGGCCGGACCCATGGGCCTGGCTCCGGTGTGAGCCGTGCCAGCACGGCACGGTAGCCTGCGGTCCATCAGCCATTAGGCTAACAAGCCGGGCCGGGCCTGCGGTCCCAGGTCTACTCGCAAGGCGTACTTTTGTGAATTTATTTTCTCAAACAAAAAAAAGCAAGTGAGAGAAAACCATATTAACCAGGGATGATCACGAGTACACATTACCCACAGATAATTTGTAACAGTATACGTTTCACTTCAGGATACATTACTAATGGTGACCTCTGGCATTGGATACTCAGAGGCAAGCAAGAAAACCAGTAAAATTATGAAGTACATGTAAATCAGATTTGATTTGAAATCCCAAAAGCATGACAAATTCTACCAGACATCAGAAGGCAAAAAACATGGCAACAAGCACATGCAAAACCTGTTTTTTAAATCCCAAAGCAAGTGAAATTCTACTGACAATCAATTGATAAATTGAATAACTTACCAGTACTTCCTCGTCGAGATAAGATATCATAAACAATCTTTGATAAGTCCTACCTGGAAACGGTCAAAATACACAAGTTACGCCCCCCAAGCCTTTATAAGAGGGCAATTACATAGAAATACAAATATTGGAACATGATTCTAGACATATGACAAGTATCGTATATGCAGTTGAAAAGAACAATGGTAAATATACACAGTACACAGAAATAATGTTGCTCTCTTTTCTAAAACAGAAAGAGCATACGTGCAGGTAATGGGAACAGTGGTAAGAGTCCCTAGAAGTATTTGTTCTTTTGTTGTTTCATTCATCATTTTCGTTTTATTCTTCTCCCCTTTGTATAGGGGTTATTCGTTACTACAAATGGACACAAGCCTCCTTTATTTTGATTGGTAGATACAAGTCATATTAATTAATAAATGAAGCAAAGAAAAGCAAAAACTTCACAGCATTTTAATGGTCATTATCAATGGCAAAGATTATGACATATTTGTGGCAGAATTTCAGAGATTTAATTGATAGCATGAGTCGTACATAAAAATATATTTATCTAGAATAGATTATTCGTACCTATTATAAGTTGTGAATATATGTTTCCTAAAATAGATTGTACAACTTTTCTTATTTAATGGAAATAACTCACAAGAGGGAGGCATTGAGTCGTTTACTCAAATTTTGTCATGGTACCAGACCCAAACGTTGAAGTCCTTGGTTGAATTTCTTTTGTCTCTCTTAGATTTTGGTTCTATGGTGTGTTTTCGTATTGTTTTAATTTTGGGTTGATTGGTTCCACTCAACAATCTTCTAGCCTTCTGGTTAAGCAACTTGTGGTTGACAATTTTCTACTATTTTTTTTCGTATTTACGAAGAACTTGAAGAATGTCTTCTGAGAATCCTTTTGGTAGAGTGGAGACTTCGGTTGTCCGATACCGGTAAGAATTATGCAGCATGGGAGTTTCAATTTCGAATGTTTCTAAAAGGGAAAGAACTTTGGGGTTACATTGATGGATTTTCTCCAACACCTAAAGAGGGTAAGGAACTTGGTCAATGGGAGACAAAGGATGCTCAGATGATATCTTGGATTCTGGGATCCATTGAAGCGCATATGGTGAACAATTTGCGGTCTTTTGGTACAACTAAAGAGATGTGGGAATATTTGAAGCGCATATATCACCAAGATAATACCGCGAGAATTTCAACTAGAACTGGAGATGAATAATTTCAGCCAAGGTAACCTATCAATTGAACAATATTATTCTGGATTTCTTAATCTATGGAGCGAATATTCTGGTATTGTCTATGCTAAGGTACCCAAAGCGACATTAGCAAGCCTTCAAGTCATATATAAAGACAGCAGACGTGATCAGTTTTTGATGAAACTGAGACCAGAATTTGAAGTTGCTCGAGCTGGATTGTTGAATAGAGATCCTATCCCTTCTTTGGATGTGTGTCTTGGTGAATTATTGCGGGAGGAACAGAGGCTGGCTAGTCAAGCTGTCAAAGGGACATCCAAGGGATCATTAAAGTTGGTTAATGTTGCTTATGCTGCTCATGGGAAGAACCAAGGCAAAGGAAATGTGCAGCGCTATAGTTGCAAGGAATTTGGGTATATTGCTCGCAATTGTGGTAAGAAATTCTGCAATTATTGTAAACAAAATGGTCACATAATCAAGGAATATGTCCTACAAGACCAGAAAATCGACGAGCCCAAGCTTTTCAAGTTGATGTTACAACAAACTCCAATAACGGTGGTTCTGTTGTTCCTAGCGCTACCCAACCAGCTATCACTCTAGAAATCATTCAACAGATGATTATCTCGGCATTCTCTGCTCTCAGACTTCAGGGTAAAGGTAACATTATTTTGTTCCTTGGCTTGTAAATTCTGGAGCATCAAATCATATGACTGGCATGATTGATTCGTTACATAATGTTCGAAAATATAATGGTACCCAAAGTATTCAGGTTGCTAATGGAAGTAATCTTCCGATCACAACTGTTGGTGATATAAGTCTGTTTCGTCATGTGTTCGTTTTCCCTGAGTTGTCTGCTAATCTCCTCTCTGTTGGCCAAATGATGGATGATAATTGTGATGTACATTTCTCCTGTGATGGTTGTCTTGTGCAGGATCAGATATCAGGGAAGGTGATCGCGAAGGGGCCTAAAGTAGGGAGGATATTTCCGTTGCAGTTCACATTTCCTACAGCTTTGTCTTTAGCTTCTACAATAGTTGAAAATAAGGCCGAAGTCTGGCATAGACGTTTAGGCCATCCGAACAATGCAATTTTGACACATTTGGTGCAAAAGGGTGTCCTTGGTCAGCATGTTGTTCCTAGATTATCACTTGATTGTGCAACATGTAAACTAGGAAAGAGTAAAACTTTGTCGTTTCCTTCTAATGGTGGTCGTGCTAATACATGTTTTGAGATTATACACAATGATGTTTGGGGTGTTACTCCAGTTGCTTCCCATGCACAACATAAATATTTTGACTTGTATCGATGACTATAGCCGATTCACTTGGATATATTTTCTGCACGCTAAAGCCAAATTCACTGTTTTTCAGACTTTTTTGGTGAGACACAATTCTCACTTGTATTAATATTTTGCAGTCCGATAATGGAGGATAATATATGTCACATGAGTTTCGAGGCTTTTTGAATAAAAAGGGAATTTGTTTCAGCGATCACGTCCCTAAACTACTCAACAGAATGGGTTGGCTGAACGGAAAAAATCATCACTTGTTGGATATGGCTCGGACAGTATTTCTGCAATCTTTAGTTCCACCAAAGTTTTGGGTAGAAGCTCTGTCTACTGCAGTATATCTAATTAATAGCTTGCCTTCGCAACAACTGAACTTTGATTCTCCTTATTGTCGTCTTTTTGGTATACAACCTAATTATCATATGCTTCACACATTTGGATGTGTTTGCTTTGTTCACTTGCCTTCTCATGAATGCCACAAACTTGTAGTTCAATCCGTTCGATATGCTTTTATGGGGTACAACATTGCTCATAAAGGTTTTGTGCGTTATGATAGGATTACCTATCGCTTTCGTATCTCTAGAAATCTTATTTTCTTTGAAAACGAGTATTATTTTCAGCAACGAATTTCTCCAACTGAAGGTGTTTTGCTTCCCAACTTTGATGAACTTCAACCAATTGAGCACTTCAAACCTGGTATTGTTTACCAAAGAAGACATACCCCGTCACTCCAGAACCCTTTGAATCCCAACCCTATTCAAGTGTGTGCTCAAGTGGTTCCGCGTCGATCCTCTCGCATCAGTCATCATCCTGCTAGGTATGGTCTTTCTGCGGTTTTAGCCAATACTATAGTTCTCACCTCTTATTCTCATGCTACTTCGCAAGCATGTTGGATGAAAGCGATACAAGAACTTCAAGCTCTTCAAGAAAATCACACTTGGGATATTGTTAATTGTCCAACTGGTGCAGCCCATTGGATGTAAATGGGTATATTCACTTCGGTTACGATCTGATGGATCACTTGACCGAAATAAGGCGAGGTTAGTGGCTATTGGTAATCGACAATAGTATGGGGCGGACTATAAGGAGACATTTGCTCCAGTCGCGAAGATGACGACAATACGACTCGTTATTGCTATTGTTGCTTCAAAGGGTTGGTCACTACTTCAGATGGATGTTAAGAATGCATTCTTGCATGGTGATCTTAAGGAAGATATTTAAATGACTCCACCACAAGGGTTGTTTTCTACACCTTCTACTGATGTTTGCAAGTTAAAATGGTCACTCTGTGGTTTGAAACAAGCGCCTAGGGCTTGGTTTGATAAATTTCGCACTACACTTATTAGCCTCTTTTTTGTTCAAAGCCAATATGACTCATCCTTGTTTCTTTGCAAGACTGCCACTGGTATGGTATTGTTGTTGGTGTATGTTGATGATATTGTCGTTACTGGGACTGACTCCAAGTTGATCTCTAAACTACAAGAACGCCTTCAAGCATCTTTTCATACGAATGATCTAGGTTCGTTAAATTATTTTTTAGGTCTCAAGGTGCAATCTACCTCGGTCAGTGTTCTTTTGCATCAATGTAAGTACATTCAAGAGTTAATTTTGTTGGTTGAGCTCCCGGATTGTCGTGTTGTTGATACTCCCTTAGAAGTGAATGTTAAATATCGTCAAGATAACGGTGATTTTTTATCTGATCCGTCTATTTATCGACGACTAGTGGGTAGTCTGAACTATCTAACTATTACTCGCCCGGATATTTCATTTGATGTGCAACAAGTTAGTCAATTTATGCAAGCCCCAAGACACCTTCACTTGGGTGTTGTACGTCGCATCATTCGTTACTTGCAAAGCACGTCCACCCGTGGTCTTTTCTTCCCAGTACTCTCTCCTATTCGTCTATGTGCATATAGTGATGTTGATTGGGCTGGTTGTATTGATACTAGACGTTCAATTATTGGTTGGTGCATGTTTCTTGGTACCTCATTAATTTCATGTAAGAGCAAAAGGCAAGATCGGGTGTCTAAGTCCTCCACGGAGTCTGAGTATCAAACTATGTCTTCCGAATGTTCAGAAATTGTTTGGCTTCGAGGACTCTTGGCTGAGATTGGCTTTCCACAACATGAAGCAACTCCTCTTCATGCGAATAACACAAGTGTTATACCAATTACTGCCAACCCAGTATTTCACGAGTACACAAAGCATATCGAAGTAGATTGCCACTCTATTCGGGACGCATATGATGCTAAAGCTATCTCTTCCTCATGTATCCACTGACCTCCAGATTGCCGATGTGTTTACAAAGGTTCTTTCTAGGCACCGACATCAATTTCTTGTTGACAAATTGATGCTTTGTGATCACTCAGCATCAATTTGAGGGGGGTATCAATGACAAAGATTATGAAAGATTTGTGACAGAATTTCAGAGATTTAATTGATAGCATGAGTTGTACATAGAAATGTATTTAGCTAGAATAGATTACTCATACCTATTATGAGCTGTGAATATATGTTACCTAAAATAGATTATACAAATTTTCTTATTTAATGGAAAGAACTCACAAGAGGGAGGCATTGAGTCATTTGCTCAAATTTTGTCAGTCATCGTCTTGTATCAATCAAAAATAAAAATAAAAAAACTCGATTTGACTGTTTCCCTATTACCAACTTGATGTTAAAGAAGAGCTTTATCTGGAAAGTCATTTTGAACACTCGACAACCAATTGGTATTCACAGGCTCCTCATAATCCTATAGGCACTCTATTTTCTGAAAAATCAGCCCAGCAACATTAGATAATGTTGTTCTGGATGTGTACATATCCAATAAAAAGTGGACAGTAACAGATGAAACCTGGAATAAAGCTGTGTAATAAGCAAAACCAGGGCAGGAATATGATAGAACTGCAAGCATCAAAATAACTGTTTCTGGAAACGGTTCAAAGCTTCCGGGTTTGGTTAGTTCCTTAGGTTTGCAAGGCTGGGGTCTAACTAAATAAGATTTGTGATTTGTAATAAGCAGGCATTTTCTAATCTATGACGTGAAAAAGATAAAAGGGCCACATTGAGGAAAACTAACAGAAAGGAGGAAAGTTCTCACCAAGTGGGATCTTTAGTCCATTGGCAAATACATCCCTGATAGAAACTGGAAGTTGTTGTACTGCACCCAATGCCTGTTCCACTGCACTCTTGAGTTGTTCAGGAATTGCTTCTTCGCTGATGGACGGTGTCTCGAAAACACCTTCTGTGTATTCTTCTTTCATACGGGTAGGCCCTTCTATAGTTAGTTTGGTTGTTAACATGAAATTGGCTTCAATCTAAAAACCAAATGAAGTCATTAGCAACACTGCCACACTGGCGAGGCATATATGAAGTGACAGAAAATCAGGAAGCAAAGATTAACTGAAACATAATAGGAAAACTTACTGAGCTTAAAAACTTCAGATTTGCTGAAAAGTTTGAATATCCCTCCTTGATCAGCACAGTCAAGCTAGACAACTTGGCCAAACTTCCGGGAGCCTGCCTGTAGAAATAACAAAAAACGTAGAAAAAAGATAAAATCAGTCTAAGCTCTCTGAATTAGAATTAAAATTAAAAGAAACTGGAACAGGAACATAGAAGAGTTGCATACTGAAACAGTACTTTGGCAGCTAGTAATCCTGGCGAACCAACTTCAAACCACTCAAAGTTCCATCGCCCTTCAAGAAAAGGTGACCTGAAGAATAAACCATATTAACAGTAAATAGAAAGAAAACAAACCATTTTAAAAATAAGCTCCAAGTACATGACACAGTGCTCTGCAATATGCCTATTTTGCTACCTTCAATCACCAAATGAATGTACTGCTTCCATGTATCTTGTGTCATTGTTTACTAAAAGTTCACCATCTCTTAAACTGCATAATTGTTAAAGTCCTTAGTGTGTCTTCAAAGACATGATAACAAGAGGTGCTAACTGCATCTATTGCTTTCTCTCGAACAAATGAATTCAATATCCAACAAAAAGAAGGCAAAGCATAAAATAGATAGCTGAATATACTTTTAACGCTTGCACTTATGTTCTAAAATATATACTTGATAACTTGATTGAGGAAAATTGATATAAAAAGTCAAAAACAAAATGGATGTAAATACATCATATTTGAATGACATGTTTTATCCAATAAATGAAGCACCCGTAGATTTTTAGTGAATCTAAGTCAAAAGGTAAATTACTATTGGCTTTTTAACTTTGCCCTCAAGTTCACTTTGCCTCTCTCACCTTTAAAAGTTTTAATGTCCTCCTTCACCTTTCAATTTGTTTCATGTTACACCCTAATGTACATTACATTAATTTTTGCCAGTAGCATGTCGTTGAAGAGTCAAAATGCCTTCAACCTTCCACGAATCGTCAAATGTGACTTGAGCAGAACACATCCAATGGTGTCCTAGACAAAGATGGTCATTTTGCTATTGTTATCGATTACAACAAATAATTCCAGGGACAAAATGAATCCCATTTTGCCCCATGGAAAAGCCACCAACCATGTGGCCCATGTCTTGCCAATTTGTGTGAAGACGAGGAAAAGTAAAATTGGAGGGCAAGAGAGTTGTGGTGGTGAGGTAATTTGTGAAACATTGAGAGTGTATTTTACTTTTCACCACATACTAGTGGTGAAAACTAATGAAATGTGGACGGGAGAAGATAATTTGAAACAAATTGTAAGGTGAGTGGAGATGGGATTTTTTAAGGTAAATGGTGCAAATATAAATGGCAATAGGGGTGAGCAACAACCGGTCCGGTCCGGGTTTTTGGATCGGACCGGTCGGTCCGGGTTTCGGTCCAGTCTTCGGTCCGGGATCCGGAGCCAATTCGGTTCCGGTTCGGTCCGGTCCGGATCGGTCTGAATTTTTTTTTAATTTTAAGGTAAAAAACCGGTTTTGGACCGGACCCAACCGGTCCAGTCTTCGGTCCGGGGTCCGGAGCTGATCCGGGTTCGGTCCAGGTCGGACCGGTTGCTCACCCCTAAATGGCAGCATTCTTTACAAGGTAAACTACAATTTACCCTTTCAGATTTTGCTCATCCACTGGACTAAATATAGAATTTCTCCTCTAAAGGATAAGTTCATAATGAGAATACTGCAAGCTCTTACAGAATTTAATCAGTTTCCTCATGAACAAGCATTACGTTGTAGGTCGTGGTGTGGGATTTAGCCGCTCAAGTCCCACAATCCTCTCGTTTACATCAATTCGCTGCATTGCAGTGGTCTTCCCACTGACCAAAGACTCAAAGCCCCCGGCGTCCTTAAACTGTTGAACAAAAAAGGATAAGCAAAGAAAATGGAACACTTCACATAAAAGGAAAACTAAAAGAACAATAGGTTGACTAAAAGAACATATGAGATATGATTTTTGTACTGTTACTACAACCTGTAAGTCTGTAACCAAAATCATCAATAAATTACTCTAATAATAAATAGAAACCAGACTTCCACAATGATCAATATCTCCGCAAGCTCTGGAGGTCCATTTGCTTTAGTTCTTGGCATCTTTTTCGAATGTCCATTGGTGTTCCCATCTCTCTTTTGTACAGTTCTTGGCATCTTTTGATTTCTTAATAAGTTGTCTGACTTTAATGGAAACCAAGCCACACTCTCAACTTATACATGTAAGTGCTACAGAAATATGGTTTCACAATCATTGTTTCGTTGATCCAAGTTGGCCTCAACTCCTTGGAGCTTAGGTTTTCGTATATTGTATGTGGAAACTAACAAATGATCCGGGGGAGATGTAATATTTGGGATATCTAACAAGTGATGCATGATGTATCATACTAGAAGAACAACCCAGTAAAAGAAAAACAAAATTCACTAACATCTCTGCTGCTTAAGAAGCAAATTTCAATTGCACCGGAACCCCATAACGCCACAACTAACAAGACAAAATAGGATGTAGCAAGCACACATCAAGGAGTCCATGGTCCAATTCCTTACTTCCTGTTGAAAAGACTCATAATTGGAAAATTAAGGGGCATCCGCACAAGTTATAATTTCTTGGCATACTCAATCAACCCAATTGGTTTTAAGATTGAAGAGCACATTTTACTGCTCAATTCACCTTATCATGATACCACACAGTCAAATCACTTTCTTTGCACAGTCAAACATGATTTATGATTGACATGTAAAATCTTAGAACTCTGATACTAATGTTTGGGATCTGATTCCACGATTTTATCGGATTTTAGAAAAATCGATCATCAAACGCCAAACAGAGGTAATCCTACAATTTTCAAAGTCTCCTTCGTCCACGACTAAGCCCACCAAAACCCTAACCGTTCTAACTTCCACGGGTACATTACAACAAATAGATTTTGATTCCCCAAAAGCAAGACTCCAACAACAGAAATCTAAAAACTAGAATTTTTGTTAAGTAAAAACAGAGAGTAAACTTACGGCGAGGAGGAGCGACTCCTTGGCGGAGAGGCGCTCCATCTCCTTGGCGTAGGCGGCGGAGGGGCCATGCAAGACCTCCTGCTGCGCCGCCACTTTGAGCCGTAACCGCCGCCTCGGGGATCGGGAGGCGGCGAGGCGGACGGCCTCCGGCGCCGGGAAGGAGGCGGAGAAGTGGGCGATGGCGGCGGAAGCCATGGAAGGGGGTTTGGGGTGGAGGTGAAGATAAGGTTGTGTGTGTGTGTAGAGGAGGTCATGTTGATTGTTGATTTCTTCCCGTGGTTTCTTTCCCCCCGGATTTCCGTCCAATTTTACATGTTTACACGCACGGTTAAGTTTCTTGATAAAATTAAATCTAAATTTATATTAAGGATATAAAAAATCATAATTTTTGGTAATCATTTCACATGAGATATAGAAATCGAGGTTTTTTAGCGAATTTAATAAGTTTATTTTTACATCTGTAGAAATTACGTGAAACATATTCCAAATTTTATGATTTTTGATATCATTAATATACATATATTGTTGATCAAGATCCACGGTTTGAATTTTTAATTTGAAGCTCATATTTGATTTTATTAATAAGTACAACCGTGTATCAACGAAATTTAAAGTTAATTGATCCCTCACATTTACAAATGCTTTTTCGTATGCAAATTTAAAAATGTTTACGTTCAATATTATGATTATCAAATGCGTGTTTCTCGATACGTCATTTCATCTCTCCTTTGGTTACGAAACAACTTTCGTTTAAGTATTATATTTTTGAAAATGATTTCTGGACACGGGCGTCAAGGACGTCCGTAAAAAGGACAACCCTCCTACTTAAAAAGGATAACCTCCTACGTAAAAAGGACACCCCAGAAGTGATGAAATACACTGCACAATAATAACAAATCTCGTGTTTAAAAAGGACAATCCCCTATATAAAAAGGACAAACACTATCTTTAAAAAAGTAGCATGTCCATGTATAAGGACTATTTTTTTACTCAGATCGATAGATTTTTATGTTTTTTTGATATAACTACTAGAATTACATAATATAAAATCCAAAATCTAAAGTGTCGAGATCTAAAATCCATGGATCAAATGCCAAAATTACCCCTACTAAGTAGGCAATTTTCCAAAGTTAAGGGATTTGAATGACCCCCACATTTGAATGTGGCATCCGCCGTACCAATCGCCAAGAACCTAAGTTACCACACCTCTAAATATTAGAATCTAAAACAAGGTTTCAATATAAATTCAAGTCGTCTCATAAATATAAGAGGTATGTATTGTTCATCATTTCCAAAACAAACATAGATGTATTCCCGAAGCAAGAATATAATTGTCAAACACCAACTCAATCTCGACCTGTTAATTTTGGCTCAATCTATTAACTCACTTGAGTTCTACTCGATAAAATTTACCCCAAACTACCTTGATAAACTTCAACTCAAGCTCGACCTATCCAGTAAACAAGTCGAGTTTAAGTACAGTTTTAAGCTCGTTTATGAAAAGGGCCAAGCCCGAGTTGGACTTAGCTAACTCGAACTCAATTTGTCTCCTTATGTAGGTCATGTGTGTGTGTATATATGTATATATACATAAATTATAGATGAGTCTAGAACTCATTTAAGCTTAAGTGAGCCCCCTAAACATCCATCATCCAAATTAAATTCAATGATGACTATAAGATCTTCTTACAATTACTCACAAGAGGGTAAAATTGGAATTCAACTAAACTCAAAACCCTCTCACCCTACACAAAAACCATGCAAGCCCAAACTCTCTCTCACCCACCCCCACCCCCCAAGCACGAAAACCAAACTCCTCCTTGTTCCCCACCTCCCCGTCCTCAAACCCCCAACCCCAGGGGTCATTCATCGGCATCCCCAAACCTCCAAAGTTGTCGCAGTCCCCAAACCTCCAACGACATCCCCAATCCCCAAACCAAAAATGGAGGAATCTCGTGGTAGAACGGTCAAATCCCCAACGCGTTCGATTGGTACGATCTTCAATCTCTTTTGGGGAGGACGTTAGCGTTTGCATGTTGGGAGTGGTTTAGGTTTTCTATTTCCCTCAGATTGACGGATTTCGATCATGACAAACCATAACCCCCTCCTTCCCAACCCAAACCTGGAAACCCCGCCTTAATGTACAAGTTACATATCAATTATGTGCCATGCTTGTTTACTTTAGTGGTTGAATATGCAACATATTTGTTTGGTATTATTTGGTTGGATTATGAAGGTGTGGTGGTTGAGAAAAACCGGTAATATTTTGTTTGATTATTCTGCATATTTGATTGGTAATATTTGGTTCTGCATATTTGATTGGATTGGTAATATTTGGTTGAATCGTCTGCAAATATGCAGAATCAACTTTTCTCACAACTTTTCTTGTTGATAATATTTTTATTTGAACCAAATACGTCTGTAATATTATATTTGATTGGTAATATTTGTTTGAACCAAATACGTCTATAATATTTTCTCACAACTTTTCTTGTTGGTAATATTTTTGATTGAATCGGTAATTGATATTGTAGACAAAAAATGTGTACAAAGTAGCAACCTGGAAAGCACAATAAAAGAGAAATGCAATGACAAGGGTGATGGTTCAATTCAACAAAACTCTAAAGCTGCAGGTATAAGATGTTCTATCCTTTAAAAACCGTTTGCATTCCTTAGTTTTGTTGTGAAATAAAATCTGATTTCTTATTGTTTGGATGCAGTTAATTATTGCGTGAACCACCGTTGTTATGTGAAGCAATTTGTGGAATTTGTGGAGAAGTATAAACCAAATGAAGCACACTTGAAATGTATTTCAGTGACTCTATTTGAGAAACTTCTTCATATTCTCAATTTTACTGCGAATAGATGGTTGTTGGAAGATCTTTTTAGTAGGCATGTTGAAGTCAACAAATTTTGTGTGGATGGGGGTTAATTTAGAGTTTTCGATTGAAGATGTGAGGGTTATTTTAGGTTTGCCTGCTTCCGGTCACAAGGTTAAGATTAGAGGAAGTGGAAAAATGTCATTTTTAGAGGTGAAATACAATAAGGAAAAAACCTTCAGTTTTAATACCACACACATTCAACAAGTTTTGATTGCTTTACATGATAAGGATGATGAAGAGTCAGTTGATGATTATGTAACGTTATTGATTTTGTTGATGTGTTCTACTTTTTTATTGCCTGAGTCGAGTTCCAATGTTCCACGAGTTGCACTATCAAATTTCGACAAGCTAGAGAACATGAAGTTCTACAATTGGTCTGAGGCTATTCATAGCCTAGCAATGGAGAAAGTCATTTTGATACGTGACCAAATAGTAAGCAAAAAGAAAGGAAACATGAAATCTGTGAGCACTTATGCTCTTGGCTCAAGCATTTGCTTCATGGTAATTTACATTTAAGCACTTTCTTCATTAGTTTTTTTAACAGAATATGTTGATATTACGGCAAACAAGGTTTTCTTACTGTTAATGACATAATATTACAACATTTTATTATAGTCAATCGATGTTGTTTCATTACACCATTTTATTATGGTCAATATTATGTCTTCTTTGGTACATGCACTATTTTATATGTTACAACTAACTTTTATTTTTGTTAAATATGTTGCAGGTATGGTTATATGAGAACATCACTTTGTTTAAACCAATTTTTCCTGAACTTAAGTCGAGGATTAGAAAGTGGGCTTCTCCTGTGGAACCAAAGATGAAGCACCTATCCGACGTAGTTGATGATATGATATGTTGAATTAAACTTATATTCCTTGTGCAAATTTGGCTTTGTCATCTTCTTGTTCTTTGATTGCAACAATAGACTTCTAGCTTTTGCATGCCATCAATCATTTGCATTAATTAAACTGGCCTTAGGGGAGATACAAAATTCCTCGACCCTCCAACTCATGCTTGATACATCTTTATCCAATTAAAATGTAGTACATTCTTTATCACACCAAAACTATTGGATCGTGGACCCACTATTTGGTCATCTGTTTATACATACTTGATTGTGGGGTTCCTGCATGGGTGGCTTCTGTGGCGCCAATTCTAGTTGCTCCTGTTTTAGATATACGTAAAAAGTGATGTACCAACTTGAAGTAAGGTTGTCATAAATATATATAGATGATCAAAATTCTGAATAATCAAATAATTTTTCCTTTGCAGATTCTCTATAACATCTTTGTGGATGAAAATGACATCTTCAAGCTTCTCCCTAATGACCAAAATTTACCTCCTGTTAATGTTGCGACAATAAAGAAAAAACCGAAGTCAAAAAAAAATTAAGGACCACTTAGATAAGGCTTCTGATGGTATAGAGTTTGATCACAACGAAGTCCAACATTTGAAGAAAGGAAATGAAGAATTAAATTCTGAGGTGAAGTTGTTAAAAGATAGAGTTGTTATTTTGAAGCTGAGAATTCTAAGATGAAGTTCTTAAAAAAAGAGTTGTTGGTTTGGAAGCCGAGCTCTCTAGCTTGAAGAAGAAATCCAGAAATCCAAAGTTGCATATTCTAACTTTCAGCTTGGGGCTTTTTCAGATGTGACAAGACAATACAAATTTTGTGGAGAAGACGGACATTGCAGATCAACAGATCGGTCAAATTTAGTTGATGTTGTAATTGATGACAGACAATCTGACTTCCACCCACATAGAGGCTAAAAATCTGATGAAGCTCCATGTGATAATGCGAACGTGTATGCTGCACCTCCTCCCTACAAAATATTATATAAGAGAAAAGAGGCAACAACAAATACATTTGAAAGTTCATTTACAATGCGTGTCAAAACGAGAGTTAATCGGAAACTAAGCATTTTGCTTGAAGGTGGTGTTATTCCAAGGAAGTGTCCAAAACATTCGTTGATGAAAAGGTATTATTCTTGTTTCATTAATTAACATTACGGCTAATCAAATCATTTTATTGTTTTTAATATATTGTTACAATTTATTATTGATATTGTAGAAATCATCTGTTTTCGTTTCTCGAATTAAGTAGGTATGATTTGAATCATTGTTTGGTTTATATGGAATTTCACTCCTTATGTTGAACTTCGTTCACAACTGATTATCTTTTTTCTTATGATTTTTTTGGTTTCACTTAAAGGTCGTAAAAGTTATTGCGGGTTTTCATTGATCTCGTTAGATGAAAAAGTTTGTATCGAACAATTCCTAATTGATCCTAAAGACATGTAAGCTTTTTGAACGTTAGATTTTAACATTGTACTCTCATGAACTTTTACTTTTTTCCAAGATCCATGTAAGTATGTTAAAATTTAGATTTTAACATTCCACTCTCATTTACTTTTTACATTTCAAGAGTGCAACGAATTGTAGAACAACAAAAAGTACTTTTTGCATAGGCTCACATTTGCTCGATGTGTTGGATGGAAAAATGGTTTATAAAGATGTAAGTGAATATTAATGTTTGCACATGTTTTATCAAGCATTGTTAATTTTTCTCTCTTTTAGGTATTAGAAGTGACATTTGAACTACTTGAAATCAAATCAAAAGTTGCAGATCGTGCTGGTTTATTTTGTTTATTCTCTTATGTTTACCCTCAGGTTCATGTTTCTTTTTTGGTTTATTTGTTGTTAAATATTTCATTCTTTTGTTTACCCTCGGGTTAATTTGTTGAAAATAGTTTTTTTTGGACTTTTCATTTAAATGTAGTCAAAGTTGCAGATATGCCCCGATGACCTTAGTGATGAAATGAAGAAAAAGTTTTGTGACTGTTTCAATTGTCCAAGTTATATTTTGGGAATAGTTAATTATTATTTTATGATTTAGCTTATGGGTAGTCACTAACATCTTTTCGTCATCAACTTTCAAGAAAGTCGATTCAATCCTACAATTCACTATATTCTGCCTAGGCAAAAGCTAGAGTTCTTCAGTGGGTATGTTGTTTCCTGTTTTTTGGTTTCTATTAAGCATGGATTTATAGTTTATTGTTTCTACATCTTACGAGTTTAAATGTTATTTTTTCGCAGTCTAAGTGGGTGGATAAGTACTTCGAAATGTCGTATAATTTTGAGAATATGAAAAACTGGGAAATAGAACATGTGTTTTGCCCCCAACAATCAGCCACAAGTTTGAATTGTGGATTGTATGTATTGAAGTTTGCATAATATCTTTCTGAAGGAAAAGAAATATTTGATTTCGGAGAAGTTATGGCTCGGATCCGTGCAGAATACGTAGCTATGATACTTCGTGAAACAACTTCTAACTAGTGTTGATGAAATGACATTAATTTTTTTGGGATTTTGTGTTTCTTGAATGATACATTATTCATGCATCTATTGTATGACTTACTCGTCAAAGTGAATATTACATACTACAAAATTGAGGCTTCTAATTTGTGGATCTTTAGTTGAGAGGCTCCACTCCCATTATTTGTATTAGTTTTTCTCTTTTTCAATTGTAAACATTAAAGTGGTTCGAGTTTCCTATTTTTTGGATTTATACTTACTGAAACCAGATTGAAATCAAATTCTTGGCATTTGAGGAACTTTTATAAACAAACTGACATTATATTATAGCTAACCACGGCATATTATTACAACATTATATTACGGTTGTGAACGTAATATTAATTTATATACGAACAACGATATTTGTTACACACGATTTAGTCATACATCACTATTTGTGAAACGTTAGTAAACAACCTTAAATTATATTACGACTAACGACAACATATTATTACAACATTATATTACGGTTGTGAACGTAATATTAATTTCTATACGAACAACAATACATGTTACTCATGATTTAGTCATCCATCATTTTTAAGTTAGTAAAAATATTTTACTATATTACGGCTAACAAAATAATATTACAACATCATCATTATCTTACGGTTGTGAACGTAATATTATTTTTAATATGAACAACAATACATGTTACATGAGCTATAGTCATTCACCATTATTTGAGGAATATTTTACCAAATTATTACATTACATTACGGCTAACAAAATTATATTAAAATCTGTACGTTCAACACATCACCTCGAAAATTGATAAATCCTAGTGTGTACTTTATGTGTCCAAAGAATAGAACAAAGCCTAACATATTCAAGAAAAATGAATCACTATAGTATGCTTCTATAAAAAATCATAGTAGTTTCCCAGAGTATGTATACCAAAAAAATCAAAATGATGTGTTGTTCTGTAGGCGTATTTAAATCTTCTTCACATGTATTATCTTGTCCACAACTGTATACCAATCTTATTTGCATGTTTATTCATGGCATTACTTTTATCTTCAGTTATAACCCTACAAAATACTAAATAAGACACAATTCAATTCTCAAGTATAATGCATTTTTTACAAAGAACACTAAATACTCACATTTTCTTATCCTTCCTAATAGGACATGTTCTCGAGTCGTGGTCCGAATATTGCATGTAGGTTTTACATTGTCTATGACTCTCTCTTTTCAAGATCTGATTGAATGTGATTACTACTCAATTTTGTCTTCCACCTTTGCCGTTCCCTTTTGTTTTCACTTGATTTGGCTGATGAACTTGTATTTCCCTTTCATATGTTCTGGATTTTTGCCTATCATGCTCATTGATTTCTTTAATTGCATATTTTGCTTCTAACAAAGCAAATCCTAGTTTTTGCTCTACCAACTCATTGATGATTCGTGTTTGCCTGCAATGGATATCAATTCATTGCACAACCTCATAATGTGGGTGACTTTGTCATTGATGGTTGTCTTGCTAGTACCATGAATATTGCTCTCACGAAATCCATCGTTGATTCTTTTTCGCCATCGAGTCAAAATGTTAACGGGTGGCATCTTCTTGTAATTGAGGTGTTTAAAAACTGTCAAACTATATTGACATGGAAGACCTTGAAATTCCATAAAGTGACAGTCACATACATGCACATTATCAATGCCTTTGAACTTTACTTGCATCGTTCCATTGTCTTCATCAATTTTGCTAACATTGTATGTAATTGAATCTTCATCTTTTTTGTCAATACTAACATTGCTCATAAAACTTTTCTTCAACTCCTTCTGAAAGATGTGAAAAATACTTCTAGTGTATATTTCTTCCATTTCAGCTTCAAGTTTCCATTCAGTCGGAAGCTCTCCCTTCTTATTATTGTCATTGTAATCTCACATATTTTCATTCTCTCTTTGATACTTGAGAGCCACTTCAAATCTACAAAGTAAAAAAAAGTTTTATTTATTTATAACTTCATATTTCACTTAATTATATCATGTTATTGCAGGGAAAACTTTCAGAAAAAAAATCATATCCTTTTATGTACAATTATTTAAGTATTAAATAACATAATTTAGTGTTACAATTAGAACAATTATATTACAACATAACCAATATATATATATATATATATATATATATATATACACACACGTATATAAAAAAACGAAAGTAGAAATGTACTTGCATAGAACCTGAAGAGTGTTTTGCCGCGTTATGTACGTTTTTAAAAATGCATTCATGGATTCACTTCTTTGAGTAGTCTTCATACCAGCAAAGAAAATATTTTGCATGTAAGCCGGAACCCATTTCTTCTCTATCTCAAACAATGACTTCAACCATTTTGAATCATCAAGTTCATTTTCGATAATGATTCTTCTCCCCTACATTCAAAGTCTTTGATGTTCTCTGTATACCACACGCAATTAATCGTGAATTGCTTGAATAACTTTTCCTTTGTTTTTCACTCCTCCAATTTTCTTTTGTAATTTATCCATTATGTGTCATGTGCAAAACCGATGAACGGTTCTGGGATACACTTGTGCCAATGACGAATTCATAGCTGAATCTTGATCAGTAACGATAGCAGCAGGCCCTCCACCCATACAATTCTTGAATTCCAAAAACAACCCATTAAATGATGATATGGTTTCATCATTTAGCTAACTCATTCCGAAGAAGATTGTTTGTCAATGATCATTCACACCACAAAATGCTCTGAATATCATTGAATACTTGTTCATACAATAGGTGGTGTCGAATGTAACCACTTCTCCAAAATGCTTAAAATTTTCTAGACAATTCTCATTAGCCCATAACAAGTGACTCAATTTACTTTGTTCATTCCTTTGATAAGAATAGTAGAAGGATTTGTCATCTTTCTTTTGACTCTCTAAGTGCTCTAATACTAAATCTGCATCATACCCTTCAATTTCATATCTTCCTGAAGCATTCATATTAAGTATATCTATATAGGTGAATCCAATTTTGTCATACCCATCACTTTCATTTCCTAACATCACAGCTTGTTTTACAACATGTATGTTTGTTTCACTCATAGATTTCAACATTCTTTAGTAACGGGTGGTATGCTACACTTGTTTTGCATGTAATGTCTTTGAGAGGAGCTCGTCATTTCATGATTATGTCCTTCAACAAAGTTCAGCACAAACCACTTATTGTTATCTCGATCAAATTTGATTTTTCATTTGGCTTGACATTTACATCTTGACATTCCAACTTTTCTCTTCTTTACTGTTATGGACACTTCATTGACATCATTTTTTTGGGTGCTTCTTGAACATAATGAGTCTTCTTTAGAGTAAACAAACTTTTTCAAGATCACATCCATGGACTTATTATTTGATGCTTCATTAATACTTCGGTGATAATTTACGCACATTAAACCCTCCTGCATTTGCATAAGTCTTATAATAGTTGTAAGTTTCTTCTATTGAGTAAAACTTCTTTCCAATTGTTGGTTTCAGCTCACTTTCAACATCGCGTATGAAATAAAACTCTTTGGCATGTTCCACATTCTGGTTGTCCAAATTATCCTAAATCGTTGCCCAATTAGTAGTACAATATGATGTATGTTGGTTGGTTGTTACATGAGAGCTAAATAATATTATAGCTACTGAAACAATATTACATTATTACTGTTAGGATCTATGACCCTCTAATCGATGGATAAATGCGGAATTAAAAAATAATAATCGAAGGATTAAGGAAGAGACAATTGCAAACCACAAATTCGTCGACACCGGAGTTTAGAGAGGTTCGGCACCCACACCCGGGTCCTAGTCCTCCTCGCAAGCCTCGCTCAATCCCCCGAGCCTCGCTTACGGTTCTACTAACCGATCTCCGTTCCGGGCCGAGACCACCGTCATTTACAACACCGAGCCTCGCGAACAATCTCGCCTCGCTCGTGTCTCCTCTCACAACCCGAGAGGGAGCTTCCTCGAAGCTTTACAACTCTTTGATTCTTGAATATAAAAGTTGAATCACAATCTAACTAACACTCTATACTTAAGCACACTTGGATATGATATTGAATTGGATATGCAAGTGGTGAAGTTTAGGCTTGAGTGTTGTAGATGGAGAGGATTTGGCTTTGAGTATTGGATAGATAGGAGGTGTTCAAGGTGTCCAAAACAACCAAATGAGGTCCTATTTATAAGCCTTCAAGCTCATCTAGCCGTTTGGGAGTTGGTGGGGAATGAACCAATGAGAATGCAAGATGTGACTTAAGCTCGGACAGAAATCGTGGCATATTCGGTCGACCGTTATCCAAATGGTAGTCCAAAGAATTGGTCTGAACTAAGAACTCGGTTGACCGATTATGTATCGGATCACCGTTCACCAACCTCCAGTATCTTTTATCTATTTATCCCTAATTAAATTCGGTTCACCGAAGTACATTCGGTTCATCGTTCCAAGGTGGACAGTAGAATTGATTGGGCTCTGATTATGTCAAGTTCGGTTGACCGTGTATACTTCGGTAGACCGAAGTAGCGCGGGTATTGCGCTGACATTGAGTGGGAAGTTGGTTTATCGTTAACGGTCAAATGTCACGTGTAAAATAGCCGTTGGGCTCCTAAAGCCAATAAGGATTCGGTAGACCGAAGTGTGTGCGGTCGTCCGAAGTGGGTCAAGTTAATTGGGCTCTAGGGACTCGATTTGAATGCGACCGTTGGAGCAAAGTCCAAAACCAGTCCAGGGCTATTTGGTCGACCGAAGGTAGTTCGGTCTTTCGTAGGGGCAATTCCAGAGAACATCTAAGTTTTACTGGTGGGAAGAATTCGGCTATCCGACAGGTGTTCGGTGAACCGAACTGGGTATGATTCGGTTAACCGAAATAGGTGCGGTTTACCGAGGAATGACGGGACAGAATCCTAGTGCTCAAGTTTACATAAAACCTTATGGACTCAATAAATATAAAGTTACATGTCTTGATCCAAAGCTTTGATTACAAGTCTTGAGTCTTGATGTCTTTGTCCCAATGCTCGTTTCCTTGATTGTCTTGATCAACCTATTAAGATTATTGCAAGTATACAAATATATATGCAATGCATGTAATTGTGTTTGCTCACTTTGATTGATTAGGTTGATTGATTAAGATTAGTTTAATTAATCATCAAAATTAATATAGATTAAGGTCAAAGAGCCAACAATTACAATGTTACATCCACATAATGACACTATATTACGACTAACCATGTGATATTAAGGTTGCGAACATAATATTACTTTCGTACAACTAAATCGATACATGTTACTGTAATTCACATTGTTGGTATGTTGAAAAGGTGTTACACGAGAGCTAAATAATATTATAGCTACTGAAACAATATTACAATGTTACATCCACATAATAACACTATATTACAGCTAACAATGTTATATTACGGTTGCGAACGTAATATTACTTTCGTTTCAACTAAATCGATTAATGAAACTGTAATTCACATTTTTTGTACTCACATTTGAATAGGTTTGAAATGAGTTTCATATACTAACAGTCGCATGATATTCTAAATTCAAAACCAACGGAAAAACTTGCTCACCTCATTTTGCGGCAGACTGGATAATATTGAGGCGGACATACAAGATGTTGGATTTGTTTCTACAATTGTCATAGCTTGGATTTGTGGATTCGGAAATCGAATTGGTTCTTCAATGTTACAACATAGAGTTTCCAATCGAATGCAAACTTTTATTTCTCAACTCTAAAAAACAAAATCCAAAAGCAAACTAAAACAAATCAGCAAATCCAATACCAAACTAAACGCTCCACAAATCCAACCGAATTCCTCTAAACAACAAAATCCAAAACCAAACCAAACAAACTCATCAAATATAATCCCAAATCAAATATCCACGAAATCAACCCATGTTCTCTAAAAAAACAAAATCCAAAACTAAAACCAAACCAAACCAAACCAAACCCAATCAACAAATCCAATCCCAAACCAAATATCCACAAAACCTACCAAATATCTTCGAATGCAAAAATCTTTAGGTTTCCCAATGATTCCGGCATAGTGGAGGATAGACGTGGAGGATTGGGAGGAAGAGAAGGAAGACAATGACTGAATTGGAAGGGGCAAAGTTGAGGGTGTTAGAGGAGTCGTGGGGGGAGGGCGTAAGAGGAGTCGTGGGTGGAAGGTTGGGAGGGAGAAGAGAGCAACGAAATTGGAAAGGGGAAGATTTGTAAAAAATAACAATAATTTCTGGAATTAATTGGAGATGAGTGGGAAAGACTTACAAATTTGCTTTACTATCCTTACTTAAAGTAAATAACTCACAACCATTCAATTTGAAATCAATGGTTAGATCTTTGGGGGCTCATTTAAACAAAATGAGCTCAGGACTCATTTTATCATTACTCTATATATAATACCATTTTCATAATATAAATACATAATATTAAATGATACACTAAAAATACTCCTATATAATGCAAATTAGTCTCGTATAAAACTATAAATGTATAATCATACCTTTCTTTTTCTTATTTTACTTCCTAAAGGTGTAAACATTATCATATCTTAATTGTATTTGTATCGTATTATTTGCATTGCATGATAGATTGTTCAAAAAATATTTTTAGTTTAGGGAGTTAATTTTGTCAAACAGTTTGAACAGAAAATTAGCAAACGAGTGAAAACCCAACCTCTCTCGTTTTGTAATGGACCCGAGTTGAAGCTATGATTTGAACTTGTTTATTAAACTAGTGAAGCTTGACCTCAACTGGTTTACTAAACGAGCTGAGTTAAAACTTCAATTGGAAGACTTCCAAACCCTTAACGTTCACCTTGTAATAATCTCTTTGCCAGAAGGAACATAAAGAATCTATTTGTATCACTCTTGGATTAGCTTGAACTACGAATCGAATCCGACTTAAAATCTAACTAAAGAATAAAAGATACTTAAAAAACCCAAAAGCAATATTACCAATTCCTAGAAATGAAGGAAAATATGACCCACTCTTGTCAATCCCAACTCATGGACCCTTTGTATTGTCGACTTTCTGTGATGGACAATCTATCTGCCGACAATCACCAAGTTAACTAACCAACAAGTCCAACAATTACCGAGATAAACATGTGTTTTATCGGATATCAAACATAATCAAGCAACGGCCAAGGAAAACATTATACATGTACAATACTTTCAAGGTATAATATTACTAAACAATATTACCTTTTTTCCAATCCCATAAAAAAGAAATTAAACCTTGGACAATGCCCAGTACCCACGAGGCTTCATCTGAATCCACCTGTAAAATTTTGATGTTAGTATTACAATAAAATACTATCACAAAGAGAAAATAATTGTGGGAATAAAACTTCCCTGCTCACATCTCTCAGGGCTTTTCATTTAAAAATTGTAACAAAATTTTATAGAGGAATTGAGAAACTCGTTCAGTGTTACGACACCACTGATTTTTCTTTATATGATACCCAGATAGGGAAAAGGAAGGACAGAGATCTTTGAAGCCATGATGAAGAAGAGAAGAGACAAAAAGTGTTGTAGAATGGGAAGAAAAAAATCTACAGATTTGATGTCAACTAATTACGTTTTCAGTTATCTCGAATTGGATGAACAAAACGGGAAAAGAAAGATATGGTTAAAATAGGAATCACCTTTATCCACCAATATGGATCATAGGCCTATTTGTAGTCTTTGCAATATCAAACATTCCTGCATGTGAAGCTTTCTTCCTCTTCACCTGCAAAATATGATAATTTGAGTAGATGAAAATACACACCAGCTTGACCAGCACTTCGATTGTTTCGCATAGTGTGTCAATTTGTAAGCTTGAAGAAGATTTTCTAAATCCCATCAGGTTTATAATTCTCACGTTTTCCTTTCTATAGAACAATAACAGTAGTAAAAGTAGCAGAGCATACCGCAGCCCCAATTATTTCCTGCAAACCAGCATCATCAATGCCATTTCGCAGTGGATCCCGCAAACTGACCTGTTAAGAATTTAATTTATGAAGCTAAATAAGATGAACGAACAAAATTATGTTTAATGCATATAAGATCAGTGGCACTGATGACATCGGTGGTCTTCGTCAATCAATCTGAAAAGAGGATGGTCAGAAAATGCATAAAGGCATGAAAACAAAAGTCTTATGACCACTAAAATAGCAATCAACATCATACCTCTATAAGTGTTTTACGACGTGTTGACAACTAAATTCAACTGCCCATGATACATCCTCAAAAATTTATCATATATAGAAAGCTTGCATATATTGTACGAGGAAAACAAAAGTTCAGAGTCAATAGGTAAATTACCATATCCAATGTGTGAATATTAAACTTGATTCGTAGATACCTTGGAACTCACAAAGTGCTTCTTTCATTGAGTAAATTAAGAACAGATGAAAAGGGGACAAATATTTGTCTTCATGAAGATATCGTTTACGAAAGAAACTATTATAAACCGAAAACTGTCACAAGAAAAAAGACATAAAAAATACTATAATAAATCCATTGGACCTTCTAGATAAAAAGGCAAAGTATAAATTTTGCCAACAAAAATCAGAAACTAAACTAAAAACACCTATCTCGACATGCCAATTGGCAATTGCAATTCAAAGAAAGAGGGTGGACAAATAACTACGATATCAAGATTTTATTCTCCAATTGCTAAATTCAACAACCCAGTGCACTGTGAGTCTCAGCAAGAATATTTCCTTTTAAAATTTACTCTCGATGCATTAAAAAAACACAAGATGCCAAGGTGTCCCAGAAGACAAAAATGATGATGTGCAAAAGCATAGTCATAATCTTGAATACCCTTTAACTGAACTACAAGGCCTAGAACAAAGAATTGCATTATCTCATGTTGAGAAGACAATTTCTATATATATGGAGATTCTCGACACTCCTCCATTGATAAAATACTTACCCACAGATCAAGTGGCTTCAATTTAAAATAAAAACAGGAAAGTGATGGGAATTTCAGTTAGATGCTTTAATCAATAAAAGAAATATTGAAAACCTTTGTTATCCTAAAGAACAGCCTTTCACATCAAATCAGTTACATTTTTTTTTAATTACATCGGTCAAGTGAGAACTAGGAAAGGAAACACATGTTGGTAGAATTGACTAGTCATGAACAACTCACTAACGGAGAAAATATACCTCTGATGGACCAAACAAGCATACTTTGAAGTTTCCATCAGCTAAAATGCGCAATCTGCTGCAACCAGCACAGAAATGTTCAGTCATTGACGTGATAAAAGAAACACTTCCAAGATGACCATCTATATAGAAATTTTTGGCAGTTTCAGAAGGGTGATCTTGTCGCCTTTTCACACTGCCAAACTTCTTTGCCTAGACAAAAGAAAATGTATATCAATATCATAGGTTGTGTGATCCATTTCAATAACTAAAATTTTATATTCCGAAATGTCATGGAATCTGTCAGAGGTGTACCTCTTACCACAATATCCAACATCTCTGCATATGGAACAAGTTTCTTAACGTTCCAAACATTTCCATCAAATGGCATGAACTCAATGAATCGAACATTAATAGGTTTATCCTTTGTCAACTCCACAAAGCTGCAGATTTCATCATCATTGATCCCCCGCATTACTACACAATTAACCTGACAAATTGCAAGTATAAACAGCTAATTTATCAACTTCTTAGATACAAAATGATAGATAAATAATTAATATGCATAGAGCTGTAGACTATTGAAAAGGGAAATATGCAAATTTAACAGGAAACTGCAGGAGTACTTAATAAACTTGTAAACTAAAACAAGTTTGTAAACAAAGAGAGTACATACAGGTGCAGGACAACATACCTTGACAGGGTTGTATCCAAGTTCCACGGCAGTATTGATGGCCTCCATTACCTTGTTATGTCCTTTACGCCTTGTCATAAACTCAAATTTTGCAGGTACTAATGTGTCCAAGCTAATATTGACAAGGTTTAGCCCATACTCCTGTAACTTGGGCAGTTTCCTAGCTAGAACAATCCCATTAGTGGTCATGGCCAGTGTTTTCAAACCTTTCAAGCCAGAAAGTTGTCGACATATATCCTCAATATCCTTTCTGACTGTGGGCTCTCCACCAGTTAACCGAATCTTATCCACCCCTGATGATACAAAAAGACTTGCGAGACGTATGATCTCATCCGTTGACAGGATCTCATTTGTTGGAGTTAGCTCCACTCCTTCAGCAGGCATACAATACTGACACCTAAGATTACAGCGTTCTGTCAATGAGACCCTCAAATATGTGTGGCGTCTACCAAATGAATCAATTAACATATCAGATACAGAGTTGTCTTCAGGTGTAGTTTGCGCAAGAGTAGCACATGATGTTGCATATTTTCTTGGATAACAGCCACTTGGATTGTTTTTAAATTGATAAATGGAACTGGTCTTGCAGCAATCAACCTACCAGACAACACATATCATCCATCAACTTAGATATATTCTGTTATAGTTAAAGAAGAAAAGTGTTAAAAGGGATAACCTTTACAAAGTTCATAAATTTCCTCATTAGACAACTTAAAACATGAACACGAAGAGTAATGATTACACCCTTGTTACTTTAACAACAGTGTCCTTTGAAGATACTAACCAGTTAAGGGTGGTGTGTTTTGAAGCAAGCATCAAGTTAGTAGTCCTGTTGCAAAACATTACTAATTTGGATAACAAAGGATTGTAAAAACAGCTTTGAGTGCATCTTCAATTACATGATTTAGATATTCATGAACCAAACATTACATTTTTCCCGAAATACAACATATGATCTGTGACTTATTCCCGGATTTCTTTTTGAAGCAGCAACTGGTTAATATATTATTCACTTGATATCGACAGGAGGTACAAGTCCAGTAACAAAGAAGCGAAATTTAGCAATCAAACCTACCACTTTCACAGCCAATTGTGGATTTAACAACTTCATCTAGTATAGGCACTGACAGTAACTAGCATATATGAAAGTGTAATTAATTTCTTTTTCCAAATGGCATACAAAGTGTGGACACTGACTTGTTACTATCACTACGTGCATATATATATGACATGTATACGCACATATACAAATACATCTCACTAAGTTCTCATAAGAGGGGACGAAACCATCGTAGAGAGGTGAGAAGCAGACCAATATGGTAATCAAATCGATCAGTTTGACTTAACGGTTCAGGTTTCTATAGAATAGCAATATATATTAAGGTCAACATGGTACTCAAAATCAAATATGTAAGTATAGTCAGTTCTAACACTAGACAGGGTTGTTAGAACCACAATTAATATTTATAAATAAATATAAAATAAATTATTTAGATTAGCAGTATCCTACTAGTTCGGGATTAAAGGGTTTGTTGTTGGTGTTGGTGTTGTTTGGATTAGCAATAAGAAAAAATGTTTTCGGCAGCTACGCTTGCTTTCCGGGATGGAGGGAGCCACATTCCGAATTTTTGATCACTTTGTATTTTGACCATTGAATTTTGATATTTCACCTATTTTGTAAATACTTTTTGGGATTTCGACCCCCCTCAATTTTTGAGTCCTTGAGATTTCGACCTATTGAGTAATTTCAAATACCAAAAATAATTTATGTATATGAGATTTTACCCAATTAGTCTAGCACAGAGTATCTATTTAGCCACTTATGAGTAAAACACTTAATTAAACCCTCAATCACATGAACAAATGATTTTTCAATTATCTCTAGAACGTCCTTACAAAATCGAACCTCCCGACCTAAATTCCTGACACCGTTCATGCTTCCTTGTGTGTAAATTTCTCCCTCATCATAGCATGAAATGATTCCACATACACAGGGTTAGATGAATTCCATGTCAACCAAAGTGAAACTTCACACCAACAATCTAAACCAAACCCAGAAGTCAAACAGAGCTACACATCAACCATAATAACGCCTTATTTTCCAACAAATATCACATGAAAGTACATGTTATTTTCCCATTAAATCATGAACCCAAATTTTATTTTTTTTGAAAAAAAAAAACTTAAACCCCAAAATACACCAAATTACCACACCAAACGACCTCCGGATCTGCTCCTGCCGCTTCAGCACCTCCAGCGCACGTCTCCTCAGCATCCTGACTGGTCGAGACGAGATTTCGGAACTCAAAGATCCGACCTTTTAGAGGGAGGAAGGAAGAAAAGAGTCTCTTTTTATCTAGTGGGGGATAGATTCGGATTCGAATGTCTCACACCGCCTCTTCAACTCTTCTCCAGCCATCCAATGGCAATGGGAGATTAACAAAAGGGAATTTTTCACAATTGACCTCATTTTATCTTAACATTCAACTAATACTAACTATGGATGTGATTGGTACGCAATGAAGCATCAAGAAAGTAATCCACTTGGTGTGTAAAACCATCCGCAGCCCGGTCGTGTGCGGTCATCACATCTGCGGGGATGACACCGTTAAGGTTGCTCTAAAGGGTGTTAGTGGCGTGAAAAGTAACGGAAAATGATTTTCGGAGTTAACTGGAAAGTAAAGGAAAACAAAATCCAGTGGAAAACAGTTTACTTTTGACTAAATTTTGTTGTTTGTACATGCGTCGGGAAGTGATTGTAGGATTTCATGTTTAATTATACATATATATTTTCAAAATTTTTATGTATATTAAGGATCAATTACAATTTTCTTTGATTTATTTCATGCATGCATCAGTTTGTTTTAACATCTAGTTTCAAAACTCTATTAAAACAAACAAGGGCTCCGAAATTCATACCTAGAAGTTCTCAAAAACTTCTTGAAGATTCGGAGACGTTGGGGATGCTTCTCGCCGCGCCGGATGCCTCCGAGTGTTCACCGAAACCCTAAACAAGGTTGGAGAGAAAGGAGCTAGCCAATCGATCTCCAAACAAGCTTAGAATCTAGCTACAAACCCCTTCCTTAGCCTCTGAGATTTCTCCTTCCAAAGACTTAGAAAACTAAGAGAATTTTCGTGGGATTTTGTGGTGAATTAAGAGAGAAAATAATTATTGAATTGTGTGTACCAATTAGGGAGAATAAGGACCTATTTATAGGTTCCAATCTTACTCTTAATCATGGCTATTCTTTAGCCACGTTTTTTTCTTTATATTTTCTCTCATAAATTAATTCCTTCATGTATTACATGCACCCACAAAACGTTTGACCAAGTTTGGAGCTAATCCAACCATCAATCAAATTAATCTCTTAATAATCAAAGGCAGAAAATCAATCGCTGTTCGGTTGACCGAGACCCATTCGGTTAACCGAATATGTCACGATTGGTTGACCGAGTACTAGACGGATGACCGATTCTTAAAGGGAAAAATTCTCCTTAACCGATCGGACGAATTCTCGTCTAAGACCGAGTGCCATTCGGTTAACCGAAAATATCGGAACTTAATATTATTCGGTCGACCGATTTTGGTTCGGTACACCGTACCAAAGTTCCAGGCACTTTGGTCAAGTTCGGTTAATCAAATATGACTATCCGTTCCATGTTCGGTTGACCGATCCACAGATCCTTCGGTCGACCGAACCTCAACGGATTTCCGAACTTTTACCCGATTTTGCCTTTTTCAAATTTTGGATTTATTTCCAACAAAATTTGAACTTAAGGGGGTTTTAGCAAATTCACAACTTATGCAATGTATTATCCTATGCAATAATAAATTATTGCACCCCATAATATATGCATCTCATATGAATTTATCATGACTCTAATTATGTTTATATACAACATAATTGATTTTACCTGTTCACCACATGTGTCATATTTTCTATGAGAAACCCGACACATCATATGAACCAAAAATCAAGCTTCTTGTTTCCCGGTTTCTTGCGGTGTGACCTATGGGAGGATCTAGACTAAATTGGCAGTGATATTAAGAGCTTAATATCACAAGCTATAAGCGGTATCTAGCTACACATTATAGCTCCCAATTAGTTAGATGTCTTAATTCCACTCGAACCAAAACCCGATCCATTTAGTGATGAAGTGCATCACTTGTGTCCGTCCATTGCCTCATGATATTAAGAATACACACAAAGTAGTATTGTGTCATCTTTGTATTAGTATTCATTTCTTGATCTCTTTAAGCTAGTTATAAATATGTGACTTAACTCAAATCACATTGTGCACATTATAACTTTGCTTTATCAAGGGGCCCACTAATATCATCACTCAATTAAGAGGGGGCAATGATAGTCTTTTGACTAACTATCTTCTCCAACAAAAGTTGTACTTAACCAACCAATGCCTTTACATTACACTGATCGATAGTTCAAGACACTGATCTAATTAAGTATTCCTTAAGTGATTAGATATAAGTCTCATATCAAAGGACCAAAGACACAGTAAAATATTAATGACACAGAAACACATTCCTATAATATTTTACTTATTAGGTCTATTCAGTATACAAAAGTAATATTTTCCTCTTTTGCATACCCGTGTCGTCACTCACTTGTAGAGCTACAATGATCTATGACCAACACGACAATCTTAACTCGGTAATTAATGTTCCATGTTAATTACCATGATTGCGAATATCTTTTGTTTTATGCAAACCAATATCTTTCAGAGCTCTACGGTTAAGGACCAAGAGCCTCTTCCTTAACACTTCCAAAAGACGAATAACATAAACAAGGAACAAAATGATTTCTCATTCAATTCATAATAATTGACATTTAAAAGTAAAACTTTTAGAACACATTCCCTTCAATCTCCCACTTGTTATCATTTCGGTGGACCGAATGTTTGACGGTCGACCGAAAAAATTCGGTTTCCGTGACTTTCCGACCTCAAAGACGGAAAACTCAAAGAAAATTTTATACATACCACAGAATCCGACGGAATCCATGTCTCCATGCACAAACAACCTCCTTTTCGGAGTCAACCGGAATCCAAATTCCGTTTCCATCGGATTCCCTCGGATTTCGACTGCACAAACCCCCCCTAAGTCTCTGAATATCACATCCAAGTTTGAACCTCAAGGAGGTTGAGGTCTTCTGACTACCACAAAGTAGGGATGAGTCGAGCTGGTTTTAAATGTCAAATAATAATAATAATAATAATCAAGTGAGAGAACTAGATTTCTGATATGAGTTCGTAGTTGATTTGTTAAAAAACTTTAAACAAATAGTAGAATTGAAGTTCTCACGGAAGTTTTAAGTTAAAATTTATACTTTTAGATGACTAGCTAACTTTCTCTGTAAATCAATAGTAGAGAATTATATTATGTACGTTTCTCAACTCCCTGCAAAACAATCACACCTGATCACAGATATAAATTAAGCTCATATTTTTTATTTTTACAAATCACTTTTTATGATGTAAAAAAAGTTGTAATTTGAATTGTTAATGAATAGAATAATGTATTTTTTGGTGTCCCACGTATCTTTATTATCCAGTAATTTTTAAAATCAATTAGTCTTTTTGCATGATTAACTAAATCATTTTCGAATTTGTTTCGTATTGAAAATCATGTGGCAAATCAAATTCAACAGTCAAAATGTTATATAAGGACAGGATTGTAAAATACTCCAGGGGCTTGTTTTTCTTAAGATCTAAAATACGTGTTGTAAATATCTAAATATACCTTGGAATTTAATGCTAACTTTCAATGTCGTTAGCCATGTTGACGCTCTTGCACTGTTACACATGTTAATATTTTGTGATAGTAAAATTGTAATTCATAAGGTTTCTCAACTCTAGTGCACATAAAGTTTGATCTATGTTGTTGTACTTTATGTCAAAATTAAGTCTGAAATGGTTGACTAAGGGTACAATTGGAATTTTATCAAAATGAAAAATCTAAGAAATATGAGATGACATGAACTTTTTTTAAATTGTAACCATATGAATGATGTGTATGAATTGTTGCATTTTGATATTAATAAATTGCAATATGAGCAAACAAATCTCTAAAATCTTTTGTTAGAACTATACATGGGTGATCTTTGCAATTGCGATATGAATGAAAGAAATTGAAGTGATCAAGAAATGTTACACATGGGTTTGTGTATATGTTGCTATTTTTGCAAGGGTGCGCATGGGTTGGGTTGAACCCGAAAACCAACCCGAACCCGACTGGTTGGGTTGGGTTGGGAAGGGGTTCGAGTTGTGCCGGGTTGGAAAAATCGGAAAACCGAATTTTCGGGTCGGGTTCGGGTTGAGGGGTCAGGTTGACCCAACCCAACCTGAACCCGAAAAATATTTTTTTAATGTATTTCATCCCAGAATAATCTGGGTCGTCCAAAGTAAGGCTCAAATCTGAGCTCTCCAAACCCAAACCCTTTCCTTTACTCTCAAAACCCTCGCCTCCTCACGCACTCCTCTCTGTCGACCCCGCTCCACCACAACCTTCGACAGGCCCTCTGTCCTTCCACAGGCTCCACTCCTCTCCGTCAATCCGACCTCCGTCGATCCCTCCTTCAACCCCAGTCGGCACGCACTCCGAACTCTCGGGTCGGATTGGCTTGAGCTCTCTTCTTCAACTCCTCTAACTCTGAACCATGGAAATTTAATCTGGTCTCAAAGGGGGAAATGTTATTTTTTGTTATGGGAAGGATGGATTGTTGTCTGCATTGTTCTGAATTGTGAATGATGCTTTCCTTCAATGCAGATGCCAATTGATGTAATAATGGATTCTGGGTTGGCCTTTCTTTTTCGTATTTTTCTATGATTTAGATTATTTTCTTCTTCCCTGTTTTGCATTCATAGCTGAAATCGTCTCCCGACGTGTATTATGTAGACCTTATCAATAATAAGTATGATCTTATGATGTTCTTATCCCAACATGTTGCTTTATACATTAAGTTCAGTTAACTTAGATGTTGTAACTTAAAAGTATAATCCATTCATGTTAGTTGTATTAAAATTTCATAACTTGTGAAGAGCAACAATCCATCTTCTACTATAATGAGATGAAATCCTGATTTTTTTTGTTTTAGCGTGAAAGTCGAAATTTGGGATGAAGTTTTGAATTCGGGTCCAACCTGATCTAACCCAACCCAACCCGAAAATTTTGGGTCGGGTTGGGTTGAACCCGAACCAGTTCGGGTTGGGTTTTTCACATACCCGAATTTTTCAAATTGGGTCAAGTTCTTGCCCAAACCCGACCTAACCCGATCCATTTGCACCCCTAGTGATAGGGGTGCGCATGGGTTGGGTTCAACCCGAAACCCAACCCGAACCCGACTGGTCGGGTCGGGTTGGGTCGGGTTAGGGAGGGATTCAGGTCGGGTCGGGTTGGGAAAATCAAAAACCCGAATTTTCGGGTCGGGTTGACCCAACCCAACCCGAACCCGATTTTTATTTTTATTTTTCCCAAATAAATTGGTCGACCGAACATCACTCGGTCGACCGTTTCCAACCCGAAAATTTCGGGTGTTCAAGCCACCGGTCGACCGAACCCGACCAAGTTTAGGAGAAAATTTCCGAATTCAGGCTCAACCCGATCCAACCCGACCCAACCCGAAAATTTCGGGTCGGGTTGGGTTGAACCTAAACTGGTTCGGGTTCGGATTCGGGTTGGATTTTTTCCCAACCCGACCCATGTGCACCCCTACCTAAGTGAGGTTGCTGCCTTGGCAAAGCGATAAGTTCAACCGTTCAACCTGCACCTATACGGCTATACCTGCACGTCTCCTATTAATTAACAAATTTGACCATCTGACTTAGTTTCTGCATACGGACAAGATATGGTTTGTCATAGTTGCATGACCAGTAGAAACAGCCAATCTACCCACTCATTAAGTAATTATTTTATTGCCAGATTGAGATCATGTGACGTATTTGATTACGACTTGAACATCTTTTGTATTTTAAACACAAGGTTCTCAAAACACCCTTAACGGGTACTCTTCCGGGTTCAACTCGACCCCAGCCCCCCTTAACGACGGGCAAACCTAGGTCGGGTCCCCAACCCAAAATGCGCCCCCAAGTTGGCCACGTGGCCAACCCGGGTTGGTTGATTTTTTTTGTGTTTTTTATAAATGATTTAAAATTTGTTTTTTATATTTGTTAAATGATTTTTTATATAATTAGAATTTATTTCTGAATATTAAAATAAATGAAAATAAAATAATGAAAATTAGTAAAATAAATCAATTAAATTAAGTATACTAATACAAAATTAATGGAAAATCCTCAACTCCAAAATACATTGTGTTTGGTTTCTCGGGGGCGCTGGCCCCTTGAAACCCTCACCACCTCACCGGCGAGGTGGAACGCCGCTCGCTCGCCGGTGAGAGAGACCCCCGACTGACCTGTCAAAGTGAAAATCATTAGTATGAGCCAATTGTAACCCAAATAAAGGAAAATAAATTAACTTAAACCGGTTAATAACCAAATACATAACATAAACTACTTCCATAATTGAAAATATGAAGGAAATTTACTTAAACCAAGTACGTAATTGTAAATTAACTTAAACCAGAAGAAAACGAAATACATAACTAAACTAAATTTTAGATATTCAAAGGAAATTAAAGATGTCCATTTTTCTATGCCCAATCTAGCAACTTTGCGAGTATCTGTCCCTCCACTTCTCTGAGTTTTGACTTACTAAACAATGTGTTCATCAATGTTATCTTCCCCGTGGCCAGCTTCAACATATGTTTTCGATCTAATTTTTCACCTCTAACTTGTGAAATGTGTTCAAGTCTCGAACATAGCTCTACAACCCGGTCGTCCAGTTGATTTGGTGTTAGCCCTTTTCCCTTTTCTACCCATTCTGGGCACTGAAAGAGTTGTTGTGGGATTTCATCTGGTGTTGCTTCGTCTGACGGAGGTGATCGACTCGAAGAGCCTTCCGTGCTCTTTCTCTTGCTCCCGCTTCCTGTTGTCGGAGTACTATCTACTTCCTCTGGTTCATTTATTTGTGGGTGTGCACGTGTTGTCTTTCCCGCACCGGGTTTTACGAACGACTCCCACTTTGGGTACTTGTGTAACATTTCTCATGCATGGAGGAATGAGAACTTAGAATCGACAACAGATTCGTAATTTTTTTGCGTGTCACGAACAACATCTTCATAGTTGTATCCGCTCCTTTGTCGTTGTAGAACTTCATCGTAGCAACCGCCCCACTTCATTACTAGTGGTGCAAACCTCCTCCAACGACCTTTTAAGGAGTCCGAGAGGCGTGGGGCTATGTTCTTGTTCGAGCGAGCGGCCTGCTCGTACACGCGTGTCACTCTACCCTATAAAGCTCCAACTTTCTGTGAGAAGCCTACAACGACATCCATACTAACCTGCATGTAAGCCGAGATCAACGCTTCATGATCTAACGTGGACCAGGCCTTCACCTTGTGTAATTGTGGTGATCGCGCTGGCGATCGAAACAACGTGCGTCGTGTTGGTTGGGCAGAGGGGTGGTCGTCGTTTTGATTCTCATCATCGGAAATATTAGTTGGGAAGTTCATAGTGGTTTGTCCACTAAGTAGATTGACATATATTTCATAAGGGGATAATGAGTTGTCATATTGTTGTGGTGGTAAAGATTGTTGTGGTGGGAAATATTGCGGTGGTGGTGAAGAGTGTTGCTATGGGAAATATTGCGGTGGTGGTAAAGAGTGTTGTGGTGGAAAATATTACGACGGTGGATTTTGTGAAGAACTTGGGTGGTTGTAAGGGTCACATTGGTAGGGGTTCGAATGTGGAACATGTCTATAACCACTGAGAAATAGTGGTTGAGGGGTGTCTCGTCCACGATGTAACTCACAATTATGGTCAGGGGAAGACATTGTGGTGTAAGTTGCGGTGGTGGCTTAAGTCGAGGTGTAGGAAATTAAGTCAGAAGTGTTAGTTTATATAACCTTCTTCAGAGATAGACATGAAATGATTCATTTTTCAACTTTCAAATGTGAACACATAAGATGCTTCCGACAACGCATGAAACGTGAACAGTTAAGATGCTTCTGACAACGCATAAGACATTAACAGTTAATATTCGTCCGACAGCACAAGAGACGTGAACACATAAGATGCTTTTGACAACGCATGCAACATGAACAATTAACATGAGACGTGAATTGGTAAGATACTCCCGACAACTCATGACATGTGAACAATTAAGATTCATTTTAAAACCTTCAACGGTTTAGATTCCACCGACAAAGATGGACGATATGGATTTAACCCTGCCCCAGATAGGAATTAATGTTACAAATAGGAGGTTATTGTAAAACGAACCTTAAACCGCAAGTCCTCCTGAAACCCCAAGTGACAAGTATGACCAATGACAATTCTTCTAACTCCAAGTCCTCCTCTTCATCATCTGATGCCCTAGATGAGGCAATAGAACAAACAACCGACGTAGTTGTGGAGTACCTCTCCTCTTACCTTAATACGCAACCTCCAAGTAGGAGGAGGAGACAAACTTCTAGCCCAGACAGAGATAGGACAGTTGGTTATAATCGTTTAATTGCATATTATTTTACTAACAGTTCGGTGTATGGTGATCGTATTTTCAGAAGAAGGTTTCGAATGCGGAAGAATGTTTTCCTTTGAATTGCAAACACGCTCGAGGCTACCGATATCTTCTTCCAGCGACGAGTAGATGTTGTGGGTTGACTTAGCATATCAGGTATCCAAAATTGTACTGCAGCGCTCCGAATGTTAGCATATGGTGTAGTGGCAGATGAGGTGGACGAGTACTTACGTCTCAGCGAAGCAATAACAAGAACGTCCCCCCAAAAATTCTGTGAAGGTGTCATTAGTAATTTTGGTGTTAAATATCTACGAACGCCTACTCCAGCAGACCTAACAAGACTGCCCCAAGTTGGTGAGTTACGAGGGTTTCCTGGCATGATGGGCAACATCAATTGTATGCATTGGGAATGGAAGAATTCTCCAGTTGCTTGGAAGGGGCAATATCAACGACGAAGCGGAAAACCGACACTTGTTCTGGAAGTTGTTGTATTTTACGACCTGTGGATTTGGCATTCATTTTTCGGGATCCCAGGATCGTGTAACAATATCAATGTCCTCCAACGTTCTCCAGTTTTCGATCACATTATGGAGGGGCGTGTACCACATGTTAGATATGAAGTGAATGACAACCCGTATGACATGGGTTACTATCTCATAGATGGCATTTATCCCAAATGGGTAGGATTTATGCAATTAATCCTTCTTCCTCAGACACCCAAAGATAGATTGTTTGCCCAATTTCAAGAACCATCAAGGAAAGATGTGGAATGTGCATTTGGAGTGCTTCAAGCAAGATTCGTCATCGTGAAAAGGTCATCGCTAGCATGGAGTCCAGATATTCTCGATAAAATTATGACTGCATGCATAATCTTGGACAACATGATCGTGGAGGACAAACACGACTCTTACGAACAGTTGGTGGATATAAACGAATTTATCCACGAGCAACCTCAAAACATCGGTGAAAGTTCAAACGAGTCGGGTCTTCGGTATTCCACTGATAGTATCGTGGGTATTAACAGATATATGCATAACAGATCGAGTTCGAGACTCCCAAAAATATATAGCAATGCTTTGGAAGGAATGCAAGTTAAATTTGTTCTTAATATGTATTGTAATATTTTAATTTTAAATTACCGTAATAATTACTTGTCGAATTTTAATTAAATGTAACTTTTACGTGTTATGCGTAATTATCGTAATTTAATTAGATTAAGTCATTGTAAAAATATTTTATTTAATAGTTTGTGTATTTTTGTGATGGAATATAAAATGAGGTAAAAAGAAATGATGTGGATGGGAGAGAGTGTTGGAAATGATGTTGGGGTTAAGGAGTGAAAAATGGGTTGTGTTGAGTTGTGGGTTGCATAATGTTTTTGATGACGTGACAGAGAGAGAAACTGGGTTGGGAGAGAAAATGAGATTGAGGTTAAGAATGGTCTCAAGATTTACCCTCAACTTCATTTTTTAACCGTTTTTTTCTGAAGGAAACAAAGCTTCAGAGTTCAGACGATCAGATAATTCAATGACATAGATTTAATTCATGGCACCAGTCTAACAATCAATCTTACCTCGCTTCTGAATGATGTTGCACTTTTTCCTTCCCTTCCCTGTAACCTATTGTCCAAAGAATATCAATCGCTTAGATTTTGTATGTTCATCGTTACGATCGATTTTGTATGTTCATCATCATGATCTGCACTAAGAGCATTTGTTACCGTGCCCCCAACACCCCCTAAAATCACTCTCACTATCTCTTCGTCACGTGCCTATTAATCTAATATTTTATCCAACAATTTTTAAAATATCTTTACTACCGTCCACAAATTTTTCAACACTCTTTTTTATCCACGTCGTTTCTTTTTACCTTTTTTATTTCATAATAATTCACAAACCACATTATTACGACCAATTTTAAAAAAGTATAAAAAATGTTTTAAAAATTAGAAAAAATTGTTACAAATAATTCTAAAAAATAAAAAAATAAAACCTGGCCAATAGTATGTGGACATGTTCATTGTTAGAAATGTTTGGCGGTCGATCCTGGATAAAAATAAAATAAAAACATAATATATTTTCAAAAAAATAGAATAAAATAAAAAATATTTTTTTAAAAGATTTTAAAAACATATTTTAAATGATTTTAACTAAAATTCAAAACAAAAAAATTATATAAAAAAGACACCAATGGCTCCTCAGCCCACATACTGGAAAAAAATTAATTTTTCAAAATTAAATTAACTACAAACTCTCATTTTGCAGTTTTATTCAACTAATTTTAGTGTTATTTTTATCGTAAAAGGTTTAATTACTAATTTGAAAAACTATAGTTACTTGAAACAAGAAGAGACATTTTTAGTTAATATTTGTGTTTTTAAAGCATGGATAACACCCTTATAAATCTATAATATGTTGGGTGGTTAATTGTATGAAAATATGGTATAAAATAAAATAAATAAAAAGTGCCATTGATGGAATTTGAACCCTAATTCAACACTCCAACAAAGCCCATTAATCAATTCATTCAACCACCAAACTATCTCTACTTCAGTCAAATGTTGCAGTAGATATAATAATATATAACTAATGTGTGAGCACCAAGCCACCAATACTACAAACACAAAGGAAGTTCACGTCCGCGGGTGGACACTTGCCCACCCGTGCCTCTATATCGATCCGGCCCTTCCCTCAAATTTCAAAGTTGTTTCACTTTCACCAAACCCTTCTTTAATAGTTAACTTACAAATATGAAATTATGTTGCTAATATAACCTTGTTATTGTGATCCTAAGGGTGTCATAAAACGTACCATTTTTATTTTTTATTTTTTGAAGAAAACGTACCATTATGTCTTCCAAAACCCCAATTTCTTAACCTCGATCGGATTATGAGAAAACTCTCTCTAGATGATGGTTGCAGCCATTGGCACAACGGTGGTGAATGACCTCGACGACTATGACGAGTACGTTGAGGGTGAATGGTGCATTAACTTGGAACGTAGAAACTTATTTTTTCTTTAGTGTCAAAAGTTGTCTTTGATGAATGTTAATTAGATTTGGTTTTAGCTGTGTGAATGTGATCCTATTTTGTGGTGGGTTGGAAGTTTGAAAGTGTACGATGCCCAAACCCCCCAAATAGTTTTTGTAGGATCCTTATCCTAATCCTAATCCTAATTGGGTTTTGTGTTGTTTAGGAGGAGATTAGAGATGGACGGTTGGGATTGAGAGGAGATGGAATTGATGGCTTGGATTGAAGTTGGTGAGATGAGTGGTGGAGATGGAGAGGTATGGATTGGATGGTTAGGATTGGAAGGTGAGAGATATTATTGGTTTTCCCTCTCCCTCTCTCTCTCAGTGCTCACGTCTCTCTCTCTCTCTCTCTCTCTCTCTCTCTCACATTCTCTCCCTCTCTCAGTGCACTCCGGCGAGGTAGAAGAAGGTTCTCCGGCGTAGGGAGGATCGGCGAGTGGTTGGCGGTTGGAGGTGAGTTCTTTGTTTTGCCAACCCGTCCCTTTGTGTTTTCTCTCCCTCGACCTAACTCGGGTTTTGGTGGTTGTGGTTGATTGGTTGAGGTTGCCGGAAGTGGATTCGTGAGTGTGGATTCTCGAGGAGGAGTTGATCGTCGTTTGGACGCGAGATTCGTCGACGGATCGCATTTTGGGGAGACGTGCTCGTGGAGTCGTCGTCGTGGTTCTTCAAGGGTCTCTTCAGACCTTTAGGTATGTCAAGCTAGCTCACTTAATCACCGTGAGTAATTGGAAGTCGACGGTAGGCCGATTGGCTCGTCGCGAGTAAATGTGCAGTAGATTTCACTGCCTGATCGGTCGACCGGTTGGTGCAAACGGTCGACCGTTCGTGAAGAGAATTCGGGCTCTGCCTCAAATCGGTCGAACGATGCCTGTGGGGCGGTCGACCGATTGTGCATAGGAGGCAAGTCTGGAGAGTTTCGGTCGACCGGGTCCCCTTTGCCGGTCGACCGTGTGCACTGTCTTAAGTCGGTTGGGGGGCGTAGACTATATAAACGGTCGACCGCCCTTTGATCTCGTCCGACCGTGACTTAAGTGGACCTTGTGGTCGGTTCGACCGAATGTGGGTTCGGTCGACCGGACCCGTGTGTTGAGCGTGAGAAACGCTCTGGTGGAATTCGGTCGACCGAGGTGAGCTCGGCGTTCGACCGGATTCGTGGCGCGAGTGAGGGATTATTCCCTGGACAGATTCGGTCGACCGAGGTGTGCTCGGCGTTCGACCGAATTCGTTGTGGAGTTGTGGGATTTGTTCCCTGGTGACTTTCGGTCGACCGGGACCCCTTTTGTCGGTCGACCGATTGGTCGTTTTGTTCGTTGGACCGGGAGTTGACCATCTAAACGGTCGACCGTCCCTTGATTTGGGTTCGACCGAACGAGTGTGGTGTTGGGAATCGGTCGACCGATGGAGTGCCGGTCGAAGTGGATTGCCCTGTATTTGCTTGATTCGGTCGACCGGGACTTTTGGTTCGGTCGACCGTTTGTGTCCTGTTTTGCACTATGGAGGTGTTGTGGTCGTGGTTGCCCGTGTGGGGCGAGTCGTGGTGCCGATGTTCTTCCGGCAAGTGTGCTAGGTGCACGTAGGTTGCGGTGGTTGGTTGAAAATAGACCTGGAGCCCCGTAACCGTGTGAGGGTTGTGGTTGGTTGAAAATAGACCTGGAGCCCAGCTAGTCTGTACGGAGTTGGTTGAAAATAGACCTGGAGCTCCGTAGTGCGTTCGGGTTGGTTGAAAATAGACCTGGAGCCTGAGCAAGGACCGCGTGTAGGGGTTGGTTGAAAATAGACCTGGAGCCCTTATACGTTTGGGTTGGTTGAAAATAGACCTGGAGCCCTTGGTCGTGTCGTGGTAGCTGTGGTTGGTTGAAAATAGACCTGGAGCCCAGCTTGGCGACGTGTGTGAGTCGCGGCGGTTGGTTGAGATTAGACCTGGAGCCCCGTGACTGTGTGGGTGCGGCGGTTGGTTGAGATTAGACATGGAGCCCCGTACCGGTGGTGTGTCCTGTGATGGAGTTGAGAGCCCTGGTGTTGGGCGTGTTGTGATGCTTTTCTTTTGAGTAGAATTGCATGCTAGGATGCTTTTATTTCATACATATAGAGTTTGGCATACGGGGTTTCCTTCTGGAAACTCAGGCATTGTTGCATGTTTACTTTCAGATCACGATCGACATTAGGGGGTGGTGACCGAGGAGAGGAGCACCGCTACCGGATCCAACTTTCTCTCAGTTGAGGTCGTGTGATTACTGTTTCCCTGTATATGCTTTTGATGTAATCACAACTTTTGTATACTCTGATATTCACATATATATATATGATATATGTCGGTGCACCTGTGTTCTTTTATTGCGTAATGTCCTCTGTTGATTGAGTGTTTAAAATTTTAAATTTTCCGCTGTTTGAGGATGTTACAGTTTTGGTCAGCAAATTCTTTTATAATTCACAAAGTATTTTGTATTTGAGTTTTCAGTGAAATTGTTCCACAGTTTTTCGCGACCCTGCCTATTTGTTTAGTGACTTCAGCAGGCCATTATACTAAAACTAGATTGATAGGAAGCTAGTGGGATAATGACTGCCTTAATCATAGTTAGCCGTCTTCCTATTAACAAGTTTTTGGTTCCCCAACCCCTACTTTTTTTCCTCATTTTCTCAAGGATACCATCCCATTTTTTTGGGGGGTATTATTGGGCGTTATTGAGATTCTCAAGTAATCAAACGTGAGTTTATCAAGTCGGCATCTGGATGCAAGAGTTTTGTACATTCCCAATCTTGTGTACTTAAATTTGTACCACTGAGATATGATTTATCGAAGTTGATTTTAAGACCCAAAAGAAATTCGAAAATGGTCAACATTCTTCTAATATGCTGCCCATTTTTGTTGTTGTAACAAACAAATATTAGGAAGTGTGACAGAAATTGAAGTACCATAGTCATGTTGGCTATGTTGCTCTCATAACATATATAAATCTAATTGAGTGTTTTCATGTCAATCTCGAGATGACTCGTTACGTGCGGTTCAAGTCGAAAAAAGGAGCATAGTTGGGTAATTTTCAAGTTAAGTTTAAGTCTAGTAATCATCGAGCCAATTTCGAGTTGAGTTTCAATCTTGAGTAAAAATTAAAAGCCTCGTTTCTTATTGAGATGTAAGATCTGATTCTTTGGTCTAAGGGCGCATAAATCATGTAAAACTTAGAGATTATATCAGAGGAAAGAGTATTTTTGTCATTTATCAAAATAAAAGAGTTTGTTCTAATATTTAAATTCAAATTTGAAACTTTAAAAATTCAAATACGAATTTCAACAATATCCTGGTTTTTATATTTTATCCATACATCAATATTGACATATATCTTACATAATTTTATAGATGTCTTGTTCTCAAGTCTCTTACTTTCTTCATAAAATGCTATTATATAGGCAAACAATGTTTTTTGTTATTAAATTACTGTTTAAATTATAACTAGCTACCATACACTTTACATGTATGTAATTGTTTTTTTCTTTCAGAAATCACTAAAATTTGATTTCACCTACACCAAAGTTTGTATCTGAACTGAAATATATAACCTTTTTCATACCGATTTGAATATTCAAATACAAATTCAATTACAGTCTGAATTCATGATTTAGCTTGCAGAACCTTTACCTGAAGACTAGTTGCTTATAGTTATAATCAACTTTGGAAAATCCCCAATCAAATTCTTAATCATACTTTGCAATTAGTAGTTGATTGAATCTTTACTGTTCAGATGAACCAAAATGTATACAATTTACCAGATAATTTTTTCATGATTTTTTGTCTTGAATTGATCGTATATGGTTGTGTATTGACAATGAAAATTGTTCTACGTACCCCTTAACTCTACCTTTCCCGAAAGACAAAACAAAACCCGTTCCTTATCCATTAGCAAATTCTGCCACGTTACCATACGACGCCTCTTCTCATGTGTTGCCACGTACCCCTCCACTTCCATGCCATGCAACAAAACACGTGTCAACCCACAGTCACGTGGCTCCACATGATCGAGCGCGCACCCGACCTTATAAATTTATTTATTTGTCGCACCATTTCGGTCTCAAAACGCCATCATCGATCTACAACAACTTCTTCACTGGTACAATACAATTATTCGCGACAACCTCAAAGTAGTACAATAAGTGCTAAGAGAGAGCTACGAGAATGCAGACAGGGAAGAACACAATGGCTTCGGCGAAGGAGACGGCCGGAAACGTTGCAGCCTCGGCTAAGTCCGGCATGGACAAGACCAAGGCGACTGTCCAAGGGCAGGTATATATGAAGAAGATTTGAGTTCGGATTGATGAGATAACACCATTGTAGCATTTGATTATTAACAATGTTGTTTGATTAGTAACCGTAAATGCATCATGTGTACAAAGTCCACCATTTGATATTCAACTTTCTGTGTCAAGTATTCTTATAACCTCAAATTGAGTAATTTTTTTTAATTGTGTTTGAATTCTATATACCATTAATTAGTTTGGATTTTTAAACCAAAATTTGAAAATTTGATGATATATATATATAGGTAGGGTCAAATTTTAGTGAGTCAATGACTCATCAAATTTAGTTTAAGTTCCTTACAATCTCACCATTGGATCTTATTTATAGTTAATCTCATAATTTATTAGCACAACTGTTTTTCTTTAATCTACCTTACAATTTGAAACATCTTGTTTAAGGGGGGTGATCCGGCTTTGAGCCGGACCGACCGTCGCCATTATACTTGAGCTTGTCGGATCTGTTGCCTGTGGATTTGATACGTTTTGTTTTCAGTGTGGAATAAAAGTGTCTTGATTGGCTGAAGGTTTGGTATGTAGTGAAGAAAGAGGTTGATGTGTGTATGTAAAAGAGTCTCACGTCTATTCCGAACGTACGTGTTAATGTTATATGTGTTTGTACTCTGGTTCCGATCATGTTTGTACTTTGCGTTGTAATAATATATTTACTGTGAATGAAATGTTAGGATTATATGAGCTTCGTTTGGATGTATTTTTTTTTGAAATAATTTTGATAGCTTGGTTTGGATGTAATGTGAATGTAGTTCTTTGTGAAGTGTTTATCTAAAAGTTTTAAGGTAGATGTGTGTTGCACAAATGAAATCATGGAAAATTTAAAAAAAATACTTTGTACACGTGGAGAATCAGTATTTGCAAAGGTAAGTGAACGTGAAGTTTCAAAAAATTCTTGCCAATCAGTTGCAACCTCTCACCGAAGTGGTTAAGAGGAGTATTGTTTCCGAAAATAACTGAAAATTTAAACGAAAATCAACATAAAATCACAACAGAGAGACACAGACATTACTAAAACATATACACAAATGTGCATCATAATACAGAGTTTTCAAAAGTATGATTACATCAAAAGGATATAGAAGACATATACAAGTAATCATATCAACCTTAAAACAAGACTTGAGGATCCAACTCCATGTGTAATTGTCCACCGTCACCACTCACCCAATGTAGATCACGACCTGAAATGCAACATAAAACAATACCTGAGTTTCTATAAGGAAACTCTGTATACCAAATTCTACTAAAATGCAATAAATAACATATATGTCCAACACAACAGCATGACATGACTACCACAACACACGTGGTTAAATGGAAGAATATAAATGCTCATGCAAGCTGACACACACGTGATTGCTCACAGAAGCTGACACATGATTGTTTACACAAGCTGACGCAATGATTGCTCACACATGATTGCTCACATAAGCTGACACAATGATTGCTCACACAAGTTGAACACTCCCCTTAATCAAGACGGGGTATCCACACCAAGTGTCCATACCCTTCCACACGGTGGTCCCTGGACAGACGCGATCATCGCACCCACCACCCATACTGTTTGGATGGTCTAAGCCCGGGTCCAACTAACTTAACTTCCTAACGGTAGAACGACAAATGGGTCACGTCCGGCCAAAAATAACAGAGCATCAAGCCCCCAACATCGACAACAACCGGTCGAACTAAACTAACATGGCGGTCGAACGTTTGGCACATAAAAAATTGGTCGACCCCACATGCGTCGGTTGCACCCAAGGGTGGTATTCTTAAATTATCGGTCGAACTGATCGTAAGGTGGTCGACCGTTTAAAAGGTCTAGGTCTGAACCAACTTAACTACATGTGCAATCGGTCGAACGACAATGAGATCTTGTTCGACCGGAAATAACAGAGCCTACCTGAAACACACAACCGGTCGACCGCCGATAGACATTGTTCGATCGGTCTTGGGAAGACTCCCACAATAACACTATGACCGGTTGACAGAAACACACGTCAGTCGACCATTCTCCTGTAGCAACCTAGCTGCACTACGATCACCGTCGAGGCCTCTGGCCTCCGACGACCAACCCGACCACCTTACACACCTCAGTGAGTACTAAAAAAGGAACTTGGCATACCTTTTTACTCGTTGAAACTTCCAAACGTCGACGACGATCACCACAATACCAACTTGCTCCTTCAAAGAATTCCTCACACGAGCTACGGTCACGACACCTTCGGCCACACCTACTGAGCTTTCCTTGCTCGCCCAACACCACAACACGCCGAAGTTAAGAGAGAGATGAGCTGAGTAGAGAGAGAGAGAGAAAGAAAGAGTGAGAAGAGAAGCAAAATAAGGGTTTGCTCCTTATAAACCCCAACACCTTTAATCCTCCAATCAACATCTTACACCTCACCTCCTACTCATCACTTCACCCAATCCTTATCTCCAGGGCATGATTATACCCTAATCAGGGATTGGGTTCTAACAGTAACCTCTCACTTTTTTGGTTTGATAAATGGTTCGATAATCAATCTCTCTGATCATTGGCAATATTTATTCAAACTTGCAAAGAATGTCTATATAACCTTGGCATGTTTGTTCCACATTGATATCCAAGGCACTAATCAATGTTATAAACATGAGTAATGATATATGAGCTCCAAATTGGGCTCCTAACATTTTCCAATAGTGGAGGTGGATGGTTATGCAAAATTTTCATTTTAATTGAAACATTTAGAATATTAAGGTCTAAACCACAAATATTCCACTAACATAAACTATTTTCTCCCCCATTCCAATTCAAATTTCAAACTCACTTCTTTCCCACTCCTCCCTCCTCATCCTCCTCATCCTCCCACCATCCTCTTCCTCCGACCTTCGACCTCCTCCTCTTGCGGTGTTCTCCCGCCTCCTCATCTTCTAGCGTCCTCCGACCTCCTCATCTTCTAGCGTCCTCCGACATTCTCCTCCTTCTTCTCTGTCGTCCACCCACCAACCTCTTCTGGCATCTTCCTCATCTAGCCTCCTCCAGTCTCCTAGGATCTCCCTCCTCCTCCTCCCACCATCCTCTTCCTCCGACCTCCTCTTGTGGCATTCTCCGACCTCCTCCTCTTCTAGCGTCCTCCAACATACTCTGACCTCCTCCTTCTCCAGTCTTCTCCTCCTTCGGCCTCCTCCTCATCGTCCTCCTCCGGTTTAGTTTGTGTAAGTAATTAATTGTCTGGATATTCAAGTTTTGTCTGGAGCATGTTTAGTTTGTTTAAGTAATTATTTATCTAGATATTTTTGTCTGGATTCCATTTAGCTACGGGTGGGTTTCAAACGGATAACGATCTCTGGACATTAAGATTGTATTTTTGGAAATTTCCGGACATTTAGGGTCGTTTGGCGATTTAAATCTCACAATATCTGCAACTTAACATTGTTACTATTTATGTTTGCATAGTTATATATGGATTTGATAACACATGGACGGGCTAGATATTTAATAGTTCTATATTTTGTTTACTTACGTATGTCTGGATATTTCATACTTTTGTCTGGAGCATGTTTAGTTTGTGTAAGTAATTAATTGTCTCGATATTGAATTGTTTTGTCTGGAGCATGTTTAGTTTATGTAAATAATTATTTGTCTAGATATTTTTATTTGGATATTTAATAGTTCTATTGTTTACTTATGTATGTCTGGATGCACATGAAGATGTATCGTTGTTGCGAAGGAATCCTCAACGCTCCAAAGCACTATTTCCCCATCTTCAACCGACGACTTCTTATTTTGATCGGATTCCTCGCCGGAATTCTATCACGCCTCCTCACCCTCCTCCTCCTTCAACGTCCTCCAACTTTCATCATCATACAACCTCATCATTGTCCTTTGGCTTGTAGACATATTTGTTTGTGATTATTTAGTAGTATTTTTCTATGGTTATTGATTTTGTGAGACATGTCCAGGATACAATTGCATTGGTTTTTACCTTTTCTGATTCAGAATGTGAGAACTGTAATGTACGACGATAAATAAAGATATAAATGCAGACATTGTCAATGTAAATCAAATTTCAGATATCATTCTATTAAATCTAAGATATCAAGACATACATGTTCAAATATCAACAAAATATTGAACATTAACTTATAATTTGTAACACATAGTAGTCTGGATATTACATATCACAATTTCACGTTGAGAAATGATAAATGAGCTCAAAATTAGGCTCAGTCCAAACAAAGACAGTCCAAACATGTTTGGTATGTCCAGCAAGCATAAACACAAGCGTAAGACAATATATCTGAATATGAAGACAATATATTTGTCCAGACGAAGTCCAACGCCCAGATTTGTCCAGGTTCGTACAAATTTGTCCAGACGAGCGGAGCAGTCCAGTCGTCTAGATTTGTCCACACGAAGTCCAGCGTCCAGATTTGTGTGGAGGGAGAGAAAATGCGGTTTACATATGGGAGATGTTCTTTAAGCAATGGATAATGATTACAACCATTTAATAGGGTGCACATTGAGAGATTTATTGTTTGGAGGTAATTTGGAAAGATCTGGGGGACTGATGGTAAATTGCCCAGATCATGCGACGTTGATAGATAGAAAGCTCACTCCCCCACGTGATGAGAGGTTGAGAGTTTGGAGTCCAATTTGGAGCCCAAAATAGAGTCCATCTAGCATTATTCTATAAACACTTCAAACATACTCCTAGTGTCATCAAATTTATAGATTATAACAAGCATACATTGTCTTTTCACCACATCAAAAAATATCAAAGACTGGAGATTCTAGTCACCTAGCAAAACAAGTGTATTCTGCTACTGAAGTTTTAATGAACTTGTGGTTGATAGATCAGCTAGATACTCTTTACTTAAATTCAAATGGTTGAATCTATGCCCACCAAAGGTCAAGATTTTCTTTTGGTTATTATCACAAAACAAATTACCAACAAAAGAAGTGTTGAGCCTTAAAGGAATTCCAAAAAAAATGCACTTGCTCTATATGCAATATAGAAAAGGAACTTCAGACCACTTGTTCTTCAAATGCCAATTCCTAAACTTCTTCTACCAAACGGTTGTGAGCATAGATTTAAATCTAGAAGTAGGTAATAATTTTGACTTCTTGTCAAGATTGAGAAATAAATTCAGTCTTGACATTCATTGTTTGGAACATCTTGTTCAAAGTACTGTTGTGGAGCGCATGGATTGAAAGAAATAACAAAAAAAAATAGAAATTCATCATCTTATTTTGATTCTATCATTTTATTCTCATTTGATTTGGTATTATCCTGGTCAAAAAAATAACAAGAAAGCAGGTGATGATTTGGAGCCTGAAGGTAGCATAAAGCTAGCAAAACTTGCATATTTCGAAATTGCAACGGGAACTCCAAAAAACTCAAGCTAATCTAGTGCCATCACTACAATCTTCCCTTGCCCTGAGCCTTGATGGGGACCTCTGATGATCCTTCAGCTCGTGGTGTTTTTGGATATATCTCTAGTCATTTTAAAAGAAATTTTATCTTAATCTTATGTTACTTTGAAATTCGTTTAGGTCATATGTATCCAAATATTGTTGCTCATATGGGCTCCTGACTTGGTAGTCCTAAACTTGTATAAAAAAAAAACATGTTTATATATTTACATATCCACGTGTCAGCTCCTGATCAGTTGGCCCAAAGACAGGTCTCCTGATGTATGGAATTTCCATCTCACTCCCCGTCAAGGCGTTAACGACTCGGTTACTCCTCAACCCAACAATGATCCTCGTCGACGGTCAACCCTTCCCCCATCAGGTAACCCTAACCCTAACCCTAACCCTAGACCCCAAATTCTCCACCTCTCACCACCACCTTCTGTCCCACCAGTCCGATCGCGACCTTCTCCTCTCCTTGCTCCGCCACCCCCACCTCGTCGCCGCGTCCAACCGCCTCAAGGCCACGCCGTTGGCAGACGCGTCTGACTTCCTCCGCCGGCGCGGCGGGAGGCACGTCTACGTCTTCCAGAGAGAGTACGCCACCGTCAACCCTGCTCTCGTCCAGGTTCGGTCGGAACCCTAACCGTGATGCCATTTTGACCTTTTCAGTGTAAGTTTGGTTTGAGGATTGAATTTTGGTTCCTGAAAATGTAGGACTAGATGTGATTTTCTATTGGTGTCTAGAAACTTGGAGTGTGAGTACTAAAGTTGGGGTGCATTTGGAAATTGATTCTGAGGTTTGATTTAATTTTAGAGAAATTAATGATCAAAATGTGAGATTTGTCCATTTCCGATTTGCCGATCATTTTATCTTTTGGCATTTTGTATTGAGATGGACGAAATCAAATGACTACGTAAATTGTTTGCATTTCTTATTTACTATGGAATGACAGACGATCGACTGTGCATTGAATCAATGAGTCAAATGGAAAAAGCCTATCCGTGTCCGTTTGATATAATAGAAAGTCATACTTGTAGTCTGCTGCAGCATCAAGTGTTTTTGTATTGATATTTATGTGTTTTTTGCAAGGTTGTCGGCATGGATGAGGCGACCACTTGTGTGGGTATTGTGATTCGCAACAGGGAGAGTGGAATGTAAGATCAAGTTGCATGTTTGGATTGAATTTGGGTATCATATTGCTTTCTAATAGCTTTTGCACTTCGAAGTATATTAGGGTTGTGCACCGGTCCAAATCCGGACCGGACCCGGACCATCTCCAGGGTCTGGACTGAAGATTGGACCGGTCGGATCTGGGTTTGGACCGGATTGGGTTTTTTCTATTAACATTTGGGAAATGGCCAGGGTCCGGACTGGAACCATCGGTCTGGTCCGATCCAAAAACTCGGATCGGACCGGGTTTTCCTCTCCCCTAAAGTATATTATAATGGGAAGTAATAAGTAATGGTTTTTTTGCTTGGGTACCCATTGAAAACATTAAAATTAGCATGGTACTTATATTTTTGGGTATATTGGTGTGGTACCCATCCCCTGCATTGAAAATTGCTGTAATGCAAATCCTTTAGCATGGGGCTCCACATCCGTTAGGTTTCCATCATGATTTCTATAACGAGAACCTAACGGATCGGGGTTTCACACTAATTGTTGTGCACGAGAGCAATTTTAAACCATAAGCATGGACACAATGTTAATTTTGATCTTTTTGATGGGTTTCTGAAACAAAAAATTCAGTTTTGATTGGATAACACTCACTTCGAATTAGACGAATGTGGAATATTAAATAGTCAATCTTGAGGACTTGGATATGATTTGAAATGGATAATACAATAGTGAAGTTTATGATTGGAGTGTTGGAAATGAGAGTTTAAAAGTGTTAGAGAGTTTCTCTTTAAAAAAATGACACAATAACATTAGAGATGTGTAAAACAATGAGATGACTAAGGTTCGGTCGTCCGATCTCAAAGATCTCAAGAAGAAAGGGTGAGAGAACTTAAAATGATATTTTTGCTTGGGTACACATCTTAAAGATCAAAATTGACGTGATGCTCATGTTTCTGGTTGAAAATTGCTCTCATACACATCAGTTAGTAGGACCCTAATCCGTCCCATGAAAAAAATCAAGTCAAAAGCCTAACAGATATGAGACCTACACTAACGGATGTGCATGAGAATAGTTTCAATGCAAGTGATGAGTATCAAGCCAATATATACAGGAACATGGGTGTCATGTTAATTATGATGTTTTCGATGGGTACCCAAATAAAAAACTCAATAAGTGATTATCAAGAACCTCGATGGATTTAAAATATTATCGTAAGTTTGAAAAGCGAAATTTAGAATGACTTGTGGTGTTCTTTCCCCAACGAGGATTGAACCTTTAAAGTGTTACAAAGTGTCAAGATTTTAATTCCTAAGAAAACAAAACTGCACCTATAAGTGCAGATTTAATGACCTAAGAGTCGAAACCACATGGAATTTTAAATAAGATAGATACACGTGTTTCATGTATCTATCAAAGTTCATCTTATTATATTCATTTCAGGAATGAGTTTTGCACTAACTGAAATTTTATCTACATGCATAGCACTTATAAAATAAAGATTTAAGAATCCAAAAATATGGAGCTTTACAAATCTTACATTTGTATATTGAATTTCATGTCGGCATAGTTTGATTCCAGGACCTCCATTGCTCATATGGATTCTGCTAAAACAGTTGGTTCAGGGCTGATCCAGATGCTATCCTTAGTCATGGATGGAGGACAAGAAGCTCCACTAGATGTTTGTTATTTGATTTCTTGATTTTCGTAAATGGTTGCTTATTTAAAATAACCTAGATCATCTGACACGATTGTGAAATGCAGATTCATTTAGTCGGAGGTTTTGATGATGCAGTTTATGAGGTTGGTTTAAGAGCTCTTTGCTTTATTCTGCACTATCCCTTAACAGCCGAGGATAAAGATTTACCAAACCAAACTGTTAACTAATTTGTGGCAGCACAGAAATGGTGGATCAGAAATTCAGGAGAATGCAGGATATTCGTTGCCATTATGCACCAAAATCATTTTTATGTTACACGCTAGAAAGGAGAAGTTTCATATTCAAACACTTTGTGTCTTGGAGCATAACACAAGAAGGAATACTGATGGAGATTCATTACCAATACTCACAGGTTTTATGGTATGTCTACTTAATGGACTTTCAAAAGACAAGCTAATGCAGTTTCATATGTTAAGAGCTCTGATACAGTTTGAATCTGACTATTGAAAATTGAAATGCAAGTTTCATAAGAAAGAAGACCATCACCATGCTTGATTCAGCGATCCATGTCATCAATTATACTTATTGGCTTATCCACATTTTCTAGATACAGAAATGATTCGAAATAAAGTGCACTGATTTTATTTCATTTGTTGACCAAGATTCCAAGGGAATCCAATGGCTTTTGACCAACCAAATTCCTAGTGTTCGTGCCACATATGGAAAGTCAACCAACTTTTCTGTTGTTAACGAAGCAAATTCTGATTTCCATTTGATTCAGTGAAAGGGAAACTGATTTCCGTTCGATTCATTTTCCATTGCTTTTTATTTGATTAGTAATTCTACTTTCTGACAGTTTCTTGGGCACTAACTCCCCCTGAGTTTTTAATATCACAGTGAGTAGATAAAAAGATGCCTTGAATGGACTGTTTGCTTCAGAATAAAATGGAGAGGCTTGGATAATCTGTATGTGCAATTTTTTAATGACGTGCATGTTCATAAAATTCTTTCTAGGTGGAGACATCATCAGGATCTATCATGCCTGCACAGTTTGATACGTGTTCAAGGTGTCCAGATGAAATCATCAGAAGAATTCGAATCACTGTTTCCTCTGATGATCCCAGTTGCAGGGGGAAACTACTCGAAACATATCACACCAAGCTTGATCAATTTCATATCGCTCCATGCTCCTGGTATGTCATGTTTAAAATTGCCTCGTCTTAAGTCTAATGCAGATTTGTTTTACTAGACATTTTGCTGTTGTAGGATTTTATCTTTCCTCCTTTTCTCTCTATAAATAGCAATTCATAACAATATCTACTCTTTGATCTTGTGGATTGCCTGATCTCCTTGACAATGTCATGATTATTTGATGTTGAAAGCTTATAGATGATTTGGCTACTGGATTATAATTTAGTTTCATTACGAATTTGATCAAGAATACTGAAAAGCATATTTAGGTTATTTTTCATGCATGTTGTCTACTTTTTGGTCGTTGCCTGATATCATTGACAAAATCATGTGAATTTTACTGTCAATGTAGGAGATGGGCATGGAGTTCCTGGGCTTCCTCGCTGCATCAACTATCTGACTCCGAATTACTACTGCAATGTTCAACTTCTCCTACAGTTGAGGATTCTGATTTTGTGCCGAATCATCGAAGGTTTATTTCAGTTCCTAAATTTTTTATATGGGAATTTTTTCAAAATAATCACCCAATTAAAAAAAGGAAAAATATGCAATGGAAAACTTAATTAGCAAAGTATACACCTTAAAAACAGCACCAGTGATGTCGTTTTTATGCTATATTAAAACGACATCAGTGATGCCGTTTTTACCTAAGTAAAAAAAAATCCGAGATGTGTTTTTATTAACAGAAAAGGATCATTCGCCCGCATCTTCCTCCTCCCACCTCCAAATCACTCACCACTCTTCATTACCTTTCGTTTTTATATGTTGAACTAGCGACATGTCTATTAGTAATTGTTGTGAGGTAAAACACATAGTAAGAGATTTGTTGAATATATGGTTCTGATTGAGAGTGCAGGGGTGGCAGGGGGCGGCAGCCCCTGCGGGGGACGTTTTTACTCGTTTATAATTCTCAATATAAATATACAGATCGATATCTGAAATACAATAATAGGGTGTCGGAAAAAAAAAATATCCGCAAAGCTCGCTCCTTCTGTCCGCTCGCTTTGTGGGAACGCACGGGCTGCTGCCCCCTGCCACCTCCGCACAACCAATTAGAACCACAGACTCAACAAATCTCTCATTATGTGTTTTACCCCACAATAATTATTAGTTGGATAAATAGTTTGAGTTGATTCATACATTTTTTATGAAGATTCGATGTAAGTTACATACGATGTGTAAAAATGAGACACCCGATCGATCCGTTGCTAATTGAAGATACCTTAGGTAAAAACGGCACTGGTGATGCTATTTTTATTTAGGGTAAAAACGACATTAGTGATGTCGTATTTAGTTAATGAAAACAGCATCACTGGTGCCCTTTTTAAGGTGCATACTTTGCTAATTAAGTTTTCCATGTACATGTTTTTCTATTTTTTATTATTTGGTGATTATTTTGAAAAAAAAATCTTTTTATATAATACTTATGTCGTCAGTCAAATTTTGTTGGGTCGTGCCAAAACTGAAAATCATGGGATCATTAATCGTGAGGCAGGTCATTCTCGCCAATTAAGGCTTATTGTATGGACCAACGATCTACACGTGGTTTTTATAAATGATTGCAGTAAATAATTTCAGTAAATTGAAGTATCTTTAGCTCCCTTCTCTGGAATTTGCCTTTTTCCCTACTGAATCATAGATACTCTTAGTGTGTGAGTTCATAATATTTAAGTTTTTTTTCCTTGCAGAGTTTTTAGCTACTTGACGAGTAATCCAGATTGGAAACATACGTTCCCTGAGAGGAAAGCTCGTGTATTCAAGAGGACTGCTGATGGAGGATGGTCAAGGTCTGCAACCTGAGAGACAGGAAAACCATTCTGCAAATGCATTCTCTAGTCATTTCAAAGACGTGGAAGTCTATCAACAAGCCCAACCTCATCAGAATTGTCCAAGAAAATAAACCACAAACTGACGTTGAGAGTTTCAGTCTTCATTCTACAAATTTCAGTGCTCCCCTTGATTTTTATTTCCAACTGTGATGCAAACTCTAATTTTTTGAAGTCTCTCACCACCATGGAGAGTTTTCTTGTATAAAATATGTATGAATTTTCCCTGGATAATGTATTTATGAGTTTTATCATTCGAACAATTCCTATATCAATTCTAGTTCCTAAGAGTATAATACTTCGAACAGGGTTTGATATTATGCATTTTTGTATTTGTATTTGTATTTGTATTTGATTGTTATAATTCAAATATGGAATGAATTGTGTAACTAAAATGCAGATGTTGTAGAAGGTGGTGAGGAAGTGAGTTGAGGGAATACCAATATTTGGGAGCGAGGGAGTGTAGTTGGAGGACATGATGGACAAGTAGGGGGTGGTGGTGGTGTTTCGGAGGAGGGTGTTGGGCCGTTGAAAGGTGAATGGGGTCGTTGCATTTGCAATGTGACACTTAATACCGTGAAGAGTAAAGGTGGGTATCCGGCTGGGCCGACCTGTTTAGTTAAACGGGTCGGGATCCGGCCCGGCCTGAGACCAGTGGTAGGCTCAGTCGGTCGGGTCGAATCAGATTCAATTGAGTTCCAATCTTATCGGTCAGATTTACATATATTTATATAAATGTTGTAACTTATAAATTTTTAATAAAAACACTAACAAATTAGGATTTCAACAAAATAATTGGTTCATCAACGTCATTGACTCACCGACTACCCCGTCTACCCATCCCAACCGATATTGAAATTTTATTAAGTAGAAATTACATACAATGATACAATTTCTAATATATTAAGCTTTACAATTACAATTGTAAATAGTTTATTCGTCTTCGTCGATGCTCTCATTGATTTGCATTCTCTCTTCCGTGTCCAACCAATATTTTAAGCAAACACTTGTCTGTAGTGATTTAGCGGATGTGCTGCCCCTCTAATCGGTCAAAACTCGTTTATCTGCGCTAAATGCAGCCTCAAACGCCAAAGAAACTATTGGAAATCTAGCATAGTTAGATTTCCACCGGTTTGAAATATCAAAAGATTTGCAATCTGCAGTAGTTAAGTACATATCGATATTTAAATATGCAACTAATTCATTATGTGATTCAGTTTGTTCTAATCTTTATTTTTTTTGATTTAACCAATTCCATTAAAAAATCATCATCTTCAACCAAAAGTAGGTGTTGATGAGATCAATGTTCAGGCAGACGGTCGCCTAGCAGCCGCCCCAGCTGGTGGTCGCATAGGCAACCACCCGCACACCGCACAGAAGGCAGTGCGGTGTTGCCTAGGCGACCAGGCGATGTGTTGTGCACAATTGCTACTGTAGCAACGACTAGTTTTCTATGAGTTGGTACAGTAGCAACAAAAAATTATTTTTTGTTTAACCCTGCCCCCTCCTACTTTTTTCTTATAAATACCCTCCTCACCCATTTCATTTAACTCACTACTCTTACAACCTTCATTCTCTCAAATCTCAATCCTAATTCTCAAGCTCTCAACTTTCAACTCCGCTACTCCAGTGCTCAAGAATTCTGGCGTTCACGAATTTAGGCGTTCAAGTTTTTGTTTTAGTTTCCATCAAATCAAGTGCACGCTTTCTAACTCTTTCATTTAGCTTAATTTTTGGTCAATTTAGAATCACAATCAATGACTTATGTACCTGGATCAATTTTGCCAATGACACGCGAAGATTATGATCATTTAAGACCTAGTAGAAGTAACGACCCCGGTTGGAAATCTGCCAATTATTTAAATTTAAATGAAAAAAATTCATTAGTTTGTGAATTGTGTGGTAAAATAACTAATGGTGGTATTGCTCGCCACAAACAACATATTGCACACACACCGGGTAGTAATGCACGACATTGTTATAAAGCCCCTAACACTCTAAGAACTGAAATAGCTACTTACATGTCTAATACTAGTAGAATTCAAATGAATCACAATGCATGATTAGTTGATTATCTTGATTTGGGAGATGACATACCGACGGGAAGGTCGGGTACCGGGTACGACCCCAACATCCCAACCCCGTGTGCCTCCTCGAAAGAGAAGAAGACAAAATACTTGGGGACCAATGGGTCGATTTTGTAGTCATCCCGGAATTGATGTTAACCGACCCCAACAAACCACAATTGAACGACATTTTAAGAAAGAAGACGGTGAAACAATTAATAAAAAATGTACTATTTTTTTATAGATGTGGAATTCCTTTTAATGCTGTTAATACAACTGGATTTAAGGAAGCCATTGATGCCACCTCCACATACGGTCCTGGCCTAAGACCAATCACTTATCATGAAGTTAGCGATACATGCCTTAAAAAGAAATTGAAGTCAGTAGGGGTGTTCTGACTACATATAGGCAAGATTGGAAATTGTATGGTTGTACAATCATGACGGATGCGTGGACCGATAGGTTCGGTAGGAGTTTAATAAACTTTTTAGTGAATTGTCCGTCAGGAACAATATTTTTACATTGAGTTGATGCTTCGGGGCAGTCACACACAACCGACTACTTGTTCAAGATGATTGACAATGTCGTTGAAGAAATAGGGGAAGAGAACGTGGTGCAACTTGTTACTGACAACACCACCGCGTACGTAGTTGTTGGGAAGATGCTCATGCGGAAGAGGGAGCATCTTTTCTGGACACCTTGCGCTGCACATTGCATCAACCTCATCCTCGAGGACATTGACAAGTTATTTTTGTAGACCATCGCCTTATTACTCTGGCGGATGCGAAAAGCAATCGGCGACAACTGTTAAGGCCCGTAGTCACTCGATTTGCTACAACTTTCTTGACATTACAGAGATTCTATTTCAAGAAGGAACTACTCAGATCTTTTGTGGTATCCGCCGACTACACCAACCTAAATGCTACGTGGATGAAGAACAAGAGGTTGAAGGAAACGTCAAACCAAGTGACCGAAGCCATTCTTTCACAATACTTCTGAGCCAACGTTGTGAAAACATTTAAAGCCTCACAACCAGTGGTTAGCATTCTTAGGTTGGTGGATGGCGACGAGAAACCATCAATGGGTTATCTTTATGACGCAATGGAGAATGCTAAGGAAACCATCCTTTATTGAGAACTTTAGGCTTTTACTCTAACTCGACGTCTCGACCCACTTGTAGCAGAATGAGAACACTTGGTGAAAGATTAAAAAGATTGGAGTTTGGAAGAGAAGAAGAAGAAGAAGAAGAAGAATTGGTGTGAAGAAATGAATGTAATAGAGGTTTATATAGATTTTTTTTGTAATGTCATTTTTGTAATTAATGGATGGGATTTTTTTAATTAAAAAAACTCCCAACGGCTCTAAGAGCCATTGGTGCATTTTAAACGGGCCCGACGGGCCAGCCCAGGCCTGTTAATTTTCTTCAGGCCCGGCCTGGCATGATACCCACCTTTAATGAACAGATGGAGAAAATTGGGAGTTTTTCCTTGTATGGACATGTGTGCTAGTTCGGCCAACGTAGAAATGTCAATAAGGAATACAATATCAAAGAACCTTCTTCAGCTTGTAAGGCAAGCATCAACATTACTTGTGTCTTAGCTCAGTCGGCCCCGGTGGCTCGTCCAGTCGGAGCCTCAAGCCGAGGGTGGTGGCACAAGAAACCACCTTTACCACCCTCCCACGTCCCGTTTTTTATAAATCAACCCACCACTATTTTTTTCCAAGACATGTGTGGATCTGCAATATGTGTAACCGGAAGATGTCGACGACACCACCCATGGTTCGTAATGGTTTCCCAGGCGGAAACAACTTACATATAACTGTTGTTGTTTACCTTAAATATGTGAATTAAGTATTTCTGTGGGAAAAATCAGCCAAACGGTCGACCGATACTTAAGTTCCGGTCGACCGGTATTGCACTTTCACGTCCAGGAAAACTTCCTGGAAATTTCTGGTCAACCAGATAATACCTGGGACTTTTCCTGAACGTCCAAATTAGAATTGTCAATCGTATCATGTCATGTGCTGATCGTGTCGTGTCAAGTCCTATATATAAGCTCTAGGTGTTGCGCCGTATCCGACCCATTTAATAATCGTGTTGCTAAATTTCTGCCGTATCCAACCCATTTATAATCGTGTTGCCATATCCAACCCGTTTATACCTGATTATTAAACGGGTCACTTCGTGTACACGTTTAACACCACTACCGTTTACTGAAGAGAATGTGTTCTAAAAGTTTTACTTTTAAATGCCAATTATTATGAATTGAATGAGAAATCATTTTGTTCCTTGTTTATGTTATTCGTCTTTTAGAAGTGTTAAGGAAGAGACTCTTGGTCCTTAACCGTAGAGCTCTAAAAGATATTGGTTTGCATAAAACAAAAGATATTCGCAATCATGGTAATTAACATGGGACATTAATTACCGAGTTAAGATTGTCGTGTTGGTCATAGATCATTGTAGCTCTACAAGTGAGTGACGACACGGGTATGCAAAAGAGGAAAATATTACTTTTGTATACTGAATAGACCTAATAAGTAAAATATTATAGAAATGTGTTTCTGTGTCATTAATATTTTACTGTGTCTTTGGTCCTTTGATATGAGACTTATATCTAATCACTTAAGGAATACTTAATTAGATCAGTGTCTTCAACTATCGATCAGTGTAGTGTAAAGGCATTGGTTGGTTAAGTACAACTTTCGTTGGAGAAGATAGTTAGTCAAAAGATTATCATTGCCCCTCTTAATTGAGTGATGATATTAGTGGGCCCCTTGATAAAGCAAAGTTATAATGTGCACAATGTGATTTGAGTTAAGTCACATATTTATAACTAGCTTAAAGAGATCAAGAAATGAATACTAATACAAAGATGACACAATACTACTTTGTGTGTATTCTTAATATCATGAGGCAAGGGACGGACACAAGTGGTGCACTCCATCACTAAATGGATCGGGTTTTGGTTCAAGTGGAATTAAGACATCTAACTAATTGGGAGCTATAATGTGTAGCTAGATACCGCTTATAGCTTGTGATATTGAGCTCTTAATATCACTGCCAACTTAGTCTAGATCCTCCCATAGGTCACACCACAAAACTGGGAAACAAGAAATGGGGATTTTGAGTTCATAAGGATGTGTCGGGTTTCATGTAGAAAATATGACACATGGGGTGAACAAACAAAATCAAGATTATGTTGTGATTAATAACATAATTAGAATCTAAGTTAAATTCATATGTGATGTAAATATTATGGGGTGTAATGAGTTGACATTACATAGGATAATATGTTACATAAGTTGTGAATTTACTACTAATCCCGAAATGTCAAATTTTGTAGGGGTTAAACCAAAATTTGACCAGTCTGCAGTACTGTGCAAAAGTCAACCGATGAATAGTACTGGTCAACCGATGAACAGTACCCGGTCGACCGATGAACAGTAACCGGTCGACCGGTCCAGACGGTTTTCTGCAGAATTAATTTAAGAATTAATTAGATCATGCATGGAATTGGTCCATAATTGATTTAATTCGTGGTTAATATTATTTATTAATAAATAATGGATGGTTAGATGGAATTTTGCATGGGATCATGGGCAAGAGGTTGCACATGAATAGGTAATTTGGAGAGAACCTATAAATACAAGGTTATCTCATTACCTCCTTAATTTAATTCATTATTTTCTTGAGCAAAATTCTCTCCCCATAATTCTCCACGAAAATTCATTAATTCTTAAGTTTAGTTTTAGTTCTAGAGATCATCTTCTCAAGGGAACTAAAAAGGGGTTAGTAATTGGATTCTAAACCCTATTGGAGATTGAGAGACTAGCTTTTCTCTCTCCAATCTTGTTTAGAGTTTGGTGAAATCTCGGAGGCATCCGGCGCAGCGAGGAGCATCCCCAACGTCTTCGGATCATCAAGAAGTTTTAGAGAACTTCTAGGTATGAATTTCAAAGTCCCATGTTTGTTTTAATAAAACTTTTAAAACTAGTTATTGAAACAAACCGATGCATGCATGAAACGAATCGTAGAAAATTGTAAAAATCCTTATTATACATAAAAATTCCGAAAATATATATGTATAATTAAACTAGAAATCCTACAGTGGTATCAGAGCTTAGGGTTCAATTTTCTCATGATTTATGGCTGTAAACAAATCTAGTTTACCATCTAGGATTTAAACAATTCGTTTTACCGGTTTTTCGGTCTTTAAATGTTTGTTGAAATAATTCTTTATAATAATTCGTTTTAAATATTTTGAATGTTTAAAACATGACATATAATTATTAGAATTATGATTTAGACATAAGTCTAACTTACAATAATTTCGTTTTAAGTATAAACGATTATTTTGTAAGAGAATCAACAAAACCGAAAAACTGCAATTCATCTTTCCATTGGAAATTGGATGAACAGCGGTTCATAATTAATTTGTGAACTATGGATGTATGAAAAATGTTTTTAATGGATTTCAAAATATTTTTCAAAGAATTGTTGAGAATTCTAGATGATTGATAAATTAGATTCTGTAGTTTATAGCAATTGCGTGCATGGATGCTTGAGTTGCTTTGCAGGATTGTGAGTTTATATGTTCCAAATCAGACACTACAAATGTATGTAATTATTATTATACAGGGGCTTATGTATGTAAAAGTCATATTCTCTATTTCCTATCTTTAGAATTGCATTTGCATGTGAGAGGTTTTTACATAGGACTTGCACTAGTCGGTTTTATCGAATGTGAGGAGCATGTTTATTTTCTGTAAAATCTACATCTCCGGTGCAAGAGGAAGTCGCCGCTGTAGCGCATTGATCGAGGATCGAGGATCAGGGATCGAAGATCAAGGATCAAAGGGAACATATAAACTCACGCGATATGGATTGTGTGAATGTTTAATTTCTGTTTTTATAATTTCTGCTATGCATGTGATGAATGGTGAATGTTAGGATGTATATAAATTTTAATATGCATGATAAACTAAAATTCAAAATCACATGTTGATAAATGAAATTGTCCAACAAAAATTAAGATTAATTTTTCCTTCTTATTTCATCCACTAGCAGCCATTGATCGAGGGATACTCTGCTCGCCCTTAGCGGGAGATAGCTCCCTCTATCTTTGGGAATAGTGGGAGATATAAAGGTTGTCTGTTGTTGTGCCACAATTAAATGTATGAGGTGTGTTTCACCCTAGTGAACCCCAAGTATGTTTAGTTGTGAATACAATAGATAAACGTATCTCGTATCAAATGAAAATAAGTTTTCTTAACATTACCTAGAGCCCTCGCTCGGTTTTGGGAAAAAGTTTTTCTTACGAGGATAGGTCGCATTCCCTCATAATTAAAACGACAAGAGTCACAAAAGTTTGAAGATGCTAAATGTTGCTAAAATTCAAAAAGGTTGTGATTAGAAAATGTTTTTTCTTACCTTGATGTTGTAATGTATTCGATAGCCCTTAGCTAGTCTATATTACAATTGATGGGATCTTGGATTACTGCATTTACGGGCAAGATTTTATTTGCAGTATTTACATCATATTCGATATATATATGTATGTATGTATTAAAACATAAAATTGGCATTAAAACCTATATAATTTATTTTGTAGAAATGTCAAATATCCAACCAATTGTGCGATCTATGATCGAAAAGAACCCTTTGCAAAATGATGGCTCAAACTTCATGAAATGACAACTCAATCTCAATATCGTGTTGAGGTTTGAAAAACTATCTCATATTTTGGATGGTGAAATCCCAAAATTAAATGAGAAGGCAACCGATAAAGAGAAAGAGGCGATAGCCAAGTGGGAAGACCAAGAGAACCAAGTTCACGGTCTTATACTAGCATCCATGGGTGACTCGCTTCAAGCGAAATACTTGGATTCAAAACCCAAGAAGACCATGGAGGCTCTAACCAAGATGTTCATGGATAGTGCCCGAAAGGAGCGCTATAAGACCACCATCGCACTCACAAGGTGCCATATGGCGGAGGGAACATCGGTATCCATGCATTTTCTCACGATGCAAGGATACCTTGAGAAATTGTCGAAGCTCTCTTCTCCAATGCCAGTGGACATTGCCGAAGATCTAATTCTTGGCTCTCTAGCCCCGTCCTTTAAGGATTTTGTGATACACTATCATGTGCGTGAAAAAGGGGTGAGTCTTGAGGAGCTTCACAACGCTCTCAAAACTGCTGAAGTTGACATGGGCAAAGGTAGGGACAAGCAAGTCCTAGCCATCCATGAGAGGAGCAAAAAGATCAACAAAGGTAAAGGCAAATTTACCAAAGATACGTCAATCAAGAGCAATGGAGTAGGAGGTGCTCATGAGAGTACCTCAAGGGAGAAATCTTACAAATCTCCAACTCCCAACACGGAGTGCTTTCACTGCGGTGAAAAGGGACACATCCGACCTAAATGCCCCAAGTACAAGGAAGACCTTGAAAATGGGATGATTGAACGTAGGCGCCCGAGAAACGCCATAGGTATGTTTGTTATTGAGATAAATTTAATCACCTCTATCCTTGATTTGGTAATGGTTACCGGATCTTGTGCTCACATAATTTTGATGTGCAGCTATTGAAGGATAGGAAGGAACTCGTTGGGAACGAGATGATATTGAAGATTGGAAATAGTACAAGCATCGCTGCGATTGTACAAGATTCTATGGAACTTCAATAGTCTAGTGATTTAAATTTATGCTTTGTAGAATGTTTGTTATGTACCTTCGATTAGCAAGAACTATTCTGTATCAAGTTTTGGATATGGATAAATTTTAATAAATATTTTAATTCTTGTTTGTCTATATCGAAGAATGGAATTTTCTATGCAAATACATTCATATGGAATGATTTCTATTTGCTTGAAATAAATAATGAACAAACTCAAATAAACAATAACAAAAGAGAAACTAAGATAACTCACGTGAATGATACAATCTTGTAGCACTATCGGATTGGTCAAATAAATGACCAAGAGACTTTTCAAGAAGAAAGGAACGAAAATGAACAACTAATTGGATATGATACATTCTAATGGATGTGGTCCGATAAGTACAAGTGCAAGAGACGGTTTAAGGTACTTCATTTTGTTCACAGACAACTATAGTCATTATGGCTATATTTGTCTAATGGGAAGCAAAAGTGAATTCTTTGACAAGTTCAAGGAATTCGAGGATGAAGTAGTGAACCGACTCAACAAGAATATCGAGTCTCTATGAAAGGTTCGTAGGGGTGAGTGCTTAGGATACCTAATTTGACTCATTCCTAAAGTAGGAATAGGATATTGCTCGACATGGTTCGATCAATAATGAGTCAATTTAAATTGCCGATTTACTTTTGGAATTATGCACTACAAATAATGACAAACTCACTAAATAATGTTCCATCCAAATCCGTGGAGAAAATGGTTTATGAGCTATGGAGTTGAAAGACACATAAGCTCAACTTTCTCAAGATTTGGGGTTGTGAGGTCTACGTCGAGAAATTGATGTCGACCAAACTTCAACCAAAAAAACGGATTAAGTGCTTCTTTATAGGTTATCCTCGTATGACAAGAGGATACTACTTTTGATATATCACCTCCAATCGAAAGATTGTAGAGAGAGATATGTTTTTCTGGAATTTCTGGAAAAGAGAGAAAAGTAGTGGGAGTAGAGTTAAGCTTGAGAAAACTCAAGATACTCTACAAGATCATGATGTGAATATTGCATTCGAGATCATGAAGGCCCAGCCGAGATTCATTTGGTTAGTGGGAGCATGAGCGAGAGATCCTTACAAGAAATTGTGAGAGAATCTCAATCATCCTCACCTAGTGTGCGTTCGAGAGTCGAACATGAACCTATTCCTCAAGAAATTGTGGGAGAAGTTCGAGAGACACAAGAAGAACCAAAAGAACTAAGAAGGTCAATGAGGGAAGGAAGAAACCCAATAAGTATGTGGGACTTCATGAGATCATGGTACTAGATACCAAAGATCCCTCGACCTTCCGAGAAGCAATAGAAAAGACTCCAAACTATGGCTCAAGGCCATAAAATCCGAAATAGAATCCATGTATGATAATCGAGTGTATAACTTGATTTGCCTTCCTCAAGAGAAAATGTCATTTAGTATAAATGAACTTTTAGGAGGAAGATGGACATGGATAGTAACTTGACAACCTACAAAGCAAGGCTTGTAGCAAAAGTTATACTCAAATTCAAGAAATTGACTTTGATGAAATTTTTGAGAAGTTGTCATATTAAAATCTATTCGGATTATGCTAACTATTACCGCATTTCACAATTGTGGGATATGGAAGATGGATATCAAAATGGCGTTCCTTAAACAGGAACTTGGAGGAGGATATGTACATGGTACAACCTCAAGGTTTTGATGGTCCAAATAGTAGCGAGAAGAAATGCAAGTTTCGAGAATCCATTTGTGGATTGAAACAAGCATCGAGGAGTTGGAACAAACGCTTTGACGAAGAGGTGAAGAAAAATTCACTTCATTCAAAGTAAAGGAGTACCTTGTATATACAAGGAGATTAGTGGGAGTCATGTAGTACTTCTGATCTTATATGTCGATGACATATTGCTCATGAGCAATCATATACCTTAGCATTAGCAAACGAGAAATTTCATTGAAATCGGCATTTCAATGAAAAGAAAAGGATGAGGCTCAACCTATCTTGAAAATCAAGATACATTGAGATACATTGAGATACATCCCGTAGACTCATTGGCTTCAGTCAACGTGCATACATTGACAAGGTCTTTGAAATGTTCAGGGTGAACAATTCCGATATGGACAATATGCCAATAAGTATGAGTATAGGTGTGCAACTCAAGAAGTCTCAATGTGCTCAATCACACAAAGACTTGGAGTACATGAAGGTATCCCTTATGCTTCGGCAAAAGGAAGGACCATGTACACAATGACTTGCACAAGACTCAATATCTCGTATGCTTTAAACGTGACATTAGGTCACAAATCCAACGCAAGTCCTAATCATAGGATTGCGGTCAAGAATATTCTGAAGTACCTTAACCGGACTAAAGATAAGGTTCTTGTTTATGGAAGACAAAGGAGAAAATAGCCGAGGGCTGTTTTGATGCAATTCTTATAGGAATTCTAGACAATAAGAGGTTGGAGTGATGATGCGTCATCATCGAAGGTGGAGGTATGAGCTAGTGTAGTTAGGAGTAATATCACTACAGCTAACTCAACCACCAACGAAAGACAAAATAAATAAATAGGTGGACACAACAGTGGCACAACTGATCCATTCAACAAACCTTCATACCAAGCTAAGAGACGAAATATATTTCGAGTCCATGGATCCGAGGGTCCATGTGGATTGGCTTGATAGGTGATTTGGGAAGGTTACCCTGGTTATTATTGTTTTATGCATTGAGTATGTATGAGAAAGAAAACTTTAATAACAAGTGGGAGATTGAAGAGAATGTGTTCTAAAAGTTTTACTTTTAAATGCCAATTATTATGAATTGAATGAGAAATCATTTTGTTCCTTGTTTATGTTATTCGTCTTTTAGAAGTGTTAAGGAAGAGACTCTTGGTCCTTAACCGTAGAGCTCTAAAAGATATTGGTTTGCATAAAACAAAAGATATTCGCAATCATGGTAATTAACATGGGACATTAATTACCGAGTTAAGATTGTCGTGTTGGTCATAGATCATTGTAGCTCTACAAGTGAGTGACGACACGGGTATGCAAAAGAGGAAAATATTACTTTTGTATACTGAATAGACCTAATAAGTAAAATATTATAGAAATGTGTTTCTGTGTCATTAATATTTTACTGTGTCTTTGGTCCTTTGATATGAGACTTATATCTAATCACTTAAGGAATACTTAATTAGATCAATGTCTTCAACTATCGATCAGTGTAGTGTAAAGGCATTGGTTGGTTAAGTACAACTTTCGTTGGAGAAGATAGTTAGTCAAAAGATTATCATTGCCCCTCTTAATTGAGTGATGATATTAGTGGGCCCCTTGATAAAGCAAAGTTATAATGTGCACAATGTGATTTGAGTTAAGTCACATATTTATAACTAGCTTAAAGAGATCAAGAAATGAATACTAATACAAAGATGACACAATACTACTTTGTGTGTATTCTTAATATCATGAGGCAAGGGACGGACACAAGTGGTGCACTCCATCACTAAATGGATCGGGTTTTGGTTCAAGTGGAATTAAGACATCTAACTAATTGGGAGCTATAATGTGTAGCTAGATACCGCTTATAGCTTGTGATATTGAGCTCTTAATATCACTGCCAACTTAGTCTAGATCCTCCCATAGGTCACACCACAAAACTGGGAAACAAGAAATGGGGATTTTGAGTTCATAAGGATGTGTCGGGTTTCATGTAGAAAATATGACACATGGGGTGAACAAACAAAATCAAGATTATGTTGTGATTAATAACATAATTAGAATCTAAGTTAAATTCATATGTGATGTAAATATTATGGGGTGTAATGAGTTGACATTACATAGGATAATATGTTACATAAGTTGTGAATTTACTACTAATCCCGAAATGTCAAATTTTGTAGGGGTTAAACCAAAATTTGACCAGTCTGCAGTACTGTGCAAAAGTCAACCGATGAATAGTACTGGTCAACCGATGAACAGTACCCGGTCGACCGATGAACAGTAACCGGTCGACCGGTCCAGACGGTTTTCTGCAGAATTAATTTAAGAATTAATTAGATCATGCATGGAATTGGTCCATAATTGATTTAATTCGTGGTTAATATTATTTATTAATAAATAATGGATGGTTAGATGGAATTTTGCATGGGATCATGGGCAAGAGGTTGCACATGAATAGGTAATTTGGAGAGAACCTATAAATACAAGGTTATCTCATTACCTCCTTAATTTAATTCATTATTTTCTTGAGCAAAATTCTCTCCCCATAATTCTCCACGAAAATTCCTTAATTCTTAAGTTTAGTTTTAGTTCTAGAGATCATCTTCTCAAGGGAACTAAAAAGGGGTTAGTAATTGGATTCTAAACCCTATTGGAGATTGAGAGACTAGCTTTTCTCTCTCCAATCTTGTTTAGAGTTTGGTGAAATCTCGGAGGCATCCGGCGCAGCGAGGAGCATCCCCAACGTCTTCGGATCATCAAGAAGTTTTAGAGAACTTCTAGGTATGAATTTCAAAGTCCCATGTTTGTTTTAATAAAACTTTTAAAACTAGTTATTGAAACAAACCGATGCATGCATGAAACGAATCGTAGAAAATTGTAAAAATCCTTATTATACATAAAAATTCCGAAAATATATATGTATAATTAAACTAGAAATCCTACATTTACATCATTTAACACACGATTATCCACTCGTTCAGAGTTCAAACTTCAAAGTTTCAAACCACGATCACAGAAAATAAGATTCAAACTTCAAACAATGGTCACACAAAACAAGACATCTTGAAAGCATAATTCCACAAGTCCAAAACTAAACAAAACTAAACTAAATTTAATGAAATAAAACTAAAGTTAATCCATCCAAGCTCCATAAACCATGGCACAGACCAAGCTTTCAGTTCCTACACCATGCTCCTATCACCATTGTTTGAGGATGATGTCTCTCCCACAATGAGGTTAGCAATATCTTCAGTAAGGTCATTGATTGTATTAACAATATTACCTGAAATTGAAACACAAAAAATGAAATCGTGTCAAATTATATCAATTCAATCCAACAACTGTATTAAATCTATTTAGTCCTAGTACCTTGCTGAATGTGAATGTCATAATTCCAATCTTGACAACAAAGTAAGGACTCAACGAGATCGTGACCTGAGGCACTACGATGTTCATCAAGGACTCTACCTCCAATGCTAAAAGCAAATTCAGAAGCAATTGTAGAAATGGGAATAACTAAGATATCACGACCTGGGGCACTTGTCGGTATTAGTTGTGTATTAATCGTGTCGTATTCGTAATCGTGTGCCTAATTACCCACTTATTTTTCGTGTTTTATCGTGTCTTAATCGTTTTTGCAGCAGAAATACATATCCAACTCATTTAATAAACGTGTTGTCGTATCCAACCCATTTATTAATCGTGTTCAAATTCTCAATCCATATCCGCTAACTTCGTGTCGTGTTTCGTGTAAAATTGACAGCCCTAGTCCAAATGCAGAACGGTCGACCGGATAATACCTACCGGTCGACCGGAAATTTCCAGGCAGGGGTGGACCCAGGTGTGGGCACACATAGGCAAGTGCCCACGCCTGAATCTTGATGTTATGGATCCTTCTTGAAGTGTGTCCACCCTTGTTCTTTGCAATCTTGAAGCATTATAACAATGTTGTCTCGTTTATATATGAAAACATGTGATGGTGTAGTGGTTAATCATACGACACATCCTGTGTTAAAGTCTGAGTTCAACTCCCAGGTTCGTCAAGTTTTTTTAAGTTTTGATAATAATAAAAAAGAATGCAACGCTGGGGTTTGATATTGTGTTCTCCACGGATAAGGGGTAGCACTTCACCACTGAGATACTAAGTTGTTAATGTTTATAAGTAGTTTAATAAATATATAATGTTTACCGGGTTTTTCTGTTTGGTCAAACCGGGTTGAACCAGTTTTCTTTAATTAAACAAAATTAAAAAAATCAAGAATTTTTCTATTTTTTCACTTTTCACTTTCCCAATTGTCCCTAGATTGGAGTTAGGATTTATACTCCACCCCCACCTCCTCACTCCTTAGTCCCGCCTCCACCCCCAACTCCACCCGCACATCCTCAGTCCCGACTTCACTAGTACACCCCTCCTTCAATTCCCAGTCCTAACTCCACAAAATTCAAACTCTTTGGTTTTTTTTTGAATGCTTAATATGTGTGGTTAATTTTGTTGAATTCCAGGGTAACTGAAATGGTGATATTTATGGTGTTAAGAACATTCTTATAGTTATTTCTATGTTCGGAGTAATGTAATTTTAGTGTGATATTATTTATATGTTATAAAAAAATATACATGGAACAAAGAAGATAAAGATTTGGGGAAGAATATTTGTAGTATTTCATCTTCACCAAAAGTATATCCCAATGGTCTTACAATGATCTACTATTTAAAAGCTACAGGAGGCAAATGAAAGAGTGTATGTTACAAGAGTAATGGGAATGTGAGAGGTTGATGAAGTTATGGGAGGAGAAGGTGAAGGTGAAGCATCCATGATGTATCACAACACTCCCCCTTGGATCTTCACCTTTATACGTTAGGGATGCTGCCTCGTTAAAAACCTTATCAAGAAAACCCGATGAGATAAAAACTTGATAAATGAAAAAAAAGTGCAGCGCGTATGATGCTCCCCCTCACTTCAACATATATTCTTCAAACGACGAACACCAAATTTAAAGACAAGCTTCTTAAAGACTTTGGTGGTCAAGGACTTTGTAAATAAATCCGCCAAATTCTCGCTTGATTGGATATGATCAGTTGTCACTTGATTGGTCTGCCTCATTAAAAATCTTGCCAAGTAAAACCCTGTGGGACAAAAACTTGGTGAAAGAAAAAAGAGTGCACCGTATAATTCTCCCCCTCAATTCAACATACGTTTATAATACTCCCTTAGATAATACGCGTTATGTTTATGTCTCGTTATAAACCTTGCTACAAACCCTATGGGAAAAAGTAGCTAAGGAAAAGAGTGTATAATATACGCTAACAAAATTGCAAAAGTTGCCTCTTTAAAAACCTTTAACCAAAAAACCTTTTAGGACAAAAATTGGAAAAAGGGAAAAAGAGTGCAACTACAAGACCTCAGGGCTTTATCCTTCAGGGATATCCGTCATTCAGGGACGATAAATACAAATCTGTTTCCCCTTATTCGTAGTTTACCAAACTTACGAATATATTTTACGAAATCCTTAAACACAAAATTGCATAGGGATTCAATAAACAAATACATGATAGTTTAACGGATTTAATGAATATTTACCATATTTCACTTAGATAATAAGATTGTGAAATATGTTTGCGCAATTTTTCTCAAATAATATGCTAGGGGTAGTACAAATTGTGGTAACTTTTGATATGAATATATTACCTCAAAAGATATTACTTATGAACAATTTAAAGATGTCTCATAATTATATTGATGTCCTAACGATACGAGAATGTAAGAATCAATAACTGATTCACCAACTTGCATAAAATTGTAATGACTCCACGCAATGACACCAAAATTTTGTGATAGTAATTGATGTGGATCAAACATATAAGAAACATTGCTAACGTAAATCTTTATCGCATGACTAGAAATTGGTAGATCATTGAACGTCATCTAAATGTTTTCAGATGAACATTATGCTTAGATAAAACATTTACTATGAACCTTATTAGGTTTCATGTTATAAGAAAATATTCATGACATTTTGATAAGGAACTTCAGGTCCTATTACAATTGGATCTTTGTTGATATACAATAAATGTTCTCTCATATAAGTACCAATATTAAGTGACTTATAAAATTTTAAAGTCACAACATATCTTATATACATATCATATTGATCATGTAACAGAACTTATTATCAATATTACGAGAGAATGAGTAACATCACGATGGATGTTGGGTCCTGCGAATACCCTTATATTACTCCTCACTTTATAATGTATCACATGTTTTTCCGATTTATATTTTTATCCTTCAGGGATATAATTTCAGAAATCAGGACTACAGGTCCAAATAGTATATTTATTCAGCGAGTTTATTATATATTGTTCGTCTTCTTTTGTTTATATCAAATAGGAATGCTTCTGGCATTCTTATAATATCATAGGTTTTGGATCATAGGTGTTCTTATATGCATATCATAGGTTTTCTTGAGATAACATGCAATTAAGAAGGCGAATGAATTATCGACAATAATTTTAATAATTATTTAATATCTCTCGTATCAACATATATAGTTGATTGCAAGTTTTACGGAAATATATTGGACTAATGAAAGTACTAACCAATATAAACCATTTTCTAACGAAAAATTTAATATAATAACCAATGCTAAACAATGACATTAGATTTTATTTTATTTTGTCTTTTGAACATAATTTGTTGGGTAAAAAACAACAATTATTGACTGATGCATCAATGTATTATAGCACATGCCAGAATAACCAATAAAAAATCACGAGTTTAAAAATGTATTTGTTGTGCAAGATTTAAATTAAGAACTAAATAATGGTTCCCCTCCAACAAAAACACATTAATATATTGACCAAAATAACAAAATAAATATCCGAAAAATCATATAATCACGTCACAAAAGATCTTATAAATTCTGATTTTTGTTGTTGTTGTAAAGCACTAAGATATACCATTGTCTGAGATTCACACGTCCAAAAATATTTTTTATTTCATTTTTAGAGTATACATATACAACCCTCAATTGATTGAAAATGATATCTTAATTAATCATGCAAGATGAAATCACCTTTGTAACTTTTTTTATGATCAAAACAAACATTTTTTGACAGATAAACGAAAGAACTTATGTATGTCACATTGTGAATCAAAACATGAATTTGTTACCTTGAGACTTTAGTGACACCAAATGTTTTAGCCGGCAGTAGAACTTTCGTACTGATAACGTGTTATAAAATAAATATACATGGAACAAAGAAGATAAAGATTTGGGGAAGAATATTTGTAGTATTTTATCATCACCAAAAGTATATCCCAATGGTCTTACAATGATCTCCTATTTATAAGTTATAGGAGGCAAATGAAAGGGTGTATGTTACAAGAGTAATGGGAATGTGAGAGGTTGATGGAGTTATGAGAGGAGAAAGTGAAGGTGAAGCATCCATGATGTTTCACAACATTATCGACTTTTTCTCTCTCATCATTTTCATCTAAATAGAAACCAAGTGTTACTTAGTTCGAAAATATTGAATATTTTATCATAAGATTATTATATGTTTATCTTTAAATCGGTTTAATCGGTGGGACCGTCTATTAGACCGTCGTTACGCAATCGGTTTTGTTCAATACTCAGTTCACAAAATGTTGATGTCATGCTGACGTGATCATCGGTTGGACTAGATTGATCTGTCAGTTGTACCACTTCGAACCAAACCGAATTATTTTCGGTTCACCCTTCAGTTCGTTTTTAAAAACATTGCTTATAAGGTACCCACCCTTTCATTCCGTCATGGGTCTGCCCCTGCATCAAACTGCATTTTCTTGAGGATATATGTGGAGTTGATTTCCACAAACTTTGTGTCCTTGATAATAGATCTGACTTCATGTTGGTTTCTTGTTTTGCTTTGTGCATGGTAGAGTTGCGTAGTGCAACTCGTTTGGCTTTTGAGAATAATTATGGAGTGTGAGGTATCGTAAACTAAAAGTGGTCGTGTTGACATGTGATTTGAATCAACATTTAACTTGACTTAGATCTGCTAGTTCCATGTGTTTGTTTTGTTCTTTATGATTTTTACTTTGAAAGATAACTGTGGAGATGTTTTGGTACAAAGTAGAAGATCTTAACGAACATAGAAACAAGGTTCACGTGAGAACTCAACCCAAAAGCTTGCTCATAGATGAACACACATCAGTCATATAACTTCATGGTATATAGAACCTTACTATGTAAGATTAATCTTCACATATCAAATGGAAAATACAAGAGAGTTTTGTTAGATACTACTCATGAGGTTAGTTGTTTCACCGTATTTTAATGGGGGCAGTAGATTGTAGATCTGATGTTTTTATCATAGTCATGTTAATTTTAATTATTAAAGTGAATTGTTGATTGATGCACTGCATACATTGCATCATATGTCTTTCATTTAGATTACTTTTACATCAATAAATGCTACTAAGGTATGTGTTTAGTCTTATTTACAGAATACAGGGACCTGAATGCAATTTACCCACATCCCGAGCATAAACGCGTGCAAAAGATTCATTTCTATTATAAAGATCAAGTCAAGTTTATCGGGTTACAAATGAAAATGTATCCAAGCATAAAAGCATTCAAGTCCTAATTGCAAAAAAAACAAGGACATAAGCACAAAAGTAACCGGGGACTTAACTGCAAAACGTCAAGGACCTAATTGCAAATCACGAGTAGCTTTTATTCTCTTGGAGAAAATATATAGAAAAATCAATGTATATCTCCAAATATGTGAAGGAATTAATCCGGAGTTCAAAAGAATGGAAAGAATCAATCCAAAGGCGCAAAGAATGATCAAATCATACCATAAACATTCAACCAAAATCCGGACAAAATCAGGCCAGATTGTGCGGCGTTTCCGCCGCACCACACACACAATGTGCGGCGTTTCCGCCGCCCAACCATCGATCCGCGTCTCCCAATTTCGTCCAGTCGTGTCTGGACACGTGTACTTTCCAATATTATACCTAGATCCCTTGTAGCAACTATAAATAGACCCGAGAACGATGTTAGAAGGGTCCTTAGTCTTTGGTTGTAATTTTTATTCTTAATCTTAGTTTTGTATTCTTCTTTTCATTAATAAAATTATGTCTTTTATTTCTTACTTTTACTTTTCTTTTGTAATGTCTCAATGACCCCTTCTTCCTCCCTCTATGAGTTTCTAACTCCTTCCAAAGGGTGGAGGTGACGGATTAGGGTGAAGAGAAGATGAATGAATATTATTATTTTAATTTCGTGTTAGTATATTTTGATTACTTGAGTTTATGTTAAATCATTTATCATGTAATGCTTTAAAACTAATATGATTTATTATAAGTTTCTAAATTCTTTAATCTAAACCTCAAATCTAAACCTCCACCCGACGGAATTCACGTCTTTGTTCTTGTTTTAGTTTTAATTGTTCTTGTTTCTTGCCTTAGATAATTAAAATCCAAAAATCCCAAAACCCAATTATTTCTTCTCTCCTTCTTCTCCTTAATCGAAAATCACACTAATAACAGAATCTCTCCCTCCTTGTGTTCGACCCGTATTTAGCACGTCTTCATTGACACCGTGTACTTGCGGTATAAATTTAATTCTCATCATTGATCATCCACTCAGAATGAGTTATGAGATTTAAGATTGAATCCACGTCTCACCTTTACTCAAACTTGTACTTGACCACCTGTTATACACGATGGCTGTTAAATAGGTCTCATGTTGAGTACACATCGGTATCTTACAACTTTTGCACATCCTCTGGCTCATGCCAAGCAGAAATCATAAGTTACAACGGTTAACGAGTTGAAATAGTTCAATCAAAAGTGGTTGTACGTACGAATTATATGCTAGTTGTATCAATTACGGTTTTACTATCATCCTGTACAAAACTAATAAGTTTTTTTTTGAAGGACTAAAACTGGGTAACGGGCCATGCCGTGCTGGATCCGGGGTTGTTGGGTCTGGTTTTCCATAGTCGGGTCCGGTCAGATTTTAATTTTTCGGTTTTTTTTACTTTGAACTAAATATATAATCACAACTGAATTAACAAAACACAAATGTAATTTATTTTTCCCCAAAGTCATCAATTTATTTATTAATGATTGTTGACTCAAATCGAGAAACAATATATTGGTTACATCTAAAAAATGGTCGGAAGCTAGCTAAACCGAAGAAGTAATGAAAAAACATAATGGGTATTACGAAAAAATTACTCATTTAACAGAATGGTTTAGCTAATTTATCTTCAATATTCGTTGTCGTTGTTGTCGTGAATATTCATGTTTTGCATTCTATCCGTAACGTCGATCCAATCCTTCAGGCATATGTTCATCTCGATTGACTTATCGGACAAGTTTTGTCTCTTATCAGACAAGACACGTTTACCTACACTAAATGCATACTCCAACGTCACAATTGATGCTGGAGGTAGGCGTGCAACTCGGATAATTTGACTCAGATACCTAGTATATTCGAATTTGAATCCGAATTCCGTAATCTATTACCAAATTCGAATTCGAATCTGAAATCAATATAACTATCCGAATTCGAATCCGAATCTTCAAAATTTTCGAATACTAATTGATATTCATATATTATCTGAAATTGAATAGATATGTATATTGTAATCAAAATTTTCGAATACTAATATGTGTATGTGGCATGTATCGAATAATTCGGATAATTCGAATTTGAAACACCTGGTATCCGAATTCGTATCCGATTTCTAATTGGTATTTTTTTAAAACAAAATCCGTATCTGAAATTAAATTGGTAACATAAAATTTACCAAATACCAAATAAATAGAAATAGAAATTTTTGAATAAAATGATCAGATAATTGGTAACAATTTGCACCCCTAGCCGGAGGACATAATAAGTCTCGTGCCATTAAAAATGCTAATGGGAATATACATGAGTGTTTCCTCCACCGGTCTAAAACATCAAAAGATTTTAACTCATCAGTACTTAAATACATTTCAGTGTTTAAATATCCGGTTAATTCATGTTGCGTGTCAGTTTGCACTAATTTTAATTTTTTTTGATTTAACCAATTCCGTTGGGAGTCGTCATTATCTGGAGTAATTGCAGTTGAAGATTGTTGTGATGATGAATTAGCAACATTTGAACACATTTGATTTACATTATATAGTCTTTCATATTTTTCAAAAAAAGTGATTAACAAAGACTAAATCTATCTACATAATTTTTGAAATTTTCAAAATTTATATTTTCAAAATTTTCTTTCAAGAAATCTTGTAAATCAGTAATGTTAAATTTAAGATTCAAAATAAAAGCTAAACAAAAACTAAATGGAGAAGTATTCCAATATTTGTTAAACTAACCTCCATTATATTTAAAAATTCAACAAAACCAGCATGTGATCAATATTTCACAAATACTCTAGTAATTGCAACTAATTCATTGATAAATAAGTTAGAAATATGGTAATATTGTCAACTTATTCTAGTAGTGAAGGTGATTTTTTTTAAATCTATCATAATTTTACAATTTTGCACCATCAATGCTATATTATTCTTAATTTTACATACAAGTAAATGTCTACCAAAATGCTAAATATACGTTACCAAAATGTCTGCAAGTAACAATTGATTTACCCTCAGTCTTTCGTCTCGTCACCAAAATGCAAAGATCATTGTGGTTTCTTCAAATAGTTTTCTTACAAAATGTCAACTTTTTTTACTTTTAAAATGTGATTTTGCACTCACTAAAGAATGAAAGGAACGTGTTCTAAAAGTTTTACTTTTATATGTCAATTATTATGAATTGGATGTGCAAACATTTTGTTCCTTGATTATGATATTCGTCTTTTGGAAGTGTTAAGGAAGAGACGCTTGGTCATTAACCGTAGAGCTCTAAAAGATAATGGTTTACATAAATCAAAAGTCATTCACAATCATGGTAATTAACATGGAACATTAATCACCGAGATATGATTGTCGTGTTGGTCATCGATTGTTGTAACTCTACAAATAATTGACGACACGAGTATATAAAAGAGGAAAAAATTACTTTTATATATTGAATAGACCTAACAAGTAAAACATTATGGAATTGTGTTTCGTGTCTGTGTCTTGGATCCTAAGATATGAGACTTATATCTTTTCATAGAAGAACTGCTTAATTTGATTATTGTCAAAAGTTATCAATGAGTATAGTGATAAAGGCAATAGTTGGTTGAACATGACTTGTGCTGGAAAAGATAGCTAGTCAAACGATTATCATTGCCCATCTTAATTGAGTAATGATATTAGTGGGCCCTTGATAAACAAAATTATAACGTGCACAATGTAACTTGAGTTAAGTTACATAGTTATAATTAGCTTAGAGAGAACAAGAAATGAATACAATACAAAGATGACACATTTCTACTTTGTATATATTCTTAATATCATGAGGCAAAGGACAGACACAAGTGGTGCACTTACATCACTAAATGGATCGTGTTTTGGTTCGGGTGGAACAAAGACGTCTATGCTAATTGGGTAACTATAATGTGTAGCTAGATACTGCTTATAGTTTGAGATATTAAGTGTTTAATATCGCTGCCAATTTGGCTTAGCTCCTCCTAAAGGTCACACCACCAAACTGGGAAACAAGAGGCTTGATTTTAAGTTCATATGATGTGATGAGTTTCATATGAAAATGGGACACATGTGGTGAACGAATAAAATCAATATGTCATGAGAATTGACATAATTAGAATCATAATAAATTCTTATGAGGTGTATATATTATGTGGTGTAATAATTTTACATAAGATAATGTATTACATAAGATATGAATTTGCTAAAATCCCAAAAGATCAAATTTTGTTGGAAATAAATCCAAAATTTGACAAAGGCAAAATCGGGGTCAAACACAGTGAACCGTTCAGGGTTCGGTCGACCGGGGAATCTTCGAATCGGTCAACCGAATCGGGAACGGGTAAGCACAATTGGTTGACCGAAATTGTTTAGAGTGTCTGGACAATCAAGTTCGGTTAACCGAGTGTGAACGGACAACCAAGAAAAAGTAGTTTCGGTAGACCGAATGTGGCACGATCATCCGATGACTATGCTCCAAGAAAAATTTGGTGAGTCATCGGTAGACCGAAGAGAAGACGTGGTTCGTCTGAATTTTTCTAGAGAATTTTTCTCATGTGGATTCGGCCGACCGTTTATCTCACGGTGCACCGAACACGTGTTAAAACCAAATAGTTCGGTTAACCGAGAATAATTCTCGGTCAACCGAACTGTGCGATTTCTGCCTGAATTATTAAGAGATTAATTAGATCATGGGTGGATTAATTACAGATTTAATTAAAACATTTTAGAGGATGCTTATGTGGCAATTAGAGATTAATTTTAGGAGAGAATAAGCAAGAGATTATGACTAAGGAATAGTTCTTGATAATGATATTTTGGGAGACTATAAAAGCACCCCTCCTCCTACTTGTTTATGTTAATGCAAAAATTCTTTCTCTCATTGATCTCTCATCTAATCACCACGAAAATCTCTTATTAATTTTGAGTTTGGGAGAGAAATCTCAGGAGCTCAAAGATGGGTTATTAGCTAGATTCTAAGCCTTATTAGAGATTGATTAACTACCTCATTTCTCTCTAATCTTGTTTAGAGTTTGGTGAACACTTGAAGGCGAATCGGCGGGCGATTCAACGGACAACACGACTCCATATCTTAAAAATGTTTTAGAGAACCTTTAGGTATGATTCTTTTTTTGTGATTTATTTTAATATATGTAGGATTGCATGATATTAGAATAAACACAAAGTAATGTACATAAAAATTGTTGAAAATATGAAATTGATATTGTATGTCGTATTAATTTTTTTAAAATATATACATACATAGGGACAAGAAATCCTTCAGTGGTATAAGAGCATTTAGTTCATATTTTCAATGATTAGACTATATAATTAATTTTAGTTTACCATCTACAATCGAAACAATTCATGTTCTATGTCTTTTTCGAGTTTTCCAATAGTTTTGTTGATTTAATTCTAATTGATTCTTTTGATAGTTTTAAATGTTTTGAAACACATCATGTGAATGTTAGAATTAAAATTTAGACTTATGTCTAATATATAAAGTTTTCGTTTTCAATTAAATGATTATTTTATAAGGAATCGACAAAACGAAAAAGGCATATGTTTATCTTTCTTTAAATTTTTATTTTTGGAAATTGGATAAATAGCGGTTCAAATGTTTTGTGTATTGAACTAGGAATGCATAAAATCATTTTTATGGATTTCAAATGATTTTAGAATTGTTTGATTTAGAGATGCATGATAAACTAAATCGAGTAATATATAGTATATGTACTTGCGTTGCTCGAGTTCTCTAATGCAGGGATATGTGAGTTTGTATGTTCCGAAGAAGCCATGTGTGAATGAATGAATGTGTATGTTATTATTATTCAATCACAGGGGCTTATGTATATGTGAAAGTCAAATTTTCATTTCTATGTATTTGCATGCATATGGAGGATTTTTACATAGGACTTGTCTAGGATTTCATGTTTAATTATACATATATATTTTCGAAATTTTTATGTATAATAAGGATCAATTACAATTTTCTTTGATTTATTTCATGCATGCATCGGTTTGTTTTAACATCTAGTTTCAAAACTCTATTAAAACAAACAAGGGCTCCGAAATTCATACCTAGAAGTTCTCTAAAACTTCTTGAAGATTCGGAGACGTTGGGGATGCTTCTCGCCGCGCCGGATGCCTCCGAGTATTCACCAAACTCTAAACAAGATCGGAGAGAGGGAAGCTAGTCTCTCGATCTCCGATAGGGTTTAAAATCTAATTACTAACCCCTCTTTAATTCCCTTGAGAAGATGATCTCTTAAGAACTAAAACTAAACTTAAGAATTAAGGGATTTTCGTGGAGAATTATGGAGAGAGAATTTTGCTCAAGAAAATAATGAATTAAATTAAGGAGGTAATGAGATAACCTTGTATTTATAGGTTCTCTCCAAATTACATATTCATGTGCAACCTCTTGCCCATGATTCCATGCAAAATTCCATCTAACCATCCATTATTTATTAATAAATAATATTAGCCACGAATTAAATCAATTATGGACTAATTCCATGCATGATCTAATTAATTCTTAAATTAATTCTGCATAAAACCGTATGGACCGGTCGACCGTTACGAAGGTCCGGTCGACCGCTCGAACCCAATTTCGGTCGACCGTGCGAGATTTGGTCGACCGTTCTTAACGTAGAATATTTCATCGCAATGTTCGGTCGACCGACCGATAGATTCAGTCGACCGTTCCGAACAGACGAAAATTCCCTGTTATCGGTCGAGACACGTCCGGTCGACCGTTATCCATTAACCGATCGACCGTTTGCACAGTCTTGCAGACTTGTCAAATTTCGGTTTAACCCCTACAAAATTTGACATTTCGGGATTAGTAGTAAATTCACAACTCATGTAACATATTATCCTATGTAATGATCAATCATTACACCCCATAACATTTACATCACATATTAATTTAATTTAGATTCTAATTATGTTATTAATCACAACATGATTTTGATTTTGCTTGTTCACCCCATGTGTCATATTTTCAACATGAAACCCGACACATCCTATGAACTCAAAAATCCCCATTTCTTGTTTCCCAGTTTTGTGGTGTGACCTATGGGAGGATCTAAACTAAGTGGGCAGTGATACTAAGAGCTTAATATCACAAGCTATAAGCGGTATCTAGCTACACATTATAGCTCCCAATTAGTTAGATGTCTTAATTCCACTCGAACCAAAACCCGATCCATTTAGTGATGGAGTGCACCACTTGTGTCCGTCCCTTGCCTCATGATATTAAGAATACACACAAAGTAGTATTGTGTCATCTTTGTATTAGTATTCATTTCTTGATCTCTTTAAGCTAGTTATAAATATGTGACTTAACTCAAATCACATTGTGCACATTATAACTTTGCTTTATCAAGGGGCCCACTAATATCATCACTCAATTAAGAGGGGCAATGATAATCTTTTGACTAACTATCTTCTCCAACGAAAGTTATACTTAACCAACCAATGCCTTTACACTACACTGATCGATAGTTCAAGACACTGATCTAATTAAGTATTCCTTAAGTGATTAGATATAAGTCTCATATCAAAGGACCAAAGACACAGTAAAATATTAATGACACAGAAACACATTTCTATAATATTTTACTTATTAGGTCTATTCAGTATACAAAAGTAATATTTTCCTCTTTTGCATACCCGTGTTGTCACTCACTTGTAGAGCTACAATGATCTATGACCAACACGACAATCTTAACTCGGTAAATAATGTTCCATGTTAATTACCATTATTGCGAATATCTTTTGTTTTATGTAAACCAATATCATTCAGAGCTCTACGGTTAAGGACCAAGAGCCTCTTCCTTAACACTTCTAAAAGACGAATAACATAAACAAGGAACAAAATGATTTCTCATTCAATTCATAATAATTGACATTTAAAAGTAAAACTTTTAGAACACATTCCCTTCAATCTCCCACTTGTTATTAAAGTTTTCATTCTCATACATACTCAATGCATAAAACAATAATAACTAGGGTAAACCCCATTACATATCAATCATCAAGCCAATCTACATGGTTCCTCAATCCCATGGACTCGAAATGCATTTCGTCCTTGGCTTGGGATAAGGGTTTTGTGAATGGATCAGCTGTGTTGCTGTTGGTGTCCACCCATAACAGATTTATTTTGCCTTCGTCGATGAGGTCACGCGTCACGAAGTATTTACGATCCATGTACTTCACTTTGTGGTGTGATTTGGGATCCTTGATTTGCGAGATAGATGCACTATTATCGCAAAATAGCTCTATTGGTCCCTCGCTCGAGGGAACTACTCCAAGCTCTTCAAGGAACTTCTTAATCCACACTCCTTCCTTGCTCGCTTCAGCGACAGCCATCACTTTCGGAAGCAGTGGTTGAGTCGGCAGTAGTGCTTTGCTTCCAACTACGCCAACTCACAGCTCCACCTTTCAGAAGGAAGACGTATCCTGATTGCGACCTTCTATCGTCTGGATCACTCATAAAACTCGCATCCGAGTAACCCTCAGAAATCAATTCCCTTTGTCCTCCATAAACAAGAATCTTATCCTTAGTCCGGTTAAGGTACTTTAGGATATTCTTGACCGCAGTCCAATGCTCAGGACCTGCGTTGGATTGGTGACGACTTGTCACGCTTAGAGCATACGAGACATCTGGTCTTGTGCAAGTCATCGCGTACATGATCGACCCAATTGCCGAAGCATAAGGGACATCCTTCATGTACTCTAAGTCCTTACGTGATTGCGCACGTTGAGACTTCTTGAGTTGCACACCCATACTCATTGGCACACTGCCCTTTTTGGAGTTGTTCATCTTGAACCTTTCCAAGACCTTGTCAATGTATGCACGTTGACTGAGGCCAATGAGTCTACGGGGTCTATCTCGATATATCTTGATTCCCAAGATGTATTGAGCATCACCCATGTCTTTCAACGAAAATGCAGATTTCAATGAACTTCTCGTTTGCTCAAGCAAAGGAATATGATTACCCATGAGTAATATGTCATCGACATATAAGATTAGGAATACTACATGGCTCCCACTAACCTTCTTGTATACACAAGGTTCTTCCTTACTTTGAATGAAGTGAAGCTTCTTCACTTCCTCTTCAAAGCGTTTGTTCCAACTCCTTGATGCTTGCTTCAATCCATAAATGGATCTTTGAAGCTTGCATACCTTCTCGCTATTCTTTGGATCTTCAAAACCTTGAGGTTGTCCCATGTACACATCCTCCTCCAAGTTCCCATTCAGGAACGCCGTTTTGACATCCATTTGCCATATTTCATAATCGTGAAATGCAGCAATAGCGAGCATGATCCGAATAGACTTGAACATGGCAACCGGTGAAAAAGTTTCATCATAGTCAATTCCTTGAACTTGAGTGAAACCCTTCGCTACAAGCCTCGCTTTGTAGGTTGTCAAGTTCCCATCCATATCCATCTTCCTCTTAAAAACCCATTTGTTATGAATGGCCTTTTTCCCTTGATTATCATACATGGATTCTATTTCGGATTCCATGGCCTTAAGCCATAGTTTGGAGTCTTCCCTTTCCATTGCTTCTTGGAAGGTCAAGGGATCATTGGTATCTAGTACCATGATTTCATGAAGTCCCAGATACAAATCGGGTTTCTTCCTTTCCCTTGTTGACCTTCTAAGTTCTTTTGGTTCTTCTCGTGTCTCTCGAACTTCTTCCACAATTTCTTGAGGAGTGGGTTCACGTTCAACTCTTGAACGTACATTTGGTGGGGATGATTGAGATTCTCTCACAATTTCTTGTGATGGTCTCTCGCTCACGCTCCCACTAACCAAAGGAGTCTCGGTTGGGCCTTCATGATCTTGAATGTCATCATTCATGTCATGATCTTGTAGAGTATCTTGAGTTTCCTCAAGCACAACCCTACTCCCACTACTTTTTACTTTTTCTAGAAATTCCTTTTCCAGAAATGTGACATCCCTCTCTACAATCACTCGATTGGAGGTGATATGCCAAAAGTAGTATCCTCTTGTCTCACGGGGATAACCAATAAAGAAGCACTTATCCGCTTTTGGTTGAAGTTTGGTCGACATCAATCTCTTGACGTAAGCCTCACAACCCCAAATCTTGAGAAAACTGAGCTTAGGTGTTTTACCACTCCATAGCTCATAAGGAGTTTTCTCCACGGATTTGGATGGAACATTGTTTAGTGTGTAAGCCGCAGTTTGTAGTGCATAACTCCAAAAGTAAAGAGGTAATTCCGCATGACTCATCATTGACCGAACCATGTCGAGCAATGTTCTATTCCTCCTTTCGGATACCCCATTCCATTGAGGTGTACCGGGAGGGGTGAGTTGTGGTACAATACCAAATTCCTTTAGGTATGAGTCAAATTCGGCACTTAAGTACTCACCTCCACGATCCGTTCGTAGAGACTTGATTTTCTTGTCGAGTTGCTTCTCTACTTCATTCTTGAATTCTTTGAACTTGTCAAAAGATTCACTTTTGTTTCTCATTAGATAAACATAGCCATAACGACTATAATCATCCGTGAACGTAATGAAGTACCTGAAACCATCTCGTGCACTAGTACTCATTGGACCACATACATCGGAATGTATCAAATCCAACAAGCCACTCGCCCTTGGGCCTTTCTTCTTGAAAGGCTTTTTGGTCATTTTTCCCATTAGACATGGTTGACACGTCTCCAATGATTTAAAATCAAGTAGACCAAGAAGGTTAGCTTCTTGCAATTTCTTGATGCGTTTTTCATTTATATGACCAAGACGATAGTGCCACAAGAGAGTATCATTCTCGTGAGTGGTCTTAAGTCTTTTGTTATTGATATTAAAGATTTGTTTATTATCCAATTCAAGCAAATAGAGACCATTCCTTATGAACGCATTTGCATAGAACACACCATTCTTCGATATAGACAAACAAGAATTTGAAATATTTATATTAAAATTATCCATATCCAGACATGATACAGAAATAATATTCTTGCTAATCGAAGGTACATAATAAACATTCTTTAGACATAAATTTAAACCACTACACAATTGAAGCACCACAGAACCTTGTGCAACCGCAGACACGTTCGCACCATTTCCGACCTTCAATTCTACATCGTTCCTTACGAGTTCCTTCCTATCCATGAGTAGCTGCACATTAGAAACTATGTGAGCACAAGATCCGGTATCAATTACCCAATCCTGGACAGAGGTGGCTAAATTTATTTCAATAACAAATATACCTTTGGCCTTTTTGGGGCGCCGACGTTCAATCACTCCGTTATCAAGGTCTTCCTTGTACTTGGGGCAATTTGGCCGGATGTGTCCTTTTTCACCGCAGTGAAAGCACTCCGTATTGGGAGTTGGAGATTTCTGAGATTTCCCCCTCGAGGCACTTTTATGAGCACCTCCTACTCCCTTGCTCTTGATTGAACCACTTTTGGTAGATTTGCCCTTTCCTTTACCAATCTTATGGCCCCTCCCATGGACGGCAAGGACTTGCTTGTCCCTACCCTTGCCCATGTCAACTTCAGCAGTTTTGAGAGCGTTGTGAAGCTCCTCAAGACTCAACCCTTTTTCACGCACGTGATAGTGCATCACAAAGTCCTTAAAGGACGGGGCTAGAGAGCCAAGAATCATATCTTCAGCAATGTCCTCGGGCATTGGTGAAGAGAGCTTTGCCAACTTCTCAAGGTATCCTTGCATCGTGAGAAAATGCATAGATACCGATGTTCCCTCCGCCATATGGCACCTTGTGAGTGCGATGGTGGTCTTATAGCGCTCCTTTCGGGAACTATCCATGATCTTTGATAAAACCTCCATGGTCTTCTTGGGTTTTGAATCCAAGTATTTCGCTTGAAGCGAGTCACCCATGGATGCTAGCATAAGACCGTGAACTTGGTTCTCTTGGTCTTCCCACTTGGCTTTAGCCTCTTTCTCTCCATCGGTTAATCTCTCATTCCACTTTGGGATTGGACCTTCCAAAATGTGAGATAGTTTCTCAAACTTTAACACGATGTTGAGTTTGAGTTGCCAACTAATGAAGTTTGAGCCATCATTTGCTAAAGGGTATTTTTCTATCATGGATCGTACGATAGGTTGGATGTTCGACATTTTTCTACAAAATAAATCATACAGGTTTTAATGCCAATTTTATGTTTTAATACACATGCATACATATATCAAATATATAAATGTAAATGTTGCAAATAAAAATTTTGCCCATAAATGCAACAATCAAAGATCCCATCAATTGTAATATAGACTAGCTAAGGGCTATCGAATACATTACAATATCAAGGTAAGAAAACATTTTCTAATCACAACCTTTTTGAATTTTAGCAACATTTAGCATCTTCAAACTCTTGTGACTCTTGTCGTTTTAATTATGAGGGAATACGACCTATCCTCGTAAGAAAAACTTTTTCCCAAAACCGAGCGAGGGCTCTAGGTAATGTTAAGAAAACTTATTTTTCATTTGATACGAGATACGTTTGTCCATTGTATTCACAACTAAACATACTTAGGGTTCACTAGGGTGAAACACACCTCATATATTTAAATGTGGCACAACAACAGACAACCTTTATATCTCCCACTATTCCCAAAGATGGAGGGAGCTATCTCCCGCTAAGGGCGAGCAGAGTATCCCTCGATCAATGGCTGCTAGTGGATGAAAATAAGAAGGAAAACTATTCTTAATTTTTGTTGGACAATTTAACATGTGATTTAGAATTTTAGGTTATCATGCATATTATTAATTATACACATCCTAACATTCAACACATTCATCACATGCATAGCAAGATAAAAACAGAAATTAAACATTCACACAATCCACATCGTGTGAGTTTATATGTTCCCTTCGATCCTTGATCCTCGATCCCCGATCCTCGATCCTCGACCGATGCGCTACAGCAGCGACTTCCTCTTGCACCGGAGATGTAGATTTTACAGAAAATAAACATGCTCCTCACATTCGATAAAAACCGACTAGTGCAAGTCCTATGTAAAAACCTCTCACATGCATATGCAATTTATCTAAAAGATGGAAATAGAGAATTTGGCTTTTACATACATAAGCCCCTGTATTATAATAATAACATACATTCATAACCGCTGATTTGGAACATATAAACTCACAATTCCTGCAAAAACAACTCGAGCATCCATGCACGCAATATCACTATAAACTATCCATCCTCGTTTATCAAGCATCTAGAATGTCAAACAATTCTTTAAAAAAACATTTTGAAATCCACTAAAAACGTTTTTCATACATCCATAGTTCAAAAATTAATTATGAACCGCTGTCCATCCAATTTCCAATGGAAAGATGAATCGCAGTTTTTTCGGTTTTGTTGATTCTCATACAAAATAATCGTTTATACTTAAAACGAAATTATTGCAAGTTAGACTTATGTCTAAATCATAATTCTAATAATTACATGTCATGTTTTAAACATTCAAAACATTTAAAACGAATTATTATAAAGAATTATTTCAACAAACATTTAAAGACCGAAAAACCGGTAAAACGAATTGTTTAAATTCTAGATGGTAAACTAAATTTGTTTACAGCCATAAATCATAAGAAAATTGAACCATAAGCTCTGATACCACTGTAGGATTTCATGTTTAATTATACATATATATTTTCGAAATTTTTATTTATAATAAGGATCAATTACAATTTTCTTTCATTTATTTCATGCATGCATCGGTTTGTTTTAACATCTAGTTTCAAAACTCTATTAAAACAAACAAGGGCTCCGAAATTCATACCTAGAAGTTCTCTAAAACTTCTTGAAGATTCAGAGACGTTGGGGATGCTTCTCGCCGCGCCGGATGCCTCCGAGTATTCACCAAACTCTAAACAAGATCGGAGAGAGGGAAGCTAGTCTCTCGATCTCCGATAGGGTTTAGAATCTAATTACTAACCCCTCTTTAATTCCCTTGAGAAGATGATCTCTTAAGAACTAAAACTAAACTTAAGAATTAAGGGATTTTCGTGGAGAATTATGGAGAGAGAATTTTGCTCAAGAAAATAATGAATTAAATTAAGGAGGTAATGAGATAACCTTGTATTTATAGGTTCTCTCCAAATTACCTATTCATGTGCAACCTCTTGCCCATGATTCCATGCAAAATTCCATCTAACCATCTATTATTTATTAATAAATAATATTAGCCACGAATTAAATCAATTATGGACCAATTCCATGCATGATCTAATTAATTCTTAAATTAATTCTGCATAAAACCGTCTGGACCGGTCGACCGTTACGAAGGTCCGGTCGACCGCTCGAACCCAATTTCGGTCGACCGTGCGAGATTCGGTCGACCGTTCTTAACGTAGAATATTTCATCGCAATGTTCGGTCGACCGACCGATAGATTCGGTCGACCGTTCCGAACAGACGAAAATTCCCTGTTATCGGTCGAGACACGTCCGGTCGACCGTGCACCTTCGGTCGACCGTTATCCATTAACCGGTCGACCGTTTACACAGTCTTGCAGACTTGTCAAATTTCGGTTTAACCCCTACAAAATTTGACATTTCGGGATTAGTAGTAAATTCACAACTTATGTAACATATTATCCTATGTAATGATCAATCATTACACCCCATAATATTTACATCACATATGAATTTAATTTTAGATTCTAATTATGTTATTAATCACAACATGATTTTGATTTTGCTTGTTCACCCCATGTGTCATATTTTCAACATGAAACCCGACACATCCTATGAACTCAAAAATCCTCATTTCTTGTTTCCCAGTTTTGTGGTGTGACCTATGGGAGGATCTAAACTAAATTGGCAGTGATACTAAGAGCTTAATATCACAAGCTATAAGCGGTATCTAGCTACACATTATAGCTCTCAATTAGTTAGATGTCTTAATTCCACTCGAACCAAAACCCGATCCATTTAGTGATGGAGTGCACCACTTGTGTCCGTCCCTTGCCTCATGATATTAAGAATACACACAAAGTAGTATTGTGTCATCTTTGTATTAGTATTCATTTCTTGATCTCTTTAAGCTAGTTATAAATATGTGACTTAACTCAAATCACATTGTGCACATTATAACTTTGCTTTATCAAGGGGCCCACTAATATCATCACTCAATTAAGAGGGGCAATGATAATCTTTTGACTAACTATCTTCTCCAACGAAAGTTATACTTAACCAACCAATGCCTTTACACTACACTGATCGATAGTTCAAGACACTGATCTAATTAAGTATTCCTTAAGTGATTAGATATAAGTCTCATATCAAAGGACCAAAGACACAGTAAAATATTAATGACACAGAAACACATTTCTATAATATTTTACTTATTAGGTCTATTCAGTATACAAAAGTAATATTTTCCTCTTTTGCATACCCGTGTTGTCACTCACTTGTAGAGCTACAATGATCTATGACCAACACGACAATCTTAACTCGGTAATTAATGTTCCATGTTAATTACCATTATTGCGAATATCTTTTGTTTTATGTAAACCAATATCTTTCAGAGCTCTACGGTTAAGGACCAAGAGCCTCTTCCTTAACACTTCTAAAAGACGAATAACATAAACAAGGAACAAAATGATTTCTCATTCAATTCATAATAATTGACATTTAAAAGTAAAACTTTTAGAACACATTCCCTTCAACTTGCACTAGACAATTTTTCAAAGTTGAGAGATGCATGTTTATAGTTTTTGCAATATCAACATCTATGGTGCAAGAGGAAGACGTTGAAGAAGCGCGAGGATCAAGGACGCAGGAACATATAAACTCACACAATGTGTGTGAATGAATTTATTTATGTTTGTGTGCTTGATATATATGTGATTGTATGGATGAATGTTAGGATGTGTATATATGATAAATATGCATGATTACCTAAATTCTAAAATGTATGTAAATGTTTAAATTGTCCAACCAAAAATTAACAGTATTTTTCTTTCTTATTTCATCCACTAGCAGTCATTGATCGAGGGATATTCTGCTCGCCCTTAGCAGGAGATAACTTCCTCCATTTTTGGGAATAGTGGGAGATATAAGGTTGTCTATTGTTGTGCCATGAATAGATGCACGAGGTGTGATTCACCCTTAGTGGACACCGAGCATATTTGTTCGTGAATACAATGGATTGTTTGTATCTCGTATCAAATGAAATAAGTTTTCTTAACAAGACCCGGAGCCCTAGTTCGGTTTTGAGAAAAAGAGTTTTTCTTACGAGGATTAATCAAATTCCCTCTTAATTAAAACGACAAGAGTCATAAGAGTTTGAAATGCAAATGTTGCGATATTTCAAAATGGTTATGATTAAAAAATGTTTTGTTACCTTAATTTTATAATATATCTGATAGTCATTAGCTAGTTTATATTATAATTGATAGGATCTTGAATTGCTGCATTTATGGACAAATATTTATTTGCGGTATTGATTTTTTAAAACATAAAATTGACATTAAATCCCATATAATTTATTTTGTAGAAATGTCGAATATTCAACCTATTGTGCGATCTATGATTGAAAAACATCATTTGGCAAATGATGACTCAAACTTCATACGCTGGAACCTCAAGCTCAATATCGTGTTGAAGTTTGAGAAATTATCTCATATTTTGGATGGTGAAATCCCCAAATTAAATGAGAAGACAACCGATAGCGAGAAAGAGGCAAAAACCAAGTGGGAAGACCAAGAGAATCAGGTTCACGGTCTAAAGTTAACCTCCATGGGTGACTCGCTTAAAATGAAATTCTTGGATTCAAAACCCAAGAAGACAATGGAAGCTTTAACAAAGATGTTCATGGATAGTGCTAGAAAAGAGTGTTATAAGACCACTATCGCACTCACAAGGTGCCACATGGCGGAGGGAACATCAGTATCCTTGCATTTTTTCACGATGCAAGGATACCTTGAGAAGTTGTCGAAACTCTCTTCCCCGATGCCCGATGACATTGCGGAAGATTTGATTCTTGGCTCTCTAGTCCCGTCCTACAAGGACGTCATTATGCACTATCATGTACGTGAGAATGGGGTGAGTCTTGAGGAACTTCACAACGCTCTCAAAACGGTTGAAGTTGACATGGGCAAAGGTCGGGACAAGCACGTCGTAGCCGTCCATGGAGAGAGCAAAAAGATCATCAAAGGTAAAGGTAAATTCACCAAAAATACGTCAATCAAGAGCAAGTGAGTAATAGGTGCTCGTGTGAGTGTCTCGAGGGGGAATTCTTCGAAATCTCTGACTCCCAACACAGAGTGCTTTCACTGCGGTGAAAAGGGACACATCCGGCCAAATTGTCCCAAGTGAAATGAAGACCTTGACAAAGGACACATCCGGCCAAAGGTATATTTGTTATTAAGATAAATTTAGCCACATCTGTCCATGATTGGGTAATTGATACCGGATCCTGTGTTCACATAATTTCTAATGTGCAGCTACTAAAGGATAGGAAGGAACTCGTGAAAAATGAGATGATTTTGAAGGTCGGAAATGGTGCGAGCGTTGCTGCGATTGCACAAGGTTCTGTAGAACTTCAATTATCTAGTGGTTTAAATTTGTGTTTAAAGAATGTTTATTATGTGCCTTCGATTAGCAATAATATTATTTCTGTATCATGTTTGGATATGAATAACTTTAATATAAATATTTTAAATTCTTGATTGTCTATATCGAAGAATGGTATTTTTTATGCAAATGCATTCGTAAGGAATGATCTCTATTTGCTTGAATTTAATAATAAACAAATCTTAAACATCAATAACAAAAACTTAAAACTACTCACGTGAACAATACACTCTTGTGGTACTATCGTTTTGGTCACATAAATGAAAAACGCATCAAGAAATTGCAAGAAACTAACCTTCTTGGTCAGTTTGATTTTAAATCATTGGAGACGTGCGAACCTTGCCTAATGGGCAAAATGACCAAGAGATCTTTCAAAAAGAAAGGACCGAGAGCGAATGACTTGTTGGATTTGATACATTCCGACGTATGTGGTCCGATGAGTACTAGTGCAAGATTCTAAACCTTATTAGAGATTGATTGACTAGCTCATTTCTCTTTAATCTTGTTTAGAGTTTGGTGACCACTTGGAGGCGAATCGGCGGACGATTCAACGGACAACACGACTCCATATATTCAAAAGGTTTTAGAGAACATTTATGTATAATTTTTTTTTTGTGATTTATTTTAATATATGTAGGATGGCATGATATTAGAATAAACACAAAGTAATGTACATAAAAATTATTGAAAATATGAAATTGATCTTATATGTTATATTAATTTTTTAAAAATATATATATACATAGGGACCTTCGGTACTTCGTTACTACTACAATTTCAACATCTTGAACTTTATTTTTTATTATATTATCTGGAATGACGGGCTCCTGAAGTGGCCGACGTAGGACTAGTCACATAGACAGAGCCAGAAATTAATGGTTAGAAGAAAATTGCCATAAATACATCATAATATAAAAAGCAACAAAATTACAAGAAAGCTAGTGACCAAAGTGCATTACAAAAAGTGGTCATAGTTGCTTGAAGTACATCACCCCTTACGGTTTCAGGCAAAACTGCACCTGAAAGAACGGCTCCAGGTGACTGAAGAAAGCATTCACAAGACAAGTTCCACGACAATATTAACAAAACTAGCCAAGCTGAAGAGTTGACTATGTGTATAGTGATGTTAAGTCAGAACTTCCTTTGCGGTTAAATATCATACGAACTCAGTCAATTACCACGAAGTAGCCGCTTTTTCTTTCTTGGTGAATTTACTGTTTCAGAAGCGTCATCTCCTGATGAATTACCTCCAACTGCCTGCTCCTGCGTAACCAAGCCACGGTTACGTGATAACTTTTTTATCGGTGTGGAAGCTTGTGCTCTCTGATTTTCAACAAGAACTTGTTCTTGTTGTGTGGGACAAGACATACCAGAAGGAGCGCGATGAGGCATATGTTCACAACCTTCAGGGATCTTGACAGCCATGACCTACAAAAGGCAGTGTACCAGACACATTAGTTATAGAACAAGAAATACAATGCAGGAATAAGATGACACACAGAAGCATGTAAATTACGTTTAAAGTTTGTAAGCATCTATAATTGGCCACTGGCTATGAAGAGACATTTATACGGAAGAAAACTATACAGACGGAAGAAAAAAATCCTACAAGGATCACCACCAGGAACAGATAATACTAACAGGTCAAATAGTCACATGATCTACAACACAGTCAGTAATAGCTGCATATTTTAAATGCAACCATCTTTTCTCAGGTAAAAAAGAAGTCATATGTTCTGGAAGATTTATTTGTCTGCTCTATGGTACCTTCCAATCCTTGAAATCAAATCTGAAAACAAAATGGCTGAAAACCACTTGGCCAGATGATACTGCAGCAGCATCCGGAGCATTCCTAGGAGCTGCGATGTTTAAAAGATATATTTATTATAAATGAAATCCATGTATAACAACAAGCGACAGATAAAACACAAATAAATCTTACAGATAATATGTGTCCCATCCTCTTCAACTGACATTGCAACTCTTCCATCTTTAACTAAAAAAGAGAGGGCAAATATATTTTCAACTGTTTGTGCAAAAGATTTCCTGTTCAGCACCAGAGTCTCAAGTCGTACTCTCCTGTGTTTCCTCAAAATTTCAAACATGGTGGACATAATCTTGTCAGTGTCTGCTGTCTTGTCTGCTCCATTGTCTTGAAGCTGTAACCAGCAAATCAAAAGTTAAAGATAATTCTGTACATATAAAGAACTTTCAGCAAAAAATATTCTCGTGATCTTGAGATCCTCTTAAAAACTAAGAAGAAGTGCAAACAAGAGAACCCGTCCACATAACAAGTGGTACTTTTAAGTGAGTAAAATAAAATTTAAAACAAGTGCAACTTAGTGATATTCTGATAATCTGATGTACCTCTTGTGGACGAGCACTTGCAGAGACAGGTCCATGCCTTTTTCTAGGGACATATTCCTTGCGTTGCTTCAGTTCAATATTCATTGGGCCAAGCCTAAATCAAGAAAGTTCTACAATGAGTACAAGTAGCTAGCAAAACAACAACATAATCACCTAGTTTCAACAAGTTGGATCAGATTGAAACAATAAACAAAATATTCGATAGCAGAATACCAACTCTAAATTCCAACCATCCTCTAATTAATGAATATGTTAAATGAGGAACTTACATGGTACAGCATCCAGGGACATTGCTGAAAATGTGAGAGACAGAAAGGCCAAGTTTGGTCCAAGAAATGGTAGGGTTTGTATCTTGTGAACTCGACATTACGTCCTGTTCTCCAAAATTTTCAAGAAGCAAACTTAAGAAGTTTGACGGGGTAACCCCTTCATTGGTATGAGCCTTAACTGACGTCACTAATGAGTTGGCGATGCCTAACAAGGCCTCAGCATCAGCAACTTGTTCTCTTGGCTTCCGGACTGAAAGAAACAGAAACACACTTTTCATCAGACACATGTAGATGCATAATACATAAATAAGGGTTGCACAAAATACATAAAAAAGATAGTTGAGATTGCATTGAAACAGTTAAGAAGTGACTTGAAAATGGCTGGCTAGTATTCAGCTTCAGCACATGAAATGAAAAAAAAAATTGTCCACTATTCATGCCAAGTCTAGGAAATTGAAGGGAATGGACACATGTTCTGTAGATATCATAGAGAGATTATGTGGCAAGTTACTTATCAAGTCAAGGTAGGCTCGATAAGAAAATTAGGATGGGCATTAAAAGTCTAAACGAAGGCAAAACAAACAGACAAGTAAATAAGATGCTGTAACCAACATCACTACATTGACATACCTGGTTATTGATTAAAGGCTAATGGACATTTTCTTTCTAAAGTTTACAGCGAGGACATTATTTATGCTGCATAATGCCTTTATGTTTCTATAAGAAGTTAAATTGGTCTATGCATATTGTTGAATATTATTCACTGAGAAAATAATGAGCAGATATAACCAGTGATTTCAATGGAAGAGCTGAACTTATTTTTTTATCAATAGAAGACTTGAACTTGTGACTCCAGCATATCATCTTATCACAAACTTTCCAACTACAGGTACTCATTTGACACAACAGCACATACAACTCTATCAAATCTCCAACTCAACTCCAAAGGCTTAAGTGAAGGCACCAAGAAGGAGAGCACAAGTTATTTATTATTACTCCTCGCGGCATGCAAAGCAACTCAAACCCGTGGATGATGCCCCTCAGTAATATTGATCTAATGCCTAAGCACCAGACCTCGTTAGAAATTCCAACTTCTCAATCAAAACTCAGAAAGTACTTGTGCACAAACAAACATAACCACAATTACTGATTGATAATTAGATTTTGATTCCAGAAAATAAAAAATCAACTGTGATTTAGAATTGACATCTAAAAACTCAGAATCTCCATACCAATATTTGGTAACTGATTCAGTTATTTGGTTCTACAATCTGATACGATTATCCAAATGTGATTCCAAAGAAGACCTTAAAATGGTTCCAAAGCAAAACATTACCGACCAAAAGCCATTAACTTCTATCCGAACTACTCTCTTTCAAATGATATCCACAACACTTACAAATACACTTCAAAGAGAAAAACAACAAAAATTGGCAAAAATAAAAAAAATACAAATTAAAATTCTTCTCACCGGACTTGTGAAGCGACTCCACCTCGTTGATGATACTCTCAAACTTCTCCGAATCCACATTATAAATCTGATCCCTATCATCTGCACACATACACACACACAAAAACACATTTTTCCTCAAAATAAAACTCGTCCCACCCGAAACCCTAACCCTAACGGTCGAACCTGAACCAGTACCGTGGATGAGGTTCCGGAGGGCCAAGTAGCGGGACCGGAGCGCGCGCCTCTCTGGGACGCCCTGCTCGGCCTCGCCGTCGTCGGCTGCGTTCTCCGTCTTGACCAGTCGGGCCATCGACGTCGGGAAACACTAGATTTGGAGCAAACCCTAAGAGAGGATTGGGTTTGGGTTTGTTTTGGCTTCCGGAATACGAATTGGGAGTTTGGCGGGGTGGAGTTCTGGGGAACTGGGAATTATTCATCGAAGGAGATCTCGACCGTTGGTTTTTGATCGCATGGTTCGGGATGGTGGGATTGGAGTTAGAATTTGCAGGGGCGGTTATTTCTAAATTCTTTGGAATTTGTGATCGGTGAGAATTACAAATTATGTTTGAATAGGTATGTTTGTTTTGAAATAACAATTGAAAAAATATTTAAAAAAATTGTAATTTTGTAATTTTGAATTGTACCAAATCGTAAAAACACATACTATTTGCATAGAATCATATACAAAACTTAACAATAATATTTTGTATAGATGTACAGAATATTTTGAAATTCTACCTTTATGCATGGAATTTGAAATTATAAAAAAATTGAAATTTTATATAGATGTCGAATTTCAAAATGTCACGATGGATTTGCAAAATCAAGCACAATGTTAGTCAAAAATGGTTTTTTGCAAATGTGTCGTTTTGATATTTCAGGCTGAAATAAAATTCCAGTTTATATAATATATGTGTTTATCTTTGTAGATTTTACGGCTAGTCAACCCACAAAACCCACATAATTTAAAGGGGTGGGTTGCGTTTTCTCGCAACATGTCCCGCATAACCCGAATACTCGAAATGAAACAATTTTTTTTTATGTAAAACACCAAAAACACCTTATTTTTACACTATGATATAAATGTAGATGAGTAAAACTGGAAATTATTGACATGTTGTAAGGATATGTATAACACATAGTTAAAAGTATGGATACATATGTATATATTACGTAGAATTATATACAAACATTACAATCTTAAGATCAAGTATAAAAAATAATGAACAAGACAAAATAACACGTCCAACCCGCCCCACTTAGTCTACTCTTTGGATCGCCATGCCCTATCCTGCTTACCCGCTTAACTTAGGCGGAACGGATAGTAGTAGGAAAAACTCATCTCACTTATACCCTAGTCTTTTATAAGTCTTAAGGGACCACCATAAATAACTCCTTCCTTTTCCATATGATCGAGAAGAGTCATTCTCCAGGACGACCGTGTATGTATTTTTGGCCTTCATTTCAATTTCATTGTTAAAATCCGTTGATCTTATTTGCCTTAGCATGCTTATTTCAGTCATCGTGCATGTCACAATTCTGTAAAACATGGGAGAAATAAAATTGATCTTATACTACTAGGAATTCAAAAACGTTTTCCGATTACCTGTAAATTTTGTGCCACCAAATGAAAAATAATATTGTGATTTTGAAAATTGACCGAATGGAATTATGGAGAGTATTTTTGCCATGGAAGGTTTTTCGTTTCGATTTTCCAAATGTTCCATGTAAATTACTTCCATTTATCTATGATAGGTTTTTCGTTTTTTTTTATTTTGCAAAGTCTACAATTGTAACTTCCGAAAAAAATCGAAAAAAATGTCGCACACAATAATTAGATAAACACATTACGTACCATTAAACTATACCTAAAGTTGTTATATGAAAGATTGTTTTTCACCTTTTATGTGAGTATTGGATCACTATATTGCCAAATGCTAATAGGAACTAATCATTACCATACCACAAATCGTAGCCAATCCAGCACTCTATATCTGAAGCTTGCTTCTTCCCAAATTTCCCCCTGACATCCAACGACTTTTATCTTCTAGATCAATCATTTCGACTGTTTTGTGATTTTCTTTGGAGAAACGGATCGGTTTTGTGTGTGTATTTTTTTATAGAAACGAACCAAAGTTATTTGAAGGTTAGATTTCAATTTTTATTTTATTTTTTATAAGATGGTTTCGAATTCTTTTAAATTGTCTTTGAATTAAATTTATCATACCCATGTGCTGAAATTCATTTGTACTTACTTCAATTTTACCATTAAAACAGAATTTAAATTGTTGTATTGGTTTATTGAAGTGAGGGTTTCTTGGACTGCGTTTGGATGAGAGTGGATCCAGCTCCCCTCCCATCATGGAGCTGCTACAGTTCGCTTGGGTCATCCAAACATGAGGATGGATCCCGTGAAGCTGGGGCCCAGCACGACAACCGAGGCATGTTTTGCATGTTGATGGAGACTCTCGTGAGAGAAGCTTCTAGCAGTTTCTCCACTTTTTGTGACGATTTTACCCCCGTTGATTTCAGTATATACCTGCATAACCTTTTATTTAATCAAAGTTTGGACAATTTGGGAATTTGCTTCGACGAGACATTTGGAACTCCCAAAAGCTTTCTACCCATGCAAACAACTCTCAACCTTTAGGGAAGAAGCTACTCCTGGATCTGCATTCCCAGAAGCTGACTCCCCACTAGAATCTCATATCTGAGAGTCTCATCCAAATCAAGCCCAATTTTTTTCTTATTTCATAAATTTTGACAAGTCCATATAAGACTTACCCAGTTACCCTCGTTTGATATTGGATTTTTTCACGCATAATATATATATATATATATTATGGTCAAGATCTAGTAAGCCTAGAGCTCATATTATTTGTTTAAACCTCCTACAATCTCATCATTAGATTTAATTACGGATAATCTACGGTTAATATCCACCATTAGATCATTTTATTTATTAGTAGAATCATCATAACCTTAATTTACTTTACCATTTCAGATAAATGGTAGATATGGTAGAGGCTTAAAATAGTTAGATTAAGTTATTGGCTCACTAGAGAATTACTGTATATATATACAATAATATTGTAGGATTTCGTCCCCTTATGTATGTATATATTTTAAAAAAATTATACATGCTTACAAGATTGATTCCATATTTTCAACAATTTCATGCACATTGCTTTACATTTATTTTATCTTATGTAATATATTATCTTATGTAATATTAAAATATTACACCCCATAATATATACACATCATATGAATTTATTAATGATTCTAATTATGTAAATTCTTATGACATATTGATTTTATTGATTCACCACATGTGTCCTTTTTCACATGAAAACCCGACACATCTTATGAACTCAAAATCAAACTTCATGTTTCTCAGTTTTGTGGTGTGACCTATAGGAGGATCTAAGCTAAATTGACAACGATATTAAACACTTAATATCTCAAACTATAAATGGTATCTAGCTACACATTATAGTTACCCAATTAGCATAGATGTCTTTGTTCCACTCGAATTAAACACGATCCATTTAGTGATGTAAGTGCACCACTTGTGTTTGTCTCTTGCCTCGTGATATTAAAAATATATACAAAGTAGAAATGTTAACCATTGTGAATAATCTTTTGATTTATGTAAACCATTATCTTTTAGAGCTCTACGGTTAAGGATCAAACGTATCTTCATTAACACTTCCAAAAGACGAATACCATAATCAAAGAACAAAATATTTGCATATCCAATTCATAATAATTGACATATAAAAGCAAAACTTTTAGAACACATTCATTTCAATCTTCCGCTTGTTATCAAAGTTTTCTTTCACATACATTCTCAATGTATAAAACGATAATAGCTAGGGTAACCCTCTCTAATCACTCATCAAGCCAATCAACATGGTTCCTCAGACCCATGGACTCGAAATGCATTTCACAATTTGTCTTGGTATGAGAGTTTGTTGAAGGTATCAGCTGTGTTGCTGTTTTTGTCCACCCATAACAAATTTATTTTGCCTTCGTCGGTGGTTGAGTCGGTCGTAGTGATTTGACTCCAACTACGCTAGCTCATAGCTTCACCTTCCAGAATGATGACATATCATTATTGCGACCTCCTATCGTCAGGATCACTTATGAAACTCGCATCTGAAAAGCCCTTGGCTATCAATTCTCTTTGTCCTCCATAAACAAGAAACTTATCTTTGGTCCGGTTAAGACACCTTAGAATATTCTTGACCACAGTCCTATGCTCAGGACCTGCGTTGGATTGGTGATGACTTGTCACGCTTAGAGCATATGAGACATCAGGTCCTATGCAAGTCATGGCGTACATGATTGATCTTATAGCCAAAGCATAATAAATATCATTCATGTACTCCAAGTCTTTGCGTGATTCAGCACGTTGAGACTTCTTGAGTTGCACACATATACTCATTGACACATTGCCCTTTTTGGAATTGTTCATACTGAACATTTCCAAAACCTTGTCAATGTATGTACGTTGACTTAGGCCAACGAGTCTACGAGATCTATTGAGTCTACATCTTGGGAGTCAAGATGTATTGAGTCTCACCCATATCTTTCATCAAAAATGCAGATTTCAATGAACTTCTCGTTTGCTCAAGCAAAGGTATATGATTTTCCAAGAGGAGTATGTCATCGACAAATAAGATCAATAACACCATGAGGAGTGAATCTTTTTTACTTCTTCGTCGAAGCACTTGTTCCAACTTCTTGATGCTTGCTTCAATCCATAAATGGATTTTTGAAGCTTGCATACTTTCTTGTTATTCTTTGGATTTTCAAAACATTGAGGTTGTATCATGTACACATCCTCCTCCAAGTTCCCATTAAGGAACGTTGTTTTGACAACCATTTGCCATATCGCATAATCATGAAATGCGGTAATAGCGAGCATAACCCGAATAGACTTGAACATGACAACCGGTGAAAAAGTTTCATCATAGTCAATTCCTTGAACTTGAGTGAAACCTTTTGCTACAAGCCTCGCTTTGTAGGTTGTCAAGTTCTCATCCATGTCCATCTTCCTCTTGAAAACCCATTTATTTTGAATGACATTTTTCCATTGAGGAAGGTCAACCAAGTTCCATACTTGATTATCATACATGGATTCTATTTCAGATTACATGGCCTTAAGCCATAGTTTGGAGTCCTCTCTTTCCATTACTTATTGAAAGGTCGAGGGATCATCGGTATCTAGTACCATGATTAGGGGTGAGCAAAATTCGTTTCGGTCCGGGTGTTCGGACCCAATCAGACCAAACTTTTTCGGTCCGGTCTTCGGTCCGGGAGACCACGACATTTCGGTCTTCGGTCCGGTCAAAGACCGAAATTTTAAGGGTTAAATTCGGGTTTTGGACCAAACCGAATTTATTCGGTCCGGTCTTCGGTCCGGGCTTCCAAAAATTTCAGTCCGGTCCCGGACCGAAGCTCACCCCTAACCATGATCTCATGAAGTCCCAAATACATATCGGGTTTCTTCCTTTCCCTCGTTGACCTTCTAAGTTCTTTTGGTTGTACGTGTACTTCTCGAACTTCTTCCACAATTTCTTATGGAATTGGTTCGTGTTCGATTCTCGAACGTACACTAGGTGGTGAAGATTGAGTTTCTCTTACAATTGCTTGCGAGAGTCCCGGTTGGGCCTTCATGATCTTGAATGTCACCATTCATATCATAATCTTGTAGAATATCTTGAGTCTCCTCAAACACAACTCTACTCCCACTACTTTTTATTCTTTCTAGAAATTCATTTATCTAGAAATACGACATTCCTCTCTACAATCACTCGATTAAAGGTTTTATGTCAAAAGTAGTATCCTTCTGTCTCACGAGGATAACCTATAAAGAAGCACTTATCCGCTTTTGGTTGAAGTTTGGTCGACATCAATCTCTTGACATAGGCCTGACAACCTCAAATCTTGAGAAAATTGAGCTTAGGTGTTTTACCACTTCATATCTCATAAGGTGTTTTCTCTACAGATTTGAATGAAACATTATTTAGTGTGTAAGCCGCAACTTCTAGTGCATAACTCCAAAAGTAAAACTGCAATTCAGCTTGACTCATCATTGATCGAACAATGTCAAGTAATGTCATATTCCTCCTTTCGGATACTCATGGTCATTTTGCCCATTAGGCAAGGTTCGCACGTCCCCAATGATTTAAAATCAAGTTGACCAAGTAGGTTAGCTTCTTGTAATTTTTTGATGCATTTTTCATTTATGTGACCAAGACGATAGTGTCACAAGAGTGTATCATTTACGTGAGTAGTTTTAAGCCTTTTGTTATTGATGTTTAAGATTTGTCTATTATTCAATCAAGCAAATATAGATTATTCCTCACAAATGCATTTGCGTATCTTCGATATAGACAAACAAGAATTTGAAATATTTATATTAAAATTCTCCATATCCAAACATGATACAGAAATAATATTCTTGCTAATCGAAGGCACATAATAAACATTCTTTAAACATAAATGTAAATCACTAGATAATTGAAGCTCCATAGAACCTTGTGCAATCACAGCAACACTCGCACAATTTTCGACCTTCAAAATCATCTGTTTTTTCACGAATTCCTTCCTATCCTTTAGTAGCTGCACATTAGAACTACAACAATCGATGAGCAACACAACAATCTTATCTCGGTAATTTATGTTCCATGTTAATTACCATGATTGTGAATAATCTTTTAATTTATGTAAACCATTATCTTTTAGAACTCTACGGTTAAGGATCAAGCGTCTCTTCCTTAATACTTCCAAAAGACGAATACCATAATCAAGAAAACAAAATGTTTACACATTCAATTCATAATAATTGACATATAAAAGCAAAACTTTTAGAACACATTCCTTTAAACCGCGTCTCACTCCGGTCGACCGTTTACTTGTTGGATTTCGTGCCCTATAGTATGTATATATTTTCGAAATTTTATAAACATATAGGATCGAAACATTCATATTTTCTTTGATTTTCATATAGACATGCATTTGTTTATCCTAATTATTTAACATGCATTAGAACAAACAAACAATTGCAAAGAGGATCATACCTAGAGGTTCTCTAAAACCTCTTGAAGATCCGGAGTCACGTTGCCGCTTGAATCGCCTGGTGGATTGCCTCCGAGTATTCACCAAACTATAAACGAGATTGGAGAGAGAAGAGCTAGCCTCTCAATCTCCAATAGGGTTTAGAATCTAATTACTAACCCCTCTTTAGTTTCCTTGAGAAAAAGATCTCTGAAAACTAAAACTAATCTTAAGAATTAAGTAAATTTTGTGGAGAATTATGGAGAGAGATTTTTGCATGAGAAAATAATGAATGAATTAATGAGGTAATGAGATAAACTTGTATTTACAAGTTCTCTCCAAATTATCTATTCATGTGCAACCTCTTGCCCATGATTTCATGCAAACTTTCATCCAACCATCCATTATTTACTAACAAATAATCTCAGCCACGAATTAAATCAATTATAGACAAATTCCATGCATGATCTAATTAATTTTTAAATTAATTCTACAGATAACCGTCTGGACCAGTCGACCGTTTAGAGGTTCGGTCGACCGTTGGACACTCGGTCGACCGTTCATAACAATAAAATATTTCATCGCAATGTTCGGTCGACCGACCGATAGATTCGGTCGACTGTTCCGAACAGATGAAAATTCCCTGTTATCGGTCGAGACGTGTCCGGTCGACCGTGCACCGATCGGTCGACCGTTTACTGCTAATCGGTCGACCGTTTTGCACAGTACTGCAGACTTGTCAAATTTTGGTTTAACCCCTACAAAATTTGACATTTCGGGATTAGTAGTAAATTCACAACTTATGTAACATATTATCCTATGTAATGATAAATCATTACACCCCATAATATTCACATCACATATGAATTTAATTTGGATTCTAATTATGTTATTAATCACAACATAATTTTGATTTTGCTTGTTCACCCCATGTGTCATATTTTCTACATGAAACCCGACACATCTTATGAACTCAAAATTCTCATTTCTCGTTTCCTAGTTTTGTGGTGTGACCTATGGGAGGATCTAAACTAAGTCGGCAGTGATATTAAGAGCTTAATATCACAAACTATAAGCGGTATCTAGCTACACATTATAGCTCCCAATTAGTTAGATGTCTTAATTCTACTCGAACCAAAACCCGAACCATTTAGTGATGAAGTGCACCACTTGTGTCCGTCCCTTGCCTCATGATATTAAAAATACACACAAAGTAGTATTGTGTCATCTTTGTATTGGTATTCATTTCTTGATCTCGTTAAGCTACTTATAAATATGTGACTTAACTCAAATCACATTGTGCACATTATAACTCTGCTTTATCAAGGGGTCCACTAATATCATCACTCAATTAAGAGGGGCAATGATAATCTTTTGACTAACTATCTTCTCCAACAAAAGTCATACTTAACCAACTAATGCTTTTACACTACACTCATCGATAGCTCAAGACACTAGTCTAATTAAGCAATTTTTGAGTGATGGGATATAAGTCTCATATCAAAGGACCAAAGACAGTAAAATATTAATGACACAGAAACATATTTCTATAATATTTTACTTGTTAGGTCAATTCAGTATACAAAAGAACTATTTAACTCTTTTGTGTACCCGTGTTGTCACTCACTTGTAGAGCTACAATGATCTATGACCAACACGACAATCTTAACTCGGTAATTAATGTCTCATGTTAATTACCATGATTGCGAATATCTTTTGTTTTACGTAAACCAATATCTTTTAGAGCTCTACGGTTAATGACCAAGAGTCTCTTCCTTAACACTTCTAAAAGACGAATAACATAAACAATGAACAAAATGATTTCTCATTCAATTCATAATAATTGACATTTAAAGGTAAAACTTTTAGAACACATTCCCTTCATTACTTTCCAAAATTTGTCCTGGTAAATTTCGGTCGGTTGTGTCGCTATACCGGTCGACCGTTATATCACCAAAAAATTCCCTGGAGATTTTCGGTCGACCGCGTATTACGTCTGGTCGACCGATCCTATTATCAAGATACGTCTGGATAATTTTCGGTCGACCCATACTCATCCGATCTTTGTCCGGTCGATCGTTCTGAAGAACCTAGTTGACGGATCTGAAAACGGTCTACCGTTTTGACCCAATTGTTGTCTTCATCAAATTTTGGATTTTCACCAAACAAAATTTGATTCTTGGGGTTTTAGCAAATTCATATATTATGTAACATATTATCTTATGCAATGTCAAACTATTACACCCCATAATACATACATCTCATATAAATTTATTTATGATTCTAATTATGTCAATTTTCATGACATATTGATTTAATTGATTCACCACTTGTATCATATTTCACATGAAACCCGATACACCATATCAATACAAAATCAAGGTTTTTATTTCCTAGTTTTGTTGTGTGACCTATAGGAGGCTCTAAGCTATATTAGTAGTGATATTAAACACTTAATATCACAAACTATAAGCGGTATCTAGTTACACATTATAGTTACCAAATTAGCATATATGTCTTGTTCACTTGAACTAAACACGATCCATTTAATGATATATAAAATATCACTTGTGTCCATCCATAACCTCATGATATTAAGAATAGATACAAAGTAAAAATGTGTCACCTTTGTATTATATATTTATTTATTGATCTCTTAAGCTAATTATAAATATGTAACTTAACTCAAGTCACATTGTGCACATTATAATTTTGCTTTATCAAAGGACCCACTAATATCATCATTCAAATTAAGAGGGCAATGATAATCTTTTGATTAGCTATCTTTTCCGGCACAAGTCGAGCTCAACCAATTGTTGTTTTTATCACTATGCTCATTGATATAGTTGTTGATAATAATCAAATTGAACACTTCTTATGTGAGAAGATATAATTCTCATATCTTAAGATTCAAGACACAATTCAAAATATTAATGACGCATAACATTAATCTATAATGTTTCACTTGCTAGGTTTATTCAATATATAAAAGTAATCTTTTTCCTCTTTCATATACTTGTGTCGTCAAATATTTGTAGAGTTACTATAATAAATGTTCCATGTTAATTACCATGATTGTGAATAATTTTTGATTTATGTAAACCATTATCTTATAGAGCTCTACAGTTAAGGACCAATAACATCTTTTTTAACACTTCTAAAAGATGAATACATTAATCAATGAACAAAATATTTGCACATCCAATTCATAATAATTGACATATAAAAGTAAATTTTTTAGAACACATTCCTTTCAATCTCCCACTTGTTATCAAAGTTTTCTTTCACATACATTCTTAATGTATAAAACAATAATAACTATAGTAACCCTCTCTAATCACTCATCAAGTCACTCCACATGGTTCCTCAGACCCATGGACTCGAAATGCATTTCGACTTTGGCTTGAGATAGAGGTTTGGTGAATGGATCAGTTTTGTTGTTTTTGTCCACCCAAAATAAATCTATCTTGCCTTCGTCGATGAAGTATCATGATCACAATTTTACCTTGTCTCCGTTCACTTGCCACAGTATCGTGATCAGAAGTTCATGGGTCAAGGAACATTTTGCGGATTTTGTTGACATTTATCAGTGGAATAAGATGGGATTATGGTTGAAGTTGTTTTGTTTCAAGGATGGATTTTGGGTTCTCTACTGATTTTGGAGGAGACGCATGAACTTTTGGGAAGGAAAGTGAAATCTCTGTGGGAGTCAACCCTTCCATGGCAATCAAGGACGATTGTTGCACCAAATCCGACGAGGATCCGCCCCTCTTAGTCACCGACAACATGAAGATCGTCTACTGCAGGTTGTGTAGGATCGTATATGGGGGCTTAGTTCTAATTACACTTAACCCTAATTACCTACTTGTTTAAGCACTCAAGTATATGTAGCAGAATTTAAACAAATGAACAAGCAAGTAAAGAATACAAGGCAAACCATAAAGTGACCTGGTGATTTTTATAGAGGTTCAGTCTTCCGCTTACTTTCTCTCTTGCATGCTCTGCTCGAACTCCCTCGAGCTCTGTTTGCGTCTTCACTATCAACCTCGTTCCGGGCCGAGATTAAGCCTTTTACAAAACAAGCTCCGCGAACACCCTCACGAGCATGACTTTCTTCTCTCACAATCCGAGAGGAACCTTTCGAGCTTTCACCGAAGTTCTTGCTTCCTTGCTTGATCACTCACTCTCTAACTTGCGCACACTTAGCTTATGATGTGGAATTGATCTAAGATGTGAGTTTGTCGATACGTATAAGTTCAGTCGATCGAAACAGGTCCACGGTCGACCGATAGGAAAAATGTATTTTGGGGTATTTGGAAATAATACAAATACGACCGTTGGTATAAAACGACAAACCAAACGGTCGGAAATTTGTGTTGATTCGGTCGACCAAAAAGGTCGGAACGGTCGACCGAAAGTGGGCAGTTGAAAACACTACATGATTATGATCACTCGGTCAACCGAACGGTTTGGGTCGGTCAACCGAATGTAGGCAGACTATTCAGGTTTGGTGTTAGTGTTTTTCGGTCTAAGTTTGGGTGATCTATTGAAGTCAAATTTATGTAACATTTTGTGTGTGACTTCTATAAGGAACCTAGTATGTATGCGAGTTGATTTTAGCTCAAGTATGCTCAATTACACAATGTTCCTAAGACTCAAAGAAAACAAGATTACATGTCTTTAATATTGCTTTAATACATGTCTTGACTTGATTTCCTTTCTTCCTTGAGTCTTGATCACCTGTAAGAGGTTAGCACAATACAATATATATGTTATGCAATATGTGTGTTACTCTACATTGATTACAATTAAGATTAGGTTGATTAAATCATCAAAAGATTAAGGTCAAAAAACCAACAGGTTTTTCCCCTCAATTTCCGATCCTTTCAACACATGAACTCATTCTTTCCAAATTATGTGGATGAGGTTGGATTTGGTTTGGTTCGTTGCATAAAGGGTTTTTTTCAATGCGATATCTGAGCACGAAAGCTAATCCTCCGACCACCATAGAAGGAGATGAGTTGGGTAGTGCTTGAGAGGATGGAAGGATGATATATGGGACATGAGTAGTAATTTTTGGAATTCATGGGGGGTAAAATGGGGTCTTCACATTGGGAAGCAGGAGTAAATATATTGTTTAGATGCATGGGCAGCTCCAGGAAGCTCACAGGTGGTGGAAGAGCTGGAACTAGGTGGCATCCAAACGCTGCAAAAAAGAAGCTCCAGCAATACCTGCAGTTTAAATTTTAAAAAACAATATCTGCAGTTATGTTGTATGGAAAACTTAAGGGCTCGTTTTGATTGGACTCCAAAATGGGTTATTCTGGTAGGAAACCAACACTTGGATTTTTGACATCAAAAATTGCTTCTTCACCATCAGACGTCAGAACTGTTTGGATGGCAGCAGTGTCAGTCGACCCCTAGACGTCTTGTCCAATGAAAGTCCCTAGGTGTCCTTCAAACAAGGATGCCCACTCAAAAATATCAAATTTACACCACAAACACCCTCACAAGAGTAGAACCAATTATGTTCATTGCATAAAGAATATATACACAGATAATGTATACATAAAAAACATAACTATTGTTGCACCCCCCACATCTCTCTCTCACATAATATATACACAGATAATATATACATAAAAAACATAACTATTGTTGCACCCCCCACATCTCTCTCTCACCCCACTGAACCCATCACCTAAACTCTCTCTCCTCTCCATCTTCCTCACCAATCCTAAACCCATCCATTCCCACCTAAATCGATCTCCTCCGAACTCCGGCGGCGCGTGTGGAGCTCCGGCGACGACGATGAGCACTCCGGCGACGTCGAAACGACGAGGTACGTCGCCCACCCATCTTGTTTGATTCCATGCGGTCGGGGGAGGAGGGGAAGAGCTGGTACAACCGTTTCGACAGACCGCGTGGCCGACCGGAACGGTGCCGATGACTTCCGGCTGCAAGCGGGCTGCTGCCACGTACGACCGTGGGTTGCAGTTGTAGCGGTAGACCAAGTTGTGGAAGAGGCAGTCGGAGGGCCGGCGGTTGGCATTGCTGGCTGGGAGAAGATGGAGTGGTGTCGGTTGGAGAGGTAAGGATGGGCAGATTGTGATAAGCCCATAGATTTGTTTAATTTTTCTGAACTGCTAAACATCGCCCCAAAATTACTTAAATCGCCCCTTGAAATTACCAAATTGCCCTTCCTCCTATTTTTGCTTATATATCTCACAATTTCACTCTTTTTTCAAAACTTTCTCTTCCTATACCTACTACACAAGATTACGAATGTCTCGGAGGCCAGGGAAGCAGCCAGCAGTTCCCCCGGTGTACCCGTATGAGGTAACATTACGTTATTTATTTGTTTTTTAAAAAAAAAAAAAAAATGCGTCGGCGTCCGAGGGAGACGCCCCCCGCATGGGTCGGGCGTCCTCGGAAGCCGCTCCCATAGGGGGAGCGGCTTCCGAGGACGCCCGACCCATGCGGGGGGCGTCTCCCTCGGACGCCGACCCGAAGCGGGAGACGTCTGCGGAAGACGTCTCCCCGATGGGGGAGACGTCTTCCGAAGACGTCTCCCCGTAGGAGGAGGCGTCTCCGACAGACGCCTCCACCTTGCGGGAGGCGTCTGTCGCAGACGCCTCCTCCTTTTTTGTTTTTTTAATTAATAAATATCATAATTACTTTAATAAATAGTGATAAATCAAAAAAATTAATTTAACAAATTCTTATTAAGTTTAACATTTGTGATATTTAGTTTTAACAAATTTTGATTTAGTTTAACAATTGTTTTAATTTAGTTTAACAAATTTTGATTTAGTTTAACAATTTTGATAATTAAGTTTAACAAATTTTGATTTAGTTTAACAATTTTGATAAATATGATAATTTAGTTTAACAAATTTAACAAATTTGTATTTAAAATTTCAATAAATAGTCATCGGGTCACAGTGGAGGGAGAGGCAAGTCGATACCATTACACGCCTTCCGTTCTTTAGAGGATGATTCAGCACCGCGTCATCCACGTAGACGGGGGATATCTGCTTCGGTCAGGAGGGAGAGGGAGGCATTACGTCGTCGTGAGGAGGAGGATGATTCCTTCGATGATGAGCATGTGGATAGTTTTGACGACGAGAGCGACGATGATGGCCCGTATGATGTGCGGCCGGAGGTGGAGAGGCAGGGGGATTATAGCGGAGGACGTGGTCGAGCGGGTACTTCTACTTCCGCCGGATGGATGGTGCGGAAGGGTAGGGGTGGGAGGTTTACGACCGGGGATTCGAGCTCGTGCACTGTTGATCCCCGCGCTCAGAAGAAGAAGAGGGTCCAGGACGATTCTTGGATCGTGAGCAGTATGACGCCTGGTGGTCCTTTAGATGGGAGCGTCATTCCTAGTTTCTGGGGTCACATTGCTAGACGGATCTGGGACGGAGAGGATCGGAAGGTTCTGAAGTGCCAGAATCGGCACAGAGCCTGTACAGCACTACAGGGTTGGCGGTCTACACTGAGTGCTGATATCAGAGAGGAGATTAGTGCCACGCATTTGGGGCACTTACCGTACAGCATGTTCCCTTATCTCGACATGCCTTTGATTTCGGCGTTTGTGGAGCGGTGGCAGCCTGACACCAACACTTTCCACATGCCTTTCGGAGAGATGACGATCATGCTTCACGATGTTTTCCAGATCCTGCGACTTCCTGTGGATGGTCGTCTGGTTAGTGCTCAGGGGTCGACGTCTGAGCTGAGGTGTTATGTGGCAGAGTTGCTTGGTGTCACACCTGATGGTCTGGCGAGAGATACAGCTTTATGGAGTGGTGGTGGTGTCGGCATCGACTCCCTTGAGGACCTATGCAGACGGGCACGACCTCCGCGGGCCGATGATACACAGTTGACGGCGTACCTATTCTTGATGCTCGGAGCCGTCTTGTTTGTCGACAAGAGTGGTTGTCGGATCAGACCACGCGATCTACTGGAGGCTAGGGACCCGGAGACCGTTCGTGAGTACTCGTGGGGGTCAACGACGTTGGCATACCTGTACCGGCAGCTTGGGATAGCTAGCCGTGCGGATTGTTCTGGGATTGCAGGTTGTCTTACGCTGCTGCAGGCGTGGATATACGAGTACTTTCCTGCATTCCGCCCGCATCGTGAGCGGAAGATTATCGACGAGGGTCATCCACGTTCGGGTATGTGGGTTGTCCGGAGCGAGGACAAGAGCGATGGACGATTGCGTTCCATCCGCGCACGGCTAGATCAGATGACTGCATCAGAGGTATCAAACTTTACACCATTTATTTAATTTTAAGATGTATTATTATTAATGTGTTAAACTTTAGGTGGAGTGGTTACCCTATGGTCCTGACCCAGCAGCGGATGTCCCGAGGACTTTATTGATGGGTCTTATTCGTTATCGGGATATCATAGAGCCTTATATGCCCGATCGGGTCTTGCGTCAGTTAGGATATGTTCAGGTGATCCCGGTTGACATTCCGACACCAGAGCATGCGGTGCGGTCTGCGACAGCAGCGACGTACGACGTCAGGTTCCCCGCTTCTACAGCGGAATCGACTTGGCGGACATTTCCGAGATCATGCCGATTGTTCCTTGGCGACTTCAGACGTAGTCGCGACCCCTCCGAGTGTGATGCACGTTATCTTGATTGGTTCGGTAGTTACTCACATCCTATCATCGTCCGTGGTGCCTCCCGGAGAGCAGATCGACCACCAGATAGGACGTGTGGCGATCTGGTAATTTTTTCATTTTATCTAAATTTATTTGTACCGTATAATTTGTTAATGTACGCTAATGTTAATGTTATGTGCAGTGGATGGGTAAGATGATACGGGCTGTAGACCCAATCTTGCAGATGAGGGATGAGCTGCCAGACGATGCCAGAGCTGCATGCGGAGATGTGGATCAGATCATACAGTCATGGCATACTCAGTTAGGCATCTCCGACCATGATTCGGATGATGAGTAGGCTGATCTGTTGTACCGTACTCTTAGTATTTGCATTTATATTTGTTTATCTGTTGTACGCTTAGTATTTGTGTTTGCTTATCTGTGGTACGCTTAGTATTTGCATTTATATTTGTTTATCTGTTGTACGCTTATTATTTATTATTTGTGTTTGTGTTTGCGAACATGTCGTACGCTTATTGTTTGTATTTGTGTTTTGCTTATCTGTTGTACCCTTATTATTTGTATTTGTGTTTGATAACCTTTCGTACTATTATATATAATGCAAATAAAGCAAACATATCAAAACATATTACATAATAAAGCAACACTATATAATGTACAAACATATCAAAACATATTACATAATTATACAAACATATCAAAACATATTACATAATTGTTGCCAATATGCTATCCTATGTTGGTACTCCAGCTCCCATCCAATAACACTCTCATCTCGTATTTGATACCACAGAGTCGCTATAGGAGGTACGGGGAATCCCTCATTCAATTCCAAACGAATGTAATGAGCGTAACTCCCTAAATGAGCAATAATCAACTCTCTGCACGGTCTCGTCACGGTAGGCGGACTCTCCCAAGGTAGAACTGTAAGACATGGGTACAACGAACCATCATTTCCGAGAGAGAAGAACATAACTGCACACTTGTAAAAATTTGCAATGGGAAACAAGTCCGTCCACGTCTCCATATAGTGATTCTCGCCACAAGGTCCCCCGCCCCAATTAATCCGGTGACGATATTCAACTTCATCATCTAACTGTTGCATTCTCTTCACCTCCTGACTCAGCAACTGCAAACAGTGATGCGAAACTCTACCATTTATGTGACGATATAGAGCATGTCCGAAATTAGTCAAATTTCGCCGTCTCGAGTCTTCAAGAAAGTTTCGAATATTCGTCAGCTGCATTTCAGTAGCCGCGTTGACGCGCTCGAAAAGAGTGTCCAGAGCTGCAGTCGATGTAGAAATCCACTCTTTTAGAGCCGAATGAGCACTTTCGACCCTACAATTCGTGGTGTTCCCAAAATGAAGGACTTTGTTCGTCCAATTCAGCACAAACTTTTCTTTATGCACCAACCACGTGGTGTCCAGATACTCCGTGATAGCCGGCCACGATCTATACAAATCTTTCAGAGCATACACAGCTCTATCATACTCGGCTTCTGAAGTAGAAAGCATGATCTTCCTCCATCTTCCACGCCTCAAAGTCTCTGCCATCTCCTTATTCTTGCCGAATACGTGGTATGCGTAATTCAATACGTCTTTGTTGATGTGCCATGTGCAGAGTAAATGAGCAGAGTCAGGAAAAACCTCTCTCACTGGTCGCATAAGGCCTAACTCCCGGTCTGTTATTATTGCAGTCGGGCTGACAGTCCCCAATAACAGATCTCTCAACTTCTCCATCACCCACAAATAACTGGAGTAAAATTCATCCATCAAAATCGCATATCCAATAAGGAAATTCATGTTTGCTGGTGTGACCCCAATCATTTCGAACAAAGGCATCTTATACTTGTTCGTCTTGTAAGTCGAATCCATGCAGATAACGAAAGGATATGTCCGCAACAACTGGACTGACGTCGGATGTGCCAAAAAAGCGTGAGTTACGACATCAGTTTCTGGATCCGCCATAATCCAATGTAAGTACTCACACTGCACTGCTTGGTAGAGAAACTGCTGGACGGGATTCCGATCTTCAGATTTTGTCCTCCTCATGTAATCTCTGAAATTATAAATATGCCTTTGATTTGGATTGTCCTCCGGGAATTTTTCTTTTACTGCCTTCAAGATGTTCCGTGGTTTTGCTTGCGCCTCTGTCATATCACGAACAATCTTCTTCGCCCCAGAACTTAGACCACTAATTTGACGATGACCCTCTGCATAAACTGCCAGTCTGTGGTTGTGATGTCCGTGAGCACTATTATAAACCACAACCCATCCATCACGATCTCGTCGCTCCACCACTTTTATTAAGAAACGGCAACCGCAACCCTTTCTTTTGGTGTTTCTTCGAAGTGCAGTATCCATATCCCGAGACTCCATTTGATTTCGCCGGTCGCATCTCAAATAACAATCCATCCGACTATCTGATCTTGTTTTGTACGACGACACGACCAAAAAAAACCCAGCTCCGATAGCTACTTGTTTGGCCCATTTACATGCTTCATCGATTGTTTCAAAGATTTGTGTAGTTTGAAATAACTCACTGTAATCCACTCCATCACCACCGAAATCTGGAACCTACAAAAATATATTCAAAATTAAAAAAATAAAAAAATAAATTCGAAATTAAAAAAATTAAAAAATAAACTCGAAATTAAAAAAACAAAATCAAAATAAAAAAAAAAGGCGTCTGTGTTAGACGCCTGCCCCATGGATGGGGCGTCTGTGTTAAACGCCTTCCCCAACGGTAAGGCGTCTGCGTAGGACGCCTGACCGAAGGGAAGGGCGTCTACTACAGACGCCTTACCCATGGGGAGGACGTCTACATAAGACGCCTCTCCCATTGTGTAGGCGTCTGAGTTAGACGCCTCGGCCATGGGGAGGGCGTCCTACGCAGACGCCCTCACCATGGGGGAGGCGTCTAATGCAGACGCTCGGCCCAAAAATTTCCCCGCGCCAGGCTTACCTCACCCGATGCATCACCCTCGCCAGACATTTTCGTGGTGTTTTTACTGATAAATTATGAATATACAAGACCATAGGCCTTATTTATAGACACGGGACGATTTGGGTATTAAATATATTGTTAAGGGCAATTTGGTAATTTCAAGGGGCGATTTAAGTAGTTTTGGGGCGACGTTTAGTAGTTCCCTAATTTTTGGTGGAATATTAAAGTTTGGTATTTTGCATGAAAACCCATGAATGTTATAAGTATTTGGTTGAATAAGTTAATATTGGTTACTTGTAGAATATAACTTGTAATTTAATTGTATTTGATTAGTTAATAATTAATTGGAATAATTACGGAATAAACCAGTAATTTAAGGCTATTTGTTTAAATAAGTAATAACTAGATTGATTTTTTTGAAAACCTGAAATTAATTGTATTTAATTAATTAATAATTGGATTAATTTGTTGAAAATCCTGGATTTATTTGTATTTGAATAAATAATGAATAAATAGGTTAATTGATGAATAAACATTGAGTTTTCCGTAATTGTGGGAAACAAGTTAATTTACGGAAAATTGCTAGACTTCAAATATGTTTGTAGAAAATTCTATTAATCGGGAATTTTACTGTTTTTCTCCTGAACTAATGAGAATTATGATTTGTACGGAAATTTTGGTAGAATTACACTTATACCCCTGTACCTTTGACCGTGAGTTTAGAGCTATAGTTTTTTATGCTGCTTATAGGATTTTATAGTTTTTTATACGCTCGCGGGCTCGGGCGTGTGGTTGGATTCCCATAGCCGGATTCGGAACTGGTCAGCTCACCTACGTTGTTATGAGTGATCGCTAGAGCCCGGCTCGCAGGCTCGAGTGTGTGGGTGGAGTAGGGTGTTGCCTTTTGGATCAGATGCGCAATCTTGTCGAAAGTGCACGTTCGGCTTTGTTGGGCGTGTGATCGTCTTGGGACACGAGACTAGTGTGAGTCGTGTGGACGATGTGACCTAGTTAGTGTGAGTCGTCAGGGACGACTAAACATTGTATTGTGTCGGGTTGGGGTGATGTACAAGGTCTTGATTCAAGATTCATGTGTGATATGTGTGTGCAGGTGAGACGCGATATGTGGTTGGAGGCAACTTGAGCTTGAGACGCGTGGACTGGATCGGTTGAGCTCAGTTGTCATGTATTTTTCATGCACCTCTTAGTAGTCATGTAATAAGAATTTTTAGAGTTTCTTGTATTTCCCTTCCGCATTGTACTATGATCTTGACTTTATGATATGTTTTTATATTAAGGCCTCGACTTGATTATTGTTAGTTAATGTCCTTTTTTGTTTATTATAGTTGTGATTGATTGTTGTGTCACGATTGCGGATTAGGGCGTTACAACTATATATAAGCAATTTGTGTTAATTTATCCAAACTAACAATAATTAATTACTTCATCCACAATTTTATAAATACATATATGCATAAGTATATATAAGCAGTTATGTACATAACATCCAAACTAACAAGACAAAATTACTTCATCCACAATTTTATAAAATAAAAATATACACAAAAAGCATAACTATATACCCAAATTCATCCACAAATGTCATGATTTGCAACGTTGGTTGGGTAGGATATACCAAGCGCAAATATGGCCTTCTTGAAAAACCAAACATTTGAACACATGAAAAAATCAAAACCATAATGTTGGATGAGCAAATTGAAAGCCAAAATAGAAGGCCTAATCAAGAACACTGACGATTAACTTGGTGATTATTTGAGCCTAAACAAAAATCCATAAAATTGGTCATTAACTAATCCCAAAATATCGAAAAGGGGTTCTTATGAAAAGGATCGACGAAGGTTCAAATCCACTCATGACGCATGCCTCTAGGAACGAAGAAGAAGTGTCGAACTCACCAATAGTGCCACGAAGACCAACTAATCGCTCGTGGGAGAGAGAGGGCAAGACCTCCGACCGAAGGAAGCAAACAAAAAATCAAGCTCATAAATTCTTCTACAATTAATATCTAGTGGTATCAATGGTAATTTGGAACATGGTTCGAATGAAGCATGCATGCCGAGTATGTTCATTGGGATGCGGGCTGGGAGCTGAGATCCCCGGAGCCATACCTCCTTTGGAGGAGCATGAAGTATTGTAGCAGCTCTGACATTAGGGGGGAGCAAGTTCCAGTCCGGACCGGATCCGGCCGGTCCGATCTTCGGTCCGGCTTCCGGCGACGGATCAAACCTAATTTTCAATAAAAATAGGCTTGATTTGGAACTGACCGACCGCTCCGATCTTCAGTCCGGACTCTTGAGATGGACCGGGTTCCGGTCCAGTCTAGGTCCGGTCCGAGTTTACCCCTTTGCACAACTCTATCCGGCAACGTAAGGAACTAGGATTTTCAACAATCCAAACGCCCTCTGAGTTGACTGGCAAAGTGAGACAAAGTGTGCTCACGTGGGACGCACAATAAATTGGTAACGTAGCCTGAAAACTTGTTGCGGCCCAAATTCAGACGTCGCACTTAAGGAGGTTGGTAACTACATTTTGCATTTCAGCTTTCGTAAATCCCATTTGATTTGATTTGGAACTTTACTGGACCTTTAAACGGGGAATGAGCCTTATGATGCGTTTTTTGCTAATTTTGTTTTGGAATTTTGCGAAGAAGTATGTGACTCGGAATTTAATATTTTTAAAATGCATGTCAGCGTGTTAGGCTTTGTAATCTGACTTTTAATTGCATGTAGTAGCTTACCGTAAAAGGAATGGTCCAAAGCAGAGCTTTGAATCGTGTTCAACTATTGCTTTCTAGAGTATCTTTGTTTTTTAAGGAATTTTGTTTTTGTTTTTAAATCTGCAATAAACTCACACTTCTCCGTCAAATTTAATTTTTTTTCCTTTTAATACCATTCGCTAAGGAGAAGCATTTTGTTAAGTTTTGTCCTGATGAAACATCTAGATCTTTTATATTCTTGTCGAAAAAATCTCAAAAATCGACAACCCGATCTTTGCTTTTATATCAAGATAATGTACTCCTGAGACATGGAAGCAAAACTGCATTAAATTACTTAATTGTTATTCATTGTCGGAAAACTACTTAAATCGTCTGTGTGAATTACCGTTTTGTCGTTCTCTCATTTCTACTTATATATCTTTTCATTTCACTTTCATACTGTCACTCTCTCTTCATCTTCCTCTCGCAATCATCAAGAAGAATGTCTCAGATGCCAGGAAATGAGCAAGCGGACGCCCCAGTGAACTCGAATCTGGTAAAATGTATCATTTAAATTATTATTTTTAAATAAAATGAAATTGGGTCGGGCGTCCGCGGGAGCCGTCCCTCCACCATGGGGCGGCGACTTACTTCACCGGATCCAGACACTTTGTCAGACATTTTTGTAGTGTTGGTACTGATAAAGTGAGGAAAATGTAGGCAGAATCCTTAGTTTAAGAGACAGAGCGAAATGTGTATTAAATGAATTGTGAATGACAAAATGGTAATTAAATAGACGATTTAAGTAGTTTTGTGGCGACGAATAGTAGTTCCCTTAAATTATCTACATGCCATAATGGTAATTAAACGAATATAATATGATAAACACAATTCTTAAGAGCTAAACTAACTTGTCCAGCACCAGCTCTAGCGGAAACCATGGAAAAGGCTGCTCATCCGTTAGGGCACTCAGTCTGAGTGAGATGATTCCTTTTTTGCTCATTGGTAGGGTAGTTTCCTATAGTTATTCAACATAGGAAGGGGGGGGGGGGGGGGGGGGGGATACCGAATTCCATACCATTAAGTGCATTCAATTAATTCATCCATTTTAAATCAGAATTTCTAAAACATTTGCAGACGAACACTAAACTTTAGGTTAAAAACTACACATGCTGATGTTAAACCTTAAAAGCTTTAATTACCATGATTTGCCTATTTCAAATTTTGAATCTATTGATTAGACTCTATTAATTCCATGTGTTTATGTTCAACTAGTGATCCACATCAATGGGAGTTTAAGAAAGCTAAAGATACATATATAGTCGATTACCATCTTTTTTGGATATGAATGACTGAATTAGGGCCGTTCCAATAAAAATCAAATTACACACTTACAATCAAGTTTTCGAAGCTAAATTCCCTAATGAACCAATTTATTGCCTCCCATGTGAGCCACACTTGAATAGAGAACATCGACAGTATAGAGAAGAAACTAGGGTGAACACTTAACCGGACCAAGAAATCCGGTTCCCGTATGGGCAGTTCAATTTAAAACTAAGAAAATTAGACCAAAACCGAACCATTTTTTAACTCTCACCCTAATCCTAAAATTAGCCAACCTAAACCCATAAACCACTTTTCCACCCTAGCCTTTAGGTAGGGTTGTCAATCGTGTGTTGTCTATCGTGTGTTGTGTTGTGTCGTGTGCTAATCGTGTCATGTCAAGTCGTATATATAAGTTATAAGTGTTGCGTTGTATCCTACCCATTTAATAATCGTGTTGCTAGACTTCTGCCGTATCCAACTCGTTTATACACGGTTATTAAATGAGTTACTTCGTGTACATGTTTAACACGACTACCGTTTACACCATTAAACAATAATCCATACACAATTAGTTATGTTTATTACACGAATACCGGATTGCATGATTGCACGTCACCCGTTCATTATAATTTAACTTATATATTACTTGTACACTTGTTGGTATTAGTCGTGTATTAATCGTGTAGTACTCGTAATCGTGTACCTAATTACTTGATTATTTATCATGTCTTAATCGTGTTAATCGTTTTTGTAGCAAAAACTCATATCCAACTCATTTAATAATCGTGTTGGCACATCCAACACATTTATTAATCGTGATCAATTTCTTAATTCATATCTGTTAAGTTGGTGTCATTTTCATGTCGTGTAATCGTGTTTCGTGTAAAATTGACTGCCCTACCTTTAGGGGTGTGCATCCGGACTGGAGCAGATTTTTCCCCGAGGTCCGGACCAGATTGGTTCGGACCGGTGACCGAATTTTTTAAATAAAAAAATAAAATCGGACCGGACCGGAATTGGAACCGAATTTTTCAAAAATTCCAGATCGAAACTCAGACCAATTGGATCCAGTCCGGACGGGACCTTGCACACCGTTGGCGTTGCGAAACCCATTTTTTTACTGGGGCGATGGTGGACTAAAATCCTTATATTTTATAATATAAGTGGTATTTTTTGGCATGTGCAATAAAATCCTATTATCGATAGCTTAAAAAAGTTCCATGGAGTTTTAGTTGTCAAACACGTGACTCCCATAACTAAGTTGAAATTAACCATTACGCTGACACATGGTATCGTTATAAATAGGGGTGTAATCAATCTCTAAACGAGCGATCCGAGTCTGCTTAAGATCGGCTCGTTAAGGATTTCGAGCGGAAAATTCTGCTCGTGTTCGGTTCGATCTGCTCGCGAGCGGCTCACGAGCGGCTCGTTAATCTAAATCTTTTTTTGGTATTGAATTCCTAATAATGTTGTCCTAATAAGTAAATTATAAAATTACTTAAGACAAATATAATAATAGTTACTAACACAATCTTAAAATTAACACCTAAAATAAAACAATCTTATAAATTATACGACAACATTAACATCTTATAAATAAAATTATACACTTGCATCAAACAAAATCAACACAATATTAAAATCAAACACAATCTTCTAAATTGTGGGACAACTCACAACATCAACATCTTATAAATAAGATCATCTACCTGACCCAAACCTTAATTTATTTGAACTTTTGGTGTAGAAAAGAATGAGAAAAAATAATAATAATGAAAAAAAACGAAAAGTTTAGTACTAATATGATTTTGATTCTAATGAGTATTTTGGTTTGGTTTGTTAAATGGATTGTTGGGTTTGGTAAATTAGTTTATTTAATGAGTTTAACATGGATAATTGGATAGAATATTCAGGTTAATCAAATAATTGGATATAGTAGTAATCAGGTTTCGAGCGATAATTGAGTGAGCATCGAGCGAGTATCGAGCGAGCAGGGTCTGCTCGTGCTCGGCTCGTTACTAACCGATCCGAGCAATTTCGAGCAAAATCAGAGCAAAATCGAGCGAACATCGAGCGATCTATCGATCCCAAGCAGAACTTGACAGTCCTAGTTATAAATGTCAGTTTAATAAATAATACTATTTTTAATAGGGACTCCGGACTTGTAAGTTACATGACGCAAATGGTACCGAAAGTTACGCATTTCTAACCACCGCCAACACCCCAATGTCAATCGATTTGTTAGTTGGAAAAATCATTCTATTGGGACAAATATTTAAAAAAAACTCCAACTTGCCCAACTTCAGTTAGGGATTTTTTTAATTAGAAAGAAACTTTTTTTAATAATACAGGCTGATGTTAACAGTGACACATTAGCATATTACGGAATCTCAATGGGGGGCCCCAAAAATGTCCCTTCGGTTGGGTGCCATGACCAGAGGTCGACTGCCTGGTCGTGTGGCGGTGGGTGGAGGACACATTGGTCAATTTTTTAGTTTTAAAATTAGTTTAATTTTCAAAATAATTAGTATTGTTAAATAAAATGATTTTGTTAATTAATTTACTATTTAAACTAAATTTATATTGTTAAATACTTTGATGATAACGTTAATTAATTTGACAATTTTAATTAAAATTTATTTTTTGCTAATGTTTCTTATTTTTTGGTTGATTATTATAATTTAGAGTAGTTAGAAATAGTAATTATTAGACATAAATAATTTAAAAAACAACAACAAAAATTTCATTAGGAAGATAAAAAATAACAACTCTTATTTTCTCTTATGTCGAGATCATCCGATTCTGCAACTAACTTTTTCTTTATTTTTTCTCCAAGGTTTGTTAGCGAGGACTTACTTGTCATCAACCATTCAAGTTTCTTCATTTTCTGTTGTTGTGTGATGATTTTTTTTTGTCTTCATGCTTCTTACATTTGACAACGATACGACCGAAATGATGAATGAAAATGTTTTCTTAATTTCGTATTTTTTATTCTCACCATTAATTATTGTAATGACGTTTTAATATTTAAATTTTTTTGAGTTTTATTTCCTACTATTTATATTTACTTATAAAAAGTTATTGTAAATACAATAAGTTAATTAATTGATTATTGTTGAAAATTGTAAATAAGGGAAAAAGAAATGATGTAGAAGAAAGAAAGTACTGATTTGACAAGTTTGACATTTATTAGTGAATCATAGTTAAACAGAGAATGTTGTTAAGCGATAGAATTTTTTTTGTGAAAAGAGATAATACTGATGTGACAAGAATGACATTTATGAAAATGTAGATGACCATAAAATGAAATAAAGGTCAATTTGAGACACCCAACTTTTGAGTCTGGATTCTCAAAAGTTATGTTGGAGAGATGGATGAATTTTGAGTTTTTCAAAGTTTTTGACGTTCGAGAATTATTTTTCGGTTTTTGATATTAGAGTTTGTATTTTTTTTTTGCTTTATGCATTTTAGGTACCCTTTAGGTCATCCTTAGCGGGGTCATCCATTTCAATGAACCCTGACGAAACGTCAGCGGTCATCGCCCGGGATGTCGACCGCGCACAACCCGGTTAGGCAGGTTTTTTTTGTTAATTTTTGTTTTGTTTTTAAAAAAATCAATTTTAATCTTTTTTTATTTTTATTTTTTAAAATATGTTTTGTAATTATTTTTATTTTTTAAAATTTTTAATTGTTTTTTTTATTTTCAAAAATCGACCCCTAGATGATGTGGAGAAGAGAGCGTATTGAAAAGTTGGGTTATTTTATTCAATAAAAAAATAAAAAAATCAGAAAAATATTTTAAAACAAGAAGATTTAAAAAACAGATTAATAATGATTTAAAAAATACCAATACGAAGATTTATTGGTATTTTGGTTTTTCCAAATAGATTATTATTTTTTGGGTTAAATATAAATGATTTTGGAATAGAATAAAACTTGATAATGAAATTAATGATGTGAAAGAAAGAGAGTGTGATGACCTATGTCATAGTTAGGTGGTGAATAGTGAAGGAAAATGAGGAGATTGAATCATGATGACGTGATAGATAGAGAGAGAAGGTGGATCACCTAGGTCATGACTGCGGATGATCTAAATATGTCAAACACTAGTATAAGTTGTTTGAGATGTATTTTTAAAATTTGATGTCTCATTTTGCGGAAAAAATAACCATCTATTTAAATGTTATATATTGTTAGTTTTTGATCTTTCAACCCAAGTCAATTAAGAAAACTTTCTCAATATAATTTTCAAAATTTAATAAATATTGATATTATTCATCTTTGTGTCATTGTAAAACATACCTATATTACTGCAAATAAAGAGGGTATAAGACAATAACAAGTTCTCTCTGGAAAAAAACACCAATAATCTTGAAAATTAATAAATAGTATAAGACAATAACAAGTTCTCTCTAAAAAACACCAATAATCTTGAAAAAAAATAAATTAAAATTTATTTAGAAAACCTATTTAAAAAGAATACATGTCAAAAATTTATAGTTTTTTTATAAAAACCATGATCTAATTAACTTTGTTGGGAAATTAAAGTTATTTATGAGATTTTTTACTTATGGATTTAATTTTATTACTTTAGGGGAAAAATGTCCATAAAGTTGATGTCTCATGAAAAAAATGGTTGCAAATAGATTCTTAAACGTCAAAAATTTAATTTGAGACCAAAAGTTGCCTCTCGGAGTTGAGTAAGACTCAAACATAATTTTTCAAACGTACCAAACGTACCCTAGGTTTTACACTTGAAGTCTATAACGAGGGGGCGGTGAGGGACCCACTTGAAGCCTTCACAACTGTCTACTAATGTTTAGGCATATTATGACTTGTATTACTTAATTTCTTCCGGAGACATAGGGCATGTTTGGGTGGTCAGTTTAGCAAACTCGTTTCTCTACGAAACTGATTTGTTGATTGGACAGGTGAAATCAGGTTTTTGTGTGGGAGTTTAACATCTTGTTTGGGTGTGGTTTTGCAAGTATCAACACCAAATATCCTATCAAAGTGAATTTACCATCCAGGACCTGATCGTTCCTCTTCTTTAACCCCCCTTCTCCCCTAATTCATTTGTCCTCACACTCCCATCCACACATCACACTCCTCACACTCCCTTATGTCGTCACACTCCCATCACAGGCAAGATCGCAATCATGTTCCTCCTCCTCAGTGAGTCTGAAGTATCTCCCCCGGTCCCCAGATGTTTTTGTGGTTTCCAAGCCACCCGCGTCTGCGTCGGATCATCGACCGGAGTGGTTCAAGTGCGATGGGAGTGTGGTGCCTCCAACACGAGAGTGAGGAAATCTTTATTTTTTTGCTTACAAACATGACATTTATTTCAGGTATCATCAATTTCAAGTATGACATTAATTTCAAGTATCCTCAATTGATCCTTATGTTGAACAATCTGTTCCTTTTGCACGAACAACCTCCGCTCTCCCTCGTACCGCCGGTTGATCCCAATCCGAAGCTCGACCTTATGCTGAGCTTGTTGGTGTCCTTTGAAAACCGAGTGACCTCGCTGGAGCGTCTGATAGAGGAGGTCTTCCAGCTCCCACGTGGTAATTGTTGGGGTTGTAATTGTTTATAATTTTAATAAGCCACGCCACCACTGTGCACTACGGACTTGGTTAGGCAAGTCCGTATGTAGTCATCAATACAAGAGAGGGTTGTTAAGACAAGAATTTCTACCTCGTTCCTCTCCTCCATAATTTCGTTTAGTTCTTCTTCGTCCATTATAAGGATACAACCGATATGACACCTGATACAACTAAATGATTACCCTTTTATTTTGATCAATGTTAAAATAAGAGATTGTTCAACATAAGTTTTAATTTTTGGGTATTCTAGTTTGAACGAAAGTCCACAACTAATCCAACTAGGAGTTCGATTATAAAGATCTCCCATCACCCCTGAATATGTTAAACTCATAATTAAACTAAGAATATATAGGCTTGATAATGAGTGCCCAATTGTTTTGGAAGCGAATAATTATTTAAATCAATAAGACAACAATATACAAAGTACAGCCGACTGTTTCTGGCAAATGACAATTTTGATTTTCAAGACAAAGAAATGAATTAGTATCAATGCTTACTAACATATGCTAAAGTTTTTCATGTATATACATCATTTGACTTAAATAAAATGCTTAATTTGTGTGTGTGGCAAATTCAACTTTATAGTAACAATTTTGACAAGCAACAACAACTCTTCCGCAACAGATGAGGGATTAAAATAATAAAACAAGATCAAGTGACATGTTTCCAACTTAAAGTTTGAAAGGGTGGAGATTTTTTTTAAAACAACCACCTACGAAATATCACCAGATCTACCTTGCAACGACAACTTGACCAACTTCAATGTATCAATTGGTCGCTCGGAGCCAAAACCGACATCCACCGGACCATGCCGCAAGGAAGAGAGGGTTGGTAGGGGGTATAGTGTCGGATGGGTAGAGCGGACAGGAAAGTGACTTGTTGGGGGTTGCATTCACCAACTTTAATTATTTTGGTGGGATAGGGGAAGACTATTCCTAATTTTTGAATGACATTTTGGGCCTAAAATTGGTGGCATTCTAAGTAAATAAATCAAAACCTGATGGGGTGAAAGGAATGTTTTCGTGTGGGGCTCACGAAAAACTAAAAAAACTATCTCCCAACCGTTTCAAGAATCATGTGAAATATTATGGAAACTTGATTTTGTAAACCAGAGACATTGTTGGAGAAACGGAGAGTGTTTGGGTGACTTTTAGAAACAAATAGTAGTTTTTAGAAAATTCACTATTCAAACCCAAACATCCATATAGGACCATAAAAGCCCCACACACCCAAGCTTTGTAACATTACCATTTAAATTTTTGTTCAAACCGGTAGATCCGATCTAACTAGAGAAACATGTATAATTCAGTTCAGTAATTTCTATTTGTTCTTCTAAGTGTAATATAATAAACTCATTTCAATCTATCATTAAAATAAAAAAAAGTCGAATCTGAATAAAGTTAAAAGTAACGAACAATCATCCTGCCTGTTTTTGTTATAGTATTTGGATACAGATGGAATCACCTATTCTTTTTATTATGCTAATTAAACTGCCAAACTTCAGTTAGGTTAATTAATTTGGTTCCGACATCACCGATACTTCCATAGTGCCCATTCACACCCCTCTGTTTTTTTTGGGGTTCTTAACCATTTCTTTGGGCGTATTATTGGATGTCGTGAAGCACAGATCTCATCTCATCTCGTCTCGTCTCATCTCCACTTCCAGATCTCACACACAGGTCAATCCCATCCCTCTTCGGATCCGATTCCGTTGGTTGACTTGACGTGCGTTCGATTGTCGCCGTTTTCGTTGGATTTCGGATTGATTTATGCGTTTTCCTTTCGAGATCGTTTTTTTGGGTGAGATGATGATTAGATTTGTATGGATTTGGTTGGTCCGATGCGAAGGAAGTTAAGAATTGGATTTCTTGTTTTTTTTTTTTTGAAATGGTGATTGAAATAGGATTTTTTAAAATTTCTTTCGAAATGGTGATTAGAAGGGAAAATCCGGTGATTTGTTGTAAGAATAGTGTTTTTGTGTTGGAGTCGTGTACGCTCTAGATGGAAGTTGAAAATTGGAGTTTTTGTTCTTGCAATGATGGTTGCGTGAGAAAATTGGGTGATTTGTTCTTGGTATGCTAGAAGTGATGGAAAATTTGAAACTCAATTTCCGACTTCCTTGGAATTTATGGTCGGTTTGGTAACAATTTAGGAGAGAATTTGAGAGAAAAAAATGTGTTTCTTTTCTTTTCTCTTGTTTGGTTACCCATTATGAAAAATAAGTTTCTCTCGTTTGATTAACATCTTACGAGAGAAAAGAAAAAAAAAACATTCTAAAATACCAAAATATCATTTTATTTGTATTATACAATAGCATACATCGTTCTACGTTATTTTAATATTGTTCAGAATTATAAATTATTACAAATAAAATATATCCACCAAACCTGAAAATTTGAAGCTATAGAAACTCAGTAATGTTACAACTTACAAACAAAGTAGTATACAAAATATTAAAAAAATAAAGATACAAATTTTTCGGAAATACTTCACATGAACGTTTTTTGTTCTTCGTCTTCCAAAACAACGACGTTTGTTGTAACAAAATATATATTTAGGAATAGATCTTAACCCAAAATTAGTAAATAGGAAACACAGACACTTCTGAATTGTCCGAGTCGTGGCCGTGTCGGACACCGACACTCCTCGGACACGCCTTGGACACGTGTCGGACACGCCTTGGACACGTGTCGGACACGCCAGGTGGCGTGTCCGGGGTAGTTTTGACATTTCACAGTGGTGGACACTCCTCGGACACTCCTCGGACACTCCTCGGACACGGCTAGGACACTCCTTGGTCTCGATTTTGACTTTTTTTCTTCTTCCTCCTTTTCGGTACCAGAATGTTTATATAGAGGGGAAGAAGAAGATAAACCATTGGGTCAAGGAAGTTTCAATACAACGCTTGATAGTAATCATTTTATTAGGTAGTAATATTATTTTATTAGGTAGTAATCAGTTTTATTAGGTAGTAATCAGTTTGTTGTCCTTTAAGAATATGCCTAATAACTACTTTTGTCATGGACAATGAGGAGACAACCTAAAGTAACGTATATTATTTTATTATGAACATTTAACATTTATGAGTAATTATTTTTTTACAAGTATATTATTTTTTATTTATATATTATAATTTTAATGCCGTGTCCATGTCCTACTTTTTAGAAAAATGTCGTATCTTAGTGTCCGTGTCCGTCTCCGTGCTTGTTACTAGTAATATAACAAATTCAAATTCTCAAAATTCGTAATAAATTAAAAAAAATCAAACTAAAAAACAACAAATTGTATTCCAACTCAAAATTTTCAATTGAAAGATTTAAAAAAAATACTACAAATGATTTTAACTCAGTAAAATATTATTTTTTCACTTTCTCTCCATTTCTCTCCAAAATTAGAGAGAAAGTTGAATTGTAATTTTGTATTATAACATTTCTCTCTATTTCTTTTCTTTTCTCTCCTTAAGTCGTTATCCAAACAAGAGAAAAAATCAACTTTTTTTTTTCTCTCCTCAAGTTGTTAACCAAACATACCCTTAGAGTGGAAGCGAGGAAAGTCATTCGCATTGCAATTTTATAAAGATTTGAAACTTACGGAACTTATAGTTCCCAGAATTATCTTAGGTTTTTCTGCAGACTAATAACCAGAAAACCCTTCTAGAAGTCAGTTCCCCCACTTTCAAGTTGAGTTCCTGCAAACCAATAACACCTTGAGGTTGGTTGTTTTACTGTTGGAGTTGGGTGTGATCCTTATGGAAGGTTGTAACTGGATTGTTTGTGGTTAGAAGTGGACTAGTTTAGAACTTAGCACCGTTGTGATCGTTGCTGGCTGAGCTGTTGCTGTGTGATTAGCTCTTCTCCTAGATATTTGATGGTGGTTCAAGTAGCGTAGGCACCGCAATTTCAGGAGTGCTCCCTCAGAGATACTTTTAATATGTGTTTTTCAGAAAAATCGTCAGTTGAATTGCTAAGGCTTGAAATCAGTTTAATTAGGATTTTAGCTAATCATCCTCCCTGAGTTTAAATCCGGACTCAAGAGCTTAAAAGTTTCTGTCTAGGTAAGGAACTTAGATTGGTTCTGAATTTATCAGTTTTGTAAAGGCACTTCTTCGAGCTAGTAGGAGGCAATACTTACATGTCTTTCAGGGGACATTTCTGTAAGGCACACTAACTCTCAGCAGTCGACCTATCTTGTCTATTGAGTATTAATTCCCAACCTATCTGTTGAGGGAATTACCACTGTGGGGTCAACATTAATGTAGATGTTGAGGTCATCTGAAGTATCCTGTTAGCTGGAGTATTTGGATCAAGGGTATACATGGGTAATTGAGTGTCTGTTTGTTGTATAATAGATTTTTCTCGTAAGTTTTTGGAATTTAGACAGAGATCATAGTTTGAACCTTGTTGGAAAGGGGTTACTATGCAGAATTGAATAGGTTTATCTATTCCTTTTGGATTTTGCCATCAATCTATCAACCTACTATTGATATGAAAATGACCAGTTGGATCATGCTATATTAGAACAAAAATCGTATAGCAGAAACTGAATGTATTTATTGTAAAAGATAATTTCCTTATATTCAACCAGTTAACTAATTTTGGGTTCTTTTGTGATACAACATTTAGGGTTCAATTTGAGGATAAAATTTGGATATGCGTCCAGAAAGCAGTCAAAACATGGATCTTGCTTCGTTAATATTTCCGAAATATAAAACCATTTATTAATTGTGTTTTTTGGGGGAGATGTTTGTTTATTGTTATGTATACAAGAAAATAGAACCTCATGTTTGTCCAAGAAGCTAACTTGCAAATATTTGATCTCTTGACTTAAACGTTGAACTCACATTTTGTTTAATAAAAATTATCAATTGGTTTAAATGCAGAGTTCAGCTTGAAAACCACTTTATATGTGATTGTGTCATTGTTCTTGATTACCAAATAGTAATTGGGCCTTGTTTTGTCTCTTAGTTATCATGATTCTGAGAGTTATGTAATAGAATATATTAATCAATAGCGAAAACAATAATTAATTACAACATTACAGGACAGTAAGGTCATTGAGCTTGTGGATTCATTTGGTGGATTTCTGGGTCACCAGAAGCTTGAACTCACATTTGGATCATGTGGAAGTTTAAGACATTTGTTAAAGAGTCTGCTGGACTAGAAGGCCGGACAATTGATGTTGGCAGTCTTAAGATCCATGTTCGAAATGCCATTGCTGAAGGGGGTTTCTCCTGTGTGTACCTTGCTCATGATGCCACACACCAATCAAAGCAGTACGCATTAAAACACATAATCTGTAATGATCAGGAATCACTAGATCTTGTCGGTAAGGAAATTTCAGTGATGAAACTTCTCAAAGGGCATCCTAATGTTGTGACACTTGCTGCAAGTAATATATTTGATATGGGCCGGAGAAAGGAAGCTTTACTTGTAATGGAATTTTGTGAGAAGTCCTTAGTCAGTGTGATTGAAAGTAGAGGAGCTGGTTATTTCGATGAGAAACAAATCCTATTAATTTTTCGAGATGTTTGCAATGCAGCGTTTGCTATGCACTGTCAATCACCACCAATTGCTCACAGGTACGAGGTGTTACTTATCATTTCTTAATGAATGATATTAAAAACGATAGTGTTGATGTCATGCTACCGAGAAGTAAACTTCCTTGTTCCAATTTTTGATTTTCTTACACATGCTCATTCTAGCCTCTGTGCCCGTTGCACAAGATATTTTTTTGGAATTTTTTTAACAGTATAAACTATAAAGCACTCCACATTTCCCAATAAAATTTAGTTTGGAGACTTCATGACCTTTTTTATATGTTTTCATGCTACTTTTGGTTTTCTATGAACATAAGATCATTAAGGGGGGTTTGTGCCGGCGGATTCCGAGGGAAACCAACGGAAAGGAAGAGAAATACTGTTTGACCCCGTGGAGGGGTCTTGTTTGTGCACTCCTGGGAATCTATGTTTGGTTTCCGTTGGATTCTGTGGTATGTACAAAATTTTATTTGAGTTTTCTCAACGTTTATGGTCGGAAAGCAACGGAAACCAAACTTTTTCGGTCGACCGTCAACCATTTGGTCCACCGAAATGATTTTAACGGACGACCAAACACATTTCGGTCCACCGGAATTCATAACATGAATGACTAGTTTGGATGACCGAAATTAATTCGGTCATCTGTTTTTAGAAGTCAATGGAATTCACTGGAATTCTCATTTTGGTTGACTGAAAATTGTTCGGTCATCCGTTTTTGGTATCCAAACTGACCCAAAATTATTTGTCAAACATGCACAAACAACATAATTCAGTCAGAGGGAAACTGTTTTTCACTTAATTCTATTTTCCTCTGCTTTCCGTTTGACTTCGAAAATCATTTTCCAGAGCTTTCTGCGCCATTAACACCCTCTAAGTGTATACATGTCTACATCTAAGGTCATGTTTGGTTCATCGCTAGGAAGCACGAACACTTTTGAATGGTCTTCATGTCCGAGTCGTGGTCGTGTCGGACACCGATACTCCTCGGACAAGCCTTGGAAACGTGTCGGACACGACAGGTGGTGTGTCTGGGGCAGTTTCGACATTTCGCAGTGGTGGACACTCCTCGGACACGGCTAGGACACTCCTTGGTCTTCATTTTGACTTTTGACCTTTTTTTCTTCCTCCTTTTCAGTACCGGAATGTTTACATAGAGGAGAAGAAGAAGATAAACCATTAGGTCAAGGAAGTTTCAGTACAACACTTGAAGTATATTATTTTATTGGGTAGTAATCTGTTTGCTGTCCTTTAAGAATAGGCTCAATGACTACTTTTGTCATGGACAATGAGGAGGCAACCTGAAACAACATATATTATTTTATTATGAACATTTAACATTTATGAGTAATTATTTTTATACAAGTATATTATTTTTTATTTATATATATTATAATTTTTAATTATAATTTTAATGTCGTGTACGTGTCCCACTTTTTAGAAAAATGCCGTATCCCCGTGTCTGTGTCCCGTGTCCGTCTCCGTGCTTCTTAGGTTCACCGTAATCAAGAGTGTAATATAATATGATTATATTTTTTTATTTAATTCCATTATTTGCTTGAGAAATTGTAGGTTTTAATCTGCTCAATCAAATTACGAAGGTAATCCAATTACATTACCATATAATCTACTTGTTTCACTGTAGAATCTACTTATTACATTGGGATTCACATAGTGAATTCCAACTTACCAAATGATGTAATTTTATTACAAGGAATTCAATTTATGGGAATGTAATCTAATTACACGGAATTGGATTCGATGCTTTCTAATTGCAGTGAACAAAACATGCCCTAAGTGTAGATTGATCCTTGTTTTCTTAGGAGCTTATGATAAGGTTCACTGGATGGGGTATTTTCTGTTTGTGTCCTTTCACACTTCAATAATAAAATATTACTATTTTCCAGTTCAACAAATGTGTTTACGTACTATTATTTACTTTCTGCTGCAGCCCTTATTTAGTCATTTTTCATCCTCCCTTATGAATGGGGTTTTTACCAATTGGGTTGTTCAACTAGTTTAGTTGCCTTTTATATGTGACATAAATGTCAAAAGAATATCTTCCCCTACTTGGATCTCAAAGGATGTGGTTTGCAAGTAACTTTATTTGCCATATTGTTTCTCTTTTGAATCGATCCAAATGATTTTTTTTGTCTAGTAAACTTCTGACTAGATGACCATATTTCATAGGGACTTGAAAGCTGAAAATGTTCTCCTTGGACCTAATGGAGCTTGGAAATTATGTGATTTTGGTAGTACATCAACCAATCATAAGTGCTTTGACAAGTCTGGAGAGATGGGTATTGAAGAAGATAACATCAGGAAGCATACCACACCTGCTTACAGAGCTCCTGAGGTTGTACAGTAATATTGGATTGTTGTAGGGCCAATCAACATTATTAAGGTGCTTTTCTTTTCATATTTATCACCTGTCTCCTTTTCTCAATTGCAGATGTGGGATCTTCTTAGGAGAGATGTTCTTAGTGAAAAAGTAGATATCTGGGTAAGAATGACAGATCCATCAGTTGCGCATTTTATTTGTGAGATGGGGGTCTGGGTTTGCATGTGAATCTTTATGACTTGTTAGACGAAACAATAGGATTTTGGAATATTTAACTTATGCAACCATAAAAACAAGATTTGGGAATAATAAGTGAAAGTTCAATGCTAACATAACATCAGTATACTATACTTGCTGTGATGTGTAACAATAAGAATTAATTGGAAATTTATGCTAATCCAATGCATTTATATGATGCAAAAGGTGATTCACCAGGTTAGCACTTGATGAATGCGCAATCATGAGCTTGTGAGGGCATCACACAACATGAATAATGTTTTAGCTAAATTAATAAATGTATCTTGTCTGTCAACTATGCTTATATAAAATACAATAAATTTGTGAATTTTTGCCCTGGAAAGCAGTGGAGTACAAATTGCATATTTGTTGCGTCTGTTTGTGTGAGTATTGTCAGTTTAACTCTGTAGATCGATTAGTATATACACTTTTATAACTAAATACTGGCAACTTTATGCAGGCTCTTGGGTGTCTTCTGTATAGGATTTGCTATTTTAAATCTGCATTTGATGGGGAGTCCAAGCTGCAAGTCTTGAATGGAAACTATCGTATTCCAGAGCTGCCAAAATACAGTTCTTCCTTAATAGACCTGATAAAAGACATGCTTCAAGACTCTCCAGATGCCAGACCAGACATAACGCAGGCAAGCGCTTTGCTTGATTGGCCATTCATCTCCATGAATCTAGGTTAGTTTTATATGTTGCATACTAGTTAAGTCTTAACGAGCTTATCTTTCTATTGATACTGGTTTCTTTTGCAGGTGTGGTTTCGTGTTAATTTCCAACTTCCTGAAGAGTTGCAGAAGGAGACACCTGATGGTACTTCTTCCACGGCATTTCCTGATTTACAGAAGCCAACTCTGAATGTTCATGATGAAGGTGGGGATATTTCAGATGCTTTAAGCACCTGGTGGTAACATCTTTTACCAGATTCATTGCCTCTCTATTGCTTCATGCAGAGAGTTTTATAAATGGATTTCATTTTAAGAAGCACTGATACATGTATCTGCATTTGTGGGAGTGCATGTGTTTGTGTTGCATGCTTATACTCTTGTTTTAGACCTTTTCTTTGTTAAAGCTATGAGAAAAAAATCCGTACCTGATTGCATCTGATGTAATAGGTAATTCAGCAAGTGCCAGGACTCACCCGATGCCAAGAAGATCTCCACCACCCCCACCATCAATAGAACATGTTCAAGATACATCATCTCAGTTTCTCGAGAAACGACCGCCAAAAACTTCACTTGGTGTGTCAAATGTCAATGGGCATGGTGGCTCCGTAGGTGCATTTTGGGCTACAGAACATGCACCAGATACACAGGTTATGGAGGACAGAGAACCAGTTTTTGATGAAGAACCACCGATACAGAACTCTTCAAAGCACAATCAGCAGAATTTTGGAAGAACTAATCCAACTGGAGAACAGCAAATGAGACAGCAACCAAAAATGTCTGATTGGGCAAATTCACTAAAGAACTCTGTTGATGGCTCTAAGGGGGATTTCGAAATTAGATTTGATAATGATGACAGTTTTGGGAAAACAAAGATATCATATTCTGAAAACCAGAAGATTAGAGCATCACAATCAGAGAATAGTAACAAGTTCCAAAACGAGAGTTTCAATACTTTTGTTGCTGATTTTGACACCAGCAAGCTTAGTGTGCAAAATAATTACATTAGCGATAGCAGATCCACCAAGGAACTTGAGACTGAAGTGGAGAAACTGAAGGAAGAATTGAAACAATCTAATTTGGAGAAAGCTGAGGTTACATCAAAGTATGAAAAACTATCTGCCATTTGCCGTTCCCAGCGACAGGAAATTCAGGAACTGAATAAGGCTCTTGCAGCACTAAACCAGTCACCTACCAAAGATGTTTTGAAGATGCACACCACTTCAGAGATTGTGCATCCTGCCAATCGGGTATTTCCTTCATTGCGATTTAGCTCTTTTACAAGTTTTTCTTTCATTACATCCTCAGATTAAGTTGATATTTGTGTATGTTTCTAATCTGTACTTTCATGCCACAGCCAAGGGACAAGATTGAAGGATCAGTTTTAGAACTGAACCAAGGAATTTTCTCTAGTGCCTCGGCATCAGAAAGCCCAGACTCAAAATCATGGCAGCCTTTTGCTGAAGAACCAAAACCACGACCCACGTCGAAAAGCAACCACCCCAAATCGGTAAGGACCACCAGCCGCCACAACAAACCAACCACCTCAAGTGGCACAACTGACTCCTGGGGCTTCGGTCAGGATAATTTTGGTGCTTCCCCTCCAGCATCTCAACCGCCTGCTCAAGCCAGCAATTCTCAACCATTAAGCATCAAAGAGGTGAAAAAAGTGGAGCGGACTCAGCCTGGTGGATGGGCTGGTTTCTAAAGAAATCACTTGAATTATCAAGAAGAATAGTAATCTTTTGCTGAAATATTCTGCAATGACTGTGGATTGTGTTTGTTTGGTTTTTAAGTTGTTTCGGCAGCATCTGGTGTATATGTGAAAAATATGTAATATTGCTATTGATAAACAAATGTTGTAGTAAATATTGGAAGAACCAGTTACCTATTGATTTGTGCTTTCGTCTTGTTTTTTTCCGGAGCAGATAACTATCATGTACCAGAACAAAAAGGTACATAGTTATCTACAATATTTTGGTTCTCAATTATTGGGTAAATGTAGAATCTTGAATAAAAGACGCAATAGTTTATATATATACATAGAAAGTTTAAAGTAAGCCCGGGACTTACTTAAGCTTTAGCAAGTCCTCTGCGCCAAACGTAATGAGCATTAGTACAGGGGTTCGTAACTGTCGACTTGTTGGCACCATCCTTTCCGGGAGTGAAGGGGTTCCCAAGCTCTGATCGCTTATCTTGAAGGGCTCAGGCCACCATGATCGCCGCACGAGTAGATGAAATGAAAAGAAGAAAGGATTCGAGCAACTCATTAAGGCCATTACTAACGGGGGGTCATCCCCCCGCAAGAACGGTCATCAACGCTCGGGTCATCCAGACCCGGACGTTGGTTAATTTTTTGTTTTCGTTTTTTTAAATTTGCTTTAGATGTTAGGTTTATTTATTTGTTGGAGATGTTGGGTTTAATTTTTATTTGGTTTAAATATTTTGGGGAATTATTTCGTAAATAGTTTGGTATTAAAACTATATTAGCACACTTAGATTGAAATGAAACTACATTACACCGCTTAATTGAAATTAAACTAGATTTACAACGCTTAAACAGACACCAAAGAACGCATTCGTGAAAAAAGCAGGCATCTCGCCCTCAAATATGACTTGATCGAGCACATATGATAACGATTCGGGGGAGCCTCAAATTAATTTTTTTTAGTAGTATGCATTTTCATTTTAATGAAATTGAGGTAATGTAATATTTTATTGTATTGCGCTACGTACAATGGTTTAAATAAATATGTATTTTTTCTTTTTTATTGATAAAAATAATTATTTGCTAATATGTATCGGCAACCATACATGATGGTCCAATCTACATATATTCCACCTACATAACTATTTTGTACCTCCATTGTTGTTACATTCGAATTCAATCAAGAAAAATGACTTCACCACATACTAAGTTCGGATAAGGAAAGTCTAGACTGTCAGCACATGCTACTTGTTTTTATTCATAACATCCACATCTAAATATAGAATTTGATAATTCCAGATCCGTTGGAAAGATAATGCAAATGATCCAAGTTTCTCTTATGACTTGCCAAATGTTGATGATACAAGGGTGAAAAACGTGTGAAGACATATCGTATTTGGAAACTGGACAATCGAGACATCATCAATAATGTTTGCATATCTCTCTCATCCGATATCCAAATAAGGAGATTCAAGACTCATTACAAAGAAGATTTGGAGAAACAAAACCTTGATATTTTACAAATTTCCAAATTAAGAACCTAATGAGCTCATAAAGGTGTGGAAGAGTGGTGAGTTGAGAGAACAACATAAACGAGTTATGTCGTCTTTTCCACCAAACGAGTTGTGTCGTTTTTCCACCAAGCGGAGTGGGACGCACCAGTCCCGTGCAGGACACACCAAATGAACAACGAGCTGGGTCGTTTTCACCAAACGAGTTGACTTGTTTTCATCAAACGAGTTGGGTCATTCAGTCGAAACGAGCTGGATCGTTGCAACTTAATTAACAATTTGGCTCGTTTAAAAAAATGCTTCTCTGTAAGGCATGAAACAATTTGTTGTACATGAGACAACTTAATCAACAATATACAGACACATTGAATCAAAAACAAGTTGTAAAAATCACTAAACAAGCTGGGTTGTTCTACCAAATGAGCTGATTTGTTTTCAACAAATGAGTTGAACGACTTGGATCGTTTTCACCAAACGAGCTGAGTCATTTTCACCCAACAAGCTGGGTTGTTCTACTAAACAAGATCATTTTTTCCACTGAATGAGTTGGTTCATTTTTTCCACGAAACACCCTGGGACGCAACAGTCCCGCGCATGATGCACCAGTCCCTTCGCGGGACAATTCCGTCCCTACGCAATCAACATCAAATAAGAAAGTTGAGATAAGGAAAGTATGGACTGCCAACAAAAGCCATTTGTTTTATGTAGGATCTACTAGCCTCTAAACTTAGTCTAAATGTGGGGGTGAATGGACTAATTAAGGTTTTAATAGAACTTTGCCAAATTAAAAGATAATACAATAACTAGTAAAGAGAGAGAACAAACAAACTACTACTCCGGATGTATAGAGGTTTGGATCCAACCACCAGATCCTAGTCCTCTCTTACGAATTGTTCTTACTCGAGCAACTTCGCGTCCTCCACTAATCCGATCTCCGTTGCGGGCCGAGATTACGCCTTTACACCACAAGCTTTGCGAACACCCTCGCCTAGCTTGGACCACCTTTTCACAATCCGAGAAGAGCTTCACTCCGGAAGCTTGTACAACTCTTGAAGACTAATACTTCAACAACTAATCTTAAGCAGTTGAAATGAATGATGCAATCTATGGATGATGATTTCAAGTGAGAAGATGTGAGCACAAGGGTTTAGAGCAATTTGAGAGTAGTAATGAGATTTTGAGCTTAGAGAAAGATTGATGGTCTTGTATGAGTGTTCTCAGCTCTATTTATAAGCTCTAAACAAGTTCTAGCCGTTGGGATTGAAGTGATGAAAAAACGTGCAAGAAAACACAATTCAGAAAGTGACAGGACACATTTCTGGCGACGAACGGTCGACCGGAATTAGGCAGTGCTCGGTTCGGTCGAGCGAAGACGCTAACGGTCGTTCCTATTTGGCTATAACTTAAGTGATCGGTCGAACGGTTTGGAATACCAGTTCGACCGAAAAAAGACAGTAGGACTGGATCTGGAAAAGACATAAATATCGGTCGACCGTAAGAAGCATTTCGGTCGACCGGTTGACATGTTGGATTTTAGACACGATAACAACAAGTGTAATTGGTCAAACCAAGTGAGTTTATAGTTCGACCGAAAATGCCCAGTAAGAATGGGACTGGGAAGAATCAAGACGCGGTCGACTGTTAAGGAGAATTCGGTCGACCAGAAGACCAAATCCAAAATAAGGTTAGTTGGGAAAATGTGTATACGACCGTTGGAGTATACGACAAGTATAACGGTCATATTTAATACAAATACGGAAAACAATCGGTCGAACAGATATGAAGTTTTGGTCGACTGGAAGTCTTCCTAACGGGACACGTGTCGACAATTGATAGGCTGAAGGATTTGAATAGGGTAAAATAATTTCTCACTCGACAAGGTGAGACGGTCGAACAAACCAATTGTTTCGGTCGACCGATTTCTGACAGTCAAACAAGATTTGATGAAACGGTCGAACGGAGTGCATATGACGGTCGACCTATTTAAGACAGGCAAACCAAATAGAAGGCACGGTCGAACGAGAAATGAATATGGGTCGACCGTTTTGGACAGATTACGTTTTCTGGGAAGGTCTGTTGAAATTCGGTCGAACCAAATGGTTCTACCGATCGACCGTTTTAGTGCAATTTTCCGGTTCTACGATTCTAATGAGTTTAGATGATTTCCTATTGAAGTCCAGGATATTTGAAAAGTAGTGTGAGATTTCTATAGTTATCCTAAGTGATGTGTAATGCAATGAAACAAAGATTTCAAGTGCCAAGTTACATTTGTGGCCTAAATACATGGAATTTAAACCTAGCTACTCTTCAATCTTCATCTTTAATTTAACTCAAACTTGATTCCTGAAACGTTAGATAATACACGTATATGCAAGCAATGATATTTGAATTGACACATGTTTTTATTGATATGCTGATTAATTATCAAAACGGATTAACGATTATTAGCCAAAAAACCAATAATCTCCCCTTTTTGATGATGAGAACTTATCAATCTAAATACATGTTTACATTTAATTTTTATCATTTACAATCAATATCTAAAGCTCCCCCTATCTTATAGCCCCCCTTATCTATAAGCATGTATATATTTGTCCCCCTATGGCATAATCAAAAAGTCTCATGAGATAATATGACAAGCGATGTAAGCATAGTCATGAGATAAAGTAACGGAAGCGAAGTAATTAAGACAAAAATATATGAGAGACAACAATAAACCATGCATTCAACTTAGAATCCAAAACAAACATCAAAGGCATCATCGAAATCAAATAATACAATAGGTTCAAAGCAAAATACAACAATAAGCCAAAGTTTGAAACAACAACATCATAAACCAAAGTACAACGACAAAACGAAACACACGCTCCACAAAACCAACATCGAATCACCCAAGCCTCTGACCATGCAGCAGGAGGAGAGAGAGAGAGTCAAGAGAAGCTTCAATCCGGCCGAGCTGCGCAGATGTGGAGGCCTCAAACGCATCGAAACGAGCATTAGAGGATGCCTCAAGCGCATCAAATCGAGCAGAAGTGGAGGCCTCGAAAGAGTGAACCTGATCCGATAGTTGCTGAAATCGATATTGATAAATGGAAGAGGAAGAGGACCACTGCCCTTGAGCCCATGCTGCAGAGTCTCCCTCACCCCACCAGGAGCTGGAATCATGAGGGACATGACGAGGCATCCACCTCGGATCTCCGGACACCTCGTCTTCTTCTTCTTCTTCTTCTTCTTCTTCTTCTTCTCCTTCTTCTTCTTCTTCAGAATTATCGTCTGATTCCTCAGCAGAGGAATGAGGTGGAGAAGAAGGAGGAACATACTTCATATTTGAGAGGATGGTCTTACAAATGGGAAATTTGTAGACCAAGGAAGGATATTGCTTCACATCGATTTGCCAATGTTTAAACACCGCAGTGAGCCACAATGGATAGGGAAGGTAGGAGCCACTACGATGAGTCATATGCAAAATCATAAAAGTTGGCCAATCAACCAAGATTCCTTTGTAGAGACAGTAAATGTACATGAGTGCCATGTTAGAGATCTCATTTCGATGACCAAATTTCGGAAGAAGGTTGTATGAAACGATTTGGGCAAGGATACGAGGAACGGGATGTAATAGTGAGGCATTGTGTTTGTAACGATCGTTCACTAAAGGTGGTGGAATGGCATATAAATCAGTGACAATTTTTGTAAGTTCGGTGTTTGGAAGAGCACCGAGAGGATACTCAAGGTAAATGTGGGTGCCCCCCCCGAATCTAAATGAAGAGCGTCAGACAATAGGGCGGGGGTAACACTAAATTCCTTGCCATTGATCATGGTGGTTAGAAAGTGATGATTTGGGACTTTACGAAGATTGCAATAGAATTGTTGGACTAGGAATGGATAATATGATTTAGATGCAATTTTTGTGAGTAAAAAAGTTAGCCTATTTGCATCTAATAGAGGTTTTAACGAAAATGAAGTGAAGTCCGCTACCTCAACCTTGCAACAAGGGATGACGTTGGCAACAGAGAAGTTTTTGTCCCAAGCTTGTTGATCGACATCATCAAGGGGGAAGAAGTGAAGCAAATGTGGTACCGGAGAAGCCGGAGCACGAGAGGAGGAGGGTTGTGCATCTTGTTTCTTCTTTGAGCGACGCTCGGTAACCCCTTCTTGACTGGGTCGTTTCTTGGAGATAGTTATCTTTGAGCGAACCATTGTGGATGAGGATGGTGGAGAAGGAAGAAGGTTGTCGGAGGGAGTCAAAAGATGGACGAAAAAGCGGAGGAGGACGGCTGGAGATTGCTGGCGGTCGACCAGAATAGGAGGGACGACACCTAAGGTTTGAAAAGTGGAAGGAGAAGAATGAAGAGAGAAGCCTCGTAAAAGCCCTAATATGTGCTGAAACGACACGAATGGTCGACCGTTCGCATGTCCCGGTCGACTGGCGGGTTAATTGTTTTTAAAACCCACGACCGCACAACCACTGGTCAAAATCGGTCGGACGAGAATTACGAAACGGTCGACCGAGAGCAAAAAATGGAATACTAGGGCACCTATTGGGGCATTTGGATCAGACCAAACAAAGATAAACGGTCGACCGTAAAAGGAGTTTCAAAGAACGTGAAAGTACTGCCGATTTTCGGTCGGACGTAAATGAGATAAACGGTCGAACGAAACAAGGAGTTTCAAAGAACGTGGAAGTATTGTCGATTTTCGGTAGGACGTAAAAGAGGTTGTCGGTCGACTGAAAGCGGGAGTGAAACAAGGAAAGCTGCTAGGTTATTTTCGGTTGGACAAAAACACACACCCAGTCGACCGAAATAACTATACGGTCGTCCGTAACTCAGAAATGGTTTGACCGGACACTTAAGTGAACTTAAGTCAGATCGACCAAACGAGAAACGGTCAAACGAAGTAGAATAAGTGGTCGACCGAAACACATCAGGGAAAACCAAAAACAACACATCAAGCAACCGGTCGACCGAACACCATAATGTGGTCGACCGAAGGAGAATTTTTTTTAAAACTGGTTGGAGAAACAGTAATCCGGTCGAACGAAACTTCATTTCGGTTCGATCGAATAAAGTCTGAGAAGCACAATTTTGAAAAACACCCAATAAATCTGCAAACATTTGGAAAGAAACCTCAACCAAGTAGCAAATTTCGAAAGAGATGCATGATATATCCAAGTTATATGTCATTTAAGTTGCACATGCCTAGATGTAGCCTTATATGAAAGAATTGATCAACGTTTAAAGGTTTTGTGAAGATGTCCGCAAGTTTATCATTTGTGGGAACAAATACAAGCTTAATGTCTTCTTTTGTTGCATGATCTCTAAGAAAATGATGTCTAACCTCAATGTGTTTAGTTCGAGAATGCAATATGGAATTTTTCGAAAGATTTATTGCACTAGTGTTATCATAAAGTATAAGAGTAGGTTGAAACTCAAGTTTCAAGTCTTTGAGGGTTTGCCTCATCCACAAGACTTGTGCATATGCACAACCGGTGGCAATGTATTCGGCCTCGGTTGTCGACAATGCAACATTATTTTGTTTCTTACTAAACCAAGTGACAAGCGATTTTCCCATGAATTGGCAAGTGCCACTAGTACTTTTATGATCTAAAATGCAACCGGCATTGTCAGTGTCCCTATAAGCAACAAGATCAAAAGCCCTAGTCTTGGGGTAAAATAAACCAAAATCTTGAGATCCTTAGAGATAGCAGAAAATACGTTTTAAAGCATTGAAATGAGATTCTTTTGGACAAGCTTGAAAACGAGCACATAAACACACGGAAAACATAATATCCGGATGACCAGCGGTAAGATAAAGCAAGAATCCTATCATACCTCGATAATTCTTGATATCCACCTCCTTGCCATTTTCATCTTTGTCCAACTTGGTGCTAGTGCTCATGGGAATGTTGTGTGGCTTGCTATCTTCAAGACCAAAGCGTTTTAAGAGTTCTCTTGTGTACTTTGCTTGGTGTATGAAGTTCTCATCTTTAGTTTGCTTAATTTGGAGCCCGAGGAAGAAATTTAGTTCACCAATTAAGCTCATCTCGAACTCCCCCCTGCATAGACTTGGACAATTCTTTGCAAAGACGCGGGTTACTTGCACCAAATATTATATCATCAACATAAATCGGTACCACTAGTAAATCATGATCATAAGTTTTAACAAAAAGAGTGGTGATGAGAATTAAATTTATACCACAAGTGCACGGCGTCAATGAAGACGTGACAAATACGGGTCGAACACAGGGAGGGAGAGATATTGTTATTTTGTGATTTACGATTAAGGAAAGAAAGAGAGAGTAATATGTTTGGTTTGAGATTTTTGGTTTTTAATTAATTTCTGAAGCAAGAACAACAAAAACAAATTAAAAATAAAGTAAAGATGGACGAGAGTCCAGTGGGTGGAGGTTTAGATATCGGGTTTAGATTAGAGAATTCTGAAACTTATAATAAATCATATTAGTTATAAAGCATTACATGATAAATGACTCAACATAAACTCAAGTAATCAAAATATACTAACACGAAATTAAAATAATAACTTTATTCTTCTTCTCATCACCCTAAATCCGTCACCCCCACCTTTTGGAGAGAGTCAGAAACTCATGGATGGAGGGAAGGAGAAGGGGTCCTAGAGAAACTACAAAAGAAAACTAAAAACAAGAAATAAAAGAACAGAATTTTATTACTAAAATATGGAACAATAACTAAGACCCTTTACAACAACGTTTCAGGACTATTTATAGCCGATACAAGGGACCTAAGTATAAAATAAGAAATTACATGTGTCAAGACACGACTGGACAAAATCCGGAGCCACGGATTGCAAGGGGTGGGGCGGAATCGCCGCATTTTACATGTATGGTGCGGCGGAATCGCCACACTTTTGACTCAGATTTAATCCAGATTTTTCGTGTGTGTTTATGGTATGATTTAGCTGTCCTTTGCGCGTCTGGATTGATTCTTTCCTTTCTTTTGAGCTCCGACTTTATTTCTTCATATATTTGGAGATCCAAATTGATTTTTCTTTAGAACTTCTCCAAAATAATAAAAGCTACTCGTAATTTGCAGTTGGGTCCTCGTCTTTTTGCAATTAAGTCCCTGACTACTTTTGTGCTTAAGTTCTTGACCTTTTTGTAATTAGGTCTTTGAATGCTTTTATGCTTGGATGAACTTCCATTTGAATCCCAATAATCTTGACTTGGTCTTTATGATAGAAATGAGGCTCTTGCACGCATTTATGCTCGGGATATGGGTAATTTGCATTTAGGTCCCTGTATTATGTAAATAAGTCTGAACACATACCTTAGTAACATTTATTGATATAAAATTAATCTAAATGAAAGACATATGATGCAATGTATGCAATGCATCAAATACCCCCACACCTAGATTTTGCTAGTCCCTAGCAAAACAGAATGTAAGAAAAATGAACACAGGGAAATCCTAACTCACTTTCGTAGGAATCACGGTTGCACTTAGTGTGTGCAACAAGCCTTTAAACCCCCAAGTTTCCTTAGAGGACGAGTTTTGTCTCGTGAGGGTTTTCAGTTGACACACCCACAAAGTCTTAATTCAACATTTCATTGATAACTCTAAATATCTCCACCTCAACCTTATACATCTCACTTAGAATTCTTGCATGCTCATTATATAAATCAACTCATAAAGAATCTGACTCGGTCTGTGTTCCTCCAACATTCACACCACTAACCCTTATACACATGTTAGCACTTAAATTATTTTGCACGCCTCCTCTGGTGGTGAAGTATCATTCGGATCAACCATGACATGAATCATTCTTTTAGCTTTGGGCCTTGAGTATCTTAAAGTATTTTTTTCCCGTGATTTAACACATTTGCTTGTTTTGACACTTTTACCCTTTTTACATTCGTGTAACGAGTTTGGTCGATAATCCCGAGCTGGCAGACTCAAGTTACCGGGTTTCAAGATACCCCTACGGACCAGTGACTCAAAGGCTTGGGCTTTTGTAATCATTTTGCAAAATGTGCTTTCCTCACTTGATTCCTTTATTATTTATTTACTTTTATTTTCCTCAAGGCTTAATTGCTATTAGAAGTCCACACTTCCCGGTATATTTTCCTCAACCTCTGCTTTTTATCAACCACTTCAAAGATTTGATTCATCCAATTTAAGTACATACATGTCTTAAAGGGTAATGTGCTATTTCTTTGGAACTTAGATTTATGTCATAATTTCTACAAGCAGAACTATATAATAAGGAACAAAAACTCAATGCATTTTGTGCACGGGTTTTGGCAGTTCAATCTTAAGATATGTCATGGAACATTGAATTTTTTTCTCTCTAAGAATATGTATATATATATATATATATATATATATATAGATACATAAACACCCCCCACACCTAAATCATGCATTGTCCTCAATGTATGCAAAGATAAAGCAAATGCACTTATTACCTGTGTCAACTGTGGTGGAGGGATTGAATTTGCCCAGAGTCAACCATAGTCAGAACTCGATTGAATGACACCATGTTGGTGCATGTATCCAGTGGAATTGTTCCATGTTGCAATGAGAGTCCTGAGTCGCAGGTTCCACACCCCTCACATGTATTGGTTCTCTTATTTGCTCGAGTGATGGTGGGTGTGTCGAAGAATTACTCCACTTTTTCTCACTTCCTTTTTGATTTTGTGATGATTTATTTGATTCAGAAATCTTATAAATACACACTCTCATCACAACATCACTTTGATTGCATACTATTTCTGGCTCATTATCAACATGAAAGATATTAAATTCAGCTTTTAAGTTTCTAAAAGATAGTTGCATGAGCCCATTTCGGCAATTTATCAAAGCTTCAGAAGTGCCTAAAAAGGGTCTGCCTAGTATCACAGGGATTTGTCTCTTAGGATCGACAACAGGTTCAGTGTCTAGAACGACAAAGTCCACTGGGTAAATGAAGTCACCAACCTTAATCAAAACATCCTCTACTATACCTCTTGGTTTCTTAATAGAACAATCAGCAAATTGAAGGGTTGTCTTAGAGGGTTTTAGTGGACCAAGGTTGAGTTGCTCGTAGACAGAGAACGGGAGTAAGTTAACACTAGCACCAAGGTCTAGAAGGGCTTTGTTGATAAAAGTATCTCCTATAGCACATGAAATTGTGGGACACCCAGGGTCCTTATACTTTATAGGAGATGAGTTTGACAGAATAGAGCTTATGTTTGCAGTTAAGAATGCCTTCTTTGGTACGTTCGTTTTTCTCTTTTTAGTGCACAGATCTTTTAAGAATTTAGCATAAGCAAGTATTTGTTGAATCATATCTAAGAGTGGAATATTCACCTAAACTTGCTTAAATACTTCCAAGATTTTCTCCATTTGTGCACTTGAGTTCTTCTTGAGTCTATTGGGGAATGTGGCTTTAGGAACATAGACTCGCTCAGGTTCAGGTTGAGTAGGTGGGTTGAGCTTTTCAATTTGGACTTCAGGTTCAATGGTCTGGTCATATGTGGGTGCTTGACGGCTAGATTGATTAGGAGTTCTAGGATTTACCACATTGTTATCAACTTGTTTTCCAGACCGTAATGATACAACTGCATTTATTTGTTGGAACAGTCTTTCCTCATGAATCATTTGAACCAGTCTAGGGTTGTTATTTCCTGAAGGTGGTTGATATGTCTAATATTGATTATTAGATCTTGGGTTCACCTCAGGTTGACTTGGAAACTGACCATTTTCTCTTTCACCTACTATTTGTGCTAGTTGGCTGACTTGTGTTTCTAGCATTTGGAAGGATTGGTTGGTTGTTTGCATAAAAGTTTTAACCAAAATTTCCAAGCTCGTCAATCTAACATCATAATCTCCATTGTTACTAAACCCAGATGATGTATTATTTTGGTTATACGGGGTTGGTTGTTGTCTAGGAGGGTGACCTTGTTGGCTCCATGAAAGATTGGGATGATTACGCCAACCCGGGTTATAGGTTGATGCGTATGAGTCATTTCTAGAATGGTTAAAGGTGGCATTAACTTGTTCCAAGTCCGCACAATCCTCCATTATATGACCAGTCTGACCACATCTAGAGCAAAGGATAAAAAATGCTTGATTCACTAGGGGTCGGGTGTTTAGCTCTAGACTTTCCATTCTACGCATAAGGGTAGCTAGTTTTGCTTCAGCAGCTACGGTAGCATCTACAGCTAAGACACCTGGTTTGGGTAGACTTACTATTCTAGATCCAATACTCGTGTTAATCGGTGCTCTAACATTGTCCCATTGCATGCTGTTTTCGGCTAAATCCTCAAGAAAAATCCAAACATCATTCTCATTTTTGGACATAAAGCTTCCTTGGCTTACATATTCTAGCATAACCCTAGATGTCGGTGTCAATCCCTCATAGATAATTTGGCACAATTGCCATCTTGGAATTCCATGATGAGGGCATTGGGTCAACAGACTTTTAAATCTTTCTAAATAGGAATAGAACGGCTCACTCTCAGATTGAACGAATGCAACAATTTCATTCCTAATCCTAATAGTCTTATGGTTGGGGAAATATTTCTTTAAGAAAACTTGCACAAACTCGACCCAACTCCTAATAGATCTTTCGGCTAGACTATATAGCCATTTCTTAGCGTCGTCTTTCAATGCTAGAGGCACGAATTTCAGACGCACTACCTCCTCAGAGATATGCTGGTATTGCATAAGAGATCAGATTTCCTCAAATTCTCTAAGGAAGAGATAATGATCTTCTTTAGAGGTGAACTTGGGCAACATACTCATGTATTATGGCTTCAGTTCGAAGTCGCGACCCGGTATGGTGGGCATCACGATGCACGATGGCTGAGTAACCATCGTTGGGTAGCACCGATCCCTCAGAGTCATAGGTTGTGCAACAGGTGGGTCCACTACATTCTCACCCATTGGATCCGGGTGAGGTGGTGCAACAGGTGGATTGGGGCTAAGCTCCAGACTGGAATCTAGATGAACTCGTGAGAGTCGATTGCTCAAGTCCCGAATCCATATCTGATTGCACCGATTTGAATCAATTTTTTTTTTAATTTTTTTCCAAAAATGGAAACAAACAATAGAAGGGGGAAAGATGAGAAAGTAATCCTAATCTAGAGAATTGAGGTGAGAAGAGAAAGAAGACTCAGATGAGAAGGGAAACTTAACTCTAAAGATAGAAAAGAGGGTCGGTCAGAAATTTCCTAAGCAAACACGGTTCAAAACAATCCTAGACCTAGTGTCCCTTAAATCTAGACGACTCCTAACTGGTTGAGTCGAATTGATTTGCTTGATTCACCTCCCTCACTAATCAAACCAAATTGGCCAGACAGTGTATAGCTAGTGGGGGCGCTTCCGATAGAGTCGGTGCCAATTAGACAACCACTTCGCTTGGAAGACTTACGTCAACACAAAAACACTTTCTAGACACCAAATTAAATTCGATCAGCTTCAAGTCATAGCAAGTCAAACCAATCTTCTCCTTAATTGAGTCTGAGTCCTGACGGGCCAATGTCTAATTGATTTTAAATTTTAAGGCTTGGGTGACACTTTAGGATTGTGATTTGTGGGCCACGGAAGGGTGATGAAATCCTCACCGTATCTTTTCCTACGGAGTTGCCCTTAAGATAGTTTAACTTAAATCTAGCAAAGATAGTCAAACATTGGTCTTTAAATGGGGGCAATTGCAAGGTTGTATGCAAACTAAATTATATGCTTAAATGCAATCGATAAAACTCGTGCACGTACCTTGACTCCAACACTCTTCAACAGAAATTAATTTGCAAGAATTTAGCAAGAATAATGCATACAAAACACTATATGATGCATGCACTAAGTCCTTCTAATTTTGCCAATTTTTAGGTCAGAGTTGAATTATTGTCAATTATGGAATTTTGCCCTAACACGTGCAGTTCTACGAAAGGGTACTTTTCGAAAATTAAGATTTTACGAGAAAGGCAAGAAAAGTTACCTCCGCAATGCTCAGACGGGTTCGCCGCCCGCTCTCGAGACTTCCCAGAAGCTCTACGCGTCCACCCAGAGATGAAGACGACCCCAGAACAAATTGAAGCCCAGATGCTTTAGATGTGCGGCGAATCTGCCGCAGATTGTACTTGAGATGCGGCGATTTTGCCGCCCTTATAGCTCCAAATGTGCCCGGATTTTGCCGCGCACTCTGTTGTCTCCTGAAACGCAAATCCAAATAGTTAGATCGCACACACGATAAATAGAAAAAAATCGAAATCACTAAAATAAATAAAAAACTTCGTCGCCTCCCCGGCAACGGCGCCAAAAACTTGATGAGAATTAAATTTATACCGCAAGTGCACGACGTCAATGAAGACGTGGCAAATACGGGTCGAACACAAGGAGGGAGAGATATTGTTATTTTGTGATTTACGATTAAGGAAAGAAAGAGAGAGTAATATTTTTGGTTTGAGATTTTTGGTTTTTAATTAATTTCTGAAGCAAGAACAACACAAACAAATTAAAAATAAAGTAAAGATGGATGGGAGTCCAGTGGGTGAAGGTTTAGATATCGGGTTTAGATTAGAGAATTCTGAAACTTATAATAAATCATATTAGTTATAAAGCATTACATGATAAATGACTCAACATAAACTCAAGTAATCAAAATATACTAACACGAAATTAAAATAATAACTTTATTCTTCTTCTCATCACCCTAAATCCGTCACCCCCACCTTTTGGAGAGAGTTAGAAACTCATGGATGGAGGGAAGGAGAAGGGGTCCTAGAGAAACTACAAAAGAAAACTAAAAACAAGATATAAAAGAACAGAATTTTATTACTAAAATATGGAACAACAACTAATACCCTTTACAACAACGTTTCGGGGCTATTTATAGCCGATACAAGGGACTTAAGTATAAAATAGGAAATTACATGTGTCAAGACACGACTGGACAAAATCCGGAGCCACGGATCGCAAGGGGTGCGGCGGAATCGCCGCATTTTACATGTATGGTGCGGCGGAATCGCCGCACTTTTGACTCAGATTTAATCCGGATTTTTCGTGTGTGTTTATGGTATGATTTAGCTGTCCTTTGCGCGTCTCGATTGATTCTTTCCTTTCTTTTGAGCTCCGACTTTATTTCTTCATATATTTGGAGATCCAAATTGATTTTTCTTTAGAACTCTCCAAAATAATAAAAGCTACTCGTAATTTGCAGTTGGGTCCTCGTCTTTTTGCAATTAAGTCCCTGACTACTTTTGTGCTTAAGTTCTTGGCCTTTTTGTAATTAGGTCTTTGAATGCTTTTATGCTTGGATGGACTTCTATTTGAATCCCAATAATCTTGACTTGGTCTTTATGATAGAAATGAGGCTCTTGCACGCATTTATGCTCGGGATATGGGTAATTTGCGTTCAGGTTCCTGTATTATGTAAATAAGACTGAACACATACCTTAGTAGCATTTATTGATGTAAAATTAATCTAAATGAAAGACATATGATGCAATGTATGCAATGCATCAAGTGGTATCCACTTTACCCACACAAAAACCTTTGTCGATTAAGAAGTTCTTCAACCGCTCATACCAAGCTCTAGGAGCTTGTTTGAGGCCATAAAGAGTCTTCTTAAGTTTAAACACATGGTTTGGGTAAGTTTCATTTACAAATCCGGGGGGTTGTGCAACATAAAGTTCTTCATTTATAAAGTCATTTAGGAAAGCACTTTTAACATCCATTTGAAATAATTTTATGTCCATGTAAGATGCATATGCTAATAACATGCGAATGACTTCCATTCGAGCGACGGGGGCATAAGTTTCATCAAAGTCTATAACCTCCTCTTGGCGATAGCCTTGAGCAACGAGTCTAGCTTTGTTTCTAACTACATTCCCATCTTTGTCAAGTTTGTTTCGAAAGATCCATTTGGTTACAATAACCGTTTGGTTGGAAGGTTTTTCAAGTTCCCATACATCATTTCGAATGAATTGATTTAGCTCTTCATGCATAGCCATTAGCCAAAATTCATCATTACATGCTTGATCTATTTTCTTGAGTTCTAATGTAGAGATAAATGCATAAGAATCACAAACTACATGTGCTTTAGATCGTGTTGTCACACCTTCAGAGACATCTCCAACACAAAGTCCTTTGGATGATCCTTTCTATAGGTCCAATCCTTAGGAAGATCCTCCATGTCCTCTTGTGGAAAACTTGGAGGCTCTTGATGAGACTCAAGAGAAAATTCTTGTGATGATATATGTCTAATTATATCCATGCAATCATCATCAAGAGAAGAGTTATCTACACAAGCTAACTCGTCAAAGTTAACGTGTAGAGATTCCTCAACACAACTTGTTCGTTTATTGTAGATTCTATATGCTTTACTCCTATCGGAATACCCTAAAAGATTGCCTCATCAGATTTTGCATCAACTTTATCCAAGTTGTCTTTAGTATTGAGGACAAAACAATTTGAGCCAAAAGCTTTAAAATATGAAACTTTAGGAGTCCGGTCATGCCAAAGTTCAAACAGAGTTTTCTTTAAAATAGGTCTAATGAGAACACAATTCAACACATAGCAAGAAGTATTAACGACTTCGCACCAAAAATGTTTTGGAAGCCCTTTTTCCACAAGCATTGTTCTTGCCATTTCTTGAAGAGTTCTATTGTTCCTCTCAACTGCCCATTTTGTTGAGGAGTGTGAGGAAAGAAAAGTTATGCTCAATTCCATATTTTTCACAAAACTTTTGAAATGATTCCTTTTCAAATTCTCCTCCATGATCGTTACGAATAGTGATTATGTTAGAATCTTTTTCCCTTTGAACATGTTTGCAAAAACTTTTAAATCTTTCAAAAGCGTCATACTTGTTATCTAAAAACAAAACCCAAGTGAATCTCGAAAAATCATCAACAATCACAAATGCATATCTTTTCCCTCTTAGACTTACGACCCTTGACGGTCCAAAAAGATCTAAGTGTAAAAGCTCGAGGGGTTTTGAAGTTGGCACCACATTTAGATATTTAAAAGAAGATTTAAATTGTTTTCCAAATTGGCATGCATCACAAAGTTTGTACTTTTTGAAATCAATTTTTGGTAATCCTCTAACCAATTCAAGTTTGGATAATTTGTGCAATTGTGACATACTAATATGTCCCAAGCGGTTATGCCATAACCAAATTTCGTCATGTGAGGCAACTAAACATGTTTCAACACTTAGGTTTCTAAGATTATCAACATGCACAATGTAGATGTTATTTGATCTATATCCATTAAAAACAATTTTCATGTCATGTTTAGAGATGATATGACAAGTGTGTTTATCAAATACAACTAGAAAATTCTTATCGGTTAATTGACTAACACTAAGAAAGCTATGTTTCAACCCATCTACTAATAAAGTTTTTTCAATGTTAGGAGTAGTAGAATTACCAACATTGCCAATGCCGACAATGTGTCCTTTAGCATTATCTCCAAATGTGATGGTTCCTCCATTCTTAGGCTTTAAGTTTGATAGAACTTGGGAGTCTCCCGTCATATGCCTTGAGCACCAGCTATCGAGCATCCACTTCCCCTTTCTCCTTGCTTTTATCTACAAGCAAAGAACCAAGTGAAGGCTTTGGTACCCAAATTTGTTTGGGTCCTTGAGGGTTAGCTTTTGGAACCCAAACTTCAGTAATCTTAGGTACCAAAACATCTGAATAATTGGTTTTCTTAACAAGAGAGTTATTCATTTTAACAAAGTAGGAAGTGAGTTTCTTTTGTTTACCTCCCTTATAGCCTAGACAATATTTTGTTAAAGATTGAGTTTGTGTTCCAAGAAGCATGTCAAGCATCTTTCTACCTAAGGTGAATTTCTCTAAGTCTTTCGCGAGTTGCATATTCTTGGCAATGAGATCTTCATTTAGATGATTATATTTTGTAGATTTTAGAATTGTGATCTCATCATTTAGAGTCTCGATTTCTTTGGTTAGCATATCACATTTCATAGATTGATCTAGATTCACTTTTCTAGCTAATTTGTTTTTATGACAAATCATTTCATAACGCTCGGCAAGTTCATGAAACACATCTAACAAATCATCATAAGGAGGTGTTTCATTTAGGGATACCTCATCGTCGTCGATCTCCACAACGTGAGGTTGATCACTCGTCTTTGGTGATGAAGGAGGGCTCGAGTCGGAATCAACATTAGATGCCATGAAACACATGTGTGCTTCTTCTTCTTGGGAGTATTCGGAGTCGGAGTCTTTTGATGAACTTGAGTCATCCCAAGTAGTTTTAAGAGTCATTTTCCCATCCTTTTCACGACGATCTCTTCTCTTGTAATCGTCACGTCTTTTAGGCATCTCTTCCTTTTCTTTTCGCGATGGCCTTTCATCTCTATCTGGTCTTTCATCCCTTTCTTTTCTAGGAGGATATTTCCTTTCTTCTCTTCGTTCACGATACCTTGGCCTAAGTAATGGGCAATCCTTCTTCATGTGGTCGGTTTTGTTGCACTCACAGCAAGTGAATGTCCGAGAGGATTCTTCTCTTCCTTTTGCAAATTTTCTCTTGGAGAGGAACTTCTTGAAGTTGCGGGTTAGGAAAGCAACATCTTCATCAGTGTCATCGTCTTCGATTGCGTCCGAATCCGAGGTTGCTTTTAAAGCAATTTGTTTTTCTTTCCATTTATATCCTTCACGTTCCTTCTCCTTCCCTCTTCTTTCTTCCATTTGAATCTCATACGCCATGAGGCTTCCAATGAGAACCTTCATCTTCACTTTTGAGAGATTTTTGGCTTCTTCAATAGCCGTAGTCTTTTTCTCCCATTCCAAAGTCAAGGACCTAAGAAACTTTCGCACCCTATCACTTTCAACCACAACCTTACCAAGGTTCTTAAAAGAGTTAGTAATAAGAGTAAAGCGAGTATGCATCTCGCTAATGGATTCATTCAGTTTCGTAGCAAACATTTCATACTTTTGCATAAATGAATATATTCTAGTTTCCATAACGGATGATCGACCTTCAAAGTGACTTTCTAACATATGCCAAACTTCAAATGTTGAATCACATGCATTAATTCTACTATATTGTTCTTCGGTCAAGCCACACATAATTATGTTCATGAGTTTAGCATTCATTTGAATCATGGCTAATTCATCATCATCCGTACGTTCTAATAGTTTATTTTGTGTATATGGTATTTGAAAGAACACCCATAATTTTGTAGGATTTCGTGTCCCCATGTATGTATATATTTTTAAATTTTTAATACATCATACAAGATCATTTTCATATTTTCAGCAATTTTATGTACATCTATTTGTGTTTTATTCTAATAACATGCAATCCTACATTTATTAAAATAAATCACAAAGGAGAATCATACCTAAAGTTTCTCTAAAACCTTTTGATGATCCGGAGTCGCGTTGCACGTTGTGTTGCCCACGGAATTGCCTCCGAGTGTTCACCAAACTCTAAACAAAGTTAGAGAAAAATGAGCTAGCCAATCAATCTCTAACAAGGTTTAGAATCAAGCTAATTACCCCTCTTTAAGCTCCTGAGAATTTTATCTCCAAAACTTAAATTTACTTAGAGATTTTCGTGGTGATTAGGGAGAGATTAATGAGAGAAAGAATTTTGCATTAGTCTTAAAACAAGTAGAAATAGGTGCCCTTTTATAGGCTCCCAAAACATCCTTATCAAGAGCTATTATTTAGCCATGATCCCTTGTTTTTCTCTCCTAAAATTAATCTCTAAATTCCACATAACCACCCATAGAAATGTTTTAATTAAATATGGAATTATTCCACCCACGATTTAATTAATCTCTTAATAATTTAGGCAGAATCGTTCTTGTTCGGTAGACCGAGTATTATTAGGTTATAACACGTGTTCGGTGCACCGTGAGCTAGACGGTCGACCGAATCTGTATGAGAAAAATTCCCAAAAAGAATTTGGACGAACCACGTCTTTTAATCGGTCTACCTTTGACCCACCAAAATCGCTCCTGGAACATAGTAATCGGATAACCGGGTCACCTTCGGTCTACCGAAAATACTACTTCTCGGTTGACCGTTTCCAATCGGTTAACCGAACCCAATTGTCCAGGCACTCTGGGCAATCTCGGTCAACCAATTGCTCTTACCCGTTCCCTATTCAGTTAACTGATCCGAAGATGCCCAATCGACCGAACCATGAACGGTTGACCGTGTTTGACCCCGATTTTGCCTTTGTCAAATTTGGGATTTATTTCCAACAAAATTGGATCTTTTGGGGGGTTTTTAGCAAATTCATATCTTATGTAATATTATCCTATGTAATATTTAATTATGACACCCCATAATATATACACCTTATATGAATTTATTATGATTCTAATTATGTTAATTTTCATAACATATTGATTTTAATTAATTCACCACATGTGTCCTATTTTCACATGAAACCCGACACATCATATGAACTTAAAATCAACCTCTTGTTTCCCAGTTTTGTGGTGTGACCTATAGGAGGATTTAGACCAAATTGGCAGCGATATTAAACACTTAATATCTCAAACTATAAGCGGTATCTAGCTACACATTATAGTTACCCAATTAGCATAGATGTTTTTGTTCCACCCGAACCAAAACACGATCCATTTAGTGAGGTAAGTGCATCACTTGTGTCCGTCCCTTGCCTTATTATATTAAGAATATAGACAAAGTAGAAATGTGTCACCTTTGTATTATATTCATTTCTTGATCTCTTTAAGCTAATTATAACTATGTAACTTAACTCAAGTTACATTGTGCACATTATAATTTTACTTTATCAAGGGACCCACTAATATCATCACTCAATTAAGAGGGGCAATGATAATCGTTTGACTAGCTATCTTTTTCCAGCACAAGTCATGTTCAACCAACTATTGCCGTTATCACTACACTCATTGGTAGCTTTTGACAATAATCAAATTAAGCACTTCTTGAGTGAAAAGATATAAGTCTCATATCTTAGGATCCAAGACACAGTAAAAACATTAATGACACGAAACAGAATTTCATAATTTTTACTTGTTAGGTCTATTCAATATATAAAAGTAATCTTTTCATCTTTTATATACTCGTGTCGTCAATTATGTGTAGAGCTACGACAATCGATGACCAACACGACAATCTTATCTCGGTAATTAATGTTCCATGTTAATTACCATGATTGTGAATAACTTTTGATTTATGTAAACCATTATCTTTTAGAGCTCTACGGTTAAGGACCAAACGCCTCTTCCTTAACACTTCCAAAAGACGAATACTATAATGAAGGAACAAAATGTTTGTACATTCAATTCATAATAATTGACATATAAAAGTAAAACTTTTAGAACACATTCGTTTCAAATTTAACATCATAAGATTGTATGAACGTGGTCATACGTTTCTTCCAATAGGCATAGTTTGTTCCATCAAACAAAGGAGGTCTTCTAGTGTGAAATCCCTCTCTTTGTTGGGCCATTGCTACAAATGTGAATTTGTCTAAATGCAATTAACAAGGCTCTGATACCAAATGTAGGATCTACTAGCCCCTTAACTTAGTCTATAGGGGGGGTGAATAGACTAATTAAGGTTTTAATAGAACTTTGCCAAATTAAAAGATAAGACAATAACTAGTAAAAAGAGAGAACAAACAAACCACTCCTCCGGATGTATAGAGGTTTGGATCCAACCACCATATCCTAATCCTCTCTTACGAATTTCTCTTACTCGAGCAACTTCGCGTCCTCCACTAATCCGATCTCTGTTGTGGGCCGAGATCACACCTTTACACCACAAGCTTTGCGAACACCCTCGCCTAGCTTGAACCACCTTCTCACAATACGAGAAGAGCTTCACTCCGGAAGCTTGTACAACTCTTGAAGACTAATACTTCAACAACTAATCTTGAGCAGTTGAAATGAATGATGCAATCTATGGATGGTGATTTCAAGTGAGAAGATGTGAGCACAAGGGTTTACAACAATTTTAGAGTAGTAATGAGATTTTGAGCTTAGAGAAAGATTGATGGTCTTGTATGAGTGTTCTCAGCTCTATTTATAAGCTCTAAACAAGTTCTAGCTGTTGGGATTGAAGTGATGAAAAGATGTGCAAGAAAACACAATTCAGAAAGTGACATGACACAATTCTGGCGACGAACGGTCGACCGGATCGTGTACCACGGTCGACTGGAATTAGGCAGTGCTCGGTTCGGTCGAGCGAAGACGCTAATGGTCGTTCCTATTTGGCTAGAACTTAAGTGATCGGTCGAACGGTTTGGAATACCAGTTCGACCGAAAAAGGGTAGTAGGACTGGATCTGGAAAAGACATAAGTATCGGTCGACCGTAAGAAGCATTTTGGTCGACCGGTTGACATGTTGGATTTTAGACACGATAACAACAAGTGTAATTGGTGGAACCAAGTGAGTTTATAGTTCGACCGAAAATGCCCAGTAAGAATGGGACTGGGAAGAATCAAGACACGGTCGACCGTTAAGGAGAATTCGGTCGACCGGAAGACCAAATCCAAAATAAGGTTAGTTGGGAATATGTGTATACGACCGTTGGAGTATAAGACAAGTATAACAGTCATATTTAATACAAATACGGAAAACAATCGGTCGAACAGATATGAAGTTTCGGTTGACCGAAAGTCTTCCTAACGGGACACGTGTCGACAATTGATAGGCTGAAGGATTTGTATAGGGTAAAATAATTTCTCACTCGACAAGGTGAGACGGTCGAACAAACCAATTGTTTCGGTCGACCGATTTCTGACAGTCAAACAAGATTTGATGAAACAGTCGAACAGAGTGTATATTGTTGGATCGTGTGGGTTATGGGTCCATAATCTCTAATCACAATTAAGTCTAATTACCTACTTGTTTGATCTATCAAAGATATACAACGGAATTAAACAAACAAACAAGTAAAGAATAGAAATGCAAACCACAATGAGACGGGGGATTTTTATAGAGGTTCGGCCACCGCCTACGTCCTCTTTTGCAAGCTCCGCTCGGATCACCGAGCTCCACTCACAACTTCACTAACCACTCCCCGTTCCGGGCCGGGAGAGAACGCCTTTACAATATTCAAACTCGCGAACAACCCTCGCCGAGCTTGGCTCCTCCTCTCACAATCCGAGAGGGATGCTTCGGGCTTTCACCGAAACCTTTACTCTTCTTTGACAGCAACAAACTTGAGTGGGACAATCACTCTCTAAACTTGAGCACACTTGAGAAAGATAAGAATTGATCATACGTGTGGAAATTGAGGCTTGGAGTGTTTGGAATGATCTCTCTAATGTAGGAGGCAAATATGTGTGGGAGAGTTGTGTTAAAATGTGTTTTACAACTCTTTATATAGGCATTAGAGAGAATAGATCCGTTGGGGTTGATTGGGTGAGTGTTGGTGTAGGATACACAAAACAGAAACTCGCAGGACCCAATTCTGAGTTAATTCGGTCGACCAGATCGGCATGAATGGTCGACCGTTTGGCAGTTTTGAACTCAGTTCGGTCGACGGGTAAGGTAACGGTCGACCGCCCAACACTAAGACACTGGTACACTTAAGTGATCGGTCAAACACCGAATAGGGTTCAGTCGACCGATTTGTACCAAGCACTATGGGGTTGACAAACAATGATCTATTCGGTCGACCGAGCCAAGGTCTAACGGTCGACCGATTTCCAGCAGGAGATTCAGGTTTGTCAAGAGACAGATATTCGGTCGACTGAACAAGGTCCTCGGTCGACCGACACATGAAATGTATTTGGGGGTATTTTTGGTTAATACGAATACGACCGTTGAATATAATACGACAAAACAAACAGTCGGAAAAATAAGTTCATACTGTCGACCGAAACTGGATAGTGAAAACACAAACAGGATAATTGATCCTCCGGTCGACCGAACGGTCTGTATCGGTCGACCGAAAGTGGGCAGGCAGTTTGGGTTTAGGTTTGGTGTTTTCCGGTCTAAGTTTGGGTGATCTATTGAAGTCCAAATTATGTGAAATTTCGTGTGTGACCTCTATAAGGAACCTAATGTGTGTTTGAGTTTATTTTAGCTCACGTATACTCAATTTACACAAGTTCCTAAGACTCAAAGAAAATACAAAATACATGTCTTGACTTGATTTTCCTTTCTTCCTTGAGTCTTGATCACCTATAGAGGTTAGCACAAAGCAATATATATGCAATGCAATACATGTGCTACTCTATATGATCATAATTAAGATTAAGTTGATTAAATCATCAAAACATAGATTACGCCAAAAAGCCAACATATATGACGATCGACCGATTTAAGACAGACAAACCAGATAGAAGGCACGGTCGAACGGGAAATGAATATGGGTCGACCGTTTTGGACAGATTACGTTTTCTTGGAGGTTTGTTGAAATTCGGTCGAACCAAATGGTTCTACCGGTCGACTGTTTTAGTGTAGTTTTTCGGTTCTACGATTCTAATGAGTTTAGATGATTTCCTATTGAAGTCCAGGATATTTGGAAAGTAGTGTTAGACTTCTATAGTTATCCTAAGTGATGTGTAATGCAATGAAACAAAGATTTCAAGTGCCAAGTTACATTTGTGGCCTAAATACATGAAATTTAAACCTAGCTACTCTTCAATCTTCATCTTTAATTTAACTCAAACTTGATTCCTGAAATGTTAGATAATACACTTATACGCAAGCAATGATATTTCATTTGATACATGTTTTTATTGATATGTTGATTAATTATCAAAACGGATTAATGATTATTAGCCAAAAAGCCAACATTTTATTCATAACATCCACATCCAAATACAGAATTTGATGATTCAAGATCCATTGGAAATATAATCGAAAGGAGCACATATTAGTTTCTCTTACAACTTACAAAATTCTGATGATATGAGGGTGAAAAATGTGTGAACCCATTATAGTGTACCCACTTGAGCTCCCAACTAGCTTTGCCAAGTACATTTCCTGTTAAATTTATGCCTTGAAAAACACTTGTTCATCCAGACGGCCTATTGGCAATCAGACGTCCGATTGGTGTGCATCAGAGCTTGCTTTGAAGTTTACTGGATCCCTATTTTCGGATGACCGCCAACTTGCAGACATATGATCCAGTTTTGAAAGACTCATTCTGGGAGTAACTGGAATCCATGTTTCGAACGTCTATTTGCAGTTCGAACGTTCATCTTCCCAGTTTCAGACGTCTACCTCTAATTCGGTCGTTCGATTACTCATTCACAAACCTTCATTCAAGCTTCACTGGAACTACGAGTTCGGATGTCCATCCCCATTTTAGACGTTTGTTTCTGGGAGACGACAAAACTCGCTAAAGGTTAGTTTGGGCATTCATACTCCAACATTTGTGTGCCCCAAACTCTAGTATATATACTCATTACCCTTTAGGGTTTGGGAGTGTCTGTGCCTCCACTACTATGGAAAAACCACCACCAAGTATGGTCTCCTTCCTCCTACCACCTCCATAAAGCCACCAAGAGTGCATTCCAATCAAATAAAGCATCTCCTTAGAGCCACCAAGTTTGACTTCCATAGCTGACATAGTCATTAAGTTAAGAAAGTTATTGGAGTCATCAAAATAGAAACTTTAAGAGGTTGAAGAAGGCCAATGGAGTTGAGAGAAGTAAGGATCGATGACCCTCTAATCTCAAACTAAATGCGGAATTAAAGTAAATAAGGATAGAGATAGAACATGCAAACCACAAAGTCGAAGTATGATTTTTATAGAGATTCGGCACCCCACCCGGGTCCTAGCCATCTCCTCGAGTTCCGATCGATCATCTGATCCATACTCGAGTATTCACTATTCGACCTCCGTTCCAGTTTGAGATCAATGACTTTACAACATGAGCCTTTGCGAACACCCTCGTCTGGTACAATTTTTTTTCTTTTACAAATCGAGAGAGCTTTCTCGAAGCTTTATAACTTTTTTGATTCTTGGATATGGATTTGGAATCACTAGATGACACTCTAATACTTGAGAACACTTAAATATGATATGGAATGTATATACAAGTGGCGAACATTGACTTTGAGTGTAAGAAAATGAAAGCTTGAAAATGTAGAAAGTTTAACACTATGGTATAGATCAATATGGAGTATTCAAGGTGTGTAAAAAAGGTATGAGACCATATTTATAAGCTTTCAACCTCTACTAGTCATTTGGGAGAGTTGGTGAGATGTGGACTAAAGAGAGATATTATTTGACTTAAGTGAAGGGAATGTGTTCTAAAAGTTTATTTTTATATGTCAATTATTATGAGTTGAATGTGTAAACATTTTGTTCCTTAATTAATGTATTCATCTTTTGGAAGAGTTAAGGAAGAGACTCTTGATCATTAACCGTAGAGATCTAAAAGATAATGGTTTACATAAATCAAAAGTAATTCACAATCATGGTGATGAACATGGAACATTAATCACCGATATAAGATTGTCATGTTGGTTAAGAGAGATATTGTAGCTCTACAAATATTTAACAACATGAGTATATGAAATGGAAAATATTTCTTTCATATATTGAATTGACCTAACAAATGAAACATTATGAAATTGTGTTTGTGTCATTAATGTTTCACTGTGTCTTTGAATCCTAAGATATGAGACATATATCTTTTCACATATGGAGTGCTTGATTTGATTATTATCAAAAATTATCAATGAGTATGGTGATAAATGTATTAGTTGGCTATACACGACTTGTGCCGGAAAAGATGATATGTCAAAAGATTATCATTACCTCTCTTGACTTGAGTTGTGATATGCTGGCCCCCATGATAATGCGAAATTATAATGTGCACAATGTAACTTGTGTATAGTTACATATTTATAATTGGCTTGAAATATCAAGAAATGTATATAATATAAAGATGACACATTTCTACTATGTATAATAGTCTCAATATCATGAGGCAAGAGATAGACACAAGTGATATTTTACATATCACTAAGTGGATTGTGTTTAGTTCGAGTGAGCAAAACATCTTTGTTATTTGGGTAACTATAATGTGTAGTTAGATATCGTTTATAGTTTATGATATAATGTATTTTATTTCATTGCTAACATAACTTAGATCCTCCTATAGGTCACACCACAAAACTGGGAAACAAGAAATATGATTTTATATTTTATATGATGTATTAAATTTCATGTGTTATGATATACATGTGATAAAATAATAAAATCAATATGTCGTAAAAACGACATGGTTAAAATAATAAATAAATTCGTAAGAGATGTATATATATTATGGGGTATAATGTTTTGACATTATAGATAAATATTACATGATATAATGTGATCTACAACATTATTACATATGAATTTGCTAAAACCCCAAAGTCCAAATTTTGTTGGATATTAATCCAAAATTTGGTAGAGTCAAAAATAGTGAAAAATGGTCCAACCGTTTGACCACATTTTTGCATATATTAATAAGAGATTTTTTACTGATTAATGGCTAGATTTAATCCACCTTGGTCAAAGGTAGTTATGAGATGATGATGTTGCAAAATAAACAAGATATCATATGCAAAACGGTTTGCATATGATGTGGTTTAGTGGAGAGATTAATAAGGGATCATGTGTAAGTAGTTTGCACATTGTGTGGGTTTGTGGAAATCCTATAAATAGGTCTCTCCTTCATTCCTTGTTAATACTAATGAAAAAAATCTCTCTCCCTAACCACTACATTAATCCATCTGAAAATTCTCTTAGTTATTCAAGTTTTTGGAGATAAAATTCTCAGGAGCTTTAGAGGGGTTATTATCTGTATTCTAACCTTGATTTAGAGATTGATTGACTAACTCATTTCTCTCTAATATTGTTTAGAGTTTAGTGAACACTTAGAGGCGAATCGACGTAAGATTCAAAGTGCAATGCAACTCCGGATCTTCATAAAGGTTTTAGAGAACCTTTGGGTATGATCATTTTCTATTTATTTTAATATATATATGTAGATTACATGATATTATAATAAATATAAAATAATGTACATGAAATCGTTGAAAATATGGAAATCGATCTTGTATGCATGTATAATTTTAAAAATATATACATACATAGGGGCACAAAATCCTACATTAAGCTCGGGGAGAATCTGCATAGATTTGGTAGATCATTTGAAGAACGGGTGTTCGAAACATAAATGTTGTCTTGGTTAAAATAATGGGTTTGGATGACTGAACATGGTTTGGTTAACAAATCACCAACTTCCAGTAACTTTTCCCAATTTTGACTAATTAAATTTTGGTTCACGGAACGGGGTTAGGTTAGTCGTTGCAATGTGGACAATAAGAATTAGTCGGGCTCTGATCAAACGATTTCGGTCGTCCAGATCAATAATTTGTCTTTTAGAAACAACAGTTGGAAATCAAATATCTGTTGTGTGTCCAACAACTATATTGACATGTGGAAAGAGTAGTTGCGTGACAAAGGCCAAGAGGTAAATGATTGACCGTTTAAAGAACGGTCGTCCAAAATTAGACAAGAAAAATGAGCTCTAAGATAAAAGACAAGTGTGAGAGTTGAAGTCAAATCCAAAAACTGGTCTAAGGGGATTCAGCTGAGTGAATAACAATCGGTCCGAGTGGACAATTCTAGAGAGAATTTCAACGGCTACTGATAAGATATTTCGATTGTCCAAACATGGATATAACAGAATCCTAGTGCTCAAATTTATATTTGATCCTATGAACTCAATAAATGGTAAATTACAAGTCTTGTTTCAAAATTTTGTTACAACATTGAGTCTTTGCCCCAACGCTCATTCTCTTGATAATCTTGATCAACCTATTAAGATGATTTACAAATATATTTGCAATGCATGTAATCATGTTTGCTCACTTTCATTGACTAGGTTGATTAATTAAGATTAGTTTAATCAAAATTAATATGGATTAAAGCCTAAAAGCCAACACGAGATTCTTCATTATACTTAACATCCGTGGTCTCTGTGTTGCTTGAAGATTGGAGACACTTGAGGGATGAGATTAGGTTCCAATCATTGCTCCTTGGAGATTTATTCTTCTCTATGCTCTCTCTCATTTTATTGAATTGCGAGCCTATACTATCGTCCGTGTATCCTCTTGTATGGAGATTAAATTGACCATCTTGTTAAGCTTAGGCTTTGTTGATTGGAAGTTTATTGTACTCGGAGGTGTAACCATCTAGAGTCCAATCTAGTTCGAAACTATTATCTCCATGTTATGGTCCATCACCTATATCGCCGTTTACACCATAGTGAAGCTCAACCGTTTGCGCCTGTGATTTTTCTCAAATTGGATTTTCACGTATATTTTGGTGTCTGAGTTGATTGCTTGTAGTTTGCCTTCAGATTTTTGCTTGATTTGGTACTTGCATTCTAACTTCCGTTTGGATTTTCCGCACTCATCGTCATTATTTTTGCATTATGACTCGGTCGTACTACCGTTACAATTTCCCTAAAATTTCCCAAGGTGAAGACATACAATTGGGCTTGGAAGCTTTAGATGACGAGGTTCTATGAGCTTCCTGTAACATCCCCGAACAACGGAAAATTTAAGCTTTTAAAACCAAAGGAATCACAAGGATAAAACCATCAAGAGTGGGGACGTTACTGAAAGAAATACATAACTAAGTCTGGTGCACCATAATACAATACGAGTTTGTCAAAAGAGTGATTACATTACAACACGAAACACAAGGTACATGTAATCACGACAACCTAAAAGTAGGCAGACGACAGGATCCAGTCCCAAAGTGCAATCTCCCTCGGTCACCACCCGCCGGAACCTAACGCGGTCCTGAAAATAATCATAACAACAATGCCTGAGTTTCCATAAGGAAACCCCGTATGACAAGCTCACCTATATGCCCTAACATACTAGTATAGCATGGCATGGAATACAAAGCAGTAAAACAACAACGCCACCAAGGGCCAAATCGGACATCCGTCCCGCGATCGTTTCCGCTGCCACACAGGCCCCACGGTCTACAATCGCCACCACTGCCACACAGGCCTCACGGTCCGCAACATCGCCGTCGCCACATAGGCCGCACAGTCCACAAACACCGGTACCACACAGGCCACACGGTCCAACCTCACCGCTGCCACACAGGCCGCACGGTCCAAACATCACCGCCGCCACACAGGCCGCACGGTCCAACCATCGGGTCTCCGTAGAGACCTACCGTAGGCACATACGGTCTAACGGACAATACACAACACATCCCCACACGCGACTACACAAGCCAAGGGATCGGTGAGGATGCGTTCGCACTTCCGCGCAAGGTAGAAATCAGATCTGAATACATCGTGGTCCACCACCACCACACCAACGGAGCCGTCGCTCAGGTCGGTCCATCAACCGGCACCACACAGACCGCACGGGATATCACTCGATAGGTGCCCAATCGAGCTACCTGCCGGAACACATCATCGGCAGTCCATCGCCGCAACCACACAGGCCACGCGCGATCCTCCCTGCCGCCACACAGGCCGCACAAGGGCCCTACCGCCGCCACACAGGCCGCACGACACGTGCAATAACTGCCATCAAGGCCAGTCGAACATATCCGCCACACACAGGGCCAGACAATCGACAGATCCGAACCGAAGTCCGCAGGGTCAACGAGCTCCACGTGCAACACCAACTCCGGCTCCATACGAGCAGGGTCGCGACCTCTGTCGCCGTCAATAGGCCGATACCTCTCTGGACCTCCGTCGCCAATCCTGGCCGGTAGTCTTTGTGCCTCCGTAGCCATCGGCCGGTAGTCACTGCACCCGTCGGCAGTTGCGTGTTGCTGAAGCAATGGGATCCGCAATCCCTCAGGCCGCTACTCTAACGCGAGTCAAACGATCCACCAGATATAGTCACGATCCATACACGGAGGTGACGCGTTCCGGACACCCACACTCTTCCACACGGCAGTCCCTGGGCAGGCTCGCATAACGCGCCCACCGTCACCTCCCGGCTCACGCACAAGGCGAGGACACGGGTTTCCGTGGACAGAGTTGGCATCCTAAGTGGAACCAGGAATCATGTCCTGTGCAAAACGGTCGACCGAAAGAGATACGGTCGACCGTTTTCCTCAAGGGAATTCGGTCAACCGAAGTGACAACCGGTCGACCGCTTCCACAAGGGAATCGGTCGACCGAAAGTGACAACTCGGTCGACCGTTTCCACAAGGGAATCGGTCGACCGAAGGGTCTGTCACGGTCGAACTATTTGCGCAACACATTAATCCCAACGGTCTACCGAAGGTCTAAAACCGGTCGACCGAACGAGGTCAAAATCCGGAGTCTGGTCAACATCAAAATCCAATCTATCGGTCGACCGACGCAGGGGTCTCGGTCGACCGAAAACTTACAGGGTGAACTTAATATTTCTATGTCATCAACGGTCGACCGAAAACACTAGCATCCTACCGGTAAACTCAAGTTCCGGTCGACCGAACAAGGGACGCGGTCGACCGAAACACGACGGACAGTGAAAATACACTACGATCGGTCGACCGTCCAAGGGACCCGGTCGACCGACAGACGTCTTCAACCTTGCGCCAGCCGAGGTTTTGACGCCGAAACTCGTCGTCGGCGGGGTCTCCGACCTCCCGCGACTTACCAAAACATCACCCCAACGTGGGTGATCACTATAGGCCTCTAATGCAAGAACTTGGCATACCTCTCTTTGAAGATCGACAAAGAACACCGGAGCTCCGACTACCACGCCTCCGGGCCGCAACCTCACACACGTCCTCCTCCACGCGCCTTCGCACCACGCCCAGCACGCTCGCCTTGCGTACCTTCTCCACCAAAACTCGAGCACCACAGGAGAGGAAGAAAGGTTTGAAGAAGAAGAAGAAAAGGAAGAGGAGAAGGAAACGTTGGTTTTCCTCTTAAAACCCACACCCAAACTCTTCTCCACGCTACAGTGCACGCCCCTTCCTCTTCCCCACGCGACCACTATAGCGCATCTTCCCCATGCAACCACTGTGCACACCCCCTTCCCCATGCAAACCAAACCCTAAACTTCCACTAAACCAAGCTTAACCCTAAACAAAGGTTAGGGACATTACACTTCCAGTTGTTCTCGTCAATAAAAGAACATAGACTATCGGTTCCGCCCCCATTATTTGAAGAATTAACCATTTATGTCCCCTCCCAATGAAGTAAATACTCTTGTCACATCTACATATTTACGTCTGGGTAATTACAACAGTTTGTCACTTATTCGTAACACCTAATCTAATGAGTTGCTCCAGTTCTTTCTTCTTTTCATTTCATATCCTCGTGCTTATTTGTTATGTCGTCGGTACTTGAAAATTTAAAATTAAATAAGTAAATTTAATGGGATATGTCCGATAGTAGAGTATCACCGGAAGGCTGCCTGTCTTGTGACATGCCAACTTCCCCTTAAGAAGGACACCATGTTCTCAGACGAAATTCCTTTTTTTTTAATTCCAAACCCCATGTTAGTTGCATAATCCACGTAGAATTGTCGAGTAATTGTCAAAGGAATCAAATGTCATTCCCATTGTAGATTTGTAGGAAGCCTATAAGAGGCTATAAAGCTAACCCCAACATCATATGTAGATATATCTACACTTACATAGTTCTCGCCAGTTTTTGGTAAATCATCGTCACTGCTGCCACTTTGAAATCCCACGTCCGGTGGGAGATCATAAATGTCAAGAAACACTGGATTTGTGCAACAAAAAAAGTGCACATTAAAGTACTTCAGTCAATGAAACCTTAATTGTAAGAATGCATATAAATTTAGTAGTTAGGGACATCAACTTCGTCCCCCATTAAAGCTCCAGAGGTAGAGTTGTTGAGAAAGGTGGCAGAAAGAAAGTGATATCATAGTGGACGAAATTAATGGCCCAGACTAGAATTTGGTGCACCCAAATTGGATTAAGTTATTTCCTGATTTTTTCGCCAATGTTAAAACCCCCGTTGTACACAAATCACCAGTTCTCTAACATGCTAACATTGTTACACCCCATTACTATAATTACGGTGCATTAAATACAACTCATTTTGATGTGTTATTTTAGCCACACTGATGGTCCGCAAAAACAATTTACTATTGCCAAGGGAGAGAATTCAACGCCACTAATGTTCAAGTCAGATTTTCTGAGAGGGACTCGTCAGATTCGGGTTTCCCCTCTCTACGTGCAATCTTACTTTTAGCTCATCCATAAGCTTCCTACCGGATTTGCAATTTCACCACGATTTTGGGTTCGGAAAAAGAGTCCAACTCTCCTTTTCCTCGGGTAGTAAGGGTGTAAATGTGACGGATTTGAGCCGTCAACATGCAAAACCCGTATAATAAGAGAGACACTACAACCTACCACGTATAACGTGAGAACTTGAATATCTGATACTTGAATACCTAAGATGAAACAGATCTTTATATGTTAAACACCAAAAATACCTTATTTTTAATAATATGATGTAAATGTAGGTAAGTAAAATTGAAAAATATTAACACATTATAAGAATATGTATAATACATAATTAAAAATATGAATATTTGATATATTACGTAGAATTATATACAAATATAACAACGTTACTCAAGATCATATATAAAAAAATTAATGAATAAGGTAAAATAACCACTGTACCCGCCTAATCCGCCCCGTCCTGCCTAATCCACCCGGGACGGATAACGATTTTAATTTTGAGCCGTGATAGACGGACGCGCGCGTCACGGACGCGCCTTACGTGGATCTGTACAACTCAGATATTTTTCTTTGAGTCAGCGTCCAGTCAGCGAAATTTCTCTTCGCGCGTTTTGGTCTTTTTAAAAAACGCCGGTTCTTTAAGTTGAACGATTCATTTCCCAATACACAGATAAGACAGTGTGCAGACCCTAGGACATCGTGCAGTCTCATTATTCGTGCAGAGCCCACACTTATCATAATAAAATATTTGTTTTTAAGTTTTACGTTGGATCAACTTAATTTGTCTAGCTTACTTTATGTGTGTGTGCAGTTTACATTATGTGTTTGTCCTGTTTACGTTATGTGTATGTCCGGAATAAGTGTATATTGCTGTACGGAATAAGTGTATTTGCTGTCCGGAATAAGTGTATTTGTTGTCCGGTTTAAGAATAAAGTGTGTCCAGAAACGGAACATAAAGTTTGTCCGGAATAAGTTGATTTGTTGTCCGGAATAAGTGTATTTTCTGTCCGGAATAAGTGTATTTGCAGTCCGGAATAAGTGTAGTTGTCCAGAATAAGAAGAAAGTGTATCCAGAAACGGAACAGAAAGTTTGTCCGGAATAAGTGCATTTGTTGTCCGGAATAAGTGTATTTGTTGTCCGGTTTAAGAATAAAGTGTGTCCAGAAACGGAACATAAAGTTTGTCCGGAATAAGTGGATTTGCTGTCCGGAATAAGTGTGTTTGCTGTCCGGAATAAGTGTATTTGCAGTCCGGAATAAGTGTAGTTGTCCAGAATAAGAAGAAAGTGTGTCCAGAAACGGAACAGAAAGTTTGTCCGGAATAAGTGTATTTGCTGTCCGGAATAAGTGTATTTGTCGTCCGGACTAAGTGTATTTGTTGTCCGGTTTAAGAATAAAGTGTGTCCAGAAACGGAACATAAAGTTTGTCCGGAATAAGTTGATTTGTTGTCCGGAATAAGTGTATTTGATGTCCGGAATAAGTGTATTTGCAGTCCGGAATAAGTGTAGTTGTCCAGAATAAGAAGAAAGTGTGTCCAGAAACGGAACAGAAAGTTTGTCCGGAATAAGTGTATTTGCTGTCCGGAATAAGTATATTTGTTGTCCGGAATAAGTGTATTTGTTGTCCAGTTTAAGAATAAAGTGTGTCCAGAAACGGAACATAAAGTTTGTCCGGAATAAGTGGATTTGCTGTCCGGAATAAGTGTATTTGCTGTCCGTAATAAGTGTATTTGCAGTCCGGAATAAGTGTAGTTGTCCAGAATAAGAAGAAAGTGTGTCCAAAAACGGAACAGAAAGTTTGTCCGGAATAAGTGTATTTGCTGTCCGGAATAAGTGTATTTGTTGTCCGGACTAAGTGTATTTGTTGTCCGGTTTAAGAATAAAGTGTGTCCAGAAACGGAACATAAAGTTTGTCCGGAATAAGTTGATTTGTTGTCCGGAATAAATGTATTTGATGTCCGGAATAAGTGTATTTGCAGTCCGGAATAAGTGTAGTTGTCCAGAATAAGAAGAAAGTGTGTCCAGAAACGGAACAGAAAGTTTGTCCGGAATAAGTGTATTTGCTGTCCGGAATAAGTGTATTTGTTGTCCGGAATAAGTGTATTTGTTGTCCGGTTTAAGAATAAAGTGTGTCCAGAAACGGAACATAAAGTTTGTCCGGAATAAGTGGATTTGCTGTCCGGAATAAGTGTATTTGCTGTCCGGAATAAGTGTATTTGCAGTCCGGAATAAGTGTAGTTGTCCAGAATAAGAAGAAAGTGTGTCCAGAAACGGAACAGAAAGTTTGTCCGGAATAAGTGTATTTGCTGTCCGGAATAAGTGTATTTGTTGTCCGGAATAAGTGTATTTGTTGTCCGGTTTAAGAATAAAGTGTGTCCAGAAACGGAACATAAAGTTTGTCCGGAATAAGTGGATTTGCTGTCCGGAATAAGTGTATTTGCTGTCCGGAATAAGTGTATTTGCAGTCCGGAATAAGTGTAGTTGTCCAGAATAAGAAGAAAGTGTGTCCAGAAACGGAACAGAAAGTTTGTCCGGAATAAGTGTATTTGCTGTCCGGAATAAGTGTATTTGTTGTCCGGTTTAAGAATAAAGTGTGTCCAGAAACGGAACATAAAGTTTGTCCGGAATAAGTTGATTTGTTGTCCGGAATAAATGTATTTGATGTCCGGAATAAGTGTATTTGCAGTCCGGAATAAGTGTAGTTGTCCAGAATAAGAAGAAAGAGTGTCCAGAAACGGAACAGAAAGTTTGTCCGGAATAAGTGTATTTGCTGTCCGGAATAAGTGTATTTGTTGTCCGGTTTAAGTGTCTGTATTTTTTTCTTCCTCTGTGTTTTATTTATATCCAGCTTCATGTGGTGATATCAGGTAAGGCAAGTCCTTGGCTCAGCACATCCGGATCCTCTGGAAATTGAGAGAGCAAAGGGCATGCTAAAAGTATGGAACACCCTGTCCTGCAACTTGTTAAGCGTAATTTTTAACCAAGATGCTACATCAATGTCTATGCAGGATCATGAGCAGTCTCTTATGAGTGCACTGGCAAGGCTTACTGATGTGTCGAATGGCAAGTCAAAGCGTTTTTTTCCAGAATACATGCTTAAAGTGGTTAATTGATATTTCACTATCATTTCTGTTTGATTTTACTTAGAGTGCACTTTTCCGTAAATTATAAGTCACTTTTATTTGGTCTAGTTAGTATGTATTCTTCTAACGAGTCTTTAGGCTGATGATGCCAGTTATTATTCATGATACAGATCTGAGACGCCGCACTTGAAGTAAAAGAATTCTAAAATTTACGGCATAGGCTTTTTGATAATTCTCTTCAATGCTTGATTATTTTGTCCATTTCAATTTCATCTTTAAAGTTGGTTTCCCCTTGACGTATTTCTTATAAAGTTATGTTAAAGTTGGATTTGCAACAATCCCAATGGTATACTATTCTGAAATCATCAGAACCTTAATTACTAAAGTTTTTCTTTTTCTTTATCCTAACACAGGAGAAGTGCTACCTATTGTTACCTGATGATAACAATTTGCTCGAGTAGAACGAGGCTCTGTGGAAGTTCACATTTGGGCCATTTTTCGACCGAGGAAGTTAAAAAAGGATCCTAAATGACTGTTTTGTCTTTTCAGTTGCTAACAAAAAGTGCTTGCAAAGGGCGTCCTTCAGGTTATACCGAGGTAGTAGGTTACTAGTCTCAAAGTCGTAGAAACTGTTATTCTTGTAAATATACATAGTACTGAAACAATGTAACCTTGCAAATATATTAGACTTTACAAGAATCAGTGTTCACCGTTTACCATATGTTATCATGCAAACACCATATATTTCTCCCATTTTGCAGGTTTCGGATTCGTAGTTTGGTATTGCATTTTTATGAGTTTTCAGAAGGCCATCTATAAATAAAAAATGTGTTTAGATATTTTTATTTTAAGTTTTTTTCTTTTTCTTTTTCAATTACTCTTTTGCCGGACATAGATAAGTGTTACGTGAAGATGTAACCCTGCTCGAACCATGTTTAACTTAAGGGTCTTTTCCTTGAATTAAGGGTATACATACCCACCCTTACCCCTTCTCTGGTGTACGCAAGCTAATCCCTTTAAGAACTTAATTCGAGCTTGAGCAAACTGTTTTATTTGCAAGTGATAGATTACATTCCATGAATCACGAATTGTTCCAAAACAAAAAACTCGCATTTGCATTTTATTCTGCCCAACGAGTCATTGGATGAGCACGAGTTAGATACACATTGTAGTGTGCAAATCAAACCGCTGATATCAAAGAGAAGAAAAGAGAGGGACTCCTGGCAAAGTGGCACCGGCATCGACTATAAACAGGTTGCCACTGACGTAGCCAGAAGAATCATCAATCAAATATCTAACCAATGAAGTGATTGCAGGGTCTGATGTGCCATGAGTTCTTAAGGGGACTATTCTCAAGGTTATGTTGTTTATCCACTCTTTCTGCATAAGACCATCAGTGATCTCGGATTTGAATAGCCCCGGAGAAATGGAGTTTACTCGGATGTTATACTGTCCGAGTTCCAATGCCATCACCTGTATCAAAAAGAATACATAATTTATTTACAACCATAAGTAGTTGGCATACTGAAATAGTGATTCTGGAAGAGAGTTGAGAGAAACTAACTCTACAAACTCACTCGAAAGCATTCGTAGTAATACTATGTTAAAGGTTTTTACACTTACTCCTAGCTAATTACAATTTACTCTACGGAATTACGAGATAATAACATTTTTCTCCCTGAACTATCAAATGTAACACTCTCATCTCATGAAACCGGTCAGGACCAGCTCAGTTTGACCAAAGATCGATTTCCAATATGCCACATGTTGCGATTAAATTAAATACTGTAAAATTCATCTCTTCAAAACATAGTAAACATTATGACATCATGTGGCCCATATATTTTTCATAATTAATTAATCTTGGTGTTTGAATGTGTTGTTAATGTTCTTAAACACACTTATATTTGACATGAGTTTTTTTTTTCTTTTTCCTTGGAATATTTACCCGTGTGAGGGCGTTTACTCCCGCCTTTGATGCAGTATAAGCAACGCCTCCTGGCAATTGTCCACGACTAAGACCAGCAATAGAAGATATATTAATAACCGAGCCTTTTAAATTAGAGTCTCGCATCCGTTTGCAGATGAATTTGGAGGCCAACCAAGTCCCAGTTAGGTTAGTTTGCAATGTACCATTCCATTCTTCTTCGGCCACATCCAACGTTGAATTGACGTTACCTATTCAAAGTGGAAATTAAGTAACATGGCAATAATTTGAAAATAAAATAAATAAATGTGTAAACGGAGTGGAGACGAATTAGATATAAGTGTATCCATGTTGACATCCACAAATTTTACGGATTCAAGAAAGAGTCATTTGTATCTATGCCCTCTGTTTTGGTTTTATTGGTGTCAAGACCTTCGAAATCGAGCTATTGGTGTCGATACCTGAAGTTTGGAGTATATTCTTTAACATATGGTCCAGTTTCTCGCCATATTTGGCTGGGTTCCGTCTACTTTGATGTGGTTATGCTAAGTTTGGAGCAAAAAACCCTTATGTTAAAGTGACCGACACATATTCCAAACAAGAGACAGAAACACATGCAGATCATAATCTTTTCCAACTTTGAAGTCTTAAATCCAATACTTCTAAATTTCGTATAGTTTACGGATCACATCTCCAAACGCAAGCCAATATGGATGGCTCATGTAATTATTTATACTAAAATGGGGAGCAACAAAACCTTAAAAAAAACAAATTAATGAACACCTCTAATCCCAGCATTATTGATGAGCACATGGATGGTTCCAAACGCCTCCCAAGCCTTCTCCACGGCGGCCTCTATAAGACCTCCTGTGGCAGTGATATCGAGTTCGACCGCCACCGTTTTGACTGAATTTTGTTGTTTCGCATTAATTTCTTCGCAAAGAGACTTCAACCTCTCCACCCTCCTCGCGGCCACCACGATCCGACACCCGGCCTTCGCCAGGTCCAAACAAATCTCCCTCCCTATCCCGGATGACGCTCCGGTCACCATCACCACCTTCTCCGGCAAAGACGTCCATGCCCGGAGACGGGCGGAGTTGGGGTTGGGTTCGCACGCCATGTGTGGTGTGGGATGAGGGGAAGTTGTTGGGAGTCTCCCTTTACGTGTGCCACTACTTTCTCATTTAAATCATTTGTTTGTCTTCTTTTTTTAATTTTTCTGAGATTCGAATCTTTAATAATAAATCCAAATAGTTAATCTTATTTTGTTTGCATGCTTAATGCAGTGGTTTATTCCAAGCAATTGTTGTTGTAGTTTCTCAAACGATTATTTAATTAGGTGCAACTTATGTGTTGTAATTGAAGATATGTATCTGCATTTCTACTCGAACGACGTAATCACCTTGACGTAACATATTTTCTCTAATTGTAATATCATATTTTTGTAGGGGTTATGTTAATTGATCTTTCTGTCGTTGAGTCGTTCTAGTACGTAAAGTTTGTATACACATCTTTGTACACATTTATTTATAAAGTTAGGTAGATTTTTCAGTCAAACCCTATATATCTATACGATGTTATTATTCTCGTGCATGAATAATAGGTGAAAGGTTCGTTTTTGCTACCGCATGACCGTTACTTCCATTCAGAGGTAATTGTTTAGTGAGGAGCTTTTTCTTCACTGTTGATGTTGGAGTAGAATCTCCCTCTGAACGGATTTGACGTTGACAAACTTTTAGAACGCTAGTTTTTACTAGCAATGATTTAGTAATGGACCTTTTGCTTGGATACTACCGGAAAGAGCTTGATTTGTCAGATTGTCACTTAAAAATCACTATTTATTTAGGGGTCTGTCCTAAACACTTTCATCTATTTAGTTTTGTGTGAGATATAACTTGTTCGTAACATGCCACTCCATTAGTTTCTCCGTCAACGTTTTTGTTAGCTAGATTAACATTCAATTTAAATATTGCAAAACCTATTTTATATCATTTAAGAATGAACAATGATCTCTAATTAATTGAACTTTTTGCAAAATCTTCCTCTAGATGTTCATTTCCCATTTATATGTCTCTTTTCTCTATTTGCATTCACATTTTTCGTCATATCTCCCTCACTCATCTCTTCTCTCTCTTTCAACTCCATTTTTCTCTCACTAATTTTTTTTAAAGCTCAAACTATTTACTTTATTTTTTATTTGATCAATTCTTTGTTATTGACTTGGAGTGTTCCTTCCTTAAAAGAAGCTTGTGATTTAGCTGTCTCATTTTTAGATATATACGTGTTGTAAAAACTACACAATGAGTGGTTTTATTCAGTTATAATAGGGAATTAATCATTGTAATATTGTAGAACATTACTTATTTTCATGTCTTTACATATCTACCTTATAATCACTAAAAATTGCATTTAATTAGCTTAAGATTTTGGAAATAGAAAATCGGAAAGGGAAGGAATGATGTTTGTCCTTTTCTTTAGGATCGTTTAAAAAGCGTAGAAAAGAGAGAAAATGTCTTAACTAAAAAAAGAAAAAGAAAACAAGAGGAGAGAGCGAGAGCGAGAGGGGAGAGGAGAGTATTAGAATTAGGTTGAATGATTTCAGATTTTCTATAGTTTCGTACCTTGGTTAATTTATTGGGTGGAGATTTTGAGTTAGTTAACATGCAAATGTTATACATACCTAAATATTATCAATCGGAAACGTTTTCGTACTTAGAAACTTTTGAGGATTGGTGCTCCTACTTAAAATAATGTAATTTTATTTTCCTAATTTAGTATTCATATTAAAACCTTACATAAAGACGAATTCATGTTGATACTTTGAAAATATAATATGTTTTGGACTTTTAATTATTTGTTTGGTAAAATATTTAGATTTTTAAAGGGTGAATTGCAATAGTGCCATCAAGAATAGGGGTGTAAAAGGGTCAGGTATGCCCCTACCCGTACCTGGCTAAATTAGCGGGTACGGGTATATACCCAGCAAAAAAACATGTATACCCATACCCGTTAAGTTAGTGGGTACGGGGCGGGTAAACGGGTATAACGGGTACAATATATAATATATAAACATATAATATATAGTATATAAAATATATATTCTATATAAATATATAATATATAACATATAAAATATATAAAAATATTAAAAATATATTATATAAAAAATATAATATATCTTAACGAGTATACGGGTAAACGGGTACGGGTAATGCGTATACCCGTACTCAACCAGTTTATTAACCGGGTAAACGGGTACGGGTAATGCGTATACCCGTACTCGACCCGTTTATTAACCAGGTAAACGAGTACGGGTATACGGGTTTAAATTTTTAAACGGGTATGAGTTTTTGTGCCCACACTCGTACCCGACCGGGACGAATGATCGGGTATACGGGTATTACCCGTCCCGTTTACACCCCTAATCATGAAACAACAAAATTGCATTTATGTCATATGAAAGTAACTATTTGTACCAATACCATAGAAAAAGGCAAAAAATTACTATAATGCCATTAACTTTTTCCCTAATTGCAACAGTGTCATTCCGTCAGCCTTCCGTTAACGGTGGTTAACTTTTATTAATATTTAATGGGAATTTCGCAGAATCACCCTAAATAAAACTAAAATTCATAAATTTCATTATAAGTGTTTAAAAAATACAAAAAAATTATCTATACTATCTCATCTTTATTTTTCCTCTATTATCTCTTCTTTTACTCTCCCTAAACTTAATGACTCGGTTACTAAACTAATGACATCCGATAAATTTTATATTTTGAAATTACAAAATATTTAATTAGTTTTTATAAAATATTTTTCTCAAAAAATATTATTTATTTTAGAACTAAATATTAATTTTTTAGAACTAAAATATTTTTTATATAAAACTAAATATTTTTTAGAAAATGTATCTTTTATATTTCTGGAAATATGTTTTAGTTCTTTAAATTTTTACTTTTTTTATACCGAACATTGATCTCCAAATGAAATAGAGGGGAGCGAATATAGGGTATTTGGTTATTTGTCACATGAGTCTCAGAATAATAACGCTCCAGGGCGTTAAACCTGGTGATGTAGCTTTCCAGGGACATCTCCTTCTGCTCGAGGGCCAAGAATTCCTCATTCTTCCAGTCTCTGAAGTGCTGTGGAAAGAACTGCTGGTTAAACTCCTCAAGGAATTCCTCCCAGCTCACGTCATCTCGGTCAGCAAACATCATTGCACATGTGGCCATCCGCCAGTTTGCCGCCTCACCATCCAGCACGTAGGTGGTTAGGTCCATCATCCGCTCCGGTACACACCCAATCGCCCGGAAAATTCTCTAGATCTTAAAGACGCAGTCAGTCCTCTGCAGCCTCAGGGTTACTCCTGCCATCAAAACTAGACGGGTGTTGCCTCATGAAGCGATCATGCTCCGCAACTGTCCATGTCGGCTCTGCCCTCGTCGCCTGACGCTCGAGGAACTCACCCAACCTATCCCAAGTAGCGCCCTCAGTGTCATCACTGGTACTTCGCTCATTCACGGCGTTCCTCACACGTCTCAGAGGCATCTGACACAAGAAACAACTCAAGATTAGCCATGAATGCATGCTAAATGTAAAATGCAACCTAACAATACTACACCGTGTGATTTCTTTGGGAGCCACACATAAGGACCGACCACTCTGATACCAAATTGTAATATCCCGAAACAGGGGAAAATTTGAAAATTTAAACAAACAAGATCACAAGACCAAAGTCATCAAACAGGAATGTTACTCATATAAATATAATCAGTCGGTGCACCATGATACAACAGAGTTTGTCAAAATACATGATTACATCAATACAACGAAAGACAGATACAAGTAATCATGAAGACCTCGAAGAGTCCGAAGAGGATCCTGACCAAAAAACGTGTATGCTCGCTGTCACCACCCCCACAGAGCCTACTGCGGTCCTGAAACATGAATCAACAACAATGCCTGAGTTTTCCATTAGGAAACCTCGTATGTCAAGCTCGCCTATATGAATGCAACAGTACGGTAAATGAACCTATCATACTAGTAGCATGTTATATCAACATCTGCAATGCAACACATCCCTCCAAGGGTAAAACAGGACCTCGGTCCCTCGGCAACAACAAATACCCACAATAGGTCAACAAAGACATCAATCCAGCAACAACAACGAGTCACTCTTGGAAACCTACCGTAGGCACATACGATCTTCTGGACAGTACGTGACGCACTCCCCACAAAAACTACTCGAGCGAAAGGGATCGGTGAGGAGCGTCTACACTTCCACGCAAGGTATACATATGGTCTACACCACCCCAACAGAGATGTTGCCCAGTCGGTCCAAGCATTCCCCGATAGATGCCCAATCGAGGAATCATCGCCGGAACAACATCAGCGACATCGCCGACACAACATCAGCGGTACAACATGTGTCCGGTAGAACATCGGACGACACAACCACAAGTCGGAACATCGTCAGCAACATCATCGCCGAAAAAACCTCGAGGGCATCACCGACACAACGTCGACGGTACAACATACGTCCGTCACAACATCGGACGGGTCCAGATAGTAGTCTGCAGGGTCATCACGCTCCACGAGCTGTACATCAACATGCATTGGGATCCGCGATCCCTCAGGTCTGCTACTCTACAAAAAGTCAAGCAACAACACGTCACACCACGGTCGATCAACGAAGGTGGCGCGACCCAAGTGTCCACACTCTTCCACACAACGGTCCCTGGACAGGCACGAGCAACGTACCCGCTGTCACCTCCCGACTCACGCTCTAAGCGAAGACACGAGTTTCCGTGGACAGAATTAACAAAGCACCAAGACCAGGAATACAGTTCTGCGCACAAACGATCGACCGAAAAAGCCTATCCCGTCGACCGTTCCCAATAGGTTCGGTCAACCAAAAGTCTGCAACGGTCGAACTCTCTGCACATCACTTAAGTCCCAACGGTCGAACAACAATCTAAAATCCCTTTGCCGAATACGGGGTCAAAATCCAGAGTATGGTCAAAATCATACAAGTCTAATCGGTCGACCGACTGAGGGGTCCCGGTCGACCGAAAACTACCAGGGTCATCCTAATAGTCTAAAGTCATATAACAGTCAAACAATGAATATAATCGGTCGAACAACATACAATATAAACAAGTTCAGTTAAGTTCCGGTCGAACAAAAAACTAGGAACGGTCGACCGAAAACAAACAAGAAAACCTCCGACCCATCAACACACATGCAACCGGTCGACCTCCACATGGCATCGTTCGACCGGTGTTGGTTAAAGTCAGGCAAAATAGTAAACCTGTCTACCGCCCGAAGGCACCGGTCGACCGTTGGTCGACAGCAACCCCACGCATGTTGAGGATTTTACGCCATTTCTCGTCGCTGGTGCGGTCTCCGACCTCCCGCGACCGACCACAACACCACCACGTCATGGGTGTGCAACAAAATCAAACTAAGAACCGACATACCTCAAATGCAAGACAGATCACGCCGGAGATTCGCTCAACGTGGCCACCCGACTGCAACCTCTGATACAAATCGCCTCACGACCGCGCCTCCGCGACTCCGAGCTCAACTCCACACGCCAGAGCCTCCGCAACGACCTCTGGTTTGCCGGAAAAAAGAGAAGAACATGAGAGAGAGATGAGTGATGGCAGCAAAATGGAAGAAGAAGAAGAAAAAAGGAGAACGAATTTGGTTTATAAACCAAAACCATCTCCACAACAACCTCCCCCACTCCACAGCACCCTACCGCCCAACCCACACCCCTCATGTCATCCTCCTCTTCCCCATGCAACCCTACTGTTCACGCCTCCATTTCCCCTAGCAAAACCTCTACTAATCAAGGGATTAGTCCTTAAGCAAGGTTAGGGACATAACAGAGAGTGTTGAAAAGTGAGGTTGGAGTTAAGGAGCGAAAAATGTGTTGGGTTGCGTTGTAGGTTTTTCGCTGATGTGACGGAGACAGAAACTGGATTGTGAGGAGATTTTGGGTTGGAGTTGTTGATGACCTTAAGGGGGATCCCGACCGGGCCCAGTGAGGCCATCCGTTAAGGATGGCCTTAACATATTCAAATGTTTTTCCAACATCGATCAAATGATGGTCCTTTACAAGTTTATAAAGACTTCTAGTGTTTGCCTCCACGTAGAGAGTTGTTAGCCCATACTTCTCCATTACAACAAAAGTCAATCATTGCCCATGCTCTCTGGCTGTCGTCAAATACGTACCAACCGAACTTTACTAGCTTCCAAGGGCTAAAACAACTTGACATACATATCAACATTATTGGTCGAGAATCTAAATTTTAGGTTTCTTCACGTCCAACAATGCATGCCATGGTTGTCTTCTGGCAACCGAACATGTTAATGTCTGATAACACAATCAATAGTGGTGCACATTATGGCACCAAACATTTAAAAGTATATTTGTAGCATCTACCACAGTTCCATGTTTGAGTGAGGCTGTAATACGGGCTAATATGCATGCTTGTTACATCCGGATTAGCAGATTTGGAATAGAGAGGAAGCATGCATGAATGCTATCACTCCAACTGCACATGAGTCGTTGGCCATGGATTGCAGAGCCTCCATTCGAGCTGATGTTGCTTATTTTTGGTTGGGCCCAACATGGCTCCAAATTACGTGTAAAAGAAGTTTTACTTAATCGTTAGTTTTTGTTTTTTTATAAGTTTGTTGTTGTAATCATGCTGAATGTGTAGTTTAAGTTTTGAGGGCGTAACTTCTCGTTAGGAGATCTTGTTTTTATTGACATTTGAATTTGATCACTAATATTATTTGGCTAGTTCAATGGTAAATGTTGGAAATTGGTTTAAATTTGTTAATGTAAGAAAAATAAGGAAAAACAATCGACTGGTGTGGAACAGTATCATTCGACCGATTTTTCCAGGAGCTTTCATATGTGAAAAAACGGTCAACCAGTGTTGGACATCGTTTGACCGATTTTTTCAGGAACATTTTGGAGCTGAGGAACGATCTCCCGAAAGGACATGTCTAAGTCTTTATTTTGTAGAGGTTAATTTGGGAGGGTGTGAGGATATAAGTAGGTGGTCCGTTTGTAATGTTTATCCAAACTAATATTGTTTAATATAACCATCATCAAATTATATACTTTTTTTCTTTAAATTATTCGTGTTTACTGGTAATTTAAAGATTTTGGAATAATTGTTAATTTAAAGATAATTATCTTAAGATCATAATCTGCGCTAACTCATTTTAATAATTAAAAATTAAATCTACCAATTATAAAAAAAACTAATAATAATAAACCGGTTCAATAATCCATTAATCCGCGTAAAGAAACTCCAACCCATTATTATTTAATAACCCCCAAATATCCAACCCACCTTCTCCTCCACAAAACCCAAACCGCAAATCCCACGTCCATTCCCATAAAATTTAAAAAAATCGACACAACCCCAACTAGGGTTGTAAATGGGGCGGGTAAAATCCACCCCGATCCGCCAACCCGACCCGCCTAAGTCGGGTAGCGGGGTAAAAAACTCAACCAGCCACACACCTACCTGAATACCCGCCAACCCGACTAATAAATGGGGCGGGTAACAGTTGTATTTTCTACTCGCACCGTTTACCCGATTACCCGCCTAAGAATTTAATAAATTAAATAATAAATATTATATATATACATACTTATATACCATATACATATACATATTCTCTGATTCGTAATTTACTAATAGTGTTATAAAGTTGAGGTTATTTATAATTTTATGGTGTTCATCAAATTGGTAAAGTTTTTAAGGTGTTAATGTGTCGTGTTTTTAATTTATAGTGTTATGCAGAAAGAAAGAAAAAAAACATATAAAAAAATTCATTTATCCATCTACCCACCCCGCATAACCCGTTTACCCGTCCCATCCCACCCGCATAACCCGTTTACCCGATCTTAGGCGGGTCGGTTAGCGGTTTAAAAAAAATTCACCGACCCGACCCACCAACCTGCCTACCTTAGGTGGGTTCGAAACCCGACCCGACCTGTTTACAGGCCTAACCCCAACCCATTGAAAACTCCTCTCCACCGCCCCCGCCACCAACTACACCACCTGGGCCGCCTTCCACGTCGGCGACTTCCTAAGTACGTGCGTCCCATTTATCCATATTTTCCAAACGTCGTAAGGTCTAGAACACAATTTTCCCGTCAGATTTCAACGCGGACTCGACCGGGACTACGGGAACCTCACATAGTTGTTATCATCTGGATCCGCTGCAGTTGGAGGTGATTGTAATGATGAACTAGCAATATTTGAAGGGAACTACTATTCGTCGCCGGAAAACTACTTAAATCGCCCCAATAATTACCATTTTGCCTTTCACAATTCATTTAATACTCATTACGGCTCGTGTCCTAAAATAAGGTTTTTTCCTGAGTTTTCCTCACATTCCCAATACCAACACCACGAAAATATCTGGCAAAGTGCCTGGATCTGATGACGTAAGCTGGGGAATTTTTTTCGTCTCAGGCGTCTGGCTAAATCGCTTCCCCCAAGGATGAGGCATCTGGCTGAGACGCCTCCTCCTTGGGGGCGGCGGCTTAGCCAGACACCCCATCCTTGGGGACAACGGCTTAACCATACGCCTCATCCTTTGAGACGACGCATCTTAAAGGTGTCGTGCCAAAGGTGTGGGCGTCCTAGCTAGACAACCCAAATTTATTTATTTTAATTTTTTTATGTTGTGTTATTTTTAATTATTTCAAGTTTCGTTGCAAGATTTCGGTGGTGATGAAGTAGATTACAGTGAGCCTTTTGATAGTAAACAAATATTTCCAACAATCGAGGATGCGTGTAAATGGGCGAAACAAGTTGTCATCGGAAGCATTTTTTGGTAAGATTATCCTACAAATCCAAAGCAGCTAACCTGACGGATTGTTATCTGAGATGCGATCGCAGAAATGAATGGAATTCTCGTGATATGGATATTGCACTACAGGAGAACAGGAAAAGAAATGGTTGCGGTTGTCGGATTTTGATAAAAGTAGTCGAGCGACGGGATCGTGATGAATGAGTCGTAGTTTCTAATAATACTCATGGGAAACACAACCACAGACTTGCAGTTTATTCAGAGGGTCACCGACTGATCAACGGTCTTAGTTCTGGGGCCAAGAAAATTATTCGTGATATGACTGATGCACAAACGAGACCACATAACATCTTATTTGCAGTAAAGGAGAAATTTTCGGATGATAATCCCAATCAGAGACACATTTATAACTTAAGAGAATACATGAGAATGACGAAATTTGATGACAAGAATCCCGCTCAGCATTTCTGAATCAGGCAGTGCAATATCAGTTGTTGCGCACATATCCTTTCGTTATCTGCATGGATTCGACATATAAAACGAACAAGTACAAGATGTCTTTGTTCGAGATGGTTGGGGTGACTCCAATAAACATGAACTTCCTCGTGGGCTATGCAATTATGAAGGATGACACCAAAGTTACAAGTGGGTGTTGGAGAAGTTGCGAGATCTGTTATTGGATACTATCAGCCCGATTGTAATAATTACGAACCGGGAGTTAGGCCTGATGCGACCAGTTAGAGATGTTTTTCTTGAGTCTGCTCATTTATTTTGCACCTCATATATCAACAAAAACGTGAACAACTACACATACCACGTATTTGGCAAGAACAAGAAGTTTGCAGACAATTTCAAGTGTGGAAAGTTGAGGAAAGTCATGTCAGAGTTTGTGGATCAGTCAGCACAAGACGTCGAGCATTTTCGGAAGCTCGTTGATGAGATTTCGGGGAGCGACCTTGCAGTTGTTCGTAAGTCATGTCAGATTTGTGGATCAGTCAGCACAAGACGTCGAACATTTTCGGAAGCTCGTTGATGAGATTTCGGGGAACGACCCTGTAGTAATTCGTAGTGCCTCTCATATTTTATACTCACAGTTACACCCAGATCAGTCGAACTATCAAGAACCCGGTGAAAATACTAAGGTACAAGGTCGACCAAGGGAGAGTCGACACGTCATGACCCGAGGCCTTTGAGTATGCTGAGCGAGGTCGTGGTCGGTCTTCCAGTAGTGGGAGCAGGGCTCGTGGTCGGTCTTCCAATTCGTCTCGATCGTCCGTAACCACGAGTGCATGATCTGGTATGACTTCGGTAATATCTTTGTTATTACTATTATTACTTAGTTGTTTGTTTTTATTAATATATATAACTTTACTATTTTTCCATCTTGTATTGTCCGGACGGATTGACGTCGATAACTTCTCATATGTTGATAGACTGTCAGGAATCATTTTACCATTTCTAGAGAGGTGGAATGACGTACATGCTGATGACAACTGTGGATTTCGATGTGTTGCCGATGTCTTCCATGGTGGTCAAGACAATTGGATGTACGTCCGTCGTGCGATTTCTAATGAGATAGGTGCCCATCCTATTTATAAGCACGTCTATTACGACAATGTGGTACATGCTCGTCAACGAATTGATTAGGGCTGGGACCTTGTGACGAGGATCACTATATGGAGGTTTGGGCCGACTTGTTACCGATTGCCAATTTTTACAGATTGTGCAGTTATGTATTTCTCAGTGGGAACGGATGGTTTGTTGTACGTGTGTCTTACTGTGTTACCTTGGGAGAGTCTGTCTTCCATGACGAAGCCAATCAGAGAGTTGGTCATTGCTCATTTAGGGGGTTACAAACATTTTATTCATTTGGAATCAGCTGAGGGATTCTTAGTTCCTCCTATAACGACCCAGTGGTTTCCAATGCGATACGAGAGTGTTGCTGGATGGGAGGAAGAGTACGAAAGTAGGAGAGCGTATTAGGACTAATTACGTAGTACATTTTGATTGTAATTTGTAATGCATTTGTAATGTATAATATATCGACGATTATATCGTGTATTTGTACTTATATCGTGTTGTTCTTTTATCAGATTTTAAATTTAATTTACGTTACATATACCAAACATGTCTAAAAATAATTACTAAAAATACGACAGAGAAACAAATAGGGAGAAGATATGTTCGTCAGAAGAAAAAAAAAGGTACAACAGATAAGCAAATACCAACAAATGTAGTAACAGTTCAACATATTATAAAATAAATAATGTTCAAGCCAACTACAACTCATCATCTGAATCCTGGTCCGAAATGCCCAGCTGACTGTTCCACTCCTCAATGAGGTCATCCCAATATGTACATGCAGCTCTCGTCTCCTTCTTCGGCATCCGGTCTCAGGGGGAGCGGCTCCCACGGATTCGAGTACGCTGGGGCGTCCGTTCGTACCAAATTCGTACGAAATTCACCTGGGGCGTCCGTTCGTACCAAATTCGTACCAAATTCGAGTACGCTGGGGCGTCCGTTGGCTCCTTTCTGGGCCTCCGAAATATTCTTTTTGATGAATATAAGAGTAATATGAAGAGAGAGTGGTGTTAGGAGAGTAAAATGAAGAGTTATATGAGTAGAAATGACAGAAGGGCAAATTGGTAATTTGCACAGGCGATTTAAGTAGTTTTCCGGCGATGAATAGCAATTCAATATTTGAACCTACTTGATTTACATTGTAGTCTGTCATATTCTTCAAAATATTTGATTAACAAAGACTTACACATATCTGCATGATTTTGAAAATTTTCATAATTCATATTTTCAAAAAATTGTTCTAAGAAAACTTATAAACCAGTAATCTTACATCAGGATCCATAATAAAAGCTAAAAAAACTAAATACATGATTCTTCCAATATTATTAAATTTAGCGTGCATTAGATATAAAATTTCAACAAAACCAACATTATGCCTATATTTCGCAAATACTTTAGTAATTGGAAGTAATTCATATATAAATAAGTTAGAGGTTGGGTAATACTTGTTTGATTTCTAGTTTAATTGTACATATATATTTTTGAAATTTTTATGCACAATAAGGATCATTCATATATTTTCTATGATTTGTTTTTCATGCATGCATCAGTTTGTTTCAATGATTGCTTAAAACACATTAAAACAAACATTGGGCTCCGAAATTCATACCTAGAAGTTCTCTAAAACTTCTTGAAGATCCGGAGACGATGAGGATGCTTGTTGCTGCGCCGGAAGCCCCCGAGTATTCACCAAACTCTAAACAAGATCCGAGAGAGAAGAGCTAGCCTCTCAATCTCCAATAGGGTTTAGAATCCAACTACTAACCCCTCTTTGGTTCCCTTGAGAAGAAGATCTCTGAAAACTAAAACTAAACTTAAGAATTAAGGAAATTTCGTGGATAATTATGGAGAGAGAAGTTTGCACAAGAATATAATGAATTAATTCATGAGGTAATGAGATAAACTTGTATTTATAAGTTCTCTCCAAATTACCTATTTATGTGCAACCTCTTGCCCATGATTTCATGCAAACTTTCATCTAACCATCCATTATTTGCTAACAAATAATCTTAGCCACGAATTAAATCAGTTATGGACCAATTCCATGCATGATCTAATTAATTCATAAATTTATTCTACAGTAACCGTCTGAATCGGTCGACCGTGTTGGAGGTTCGGTCGACCGTTTATAACTTGGTCGACCGTTCGCAACAAAAAATTATTTCATCGCAATGTTCGGTCGACCGAAAACGAACAGACGAAATTCCTGTAGCGATCGAGACACATTCGGTCGACCGTGCAACATTTCGGTCGACCGTGCAACATTCGGTCGACCGTTTACCGTTTAACGGTCGACCGTTTTTGCACAGTGCTGCAGACTTGTCACATTTCGGTTTAACCCCTACAAAATTTGACATTTCGGGATTAGTAGTAAATTCACAACTTATGTAACATATTATCCTATGTAATGATTAATCACCACACCCCATAATATTTACATCACATATGAATTTAATTTAGATTCTAATTATGTTATTAATCACAACATAATTTTGATTTTGCTTGTTCACCCCATGTGTCATATTTTCTACATGAAACCCGACACATCTTATGAACTCAAAATCCTCATTTCTTGTTTCCCAGTTTTGTGGTGTGACCTATGGGGGGATCTAAACTAAGTTGGCAGTGATATTAAGAGCTTAATATCACAAGCTATAAGCGGTATCTAGCTACACATTATAGCTCCCAATTAGTTAGATGTCTTAATTCCACTCGAACCAAAACCCGATCCATTTAGTGATGGAGTGCGCCACTTGTGTCCGTCCCTTGCCTCATGATATTAAGAATACACACAAAGTAGTATTGTGTCAGCTTTGTATTAGTATTCATTTCTTGATCTCTTTAAGCTAGTTATAAATATGTGACTTAACTCAAATCACATTGTGCACATTATAACTTGGCTTTATCAAGGGGCCCACTAATATCATCACTCAATTAAGAGGGGCAATGATAATCTTTTGACTAACTATATTCTCCAACCAAAGTCATACTTAACCAACTAATACATTTGCACTACACTCATTGATAGCTTAAGACACTAGTCTAATTAAGCACTCCTTAAGTGATCGGATATAAGTCTCATATCAAAGGACCAAGGACACAGTAAAATATTAATGACACAGAAACATATTTCTATAATATTTTACTTATTAGGTCAATTCGGTATACAAAAGTAGTATTTTCCTCTTTTGCGTACCCGTGTTGTCACTCACTTATAGAGCTACAATGATCTATGACCAACACGACACTCTTAACTCGGTAATTAATGTCCCATGTTAATTACCATGATTGCGAATATCTTTTGTTTTATGTAAACCAATATCTTTTAGAGCTCTACGGTTAAGGACCAAGAGCCTCTTCCTTAACACTTCTAAAAGACGAATAACATAAAGAAGGAACAAAATGACTTCTCATTCAATTCATAATAATTGACATTTAAAAGTAAAACTTTTAGAACACATTCCCTTCAATACTGTCCACTTAACCTAGTGGTGAATGTGAAAAAAAACGTTTTAAAAAATCATGCATAATCTTTCAATTATCCCAATCTATATCGGTTAGCACGTACTCATTTTGTATTTTATTGTAGAAGGTTGAAATTGAAAGATGATAAGGAAGACAACATTTTAACATTTCATATGTAGAATTCCATATAATTTAAACTTCTTAGGTTTAATTTCAGTATATGCACAAAATTCTCTAAATGCCTGATATCCAGATGTACTACTATAATCTACATAAGCAATTGCATTTCTAACGTTTTCTAAGTAAGGTTAAATTATGCTAAGTACATCTTGCACCACTAAGATCAAAGCGTGAACACATCTAATATGAAAAAGTAAACCATTTACAGGTGGACAACAATAATTAATAAGCATTTGTATTGGAGAAGTATTATTATTAGTAGCATTATCAAATGCAATTACACAAACTTTATATTCAAGATTGTTAGCTACAATAACATCTTTAATATGATCAAATATAACTTTGGTAGTGTGTGGATGCAGAATTAGTAAAATCGAAATGATTTATTTTATTTAAACACCATAAATCATCTAAATAATGAGTAATTATGCAATGGTAATGATAATTATTTGGTCTGGTCCAAACATCACTAGTTAATGCTACCTTATTGTTCATTGATGAAAAATAAGTAGTCATGAATTCTCTTTGTTTACCGAATTTATCAAATGCAATATTTTTAAGTGTTCTTCCATTAAATGGTTTAAATTGTGGATTATGGTAGAGAATTGATTCTCTAAGGTCTTTAGATTTACATATGTTAAAAGGTTTTTTGCTACAGTACACCTCTCAAGTGTCAAAATTGGCAATATGCAACCGAGTTTTCGGTATTGCCGCATATACATCTACAAGTCGATCATATTTGCGCATATGCACCTCTGCCGTTAGTGGACACCACTCTGTCACCGTTACCGTCCAATGGTGTTAGACAAGTTGCAAATTAAACCTCGTAAAATCCAAATGTCCTTAATTGTAAAACAAAAAACCCCATGAAAAATCAAATTGTCTAACACTCTCCGCTCTTTAACTTTCACTCTCTTGAATCTCTCTCTCCTTTCTCCCTGTCCACTCTTTCACTCTCACTCACTCTCATCTCTCCTTCCCTATCTCTCTTGAATATATCTTTCTCTCTCTCTTGAATCTTCATTTCTCTCTCTGGACAAAAGTATGGACAATTCTGGACGAATTTTGGATTCCAGAATTCCAGAATAGGTCCAGAATTGTTCCAGAATTCGTCTAAAATTGTCCAGAATTGTTCCAGAATTCGTCCAGAATTGTCCAGACTTTTGTCTAGAGAGAGAAAGAAAGATTCAAGAGAGAGAGAAAGATAGATTCAAGAGATATGGGGAAGGAGGGATGGGAGTGAAAGAGTGGAGAGAGAGAAATGAGAGTGATTCAAGAGAGAGAGAAAGAGAGAGTAAAAGTTAAAGAACGGAAAGTGTTAGATAATTTGATTTTTCATGTGGTTTTTTGTTTTTACAATTAAGGACATTTAGATTTTACGAGGTTTAATTTGCAACTTGTCTAACACCGTTGGACGGTAACAGTGACAGAGTGGGGTCCACTAACGACAGAGGTGCATATGCGCAAATATGATCGAATTGTAGGTATATATGCGGCAATACCGAAAACCCAGGTTTTCGGTATTGCAGTATATACACCTACAAGTCGACCATATTTGCACAAATTCACCTGGACCATTTGTGGTCCCCACACAAGAGCGGCAACGTGAATGGTTCGTTAACGGTCGTCCAAATCCGTTGGTGATCCGTCAGTTAGGCCGTGTGATTTGGGATTGACTGTAGCAAAACACATGTTGGACACACGTTCTGGACACACACATTTTGGACATGTTCTGGACACACATTTTGGACATGTTCTAGATACACATTCTAGACATGTTATGGGCACACATTCTCGACATGTGATAGATACATTCTAGACATGTTCTGGACACGTTATGGACACACATTCTGGACACTTGCATCCAAATCCGTTCGTGTCCAGAATGTGTCCAGCACATGTCGATAATGCGTATCTAGAATATGTGTGTCCAGAACATGTCCAGATTGTTTATCCAGATCGTGTCCATATCATGTCCAGAATGTTTGTGTCCAGAACATGTGTGTGTCCAGAACATGTCCGGAACGTGTCTAGCATTTGTTTTGCTACAGTCAATCCCAAATCACTTGGCCTAACAGACGGATCACGGACGAATTTGGACGTCCGTTAACGGACCATTCACGTTGTCACTCTGGTGTGGTACCACAAACGGCCCGATACATTTACGCAAATATGGTCGACTTGTAAGTGTATATGTGACAATACCGAAAACCTGATGTATATTGCTAATTTGGACACCTGAGAGATGTATTGTAACAAAAAAAACTATATATCTATATATATATTAACGACCACTAACGAGAGAAATCGCTTGGGGACCCATCCCACTTGTTTTGGATTAATTATTATTGTCTGAATGGTTCTTAATACTAAAAAATTAGTAATGTAACCTCTTGATATCTTAAAGCTGAATAAGGCAGTTAAAGATACTGTGGAAATGGAAAAGAAATGATGCCTTCAATCTCCATATGTGGTTTGATAGATCTCCAAGAACAGACTAAAGTTGTAACATCCTCAAATAGCGGAAGAATTTAAAATTTTAAATAACACACAATCGACAGAGGATATTACTCAAATAAGGAAAACAGGTGCACCAACATATATCATATATATATGTACAACAGAGTATTTCAAAAGTTGTGATTACATTATAAGGCTATACAACGAATACAGTAATCACCCGACCTCAATTGAGAGAAAGCTGGATCCGGTAGCGGTGATCCTCTCCTCGGTCACCACCCCCTATCGCCGGTCACGACCTGAAAGTAAACATGCAACAATGCCTGAGTTTCCAAAAGGAAACCTTGTATGCCAAACTCTACAATGCATGAAATGAAAGACACCCTAGCATGCAATTCTACTAAACAAGAAAAGCATCTCAACAGGCTGGGTTATAGGGCTCTTTCACCCAACCACAACACACCATCGTCACGGGGCTCCAGGTCTTTTTCACCCAACCACCGCAACACACACACGTCGCCAAGCTGGGCTCTAGGCATTTTTCAGCCAACCGCAGCTACCACGACACGACCAAGGGCTCCAGGTCTTTTTCAACTAACCCTTAACACGCGGTCCCTGCTCAGGCTCCAGACCTTTTTCAGCCAACCTGAACGCACTACGGAGCTCCATGTCTCTTTCAACCAACCCCGCACAGACTAGTTGGGCTCCAGGTCTCTTTCAACCAACCACCGCAACACCACATTCTAAGCTGGGCTCCAGGCCTTTTTCAACCAACCGCAGCTCTCACACAGTTACGGGGCTCCAGGTCTTTTTCAACCAACCACCGCAACACTCGTGCACCCTAGCACACTCGCCGGAAGAACATCGGCACCACAACTTGCCCCACACGGACGGCTACAACAACCGCACATCCATAGTGCAAAACTGGACACAAACAGTCGACCGAACCAAAAGTCCCGGTCGAACAAATCAAGCAAATACAGGGCAATCACATCGACCGACACTCCCTTGGTCGACCGATTTCCACCAACAGCACTCATTCGGTCGAACCAAAGTCAAGGGACGGTTGACCGTTTGGATGGTCAACTCCAGGTTCAACAAACAAAACGACCAATCGGTCGAACGGCAAAGGGGGCCGTTCGACCGAAAGTCACCAGGGACAAAATCCCTCAACTCCACAACGAATTCGGTTGAACCCCCGAGCACTCTCGGTCGATTGAATCCCACCAAGGAAAGATCCCTCCCTCGCCCCACGAATCCGGTCGAATGCCCGAGCACTCTCAGTCGACCGAATTCCACCAGAGCGTTCCCCCACGCTTAGCAACAAGTCCGATCGGCCGAAACCACCTTCGGTCAAACCGACCACTATACTCACTTAAGTCACGGTCGAACAAAAGTCAACGAGCGGTCGACCGTTTGGATGATCAACGCCCCCAACCGACCTATGACAGTGCACATGGTCGAATGGCAAAGGGGACCCGTTCGACCGAAACTCACCAGGCTTGCCTCCCACGCACAATCGGTTGACCGCCCCTAGGGCATCGTTTGATCGATGTGAGGCAGAACCTGAATTCTCTTCACGAACGGTCGACCGTTTGCACCAACCGGTCGACCGATCAGGCAGTGAAATCTGCTGCACGTTTACTTGCGACGAGCCGGAAGGCCTACCGTCGACTTCCAAATACTCACACTACTTAAGTGAGCGAGCTTGACAAACCAGAAGGTTTGAAGAAACCTTTGAAGAACCACGACGACGCCTCCATGAGCACGCCTCCCAAAATCACGATCCGTCGACGAATCCCTCGCTCGAACGACGATCAACACCTCCTCGACGATCCACCGCCACCACTCCACCTCCGGCAACCTCCACCAACCAACCACAACCACAGAAACACGAGTAAGGTAGAGTGAGAAACGACGCAGAGGGACGAGTTGGCAAAACAAGGAACTCACCTCCAACCACCAACCACTCGTGTCGATCCTCCCTTCGCCGGAGAACACCTCTTCTTCCACGCCGGAGCACACTGAGGGAGAGAGAGAGAGAGACGAGGGAGAAGTGAGAGAGAGAGAGAGGGAAAACCTCACCTAAATATCTCCTCCTCCTCCTCCAATCTCAACCATCCATCTCAAAACCAAATCATCCCATCCTTTCATCCATCTCCACTCCATCTCCACCCTCCATCCATCAACTTCCAATCCGAGCCGTCCATCTCCATCTCCCCCTAATCACCACCTAAACACATCAAAACTCAATTAGGATAGGATTAGGCTCAAGATCCCACAAAAGACGTCATTTAACGGAGTGAACTAGATTTCTACATGTAGCCATGTAAGCCTTGTCTTTGTTACTTTTTATTAAATACATTATTTTCTTTAGTTTTTGAGTAAAATATCATTTTCTTTGCGAAATAATTTCTTATAAGGCTAGATTTCTCAAGCCCTACTCTCTTCAATACGAGAAATTAGAGGACATTTATTAGGTATTGTATATTTAAATCCTTAGAGTTACTAGAATGTGTTGGTAGCTTTGTTTTAAAAACCGGACCGAACCGACGGTCAGACTGGGTTGGACCGTGAACCGGTAGCAGACCGGTCGGTTCTGTCAAAAAAATGACTCCCCTCATGAACCTGAGTGAACCAAAGAAAACCAAAAAAACCGATTGAATCGATCAGGTTTTTCGGTTTGGTCGAACCGAAATGAACCAGGTTTTTTTCAATTTAAACAAAATTTGATTTTTACTATTTTATTTGTGTTCAATTTTGACTCAAATTCTAGGATTTTTACTTTTTACTACTCATTCCCCAACCGCTCACCACGCCTCCACCCCACGCGATTACTTCATTTTTGTTTATAGGTTTTAATTAAGTTATTTTACAGATAAGTAATTTTTGATGAATTGTTCATAGTTTAGCCACTTGGTTATTACTTATTATGTATAAAATAATAAGAAAAATCGGTTCAATCGGTCGGACCGCCGGTTAGACCGCCGCTACAGAGTCGGTTCGGTTCAACCCTTGGTTCACAAAATGCTGATGTCATGCTAATGTCATCATCGGTTGGACCAGGTTGAAACCTCGGTTCGACCACTTTGAACCGAACCAAGCTGCTTTCGGTTCACTCTTCGGTTCAATTTTTAAAACATTGGTTAGTAGGGTAATTGTTTATGATCTGGTTTTTTAGGTAGTGTTTGTGGTGGTAGATTTGTGTCTGTTATTAAAATTTCTTTAAATCTTATGTGTTTTGGTTTCAATATTTTAAGTGAAACTAGTTTAAGCTGATACTGAGCATTACATTGAATAATTTCGTGAGATATGCCATTTTATAATTTTATTGTCATGTTTTGAGACTTTCCGAGGGATTAGAAATCCATATATGATAAAAACGACACCGGGACGTACAAGGTTTTGTTTAGTAAGTCTGTAAGATATAATCTTAGTCCTCGAGTTTTTGCTCGAAGATAATGAGGTAGAAATAACATTATACATTGATCACTTGATTTGTGATTAATGGAATAATTAGTAGAGTCTAAAGTCTGTGCCCCGTAATATTAACCTGGATTGGAATACTCCTATTTATGATTTTGAAAAAAAAAGGCTTAGAATTTTGAAACAGTTGATACTAACTTTGATTACCTTAAAGTGTATAAGCTAAACAAGACAATCTTATATTAACAGGTTAGGTTGTCCCACAGATGACGTACATGTAAAACAAGAAGAAAAAACTACATGTCTCTCTAACTTAATTAATTGTCTTTCTTAAAGAAATTGTATTGCGTACAAAAGAAAAAATTCCATTATTAGAGCAGACAATTCAGATATACAAAACCTCCTTCACTTCAAGAAAAAGAACAAACTCGACTCAAAATTAAAAGAAATCACGTCTTTATCTGAGATTTGGTCATAACTCTTCTTTAGTGGTCTTCCTTAGACAGAAAAAGGGCAATGATAGGGAGACGACAAACCTTTCGCAATGGCAACTTTTGTTAATGATTCAACGTCAAGGGATAAATATGTAATCCTCCGCATTTATATACACATTGTGTTGCCACCTTAGTGGCTCTAAACCCCAATGGCTACCCAAACCAACACCAAAACCCTATCTTCCCACACTTTTTTACACACCAAACCACCAAAGCCAAGCAAGCACTTCCTTTCCAAGAAGCTCAAAACCCTAATGCAAGCCCACATCCTTCCCCATGTTTGTCATGTTGCCAAAACCATAAGAAAAGCTAAGTGCATGGTCATGGAGCTCATCAAATGGAGGAAAGGAGAAAAAGAGTTCAACTTTGGCACAAGTAAGGATGCAAAGGTAATCATGAAGAAGCAAAAGAAGAACAAAAAATTATACTCTACTTCTATTCGAACGATGTTTAATGGGCGATCGTCTCACATCCAACCAATGTCAGAGCCATCGGGGAAAGATGAGTTTGAAAATAGTGCTTACTATGATCCTACTTGGAATTCAATAATCTCAATGGAAGGAGGAGAAGAGGTCGAACCACAACTGTCTGGGTACCTACAATGGCTTGAGGAAATGGTTCCAGGAGGATCATTGGTCTCAAATGAGCTCAATGAAATCGATCGTCTAGCCGAGATGTTTATTGCCAAATGCCATGAAAAGTTTAGGTTGGAGAAGCAAGAGTCATATAGGAGATACCAAGAAATGCTTGCTAGAAGCATTTGAGGGATGATTGGTGTGGTTAATGTTACAAGACTTAGGTTTAAATTTAGTGATTGGTCTGGTTTTATTTGCCTTTACTTGTTTGTTGTTTTTGGTTAAATTTGTTAAGGTGTTCACAAATGGAAGGAGGTGTTGGTAGAATGTGGTCAAACAAAAAGATACTTTATATTTTGGAGGGTTTTACATGGATGGGAAGTAAGAGTTTTGTGACCATCATGATATTATTCGTGTCTTGTACCATTGCGAAAGGTTTTCTTTGCATGTGGATGAGAGTGAGCTACCATATATACAATATACCAGAGTTTTGCAAAAAAATCGATCACAATAACTACATGACTTTGCCTAAATTCAATTGGAAGGATTTATGTCTTCACAAATTAACTCAAGGTCAATCTTAACTCATGCTCTTGTTTTAACATTAGTTTCTTTTCAATTATTTTATTTTATCTTATGTACTACTACTACTAGTACGTTTCTATTGAGATTAAAGCTAGACGTTGAAAGATCTAATGATTTGAGAATTCGTGGGCCAACATATAAAGGGCTCTAAGAAGAATTCCCGAAGAATGTGCCCTTGGAACGGTGGAATCCAAAGCAGACAATATGTTGCGTATAATGATGACAATTTGCTTTCTACAAACAAGAAAATAAAATTTCCTTGGGATCGCCATATATGGTAGATAAACAGTCAATAATAAGGTCGTAAGTTGTTTTATGCCCCATGATTCCACGACACCCTGTTTGGGATCTGTAACGCCTCGAGTCAGGACAACTGCTCACCCGCCCGAACTCGGTGCTTTAAAATACGATCCACGATCCTAACCGCTGCGCACTCTGATATTTAAATCCATCTGATAGGCCCATAATTAATCTGAAAAATATAATCAACAAATTGTGAGCTCGACAGCCCGCAAGTTCCAACCGTCAATCAATCAGAATCATAATCATGTGGAAAATAATACGGAATATGACATTCAGTCAATAAGCACAATCAAGAGACATGCATCACAAATAAAATACATGCATAACAATCTGGAACCCCCATTCGGATTCGACCACATCCTGTGCTTCTGAAATCTATCAATCAGTCAGACACACACATGGTAGCTCCACACTAACGACAGACAGTCCTTTCCTCTCTCGGGTGGCTCCACCAGAAATTTACATACAGTCACAAGACATGTCAACCGAAACACCACCATGCAATAATATGCATATCAATGAAATCAACATCAATACTCAGCATGCATGCAACTACGAATATCAAGAGAGACAGACATGATATGAAACTGAAGAATAACGAATCAGTACTTGCCTCAAAATCTCCATCTTTTTCTTTTTTATATTCTTCTCAAAATTCCATCTTCTCCTAAAACCACACAATCATCCAATAATCTTAATTAGTCCATTAAGATATTTGATTATTACCTCAACAAAAAAATTCAGGATATTACATTCTACCATCCTTAAAAGAAATTTCGTCCTCGAAATTTGATCTCAATACTCTCTCAATCCGAACAAATCAATACAAAATTTTCAACTCATTATTTATCAAATCTAAAAACCCAACACCACTTATCACTCATAATTTAGATAATCAATCCAACCAAATCCAAATTCACATTTAAACTCAAGTCCAAATATCTCTAAATTCATCTTTCATTATTTATTAATAATTTGGTAGCAAATCCAACTAAGTCAAAATTCACATTGAAATCAATAGTTGATGCATTGCATACATTGCATCATATGTCTTTCATTTAGATTACTTTTGCATCAATAAATGCTACTAAGGTATGTGTTTAGTCTTATTTACAGAATACAGGGACCTGAATGCAAATTACCCACATCCCGAGCATAAACGCGTACAAAAGACTCATTTCTATCATAAAGACCAAGTTCAAGTTTATCGGGTTTCAAATGGAAATGTATCCAAGCATAAAAGCATTCAAGTCCTAATTACGAAAAGAACAAGGACTTAAGCACAAAAGTAGCCGGGGACTTAATTGCAAAAAGTCAAGGACCTAATTGCAAATCACGAGTAGCTTTTATTATTACGGAGAAAATATAAAGAAAAATCAATGTGGATCTCCAAATATATGAAGAAATTAATTCGGATCTCCAAAGATATGCAAGAATCAATCCAGACGCGCAAATGACATTGAAATCATACCATAAACACACAGGAAAAATCCGGGTCGATTCGGAGCCAAAAAGGTGGCGATTCCGCCGCACCTCAAGAGCAAATTGCGGCAAATCCGCCGCACCAAATTAGATTAATGCTCTAAAAATTTTACCGGTTGCGTGTTGACGCGTGTACTTTCTTATTTCATGCTTAGGTCCCTTGTATCGGCTATAAATAGCCCCGAGAACGATGTTGTGAGGAGTTCTTCCTTTTGTTCCATAATTTAGCAATAAAATTCTGTTTCTTTTATTTTATGTTTTTAATTTTCTTTTCTTAGTTTCTCTAGGACCCCTTCTCCCTCCCTCCATCTATGAGTTTCTAACTCTTTCCAAAGGGTGGGGGTGACGGATTTAGGGTGATGAGAAGAGAAGATGTTATTATTTTAATTTTGTATTAGTATGTTTTGATTACTTGAGTTTATGTTAAATCATTTATCATGTAATGCTTTATAACTAATATGATTTATTATAAGTTTCAGAATTCTCTAATCTAAACCCGATATCTAAACCTCCACCCCACGGATTTCTCTCTTTGTTCTTGTTTTAATTTTAATTGCTTTTGTTTCGTACTTTAGTTAATTAAACCAAAAACTCCAAAAACCCTAATTGATTTTTCTCTACTTCTTCCCCTCAATCGAAATAACAAAAATAACGAAATCTCTCCCTCCTTGTGTTCGACCCGTACTTGCCACGTCTTCATAGACGCCGTGCACTTGCGGTATAAAATTTAAATCTTCACCAAGTTTTTGGCGCCGTTGCCGGGGAGGCGACGCAGATTTTTGTTGTTTTTGTGTTTTCGATTTTATCCTGTTTATCTTGTGCGCAATCTAAGTATTTGGATTTGTGTTTCAGGGGACAACAGAGTGCGCGGAGAAATCCGGGCACATTTGGAGCTAAACGAGCGGCGAATTCGCCGCACCAGTAAGGCTTCTGGGCGTCATTTTTCTCTGGGGTCGTCTACATCGTGGATTGGTCGCATTGAGCTACTGGAAATTCCGAGAGCAGGCGGCGAATCTGTCTGAGCATTGCGGAGGTAACTTTTCTTGCCTTTCTCGTATAATCTGAATTTTCGAAAAGTTTCCTTTCGTAGAATTGCACGTGTTAGGGTCAAAAATTCCATAATTAGCAATAACTCAACTCTGACCTAAAAATTGGCAAAATTAGAAAGACCTTAGTGCATGCATCATATAATGTTTTGTTTGCATTATTCTTGCTAAATTATTGCAAATTATTTTTGTTGAAGAGTGCTGGAGACAAGGTACGTATCACGGTTTTTAACGACTGCATTTAAGCATATAATTTAATTTGCATACAACCTTGCAATTGCCCCCATTAAAAAGACCATTGTTTGACTATCTTTGTTAGATCTAAGTTAAACTATCTTAAGGGCAACTCCATAGGAAAAGATACGGTGGGGATTTCATCACCCTTCCGTGGCCCACAAATCACAATCCTCAAGTGTCACCCAAGCCTAAAATTAAAATCAATTAGACATTGACCCCTAAGGACTCGGACTCAATTAAGGAGGAGATTGGTTTGACTTGCTATGACCTGAAGCTAATTGAATTCAATTTGGTGTCTAGAAAGTGTTTTTGTGTTGACGAAAGTCTTCCAAGCGACGTGGTTGTCTAATTGGCACCGACTCTGTCGGAAGCGCCCCCACTAGCTATACACTAACTGGCCAACTTGGTTTGATTGGTGAGGGAGGTGAATCAAGCAAATCAATTCGACTCAACCAGTTAGGAGTCGTCTAGATCTAAGCGACACTAGGTCTAGGATTGTTTGAACCGTGCTTTCTTAGGAAACCTCTGACCGACCCTCTTATCTATCTTTAGAGTTAAGTTTCCCTTCTCCTCTGAGTCATCTTCTTCTCACCTACTTATACGTTCTAGTCTCCTCCCCTTTACATTATCTATTAGCATTTTAGGGTCGAGTCGAGAACTTGTGCTTGCTTAGCCTCATAAGGGTAAGAGTACTTGACTCAAGAGTGTTTTGATGGATGGTTACATGAGCAACCATCCATATCATTGTTGGGACCAGGACAATGCTTCCTGGTATTCTAAAACCTTGCAACCTGGGGTGGCTCAGACTAACACCCCATATGGTTGGGACAATCATAATTGTATGACTGAGCAATCTTTATATTGGGGTAACATGAGAGAGGCACCGACTGCTAGACCACAATCTAGTTATGTCGGATCATATGCTGGTCAACAAACTGAGACATTACAACAAACTTTTGCCTCCTTCATGCGTAGGACAGACAACATGAGTGCACCGGTGGCTCCAGTAGCCGTACCGTGCGACTGTTGTGGGTTGAGTGGTCATGTTATCAGGGAATGCCCTTATGTTCCCCCAGAGCCTGAGTATGAGCATACTTTTTCCCAAGACGCTCAAAATGACTATTACGCATCCGCGTACAACCCGAGAGTGATGGATTCGTGGAGAAACAATTCCTATCCAAATTCTTATACTTCATTTTCACCTCAGTATCCTCCTCCCGAATACCCAGAATTCTACCAACTCCCCACGTCAAATCATTATTCTCAGCCCATCAACACCCAATCCCATAATTTCACAAGCTCAAACTTGGACCTCATAGTTGACCACGTACCTAATTCCTTGGAACAAACTTTCCTTACGTACATGGAATCCACTCAACGATCCGTACAAAATATAACATCGCATTTGAGTCAAATGATACAACAATTAGGTGAACGTAAGGAGAGTAACTTTTCGTGTCAACATGAGGATCCACCTTTTGATATCGAACCACCACCACATCCACAAATTCAAAGCACAATCTGTCAAAGCCAAACTCCTAGTCAGTCTGAAGGACTTGGGGTTTCAATTCACGATCACTTAGTGGAGGATTCGATACACATTGACCAATTTCATCATGAGTCGGCCCAGGATTGTGTCTTATCTTCGTGCCCCGTGGCCCTTGAGCCACATGATCTTCATGTTGTGCCTCTTAAGGACTCACTTCCGGTGGAGCAAGAGCTCCCTAGCACCCTCAATTTCAAACAACCTGATGAGAGTTTGCCTCTCACTATCGTTCCTGATCATCTTGGAAATGATGGAACATCAAACGACTACAGTGCTCATGAGGGTATTAGGAGTTCCTTGGAGGATACCTTGGGTATGAGACCCATTTTATGTTTACCTGTTGAGTCGGACTTGCCTAACGAGGCTCCTGACCTCGCTCCGATGCACCAGCCAGTTGGTTGGAGAGTTTGGATTGACGATCATAACTTCAGCACCGTAACGGGAGAAACTCTTCTTCCGTTGCCCCCTATTTCCCAAACTCTCGAGAGGTTCAAGCTCTTTCAGTTTGATCCTTTGTATGAGACGCCTTTGCGTCCAATTCATGAACCTCTCATTTCTTCTTGTGCTCTTTGTGAAGGGGGCCCACGCATGAATATTCTGGCCCCACGTGGTGTCATGTTCCCTTTTGAGGTCTTTTGACAAATGAAGATGGGAACTTATGTTTGTACATAGTTATATTTGTATAACAATAAGTAAAAAAAAAAAAAATTGTTTTTATCCCTTCTTTAGCATCTCACAGGTTTTTGAGGGAATTCGGGTTTTTGTCCATCAACAGAGCCATGAACTTTCCTTTGTACTTCACGTTGGTGAGATCTTTCCTTTTTCATGCATAAATCCATGTAGTATCTTGCTCGCATACATTGAGGACAATGCATGATTTAGGTGTGGGGGGGTTTATATATGTACATATCTATCTATTTGATTTTCTGCTCTGCTTTATTTTAAATAAAAAAAATAAAAAAAATAAAAAAAAATTCAATATTCTATGACATAGCTTAAGATTGAACTGCCAAAACCCGTGTACAAATTGCATTAAGTTTTTGTTCCTTATTATATAGTTCTGCTTGTAGAAATTATGACATAAATCTAAGTTCCAAAGAAATAACCCATGGCCCTTGTAAGACATGTATGCACTTAAATTGGATGAATCAAATCTTTGAAGTGGTTGATAAAAAGCAGAGGTTGAGGAAAATATACCGGGAAGTGTGAACTTCTAATAGCAATTAAGCCTTGAGGAAAATAAAAGTAAAATAAAATAAAAATAAAGTGAGGAAAACACATTTTGCAAAATAATTACAAAAGCCCAAGTCTTCGAGTCACTGGTCCGTAGGGGTATCTTGAAACCCGGTAACTTGAGTCTGCCAGCTCGGGATTATCGACCAAACTCGCTACACGAATGCAAAAAGGGTATAAGTGTTAAAAAGAAAAGCAAATGTGTTGAATCACGGAAAAAGGAAAAAAATAAATAAATACTTTAAGATACTCAAGGCCCAAAGCTAAAGGAATGATCCATGCTATGGTTGATCCAAATGATACTTCACCACCAGAGGAGGCGTGCAAAATAATTTATGTGATAACATGTGTAGAGGGGTTAGTGGTGTGAATGTGGAGGAATAAAGACCAAGTCAAACTTTTTATAAGTTAGAACTGTATAATGAGCATGCGAGAACTTTAAGTGAGATGTATAAGGTTAAGGCAGAAATATTAAGAGCTATTAATGGAATGTTGAATTAAGACTTTGTGGGTGTGTCAACTGAAAACCCTCACGAGACAAAACTCGTCCTCTAAGGCAACCTGGAGGTTTAAAGGCTTGTTGCACATGCTAAGTGCAACCGTGATTCCTACGAAAGTGAGTTAGGATTTCCCTGTTTTCATTTCTTTTATATTCTGTTTTGCTAGGGACTAGCAAAATCTAGGTGTGGGGGTATTTGATGCATTGCATACATTGCATCATATGTCTTTCATTTAGATTACTTTTGCATCAATAAATGCTACTAAGGTATGTGTTTAGTCTTATTTACAGAATACAGGGACCTGAATGCAAATTACCCACATCCCGAGCATAAACGCGTACAAAAGACTCATTTCTATCATAAAGACCAAGTTCAAGTTTATCGGGTTTCAAATGGAAATGTATCCAAGCATAAAAGCATTCAAGTCCTAATTACGAAAAGAACAAGGACTTAAGCACAAAAGTAGCCGGGGACTTAATTGCAAAAAGTCAAGGACCTAATTGCAAATCACGAGTAGCTTTTATTATTACGGAGAAAATATAAAGAAAAATCAATGTGGATCTCCAAATATATGAAGAAATTAATTCGGATCTCCAAAGATATGCAAGAATCAATCCAGACGCGCAAATGACATTGAAATCATACCATAAACACACAGGAAAAATCCGGGTCGATTCGGAGCCAAAAAGGTGGCGATTCCGCCGCACCTCAAGAGCAAATTGCGGCGAATCCGCCGCACCAAATTAGATTAATGCTCTAAAAATTTTACCGGTTGCGTGTTGACGCGTGTACTTTCTTATTTCATGCTTAGGTCCCTTGTATCGGCTATAAATAGCCCCGAGAACGATGTTGTGAGGAGTTCTTCCTTTTGTTCCATAATTTAGCAATAAAATTCTGTTTCTTTTATTTTATGTTTTTAATTTTCTTTTCTTAGTTTCTCTAGGACCCCTTCTCCCTCCCTCCATCTATGAGTTTCTAACTCTTTCCAAAGGGTGGGGGTGACGGATTTAGGGTGATGAGAAGAGAAGATGTTATTATTTTAATTTTGTATTAGTATGTTTTGATTACTTGAGTTTATGTTAAATCATTTATCATGTAATGCTTTATAACTAATATGATTTATTATAAGTTTCAGAATTCTCTAATCTAAACCCGATATCTAAACCTCCACCCCACGGATTTCTCTCTTTGTTCTTGTTTTAATTTTAATTGCTTTTGTTTCGTACTTTAGTTAATTAAACCAAAAACTCCAAAAACCCTAATTGATTTTTCTCTACTTCTTCCCCTCAATCGAAATAACAAAAATAACGAAATCTCTCCCTCCTTGTGTTCGACCCGTACTTGCCACGTCTTCATAGACGCCGTGCACTTGCGGTATAAAATTTAAATCTTCACCAATAGTCAATACTTCTAAATCCAATTTCTCAAATTCCAATTCAATCAAATTTTTATTTCAAATCCAAATCCCGACTAATTCCGAGAATCGTATTGCTCTGATACCATTTGTAACGCCCCGAGCCCGGACAACTGCTCACCCGCCTGAACCCGGTGCGTTAAGATACGATCCACGATCCTGACCGCTGTGCACTCTGATATTTAAATCCATCTGATAGGCCCATAATTAATCTGAAAAATATAATCAACAAATTGTGAGCTCGACAGCCCGCAAGTTCCAACCGTCAATCAATCAGAATCATAATCATGTGGAAAATAATACGGAATATGGCATTCAGTCAATAAGCACAATCAAGAGACATGCATCACAAATAAAATACATGCATAACAATCTGGAACCCCCATTCGGATTCGACCACATCATGTGCTTCTGAAATCTATCAATCAGTCAGACGCACACCTGGTAGCTCCACACTAACGACAGACAGCCCTTTCCTCTCTCGAGTGGCTCCACCAGAAATATACATACAGTCACAGGACATGTCAACCGAAACACCACCATGCAATAATATGCATATCAATGAAATCAACATCGATACCCAGAATGCATGCAACTACGAATATCAAGAGAGACCGACATGATATGAAACTGAAGAATAACGAATCAGTACTTGCCTCAAAATCTCCATCTTTTTCTTTTTTATATTCTTCTCAAAATTCCATCTTCTCCTAAAACCACACAATCATCCAATAATCTTAATTAGTCCATTAAGATATTTGATTATTACCTCAACTAAAAAATTCAGGATATTACAGGATCGGTGGGATGTTGTTCCAAACTTAGGGTAATCCACACGTTTGCACGGAAATGTAATGAATTAACTACTTGTTGGGGGGATTCAAATTGCGCCTCAAGGAAAATGTTCCACTCCCTCCAATTAGTTGCGTTACATTTCGGGGTTGGTTAATCCAAGTGATGTAAGAATTAGTAACATGAAATTTGATATAATAGAAATAATTCAACCGGTACCCTCCAAATACCTCGTAATATCGACAATGCCCTCTGATTCTGTATACCCTCCAATCATGCTTACAATTTTCAGTAGTATTCTTCGGTTTAACTTGGTTTAAAGTCTAATAATGTTACATGTGAGTTAAATATTTTGTATATAAAAGTTCATAAAAGCAAAATGATTAAATATTTTGTATATAAATACATACATGTAGGATTGTATGTTGCTATAATTAAATCTGAACCGAGAGTACGAGATTGGAGATCTAATTTACAAAATCCCTTGGATGGAATGGTCGATTCGGGTGCGGCCCGGGGTTTGCACCGTTTAATTTTTTTTATTTTATATTTTATTTCAAAACACCGTTTTTAAGGTTAATTTAATGTAAATAATATTACTTTAAGTTAGTTTAAGGTAAATTTAGTAGGGATGCAAACGAATATGGATTATCCTCTGAATAGTACGTATTTATGTACATATGTTTTTTTAAGGATACGAATATCATTTTTCCATATCCGGACGAATATGGTTATTGATTTTCAAGTTTTGCATTTACGGATATGTAAATTTGAATTTTAGTAGATATGAAAACGAATATGCATATGTTGGCACATATAGATACAAATATTTGTAGGGTTATATAACATTTTTCCCCACGGATGTTAAAATAAGTAATATATTCATGATTCTTTTTAACTTTTACTTAAAATTTTACAACTTTAGATACAACATGTTACATTTTTTAACTAATGAATTTCATATATAATTTTATCTAATTTAATAGATAAAAGTTTATACGAACTACCAAAAATACACTCGCTTTATAATATATATACATAAATTCTCTAGTTAGCCTAGGGCTTAATTTTTCTAAATTAAGCCCCCACAATATCCACCACTCATTTCAAATTGTAAGGTAGATTAAGATAAAAATGGTTATGCAAATTAAAGGTGAGATTAACCGTAAATAAGATCCAATTGTGAGATTGTAAGGTGTTTAAACAAAATTTGATGAGCTCTGGGCTCACTAGAGCTTGACCTTATATATATATATACATATGTGTATATATATGTGTGTGTGTGTGTATATATATATATATATATATATATGTTACGATCGATGACGATGACCACTAATCTAATATCTATAACTAAGTATGTGCAATGAAAATAAACAAATAAAAGATGAACAATCAAACCACAATGCATACCAGAGATTTTTATAGAGGTTAGCCACCTCAACCAAGCCTTTATCATCTCTTGCAAGTCCTGCTTGGCCACCACAAGCTCTGCTTACGTCATCACTAATTTGATCTCCGTTCTGGGACGAGATCAAGTCTTTTACAATCTAAGCTCGTGAACAACCTCGTCGAACTTGATTTTTCATCTTACAACCCGAGAGGGTGGCTTCCTCCCTAAGTTATACAACTTTTGTGGTTCAAACAAATGAAAGTGAAAATCGTTAATCAACACAGGAGACTTGAGCACACTTGAATAGAATAGGATTTATCAACACAAGTGGAAAGTTTAGGCTTGAGTGAAGAATTTGGAGTTTAGAAGGTGGAGAAGCTTCTATCTATTAGTGAAAGCAATTTGGAGTGTGAGAGATCTATAGAACTGAATTAAAACACCTATTTATATGCTCCAAAAGTTTCATAGCCGTTGAAAAAGGTTTAGTGGTTGTTTGGTCAGGTTTGGAATGGAGAGTAAAATCCTAGTCTAACAGTCGACGAGATTCAGACGGCTAATAGAGTCATGGTACATATGAATGGGTTGGTTAACGAGTGGTCAACACGAAATCAAGAAGACCTCGAACAACTTGCCAGAGAATTGGTCGTCTGAAACTGGGTGAAGAAATGTTCACTCTCCCAACCCAAAAGATTTCAGACGACTGCATGGTTAAATGGGTCATCTAAACTGGGTGGATAAATGTTCACTCCCACTCCAATAGAATTTAGACGATTGATGGTTAAATGGGTCGTCCAAAGAAAGATGAAGAGGCGTCCGAAAATGTTCATAAGACGTCCGAAATAAAGGTGTGTGTAATAAGACAAATTTGGATATAACCATTATATAGTATTTAAACTACTAACAAGGTAATAACTATATTTAGTATAAACAACTCTATTCAAAATCAAGGTTTAGACGACTGAAAGAGTGGTTTGGTCGTCCAAAAATGGTTGTCCAAACAGTATGAATTCGAACGACTGAATAGGAAAATTGGTCGTCCAAAATAAATCAAGGGAAATGTTTGGTAATTGAGAAAATGTTCGAACAACTAAATGAAGGAAGTAGACGTCCGAAACTAGGTTGAATCAAGTCAGGGTTTACTTGTGACATGTTCAGACGATTGAGGCAAGGGTTTAGTCGTTCAAATCTGTGGGATCGATGTGGGTCGCTAAATCTTATCATTTTTAAGCTTATTCTCTACTTTCTTAGCAAACAAAGATGCACAACGGAATTGAAACAAGCAAGTAAATAAAGAAGGAAAATATTCAAACCACAATGGACACAGGGATTTTTATAGAGGTTCGGTCTCCCACCTACTTCCTCTCTTGTAAGCTCTGCTCAACTCCATGAACTCCGCTCACGACTTCAGTATCCGTTCCCCATTCTGGGCCGAGAGACAACGTCTTACAATCTTCAAGCTAGCGAACAACCCTCACCGAGCTTGGAATCATCTTCTCACAATCCGAGAAGGATGCTTCAGGCTTTCACCGGAGCCTTTACAAACTTTGCTTGACTGAGAACTTGAGTAGATCACACTCTCTAAACTTGAGCATACTTTGAGTTGATATGGAATTGATCAAAGGTGTGGAATTTAGGCTTAGAGAGTAGGATTGGGGAATTGAAAGCTTGAGAGTTTCTCTTAGATGTGTATGACAATATGAAGTGTACGAGTTGTTGAATTGTGTCTTGGTAACATATATTTATAAGCTCCTTAGGGGTTATAGCCGTTGTGACAAAAGTGGTAGATGAATGTGTGAGAAACACAAAATAGAAAAACACAGGTCACTATTCTGGTTAAGTTCGGTCGACCGAAACGGGTACAACGGTCGATCGGATTCTGTCCAGAAAAGGCGTCCAGACAGTTCAAGAAACAAACGATCGACAGAACAAAGGGAGGTCGAACGAACAGGGCTATAACTTAAGTGAATGGTCGAACCAAAAGTGGAACGGTCGACCGATTGGGCAGTCCAGAATTTTTGTCCAGGAAAGTCCAAGGACAAACGGTCGAACCAAATGGTTGTTTCGGTCGACCGATAAAAACTGGTGCTACGGGGTTCAAGAGATGTCTATGTTCGGTCGACCGAAACAAGGCCCACGGTGTACCGGTGGTCAAATGTATTTCTGGGGTGTGGATAAAAATGTGAATACGACCGTTGGTATAATACGACAAGTCTAACGGTCAAATGACACATGTTGACGATTGACTGAAATGGTCTCACGGTCGACCAAAATGGTCTCACGGTCGACCGGTCGAGCAATTAAAATCACTATTGGTTAAAAGATCAATCGATCGAACGAAGGTGGTTTGGTCGACCGAATTGGCACAGGAAGTTCAGGTTGGGTTTAGTGATTTACAGTCTAAGTTTGGGTGACCTATTGAAGTTCAAATGATTTGAGATTTTGTGTGTGACTTCTATAATGAACCTAGTGTGTATGTGATTAGTTATTTACTCTATGCTAAAGTATATACAAGTTCCTAAGACTCAAAAGAATTACAAAATTATATGTCTATCAATAGCTTGATTACATGTCTTGACTTAAATTCATTTCTTCTTCGAGTCTTGATCTCTTGTAGATGTTAGCACAAAGTAATATATATGTTATGCAATATGTGTTCTACTCTACATTGATTATTTTTATGATTAGGTTGATTAAATCATCAAAACATAAATTAAGACAAAAAAATCAACAAAATCTAGGTGAATCAAGAGTTAGTTTTTCTGTTGAAGAATTCAAACTACTGAAGCAAGGTTTTAGTCGTCCGATTGACCCAGATTCTATCCTATCAATTGTGCCAAGTTTACAATTAATCATATGACTCAATAAATGAAAATACATATATTCTTGAAGTTTAATTACATTCATCGAGTCTTTAATCATTGATCCTCCATGTCCTTTACACCTAACAAGATATAGATATGCACTACATGTATTTATGATATGCATGGAATATGTTTCACTGGATTGATTGATTATGCGTGAATTAAGATTAAGTTTTCAATAACCATCAAAATAAACATGATTAAGGCCTAAAAGGCAACAATGTACACCACTACGCATATCTTTGTTTATCCTGTATATATTTATAAAGTATATGTTTTGTATCCGTATGTTGGTTTTATTGATACGGATATGGTGATGTAAATACCCACATTTAATCTGTTTGCCTTCTACAATTTAGTATTAAAAGTAATAATAATCCATCAAGTTCATGAAAATCTATAAAAGAATGGGTACTGATGAAAATGAATCAGGGACATAATTTCCTGATTTTCCCGAACCAGATCCAACCGGTATGGTCCTTACCGAAATTCGCTTGACTCAAAATCCAAACTAGACCAAAGCTAGAAGTTTGATGTGGATCAGATTGGGTCAGTCCATGGCATTTAGAAAATGAGATTTTTTTGGTAGTGGTGTCACCTAGAAACAACTGATATTGTTTTTTGACTATTTATGTTATTGTTATTAAGTTTTTTTATTTTTTAGTTTTATGACGTTATTTTGTGGGACCCACCTTTTTCTATTGAAATAATAGTAAACACTCCTAACTATGAACAGTAAATGGGCGGTTCGTGAGTGGATATATGACTTACCCATGACCTTACGGGTCTAATTAAATTGTTCACGGTTTGGTTAGAAACTCGTTTATTTTTACCTCTACTCATGACTTTACCAGTTTTATTTAATTAAACGGTTTTGGGCGGTTATATGGTTAAAACTTAATAGATACTAAAATCGATTTAAGAATTGACTAAATAGTTAAATGGATAAAAATATCATATGGATAAACGGACAACAAACTAAACCTATAATACTTACAATATTTAACAACAAACATCCATAAATTTATAATCAAAACTTCTCAAAATCCATAATCTTTGAATTTTTTGGTATCTTTGAAAATAATAATAATAAAAATTATATGTATATAATATATATAACAAAATATTATATATATTCATTATGTTTCATGGTTAAATGATTAAACAGACGGGTAAAATTATGTATCATTACCACTTATTTATTAAACGATTATGATTTTCACAACCTTTATCCATACATTTATTAAACGGATATGATTTTGACAGCATGTGACCCTACCCGTCCGTCCAGTTTAAACGATTTTGATTCTACACGTTTACAACGCTACTCCCAACACAGTTAAATTAAAAATTAATTAACCTTAATCCATTTACGTTTCTTTCTCTCTCTCTTTTTCTTCTCTTCACTTCTCTCATCTCTCATGTTCTCCTCTCTTCCCACCTCTCTCTCTCTCCAGTTTTTTCTCGTCCCCTCTTCTCCTCACTGTCCTTCCTCCCCCACGCCCAGACTTCACTGGAGGTGGCGACCTTCCGAAAACCCACAAATTCCAAGAGACCTCCAACGAACCGTCTCGGCTGCCTTCCTCACTGTAGCGGCCAAAAGAAGCACCTTTCCAGCCTCTGGAAGGCGAAGTCGGGTTTGTGGACGACGTAGGGGGGCAGAGGATGGCACCAGCGTCGTGACGGAGAGGAAGTGGGAGCAACGCTGGATGGGAGAGGGGGGCATGCTGCAAATCTCATGTGTAATAATCGGATATAAGAGAGAAAAGAGTAGAGAGAGAGAAGAGAGGAGAAAGTTTGGTGGTGGTGACGAGTTTGTTGTGCGCGAGGAGAGAGAAGAGGAAGAGATGTTAAATTAATTTAATTATTTTAGTTCAGGAATTCTCTAGTGAGCACAAACTTAATTTTTCTAAATTAAACCCCCACAATATCCACCACTCATTTCAAAATGTAAGGTAGATTAAGAAAAAAACAGTTATGCTAATGAATTGTGAGATTAACTGTAAATAAGATCCAATGGTAAGATTGTAGGGAGCTTAAACTAAATTTGATGAACCCTGAGTTCACTAGAGCTTGACCATATTTTAGTTAACAATAACTATGATATTAGTGACTAATTAGTGTACTTAAATATGATTTTTAAAGTTTATTGTCAACCAATAATTGAATGACAATACATATACTTAACGGAGTGGCGTAAAAGTAACAAAATCAAACACTAAATCACACTGGCATAAATAGTCAAAAAAGATGACCAAGGTGTAATTAGTTGTTTCTAAGTGGCACGCAAGCAAAGAATCTTTAGAAATCTGATGTTCGATCTAGTTCATTCCAAAAAAAATTAGGGTGTACATAACTCGACTCGGTCTGATTAACCAGACCAAAATGGGTTGTTTGGTTCAAATCAGACTGGGATGAACAATGTCTCATTCGGTTTTCAGTTCTCAAAATCAAAGAAAGGGAACTCTGGTTTGGTTGAGTTTAATTCAATTTGGTTTTAACAAGATTTTGTGAGAACTTTTACGGTGTCTTAATTGATTTGTTTGGGTGTATTATTATGTTTTTAATACCCAGTTAACTCTAAAATAATCCTCATATGATAAAATATTAATCCTACAAAAAAAATTAATTTCTTTAACAATAAATCACTATCAAATAATATTTTTTCAATAAAAAAATTAAAATTTTAAAACCGACATATATACCCTCTACGTCGGTTCTCATTGAACCAAGGTAAAAAAAAGGAGACGCAATTCTACAGCAGGGACACCCTTGTAGTTTCCACAAATTTTCCCTGTTATTTGTATACGTTGATATGGTCATCTATCAACTGCCCTAGGACTGTCAATTCAGGTCACGACATGAAATTTGAACCCGAACACGACACGAAAATTCGAGTTTCGGGTTGACCTGTTCCGGGTTTGTGTCCAATTCGGGTCGACACAAACAACACGAATTCTAATTCGGGTCGGGTTCGGGTTCGGGTTATTATATTTTGGGTTTCGTGTAATTCGGGTTGACATGAATTATCCGAATTTCAAATAGAAAAGTAAAAAAAGCCTAAGCCTAACTAAAACAAACATCTAGTCGTCTCCACTCTCCAACACCGGATCCAAATCCAAATCTCCACCCCGTCGCCCTCCTCGCCACCCCATCGTCGGTCGTCTCCTGCCCTCACCCTCTCCTCTCTCCGTCCTCACCCTCTCCTCTCTCCGTCCTCGCCGTATGCTCTCGCCATCCTTATCCCCTTCAGGTTCGACCTACACCACCCTCTTCACCCACAACCACCATCACCCGTAGACTCCACCACCACCCTTTTCACAGCTGCCTACACCACCCTCTTCACCCACAACCACCACCCTCTGCAAAACCAACACCACAATCCACCACCACCACAGTCCACCAATTTTATTTTCATTATTTCCAGCAAGATCAATTGTTTGGGTTGGTTAAGTAAAGAACAATGGGTTTGTCTTCAATTTCTTACAAGATTAGCAATTGGGTCTTGCTTGGGATCTTTTGTTTCCATCTAAATTTGATCTTTATGGTCAACAAGTTTATGTTTTTTTATGGTAAAATGAAACAATTTATATCTATGGATGTTTATGGATGTATGATGTATCATTGTAGCCTTTCATATTTTAAAAGAGTTTGTGATAATGAATCATGAATGTTTAGGTTTACTTTGTTTTAGGTTGACACAAAGAATTCGTGTTGACACGAACACAACCCGAAACACGAATTTGACAAACACGAAAAGAATTTCGTGTCAATTTGGGCCGTGTTCGGGTTAATGATTTCGTGTTCATATTCAGGTGTCAAATTTCGTGTTCGTGTTTGGGTCGATTTTATTTATTTATTTCGTGTTTGTGTCCGGGTTGAGCAAAAAAGAATCTATGTCAATTCATGCCGACACGAACACGACCCGAAACACAAATTTGACAGCCCTAAATTGCCCCTACCTTTTCACATGATTCCACACTTAATTAGGTTTTGTTAGTAATTCCTTAATTCATTTTCTAAACAAGAAAATGAGTTTTCTTAATTCAGTCGTTCATTGTCAAAAATGTTGAAGATTCCCCAAACCCTTTTCTTGATTACCTAATTCCTAGTTCATTTAGTCTATCTATCACGATCTCCTTTGCAGTTACAATTGTGGCAACATTTTATCTATCCCTTCAAGAGAGCTTCTTTCCTATAAATAGTTCGAAACACAAAAAGGAGAATTAAGTTACATGCCATGTCAACGTATAACTATATAAGTATGATTGAAGTGACAAGAAGATAAGAAAACCTTGACTATCTATGCTCCAAGTGTCCCAACTTCTGAAAAATGGCATACACTTTGACTCTTTCTGAAAATATGTTTATCTTTCTACTTCTCCCCAAAATATATACCCCTGCCTAAACTGTGGGACCATTCCCTTTCTCCATCTTTCTTTCTTTCTCTCTCTCTCTCTCCCTTTCAGCCATAAAATGCAAGATTTCAAGTTTAATTGCACATATATATTTTCAAAATTTTTATGCACAATAAGGATCAATTACAATTTTCTATGATTTGTTTCATGCATGCATCGGTTTGTTTCAATAACTAGTTTCAAAACTTTATTAAAACAAACATGGGCTCCGAATTTCATACCTAGAAGTTCTCTAAAACTTCTTGATGATCCGAAGACGTTGAGGATGCTTGTCGCTGCGCCGGATGCCCCCGAGTATTCACCAAACTCTCAATCTCCAATAGGGTTTAGAATCTAACTACTAACACCTCTTTAGTTCCCTTGAGAAGAAGATCTCTGAAACTAAAACTAAACTCAAGAATTAAGGAAATTCGTGGAGAATTATGGAGAGAGATGTTTGCACAAGAAGATAATGAATTAATTGCATTAGGTAATGAGATAAACATGTATTTATAAGTTCTCTCCAAATTACCTATTCATGTGCAACATCTTTCCCATGATTTCATGCAAACTTCCATCTAACCATCCATTATTTGCTAACAAATAATCTCAGCCACGAATTAAATCAGTTATGGACCAATTCCATGCATGATCTAATTAATTCTGCAGAAAACCGTCTGGATCGGTCGACCGTTTGGAGGTTCGGTCGACCTTTTAGACCAAGTTTTGGTCGACCGTTAATAACTCGGTCGACCATTCGTAACAGAAAAATATTTCATCGCAATGTTCGGTCGACCGACCGATATACTCGGTCGACCGAAAACGAACAGACGAAATTCCCTGTTACGATCGAGACACATCCGGTCGACCGTGCAACATTCGGTCGTCCATGCAACATTCGGTCGACCGTTTAGCGGTCGACCATTTTTGCACAGTACTGCAGACTGCTCAAATTTCGGTTTAACCCCTACAAAATTTGACATTTCGGGATTAGTAGTAAGATCACAACTTATGTAACGTATTATCCTATGTAATGATAAATCATTACACCCCATAATATTTACATCACATATGAATTTAATTTAGATTCTAATTATGTTATTAATCACAACATAATTTTGATTTTGCTTGTTCACCACATGTGTCATATTTTCTACATGAAACCCGACACACCTTATGAACTCAAAATCCTCATTTCTTGTTTCCCAGTTTTGTGGTGTGACCTATGGGAGGATCTAAACTAAGTTGACAATGATATTAAGAGCTTAATATCACAAGCTATAAGCGGTATCTAGCTACACATTATAGCTCCCAATTAGTTAGATGTCTTAATTCTACTCGAACCAAAACCCGATCCATTTAGTGATGGAGTGCACCACTTGTGTCTGTCCCTTGCCTCGTGATATTAAGAATACACACAAAGTAGTATTGTGTCATCTTTGTATTGGTATTCATTTTTTGATCTCTTTAAGCTAGCTATAAATATGTGACTTAACTCAAATCACATTGTGCACATTATAACTTTGCTTTATCAAGGGGCCCACTAATATCATTACTCAATTAAGAGGGCAATGATAATCTTTTGACCAACTATCTTCTCCAACAAAAGTCATACTTAACCAACCAATGCCTTTACACTACACTTATCGATAGCTCAAGACACTAGTCTAATCAAGCATTTCTTAAGTGATCGGATATAAGTCTCATATCAAAGGACCAAGGACACAGTAAAACATTAATGACACAGAAAATACAATTCTATAATGTTTTACTTATTAGGTCTATTTAGTATACAAAAGTAGTATTTTTCTCTTTTGTGTACACGTGTTGTCACTTACTTGTAGAGCTACAATGATCTATGACCAACACGACAATCTTAACTCGGTAATTAATGTCTCATGTTAATTACCATGATTGTGAATATCTTTTGTTTTATGTAAACCATTATCTTTTAGAGCTCTACGGTTAAGGGCCAAGAGCATCTTCCTTAACACTTCTAAAAGACGAATAACATAAACAAGGAACAAAATGATTTCTCATTCAATTCATAATAATTGACATTTAAAAGTAAAACTTTTAGAACACATTCCCTTCAATCTCCCACTTGTTATTAAAGTTTTCTTTCACATACATACTCAATGTATAAAATAATAATAACCAGGGTAAACCCCATTACAAATCAATCATCAAGCCAATCTACATGGTTCCTCAATCTCATGGACTCGAAATGCATTTCACCCTTGTCTTGGGATAAAGGTTTTGTGAATGGATCAGTTGTGTTGTTGTTGGTGTCCACCCATAATAGATTTATTTTGTCTTCGTTGATGAAGTCACGTGTGACAAAATACTTTTGATCCATGTACTTCACTTTGTGGTGTGATCTAGGATCCTTGATTTGCGAGATAGATACACTATTATCGCAAAATAGCTCAATGGGTCCCTCGCTCGTGGGAACTACTCCAAGCTCTTCAAGGAACTTCTTGATCCACACTCCTTCCTTCCTCGCTTCAGCGACAACCATTACTTCTGAAGCGGTGGTTGAATCGGCCGTAGTGGTTTGCTTCCAGCTACGCCAACTCACAACTCCACCATTCAGAAGAAAGACATATCCTGATTGCGACCGTCTATCGTCTGGATCATTCATGAAACTCGCATCCGAGTATCCCTCGGCTATCAACTCCCTTTGTCCTCCATAAACAAGAATCTTATCCTTAGTCTGGTTATGGTACTTCAGGATATTCTTGACCGCAGTCCAATGCTCAGGACCTGCGTTGGATTGGTGACGACTTGTCACGCTTAGAGCATACGAGACATCGGGTCTTGTGCAAGTCATTGTGTACACGATCGACCCAATTGCCGAAGTATAATGGACATCCTTCATGTACTCCAAGTCCTTACGTGATTGCGCACGTTGAGACTTTTTGAGTTGCACACCCATACTCATTGGCACACTGCCCTTTTTGGAGTTGTTCATCTTGAACCTTTCCAATATCTTGTCAATGTATGCACGTTGACTGAGGCCAATGAGTCTACGGGATCTATCTCGATATATCTTGATTCCCAAGATGTATTGAGTCTCACCCATATCTTTCATTGAAAATGCAGATTTCAATGAACTTCTCGTTTGCTCAAGCAAAGGAATATGATTGCCCATGAGCAATATGCCATCGACATATAAGATTAGGAATACTACATGGCTCCAACTAACCTTCTTGTATATATGATGAGAATTAAATTTATATCGCAAGTGCACGGCGTCAATGAAGACGTGACAAGTACGGGTCGAACACAAGGAGAGAGAGATATTGTTATTTCTGTGATTTTCGAATTAAGGGAAAGAAGGAGAGAAGAATAAATTGGGTTTTTGAGATTTTTGATTTTTATTATCTAAGGCAAGAAACAAGAACAAATAAAACTAAAAACAAAAACAAAGAGGTGAATTCCGTTGGGTGGAGGTTTAGATTAGAGAATTCAGAAACTTATAATAAATCATGTTAGTTATGAAGCATTACATGATAAATGATTTAACATAAACTCAAGTAATCAAAATATACTAATCACGAAATTAAAATAATAACATTTATTCATCTTCTCTTCACCCTAAATCCGTCACCTCCACCCTTTGGAAAGAGTTAGAAACTCATGGATGGGAGGAAAGAGAAGGGGTCCTAGAGGAATTACAAAAGAAAATTAAAAACAAACAAGAAATAAAAGACAGAATTTTATTACTAAAACTAAGGAACAAAAATAAGAACAACCACCAAGGACCAAGGACCCTTTTTACATCGTTCTCGGGGCTATTTATAGTTGCTACAAGGGACATAAGTATAAAATTGGAAAGTACACGTGTCCAGACACGACTGGACAAAATTGGAGCACACGGATCGACTCTGGTGCGGCAGAAACGCCGCATGGTATGTGTGATTTACGGCGGAATCGCCGCCAATCATGCTCTGATTAGGTCCAGATTTTGGTCGAATGTTTATGGTATGATTTGATCCTCCTTGGCGCGTCTGGATTGATTCTTTCCATTCTTTTGAGCTCTGGATTAATTCCTTTATATATTTGGAGATCTACATTGATTTTTCTTTAGATTTTCTACATAATAACTCGTGAATTGCAATTAGGTCCTTGGCTTCTTGCAATTATGTCCCCGGCTACTTTTGTGCTTAAGTCCTTGTTCTTTTTGTAATTAGATCTTGAATGCTTTTATGCTTGGATACATTTCCATTTGTAACCCGATAATCTTGAGCTTGGTCTTTATGACAGAAATGAGTCTTTTGCATACGTTTATGCTCGGGATGTGGGTAATTTGCATTCAGGTCCCTGTATTCTGTAAATAGGACTAAACACATACCTTAGTAGCATTTATTGATATAAAATCAATCTAAATGAAAGACATATGATGCAATGTATGCAATGCATCAATATACAAGGTTCTTCATTACTTTGAATGAAGTGAAGCTTCTTCACTTCCTCGTCAAAGCGTTTGTTCCAACTCCTTGATGCTTGCTTCAATCCATAAATGGATCTTTGAAGCTTGCATACCTTCTCGTTATTCTTTGGATCTTCAAAACCTTGAGGCTGCATCATGTACACATCCTCTTCCAAGTTCCCATTATGGAACGTCATTTTGACATCCATTTGCCATATTTCATAATCATGAAATGCAGCAATAGCGAGCATTATCCGAATAGACTTGAACATAGCAACTGGTGAAAAAGTTTCATCATAGTCAATTCCTTGAACTTGAGTGAAACCCTTCGCTACAAGCCTCGCTTTGTAGGTTGTCAAGTTCCCATCCATGTCCATCTTCCTCTTGAAAACCCATTTATTTTGAATGACCTTTTTCCCTTGAGGAATGTCAACCAAGTTCCACACTTGATTATCATACATGGATTCTATTTTGGATTCCATGGCCTTAAACCATAGTTTGGAGTCTTTTCTTTCCATTGCTTCTTGAAAGGTCGAGGGATCATCGGTATCTAGTACCATGATCTCATGAAGTCCCAAATACATATCGGGTTTCTTCCTTTCCCTCGTTGACCTTCTAAGTTATTTTGGTTCTACGTGTACTTCTCGAACTTCTTCCACAATTTCTTGTGGAATTGGTTCGTGTTCGATTCTCGAACGTACACTTGGTGGGGAAGATTGAGTTTCTCTCACAGTTTCTTGCGAGGGTCTCTCACTCATGCTCCCACTGACCAAAGGAACCTCGGTTGGGCCTTCATGATCTTGAATGTCATCATTCATGTCATGATCTTGTAGAGTATCTTGAGTTTCCTCAAGCACAACCCTACTCCCACTACTTTTTACTCTTTCCAGAAATTCCTTTTCCAGAAATGTGGCATCCCTCTCTACAATCACTCGATTGGAGGCGATATGCCAAAAGTATCCTCTTGTCTCACGAGGATAACCAATAAAGAAGCACTTATCCACGGATTTGGATGAAACATTATTTAGTGTGTAAGCCGCAGTTTGTAGTGCATAACTCAAAAAGTAAAGAGGTAATTCCACATGACTCATCATTGACCGAACCATGTCGAGCAATGTCCTATTCCTCCTTTCGGATACCCCATTCCACTGAGGTGTACCGAGAGGGGTGAGTTGAGGTACAATACCAAACTCTTTTAGATATGAGTCAAATTCGGCACTTAAGTACTCACCTCCACGATCTATTCGTAGAGACTTGATTTTCTTGTCGAGTTGGTTCTCTACTTCATTCTTGAATTCTTTGAACTTGTCAAAGGATTCACTTTTGTTTCTCATTAGATAAGCATAGCCATAACGACTATAATCATCCGTGAACGTAATGAAATACCTGAAACCATCTCGTGCACTAGTATTCATTGGACCACATACATCGGAATGTATCAAATCCATCAAGCCACTCGCTCTTGGACCTTTCTTCTTGAAAGGCCGTTTGGTCATTTTTCCCATTAAACATGGTTGGCATGTCTCCAATGATTTAAAATCAAGTAGACCAAGAAGGTTAGCTTCTTGCAATTTCTTGATGCACTTTTCATTTATGTGACCAAGTCGATAGTGCCACAAGAGAGTATCATTCTCGTGAGTGGTCTTAAGTCTTTTGTTATTGATATTAAAGATTTGTTTATTATTCAATTCAAGCAAATAGTGACCATTCCTTATGAATGCATTTGCATAGAAAACACCATTCTTCGATATACACAAGCAAGAATTTGAAATATTTATATTAAAATTATCCATATCTAAACATGATACAGAAATAATGTTCTTGCTAATCGAAGGCACATAATAAACATTCTTTAGACATAAATTTAAACCACTACATAATTGAAGCACCACCGAATCTTGTGCAACCGCAGAAACGTTCGCACCATTTCCGACCTTTAATTCTACCCCGTTCCTTACGAGTTCCTTCCTATCCATGAGTAGCTGCACATTAGAAACTATGTGAGCACAAGATCCAGTATCAATTACCCAATCTTGGACAGAGGTGGCTAAATTTTTTCAATAACAAATATACCTTTGGCCTTTTTGGGGCATCGACGTTCAATCACTCTGTTGTCAAGGTCTTCCTTGTACTTGGGGCAATTTGGCCGGATGTGTCCTTTTTCACCGCAGTGAAAGCACTCCGTATTGGGAGTTGGAAATTTCTGAGATTTACCCCTTGAGGCACTCGCACGAGCACCTCCTACTCCCTTGCTCTTGACTGAACCACTTTTGGTAGATTTGCCATTTCCTTTACCAATCTTTTGGCTCCTCCCATGGACGGCAAGGACATGCTTGTCCTTACCCTTGCCCATGTCAACTTCAGCAGTTTTGAGAGCGTTGTGCAGCTCCTCAAGACTCACCCCTTCTTCACGCACGTGATAGTGCATCACAAAGTCCTTAAAGGACGGGGCTAGAGAGCCAAGAATCATATCTTCAGCAATGTCCTCGGGCATTGGTGAAGAGAGCTTTACCAACTTCTCAAGGTACCCTTGCATCGTGAGAAAATGCATGGATACCGATGTTCCCTCCGCCATATGGCACATTGTGAGTGCGATGGTGGTCTTATAGCGTTCCTTTCGGGCACTATCCATGAACATTTTAGACAAAGCCTCCATGGTCTTCTTGGGTTTTGAATCCAAGTATTTCGCTTGAAGCGAGTCACCCATGGATGCTAGCATGAGACCGTGAACTTGGTTCTCTTGGTCTTCCCACTTGACTTTAGCCTCTTTCTCTTCATCTGTTAATCTCTCATTACATTTTGGGATTGGACCTTCCAAAATGTGAGACAGTTTCTCAAACTTTAACACGATGTTGAGTTTGAGTTGCCAACTTATGAAGTTTTAGCCATCATTTGCTAAAGGGTGTTTTTCTATCATGGATCGTACGATAGGTTGGATGTTCGACATTTTCTACAAAATAAATCATACATGATTTTAATGTCAATTTTATGTTTATCATACATACATACCAATGTAAATGCTGCAAATAAAAATTTTGCCCATAAATGCAACAATCCAAGATCCCATCACTTGTAATATAGAGTAGCTAAGGGCTATCGAATACATTACAATATCAAGGTAAGAAAAATATTTTCTAATCACAACCTTTTTGAATTTTAGCAACATTAGCATCTTCAAACTCTTGTGATTCTTGTCGTTTTAATTATGAGGGAATGCCACCTATCCTCGTTAAGAAAAACTTTTTCCCAAAACCGAGCGAGGGCTCTAGGTAATGTTAAGAAAACTTATTTTCATTTCATACGAGATATGTTTATCCATTGTATTCACAACTAAACATACTTGGGGTTCACTAGGGTGAAACGCACCTCATATATCTAATCGTGGCACAACAATAGACAACCATTATATCTCCCACTATTCCCAAAGATGGAGGGAGCTATCTCCCACTAAGGGCGAGAAGAGTATCCCTCAATCGATGACTTCTAGTGGATGAAATAAGAAGGAAATTACTCTTAATTTTTTGGACAATTTCATATATTAACATGTGATTCAGAATTTTAGGTTATCATGCATATTATCATTCATACACATCCTAACATTCAATCACATTCATCACATGCATAGTAGAAATTAAACCATTCACACAATCCACATCGTGTGAGTTTATATGTTCCCTTTGATCCTTGATCCTCGATTGATGCGCTACAGCGGCGACTTCCTCTTGCACCGGAGATGTAGATTTTACAGAAAATAAACATGCTCCTCACATTCGATAAAAACCGACTAGTGCAAGTCCTATGTAAAACCACTCAAATGCAATGCAATTATCTAAAGATAGAAAGAGAGAATTTGGCTTTTACAAATAAGTAAGCCCCTGTATAATAATAATTACAAACATTCATAGGCGCTGATTTGGAACATATAAACTCACAATTCCTGCAAAGACAACTCTAGAATCCATGCACGCAATATTGCTATAAACTATACAACCTAGTTTATCAATCATCTAGAATCCCAAACAATTCTTTGAAAAACATTTTGAAATCCATTAAAAAAAAATTCATCCATCCACAGGTTCAAAAACAATTTTGAACCGCTGTCCATCCAATTTCCTAAAACGAAAGACGAACCACAGTTTTTCGGTTTTGTTGATTCTCTTACAAAACAATCGTTTATGCTTAAAACGAAATTATTGCAAGTTAGACTTATGTCTAAACCATAATTCTAATAATTACATGGCATGTTTTAAACCACTTAAAACATTCAAAACGAATTATTACAAAGAATTATTCCAACAAAACATTTACAAACCGAAAACGGAAAATCGAATTGTTCGAACCCTAGATGGTAAACTAAATTTGTTTATAGTTTCAAATCAATGTTACCTATTCTCGTTAAGAAAACCTTTTTCCCAAAACCGAGCGGCTCTAGGTAATGTTAAGAAAACTTATTTTCATTTCATACGAGATACGTCTATCCATTGTATTCACAACTAAACATACTTGGGGTTCACTAGGGTGAAACACACCTCATATATCTAATCGTGGCACAACAATAGACAACCATTATATCTCCCACTATTCCCAAAGATGGAGGGAGCTATCTCCCGCTAAGGGCGAGCAGAGTATCCCACGATCAATGGCTGCTAGTGGATGAAATAAGAAGGAAAATTACTCTTAATTTTGTTGGACAATTTCATATATTAACATGTGATTTGGAATTTTAGGTTATCATGCATATTATCATTTATACACATCCTAACATTCAATCACATTCATCACATTCATAGCAGAAATTAAAAATAGAAATTAAATCATTCACACAATCGACATCGTGTGAGTTTATATGTTCCCTTTGATCCTCGATCCCTGATCTTTGATCATCGATCAACGCGCTACAGCGGCGACTTCCTCTTGCACCGGAGATGTAGATTTTTTACAGAAAATAAACATGCTCCTGACATTCGATAAAAAACGACTAGTGCAAATCCTATGTAAAAACCTCTCATATGCAAATGCAATTATCTAAAAGACATAAAGAGGGAATTTTGGCTTTTACATATAAATAAGCCCCTGTATAATAATAATCACATACATTCATAGTTGTTGATTTGGAACATATAAACTCACAATTCCTGCAAAACAACTCGAGCATCCATGCACGCAATATCGCTATAAACTATGCAATCTAGTTTATCAATCATCTAGAATCCTAAACAATTCTTTGAAAAAACATTTTGAAATCCATTAAAAATGTTTTTCATCCATCCATAGTTCAAAAATAATTTTGAACCGCTGTCCATCCAATTTCCAATGGAAAGATGAACCGCAGCTTTTCGGTTTTGTTGATTCTCTTACAAAATAATCATTTCTTTATAAAACGAAATTATTGTAAGTTAGACTAATGTCTAAATCTTAATTCTAATAATTACATGACATGTTTTAAAACATTTAAAACATTTAAAATGAATTATTATAGAGAATTATATCAACAAAACATTCATAGACCGAAAAACCGGTAAATCGAATTGTTTAAATCCTATATGGTAAATTAAATTCGTTTACAACCTTAAATCATAAGAAAATTGAACCCTAAGCTCTGATACCACTGTAGGATTTCTAGTTTAATTGCACATATATATATTCAAAATTTTTATGCACAATAAGGACAATTACAATTTTCTATGATTTGTTTCATGCATGCATCAGTTTGTTTCAATAACTAGTTTCAAAACTTTATTAAAACAAACATAGGCTCCGAATTTCATACCTAGAAGTTCTCTAAAACTTCTTGATGATCCGAAGACGTTGAGGATGCTTGTCGCTGCGCCGGATGCCCCCGAGTATTCACCAAACTCTAAACAAGATCGGAGAGAGAAGAGCTAGCCTCTCAATCTCCAATAGGGTTTAGAATCTAACTATCAACCCCTCTTTAGTTCCCTTGGGAAGAAGATCTCTGAAAACTAAAACTAAACTCAAGAATTAAGGAAATTCGTGGAGAATTATGGAGAGAGATGTTTGCACAAGAAGATAATGAATTAATTCCATTAGGTAATGAGATAAACTTGTATTTATAAGTTCTCTCCAAATTACCTATTCATGTGCAACCTCTTTCCCATGATTTCATGCAAACTTCCATCTAACCATCCATTATTTATAAGCAGAAAACTATCTGGATCGGTCGACCGTTTGGAGGTTCGGTCGACCGTTTAGACCAAGTTTCGGTCGACCGTTAATAACTCGGTCGACCGTTAGTAACAGAAAAATATTTCATCGCAATGTTCGGTCGACCGACTGATATACTCGGTCGACCGAAAACGAACAGACGGAATTCCCTGTTACGATCGAGACACATTCGGTCGACCGTGCAACCGCTTAGCGGTCGACCGTTTTTGTACAGTACTGCAGACTGGTCAAATTTCGGTTTAACCCCTACGAAATTTGACATTTCGGGATTAGTAGTAAGTTCACAACTTATGTCACATATTATCCTATGTAATGATAAATCATTACCCCATAATATTTATATATCATATGAATTTAATTTAGATTCTAATTATGTTATTAATCATAATATAATTTTGATTTTGCTTGTTCACCACATGTGTCATATTTTCTACATGAAACCCGACACACCTTATGAAATCAAAATCCCCATTTCTTGTTTCTCAGTTTTGTAGTGTGACCTATGGGAGGATCCAAACTAAGTTGGTTGTGATATTAAGAGCTTAATATCACAAGCTATAAGCGGTATCTAGCTACACATTATAGCTCCCAATTAGTTAGATGTCTTAATTCTACTCGAACCAAAACCCGATCCATTTAGTGATGGAGTGCACCACTTGTGTCTGTCCCTTGCCTCGTGATATTAAGAATACACACAAAGTAGTATTGTGTCATCTTTGTATTGGTATTCATTTTTTGATCTCTTTAAGCTAGCTATAAATATGTGACTTAACTCAAATCACATTGTGCACATTATAACTTTGCTTTATCAAGGGGCCCACTAATATCATTACTCAATTAAGAGGGCAATGATAATCTTTTGACCAACTATCTTCTCCAACAAAAGTCATACTTAACCAACCAATGCCTTTACACTACACTTATCGATAGCTCAAGACACTAGTCTAATCAAGCATTTCTTAAGTGATCGGATATAAGTCTCATATCAAAGGACCAAGGACACAGTAAAACATTAATGACACAGAAAACACAATTCTATAATGTTTTACTTATTAGGTCTATTCAGTATACAAAAGTAGTATTTTCCTCTTTTGTGTACCCGTGTTGTCACTCACTTGTAGAGCTACGATGATCTATGACCAACACGACAATCTTAACTCGGTAATTAATGTCACATGTTAATTACCATGATTGCGAATATCTTTTGTTTTATGTAAACCATTATCTTTTAGAGCTATATGGTTAAGGACCAAGAACATCTTCCTTAACACTTCTAAAAGATGAATAACATAAACAAGGAATAAAATGATTTGTTATTCAATTCATAATAATTGACATTTAAAAGTAAAACTTTTAGAACACATTCCCTTCATAAAAATAATGAGGTTTACAGTTCTCCACACTCAAACGATTTGAATTCCGTTTGTCATAAAACGTCCTCAAAAATCGTGTGGTTAAAAGAAGTGTTTTTTCAAAAATCTAAATTATGGAGGTTATATCGCGGACATATTGAGCACATCGAGTCCATAGAGGTTTGCCGTTCTCCACACCCAAACTATTCGAATTCCATTCGCCATAAAACGTTCTAAAAAATCGTACGGTTAAAATTAACATTTTTTCAAGAAAATCTAAAATATCGAGGTCATATTGCGCACATATTGAGGGCATCGTGCCCATAGAGGTTTACATTTCTCCACACCCAAACTATTTGAAATTCGTTCGTCATAAAACGTTCTAAAAAATCATGCGGTTAAAACGACATCAATTTCCATCGAGCCTCTGTTGAGCTCTATCGAGCACATCAAAACAAACTCAACATTAAGTTAAAACAAACTCAACAAACTGTTGTCGAGCCTTATCAAGCTCACATGCAAAAGGAATCGAGTCTATCGAGCACAACAATCGTGTTCCTATCAAACATCTAACGAGCCCATCGAGCTTCGTTGGAAACACAAAAGATCGGTCCAACTTCTATCGATTCAATCCACTCCACAAAACACTCAGTCTAATCCTATCGAGATCACATGCAAAAGTAATCGAGCCTATCGAGCACAAAAATCGTGTTCTATCGAACTCATATCGAGTCCATCGAGCTTCATTGGAAACACAGAAGATCGTCCGTTTTTCGTATCCAAACTGTTAGAATTCCTAATAAATCCTCATGCCCAAAAATATATACCCGTGACTGACCCGTCGGAGTGAGCATAAGGAGTATGAGCCAATCCCAACACAAATCCCCCCGAAATCACTTTCTGAACATGCACAACCCCCCCCCCCCCCCCCCTCAAAATACATCTGTGTTCGACTACGAGAGAGGTTTGCATGAAAAAGAGAGACGATGCGTGACAGAGAGAGGTCTTTGTTTTTTTTAAAGGTATGAATATTTTGGGTAGAACGTGAAACATAAGCATATTTTTCAGATAGTCAAAGTGAATGTTATTTTTCAGGTGTTGAGTTACTTGGAGCATAGATAGTCAAGTATTCCGAAGATAAATGAACATGTTTAGGTTGGTTGAGTTTTAAGGTTTGGATGAGTTCTGAGGTTTGCCATCAAAACATATTTTTTTCTTGAGGTTGAGTTTTGAGGTTTTGGTTGTCTTTTTAGTTTAAAAATGAGTTTTACGAAACACTAACACAAATCAGTATTTCGTCAAACTAAGATATTTATTCCCAAATTGCTCAATCAACTTCATTATTTCCTCTCTATATCCTCAGATTTCATTCCAACATGCTTTAAAAGTGTTTTGCTCACTTTGATTTCATATTTTATACAAAATCATGTTAAATGTTTAATATATATATATGACTTACTTAGATGTTTGTATTCATGAGATTACATTCATTTACTTGTATGAATATTACTTTCTTAAATATATATTTTTTGCTTGATTTGTATTTTACTTATTTCAATCGATTTGTGTATTTTGTATAAATAACAATCAGATATATCTAATTATTTCGATGTCTATGGGATTGATGAAAAATCTTCCTCACACGAGGAAGAAGATTTATTAATGTAAAACACAACCTATAACTTTTAGCATACCAAACACGAGTTTTGAGATTTGAGTTTTCGTAAGAGGTATCAAAACTTAATATTTCAAAACTTAAAACTCAAACACGTAAACATAAGGTTTGAGGTTTGGATACGAAATTTAAGTTTTGAGGTTTGAAACTAACCTCAAAATTTTGAGTTTTGAACCTCAAACGTGAAACTCAAGTTATCAACCCAGAGAGATGTAGTTCCTATAGGAATTCATTATTAAATAAGTCCTTGGAAAACTAGTTCCAGCCAAGAAATGTAGGCGGGAAAACATTAAAATTTCAAAATCACTTTATTATCTTGGTCATCGCTCCAGATAGAAAGGATCTAAGAACCATGTGAAAAAAGAAGAAAAAAAAACCAAGATCAAGCTTTGGCATCTTAGCTTTTAGGATATGGAAATCAAGCTTTGGCAGTATATTTACTTTTCTCTTTGATTTCTCTGCTTTTATCTCATCATTGCTAAAAGTCACCAGTTGGATGATATAATTGGGTTGTTCAATTCCAATCTGAAATTAATATAATCTCCATAATTTGAATTCGTACGGATTTTTTTGTCTTGATTGTTACAGCAGTAAATACACGTTTGTTTAGCTTCACTCGTGGTAAATACACGTTTGTTTAGCAATAAATACACGTTTGTCTTGATTGTTACTAAAATTCTAGCAATTTAATACCTACTCAAATTCAACTAAAATATTTCAACCGACGTCTATAGTGTTGGCTTTTTGGCCTTAATCTTATGTTTTGATAATTTAATCAACCGAATCTTAATTAGAGTAGCACACACCATGCATTGCATATATATTGTATTGTGCTAACCTCTACAGGTGATCAAGACTTAAGAAACAAAGGAAATGAAGTCAAGACATGTAATTAAAGCTAAATCGAAGACATGTAATCTTGATTTCTTTTGAGTCTTAGGAACAAAGTGTAATTGAGCATACTTGAGCTAAAATCAACTTAATCACACACTAGGTTCCCTATAGAAGTCACACACGAAATTTCACATAATTTGGACTTCAATAAATCACCCAAACTTAGACCGGAAAACACCAAACCTGAACTGTAAAAGTCTGCCCACATTCGGTCGACCGCAACATGTCGTTCGGTCGAATGATCAAATCTCTTGTTTGTGTTTTCACTGCCCTTATTCGGTCGACCGTGTTTTATCTTTCGGTCGACCGTCAGATCATATTTTCCCGACCGTTATTTTTGTCGTATATACCCAACGATCGTATTCGTATTAAACCAAAAATACCCCAAATACATTTCATGTATCGGTCGACCGAGGACCACGATCGGTCGACCGTTGGTTCATCTCTTGACAAACCCAAAGTGTCTGTCCATAATCGGTCGACCGCCAAACCTGTTTCGGTCGACCGTTCACACATTTGTTTGTCACCCCCAAAGTGCCTGGTCGAAATCGGTCGAACGAACCCTTTCTTGTGTTCGACCGATGACTTAAGTTTTCTTAAGTCGTAGAGTTGGGCGGTCGACCGTTGCTTAACCGGTCGACCGAATCTTGTGCAAAACTGCCAAACGGTCGACCGTTCGTCCCGATTCGGTCGACCGATTACAGCCAGAATTGGGTCCTGTCTTTTCTGTTTTGTGTAATCACACTTCAACTCATACCCAATCAATCCCAACGGCTCTATTCTCTCTAATGCTTATAAATAGAGTTGTAAACACATTTTAAGACAACTCTCCCACTACAAACTTGTCCCAAAACATTAGAGAGAATCCCAAAACACTCAAAGCTTCAAACCTTCCACACTTAGTGATCAATTCCTTAATCCTACTCAAGTGTGCTCAAGATTTAGAGAGTGTTGCCCCACTCAAGTTCTCATTTGTTTTCAAAAGAGTAAAGGCTCCGGTGAAAGCCCGAAGCATCCTTCTCGGATTGTGAGAAGAGGATTCCAAGCTCGGCGAGGGTTGTTCGCGAGTTTGACGGTTGTAAAGGTGTTCTCTCCCGGCCCGGAATGGGGAGAAGTCGTGAGCGGAGCTCGGTGATCCGAGCGGAGCTTACAAGAGAGGACTAGGACCCGGGTGGGGTGCCGAACCACTATAAAAACGCCGAGTCGATTTGTGGTTTGCATATTCCTACACTTGCTTGTTTTAGTTTAAATTCCGCTGCATTTCTTTGATCGAATAAACAAGTAGGTAATTAGGTGATTAGCATTAATTGTGGACCCATAAACCCACACGATCCTACATTTGGTATCAGAGCCTTGTGCGCTAAATTCATTACTTAATCGTATTTTTAGCATGGCTTCTACATCATCTAATCACATAGAAGGATTATGCACCACTAGACCTCCTTTGCTTAATGGGTCAAATTATGATTATTGGAAGAATAGGATGAAGATTTTCCTAATTTCTAATGACCTTAAGTATTGGATGTTTCTCCAAAATCCATACACACCCCCAAAAGAAGATGAATTAGATTCACTTACAAGACCGAAAATGAAAGAGATCGAAATGAATTCGAAAATTATGAACATCTTGTATTGTGGCCTTAATGAGGGTGAATATAATAGGATTAGGGGATGTGAGAGTGCACATGATATATGGCATAGACTACAAATGCACCATGAGGGGGATAGTAAAACTAAGGAAACCCGCATTAGTCTCCTCATGCATAAATATGAGATTTTTTCTATGCAAATCGGTGAGAACATAAGCAAAATGAACACTCGCTTCACCGATATCACTAACTCTCTTTTGGTTCTTGGAAGAAAAATCAATGAAGGAGAGATGACAAGGAAGTTCCTCCGGTCACTTAGCATCGATTGGGAAGATAAAGTTGTCACAATTGAAGAGGCGCATGATCTTTCAAAATTAAAGATGGAGGAGCTCATTGGAAACTTGATGGCTTATGAACTTCAAATCAACCATCAGAAGGAGAAGGAAGCCACCAAGAAGAAATCCACCTTGGCATTACATGCAAATTTAGATGAACCAAGGAGGATTATAGAAGATGAGGACATTGAAGTCCTAGAAAAAGACTTCTTCAAATACCTCAAGAAGGATAAAGAAGAGAAAAATGAGAGGAGGGAGAGAAGAAGTGAAAAGAGAGAAAAGAAGGAGAAGGAAGAGAGTGGAAATGAGAGAAAAGAGAAGGAGAAGAAAAATGAGAGGAGGGAGAGAAGGAGAGAAAAGGAGAAGGGTAAGAGAAAAGAGAAGAGGTTGGAAGCTCACAAGGCTACTTGGGACGATTCATCGTCGTCATCCAAATCAACCACACCTTCCTCAACAAAGTAATATGCACATATGTGCTACATGGCAATTCAAGATGAAGGAAGTGAGGTATCCTCTAACTCTTATTCTAGTAGATCACATTCTTGCTCATCTAAGTCATATGCTAGTGATAGTTCTTGTTCCAAAGAAGAAACATATTCTCATGAAGAACTTCAAAATGCATTTCATGATTTAGTTAAACAATATGAGATTATTTACGAAAAGAACAAAAATGCTAGAAAGCAAATAAATGATCTCAAATGCCAAATTGAACTAATCATAAATGAGAAGAATGAGGTGATTGCTAAATTTGAAAAGAATGCATCAAATTTTGATAAATTAAAAGCAACACCTATAGATTGTGAACAATTAGATCTTCAAGCTTGCAATGTGCAATTAAGAAAAGATCTAGAAAAATTCACACATGGAACTAAGATGCTTAACATGTTATTAGGTAGTCAAAGGCAATCTTTGCAAAAACATGGTTTAGGATACAATGCAAAATTGAAAAACCATGTATCTCACACTACTCTAAATGGAAAGCACTTAGTTGTAAACCATAGTTCCTCAAGTGTGTGGGCTCCCAAAATCAAAATGGTTTGGATTCCCAAAGCTAACATTCAAGGACCCAAAGTTGTTTGGGTACCTAAATCTACTCTTGTAGGAGCTTGAGGAGGAGATTGGTGGTGACCGGGTGAGCTCAAGAGTCAAATTCAAATCTGGTTGCATCACCAAATGAGATTGGAGCTAAATTCGAATTCAACATTGGTACAAAATTCCTATCTATACAATTCATGTTAAATTAGCTCTAATCTAGTTTTATATGCTTAATTGTCATATATTTAGATTTAATTTATTGCAAATCATATACCTTATTCATTGCAAATCATATACCACATCCATTGATTTTAAATGTCAAATTTTAAATGGATGTTAGAATAAGGCTTAAGTTGAAACTTAAATGAACTTAACTTGAATCATACTCATTGTTTCCATTTAGCCTTATTGATAGGGGGAGCTTAAATGATATATCTTTTATTAGAGTAATGAAGTGTTAAATTTAGGGGGAGCAACTTCATTACGATGACATCCTTTTGACTTATATAATTATCAATATTTTTGACTTATATAATTATCAATATTTTTTGACTTATATAATTATCAATATTTTTGATGGATGTCAAAGGAGGAGAGATAATTAAGGGGGTAACTTGAAAAACTTGGAAAAACTTGCCAAACCTGTTTCGGTCGACCGTTCACACATTTGTTTGTCACCCCCAAAGTGCCTGGTCGAAATCGGTCGAACGAACCCTTTCTTGTGTTCGACCGATGACTTAAGTTTTCTTAAGTCGTAGAGTTGGGCGGTCGACCGTTGCTTAACCGGTCGACCGAATCTTGTGCAAAACTGCCAAACGGTCGACCGTTCGTCCCGATTCGGTCGACCGATTACAGCCAGAATTGGGTCCTGTCTTTTCTGTTTTGTGTAATCACACTTCAACTCATACCCAATCAATCCCAACGGCTCTATTCTCTCTAATGCTTATAAATAGAGTTGTAAAACACATTTTAAGACAACTCTCCCACTACAAACTTGTCCCAAAACATTAGAGAGAATCCCAAAACACTCAAAGCTTCAAACCTTCCACACTTAGTGATCAATTCCTTAATCCTACTCAAGCTATAGACGTCGGTTGAAATAATAGCTGACGCTTATACATATAGACGTCGCATATATGGGTGACCGTCGTGTATTTGGCGATAACTATTCACTATTCTGCACTAGTGCTTCGTAATATCGCTTGTTAGGTATTTGTTCTCCTACAATTACAAATATTTGTAAATTATTCTAGTCATTGTAATTTTTTATTTATGCTATAAGTCCACAACTATATATTATGAGTGTGACTGTGTGGTATCCATTTTTTTCATTTAATTTTATTGTGTTTTTTTCTTCCTAAAATTGCTTCTACCCCCACCCCCCCCCCCCGAATAGTGTTTATACGACAATCCCCGGCGATTCGCTAGGGTCATCAACAGGATATTGTCCTTCTTCATGTCACTTTTGGATTGCTTAACTTACGATTTCAGGATTTCAAATTAGTGACCAAATATAACTCCACTATCCACGAGATTATATGTTAAATAAGACTTTGTGGTTTGAAAATCACGGAGAATGAAATGCTGGAAAATTTTTATCCACCTTCCGTGATAGTAACCTAGTATTTTAGCAGAAGTACATGGTGAAGAACTTATCTTTGTATTATTTGTAGATGAAAAGTAAAACCAATTGTTAATGCATAATCACAATACTCGTTCCACAGGTTCCACCTCGGTGCCTGAAGCTAGGGCTTAGTAGCCATCGGTCCGGACCGAACTTGATCGATTGGCTCGGATCTTAGTCCAGGGTTTTCCCTGAATTAGGTCTGGTCTAGGGTTTGTTCGGGTTCGGTCCGGACCGAATATTTATATTGTTTACTTAATATTTTTGCATTTTCTTAAACGTCCGACAAGTCGATCCATTTCTCCGTCTACTTTGCATTACACCCCGTACTAGGATATATACTATAAATTGCTTAAGTTTCAACTAATTTACAAGTTATTATATGTTCGTCACCCGACCAAATCATTCTTCTTCTTCTTGTGTGGAAAAGACGGTCGGGTCCCACGGGTGGGCATCTCCCGCAACGCAGGCAACATTGTTCGCCACTACTCGAGAAGCAATTTGAGTGTCGAGGCGGAAAATACATGCAATTACCGTTGTCTAATGACAAGGGCCTACGAAGTAAGCTCGGGACGGAGTCGTATGATGCGGAAGTGTCACTTACAGTTTAGGACCACAGTTTACCATAATTTTCCATTATTCAAACAAAAAACATACTAAATAATATATTTTAATAAATAAGATTTAATCAAAATTATTTTAGGTTTGAATTGGTGTGATCCTTGACCGGACCAAACCCAAGCAATTCAGTCCAGATTGGACATTCTTGTGTTTGGCTTAGTCGCATTGTACCATACTTCTTCTGTTGTTTCATCAAAGTGTGAGTAGTCAAATTAGCGAGTCAACTGCGAGAGTTTGAGAAGAAGTTGTTCCTACCATCTTCTCTAATTAGGGTTGTAAATGGGGCGGGTAAAATCCGCCCGACCCGCCAACCCGACCCGCCTAAGTCGGGTAGCGGTGTAAAAAACTCAACCCGCCACCCGCCAACCCGACTAATAAACGGGGCGGATAGCGGTTCTATTTTCTACCCGCCCCGTTTACCCAATTACCTGCATAAGAATTATTAAATTAAATAATAAATATTATATATATACACTTATATACCATATACATATTCTCTAATCCTTAATTTACTAATAGTGTTATAAAGTTGAAGTTATTTACAATTTTATGGTGTTCATCACATTGGTAATGTTTTAAGGTGCTAATGTGTCATGTTTTTAATTTATAGTGTTATGTAGAAAGAACGAAAAAACATATAAAAAATCCATTTATCCATCTACCCGCCCCCACATAACCCGTTTACCATCCCCGCCCCACCTGCGTAACACGTTTACCCGATCTTAGGCGGGTCAGGTAGTGGTTAATTTTTTTTCACCCAACCCGACTCACCAACCCGCCTACCTTAGACGGGTCGGGTAGCAGTGGGTTAAAAACGCACCCTGACCCGACCCGTTTACAACCCTACTTCTCTTCACTTCTTCTATTGCCCATTCCCTACATCAGTCAAGGCGTGTGTTTCGATAGGTATTTCTCCTGTTTCTAATATTTTACCAGAATTTTAGGGAGAGAGTTTCCAGCTTTTTGATTATTTACGACGATTTTATGATTGTTTAACTGAATAGTGATGATTTAAGTTGATTATTATGAACTCGCTTACTGTAGTAATGTATATTGATCATTTTTCGGAGAATAGTCATTTTAAATTTCGTATCATCTATGTGCTATCTGTATTGATTTCACCATGTTTTTATTTTTATTGTTTTTTTGTTGTGGTTTGCATATCAATCCTCGTAGTTTTTTATTCTTTTTATGCCATACAATGGCCCAAAATCCACACTGCAATGGAACATCTTCCCTCAGAATCAAAACACTTTTCGAGAACGTTGTTCTTCCTCTCGCGTCTCTCCTTTTTCGGCCTGTTATGTCCTCTCAAGCACTGTTCTGAAAACCGGGCCGGTCGTTTCAACCGGTTGAACCATGAACCGGAGGCCTGTCCACCTCCCAAAACCGTTTTTGCCCTGAACCGGATTGAACCGGGCTGAACCGGTGGTTGAACCGTCGGTTCAGGGAAAAAACCCTGTTTTTTGGGTTTTTTATATCTGTACTTTATTATGTATTCAGTTATTCAGATTACTACATATTACATATCAAAAAAAACCAAACCCAAAGTTATACCCCAACCCTAAAAATGTTGATATTGTAGATGTTTTGAATTTTTTTTTGCTTAATAAATAATTAAATATGACTATTATATCTATAATATATATTTATGACGCCATGTTGACATCACTGGTTCAACCGGTTCGATTCCGGTCCAACCCCGGTCGAACCTCTGAACCTTTGACGTTGTCGGTTCGACGTCCGGTTCGGTTCTGAAAACCTTGCTCTCAAGGTGAGAGTTGGTTGGTTAGAGCTCAAATGTTAAGAGAAAGTCTTTAATTAAAAGCTGAAGTGTGGTTGTTTTCGTTTTTGTTTCATCACAGTCGAGTTGAAGGTTCCTGCTAGAGGCAAAAGCCTAGTTCCAACGGATATCAGCGTGGCAATACCTACATACACATATGCCAAAATTAGTGGGTTATATTCTAACCCTTCTTACATCAATAACATTACTCCAACATCTCAAAAGAGACTCACACATTAAGCAGGGTAAGGAGTCGTATGTACACAAATATACCTCTATCACCGTATGACAGTATTTTTGATTGACCCGTGATTTGATGTCTAGACAACTTTCTGCTAATTCTCAATAAATAAGAATCGCAGATAGTTGTTGATTGTTGGTCATACAAAATCGCAACAATTAATTTTAACACTTATTAGTCATACAAAATAGCTAATCTATCTTGGTGTTGATTGTCATGTGTTGGGCTTTTCTTACAAAAATGAGAGATGTTTGGTATATCTTTTTAGTTTTTACTAATTTGTAAAGTCTAACGTATATTTGGTTTCTAATCATATACGAAGCACCGTTTCGGACCCGAGGCACGAAACCATGCAGCGATCGTGCATGTGGAAACTATAGATGTCGTACTCAATGGTCTTCCTATTGTGGTGAGTGGTGACTATAAACGAGCCTAAACAAGCCGAGCCCACATTGTTTGAACTTGGCTCGTTTAATAAACGAGCCGAGCTTGGGCTTGGCTCGTTTAATAAATGAGTCAGATTTCATGTTTGGACTTGGCTCGTTTATTAAAGGAGCCGAGCTCGAGCTTGGCTCGTTTGCTCGTTTAAAATTTTCAACAAGTTTTTCAACCCTTTTAAGTTTGTTTAATGCTTGATTAACATGTTGTGAAATATAATAATTACATTTTATAAATATCGTTGGCATATAAATGGAAATTTTATAAATTATATGTTCTACTTTTAAGTAATTGAGATATAGAAAATAATATGTTTATTTGTGACATATATGTAATGTGTGTATTAACTTAAACGGGTCAAACGAGCTCTTATCGAGCTAACCGAGCCGAGCTAGGGATTGACTCGTTTATTAAACGAGCAGATTTTGGTGTTTGAGCTTGACTCGTTTAATAAATGAACCGATCTCGAGTCGAGCTTTATCGAGCCGAGCTCGAGCAAGCTCACGAGCTCGAGCAGAATTTGACAGTCCTAGTGGTGACTATGTTCAACCACTCTGATGTGGATTTTGAGGTTACCGTCGAGAAGATCTTGACATTTGCCGTTGCTCAAGCGGAGGATCTAGATTCCACTACTCGTGGTTCTATTGAATTACAGAGTGATTACAACATTCCATTTTCTCAACCAAACAGTACAATGTAATATGATTTCATTACATCTTTGATTACAACGAACAAGCATTGCTAATGTCATGTTTGATTTGCCGTATTTCGATTCCATGGTATCCAATTTCATGCAATCAAATTACATTCCCATAAATTCAATTTTATGTGATCCAAAATGTGATAGCTACTACAGCATAACAGAGTTTCACCGACGAAAGATATCCGTCGGTGTAGGTGAACACCGACAGACATACCTACCATTGCTGTTAATTTTGTTATGAATTTTTTCGCCAATATCAGGACTCTTTGGTAAAATACAATCGATGACAAAGGATGTGAGATACCTCTATTTTGGAATCTCAGCCAATCACAGGAATGTGGTGGTTAAGAGAAAGCAAAAGGACCCTCATGTTATTTATTTATTTATGTATAATGTATTGGCGTTACTGCACTTCCAATGGAGAGCAGAACATAAATAAACAAACTAATTATCACCTCGATCTAACACTACCAGACAACCCCTTCTCATCATTTTGATCATCCATCCTCTGTGTCTGACTCTCATTCATGGCAGAAGCAAAGAACAAGAACAGGAGTACTCCACACACTCTGGAAGGCAAAGTGGTGATGGTCACCGGGGCATCCTCCGGTATAGGACTGGAGATATGTTTGGACCTCGCCAAGGCCAAGTGTCGTATCGTGGCGGCAGCGAGGAGGGTGGAGAGGTTGAGGTCTCTTTGCAACGGGATCAATGTAAAGGAAGGTGTGATCAAGGCGGTGGCGGTGGAGCTCGATGTTGCGGCTGGTGAACGTGTTATTGAGGCGGCGGTCGAGGAGGCCTGGAAATCGTTTGGGAGGATTGATGTGTTGGTCAACAATGCTGGGTTTAGAGGTACATTAGTTTTGAGCTCACTAATCAATACATCATATGATGCAATTGGTTATAGTTTAGTGTGTGTTAGTTAAATTAATACATCTTTTCAGTGAAGTTAGGAGTTAAACATTACAATGTTCATATTAGCAGTTCAAGAAACAAAACATCGGTAGCTGTCTCTTAAGTTTGCTCAACATGTTATGACAGCCTATATGCGGCTATGCTTCTCTTTTGAAATTTCTATAATTTAAGCAGTTTTGAAAATTATTTTTGTTGTTTTTCTTTAACGGCTACAATTTATAATATGGATCCGATATTTTGGAAATTGAACCGAACATTTAGTTGGTGGCCCCATAGAAAAGAAGTTGATTATTTATCAAGCAAACCAGTTCGTTATGTGATACCAAAGAAAACAGTACATAGACAAAATTAAGCTCTTTATAACCTGAAAATTATCTGTAAAAATCTTTACAAGGCAATCTGACAACAGCAACACCCACAGGAATGCCCTGAAAATCAAATTCATCATGACCTACTGGTTTGTTTGCATCTTAATTTTGGACCCTGAATTTATCAGAGAAAGTCTTAACATATGGTTCTATCCCTTGAAATCATTTAAAAACTCCTATTTTCCGTAGGAACTACTCAATCCCAAAGCTCCAATTTGTGAATTTCTTCCTTTATAATTACTCCAATTTGTATAGTGGAAGTTTAGAATTAGTATCCTCGCACCAATCAGCTTCTCTGTTTTATGGTCGTGACAGAATCTCACTTTCTGGGCTTACCGTCTTACTTTGACAATCAAGGATTTCTGGGAATTTAGGAATTGGAATTCTCCATCCAAACAGATGCCATCAACCCAAAAAACAAAAAAAGAAGAAATGGGCATGTTTGTATGTCACTCAAAAAACAGTCCACCAGATCTAGACGATAACAAGTTGTCAATAAAATAAAAAACCATCCACTTGGGCTTATCACCTAGTTGTAGATTTTAATCACCAAATAGCTAAGTTTAGAATTTGAACCTTAATCGTAACACCCCAAACATAATCCATCATCACTCAATAAAAAACTTTTAGGGTGAGATAGAACGACATGAGTCTACTACAACAATACCAATCAACTTAAATTTTATACCGAGTAAGGTGTTGTGGACTAGTAGACTTATGGATGACGTATCGGATCTATCTTGGAGTGGGCCTGGGAACGGGATGTGTGGTACGCCTTCGATAGGGAGATAGTCCTGCTCCAGCTACCTGAGAAGAATATGAACAAGAAAGATCCTGGAACCAACAAGTCATCTACTTTATCACCTTAATCCGTATATAAAACGAAAAATGAAGCAAACATGTGTTCTTCTATAAATAATTAAGACATCCAATAGGTGTATTTGACATCTTTCTAAACTATTCTATGTAATTCATATCCTTTGTATTTACCATTTTGTTGAATAGGTGATTCACTCTCCTTGTTGGACATGTCTGAGGAACAATGGGACAAAACATTCGCGACCAACATTAACGGTACTTGGTTGCTATCCAAATTCATTTGCAACAGAATGCGAGTTCTTAACCAGAAAGGATCAATCATCAACGTCTCATCTAATATCGGCCTTAGTGATCGTGGTTATATTCCTGAAGCGGTTGCTTATTCTACATCGAAAGCGGGCATAAACACCTTAACTAAGGTACAATCATTCTCTTAAAATATAGGATCATTCTAACATATACTACCTCTCTCTAATGTTCAAACTGATCCATTTCCCCTAAAGTTTATTCAACATTGTTACTTGACCTATTATTACTCGTAAAACAGTTTATTTGTCATGTTATGATGCAGACTATATGGTTCTCAGTTACTAGAATTGCCATGATGTGTTCTGCATTTCGATTGAATGAGCAAATTGTTAGTTTTATGGTGCCTAGGATTTATCTGGTATTACTTTGCCTACGGATATAGGGTCATTGCCAATGGCTTATCTGTTAGGACAAGTACCCAAGAAAAATCGTTCGGGATTATGTCCTCAATTTTGTTGAAGCGACTGAATAGAATTTCATCTCTTATCATTATGGTATTAGGAGAATTTTGAGCCATTGTTACCATGAAATTCATGTAAACCATGTTGTGTAAGTTATAAGGGATACACAATGACTTTATTTTTGTGATTTTTGTTAATTATATTGCACGATAGAGGCTGTCAAGCAGTTTTTTTGTTACTGTTTCAGATGATATTGCATTAACATCACTTTTTCTCTCTCTATCAAACAGGTTATGGCAATGGACGTTGGTAAGTTCGGAATTCGTGTGAATTCCATTTCACCTGGAATCTTCGAGTCAGAGATGACTGGCAATCTGATGCGAACTCAAGGGATCGACAACGTTGCCAAAAGAACAATCCCATTGAAAACCTTTGGCACGACGAATCCTGCAATCACTTCGTTGGTAAGATACTTGATAAATAATTCTTCGGAGTATGTTAATGGGAATTTGTTCATAGTCGACGCAGGAGCGAGTGTGCCAGGAATTCCATTCTTCTCTTCGCTCTGAGGACAACTTGATAAGAATGGAGTTTGTAGTTCAGTTTAGGTGTAGATCAGTTTAGGTCTATGGTTTTAGCTTGACTAAAGACATTTCTATCAATGGATTTGGTGATGTTAATGTAATGAATTCAAACTTTGAAGTCAATCCTATATGTGTGGTCGCTAGCTTGTAGCTAGTTTATTGACATTCTTCTTATTACCAAAGACTGAATCTGAATCAATATCTTTGAGCATCAATATCTTCATTAATTGTTATATCTGTTATGAAACCATAGACTAACAACACAACAACGTAGAGACAAACCTTTTGAAAAAGACTTTACTTTTATATATCTCCACACAATATAGTACAATGTCTCTATTTATAGGCTAAATGAAGCAAATAAAATGGTGTTAAATGAGAATGTGAGAGGTTGATGAAGGTTATGGGAGGAGAAAAGTGAAGCATTCATTGTGTAATATTTCACAATACTCCTCATTGGATCTTCACCTATACGCTATTTAGTCTGCCTCGTTAAAAACCTTACTAAAAAAACTAATTGGGATAAAAATTTAGTGAAGGAAAAGAAGTACAGAGCGTATAATCTTCCCCCTCATTTCAACATACATTTTTCAAACATCGAACACCAATCTTGAAAATAAGTTGTTCAAAAACTCTAGTAGGCAGTGACTTGGTGATTAGATCTGCAAGGTTGTCACTTGATCAGATCCGACGAACATCTATCTTACCATCCTTTTGTAGCTGATGCGTCGAAAAGAATTTCAGCGAAATGTGCTTAATCTTGTCTCCTTTAATGTATCTTTCCTTTATTTGACAAATACATGCAATGTTGTCTTCATAACAATGTCGGATTGACTTTGATCATTTCAAGTCCATACTCTTCTTGTATATGTTGGATCATTGATCTCAACCATACACATTCGTAACCAATTTCATATAATCCAATTAACTTTGCATGATTAGAAGATGTTGTTGTTAAGGTTTGTTTTGTTGATCTACATGAAATTGAAGTGCCACCATATGTGAACACATATCCTGTTTGAGATTGTGCCTTGTGTGGATCTGACAAATATCCAGCATCTGAATATCCGATTAATTTGGATTCGGAACCCTTTTGATAAAATAAGCCCATATTACTCGTTCCACAAAGATAACGGAATATATGTTTAATTCATTTCCAATGTCGACGTGTTGGTTTGGAACTATATCTTGTTCAAGCATTAACAGAAAATGCAATATCAGGTCTTGTGTCATTTGCAAAATACATTAAGGCTCTGATTGCACTTAAGTATGGTACTTCTGGACCAAGAACTTCTTCACCATTTTCTCGAGGGTGAAAAAGGGTCTTTTTCGATATTAAGTGACCAAACGACCATCGGTGAATAAAAATTCCATTTGGTAAATGCTCGATTTGCAGCCTCAGATAAACTTTAGTTATACCAAGATCTTTTATTTCAAATTCATTTTTCAAATACTTGGTAGTTTTCTCAATCTCTTCAGGAGTGCCAATAATATTTAAATCATCAACATATATTGTAATGATCGTAAATCCCAATGTTGATTTCTAATAAAAACACATGGACCGATGGGATTATTTTTAAATCATTCCTTCAGAAGTCTTTCACTTAGGTGATTGTACCATATGCGTCCATACTGCTTCAATCCATATAAAGATCTTTGTAATTTTATGGAGTACATTTCCATGGGATTTTGAATTACATATTTCCAGCATTTTAAGTCCTTCAGGGACTCTCATGTAAATTTTATCAATACCAAGTGACTTAACTTTGCAGTCACAACATATCTCATATGTTTATCTATGTTTATTGTTGGTTTTTTGGCTAAATAATCGCTAATACATTTTGATGATTAACTAACATATCAATAAATACATGTAATCTATTAATATCATCGCATGCATATATTATATTTCTAACGTTTCAGGAACCAAATATTGATCAAGACAAGAAATGAAGAATGAAGAGTAGATATGTTCATATTTCTTGTACTTAGGCTATAATGTGACTTGACACTTATCATCATTAATGAATTGGATTGCATGACCCCTAGGGAACTTATAGAAGTCTTACAATTAAGTTCATATCATTTTGACTTCAATAGGAAATCGACGAAACATAGAAATTCCATTAAAACAAGCTTTTTGGGTTTTACCGGTCAACCGGTAGGCCATCTGGTTCAACCAGAATTTCACAGATTGTCCTCTTTTTCACAAATGGTCGACCAGACATTCTCTTAGTTCGACCGATTCCACTGTGTGTTTTCACAGTCCCAATCGGTTGACCGAATTCATTTCCCCGTTCGACCGTTTCTCTTTGTCAACCTATATTACCAAGTTCGACCAATACTTATCTCGCTCACCAATCATGTATTGACACGTGTCCTGGTTAGAGTAGAAATTGGTCGACCGAAAGTCCATTTTGTTCGACCGATAGGTTTCCGTATTTATATTAAATATGCATGTTATACTTGTCGTATTATACCAACTATCGTATACACATACTCATCTAACCCTCTTTTCGTATTTGGTCTATCGGTCAACCAAGTTCTTCAAACGGTAGACCGATTATGAAACTCTCCAGCACCAAACTTACTGGACGATTTCGGTTGAACCAATTATCTTTTGCGGTCGACCGTTATCTCAATTTGCATTGTTTCATCATGACCAATTTGCCCAAACGGTCAAACGCACCTTCCATTTGTTCGATCGTTCACTTAAGTTCTAGCCCAGTTGGTTCGACCGTCTGCACCTTAGTTCGAACGATCATTTAGTTTTTAACTAACCGGTCGACCGATTGTCCCGATCCGGTCGACCGTTGGTGTACAGATTTGTGTCCTGTAATTCCTTATTTTGTGTATTCTATACACAACTCTTTACCACTTTATTCCCAACAGCTAGATTAAGTTTAAAGCTTATAAGTAAAGCTGAGAACACACTTCTAAGATTACCAATCTTTCTTCAAGCTCAAACTTCCTTGTGCTCACATCTACTCACTTGAAACAAACTCATTGATTGCATCATTCATTTCAAGTGTGCAAGATTAGTTTGCTGAAGTTTTTCCTTCCGGAGTTGTACTAGCTTCCGGAGTTGTGAGAATGTGGTCCAAGCTAGGCAAGGGTGTTCGCAAAGCTTGTGGTGTAAAGACGTGATCTTGACCCACAACGGAGACCAGAATAGTGGAGGACGCGAAGTTGCTCGAGGAAGAGCACTTCGTAAGAGAGGACTATGATCCAGTGGTTCGATCCAAACCTCTATACATCCGGTGTTGTGGTTTGCATATCTCTCATTCATTTTATTGTTCTAGTTTTTAATTTGCAATAGTTGTTTAAAGAACTTAATTAGTCTATTCACCCCCTTTAGACTAATATTAGGGCACATTAAATCCTACATTTATGTCATACTGATCAAGTAACATAACGTAATATTATACATTTTGAGAGAATGAGTAACATCATAATGGACGTTGGGTCCTACGAAAATTCTACTCGCTTTATAATGTCCACCATGTTAATGTAATGTGATTTCTATTCACATTCTTTAGAAATCAGGACTACATGTCCAAACAATATGTTTATTAAGGGAGTCTAGTTCTACATTATTTGAATTTGAATGTTTATTAAGGCATTCTTTTATTTATTTCAAATTTGAATGTTTCTGGCATTCTTATAATATTATAGGTTTTGGATCCATATTTTCTCTTGAATTAGCATGCTACTAGGAAGACGAATTAGTCGTCGACGATAACTTGAATTAATTGTCTCTCTCGTACCAATATTGTAAATCAAATCCTTGTCGTTTCCCAAAACACTAGGATTTGACCATTATGTGTTCCCAGAATTGCTACATTTGACATCATCTACTTTTATTTTACCAGGTTTATATTCTTGAGGAATAACATTTTCGGGAGGTGTAATGAGTGATTAACTTTTTATTTCCACAAATATATTTTATCATGTGAAGATCTCCACTTTATATTATGTGTTTTATGTCTAGTAATACAAGACTGTCACTCATTTGTGATCAATAAATACGCATGACAATTACTTTCTAGATATTACAAGTTAATTATTTTATAAACTTCAGGTTCAATCATATTTGTAGGTATATTCTCTTATGAACATCATGTTCAATATAATACATTTTCTTAGCATGCTTTAAGCTTCTAGTTTTCTCCCCCTAATGCCAAAAAAGTCTTTATATATATATAATTGTTGGAATGGACAATAAAATATATCGTCATTCAGGGGTTTCAAATATTTTAATATTATCAGGAATATGAATCTTGACGAAACGTCCAATTTAATTTAAGGTCATTACATTGTGGAGGTGGTAACCAAAAAAATTTATGTAAAAGAAATCGCAGATGGAAAACATTTCATTCAATATCGTACAAGTATATGAAATATGGGAGTATTTATATTATGATCTTGGTCTAGTATAAAACAATATTGGTAGATATGATCCCAAACGATCCATATTAAGAGATATTTAATCAACAGAGAGACTCTCATTTTATTGTACAAACCGACCGACAAACATGACCTCATTTTTTTAACTAGTAAAGGTCATCTAAGTTATAAAAAAACAAGATCTCTGTCGATACTCATAATGAATACAAATGATAACTTCATTTAGACACTTCTGCGTTGATATCTCTAGTGAACTCGTTTGATAGTCATTTAAATATCTTATTATTTCATATTTGCACAATTTAATTTTCCCACGTATGCTCTTTTCTTTCACGATGCTTTCTAACATGTGCTTTGGACACATTATACAAAATACAATGGCACATATTGTGATTTTGCAATAACTTATGCTTATGAATTTTAATCACAAGTAATGCATAACACAAGTAATCATATCCCACAAAAAGATAGAGTTTGTGGATACCCACTTAGTTGAAGATTCTTCTCATTTGTTCAATTGATGGTCTTATAAATTTTCAACAACATTTGTCATCATATCTAATCATCATTGACCCAATCGGTCATACCATATGTAATTAGAATCAATATTCATTTGATTCACTAGTGCAAGTCTTTTGACCAAGCCACTATGAGTGCAAGTCTTTTGACCAAGTCACTGTGTGTGCAATGACACTTCGTTCAAAAGTCAAGTAATTTTATCAATAACATTTTTCTTGCCTAACATGATTGTAGTAATTATAAAAATATTATTCTTTATTTCAATTGTAGTCTCAATACAAGCCATTCTTGCAATTTGAAACTTAATAAATTTCTTGAGACCTAAAAATGCATCATTTGAAGCCAAGAGAATTCCACATGTAACATTAGATATGATTCTTCTAAAGCTTTCTAGTAAATTCATATGACCATGTATAGTAGTTGTTTTGGTTTTCTCATTATCAAATTAGAGAAATACTTATCTCTTAATATAGTGTGCATGACAACACTATACATGATGTATAAATCATTTTTCTTGATCTTCAATCAAATATGAGACTAGAGAATGTCCATACTTTTCATTTCAAACCAAATAAAATACTTGTAGAAAAAATTATTTATGCAACTATTACAAAATAGACAATAAAGTTCTTCCAATGACAAAATATAATCAAAATAAGAACCATGCATTAAATCATATCAAGGTCAATTAATTTCAACGTAACTTGATATGTCTTTTAGATAGAAATTATGCATATCGACATATTACCATATGCAGGCATATTTTGTCCTTTTAAGACGATAAATGCAAATACTATCTTTGCTATTGAACATTAAAAGACATATTATAATTATATGCATAAATAGTCATCACAAACATAAAAATGTTGAATATCGATATGCTAGCTACATATGCATGTGTATTATTAATATCTAGAAGAATCTTATCGTGGGTGAATAAAATCGCAAGTATGGAAAAATATTGGACTAATGAGAGCATACTCGATATTCAACTCAGCCACACTCGGGCACGGGACTAGATTATGATATTTCCGAAATCATTTTTTTGAAAATGATTGCAAAGGAAAAGCACAACTTTCGTCTTATCTTGGTTTGATGTTTTTTTCAATTGTATTTCCACGAGCACCAAATTGGATTTTAACATCCAAAACACAACAAGTAAAATTCTTGTCCATTTTATCAAAAGTCGTATATTTAACTTTTGTCAACAATCAAGATGATCGATCATATAAAAGATCACAAAAATAAAGTGATACAAAATCACTTATAGTGTCTAACAAAACACCATATGCATTAGATATGACATATGCACAATTAAATCGTCATTATCATTACAATGTCAAGTCGTCTAGTGATCTTCCAAATATACATATTCTTCTAAATACATGATCAACATTTGCAAAATAAAATGCTTATAAACATGTATTAACATATATATATATATATATATATATATACAGAAATATTACAATGAGACCAGGTCTCATTATAAAAAATAAGACCACATATTTTCCTCCCTTAGATCTAGATCCAACGGCTGGTTCATCCAACATTCAATTTATACAAATAAAGGGTAATATGGTAATCACACACACACATCACACCACACCGTCTTCTTCCCATTTCCTCTTTTTCTCCATTTTGTAATCTCTATCGCCCTCTCCGCCGCCACCTACTCCGGTTGCCCACTCCCGGTGCTACGTCGCCACCCACTCCAGTCTTCGACTCCTCTGTCGTCGACATCCGTCTCCTACCGCTCCGATGATCTCCTCCTCAGCTCGCCGGTCATTCGTTGCCTCGGACGTCTTCTTTTCTTTGTTTTGCGGTAGACTCTCGACTTCAGTATTGTGCTTTTGCAGGAGCACTAGTGTTTTGGGGGAGATTTGGGTGTTTCGGATCGAATGTGAAGCCATGCAGATGATCGAAGGTACGATCTGATCGCTCTTCTCCACTCCCACTTCTGTTTGGATTCGACGATTGTGTTTTTCTTCTTCTTTACTTTCTGGTTTTGGTTGTTTTGCTCCAAATCTGAACCTCGTCATTTGGATGATCGCAAAACTGTGGCGTGAGAGAAACGAGAGACGGACCTTGTCGTTTGCTTTAACTGATTTGGTATATATGTTGGGGTTAGTAGAGATTGCAGGTAAAGGTGGAAAGGGTCTGCTGGCACGGAAGACTACCGCCGCTGACAAGGACAAAGATAAGGACAAGAATAAGCCCGTCTCTCGTTCCTCTCGCGCCAGTCTCCAGTTAAAACATTTTCTTTCTTTCTCCTTTCACGAACTTTCTGTTTTTGTTTAGTCTTGTTTGTTTTTGTTGTTGTGCTTGCCTTGTGTTTGTGTCAATGTGTGAATGCCTGAGAAAAATTGCTTTAATTTTCTGGATCTGACTTGTGTTGTTTGGAATCATAAGTCTCTTGAGATAAGAATCAAGATGCAATTGAATGTTTTTTATTTAATGCGATTTTCAGTGAGACTTTTATTTCTTATCAAACTGGATATGTTGTTTACATAAACATTTATTTCTTTTTTCCCGTACAATTTGAAAGTTAATGGCTTATTGTGATTGTTTTCCTTTCTTAGGAGATGTCTTGAGATTCATTTACGAGGGAAGCACTGACTGAATTATATATCTTGCAATTGTAGTATTGAGGCAATCAATTTGTGTGCAACATTTACTTTTGTTGTATTTAGATGAAGTAGTTTGGTGTTTGTGTTAGGGGATTATGTGTATTGTGTCATGCTTAATTTGAGAAGATTTTTGTGTGTTTTTCATGCTGAAAGAATATCTCCGGCATTCATTTTTTTCTGTTTGGACTGCTGGTGTTGGGGGATTAAGTGTATTGTGTCTTGTTTTTTTTCCTGTTTCAATTTTTATAATGCATGTTACTTTGCTGGGTCATATAATTTCTAATCTAAAACTACTGATTTTGTAATGATTTGATTTGTGGTTTACTTTGCAGTTCACAGTTGGGAGAATCACACGTTTTTGTTTGATTTTAAAAAAAGTCACTACTACATGATTTTTTTTAATTTATCTATTAGAACATGTCTATTGGGTCTATTGTGTCTACAAGTCAAAAGTTAACTTATTATGTATAATATTAGATTACATGTCTAGATCCTTAGTAGTTGTTGTTTAATGTTGTCTTATTGTAAAGTAATATTCAGGAGGTCTTCACTTCCAAAAATAAATTATTCACTTCAAAGAATAAACTAATATTGTTTGGCACTTAATTTAGAATGATATTTTTTCAGATCATCAACAAAAGATCGATGCGTCCCAAGAGTTTGAACTGAGACTTATATTACAAGTTGATCATTCTTGACAATGTTCTAGAATTTCTGCTTTGTTTGGACTGCTGGAGTTTTTGTCTTCTCTGGACATCTGATGTTTCTACCTTTGTGGTCAGGAGTTTTGTCTTCTGTGAAAGTAGTCATGGTGTCTACTGGAGTTCCTTGTTAGGACTGCCATTGAGTAGTTTTTTTGTTGTTATTATATACTTGTAACCAATGTGCCTACATTTTGTATATAGTAGGAGTCACAACTATGTATTCACCTAGTACATTTGTTATGCTAATCCAACATGTTAAGACACCTATTTTTGGTAGTTTTGATGTGGAGTGTCGACGAAGTTTGTGTTAGTAATTTTTTTTCCAAAAAATGAGACCAAATATTTGGTTGTTTCATAGTTTCTTTAGTATATTATATGCTTCCAGTGAAGCATATAATATATATATATATATATATATGCATTCAATACACAACATTATAAGTTTAATACACCACTATATCATTTCAATACACAATTGTATCGTTTTATTACATAAGTTCAAGAACTCTTTAATTCATAAAAAAATATTATTAAAATACACAATTGCATTATAAGTTGAATATAATGTTTTTTAGTATGATTTAACTTGTCTATTTGATATTTTGGTTAGAGAACATTTTGGAAAAATCATTATTAAAACACACAACTGCATCATAAGTTTAATATATACAACTCTAAAAGTTTAATATACAATTACATCATTAAAATACATAACTGCATCACTTTCGTAAATAATGGTTCCAATGAATACACATCTATATGCGTTCTACACAACATAATACGTTTAATACACAAATACAATTTGTTGTCGCCGGAGATGAAGAAGTGAGCAACATATTATTCTAAAAGAATACGTACATAAACATGAATTATTGATCCTTGTGGAGGAAATGAAGTGGATGGATGATTCATGTTGTTGTACATGGTATGGGAGTTAAGACATTGATTGGTGTTGGGGAGAGTGGAAATGTTTGATTTGGTATATTTTTGTGATCAAATATATAAATGATTAATTGAAGTCAATTTAGAGAGTTTGTGGACATCCTCACTTAAGCCTACTATAGATGCTAACGGACTCACATAAGACTAAATTATTATAGTATGACATATTTTTCTATAGAAAAGAGAGATGTTGGAGATAGAAATGACATGGAGCACTCTACAAAACTGCATCACTTTCTTAAATAAAACTTCCAGTAAATACACATCTATATGCATTCAATACACAACAGTATATGTTTAATACACCAATATATCATTTCAATATACAATGGTATCATTTTATTACACAAGTTCAACAACTCCTTCATAAAAACTCATTTACAAAATCTGTCAAGCAACAAAAACATTTCTAAAAATCTGTCAAGCAATCTGTCATTATCAAACCATACAAGTCTACACATATAAGCAAATTCTAAGTAAAGAAAATATCATATGAAATATTTAGTTAATACATCAATGTATAAATTTTAAGTTTCCTGAATTGGAACTTAATTACTTGTAGACTTCAATCTTGTATGACTTCTTTAATATCACCTCTTTGTTTTTACTTAGGCCAATTGCGAATGTCATGTGTTTCGTATTTCATACAGAACTTACATTGCCTCAATTTTTTTCCACAATAGATTTTAGTCGTGTAGTTCCGCCTTTGGCCTTCCACTTTGTCGAGTTCCTTTTGTCTTAGACTTTCCGGATTTGAGGACTTGAAATTCTGTTTCATCCTTTCTCAAATTAGGAATTTCCCTTAGATTTGCTGAAATAGAATTTATCTTGTGCACTTCTGTCATAGCATCTCATAATGTTTTTTTCCATAACTGCATAAATTTCTTCATTTTTGGAAGCTTCATGTATCAATTAATTGGATATCTTGCTCAATTTCTTCACATGTGTATTATGAGATGAACTACTACTATCTCCATCATAAATGGGATGTCTAATTTCATCCTTTATTCTTTTCCTCCATCTGTCCAATATATACAGAGATGGTAATTCTCTGCATTCAAGATGCTTCAACACTGCCAATATATGCATACAAGGTATTCCTTCAAACTCCAACAAACATTATTCACACGAAGCTCTTTTCTCTTCATTATAATATATCAATTCTCTAATATAACCAAAATCATCATTTATATTTGTTACAAAGTAAATAACTGAATTATTTTCTGACCTTCCAATCTTGACGTTACACGACAAAAAATTATCCAATTGATTTTGGAAGAGCTTATATTCAGTGTATAAACATTGGTCATTTGTTTCTCCATTGCCCATCTTGTGATGAATTGAGGTATTCTTTCTCTACTATCAAAGTCTCATATATTTTCTTTCTCTTTTTGGAATTTCAAAGTCATTTCAAACATGTAGTTAACACACAATTTTATCAGATTCTTACACTACTATATCAGTTAAATACACAATTATGACATTTTAAGACACAACGCTATTAGTTTAATACAGAACTGTGTTATTTAATACACAACTATCAGTATTTTACACAACCATATTAGTATCTTACACTACTATATCTTACTAGTTTAATACTCAAGTCTATTCTATATCAGTGTCTTACATTACTATATCTTACTGGTTTAATGCAGAACTCTATTGGTTTAACACACAACTATATCAAATTGTTACACAACAATAGCAGTAGTAAACATATAAGTTCATTAAACAAAAAATGATATTATTAATGTAATTTATACCTGCATATGAACTCAAACAATGTATTTTTCCTATTTGCATTATGTTTGATGAATGAATTCATCGTTTCGCTTCTTTGTGTACTTCTCATTGTTTATTACCTGGAGAAGACAAGAGAGTTAGTTTGTAAAAGTAGTTTATACTAAAACAATAGTTTATCAAACAATTTTCTAATGTAGTACAAAATGTCTGTCATTTTATTACACAACTAACTTATTTTACTAAACAATAATTTTAGTAAATTAAAGAACTAAAACAAATTATTAAACAACTATGACAGTATATTACTTTAAATATAACTTAACAAGAATAATACTTATAATATGTGTCACTTGAGATGTTGGTTGAACAAACAAATGATTTTCCATTGATGTTGTCTCCACCTATATAATGAATAGCAATCACAACATTAGTATATTAAATAACTAAACTAGATTATATAATATTTCAAAAATAATACTTAGAATAGGTGTAACAGGAAATGTTTGTTGAACAACAATATGATTTACCGTTGAGTTCAATTCAACATATAGAAATAATAATAGTCATGTATTGAACTAGTGTAGTTATGTATTGTACTAGGACATCTGTCTATTGAACTAGTGCAGTTATGTATTGTAATAGTATCGTTATGTATTGTACTAGGGCATATGTCTATTGAACCAGTATAGTTATGTATTGTAATAATGTCGTTATGTATTATTATTGCATTTTTGTGTATTAAACTGTTAAGAAGAAGTGTAACGAGGACTGTCTTACCTCTTGTATGGAGGGCTCAAGGAGAGAAGAGAGAGGCAAAGAGTAGCCTCACCGTCGGAAGAGGTTACATCTAAGGTTATGTTTGTGTATAAAACTAGTATATTTCTGTTATGCTTATATAAGCTAATACATAAGATTATCTATCTTAACACGCATCACTATCGATCGGGAATGCTCGTAACAAAAGAAGTACCACCTTTAGTACAAAAGTAAATAGGGGAAAAAGTAAGACGTGGATACAAAAACCCAGGAATATATAGCGGAAAGTGTTCACATTCCTTCAATTCCATTCCAAATCTTACTACGTACGTTCCCTCATCTTCCATCCCACTCTCACTCCCACGCCTCATTCTGATCACGAGTCCCACACCCAACCCCATCTTTCCCCAATGGCAAACCCAACCAAGGACCCAAAACACCACCACAAGCTCCCATTGTCCCCCAACGACTCCAACTCTTCCTCCCCGAAGTCCACCCTCAAGGCCGCCGGCACTATCTCCTCCATCTCCAACACCAGCTATTCCAGCCCCGACACCAAGAATGTTGTCACATGGGCTGACCTGGAGGACCTGACTTCCTCTGTCATCACCTCCTACGTCACTCCCACCGTGCCCTCCGACACCTTAACGGTCTCCACGTGGTTTTCGATGGTTTGGTGAGATGGGGAAGGAGGGGAGGAGAGTGGAGGTCGATCTTCCATCGTCGTTTGGAAGGTTGCTAGAGGCGTTACGCGCGGTTGAGTGCGATTGTGAAGGACCGAAGGAGGAGAGGAAGAAGGAGGATGGGATGAGTGTGATTGGGAAGGAACTAAAGAGGGAGGAAGAATGAGGACGTGATGGGTATGTATGGGAAGGAATGAGGAGAGGTAAAAGGAGGACGAGGTGATTACGAAATTACCCTTTTTCATCTTCACCGTTAGATTTGATCTTAATGGTGCATGTTTGTGGTCTCATTATATTAAATTGAGACCTGGTCTCATTCTAATACCGCCCTATATATATATATATATATATATATATATATATATCAAATAACATACTCATATGCATCTATAATTGTCATGCGCTTGATTTAAATTTTACTATCATACTAAAACAAAAGTTAATAGTCCATTATCTAAGAATATATATAAAGATGCAGAACATGATATTTCCAACTAAGATTTTACAACAGAAATTTCTAGACATATATTATCACATTTAAGAATATAGTATGAGTATATTCAACAAGTAAATAGATTAATGATATTATATATTGTAAATGAGTACCTCAAGATGAATACAACCTTATGTTGTAGACAGAGGCGGATCTACGCTTGGGGCAGGGCAGGTGGGGCAGCTGCCCCACCCAGAATTTGGGAACAAACACCCCAAATTTTTCCCCCAATCCCATTCGTCATTCGGTGCCCTAGCCTAGCAAGAGCCTCCTCAATCCTCATCATGTCCTAGTTTCCTTCTAATTTCTAAAGAGGTTCACTGATTTCAGTATAAGGAATTCAAGTACACACACAACTTTTAACTCTATTTTCACTATTAATTTTAGTTCTGAGCCTTAAAATTTGGGTGGATTTTGGTTGCTTGAAAAAAACACAGGAATCTATGCATTGTATTAATTTTGGCCTCTAATTTTTTTATGTTTTAAGTGGAGAAAATTAGAAGAGAACTAAAAGTCCCATGTCAACCAACTTCGTCGGCTAATATGGCAGGTGAAAAGGATGTTGCTTTTCTAGAGATCAGTCCTAATTATGTAATGCAATCAAAATCATAATTCCTTTATGTTTCTTTCAGAAGTGGTAGAGGATTCCTTCAAATTTTCCATATGGATTACAACTAATAAGTTGACTTTTCAATTCTAATTCCAAACCGAGACCTTCTTCATGTTACCAAAAGTGTCCAAAAACGATGTGTAAAGCTCAACATATAGTTGCGAAAATGTTAGGAAATGTTACATAGAAAATATGAAATTTTCACTATGCAGCCCAGTGAGAACATAAGCGAGATGAACACTTGCTTCACAAATATCACTAACTCTCTTTGTATTCTTGGAAGAAGATTAGTGAATGAGAAATGACAATGAAGTTCCTCCGATCGCTCAACAACGATTGGGAAGACAAGGTGGTTGCAATTGAGGAAGCTCACGATATTTCCAAACTAAAGATGGAGGAGCTAATTGGGAACCTCATGGCTTATGAACTTCGAATAAATCATCAAAAGGAGAAAGAAACCTCCATGATGAAATCAACCTTGGCATTACATGTGAATTTCGATGAACCAAGGATGAGAGTAGAAGATGAGGATATTGATATCCTTGCCAAAGACTTCTTCAAATATCTCGAGAAAGATAATGGAGAAATGAGAGAAAGAAGAGGAAGAAGAAGTGAGAAGAAGGAAAAAGAGAAGGAGAAGAGTGAAGATGAGAAGAAAAATGAGAGAAGGGAGAGGAGAAGAGGAAATGAGAGGAACAAGAGAAAAGAGAAGAAGATGGAAACTCACAAAACTACTTGGGATGATTATTCATCACCTTCATCATCATCATCATCATCTTCTTCTTTACAAAGTAGAAGGGAGGTCACCCACACATGCTTCATGGCTATACAAGATGAAGAAAGTGAGGTAGCTTCTAACTCTTGTTCTAATAGATCAAATTCTTGCTCTACTAATTCAAATTATTGCCACCACTTCATCGTGGTCGTGCACTTACGGTTTAAACTTTAATCAAAACAATGTCTGAGAACAAAAAGAATAAGAAACAACATGGACGAACAAAGTGCTCGAACAATAAGATATGGGCGATGTCGTAAGTTAGGCCACAACAGGAAGACATGTAAAGAGATCATTTAGTATGTTCATTTGGTATTGTGTGTAGTATGTAATATATTTGAACGGATACTCTTTTTACTAAGCTAATCGTAGAGTTGCAAATGGTCAATTAAATAATCATGTGATTAATTTGATGAGTTGTTGAAGTTGAAAGAAAATTCGAAGGATACATGTCAAACAGACTTCAATTGAGTTTGTCTTATGACTTCAATTGAGTATGTCTTATGACTTCAATTGAGTCTGTCTTATGCTAAAATGGCAACACCACTGTCATTTTACATTGAATGAAAACGACACTGGTGATGCCATTTTCATTAACAAAAAATGGCATCACTTGTGTCACTTTTGTTCAATGCAAAACGACACTGGCAATGTCGTTTTGGCATAAGACTAATCCAACTGGATAAGTTTTCCTCCCAATCTCTTGGATTTTAAACCCAAGTCTTCTACACATGTGGGGGAAAACCTCATACCATTCTGATTGATCGTTTTATATTAACCGCAAGTGCACGGTTGCGTTGAAGCGGTGACAAATACGGGTCGTCCACTGGGAGGTGTGTCTATGTTTGGTTTGTGCGAAGGCGAGTGGAAAGAAAGGGAAGAAAGATGTATTACACAACACTACACTACACTAATCTAAACAAGTAAACAAACAAGCTGAAATGAAATCACTTAAACAACTAAGCTAAACAATTAATGAAGAAGATAAAAACACAGGAATGAAAACCCCTAAGGGGTGGAGTGTGTGTGTGTGCACATGAAATAAGTGTGGTGTTGAATGCATACTATAAGCTCAAGTGTGGTTAGTGTTTGTTCATGCATAAGAAGTACCTCATGGCAAGACCTATCATTTACAACACTAACCTAGGTGATTAATATGAGCAATGCAAGGTTGTTATTAAGAACATAACGAGCATGGAGTGTACCTAACTATGACAGAAACCATCAAGTAAAGTTCTTATTAATTCAAGCAAGCATACTAATATCTCTCACAAACAATAAAATCTAGCATTCATACCACCTACATAACATGTACATACATCTACTCCACCCCCAAAGGGGATGGAACTACTCACACATATTTAAACTAACTACTCTAACAAAATGAAGCATTATACTAAAATAAAACTACACTAATCAAGCAAAAAATATTAAAGAGGCATAAAAGGAAAGGAAAGACTAAACAAACATGCACAAATTAAAAGACAAGATTAAAAGACAAGATTAAAAGAAACTAGAAGAATTATTTTATTAACAAATGACTCACATTGAAGGTAGCATTCTTCTCCACCTTGAGTTTTTGCTTTAAGGCTCACTCCTTAGTAGAGAGAATGCCACCAAGCAATGGGTGATTTACAATAGAAGGTGAAGAGTTCTATTTATAGCCAAAGAAAAAGGCAATCCGGGACAATCCCCCGATGTGGGACTAAACAAATACCAGAAATGGACTAACTACACACAAATACGCGACCCACCAAAATCTTAGCGGATTTGGGTCAAAACAGACCTCCAATTAGCGGTCTTGGACCTCCAATTAGCGGTCTTGGACCGCCAATTGGCGGTCTATATGGTCCGGATCACGCTGGATTTTATTCTGGGCTTTTCTGGATGTTTTTGTTGGTTTTTGATGCATCTACTTCACTTGTTGGAGCTCCGACCCGAATAGAATTGCATCTACTCCCCATGATGGTGTGGAGTTTTCTGTTTTGCTCTTTGGTCCTTCGGTCTTACGTTCAGGTCCTTCTCCCTTAGCATCTTAGTCCCCAGGTCTCACAATTAAATCTTTTTTCCCTGCTTTTAGGTCCTTTCATGCTTCATCTCTTCAAACCTATTTATTTCTGAAATTCAAACATAAAACTCGTCACGTAGCATTGCTTAGGTGTAAGATAATAGATATAAGATACAAATATAAGCATGAAATGATGTCAATCACATTCTATCGCACAATGTCAACAAGAATGCAAACCAACTACAAACAGGTATTTAACATCAACTCAATCCACATTTATTATGAAAACCCATTTTTTTCTGAAGATTAGAATTTCATTAAAACTAAGGTGGAGAAAATACTTTGGTCGGTCTTTTTGTCCGCCCACTCCGTCGTTGAACCTTCGAAGGCTGAGGGTGGATTTGTTCTTGCATAATCCCACCATCTTCGTCTTCATCAATCTCACCGTTATCACTTCTTTCGACTTGACTGACTTGAAATGAACAACCTTCACCTTGGAAGAATGTTGTCCTACGCACCTCTTGAGTCACAATTCCTCCATCGAAAGTAGACATACTCGTAAAAATAAATTATCTTCTTAATCGAGTGGCACTCCTATTTCTGAGAGATTTTCCTCAAAATCCTGACGAACATGTTGGGAGCTTACGCCTTCTGACAAATTCAACGATGATCCACATTCTTGAAACATGTCATCATATCTTCTTCTTCTTCTTCTTCTTCCAGTTTTTGAGTTATTGAGAGTGTGGAGTTATGTCAACAGCTGGTAACGTCAACAGATCTACGTATTGGTAAGGGGTCCAACATACTTGATTTTCTTCTTCAACGTCCAACTCATTTCCGTAAAAATCCACCTGAGAAGTTTTCACATTGTTCAGTCATGATCTAGAGTCCTCCAATGTGAACCTAAAGGATGCAAAACATCTTCTGCAAGTCGCAGACTTGGACTTGTAATGCTGCCTAACGTGAAGATGTTTCCAACACCATTTCCAGCTACTTGTTTCTAATTTTTCAAACAAGCTTGATCCAAATAGTTGTATGTTTAATCGTTTTAAATTTAGACCGCAAGTGCACAACCGTTTAAAGATCACTGAAGCTCTTGTGCAGAAAAATTGGATCCACAAAGTAGCCATGAGAACCATCCCATTGAGAACTCATGGCACGTCCGACCCCGCAATCACTTCATTGGTCAGATATCTGATCTATGATTCCTCTGATTATGTCAGCGGCAATGTTTTCATCGTAGATGCAGGTGCGACACTAGTCGGTCCTATTTACTTGACGTTCAACTAATAATATAGGGTGTAATAAGTTCGAACACCTCCAGTTTAGTAATAAACAGGATTCGATAAATTGCTCTGAAAAAAACCACTAGAATGTTTTTCATAACTTAGTGATGGTTGCTTCACTTAGTTGCCCTCCAGTTGGGATCTCCCCACACAACCTATTGTAGCTCACGTTCAAAAACTGTAAATTTTCGACGTCGATTATTTGCTTGGGGATCGACCCAAAGATCATATTGTGGTTGAGATCAATATCATCTATTACGGTGGGGAACTCCACTTTTGACAAGTTGAAGCTAGGCAAACATGTTCCTCTATATGTCGATGTCTTGCGTGGTCTTGGAGCGACCAAAGAGGAAGGAGGCGTCACCAGTGAGTTTGTTCCTTGAGAGGTCAATTTTGCCAAAGTCAACGGCGCCAAGTGTTAGATTCTATCCCTTGCTTATGTTTTAATGGTGTTTAGGAGAGGTTTAGTGGTGGATTGAGATGGACGGCGGAGATCGAGTGTGGGAAATATATATAAAGGTTGGTTTTCTCATCTCTCCCATTCTCTCTCTCTCGCGATCTCTCTCTCTCCTCTCCCCCCCTCAGTGCTTCCTCTGTGTTCGTAGAGGTGGGATCGTCGACGCTTGCTGGAGCTCAATTGGGTGCCGCGTCGAGGTGATCGAGTTCGTGGAGCTCGCCGGAGAAGAAGGGGTTGCGAGGAAGTGCTCGTCGTTGTTTCTTCTAAGGTTTCTTCAAGCCTTAAGGTAGGTCAAACTTGCTTTTACGCTCACCTATTATTAGTGTGGGAGTGGGAGCGGTCGACGGTAGGCCATTTTGGCTCGTCGGACCTGCACAACAGTTTCTGCACTAAAATCGGTCGATCGGTGTTCTGGGTTCGGTCGACCGGTTATAGTGTATTCTGGGGCAAATTCGTCGCACCGGTCGAACGATACCCTTAGGGTGGTCGACCGGTTGTGCAATTTTAGCGAGAGAATGATGCTCTGGGTATTTTTGGTCGAACGGGACCCCTTTGCCGGTCGACCGAAAGTACTGTTGTATGTCGGTTGGGGCGTTGACCATCTAAACGATCGACCGCTTGTTTGTCTCGTTCGACCGACGACTTAAGTTAACTTAATGGCCGGTCGACCGGAAGTGTGGTTTCGGTCGACCGGAAGTGTCATTTCGGTCGACCGTGTAGTGTGGACTGTTGGTGAGTCCTACTGGTGGTTTTTTGTCGACCGGAAGTCTTGGGGTGTCCGACCGTTTGGTCATGGTTTGCGAAAATGAATTTCTTACTGGTGCTTTTTGGTCGACTGGGCCCCCTTTGCCGTTCGACCGATTGGCGGGTTTTTCGGTTGGGTCAGTTCTCTGGGTGAGGATCGGTCGATCGGAAGACTGATTTTGTTCGACCGTTTTACACAGTTTTGGTGTGTTTGTGTTGCTATTTGTTGGCTAGAAGGCAACGGGTTCACCGTCCCTATATCGATCAGTAGTGACACATGGAGGGGGATTGTGATAACTGTCGTTGTGGCTCCGGCAATTGAGGCAAAGTCGTGGCTCCGGCGAATGAGGTATGTTTTATTTGTCGTCATGGCTCCGGCAATTGATGCAAAACCGTGGCTCCGGTAACACTGAGGCAAAGGTATGGGTGTTTGGCCGTGATTTGGACCGGCGGTGCCTTGTGTGCACGAGCGTTGGTGGGGTTGGGGTGAGAGGACCCTTAAGACCCGGGTTGTTGTTTTGGCTATGGCCGGGAGAGAGGTCCTAGGAACTTAGCAGTTGTGTCGGTTGTGATATTTGTGGTTCAGTGCATGTTCATTATTTGTTCATATATGTGTTAGGGTTTGGCATACGGTGTTTCCTTTTGGAAACTCAGACATGTTTCATGTCTGCTTTCAGGCCGAGAGCGGCAATAGGCGGGTGGTGACTGCGGAGGGGTCGCTCGGTACCGGATCCTACTTTCCTTTCTTTTTGAGGTGGTTGTGAGTACACGTGTATATTTTATGTTATGAGCTTTTGATGTAATGACATTCTTTTGTAAACTCGATCACATATATATTATATGTTGGTACACATGTGTGTGTTCTCTCGTAATGTCTTCATTTAATTGTATGTTTTAAATTTTAAATTTTCCGCTGTGTTTGAGGACGTTACACCAAGGGAATTAAGTTGGGAGTGGGCCGGAAAGGTTGTTGTGGGAGAGAGAGGATGAGGTAGAAGTTGGAGGCGAAGTTGGAGAAGGAGGAGGGGATCGAGCCTGTGAATTGGTTGAGGTCGAGGAATATGGCTCCTAGTTTTGGAAGGCTTCCTATAGCTCAGGAGGGATTGAACCTGCGAATTAAGAACATGCTTGAAATGATAGTTGGTAGGAATCTAGCTTAGAGACTTTGGAATGCCAAAAACTAGAAGTTATACTACAAAAACTTATTTATCAAATGTATATATCAACAAATCGATTTAGTCAACAAATACTGACTTTGATTTGAATATATAGGATTTAGAAGAAGAAAATATATTATGTATGGTAATTGGTAAGGCACAATAAGATAATTCGAAATTATATAAAAGAATAAGACTATAATTAAAAACCTTTGGAAAGTTATAAAACTAATTTGAAAATAAGACGTTCTAAAAAAAATTGGTTAATTTATTAGGAGTGTTTTATTCAAAATTCTCTAAAAAAAATTTTTTAAGGACAATGATCCAAAACTCAGTCCGTATTTTGATAAATGATATAGATCAGAGATTCAGAGTAGTCAAATGGTGTGTTCCTTGATTATGTTTGGATTGAATTAGTAATGTCGGACTCTCAGGCATTAAGTTAACTTTGACTTTTATTATTAAACTCTGATGTCAAATGCCATATTCGTATTTCATATGAAATAATATTATAATATTTCTCACAAACCGGCATCGAGTTTGTAGGCTTGTTTGTTTGCCTGAAAAGAAAAGGAAAATGATAGATGATCACTTTTTAGGATGCTCCTTCGGTGACGCGGCTGAGTTGGCACTATCCATGTCAGCACAGAAAAAAGTTTCTTTTTTATTTTATTCCTCAATTCTTAGGTTATACGTACAAATGTCTACATCTCTTCATCCCTCCCTCCATCCCTCATTAATGCGTCTCAAATCACTTCATTCCTTCATCATTTTAGCGCTCCTACACAGCAGAAGACTTGTTATTCATCTCAAGATGTGTCTTCCTTTTTCTTCCCTTCTCTTTTGTGGTCATTCCTCTGTACTCCGATGGAAATCGTTCATGTGCCCCTGTTTGATCTCGTTTTATATTTAACCGCAAGTGCACGACCGCGTTGAAGCGGTGGCAAATACGGGTCGTCCACTAGGAGGTGTGTCGACACTTGGTTTGTTCGAAGGCGAGAGGTGAAGAAAGGGAAGAAAGGTTGGTTACACTAAACTACACTAAGGTGCAAATCGAAATGGAAGAAAAGCAATAAAACTAAACCCCAAAGGGGGTAGAGAAATAATGTGAACATAAAGAAGTGTGTGTGTGTTCATTAAGCTCCTCACAACATGTAGTGCATGAAATCATAAAACTACATCCAACTTTGCCTCTACATGAATTAAGATAAGACTACATCATTAAAACATACAAGACAATAATTGGAATGGAGCTACATGAACTCAAGTATAAAGACTATACCCTACTATGCCTCCACATGAATTAAGATTTCACTACATCATTAAAACATACAAGACATTAGCTAAGGTAAAGGCAACAAGAGTCATACACAACAAATTGTGTTTCCAATATTAACTTCATCCATATCCTAACCTTATCATTCCCCATAAAATAGGTCCACTAATCAAAGCATAAGCTAAGCTTCATTCAAGAGCATTAGCATATCAAAGATAAGAGTGAAAACCCATTAGATGGTTATGGAAATCATATAAAGCTCAAGGGATAAATATAACACACACTTAATACACTACATGATTATATCACATATTTCTCCACCCCCCAAATGGGGATGGAACTACTCACTACTCATTACACTAACTATATTAGCAAAAGAAAGCATAATACTGAAATGAAAGTTAACTAAGAAGGCAAGAAGCATTAAAGAAACATAAAAGGAAAGGAAAGACTAAACAAACATGCACAAATTAAAAGACAAGATTGAAAGAAAGTAGAAGAATTATTTTATTAACAAATGACTCACATTGAAGGTAGCATTCATCTCCACCTTGAGTTTTTGCTTCAAGGCTCACTCCTTAGTAGAGAGAATACCACCAAGCAATGGGTAATTACAATGGAAGGTGAAGAGTTCTATTTATAAGCATGGAAAAAGCTAATCGGGGACAATCTCCCGATGTGGGACTAAACCAATACCAAAAATAGACTAAGAATACACTAATACAAGCCCAGCACAAATCTTAGCGGATCTGGAGACATATGGACCGCCAATTAGCGGTCCAAGACCGCCAATTGGCGGTCTATAAGCTTTGGATTCATCTGGGATTTGTTGTGGGCTTTGCTGGTGGTCTTCGTTGGTCCTGGATGCATCTACTTGGTTTGTTGGAGCTCCGACCCGAATCGAATTGCCAAAATACTCCCCATGATTGTGTGGAGTTTCCTGGTTTGCTCTTAGGTCCTTCTGTCTTACGATCAGGTCCTTCTGTCTTGCATCTTGGTCCCCAGGTTTCACAATTAAGTCTTTTTTCCTGCTTTTGGGTCCTTTCATGGCTCTTCTCTTCAAACCTCTTTATTTCTGAAAACTAAATATAAAACTCGTCACGTAGCATTGCTTAGGTGTAAGATAATGGATATAAGATACAAATATAAGCATGAAATGATGTCAATCAAATACCCCCACACCTAAGTTTTTGCTAGTCCCGAGCAAAACAAAGAAAGAGAAAAGCAAACGAGAAACAAGAAATCCTAACTCACTTTCGTAGGAATCACGGTTGCACTTAGCACGTGCAACAAGCCGTTAAACCTCTTTATTGCCAAGGAGGAGGAGTGTTGTCTCCTGAGGGTTTTCAGCGGATATACCCACAAAATCCGAACAAGATGCATTATTCAATCTAGACCTCGACTCGTTGGAAATATTTTGTCGATCAATGGACGCGGTAATCCTACGGGCCGACTCTATATAGGTAATCAGTCCACACCTAGCCTAATAAACCATTCATGCAAGTTAAATAAGGAATTAAGTAAAAGACACGGACAACCTCAAGATCCTCAAGTGATACAAAGTGTAAGGTCCATTAAGGTTCTTATTTGCATTACCATTTTTTTTCTTTTTGTTTCTTTTCACACAATTTTTTTTTCTTTTTATTAGTTGGAGCTTCATTCTCCCAGGGTCAGGTTTCGTGCATCATTGCCCATGAGGACTTACACTATCACGTACACCTTTCCCCAAATCTCCACATAAGGCAATCCCTACCACCCGTGTAACGGGAGTTCGGTCGGCGCATCCCAAGTCAGATGACTCGAAAGCACCAGGCACAAAGTCCCCTCAGACCTACTTTCCCGAGTGATAGGAGCCGTGCGAGAAGAGAGAACATCTACTCACTTATTTCTTATCTACACATGAACCAAAACCCCTACACTAATGTCTCACAACAAGATTAAGAGGGTCCTTGACTACAACAAACTTCCTAAATTAACAAACACAAATTATTGACTCACTAGGTTCAGGGTGGACTTCTTTGAATGTTTGAGCACTGAAACCCTATGATTACTCACCCCCAAAGGAAAACTGGGGTGCATCCTAACGACTCGATAAATCCTAAAGCCACGTACTAGATATCCTAATGCATCAAGTTCAAGACAATTTTGGGAGCTTTCTTTTTACTTTGCCTCTCAACGGTTTTGCACATGCTAAACACACGCAAAACCCACAAAACATTTTCTTTCGAAAACACATGAAGATTTTGAAAGAAATGTGAAAATTTTGAAGCACTAGGCAAGCAAAAGAAGACAAGTCACCCAAGGATCATGGCAAGCAGATATATCGATATTAAATGCAGCACACTATCATGACCCTAACAATGCAAACAAAAGAAAACAAAATCAAAGGAAAAAGACTCAACTATGTACACACGTAAAACACCCCCACACACCTACTTCATGCATTGTCCTCAATGAATGCAAGCAAGATACTACATGGATTTATGCATGAAAAAGGAGAGATCTCACCAACGTGAAGTACAAAGGGAAGTGTATGGCTATGTTGATGGACACAACCCAAATTCCCTCAAAACCTGTGAGATGCTAAAGAAAGGGTACAAATACGTGAAAGAAATGGAGCCCAAATACACAAGGGTTGGGGCTCACAACAATCGATGCTCACTGAAGGAGTCTTTTATTGAACTCTTTTTTTTATATAACTATGTACAAACATAAGTTCCCATCTTCATTTGTCAAAAGACATCAAATGGGAACCTCAAGAGTGGGTCAATGCACTTGGAAAGGGAACATGACACCACGCGGGGCCAGAATACTCATGCGTGGGCCCCCTTCACAAAGAGCACCGGATGAAATGAGAGGTTCGTGAATTGGACGCAAAGGCGTCTCATTCAAAGGATCAAACTGAAAGAGCTTGAACCTCTCAAGAGTTTGGGAAATGAGGGGCAACGGAAGAAGAGTTTCTCCTGTTGCGCTGCTGAAGTTATGATCGTCAATCCAAACTCTCCAACCAACAGGCTGGTGCGTCGGAACGAGGTCAAGAACCTCGTTAGGCATATCCGACACACCAGGCGAACAAACAGTGGGTCTCATACCCAAGGTATCCTCCAAGGAACTCCTAATACCCTTATGAGCAATGTAGTTGTTTGATGTTCCATCATTTCCAAGATGATCAGGAACAATAGTGAGAGGCAAACTCTCATCAGGTTGTTTGAAATTGAGGGTACTAGGGAGCTCTTGCTCCACCAGAGGTGAGTCCTTAAGAGGCACAACATGAAGATCATGGGGCTCAAGGGCCACGAGACAAAAAGATAAGGCACAATCCTGTGCCGACTCATAATGAAGCTGGTCCAAGTTATTCTCAATTTGAATCGAATCCTCCACTAAGTGATCGTGAATTGAAACCCCAAGTCCCTCAGACTGACTAGGAGTTTGACTTTGAAAGGTTGTGCTTGGAATTTGTGGATGTGGTGGTGGTTTGATATCAAAAGATGAATCCTCATGTTGACAAGAAAAGTTACCCTCCTCACGTTCATGGAATTGTTGTGTCATCTGGCTCACTTGCATTTCCATGGTTTGCAAGGAATTCAAGTTGGACTTCAGTAAGTTTTGTGTGGTTTCCATGAATGTTTGGAGAGTTTGTTTCAAGGAATCAGGTATGCGGTCAACGATGGGGTCCAAGTCAGAGCTTGGGAAATTTTGGGGTTGGGTGTTGATGGGCTGAGAATGAGTCCAATGATTTGGAGTGGGGTGCTGGTAGAATTCTGGGTATTCGGGAGGAGGATACTGGGGTGAATATGAAGTATAAGAATTTGAATAAGAATTGTTTCCCCATGAATCCATCACTCTCGGGATGTACGCGGATGCGTAATGGTCATATTGAGCATTTTGGGAAAATGTATGCTCATACTCAGGCTCTGGGGGAACATAAGGACATTCCCCGATATTATGACCACTCAACCCACAACAATCGCACGGTATGGCTACTGGAGCCACTGGTGCACTCATGTCATCTACCGCATGCATGAAAGAGGCCAAAGTTTGTTGTCCAGAGTATGATCCAACATAACTAGATGGAGATCTAGCCGTCGGTGCCTCTCTCATATCACCCCTATATGAAGATTGCTCAGTCACATAATGAAGATCATCCCAACCGTACGGGGTGTTCGTCTGATCCACCCCAGGTTGCATGGGTCTGGAATACCAGGGAGAATCATCCTGGTCCCAACAATGATATGAATGGTCACCCATGTAACCATCCATCTCAACAAATAACTCTCGAGTCGACCACTCTCACCACCACGAGACTAAGCTCGCAAAAAGTGCTCGACTCGACCCTAAAACGCTACCAGAGAGTGTAAAGGGGAGGAGACTAAAACGTAGAAGTAGGTGAGAAGAAGATGACTCAGAGGAGAAGGGAAGAATCCCTAAAGCTAGCGTGGGTAGAGGGATCAGGAAGAAGCCTAACTAGCAAGCACGAGTCAAACAATGAAAGGCAATGGGTCCTTAGGCTAGACGACGCCTAACTTCAAGGTCACTAGCCTCGACACGTCTCACCTCCCTACAACGAGGACCACAATGCCCAGCAAGTGATACCAGATCCGGAGATCCAGTACCTCCTACTATCGACAAGGTAGGCAACGCCGATCAGGTCATGACGGTCTCAACTAGATTACTCTCCTAGTGTGCCCGCAATCCTAGGGCCAATGTCTACTTGCTTTTAGTTAAGGCTTTATTAATAGTGATTTTTGGGGCCAAGGAAAGGGTGATGAAATCCCCCACCTTATCTTTTATGGGACAGCCCCTCCTTAGTAGCGATTTAATCCTAGATCTAGCAATCAATCGCTCCAATCAAACGCTCTCTCACTCTTGTCCCGATGCACCTTACTAACTAATGCATGAACGAAACATGCATGAATGAGGGATGTGGGTGCACGTACCTCACGCCAGCAATCAACGACAAAATGTAAAGCAAAGAAAAGACAAATGCATGCAAGGTCTACCAATGGTGCATGACCTAGATGGCAAGAAGTCTAATCTTTTGCTTTGAGTTTTATGGTCCAAGTTGATTAAAGGGGATTGAAATTAAATCTGGGAGCAAACTAAAGATCACCGCATGCAAAATTGGGCTCCCAGATAACTAAAGTAAAGCAATAAACCACCAGAAGAAATTTGAGAGCAGGATGCCCTTACCAGGCCACCAATTGGCGGTCTCCAACCACTCATTGGCGGTCTCTTTGTGGCTTCTGTTGCTCAAACATTCCCAGTAGCCTCCCCTTGATGTTCTGGTTCCCTGAAACTGAACAAAATTGGAAACAAAAAATCAAAAACCCCTCGAATCGTCCAAACCAAGGTCTGGACAGAGCACCTCCCCGGCAACGGCGCCAAAAACTTGTTTGATCTCGTTTTATATTTAACCGCAAGTGCACGGCCGCGTTGAAGCGGTGGCAAATACGGGTCGTCCACTAGGAGGTGTGTCGACACTTGGTTTGTTCGAAGGCGAGAGGTGAAGAAAGGAAAGAAAGGTTGGTTACACTAAACTACACTAAGGTGCAAATGGAAATGGAAGAAAAGCAAGAAAACTAAACCCCAAAGGGGGTAGAGAAATAATGTGAACATAAAGAAGTGTGTGTGTGTTCATTAAGCTCCTCACAACATGTAGTGCATGAAATCATAAAACTACATCCAACTTTGCCTCTACATGAATTAAGATAAGACTACATCATTAAAACATACAAGACAATAATTGGAATGGAGCTACATGAACTCAAGTATAAAGACTATACCCTACTATGCCTCCACATGAATTAAGATTTCACTACATCATTAAAACATACAAGACATTAGCTAAGGTAAAGGCAACAAGAGTCATACACAACAAATTGTGTTTTCAATATTAACTTCATCCATATCCTAACCTTATCATTCCCCATAAAATAGGTCCACTAATCAAAGCATAAGCTAAGCTTCATTCAAGAGCATTATCATATCAAAGATAAGAGTGAAAACCCATTAGATGGTTATGGAAATCATATAAAGCTCAAGGGATAAATATAACACACACTTAATATACTACATGATTATATCACATATTTCTCCACCCCCCAAATGGGGATGGAACTACTCACTACTCATTACACTAACTATATTAGCAAAAGAAAGCATAATACTGAAATGAAAGTTAACTAAGAAGGCAAGAAGCATTAAAGAAACATAAAAGGAAAGGAAAGACTAAACAAACATGCACAAATTAAAAGACAAGATTGAAAGAAAGTAGAAGAATTATTTTATTAACAAATGACTCACATTGAAGGTAGCATTCATCTCCACCTTGAGTTTTTGCTTCAAGGCTCACTCCTTAGTAGAGAGAATACCACCAAGCAATGGGTAATTACAATGGAAGGTGAAGAGTTCTATTTATAAGCATGGAAAAAGCTAATCGGGGACAATCCCCCGATGTGGGACTAAACCAATACCAAAAATAGACTAAGAATACACTAATACAAGCCCAGCACAAATCTTAGCGGATCTGGAGACATATGGACCGCCAATTAGCGGTCCAAGACCGCCAATTGGCGGTCTATAAGCTTTGGATTCATCTGGGATTTGTTGTGGGCTTTGCTGGTGGTCTTCGTTGGTCCTGGATGCATCTACTTGGTTTGTTGGAGCTCCGACCCGAATCGAATTGCCAAAATACTCCCCATGATTGTGTGGAGTTTCCTGGTTTGCTCTTAGGTCCTTCTGTCTTACGATCAGGTCCTTCTGTCTTGCATCTTGGTCCCCAGGTCTCACAATTAAGTCCTTTTTCCTGCTTTTGGGTCCTTTCATGGCTCTTCTCTTCAAACCTCTTTATTTCTGAAAACTAAATATAAAACTCGTCACGTAGCATTGCTTAAGTGTAAGATAATGGATATAAGATACAAATATAAGCATGAAATGATGTCAATCAGCCCCCAAGTGGAGTAGCCGGCAAACGTTCCTAAGGAGGAGATGTTTTTTCCTTCTTTCGAAGAAGCCAAAACATTTTACGTGGCTTATGCCGATTCTTGTGGTTTTAGTGTTAAGACAAGGCAATCTCATTACGATTGTGGTGTTGTTATACGGGTCACGCTGACTTGCTCCAAGGAGGGCACGGCACCAACAAACCAAGGTCAAGGAAAATTGAAGCCTAGGTTATCCAGTAGAGTCCAATGCACTGCTCGGATAAGGGTCTCCGGAAACCCAGCAAGGGGTTACCACATTAACTTTGTGGATCTTAAAAATAACCACGTCATGCTTGAACAGGAGCAAATGCATTTTCTCAGACAAAAACGAACCGTCCCTGAGGCTGCCAAAGCACGCATATCGTGCAATGATACTGCTGGGATATCGGCTGCTAAGACCATGCAATCTTTTGTGGTCGAGGCTGGAAGTCATGACAAATTGACTTTCAACGAAAGGGATTTAAAGTTTGTGTTCTTTCTACCTAACATAATTGAAGTTGAACATTTTACGCCTGGTCTTAGTGGTTCCTATGTGCAGGAATGTTGTAAACGAAGTCAGAAATTTAAAGATGGGACCTGGTGATGCACAAGCTCTTCAGAACTATTTCATTAGGATGCAGAAGATTGATTCCATGTTTTTCTATGTAATGCATATGGATGAAGAAGGAAGACTACGGAACGTGTTTTGGGCTGACTGTCGTTCTAGAGCTGCATATTCATACTTTGGAGAAGCAATATGTTTCGACACCACCTACATTACAAACAAATACGACATGCCTTTTGCCCCATTTGTAGGAGTTAATCACCATTTCGAGTCAGTTTTGCGCGGTTGCGCTTTGCTGTCTTCTGAGACCACTGAAAATTACATATGGTTGTTCCAAACATGGTTGTCGTGCATGAACGGTAAGGTGTGACTGTTCAGTTTAAGCTATGTATGTGTTCGGTTTAAGTGGTGGAACTGTTGGGTTTAAGTGGTGGAAATGTTCGGTTTAAGTGGTGGGACTGTTCTGTTTAAGGTGTGAATCCGTTCGGTTTAAGTGGTGTGACTGTTTGGTTTAAGTGGTTTGACTGTTCGGTTTAAGTGGTGTGACTGTTCAGTTTAAGTTGTGGAACGGTTCGGTTTAAGTGGTGTGACTGTTCGGTTTAAGTTGTGTATGTGTTCGGGTTAAGTGGTGTGACTGTTCGGTTTAAGTTGTGTATGTGTTCGGTTTAAGTTGTGGGTCTGTTCGGAATAAGTTGTCTGTCTGTTCGGATTAAGTTGTTTGTCTGTTCGGAATAAGTTGACTATCTGTCCGGATTAAGTTGTCTGTCTGTTCGGATTAAGCTGTGTGTCTGTTCGGTTTAAGTTGTGGGTCTGTTCGTTTTAAGTGGTCGGTCTGTTTGGATTAAGTTGTGGGTATGTTCGGTTAAAGTTTTCAAAGTAGGATTTTGTAGCTTTCAATATATAACTCACTCCTTTTAAATTGCCCCCTTATGCAGATATACCCCCCCCAGCCATAATAACAGATCAATGTGGTGCCATTACAGCTGCTGTAAGGAATGTCTTCCCAGATTCAAGACACAGATTCTGTATATTGCACATAATGAACAAAGCTCCCGTGAAGTTGCTGACGCAGTATCGGAAGCACATGTTATTTGATCTGAAATTGATTGCATATGATTCCAAAACCCCAGCAGAATTTGATGGTAATTGGCAGGGTTTCCTTCTTGATTTTGGCCTGCAGAACCATAGCTGGCTCAAATCGATTTATGCAATCCGAGAGTCGTGGATACCTGCATTTGTTGGTGATAGTTTTTTCGCGGGAATGACATCTACTCACAGAAGCGAGAGTATGAACACCTTTTTCGACAAGTATCTTACTTCGAAGACCACCCTTAAGCAGTTTGTTCAACAATACGAACTTGCGCTCCGCCATAAGTACGAGAAGGAAGCTCAATCAGATTTTGATTGTCTTCATAAGAGACCCCCGTTTGTTTCAATTTATCCATTCGAGAGACAGATGAGCGAGTTGTATACGGTAGGGGTCTTCAAGAAAGTGCAGTTAGAAATTAGGAAGATGATATACTGCGATATAACGGAGGAGTTCAATATGAATGACACATTTCAGTACAAGGTATCTGAACGTGTTTTGGCTGGTGAGCAGCTACTGTCGAAATGTTTCCTAGTACAAAACATATCCATGAACTTCACATGTGATTGTAGAATGTTTCAGCACGTTGGCCTTCTATGCTGCCACGTTTTTGTTGTACTTGGACGCTTAAATCCTAATGCATTGCTCCCAGACTCTTACATCGTTAATCGATGGTGGAAGGATATTCGAAGGAGCTATCGAGATAAGATGTACCCAGACGATGGCGTAATGGAGAAGGATGCGCTTCGTCGTCACGACGACATCATGGGTCGTGCCGTTTGGATCGCACGGGAAGCCTTCATTTCCCACGAAAGGTATATTGAGGTCGTGAAGTGTATTGAAATGCTTAAGGCACGTATGCACACTACCCAGTTCTTGGTTCGACTTGATGAACCTGAGTCTGTGGGTACATCGGTTCTTAATCCAGATAATGTCATACGTGTAGGAAGACCGCCGACTAGACGTCGAGTGTCTTTAGCTGAGAAGATAATTAAAAAAACCATAAAAAGCACGCCCAACAAGAGAAGAGAAAGTTCAAGATGAACGCTACATCGTCGCTTCACGAAGTCGCACCAAAACCCGGGGATCCTGATTTCTCTGATTGGAACATGAATTTGTATTACGAGGAACTTCCTCTTTAATTTAATATTTCTTGTTATTTTCAGTTCTTGTAAAACCAAGAAACTTCTAATTGTTGATCCGTTTGGATCTGTAAATGGGTGTTATACACGTTCAGTTCGTATAAAACTGTGTCCTTGTTCGGAATATGTTGTGGGTCTGTTCGGAATATGATGTGTGTCTGTTCGGAATATGTTGTGTCTGTTCGGAATATGTTGTTTGTCTGTTTGTAATATGTTGTGGGTTAGTTCGGAATAAGTTGTGTGTCTGTTCGGTTTAAGTTGTGTGTCTGTTCGGAATATGATGTGTGTATGTTCAGATTAAGTTGTGTCTCTTCGGTTTAAGTCGTGTGTCTGTTCGGAATAGGATGTGTGTCCGTTCGGTTTAAGTTGTGTGTCTGTTCGGAATACGTTGAGTGTCTATTCGGAATAAGTTGTGTGTCTGTTTGGAATAAGTTGTGTGTCTGTTCGGAATATGTTGTGTGTCTGTTCGGAATACGATGTGTGTCCGTTCGGTTTAAGTTGTGTGTCTGTTCGGTTTAAGTTGTGTGTCTGTTCGGAATATGTTGTGTGTCTGTTCGCAATACGATGTGTGTCCGTTCGGTTTAAGTTGTGTGTCTATTCGGTTTATGTTGGGTGTCTGTTCTGTTTAAGTTGTGGGTCTGTTCGGAATATGATGTGTGTATGTTCGGATTAAGTTGTGTCTCTGTTCGGTTTAAGTTGTGTGTCTGTTCGGAATAGGATGTGTGTCCATTCGGTTTAAGTTGTGTGTCTGTTCGGAATACGTTGAGTGTCTGTTCGGAATAAGTTGTGTGTCTGTTCGGAATAAGTTGTGTGTCTGTTCGGAATATGTTGTGTGTATGTTCGGAATACGATGTGTGTCCGTTCGGTTTAAGTTGTGTGTCTGTTCGGTTTAAGTTGTGTGTCTGTTCGGAATATGTTGTGTGTCTGTTCAGAATACGATGTGTGTCCGTTCGGTTTAAGTTGTGTGTCTGTTCGGTTTAAGTTGGGTGTATGTTCGGTTTAAGTTGTGTGTCTGTTCGGAATAGGATGTGTGTCTGTTCAGAATAAGTGGTGTGTCTGTTCGGAATAAGTTGAGTGTCTGTTCGGAATAAGTTGTGTGTCTGTTCGGAATATGTTGTGTGTCTATGTAATTTGAACAACTATAAGTTTTGTAAAACAATGGTTTATGTAACAATTTAGCAATGGTGTAAAGTAAAACAATTAAAAGGCCGATTATTGTTGACCGCACACCCCAGAGTCTTCAAGTAACCAGTTAGCCAATTCGCCCCTCACACGGTGGATAATCTTGGACTGCTTCGGCTTCGTCGGATCAGCATTCACCATCAAACACTTGATCCAGTACAAAACGTATGTCCCGCAGTCGTTACTCACGGCTAGCTGTCGTTGGCTAGCCTTCCTCTCAACTATCAGCGGCCAATCGACCTTCAACAATCGTCGCCAAAATTCCATCAACTGAAATGATGTGCATTCATGAATTCCGACACACTTGGAAGGATCTTCACCTTTTCCCAGCGAACGGGATATACTGTTGTACTGAATGAACTCTGATCTCGGTCCGTGGGCAACGAACAGAGTCCAGTGGCCAGACTTCCAGCATGGCTGTGCGATGATGGTCTCCGCCACATTTAGTCCTAGAATTTTGGGGAGTAGATAGTCTTCCATTATATCTCCTCCCTGTCCCTCCACAATCCTTCCCGATTTCAAGGTTGATATGCAAACAACCTTTTGCGACCCTCCTCTTCTGACCAGTACCTCGATTAGGGCGTCAATGGTTTCGTTGCTGAATTCCGATTTTGGCGTTATTATTTCCTTAAGGTCTTCACGGCTTATATTGCAGAGTTGCCCCCTCCAGATCACCTCTTTTGCGTCGCGTTCGGGAGCCGTGAGATTCAATAAACGTTGTACCTCATCAGGTTTCAACGATCTCAAAGCGGTCGCATCCAGATCAGGTCTCGTCAAGGAAACATAAGCGGCCAGAACATCTTTGGCGGCTTCTTCGGCCTCCTCTATCTCTTTGTTGGCTTATGCGGCCTTCTTGTCTACCCCCTCCTTGCCAGATTTCCTATACGCTTCGTCTCTATCTTCTGTGCGCAAGCGTGGTCTTTTGGTCCGCAATTTTGTTGGGTGCATTTCCCTCTTGCTCTTCCTCTCTTCCTCCTTCCTCTATTGTTCCTCCTCCTCCTTCCTCGTCTTCTCTTCCTCATTCCTCTTCCTCTCTTCCTCCTCCCTCTTCAAGTTAATCCTCTTTTCATCTTCCTCCTTCCTCTTCCGTTCCTCCTCCTCCTTCCTCTCTTCCTCCTCTCTCTTATTCTTAATCCTCTCTTCCTCTTCCTCCATCTTCCGTTCCTCAGCCTCTCATCCTCATTCCTCTTCCTCTCTTCCTCCTCCCTCATCTTCCTCATCCTCTCTTCCTCTTCCTCCTTCCTCTTCCTCTTCCTCATCCTCTCTTCCTCTTCCTCCTTCCTCTTCCTCTTCTGTTCCTCCTCCTCCTTCCTCTTCCTCTCTTCCTCATTCATTTTCCTCTCTTCCTCCTCCCTCTTCTTCCTCTCTTCCTCCTCCCTCCTATTCCTCTCTTCCTCCTCCCTCTTCTTCCTCTCTTCCTCCTCTCTCCTATTCCTCTCTTCCTCCTCCCTCTTCTTCCTCTCTTCCTCCTTCCCACGGAGTCCTTCAACTCAAATTTGGCCCAGTAAATCCCATGCAAGTTGATGCCGCGTTCCTCCCATTTCCTCAGGATTAGACGTCTCCCAAACAGTTCCGTCCAACATTTGAACCATGGAAATGTTGGACTGGGATCCCCCAATTTGAACTTCTCGCAAAGCTACACCTGAGAATAAGAATGAGTGAGGAGACAGACACATAACTTTTTCCGGACAGCCTCATAACGTAAACCGGACAGAAATAATAAATTACGGACAGACACATGACTTATTCCGGACAGACACAACACGTATTCCGGACAGACATAACACTTATTCCGGACAGACACATGACTTATTCCGGACAGTCACAACACGTATCCCGGACAGACACAACACTTATTCCGGACAGACACATGACTTATTCCGGACAGTCACAACACGTATCCTGCACAGACGCAACACTTATTCCGGACAGACACAACACTTATTCCGGACAGACACAACACGTATTCCTGACAGACACAACACGTATCCCGGACCGACACAACACGTATCCCGGACCGACACAACACTTATTCCGGACAGTCACAACACTTATTCCGGACAGACACAACACTTATTCGGGACAGACACATGACATATTCCGGACAGTCACAACATGTATCCCGAACAGACACAACACTTATTCCGGACAGACACAACACGTATCCCGGACCGACACAACACTTATTCCGGACAGTCACAACACTTATTCCGGACAGACACAACACTTATTCGGGACAAACACATGACATATTCTGGACAGTCACAACATGTATCCCGGACAGACACAACACTTATTCCGGATAGACACAACACCAATCAAATAAGTTGCTTACTTGTAATATGGCAACGCATCCAGACACGCAGCCCTGCTTCAGAGTGAAGTTCCCAGTCAATCTCCTCCTCGACAGGTCCCTTTTGGCTTCCTCCAGACCCTAACTAAACAAGCGTGAACTACATTTGCCCACGCATATCTCTTGAGGCGCTTGAGGTTCTTCAGGTGCCTCGTGTACCACGCTTTAGTTCGCAGGGTTCCATCGAAGAACAAAAAATGATTGAAGATCATACAAATAAGGAGACGGACGTGCTCCTCCTCGTCGCCCATCGCACTCGTGGCAGTAAGATGACCCAGTAGCTGAGTGTTGTCGAGGTTAACCCCGTCTCGCTTCTCTACGTACATGGGTTCCATATCAACTCTCAGCCCATGCACTCTTAGCCCCAGTAGCAGGGCGACGTCTTTTACCGTAAATGGGACGACCCCAGTTGATATTCTCAACCCGACCTCATTGGCGTCGAAGTGTTCGACGAACCAACCCAGGATCTCATTATCAGTTGTCATGTGAGGAAAAGTGAGGAAGTGACCGAAAGGCGTCCCTTTGAAAACCTTCTTCTCCTCCCCCTTCATCCGACTGAACTTCCGGTGAATGGCCGTCAAATCGCACTTAGTTTCGCGGAAGTAGTACGTGCTTCCCTGAAACCACAAAAAAAAATTAAAAGTCGATGTTGAACCCTTAAATCAACACAAAAACATCTGGGTTGAGGAGAGACCTGCGCGGCTAGAATTTCAGGAGCGATGGAGGTTTCAGGGACAGAAGAATCCATTTTCGTCTTGTCTGGGTTTTACTTCAACTCAAAATGGGACGACGGTTTTTGGATGGGAAGAGGAAATGAGGAAGAACTTTTTAGGAAACTGCACAGACAGATACTCGAATGCTCTACAGACCTAATGGTGTACGTGAAGTCTAACCGTCTAATCGTGATTTAGGGAAATAAACCGTCCCACCCAACCAGTCGTCTTTTTTAAAAAAAAAATAAAGCCCGCGCAGAAGAAATAGCTGACTGGACGCTGACTCATCAAATCGAAACTCGTCCACGTAAGGCGCGTCACGGACGCGCGCGTCCGTGTATCACGTTCCAAAAGAAAATGAAGATATGTATGGTTACTTTTCTCTACTTTTAAAAAAGGAAAAAATTTCAAAATAATCAAAAAAAAATAAAAAATTGTAAAAATATGCACTTCAAAAACTTATTTGGCAAAATATGCACATTTAAAAACGGCACCTGATGTACCGTTTTTATTAAGTAAAAACGACATCGCCAATGCCCTTTTTTAACCACGTAAGAAACGGCACTAGTAGTGCCGTTTTTTCTTGGTAAAAAACAGCACCAGTAATTTGTGTGAAAATGGCATCACTAGTGCCGTTTTTATCCTATATAAAAACGGCATCCGAGATGTTGTTTTTAAGCTAGGGTTTAAGTGGCCTGGACAGGCATCATCTTCATTCTTTCACTTCCAAAATTCCCCCACTCCCCATTAGTCTCTCTCTCCGACGACCAACAGTGTTGAGGTTAGGTTTTTATTTTGGTTTTTTTTTATTTTGACATGAAATACAATGCATGTATAGTTAATGTATTTGTTTTATGTTCATGTATGTATGAAATGTAGATTTTCTACACTCGAAGTAATGAGCTCCGGTACCGGATTGGTTATGGGTTTTTTCGATGGAATTCTTACATTCATAGATGAGGTACTAGAATATGAAGGTGGTAACAGACGAATGCTTAATGTTAACACACAAATGCGATATCATTATCTCTGTGAATCAGTTTGTCAAGTTTGTGGTTTCCAAGAAGGAGATTTTGATCTAAAGTTAACATGCAAATGACCACCGTATGAAAAGTATACATATGCTCAAGTTTTTGATGATCAGAGCACGGCTACAATGTTATCTCTATTTAACTTCATGAATACGGTTGTATTGTTTGTTGAGAAACAACCCAAGCCCTATACTACTGTCCACCACAGTCAGTTGAATGAGGATTATCAACAAATGACACAAACATATAGCCAATATGAAGCAGGTCCTTCTTCGGCAGTTCCTCAGTCCTATTTTGGATCGTATGAGCACACACCAATGAATATTGGTAATTATGAAGCAGACGTAGTTCAATCACATTCTCAATGAAGACAGGTTGAAGATGCAGATAGTGATGAGACAGATGATGATGAGGCAGATGGTCAGATGGATGGTGATGAGATAGACATTGTTGATGTAGATTCAACCCCACTTCCGGAGCTGCAGAACATGTTTCATCATATGGCAGACGCTGTGAATCGAGAACCTGATAGCTACGTACATGAAGCCATCGTTAGTAATGAATTGTCACCATTACTAGTACTACCAGATTTGAGGCATTTGCCAGACATAGAGCCTGACGAGAACTGGATTGAAGATTCAGTGATTGGAAATGTCGATGAGCGTATTGCTGCGCACACTGAATACTATAACTTAGAAGATGGACGGAGTTATTGGTTGCATAGGATTTTCTCAACAAAAAAAGATTTGCTGCATCAGTTGAAGGAATGACATTTGCGAAAAAGTGTCCAATTCAAAGTGTTAACGTCTGGGCCAAAAAGATTTTCAGCTGGTTGTTTGAAAAAAGAGTGTGAATGGAAGATACATGTCTCTTACAATCAGAGCAAAGAATGTTTTCAAGTTAAGAAGTACAAGTCTGAACACACCTGTAGTAACGAGGGACTTTTGCATGACCACGTGCAATGTGACGCCGGTTTAATTTCTAACATCATTCTTGCCACCATTCGAACAAACATAACCATTACTCCTGCAGAAATTCAAGCTTTAGTGAAGACTCATTACTTCATAGATATCAAGTATGACAAAGCTTGGTACGCCCGCAAGAAAGCATTGGAACAAATATACGAAGTTGATGAAGCTTTTTATCGTAACTTAAGACGTTTTATGTCTAATATTTGCACCACCAATCCTGGCACCGTGGTCGAGATTCAGACACAGAGGATAAGTCACAACATTGAGCAGTTTCAAAGAGTTTTTTGGTCATTCGCAACCTCAATTGAAGGTTTTCAGTACTGTAGACCTGTGTTGAGCATTGATGGGACTCATTTGTTTGGCAAGTTTGAGGGGACTCTTTTAATTGCTATGGGTACGGACGCGAACTCTGGTTTGTTTCCTTTGGCGTTTGCTATTGTTGAAAAAGAATTGGGCAGCTCATGGCAGTGGTTCTTAAGTATTTTGGCCAGTAGAGTATGCACACGAGATAGATTGTGTATTATTAGTGACCGGTTTCCGGGTCTTACAAATATTGTGAAGATTTTTCCCCCCAGAGCGTCGTCATGTTCACAGGTTCTGTCTGAGACATATGAGTGCAAATATGTCAAGAAATGCTCGGTGCAGGAATGTCGAATTGCAACATAAATTTTGGCATGTCGGTGTCGCTACTGATAGAAAAACATTTGAAGAGCATATGAAGGATATCGAGATTAATTACCCTCATGGTTTCAAATGGATTAAAGAACAAGAAGACGTTTCATATTGGGCATTAAGTCATGATTTTGGACGCCGTTTCGGTATAATGACCACAAACTTGTCAGAAAGTTTCAGCAATGTGTTAAAGCGTGTACGTGGCTTACCACTTTGTCCTCTCATCATGATGACTTATCTCCGGCTGAATAAATATTTTGTCAGTAGAAGAGATGAAAGGGAGAATATGATATTGGCATATCCTAAAAAAATCAACGATGAAATCACAAACCAACAGCAGATGGCTACTGTTGAACGTTTTATTTTAAACCGCAAGTGCACTGCCGCGATGAAGCGGTGGCAAGTACGGGTCGTCCTCAGGGAGGTGAGTAGCCTCTTGCTTGTACGAAATCAAGTGGCAAAAATAGGGGAGAAAGATGTTTATGCTACTCTACTCTATACTACGCTAAGAAGTAGGAAATGTGAAAGGAAGAACCAAACAATGAAACAATAACTAAGCTAAGAACAAAGGAAGAATGCTGGAATACAGGAAATGGAAAAAACCCCTAAGGGGTGGAGTGAGTGCACACAAGCAAAGAGGTGGGTGTAGAATACATTCTTTAAGCACATGAAGGTGGTGTTTATCAAGCATAGGAAGTGTCTAAATGTTATGACAAAACCTATCAATCTATTCACCAACTTGGTTGATTAACATTTACATATGTAAGTTGTTTATTTCAGAACCTAAACAAGCATGAGAGGTGTCTAATCATTTTGGCAAAACTCATCAAGTTATAAATTCTATCCTAAACAAGCAAGCATACATTCATGTTTAATCAACACATCAAAAATAAAGCATTCATCTCATTCTCTAATGCATGTATGTACATCTACTCCACCCCCCAAAGGGGATGGAACTACTCACTAAACATTACACTAATTATTAAACTAAGCAAAGAAAGCATATTAAAACTAAGCTAGAAATAAAAGACGATTAAACTAAAACATGCACAAACAATAAAAGAAGCCTAAAACAAACAATGAAAGAAACACAAAACATTATTGATAAAATGACTCACATTAAAAGTAGCATCCTCCTACTTTAGTGTGTGCTTCAAGGCCTCACTTCTAGTAGGAAGAATAGTCACTTAAAATATGGAGTTATTACAAAGGAAGGTGAAGAGTTCTATTTATAGGCATGGAAAAAGCTAATCCGGGACAATCCCCCGATGTGGGACTAAACCAATACCAAAAATACACTAAGCATACACTAATACACGTGCTACAGAAAACTAAACGGATTCTGGGCCATCTGGACCGCCAATTGGCGGTTCCAGACCGCCAATTGGCGGTCTATATGGTTTAGATCCGTTTGGTTTTCTTTGTGGGCTTTGCTTGAAGTGTTTGTTGGTCTTTGATGCATCTGGTTGGTTTGTTGGAGCTCCGACCCGAATCCAATTGCTAAAATACTCCCCATGATGGTGTGAAGTATTCTGTTTTGCTCTTAGGTTCCTTTGTCTTGCGTTCAGGTCCTTCTCCCTTGCATCTTGGTCCCCAGATCTCACAATCCAGTCCTTTTTCCCAGCTTTTGGGTCCTTTTATGCTTCATCTCTTCAAACCTAATTATTCTTGAAAACTAAACATAAAACTCGTAACATAGAATTGTTTAGGTGAAAGATAATGGATATAAGATACAAATATGAGCATGAAATGATGTCAATCAAATACCCCCACACCTAACTTTTGTTAGTCCCGAGCAAAACAAAGAAAGAGAAAAGCATGCGAAAAACAAGAAATCCTAACTCACTTTCGTAGGAATCACGGTTGCACTTAGCACGTGCAACAAGCCGTTAAACCTCCTTGTCGCCAAGGAGGAGGAGTGTTGTCTCCTGAGGGTTTTCAGCGGATATACCCACAAAATCCGAACAAGATGCATTAATCAATCTAGCTACACGACTCGTTGGACTCATTTTGTCGATCATGGGACGCGGTAATACTACGGGTCGACTCTATATATGTAATCGGTCCACACACTTAGCCTAATGAGTAATTCGTGAGAGTTAGTCAAGGACTTAAGTGAAAGACATTGGCAACCTTAACTTCTGAATGTGATACAATGTGTAAAGTCCATTTTGGTTCTTATTTGACTTTTTTTTTCTCTTTTTTTTCTTTTTCTTTGGAGCATTTTATTGGTTGGTATTTGATTCTCCCATGGTCAGGTTTCGTGCATCATTGCCTATGAGGACTTACACTATCACGTACACCTTCCCCCAAATCTCCACATAGGGCGATCCCTACCACCCGTGTAACGGGAGTTCGGTCGGTGCATCCCAAGTCAGATGACTCGAAAGCACCAGGCACAAAGGCCCCTCAGACCTACTTTCCCGAGTGATAGGAGCCGTGCGAGAAGAGAGAACACCACTTATTTATATATCTACATGGGAACCAAAACCCCTACAATTAAGTTTCACAAAAAGAGATTAAGGGTCCTTGACTACGACAAACTTCCTTATACTAACAGACACGAATTATTTGACTCACTAGGTTCAAGGTGGACTTCTTTAAATGTTTGAGTACTGAAACCCTATGATTACACGCCCCCCGAGGGAAAACCAGGGTGCATCCTAACGACTCGATAAGACCTAAAGCCAGTAAACTAGAAATCCTAATGCATCAAGTTCAAGACAATTTTGGGAGCTTTCTTTTTGCTTTGCCTCTCAACGGTTTTGCACATGCTAAACACACCCAAAACCCACAAAACATTTTCATTCGCAAACACATGAAGATTTTGAAAGAAATGTGAAAATTTTAAAGCACTCGGCAAGCAAAATAAGACAAGTCACACAAGGATCATGGCAAGCAGATATATCAATGTTAAATGCGGCACACTAACATGACCCTAGCAGTACAAACAAAAGAAAATAAAACCAAAGGAAAAAGACTCGACTATGTACACACGTAAAACACCCCCCCACACCTACTTCATGCATTGTCCTCAATGAATGTGAACAAGATACTACATGGATACATGCATGAAAAAGGAAAGATCTCACCAACATGAAGTACAAAGGGACGTTCAGGGTCATGTTGATGGACACAAACCCAAATTCCCTCAAAACCTGTGAGAAGCTGAAGAAGGGAGATAAATACGTAAAGAGATTGGGCCCAAGTACACAAGGGTTGGGGCCCACGACAATCGATGCTCACTGAAGGAGTCTTTTATTACACACTTTTTTTAAGATATATACATCAACCAAGATATTCTCATAATCATTTGGTCAAGGAACATCAAATGAGAACATCAAGTTTTGAGGACCAGAGACTTGCCGAGATGGGCAAACTTCACTGGTACTCTGAGGTGTCATGAGGGGAGAAAGGTCAAAGCTGAAAGGCTCGAACCCCTCATGATATTGGTCGGGTGTGGGCAACAAAGAATGAAGTTGTGTTGCTTCACTAGGGTTTAATTGCTCATCGAAGAAAACCCACCAACCAATAGGCGGGTGCATCGGAATGAGTTCCTCAGGCTCATTCGATGGATGCAGCAGACCTGCATCACTAAAAATGGGGCTTCTCCCCAAGTCATCCAACAAGGACCTCCCACCATCATTCAGATCATCAAGCATAAGCTCGGTCAAAGGTGGGTCCTTGTTAGAGTCAATATGAAGCTCAAATGGCTCAATGGCCATGGGATCTGAGGTAGAGACACCTTCTGGTATAGGCATATGATGAAGTGTCTCACTCTCACTAGTACTCTCAACTGAATCATGCAACGAACACTCCCTTTGGACATTCATGTTCGAGGCCAGCTCACTCTGTTGCAATGCGAAGACAGGCAATGAGTTTTCGCTGGGCCCACGAACATTCTCAACGGGTTGCATTGGGGTTAGGGGTGTTCGTTGATTTTGTGGTACTTTCTCCAGTTGGCGGATGAGATTTAGATTTAAAGGTTCATCCATGGGTTTCTGTTGCTTACCAGAGTTGAACACATGAAACTCGGCACTCATGTTACCGAATGAGAGCTTCATGAGACCATTTCTACAATTAATCAAGGCATTGGAGGTTGCCAGAAATGGTCTACCCAAAATCAAAGGTATTTGAGAGTGGGTGTTCGCAACAGGATTGGTATCGAGGACAACAAAATCGACTGGAAATATAAAATCTCCAACTTTGATAAGCACGTCCTCGATAATCCCCATGGGAATACGAATGGATCTATCCGCTAATTGGAGGGTCATCTTAGTTGGTTTCAATTCTCCCAAGTTCAACTGTTGATAAACAGAGAATGGGAGGAGGTTGACCGCTGATCCTAAATCAAGCAAAACATTGCTCAATCTAGTGTCCCCTATCGTACACTGAATAGTAGGACACCCCGGGTCCTTTTATTTTGTGTAGGTGGGATTGGACAAAAGTGAGTTGATATTTGCAGCCAAGAATGCTTTCTTAGGAACATTGGTATTCCTCTTGGTTGTGCAGAGATCCTTCAACACTTTGGCATATTGAGGTATTTGTTGGATGACATCCAACAAGGGGATGTTAACCTTTACTTGCTTAAACACCACTACTATCTTGTCCATGTTGTCACTCTGCTTTTTGTTTAACCTACTTGGATAGGGAGCTTTTGGCAGGTAGGTTTTCTGCTGTGCCTGAGAAGAAAGCTTTGGTGTATTACCCTCACCCTCAGCTTCTTCTTCACCATCATTCCCACTGAGGGGCTGCATAGATGATGGTGGGTGTGGCAAGGAAATGTGATTGTCAACCTGTTTTCCATTCCTTAAGGTCACAATGGAATTGACATGGTGAACAGGTTCCTCCACATGGTTTACTTGCCTCCCCCGAGGTACCACATTCTCATTTTGCATTTGTTGTTGTTGGTACATGAGGGGGTTAGCCTCAGGCTGGCTAGGAAAAGACCCTCTCTCTCTCTCTCTCTCATGTACAGACTGAGCCAATTGGCCCATCTGAAGCTCTAGAGATTTCATGGTCTGCTGGTTTGAAGTGAGAACTTGACTTGTGGTAGACATAAAAATTTTCATTGAGTTTTCAAGTCCACGAGTCAAGGTCTCAAGCGAATTGAATCGGGTTTCCATATTATTGGAATTTAGGAAACTCGATTGATTGGTGGTTTGAGCTTGGGGTGGCTGATAGGAATGTGCATGCATGGGAGGTTGGTGTGATTGGTAGGGTGGTCTAGAGGAGTTTGAAGGACCACCCGGGGCATTATTTTGGTTCCATGAAAAATTGGGGTGGTTCCTCCATCCAGGGTTATAAGATGATGAGTATGGGTCATTCCTAGCTCTGTCATAGATGGCGTTGACACGCTCCATCTCAGGAGGAATGGACTCACACTCGCTCTCTACATGACCTATCCTATCATATGAATGAAAAGGAACTGGACCAGATGTGGACATGTGAGGTGCACTTTGTTGGTTTTGGAGTTCAATCGAATCCATACGGCGCATTAAGGCCGCCATGCGTGCCTCGGTGGCCGTTGTGGTATCGATAGCAAATGCGGTACCCGATCTAGTCGAGTTTGCATTCGCGATCCTCGCTCCTATACTAGATGATGAAGGTGGTTCCCTCACACTCTCCTATTGCATGGTTTTCTCAGCAAGGTCTTCTAGGAAAGCCCATGCCTCCCTTTCATCCTTTCCCAAGAACTCTCATTGACACATGGACTCAAGGAGCGTTCTTGACGGGATGTGAAGACCCTCGTACACAATCTGACAAAGGCGCCACAACTCAATGCCATGGTGAGGGCATGAGGATAGTAGCTCCTTGAACCTCTCTAGATATGCATGAAATGGTTCGGTCTCATGTTGATAGAACGAATTGATTTCGTTCCTCAATTTTTGAGTCCGATGATTAGGAAAGTACTTCTTGAGAAATGCAGATTGAAACTCATCCCAAGTCCTAAAGCAATTCGCCTGGTTGCTGTACAACAACTTCTTGGCGTCATCCTTTAGTGCAAAAGGAACGAGCCTAAGATGGATGGAGTCTGTGCTAAGTTGTTGCAGCTTGAACATAGCACAGACCTCCTCAAATTCCCTGAGAAAGATATAGGGGTCACCTTTCCCAATGAAATGAGGGAGCATGGAGATAAACTGAGGCTTAACCTCAAAATGGTTCCCATTAGCCTCTGGTAATACGATGCATGAGGGTAGAGTTGTACGGCTCGGGTAGCATCGATCACGAAGAGGTATGGGAACGACAACTGGAAGCACTGGTGGAGCAGGTGGGTCCAGCAACTGCTCCTCCTCACGGAAATTAGCAGCCATTGGACCCGAACTACGTGCGTCACGAGAGGAGGGAGGTGTCGAGAAATCGATGACCGAAGCCGGATTGACAACGCTCCTCGTCAACCGACCACTCTCGTCTCGTGTCCACGAAAGCATGCACAAAGGTGCACACACAAAACAAAACTTTTTTTTTCTTTTTTTTCTAACAAAGAATGTGCGTAGAGGAGAAGACGGGGGAACACAAGAGAGAAAGAATGACTCAGGAGAGAAGGGAAGAAGTCCTTATGCTACGGCGGATGGGTACAGGTAGAAGCACACAAGCAAACAAGGCTCAAGCAATCCTAAGGTCGTTATAGGTCCCTACAGCTAAACGACGCCTAACTGCGAGGTCACACGGCCTCAACACGCCTCACCTCCCGACAACGAGGACCACAAAGCCCAGCAAGTGAGCCAAGATCCGGGGATCTCGTCTCTCCTACTATCGACAAAGTAGGCAACGCCGATCAGGTCATGACGGTTGGGACCGGATCACTCTCCTAATGCGTCCAAATTCCTTAAGGCCAATGTCTACTTGATTTTAAAATTAGGCTTTTGATTAGTGTGGTTTTTGGGGCGAAGGAAAGGGTGATGAAATCCCCCACCTTATCTTTTATGGGACAGCCCCTCCTTAGTAGCGTTTTGGAGTCTTAATCTAGCAATCAACTCTCCAAACAAAACGCTAAACTCACACTTGTTTCAATGCACTTCCTACTAACTAATGCATGTTCATACGAAATGCATGAATGAGAGTAGAAGGTGCGTACCTCACGCCAGCTCTCAGCAACAGAAAATAAAGCTAAGATAAAAGACAATCTAAATGCCTAAGTCACATACATGATGCATGACCTAAACAACAAGAATGCCTAATCTTTTGCTTTGAGTTTTAGGGTCCAAGTTGCTTAAGGGAGGTTTGATTATTGATCTGGCAACAAACTATAAGTCAAAACATGCCAAATTAAGTCCCAGACCACTATATCAGATAAAGTAAACAGGCCAAAGAAATAAGAGAGCGAGCTGAGCTTACCAGACCGCCAATTGGCGGTCTCAGGCCGCTGATTGGCGGTCTACAGTGCTCAGCTTGCTTCAAAACTTCTCCAGGTGCTCCTCCTGACCACTCCAAGTCTCCTGAAACAAAGAAAAACTACAAAACAAAAATTAAATTCACTCGAATCGTCCAAACAAGAGTCTGGACTGGCACCTCCCCGGCAACGGCGCCAAAAACTTGTTGAACGTTTTATTTTAAACCGCAAGTGCACGGCCGTGATGAAGCGGTGGCAAGTACGGGTCGTCCTCAGGGAGGTGAGTAACCTCTTGCTTGTACGAAATCAAGTGGCAAAAATAGGGGGAGAAAGATGTTTATGCTACTCTACTCTATACTACGCTAAGAAGTAGGAAATGTGAAAGGAAGAACCAAACAATGAAACAATAACTAAGCTAAGAACAAAGGAAGAATGCTGGAATACAGGAAATGGAAAAAACCCCTAAGGGGTGGAGTGAGTGCACACAAGCAAAGAGGTGGGTGTAGAATACATTCTTTAAGCACATGAAGGTGGTGTTTATCAAGCATAGGAAGTGTCTAAATGTTATGACAAAACCTATCAATCTATTCACCAACTTGGTTGATTAACATTTACATATGCAAGTTGTTTATTTCAGAACCTAAACAAGCATGAGAGGTGTCTAATCATTTTGGCAAAACTCATCAAGTTATAAATTCTATCTTAAACAAGCAAGCATACATTCATGTTTAATCAACACATCAAAAATAAAGCATTCATCTCATTCTCCAATGCATGTATGTACATCTACTCCACCCCCAAAGGGGATGGAACTACTCACTAAACATTACACTAATTATTAAACTAAGCAAAGAAAGCATATTAAAACTAAGCTAGAAATAAAAGACGATTAAAGTAAATCATGCACAAACAATAAAAGAAGCCTAAAACAAACAATGAAAGAAACACAAAACTTTATTGATAAAATGACTCACATTAAAAGTAGCATCCTCCTACTTTAGTGTGTGCTTCAAGGCCTCACTTCTAGTAGGAAGAATAGCCACTTAAAATATGGAGTGATTACAAAGGAAGGTGAAGAGTTCTATTTATAGGCATGGAAAAAGCTAATCCGGGACAATCCCCCGATGTGGGACTAAACCAATACCAAAAATACACTAAGCATACACTAATACACGTGCTACAGAAAACTAAACGGATTCTGGGCCATCTGGACCGCCAATTGGCGGTCTATATGGTTTAGATCCGTTTGGTTTTCTTTGTGGGCTTTGCTTGAAGTGTTTGTTGGTCTTTGATGCATCTGGTTGGTTTGTTGGAGCTCCGACCCGAATCCAATTGCTAAAATACTCCCCATGATGGTGTGAAGTATTCTGTTTTGCTCTTAAGTCCCTCTGTCTTGCGTTCAGGTCCTTCTCCCTTGCATCTTGGTCCCCAGATCTCACAATCCAGTCCTTTTTCCCAGCTTTTGGGTCCTTTTATGCTTCATATCTTCAAACCTAATTATTCATGAAAACTAAACATAAAACTCGTAACATAGCATTGTTTAGGTGAAAGATAATGGATATAAGATACAAATATGAGCATGAAATGATGTCAATCATTTCATAATGGGCATTAAGTCATGATTTTGGACGTCGTTTCGGTATAATGACCACAAACTTGTGAGAAAGTTTCAGCAATGTGTTAAAGCGTGTACGTGGCTTACCACTTTGTCCTCTCATCATGATGACTTATCTGCGGCTGAATAAATATTTTGTCAGTAGAAGAGATGAAAGGGAGAATATGATATTGGCATATCCTAAAAAAATCAACGATGAAATCACAAACCAACGGCAGATGGCTACACAGCTTTGTGTCACTAGACATAGTCATAACCTCTTTAGTGTCGAAAGCAACCAGTCTCGTAGCTTTCAGGTTACTTTGACGGAGTCAGGTCCAATATGCTCTTGTGGGTACATAGATGCACACCACATTCCTTGCTCACATGTGTTGGCCGTATGCAGCAACCGTCACGCGAACATTCATACTTCGCGAATCGTCTCAGAATACCTAACAACTCAAGCTTACAGGAAAGCATATGCACCTATTTTCTTTCCAATACTAGACGAAAGGTTTTGGATAGAAGGACATATAGCTTTAGTAGCACCTTCTATGGTAAGACGAAGTGGGCGACCGAAAACAAAAAGAATCAGAAACAACATGGATGAACAAAGTGGACGAGTAATACGATGTGGGCGTTGTCGCAAGTTAGGTCACAACAAGAAAACATGTAAAGAGACAATTTAGTATGTTCATTTTGTGTTATTTATTTTAGCATTAATTTCCCTTGTACCCCATGTAGGGGAAACAATATTAAATGTTAATCATCGCTACAATATGTTATGGTAATACTTGTGTTGTAAATCTCAGGTTAAAAATTATTTTTGTGTTGTGAATCTCAGGTCGAAAACTATAAAAACGAAAGCAAATGTTCTAGAATTCTGTCTGCTTGAAAAACGGCACTACTAGTGCCGTTTTTTGTTGAAGAAAAACGGCACTAGTAGTGTCGTTTTAATAAACCAAAAACGGCACTAGTAGTGCCGTTTTTGTTCAAGTAAAAACGGCACTACTAGTGCCGTTTTTCAGCAGACAGAAAATAGGACAAATCTGTTTTCTCATTCCATTCTCTTCGATTTTAAATCCAAGTCTTGTACACCTAAGGGGAAAAAATCATTTCAAACATACATGAAATTTCAAACAACTAAACCGTCAAATAAAATTGTTCATGACACATGACATATTGTTTAACAAATGAAATTGTTCTTAACCAAAATGTAGCTTAACCAAAATGTAATGACAACTAAGGTAGAGAAAAAACTTTAGTAGGAATTTTATTTCGTCCACCTCGTCGAGGGACCTTCGAAGGGCGACGATGGTACACTTGGGTTATCACACTGGCATCGTCTTCAACAACCCCACCTCTTTCGACTTCAACACCTTGAAATCCTGAACCCTCGCCTACGTGAAATAAAGAACCCTCACCTTGAAAGAACGTAGTACCACGCGATTCTTGAGTCAGAATCCCTCCATCGTTGGTAGACACTCCGGTGAAAATGAAATTATCCTCCTCGTCAAGTGACACTCCTATTTCTGGGAGATTTTCTTCAGAATCTGTAGGATGTGGTTGATAGCAAACATCTTCTGACAGTTTCAATGACGGATCTACACTCTTAAAGTACGTCATCATTTCCTTGATCTTTTTCTTTAATTTCTCCGTTAATGACTGAATGGGCCTGTGTGAAGCATGCATCCCTTCAAGATGATGAATATCTTCATGTAAACTGTGTAACCCATGAAGCTGCCATAAAAACACATTTACGATTACAAAATGCAAATTAAAACCTTAATCAAAATTATAATTTTCTAATCATTTCTTACCAAGTATCGATCTCTAGCAGCTGGAGGCCTATAATTCGGTAATTCAGCATCGTCAACTCTTCGGGTCAACCATCGAATCGTAATCTGCCAGTACCACTCCATGTAAATTCGTCTACAAGCAGCAAAATCTTCTGAGAGTGATGGTGACTCGAACTGCACAAAATCTCGCCGACGTGACCATGCTTGAATGTATAACTGTTGCTCTTGCAACCAGTTTACTCTGGGCTTCCTCTGAGCCTTCTTCATCTTGCAAATCTCCATTATTTCTGGAATATGTTGCCGCAATCCAAACTGACGCATCACCCTGTCTGGAACGTGCATTGCGGCAACTCCGAAACAAACAATCCATGTTCTGCTCATCCAAACCTCATGTTCTTGGCGGCAATCAGCAGGTAACGCCATCAGATCTACTTCTTCGTATGGGTTCCAACAAACTTGACTTTCGTCTTGAACGTGAAACTCATTTCTGTAAAATTCAATCTGAGCCGTCTTCAAATTGTTCGCCCACGACCTAGGAGTCCGCCAACGTGAACCTAAAGGACACAATGGAAGTTGCACACCGGGAATTCTAGATGGTCGTCCGACATGAAGATGTTCCCAACACCATATCTGTAACAATGTAAGGAAACCAGCTAATTGTTTCCCTTTTTTCAGACATGCCTGATCCAAATATTGATACAAAACAGCTAAGGATGCAGCTCCCCAACTGTAGTTTCCACATTCAAATATGTTTTCCAACAACAATAAATATCTAAGGTGGACTTTGTTTCCACTCTTATCGCCCACTATCCCGGATCCTAACTGAAACAAAATGTACGCTCTCGTGTGCTGCATAACCTGCTCATTTGTTGCATCTTGCTCAACAACCTGAAAATTTTGCTGCAACCACTGTAATGACACGTATCCACCTTTCACTGCAGTTCCCGCTTCCTCTTCTTCAACACCCAACAGATTCATGCAAACCTGAGTCCAATCGTGATCTAATGTTGCACACACTGCCAAACCGTCAACACGAAGACCACTAATCATAGCTACGTCTTGTAGCGTGATGGTCATCTCCCCGTGTCTAAAATGGAAGGTGTGTGTCTCAGATCTCCACCTCTCCACAACAGCACGAATCAGATTCCAATCCAGTTGCAATCGAGACACAGTGCCAAATCCCGCAATCTCTAACAAATCTCACATCCTCTCATCTTGCACATTCCACGTGTTGAACTGAATGGCGTGCTCGACGCATTTAATATCCGTCAAAGGCTCCTGAAAATTAAATTTAATTATTTTACGTCAAATAAAAACCAATACCGATACACAAAAATTAAATTTTAAAAATCATAACACTTACATTTTCCAGAATCGAAGATGATCTATGATCTTTCTGTAGTACTAACATTGAAGGGTCAACAGGACCGTGGCAATCATGTGAAGTCGACATTTGGGAAACTGTTAAACATAATTAACAAAAAATAATATTACATACTATTCAGTTCAAATAATACAATCTAAATAAATTCAATACATTATCCACAATCAATCTAATTTCAACAACTACAACATTCATTATTCAATTTAATTGGTTTAACACAAATCCACACAATGTGAAACTCACCAAACAATGTAAATTTATTAAATTTGGACTTCTGAGATTAATTGATCCATTAATCAAATCATCAAATCCGCACAAGATTAATAATCATAACAATATAACATCATCATCCACACAAGATTAATTAAACAAAGTATGGTAAACTCATAAACCAAATATCAATCAAATACAATTCAAACAATCCACACACATCCTAACCAAACCAATCAAATGTACATAAATACAAACTAATAAGGCAAAATCTTAACAAAAAATGATCTAAAAATACCTGAAATCGCAGGAGAGAGTGAGAGGAAAAACACAAAATTATTTGGTAAGATTTGAGAAAAGGGGGCCTTGGTGCCGTTTTTAACCCTAGGTTAAAAACAGCATCTCGGATGTCGTTTTATGTAGGGTAAAAACGGCACCACTAGTGTCGTTTTTAACCAAGTAAAAAACGGCACCAGTAATGTCGTTTTTAACCTCGGGTTAAAAACGGCACTACTAGTGTCGTTTTTTACTTGGTTAAAAAACGGCATTGGAGATGCCGTTTTTACTTAATAAAAATGGTATCTCATGTGTCGTTTTTCAATATGTATATTTTGCCAAATAAGTTTTTGAAGTGTATATTTTTACAATTTTTTATTTTTTTTTTTGATTATTTTGAAAAAAATTCCTTTAAATTTTCCGTTATTTCTGGAACGTTACAACAAATATGCAGCAAAAGGATTAAGTAACAAAGTTACCACAACTTCCGTGAAGTACATAAATTTTGGAAGTTGCAACGCTCAGCATTAGGGCACCCTTAACGGGGGTGCCCCGCCCGGGCGCCCTGGTCGGGCGCCCGGGCGCACCCCCGTTAGCGGGCGGGGCGCCCGTGGGGTAATATTTTTTTTTTTTTGATTTTTTTTAGTTTTGGTTTTGTTATTAATGGATTGGGTATTTGTTATAAATGTGGGGTAATAATTTTTTGTAAGTGATTAAAATTAAGAATTTTCCAGAACCAACAATTTCAAGTTAAATAGAAAAAAAATTAATACAACAATACCATAACAACAATACATTAATAATAATAAAATACGAAATACAACCAACCACATGAAACATCTGTTAAAGGGAAATACAAACCATACGGACTACTACAACCCGAAATACAAACTAAGGGAAATACAAACCATACGAAATACGGACTACATCAAACTACACGTACCCATTCTCTTTTGCCCAGGCGAGAAGTTTATCGATTACTTTTTGATCCTTCTCCGTCGGGTTGTCCTTCCTCATCAGAGAGTGAAGCATGTCCAACTTATTTTTTATTAAATGCCTCTGGAAATTCCTTTCCGCTAACTCCTCTTGCTTGGAGAAACCATCTTCTCTGACTTGGGCGGTGTATCGCATCTGTTGTGCAAGTTCTCTAACATCGGTGTCTCGTTCGGGGCGTAATGCACTCTTAGCCTTTTTCTTAGCCTTCTTCACACCTTCTGGGCGTGTAGACGACTCCGGCATCGGCTCTTCTGCATCCGAGGGTGATTGCGTCCTCGAGCCGTCCGTGCTCTTTCTTTTCCCAAGGCTTCCTGACTGGGGACTATTTTCATCGTGCAACTCCGGGGACTCCCAGTCAACACGCACGGCATTAGCTCCGGAGATCACACTCTCCCATTTTGGGTACCTACGCAACATAACCCAAGCATCAAAATAAAGAAATTTACTAGGCCCATGAGTTCGCTCGTAGATCACGTGCGCTTGTCGGACAACATCGTCGTCATTCTGGCCGCTCCTTTTCCGTCGGAATGCCTGATCGAAGCACCCGACCCACTTGTTCACAGCAGGTATAATTCTCCTCCACCGTCCTTTTAAGGACTCTGCGTTCCTTTCGGGTAGGCCTGTGCCTTCCACGGAGATGTCGTACACACGTTTCACCCTAGTCCACAATGAAGTAGACTTCTGGTTTGTCCCTGTCACCGCATCGCAACTGACTTCCATATATGTAGAGACAAGTCTCTCGTCCTCAGCTGTGGTCCACAACTTCGGATTGGCTTTGGCAGTTTGGACTTGCTTGCGGTGACGACGCTGTGGAGGTGGGGATGGTGGTGTGGGGGTGTGTCGTGGTGGGGACTCATCGTCGTCGTTACCCTCATCTTCAGTGTCCGCCATACTCTGGCGGCTATTTTGAGACAAGGGTCGGCCAAACATCTGGAACTGCGGTTGATTATAAGGGAATGGTGGTGCATATTGAGAGTATTGTGGGAATGGTAAGTTTTGATCTGGGGATGCGTAGTGGGAGAATTGTGGGAATGGTGAGTTTTGGTCAGGTGGTGGGAATGGTGGTGCGTACTGGGAGAAGTCGGGTTGTTGGTAAAATGGACGTGAGGGATATGGTTGTGGATAGCGTGGATGCGGATTTGATTGTGGAGGAGGGGGGAACGATTGTACTCCGGAGAAGACATTGTGGGAGAAATATGGGATGTAAGTTGAGTTTTGTGGAAGAGATATGGTGTGTAAGTTGATTTTTGTGTAGGGTATATATAGAGAAAAAATTAGACATTGTGCAATCACGCGGATTACTTTTCTTTCACGCGTATACTGTACATTCACGCGGACTACTTTTCTTTCACGCGTATACTGTAGATTCACGCGGACTACTTTTGATTCACGCGTAGACTGTGCAATCACGCGTATACTGTGCAGTCACGCCCGTTTCGAAATTCAAATATTCAAATTTCAAATATTCAAAATTTTGTGTTTAATAGTGATTAATATTGTTAATTAATTAATAGTAATAATAAGTATATCGCGAATTAAAATTATAATGTAATTAGAATTAGATTTATATATAATGTATTTTGTTAAATGTTGTGTGAGAATTAAATTTGTTTAATTAAGAAATGATATGGATGAAAGAGAGTGTAGGGTGGGTGGGGGTAGCCTGGGCATGGATAAGGGGATTTTTTGGGTGGGTTGGGTGAGCTGACGTGGCAGAGAGAGAAACTGACGTGGCAGAGAGAGAGTGCAGGGCGCCCGGGGGTAGCCTGGGTGCTGTTAAATATGCTCTTAAAAAGTAATTTGAATTGCTCGTGTGCAAACTGAAAGTATTTAAAATCATTCCTCCAACCTTTTGTTACTCCGAATTTGCAAACTTAGATGGGACATCAGCTGAAATAATTTCTCAGACTTTCAACAAATCTAATGCAAACCAAAATATTAACAATACTTGCAAAAAACCCTAAATATGAACAGCTCACACGAATAAGAAGCAAAATATCAATTTTCATGCCGGTGACTAAACAAGCAAATCATAATGAAGAACTAAGATTGCCAAAAATCATCCTAATCCTACTGAAATGCAGGAAAAAAATCGAACATTTTCTCTATCAAAAAGGAATAGTGAAAGAACGCAAACCTCCTTGGTGGTGGTGGTCAAAAGGTGGTCTGCACCACTGGATATAATCTGCACGATCAACACGAATTGGGAATTTTTCTTCTCTTATTTTCTTCTACTTTCGTTTCTTCTTCTCTTATTCTCTTATTCTCCAATGTCGTTTTTACTTAATAAAAATGATATCTCAGTTGCCGTTTTTCAATGTGCATATTTTACTAAATAAGTTTTTGAAGTGCATATTTTTACAATTTTTTATTTTTTTTGATTATTTTGAAAAAAAATCCTTTAAAAAATATTATAATATATGCTATATATTACAAGATATAATTCCTTGCTATGCTAGCGATTCTATGCTATATGTTTAACTAAATTTCAAAATATTCAAGTTAATACTTCGGTTCATAATTAAAACAAAAATAACTTCTAACTTCGAACATTATTGAAAACAAGGACAATCTAAAATTCACTTCGTCAAGAGTATTCTTGATAAGTTGAATTTTATTGATATTTAGGAAATTATCTCATTATATAATATATATTATTTACAAGATAATTATATATGTTATTTCCTACAAGAAAACCAAGTAACCAACTGGTTTGATGTTGGGACTAGTTCAAAAGGTCGAGATCAAATCTTAGGCACATTTATTGGGCCTAACGGTTAGACATGTGGTCTATCAAAATCAAGCAACAACTTTCGTGTTTAACGTCCACGATTAACTCACAAAGTTGCATTAGTTTAGCTCATCACCTTAGGTTATTATCAACAAACGTATAAAAATTCAAATCCTAGCAACAATCTCAGATATAAGATTTCTCTTGGTATGATAGCAATTCTTTCAGAAGCATAAAATCTCTAGGAAATTGTGCAGATTTAGCGATTACGCCCAGGAATAATAGGAAAGCACAGTAAGTAACAAATAAATAGTTGAATTCATTATTATGTACTAACTTATCAAACGTTTTGAATTTACCAGTGAGACGGTTAAATCCGAATACGTAAGATTCTTAAGCGCCGCAATGAACGACGGAATGGACCCAGACAACCCATTCCAATCCATACGTAGGAACGTAAGTCCGGTCAACCGAGCCAATTCGGGTATAATGGGCCCCACAAGATTTGGTAGCTTCCTAAGATCGAGACTCCTCAACATCGACAAATCCCCAACCGCAGGTGGGATCGTACCGGTAATGTTATCGGTGGCGAACACCGCCAAACCGGTCACCCGACCGCTAGCATCACAGTCGACGTTGTACCAGGCTCAACAAACCATGGTCAGGCGTCCATGAGGCCAATTGGTAGGGGTTGCCCCAGAATTGCTTGATTTTGAGCAGGGCTTTGTGGTCTTGGCTATTGCACTTGGCTGAGTAGACTGGAGTGATTAGTAGGAGGGATGGGATGATTAGGAGTGATTTGGATGCCACGTTGTGTTTGTGTGTTTGTTAACTGGGTATTTATATTTTATAGCTTGGTTGGTGGTTGTGTCATGTGTGCACGTAACGAGATTGAATTTTGGAGGGGCTTGGATTTATCCAGTGGAGGTGGAGAATGTTGTGAGGGGATATAAGATGCACTAATACGACTACGGATTAAACGCACAACGATAAACGAATATTGATTGCGGAATATTAACTTCGGACTCTCTCTCAATCTTAATGCAACAAAAAACACGAATAAGACGGAAATAACAAGCAATCACACAACACACCTGAAGCAAACCACGACACAAGCGATTTTACAAGGTTCAACAAGATGCCTACGTCCTTGGGGGTCTCCTGCGGGTTTCCTTTCCTTCAAGCCTTTCTCCAACAAGAGAAGTCTTCGAGATTACAAACGATTGGAAGCAATATGTCTCTCAAAGCCCTATAGATCTCTCTTTAGCCTAATCTCTCTCAAGGAAATAGGTATTGTATGTTGTGTTTTGTTATGTTACAAAATTAAGGCGAAACCTTTTTATATTGGGCTAAAACCGTACAAACAAACATGCAGATCGTGGGCAAAACCGTCTGCAACGGTCGACTGGAATTCTCCATCGGCATGGTCGATTGCCTGTTTTGCGCGTAACCGCCATCATTCGGTCGACCGCTCACCCAGAGCCGATCGAGCGTGCCGCGCTTCTGACAGCGCTTAAGAGCCGCTGGAAGTTCCTGGTCAACCGTGACTTAAGTTCCCGGTCGACCGATCTGCGATGTTGATTCTCGACTTGAAGCTCCTGGAAGTTTTCGGTCGACCGCCTGCCCAGCACCGATCAACCGACTCTTGCTTCGATCCGAGCCCTGGAGGCTCTGGAAGTTTCTGGTCGATCACGTGCCCAACACCGGTCGATCGAAACTCACATTTTGATGAATCTTGGACGTTCTGGACTTTTCCGGTCGACCGGGACTGAAGTCACGATCGACCGATGCTCCTTGTTTTCCTGTACTTAACAATTCTACAAACCAAATTTCAACAATCTCCACCTTGATTTAAAATTGTTACCTTAGCCATCTCTGACCCGCATCCTTCGTGCTTCCTAGAAGCACCTTTGGCGCTACCCCCCGGAGCGCTCCTCCTTCTCAGTTTTTGAGCACGTTAAGAAGCTTCGAGCACAACTCTAACTTCTCCCGATTGACCACCTTGGTCATCATATCTACAGGATTCTCACTTTTGTCGATTTTCCGGAGAACAACCTGTACTTCCTCGATCCACTCTCGGATCTTATGGTACCTTACTTCAATATGTTTGGTCCTTGAATGGAACGTCTGATCCTTGGCTAGATAAATTGCACTTTGACTATCGCAATGCAATTTGGTCACTTCAGGTTCCATCCCCAAAGAGCTAACCAAACCCTTCAACCATATAACTTCTTTTCCGGCATCGACAATTGTCATGTACTCTGCTTCCGTCGTGGACAATGTGGTAGTATGTTGGAGAAAATCTCATATTTATGCATGAGGGGACTAATGTGGGTTTCCTTAGTTTTGTTATCCCCCTCATGATGCATTTGCAATCTATGTCATATTTCATATGCACTTCCACAACCATTAATCCTATTATATTCACCATCATTAAGCCCACAATATAGAATGTTCATGATTTTTGAGTTCATCTCAATTTCTTTCATTTTGGGCCTAGTAAGTGAATCTAATTCATCTTCATTTTGGGATGTGTATGGATTTTCAAGAAACATCCAATACTTAAAGTCATTTGAAATTAGGAAAATTTTCATCATATTCTTCCAATAATCATAGTTTAACCCATTTAACAAAGGAGGTCTAGTTGTGCATAAAACCTCTACATGATAATATGTACTAGCTATTGCTAAAATTACGGTAGTAATGAAATTTAGCTCACAAGGCTCTGATACCAAATGTAGGATCGCGAGGGTCTCTAATTCTAATCACTTTTAACCCTAATTACCTACTTGTTTAATCGATCAAAGATGCGCAGCGGAATTTAAAACAAAACAAGCAAGTAAAGGAAAGACAAATGCAAACCACAAGGAGTCGGGGGATTTTTATAGAGATTTGGCACCCCACCCGGGTCCTAGTTCTCCCTTGCAAGCTCCGCTCGGATCACTGAGCTCCGCTCACGACTTCACTAATCACTCAATGTTCCGGGCCGGGAAAGAACGCATTTACAATCTTCAAACTTGCGAACAACCCTCGCCGAGCTTGTCTCCTCCTCTCATAATCTGAGAGGGACACTTCGGGCTCTCACCGAAGTCTATACTCTTGTCTTGGGCTTTAATGAGAATTTAATTTATACCGCAAGTGCACGGCGTCAATGAAGACGTGGCAAGTACGAGTCGAACACAAGGAGGCAGAGATATTGTTATTTGTGTGATTTTCGATTAAGGAAAGAAAGAAAGAGAAATAAGTTTGGTTTGAGATTTTTGGTTTTTAATTAATTTCTAAAGCAAGAACAACAAAAACAAATTAAAAATAAAGTAAAGATGGATGGGAGTCCAGTGGGTGGAAGTTTAGATATCGGGTTTAGATTAGAGAATTCTGAAACTTATAATAAATCATATTAGTTATAAAGCATTACATGATAAATGACTCAACATAAACTCAAGTAATAAAAATATACTAACACGAAATTAAAATAATAACTTTATTCTTCTTCTCATCACCCTAAATCCGTCACCCCCACCCTTTGGAGAGAGTTAGAAACTCATGGATGGAGGGAAAGAGAATGGGTCCTAGAGAAACTACAAAAGAAAATTAAAAACAAGAATTAAGATAACAGAATTTTATTACTAAAATATGGAATAAAAAATAAGAACATCCTTTACAACAACGTTTCGGGGCTATTTATAGCCGATACAAGGGACCTAAGTATAAAATAGGAAAGTACATGTGTCAAGACACGACTGGACAAAATCCGGAGCCACGGATTGCAAGGGGTGCGGCGGAATCGCCGCATTTTACATGTATGGTGCGGCGGAATCGCCGCACTTTTGACTTAGATTTAATCCGGATTTTTCCTGTGTGTTAATGGTATGATTTAGCTGTCCTTTGCGCGTCTGGATTGATTCTTTCCTTTCTTTTGAGCTTTGACTTTATTTCTTCATATATTTGGAGATTCAAATTGATTTTTCTTTAGAACTTCTCCAAAATAATATTTTGGTACTTTAATTTGCAGTCGGGTCCTCGGCTTTTTGCAATTAAGTCCCTGGCTACTTTTGTGCCTAAGTCCTTGGCCTTTTTGTAATTAGGTCTTTGAATGCTTTTATGCTTGGATGGACTTCCATTTGAATCCCGATAATCTTGACTTGGTCTTTATGATAGAAATGAGTCTCTTGCACGCATTTATGCTCGGGATATGGGTAATTTGCATTCAGGTCCCTATATTATGTAAATAAGACTAAACACATACCTTAGTAGCATTTATTGATATAAAATTAATCTAGATGAAAGACATATGATGCAATGTATGCAATGCATCAGACTTTCACCAAGACCCTTGTTTCTTCAACAAACAATGACTGGAACAACACTCTCTAATCTTGAGCACATTTGAGTGAGAATAGGATTTAGGACTAAAGTGTGGAAGGTTTGAGGCTTTTGAGTGTGTAGAGCTTTCTCTCTAATGTAGGAGACAAATAGTGGTGGTAGAGATGTGTTAAAATGTATTTTACAACTCTATTTATAATCTCCAAAAGAGTTATAATCGTTGGGGATGAATTGGGTAAAGATTGTGTAAGATACACAAAACAGAAACTAACAGGACCCAATTCTGAGTAAGTTCGGTCGACCGGATCGTGCTGTTCGGTCGACCGTTGGGCAATTTTGGTCTCGATTTGGTCGACCGATTAAGGAACGGTCGACCACCAAAGGCTATGACTCAGGTACACTTAAGTGATCGGTCGAACACCGAGATAGATTTGGTCGACCGATTTACAACAAGCTCTTTGAGTTTGACAAACAAGATCATATTTGGTGGACCGAAACAAGTTCCTCGGTCGACCGAAAACTAACATGCAGTTTTGGTTTGTCTAGTCTTCTTAAGTTCGGTCGACCGAACGAACAAGGACCTCGGTCGACCGATACACTAAATGTATTTGGGGTATATGGAGATAATACGAATACGACAGTTACGTATAATACGACAAAATAAACGGTCGGAAATTTGTTGTTACTCGGTCGACCGAAAAGGTCTGGACGATCGACCGAACTTGGGCAGTAAAACATTAGCAGGATATATGATCACTCGGTCGACCAAACGGTCTATTTCGGTCGACCGAATGTGGGCAGACTGTTCAGGTTTTGGTTTAGTGTTTTCCGATCTAAGTTTGAGTGATTTATTGAAGTCCAAATTATGTGAAATTTCGTGTGTGACTTCTATAGGGAACCTAGTGTGTGTTTAAGTAGTGTTTAGCTCAAATATGCTCAATTACACAAAGTTCCTAAGACTCAAAGAAATACAAATTACATGTCTTCAAATGAGCTTGATTATATGTCTTGAGTTGATTTCATTTCTTCCTTGAGTCTTGATCACCTGTAGAGATTAGCACAAAGCAATATATATGCAATGCAACATATATGTTACTCTACATGATCACAATTAAGATTAGGTTGATTAAATCATCAAAACATAGATTAAGGCAAAAAAGCCCACATAGTGGACCTATTTTATGGGGAATGATGATGTGAGGATATGGACGAAATTGATAAAGGAAACATGACTTGTAGTTGCATGTACTCTTGTTAACTTTACCTTGGTTAATGTCGTGTATGTTTTAATGATTGTGTAAATCTTATTTCATGTGGAGGCATAGTGGGGTTTGGTCTTTATACATGAGTTCATTTAGCTTCATTCCAATTATTGTCTTGTATGTTTTAATGATAATGTGTTATCTTATTTCATGTGAAGGCAAAGTTGGATTTAGTTTTATGATTCTCATGCACTACATGTTGTGATGAGCACAATTGAACACACACATACATATATTTTTGTATTCACATTCTTTCTCTGACCCCTATGAGGTTTAGTTTTATTGTTGATTTTTTAATTCTTTTCGCATTTTAGTGTAGTTTCGATCATAACTCATTTATCTCCTTTTTCCCACTCGCCTTCGAACTAACCATAGTCCACACACCTCCCTGTGGATCGACCCGTATTTTTCACCGCTTCAACGCGGTCGTGCACTTGCGATTATTTTAAAATGTTCAATCATTTGGCCTAGTGCAGATCATAGCATACATAACGGATCTGACTGCACTAACATATGGAACTCTCTCCATATCTCTCCTTTCCTTTTGAGTATAGGGGTTGCACTTCAACAAGAGCTTGAATTAAGCACTAATAGGTGTGGCCACCTGCTTGGCATTCTCGAGATTGTACCTCTCGAGTATTTTCTGGATATAGCTCATTTGAGTGAGCTGGATTTCACATTTCTCAGTATCACTGGAGATCTCCATACTGAGAATCTTCTTTGCACTCTCGAGGTATTTCATCTCAAACTCCCCGTGAAGCTTCAGTTTGAGATCATCTATATGCTTAATATCTTTGGTCGTGATCAACATGTCATCAACATACAAAAGCAAGAACATGTGTGTTCCGTCTCCAAGACTCTGCAAGTAAACACAGTTATCATAGTCGCAATGTACAAAACCATTATCAATCATGAATGAATCGAACCTTTTATACCATTGCCTCGGCGACTGCTTAAGTCCATATAGGGACTTCTTCAGCTTGCAAACTTGTCCTTCCTTGCCTCGTGCGATGAACTCATCCGGCTGCCTCATATAGATTTCTTCTTCTATGTGCCCGTGAAGAAAAGCTATCTTCACATCCATTTGCTCTAACTCCATGTTGTCCACAGCCACCATGGCTAACAACACTCTATTCGAGGTATGCTTCACAACAGGTGAGAAGATCTCGTTGTAATTGACCCCTTCCTTCTGAGCATATCATTTTGCCATCAACCTTGCTTTATACTTTAACTCTTCCATAGGAGTTGACCCTTCCTTCTTCCTGAAGATACACTTGCACCCAATCGCGCGCTTTCCCTTGGGAAGCTCCGTTAACTCCCAAGTTTGATTCTTATGAAGAGACTTCATATCTTCGGTCATGGCCACCATCCACTTGTTCATGTCCTCCTGCTCAATGGCTTCTTCGAATGTGCAAGGGTCCCTACATTCGGTAACAAGTGCAAACGCAATACTCGCATCATCGTGACCATACCTCACCGGTGCCTTTGTGATCCTCCTTTGTCTTCCTTGAGCAATACTCTCTTGCTCAGCTTCTTCCTCTACTTGTGAGTCAGTTGTTTCTTGCTGAACTTCTTGATTCGATTCACCCCTTGAAGTTGTGACCTCAACTTCGATTTCGTCTCCCTGCACGGAACTCTCTTGCTGCTCTTTCTCCTCAAGGCTCTTGAGCAAACTTGTCTCATCAAATACCACATTACTCCGTAGGAGTACCTTCTTGCTCACTAGATCCCAAAGCTTATATTCTTTCACTGCCCTATCGTAACCAAGGAATATGCATTCCTTTGATTTCGAATCCAGCTTCGACCGTTGTGTCTCATCGACCAACTCATAGGCTTTGCATCCAAATATCCTAAGCCTCGAATAATCAAATGGCTCACCCATCCACACTTCCTGAGGCGTCTTTAATTCAAGTGCTTATGACGGTGAGACATTTATCAAGTAGCACGCAAGATCTACTGCTTCAGCCCAAAAGTCCTTCGACATATCCGCATGAAGCCTCATGCTCCTTGCCCGTTCACATAATTTTCTGTTCATCCTTTCGTCGGTCATCTTCGACGGCTTCTTTTCGACTCCATCCAGCGTCAACAAGAGTTCGTCCGTCTGCGACATCAACACATGAACCCTTTGTTGCCATGTCGAAAAATTTCCTTTCCCGGTGAATTTCTCCACCCGAAAGTTCCACTCATCTTCCGACATCGTGTGTGCAACCAAAGCTCTGATACCAGCTGTTGTGAGGGGGATCTAAGATGCACTAACACGACTACGTATTAAACGCACCACGATAATCGAATATTAATTGTGGAATATTAACTTCGGATCCTCTCCTAATCTTAATGCAACAAGAAACACAAATAAGACGGAAATAACAATCAATCACACAACACACCTGAAGCAAACCACGACACACACGTTTTTTCAAGGTTCGACAAGATGCCTACGTCCTTGCGGGTGTCTCCTGCCGGTTTCCTTTCCTTCAAGCCCTTCTCCAACAAGAAGAGGTCTTCGAGATTACAAATGATTGGAAGCAATATGTCTCTCAAAACCCTCTAGATCTCTCTCTAGTCGAATCTCTCTCAAGAAAATAAGTATTGTATGTTGTGTTTGTTATGTTACAAAATTAGGACGAAAAACTCTTTTATATTGGGTTAAAACCGTATAAATAAACATGCAGATCGTCGATCAATGCTTCATGTTTTACTATACTTAACAATTCTACGAACCAAATTTCAACAGAGAATTGAGCGTGAATGCCCGAAAAGTATGGCTCTTTTAGTTGTATTTTTTTTTCTTTCGAATTTCACCTGTCATTATTAATGAAGAAAAACTATAGATTACAGTACGGTCAAGATCAGTGGCGTTGCCCCCATGAAATTCCATTGTGCTGAAAGTTTCACAGCATATTCTGTTGGTAATTCACTACACACGTTCATCATCATTATAGTCTATCAAGAAAAGAAAAATATACTGAGAAGAAGAATTCAATTCTACAAAATTCCGAAATCACCCGTTGGATATTGAATTTTTTTTGTGATAAATTGGTTCATGGATAGTTGGATACTCTACCCAAAATCAAATATTTATGGAGGATTTTTATAAAATTCGTTCAGAGATGATGTTCGATGACTGTACTGCAAGTAGTAGTGTAGTGGTTAACAACTGACAGCTAGTTAGAGTTCTTTGTTTGTCGCCATCAACTTTTTGTATGTGTACGGGGTAATGGGGTTGGATAAAAGACATCCTGTGTCAAAACAGGAAATGATTTGTTGGTTTTCGAAATTTGGTCCCATTCATCACACATCTTCTACAATGTTCGCATTAAGCCTTTAACGTGTGATCTGTTGACTGTGATGAGTTTTAGCCGCAAACCAGTCTCACCTAATGCAGTTAGTGGAAAAAAAATCAACCACATAACCCACCTACTAAGCAGGGCGGGTTGCGGTCGTCTCGCAACCCATCTCGTATAACCTGCAACCCGCCTAAATCAAATATTATACCTAACATAATTTTCAATATATATGAAAAGAATGGTAACATAACCAACCAATGTACATGGAAAAAATTGAAGATGGATTTGTTTGCTAGAATTTCGAATTTTATTGATGATGATACTGTTTTCAATTTTGTGTTGAGTCATGATCTCCAAGTACATTGATAGTGAAGGTTTGCAGTTGAAATAACGTACGAGATCCTTCTAAACAATTATAATCACATAAATCTAGATTACCTTTAAATGACTTATAAATCGAGATTGATTTTAAATGACTTAGTGTTGAAATAAACCATAATTAAACCAGTCTATTATGAAGACATGTAATAAAAATTAGGGGTGTGCATGGACCGGTCAGGGTTCCGGTCCGGACCGGATGCACAACCCTAATAAAAATGATGACAAATATGGAGTGTTACAATTTCAATTCTTAACATCATCTATCTGAATAATGTTGTCGGACAAATCTAAAAATTTAAAGAAAACCCGCCAAACCCGCCCCGCCTAGTCTAGCCTTAGGCAGGGTGAGTAGCGGGTTTTTTTATTTTTAACCCGCCCCGCATATCCGCTTAGCTTAAGCGGGACGAGTAGCAGTGGGCCAAAAACCCACCCCGCCCGCTTACACCTACCGATGACAAATTTGTCCGTAAAAAACAGAGTAATGGATATCGTCAAGGAAAGAAAACGGAATTAACAGTCCGACTAGTTTCAGGGAAATCAAAACTTTAATAGGAATTATGATCGTGACAATTTGGACGCAAGTAAAAGTAAGGCGCATATATATGATAATTTAGTAAGAAAGTTTTTCTTTTCAATTCTATTGTGATTTTGCCTTGTTTGTTGAATATTATATAAGCAATTTCGATTTGTATTGTCTTACATTATCAAATAAGTAAGAAAGTTAGTAATTTCTACTGCGATTTATATTGTCTTACATATTGTATACAATTTCGATCTATGAATTTTACCTATCATGAATTTATTGTTGAAAGTAATTAACCAAGGTCCAAACAAATGAGGCTTGGAAACTTTTGAGTGACCATTTGTAATTAAACACATACAGTTCTAACCGGGAAATTTTGGGACCCTACCCATCCACATATATATTTAGATTTAAGATCTTCCTGCCACAATGTTTGTTATTCGTGGTTCGATCGGCTGACGTTTTGATAGGAGAAACTGTAAGTGCGTTGTAGTTTTAAGATATAAGTGAGGTTACTTAAGACAGTCCTTGTAAACAAGTCGATTTAGATCACTTTAACGTATTCATCATCGAGTCGATCGAAGCCAGACTTGTAGCAACTGTTTGCGATGGTTTTACGGTTTACCATGCAACAGTTTAAATCATGGAAAATGATTTATGAATGCAGCGCGTCACGGACGCGTTCTACGTGGACATCCATGTCAGCCCTTACATGGCCAAGGCATGAATGTTTTTTTGTTTTTTCTTCCTGATGTCCACTCAAATCACATTAAATGCGTTTCAACTCAGCACGTTCTCTCTCTCCACCCAAATACAAATATGATGATACTCTTTCTTTCTTCTTCATTCTTTCTCTCCAGAATAAATCACCATTTCGAGCAAGATATTAGGTCGAAGAAGTGTCTGATGCCGACTCCCAGGATTCTTCACAGCGTAAGCAGCGTGAATGGGACGGTGCGAAGACTTCCCGATGTTCTTATCAGCGTTAGCATCGTGAATGTGACGATCCGGTGGTGAAAAATTCGCACCACAACATCTTTGCTGCATTGTTGGGGTAAAATATACAGTGGGAGGTTTGTTGAGTTTGTGCGGGGGTGGCAGGGGGCGGCAGCCCCTGCGGGGGACGTGAGTCCCCCCCCCCCCCCCCGCAAAGCGAGCGGACAGAGGGAGCGCGCTTTGCGGACGTTTTTTTGTTTTGACATCATATTATTGCATTCCATACATTGATTCGTTTATTCCGACAATAATGAAGCCATATATTATTCCGGACTGCAAATACACTTATTCCGGACTGTAAATACACTTATTCCGATTCCGGACAGCAAATACACTTATTCCGGACAGCAAATCCACTTATTCCGGACAAACTTTATGTTCCGTTTCTAGACACACTTTATTCTTAAACCGGACAACAAATACACTTATTCCGGACAGCAAATACACTTATTCCGGAAAAACTTTATATTCCATTTCTGGACAAACTTTATTCTTAAACCAGACAACAAATACACTTATTCTGGACAGCAAATACACTTATTCCGGACAGCAAATACACTTATTCCGGACAAACTTTCTGTTCCGTTTCTGGACACACTTTCTTCTTATTCTGGACAACTACACTTATTCCGGACAGCCAATACACTTATTCCGGACAACAAATCAACTTATTCCGGACAAACTTTATGTTCCGTTTCTGGACACACTTTATTCTTAAACCGGACAACAAATACACTTATTCCGGACAACAAATACACTTATTCCGGACAGCAAATACACTTATTCCGGACAAACTTTCTGTTCCGTTTCTGGACACACTTTCTTCTTATTCTGGACAACTACACTTATTCCGGACTGCAAATACACTTATTCCGGACAGCCAATACACTTATTCCGGACAACAAATCAACTTATTCCGGACAAACTTTATGTTCCGTTTCTGGACACACTTTATTCTTAAACCGGACAACAAATACACTTATTCCGGACAGCAAATACACTTATTCCGGACAAGCTTTCAGTTCCGTTTCTGGACACTTTCTTCTTATTCTGGACAACTACACTTATTCCGGACTGCAAATACACTTATTCCGGACAGCAAATACACTTATTCCGGACAACAAATCAACTTATTCCGGACAAACTTTATGTTCCGTTTCTGGACACACTTTATTCTTAAACCGGACAACAAATACACTTAGTCCGGTCAACAAATACATTTATTCCGGACAGCAAATACACTTATTCCGTACAAACTTTCTGTTCCGTTTCTGGACACACTTTATTGTTATTCTGGACGACTACACTTATTCCGGACTGCAAATACACTTATTCCGGACAGCAAATACACTTATTCCGGACAACGATCAACTTATTCCGGACAAACTTTATGTTCTGTTTCTGGACACACTTTATTCTTAAACCGGACAACAAATACACTTATTCCGGACAACAAATACACTTATTCTGGACTGCAAATACACTTATTCCGGACAGACACATAACGTAAACAGGACAAACACATAATGTAAACTGCACATACACATAAAGTAAGCTAGACAAATTAAGTTGATCCAACGTAAAACTTAAAAACAAATATTTTATTATGATAAGTGTGGGCTCTGCACGAATAATGAGACTACACGATGTCCTAGGGTCTGCACACTGTCTTATCTGTGTATTGGGAAATGAATCGTTCAACTTAAAGAACCGACGTTTTTTAAAAAGATCAAAACGCGCGAAGAGAAATTTCGCTGACTGGACGCTGACTCAAAGAAAAATATCTGAGCTGTACAGATCCACGTAAGGCGCGTCCGTGACGCACGCGTCCGTCTATCACGGTTCTTAAATCATTTAGTGGCAACCATATTTTCTTAGTGAAGCTCTATAGCTATTTAATGATCCCAAGAATGAAAATGTCAGTTACCCTTTAGACCCATAACTTCTGTCATTTCGTCCCCAACTCCACACTCCTACAATTAACGGTAACATAAAAAAATGCCCAAAAATAACCAAAATGTCTCTAGTAACTCAAAGTAGATGGAACGACATATCGACAGTAGTCGCGATTCTTGCTAGAACCCGTAACAGCGCCTGATCAGTGATTAGCAATAAGTTGTCAGAACAAGTGATGAGACAGAACTGTAGAAGGAATTAGATTGAACTGAAAGGTATATGGTGATTATGCTTCATTGAGGGGTATATGCAATATTTAAACCTTTTCAAAGAGTATGAAAGTGATTAACCCATAATCAAGGCAATGGTAAAGAAAATGGCGCAAGGGACATTATGAAGATCTAATATATTGGAGTTAAAGTTGTAATTACCGATTTCGATAACTTCAGAAAATATCCGCTCAACATAACAATTGAAAGCTAACTAATATGCAGAACTTACACAACATTATATGCTCAAGTGTTGGCATCGATGGACTCTAGGCTTTGTTGACGCGAATCTTCTGTCCTTCCAAATACTGGAACAACCAAAATATAACAAGTTTTTAATAATATGAATATACGATGCCTATGGGAGGTAAAAAAATAAAGCAAAAATAACAAAAGGTCAGAAAGAGGAACCATATGTTTACGAACTACTGTGACCGTGAACTTGAAGGAAATTTTTAAGAACATAAATGTTTCACTACAAACAACATGAAAGTAAACAACATAGTGAATGACATAAAAGCATATTTTAGAAAGATATATAAGTTGCATACTGAATAGCATAGAGCAGAGAGAAATAAACATGAAAATAATATTCTACCCTAAAAACATGTTATGATTTGCATATAAAATCACACAGATACGTACATATTCGGTAAAAAGGTTCAAGAAGGCACATATGATACACGCTTATATACCAAATGCATGCAAACTTTTCAATATTATGTAAATGCAGAGGTTATTATTGACTTATTAAGTAGATATAAAGATTGTGGTTTCTGTGGCTAATAGTAATTTTTCACGGGAAAGAAAAATATGCTGGACCATCATAGTGTTGTGTGCTTTGACATGTAGGACCGATGAACACAAGAGCTTTATATCAGAAATGAATTGCATTTCCAAGTAAAATTCGCTCCCAATGATTTACTGTGAACAGTTAACACTCCAATACTATTTGTTGAAATGTACACTACGTTAACTTTTAACTTTGCCATCTTAAGTTGAAGCTGTATTAGTGTTTTTGAATCTTTTTCTAGACAAACAATCATGATGACTATATTTTTGGACTTGTGAACAAACTCGAATTTTCAATGGCAATGTTTACCAGAACTTCTAACTCCTAAATGCAATTCTCGAAGGCAGTAAAGATGTGATAACATCATTCATTTCCTTTGACTTGTTTGTCTAACTACTTAAAGGACACAACATACTTACTTTGTAGTTGAAGGAAGAGACTGCAGCCTCTACATCTTCCTCAGAAGAAAATGAAACGAATCCGAAACCACTTGATTTGGAGGTTCCTGGTACACGTGATACTTTGGCACTGAGAACATTCCCCTTCTCAGAGAACAGCTCCATAAGTATCTCAGTGGTTACTGTTTTAGAAAGGTTACCAACATAAACTTTATGTGGGCTATCAATAAATTTTGATTCCTCAGCTTGGAGGAGAGAGAGATCAGGAACCTGTAGTGGCTTCTCTGTTACATTTACTGTGATTTTACGACCCCCAATTTCCTGAAAGAGAAAGCCAGCTTTCATTTGAAAGTACTAATAGATTAATAGATAACTTTGACCTTGATTAAAGTTTCTTTCAGATTTCATCATAATTTTTTTAGCAGGAACAAAGAATAAACAAATTATGTGGTTAATAATCTACAGAAATGAACATATGGTACTTACAGAACCGTTAAGATTCTCAATGGCTGCCTTTGCATCTTCTTCCGTGCTCATATTAACAAATCCAAACCTCCGACTCTTTTTGGAGTACTTGTCATACATAACCTAAGGGACAAAGAAGAACTACTTCAGCACATAACAAATAACAGATAAATGCAAGATCCTCAAGTTGTTAAAGTGGTATATAAATATATAATGTTAGTAAGAAGAAACATCATCTGGTTCACCCAAATCTCAAGTAATTAACAGCACTCTCATTGCAGGCATATGGCAATAGATTGATGTAGGAGCTACGAGGACAATCACATGCTATCATCCTTGAAGTTGAATTGAAGAGAAAATTAACATTGAGATTAGTTATGACTGTATAACTTGTAAAGACAACAGATTAATGACCACGCAAGTGGAGACAAAGTTTGAAAAAAAATGGCTCTTTGATTATCGGCTTCAAAAGGCTCTAGATATTTTCACAACTGCAAACTTGATCGACTCCACTAGTTCCACTCCCAAACCAAGGGAAGACAAGTTTTCATTCACAAAATAAATCAATACAAAAGGGCTCCATGCTTCAACTTAAAGTTAGCTTTTGAACCAATCAGCATTAAAATTTTGAATCTCACAGCTTAGACTTAAAGTTATATTCCAAAAATCATTCTCTCGCTATATTGATTTTTCCATAGCACAATTTTAAGCATTCTACAAACTATTTTTCTGGAATCCCACTAAGAAATTCAAATGGCATAGTTAAATGCTAAATTTTTAAACGCCATCACCAGCATTACCTCAGTGCTTCAAAAGAGGATATCGTGTGGGTAGGGTAAGGGGGTCGAATGTACGCAATCTTATCCTAACTAATGAAAGAGGTTGTTTACAATTAACCCATCAATGTGAAACACTAGATTTTTGAAAACAATATACTTGATTTCTCTAAAACGTGAGAATGGAAGTCATTATTTCATAAAATTAAAGGCAAAGGTGTGATCGATTTTCAAAAAGATAAAGAAAAACACTTACAACAACTTCATAATGATATATCGTGAAGAACTCCTAGAAGCTGATTACTAGATTTCCATGGATTCAAATTGTACATTTTCGTAATAATAAAACAATAGCAAAAAGGTCAAACCCAAGAGCTATACAAAATAAGATGGGTTCCTAACTTCAACATTATTTTAACTTGAGAACCAACTACAAGTATTTGTACTTTACATCTTCACCCTTATGAACTATAAACCTATAACTAAGAGTACAAATAGATCACTTGATTCAGACAAATCACACCTTTTAAGGTCACCTCTTCTATACACATACGTGTCATAGGATTGAATTTTCTATGAAACATAGGGTGTGATTGGTTTGTATAGAAAAACTATAAGCTTGTAAAAAAGTAAGGAGCTGGACTTCTGAAGTGATTTCTGCATCATTAGTTTGCAGGAAAACTTTAAAACCCTGTAGAGTTTCGTAGTATCATGACTTACAATTTTGTACTAGGGATAGCTTGGCCCACTTTCGCTTGTTGTGATTGGTTTGCAAGAAACATCAAGGGAGTGGGAAAACCAGACTTCCAAAACCCCTCCCTGGGTGAATGGTTTGTAACAAAACTTACAAAATCCTGGAACTGGAGTTGCAATGCAAATTACACGACTTAAAGTTTTGTACTCTGCTCTAAAAACAAGGGAAGTTAAGAAGCTAGAGTTTTGAATTTTCCTCCACTTTTGGTGTGATTGGTACCAAAGAAGTTGAGGAAAGTCTAGAAACTTCCATGACTTCCTCTCGTTGTAGAGTGAAAGTTAGGAAAATCACTCTGAGCACACTTTTTACACCTCTAAAACTTGAGTTCCATAAGTTTTGAAGTTCTGGAGCCTACAACCTACTTATCACTCAAAAGTCATTTTAGAAGTTCAGTTCCGTACTTCCTGAAAGTTTTTCAGATTACCAATCACACCCGAATCTTCAAACAAATGGGAGTCAGGAACTGGAGTTGTAGAACTCCCTTCCATTTCTCGGAAACCAATCGCACTCATGACAGACACCATTCACTCGCCCAACAAATTCAAACCCAATAAACCCAAATTCGGCGATTATACCTCGGCCTTCTGGACGGCCCCGTGCTCCCCCAAAATGGAAGCCAGCTCCGAGTTGTCGACCGTCCTGGGGATGTTCCCGACGTAAAGCCGTCTCGAGGCTTCCTCCTCTGGCGAGACGAGCGCCTGCTCGGCCGCAACGCAGACCAGACCAAGGCTCCGGGCGGGACCGACGGAGGCCGGGCGGAGAGGGAAGTTGGCGTGGAGAAGGGGGTTGCGGAGGAGGAGGGAGGAGGAAATGGCGGCCATTGGAGTGTTGTTGTTTGGAAGTCGAAGTACGCAGAGGATTGGGTTTATCCGAACCTTAGGTAGGAGTTGTGTAATGTGTGGGGATTTTTTTTGTTGCGATGACGCACAGTTACGAGTGACAATAGATATCCCGACTAATCGATCCAATCGAATCGGATCGGTGATACCAAATCGGAATCAAACCGGAGTAAATCGGATATTGGTCGGATCTGGATATCCAATTTCATAACCAATCCGGTTCCGATTCGGATCCGGTTCTAGCTACTAGACTCGGATTCGGAACTGAATTTTCTAAAAAAATTGTCACTCATAGGATTTGAATTTGGGTTGAAAGGGGAATGTAGATGACATTTATCATTCTACCAACTCACTGGACTTGTTAATTAATGTTCTGCTGAATAGATATTGCTTTGTCAATAAGATTAAAGTGTGGAAAATTTAGTCTCACATCGGAAAAATAGGACTTCTCCCTCCCATTCCAACATATAACCTCATTATAGACAAGTGAGTTGACCAATCCTTGTAACGTGGGTTTTCTTGAGTAAATAAGGAAAAATCCATTTTAAAATACAAGTTTTGTACCGGATCCGATGTGGACACCCAAGTTGGGAACCGACCCGGATACGATTCGATTCTGGATACCCAAATGAAAAATAGATCTAATTCCGGTTCTCTCAATACCTGAATCAGAACCGATCCATTACCATCCCTACGCATGATACCATCGTTCCTGTGTTCTTCAACGATTGAGGTGTATTTTTTGTGCACACTGAGAGTTTGATCAATGTGAGATATATTTTACACTCACAGCTGGTTACACTACACCTGAGTAGTGATATGAGGAGTTCTATTTTGAGATTATAGAGTGTGGTTTTAATTTTCAAAGTATAGTAACTCAACATTAGTAACGGTCCGTCTAATAATAGATTTTTTGGATAAGATTTAACGTAGGAATTCGGATTCTAAGCAAAAATATAAGAATTATGATTTTGTTGAGAATTCCAAAGGTTTTGTGGATGATTCACCTTCATTAACCCCTAATAGCTTAAGTAAATTTTACTCTTTTTAATATGGTGTAATTCCATTTATTTTGATTGTAACCTCTACTACATCCTCATCCTATATATAGGGGACTATTGTACATATTTGGTGATAAGAAAAGGAAATACATATCTCTATTCTCTCCAATTTTTTCTTCTTTAGATTGTTTGTTTTACAACACGTTATCAGCACGATAGTTTCTTGTATGATCGATCGGAGCATGAGCTGATTATAATCTTGGTAATTTCTCAACAAAAAAAGGTTTGTTTTCTCTAATTCATGAGGTTCAAATGGTAAAACACAAACCAAGGTACATACTCTGCCTTTTAGTTGTATGATATGAGAAATCATGAAATTTTACATTCTCAACCTTTTATCTAGCTTTGTTTCTTTTTTCAATATGCAAAAGGTTATTGTTTTGAGATTTTATATATTTCGGTGTTTTCCCATGCATGTTTTTGTTTATGCAAGTAATTGATGATTACTAAATTGTGTTGACAATTAGTCATGACACACATCAATATTTTATTTGGAATATTTTTTGCTCACAATATCATTCATGTTATATGTAAATCTACGATTGTACTTTAGCATTTTCTATTCTTGATTCCCTTAATGAAAAAGAGAGAGTTAATTGAGACTTTATAATTCATGTATTTTTAAAGGTTTCTTCACATGTCTCAATAAATCAAGAAATCCGTTTTCAGTTTGCTCGTTGTAGATCCACTAGTTTATGAGTACATATACATCTTATTTGCACCTTAATTTGAACAATATTCAAGGCAGGTATTTTAAATCATTGTTTTACCTGGCTTTAGTTCTTCACTTGGTGTATATCAATATATGTCGTCAAAGATCAATTTTATCAGTGCATGGTTTCAAATCTCAGTTTTCTTTAGTTTTGGTGCCTCTGGTGCATAATATATTGGTATTACAATATTATAATATAATCTCAGAGTTCTTAAGTTTACAAATGAGAAAACTTTCTAATTCTTCTTTGATGTTGTCTTTCTCCAATCGAACTCTGATTTGAGTGTTTAAAACTCCATTTTATGGTTACAACGTGGGCATTGAATTATATACTTATTTTCTTTATAAGCTTAATTTTTTTTAAATTGCAATACATGCGGGCTGCTTAAATATTATGTTCCCAAAAAGAAATATTATTAATTGCAATTGACATTAAACGGATTTCATTATAATATTAATCAAAATATGGAAGGATGATATTTTTGGAGCCTTTGAAATTTGATTTGAAATATGGTTGTGAATGATATTTGGGTTTAAGGTTCTTATAAATCTAAAAGATTTATAATGCGCTAAAAATGGGGGAAATGATTTCTACCTCATGTGGCTTTTTATAGATCCACTTGCTTGGTATTTACAATGTATATGAGTTTAAAAAGGGGTAATAAGTTGCATGTACCAATTATACTTAATGATTGTATGTTATGACTTTTAACTCTATATTTGACATCTTGGATAAGAATGTCGTCTTATCATGGATTATGGATGTTGAACCCAACTCATTGTCTTTTAAAATATCAATGACTAGAGAGGGAAAAAGGCATCAAATCAAGATGAAGAGGAGGTTGTAATTTTCTTTTACTATCATATTTGTTAAAATGATATAAAAGTATTATGCTTTAATCCCATGTCTATTTTTGTGGTTGGACAAAACATCAAGTTATTGATCAAAATTCCATGATTTATCGATCCAATGAAGCATGAAAATAAATAGTTACATATTTAGTAGTGCTTCTAAAATTGAATGATATATATCTCATGCAACTTTGTATTGATTCATTTGCTTAGTATAAGTTATATGAATTCTTAGTATCATATTGATTAAAAGAGTATTTGTAAAGTGGTTCAAGCATGTGATTATTACTTGTTAATTTTGATGCATCACATGATCATTCACAACCAATACAAGCATTCATCTAGTGAGCACATAATATCCATCTTAATAGATGTATATATATAGTACAATGTGCTACAATATAGTGGAATTTGAATCACCATGTTACAAAGTGATCATTGTTATTAAAAATGATATGCATTTGCCCAGAAGACGAATATCTTAATATTCATAAAATGCTACTATACAAAGATTTAGAGATCATTCATTTAAAGAGGGTTATGAAAATTTATGATAATCCCTGAAGGATTCATATGGTCATCTAAACGATGTGCAAATAGCTAATTGAGTAAAAATGCACGTCGATCTCTAAATCAAACCTTATGACCAGAAGTTCATATATATATAGAGATTAGCAGTAAAAGAAAAATAATAATTTATTGATCACTTTACAAACTAATGACCCAATACTCTTTTGGGTTATGCATCACCGATTATTGAAAGTCATGAAAGTTGTTGGAAAATCACGATACATTTCTTTTTCTTTTTTTGTGTGCCGGAAGTACACACTACAAAGTATCATGAAAAAAAAGCATAACCAGTTGACTAAATTTTGTGCAAATAAGAAGTATGAAATAAAGATGATATCAAAGAGACGAAACATGCCCAGAAGTGCCTAAATAAAATCATCTGTTATATTAATTATGGACGTCATCATTGGTATTGTTTTTGTAAAGCTTTAGATAATTTTGTTGACTTCTATCACGACCAAAATGAGGTCAAATTTGTCGACCGATTTGCACAATAAAATGAGAGCCCCTCTGTTTTTAAAATTGTTGGCTTTTTGGCTTTAATCTATGTTTTGATGATTTAATCAACCTAATCTTAATTATGATCATGTAGAGTAGCACACATGTTGCATCGTATATATATTGTTTTGTGCTAACCTCTACAAGTGATCAATACTCAAGGAAGAAATAAAATCAAGTCAAGACATGTAATGAAGCTCATTTGAAGACATGTAATTTGGTATTTTTTTGAGTCTTAAGAACTTGTGTAAATTGAGCATACTTGAGCTAAAATCAACTTAAACACACACTAGGTTCCCTATAGAAGTCACACACGAAATTTCACATTATTTGGACTTCAATAGATCACCCAAACTTAGACCGGAAAACACTAAACTTGAACCCAAACTGTCTGCCCACTTTCGGTCGACCGATACAGACCGTTCGGTCGACCGGATGATCAATTATCTTATTTGTGTTTTCACTGCCCGGTTTCGGTCGACCGTGTGAACTTATTTTTCCGACAGTTAGTTTTGTCGTATATACCCAACGGTCGTATTCGTATTAAACCAAAAATACCCTCATATACTTTTTCATGTATCGGTCGACCGAGGACCTTGTTCGGTCGACCGAATGCCCATCTCTTGACAAACCCAAATCTCCTGGAGGAAATCGGTCGACCGCTAGACCTTGGCTCGGTCGATCCAATAGATCATTGTTTGTCAACCCCATAGTGTCTGGTGCAAATCGGTCGACCGAACCCTATTCGGTGTCCGACCGATCACTTAAGTGTACCAGAGTCTTAGCATTGGGCGGTCGACCTTTACCTAACTGGTCGACCGAGTTGTGTTCAAAACTGCCTAACGGTCGACCGTTCATCCCGATTCGGTCGACTGAATTACCTCAGAATTGGGTCATACGAGTTTCTGTTTTGTGTATCCTACACCAACACTCACCCAATCAACCCCAATGGATCTATTCTCTCTAATGCTTATAAATAGAGTTGTAAAACACATTTTAACACAACTCTCCCACTACTACTTGTCATATACATTACAGAGAAACTCACAAGCTCAAATTTCTCAATCCAACACTCCAAGCTTACACTTCCACACATTAGCATCAATTCCACATCATAAGCTAAGTGTGATCAAGTTAGAGAGTGTGTTCCACTCAAGATCTCATCTGTAAAAGAAACAAGGACTTCGGAGAAAGCCATAAGTGTTCCTCTCGGATTGTGAGAGAAGAAAGTCAAGCAAACGAGGGTGTTCGCGGTGCTTGTTTTGTAAAAGGCGTTCTCTCCCGGCCCGGAACGGGGAGTGGATAGTGAAGTCGTGAGTGGAGCTCGAGGTGATTCGAGCAGAGCTTGCAGGAGAGGACGTAGGCGGTGGCCGAACCTCTGTAAAACCCCCGTGTCCATCGTGGTTTGCATTATCTTCCCTTTACTTGCTTGTTTAGTTTAAATTCCGCTGCACATATCTTTGATAGTTAAACGAGTAGGTAATTAGGGTAAAAGTGATTAGTATTATAGACCCTCACGATCCTACAAAAATATCTCTCAATATTGATCATTATGGGATCTTAAAATTTATTAATGTGCATATATACCTGCTAATATTATTCATTAATTTTTATGGTTGATATACATCATGTTATGAATCATCCCCTACTTTACTTGTACAATAATAAATAAATTGTTTCCCTCCTGCGATTTAAAGCTCCTGAAGGGCTAAGTTTTATTGTCCAATCCAATAATCATATATATATAATATACATTTTGTGGCATTAGGGGGAGAAACTAGAAGCTTAAAAAATGTCAAGAAAATGTATTATATTGAACCTAAAGTTCATAAGAGAATATACGTACAAGTATGATTGAACTTGAAGTTCATAAAATCATTATCTTGCAATATCTAGCAAGTAATTGTCATACATTTGTATTGATCACAAAAGAGTGACTACGCCTTATATTACTAGACATAGACCACATAATATAAAGTGAAGATCTCCACATGATAAAATATGTTTGAGCTCAACCAACGCAAGAAGCGTGAACTATAACATATATTATTTGTGGAAATAAAATAAAATAAAAGTTAGTCACTCTCATTGCACCTCCTGAAGAGGTTATTACTGAAGAATATAAACCCGTAAAAATAAATGCAGCTGCTAAACAAAAGATTAATGAAATTACGGGGATACAGAATGGTCAAATCCTAAAATTTTGGGAAACTATGAGGATTTGATTATTATTGACGTAAAACTTGCAATCAACAATATATGTTGATACGAGAGATATTAAATAATTATTAAAATTATTGTCGACAATTCATTCGCCTTCTTAATAGCATGCTATCTCAAGAAAAGAAAAATGGATCCAAAACCTATGATATTATAAGAATGCCAGAAGCATTCGTATTTGATATAAACAAAAGAAGATGAACAATATATAATAAACTCGTTGAATAAATATACTATTTGGACCTGTAGTCCTGATTTCTGAAATTATATCCCTAAAGGATAAAAATAGAAATCAGAAAAACATGTGATACATTATAAAGAGAGGAGTAATATAAGGGTATTCGCAGGACCCAACATCCATCGTGATGTTACTCATTCTCTCGTAATATTGATAATAAGTTCTGTTACATGATCAATATGATATGCATATAAGATATGTTGTGACTTTAAAATTTTATAAGTCATTTAATATTGGTACTTATATGAGAGTCCCTGAAGGACTAATATGACAAAATATATTATATGATGACAAGAATCAAAAGATGCACTATACAATTTTTGAAAAGATCACTATATGAAGAAACAAGTAAGAGTGTGCATATAACCTCCTCAATCAAAGTCATCATGAAAAATGATGCGAAGTTAATCTTAATCGTCCATATGTTTCATCTAATAACAAAAGTTATTGTTATTTATTATATTTATAACATGTTTGATGTCATAGGACCTCCAACAGAGTTTTTGAAAACTCGTGAAATATTTAATGGACAATTTTTGGAATAAATGACCAGAGAAAACTCAATTATTTTTCGACCTGAAGTTCGAACATTCTTTGGAAGAGAATCTGTACAACGATTCAATTGCAAAAAGTGAATATTGTAAAAAAAATATTCTACTTAAATACTCACGTTGAAATGACATTAAGAAATGGCATCTATTGTATATCAACAAAGATCCAATTGTAATAGGACATAAAGTTCCTTATCAAAATGTCATGAACATTTTCTCATAACTTGAAACCTAATAAGGTTCACAGTAAATGTTTTATCTAAGCATAATGTTCATCTGAAAACATTTAGATGACGTTCAAGGATCTACTAATTTCTAGTCATGCGATAAAGATTTACGTTAGCAATGTTTCTTATATGTCAAATCCACATCAATTACTATCACAAAATTTTAGTGTCGTTGCGTAGAGTCATTACAATTTTATGCAAGTTGGTGAATCAGTTATTGATTCTTACATTCTCGTATTGTTAGGACATTAATATAATTATGAGACATCTTTAAATTGTCCATAAGTAATATCTTTTGAGGTAACATATTCATATCAAAAGTTACCACAATTTGTATTACTCCCAGCATATTATTTGAGAAAAATTGCGCAAACATATTTCACAATCTTATTATCTAAGTGAAATATAGTAAATATTCATTAAACTCGTTAAACTATCATGTATTTGTTTATTGAATCCTCATGCAATTTAGTGTTTAAGGACTTCGTAAAATATATTCGTAAGTTTGGTAAACTACGAATAAGGGGAAACAGATTTGTATTTATCATCCCTGAAGGACGGATATCCCTAAAGGATAAAGCCCGGAAGGCTTGTAGTTGCACTCTTTTTCCCTTTTTCCAATTTTTGTCCTAAAATGTTTTATTAGTTAAAGGTTTTTAATAAGGCAGTTTGTGCAATTTTGTTAGCGTATGTTATGAACTCTTTTCCTTAGCTACTTTTTTCCCACATGGTTTTGTAACAAGGTTTTTAACAAGACATAAACATAACGCATATTATCTAAGGGAGTGTTATAAATGTATGTTGAATTGAGGCAGAAAATTATACGGTGCACTTTTTTTCCTTCACCAAGTTTTGTCCCACGGGGTTTTACTTGGCAAGGTTTTTGATGAGGCAGACCAATCAAGTGACAATTGATCAGATCCAATCAAGCGAGAATATGGCAGACTTGTTTACAAAGGTATTGCCCGCCAAAGTCTTTAAGAAGTCTGTCTTCAAAATTGATGTTCGTTGTTTGAAGAATGTATGTTGAAGTGAGGGGGAGCGTCATAGGCATTGCACTCTTTTTTCCTTGACCAAGTTTTTATCCAATCAGGTTTTTTCTTGGTAAGGTTTTTAACGAGTCAGCATCCTTAGCGTATAAAGGTGATCATCCAAGGGGGAGTGTTGAGAATTCTAAAGGTTTTGTAGATGTTTCACATTCCTTAACCTCTAATAGCTTAAGTAGATTTTACTCATATTAATATGGTGTAATTCCATTTATTTTGATTGTAACCTCTACTACATTCTCACCATATATATAGGAGACTATTGTACATATTTTGTGATAAGAAAAGGAAATACATCTCTTTTCTCTCCTATCTTTTCTTCTCTAAATTGTTTGTTTTACAACAAATTTGTAATATTGTCTGAACATTCTCTTGATATGATATTGGGAACTACTAAACGTCGCCCCAAAACTACTTAAATCGCCCCTTGAAATTACCAAATTGCCCTTAACAATATATTTAATACCCAAATCGTCCCGTGTCTATAAATAAGGCCTATGGTCTTGTATATTCATAATTTATCAGTAAAAACACCACGAAAATGTCTGGCGAGGGTGATGCATCGGGTGAGGTAAGCCTGGCGCGGGGAAATTTTTGGGCCGAGCGTCTGCATTAGACGCCTCCCCCATGGTGAGGGCGTCTGCGTAGGACGCCCTCCCCATGGCCGAGGCGTCTAACTCAGACGCCTACACAATGGGAGAGGCGTCTTATGTAGACGTCCTCCCCATGGGTAAGGCGTCTGTAGTAGACGCCCTTCCCTTCGGTCAGGCGTCCTACGCAGACGCCTTACCGTTGGGGAAGGCGTTTAACACAGACGCCCCATCCATGGGGCAGGCGTCTAACACAGACGCCTTGTTTTTTTTTTTTTTTGATTTTGATTTTGTTTTTTTAATTTCGAGTTTATTTTTTAAATTTTTTAATTTCGAATTTATTTTTTTATTTTTTTTATTTTGAATATATTTTTGTAGGTTCCAGATTTCGGTGGTGATGGAGTGGATTACAGTGAGTTATTTGAAACTACACAAATCTTTGAAACAATCGATGAAGCATGTAAATGGGCCAAACAAGTAGCTATCGGAGCTGGGTTTTTTTTGGTCGTGTCGTCGTACAAAACAAGATCAGATAGTCGGATGGATTGTTATTTGAGATGCGACCGGCGAAATCAAATGGAGTCTCGGGATATGGATACTGCACTTCGAAGAAACACCAAAAGAAAGGGTTGCGGTTGCCGTTTCTTAATAAAAGTGGTGGAGCGACGAGATCGTGATGGATGGGTTGTGGTTTATAATAGTGCTCACGGACATCACAACCACAGACTGGCAGTTTATCCAGAGGGTCATCGTCAAATTAGTGGTCTAAGTTCTGGGGCGAAGAAGATTGTTCGTGATATGACAGAGGCGCAAGCAAAACCACGGAACATCTTGAAGGCAGTAAAAGAAAAATTCCCGGAGGACAATCCAAATCAAAGGCATATTTATAATTTCAGAGATTACATGAGGAGGACAAAATCTGAAGATCGGAATCCCGTCCAGCAGTTTCTCTACCAAGCAGTGCAGTGTGAGTACTTACATTGGATTATGGCGGATCCAGAAACTGATGTCGTAACTCACGCTTTTTTGGCACATCCGACGTCAGTCCAGTTGTTGCGGACATATCCTTTCGTTATCTGCATGGATTCGACTTACAAGACGAACAAGTATAAGATGCCTTTGTTCGAAATGATTGGGGTCACACCAGCAAACATGAATTTCCTTATTGGATATGCGATTTTGATGGATGAATCTTACTCCAGTTATTTGTGGGTGATGGAGAAGTTGAGAGATCTGTTATTGGGGACTGTCAGCCCGACTGCAATAATAACAGACCGGGAGTTAGGCCTTATGCGACCAGTGAGAGAGGTTTTTCCTGACTCTGCTCATTTACTCTGCACATGACACATCAACAAAGACGTATTGAATTACGCATACCACGTATTCGGCAAGAATAAGGAGATGGCAGAGACTTTGAGGCGTGGAAGATGGAGGAAGATCATGCTTTCTACTTCAGAAGCCGAGTATGATAGAGCTGTGTATGCTCTGAAAGATTTGTATAGATCGTGGCCGGCTATCACGGAGTATCTGGACACCACGTGGTTGGTGCATAAAGAAAAGTTTGTGCTGAATTGGACGAACAAAGTCCTTCATTTTGGGAACACCACGAATTGTAGGGTCGAAAGTGCTCATTCGGCTCTAAAAGAGTGGATTTCTACATCGACTGCAGCTCTGGACACTCTTTTCGAGCGCGTCAACGCGGCTACTGAAATGCAGCTGACGAATATTCGAAACTTTCTTGAAGACTCGAGACGGCGAAATTTGACTAATTTCGGACATGCTCTATATCGTCACATAAATGGTAGAGTTTCGCATCACTGTTTGCAGTTGCTGAGTCAGGAGGTGAAGAGAATGCAACAGTTAGATGATGAAGTTGAATATCGTTGCGAGTGCGCTTTTCTGACTTCTCATGGGATACCTTGCGCATGTACCATCCGTGGATGTCTTGAATCAGAAAACGGAATTTACTTAGAGCAGATTCATTCGTTCTGGAGGACACTTGTCATTGGGGAAGGAGCCGGGAACGCAGAGTTTGTGTCTCAGGCAGCTCAAGACGCCGAACATTTTCGCAGTCTGGTTGATGAGATTGCAGGAAGTGACCCTACCGTAATTCGATCTGCCTCTCGGGTTTTATTCGAGCAGCTACACCCCGAACATTCGAATTTGAAAGAGCCTGCAGTAAAAACAAAGCTACGAGGTCGACCAAGGGGAAAGTCGACACGACGGGACCCTAGTGCGTTTGAGTATGCAGAGCGAGGTAGTGGTCGATCTTCAGGTAGTGGGAGTAGAGGTCGTGGTCGTTCTTCCGGTAGTGGAAGCAAAGGTCGTGGTCGATCTTCTGGTTCTTCGTCAGTGAGAGGAGGATCAGGTATACCATCCTTACATTTATTATTATTATAATTTTGTTATTTATTTCAGTAAATATGTATCTTTTGTTATTATATCTAACTGTATTTTTTGTTCATATTGTAGTGACTGGGCGGGCTGACGTAGACGACTTCCCATATGGAGATAGAATTCCAGGAATCATTATGCCATTCCTACACCAGTGGAATGATGTACGTGCTGATGGAAACTGTGGATTTCGATGTGTCGCCGATGTTTTCCACGGTGGTGAAGACAATTGGCAACTCGCCCGTCGTTCGATTTCAAATGAGATAGCTGCGAACCCATCTTTTTATGAGCACGTATACTACGACGGTGTGGCGGAGGCTCGTCACCGGATTAATTGGGGCGGGGGACCTTGTGGCGAGAATCACTATATGGAGACGTGGACGGACTTGTTTCCCATTGCAAATTTTTACAAGTGTGCAGTTATGTTCTTCTCTCTCGGAAATGATGGTTCGTTGTACCCATGTCTTACAGTTTTACCTTGGGAGAGTCCGCCTACCGTGACGAGACCGTGCAGAGAGTTGATTATTGCTCATTTAGGGAGTTACGCTCATTACATTCGTTTGGAATTGAATGAGGGATTCCCCGTACCTCCTATAGCGACTCTGTGGTATCAAATACGAGATGAGAGTGTTATTGGATGGGAGCTGGAGTACCAACATAGGATAGCATATTGGCAACAATTATGTAATATGTTTTGATATGTTTGTATAATTATGTAATATGTTTTGATATGTTTGTACATTATATAGTGTTGCTTTATTATGTAATATGTTTTGATATGTTTGCTTTATTTGCATTATATATAATAGTACGAAAGGTTATCAAACACAAATACAAATAATAAGGGTACAACAGATAAGCAAAACACAAATACAAACAATAAGCGTACGACATGTTCGCAAACACAAACACAAATAATAAATAATAAGCGTACAACAGATAAACAAATATAAATGCAAATACTAAGCGTACCACAGATAAGCAAACACAAATACTAAGCGTACAACAGATAAACAAATATAAATGCAAATACTAAGCGTACCACAGATAAGCAAACACAAATACTAAGCGTACAACAGATAAACAAATATAAATGCAAATACTAAGAGTACGGTACAACAGATCAGCCTACTCATCATCCGAATCATGGTCGGAGATGCCTAACTGAGTATGCCATGACTGTATGATCTGATCCACATCTCCGCATGCAGCTCTGGCATCGTCTGGCAGCTCATCCCTCATCTGCAAGATTGGGTCTACAGCCCGTATCATCTTACCCATCCACTGCACATAACATTAACATTAGCGTACATTAACAAATTATACGGTACAAATAAATTTAGATAAAATGAAAAAATTACCAGATCGCCACACGTCCTATCTGGTGGTCGATCTGCTCTCCGGGAGGCACCACGGACGATGATAGGATGTGAGTAACTACCGAACCAATCAAGATAACGTGCATCACACTCGGAGGGGTCGCGACTACGTCTGAAGTCGCCAAGGAACAATCGGCATGATCTCGGAAATGTCCGCCAAGTCGATTCCGCTGTAGAAGCGGGGAACCTGACGTCGTACGTCGCTGCTGTCGCAGACCGCACCGCATGCTCTGGTGTCGGAATGTCAACCGGGATCACCTGAACATATCCTAACTGACGCAAGACCCGATCGGGCATATAAGGCTCTATGATATCCCGATAACGAATAAGACCCATCAATAAAGTCCTCGGGACATCCGCTGCTGGGTCAGGACCATAGGGTAACCACTCCACCTAAAGTTTAACACATTAATAATAATACATCTTAAAATTAAATAAATGGTGTAAAGTTTGATACCTCTGATGCAGTCATCTGATCTAGCCGTGCGCGGATGGAACGCAATCGTCCATCGCTCTTGTCCTCGCTCCGGACAACCCACATACCCGAACGTGGATGACCCTCGTCGATAATCTTCCGCTCACGATGCGGGCGGAATGCAGGAAAGTACTCGTATATCCACGCCTGCAGCAGCGTAAGACAACCTGCAATCCCAGAACAATCCGCACGGCTAGCTATCCCAAGCTGCCGGTACAAGTATGCCAACGTCGCTGACCCCCACGAGTACTCACGAACGGTCTCCGGGTCCCTAGCCTCCAGTAGATCGCGTGGTCTGATCCGACAACCACTCTTGTCGACAAACAAGACGGCTCCGAGCATCAAGAATAGGTACGCCGTCAACTGTGTATCATCGGCCCGCGGAGGTCGTGCCCGTCTGCATAGGTCCTCAAGGGAGTCGATGCCGACACCACCACCACTCCATAAAGCTGTATCTCTCGCCAGACCATCAGGTGTGACACCAAGCAACTCTGCCACATAACACCTCAGCTCAGACGTCGACCCCTGAGCACTAACCAGACGACCATCCACAGGAAGTCGCAGGATCTGGAAAACATCGTGAAGCATGATCGTCATCTCTCCGAAAGGCATGTGGAAAGTGTTGGTGTCAGGCTGCCACCGCTCCACAAACGCCGAAATCAAAGGCATGTCGAGATAAGGGAACATGTTGTACGGTAAGTGCCCCAAATGCGTGGCACTAATCTCCTCTCTGATATCAGCACTCAGTGTAGACCGCCAACCCTGTAGTGCTGTACAGGCTCTGTGCCGATTCTGGCACTTCAGAACCTTCCGATCCTCTCCGTCCCAGATCCGTCTAGCAATGTGACCCCAGAAACTAGGAATGACGCTCCCATCTAAAGGACCACCAGGCGTCATACTGCTCACGATCCAAGAATCGTCCTGGACCCTCTTCTTCTTCTGAGCGCGGGGATCAACAGTGCACGAGCTCGAATCCCCGGCCGTAAACCTCCCACCCCTACCCTTCCGCACCATCCATCCGGCGGAAGTAGAAGTACCCGCTCGACCACGTCCTCCGCTATAATCCCCCTGCCTCTCCACCTCCGGCCGCACATCATACGGGCCATCATCGTCGCTCTCGTCGTCGAAACTATCCACATGCTCATCATCGAAGGAATCATCCTCCTCCTCACGACGACGTAATGCCTCCCTCTCCCTCCTGACCGAAGCAGATATCCCCCGTCTACGTGGATGACGCGGTGCTGAATCATCCTCTAAAGAACGGAAGGCGTGTAATGGTATCGACTTGCCTCTCCCTCCACTGTGACCCGATGACTATTTATTGAAATTTTAAATACAAATTTGTTAAATTTGTTAAACTAAATTATCATATTTATCAAAATTGTTAAACTAAATCAAAATTTGTTAAACTTAATTATCAAAATTGTTAAACTAAATCAAAATTTGTTAAACTAAATTAAAACAATTGTTAAACTAAATCAAAATTTGTTAAAACTAAATATCACAAATGTTAAACTTAATAAGAATTTGTTAAATTAATTTTTTTGATTTATCACTATTTATTAAAGTAATTATGATATTTATTAATTAAAAAAACAAAAAAGGAGGAGGCGTCTGCGACAGACGCCTCCCGCAAGGTGGAGGCGTCTGTCGCAGACGCCTCCTCCTACGGGGAGACGTCTTCCGCAGACGTCTCCCGCTTCGGGTCGGCGTCCGAGGGAGACGCCCCCCGCATGGGGCGGGCGTCCGAGGAAGCCGCTCCCCCTATGGGGGAGCGGCTTCCTCGGACGCCCGCCCCATGCGGGGGGCGTCTCCCTCGGACGCCGACGCATTTTTTTTTTTTTTTTAAAAAAACAAATAAATAACGTAATGTTACCTCATACGGGTACACCGGGGGAACTGCTGGCTGCTTCCCTGGCCTCCGAGACATTCGTAATCTTGTGTAGTAGGTATAGGAAGAGAAAGTTTTGAAAAAAGAGTGAAATTGTGAGATATATAAGCAAAAATAGGAGGAAGGGCAATTTGGTAATTTCAAGGGGCGATTTAAGTAATTTTGGGACGATGTTTAGCAGTTCAGTATGATATTTTATCTAACTAATTATATTTCACGTCTCTATTATTTACTTTCTTTACACTAATCTTATTTCGAACAATACTAGTGTTAAAGTGTTATCCAACGAATGAAAGACCAACCAAGTATTAAAAAAAATCGAGAAATGATCTTGAACTTCACTCGTCATTAGTCATTACCCAATAAAAAAGTAGATAAAACAAGTAAAATTCGACAAAGAAGAGAAGCATCCAACAAGACCTTCCGATCTCGCTTCTCATCTCCGATCTCGAAAGGTACCAACCAACCAACCAACGCCACTCTCACTTCGGAAACTTCGGGTTCCATTTTGGATTCCAAGTCGATTTCCTCATCTTTTTTTCGTTGTGTTCTGGTGTTTGTTGTTTTGATTGTCAGATTTGAGTATTCTTATTTGAATACGGGTGTTGGTTGTGGAAGTTTAGTTCATACGGTAAAACTTCCTAAAATCTGTCAAGTCGCATAATCTTTTCCCGAGAATTTGATTCGTAACCTGAGAAGGAAGTGAATCCAAAATCAGGGATTTGAGAAGCTCAAAAACAGTACTTCTTAGTGATCACAGATTCAACTAATCGTGCGTGCTTTTGATTATCGGGTTTCAAAGCGCAAATTGGGGATCTCTCTTCACTGTCCCCTTGTTATGGGGTCAAGTTATCATCAATATGAGTTAAGGGAATGGGTCCGTAGGCGGATGGAGGGAGTGACCACACCTGAGTGACGTACCTTAGGAGTCGTTGCCCTAAACACAAAGGCATTGAGAAAATTTGGAATGTTGTGTAATTGACTTGAATCAACTACTTTTACTAAGTGTTAGCTAGGAAGGTGCACGACTAGATTGAAGACTTTGCCCCTCCAGTCGCATTATATTGCCATCATCGATAGAGACAAGGGACACGTGTTTGAATAAGAAACCAAGAGATACAAAACAAAAATGATGATATGAATAATTAGTTCCATGATCCAAGACTTTGTACCGTTCCATCTCAATAGGAAATCCAAGTTGCAGATGAATGGTGAATGACTTTTGGGATCCTCCAATTTGTGAAATGAGCTTGAAATGTAGTATGCAGATTAGGAAGGGTTGGGGCCACAATTTCATGAATATTCTCATAGTGGTAAAGAAGAAGAAAAAAACACATACATATTTGTATATTATTCAATATGGGGTATACTTTTCTCTTAATTTTTCAGAGTAGTACATAAGTACTAACCTACAAATTTTCCTACTTCGTTGTTGCAATATGTACATGAGTACATAAGTATTTTCTTTATCTTGAATTGGTCCTTCTCTTAAACAGAAAAAAATATGTCAATGCGTTTGTTCTCCTGACTTAGAACTCCTACAAAAGTACACCGTCTTTGTATGTGAAGTTAGACAATATCAAGATTTGTTGATGGTAGTTCTCATTTATCTTCAATCCTTGTTTCTTTTCTCAAAGATGGGAAATGTTCACACTAACAAACACAAGTATTCATGTACATATGTCACGACTAAAATGATTGGATGTTGCAGATGGATGTGAAGAATGTATCAATTCCTCAGATTGCCGTACTTGGTGCTGGGATATTTGTTCGTACACAGTACATTCCTAGATTAAAAGAGTTGGTCGATTGTGTAATACTTAAAGCAATATGGAGCCGAAGTGAGGTGTGCTATTATATCCTCCAATTCTGAAATTTTGATTGGTATTGAAATTAGGAATAAAGCTCCTAAAGCTTTTGATTGGTATTTTGAAATTTTGTAACGTCAAATAGCTGAAAGCAGTGCATATACAAGTTTCTAATAAGTAACTTTAAAGGCTAAATAAACTGGGTGTTTTTATTAAGTGAACTGCCGTTCTGAAGTTTGTTCTGTGAACACTAGGAATCAGCAACAGCTGCGGCAGAACTTGCACGTGAATTTTTCCCAAATGTGGAGTGTAAATGGGGTGATGCAGGCTTCGAGGAAATTATTAATGATGACTCTATTCATGGAGTTGCAGTTGTTCTTGCTGGACAAGCACAGGTTTGAGTATAGCTCCTTCAATAATCGATAAGTATTTTCATTGCTGAGAAAAGAAGTCTTTTTTCCAAGTGTTGCCGATATTTGCGCATTTCATACTTCTCAGATCTTGAAGTAAGGCTATATTTTTCTAGGGTTATATATGTGTCAATGTATGTCCATTTCCATTGTGTCAAAGATTAAATTGTTTTTTTGACATTTGGAGCATCATGGACTATATCAAAGAGCTATTTAAACGATATGCATTTCTTTTATTGTGGAATCGCAGATGGTCAGTTGCATTTGTATCATTTGGGTCAATTGGAAACAACCTCATTGTTTTACAGTAGTAGGGTTGCGTACATCCGACCCCCCTTACCTCGCTTAGGCAGGAGCCTCTTCTGAGGCATTGGGGTTATGTTGATGTTGATGATGATGTATATATGTGTCAATGTAATTATCGCTTTTATTCCAAAATCTCTAAAAGAGGCGCTCCCTGGGGCAAGGCAAGAGGGAGCCTTTCCCCTTGCAGTAACAGAGATGATTGGCCCTTATAACGACTATCTGTTAAACAATAAATAAAAAGTGCGAACAATTTAATGACCATTCTAATTTAGGCCATTACAATTAGCAAGTAAAAAAAAAGTAAATCTTAGTTCCGTTGGAAATGGACAGCAAAGGTTAATTTATGATAAGACCGACTTAGTGCAAACTCACTACAAGATCGCATAATTGTGGACTCAGAAATACACATGAGTTACACTAGGCAAGAATAAAGTTTGAAATCTTTTCATCATTCAACTCATCCGAGTTCCTTCAAATATGCAATATTTTGCCCCTAATTGTGGCAATTTCTAAGATATACATTCTGTAGTAACTCTGTCAATTGTTCCCTTGTTTCGACCTCTGTCAATTGTTAATTTATTGTTACAAACAAGAGTAATTGTAAGCATATAAGACCCCACTACAAAGAGAGCACAAGTAAATCCAGAAAATTTTCAGTTTGCTTTTGCTGTTACCTGTTTGATCTTATATTTTGATTGTTACGTAATTTGTCCCATCTTTGTTTTGTTTGTGTAGCACTCACCAAATTGATCAAATTAAACTTTAGGTTGATATATCCTTGAAGTTGCTGAAGGCAGGAAAACATGTTATTCAAGGTACTTTTTTAAGTAATAGAGAAGAAATCACGTCAATTGTACTTTGACACACAGAATAGGGATTACAATTGCGACTTTGGCCAAGTTGCATAATGAGGTTCTGAAAGTAAATGAAAGATGTGATTTGTTGAGATGTTAATGACTTGATGTGATAGTTTGGCTTTCAAAACTCTTATTTATATTTTTCTGCTTTATGGCATGTTGGAATGGAAGAAAAACCTGCTGCTGCAAGTAAGTCATGTTCAAGCTTTCAATTCTTAATCTTCTGTTGAAAAATCTTCTTCAATCTAGCAATAAAGTCAGGAGAAAATGTTACCTCTATCTGATGCATACTCTAAATTACTGCAACTTCTGTCAGATGTCGTGGAGGCAGAAGCTGCATTGTCTTGCTACAACTCTTTTAAAGACAGTGCATGCAGATCTATCTGGGCTGTTGCAGAAAATTATCGATTTGAACCTGCTTTCGTGGAGGTACTGATTTGCAATTTTCTCATAAGTGCATTTGTTTACATTATGGAATGTGGTTTCTTTTCCAATTATAAGTGGTGAGTCTGACCAATTTACAGTCAAAGAAGATGATTAATGAGATCGGGGATATGATGAATGTCCAAGTTATTGTTGAAGGATCAATGAACAGCTCTAATCCCTATTTTTCAAGCTCTTGGCGTCGAAATTTTACAGTAAGGATCCATTAATTTTGTGAAGTACTTGCATTCTCAGTTCTGATATCTCATGTTATCTCAAACCTGGAAAACATTGGTCAATCCACATATTGCAATAGTTCTATTTAGATTTGACTCTAGCAACTAGGCAATGTACTCTAGAAACAAATATTGCATTTTTCCCAATACAATTGACAATCTGTTTCACGGTACTGTATGTGGACATAATGGTTCTCACTCACTATGAGAAAATTAAACTTGCTTCCTTCTCCTTACGTGTTTGTCTTCTAATCAGAAGCCAGTGCCTTACACATTTTCTTTCTGTCATTCAATTACCAGCATAATACGGACCACCTAAAATTGTGTGATGTTTTTACAGGGTGGCTTCATTTTAGACATGGGAGTGCACTTTGTTGCAGGATTGAGAATGGTAAGCCGTGTCTGACAACGACTTACCTATAGCTGGAGAAGTTTGACTCTTTTGGTCTTATTTCCTCTACAATGATGCACATATTTTGCAATGGTTGTCTTCCTATGTAACCTTCTCACTGTCCAGTTAGATAAGCTACAGTCACAGATTCAAAATATACCGTTAGAATTAAGAGATCACGTATCTGTGTTCCTCATAATAATCTGGTACTATGGTCTGTCTCTACTACAGTACTTCGTCATACATAATAATGCAAATAAATGTAGAAAGGACCAAGACAGACTTTCTATCATGTATTCATGTTGTTAGACATAGTACACAACTACACATAGTAATATGAATGGTGAAACTGAAACCTTGAAGAAGAAAAAAGTAATAGAAGCTGAACTATTTGTAATCATGCAATACTCGTAGTATTATGAATGAAGAAACTTATATCTGAAAAAAATTATAGAAGCTGAACTATTTGTGGTCATGCATAAATTACAACTCGAATAGTATTTTCCGGTTTAATTGTTAATTTGGTGAACAGTATTCCACACAAATGATGATATCAAGAACCTGTTAACTAGGACAAATTATAAAATGGTCGCGTTGTCACAGTGTTATTGTTCATTCTATCTTTGTTATCAGTTAGTGTTAATTCTGTTATTACAATTTACAAGGCAGCATTTAGCGAGGGATATTTTTGGTAAGTTTTGAACAGGAAGCATCCTGACCTTAGATGGTATAATTTTCTCAAATCTTTGAACAGGTAATTGGCTGTGAGATAGAAACAGTGTCTGCCATTTCTCGTCATGTAGATGAAACACTACCTCCTCCTGACAACCTATGTGCACTCTTGTAAGTCATGCCATTTTAACATCTTGAAGAAGAGCTAAGATTTCATTCCGCTTTTCCATCATTCTTATAATACCATGTGATTTGCCTTATATTCTGTATACCCTACCTTTTCTTTATTAAGATAACTCCAATTATCAATTGTATAATTATTCTCTTTATTTCATCAGATAATATAATAATCTTAAACATGCACCCCTACAACATGTGATCACATTATTTTATTATTACTTATATGAATGTAAGCTACATTCTTGAGTGAATTTGTAATGTATAATTCTATCTGTTTGCCTACATGACTACACCTTTTGGACTACAAGGCTATACATGAATAACTACTTTTGTTTAATAATCAAACATTTGTAATCATGTGTTGACAATTTAATATTGTAAATACGTACTTATTTAACATGTGTATTTTTTCCGCACCATGTATGATGCCATGACAATTATATATCTAGATACTTTATATACTGAAATAAGGTGTTATTGTATTAACTTATGGGTCCACATTGTAGTTTGCATGTATTCGTTAGTTTGTTATATTGGTTGATATGGTTAATTATAATTAACGTTACCTATGATGGATATTATACTTCTTTGGTATGTATGCATGTACATGTGTACAATTGTCACCATACCTGAAGTTGGTTACAACTTACAACGGCTCACGATTACCATAAAGATTACGACTAATACATGAGAGCTATTATATATTTATAAAAAACCCATAGTCTTATGTATGGTAATAAATATTTTAAAGGTAAATTCATATATAAGCATTTAATTTATATATTTTGCATGGATTGATAAAATAAAACGCTAGGAGTGAATTCAAGAATATTACGAAAAACTCAAATTTGATAAACATAGGTATAAGGTGTAAATGTTTAACGTCCTACTTTCTTTCAAATGACTAGACCTTTAACATTCACATTTTTCCAAAGTCAAAGTTATTAGATATCCTGTAAATCTTGAGATATTTTAGATTTTTTTTCCAACAACTCATGTGCTGCCAATGCATATGGTTGTGTCAACAAGTTAAATTCATTAAGTTGTATCAACACCACATGAGCTATGTGTCAACCACTTGAATTTAAAGAATTGGTGTTTAGTGTTGACATAACACCACTTATGTGTCAAGTAATGAGACAGTTTGTTGACACCTCAATTATGATTAAATGAAATTTCTTATAAATAGAGAGGTGAAGATATGAGGAAAATTCATGTTGAGGAAAAAATAGATAGATAGATAGAGAGAGTTACTTCCTTGTTTCTCTACAAATCCCTATGTATGTGAAATTTGATGCTTAAATTTTATTTTATACTTATAAATGATGATGCCATTTAATTAGTCATTTTAGGATATAATCTCTAGTTAAATAATAGTAGTTTTTGAGGAGGAGAAGAAAAATGCAATATCATATAGTAAAATATATTTATTTAAAGAGATTTATATAGATGCATTTTGAGCTAAAACTCGATCTGTTATCGAAAATAAAGTTGGCATGCCTAGAACGAAAAACTACCTAACAAGAGATATTTATCTTTGTGTCTTGACCTTCTCTCAATTTCTTTCACTCAACTCATGAATTCTACTCTCATCTCTACCTCTCTATTTATAAGAAGTCTCATCCAAATTCCTTTCCAACACTAAATACGTGAGCTTAACAAACTATATCATCATTTGACACGTAAGTGGTGTTATGCCAACGCTACACTTCTTTAAATTCAACTCGTTGACACATAACTCATGTGGTGTCAATATTACAACTTAATTGATTAAGTTGTTGACACATCAAGGTTCACGTATGGCATAGGCGCGTGGGTGACCTTTTTATTATTATTATTTAATCAAAATTTTCATTCTTAATTAAAAAATAGGAAAAATACAGCTAAAATACAAATAAATTATAGAAGAAAACCTTACATGTTTGGAATTAAAAAAGACACCTAGATCACCGACTATAGTCTCACTAGGTACCCCTTCTACCCACTCAAACACTTAGGCATTTTATTTTATTAATTGTAGAGTTAATAATACAATTAAGAATACACAAAAATTACAATACAAATGCCCTGGTCATTCCATTGGACACATTGTTCTAAAGTCCAGTTAGGAACTTCAGTGTCGTCGTAGTTGTTTGGATCATCAACGTAGACATCCTCCTCTTCGGTTTCTTCATCTTCGGTTGGACTGAAGTCTTCATCGACATCCCGGGGTGCTTAAGAACTCGATGCACCGAGATCTCCATAAGTATAACTAGTCTTCATCGACATCCCGGGGTGCTTAAGATGTCTTCATCTAATCATTCACTTAAGAAAAGTGTAGTTAAAGGCGTCAAGTCTCTTGAAATCGTGGATCGACGAGCCCGTCTTCGTGAAGATGAAAGTCCTAAGGCAGCTTCCTCCACCTTAGCCCACGTTAGATCCTCCCCAGCGAATACTGGATCCTCAGATTCTACTAACCAATGATGATTCTCCAAAAAGGTCGTAGTCCACCCTGATAAGATCTAAGAAACTGGGACATTTCATTCTTGTTTCGAATCTTTGCTGCAACTTCTGGTTGTAGTTCACAAAGACCAAATCATTCAACATCTTCATCGCCAATTTGTTTCTTCTCTTACTGTGCAATTGCTCAAACACACTTCAGTTACGCTCGCAACCGGAAGCCAAGCATGTCAGGCTCAGAACCTTCATTGTCAATCTCTGCAATGTCTCGTCCTTCATGTCTGCCATGTACGCACGCCACCAATCAATCATTCTTCTTTCGGTGCGTTGTCTCATTACAATGTCTCTCCCGAACATTCCAAGTTGAGACATATAACGATCCAGCTAGGTCGAACACATGTCTTGACCTTCACGGGACCGAACGAGGCTTAAATGACGTCTAAGAAGCCCAACATGTGCTCGTTAATGCTTGTGGTTCGTTCATCTACCGGAATTGAGTAGAAGGTCCCCGAGTTAAGTAGAAATCCCGTAGAGTGTAGAGGAGAGCTCGTCATTCTTCCTTCACCCCATCTTTTGTCAACGCAGTCGATGATCTTTTGATATTGGCTTGGGTTACCCCCAAAGTCTCAGATGATGGTTTCTTGGCCTTCTCCATTGCGTCGTAGAGATAACTCATTGTTGATTTCTTGTCACCATCCACCAACCTTAGAACATTGACCATTGGTTTTGAAACTTTAAGTCCTTTCACAACATTGGCCCAGAAGCGTTGTTGAAAAATGATTTCGGCCACTTGGGCGGAGGTTTTCTTCAACCTCTTATTCTTCATCCACATAGCATTAGGGTCGTTGTAGTCGGTGGATACAACGAAAGCTCTAAGCTGGTACTTCTTGAAATATAGCATCTGCAATGTCAAGAAAGCCTTAGCAAATTGGGTGATCGTAAAAACATGGTTCATGTCAGACAATACACTAAAAAATTGATTAAACTCCTATCGGACCTATTGGTCCATGCATTCGTCATTATTGTGCATCCATATAACTTCTAATCTTTCCTATATGAATCTAGAAAACCTCTAGTATATTCAATTTCTGTCCTTAGGTATGTATCACTAACTTCGTAATAAGTGATGGGTTTTAGGCCAGAACCATGTGTGGAGGTAACGACGATGACTTCCTTGATTCAGGTGTAGTTACAGCGTTGAAAGAAATTTCACATCTATAAAAAAATTAGCCCAGTTTTTATTATTTGTTTTACGGTCTTCTTTTTAAAATGTTGTTCAATTGTGGTTTGTTGGGTCCGGTGAACGACATCTTGAGATCATCCACAAAATCGATATATTGGTCTCCAATTACTTTGCTTTTTCCTTCTTCGAGGAGCCAAAGGGGGCTGGGATGTTGGGGTCAAACAGGAACTGGTACTTGAACTGTGTGTTCCTATATCATCTCCTAAATCTAGAAATCATCTAAACATGCATTTTGATTAATTTGATTTCTACTATTAGTTGACATGTAAGTGACTTTTTCGGCTCTTAAAGTGTTGGGTATTTTATCACAAGGTCGGACCTTACAGCCCGCCCGGCGTGTGGGCGATATGTTGTTTCTGGCGAGCAATACCACCATTAGTGACTTTACTGCATAATTCACAAACTAATGATTTTTTTTCCAAATAAGCTTTAGTAGTAGGCAGATTTCCATCCGGGATCATTATTTCTACTGGGTCTTAAGTGGTCGTAATTTTCATGAGTCATTGGCAAATTCGTTCAAGGTACATATGTCATTATCTAATATTCTAAATTACAAAATTAAAATTAAGCTGCAAGAAAGAGTTAGAAAGTGTGCACTTGTTTATCGAAATAAAGAAGTTGAACGCCGGAATTGGAGATTTTGGAAAGTTCACTTAAGGGAATGAGAAATGAGGATGAGAGAGGTGTGAAGAGTAGAAACGTAGAATAAAATTTGGGGGGGGGGGGTATAGGAATGGACGAGGTTTTGTTATAAAATAAAAAAACTAGTCGTTGCAACGACTAGGTCGCATATGCGACCGCACACAAATGTGTGTATGCGACCACCCGATCAGGTGGTCACCTAGGGGACTGCCTACCTGAACATTGTGACACATAACCTCATGCATTGACAACACACGAGTTGTTTGAAAATTTGCCAAAAATATCTAAAGATTTAGAGGAATATCTATTAAGTTTGGAAAGATATTAAATGTCTAGTCATCAGAAAGAAAGGACATTACAAAATGTGTATGATTTGCATAAATTATGATCACATTTGCTAATTTTAGGAATAAATAACAAAAAATTAGATATTATTTAGTTCATAATACATATAGTGTGCAAGTATTTGCGCATTAGATGAGCAAATGAGGAGATGACCAATATTTGCCTAAATTTGTGATCATTCCATTCATTTTTTCCTTTTTATTTGTATTCTCATAATTTGCCTTTTTATTTATCTCTTTCCTATATAGTATCATTTTATATGTTAAACAATATTCTTCCATCACATGCATGTGATTGGTATTCTATTTTTTCAACAAAAAAATCATCTTGATGCTTGGACAATCCTTGATTGAATTATAGTTGATCTTTTCCAGCCAACTGGAGAATGGCTGTGCTGGGGTCTTTGTGATGACAGTATCTTCAAGATCACCAAGGGTATGTATAACAGTGTTGACATTCTACTAGGTTCAATTTTGTAGAGGTCTAACCTATATGAAATTTGTGAAAAATGCCTCCTGCACCTGCACATATCCGTACGCACATATATGGCTATATATTATTGTAGTGTGTGCGTCTGTGTGATGTGCTAGTATGTGATCGTGTGAGCTTGTATTTAATGTATTATAATGCAAAGGACAAATCAGTTTCTTCTATGTCTAGTAGTTGAAGTTTGCTCTCTCTTGATTTTTTGTTCATCCTGTTGTCGTAAGATATTTTGGCGAGTTGTTGGATCAAAGGGCACGCTGCAGATAGAGCGAGGAAATAAGAATGGACGTCATGGATACTCGGTATGAGGCTGCATATTTCTTTTATAAGTCCACTATTCAACTAAAAATGATTAGTATTTTGGTTCACGTTTGATGTGGGGAAAAAACCTGTAAAGAATCTCGCCAGATCTTATTGAGTATGAAGTAAATTGCTTGCCAAAATCTAATGATTTACTGTACCTTTCAGGTATTGTTGTGGATGGAGGACGGAAATTGTCGGACCACATTCTATCCATTTTGTGGTGTCAATGAAGAATTAAAGGCATTTTTTAGTGACATATCACGGGCCAAATTAGAGGTAAGTTCATCCATTAATATAATTATGATTTCAATAATGTTATTTATGTATATTGAGTCTCACTTCAACAAAAGTCCAGAATCTTAACATCAAAATCATCCAAGAGCTTAACAGCCTTCCATTGATTTTAGAGTCTCAAATAAGAAACCAAGCTAAGATCATTATGTCGCACTAAATTTATAATTATGAAAATATGTAGGCTGGTTTTTGAGTTATCTTAAACCATATTAGTTTTTGTTTTCAATGACACCAACTCAAATGCAAGTTTTCTGCTTTCATGGTTTACACTGTTTCCTTCTTTGAAGGGAGAAAAGTTTGAAGCCGAACCTCGTAGTTCATTCTCCGAGGGTGCTCGAGATGTTGCTGTTCTGGAAGCAATGCTAGAATCAAGTATGAATCAGGGAAAACAAGTTCATGTCAAAAAATTCTGATGCAAGTCCCATGATGATGGTCGTTTGCCTGGTGAGATTCTTTGTTGAATTGATGCTAACTTTATATGTTCTGTGGGGAGAAATTCCAATTTTCAATCATCTTCACCTGTGGCAGCAAAATGATTGCACATATCGTCTTGAATCTTCACTCACCTGTGGCATTCAATGCTTATTCTTTTCTACATCATTGCTCTCATAATCTTCAAGAATAAATTTAGATAAAATTCCTTATGAATAATGATTGTTTTGCTTATGTACAAACTCCATTGTGTTGTCTTCACCGGTACCATGACTGGGCTCCTATTGCCTTTTTTAACTGATCAATAAGAAAGGACTTCTTGCCATGAGTGACTACCTTTTGATTGTGTTATGTTCGAGAATCAACAAAGAAAAATTATGCATCTTGTCATGTTAGACTTGTACATATTTACATCATGAATTTGGTGTAAAGGTCATTATTTTCAATGAATAACTAAGATGTTGTCAATCGCATTAACAATAGTTTATGGAATTATATGATATCCCCAAGGAATGATCCTTGTTACTTCATCAGCCAATTAGTGCCCAACTGTTGAAATTAAAGGTCGATGTTGGCTCGGCTTGACCACTCGCAGAATCCTTAACACGTCGAAGTCGGACGGACCAGTGAAAGAGTGGTGTCCACCGGCAAACGGTGAAGAAGCACGCATGAACCTATGGAGAACAACAATTGGAAATGGTCACTATTGTCTAGTTATTCCATGATGATTTATTGATGTTCTTCAGACCCAAGTTGAGTGTACCTTTAACGTTCCTCCATTTGCTTTTTCATACTATTATTTCGGGGTCTTATGCACAAAGAAATTAAGGGAAAAGAAAATTATATTTCTTCGGACTAGATTATTTCAGATCATTTTTATGGAAAAATATATTTTTTCCTTTTGTTTTAATGTCATCTCTTACGAAAAAAGTTAAAGTGCTATAAAAGGGGGAAAATGCGTATAAACTTGTCAAATAACTTAACTATATTGTTAGAAAATAATTCAATATTGTAGGATTTGTAAGCATTTTTCTAGGTTATAAGTTGAAGTGTATTACTCTCATCCTCAATTTGTTTTAAGTTGCATACTCATACTCCAACATGATATCATAATCTAAAAGGTATAACGACCGACTTAACACATTCAATTATGTTGTTCACGCGTATACAAGAACAAAAAATAATGTCGATTATGTGTAGGGGAATGTTAGAGAATAGTTTTACATTTAATGATTTGTGTATTTTCCTGTGATACAAGTTGAAGGGTTACTTTACTCGTCACTTTTTCTTTTGAGTTAGATACTCACATTTCACATATATAATATGTAAAATTTAACAACATAAACATTGAAACCACTTTTGAAAACCAAAAATACAAATTACATGATTATTTTTAATAATTATAATAATATATAACAGAATACTCAAACCATACTATATACTAGAAGTTACTCATAATAGTATTAAATCATAGGCAAATAATTTAAGTTTTTAATTACACAGAGCCAATAAGTTATTCTTCTTCACGATCTTTAGAACTTATGAAAGGTAATATATACACTTAAGAAGAAGCTCGGGGATTCAAAATATGGAAGGTTTATTATCATGTTTTTTTGTAAGGAAATAAGTTAAGGTTGATTATCATGTTATGTTACAAAAAATTAGTTGGTAATAGGTCCAACAAATATAACTTAGTAAGACATGTTGAGGTGATTTTGGTGTTGTTTATTAGCTGATAATCTTCTTAATGTCCTTTTGTTTTTGACTTTGTGGTGTAAGTGCCCAAATTGGTGTGGTACTTCGAGAGAAAATGTTTGACCCGGAATTGTTAGTTAAATAAATTATATTTGAATATGTTGGCTAGATTTCGACAAACATGATTTTGGTGTAGGTTATAAGTAGATAATCTTCTTCTTAATGTCCTTTTCTTGCTGACTTGGTGGTGCAAGTGCCCAAATTTGTGCGGTACGTCAAGTAAAATGTGTGAACCGGAATTATTAGTTAAATAAATAATATATAAATTTGTTGGCTAGATTTTGAAAAACTTGGGGCCGTTTGGATGCAACTCCCAGCAACTGCTATTGCTCTGGAAGTTGCTACAGTATCAGCGCTACATCCAAACATGTCGTGGGAGTTGAAAATCTTAGCTCAAAGCGTGGATTTCAAGGCAGCAATTTGTATAGCAAAGAGAAACTGAGGGTGAGCTTCTGACAACTCCTCAATTTGTTCAATTTTTGTGACGATTTTATCCTCGTTTCTTTTCAGCATATACCTACATAAACTTTTATTTAATCAAAGTCTAGAGGTAATTTGGGAACTCCTAGAAGTCTTCTGTCCATCCAAATAACTCTCAATCTCTGAGAAAAAAACTGTTCTTGGATCCACATTCTCAGAAACTCATATCTAGGAGTTTCATCCAAACGCACCATTGGTTTGAAACTGATCCAAAATCTCAACCTTGATAAAATAATTAACCAATTGTAGTCATATTAATCATTGTATAATCCCTGTCAAGATAGAACCTAATATCTAAAGATGTGGTGAATTTACACGGATCCAATATATATCAACCGTTTATTCCATCCAACCAACAAACCAATACTCTAACCAAGTGGGATGACACTCGTCTATTACAAACTAAAGCCAGTAGACTATTCGTCTATTTGTATTTTGGTAAGAGTTAAGTGTGGCTACATAACTCTTTTATTAATGCTATAAAAAAAACTACTAGTGTGGTGCTTGATTCTCGTTAGGTTGATCAATTACAACCAAACTTTGAATTAAAATCTCTTGGCTGTTATTTATTTCAAATTCAATTTTGACCTAAAACAAGCTTCAAAGGGACTTTTAGATCATATATATGCACTACATACAGACATGTAATAACACGACCACTTTCATTCCAGGGATCAACACTTACATGTAATACCTTGTGCACTTTCATATTTGAAGTGCAATTGCATCGAATTGTTCCTCGACTCAGTGAGATCAACACCTAGATTGTGGAAGAGTGATGCGATTTCTTGAGAACTGCAAATGACAAATAATACAAAGTCATTACAGAAACACTACGTAGTCTATATATCAACATGATTGCATCAACTAAACGAGAACACATACACTTAATTCTAGAAAAGACACATGATTTGGCTGGAGTTATAACAACGCGTCGTAACACAAACAACAACGATCAGAAACTATTAGCCCAATTACAAGATCCATAGTTGGATTCGGTTGTTAGATTGATATTTTAAAAAAAGAAATTTTGCAAAGTAACATAAGAAAATACATGAAATTCTTTCAAGTCCTTGAATTTCATTTTTCTTCAAAATATTTATTTAATATTATAGTTAGCTACATAAACTAAATTAAATCTTTCACTTTTCGTTTATGTACCTAACAAGCCACCTGGTCAAAACTCATTTTTGGACGATTTGTAGAGTACTCCAAGAAAATTCATAATTTTTTTGTCAAATCCATTTTTTGGACATATTGCAGAGTGACCCAAGACAAAACACAATATTTTATCAAAATTCGTAAACTTTTTGAATAAATGTGTGTTTTGACTAGGTTTTGTTTGTTAAGTATATAAGGAAAAAATAAAGTTTATATTGTAAACAAAATGTGTAACCACCTTTAGATTTTCAAGGATTATAATATTTTTTTCTTGAAATGTCTTGGAGTAGTTCGCAAATTGTCCAAAAATGTATTTTTGCCTAAGTGTTTGCGAAGTATATAAAAGAAAAGTAAAAAAATTAATCTAATTTGTGTAACACTCATAATATTTGAATTGAGGTTTCAAAGAAAATTGAAATTAAGGACTCGAAAAAAATTCCTGAATTGTCTTGGGTTACCATGCAAAATATCTATTTTTTTAATATGAATATAACATATTATGTCACCGAAGTAGGTCCCACAACTCAATAAGTGTACCAAACTATTTTGGAAGAAATCAAGTGTACCTAAGCAAAATCCAAAAACTCAAGTGCAAATATCCAATATCAATCCTTTTTGAAATGCACCGAAACAAATAACCCATTGTTTAGATATTATTCTTCTTACTATCTTTTTCTTGCCAATTTGTTGTAGCAGCTCAAATGTCTTTTTCCTATAATTATTGGTGAAAAAGGATACTTAACTTATTGACTAGATTTTGACATGGATAATGCACTGCTGGGAAAAAAGCCATATACGTCGGATATACAGGGGTATATACGACGGATTTTTGCGGTCCAAGTGCTCGGCTATATACGACCGACGTCTATACAATGTATAGACGTCGGCTATATACGACCGACATCTATACAATGTATAGACGTCGGTTATATATGGTTGACGTCTATTATACCTTTAATTTACCAAAAAAATACAATACTGCCTATAACAGGCACTCAGTCTCTACATTAATCAAGCCCAGTAAGTACCCCAAGTGCCAATCTTTTGACCAATAATCGCGTACAACAAGCCCAAGTTGCCCAAGTGACCAAACTCGTTCGCATTTGTTTGTAGATGAGTGGTGGAGTACATGAACCACAACAGCAAAAAAAACTGGCCGATGTGGGACTAAATATATACGACCTATAGACGTCGGACTTATAGGGTGACTGGTGTCTATACATACAGTCGGATATATAGGATGATAGTTATATTGATGTAACTATTTTTAAATCAATCCAAATAATTCACATTATTCTTATACAAAATAAATTCACAAATTCTTATACAAAATAAATCCAAAAAAATTACATTAATTCTTATACAAAATAAATCCACATAAATTCCTATACGAAATAAATCCCAAAAAATTGCATTAATTCTTATGAAAAATAAATCCACATAAATTCTTATACGTAATAAATCTCAAACAATAAACAAAAAATATTTTTCTTATTTCAGGAAGTATAGACGTCGGTTATAATAAAAAAGCTGACGTTTATACAAACCTATAGACGTCGGATATCCAAACATCCGACGTCTAAACCTATAGACGTCGGATGTTTCGATATCCGACGTCTATTCTGTGGCGTCTATTTTGCATTCTGCACTAGTGATGGGTCGCAGACGTTCCAAATGGATGATATTCGCACACTAATTTACGTGAATGTGAGAAAAATCAAATGTGAAGGGAGAAAATATGACATGCAGAAGAGAAGTTGTTTGTGTTGTTGGATCACTTATGCTAATCGGGTTGTAGTCTGATGTCTATGTAAATTCATTACGTTATTTAGGTTCTAATTTTAATATCTATGAGCAATTAGTTCCCCAGTGACGGGTCTCTCATCGAGTTACTTATGCTATTAGGTTCTAGTTTTCATGTTCTAATTAGACATTTATTTTGGGCCTTTCATCGAGTCATTTTTTTATTTGTGTTCTGGTTTGGACGTCTCTAGACATTTAGTTCCCAAAGTATAGATGTTTCATCAGGTTACTCATATTGGGTTTCTTTTCATACCCATTTTTTTGTACTAACTACATATTTCATATGTTATGATTTTAGTTCAAGTTGTCGGATCTTTCGTCGAGTCATATTTTTACTTGTGTTCTACTTGGATGTCTTTAGTCATTTAGTTTTCAAAGTTCGCATATTTCGTATTACTTACTTATGCTAAGTACTTGAATATTGAGCTTCCTTGCATACCCATCATTTGTAGCAATTACCTTCTCGTTTTGGTCGTTGCTAGGGTCCAAAAACACTTTAATTGATGCTAATTACCTTTTAATGTTGGTGTTTTCCCGTAAGGATGCAATACCCAATACTTTATAAAAACTTGCTCGTAGTTATGGGATCTGATATTTTAATCGAAATGGGGTCTAATAATTACACATTTATATAGAAAAATGAGTCGACCAAAAAGTATCGAAATATAACGAAAATGGTAATCAAATGGATTCACTTGACGAGAGAATTCCAAATCAATATTTATATCATCTAGAAATCCTTTGTCGTTCTGTAGATATGTGATCCGGAAAAAAAAGTTGTGAGAGGTAACATATTAACAACAAATAGATGAGTTGAACCTAAACAATTTGGATAACAGTAAAAAACAAAAATCCTTTTGGTAGAAAATAATCTGACAACTCAAACAACTTATCTACTATTCTACTCCAACACATCCTAATACATTTAGGATTAGGGTATGAATAGTATATAAACAGAACAGTTGTGTCTCATTTCCTTTCGATAGACGTGGTCTTTACTCTGTATTGAATCAAAATATTAATTTTCATAAAATAATATTAAATCATTAAATCAATTACAGTCAAACTAATAATTGTATTCTCATTTCCATCACTGAATTGTTATTCGTCGCCGAAAACTACTTAAATCGTCCATACGAATTACCATTTTGTCATCTCTCATTTCTACTCATATATCTCGACATTTCACTCTCCTACCACCACTCTCTCTTCATCTTCCTCTCATTATCATAAAAAATAATGTTTCGGAGGTCAGGAAATGAGCCAATGGACGCCCCAGTATACTCGAATTTGGTAAAATGTCAAACTTCTTTTTAATAAAAAATAAAAAAAATATAGGGGGCATCCGTCGAAGCCGCCCCCATTCGAGTGGTGTCTGGCTTAGAAGCCCTTTTTTTAATAAAAAATTTAAAAATTATACAGTGTGTTATCACAAATTATTTCAGGTTTTGTTCCAATTTTTTTGGTATTAGTAGGGTGGATTACAGTGAGTTTTTTTTGTAAGTCAGAAAGTTTTATCAAATACCACCTCGACAGGTCGGTCGGGGGTCTCGCTCCCCGGAGAGCGAGCGACATTCCACCTCGCTGGTGAGGTTGCGGGGGTGGCAAGGGGGCAGCGAAATTTTTGGATCTTGAAATTGTTGGATGTGGAAATTTTTGAATCTTCATCACTTGCAAAAAAACTCATTGTCATCCACCCCGTTACCACTGAAATCTTGCAAAAGGAAACCTCAAATAATTTGAGATAACACACCGTATAAATTTAAGATTTTTTTTTGACGGACGTCTTAGACAGATGCCCCCTCCATGGGGGGAGTTTTACCCAGACGCCTCCCCCATGGGGGGCGTTTTACCCAGACGTCCGACTCTTTTTTTTGCTGGGCTTACTTTACTGAATTCAGACGTTTCGTCAGACATTTTTGTGGTGTTGGTACTGAGAAAATAAGGAAAACGTAGTTAGAAACCTTATTTTAAGAGACATGACAAAATGAGTATTAAATGAATTGTGAATGACAAATGGTAATTATTAGGGGGCAATATAAGTAGTTATCCGACGACGAATAGTAGTTCCCTTCGATAATCCAGATAGAACCTAACAATAAAAACTGCAATGAAATTTACATGGTCCAATGTAATACAACTTTTTAGATAATTGTTGCCTATTTCCCATAGTTTCATATTTATATTTATATTTTGATCTAACAAGTAAAATATTTTTGCAAACCTCCAGAAATTATGTCCATCAATTTGGTAAAATTGATTGAGTTAATTTAGAAGAAAAATAATTCAACTCAACACCGGAGTCAGAGTTGTCGACTCTGACTCGAACTCAAAACTTAACTCGAAAAAAGTTTGACTTTAACTTAGCTCGAAAATGAAGAATAAAAAATTCTTCCGACTTGGTTTAGTAAACGAGAGCCCGAACTCGAAAAAACCGAAACTCGACTCGAATGCTCGACTCGAATTTTTTATTGCTTAATTTATAATTATTTTTTATATTTAATAATAATATAAGTTAATAATTGAAGCTCGAAATTTTAATGACTTGTTTATATCTTATTTCCTAAGCTATAGCAAAAGCACATAATAATTGCTTCCTCGTGAGGACGAAAAATTCACAATATCGAGTTGACTAGACCATGTTGGGATCTGTTGATAACTTGACATGGGTTTATATTTTCAAGAAAAAAACTTGATATGGGTTTAAAGTTTAAACTATATCTCTCGTGAGTATATTTTTTGATTTTATCTCACTCCTAATTTAAATCTCAACCTCCTAGATTGTTAAGATTTCATTTATGGTCTTGAACTATCTGAAGACGAAGACAATAGATGTTCCAACTTAACTATCACCGCTTGTTTTGTCTTCTTCTATCGTACGTGCATTTATTGCTTGTACCGAAAAATTGAAATCCACCATGTTGGATTGGAATAAATTACCGAATAAATTACATACACGCACTACGAGATGGCCACTTATCGTGAATGAGTGGATAAAATTTCCTTATTCTCAGGAAGAGTTACTCAGTTAGTTGACAAATTAGTGAAACAATGCATATAACTTCGGAGAAAAGCATAATTAATGAGACAAATGATGTGATTTGGTACCCATGAAAAAATAACTTCTAGGTGATAGGTAGTTCAAAAAATTTAAAAATTCTAGAACTAGGTTTCTAGAAAGTGTTCTGTATATCAAAACGGGAAATGATAAACAGACGCGGTGCGTCCCAAACGCATCCCACGTGGTCAATCCATTCAGCTGTCCAGTCTGCAAAAATCACATATTAATTATTTATTTTTGTGCACGCTAAACTATGCAATATTTAGTTTCCACCTTATACATCTCTTCAAAGCCTTTCATTATTCCCCAAAACTCAATGTAGAGGTTGGTGATGAAGTCGTAGTGAAGTTGGTCGGCAAAAAGGAGGAGGAAGTGGTCGGCGTTGGAGCCCGTCCCGAGACCGAAGACTATTTTATTAGGAAGTGGTCAGCGAGGAGGAGGAGGAAGTGTGATTCTTTGTAGCTGATTTGGGTTATTGTGTGGTGTTTTGGGGGAAAGTTTGGTTTTTTAGACTGATTTAAAGTTTTTGGTTTTGTTTTGTATTGTATCAGTCTTGATTTTTTGGAACTGTGGTTTTTTATAGTTAATTTAGGTTTTTTGTATGTGGTTTTTTGGGGGGGATTTGGTTTTTGTGGCTGATTTGAAGTTTTTGGTTTTGTTATGTAATGAATCGATCTTAGTTTTTGGTGTTATTTTGGAATGTTTGCTTCTTTGTAGCTGATTTAAAGTGTTGTGGTGTTGGATTTTTTTTGGTTGTCTGTTTTGGTCTTTCAGTGTGGAATATCTTTCATGTATTTGTTTTTTTTTTGTCTTTTCGTTGAAAATATGCTTCTTGTTTTGGGCTTAGCGGGAAGATATTTTTTCTTGGTGGAATTAGGTTGAATTTTGTGAACAAACTCATATCTTAAAAATGACAGACCAGTAGGTTAAAATGAACAAACTCATATATTAAAAATGGCAAACTCACACCTTAAAAATAACACCAGTAGGTTATGGACAACCACATATCTTAAAAAGAGCACACCCAAATCTTAAAATGGACAAACCAGTAGGTTAACATAGACAAACTCATATCTTAAAAAGGACGCACCAGTAGGTAAAATAGACAAACTCATATCTTATAAATGCCGAACCCACACCATAAAATGGACGGACCGGTAAGTTAAAATGGACAAACTAATATCTTAAAAAGGGCACACCCAATGTTTTTCATTTTAACTTTGTATCTGAAGGTTGCATGGGGAAACCAAATGTTGCATTGGGAAACTAAAAAGTTACATGGGGAAACCAAATATTGTATTGAGAAACTAATGTTGTCTGAGGAAAGTAAAAGTTGCACATGACACAAAATAAACATGTTATTTAATTAATTTCAGAAAGTAAAAAACATTAGAATTTTGCTAATTGAACTACTGACTGCACTAACCATGTCAGGTGCATCCGGGAAGCCATCGTTCATGTATAACGACTCTATCAAAAATGAAAAATGATTTATGAATTTATTTTAACACATCCTTTAGGATGCCCCTGACGTGGAGGGACATGATTCATTTAAGGATGCTGCCAACGTAGAGTTATTTTGCAGCAATATTTAATTTACTGATAAATTGGTGACGTGACAATCTAGATGTCCATTTGTTTCCAATGCATGACAGATTGTGTTTCCAATGTATGACAGATTGTGTTTCCATTGTAGGACATGTTGTGTTTGTTGGATTTCATCTAATGCTTATGTGTATTTTTGTTTTAAAATTATACATGCAAGCAAGCAAAATCATTTTCATATTTTTCAACAATTTTATGTACATGACTTACTAATTGCATTTCAATATATATATATATATATATATATATATATATATATATATATATATATGTATATATATTAAATTCTATATAACACAATATATATATGATAATACATACAAGGTTGTCAAATCCTTTTAACCAATCGGAAGTCGGGTTGCGGCTCGAATTGCCTCAGAATTTCCTCCAAGTGTTCTCCAAACTCCAAGCAAGATTATGTAGGATCGTTATGGGTCGCCAAATCTAATCAATTTTAAGCTTGAATCCATACTTAAACAAACAAGATGTGCAACGGAAACAATTTAAACAAAGTAAGAAAAAGTAATGCAAACCACAATGAACACGGGTGTTTTATAGAGGTTCGTCCTCCCGCCTACTTCCTCTCTTGCAAGCTCCACTCGACTCCACGAGCTCCGCTCACGACTTCACTATCCGCTTCCCGTTCCGGGCCGACAGACTAATGCCTTTACACATCAAGCTAACAAACAATCCTCGCCTAGCTTGGACTCCTCATCTCACAATACAAGAAAGAACACTTCGGACTCCCACTGAAGTCTATACTCTTTTTGCCTTGGGATTTCACCAAGACTCTTGCTTCTTGACAAACAGTTTTGGAGTGGAAAAACGCTCTCTAATACTTGAGCACACTTTGAGTAGGATATATTAATGATCAAAGGTGTGGAATTTAGGCTTAGAGTGTAGTGTATGAGCTTTTGGGATTGTGAGACTTCTCTCTGATGTATAAGACAATTTTGTATAAGAGAGTTGTCTAAACAATGTGCTCAATCCTCTATTTATAAGCTCCTAAGGTGTTATAGACGTTGTGACAAAAGTAGTAGATGAATGTGTGAGAAACACAAAACAGAAAAGCATTGGTCACTTTCGGGTTAAGTTCGGTCGACCGAAACGAGTAAAACGGTCGACCGAATTCGGTCAAGAAATGGAGTCCAGACAGTTCCAGAAACAAATGGTCGACCAAACAAGGGGAGGTCGAACAAAAAAGATATAACTTAAGTGAACGGTCGAACTAAAATATGAGACGGTCGACCTATCAGGGAGATTTGGCAGTCCAGAAAAGTCCAGGAACATAACGAACGAACAAAAAGATTGGGTCGATCGACCGACAAAAACTGGCACTACGGGGTTGTCAAAATGTTTAAGTTCGGTCGACCGAAACTAGGTACACGGTCCACCGGTGGTCACTTTTAATCTTGGGGTATGGATAAAAATGTGAATATTGTTGGCTTTTTGGCCTTAATCTTATGTTTTGATGATTTAATCAACCGAATCTTAATTAGAGTAGCACACACTATGCATTGCATATATATTGTATTGTGCTAACCTCTACAGGTGATCAAGACTCAAGAAAGATGGAAATAAAGTCAAGACATGTAATTAAAGCTAAATCGAAGATATGTAATCTTGATTTCTTTTGAGTCTTAGGAACAAAGTGTAATTGAGCATACTTGAGCTAAAAACAACTTAATCACACACTAGGTTCCTTATAGAAGTCACACACGAAATTTCACATAATTTGGACTTCAATAGATCACCCAAACTTAGACCGGAAAACACCAAACCTGAACTGCAAAAGTCTGCCCACATTCGGTCGACCGCAACATGCCGTTCGGTCGACCGAATGATCAAATCTCTTGTTTGTGTTTTCACTGCCCTTATTCGGTCGACCGTGTTTTACCTTTCGGTCGACCGTAAGATCATATTTTCCCGACCGTTACTTTTGTCGTATATACCCAACGGTCGTATTCGTATTAAACCAAAAATACCCCAAATGTATTTCATGTATCGGTCGACCGAGGACCACGATCGGTCGACCGTTTGTCCATCTCTTGACAAAACCAAAGTGCCTGTCCATAGTCGGTCGACCGCCAAACTTGTTTCGGTCGACCGTTCTCACATTTGTTTGTCACCCCCAAAGTGTCTGGTCGAAATCGGTCGAACGAACCCTTTCTTGTGTTCTACCGATGACTTAAGTTTTCTTAAGTCGTAGAGTTGGGCGGTCGACCGTTGCTTAACCGGTCGACCGAATCTTGTGCATAACTGCCAAACGGTCGACCGTTCGTCCCGATTCGGTCGACCGATTACAGCCAGAATTGGGTCCTGTCTTTTCTGTTTTGTGTAATCACACTTCAACTCATACCCAATCAATCCCAACGGCTCTATTCTCTCTAATGCCTATATAAGGAGTTGTAAAACACATTTTAACACAACTCTCCCACTACAAACTTGTCTCAAACTTTAGAGAGAATCTCAAACACTCAAAGCTACAAACCTTCCACACTTAGTGATCATTTCTTATTCCTACTCAAGTGTGCTCAAGATTTAGAGAGTGTTGCTCCACTCAAGTTCTCATTTGTTGTCAAAAGAGTAAAGGCTCCGGTGAAAGCCCGAAACATCCTTCTCGGATTGTGAGAAGAAGATTCCAAGCTCGGCGAGGGTTGTTCGCGAGTTTGACGGTTGTAAAGGCGTTCTCTCCCGGCCCGGAACGGGGAGTGGTTAGTGAAGTCGTGAGCGGAGCTCGGTGATCCGAGCGGAGCTTGCAAGAGAGGACTAGGACCCGGGTGGGGTGCCGAACCTCTATAAAAACGCCGAGTCGATTTGTGGTTTGCATATTCCGACACTTGCTTGTTTTAGTTTAAATTCCGCTGCATTTACTTGATTGTCTAAACAAGTAGGTAATTAGGTGATTAGCCTTGATTGTGGACCCATAAACCCACACGATCCTACAAATATGACTGTTGGTATAATACGACAAGTCTAACGATCAAATGACACATGTAGACGGTCAAACAAAATATTCAAAACGGTCGACCGGTTTAACACTATTGGCTAACTGATTAACTGATTCGGTCGACCGATCTTGCTCAAACAGTTCAGGTTTAGGTTTAGTGATTTCCGGTCTAAGTTTGGGTGACCTATTGAAGTCCAAATGATCTGAGATATTGTGTGTGACTTCTATAAAGAACCTAGTGTGAGTAGTTATTAACTCTAGTATGCTCAAGTGCACAAAGTTTCTAAGACTCAAAAGAAATACAAAATTACTTGTCTTTAATAACTTGATTGCATGTCTTGACTTGAATTCATTTCTTTCTTGAGTCTTGATCACCTGTAGATGTTAGCACAAAGCAATATATATGTTATGTAATATGTGTGCTACTCTATATTGATTATTATTAAGATTAGAATTATTAAATCATCAAACACACGGATTAAAGTCTAAAAGCCAACAGATTAGAGAGATCAAAGCTAGTCAATTAATCTCTAATGGTAGGTTAGAATCTAGATAATAACTCATTTAATGCTCCAAATAACTTAATCTCCGGCACCTTAATTAATCTACGGAATTTTCGGATGGAAGATAAAGAAAATATGGAGGAGAGAATTTTGCATTCAATTTACAAAGCGAATGGAAGATGGACTTATTTATAGGGCATCATCAAACTCATAACATGTGTAAATCACTTACCAATGATCTCTTGTTAATCTCTCCTCTAAACAAATCATATTTTGACACATCATCATCTCATAACCTCATTTGACCAATGTGGATTAAATCCAGCCATTAATCAGCAAAATCTCTTATTAATATGTGCAAAAACGTAGGCAGCACGGTCGATCGAAAGTTTAGTCGGTCGACCGATTAGTTACCTCAATGATAATTTCGGTCGGACAAACACCAAACGGTCAACCGATTCTCTATCAGGAAAAGTCCCTTATAATTTCGGTTGAACCACGTTTCACGTCGGTCGACCATTCTCTTACCAAGAAAATTCCTAATAATTTCAGTCGAACTGTGCACCATCTGATCTCCATCCGGTCGACCGTTTTGAAGATTTCGGTCTACTATTTTGTCTTGTTTTTGCCTTCACAAATTATGGATTAATATCCAACAAAATTTGAGCTTTGAGGTTTTAACAAATTCATATGTTATAACATTGCAGATCACATTATATTATGTAATATATTATCACATAAAATGTCAAAACATTATACCACATAATATATACATCTCATACAAATTTATTCTATTCTAACCATGTCGTAATCACGACATATTAATTTGTTATTCTACCACATGCATTTCATTTTAATACATCATATAAAATACAAAATTATATTTCTTGTTTCCCAGTTTTGTGGTATGACCTATTGGATCTATGTTATGTTAGCAATGATGTAAAATATTTTATATCATAACTATAAACGGTATCTAGCTACACATTATAGTTACCCAAATAACAAAGATATATTGCTCGCTTGAACAAAACACGATCTATTTAGTGATACGTAATATTATCACTTGCCTCATGATATTGAGAATATTATACAAAGTAGAAATGTGTAATCTTTGTATTATATATTTTTTTTCTTGATCTCTTAAGTTAATTATAAATATGTAACTATACATAAGTTACATTGTGCATATTATAATTTTACTTTATCAATGAGCTCATTAATATCATCACTCAAGTTAAAAGTGACAATTATAATTTTTTGACATATCATTTTTTCCAGCATAAGTCATAAATAACTAACTAATATTTTTATCACTATATGCAATGATAGCTTTTGATAAGAGAATTATCATTCGTCGCCGGAAAACTACTTAAATCGTTCGTCTAATTACCATTTTGTCATTCATAATCCATTTAATACTCATTTCGTCACGTCTCTTAAACTAAGGTTTCTATCTAAGTTTTCCTCACTTTACCAATACCAACACCACGAAAATGTCTAGCGAAACGTCTGGATCCGATGAAGTAAGCCCACCAAAAAAATCTTCACGGGCGTCTTAACCAGACGCCGAATTTTTTTATGTTGTGTTATTTTAAATTATTTCAGGTTTCATTGCAAGATTTCGGTGGTGATGGTGTAGATTACAATGAGCTTTTTATAAGTCCACAAATATTTCCAACAATCAATGACACGAGTAAATGAGTGAAACAAGTTGTTATCGGAGCCGTGTTTTTTTTGGTAATATCATCCTCTACATAAAAAAATTAAAAACAAACTTGAAATAAATGGGAGATTTTACCATATTCGAGTGCACCGGGGCGTCCACTGGCTCATTTCCTGACCTCCGAGACATTGTTTTTTTATGATTATGAGAGGAAGATGAAGAGAGAGTGGTGGTAGGAGAGTGAAATGAAGAGATATATAATTAGAAATGAGAGAACGACAAAACGGTAATATGATTTAAGTACTTTTCCGGCGATGTTTAGCAATTCAGTTTGATAATTATCAAATTATATACTTCTCATGTGAAGATATATGTCTCATATCTTAGGATTCAAAGACACAATGAAAATATTAATGAAACAAACACAATTCCATAATATTTTCATTTATTAGGTCTATTCAATATATGAAAAAACACTTTCTATTTCATATACTCATGTTGTTAAATACTTGTAGAACTACAATATTGTTTAACCAACATGACAATCTTATCTCGGTAATTAATGTTTTATGTTAATTATCATGATGATGAATTACCTTTGATTTATGTAAACTATTATCTTTTAGAGCTTTACGGTTAAGAACCAAGAGCACATTCTTTAACACTTCCAAAAGATGAATACAATAATCAATAAATAAAATGTTCATACATTCAATTCATAATGAATGACATATAAAAGAATATTTTTAGAACACACATTCTTTTCTGTGTTTCCAATGCAAGACACATTGTGTGTCCCACACGGGACAGATATGTGAGCCCCATGAGGGAAAGATGTGTGTCATTTCTTTGCATTTAAAGTGTCCACTGACGAAGAAATCAATTGTCTATTACTTTATTGGAAATCATATTTTTAAATAATAATAATAATAATAATAATAATAATAATAATAATAATAAATGTAGACCGCATCACAGACGTACCATGTCCATCTATCAGGACTCTAAAAAAACATGCACCTAGAGTGATTTCCTCGCTTCCACTTTAAAATGAAGGAATATTATGAAAGAGTAGTTCTAGTCTTCTAGATTTCCTCTAGTTTCCTTTTGATGATTGGTTCGAACGAAGACTTAATTAAATTATGGAAGTACAATTTTGAAAATTTCATTATCTTATACTTGAAAGTTGGAATGACTTGCCTTATTTTCACTTTAAATTCCAAGAAAGTCACGAAACCTAAGTTCCAACATTTTCTTTCCCTTCTTACAAATCAATCGTACACTCTCTATAAAGATCTTCTCGTCCCATAAGACCATAAATAACAACGCCCCGGGCTACCCTGGGCGCCCTGCTCCCTCTCTCCGTAACGCCAGTTTCTCTCTCCACCACGTCAGCTTACCTCACCCACCCAAAAACCCCGTAACCACGCTCGGACTACCCCCACCCACCCTACACTCTCTTTTCACCACATCATTTCTTAATTAAACAATTTTAATTCTTACACAACATTTAACAAATTACATTTTACATAATTCTAATTACGTCTTCTAATTACTTTAACTCGAAAATATTTAATTTTTACTATTAAATCACGAAATTATTATTAAATATTATGAAACCACATTACATATTACATAAACTGAAATCCGAAATATTACATTCAAAGTTAACAAACGACAATACATATTACATAAACTGGACTTCGAAATAATACATTACAAATTGCGTTAAACTCATTTCCAAACTGCTCCTCATCCGTAGCGGTGTCATATATGCTCGATTAAATCGTCTTTCGGATCCAAATGATGATTCTTATCACAGTACACACGTGAATGCATAGTGCAAGTGTGACTACATGGTACACGCGTGATTGAATAGTAGAAGCGTAATTACATAGTGCACACGTGATTGAACAGTGATCCCACAATAATCAAAATTATCACCCCACGTTAATCAGATATACCCAATACATTATTAATTAACTCTAATAACAAATCCTTCACTAATCCCGGGCGCGCGACCTGTTAAGCATGGTCTAAATAGAAGAAAGAGAACCCACATGAACAGAAAGTACGGAAGCACAAAAATAGCAAGTGATGGTACCGATCCACAAAATACCCAGTGATTCTGTTCCTCTTCGCCTTCCCCACCGCACCACACGAGGCGTCCATTTCCATTTCCCCTCGCCTTCGCGACTCGGCTCGATTCTAGGGTTCGGGAGCTCCGGTGGCTCTTCTGGTGTGGTTTCGGTAAGCAAAAGTCGGAAAAAAATTCGAATTTTTGGGTGCTTTTGGGGGGGTGATTTGGGGGAGAATCGTTTTGGTTTTTTTGCACTTTTTTGGTTATTGTAGGTTTTGGATCGAAATTGGGTTTAAAGGTTTGAGTTTGTTTGGAACTTTGGTGTTTCGATATGTTAATTAGTGTTTGAATGATGTTTGAATCTTTTTTTGTTTGCTCGTAAATGTGAATTTAAGGTCAGAAATTGTGTTTCCATGGGTTGACGGGAGTTTTGGGAAGGCTGGAATTTGTTTTGGGAATTCGTAATTTTGATTGGTGAAGATTGTATATTCGATTGCAGTTCTGTTATCTTAATTTGTGAAACTAATTGTGAATCTTAGTTGAAACTTCTTTGCTTTCTCCCATTTTTTAGTTTTCTTGAGAAGTATTGCATGGTTGAGTTGCAGTTTTGTGCTTCTTACATTTGGTATTCGGGGGGGGGGGGGGGGGGGGGGGGGGGGGGGGGGGGGGGGGATCGTTCTATCTCGAATCAAAATTTCAGTTTGTGAGCAGCTTCGTTAAATTTATACATCTTTAACGGAAGTCATAAAGAAGTTCCTTAGTTCCATAATCATAAAGAAGTTCCTTAGTTTCATTAATTGACACATTCATGTCTTTGATTTTTGATTTTTTTTTTTGCTGCGGTCCGGTTAGGCAGAAGCTTCAATTTGACTTAAGGGATGGACATTCATTGAATAAGTTCACAAGCATTAGATTTTTACTTTTTAGAGCATGCATGCCATGGAACCCATTTTTGAAGGTGGACTAGGAGAGAACATGGATTTTGATCTTGATGCTGCTGGGTGCATGAATCTCACAGAAAATGATGTTAGTGATGAAGAAATAGAAGCAGGGGAGTTAGCTACTCGGATGTGGAAAGACCGTATCAAGTTCAAGAGGATTAAGGAAAGGGAGAAAATCAAAGCTCGTGAAGTTGAAGAGAAATCAAACCAAAAACATACTACTGAGCAGGCTCGTAGAAAGAAAATGTCTAGAGCTCAAGATGGGATCCTGAAGTACATGCTGAAGTTGATGGAAGTGTGCAATGCTCGTGGGTTTGTTTACGGTATCATACTTGACAAGGGGAAACCTGTAAGTGGCTCCTCGGATAACCTAAGAGCTTGGTGGAAGGAGAAGGTCAAATTTGACAAAGACGGACTTGCTGCCATAGAAAATTACGAGGCAGATGCATTTGCACAAGAAAATGGACCACGTAAAGATGGAAGTTTTCAGAATCTCATGGATCTACAAGATGCCACCTTAGGTTCCCTGTTGTCGTCACTGATGCAACATTGTTCCCCTCCTCAGAGAAAATATCCCTTGGAGAAGGGTATTCCACCACCGTGGTGGCCTTCGGGGAATGAGGATTGGTGGACAAAGCTTGGTCTTCCAAAAGGTCAGGCCTCTCCCTACAAAAAACCTCATGATCTAAAGAAGGTTTGGAAGGTTGGGGTACTGACAAGTGTCATCAAGCATATGTCTCCTAATATTGCAAAGATCAGGAATCACATACGCAAGTCTAAGTGCTTGCAGGATAAGATGAGTGCAAAAGAGACCTCTATTTGGTTAGGAGTGCTGAATAGAGAGGAAACATCAACGCGGTTAGGTTGTGAGAATGGACTATCCGATCTGACTGATATGCAACATAGTGCCACTAAAGACAGACGAGAGAATGTGACCAGCAATAACAGCGAATGTGGTGCTAATGCCCTTGTGGATGGTGGTGTTTCTGTGTCATCGGGGAGAGAAGGAAACAATGGAGCAAGAGAAAAGGAAGTTTACAATGAAAATGTGCTTCCAGCGCCAAGCGTGAGCGATCAGCGTGAAAATGTAACAATTGTAACCCAAGATGAAGGGCGTGTGAATGGGAGGCCAAGAAAGAAAAGGGTACATGAGACTTCCGTCAACGCCAAACAGCAAGCAGTGGCAACTCATAGTCAACATCCGCAATCATCAGGGAAAGGTCTTCCAGATATGAACAAATCTAATTTCCCACAGTTTGGACGTCACTTGCACAATAGGGACCAGTTGGGTAATCCGTATTTGAATCCAACATCACAGATGCAGGATGGAAATCATTACGTGTTGCCTGATCCTACCCTAAACAACTTACCAGATTTACATAATACCAACACCTGTGGTCAAAGCATGCATTTGGGTGACCATTCTTTACATTATTCAGGTTTTGGAAATGTTGAGGGTAACTCAGTCCCGTATGGAGTTTATTCTTCAGCTGGAAGATATGGTCCTCAAGTTGAGCATCAACTTGCTCTTCAAAGAGTAGACCATCAGATAATGCCGGATACCACTGGGGTTGAAATTGAGAATCAAGGTTCTTGGCATGCTGGTACAGAAAATGTTCAACAACTGGCTCTGGAAGAATTCAGCAGGCAAGACAAACTCGTTGACGGTCGCTACATTTCACCACTTGATAATCTTCCACCATATTATGGATTCCATAATAGCCCACTAGATCTCGGTCTTGATGACTTCAATTTGGACGACTTCTTGCAAGGAGATGAAATTATGGAGTATTTGGGAACTTAGCGCAGGTATTGATTGTGTGGTACGCTGGTGTAGCTCTTTCATGTTTTGATATATAAGAATCTCTTCTTATTTTTGTTTTTATAGTTCTCAATGGTTTCGATCCAGCCTTCCTTCACGATTCAATTGTCATGCTGAGCTTGCAGTTGTGCAATTTTATCAGCAAGGCTTTCATCATGGCAACTTCTGAGTAAGGTGGTTCTAAATTCTAATTATTGATGTTTATAGTATAGTTCATGAATAAATTCTTTCTTGTCTTGCTTTTCTCCCATGGCAAGTTGCCAATTTCTAGATTCATCGACAATTTTCTATCTGCTTCATGGTCTTTTTTTAGAACTTAGTGTGTAGTAGATTAGAAGAAGCACCAGATGCTTTCCTCTGAACTTTTATGGCACAATGAACAGGCAAACGACGTTTTATACAGAAAAGGAAGGACCAGTAGTAACTGAAAGATATCACCAATGGTAAAATCATCCTTTAAAAAAAGAATGGGCATGAAAAAAAGGAGGATTATTCAGGTTAGGAATTGTCTTCCAACTCTTTATCTCAATTGATATAGGGCCGATTTCGCTGCTGGCCACCATATAGAAACACGGGAAGAAAACTAGAAAAGAGAACTATAAGGCTCAATTTTAATACGGATGCAATTTCTGTAAGGAAACGTTCCAAGTTGTGAAACCTTTTCACTTCGCATATATGCCGGTTCTTCAAGACATTAGGGAAGTAAAGTTTCTGTGGAGAAATACAAACTTTCAAATGTTGCATTTTCCCAAAAAACATTTTCAAGCATTATATGTTTTTAATCAAACTCGAACATGTAACTCGTGATGTTTGATCTTGATCTTCGCTAATTTAAGACGGAAATCTATCAACTAAACTAGCCACAATTGGTAGATTGTCAGCGTGGAAATGGGGTTGCATTTACTGCACATACGAATATTGATTCAGTCGAACTTAATTGTCCGTGGGAGGCCTTAGCGCTACAGATTACTTTCCCTAGTCACTTGAGAAATAATTACGAAATAATTCACACAATTTACGCATCATGAGGGCAGTCGGGAGATACGGATTAATTACTACTTCAAAATAAGAGATGGTTTCCTTCTTTGAAAGTGTGAAATCCACTTTACACTTATGATACTAATCAAACGTTGTTTGCACACCTATATACATTGAATCAGATGATGAGATGAAATAAAAATGAGTTACAATAAAATGGTCTACTTTTATGTAGAAATAATACGGTTCTCATGTTCTCTACCGTTTTAAATTATGTTAGTAACAATAATTGAACTGATTCATGTTTCAAGTTTTTATCAACTTCTAAGGATGTGAACTCATAGTTGTCTACATCATTCAAAACGGTATAGTATGGTTTGTTGAAGCTGTTATGTTTCAGAAAATGCAATACATTTCGTTTTCAGCTTACATAAGAAAGCACATTATGCTTGCTCTCTAGTTTACAAACATCGTTATTATAATGTGATTCCATAAAGTTTTTCTAGCATGCGCCTCCACAACTAAAGTCAACTTTCCTTTATTTGTTTACATTGGTAGTGAGTGTATTACGTAAAGCGATCAATCGAAATTCGATCTAGGGTTGTCAATTCGGGTTACGACACGAAATTCGAACCCGAAACAAAATTTTGGGTTCGGGTTGACCTATTTCGGGTTCGTGTCGAATTCGGGTCGACACGAACAGCACGAATTGTAATTCGGGTCGAGTTCGGGTTGATATATTTCGGGTTTCGTGTAATTCGGGTCGACACGAATTACCCGAATTTAAAATAGAAAAGTAAAAAATGTAAGCCTAACTAAAACAGACCAACACCAAGCCTCTCATTCCTCAACACCAGTCATCTCCAACAGACCAAGTAACTAACACCAAGCCTCCAAAATCCAAATCCTCCAAATCTCTGATCCAAATTTCCACCTTGTCGCCTTCCTCGCCCTCTCCTCTCGCCATCCTCGCCCTCTCCTCTCACTCTCCTCGTCCCCTTCAGGTTCGATCGCTTCCCGACCACCAGTCCCTGCCACCTACACCACCCTCTTCACCCACAACCACTACCACCCACTCCTCTGCAGGAAAAAAAACATGATGAAGAAAAAAAAGAACATGTTGAACTTGTTCGTTGCTCAAGTGTTGTATTTTTTTGTCCCTTATTTGGAAATGTTAATTTTGATTCTTATTCTGATGTTGTCGAAATGAGAAGATTTGTTATCATTCACTTGCTGCAATGGGTTTCACGTATGTATTATTATTTTCAATTTTTTGTTGTTTCACTATATTTTGCTGCCCCTTAACTTGTATTACCATGGTATTGTACTATACTTGTAAGTTCAATTTTATTTACGAACGGGTTGTTTTTTCAAGTTTAATTGAAATATTTGCTTTCTTATAAAAGGGTTTTGTTTAGCCATTTTAAGATTCAATTTTTCCAGCATTGTAATTGTTTAATATAAGTTAGGTACTTGATGTTTTGTTGGTGAAATAACATGTGATCTTATACTTGAAATGACTTTAACTAGGTGACAAAAGAATTCGTGTCAATTCGTGTTAACACAACCCGAAACACGAATTCGACAAACACGAAAAAAGAATTTGTGTCAATTCGGGTCGTGTTCGGATTACTAATTTCGTGTTCGTGTTTAGGTGTAAAATTTCGTGTTCGTGTTCGGGTCGATTTTTTATTTTATTTCGTGTTCGTGTTCAGGTTGAACAAAAAAAATCATGTCAATTCGTGTCGACACGAACACGACCCGAAACACGAATTTGACAACCCTAATGGGATCCATACATACGTAAAGCGATCTGTTCCACGTTCACACCATTCTACCTAAGCATTCACGCATTTCATGCTAAATTCATATTTAAGAATGGAATCCATACATAGATTAGGGCCATTAGGCATTGTTTAAGATCATGGCATTGTCATTAGCCTATCAAAGAGCAAGACTCAAAAAATGCAGCAAGCATAGATTTATACGTTAAGCATAAGGACATGACAAAAACTAGTTCACAAACACAAACAGAGGACCATCAGCTCCATCAACCTCCAAAATCGAATAAAAAGAGATCGACTCAACTCGTTATTTGTTGGGTCTTTTTTTAGCTGGGACTTTGGTGATAGGGGGAGTAAATGGGGTGGGGTGGGGCAGGGTGGGTTTTGCCCCACTGCTACCCGTCGTGCCAAAGTTAAATGGGTAAGCGGGGTAAAAAACCCGCTACCCGTGCCACTTAAGAGGACTAGGCGGGGAGGGTTAGGCGGGTATAGTGGGGATTTTCCAACTCTAAACCATTGTGTTTAAGATTTTCCCACTCAAACTTATAATTATCGACACAAACGTATGTATCCGTCGTATATAATATCTTATGATCTTTAAGTTCATAAGTTCATTTCAACTTCTCCGCCCACTACATAAAACTCATTGCAAAAGAATAACTCCCACGAATTCATAACTAATCAAAATTTCAACAATAAATACATCAAAAGTTGAACTTCAAGCTAACTCTGCATCATAAAAAAATACCCATCACCAAAGACAAATACATTGAGTGCCAAAAAGAACAACTACAACAACACCAACCAAAGAAGTTAAAAAAAACAAAAAACAAAGAACATACATTGTTATGCGGATTGAAGGTTATGAGGGGCAAGTTGTGAGAAAACCGCATTCACTAACAGTTAGGATCAACACACTTGACAATGACCCTAGAAGGATCACTCTTGTAGAAATGAATGGAACTCTCATGCAGAACGGAGTATTGCCTATTTGAAAATTTGAAAGTCTCTCTGTTGGGGAACTTCTTGCCAAGACTGAAAACAAGTTTCATCATGTCAACCTCTACAATAGTAAGACCATCATCCCTAAGCACAACATCCAGTTCATCATCATCTTCCACATCACTTGTACTATCATCTTCCTCAGGCAAATAGTCTTCTGCATCAGATCCTAAAGTGTAGGGTAGATTCTCATCTGCGTCATCTCCTTCACTGTCTGCATGTTTCTCTAGTATTGGGACCCTAGTAGGCCTAACTGTGTTAGGCTTTGGGTTTGGACTACTTCCCGAAGCAAATTCCACACCAGCAGTGGAATGTGTTGGGTTTGTCTGGTTTTTTCACTGTGGTTTTCTTGGCAATGACATTTCTAACATGTGGTGATTTTGGTTTTGGTGATTGAGGAATGACAGATGGTTCATTAGGGAATAAAGTGACTACGGGTACAGTAGGATAGTCCTTACAAAAAATTCAATCTCTCCTTGGGTTGGGGTATGCAACAACCTTAGCCACGTTCTCATCAGTCCTAAGTCCTTTAAACTCAAACCTCAACAGGTTAGGCACCTTATAAGTGAAGCAGAGGCTTTCATCTAACCCACACTTCATATGTGTTATAATCAACCACTAAAACCCACCCTACATTTCCAAACTAATGTGGAAATGTCATGCCTTTCCTATTAATCCATTTCCTACATCTTAAAATACAAAAAATATAATGTTCTGGATTCCCCTTGCTGTCTGTAACAGGTAACATAGGAACAAAACAACACCAAATGGATGGATTAAAACCCAAACATAACCATTTAAAAGTTAGGCTACATTATCCTAACTACGAGAAATTCAATACGAAATAATCAACATTGCTTACAACCAACCTAAATCCTAACATAACATGCATAGGCAATACAAGCAACATGCAAATCATAAATCCCACTAACCAAAAACATAACACACAAATAACAGTAACAACAACATGCATCCAACAATTAACCACTAATTGCACTGCAAAAACACAAAAATTAGAATACATACCTTTTAACCTTGCACTTCAGGTTTGTGAACTCCCTCAACAACTTCATCGTCCTTCGGAGCCTCCACAAGCAAACGTCGTACTTCAACCTCGGTTGATTACTAAATATCAATGATGGGGCTGGATCTACGAACAATGAAAACAAATGTGGGGTTAGTTTAGAGGGGTTAGGACTGAGGGTGGTCGAGATTACATAAGGTAGGGCCAAAGAGGAGGAATTGACTAGGGATGGCTTCGATTTGGGGATTAGGGTGTGTCAGGTGGGAGAGGGAGAATGGAGAAAGGTTTGGTGTGTCTAACAGACTAACATTAGGGTCGGATGTGAGTCTAACGAGTTAACCGGGTGCGAGTAACTGACTAATTATGACTAAATGTGTACAAACGAGTAATTAGTAGCTTAACTGTCCTTAGTAGTTAACAACTGAACGCCACTAACGCAGTGGCACTTCAACAACAAAAATGGCTACAATGTAATGATTTTGGTTTTGCAACGGTAGATTTAAAAAAATACTATACAAAAATAACAAAAATAAAAATATAGTATTTTAAAATGACCTCCAATCAAAAAATCCAAAAAAAATCCCAACATAGATCAAAACTACTCTCACACAAATCTTACCCAGTTGAAATCACCCACCACTCCCTCCATCCACGTCAACACCGCATGGGAAGTAGGGTTGGATACTGCATATCCATCCCGGAATCGGTAAACTAGCTTCAAGCTTGTTACTTGTGCTCCATCTCCAACTTGAAGCCACATATTCATTAAAAGAATTCGTTTCAAAGTTTGTCCAGAAGCCAATACCACATCTCGGTTAACAGATCATGAAATTGTCAAGTGCACCTTCAAAGCAAATTGTATTCTAAACCCTCGAGGCCGAAACTCCAACATATATCGACGTGTAGTGCATTAGCTGATGCCAACACCATATTCCCAGACGTACTAGCAAATATCAATAGATTTGCTAATATATCTAGCGATAACATTATGTTCTAACAAACACTTGTTTCGTACTACAGTTAGCATTAAGTATGATTCCCAATGACTACGTTTAACCCTAGGTAGCTATGATTAATGCTCAGCGCCCACGAAATCTTACCATAAGAACCAAACTTTAGCCTTAATCATTGGCCGAGAAACTGCAATCTCAGAATAGCTCCACCTACCGTCAAATGCATCGATAATACTCACGGCACATCATTCCTTGAGTGCTGCACAAAATCCAGCTATAAACATTTCGATGTGCTCTAGAAAGAGGTAAAGAACAAACAGAATGAACTCAATAAAAAAACCTTAAAATCCCTCTATGTGAATTACATGGGGGCAGCCATTTAATAATTAGCAGAGAATCACAATCTCACGAAACCTGACATCATTATTATGTGCTACAAACTCAAGTGGAACCCACACAGCCCCTGACTCGTAAACTTAGGATGCTGCTAACAAGAAAAAATGTCAGTGCCAAAAGAAAAACTCATTTATTTTAAGATGCTCATAAGTTAGTGTTCTATAGACGTCTCGGACCCGGGGGTATCTAAATATAATACTTTGGCCGAACATAGCTGGAAAGAGTAAAGAGAGCAAGATTAGAGAGCAGCAACTCATGGCAAGCAACCTCTGCACAAAGATAAACCACATAGAAGTATCTCCAACTCTAGCATCGACCCAGAGTGCAGACGTTGCAAGAAAATTGCCAACAAATGTACAGATTTCTGCAAAATCACCAAAAATTTAATTGCCTCGTGAAAAATAAAGCAATAATCAGCAGTCATCATGCAGCAACATCTGATTTCTTCGGCTTCTTAGAATCTAAGGAAGTCAAACCAACACCTAATCCAACGGGGGCTTCATTGCCATCACTTCCAGAAGGCTTGCTGTTTTCTGGTGAACTGACAATGTTTTCGGAGGCACCACTAACATTACCATTATTGGAACTATCAGTCTGTGTGTTCGCAGAAGATTCTAAATTTGCACCTGCATTAATAATGTTCAAGAGCTGTGCAAGAGGCGGCATAGCTTGAACAGGAACACCATGGGGTCTCACAGGAAGACCTTTAGCTGCTGCTTTTTTTCTAACTTCAGCAGCCGCACGAGCAGCTCTTTCGTCAGACCCTCTTCCTCGATGGAGACCCTCTCCCACACCAAGCGGAGAAGCATTAGAATTTCCACCCCCTGCAGCTGCAGCCTGGAATGCCTGTAGTAGTTCAGGGTTAGCCTGCAATTAAAACAAACAAAAGATTGTTAGAGAATTGGAAATGCAGTGCTATTTATTATATGATAAAACCAAATAGGAAATGATCACTTGATCAGCAATCGTTAAAGATCAAAGAGTTCAAATTCATTAATTTCTAAGGTATTTGTTACTAGTACAGCATCACATCACATATTACGTTACAATAATAGATGATTGTAAAAAATCATCATTATAAAGAATGCCAACTACCATAGTTTTCCATAGATACCAGATATATTCTTCTGAATTCAGTTTTGAGGTTTTAATTGACATCAAAGCGTAACTAGTGACGGCTGAAGGATTGAAATAATTTAAGGACGAGCCTTTAGATACAAGAGTATGACTGTTGAAAGAGGGAATTCACATTCCGCAAAAAAACACCATTCTTGGTTTGGGAATTGGGATTAAAAGCTTTGTTGTTGTAGTAGCAACTAACTCGTAGGTTCAACAAAATTGTCCAAATTGTTGATGAAAACAATCCAAATATTACTTTATATAATGCCAAACACAACAAAAGGCCAACTTCCTTGGGCAAGTTAGCAAGTAAGATCTATCTAAAAGATACTTCTTAGGCCATGATGTCAGAGGCTCCACTTCCTCACAGACGACATGATTACATCAACCAAAAAAAGGTAAATAGCTTAGGGTAATAGAGATCAACTACCAACTCAACCAACAAATTTTTAAAATACAAAAATAATTTGGATGTGTAATGGAAGTTTCAAGTGGAGGACAAATGAAATAATAGAAGCCATACTCTCAAGATATCAATAGCTTTTTGTGCAGAAGATGCATTCACTGCATGCGCCTTTTGCTTCTGTGCATTTACCTGGCAAAGGAGGAAAATACTTTAGAGAACACACAAAAAAAATCCAACTGTCATATTGATCTCTTCAGAATCAGAGGGAGGTCTGATCATGTTGATCCCTACTGTCATGCAGCATTCTATAAAAATATAAATTTTCTAATTTCCAAACATTGGGAGACTTTGACCTACAGCTTTTGAAAGTGAACTACAGGAAGGTTTAAAGGCATCATCCCACAGGACACACCGAGGAAGGGAGCCTAATCCAAGTATTAGTCAAATACCAAAAAAACTAAATGCATGACTCGGACTTCATGGATCACGACAAAGTAGCAATGTGTACAAGATTATAGTCTAATAACTGTCATGTGATGCATATGTTAACAAGTGTCATTGTTTACATGATTCAAAAACTTTATGTAACGTTAACAATGGACCTTGTCATATTAGGGACATGTTACATTGTTATCATTAAATTGTGATGGAGTTAGTTTTTTTTTTTTGGTGAATGGAGCTGGTTGAATCAACTGTATTGTAAAAAATAATCATGACATATTCAAACAGAAACCTGCAACTCCCGCATCTTAAATGTCTTTAGCCAATTATCTGCGTCACGAGTTCTTGAATCTTCCTCCCCAAGTTGCTTAGCGAAAATATCATAAGTTCTTTTCTCATGCTGTCACAAAATAAGAAATGTTAGTCTAAATAATAAAAAAGCAGGTCAATACTTTCTATTAAATTTAAACATATACAGACCTGAATTGAAAGCTTGTAAGCACCCATACAATTGAAAGCAATAGCAAGGGCATGATAGCAAACTGCGGTTTGAACGTGATCAGAACCAAGAAGCCTTTCATTCTTTTTTAATGCTTCTTGCAAATATCTAAGAGCAGTGTCCATCTTTCCAATGTCTTGGTACATCATAGCGACATTAATGAAAGTGGATGCGACATCTGGGTGATCAGGGCCAGATGATAAACTTAATAACAATAACGTCCGAGACATGTGACGCAGAGCTAGTTCTGTTTGATTTAGTCCATGGTAGAAAAGAGCCATATTTCCATAACTGCAAAGGAATCATTAAAATTCAGATCAATCATATTCAGTTTTCCATTGCTGTAAGAAAATAAAAATAATTTGGAGATCCAAAATGATGCCTGTGTGCTGTATCAGGATGATCAAGACCAAGGCATCGTTCATTAATTATCAGCTCTTTGTGCTGTTGCATAATAGCGCCTGCCATATCACCCGCATGATAAAGAACCATAGCAAGATATCTGAAAAAATGAAACCATGTGAAATTACAAATAAATCTGTCCCCAGTTTTAGGACAAAACCAACATCTGCTGAAAAGCCATCAAAGTTATGAACCTTACTACCAACTTTTTCCAACGTCATTGTTAAATAAGCAAAATAATTAATCAAAATGACCAAAATTAAACCTACTTCCGAGATCCCAAGGCCTTTATTACCAAGTAATTTGACCTTATTCTGATACAAATCAACAAATGAACAAATTTGATACACTAACAGAGAATGAAAATGATATCGGAAAAATTCATGAAAATTTTAGTTATACACAACCAAGTGTAGGAACCACAACTTCTTATTAAAAGAAACAGAGACATGTTTATATCATTGGAGTATAAATTTAATTCCATGGCCAAAATTGGAGAGAAAAGGTGGTTATAGTACTACCTACAACAGTTGGCAACTTCTCTGTGCATTGGGCCAGTAACCTGAAACCAGAAAATTACTCAAACCTCACATCATGACAAACAACTCTAAGTCTTTGAAAAGATAAGAGAATATAGTTCACCTGCTGGAGCAGAGAGAATGCTTCAGAAAATAATGTATAGGCCTCATTCAGCATGCCCTGAACAAAGAAAAAATGTTCCTCAATACAAAGCTGGCTGATAAAATAACCTTCAAGAAAAGATGTACTTCAACTACAAGACTACCTCAGCTAATCGAGCTTTTCCCGCTTCAATGAGGTCACGAGCACCTGAACATACAGGAACCGAGTGCTTAACTACAGGCTGAAGATTAAAAACATCTGACATTTGGAAAGGTGCAGCAGCTTCAAGGTCGTACTTGCGTGACGCAATTGATACTCCAACCTGTTATCATTGAGCAACAATAAAAAGTACACAATAACTATTAAAAAACATACACATGCAAAATTAATTGTTTCCAAGAACATAAATTGTAAGCAACGCGTCTATTTAATTGCTGACCCTGCAATGGGATTTACAAATTACTATTTTGGTTGTAAAAAATGCCAAGGTGGATATATAAAATGTCCATAGAAAATTTTCAACATAATAATAGGAAACATGTGTGCCTCATCAGTAAAGAAAAACTGACTAACTAACCTTCAGGCACAAATTTCGAATAACTGGAACCTTTTTAACTTCAGATCGTGCATCTTCAGGCAATTCAAACTAATATAGACAATTAGACAATGATCCATGAGGTATTCAAAGGTAATGTTCCATGAGCTCAAATTGAAAATGTGTATTCACCTGATATTTAGATTTTGCAAATTCTTTAATATTAGACCAAATGCTTTCAGTGGTTAGGAGCATATACGCAGACTGGTTTGCCGGGGTAGCAGCCCCAGAGCAAGATTTTTTGCTAGAGCTCGCTGATTGATGACCCTGCAAAGACGATCACCATGAACTATAGGAACTTCCAGAAATCAAGAACCAAGGACCAGCATAGAATGCAGAATCTTTTTGTTTATGAAATATGATCTGTGATGGATTTTGAACTAAAGAAACAAATTATCATTATTCACAGACGTTTTCTCCGAAGGCAGATGTACTGAACCGCCCAAACAGTAAGAGGATGTAAAAATACCATGACAGATTTGGGTAACAACAAATTCGTAACTTTTTTGTATATGCTAAATTGAAGAGCTAGCAAAATCTGTAGATGTGTTATCAGAAGCATACAAAAAATTTACATTAGAAGTGCAAGATTATGAGAGCTAAATCACATAAGGATGGCCTTCAATATTAGTATACTACAAATTAATGAAGTTAATAAAAAAATACTAATATGCATGTGCTACAACTAAAGGAACCAAAAAAATGATAGCAACCAAATGCTCTGATATAAGAACTGAAAAACGACGGTAGGTAAACCCATGTGGTTGCGTACCTTCTTTTGGGTCCTCGGATGATCGCTACTATTGCTCTTTGCATTGCCTTTTACGTTCCCAGCAAAACAATTAAGAAAATGTGAAATAGCAGAAGCAAGATCATGATCTCGAGAATCCCTTAATACATCCTGCATTGAGCCATTGAAACATATACAGATGGGCACAAAACAACTTAGAAAATATGAAGTGCAAAAATCAAGTTAAATTAATTCAAGTTCAAATGTACATCAAGATAAAAGTTCAACTAATATGTACAAAATCAGTAGTAAATAAAGAGTTCAATTTCCTCACAAAACACATGAAATCAGAGGAAACGTGAGGAAAAGGACAAACTATAAACAATCAGCCAACACTTTGATCATTCATGTGCTATATATTCCAAGATGTGCATAACAGAGAACCATTCGGCCTCCTTTCCTCTTACAAATTTGGATGTACAAGTGTAACTACTTTCCATTTCATATTCCAAATTGAAGCTCAAGCCTGTTTTTGCAAGTGCAACTACTTAAGTTGACATGGCAAAATCTATACTGATGATTTGAAGGTCAAACAGAAAAAAGATGATTTTAGTAAAAAGATACTGCACACTTGAATTAAAAATGCAATTATTTATAATAAAAGGACTGTTGAAACATTAAAACACTAACAACCTAAAGCACGCTTCCAAGGCAAATTAAGCTAAACGATAGCTTCTTTAGGTTGCACCTCTACTAAACAATTATAAGGTTCCAAAGGAGGATATCGTTGAGTACCAATTTTTTCTACTCTACAAGGTTTGGTTCGTTCTACGTCAAAACCCGAGTTAGGGACTTTCTACAACTGGTTCTAATGAACCCATAAAATACCTGAGGGTAGGTAAATTTATTCCAATTTGACACCAAAAAACAGCATAAATTACATCAGTTCTCCTGCTCAACTTAAAAATTAATCTTAGAACTAAAAAGTAGAATTCAGATCAACAGATTATTTTCTCGAAATCAATAAAAGAAAAAGATTATAATCTTCTAAAAAGTATCCCTGCAAAGAAGTTAAACAATTGATAACTGCTCACCTTTAAAATGTGTTTGGCTGACCTAACAATGATCTCTATCGTACACAGATTCCATAAGTGAGACAAGTGCTTTGTCATGCTAGCTACCTGAGGATGAATTTAAAGTGGACCAACTTGTAACAACGGGAGTCTCAAATATTGTAATGAGAACTACCAATATTTAATACTTACTCTCCCGAGGTAACGGACATTTATCCCATGAGCATGTAGTGCATCAGTTAATGTTTGCCCATCCATGGGAGAAACCTCAAGAGAGCATAGATCTTGAACAAATTTTGGTAAAACAACATCTACAAGATAGCCACCCGCCTTCCTAACCATAGATTCATCCGCAGCTATCTCCTGCTAGGCGTGATGGAGAAATCATTAAACAAGAAGGTCAAGAACATATATGTGGACACCAGTCCAGTATACACCACTAACCTCTTGTGTCCCTTCAAGCCTGAACTCAGTAAAAACATTGGGATTTAGAAAAATCTTATCGCTTGGCTTTACAGGTGCAGAAATATTTTTGGACACAACCTCAGAGTTTTGATCTTCTTTTTCAGACTCCTAATGAGAACAGAAACACACAAAAATTACCAGATTGCAGAGCATTCTTAAATTGAAATAATAGCAGTAAACGGCCAAAGTATGATGATCATGCTGACATTTTCTCAAGGATCAAAACTGTGCATATACTCATACAATCTAATGGTTGATATCATGCGGTAAACATTGCATCCAAAAAACAGATTGTCTGAACTATATATGACAAATCATATGGGATGTGCAGTTGATAAAATCAGGAAAAAGTTTTTTTTGTGGTGGTAATTTCAAAATTTTAAAGTTATGTATTTTGCAATCCACTTGTTGGTAGGCATATCCAAAAAAATGAAACCCATAGCAAACCTACATACACTTGGGTAACATCTAAATCATTCCAAGCATTCACCTTGCTATCAACAGTAACAGGATTTGCACAAGTAGATTTGGCTGAAGTCTCGCCTTCAGCATTAGAGGTGGATTCTTGCACCTTTGCAGCTTCAGCCTTGTTTATGCAAAACAATTGCCAACACAACAAAAGGTAAGGTTTATTGATGAAATGCTGCAATAAGTTGACACTAGAAGAAAAATATTACTTGGCAGAACGAAGCCACAAGCTCTGGCCTCAAGACACAAAACCGGTAACCTGGTCCACTATAATTGACATCCCGTGGCGTAACTCTCATCAGATCTAGAAGGTAATGCCTGAGAATAACAGAGGAAACAAAATTCAAAATAAATAAGCATGAGAAGCTATAATTCTATAAATCAACTCCACATAAAACGAGCACATTCAGTGAATTGACTAAAAATGTAGATAAAAATTAATGCAGTAAAAGATTGCATTAGGAATTATCAATTCCTGGTCAGATAATAACAAGTTGGAAACAAAAATTATGCAAAAATTCTAATGTACGATTAAATTCAATTCAACAAAAATTAAAATGGTATATTCCAGATCTATAAAACTATCTTGGGGATGAAAACCCTGCCGCCCTCAAAATAATGCATGAAGAGGAACCACACAGCAGAAAAAGAATTATTATTTTCTGGAAGAGCATGGGCCAGGCACATTACGACAAGGAGTTTAGATGAAAATGACGTGTGCAAGCCAAGCAGAGCAAATACCCGAGGGTTAGTGGGTTTACTCAACAACATTACAAGAAATCCAAGGGCACCTGGACTTGCATGAGTTAGACAAAAAACCAAAATTTTCATTGAACTCGTGCAAAGTGCAAAAGGTAGTGCATGAATAAATTTTAGCTACACTATTTCTCTTTCTACACCCCCACCACAGATTTAAGATATTGATATTCTGAAAGTTATCCACTTGTCCACGATACTCTATCAATAAAAGAGCAAAATAAAAGATTTAGACAATTCAAATGTGATTTAATTGTACAGAAAAAACTTCATGGTGGGTCAAAAGAAAGGTGCGACATTCTTACACTTCCCTACATGGGAGATAAGAACTTGGCATTAGACACTTCAGATCTCAGATCAGCTTTTCACAAGTAAATCCTTCAGCTTTCAAACTCATTTATGAATCAATTTACCATCATCCATAAGAGTCTCCACAGTCCACAGCACTAAATATGTTATCAAATAGTTAATTACCTGTCATCGCTACCAACAATACCCTTGCATTCTACAGGTGCAGCCAGCTTCACCTTTTTTCCAGTACCATCTATGACAACATGTTCTTTAATGTGGAGGCGGTTTGCTGCCTTCAGCACCTAGAATGGACATGGAAATCAAGAATAAGAAAAACCCAACTCAAAACAAGACAAAGGGTGCAATAGGTAGATAAATCAAAACACAGAAAAAAAAGTATGTGGAGGCAGAATAAGCAAAAGCAGAAAATACTTTTTATGTGATTATATAAAAAATGCATATGGGTCTAAACTCTAAGTGAAGATATCTCAGACATGGTGACAATTAGTGGATAAAGGACGCAAGGCATTGGAACAGTAAAATGTTAGGGAAGCATACATAACCATTTGCATTTCAGCCCAGTACAACTACCTAACGATTAATCAATCACTAGAGATGATGCCAACTTAATTTTATTAAGTCCTAAAGATGGTACCTACAAACATACAGACAAAAGCAAACCACCTGAAAAAAGAATAAATTAATGATGTACATCTCACCTTTGAATGGAAGGTTTCGTTCCAGGAAATTGTCTTTCCGTTGTCAACAGAGCCGTATAGAAGGGATTCCGATTTATCTCCTTGAAGTATACCGGGTATTATGCTCTGAAAGTTTACAAAAATATGACAACATGAGATGTCATTGTGAATTCATTGTGTCCCATAGGCAACTTTAGATGATATCAGAGAAAAGAAGCATAAAGAAACTGCCAGACTGGCTGAAAACAAAATAGCATATTGGACAATCATTGGCATTTCAAATAGCGTAAAGAACTTCTCTTAGTGCCAACTGCCAAACAACAACAACAACAAAGTCTTTAATCCCAAACTAGTTGTGGTAGGCTAGAAATGAAACTCTAAGGAGTCACGGTTCAGGCACGTGAATCGTCTTCTTCCACGCGTTTGTCTCCAATGCAAATTCCCGAGGCACATTCCAATCTTTTAGATCTCTTTTGACCGCTTCCTCCCAAATCAATCGTGCTCTACATCTTCCTATTTTTGTGTCTTCGATCCGATTCAATACTCATATTCTTATAGGTGTCTCCAAATGTCTTCTTTGTACATGTCAAAATCATCTCAGTCTGCGTTGTATAATTTTCTCCTCCATTGGAGCAACTCCAACTCTCTCACAAATGTTTTCATTTCTAATCTGATTCATTCGCGTATGGCCACACATCCACCTCATTTCAGATACACTCATCTTTTGTATATGTTGTCTTTTAGTGGCCCAACATTCCGCATCATATAGCATTGCAGGTCTTATTGCGGTTCTATTAAATTTTCTTTTTAACTTAAGTGAGATTTTCTTGTCACATGAAACACTTGAGGCTTGTCGTCATTTCATCCATCCTGCTCTAATCCTACGATTAACATCTATCGATCTCCCCATCCTTTTGAAGTATTGATCCAAGATATCTAAACATATCTTTTTACGCATCATTTCCCCATCTAATATGATCTCTTCTTCCTCGGTATTAACGGTACTAAAACAACACTTCATATATTCAGTTTTAGATCTACTTAGTTTAAAACATTTTGTTTCTAAAGTATTTCTCCACAACTCTAGTTTTCTCTCCACACATACCCTACTCTCGTCAATTAATACTACATCATCCGCAAAAAGCATACACCATGGAACCTCACATTGTATGTCTTTTGTCACCTCGTCCATTACTAAAGCAAAGAGATATGGACTTAAAGCTTAACCCTGATGAAATAACTTGTGATGAAATAAATAGTTTATTACCATTATGAAATAACTGCCAAACAACATTAAGTAAATAACTTGTGATGAAATAAATAGTTTATTACAAAGAAAGTCGTGTAAAAAAAACAAAATGCAACTCTACTTAGCTCAACACAACTCTATAAGAAGGCAATTTGGTAATTTAACTCAAAAAAAATATCACAAGAATCTTATTAGCCGGAATTCATTCCAGCTGATCAGAAAACTTTATCACAACAAATAAAATTCTGTGCATATTATCTCATGAAACAATGACAGGAATTACTTGAGTAAATTAAGACTCAGTTGACTATATCCATGGAAATGCATCTCCCAAATTGGCTATGGGTGAAGAAATTTCATATGATATCGCATCTAGTGGTTAGTAGGAAATGAAAAATGAATACAACACTCGAAATGAACAATTTATTCCCACATTAATTACAAAAGGATCAGGTCAAGTCATATAAATCATGGTTCATAAAATAAATTAGCTTTTCAGGTTTCACTTTTTCACAAAAACCAATGTGGGCAAGTAAACTTTAGAGGCCAGAGGAAACAAGGACAAATTCTATATACTATTGATAATAAAGTTTTTTATCGGTAATGGAAATGATAAAGCTAAAGCTCATAAATAACATACAAGTTCGTGGGCTTATATAAGAAAAGCTATTTTGAAATCAATAAAATCCAATATAAAGGAGAACAGCACTGAAATTCAGGAGTACAAAGAAAAGAAAAAAATGAACAGATATAAGGTAGTATCACAATATAAAAAAGATGAAGGAATATGCAACGTTATGTCTGAAAGAAACGATATGTTCTTAAAGACGAAGATACCTGAGCTACAATCCTGTGACCCCTATAATCAATAATTGCCATAGCAAGATTATAAAGTCCATGAACATCTGCCTCCTGATAAGATTTTGTTCCTTTCAAATCATTATTAGCAGAAGCATATGTTGCCTGCTCATTGTCCACCGCTTGATATTCAGGTGGAATTTCAGAAGGAGCATCAGAACCACGAGGTTCATCAACATCTGTGTTCTTGGATTTGCATGCACCAAGACAATCATTATCAGAAGATTCTTCAGGGAATCGGGACATAAAATTTGTGCTGTTTTTGGGATCTTTCCAAAGGTTCAGTTTGTGCTCTTCAGATATTTGACCAAGGTCAGAGTCTACAGCAAAACTGAAGAAAATATTGTTGTGCACATACCTGGAAAAGATGTGGAAAAAAACACATCATATGAACAGTATCATAAATAAAATAACATCTGAGAATAAACATTACTGTATAATGCTCGAGACATTACCCAAAAATATTAAGAATTACTATACGTGAAATGCTTTAAAGTAGAGCTTAACAGTTCTCCAGCAGGAATTTTGGATTTTGGTAGATGAAAAGCACTAGCATTTTGGGACTTCACTCACATATGAAAACACTCAGGATCAGTGGGATTAATAGGCTGTATGCATCTGTTGATAACCCCAACAGCCCCACTAATAGCAGCGTCTACAAAATCACAAGTTACTTTGTATAGAGCCCTGTCACGCAGGATCCTGCAATGAACCATCACAGTAATCTATAAGAGGGCATATCAAATCATAAATGACACATTATACCAAACACTAACCACTTAACAATCATTACAGCATAGAAAGATAAGAGTATTCATCACCTCTCCTGAGGATTTGTGTGAGGAAATTCTCGGCAGGATTGCAGTTCTTCATTCCAGTCTCTATGCATTCCAATCAGCTCACTACCAAACGGAAGAGCAATTGCATCTTCTGCTCTGGCAGCATCCCTTTTGTGATCTATATAGAATAGAACATGTTACGGAAGAAGCTATCAAAAGTTTAATAAAATACAAATATGAGCACTTCTTAATAAATAAGTATACAAACAAACAAATTATAGTAGTGGATTTTGAGTAACTCCACAGGAATTCTGTAAAGACAGACTCTTTTGAGGGTTCTTGACCACTGATTCCCAAAAAATAGGAAAATGAAGGATACAACGTAGTGGTGCTTCGAAAAAATAATAAGAACAAGTTTAAAGCTCGGGATTGCACCAAAATAAACCCAGGCAGAATTCAACATTTGGATCATCGTTTCTTATCACATTTGTATCATCACATAACCACTTGGCAGAATTTAATATTAGCATTGAAAAGTTCAAATATGTGTGTGAGTATGGTAAGTTGGTAAGTTTTTTAAACTTTGTGCGTTGATCACATTCTCTTTATGTCCTTCAGTTTGGATTTTATTTTGCAAGCTGACCTTGAAGAGAACCTTGACTCGTCTTCCTGATGAGTGATGACTTAACTAACAAAATTATGAGTTTGTTACGAAGCACAACACGCTTTCTGTTTTCTTCAAACACACCCTCTCAAATTGCTCTTAGCCCCCACATAAGTATATTACAACCCCATGAATTGAATTTCATCATGTAAACAAATTACATTGTTTGAGGTTGGAATTCACCACATGAATCGCAATGCAATTTTAATGATTGTGATTCAATAAATCTGATAAATGTCCAAAGAGCTTGCCGGCGCTCCAACATACTTTCAGCAAGACCGAGGTTGAGTTTTGACAACGTGACAACATCTAACAGATCTGAAATGAGTGGATTACATTGTAATGTAATTGGATTACGAACTCCAACGGGTAATCCAATTATCTTCAATGTAGCCCAATTATATAGTAATTACAAGCTTCAATTTTCTCAAGCAAGCAATGGAATGCAATCAAGGGTGCAATCATACTACGTTCTGCTCTTGATTACAGCGAGCTCTTGATTACGGCGAACTAAGTATAACCTCAGTGTCATTTTTAGCTTGAGCTATCATTGGGCTACATTCACAACAACAATTTAAAATTCCGAAGTAAAAAGAATTAATGATGAGTAGCAGCAGTGCAGCACCATTAAGGGTAAAAACAATCTCATTAAAATTGATGGCATGGATGCAAATATCCTTTCCAATTGCCCACTTAATTTCAGAAAATATGATATAACTCTGACCCACACAACTATAAGCATTGCCACAGTAAATATTATTTAGCTTTATGCATAATAACCATAGATGCTATACACTTTTACTGATGGACTTCAGGACTTCACTTTAAGATCACTAACCATTATAACACCCCCTTCATATTTAGTATACACATGCAATACAACCCTACATTCCCATGGATGCTGTTTAAAATGGCATAATTTTTTCTCATATCATTGGATGGTAGTACATAATAGAACAGGATGAATCAAATGTAAAATTGCAAATAGAATATTGAGAACACAGTGTCAGCATTAGAAAAATACCTGGAATTGGGTATGGCCCTACCCATGAATTAGGAGGCAACAGGGACTGAACATTCTCAAAAGGGTGGGTAGAAGCCTTCTTATCCAAGATAGCTCGAAAACCTAGGAAAAATGGATTTGTAAATGACGGAAAAAATTAGACTGTGGTCCTCCGACCTTAACACCGGTTATTGCTACCTTCACTTGACCAAATAATGAGTGTGCTACCTATTTTACAGATCGAAAAAAAAGTGTGATACCTTTTTTAAATTTGGGGCTAATCTTCTGTAGTAGCCCAATTAAGGTAGTCGCTTCAAAGTGCTGCTTGTTTGGCCTTGGATCCAGTATTGTGCCTGTGCTGGAGTTTACATAGAATAAATTTGTGTTTCCTGTGATGCAGAACTTATTTCCTTCTAATGTCACAACGTCTATGTAGATCAGATCACCGACAAGCCTGAAAATAGCAATGTCCAGACAAGTTATTTAGGACTAACGCTAGCTTATGTTTAATTTTATATAAAAAAGCAACATGTGGCCACCATCAAAATAAAGTGTTAATGGGGGCAAGCTATACATGGTTTATATAACTGTTCCTTAATATAAATATTTAAAATCTCTGTACTTATTTATTTCTTTCCGGGGATTTTTTTAAGGTTTTCGACATATACATGAGACATTGAGTAATGCATCATCCATGAGACATTGAGTAATGACTACAGTCTGTGCAAACCCAAGGCCAGCAAAGTGAAAGTACTTGATCCCTTCAATAATAAGTAAAGACATTGTCCCTAGTGTTCAATATTAACTTGTTGATGTACACAATTGTTTGATTTTTAATCAGTAATAATATATCAATATATAATCTGGGAACAATCAATAAATTGTAAGACTTGTGAAGAGGAAACAAGGTATTTCTATTATGCCAAAACTTGAATTTCAAGATAATAGCATTTTAAGTGTGTGGAAGCTTGTATTTTCGTTGTTGTGGGATTGGTTTCCATTTTTCTTATTTCCTACAGAATAAAGAGAACCATCAAAAGGATAGCCTTATCTATATTTACCATAAAGGTCCCACACCACTTCACAGTACACGCATATTTCTTCATGCATGAGATGAGACTCGTAGTAAGCAGTAAAATAAAAATCAGAAAGTCACACTGAACTGATTTCAGCTAAACCAAAAACAATATGAGCTAACTACAGAACTACTTCATCAAGGTTTTGATTCTTCTCGTACTAGGATTGAAAGACGACTAATCAACTAGTAGGCAGCCTGGGGCTCCCAGGCAACTAGTCAGACTAGTCGGCCGGCTAGTCAGCTGACTAATGAGGTTCGTTTTCCGAAAAAACATTTTTTTACAATCATTGGGTGTTTTAGGTTGGACTTGGTTGTTTAGGTGGTTGATAAGGTACAGTTAGGGTTTTATAAAGTTGTGCATGGATAATCAGGCCATTTAGTGGGGTATGTTGTCCACAATACCATTTTTTGGCTTAGGTGATTAATCGGCACTTCCGCAGGAAACTAGTCAGTCTGAAGCCACCTAGCAACTAGTCAGGGAATTTTTAATCACTGTTATCACATGACTATTAGCATAATTAAGGAATAAGGACTGATGTAGTGATGTTTAACAAGGAGAGAGAAAGGTGCTAGAAAAATATATATAAATATCAAATAAAAAAATAAACACAACATGGAACTAAAGTTGAGAAGTTACTGGTAAGAAAACTACCTTCTATAACTAGGAGGGGGGTTGAATGAAGAAAAAACAACACTTTCAATGCAAACAACGCCATTAGGTGATACTGGTATAAGGTTACAAAGAGAACCGGAGATCTCATCCATGAAACCCAAGCCTTCAAGCTCTGAAACATCAACCTTTGCAGCATCTATAGAATAATTAAAATAACTGATTACCAAAATGGATTGCTATAAGAAAAGTTGGAATGCATTTTGGCATAGTGAATGCATGTCAGTATGTCACCAGGTTCAATGCTTGAAGATTTGGAGAACGGAAGGGCCAACGACTGGCTCAAAGATGCAAGGCCAAAATGTATAGTAACATTCCATTAATATTTATTTTTAAGTTTAAAAAAAAGTGGCAAGACCTAGGAGGCAGACCATGTAACACTCAAAAGATGGTTTGGTTATGTGAAGCACAGCATAAACTGCGAGGTGGAGACTCAACTAGCTAGTTTAGTAATCATCTAACCCAAAAATTTATGGCACTGAAGGGGCAGCTGGTGCTGCAGATGACCTCAGCACGATCAGGAGAGGATTTCAAAAGCAGTGCTACAGAATTTACAAATAGGTTCCAGCATCCAATAGAAAACCAACGACTAGCAACTATATATTATCTGACAAAATCCGAGTGCAGTGAAAAGGTTTTGGGGATGTCTCAACAATGAACAATGTATTTCGAAGATGACCAACATCTAAAATATGAAAGTTATTGTATTTCACTTGCATGAGTTTTAGCGCTATAAGATGGGCTTCAAACCAGATATTTGTTCTCCAAAAATAAGAAAGAAGATTGTCGATCCATTCTAAGAAACATGGCATCAAGATTCGGTGGCTACAGGTTTCAAAGTAATGAAATCAAGGCTTATCACAGATTAAAATCATCAAAAAACATAAAATGGACTAGAGAAGGTAGATCCAGTGTAAGGTGAAATTTAGCCTTCGAGTTATGAATCCATTATGTCTTTAACAAAAGAGGAAAATGAAGCAACAGTGGAACATTGATGAGATATATGATAATGTAAAACAAAGAAATATCTTGAATCCACACATGAGAGTGTGAGATTGAAGACCTGTTTTCTGTGCAGCTTCCTGCTGCAGACCAAGTGTTGTTGATAAAGATGAATGATGGTGGCTAACAGATAGCAAATCTCGAGTACGACAGATGTGAGATCTTATTGAGCGGTCATCATATAATGCTGCACCACAAATATCTTTAAGATGCTGTATACCTTGTAGAATATCAAGCATCAAACCCAAAAATTATAAATATATGAGAAAAAGGCATGCAGACCTGGCACCATTTCTATGGAACAACCGCCACTTGTAATGTCAGCAACTTCAGCAATCTCATTGTAATCCTCAAGATGATGGCAAGTTCCATCTCTGGTGTGTAGCACCATATCATAACAAGTAAAGAAACATGTCTCCGGAGCATCAAGAAGAAACTGTCTCACATCCATAACAGAATCCCGTGGGCTTAACTGTGCAATGCAGCCAAAGAGTGCAGGAGACATCAGATGGTGACATGGCGCATGTGAAAAGAGAGAAATTAATTGAACGAAAATCACATTAAAAAGCAGAGGGTGTACAGGTAGCATCAACATTTATTTGGCTTGGAAATGTGCATAGGATTTACAAACCCCAAAAAATTAAGGTGTACAGTGTATGATCAAAATTACATTTAAAACTTAAAAGAAACCTCAAAAGTCTTATCATAAGCTTGTTTGCATTTCCAACATAAAGAGGTAATTGGCATCTATTCGGAAATGCATGAACAAGCAAATGAGTCTTCAACTCATTTTGTTCTGGTGACCCTCATTGTATCTCATGACCCAACCATCACATAATAAATTTAACCATTGGATTATGCTTATGTTTGAGTTTACCCTGTGGGTTATAACTAATAACTCCATATAAAAGCCAAAGCAATTGGTGATTCATGTATTGCAAATTTGGAGCTTTTTAGTATCCATTCAAATTTGGAATACTAGAAACAATTAAATGTCCAAGAGAAGTCATATTACCCATTCATAATACAAATTGACAAATTAGCTTACATTCTGCATATACATATGAAAGGGGTCATTACTCTTTAGCAACATTACTTCTTTTATGCATTTCCATACCACTAATGTTGTAAATGTTTTTGGATGGATATGTCAAATTTAAAAACAGAAGAAAGCAACATGTTAACCACTGAAGTTAGTTTCATCGTCAACTGAAAAATCCCCCCCCCCCCACCTCATCAACAAACTAACCACCCAAATCTCAACATTACCCCAAAACCTCAAAACGTGTTCCCACATTAAGTAGGGTAAGGGGGTATGATACTCGGATGTAAGCAATTATACCCATGTTCACCCTGTGACAGAGAGGTTTCTGATTGACCCATGATCTAATGTCTAGATAATTTTCTGCTGATTCATAATAAATAAGAATCGCAAACAGCTTATATGAACCACGTTGATTTAGTCCATTGTAACCCAAAAGTCAAACAATAACTTAATCTTTGACTCCATTAGTAATGGACACTAAATAACCACCCAAATATACTTTAATTTTTTTATCATTAATCACCCAAATATACTTGAAATTGAAGCAAATTAATTCTACAACTTTTGCCTTCATCATCTGAGATCTAACATGAAAATTCATAAACTAATGATCTCTTAGGTCTTCAGTGATCTAATCACTACATTATAGGTGATTGTTACAGTTCTTTGTGTTCTAACTTTATGAATATATGATTAATTGATTATAAAGTAAAGTAGATTGCCCAGGTCTTGCCACCAAAAGTTCCACTAATATAAACATAATCTCCATACAAGTTATAGTGAACACAATGAAATACTAAAATGACTCCTCCGAGAAAAGGTAAAGAAGAAATTAAATTGTATTTCAGGAATTGCCCAAGGAAGTAGTACCACGTACAACATATTGACAGCTAAAGAAATTAGATAAGATACTAATTGAAATTTTAATAAGATAATAAAACTAAAGAAGAATGATTGTTTGCTACAAGATGGTTGATGTTAGCTTGCAAGACTTATAATACTAAATTGTAATGGAAGACAATGATATCCCAAAAAAGACTTGAAATACTTATTGGTCGGTAAAAGCAGCTACCTGACACTGTTAAGACTGAAGAAATATAAATGATAAAAATTATGCTAATATGTTCAATGTTCATATGGTATAAACTGTAAATGTCTCAAAAATTCATGGTTTCCCGGTAGAACACCATTTTGACCAGCCGGAAAAAAGAAGCAATTTTTCATGGGTCCCACCTGTATCGTATTTGGCCAAAGTAGCATCGAACAGGTTGGAGGTCCTACCTTCTTGGGACTCCATGGACCAAGATGGGTTGTTCTATCTTATGATGGATTTCTGTAGAATAAAAATAATGCTACTAGGCTACTAGCATTGCAATATCATATTATTACCTGCAATTCCAGCTTCTCGCCATTTTGTGTCTTCACAGAAACTGGATACAATTGAAGGTCTCCTGTTGAGTGTTGACCACAACAACACACGAATAGATTGTCAATGGGATACTCAAACGCATAACATTTTCATACTTTAAAGAGTGAATTAGGTGCAAAACTACTTGTCGCATAACAACGAACAAACCCCTCGATAAGGCTAGTTGAAAATGAGACATGACTCATCAGTAACCAAAACATGTGCTCTCTCCAAAATGGATCGTTGGGTGGGTTGTCAATGGTGAAATTCAAATTGGAAAATTGAAATTGAGAAATTAATTAAATACCAACCATTCAAATTTGCAAACGTTACATTGTAAAAGCACATTATATTATCGTATGAAATCAATATGTGTGTGTTAGTATCTGTAAATAAATACATTATCAATGACAGTGGCATGACAAAGGTATATCAATACCCTCCAGGCTGGAAGGGCAGCAAATCAAGGTCAAGATTAACTCACACATCCACAAAACATGCAGGTTTGTGCATCAAGGGTCAACATTTACAGCGTCAAATATTCTCACAGGATAAAATTTTGGAAAGGAAAAAAATCGCACATGAAAAAATCATTCACGGAATTATGCTGCAACCAGCAATCAAAGTTGACATGCTGAAGTCAAAAAAATAGAACCAGACATGTATTTTGTATGTCTACATTTCATTTAAGTGTTAACATGGTAGACATCCTTGACAATTTAAAAGAAACTAAATTCGTCCATTGGAAAAATGAAATAAAGAGCAGGTTACAATTTTCATTCGTTTGGGTTGAATTTATGCAAAGACCATCAATAACAATTAAAATTGGTCTGGAAAGGTAGATGAGGCATAACAGTCAGAATGCCAAAAAAACCTTCTGCCTGCTTGGTGGGGAGTGATGCAGCTTCAACTTCAGTGGACTTGGATTCATTTTCCAATGCTCCATTTGCTTCTGAATGATGGCCCGTTATATTAGGTTCCACAGACCCATTGGTGGTAACATGGGCAGATTCTGAGGCATCAACATGATCCGAAGGCACAGTCACTGGAGAACCATCATTCTTGGTCTCCACGTGAGAAGAATTAGAATTATTTTGACTCGATTTTTTAGCTTTATTCTTTGACCTGTTAGATTTCCCCGCCATCTTTCTCTCTAATGAAAACAAAAGAATATCAGAAATTGAGAACTAGTTACATGTGCATCTATGGATAACTGGCAGTTCATCTCATAAGTAGGCAAATCAGATACTGATAAGGTCATGCTCACCCTCACACCCCTGTACCAAAAAGAACTAAATAATATACTTCTCTAGTTCCATGTAAGTTGAGAACAGTACTTCCAAGCATAAAGAAACGAGAGGAATAATGGGGGAAAGGAAATAAAGTGAAGTGAAACTCATAACAATGTATAACAATAACAAACTCCAACGTAAGACATTGAAAACAAGATTTCAGATGGAAATCTAAAATAAAAAATAAAATAAAATCTTAACAAGAACCGTATCTTAGGCCAATCATATTTACAAAACTTTAATAGCAAAACAACACTAAAACCAATTAAATCAAATAAACAACATCGTACAAACAAGAATCAAGCAAAAGCTGCCTCCAATCTAAAAAAAGTAATCAAATAAACCCACAGGCATGGTTAATCGTAGAAAACAATACCGAAAGCCATTCAAATCTCCAAACGAGCAACAAAAAATCTCAGGTGACTCGCGCATTCTTAATCCCCGGAAAGGAAAAACAGCAGTACAGCATACAACGTGGCTACTGTAAATAAAACACTAACTAACTTATCAAAGTACAACACTAACAATAAAGTTAAGATTAAGAAAGTACAAATAAATATCAACCCGACCAGACAGTGTGCGAACACTAAAACACGTACACATAGCTTATCATAACTAATACCGATCACACGAAAAGAACCTAAAAGACATTCAATTTGGAAACAATGAACTTTCCGGATAAGCAAAACACAAACTAAATAAAAACCCAATAGCTGCGTGCGGCTAATCACGACGAACTCCAAATATTCAGAGAACAATTTCAGTTATTAACCATCAACAACAAAAAAACTCGCATGAGATTCAAATCTCCAAATAAGAATCGACCCAAAACAAGATAAGAAACCATACGTCAATCTCATCTTCGAAATCCATCTAAATCAACAAAAACCCCGCGAAACACCACCAAAACACACGAAATCGCGTCCCCGACCCCGAAACGCGACCTCGCGGACCCGAAAAAAGCATCGAAACCGATCGAGGACGGCGAGAAAGGGGATCGGGAGCCGGACCTGAACCCTGGAGTGTGGCGGCGGCGAAGTGGATGGAGAGCGGAATGAGGAAAAAGCGGAGTCTGCTGGGAATTATTGGACGGACCCGATGGGTGTTGGGATATTTGCGGTTTGGTCCTCTGAGTTTGGCGTATTAGGGGCTTTCGAGGTGGGGTGTCTTGGGGAGACGTGTGTGGCCGTGGTGGGATGGGGGGTGACGTGGTTCGTGGCTAGGGTGAGGGCGTTTTGCAGTTTTGTCCTTGGGGGTTGTATTTCTTTCTCTTTCGCAATTACGAGTGTAGTTCAACCGTTTAATGTTATTTTTGGGCAATACAAGCAAATTATCCTTCCGGGAAAATGTAAGATGGGTCAATTATTTCATAAATTATTACACTGATAATATATATGTAAGAGATTGTAACATCTTTAATAAGATGTAAAATTTAAGAGACAAACACGTACACATACTAATCAGGTATTTGGTACTCAAATACTAGTAATAACACTGTTGTGGTTGCAACTTGGCATTATATAAACACTTGGTCAAGGTGTTTGTGTATGATTCTTTTATGGGATTGGAACTCATCAACACGTATATTGCTTAGGTCATGTTTGGGTGGTGGGTTTAGCAAACCAGTTTGTAGGATGGATGTGGGTCGCTAAATCTAATCAATTTTAAGCTTAATTTCTACTTGATTGAACAATTACATATCCAACGGAAAAAAACAAATAGAGAATATGCAAATCACAAAGGTCATAGGAATTTTTATAGATGTTCGGTCTCCCGTCTACTTCCTCTCTTGCAAGTTTCGCCTACGTCTTCACTATCAATCTCGTTCCGGGCCGAGATTAAGCATTTACAATCTTCAAGGTAGCGAACAACCCTCGCCTAGCTTGGAATCATCTTCCCACAATCCGAGAATGATGTTTCGGGCTTTAACCGAAGTCTTTACAAACTTTGCTTGACTGAGAACTTGAGTGGATCACTCTCTAAACTTGAGTACACTTTGAGTAGATTATGAATTGATTAAATGTGTGAAATTTAGGCTTGGAGTGTATGATTTGGAGCTTTGAGATTAGGAGACTTCTCTCTAATGTATGAGACAATTGAAAGTAGGAGAGTTGTCTAAATAATGTGTTCAATCCTCTATTTATAAGCTCCTAAAGTGGTATAGCCGTTGGGGAAAAGTGTAATAAGCGGTTGTGCAAGAAACAAAAAAAGAAAACAACAACACATTTTTCAGGGTAAGTTCGGTCGACCGGATTCTGTCCAGAAATGGAGTCCAGACAGTTCCAGAAACAAACGATCGACCAAACAAGGGGCAGTTGAACGAAAAGGACTATAACGTAAGTGAACGGTCGAACTAAAGGTGGGACGGTCGACCGTTCAGGGAGTCTAGAAATAATATCCAGGAAAGTACAGGGACAAAACGATCGAACAAAATGGTTGGGTCGGTCGACCAGAAACTTCTAGGTACTTAGGGGTTGAAGAGATGTTTAAGTTCGGTCGACCGAAGCTAGGTCCACGGTCGACCGGTAGTCACATGTATTTTAGGGGTATGGATGAAAATGTGAATACGACCGTTCGTATAATATGACAAGTCTAACGGTCAAATAACACGTGTAGACAGTCAAACAAAATGCTCAAAACGGTCGACCGTTTTAACACTATTGGCTAACAGATTAACTGATCCAATCGGTCGAACAGATAACTCGTTCGGTCGACCGATTTTGCTCTGACAGTTCAGGGTTAGGTTTAAGTGTTTGTCGGTCTAAGTTTGGGTGATCTATTGAAGTCCAAACGATCTTAGATTTTGTGTGTGGCTTCTACAAGGAACCTAGTGTGTAAGTGATTAGTTATATACTCTAGTATGCTTAAGTATACACAAGTTTCTAAGACTCAAAAGAAATACATAATTACATGTCTTCAAAAGGCTTGATTACATGTCTTGACTTGGATTCATTTCTTCTTTGAGTTTTGGTCACCTGTAGATGTTGGCACAATACAATATGTTTGCCAGGCATAATGTGTATTACACTACATTTGATTGTTATTAAGATTAAGTTGATTAAATCATCAAAACATGGGTTAATGCCTAAAAGCTAACACAATTTCTCTACGAAACTGATTTGTTGATTGGATCGGTGAAATCGAGTTTTTGTGTGGGAGTTAAGCATCTTGTTTGGGTGTGGTTTTGTAACCATCAACACTAAATATCCCATCAAAATGAATTTACTATCCAGGACCACACCGTTCCTCTTCTTTAACCCCTCTTCTCCCCTGATTCATTTGTCCTCACACTCCCATCTTCTCCTCACACTCCCTTCTGTCGTCACACTTCCATCATAGGGAAGATCGCGGACATAAATAGTAGTTTCCTTGGAAATTCACTATTCATACCCAAACATTGAAACGAGGCTTTAGCAATCACCAAAACATGCATAAAGGTTTTGCAAATCCATATAATTATTGAATTGTTATTCGTCGCTGGAAAATTACTTAAATCGTCTTTGCGAATTACCGTTTTACCTTTCTCTCATTTTTACTTATATATCTCTTCATTTCACTTTCCTACTACCATTATCTCTTCATCTTCCTCTCATAATCATCAAGAATAATGTCTCGGAGGTCAGGAAATGAGACAACGGACGCCCTGGTGTACTCGAATCTGGTAAAATGTCTCATTTAAATTAAATTTTAAATTTTTTTGGGTTGGGCGTCCGCGGGAGCCGCCCACCCCCAACGGACTAGCGCCTGCGGGAGCTGCCTCCCCCTAGGTGGAAATACTTGTTGGTAATACTTGTTGGAGATGCTTGTGTACTTACAAAAAAACACACTGTAATCTACTCCATCACCACCAAATCTTGCAGCGGAACCTGAAATAATTCAAAATAACACAACATTAAAATAAAAAGGGGGCGTCCTAGCCAAACGCCCCCACCATGGGGCGGCGACTTACCTAGACGTCCCGCACGATTTTTTTTTGGAAAATGTTTTACGGCCGCGGTGCGTCCGGGACGCCATCTGACGTGGACAATCCAGTCAGCAAAAACCAAAGATTAATTAAATCACATATTATTTATTTATTTATTTTGTGTCACATCACACGCACGCGGAACTATGTGACCTTTGGTTTCCAACATACATATATTCTCAAAACCTTCCATTACCCCCCCCCCCCCTTCCCCAAACCTTTCATTCTCCATTTTCTCCCGATGGAAGACGAGATCGGTAAGAGGGATGCCAAGGAGATGACGCGGGAGTGAGTCTTAAGGAGGTTGGGACGCCGACGTCGTTGGTTAGGACGTCACGATGTAGTTGGTCGGCGAGCAAGAGGAGGAAATGGTCGGCGTTGGAGTCTTTCTCGAGGCGAGGAGGAGGAGGAATGTGATTTTTTGTAGCTGATTTTAGTTTTTTGTATGATGTTTTTGGGGGAAAGTTTGGTTTTCGTAGCTGATTTGAAGTTTTAGGGTTTTGTTATGTGATGGATTGGTCTTGGGTTTTTCGAAAACGTGGTTTTTTGTAGCTGGTTTGAGTTTTTTTGTGTTGAGTTTTTGCGGATGAGGAGGAATGTGATTTTTTGTAACTGATTTGAATTTTTTGTGTAGTGGTTTTTGGGGAAAGTTTGGTTTTCGTGACTGATTTGAAGTTTTTGGTTTTGTTCTATAATTGATTGGTTTTGATTTTTTTTTGGAAGTGTGATTCTTTGTAGCTGATTTGAGTTTTTTTGTGTTGAGTTTTTGAGGAAAAGTTTGTTTCTTTATGGTTGATTTAAAGTTTTTGGTTTTGTTAAAAAGGAAAACAACAACTTAAGAAGGAACAAACATAACTTAAAAAAGAACAACAGAAAATTAAAAAGAAAAACAGAAAATTAAAAAGGAAAAACATCAACTTAAAAAGGAACAACAGAAAATTAAAAAGGATGAAACAATACTTAAAAAGGAAAAACATGAACTTAAAAAGGATGAAGTAGTACCTAAAAAGGAACAACATATCTTAAAAAGGACGAAACAAAAGTCAAAAAGGAAAACTTCACACTTAAAAATGTACACTCACTTAAAAAGGAACATACTACACTTAAAATGGTACAACTCACAGTTAAAAAGGAGAACCTCAAACATAAAAATGAAAAAACCTCACTTAAAAAAGAACAGACTACACTTAAAAAAGTACAATTCACAGTTAAAAAGGTGAACCGCAAACTTAAAAAGGAACAATCAATTCTTAAAAAGGAACAACATCACTTAAAAAGGTACAACTCACAGTTAAAAAGGTGAACCGCAAACTTAAAAAGGAACAATCAATTCTTAAAAAGGAACAACATCACTTAAAAAGGAACAAACCTCACTTAAAAAGGAACAGACTACACTTAAAAAGGTACAACTCACAGTTAAAAAGGAAAACCTCAAACATAAAAAGGAACAAACAATTCTTAAAAATGAACAAACATCACTTAAAAAGGTACAACTCACAGTTAAAAAGGTGAACTGCAAACTTAAAAAGGATAAACGTAGATGTTAAAAAGGAATATGTTTTGTCTTTTTAAGTTGTTGTTTTGGGAAACCAAAAGTTGCATTGGGAAAAGTAAAAGTTGCATGGGGAAACCAAACGTTGCAGTGAGAAAGAAGAACCTCAAACATAAAAAGGAACAAGCCTCACTTAAAAAGGAACAGATTACACTTAAAAAGGTACAACTCACAGTTAAAAAGGAAAACCTCAAACATAAAAAGGAACAAACAATTCTTAAAAATGAACAAACATCACTTAAAAAGGTACAACTCACAGTTAAAAATGTGAACCGCAAATTTAAAAAGGATAGACGTAGATGTTAAAAAGGAATATGTTTTGCCTTTTTAAGTTGTTGTTTTGGGAAACCAAAAGTTGCATTGGGAAAAGTAAAAGTTGCATGGGGAAACCAAACGTTGCAGTGAGAAAGAAGAACCTCAAACATAAAAAGGAACAAGCCTCACTTAAAAAGGAACATACTACACTTAAAAAGGTACAACTCACAGTTAAAAAGGAGAACCTCAAAAATAAAAAGGAACAAACAATTCTTAAAAAGGAACAAACATCACTTAAAAAGGTATAACTCACAGTTAAAAAGGTAAACCGCAAACTTAAAAAGGATAGACGTAGATGTTAAAAAGGAACATGTTTTGCCTTTTTAAGTTGTTGTTTGGGGAAACCAAAAGTTGCATTGGGAAAAGTAAAAGTTGCATGGGGAAACCAAACGTTGCAGTGAGAAAAGTAAAAGTTGCATGGGGAAACCAAACGTTGCAGTGAGAAAGTAATGTTGCATTGGGAAACTAAAGGTTGCATGTGACACCAATATGTTATTAAATGAATTTCTCTGCTGACTGGACGTTGACTCAAAGAAAATATCTGAGCTGTACAGATCCACGTAAGACGCGTCCGTGACGCGCGCGTCCGTCTATCACGGCCCTTTTTTTTTGCTGGGCTTATTTCACCGAATCCAGACGTTTCGCCAGACACTTTAGTGGTGTTGGTACTGGTAAAGTGAAGAAAACGTAGGCAGAATCCTTAGTTTAGGATACGAGACGAAATGTGTATTAAATGAATCGTGAATGGTAAAATGATAATTAGACGGACGATTTAAACAGTTTTTGGACGACAAACAGTAATCCTATAATTATCACGACTTTCTTACTTTAACTAGTAGGTCTGGTGCAACCGTGGTGACACTATCCCAACATCAACCAATCTATTCTCAATTGGCTATCGTAGTTCTTCTACACTGCTTCTTGCAACTTGGAAAAGAATTTTTATTGCTAGTACTCGATTGGACGAGTTTTAATATGATCAAATAATTACAATATATAACAACTCATAACTTTTTCACAAAATATGTTTGTAAGAGTGATAAAATATCTACTAAGAATGTCTTCAAAGATCCTACTCAAAAAGCATGCATTCCTTATCTTTCTAAAATTTCACTACGATAGAGCTGAAGATTCGTGGTTTTAAAACAACGTCTTCCTCGTGCAAATGATATGCACAACTCCTCTTTTTAAGCCACTTGTTTTCCAGCTAAATGTGTCTCACACCTTGTTGGAGACAACACGATATGTGAGGGTATCAAGTGGAAAAGTATGGTAATTTAAAAAAAAACAAATTAATTGTGTTCGGCAATTAAATTTTCTAGGCAAATATTCTAAATTGATGTCCAACCTTAGCTAATTTCAACAACAAAAACCAGATTATATATATGGTCCTAAATTGGCACATTTTGCGAGGCTCATTTCCACGTTTCAAAAATCACGACAGTAGAATCAATCGCACAGATGGAAGGGCATCTTGATCTAAAAACAATTTTCTTGACCCACATGTGAAAATCCAAAAATCCAACATGCTAAATCGAGGGACTAGCTTTTGCTGATTGTACTTTCTTATTTTTTTATGGTTGCTTGTCTTATTTTTATTGTCTATTTTATTTTATTTTTGAAAAATGTAATAAATCTTTCTTTTTAGTTCAATTATAGTTTTTACCTTGATTTGGGTTTTAGATACGACAACAAAAATTATATGTAAATATAATTTTGACTTTGTTTTTACTTTCAGTTAGTTAATAATTTTAAATATTTATTTAGCTTATGAGATTCAAATTAGTAAAGCAAATATCAGTTGAACTTTCCTTCTTTTTTACTTTCGTTTTGACAATTATTTGCTTGGTTGGAACAAACTGTTAAAATCGTGCGTTTACAACTATCAAAATTGTAAAAAATGGCTTCACAACAGAATAAAGGATAAATTTCTCACGAATTTTATTGGTGTCTACATAGAGAAGGGAACTGCAAAAAAACTAAATTAGATTCGATTATGAAAGATTTTGTAGTTATAAAGGAAGGTCGGCCACAATTTTAGTTATGATGTATTTTATTCAGTTTTTTTACTTGTTTACTTATATATTCTGGTATATAAAATTATATGAAACATTTGATACAAATTCTGTAACACAAATACTGAAATTTTTATGAACCATGCTAAGTACAAAAATCGAAGGTGTCGAAATTTAAATTCAACGATGTTAAAGGCAAAAATCACTTATATTAATTTGGCAATTTCTCCAAATCCCGGCAAGGAGTTGACTCCCCACCTCACAAGGTAGAGCCCTGGACCCGTCCAATTTGGTGGTCTTTAAAATTAAAAAATATCCATATAAAATATCTCTAATTATCTTATTAAAAAGCACATAGATATTGTGCACTAAAAGGAATGACAAAGACGCCACCTAAGAAAACAAAATACAAATTAACATACTAGAGAAAACAAATCAAATACCATAATGAGAAAATGTTTACGCGAAAATCAGGTCTCCATCCAAGGGAGGAAAACTATAACGTGAAGAACAACAAAGGAAAATTTTGTCATTTTGGAATATATTACGACGAAGGACTTTAACTCATAATCTAATCTCTCTTGATCAATTAATTTTTTGTTGGCAAACTAATAACCTCTACATTTGTTTTGACGTACGTTTCAATCCACAACCAAACCACTATGATCTCCCATCATACATACCTACAAGTGAGGTTGTAAATGAGCCGAGCCCAATCAAGTTTATTTAAACTCAAGCTCTGCTCACTAGGTTAAAATTTTCAAAATTGGGTGAAATTCAGTTATCAGTCTGATCTAATCTAATTTGGTTTTGTCCACGGAAAACCCTAATCACAACCAAGGTTCAGAAATGCAGGATGCGGATGCGATGCGGCGAGGCACCGCATCCGACATATGCGGTATGCAGATGCGATGCGGGTGCATATGCAGTTTGCGATTTAATAATTAAATAATATAATATAGATATATTAATTATAAATTATATACATGTAACTAAAAATTTAGGTAAATTTTTGAATAATTTCTAAGATAAACAAGTTAATATTAAACAAAAAAAGATAAAAAACTCAAAAAATAACAACAACAAAAAACAAAAAAGTGGGTGTTCTGAAATGTGGCCGCATCTATCCGCATATGCGGCCGCATCTACCCGCATATGCGGGTCAAGATGCGGGGCGCATCCGGAGGGCCGCATCGGGGAGATGCGATGCGCATCTCCCCCGCATCGCGGCCGCATCTGACCGCATTTCAGAACAGAGATCACAACCAAGACTCTATTTGTTGGGTTTCGGTTTGGTCATCCGTTCTGGGAATTTTGGTGGACCGAAGGTTTGGAGGTATATGTCATGCTAAACTACGAGTAAGTAGATGAAATTAGCAGGTTAATGCCCTGATACCAATTGTTAGAATCTATAACCATCTAATTTTAAACTAAATGCCGAATTAAGACGGTAAATTAAGGGATTAGAGTAAGAACATGCAAACCACATTTGACACCGCACCTTATATTAGTCCTCCTCGCAAGCCCGACTTCATCCTCTAAGTCCCGCGCATGGTTTCACTAACCAATATTCGTTCTGGGACGAGATTAACATCTTTGCTAACACCGATCCTCGCGAACAATCATTGTATCGCTCATGTCTCCTCTCACAACCAGAGAGAGAGTTTCCTCGAAACTTTACAACACTTGGGTGATTCTTGGATATGGAAATGGATTCACAACCTAAACACTCTAACCTGAGCACACCTAGATATGGATATGAAATTGATATGCAAGTGGTGAAAATGAAGTTTTAAGTGTGTTTGAGCTTTTAAAGTTTGGGAATTGAGAACACAAAGAGTATAGATGAATTGAGAGTGTAGAGTGTTGGCTTTTTGGCCTTAATCTATATTAATTTTGATGATTAATTAAACTAATTGTAATCCATCAACCTAATCAATATATTACATGCATTGCATATATATTTGTATACTTGCAATCATATTAATAGGTTGATCAAGACAATCAAGGAAATGATCATTGGGACAAAGACATCAAGGCTCAAGACTTGTAATCAAAACTTTGGACCAAGACATGTAACTTTTTATTATTGAGTCCATAAGGTTTTATGTAAACTTGAGCACTAGGATTTTGTCCCATCATTCATCGGTAAACCGAACCTATTTCGGTCAACCGAATCCTGTCTATTTCGGTCCACCGAACACCTTTTGGTTACCTGAATACTTCCCACCAGTAAAACTTAGGTGTTCTCTGGAATTGCCCCAACGGAAGACCGAACCACCTTCGATCAACCGAATAGCCCTGGACCGGTTTTGGACTTTGCTCCAACGGTCGCTTTCGAATTGAGTCCCTAAAGCCCAATTGACTCGTCCCATTTTGGACGACCGAATACCTATCGGTCAACCGATTCCTTATTGGCTTTAGGAGCCCAACGACTATTTACACGTGGCATTTGACCGTTATCGATAAACCAATTTCTCATTCAATGTCAGCAGATAACCCGCGCTAACTTCGGTCTACCGAAGTGTACACGGTCAACCGAACTTGAGTAAATCAGAGTCCAACCAATTCTATTGTCCACCGTAGAACAGTGAACCGAATGGACGTCGGTTAACCGAACTTAATTAGGGCTAAAATAGATAAAAGATACTGGAGGTTGGTGAACGGTGATCCGATACATAATCGGTCAACCGAGTTCTTAATTCAGACCAATTCTTCAGACTACCATTTGGATAACGGTCGACCGAATATGCCACGATTTCTGCCTGAGCTTAAGTCACATCTTGCATTCCTATTGGTCAATTTCCCCACCAACTCCCAAACGTCTAGTAGAGTTTGAATGCTTATAAATTGGACCCCATTTGTTGGTTTTGAGACTCTTGAATACTCCATATCTATCTCATACTCAAAGTCAGATCTTCTTCATATTCAAGCTCTCAATCCTCAACACTCGAGCCAAAACTTCACCACTTGCATATCTTATTTCATATCAATATCCAAATGTGCTCAAGTATAAAGTGTTAGAGTGTGATTCAACTTTCATATTCAAGAATCAAAGAGTTGTAAAGCTTCGAGGAAGCTCCCTCTCGGGTTGTGAGAGGAGACACGAACGAGGCTCGGTTGTTCGCGAGGCTCGGTGTTGTAAACGACGTTGATCTCGACCTGGAATGGAGATCGGTTAGTGGAACCGTAAGCGAGGCTCGGGCGATCGAGCGAGGCTTGCGAGGAGGACTAGGACCCGGATGTGGGTGTCGAACCTCTCTAAACTTCGGTGTCGACGAATTTGTGGTTTGCAATTGTCTCTTCTTTAATCCTCTGATTATTATTTTTAATTCCGCATTTATCTATCGATTAGAGGGTCATAGATCCTAACATAGAGTTCTAGTTTGTGTCTCTTAAATGAGACTTATAAAGGCTTCAAAACTAATATAGTCATTGGGGAGTTGATGGAGTCTTGAACCAATAAGAAGCAATAGTTTGTTTGAAGTTTGGGTAGAAATCTGGCCTGGTTCGGTCGACCGTTAAACGATCGGATGACCGAAACAAGATGGTTCACTTTGTCAGAATTAAGGGTTTGGAACACCTAATAAGGTTCGGTTAGTCGATCACCAACTCCCAGTAACTTTTTCCAATTTTGACTAATTAAAATTTTGTTCACCGAATGAGATTCGGTTCACTGTTCTAAGGTGAACAGTAAGGAATGGTCGGGCTCTGATTAAACTAGTATGATAGACCACTGGCTATTCGGGTGACCGAAGTATGCGCATATTTTGCACTTATAGTTATGACTCAAATGATCGTTAAAGGCAATGATCATATGTTACGTGTAAAGAGTCATTGCGCGTTAAGGGCCAAGAAGAAATCAATTGACTGACAGGAGATCAGTTGTCTAAAATTGGACAAGAAATTAGGTTCTAGGGAAAATTAAAATGCAACCGTTGGAGTAAAATCTAAAATTAGTCCAAGGCAATTCGGTCGTCAGACCATAGATCATCCTAACAGATGTTGATTAGAAGATTTTGGTTATCCGTTAGATGTTCAGTTGACCGAAATTGATCAAGACAAAATCATAGTGCTCAAGTTTACATTTAATCTTATGGACTCAATAAATAGAAAATTACAAGTCTTGGTTCAAAGATTTGTTACAATCTTGAGTTCCAATGCTCATTCTCTTGAGTATCTTGATCAACTTACTAAGATGATTGACAAGTATACAAGTGTATATGCAAGGCATGCAATCATATTTACCTACTGTGATTGACTAGGTTGATTGATTAAGATTAGTTTGATTAATCATCAAAATTAACATAGATTAATGCCTAAAAGCCAACAAATCCAACAACTATTGTCTTTTGTTGTTTGACCTATGCAAAAATTGAAAGGTGAAATTCAGTGTTATAGCTAGATTAGTTGTACAAATAAAGTTCCAAAAACAAAACATGTTTTTGATTTAATGATTTAATCTACTCTACCCTAACCCCCAATTTAAATTCCAAACATGTGAATGAGATTGTTCAGATTCAATTCTCGATCTTAACTATCTAAAGACAATCAGTTGAGTTTAGAAAAATAATGGATCGTGTTAACCCGATCGATTTAACCGTAATTACGTAGGCAATTTTCTCACCGCAAACTCAAACTTATTGTTGCTTTTTTGGGGGTTTTCTGCAAATTTTCTAAAAGCATATTAATTGCTAAATACCCAAACGGATCCACAAACTAATAAAAATTAACAACTAATCACCATCTGATGATGGCACTCAAAGAGAGAGAATCAACAAGAAGAAGAGGATAGGTTGTACAATTTTCACCGCCATTGTGCACTTTGAGACTGCTAGCTAATATTGCTAGCATGACCTATTTATACAACTTTTTTACCATAAGGATGATTAGAACTTAACTGTCTCCATCGTTAAAGGTTGCCAACGAGGAATCTATTTATACAATTAAGCTCTATTTGCTAAAGACTTTTATTAGTGACTTTAGAGGTGGGTGACTTTAGTGACAACGAAAGTAACGGGCCGAGCCTAAAAGTATCGAGCTCCGACGGGCACGGGCTGGCCGTTAAACCTCCACCAACGGCTCTAAGCCGTTGGGTTCTTAATTTTTTATACGTTAGCACAGTAAAACCAACGACTCTTTTAGTCGCTAGTGTGTTTTTTTAATTTTACAAAACCCTCATCCATTAATTACGAAAATTCCATTACAAAGAATTTATATAAACTCATTGTTACATTCATTTATTCACACACATTCTTCTTTTTCTAATCTTCTTCTCTTCCAAATTTCAATCTTCTTAATCTTTCAATAAGTGTTCTCATTCTGCTACAAGTGGGTTGAGATGTCGAGTTTGAGCAAAAGCTTAAAGCTACTGCCCGATTCGTCCGATTTCGTGACACGCTGACACAGTCTTCTCCGTTTCTCACCTTTTAGTTTGCACTTCTTTACCCTTTTAGTTAGTTTAGTATAATTAGTTCATTTGAGTTAATTATCATGAATTTATCGTTGGTTAGACATTTTAGATTTTTGTTTGACTACCTTTTAATTTCCATGGCATCCGACCCATCAATTAATTCATCATCTGAACCTGAAGGGGTTAGTAATCCACCTGTTAGTGGAACAAGTAGAAGCAAAAGTACTAGAAGAAGAACTAGTCAGTTTGGAATGATTTGGACACATTGCAAGATAAAAATGGAAAAAAAATGGGCTATATGTAAAACATGTTGTGTTGAACTTACTACAAATGGTAGTCAAGGAACTACTCATCTGACTAGACATGCAAAAAAATGTAAACTTAAGAATGTTGGAGCATCTGGTTCACAATAATCTATTTTAGACTGTAGTTTTGGAACACTAAAAACTAGGAAATACAATCAAATTAAAGGTAGAGATGTAATTGTTGATTATATAATTAGAGATGAATTATTATTTAACCAAGTTGAATCTCCAAATCTTAGAAACACATTTACTTGCCATAATCCACAATTTCAACTATTTTCCCAACGCACATTAGGGGTTCCTGCAACTACAAAATATGATAAGGGGAAAATAGACTTAATTAATACATTTGCATCGATGCCTTATAAGATAACATTAACAAGTGATATTTGGACCTCAGAATCTGATTTTCCTTTTTGCTGCATAACCGCTCATTTTTAGATAATTCATGGGTTTTACATAAAAATATTCTATCTTATGCACCGATTTTGCACCCACATACTACTATGATTATATATAACCAAATAAGAAATATTCTGCATGCATATTCAATAACAAATAAAATTTGTGCAATTTCTTTTGACAACGCTGTAATAACTTTGGGGCAGTAAAATTACTTGTAACATTACGTAATCCACTCTTAGATCGTATTCTTCTTCTTCATATCAGATGTGTTTGTCATGTTTTAAACTTAATTGTACAAGATGGACTTGAAATAATTAAACCTTATTTGCAAAATATTAAAGATGTTATCATCTATTTAGGTAGTAATAGTACATACAGATATCAAAAATATAGAGAATTGTGCTCTAGTATTGATGTTAAACCTAGAAAATTTAAATTAGACGCCTTTCATAGATGGAACTCTACTTATGAAATGTTGAAATGTTGCTTTCTTTATAAAAAAAAAGAATAAGAAGAGCAAGAGAAAAGAGAAGAAGAAAGCTCTCAAAGCAATTTGGGATGAATCATCATCATCTTCATCTATTGAAGGCGAATTCGCCTCGATGTGCTTCATGGAAATAGAAGATGACGATGGTGAGGTATCTTCTTGCTCTAGTCGTGATTCAATTGATTCAACTCATTCAAATGCGTATAATGAACTTCAATGTGAATTCAATGAATTGCTTGAAAAGTTTGATAAAATTTGTCAAAGAAACAAAGTAACTAGAAAAAAAATCAATGAGCTACAACCTCAAATTGAATTTATCATGAATGAGAAAAATGAATTGCTTGCTAGTCATGATAAAATTGCATTAGAGAACACTCATTTGATTGATGAAATTGCAACTCTAAATGCAAAATGTTCATGTAGTAATGATATTCAAGATCTAATTGCTAAGAATGTTCAATTACAAAAAGATCTAGAAAGATTTACAAAAGGAAAGAAAATGCTTGATATGCTCATAGGTAGTCAAAAATAATCTTTAGATAAGCATGGTGTAGACTATTATGTTAACAACTACAAAAATCATATTATTCACACTACCATGAATGGAAGGCATTTCTTTGTGAATAAGAGTTCATCAAGTGTTTGGGCACCTAAGACCAAAATGGTTTGGGTACCAAGAACTAATGTCAAAGGACCCATGGTTGTTTGGGTACCAAAATGTTCACTTGTAGGTACTTAGATGGAGGAGAATTGGTAGCGAGCGGCTCAAGTAATAAAATATCGATTCCAAACTTCAAGGAAATCATTTGGATCGAATTCATAAAGTCGTTGTCGCTATCGAAAAGGGATTCAAACCAATACCAAATCGAGGATCAAAAGTTGGGTGACATTTTCAATCATCTTAAACTTTAACATTTGGTTCTAATCTAGGATTGTAACGTGCTTAAACGATAACATATTGTTGGATCATGTGGGTTATGAGTCCACAATATTAATCACAATTAATCTCTTGTTTGATCTATCAAAGATATGCAGCGGAATTAAACTAACAAACAAGCAAGTAAAGAATAGAAATGCAAACCACAATGAGACGGGGGATTTTTATAGAGGTTCGGCACTCCACCCGGGTCCTAATCCTCTCTTGCAAGCTCCGCTCGGATCACCGAGCTCCGCTCACGACTTCACTAACCACTCCCCGTTCCGGGCCGGGAGAGAACGCATTTACAATCTTCAAACTCACGAACAACCCTCCCCAAGCTTGGCTCCTCCTCTCTCAATCCGAGAGGGATGCTTCGGGCTTTCACCGAAACCTTTACTCTTCTTTGACAACAACAAACTTGAGTGGGACAATCACTCTCTAAACTTGAGTACACTTGAGAAAGATTGGAATTGATCTTAAGTGTGGAAATTTGAGGCTTGGAGTGTTTGGAATGACCTCTCTAATGTAGCAGGCAAATATGTGTGGGAGAGTTGTGTTAAAATGTGTTTTACAACTCTATTTATAAGCATTAGAGAGAATATAACCGTTGGGGTTGATTGGGTATGAGTTGGTGTAAGATACACAAAACAGAAACCTACAGGACCCAATTCTGCCTAAAAATGGTCGACCGAAATGGGTATGTCGTTCGACCGTTTGGTCAAAATTCAGCTTTAACTTAAGTTCACTTAAGTTAACGGTCGAATGGGCTCAGGGGATAGGTCGACCGAATAATTCCAGGCACTTCTGGGAGACCAAATTGTGTGGGTTCGGTCGACCGCTAGGAAAGTTTCGGTCGACCGGATGTTTGGTAATTTTGGGGTATTTGGGAATAATACGAATACGACCGTTGGGTATAATACGAAAAAACAAACGGTCATGTGACACGTGTGAACGGTCAAACAAAAAGGTTTAAACGGTCGACCGTTTTGGTCCAGGCAGTTCAAGTATTGTTTAGGTGTTTTCCGATTTTAGTTTGGATGATCTATTTGTTGGCTTTTTGGCCTTAATCCTTGTTTTGATGATTTAATCAACTTAATCTTAATCATAAGTAATGTAGAGTAGCACACATATTGCATTGCATATATATTGCATGTGCTAACCTCTACAGGTGATCAAGACTCATGGAAGGAAGGAAATCAAATCAAGATTTGTAATAAATCTATATGAAGACTTGTAATCTTTATTTTATTTTGAGTCTTAGGAACATGTGTAAATTGAGCATACAAGATCTAAAAACATATCACATACACGCTAGGTTCCTTAGAGAAGTCACACACAAAATTTCACATTATTTGGACTTCATTAGATCACCCAAACTTTAGTCGGAAATCACTTAAAACCTAAACCCAGAATTCCTGTGTGAACCGGTCGACCGAACCAGTTCTCAGTTTGACCGGTTTATAACAGACTCTCCACAGTGATTTTACCGAACTCTACCGGTCGACCGGTTCTACCTTTTCGGTCGACTGATCCTGGATTTTATTATAGCCGTTACCTTTGTCGTATTCCTATAACGGTCGTATTCGTATAAAACAAACTTAACCCCAAAATACATTCTGTAACCGGTCGAACGACGACCTTGTTTCGGTCGTCCGGTTGAACACTTATTATATCCCTGCTATCGGTCGATACACTCTTTGTTCGACCGATCCAACCTTGTCTCAACTGAATCCCCGTAACGGTCGACCGCCCCATACTTCGGTTCGACCGATTCACTTAAGTAGAGTTAAGTTCTAGCTCGTTTGTCCGACCGAATATTCATTTGTTCGACCGTTCTCCTTGAAATCAAGTGAACGGTCAACCAGTTTATTAGTTTCGGTCGACCGGTTTTGGACAGATTTGCAGCCCGATTTTCTGCTCTGTGTATCTTACACAAAACCCAACCAAATCTATCCCTAACAGCTAGAATACCTTAGGAGCTTATAAATAGAGGATCAAGACATGTTGTTAACAGAACTCTCCAACTCCAATTGTCCCAATACATTAGAGAGAAACCTCAATCCTCAAAGCTCCCATTTCTACACTCCATAAGCCTAAACTACACACAACTTGTTCAATCACTCATCCTACTCAAAGTGTGCTCAATTAGAGAGTGAATCCCACTCAGTTACAAAGTTTGTCAAAAAAGTAAAGGCTCCGGTGAAAGCCCGAAGCATCCTTCTCGGATTGTGAGAAGAGGATTCCAAGCTCGGCGAGGGTTGTTCGCGAGTTTGACGGTTGTAAGGCGTTGTCTCCCGGCCCGGAACGGGGAGCGGATAGTGAAGTCGTAGGCGGAACTCGGTGATCCGAGCGGAGCTTGCAAGAGAGGACTAAGACTCGGGTGGGGTGCCGAACCTCTATAAAAACACCGAGTCGATTTGTGGTTTGCTTGTTCCTTTTCCCTACTAGTCTTTAAATTGTTTCCGCTGCGTTTATTGTTTGATTAGTTAGGGATTAGCGTAAAAGTGATTAGATTAACCCGACCCATACGATCCTACACTATTGAAGTCCAAATTATGTGAAATTGTGTGTGTGACTTCTATAGGGAACCTAGTGTGTGGTTGAGTAGTTTTTAACTCAAGTATGCTCAATTACACAAGGTTCCTAAAGACTCAAAGAAATACAAAATACATGTCTTCAAATGAGCTTGATTATATGTCTTGACTTGATTTCCTTTCTTCATTGAGTCTTGATCACCTGTAGAGGTTAACACAAAACAATATATATATGCAATGCAATATGTGTGCTACTTTACATAATCACAATTAAGATTAGGTTGATTAAATCATCAAAACATAGATTAAGGCAAAAAAGCCAACACATACATCATTACTTTTAGGCCTTAGTGATAGGGAGAGAATACAATGTTATATCATCTAATTAAGGGGGAGAATTATGCAATCATATACTTTAGCATCATATGCTTGTATTGTTTGCATTTGATTGATGTCAAATGGGGAGAATGATAATGATTGAGCTTCAATTTACTCATGTTATGCATATTGTTAAGGAGAGTATCTTATACATGTATAGTTTACATATGTGAAGGGGGAGCAATCATATAGAAAAGGGGAGAACTTAAATTGAAAGTCAAGTATTAAGATATAGATTTGTCATCATAAAAAAAGGGGAGATTTTTGGTTTTTTGACATTAATCTATATTAATTTTGATGATTAAACAAAACTAATCTTAATCAATCTACCTAATCAATCAAAGTGAGCAAACACGATTACATGCATTGCATACATACTTGTATACTTGCAATTATCTTAATAGGGTTTGATCAAGACAATCAAGGAAATGAGCATTGAGACAAAGACATTAAGACTAAAGACTTGTAATCAAAGCTTTGGACGAAGAGATGTAATTTTGTATTTATTGAGTTCATACGGTTTAATGCGAACTTGAGCATTAGGATTCTGTCCCGTAAAGATTCAGTAAACCGGATCCCAGACGGTCAACCGAAACCTTCTAGTTCAGTCCACCGAACATCTATCGGCTACCCAAATTCTTCCCACTAGTTAAAGTTAGGTGTTATCTGGAATTTCCCCGACGGAAGACCAAACCACCTTCGGTCAACCGAATAGCCCTAGACCGGTTTTGGACTTTGCTCCAACAGTCTCTTTTGAATCAAGTCCCTAAGAGACCAATTGACTTGTTCCCATTCGGACGACCGAATACCTATCGGTCAACCGAGTCCTTCTTGGCTTTAGGCACCCAACGACTATTTACACGTGACACTTAACCGTTGTACCCAACGTCTATTTGAGCTATAACTGTCAGGGCAAAAGCCACGCTAACTTCAGTCTACCGAAGTGTACACGGTCCGAACTTGAGTAATCAGAGCCCAACCAATCCCACTGTCCACCTTGGAACGGTTAACCGAATTCCATTCAGTTAACTAAACTTATTATCGCTAAATTCATAATAGATACTGGAAGTTGGTGAACGGTGATCCGAATCCTATTTGGCCAACTGTACGTTTAGTTTAGACCAATCAAACCATTGTGTCTCAGACTACCGTTACTTGAACGATCGACCGATCCTGGTCTAAAATCTGCCCGAGCTTAAGTCAGATCTTGCTTCTCATTGGTTCTCCACTAACTCCCAAACGACTAGTAGAGCTTGAATGCTTATAAATTGGACCTCATTTGTTAGTTTTGAGACTCTTGAACACTCCATATCTATCTCATACTCAAAGTCAAATCCTCTTCATCTTCAAGCTCTCAATCCTCAACACTCGAGGCAAAACTTCACCACTTGCATATCTAATTCCGTATCAATATCCAAGTGTACTCAAGTATAGAGTGTTAGTTAGATTGTGATTCTATCTCCATATTCAAGAATCACCAAAGAGTTGTAAAACTTCAAGGAAGATCCCTCTCGGGTTGTGAGAGGAGACACGAGCGAGGCGAGGTTGTTCGCGAGGCTCGGTAGTTGCAAATGACGTTGATCTCGGCCCGGAATGGAGATTGGTTAATGGAAACATTGCTAGTTCATCATCATCTCAACAATACCTACTTTTGGATGAAGATAATGATGATGAAAACTTTCAATGGAATTGGTTAAATAAAAAAAGATTAAGATTACAACAAACTGAATCACATAACGAATTAGCTGCATATTTAAATATTGATATGTACTTAACTACTGCATATTGCAAATCTTTTGATATTTTAAACCGGTGGAAATCTAACTATGCTAGATTTCCAATAGTTTCTTTATTAGCACGTGATTTACCAACTCATTCGGCGTCCACTGTGGCGTCTGAAGTTGCATTTAGCGTAGGTAAACGAGTTTTGACCGATAAGAGGCGCAACACATCCGCTAAATCACTAGAGACAAGTGTTTGCTTGAAGAATTGATTGGACGTGGAAGAAAGAATGCAGAACATGTAAATCAACGAAGACGAATAAACTATCTACAATTGTAATTGTAATACTTAAATATATTAGAAATTGTATTATGTAATTTGTACTTAATAAAATTTCACTATTGATTGGGATAAGTAGAAGGGGTAGTCGATGAGGCAATGACGTCGATGAACCGATTATTTTATTGAAATCTTAATTTGATAGTGTTTTTATTGAAAATTTATAAGTTATGATATTTATTATTTATATGAATATATGCAAATCCGACCGATAAGACCTGAACTCAATCGAACCTTATTTGACCTGACTGATCCGGCTGGGCCGACGCCATTGAAACGGGCCGGGCCGGAGGCCAACCTGTTTAATTACACGGGCCCACAAGCCTGGCCCGATACCCACCTTTAAGTGACTCATGAGCAAAAACGTGACTGCAGTTATCTTATTTACCAAACAAGTTTTTGAATACCCATGCATACTTTCCTATTTGGTTTTTCATCCTCGTAAGCACATAATGGAAAGAAAAAACCCAACCCAACTAGTGCTCTTGCTGGCTTTTGTTCTAATCGTTGTTAATAGCACATTGGATTCCTTCGGTACAATGCAACGACATAAAAATTATGAGTCGTGCCACCAAAAAGGCAGAATGAGAAAGACAAATCAGTAGCAACGAGAAGGCAGAGTCATGCAGAAGCAATGCAAAACTTCTAAAAGTAGCTTGTTGAGACATAATTATAAGCTTAATCACAAGTAAAGTGAGCTTTTGGTGTATAAGTTTCGAGCAAAAGTCACTATCAATTATCAAATGAACCCTAAACGGGAATTAAGAATAAAAATAGAATGTGTTAAGAATTCCAAAAGCCTTGTGGATGATTCACCTTCCCTAACCCCCAAACTTTAAGGTAGGTTTTACTCTTATTAACATGGTGTAATTCCATTTATTTTGGTTGTAACCCCTACTACATCCTCACCCTATATATAGGGGACTATTGTATATATTTGAGTACAAGAGAAAAGAAGAAATACATACATCTCTCCCTCTCCATCTCCCAATCTTTCATCTTTGTTGTTTGTTTCACAACACGTTATCAGCACGAGTGTTCTACCGCTAACACTAAAATCTTTGGTATCACTCAAGGTTCAAGGTATGCTTTATGTATGTAAATGTATTTGGTTATGTTGATTCAAGGTATTGGTACAACAATATTTATTCAGAGATAAGGATAAGATGATATCTAGATCTAGTCTTGTTTTACTTGTGTTACCTTTCTTTATGCCACCTCGATTTTGCCCGAAAAGTAATCATGGTAAAAAGAAATTCCTAAAACATTAACATAGATAGCTGTCAAACTCTGATTAGATTTTAAGTTATATTGTTTTTCCTTGTTGGTTTTCCTGATTTTTTGTGAATCTTCGAGTATATATTGTTGATTCCTGTCATGTCAATTAAGTGAAGCTTAATAGTTTTCATACATATATATACGTAGATGCTTATGGCACTACCATTGGCCACGAATCTTGGTACATATTGTTTGATATTGTTCTTTAGTCATGTGGTTAATAGTTACGAGTAGAATTCTTAATGCCCCTCAAATTCATAAATCAATACATATATGTAATTATGTTGACTGATTTTAATTTCCCTTGTTAGCATAGACATCGTAACTAATATTGTGTTTATATTATATATATAATATATAGTGCAACTTTTAGAGTTGTGTGGTGAGGTCAGTAGCCTCTCCTATGTATGCTCTCTTCAAGTTTTAAGTTTTACCCTTAATTTCACAATACAAATATTAGCATGTGTTGATGCTCTCTTCCGTATAATACAAGTATACAATTGGAATAAGATCTCTACCGAAATATAAAAGATCTATTTTTTTTTCTTTTTGTTACCGGAGATGGTAGATTTTTTTTATAAATATGCTAATAATGTTCACTTTTCAGTCTAAATGATATGGTATATTTTATAATCATTTGTTTTATTGAAGCTATTACCATGACAAACCTCACAAAGCTTGATTTTGCCGCCCTTGATATCTCGGGGAAAAATTATCTCCCTTGGACTCTCGATGCGGAGATCCATCTTACGGCAAATAATCTTAGAGAAACAATTAAAGATGAAAATAAGGCCTCCCCGCAGGAGCGTGCCAAAGCAATGATTTTTCTCCGGCATCATCTCCATGAGGGATTAAAAGCCAAATATCTAATGGTGAAAGATCCGTTAGAGTTATGGAAAAACTTGAAAGAAAGGTATGACCACCAAAAACAAGTGATTCTCCCAAAAGCTCGCTACGAGTGGATTCATTTACGATTACAAGATTTTAAATCTGTAAGCGAGTATAATTGATGCATTGCATACATTGCATCATATGTCTTTCATTTAGATTACTTTTACATCAATAAATGCTACTAAGGTATGTGTTTAGTCTTATTTACAGAATACAGGGACCTGAATGCAATTTACCCACATCCCGAGCATAAACGCGTGCAAAAGACTCATTTCTATCATAAAGACCAAGTTCAAGATTATCGGGTTACGAATGGAAATGTATCCAAGCATAAAAGCATTCAAGTCTTAATTGCAAAAAGAACAAGGACTTAAGCACAAAAGTAGCCGGGGACTTAACATTTAAAAAAAGTTAAGGACCTAATTGCAATTAAAGCACCAAAATATTATCTTGGAGAAAATCTAAAGAAAAATCAATGTAAATCTCCAAACATATAAAGGAATTAATCCGGAGCTCAAAAGAATGGAAAGAAATCATCCAGACGCGCAAAGGAGGATCAAATCATACCATAAACTACCAGCAAAAATCCGGATTAAATCAGAGAAGATTGTGCGGCGAAATCGCCGCATATCACATACATTGTGCGGCGGAAACGCCGCCCCCTCAACGATCTGTGTGCTCCAATTTCGTCCAGTCGTGTCTGGACACGTGTACTTTCCAATATTATACATAGATCCCTTGTAGCAACTATAAATAGACCCGAGAACGATGTTAGAAGGGTCCTTAGTCTTTGGTGGTAGTTTTTATTTTTAATCTTAGTTTTGTATTCTTCCTTTTCATTAATAAAATTCTGTCTTTTATTTCTTACTTTTAGTTTTCTTTGTAATGTCTCAAGGACCCCTTCTTCCTCCCTCTATGAGTTTCTAACTCCTTCCAAAGGGTGGAGGTGACGGATTATGGTGAAGAGAAGATGAATGAATGTTATTATTTTAATTTCGTGTTAGTATATTTTGATTACTTGAGTTTATGTTAAATCATTTATCATGTAATGCTTTATAACTAATATGATTTATTATAAGTTTCTAAATTCTCTAATCTAAACCTTAAATCTAAACCTCCACCCGACGGAATTCACATCTTTGTTCTTGTTTTAGTTTTAATTGTTCTTGTTTCTTGCTTTAGATAATTAAAATCCAAAAATCTCAAAACCCATTTATTTCTTCTCTCATTCTTTCCCCCAATCGAAATCACATTAATAACAAATCTCTCCCTCCTTGTGTTCGACCCGTATTTGCCACATCTTCATTGACACCATGCACTTACGGTATAAATTTAATTCTCAACAATAATCCTGCTATGTTCCGAATCTCATCTGAACTTAAATTATGTGGAGAAATAATTACTGATAATGATATGTTAGAGAAAACATTCTCCACATTCCACGCCTCGAATATGCTCCTGCAGCAGCAATATCGAGAACGTGGTTTTAAGAAATATTCGGAACTAATATCATGTCTTTTTGTTGCCGAGCAAAATAATGAACTTTTGATGAAAAATCATCAAGCTCGACCCACTGGTTCCACTCCATTCCCTGAAGTGAATGAGGCTAATCACAAACGCAAACGCGACCCATTCCCTGAAGCGAATGCGGCATCTTACAATCGTAAACGTGGACGTGGTCGTGGTCGTGCATATGGACGCGGGCAACATCAAGGACGTGGTCATGGACGTGGCCGTAGCCATCGTGGTGGTCATGATGTCAATGCAAATAATCATGGAAGCAATGCTAGAGGAAATCAAGTGCAAAATCCTCCAAAGAAATATGAGAATGCTTGCTACAAATACGGCATGACAAATCATTGGTGCGTATATGTCGTACGCCCAAGCACCTTGTTGATCTTTATCAAGCATCACTCAAGAAAAAAAGGTGCCGAAATGAACTTGGTTGAAAACAACCAAGATGGAATGATCATGGACACTCATTTAGATATTTCGGATTTTTTTTTAAATGATGACAATATCGATGTTTTTGTCAATGATGGAAATGTCCATCAAAATGCTTAGTTTGGTTTTCCTACATCCTATTTTCGATGTTTTTCATTTCAAAATTTTTTTGTAAGACTTGTGTCTTTATAATATAATATTTGCTTTTGTTTTTCCTTAAAATTTTATATTATAGTATTATGATACTATATCTACAAAAAGATAATTTTTGCTCTTTTTCCTTTTTTAGGACAAAGACATGGTTGATACTATCATGAGTGATGGAGATCAATGTCTAGTAGATAGTGGAACAACAAATACGATTTTGAAAAATACAACCTTCTTTTCCGAATTACATTTCTCGAAGACAAGTGTTAACACAATTTCTGGCACTAGTAATTTGATTGAAGGCTCCGGAAGAGCTTGCATTTTGTTGCCCAATGACACGAAATTACAAATAAGTGATGCTTTATATTCTAGTAGATCCAGAAGAAATCTACTAAGTTTCAAGGATATACGTCGTAATGACTATCATCTTGAAACTATAAATCAAAATAATGATGAATACCTTCACATTATCTCCATCGTGAATGGTAACAAAATCACATATACATGCTGAAAATGCACCAACAAAGTTGATATTCCTAAGTTGTCAAATGAGTTAAATATCCACCGAAAACGTGGACGACCAATTGGGTCAAAGGATATAAAACCAAGAAAAAGGAAAGAGAAAAGCGTAGCACCTGAAGATGTTACTGCTAATATTATCCATACCCCTGAAGAGGTAGTGAAAAAACAAAATGACAACATAGACCAACGAGAGACCGAAGTGTCTAAAAATGAAAATGCAGATGAGATCTCAATAAATTATGTGCACAATCAGAAAAGATGGAATCGAGACGAAATCATCGTTGATGAAAAAATTTCATATGCTATAGCAAATGAAGTAATGAATGTTGAATATTGTGAGCCAAAATCTATTGAAGAATGTCGACAAAGAAATGATTGGCCACAATGGAAAAATGCAATACAAGAAGAATTGTATTCGCTTGAAAAACATAATGTTTTTGGACCTGTGGTGCTTACACCCAATGACGTAAAACCTGTGGGGTTCAAATGGGTGTTCTCGATAAAGAAAAATGAGAAAAATGAGATTGTAAGATATAAAGCCCGACTTGTGGCTCAAGGTTTCACCCAAATACCCGGTGTTGATTATGAAGAAACGTATTCACCTGTAGTGGATGCAACAACACTAAGATTTCTTATCAGTCTCACAGTCATAAATAGACTTCAAATGCAACTCATGGATGTGGTTACTGCTTATCTATATGGGTCATTAGAACAAACATCTATATGAAAGTCCCTGAAGGACTAAAACTACCAGAAACTTGTACTTCCAAACCGCGAGGGTTGTACTCCATACAACTAAAAAGATCCTTATATGGATTAAAACAATCTGGACGAATGTGGTACAATCGTCTAAGCAAAAGTCTTCTTAGCGAAGGATTCAAAAATGACTCCATATGTCCATGCGTTTTCATTAAAAAATCTTCATCTGGTTTTACGGTTATAGCTGTATATGTTGATGATTTAAATGTTATTGGGACACCAAAGAATATTGAGATTACAGCTCAATACTTGAAAACTGAATTTGAGATGAAAGACCTTGGTGTAACTAAATTTTGCCTCGGCCTGCAGATCGAGCATTTTCCGAGTGGAATTTTTATTCACCAAGCAATTATATAGAGAAGATGTTAAAATGCTTTAATATGGATAAAGCTCATCCATTGAGTTCACCAATGGTCGTTCAATCACTTATAAGTGAAAAAGATCCTTTTCGTCCCCGAGAAAAGGGTGACAAAGTCCTCGGTCCTGGAGTACCGTATCTAAGCGCTATTGGAGCTTTAATGTATCTTGCCAATAATACACGACCTGATATAAGTTTTGTTGTGAACCTTCTAGCAAGATACAACTCTGAGCCAACATATAGGCATTGGAAAGGAATCAAGCATGTATTCCGCTACCTTAGTGGGACACGTGATATGGGGTTATTTTATAAAAAGGACTCGAAGTCCGAACTTATTGGATATTCAGATGTTGGATATCTATCAGACCCCCACAAAGCAAAATCACAAACATGATACTTGTTCACATATGGTGGCACCGCCATTTCATGGTGATCGACAAAACAGACCCTGACGGCAACATCTTCAAATCAAGCAGAATTGATTGCATTATATGAAGCTAGTCGAGAATGTGTATGATTGAGATCAGTAATCCAACACATACAAAAGGAATGTGGTCTTGAAGGAATAAAGGACAAGCCAACATTGTTATATGAAGATAATAGCGCATGCATTGCCCAAATAAAGGAAGGTTATATCAAAGGAGACAAGACAAAACACATTTCACCAAAGTTCTTCTCGACGCATGATTTACAAAAGAATGGAGAGATAGATGTCTGTCAAATCAGATCATGCGAGAATCTTGCAGATTTATTCACAAAGGCGTTGCCTACTAAAGTTTTTGAGGGGCTTGTTCACAAGATTGGTGTTCGTCGTTTAAAAAATGTTTGCTAAAGTCAGGGGGAGTATCATACGCGCTGCACTCTTTTTCCTTTACCAGGTTTTTAGCCCACTGGGTTTTTCTTGGTAAGATTTTTTAACGAGGCAGCATCCCTAGCGTATAACGGTGATCATCCAAGGGGGAGTGTTAAGAATTCCAAAAGCCTTGTGGATGATTCACCTTACCTAACCCCCAAACTTTAAGGTAGGTTTTACTCTTATTAACATGGTGTAATTCCATTTATTTTGGTTGTAACCCCTACTACATCCTCACCCTATATATAGGGGACTATTGTATATATTTGAGTACAAGAGAAAAGAAAAAATACATACATCTCTCCCTCTCCATCTCCCAATCTTTCATCTTTGTTGTTTGGTTCACAACAGAATGAACTTTGTTTCTATTTACAGAGGCAAATTAAGTTGTAGTGATGATTTTATATAGTGTCCATCAACTAATGTTACCAATGAGGAGCCAATTATACAATTAAATGGTAATAAGGAATACGAAAAATAGTGAATTTTGTTTCTATTGCTGAAGGAAAAGTTGTAGAGATAATTATATATCGAAGTTATTTCTTAATTGGTTCATATCCCAATTATGTGCATCAATAATCATCCTACGTATCATTCACGAATATTCATATGATTTGTAAGAATTTGACATAATGTCTAAAAATGGGAAATTTGCATTTTTGTGTTCATGTTTCTTTTCATGTTAGTATTAAAAATAAAAAAATGATATTTTTGTGTTTCTTTCCATGTTTTTTTATAGTATTCCATGTTAATAGGAGCATGAGAATATTGCTATTTCAATTATTGGAATAGACAGAGGACTGCCAATTCCACCTCGAATTCGTGACTTCAATCAGGTTCAGATGAGAAAAAAACTCAACTTATATCCTCAACTAGAAAATAAACAGGCCAACTTAAACTCAATTTGAAAAGCTTAAATTGGGCTCGATGACTCGGTTAGATAAATTATATTTTGATACATATATACATATATATAATGAATTTTTTATAATAACACACACTGGCACACATATATTTATATTATATGCTATTGTATTATAAATTATATAAACATTATAATTGAAAACAATGAATTATTAAAAACACTTACTAAAGTATTCTGCTTGGATGGTCCACAATTTTGGTATCGTCGGGGAAAAGTCCAAACGGATTAAACTTGCAACTTAAGTTTAAAGAACTCGTAAGTGTAAACATCCAAAAAGGAATTATATCCGGGACTACAGTGTACACCTTGTGCTTATGGGCGTCCTTAACTATCCAACAAGGCAATTAGAATTGAAGATACAAAGAAAATTTCTAAGAATTTTATGTAAACTTTTCATTTCGCTAACTTGATTGCTTGATTGTCTTTTGGTTTGTAAAGATCTAAGACCCTCGTCAAACTTGCATGAGTAAGTAGTGTTGTATCGTCACGTGTGTGTATATATAGGAATTTTACAATGAGACCATGTCTCATTGTAAAAAAAAAGACCTCATGTTTTCCTCCCTTAGATCTAGATCCAACGACTGATTTATCCAACATACAATTTATACAACAAAAATGTAATATGGTAATCACACACCACACCACACATAACCACTCCGATTCTTCATCCCACCACACACGTCTTCTTCCCATTCCCTTTTTTCTCCGTCGCCGCTTACTCCAGTCTTCGATACTCTGACCTCCAATATTCTGGTTGCCCACTCCAGTCTTTGACTCCCCTGTCGCCGGCACCCGTCTCCTACCGCTCTGATAATCTCCTCCTCAGCTCAGCTCATCAGTCCTCCGTTGCCTCAGACTCGTCATCATTTCATACGCCGCCGCCCTCTAATTCCTGCCTTCACGACCTTGTCAATGTTTGGAGATCGAGCCTTCTCAAGATTTCTTTACTTCTTGTAAGCACGTTGTGATTTTGTGGTTTTTAGGTGGGGATGATTCTGGCAGGGCCTTTGACTATGGTGGGAGGAGACCCGTCAGCAAATTCGTCTGTCCTGCGGACTAATTCCGGTCAAGTAGGATTCGTTCCTTCCCGATCGCCGTTTCTTCTCTCGTCTCGCCTCGTAATCAGTTCAACAACAGTAACAATATGGGTTTTTGGGGTCACCTATCTAATGTTAACTCTCTTCTGAACTCCTCCTTTGGTAATGGTGGTCCGAGTTCAATCACTGGAATGGGCAACTCCCACGTTAACGGTCTCCAGCAGCGTGGAGGTATGAACGGGATGGACATGGGTAGCTCGGCAGAGCTTGATCAATTGTCGTTTGCCTGTTCATCTGGGCAAGCACAGGGGCAGAACTTCGCCAATCCTGCCGCTAACCATATGGGTTCGGATCATAATCTTGCTCAACAGGTAGAGGCATCACAGAACTTCCAACAATAGTTCTCTATTCCCCAGAGCCAGTAGTAGAAGCTCAATGGTGGTCCGGGAATGGGCCAGGGTCCATCTGTGAAAATGGAGTCTCAGATGAGCGTGCCGGATCAGATGGGCCCTCAGTCGCAGTTGCTGTCGTTGCGAAATTTGGTTTGGTGAAATTAGAACCTCAGCAGTTGCAGGCAATGACAAACATGTGTCCCATTAAGTTGGAAGGCAACCAACATTCTGTTGATCCTTCAATTTTCTTGCATCAGCATCAGCATCAACAGTAGCATCAACAATTGTTGCAGTTGTCGAGGCAGTCTTCTCAAGCTGCTGCTCATATGAATCTTATGCAGCAGCAATGTCTTCTACAGATACAACAGCAACGACAACAGCTTCTCAAGACACTAACACAAGCAAAGATCTCAATTTCAGCAGCAACCTCAACAGCGTCTTCTACAGATACAACAACAACAACTTCTCAAGACACTACCACAACAAAGATCTCAATTCCAGCAGCAATAGCAACAACAATAGCAACCTCAGCAGCCTCAACATGGGCTTACAATGACTTGTGTTGTTTCTATGATGCATAACAGAAATCACGAAAATAAAAATGGTTGAAGGTCTTGCTGTTAAGACTAATGTTCTATTTTGGATTAATGTATATTTTGGACTAATGTATATTTAAAGGAGCTTCTTCTGAAGTTTTCCCCACTGTGGAAATCAGTAATGATTGCTTTTATTCTGCTGTTGTTGGTTTACTCTTTCAAAGTCAGTGATGGTTGTTTATGAATATAATTATGTGGTCTTTGTTTTTGACAATAGACTACAATAAAGCATAATGAATGACTTCAATTCTTACACATTTAATAACTTCTGTTCAGTGCACATCATTTTTGTCCACTTCATTTCTATCTCTTTTTCATTTCTCCATCAATATATATATATGTGTGTGTGTGTGATTACCAAATATTTATTTCCCATTTATCTTACACTTCACGTATGATGTATTTTTTGAACTAGGAATTCTTGAGTCCTTGAGCACAATGAGCAGTTTGATATAGAATTTGGGCACTTGCGGACTTCATAAGGTGTAAATCAGATTCTTTGATCCTTACTGAAACTTGTTTATTCTGTATAACATATTGCTTCTACTCTAAATTTGAAATGTGTTTCTATTATCCTTGTTTTATTAACATGTTCTACACCTACAGTTATTCAGTCGAATCAGTTAGATACAATTGTTTAGATTTATGTGGACTTGCCTAATGCATTTTAGTTTCGCTTAAATGGAGAAGTCGTGTGATTTTGATGTTTGCGTTGGTTGTTATTCCCTATAGGAAAGAGAGAGGAAAAAGAGAAGTTGGAGATAGAAATGACATTAAATACTCTACAAAATTGCATCACTTTCTTAAATAAAACTTCCATTGACAACACATCTATATGAGTTCAATACACAACAGTATATGTTTAATACACAAATATATCATTTCAATACACAACAGTATCATTTTATTACACAAGTTCAGGCCCTAGTGTGTATTCCTGACACATTTCTATATTCAGACACTAGTGTATATTCGCTATTGCTCCAAAAAATTTATTCCGAGTTTGTGACATATGCCAATTTTAATTCAACTCAAACTCCTATAATCACAAGAAAAGAAAACAAAAGAAAATCCATAATCCACAACAAACATGTCAAGCAATCTGTCACATATGACTACATTACTATATTAGGAGATGACTAGGTGAGAGAAATGTGTAGAGAATGATACTTCTTAAAATGTGGTATTTCGTTTTAGAGAGATGATGAATGACATTATGTGAAGTGAATTCATATCATATAAATAAATTTCCATTCCCATGTTATGGTACTTCTTAGTTATTATGTTGGGTTGTTTATCTATATTGGACTGTGTAGGTTGAATACACAACATTATAAGTTTAATACACAACTATATAATTTTAATACACAATTGTATCATTTTATTACACAAGTTAAAGAATTCTTTAATTTATATAAATCATCATTAAAATACACAATTGCATTATAAGTTGAATATAATGTTGTTTAAGATGGTTTAGTTTGTCTATTGCATATTTTGGTTAGAGAACATTTTAGAAACTTTATTATTAAAATACACAATTGCATTATAAGTTTAATATACACAACTCTAAAAGTTTAATATACAATTACATCATTACAATACAAAACTGCATCACTTTCGTAAATAAAGCTTCCAGTGAATACACATCTATATGCGTTCGATACACAACAGTATATGTATAATTCAATTGGTTGTCGTCGGAGGGGAAGAAGTGAGCAACATATGATTCTAAAAGAGATACGTACATAAACATGAATTGTTGATCATTGTGAAAGAAATGAAGTAGATGGAGGGTTCATGTTGTTGTACATGGTATGGGAGTTAAGACATTGATTGGTGTTGGGGAGAGGGTGTTTGATTTTGTATATTTTTGTGATCAGACATATAGATGATTAATTGAAATCAATTTAGGGAGCTTTGTGGACATCCTCACTTAAGCCTACCATAGATACTAACAGACTCACGTAAGACTAAATTACTATAGTATGATATATTTTATATTGGAAAGAGAGATGTTGGAGATAGAAATGACATGGAACACTCTACAAAATTGCATCACTTTCTTAAATCTCTACAAAAAACTGCATCACTTTCTTAAATAAAACTTCCAGTGAATACACATCTATATGCGTTCAATACACAACTGTATATGTTTAATACACTAATATATCAGTTTAATACACAACGGTATCATTTTATTACACAAGTTATCCGGAACGTATAACCAGATCTAAACACTACACTTGTCAGAAATAAGTAGTAGAAAAAAAGATATTCCGCAGAATATTGCAAGTCTACAGACTTAAAAGCGGCAACGGTTATCTCACAAATTTACAGATCTAAAATTGAGTTTTCCGAGCTATAGTCCGTAACAAGTCGGATCTAACTATCTTTCTTGTTTTTAGGCATAAAAAAGATCTTTGAAAGGAACGAAAATGGAGGTGAGATTCGGAACTAAAACGCGATCAGAGAACTTGTGGACATCCCTACTCAAGCCTATCATAGATGTCAATGGCTCACATAAGACTAAATTACTATAGTAGGACATATTTTTGAAACGACATGAAGCACTCTACAAAACTGCATCACTTTCTTAAATAAAACTTATAGTGAATACACATCTATATGCGTTCAATACACAATAGTATATGTTTAATACACCAATATATCATTTCAACTGAGGAATTTCTGGTGGAAGGGGATGAAGATGGAGATAGCAGAGTTCGTTGATAGATGTCTGGTTTGTCAGCAGGTGAAGATTGAGCACCAGAGACCTGCAGGGCCGATGCAGAGGATCGAGCTTCCAGAGTGGAAGTGGGAGGACGTGACAATGAATTTTTTTCACCGGGCTGCCGAAGACGAGAGCATTCCACGATGTGATTTGGGTTATAGTCGATCGACTGACCAAATCGGCACACTTCTTAGCTATCCAGACCACTTTACCTCTGGAGGGTCTAGCTAAGTTGTATATTGAGGAGATTGTCAGACTTCATGGAGTGTTGTGAGTATTATTTCTGATCGAGATCCTAGGTTCACTTCTAGATTCCGGGGGAGTTTGCAGCAGGCTCTGGGGACTCAGTTGAAGTTCAATACAAATTTCCATCTGCAGAAAGACGATCAGTCTGAGAGGACCATCCAGACGTTAGAGGATATGTTGCATGCTTGTACTCTGGATTGGGCGGGACATTGGGATGAGCATTTGCCAGTGATAGAGTTTGCCTACAACAATAGCTACCATTCAAGCATTGGGATGACACCGTACGAGACTTTGTACGGGAGACCGTGTAGATCACCGGTATGCTGGAGTGATGTAGGCGAGAGACAACTAGTTGGTCCTGAGATTGTTCAAATGTATGCGGAGAAGGTTGATGTGATCAGGCAGAGACTAGCAACAACACAAAACAGACAGAAGAGCTACGCTGATAGGCGTAGGCAAGAGTTGAGGTTTGATGTAGGTGATCTTGTCTTCCTGAAGATTTCACCATCTCGAGGAGTGATGAGGTTCGGGAAGAAAGGGAAACTCAGTCCGAGGTATGTCAGACCGTTTGAGATTCTCGATCGGGTTGGAGAGGTTGCCTACGGGGTTGTGTTGCCGCCGCAGTTTTTGGGTTTTCACAACGTCTTCCACGTTTCGATGTTGAGGAAGTACGTAGCAGATCCTTCTCATGTGATTCAGTTGGAGGTTCTAGAGATCCATCAGGATTTGTCTCTTGAGGAGAGACCGGTTGAGATTGTGGATCGGATGGAGCATCAATTGAGGAGGAGGACCATTCCGATGGTGAAGGTCAGGTGGCAGCATCACAATGAGCGAGGGGCCACTTGGGAGATTGAGGTAGAGGTCCAGAAGGAGTTCCCGGAGTTATTTGGTGCGTTGCACTAATTTCGAGGATGAAATTCTTTTAGGAGGGTGGATTGTGAGATCCTAATCCTAATTGGGTTTATTTGTGGTTTAGGTGGTGATTAGGAGGAGTTGAGTTTGGACGACTGAGATGGAATGTGATGGATGAGTGGTTGAGATGGGTTGGTGATTAGATGGATGGTGAGGATTGAAGTGGTGAGAGATATTTAATTGGGATTCTTCCTCTCTATCACACTTCACTCTCTCTCACATCTCTCTCTCTCCTGGTTGGTGCTCCGACGAGAGGCTTTGAACTCCGGCGAGGTGAAGGTGTGCTCGTGCTTGTTGAGGAGGAGGTGATCGTTGATCGAGCGTGAGGTTCGTCGACGGATCGTGATTTTTGGAGAAGTGCTTGATGCATTGCATACATTGCATAATATGTCTTTTATTTAGATCACTTTTACATCAATAAATGCTACTAAGGTATGTGTTTAGTCTTATTTACAGAATACAGGGACCTGAATGCAATTTACCCACATCCTGAGCATAAACTCGTGCAAAAGACTCATTTCTATCATAAAGACCAAGTTCAAGATTATCGGGTTTCAAATGGAAATGTATCCAAGCATAAAAGCATTCAAGACCTAACTACGAAAAGAACAAGGACTTACGCACAAAAGTAGCCGGGGATTTAATTGCAAAAAGACAAGGACCTAATTGCAATTAAAGCACCAAAATATTAGCTTGGAGAAAATCTAAAGAAAAATCAATGTAAATCTCCAAACATATAAAAGAATTAATCCGGAGCTCAAAAGAATGAAAAGAAATCATCCACACGCGCAAAGGAGGATCAAATCATACCAAAAACACACAACAAAAATCGGGATTAAATCAGAGGATATTGTGCGGCGAAATCGCCGCATATCACATGCATTGTGTGGCGAAAACGCCACCCCAGAGCCGATCCGTGTGCTCCAATTTTGTCCAGTCGTGTCTGGACACGTGTACTCTCCAATTCTATACTTAGGTCTCTTGTAGCAACTATAAATAGCCCCGAGAACGATGTAATAAAGGTCCTTGGCCTTAGACCTAGTTTTTAGTTGTAGTTTTTATTCCTTAGTTTAATAAATTTCTGTTGTTTTATTTCTTGTTTTTAGTTTTCTTTTGTAATTCCTCTAGGACCCCTTCTCCTCCTTTTCATCCATGAGTTTCTAACTCTTTCTAAAGGGTGGAGGTGACGGATTTAGGGTGAAGAGAAGAAGAATAAAAGTTATTATTTTAATTTCGTGTTAGTATATTTTGATTACTTGAGTTTATGTTAAATCATTTATCATGTAATGCTTTATAACTAATATGATTTATTATAAGTTTCTGAATTCTCTAATCTAAACCCAATACCTAAACCTCCACCCAACAGAATTCACTTCTTTGTTCTTGTTTTAATTTTAATTGTTCTTGTTTCTTGCTTTAGATAATTAAAAATCAAAAATCTTAAAACCCAATTTAATTCTTCTCTCCTTCTTTTCCCCAATCGAAATCACACTAATAACAAATCTCTCCCTCCTTGTGTTCGACCCGTATTTGCCACGTCTTCATTGACGTCGTGCACTTGCGGTATAAATTTAATTCTCATCAGTGCTCGTGGAAGCACCGTCGAGGTTCTTCGAAGGTTTCTTCAGACCTTCACGGTATATCAAACTTGTAGTCGTAACTCACTTTTGTTGTGTGAGGATTTGGAAGTCGATGGTAGGCCGAAAGGTTCGTCGCAAGCAAACGTGCAACAGATTTTACTGTCTGATCGGTCGACCGGTTGGTGCAAACGGTCGACCATTCTTTATGAGATTTCAGGTTACTACCTCACACCGGTCGAACGATACCCTTGGGCGGTCGACCGGTCGGGCATTTGAGGCAAGCATGGTTGTTTTCGGTCGAACGGGTCCCTTTGCCGTTCGACCGCGTGCACTGTTGTAGGTCGGTTGGGGCGTTGACAATCTAAACGGTCAACCGCCCATTAGACTCGTCCGACCGATGACTTAAGTTGAATTAGTGGTTGGTTCGACCGAAGGTGGTTCGGTCGACCGGTATTGTTGGGTTATGTTGATGGATTCTACTGGTGGAATTCGGTCGACCGAGAGTGCTCGGGGGTTCGACCGGTGTTGGAGGTTGAGAGTTGGTGGAATTCACTGGTGGTTTTCGGTCGCACGAGTCCCCTTTGCCGTTCGACCGTTTGGTCGTTGTGTTCGTTGAACCTGGGAGGTGACTTTGGTCGACCGTGTCCTTGTACCACTCGACCGTTATATCACCAAGAAAAGTCCTGGATATTTTCGGTCGACCGTGTACTCACGCCCGGTCGACCGATCCCATTATCATGACACGTACAGATAATTTCGGTCGACCCACGCGTTCCGATCCTTGTCTGGTCGACCATCCCCAAGGACTCGGTCAACCGAATGCAAAACGGTTGACCGTTTTGACCCTGATTTTGTCTTTGTCAAATTTTGGATTTATCTCCAACAAAATTTGATCTTTTAGGGGTTTTAGCAAATCTATATCTCATGTAATATACTATCTTATGTAATGTTAAATTATTACACCCCATAATATATACATCTTATATGAATTTATTCATGATTCTAATTATGTCAATTTTCGTGACATATTTGTTGCCTTTTGGCCTTTTAATCTTAATTGTGATCGTGTAGAGTAGCACACATGTTGCATTGCATATATATTGCTCTGTGTTGACCTCTACATGTGATCAAGACTCAAGGAAGAAAGGAAATCAAGTCAAGACATGTAATCAAGCTCAATTGAAGACATGTATTTTGCGTTTTCCTTGAGTCTTAGGAACTTGTGTAAATTGAGCATACTTGAGCTAAAATCAACTTAAACACACACTAGGTTCCTTAGAGAAGTCACACACAAAATTTCATAACATTTAGACTTCAGTAGATCACCCAAACTTGAACCGGAAAACACTTAACCTAACCTGAACTGTCTGGACCAAATTGGTTGACCGAAACGAGTTCTTCGTTCGACCGATCTGGTTGTTAATTCTGTTACAGGATTAAGTGGTAACACCGATCGACCATTTCAACCTTTCTGTTCGACCGATCACACGTGTCACATGACCGTTTGATTTGTCGTTTTTTTCTACAACGGTTGGATTTCCCAAAACCCCAAACTTAACAAACATCCGGTCGACCGAAACCTTTCTAGCGGTCGACCAATCAAACATATTTTTGGTCACCCTGAACACTCTGGACTAATTCGGTCGAACGTGTCTTTGACCCCGGTCGACCGAAACTCAATTCTTCCAAAACCCAGAAGTGTATGGACGTATTCGATCGAACCAACCACTTGCCTAGTTCGACCGATCCCATTTGCTCAAACCAAAAATCCTTGAACGGTCGACCAATCCCCTAAAGCTCGTTCGACCATTCACTTAAGTGAACTTAAGTCAAAGCCTTATTTGACAAACCGGTCGACCGGCGTGTCCGATTCGGTCGACCGAATTTGTTCTGAATTGGGTCCTGCAGAATTATGTTTTATGTATCTTACACAATCTTTACCCAATTCGTCCCCAACGACTATATTCTCTCTAATGCTTATATATAGAGTTGTAAAACACATTTTAACACAACTCTCCCACTACTATTTGTCCAACACATTAGAGAGAAACTCAAAACACTCCAAGCCTCAAACATTCCACACTTTAGTCTTAAATCCTATTCTCACTCAAGTGTGCTCAAGTTTAGAGAGTGTTGTTCCACTCAACCATTGTTCAAGAAGCAATGGTCTTGGTGAAAGCCCAAGACATGAGTATAGACTTCGGTGAGAGCCCGAAGTATCCCTCTCGGATTGTGAGAGGTGGAGCTAAGCTCGGCGAGGGTTGTTCGCGAGTTTGAAGATTGTAAAGGCGTTCTCTCCCGGCCCGGAATGAGGAGTGGTTAGTGAAGTCGTGAGTGGAGCTCGAAGTGTCGAGCGGAGCTTGCAAGAGAAGACGTAGGCGGGTGACCGAACCTCTGTAAAAATCTCCAGTGTTCCTTGTGGTTTGCATTATCATCTTCCTTACTTTCTTGTTTTGTTTAAATTCCGTTGCACATCTTTGATAGTTAAACAAGTAGGTAATTAGGCTTAAAAGTGATTATAATTATAGACCCTCACGATCCAACAATATTGATTTTATTGATTCACCACATGTGTCTTTTTTCACATGAAACCCGACACATCATATGAACTCAAAATCAAGCTTCTTGTTTCCCAGTTTTGTGGTGTGACCTATAGGAGGATCTTAGCCAAATTAACAGTGATATTAAACACTTAATATCCCAAACTATAAGCGGATCTAGCTACACATTATAGTTACCCAATTAGCATAGATGTCTTTGTTCCACCCGAACCAAAACACGATCCATTTAGCGTTGTAAGTGCACCACTTTTGTCCGTCTCTTGCCTCATGATATTAAGAATATATGCAAAGTAGAAATATGTCATATTTGTATTATATTCATTTCTTGATCTCTTTAAGCTAATTATAACTATGTAACTTAACATAAGTTACATTGTGCACATTATAATTTTGCTTTATCAAGGGACCCACTAATATCATCACTTAATAAAGAGGGGGCAACGATAATCGTTTGACTAGCTATCTTTTCCAGTACAAGTCATGTTCAACCAACTATTGCCTTTTATCACTATACTCATTGATAGCTTTTGACAATAATCAAATTAAGCACTTCTTGAGTGAAAAGATATAAGTCTCATATCTTATGATCCAAGACACAATAAAACATTAATGACACGAAACACAATTCCATAATGTTTTACTTGTTAGGTCTATTCAATATATAAAAATAATTTTTTCCTCTTTTATATACTCGTGTCGTCAATAATTTGTAGAGCTACAACAATCGATGACCAACACGACAATCTTTTCTCGGTGATTAATGTTCCATGTTAATTACCATGATTGTGAAAAACTTTTGATTTATGTAAACCATTATCTTTTAGAGCTCTACGGTTAAGGATCAAGAGTTTCTTCCTTAACACTTCCAAAAGACGAATACAATAATCAAGGAACAAAATATTTGCACATCCAATTCATAATAATTGACATATAAAAGTAAAACTTTTAAAACACATTTCTTTCACCATCATGGTAATTGGCTGTGAAATGACGTTTTGTAGTTCTCATGAAACAAGACATCAAAACGGGGTAGTTCGAACAAGACAATTGATTCAAAAAACATGTTTTTGGAGTAACATGTTTCTACGTGATATATTTCGTACGCCTATGTATGTATATAGTTTTAAAAAATTATACATGCATACAAGATCGATTTCCATATTTTCGACGATTTCATGTACATTATTTTATATTTATTCTAATATCATGTATCTACATATATATTGAAATAAATAGAAGATGATCACACTCAAAGGTTCTCTAAAACCTTTATGAAGATCTGGAGTTGCGTTGCATGTTGAATCGTCCATCGATTCGCCTCCAAGTGTTCACCAAACTCTAAACAAGATTAGAGAGAAATGAGCTAGCCAATCAATCTCTAAATCAAGGTTAGAATCTAGCTAATAACATATCTAAAGCTCCTGACAATTTAATATTCAAAAACTTGAATAATTAAGAGAATTTTATGATGGATTAATGGGGTGGTTAGGGAGATAAAGAATTTTTGCATTAGTATTAACCAGGAAGGGATGATAAACCGGTTTATATGATTTCTTCTAACCCACATCATGCGCAAACCACTTACACATGATCCTTTATTAATCTCTCCACTAAACCACATCATGTGCAAACCACTTACACATGATCTCTTGTTTACATCTCCACTAAACCATATCTTGTGCAAATCACTTTGCATAATCTCTTATTTATTTTGTCACATCATCATCATCTCATAACTACCTTTGACCAAAGTGGATTAAATCCAGTCATTAATCAGAAAAAATTCTCTTATTAATATATACAAAAACGTGGTCAAACGGTTGGATCATTTTTTACTGTTTTTGACTCTACCAATTTTTTTATTAATATCCAACAAAATATGGATTTTGGAGTTTTAGCAAATTCATATGTTATAATGTTGTAAATCACATTATATCATGTAATATATTATCATATATAATGTCAAAACATTATACCCCATAATATATATACATCTCATACGAATTTATTAATTATTCTAACCATGTCGTTTTTACAACATATTGATTTTATTATTTTACCACATGCATATTATTTCATAATACATGAAACTTAATACATCATATAAAATATAAAATCAAATTTCTTGTTTCCCAGTTTTGTGGTGTGACCTATATGAGGATCTAAGTTATGTTGTCAATGATATAAAACACATTATATCATAAACTATAAGCAGTATCTGACTACACATTAAAGTTACCCAAATAACAAAGATGTTTTGCTCACTCGAACTAAATATGATTCACTTAGTGATATGTAAAATATCACTTGTGCCTATCCCTTGCCTCGTGATATTGAGAATATTATACAAAGTAGAAATGTGTCATTTTTGTATTATATATTCATTTCTTAATCTCTCAAGCTAATTATAAATATATAAGTATACACAAGTTACATTGTGCACATTATAATTTCGCTTTATCTAGGGTCCAACAATATCATAACTCAAGTCAAGATGGACAATGATAATCTTTTGATTAGCTATCTTTTCCGGCATAAGTCATGTATAACCAACTAATACATTTCTCACCATACTCATGAAGGGAATGTGTTCTAAAAGTTTTACTTTTAAATGTCAATTATTATGAATTGAATGAGAAATCATTTTGTTCCTTGTTTATGTTATTCGTCTTTTAGAAGTGTTAAGGAAGAGGCTCTTGGTCCTTAACCGTAGAGCTCTAAAAGATATTGGTTTACATAAAACAAAAGATATTCGCAATCATGGTAACTAACATGGAACATTAATTACCGAGTTAAGATTGTCGTGTTGGTCATAGATCATTGTAGCTCTACAAGTGAGTGACAACACGGGTATGCAAAAGAGGAAAATATTACTTTTGTATACTGAATAGACCTAATAAGTAAAATATTATAGAAATGTGTTTCTGTGTCATTAATATTTTACTGTGTCTTTGGTCCTTTGATATGAGACTTATATCTAATCACTTAAGGAATACTTAATTAGATCAGTGTCTTGAACTATCGATCAGTGTAGTATAAATGCATTGGTTGGTTAAGTACTACTTTTGTTGGAGAAGGTAGTTAGTCAAAAGACTATCATTGCCCCTCTTAATTGAGTGATGATATTAGTGGGCCCCTTGATAAAGCAAAGTTATAATGTGCACAATGTGATTTGAGTTAAGTCACATATTTATAACTAGCTTAAAGAGATCAAGAAATGAATACTAAGACAAAGATGACACAATACTACTTTGTGTGTATTCTTAATATCATGAGGCAAGGGACGGACACAAGTGGTGCACGCCATCACTAAATGGATCGGGTTTTGGTTCGAGTGGAATTAAGACATCTAACTAATTGGGAGCTATAATGTGTAGCTAGATACCGCTTATAGCTTGTGATATTAAGCCTTTAATATCACTGCCAACTTAGTTTAGATCCTCCCATAGGTCACACCACAAAACTGGGAAACAAGAAATTGGGATTTTGAGTTCATAAGATGTGTCGGGTTTCATGTAGAAAATATGACACATGGGGTGAACAAGCAAAATCAAAATTATGTCGTGATTAATAACATAATTAGAATCTAAATTAAATTCATATGTGATGTAAATATTATGGGGTGTAATGACTGATCATTACACAGGATAATATGTTACATAAGTTGTGGATTTACTACTAATCCCGAAATGTCAAATTTTGTAGGGGTTAAACCGAAATTTGACAAGTCTGCAAAACAGTGCTCAAACGGTCGACCGGTTAGCAGTAAACGGTCGACCGGTAGGGCACGGTCGACCGGACATGTCTCGACCGATAACAGAGAATTTTCATTTGTTCGAACGGTCGACCGAAAGTGATCGGTCGGTCGACCGAACATTGCGATGGAATAGTTCCTGTTACGAACGGTCGACCGAGCTATTGAACGGTCGACCGAAACTGGTTCGAGCGGTCGACCGAACCTCCAAAAACGGTCGACCGGTCCAGACGGTTTATGCAGAATTAATTTAAGAATTAATTAGATCATGCATGGAATTGGTCCATAATTGATTTAATTCGTGGCTAATATTATTTATTAATAAATAATGGATGGTTAGATGGAATTTTGCATGAAATCATGGGCAAGAGGTTGCACATGAATAGGTAATTTGGAGAGAACCTATAAATAGAGGTTATCTCATTGCCTTCCTACATCTTAATTAATATTGCTTTTCATGCAAAATCTTTCTCCTTAATTCTCCACGAAAATTCCACAAATTCTTAAGTTTAGTTTAGTTCTTAAGAGATCATCTTCTCAAGGGAATTAAAGAGGGGTTAGTAATTGGATTCTAAACCTTATCGGAGATTGAGAGACTAGCTTCCCTCTCTCCGATCTTGTTTAGAGTTTGGTGAATACTCGGAGGCATCCGGCGCAGCGAGGAGCATCCCCAACGTCTCCGAATCTTCAAGAAGTTTTAGAGAACTTCTAGGTATGAATTTCGGAGCCCTTGTTTGTTTTAATAGAGTTTTGAAACTAGATGTTAAAACAAACCGATGCATGCATGAAATAAATCAAAGAAAATTGTAATTGATCCTTATTATACATAAAAAAATTCGAAAATATATATGTATAATTAAACATGAAATCCTACAACTTATTGATAGTTTTTTGATAATAATCAAATCATACATTCCTAATGTGAAAAGATATAGGCCTTATATCTTAGGATTGAAAGACACAATGAAACATTAATGACACAAACACAAATCCATAATGTTTCATTTGTTAGGTCAATTCAATTTATGAAAGAAACATTTTCCATTTCATATATTTATGTTGTTAAATATTTGTAGAGCTACAATATCTCTCTTAATCAACATGACAATCTTATCTCGATGATTAACGTTTCATGTTAATCGTCATAATTGTGAATTAATTTTGATTTATGTAAATCATCTTTTTTTAGAGCTCTACGTTTAAGGACTAAAAATCTCTTCATTAACTCTTCCAAAAAACGAATACATTAATCAAGTGACAAAATGTTCAATACATTCAATTCATAATAAAATACATATAAAACTAAAACTTTTAGAACATATTTCTTTCATGAAAAATACTAATGACGTAACACCGACGGATAAATTCGTCTGTGTATATTACACCGACTAATACGTACTCCGATGATTGTACATGTATACACCGACGAACATGTTCCATCGGTGATAAATATCAGTATGCTACATCGATGGAATGTACCGTCGGTATATGTCTACCAACAAACATCAGACCCTTATCCGACAGATACATGCCGTTGGTGTATGTGTACCAACAAATGTCAGAACCTATGAAACATTATCGTGTCTTCTTCCATTTTCGGATCGCGTTCAATGCTTGTGTAGTCAATAATTTTTTAATTGTTCATCCATGGATCTGCGAAACATTAAATTTGAATGGAAATAAAAGTTATGAAGGTTTACATGAAAGATTCATATTTAAATAAATTAACATACAAAGTTTGAGACGATAAATACAAGACATCACACTCTTAGCAGTTCTGCTAACTGGTTTTCTTGCAATTTTTTTACAATAAAAGTTTTACTGTTAAATCTGTAGAGATTAAGATTACAAAGACGATTCTAGCCTAGTAAGATTGTTGTACGACTGATGGGGATGGTCCTGTACAGATACTCTCTTGGGTGGCCTTTTTGGTAACATGCACAAGACCATCGATGAAGGGAATATCTATGTCAGCTGTGGGTATGGAAACAATAAGTATGAAAAGATGATCCAGTTGAAATATGAATAAATTGATCCCGAATTATGGTGTACAAATTAAAAAGTGACACACGTTGTAGTTAAAGAGGTTCCAAATTGGGTGGTTTAGATAATTTAGACATGCTTCTGGATTAAATGCAGCATATCATTCCTGTTAAATTATTACATTATAGATTGACCTTTTTAAAAAAAAATGGTACTTTGATGGGAAAACTTAATAGATTTACATTTTAGTGTAATATAGGCTTTACTAGAGTTAAAGATGACGACCACAATAATATATGTGACAGGACCATTTGAAAATAATATAGGCTTAATTTTGCACTGAAATTTATTTTAGGTGACAAAAAATAGCATGTTGATAAAATATCTAAATAATTCCACAAAGAAGCTCAAATAAAACACACTACCACATAGATCTTTCTTCCATGCTTATTAATCATATTTGGTCCAAGTATATTATCTTCAGCATAGCTCAACATTGGAATATAATTTTATTGTATCTTCATCATTGCTGAACATTGGAATCTAATTTTATCGTATCTTCATCATTGCTGAACATTGGAATCTAATTTTATCATGTTGTCACACTTTTTTATTTTTTTATTTTTAGATGTCAATGTTTTGTCTTCGGATTTTGTGGAGTGAATTACCGTTTTATAAGTTACTTTTTACTTAATGAACCATACTTTTATCTCCCTTTATTTTTTGAAGGACATATAAGTGGTCAACATTTTACCAATAAGTGCCATTTTTCCAACTAAATCGTTGCTTGTACACCCTAGTCCTAAAGCGTTCTGTTTCATTGGTAGAAATCGCAGTTGGATCGAACTATTGGCCCCTACTTTGAAAGGTCGCACACATACGAGCTTTTAAAGAACTAGTCTATTTTCATAATGCACCTAGATAGGTTGAGGGAACTACAGCAAGATGACGACGAGGAAGAAATGTTAGTATTTAGCATGATTGCTTCTATAGATGACTACATTAGAGCTTTCCTATTAAAAAATCAGGTACATACTGCACCCATAATTGGTAATCAAAAAATGGTAGACATGTTAACTGGGCATTTGCGTGTTTGTTACGACTGGTGCAGAATGCATAAGAAGTTTTTTTAAAACTTTTGTGACATTATGAAAGCACAAGGACTACTTAAAGCAACGTGTTAAGTTAGTGTTAATAGCAAATACACATGTTTCTTTACGAGCTGGGACATGCCCACTTCAATACGGCAACCCAAGATATATTTCAACATTCTCGTAAAACCGTGAGTCAAGCGCTTCAACACCGTCCTCCGTGCACTCACAATATGATCTTGTGACATGATCAAACCGAAAGAGTCATTGCATGAAACCCCGCAATACATCCACGACCATAGTGGTGAGAAATATTTTCCTTACTTCAAGGACTACGTAGGGGCACTTGATGGCACTCACGTACACGCGTGAGTTCCAAAGGACCAACAACTAGCATAGCGCTCTGGTAGAGACCCGAAGCACACAACCCAAAATGTATTAGGAGTATGTGATTTTCAGATGAGATTCATATATGTCATTTCCACGTGGGAGGGAAGTGCACACGATAGTCGTATTCTTAATGGTAAGTTGAACCTACAAAAACTTTTATTACCTTCACCTTATAGAGCATGACTTAGTAATGCTCTATAGTATGCTTTAGTAATGGACGAGGTGACAAAAGACATACAATGTGAGGTTCCATGGTGTATGTTTTTTGCGGATGATGTAGTATTAATTGACGAGAGTAGGGTAGGGGTGGAGAGAAAACTAGAGTTGTGGAGAAATACTTTAGAAACAAAAGGTTTTAAACTAAGTAGATCTAAAACTGAATATATGAAGTGTTGTTTCAGTACCGTTAATACCGAGGAAGAAGAGATTATATTAGATGGGCAAGTGGTGCGTAAAAAAAATATTTTTAGATATCTTGGATCAATACTTCAAAAAGATGGGGAGATCGATGAAGATGTTAACCATAAGATTAGAGCAGGATGGATGAAATGACGACAAACCTCAGATGTCTTATGTGACAAGAAAATCTCACTAAAGTTAAAAGGAAATTTTTATAGAACTGCAATAAGATCTGCAATGCTATATAGTGCGGAATGTTGGACAACTAAAAGACAACATATACAAAAGATGAGTGTCTCTGAAATGAGGATGTTGAGGTGGATGTGTGGTCATACGCGAATGAATCAGATTAGAAATGAAGACATTTGTGAGAGAGTTGGAGTTGCTCCAATAGAAGAGAAAGTTATCCAACACAAACTGAAATGGTTTGGACATGTACAAAGAAGACCCATGGAGGAACCTATAAGAAGATGAGTATTGAATCGGATCAAAAACATAAAAAGAGGAAGATGTAGACCACGATTGACTTGAGAGGAAGCGGTCAAAAGAGATTTAAGAGATTGGAATGTTCCTCGGGAATTTGCATTGGATAGAAATGCGTGGAAGAAGACGATTCACGTGCCTGAACCGTGACTCCTTAAAGTTTCATTTCTAGCATACCCCAACTAGTTTGGGATAAAATGCTTTTTTGTTGTAATATTAGTCTAAAGATGGTGAATAGACTAATTAAGTTCTTTTAAATTTAATGCAAATTAAAAACTAGAACAATAAAAATGAGGGAGAGATAAGCAAACCACAATAAGGATGTATAAAGGTTTGGATCCAATCACCGAATCTTAGTCATCTCTTACGAATTGCTCTTCCTCAAGCAACTTCAAGTCATTCACTAGTCTGATATCAGTTGCAGACCGAGATCAAGTCTTTACACCACAAGCTTTGCGAACACCCTCGCAAAGCTTGGACCACCTTCTCACAATTCAATAAAAGCTTCACTCCGGAAGTTAGTACAACTCTTAAAGGAAAAACTTCAACAAACTAATCTTGGGCACTTGAAATAAATGATGCAATCAATGAGCTAGTTTCAAGTGGGAAGATGTGAGCACAAAGATGTTTAGAGCAAGTTTGAGAGTAGTAAGAAGTTTTGAGCTTGAAGAAATATTGGTAACCTTAGAAGTGTGTTCTCAGTTCTATTGATAAGCTATAAACTCAGTCTAGCCGTTGTGATTAAATTGATAAAGAGTTGTGTAAGAATACACAAAATAGACAATGACAAGACATTGTTCGGGATAAATTTGGTCGACAGAAACGGGCTTAACAGTTGACCGGAGACAGTCCAGAAAGTGCCAGAAATAAACGATCGACCGAACAGAAGGCGGTCGAACCAACTGGGCTAGAACTTAAGTGAACGGTCGAACATATGATAAGATTCGGTCGACCATTTGGAGAATTTGGTCAAGATGAAACTGTGCAAATAAGACAACGGTCGAACAAGATAGAGATGCCGTCCGACCGAAAATAGCAGTAAGTGCTGGAACTAGAGTGTTTCATGAACTGGTTGACCGTTGCTAAGGTTTCGGTCAACCGGAAGACCAAATATAAAAGAGGGTTTGGTGGAGTATATGTATACGACCGTTGGTAAACACAACAAGTAACCATCATATTAAAGACAAAATCGAAAATGCAAATGGTCGAACAAAACATAAATTTCGGTCGACCGGTGTCCACTCTAACCAGGACACGAGTCATCATATGATAGGTGAGTGAAATTTGTATCGGTCGAAATGGGTACAAACGGTTGACAAAATGAAATAATCGAACGAGAAAAGGTTTCGATCAACCGATTTAGACTGAGAAACCATATATAAAAAACAGTCGAACTAAATGAGGGTCTGATCGACCGTTTGGAGGAAAAAAGGAAAAGTTGTCTGTTGAAATTCGGTCGAACCAGATAGTCTACCGGTCGACCGGTTCTACCTTTTCGGTCGACCGATCCCGGATTTTAATATGACCGTTTTTCTTGTCGTATTCCTATAACGGTCGTATTCGTATAAAACAAAACTTAACCCCAAAATACATTCGGTAACCGGTCGAACGAAGACCTTGTTTCGGTCGACCGGTTGAACATATTTTCAGAAACCAAATTCCCTGCTATCGGTCGACACATTTCTCGTTCGACCGATTGACCTTTGTCTCAACCGAATCCCCTTCTCGGTCGACCGCCCCATACTTTGGTTCGACCGATTCACTTAAGTAGAGTTAAGTTATAGCTCGTTTGTCCGACCGAATATTCTTTTGTTCGACCGTTCTCTTTGAAATCAAGTTAACGGTCGACCGGTGTACTAGTTTCGGTCGACCGGTTCTGGACAGATTTGCAGCCCGATTTTCTGCTTTGTGTATCTTGCACAAAACCCAATCAAATCTATCCCCAACGGCTAGAATACCTTAGGAGCTTATAAATAGAGGATCAAGACTTGTTGTTAACACAACTCTCCAACTCCAATTGTCCCAATTCATTAGAGAGAAAACTCCAATCCTCCAAGCTCCAAATTAGCTACCCAAAGCCTAATTTCCACATCATTCATCACTCAAACATCTAGCAATTGTTGTGTTCAATTAGAGAGTGAGTCCCACTCAAGTTACCATTGTTGTGCAACAAGAAAGGGTCTTGGTGAAAGCCCAAGACAACGAGTATAGACTTCGGTAAGAGCCCGAAGTGATCCTCTCGGATTGTGAGAGGAGGAGCCAAGCTCGGCGAGGGTTGTTCCCGAGCTTGAAGACTTGTAAAGGCGTTGTCTCCCGGCCCAAAACGGGGAGCGGATAGTGAAGTCGTAGGCGGAGCTCGCGGAGTCGAGCGGAGCTTGCAAGAGAGGACTAGGACCCGGGTGGGGTGCCGAACCTCTATAAAAACCGACGCGTCTTTTGTGGTTTGCATTGCTTTTCTACTTGTATTTGATTAAGTTTTAATTTCCGCTGTGCATTTCTTTGATTGATCAAACAAGTAGTTAATTAGGAACTAATTGTGATTAGTTTGTGGACCCATAACCCACACGATCCTACAAATACTCCTTCTCCACTCATTTGGTATTTTATTTTTCTCGAAGATAATATTAAACAATTTAGTTAACCATGTTACTGCTTTATCCCCAAGACATTTCCACATCTCAATCAGGATCTCGTCTGGTCCTAAAGTCTTACCAACTTTCATCTATTTTAAGGTTTCCTTAACCTCAACTTCTCTTATCCTCCGTACAAATCATCTATTAGATTTCTCAGTTTTATCATCAACTTCGAAAGTGACGTTATCATTTTCTCCATTGAACAACTTATCAAAATACCCTCTCCATCTTTCCTTGATATCCTCCGTCTTAACTAAAAGGTTATTATTATCATCTTTAATGCATTTAACTTGATTAAGGTGTTTAGTTTTATTCTCTCTTATTTTAGCCAACTTATATATTCCAATATCTCCCTTCTTGATCCCAACTTTTGGTATAAATTCTCATAAACAACCCTTTAGCATCTCTTACTGCTTTCTTAGTTTTTTTATTAGCCAACATATACTCTTCTAAGTTAGTTTCATTTTTATCTTTAAACCACATTTTATAACATTCTTTTTTAGGTTTAATTGTCTGTTGCACATCATCATTCCACCACCACATGTCTCTCGAATCCAGTCTACCTCCTCTACTCTACCCACAAACTTCTTTAGCTACTCGTCGAATGTAAGATGACATACTCTCCCACATACTATTAACGTCTCCTACAACATTCCAAGGTCCCTCTGCCATAAGTCTATCCTTAAATCTCATACATTTTTTCCCTTTAAGATCCCACCACTTAATCTTTACATCTTTACAAACTTATTTCGAACCACACTGATACGAAAGTGAAAGTTCACTACTACCAACTTATGTTGAGTCACAACACACTCTCCAGGTATTACCTTACAATCTATACAAGACTTTTGTTGGAGAAGATAGTTAGTCAAAAGATTATCATTGCCCCTCTTAATTGAGTAATGATATTAGTGGGCCCCTTGATAAAGCAAAGTTATAATGTACACAATGTGATTTGAGTTAAGTCACATATTTGTAACTAGCTTAAAGAGATCAAGAAATGAATACTAATACAAAGATGACACAATACTACTTTGTGTGTATTCTTAATATCATGAGGCAATGGACGGACACAAGTGGTGCACTCCATCACTAAATGGATCGGGTTTTGGTTCGAGTGGAGTTAAGACATCTAACTAATTGGGAGCTATAATGTGTAGCTAGATACCGTTTATAGCTTGTAATATTAAGCTCTTAATATCACTGCCAACTTAGTTTAGATCCTCCCATAGGTCAACACCACAAAACTGGGAAACAAGAAATGTGGATTTTGAGTTCATAAGATGTGTCAGGTTTCATAAAGAAAATATGACACATGGGGTGAACAAGCAAAATAAAAATTATGTTATGATTAATAACATAATTAGAATCTAAATTAAATTCATATGTGATGTAAATATTATGGGGTGTAATGATTAATCATTACATATGATAATATGTTACATAAGTTGTGAACTTACTACTAATCCCGAAAGGTCAAATTTTGTTGGGGTTAAACTAAAATATGACAAGTCTGCAAAGCACTGTGCCAAAACGGTCGACCGCTGAATGCTAAACGGTCGACCGAATGTTGCACCGGTAACAGGAATTTCATCTGTTCGTTTTCGGTCGACCGAGTATAATCGGTCGGTCGACCGAACATCGCGATGAAATATTTTTGTTACGAACGGTCGACTGAGTTATGAACGGTCGACCGAAACTCGTCCTAAACGGTCGATCGAACCTCCGAATAGTCGACCAATCCAGACGGTTTTCTGCAGAATTAATTTAAGAATTAATTAGATCATGCATGGAATTGGTCCATAACTGATTTAATTCGTGGCTGAGATTATTTGTTAACAAATAATGGATGGTTAGATGGAAGTTTGCATGAAATCATGGGCAAGAGGTTGCACATGAATATGTAATTTGGAAAGAACTTATAAATACAAGTTTATCTCATTACCTTATAATTTTAATTCATTATCTTCTTGTGCAAACATCTCTCTCCATAATTCTCCACGAATTTCCATTAATTCTTGAGTATTAGTTTTAGTTTTCAGAGATCTTCTTCTCAAGGGAACTAAAGAGGGTTAGTAGTTAGATTCTAAACCCTATTGGAGATTGAGAGGCTAGCTCTTCTCTCTCCAATCTTGTTTAAAGTTTGGTGAATACTCGGAGGCATCTGGCGCAACGACAAGCATCCTCAACGTCTCCGGATCATCAAGAAGTTTTATAGAACTTCTAGGTATGAAATTCGGAGCCCATGTTTGTTTTAATAAAGTTTTGAAACTAGTTATTGAAACAAACCGATGGATGCATGAAACAAATCATAGAAAAATTGTAATTGATCCTTATTGTACAAAACAAATTTCAAAAATAAATATGTGCAATTAAACTAGAAATCCTACAGTGGTATCAAAGCTTAAGGTTCAATTTTCTAATGATTTGAAACTACAAACAAATTTGGTTTACCATCTAGGGTTCGAACAATTCGATTTTCCAATTTTTCGGTCTTTAAATGTTTTGTTGGAATAATTCTTTGTAATAATTCGTTTTGAATGTTTTAAATGGTTTTAAACATGCCATGTAATTATTAGAATTATGATTTAGGCATAAGTCTAACTTGCAATAATTTCGTTTTAAGCATAAACGTTTGTTTTGTAAGAGAATCAACAAAACCAAAAAACTGCGGTTCGTCTTTCCTTTTAGGAAATTGGATGGACAGCGGTTCAAAATTGTTTTTGAACTAATGGATGGATGAAAAACCTTTTTAATGGATTTCAAAATGTTTTTCAAAGAATTGTTTGGGATTATAGATGATTGATAAACTAGGTTGTATAGTTTATAGCAATATTGCGTGCATGGATGCTCGAGTTGTCTTTGCAGGAATTGTGAGTTTATATGTTCCAAATCAGAGCCTATGAATGTTTGTAATTGTTATTATACAGGGGCTTATTTATATGTAAAAGCCAAATTCTTTTTTTCTATCTTTAGATAATTGCATTGCATTTGAGAGGTTTAACATAGGACTTGCACTAGTCGGGTTTTTATCGAATGTGAGGAGCATGTTTATTTTCTGTAAAATCTACATCTCCGGTGCAAGAGGAAGTCACCACTGTAGCGCATCGATCGAGGATCGAAGATCAGGGATCGATGATCAAAGGGAACATATAAACTCACACGATATGGATTGTGTGAATGATTTAATTTCTGTTTTTAATTTCTGCTATGCATGTGATTGAATGTTAGGATGTGTATGAATGATAATATGCATGATAACCTAAAATTCTGAATCACATGTTAATATATGAAATTGTCCAACAAAATTAAGAGTAATTTTCCTTCTTATTTCATCCACTAGCAGCCATTGATCGAGAGATACTCTGCTCGCCCTTAGCTATTGTTGTCTATTGTTGTGCCACGATTAGATATATGAGGTGCGTTTTACCCTAGTGAACCCCAAGTATGTTTAGTTGTGAATACAATGGATAAACGTATCTCGTATCAAATGAAAATAAGTTTTCTTAACATTACCTAGAGCCCTCGCTCGGTTTTGGGAAAAAGTTTTTCTTACGAGGATAGGTCATATTCCCTCATAATTAAAACGACAAGAATTACAAAAGTTTGAAGATGCTAATGTTGCTAAAATTCAAAAAGGTTATTATTAGAAAATGTTTTTCTTACCTTGATATTGTAATGTATTCGATAGCCCTTAGCTAGTCTATATTACAATTGATGGGATCTTGGATTATTGCATTTATGGGAATTTTTTTTTATTTGCAGAATTTACATTTGTATGTATGTATAATAAACATAAAAATTGGCATAAAAATCCTATATGATTTATTTTGTAGAAAATGTTGAACATCCAACCTATCGTACGATCCATGATAGAAAAACACCCTTTAGCAAATGATGACTCAAACTTCATTAGTTGGCAACTCAAACTCAACATCGTGTTAAAGTTTGAGAAACTGTCTCACATTTTGGAAGGTCCAATCCCAAAATGGAATGAGAGATTAACCGATGAAGAGAAAGAGGCGAAAGCCAAGTGGGAAGACCAAAAGAACCAAGTTCACGGTCTTATGCTAACATCCATGGGTGACTCGCTTCAAGCGAAATACTTGGATTCAAAACCCAAGAAGACCATGAAAGCTTTGTCTAAGATGTTCATGGACAGTGCCCGTAAGGAGCGCTATAAGACCACCATCGCACTCACAAGGTGCCATATGGCGGAGGGAACATCGGTATTCATGCATTTTCTCACGATGCAAGGGTACATTGAGAAGTTGGCAAAACTCTCTTCACCAATGCCCGATGACATTGCTGAAGATATGATTCTTGGCTCTCTAGCCCCGTCCTTCAAGGACTTTGTGATGCACTATCACGTGTGTGAGAAAGGGGTGAGTCTTGAGGAGTTGCACAACGCTCTCAAAACTGCTGAAGTTGACATGGGCAATGGTAAGGACAAGCATGTCTTTGCCGTACATGAGAGGAGCCAAAAGATTGGTAAAGGAAAGGGAAAATTTACCAAAAGTGGTTCAATCAAGAGCAATGGAGTAGGAGGTGCTCGTGCGAGTGCCTCAAGGGGGAAATCTCAGAAATCTCCAACTCCCAATACGGAGTGCTTTCACTGCGGTGAAAAAGGACACATCCGACCAAATTACCCCAAGTACAAGGAAGACTTTGACAATGGAGTGATTGAACGTCGGCGTCCCAAAAAGGCCAAAGGTATATTTGTTATTGAAATAAATTTAGCCACCTCTGTCCAGGATTGGGTAATTGATATCGGATCTTGTGCTCACATAGTTTCTAATGTGCAGCTACTCATGGATAGGAAGGAACTCGTAAGGAACGAGGTAGAATTGAAGGTCGGAAATGGTGCGAACGTTTCTGCGGTTGCACAAGGTTCTGTGGTGCTTCAATTATGTAGTGGTTTAAATTTATGTCTAAAGAATGTTTATTATGTGCCTTCGATTAGCAAGAATATTATTTCTGTATCATGTTTAGATATGGATAATTTCAATATAAATATTTTAAATTCTTGCTTGTCTATATCGAAGAATGGACATACTTGTCTATATTTCAAATTCTTGCTTGTCTCTCACCATAATGTCAAGGTCCTCCAAAAACTGTTTATTTACTGTTTCACTCAAACATACTTGTGGGACATATGCGCTAATGACATTCAAAATCAGTTTTCCGATAACTATCTTAATCAAAATTATTCGGTCACCTTGCCTTTTAACCTCCACCACTTCATCTCTTAGGCTTTATCTACTAAGATTCCTACTCCATTTTTGTTTCTGTCTTTTCCACTATACCATAACTTAAACCCTGTATTTTTAATTTCTTTAGCTTTTTCACCTACCCATTTGGTCTCCTGAACACAAAGAATATTGACTTTTCTCCTGTTGATCACATCCACTAACTCTCTCAACTTCCTTGTTAAAGATCCAACATTCCAACTACCTATGCGTATCCTACTATCGTCAACTAGCTTCTTACCCCTCGCACCCGTTGAGTAAAGTACGAGGACCATAACTCCTTGTGCACTACATCCGGGCGCCGATGCAGTGTGCCACTAAGGTGGTGACGTCCCTCGACTAGCTTCCTTATCGCTCGCACTCGTCGAGAATGATGCGTAGACCCTTGCTCAATTTGAATCACTACACCCGGGGCCCGATGTAGCGTGTTGTTAAGTGGGTGATGCCCCAAACACGATTCTCTTTTAAGTTTCATTTCCATGGGAGTAGCTAAGATTTTACGCTGATTCACAACACCTATCGCAACCCTCCTCCCTTATCCTGGCTTGGGACATGCTATGTACATGTACATATGTGAAGTTTTAAGACCAATATTAGGACCTATTAAATCCTACAACAACGATGACTCAACACCGAAGCTACAACGACCAATGTTCTGGCCAGTAAGTTTAAAAAAAATGGAATTTAGGTGGTAGAAAACCGAAGTGGTTCTAATGAAGCACAAACAACAAAAATATACAACAAATGCTAATAATACATGTACTACGTATCGGGACGTCCATAACGCCGCACACGAAGACCTACAACCCAGTGGCAGCCGCTTCCTTCCGCGTACAAAACCACAGAAGCAAACTGAGTGTGCGTTGGCCAGTCGACAAGCTGCGCTTACCGGAGAGGATATCCATGACGAGTTTTCGACGGGAGTGGAATACGTGGATTTCGGAGGTAGGAAGAAGAGGAAGACGGTTCGTGCAGAAGAATGAAAACGGGTTGGCAGTGCTAGTGAGATCATTTGCGTAGGAAGAGAGGTGAAATGAAAGTTTTTTACGGGGGAACGAACGGAACAATCAGGGGTAGCAACGTCTTTTCTGGCAAATCGAAGCATCCAAACATAACTCGGTTTTCAACGGAAAAATCCTAAGGAAAACGTTACTGTTTAAAAACCTCCGTTTCTAACTTGACGAGACTTTTCCAAACACCCAAACGCAACCCTCGTGTCGCACGTGCGTTCGCGTAAAAGAGCGAGAGTATTAACGCGACCCCGTCGAAACATTTTGACCACAAAATCCCCAAATCCCAAACCCTAATACCCAAACCACCCACCGAAAACCCTCAAGATCGTCGATCCGGCCCGTCTCCGCCGCGACGACAAAGGCGCAAAGCTTGGGTTTCGGGTCTCAGAGGTGTTGGTTCCTAAGAAAGGTCGGATCTTGCGCTTTTTCTGAGGCGAAAAAGGTGCGGAGAGTAGGTTTTGGTGGTTTTTTTTGGGGTGGAGTGTTGCAAAGTGAGAATGAGCGAGGGGAACGAGAAGAAGGAAGTGGAGAAGGAGGTAGAGGACGGAGGAGCCAAGAAGAAGCCGAGTGAGGCGGAAGTGCCGACCGGAGACGAGAAAAATGTCCAAAGTGGTGCGGTGGTTAGTACGGATGCGACTGGCGAGGTCGGAGAGGAGAGGAAGTCGGATGATGGTGGTTTGAAACCAAATGTCGAGAGTGAAGACGTCAAAGAAGCAGCGAAGGTGGATGGCGGTGATGCTGCCCCGGAGAAGAAAGTGGAGGCTGCAAGTTTTGAGATTATTGGGTCTGGAGATGGTACCGACGGAATCAAAGTAGACGGTGATGATGTTGCCTGTGGTAGTGCGGTGGGTTTAGAGAAATCGGAGAATGCGGCTGGGGAGGTCAAGCTGGAAATTGATGAGCGAAATGGTGCGGAAAAGCAACCGAATCCGGAGAATGTCACTGAGAATGTAAAGGAGGAAAGAAATGTTGAGACTGGCAATGGAGCGCATGGAAATACACCAGAGAAGGAGAATGTAGAGATGACCAATGGAGAGGTTAAAGAAAATACGGCACAGGCAGAAAATGCCAAGGATGGAGGTACTGTGAATGTGAAAGAGGAACTTGCGTTGGTTTCGGTTCAAATGGAGGATGGCGAAACACGTGCGGATACAAGGGCTAAGGAAGTGCAATCAGGAGATGGTCAACTTCAGGGGGCACCATTAAAGCTGCAAACAGTGGCTTGTGAACATCCAGTTTCAGCTGATGTTTCTAACCAATCTTACATTTGGGATACACAATCATATGAGGGTGATGGTGCTGGGACCGAGGAAGAACAAGCTGCTTTTATGAGGGAGCTCGAGACTTTCCACAAAGAGAAGAACCTGGAATTCAAGCCACCAAAATTCTATGGTGAAGGATTGAATTGCTTGAAGTGAGTTTGCCTTTTGTTTTTTATTTTAGAATTCCATGACTTTTGGATCCTTCATCTGAATTGTCAACTAATGTTTTGGTAGGCTATGGAGAGCAGTTACTAGATTGGGTGGCTATGACCAGGTGTGTTATCTGCTATTCATTCCAAAATATATTAAATTAAATTGCACTATTGGTATATCGTGATTATCGTCCTCCATTCAATGTGTTTTATTTTTCTTTGTTTGTTGTGTAAGAGCGTAAGACATGCATAATGTATTTCCATTTATTTCGCATAAATTGACCCATCTATGGACTATAATCATACTGCTTAGTTATGTAATTTGTTTGTTGAAAATTTTGGTTAATCATAATAAATTCATATTTCTACTTCCCTACATTTAATCTAATTGTAATGTTCTGGTGTGGGTGAACTAAATAGCTTTTCTTTTTTTGTTTAATCCATGAGAGGTCATCATCCTTGCTTGCTTGAACCACAGGTAACATCCTGCAAACTGTGGCGACAAGTGGGAGAGTCTTTCAACCCTCCAAAGTAAGAGCTGAGAATTTACTTACAGTGATTGTAATAACGCCTGATATTGATATCCTTTTTTTACTGATCTAAAGAAAGAGAATAAGTCCATTTCCACTATGTCACAGATTAAGTTGTTTTTTGACAGTTGGAGCATCATGAACTATATCAAAGGGTTATTTAAACGATCTGTATTTCTTTTATTGTGGAATCAGAGATTGTCAGTTGCATTTGCATCATTTGAGTCAATTGGAAACAACCTCATTGTTTTACAGTGGTAGGGTTGCGTACATCCGACCCCCCTACCTCGCTTTGGCTGGAGCCTCTTCTGAGGCATTGGGGTTATGTTGATGTCCTGTTGATGTTTCACTGAAATTTGTTACAGTTCTAACATCACTATTTTCACTTATCTTTTGATTTTGATTCTTTTTACAGGTATAATGCCTTTTAGTTTATCTTTTGTTTTTTAATCTAACTATTAACTTTTCAATGTGTTTTCTTTGCAGGACTTGCACAACTGTTTCTTGGTCATTCCGATGTTTCTATGAGAAGGTGATTGCTTACTTATATTGCTATTAATATTATTCATTATTTGTCATTGCATGTTCCAACTCTTTGGTGAGCTGCTATATTATTGTTCCAATTTGTTATAGTTACAAAACTTTGCTTGTTTCGTTTAGAATGTAATCCTTTTGTTTGACTTGTCACACTATATTTCTGTAAATTCTATCTGTTTCTGTTTGATATGACCCTTACCTTAATACATGACTTTGTCCCTTAATGCACTATATTCATGTCTATTTGACATGTTTGCTAGCAAAGAGACAGCTTTACCTGTGAGAAACAAAATCTTAGCTCTCTCTTAATATGCTTGGCCTTGGCCATACGTTTGACATGCTCCTCCTTTACCTTTCAACCCTCTTGGTGGCAACTCAACATACAGAATAATGATCGAGGAAAAGGATCATGACTATAGACTACTCTACACCATATTTTTCATAAATATATTCAAATTAGATTTCAAGAAGTCCTAGTTGAGTGGGCATTCATCACTATATAACTTTGTAAGTGCTAGCATATGGGTTCTTTTTGTCCCAGTTTGGCCACTACTGTCACCATGCCTCAATACTCATGTACTGATTACCATTATAAAGAAAACTTATTTAACCTAAAAAAGCCTCCCTGCTCCCCAGTAATCATTTTGTGGAATAGTATGCCTACAATTTACAATTTATTTCTTTTTTGTTTTCTCCCTTTGTCTCAGATTGCAGGGGTAGTTACTTTGTTGATATATAACACTCTTGGTTTGGTTCTTGAATCTTAGTAGCAAGTCCTTTCAATATTTTTGAATTATAATTACTGCAAATCGATTCCATATGCCTTGCTAAATGGTGGTTCTTTCCTGTACTGCTTTTCTGAACATGCCTGCAAGTACAAGAGTCAAGAGTTGCTTCTTTGAATTTAACAGGCACTCTTGGAATATGAGAAACATAAAATTCGCATAGGAGAGCTTCCAATTCCTCTTGCTTCTTCAGAGCCAATTTCAATTGACAACCAGGTGCTTAATTCATTTTTTTCATAGTTTTTTTTGGTGTGGAACTTTGATGAATATTCTCAGTAGCTTTCATTGTTGGTCCTGTATAATTTGCTATGATTCTCCATTGTCATTAATGACTGATGTGCTACTGCCTCTGGCTTATAATATTACGTGACAGTATTTTTTCTATATTGTATCCCATGACATGGTTAATGCATCTTTTTTGCAGACAAAGGGTAGTCAAGCACCAGGATCTGGTAGAACAATAAGGGATGCTGCTGCTCGAGCAATGCAGGGATGGCATTCCCAGCGGCTTCTTGGTAATGGTGAAGTCGGTGATCCTATCATCAAGGTCCGTCCAAATGGTGATAAAGCCAGATTCTTGTCTTGTTTCAAAAAACATTCCGTTTTTTTTATATACAAAAACATGTTTTGTAGTTGGTTAAAGCTCTAATATGTATTGTCCATGTTATTTGTAGGATAAAAACTCAATTTCTCTTCTAAAGCGTGACAAACAACTAAAAAATGTTGGTATGTATGCATCACTTTGATAGTTTATTTTAAACTTCCAATTTTGGTTATTGCTGTCTGATGCTTTTTATTTCTCTTTCTTTTTTCTTTCCAGGTCTTTTCAAAAGAAAAAAGACGTCACCTATTGAGCGTTCAGCCAAAGTTGCCCGCACAAAACCAACTGACCAGCAGTTAGTATCAGACGTTTTTCATTTAAAATTTGCTTTTCAAAGTTTTCTTCTATTTGTCCATGTTTGAGAATTTCTAAATCTTGAATAGTATCTTCTAACATATATATGTTTTAAGTGTTTTCCTGGCTACCTTTATCATTTTCTCCCTTCCACTTTATTAAAATTTTAAAATATTTTGCTTCTAGGACGGATGCCATGGTTGTTGATGTAGGCCCCCCTGCTGACTGGGTGAAGATCAACGTCCGAAGAACTGTATGATCTTATACTGACCCTTTCTCCTTAGTTGTAGCAATCCAGGAAGTACATTAACTAAATTTATATGATATTTCAGTATTGAGTTTATAGTTTTCTAGTTTATAGTTTTCTATTGATAGTTCCTGCTCTCTACAACTTTCTTTTGTTTTTGGCAGAAGGATTGCTTTGAAATCTATGCACTAGTTCCTGGTCTTTTGCGTGAGGAGGTAAGCTAAATATACTATTTACTTATTATAGATAAACTAGATTCGGTTACCAGAAAATTGAAGATAATTCTCTGCTACAAAGAAGTATTTCAGTTCGTGAAACGGAAAACTTTCTATTCTTAAAAATTATTAATTTTTTGAAACTTCAGGTCCATGTTCAGTCTGATCCTGCCGGACGCTTGGTTATATCTGGAGAGCCGGAGCAAATTGACAATCCATGGGGGGTGACACCATTTAAAAAGGTAACTCGGACTCCCTGCTGCACCACACTTATATACAGCTGAAACTGAATCTACTGAAATCACTGGCAGGTTGTCACCCTTCCCTCAAGAATTGATCCGCATCAAACATCAGCTGTAGTCACCTTGCATGGCCAACTATTCGTGCGTGCACCCTTTGAACAGGATAATGTTCTCGTTGGGGTGTGAACTGTAGGCTTATCTCCTGACTTTTTAATTGATGAAATGCAAAGGGTTTGACATTTGGTTCTTTTGTCTGTAAATTTCAGGTTTGTATGATTGCTTTTCTTTAATCAAGTTTTGTAGATGAAAGCAATCAATTTTGGAATCCTTTTTCTAACCGAGTGGCTTCTCTTATTCTTCAGGACTCAACGAACTTCTGCCTAGAGCAGGAATTTGTGCTTTACTTTGTTAGCTTAGCTCATCAGTGTTGCTAATGTTGGATTTAAGTTTGAAATTTCTCTTGGACAGCTCATGCTTGTTGACATACACCTTGTTTAGATGTAATCATGTAAATTTGAAATGGGAGTCTTTTCTGTTCAACATGTAACTGCGTTGTATGCTTATGCCTCATCAAAATTCAGTCTGAAATTAATGGTGCACTTGCACGAGTTCTCAAAGAAATTCCAAATTAATGTATATGAACTTTGAAGGTGCAGTTGACCGTTTCATTGGAAAGACAAACTTGGTAAGAAGTGGTTATTCTCACCTCCAACTCACCCATCATTCCCACCCCTGTAAGTCCTTGATGTCGATCGTGATAGCATAGCTTCCGACATCCACCAGTGGGAACGGAGAGCTTTGTCACCAAGCCAGACACTGTCACCTACCACACCATAGCTCCAGCAGCACAACTCGCAGCAGCTCGGTCAACCAACTGATTCAGGGCCGAATGAGACATACAGAAGTGCACGTGAACAAGTAATGTTGCAAGATATGGAGCAAGAATTAAGTTGCACGTACGGGTGGAGGAAGCGGCCGATCGTACGTGTTTGATCAATGCTACGAGGAAACATGCATTCTCCCACACGCCGCAGCAATTGATTCAGTGCATGGACACCTGAGAAAAAGGTGCAAAAGAGTTTGGCTATCAGAAGTTTTTAGATCATGTATTTCACAACCATAATGGTAGTCAAACTCAAGACTATTTATACTTGTTATGATGTAATGCTCTAAAACTTTTAATTGGAGAGGTCGTGATCATGGCTCCGCCAATTACTGAAAATTACTTATTACTCTTTCAAAACAAAAAACAAAAATTGAGAAAAAGACTAGAACACGGTTCCAAAAAAAAAGGACAAAAGAATGAGATTACTCTAACTTGTGCATTTGAGGCGCTGAACGGAGACTGCGGGCCACGAGAGACGAGTGACGTTGGACTAATTCGAAGTTACTTCTAAAGAGCGACGATGAATGACAGAAACATGGAATGAGATTGACGGTGGTGTTGTATCTTTTGTTTCTATGATCATATGTTTATTTGGAATATTTGCATATGTAATACAAACTTTATTCCTCATAATATATAATATAGGTAGACCTGGTACCGGGTTGGGGGTCTGACACGATATGAAGGCTCTGGGCCCGGTATTTTTATTTATCTGAGGTATTTTTGTAGATATTGGAGGTATTTTAGGTATTTTTAAAGATTTTTAAGGGAGTTTTTTAATATAAAAAATTAGACGGGCCATGTTGGTCCGGCCCGGTAACGCACGGGCCCTCTCGGGTTCATTTCTCTTAACGGCCCAGTGTGCCGATGCCGGGCCATCCGCCTGAGTCTAAATATAGGTTTTTTTGTAATACTATATATTTTAAATTTTTATACTACACCTATCCTAACCAAAAAAAATCCTACACCAAAAATATTTTAAATTTTAGTGTGTAAAAAAGTTGACATAGTAAATGTCGAGTTCTTTATATATGAAAGATTTCACAAAACTTGGCGTCAAAGATGTCGAGTCCTTACAATATTTTTTTTCCGTCTAGCCAAGAGTGTTTACTGGTAGTTTGGAGTCTAAATCGAACTCGGTCTTGGTACAACGGTGTTCTCTTACACTATTTCATCTTCTTCTGGAGAAGGTGTTCTGTAATCCTCCCACTCTTCACTTGATGAGGCAACTCTATATTGAGAAACTTGAGTGTGGTGTTGCATAGGTTCTAGTTACGACAAACCAAGATCGAGATTTGTACTTGCAGAAGGATTGCCATCAACATGTTTGCAACATTTTATGTCGTTGTGAAAGCATCGTGACGTATACTCGCTATATCCTGATTGAAAAACACTGACATCTTGGTATACCGGAACTTCGGTATAAGGGTTTGGAATTATATTCACATAAATTCCACTGTTCCACCAGATGGACAAAAATGTACCATAATTCCTAACATTAGAATTGGTTGTCAGCGTAGGGTCATGACTTTTGGGTTATGCTTCTACATATAGTCCAACTACTGACCTCGTTTGGAGCAGTCATATCATTTCATAAACTGACTTATTGTCGGCTAATGGAATATATGTCCAATCATTGTTTAAAGACAACTTAGCAGTCAACTTCACATCAAACATATTCTCCTGATAACAACATTCAAATATAATCACATCCACTAAGTCATTATACTTAATATTAACTGGCAAACCTATTCTACTCTATGCTCCTGAATATTCTACAACGTCGTCATTATATTCTAGTTTCTCATCATACATAACCAATAAAGACCACCTATAGCATTTATATAAAAAAGATTCGTTCACATTGAATAATATGATAATGATATTTAAAAAGTAAGTTCATATATTACAAGGAAGGAAATTTTCTTATGTATTGAGATATTACATCAGTTGGGTGTCATAAAAAGCATATCTGTTTGTCCAATAATCTGAACAATAACAACTGCAATTAAAAAATAAATAATATTAGGAATAAATCAATGATTTTCAATAAATAAACATTCTAAATCAAAGTTTCAACCAAAAAATTGTCATAAACAACACAAAACTCAAAACCACAAAGCCAAAATCCTTAAAAATCAACATTAAATTACAAAATTTGGGAACCCAAAATGCAAACTCAAAAAAAAAAACAAAAAAACAAAACCACAAAGTCTTCAAAATTCTAAATTAATCCTAAACAACAAAAAATAAATCAACCAAAACAAATTTTCAACCAAAAATTTGTCACAAACAAAACGAAACTCAAAACCACAAAACCAAAATCCTTAAAATTCAACATTAAACTACAAATTTTTGAAACCCAAAATCCAAACTCAACAAAACACAAAACCGAATACCAAAAATCAACATTAAAAATCCAAAAATTGAAAATTAAAATCAACATAACTCTTACGTTTAACATCAATATTACTTTCAAAATTGTATATCTACATCCACTATTACAAAACACAAAACTCGAGTTTGTCTCCTCCAATGTAGATGAAATTAGTGGTAATAAATTGCATTCCAAAAATCTAACATACTCATCCAAAACCCAAATCCAAACACACAAAACCAAAATCAACAAAAACATACAAATCTAACCTAAAACATGAATAATAATCAATATCTACATAATAAATGAAATAATATACTACAAAAAAATGAAAACGGAAATAACGTTACTTTTTTTAACCTTTAGGCGGTTTTGACGAAGTTGAGTGTGAAAGAGGTGATCTCGCGCATGTTATATAGCCTGATGGATGAGTTCACTTTTTTAAATGAAGTCGGCATTGTGGACATTGACTTATGTTTCAAGAACGCGGCATATGAAATGCCGAGTTAATTTAAAGAGGTCAGATTGGGAACACAAAATCGTATTTGAGTGAAATTTCTTAGTGTCATAACACAATATCTCAGATGTCGAGTTCATTAAAACACAGTTCTGTGGATGTCGTTTTCCATATAATGAACTCAGCATTGTAAATGCCAAGTTCAATTTGGAACACCAAATTTGCAGTGCGAGAAATTTGGCGTAGACCAAAATTTCAAGTGTTAGACCAAAATCTGGCTGCAGAGTTCCGTGTAATGAAATGAACTCAACATTATATTTTTCAAGTTCAGTTTGAACTCCAAACTTGGTTGGACGGAAAAAAAACTAAGTGTCAGGACTCAGCATTTAGGATGCCGACTTCTTTACACACTAAAATCCAAAACTTTCCGCCACCATGTCGCGAGTAGCGGGTCTAGTGTGAGAAATATTTTAGGGCAAATTTATTATGATTTATTTTTAAAATATTATTCAAAAATTGTTTGCTGTAACATATTGTTAAAGTATGTTGAATATTTACAAGAGGATAATCATATGCACCCATTTACATAGCGGGCCTATAAATTTTAACTCCTTAACATAGAAGTATTTCTTTAAACGAGTTAGAATAAGTAGTGGTACACTGTGATGTATAATTTTTTAATAGATTGCATGTGAAGAACAAAAAAACATATCAAATGACATGTTTATGTTGGATTTTTGGCCTTAATCTATGTTTTGATAATTTAATCAACCTAATCTTAATTGTGATCATGTAGAGTAGCACACATATTGCATTGCATATATATTGCTTTGTGCTAACTTCTACAGGTGATCAAGACTCAAAGAAGAAAGGAAATCAAGTCAAGACATGTAATCAAGCTCATTTGAGGACATGTAATTTGCATTTCTTTGAGTCTTAAGAACATTGTGTAAATTGAGCATACATGAGCTAAAATCAACTCACATACACATTAAGTTCCTTATATAAGTCACACACAAAATTTCATATAATTTGGACTTCAATAGATCATCCAAACTTAGACCGGAAAACACCAAACCTTAACCTGAACTGTCTGCCCACATTCGGTCAACCGAAACAGACCATTCGGTCGACCGAGTGATCAATTATCCTGTTAGTGTTTTCCTGCCCAATTTTGGTCGACCGTCCAGACCTTTTCGGTCGACCGAGTAACAACAAATTTCCGACCGTTTGTTTTGTCGTATTATACCCAACGGTCGTATTCATATTATTTCCAAATACCCCAAAAATACATTTACCTATCGGTCGACCGAAGACCTTGTTCGGTCGACCGAACTTAGATGTCTTGACAAACCTGAACTGTCTGTTAGTTTTCGATCGATCGTTGACCTTGTTTTGGTCGACCAAATATGATCATGTTTGTAAACTCAGAAGAGCCTGTTAGAAATCGGTCGACCGAACCTATCTCGGTGTTCGACTGATGACTTAAGTGTACCTAGAATATAGCCTTTGGCGGTCGACCGTTCTTTAACCGGTCGACCGAACTGAGTTCAAAATTGCCATACGGTCGACCGTTCAGCCCGATCCGGTTGACCAAACTTACTTAGTTTTGGGTCCTGCAGATTTCTGTTTTGTGTATCTTACACAACCTTTACCTAATTCATCCCCAACAAATATAATTGTCTTGGAGCTTATAAATAGAGTTGAAAAACACATTTTAACACATATCTCACACTTCCATTTGTCATATACACTAGAGAGAAACTCCAAGCTCCAATTTTCCCAATCCTACACTCTAAGCATAAATTCCACATATTTGATCATAGTCAAATCATACTCAAAGTGTGCTCAATATTTAGAGAGTGTCATCCCACTCACTTGTTGTTCAAAAAACAAGGATTTCGGTGAAAGCCCGAAGTGTTCCCTCTCGGATTGTGAGAGGAAGAATATCAAGCAAGCGAGGGTGTTCGCGGTGCTTGTGATGTAAATACATTCTCTCTCGGCCCAGAACGGGGAGTGGTTAGTGAAGTCGTGAGGCAAATATTAAAATTAAACCTTTCTCAAGTTTCTCCAGCTATGCAAGTTTTTCCTCCACATCAACCTTAACGGATGGTCGAAGCCAATCTTGTACACATATTAGTGACTGGACCGTCTTTAAGTACATGAAAAATCAAAACATCTAAATTAGAATAAAACCAAATATCATGTCATTGCAATTCCAAATTCGTCACAAGTATAAGTTTTTCATACCTTAGGCGTCAAAGAACTCCTAAATTTGTCAAGGTGACGCCCTCTAGCACTAAATGCAGATTCAGAAGCAACCGTGGAAACAAGAATGCCCAAAACATCACGACCAATACACGCCATAATATGATATCTATGCTCGTTCAAATTGCACATGATAATATGATATGGAACCAAAACTATTGACCCATGGGGCACCAAAAACCAACATTAACTTAACTAAAATAGTGGCTTATGTTATGAAAATATTTATTAAAATAATTGATTGTTAGGTTAGGTGGTATTGGTGATTCAAAGAGCGACCTTTTGTTTAGGCGAAAATAAAGCCCGCAAAAAATCAAAAAATTGGGGTAACTTCACATCATCTCACATGCAAATTTCTGATAACATTAATTAGAAATAGATTGGTGTTTTCTCGGTGATTGCGTGCTTGGTGTTTACTAAGATCTACAATATTATAACTACATACTCAATAAAAGTTAGTCCAAACTTGATATCAACAAAACCAGAATTCTTGTTCAAAGTTCAAATTTCTCTAAAATTGAAACAACCTTTCCTTCAAAATCAAGGAAGAAACAAACCACTCCCACTAAAACCCAAAACCAAAAAATCAAAGATCCAAACCACAAATTCCCAACCCAAAACTTCTCTCCCCCCCCCCCCCCCCCCCCCCCCCCCCCCACAAAACCCCCCAACAAAACACCCAATAAAACACAACTTTTACCCTCAATCCCATTTTCCCCCCAAAAACTCAAGCCAAAAATCCGAAAGGAAGGAAGAGTTAGTCCAAACTTACGAGAAAAGGAAGAAAAAAAGAAAAAAAGAATGGGTTTAAGAGAACTCACGCACCAGATGACCAGATGGAGGAGGTTGGGACGAGATCGTCGAAGGAACAGGGAAGATCGGAGGAGGGGATCGTAGGTGGAGGGGATCGATGGGGGAGGATATTGTCGGAGGAGGGGATCGTTGGAGGAGGAGATTGTCAGGGAGGAGATTGTTGGAGGAGGGGATCTTTGGAGGGGAAGGGGATCATTGTTGGAGGCTGCAGAGACGAGTGACGTTGGACTAACTCGAATCCAGACCGGACCGAAACCCGAATTTACTTGAACTCATGACCCGAAACCCGGACCGATTAGCATTTGGTCTGATCCGACCCGGACCGATCGGTCCGGTCCAAAAACTCGGACCGGACCGATTTCTGCACACCCTTAGGCGAGAGAACTTATGGGCCTAAGTATTTTAACAATAACACATTATAATGTCAAAACTTAATGATTTGAAAGCGACTTGCCAATCTCAACCAGAGACAAAAATTACAACATTTTTTATTACCATAAATTTACAAATGAGACATTTCAATAACTTATAGATGTGGGAATTCACAAATTTAAATTACTACGTGATTATCTTTATATTTATTTAATTAATGTATTATTTCGAAACGATTGTACTTAAAGATCCCATAGCGTACTTTAAAAAAAATCACATATTCTTGTCCTAATTTATATAGAATTTGGGTCCATAAAAAGTTACAAGTCATATGCGCAAAACATGCAATGTTTTTGACATTATAATATTTTTATTTGGAACATTATCATTTATGAATGTGAAATGATTAAATTAGATTAGGTCAAATAAAGCCTTCAAAGTCGACCTTTTAAATGGGTTTGCTTTTGATAATGTTCCAAATAAAAATATTTTAATGTCAAAAACATTGCATGTTTTGCACACCTGACTTGTAACTTTGTATGTATCCAAATTCTATATAATTTAGGACAACATTATGAGGGCGTTGACAACCACGTCCGCCTTGTAGTCTTTTGTAATGGTGGCTCTCCGCAACGGACATGTATTTATTAACGGGAATGTTGTTGACTTTTAGACATTAATCTATGTTAATTTTGGTGATTAATTGAATTATTATTAATCAATCAACCTAGTCAATCTAAGTGAACAAACATGATTACATGCATCACATATATAATGTGTACAAATCATCTTAATAGGTTGATCAAGATTATTTAGAGAAGAAGTATTGAGACAAAGACTCAAGATTATAACAAAGTTTTGGATCAAGATTTGTAATTTTTCATTTATTGAGTCCATAAGATCAAATGTAAACTTGAGCACTAGTATGTCTCATTCCAGTTTGAACGTCTGAAACCCTAACAGACGACCGAATTGACCATCTCAGTAGCCCTTAAAATCCTTACTGAAATTCTCCATTTGGACGACGGATGCCAAATCCCCTTGGACCGATTTTGGATTTGACTCCAACGGTCACTTTTGTATTTTGTCTTAAAGCCCATTTGCCTCGTCCAACTCTTAATCTGGAAGACCGAAATTCTTGTAACATATTCGATTAAATCCTTACTACTATTTTGGATCGTCAAACTGAACCCCAATTTGGTCAACTGAAATTAAGTCAAAGAAATTTCGACAAAAGTTATTAGAAGTTGATGATCGGCTTTCCGACATTTGTTCGGTCAACCAAAAACTTAATTTTGACAAAATCAACTCTTATTCTGCCCGAACTTAAGTCACATCATTTCTTTCTTTGCTCTAAATCTCACAAACTCTTCCAAACAACTATAGAGCTTGAAGCCTTATAAATAGGAGTTCATGCACGAGTTTTACACATCAAGACACCTCTCTATACTCCTATTCTTTGTGTCCAACACTTTAAAACTCTCATTTCCTACACTCAAAACCAAACTTCACCACTTGTGTATCAATTTTTATCACATCCAAACTGTGCTCAAGTTTAGAGTGTTTATTAGTGATTACAATTTCATATTCAAGAATCACCAAAAAAGGGATAACTGTTAGATGACACCAACATATATTCTCAAAACTTTCAATGCACTCGCGGTGTACACGACTTATGAATGCTTGGTCTCTTAGAATATTTTGGCTTTCGCATGACGTTCCCACCATTCAATCCCTATTTCATCAGTACTACTTCGTGTTGGCTTTGTATTCGATTGTTTCGGTGAAAATCACAACATGTACAACAAACGTACGTTGCTTCTTGTGTTATTAGTTTGCTCTTCTCCGAATCCCGTGTTGTATCACAAGACCTTTTAAGATTTTCCATTTAAGCTTCGTTGTAACCTCTTAATAAATCTATATAATATAATGACTTCGGTCCTTCAAAAAAACTTGGGTTTGCTTTTGTAATTTGTGATAGAACGGTATTCCTTGGGGGTTACTACTTAAATCGTCCCAATAATTATCTTTTTTTCCTTAATAATTCATTTAATACCCATTTCGTTCCGTCTTTTAAAATAAGGTTTCTACCTACGTTTTCCTCATTTTCCCAGTACAAACACCACGAAAATGTCTAGTGAAGTGCCTGAATTCGGTGAAGTAAACCCAGCAAAAAAAAATTCGAGTCGGGAGTCTAGGTAACACACCCCCAATGGGGGAGGCGTCTTAGCGAGACGCCTCCCCCAGGGGGGGGGGGGGGGGTGGGGGTCTGGCTAAAACGTCACATCCTAAAAAAAATAAAAAAAATCTTAAAATTATACGGTGTGTTATCTCAAATTATTTGACGTTCCTTAACAAGTTTTCGGTGGTAACGGATCAGATTACAATGAGTTTTTTTTTGCAATTGATAAAGATTCAAAATTTTTCCAGATCCAACGATTTTTAAGATCCAAAATCCCCCGGCGGTAAAACATCCCGACTTACAAATACCACCTCGACAGGTCGTTCGAGGGTCTCGGTAAAACATCTCGTTGAGCGAGCGACATTCCACCTCGCCGGTGAGGTGGTGGGGGTGGTAAGGGGGCAGCACCCCCTGGAATTTTTTTGGATTTGAAATTGTTGAATCTGGAAATTTTTGAATTTTCATCACTTGCAAAAACTCGTTGTAAGGTGAGATGTCGGACGGTCGACCGTTTGTCTTTCGGTCTACCAAACATGTTCCATGCGGATGACCGAGTTTCCATCGGTCCACCGTGATCGTAAAGACAGTAAGTTTGTGATCTTCCTGAAATCATTGGGTCGGTTTACCGATCTCTACCGGGTCATCTGAATATTTATCCTCAGTAGCTTCAACATTTCTCTGGAAATCTCTATTCGGTGTACCGAATGGGTATCGGTCATCCGAATATAGTAATTATTAACTTATTAATTAATTAATTTAGCAATTATCTAAATTTATAATCAATTATCTTTTTAATAAAAATATATAAAAAATATAAAAAATTGCGGGCGTCCGACGGAGTCGCCCCGCCTAGGTGAGGGGCGTCTGGCTAAGACGCCTCCCCTTGGGGGAGGCGTCTTAGACAGACGCCCCTCTAATGGGCGGGGTGTTTGGGTAAAACGCCCCCTATGGGGGAGGCGTCTTAGCTAGACGCCGACCCCATGGGAGGGTTGGATCTGGCGAACGCCCGCTTTTTTATTATTATTATTTTATTTATTATTTTTTTTATTAAAAAGATGTTAGATATTTTACGAGATTCGAGTACACTAGGGCGTCTGTTGGCTCATTACTGACCTTCAAAACATTATTTTTTATGATTATAAGAGGAAGATGAAAAGAGATGTGTGATAAGAGGGTAAAATGTCGCGTTATAGCAGTAGAAATGAGAGAAATGCAAAATGGTAATCTGTATGGATGATTTAAGTAGTTTTCCGACAATGAATAACACTTCAGTATTCCTTTGAAGAATTTTTATATATACTCACAAAATATCCAAAGAAGTTATTTACTAATGATAGACTTGGAGATGGAAAATTAAACTACAATATTTAACTACTACATCCAAAAACACACTCTTATTTATCATCTTATTACACAGTTGTGCAGTAGAAGAGCCATGGACCAACAAACTTATAAGTGGATTTGCAAAAGAAATCAAATCATGGAATTCAAACCATGAGTTTGGTTTTGTAACAATAAGTATATTATAAAGCATTTAATGTATTCCGACCATCGCCGTCGATAACTGTCATGCAATGTATCTATTTTCCGTTGCCTTCCTTTCGATGAAAATATTCATTTTTGTCACCAATACTATTACCACCATGGCGACCTTTACCACCACCAATATTACCTCCACCCCATCCCCATCTATACCCCCACCCGCCTTGGCCCCATCCACCACCACCTCCACCGCCTCCACCACCGCCTCGTTCATTGTGTCTTCCATCACTTTTGCTATTGTGTCCACTACCACCACCACCACCACCTCCTCCTCCTCCACTACCACCGCCACCGCCACCGCCACCACCACCGCCTCCTCCACCTCCACCTCCACCACCACCCCCATCTATACCCCCACCGCCACCTCCACCACCTCCATTACCTTTTCCGTTGTCACTGCCACCACCACCACCTCCACCTCCATTATCTTTTCCGTTGCCACCTCCACCACCTCCACCCCCATGTGCACTACCACCGCCACCTCCTCCACCCTTGTCTCCATTTCCACCGCTACCTCCTCCACCTTTATTATCTTTTCCATTGCTACTGTCACCTCCTCCACCATCTCCACCACCTTGTGCACTGCCACTGCCACTGCCACCGCCACCTCCTCCACCTCCACCTCCACCTCCACTGTTGTGTCCACTTCCACCGCTACCTCCTCCACCTCCATTACCTTTTCCACTGCCACTACCACCTCTTCCACAACATCCACCCCCATGTGCACTGCCACCATCGCCTCCACCTCCACTACCTTTTTCGTTACTACTACCACCTCCACCTCCATCTGCACTTTCATCTCCTCTACCCTTATGTCGACTTCCACCACTACCTCCTCCACCTCCAGTACCTTTTCCATTGCTACTACCACCTCCACTAGGCATGTTACCGCCATTATGTCCACCACCTCCACTCTCATATCCATTGCCGCCACCACCTCCATTACCTTGTCCACTACCTTCACTACCACCACCTCCTCCACCGTGTCTTCCTCCACTTTCACTCTTGTGTCCATCACCACCAGCGCCTCCTCCACCACCCCCACCATACCCGTTACCATCACCTCCACCATGCCTACGACCATCTCCTTCACCTCCATTTGCATGCCCACTGCCTCCTCCATCTCCGGTACCCTTTCCACCACCTCCTCCACCTTCACCATGCCCATTTCCACCACCTCCTCCACCTCCACTCCCATGTCCACTACCACCATTACCTCTGCTATGCTTTCCTCCACTTCCCCTATCTTGTCCACTATTGTCACTAGCTCCTCCATGCCCTCCACTACTCCCTTCATTGTGACTTCCCTTGCCTCTGTTACTTTGTCCACCTCCCCCTCCACTTTCTCCACCATGACTTCTTTTACCTCCACTCTGTTGACCACCCCCACTCGCACCTCCACCACTACCACCGCCGCCACCACTACCATGATTGTGATGACCATCTCCGACTCCACCCCCACCCTCACCTCCTCCACCACCATTATGACCTCCTCCATCCCCATCCTCACCTCCACCATTATGACCTCCTCCACCCCCACCCCCACCCCCTCCTCCACCACTACCCCCACCGCCACCGCCACCGCCACCATTATGACCTCCTCCACCGCCACCGCCACCATTATGACCTCCTCCACCGCCACCGCCAATTTTTCCATGTCTCCCACTATAACTATTCCCAACAACCAATCCAAATTCATGCAACTCTACAGGCTCACTTACACCACTAGGGCCACTATCCTCATGACCTCCAACGCCCATCACAAACAAAACCAACACCCCCACCACTAAAGCCTGCAAAAACACCCTCATATTCCACCACTTCTCTTCAACTCTATGCATCCAAGCCACACTTCTGCCTCTTATATACGGATGTTTTGTGGGAATTAGACCCCACACACCATTTCCTTTGTAAGTTTGAAGATGGTTCAATGTGTAGGTGTTGATTGCAATGATACCATATGAGTTTTTCAAGCAATATGAACTAATATTATATTGAGGGTACGTGTAGCTTTGTAATTATATTGAGTATATGATTACAAGATTAGGGTTGATGGCTTAATAAGTCGTTTACAACTCAAATCATTTTTATACATGCAAATGCACCTCAATAACCATGCAAATTAGTCCGCGTAAAAAGTTTATTAGTATCATTGTTGGATGATTATAGCCTCAATATAACTATTGCGTGAGGTATATACCCCAAAATATTTTTGTATAGAACTTACCGACATGTGCTTGCTTTGATGTCCACAATTGTTCAATTAATAATGCATAAAGAAGTTAATCGATCTATATATCCTCAAAATAGTGTGAAATATCGTTATCTTGACCTTTTTTCTATTTTAGCTTCTTTTTAAACCTTGTAAGTTAAGAGGACATGATTTTCCCATGCTTCCCATGAAATTAGAATGATGAACATAAAGATGCAAAGTATATTCTAGATTAATGTCGAAATTGAGACCGAAAGGGGTGACAACATTCAAGAGAGTTTTCTGGAGCTCTGATTTTTTTTTGTATCAATAAATATGATAAGAGCATTTCAGGAAGAAAAGTTTAAAATTGCTCGTAATCTGCCAAAAAATAAGAATCCTAAATGTATTAAAAATGATAAGGAATACAATTAGTGATCGTTTAGCTATTACTTCATAGAGCTCTTGCAACCAACCAATTAAGCCATACCAGTATGCTCAGGCCCGGCCCAATAGCAGGAGCAGGGTGAGCTCCTGCTCCGGACCTCATTCCGGGCCTCATTTTGAAGGGTCTCAAAAAAAAATTACATGGGCTTATTAGGTTGCAAATAAAATTAGTGTTAACACATGAATAACACATAAACATTGATAAATTTGTCTCAAATATTGCTAAGAAGACAAAAAAAATCAATTAATATTTTATTAAGTTAGTGAAATTTTTATTATTTAAACTAGGAGGACAATTTTTTTCAAATTTAGGAGCCTCGTTGTTTATTTTCGCACAATGCCTCAAAAATTTCCAAGACGGCCATGAGTATGCTGTGCTCTTTTTAGAAACTTATTGTATCCGGTATTGATCATAACTTCATTTATTCTCTTATCTACGCAAGTCATGGAGTAAAGTTAGTTAACACCAGTATTATTAAGGGTATTGATGCAAAAGCCCTGTATTAATAAAATGGTCTACAATATTCATATTAACATGAACCACACTATCCGAAACAGAAAGATAACATGAAAAGAATCATACCAACCATGTTTAAATTGTAACATCAGAGATAGCTCAGGTGTTGCCTTCGGATTAAATTTAAGAAAATAGCAAAAATAATTCAAGAAGTGCGGATATGAGCACATGGGAACATTATTCTACTTGGAAGAGTAAAGAACGGGAGATGAGTTGCTACCATACTAAGTTATGATTGCATATGTAGTGCAACTACAAGTAGATTCTCTTATGTTACACTTACACATTGAAATATTTCGGTACAAACTCTAACAAAAGCAAACCAAAGTGTATCAGCAAGATGTAGACAAATGACATGTTGTAGAATTAACCACTTGTTTTCTGAGCAGTGGTCTAAACACTAAATTCTGGTTGAACGCTACCGTGTAAAAACCCATAATTTGCTTTGACAAAGTACACAAAAAGTAAATCATCTAAGAATGTTTGTGGTGGAATTTGGCGTGAATACAACATGGTAATACCAAACTACATTTGCACTTGCAAGAAATGACACATCTAAAATCGTTGACACACTTATTGATCGATCCATTTACACAGAAGATTTTTCGAAGTGTACTAGCATATATATATACATCACACTAATAGATCACTCCATGCATCTATTTTCATGCAAACACAATAGGGCGTAGATCAAAGATAGGACAACACACCAAATCAAATTTCCTTTAAGACAAGACATAAGGTTGACTGACTAATGCAACATCTATATCACATGAGACAGTAAACTAACCTGAGAATTACACCAACACAAGAAGGAATAAAACGTACGTAAGGGCCCAACATGATGAACATGAACATGAAATGTTGTGCAGGCCATGGCATCATGAATATTGCTTGCAATGCAAGTTCAAATAGTGATAATAAGTAGTGATCGGAAACGCATGACACTGAACTTGTAGTCATGGACCCTGTAATGATGTGCTATAAGTCACTAAGAAAGTTGGTAAAACAACTAGCGGTGCGCCAGGGTTGAAACAAGTACCTAAGAACTTGTACACCTGAATGTCTCAAACGCATAGGTTATGAGCTGGGCATGATCAAGACCAGACACAAGCATCAGCAGCGCGAGCGAGCGAGCATGGCTGTTAAGCACACGTTAGATGCGCCTACGCATGACGCAATTAGTAGTGTTCTTGTAACATCCCGAAACAACGGAAATTTAAAAATTTAAACCATCATGAGATAATCAGATAAAACTCATCAACGAGAATGTTACTCATATAAATCAACAGTCGGTGCATCAATAATACAACAGAGTTTGTCAAAAGACATGATTACAACAATACTACAAAAGACAGGTACGAGTAATCATGACGACCTCGAAGAGTCCGAAAAGGATCCTGACCCCAAAATGTGTGCGCCCGCAGTCACCACCCGATAGAATCTACTGCGATCCTGAAACATGAATCAAACAACGATGCATAAGTTTCCCATTAGGAAACCCTGTATGTCAATCTCGCCTATATGAATGCAACAATACGGTAAATAAACCTATCATACTAGTAGCATGTCATATCACATCTGCAATGCATCAAATCCCTCCAAGGGTAAACGAGACATCAGTCCAACAACACAAGTACCCTCAACATGGTCCACAAGGACATCAGTCCAGCAACAACAATGAGTCTCCCTCGGAAACCTACCGTAGGCACATACGGTCTTACGGACAGTACGCGACCCCCCCCCCCCCCCCCACGCGACTACTCGAGCCAAAGGGATCGGTGAGGAGCATCCGCACATCCGCGGAAAGTAACCATGTGGTCTACACCACTTCGACGGAGCCGTAGCCCGGTCGGTAAACATCCAAAGATAGGTGCCCAATCGGGGATCATAACAGGAACAACATCGACGGCATCGCCGACACAACATCGACGGTACAACATACGTCCGGCACAATATCAGACGGCAAAACCACTAGCCGGAACATCGTCGGCACCACAATCATCGGCAAAAACCTCGGCGGTACAACATACTTCCGACACAACATCGGACGGGTCCAGACCGTAGTCTGCAGGGTCATCATGCTCCACGAGTCATGCGTCAACACGCATTGGGATCCGCGATCCCTCAGGTCTGCTACTCTACAGAGAGTAAAGCAACTACACGTCACACCACAGTCCATCACGGAGGTGGCGCGACCTAAGTGTCCACACTCTTCCACAAGGCGGTCCTTGGGTAGGCACGAGCACGTACCCGCCGTCACCTTTCGGCTCACGCTCTAAGCGAGGACACAGGTTTCCGTGAAAAGAGTTGACACAACACAAGGACCAGGAATTCAGTTCTGCACACAAACGGTCGACCGAAAGAGTCTAACCGGTTGACCGTCCCAATAGGTTCGGTCGACCAAAAGTCTACAATGGTCGAACTATTCTGCGCGTCACTTAAGTCCAAACGGTCGAACAACAGTCTAAAACCGATCGACCGAACACAAGGTCAAAATCCGAAGTTGGTCAAAATCATACAAGTCTATTCGGTCGACCGAAAACTACCAGGGTCATCCTAATAGTCTACGTCATATAACAGTTGAACAATATAGCAAAATCCGTCGAATAGCATGCAATATCATCAAGTACACTTAAGTTCTGGTCGACCCAAAAACAAGGGACGGTCGACCGAAATCCGACAGTAAGCTTCCAACTCACCAGCACACAAGCAACCGGTCGACTGCCACATTGGCATCGTTCGACCGGTGTTGGTTAAAGTTGGGCAAAAAGGTAAAACCGGTCGACCTCCCGAAAGCACCGATCGACCATTGGTCGACAACAACCTTGCACCAGCCAAGGATTTTACGTCATTCTCTCGTCACCGACGAGGTCTCCGACCTCCCGCGACCGACCACAACTTCCCACCAACGTGGGGAACAATAAAACCACACTAGTAAGTCAGCATACCTCAAGAAGAAGACGGAGCGCGCCGGAGATCCACTCAACGTCGACGCCCGACAGCACCCCCGCTCCAACGCACCTCACGTCCGCGTCTCCGCAACGCCTTGCTCTCCTCCACGCGTCGGAGTCGCCTCCACAATCTCTGGTCGTCGGAAGAGAAGAAGAAAGTGAGAGAGAGAAGTTTTGGGAAGGAAAAGAAAGGAAGAAACGTTGGTTTCTCCTCAAAACCAACCCAAACCAACAGTAACCGGCCTCCCTACCCCATCATCCATCACTAGCCCACTGTACACCTCCTCTTCCCCATGCAAACCCCCACTAAACCCGGGATTACTCCCTAAGCAGGGGTTAGGGACTTAACAATCCACCCTCCTTAAAAGGATTTCGTCTGGGATGCAATCCGGTAGGCAACCTCTCCAACTAGGTCTAGGATCTCAAACGACCCGACATACCTCGAACTGAGCTTCCCTTTCTTCCCAAATCTCATCACTCCCCGAGCTGGGGAGATCTTCAGAAACACATGGTCGCCAACCTCAAAGCTCAACGCCCATCTGCGTCTGTCTGCATAACTCTTTTCCCTACTCTGTGTTGTGGCCAATCTCCTCCTGATCACATCCACCTTCTCTGCATACATCTGCACGAGCTCTGGCCCCACTAACTGCCTCTCGCCCACATCACTCCAGCATACGGGTGATCTGCAAGGCCTCCCGTACAACGCCTTGTACGATGCCATACCAATACTTGAATGGTAGCTGTTGTTGTAGGCGAACGCTATCAACGGCAGATGCTCATCCCAGTGTCCTGCCCAATCCAGTGTGCATGCTCTCAGCATATCCTCCAGGGTCTGGATCGTCCTCTCTGACTGACCATCTGTCTGTGGGTGAAATGTTGTATTGAACCTCAGTCGTGTCCCCAAAGCCTGCTACAGACTCCCCCAAAACTTGGATGTAAATTTGGGATCTCGATCAGAGATGATGCTCACTGGTACTCCGTGCATCCTGACTATCTCCTCCACGTACAACTTAGCTAGACCCTCCAGAGGCAACGTGGTCCTGATCGCTAAGAAGTGTGCAAACTTGGTCAGTCGATCGACTATCACCTAAATCGCGTCGTGGAATCTCCTCGTCTTCGGCAGCCTCATGACAAAATCCATCGTTATGTGCTCCCACTTCCACTCAGGAAGCTCTATACACTGCATCGGTCCCGCTGGTCGCTAATGCTCAATCTTCACCTGCTGACAGACTAAGTACCGACCCACGAACTCTACAATATCTCTCTTCATGCCCTTCCACCAGAAGCTCCGCTGCATGTCTTTATACATCTTCGTACTCCCAGGGTGGATGGTATATCTCGCTCGGTGTGCCTCCTTTATGATGTCATCTCTCAGCCCATCAACCTTCGGCACCCAGATCCGACTCCTGAACCTCAGACCACCATCAACCCCTACACTGAAGTCTGATCCATCTCTAGCAGTCAACTGTAGCAGACTGATTGATCGTTTTATATTAACCGCAAGTGCACAACCGCGTTGAAGCGGTGGCAAATACGGGTCGTCCACTGGGAGGTGTGTCGACGTTTGGTTTGTGCGAAGGCGAGTGGAAAGAAAGGGAAGAAAAATGTATTACACTACACTACACTAATCTAAACTAGTAAACAAGCAAGCTGAAATGAAATCACTAAACAACTAAGCTAAACAATTAATGAAGAAGATAAAAACACAGGAATGAAAACCCCAAAGGGGTGGAGTGTGTGTGCACATGAAATAAGTGTGGTGTTGAATGCATACAATAAGCTCAAGTTAGTTAGTGTTTGTTCATGCATAAGAGGTACCTAATGGCAAAACCTATTTACAACACTAAAACTAATGTGATTAATATGACAATGCAAGGTTGTTATTAAGAACATAACAAGCATGTAGTGTACCTAACTATGACAGAAACCATCAAGTAAAGTCGTTATTAATTCAAGCAAGCATATTAATATTTCCCACAAACATTTATATCAAGCATTCATACCATCTACATAACATGTACACACATCTACTCCACCCCCGAAACTACTCACACATATTTAAACTAACTACTCTAACAAAATGAAGCATTATACTGAAATAAAACTACACTAATCAAGCAAGAAATATTAAAGAAGCATAAAAGGAAAGGAAAGACTAAACAAACATGCACAAATTAAAAGACAAGATTAAAAGAAACTAGAAGAATTATTTTATTAACAAATGACTCACATTGAAGGTATCATTCTTCTCCACCTTGAGTTTTTGCTTCAAGGCTCACTTCTTAGTAGAGAGAATGCCATTAAGCAATGGGTGATTACAATGGAAGGTGAATATTTCTATTTATAGGCATGAAAAAAACTAATCCGGGACAATCCCCCGATGTGGGACTAAACCAATACCAAAAATAGCCTAAACAAACATTAATATAAGTCCAGGCAAAATCTTAGCGGATTTGGGATGATCCAGACCGCCAATTGGCGGTCTATAAGGCCCAGATCCGTCTGCTTTTTGTGTTGGGTTTTGCTTAAAGTATTTCTTGGTCTTGCATGCATCTACTTGGTTTGTTGGAGCTCCGACCCGAATCGAATTGTCAAAATACTCCCAATGATGGTGTGGAGTTTCCTGTTTTGCTCTTAGGTCCTTTGGTCTTACGATCATGTCCTTCTCCCTTGCATCTTAGTCCCCAGGACTCACAATTAAGTCATTTTTCCTGCTTTTGGGTCCTTTCATGACTCTTCTCTTCAAACCTCTTTATTCCTGAAAACTAAACATAAAACTCGTCATGTAGCATTGGTTAGGTGTAAGATAATGGATATAAGATACAAATATAAACATGAAATGATGTCAATCAAATACCCTCATACCTAAGTTTTTGTTAGTCCCGAGAAAAACAAAGAAAGAGAAAAGCAAACGAGAAACACGAATCCTAACTCACTTTCGTAGGAATCACGGTTGCACTTAGCACGTGCAACAAGCCGTTAAACCTCTTTGTTGCCAAGGAGGAGTATTGTCTCCTGAGGGTTTTTAGCGGATATACCCACAAAATCCGAACAAGATGCAATATTCAATCTAGACAGTTGACTCGTTGGAAATATTTTGTCGATCATTGGAGGCGGTAATCCTACGGGCCGACTCTATATAGGTAATCAGTCCACACCTAGCCTAATGAACCATTCGTGCAAGTTAAATAAGGAATTAAGTGAAAGACATGGACAACCTCAACATCCTCAAGTGATACAAAGTGTAAGATCCATTAAGGTTCTTATTTGCATTACCATTTCTTTTTCTTTTTGTTTCTTTTCTCATTTTTTTCTTCTTTTTCTTTTTATTAGTTGGAGCTTCATTCTCCCAGGGCCAGGTTTCGTGCATCATTGCCCTGGATGATAGGAGATGGTTAAGTCGTAGTCCTTAATGAACTCAAGTCATCTGCGCTACCTCATATTCAACTCCTTCTGCGAGAATAGATATTTCAGGCTCTGATGATCCGTGAAGACCTCAAACTGCTCTCCATAAAGATAATGTCGTCAGGTCTTCAACACGTGAAACACCACTGTTAACTCCAGATCATGAGTAGGGTAGTTCTTCTCGTGCACCTTCAGCTGCCTCGAAGCGTATGCTACCACCTTCCTGTGCTGCATCAGAACACAACCCAAGCCAACCCCTGACGCATCGCTGTAAATCACATAGCCTCCGCTGCCACTCGGTAGCGTCAGAATCGGCGCTGTCGTCAGTCGCCTCTTCAGCTCCTGGAAGTTGTCCTCGCACTTCTGGGACCAAACGAACTTGACGCCCTTCTGTGTCAACACTGTCAGCGGCAAAGCATGTCTGGAGAAGTCTTGAATAAACCGTTTGTAATACTCAGCAAGTCCCACGAAGATCTTGATCTCTGTCACGTTCGTCGGGGCTCCACTGAGTCACAACCTCAACCTTCATCGGATCTACTGAAATCCTATCTGCTAACACAATATGCCCCAGAAATGCCACCTGATCCAACCAAAACTCGCACCTCGATTACTTGGCATAGAGCTGCTGATCTCTCAAGATTGCAAGCACAATCCTCAGGTGCTCCCGATGTTGCTCCCTGTCAGTTGAGTACACCAAGATGTCATCCAACGTATACGACAACAAAACCATCGAGGTATGACTGAAAGGTCCTATTCATCAGGTCCATGAATGTTGCAGGTGCATTCGTCAGTCCAAACGGCATCACCAAGAACTCGTAGTGCCTGTACCGTGTCTTGAAGGTTGTCTTCTGAACATCTGCAACTGGTGATAACCCGAACGCAAATCAATCTTCGAGAACACTCTCGCCTTCTGCAACTGATCAAACATGTAATCAATCCTGGGCAAAGGATATCGATTTCTGACGGTAACCTTATTTAGCATCCTGTAGTCGATGCACATCCGCAACGACCCATCCTTCTTCTTCACGAACAACATAGGCGCTCCCCACGGCGAGACACTCGGCCGGATAAACCCGGAGTCCATCAACTCCTGCAACTGCTTCTTCATCTCTGCCAACTCAGCAGGTGTCATCCGATACGGAGCCTTCGACTGGGGTGTCGTGCCAGCCACCAACTCAATGCCGAACTCGATCTCACGATGCGGCGGTAACCAAGGAATCTCTGTAGGAAACACCTCTGGAAACTCCTGTACAACCTCTATATCCTCCAGCCTCCTCGTCTCAGGATCAGGAACAACCAAAGTAGCCACGAACGCTCTGCAACCCTATGCATCAACCTCTGTGCCTTAACCACAGACACAATTAGACGACCTCCTCTACTCCTCGTCCCTCTGATCAACACATCTGGCACGTCCTTCCTTGGAATAAGAATTTTCTTCTCACAGCAAAAGACTCGCACATCGTACTATGATAGCCAGTCCATCCCCAATATGACGTCGAAGTCCTCCATCGGTAGCAAGACCAGATCTGCCGGAAAATCATGGTCTCCCGAAACAAATGCGGTGCCAGGGAGAAAGCTCCCCACAGTGTCCACCTCACCCATGGGCGTACTGACTTCCAACAAATCGGTCAGTAGCTCAGGGGTCTGATCCAACTCTCCAGCAAACTTCTCCGAAATGAAGAAGTGTGTGTCGTCGCAATCAAATAAAACACGAGCAACCAAACCTGAAATGACAAGGGTACCTTCCACGACAGTGTTGGAGTCCTTCGCCTCCTCAGCTCGGACGGTGAAGAATCACCCTGCTCTCCTGGTCTGGCTCTGCGGAACAACGGACCCGCTGCCTCCTCTCCTCCCTGAGGCTGGTGGTCCTGACCTCCTGCTCGTCTCGCCCTGCTTGCTCGGGCACTCTCGGATAAAATGGCCCATCTAACCGCATCCCAAGCATGCACCTGTACGTCGTGGGCACTCCTGACCCGGATGAGATCTCCCACAAGTACCGCACGCACCAGAATGACGTGATCCTCCTCCATCAACCTGGGGCCTCTTGCCCGGGTTCCCAGTGGAACGTCCAACTGCACGTTCTCCCGTGCTCACTGGCGGCCTCCGCGCCTCCTGGTAATTCTCCTGGTAATCCTGATCGATGATGGTCACATACTTCACCTCATCCACCAAGGTCTGCGGCATGCTGGTGATCATGCGCGACCTAAGCTGCGTCCTCAGCCCTTTGACGAACTTCCGTGCACGCTGGTCGGGCGTCACATAAGTCTCAGAACAATAACGCTCCAGGGAGTTAAACCTGCTGATGTAGCTAGCCAAGGACATCTCCTTTTGCTCGAGGGCCAAGAACTCCTCCTTCCTGTAGGGTTGTAAGCGGGGCGGGGCGGGTTTTTGTCCCACCGCTACCCGCCCCACCTAAGTTAAGCGGGCGGGGCGGGGCGGGTGAAGAAAAAAATAACCGCTGCCCGCCCCGCCTAAGGTTGGATTGGGCAATGCGGGGCGAGTTATGCGGGTTTGGCGGGTTTTTCCTTTAACTTTTTTATTTTCCCTAAGAAAACAAATTAATATCAAAACTAGACAAATAACAATGACAATAACAATAACAAGCGTCTTAACTAGGTGGCATCCAATTTAGTGTAACTTTTATTAGGAAGCTGGGTTTCTAGCTTGTAGCAGGTGACATCTAACATGTTCTGTTTGTATGAATATTTTTGGAGCAGTTTATGTTTTGGAATCCAAAATGACACCTTTTTGTATGAAATTATTATTATTAAGACAAAGAACACACACGTGGTTATGGCTTATGTTCATGTTCATAACCACAAAAACTATACATAGTAAAGAAAAGTATTGTGCATGATAAGCTGATGAGATTTTCTAGGGAAAGAAATGAAAAACAGAGATATGTATGACATGTAAATGGCGAACCTTATTGTGCGGCAATTGCATAAATTGGTTCCACTGCAGCATGAATGAAATAATCAATTAATTGGTTGAACAAACAAGCAGATGCAATTGAATTTGTTTGTTAAATATCAGTTGTATGATGGACAAGTTGTATGTCTTTCTACATGCACAGTAGATCTGCCAGCCTAATTACAACTAGAGATTTGGGTGTATTACAGTTTAAAACAAAACTTCTAGTTTGGACCCCAAGTACTCAAGAACATGAGTTTCCTAAGAGAGGGGGATCAGCGTGGAGGAGAGGGGGGTCACCCGTGGAGGAGACGCAACGTGGAGGAGAGGAAGTTGTGGAGGTCCGGAGGAGCGTGGAGGAGAGGCAGCCGTGGATGAGAGGAAGCCGTGGAGGAGAGGCAGCCGTGGAGGAGAGAATGTTTTGTTAGGTTAGGGTTTGGATTTTGGAATTGGATTGTGAGAGACTGAGCGTGTGTGTATATGGATTAATTGGATAATCGGGTAATCGGTATTTGGGTTATCGGGTTTTGCGGGTGGCGGGTTATGCTGGGCGGGTGATGAGGCAACCGCAACCCGCCCCGCTTATTAGGTGGGTTATGCGGGTGGCGAGTAATATTTTTTGGACCGCTACCCGCATTAGGCGGGGCGGGGCGGGTTGCGGGCAAATTCTTACCCATTTACAGCCCTACCTTCCTGTCTCTGACGTGCTGCGGAAATAACTGCCGGTTCAACTCCTCAAGGAATTCCTCCCAGCTCACGTCATCTCGATCAGCAAACACCACTGCATATGTGGTCATCCACCAGTTTGCTGCCTCTCCATCCAGCACATAGGTGGTCAGGCCCACCATCTGCTCCAGTACAAAACCAATCGCCCGGAAAATCCTCTGGATCATAAAGACCCAGTCCTTTGCAGCCTCAAGGTCACTCCTGCCGTCAAAACTAGGCATGTAAAATCCCAAACTTTGGTGAGGCTAATGTGTTTAAGGAGAGGATTAGGTGGATGTTGCCTTGGAGAGAGAAGGAGGTATGAGAGGCTTGGGTGCATGTGAAGTTATGGTGATGTGAATGGGTGTGGTTGAAGTGATGTGGAGTATGGTAGAGTGGTGGTGACGTGATGGAGGTAGGGATGGGGGGGGGGGGGGGGGAGACGTGGGTTGCTGTTGGTGGGAAGAGTTTTGTTTTAAAACCAACGTCATCTTCCTCTTTTCTTCTTCTTGTTCCTTCTTCATCTCCCATCATTCTCACTAAGCAACCATCTCTCTTTCCCTCAGTTTCTCAGTCACCGAAGGCGGAAGGCACGACCGTGGCAAGCTTGGAGGCAAGTGGAGGCGCAGGTGTGAGGTGCACGGGACGAGCATTCGAGGTTGCGGACCGGAGGTGAGGGTATGTGATCTTCGGCGCGCGTTGGCAACTGCGAGAGAAAGGTATGTCGGCTTCTTAGTGTGTTTTGTTGTTCTCCCTCATGTGAGGGATGTGTTGGTCGGTCGGGGGAGGTCGGAGACCTCTCCAGCGACGTTGTTGTGTAAATCCTCGGCTGGCGCGAGGTTGAAGACGATCAACGGTCGACCGGGTTCCTTCGGGCAGTCGACCGATGTAGTGTTTTTACCCGACTTTAACCTTCACCGGTCGAACGATGCCTTGTGGTGGTCGACCGGTAGTGCATTTTGCTGGTGAGTTGGGATTGCCTGTTGTGTTTCGGTTGACCGGTTCCTTGGGTTTGTTCGACCAGAACTTAAGTGTACTGAATAGAATTGCATGCTTGTTCGACCGTTGTTATGATTGTGTTCAACCGTTATATGACTTAGAACTGCTAGGATGCCCTGGTAGTTTTCGGTCGACCGAGACCCCTGAGTCGGTCGACCGATAGTTTTGAATTGATGTTGACCAGACTCCGGATTTTGACCTCGTATCGGTCGACCAGTTTTAGATTGTTGTTCGACCGTTGGGACTTAGGTTTTGCGCAGAGAGTTCGACCGTTGCAGACTTTCGGTCGACCGATTCCCTTGAGGATGCAGTCAACCGGGTTGCCTCTTTCGGTCGACCGTTTGTGCATAGAACCGAACTCTCAGTCCTTTTTGGGATGCCAACTCTGTCCATGGAAACCTGTGTTCTTACCTTGTGCGTGAGCCGGGAGGTAAAGGTGGGCGCGTACGCGTGCCTGCCCAGGGCCGCCGTGTGGAAGAGTATGGGTGTTCGGGACGTGTCACCTCCATGTATGGATCGTGACTTGATGTGATGGATTGATTGGACTCATTGTAGAGTAGCAGGCCTGAGAGATTGCGTATCCCAATGTATGATGTTGTGCGAGCACGCAACTGTCGTTGGGTGAGGTGATTACCGGCCTGGATGGCTACGGAGGTCGCTGCCCTGCTGGATGGCTACGGAGGTACTACTACATGCATATAGGTGAGCTTGGCATACGGGGTTTCCTTATGGAAACTCAGGCATTGTTGTTGCATGTTTTATTTCAGGATCGTAGTAGGTTCTGGCGGGTGGATACCGCGGTTGGTGTTTGCGGCTCGTGGAGCCTGATGACCTGGCAGACTTCGGTCTGGACCCGTCAGAAGTTGTGCCAGACGTATTGATGGACCACCGATGGTGTTCCGGTGATGCTGCCGATGTTGTTCCGGCGATGATGATTGTTGTGCCGATGTTGTTCCGGCTATGTTCCTCAGATGGGCACCTACTGAGATGATGATTGATGGACCGATCGAGCGACGACTCCGTTGGGGTGGTTTCGACCACGAAGTTACAGATATGTTTCTTATGGCGCGGACCTGGCGGAAGCTTCTTTCCGAACCCCATGATTAGTATAGCCGCGTGTGGGGAGTGTCACGTCTTGTTCCGTTAGACCGTATGTGCATACGGTAGGTCTCCTTGGGAGAACCGATGATGATTGTCGGACTGAAGTCCTGTTTTACCCTTCGGGGGAATTGTTTCCTTACTATTGATGACATGACATGCTACTATTATGATAGGTTCATTTGTACTACTACATGCATATAGGTGAGCTTGACATACGGGGTTTCCTTATGGAAACTCAGGCATTGTTGTTGCATGTTTTATTTCAGGACCGTAGTAGGTTCTGGCGGGTGGATACTGAGGATGAAGGCGCGTTGGGATCAGTGTAGGATTTCTAGTTTAATTGCACATATATATTTTCAAAATTTTTATGCACAATAAGGATCAATTACAATTTTCTATGATTTGTTTCATGCATGCATCGGTTTGTTTCAATAACTAGTTTCAAAACTTCATTAAAACAAACACAAGGGATTCTGAAATTCATACCTAGAAGTTCTTTAAAACTTCTTGATGATCCGGAGACGTTGAGGATGCTTGTCGCTGCGCCGGATGCCTCCGAGTATTCACCAAACTTTAAACAAGACCGGAGAGAGAAGAGCTAGCCTCTCAATCTCCAATAAGGTTTAGCATCTAACTACTAAGCCCTTTTTAGTTCCCTTGAGAAGAAGATCTCTGAAAACTAAACTCAAGAATTAAGGAAAATTCGTGGAGAATTATGGAGAGAGATGTTTGCACAAGAATATATTGAATTAATTAACAAGGTGATGAGATAAATTTTTATTTATAAGTTCTCTCCAAATTACATATTCATGTGCAACCTCTTGCCCATGATTTCATGCAAACTTCCATCTAACCATCCATTATTTGCTAGAAATAATCTTAGCCACGAATTAAATCAGTTATGGACCAATTCCACGCATGATCTAATTAATTCTTAAATTAATTCTGCAGAAAACCGTCTGGACCGGTCGACCGTTTGGAGGTCCGGTCGACCGTTTAGACCAAGTTTTGGTCGACCGTTCATTACTTGGTCCACCGTTCGTAACAAAAATTATTTCATCGCAATGTTCGGTCGACCGACCGATATACTTCGGTCGACCGAAAACGAACAGAAGAAATTCCATGTTACGATCGAGACACATCCGGTCGACCGTGCAACATTCGGTCGACCGTTGACCGTTTAACGGTCGAACGTTTTTGCACAGTGCTGCAGACTTGTCAAATTTCTGTTTAACCCCTACAAAATTTGACATTTCGGGATTAGTAGTAAATTCACAACTTATGTAACATATTATCCTATGTAATGATAAATCATTACACCCCATAATATTTACATCACATATGAATTTAATTTAATTTAGATTCTGATTATGCTATTAATCACAACATAATTTTGATTTTGCTTGTTCACCACATGTGTCATATTTTCTACATGAAACCTGACACACCTTATGAACTCAAAATCCTCATTTCTTGTTTCCCAGTTTTGTGGTGTGACCTATGGGAGGATCTAAACTAAGTTGACAGTGATATTAAGAGCTTAATATCACAAACTATAAACGGTATCTAGCTACACATTATAGCTCCCAATTAGTTAGATGTCTTAATTTCACTCGAACCAAAACCCGATCCATTTAGTGATGGAGTGCACCACTTGTGTCTGTCCATTGCCTCATGATATTAAGAATACACACAAAGTAGTATTGTGTCATCTTTGTATTAGCATTCATTTCTTGATCTCTTTAAGCTAGTTATAAATACGTGACTTAACTCAAATCACATTGTGCACATTATAACTTGTTTTATCAAGGGGCTCACTAATATCATTACTCAATTAAGATGGGCAATGATAATCTTTTGACCAACTATCTTCTCCAACAAAAGTCATACTTAACCAACCAATGCCTTTACACTACACTTATCGATAGCTCAAGACACTAGTCTAATCAAGCATTTCTTAAGTGATCGTACATAAGTCTCATATCAAAGGACCTAGGACACAGTAAAACATTAATGACACAGAAAACACAATTCTATAATGTTTTACTTATTAGGTCTATTCAGTATACAAAAGTAGTATTTTCCTCTTTTGTGTACCCGTGTTGTCATTCACTTGTAGAGCTACAATGATCTATGACCAACACGGCAATCTTAACTCGGTAATTAATGTCCCATGTTAATTACCATGATTGTAAATATCTTTTGTTTTATGTAAACCATTATCTTTTAGAACTCTACGGTTAAGGACCAAGAGTTTCTTCCTTAACACTTCTAAAAGACGAATAACATAAACAATGAACAAAATGATTTTTCATTCAATTCATAACAATTGATATTTAAAAGTAAAACTTTTAGAACACATTCTCATCAATCGGATACTCTTTCTGTATTTTTCTAGGTAGTATGACTACTTGTGTTTTCCCTTCCTGTACTCTGAAGTAGTCGTACCTTTTGACAACTCTGATGTAATAGGGTGCACCATTTGGATATTTCATGAGTAATTCCCGTCTTTGATGATTTGTCTCTTGTGATCTTTTATCTTAAATTTTATAATTCTTCCGCTGTTTCGGGATGTTACAAGGCAGGTGCTGCCTCATGAAGCGATCATGCTCCGCACCTGTCCCTGTCTGCTCTGCCCTCGCCGCCTGACGCTCGAGGAACTCGCCCAACCTATCCCAGGTAGCACCCTCAGTGGCATCAGTGGCACTGCGCTCATTCACGGCGTTCCTCACACGTCTCGGAGGCATCTGGCACAATAAACAACTCAAGATCATCCATGGATGCATGTTAAATGTAAAGTGCAACCTAACACTACTACACTGTGATGATTTGTTTGGGAGCCACACATAGGAACCGACCGCTCTGATAACAAGTTGTAATATCCCGAAACAACGGAAATTTAAAATTTTAAACCATCAAGAGATAATCAGATAAAACTCATCAACGGGAATGTTACTCATATAAATCAACAGTCGATGCACCAATAATACAACAGAGTTTGTCAAAAGACATGATTACAACAATACTACAAAAGACAGGTACGAGTAATCATGACGAACCTCGAAGAGTCCGAAGAGGATCCTGACCCCAAAATGTAACCTACTGCGGTCCTGAAACATGAATCAAATAACGATGCCTGAGTTTCCCATTAGGAAACCCCGTACGCCAAACTCGCCTCTATAAATGCAACAGTACGGTAAATGAACCTATCATACTAGTAGCATGTCATATCACATCTGCAATGCATCAAATCTCTCCAAGGGTAAGCGGGACATCAGTCCAACAACACAAGTACCCTCAACAGGGTCCACAAGGACATCAGTCCAGCAACAACAACGGGTCTCCCTCGAAAACCTACCGTATGCACATACGGTTTTACCGACAGTACGCGACGCACCCCTACACGCGACTATCTGAGCCAAAGGGATCGGTGATGATCGTCCGCACTTCCGCGCAAAGTAACTATGTGGTCTACACCACCTCGACGGAGCCGCAACCCGGTCAGTCAACATCCCAAGATAGGTGCCCAATCGGGAATCATCACCGGAACAACATCGGCGGTACAACATACGTCTGACACAACATCGTACGGCACAACCACAAGCCGGAACATCGTCGGGACCATCATCGCCGACAAAAACCTCGACGGTACAACATACGTCCGGCACAACATCAGACGGGTCCAGACCGTAGTTTGTAGGGACATCATGCTCCACGAGTCATGCGTCAACACGCATTGGGATCCGCGATCTCTCAGGTCTGCTACTCTACAGAGAGTCAAGCAACTACACATCACACCACAATCCATCACGGAGGTGGCGCGACCCAAGTGTCCACACTCTTCCACACGGTGGTCCTTGGGCAGGCACGAGCACGTACCCGTCGTCACCTCTCGGCTCACGCTCTAAGCGAGGACACTGGTTTCTGTGGACAAAGTTGACACAACACAAGGACCATGAATTCAGTTCTTCACACAAACGGTCGACCGAAAGAGCCTAACCGGTCGACTGTCCCAATAGGTTCGGTCGACCAAAAGTCTACAACGGTCGAACTATTCTACGCGTCACTTAAGTCTAAACGGTCGAACAACAGTCTAAAACCGGTCGACCGAACACAAGGTCAAAATCCGAAGTTAGCCAAAATCATACAAGTCTATTCGGTCGACCGACTCAGCGGTCCCGGTCGACCGAAAACTACCAGGGTCATCATAATAGTCTACGTCATATAACGGTCGAACAATATAGCAAAATCCGTCGAGCAACATGCAATATCATCAAGTACACTTATGTTCCGGTCGACCCAAAAACAAGGGACGGTCGACCGAAATCCGACAGTAAGTCTCCAACTCACCAGCACACAAGCAACCGGTCGAACGCCAAGCAATCGGTCGACCGCCACATTGGCATCGTTCGACCGGTGTTGGTTAAAGTCGGGCAAAAAGGTAAAACCGGTCGACCTCCCGAAAGCACTGATCGACCGTTGGTCGACAACAACCTTGCACCAGCCAAGGATTTTACGTCGTTCTCCCGTCACCGGCGAGGTCTCCGACCTCCCGCGACCGACCACAACTTCCCACCAACGTGGGGAACAATAAAACCACACTAGTAAGTCGGCATACCTCAAGAAGAAGACGGAGCGCGTCGGAGATCCACTCAACGTCGACGCCCGACAGCACCCCGCTCCAACGCACCTCACGTCCGCGTCTCCGCAACGCCGTGCTCTCCTCCACGTGTCGGAGTTGCCTCCACAATCTCTGGTCGTCGGAAGAGAAGAAGAAAGTGAGTGAGAGAGAGAGAAGTTTTGGGTGAAGGAAGGAAGATAAAGGAAGAAACGTTGGTTTCTCCTCAAAACCAACCCAAACCAACAGTAACCGGCCTCCCTACCCCATCACCAGCCCACTGTACACCTCCTCTTCCCCATGCAAAACTCCCACTAAACCCAGGATTACTCCCTAAGCAGGGGTTAGGGACTTAAGAGTTCTCCTCAAAATCATATAATTCATAGGTAATGGAATATGCAATTATATAAGCAGCTGGAAAGATTGCATCTGCTAATTCAAGAGATGAATATGTAATATAATATAATACCAAGAATATTGTTAACCCTAGATAATCACAAATAACTTGGTCTAAGAAAGAGGAATATCACATATATTGCAAAAAAAAATATATGAACCTACTGTAATAAAATTGTTATTACATATATACCTGGTAAATTCAATGAACGATCCCTAACTTGTCGTTAGTATGTTCTTCACAAGCCTAAAGATGCCACACTTCCAACACTAAATCAGTTGAGAGCTGCAAAACTGCAAACCTGAAGGAGGCAGGATTTTAACAACAAATAACTAAACACCGTTGTTCGAATGTTAAGTGAATTGATCCGGAAATGCAGAGACGAACTTGTTAGGAAATACCTGGTTCCTCAAACAGGGAATTCAACCTGTTTTCTCGGCATCTCCAAACCGTTGCAAGTCAGTTGTCTCTACACACCCTCCTCAAACTCATCTGGTATGAATAGTTTGTTCACTGCTAACTGAGAGAAGTATAGACATTTTCTTATTAGCAATGAAAAACAAATTGATTATAATGATCTTCGTAAAAGATATTGGCAACATAAATTGAATTCGTTCTAAATGTTCAGTTCTTTCACAACCATTATGAAAATGTAGTTAAGGTACAATTGGGTCTGCAAATATAAAGTAACGAACGTATTGCTTTGAGGTATTTGCAACACAGAGCTATTGAGGCAAAACGTATTGTCGAGGCAATGAGCCCTTATCGAGCCTTAGTATAAAGGCGACAACCTGTTTAAGCCATGCATTTTCAGAAAAATGTAAAAAAACAACAACCATGTTTGCAACGAAAAATTATAGGTTCCAAAATTATATGTTAAAAAACATGAGCCCAACAAAAAGCAATGCTTAACAGATTTTATCTTTCAGAAATATGTTTTAAAAGGTAAGGATATGGTTATATATAAAGTGAAGCATCAAATATTTAGTATCTTCTAGTAGAAGGTTTCTCTTCAATAACATTAAAATTTTAAATTACATGTTAAATGTAAGTGCAGCAAAAACCTATGAAAAATATTTGCAACAATGGTCATCATCTTTACGACTTCACTAAATAATGACTTGCTAACATTAGACGATGGGAACCAAAAATACACCTCTTTGATAAATAGATTTACTGATTGGATACACATTTAAGCTATGCGGCGCTCATCTTTAGAGGTTATCGTTTTTTTCCACAAGGTACTTAAAGAGGAGATGCTAGAGGCAATGAGGAGCTCACCAAGGCAATAGAGGCGACAATCTCTTTGAAGGGAAGAGTCCCAACAAAGTCTAGGTGCTGAAGCATTTGCCCAGCCCAGTCCGATAGACTCAGTCGATTGGGCGAATATGAGTCAATAAAACAATATTTTTTATAATGGCACCTGCATTTTATGATTCATGAATGGAAGGTCAGCCTTGTGAAAACAATCTAAAGAACTAATCAATGACCACGGATCAAATTAATCTAGAAAAAGAATATGGTACTGATTACATGTTATTTCAATATAGGTCGACACTTTGGACTTCAAAACAGTGATATACTACTGACATGTAAACACCTGAGAAGTCGAGAATCAACTGTCAAGATTCATATATCAATAATATGTCAAACACGTAGCTGTAATGATGGACAAAACATCAACGCATTTCCCTATAGTATAAGCTCTCATTATGGAAAATTATGCAAAGCAGAGATAGAAAACGCACTTGGGCTTCGGACACTGATATTCCCTACTCCAGTAGACTCTCTTGCTTGTTTACGTTTTGGTAACACCATTAAACCAGAGCATATAACTACAACAGTGAATATTAGACAACCAAAGAAAACAAAGGAAGTTAGCGATTGAGTTAAAACCAATGCATTAGGACGTTTTATGGATGTTTATTAAATCATCAACAATTACAAAATCGACAGATTACCATGTCCTACTCCATAGACACTTCAGTTAATTTGCATTTCGGAGATCAATACATTACAACATATATTTTGACAAATGTGGACACAACAGTGCCATAAGGAAATGAAGAATGTAGCTGAATCAATACCTAAATAGCAGCAACATCCATCGCCGGCGGCTTAAGATCCAAAGCGAGTCCAATATAAAACATTGCTCTGTCATGCTTGTTTTTCCATCTACAGATTCTACCTATTAATGCATAAACAATTAAACACTACTCTCACGAGGCACATTCTTTCAGTTCTAGTTTTTCTAATGCTTCTGTCATATCTTCGAGGACTAAAGTACATTAGCCTTTTGGTACATTGCAAGTGGATTCTTCGGATCAGCTTGCATGGCCTCCTTCTTAATCAATTTCAGAGCTTTGTCGTTTCTCTGCATGGAATTCAAGTATTAAGAATATGTTCTTCCAATGCTACGTTGCTGCACTAAATGAAAATTAGTCCAGATAAACTTAATTGCTAGTTGCCGAAAGTAGGAAACCTTTCTGAAAAGATCAACATACTCATGCACACAAAGTGTATAGCCATGAGCAAATCTGGGATCTCAATGTACATCACGCTGGAAATTCTTTAGTGCAGTTTCGCGATCTTTTTGCAGGCTATAACTCTTCCCCAACGCATACCTGCATTGCATAACATCTAACGTAAGGAGAAAATTCTTAATTTGGAAACAGATAATTCAATAAGCAGCTTTAATGGAAAATTCCAAGCCTAAATTAGCTTTCCCAACCTGCATCATGCATTTTAACATATATGCTGAATAAGCAAGTGTAAAAACCTCAAAGGACGCATGCTGATCATAATAGTCAGCTACAAATTTAACAAGCAAAGGTACCTCAATTTGATAAAAATTATGATCCAATAAAAAAGTCAGATACTAAAGCCCCAGAGGAAGAATGAGTCTAAACAGTTTAAGTCTCTGTAAGCTACAGGAACCAATTTGACTTGTATCTGAATCTGATCTGAATTACCTGATTTAGAGGTTTAAAAGAAAGCAATTTGTCAAAATACCAGAGGAATCTTGACTTTTAAGAGTCCATATGGTCTCAATGATAAGAAAAATTGATATTGACTAAGGATATAACCTTTAAATGATGGGCAAGTGATTTCTCTGTGCTTCAAAAACAATGGGTACCAAACTGGTCACTTCAGCAAATCGTATGTTCACCAATGAGCAGGTGCACAATTCCTATGCTTAAGCTACAGTCAGGTGGCCTGCTGTCTGCTGAGAGGAAAACTAATGTGGGAAATTCAAACATTTATGATTCCCTCTCATGCACAAACTTTCTCCCAGAGGTTAAACCACATAAATGTTTGCTGGCCTAGTTGGAGCGTCACCAGGCAGCGTGATTGCCCTTGGATGTACATTATTTCTACAAAAGTGGTGGCCGAAGGATATACGATAACTGCAATGAGGAAATATGAGATGAGAGAGAGATTTAAAATCATGTGCTGTCCTGAGTCTCCTGACAAAATAAGCTAGACAGTAAAATTATTACCAAAAATCTGCAGGCAATGTTGTCATGTTGAAGTAAGAACATTAAATTGTTCAATGGTTGCTCCAGACTCTTTGGGCTGGAGTCACTTAATCAAATGCCTCCATAATCATGCAACATTTCAAAACAATCAATCAAGTTATCAGACAACAGTTTATGTCCTCAGGTGCAACTCTAAGTACACAAAATCAGTAACACTCAGAAATTACAAACATGCAATCTTCAAATTTCCACATGATCTCAATCTAACTCAAAGCAAGGGCTTCAAGAAACCAAATAAGACTAAGGCAATACAAGGACAGAAAACTAAGTAACAAAATTCAAGGTTCTGCTTTAAGCAGTACAAATTATGACAAATACAGAATGGCTGTTCTCACTAAATTCACCAATAATGGGAAATATTGGCTAGATAAGTAGTAAAAGAAGGGGGGCAAAATCATTGTGTTTAAGCTTTAGCCTCCTTAGCTTCCTTGTATTCGGCTTCAGGTGTTTGATCTCCTTCATCAGGTCCAGATCCTGAGCCGCCACCACTGCCTCCTCCTTGCATATGTTGCCCAATCTTCGACACCGCTTTGTTCGCTGCATCAAGTTTCTCCTTGATCTTCTCAGCGTCATCTCCACTCATGGCGGACCTTAAATCTGCAACCGCAGATTCAATCTCGGTAGCCACCTCGGCTGGGATCTTTTCTCTGTACTCACCTAAGCTCTTCTCTATGCTGTAAATTGTAGTGTCTGCGGTGTTTCTGATGTCAATGAGGGCCTTCTTCTCTTGGTCTTTTTGGGCATGTATCTCTGCTTCTTTAACCATCTTATCGATCTCGGACTCGGACAACCCACCAGAGGATCTAATGGTGATTTCCTGTTCTTTCGCAGTAGCTTTGTCTTTGGCAGAGACCTTTACAATACCGTTGGCGTCAATGTCAAAGGTAACCTCAATCTGAGGCATACCCCTTGGGGCAGGAGGGATTCCCTCCAGCTGGAACTCTCCAAGAAGCTTGTTGTCGGATGCCATTTCACGCTCACCCTGAAGGACTCGAACACCAACTTGAGTTTGATTGTCGGCAGCGGTTGAGAAGACTTGGCTCTTCTTGGTAGGTATAGTTGTGTTCCGGTTGATGAGACGAGTGAAAATTCCACCTAGGGTTTCAATTCCAAGGGAAAGTGGTGTCACATCCAAGAGGAGGAGCTCCTTCACATCACCACGTAAGATTCCACCTTGTAGAGCAGCACCCATAGCCACAGCTTCATCAGGGTTGACACCCTTGCTTGGTGCCTTTCCAAAGATTTCAGAAACCACTTCTTGGACCTTGGGAACCCTTGTCATTCCACCAACCAACAGAACTTCATCAACCTCTTTCGCAGAGACTCCGGCATCCTTCAAACAATTCTTGCATGGGCTTCTGGTTCTCTCTATGAGATCATTCACCAAGGCCTCAAATTTGGAGCGAGTCAAAGTGACATTGAAATGCTTGGCTCCAGAAGCATCAGCAGTGATGAAAGGAAGATTAATCTCAGTTTGGGTGGTTGATGAAAGCTCAACCTTGGCCTTCTCTGCAGCCTCTCTCAGCCTCTGAAGGGCTAGCCTATCCTTGGACAGATCTATGTTGTCTGATCTCTTGAATTCTCCTACAAGATAATCAAGCAGAGCACTATCGAAATCTTCACCACCAAGGAATGTATCTCCATTTGTCGCTTTGACCTGTCGGCAAAAAGGGACGTTTAGTATTATGAAAATCTCAAAAGGAATTGTTGCCAACTTTATGTTCAAAATCATCATACCTCAAAAACTCCATTAGATATCTCGAGAACTGAGACATCAAAAGTTCCTCCACCCAAATCAAAAACAGCAATCAAGCCCTCTTTATTGTTCATCCCATACGAAAGAGCAGCCGCCGTTGGCTCATTGATGATTCGAAGAACTTCAAGGCCTGCAATTCTCCCAGCATCCTTTGTGGCTTGTCGCTGAGCGTCGTTGAAATATGCAGGGACAGTGATGACAGCTTTTGAGACGGACTTCCCTAGATATGACTCAGCTGTTTCTTTCATTTTGGTAAGGACAAATGCACCAATCTGGCTAGGAGAGTACTGCTGTCCGTTCATCTCCACCCAAGCATCTCCATTCGGTGCTTTCACAATCTTGTAAGGAACCATCTTTAACTCTTTCTGAGTCTGGGGATCTTCAAACCTGCGACCAATTAAACGCTTGGTGCCAAACAAAGTGTTTGTTGGGTTTGTCACGGCTTGCCTCTTCGCTGGTGTACCAACAAGTAATTCACCTTTCTGGTTGAATGCCACGACAGACGGGGTTGTTCTAGCACCTTCTGCATTCTCGATTACCTTGGGGGCCTGAAGACAAGAAGACAAGCATGTGTCATGAAAAGAACATATCACCAGTCAATAGATACCAAAGTATCATGAAAACAGACAATCTAATCAGTTTTCAGTGTATCGAGGTTTACTCTCTATTAGCTTGAGCTACAGCAATAACTATTAGAAGAAATGCAAAAAAGAGGAAAAGTGAGCATTAAGAAACACACCTTGCCTTCCATAACAGATACACAAGAGTTTGTTGTCCCCAGATCAATCCCAATGACGTCACTACCAGCAGGCTTTGAGCTGAAAAATTATAACAGACGATATAAGCATACAAATTAAGAAGCTAAAACAGTGTACATAAACAAGAAAGGATAAATCCATCAGGAGGAATAAAGGATGAATCAGGATGAATCTCACCTAAACGCTCTGGAAGCGATCTGCCACTTTCTAGGGAATAAAGGGGTCTCATTAGATAGTTTTTGCCCAGATGCCTAAACGGAAAACAAAACCAAATCAGAACAATGAACACAATCAGTTGGTCCTAAACTAAAACATACAGCTTCCGACAAGACAACATGTTGCAACAAAATGAGAACAAACAAAAAATCAAAAAACATAACCAAATATCAAAGAGTAAGCAGAAAAATTATTGTTCACACAACAACTAATGGCAGACAACGAAACCAAAAGAGACGAGAGGAATGAGGAATTGAGGATCTCTGATCCCACAACGTGTAGTTCCACAATAAACAACAAAATCCATACGTAACGCAAAATTGAAAGATACCAACCAACTCTACAAAGACAAACCAATACCTAAAATCTACCAACAGGAAGACAACCATGCAAAGGCGGCAACTTGGATCCAACTTCGCAAATCTCAAAACCGAAACGGACAAGAAATGAGGCAAATAAAAGCCACTAATGGCATTGCATGGTATCGAATGACAAGGTCAAATAACAGTCAAAATGCAAAAACCACGGAGAGATTCACGAAATGGGATGTTAAATGCAATCGTTAGACCCAAATAAACCCAATCGAAAACTAGAATCAGAACCAAACCACACCTTTCTAACAATACCCATCCAAAAACACAACCCCAATCCCGAAAGATCACATCTTTCCACCAAAACCCACCCAAACAACCTAAAACCCAAACGACGGAGCCCCAAAACAGAACAGAACAACGAAATTAGACCAAACACCAAACCAAAACCCCAAAAGACCACTCAAGAAACCAAAAACAAGAGCCCAAACATATTCGAACCCAAAAGGAAAACCACCTTTCTACGAAAACCCATCCAAAAGATCACACCTTTCCACCAAAACCCACCAAAAGATCACACATTTCCACCAAAACCCGTCCAACAACAAAAAAATCACGCCTTAACCCAGCAAACAAACGAAATGCGACAGAAAAAAAAACAAACCCAAAACCCAAACCCTAGAAACACCAAATCCCCATCCGAACCTGCGCCAGCACGGCGGAGACGCCTTTAGCGGCGCCCTTGGCCCTCGCCAACCTCGACACGAGCATCGAAGCCATGGCAGCGATCGAAGGTCGATTAGGGATTTGGGGGGGAGCTTAAACCCTAGCGGAGAGGAGGCTTGTGGAGTGGGGACGACCACGTATGTGTTGACTTGTGTGTGTGCTTGGAGAAGGGGTAGGTCGAATGGGCCGCTCGATTTATTGGGAAGGTTCTAGAAGGGGTTGGATCCGACGGTGGAGGATGGGTTTCGGGTTTGGAGACAAGGGTTTTGTTGGCGTGCCTTAAAGTTTGACACAAAGGTAGGGGTGTAATCGATCTCTAAACGAGCGATCCGAGTCTGCTCAAGATCGGCTCGTAAAGCGTTTCGAGCGGAAAATTCTGCTCGTGCTCGGTTCGATCTGCTCGCGAGCGGCTCACGAGCGACTCGTTAACCTAAACCGTTTTTTTGTTATTAAATTTCTAATAATGTTGTCCTAATAAGTAAATTATAAAATTACTTAAAACAAATATAATAATAGTCACTAACACAATTTTAAAATTAACACCTAAAATAAAACACAATCTTATAAATTATACGACAACATCAACATCTTATAAATAAGATTATACATTTGGATCAAACAAAATCAACACAATATTAAAATTAAACACAATCTTTTAAATTATAGGACAACTCACAACATCAACGTCTTATAAAATAAGATCATCCACCTGACCCAAACCTTAATTTATTTGAACTTTTGGTGTAGAAAAGAATGAGAAAAAAAAATAATAATAATGGAAAATGAAAAGTTTAGGACTAATAAGGTTTTGATTCTAATGAGTATTTTGGTTTGGTTTGTTAAATGGATTGTTGGGGTTGTTAAATGAATTTAACACTTTACCGATTGGGTAATTGGATAGAATATTCAGGTTAATCAAATAATTGGATATAGTAATCAGGTTTCGAGCGATAATTGAGCGAGCATCGAGCGAGCGGGGTCTGCTCGTGCTCGGCTCGTTACTAACCGATCCGAGCAATTTCAAGCAAAATCAGAGCAAAAACGAGCGAACATCGAGCGATCTATCGATCCCGAACAGAACTTGACAGGCCTACACAAAGGTGTTCTTATTTTATTTATATATATATTTACTATTTTGCAAAGGGAAATGATTTATGAACGCTGCGCGTCACAGACGCGCTATACGTGGACATCCATGTCAACCCTTACGTGGCCAAAGCAAGGATGTTTTTCTTTTTTTGTTTTTTCTTCCTGATGTCCACTCAAATCACATTAAATGCGTTTCAACTCAGCACGTTCTCTCTCTCCACGCAAATACAAATATGATGACACTATTTCTTTCTTCTTCATTCTTTCTCTCCGGAATAAATCACCATTTCCAGCAAGATATTATTTCGAAGAAGCGTCTGATGCCGACTCTCAGGGTTCTTCACAACGTAAGCAACGTGAATGGGACGGTCGATGACACTATTTCTTTCTTCTTCATTCTTTTTCGTGTAACAGTGCAACAAAGATGTTGTGGTGCCCTGTTGGAGTGTCCGTAACAGAAAAAGAATGAAGAAGAAAGAAAGAGTGTCATCGACCGTCCCATTAACGCTGCTTACGTTGTGAAGAATCCTGGGAGTCGGCATCAGACGCTTCTTCGAAATAATATCTTGCTCGAAATGATGATTTATTCCGGAGAGAGGTACAACGCTCCGTGGTGAAGACTTACGTCTGTTCGGTTTATGTTGTACCTCTCTCCGTAATAAATCACCATTTCGAGCAAGATATTACGTCGAAGAAGCGTCTGATGCCGACTCCCAGGGTTCTTCACAACGTAAGCAGCGTGAATGAGTCGGTTACATCGTTGCTTCACGAAGTCGCACCAACAAGAGAAGAGAAAGTTCAAGATGAAGGTTACATCGTTGCTTCATGAAGTCGCACCAAAACCCGGGGATCCTGATTTCTCTGATTGGGACATGAATATGTTGTGTGTCTGTTCGGTTTAAGTTGTGTGTCTGTCCGGTTTAAGTTGTGTGTCTGTTCGGAATAAGTTGTGGGTTTGTTCGGAATAAGTTGTGTGTCTGTTCGGTTTAAGTTGTATGTCTGTTCGGTTTAAGTTGTGTGTCTGTTCGGAATATGTTGTGTGTCTGTTTGGTTTAAGTTGTATGTCTGTTCGGTTTAAATTGTAAGTTGTGTCTCTGTTCGGTTTAAGTTGTGTGTATGTTCGGAATATGTTGTGTGTATGTTCGGAATATGTTGTGGGTCTGTTCGGAATATGTTGTGTGTCTGTTCGGAATATGTTGTGGGTCTGTTTGGAATAAGTTGTGTGTCTGTTCGGATTAAGTTGTATGTCTGTTCGGAATAAGTTGTGTGTCTGTTCGGATTAAATTGTCTGTCTGTTCGGAATATGTTGTGTGTCTGTTCGGAATATGTTGTGAGTCTGTTCGGAATAAGTTATATGTCTGTTCGGAATATGTTGTGTGTCTGTTCGGAATATGTTGTGAGTCTGTTCGGAATAAGTTGTGTGTCTGTTCGGAATATGTTGTGTGTCTGTTCGGTTTAAGTTGTATGCATGTTCGGTTTAAGTTGTAAGTTGTGTCTCTGTTCGGTTTAAGTTGTGTCTATGTTCGGAATATGTTGTGTGTATGTTCGGAATATGTTGTGGGTCTATTCGGAATATGTTGTGTGTCTGTTCGGAATATGTTGTGGGTCTGTTCGGAATAAGTTGTGTGTCTGTTCGGATTAAGTTGTCTGTCTGTTCGGAATAAGTTGTGTGTCTGTTCGGATTAAGTTGTCTGTCTGTTCGGAATATGTTGTGTGTCTGTTCGGAATATGTTGTAAGTCTGTTCGGAATAAGTTGTGTGTCTGTTCGGATTAAGTTGTCTGTCTGTTCTGAATATGTTGTGCGTCTGTTCGGAATAAGTTGTGTGTCTGTTCGGAATAAGGTGTGTGTCTGTTCGGATTAAGTTCTGTGTCTGTTCGGTTTAAGTTGTGTCTGTTCGGAATATGTTGTTTGTCTGTTCGGAATATGTTGTGGGTCTATTCGGAATAAACTGAACAACCATTCTACATAAACAGGACAAACTTTCTACATAAACAGGACAAACTTTCAGTTCCATTTCTGGACAAAACTTAATAATAAAAAATATTATGATAAGTGTGGTATCTGCACGAATAAAGGGTCTGCACGCTGTCCTAGGGTCTGCACACTGTCTTATCTGTGTATTGGGAAAGGAATCGTTCAACTTAAAGAACCGACGTTTTTTAAAAAGACAAAAACGCGCGAAGAGAAATTTCGCTGACTGGACGCTGACTCAAAGAAAATACCTGAGCTGTACAGATCCACGTAAGGCGCGTCCGTGACGCGCGCGTCCGTGTATAACGACCCTTTGCCAAATCAAGCTAGTAACAAACAAACCCGTTAGTGGTCATGTTATGCTCGTTAAGCTATTGAACTGAAAAGTCGAGTTTGTGTCCGGTTTCTTAAATTTCAAACCAAACTAAAAGTAAGTTCAAGTCAAGCCTAATCGAGTTATTGATGAACAAACAACATAAAGTTCATGATTCGCTCACCAAGCTATACAGGTAGAACTAGAAAATGTAATTTGTATTTGTTTCATTAATAATGAATCGAACTTGAGCAAGCTCAAGTTACACAAAACTTCCTATCAAATTTTTATGTAGTTTAGTTGTTCTCATTTCTCAAGGGACCGATATGATTTTAAATGTTTTAAAAATCATGGGATAGGCTCTGCCAACTAGCCAACGATGACGGAGGAGTTGATCGATTCAGGATGTACACGTTCCTCGATGATCATCGTTGTAGACTATGGAGGGTGGTTTAGAAGCACAATAACAAAGTTGACTAGTAACGTCTCTGATCCCCACTTAGGACACAACACTCAATACAAATAAAAACCAAACGAAAAATGGACATTAACTAAAAATCATCAAGATGCCTTAATAAAAAAATATAACAAAGTTACAATGTCATAGTACAATGCGGAACTGAAATACAAGAAACTCTAAACTCCTACTACATGACTACTAAGAGGAGCAGAAAATACATGACAAGTGACAACCGAGTTCAACTGATCCAGTCCATGCGTCCCAAGCCCAAGTCACCTACGGCCGTTTATCGCGTCCCACCTGCACATCACCAGTCACGCCTGAGTCTCACATCAAGACTTAGTACACCACCCCAACCAACGCCCTACAAGGTCTAGTCATCCCTGACAATAAAATATAAGTAAAAGTAGTCATACAACCTAAGGAAACACGATAGGAGGATCCGATCCTAGAGTGTCATTGTCATCGGTCACCACCCCATCGGAGTACAAGAAATTATAAATACAAGTAGTCATACAACCTAGGGAAACACGATAGGAGGATCTGATCCTAGAGTATCATCGTCCTCGGTCACCATGCACCTGCACCTACTGCGGTCCTGAAATGCAAATATAACATAATGTCTGAGTTCCCATGAGGAAACCCCGTACACCAAGCTTCACCATTCAGAGTAAAGACATATCCGGATTGAGTCCTCCTATCGTCTGGATCACTCATAAAACTCGCATCCGAGTAGCCATCGGCTACCAGTTCCCTTTGTCATCCATAAACAAGAGATTCATCTTTGGTCCAGTTAAGGTACCTCAGAATATTCTTGACCGCAGTCCATTGATAAGGACCTGTGTTGGATTGGTGACGACTTGTCACGCTTAAAGCATACGAGACATCAGGTCTTGTGCAAATCATCACGTACATGATTGATCATATTGCTGAAGCATAAGGAATATCTTTCATGTACTACAAGTCTTTACGTGATTCAGCACGTTGAGACTTATTGAGTTGCATATCCATACTCACACATTCTCCTTTTTGGAGTTGTTCATGTTGAACCTTTCCAAGACATTGTCAATGTATGCACGTTGACTTAGGCCAATGACTCTATGAGATCTATCTCTATATATCTTGATTCCCAAGATGTATTGAGCCTCACCAATGTCTTTCATTGAAAATGCAGATTTCAATGAACTTCTCGTTTGCTCTAGAAAAGGTATATGGTTTCCCATGAGAAGTATGTCATCGACATATAAGATCAAAAACACTATGTGACTCTCACTAACCTTCTTGTATATACAAGATCAGTCCCTACTTTGGACGAACTAAATCTTTTTGACTTCCTTGTCAAAGCGTTTGTTCTAACTCCTTGATGTTTGCTTCAATCCATAAATGGATCGTTGAAGCTTGCATACTTTCTCGCTATTCTTTGGATATTCAAAAACTTGAGGTTGTACCATGTACACATCCTCCTCCAAGTTCCCATTAAGGAACGTTATTTTTGAAGGGAATGTGTTCTAAAAGTTTTACTTTTAAATGTCAATTATTATGAATTGAATGAGAAATCATTTTGTTCCTTTTTATGTTATTCGTCTTTTAGAAGTGTTAAGGAAGAGACTCTTGGTCCTTAACCGTAGAGCTCTAAAAGATATTGGTTTACATAAAACAAAAGATATTCGCAATCACGGTAATTAACATGAGACATTAATTACCGAGTTAAGATTGTCGTGTTGGTCATAGATCATTGTAGCTCTACAAGTGAATGACAACACGGGTATACAAAAGAGGAAAATATTACTGTATTTTCCGAGTATACAAAAGAGGAAAATATTACTGTATACAAAAGATCATTAATGCCAGCACGGTCATTAATGTTTTATTGTGTCCTTGGTCCTTTGATATGAGACTTATATCCGATCACTTAAGAATTGCTTAATTAGACTAGTGTCTTGAGCTATCAATGAGTGTAGTGTAAAGGCATTCGTTGGTTAAGTATGACTTTCGTTGGAGAAGATAGTTAGTCAAAAGATTATCATTGCCCCTCTTAATTGAGTGATGATATTAGTGAGTCTCTTGATAAAGCAAAGTTATAATGTGCACAATGTGATTTGAGTTAAGTCACATATTTATAACTAGCTTAAAGAGATCAAGAAATGAATACTAATACAAAGATGACACAATACTACTTTGTGTGTATTCTTAATATCATGAGGCAAGGGACGGACACAAGTGGTGCACTCCATCACTAAATGGATCGGGTTATGGTTCGAGTGGAATTAAGACATCTAACTAATTGGGAGCTATAATGTGTATCTAGATACCGCTTATAGCTTGTGATATTAAGCTCTTAATATCACTGTCAACTTAATTTAGATCCTCTCATAGGTCACACCACAAAACTGGGAAACAAGAAATCAGGATTTTGAGTTCATAAGATGTGTCGGGTTTCATGTAGAAAATATGGCACATGGGGTGAACAAGCAAAATCAAAATTATGTTGTGATTAATAACATAATTAGAATCTAAATTAAATTCATATGTGATGTAAATATTATGGGGTGTAATGATTAATCATTACATAGGATAATATGTTACATAAGTTGTGAATTTACTACTAATCCCGAAATGTAAAATTTTGTAGGGGTTAAACCGAAATTTGACAAGTCTGCAGTACTGTGCAAAAACGGTCGACTGGTTAACAGTAAATGGTCGACCGATCAGTGCACGGTCGACCGGACACGTCTCGACCGATAACAGGGAATTTTCGTCTGTTCGAAACGGTCGACCGAATCTATCGGTCGGTCGACCGAACATTGCGATGAAATATTTTATTGTTGCGAACAGTCGAACGAATGTTGAACGGTCGACCGAAACTTGGTTCGAACGGTCGACCAAACCTCCAAACGGTCGACCGGTCCAGACGGTTTTCTGCAGAATTAATTTAAGAATTAATTAGATCATGCTTGGAATTGGTCCATAATTGATTTAATTCGTGGCTAAGATTATTTGTTAGCAAATAATGGATGGTTAGATGGAAGTTTGCATGAAATCATGGGCAAGAGGTTGCACATGAATAGGTAATTTGGAGAGAACTTATAAATACAAGTTTATCTCATTACCTTATTAATTAATTCATTATCTTCTTATGCAAACTTCTCTCTCCATAATTCTCCACGAATTCCATCTTAATTCTTGAGTTTAGTTTTAGTTTTCAGAGATCTTCTTCTCAAGGGAACTAAAGAGGGGTTAGTAATTGGATTCTAAACCATATTGGAAATTGAGAGGCTAGCTCTTCTCTCTCCAATCTTGTTTAGAGTTTGGTGAATACTCGGAGGCATCCGGCGCAGCGACAAGCATCCTCAACATCTTTGGATCATCAAGAAGTTTAGAGAACTTCTAGGTATGAAATTCGGAGCCCATGTTTGTTTTAATAAAGTTTTGAAACTAGTTATTGACACAAACCGATGCATGCATGAAACAAATCATAGAAAATTGTAATTGATCCTTATTGTGCATAAAATTTCGAAAATAAATATGTATAATTAAACTAGAAATCCTACAATTTTGACATCCATTTGCCATATCTCATAATCATAAAATACGGCAATAGGCAGCATAATCTGAATATACTTGAACATTGCAACCGTTGAACACGTTTCATCATAGTCAATTCCTTGAACTTAAGTGAAACCTTTTGTTACAATCCTCGCTTTGTAGGTTGTCAAGTTTCCATCCATGTCCATCTTCCTCTTAAAAACTCATTTGTTTTAAACGGTTTTCTTTCCTTGAGGAAGGTCAACCAAGTTCCATACTTGATTGTCATACATGGATTCTATTTCGGATTCCATGGCTTTAAACCATAGTTTGGAGTCCTCTCTTTCCATTGCTTCTTGAAAGGTCGAGGGATCATCGGTTTCTAGTATCATGATTTCCTGAAGTCCCAAATACATATCGGGTTTCTTCCTTTCCCTCGTTGACATTCTAAGTTCTTTTGGTTCTATGTGTACGTTTTGAATTTCTTCCACAATTTCTTGTGGAATTTGTTCATATTCGATTCTCAAACATACACTTGGCGGGGATGATTGAGTTTCACTCACAATTGCTTGCAAGAGTCTCTCACTCACACTCCCACTAACCAAAGGAACCTCGGTTGGGCCTTCATGATCTTGAATGTTATCATTCATATCATGATCTTGTAGAATATCTTGAGTTTCCTCAAACACAATTTTACTCCCACTACTTTTTATTCTTTCGAGAAACTCTTTCTCTAAGAATACAACATCCCTCTCGACAATCACTCGATTAGAGGTTTTATGCCAAAACTAGTATCATCTTGTCTCACAATGATAACCTATAAAGAAGTGTTTATCCTCTTTTGGTTGAAGTTTGATCGACATCAATCTTTCTACGTAGGCCTCACAATCCCAAATCTTGAGAAAATTGAGCTAATGTGTTTTACCACTTCACAACTCATAAGGCGTTTTCTCCACGGATTCGGATGGAACATTATTTAGTGTGTAAGTCGCAGCTTCTAGTGCATAACTCCAAATGTAAAGTGACAATTCACCTTGACTTATCATTGATCGAACATGTCGAGCAATATACTATTTCTCCTTTCGGATACCCCATTCCACTGAGGTGTACCGGGCGGAGTGAGTTGTGGTACAATACCACAATCCTTTAGAAGTGAATCAAATTAGGTACTCAAGTACTCACCTCCACGATCGGTTCATAGAGACTTGATTTTCTTGTTGAGTTTGTTCTCTACTCCATTCTTGAATTCTTTGAACTTGTCGAAGGATTGACTTTTGTTTCTCATTAGATAAATATAGTCGTAACGACTATAGTCATCCGTGAACGTAATGAAGTACTTAAAATCATCTCTTACACTTGTACTCATTGGATCACATACATCAGAATGTATCAAATCTAGCAAGTTATTCGCTCTCAAACATTTTTTCTTGAAAGGCCTCTTGGTCATTTTGCCCATTAGGCAAGGTTCGCTTGTCTCCAATGATTTAAAATCAATTTGACCAAGAATGTTAGTTTATTGTAATTTCTTCATGTGTGTTTCATTTATGTGACCAAGACGATAGTGTCACAAGAATGTATCATTCACGTGAGTAGTTTTAAGTCTTTTGTTATTGATGTTTAAAATTTGTTTATTATTTAATTCAAGCAAATAAAGATCATTCCTTATGAATGCATTTGCATAGAAAATTCCATTTTTCGATATAGACAAGCAAGAGTTTGAAATATTTCTATTAAAATTATCTATATCCAAACATGATACAGAAATAATATTCTTGTTAATCGAAGACACATAATAGACGTTCTTTAAACATAAATTTAAACCACTAGATAATTGAAGCTCCACGGAACCTTGTACAATCGCAGCAACGCTTGCACTATTACCAACCTTCAAAATCATCTCGTTGTTCACGAGTTCCTTCGTATCCTTTAGTAGCTGCACATTAGAAATTATGTGAACATAAGATCTGGTATCAATTACTCAATCATGGACAGAGGTGGCTAAATTTATTTCAATGACAAATATACTTTTAGCCTTCTTGGGGCGTTTTCGCTCAACCACCCCTTTGTCAAGATCCTCCTTGTACTTGGGGCAATTCAGGCGGATGTGTCATTTTCCACCGCAGTGGTAACACTCTGTATTAGGAGTCGGAGATTTCAAAGAATTCCCCCTCGAGGTACTTGCATGAGTCCCCCCCTACTCCACTTCCCTTCAACGCCTTTTTGGCCAATTTGTTTTTGCCTTTACCTTTGGTGATCTTTCTGCTCCCACCATGGATGTCTAGGACGTTCTTGTCCCGACTCTTGCCCATGTCAACTTCAGCCGTTTTGACAGCGTTGTGAAGCTCCTCAAGACTCACCCATTGCTCACGCACATGATAATGCATAACGAACTTATAGGACGGGGCTAGAGATCGAAGAATCAATCTTCCGCAATGTCAATGGGCATCGGGGAAGAGAGCTTTGCTAACTTCTCTAGGTATCCTTGCATAGTGAGAAAATACATGGATATCGATGTTCCCTCCGTCATATGACACATTGTGAGTGCTATGGTGGTCTTATAGTGCTCTTTTCCAGCACTATCCATGAACATCTTTGTTAAAGCTTCCATGGTCTTCTTGGGTTTCGAATCCAAGTATTTCACTTGAAGCGAGTCACCCATGGAGGCCAACATTAGACTGTGAACTTGGTTCTCTTGGTCTTCCCACTTTACTTTAGCCTCTTTCTCATTATCGGTTGCCTTCTCACTTAATTATGAGATTTCACCATCCAAAATGTGAGATAGTTTCTCAGACCTATGGATTCGAAATGCATTTTGCCTTTGGCTTAGGATAAGGGTTTCGTAAATGGATTAGTTGTGTTGTTGTTCGTGTCCACCTATAATAAATCTATTTTGCCTTCGTCGATGAAGTCACATGTGACAAAATACTTGCGATCCAAGTATTTCATCGTCTTATAGCTTTTGTTGTTGTGGTTTGAGCGTGAGGATGATGTGAGGAATTTGTATCCCGAGCTTTGTTTGAGAGTTAACGATAACAAATTTTGAGGACGGAATTTTGTTAAGAGGGGTAAGTTGTAAGACTCGCTCTCCTACTACACTATTAAGTCTTATTTCATCCTTATACTTATTTACGTGTTATCTTTATGCTTGATGTATTTTTGTGATTTTATGCTTTGTTTAAGGAAAGTCTCCTTTTTGGGTGAGTCAAATCGACTTGCAAACGGGTGTGATTTGTCGGGGAACTTGTAACTGATTCACTCAATCGAATCAATCGGGTGCGAGTTGTTTTTGCAAATTGACTTGGCTAGTTGTTAGGGGTGTGTGAGGTGGCTCCATGTCAGCAAATGAAGATCTAATTTTGCAAAGAAAAGGAAGGAAGAATCAAAGGGAGATTTTGGTGCACATGTTGGTGTTGCATTTCGGTAAGTTGCACTTTGTACTTGATTTCCTCTTAGCTTGTGGGCTGATTTTGTGGGGTCCAGGGCTGAGTGGACTGGGGGAGGATGGTGTGGCATCCTAGTCAGGAAGAGGAGAATTGATTTTGGATGCAATATTTGATGTGCATGTTTTAGTCAAGTGTTAATGAAGAATATTTCCCATTCTTTTGTTGCCTTTCTTTGTTTCCTTGAGACAAAACCAGAGCTTACCCTAGCCGTCCATATCGTTTTTTCTCCCTCTCCCAAGAAATCCAGACAAACTCTCTCCTCCTCCCTCCTACGTGGTGTAGCTGCAGCTCCGGCGAAGCAATTAAATCCGGCGTGGTTGCTGGAAGAAATGATGCGTGTTGGTGAAGCTAGGAAGAGGTTGTTGTGGGTTGTTCTCTGGCGATCTCAGGTGAGATTTTCAACAAACTCATGTATGCTCCTGGTCCTTGAATGAGATGAGAGGTGGGGGTGATGGTCAGACGGCTGGCTATCACGCGAGGTGGCTGGTGGTGCGAGTGTTGCACCATCATGCCAGCAGCCTTAGGCGCAGGAAGCTTCTGAAGGATTTCTAGTTTAATTGCACATATATATTTTCAAAATTTTTATGCACAATAAGGATCAATTACAATTTTCTATGATTTGTTTCATGCATGCATCGGTTTGTTTCAATAACTAGTTTCAAAACTTTATTAAAACAAACATGGGCTATGTATTTCATACCTAGAAGTTCTCTAAAACTTCTTGATGATCCGGAGACGTTGAGGATGCTTGTCGCTGCGCCAGATGCCCCCGAGTATTCACCAAACTCTAAACAAGATCGGAGAGAAAAGAGCTAGTCTCTCAATCTCCAATAGGATTTAGAATCTAACTACTAACCCCTCTTTAGTTTCCTTGAGAAGAAGATCTCTAAAAACTAAAACTAAACTCAAGAATTAAGGAAATTCGTGGAGAATTATGGAGAGAGATGTTTGCACAAGAAGATAATGAATTAATTAATAAGGTAATGAGATAAACTTGTATTTATAAGTTCTCTCCATATTACCTATTCATGTGCAATCTCTTGCCCATGATTTCATGCAAACTTCCATCTAACCATCCATTATTTGCTAACAAATAATCCCAGCCACGAATTAAATCAGTTATGGACCAATTCCATGCATGATCTAACTAATTCTTAAATTAATTCTGCATAAAACCGTCTGGACCGGTCGACCGTTTGGAGGTTCGGTCGACCGCTTAGACCAGGTTTCGGTCGACCGTTAATAACTCGGTCGACCGTTCATAACAGAAAAATATTTCATCGCAATTTTCGGTCGACCGACCGATATACTCGATCGACCGAAAACGAACAGACGAAATCCTCTGTTATCGGTCGAGACACATCCGGTCGACCGTGCAACATTCAGTCGACCGTTTACCGTTTAGCGGTCGACCGTTTTTGTACAGTACTGCAGATTGGTCAAATTTCGGTTTAACCCCTACAAAATTTGACATTTCGGGATTAGTAGTAAATTCACAACTTATGTAACATATTATCCAATGTAATGATTAATCATTACACCCCATAATATTTACATCATATATGAATTTAATTTAGATTCTAATTATGTTATTAATCACAACATAATTTTGATTTTGCTTGTTCACCCCATGTGCCATATTTTCTACATGAAACCCGACACATCTTATGAACTCAAAATCCTGATTTCTTGTTTCCCAGTTTTGTGGTCTGACCTATGAGAGGATCTAAACTAAGTTGGCAGTGATATTAAGAGCTTAATATCACAAACTATAAGTGGTATCTAGCTACACATTATAGCTCCCAATTAGTTATATGTCTTAATTCCACTCGAATCAAAACCCGATCCATTTAATGATGGAGTGCACCACTTGTGTTCGTCCCTTGCCTCATGATATTAAGAATACACACAAAGTAGTATTTTGTCATCTTTGTATTAGTATTCATTTCTTGATCTCTTTAAGCTGGTTATAAATATGTGACTTAACTCAAATCACATTGTGCACATTATAACTTTACTTTATCAAGGGGCCCACTAATATCATCACTCGATTAAGAGGGGCAATGATAATCTTTTGACTAACTATCTTCTCTAACAAAAGTCATACTTAAGCAATCAATGCCTTTACACTACACTTATCGATAGCTCAAGACACTAGTCTAATCAAGCATTTATTAAGTGATCGGATATAAGTCTCATATCAAAGGACCAAGGACACATTAAAACATTAATGACACAGAAAACACAATTCTATAATGTTTTACTTATTAGGTCTATTCAGTATACAAAAGTAGTATTTTCCTCTTTTGTATACCCGTGTTGTCATTCACTTGTAGAGCTACAATGATCTATGACCAACACGACAATCTTAACTCGGTAATTAATGTCCCATGTTAATTACCATGATTGCGAATATCTTTTGTTTTAATGCAAACCATTATCTTTTAGAGCTCTACGGTTAAGGACCAAGAGCATCTTCCTTAACACTTCTAAAAGACAAATAACATAAACAAGGAACAAAATGATTTCTCATTCAATTCATAACAATTGACATTTAAAAGTAAAACTTTTAGAACACATTCCCTTTAGCTTCCTGCGTGGTTGTGGTTGCTGCTGGAGCTCCGATGAGCTTCGGTGGGGTTGATCCTTGCTCTGACCATGACAACCTCGAGGGTAGGGATAGGGGCATAGTTGTGGTGTGAGAGGATCTGGCTTGCACGCGGGTGCAACTGTGCAAGGTAGAACAAATCGGGTAACTGGTTAGCACCATACTTGTGGTTCCTGCGGTGTGGGGTTGGCTGATCTGACTTGCCTCATCGTGCACTCATCTTTCTTGCCTCGGGAAGTGTGGAAGGAAGAGGTCAGAAGGTCAGGGGATGGATCCAGAAGGGTTGCATGCCTAGATGTGCTCCAATTGTGGTTGTATCTATAGCTATTGTATGCTTGTCGATTATGTGGTATGTTTAGTGCTTCTGATTTTGCTCTTTTAGTAGTTACTCATATCTATGATCTGATTTCCTGAGAATATTCTGATATGTATACATAGACATGCACTTAGTAGGAGAATGAAATCAGAAATTCTATCATCTATGATTTTCGCTACATGCCATGCTAGTGGTAGAGTGCTCATCGTCTCGTGTGTTTGAAGATTTATGAATGTGTTTGGTTTACGTATTGCACACGCATGTTCCAATTTTATTGAGTTATTGAAGTTATATGCTCCTGCAAGAATCTGAATATGTCTTATATATGTTAAACTAAATGTGGATATACTCATCAAATTAGACTTATGTGTCATGTAAGCTTTGTGGTATCCTACTCTAATTGCCGAATTTGTTTGTTGTGCATGTATTGCAAATCTTATCATATTACTTGTTGTTGAATAGAGTGTGCTTGTATGGGTGGATGAATATGACTTAGGAACTTGACCTCATGACCATTATTCATGTCCCATAGCTTGCCCTGAATTGTTGTGGTGATTGGTGATGTTGTGGTGATGAATGGATGGTTGTTTGTTGTCGTTAATGCATTACGGTAATTCTGATATGATTGGAGATGTGATGAGTCAAATTGTATACTCTTCACATTGGGCTCACTCTGGATTATGTAGCTATAGAGATGTATAGATCCATAGATAGCTTGCATTAGGGGTGAGCTTCGGTCCGGGACCGGACCAAAGACCGAAATTTTCGGAAGACCGGACCGAAAAATTCGGTTCGGTCCAAAACCCGAATTTAACCCTTAAAATTTTGGTCTTTGACCGGACCGAAGACCGAATTCCCATGGTCCTCCGGACCGAAGACCGGACCGAAAAAGTTCAGTCCGGTTCGGTCCGGACACCCAGACCGAACCGAATTTCGCTCACCCCTAGCTTGCATTGCATCTAATTAATAAATGAACTCTAGGCACGTTTGATTTGGGACCGACGGGACACGGGAAGAACCTCTATGTAGAGAGGCCTACTCGCAAAGACCTTTATGTAGAGAGGTCAGGCGTAAGATAAGACCTGAGCATGTGCGCTGCCATTTTGCTACAGGACGGGCATACGCAACGTCGTGATGGCACTATGCAAGGCACTTGCCGTGAGTTGGGATGTCAATCCGGAAGACCGATTTGTGCCAAATGGTGGGTCACTGGCGAGTGACCCGCTTGTTGATTAGACCATTATAGCTGGTGGTTTAATTCCTATGTAGAGGGATCACTCCGGATGAAGCCCAAGTGGCTCAACTATGTACAGTTGTCGCCCAACACAGCTATGTAGAGTTGTTGTCTTCTTGTTGCATGTGCGTTGGATAGTACTCATGCATAGCTTCTCATCTTGTTTTTGGACTCGGGGCATACGGGGTTTTCTTTATTGAAAACTCACACATATTTGTTGATGTTTTGCCTCAAGTACTTAGGTTTCCTTCTGGGGTGGACTGAACAAGGTTCGGAGGATTCTGTACACGATGGACACGTCGACCAGAGTCTTTGAGTTATCTTTTACTTCCGCATTATTGATGTATTCCCCTTTTAAACTTGATGTATTGTATTTGAATCGTGTCCTTATATGGATGATCTATCATTTCAGTTATGCTTTATTCTAGTCTATCCATGTATGATCTCTTTATGTATTGTCGAGTTGTCTAGTCGAGTATGTTCTTGTAACTCCTTCGGTCGTCGCGGAGGTCTCTGATCGCAACACTCATGTTGTTCTCCCAGTGTGCGTACCCGCGAGACCGGGGCGTTACAGCACTACTCCAAGCTCTTAATTCACACTCCTTCCTTACTCGCTTCAGCGACATCCATCACATCTGAAGCAGTGGTTGAGTCGACCGTAGTAGTCTACTTCTAACAATGCTAACTCACAGCTCCACCATTCAGAGTAAAGACATATCCTAATTGAGATCTCATATCGTCTGGATTAGTCATGAAACTCGCATCCGAGTAGCCCTCGACTACCAGTTCCCTTTGTCATCGATAAGCAAGAGATTTATCTTTGGTCTGATTAAGGTACCTCAGAATATTCTTGACCGTGGTCCAATGATCAGGATCTGCGTTGGATTGGTGACGACTACCAGATCTCATCTCGAGGTCAACACCTTACCGATGGAGTCGTCGCTCAGGTCGGTCAACTCACCTAGCTATGCCACAACCAAGCTACCTGCCAGAATACATTGTCGGGCAGTGACCGCCGATACTCGATCGTGCGGTCCTCTCCGCTACCACTCGGTCACGCGGAGGTATCCTCACCTATCTGTCTCACAGCATAGGCTACCCACACCATCGCCACACGGTCGTGTGGTGCACAACATCGCCATTAAGGCCAGTCGAAGGTATCTGTCGCCCATAAGGTTGGCCAATCGACTCATCCGGATCAAAGTCCGCGGGGTCATCTTGCTCTGTGGTGTCGTGCAATATCATGCATTGGGATATATGATCCCTTAGGTCTTCTACCTAGTATGAGCCAAATAAGTGTTTTATGCTACGTCATTGTCCATAATACAGAGATAGCACGTACACCAAATATTCACACTCTTCCACACGGTGGTCCTTGGGCATGCACGATCATGGCACCCATCGTTATCTCCCGGCTCACGCACGAAGAGAGGACACGGGTTTCCATGGACAGAGTTGACACTAAACAAGAGGCAGGAACCCAGGGGTAATACTTGCAACAAATCCAGCAGCTTCGTTCCTCAGTCCAGCAGCTCTGTCCCTTCGTCTAGAAGTCCGTCCAGCAATCACGTCCCGCAGTTCGCAGTTGCGTCCCTCAGTTCGACAATCACGTCCCTCCGTCTGCAGTATTGTCCCTCCATCCAGAAATGTTGTCCCTCAATCCAAAAGTGTTGTCCCTTTTTCCAACACTCTACACAAAACCCGACCACCCTTGCACGAACTGTCGGCTAGCCTGAGGTCCGGTAGGGACAAACCACTCCGGTCGGCCGATGGGGAGATACCTCTCACTCGCAACCACCTCCGGTCCGCAACCCAAACTCTCGACTCCTCATGCTAAGCTCAACGTGTCTCACGCCTATAGGTCACCCTCAAGCTCACGTCTTTCTTGTTGTCCACCTCGCCGGCTTGAGCTCCCTTCGTCGGAGTCAAGAGGGAGAGGGGAGGACTGTGGTGAAGAAGAAGAAGGTTGTGAGGAAGAGAAGAAAAGAAGAAGAGGTGAGTGCTTTCTCCCTTAAAAACACAAACCATACCCCCACACATCCTTCTCCTACACCACCACTTTACCTCCCATCACCTCAAGCACACCCCCTCCATACCTCCATCACATCCAAGTCAACCCACCTAAACTCATCCCTAAACACCATTAGCACCTTTAATTTGGGTTTAGGATTTAACATGCGGTGGTGAAGACTGACGTCTCGACATACGTAAATCATGAAGTAATTCAATTTATCATCAACTACTGCATAATAAAATTTATAAATTTCAAATATATTCATACATATATATTAGGTTTGTCATTACAATTTCAAATCTATTCATACATATATTGTGCATGTCCCTCAGGGTGTACTACTCGACCATTGGCTCTAAATCTGCTATAACAAAATCGACCGAATTAATATCATCTAATTCGACTCAATTTTGGACAAGATTTCCTCACCCGTACTCAAGGACTTTGGATGCTTCGTCCTCTATGCTATATAAATTTCTCGACAACATTCATACAACGACCAACCATTGGTCGTCTTTGTCTTTCTTTAGGCTCTGCAACATAAAATACTTGCTATACTTGGGATGCAAGTACAAATGACTCTTCTGGTTTTAGAAATCTATTGGTGTTCACCAACGTAAACCCATATTCGTCGCTTCTTGTGGTATTGTCCCGACCAAGAACGTCGTACAACTTGCACTTAAACAAAACATATTTCACATCACCGTAATATTGAAGTTCAATTATATTTTGAAATACACCAAAATAGTCGACTGGTGCACAGATATGATTGTTATCTCGCGCTGTTGAATAACTTTCTGTTGTTGCGTTCACAAACACACCAGAATTCTGAGTTTTTCCTTTAGACTCTCATTTCTCTGTGCGAAATCGAAACTCATTGATGATATATCCTAAATATTTCTTTCCACTGTATTCGGACCTCGAGGAAGTGCTTCGATTTCAACACACTGAGTTTTTTTCATTTCGAACTGTCTCCCTGAACCAATCACTAAATTTCTTATGTCGTGCATTCGATTATTGTCTTCGATTACGACATAAGTCTACTCCCATGAAAGCATTGTAATAGTTAAAGCGCCTGTAAACCGAATTTCTTCGTTACCGATGAAATATTCATATTTAAAAAATAAGTAACAAAACTTTTGTTCACCTACACTTGATATTCATCAACAATGTGAGTGTTATTCAAAACCCATGTGTGTGCCTTCTCTAGATCAACAACGTCAAGGACAATCATTCGAGTTTTACCTAAAGGTTTTTCACCTTCATCATTCCTCGGAGGTCTATTAAATGTGATCTCTACGCTCTTCAAATATTTAGAGCAAAAGGTCGTACACTCATCGGCCAGAATACCTTCAGCAATTGATCCTTCAGATTTATTTCTATTTCTAACAAAAGATTTCAAGTTATTCATATATCTTTCGAAAAGGTACATCCAGCGATAGTGCACTGAACCTGCCAATTGTGCCTCCCAAGAAAGGTGAACTACCAGATGCAACATAACATCAAAAAAACCCAGTGGAAATATCATCTCCAGTCGGCATAAAAGAATATCGATATCCCTTTCCAGGCGTCTGAAATCATCAGCAATGTTTACTTTCGAACACAAGGTGCAGAAAAACTTACTTAGACTAAGGACTGCTTCCCGCACTTCTTTTACTCCGTGACTTTCTTGTGGTGAAGGGTAACAACTCTTGCATGATGCATCAATATGTGATGGTCGTCGCCCTCTGCTCGGGCATACTGTAAGCATCGCTCGCTGGAGCGGCTATCAAGTCCCTCAGTGAACTCCATCACCCTCTGCTTCGACGTACTGTAAATATTCGAACAATACCTCTCGAGGGAACTGAACTTGTAAATGTACCGATCCAAGTTTATATCTCCCTGCTGAAGTGTCAGAAACTCATGCATTAAACGATCACGAATATGCTGTGGGAAATACTTATTCCCGAACTCTCCCAGGAAGTCCTCCCAACTAATCGCAGTCGCACCTCCAAAGACCATCACGGCAGTAGTCCTCCACCAACTGATCGTTAACCCACTAAAGATGTACGTGGCCGGTCCCACCTGACGCTCAGGCAGACAAGCGATCGCCTCAAAAATCCGATGGATCCTGAAAATCCAGTCCTTCGCTGGAAATCCAGTGCTCCGTTGAAAATACAATTTGAAACCTGGAAGTCCAGGGAAAAAGAGTAATTTTCCTAAAATTAAGTTATTTTCTACAATTCTGCAAATTCTAGGGGTTTTTTCATCAATTATCTTAATTATTCATTATATATTCAAATGCAATTAAATCCATGGTTTTTCCAACAATTAATCAAATTATTCATTATTTATTCAAATAAAATTAAATTCAGGATTTATTATGAAATTATCCCAATTAATTATTATTGTACAACACAATAATCTATGGTTTCTCCACAATTAACCCAATTCATTTAATTATCCAAATACAACTAAATTACAAGAATTTATTGCAAAATACCCAACACCAAACTCATCCCCTACCATAACCCTAACCGGCGGCCACCACCACCCGTGCGGTGGCGCGGCCCTCACACGCGACCGCCGACGTCGCTTCGACCAGATCGTACGCAACGGCAGCCCACATGCGATCGACTGCTCCCTGTCTCCCTCTCTCCCCTCGACCCTGTGGACCCGAAACAAGACGGGTGGGCAACATACCTTCGTCGTAATTTGCCATTGTGATGTCGCCAATGCTTCTGGTTGTTACCGGAGCTAGAGGAAGAAGAAGAGAAAGGTGAGGGGTTTGGGACAGATGAAGGAGAAGAAGGGGAGGGAGGTGAGGGTGAGAGGTTAACATTCACTTCAAACGAGTTGATGGAAAAGTAAAATGGAGTCTTACAATCATGTTGCAATTGTTCATATGAGAAGTGGTTAATGTTATTGGAATTGTTCATATGAGAAGTGGTTGATGTTACATGCTCTGGCTTAAAAAACACCGAATCTATAAGTTGCCAAACACAACTTTCTATTGAAATGATAACATCGTTTTACTGTCCTCCCTACATGATTCCATTTGGTACACCAAAGGTCAGCCATTTAGTGTCAGAATGCTGATGCAGACATTCTATGCAGCACATCAAATTTTTCCAACTAACAAAAACACAAGCATGCTTTTGAGAAGTTACTATGTCATATCCCACAGAAAGGATGTTCCTTTAACATTCACATAAATACATCTGAAACTCATACTGTTACTCTGAAACAAATATAGTAGTTCAGATCAACCTAATGAGAATCATAAGAGTTCAACCTGTAAGGCAATGGAAGATGTAATATACACCGCTGGAGAGATTATATCTACTAATTTAGGAGATGAACATAATATAATACCAAGAATATTGTTAATCCTAGACATCACAAAGAACTCGGTGTACAACGCTTATGATACAAAAAAAACCTACTGACATAAAATTGTTATCACATACCTAGTACAATTAAATTCTCGTTAGAACAGTTAGTTTTTGTACAGGTCGAAAGATGCCACCAATCCGAGACTGGAGATGCAAAACTGGAAACCCGGATTAAGGGGAATGTGGCAGGAATCTGCCAACGGACAACACCGTTGCTCGAATGTTAGGTTAGTTGATCCAATCACCACGACGAGATTGTTTTTCGCAACTGTTGAGGAAATAGTTGGCTCATCAAACAAGGAATTCAACTTGTTCTCTTGGTATCCTCAAACCTGTGCAAGTCAGATGTTTCTACACACCGTCGTCAAACTCATCTGGTATGAATAGTTTCTCCACTGCTACCTGGGAGAAGTATATAACATTGTAGTCACGATACATTTAGCAGTTCACTCTGCAGACGTTAAGTATTGGATGTATTACTTTAAGTTAGTATAAGCAATACAAAGCTATTGCGGTGAAAGGCGAAAATTGAGGCTACAACCAGATTGAAGCCATGCATCTACAAAAAATGTAAAAACAACCGTTTTTTTTCTACAGATTTCTGTTATGAAAAATGGACCAGCCAGTTAAACTGGTTGAATCAGAACCAGTTGGGTGGCCCCAGTCAAGGGGAAGAATCGAATTTTTGCTGAATCGACATAACCAGTGGTTCAAAATCAAGTCAGTGCTTATTTCTTATTTTTTTATCATAGAAACTCTTTGTTTTGCGTGTTTTTATATGTTTTTATATTTATATATGACAGTTTCGATCTCTCCCTATTCTTTTACAGATTCTGATATATTAATATAAAAAATATGTCTTAAGTTCATTCTGACAGACACTCGGGTTCATGGGGTTCTGAACTGATTGAACAAGTGAACCATCAAACCAGTGGCCTTGCGGGTTTGACGTCCAGTCTGTTTTTCAGAACATTTATTTGAATAGGTTACAGATTCCATTTTAAAGCAAAACATGAGCCCAGCAAAAGGAATGGATCACAGATATTATGGTTATAGAAATAGGTTTTAAAGGTAAGAATATGGTCATTATCATCTTTAAGAGTAAAAGAATAATGACTTCTAACAATACACAATGACAAAAAGGCAGGCCTCTAAGATACATGGATTTACTAATTGAATAAACATTTGAGGACTGAGGTGGTTGGTGTCAAATTATTTTCATGAGGTATATAAGAGACGACAGCCCACTGACATCTCACTCACAGTTTCAGGCTGAGCACACTGATGTCAAGTTGAGAATTGATTACAGCAAAGAAGTTGTGGGGATGTTTATTAAGTCATCACAATTACAAGTTCGACAGATTACTGTATACTACTTCATAGGCTCTTTAGTTAATTGCATTTGATCATTACAGTATAGTATATATTAAAATTTCCAAATGTGAACATTACAGGGCCAAAAGGAAATAAAGAGAATAGGTGATTCAATACCTTGATAGCAGCAACATCCGTCGCCGGCGGCTTCAAATCCAAAGCAAGTCCATAATAAAACATTGCTCGATCAAACTTGTTTTTCCATTTATAAACTTTACCCATTAATGCATAGACACTACTCTCACGAGGTGCACATTCTTTCAGTTGTTCTAATTCTTCTAATGCTTCATCATACCTTTCAAGACTAATAAGTACATTAGCCTTTTGGTACATCGGAAGTGGGTTCTTAGGATCAGCTTGCTTGGCTTCCTCAATCAATTTCAGGGCTTCGTTGTTTCTCTGCATGGAATTTCAACAAAAAAAAGTATTTCTACTGCCACTAAATATGAAACATTGTTATTCATAGGCACAAATAGAGCCATTATGAAAATACGGGAAGTGGGTTCAACCTTTAATGAATGCAGTGCCATGCCAAGGTAACATAGAAGAACAGAGGATCTTAAATTAATCTCTAATGCCTTTCTGAAGTTATGCTCGGCAAATTCAAACTTCTCTTGACGAAGGTGCACCATTCCAAGACCATACCAAGAATTATAATGTCTCTCATCTATTTGAAGGGCACTTTGATAGCACTTAATTCCATTTTCAAAGTCTTCCAACGCTACATACCTATCCAAAATAAAAATTAATCCAAATACACTAAATTGTCAATTGATGAAAATAGGAAACTTTTTCTAAAGATTAACATACTCATGACCACAAAGTGTGTGGGCATAAGCAAATCTTGGATCGAGATGTACAGCACGCTGGAAATTCTTTAGTGCAGTTTCATGATCTTTTTGCAAGCTATAACAGTTCCCCATCGCACACCTGCATTGTGTAACATCTAACATAAGGAGAAAATTCTTAATTTGGAGCAGATAATTTAAGCACAGTTATAGGAAAATATCTCACAAAATGGATGGCCTATTTTGCACTCAAAAGTAATATTCATCTACAGCCATGCAACGAGGATTACAAGCGTTTACGTGCATGTTAATAACAATTTCGAAATGTGAAATCAGATTAAAAAATTGTAGTAAATAACAAATAAATAGCACCTTACTCATGTGACAGCTTATGAACCATTTCGGTAATTCAACAACAACAACAAAGCCTTTTATCCCAAACTAGCCATATAGCAAACAGCCATTTCGGTAATTCAGAACAAGAAAAACGTACAAGCACTACCAAAGAAAAACCTTAAAGCAAAAGCAGCTTATGTAGCACAGCCGTAGAGGGTAGGCTACTTATCCCAAATTTAAAGGTAATTCTAAAGCACTTGAGGCCCATTTCTCTCTCACAAAAAAGTCAAATAAATACATCACTGCTCCACCACACAAAAGAGTTTGAGAACATTCTTAGCTCTAAGGGTTGGCTGTTTGCTCCATCCAAAGTCAGAACATGTTGACTTAGCCAACCAAGAAGAGACAGTTAAAAAGGAAGATATAGAAAATACTTTATATTTTATGCAATGCACCAAAAGGCATATAATAAGAATATAAGATAAGCCTTTGAAAGATAAATTACACGTTTACAACAGGAGGGGAAGTGCATGTGCAATAAAAACCAAACAGTATACCAAGCCTGTGGAGACAATCTATCCTTTAAGACCAATTCCTGAGCAAGATAGCTTAACTTCATTTCCTTCTTCAAATGCTGCAATGTATACAGTAGAAAAAGACAGTTGATCTAGATTGGCAAAGGAAAAGAACAATAACAAAGCCTTTGATCTCATATAACTACACAAGCAAAGGACAAAAAATTTATTTCAACGATTAAATGATACATAATCTGTATCACAAATTCTAGCTAATATACCTTTATACTTGGACTTCCTTCAGTTTCAGTTATTAACTTTATATCACTGACTTGAAAGGACATTTTCCCATGTAAAGCAAGTATCACATTTTAATCCATAATATCCATTACGCTCACTAGGTGTTAGACCACCTTTGTAAAATTTATCCCTTAATCAGTTAATGTTCTTGAATACCTAATTCAAGTAATCATTGTAAGTACAACCATTTGAAACCAAATTTATTAAATTACAAATATTCAGCAACAAGTATGAAGATACTTGAGAGCTGCCATAATATATAGAAGTGGTGATAACATCTCGAGTATCATGATGGTGTCATATGACCGTCATAGCTAGTATATGCCAAAAACAAAGCCATATGGATGAGATCATGAGATATGACAAAGGAAAGGGGAAAGCTGGCCTACATATAACACAGTTGAGTATACGTCCATTCCTTCTAACACGTATGGTGCCACCCTACGTGCCACACTGAAGGCATGATCAGCTTCAAAATATTCTACCAACTCGAAATGAGCTTTCCCCACCTGCATCGTGCATTGGAACATGTATACCCAATAAGCATGAGTAAAACCCTCTAAGACAAGCATGCCGATCAAAAGAGTCAGCTACAAATTTAGCAGGCAAGGATAGAAACATTGAAAACGTAAATGGATACTTGAGACACTAGCACTCAAATAAAGCAACATTCTCCTAGAGATTGGCTTTAATACGTACGACAAATGTACACATAAACCCCTAAACAAAGATTCACAGAAGCAAGATTATACAAATATCAGATGAATCTACTTTAAGTAGTCCCTTGTAGAACATATTACGGAAGACTCAATATAGTAATTTGATCTGCATAAAAATCTTGATAAAAGATTCACAAGTATAGTCAACACCAATCAACTTAAAAATCTCTTCCAACAATAATAAAATCAAGTAGTTAAAAAACAGAATAAACCCCGAGACTCGTCTTCGAAAAAGACAACCATGAACTGGTAACGTCATGGTCAGCAACTTTTCTGTATTACTATAATCGATGGAAAAATATAAACCTCATATTTGATATTTTTGATCAAACGGGAAATTACTTGTTGACAGGGAAGGATCACAAAATCCTATTAGCTCACAATTGCTGTAGCAAGAAGTTGAATTGTAGTCTTTCTTTTCTTTTCCTTTGTAGCCCATATGCTTTATATTTCTACTGCTTTATAACTATTATTACTGCAATATTATAAAATATAAGACATTTCAACCATTATTACTGGTGGTTGAAATAAAACAATTCAGTAACTTAAAAAAGGGTGCAAATATTGTCTCCTGGATCCCTGATGAAGAAATGACACTTTAAGAAAGCTGTTAATTAATATAATTTCAGGAGAATGTGTAAAGCTCTACATAAATGGGCAAAAGAAAGCAAATTAATCGTAAATCAATCACATAAGATTGATACCTTAACCAGTTATGCCGTGGTTACAATCACGAACTATGCTTAATATATGCTTATCAGGCCACCAGCCATAACCAACTTTGTATACTTACATATGCAGCCGTAAGGAAAGAGAGTAACTGGAGTTAAATGTAAAATATAACCACCTGGGACTGAACCCATCCTGTGTTATATTGCTTGCTTGAGAGCTTTAGATAGGCCTCCAAAGCATCCTGCTCAACAAAAATAGCATCCTTAGGAGTTAAACTGCAATATCCAAGTCACCGGTGGATATGAAATAGCAGCAGGCAAAAAGAGCGCTCAAGTTTATTGTAACTTCAAAATAACAAATTAGTGTAAGTTTCAACGATATGATTTTATTACCCAGCATAGTAATATGTACCTTGCATCTGTATGTACAAGAAAGCTTGTATCCTTCTGCAAGGGTCTTCAATAGCCTCAATAGTTCCAGAGTGCCATTTGTAACCCCTGACGTACTTGCTGTAGATCCATCCCCATGCAGATTGGCCCTTTGCTGCTCAGAAACTTTACTATCAGGTAAACCTGACATGTTGGATGAGGTTTCTGCAGAAGTATCTGCTTAAACATCATTAAAACAAACAAATTTTAGTGTTTTACTGATTCAATTGTCGCCATGGAAGATTGATATCCTAGGAGATTTCATGTGTAAGATCATTTTATGGCGAAAGGATTACACCATAGAGATTGTACTGACTTTCAGACTCTAAACAATAACAAATATTAAATAGTGAACCATGCATGCTACCTTCTTCTAAATGTTCTGTAGCACATGACTGTCCCCTGCGAAATGTCACGGAGCGGAAGGCTCCCGAATTTTTGGATGATGAGAATCCACCAAGAAATTTAATAGAGTGGTAAGCTCCATTTCCTCCTGTCTGTAATGCATTTGAAGTTGTGGTCGCAGCTTCCCCAGACAGTCTGGTGCTTCTTCTAGGTGCCGAGTCTGAAAATAATCTTCCTGAAACCTGCAACAAAAATGAATCATCTTTCAAGGACCACCATAAAACCATCTCAACCACCACTGGTCGTCAATTAGATCAAACGAGCCAAAAAATACAAATTCACAAAGAAGTTGTGAACAGAAGCCCAAAATGTCTTCTCTACATGATAACATGAAGGTATCAAGGCTGGTTAATCAATTTCCATCTCCCACAAGACCTGACAATTTTCCTGCAACTTCACTCACACCACCACCTAAACAAAAAAGTGATTCTATTCACTTATCATTCCCCATTTCACACAAAGTTACGATTATAATCAGACAAATTTACTAGAATCAGGTTAACTAACTTTCTCCTGATCCAAGTTAAAAGCAATCTTCTTAGTTTGTTAGTTCCATTATCTCCTATAAAAGGAGCCCTCCCTCTTAGTAAAAGGGATATGAAAAGACAGGCATGGTAGATTCCCTAATTCAAAGCTAATGATTTTTGGGAGAAAATTAGTATCTTCAAATTGAAAACAGATGAATGAATTTAGGGTAGTTTTATTGGAACTTGCAATGAAAAAAAAACGCAATCATTAAATGTATCCAAACTAAAGACCTCATACAATATTGTTGATCGAGAAGAGTTCATTTTAACAAATAAAGAGCATAATCTTTAGATGATGGGCAATCAATATCTCTGTGCTTCAAAACTGGTCACTTCGGCAAACCGTATATTTTCTCTATAAATGAGAAGATGCACGGTTTTTTTTTGTGAGAAGATGCACAATTGCTGTATTTAAGCAGCAACAAAATGGATTGCTGCGAGGAGAATAATGAATATCGAAAATTCAAACCTTTCGCAATTTCCCCTCATCCACAAATTTTCTCCTGGGAGCTTGAACCAGATTATTGTTTGCTGGCCTAGTTGGAGGATCACCAGCTAGTGTATTTGTGTTTGGATGTGCATTATTTCTACAAAGAGGTGGTGGAAGGATATTTGATAACTGCAAGGAAAAAATATGAAATGAGATAAAGAAGTAAAAAACATGTGCTATGTCCTGACAAAATATGCTAAATAGTAAAACCATTACCCATTCAAAATATCTACAAGCACAGTTAAGGTAAGAACACTACATAGGTTAAATGGTCGCTCAACACTCTTTGGCCTAGAGTCACTTAATCAATGCCTCCATAGTCATGCAACATTTCAAGACATTTAATTAAGTGATCAGATAGTTATGCCACTGTCAGGTACAGATGAACATACCCATTATTGGATATTAATGCGGACGCATAATGAGAACTTGTGCAACCATAGAATGTGATAACATAACTTGCCCAGATGGCAAGATATATTGCAGGATTACATAATTGAATCATGCAGTTACATAGTCTATTTTATGCCCAATTGTTTTTTGGATTTGATTAAAAAAACCTAATTGTTAAGAACATTGTCTCTTGTATTGTCTCTAAAATGGACTCTAACCTTCCACCTGCCACCTTAATCACTCCACAAAATGACCAAATACCTCATAGTTTCCCATTAAATGCAATAACAGTCAGCTCCTATCATAATCTTCCACCTGCCCCGTGTATGGAGCCCCATGTACACATTTCAAAACACAGCAAAAAGAAATAGCAAAATCATCTGCTCCAATGAACTAGTTTCAAGGTGCTACAGTGCTGCTCATGTATCATGCCTCCTCACTGATAACTAAAACAAACAATAGACTTGCCACTTGGACACGATAATGTATGCATGCCATGGTTGAAGTTTTAATATGGAAAGTTGAAAAATATAATGGATCAGACACTGCAATACATGTGCTGCAGAAAATGAATGCTTATACATGGATCCTATCATTCAACGTGAAAATTAAATCCCCAACAAGTATAGGCTACAGAATACGTGCATCCATAAAAGTAGCTCAATTTTGACCACAAATTAGAAAATCAACCTGCATCACTGTTGGTGAAGGAGTATTATACAGTGACATATTACTGAGAGTCCCATTAGAAGAATGCAATGTGTGAGAATGGCTAGTGATAGCATTTGATTGCTTCAATTGCCTGGGGCTCACATCCCCTACTGATGGTATTGCCCTAGCCGAAGATGTATTACAGTTCTCCGTACCAGGCTGCAAACTTTCAGAACTGGATTCCAGAGGATGCTGCAAAAGTACGCGATTAGCAGCTGTATCACCAAAATGTTCATGTGCTTCATCTGCAGCACCTGGGGAAAAAACATCTACATGACCATGGACATCTATACACAAGATAAGACCTTAGTTATGACATCGGAAGCAACGCTATGAATTGAAATTTCAAAGTGTTATCAGTTAAGACTGTTACCACAAGCCAATTAAAGGTGAAAGTTTCTTAATAGTTAATCGTGACAGGAGCCTACAAATCTAGGTTGGGTTTGAGATTCAAGCACTATTTGACTAGAACCATCACCATAAGCAAATAAGGAGTAAAGATTTAGTATGTACCGAGTGCACATAGCTCCTCATATGCAGACCAAAGTAAGGGATCTACATTGAGTGCTTGCCTAAACTGATCGATTGCATTGGTCCTTCTATCAGTAAACCTGTCAAAACCAAAAGATAGTAACCAGCTGTAATCCAAGAGACTAAGATAGAGCAAATCATAAGCACATCAAAGTGCCATTAGCAACAGGAATCGTCCACGAATTACAACAAGAATTGGCAATCATAGAATACTCCACCTGTAAAATGTCATTGTGGTTATATCATAAACATTACTTCAGCACCTCAAAAGAGGCACCCGGCTGGAGAGGGTAGGGCTTACATGCACACGGTCATACCCCTGCTAATCAGAGATGTTGTTTCTATTTGACTCATTGATACAAAGTACAATCCACCCTTTATATTATATTTCCACAATAGATAAGAAACGCAAACAATTTCCATAGCCATTATGATCTAGCCCATGATTCCCCAAAATGCAAAGAAACACTTTAAACATTAACTCATTGGAAATGGACAGGACCATGGAGAAAATCACATGTTAAATTTTTCTTGGCAAAAATGATGTCATCCCTAGACGAAATTTTTCCGGTGCTGTTTTTATGAGTATATGTTGTTTCTTAGTCGAAGATGTGGAAGCCCATAGTTCTCAAAGCGTAGATTGAGATAAAAAGGCCTCAATAATCAGGTAAATCATGCTGTTTTCAGATGTTTGTGACTCATTTTTGTAAAATATATGACTTTTTTGGTAAAATTCATGACTCTTTTATAGTTAACTAGGTTCCCACTTGTTTTGATCGCAGTCGATTGTTCTTAAGTGATTCTCTTGTACAGTTGTACTTGACATATACCTCATGGATTTTCGTTCGTGTTATATAATGTCTTCGTGAATTTTCAAAAAAACATGCCTAGAAACAAGGTGGAAATAGTTCTGGTAAAAAAGATATGTAGGTGGTTTGAGGGTGCCTAGGGAGCTAGGCTTTGTCCACAACATTCCCAATAACTACCCAAGAAACAGAATTTCATATTTCCCCGTACCACATGGAGTTACTGAACTTTACTGTTCTTCGGAAATAATTTCTGATGAACAACATTCTACTATAAGGTTGATGGATTAATAAATCATACCTAGCTTTCTTTTATTTTGGTGATTTAATAAATAATCTAAATATATTTTTCTAATAGTGCATCTTTCAGTTGACACTTCCTCTCTAGTACACATAGCATGCAACTTTTTGTCTTGTAATTACTGAGACAAGCAGAAAAGAACTATAGCATATTGGAGTCTGACTAGTATCTTGTTCGAATTTCAATAATTGACTGGTGTCAGTATTAGTAAGCAGACAAGCTGACTTAATATGTTTTAATGTGTATCATTGTAAAAAAAGGTGTTATTATGAATACCTATAAACAGTAAGACTATTAATACAATGAAAATCATAGTTGGAATATATGCTATTATAACCAATATATCAACTCATACTGCAACTTGCGAACAAGTAGGGATTAAATATGCAAACCAAACAATCTAAAGTAGCTCCTTAGCATGCCAATGGCACATTACATGCAGCATGTAGATAAAAGAAAAAAGAAAAATGTGAGTTGCATTTAATGAAATTAACAAATGGTACAACCAATTTAAATATTCAGATGAATAACCTGTAGATAAGTCCAAGAAGATAATGGCCAGCAGCACCATTAGGGATCTGCATGATAAGAGAGATAACATAGAGCTATGACCTCCAGGGGAAAGAATATCACTTTTCAGCAAACTGGTCCCACAGGACACAGAACCATAATAATTTCTTATACTAACCCCTATAAGTCTGTGTGTTGTATTACTGTTAAATATTTAAGAGCCACTAGTTAACGATTATTTGTGTAAACAAGGATAGTAGGACACATGATAATTTGTAACTGTCAACTTGGTATGTACACTTTTAGAATGGTTTTCAGGATTTTGTTTTGCAGATTGTGGCAGCTCGGTAATGAAGCATCTACAGGTTGTTTTTTAAATCAGTACCTACTAATGTTAATAAATTTGTTTTTCCAATAATATTGAGAGAAGCATAGCATTTAAAAACACCTGCTTAGGCAGAAAGGATGTCCACTGCTTTTTCATTTGTCAATCTGTAACTAGTGAATAGTGATGAAAATGAAACAGCATATTGATAGAAGCTACCTGTGGTTCTGATTAACATGCTGCTTTTTGCATTTCTGTGGTACAAAATAATGAATATGTTTGTATATTCCTATTACATCTTTACTAAGAGCTGGACCATAATGGCTTTGTTTCACGCCCATGTAAATATGAACCTTAGTAGATCAACAACAAAACTAGAAGAGTAATGGATCACGTAATAGGTGTGGCAACAACCCACCACGTGCAGTCCTCTGGAAACATCCAAATATAAGTTTTCCTACATATTTAACATGATTGTGAAGATGGTCTGTTCCCAAAAATGTCAGTCATTGCTCCCCTTGATTAGGTAAAAGTTTTTCAAGAGAATTATAGGTAAATCTAATATAACTCAGAAGGAAACCAGACAATGAGTTTAAAGATAAGAATGGGGTACAATAAAAACCAAAAAAGAAAAGTTGAAGCCCATATTGAGCAAAAGGAGGTACCTCCGTGCTTGGCTCACCAGCTGGACATAATGCTGCTTCAGCTTCACGAAGAAGATTCATACGGTAGCATGACAATGCAAATAAATAGCGTGACTGAGCCATTTTTGCACCTTCATGAACATGATCACAAGGAAATCAAAAGATTTAAGAAGAAATGGAAGGAAATATAAATGCTATAAGGAAACCCAAAAGTTACACCAAATACAAAACAATTTCGAGCTAAATATACAAGACATCCAAACTATAAATAACTAAATATGGTGAGGCATGTTCAAATCAAGATACATGAGAAATATAAGCTTTATCAGTCGGGGGTTTCGCCCAAGATCATGGACATGTAACTAACAGTATGCTTGGCTAGAAGAGTGAAGAGGAAATAATAACAAGAATAATAGTTCATCCCACAGGACATCAGTCATAAAAGACTATCAATCAAAGTTCACAATCTCAGCTATTCCAGTCTCAGAGGTAAGCATGCTATAAACTATTAAGAATATCCCTAAGAATTGTGTACCTTCGGAAAGGTGAGATGCGGGAGCATAGTAATAAAAACTAAAAATGACCACCTCAGAAAGCAACCAATAACATATCATCCAAAGAGAAACATCAAATGCAGAAATGAAGTGTGTACCTTTTAAAATGTGGTAAGCACAATAGGCCTGGTCATTTCTTAAATAACAAGTCGCCAGGAGCTGCAAATTTAACTACATGGCAAATTTTACAAATTTTTAGAAAGAGTTCGCACATTTTGCGTCAGAATTTTCAGCATTCAGCAACCAAGCAAATCTTGAGGTGAGGGTTAAAACTAAAACATTGCCGCAACACATGAACCAAAATATCATGAAAATAACTTCTTTAGCGTGATTGAACAGGAAATAAATAAACCAAAACTCAGAGCCTAAATCGAGGAAGTAAAAGGCAACCAAAGATCCAACAAAATGAAATGAGAAAGAAAAATGTATCAACCAAGTAAGATTCCTCTACTGCAGTGTACTCCATACCATAAAAATTATTGAAACAGAAGCCAATCAGTAATCACTATGCTAATAGCCACTCAGAAACCATTATGCCATTGTTATCAAACTAACCAAAATCCTAGTCCAACCATATCGATAATATAAAATTAGCAAAACTAACGTAAACGGTACATTCACACTAGCCTGGTCAGCACACAGCGGAACACAAATCATGAAAAATCAAAAAACTTTTTTAACCCAATCAATGGAGAACCAATCTTGAAGAATCGAAATTATCGTGTACTACATCAAACTGGACAATGGCTACTTTAAGTATCTGTGTTCCTTCTTTATTGTGTATTAGATGACCAATTGCACTTTGTATCAATAAGTCAACGGGGAACAGTCTCTCTGATAAGCAGGGGTGTGGCTGTGTACATCCAGCCCGTTCCTCTTTGAGGCTTTGAGGTAACATTGATGTTGACTTAACCCAACCAAGATTAAAAACAACTAACACGCAGCAACCCAAAACCCAAATTGGAATAATTCAACGAGTCGCATACCCAAGTCATCCAAACATTCAACTCCAGTTAGTATGAGCAAAAGCTACAAAAAAACACCAATCGAACTTTACGACTTCAATCATCAAAACCTAAATACCCCAAAACCAAACCTCCACAAACCAAAACCAGCTAGGCAGCTACTCCAAACCAAAACACGCCCAAAACTCTAACCCACAAAAACCCCACAAGATGTCAGAGAACCAGCTTCAGAAACCAAAAGGGCTACATCTTTCTTAACTCAAATTAAACTTACTAGTTACTACCCAACTAAGTTACTAACAAAGCAGGATCCAATAACCAAATTCAAACTATTCATCTTGAGTCACCAAACCCAACGAGAACCAGCTTCCGAACCCAAAAAGGTGTCATCCTTCTTAACCCAAACTAAACTTACTGCCCAGCTAACAAACTGCAACTCAATAACCAACTCATCCCAGCACACAACTCCAAACTGAGCAAAAAACCGTAAACACCACAAGCAAACAAACAAAAAACACCAATCAAAATTGTGTCTTTGCCAAGCAAAAAGCAAAACCTTGAAGAACCCACCAACTCCCTCAAACTCCCCCTAACCCACCAACTCCCTCAAAACCCAACCAGCTTCAGAACCCAAACTAAACTTACAACCCAACTAACAAACCGAAACCAATAACCAAATCCAAACCATTCAACCCAGCACACAACCAACTCATCCCAGCACACAACTCCAAATTACAGCATAAACTACTCAAACACGAATCAAAATCACGTCTTTGACCAGAAAAAAGCAAAACCTTTGCCCAAAACCCTAACCCACCAACTCCCTCCAAACCCCAACCAGCTTCAGAACCCAAAAAGCGCCATCTTTCTTAACCCAAACTACACTTACTACCTAACTGACAACCCGGAACCCGATTATTATAATCAAATTCAAACCATTCAACTCCAGTCACACAACCAACTCCAATTTTCGAGCAAAATCCACTCAAACACCAATCAAAATCCAATCATTGACCAGCAAAAAAACAAACCCTCACGAACCCAAGCAACCCCTCCGAACGCCAAACCCTAACCCCCAAAATCCCCGAAAAAAATCCATCTTTCCTCACCTCGGTGGGGAACTCGGCGCAGAGGCGCTCGCAGAGGAAGATGGCGTTGCGGGTCAAGAAGAGGTGGAGACTACTCCGCACCGACGCCACCATTAGGGTTTCCATCCGATCCGGCGTCCCGAGCTCGACCCGAGGGCTCCGATCCGGCAGGATTTAGGGGGGATTTGGTTAGGGATTTGGGGATTTTTGGGTCGATTGCTTTGGTTTTGGGGATTTTAGGGTTTTTTTTTTTAATTGGGGAGTTTGAAAGTGGTGAGAGTGGAAGGAAGAGGAGAGAGGCTGCAACGGTCAGTAAGATGGTGTGTGTGGGCTTTTAGGCCCATGGGCTTTTTGCATGATTTTTTGTAATGTAAAATATTGGAAGTGGAGAAAAGATAATTGGGATTTTTTTCTCTTTAAATTAATTATAGTTTGCTCTTTATTTTTTGCTCGTACTTGTTTTAAAAGTCAAGCGTGTAAAGTATCAACGAGTGAAATAACATGGTGGAAAACTGTAATTAATTTTTTTTAGTATTACGGGTCGGATTAGGAATCTCATTTTTCGACAACTAATTTTTTAGGAATTTGCAAAATGACCCATCAAAAGAGAGTACACCGGAACGGGTTTGATAGTTGCGGTTTGGAATTATAATGTTTGGATTTTATGTAAAAATCAAGAAACTAATTAATAATATCTTTTCACCGAACTTTGGATTTTGAATAAATCACAACTACACCCTGGACTTAAGTTTACAGGGAGTTTGAGAAATATTCCAAAAGGTACTTTAGAGATACCATATTAGATAAGTTGGTGTCCAAAATAGAAGTTATATCTGAATTTTTTTCTCGATTAGTGTCACAAAACTCGCAATAAGAAAATCATGTGAGACTGAGAGGCGTTTGGTGGGAGGGGATTCGGTTCTCGCCGGAGACGCTACAGTGCAAGTAGGTAATCCAACACATGGAGATGGATCCAATGGAGCTCGACTCCCAGCTCGCAACTTCTCGCAGCTCTCGCACTTGTTGGGTTGTTGATGGGTTTTTTTGGGACGATAATACCCCAGTTAAATTGAGCATATTCCGCATTTTATCCCACCTTAGCCATCGAAATTGGACTCGTTTCATATGTTAATTACAATCGCAACCAGGTCGAAAATTACAAATCATGCCACTGGGGATTACTTGTAGATCACATGTCCTGCATGAAGAAAAATTGCTTTGGTCTGTACCTCGTCAGAGTTCTCGCCTCTCCCTCCCACGTGCAGTTAGCTGGAGTTGGTCTTGGTCGAGTGAGTTCATCGCTTCTCCTCTGAGCATTCAGGTATGCGTCATTAGGTGGATTAAATACTCGTTGATCCTTGTCTTGAAAACCCTTTTTCGAAACAATTTGGGATTATTCCATGAGCAAACTTTGTGGATTTCAGTTATGTAGTTTTTACCTACTAAAATTTTACTAATATTGATTAAACCTTCTATTTCGCCTTCAATTTTTGTGGTTACTTCTCAATGCTACTAATTTTTCGGGAACAAATTTCTATTTTAATTCTTCCTTGGAAAGGAATAAAAATTTCCATTATGGAAATGTATATACTATTGCATTGTTGAAAATAGAGAAGAATCCAATAAAGCTAATCGTAATTTCACTAGCTCTCTATTTTCCGTGGGGTTACTAGTTTTTCAGAATTTTACAGGACTAATCAATGTTCACGTAGGCGGGCGCCTAGGCGGTAGGCGACCGCCCGTCGCGGTGGTCGCCCGGACAACCACCGCCTTTCGCCCAGCAAAGCTGGGCGAAATAGGTGATCGCCTAGGCGAGAGCCGTTGGAGGCACTCCAACGGCTCTTTCCTTTTTTGTTTTTTTTTCAAAATTTACAAGTTTGTCACTACCCCAAATCCTATATAAACCCCTCCAAACCTCTTCAGTTTTCACACATCTCTCATTCTCTTCTTCTTCATAATTCTATTCTCATCATCAAGTTTCTTAATCATCAAGTTTTCGCGATTAAGTCTCCGGTCTGGTGCTTAGTTTTGAAGTTGGAAAGTGAAGTCTCTGATCCGGTTCTTCATTCTTCAACCACCAAAATCAAGTGCACTCTTTCTAACTTCTCTTTAGAATTAAATTAATTAGTATTTTATTTTCATATTAGTCTAAATTTTTATATTAGTATAGTTTTAAGATATGGCTTACGTACCCGACACTAGTCTCCCTATGCATCACGAGAGTTACGATGACCTAAGACCTACCCGTACAAATGACCCTGGTTGGAATACTTCCCATTACATTAGTGCTAATGATAAAAACTGCATTGTCTGTGAGTTATGTGGTAAAGAAACTAGAGGTGGTATAGCCGTCACAAACAACACCTTGCACACACACCCTGTAGCAATACTAGACCTTGTGATAAAGTTATTGACTCTATTAAACAAGACATAACTGCATACATGATTAGAAACAGTAGGACATTACAAAACGAAAATGTATGTCTTGATGATTATGTAGACCGAGAAAACATAGAATTTGATCTGGAAACCGGGTCGGGTTCCGGTTCTGCTCGGACCCCAACCTCCCGTTCCCGCCCCGTTCCTGGTCGAAAGAGACAAAAACAACGTTTGTGGGCACCATTTTGCGGACGTCGGAAGGACGTGGTTTTCGACCCCCAACAAAAAACATCGAAAAACCCTTTAGAAAAGAAGATAGGAAAACAATTAATCAAAAATGGTCTAGGCTTTTCTATAGATGTGGTATATCATTCAACACTGTAAGGACGCCTGAGTGGAAGGAAGCAATATCCGCTACTTGTACTTACAAATGCGGACTTAAACCCATGACGTATCATGAAGTTAGTGACTCGTGCCTTAAACAGGAAATTGACTACACTAGAGGTATACTAGAGTCGTACAAACAAGATTGGGCAACATATGGGTGCACGTTGATGACAGATGGCTAGACTGATAGGTACGGTAGGAATACAATCAATTTTCTAGTAAATTGTCCGACAGGTACCATGTTCATGAGGTCTGTAGATGCTTCCGGTCACTCTCACACCGCAGACTACCTATACAAGCTGATGGACAAGGTAGTTGGCGAGATTGGCGAAGAACACGTTGTTCAGGTGGTCACCGACAACGTCGCCACGTACGTACTTGCCGGTAGGATGTTGTAGCAAAAAAGAAGGAGATTGTTTTGGACTCCCTGTGCAGCGCATTGCATCGATCTCATCTTGGAGGATATTGGCAAGCTGTTTTTGAAGACTATTGTTTTAGCTCGTAAGATCATCAAACATTTCAACAGCTCTGTCATGTTGTTGAAGAGGATGTGAATTGTCATTGAAGGGAACCTGCTACTCCCTGCTGTTACGAGATTTGTCACCGCCTTTCTGAGTTTGCAAAGGTTGTTTCTGAAGAAAGACAGGCTCCGAGCCTTTGTTGTTTCCCCGGAGTACAACGATCCTTATGCAAGTTGGATAAAGAACAAGAAAAAGAATGAGATCTCTACTGAAGTTGCCGAGACCATTCTACAAAGTGTTTTCTGGACCAATGTCGTGAAGGCACTGAAGACCTCACAACCTATGGTCCAGGTTCTTAGACTTGTTGACGGCGATGAGAAACCACCGATGGGATATCTGTGTGACGCAATGGAGAAAGTCAAAGAACAAATCATCGAGGTTGTACAAATCATTGACGGAAACCCGTGGTTGTACAAATCATTGACGGAAACCCGAGGTTGTACAAGCAAGTCATCGACCTCATCGACACTAGGTGGGGTCCAGGGAAGATGATGTCCTCACTACTACACTCAACTGGTTTCTTACTCAACCCTGGTACCTTCTTCTCCGTCCCACCTCATGATCGAAATGTAGCTTTCAATGAGCATATGTCTGGATTCATGGATGTCGTAGAGCGGCTCGTCCCCACTCCCGCAGAACAAGACAAGATTTGCGGTCTACTTGATCGTTACAAGAACTCCCTCAGAATATTCTCGAGGGATATGGTCGTCAGACAAAGGACGGAAAGAAGACCTATAGATTGGTGGCAATCTTATGGCGCAGACATGGGAGAGACCGCATTACAGAGGTTGGCCCTGAGGGTGTTGGGATTGACATGCTCGGCATCAGGTTGTGAGCGGAATTGGAGTGTCTTTGAGCAGTTGCACTCAACGAGAAGGAACAGGTTGGCTGTGAAGAAGATGAATAACTTGGTGTATGTGAACTACAACCAAAAGTTAAGGCAAAGGTTTCAGCAAATGATGGAGAAGCCCGGATTTTATGATCCCATCAGTTTGGACTACGATCTCTTCGACGAGCATCCATGGTTGGTGGAAACTGAAGATCTGATCTTCACTGGAGAGGAGCTTACATGGGCCGATGTCGAGGAAGCAGCTTTAGGACATTCTTCTTCACGGAGACGCTTTGCTCGATCCATGTCCACTACATCTGACGCGCGGTGTTCCACTGCATCTGACGTGCCATTATTATGTGGTGGCATGGATGATGTCATCGTTCACATTAGTTCTAGAGATCCAGGTGCATCGAGTTCTCAACCACCGATGGACATCGACGAGCAATATGTTCAATCCGACGATGAAGAAACTGAAGAAGATGATGTCTACGTCGACAATCCGAACGAGAACCACTCCGACGACTCTGATGGTGGTGGAGGATATGATATGGTTCCCAGTTGGACATTAGATCAATGTGTCCAATGGAATTAGTTAGTTAGCTTGTAATTCTAATTTCTCTCTTATCTGCTATTGTATGAACTCTGAGTTACCTTTGTAATCGTACTACTAAGCAATAAATTGTATACCTAAGTGTTAGGTGGGTAGAGGGGGTGTCTAGTGAGGCCTTGGTCGAGGAACTATGTGTCTTTTGAAGCTAAACATGTATGATATTTTTAGATAATATTTGTGCATTTTTTTCCTATTTTTCCCGATTTTTCCTGATTTTTTTATCTATTTTATAAAATTTAATTGAATTAAAAAAAAAAGACCGCCCAGACTTAGACGGTCCATGAACACTGGGACTAATTGATATGATAGAAAAACACCTTCAGAACTCAGAAAAAAAAATCAGTAAACTCTCTACTCCTGCTTGTACAGGAATATACATTAGTATCTTGATTTACTCGATTCTGTCAACAAACAAGTACTATATGTTCTTCATTTATTCCTAGTTTTGTCCTACCTATTATCTTTTATGGAGAGTCAATTCTCAAATCACGCATTCAAGGAAAAGCTTGCATTTAATCAAAAGCACAAACACAACGGCAAAGTATGTTGCCTTTTGTTTTGGGATGAATCTGTGTATATAGTTTTTCATTTTACGTATATATCATTTTATAAATTTATCGATGGATTAATGTTGTCCTGTAAGTTATGATTTAATGTATATAAAGTGTTTATATATAGTTATGGGTTCTATGTATATATTATATGTGTGTATATTTTTTGGCAGTAAGGGATATAAATTGGTTATACCTGTGTGGTTTACTGTTTCAAAGGGGGATTCTGGAATATAGGGTTGACAACTTATATAGTTCGGCCATTAAATTTTTTTCATGTTTTTACTGTCTTATTAGATAAACAAACATGAGTGCTTAAATATTGGACCTACAGTTTGAGGATGATGAGGACCTAGAGGATGTGATTTCTTCCGTTGTGGAGATTGTACAAGAATATGTTGACAGATATGTAGTCAAAACTAAGATGCACAGAACACCTTATACATGTCAACAGATGACCGGAGATTTACTTACCGGTCTCTACCGAGTATACTTGGACGGTTGTCGGATGATGCCTAACATTTTCGTTAATTTATGTAATCTTTTTAAGGAACAAGGACTTCTAACACCAACTAGAAACATAACCGTAGAAGAACAAATGCATATTTTCTTGTATGCCTTAGACCATGGTCATGTCAACTGAGCATTGCAACAACACTTCCAACATTAAGGCGAAACAATTAGTCATCACATTAATCATATGCTTAGAGCGATGGCTATTTGGTCGTGTGACATGATCAAACCGAAAGACGACCTAAATGCAATTCTTGATCACATACTGCATCACCCCGGTGGCAAGTATTTTCCATATTTCAAAGATTGCATTCATGCCTTAGATGGTACACATTTTCAAGCGTCTGTTGCAAAAGCAAAACAACCTATGTACCAGTCCGGTCGCCAACCAAAGTACACCACTCAAAATGTTTTAGGAGTGTGTGACTTTCGAATGCGATTCGTTTTCTTGTCGGCTGGTTGGGAAGGTAGTAGTGCACACGATAATTGGGTGCTCAACCATGCGATTTACGAGTCCAACTGCTTCCCGATGCCCCCATTTGGTAATTGCATATAACAATTTACCTTCCTAAGTGCATATCTTGATAATTTAAATGTTACAGTAATAGTTATTTGTACAAGCATATGTGTAGGTAAATATTACATGGTGGACTCTGGGTATCTCAACAGACAAGGGTTCCTAGCCCCGTACCAGAATACACGTTATCATCTTCCGGAATTCCAGTCAAGCCAACCCCAAGGGAAGGAGGAGATTTTAATAGTATGCACTCATTAAGGAATGTGATCGAGAGGTCGTTTGGGGGTATTGAAAAAAATGACGTATATTAAATATGATGAACCTCTACTCGCTTGAGGACCAAGTGATGATTGTAGCGGTTGCAATGTCGTTGTATAACTTCATCATTGATCACAACAATAACTCGCTAACTGTGGAGTTCGATAACGACGATCCCTAGGAATTCTAATAACGGTGGAGGTCAACCAATAGGAGGAGACGATAATAATATGGGGGTACTCCGCAACCGCATTCGAGATGTGATTGCCATGAGTAGAGGGTTGTAATGTGATATGTTATTGTTTTGTTTATTTAGGCTCGAAACTACTTATAGTAAGTCAAAAAAATTGTTTATTGTAATGTTGCTCTTAGATAACTACATTGTTGGATGACTACTCCTTAAACTTGGTATTGTCAGATTTGGTACTTATATATATCAACCATGTTAGTGTTTGCATTATCGTTATTTAATTTTCAATATTGACTTTTTCAATTTAATCTACGTGTTATATGGTTGAAGGAATGGGAACCCCTCCGTCAATGACCCATGACGAATCTTCGATTGGACTGCGATTTGTTTATTGAACAATGAAACTGCTTATCTTTGGTTGGGATGTAATAACGAAGTGTGCAACAAACATCCTAAAAACGTGAATGGACCTAATATCATACATTACGAATGCAAATAAGAATTCTAGTTCAACCTTAAGTATTTTATAATTTACATGTACCAAAGTATTGAGGTTGTCTCTATTTAATTACATATCTTAATGGTTGACGTGACAAGACTCGATACCACCAAAAAACAAAGTCTTGCAAACCATGCACACCAAATACAACCCTCAATTAAGACCCCCTCATAGTACTAATATATGTCATGTTATGACAAAAAAACTGTAGGATTTTGTGCCATTATGTATATATATTTTAAAAAAATTATACATGCATACAAGATCGATTTCCATATTTTCGACGATTTTCATGTACATTATTTTATAGTTATTCGAATATCATGTAATCTACATATATATTAAAATAAATAGAAAATGATCATACACAAATGTTCTCTAAAATCTTTATGAAGATCCAGAGTTGCGTTGCCCGTTGAATCGTCCGCCGATTCGCATCCAAGTGTTCACCAAACTCTAAACAAGATTAAAGAGAAACGAGCTAGTCAATCAATCTCTAAATCAAAGTAAGAATCTAGCTAATAACCCTTCTAAAGCTCCTGAGAAATTAATCTCCAAAAACTTGAAATATTAAGAGAATTTTTGGATGGATTAATGTGGTGGTTAGGGAGAGAATTTTTTTGCATTAGTATTAACAAGGAATGGATGAGAGACCTATTTATAGGATTTCTTCTAACTCACATTATGTGCAAACCACTTACACATGATCCCTTATTAATCGCTCTACTAAACCACATCATGTGCAAACCGCTTACACATAATCTATTGTTTACATCTCCACTAAACCACATCACGTGCAAACCACTTTGCACATCATCTCTTGTTTATTTTGTCACATCATCATCACATAACTACTTTTGACCAAGGTAGATTAAATCCAGTCATTAATCACTAAAAATTCTCTTATTAATATATGCAAAAATATGGTCAAACAGTTGGATCATTTTTTCATTGTTTTTGACTCTACCAAATTTTGGATTAATATCCAACAAAATTTGGACTTTGGGGTTTTAGCAAATTCATATGTTATAATGTTGTAGATCACATTATATCATGTAATATATTATCATATATAATGTCAAAACATTATACCTCATAATATATATGCATCTCATACGAATTTATTTATTATTCTAACTATGTCGTTTTTACGACATATTGATTTTATTATTTTACCACATGTATATTATTTCATAACACATGAAACTTAATACATCATATAAAATATAAAATCATATTTCTTGTTTCTTATTTTTGTGGTGTGACTTATAAGAGGATCTAAGTTATGTTGGCAATGATATAAAATATTTTATATCATAAACTATAAGCGGTAACTAGCTACACATTATAGTTACCAAATAACAAAGATGTTTTGCTCACTCAAATTAAACACGATCCACTTAGTGATATGTAAAATATAACTTGTGTCTGTCCATTGCTTCATGATATTGAGAATATATACAAAGTAGAAATGTGTCACTTTTATATTATATATTTATTTCTTGATCTCTTAAGCAAATTATAAATATGTAACTTAACTAAAGTTACATTGTGAACATTATAATTTTGCTTTATCAAGGAACACACTAATATTATCACCCAAATTAAGAGGGGAAATGATAATTTTTTGACTAGCTATATTTTCCAGTACAAGTCGAGCCCAACCACCAATTACATTTATCACTATCCTCGTTGATAGCTTTTGACAATAATCAAATCGAACACTTCTTATGTGAAAAGACATAAGTCTCATATCTTAGGATTCAAGACACAGTGAAACATTAATGACACATAACACAATTCCATAATGTTTCACTTGCTAGGTCTATTCATATATAAAAGTAACAATTTTCCTCTTTTATATACTCGTGTCGTGAAATATTTGTAGAACTACAATAATCGATGACAAACACGACAATCTTACATTGATAATTAATATTTCATGTCAATTACCATGATTATGAATAATTTTTGATTTATGTATATCATTATCTTTTAGAACTCTACGGTTAAGGACCAAGAGCCTATTACTCAACACTTCCAAAAGACGAATATATTAATCAAGGAACAAAAATGTTTGCACATCCAATTCATAATAATTAACATATAAAAGTACAACTTTTAGAACACATTCTTTTCAAAAACATCACAAAAACGGACTACATCTAAACTTTTAAACCTAGACATCACTGGCATGGTCGGAGGCATTGGTGTTGTATGGGAAGACGACTCGAAGAAACCTCACATTATGGACTGGACCACGCATGCCAACATAGTGGCTATTTTTTAACCATTCCACTTGTTGAGCGATGCAAATGCTCCCACACTTGATGCATATGTGCTTCTTGAATTTCATTTTCCTATTCCTCTTCTTCTCTTGTCGGCTGACCTGTTGAATTGAAGGTAAATGCAGAAGGGGAAAAATTAAATCTTGAAAATGAAGACAACTATATTTGATAACCACCTGAAATTCATGCTTACTAAAGTAATATATGGTGATACATCACTGTCTTACAAGCCTAGAGTTTGGAAAGTAGATAAATCATTCAAGCACTAAACATATGATACAAAGCATGGTAACATTATCAAATATGTAAAGTAGAACCCCTAAACTTAGTCATTACTATAGTCGTCACACCAATAGGAATGTCCTTGGAAAATGCCATTCTTCCATCTCCTTTCGTCGTTCCTCGGCCTCATGAGTGGTCATATCCTCGCAGCATTGCCTTTCTATTTCATCTTTCTCAACCAAAGTTAGTTCATGGTCTCGAAGTATCTCCTCAAACGTTGGGGGTGAGTGGGATGCCCAAGCAGTGATACAGCTAACTTCAAAACCAACCCAAAACACTATACACATGATATAATGAATGGGGGTGATGGAAGTAGGTTCATGTATCGGTCACAATAAAAAAAATAAAAATTCCACATTAAAGGATGTACTAATTAATCCAAATTACTTCATTCATCTATGTGTACAACATAGATTATAATCGCAAACAGACAATAATAAGTATTTAAGTGAAATGGTGTAAATACAGCTCCTTTTATATCACAATCAACTTCAAACTATCTTTTGAAATAAAATATGCATTTGCAAATTTAATGCCTTATAAGTTGAAGCAAAAAAATCAGAATGGTTGAGATAGTATTAAGTGAGTTTATACACAAACTCAATGAGGCAAGTCACATTAGAAAACTATACCAGTGACAACTTTGTGCAAATGCATGAAGGCATATAGACTACATGATTGGAATAAAAGCTTTGACGCTGAAAGTATAATTACCATAATGTCTGATCAATCCACGTTCAATATATAGTTTAAGCCCGAATGTTCCACAACTACATTGACTACCAAATACAGTCCATGGCCAACAGAAGTGTACCACCATTGCATTCACCCCTCTCATCATATACTACATAACATGATAACACATTTTTCTTGTATTGACATGAATTTGTGACAACGATATCTGTTTAGTTTCGGTGTTCACTACCTCATTTTAATTTAATTCAAGTAATTGGTTGAAAAAATAGTGGCCTGCATTTCTAATGACTTTGGGAGTCTAGGTAGACAACGGGAATTCAAAAAAGTGTTCACAAAACAAAGTACCAAAATCACATATTAACATGTGTCAGATGAATTGAAATATGAGAGACAAGAACAACAAGATTCATTCAATTAGAATGGGTGAAAAATCCTTTGCTAAAAAATAATCATAAAAAGGGTGAGACCTACTTCTTACTGGAATAGGTCCACCGTAGGTATTATTAGACCAATTCAAGATACCTATGTTGACCTTTTGGTTTTAATCTATATTAATTTTAATGATTAATTAAACTAATCTTAATCAATCAACCTAATCAATCAAAGTGAGCAAACACGATTACATGCATTGCATACATATTTGTATACTTGCAATCATCTTAATAGGTTGATCGAACAAAATGAGCATTGGGACAAAGACATCAAAACTCAAGACTTGTAATCAAAACTTTGGACCAAGACATGTAATTTTGTATTTATTGAGTCCATAAGGTTTAAGGTAAACTTGAGCACTAGAATTCTGTCCCGTCCAGATTCGGTAATCCGAACAACGCACGGTCAACTGGAACCTTTCTAGTTCGGTCCACCGAACACCTATCAGTCACCCGAATACTTCCACCAGTAAAACTTAGGTGTCATCTGGAATTGCCCTGACGGAAGACCGAACCACGTTCGGTCAATCGATTATCCCTGTACCGGTTTCGGACTTTGCTCCAACGGTCATATTTGAATCGAGTCCCTAGAGCCCAATTGACTTGTCCCGCTTCAGACGACCGAATACCTATCGGTTAACCAAGTCATTCTTGGCTTTAGGTGCACAACGACTATTGACACGTGACACTTGACCGTTGTATCCAACAACTATTTGAGTTATAACTGTCAGCGTAAAACTCGTGCTAACGTTGGTCTACCGAAGTGTACACGGTCAACCGAATTTGAGTAGATCATAGTCCTACCAATCCTACTGTCCATTTTGAAACGGTGAACTGAATGGAATTCGGTTAACCGAACATAATTAGGGATAAATTGATAACAACTACTGGAGGTTGGTGAATGGTGATCCGATACATAATCGGTCAACCGAATGCTTAATTCAGACCAATCCTTCGGGACTACCGTTAGGTTAACGGTCGACCAAATATGCATCGAAATTTGCCCGAGCTTAAGTCACATCTTGCATTCCTATTGGTCCATTTCCCCCACCAACTCCTCAACGGATCTCTAAGCTTTTAAGCCTATATAAACACCACTCTAGAGACACAAACTGACCCTTTACACCCTTTATTCATCAACTATCTTTGTGCTCTCAATTCCCAAACCTTCAAAGATTATTTTTCAACACTCAAGCTTAAACTTCACCACTTGCTTATCCAATTCTATATCCATATCCAAGTTTGCTCAAGTATAGAGTGTTAGATTGTGATTCAACTTCCACATCAAAGAATTATCAAGTTGTAAATCTTCGATAAAGCTCCCTCTCGGATTGTGAGAGGAGACACGAGCGATGCGAGGTTGTTCGCGAGGCTCGGAGTTGTGAACGACGTTGATCTTGACCCGGAACGTAGATCAGTTAGTGGAACCGTAAGCAATGGTCGGGGGATCGAGCGAGGCTTGCGAGGAGGACTAGGACCCGGGTGTGGGTGCCGAACCTCTCTAAACTCCAATGCCGTCGATTTTGTGGTTTGCACGTTTTATTTCTTAATCCTTCGATTAGTATTTTTAATTCCGTATTTATCTAGTGATTAGAGGGTCATAGATCATAACAACCCAAACCATGTTTCTTAATAGTTGATGATTGTAGACTAAAATCAAGTGTTGGTTGTTTGCTTACCACATGAACTTGGTTTGGGGGGGACCAGTGCCTCCTCTTTGACAAGTTTAACCACTCTCTCTACCACACGCTTGACAACGGCCTCCACAGTTACCAAGAGGGTCTTCTCCATCTTCTCAAGGTGGTCATGAAGGTGACCTACGATCCTAGCCACCGTGGCGGCGATAGACTCTTCGGACAACATGTAATGGCAACACCCTTCATCCAGCTGATACATGAAATCGAAACAACGAGTTCAGCCATGTAAAGATCACAATGTTAAGAAAGCAAAGAAGAAATGGGAAAAACCTTGAAATAAACCTTACAAACTCACCGAAGCATGGTGACATTCATAAAAAAACCTAGTTGGGGCATCCTCTTCAACTTGCAGCCAAACCTTCGCCGCTACTACGCAAAAGCAAAAGGGGACCGTCGGTCGGGTTGAAGGGCGACCATTCTTTACAGTCATCGTCGTGGGGGATTTGCAGGAGGTAGAAAGGGGAGACAGGAAAAAGGGACTTTGCTTAGGGAAGAAGCAAAGGGGTGGTGGGTTTAGGGTCAAGTAGGGGGGAAAGAAGATTGACTTCATTATAGGGTACTTTTAGGGTTTCTTCGGACAAGACATTTGGGGATCAGACACTTTCTCGACATCCAAACAACTCTCGTTTTAGCTGGGAAAGAAGTAATTTCTGGATCTACAATCCAAGAGCTGAATTCCTACCAGAAGCTTACATCTGAGAGTCCCATGCAAACTCGCCCTGAGATTCAATCCTCGACATCTGAGCATACACGTGCCTTGCTGGTGAACTATGTTTAGATTGGTAATTATTTTTTTATCTCTATGTACTTACCAAGGCGCATTAGCTTGGCATCATATTGAATCACATGCATAATGATTGTAGCACCTTCTCGTAATAATCTTGTGTCGTCGAGAGAAAAAATAGAGGAGTTATAAGAATATGAATATATTGGTGCTGGTGATTTGCAAAGAATTGCGAACATGGATTCTTATGTGCAGGGGCGGATCCAAGATTTTCTGAGGGGGGGGGGGGGGGGGGGGGGGTGTGGCAAAAATAGGATTGTGACCAGGGTGGGGTGGGGTTTTGTCCCATCGCTACCCGCCCCACCTAAGTTAAGTGAGGCGAGACGAGTTTGGCGGGTTATTCTTTAATCAAGCTAAATACAAAAAATCAATCAACTTTCCTTACCATTTTCCATTTTGATCAAAGCTAGATACAAGAAATCAAGAATTTTTTTAATCGATGTATGTTTTAACTAAATATAAAAAAATCAAATCTAAATACAAAAAGATCAAACCTAAATACAAGGAAAATATGGGTATGAATTATTGAGTTACGTGGGTTGCGGGTTATGTGAGACAGGTTACGAGAAGATCGCTACCCACCCGCTTATTATGTGGGTTGTGTGGGTGGCGGGTTGGTTTTTTTTGTGTGGGTAAAACCCACCACATTTACAACCCTAGCCAAAAACCATATATAATTTTTTTAATAACATTCATTGCGACTTATGTCTTGAAATTGATTTATAATTTATTCGTCTTCAATAGACTGAAAACATCATTTTCTATGTACGTGATTAGACAATCATTCAGCCAATTATCGCTTATTAGAGTCTGAAGACGTTTAGTCGTGCTTGAACTTGTAAAAAAGTTCATATGTATTTATCCATTCTAAAAAATATATCATCAAAGTCAAAAGTCACATTGTATGATATATTTAAATAATTACAGTTTGACCCCCTGAACTTTAATTTTGTAACACTTTGCCCCCCTGAACTTCAAAAACTCATTATTTAACACACATTCGACGTTTTTTTCCTATTTTTTGTTGTATCCCTAATACACTCCTAAACCTATATTTATGTGAAAGTTTGGATCGATACGGATGTCGGATATGGTTGGAATTTGGGTCGGTTTGACACTCAATTCGACCCAAATTCCAACCATATCCGACCTCCGTTTCGATCCAAACTTTCACGTAAATATAGGTTTAGGAGTGTATTAGGGATACAACAAAAACAATTAGGAAAAAAACGTTGAATGTGTGTTAAATAATGAGTTTTTGAAGTTCAGGGGGCAAAGTGTTACAAAATAAAAGTTCAGGGGAGGTAACTGTTAACTTTGAAAGTTCAGGGGGGCAAAGTGATACCAAGACATAGTTCAGGGGGTTAAACTGTAATTAACCCTTTAAATAATCTTGACATGAATATCGTTGTTTATTAAACGTGCTGCATAATGTGATATTAGCGTTGAATCAATAAAAAAATGACTTCATCAGTGAGTTGAGAAAATAAAAAAAACAATTTGAGATATTCGCCTGATAGGAAGGCCATGAGTAAATTCCCAGGATTCTAATATATCATAATCCATAATTCAATCTTAATATTAATATTATCGAAAACTACAAACTATCAATACTATAAATCCAAATTAAATCCACCAATAAATAATATAAATAGATAATTAGTAATGACTTTGTTTTAATTTAGTGGGTGGGCCCATGCCCACCCGGGTCGATATGTAGGTCTGCCACTGCTTAGGTGAAGACAAACATACTAATACCAAAATAAAGGGTGATTTGCTTGGGTAGACCCCAAAAGGTGCACAATTGGTGAAATACCCCTGGAACTTTAGTATTCACTTCGGTACACCTCGTTTCCCCGTTTTTTGCTTGTATGCCCCTGAGCCGTTTGTGGGGCCGACGGATTACAAACGCTGTGTGCTCTCCGTCAACTCCGTTCCCACTCCGTCAACGCCGTTCACTTTCGATTGTTAGGTTAAAACCCTTCCCAAAATTTCCCCCAAAATTCCCCCACGGATTTCACCATAAATTTCCGACCTTTCCTCCGATCAAAATCCAATTTTAAATCTCTACCCTGCCACCCCCTATTCCGACGTCGAGATGGCTGGTCGTCGCAATGCTAGAGTGGTTGATCTGGTTTCCAGCTCGAACACCGGCAACAACATGTCCACGTCCGAGCATAATACCGGTAGCGGTTACTTCCCAATGCAGACGACCTCCACCTACTCAACTGGGTCTGTAAGCTCAACCCCACTCCCTGCTTTGCCACTTTGTGAGTGTGGTCTGCCATGCCGGTTGTATACGTCGGCGAAGGAGTGGTCGTACGGGCGGCGTTTTTTGCGATGCTCTAACCATTGGAAGGTGATCTTCATTTTGAGGCTTTTGAATTTAGTTAGAGTAGAAGGTTTGGTTGGTAGTTGTGTATTTAGTAGCGAGGACAATTGCTGAAATTGCAGGAAAACGAGCAAAAGAAATGTGGCTACTTCCAATGGGTTGATGGGAACAGCGGGCGTATCTCTTTGGAGACATTGCATGACATTATGTTGGAAAAGTATGGTCTTCTAGACCAGAAGGTGGAAGAGATGAAGGCACAGTTGGAGGATACAAAAGTAGTTATTTCTGAGCTGAAGGTGTTAATGGCCAAAGCTGAAGAATTCATGGCCAAGTTGAATACTATCAAGATTTTTTTCTTGTTGGTGTTGGTTGCCTTAGTTGGGAAAGCGTTGCTCTGAGGTTGTTGTTACGTAATGTTGGTAAGTGTAATTTAAGGTTGGTGTTTTGTAGCGGTGTTATGTAGTGGTGTGTGTTATGTAATGTTGGTGTTATGTAGTGGTGTGTGTTATGTAATGTTTGTTGGTGTTTAGTTGGTGTTATGTTGTGGTTTGTGTTATGTAATGTTGGTGTTATGTAGTGGTTTATCAAACAATGCTTGTTACAGTTGGAATATTATGACAAAAATTGTTTGAATCTCTGAGTTCTGTTTATATCCTGTCTACTTGAGTTACTTGAGTTAATATTATGTGAAATCTTCTGGATTTTCCGGTGATGCTTCAAGTGTGACATTCAGATACCTAGCAACTAAACAAGTGAATTAGAAGACCATCACTCCCAAGTGGACCCTGGTGCTTCATGATACAGAAGTAAAACTAGAGCAGTGTTGTTCTGATGTTGAAGCAATTGCCAGGGACGAATTGCATAGCTATTAGGACCAATTGTTCTGATGTTGAACCAAGAAACACCCACAGGCATAACAACTTAACCAGAGGTAACAAACAGTTGGTTTTGAGTACATGTTATGAAGCAGCAGTATAATCCAAATGAAATTGGAAGTAATAAACCAAAGCAATGGCAAAATGATCAGCAGTAAAAGGTCCAATTCAATAAACCATATCTCAAAGCACCTTAAGTATTCACACAAGTTCATAAAAACCTTTCAAAGTCAGCGTACTACTACAATTCAGTTGTTTTAGCAGACAATACAGAGAAAGATAGAGATACTACAAGTACAAAACCACCACATCAATTGAATGTGGGCCACTGCAGATGTTCCAAGCTAAGTTGGCCAGAGGTTGCTGTGTGGAATAGGCTGGTCATCGGGCCAAATTGTTGGGAGCTACTTTCGGTGCCCTCTTCTGTTGGGTATGAAGATTGTGTACTAGATTGTCCTTGAGGTGGAGGTGCTTCTGCTAGTGGAGGAGTACCTTCTGCTTCAGGTGTAGTGTAAGTCTCCGAATTCATTCCATTTGTCTTTCTCTTCCCGCTTCTTCCTTTACTTTTAGTTCTGTTTAGAAGACAACCATTAGTGTAAGATATTATACAAAAATATAGCAAACAACCAAACAAAAATATACCTTGATGCACCTGCTTCTTGACTACCAATTGGTTCCTTACACCTCCTTGCTTGGTGGCCTAGAAGACCACATCTTGAACATTTTTTCATCCTTCCAGTGTTATTGTGGTCCATCGAGCTTTTATATCTACTAGTCTTAGGCCTCCCAGCTTGCCTTTTCACAGGTGGAGGTAGTAGGTGGAAACCTTGCACCATTTTCCATTCGGACTTGTCAACCATTGGGTGTATACCAATACAATAAGCTCTGATGTATGCTTCCCTTTTGAACCAGTCACTAACAAAGTCTTCCCAAACAACCCCTCTAATGGTTCCAATGAATGCAGCAGCGTGTTGGCATGGTAATCCTGTGAGTTGCCATTGCCCACAACTACAACTTCTGACATTAAGATGAACCACAAACCTCCTCTGCTTGTAGGTGACCTCTGCCAGAGAGTTTGGGGATCTGACTACAATGTAATCCCCCAATTCCCTTGACAATGCATTAAGCCATTTCCTTGCCTTGGGCACTACAGAGTCAGTCCACTCTTTGCTCTCTTCTTGCCGTTTGAACATTGTTTGCATCAACTTCTGTCTGAGCTTATCTATCATTGTAACAATGGGTAGATGCCTAACTTCTCTAATGTAGTTATTAAATGACTCACTAAGGTTGTTTGTGATGTAATTGCATTTTGCTTCACAATTAAACTGACTCCTACTCCAAACCCTATTGGCATTGTCTACCTTAAGTAGCCATTGATATGCTTCTTCATTTTCATTCCTTAGGGCATGCATTTTCCTGTCAAATTCAGTAGTTGTGTAAGCATTTGCTGCATCCCACATCAGGCTAAGAAGCAATGAGTTCCGGAATTTCTTCTGAAAATTCTGATACAAATGTCTTGCACAAGCTCTATGCTCACAACCACTGAACATAACTGCCACTCCCTCTTCTAAGCCTTTACACCTGTCGCTTATTAACACCAAATCTTCTCTGTGACCCACTGCTTCTTTCAGATGGCCAAGGAACCACTCCCAATTGTCTTGTGTTTCTGAATCTGCAACACCAAAGGCTAATGGGAATAGTTGATGATTCCCATCTACTGAGGTGGCTGAAAGGAGAGTGCCTTTAAACTTTCCCTTGAGATGACAACCATCCAGACCAATAACTGGCCTACAACCTCTCACAAATCCTTCCTTGCAACCCCTTAGACATACAAAACACCTTAGGAATGTTCCATCCTTAGTGTTAACCTCATGTGCTATAACACTACCTGGGTTTGTTCTTTCTATTTCACCAAGCAGTGAAGGTATCAGACCATATTGTTCTTCATGTCCACCAAATAACTTAGCCATAGCAATCTCTCTACCTCTCCAAACTCTGTGATAGGGTAAGGTCAGGTGAAATATTTTCTTCATCTGATCACTAATATTCCTAACTGTCAATCTGTCATCTAAATTTAACCATTCTAGGCATTGATATGCAACCCAATTCTTTGTAGCCATCTTCGATGCACAGTTATTCACAGAAGTACATGTATGTGGGAGCCTAAGAGTCTTAATTTGGAACACATCTCCCACATTTAACCTTGAAGCATGTATTCTCCAACCACATTTGAGGTCTCTACACCTAGCTGTAACTCTATGAGGGTCACTTTTCAAGAAAATAATCTCACACTCCTTCAAAATGCAGTATGTTAACAAAGCCATCCTAAAACTGAAGACATTGGGAAACTTCTTGTTAACAGCTATGTCTGGGTTTGACATATTAACTTCCAATGTTTCTTGACCGACATCAACATTTTGAAAAACATCATCAGAACTTCTATGCTCATCAAAATCAAGCCCTAAAAGGTCATCAGATTCTTCAGAGTCCTCTGCAGACAATTGGTAGTCTGGGTCAGACTCACTTTCACTTGACACATCATCCTCCCCACTATGTAATGATGGGTTACTTTCAGGTGGTCTTATTCCCTGATCAACCCTAGTACCACTACCTCGTGCTCCAATTGATGGGGGATCAGCTTCATGAGAAAGTGGTCGAGATCCTACACTTCCAACTACACTAGGTACTGCTCCACATTCATTTGCCACCTCAAGTTGTGGTTCTGCCTCATTCTCAATTGCTACTGCCTCAACAACTGTTTCTCTCCCAACCTGAACATCCTGCTGACTATCAACAATTGGTTCTCTCACAACCTCAACATCTGGCTGACCCTCAACCTCAACTCCTGTAGTTCGACTACCTCCACTCCTCAAAGTCGCATACACATCCAAAACATGCATTGGATTGCTGAACCTAAGGGCCTCCTTAATGTCCAAGTCAGTAGCTAGCACTCTGAAATCTTTCCTAGTAGAACTTGGAATCATGTAATGCAAGGCAATTTCATCACTATTAGTCCACTGCTTAACCGTACAAACCCAAGACCTAAGCATGTTCATATTCAAGTCCTCCACTACTAGCATGGAAGCAACCTCTACAAAACCAACTGCTCTTTCCCTTCCCTTTCTATTACACCATCTACCATCACAATGCAACCTAACATTCAAACTGTCCCCTAAATAAGCACCACTGTATTCCAAACCAAAATGTAAAACAAAATCAAAATCAAAAATCGAAAGAGGGGGAACAAATGACAACCAAATCAAGAGAGGGAAAGTACTTACTAACGTCGTTTCCCCACCAACCCACTCCTAGTGTGAACCATCGACGTTTTTGGATGCGTGGCCGCACCTTTGTTGCTTCCGCGTCTTCGGACTCAAATGATGGGATTTTCTCTGACGTGGGGGAACTGGGAATGGGGATTAGGGGTGATGGATCACGAAGCAAGCCGATGGGAATGGGGATTTGAGGTTCGTGGGGGAAATTGGGGGAAACGACGAATTGGGGGAAATTTTGGGAAGGGTTTTAACCTAACAATCGAAAGTGAACGGCGTTGACGGAGTGGGAACGGAGTTGACGGAGAGCACACAGCGTTTGTAATCCGTCGGCCCCACAAACGGCTCAGGGGCATACAAGCAAAAAACGGGGAAACGAGGTGTACCGAAGTGAATACTAAAGTTCCAGGGGTATTTCACCAATTGTGCACCTTTTGGGGTCTACCCAAGCAAATCACCCCAAAATAAATTAGTGATTTATTCGGAGGTGGAAACAGAGGTAGTGCCTTGGGATGTGCATGAGTCATGACCCAGGAAATTACATTTATATAATAGGTAAAATACGAGGACATCATAGATTAAATATATGTTGCAGGTTATAACCCAAAAAACTATCTAAGTTCAGTAAAATACAAGAAAATGACATAGATTAAGTAAAATACAAGAAATAACCGAGATTAGGTAAAATTTACGAAATGGTTGTCAAATGACTCAAATTAGGGCTGCCAAATTCGTGTTTCGGGTCGTGTTCGTGTCAACACGAGTTAACACGAATTTTTTTTGTTCAACCCGAACACAAACACAAAATAAAATAAAAGATCGACCCGAACACGAACACAAAATTCTCCACCTAAATACGAACACGAAATTAGTAACCCGAACACAACCCGAATTGACACGAATTCCTTTTTCGTGTTTGTCAAATTCGTGTTTCGGGTTGTGTTAATACGAATTGACATGAATTCTTTGTCACCTAGTTAAAGTCATTTCAAGTCTAAGATAACATGTTATTTCACCAACAAAACATCCCCAAAGAGATAAAAGTATGTAAACAAGAATTAATTCGAACTCCCACATAATTAAAAAAAGTAAAAGGTCTCGAGAAGAAAATGATCATATTTAAGTACCTAACTTATATTAAACAATTACAATGCAGGAAAAATTGAATCTTAAAATGGCTAAACAAAACCCTTTTACAAGAAAGCAAATATTTCAATTAAACTTGAAAAAATAACCCGTTCGTAAATAAAATCGAACTTACAAGTATAGTACAATACCATGGTAATACAAGTTAAGGGGCAGCAAAATATAGTGAAAGAACAAAAAAAATGAAAATAATAATACATACGTGAAACCCATTGCAGCAAGTGAATGATAACAAATCTTCTCATTTCAACAACATCAGAATAAGAATCAAACTTAACATTTCCAAATAAGGGACAAAAAAATACAACACTTTCAATTGTTTCCTCTCGCTTAAATCCATTCCAGCTTTTTCCCTTTTGAAATACCTTTAATAATACAAAATTAGCGAACTTACAAAATCCATTCTAACTGGAACAATGTTTAAAGCATATCAATTTTTCAGTCATTTTTTTTCTTTCAGTAATTGGATTGGTTGAAAATCAGTAACATCAAAATGGATCCAGATCCTCTCCAATTAGTCCAGAATTAGAGAGGTCCAATTTGTTACATCTTGACCACTCTTTTATGAATGGATAGTGGATTAAGCGTTTTACCTTAATTAAATAATAATAATAACCATTTCATTTAATGTGTTAATTAATTTACGTTCATACCCTCCAACTTTCGTTTAACTAAAAGTGTAAGCAGACCTAAATGAGTCAAGTCCACGGTGTTTGAACTCGGCTCGATTAATCAAACGAGTCAGATATCCTATTTGGGCTTGATTGATTTAATAAACGAGTCGAACTCGAACTTGATTCGTTTAAGAATCTCAACAAACTTTTCAGTTCGTTTTAGACTTGATTAACTTGTTGTAAAACATATTATTTACATTTTATAAACATCATTAGCATATAAATGTGAAATTTTATAAATTTTATAGTCTGCTTTTAGGTAATTGGAATATAGAAAATAATATGTTTATTTGTGACATATATATAATGTGTATAAACTTAAACAAACTCTTATCAAGCTAGGACTTGACTCATTTAATAAACGAGTTGAACTCGAGCTTGATTCGTTTAAGAATCTCAACAAACTTTTCAGTTTGTTTAAGACTTGATTAACTTATTGTAAAACATATTATTTACATTTTATAAACATCATTAGCATATAATATATGAAATTTTATAAATTATATAGTATGCTTTTAGATAATTAGAATATAAAAAATAATATGTTTATTTGTGACATATTAATAAACTTAAACAAACTCTTATCGAGCTAACCGTGTCGAGCCCTAGTGGAGCTTTAAGATCATCATTAATAGGGCCCGGACAGTTCCCGGGCTTCCTGATTTCTCTCTCAGCCACGTCATCTTCTCTCTTCGTCACGTCAGCACAAACCAACCCCCTAAATTTTTCTTAACCACACCCAGAAACAACTCAAGCGCTCTACATTCTCTCCCCTACACGTGATTTTGAGATCAATTTTAGGTAAAATACAAAAAAATGTCAAAACATTCTAGAAAATATAAACAAATAAAAAACATATTTTTTTTGAAAAATTTAAATAATTTTTAAAACATTTTTGAAAACAAAAACTCAATAAAATAAAATATCCAATCCAGGAGCGGGGGCATCTGCAAAGGATCCACCCTCCCATTAAGAGAGGGCATTTCAGACGTCCGAAAAAGAGTACCTGTCAAGGGACTCTAAGAGTATAATTGGACGGGCCCTACTTTTAACCGCCAAGACCACTTTGGAGACCACTCAACAACTATCACTAGGGGTGTAAACGGGTCGGGTATGCCCCTACCCGTACCCGGCTAAATTAGCGGGTACGAATACGGGTATATACCCGATAAAAAACATGTATACCCGTATCTGATCCGCACCGTTAAGTTAGCGGGTACGGAGCGGCGGGTAAACAGGTATAGCGGGTATAATATATAAATATAATATATAGTATATAAAATATATATTATATATAATATATAACATATAAAATATATAAAAATATATATTATATAATATATGTTAACGGGTAAACGGGTACGGGTAATGCGTATACCCGTACCCGACCTGTTTATTAACCGGGTAAACGGGTACGGGTATACGAGTTTGAATTTTTAAACGGGTATGAGTTTTTGTGTCCATACCCGTACCCGACCGGGGCGGGTGACCGGGACGGGTGACCGGATATACAGATATTACCCGTCTCGTTTAGACCCCTAGCTATCACCTTGTTTGTTGGCAAATCCGGGAGCTGAAAAGTCCAGAAAAGGAGTCCTAAAAGAGGAGAGTACAAACTCCAAACTTCGAAGTCCAAAAAGAGCAATAATAACAGTTATATCTTATTTTTCTTTATAAAATAAACCCAAAACTTTCCGATCTCACTCCAGAACCTCCGGCGATGTCCACCGCCGGCGACGCCACCCGAAACCCAACTGTCTTTTCCTCGACGGCGTACTCGCCGGTCCACACCGTGGTGGCGCTGGCGCTCTGGCTCGGCGCGATCCACTTCACTGCCGCGCTCGCTCTCCTCGCTCTCCTCCTCCTCCCCTCCCGCTTCGCCCTCGCGTGAGCGCCCGTCTGTCGTGCCTTTTAAGGTTCGGTTTCCGTTCCGGTTTGTCTGATTCGGGGTTTGGCAGGGTGCTGGGGGTGCTGCTGTTCTTCATGGTCGTGCCGTTGGACGAGAGGAGCGAGTTCGGGCGGCGGATTTCAAGGTTCGGATTGGAATTCGATTTGCTAAGGGTGTTGCATGTGGGTTTGTGATGGGTTGGTTTTAGGATTTATTATTATTATTGGATTTGGTTGTAACAGTGGGTGGGGATTCGGGTTTTGTTTGCAAGAACTCAACTTAGAAGCGTTCCAAAATGTTTTTTGGTGATTGGTTTGCAGAAAATCTTAAAATTATTTTGAGAACTAAGTTCTATAAGTTCCAAACTCTTATAAAATTGTATTGTAAATGACTTCTCTCACATTTACTATAAATTCTAAGGAAGTCATCAAATTGAGTTCTGAATTTTCCATCACTTTGTTATTGGTTTGCCGGAAAACTTCGAGAAAGTGTGGAATTGGATTTTGTGAATGACTTCTGACCGATTGGTTTGCTTGAAAACTTTAAGAAACTGGGAGATTGGGCTTCGTGAATGAATTATGGGGAATTGGTTTGCCGGAAAACTTTAAGAAAGTGGGAAATTGGACATTCTGAATGAATTCTCGGTGATTGGTTTGCCGAAAAAATTTAAGAAAGTGGGAAATTGGATTTCCTGAATGACTTTTGGGTGATTGGTTTGCAGAATGTTTTTTACAATTTATGGAATGGGAATTCCAGCAGTAGTTTTATGACTTGGAATTTAGTTCTTGAGGTGACTTCTCCCATTTATGAAATCGGGGGAAGCTATGGAAATGGAGTTCTGGATTGCCCCACATTTCTGCAAACCAATCAAGCTGCAGTTTTGGAATTTGCAGTGGGACTTCGTCACGTGTTGGCTTTTGGGATTGTTGTGGTTGAAATTCAGATTTTAGTTAGAGTTGGTTTATTGGGGATTTTGTTATAATAGTGGAATTTTGTTATAATAGTGGCTTTTGTCAAATATTGTGATCTGTGGACTTCCTGTTTGGTGCTATTAGGGCAAAAAGAAAATGAGAAGTTCGGTTGTTACATTTTTGTCTAGGGAAACAATTTATCAATTGTACCTTTTCACTTATTTATCATCTCTAGAGGATGCAAGTTTTCAATTGAGCTGATGTTTTTTTTTGCTTTTCAACTTTTGGTATCAGGGTTTAGTTGCATTATACAATGTGTTTGGAATCGAGAGATTGGTTCCCATACTTGAAGTAGTAGATCTACATGCATAGAACTTTTTTTAGTAGGAAAAAAATACTTTATGAGCGAAGTTTAACTTAACTTGAAAATTTGCATGTATTAAGGAAGACAAGGGTCAAAGAAATGAGACTTTTTGGTTCTTAAAGTTTTTAGTTTAGGGAAATGTTGTGGGAAACAGTTTTTATTTTTCAGTGCAGCTCAGGCATAACAAAAAATTTAGAACTGAGATTGTTTTTCTACATACAAAATTCATTTAGTAAGTGTTTATACTTTATACAAAGAAACATTCAGCTATGGCTTTTGTGTTTCACAACCTAGATATATGTGTCTCAACTACCAAAACGATACAATTTTCTATCTTGAGTTGACTTTGTTGAATCGTTTGAGTTACTACGCCCTCATATGATTCTTAAATGCATATCATGATTGATTGTATATCGTAAATCCTTTTTTATTTACATTTTAAAAGTTGGATATGTAGACAAAAATATAATGGAACTGAACAAAAAGCTAATTCAAATATCATTTAAACTTACATTGCATTCTAGCAGTTTAAGTAAAACACTACAAGTTCCATTTGGGCTTAGTAAAACACTACAAGTTTTTCACATAAATTACTGAAACGAGACTAGCAATCTATATCTTAAACATAGAATAGAAAAATAAAACTACTTAAACGATGTTATAACTTATACATGATTTCTTGATATCTCAAAAGTCCAAAATTATGAGTTAGATTCTTAGATCCCCAGTTAATATAAAAAGGTGCTTCAACATGTTAACTTCCTGGTATATATTTTAAGTTGAGGAGTTTGTTTGCTTTCGTCAAATGTAACTTCCCTTTTATCATAAAGGAAATCACTTTTTTTATATATTATACTTGTGTGCCACTTCAGGCCAAAGCTTTGGCTTGAAACTAGAGTATGGCCGAGATGAACATTGCCATGGGTGTATAATTAGTTTTAGTACGTATTGACGGAGTTGTGAATGAAATTCCCATCGTCACTCTTATGATTATTCCTACATACAGAGCAATGTTTGTTCAACGTAACAGTATGAACAAATGAGTTGTTTTGTGTAGACATTGACTTGGTAGGTTTATTGATTCCTAGTTCAATGGTATTGCAGTATGTCATAGAAAGGAAAGTGAACTCCATAATTTGTAGCACAACTATGACTTCTCATCAAAATTTGGCTTTTTATTGTGTTTTCATGTTGGAATCAGGTATATATGCAAATATGCATGTGGGTATTTTCCCATCACTCTTCATGTGGAAGATATAAAGATGTTTGATCCAAACCAAGCTTATGGTGAGCTACAATGCCCCTTAGTGTATTTGTTGCATTCTAAAGATTTTTATTTATTTGAAATGCACTTTCTTCTTTGAGCTAGTGGTTGGTTTATGCAAAACATGAACCATTTGGAGTGACAAAAGTTGTCTAATGGCTGTTATATAGTTTTTGGATACGAACCTCATTCAGTTCTGCCGATTGGTGTATGTGTGCTTGGTGATCACACTGGTTTCATGCCTCTTCCAAAGATCAAAGTCCTTGCAAGCAGTGCTGTAAGCTCCTTAACTCAATTACATGCGGCTAGATCATGGGATATGATATGGTGTTTTGTCTATTAGCGGTATGCCATTTTCTTATTCTATTTTGATTAGGTGTTCTATACACCATTTTTAAGGCAATTGTGGACATGGCTGGGTCTTGTTCCGGCATCAAGGAAGAACTTCTACTCTTACTTAGCCGCTGGTTATAGTTGTGTCATAGTTCCTGGTGGTGTACAAGAAATGCTTCACATGGACCATGATTCGGAGGTAGTGCTTCAGCTTGATCTGTTGCTCTGTAATAATTGATGATTTGAATTACAGTGAAACGATACGAGTTCTTTCTGTAATTTTCTATTATCAATATCTATTACTGTCACCGAGGTCAACTACTGCAAAGAATTAAAGGCTAATTAATGATGTTAACACTGAATTCAACTTCCTGTCATATTTGTTCTAAGTAATGGCTAGATATACAGCGCTTGAAGTAGCTTGCTGAAATATCTATGTGAAACATGTTAGGACGCTTGGATTAGTCATCTTTTTGGCTGAATAAGGTGCTACCATGCTTGTAGCCAAATCCTCATGGTATTGTTACAATATTTCGTAATAGATTGCCAAAATGAAGTTTCATCCGTTAAAATATGTATTACAACATTCTACTATATGCCCCATTCTTAATCATTTGAATTGGTATTCGTGCAAGAACACCAGCCTTCTTCCAAAAGTTTTGGTATGAAACATTCGATTAATCATTTTGTTATGCAACTACAATAACATCAAGCTTTATCAGTATTAGTGAGTGTTTGTGCTACCTTGTAGGTTGCATTTTTGAAGAGGAGGAGGGGATTTGTGCGCATATCTATGGAAATGGGCTGCCCCATAGTTCCAGTTTTCTGTTTTGGTCAGGTATTTGTCTTTTTTAATAACAATTAAATAAATTAGGTTGTTAGCAATTTCATTGCACTGCAATACTCCCATCTCAGCCTTTGTACTAATCTCTTTATGAGTTCCATGTGCTGTTCGTTGTTGGAACACCACACCTCTGTTCATTCTTGCACATCCTAATGACTCATTTACTTGCATGTTAAAGAGCTATGTTTACAAGTGGTGGAAGCCAGGTGGGAACTTATTTGTCAGCATTGCTAGAGCCATCAAGTTCACTCCAACAGTATTCTGGGGAGTTTATGGGTGTGGATTTTGTGGTCTTTAAAACTCCCAGTTCTTCTGTTTGCGCTGCACTTCTATCACCAAACCCATTTATCTTTTCTTTGAACAAAAACTGATTCTGGCGTCTGTTTGGTTACATGTGTTGATGAAGATCACCCATTCCATTTCGACAACCCATGCATGTTGTAGTGGGAAAACCCATTGAGCTTAAAAAGAATCCAGAGCCTAATGCGGAGGAGGTATGTAATGGCAAATTACATGTGCATCGTAATATTTGAACTGCATACGCTCTGACTTATATTCACCTTTTCCGGCCGTCTTTAGAAGGCAAATGAAAGATTGATTTTCTGATATTTTTTGCCTGATAAAGGAAAACTTTTAGACTTGGAATTTATCCTTGCAATGTCATAAAAGTTTTCCGGAACTTCACTAAGATTAGCCTTACATGTATAATTAGTAGTTTCAAAGCTCAATTGCCTTTTGGGGTTTTAAATATCTGAAACCAGCTTATGGAGCTGTGGTTGGCTTGGCAGGTCGATGAAGTCCATGCAAAGTTTGTTTCTGCTCTTCAGGAGCTGTTTGAAAACTACAAAGAGAGAGCTGGTTATCCAGACCTTCAGCTGAGAGTACTTTGATGCCTTCTATAAGTAAACCAATGGTCAGATTAATCAGCTGAGTGCTTGTACAAAGCCAACAACCTTAGGGCCTCCTCCAGCGCACCAAATTCAAATTGCTTGAATCGCACCATTTACGTTTTTACATAGACTAAAATCGAGATAAACAGGTGGTTCTTTTTACCGTTCTGGGAATCCTTAGTTCTTTGTAAATGTTTTTCTTTGGATTTCTAATGGTTTCGATTCATAGTTCTTATTCACAGTCAGCTCCGCAATCCCTTGTGCAGTTGTACAACTAAAATTTCCCATACTAAAGGCGGATAGTATTGTGGTTTATACTTGATAAAAATTAGAATCTTAACCTTTAGGTTTGACAATGATCGTCCAGTGTGAATTTGCCCATATGTTATTTATAGACCGGATTGTGCAATTTCTTCTTGGTGGTTTTAGAGTGGAACATAGGAAAATACTTAACGTTATACTTTCGAGTATTTCAATTGCTTTTGTAATCCAGTTACATAAAATTAATTATTTCCTTCGCCCACAGTTTTCATGCTTCACTTTCTTCGCCTACATCAGTCGAAACCCTTCATTATTTTGGTGATTTTAAGTTGGTGACTGAGCACAATTATGTCGTATTCAGCCAGGTCATGTTCTAATTCTACTAAATTGGTTATAGATTCAAGTTTAACTTGGAAACCATACGTTTGTTTCTAGCATGTTTGATTTTTAGCATCGTTGGAGAAGGTTTTCTCATACGAAAATGCTCCAACAGGGTAAAGTACTGAAGTATGAAGTGTGAAAACACATTCTTAGAAACTACTCAGCTTACTCTTCGACTTTTCCCCCTTTTGTTTAAGATACCATTTGCCCAAATTTTAGTTTTACAGTAGGTAGGACACGTCATTCTCCACGTCCTCCACAACTTACAACTCATAATTAGTGATTCCTAAACTTAATCGACTAAAAGTTACACCTACTACCTGAACTCGAATTTTATAGTAAAATGCATGCCAAAGAACCTGATTGAGAAGTACGGGAGGATATCTAAGATATTTCCAACAAATGAATAATATAATACTTGATATTTCAGTATACTTTACTACGTGGCAAGCATGCAACACCGGAACGTGGATGGAAGACATATGAAAAAAACACTTCCCATCCTAAATCCTAATCCATCAAATAACCATCTCTGTGGAGTGAATCACCAAAAATGGAGGAGGGAAATGATGAGATTAGTAACATGATGGGAAGTAAAGGTGTTGAGGCAACACCAAAGACAATTTCCAAGAGAAACGAACAAGAAGAAGGTGTGGCCAAATCCATGGCAGAAGGAGAGATGGTAAGTAAGGAGGGGTTGGTGAAGCTACTCCCACATCAACAAGTCCCTCAACCCCAAGATATCAACACCCAATAGCTGGAGAAGATGTGAGATCGTGGGATTGATCAAATTACATGCACGTCTGATTTCAGTTTGTTTTCTGTGAGGTCAATGGTATGTGTGGACGTATAATTACCTGTCATGCACAAATATGATATATATATATATATATATATATATATATATCGATAATGTTTTTATAGTATTTTGTTTCCTTTCGACTTTTTAAAGCGTTTTCTCCTTACGTATGATTCATAATGTGATTCGCTTCTATTTTGTTAGATGATGAGCATAATGTCAGACCCATGGGGTCCAATTTCTTCTTAGGTTTACTCTTTTTTTTTCCTTTTGATTTTGCGGTTGTGGATAGCAAAGAAACAAGAAATAGATTGGTGGATCATGACGATCTTCTGTATTATCCAATAGTGAAACGAAACAAAACTTTCATGAACTACAACTGATGCTGTAATCTATTAGTAACTGAACTGTATACAAAAGTAGCAACACGCGTTTGTAGTCCAACGGTTAGGATAATTGCCTTCCAAGCAATAGACCCGGGTTCGACTCCCGGCAAACGCACATATATTTTTACTTTTGATTTTCTTCGGTCTTTTCGCAGGCCAGGGTAAGGAGGCAAATGGTTACTAACTATCCGTATCCTCGATTCGAAAATTTCTAATTAGTTGTTATTTGGTAAGTTCAATGTTACCAATTTAATTTCGGATACGAATTTGGTTTAAAAAAAAATACCAATTAGAATTCGGATACAAGGTATTTAAAATTCGAATTATTCGAATACATGGTCAAATACACAAATTAGTTTTCGAAAATTTTGATACGAAAATTTAGTATTCGAAAATTAATTATAATATATATATATATATATATATATATATAATTTCGGATAATATTCGAATACCAATTAGTATTCGAAAATTTTGAAGTTTCGGATTCAGATAGTTCTACTGAATTCGGATTCGAATTCGAATTTGAAAATGGAATATGGTATTCGAATTCGAATATAGTAGGTATCTGAGTCAAATTATCTGAGTTGCACCCCTACTCGAGGGGTCAGAACTGCTCTCGGCGATCCAACGGTGTAGGTGGGCTTTCGCCCGACTGACCTCCTCGACCTCGTCCCATGCCACCTTGCACCCGTCGGACCCACCCACCGACGCAGGTCGCGGTGGCCTCCGCCACCTTACGCTGGATGAGGGCTTCCAGGGTCTTTTCCCTCGCGAAGGTGCCCTTGCAGCGCCTCCGGGGTTGGGGGGAGAGGGAGGATCTGGGGAGGAGGATTGGGCGGAAGGGGATGGAGAAGGTGGACATTGGAGGGGGGAATTAGGGTTAGGGTTAGGGTTTGGGTTTGGGGTGGGAGGAAGAAGGTTCGAGATGGTTATCCAAGTTAGGTATTTTACTTCTTGATATTGAATTTGGTCTTCAAACTAACTAAACTTCCAAAACTTTGATTCTTTTTTTTTTTATACCAAAGACTACTAACATGTTACGTGATTTAATTATACAGTTGTTAATTATAATCTGCTTAGTAACGATTAAACGTGCTTACAACAATAATATCTTCACATAGACCTGAATGAAAGTCTCAAAATATCTTCAACAATAATATCTTCATTACCAAGGAGTTTCCCCAGTTGTCAAGTCTCAATTTTTTATATTTTACCTTACCAATCGAGTAGAAGTTGTTTTGGAAGTATAATTCTCAGCTTCCTTTTCAAAATTAAAAATTAAAAATCTCAATTTCCTTGTAAAATTTAAAGGTATCCATTGTATCCTTAGGATAATTCTTGCTTTTTAAAGTTTTCAGGGAATAAACTTAACTTAAGGCATTGTTGCCTTGTTGGGGAAATAAAATGTCATTAACGATTAACCCAATTTGTAAAGGTTTGGTTCAATTAGAAGTAAACCTACCTTCAAAAACTATATATAATTCAAGTTTTCCAAAGAATATAACTTCCACGTGCTAATGCAAACTTTATAAGCTTTGATCATCACATAATCCAAAAAATAAACGACAACAAAAAAATTAACAAAAGGATTCAAATTTCAAAGAACATCCTCAAAATTACATTAAAAAAAACAATTACAAATATGATTGGAGTTTCTTTAAACGTTGGACGTCTCTCTACTCTTTATTGGACCTATTGCTGATAATGACAATAATGGATTTATTTGACTTGATCAGTTGATCGTGAGATAATGAAGCACTTAATTAGTAAAGGTTGGTTTAAGTGCACTTGTCAATAGATGATCGGGGCCATTGATTTGGGTGGACTGCAATGAGACTGGGCTTAATATTTGACAGTCTCAGATTGGAAGTGTCTCCCCAGAGAGAGGGTGTAATCTAATCCTCTAAACAGAAGTTGACTCAAGTGTTTTGGGATGTATAAAATTGAGAACCACACTTGACCTAAAATCCGAAATAATCCGAAATAAAATGTCAATTTGATTTGAGTCAATTTGTAGTCGATGAGCGACCAATAGTTTAGACTTTTCTCTGAAGAAAGGAGAAGTGAATAAGTTCTGTGAGATGTTGCATTCGTTACCACAAAATAATTTAAAAATAAAGATAGATTAAACTCCTCACCAGTACGTATTGCGTAATAGTTCCTAATGATCTTAAATGCACCAGTGCAACACAATCCCCTAATTACACTCACTAGAGTAAAATCGACATGATCAAATCAAGTGTTGCAAAGAAGAGAAGGATCACATTTTACTTCATAATTTGGCAACTTACCTTACAAAATATGATATTATATATTAGAAGATGTATGACTACTTTGGTCACCAACAATTATTGAATCGTAAGATTTATAATCTTCCGATATCAAAGCTAGGGGGTGACGACACATGATGGAAGTGAGGGTTGCTCCGACAATGGCTCCGACACGAGATTAAAAAGGGTAACCCTAGGAATCCACCAAGAGGGTATTGGAATCCACCGAGAATGATAACCAGATTCCACCCGAGAGTGTTTTGAACAAACAATTTGGGTTGAGAATCAAAATTTGTGTTTTTTTTTCATTCATTCTACTCAATACATGGAGTTTCTTCCCATTACATAACTTTTGCAAGTACATCCCAAAACTAAGAAGAAAATATAAAACTAAAATGTCTAAATTAAATACGACATATTAAAATGTCTAAATTAAATACGACATATAAACTCTATATGTTTTTTAAATAATGCATATTTTCGAGCTTTTATTTAAAATATAAATTCATGTCCGCTCCTGCATGAGTGAGTTATGTCTTCTAAGTATAAAATATGTATGTGGTCTTTTTCTCTCTTTTCTTTTCTTTTCGAAAATAGAAAATATGTATATAGTCATCTTCCGATATCAAACTCCTTGATGCCATCGTCTAATCGTCAGATTCAAGCTATTTTGAGTTAACTCCTTGAGTCGGGCTCGAGCTATTTCAAGTTCATACCGGCTTGTTTATCGTCTGAAATGTAGTATTTAGTAATTTTTCACCGAACTGTATTATTTTCAAGCTAAATCAAGATCGAGATTTTATCAAGTCGAGTTTTGAGTTCGAATCAGAGTTGACTGTCCTAGTCTAAGGGCACCACCCTTAATGGGGTGCCCAACAATGGGCGACATTTTGTTGCACCCCTCAATGGGGGTGCTGGACCAAGAGCTAGAGGGCCTGGTTTTTTCGCACGTGGCCTCCCATTGGTGGAATTTTTTTTTTGTTATGTTGTTTGAAATTATTTTAATTTGTAAATAATGAGTATTTTTAAATAAAATGATTTTGTTAATTATTTTAATTAAATTTATATTGTTAATTACTTTATTTAAAGTTTGTTTAATCATGTTAATTACGTACACAATTTTAATTAAAATTTATTTTTTGCTAATTAATTTTTTGTTGATTATTATAATTTAGAGAAGTAGTTAGAATAAATAACTATTGTGCATAATTCATTTAAGAAACAATAAGAAACATTTCATCGAGAGAAAAAAATTGTTAAGTAAAAAAAATGTTGATCTGATATTTTTGATATTTATGAAAATGTGAACATTCACGATGACCTAACATCTAAAATTCTGTTGGCGCACCTGCGGCAGCGGCTCTACTTCCTAAATGATCCTAGGTGGCAGATGTGTCTGGGTTCGTAAGGCTTACCTTTCCCAAGAATCATTGTTCATAGGTGACGCATGGTCACTACAACAAATTCCACATTCCATTGGGTCCTACTTCTTTTCGAAGGTTGGATCAAATGATGCAATAATGTTGTAGAAAAGTGTATCATACCCTCGTCTAATGTCAACTTTGCTAAATCTTTTCTTAATTTTCCAATACATAGTTGAAACTATGGCCAATTAGGATTTTGGACACAACGGAATCTTGAGTCGTGGGTCAACCAAATTACGGTTTAAGTAGTTTTTACTCGAGTAGTATGACAAAACATGTGAATGAGGTGCATGATTGGACCAACCAAAATATTAAAAGAAAAATGTTGGTTGGGCTTCAAATTGGACTCAAATTTGAATTAAAAAAAATGCAAAGCTCCTCCACTCGGATTTCAACCATCTCCACTAAAAAATTGGTCCGACATACTGCCGCCACTAACAAAAGACGCGCGTGGGTAATAATAGTTTTGACCTGCTCCACGCCTCCACTCACTTGCATACCTGATGTCTACCTATGAAAGTGAGATATCTCAAATTTTGGTTTTCTTTATTTTAAAAACTCACACATCACACATGTATGGTAAGGACTAAGGACTACTTAGATATATTATATATGTAAGAATAAAACCTATCACGAATCTCTTGACAAACCAAGTAAACCATCTTTGTTACCGGATAAGTCTGTGACGACGCATTTTATAATCCTGGGTATATCAACATTAACCTTGAGAGTTGAGACTCATTATGATTTTTCATATGTTCGCATCTAAACACATCGTATATATATATATATGTATATTAAAATACCCACCAGAACAACCAGTGAACCACAATAACTAAAAATCTCTTATAATATATGAATTTGTGTTTGGACATGTCCACCAATATTTTGAAAGACAAATGATTAGACATTACAATACACAAAAACGAGATGTCTTCGTTCATACATTTCCGTTGATTACGCATCTGCTGCATACATATGTAATGATTAATGTAAAATTGGACATGTCGGTACATTTTCAGTCCAAATATATTTACTGAACTGCTATTTGTCGCCGTAAAACTACTTAAATCGCCCGTAAGATTACCATTTTGCCCTTCTGCCCTTTCTACTAATATAACTCCTCATTTCACTCTTTTAACACAACTTTCTCTTCATATCACACTTTTATTCACCAAATAGAATGTCTCGGAGGCCAGGGAAAGAGCCAGCGGAGACTCATGACTACTCACATCTGGTAAATTACCTTGTTTATTTCAATTAATTTTTTTTTAAAAAAAATTTTGAGTCGGGGGGGGGGGGGGGGGGGGAGGCGGTTCGTGCGACCGCCCGATCGTTGGGTCGGGCGTCTCCCGCGACCGCCCGACCCAATGAACAGACGTCTGTGGGAGACGTCTCCCACGTACGGTAGGCGTCTCCGGCAGACGCCTACCACGTAGGGTAGGCGTCTCCCGCAGACGCCCGGTTTTTTTTTAATTTTATTATAAATTGTGATAAATTTTAAATGAATTGAATATTATGTTAATAATGAGTTAAATTAGTTTAGTAAATCCTTTATTGATTATAAATTGTGATAATTAATAAAAAAATCGCTAAATAAATTGATTATTATGTTAGTAATTAGTTGTGTACGATTTTAGTAAAGGATTATTAATTAATTGTGATAATTGCTAAATTAATAGATTATTCAGTTAATAATTAGTTTAATTATTTTAGTAAATTCATTAATAAATTTGTATTTTTAAAATTGAATTAATAGTCATCAGGTTACCGTGGAGGAAAAGGGAAATCAATTCCCTTACGCGCGGTACGTAGTATAGCAGACGAGTCAGGTCCTCGTCATCCACGTAGACGTGGTATTTCTGCTTCAGTTAGGAGAGAGAGAGATTTGTTACGTCGTCGTCAGACACCTGGAAAGTTTTTCGACGACGAGGATGATTCAGATGAGCTGAGGAGTCACGACGACAGTGACGATGGGGGCCGATACGACTTGGGGCCACAGGAGGAGGCAGTACACCAGGTCGGTCGAGGACGGGGGCGACACGGTGGTCCTTCATCTGAGTGGGTCATTAGGAAGGATCGAGGTGGCCGGTTTGTGACCGGTGATTCGAGTTCGTGCACTGCAGACGCCCGAGCTCAGAAGAAGAAGAGGGGTGATGACGAGTCTTGGATCGTCACGGATATTATTCCCGGTGGTCCTGTAGATGGCAGCGTCATTCCGAGTTTCGGAGGCCACGTCGCCAGACGCATCTGGGATGGCGAGGAGCGGAAGGTTTTGAAGTGCCATAATCGGCACAGAGCCTGTACGACATTGCAGGCATGACGCTCAGTGATGACTGAGGATATGACGGCGACCGTGGTTGACAGTGGATTGGGTCACTTGCCGTACAGCATGTTTTCCTGCATCGACATGCCGTTGATTTCGGCATTCGTGGAGCGGTGGCAGCCTGACACCAACACTTTCCACTTGCCGTTCGGAGAGATGACGATCATGTTGCATGACGTCTTTCAGATTCTTCACATTCCTGTTGAGGGTCCCATGGTCAGTGCGCAGGCGCCGACATCTGAGCTGAAGTTATATGTATCTGAGTTGCTGGGTGTCAGCATGGAGGGTCTTGGGCGGGATAGCTCATTTTGGAGTGGCGGTGGTGTTAGTATCGACGCTGTGGACGAGTGTTGCAGACGGGGGCGACCACCACGGACTGAGGATACGCAGATGACTGCTTATTTCTTCTTACTGCTAGGCTGCGTATTGTTTGTCGACAAGAGCGGTTCCAGACTGAGACCACGCGACTTATTGGAGGCGAGGGACCCAGATACCATTGCTGATTACTCATGGGGGTCGGCGACGTTGGCATATCTGTATCGCCAGCTGGGCATATCTAGTCGTGCTGATTGTGGTCAGATTACGGGTTGTCTTACACTGCTGCAGGCTTGGATATATGAGTATTTTCCTGCTTTCCGCCCACATCGTGAGCGGAAGATTGTTGAGCGTGGCCATCCTCGTTCGCGTATGTGGGCTGTCCGGGCGGAGGATAAGAGCGAGAGTCGACTTCTTTCTATTCGTAGACGGCTAGATCAGATGACTGCATCGCAGGTATATAATGTATATATCATTCACGTTTATTTAAATTTAACTTTATTATTATTAACGTATAAACGTTTAGGTGGAGTGGTTACCGTATGGTCCCGAGCCTGCTGTAGTTGTGCCGAGGACTACATTTATGGGCGTTATTCGTTATAGGGATATCACAGAGCCTTATTTACCTGATCGCGTGTTACGTCAGTTAGGTTACGTTCAGGTGATCCCGGTTGACATCCCGACGCCCGACCATGCAGTACGGTCTGCGACTGCGACGATGTACGACGTCAGGCACAGCGTTTCGTCTGCGGAATCGGTTTGGAGGACATTTCCGAGAGTAGGACGACTACACCTGGCCGATCTGAGTCGTAGCCGCGACCCCTCCACCTGTGCTCCAGATTATTTGCAGTGGTTCGGTAGATGCTCACATCCACTGCTCGTACGCGGTATCATTCCGAGACCGGAGAGACCACTGGATAGGACATGTGCCGATGCGGTAAGTTTATCTAATTTTATATTTAATTGTAAAGTATATTTTGTTATTGTACGCAAATTTCTATTTTACATACAGTGGATGAGTAGGGCGATACGGTGTACGCAGCCGTTCTTGCGAGAGAGAGACGTCATGCCGAGTGAGGCGACGAGACTTGCATGTACAGATTGGGATCGCCTGATCGAGGATTGGAACAGCCAGTTGGGCATTTCGGACCATGATTCAGATGCTGAGTTGTAGTTGTCTTGCTTTTACTTTCGTTTTGTTGCACTGTTAGTACATTTGTTGGTATATGCTTATGTTTATTTGTGTACTCTTATTATTTATTTCTGACGAACATATCTTCTACATATTTTTTTGACTATCGTATTTTTTAATATTTATTTTTCACGAAAAGATTTTCAACTTATTTCTTTAGATATGAAATAATATTTAAATTTAAAATACGGTAAAAAAAACAACACGATATAAGTAGAAATACACGATATATTATACATTACAAAACATTACAAATTACAATCAACGTAACCGGTTCCAATACTCCATCCTACTTTGGTACTGATCCTCCCATCCAACAACACTCTCATCTCGCATTTGATACCATAAGGTCGCTATAGGAGGTACTGGGAAATCATCAAGTAATTCCAAACGAATAAAATGAGCGTAACTCCCTAAATGAGCAATGACCAACTCTCTGACAGGCCTAGTCATGGTAGAGGGACACTCCCAGGGTAGAACAGTAAGACACGGGAACAACGAACCATCCGTTCCCACTGCGAAATACATGACCGCACACTTGTAAAAATTCGCAATAGGAAACAAGTCGGACCAAACCTCCATATAATGATCCTCGCCACAACCTCCCCCGCCCCAATCAATTCGTTGACGAGCCTCTCTCACATGACCGAAATAGACTGTCTCATAAATAGGATGTGCACCTATCTCATTAGAAATCGCACGACGGGCGTACGACCAGTTCTCCTGACCACCATGAAAGACATCGGCAACACATCGAAATCCACAGTTGTCATCAGCACGTACGTCATTCCACCTATGCAGAAATGGCAAAATGATTCCTGGCAGTCTATCATTATATGGGAAGTTGTCCACGTCAACCCGTCCGGACACTGTAAGATAGGTAAATAACAATTCATTAAAACAACAAAATTAGGAGATAATATATTCAACCCCATTTAGATTACTAATATATATTAAATAACATAACAACAAAGATATCGACATACCAGAAGATCCTGTGCCCGTATTCAAGGACGATCGAGACGAATTAGACCGACGACCCCTGCTCCCACTACTGGCAGACCGACCACGACCCCTGCTCCCACTACTGCCAGACGGACCACGACCTCGCTCAGCATACTCGAAGGCACTCGGGTCCCGACGTGTCGACTTTCCCCTAGGTTGACCTCGTACCTTAGTATTTTTTTCGGGTTCTCTATAGTTCGACTGATCGGGGTGTAACTGTTCGTATAAAATACGAGAGGCACTACGAATTACTGCAGGATCGCTCTGCGAGAACTCATCCACTAGCTTCCGAAAATGCTCGGTGTCTTGTGCTGACTGATCAACAAACTCTGACATCTGGACTCCTTCTCCGATAACAAGTGTTTTCCAGAATGGATGAATCTGCTCTAAATAAATTCCATCACCTGACGCGAAACACTCGTACATGGTACAGGCACAAGGAATCCCATGTGTTGTCAGGAAAGCACACCCACAACGATATTCAATTTCATCACTTAAGTCCTGCATTCTCTTCAACTCCTGAGTCATTAACGACAAGCAGTGATGCGAAACTCGACCATTTATATGCTGAAACAGAGGACCTATGTAATGTGCCAAATTTCGACGTCTCGAATCTTCAAGAAAGTTCCGAATATTTGTCAGCTGCATTTCAATAGACGAGTTCACGCGGTCGAAAAGAGTGTCGAGAGCGGCAGTCGATGTAGTGATCCACTCTTTCAGAGCCGAATGTGCACTTTCCACCCTGCAGTTCGTAGTGTTGCCGAAATGAAGAACTTGATTCGTCCAATTCAACACGAATTTTTCCTTATGCACCAACCACGTGTCTTCCACATACTTCGTCAGCACTGGCCAGGAACTGTAAGAATCCTTCAGATTACGGACTGCTCTATCATAATCCGTCTGTGAATCAGAAAGCATGACTCTCCTCCATCTTCCACGTCTAAAACTCTCTGCAAGCTGCTTCTCCTTGACGAATACGTGGTATGCGTAGTTGTACACGTCTTTGTTGATATGCCAGGTGCATAGTAAATGAGCTGACTCAGGAAAAACCTCTGCCACTGGTCGCATCAGACCCATCTCCCGGTCCGTAATTATTGCTGTCGGGCTAACAATATCCAATAACAGATCTCGCAACCTCTCCAACACCCACCGGTAACTAGACTCGGTCTCATCCTGCAAAATCGCATATCCGACGAGGAAATTCATATTTGTTGGAGTAACCCCAACCATCTCAAACAAAGGCATCTTGTACTTGTTCGTCTTATACGTCGAATCCATACAGATCACGAATGGGTATGTACGCAACAACTGAACTGAAGTAGGATTTGCCAAAAATGCGTGAGTCAAGACATTAATTTCTTCATCTGCCACAATCCAATGCAAATACTTATGCTGCACTGCTTCCCTGAGAAACTGCTGCGCGGGATTCCTGTCTTCAGATTTCGTCCTCCTCATGTACTCTCTGAAGTTGTAAATGTGCCTTTGATTAGGATTATCGTCCGGAAATTTCTTCTTTACCGCCAACAAAATGTTACGGGGCCTTGCTTGTGCCTCTGTCATATCCCGAACAATTTGCTTTGCCCCAGCACTAAGTCCGCTGACCTGTCGGTGACCCTCTGAATAAACTGTCAATGGGTGGTTGTGCTGCCCAAATATGCTACTAGAAACAATAACTCATCCATCACGATCTCGTCGCTCCACCACTTTTACCAAAAACCGACAACCGCAACCTTTTCTTTTCGTATTCTTTCGCAGTGCAATACTCGTATCACGAGAACTCATCTCACGTCTGCGATCACATCTGAGGTAACAATCCATCCGGTTATCTGCTTTCGGTTTGTATGATGATATAACCAAAAAAAATCCGGCTCCTATTGCAACTTGTTTCGCCCATTTACAACCTTCCTCGATTGTTGTAAATATTTCTTTACTGTCAAAAAGCTCACTGTAATCTACTCCATCACCACCGAAATCTTGAAACGGAACCTGAAAAATTTGAATTTAACAAAAAAAAAACAAAAAAAAAACGGGCGTCTGGCTAAACCGCCTCCACCAAGGTGGAGGCGTCTGCCTAACACGCCTCCACATAGGTGGAGGCGGTTTAGACAGACGCCTCCACCTTCGTGGAGGCGTCCATAAGACACGCCTGCACAAAGGTGGAGGCGTCTGTCTAAACCGCCTCCACCTATGTGGAGGCGTGTTAGGCAGACGCCTCCACCTTGGTGGAGGCGGTTTAGCCAGACGCCCGAGTCGTGAAAAAAATTCCGCCCCAGTTACCTCGCCGGATTCAGGTGCTTCGCCAGACATTTTCGTGGTGTTGGTACTAGGAATGTGAGTAAAACTGAGTCAAACACCTTATTTTAAGACACGGGACGAAATTGGTATTAATTGATTTGTTAAGGGCAAAAAGGTCATTTTTGGGGCGATTTAAGTAGTTTTCCGGCAACGAATAGTAGTTCCCTATATTTATGCATTGTTGTAGATATATCTACGACATGATAAGATGAGAGTAAATTGCAGTTCCGACCACACTAACATACTAGGTTTTTTTATAATCCAAGTCCAATGCGAGGTTGGAAGTTAAGTCCAATGTTGAGTTTAATACATGAGTACATCTAACACTACTCGGAGCACTCTTAACGGGCCGGGCGTGCCCTGCTGCCTCCCCGTAAATGGGGTGTGCGGCCGCCCGGGGCGCCCTCGGGTGGGGGGCACGTGTTGCTCCCCATTGGTCTTTTTTATTTTTTTTATTTTAGTGGATGACTTGTTATTAGACATAATTGATAATGTATTGGGTATTTTTGATTAATGTGGGGTGTTAATTTTGATTATTGTGGGATCACTGTTCAATCATGCGTGCACTGTGTAATCACGCTTCTACTATTCAATCACGTCTGCACTGTGCATTCACGCGTGTATTATGCATTCACACGTGTACTGTGCAACGGATACCTCTATTTACTCTCAACTATAAATACATCTATCTATCTCCTTAATTCCACACATCTTCTTAAATTCTTCACTCTTATTAGTTCAAACCCCGCTCAATCTGACGATGACACCTATAGTGAGACATTCGATTTGGTCGACCGTGCTATTGATTTGGTCGCTCGGGATGTGTACGAACAGAGTACATGTCCTAGGCATGGTCGAAGGAGAATGACGAACCCAAATAGAGATCGTGAACTTGGTTACAGACGTCTTACAGACGATTATTTTTCTGACAACCATGTGTATTCTGATACTCTTTTCAGGAGAAGATTTCGGATGCGAAAACATGTTTTTCTGCGCATTCACAATGCCGTTGAAACATCTGATGTCTTCTTCCAACGAACACCATATGCAACTGGTAGAATGAGCATTTCTGGATTACAGAAAACAACGGCATCAATGCGAATGCTTATGGAGTGGCAACTGATGGGATTGATGAGTACTTATGAATGAGTGCAACAACATCCAGAAATGCCCTCCTCAAATTCTGCGAAGGTGTTATTAACAACTTCGGCCCTGAGTATTTACGCCGACCAACTGCAAATGACTTGGCACACCTACTTTATGTTGGTGAGCAACGTGGGTTCCCAGGTATGATTGGGAGTATCGATTGTATGCACTGGGTTTCGAATAATTGCCCGACTGCTTGGAAGATACAACATCAAGGGCGTTCTGAGAGAGAAACCCTGATCCTTGACACAGTGACATCGTACGACTTATGGATATGACATTTCTTCTTCGGAATACCGGGTTCGGCCAATGACTTAAACGTCCCGCGACAATCTCCGATTTTTGACGACATACTAGAAGGTTGAGCTCCACCTTTAAATTATGAGGTAAATGATATTCAATATGATATGAGATACTATTTTACTGATGATATTTATCCACAGTGGACCACCTTCATCCAATCCATCATTCACCCTCAAACGCCGAAGCACATGTTGTTTGCTGAAGTGCAGGAGGCAACGCGTAAAAATGTAGAACGCACTTTCAGAGTGTTGCAAACGAGGTGGACGATCATCAAAAACCTGACTCTTACCTGGAGTAAAGACGTACTATCAAAAATAATGACAACTTGCATCATCATGCATAACATGATTGTGGAGGACGAACGCGATCTTACGCCAATTTTGGAAATATACGCAAATTTATGGAATATCGACCTGGAACTTCAGCTGAGGAAATACCATATTCGACCGATCGTGTAGTGGATATTCACGAGTTTTTTGCCAATCAAGATCTGGTGCGTGATAGGAATCAATATTTGGATCTGAAAGGCGATTTAATCGAGCATATATGACAACGCTATGGACGAGGAGCGGTTTAAAAATGGGTTAACGTAATTTTTAATGTACTATTTTGAAGTCTAGTTTATGTAATATGTATTGTCGTTTCTTAACTTTGAATGTAATATTTCTGATTTCAGTTTATGTAACACGTGATGTGGTTTCGTAATTTTTAATAATAATTTCGTGGTTTAATAGTAATACTTAAATTAAGAAATGATGTGGAGGAAAGAGAGTGTAGGGTGGGTGAGGGTAGTCCGGACGTGGTTAATGGGTTTTTTTTGGGTAGGTGAGTGAGTTGGCGTGACGGAGAGAGGGAGCAGAGCGCCTAGGATAGCACATGTGCTGTTATTTATGGTCTCAATATTAAAAATCGTCAGAAGAGGTATTTTTTCTCTAGTTGATCAACTTTATGTTGCATAACAAATATACTTTGGCGAGACCTAAGTGGTGGGGCAATTACACGAAGGGTTTAAAAAAAATAAAAATAAAGGTGATTCAAAATATCTCAATAGCCAAAAGAGAATTGTGCAGAACACATCTAAATACAAGAGCCATGCGTACTTTTATTATTTAAAATATAACTTAAAATACAAACGGCAAATGTGCCACTGTAACCTTCAAATTGTTGTAAAATATCTTCGTTGTCAATATCATTGAATACATCTTTCTTAATATAAATATATACGATAGATGAATTTGTCATCCATTCATCTCCTATCTGGAAGTCAAGTTTAATTAAATCATAACTAAAAATAAAGAATGTTCTTTAAAAACTAGCTATTGCAACCATTATAATCGTACCAACTATTACATAATCATACCATCTATTGTCCTCTGCGCTGGGATCTAGAGAATTTAATTAGTGGGGTCAACATCCCAAGAAATAAACATCACGTATATAAATAATTTCAAAAGAAAATTATACTTTAAATAGTTAATTATAGACAGAGTAGTAAAAATATAACATGATGTGAAAGTGTTAAAAAATTCCTCTCCGACTTTTCATGTTTTGAAATCGTCTCATAATAGTATTGTTATCTATTGTAGAGAATATTTCTTTCTCAGTATAAGTAATCGATGTGGACTCTTGATGATCATTGTTGAAAATGCTCTTTCCACGGTAGCCATGACAACAAGCAAGATCAAAGCCAACTTGACTAATAAGTACATCAATGGGTAAACTTCATTTTTCTTCTATAATTAGACTTTTTAGGTCATCGAATCTTCATTGCATATTACTAACTTCATCATATCATTGCATTCGCAAACTTGAAATATTAAGCTCATGCTTCAAGAATAAAGAATCAAGCCCCTTCTTAACTAACAAAGCAGATGTACCACCAACATACACCAAACCAATAAAACGCTCCATAATGCACCCATATTTGTAAACATGTCGTTTAACAACAATCATCTGTCCTAAAGGTGTAAGCGGGGTGGGGTGGGTTTCTGACTTTATCGATTAATTAACAACAATCATCGATTAACAACTACCCGCCCCGCCTAAGTTAAGCGGGTATGCGGGGCGAGACGAGGCAGGTCAAAAATATAAAAAAAACCGCTACCCGCCCCGCCTAAGGTTGGACAAGGTGGGGCGGGGCGAGTTTTTTAAATTGTTTTTGATTTTTTCTAAGAAAAATAAAATAGTAATCACTCATTGTATTTTTTGGAAAATTGGATGTGTCGTGAGTGAAAAATTAAAGTGTTGAATAGTGACTTGGTATGATATGTTAATGATTACGGGTAAAATTGAAACATTAAAATGATTTTGGTATATAAAAAATTAATAATATATTTGATTAGGCAGGTTGCGGGTTAGGAGGTTGTAAGACAACTGCAACCCGCCCTGCTTATTAAGCGGGTTACGTGGGCGGCGGGTTGGCGGGTAAAATCATACCCAATTACAGTCCTAATTTGTCCCTTTAAAGAAATTTTACCAATATTATTATGCTACTTCTTTTTTAAAAAATAACTTAAAAGTTCAGATATTTTTCTCCAAATTTTAGTGGGGATCATGACCCCACAAACATGTATGCGGCTCCGCCACTTGTCCCCTGGGAACATAGTGGAGTGGTTAGGGGTTAGTGCGTGAAAACACATATTCAAACTCCCACTTAGTATGTCAAATGTTTCTGATGCAAACGGTGTGGACCACCTCTATTTTAGAGTCGTAGCCCGCCTAACTCAAGTAGGAGCAGGTACTTGAATTCTGGATGATTAAAGAAAAAACTATTATATAATTAAACAATAAAGAATGCTCTTTCTATGCTGTAATTTTGGGACTGGCTACATAGCTCTGTACTTTATTAATGCAAGCAAACAATTTAAAAAAACAATATTGTTATACCAACTTGACAGTAAACTTATAAAATAATGTTTTTTTGTTGCTCGGTAAACAACGTAATTCTAAATCTGACATCGTTGTACAATTATTTCTAATAATGTCTCCGAAAACTCATTTTGCATTTAGAAATACTATTACCCTATCAAAATGTCAGTCATCAACCTTTTCTTTTAAGGGTATTAATTTTCCTATATTGAAAATAATAATATTTAATTACAAAATTTATAAAATATTCCCTAAATAATCTAACAAATGACATTCATTTCTATATTGTAAGAAATTTAATACCTATTACTAATCTCTCTTTACTCTCACTCTCTACTTTCTTTTCTCTCTCTCACGTAGCTCTATTATCTACTCCCTTTCCTCACTCTGTCTCCTTCCCCAGTGTTTGGACCTAAGGGAATCAAAGATCTAAGGTATGATTTGGATGTTGTTTTTAGGAGCTCTCGGCCGTTCTCATTGGGCCCAGAAACCAAGAAAATTTGTTTGCATCCAAACTTACTTCATGCAGGCTCAGTTGCCAAAGTGGCACGCTTTTCGAGGCATTTCTCCTTTGTGAGCATTTGACGGATTTCAATTCGGCAACACTATTCACAAGCATGCAATTTACAACGACGCCCCCGGTCTTTTGACAAAGGATAAGCCATGTCCTCACCCCAGGGTTCACTAAAATCAAGTCAAGATATTTACAAGTTTGCCATTCTAAATGTTCACAATGGATTAACTTTCAATTTAATTGTCTCATTTATTTTATTTTGCTTGGCTACAGTGCACTTCAACCATCTCGTAGATATTAAGCATTCCAAAAAACTATTATTTCATACGTTTCCTGGGGTGGTGGGAGAAGCTTGATACAACGGGGGGGCTTTTAAAAAAAGACTAGTTTGACCGAACATCAAAACTAGCCCTAAGGGCACCCACTACGGGTGTCCAAAAATCGGGTACCCGATTTTCCACCCCATTACGGGGACGGGAAAATGGGGCGGGGCACGCCCCACGGTGCCCTGTGCCCGTTGGTGCATTCAACTTCTTTGGTTGGGGACCCACGTGTCCCAAACCCTGCTCCTGAATCTATATTCCCAGAAGCTGACTTCCCACCAGAAGTTCATATATGGAACCCATCGGAACTAACCCTAAGAATCCACCAATATTATAATTGCAAGTAAAAATTGGAACACGTCTTATATCATACGAATATGATGGTATTGTCACGAGTATAATTCCAAAAAGAACTATGCAAGTGACCCTGAAAATTGAGTGGTTGTTGTGCGTCAACTCAGATAAGAAAATTAGTTAATCCAATTGGATGGTCTGAAACTCTGAAAGGAATTTGTGTTTTGTTTGAATGTACCTCGCAAATATTGTAATTGGCGATACGCACCTGAGTTTTCACTATTGCATGTAGTGCATCTGTGCGTCAAACATATTTACTCATATGTACACCTGTCATTAGTGGAGCTCACTCCGTTACCGTTTCCGTCTAACATCGTTACAAATTTTGCAAATTAAACCTCATAAAATCACAAATGTCCTTAATATTAAAAATAAAAATCATAAATACACCAGAACACCTCTTGGTGACGTTGTCAACTCATCTAACAAGTCAAATGTTCTTCCAAACTTTCTCTCTATGCTCACAACTTCTACCAGCCAACGTCAAGTATTATTCTCCGGTTAGAATCCCATGTCCAACAACCTTGCCAACACCATTTCGTAGAGTTGTGCATTCGGTCCGGACCGGATTTTTTTTCTGGGGTTCGGATCGGACCAATTGGATTCGGTCTGGTCTGGTCCATTACCGGACTTCGCCTTCAAATTTATAAAACAAAAAAACCCGGAGCGGACCGGTACCGGAACCGGATTTTCAGATATGTCCGGACCAGAACCCGGATCGGTTGGTTCCGGTTCTGACTGAACCCGACCGGTTGGTTCCGGTCCACACCGGTCCATGCTCAGCCCTACCATTTCGGCATCGACCACCCTCACACAACTTGACCGACAACTCGTTTGACGCAGCGAAACGATGGCAAACACTCCTCCCAAGCATAAACCCAAGCAAGCCAACACTCTTCTTCACCTCACCTTCCCTCAGCAAGCAATTCATCATGATCTTGTAAGTCGCCTTATTCACCTTTAACCTCTCGTGCCTTCTCGAGCAACCAAATTGCCTTCGTGAACCGTCTCTCCCCGTACAATCCCCCAATCGCCGAAAATTACGGTCACAACATCCGAACGACACCCCTTATCATCCCTCATCTCCTCAAACACCCCATCACATCCTCCAACCGCCCCTCCCTGCAATACCTATTCATCGACACCAAATAATTCACGACATTCGACACACCCACTGCTCCGCATAAACCCAAAAACCCTCCTCGCTTTATCCGTCATCCCATTCCAACAAAATCCATCGATCAAAATGTTATAAGTCAAAACTTCTACAACGACACCATCTTCCCAACCATTTCCTTGAACACCTTGAACGTCAGCCTCATTAAGTCTCCCCTCCTTACATAGGCCCCCGATCAAAGTCGAATAAGTGATCAAATTCGGTGGAAACCCTTTCTCCTTTATCTCTTCAACAACCCCTAATGCCTTCTCCACCCCCCCCCTATCCTATAATTATGGTTAACCAAAATGTTGAAGATACAAACATTAGGATTCAACTCGTACATCCTTCTAGCATCGAAGAGCAAGGTCTCGGCGAGATCGAATCGTCTCGATTCCACTCGCAGGTTGAGGCAGGTGGAGAGGGCATTGACGGAGGACTTGGAGCGAGTGGGTTGGGGGATGGAGTGGAAGAGGGGAAGGTTTCGGGGGAAGAGGGAGGGAGGCTTTGGTTTTTTGGGTTTTTTATGTTTTTAGTTTTTTATTTTTAATATTAAGTAATTTTGTGATGTTTAATTTGTAAAATTTCTAACGACTTTGAACGAAAACGGAGGGGATCCCACTGACGGAAGATGTGCATGTGAGCAAATATGTTCGACATACACAGATGCACCAAAGTTAATAATGAAAACTCGTTGTGATGTGCTACCAATAAAAAATCTGAACTGCTATTCGTCGCCGTAAAACTACTTAAATCGCCCGTAAGATTACTATTTTGTCCATCTACCATTTCTACTAATATAACTCCTCATTTCACTCTTTTAACACAACTTTCTCTTCATGTCACTCTTCTATTCACCACATAAAATGTCTCGGAGGTCAGGAAAAGAACCAGCGGAGACCCCTGACTACTCACATCTGGTAAATTACTTTGTTTATTTCAATTAATTTTAAAAAAAACATTTTTGAGTCGGGCGTCCACGGGAGACGCCCGGCCCAACGAGAGGGCGGTCGCGGGAACCGCCTCCCCCTTTGCCGGTATTATTCGTTATAGGGATATCACAGAGCCTTATATACCTGATCGCGTGTTACGTCAGTTAGGTTACATTCAGGTGATCCCGGTTGACATCCCGACGCCCGAGCATGCAGTACGGTTTGCGACTGCGACGATGTATGATGTCAGGCACAACGTTTCGTCTGCGGAATCGGTTTGGAGGACATTTCCGAGAGTAGGACGACTACACCTGGCCGATCTGAGTCGTAGCCGCGACCCCTCCACTTGTGCTCCAGATTATTTGCAGTGGTTCGGTAGGTGCTCACATCCACTACTCGTACGCGGTATCATTCCGAGACCGGAGAGACCACTAGATAGGACATGTGCAGATGCGGTAAGTTTATCTAATTTTATTTTTAATTGTAAAGTATATTTTGTTATTGTACGCTAATTTTTATTTTACATACAGTGGATGAGTAGGGCGATACGGTGTACGCAGTCGTTCTTGCGAGAGAGAGACATCATGCCGACTGAGGTGACGAGACTTGCATGTATAGATTGGGATCGCATGATCGAGGATTGGTTCGGACCATGATTCAGATGTTGAGTTGTAGTTGTCTTGCTTTTACTTTCGTTTTGTTGCACTGTTACTACATTTGTTGGTATTTTCTTATGTTTATTTGTGTATTCTTATTATTTATTTCTGACGAACATATCTTCTACATATTTCTTTGACTATCGTATTTTTTAATATTTATTTTTCACGAAAATATTTTCAACTTATTTCTTTAGATATCAAATAATATTTAAATTTAAAATACGATAAAAGAACAACACGATATAAGTAGAAATACACGATATATTACATATTACAAAAACATTACAAATTACAATCAAAATGTACTACGTAACCGGTTCCAATACTTCATCCTACTTTGGTACTGATCCTCCTATCCCACAACACTCTCATCTCGCATTTGATACCACAAGGTTGCTATAGGAGGTACTGGGAAATCATCAAGTAATTCCAAACGAATAAAATGTCTGTAACCCCCTAAATGAGCAATGACCAACTCTCTGACAGGCCTTGTCATGGCAGACAGACACTCCCAAGGTAGAATAGTAAGATACGGGAACAACGAACCATCCGTTCCCACTGCGAAATACATGACCGCACACTTGTAAAAATTAGCAATAAGAAACAAGTCGGACCAAACCTCCATATAATGATCATCGTCACAAACTCCCCCGCCCCAATCAATTCGTTGACGAGTCTCTCTCACATTGCCGAAATAGACACTCTCATATATAGGATGTGCACCTATCTCATTAGAAATCGCATGACGGGCGTACGACCAGTTCTCCTGACCACCATGAAAGACATCGGCAACACATCGAAATCCACAGTTGCCATCAGCATGTACGTCATTCCACCATTCCAGAAATGGTAAAATGATTCCTGGCAGTCTATCATTATATGAGAAGTTGTCCACGTCAACCCGTCCGGACACTGTAAGATAGGTAAATAGCAATTCAATAAAACAACAAAATTAGGAGATAATATATTCAACCCCATTTAGATTACTCATATATATTAAATAACATAACAACAAAGATATCGACATATCAGAAGATCCTGTGCCCGTATTCACGGACAATCGAGACGAATTAGACCGACGACCCCTGCTCCCACTACTGCCAGACCGACCACGACCTCACTCAGCATACTCGAAGGCACTCGGGTCCCGACATGTCGACCTTCCCCTAGGTCGACCTCGTACCTTAGTATTTTCTTCGGGTTCTCCATAGTTCGACTGATCGGGGTGTAAGTGTTCGTATAAAATACGAGAGGCACTACGAATTACTGCAGGGTCGCTCTCCGAGATCTCATCCACTAGCTTCCGAAAATGCTCGACGTCTTGTGCTGACTGATCAACAAACTCTGACATCTGGACTCCTTCTCCGATAACAAGTGTTTTCCAGAATGGATGAATCTGCTCTAAATAAATTCCATCACCTGACGCCAAACACTCGTACATGGTACATGCACAAGGAATCCCATGTGTTGTCAGGAAAGCACACCCACAACGATATTCAATTTCATCACTTAAGTCCTCCATTCTCTTCAACTCCTGAGTCATTAACGACGATGCGAAACTCAGCCATTTATATGCTGAAATAGAGGACATATGTACTGTGCCAAATTTCGACGTCTCGAATCTTCAAGAAAGTTCCGAATATTTGTCAGCTGCATTTCAATAGACAAGTTCACGCGGTCGAAAAGAGTGTCGAGAGCGGCAGTCGATGTAGTGATCCACTCTTTCAGAGCCGAATGTGCACTTTCCACCCTGCAGTTCGTAGTGTTGCCGAAATGAAAAACTTGATTCGTCCAATTCAACACGAATTTTTTCCTCATGCACCAACCACGTGTCTTCCACATACTTCGTCAGCACTGACCAGGAACTGTAAGAATCCTTCAGATTACGGACTGCTCTATCATAATCCGTCTGTTAGTCAGAAAGCATGACTCTCCTCCACCTTCCACGCCCAAAACTCTCTGCAAGCTGCTTCTCCTTGTCGAATACGTGGTATGCGTAGTTGTACACGTCTTTGTTGATATGTCAGGTGCATAGTAAATGAGATGACTCAGGAAAAACCTCTACCACTGGTCGCATCAGACCCATCTCCCGGTCCGTAATTATTGATGTCGGGCTAACAATATCCAATAACAGATCTCGCAACCTCTCCAACACCCACCGGTAACTAGACTCGGTCTCATCTTGCAAAATCGCATATCCGACGAGGAAATTCATATTTGTTGGAGTAACCCCAACCATCTCAAACAAATGCATCTTGTAATTATTCGTCTTATACGTCGAATTCATACAGATCACGAATGGGTATGTACGCAACAACTGAACTGAAGTAGGATTTGCCAAAAATGCGTGAGTCAAGACATTAATTTCTTCATCTGCCACAATCCAATGCAAATACTTATGCTGCACTGCTTCCCTGAGAAACTGCTGCGCGGGATTCCTGTCTTCAGATTTCGTATTTCTCATGTACTCTCTGAAGTTGTAAATGTGTCTTTGATTCGGATTATCGTCCGGAAATTTCTTCTTTACCGCCAACAAAATGTTACGGGGTCTTGCTTGTGTCTCTGTCATATCCCGAACAATTTGCTTTGCCCCAGCACTAAGTCCGCTGACCTGTCGGTGTCCCTCTGAATAAACTGCCAATAGGTGGTTGTGCTGCCCATAGAAGCTACTAGAAACAATAACACATCCATCACGATCTCGTCGCTCCACCACTTTTACAAAAAACCGACAACCGCAACATTTTCTTTTCGTATTCTTTCGCAGTGCAATACTCGTATCACGAGAACTCATCTCACGTCTGCGATCACATCTGAGGTAACAATCCATCCGGTTATCTGCTTTTGGTTTGTACGATGATATAACCCAAAAAAATTGGCTCCTATTGCAACTTGTTTCGCCCATTTACAACCTTCCTCGATTGTTGTAAATATTTCTTTACTGTCAAAAAGCTCACTGTAATCTACTCCATCACCACCGAAATCTTGCAACGGAACCTGAAAATTTTGAATTTAACAGAAAATAAAAAAAACAAAAAAACGGACGTCTGGCTAAACCGCCTCCACCTTTGTGGAGGCGTCCATAGGAGACGCCTGCACAAAGGTGGAGGCGGTTTAGCCACACGCCCAAGTCGGGAAAAAATTCCGCCCCCGTTACTTCGCCGGATTTGGGTGCTTCGCCAGACATTTTCGTGGTGTTGGTATTAGGAATGTGAGTAAAACTGAGTCAAACACCTTGTTTAAAGACACGAGACGAAATCAGTATTAATTGATTTGTTAAGGGCAAAAAAGTCATTTTTTGGACAATTTAAGTAGTTTTCCGGCGACGAACAGTAGTTCCTATAAAACACCATGTAAGAATCCAGTCGCCCAACCACTTAAGCACGTGGGCCCATCACTTTCTAAGTGGGCCCCACTAAATCTAGGTCGTACAATGGATAGATCTAGCCCATGCTGCGTGAGTGGAAGGTGTCCCGTATGTTCCCTGATTTTACTTTTGTTTAACAAGACACGAAATGTACCTTTCTAACAACAACAAAAACATGAAATAGTGATTGACCTTTTTTTGGAGAACTAGTAGATATATTAGATAGTACAGAAGTATCACAACCTTGATATCGAATTACAGGAAATGTTTGGGTACCTTATATGTAGATTACGGTTACAAATGGTATTCTTCTCGTATTTCTGGAGTTGAAGAGGTAGTGAAATCCGCTTACTTTCTGAGATGTACATCATTCCATCTTGATTGTGTGGTAAACTTGTGTCTAAGTGGATCCTGAAAGTTCTCGGTTATGAAAAAAGATTAAGAAATAGAAAATAGTATCTATTTTAGTTATACTTCAAGATATGAAATTATATCACAATGTTCTATCTTATCAAGTTACAAAACTATGATCATCAAAAGTTTCTTTTTTAATATAATGACCAATATTGTAACTAACTGTCATGCTAAAATTGAGTCAGTGGGGGTTTGGTGTGGATAATATCATAATAGAACTCCACGTTTAGGCTTCCAAAAAGGTCGTGGACAAGGATTTGTGTTTTCGTTGGAATTTCGTTATTCATGGATAATGGAGGTGGAGAGCATGAGCATCCATGGGGTTTTCCTCTTTTTACCCACTCACTAATGCTGATTTTTTGGTAAAAAAATAGTTTTCCATTGATGGTCATCGTGGGTTATGTTCTTATTTAAGTTATATAAAATGGGAAGAACCAGGTAACAGTTAATACTGCCCACAAAAAAATGTGTGATTGTCATTTATACCCTTAATTAAATTTCCAAATATTTTAGATATCATGCAATCTGTGCAATATTTTTGGTTATACCCTTTTGTTAACTTCTATGGTTTAAATTCACATATAATTTTAAAATAAGGTTAATTACAGTTTGCCTTCTGAACTATGCATTGGAATCATTTGCCCCCTTAAAGTTTCAAAATTAACAGTTACCTCCCCTGAACTTTAATTTTGTAACATTTTGCTCACTTGAACTTCAAAAACTCATTATTTAACACGCATTCGACGTTTTTTTCCTAATTTTTTTGTTGTATCCCTAATACACTCCTAAACCTATATTTTACGTGAAATGTGTGTTAAATAATGAGTTTTTGAAGTTCAAGGGACAAAATATTACAAAATTAAAGTTCAGGGGAGGTAACTGTTAACTTTGAAACTTCAGGAGGGCAAACTCTAATTAACCCTTTAAAATAACTTAAAATATTTCCAATATCTTTTTTAAGCTTTGGCTTGTGTAATATTGAGCAATATTGATGACATGTTAAAATATTTGAAAGAAATTTATGAAATTTTCTCGTCCTTTGGAATGAGATTCGACCCACTGTAGATCTTTCTTCGACCGTGTTCGAATCAAGCCGGTCTTATTCACAATTTGCGGTAGCATGAGAGAAGTGAGCCTCGACTAGAGTTCAAATTGTTCATATGTTTGAATATTTTTCTCAAATGAAGGATATCTAAGGAATTATGAAAAACTAAAAGGTAATAAGAATATCCGGATTATGTGGAGGCTATCAATAAAAATGTTTCCATGGGAGGACCCACAGTTAGCATAGGAACATCAAATATCACATTTTTACAGTAATAATGTGACACCACTTTAATCTACTAACCCTTGAACCTGGATTGAGATATAAGCATCAAAAGTGACCCAATCTTAGAGCAGAAAAGTTTCATTAATAAATCAATCAATCTTTGGTCAACCACATAAACAAATAAATAATTCTACAAAGTGGGATTAAGACGTTGTTGTGCTCGTGTGGGTGTGATGCATATATATTTGTTATTATAAAAAATGTGGAATCAAAGTTAACAAAACAAAAGATTAAGCTTGAAGATGAAGGGTTGCTTGTATTGGAAATGGAGAAGTGGATATAGGGCTGGAGAGCAGTATAAAATGGAATCAGATGGCTTTACATTATAATGCACCTCCCACTTAAGCAAATCAAGAACAAAATTTATGCTATCCCTTTCTTGTCTTCTCTTCTCTTCCAAATACTTTTGCTTGTATTATTATGGGTCATTTTTGCCTGAAAACACTTAAATAAGTTGGATTATGTATAATTTAGTCTTGCAGACCTTCCCTTAGTAGGAATTTATTGTTAGAAGACTTATCAATCGAGTAGATTTTTCTTATATATACATATGTATCTATATATGTATGTATGTACAAATGGCTATATCATCTTGGTGGGATTAGTAATTATGACCACTACATATTGGAATGAAAAGGTCCAATTGGGTTTTGATGTTTTTCTCCTTTACTGTATGGCGGAAATATATCTGTAATTAGTTTATTATTGGATTATTTTTGTAAACAACATTTTCTAAAATTGCCAATTCCTTGAGCATTACATCATCCTTCTTCAAACTTTTCTCCCTATTTTTAAATTAATTAGTGAGGACTTAAAGCAAGCATGTTGGCCTGTTGGGACTTTTAAAAGAAGGGAGGAAACATTGGTTTGACAGAGAATCAAAGTGTCATTATTAGGGTTTGTGAAGTCTTTCTCTCTCCATATTCTTTATTTTATGGTATTGCTTTTGGTTCTCATGCTTTTTTTCCCACTGCCAAAGCTTGAGGCAGTTGAGGATGATTTAGTCCACACTTAAGTTGATTGGCATTAGCGGCATCATAATTTGGCTTTTCTTGACTTGCATTATTGGGAGGTTTTATATGTGCTTAGGTCATATGATGTTTTTGATGGGTTATTTGCATATGTACGCTTACAAATTGTTGTAACGTATATTGTTCTTTGATCCTTGAATGTTTTCCATATTTGGTTTTGCTTACATAAACTGCCAACACATCATTGTTAATTATATTTTATATATTATATCACTTTCAATTATCACTATTTTATTTTGAAACCGTGTAATTCCGTCAAGGTATTGCACAGTAGCCTAACTTTGAGTTGATTTTATTTGATGATGGTAAAAAAAGTGATATTAGAGAATTTGCATATATAATAAAAGTAACTTAAATAATAATAATACAGAACTTGACTAGATCATGTGACTTGTATTATATTATTTACAAGGGTTAATTACAGATTATTACCCTGAATTATATCTTAATATCATTTTGCACTTTTGAACTTTAAAATGTAACAATTACCTCTCTTGAACTTTCGTTTTGTAATATTTTGCCCTCTTAAATTTAAAAATTCATTATTTAAACGCATATTAGTCTTTTTTAAAAGTTTTTTTGCGTTGTATCACTAATACACTCTTAAACCTATTTTACGTGAAAATTTGGATCGCTCGGAGGTCAGATATTATTGGAATTTGGATCGAATTAACATTATATCCGACCCAAACTCCAACCATATCTGAAATCTGATTCAATCCAAACTTTCACGTTAAACTAAGTTTAGGAGTGTATTAGGGATATAACATTAAAAATTACAAAAAAAGAAGTGAATGTGTTTAAATAATGATTTTTTAAAGATCAATATGACAAAGTGTTACAAAACAAAAGATGATGAGGGGTAACTACTACATTTAAAGTTTAGGAGTGCAAATGATATAAAGTTAACAAACTGTAATTAATCCTATATATAATTTTTCAAGACCAATGATTGAATATCATTGTATGTTTGGGATGGTGAGATTTAAAATATGATTAGTAGTAGATAGTGTACATACAATTTTAAAAAGTAGGTGGTTGTATTTTTCTTGAAAATATCTGCATTTTAATTTAATTTATTATAGTTATTATTACAATAAATATGTTTTTCTTAAACTAATTAACTTATTTCTTTTAATGTCAAGTAATGCATGCATCACGTGACCAATGCATTTTGTCCCCAACGTTTTTTTAGATTTATAGCCTTTGGTCTCCAATCTCTACAATGGCATGCAAGATATGGTGTGGAACATTTATCAAATCAGACATTTAGACACTGGAGGCAGTCTAGAGCTGAATCAAGGTTGACAAGGACAGTTGGACACTACCTAAGGCTGGAAAGCTTAAGGCAGCCTCATTGTGGGGGGACATATTAATGGTGGTGGAGGCCCCAAGTGAAAGAATATTTGTTATTCCTCCAAGGAAAAAATATATATTAGTGTTTGTTTTCTAGAGAGAGATGGAGAGATGTGCGTAAGCTTGCAAAGAGATGGGTTTTTGGCGCCTATAAATACCACTCCCACTTCTCATCTCATAAACCAAACCAAAACCTCAACTCCCTTCCAACAATAGGATATATTTCGATCCTATTGTGTTCAGGTAAATACAAACCTCCAAACACCTCAAAAACCCAATCTTCTATCAAACAACTTGCCGTAGAATTTTGTGGTCTAGATTCCCCATTCTCTTACAAGTTACAACCAAGTTGGCCATCTCATTAATTAGGTTCATAAATAAATAAATACATATATATCCACTTGTTTGTTATATGTTTCATATATAGTAACTTCTTTCTCTTGCACTTATATAGTAACTCATATACTAAATTGTAGTGTATGTTGGGTTATATATGCAGTGAGAATTGTTGTTTGAATTGGAAGCATATATGGGCATTTGTGAAGCATACATGACACAATTAGCGTCATTTGTTCCGGAAACACAATTACCGAAGCCCAAAGAAGACGAGGCATTCGATATATGGAGCTCAATTCAAGCGTCTAAGGTGACGTTGCCTCCTCCTCCTCCTTATGTCCACCCTCTCGTGCGACGATCGTCAAGCTCACTTAGCCAAAGAAGCCTTGAGATTTGCACTGAGAGCCTTGGATCGGAGACGGGCTCGGACAGGTTCTCAGATTGCTTCTCCTTCCATTCGTCTTCCGACAAAGAAGAAGAAGAAGAAGAAGAAGTTGAAACTTTAGTACAAAGAAGTGATTTGGGAAATAAACTACAATTGGAGGCAATCAACTACCATTGCTCCGTCGGCGGGCGGAAATCAACACCACAATATTCCAACTTCCCTCCACCTCTTCCCTCCATTTGCCGCCGTGATGGCGCCCCGTGTTTGCAAATGAGGACCCACCGGATAGGTGGACGCCTCGTGATTGAGGCAGTAGCGGCGCCTTCTCAAAATTACCTCCATTGCAAAAGACAAGGCGGTCGCCTTCTCCTCTCCTTCATCGAGACTTCATTTCAAAAGCTTTATCCAGATGTCATACAACAACCACAACCTCTATCTCAATTTCATTCAGAACCAGAACCAGAGCCAGAGCCAGAACCAGAACCAGAACCAGACGACGAAGACGAGGGAGAGGAAGTGGAAGTTGTGGATAGAGGAATAGTAGTTGAAGTGAAAGTAAGTAGACAACCACAACTCCAAAGAAGAGGAGTTAAATTGCACAAGTCATCACTAGTGATCAACAAGTTTGTAAGTGGTATACCATTTGACCACCACTATCACCAAACTACCACAACCACCAACTCCGCCGCCACCGTTATTGTGGCCCGGGCAATCGAGGTAGATGGATGGGGAAGTGGAAGGAGAAACCAAGTGGGTGGTGGAGCTCAACAACAAGCACAAGACACCAAGTTGCTATTCACATCCAAGAAACTAATGAATAGACAAGCTTTGCTTCACCAAGTGAGGAGGTGTAGTTACCATCATAAACCAATATTCATATGGGAGCCATGTTGCATAGCCACTTCATGAACTTAGCCTTCAATGGGAGATTGTAACCTCATGCATATGTCTTAATTAACTAGGGTTATAATTAAGCAGTTAGTATTAACCAAGCTAGAGGTGTGATTGATATATATTAATTATTATATTGATGTTGAGAGATTTTACTATTAATTAATATATTCATCTTATTGATGTGCATGCATCTGTTAGTTATCAAACTAGTTGGATCGGGTGGTGTGTTGGACACTTGGACTCATGTTAAGTGAGAGACAGGTTGTATCCTCTACAGACTAACCTCATTGGTGAACTAATCTTTCATGAACAACTATTTTCCAGAAAAATTAATTATCAAAGTTAGCTATGTAAGCATGCCTTCAGATGTAGTTACATAAACATAGACCAACATGTAAGCATGCCCATGTGTTTTTTTCTGCCTCGTAAGATTTTGGTGTGTTCTTATTGTTGTGTCCAAAGCAGCAAACTTTGACTACTATTCAAGTACTCAATATTCTTAACTTCTTGGTGAATAAGATTTATCAGCTTATCATACAGCAAAAGGTGTCATGATTCATAACCATTTGGGTGAGATTGGCTAAAAAAATATAGTGCTCATGTCAAGACGTACTGAAGAAGATTAATTACATATTGTATCTCTAGATGCGACCCGAAATTATTTCTCTACTCCAATCAAATTATATTAAAATAAATAATCGATTCAATACCTCGACGATTTGAAAATCATATTATACTTGCCTGCCATGTTATGGATATTACGCATTATATCCTCATTCTATCATACCATTTCAATTCTCAAACAACTCATTTAACCAGTCGAATTCCAAATTCAAACCTATGTTTCTTCTCTCTTTTCTTGGCACATAATACATAGGCCTACCCAATCAAATTGTTCAGATATTCAACAAAATGATTAAAAATCAAATATTAGTATGAAAAAAAATCAAGCAAATTAGTCGATTAGTGACAAGAAGGTAAAAGTGAAAACTAGAAGATATTTATTCAATGAGGAATATATCAATATGAATATTCCTACTAATACTCCAATCGCTTTACCAGTATTACCAATCAAACACACACTAGATTGATGGTGATGGATCAATTGATTTAACTCTATATGATATGAAAGAGATTTGATCGACTATGAGGAATCAGTCACATGTGAGAGTTCGATAATGCGTCACTAATATAGTCTCGCGTTACTCCAAACAAGAAGCAAAAAGACGTTATAATACAATTAAATCAACTATCATCTTGAATTACTAACTAGCAAATATTTTATTTAAAATTTTACATAAGATGTGAAGAAACCTATCAAATTTGCAATAGGAACACTTCTTGAAGTATGATGAGAAAAGGACAAAGGTGTTTAGGATATTCTGGTGAGATCAAATCCAAAGGGTTGTGGTAATGTTGGATGTTTGTCAAGAATCCCATCAACAACTTTGTATTGTAGTACAAATTTGCCAGGAAGTTGTGTTTCCATGATCAGCAGTGGCTTCTGGGTAGTGGTCCACCAGCTTGGGTTGTTGCTTCACCAATGGCTGCAGCCGATTCCAATGGAAAGCTAGTCTGCTGCTACTGCTAGGATATGTTATGTGCTTTTACCATAGCAGTAGCACATTCTCTTTCAGGTAGGAAAACCATGTCCAAAAAAACCATTCCTTTATATTACAATCTGAATTGTTGGATGTATTGAATAAATCTCAATTACTCAGGTGTTGGGTCACTCCAGTTTAGATTTTAGAACCACAACTAGTCTGTCTCGTAAAGTGGAATGTGTGGTAAGAAATTTTAGATCATAAAAAAAAATCATTACGTCCACCTAATCAGAGGGAAAGGTAAGTGGGTAGAAATCAATTGACATCAGGTTCAATCGGTAAGGGAATAAAAGGTTGCCCATTTTGACTTGCTTTGTGGTAAGTGATTATGGATTTCGTTGTTTTATTTGGATTTGTGTTCCGCTGATTCAACGTATAGTGGAAGGTGATATAAGGAAGTCTAAGCATGCAAAAAATAATTTGATTACCAGGATTTGTGGCAGGAATCCAAGAATCGGTTTCTATCAACTCATAAAGTCCGTAAGCTCTCTCATAATCGGTTTTTCCCGACAGTCAAATGGATTATGTGAGATCAAATTTAGTGTTTGGACAATCCAACCCAAATAGTAAATTTACGGTAAAATCTCTGGATCAGAATAGAATCTTAAGTGTTTAACTTGTAGCGTCACATGTGTAGCAAAAGCAACTCCTTACCAACATTATATCATCTGACTTAATTTTCCATTATTTTTAACTGAACTTTCACAAGTTTTAGGCTTCATGTAGAATGCTAGCTTCAGTTTGAACATGCGGCAAGCTTACATCCTTATTGGCGTAAGGTACATGAATATTGTACTATGGATACTACAACATTCCGTAAGGTACATGAATATTGTAGAAGTACGCGTATATAACAAATTTCGAATGCGGTAATGTTAAACGATTTTACCGATCAAAAGACTTGTTTGATCATTACCAAAATATCAATACACATATTTGCGGTTTAGATTTTTTTAAATCGACTCGATTTCATAGTGTTTTTGTGTGATGAGAGGAGCACTTGGTTAGTAGTAGGGTTGTAAATGGATCGGGTAAAAATCATTTAATTGTCCTAACCGAACTGACGGGTAGGATCACGGGTTGTAAAAATCATAACCGTTTAATAAATAGACGGATGATGGCTGTGAAAATCATAACCGTTTAATAAATGGACGGATAAGGTTACATGATTTAACCCGTCCGTTTAACCACGAAACATAATAAATATATATAATATTTTGTTATATATACTATATACATCTAATTGTTTGTATTATTATTGTCATCATGTGTGGATGTTTGATGTTGTTTTATATGAATTTGTGAATGTTTAGATTATGATTTTTTGGAGATTTTGATTATAAAATCATGGATGTTATGATATTTTTAACAACTTTAACAAGTTTTTATCAATTTAACCATTTATCCAATTCTTATATCGATTTTAGTATCCATTAAGTTTTAACCATATAACCATTTAACCGCCCAAAACTGTTTTTAGACGGGTATAGTCATGGGTAAGTCCTATAACCGACCACGAACCACCCATTTACGGTCCTAGTTAGTAGTCATAGAAGTTAGGTGTTTGCATGTACGCCTAATACGTGAATCTTAAGTCTTAACACGACATACAAGTACCCAACACCATACTCTCACCGGGTAACGCACCTAAATAAAATCAGAAATCTGCTCGACCTAGATGAACGGGTTGATTGCTGATAACATATTATCAACGGAATATGTTTGAAGAGCTATAGTTCATATAGCTCCAGGAGTTCGTACTTATACCAAGTTTGATTTCTTTGCGATTTACGAGTACTAGCATCATTTAACTTTCACAAAAAGCGATTACGATTTAAGTAATGGTAACAGATTTTCATTTCATCTCAAATGTTCTAAAAAAAAGCAGGAAAACAAAACAAAAAACAATGACTCGAAGGGAAACTTAAGTAACCGTCTGTCCCAGTACCACGAGCTATATAGGGTGCTTCACGTGTAGTGGATTAGTGGAATGTTTGGACAAGATATGGACCTCCAAGATAAGTGGCTTTTCCCCTCGGATTTCAAAATTTTGCGTTAGCAGGGAAATATCTCACCGTTGAGAACCTCAATACACTTACAGAATTCGATTAATAATATGGCTCAGTTGGATATATTAAATATATTTCGCTCATACGTTCATATACAGACTAATAGGTAACAACATGAGTATCAGTCCCAAATGACCTGAAATTTAATAACATGTATATATAAACTTTTAAGATTTACTCTATGCTGAAAGTAACACTGGCAGGGATTTCCTAAGGTGTAATACTTCAAGCAATCTAACTCAATATCTCATCACCTCCAACAACTAGTAGCACTTTCCCCAACCACTGCAAATCTTATTTGACATGGTCGAAACGACCAATGACAAAACAAGTTCTTTTTTTATATAATGACAAAACAAGTTCTTGCTAAGATACTGACGGAGCAAGATATGACTTCAGGTCAAGGTAAAACAGTAGATGGCATTAGATCAGTTTCTTGATCCAACAGCCTAACGATTTGCTGGCAATCTCAGATTAATTTGCTTCAGAAACGAACTCAATTTGATTCAATGAACAGCTACACAACACTTACTACGTGTTCATCAATTTGTTGTGTAGATCACATTATCCTAACCTCCCATTGACAGTAGATAGTAACAGGTGCTAAAACATATATACCACATATAAATGCTAACATTGCATGGATTGAACCTCAAGCCTAAATCAGCTAGTGAACAAAATCTTACCAAACAGAGACATGAAGATATCAAACTAACGAGCTCGATTCCGTCAAAGTCATGAGCCATCCAGAAGGAAAATGTGAGCAACACGGGCATCAAGTCTCTGCACTGCCTTTTAATTCAGCACAAAATTGGAACAGAAATAAGAACACTATGCATCAAGCACAGCAACAGAAATAACTGCTAGACGAAAAATAGGCAGTACTTACATCTGATGGAAATACACAGTATGGAGTACGAAATTACGGTTATGTGCGACAACATTTTGCCAAGAAAAAGTGTGATAATGTAAAATACATTGTCTCGCTGTCGTCTTCCCACATTTCTTAATCCCATTTAGAATGAGGAACACGTTCCTTTTCGAGTGCTTGCATGCAGTACATTTGATTTGGGTTCTGGAAATATACAGAAGTTTATAAGCAATACCAAAAAAATTGTTACCAAATAACTAATAAAGATCCTAAATGAGCAATATGATAGATTGAAAAACATCAAATACAGAGTTTTCAGCTCACCCAGTAGAAAGCCAAGCTATCCAGTTACTCCATATCTTGATCTCCTGCTTCCTTAACATCAACATCGAAACTGTATTCCTGGTCACACCCAAGATAAGAGTCGCACATAAAATAGATCATATAGGTTCTCATGCCAACTTCTGCCGCAGCAGAAAAATCAAGCTTCACCCTGGCCCTTCGCTGCAGAGCTACACGCTTGATGGCAAGTAGCTGATTTGTAGAACTATCACCAACCACGAGCCACCAACCTTCCTCTTTGGTGTTTGGAAATCTAGGTGCATCCACAGGTCCAACTTCTGTACGTCCCTCAAGATCACGTTCAAGTGTGACCTGCAGTGTAACAGTCTCGCCCGCCCTAACATCATCGCTGTCCAACACTTCGTAGGCCATGTCAATATTTGGATATCTGTTACAGAATCGGGCAATATCAAGAAGCTGAGAGTCAGACATCTGCAGCAGCTCACGCCTCTTGTCGTCTTCCATTTCAACCAGATCAAAGATAGTCTCTATGCTCCTTTCAGGGTTATCTTGGAATTTCTTTGCTAGTTCCTTTGTGAAGTGTGGAAGCTGAAGTAGTACAGAATCACGTTCCCACATGCCTTGTGTAACCATTTGGCTCACTTCCATGGCAGATAGAGAAAGGTTAAGCCACCCGTTGCTGGAGATAACATCAACCATCGCCTGAAGCAATCTGTGGGCAGAAAAGAGCACCTGCTGCTGATCATCCGCTAGATTTCCAACCACCGTGTGCCTGGAGAAGTGTGCTTGTAACAACACATTTGCCTTGACATGGTGATCTGTCAGCTTTGGATTTTCAAATGAAAACCTCTGATGGTTGATAAGCTTTCTCATTGATTCCTCCTCACCAGGTCGAATTGGAAGGTTTGCATACTCGGAAGCTGAAGCTAAGATCTCCAGAAGACCTTTCATCTTTGTTTTTTGAGTCAGAGATGAACTGAAACGCTCTATGGTGGTATACTTGATATAATAATAGGATGCTATCATGCCCAGGTTCAGAGGTGAAAGATACATATCCTCTTCGATGGCAATGCACTTACTTGCTTCCAAATCACTCAATGCATTCTCTATCATCTCGGATAAATGATCTGACAGATGCCTGTGACTAACACCCTGGAGATTGTAGTAATTTGGATTCTTATTGAGCCTTCTATACATGAAAGTCCAAGTGATATAGTCAACCGCATCTTGCTTGTTCTCGATCTCTCCCACCACAACCTCAGCATTCAAGTTATCATGAATATAGTGATGAAGATGGCTTTCCACAGGAAATGCTTCGTACAAGAATTTTTTGTAGTACTCTTTTCGTGGAGCATGGCACAAGATCACACATTTCCCAGAATTATCTAAAAGGGGTCGACTAGCATGCCCCATCATCTGTAGGAGGTCAGTAATTGGATAATCAGTGTGAATATTTTCCCGTCCATCGTAGTACTGGGTTCCCATAACCACCACTAAATGGGCCGTTATAGGTGTTCCCCAACACATAGAACTGCTCGCAACACACACTTGTATCCACCCAGCTTGGAACAAGTGTAAGACAACATCCCGATCCATACTGCTTAGCCCTTCGTGCAAATAACCAACACCATGTCTAAGTGTCACACACAGTGTGTGTTCCTTGATTTCTGAGAGAAATGGATCCAGATCTTCCTCAGATCGAAGCAAAAATGGTGGTTTCCTACTGTTTTCTGTACTTGAATAAGTCATCAGATCAAGTGCAGTTAACCGTGCATGCTTCCTCGTTGGAACAAACACAAGAGCAGGCTTCCCATTCTTTGCATGTTGCACTACAGCAGTGTAGCTTGGCTTGGTCATTGCCTGCATTCTAGCTTCAAAATTCGCTATGTCCACACCTTGAATGTGTATCTCAAGAGGCACAGGACGCACTCCAGGTGGAAAATTGAAAAGTCCATGAGAGGTAGCATCGATCCAGTCACCAAGGTCCTTGGCATTTGCAAGCGAAGTGGAAAGTGCAACGATCCTTATTTTGCTCTCTACCTGATTAGAGATACGCCTCATGCGAGATACTATGATCTCTAAAACTGCTCCATCTCCACCACCAATCAAATGAAGCTCGTCAACAATGAAAAGGCTAACCTGCTGTACATTTTTTCTCTGTTTCCAACGGCGTGACAGAGAATCCCATTTTTCCGGAGTGCTAATGATAATTTGGCCTTTCTCGAGCAGTTTGAGATCAGTTGTGGTTTCACCTGTTAGGGCCACCACACGCAAGCCTAGACCTTCTCCGAATTTCTGCTCCCAGTCACCAAGTCTTTCCTTTGCAAGAGCTTCAATAGGAGCAATGTACACAACACGCATGTTTTCTGGTCCCTTCTGATGATTTCGCAGTACAGCAAATTCTGCACATATAGTCTTGCCGCTACCTGTCGGAGCTGCAACAAGAACATTGTCATCTGTATTGTATAAGACTGTGAATACTTGTGTCTGTATGGGATTGAAGTGCTTGAAATCCTTCTCATAAACGGCTTCATAAGAAGGGTTTCTCAATGCGGTCACAGGAAGAGGCTGCAAATCTAAAAGTTCGGTCGGCGGTGGATATTTTTCTGGCAAAATCAGATGTCGAAAGGAGACAGGTAGAACAGTCTGAGACCCAAGCCACCTGTCAGAAACCACTTTGATGAAATATTGAGGTGGCAACGGTTCATACATTGGAACAGTAAAATTCAAAGTGTGGTCCTCCTCGATATATTGTTTCTTCAGCATAAAATACTCATGGTGAAGAATGAATTCACCATCATTATCTTCGACAATAACCCAAAAGGGCTCCACATAACCATGAACCCGGTCGTCCCATTGGAAATCAGGAGTTATTGTGAGTTCAAATCTTATTATGGTACGAGTGATTGGTTGAACATCTGCATTAAGGTTAAGCTTGGGAAGCTGATGTATGCACTTATGGAGCTGTCTTCCCATCTTTTGGAAACGAATAAGCTCTCCAATCTCCTGGGAGGAGAGATCATAGTACCTTTCCCAGGCCAGGTCCTTCTTCTCCAATTTCATCAATATTTCGTTCGGTATTCCATTGAATTGGCGCAGAGGTGTTTGGACATTCCACATACGTTTATTGATCATTTTGCACATATTCAAAGCCTTTTCAGCAAGCTGAGCCCAGCCCCTTTTGAGAACAATCTCAAATAGAGCACGCATAAGACGTCCAGCACTCTGGAAATGAAAAAATATAATAAGCAAATATAGAACATTATGATTATGAAGTGAAACTGGTAGAGGCAACAATTGCAGACAAAATACAACAATGAAAATGTTAACAGCATAACAAACCTGTGTAATGAAAACCATGTCGGAAGTCAGAGATAATCCCTCAAGTTTCAACTGAGAAACGTATGCCTGTAGAAGGACGTTAATTTTTGTGCTGGGTTCTTCTAAACTTTCTTTAACAGGAATAGGAACACGCTCCAGAAGCTTTGCCAGTTCCATTTTTTCATCTTGCCTAACTGTCACATATTTGAATTCTTCACTAAGAGAGAATAATCGGCAAAGCTCAATGTCACCCATCGTTGGCTTCAAGTACTCATTGTACGTGGATATTGTTCCATGAGTTATATAGTAATAACTAGCGATTCTCCCAAGGTCAGTGACCTGAAAGTAGCCACTTTTCCTATCGTACTTTATTAAGTTGTTTTTATCCAAGATGCTTGCAGCAGAATGGACCTGAAACAAGTAAAGTACATCCACAAAATAAAATAAAATTATGATAAGAGATGAAACTATAAGGACAAATATAAACAGTAATAACAGAGACACGGGAACCAAGGAAAGAGAAACACAATCAGCTAACTGGCACTACAGTATGATAATAGTAAATCCTTTTTAAGGACTTACAAGCTTTTAATGAACACTTGCAACAGTACTTGAAATATTTAATAAGATGACACAAGACAATAGAAAGGCGAGCCAAGATGATAATGATTATGCCTCTTTCGAAAAGTTGGCCAAAGCCGTATTGACATAACACATACTGACATATCTCCACCGGACAGTTCAAGATATAATTAAGGATAGAGGATACCAGTGAGTAATCTACATGGCTACAAACGAAATAAAGAATCAGTCACACTGACATCTATTATGTGAAATAGAAGAATGTACCATGGTTAGTCCAAGTTTATAGATTCCCTTACATCCACAGACCCAAGTGCAAAGATCTAAACACTACCTTGGCTTTATCTTGTAATGAAGTTTCCTATTGTCTAGCATGCATACTGATGTAATATTAACCTATGGTTAAGATAGTACAAGAAAAGGATACATCTCTAAGAGAAATGCACAAGTAGTTGAGGTTTCAGGCAATCTGAAAATTAATATGAATAGGAAGCACATCTAAAAGAGGATGAACATTTAGAACAATAAATCAGAATGGTACTCCAAAGACTTACCAGATCAGCCCTCCTTTCCTCTAGTGTTTTATCTGTGTCCAGAATATCCACTGGCAATCCATACAAAATCGGGTTACGCAACATGCGGATGTATAAGTAAGTATATCCAATCCAAGTACAAGCCTCTCTTGCATTCTGAACAGTACCAAGGACAATTTCAGCATTTAACTGATCAGCTAATTTTGATATGAACTGACTTTCAATAGGGAGTTGTTGATTCATTAGAGAAAGATAGTATTGCAATTCACTGTGCCCTGTTAAGATTATCCCTTCTCCATAGGAATCATACTGAGGTCTCCCAGCACGACCAAGCATCTGCATAACATCCAAAGGACTCAGCTCCGTCCATGCTCCTTTCTCAGGGTTATAGACCTGTGTACCTTTTATGATCACAGTATGAGCCGGCAGATTGACACCCCAAGCAAGAGTAGCTGTTGATACCAAAACTTGTACGTGTCCTTCAACAAAAAGTGCTTCAACCAAATCACGATCCACTCTTGCCATACCGGCATGATGAATTGCAAAACCATAGGGCAAAAGATCCTTCAAATCATTGCTCTTGACAAGCTCCGTTTGACTATGAAGAATTTCCCGACTAGCACTGTCATCCTTCAAAAATCGACTAAGTGTGTCATTAGCAAGAGCACTGTCTCGTATTGCACGGGCAGTTTTTGCAGTCTCCTTCCTTGAATGGACAAAAATAAGCACCTGATGTTTTCCTGCAGCACTCATGACCTTCTCATAGCAAATCTCATTCATCAACTGGAATCTCTGCAGAGGTTTTTTAACAGTTATTCCTATATACTGTTGTGCAAGAGGGCAAGGTCTGTAGCCATTATCAAAATGAAATAGACCCTTGGAAGCATTAACACGCAAAAATAATGCAACATCTTCATGGTTTGGAAGAGTAGCTGATAGACCCACGAGACGGATATGCTCTTTCGTGGTTTCAATCTGTCTAACTGTTCTTGCAACAATGCTTTCAAGAACAGGGCCTCTGTTATCATGAAGCAGATGGATTTCATCAATAATGAGAAGCTTCACAAGCTGTGTATACGTCCTGTCCCCAGATTTCCTGGTCACAATATCCCACTTTTCTGGTGTTGTAACAATTATCTGAGTTTCCTCAATTTGCTGGCGAGATAAGCTCTGGTCTCCACTAAGCTCCTTTACAACTATATTATAAGACTTTAAACGATTTGAGAGGTTGCCAACAACTTCTGCAACAAGCGCTTTCATGGGTGCCACATAGACAATTTTATAGTTGCTATGATCAATGGAACCATCTGGATTTTCAGTTCTGTGAAGGGCAATTTGATGAAGAATAGTCAGCATGGCAACATTTGTCTTTCCAGCACCAGTCGGAGCACATAATAGAATGTTCTCAGGAGTAAATAATGCTGTCTCATAGACTCTACTTTGTACTCTATTGAGCTGCTTCATTCCTTCAAATGCAGGTTGTGCCCAATCTGGCATGGCAGATATCTTCACTAGATCTTCACCAGCTGCCAAAGGCTTTGCCTTCAAAGCAGGCACATGAACTTCCTCGTAACCTTTGTGTGGAGTCCTATATGAACCCTGAGGAAGCTCACACTTCTTATTTGCCATCAGCAGACCACCCTGATGGAAAGCAAGACTCTCAAGATCAAGCAACTGTCTCTGTCCCTTAAGCCATCCACCCTCTGTATCTCTTTCAAAAACCCTACGGCCCCTTTCGCCATCTTCGCCAACATGCTCATCCTTCAATCGCCTTGCCTCCTCTCTTATACTCTTCTCCAAATTCTTTTGCCTCTCTTTTGCAGATGCTCTAGTAGCATGCAGTTGCTCAAGAATTGCAGCAAGGTTTGACCCGGAGACTCTCATTTCTTCCTCAATTGTCTTTCTTTGTTCCTGATCTTCTGCTCTTGCCAACCGAGTGCACCACACTATCTTCAGCCGATTTCTCAGCAACAACTTGATAAGATCAAACTTATCATAATCTAGTAGTATCACAAGTTGGTTCTCAACATCCCTATCATCACCTTCAGCAAGTATCTTAAGCACATCCTCAGCAAGCTTCTGACTGTGCTGCGGATCAATTGCCTCATATGCTTGAGAGATTTTCCGTTGAAGCCAGTAAGCATCAATATCCTGAACATTTAAGGTCATACCCTCATTTGCTTCTTCCATGTCTTCATCATCCATTCCACCCATTTGCATGGCATTGTTGCCAGTATACTCCTGTGCATCCTCATCTTCACCATCAGTTTCCTCGAGAACCTGACAAAGAATTCCTAAATCAACATCATTACTGGGAAACTACTGCAAAACCAGTAAGACGAAGTACACTTCGGCAAACTAGAATGAATTAGAAACAGATCCTACAAGCACAATGTTGGCATCAAAAGACATACGATGTCTATACTGAAAATCAAAAGAAAATATTTGTTTATTTTATCAGGTTAACTTGAACCTACAACACCAACATTAACCTTTGTCAATTATTTTTTAATGCAACCAGTATTACTTCCACGAAACTACAAGAATCATTTCGCTTTGTTTGCCTTTTGTGGTATGTAGTAATAAGTTAACTGTTAGGCAACTTAACAAAAAAGCTATAAAACCAACAACAGAGATAAAAGTTTGATGCACTATCTTCTACTCCTGAGTAGAATAACATGTACAAGACTTACAACAAAGGGTGGGATGTTAATTCACCTATCAGAACTCAAAAAAAAAGTCTAGACGCAACAAAATTCATATAATCTGAACAAAACTACTGCTATTACCACCCAACAACAGAAGCCCCAAGAGTCATGTATAATGAGCCTATGGTAACTACAAAACTAGTAATCTAACAGCTAGCTAAGATCAAGATGCAAACCGATAATACATTCATTACTCTCATGTAAATCATCATGCTAGTTCCGTATAAAATTAAGGATGTGATTGGTTTGCGGTGAAACTTAAAACCTACAAATTGAGGTCCCAAGGAGTTCCATGACTAGAAATTTTGTATTCGAAATGAGTTTCCCAAATTACACACTAAAACCAAGGGAAGCCCCAGAACTGGAGTTCTGGAATTTTTTCCACTACCTGAAAATCAAGCCTACTGACCCTAGATTACAACATCCAAATATTTAATCAAAGCTACAATTAACCAAATTCGAAGAGAAAAAGAAAAAGAAACGACCTTATCATAGTCACTATCGTCCTCGTCCTCCTCATCCTCCTCGAACTCAACGGCGACCCCAACATCATCCAAATCCTCCTCCTTCCCGTCCTTATCCTTCTCCTCCACCCCATCCTGATAATCCGTGATCAACCTCCCGATCGACACAAGCTGATCGAACATCTGCGAGGAGATCGGATTCAACAACTTCTCGATCTCCTTCTTCTTCTCGGGATTCTTCAGCTTCTCATTCTTCAGCACCGCCAAGACCTCGTCCGCCGCCCCGGTGAGAACGTCCTGCGGCTGCCCTCCGAACTGCTGTTGGACGACCCCGAGCATCATCTCGTACGCGGCGCGCGTCTCCTTCGTCTTCGGCTGGTACGCGGCCTCATCGGCGAGAGTCAAAACGGAGGGCTGATCGTCGGCGACGCGGTGGCGCTTGGGGGGTTTGGAGGTGTCGGAGGAAGGGTGGGTTTTGTTCTTGGATTTGGACTTTCGGGGTTTGGGGAGGTCGTCGGAGGGCTTGCCGCGGAAGGCTCGGTCTCCGAAGGACTTGGGGTCGATCTTGCCCCAGAGGGTCTCCGGTTCCCCGGTCGGCTCGTGGGTGTCGCGGGGACGGGAGTCAGTGGTGAGGACGAGGCTGGAGTTGGCGCGGTACTCGTACTGTTTGAACCGGGCGTGGGCCTCGGCTCCGCCGCCGAGGTGGGCCATGGCGGAGGCTAGGGTTAGGGTTTGGGGAAGTAAAGTGGGGGGAATGGGGGAGAAGAGGGATTGGGGGTTTTAATATGGGGGATGAGCGGCTGGAAGTGGTTTTCGGGAGATTTGGAGGAACTCAACCGACTTAGGGCTTGTTACGGTCGAGTTGTAATTTCTACGAATAAAAATATATAAAATTGAGTCAAATTTTTCTATTCGAATCAAATTATTTACTGAACCAATTATTTACTGAATCAATATATTACTGAACCATTCGAATCAAAAGATCTTTTATTTTCAAGTTAATTTAGAATCAAATTATTTTTTATCTAAGTTCGAGCCAGAGTTGACAATCTATCTATGCATTTTTGTTTACTTGCCATACAAGTTCTATGGTAGTAGTCGGGTTGGGATGAATTCAAATTCATTTAGAAGGGTTTCAAATTATACTTATAGTATTCATCTTGATTTGAATTCTTAATTAAATGCGTAAGGGGAATTCGTGCATCAATAATTAAAGGGAGTCGAGTGGAAAGTTAGAAAATTTTCTTCTGAGTTTTTAAAATTCCTGGTGTGTGTCCAACTTGAAAAGTGAATTGATTTCCCTTTTACTTTATAGACAATAAAGTTTTGCTAACAAAATGAGTTCTCACCAAACTCATAGAAAAACAATAGGAAGCAAGGAAAGGTTAGATTTGATTCACTTTTGACATTTGATATAGTTAATTTTATTTTTTAATTGTTTTCTCAAAAATTATGTTTTCCTTATCATGGTTATTTTAGTTATTTAATGGTAAAATCTAATTGGTTTCGCATTATTTTGAAAATAATAATTTTCCTTGTACAATGGAGGGATTTTAGTTTTAAGTTTGCCTTGTGTTTATTATGTTAAAATATAATGTCATATATATAATGAATAGTGATTATTATATTATTAAATAACAACTTTAACCAGAAATTAAATTAAAAATTAAATCGGCCAACCGAACCTAATTCGGTCAACTGAAATTAAATTAGAGAAAAATCGATAAAAGTTATTTGAAGTTGGTGATCGGTTATCCAAACGTTATTCAGTCGTCCGAGAGCTTAATTTTGATCAAGTCAATCTGTCAACTCTTTATTTCGGACAACTATTCTTTAAACGATCGACCGAATATGTGCAATTTTTTGTCCGAGCTCAAGTCAAATCTTGCTTCTTATTTGTCCAAATCTCACCAACTCTGTCAAACGACTAGTAGAGCTTGAAAGCTTATAAATAGGGTATCATACATTTGTTTTACACACCTTGAATACTCCTTATCGATCCATGTGTTAGGGCCAAACTCTCCATATCTTCAAGCTCTCATTTCTTACACTAAAAGCTTAATTTTCACCATTTATGTATCAATTCTAATCTTATATCTAAGTGTGCTCAAGTTTAGAGTGTTAGTCAGTGATTCAAACTTCAACATCCAAGAATCACTAATGCGTTGTAAAACTTCATGGAAGCTCCTTCTCGGGTGGTGAGAGGAGAAAATCGAGCAATGCGAGAGTGTTCGCGAAGGCTCGTGGTGAAGGCGTTGATCTTGGCCCAGAACAGATATCTGATAATGGATACTCGAATAAGGATCAGATGATCGATCAGAACTCGAGGAGATGACTAGATCACGATGGTTATGATCGAACCTTTATAAAAGTCTCTAGAGTCTATTTTGTGGTTTGCATTCTTCTATCTATATATTTAACTTTAGATTTAGTTTGCGATTAGAGCGTTATCAATCCTTACCCTGAAAACTTTGCAACGAGGGCGAACATGAGAACATATCGCTCAACTACTGCCGCAGGAACTCCCACTCCAAAACGGTTAATTTGCATGACTCAAGGTGCCAACATTTCTACTGTGGACAATCCTCATGCTCTTGAAGTTAAATATATCAAAGGGATGACCGAGAACGATACTAGAGTACTGGACTGGGCAGCTCAACAACACATACGCAACAAGGAGGCTAAAGAACGTTTGAGGTTCTTCGAAGTCTCTGGGATCCTCACGCAGGAAGTAGCCTTATCTGAAACCTAGAATCTAGATAGATGTTGCTTGTGTTCAACCAGAAAGGTTTATTTTTTGATTATGTGTTGTAACAACCATAAAGGTTGGAAACTTAAACTTCATGGTTGGCGATAACACATATTGTATCGAAACATCTACATAATACATGTCATCCACGGACCTAACTCAGGCAAATGTGCTTATAACTACGTTTCTCGTCTATATCTTCCATCACCGATGTACTATTATACGATATATATTAATAAAACAACCTAGGTCTTTCTTTAAAAAAACTTTTTGTATACCTATTTAGTGGGGGTTCATGCACTGAGAATTCGACAAAAACCAAAGAATAGGAAAATATTTTCCCTTTGATTCCTGAAATATGGGTTTTTTTGTCTCTGTCTTGGAATCCAACCTTACTTTTCCATGCTTTCCTTAGCATTAACAAAAAAATTATTTTCTTTTCTCAATATTTGAGGTTGGAAATCAATGCAAATCACCAAAATTATTTTGACGGATTTTCGGTCCATGGAAATCCTTAACTGAAATTATTTTAACAGAATTTCGGACGATCGGAATCAATTCGAAAATCCAATATGTTAACAGATTTTAACAGATTTGCTAAGAGAAAATCCAATATGTTAATTGAAATTCTCATTTTGGTCCACCGAGCATCTTTCAGTCATTCATGTTTCGGTAGCAAACTAGCTGAAAATGATTTAGTCAAACATATACAAACAACATAATTATAATCCAGTCCAAAACATTTAGTTTCCATTGGAGTCTGTTTTCTTCTATTTTTCACTCCTAAAATAACTTATCGTCCGTGAGTATTTACTTGTTTTTTTCTTTATTTGTAACAGGGAAAATCACTGGAGCACCGCCCTTCGGACGCCGACCATGTTACAAATCCCGGGACTACTAAGAACTCTACGCCGACCATCTTTCAGTCATTCATGTTTCGGTAGCAAACTAGCTGAAAATGATTTAGTCAAACATATACAAACAACATAATTATAATCCAGTCCAAAACATTTAGTTTCCATTGGAGTCTGTTTTCTTCTATTTTTCACTCCTAAAATAACTTATCGTCCGTGAGTATTTACTTGTTTTTTTCTTTATTTGTAACAGGGAAAATCACTGGAGCACCGCCCTTCGGACGCCGACCATGTTACAAATCCCGGGACTACTAAGAACTCTACGCCGACCATCTTTCAGTCATTCATGTTTCGGTAGCAAACTAGCTGAAAATGATTTAGTCAAACATATACAAACAACATAATTATAATCCAGTCCAAAACATTTAGTTTCCATTGGAGTCTGTTTTCTTCTATTTTTCACTCCTAAAATAACTTATCGTTCGTGAGTATTTACTTGTTTTTTTTTCTTTATTTGTAACATGGAAAATCACTGGAGTACCACCCTTCGGACGCCGACCATGTTACAAATCCCGGGACTACTAAGAACTCTACTCCCTTATTACCCTCGACCCAATTTAAGATCATGTTCATGAAAGAATGATGCTTGACGGCACGTGGGGATCGAACTGGTGACCTTACCACTCGACCACCGTGTGGGGACTGGGGGGTTATTTACTTATCATCTTCGTCGTCATCAAGAAATTTAATGACTTTATCTCTATCCTTCGTCAATCCGACGTCTCCCGCCACACAAATCCTCCACTCTTCCAAACCCACCACCACCACCCCGATGGCCCTCCTCCATCCCAACCCTACCCCCGTTCCCCTCCTCCGCGGGTCCCCCACCTCCTCTCTCCTCCCCAGAGCCTCCCTCCAAGAGGTATCCTCTCGTCTCCTCCCTTTTCCTTACGTTCTACTTTACTTTCCTTCTACGGTTTCCGATCCTCTCGCTCCCGTCGCAGCTCGCCGGCGTCCTCGTGCTCTCCGCCTTGCCTTTTTCCGCGGTTAAGGCGATCGCGAATAGCGGGGTCGGGGACGGGCTGAGGAGGCGGTTGGAGGAGCGGAAGAGGGTGGAAGAGGGAAGGAAGAGGGAGTTCGATGCTTTGGCCGCCAAAGCCAGGAGGGAGAGGTAGATTAATAATATCTCCTTTAACGTGATGTTTTTATTATTATAGTATTATTACCTGCAATTGAGTTTTTAAAAAAAAAAGTGTTTTGTATGTTTTTGGATTGAATCCCGAAGAGATGAATTGTGAGGTGATTGGGTTCGAGTTGTGAATACGAGGATTGCTGGAGTCGTGTTTGAGCGTTAGGATGGATTAAATCCCGCTTTACTCGTCATACCGATAAAATAAGAGATGATACTCCTTATAGGTGTATTTCATATGATTGTGTCATGAAACTGATGAGTAACAAGTTTGAGATTTTAGTTAAATTCCTGATAGGTAAATGTCTCCGTTAAACATGAATTTTTGTTGTTAATGAGTTTTTATAAGTTTTTCATATATATTTTTTAAAATTGAATCCCAATTTGTTACTCATGATGTTGTTAGGAATTGTGAAGTGATTAGGATCGAATGATAAGTGTGTGGATTGCTGGAGTCGTGTTTAACCATTTGGATGGATTAGAGGTCCCTTTGATATTACTCCTTATACCAATAAAAAATGACATTACTCTATATAAGTGTATCTCATAAGATTATGTTATGAACCGATGGATGACAACTTCGGTATTTTGATTAAATCCCCAACAGGTTAAATCTCTGCTACATGTGAATTTTTTTGTATTAGTTGTAAATGCGTTTTGTTTAGAGAATTCTATTTTTTTAATTAAATCCCAACATCTACCACATGATGCTGGATGAATTTTGAAGTGATTGGGATCAAATAATAAATACGAGGATGGTGGAGTTGTGTTTAACTATTAGGATGGACTAAATGTCGCTCTAGATGTTACTCCATATACCAATAAAAATTTACTCCATACAAGTGTAATATGTAAGATTATGTTATGCTCCGATGGATATCAGTTTTGAGATTTCGATTTTCACGTGCAATTGCCTCTCTCAATTTTGAATATCAAGTTTCTGAAATGATAAAAAAAAGAATGCCAAGTTTCTGTCTTATATTAATGGGATGAAATGCTAATTGAGGACATACATTTTTTTTCATTACCAGTTACCACATATGGAACTAAATTGTCTTCCCTTATTTATAACAAAATAACTAATGCTTGTCGCCTATTGGATTATGACCATGGGTCAACCAGAAATAGCTACACAGTTATTGCAAGGGTAAGTTTATGTGTGATTCCGACTCGTTTACCCTGCCCTGGATTGGAGCCCCTTTTGAGGATTTGAGGGAACATTGACATTGAATACAAATAAACCAAATAATCAATTAAGATGCAAATTGGCTTCAAGGACTTATAACATATGTTTGGGGTTTAGAATTTGGAAGTAGAAGGTTGGTAGTTAGGACCCTTAAGTAGATATTAGTTGTCTCTAATTTTATTCACTTTTTTTACCAGGGAGCTTTCAAATCTTATTATTTTTTGTGTATGATTTTATGTATCTTTCAGTTCTTGGTATGGGGAAGAACGACCACGTTGGCTTGGTCCAATTCCTTTTGAGTATCCAGCATATCTTGGTGGAGATTTTCCTGGTGATTATGGTTTTGATATTGCTGGTTTGAGCAAGGAAACTGAGACTTTAGATAAACTCTTCAAGTACGTACCTTATTTCCTTCTAAGTTACTGGTAAATCGTTTATTTCTTTAAACTGATTGATATGTGATTTTTTATACGTTCTTGTTTTGTGATTGTCAGAATTGAGATTGACAGATTGTAATTAAAGACCAGATATGTGATTTTTTATACGTTCTGTTTTTGTCTTTTTATTTTGAACTAGTACTCATAAGAGTCCTAGTTCTCCAGCATCTTGTGTTCTCTACAACACTTTACTGTCCTTTCCCCCCTAGATTAGCCCATTAGATGCAAATTCAAATTAAAGTGGCAACTTCTGAATGGCTTTACCAAATTTAAAAATGCAATGGTTGTAAATTTCATCATATCTATATTTATGAGTTCTTTGTATGGTTTTACCTTAATGGCGTGGGTTTTGTAGCTTTGAAATTTTGCATGCTCGTTGGGCCATGCTTGCATCTATTGGCGTTGTCATTCCAGAAGTTTTAGATCATTTTGGCATTGTAAACTTTGTTGAGCCTGTGTGGTGGCGTGTTGGCTATGCAAAGCTCCAGGCAAGTATGTGTGTGAAAGCTTATTCACTTAAAAGAATTTTTTTCTTTCTAAATTATCACCCTATTCTCTTGAAGTTCTTCAGAGACATTCTGTTTTCATAGTTTCAGAAGGAAAAAAACAAGATAAAAAATGTAACACCCTTTAATTTGACGATGTAAAATTGAATTGTCTAGAATGGACATGTTAGCCAAGAGGATATATGTATATATTAAAGCAGTTATAGTCTATACACTTAAGTGGCTCAATGACGATAATCTAGTAGAAACACATTGTTAAGGCAAGGAATAAAGGGCTTAATGTCTGAACCCTGAAATCTCTATAAAGCCTTTGATCATGCCCATGCAGCCCGGGGATTTTGGAGGGATAATATTCTCTTCAACATCTAACTTATTCTGTGTTATTTCTAGAGGGATACCCTTGATTACCTTGGCATTCCTGGATTGCATATTGCTGGTGGACAAGGTGTAATCGTTATAGCCATTTGCCAAGCTCTTTTGATGGTAAAGTGCTATTGTTACCCATGTTTCATGTACATTTGAAATTTCTACTAGGAACATGCATCTTTTGGGCAAGACTTGATGTTCAGTTGTTTTTACAAGACACATTTCATCAGGTGTGCTAGATGCTCTCACACACAACGAATTTGAAAGTTGGTAGCCTTCGTTGTCACTTGGTAAAATTATTCATTAAATTGTACTTTATTCAGTGGATGTGGATTAGGTTTTCCTCGTTACTCTTGAACTTGTTAAAATTTCATCCAGCTGCAATGGAGCCCATGGACACCCTTCTTATGTGCTTGAGATTAATTGGACGAGTGATACTTGCTTATATATTAGTTTAGTTTCCAAGGTGAACTTGACTCACGCTGAGCTTAGCGGAAAAATTAAACACCCTTTTTTATAACTAGTATCTTGCTTTATTAAAGCCACTCGATTGCAAATAAAACATAAAAGCAAGTACATCAGATTTAGATAATCACATCCTATTAGGTTGTAAAAAAAATTAGCTACAGTTTTAGCAAATTTAGTTCCTTATAATGAATATCGGCCGACATATGTCATGAAAATTTTACATTTTGCTTTTGTTCTAGTGGTTGACTTTTCTTGGTGATACCTTTGGATCCTCTTTTAGCAGAGGCCTTTAAATTCTACAAAAAACATTTGTTTGTAAAATGCTGATGATCGTAATCCAACAGGTTGGACCAGAATATGCTCGATATTGTGGCATTGAGGCTCTGGAACCATTGGGTATTTACCTACCAGGGGATATAAACTACCCAGGAGGTGTTCTTTTTGATCCTCTAGGTCTCTCCAAAGATCCAGTTGCCTTCCAAGAATTGTAAGTGAAGGAGATAAAAAATGGACGCCTTGCAATGGTGGCATGGTTGGGGTTCTATCTCCAAGCAGCCTTAACAGGTAAGGGTCCAATCCAGAACCTTGTTGAACACTTGTCAGATCCCTTGCACAATAACGTGATTACTCTTATTAGGTCTATGTAAAAACCTCTTCAGAAGTAGTTTTGTTCCAGTTCTGTACAAAGAGGGTTGTGATAACGATCCATGTTTCACCTACGATAATGCTATAAAAATTTAGTCATTTTGCTTGTTTCAGCAATTTGTGAAGTGAATTGCTGAATAACCTAGAATCAACATTCAGGGCACATTGGGATTCTTTTATCTGCAACGTTTGTGATTATACGTCATAACAGGTTTTATTTCATGAAATTATTACAAAGTCACTGGTGTTTTAGTTAAGACCAACTTTACTCGTCATTTTTAAACAAATTGTGTTGAATATTTTTTTAGATTGTTAGGTTTATTTATTTGTTGTAGATGTTGTATTTAATTATTATTTGGTAAAAGATGAAGAGGATAAGAGAAGTGTAGTAAAAGCAAAAACAGAACTCAAACTAATCACATAATCAAACCTTTTCAACGCAAAGCAGAACTCAGCTACTCATATCATTAAAACCCAGTCACCCAGACCATTAATAAATTTAAAAAAAATATTTTTTTTCAAAAATTAAAAAATCGAGGAAGCGTTCAGAATGAGTAGGAGGGATGTTGTAGATCCAATCATACCGTAATCGGAAAAGCATCATTCATCGCAGCGCCCCAAAACAAAATTAAAAAAAAACATTTTTATTTAGATTTTCAAAAAATAAGAACAAGAGGATGATCATCAGAGTTGGATTGCGAGTCGACTCAGCGGCATCCCATCACAACAGACGAGAGCCTCGGATGACCGTCGTGAGATGACAATCGATTCTCGTCACTTGAACCCATCCAAAATCACAAAAACGAAAAAAAAAGGACTAAACGAAAAGAAAAGAAACCCTAGAGGAGAAGTAGATGGGAGGAGTTTGGACGGTGGGTTGGTGATATTTATACTCAGGCTGTGTTTAGTTTCTAGGGTTTTGGTTTGGGTTTAGTTACCATTTTACCCTTGGGCCGCCTTGGGCCGATTTTGGTATGTGAATTAGGGGTTAGGAGCCCAACAAGATAATGATTGCGAAATATTTTTTTTAGTTTTTTATTTATAGGGTATCTCATGGAGGCTTGTTAATTTTGTACGCTACATAATAATACCATTTTATACAATATGACAAGAAAAGATGATTCAAACACAAATTGTTTCTTGAGATTGATTATCTCGGTTATGAATTTTTATGATTATATGATATGAAATAAATTTACACGAATTGACACGATTGTACACAAATTTTCCATATACATACTTGAAACATATATGTTTAGCACATTTCATGTCCTAATTAATTTCTCTTATCTTAGAACAATTATCAAATACTCTTTATTGTATGAGAATATCATTATTTAATAACATTTGACTTTGGAGCACGTGAGGAGGTGTAAAATCAAGGTGGTTAGTCGGGTTTGCAAAAAGTAGTCATCAAATTGGCATGAGATTCGATCTTAGGATTCTTGGTAGAAATATATTCCTCGAAGTACACACTGGTCTGTTTTACAAAACTCATATAATTTTATGTCATGAGACCACTTTGTGGGATTCAACCGACGATTCTTGGCATCACAGTTATCTTAGATTTGATAGTACGAATATTGTAACTGTTACTGTCATTTTTACTATCTAATCATTGTTAGCAATCATCATCGTGTAATAAGTCGATTCTCTAAGAGCATCGTTAACAGTGCCAAATCAGCTCTCAGTCAAGTCAGTTTCTTTCTCTGTCACGTCAGCTTCTCTCTCTGTTACTTCAGGACAAACCAACCCCCTGCAAAATCATTAACTATTATCCAATACACACAGTCACGCTTCAGTATTTGTTACCACGTTATTATTTTTATTCTTCTCTCTGAAACTCTTTCAACAATCAACAAAATCTTTTAATAATCATTATCGTAATTATTTAATATTAATAATTCATTCGTTTTTAATTAACATTTAATATATAAATACGAAAATATTATAAAAAATTAAGAAACCGCATTACATAGTACATTAACTGGAAATCTAAAAACTAAAACGAAAAATACGTCATTAAATGCTAAACTAAAATACGAAACTTAAAATACATCAAGTCGCATTTTTCCAAATCGTTGTCATATATTGTTGATCAAATCGGCTTGAAGATTCAAATGTGTGGTGCAATCACGCAATTGATCTCTCATTCTCAAGTACCTAGTAATATCCACTACACGGTCAATGGAATACCGAACCGGCTCGTTCACGGAATTTCCAGGTTGGTCGTCAACAAATTCGTTCAAATCTGCGAAATTACCGAAGGAATCGCGTTCATCCTCCACTATCATATTATACATTACAATGCAAGCTGTCATTATTTTGTTAAGCACAACCTTACTCCATGCAAGAGATGACTTCTTCACTATCGCAAACTGTGCTTGTAAGACTCCAAATGCACGTTCTACATCTTTGCGTGCTGCTTCTTGTCGTTCAGCAAATAACATGTCCTTCGGTGTTTGTGGATGAATGATGAACAGAATGAATGCTGCCCATTTTGGATAAATACCATCAGTAAGATAATATCCCATATTATATCGAGAACTGTTTACCTCAAAAGTCACAGGTGGAGCTCGTCCTTCCATTACATCGTCAAAAGTCAGAGATTGTTGCAGGACATTTAAGTCATTGCATGGACCTGGTGTGCCAAAAAAACGAATGTCATATCCACAAGTCAGCCGACACTACTGCCTCGAGGACAAAAGTGACATTACCACTACGCCCTTGATATTGGCCCCTCCAAGCAACTAGACAATTTTTCACACCCAGTGCATGCAATCGATACTTCCCATCAGGCTTGGGAACTCACGCTGCTCACCAACGTGAAGTAGTCGTGCTAAATCACTTGCATTAGGTCTTCAGATGTACTCACCGCCGAAGTTGTTAATTACATTGTCGTAGAATTTTTCATGTGTGTTTCTTGCCGTGGATTCGCTTAGCCTTAACTATTCGTCCACCTCATCAGTCATAACACCGTACGCTAGTATACGGATCGCCGCGGTATATTTTTGCAGGTCAGAGATGCTCATCCTACAGGTGGCATCGGGTGTACGTTGGAAGAAGACATCAAACGCCTCAATGACACTCACAATGCGAAGAAAGACATGCTTTCACATCCTAAATCTTCTCCTGAAAATGTTGTCAGGATAAACAAGGTTGTTAGAAAAATAATCGGCAATCAAACGGTTGTAACCAAGCTCCCTATCTCTGTCCGGGTTCGAAGTTCGCCTTCTACGCCTCTGAGGACGTCGGTCCACCACTTCAGAGACATACTCCGTTAAGCAGTTCAACACTTGGTCGAAGCTTCGTCATTGGATGTTGGAAATGATGAAGACTTCGAACTGGAATACTTATCGAATGAAGACATTATTCGTAGATGAATGAGTGAGAACCAACGAGGAGGACTGCATTTATAGTTGTGATAAATAACCTACAGTATGCGCGTGACTACACAAAAGACAAGACGATTACATCGAGGACCTACAATATGCGCGTGACTACACAAAACACAAGGCGATTGCATCAAGGACCTACAATGTGTGCGTGACTACACAAAAGACAAGACGATTGCATCGAGTCTTGGACTTCTCAAGCATCGAGGCCCACAGTATGCGCGCGACTACACAAAAGACAAGACGATTGCATCGAGGACTTACAGTGTGCACGTGACTACACAAAAGACAAGACAATTGCATCGAGTCTTGGACTTCTCAAGCATCGAGGACCTACAGTATGCGCGTGACTACACAAAAGACAAGACGATTGCATCGACGACCTATAGTGTGCGCGTGACTACACAAAAGACAAGACAAATGCATCGAGTCTTGGACTTCTCAAACATCGAAGACCTACAGTATGCGTGTGACTACACAAAAGACAAGACAATTGCATCGATGACATGCAGTGCGCGCGTGACTACTTGAATATATATACCCCAACAACCTTACTTCTCTACTCACCTCAATTCCGATCTTACTTCTTCCACCCTCGTCTCACTGTGTCCTCTTCAGAAGGCAATGGTTCACCAGAGTACCGACGATCTCCACGTCATCCACCCCCAACCCAACACTTTTTCCCATACCAAAATGTTCCACAACCAGGATTCCACCCGTCATACCAAAGGCAATTTACCCCACAACCAGGATTCCACCCGTCCAACCCAAACAATTTTTTCCCACAACCAGGGTTCTACCCAGACCATCAATACCAACAATTACCGCACAATCCATACCAACCGCCAACTCAGGAAGAAGGCCAAACCCAATTCCCAATGTGTATGTATACTCGCCTCCTAAGTGGCGAAAGTAGTGCAAATGTAAGTTGCATGACACCTGATGTGAATGACGAAAATGTCGTTCAACCTACAAGTCGTCAAGGAACACGCAAACCCGCGATGTTAAGGACACAAAAATCATGGTCTACACAAGAGGATCAACGACTCGTCTCGGCTTACATGGCTGTAAGTGACGATGCTGTGGTTGGGACAAACCAAAAAATGAGGTCCTTCTGAAGATGTGTGGAGCGCATCTTCAATGAATCAGGCGAGTCAGGATCAGTAGAGCGTAACGATGAGTCATTGAAGGGGCGATGGCGGCGTACATCGCCGGCTGTGAACCAATGGGTCGGTTGCTTCGACCAGGCGGTGCGGAGGAAGAGAAGTGGTTACAACGAGGACGATGTCATCCATGATGCGCACACCATCTACGAACGAGCACACAATACCAAATTTCAGTACATTCATGTGTGACTTATGTTACGTAGGTACCCTAAATGGGAGGTAGTTGCGTTTGGACTTCACACCAGAGACGTCGCTGTAGAAAGTCCGGGGAGTTTCAGCAGCGGGAAAAGAAAAAGCGCCGACGGCGATGGGAGTCACGCAACACCGTCAAGAGATGAAATTGTGTTCAAACTATGTCCTCGTCCTGAAGGTGTTAAAAAGCCAAAAAAAGAAGAGAAAACAATCACTTCAAGCGCAATTGGGGAAACAAATTGAATATAATGCAAAAGTGAGAGAGGAAAGTTACTTGCGTTACGAAGAACGGGTGGAGAGGAAACACATTGAAGCTGAGGTGAAGTTCCAAAGGGAACTTAACAACAAGAAACTCGACACCCTATCTCTTTGCTGAAGAAGGAAAACAAGGACGAGATCGATAAAAAAACACTTGTTGAACTCAAGGCGTGGGCCAAATCAGAAGGATTTCTGTAGGTGGTTATGTTTTCATTTGAACTTAACTAAATGTACGTTTCGTAGTTTATTAGTATTCTAGTAGTTTATCGGTAGTTTAAATTTCGTAGTTTATGTATTGTATTTCGTTTCTGCATTTGCATTGTATTTCGTTTCCGAAGTTTATGAGTATTGTACAACTATTTCGTATTTTGTATATGTTTTTTTTAATTTTTAATTTTACTTTTATATAAATAAATAAAAAACAATTTAATTAATCATAAAATAAATTTTCAAAACCTAATTAATTTAATTACAATTTAACTTATCAATACATTAACCTAGTTATATATAACTAATCTTTTTCTTTAAAAAAAACTAAACAAAAAAAATTCAACGTACGGGGGGCGGGGGCACGTGCCCCCCCCCCCCGCAAGGGCGCCTGGGCGCTCCCTCCCGTTAAGGGAGGGCTTTTCGGGCGCCCGAAAAAGAGCACCCGTTAAGGGAACCCTAAGTGTTCACTGATCTCTTCTGAAGTTCCAAGTTAAAAAATAAACTCATTAGCAATGTTGTTTATTAATCAAGTGACTACATCTTATTATTTATTGTCTTACAACTCACGTACTCTTATGGCCATGATTTAATAGTTATACTTGATTCATTCGATATTAATAAGGGTATTTTTTTTGACTTGTAGGCCTTAATCCAAGTTGATTTTGATGATTTGATCAAACTAATTTTAATCAATCAACCTAATCAATCAAAGTGGACAAACATGATTACATGCATTGCATATATACTTGTATTCTTACAAATCATTTTAATAGGTTGATAAAGATCATCAAGAAAATGAGCATTGTGACAAAGACTCAAGTTTTTAACAAAGTTTTGGAACAAGACTTGTTATTTTCTATTTATTAAGTTCATATGATCATATGTAAACTTGAATACTATGATTCTATCCCAGTCATGTTTGGTCAATTGAATACCTAATGGATGACAAAAATCATCTCTTCAGTAGCCGTCCAATGCCATTTGGAATAGTCTACTCGGAGGACCAACTGTCATTCGGTTGATCAAAATTTCGTGGACCGATTTTGGATTTTATTTCAACGGCCACATTCATATTTCGTCTTAAAGTCCATTTGATATCATATTGGTCAACCAATTATTTGTTGCAGTCTGGCGCGCAACGACTCTTTCCACATGTCAATATATACGTTAAACTCACAACGAATATTTGATTTCCAACTGTTGACGCTAAAAGACAAACTGTTGATCCAGATGACCAAATTTTGTAACAGAGTCGATTGAATTCTTACTGTTATTTTGAATCGGCCAACTGAATCCAGTTTGGTCAACCGAAATTAAATCATAGAAAATTCGACAAAAGTTACTGGAAGTTGGTGATCGATTATAACTTTTGTTCGGTCAACTGAATGCTTAATTCTGACTAAGTCGACTATCTTGTTTCAGACAACCATTCTTCAAATGGTCGACCAAACATGTGCATATTTCTGCTCTGAGCTTAAGTCAATTTTTGCCTATCATTGGTCCAAATTTCACTAATTCTCCCAAACAACTCTATTTGCTTTGAAGCACATAAAATAATACAAATACATACACTACTCTCTCAAATCATCCATACTCTTTGTTCTCTCAAATTCTCAATTTCTTCAAAGCTCCAACACACTCAAAGTTTAATATTCACAACATGCATGTCAATTCCAATTCAGTGTGCTCAAGTATAGAGTGTTGGATAATGATTCAAACTTCAACATCCAAGAATCACCAAAACATTGCAAAGCTTCGTGGGAGCTCATTCTTGGGTTGTGAGAGGAGAAAATCAAGTAAGACGAGGGTGTTCGCAAATGCTCGTTATGCAAAGATGTTGATCTCAGCCTGAAACAGAGATCAAATAGTGAATACTCGAGTAGAGATCGGGGGATCGATCGGAAGTCGAGGAGAAAGCTAGATCATGGTGTTTGTGATCGAACATCTATAAAAATCTTCGGAGTCTATTTTGTGGTTTGCATTCTTCTATCTCTCTATATAATTTTTATCCCACATTTAGTTTGAGATTATATCGTCATCGATCTTAACATAAATTACATATAACCCCCTGAACTGTGGGTCAACATCCCTTAACCCTCTTGAACTTTCAAGAGTTAACACTTAACCCCCTTGAATTTTGGATTTGCAACACTTTACCCCTTTGATATTCTTTCATTCGCTAATTTTCACATCTTAACCATTAGTTGTTTTTAACCTTTTGGAATTGTTTGCCTAGAACACTCGTGAACCTAACTTTATGGTAAAGTTTGGTTCAGATGAGTTGTCAAATCTAATTCATATCTGAGTTAGATTTTGTAACAATCAGACTCAAATTTCACTCAGATCTAACATCCGATTTGAACTGAACTTTACAATTAAGTTAGATTTATGAGTATTCTATACAAACAATATGAAAAAAATAAAAAAATTAACAGTGAAGATGTGAAATATAGCGAATAATAGAAGCTTAGGGAGGTAAAGTGTTACAGATTCAAAGTTCCAGGAGATTAAGTGTTAGTTTAATTTAAAGTTCGATTAAGAGATTTGGGCCCATAACTCGGGAGTTATATGTAATTTACCTATTAAAATAATACACAATTGTACGGATATCCTTCTTCTAGATGAAGTATGATGGTTCATAATTGTTTTCATTTATTCTGAAAACATTGGTTAATTGCGTATTGCATTCTCTATTTGATACTTCGAATTTCCGAGAAGAATTGGATCCAATCATGGAAACATTGTGGCTAAACAAAGTAAACAACATTGTTTATCATCTTTTATCTACAGCAGCTTAGTTACTTAAATACATATATTTATGTTGATTTAGGTATTGACACCACCAAGATCTAGATCTTTAAGTGATGCCGAGGTCTTAAGATATAACCATACGTGGCACCTGCGACAAGATCCGGATATTATTCTCTAACTTCAAAAAAAGACGTCCACAAACAATCAACACATTTTTTCTTTAAAGAATGATTTTAAGACAACCAATACCAAGAGATCAAAATCAATTGGTGTCAACATTGTTTGATTCTTTCCGTGTAACGCTAAAACTCCCGAAGATATTATTGAAGTGTGAATAATCAATTTAAAATCAATTGGTGATGAATTTAAATATTTTTCAACTTACAATATATGAGAATGCTCACAAATCCTCAAATGTAGGACTATTCTAAAACAAATATTTACGGATGAGTGGCAACACAATGTCAAATTCAATTAGATTTTAGTTCTTCCTTAAAATATCGTCTTGGTATTTGATTTGCACACATTAATTTACCATTTGGATAAAATTTCTACTTTCCCCCCTACTCCTTAACCTTCTCCTCCACACTTTTCATTTGAACGTCGTCAATCTGTGTTAACCAATAAAAATAAACGGAAAATGAAATAAAAACGGTTAACATTGCAAATATCATAAATTCAAACCGTGACGAAGAAAAATAAGAGAGAATTAGACTTACTACCACCTAAATACCTAATTCCAACCATACTGATATGGGTGTGCATCTTCACCAACAATGTAGCACTTGCAACAACCGAAAGGGAGGAACTTGGTGAGGGTGATGATTTCCATATTCTGATTCCTTAGGATCTGGGTTTACATTTGGGAAAATCTAGGGATTTAGGGTTAGGTTTGTACATTATTTGGTTAAGGAATCGAGGTCATAACTATCTTATAACTCCTTTCAATTGTAGGTCAAATATAATTAACTCATAAACCAACTAAATAACGTTACTTAACAGTGTAATATTAAGTTAAACTATACGTCGTCACAACTTCCTCACAAACACTAACATCGAGTATGACCTACCTTCTGACAAGTGCAAGAAGATAATTTTTGAGTTTTACAAGTGTACACAAATAAAACCAGAAAAATTCAAGTGTATTGCTCCAATATTGATACTTTACAAGTGTACCAAGAAAATAACTATTATTTTTTTGAATATCTAAAACACATGTAATTTGCATCCTCTTCGAAGCACGCCAGGGGAAGAGGGTTGAGTTAGTATTGGTGTACAACAACAACTACTACATGTATGCATATATGACATTGTTATAAAATGGCAAAATTTGCTCTTGTTTGGATACATTTTTGGACTCATGGCTTGGAAGAGTGCCTACACTCAGAAAAGACGTGGTGTTGCATTTTCTACCATGGGTGGATAAATTACCCGAAGCATCCTCTTTCCACTAGCGTGTGGTCTGACATCATACACTTAAACCCAACTCCAATCCATTTAAACAAGAAACCAAATCCAAACCCAAATTAAAAGCAAACCACAAACCAAATTCAAACCCACGGAGGACTTTGTGCACTCGGATTCTGGGGGAAACCAACGGAAAAGAAACAAGATTTTGTTTGACTCCATGGAGGGAGGTTGTTTGTGCACTCCTGGGAATCCATGCTTGGTTTCCGTCGAATTCCATGGTATGTACAAATTTTTCTTTGAGTTTTCTCAACGTTTGAGGTTGGAAAACATTAGAAATCGAACTTTTTCGATCTACCGTCAACCATTCGCTCCACCAAAATGATTTTAACAAACAACCGAATACATTTCGATCCACCGAAATTCCTAACTTGAATGACCAGTTCAGACAATGAAATTCATTCGGTCATCGATTAACGTTCACTTAGAGGAAATCACTGAAATTCTCATTTCGGTACGTTCACTTAGAGAAAATCACTGGAATTCTCATTTCGATCAACCAAAATGAGTTCGATCATCTATTTTTGGTACCTAAACCGTCTGAAAATTATTTGTCCAAACATACACAAACAACAGAATTCAGTTAAAGAAGAACTATTTTCCATTAGATTTTGTTTTCCGTTTAACTCAAAAAAATCACTTTTCGAAACTTTTCGCACCACTAACACTCCTAAATGAGATACCATATCCAACTACAAACCCATCATCATATTCTTACAAACCAAAACATTGGAAACTAAAGAACCACAATAATCGTCACCACCACCGCAGCTCTAGCCCTGTCAAGTACATTCCCCCGCCATTGTTGCCTCCACTTACATCCGGACCTGAAGAGCCTCGGTTGGGGAATGAGAGATTGTGAGGTGCGAGGAGAGGAGACGGAAATGTGATGGGTCCGGAGGTGGAGAGCTTGATGAGAACGGTGTTGAAGTGGATGGTTGGTGGTGGGGTCGAAGAAGGTAGACATCGAGGAGAGGGTGGTCAGAATGGCATATGCGGTGGAGGTGATGTGTTTGGATTTGATTTTGAGGTTGGGGTTTGGATTTGTATTTGCGGTGGGGGTTTAGATTTTGTTTGGAGGTGGTTATGGTTTGGATTTGAAAGGAATTGGTGTTTCTTTTTTTTTTTTTTTTAATTCAGGAATTGGTGTTGGCCTGCATGTATGTGGGAGTGGGTTTAATTTTTGATTTAAGAAAGGGGAAAATATTAAAAGAGAAGAGAGATAGCATATTTATTTATTAATTAGGATTAAATTTATAAAAATATATAATTATATACACTAATTCTCCACTAAGTCTGAGACTTAATCTAACTATTTTAAGCCCCTAACATATCTATCATTCATCTTAAATTGTAAGGTAGATAAATGATATGACGGTTAAGCTATTAAAATTATCTAACTGTGTATATTAATTGTAGATTAACTGTTATTAAATCTAATAGTGAGATTATAGGGGTTTAAACAAATAAGATGAGTCCTAGACTTATTAGATCTTGACCCTAACTAAATATTAATGTTGTTAACAACTTTAATCAAAAGTTTGACGACGTCAATGAAAAATGTTAACAGAGTGACAATTTTAAAAACTTAATGACATTTGTGAACAATTAGTAATTTTTGGATGACATAGATAGAAATAGTTGTAGAGTGATTACAGAATATGAATTTTGATGTTTTAAAGTGATATTCAAACAAAAAATATTTTTCCCCAATAATTTGATCGAATGTTTGGTATTTCAGCATGGCTATGCGAAGGGACGAGGGATTTAATAATTTTTCGTGGTTCATCATGTCCAGGATTCGGAGCACTTGGATGTTTAATTCCTTTTGATTTTCTCTAATACCAATAGTTTAATAGATTAAAATATTATTCACGATCGTATCTATACTAATCTCCCACCTCCCCTCCTAATTGTCAAAATAAACTGCCCTTTCTTAAAACCCATTAAAAGACAAAAAAATAATCGGCAAATGATTATGAAACTGAATATTCCAAAAATATAGTCGAAACCGAAGCCGAAGCCGAAATATTATAATTCAATATTCCACAACCCAAAAACCGCAAAACCCCACCCATTCAAACCACCGACGCCCCGAGACTTTCAAGCGTAACCGCGAACTCCCACATCATCTCCACCCTCCAATCCCAATCCAACGGCCAGAATTCCCCCATCCCCCGCGAAACCCACGGGACCCAAACCCCACCGGGTCCCACACCGACCTATTTTAGCAACCCAAACCCCAACCTTTATATATACATCCCCTCTCCACCAACTACCCCGAGTTTTTCCCAATATCACGAATAGATCCTCGTCCTTCTCCCTTCTTCGCTCTTCCCCTTTCGCGAGCTCTCTCTTCCTCCCCAAACCCTAACCCTAACGTGGTGGATCTCGAGCTCGATCTGATTCCTCCGGCGATTGACTCCAGCGACCAGATCCGGGCCTCCGATCCCTCCGGAAGGTAATCCCTTCGCGCTTTTCGCTTTTCCCGTTCTCTTTTTCGTGGATCTGACGTGTTGGAGTGGGGATCGGTGGGTGTAGAGGCGTGATCCGTGGGATTTGGGGGAGTAGGAGTGGGATCTGCGGCTGTTTGGCCGGTTGCTTGGGCGCTATGGCTGCGGAGAGGAGCGAGAACGGAGGAGTCGAGGTGGTGGGGGATTCCAAGGGGAGGAAGGAGGTCGTGGAGGGGTTGGAGAGTTTGGATTCGGAGTGTTTGGGTGGGAATGGTGTCGAATTGTGTAATGCAAATGGTTTTGTTGACGGCGAAAAAAGCGTTCCGGATTTGAGTTCTGGAAACGGAATTGGAAACGGCGAGGATTGTTGTGGTGATCATGTGGTTTTTGAGGAGAACAACATGTCTCAAGGGGATGGAGTTGTTGTCGAGTTGGAGGCCGGAAAGGATTTGGAAGTTAAAGGTGATGTGGAAAAGATTTCTGTTTCTGTGGAAAATGGTGTGAGTTCGGATGCAATTGGTCCGTGCGAAGAGAAATGTGATGAGGAGGTGAATGATGAGTTTGTGGTTAGTTTGGAGAATGGTCATGTGCATCAAAATATGATTGCTAGTGATGCTTGTACTGAGGCGGTTGGTGGATGCAAAGAAGCGCAACGTGTGTGTGAGAGAGAGGTATCAGATGAAGTAGTGAGTCCATCTGAGGAGAACTTGGAATCAAATAAGGAGGCTTGTGGAAATGGTAAGTTGGATAAAGATGAGGGTCACAATCAAGTTGAAGATGCCGCAGCTGGTAATGGTAAGATTGGCGTCAATTTGGATGAATGCATAAAAGAATCTGATGGTAGTAAGCTAGAGGAACAACAAAAACTAGAAAGAGATGTAGAGGTGAAGATTGTATCGGAATCACTTGATGGGTCTTGTAACGGAGAGCAGAAGGTTTCAGAGGGTTGTCATGTAGAGGATCTCAGTACAAACATGATCAATGGGGTTGTCGAGAAGCAAACCCATGTTGATTCTGAGAATCAGGACAATAACAAACATCCCGATGGTGCTGTTGCAGATGCTCTGGGTTATGCGGCACCTGAACTTAAGATGCTGAATTCCGCTGAAAATATCCCCGTACAAGAAACGGCTCGTGATATCGATTTGAACCCAGAAGTTAGATGTCAAGACAAACCAGAGATAGGGAACACTGAATATGAAGAGCACTCTGAGACCCTACCAAGTTATACTGCTGATTGTGAGAAACAAGTAACAGATGTTGGTAGTGTTTCATCTGAAGGTGTGCCTGATACTGTAGCTATTGGTGAGATAAACAGCAAAGCTGATGAGGAACAACCAGAAATCGAAGCTGCACCTGGTGTTTTTGAGAACGTCCACAGTTTTTCTGCTTGTGACTTTGAAGAGATGGATTCAGAAAAAATGACCGAGCATATGTCTGATAAAGAAGCAGAAGAGAAATACTTACATACAGAAGAATTGATTAAGCGGTGGGAAGGTGGGGCTTCCGGTGATGAAGCTGAAACTATTCCAGCTGAGCATGTGATGGATGCATCTTCTCCTGACAATGATGAGAAAAAACAAGAAGATGACCAATCTAGAGTTGAAATCAGCAAAGACATTTCTGCTAATCATACCGAACTTACAAACAAGGATGATGATAAAGCTGAAGGAACCCCTGAGAATGAGGTCCTGCCATCTACTTCGCTGGATGCTAGCAGTTTATCTCCAGATGGGCCTTCTGCTGATTCGGATTCTAGACCGGGTCCTGTGTACATGATCAAGGTCCCAAGGTTTTTCAATGATGATTTGATGGCCCAGAAGGAAGATCTTGAGCTGCAAGTTGTTGAAAAAACCCGTAGCAGGGACTCTATTCAATTGGCATTACAACACAAAGTGGTAACATTTTATTCTCGGCATGATGAAGCTTGTCTTCCTAGTTTACATTTCTGGTTTTACAGCAAAGAAATTACTCACACAGTTAGTGTTCTGAACTTAATATCTGTGCCTTGTAGGCTGCACTTACTGAAATTATGCAGAAATTTGATGCTGCAAGGAAGGAAGAGAAAGCAGCTAGGGATCTTTTCAATTCTAATCGAAAAGAAATGGATACCATCCAGTCCACAATAAACAAGATGAAGGATGCGACTTCCGTAGATGAAATTGATGATAAGGTATGTCAGCATGCAACTTCCTTCTGGATTTCTAGTTTCCCTCATTTGCTGTTTACGTTGCTCTTTATTTGCAGATCAATAATCTCGAGCGCAGGATTCAACACGAAACCATTTCTCTGAAAGAAGAAAAGCAATTACTGCGTGAAATCAAATCCCTAAAGCAGAGCCGCGATCAGCTCTGTTCTAGTTTAGGTCCTCAGAGTGACGTCCTGGACGCATTTGACCAAAGAGACCAGATTGAAGAACGGTTTCAGGTATCTAGATCATTTTTTTAAGTTTGTGATTTCATGATGAAATCTGAACTTGATATGCTTATTCTATGTGTTCCATCTTTTTTTTTGCAGCACCTAAAGAAGAAATTAAATTCCCTCAAACGAGAATTGTTACATGCTGAAATGAACACCAAAAGCATTAAAAAGAAACATGATGATGAATCCCAACAGATCAGAGATCTTTATACACAGCGTAATGCTGCCAACATGCTTCGTCAAGAAACTTACTCGCATTTATGGAGTATCAAGAAAGAGTATCAAGAAAAGGTGTGTAGAATTTGCATTTACGATTTTTAGTTATTAACATAACATTTCAATTTTTTTCTTATTATTAACGTACTCTTTCAATTAATATTGACAGTTTTGCCTCTTTTTTCCCCTGTTTTTGTTGGTAACATGCCTTTTGATCATCTTAAATTCTCAACTCCTGAACTTTTATTTTTCACTATTTCACTATTTTGCCTTCCTTAAAATTTTAGCTACAGACAAAAAATTGTAATGGCCAGTGCTACGGTTGTTTTTTAAATGCTAAAATATTTCACACTTTTAATCCTGATATTGTGGTATGAGTATGACCATGCCTGACCGTGTCACTATTGTTACAATTTTTTTGTTCATGTACTGTTGACGTTCCAAACTTGTCCAGTTTAAAGTGCAAATATTAATGTATTCTATAATCAAGCACATGACACCAGTTTGATACAAGGTAATGAAATATAAAGTACAATACCGTTAATGCATTTAGGCTCTTGTGTGGTTATAAATATTTGATGCTCTATACTCGTGTGAATTCAATTATCTTTATTATTTTGCTATCTACGTTCTTTCGTGTCAAACGTCACAGCAATGTATTTGCACAGTGTCATAGCTCTTTATGGGATCATTTGTTTAAGTTAGTAATTTTTGCAATGACCACCCAATCACTTTCTGGCCATTGTCCTAGATGTCTTTTGACTCTTTTTACACCTACCGATTTAGATAATGCAGATGGTTTATTTTGCTTGGTCTGATGCGACTGGTTAATCTGACCTCATCCTGAGTATCGCGCCTGATGCATTTTTTTGTCGGGATAGATAAATAGGGCTTCTAACTTTATGTTTATTAGTTGAACATGGTTCTTACTTTTATCCTTGTGATCTTTATAGCATAAACTTCTTTATAAACATGTCTGAAATATACCAATTTTCTGTGTATTCTGCATAATGCTTTCCACTATGGTATATATATTATGATGGTATGTCTGATATATAAGTGGTAACCAACATGACTGTTATTCCTGATATATAGCTTGTACTTCGTTAACATTTCATACCATCCCACGATCTTTCCATGAATTGTCAATTCTTGTTAAAAGTTTTTACTTTATAAAACAAACATACTATATTACATTTCTTCTACTTGTTTTATAAGCTTGTTTTTCTTGCAGAATGCACATTTTTACAAATATAAAGACGACAGAAGAGCTGCGGGTAACTTCATTACTTCAGGAGGCAAAGAGACACTTCGACTCCATTGTTCTAGTCAGGTAAACTGTCATTCTTGTAGTATAAGGCGGCATGTTTAGTTTTCCTGACCTGGTGTTGACTTGATCCTCTGCTTTGCAGGTAGAGAATGTGATGTCATTGTGGAATAGTGATGTCGAGTTCCGTAATCAGTACGTAAAATTCAACATGAACAGCACAATTAGAAGATTTAAGACGTTGGATGGAAGATCACTTGGTCTGGACGAAGAACCAGCCGTGCTCCCTAGTGCGAGGACCCACAGGCAAACTGGTGCTTCTCTGCCTTCATCTAAGGGTGACATTCAACCACCTTCAGATCCAAAGCCTGAAAAGCCAAGGGATCCAGTGACAGTGACGCCTGAAAAGGTTGATGAGCTGCCTCGAAGTAAAATCCCACAGAAGAACTTGGCAAAGCAGACAAAGAAAACAGCAAAATCCAATCCTGAAGAGAAGACAGTTCCTGCAGCCTCTGCTGAAGAATTGGCCGTAAGTGCAGAAATAGAGAAGAAAAGGCGTGAGGAAGCTGAACTTGCAAAGAAGGCTAAGGAATTAGCTCAACAAGAAGTGGAGTTGAAAAGGTCAAAAGCTGATGCCGAATTGAAAGAAAAGAATCGTTTAGAACAGATTGCTAAAGCCAAGGAGGCTGAAGAGCGGAAGAAGCGGAAGGCTGAGAAGGCCAAGGCTAAAGCAGAATTCAAAGCTAAGAAAGATGCTGAAATGAAAGAGAAGGTAGCTCTCTTGTATTTATTCTGAAGCTCATATTTCAAATTTAATCTTAATCGCCCATTACAGGATCTGATTTTTTATAGTGGTTTGACTGCACAATATATTGTGGAATTGCCTTTCCATTAAACTATTCTGTATTTGTATTGTTCTCTTCAGAAAAAAGCAAAGAAAGAGAGTCGAAAGCAGAAAATGGGCCAAACGTCCAATTCCGAAAATGCAGATAACGAAGCCGAATCACTTCCACAAGCAGGAACTTCTACCCCTGAGGCCGAAATTGCTCAGGAATCAGAGATCCAGACTCCCATCCCTTCTAAGAGGCATCCGAGGACTCTAGCAGCATCGAAGAAAATAAAGCCTAAAGCTCTTCCTTTACCTCTTCGCAACCGAGGCAGGAGAAAGATGCCGACATGGATGTGGGTTTTCGTTGTAGTTGCGGTGGTTGTCGCAGTGTTCTTGCTCGGCAACTACGTCACCTTCTCCAATCTTCTGCGAAATTTTGGATTCTGAGAACAAAATGCACAGCAGCACATTTATTCTAGTGATCTAGACGACATATACAGTTTTCTTTTTTCATTGGGTGAGTATTTGTTTATTCGTTTTGTTTTTATTTATATCTTCTTGTCCCGTAACTCTTCTCTATAGTTTTCTTTAGTATGCCTCCCGACAGGTTGAGATATATTAAGGCTTGATTTTTTGTTTATTTTTTATGTGAACTCATAGCGATAACAATAAAGACTAGAAGTATTACTTTTCCCTTGTTCTACCTAATTCTATTAATCTCATATGTTAATTCTATTATAACGGTGGATGTTTCATACATTAATAATGGAAAATTTGCTTCTTATATAGTATCGTGGGGAGTAAAAAGCAATTGACTTCCACTAATTGATGTTCGCAATTTAATTAACATCAAAGAATAAATAACTTCGCATTTTTACCATACCACCAAATTAATCACTTAAAGCATAAAAAATGTAGATTAACTATCATAACAAATAAGTAAATCAATGATAAATTACTTATATCTATATTGCTCTATGAATATATGATGTACTTTTTGTAAAATACAAAATCCATCAAAAATAATTGTCCGAAACTCGCAAAGGAAATTGAAAAATAAATTGCCTCAAATTAGAGTATCCTGTTCATATTAACAATATTTATTATGTCAACATTTGGATACTACCTAACTTATTCATCTTATTACGTATGAAACTTATGTATAAAAGTCGTTATCCATTCCTTTTGATTCAGTTAACTCGGCATATCTATTATATAGAATACAAAATTATTATTTTTTGTATCAAATACTTGTTGAAGTTGATGTCTGCACTCGTCGTTTTTATTACAAAACTTATAATGAAAATAAATATCATGTTGTAATAAAATTAATCAACAAATTAAAAAATCTTCTAATAACAGATGTATACAAAGTAAACAAAATAATCAAAACATATATGAACAAATAGTAACAAGTAACAACCATTGTAAACTAAAAGAAACAAATACATTTTCATGGTAACAAATCTTGATATATTGCAACGTTGGAGCCACCAATGTCATTTGATATTATTTTTTTGTATCATGCAAACATCGCCGTTAGTATTAAATTTCGTAGAGTTGATTCTAGAGAATCTGTCATGAAAGAATCAAATTTTGTCACCCACACTTTCAAATACAAGTTAATTCTCCAGAAGTGATTTTATGCCATTCATTCATTTTCTCACATCTCTCCAAGAATCCATTTTTTGGGTGCTTTTATGGTTTTTTCATGGATTGTTGATATCAGATTACTATATTACCCACATTGATTGTATTATTTATGAAACAAAAACTACCAGTTTGGTACTACCCTAAAACAAAAATTAATTAGAAATTATGTTTAATGTTATTTTGTATGTTTCAAGTACATAACTTTAAGTTGGCAACAACAATAATTTTACTACTTGACATGCTTATAATCACAACAAATTCCAACTTCATATGTAAACCAAGCTCACTTCAAAGTACAACGTATCATGCAAATTTTAACCTACACGTTCTACTGCAAATTACAAAGGATAGGAACTTTATTGGATTATTCCATTACATTGATTTTTGTTTCACACTCTCAAGGGTGTTTAAGTCATTTTAACAAATGTGAGAATCAAAGTAACCAGACATGTTACACGAAGAATCAACTTCACATGAATAATCAGATTCTTAAGATTTTGTGCAAGAACCGATTTCGAAAGAATGAATCTAACTCTCAGAAGATAATTGTTTAACGTGGGTTTTTTGTTCTTTTATTTTGATTTGGTGTTGCAAATACCTCTTGAAAATTCACTTTAGAATTCCTCCCTTACAACTTCTTATAATAGAATACCTCGTTTAAGTCATGTCGTTGCGTCGTTCATTAGAATTGCAGAAAATAAATATAATGAAAACATGCAGAATGGAATTTAAAGACGCTCAATGGGAAATTTCATTGAAATAACTTGGAACGGGCCTGTATGGAACTTCCACTCCGCATTTAGGTAGTTTTAACCCATTTTGGGGGAATTAATATAGTATTTAGGTAGTTTTAACCCATTTTGGGGACCATTTCGGAGAATTAATATGGAGTTTAGATAATTTTAACCCATTTGGAGAAATTAATATGGTATTTAGGTAGTTTTAACCTATTTTGGGGAATTAATATGGCTTGTTTTATATCTAGATATTAGTTATTTAAACTTATAGTTATTGGGATTTTATTCTTTTATTGTGAAAGATCGTCACAACATGATTAGTTTAACCTCCCAAGCAAGGTGGTGTTTTATATGTATATTTGTTTTCATATGAGATTTTTATTCCTTTATTTATTGAGAGGAACCTTCGGATTATAGTAATTTATTCCTTTATTTATTGAAACTGATCATCTTATCAGTGGTAGTTTATACTCTCACCAAAGTATGGATATATGTTTAGGTATATACATATGCATGACCCAATATCACGTGTTTGACAATTTATTCCTTTATTTATTGAAAGGGATTGTCTTATCATAGCAGTTTATATTACCGAAGTATAAATATTGTTTAAGTATATACATATATTTGACCCAATGCCATGTGAGATTCGACAATTTATTCCTTTATTTATTGAAATTGATTGTCTTATCATGGTAGTTTATATATACTCTTACCGGAGTATAAATATATGTTGCTACCGACGATTCTATTTTATTACTATATTTATCTGTCGGATTTTGATTAGTTTAGCCCCATGACAAGGCAGATTTTGTGTATATATATTTATGAATAGTATTGGACCATTTATTTTCTCATAATATATTAGAGAAGGCCAAAATTGGTAAGTTTAGCCTAACCTGGAGGAATTTTTATGTATATATCTTTGGTTTAGTTTGACGGTTTTTGTGGTCGAGTTTTAATTAGTTTAGTCTCGTAACATGAAAATATTTGTATTTAACGATTTTCTTTCTTATGATTGTCAAGTATAGCCAGTTTAGCTTCATGACAAGGAGGAATTCCTATAGCGGCGATTTTTGATTCCCATATCACGAGAGATTACTACGATCTTAGTTAGTTTAACCTCATAATATGGATGAATTTTTTATAACATGTTTACGACGATTCTTATATTGGAATATCGTCCAATAGTTAGTTTAGTCTCATAACTAAAAGAATTTATGATTTTGCTTATTCGTCTAGTCTGATTAAATGAAGACTTCATTGTTTGTAAGAGAGAGAGAAACCAATGTCAAGTTTGACGTGCATCCTCACCTACGATTAACGTAGTCCGTATTTTAATTCCGATTACTCTAATAACCAGAAAGAGGGAACCCAAAATCTAGCTTGATGTGCATCTTTTTATATACTAGAAGTTGTCTTTATAAATATTATTATTGTTTGTTAAATATGTATATTTCCAATTCTAATGTTGATTGACTTAATTTATGATTACGAAGAGTTGGTTTGTATAAGATATGTACTTGATAATCTAAGTCGTGAGTAATTATGGGCTTTTCCTGTTATAATTAGACTGATTAGATTTTTTGTTATTAATGTTTGGACTGACTTGTTATGTCATCAATTACTTAAGTTATTTCTATTTCTTCAGCTCATGTGTTTCTACCTCCTCCTACTTGAATATTCGTCCGAATATGAACTTTTAAAGAATCTTTTGCAAGATTCCCAATTTGCATGTCTGCACTTACGTGAAGTATATTGAATTAACGTTTGTTTTTTTTTAAAATTTATTCTTCCCTTGATTAAAAAGAATTTGCATATTTTATGATTAAAAGTAGTATTACAAAAGCATTATTTTATTTCGTTGGCATTTGATATTTGGAGAGTTGCTGGGTGTATATGAATATATCTTTGTCCGTTATAATCAGATCGTGTATTACACAGATTTCCATCCATTATCACGTTTGGTTCGTATCAAACCAAACATATATATTACTTCTTGGCAGGCCACGTAGCATCATTAAATCTCCCGATAAACATATATATATATATATATATTCCTTAATATAAGTTAAGATTTTTTTTCCGGGATAATCTCGAATCATTTTGGTAGCCTTACGGAGTCGTTTATTTCGCGCGATATTAACAGTCGATTTTGTCGACAAGTAAGAGGAGAGGTGTGGATCGATCCAGCTATATAGCCTATGCATGATAGCCCAAACCAATCGTTTCAAGTCAACGAACAACTCGATACGGAACATGCCCTATACGACATGCATCCCGGACCCTGCGTAAAAAATTACATATAGCATAATTTATTTTTAAAATAAATGACATTTAAATAAACCACAAGAATACAAGATAACATGCATGTCTAAAATAAATATAAAAATCATAAATAATCTTAATCATATAAGGTAGGATTGATGTAGATGTGTTATGTATACTAGGTTTAAAGTCTTAGTATTAAAATCTTAATTATATATTTACAACATGAGGAGGGATCCATCACCCTTAAATTTCGTTGACATACGGTTACATTTGTTAATAAAATCAAATATGAACTCCAAATTGAAAATCCAAACGGTAGATCTTCATCAACAACATATGTAGAATAAGAATATCGAAAATCAGTAAATTTGGTATTCAATTCAAATGAGGTCTAGAATTTGTGTTTTTTGGCGAATGTAGTGCGTTCATTTTTACATCTTTAGATATAACGTAAAACATATTTTAAATTTTATGATTTTCGATATCATTAATCTACATATGTTATAGATCAGGATCTACAGTTTGAATTTTCAATTTGAAATTCATATTTGATTTTATTAACAAGCGCAACCACGTGTCAACGAAATCTAAAGTTAGTGGATCCCTCCTCATATAGATTAAACAATTAATATTTTACGTGGGTTAAGTATGTCAGGTTGGGAAACAACCGCAATCGACCTATTTATTAAGTAGGTTGTCAGGTTGGTGAGTTAAGATTTTTTGACCGCAAACCGCACTAGGCGGAGTGGAAGGCTAAACCTACCACATTTACAACCCGATAATTTTAATTCTGGGATCTCCTTAAGGTTTTTACAAGTTATAATTTTTATTGATTTGGGATTTTTTTCAGTTCAAACTTTCTATTTATGTCAAATTACCAGACGTTTTAAATTTTATATTTTGAGAATTATAAGATGTTTTGGAGAGATGTAAACAAAGATTTGTGTTTCTCTCATCAAACATGTTCGTTATGTTTCCAGCACTTTATGCTATCAATGTTTTTCTTTAGTTGGTTATTAGTGAAAATAATTTCGATACGGGGTGATGACAATTTATAGTTTGGAACCATTTGATATAATTGCTGACATTGTGATTTATATAAGTTTGAGACTTTTCCAATATTCACAGAAAGTTCATATTTGTATCCGTTTTCTCCAGGATGGTTATATCATTCTTCATGTCTGGACAAATACGTATAACAATACGACATGAATACCGATTTTCATTTTTTTGTGGATTTAGATACAAATACAAAACTCTGAATTTTGATGGATTCTGATATGCATATTTTGGACGGATACAGATATGGATGTTTGCAAGATTTATATTTTTTTTTCTTATATATGTTAAAATTAGTAATATATTCATGATTTTTTTTTACTTTTACTTAAAATTTTCTAGTACATAAGAAATTTATTACACTTTAAAGCAAATGTAGTAGTATATAATTTTAATTGGTAAAAATTTATGTGAACTACTTTTCCGTATCCGTATCTGTTTTTTAAGGATATAAATTTGTTGTTTTTGTATATCTGATCCGTATCTAATATGTTTGCACCCCTACTTGTTATAAGTCCATATCCAATGAATTTCTTGTAAACCAAGTATTGTAAACACGTGTATAAGTACCGTAGTATCTCTCTCATTTGTATCAATGAGAAGAGATTCATTATTCTATTTTGTCCTGATTTATTCTAATATTTTCTAACTGTACTGGATGCATTTTTTAGCTATTCCTTGCCCGTCAATGCTTCGCATTAGCTTTTGACGAACGGAAGTGGTGAAAAACTAGCATAACCTACACACATCAATATAGTCTTTTCCAAAGACCTTGAAGGTTTATGCATGTATCCATAAATGCTAAGCTGCTAACTCTTCTTGTGAGATCCTAATCCTAATATTGCCTTAATGATGTTTTAGGTGGTGATTAGGAGGAGATGGATTGGAGGGCTGAGATGGAGTGTGGATGGATGAGAGGTTGAGATGGATGGTTGAGATGGAGAGGAGTTGGATGGATGGTGAGGATTGAAGGAGTGGAAGATATTTAGGGGCGAGTCTCTCTCTCTCTCTCACGTTTCCCTCACTTTCTCTCACACTCTCTCTCTCTCCTTCAGTGGCTGAGCTCCGGCGTGGAGGTTGTGCTCCGGCGAGCGGAGGTGGTTGTCGGGTGTTGGTGGCTTGAGGTGAGTTGTTGGTTCTTAACCCTTTCCGCACGTTTTGGTTCTCTCTCTCAACAACACTCGTGTGTTGTGGTCGTGGTTGGTTGGTGGAGGTTGACAGAGGCGGAATTGTGAGTGTGGATCGTCGAGGAGGTGTGGATCGTGGTTTAGTCGCAAGGATCGTCGACGGATCGTGATTTTGGGAGGCGTGCTCGTGGAGGAGGTGTCGTGGTTCTTCAAAGGTTTCTTCAAACCTTCCGGTATGTGAACTCGCTCACTTAAGTAGTGTGAGTATTTGGAAGTCGACGGTAGGCCTTTCGGCTTGTCGCAAGTAAACGTGCAGCAGATTTTACTGCCTGATCGGTCGACCAGTTGGTGCAAACGGTCGACCGTTCGTATTGAGATTTCGGGTTCTGCCTCACATCGGTCGAACAATGCCCTTGGGGTGGTCGACCGATCGTGCTTAGGAGGCAAGCCTGGTGGTTTTCGGTCGAACGGGGACCCTTTGCCGTTCGATCGTGTGCACTGTCATGGGTCAGGTAGGGCATTGACCATCTAAACGGTCGACCGCCTGTATGACTTCGTCTGATTGTGACTTAAGTTGGAATAGTGGTCGGTTCGACCGATCCAAGAGTCCCGGTCGACCGAATCTCACTAAAACAGGGCAATTGCCTCGACCGACACTCCATCGGTCGAACAATTCCCACCAACATCACACGTTCGGTCGAACCAAAGTCAGGGATCGGTCGACCGTTTAGAAGGTCACCTCCCAGGTTCAACGAACATAACGACCAATCGGTCGAATGACAAATGAGACCCGTTCGACCGAAACACACCAGTGAAATCCACCAACGCTCAACATCAACACCTGTCGAACCCCCGAGCACTCTTAGTCGACCGATTTCCACCAGTTAAATCCACAATGCGTCCAAACAACACCGATCGACTGAACCACCATCGGTCGAACCCAACCACTATTCAACTTAAGTCATCGGTCATACGAGTCAAACAGACGGTCGACCGTTTGGATGATCAACGCCCCAACCGACCTACAACAGTGCACATAGTTGAACGACAAAGGGACCTCGTTCGACCGAAACCAACCAGGCTTGCCTCAAATGCACAATCGTTTGACCGCCCAAGGGCATCGTTCGACCGGTGTGAGGCAGAAACCCGAATTCTCAATAGGAACGGTCGACCGTTTGCACCAACCGGTCAACCGATCCAGCAGATTTAAAATTTACTGCACGTTTGCTTGCGACGAGCCTTTCGGCGTACCATCGACTTCCAAATACTCACACAACAAAAGTGAGCTACGACTACAACTTTGACATACCGTGAAGGTTTGAAGAAACCTTCGATGAACCTCGACAACGCTTCCTCGAGCACTTCTCCCAAAATCACGATCCACTGACGAATGTCTCGCTCAGTCAACAATCACCTCCTCCTCGACAATCACAAGCACACCTTCACCCTCGACAATCACCTTGCCACCCCAAACACCGAGAGAGAGAGAGACTTGAGAGAGAGTGAGAGAGAGAGAGAGAGAAAGCTCCACCTATTTACCATTCATCAATTCATTTCAACCGTCCATCCACTCTCCATCTTAGCCGTCCAAACTCATCACCTCCTAAACAACACCTATATAACAATTAAAACCAAATTAGGATTAGGATCTCAGATAATAAGTGGAGCATAACCTAATGCCAAATGGAACAATAACTCTAGGACCTAATTAAGATGATGTAATAAAGAAGACCTAAGGACTCCGGTAATACAAAGTAAGGTGTGACCTCACTGGGCAGAGATTAAGTCTACTCGATCATCACATTTAATGATAATATTCGAATAGTTCTCATCCTATGAGTTATGATCTTGTGGACAAATGTCATTTTTATTATTTTGAGAAGTAAAAAAATTGGGTAATTTTTTGTGTTGTGCATGTCATTGGATAGATGAGGTTGTTATATATATGATCTTCGTCATCGGATTAAAGTGATGGTTGGGAGTGGGTGAGTACGGATTTGTATGATCTAATTCCATCATCAGATTGAGTTTAATAGTTTTTTTTTGGAAGGCATATAAGTGCGATTAGATTAAATGATCCAGATTGGGTTTGATAGTTGGATAAAACTTGAGTACGATTAGGGTCGGAACGGAAAATCAGTCCGATTATATATGGTCTGGTCCTTGGACCTTGAAATTTTACAAATTCGAGCAGGTCCGGTCCGAACCTAGATTGGAGTCTTGGAGATTTGCAACCGAATACGCACACAATAAATATACATTCATATTATTCTAATTCCTCTTATGAAATAGTCTTTAAGGTGAATTTTTTTTGGCATTGAAATAGTCTTATGGTAAAAATGAGACAACGAGTAATGAATTTTGGATTTTCCAATGGATAATGGGGAGGATAATTGGACTCAATTGTGAGATTTGCATTTCGGAGGGGATTTTTTGGTAGAAATTCAATTGCTGATGTATATTTTTGGTGTGAAATTTCTTTGGCAGAAGCCGAAAATTTTCAGTCGTTGGTTTTACCTTTTGCCTAAAAATTTAATAAATGAAGATAAAAATAAAATTCGGATCATGTCGGTTCGTTTTTGAACCAGATTTTCATGCATCGTCCAAACCGCAAACTTCTCACGCTTAACAACAATTCTAAGTAAAAATACACTACAAATTAACCGTACTGCGACCACAAAAACCTTCTTAATTTGATGAAAAATTATACGTTTGGGGTTTGACAAACACATCCACACAGACCCTTATTAGGTTTGGTTTGGAACGTGGATTTCATTCGATCTGACCTTAAAAACGTGTGCAAATAGGGGGCAAAAATCAACCCAAGAGTTGAAATTGAAGGTGGAAAAATTTAAATGGATATTGGGGAGACTGCCCAATCATTTTGTGTTGAATTCCCATGGTAGAATGAATGGGGTTCAAGTTGTGCAAATGGATTTGGTCGATGGATTATATTAGACTGTCAAGTTAGGTTAAATCTCGTGAAGATTCAAGTCTTTGGCTCTTTGCAAAGCGTTGGAACCGGGAAGGACTTTCTTGGTGAAATTCAATTGGAACCCTCAAGATCGGTGAAATTCAATTGGAACCCTCAGAAACGTCGCAGGTTGATGAGTTGATCTTATATGAGTTTTGATTATTTAGGGTTCTTTGGTCATAAATGTTTTGTCGGGTGATAACATATATTACTGTGTATGCCCCCACTTTGTGCATTATAAAAAAAGGACATTCTTATACAATGTGTATTTTTGTCTTTCTTGTATGACTTACACGGGCGTAGTAATTGGTTGGGTGTATTGGCCGAATCTTTTTGAACTGTTGTGTAAAACTACTTAAATCATCCCAACAGATTATCATTTTGCCCTTCTACCCTTTCTACTTATATAACTCTTCATTTCACTCTTTTAATACAACTTTCTCTTCATACAACTCTTCTATTCACCAGATATAATGTCTAGGAGGCTAGGAAAAGAACCAGCGGATCCAGGTGCTTCGCCAGATATTTTCGTGGTGTTAGTAGTAAGAATGTGAGTAAAACTGAGTCTAACACCTTATTTAAAGACACATGACGAAATGGGTATTAATTGATTTGTTAAGGCCAAAAATGTCATTTTTGGGACGATTTAAGTAGTTTTTCAGCGACAAGCGGTCGTTCCCAAATCTTTTGGTGTAATAAGTTATTCTTCATTTCACTTATAATTGATGGTAAATTGCAGTTTTTTTGGTACTTACTCGTGCACTTTGCACTCATGTCTGTCGAAAAAATTAGTACTTACACCCACTTATTTTGTGATTTTGGGAACTTGTCTCGCTGTAACAACTTTCGTCAAATATTTGGACGATAATACCCTACACCTTTCTTACACGAGGCCATATTTCTTCTTCCCCTTATTCTACTTTTTGTCCAATTTGCAATCCAGCAACTAATTTGAATGAGTACTCATGTTATAAAAAGAGAACTACTAAACGTCACCCCAAAATTACTTAAATCGCCCCTTGAAATTACCAAATTGCCCTTAACAATATATTTAATACCCATATCGTCCTGTGTCTTTAAACAAGGTTATTGACTCAGTTTTACTAACATTCCTAGTACCAACACCATGAAAATGTCTGGCGAAACACCTAGATCAGGAGAAGTAACGGAGGCGGATTTTTTTATGACACGGGCGTCTAGCTAAGACGCCTGTACCATCGTGGAGGCGTCTGGCTAAGACGCCTCCACCATCGTTGAGGCGTCTAGCTAAGACGCCTCCACCATCGTTGAGGCGTCTTAGCCAGACGCCTCCACGATGGTACAGGCGTCTTAGCCAGACGTCCCGTTTTTTTTTTAATTTTTTTTGTCAAATTAAAATTATACTGTGTGTTATCTCAAATTATTTGACGTTTCTTTGCAAGTTTTCGGTGGTAACCGGTCGGATTACAATGTGTTTTTTGCAAGTGATGAAGATTCAAAAAAATTCCAGATCCAACATTTTTTAAGATCCAAAATCCCCCGGTGATAAAACATCATGACTTACAAATACCACCTCGACAGGTAGTTCGGGGGTCTCGCTCAAAGTGGCGGGGGTGGCAAGGGGGCAGCGCCCCCTGGAAATTTTTTGGATTTTGAAATTGTTGGATCTGGAATTTTTTGAATTTTCGGTGTACCGAAGGGGTATTGGTCATCCGAATATAGTAATTATTAACTTATTAATTAATTAATTTAACAATTATCTAAATTTATAATCAATTATCTTTTTAAAAAAATAATAAAAAATTACAGGCGTCCGAAGGAGCCGCCCCCACGTAGGAGGGGGCGTCTGGGTAAGACGCCTACCCCATGGGGGAGGCGTCTTACACAGACGCCTGTCCCATGGGCGGGGCGTCTGGGTAAAACGCCTCCCCTATGGGGGAGGCGTCTTACCCAGACGCCCCCTACTACGTGGGGGCGGCTCTTTCGGACGCCCGTAATTTTTTATTATTTTTTATTATTTTTTTTATTAAAAAGATGTTAGATATTTTACCAGATTCGAGTACACTGGGGCGTCCGTTGGCTCATTACTGACCTCCAAAATATTATTTTTTATGATTATAAGAGAAAGATGAAGAGAGATGTGTGATAGGAGGGTAAAATGTCGCGTTATAGCAGTAGAAATGAGAGAATGGCGAAATGGTAATTTCAATGGGCGATTTAAGTAATTTTGGGACGATGTTTAACAATTCAGTATAAAAATGAATGACAGTTTCGTTCAAAAAATTGTGATAAAGGTGGTAATTCTCTAAAATAAGAAAGCTGTAGGTTGGAAGTGTTTATTTCCAAAATAACGGTGCAAAGTGCACCAAATTTTTAGACTGAAGGGCAAGAATGCAAAGTACAATTTACCCTATAACTTATACCTTTTATGAGTTTATCAAACATTACTGTCAAAAAACTTAAAGTTTTGATTATAAATTTGGTAAAATTGGATGGGTCAGAAGTAGGTTATAAACCGTTAAATGGTCAAACCAAACACTGCTCCTTTGTGTAAACAATTAAAAGATTCGGTCTGAAACGTAATTGACTAATTGACCGGAACATTACTCATTGTCTCATTTACTCGACCACAATTGTCACCAAACAAGAAGGACGTGTAACTTTATTGAGACATTAACATTATGGCCGCTTCCTCTTTCATCAATTATTACAATATTTATCTTGCATCTACAAATATTTTATCCGATGTATGTGCATAAAGGACAAGTTTCCGACCGGGAAAGATGGGAGCATATGTATTGTTGAACGGCTTCATACTGAAATTATTAAATCACACGTAGGTTAACTATAACACTCTCGCCAACATGGGTCGGGTTTAGTCTAATGAAAAAACGGGAATCTGAAAACTTAATTATTATGCTTCAAAGCCTTTCAAGTTTTGATGTTACTACTTTTAACACCTAACACATACCTATGTATACAAGGTTGTTAATTTTAAAGTAAGGTGGAGTGCAAAACAAAATATATTGTGTTTATCAAATAATGTAGAAGAAACAAAACTTTAGAAAAACTCATAACAACATATCCTAAGGGTTCAATATGTTATTTAAGATTAAGAAACGGACTGACTATGTTATAATGGTCTTATCTAATTAATTAGAATGGAATTGACTTTAGAGGAGAAATAAAACTTAAATTGTTATGCTTGTATCGTAAAACTACTTGAATAAACATGTGATTTGCATGGAGTAATCTAAGGTTGTAAACGAACTGAGTTTGAGTGAGAAAGACTTGATCGAATTCGGATTGTTTATTTTTTTGCTTGCTCGTCGCTCGCTCGACACTCGGTTTGAGCCCCAAAATCGTGCCCATGTTCAACTCATTACTTGCTCGCGAGCCGCTCGACTCAGCTCGTTTGCTCGTGAGTTTGTTCGGCTTGTCAGTAGCATGATTTTTTTTCTTTACTAATTTTACTTTAAATATAAAAAATTTAAACTCATTACTCATCAAATTAACCAACAGGTTAAAACACTTATATTTGTAAATATGTATATTTTTAATGTAAATGTCATGTATGTATAATGATGTATGCTCGTACGATTATATACGGGCAACCGAGTCGAGCGTGTTGAAATAAACGAAGATCCTCCTCAGATCTCAGCTCAGGCTCAACTAGCATCCTTGCCATCATCGCCTCAATCCAAGGAGAAATCTGCCCGTTGTTAAACCCACAAAGGAAATCACTAATGCCAAACATCAATTCCGCAATACTTGCCAATCAAGCATAATAGGAAACATTGTAACGATCCTCTCAAGGATCTCATATATATATATAATCCATCTGTAATTCAAACAAACAATAATATATACAAAAACATACCCTATTAATATTAAAACCGTGATATTTTCTAAAACGTTCAATATTAATCAAAGTAGTCATACATTTTACCTTAATTCAATATTTGGTACTAGAGAGCACGTACTGCAAGTGTTGCAAGTGTCGGTTGAACACATGATGTGTTTAAAACACATCATGTGTATTTTAAATTTACATCATGAATGTGAACTTAAACTCAAAACACATCACTTCTATTTAGTAAACGTACATATCATACGTTTGGTAAATTTTTATACCATGGTATGTGCGTGAAAATCGGAAAAAATTATAATATGCGCCACTGAAAAATTAACAAGATATACCCACAAAACTAGCAATGGGTTTTCAAGTAATTTTCTTTTACGCGAGAAAAAATATTTCCAACTGTGGTAGAATATAATAGTATCCTATATGTCTACGTATCTATTGTATCATATATGTCTACGTATCTATTGTACGTCTTACAGTTTACAAATGAAGAATTTATTGTTGAATGTTGAACTTCACGTGGAAGCTGAAATGATAGATCACAAAACGATTGTAATAACTCGTTTTGAATAGTTTTGATTGATTATAATTAGCATGGAAGATAGAAGACTCAATGTCATCGTAATGTAGAGGAAGTCTAAAAGTCCTTGTAGTATTATAAATAACACACAAGTCAAGTGTGTTAGGTGTGCAAGAAACAATAGAGAAAAATGTGTTGTAGTTTGTTAAAGTTAGATAAAAAACAATTTTCAGCATCTCCCCTCTTGTTGATCTATTATTCTTCTCTACCACTCCCAACACCAAATAAATATACGAGCAACGTATATTTCCAACAATATGGTATCAGAGTCTCGTTGGCATTGTAAAGAACGATCACCCCAAATTAAATCTAATCAAATTAGTCTAATCTCTACTAACCATGCAGTGAAAACGAATTTAAACAAGTAGAGAAAAGATAAGCAAACCACAAGAACACAAAGAGTTTTTATAGAGGTTTGACTTCCCGCCTACTTCCTCTCTTGCAAGCTCCGCTCGACTCCACAAGTTCCGCTCACGACTTCACTATCCACTCCCCTTTCTGGGCCAGGAGAGAAAGCCTTTACACAACAAGCCTCTCGAACAACCCTCGCTAGCTTGGATTCCTCTTCTCATAATCCGAAAAGGAACACTTCATGCTTTCACCGAAATCTTTGTTTTTTTGATGAACAAATGGTTGAGTGGATCACAACACTCTCGTTGGCATATGAATTTGATCAAAGATGTGGAAGTATAAGACTTAGTGTGTAGGATTTGAGGCTTTGAGGATTGTGAGACTTCTCTCTAGTGTATTGAGCAAATAGAAGTGTGAGAGATGGGTAAACAAGGTGTATGGACATCTATTTATAAGCTCCTAGAGAGATATAACCGTTGGGGAAGAATATGATAAGTTGAGTGTAAGATACACAAATCAGAAATGAAGTACTGCAATTCTGTCTCAACCGGTCGACCGGTACAAGAGGAACGGTCGACCGTTTCCATGAAATATAGGAAACGTTCGAACCAACAAGCCATCGATCGAACCAAAACGGTTATTACTTAAGTGAATTGTCGAACTAAATTGTTGGGTCGGTCGACCGTTCAGGGGTTTTTATTTAGGGTATGAGTAATGAGTTGAACGAAAGGTGCTTCGACCGAAAACAAGATGTTTTAGGCACAAGAAAAGTTTTCAACCGGTCGACCGGTCTAAGGTCAACGTGTAAAAATCGATGACCTCTAATAATCTAATCAAATCAACTTAATCTCTACTTGATTAAATCAATAGATGTAGCGGAAACAATAAACAAACAAGTGAGAATAGATAATGCAAACCACAAGACACGAGAGATTTTACACGAGAGATAATGCAAACCACAATCTCACTTTTTTGATGATGACAACTTATATCTTAATGCTTGAAATTTTAAAATGTAAATTATGCGTATAAGATGCTCCTCTTAACGATGTGCATAGTTTTTGTTCAATTAATTTCAATTTCAAGTTTCCTCTCCCCATTTGACATCAATCAAAATTTAAACGATATGAACATGTGATGTCTAGTTTCTTCTCCCCATATCTAATGTAATGAACTTGCTCCCCCTTAATTTTGCAATTAATTATTTTATGTAAATGATATTCATTAACCACCCTATCTTATAGCTCTCCCTATCAATATGAATGAGTTTAACAATTAAGCTCAATTTGTTTTATGTCTTCTTCCATTTTTAACATCAATAAAATATGGATATCTAGGCATGAGATGTTTTTCTCCACTTAATGAGATGCAATTGTTATGAAGCTAGAAGTATAACAATTAAGCATTTATAATCCTATTTGAAGCAATTCTATATGCTTAGGAGGATTAAATGCTTTGGGTTTTCACCAAAATCTTTACTGTTTGACAAACAAATAGTTGAGTGGATCACAACACGCTCTAACTTGAGCACACTTTGAGTATGATATAGATTTGATCAAAGCTGTAGAAGTATAGGACTTGGAGTGTATGATTTGGGGCTTTGAGGATTGATAGCTTCTCGTAGATGTATAAGACAATTAGAAGTGTAAGAGTTGTGTAAATAAGGTTGGAATACATATATTTATAAGCTCCTAATGTTTTATAGCCGTTGGGGATGAGTTGATTGATTTGTGTGAAAAATACACAAAACATAAATGAAGTTCTACAATTCTGTCCCCGAACGGTCGACCGTTTCCTTACGTGTAAGGAATCGTTCGAGCCATAATAAACTTTGGTCGAACCAAGTTGGTTTATCACTTAAGTTATCAGTCGACCGAAAGTCGGGCGGTCGACCAAAACCAGGGTTTTAGTGGGGTTGAAGGATATATCGGTCAACCACAAAAGAAAGGTCCGGTCGACCAAAATTATCAGGCACTTGGGGTGTTTTGAAACATCATGATTCGGTCGACCATTTCTAGGTCCACAGTCAACCGGTGGTTAATTGTATTTTGGGGGGTAAGATGAAAAATACAAATACGACCATTGTAGAAAACGACAAGGTAACAATCGTCTGGAAAATACGGTGATTTGACAACTGAAATGTCAAAAACGGTCGACCGAACCAAGGCTAAATAATGCACAGGTCAATCCTGTCGACCGGAACAAGATCGGTCGATTGTCTGGGTCCAGACAAATCTTATAGGCTTGGTTGTCTATTCAAGTCAATTTGATATGGAGATTTGTATGTGACTTCTATAGGTTTCATAGAGTCTATGTGAATGGATTTTTAACTCATGTATGCTCAAGTTTACATAAAGTCCTAAGACTCAAAGCAAAGGCAAAAATACATGTCTTCAATAAGCTTGATTACATGTCTTGACTTCAATTTCATTCTTCCTTGAGTCTTGATCAACTGTAGATGTTAACACAATACAATATATGTTCTATGCATTATGTGTGTTACACTACATTTGATTGCAATTAAGATTATGTTGATTAAATCATCAAAACAAGGATTAAGGCCAAAAAGCAACACAACGTTCGACCGATGGCCAATTATATTCTAGGGGTTAGGTAAATATATACGAATACGACTGTTATAGAATACTACAAGGTTAACGGTTATCCAAACAATATGGGAAGAGTCAACCGAAACGACAACGGCTGTAGACCGATGGAACCTGGAAAATACACTTGAAACGTCTGTTATAATCGGTCGAACAGAGAACTCGTTCGGTCGACTGCTTGGCACAGGAAATCAGGGTTTGGTTTTAAGTGATTTTCTGGCTAATGTTTGAGTGATCTATTGAAGTCCAATTGATGTGAAAATTTGTGTGTGACTTATACAAGGAACCTAGTGAGTATGTGTGTAAATTTTGACTCTTGTATGCTCAAGCTTACATAAGCACCTAAGACTCAAAATAAAGGCAAATTACATGTCTTCAAAAGCTTGATTACATGACTTGACTTCAATTACATTCTTCCTTAAGTCTTGATCACCTGTAGATGTTAGCACAATATAATATATCTTCTACGCATGATGTGTGCTACACTACAATTGATTGTGATTAAGATTATGTTGATTAAATCATCAAAACACGGATTAAGGCCAAAAAGGCCAACATACATGACGAGCTCGAGTATGACCCTGTTCAGTCAAGTTATGTTGCTCGCCTGTCGAAATCCAATTATGACAATTGGAGTATTCAAATGTGTGCACTGTTGGGTGCACAAGATTCATGAGAGTTGGTCGAGAACGACATCAATGAGGAGTCAGAAGCCATGAACGCCAACCAAAGGAAGGTGGTGAAAGAGATGCGCAAAAGAGATCAAGGTGCAATGTTTCTTCTCTTTCAAGCGGTCGATGAGGCCGACTTTGAGAAGGTCGCGGGGGCAAAGACGTCTATCGAAGTGTGAGAAATTCTTGAGAAGGGATATAAGGGTGCTGATCGTGTGAGGCAAGAGCACCTCCAAGCGCTTCGAGGCGAGTTCGAAGCATTGAAAATGAAGGAGTCGGAAGGAGTAGCCAACTATATCACAAGAGTGCGCATGGTTGAAAACCAAGAAAAGAAATGGAGAGGAGTTGAATGAAGGGAGAGTGGTGGAGAAGATCTTGCATTCTCTCACCGAATGCTTTGAGAATGTGGTGTGTGCCATTGAGGAATTGAAGAACCTCAAGGAGATGACGATCGGCGATCTTGCTAGCTCGTTGGAGGCACACAAGCAAAGGAAGAAGAAGCAAGATGTCTTGTAGGAGGCGTTGTAAGCGAAGATGTCGCTTAAGGAGGAGAATCCTCGCAACGTAAATCGTGGAAAAGCTCGTGACTATGGAGGTCATCCAAATAAGAAGGTTGGCGAGTGCTTCAAGTGTGGGAAGCATGGTCATTTTGTGAACGAGTGCCGATCGCAAAAGAAGATGGAGGAGAGCTCCAACTGTGGTCATAGAGGCCGAACATCCAAGGATCATGTTGAATACTTCAATTGTGGGAAGCGTGGACACTTTGCTAGTGTGTGTTGGTCGAAGAAGAAGGTGGAAGAGAGTTCCAACCTTGTTGTCGTGGTGGAAGATACCCACAATGATGGAGTGGTCTTGCTTGAGAACAAAGGATGGGAGACTGAGCAAAAGGGTGTTTGGTACCTTGTTACAGGAGCGAGCAATCACATGTGTGGCCATAGACACATGTTTGCTCACTTGGATGAAGGCATGCATGGACATGTCTCTTTTGGTGATGCTTTAATGGTGCGCGTGGAATGACAAGGCAACATCATGATCCAAGTGAAGGATGGATCACACAAGCTTATCTCCAACGTCTACTATGTGCCGAAGATAATGACCAACTTACTTAGCATGTGACAACTTTTGGAGAAATGTTATTCGGTTTTAATGCAAAACCGATGTTCTTGTGAGGACAAGATGGGTGTTTGATTGCCAAGGTAGAAATGTCCAAACAATGTATGTTCAAATTAAATTTGACATGTGCTTGTGCTAGATGATTGAAAGCATGCGTCAAATGAGGCGATTGGTTGTGGCACATGCGTTATGGGCATGTGAATTTTTGTGGGCTCCAAGAAACGGCACTAAAGAAGATGGTGCATGGTTTGCCTGTGATTGAATCCAAAGAAGGTTTTTGCAAGGGGTGCATGGTCGGGAAATTGCTAAGGAAACGTTTTCCAAAGGAGGCGGAATATAGAGAAACGAAGGTGCTCGAGTTGGTGCATACTTACATTTGTGGACCAATCACTCCGTGTTCGATTAGTAAGAATTTACATTTCTTGACTTTCATTGATGATTTTTCGTGCAAGACTTGAGTGTATTTCTTGAAGGAGAAATCAGAAGCATTTGGTGTGTTCAAGAAGTTCAAGGCATATGTAGAGAAGCAAAGTGGAAATTACATTAAGGTATTGAGATCGAATTGAATAGGAGAGTTCACCCCAACCGACTTCAACGAGTTTTGTGTGGAACATGTCATAAAACGCCATTTGACATCTCCTTATTCACCGTAGCAAAATGGAGTGGCCGAGCGCAATAATAGAACCATATTAGACATCGTTCGAAGCATGTTAAAAAGTAAAGAAGTGCCCAAGGAGTTGTGGATGGAGACAGTAGCTTGTGCGGTTTACATCTTAAATCGTTGCAAGACCACAAGCTTAGAGGATGTAACTCCACAAGAAGCGTGGAGTGGTTACAAGCCTACGGTCTCACATGTAAAGGTATTTGGCAGTATAGCATATATGCATCTACCAAAGGAAAATAGAGTGAAGCTTGATGACAAGAGCACCAAGCTAGTGTTTGTTGGCTATGATGAACGATCAATGACATATAAGCTTCTTCATCCCGCTAATAATAAAATTGTTATTAGTCGTGATGTGCAAATCAATGAAGAGATGAAGTGGGATTGAGGTTCCAAGAAGGAAATCCCAAATGTGCCAAATGAGGAGCAAAAGGTGGAGGTGGCGGGTTCCACCGAGCACGAAGCTGTATGATCCTATGATGAAGAGAAGATACCAAGAAAGACTAGGGCGCTTCATGATATCTATGAGGCAACAAGTGAGGTTCACATGGTGTGTCTTCTAACTCAAGAAAAAGCATTGCCGATAATGTTGCATGAGAGGATGCACAACCGACTTGGATGGAAGACGGGAGAAGAATTAAGTTCAAGGAGGAGTGTTGAATGTTGAACTTAATGTGGAAGTTAAAACGATAGGTCACAAAATGGTTGTAATAACTCGTTTTGAATAGTTTTGATTGATTATAATTAACATGGAAGATAGAAGGCTAAATGTCCTCATAATGTAGAGGAAGTCTAAAAGAAATTTGTAGTAATATGATACTTTCTTGTGCGATCACGAGGGTTTTCTTTTTTCCCTTGTCCTTTGCATTTCTTTTTTTTTTGGTTTGCATAGTTTGCGAAAATCTTTACAATGGGAGTAGCGCCTCCGAAATATTATTCATGCCAACTATATTTTTATCTAGTCCTTTTGGGAATTTTTACTAATTAATCTATGAAATAAATCGTGATAAATTAAGATTAATCCTCATTCACCTGAGCTGAGATTTTCCTCGCTGTATCACTTTTTAAAAAATACTCATGGTGAATGTGTCTTAGGAAGCAAGACACAACATATGAAAACAACACAACGCGCAACACATGGCAGAAACGCTTAAAGGATCCGAGGCTACTATATATGACTGAAATTGACAGTAACATGATTTGAGAAAGAGAAAGAGAAAGGTCTTGAAAATTAACATCCTCTTAATAGATGATTTGCGGTTTCTCTCAATAAATATATATGATTTGCACCTACACGTTTGTCCAACTTTATTACTTTTTCAACTTCAATTCGTAAGTGGGATAGTAATAAACAGTAAATTTCTTCCTTTGTTAATATTAATAACTACTCTAAAGTATGTTATAGGACCGTCTGTTTGAGCATCACTAACGGGTCATCCCCCGACCGGTCATCCGGAGATGACCTGGTCATCAGTGCCCGGGTCGTTGAATTTTTTAATATTTTTTCGTTTTTTTTCGTTTCGCTTTGTTTTGATTTTTTTAATTTTGTTTTAATATTTTTTTAAATTATTTTTTTGGAAAATAAATTTTATAATTGTTGCGATTTTTTTAAAAATTGATTTTTTTGAATTTTTTTGGCAAAATAGACCCCAAAATGATTTGGTGGTGAGAGATAGGTTGTGGTGAGTTGTGGTTAAGATGTGAATAGTGTAGGAAATTGAAGAAATTGGTTGGTGAAAGGAAAATCTGACGTGAGACAGAGAGAAAGTTGATTTAGAAGAGAGAAAACTCATGCTTAGGTCGTCCATGTCATGTTCAGTGATGACGTTAGAAATCTTCAAAAAAAAAGAGTGTACATTTCAGTTTCAACTTTATTATTTCAAATTATAAATTGAAAGTAATAATTGTCATGGTATATTGACATTCACAAGAGGCACTAATCATCTAGATGACATATACTGTAACGTCCTCAGAACAGCCGAAAATTTTAAATTTTAAACATGCAATCAATAGAGGACATTACTCAAAGACATACACTCACACATGTGCACCAACATATAATATATATATGTGACCGAGTTTACAAAAGAACGTGATTACATCAAAAACTTATAAACATGAAATATACACATGTAATCACAAACACATCGAAAGGAAGGAAAGCAGGATCCGGTCCCGAGTGCCTCCTCCGCAGTCACCACCTTCCTAACGTCGCTCTCGGCCTGAAAAGCAACATGACTATGCCTGAGTTTCCATAAGGAAACCCCGTATGCCAAACCCTAACACATGAATAAAACCAAGAATGTGCATCAACAATAAAATGACACACAGAAGCAACCGAAAATCCACCAACAACTGTCGTGGTCAGCTAAGTTCCCGGGACCTCTCTCCCGGCCAAAGCAGAACCGACAACTTGGGGCTCAAGGGTCTTCTCACCCCAACCCCACCAACACACATTTGCATCAATCGCGGAGCCACGACTTTGCCTCATATACCGAAGCCACGATTTGTCTCAGTGTTACCGAAGCCACGGTTTTGCATCACTCGCCGGAGCCACGACTTTGCCTCATTCGCCGGAGCCACGGCAATAAACAATGACAACCCTCCTCAACGTGTCACTATTGATCGCTATTGGGCCGGCATGCCCTTCCGTCTCCCCAAAAGGGCCGGAGAGCCCATTGCCTTCTAGCCAATCAACGACAACAATCCAACACCAACTGTGTAAAAACAGTCGAACAAAAGCAGTCCTTCGGTCGACCGATCCTCACCTAGAGAACTGGCCCAACCGAAAAACCCGTCAATCGGTCGAACGGAGAAGGGAACCCGGTCGACCGAAAAGCACTAGTAAGAAATCCATTTTCGCAATTCACGATAAAACGGTCGGACGACCCAAAACTTCCGGTCGACCGAAAATCTCCAGTAAAACTCACCAACATATCACACTACACGGTCGACCGAAACCATACTCCCGGTCGACCGGCCATTAAGTTAACTTAAATCGTCGGTCGGTCGAGTCAAACAGGCGGTCGATCGTTTATATGGTCAACGCCCCAACCGACATACAACAGTACTTTCGGTCGACCGGCAAAGGGGTCACGTTCGACCGAAAACACCTATAGTCTTCATCTCTCGCTCAATATGCATTACCGGTCGACCACCCCAAGGTATCGTTCGACCGGTACGAGAGATGATTGACATCATTTCATGCTCATATTTGTATCTTATATCCATTATCTTACACCTAAACAATGCTACGTGACGAGTTTTATGTTTGAATTTCAGAAATAAAGAGGTTTGAAGAGAAAAGCCATGAAATGACTCAAAAGTAGGAAAAAAGACTTAATTGTGAGACCTGAGGACTAAGATGCAAGGGACATGAACGTAATACCGAAGGACCTAAGAGAAAAACAGGAAACTCCACACCATCATGAGAGTATTTTGGCAATTCGATTCGGGTCAGAGCTTTAACAAGCGAAGTAGATGCATCCAAGACTAACAAATATATCAAGACAAGCCCAAAACAAATTTCAACTCGATCTGGATGTTGTAGACCGCCAATTGGCGGTCCGGGTCCGATGAAACTTCTGGAGCGCGTGTATTAGAGGATATTTAGGCTATTTTTGGTATTTGTTTAGTCCCACATCGGGGGATTTGTTGGCTTTTTGCCTTAATCTATGTTTTGATGATTTAATCAACCTAATCTTAATTATGATCATGTAGAGTAGCACACATGTTGTATTGCATATATATTGCTTTGTGCTAACTTCTACAGGTGATCAAGACTCATGGAAAAAAGGAAAATCAAGTCAAGACATGTAATCAAGCTCTTTTGAAGACATGTATTTTGTATTTTCTTTGAGTCTTAGGAACTTGTGTAAATTGAGCATAGTTGAGCTAAAATCAACTTAAACACACACTAGGTTCCTTATAGAAGTCACACACGAAATTTCACATAATTTGGACTTCAATAGATCACCCAAACTTAGACCGGAAAACACTAAACCTGAACCCTAACAGTCTGCCTACATTCGGTCGACCGTAACAGATCGTTCGGTCGACCGAGTGAACAATTACCCTGTTTGTGTTTTCACTGCCCGGTTTCGGTCGACCGTATATTCCCTTTTGGTCGACCGAATGAACTTATTTTTCTGACCGTTTATTTTGTCGTATTATACCCAACGGTCGTATTCGTATTAAAACCAATTATACCCCAAATACATTTCATGTATCGGTCGACCGAATATCCGTCTCTTGACAAACCCAAACCTACTGGTGAAAATCGGTCGACCGCGCGACTTGTTTCGGTTGACCGAATAGATCATTGTTTGTCAACCCCTTAGTGCCTGGTGCAAATCGGTCGACCGAACTCTATTCGTTGTTCGACCGATCACTTAAGTGTACCTGAGTCTTAGCGTTGGGCGGTCGACCTTTACCTAACCGGTCGACCGAACTTAGTTCAAAACTGCGAAACGGTCGACCGTTAGTCCCGTTTCGGTCGACCGATTTCTAACAGAATTGGGTCCTGCGATTTTCTGTTTTGTGTATCACACATCAACTCACACCCAATCAATCCCAACGGCTCTATTCTGTCTAAAGCTTATAAATAGAGTTGTAAAACACATTTTAAGACAGCTCTCCCACTACAAACTTGTCCAAAACATTAGAGAGAATCCCAAACACTCCAAGCCTCCAATTTCCACACTTAGTGATCAATTCATTATTTCTACTCAAGTGTGCTCAAGTTAGAGAGTGTATTCCACTCAAGTTCCCAGTTGTAAAAGAAGCAAGAACTTCGGTGAAAGCCTGAAGTGTTCCTCTCGGATTGTGAGAGAAGTAAGTCAAGCTCATGAGGGTGTTCGTGAAGCTTGTTTTGTAAAAGGCGTTCTCTCCCAGCCCGGAACGGGGAGTGGATAGTGAAGACTCGAGCGGAGCTCGAAGTGTCGAGCGGTGCTTGCAAGAGAGGACTAGGACCCGGGTGGGGTGCCGAACCTCTATAAAAATTCTCATGTCGATTGTGGTTTGCATATTCATTCCTTACTTGCTTGTTTTATTTAAATTCCGTTGTGAATATCTTGATTGCTTAAACAAGTAGGTAATTAGAGTTAATTGTGATTAGTATTGTGGACCCATAACCCACACGACCCAACAAGATTGTCCTGGATTACCTTTTTCTATGACTATAAATAGAATTCTTCACCTTCTATTGTAAACTACTCATTGCTTGGTGACATTATCTCTACTAAGGAGTAAGCCTTGAAACAAAATTCAAGGTGGAGAAGAATGTTATCTTCAATGTGAGTCATTGTTAATAAAATAATTGTTCTTAGTTTCTTTTAATCTTGTCTTTTAATTCTTGCATGTATCTTTAGTTTATATTTCTTTCAATTAGCTTCTTTAATGTTCCTTTCTTTCTTAGTTGAATTTCTTTTCAGTATAATATTTCATTTTGTTAATGTAGTTAGTTTAATTATGAGTGAGTAGTTCCATCCCTTTGGCGGTGGAGTAGAGGTATGTACATGTTATGTAGGTGGTATGAATGCTAGATATTATTGTTGTGAGAGATATTAGTATGCTTGCTTGAATTAATAAGAACTTTACTTGATGGTTTCTGTCATAGTTAGGTACACTCCATGCTCGTTTTGTTCTTAATAACAACCTTGCGTTGCTCATATTAATCACCTAGGTTAGTGTTGTAAATGATAGGTCTTGTCATGAGGTACTTCTTATGCATTAACAAACACTAACCACACTTGAGCTTGTTGTATGCATTCACCACACTTATTTCATGTGCACACACGCACACTCCATCCCTTTGTGGTTTTCCATTCCTGAGTTTTATCTCCTTTCATTAGTTGCTTAGTTTAGTTTGTTTTGTCATTTCATTTCATGCTTTCTAGTTTCCTAGTTTAGATTAGTGTAGTTTAGTGTAATCAATCTTTCTCTCTTTTCTTTCCCACTCGTCTTCGCACAAACCAAAAGTCGACACACCTCCCTGTGGATCGACCCGTATTTGCCACCGCTTCAACGTGGTCGTGCACTTTTGGTTTAATATAAAACAAATCAATCAAGAGACTTCACCCAAAATACACTACAACCGGTCGACCGAACCATGCCACCGGTCGACCGTTTACAGTGCAGAAAGTTGTTGCACGGTCCGACGAGTCATCTGGCCTACCGTCGACCACTCCAACACTCACGAAAGCATAAGTGACATACCTTAAGGCTTGAAAAAGCCTTTGAAGAACCAACGACGACGCTTCCTCGCAACCCCTTCTCCTCCGGTGGATTCCACAACCACGGTCACCTCGACGCGGCAACCAATCGAGCTCCTCCAAACGTCGACGATCTTGCCTCCACGACTTCTCTGAGCTGGAAACGCGGAAGAGAAAATGAGAGAGTGAGAGAGATGCACGCGAGAGAGAGAGAGAGAGTGAAGTAAGAGAGAGATCTAACCTTATATATAATCTCTCAAACCATCTCGGCCGTCCACCTCAACTCATCTCAACCGTACACCTCAACCCAACTCTTAACCTCCCCTAAACACAATTAAAACATAAGTAAGGATTAGGATATAACATATACAATGCACTAACGCCCCCATTCTTATCATCACAGACATTCTTTTATATAACTGGTCAGTACCTGCAATTATTCAATAACAAGATTATAACTCCAACTTCGAAGTAAATCACATTGAACCCTCAACTACGAAATTCTATTAATACACTTGAAGTTCGAAATTTTCCTTTGCTTTCTTTGAACCAATCGTACATTCTCAATAACGTCGTCATTTACATATTCAAATAATATTGATGTGGGACGTCTCCCCTGCATTAATGTGTGACCTTTTCTGTTGCATTGAAATTGTGGTCACACGCCTAAATTTATCCTTGACGATACAACTCACAAATGGACCGTCAACTACAAATTTAATCCTTTGGATATGGTGAAGAGTCATGTTTGCTAAGTTAAGAGTACTCCAGTTTAATCATTTTATTAGCAAGAATCGGAGATTCAGTGTTGGAGTGATTAAACTAAGGGGATTAAGAAAAAAAAATCTAATATTGACCAAGACTCTTTCTTAGAAGAAAAGTACCCATTTTAGAAACATCATCGAACAATACAAATACAATAGCATGCTACCTTATTCCAAACAAGTGCTGACAGCCCTTGGTGTGTGGTCCCATTCCCATAATCCCTTTAAACAAATTTCTTAACGCAAATAAGAAATTAAACATTTGGGGGCAATATTCAACAGCACGAGTTGGACCGATCGAACTTGTCTTTGGCACAAACCGACAATAAAACCATAACACACAAGCGACAAACCAGATCAACAAATCCAAAACCAAATCCAATGAAATGAATTTATACAAATGACATTGTCTGAGCTGTGAACAGTTGCACTGACTGTTCGTGATTGATCGAGAAAGATGTCTTGTTCTTATTCTAAGATCGTGATTTTATCCACATATGTTTGGTAAAAAGAAGAACATTCTCTTTTGATTATAATCAAAAATGAAAAATGTTCAATTGGAACATGAAAACGTGACTCAATTGGTCTTAGTTACTCTTCGATACGGAGTGAAAGAAGGGAGTAGATTCTCGAACAAGGAAACTCAATGTAACACATACCACGTTTTTGCGTCTAACATCTCAAAAGTGGTGTCTAAGACATCCTTTTCCGATATTCCAAAAGTTATAATGTCTGATATGTAGTTGCAATTTATCTAAAATTCAACGCACGGTAAAAAGATAAATCTTGGTTAAGCTTGCTAATTAATTCTTATATAAAATCCCACGCCCAATCTACAAAACTTGTTTGAGTGTAGTGCACTACGAGACTACGGGGGTGAGTTTGTAGATTAAATAATAATCGGATATCAAAAATTGCAACTTTAAACATATATGATTCCACCTATGGCTATTTCGGGCAAGTGCCCCACCCCGTTAACATGAATTTTCTAAAAAATAGTATAGAGTGGTGCTCACATAAAACAATATATATATTTACATATGGATTCCTAGTCTCGTAATGCTAATCAAGAAGTAGCTCGCTAATTCAGTGTGATATACAAGGACCTTTTTAAAGGAAATAGGGTTCGAAGACAACTATAACAAAATAAATCTGAATATTCACTGTTAATTTTAAAAATAATAATCCTATATTACTCTTGACTTTCAGAAAAACTAGTTTTAGATCCTTTGATTCATCAAAACAGTAACCTCTAAATTCTATTGGTATTCAAACGTGGAAATTATGCGTCATCCCAAGTTCTTTTCACCATGTCCAAACAAGACGTTTCTTTCGGTGTCATGCATGCATGTGAAGTGCTTTCAAACCCCTAATAAAATAAAGGGTTAATTACATTTTGACCACCTGAACTATACCTTGGTATCACTTTGCTCCCCTGAACTTTCAAAGTTAACAGTTACCTCCCTGAACTTTAATTTTGTAACATTTTGCCCCCCTGAACTTCAAAAACTCATTATTTAACACACATTCGACGTTTTTTTTCCTAATTTATTTTGTTGTATCCCTAATACACTCCTAAACCTATATTTACGTGAAAGTTTGGATCTAAACGGAGGTCGGATATGGTTGGAATTTGGGTCGGTTTGACACTCAATCCGACCCAAATTCCAACCATATCCGACCTCCGTTTGGATCCAAACTTTCACGTAAATATAGGTTTAGGAGTGTATTAGGGATACAACAAAATAAATTAGGAAAAAAAACGTCGAATGTGTGTTAAATAATGAGTTTTTGAAGTTCAGGGGGGCAAAGTGTTACAAAATTAAAGTTCAAGGGAGGTAACTGTTAACTTTGAAAGTTCAGGAGGACAAAGTGATACCAAGGTATAGTTTAGAGGTCAAACCGTAATTAACCCTAAAATAAATAAGTCGGTCGGCGGATACAACCAAGTGAAGTGAGGTCATATAATAACTGCAAAAACGAAGATATGACTTTTGACCAGCTACTTTCTGGTCCAATGGAGAAGGACAATTAAACGTCGTACATTCGGCCATTAGTGGATTACTCACCAGCTTAAGCCAAATAGCCAGCTCTACATTGCTCTAATATTTGAAGTGGTATTCGATCCCACTTTAATCTCGTGGATCAAATTTAATAATGGACTTAATTATTCCTACCTGAAGTTGTTACTATGTATTTAAAAGAAAATAAAAATGAGTGTTTGTTTGGTTGCACTTTTAAAAATCTTTATTGGACTTTAATCCCACGTATTTTTTTTATTGTTCTACTACACTTGTAAACTCAAGTATTGATTGCATTAAAATAATAATAAAAGTTTGCAATAAAACCCATGGAGAAATATTATTCTTTTTACATCCTTAAACTTACTCAATTTGTTAAATCAAAGTTAACTTACTCAAAATTTAAAATCTTTTGTGATCCATTTTTTATGTGATATATATCTCAAAACTTTCTTTACCCGTCGCTATTTTTGCATCCAAAATCCAACAATAAATTTGAAGAAAATCATTCAAAACAATATCAACATTATTCCACATCAAAGTGTCACAAACTAACAATTACATTACAACTCAAAAGTCACAACATCAACATAAATCATAACGAGATTTTTGCTTGGGTGCACTTCCAAAAGTGTGTTATTGGCTTTTTGTCCACGTGTAGTTTTTTATTAGCCCAATACACTTACAAACCTAATAAATTGATTAGGTGTACTTGATGAAGGTGCATATCCTTATGTTACGAGATTTATTAATTTTATATTAAAATAATAAGAAATTTTGCACATAAATCCAAACTAAAGTATAATGTTACCAAATTCTTAAGCTTATACTTTGAACTCTCTATTATGTTTTAACTTTTAATTGTGAATTTTGTTATTGGTTTTGCTAAATTGTAAACCTCAAATTCTGAATCCTAAACCTAATGATTTCAATTTCATAAGCTTATCTGGTGTTAAAAATGGAATTTTTATGTTATGTACAATCTTGAACATTTAAATTCATTATTGCAAGATAAGACACATTCAACGTGAATTGAATTAAACCAATAGCAAAATCAAATGTTAACAAGAATACATTCATGTAAGATCACATTATCTTTCAAACAACAAGAGAATCTTCCCCAAATTAAATCCAACCAAACCATAAGCCTGAACATTAGTTTATCCCTTAGGCGTTCCTCTCACTTCTCGTCGTTGTCTTACTCGTTGAAGTATATCCTGTCCTTGTCCTCGAAGTCGCTATCATCAAAGTCGTCATCCAACTCAATGTCGGAAATTGATCTACTTCGCGTCGTGATCGTTCCCGAATAGGAGGCCATCAGATTTGGGGGGAGTGGTCTGGCTCTGGGATATGGTGATGAAGAATAAGGTGGGGTTGCGACAAATGAGGGAGATGGGAGGGGATGAGAGGAGGGACGAAGGAGGATCAAAGATCGAAGCGTCGTCGTCATTGCGAGTCTCATCGTCGTCGCCGTGATTGCTCGGGCAATCTCGATTTTCTCTCGTTGGGGTTATGTTAGGGATGGGGTTTGGAATGATTTGGTGTGTTCTTGACTTCTTAATTTCCCTAAACAAAATTCATGTGACTAAGAGGAAGGTTAATATGGTTATGATTTTGTGTTTCTACGTGTAAAATGTTCAATATTTAATTATGAAGTTAAGATAAGGGATTAACTTGGATTGAGACCCACTAAATATCACATGCACCAAGTCAATTCATTCGTTTTGTAAGTATATTAGGTCAATAAAAAATCACACGTGAGTAAAAGTCCAATAACGCACTTTTAGAAGTACATCTAAGCAAAAACCCAAGGGGGAGGCTCCGCCAGACGCCCCTCTCTTTTTTGCAGAATTTTTTAAAAAATTTAAATTGATTATAATTTGTGACAATTGCTAAATAAATTGATTATTAAGTTAATAATTAGTTAAATTAGTTTAGTAATTAGTTAAAAAAGTTTATTAATTAGTTAAACTGATTAATTATTATAATTAGTTTCATGATCAATTTGTAAATTCATTAACGAAATTTTATTTCTAAAATTGAATTAATAGTCATCGGGTTACCGTGGAGGAAAAGGGAAATCAATTCCTTACGCGTTGTACATAGTTTAGCAGATGAGTCAGGTCCCCGTCATCCACGTAGACAGGGTATTTCTGTTTCAGTTAGGAGAGAGAAATATTTTACGTCGTCGTCAGACACTTGAGAATTCTTTCGACGACGATGATGATTAAGATGAGGTGGGGAGTCACGACGAGAGACGATGGGGGTCGGTATGACTTGAAGCCGCAGGAGGAGATGAGACAATAGTATGGTCGAGGATGGGGGCGACATTGTAGTCCTTCGACTGAGTGAGTCATTAGGAAGGGTCGAAGTGGCCGGTTTGTGACCGGTGATTCTAGTTCGTGCACTGCAGACGCCTGAGCTCTGCAGAAGAAGGTTGAGGACGATTCTTGGATCATGACAAGTATCATGTCCGGTGGTCCTCTAGATGGTAGTGTCATTCTGAGTTTCGGATGCCACATCGCTAGACGTATTTGGGAGGGCGAGGATCAGAAGGTTCTGAAGTACCATAATCGGCACAGAGCCTATACAACATTACAGTCTTGGCGTTCAGTGATGATTGATGATATGACAACGACCATTAGTGATAGTGGATTGAGTCACTTGTCGTACAACATGTTCTCCTGCCTTGACATGTCGTTGATTTCCACTTGCCTATCGGAGAGATGACGATTATGTTGCATGACGTCTTCCAGATTCTGCGCATTCCTGTTGAGGGTTGTATGGTCAGTGCTCAGGCACTGACGTCTGAGCTGAAGATGTATGTATCAGAGTTGCTCAGGGTCAGCATCGATGGTCTTGAGCGGGATAGCTCATTGTGGAGTGGCGATGGTGTTAGCATCGACGTTGTGGACGATTGTTGCAGACGGGGACGACCACCACAAACTGAGGATACGCAGATGACTGCCTACCTCTTCTTATTGCTAGGCTACGTCTTGTTTGTCGACAAGAGTGGTTGCAGAGTCAGACCACACGACCTATTGGAGGCGAGGGACCCAGATACCATTGGTCAATACTCATGGAGGTCGACGACGTTGGCATATCTGTATCGTCAGTTGGGGATAGCGAGTCGTGCTGATTGTTCTGGCATTACGGGTTGTCTTACGCTGCTGAAGGCTTGGATATACGAGTATTTTATTGCTTTCCGCCCGCATCGGGAGCGGAAGATCATTGAGGATGGTCATCCTCGTTCGCATATGTGGGTTGTCCGGACATAGGATAAGAGCGAGGGACGATTCATTTCCATTCGTAGACGGCTAGATCAGATGACTGCATCGCAGGTATAAAATTTATATATCATTCACGTTTATTTAAATTTCAAGTTTATTATTATTAACGTATAAATGTTTAGGTGGAGTGGTTGCCGTATGGTCCTCAGCCTGCTGTAGTTGTGCCGAGGACTACATTTATGGACGTTATCATTTATCGGGATATCACAAAGCCTTATTTACCTGATCGTTCAGGTGATTCTAGTTGACATCCCGACACCAGAGCATGCAGTACGGTCTGCGATTGCGATGACGTACGACGTCAGGCACAACGCTTCGAGCGCGGAATCGGTTTGGAGGACATTTCAAAGAGTAGGACGACTTCACTTGGACGATCTGAGGTGTAGTCGCGACCCCTCCACTTGTGATGCAGATTATTTGTAGTGGTTCTATAGGTGCTTACATCTAGTTATCGTTCGCGGTACCATTCTGAGACCGGAGAGACCACTGGATAAGACATGTGGCGATGCGGTAAATTTATCTAATTTAATTTTTAATTGTAATTGATATTTTATTTTTATTGTTAATGTATGCTAATTTGTTATGTTACATACAGTGAATGAGTAAGGCGATACGGTATACACAGCCGTTCTTGCAGCACAGGGACCGGATGCCGAACGAGGAGACGAGAGCTGCATGTACAGATTGGGATAACCTCATTGAGGAGTGGAACAGTCAGTTGGGCATTTCGGACCAGGATTCGGATGATGAGTTGTAGTTGGCTGGAAAAATTATTTATTTTATTATATGTTGAATTGTTACTACATTTGTTGGTATTTGCTTATCTGTTGTACTCTTATTATTTATTTCTGACGAACATATTTTCTCCTTATTTGCTTATCTGTTGTACTTTTATTATTTATTTCTCACGAGTATATCGTAGACATGTTCGGTATATGTAATGTAATTTAAATTTAAAATTTGATAAAAAACAACATGATATAAGTACAAATACACGATATATTATACATTACAAATGCATTACAAATTACAATCAAAATGTAATACGTAACTAGTCCCAGTACGCTCTTCTACTTTCGTACGGGGCCTCCCACCCACCAACACTCTCATCTCGCATTGAAACCACATGGTCACTATAGGAGGTACTAGGAATCCGTCGGTTAATTCCAAGCGAATAAAATATCTGTAACTCCCTAAATAAGCAATGACCAACTCTTTGACTGGCCTCGTCATGACAGACAGACTCTCCCAAGGTAGCGCAGTAAGACACGGGTACAACGAACCATTCGTTCCCACTGAGAAATACATAACTGCACACTTGTAAAATTTGCAATCGGGAAGAAGTCGGACCAAACCTCCATATAATGATCCTCGCCACAAGGTCCACCACCCCAATCAATTCGTTGACGAGCATGTAACACATTGCCGTAATAAACGTTCTCATAAATAGGATAAGCACCTATCTCACTAGAAATCGCACGACGGGCGTACAACCAATTGTCTTGACCACCATGGAAGACATCGACAACACATCGAAATCCACAGTTGCCATCAGCACGTACGTCATTCCACCTCTCTAGAAATGGTAAAATGATTCCTGACAGTCTATCAACATATAGGAAGTTATCCACGTCAATCCGTCCGGACACTATAAGATGGAAAAATAGCAATTCAGTATATATATTAATAACAACAATCAACTAAGTAATAATAGTAACAACAAACATATCGTCATACAAGATCCTGCGCCCGTAGTTATGGACGATCGAGACGAATTGGAAGACCAACCACGACCCCTGCTCCCACTACTGGAAGACCGACCACTACGAGAGACACTATGAATTATTGCAGGGTCGCTCCCCAAAATCTCATCAACAAAATTCCGAAAATGCTCGACGTCTTGTGTTGACTGATCCACAAACTCTGACATCTGAACTCCTTTTCTAATGACAAGTGTTTTCCAGAATGGATGAATATGTTCTAAATAAATTCCATCACCTGTCTCAATACAATCGTGCATGGTACAAGCACAAGGAATCCCATGTGATGTCAGAAAAGCACACCCGCAGCGATATTCAACTTGATTGCTCAACTCCTGCATTCTCTTCAACTCCTGAGTCAATAATGACAAGCAGTGATGCGAAACTCGACCATTTATATGATGACACAAAGGACCTATATAGTTTGTCAAATTTCGACGTCTCGAATCTTCAAGAAAGTTCCGAATATTCGTCAGCTACATTTCAATAGCCGAGTTCACGCGGTCAAAAAGAGTGTCCACAGCTGCAGTCGATGTAGTAATCCACTCTTTTTAGAGCCGAATGAGCACTTTACACCCAACAGTTCGTAGTGTTGCCAAGATGGACTTTATTCGTGTAATTCAACACAAACTTTTCTTTATGCACTAACCACGTGTCTTCCAGATACCCCGTGAGCACTGGCCAGGACTGGAAAGAATCTTTCAGATTACAGATTGCTTTATCATAATCCGTCTGTGAATCAGAAAGCATGACTCTCCTTCACTTTCCACGCCTAAAACTATCTGCAAACTGCTTGTTCTTGCCGAATACGTAGTATGCGTAGTTGTACACGTCTTTGTTGTTATGTCAGGTGCAAAGTAAATGGGCAGACTTAGGAAAAACCTTTGGCACTGGTCGCATCAAACCCAACTCTCAATCCGTTATTATTGCAGTCGAGCTAACAATATCCAATAACAGCTCTCGCAACTTCTCCAACACCCACCGGTAACTAGACTCGGTCTCATCCTTCAAAATCGCATAGCCGACGAGGAAATTCATGTTTGTTGGAGTAACCCCAACCATCTCAAACAAAGACATCTTATACTTGTTCGTCTTATACGTCAAATCCATCCAAATTACGAAAAGGTATGTGCACAACAACTAAACTGATGTAGGATGTGCCAAAAATACGTGAGTGGGGACATTAGTTTCTTCATCCGCCATAATCCAATGTAAGTACTTATACTGCACTGCCTGATTGAGAAATTGCTGAACGAGATTTCTGTCTTCAGATTTTGTCCTCCTCATGTACTCTCTGAAGTTATAAATGTGTCTCTGATTTGGATTATCCTCCGGGAATTTCTTCTTTACTGCCAACAAGATGTTACGTGGTCTCGTTTGTGTCTCAGTTATATCACGAACAAATTTCTTTGCCCCAGAACTAAGACCGTTGATCTGTCGGTGACCCTCTGGATAAACTACAAGTCTGTGGTTGTGCTGTCCATGAGTACTATTAGAAACAACGACCCATCCATCACAATCCCGAACCTAAAATAATTTAAAATAATACAAAATAAATAAACTAAAAATCAAAAAAAAATCAAGGGCGTCTAGCTGGGACGCCCCTACCTTGGAGGTGGAGTCTGGCTGGGATACCCCGTCCATGGAGGAGGTTGCCGCCTCCAAGGTAGGGGCGCCTGGCTAAGCCACCCCCGCCAAGGAGGAGGAGTCCCAGCCAGACGTCCCTTCCTTGGGGGAGGTGACTTAGTCAGACGCCTGAGACCAAAAAAAATCCACCTCATTTACCTCATTAGATCCAGGCGTTTCGTTAAACATTTTCGTGATGTTGGTACTAGGAATGTGAGGAAAACTAAGACAAAAATCTTATTTTAAGACACGGGACTAAATGAATATTAAATGAATTGTGAATGACAAAATAATAATTATTTTGGACGATTTAAGTAGTTTTCCGACGAACAGTACTTCCTTGAATTTACGCATCAAATTGAACAAACAATTTACGCATCAAACACCAATGTCTACACCCATTCTGAAATCCCAAGCTTCCAACTAAGATCCAACTGTCCACATCCATCATCCTCTCAAAGTCCCCAAAAGCTCACAAACCCATCCTCGTCGGAATTCACGTCGCCGCTCTTGGCATCGTCGCAGTTGAAGACCGTGAACACCACTCTCATCTTGTCCTCGTCGCGGTCGAGGAGCATTTCCCCTCTGTCTCCCACCTCACTGTCACCGTCGTCAAGGGGTTCGTTCTCCCCACCAGAGACAACGTCATGGCCTTCAATTTCGTGTTGGATCTCGAGGGGTCAGTGGAGTTGGCGGCAGGGAAGACGGTTAGGATTACGCTCGCGATCGAAGACCAAGGAGGGGGGAAAAGAAAGAATTTGGTGGTTTTAATTACGTGGGGTTAAGGAGGATTTGGAAGGGTGGGAGTTGATTGAGGGTTTAAAAAGGAATAAGATTATTAGAGTCTTAAAGAGAAGAAACATGTCAGATTTGGATGTAAACGAGCATGTTAGTTTTGTTTGGATTTTCATATGTTTTGATTATTTAGTATAAAATAAACTTATCAATGGACCCCACATGTAGCTATGCGTATACTAGACCAAGTACTTGAGTTACACAAGTGTATTGGAACAATAAATAAAAAAAATACGTGAGAGCAAATATCCAATAAAAGAGTTTTGGAAATCCACACAAGTAAAAACCTCAAAACAATAATTTTTGGTTTTTTGCTTGGATGCCATTACAAAACGTTATAATTTCTAAAAGAATCACTTCACTACTATTTGTACAACCAACACCATGTCTCAAACACCATTTTTTTTACATGTCACTCATTTGGTGGATTTTTGCGACAACGTCATATTTTCTGTCAATCGTCATCAAGGAGTAAAAAATAAAATTTAATATTAAAATTTACAAATCCTACATTGTATAATCTAATATTTTTTCAAACTTCTCCTCTCTCTCCTTTCTCTTTCTTTTCTCTCTCTACTTTCTCCCTCTCCACTCTTTCACTCTCTCTCCTCTCTTAAACATAACCTCTCTCTCCCCTCCATTGGTCAACAATCTCTCTCCTTTCATACACGATACATTCTCTGGGCTGCCACCGACGACCACCACTCCTCTTCCTCCTCTTTGTTGCCATGATTGTTTCTAGGGATCCGACCTTGTCGTCAGTCGATCTCCTTCTTCTCAGCCGATTAATCACCAACATCAACCCCACCATCGCAAGCTTCGACCTCGTCTTTGTAGGCTTCTGCACGCCCTGGTGTGGCCACTGCAAGCGGCTCTCCCCTGAGGTCCGTGATCGGATTCCATTGGAGTCTTTGGTTTTTTGTTACAGGAATGTTGGTTTAGGGGAAAGATCAGTTTTTTTCTCAATTTGTGGATTTGTGGAAGAAAGATGAAGTTTTTGTGATGAATGAAATGATGACTTTGTTAATTTTGGGTTACATGTTGGATTTTTATTGGAAGTAGACATGGGAAATGTGTGTTGATTTTTCCATGGGTTGATCAACTTGTTTTTGAGATAGAGAGAAAATTTTGAGAGATAGAGAAAGAAATCAGAGTCAACTATAAGAGAGAGAAAATTGAGATGGAAAAAGATTCAACAGAGAGATTCAAGAGAGAGATTAAAGAGAGAGATCAGAGGAAAAAATGGATGAAAAAGAGAGTAAAGAAGTTAAGATTAATTTAGTTATAAAGTAATACTAATATTAGATAATAAAATCAATTTAATAGAGAAGAGAAAAGAAAAGGAAATGAAGGGAGAGAGATAGATGAGAGTTTGAAATAAATTTATTAGATTATACATGGTTTAATTTATAAATTTGACAATTAAAAGTTTTTTTTATTTCATTGATGATGTCATCAATGGAATAAATGCCGTCCTCGTCAGAATTCGTCAAACGAGTGACATTCCCAAAAAATTAGTGACATTTGGGACATAGTGTTGATTTTTCGATGGTATATAAGCAAATAATTCTGGAATGTCATCGACGGAAAAGATGATATCCCCGGAATCCGTCAAAGGAGTGATATGCTTGAAAATTTAATGACAATTGTGATATAGTATTGGTTTTTTATGGTAAATAAACAAATAGTTGTGGAATGATGACTGACATATAAAGAAAAACCCAAAACTTTTTTATTGTATCGTTTGTAAACATATAATTCATGGTATGATTGACCGATTAAAATCTCACTTTCACAAAGATTTTGTACTATAATCTTGGTTCGTTAGTTATTGTTAGAAAATGTTAACCTCATTTTCATGTCAGAGAAATACGAGTTAATGATTGATTATAGGACCAAATGTGAAAGTACATGACAACTACAATTAATTTATACGGAAATCATAAAATTGCTCTTTCACTTTCTTTTGGAAAAAAGACAAATGATGCTAAAAATAAGGATCCTTGTGCACTTTTTTTCGTGATGCGTGCTGACATGTTCAGTACAATCAGCAATCCAGTCAACAAAATTCAAATATTTTTTACATTTTCAACTTAACTAAGTAGCATATTTATTTTGTGTCACATGCAATTTTTACTTACTCGATGCAACATTTCGATTACCAATGCAACATTTCGTTTCCCCATGCAACATTTTCCTAATACAACTTATTCTGAATAGACACGCAATTTAATCTGGACAGACACAAAACTTATTCTGGACAGACACACAACTTATTCTGGACACACTTTGAACTTATTATGGACAAACTTTGAACTTATTCTGGACAAACTTTGAACTTATTCTGGACACACACAGAACTTATTCTGGACAGACTTTGAACTTATTCTGTACAAACACAAAACTTATTATGGACAGACTTTGAACTTATTCTGGACAGACTTTGAACTTATTATGGACAAACTTTGAACTTATTATGGACAACACACAACTTATTATGGACAAACTTTGAACTTATTATGGACAAACTTTGAAATTATTCTGGACAGATACACAACCTATTCTGGACAAACTTTGAACTTATTATGGATAAACTTTGAACTTATTCTGACAGACTTTGAACTTATTCTGGACAAACTTTGAACTTATTATGGACAAACACAAAACTTATTATGGACAAACTTTGAACTTATTATGGACAACACACAACTTATTATGGACAAACTTTGAACTTATTATGGACAACACACAACTTATTATGGACAAACTTTGAACTTATTATGGACAAACACACAACTTATTCTGGACAAACTTTGAACTTATTATGGACAGACACACGATCTATTCTGGACAAACACACAACCTATTCTGGACAAACATTGAACTTATTCTGGACAGACTTTGAACTTATTCTGGACAGACTTTGCACTTATTATGGACACACAGAACTTATTCTGGACAAATTTTGAACTTATTCTGAACAAAGACAGACTTTGAACTTATTCTGGACAACAAACAGAACTTATTCTGGACAACAAACAGAACTTATTCTGGACAATCGCATAACTTATTCTGGACAGAATAAGGTGTTCGTCTGTCCATTTTATGTTGTGGGTTTTTCCGTGGGGAAATCAAAAGTTGCATTAGGAAAATAAATGTTGCATATGGAAACGAAATGTTGCATTGGGAAACGTAATGTTGCATTGAGAGAGTATAAGTTGCATGTGATACAAAATAAATATGTTATTCAATTAATTTCATAAAAGAAAAGATATTTGACTTAAACTTTTGATAACTGGACTGTTGTTGCTGACATGACTGGCCACGTCATCTTGCGTTCCGGACGTAAGCGTTCATTAATCATTTTCCTAAAAATAATGTGATGTTTTCCTGTTTAAGTACATATTCCAAAGAAGCAAAACAGGTGGGTATTGTGGTTACACAGTTTTATGTCCCCCGCGCTTATTAATCGATCACATGGTATGATTCCCAAATTATAATAAAGCCTTGGAGCACCACTATCTTTGCAACGCACAAAGCAAGAGTAGAAACATTGTAGTTGAACACTAATTCCCACTCTTGAGATGATTCCTCTCTATTGTGCTAGTTTGGTTCACATGAGTCATCTTATTTGGGTTTTTAAAGAACATATTGTTTATGACTAGAATATTGTTATTATTATAAAGATGGTTGAACTTGTTTTAGGTAACCTAACCAACTTAGGCTAATTCAGGGATCAAATCCTAATCTGTATTTAAATGTGTGATATTTAACTATAAACATGTAATACTTTCAAAAGCTTGTTCAAGTCGTAACGAAATCATCATTGTAGATGTTATGATATTTCCCATACCTTTAGGAGCAAAATCTTTGATATTAGATGGTTCATTAGTCCTTTAAGTATTTGATGTAGTAAAACTTCAAATGTCGTTTGTAGTTGCGACTCTCAGGTATCTCTCATTTATGAACAGAAATGTTACCGATCAATGGAGCGTTGACAAAATTCAATTTAATTAATTTATCAATTTGCTAGAGAAATTTAATTAGTCAATAACTATGTGCACAAACTAATTACAGATATAGAGGATTTATATTTAGTTCTCTACATTTTGTGTGTAAACATACATTCTTAATCACTTTACATGGCCATAATTTATAAAGCCACGGGTATCGTCGACCCAAAGATTTATTAAATTTGGAAAAGTGAGAGTTAATTTCTTTTAACCATATGATTTAATAGTACATTCTTTAGTTGATCTTACCTTGCGTATTTTTGTTTAGTCATTTTATCAGGCTTGCTATTTTTAGTGAACAAAATGTGTCTTGAGCAATTATTTTACTGAAAATAGATCGAAATCCTAAAATCGTAGATTATTCTGAACAATTTGATGGCTCATATTGGGAATTTGGATTGGCGCGCCGCGTATACACGTATGGTACGTTTTTTCTTTACTAAACTAGTGAAGAAGTTTATTTTTCGCAACGTCAATACTAACGTTTAAACCTTCAGTTATTCCCATCAGACGTGTAAATGTCTTAAGTTTTGCACTCAAAACAAAACTTTTCACAGAAGGTGTAAATAAACACCATAACATTCATGACTACAAAAGAAGAAATTCACACATTACATGATGTATGATCTCCCACACGAACTCAAGTTAAACAACCTCTCTGATACACAGAGGGCAAGCATTAAGGAAGGATTACTAGGATGGCTCTTTTATTGACAAGCCTAAACTCTCTTAATCTCTTAATCCGATGTAACAACTGTTATTTGAAGCCACTAATTTTGCACTAATGTATGTCTCAGGCCATCTTACTCATAAGGACAACTTGCTATCTAAATATAGACATAATAAATTTGCCTATTAATTAGTAAATAAAACCTTGCAAAAATTATGACCTTCCAACTATCATTAGTACTAATTACGTAAAGTTGTAGGTCCTGGTTCGTACTCTAACTTATATTAGTTCCTCTGGAACTGGTCGGTCGCCTTCCCATGTATGATATAAATGATGGATTGCCTTAGGATTACATGCAACCCTGCATAGTTCTTTTAAGTAATTTTTCAAACTAAACCCAACAACTTCTGATGTTTTTTTTTTTCGTTTTCTTTAAAAAACTTAACTTTAGTTAATTATGAAAGTTAATTATCACGAAATCCCAAGTATTTCCGAAGGTGGTGGTTGTGGTAGTACGTGAAGAAGTGAATGTGTGGTTTGGGACATCAACAACACGGCGAGGTGTACGTGCACTCATGTGCTTAGGGCAAACTGCCCGCTGGGGCCCACTTTCGAGGGCAATTCCGTCTTTTCCCCGCCCCTTTACGCGGGTTAGGTCCGGATCTGGTTCGCCGGCGGGGAGAGCGTGGGAAACAAACCGTGTGTGGGATTTTGCAGATTGCCCCTCAAGAGTTTGCGGAATTGGGATATCGCCCCTTGGGACCATGAATGAAAAGTCCTCGCATTTTATGTGTATTTGGTGGATTGACATTTTTTTATTTTTTATTTTCATTTTTTGGATGGTGTTAGGAGATGAAAATTGTTTCATTTTCTAATCATGATTATGTTCTTTCAAAGATTGAAAGTATTAAATTGTGGTTTTCGGGTATACATTATGTTAGACTGGGAATTCTAGATACCATGTTAGATACACCTCGAAGGGATTGATCCGATGGGTGGTAACAATAAACAACAATAAACTATGTTACATTCAGTGTTTATCTAACGAAAAGTTACCTCATATATGCTTTCTGTTATAATTTTTTTAATTTACTTGATTTTAAAAAAAGTTGTGAATTGACGGAGAAGGCTTGATATTGATATTTTACTAGAAGCTTCAAATGCAATCAATGTCTTGGTCGTTATGATGATACGAAGATCTAAACTTTTATAGTTTGTTTCGTAGAAAGAAATTCAAGAGGCAGTAACTTAGAGAAAAGCAAGTACAATTGAAGAATCTAGTGAAATTAACATATGTTTAAAATGTTAAAAAATTTAGAAGGCATTAGTAATATTTTGAATTATTGTTAGCATATTTATGATATATTATCCAAATTTCAGTTACCAGTTATATTTCTTCAATTAGTTGTTGACTTGTTTCGGATATTTTTGAAAATAAATACATCTGTTTATGGAATTGACGAAAATAGGATGGTACTATCATTTTCTCATCAAATTCTATATACGTAAGGGTTTTAGCATGAAACACCTGAATTAATATATTATACATTATTTGATTCCTAATGTTACATAAAACAAGTTTACCATTGCGTCAACACCAACATAATTTCCTTTGTAATTCCTAAGGCTGTCAATTTTACACGAAATACGATTACACGACACGAAAACGACACGAACTTAGCGGATATGGATTGAAAATTTGAATACGATTAATAAATGAGTTGGATATAACAACACGATTATTAAATGCGTTGTATATGAATTTCTGCTGCAATCAGATTAATATACGATTAACATGATTAATATACGATAAAACACGATAAGTAATCAGGTAATTAGGTACACCATTGCGAATACTACGCAATTAAGACACGACTAATACCGACAAGTCTACAAGTAATATATAAATTATAATGAACGGGTAGCGTGCAATCATGCAATCAGGTATTCGTGTAATAAACATAAATAATTGTGTATGAATTATTGTATAATGGTGTAAACGGTAGTCGTGTTAAACGTGTACACGAAGTAACCCGTTTAATAATCATGTATAAATGAGTTGGATATGACAACACGATTATAAACGAGTTGGATACGATAAAAGTCTAGCAACACGATTATTAAATGGGTTGGATACGACACAACACCTAAAACTTATATATACGACTTGACACGACACGATTAGCACACAACACGACACGATTGACAGCCTTAGTAATTCCTAATGTTTTGCGGACGCCGGGCGTTCTATTAATTTGTCGCAAAGATTTTTAGTGTACTTTTTGTGGTTTATCGTGAACTTCGTAATATTAAATACGATATATTCCAGCTATTTTAAAAAATAAATAAATCAAAATAACAGCTATTTTTGAAAATTAGAAAGCCCCACACGTGGTGTCAAATTCCACTTCACTTTTCTGGTATACTTTTCAAGATGCTATTCTATATCGTGAAATATAGTACAAATTCAATGGAAACAAATAAATGGTTGGAGCTAATAAAAACACACAGGAGTCTTCATCCAGATAAGTGAACTATTTAAGGAGATCGTTATCATCCCAAACCAACTCTAATTAGTATTGGTTTCATAGTTTCTTTGTATTTTACCCATTTAGATTTACTTATTGTGATATCATATATTAAACTTGACCAACTAATAGTCTAATACAAGCTAAATTATAAACTGTGGATTTCAGATTTTGACCGCCCGAATCCCACTAGGTATTCTGTAAAATCACTCAATAACAAGCTAAATTAAGGAGACAATCACCGAAAGAATAGGTCTACACTTCTTAGTACTTACGCTTCTAACAGATCAGATGGCGTAAAAGATCACCAAATCCTGTTAAGTATATATAAGAGGATTACTTGAGGATAACAGAGATCTAACCATCGCCATTAATTGGTTCTTATTCTTAGTACTAAAACTTTTACCACCCAAACACTTCTTAGACACAAGTACTCTCACGTGATAATTAGAACCCTTGTTACTTTTATCATTGCGGTTACTTCTTTTTGAAACCAGGAAAATCATTGGGACTTATTCTTATTTTTGAGGCGAGTGAGATGAAGATTCAAATTCTAGATGTTGGTTAGAGAGAGTCCCACAAGGAAACTCTTACGGAAAGGAAGGTAAAGTTTTTTTTTCCCCACTTCTGCAAGAGATTTGATTGGAATTGAAGTGATTGAGATTTTTTTCATTCACTATAACTACTTGCTCCATGCTCTCTTGGAGTATGAATTGTTCACGCATACTCTATATTCGTATTTGTTTTTCTAAGTTCACAAATATTGTTTTTCCATATCTCGTCGTTGGAGATTAAAAGAGGTATACAAATATTGAATTTAAGTTTGTGGGTAGGAATATAAATTGATGAATTTTAGTAAATAGATAATGATAAGCATTTTCAGAGTACACAAACATGGTACAAATATATGTATAATTTTTGTACTGTGTTTTCCTATATATGTAAGAAAAAAGATTTACTTTTGATTGCTTAGAATATTTATTCTAAAATATACTACTTCACATAGTGTTAACTTTCAAAGTTTATATGCTAAATTAGTTTTATATCCAACTTAATAACTATAAAAATAGATATACTCGTTTTCCACTATAACCATAACGTACGCGTATTTGTGTTTTACTCGTATATGTTTCAAAATTCAAAATATGCATCCGCACATCCATACTCGGTCCACATTTGTACGTATATACAAACAGAAATACAAATATCAAAATACCCTAAATCACAGGGACCGTCGTACAAAAAACCCCAAATCCCGGCCCCAATAATTGGCGAGTGAGTGACTCATTGAGTCAGTCACTCAGACCAACCTTCGTCCTGTCTACGTGGGGGCGGCAAAGCACGTTTCTAAAACCACCCTTGGAGTTAAGAGTTATTCACGGTTATGCCACCACTCATAGAAAAGGCACTACCACAAAGAACCAACCTTTTGCTTTCCATCTGCTCCACTTCTCCCACCCAATCCCCCCCCAGATCGGCCCAGATCTCGACGGTGAGAGGCTCGAAGACCCAATTCGAAGTGGAAACGTGGTTTGGTGTGGGTTTTTTGATGGTTTTGAGGGCGAAAGGAGAGGTCTTTCGAGGTGTGGAGGGTTTGAGAGGTATGATTTGGGGTTTTGGGAGGTTTTTTGGATTTGGATCGGAGGAAAGGTGGGAACTTGGATGGTTTGGTGTGGTTTTTGGTTTTTTTTTGCGTTGTTTGGGGGTTTGGGTTTGAGAAAAGTTCGGGACTTGGAGGGTTTTTTTCTGGATTTTCTGCGCTTTTTTCGGGTTTTGGGTCGTGGAAAAGTTGAGAACTTGACGGGTTTTTCCTCCGAATTTGTGCTTTTTCTACAGAAAATTTGTTTTTTGGTGTGAATTTTGCATATTTTTTGGTTTTTGGGTCGGAGGGAACTTGGGATTTTGAAGGTTTTTTATCCGAATTTTCTGCCTTTTTAAAAGAAAATTTGGTTTTTTGGGGTGTTGTTTGGGCTGAAATTTGCAGTTTTTTGTTTTGTCCTTAGTTAACTGTGGATTTTGAGAAAAGGTTGGTTTTTTGGGGATTTCTACTTTGGTTTGAGCTGAAGTTTGGAGCTTGAAGGTGTTTATGGAGTGTGGAGATCTAATTTTCTGGAAAAAGGATTTTGATTTTGTGGGGCTTCTGGTTCGGTTAGGATTTCCGAAACAAAGATGGAAACTTGTTGCTGTGGCTTGATGTAGAAGGTAGAATTTTTTCTGAATTTGCCTTTTTCTGTGGATATTTAGGTTAGGGATAGGAAGAAGATAATTCTGTGGTGTTTGTGTGGTTTGGAGAGATGGAAGGAGAGGTTGGAGCTCAGGTTGCTCCTCCGAGTTTACTCCACCAATCGCTTCCCGGACGTTTACATGAATCTCCTCATTTGGCGAGGAAGCGAGACTTGGGTTGGCAGCACCCGTACGGCGACCACGGCCAGCATCAGATTCCGCAACCTATGATGACAAATTCCGGATACCCGAGTGTTGGTTCCACTTGGACTTGCAAGATGTGGAATTGGGATAGTTCCAAGTTCATCGCCAAGCCTACTTTGGAACGAGGGAATTGTGAAATTCCGGTGGAGCAACGGAGGAATGGGGAGGACTCGAGAGGTGGAAACACTTTAGGGGAAGATAACGAAGGCCTTGCGTTGAAACTTGGGGGGAGCTACTATATGCCGCCACCACCGAGTAAGAGAGTCCGGTCAGGTTCTCCGGGTAATGGAGCTAATTGTCCGATGTGCCAGGTCGACGATTGTAAGACAGATCTATCGAATGCGAAGGACTACCATAGACGCCACAAAGTCTGCGAAACACATAGCAAGACCACCCAGGCCTTTGTTGGGAAGCAGCTGCAAAGATTTTGCCAACAGTGTAGTAGGTAAATAGGTTCCATTTTCCCTCTTTTTTCTTGTAACAACAAAAGTTAATCGTTGTTTCTTCTTCTCATGTCTATTACATATTCTCTCTGGGAATGATTTGAAGGAGTCACTGCACAAAGAGTTTATCTGGATATTATTTCACACACTAACTCACATGTATAATAAATGGAGCTTCCTATATGTCACTAGATTACACTCAATAGTAGCCAATACTTCCTTACTATGTCTACTTTTTGATTTTTACTTTGTTAGGAGTTGCCATAGTGACTTATAGTCTGTATATTTGGTAAGTTATATAGAAACTTCTAAATCAAAAGTTTCTGACTCGTTATTTTTGGTCTGCCAGATTTCATCTACTTTCTGAGTTTGATGAAGGGAAGAGAAGCTGCCGGCGTAGACTTGCTGGTCATAACCGCAGGAGAAGGAAAGTTCAGGCAGAGGATGCTTCTTCAAGAGTACTACTTCCTGGAAGTCAAGAAAATAATGGGAATGTCAGCAAGGATATCTTCAACCTGTTATCTGCGTTAGCTAGTTTTCAAGGTTTTTTTTTAATTTTTTCCTTTTCTTCATTCATCCATGAGGTATTTGCTGGTATCTGATTGTTTATAGTATTTGGTGCTTAACCTCAGGCAACAATTTAGAAAAAGCAGTTAACAGTTCTGCCCTTCTGGACAAAACCCAGCTTGTCCAACTTCTTCTTAGTAAAATCAATCCCTCTCCAGCTGCAAATAAAAAAGTTCCAGAAGATTTTGATTTGAATGTACCACAAACTCCTGAAACTTCAGATCAAATGTCCAAGGCAAGTGGCGGTGCACCTGCTTCATCAAACATGGACTTTTTATCAATTCTTTCTGCCGCTGTTAAGGCTTCTGATCCGAAAAGCAGCACCTCGCATTCTCAAGGAAGCAGTGGCTGCAGCGACGATAAAACAAGGCATAATGGCTCGGAGCCTACCACCGACGTGAATTCACGCAACCACAACCAAGTAGCGACCTTCCTTTCCACTGGAGGTGTTAGCAGTGATCGTGCTGTCCAGTCAGCATTAGGAGTCGTGGAACATCATATTCAACAGACAAAGCCAAAGTTGCCTCTGCAGCTTTTTGGCTCCGGTGATGACAGTCCACCAAAACTAGGGTCTTCAAGGAAATACCTGTCTTCCGAGAGCAGTAATCCAATGGAGGAGGGTTCTCCTTCATCGTCCCCTCCTGTCGCACAGAAGCTGTTCCCTCTACATTCAGGGGCTGAGAGTCTCAATAATAAGACTATGGAGATCTTTGCAGCAAATACTGCTATGGTCGAGATGAATACTGGTCCTGGATGGAACACTGCCCTTCATCTAGGGAAGGATTCCAGAAGAAGTGCTGAGAACAAGGTTGTTCAAAATTCACCATTCCGTACTGGAGGATATGCTTCATCTAGTTCTGACCACTCTCCTTCTAGTTCCAATTCAGATGCTCATGTAATACATCCTAATTTATAATTTCTTACATTTAGCCTGTAATATCAGTCCTCTTGGGATGACTTATGTTGATGATGCTTATATAACATGTTCATGCAGGATCAGACCGGTCGGATAATTGTAAAACTTTTCGACAAGGATCCCCGTGATTTCCCTAGGACCATCAAATCTCAGGTATGTGGAGCGACAGACAATGATAACCTTGTATGCTAATAGTTGAAGTAGACTGTGGTAATGGCGGAGGACTAAATTCTTGATGTTCTTGTTTCAGATACTGAATTGGCTTTCTCACATTCCAACAGAAATGGAGAGCTATATCAGACCTGGTTGTGTCTTCCTGTCAATTTACCTTTCAATGCCATCTTCAGCTTGGGAAGATGTGAGTATTAATCTCCAGTTGATTTTACAGTGTTATTCTTTGTGTTTATTATTTTGCTGAAACACACCATCATACGTGTTGTCTCAGTTTCAAGATCATCTTCTCCATAGAATACATTTACTTCTTCAATGTGCTGATTCCGATTTCTGGAGAAATGGGAGGTTCTTGATCTGTACAGATTCCCAACTCGCATCACATAAAGATGGTATTGTGGAGCACATTTTGTTATTTAATCTCTCTTCCCCTATTCATGAGCGTAGAGAAGTGAATGTATGAATGCACATTGTTTAGTAATATGTTTTGGTTGGTAAATTTCAGGAAAGATCAGATTGTGTAGAAATTGGAAAACATGGGGGTCTCCGGAGCTGAAATTGGTGTCACCAATTGCAGTTGTGAAGGGAAAGGAGACACGTCTTTTATTAAAGGGTCGGAATTTAACAATTCCTGGCACCAAGTAAGTCGAGATAGCCTTTGTAATGTTGGGAATAGGATCATGGGTGGTTCTTTTGATTTTGTGAGGAATTATGATTGATGGGGTATCGTTATGTTCCTGCAGAATCCACTGCACGTATATGGGTGGATACACAACAAAAGAAGTGCTGGGTTCGGCCTATCCTGGTACCATGTACGATGATTCTAGTTCTGAAAGCTTCAGTTTTCATGGAGAGACTCTGGATGCTTTTGGACGTTGTTTCATAGAGGTGATAAAAACTTCTCAATTAATTATTTTTTGGTATTAGAAAATATGATTGATAAGAAATGTTTGCATTTCTGAAGTATCACTGATTTTTCTCTCTTATGTTTGTTCAATTGCAGGTGGAGAATGGTTTTAAAGGAAACAGTTTTCCTATTATTGTTGCAGATAAGAGTATCTGTCAAGAATTGAGTGACCTCGAGTCTGAGCTCGAGGCTGCTGTTAACCCCGAGGCCCTCCTCGATGATCAGCTACAGGTACAAAGGAAAACAATGTCCAGAGAAGATATCATTCACTTCCTAAATGAGCTTGGTTGGCTATTCCAAAGAAAGAACATGCGGACTGCCAATGAATTTTCCTGCACGAGGTTCAAGTTCCTTCTCACATTTGCAGTAGAAAAGGACTGGCCATCTCTTGTTCGTAAGGTCCTAGACATTTTCGCGGAAAGAAGCTCCGGAAGTGATGAGCTAATCAATGAATCTCTGGAGGCTCTAGCAGAAGTGCACCTCTTAAACCGAGCAGTGAAAAGGAAGTGTACAAAAATGGTTGAATTGCTTCTTCATTACTCTGTCGATGCTGGATCCGGTACCACGAAGTTGTTCCTTTTCCTTCCAAATCTAGCAGGACCAGGTGGTGTTACCCCATTACATCTAGCAGCATCCATGCAAGAAGCCGAAGATATTGTTGATGCTCTAACTAGTGACCCTCAAGAGGTAAGTTTATATGCTAAACATAACTCATACATTGTCTTACTTCTGGAGGGTATACAAATGAAAACACGTTATGTTGACTTTCATGCTCTGCCTTAGACATATACCTTAATTTCTTCATACTATGCAGATTGGGATGAACTCCTGGAGTTCTGTATTAGACGACAATGGTCAGACACCTTATGCATATGCTTCAGAAAGGAACTATAATTCCTACAACAGGCTAGTGGTAAGAAAACTAGCAGACAAGAAAAATGGTCAAGTGTCTGTAATAATCGAGAACAGTGATGCCTCCTTGGATAAGTCATGGATAGTAAAAGAGTCAGATGGGGTCAAACAGGTCCGTGACTCAGTGAATTCCACATGTAATAAGTGCGCATTTTTGGAAAGCCGAAGATTAAGAGGTAATATTCACACCCAAGGGCTGCTACATCGCCCGTTCATCCACTCTATGCTTGCCATTGCTGCCGTATGTGTCTGTGTTTGCCTATTCTTCCGAGGCGCACCAAGGCTCAGTAATGTCACCCCCTTCAAATGGGAGAATGTGGATTTCGGTCCGAGATAACCTCTGGAGGACGTAGGTGCACACACCACAAGCAGATACCCGTTCATGGTTCTTGTAAATGCTGTTTATTGCCTTCACTCAGTGTTTAAACTTGAATAATCAGGACGATTCTGTTGCTACACCCGACACCATGTAAACGAAGAGATCACCGTCCAAATAACAATAGCTGCTTTAGAAACACCAGCAGTTCGGATCATCTACCAACGGCGGCAAGAACACCACTTCAGCTGCTCTTGAGAGAACACTGGAATCAGGATCAAAGGACATCATTGTACCCAGATTTTGCAGAATTCGGGCAATTGAGCAAGCAGGTCTGCCCATCCCAAGACCAGGGTTCAAAGTGGTTGGTTGGTTTGTTAATGATGAGTATTGTTAAGTGTTTACCATTTTCCAGTCTCTTTTGATGCCTGTTATTTCTCTTTTTTTCAAACTATATATTCTTATGACCAGTGTTAGGTCCCTGTCTCTTTTTGCCATTGTAGAATCAGAGAAGCTGCAATGAAATGATATCTAGATATCGTACTAAATTAATTATACATAAACAGTGGGTGTATTATTCATTTGTTCTTTTCACTGATTCATCTGAAGTTTGTTGGTGACAGACGGCATATTGTATTATGTTCTCATCATGTCCCAATTCCAACAAGCAAGTGGCATCACTTCTGTCAAACACTTCTTGGGATCTGCATCACCTTCTTTTCTATCCATCTTTTATCATGTATATATTGGGGTTGCCAAAGTGCAGATGCGATTGTTCTGCCTTTGGACGTGAAATAAGAAACAGAATATTACCTAAAACAAAAAGGAAGTTGAACAGGTGGAAAGTGCTCTTGTTTGTAGCTGGTCTTTTGGGACTTTTGAGATATTTCCAGTAAAAATAAAATTCTATGAGATGTTTATGTTCTTTTGAATTTCACAAGCAGGGTTGAAACTTGAAAGGTGGATTTCCTTTTGATTTTAGGAGCTACAAAAGCTAGGTCATCATTTTTTTACCAAACAAATGCCCTCCAAAAAAGCTGATCCTTAAAAGATTTAGGTTTTTTTTATACCAATCTCAGAGTAAGACAAAACCAAGTGAACACAAATAATATAATAATCGCTTCTCGTAGAGATGATGGATGGATTAGTTGAACTGGGATGAAACGTATGCAAGCAAACAAGCAATGGTGCTACAATATTCCTCCTTTCCACCTTGTAATCCACATTCCATTTCAGCTCCAACATGCACATAAATTACCAAAATGCCTTCCCTTATCTATCATCCGAAAAACATGCACATAAATTATTCCCACCCTTATCTTTGCAATAAGTTGAAAGAGTTGCAACAAGCGTGCATGCAAGACTTGTTCACGTGGACAAATGACTTCCACTACGTGCCCAACATCACAGTTGTGTAGAAGGACAGAAATATGTGATCATACAAGAAATAAAGAAGACATGCATGGTTGATGGATGGAAAGTATAGAGCACAGTTTGGAGAGGAAGTGGTGCATTGATGGATGTGGTGGAAGGAGAAGGGATCGTACTGGTGGTCCCTTGAAGGTAAGGTAGTACAATTCACAATTTCACATGGTGGGGTATTATTGATGATGGAGGGGAGTGATAGAGCATGGCTTGATGGTTGGTAAGTTGTAAGTGCTCTCCCACACATGGCTTGTCCTTCTTTCAGTGTTGATGGAGATGGCCGGCCATTGGGGGTGGTTCTTTTGTTTGAGAGAAGGTAAATGTTTAAAAAACTACCATGATTACACTCTACTCAGTGTATATGGCATAGTTTGAGAGAGAGTGGTTTGGGTAATATTTGTTATTGCCGACATATTCAAATTCGTTTAATAAGATACAATCACTAAATATATAATATTTTTAAATATTGTGAAAAATGTCGTAGTCGTAGCATCGTATATATATGATAATATCCATAAATTTGCAAACTAAGAACATATTCAATTCTTATTTGTATTTACCAACACTATATCATCGTTGTTTGCATCCATTTAACTTCAAATATTCTTATGTAATATAAAAATTGAAAATTATCATATTTATTTTCGTATTTGTTATGAAAATATTATATAAATATAAAAATATCGATATCACCTTGATCATTTTGAGCCCCTATATAGAAATCCCTGTTGAGACTTTGGTAGAGGGAGAAATGGGACAAAGTGACCCATGGGCCGAAGACGTCCTGAAGAAAGCTTGGGTTCAGCATTTTCTTGAGATAGTTCGAACTTTTAGCACCAGGAGTAGTAAGTCCAGTCCATTAATGTGATATTTTTCTAATCCCGTTGGGAGAACAATGTTGATATAATTACAAATATATTCATGTAATATAGCGGGTTACATATGTCGAATAAATATTCTATTAGGATCCAGATTAAGCTAACGAAACAAGACTATATTATATTGGAAAAAATTCGAAATAAATTTTTTTAACCAGATTTTAAAATATTTTTCAAAGTAGATTCAGTGTCACCACATTGCGACACATGATGACGACATGTTGTTTTTTAGTGTTTACAGAACTTGACGTCTGAGACGCCAAATTATGTATAAAAATAATCTTGAAGAAATCGACGTTATGGTGGTCGAGTTCTGTTAGATTTTTGTTAAGTAGAACTCGACCTTTTAAATACCGAGTTATATTTCGATGTTTTAACCGAAACTTTGAACATGGAGGTAGTTCCCAGTTTGGGAATTCATAACGAACACGACATCTTGGACGTCGTGTTCCTAAGGCCAAACTCGGCATCACGAATGCAGAGTTCATTTAAAAAAAGTGAATTAGGCGTCTGTAACGCCGAGTTTTGTGGGGCTATATAACCAGCCTAACGCTCCCCTCCTCCCCCACTTGTCTCTTCCGCGTTTTTGAAGTTAGGGTTTGATATATTTTTTTCATTTTTCACCGTTGTTTTTCTAATTTTACGTATTAGAATGATGTACATTATTGTTTTATGTATGATCATAGTGTTTTTTTTTGGTTTAGGGAACCCGTTTAGGTTGTGCAAACCCGATTCTGATTTTGGGTTTTCAGTCTGAAATATTTTTTCTTGATTTTTAGTGGATTATTGAATTAAGTTTTGTCTATTGTAGGTTTAAATTGCTAATCGTAAAAACGTTCAATTTATGTTCATTATGTAGTTTTATGTATGATCGTAGTGTTTTTTTTTGGTTTAGGGAACCCGTTTAGGTGCAAACCCGATTCTGATTTTGGGTTTTCAGTCTGAAATATTTTTTCTTGATTTTTAGTGGATTATTGAATTAAGTTTTGTCTATTGTAGGTTTAAATTGCTAATCGTAAAAACGTTCAATTTATGTTCATTATGTAGTTTTATAATCATTAAATCATTCGTAATGTTATTTATTATTGTATTGTAGTTGATTTTGTTAGAGTGGTTATTCGATGTTTATGGCGTGTTTGTGCACAAGAATCTGTCAGAAAATGGATTATGTGGTCAATAGGAAACCAAAACAAAACCGAAATCAGTGGAATTCAGTTTCCCTCTGACCAAATTCATGTTGTTTGTGCATTTCGTGGAATCTGTTAGAACTGAAATTATGTTGTTTGTGCACACTGTCAGAATTCACTAGAAAATAAAAAAAAGTTGTTTTCCATATTAATCAAAATACAACCTAATTTTTCGAAATTTCCATGTTTAACAAACAACAATGTTTAACAAAAATAATGTTAACATGCATTAAACAACCAAACAAGCCACATTGAATTAACCAAAAAATCACCCATTTGATTTGCTCTTTCTTTCATTTGTTGTTGAGATAATTCAGCTTGAGTTGTGCCTTCTTCCCATTTGAGCAGTAGTACATTACAAATTACCATTCAGGCAAAAAAAGAACATCAATAGTAATACAGTGACAATCATAAGTAGAAGATAGATAAAGCCTACCAATTTGAATCATCTTGCACGTTTGAAATGCTGAAATCATGAAATCATGATAAAGACTCATTGGGGATATCAAAGAAAGGAAATATCATGGTGCAAAATTTCAACACCAAACTAAACCAAACTGAAATCAAGATCCATCCATTCCAAATCAAACCACAAACATCCAAACTGAAATCATATCCTCATCCATTCCAAACCAAATCAAACCACAAACATGATTCTCCGCAAATTGCAACATTTATTAAACAAAATTTCATCTCCTAAGAACTCATGAAAGAAGGCTTACCCTCTTGTTGGTGACGGTGGGAGTGAGAGGGTGTGTCTGGTTGGGGTTGTGGAGGGCCGGCAATGGGTTGGAGGGATGACGAGGGGTTGTGGAGGGATGACGATGGGTTGTGGAGGGCTGGCGTGGTCACCACCTGATTTCTCAGAAGAGAGTCCGGAGAGGGTTAGGATGGGGGTAGGAGCGGAGGGAGAGGACGGGGATGGGGAGGAGGGGACAAAGTGTAGGATTTCGTGTCCCTATGTATATATTTAAAAAAAATTAATACAACATACAAGATCGATTTTCATATTTTCAGCAATTTTATGTACATAGTTTTGTGATTATTCTAATAACATGCAATCCTACATATATTAAAATAAATCACAAAGGTAGAATCATACCTAAAGATCTCTAAAACCTTTTTGAAGATTCGGAGTCACGTTGCCCGTTGTCTCGTCCACGGATTTGCCTCCGAGTGTTCACCAAACTCTAAACAAGATTAGAAAGAAATGAGCTAGCCAATCAATCTCTAACAAGATTTAGAATCTAGCTAATAACCCCTCTTTAAGCTCCTGAGATTCTTATCTCTAAAACTTAAATTTACTAAGAGATTCTTGTGGTGATTAGGGAGAGATTAATGAGAGAAAGGATTTTTGCATTAGTTTTTAAAACAAGTAGGAATAGGTGCCCTTTTATAGGCTCCCAAAACATCCTTATCAAGAGCTATTATTTAGCCATGATCTCTTGTTTTTTTCTCCTAAAATTAATCTCTAAATTCTACATAATCACCCACAAAAATGTTTTAATTAAATATGGAATTAATCCACCCATGATTTAATTAATCTCTTAATAATTCAGGCAGAATCGTTCTTGTTTGGTAGACCGAGTATTATTCGGTCAACCGAACCATTCGGTTATACCACGTGTTCGGTGCACCGTGCGCTAGACGGTCAACCTAATCCTTATGAGAAAAATTCCCTGGAAGAATTCGGACGAACCACGTTTTTTAATCGGTCTACCGTTGACCCTCCAAAATCGCTCCTGGGACATAGTCATCGGATGACCGGGTCACATTCGGTCTACCGAAAATACTACTTCTCGGTTGACCGTGCACACTCGGTTAACCGAACCCGATTGTCCAGGCACTCCAGACAATTTCGGTCAACCAATTGCGCTTACCCCTTCCCTATTCGGTTAACCGATCCGAAGATACCTCAGTCGACCGAACCATGAACGGTTCACCGTGTTTGACCCCGATTTTACCTTTGTCAAATTTTGGATTTATTTCTAACAAAATTCGATCTTTTGAGGTTTTTAGCAAATTCACATCTTATATAATATATTATCATATGTAATATTAAATTATTACACCCCATAATATATATACCTCATATGAATTTATTATGATTCTAATTATGTTAATTCTCATAACATATTGATTTTAATTAATTCACCACATGTGTCACATTTTCACATGAAACCTGACACATCTTATGAACTTAAAATCAACCCTCTTGTTTCCCAGTTTTGTGGTGTGACCTATAAGATGATCTAAGCCAAATTGGCAGCGATATTAAGCACTTAATATCTCAGACTATAAGCGGTATCTAGCTACACATTATAGTTACCCAATTAGCATAAATGTCTTTGTTCCACCCGAACCAAAACACGACCCATTTAGTGATGTAAGTGCACCACTTGTGTCCGTCCCTTGCCTCATGATATTAAGAATATATACAAAGTAGAAATGTGTCACATTTATATTATATTCATTTCTTGATCTATCTAAGCTAATTATAACTATGTAACTTAACTCAAGTTACATTGTACACATTATAATTTTGCTTTATCAAGGGGCCCACTAATATCATCACTCAATTAAGAGGGGCAATGATAATCGTTTGACTAGCTATCTTTTCCAGCATAAGTCATGCTCAACCAACTATTGCCTTTATCACTATACTCATTGATAGCTTTTGACAATAATCAAATTAAGCACTTCTTGAGTGAAAAGATATAAGTCTCATATCTTAGGATCCAAGACACAGTAAAAACATTAATGACACGAAACACAATTCCATAATGTTTTACTTGTTAGGTCTATTCAATATATAAAAGTAATCTTTTCCTCTTTTATATACTCGTGTCGTCAATTATTTGTAGAACTACAACAATCGATGACCAACACGACAATCTTATCTCAGTAATTAATGTTCCATGTTAATTACCATGATTGTGAATAATTTTTGATTTATGTAAACCATTATCTTTTAGAGCTCTACGGTTAAGGACCAAACACCTCTTCCTTAACACTTCCAAACGACAAATACTATAATCAAGGAACAAAATGTTTGTACATTCAATTCATAATAATTGACATATAAAACTAAAACTTTTAGAACACATTCCTTTCACAGAGGTGGTGAGGAAACGAAGGAGGTGGCTGGAGGAGAGGAGGAAGGGGAAATGGGGGTGGTGGATAGGAGCGTGGAAATGAGGGAAGGGTTTTATTTGTTTTCCTTTGGTTTCTTTGGGGGGGAGGTGAGAAATCAAGGGAAGTTTTTTTTGTACTAGTGCTTTTATACTACGGAAATCAAATGAATTCATTTTCATTTTCCGTGGGTGACACAAACAGAAGTAAATAGTTGGTCAAACGGAATATGTTTTCCTTTCCCATGGTTTTTGGGTGCACACCCCCCCTTAAAGTTTACTCTCACACCCAACCGAGGTAATTTCTAAATTATTTGAGTATTTTCACAATGTAAATTAATTAGGAATACAAGAACAACCATTTCACATTTCACAAGAACAACCATTTCACATGAACCTAATTTATATAGGTTGGAAATGGATAAGGATGACGAAGAATCTTTGTTGCTCATGTATGATGAGAAATTAGAATGTAACGGAGATGTGACAGATTATTTGATTGAACGTTTTAAAATAACCACAAGTGCACAACCACGTTGGAGCAGTGACAAATACGGGTCGATCCACATGGAGGTGTGTCGACTTTGGTTAGTTCGAATGCGAGTGAGAAACAAGGTGGAGAAAAGATTGATTAAACTAAACTACACTAAACTAAACTAGTAAGCAACAAAGAAGGAAATGAAAGCAAGAGAAGAAATAAAACTAAGTGACTAATAGAAGAAGATAGAAATCAGGAATGGAGAACCCCTAAGGGGTGGAGTGTGTGTACACATGAAATAAGTGTGGTGAATGCATACAATAAACTCAAGTGTAGTTAGTGTTTATTATGCATAAGAAGTACATCATTGCAAGACATATCATAGAGGGCACTAACCTAGGTGATTAATATGAGCATGACAAGTTTGTTATTAAGAACATAAACAAACATGGAATGTACCTAAACATTATGACAGAAACCATCAAGTTAAGAGTTCTTATTAATTCAAACAAGCATACTAACATTTCTCACATACAACAATGTTAGTATTCATTCCATCTACATAACATGTATAAACATCTACTCCACCCCCAAAGGGGGATGAAACTATTCACTAATCATTACACTAATAATCATATAAAGAAAGGAAGACATTCTAATTATACTATGATAAAGAAAACAAACAAACTAAACATGCAAGCATCAAAAATAAAGACAATATAAAACTAATAAAACTATGAAGAATTATTTTATTTACATGACTCACATTTCAAGTGACATTCTTCTCCACCTTGAGTTTTTGCTTCAAGGCTTTTACTCCAAGTAGAGAGAATGCCACCAAGCAATGAGTGAATACAAAGGAGAATGAAGAGTTATATTTATAGTGATAGAAAAATGTAATCGGGGACAATCTCCCGATGTGGGACTAATGAAACTACTACCAATCGATAAACACAACATAATAAACAACCACAAGCCTCATTGAAATTGGACGAAAATGGGCCGCCAATTGGCGTCACTTTTCGTCCGATTTGCTCCAAATTTGTATAACTTCCTCAATGTTCCATTTTATTACGTTTGGTGCACCCGGATCAGTTGTTTGAGTGTCGGCCCGAATTTAATTGCCAAAATACTCCTCATGATGGTGTGGAGTTTTTTTTATTTTCTCATTGGTCATTTTGGTTTACATCCGGGTCCTTCCTCTTGCATTTCAGTCCATAAATCTCACAATTCAGTCATTTCTCTTGCTCTTAGGTCCTTTTTGTGCCTCTTCTCACTTATTTTATTCCTGAAATTTAAACATAAAACTCGTTACGTAACATTGCTTCGATTAAAAATAGAGGATATAATACACAAATATATGCATGATATGATGTCAATCAAATACCCCCACACTTAACTTTTGCTAGTCCCGAGCAAAACAAAGAAATAGAAATATGAAAGAAAGGAAAAAAACATACGTGAAACAAGGAAATCCTAACTTATTTTCGTAGGAATCACAGTTGTACTTAGTATATGCAACAAGTCGTTAAACCTCCCTGTCGCCAAGGAGGAGGAGTGTTGTCTCCTGAGGGTTTTCAGCAGATACACCCACAAAATCCGAACAAAGATGCATTATTCAACCTAGCAGCATGACTCGATGAGCTTATTTTCGTCGATCATCGGACACGATAATTCTACGGGCCGACTCTATATATGTAATAAATCCACACACATAGCCTAAGAACCATTCGTGCAAGTTGGTTAAGGACTTAAGTGACAGACATAGACAACCTTAACATCCTCAAGTGATACAAAATGTAAAGTCCATTAAGGTTCTTATTTGTCTTTCTTTTTTTCTTCTTTTTTTCATCTTTTTGATGCATTACGGATTACACTAGTTGGTGTTTGCTTCTCCCGGGGTCGGGTTTCGTATATGATTTCCTATGAGGACTTACACTATCACGTACACCTTCCTCCAAATCTCCACATAGGGCGATCCCTACCACCCGTGTAACGGGAGTGCGGTCGGTGCATCCCAAGTCAGGTGACTCGAAAGCACCAGGCACAAAGTCTCATCGGACCTAATTTCCTGAGTTATTGGAACCGTGCGAGAAGAGAGAATACTTACGCACTTATTTCTTATCTACACATGAACCAAAACCCCTACACATTATGTCTCACAACAGGAGTTAAATGGTCATTGACTACAACAAACTTCCTTATATTAACAGACACGAATTATTGACTCATTAGGTTCAGGGTGGACTTCTTTAATTGTTTGAGTACTAAAACCCTATGATTACTCTCCCCCCGAGGGAAGATCGGGGTGCATCCTAACGACTTATAAGTCTTAAAGCCACTCTACTAGATATCCTAATGCATCAAGTTCAAGACAATTTTGGGAGCTTTCTTTTTACTTTTCCTCACAACGGTTTTGCACATGCTAAACACACGCAAAACTCATAAACATTTTCTTTCGCAAACACGGGAAGATTTTGAAAAAAATGTGAAAATTTTAAAGTATTAGGAAAGTAAAAGAAGACAAGTCACCCATGGATCATGACAAACGGATATATCGACATTAAATGCAGCACACTAACATGACCCTAACAATGCACACAAAAGAAAATAAAAACAAAGGAAAAAGACTCAACTATGTACACACGTAACCCCCCCCCCCACACACGCACATACTTCATGCGTTGTCCTCAATGAATGTGAGCAAGATACTACATGGATTTATGCATGAAAATTAAAAGATCTCACCAACGTGAAGTACAAAAGGAAGTTCGTGGTTATGTTGATGGACACAAACCCGAATTCCCTCAAAACCTGTGAGATGCTAAAGAAGGGATACAAATACGCGAAAGAAAAAAAGGGCCCAAATACACAAGGGTTGCGACTCACAACAATCAATGTTCGCTCATCGAGTCTTTTATTGTACTTTTTTTCTGTTTTTTTTCTTTTTTATGGGTCACAGATCATGACAAGATATTTCGTAGACTAAACAGAGCAACCAAACCATCACAGAATAACTTGGGACGTTACAACGTGGGTGGGACGAACTATCTATCTATGAGCCTGCATGCACCGACCCGAAGACCACACTCGCACGAATGGAGTAGGACCACATCTAGCAGTTTCTGATCGGGCTCGACAACAGCTACGAAGCCATCTGAAGCCAAATTATAATGAGACCCGAACTCCCCAACCTGGCGTCCATCATCACAATGGTTCAACGGGAGGAGACCCGTTGAGCCACTGCTCAGACACCGACTACCGATCACACATCGGAGTCTTAGGCACTTCTGGTCGGTAAACCACAAAAACAAAGGCAAATATGGAACAAACCAAACGAAACATGCAACAACTGCAAGAAATCAGGGCACAACAGGAACACATGCTGGTTCCTTCATCCGCACCTCCGACCACCAAGGGAAGGAGGGAACGATCATCGGAACAGAGAGGGAAACGGGAGGAGCAACAACGGATTTAGGGGAAACCCTTGCTTTGGTGGAGAGTGATCAAAATGGGGCTATGTCGTGTCGGCTTCGGATCCGAGCAACTTTATAGCAACATGAATGGAGACTCCGAATCCGAGCAACCTACATCCGATAATGTTCAACCTGACTCCAATCTGACCCACAACAAATCCTCCAACCCACAACCAACAAAATTGGGCCCAGTAGTTGGAAAACCTACTCTCACACCTAAACGGGTATTTGCAGAACACCCCTCAGAATACAGGTAATTATGCATGTATGGAAAGTTCTTTGGATAATTATACTACTAATGTTATTGTTAATAAATCTTGTGATACTAGTTGGGTAATTGACTCAGGTGATACAGACCATATTGTTGGTTTTTTGGCCCTTTAATCTTAATTTTGATGATTAACAAACTAATATTATGCACAACTTCAATTACAACATCACACACGTCATATTGTCAAATTACATAGATATTGTGTATTCATAACAATGTAGGTGATCAAACCAAGGGACTAATCAACTTCAAGATCAAGGCTCAAGACTTGTAATCAAAGCTCAATGACTCCATATGTAATTTCCCATTTATTTGAGTTATATGATAAAATGTACACTTGATGCACAAAGGATAAACCTGTCTTTCTCGGTTGATCGTTTCCCTGTCGGTCTACCGAACATGTTCCCAACGGATGACCGTGTGTCTCTCGGTGAACCGTTTCCTATGAGTCAGTAACCACTTGATCTCCTGGAATCCTTGTTTCGGTGTACCGAACCTTACCCGGTCAACCGTCTCCTTAGAGTCAGTAAACACTTGATCTTCCTGGAATCCTTGTGTCGGTTTACCGACCTCTATCCGGTCAACTGTTTCCCTATCCGCAGTAGCTTCGAAATTTCTCTAGACATCTCTATTCGGTATACCGAAGGGGTATCGGTCATCCGAATATCACTTGTGTCTTTTGGCCTAAACGACTTCATCTTATTGGTCCACGTGGCACAAACTAACTCCAACAGACTTATATTTTGTCTTTTAGTCACAACCTTTGAAACATCCATACCGGTCTACCGATAACTCTTCGGATTACCGAAGTCTTGTTGTCAATCAAAACATAACGACTATTTTTGCATGTAATATTTTGACCGTTATCGATAAGTCAATTTCCCACTCAATGTCAGCAAAAAACCCGCACATGTATCAGTCAACCGACCTTGCCACGGTCTACCAAACATGATCACCAAGTCACACCAATTCTTTACTGTCCATTTTGAACGGTGCTCCGAAGTGTTCTCGGTCAACCGAATTTAATTAGCCGATATTAGGAAAAAATTACTGGAAGTTGGTGAACGGTTATCCGACCTATAATTGGTCAACCGAGTTCTTAATTCAGACCAATTCTTTGGACTACCGTTTGGATAACGGTCGACCGAATGTCTCAATTTCTGCCCGAGCTTAAGTCACATCTTTTTTTCTACTGGTCCAATTCTCACTAACTTACCATAACGGCTCTATTTGTTTTGAAGGCTATATAAGCTTCACTTAAGAGACACATTCAATACCTCACTTGCCAAAAATCAATCCTACTCTTGTGCTCTCAATCTTCAAGCCTTCAAAGCTCCACCAACTCTCATACTTCCATTAAATTCACTCCAAGCTTAATTCCAATCCTTGAGTGCATTCAAGTTAGAGTTCAACAACCACATTCAATTTCCATTGTGTTGTAAAGCTTCGAGGAAGCACCCTCTCGGGTTGTGAGAGGAGATCCGAGAAAGGGGAGGGTGTTCGCAAGGCTCCGATTGTAAGAGAGTTTATCTTCAACCCGGAACGAAGATAATAGTGAATTCTCAAGTAGGGATCAGAGGATCGATCAGAACTTGAGGAGAGGACTAGATCACGGTGGTGCGATCAAACCTTTATAAATATCCGGAGTCATGTTGTGGTTTGCATTCTTTCTCTTATTATTTTAATTGTGCAATTGTTTAAGAAAATTAGGAGATAATCTATTCACCCCCTCTAGATTAGTGACCGATCAACTTACACATGTGACTTGAAATCCATTGTTATAAAATAATATTAAACATAGTTTGAACTTACTAAATAAGTTTGTAACCGTAGCCAATAATAATCAAGTTAGAATAAAAGGCATAGGAGAAACAGAATTGTTAAATAAGTTAACAAAAAATGTGTTGTATGTGCCATCTTTTGCTTCTAATCTTCTTTCAGTTGCTAAAATTACAAAAACAAATGAATTGCAATGTTATATTTACTCCAATTGATGTGATATTTCAGGATCGAATCACTGAGATGATGATTGGTAGAGGAGTTCAAGTCAATGTACTCTACATTTTAAATACTCAAAATAAGGCTTTGCATGCCATTAATAATCCTAATCATGAACTTTGGCATAATAGAATGGGACATCCGTCTCATCACATATTGAAAATTTTGTTTCCCTTTATTTCTTCTGAATATTCGTGCGATACTTGTCATTTTTCTAAACAAACTAGACTCCCTTTTTATACCTCTACAAATAAAGCTAGTTATCCTCTCGAATTAATTCACTCTGATATTTGGGGACCTGCCTCGATCGACTCTTATAACAGTTTTAAATACTTTATTTCATTTATTGATGATTTTTCTCGAACTACTTGGCTTTATATTCTCCAAAGCAAATCCGATGTTTTTAGAATTTTTGTGAATTTGTGACTCTTGTCGAAAACATGTATGATTTCAAAATTAAAACTCTCATAATGGACAATGGTGTTGAATACACTAGCCACAACTTTCAAAGTTTTTTGAAAAACAAGGGTATCTTTTATCAAACCACTTGTATTAATACTCCCGAACAAAACAAAGTCTCTGAATGGAAAATCGTCACCTTTTGAATGTTACACGATCAGTCCTTTTTCAAAACAATGTCCCAAAATGTTTCTGGTCAGATGCAGTCTTAACCGCAACTTATTTAATAAATCACCTTCCAAGCCCTACTCTTCAGAATAAACAACCGTAGGAAATTTTACTTGGTCGCAAACTAACCTTGGATCATCTCAAGGTTTTTGGTTGTGTATGTTTTGTTCACAGGAGAAGAACAGATAAACTCGACAGCAACTCCGTGAAATGTATTTTTCTTGGTTATTCTTTTAGAAAAAAGGTACAAGTGTTATGACCTTGAAAACTGTAAATTATATATTTCGAGAGATGTATCCTTTAGTGAGAGAGAGTCCTTCTTTAGAGATAGTGAACTTGAAGAGACATTTACCAACGATCCCCTTCCAACTTCAACTCACAAACTCCCAGGAAGTTGTGCAACAAACCTTACTCATCCTGAGGAAGAAGGAGAAGAAGACGAAGGAGGGATAGAAGAAGACCCACCAAACAACCAAGAAAACATCCAAAGGAGAAGATCCACTCGTCCTAGCCGTCCTCCTACAAGGTTAAACGATTTCATCACCTCACACGTGACATACCCTATTAAGAACTACTTGTCCGATAAACAAGTAAAACCAATTCACAAAGCCTTCATAACCAATTTAAGCAAAAATCAAGAACCCAACACTTATCAGGAAGCTATTGGTGATCCTAAATGGTGCAAAGCCATGGAGGAAGAAATCAAGGCTCTATAATCTAACAACACTTGGACCCTTGTTCCAGTGCAAAATGGAATCAAACCTGTTGGGTGTAAGTGGGTTTACAAAATTAAATATAACAGCAACGGGACAATAGAAAGATATAAGGCCAGACTTGTAGCTAAATGTTATACCCAAACTTATGGCCTAGACTATCTAGAAACTTTTGCTCCTGTTGCAAAAATGAACACTATTCGTGTTCTTCTTTCCATAGCAGTTAACAAAAATTGGAACCTCTATCAAATGGATGTTAGAAACACTTTCCTTCAGGGAAATCTCGAAGAAGAAGTTTATATGACTCCTCCGCTAGGGTACATCTCCACAACAAACAAGGTATGCAAACTCAACAAATCAATCTATGGATTAAAACAATCACCGCGCGCATGGTATGCTAAACTTAGCCATCTTCTCCTTCTTTATGGTTTTACAAAATCTTCCGCTGACGCATCCATGTTTACAAAACATCATCATCACATAACCATCATTGTTCTAGTTTATGTAGATGATATCATAATTACTGGTAATAATGATAATAAAATCAACGAAGTCAAACACTATTTAAAATCAAAATTTGATATTAAAGATCTTGGTTTCTTAAAGAGGTTTGTTTTTATCACAAAGGATGTATGCTCTTGATCTTCTAAAAGAAACAGGAAAACTTGGGGCTAAACCAACTAATACTCCCATTGAAACTAATCTCAGGTCAGTCCTACAGAAGGGGAACCCGTCAAAGACATCCAAAGGAAAGACTTGTTGGAAAACTCATATATCTCACTGTAACTAGGCCAGACATAACTTATGTTCTTAGCACTATTAGTCAGTTTATGCATGCACCCCGCACACCTCATTTGGACTTCATTGATCGAATACTTAGATATATAAAACGAACTCCAGGATAAGACTTATGGATGAAAAATAACAACTCCAATTCTATAATTGGTTTTTCTGATGCAGACTGGACAGACAGTCACGACCGCAAGTCCACAACATGATTTTGCACATTTGTTGGAGGAAACCTGGTGACTTGGAGAAGCAAAAAACAAAACGTAATTGCCCGATCCAGCATCGAAGCCACATATCGTGTTATGGCCTCCACTACAAGCGAACTTGTTTGTCTCAAACAACTTTTACTTGACATGGGACAACCACACAACAAACCTATGAACATATGTTTTGTGACAATAATGTTGCCCTACATATAGCCTCAAATCCGGTATTTCACGAAAGAACCAAGCACATCGAGGTCGATTGTCATTTCATTCGGGGAAAATCTAAGCTAAGGAGATAGACATACCATATGTCTCAAGTAAAGAACAAGTAGCCGATGTTTTCACAAAAGCTTTGGATCAAAGACATCTCAACCTTATCATATCCAAGTTGGGCACCTTCAACCTCTTCTAGACCCAACTCGAGGGTGTGTGTTAAAGAACATACCTTAATCAGCTCAGATCTCCTTACCAACGGCTCAGAATCTCATCATCGCGTCCTTCCTTCTTTGAAGATTTTGTCTCCCAATACCTCGGATATAATCAAGCCCAAATATGACAACACTTCAAACAGTCATATACTGTAGTATATAAAACAAACTTGTAACCTTAAAACCAACATATACAAAAACAACTTTCGCGATGTTCTTCTTCTCTTTCGGTCTCAAATCTAATAGATATCGCATGTTGCGCAAACCAACTCTTAATTCAACTAATTTAGAACTTCAACGCTACTTCACGTGGAGTTTGGAACCCTATAATTCATTCATTGGACACTAGTAGAATGTGCCTAAGGATTTGAGCTCATCTTCAATTTTTAAAGGATTTTGCAAGATTTGGAAGGTATGATGTCAATTGTCAAATCATAATCTGACAATCAATTAGGAGTTAAAAACCGTTTGCTTAGGACTAACTAGTGTCACTAGTGTGGGATGTCTTGACGTCCGAAGACATTGAAGCTCCCAAATTTACTTAAACAAGTGCAAAAGTGTGATACATCTCATACCCAATTAGCCATCTCCACTATTGGTAAGTCTTTTTTTTTCCATAGAAAGTAAGGTTTGATTTTTCTCAGAGACGGGTAAGGGTTTGAATTATACGTTTGTGAATAAATTTCATATTTTAACTACTCACAATTACCAACGTAGTGTAGTACTTTTTTTGTTCAGATAAACTACATGACATGTGTATAACAGCGGATATATAAATATCAAATTGGTAAGTGGAATAAGATTAATTATAATTATTAAGGTGGAATTGGATCGAAGAATTGTGACTTTAACCGAAGGTACACCACAATCCTTTTAAGGATATATCAATTTTCCTTTTTTCCATATGTATATCAACACAAAAATTCCTTAATTTGGAAAAAAAAACACAATATTTTTAATACGATGATGAGATAGACTTCAACGAAAAGAACCACAAAAAAGGCGATGAAATGAGAATGTCACAGGACCCAAATTAAAATTTTCCACGCAAAAATCTAGTTATAGGAATTCTGGTTAAAAGGATGAAAACTCTTGGCTGGATATATAATTTTTGACGTCTATCATGTACCTTTATTATTGGCGTTGATAAAAATTTAGAGCTATCTAAAATTAGCTCAAGGGTTTTCAAAACATATTAGTGGAAACATATCAATGATTAATAGCATAAATTGTACAAATCCATGGTACATTTGTACTGGTTGCATACAACCTGCAAATTGTTGGCAGGTTGGCCCCAACCAGCTGCCAATTATTATTAATGTGTGTGTAACTCAACAACCAATTCGAGTTCTATGGGAGATAATGAAGTAGTCATGTTTGATAATTTTCATATTTAATTATCTTGAACTAACACTTGCTTAGTTGGTCGGCCAATTTGCTAGTAAGTTTTACGTAAAGGGTTTCCGCATAGCTGTCCTAAAGAAGCATATGCAACCCACAACTAACACAAGCATTCTACCAAAACCATTATGAGTGAATAAAATAGAAGAAGCAATACGTAACATTTGGCATTGATAAATATAGAAGTCGTACTAAATTAATGTGTTGACAAGAGACAAGCCAATATTCTCAATTCACAGCTAGACTAGACCCTACTTCTTTGGAAAATGGCCCCGACACAAGTCCTTGGAATATCCTAATATATATATATATATATATATATATATATATATATATATATATATATATATATATATGCATTATTCATGTAAGAGAATGTATTGTTTCCTATTCAAAGTAGTTAGCCTACCTCAAGTTAAGATTCATATAATCCTCTTTTAGAACCCCTTTTATTATGGTTAATAATCTTCTCTATTTCTCCAAGACTAGCCATCTTACAACCTAGTCGTTGTGAGTTTGATCATAAGTATTAACTACTACATGAGGAATAATTAATAATGATGTGAAATGATTTTAAACTTCTTCCTTGGAGAAATAAACACGTTCAAGCTTGCAGAGGAACAGGTTTTGTTGGAAAACAAAAAATTTCGAAAGGAAATATGACTGTTCTTTCCAGTCCTCTCCCTTGAAGGAATAAATCCTGGAATCGTTAAATTTCCTTTTTCTTTTTTCTTTGTTGACAGCCCAACTTTGGACGAAGTTTCTCACTAACCCCATTGCCATCTTACCTTTTTAGTTTTTCTGCTCATTTGCCTCTTTTTTTGTATATCAAACTTAGAGAAATATGTGTCCAAATTAAGATTCATTGTGTAAAGTTATTAACGTTCCAATCATAATTCCTAAAGCAGAAGGTTTTTAACCCTACATGTATTTTGTGTTTCCATGTGTAGCCCCAATTCTGCAACAATATTAGTCAAATCCAAATTCAACTTAGAAGAGAAAGTAAAAAAGGTTAAAAATCAGAGTCCAAATTCAAGTCCTTCAATCCTTCTCTGAAACGAAACCAATTATTTTGCGATTTCTAACATTGACTATTTCAACGTAAGAATATCTACTAACCAATATTTATCTATCTGCAGAAGTGTAACTCTACTTCTCACGGAAGACACAACCACCAAACTCCAAACATATTATGTTATTGCTACATTAATTAATTTAATCTTGATTATTTTTTAGGGGTTCCATTATCATAACTAACTAAACCACTTTCCGAATACCCTTAGCACTACACTTTCACCCCTATCAAAATGTTCTCATGTCGGGGGAGACTTTCTCCTTTTGTGCAATTGCATCTTAGCTGACCTATTTTTTAATGGTCTTCTTCAATTATTGTTGGGGTTTGTTAGATGTTCACAAAACCATTAGTATGGTTGGCAAAACTGTCCACTGACTTCACTTTTTGGTTCGTTTAAAGCATGTCTTGGGTGGTGATTAGTTGAGATTTTCTAATTAGGCAATTGTACATGTTGGCGATATATATTATTGGACAATAGCAAATTGATCGCGTCTTGTTATTAGTTAACAAAGAGTTGATAAACTTTAAAAGATGTGATTTATGGTTACTTTTTTTTAAGATAGTAGTAGGTGTAGGATATGATTTTGTAGGATGAGTTGTAGTACGTACAAACTTCTTTGCAAATTTTTTCTACGCTAATTTACTTCTTTTTTTGGTTACCATAATGTAGTCATTTTTACTACGATACTAATGACGCTGAGGGCGGTAAACTAGAAGACTTTTGTAAGAAATAATAGCAATAGTAATGTTGTTGGTATTTTAATGATCAAGGTGGGAGATCCGTTTTTGTTAGTAACGATGGAAACCAGCCGGCTAAATTCTGTGAATATGAGGAAACAAATATTTGAGGTTATCTTAAGATTGGGAGGCCTCGGGTAATCACAAAACTGATATTTACAGTGCTAAATGGTTATATTATGTTATCCCGAGGGTATTAAGAAACTGATAATTACTGGGAAATAATACACTTGATGATAGAAGTTGCATGCCCTTTAATTGATAATTTAGTGAATGTTATTTTGAATAGTAAGTTGAAAATTGAAATCTCAGAATATAAAAAAATGTAACATGAGGAGGTCACTTAGTATGGTAGGTGTAATGTAGAACGACATCAAACAAGTTGTTGCAATTTAGAAAATAAAATAATTGTCTTGGAAATTCCTAATACAAATGAAACAAGTTATTGAAGCTAATGGAAGAATCGTTTGGAAATTGGATTAGCACATGGGATGACCTTGAAAATTGTCATTAAGGAGCAAAATGAAAAAAAACATATTGGAAAAACTTTGGTACTACAAGTCGTCCTACAAAACAAGTCATACACGAACCGTTTTTCTTTTGTTAATGTAAATTATAACTTCCTCCTCTAAGTACTATATCCTTTATTTTCTATGATAATTCTAGTTTGAGTTACCAAAGCACAAAAAGAAATCTGCAGAAATCTTGGCATCACAAAATTAACCACTTATTATAAGGATTTAAGATTGTTTTTCTTTCTAGAGCAACGATCATTCATTAATTATTAAGACAAACGAAAATGATAATGCACATGTCAAATAACTTCAAACCCAAGGGCATTTTCAGAAATCTCTCTTAAATAATTAGCTCCCTAGCCTACAAGCACTTGTTCTTTATGAGCAGTTGAAACTTCTGTTAAGAAAAAAAAAATGCTTTACACCAACTTCATAAGCCCATTGGATCACAATCAACCACACTAATCAAAATATTCTCAATGTTTGCGTGAATGAAACCAAACAACATGTCTATATAAATATGTCATTGTCCAAAACGCTACACATGTTTGCACTTTGCTGTGTCATCATTTCCCAGACAAAATCTAGCTCAGTTTGATCTCACTCAAAGCTGCTTCACTCATTAGGTGAAGCTCCTACACTCTCTGGTTTTCATATAATTCTCTTTGTTTTGACCCTTTTGTTGCATGTTTGTCTTCTTTTTTGATGTTCTTTTTTTGGGCTTTCAGTCTTACAGATTAGCCATGAAGAGATGTGAGGTGAGAGTGTTGGATGATGGAATTGTGAATAAAATAGAGATTTTCGGAGACCCAAAAGATGTTTCCTCACCAATTTATCACAGAAAGTGTAGGTGAGGATTTTGTTGCTATTGAGTTTCTTGATCTTATATATATATATATATATATATATATATATATATATATATATATATATATATATATATATATATGCTAATTTGTTAAGAATTATGATCTTAAATGCATGCTACTGCTGTTTTCTTTGTAAGATCACGATTCTTGGTTTGGGGGTTCTTATAAATCTCCGATTTTGCTTATGTAGCCTTGATTTATTTTCTTTGGTTCTTCCTTTAGTCTAATGTTTATCCTTTTATTCCAATTACAGTGCGTCCGAGTCTAATGTCGATTTGTTGAAGTCGTCTTCTGGAGCACCCTTGGTTGATAATCCTGTAAGAAATATAATTTGCTGCAGCATTTGGCTAATAGTTAATAATGCTCTTCTAAATTATTAAGCCTGAGCTTTGCAACTCTGTATATAACATTAAGATCAGTTTGTCGCTCTCTTTGGATATTTTAGAAGTTTTTTGGGCCAAAATTATATTTCTTGTTTGAATTCCAATGTGGCTTGGCCAATTCATGGTCGAAGTTTGTCGAATTTTGATGATATTTTGATGCAGGTTGAAAGCGTACCAGTTGTTCCAATTCTTTTCTGTTATTTCTTAAATATTGGATACAACTAAAAGGTCTAATACTTCGAGCCTTGGTGAAATATTTCCCCATATTTTGATGTCACAGAGCATTTTGTCACATTTCTTGAAGTTTGAATTGCTCATATTGTTGCAGAAAGAAGAACTGATCAATGAGATTGAAGCTCTTGAACTGGAAATATTACATCTCGAGAGATATATTCTCTTACTTTACCGTATAGCTTTCGGTCGCTATCTCATAAATCCTCGAAGGCCGAGGTTCTGTTCAGATTCCACAAACAAAGTCTCCTTACAAGATGTAGAGCAGAAAAACACCCGAGAAAAGTCGAAGTTCTCCAAAAACTTGTCCACTAACGATGCATTCTCTGCTAGTCAGACAAACCAATCACTTACTGATGAAGAATTAGTCAATAAACTTCAACTCAATCGAAATTCGTCGTCGCTTAATCGGACAAGCCCATCTACCAATTTGCTTCCAAACGACAACCTAACTGTAAGAAATGCAATTTCGAGTAATTTGCATCATACCAAGAGTACTTGAAATAGGATGCTAAGATGGTTTAACTTGATTCATTAATGTTTAGGATGCCAAGATGGTTTTTTCACGGCACCGCATACTCGCTGACCATCTTTCTGCTTCGGTCCGAGAGAGTATTTCCAACACACCAAGCAAACTCTCTGAAGACATTATCAAATGCATATCTGCTGTCTACTGCAAACTTAACCATAGTTCAACGACACGAAAAGATTTACCATATTCTCCGGTCATATCCTTATCGTCTTCGAACTCTTCTTCATCACCACGACAATTTCATAATTGGAGCCAACATTACCACGCGGAAGCATCAAAGAGTCTCTCCGGATGCGAGTTGGTTAAGGGGAAAAATTGCTCTTATAGCAATATGTTGCAAATAACTAGAATTTGCGTTGATGGGGAGCGGTTTGAATGTGCTTCAAAGTTGTTAGCAAATCTCAGGTACTTTTCCTCCCTTCCAGTTTTTTAATTTTTTTTTAATATTGTTGAATATAGATGACTAATAGATAGAAAGAACTCATTTGTATTGCTTAACAACTACCGTTACAATAAAACAATTCACACACTCACACTATCTTCCTTATTACAAGACTAACACACTATCTGCAACAAGACTATACTACGGTACACACCTTATTACAAAACTTACTCTTTGTAGTTGTGATACACACTCTTCTACTTGGATGGTTTGAAATGAGTAGTAACACTCCTATTTATAGTTGTGCATGGAAATTTAAGGAGAAGATGGAAAGTTTTAAAGTAGAATTCCTTAGAATCTTTGAAGTGTAGGAATGCACGAAAATTTCTGAAGTTGAGAAAACTCTAGAAGTTGGCTATTAAATTGGGTTAACTAATTATCTTGACTAATATTGCTATCTTGACTTTGGCTTAGATTTTGGTTGGTGTTGAATTCTTAACACTCCCCCTCGATATCAACTCTGATGGTTATCAATAGTTACTTGCATCTTCATCCGTGATATGCTCCTCCATCAGATCTTCTGCTGTAACATCTGATATTTCTATTTGCTTGTTCATTCTCTCGAGGTTGTTCAACTCCCTCTTAAGAGTACTTAATCTTCATTCTTTGCAGAAACTTCTCTTATTTGTATTGTGAGAATTTCTTGATTGACAAAAAATAAACTCTCTAACTTTGAGATGGTTAGTGGAGTTGGTGAACTTTGCATTTTTTGTTATGAGAAAACTATACTATGACCTAAGCCCATGGATAATTATCATCATTATCTTGAGTTCACTAATCTTAGACTCTGAATATAGTTGAGATATGTCACGACAAAGTGTCTTCATGTTTATAGAATATTGGTTGATGGACATATCTCATTGTTTGATGGACATTAACTCGTTCTCCATAAGTTGAAGTTGTCTGTCATGCCTCTATGAAAAGAATGACTTCAACGTATCCCATATTTGTCTTTGTTGTTGTAGCCTCACATACATTCTCAAGGAAATCCTTTCAATGGTTGTCTTGAGCACATACATGACCCTTCCCACCTTTATCTTTCTCCTCCTATTTGTTTCATCATTTTTTACGGGAGGTGGTGTAGTTTCATTCCTCAAGACAATCTCTCACAGATCTCGTCCTTGCAAATATGACTCTAGTTATAAACTCCAGTATTTGTATTTTTTGTCATTGAGTCTCTCGATTCCACAACATGGGTTTGATAAATCCACCATTACCTCTTGGTTTCAAACTAATCGAACCAACTCCTTCAGTGTGATCTTCAACTCCTCAGGTAGCACTTCAATATGTGATTTTCGACAGATGGTCACCACAAACACGACTCTAATACCACTTGTTTAGCATAGAAGACTAGTAGGGAGGAGAGAAATTTAAATTTATATTGTTTAATGACTAATGTTACAACAATACAATTCACACTTACACTCTCTTCCTTACTATAAGACACATTATCTACTACAAAATTCACTCTTTGTAGGTCCGGGAGACTCTTCTACTTGAATGATTTGAAATAAGTAATGACACCCTATTTATCGTTATGCATGGAAGGTTACAGAGAAGATGGAAAGTTATAAAGTGTAGGAAAGTATGAAAAATTGTATATTTGAGAAAACTCTAGAATTAGGCTTATTGGATTGGGTCAACTAATTATCTTGATTAATATTTCTATCATGCGCTTGAACTTAAATTTGGGTTCGTGTTGGACTCTTAATAAATATATCGTACTAAGAATTTTTCGGAACAAAGCTGATTTCATCATTTACAATATTTGTTTTATTAAACTTCAATACAAATTCTGAAAATTTGATAACCTCCGGTGTATTAGATTCCAATTTTGACCACCGTTAACCTCGTTTTGGTCAAACTAGCTCCTACTTCTGTTATGTGTTATATATTTTCAGGTATTTCTGACATCTATTTTGTACAAATCGAGTTGTAGCTTCTTAATGAATATATGAAATTTATAGGCATGGATGATGCTATTTTGGAGAAGATAACGTGTTTATGTATTTTAGTTGTGTCTGCCATGCATATGCAAAAAAAAAAGAGTCATAAAATATCAAAAATTACTGCTCTAGTTTGGGCGTTCAACTCAAAGACCATTGTTATCAAATGGAGGTGCGTAAGATGTTATAATTTTACAAGAAGAGTTTAAGTTATCCGATGCGAAACTATTCCGGCAACCACTCTTGCTTCTTAAAACAAGGTTGGAAACATGATTCTCAAAGCTAAACGACTTACTTGATTTACGAAAATGAAAAGCATGTATTTCGTATCACCCATTATCTTCTTTTGTGGCAATCATTCTACCATTAATACTTCTTCTAAATAACCATTTTTGCTTACATCTTCTTTTAGGATTCTAGTCCGGCGCCTCGAGTCTGTAAACCCAACTAAGATGAATAATGAAGAGAAACTCGCATTTTGGATCAACATCCACAATGCCATGGTGATGCATGTACGGTACCCGACCAAATATTTTCTTTACTCCTATCTTTAACATTTGATTTATTTATTTATTTTCAAATTTACTTATGATCTAAACACAAGCTTTTGCAGGCAATTATAGCAAATGGACTTGAGAATGATCATATCAAAATTACACCATCGGTTTTGAAGGTAATCATTAATCTGCATCTGTTGTAATACTGTTCATAAATTACTTCAATATCTTATGTTCTGCCTCACATACAGAAGTCTTATAACATCGGAGGAATGGATACTAATGCCCACGATATACAAACTTCTATTCTTCGTTGCCGATCACGCCATTCTGAACCAGTAAATTAATCTCCCATCTTTAATTATCATGATCCAGATATCGAGCTATTTAGATATATAACATCACTTGAAATTTCTGCAGAGCAAAGGCATATTCAAGTTCAAGACTGCCAACAGCAAGCATCCATATGCGCTCGCTCGCTCTGAGCCGTTAGTCCATTTCGCTCTTTGTTCAGGAACGTACTCCGATCCTGCTGTATGGCCTCCAGCAATCCTTATATTACTTACTTTGTATCCCCCTAAAACGTCGAATTCTTATATCGAACCGTTGAAAAATTCATTTTCTTTTGCAAAATCTTTACCACAGGTTCGAGTTTACACAGCTAAGAACGTAGCGAACCAGCTTCACATTGCCAAAGTAGAATTCTTACGAGCCAACATTGTTATCGACAAGGAACGGAGACTAATTCTACCAAAGACCATTGAATTATTCATGAAAGACGCATCCATAAACATGTCCGCTCTTGTTGACATCCTTTGCGGTTGCTTGCCGGAGAAAGAACGCGAATGGCTCAGACATGGTGCGAAAGACAGACCTGAAAAATGCGTCCGATGGTCCTTGTACGAGTCGAATTTCAGATACATACTGCATAAAGATTTGGATTCAGGCAGAGACAATAACCACTTAGTAGATGATTTTTCCATGTAAATATACTCTGTGTTTCTTTTTCGGATTCAGTTTGCACATGAAGGTTATTATAGTGAGGTTGTGATGTTGGTCTTGTTTGTGAATTTGAAAAGTGTTCGAAAATATTTTTTGGGGTTTAAGGGAACGAACGGAAAAAGAATAAAGTAGATTATAGTTTACTTTTGACCAACATTATGTTTTTTTAAATGCCATTGAAGTCTATTAGAAAATAATACTATTATGAAATATTTAGAAATAATCATGTAATTTATCTTGTTTTTATTTTTCAAATGTACTTTCAATATTTTTTGTTATTAAAAGTTTATGTATTAAATATATTTATTAAGTTGACTGACTGACATGTTAGACATATTTTTTAACTTTTCACCACTTTTTGCTTGTATCTTGAGAGAGGACATGCAAAAATTAATCCAAGAAATGTTATACATTTAAAATTGCAAAGATAAATTGAAGGAATATTTTCTTTTTCCAGGATTGGTACAAACATATGTAACCTTGTTAGTCAACTAGAAATATTTTCTTTTTTTAGGAATTGAGTAAGGATGGTTTGGTATAAGATAACTCAACGGATGAAAAATAAGGTTGACATATGTGTATTATATGAGGAGATTATTCTTAATTTTTATTAATATCAATTTACCTTTGTTTGTAACTTTAATTTGAAACGTTAGATAAAAAATTCAAACCGTAGATCTTTGACCCAGGACTTATATTATCTATGTGTGACGAAAATCAAAAAATTTGAAAGTCATTTGATATAAGGTCAAAAAATGGAAAAGTGAATGTATTACATTTGTTGAAAAATCCGATATCTTCATCTCATATCAAACGACTTCCAATTTTTTTGATTTTTGACATACACAAATATATGAGTTATAAATCAAGATATACGATTTAGATGTTCTATTTAAAATTTAAGTTATGACATATGGTAAATTGATGTTAACAAAAGTTAAGGATAGTAGAGTGGATCCCTCCTTGTTGAAACAAGGCAAGATAAGCAAGATATGGACGTTGGAGAAACTTACCCGATTTTGAGGCAATCAAGCAAATCATGGGATATCCAATACAAAAAAAATAGAAAGTATGATAACGGCTCCATAAGCCAATACAACTGTATAAATATCATGTAAATCCAAAAATAATATAATTATTATTTTTACTATTCAAATCAACATGGTATCAGAGCGTGCGTTCTGAAGAAAACAAAACAAAAACCCACCCCAAAACCCACATCTAAATACGGCCTCAGAAGCTCCCTTGAGCTCATTATCAGCCAGGAAAGCCAGGTGGTTCCAACCTCTATCGCCTTCAATCCTAGCAATGGCCGACGGGGTGGAGAATCCCAACGTCTCACCACACAACCCCTCAATGTGACCAACTTTCTCTCCTAGGAGTGTGCCTTTTCTATGTCCCTCAGTGGCAAAGGGAAGCTAAGTCACCTCACAGGGAAAACCATCAAACCCAATGCACAACCGAAGCCAAACAATAGGATTGGCAAACCACCGACCACCTCGTAATGTCTTCGCTCCTACAATCAATGTAAAGCCAAATAGTGGAGATCTTCATGTACAAGAATAACGCAAAAGAATAATGGGACTCCGTCTATGAACATTTTGGTAAGCAACACAACTTTGCGCATATCCTTAAACTAAAACAAGACCTTTCGCAGATCAAGCAAGGCCAAAAAAACGTGACCGAATATCTCGACATGCTAAAGAAAATGTGGGACGAACTTGCCATCTATGAGCCACCAACCGCCGACCCTCAAATAATACAAGCAAGAACCGAACAAGATCGTATTTATACGTTCCTTGTTGGGATGGATTCAAGCTATGAGGCACTCCGATCAAGCATCCTCATGTCTCCAGAACTACCCACTTTCTCATCCATCATTGCGATGGTTAACCGGGAAGAGACCCTCCGGAAAACCAACCCCGCTCAGTCAGAGATCAACCACAAAAATCAAGCATTTGTCGCCGCAAAAACAACACAAACCCTCGCGACAAAGGTAAAAACAAATATGGAAATAAAAGCCACGAATATTGCGATAATTGCAAGAAACAGGGGCACAACAAATCTACATGCTACTTCCTCTACCCACATCTCCGGCCATCTAAGGACGACTTGGAGAGAAAGGGGATGGGAGGAGCAACGGCCACACAAACCATGTGGGAGAGGCGAAAGCGAGACTCAAGGAGGAAACCCTAGCAACTAAGGAGAAGGAACGAATGGGGGCCAAACAGGTCTTCTTCTGATCAATAAGGTTTCTATAGCACAAATGGTGGATGATCTGAACTGAGGAGGAATTAGGATTGGACTGGGAATGCGCATGAACCGAGGGATCATTTTTTGAAGTTGTATGTTGTATTTGAGCACCACGTAGCCGAGGAACCTCACTTGTAGAAGGTGGATTGTGAGGTTGAGTAAAAGGCAAATAATGTGGTCCTGAAGAGGGACTAGCAGGGTTGTTAGCAGATTTTTCAATAGTTGTGTGATGATCACCAACCCAATCATGATAGGTAGTGATTTATGCTTCTGAGTTAGAGAAAACAGAATTATGGTTTATTTGAAGAGAAGGACAACAACTTTCATTGAATATAACATGTCTTGAAATGTAGATCCTATTTGAAGGTACATGCAAGCATTTGTATCCTTTATGCGTCATGCTATAACCTATAAAGGCACAAGGCAAGGATCTAGGAGAAAACTTATCTTTGCCATAACCTTTAAGGTAGGGAAAGCATCTTGTTCCAAAGGCTCTAAATGACGTGTAAGTCGGTTCATAACCAAATAGCTTGATGAAGGGAACCATAAATTCATTTGCTTTAGATGGTAGCCTATTGAGTAGACAAATTGTTGTACTGAACTCTTCGACCCAATATTTCTTAGGAGTTGCTTTCATTCATGAGGGATATGCCCATTCTCACAATAGTTCTATGAAAACGCTCAGCAACTCCATTTTGTTCAGGAGTATAAGGACAAGATTGTTGCAAAACAATTCCTTGCTCAAGAAGATGATTTTTGAATTTTGAAGACACATATTCACCACCACCATCACATTGGATCACTGTGATAGAGGAATTGAATTGTCATGAAACATATTTCTCAAACAAAATGTAGCATTCAAAAAATTGAGATTTATTCTTTAAAGGGTAAATCCATACAAATTTGGTAAACTCGTCAACAAAACTAACATAATACCTATAGTTTTTATGAGAGAGGACAGGGGTTGGACCCCAAATATCAGAATGCATGAACTTTCTAAAAAGCACATGTAACTCTAGAATCAGAAGAAGAAAAAGGTAATTTGCTAGTTCTACATGCAACACATTTAAACTGTGGATTCTCCTAGCTGCTAACCTTGATGTTGCCTTTATTATGCAAGAATATTAAAACCTCTAGGCTGATGTGCCCCAACCTGTGATGCCAACCCTTCTCAGGTATTGACTTCTGTTGATTTGAAAAGAGAGCAAGATGAGACATTTTGTGCAAGGTATAAGAACCTCTTTTGCTGCCAACATCCAATAATTTTTTTGTGCTTCTGTCTTAAATAGTAACATGAGGTCCATAAAAGGACACTTCATAAGGATGGTCAGTGGTCATTTGACTAATAGAGAGCATTTTTTTAAACCAGGTACATGTAATACATGTTTAAAAGTAAACTGATTGTCACAAAAGATGTAATGGCGTACCAACATTACTAACAGGCAAGGATGTACCATCAGCAATTATGACAGAATCATTAGTTCTACTAGGTGTAAGACTAAGAAGATTACCCGAGTCCCCAGTCATATGGGCTGAGGCACCAGAGTCAGGAATCCAGTGTTCCACTTCATTATCTTTTGTTACAGTCATTGCAGCATGAGCTTGTGACATTAACTTGGAACACATGATTAAACCTTTGCCAACATTTGTAAGCTACATGACCTCTCTTCTGACAAATTTGGCACACTATTATACTGCCATTACATTTTTGAACTTTTGTGTTGTTTGCTGACTGGTTTGATGCTTCATTTTGCCCTTGAACAGTGGGTTGAAAAGCTCTACTTTGTGAAGAAAATTTTGAATTATTGTTCCTGCCAATTCCTTCTTTGTTCTTGTTATTTCAGTTGTTCAGACCATTTTCTTTGTTTGACTTCAAAACAATAAATGCCATGTTTGGGTTTGAGCAAGTTTGATACTGCTGAATGCGAAGTTCATGACCTTGCAAAGGAGGCACCAGCTCAGCAAAAGTGGGAAAATGGGTTTTTAGAGCAGCAACCGTGAAGGCTTCATATCTTGGCCCCAAAGCATTAAGAAGGCAAAAAAAACCTTGTTACGGTCCTTAACAGTAGCCCCAATTGCTGCTAATTCATCACATGTCCTTTTGAATTTCATAAGAAACTCGGCTAAAGAAGCAAAATCCTCCTTTTTTAGGTATTGCAACTACTGCAACAGTGAAAACTCTGTTTCTTGTGAAGGTTGTGCAAATGCTTGCTTCAGTGTTTGCCATACATCAAAAGCGGAATCAAGACGAACAACAAGACTCAAAACCTCTTCGGTAAGAGTGCTTATGATCCATGCTTTTAGCAGACGATCAAATCTTTTCCAAGATGCTTAGATTGGGTTTCCAACTCTCTCTAGAGTGGTAGATTTCTCCGAAACCATAACTCATCGATCTAATTCTTGCTAAGATCCATCAATAAAACCACTAAACCTTTGTGATTCGATTAACCCTAACATTTGTGTTTGCCAGAACAGATAATTGCTAGAGGTTAAACGGGTCAAAATGAAGTTTGAGATGTTCAAACTCACAGGGTATGGGTAGAGCGATTCTGGAGATACTACTCCAAACTGACTTGAGGAAGGAGACGCGCTTGACGCCACTGGAGAGGTTTGAAACATTCGAGAGCTTCGTCTTCCCAAGATCATACACCTTTGTCTTCCTTAGAGCTCTGATACCATGAAGAAAATTAGAGTAACTGATTTCTGCAGAATCGATATCTATTTTCTTATTAAGCAAGGTATATATAGGTGTTTGTTACAATAACCGAGTGAGTTGTGAGTGGTGTGTTGTTTAGACCAATTACAAGCCTACACGTGGCCTTGACTTACAACAACCTCAACTCCCTTAACAAACTAAACTAATCAATAGAATATAGTCTAACCATTCTCTAATTGACTATTCTTAACATCCCGAAGAATCAATACATCCAACATGAGGACATCCATACATATCATATCGAATCACATACCCTTAAGTCCAATTAATTAAAGTACAATTTCAAGTTTAAAAATCGTATCCAAGCACACCATAAACTTTTCGTTTTTAAGTTTCATGATTAAAAAACTATTATTGATGCAAAAAATTACTAATAACGATGTCAAGATACATGAAACTGGAAGCTAAATATATGATCATGCAAATAATTGAATTGGAGGCTATCAATCCAATTGATATAGCGTATTTAGATGGTCTATGATGCATTGCATACATTGCATCATATGTCTTTCATTTAGATTAATTTTATATCAATAAATGCTACTAAGGTATGTGTTTAGTCTTATTTACAAAATATAGGGGCCTGAATGCAAATTACCCATATCCCGAGCATAAATGCGTCCAAGAGACTCATTCCTGTCATAAAGACCAAGTTCAAGATTATCGGGATTCAAATGGAAGTTCATCCAAGCATAAAAGCATTCAAGACCTAATTACAAAAAGGACAAGGACTTAAGCACAAAAGGAGTCAATGACTTAATTGCAAAAAGCCAAGGACCTAATTGCAAATTATGAGTAGCTTTTATTATTATGGAGAAAGTCTAAATAAAAATCAATGTGGATCTCCAAATATATAAAGAAATAAAGTCGGAGCTCAAAAGAAAGGAAAGAATCAATCCAGACGCGTAAAGGATATTGAAATCATACCATAAACACACAGGAAAAATCCGGATTAAATCAGAGCGAATATTGAGGCGATTCCGCCGCACCCCTTGTGATCCGTGGATCCGGATTTTGTCCAGTCGTGTCTTGCCACGTTTACTTTCCTATTTTATACCTAAGTCCCTTGTATCGGCTATAAATAGTCCTGAAACAATGTTGTAGAGGATGTTTTTATTTTTATTCCGTAATTTAGTAATAAAACTTTGTTGTTTTATCTTGTGTTTTTAGTTTTCTTTTGTAGTTCTCTAGGACCCCTTCTCCTTCCTCCCATCCATGAGTTTCTAACTCTCTCCAAAGGGTGGGGGTGACAGATTTAGGGTGATGAGAAGAGAATGATGTTATTATTTTAAGTTCGTATTAGTATATTTTGATTACTTGAGTTATGTTGAATCATTTATCATGTAATGCTTTATAACTAATATGATTTATTATAAGTTTCTGAATTCTCTAATCTAAACCCTATATCTAAACCGCCACCCAACGGAATTCACCATCTTTGTTCTTATTTTAGTTTTATTTGTTCATGTTTAATGCTTTAGAAAATTAAAAACCAAAAATCTCAAAACCAAACTTATTCTTCTCTCCTTCTTTCGCCTAATCGAAAATCACACAAATAACAAATCTCTCCCTCCTTGTGTTCGACCCGTACTTGCCACGTCTTCATTGATGTCGTGCACTTGCGGTATAAATTTAATTCTCATCAGTCTACTTAGCATAATATATAGAATCTAATTAGAGGGGTGTTCATGAAAACAACAGTTTTATTTGACACACTAATTAGTTCCAAAGTAAAATACGACTGAAATGGAAGATGATGGAAACACCTTAATTTAATAAGCACGAGTAAAGGACCAACCCCATCCTACGTTTATTATATCTCCACATAAACCTTTGATGACAACACCAATGAACATGTCTCATGTTTTGTCCTCAATCATCCTAGTAGTGGTGATATTGTTCTTGTTAAGGAATAAAAGAAGATTAAGAGAGCCTAATTTCGCACCAGGTCCACTTAATCTCCCAATCATAGGCAATCCTCACTGCCTTGGCTCCAACCCCCATCGCTCCCTTGGGAACCTTTCACAACATTATGGCCCCATATTCTACCTCCAACTCAGCCACGTACCAATGATCGTCGTCCAATGACCAACGGATGTCGCAGTGTCTTCCCGTCCCTTGCTTTACTAGGCTAGGCATCTTTTTTATGGCTGCAAAGACGTCAGCGTTTTGCCTTAAAAGGTACTCTTTTAGGATCAGTTATCACATGGACCTCATTTCTCTTGGTAACAAATCTTCAGCCTATCACCTTGTGGGGTCCACTCGTTTCATGGTACGAAGACCGACATGTAGACACAAGAAAATGATCAATAACGTAAAAAGGTTAAAGAATAGTCTCACCTAAGTAGGATCAAATTCACGTTGACTTTATAGCCTTAATACATTCTTTATTTGATTATGAAGATTAAGTATAATACTTAATCTAATGATTTCACACTCTGTATGTACATTTGTGCATGTTTCATCTTAATAGGTGCTGAAGAGTCAAAGACAAATCGATTCAAGTCAAGACATGTAATCAGACTCAAGAAAACTTGTAATTTTATCTTTCATTAAATCCTAAGATCATATGTAAACTTGGACATAGTTGGAAGTATGATCAAACGCTTAGAAAACCCATAGGGCTTGTGCAAAACCATATTCAGATGACCAAACCCCTATCCCATTGTCTAAATCAACATGTTAGTAACACATTATTTTGATCCCCTAGGTTCAGATGACTAATTCACCTTTACATCATCTAAATGTCTCGATAGTAAGCTTTACCTAGTAAGCTCAATTTACCTAGTTTTGGACGACTAGACCCTTTTTGAGTTGTCCAAACATTCTTTTCAAAATTTTCAATCTTTTACCCAAATCAATTCGGATGATTGTCACTTGCCTTAGTCGTCCGATTTTAGAATCCATTTTTAGTGTTGAAACCCGTCCTTTCATACGACTGTTTTATCTTTAGGTCAGAGAGTCATCTGATTCTTGTTTTCTTTAGTGGTGTTTATACCAAATATAATCGCTTTTGTTAGAGATTTAAGCTTTACCCAATGGTTATATGCCAATTTATATTACTCCACCTCACCAAATTTGGACAACCAAATTAAAGCTTTATTTCGGTTAGCCAAACTTCAAGCTTCGGGCGACGTAAGACTTTTCAGTCGTCCGGGCCACATGTCTAGTAAACCAAGTCTTTCACTATGAACTTTATTCAAATGACCGGTGCTTGATCACGTCGTCCGAACTTCAAGTCCAATAACTTATAAATTCAGTGTTAGCCATTTTCAGACGACTAGATCTTTGTTATGTCGTTTGAATTTGTGAAGCAAATCTTTGACTTGAGTTGACTGGGGTTTTAGGACGACCTAGCTTGTCTTTCGTACTTCGAATCTGGGCTCGAGCAGAACTTTATTCTTTATCTATTTTTCTCTTACTTTGCCCATAATCCTACCTATTGTTAGCCTATAAATACATACTCACACCCAACATTGAGAGACATATCCCTTACACTCGCTATACTTTTATTCTCTAATACTCTCTTGCTCACTACTCTAAGCTTCCACTCACACTTGATCACCATTCTCAAATTTATCTTTGTGAATTAAAGTGTCCAAGTAAGAGTTCTTTACTTCTTTCTATTGAAGGTTGTAGCTCCGATTGGGAGCATTCTCCCAGGTTGTGGGAGAGGTTCAAGCAATGGAGGTGTTGTTAGGATCGATGACCCTTAAACTTATCACAAATTTAAACAAATGCAGCAAAAAACAAACTACAACGTAGACCAGAGAATTTTATAGATGTTCGACACCCCAGCAGGATCATTTTCCTCTCTTGCAAGCCATGCTTGATTACCACAAGCCTCGCTTGCGTCTTCACTAATCCGATCTTCGTTCCGGGTCAAGATCAAGCCTTTGACAAAAGCAAGCTTGCGAACAACCTCGTTGTACTTAATTCTTCCTCTCACAATCCGAGAGGGGATCTTCCTCCCGAAGTGTACAACTCTTGTGATTCAACAAAGTAGGGGTGGGAATCACTGATCGACACTCCAAACTTGAGCACACTTGAGTAGGATATGATTTGGGTACACAAGTGGTGAATTTAGGCTTGAGTGGGTGTAGTTGATGTTTGAGGATGGGGAATATTTTCTCTCAAGAAATGGATCAATAGGAGGTGTGTTAAATTAAGGTTTGAACATCTATTTATAGACACTAAGATCCATATAGATAGTCGTTGGGGACAAAGACAAAATGGATAAAGAAGTAACCGACAAAGATAACAAAAGTGAGCTGCCAGTTGAGTGTCAAATAGTCGACCATTTGATCACTTCTGTTCAACCGTTCACTTAAGTTGTATGTTAACGGTCGAACGAATGGGAACACTAGTTGGACCAACATAATGTAAACTAGGAGTTTGTATACTAGATATAGGATATTTGGTCGGTCGCTAAGGCAAAAACGATCGAACGATTTCAAGAAAAGTTATTGTCCAATTTTGGGTCTGATTCAGTTGATCAATAGAGAAAGTTCGATCAACCTATAACCTGAAGTCCAAATTAGGTATATGCATATTCTTTAAAATAGTCGTTTGGGAATAATGATAAGAAAACAACTTGAAAAGGAAATATGAAAACCGTGGACGGTCGGACGAAATCATTAAAATGGTTGATCGTTCTACCAAAGAGTTGTTAACAAAAGGCCGGACAAAACCCATGTTTCAATCGACCAGTTTGCATAGGTTGGCTAAAGTTGAGTTTTGTGATTTTCTGGCTAGAGTTTGGGTGATCTATTGAAGTTAAAATAAAGTTAGATTTGGTGTGTGTGACTTCTAGATGTAACCTGGAGTGAAGTGTGGATGGATATCCCAATAAATATGCTCAAATTTACAAGGGATCTTAAAGACTCAAATAAAGATAAAATTACATGACTTGAAAAACTTGATTATATTTCTTGACTTGAATCACTTTCTCATTGAGTCTTGATCACCTATTAAGATAGAACTATGTACAATATAAGTATATGTGCAATGCATGGAATGTGTTTGACCTATTTGATTGTGGTTCAGATATGTTGATTAAATCATCAAAAGAACACATGATTATGGCCTAAAAGTAAACAAGTGTGTCTGCTTGCTTGCTTTGTAAGGAAGAAGGATCTCAACCTGAAATAGGGATTGGTTAGTGAAAATGCAAGCGACGCTCAAGGTCGAGTGAGACTTGTCAGAGAGGTCTAACACTTGGTTGGGGGTGTCAAACCTCTTTAAATTGTTTGCGTCTTTGCAATCCTCTTTCACTCTTGTTTTTAGTTCTGCATTCACATTGCATCTAGGTCTATAATTGCCTATTCATCCCCAATAGACCGCATTTAAGGCCTTTAGATCCTACAATTCCCACTGTCAGGTTAATAAGGCTTGTGGTGCTCTCTTACCTATAGGTTAGTTATTGGATGAGTTCTCCATTCTCTTATAACAAAATCTGAAAAAGTAAGTTTCCAACGTTTCATTTCTTATATCAGCTTATTGTAATTAGAAACTAGTTTTGCTTGGATGTCAAATATTTGGAAACGCAAATCAACGAAAAAGTCTAGAATTATTAGTCACACTAGTAGGATCAAATTCGGACCACGTGGTTATAAGACTTTTGTGATCTTTCACCTACTCTTGGGAGGAGTTCCTTTTTGTCTTCTAATAGTTTTTTTTTGAGAAAAAAAGTGTGTGATAACTTGAGTTTTCGTATTAGAGAAGTTTTGAGTTTTGAAAGCCTCAAAACTAAGGGTGTAAATGGTAAAAATATGGTACGAATATGGGTATATCCATATCCATTTAGAAATTCTGATAAAGATACAAATACAGGATATACGTGGATATCAAAAATTCCTATCCATATTTGCTTAAAACGGATACCGATATGTATCTGATATAAATCATCAGGATACAAACGGACTCAGATACATATCAGATATAAAAATGGATATAAATATTGTTAATGATATACAATAATACATTAAAAAAACATATGTTAAAGAAGCATAAATGTAATTTCTTACAAAATATTAGAATTTACTAAAGACATCTTAAATAAAGAAATTGATAAGATATATGCTTTGGGTTTATGGGTAACGTGTAAATAACGTCAGTCTTGTATTTTAAAACCTTTACATAAATTATTATATTTATGTGATGCTTGTGTCACTGTATGGTTACAAAATGCATATTAATATATGTAATTTAGTAAATAATATTAGAAAATATAACTTTAATTATGTTCTACTTGAAATCACTCAGGTTTAAAATATATGGAGTTAAATACTGATCATCTATATATTTAGTTATACACATATCCATTTTTATTTTGAAATTCAGATATGGATACAGATAAAGATCATCTATGAATACAAAATACATATTCATATCTATTTTCTAATTCGGATTTAGATACAGATATAGATCTTCTAAGAATACAAAAAAGTCATATCCATATAAAATGAATACAAATATTAAAATTTTGTATCCATATCCTTAAAATTTCTATTCGGATAAATTGTATTCATTTGCATCCCTAGTCAAAACTCATATTTTATTATCCCAACAAACTTATCTGGGAGTTGAGTTTTGAGCATTGGATTGTCATTTTAGTTTGTAATTTCAGTTTTGCAAAACACCAACTATAACCAGTATTTTGCAAAACAAAATTTTTTTTCCATAGTTTTCCAATTAACTTCCTTATTTATCACTTCAAACACAGAAGTTTGATATTTGACAAGAGACACCAAAACTTAATTGTTTTAAAATTCAAACCCAAACAAGTAAGCATTGTGTCACGCACCTACACTTCTTTGCAGGAATCGTGCGGCCCAAACTCACTAACTCCCTTGAGTTGCTTGGGTTTGGCAACCTCTTCCCTCTCACCCTACTTGGCTAGATTATTTAAGTAGAACACATCCACATACACAAGCATACACACAAAGGGACACTTGAGAGGTTTTGCACAATATGTGATTATCTCATTCACAAAGGTTTGATTACAACACTTGCTATTAGATTACACATACATGAGTTATGTCTTAATGAAGGAGAGGAGACCCCTTTATATAGGAGAGGCCTCACTCGAGTACAAAAGGAATTTGCCTTCTTCCTTTACATACCACCTTACACGTGTCCTGAGATATTTTACATCCAAAGATATCTCTTAGGTCTACAAAACACATTTGGTTGCCTCCTCTTTGGGACAGATAAATATCTTGCCTCTAAGGCTTCTAGATGCCAACTTTTGGGAAGCAAAGTACAAACTTGCTTCTCTTCTGTTTGGGGCGTTTCATTCTCCCCCACCTATTCCGGAGACGCCCTCGTCGACAGGTATTCCTTGATTGCGTCCTTGAACTGCCATAGACTTCCTTCGTCTTCCCAACTGGCTTCACTTGGGGGCAGTCTTTTCCACAAAACCAGATAGTGTGTACAAGGGGGAACTCCGTGTTTCCGCACTATCTTTTGATCAAGGACTCTCTCCACTTCCTTCTCATAGGATGTGGTTACTACTGGTGGTGCCCTAGATGATTCACCTCGCCTGGGGTCTTCCTGATCTTCATGATAATCCTTCCGATTACTTATATGAAAGACAAGATGAATTTTCATTGAGGGAGGGAGGGTCAGCTTGTAGGAAACTCTTCCTACTTTGCCCATTATCTCAAATGAGCCCTCATACTTCCTTATCAAGCTTTTGTGTACCTTTCGGAAGGCCTTGAATTGCTGGGGTAATAGCTTCACCATTACTTTATCTCTCATCTGATAGACTTTGGGTTTTCATCGTTTATCAGCCCATTTCTTCATTTTCTTGAAGCTTTGTGGAGGTAGCCATTGCCAACTCAGTTTGTTCGTTCTAGCCTCTTGTCATTTTGTAATCCCCTGGACTTACCCCTTTGTAGGAGGATGCAAGCTTGTCTGGCGTCATTGGTTGGGTACCAACAACAATTTCGAAGGGACTTCTTCCTGTGGCATCACTTCTTTGTAAGTTGTAGGAGAACTGTGTTACATCTAACAACTTTGCCCAGTCCTTCTGACTTGCGCTTACAAAGTGCCTTAAATATCCCATTAGCAAGGCATTGATCTTTTCAGTTTGGCCATCAGTTTGGGGGTGGAAGCTAGTTGAGAATCGCAACTCGGTTCCCATCATTGTCAACAACTCCTTCCACAGCTTCCCAGTAAACCTAGGATCTCTATCACTGATGATAGATGTAGGAAGCCCCCAATATTTCACCACATTCTTGAAGAACAGTCGTGCGGCTTCTTCAGCTCTACAATCCTTTGGAGCTGGTATAAAGGTTCCATACTTGGAGAATCTGTCTACCACAACCAAGATTGATCCAACTCCCTCGGATTTTGGCAAGGATGAGATGAAGTCCAAGGAAACACTTTCCCAAGGACGTGAAGGGATGGGTAGAGGGTCGAGCAACCCATGAGGCAAATGTTGCTCTCATTTATCCTGCTGGCACACCAGACAAGTTCTTACATAGAGCTCTACTTCCTCCCTCATCTTTGGCCAATAGTATGATCCTTCTAGTAGTGCCATTGTTCTTTTCTGACTAGGATGCCCCACCCATCTTGTGTCATGACACTCCTTGATAATCCTTCTTCGCAACATATTCCATTTGGGCACAAGTATCCTCCTTCCACTAGTGTAGAGAATTCCATCCTCTATCCAGAATTTAGTGGTCTGGCTTTCTGTTATTAGGGCTATCAATTGCTTGGCTACTGGATCGTGTAACAACCCTTCTTTGACCTCCCCAGAAGATCCTCTTGAACTCTGGAGATTGATGCCAATTCGGCCTTTCTGCTTAGTGCATCGGCTACAACATTTCCTTTCCCGGGCTTGTATTCCATCTTGAAATCGAACTCGGCCAAGAAGTCTTGCCACCGGGCTTGCTTTGGACTCAACTTCTTCTGAGTTTGGAAATAACTTGTAGCCACATTATCCGTTTGTATCACAAAGTGTGACCCTAAGAGATAATGTCTCCAAGTTCTCAAGCAGTGCACTACTGCAGTCATCTCCTTCTCTTGGACAGTATACATTCTTTCTGTCTCATTTAGCTTTCTACTCTCAAAAGCTATTGGATGACTCTCTTGCATTAATACGCCGCCTATTGCAAAGTCTGAGGCGTCTGTGTGTACCTCAAATTCCTTGGTAAAGTCTGGCAATACTAGAACTGGTCCTCTCATCACCCTCTCCTTCAGCTTTTCGAAGGCGTTCTTGCATTTGTCTGACCATACCCACTCCATCTTCTTCTTCTTCAAGAGTTCAGTTAATGGGCTGGCTACTGTAGAATATCATTTGATGAACTTCCTGTAGTAATTTACCAAACCTAAGAAAGAGTGAAGATGTTAGAACCCTAACCCTTATTTAGGGTTAATCTCGGATTAGAAGGTGATTTGCATGGGGTTGTGTGGTGTGCATGGGGAAGGGAAGAGAGGCGCGCACTGTAGACGTGAGGGGGAGGTATGGGCTGGTGCGTAAGGCACTATAGCGAGGAGGAGTGTGATGGGTTTAAAACGTGGTTTCTTTCTCTCTCTTTCTCTCTCTCTCTCTCATTCTCTCCATTCACTCATTCTCTCTCTTTTCTCTTGTGCGGCAAGCAGCTGAGGAGGAGACGTGCCAGTGGCGTGAGGCGTGCAGAGGACGTGCGCAAGGAGGTCACCGGAGACGACGGGCGCGAGCGGAGCTCCGGCGGTTGCGTTGTCTTCGTTGAGGTATGCCGCTCTCTAGTGTGATTTTGTTGTTCCTAACCCTCGTGGGAGGGTTGTGTTGGTCGGACGGGGAGGTCAGAGACCTCTTCGGCGTTGTTTCCGTGAGAAACCTCGGCTGGCGCGATGTGGAAGACGACCAACGGTCGACCGGTCCCTTCGGGCGGTCGACCGAATGTAGTGTTTTTACCCGACTTTAACCTTCACCGGTCGAACGATGCCTTGTGGCGGTCCACCGGTAGTGCGTATTTGCTGGTGAGTTGGGACTCTCTTTCTGTTTTCGGTCGACCGGTTCCTTGGGTCGTTCGACCGGAACTTAAGTGTACTGATTTTCTATGCATGCTTGTTCGACCATTGTATGTTGCGTTCAACCAATTATATGACGTAGAATATTAGGTTGACCATGTCTGTTTTCGGTCGACCGAGACCCCTGAGTCGGTCGACCGATATATTTGAATTTAATGTTGACCAGACTCCGGATTTTGACCTCGTTCGGTCGACCGGTTTTAGACCTTTGTTCGACCGTTGGGGATTGTGTTTTGAGCGCAGCGGTAGACCGTGTTAGGCGTACGGTCGACCGATTCCTTTCTGGAACCGGTCGACCGAATCACCTCTTCCGGTCGACCGTTTGGGCCCAGGACAGAATTCCTGGTTCCCTTTTTGAATGCCAACTTTGTCCACGGAAACTCGTGTCCTCGCCTTGTGCGTGAGCCGGGAGGTGACGGTAGGTGCGTTCCGCGTGCCTGCCCAGGGACCTCCGTTGGGAAGAGTGTTGGTGTTCGGGATGCGTCACCTCCATGTATGGAGCGTGACTAATGTGATGGATTGATTTGACTCATTGTAGTATAGCAGGCCTGAGGGATCGTGGATCCCAATGTTGATGTTTGTGCGGGCACGCAACTAGCGTTGGGTGAGGTGACTACCGGCCTACGGGATACGGAGGTCGCTGCCCTGCTTTTATAGCGGCGCGGTTGGTGTTTACGGCTCGTGGAGCCTGATGACCTGGCAGACTTCGGTCTGGACCCGTCCGATGTGTTGCCGGACGTTTGTGATGGACCACCGATGTTGTGTCGGCGATGCCGCCGAGGTTGTGCTGGCGATGATGATTGTTGGGCCGAGGCTGTTCCGGCTATGTCGATTCCTCGACTGGGCACCTATCGAGATGATGTTGTTATACCTTCCGGGCGACGGCCCCGTTGGTCCCCGTGGCTCCGACCACAGAGATTTGCAGATCTGTATTCTATCGGCCCGCAGGCGTGACAGAGGCTCCCTGCCAAACCCTTGAGTAGTGTAGCCGCGTGTGGAGGGTGCGATGTCACGTGCTGTAAGACTGCATGTGCCTGCAGTAGGTCTCCTCGGGAGACTCGATGTTGACTGTCGGACTGATGTCCTGTTTTACCCTTCGGGGGAACTGTTTTTCCATTCTGTCGATGTCATGACATGCTACTAGTATGATAGGTTCATTTGTGTAATGCATGCATATAGGTGAGTTGGCATACGGGGTTTCCTTCTGGAAACTCAGGCATTGTTGTTATGTATTTTTCAGGACCGCAGTAGGTCCAGTTGGGTGGTGATCGGCGGGCACGCGCATTTTGGAGTTGGATCCTCTTCTCGGACCGCTGAGGTCGACATGATTACGTTTTATCATCTTTTGTCGTTTGTTGTAATCATGTATCATTTTGACAAACTCTGATGTAATTTTGGTGCACCGCTATTTGTTTATGAGAAGTAACAGTCCCGTCTTAGATTATTGAGTTTCTTTGCCATGATTATAAATTTTTAAAATTTCTGCTGTTTCGGGATGTTACAATTTGGTATCAGAGCGGTCGATTCCTATGCGATTTCCAATGAAATCACCCTTGTAGTAATAGGACGCATGCATTTTATATTTTAGCATGCATTCATGGTTGATGTTTGTGTTGTTTGTTTGCGGCGCCACTCACTCCTTCATTTCGGAGAAGTTTACTGGCGAGTTGGGTCGGACTCCTGTGCTGCTGACTGATGTTTTGGAGGTCAGCACGCCCATGGGTGAGGTGTGTAGGATTTCATGTTTAATTGTACATATTTATTTTCGAATTTTCATGCACAATAAGGATGAATTTACAATTTTCTATGATTTATTTCATGCATGCATCAATTTGTTTCAATATCTAGTTTCAAAACTTTATTAAAACAAATATGGGCTCCGAAATTCATACCTAGAAGTTCTCTAAAACTTCTTGAAGATTCGGAGACGTTGGGGATGCTCCTCGCTGCGCCGGATGCCTCCGAGTATTCACCAAACTCTAAACAAGATCGGAGAGAGGGAAGTTAGTCTTTCAATCTCCGATAGGGTTTAGAATCCAATTACTAACCCCTCTTTAATTCCCTTGAGAAGATGATCTCTTAAGAACTAAAACTAAACTTAAGAATTAATAAATTTTCGTGGAGAATTATGGAGAGAGAATTTTGCATAAGAAAATAATGAATGAATTAAGGAGGTAATGAGATAAACTTGTATTTATAAGTTCCCTCCAAATTACCTATTCATGTGCAACCTCTTGCCCATGATTTCATGCAAAATTCCATCTAACCATCCATTATTTAATAATAAATAATATTAGCCACGAATTAAATCAATTATGGACCAATTCCATGCATGATCTAATTAATTCTTAAATTAATTCTGCATTAACCGTCTGGACCGGTCGACCGTTTGGAGGTTCGGTCGACCGCTCGAACCAGGTTTCGGACGACCGTTCAATAACTCGGTCGACCGTTCGTAACAGGAATTATTCCATCGCTATGTTCGGTCGATCGATCGATTACATTCGGTCGACCGTTCGAACAGATGAAAATTCTCTGTTATCGGTCGAGACGTGTCCAGTCGACCGTGCCCTATCGGTCGACCGTTTACTGCTAACCGGTCGACCGTTGGAGCACTATTCTGCAGACTTGTCAAATTTCGGTTTAACCCCTACAAAATTTGACATTTCGGGATTAGTAGTAAATTCACAACTTATGTAACATATTATCCTATGTAATGATCAATCATTACACCCCATAATATTTACATCACATATGAATTTAATTTAGATTCCAATTATGTTATTAATCACAACATAATTTTGATTTTGCTTGTTCACCCCATGTGTCATATTTTCTACATGAAGCCCGACACATCTTATGAACTCAAAATCCTCATTTCTTGTTTCCCAGTTTTGTGGTGTGACCTATGGGAGGATCTAAACTAAGTTGGCAGTGATATTAAGAGTTTAATATCACAAGCTATAAGCGGTATCTAGCTACACATTATAGCTCCCAATTACTTAGATGTCTTAATTCCACTTGAACCAAAACCCGATCCATTTAGTGATGGAGTGCACCACTTGTGTCCGTCCCTTGCCTCATGATATTAAGAATACACACAAAGTAGTATTGTGTCATCTTTGTATTAGTATTCATTTCTTGATCTCTTTAAGCTAGTTATAAATATGTGACTTAACTCAAATCACATTGTGCACATTATAACTTTGCTTTATCAAGGGGCCCACTAATATCATCACTCAATTAAGAGGGGCAATGATAATCTTTTGACTAACTATCTTCTCCAACGAAAGTTATACTTAACCAACTAATGCCTTTACACTACACTCATCGATAGCTCAAGACACTAGTCTAATTAAGAACTCCTTAAGCGATCGGATATAAGTCTCATATCAAAGGACCAAGGACACAGTAAAATATTAATGACACAGAAACACATTCCTATAATATTTTACTTGTTAGGTCAATTCGGTATACAAAAGTACTATTTTCCTCTTTTGTGTACCCGTGTTGTCACTCACTTGTAGAGCTACAATGATCTATGACCAACACGACAATCTTAACTCGGTAATTAATGTCTCATGTTAATTACCATGATTGCGAATATCTTTTGTTTTATGTAAACCAATATCTTTGAGAGCTCTATGGTTAAGGAACAAGAGCCTCTTCCTTAACACTTCCAAAAGACGAATAACATAAACAAGGAACAAAATGATTTCTCATTCAATTCATAATAATTGACATTTAAAATTAAAACTTTTAGAACACATTCCCTTCAATCTCCCACTTGTTATCAAAGTTTTCTTTCACATACATTCTTAATGCATAAAACATTAATAACCAGGGTAACCTTCCCAAATCACCTATCAAGCCAATCCACATGGATCCTCGGATCCATGGACTCGAAATATGTTTCGTCTCTTAGCTTGGTATGAAGGTTTGTTGAATGGATCAGTTGTGCCACTGTGGTGTCCACCTATTTATTTATTTTATCTTTCGTTGGTGGTTGAGTTAGCTGTAGTGATATTACTCCTAACTACACTAGCTCATGCCTCCACCTTCGATAATGATGACGCATCATCATCCCAACCTCTCATTGTCTAGAATTCCTATAAGAATTGCATCAAAATAGCCCTCGGCTATTTTCTCCTTTGTCTTCCATAAACAAGAACATTATCTTTAGTCCAGTTAAGGTACTTCAGAATATTCTTGACCGCAATCCTATAATTAGAACTTGCGTTGGATTGGTGACCCCTTGTCACGTTTAGAGCATACGAGATATTGTGTCTTGTGCAAGTCATCGTGTACATGGTCCTTCCTTTTGCCGAAGCATAAGGGATACCTTCATGTACTCCAAGTCTTTGTGTGATTGAGCACATTGAGACTTCTTGAGTTGCACACCTATACTCATACTTATTGGTATATTGTCCATATCGGAATTGTTCACCCTGAACATTTCAAAGACCTTGTCAATGTATGCACGTTGATTGAAGCCAATGAGTCTACGGGATGTATCTCAATGTATCTTGATTCTCAAGATGTGTTGAGCCTCATCCTTTTCTTTTCATTGAAATGCTGATTTTAATGAAATTTCTCGTTTGCTAATGCTAAGGTATATGATTGCTCATGAGCAATATGTCATCGACATATAAGATCAGAAGTACTACATGACTCCCACTAATCTCCTTGTATCAACAAGGTTTTCCTTTACTTCGAATGAAGTGAATCTCCTTCACCTCTTCGTCAAAGCATTTGTTCCAACTCCTCGATGCTTGTTTCAATCCATAAATGGATTCTCGAAACTTGCATTTCTTCTCGCTATTATTTGGATCATCAAAACCTTGAGGTTGTACCATGTACATATCCTCCTCCAAGTTCCTGTTTAAGGAACACCATTTTGATATCCATCTTCCATATCCCACAATTGTGAAATGCGGTAATAGTGAGCATAATCCGAATAGATTTTGATATGACAACTTCTCAAAAATTTCATCAAAGTCAATTTCTTGAATTTGAGTATAACTTTTGCTACAAGCCTTGCTTTGTAGGTTGTCAAGTTACTATCCATGTTTATCTTCCTCCTAAAAGCTCATTTATACCAAATGATATTTTCTCTTGAGGAAGGCTAATCAAGTTTTATACTTGATTATCATACATGGATTCTACTTCGGATTCCATGGCTTTCAACCATAGTTTGGAGTCTTTTCCATTGCTTCTCGGAAGGTCAAAGGATCTTTGGTATCTAGTACCATGATCTCATGAAGTCCCACATACTTATTGGGTTTCTTCCTTTCCCTCATTGACCTTCTTAGTTCTTTTGGTTCTTCTCGTGTCTCTCGAACTTCTTCCACAATTTCTTGAGGAATAGGTTCATGTTCGACTCTCGAACGCACACTAGGTGAGGATGATTGAGATTCTCTCACAATTTCTTGTAAGGATCTCTCGCTCATGCTCCTACTAACCAAATAAATCTCGGCTGGGCCTTCATGATTTTGAATGCAACATTCACATCATGATCTTGTAGAGTATCTTGAGTTTCCTCAAGCTTAACTCCACTCCCACTACTTTTCTCTCTTTTCCAGAAAAAAACTATATCTCTCTACAATCTTTCGATTGGAGGTGATACACTAAAAGTAGTATCCTCTTATCATACGAGGACAACCTATAAAGAAACACTTATCCGCTTTTGGTTGAAGCTTGGTTGACATCAATTTCTTGATGTATACCTCACAACCCCAAATCTTGAGAAAATCGAGCTTAGGTGTCTTTCAACTCCATACCTCACAAGACATTTTCTCCACGGATTTGGATGGAACATTATTTAGTGAGTTTGTCATTATTTGTAGTGCATAATTCCAAAAGTAAACAACCAATTTAGATTGACTTATTATTGATCGAACCATGTCGAGCAATATCATGTTCCTACTTTAGGAATGAGTCAAATTAGGTATCCTAAGCACTCACCCCTACGAACCTTTCATAGAGACTCGATATTCTTGTTGAGTCGGTTCACTACTTCATCCTCGAATTCCTTGAACTTGTCAAAGAGTTCACTTTTGCTTCTCATTAGACAAATATAGCCATAATGACTATAGTTGTCCGTGAACAAAATGAAGTACCTTAAACGTCTCTTGCACTTGTACTTATCGGACCACATACATTAGAATGTATCATATCCAATTAGTTATTCGTTTTCGTTCCTTTCTTCTTGAAAGGTCTCCTGGTCATTTATTTAACCAATCCGATAGTGCTACAAGATTGTATCATTCACGTGAGTTTCTTAGTTCCTTTTGTTATTGTTTATTTGAGTTTGTTTATTATTTATTTCAAGCAAATAGAAACCATTCTATACGAATGTATTTGCATAGAAAATTCCATTCTTCGATATAGACAAGCAAGAATTAGAAATATATATTAAGTTATCCATATCCAAAACATGATACAGAATAGTTCTTGCTAATCGAAGGTACATAACAAACATTCTTCAAAGCTGGCTTTTCTGGGGCATATTGTGTCAGCGGATGGGATTTCGGTAGATCCGGCGAAGGTCGAGGCAGTGACTCAGTGGAGAGCCCCGACGAGCGTGACGAAGATCAGGAGTTTTGTGGGACTGGCAGGGTATTACAGACGGTTCATTCAGGATTTCTCCAGACTTGCGTCGCCGCTGACAGCGTTGACGCAGAAGGGCGTCAAATTCGTTTGGTCCCAGAAGTGCGAGGACAGCTTTCACGAGCTGAATAGGCGATTGACGACAGTACCTATTCTGACTCTACCGAGTGGCAGTGGAGGCTACGTGATTTACAGCGATGCGCCAGGGATAGGCTTGGGTTGTGTTCTGATGCAACACGGGAAGGTGGTCGCGTACGCTTCGAGGCAGCTGAAGGTGCACGAGAAGAACTACCCTACTCATGATCTGGAGTTGGCAGGGGTAGTTCACGCGTTGAAGACCTGGCGGCACTATCTGTATGGCGAGCAGTTCGAGGTCTTCACAGATCATCAGAGTCTGAAGTATTTGTTCTCGCAGAAGGAGCTGAATATGAGGCAGCGCAGATGACTTGAGTTCATTAAGGACTACGACTTCACCATTTCCTATCATCCGGGGAAGGCGAATTCGGTTGCAGACGTGCTGAGCAGGAAGGTGGAGGTGTCAGTTGCGAGTCTGTGCATCCAGGAGTGGAGGCTACTCGAGGCATTGTCAGAGTGGAGACCATTCACAGAGGGTTCAGAGGGAGCAGTGATTGCTGGGCTTCGGGTGGAGCCGCAGACGGTCTCACGGGTGGTTCAGGCTCAGCAGGGGGATGATGAGTTAGCTGGTCTGCTACAGTTAGCTTCCAGAGATGGATCAGACTTCAGTGTGGGGGTTGATGGTGGTCTGAGGTTCAGGAGTCGGATCTGGGTGCCGAAGTTCAATGGGCTGAGAGATGACATCATGGAGGAGGCACACAGAGCTAGATACACCATTCACCTAGGGAGCACGAAGATGTATAAGGACCTGCAGCGGAACTTCTGGTGGAAGGGCATGAAGAGGGACATTGCAGAGTTTGTGGAGCGATGCTTGGTATGTCAGCAGGTGAAGATTGAGCATCAGAGGCCAGTAGGACCGATGCAGTGTATTGAGCTTCCTGAGTGGAAGTGGGAGCACGTGACGATGGATTTTGTCACAGGATTGCCGAAGATGAGGAGATTCCACGATGCAATTTGGGTGATAGTCGATCGACTGACCAAGTCGGCGCACTTCTTAGCGATCAGGACCATGTTGCCTTTGGAGGGTCTAGCTAAGTTGTACGTGGAGGAGATAGTCAGGTTGCATGGAGTACCAGTGAGCATCATCTCCGATCAAGATCCTCGATTCACTTCCAGATTTTGGGGGAGTCTGCAGCAGGCTTTGGGGACGCGTCTGAGGTTCAGTACATCGTTTCATCCGCAGACCGATGGTCAGTTAGAGAGGACGATTCAGACCTTGGAGGATATGCTGAGAGCATGCACACTGGATTGGGCAGGGCATTGGGATGAGCACTTGCCGCTTATAGAGTTCGCCTACAACAACAGCTACCACTCGAGTATTGGGATGGCACCGTACGAGGCGTTGTACAGGAGGCCTTGCAGATCGCCGGTATGCTGGAGTGATGTGGGCGAGAGTCAGTTGGTGGGGCCAGAGATCGTGTAGATGTATGCAGAGAAGGTGGATGTGATCAGGAGGAGATTGACCACGACACAGAGCAGGCAGAAGAGTTATGCAGATCGACACAGACGAGTGCTGAGTTTCGAGGTGGGCGACCATGTGTTTCTGAAGATTTCCTCTGCCCGAGGTGTGATGAGGCTTCAGAAGAAGGGGAAGCTCAGTCCGAGATATGTTGGGCCGTTTGAGATCCTCGGCCGAGTTGGAGAGGTTGCCTACCGGATTGCATTGCCGCCGCAGTTTTCGGGTCTTCACAACGTCTTCCATGTATCGATGTTGAGGAAGTACGTTGCAGATCCAGCACACGTTATTGAGATAGCAGTACCAGAGATTCAGCAGGACTTGTCACTCGAGGAGAGACCAGTCGAGATAGTCGATCGCATGGATCATCAGCTCAGGAGGAGGACCATTCCGATGGTGAAGGTCAGGTGGCAGCATCACAGTGAGCGAGAGAGATTGAGGAGGAAGTCAGAAGGCAGTATCCAGAGCTTTTTGGTGAGTAGTTTGCTTTGATTTCGGGACGAAATCCTTTTAAGTTGGGTGGATTGTTAGAACCCTAACCCTTGTTTAGGGTTAATCTCGGATTAGAAGGTGATTTGCATGGGGTTGTGTGGTGTGCATGGGGAAGGGAAGAGAGACGCGCACTGTAGTCGTGAGGGGGAGGTGTGGGCTGGTGCGTAGGGCACTGTAGCGAGGAGGAGTGTGATGGGTTTAAAACGTGGTTTCTTTCTCTCTCTCTCTCATTCTCTCCATTCACTCATTCTCCTCTTTTCTCTTGTGCGGCGAGCAGCTGAGGAGGAGACAACGCCAGTGGCATGAGGCGTGCGGAGGACGTGCACAAGGAGGTCACCGGAGGCGATGGGCGCGAGCGGAGCTCCGGCGGTTGCGTTGTCTTCATTGAGGTATGCCGCTCTCTAGTGTGATTTTGTTGTTCCTAACCCTCGTGGGAGGGTTGTGTTGGTCGGACGGGGAGGTCAGAGACCTCTTCGACGTTGTTTCCGTGAGAAACCTCGGCAGGCACGAGGTGGAAGACGACCAACGGTCGACCGGTCCCTTCGGGCGGTCGACCGAATTAGTGTTTTTACCCGACTTTAACCTTCACCGGTCGAACGATGCCTTGTGGCGGTCCACCGGTAGTGCGTATTTGCTGGTGAGTTGGGACTCTCTGTCTGTTTTCGGTCGACCGGTTCCTTGGGTCGTTCGACCGGAACTTAAGTGTACGGATTTTCTATGCATGCTTGTTTGACCGTTGTATGTTGCGTTCGACCGATTATATGACGTAGAATATTAGGTTGACCCTGTCTGTTTTCGGTCGACCGAGACCCCTGAGTCGGTCAACCGATATATTTGAATTTAATGTTGACCAGACTCCGGATTTTGACCTCGTTCGGTCGACCGGTTTTAGACCTTTGTTCGATCGTTGGGGATTGTGTTTTGAGCGCAGCGGTAGACCGTGTTAGGCGTACGGTCAACCGATTCCTTTCTGGAACCGGTCGATCAAATCACCTCTTCCGGTCGACCGTTTGGGCCCAGGACAGAATTCCTGGTTCCCTTTTTGAATGCCAACTTTGTCCACGGAAACCCGTGTCCTCGCCTTGTGCGTGAGCCGGGAGGTGACGGTAGGCGCGTTCCGCGTGCCTGCCCAGGGACCGCCGTTGGGAAGAGTATGGGTGTTCGGGACGCGTCACCTCCATGTATGGAGCGTGACTAATGTGATGGATTGATTTGACTCATTGTAGTATAGCAGGCCTGAGGGATCGCAGATCCCAATGTTGATGTTTGTGCGGGCACGCAACTGGCATTGGGTAAGGTGACTACCGGCCTACGGGCTACGGAGGTCGCTGCCCTGCTTTTATAGCGGCGCGGTTGGTGTTTGCGGCTCATGGAGCCTGATGACCTGGCAGACTTCGGTCTGGACCCGTCCGATGTGTTGCCGAACGTTTGTGATGGACCACTGATGCTGTGCCGGTGATGCCGCCGAGGTTGTGCTGGCGATGATGATTGTTGGGCCGAGGCTGTTCCGGCTATGTTGATTCCTCGACTGGGCACCTATCGAGATGATGTTGTTATACCTTCCGGGCGACGACCCCGTTGGTCCCCGTGGCTCCGACCACAGAGATTTGCAGATCTGTATTCTATCGGCCCGCAGGCGTGACAGAGGCTCCCTGCCGAACCCTTGAGTAGTGTAGCCGCGTGTGGGGGGTGCGATGTCGCGTGCTGTAAGACTGCATGTGCCTGCAGTAGGTCTCCTCGGGAGACTCGATGTTGACTGCCGGACTGATGTCCTGTTTTACCCTTCGGGGGAACTGTTTTTCCATTCTGTCGATGCCATGACATGCTACTAGTATGATAGGTTCATTTGTGTAATGCATGCATATAGGTGAGTTGGCATACGGGGTTTCCTTCTGGAAACTGAGGCATTGTTGTTATGTATTTTTCAGGACCGCAGTAGGTCCAGTTGGGTGGTGATCGGCGGGCAAACGCATTTTGGAGTTGGATCCTCTTCTCGGACCGCTAAGGTCGACATGATTACGTTTTATCATCTTTTGTCGTTTGTTGTAATTGTAGGATCGTGTGGGTTTATGGGTCCACAATTAATGCTAATCACCTAATTACCTACTTGTTTAAGCAATCAAAGAAATGCTGCGGAATTTAAACTAAAACAAGCAAGTGTAGGAATATGCAAACCACAAATCGACTCGTCGTTTTTATAGAGGTTCGGCACCCCACCCGGGTCCTAGTCCTCTCTTGCAAGCTCCGCTCGGATCACCGAGCTCCGCTCACGACTTCACTAACCACTCCCTGTTCCGGGCCGGGAGAGAACGCCTTTACAACCGTCAAACTCGCGAACAACCCTCGCCGAGCTTGGAATCTTCTTCTCACAATCCGAGAAGGATGCTTCGGGCTTTCACCGGAGCCTTTACTCTTTTGACAACAAATGAGAACTTGAGTGGAGCAACACTCTCTAAATATTGAGCACACTTGAGTAGGATTAAGAAATGATCACTAAGTGTGGAAGGTTTGTAGCTTTGAGTGTTTGGGATTCTCTCTAAAGTTTGGGACAAGTTTGTAGTGGGAGAGTTGTGTTAAAATGTGTTTTACAACTCTATTTATAAGCATTAGAGAGGATAGATCCGTTGGGACAAGATTTGATTGGATTTTGTGCAAAGCACACAAAGCAGAAAATTCGGGTTGCAAATCTGTCCAGAAACGGTCGACCGAAAAGTGGAACGGTCGACCGAACACTTGGGTTCGATAAGAATACGGTCGACCGAAATATGAATAGGTTGACCGAACACTTAAGTCTATTAAGAAAATGGTCGACCGAACAGGGTTACCGGTCGACCGAATAAGCGTTTCGGTAGAGGGAAAACGGGATCGGTCGAACGAAATCGTATCGACCGATAACAGGGAATTCTTGACAAGGTTAAATGGTCGACCGAACTTGGCACATGGTTCGACCGTTTGGTTAAGTATATGGAGGTGTATATGGTTTTAATACGAATACGACCATTGGGCATATACGACAAGAATAACGGTCGGAACAGTAAGTTCAAACGGTCGACCGAAAGATATGGTGTGGTCGACCGAAACTAGACAGGGAAACACAAACTGGATTAATTGATCATCCGGTCGACCGAATGGCCTGTATCGGTCGACCGAATGTGGGCAGACAGTTAGGGTACAGGTTTGGTGTTTTCCGGTCAAAGTTTGGGTGATCTATTGAAGTCCAAATTATGTGAAATTTCGTGTGTGACTTCTATAGGGAACCTAGTGTGTGATTAAGTTGATTCTAGCTCAAGTATGCTCAATTAAACTTTGTTCTTAAGACTCAAAAGAAATCAAGATTACATGTCTTCTATTTAGCTTTAATTACATGTCTTGACTTCATTTCCTTCTTTCTTGAGTCTTGATCACCTGTAGAGGTTAGCACAATACAATATATATGCAATGCATAGTGTGTGCTACTCTAATTAAGATTAGGTTGATTAAATCATCAAAACATAAGATTAAGGCCAAAAAACCAACAGTAATCATGTATCATTTTGACAAACTCTGATGTAATTTTAGTGCACCGCTATTTGTTTATGAGAAGTAACAGTCCCGTCTTTGATTATTGAGTTTCTTTGCCTTGATTATAAATTTTTAAAATTTCCGCTGTTTCGGGATGTTACAGAAGCTCTGTCACATTGGTCGGGGCCTCCCATTCCTGGATCGCCTCTATTTTGGTATTATCCATTCCCAGCTTTCCTTATCTGATGACATGCCCTAAGAAAGACACTTCTTCTTGGGCAAAGGAGCATTTCTCCTTCTTCACATATAGTTTATTTTCCCTTAGCACTTGGAACACCTGACCTAAGTGCTCTACGTGCTCCTTCAAGGACTTGCTATAAATGACAATGTCATCTAGATACACTACCACAAACTGGTCAAGGTAGGGATGGAATATCTTGTTCATCAGGGTACAGAAGGTTGCAGGAAAATTGGTGAGGCCAAATGGCATGACCAATCATTCAAATGATCCATACCTGGTGATGCTTGTAGTCTTTGGTTCATCACCCTCAGCGATTCTCACTTGATAGTACCTGGATCTGAGATCTAACTTTGTAAAGTATTTGGCCTGTCCAAGCCGATCAAATAGGTCAGCAATCAAAGGAATATGATACTTATTTTTGATGGTTACCTTGTTCGACGCGCGATAGTCTATGCACATTCTAAGGCTTCGATCATGTTTCTTCTGAAACAATACTGGCGCTCCATAAGGTGCCTTCGAGGGTCTGATTTGGTCTGCTTCCAGCAAACCACTGAGTTGCTTCCTGAGCTCCTCCAACTCAGGAGGTGACATACGATATGGCCCCATGGTTGGGGGCTTGGTGCCTGGCTCTAACTCAATTTCGTGGTCTACCTCTCTTCTTGGAGGCAACTCTTTTGGCAACTTCAGAGGCATCATATCTGGATTCTCCTTCATTACTTTCTGGACATCTCAGGGGATCTCGCCATGATCTGGCTCTCCTACTTCATTCAAGGTAGCCAAAAATGTCTTATCTCCCTTCTTGAAACCCTTCACTAATTGCATTGCGGATAATGATGGCATTTGTAAGGACTTTAGAGAGGTCTCTACTGAATGAGCCACGCCTTTTTCCAGGATGGATATGGCGTTTGAGAATGGGAGTACTAAGGTGTTGACATTTCTCAGAAAATCAAGCCCCAATACAATTTTGTGATCATCCATGGGAACAACTGAGAAGCTCATCCTTCCCCTCCATGTCCCCAAATCCACCTCAACTGCCCGTTCTATCCCTTCTATAGGCCTGACCCCCGCATTCATTATTTTTAGCTTCCCCTTTGCATCTGAGAGGAGAAGCCCTAGTCTTTTTGCCTCTGTAGGAGTCATGAAGTTGTGGCTTGCCCCAGTATCTACTAACATTCGAGCAGGCTTACCTCCAACTTTTGCCTCCACATAGAGTAAAGTCATCTCTTCTGGTGGTCCTTCAGGTAACGGCCTAGTGATTGACATCATTTCATGCTCATATTTGTATCTTATATCCATTATCTTACACCTAAGCAATGCTACGTGACGAGTTTTATGTTTAGTTTTCAGGAATAAAGAGGTTTGAAGAGAAGAGCCATGAAAGGACCCAAAAGCAGGAAAAATGACTTAATTGTGAGACCTAGGGACTGAGATGCAAGGGAGAAGGACCTGATCGTAAGACCGAATGACCTAAGAGCAAAACAGGAAACTCCACACCATCATGGGGAGTATTTTGGCAATTCGATTCGGGTCGGAGCTCCAATAAACAAGGTATATGCATCCAAGACCAAGTAATAGATCAAGCAAAGCCCACAACAAAACTCAACCGGATCTGGAGCTTATAGACCGCCAATTGGCGGTCCAGATAGCTCTGGATCCGCTTAACTTTTGGGAGCACGTGTATTAGTGTATGCTTAGTCTATTTTTGGTATTTGTTTAGTCTCACATCGGGGGATTGTCCCGGATTAACTTTTTCCATGCCTATAAATAGAACTCTTCACCTTCCATTGTAATCACCCATTGCTTGGTGACATTCTCTCTACTAAGGAGTGAGCATTGAAGCAAAAACTCAAGGTGGAGAAGAATGATACCTTCAATGTGAGTCATTGTTAATAAAATAATTGTTCTAGTTTTCTTTTAATCTTGTCTTTTAATTTGTGCATGTTTGTTTAGTCTTTCTTTTACTTTTAAGCTTCTTTAATATTTCTTGCTTGATTAGTGTAGTTTCATTTAAGTATAATGTTTCATATTGTTAGAGTAGTTAGTTTAAATATGTGTGAGTAGTTCCATCCCCTTTGGGGGGTGGAGTAGATGTGGTACATGTTATGTAGATGGTATGAATGTTTAATATGAATGTTTTGTGAGAGATATTAGTATGCTTGCTTGAATTATTAAGAACCTTACTTATGGTTTCTATCGTAGCTTAGGTACATTCCATGCTTGTCTAAGTGTCTTAATAACAACCTTGCATTGCTCATATTAATCACCTAGGTTAGTGTTGTAAATGATTGGTCTTGCCATGAAGTACTTCTTATGCATGAACAAACACTAACCACACTTGAGCTTATAGTATGCATTCAACACCACACTTATTTCATGTGCACACACACACACTCCACCCCTTAGGGGTTTCTATTCCTGTCTTTTTATCTTCTTCGTTAGTTGTTTAGCTTAGTTGTTTAGTTATTTCATTTCATCTTGCTTGTTTACTAGTTTAGATTAGTGTAGTGTAGTGCAATACATCTTTCTCTCCTTCTTTTACCTCTTGCCTTCGAACAAACAAATTGTCGACACACCTCCCAGTGGACGACCCGTATTTGTCACCGCTTCAACGCGGCCGTGCACTTGCGGTTAATATAAAACGATCAATCACCTAGCTTCCAGTGCATTTAGGAGTTGGAGTGACCCCATTTGCCCTTCCTCCTCTACTGGTTCCTTTTCTTTACTCTGGCTGGTCATAGCCGACAATGAACCAAACTTCGGACAATCCTTCATCTGATGAGGGGCCTTGCAAACAAAACAGCCACCTTTTGGAACAAAGGGTTTTTTACCTTCGTGGTGGGGGTTCTTATTAGGACTTCTCTTCTGGAATTTTTCCTTTCGAGTGTCTCTTTTCTGCTCATTCCCACCCTTCTTCTTATTGTCCTTTGGTTTCCCTAGGTCTTTTATTTCATATTCCATCAGGGATTCAGCTATTTCGATGGCCTCATCTAGGCTTTTAATGTTTCTCCTCTGTAGTTCTCTTATTGCCCAGTCTTGGAGTCCATTTGTGAAATGAAACAACTTGTCATCTGGGTCAAGGGTGGGAATCTGAAGGATAACAATTGTGAACTCCCTGATCTACTCCCGGATGGAAATCTGGTGCGTCAACTCAACCAACTTTCTTCTGGCCTCATATATAACATTTGTGGGATAGAAATGTCGTTTAAGATCTTTCTTAAATTCTTCCCATGTTTCCAATGGCCTACTAAAATTGTTTTTGACATCCACTGTCTTTCTTTGCCACCACAAGGATGCAACGTCTGAGAGATAATATGAAGTAAAACTAACATTTTGGGTTTCTTCACGCATTCCAACGCCAATGAAGTATTGCTCCATAGTCCACAAGAAGTTGTCCACTTCTTTGGCATCTCTCAGGCCACTAAACTTGTTTGGTCGGGGGATGTCCATCTTTGGTGATTCCCTTACTCCCCCACCATATACAAAGGCTCTTTTGGAGATGGCTAACTCAACTTTGAACTCCTCCCTCGAGACTTCCAAGAAATCAATTCTTTCTCGAAGTAGTTCTACGGTCTGTCTAAGGTCGAAGATGGTCTCCTCATCGACAACATCCAAACGTTCCTCCACGCTTGTTAGTTTGGAACTCATGGAAAGAATAACATCATGACATATAGATACCTTTTCTTCCAAAGCCTCCGAGCTACCCAGACCTTTGCTTTGTTCCCTCCTATGCTTGCTTTTCTCACCCGTGCCAAGGCTATGATCCCTGCCACGAGCTTTATCACCAGCCGACCCTTTCTGACCCTCAGGATTCTTTCCCATAGTGCCTTTCACTCTGATAAGGCTCTGATACCACGTGTCACGCACCTACACTTCTTTGCAGGAATCGTGCGGCCCAAACTCACTAACTCCATTGAGTTGCTCGGGTTTGGCAGCCTCTTCCCTCTCACCCTACTTGGCTAGATTGTTTAAGTAGAACACATCCACATACACAAGCATACACACAAAAGGGACACTTGAGAGGTTTTGCACAATATACGATTATCTCATTCACAAAGGTTTGATTACAACACTTGCTCTTAGATTACACATACATGAGTTCTGTCTTGATGAAAGAGAGGAGACCCCTTTATATAGGAGAGACCTCACTCGAGTACAAAAGGAATTTGCCTTCTTCCTTTACATACCACCCTACACGTGTCCTGAGATATTTTACATCCAAAGATATCTCTTAGGTCTACAAAACACATTTGGTTGCCTCCTCTTTGGGATAGATAAATATCTTGCCTCTAAGGTCTAGATGCCGACTTTTGGGAAGCAAAGTACAAACTTGTTTCTCTTCTGTTTGGGGCGTTTCAATTGGGTGGTATGAAGTCTTAATATGAACACATGTTGAGTTTTAAGATTTGCAATTAACCCAGAAAATGGATGTTTTAAACCTCAAAAAGTCAAAACTTTTAAAAGTCAAAAGTCAAAAGTGAAGACAAATTATTTAGAGGGGCTGGTTTTTTCACATTTATCTTCTCCTGGGGGGTATTATCGTCTAATTCTATCTAAAACCCTTCCGACTTCCACGAACAACCCTAATATTTCATTCCTCGCCATCGCCAAACCGCTACCGAAGCCAAAACCCCCAAATTCCCAACCATGAAATCTAGGGTTTTGACGCGTCTCCTTCTCTCCAACCCCTCCAAATCCCTCCTTCCTCCGATCCCATCCCGCCTCCACCCCTCTGCCTTCCTAAGCTCCAACCCTAGAAGACCCACGCGCGGAGACAACCCCAACGACGAGTCCGAGGACTTCTTCCTCCGCAACCTCGACTTCGGGGGCCAAGACGACGGTAAAAGGGGCGAAAGGTCCGATCTTGGTGATCTGTCACGGGATTTCGAGGAAAGTTTGGAATTTGGGGGGAAAGGGAGGAAGAAGGTGTCTGGAGAAGAGAGGAGTGGTGTTTCCGGAGATTTCACGGAAAGATTCGATCTTGGGAGGAAACAGCGGGTTGACGATTCTCGGAGTTTTGCGAAAAGTTTTGATTTTGGTAACAAGGTTGAATCTTCTTTAAGTGACGATCAGTCTAAGGTCCCGCTTAGCCGGAAATTGGGACTTGGAAATGACGGCGAGGGGCAGAAACCTCCACAGGCGAAGTATAGCAATCCGGGTTTAGCTGAGACGTCGCCTGAAGATGCGGATGAGATATTTAAGAAGATGAAGGAGACGGGTCTGATCCCGAATGCGGTCGCAATGCTCGACGGGTTGTGTAAGGACGGGTTGGTCCAGGAGGCGATGAGGCTGTTCGGGTTGATGCGCGAGAAGGGCACCATCCCCGAAGTTGTTATTTACACTGCCGTAGTCGAGGGGTTCTGCAAGGTGGCTAAGTACGACGATGCCATTAGGATTTTCAGGAAGATGCAGAGTAGCGGGGTCGTGCCCAATGCTTTCAGTTACGGAGTGTTGATTCGGGGTTTGTGTAAGGGGAAGAGATTGGAGGATTGCGTCGAGTGGTGCTTTGACATGTTGGATGCCGGGCATTCACCTAATGTGGCGACGTTTACCACGTTGGTCGACACCATTTGCAAGGAGAAGGGTATGGAAGAAGCGGAGAAGGTTGTCAGGAGATTGAGAGAAAGAGGTCTTGGTTTGGATGATAAGGTTGTTAGGGATCATTTGGATAAGAAAGGTCCCTTCTCTCCTTTGGTACAGGAAGCAATTTTGGGAAAGAAGAAATACACGAAAGCCTTTTAGAGTTTTAGTTGTTTCTTCAAGCTGATGTTGGTGAGGAGGTTTACATCCTTGTCTGCAGCTGAAGTTTTGAGGTGCGATGGCACCCTCTTTCGGTATGGGTTCCATTTTAAGAGAAAATTACCAAGTTTACATGGGCTATATGTACTTGTATTGCTTACTATGAAATCCATCTTAATATTGGAATATTTTGGATGTCATTTTAAAAGCTCGACTTATCAACATGTGTTCTGTTATCTATAAGAGAAGTAAACTTAATTTGCATGGTCTATGTATTGCACTTCTATTAACTACATCTTGAGAAATTCTGTCTTTCGACTCCCAAAACCAAAATATTGCTTATACGTAGCATGTATCATTTGAGTTTAGCTTGAACATGTACTATGTCGTGGAACGATTTGCAAGAGAAGGGGTTCTTTTTATCAAAACGTGGCAGCCCGTTACATCTAGAATCTGACATCTAACTACAGTGGATCGAGAGTGCAAATGAGTGCAGGCTATTAAAATTGAATTATTTGTATACATTATTCTGGGTTATAAGTTATAACTTATATGAATGTCACTTGTCCTCTTTTAGAAGAACACAAATGCAACTATTGAATATAAGTTTGTGCGGATTTGGATGTTGATTTCAAAATATATTGATACACTTTTTTTGGCAGGTACGAATATAAATGTTTGTAGCATTATTTACCAAAAATTATGATGCAAGTAGGAATTTTGAAAGTTGATCTTCTAAATTGTACTCAAGAATTTTCCAGTATACTCTAGATAAACTTTATATTTCTAGGTTAATGTTTTGCATATACAATAGCAGCCAAGATTAACAACTAATACTTCAAAAATCAGGTTAATACAGATGTATGGATCAATTCTCTATTTGTTCCATAGTGCATGCATGTTTGACTTCTACGCCTATTTGCTTAGAAAAATAACCCTTTTGTATCTGTATCGTTATTCGTTTATTGAAAATATTGACATTCTGTGCACCATAGGCTGTCCATACTGTTTGCTAGAGCTGACCGCATTTAAAATTCTGGCCATAGGATCCATGATGGTTACTAGTCTAGTACTGATTTGGGTCCGGTATCTGCCGAAATCAAATAATGCTGACTCCTGTTTCAGTTAAATGGATGTTACATCATCCTCGAACAGATTGGTTGTGTGTTTTCATGATCATCTATCTTTTGCAGGTTAGCGCTACAATCGCTCTGAATTTTTCCTTTGGTCATCAAAACGCATCTTGTCATGAAGATTCTGCTCTTACGTAACCTCCTCATTTCTGTCCAACAATGTCCCTGTGAGTTGATCTTATTACAAGCTTGTATCAGCATATACAGTAGTTACCCTGACGGGTGCATGATATCTGTCATACATTTATGGTCATCAATTGTTGTGTGATCATTACTAGCCAGCCATAATCCTTGTGGTAAGACAGGTACTCGTCTAGGTTCCAATGAGAAACTAGACGCGACTTCCATTTTTTGAGGTGCATGATGTATTGACGTAATGTTAAACTTTGTCATCATCTATTGTGAATGGTGGAGGTGTATTTTTTGATGGGATGGAATTGTTTGTGGCTAGCCACTTTATCAGTAACTTGTTTCATGCAATCGTGGTATCATTACTTTCGTTTCGTGTTATGTTATTGTGTTTGTGTTAGAAGTTAAATAAATTTAGGTCATTGTTAGACAATCCTATGTAGTCCACTAGTATCTCACCGGACCAGTTTATATCCCACCTACAGACTTACTCGACTCCTTGTGCTCCACCAAAAGGGGAAAAATGACATTATTATCTGTAGTTGAATAATGAATCTTAGCCGCATTTCAACCTCATTTTAATTTCAAATAAGAACTTTGGTGCGCCATTGGTGCCCAAAAGGTCTATTGACATTTCAGAAAAATCTAGCTTGTGAAGAACACTGAGGTGAGATATGCCGGTATAATTTTTCTATACTTTGGTCATCTGAGAACACAGGTCATCTGAGACATGTTGGTATGATTTTTTCCATACTTGGTCATCTAGGAACACTAAGGTGAGATACGTTGTTATGAGTTTTTCCATACTTTGGTGGTATTTATTTCAACAAGTGACACACATATATGTGTAAAAGGTAGTTATTCTAAAAAAGAAGGATCACAGCAAATCATGGGGTATTGTGGTTCACATTGAAAGTAAAATCGGTTAAGTATAGTTTGAAACCATACTATCACATCTCAATGGCCAAACACGCAAAACAAAATGAAGATCGGGAAGCTGTGAAATTGAGTATGGGAAAATTGTTGACATTCTTATTGAAATTTGATAATTTTTGTGGTAAACTGAAACCTACGCTTTGGAAGAACATCACTGATTCATGAACAAGTACCAAACACATGTTAACCTTTTTGGTTTGTGTACATGGAGACCTTCTCAGACTATACAAAAATTGGATGTTGCAATTTGAGCTAGCATGCAAAATTAGTTACTTGACATATACAAAATAAGCATAACAAAAATACTATGATGAAAGACTGTCGTCTTTGTGCGACCGGTCTTCTTGAATCTCTTCTACTAGTTCATCGTCTTCACCTCTCTTGCCTGCTTGCCCTTTCCAATACGCTATCTGCTTCTTCAAGCGTGCGATTTCCTTCAGTGAAACGTTCTTGTTTGGGTCGTTCACGATGCAACGTACCCTTGAGGCATACCTGAAATGCAAAAAGTTTGTGAGTATGATCCTGGAAAATAACGCCAATGGAATAGACACTAAGTTCACTTAAGATCATCAAACATAATGTCATACTAGATGCGCTTACCATTTTATTCCTCAGTTAATTGCCTCATTGAATAATGATCTCTCCGGATTATTTCATTCAAACTAAAAAAAAATATACCCATGATTTTTTATGACAAAAAAAATCGAAATCGACATCCACAATGATGATGTTGAGAGAACCAACAAATTTGAGATCTTTATCACAATTGTATTGGTTGTTACTACAAAGATAATCTTGTATCCTAGATTGGTATTGAAATTCTAGTTGGGACTTGGGAGCATTTATGACATTCTACGCACAAAAATTATTACTGTGATACTAATTGCGAAGTATAAACACATGCAGTTCCAAAAGTTTAAAACATGCAGTTCCAAAAGTTAAGCATCTGAAATTTAAAGTTACTAAATGCATGATCAACAATAAGCATAAAAGCAGCACTCACGCGAGGGAATTGTGAGTTTCATCCAAATTAGACACTGCTGGAGAAACGTTCACGAACATCAGCGTCTTCGCGTTGCCGCCAAGAGAATCACTCATGAGCATAGTTAACTTGTGATTTCTGTATGGTATGTGTTGTTCATCAGAAGCTAATGCACTAATGACATCTCCAAGTGCAGAGAGTGACTTGTTAATGCTTTGCGCTTCCTTAAGTTTGCTCCCAGCAGAACCCGATTTTTTTACTCTTTCTGAACCAGCAAGATCGACAAAGCTGAGCTGCATGAATAAAAGTATGAAATTAGAATCCCATTGAGTTTCACGAAATAATTAGATGGCTAACAGTTGATATTTTCAGATAAAGAAGTAAGCACAAAACTAATATGGATATATGATTGGATTAACCTTGGGGTGTTAGCTTAATGTGTTAGTGTTGATTTCCTTTACCTTTTCTTCTAGTGGTTATCTTAAGATATTAATATCTTATGATGAAATAAGCATAGAAACATGCGGTTTTGAAAGCTTTTGAAAGGATTTATCACTTCATTTGAAGAAATCTTTTCCATGATCACATACACAAATACGTTGGTTAACTTGACATGTATCTACCTTCCCTCTAGCAAGAGATTGAGTTTTCAAATTAGTGCTTTCAATGATAACTGAAAGTATCAAATGTGATCTTGAACTTTCAGCATTCATATCTGTCCCAGCAATATGTCGTTGATCAATTCCCCTTGCGATAACAACCTTCAACTCTTCACAACTTGAAATACGAACCATCGTCACATTTTCTATGAAGACCATACCCTGCAACACGAACACAATTTGTATAAGGTATCCTTTGTTAAATTTAGTAACAGTACTGGAAAATTAGTTTAATATTTTTCTCCAGAGCAAAATAAATAAAAAATTCAGGTACAAACGTGATGATATACAAATAATACATCACCAAATGTTTGCAAATAATATGTTCTAATATACGGAACTATCATCATGAAAGAGTTTCAAAGAGCATTGTACGCAAATTATTTACACTGCTAAAATATAGAAGTTTTTGTCATACCGATGAAATATTACCTTTGAATCTTTCTTTACGTCTAGCTTCGTAGGCTTTGCATTCTTAGGCAACAGCAAATCTAAAAGCATGTCTTGGTAAAGCTCTACCATATAAACCTACAAAAATACTAATCATCGATAAGATTACGTATTCCATAATATCGATAAATTAAGGCAAAAAGAAAACAGTATAGTCTATGTTTCAACAATTTTCCGGCACGATTAACATTATGAAAATGCACCTTCACAGCGAAGGAATATTTATGGGCATCGTGCTTCATTATTTTAAATAGCTCATCAATTGATCTTGGAGTGAGTCCTGGGCTGCTTTCGTTACCATAAATCGTAAATGTCTTGCCCGAACCGGTTTGACCATATGCAAATATGCATACATTGTATCCATCCACAGCAGACTGCACTAGGTACTGAAATTAAAGAAGCTCGGGATTTAGAATTCTAGCTAGACATCAACTAAGAAACATTAATAGCTGCAAATACAGAATATCTAAAATGAACAAGTCTTACTGTCGTATCTTCAAAGATTTCATCTTGAGAGATCATCCCATCAAAGACACGATCATAAAGTCTTTGTTTGCACTTTTCGTCTTTCCAAGGATGTTCAACTGTGAACTCGTCGATAACTTTCACGACAGCTATCGCATTGTTGGCACACTCTTTCTCATTAAGGGGACGAACCCGGCAAAATACTCTAATCTTTCCTTTCATATCTAAATATTCAAGAAGGAGCTTATAAGTAAGTTAATTTCCAGCAACAAAAACTTTTAACACTTAATTAGGAATAAAGACCTTCAATTGTATTAAAATATCGCTTCCGCAGAACTTGTTCTTCCTTGTATAATTTCCCTAGTTCTTCTATTTGTTCGCCTTGTAATTTCACAATTGTTGCAGTTTGATGATTTTTCCTATCAATTTCCTGTCGATGGCATAACCAAATGTCCTCAATGTGCAAAGTAAAAAAGCTTACAATTCACTTAGTATGATGACATCTCGATAAAAATGTTTACCTCCTTCATCTCTCTCAGTTCTTCTAGCTCAACCAAATTATTCTTTAAGACATTCAGTTCCATGTTTTTCATGCTAATGGTTGACTTTGCCATGTTTAAGTCCAACGTAACGCTTTCAACCTTACACTCTAACTCTGAAATGCGCATTCTTAGGGCTTTGCCCTCCTGCTGAAACTGGCACGCCAAAACATCGATCTGTATCACCCACTCATAAATATGAATCAAACATATTGAAGTTAAAAATGTTGAAATGACTGGAAACATTTAAGAAATTGAATCATGTTCTTTGCATGCCTCTTCTTGTTTCTTGGTTTTAAGCATAGAGATCCTTTGCTCCAACAATACTTTCTCATTGGATAGTCTCTCGGCGTCTTCTTTTGATTTCTGCAGTTCCTTAACATATGACTCTGGTTCTTTTTTGGTGTCTTGCGATCCCTACAGAAAGATGTAAGGGGTTCCATTTTATGATTTTGATCTCCACGACAACATTAAAAGAAATAATTATAGTTTCGACGTTCAACACAGGATCTTATATGTCACAAGAATAATCTGATTGTCTAATGTGAGATTATTCTCAATAAATCCAAAAATGAAAAGGGAGTAAAAAAGCAAATGATCATGAATTGAACAAATAGTTTACAATTGTACCAGCATTGCAAGATCCTTTTCGAGGCATAGGCTCTTATACTTGTCGCATTGTCGTGTAGCTTCCTTTACTTTTTGCATTTCAATTGCCAAGGAGTCCTTGAGGCTTTTCAATTCCTCCTGCATTTTGGCTTCTTTTTCCTCCTTCGCTCGTAGTTTTTCCAACAACTAAACACAAACACTATTCCAAGTTACCAAAATAAAATGTAGCAATCACCAGCAGAAAAGCAAAGAGTTGAAAAAATATTAACTAAAAGTTGCAACTCTTGAAGCATTTTCAAATCGTGTACACTCACACCTCAACAGTTTTGTCGGTTTCAACTACATCTCGTGCTTGCGCTGATTCATGCATACGCGCATCATGCATACGAGGGCTTCGAGGTGTTACGGGCAAGGACCCCCTTCCTGTCACTCCAACTGCAAGTGACTGGAACCTCGAATAACGACGCTGCATTATATCGTTTATTTGTGCTTGGAGAGCAATGCAAATCTCCTCTCCCTGTATGATCGACCAAAAACTTCATTTGCGAGAAGTATGAAAAAGAATATAAGTTTAATAGAGTGCAAGATTGATGCATGCTTGAATAACACAAGTAATACCTGCTTTGTCTCAAACTGAAAGATATGCAGGACTCCTGCAACTCTCATCTTAAAGGTTGCAGAAGTTTTCGTACTACCGAATTGCATAATGTCTTTCAGCTCAGTGGAGTGCAAGTATTCCCTCGGAGTAGGACGGAAAAAATGAACCTGCAATAAACAGACAAGAACACTCACAAAAATTAGCAACAGAATATAAGACTCTAGTGCACGTTAATATATAGGCTACAACATACCCCACGCTTGTTGATTCCTAAAATAACTCGACCGGGCAAGAGACCAATGGGGTCGTCCAGTTTTTGCATGCTAAAGAATGTTGAATTTCCATAAGGAAGAGTCTTCAGAATCCGAAGAAATTGTTGTCTTGCATCCTCCTTTGACATGTTCTCCTGTTCAAAAAATTTCAAGGATATCATGTTTCATGACAGTGAAAATGTAGTATGGAACTTTAAATAATGAAAAGAAGCTTGCAGTTGCCCATAACAACTGATATTTTCTTCTTTTTTTACATTATGATGCTCACCATGGAACAATAACGGGAAACAATATCCAATTCCCATTCATGCTTGTCTCGTGTTACTGCAATTTGCTTAGGTAAATACCTCTCAAATAGCGATGCCCATTCACTGGAAGACAATCACATTATTAGAAATTTAAGCTAGAAACTAAACAAGGCCAACAAGAAAAACAATATGAACTTAGCAAATTAAGGTTAGAGATGCTAACATGGTTGTTTCGATTTTTGTTATAGCTCCAACTTCAATCAAAATTTGCAACGCTGAAAGTTGGGAAGCGTCGTCCCTACCAATAGGGTAATATCCCAAATTGTAATCATGTTGAAGCTGTGAAAATTGTAGCATATTAATTAGTATAAGGCTAAAGACATTAATTTTTAAATCTAACATTGAAATGGCAGGTGGAGATTACATACTTGGACGCAAGACAAATGCATGAAAACTGGATCTGCTGTAGTATCGCTCAATTCCCTGAAAAACCTCTTTTTGAAAATTAATTTGTGTAAAATCTCTCCTTTACTACGTTCGTTTGCTTTCCTGAACCCTGACAACAAGTCTCCAATATATTTATGGTCATCAAGACCGAGACATTCCTCTGCAAAGAGTGTTAACCAAATATATCATAAATATATCCATAAGCAAGACCATGTTTTTTAATAAAGCACTTGGAAGCTATATTGCATAATACCATTGCCAGAATCAGAGTATTTAGAACTACCAACAACTTTTCGGCTTTCATATAAGCCGAAACTAGAGTAGGCTGTCAATCTGATTATTCCTGCAAGTTCCTGTAAGGATAATAATAGCTTTATAAATAAGGCATAATCCAACAAGGTCGCATTTTCTAAGTCAACTGCTCCTCCATTTCTAACCCATTTGGTTCTTATAGTGGCCTTAATTTTTGTTTTTGAACTCTTTGAAGCTTATGAGCAGTTCTGAATTTTCATTATTAAAATTTGCACTAGATAGTTGTTGTTGTATAGTTGACGTCATGTAATGTTGCGAGAAAGTTAAGAAATATGAGAAGCAAATGTTTAAGAATCATATGATATAAAGCTTAAAAAAATTGTTTGTTTTTATGTAAACTAACCACATAAGCAGTAGAGCTTAGATAGACTAATGGTTTTAGGAATGTGAAAGAGAACTTAAAACGTTAGCAACATCATTAACGTTTTAGTCGTGTCATATGAACCACAATGAAAATGAGAGTGAAAAATGAATAATATAAACCTCGATAGCGTCATTAACAGTTGTAGTCATATCATAAGAGATCTCCTGAAAGGTGTCATCTAACAGAAACACTGTAGTTTTGAGCTTCCTTCCCGTCAAAAGAGCTTGGATCTCCTCATGACCGGGAACAGTTTGCCTGGCTCCAGCCGTAGCTGTGCGCTTCAACGCCTTTGAAGTGTTCAATGCGAGGACTTGAACACTGCGGTCGGAATTCCCACCGTGAGCAACAAGGTGGACGTACTCGGATAAATATCCACCAATGTCTTTACTGGGGGGTGTGACGGATGCACATATATACATCAGCTCCCATGCCTTGATTAACCAGAATCTGTAATTATAAAAAAAATTGCCTATTAAATTTATTTAGAAGCGTACAAGTCAAGGAAATAGTGATACATTCTTATCATGTTTTGTGAACTTTGTATTTGCTTACGTTTCAGGGTTATTGCGAGTTTGCTTCGATATTTGCGCATAAAATTCATCTCGAAGTTCTGGGTATTTCAAAGTATACTTGTAAATCTTCTGAACAGTACGAATTCGATATTCCAAACACATTGGAGTTGAGATGTCAGTGTGATCAACTTCCATGTATTTCAAGATTTGATGAAACAGCTTTACTGAACGATTAACCAGATCGCTACTAATTTTCAGCAGAGAAGTTGGAATTGGGTCCTGTAAGAAAAATATAGAGACATAATATCGAAGATTCCATTCAGAAATTGCTCTACATATTTACTTGGTAGAACTAAGAAAAAAATCAGCATGTTGATTGTTATTTCCTCTTTCTCGTCTGTATGTTCTGCGTTTATTTTGATTATTTCACATGTATATTTTTAATTTCCCATTTTCTTCCTATTTTAGACTTCCACAAACTTGTGTGGTTACCTTTTGGAAGCATAACATATCTTCTAATGTGAATCTCTCTCGAACATGTGAACCGGCATGTTTCTTTGAAAATAATCCTCTTTTTCCAGCTGATCTCAGTTGTTTCTTCATGGCTTTTAAAAATCCTTCAACCTAACATCATATCAAAAAAGTGAGGGAAAAAACCTCAGATATATATATATATATGAAAAGGGCATTCTATTTCTTTTGTCATAAAAGCAGTGGATGTAACAGAAAGTAAGGAACCTGTAAGACTTATAAACAAGTTGTTGCTACTTCCTACCATTTTAAAATTGATGTTATATCTTAAACAAAAATCCAAATAATGTTTGCCTAAGAGCCATTGTACCTGAAATCTGTCAATAAATGGTACGATCCCAGACATCTCTGCGGGTACTGACATCGATAGTGCTGACGGTGGGCTGCTGAAGTTCCTGTAATTGTTTAATACTAGTTCCATCAAGATCTAAATGAAATTATTTAACGTAGCCACAAACGATCGATATAGGATAACATTTCGTAGGCTAAAGACAGTAACTACTGCATCGACCAAAATGTCGTATAGAATGTTCGTTTTTGCGGACACTGAGCCAGATGAGTCAAAATGCGAACAATAGGATAAGAACGAAGTGCGACAAATAAGCTAGCAAAATAGTTCTTACGGAGATGTAAGGTAGGAACAATCACTGTCACAGTCATCTCCATTAGCAGTTGCAGCGCAATTATGTCTAGGCGTGGTGCTACCGATGTTGGCAGTGAAGGAAGAGTTATTCATTCTAATGGTTTGCGATGGTGGAGACGATGTATCAACTGTCATTTGAAGTAGCTAATGCAGCCTCATTCTTGTAAATTCTTCATTCTCTTAACTGTCAAACAGGATAACATACTTCAGTCTCAGAATAACTGCAATTTCAACAAAGAAAGATTTACATTTTAGGCTGTCTATCTGACTATTTCCATTGATGGTTTCAGGAAAATCATGAAAATTCAAATTTACTTTGAAGTAACCACATCCATTTAAAATTCGGCTGCAATACCACACCATTAAGCATAAACCAACAAGAACCAGTAAAATCAATTCAAATCCAAGTTATCGCCGACCGAAATTTATAAAATACATAAAAGAATAAACATAAACTGTTAATAGTTAATCAGCATTTCGTCGAAAACCAGAAACTCCAATAAAACAGACAATCATTTTCTAATGGGTTGTAAAGGCACACCAAAATCTACAATGAGACGTGGGTCATGGTAAGTAAACAAAATTCTGTATTTCCAATTTCCACTGTTTGCATGATTTCCTAGACCCAACCCTTTTTCTTTTTTGGTCATTTTTGATAGCGATGTTGTAGTGTCCTGTCCCCAGACCGACACTGAACCCGGTCAGGTCCGTTACGCATAAGTTTGATTGGTGCCACAGTAATAGATTTATAACCTTATAACAATTTCTTGTTAGCTATAGTATTACTCATAGAGTTAGATTCTAGATTCCTAAATCCAAAGGAAACCAACTTCTTGGGCCCCACCGAAAATTGGGCTTCCTAAAAGCTATTAAAGCGAATGTTGGAATCTAAACTGACCATCGTGTGCTTGAATAACAATTGAATAGAGAAAAAAGAGAAAAAAACAAAAAATAAAGAAATTTTATTTCTGTTGGAAAATTATTTATGTATTCTTTTAACACGCCTTTTAGGACGCTCCTGACGTTGAGAGACATGATTCCATTAGGAGTGCTACCAACGTGAAACTATTTTGTATTTCCAATGGAAGACAAATTGTGTTTCCAATATGTAAAATTAATTTTCCAATAAAGACATTGTACCTTGCACAAGACAGATGTGTGGGCCGTGTGGGAGAGATGTGTGTCCCTCGCGGGACATATGTGTGTTCTGCATTCGAAACACAATCTGTCTTGTATCGGAAATTGTATTTTTAAACAATAAAATAAAAAACACAAATGATGACATGAATGGTGACAATAAGCGCGTCACATACACCCAACGTCCATGTATCAGGACTCTTCAGTGACTACACTAACATGAGAAGAAAAAAAGTCATGCTGGACCGCCCAAACAATTGATCAGATCATTAGAGTTTTAGTTTGTTTTCAAAAGTGACACGAAAACTAGACCAACCACTTTTTCTAAATTACTCTCCAACGTTGGATACAATGCGAGAGAGATCAATTTGCATACACATATCTCTCTTTATTTGTCTGCAAAATTGAACGAAATGTTGAAAAACCAATTTGCATAGACATCTTGTGTAACACTTCAAATAATAGTCTTACATCGCCCAAAGAGAATATCGGGTTGGGCTATAAGGACATACGTCTATGACCACAACACAACCAAGTTAAATTTTATGGCAATTTAGGTTGATATTGTGAGCCGACAAGACTCGGACTCAGATGCGGATTCGAGGTCGGAATGTCACATTTTTTTCCTCTCCGTTTTTACCTTTCCCTGCATTGCTCTCTTCTAAAATCTGATTTTCAAGCCAAAATTAAAATTGCTAGTCAACCAAGGGAAACTCAACTTTCCCTTATTTTCTTTTCTCCCATTTAAGTTGCTAATAATCATAACTGTCAACATTTAGCCATCAACATCATTTAAAACTAAAATATACCCACAAAAGCTTCACACGCAAACAAACAGAAACAGAGCCAGAGCATTATTACCAAGTTACTTTGAGGTGATGAACCGAACGAGAGGAGAAATCCGGTAAGGTGATCGCGATGTTACGAAGAAACGGGAACAGAGGAGGTAGAAGCGAAGGAGATGAGGAAATCTTGGAATCGTGCGAGGATTGGCGACATTTTTTCATGTCTGAAATGGTTCAAAGAGTTGTCTTCGTGACTGTCACGTCCGTTGGAAGATTTTCAGTCCGTTTTGCATCCCAACCCTCACAATATCAGGTTTATGATGAAAGTACCTCGACTTATATTAGAGTCCATGCCGAAATCTTTGAGATTTTCTAATACATATTTTTAGACTGGAGGCACAGAAATCGTGTCGGGCCGGCACGACATGGAACTGTTCCAACGGCTCTAAGAGTCATTGGATTTTTTATTAAAAAATTACTAAACTACCCCTTATACACTCTATATAAACACCCAACCCCTCTCAATTTCTTCACTCAAATCTCACCAACTCTTCCAAATCTTCTCTAATATTTTCTTTAATTGCTCTGATTTTGGTGGAGACGGGTCGAGTTTGAGCTAAAACGTAAAGCCTAAAACTACAAACATATCACTGATTTTGGGACTTATCCACTCTTCATTTCTTAGACTTTTCTAATCTTTTTAGTAGTTAATTTAAGTTATATGGGAATTACTAAACGTTGCATGTAAATTACTTAAATCGCTCACGCCAATTACCATTATGCCATTCACTTTCTATTTAACTCACATTCTATCTCGTCTCTTAAAAGAATTATCCTCTCTCAATTACCCTCAATTACTTTCACTCTACCAGTACCAACACCAAGAAAATGTCTCGCGAACCGTATGAATCCGGCACGGTAAGTCAAAAAAACAAAAATTATGGCGGGGCTTCTGCAAAAACCACCCCCATGGGGGTGGCGTTCTAGCTAGACGCCTCCCAAGACGCCCGGTGTTTTTTGTTTTTAAATCTTCAATTTATATTGTGTGTTATTTCAAATTATTTCAGGTTTCGTTGCTAGATTTTGGTGGTGGCGGGGTAGATTATAGTGAGATTTTTGTAAGTCAGTAAGTATTTCCAGGATGCGGAGACGCTATAAAATGGGCAAAACAATTTGTCATCAGAGCCAGGTTTTTTTGTTGGTATCTTCCTACAAACCACAACGAGATAGTCAGACAAATTTTTATCTGAGAAGTGGTCGCAGAAAGGAAATGAAAACCTCAGATATAGATACCGCAGTACGGAAGAACATGAAAGGGAAGGGATGTGGATGTCGTTTTTTGATAAAAGTGGTCGAGCGACGGGAGCGTGATGGATGATTTGTAGTTACTGATAGTTCAAATGGTCAGCATAACCACAACCTTGTTGTTTATCCACAACCTTGTTTTTTATCGGCCCTCGAAGAATGTCGGCATCTGCAGAGCTCGTCAACAGAGTCAATGATAACACCACCGCCACTCCAAAAGGGGTTATCCTTTCCAAGACCAGCAATAGTCACTCTGAGTAGCGCGGCTACATAACCTTTCAGCTCAACTGTCGATGCCTGAGCACCGACCATACAACCCTCACCAGGAATGCGAAGGATCTGGATCACGTCATGCAACATGATCGTCATCTCTTCGAAAGGCAGGGGAAAGAGTTCTTGTCAGGTTGCCACCACTCCACAAACGCATATATCAACGACATGTCAATGTGAGTGAACATGCTCAAGGCAAGTGACCTAATCTGCTAGCAACAATGGTCTCCGTGATATCGGTACTCAAAATTGTCCGTCAACTCTGCAATGTAGTACAAGCTCTGTTTCGGTTATGACACTTCAGAACCTTCCGATCCTCGTCCGCCCAAATGCGTCTAGCGATGTAACCCCCGAAACTAGGAACTACGCTCCCATCTATAAGACCACCGGACATCATATCAGTCACGATCCAAGAATCTTCATCAACTCTCTTCTTTTTGTGACTTCGGGCCTCCACAATGCACGAACTGGTATCGCCACTCACAAACCTACCATATCTGTCATTCCGAACTATATACTCAGCAGCAGAAAAACTACCACGTCGCCCGCTTCCTCTACCATACTTTTCTCGCTCCAACTCCAACTCATACCACTCCTCATCGTCACCCTCATCGTCAAAACGTCATCATCATCAAACAGGTCATTACGTGTCTGATGATGACGTAAAATCTTCCTCTCCCTTTTAACCGAAGCATATATACCACGGGTACGTGGATGACGAGGACCTGAATCCTCTCCCTAAGGTCTCATAGAGCGAAATGGTAGTAATTTTCATTTTCCTCCATGGTGACTCAATGACTATTAATTACATTTTAAAAATAAAATTTCGTTAAAGGAAATTAAGTTACTAAATTTACAAAATTACTATATTAATAACTAATTAGCAATTACTAATTATTAATAAATAAAAAATGGGGTAAGCATCCACCGGAGAAGCCCCCCTTTTTAGAGGTATAAATTTTACCGTATTCGAATCTAATAGTGCGTCCGTCAACGTCTTTCCTGCTCTCCGAGACATTGTTTTTGGTGGTTGAAATTTGATGTAGGGAGGAAAATGAAGAGAGTGAAATGAAGATAGAAAATAAATATAAAGGAGGGAATGACAAAATGGTAATTGGTGCGGGCGATTTAAGTAATTCGCGGGCGGCGTTAAACAATTCACTTAATCATTCATCATCACGACTTTCTCATTTATGGAAAAAAAATCAATTTTTGTTTGCATATTTGGTAATTTAGAGAGCTTTATCATTTGATTTTGAAGATAATGATAACCCGCCACCTACCCCTCCTGTTAATCCACCTAGACCTACGAGTATAACTTTAGAAAAAAAATATTTCCAGTATGGAATGATTTTAATGAAGAACAAAGTAGTGATGGTAAACCAACTGCTATATGTAAACATTGTGGTAAATTATATTTGGCTAAGTCAAGTGGAGGAACCGGTCATCTAGGTAGACATATACTTGTATGTAAAGAATAATCTTGAATCGGTAATGGTTTTATGTCAATCGGTTTTAGACACTGCTAGTGGAACTTCAAATTTCAGTAAATATTGTTCAATTAAAGGTAGAGGGATAATTGTTGATTTCATAATTTGAGATGAATTATCATTTAGCAATGCGAATCTAAATGCTTCTGAGAAATAATTTTCTACCATAATCCGCAATTTAAACTATTTTCTAGAAGAACACTTAAAATATTGCATTTGATAAATTCGGTAAAGGATGAGAAATCATGATTAGTTATTTTTCATCAATAAACAATAAAGTAGTATTGACTAGTGATGTTTGGACCGGTCCAAATAATTATCTTTACTGTTGCGTAACTATTCACTATCTAGATGATTAATTGTGTTTAAATAAAAAAAATCATTTCTTTTTTATCTATTTTGACTCCACACGCTACCATGATTATATTTGATCACATTAAATGTGTCATTGTAGCTAGTAATCTTGAAAATAAAGTTTGTGCAATTGCATTTGATAATGTTATTATTAACAGTCCAGTAATACAAATGCTTATTAATTATTGTTAACTACATGCAGATGATTTACGTTTTCATATTAGATGTGTTTGTCATACTTTGAACTTCGTAGTACAATATGAACTTAACATAATTAAACCTTACTTAGAAAATGTTAGGTGTGTAATTGCTTATGTTGGTTGTAGTAGTACATCTAGATATCGGTTCATGTTGATATCTAAGTACATCTAGATATCTAGATGCACATTATATAGTGCTTATGATGAAACCAATTTATATTGGGAAAATTGTAAAATTATGCATGATTTTTTAAAACTTTTTTTCACCTTCACTACGAGATTAAGTGGACAATATTATCCCGTCTCTAACATATTTATATATGAATTACTTCCAATTACTAAAGTATTTGCGAAATATAGGCAAAATGCTGGTTTTGTTGAAATTTTAAGTCCAATGCAAGCTAAATTTAATAAATATTGGAATCCTCTTCCATTTAGTTTTTGTTTAACTTTTATTATGGATCATAGATTTAAGATTACTGGTTTACAAGTTTCGTAGAACAAGTTTTTGAAAATATGAATTATGAAAATTTCCAAAATCATGTAGATAGGTATAAGTATTTGTTAATCAAATATTTTGAAGAATATGAAAAACTATATAATGTAAATCAAATAAGTTTCAAATGATAGTTCATCATCACGACCACCTCCAACTGAAATGGATCCAGATGAGGACGACTCCCAATGGAATTGATTAAGTCAAAAAAATGCAAAATTAATGCAAACTAACAAACCAAAATGAATTAACTGGATATTTAAACACTAAACTTTATTTGAGTACGGATGACTTAAATCTTTTGATGTTTTAGGCTGGTGTAGAAAGAACTCAGATATGTTTCCACTAGTCTCATTGATGACGCGAGACTTATTATGTCCTCCAGCGTCAATTGTGGCGTTAGAAATTACTTTAGTGCAGGTAAACGAGTCTTGTCCGACAAGTCAATCGAGATAAGCGTATGCCTGAAGGATTGGATCAACACTGCAGACAGAATGCAAAACATGAATATTCACGACAGCAACGACGACGAAAATTGAAGACAATTTAGCTGAACCATTCTGTTAATAGAATATTTTTTACTAATACCCATTAGAGTTTTCTCATTACTCGTTAGGTTTAGCAAACTTTCAGACATTTTTTATATGTAACTAATATATTGTTTGTTGAATTAAGTCAACAATTACTAATAAATAAATTGGTTATTTTGGGGAAAAATAAATTCTGTTTTTGTTAATTCAATTGTGATTGTATACTTATTTCAAATGAAAAAAAAGAACCGAAAAATCAAAATCTGACCCAACCCAACGAAAGAAAACCCAACCCAATACCCACAGATCCGGCCCGACCGGACACGGATCCGTCATGATTGGCATGTCACGGCCCGGTTCCAAGTCTACATATTTTGAACACATCATTCTTTTTTAATGCATTTATCTTTTACAGGTGGGTATGTAACATCCCGAAACAGCGGAAATTTTAAAAATTTAAACAATCAAGAGAATATCAGAATAAACTCATCAACGAGAATGTCACTCAATAAATCAACCGTCGGTGCACCAATAATACAACAGAGTTTGTCAAAAGGCGTGATTACAACAATACAATGAAAAGACAGATAAAGTAATCACGACGACCTCGAAGAGTCCGATGAGGATCCTAGCCCCAAAATGAGTGCGCCCGCGGTCACCACCCGAGAGAACCTACTGCAGTCCTGAAACATGAATCAAACAACAATGCCTGAGTTTCCCATTAGGAAACCCCGTATGCCAAGCTCACCTATATGCATGCAATAGTACGGTAAATGAACATATCATACTAGTAGCATGTCATGTCACATATGCAATGCATCAAGTCCCTCAACAGGGTAAACAAGACCTAAGTCCAACAACAACGACCCTCAACAGGGTCCACAAGGACATCAGTCCAGCAACAACAACAACAAGTCTCCCTCGGAAACCTACCGTAGGCACATACGGTCTTACGGACAGTACACGACGGGTCCCCCACACGCGACTACTCGAGCCAAAGGGATCGGTGAGGAGCGTCCGCACAAAGAACCACGTGGTCTACACCACCTTCGACGGAGTCGTAGCCCGGTCGGTCAACATCCCAGGATAGGTGCCCAATCAGGGATCATCGTTGGCACAACATCAGCGGCATCGCCGACACAACATCGGACGGCACAACCACAACCGGAACATCGTCAGCACCATCATCGCCGGCAGCAACCTTGGCGGCATCGCCGGCACAACATCAGCGGTACAACATATGTCCGGCACAGCCCAAACCAATCCTTGACGCATCACTGTAAATAACGTAGCCTCCGCTGCCACTCGGTAGCGTCAGAATCGGCGCTGTCGTCAGTCGCCTCTTCAGCTCCTGGAAATTGTCCTCGCACTTCTGGGACCAAACGAACTTGACGCCCTTCTGCGTCAACGCTATCAACGGCGAAGCGAGTCGGGAGAAGTCCTGAATGAAACGTCTGTAATGCCCAACGAGTCCCACAAAGCTCCTGATCTCAGTCACGCTCGTCGGGGCTCTCCACTGAGTCACAACCTCAACCTTCGCCGGATCCACTGAAATCCCATCTGCTGACACGATATGCCCCAGAAACACAACCTGATCCAACCAAAACTCGCACTTCGTGTACTTGGCATACAACTCCTAATCTCTCAAGATGCCAAACACAATCCTCAGGTGCTCCCGGTGCTGCTCCCTGTCAGGCGAGTACACCAAGATATCATCCACAAACACCACAACAAAACTGTCGAGGTACGGCTGGAAAGTCCTATTCATCAAATCCATGAATGCTGCAGGTGCATTCGTCAGTCCAAATGGCATCACGAAGAACTCGTAGTGCCCGTATCGTCTCCTGAAGGCTGTCTTCTGAACATCTGCCTCTCTGATCCGCCACTGGTGATAACTTGAGCGCATATCAATCTTCGAGAACACTCTGGCTGTCTGCAACTGATCAAACAAGTCATCAATCCTGGGCAAAGGGTACCGGTTCCTGACGGTAACCTTATTCAGCATCCTGTAGTCGATGCACATCCTCAACGATCCATCCTTCTTCTTCAAGAACAACACAGGCGCTCCCCACGGCGAGACACTGGGTCGGATAAATCCAGAGTCCATCAACTCCTGCAACTGCTTCTTCAGCTCTCTCAACTCAACAGGTATCATCCGATACAGTGCCTTCGACTGGGGTGTCGTGCCAGCCATCAACTCAATGCCGAACTCGATCACTCGGTGCGGTGGTAAACGAGGAATCTTTGCAAGAAACACATCTGGAAACTCCTATACGACCTCTATATCCTCCAGCTTTCCCGTCTCAGGATCAGGAACAACCAAAGTCACCACGAATGCTCTGCAACCCTGATGTATCAGCCTCTGTGCCTTAACCATAGACACAATCAGACGACCTCCACTACTCCTCGTCCCTCTTATCAACACATCAGGTGCGTCCTGCCTCAGAATAAGGATCTTCTTCTCACGGCAAGACTCGCACATCGTACTGTGATAGCCAGTCCATCCCCAGTATGACGTCGAAGTCCTCCATCGGTAGTAAGACCAGATCTGCCGGAAAATCATGGTCTCCTGAAACAACTGTGGTGCCGGGGAGAAAGCTCCCCACAATGCCCACCTCACCCATGGGCGTACTGACTTCCAACAAATCAGTCAGTAGTTCAGGGGTCCGATCAAACTCGCCATCAAACTTCTCCGAAATGAAGGAATGTGTGGCGCCACAATCAAATAAAACACGAGCAACCAAACCTGAAATGACAAGGGTACCTTCCACAACAGTGTTGGAGTCCTTCGCTTCCTCAGCCCGGACGGTGAAGACTCGACCTGCTCTCCTGGTCTGGCTCTGCGGGACGACGGACCTGCTGCCTCCGCTCCTCCCTGAGACCGGTGGTCCTGGTCTCCTGCTCGTCTCGCCCTGCCTGCTCGGGCAATCTCGGATGAAATGGCCCATCTGACCGCATCCCAAACATGCACCTGTACGTCGTGGGCACTCCTGACCCGGATGAAATCTCCCACACGCACCAGACTGGCGTGATCCTCCTCCATCAACCCGGGGCCTCTTGCCCGGGTTCCCCGTGGAACGTCCAACTGCACGTCCTCCCGTGCTCACTGGCGGCTTCCGCGCCTCCTGGTAATTCTCCTGATAGTCCTGATCGATGAGAGTCTCATACTTCACCGCATCCGCCAGGGTCTGCGGCATGCTGGTAATCACACGCGACCTGAGCTGCTTCCTCAGCCCCTTGATGAACTTCTATGCACGCTGCTCCGGCGTCACGTAGGTATCAGAACAATAACGCTCAAGGGCGTTAAACCTGCTGATGTAACTAGCCAAAGACATCTCCTTCTGCTCGAGGGCCAAGAACTCCTCCATTTTCCTGTCTCTGACGTGCTGCGGAAAGAACTGCTGGTTGAACTCCTCAAGGAATTCCTCCGAGCTTACGTCAACTCGGTCAGCAAACACCACCGCAGATGTGGTCCTCCACCAGTTTGCTGCCTCTCCATCCAGCACATAGGTGGCCAGGCTCACCATCCGCTCCGGTACACAACCGATCGCCTGGAAAATCATCTGGATCTTAAAGACCCAGTCCTCTGCAGCCTCAGGGTCACTCCTGCCGTCGAAACTAGGCGGGTGCTACCTCATGAAGCGATCATGCTCCGCACCTGTCCCTGTCTGCTCTGCCTTCGCTGCCTGACGCTCAAGGAACTCGCTCAACCTATCCCAGGTAGCGCCCTCAGTGGCATCACTGGCAACGTGCTCATTCGCGACGTTCCTCACACGTCTCGGAGGCTTCTGGCACAAGAAACAACACAAGATCAGCCATGAATGCATGCTAAATGGAAAGTGCAACCTACACTACTACACTAGGGTGATTTCTTTGGGAGCCACACATAGGGACCGACCGCTCTGATACCAAGTTGTAACATCCCGAAACAGCGGAAATTTTAAAAATTTAAACAATCTATAGAATATCAGAATAAACTCATCAACGGGAATGTCACTCAATAAATCAACCGTCGGTGCACCAATAATACAACAGAGTTTGTCAAAAGGCGTGATTACAACAATACAATGAAAAGACAGATAAAGTAATCACGACGACCTCGAAGAGTCCGATGAGGATCCTGACCCCAAAATGAGTGTGCCCGCGGTCACCACCCGACAGAACCTACTGCGGTCCCGAAACATGAATCAAACAACGATGCTTGAGTTTCCCATTAGGAAACCCCGTATGCCAAGCTCACCTATATGCATGCAATAGTACGGTAAATGAACATATCATACTAGTAGCATGTCATGTCACATCTGCAATGCATCAAGTCCCTCAACAGGGTAAACAATACCTAAGTCCAACAACAACGACCCTCAACAGGGTCCACAAGGACATCAGTCCAGCAACAACAACAACAAGTCTCCCTCGGAAACCTACCGTAGGCACATACGGTCTTACGGACAGTACACGACGGGTCCCCCACACGCGACTACTCGAGCCAAAGGGATCGGTGAGGAGCGTCCGCGCAAAGAACCACGTGGTCTACACCACCTTCGACGGAGTCGTAGCCCGGTCGGTCAACATCCCAGGATAGGTGCCCAATCGGGGATCATCGCTGGCACAACGTCAGCGGCATCGCCGGCACAACATCGGCAGCACAACATACGTCCGACACAACATCGGACGACACAACCATAGTCGGAACATTGTCGGCACCATCATCGCCGACAACAACCTCGGCGGCATCGCCGGCACAACATCGGCGGTACAACATATGTCCAGCACCATCATCGCCGGCAACAACCTCAGCGGCATTGCCGGCACAACATCGGCGGTACAACATACGTCCGGCACAACATCGGACGGGTCCAGACCGTAGTCTGCAGGGTCATCATGCTCCACGAGCCATGCATCACACGCATTGGGATCCGCGATCCCTCAGGTCTGCTACTCATACCATGAGTCCAATCAATCCATCAAATTAGTCACGATCCATACATGGAGGTGACGCGTCCCGGACACCCACACTCTTCCAAACGGCGGTCCCTGGGCGGCACGCGTAACGCACCCACCGTCACCTCCCGGCTCACACACAAGGCGAGGACACAGGTTTTGGTGGACAGAGTTGGCATAAAAAAGGAACCAGGAATTCTGTCCTGTGAAAAATGGTCGACCGAAAGAGACGACTCGGTCGACCGTTTCCTCATGGGAATCGGTCGACCGAAAGTGACATCCGGTCGACCGCTTCCATAGGGAATCGGTCTACCGAAAGTGACAACTCGGTCGACCGCTTCCACAAGGGAATCAGTCGACCGAAGCGTCTGCAACGGTCGAACTATTTGCGCAAAACATAAGTCCTAACGGTCTACCAAAGGTCTAAAACCGGTCGACCGAAACGAGGTCAACATCCAGAGTCTGGTCAACATTAAATTCAAAACTATCGGTCGACCGACTCAGGGGTCTCGGTCGACCGAAAACTAACAGGGTCAACCTATTATTTCTACGTCATATAACGGTCGACCAAACAAGCATAAATAAACCAGTACACTTAAGTTCCGGTCGACTGAACACAAGGAACCGGTCGACCGAAACACAACAGACAGTAAAAAATGCACTACTTCGATCGACCGCCCGAAGGGCCCAGTCGACCGTTGGTCGTCTTCTACCTCGTGCCAGCCGAGGTTTTTCACGGAAAACCACGCCGAAGAGGTCTCCGACCTCCCCGACCGACAAACACAACACTCCCACGAGGGTGAGCAACAACAAATCAAACTAAGAACCGGCATACCTCTTCGTGAAGAACGACGAAGAACACCGGAGTTCCAACGACACACCTCCGGTCCGCACCTCACGCACGACCTCCTCCTCTCGACGACCTCCGCACGCCCAAAGCCGACGTCTACTCCCGCACCTCGTCGTCCAACCGAGCCACTGAGAAGAGGGAATGGAAATGGAAGAGAATGAGAGAGAGATAGAGAGAGAAACGAGTTTTCTCCACTCAACCCAACACTTGCACCAACAGTGCCGCCCCTACACTACACCCCATCACCTCACCTCCTCCAACTTCCCATGCACAACACTACACTACGCACTCACTTCCTCGTGCTAATCCTTCTCTTAATCACCATCAAACCCTAATCAAGGGTTAGGGATCTAACAGGGTATGTGTTAAGGTAAGTACTAAGTATTAAAAAAATCCTACCAGCAAGTTCTCCCTAAAGACATAACAAAAATATGTAATCTTTTAAGAAAGTTTTACATGTGGGCTAAAGGAGTGAATTTTCAGGTGTTTTCTTGTATTATTTCGATAAAATTGTTAAAGTATTTGGTTAACGAAGGTTTTTGCTAAATTGGATGTAACATGGCGTTAGATTGTGAAGTTGATATGCTTTTGGATTAGTTATAGTTTTTTCGTCACGCGGGTAATATCAAAAAATCCAAAATTCCAGAGGTGTATCTGTTGAATAATTTTTAGGAGGCTAATATTTTATTAATGGTTTGTCTCTCTCTCATGTCGAACGATGGTTAAGAAATCATTAGTTCAAATTGGTTTTTTAGGACTCATGATTTGTTTTCAAAACCAATTGTTGATAATTACATGCGAAAATATAGTTTCAAATTTATTTTTTACTCGAGTATACATTACAATTGTCCTTTTTGAGCACTCGTATTTTGAAATCATTGTGAAGTGTTCTCATTTTCAATACTTTCAATTCAGCTTTATCAAAATATGAGACCAAATAGTGTTTCATTATTTCATTTCCCATTATGTTAAGCAGTCATGTTTTTGACCAATTCATAATCAGCAATGCTCTCTCCATTGTAGTCGTAAGTGATAAAATAAATGTAGTTTTGATAAGAATAAGGAGGTTGAGGTCGTTTGGGTATGCGATGACCTCGTGGGGTAGGTTTTGTCCATGTCCTGTCATGAGAGTATGGAGAGGAGAAAGTGTTCTTTTTAGGACGATTTTGTGTCCGAAGGCACAGTGACGACGCCGGTAGAGGAGGGTAACGATTAACGGTATTAGGATTTTTGTTGGGCTAAAGTGGGAGTTTTGCACAGTTTTTTCTTTCTTTTGTACCTTTAGATGGGAGGACATTATTTATTAAAAAAATAAAAGTGCAAATTATCCAACAGTTATAATAGAGTTAACCAGAAGGTATAGACGCCATGATGGTTAATAAAAAGAGTCGTTATACACGGACGCGCGCGTCCGTGACGCTTCCTACGTGGACGGACCAGTCAGCTGCCAGTTCAGCGTCCAGTCAGCCAAAACTTCTGCGCGGGGAAAAGTAAATTACGAATTTTTGGGTGCGACGGTTCATTTCCCGAAATCACGATTAGACGGTTAGACTTCACGTACGTCAGTAGCAGCGGTACAACATTCGAGTAACTTTCCTCCCAAGTCTTCTCCTTTTCCATTCCCCATTTCACCCGGAGTTCCTTTCCATACGCTCATCCAAAACCTTCATTCCTGTTTTAGTCGAACGAAAATTATAACCAGGCGAAAATGGATCCTTCTCTACCTGAAACCTCCATCGCTCCTGAAATTGTAGCCGCGCAGGTGTTGTGTCAACCACGTTCTTTCTGGTTCATTTTAAGGTTCATTATTGGCCTCTAACAAAATTTTTTGGTGGTTTAAGGGAAGCATGTACTACTTCCGCGAAACCAAGTGCGGTTTCACGGCCCTTCACAAGCAGTTTGACCGGATGAAGGAGGAGGAGAAAAATGTCTTCCAACGGACGCCTTTCGGTCACTTCCTCACCTTTCCTCACGTCACAACTGACAACGAGATACTGGGTTGGTTCGTCGAACACTTCGACGCCAATGAAGTCAGTCTGAGAATAGCCACTGGGGTAGTCCCATTTACGATAGAAGACGTCGCCCTTCTACTTGGACTAAGAGCACATGGGCAGAGAGTGGATATGGAAGCCATGTACGTAGAGAAACGTGACGGGGTTAACCTTGACAACACCCATCTACTGGGTCATCTTACCGCCACGAGCTTGATGGGCGAGGAGGAGGAGCACGTCTGACTCCTTATTTCTATGATTTTCAATCATTTTTTGTTCTTCGATGGATCACGGCGAAGTAAGGCATGGTACACGAAGCACCTTAAGAACCTCAAGCGCCTCAAGAGATATGCGTGGGCAAATGCGGTTCACACTTTCTTGGTTGAAGGCCTGGAGGAAGCCCAACGGGACCTCTCGAGGAGGAGATTGTCAGCGAACTTCTCTATGAAGCAGGGCTACGTGTATGGTTGCGTTGCCGTATTACAAGTAAGCATCTTGGTCCGGAATGAGTGTTGTGTCAGTCCGGAGTAGTGTTGGTTTATGTCCGGAATAAGTGTTTTGTCTGTCCGGGATAAGTCTTGTGTCTGTCCGGAATAGTGTTGTCTCTGTCCGGAATAAGTGTCTTGAGGTTATCCAGGAAAAGTATTACATATGTCCGGAATAGTGTTTTGCCTGTCAGGAATAAGTGTGTTGTCTGTCCGGAATAGTCCTGTATATGTCCGGAATGATTGTCTTGTCTGTCCGGAATACGTATTGTGTCTGTCCGGAATAAGTATTTTGTCTGTCCGGAATAAGAGTTTTGTCTGTCCGGAATAGTGTTGCGTCTGCCCGGAATAAGAGTTTTGTCTGTCCGGAATACGTATTGTGTCTGTCCGGAATAGTGTTGCGTCTGTCCGGAATAAGAGTTGTCTGTCCGGAATACGTATTGTGTCTGTCCGGAATAAGTATTTTGTCTGTCTGGAATAAGTATTTTGTCTGTCCGGAATAGTCCTGTATATGTCCGGAATGATTGTCCTGTCTGTCCGGAATACGTATTGTGTCTGTCCGGAATAAGTATTTTGTCTGTTCGGAATAGTGTTGCGTCTGTCCGAAATAAGAGTTTTGTCTGTCCGGAATAGTGTTGCGTCTGTCCGGAATAAGAGTTGTGTCTGTCCTGGGGAAGTTATGTTTCTGGTTTTTAACTCATTCCTGTTTTCAGGTGTGGCTTTGCGAGAAGTTCAAATTGGGAGATCCCCGGTCAGCATTTCCACGGTTTAAGTGTTGGACGGAAATGTTTAGCAGACGCCAAATCCTTAGAAAATGGGAAGATCGAGGCATCAACTTGTCCCGGATTTACTCGGGCCAATTTGAGTTGAAGGGCACCCCAAAACTCAGTGAACGGGAGCATTCACTGTTGTCAGAGGATCAATTTCCTCCTGCAGAAGCAACTCCCGCAGCAAAGGTCGCCTCGAAGGAAACACCTTCAACATCCACTCTACCAAGGGTACAACTCAGTGAATACAGCATTCCATGTGACCCACTGCTACAAGAGTTGGAACTTAGTGAGGTGAAGACGAATTGGCTGCGAGCCGAAGCAGCACTTAGGGAGGCGACCGTTAAAATTAACAACCTGGAGGAAGAACTCCGGATCTCTCAAGAAGAGTGTCGTAGGCTGAGAGTCCGTGGGGAGGAGGAAGAGAGGGAAAAGAGGGAGGAGGAAGAGAGAAATAAGAGGGAAGCAGAGGAGAGGGAAAAGAGGGAGGAAGAGAGAAATAAGAGGGAGGCGGAGGAGAGGAAGAAGAGAGAGGGGGAAGAGAGGGAGAAGAGAGAGGAGGAAGAAAGGAAGAAGAGGGAGGAGCAAGAGAAGAAGAAGAGGGAGGAGGATGAGAAGAAGAGCAGGGAGGAGGATGAGAGGAATAAGAGGGAGGAGGATGCGAGGAAGAGGAGGGAGGAGGATGAGAAGAAGAGGAGGGAGGAGGAAGAGAGAAAAAAGCGGAGGGAGGAAGAGAGGGAGGAGGAAGAGAGGAAGAAGAGGGAGGAGCAAGAGAAGAAGAAGAGGGAGGAGGATGAGAGGAATAAGAGGGAGGAGGAAGAGAAGAAGAGGAGGGAGGAGGATGAGAAGAAGAGGAGGGAGGAGGATGAGAGGAATAAGAGGGAGGAAGATAGGAAGAAGAGGGAGGAGGAAGAGAGGAAGAAGAGGAAGGAGGAAGAGGGAGAGAAGAGGAAGGAGGATCAGAAGAAGAAAGAGGAAGATATGAGGAGACAGCAGGAAAGAAAGAGGAAGGCTGTGGTAGCGTTACCGCTTTTGCACCCTCAAAAAATACGGACCATTAAACTACGCTTGCGCATAGAACATATAGACGAAGCGCAAAGCAAATCTGTCCAAGATGAGGCACAGAAGAATGCCGCAGAAAAACAAGAAGAAATAAAGGAGGCCGAAGAAGCCACCACAAAAACAAAAGGGGCCGAAGAAGCCAGTGAAGAAATATACGAGGCCGACGAAACAACGAAAGATGAACTGGCCGCCCATGTTTCGTCCACGAGGCCCGATGTGGATGCGACCGCCTTGAGAACGCTGACCAATGATGAGGTACGTCGTTTATTGAATGCAACGGCTCCCGAACGAGAAGCAAAAGATATTATCTGGAGGGGGGTTCTGAGCAATATCACCAGGGGTGATCTCAAGGAAATAATTTCGCCAAAAATAGAATTCACCAACGAAACTCTTGACGGCCTAATTGAGGTACTCCTCAGAAGAGGAGGGCAACAAAAGGTTGTCTGCTTATCATCCTTCGAATCGGAAATGATTGTGGAGGGACAGGGAGAAGATATAAGGAAAGATTATTTACTCCCAAAAATTGAAGGACTAAATGTGGAGGAAGTCATCATCGCACAACCATGTTGTTTGGCCGGCCACTGGACTCTGTTCGTTGCCCACGGACCTCGATCAGAGTTCATTCAGTACAACAGCCTCTCCCGCACACTTAAAAAAGGTGACAATCCTAACCGTTTTGTCGGAACTCATGAATGCACCGCGTCTAAGATAGCGGGATTCTGGCGAGGGTTGTTGAAGGTCGAGTGGCCGCTGAGAGTTGAGAGGAAGGGTAGTCAACGACAGCAACCGTGGAGTAACGACTGCGGGTCATACGTTTTGTACTGGATGAAGCGTTTGATGGAGAATGCTGATCCAACGAAGCCGAAGCAGAGCAAGGTTATTCACCGTTTTAGAGGCGATTTGGCCAATTTTTTACTCGAAGACTCTAGGATGTGCAATCAACAATAAACGCCCTGAAAATGTTTTAATTTACTTTGCACCATTGCTCACTCAACAATTTTTTTTCCAAAGTTATACATGTATACATGTTAAAATTACATAGACTATTTGAATGATTTATCAATACAAGGACATTTGGTGTTGGGTTTTTATCTTTTATAAAATTATTTTCTTGTTTCCGGACATACATGATACGTAATCCGGACGGACATATAACGTAATCCGGACAGACCATTAGCGTAATCCGGACAGACATACAATGTAATCTGGACAGAAATAAAACGTAAACCGGACATACAATGTAATCCGGACAGCATAATTACGTATTCCGGACATATTGGCCACTTAATCCGGACATAAATAAAACGTAATCCGGACATTGATGAATCGTAATCCGGACGGACATATAACGTAATCCGGACATACTGGTAACTTAATCTGGACATAAATAAAACTTATTCCGGACAGAAATTAACGTAATCCGGACAGACAAACAATGTAATCCGGACAGCCTAAGTACGTCTTCCGGACATACTGGTCACTTAATCCGGACATAAATAAAACGTAATCCGGACATTGATGAATCGTAATCCGGACGGACATATAACGTAATCCGGACATACTGGTAACTTAATCCGGACATAAATAAAACTTATTCCGGACAGAAATTAACGTAATCCGGACAGACAGACAATGTAATCCGGACATAAATAAAACTTATTCCGGACAGAAATTAACGTAATCCGGACAGACAAACAATGTAATCCGGACAGCCTAAGTACGTCTTCCGGACATACTGGTCACTTAATCCGGACATAAATAAAACGTAATCCGGACATTGATGAATCGTAATCCGGACGGACATATAACGTAATCCGGACATACTGGTAACTTAATCCGGACATAAATAAAACTTATTCCGGACAGAAATTAACGTAATCCGGACAGACAAACAATGTAATTCGGACAGCCTAAGTACGTCTTCCGGACATACTGGTCACTTAATCCGGACATAAATAAAACTTAATCCGGACATAAATAAAACTTATTCCGGACAGAAATTAACGTAATCCGGACTGACAAACAATGTAATCCGGACAGCCTAAGTACGTCTTCCGGACATACTGGTCACTTAATCCGGACATAAATAAAACGTAATCCGGACATAAATAAAACTTATTCCGGACAGAAATTAACGTAATCCGGACAGACAAACAATGTAATCCGGACAGCCTAAGTACGTCTTCCAGACATACTGGTCACTCAATCCGGACATAAATAAAACGTAATCCGGACATTGATGAATCGTAATCCGGACGGACATATAACGTAATCCGGACATACTGGTAACTTAATCCCGACATAAATAAAACTTATTCCGGACAGAAATTAACGTAATCCGGACAGACAAACAATGTAATTCGGACAACCTAAGTACCTTTTCCGGACATACTGGTCACTTAATCCGGACATAAATAAAACGTAATCCGGACATTGATGAATCGTAATCCGGACGGACATATAACGTAACCAGGACAGACATACAACAAACCAAAATTACTTAAATATATTTGTCGCCATCAGAAATTAATTCACAAACGAACAAGCAAAGAAATGGTTGAATCTTATGCAATAATACGGACAGACATACAATGACTTTCAACAAAATTACATAGGAATAATTCCAACCAAGGACAAATACAATAATCAAGGAGGAACTCCCTCGTAATGCAAATTCATGTCCCAGTCATCGAAATCGTGATCCCCCGGTTTGGGTGCTGCACGGTGTAACGGGGGTAGAACCTTCTTCCTGATGATTTTCTAAACGTTACTTTTAATTATTTTCTCAGACAAAGAAATCCGTCGTTTGCTCGGCGGTCTGCCTTTCCGTCTTGTCTTATCCGGATTGAGAACGGATGTACCATCGAACACAGGATCAGGTCGTTGCATACGTTCCTTAAGAAACTCAAGTGCCTCTACCGCCTGAAGATATATGTCGTTTGAGTCGAAAGCGGCCTCGGCGATCTAAACCGCACGACCCATTATGTCGTCGTGGCGACGAAGCGCATCGTTCCCCGTTATGCCACTTTGAAGGGGAAACTTGACTCCATAGCTCCTTCGGATATCCTTCCTCCAACGGTGGACGATGTAAGACTCGGGGAGCAACGCGTTTGGACGTATTCGGGCAATAACAACATAAACATGACAACATAGGATACCGACGTTGTAACGTACCCGAAAACAGCGGAAAATTTAAACAATAATAAAGACCGTCAACGGTCAACACAGGGCACGTCACGGGGAAAACAAACCAACATATATATAAAATATATAAGATACAGACCCACGTGGAAGTCAAACTATATAAATGAGTCAACTGTGATTACAACAAAAGTGAATATACATGTAATCACTACCTCAAACAAAAGAAGATATAAATGAGAACAGGATCTGATCCCGGGGGCACTCTCCTCGGTCACCACCTGACTCTAACGCTACTCGCTACCTGAAATGAAAACAAACAACCATGCCTGAGTTCCCTGAAGGAACCCCGTATACCAAACCTCCTAAAATATAAAAAGGAATTAAAGACAATGCAATGCTATGCACATGATCATCCACCTCGGGCCCACAATAATGCCCTCACCGCCTCCGCGGCACTGAACCACTCCTGCCACTAGGGTCAAGTCAGTCCACCGCTGCCTCACAAGGGTCAGTCGGCACCACTGCTCCCCAAAAAGTGCAGGAAGGAACCCCCGGTACACGCCGCCACCCAAGGAGCGAGTCAGCCCGCCGAATACACAACTCGGGTCAGACGACAACCGCTGCTCCCCCAAGAGCCGCCGAGCGCGCACCCTGCCGGAACATCCTCGGCCTACCGCTAAACCCTCGCAAACTGCCCAAGGTTTACGGCACACATCCCTCACACCCCGCTCGGTAAGAGAGGAAACAGTAGTACAATAATACGCCTTCGTCGAAGGTGAAATCCGTAGCTCTCAAAGCCGGTAATCAACCGTCGCCTCGGAGCCGGTAGTCGACCTATACTCAACGGATCGCGTGTGGATAAATCCACCAACCTGCGGCAGATCGGTCGACCGCTAAAAGCACACCGATCGACCGGTCCCCCACACAGTACACGGTACTGTACAAACAAGTCTACCGGTCGAGCCACGCCAACCGAATTACCGACCAATCGGTCGAACAAAAGTCATCTAGCGGTCGACCGTTCGGATGGTCTACGCTATACAATTTTATATAATATATATATCCGACCGGTCGAACCAAGGGGTCGTTCAACCGATAACAGGACTTTCCGCATTTTGCCTAAGTGATATTCGGTCGACCGGAACCGCTATACAGTTCGACCGAATCAACACAGGCACTATACCGCTTAATTAAAATGCTCAGTCGGTCGACCGAAAGTTAAAGAGCGGTCGACCGTTTTGATGGTCAAAGCTCCCAACCGACTTAGCATCGAATAGATCGGTCAAACAAGGTTAAGGGCGTTCGACCGTTTAATAAGTCAAAACCCCCAACCGACCCATTCTCATTGTTATTCGGTCGACCGGCTAAGTGGTCCCGTTCGACCGATAACAGCATAACCCATTTTTCCCGCACAAATCTGGTATAACGGTCGACCGTCCTAAGACATCGTTCGACCGTTCGCGGGTAAACATCAATATAATAATAGGATCGGTCGACTGCCCACAGGCACCGGTCGACCGATCGTCGTCTTCAACCTCTGAATTGGTTGAAATCTGACGGGGAATTCGACACCAACGTCGATCCCCAACACTCACAAGGCTTATGTGAGTTATAATGAAGATTTGGCATACCTTTTCGACGGTTGTGGAAGCCTCCCAAGCTTTGGCAACCTCTTCTCTTCTTTTTTCCTTCTTCTTCTCCTCTTCTTCTTCTTTACTTCTTCTCTCCTTCTTCTTCTTCTCCGAATTCACTCCTCTCACGCTCTGGATAATCCAACAATGAAGCAAAACGTTTCAAACAAAATCTTATCTTTACTATATATAATTACCTCAAAACTCATCACCTCTATCTCCTCCAATCCTATTCCAACACCTCATCTCTCAATTCTTATCCAATTCTCCACCTCATCCTTCACTAATCATGGTTTAATTAGGTTAATTAGGTTTAGGTTTAGTTAATTAAGGGATTTAGATTAGGTTATTACAGACGTGATCAAACATTCTGCAATCGCATACCCACTTCTGATCTCTAATTTGCACTGTGAACCGTTTCGACAATGGGAGGATATGTGTCAATACATGTTCGGTCACGTTGAAGTGCAATGTGTCGTCCTCGTTGAACTCATCCTTGATGTCGTAGTACATCATCTTCCCAATTTCTAACTGCACCTTTTTGAAGACACCCACCGTATACAACTCGCTCAATTGCCTCTCGAATGGATATTTCGAAATCAATTGCGGAGCCTTATGCTGACAATCGAAATCAGACTGAGCTTCCTTCTGATACTTGCGTACTGCGAGTTCGTATTGTTTCACGAACTGCTTAAGTGTCGTCCTTGATGTGAGGTACTTATCGAAGAAGGCGTTCATACCCCCACTTCTCTGGGTTGATGCCATTCCTGCGGAAAAACAATCCCGCCAAAATGCAGGTACCCAGTGCTCTCGAATTGCATAAATGGATCAGAGCCAATTATTGTCGTGGAACTCGAAATCATCTAGAAAACCCTGCCAATTCCGCTCGAATTCTGTCGGAGTCTTGGAATCGAATACACAGTTGTTGAGGTCAAACAACGTATGCTCCCGGTACTTCGTGGGCAGCTTCACAGGGGCCTTATTCATTATGTGTCATATACAAAATCTGTGCCGCGCTTCAGGGAACACAATCCTCACAGCCGCAGCTATTGCGCCACATTGGTCTGTTATGATCGCCGGGGGGCTTGTATCTGCACACAACGCGATCAAGATAAAAACATATGTTAATCCGGACAGAAATAACGTAAACCGGACAGACGTCAAGGGTAAACCGGACGAGCAAAAAACGTAAACCGGACAGACGTAAGGGATAAACCGGACGAGCAAAAGACGTAAACCGGACAGACGTAAAGGGTAACCGGACAGGCACATAACGTAAAACGGACAAAGCCGGACAAAATAAAACACGTACCGTTCATGCACGTCAACCATGTTTGGAACAACCAAATGTAATTTTGTGTCGTCTCGGAAGAGAAGAGTGCGCAACCGAGTAGGACGAACTGGTAGTGGTGATTTACCCCCACAAATGGGGCAAAAGGCATGTCATACTTGTTTGTTATGTATGTTGTGTCGAAACATATTGCATCTCCAAAGTAAGAGTAAGCAGCTCGAGAACAACTGTCGGCCCAGAACACATTTCGTAGTCTGCCTTCGTCGTCCATATCCATTACGTAAAAGAAGCGGGAATCATTCTTCTGCATCCTGATGAAATAATCTTGGATAGCTTGCGCATCTCCTGGTCCCATTTTGAGGTTTCTAACCTCGTTCACAACATTCCTGCGAAACATAATTTTTATGAGAAAGCTAAATGCGTAACTTCAACCAGGTTAAGTGGAGAATAAATAACCTTAGGTCCCGCTCGTTGAAAGACAATTTATCGTGACCTCCAGCTTCGACCACAAAAGATTGCATGGTCTTGGCGGCAGATATACCGGCAGCATCATTGCACGAAATGCGTGCTCTGGCGGACTCCGGGACGGATCGTTTTTGTCGGAGGAAGCGCATCTGGTCTTCCGACAGCATGGCGTGATTATGTTTGAGATCTACGTAGTTAATTACGTAGCCTCTGGATGGATTACCGGAGACCCTAATCCGAGCAGTGCATTCGACCCTACCGGATAACCTATGTTTCGGTCTACCTTCACCTTGGTTTCCGGGAGCATTACCCTCCTTTGAGCAAGTAAGAGTGGCCCGTATTACAACACCATGACCGTAATGAGATTGCCTGATCTTCACACCAAAACAACAGGAATCGGCGTATGAAACGTAAAATGCTTTGGCTTCTTCGAAGGAAGGAAAATTCATCATCACTTGAGGGACGTTGGAGGCATGAGCCGGCTGTGAGGACACATTTACGAGTGCCATTACAGTACAACAAAAATGGAGGAAGGAGAGAAGAAGGAATGGTTCGTAGGATCGGAATAACCTAGACACTCATATTTGTATCTCCGTGAAGCGCCAAAGAATAAGAAAGAAGACGGAGGACGTGCTGATTTGAAAAGCATTAAATGCGATGGTGGACGCATCGGGAAAATAAAACAACAGCAAAAAATTCAGGAGTAAGTAGTATGTCTGTCCGGAATAAGTGTTCCAACTGTCCAGAAACTAAAGAAAATGACTGATGTGTGTGTCCGGAAAAAAATGAATTTATTAATAAAGAGAAGGGAAAAAAATAGGAGGACGAATGTTGAGTAACTAGTCTTCAGTCTGTGTAGGAGCGACAAAATGAAGTGAGTGATTTGAGACGCATTAATGAGGGATGGAGAAATTTGTACGAAACGAGGAATAAACTAAACAAAGAAATTGTTTCTGGGGAGAGTGCGCACTCAGCCGCGTCTGCTGACTGGGTTGCCCACATCAGCCAGTGTGCTGGCTGGGTTAGCAGCGTCCGTGACGCGAGCGTTCAACAAACATTTCCCTAATAAAAACACCAAAACCCTGACATTATAGCAATATAATCGAGCATCTGTGTTTCCCATCGGGGGTAGACGAACTACGACGAAGTTTGAGATATTTGAACTCGCAAGGCATGGATAGAGCATGTCTTTGTTGGAAGGTTGAACTTCAATGACTAGTAGATTTTCAGCGGATGGTGCGACAATTGAGGAAGGTGACTGAGAGGGAAGATCTGGTTGTTGCAATTGATTAATGAATGATCTAAAAAACAAAGACAAAGGCTTGGAGGAAGAAGGAAATGTAGCGAAGCTCGATGAAGCAGCAACAACAATAACCCTTGATTTCTTCAGACGATCTGAAACAATATGAGAAAACCAACAATGAAAATCAAATCTACTTAGAATTAATGATACGAGGCAGGAGATAGATTAGGTATCTAGCTTGTGTACGCATGTAAAAGTATGAAATTGAACTTTTGCATGTAATTTTTTCATAAATATCACTTACTCTCCACCAAAATTACTTGGTTATACCATAGGGGCGCACATGGGTCGGGTTGGGTTTGGGCCAGAACCCGACCCAACCTGAAAAATTTGGGTTTGGGAAAAACCAAACCCGAACCCGACCCTTCAACCCGAACTCGACCCGAGACCATCGGTTTTCAGATTAACAAACCCAACCTGGCCCGTGTGCACCCCTAGTGCGTAGGGTAGAATTCGGAAGTATATAGTTTGTAAGTATTCTTATCTTTGAGTCTTGAAAGATATCAAATTAAAGCTTGGATTGTGAGCCCTTAAAGTGAAGAAGCGCTAAGTCTTGTGGTGTTTGGAACGCATTTATTACACGATGTAGCAACTTGGAAAAGAAAAAAAGGTTCTCTTTGAGTATTTTACAAAGTTCAAAAGTTGTATGTGTAACGTATCCGCAAAGCGGAAAATTTAAGCAAAATTTCAATAAGACATAAGACCAGAAAGAATGGGAAAATTACTCATAACATATTCCAAAATACGATGCACCATTATAAGAGGGTTCAAAATTTGATTACATCAAGGGTGATAAAATGACATAATATGGGTAAATACAAAAACTTAAGATATAAGACCAGAGGATCCAGTCCTGGTGTACACTCGTCCTCGGTCGCCATCCACTTAGCACATACTGCGGCCTTGAAATGCAAACATGATAAAATGCCTGAGTTTTCATAACTAAAACTTCGTATACAAAGCTCATCTATGAACATGAATGTACAATGCAATGAACATATAATACTAGTAATACATGACACAAAAGAATGCAACAAGTACAACCTTCCCCCACCAGAGGGCATAATGGACAACAATCCTACCAACCACAACGGGTCCCCCGAGGGCACCCACCGCAGGCATACACAGTCTTACGGAGAGTATGCGACACACCCTCACTCATGACTAAACTAATCATAAAGGTTCGGTGAGGGTCGCACGCTCTTCCGAGTCACAAATACATATATGATCACGTGGTCAACAATACCACATCTGCTAGAGTCATCACTCTGGTCGGTCATACTCGTCGGGTCATGCCACAACCGGGTGATCATATCATCAGAATAATCGTCGGGCGGTCATCTTCGCATCCACAAAGGTCGGTCGGTCATCTCGCTCCGTGGAGCTACGTAACAACACAATGCATTGGGATCTGTAATTCTTCACGTCTACTACATAGGGTGACTCCATGAAATGCAACATGTAATACTAAACCTCATAGATATAAAGGTGGCACGTGTACCAAACGTCCATACTCTTTTGCCTAGCGGTTCCTGCGTAGGCGTGCTCACTGTACCTACCTTCACCTCCCGACTCATGCTCGAGGCGAGGACACGGGTTTCCTAGGAAGCAATACGACACATTGCTACACTCTTTATCTCTCGACGGTCCCTGGGCAGGCACGCTCATCGTACCAACTGTTACCTCCCGGCTCACGCTCTATACGAAGACACAAGTTTTTGAGGAAACAACACGGCACAAGACAAAAGGCAAGAGCCCAATTTTGGGCACCAACGATCGACCGAAATCGGTAAAATGGTCGACCATTTCCTTACGAATAGAAACGTTCGAACAAAAGCACAAGTTGGTCGAACACTGGAGCTAAACTTAAGTGAACGGTCGAACCAAGTCTATGGGCGATCAACCATTTAGACGGTTTTGGCCAGGATGAAAACTAAACAATGATGAACGGTCGGACCAAAAAGGGAAACCATATGACCGAAAAATATCAAAGACTTCTCAAGTCTTGATTTATCTACATCTGGTCGACCACCAACAAGGCATCGGTCGACCGGTTCCCGGGTTATGCCTGGCCACGCCCGTCGGTGCCCAACCCTTTGGCCTTTGGCGACGAACCAAAACCTCTCACACGTCTTACGTGAGCAAATGAAATGAACCTGACATACATTTTTCTCGGGATCGCTGGAGCTCGCCAAAGTTCGCCTGCAGCCACCACTGGTCAGCAACATTGCACCTCCGGCAACACCAAGATTCACGACCACTTCCTTTGCCTTGCACATGCTGGTCTCACTTCTTCAAGAAACCACCATTGTCGGCCACACCCTTGCCTACGCTCTTGCTTGTTGGCCGAAGCTCCAGCAGCCACTGCTTGCCGACAGTAGGGAGGGAGGAAAGAAGATGTGGTGGAAGAGGAGGAGGTTGGAGTTGGGAGAGAATGAGATGAATTAGGCCATTTTTACTCATGACATTTTCATATATGTCAACCTGGTCATATCAGCACTCTCTCTCTTCGCCACGTCAGCATGACATTTTTCTTCTCTCTCTTTCTACTATTTACTCCTCAACCACAACTCACTCATAAAATGTCAACATAGTCACATCAACACTCACTAACTTCTATCTAATTTATTTTCCTCTCATTTTTAATTTCCTACAATTCTTATTAATTATATCACATGTTTTACGAAAATTAATTATATCACATATTTAAAAAATAATAATTATGAAAATGTAATTAAATTTATTACTTTTATGAACATTATTAAAGTAATTATAACAATCTTTTTTGTTTTGTTTTTTAAAATCATTTTAAATATTTTTTTCATTTTTTTTTCAAATAAGTTTTTTATTTGTTTTAATTTTTTAAAATTTTAATTTATTTTTTTACATTTTTCTAAAATTGACCCCAAATGATGTGACGGAGAGAAAATGTTATAAATTTAGATATTTTTATCCATTATAAAAAAATATTTTTCACTGTCCAACATAATAAATTATTTATGATTAAATATAAAAAAAACACTAAAACAACACACAAAAAACGAAATTAAAAAAAAGAGAGACCGACCGAGCGTGATATTGGGCGGCAGACCGCCAGATCCCACGACCTGGCGGTCTCCCGCCCAATTTTGCACCCCATTGAGGGGTGCAACTAAATGTCAACCAGGTGTTGACATTTAGTTGGGGCACCGGTTGAGGGTGCCCTTAGTGTTTTCTCCAACCAACCGACATAAAACCAAGCCAAGGCATGGCTACCCATGCTTCCACACCCCCACCCATACCTAGACGCATGCCCCCCACATGCCCACCTTGCCTCCCAAGTCAAAGCACACTTAAGCACTTAACCAACTCACTAAGCAAGCTTTACCTCTTTATGACCAGCTTGCAACGGTCGAGAACTACCGAGAATCAAAACAAAGTTTATTCCCTTTTGAAGGATTTGAGTATCTTCTTCTCTCAGCCACCACACCAACTTTCTTACGTGACAACGAAAGTTCTTTTCAAATGACCAAAAGCATTCTAAGCATATCGACGCTCACTACCCTCTGTGTAAGATGATGGCACGTGGTAAAATAAAATTTTCCTGAATCATTAAAACATACAAGAACTTTTGTCATATGTAGTTTTAACCAGCTGGACATAACATTAACACCATTTCTACTTAATTTGATCTACTCTGTAAGTTACCCATATATGTATGATTCAAATGGAACTGATGCATGATTGTATCGTCACTAACGTTATAAGTAAATGTTTTTATATGTGACATCGAATGTCTAGGGTTGAGCAACAATCGGTCCGGGTTTCGGTCCGGACCGGACCCAACCGGTCCGGTCTTCGTTCACGGATCCGGAGCCAAATCGATTCCGGTTCGGTCTGATTTTTTTTAGAATTTTAAGGTAAAAAACTTAGTTTTGGACCGGACCGAACCCAACCGGTCCGGTCTTCGGTCCAGGGTCCAGAGTCGATCCGGTTTCGGTACGGTCCAGGTTCGGTCCGGTCCGGGTCGGACCGGTTGCTCAACCCCAGTATGCAAACTTTAGTTTCCAATATGCATCGCAGAAAATGGCATTTCAAATGTTTCAACTAAAGTTCGCTAAAGCCAACTTTAGTTGAAACCAAAAGTGCTAGAGCCAACTTTAGATGAGAGGTCTAAAGTAATATATTTTTTCTCAACAATCTTCTTCGCTAAAGCATCAAATCCTTGTAGTTTACAAAACTCGTCCAAGGTATGCATGTCATCCAAGATATATCTCTGAAGCTCATCAACAAGTTTAACACTCTCTACAATGAATAATTGGTTAGGAGAATATCATGCTGATTAAATATACTACTTTGTGGATATCAAAAGTAAAGAAAACATTGCTTCGATCTACACTTGACTTGCTAATGAGTAGTTCTTAGATTGTTGCATTGAAACAATTGTTCAATTCTTGAAGCTACGTATCTATAACAAAGTAAAACAACTCAACAAGAGAAGATTAAAATTTGTGCTTTCTAATTAAATCCTTAGGCGTGGTCGGCCATCAAATATCTATAATAGGAAATACAATTTCTTGTTTTGGTTTAGGTTTCAGTTTCCCCCCAAAAAAAGAGCGTGTTTGGATTAGTTTCATGAATGTGGTAAAGGAAGAGAGATTAAGGTGTTGTTAGCACAAAGATTTATTAAGATGTTTAGGTAAGGAATCATATTTTATAGCCTATATATAAGATTAATTACTAAAGCTCTCAAAATTTGAAGGATGATGCTTTACTTCCATAGAGTTTACCATATATATATGAAGCACAAACAAAACTCTCATAAATGCTTAAGTGCCTCTTGCGAATTCGGAGAGATCATTACCGTTAAGATTTGTAAGAACATAAATTGAAGCTCATTCTGCGTTATGAACGATTGATTTTTTTCCTATAATCACCAAATACTACATCTTTAATTTTTGCATTCCAAGAACGCTGAATTGGACCGATGTACACCTAAACGAGTCACAAAAATAGTTCCAAGCAACCTTCTTATCAAAGTCAAAGTCAACCTTCTTATCCGATCACATATCGGAATCGTAACAACAATACTTGAAAATCACAGTTTGGTTTGGGAATTTCAGTACAAAACACAACAACCTTGCAGCTGACAAACACAATTAAAAAAACTGAATATTACCAAAAACAAACACCAAACACATGGCAACATATGAACACAAAACCACAATTCACACAATACCCATCAATCTTGAGGACCGATATCTGATGACCCTAAACACGGCGGTCGATGTGAAAGAAGCGGGTCGGTTTGGGGCGGAAAGGGATGGTCCTCCGGTGCAAGTGGTATTTGGAAGGGCTCACAAGGATTTTCCCGTTAAGAAGCTTGGAGTACAACAAAGACGCAGGTTTGCGATGAAGACGGCAGTGGAAGGAACCAGGGTGGGTGGTCGGGGAGCAGAGACAAGTACGAGTCAAACCGCGGCCGGATGGCTTCCTGTTGGAAGCCATCGGTGGTGGGATAGTTGTTCAATTGGATTGGACTTGTGGTTGTTTTCTACTTTTGGTGCTTTAAGGTTTGACGTAAGTAAATCTATCTTTTTTTGCAACTTGTGGGGCAATGTGTTTACTGAACGTGTTTGAGACTTATTGGGTACACGTACAGGTGTTTGTGTTCTAATTTTGTTTAGCGGATGTTTAATTTTTTGAAGTGCAAATGGGGCATGCGTGATTTTAAATAAAAAGGTAATAGTACAAGTTTTTTTTCTTCCAGAAAAAGGATTATTTTTCAGGGTGCGTGTGTGAATATATATTTTTCCACTATTTTTTGTTTTGGGTTTTCTGCTTCAACGTTGCTTTTGAATTTCTTAATTATTTTCCCTTTTTTTTAAACTATTTATATGTTAACGTTAAAATAAATTATTATTCCTATTATTATTCTGAAAGCGTTTTGTTATATTTTTGCATTTTCACATTTTAGCCTCAAGACCATTAGTTCCGTTGATTAATCTAACATATTGATCACTTGTTTGATTAGATCCCATTTGATTTATACTTCAAATTGTCAAAATTCAAACTGTCTCTTCATTGCAGTTATAACTCGATTGCAATTTGACTCCCTGAACTTCAACGTGACAATAATGCTTGGGAACTACTAAACGTCGCCCCAAAACTACTTAAATCACCCCTTGACATTACCAAATTGCCTTTAACAATATATTTAATACTCATATCGTCCCGTGTCTTTAAACAAGATTTTTGACTCAGTTTTACTAACATTCCTAGTACCAATACCACGAAAATGTCTGGCGAAACACCTAGATCAGGCGAAGTAACGCAGACGGATTTTTTTTCCGACTCGGGCGTCTGGCTAAGACGCATGCACCATCGTGGAGGCGTCTGGCTAAGACGCCTCCACGATGGTCCAGGCGTCTTAGCCAGACGCCTATACCATGGTCTAAGCGTCTCGCTAAGACGCCTCCACGATGGTACAGACGTCTTAGCCAGACGTCCCGTTTTTTTTAATTTTTTTGTCAAATTAAAATTATACGGTGTGTTATCTCAAATTATTTGACGTTTCTTTGCAAGTTTTCGGTGGTAACCGGTCGGATTACAATGAGTTTTTTGCAAGTGATGAAGATTCAAAAAAATTTCAGATTCAACATTTTTTAAGTTCCAAAATCCCCCGGTGGTAAAACATCCTGACTTACAAATACCACCTCGACAGGTCGTTCGGGGGTCTCGCTAACGGTGTGTTATCTCAAAATTATACGGTGTGTTATCTCAAATTATTTGACTTACAAACATCCGAATATAGTAATTATTAACTTATTAATTATTAACAATGGGGGAGGCGTCTTATCCAGACGCCCCTCCTACGTGGGGGCGGCTTCGTCGGACGCCCGTAATTTTTTATTATTTTTTATTATTTTTTTATTAAAAAGATGTTAGATATTTTACCAGATTCGAGTACACTGGGGCGTTCGTTGGTTCATTACTGACCTCCAAAACATTATTTTTTATGATTATAAGAGGAATATGAAGAGAGATGTGTGATAGGAGGGTAAAATGTCGCGTTATAGCAGTAGAAATGAGAGAAGGGCAAAATGGTCATTTCAATGGACGATTTAAGTAATTTTAGGACGATGTTTAGCAATTCAGTAACGCTTCTCATACTTTTTATCTTTAACATTTTTCCTCCCCCTCCATTAATAATTTATTAGTATTCTGAGAGTACCCCTAATCCTAACTATATATTAAACTTAAGCTCAAATTTGTTGCAAATTCAATTCAGATTTGGTATGAAATTGATATCAATAATGATATAAACTTTAACAAAAGCAAACACAAATTTTATCCCAACTTTATTATTAAGCTGTGATTAGAGGTATTTTTGAAACAACCAAAAAAAACAATGGTGCATGTATTGAGAATTAACAAAGTACAGGTGGAAATCAAAAGTTATGAAAAGTTTAAGGGGGGTATGATCGATGCATTTTAAAGTTTAAAGGGTATAAACTGTCACTGTGTCATATTTAAGGGGCAAATTGTAATTTACACGTTATGTATTGTTGCGTGCTTGTGCACGTTATAGTAGATACTAATTAAGAAACAGAATCAAATAAGAATCGGAAATAATTGAAGACAAACATTCAAGAAGACAAAGGGCCCTATTATATATGTCAAAAAGTTTAGTTAAAGACTTGTAATTTTATATATAGGAAAATATTGTAATGTTGAGAAAATTGGTGTCATACTCTCCTAGTCTCCTACACACTCATTCATGCATACAAACGCACTTTAGAGAACTTTAATTTTGACATACAATGACTAACCATAGATTAAACAATTTAATTTAGGTACAGGGTCGACCATTAATTTTCACAGTATAAACAAATTTTCTAGAATTCTATATCGATCGACTGTTTCATCTCAGGCTCGATCCATTGAACATATGCGTGTGTACCTTATTTCCAAACATGAAAAGATGTTGGGTAACACTTTCTCTAATTTATTTGAAGTTTAAAATTTATGAAAACTCATCAAAGCATATGCTAATGTACATATATATAATCATATTTTGTCTATAACTTCAATATTTTGTTTTCATTTGAATAACGAATGCTAAAAACGAGGCACGTGTAATTTCCAAGTTCCACTTCTCAACATAAAACTAGCTTTAGACAAGTTTTATTTTAAGATGAATTGTTTAGGTGTCACTAACAATCCTCCAAATAGATTTTATGTCATCTGAAAATAATTATTTAACGTAAAGCCATAGAAAATCCGAAAGTAAATTCTTAATGCTTCTAACGAAGATGTTTATATAATAAATTTAAGAAAGACACAACGATAGAACATCATGCCAATACAAACAAAAAAGAAGAAAAACCAAATTAACACTCACAATCTATCAATACACCCAAACAACTTACTGTCTTACATATATAATTAATACACAACCCAAACAATTAACATAAACTTTGAACACCTCAAAAACTCAAGGAGCACGCATTGGAGTCGGAGTTGCAGGCACATGAGGAACCTTCTTGTAGTTCTTCCGATGCCGTCGCTCCCTCGAGTAAACGAGCCAAAAGATCAATGACAACATCACCGCAATCGACACCATGGATAGCCCGGCATACACCCACAAGCTGTACTTCCGGAGGCCCGGGCAGTTGTTAGTGTTTATCGACGTGAAGGTTTCTCGCACGAAGGTGCAATCTTGGAGCTCCGCTAGGAAAGGGCCGTAGTAGTACAATCCGAAGCTTACTGCGGTAGCGTTTTTGAGCTGGTTGTATATTTTTGGTGTGAAACGGCCAGCGGAGTTGCATGTTTTGCCGTCGGTTGTTTCGCAAATATATTCCCTCCATGACTGAAATACAAAAGGTTTCTTTCGGTAATTGGACACGTTTATGTACTACAAGAATTGATCACTTATGTAATGCATGGTTAATTATACTTGTTAATACGTCTAAATCAGATTATTAAATATCAGATTTAGTGGATCGAATCTATGATTCGTAAAGTTTAATTTTAATCATGAACGAAACTAATTTAGTTATCACTTCATTTCGTTCTTAAGGTCGGAATCAAAATCATATGAACCGAATTATGGCCAATTAATGTTGGAATATAACATTCGAAAATTGTCATATAGTATAAAAAAGTAATTCACTTACGGTCGATTTCTCCTCACATTTGCGGAAAACAAGTTGAAGGCAATTTTATAGGTCAATTTTTCAGAAATATCTTATATGCGATATTATGTACTTAAGTTTCCATGTAAATAAGAGAAACGAGAATTTCTTTCTTTGTCTTCTTTAACATACATACCTGTGCTGCATTCTGGTAGGTGACCTCTCCATCTCGACAACCTCTAACGCTCAAGTTATCGAAAAAGGGGTTGCAGAGAAGAGGAGCCTTGGGTCCAGACTGGTTGTAGTTGATGTTCCCAATAGGAACAAAACGAGGAAAGTTTTGGTTGGAGACGTTGGCAATGTAGCCATTGACGACGTTCACGAGTTGGGACGCAACATCCTTGGTCCGGTAAAGGGACTCGTTCGCTACAGAGGGCTCGACGCAAGGGAGGATGTCGTCAAGAGAAGTGTGCGCGAGAGGGTGTGCTACCCATTCTTGCATCGCTACGCATGTATCCGCCATCACACTGGTTCATTAATTCATAATAATTAAGAAACTACTTCTTATTGTTACACATTATTATAATATATAACCGATCGTTTATTTAAGGAATAACTGAGAAAGTAAATGTCTAGCTTCTTACAAGTAAGCATCTAAGGATTCTTTTAATTAGGGATTGATGTGATCTCATGTGCCCCGAAATTACATACGTCTTTGTTGTCGTTGCAGACTAACATTGCAATGCCAGATACTGTGTTAAGATGTCTTCGACACACATCTTATGACCACACTATATATGCGATCTGAATTGCTATATATCTTGAGTTTTGTGATTGCTCCGCTAAGAATGTAAATGATGGTATATTGGTATATGCTAAATGTGCCGTGCATTTACAATGAGTCTGTTAAGTATGTTTGTGTGTATAATTAATTTATATAAGATCGATGGTTGCATTAGCTAACTTATAAGGGTTCTAAATAAATTGATGGATAGATTATTTAGCTTGTTTTGGGTGGTATATGTGAATACCAAAAGATTGGGCACGTACGTTGAAGAACCGTATAGAAATTCTTAGAGAAATACTAATTATGTGGATATTTTCAAGTTATGATATTAATAATTAAGCAGAAATTAAATCTGAGAAACATTTTGTAAGAAGAAAATGTTGCTTACTTGTGCAAAACAAGGAAGACAGCAGTTAATACAAACGTTATTGTGACTAGAATCCATCCAATGAACACTAACCTGCAATCATTATTTGAGTGTGAAATCGAAATCAGTTTAATAATTCTTGTTGATTACTCGTACGGGAAAGTGGTAAGTGAGCATAGAAGAAATACTCACGTTGAAACAAGACATTGCATTCCAAGCAAAGAAAGTACTGCAAAAAACAAAAAAAAACATTTTACAATTGACCACAAAAATGATCATAAATCAACAACTTGATTGATTTTGGGCAAATTAATTTTGCCCTTTGGAAAACACTTTCATTTCACTTAACCCCTTTAATTATGTTTTACCTCACATGTTTTATATTTCAATAGAGGTTTTGGTTTTCAAAAAAGTCGGATACTTACAGAATCCAACAAATGTGAGAAGCAACATAACTCCAGCTACGATAACAAGGACCAGTCTCCTGCATGTACAATAAAACTCGAAATTGAAGTAATTAAACAAACAAAATCATCTAAATCAAGCTGTACTTACACTATGCTAAGCTTAGGTCGGTATTTTTCCGAATTCTGGTGAGTCTTGGAAGTTAGTTCGTGTGCGGAGGACTTGAGCCTGGATTTTACGTCATCGATGTCCTTCGTCATGCGAGGCTCGAGCGTGAAATTCGCTACCTTGACGTGTTTGGCCATAACCAAGATGTCGGAGAGGTTCTTGACTATCACGGACACCAAGTCTGCCTGACCGACGACGTAGTCCAAGGTTCCCGACGTGCTTGTGTAAAACTTTTGTTGGCCGTTGTAGAGAATGATGCATCCAATGCTGAAAGAAATTTTGACATCAAAATAAACCTTTGTTCTAATTAGAACTTCACACTCTAACTAGACCTCAAAACATTCAAGTCATTGGAGTTTGTAGTTTGATACTTTATCTTAACTATTCCAAATTCAACCAAGTGACAAAATATGAATATATAGTTAAATACTGCCATGATTTTTGAGAGGATCCAACACGTTAAAACATGTCAATTATATTTCTTTTACTTTTGATTTCTAATAAATTTCTCCTCCGTAAATAATTTGTTAATTTCTAACATATTCACCTGAAATTTTATTTTCATATGTTTTGCTCCGAAAGTACTACTCTTTATCTTACCTTCTTAACTAATATGCGATTAAGATTTGCATCAAATTTGGTTCAAGTTTATATCATATTTGATACAAATCTGAATCGCAGAAATTAGCGTTAAGGTATTCAACATTCTTATAAAAAATGAAAATAAAAATTGAAATCTAACAAATTAATTGATTGATACATTCCAAAGGCTAAGGCTCCTTTCTGAAATCGACGTAAGGTTTAAAAAGATAAACTATAATTTACCCTCAAACTAATTAAAATGTATACACACTTTTTAGAGGGTTATATTCTGGGAAGCTCATCAAAATACTTTAAAGAACTTTTGGAAACTTGCATAACATCACACACCCAAATAATAATAATAATAAGATGAGAAATGAAACTTACATTGCACAAATGGTAAACAGAATAAGACATACAAGTGCCAATGCATAAGCAACATTGGATGGATTATAAATTTTCCTCGGGCAGCAACACATACAGCAACACATCAAAAGCATTACCAGACCGAATCCCAGGAACCAAAGACCAGCAATGATCACAAATGGAGCAGCAGAAAACCCCACAGACTGCAACCAACAAATCATTTTAACAAAACAGTTTAATTACATATTGGAGTTAATGACATGATGACATCCGTGGGTTTTTGTGGTCTACATGTTTAAAATAAATATTATTCAAGGCACATGTGGCTTATTATTGTCTATATATATATGCATGCAAAGAAATTTGATCTAAGGATTTGATTTTGGAACGATAATGATATATTTTATATATAGGTAACAAGAAATTCAACACGAGGTTTAAGCAAAGAAAGGAGAAACAAAATGGAGATTTAATAAAGCTTGTCCAATTACCCAACCACAATAAAAAAAAATTGATTTAATTTTTTTTAATCAAAATTAAAGTTTTTAGGTTTAACAATTACTCACAGCCCAGTAATGCTTGTTGCTGATGTTCCATCCTCTAGTGTATATATTGAAGTGATCCAAAGGGTCTCTTCTTCTTGTTCTTTCTGCTGCCAACGTAAAAGAGGAGTTGCTTTCTACCATAGGAGTAGAGGTGGGTACCTCAGCAATAGACCTCCGGTTTGGAAACAATCCATTATTGCTTCTTCCACCTGAAACAGATATTTCATAAAAATTAACATCCACATATAACGCATGCAGGAGAATTTTAACACTAAAAGGAAATCTTTTATATTTCTTTTCTCTAACGATCTCTTTACATATTGTTATCCAGACAAGAGAAGAAAATAACAATTTCTTCCTCTTATCTGTTATCAAATAGGTTCATACAGCCCAAACAAAGATATTGTTATTCAGAAGTTAAGGAAAAACTATTGTCCTATCCTGAAATATATATGTATATATATATATGAGTCTTTGACACCAATTGGCCAAATGGGTTATGCAAAACTTGGATGATAGTTTTTCTGGAAGTGCAAATTTAATGATCTATACGACTAATCATGTTGGAAGGGTGGCCCTAGACATGCGTGCCAGGCCAGGCTTTGTGACCAAAGGGCCACAAGTTCAAGTTGCATTGTCCATTGCTGCCCGTAATAACATTTGTAACGTCTCATCTCCGGACTCACAAGGAATTGTGCATACTCCATCATCCATGATTTCTTTGTTTTCTCCTTAGTTTTCATGATGATTAAGTTGATTGGTGTTGTGGTAGCAAACCAACATAACAATTTTTTTGTTATACGATTTGAGGTGTTATAAATGAGTTTCCCTCAATTAAAGTGCACTTTCCTTAATATGGTAAACCAAAAACCAAATACTCAAACGAATTTGACCTCTTCACAAATAGGAACAAAGAAACATTAAAAAGCTCCAAGAAAATGGAGAACTCAACCGAATCAAGATCAGATTTGTATTATATGGGTCAAGCACGGACAACTACATCCCCATTCCTCGTACAATCAACATCCAACTATAAAACCACAAAGACCGCTTCCTAAAACAAGTTCAAGAACATAAACTGTTAAGTCCCTAACCCTGTTTAGGGTTTAATTAGTGTTAAGTGAGGTTTGACTTTGAGGAGGAGAGAGAGGAGTATGGGTGAGGTATGGGAGTGGGGTTGTAGGGGATGGTGGGGAGTGAGGGAGGTATGGTGGGGGTGTTGGTTTTGTTTATATAACAAAACTCTCCTTCTCCATTTTTCTTCTTCTTCTTCCACTTTTCTTCTTCCTCACTCACCTTGTTCTCACGTCCTCTCTCTTTGGTCGGCGAGCAGCTCCGGTGGACAGTGATCGAGGCGCGGAGGCTCCGGCGTGAGGAGGTCGCAGCAAGGAGGAGGTTGCGGGTGCGGAGGCGCGAGCGTTGCTCCGGCGTTTCTCCGTCCTTGTTTGAGGTATGCCGCTCATTAGTGTGATTTTGTTGCCCACCCTTGTGGAAGGGTGTTGTTGGTCGGTCGGGGGAGGTCGAGGACCTCTCCGGCGACGCGTTTCTTCGTAAATCCTCGGCTGGCGCGAGGTTGAAGACGACCAACGGTCGACCGGATCCTTCGGGCGGTCGACCGTTTTAGCACTGTTTGCCCGACTTTAACCTTCACCGGTCGAACGATGCCTTGGGGCGGTCGACCGGTAGTGCATTATTGCTGGTGAGTTGGGATTTTCTACCTGCTATCGGTCGACCGGTCCTTGTTGTGTTCGACCGGAACTTAAGTGTACCTGTTAGTTTTGCATGATTTGTTCGACCGATTTTATATTGCGTTCGACCGATTGCATGTCTGTTCGACCGGTAGTATGTTTACGTTCGACCGTTTGATGACGTAGAATACTAGGTTGACCCTGTCTGTTTTCGGTCGACCGAGACCCCTGAGTCGGTCGACCGATAGAGTGGAATTTAATGTTGACCAGACTCCGGATTTTGACCTCGTTCGGTCGACCGGTTTTAGACTTTTGTTCGACCGTTTGGGAATTAGTGTTGCGCAGTGAGTTCTACCGATTCAGACTTTCGGTCGATCGAATTCCTCGTGGAAACGGTCGACCGGTTAGACTATTTCGGTCGACCGAATCTGCTCAGAACTGAATTCCTAGGTCCCGTTGTGAATGCCAACTCTGTCCACGGAAACCCGTGTCCTCGCCTTGTGCGTGAGCCGGGAGGTGACGGTGGGCGCGTGATGTGTGCCTGCCCAGGGACCGCCGTTGGGAAGAGTGTGGGTGTTCGGGACGCGTCACCTCCATGTATGGACCGTGACTTTTGAGATGATTGTTGGCACTTTGTAGTATAGCAGGCCTGAGGGATCGCGGATCCCAGTGTTGATGTTGTGCGGGCACGCAACTGGCGTTGGGTGAGGTGACTACCGGCCCTTGGGGCTACGGAGGTCGCTGCCCTGCTTTTATAGCGGCACGGTTGGTGTTCGCGGCTCGAGGAGCCCGATGACCTGGCAGACTTCGGTCTGGATCTGTCCGATGCTGTGCCGGACTGTTGTGATGGACCACCGATGCTGTGCCGGTGATGCCGCCGAGGTTGTGCCGGCGATGATGATTGTTGGGCCGAGGCTGTGCCGGCTATGTTGTTTTCCTCGGCTGGGCACCTACCGAGATGATGTTGTTATACCTTCCGGGCGACGGCCCCGTTGGTCCCTGTGGCCCCGACCACTGAGATTTACAGACCTGTTTCTATCGGCGCGTAGACGTGACAGAGGCTCCCTGCCGAACCCTTGAGTAGTGTAGCTGCGTGTGGGGGGTGCGATGTCGCGGGCTACTAGATTGCATGTGCCTGCAGTAGGTCTCTTCGGGAGACCCGATGATTGATTGTCGGACTGATGTCCTGTTTTACCCTTCGGGGGAACTGTTTTCCATATCTGTTGATGCCATGACATGCTACTAGTATGATAGGTTCATTATTGTGATGCATGCATATAGGTGAGTTGGCATACGGGGTTTCCTTCTGGAAACTCAGGCATTGTTGTTGCATCTTTTTCAGGATCGCAGTAGGTCCGGGTGGGTGGTGACCGAGGACGGAGCGCTTTGGAGTCGGATCCTCTTCGGCAGTTGCTAGACCGTACGACTATTTGTATTCTCTTCCATTGTATCCGTATTGTAGTCGTATTTCTTTTGGAAAACTCCTTGTATTTTGGGTGCACCCGGATTTATATATTTATATATTAGTGACGTTCCCGCGTGAGTTGTCTGTTATGTTGGTTATTTTGAAATTTTAAATCTTCCGCTGTTTCGGGACGTTACAACTTGGTATCAGAGCGGTCGATTCCTGTGTCTTCGTCTAAAGAACCACCCTTAGGAGTAGTGCTAGAGGCATGCATTAATTTCGTAGCTCATGCATGCATTGTTGCTTATCTGTTGATTGTTGTGGTGACAGATGGCACCTAGGCGTGTGAGGAGTTCTCCACGCGATCGTGATCCCAGTGACGACACTTCAGGTGCTCAGTGGGACAGGCTGGGCGAGTTTCTGGAGCGTCAGGCTGCTCAGAGCGCTCAGAGCGGGGTGGGAGCTGAGCACGATCGGTTCATGCGTCAGCACCCACCGACTTTTGATGGCAGGAGGGCCCCAGAGGTTGCAGAGGACTGGGTCTTCAGGATGGAGAAGATCTTCCGCGCTATTGGTGTAGCACCAGGGAGGATGGTGGAGCTGGCCACCTATGTGTTTGATGGCGAGGCCGCCAACTGGTGGAGATCTACGTCCACAGTGTTGTTTGATGATCGCGTGGATGTGAGCTGGGAGGAGTTCTTGGAGGTGTTTCATGAGCAGTACTTTCCCCAGCATGTCAGGGATCAGAAGAGGGAGGAGTTCATGTCGCTGGAGCAGAAGGACATGACACTGACGAGCTACATCAGCAGGTTCAACGCTTTGGAGCGTTACTGCCCTGAGATTTGTGTGACCCCAGAGCAGCGGGCGAGGAAGTTCGTGAAGGGACTGAGGCAGCCGCTTCGATCTCGGGTGATCAACAGCATGCCGCGGACCCTTGCAGATGCGGTGAAGCATGCTACGATCATCGAGCAGGACCAGAGGGAGTGTATTCAGGAGGCGCGGAAGGCGCCAGTGAGCACCGGCAGCAGAGTCGCTGGTCGTGGAGCAGGGAACTTGGGCAAGAGGCCCAGGTTCGATGGTGGAGGAGCACGTCAGTCTGGAGCGTGCACTTACTGCGGGAGATTCCATCCGGGGCAGGAGTGTCCCCGTCGGACTGGAGCGTGCATGGGTTGCGGCCAGATGGGACATTTTGTCCGTGATTGTCCTCAGAGGCAGGGAGAGCCGAGCAGGAGGCCGGGACCACCAGCAGTAGGCAGAGGCGGAGGCAGCCGATCAGTTGTGGCACCGGGGCAGAGCAGGAGGACTGGGCGAGTCTTCACTATCCAGGCTGAGGAGGCGAGGGACTCCAACACCGTCGTGGAAGGTACGCTTTCAGTTTCTGGTTCAGTAGCGCGTGTGTTGTTTGATTGCGGCGCCACTCACTCCTTCATTTCGGAGAAGTTTGCTGGCGAGTTGGGTCGAACCCCTGTGCTGCTGACTGATGTTTTGGAGGTCAGCACGCCCATGGGTGAGGTGGGCACTGTGGGGAGCTTTTTCCCCGGCACCACGGTTGCTTCGGGAGACCACGATTTTCCGGCAGATCTGGTCTTGTTACCGATGGTGGACTTCGACGTCATACTGGGGATGGACTGGCTGTCACAGTACGACGTACGGGTCTTTTGCCGTGAGAAGAAGATCCTGATTCCTTTGGAGGGTTTGCCAGATGTTCTGATCAGAGGTGCGAGGAGCAGAGGGGGTCGTCTGATTGTGTCTGCGGTTAAGGCACAGAGACTGATACAGCAGGGATGCAGAGCGTTTGTGGCCACGCTGGTAGTTCCTGATCCTGAGACGAGGAGGCTGGAGGACATAGAGATTGTGCAGGAGTTCCCGGATGTGTTTCCAGCGGAGATTCCAGCGTTACCGCCGCACCGAGAGGTCGAGTTCAGCATCGAGTTGGTTGCGGGTACGACACCTTAGTCGAAGGCACCTTATCGGATGGCACCTGCAGAGTTGACAGAGCTGAAGAAGCAGTTGCAGGAGTTGATGGAGTCCGGGTTCATTCGACCGAGTGTTTCTCCATGGGGAGCGCCTGTGCTCTTCGTGAAGAAGAAGGATGGGTCGTTACGGATGTGCATCGACTACAGGATGCTGAATAAGGTTACCGTTCGGAATCGGTATCCTTTGCCCAGGATTGATGATTTGTTTGATCAGTTGCAGACGGCGAGAGTGTTCTCGAAGATCGATCTGCGTTCGGGTTATCATCAGTTGCGGATCAGGGAGGCAGATGTTCAGAAGACAGCCTTCAGGACGCGGTACGGCCACTACGAGTTCTTGGTGATGCCATTTGGACTGACGAATGCGCCTGCAGCATTCATGGATCTGATGAATAGGACCTTCCAGCCGTACCTCGACAGATTTGTCGTTGTATTCGTAGACGACATTTTGATATACTCGCCTGACAGGGAGCAGCATCGAGAGCACCTGAGGATTGTGCTTGGCATCTTGAGGGATCAGCAGCTATATGCCAAGTACACGAAGTGCGAGTTTTGGTTGGATCAGGTGGCTTTTCTGGGGCATATTGTGTCAGCAGATGGGATTTCAGTGGATCCGGCGAAGGTCGAGGCAGTGACTCAGTGGAGAGCCCCGACGAGCGTGACGGAGATCAGGAGTTTCGTAGGTCTGGCAGGGTATTACAGGCGCTTTATCCAGGATTTCTCCAGACTTGCATCGCCGCTGACAGCATTGACGCAGAAAGGCGTCAAGTTCGTTTGGTCCCAGAAGTGCGAGGACAGCTTTCAGGAGCTGAAGAGGCGATTGACGACAGCACCTATTCTGACGCTACCGAGTGGCAGTGGAGGCTACGTGATTTACAGCGATGCATCAGGGATAGGCTTGGGTTGTGTTCTGATGCAGCATGGGAAGGTGGTCGCGTACGCTTCGAGGCAGCTGAAGGTGCACGAGAAGAACTACCCGACTCACGATCTGGAGCTGGCGGCGGTAGTTCACGCGTTGAAGACCTGGCGGCACTATCTGTATGGCGAGCAGTTCGAGGTCTTCACCGATCATCAGAGTCTGAAGTACTTGTTCTCGCAGAAGGAGCTGAATATGAGGCAGCGCAGATGGCTCAAGTTCATTAAGGACTACGACTTCACCATTTCCTATCATCCGGGGAAGGCGAATTCGGTTGCAGATGCGCTGAGCCGGAAGGTGGAGGTTTCTGTTGCGAGTCTGTGCATTCAGGAGTGGAGGCTACTCGAGGCTCTGTCAGAGTGGAGACCGTTCACAGAGGGTTCAGAGGGAGCAGTGATTGCTGGGCTTCGGGTGGAGCCGCAGACTGTCTCACGGTTGGTTCAGGCTCAGCAGGGGGATGGGGAGCTAGCTGGTCTGCTACAGTTGGCTTCCAGAGATGGATCAGATTTCAGTGTGGGGGTTAATGGTGGCTTGAGGTTCAGGAGTCGGATCTGGGTGCCGAAGAGTGATGGGCTGAGAGATGACATCATGGAGGAGGCACACAGAGCCAGATACACCATTCATCCGGGGAGCACGAAGATGTATAAGGACCTGCAGCGGAACTTCTGGTGGAAGGGCATGAAGAAGGATATTGCAGAGTTTGTGGAGCGATGCTTGGTCTGCCAGCAGGTGAAGATTGAGCATCAGAGGCCAGCAGGACCGATGCAGTGTATTGAGCTTCCTGAGTGGAAGTGGGAGCACGTGACGATGGATTTTGTCACGGGATTGCCGAAGACGAGGAGATTCCACGACGCGATTTGGGTGATAGTCGATCGACTGACCAAGTCGGCGCATTTCTTAGCGGTCAGGACCACGTTACCTTTGGAGGGTCTGGCTAAGTTGTACGTGGAGGAGATAGTCAGGTTGCATGGGGTGCCAGTGAGCATCATCTCTGATCGAGATCCTCGTTTCACTTCCAGATTTTGGGGGAGTCTGCAGCAGGCTTTAGGGACGCGTCTGAGATTCAGTACAGTGTTTCATCCGCAGACCGATGGTCAGTCAGAGAGGACGATACAGACCTTGGAGGATATGCTGAGAGCATGCACACTGGATTGGGCAGGGCACTGGGATGAGCACCTGCCGCTGATAGAGTTCGCCTACAACAACAGCTACCACTCGAGTATTGGGATGGCACCGTACGAGGCATTGTACGGGAGGCCTTGCAGATCACCGGTATGCTGGAGTGATGTCGGCGAGAGGCAGTTAGTGGGGCCAGAGATTGTGCAGATGTACTCAGAGAAGGTTGATGTGATCAGGAGGAGACTGGCCACGGCACAGAGCAGGCAGAAGAGTTATGCTGATCGACGCAGACGAGTGCTGAGTTTCGAGGTGGGCGACCATGTGTTTCTGAAGATTTCCCCAGCCAGAGGTGTGATGAGGTTTGGGAAGAAGGGGAAGCTCAGTCCGAGATATGTTGGACCGTTTGAGATCCTCGACCGAGTTGTAGAGGTTGCCTACCGGATTGCATTGCCGCCACAGTTTTCGGGTCTGCATAATGTCTTCCATGTATCGATGCTGAGGAAGTATGTGGCAGATCCGTCGCATGTCATTGAGATAGCAGTGCCCGAGATTCAGCAGGACTTGTCGCTCGAGGAGAGGCCAGTGGAGATTGTGGACCAGATGGATCATCAGCTCAGGAGGAGGACCATTCCGATGGTGAAGGTCAGGTGGCAGCATCACAGTGAGCGTGAGGCCACTTGGGAGATCGAGGAGGATGTCAGAAAGCAGTATCCAGAGCTTTTCGGTGAGTGGTTGCTTTGATTTCGGGACGAAATCCTTTTAAGTTGGGTGGATTGTTAAGTCCCTAACCCTGTTTAGGGTTTAATTAGTGTTAAGTGAGGTTTGACTTTGAGGAGGAGAGAGAGGAGTATGGGTGAGGTATGGGAGTGGGGTTGTAGGGGATGGTGGGGAGTGAGGGAGGTATGGTGGGGGTGTTGGTTTTGTTTATATAACAAAACTCTCCTTCTCCATTTTTCTTCTTCTTCCACTTTTCTTCTTCCTCACTCACCTTGTTCTCACGTCCTCTCTCTTTGGTCGGCGAGCAGCTCCGGTGGACAGTGATCGAGGCGCGGAGGCTCCGGCGTGAGGAGGTCGCAGCAAGGAGGAGGTTGCGGGTGCGGAGGCGCGAGCGTTGCTCCGGCGTTTCTCCGTCCTTGTTTGAGGTATGCCGCTCATTAGTGTGATTTTGTTGCCCACCCTTGTGGAAGGGTGTTGTTGGTCGGTCGGGGGAGGTCGAGGACCTCTCCGGCGACGCGTTTCTTCGTAAATCCTCGGCTGGCGCGAGGTTGAAGACGACCAACGGTCGACCGGATCCTTCGGGCGGTCGACCGTTTTAGCACTGTTTGCCCGACTTTAACCTTCACCGGTCGAACGATGCCTTGGGGCGGTCGACCGGTAGTGCATTATTGCTGGTGAGTTGGGATTTTCTACCTGCTATCGGTCGACCGGTCCTTGTTGTGTTCGACCGGAACTTAAGTGTACCTGTTAGTTTTGCATGATTTGTTCGACCGATTTTATATTGCGTTCGACCGATTGCATGTCTGTTCGACCGGTAGTATGTTTACGTTCGACCGTTTGATGACGTAGAATACTAGGTTGACCCTGTCTGTTTTCGGTCGACCGAGACCCCTGAGTCGGTCGACCGATAGAGTGGAATTTAATGTTGACCAGACTCCGGATTTTGACCTCGTTCGGTCGACCGGTTTTAGACTTTTGTTCGACCGTTTGGGAATTAGTGTTGCGCAGTGAGTTCTACCGATTCAGACTTTCGGTCGATCGAATTCCTCGTGGAAACGGTCGACCGGTTAGACTATTTCGGTCGACCGAATCTGCTCAGAACTGAATTCCTAGGTCCCGTTGTGAATGCCAACTCTGTCCACGGAAACCCGTGTCCTCGCCTTGTGCGTGAGCCGGGAGGTGACGGTGGGCGCGTGATGCGTGCCTGCCCAGGGACCGCCGTTGGGAAGAGTGTGGGTGTTCGGGACGCGTCACCTCCATGTATGGACCGTGACTTTTGAGATGATTGTTGGCACTTTGTAGTATAGCAGGCCTGAGGGATCGCGGATCCCAGTGTTGATGTTGTGCGGGCACGCAACTGGCGTTGGGTGAGGTGACTACCGGCCCTTGGGGCTACGGAGGTCGCTGCCCTGCTTTTATAGCGGCGCGGTTGGTGTTCGCGGCTCGAGGAGCCCGATGACCTGGCAGACTTCGGTCTGGATCTGTCCGATGCTGTGCCGGACTGTTGTGATGGACCACCGATGCTGTGCCGGTGATGCCGCCGAGGTTGTGCCGGCGATGATGATTGTTGGGCCGAGGCTGTGCCGGCTATGTTGTTTTCCTCGGCTGGGCACCTACCGAGATGATGTTGTTATACCTTCCGGGCGACGGCCCCGTTGGTCCCTGTGGCCCCGACCACTGAGATTTACAGATCTGTTTCTATCGGCGCGTAGACGTGACAGAGGCTCCCTGCCGAACCCTTGAGTAGTGTAGCTGCGTGTGGGGGTGCGATGTCGCGGGCTACTAGACTGCATGTGCCTGCAGTAGGTCTCTTCGGGAGACCCGATGATTGATTGTCGGACTGATGTCCTGTTTTACCCTTCGGGGGAACTGTTTTCCATATCTGTTGATGCCATGACATGCTACTAGTATGATAGGTTCATTATTGTGATGCATGCATATAGGTGAGTTGGCATACGGGGTTTCCTTCTGGAAACTCAGGCATTGTTGTTGCATCTTTTTCAGGATCGCAGTAGGTCCGGGTGGGTGGTGACCGAGGACGGAGCGCTTTGGAGTCGGATCCTCTTCGGCAGTTGCTAGACCGTACGACTATTTGTATTCTCTTCCATTGTATCCGTATTGTAGTCGTATTTCTTTTGGAAAACTCCTTGTATTTTGGGTGGACTCGGATTTATATATTTATATATTAGTGACGTTCCCGCGTGAGTTGTCTGTTATGTTGGTTATTTTGAAATTTTAAATCTTCCGCTGTTTCGGGACGTTACATAAACTTTGGGCGGAGCATGACATACCCAACAACAAATTCGAGAGACCCACTTTCAAGTTAAGTTCAAGACATCACGTTTAGCCTAAGAACAAGTTCAATTAAGACATTTTAACATAAACATACATAACACGCAGAGAAGATAAAAACATTGGGTACAACGTCACTTGATTAGTTATGTTTTCTTTGTCAAAACTAATAACTCAAATAATTAACCATTCAAAGACTAAGAAAGAGGGGGGAAATTTACCATCAAGAGAAGTGTCTTGGACATTATAAGCGACACACCAACGGCCATTAGAAACCACCAATATGGTTTGGAGTAGAAGAAAAGCTATTGCGTTCCTCAGAACTCCCATCGCTTCTGTTTTGTGCTTTGTGAAAAATTTCTATTTTCCTAATTTGTTTTGTTTTGTAGGTGTAAGTTTTGGTGATGGAAGAGCTGAGTCTTTGACGTGCCAACTTTTGGATCTCGGTGGAATGTATGATGGGAATATCTAAATAGTAAAATCATGGGGACAAAGTCAAACTTTGTGCCTATGGAAAAAGATTGGGAAAATTAAATATGGATTGTTGGGGGAATTTTACTTGTGTTCTCTACTACGGTTGTATTCTCAGAAAAGCCCTTTTTTCTGACCTCTCTCAGTCCAACCAATTCCAACATTCTATCATATACACTTTTTTTTTGAAAGCTTACAAGATTTTATTAATAAGAGACGTATGTGAACACATAAGCCTCGAGCAATGTATACTTTTAGTGTTTGTTTGAGTAACGCGAGCTGTTTAGCAATTCTCTAGCTAGATTTCATGCTTATTTAGTAGACAAAAACCTTAATTAATCGATTCATTTAGGTTTAATTTGATTTTAAAAAGAGAAGTTCTGGAAATGATTTCAATAGTAAATTGACGACGTACAAAACTCTTGTTGAGGAAGATATAATTATACTTGTGTTTAGAATGACTGATATATCTGAGTATTAAAAATAAAATTTAGATGAACTTAGTCTTCAAATTCGCGGTAATAATGAAATTTGTGTAAAACATTTTTTTAGTGAATATCAAATGAGGGGGTCAAAAACTTTAGTTAAATAGTTGGATTGAATCGAAACGTTATAGTGGCAATTTTTGACAATATATCACTTTGCAACAAGAGCCTGGTATTTTTGCAGATATTACTAAAATGGAGGTATGTATGTGAAATTTAAATAAAAATGATTTTGAAGATATTGATTTTCAACGTTGCATGATGAGGTGTATTTTCCTAAATAAATTCGTGAGGAAAAAGTGTATCTTCCGATCCGGTGAGACCAAATACATATTCATATTACCCTTGAATAATATTAACAGTCCCTTTTATCTCACAAAATGAAAGGAGTTTTATGTGCAAAAATAAAATTTAGGAGCAGTACTTCAGGAAGTACATACGCGTATTTGGCATAACATTATTAACTTAAAGCGACAATTATTAACTAAAAGTGTATATTTGTTTTAATCTTTCAGTGATATAGAGTATAAACTGAATTAATGTATAATTTCTTATTAAAGAAAAGATAATTATTAAGATATGGCAAAAACGTTGGGTATGTTTGCAAAAACTGTCTCTTTGTCCAACGGTTTCTGGTTCGTCTAAAGTTTAATCGAAAAGCTAATATTAATTGAGAATCGTGTTTCCGAAAAAAACTATCATGTTTGAATGGGCTCTTTTAAATAACTCGTATTTGCGAGGATGTTTGTTCATTCACACGGTGCAGATGCATATGACATTTATAGACGTATACATATATTAATATAAATTAAATATAGTAAAATGAGATACAGTCACGGCGACATCACGACCATCATATCTCCTTTCAATATATAATAATTTTCCAATGAATCTGGAATTTAATTTAATTATTTTAAGCTTCTATCATATCCACCATTCATCTTAAATTGTAATGTAGATTAAGGTCACGACGGTTTATGCTAATAAAATGATCTAACGGTAGATATTAACTGTAGATTAACCGTAATTAAATCTAATAGTTAGATTGTAAGGAGTTTAAACAAAAAAGATGAACCCTGAGCTTACTAGATCTTGAGAATATATATATATATATTGTGTGCATGTAGAATGAATATTATGAGACGTGAACATATATACCATCTTGAGTAAATTCAGAGAAACCAATATCCTACGGAGAGAAATAGCATCGAAAAATATAAGTACCGGATTGGAACTGTTGATACATGTTTAAACCATGTATGCCGGTATATCATTTATTCCGTGAATGTGTAATAATTAGTTATTCTTAAAATAATGATGACCAAAATCATGATATATTATGTATAGATGAGCAATAAATGTAATGAAATCCCGTGAGACACAATTTATCAACGTGTGTCGTTTTCCATGACCTAATTGGTCCTCAGAAAGGGTTGATGTATACACTACAACATGCTTAGTCTTGCGCAGCGAACAAATTCTTCAAGAATATCCCCACATTCATCATGCATGGTCTTCCTCACGCATTTTTTACCAGCCATAAGGCATCAACAGACACAAAGAAGAAAATATTTTCGACGGGCATTCCTTCGGGAAAGCATTGCTGACGGAATATTACTTAGGAAAAGAGTCATTATTTTGGACAGAATATTTTTGAAGACCGTTTTAAGCGTGGTATACAACTCAGAACCAATTAGTAACAAGTAGAGTAGAGCTAAAATGATACGGATTTAGCCCGCCACCCCATCACATCCCGTCCCATGTAAGGTGAGTTACGGTCAAAAAATTACAACCCATTAACAAGCCAACCCACCATCCGTCAATCCACTTAATAAATGGGGCGGTATAGGTGTCTCTCAACCTGCCTCGCCTACCACCACCCACTTAATATATATATATATATATATATATATATATATATATATATATATATATATATATATATAAATTAATAAATATATTACAGGAATTGTCTAGTGAGTCTCAGACTTAATTTTTCTAAATTAAGCTCTTATAATATCCACCTCTCATTTCAAATTGTAAGGTAGATTAAGAAAAAAATGGTTATGTTAATGAATGGTGAGATTAACTGTAAATAAGATCCAATGGTGAGATTGTAGGCGGCTTAAACTAAATTTGATGAGCTTTGTGCTCACTAGAGCTTGACCCAAATATATTATACCGTAAATATACAATTATTGCTTTAGTAATAGAACTTTGAATTAACAAAATTAAACATGATAAAGATTATTATACACAAAACAGTTACATCAATCCCACCCATACATAATTTAACTTTTAACAAACAACTTACTTCAATCTTACTTTTAGCTAAGTATGGACCATTTGAACTTTATGTCTGGCTTTTATTTCTTGTGACGTGCGTTTTGTCTTCTAATATATTTTATGGTGATATATGTTGTAAAACTAGACGATGTTACATGTATTTTTGTTATCTAGTTTTTTTTGTAATATATATGAATTTGCACGACAGCGGAACGAGGTTTCACCGACTGTAGATATTTGTCGATGTAGGTGAAACACGGGCGGATTTTCCATACCGTCAGTGTTACCTGTGTTGGTGTTGAGTTAGATCGACGGATGTTCTGATGGATCAAGGTCGTTGGTGCTAATGGCACAAAATTTACCGCCAAATTTTTTCACATTGTTTTGTCGGAACGAAGAACACGGACGGATATCCGTCGATGATGAACACTGATGGACGTACCCATCGGTATAGGATATATCGACTAATACTTCTTCCCAGTATCACTGACGAATGACGACATACACTGACAGAAAAGTTCCGCCATTGAATTATGTGGGTAACCTCCACCGATGGATAAGTTCTATCAGTATAGGTGTAGGATTTCGTGTTCCTATGTATGTGTATATTTAAAAAAAAAATACAAACATACATTATCGATTTCACATTTTCATTGATTTTACGTACATGTATATGTTTATTCTAATATCATGCATTCCTACATATATTAAAATAAACAAAAGAAAGAGGATCATGCCCAAATGTTCTCTAAAACCTTTTAGAAGATCCGGTGTTCCGTTGCTCGTCAAATCGCCCACCGATTCGCCTCCAAGTGTTCACCAAACTCTAAACAAGATTAGAGAGAAATGAGCTAGCCAATCAATCTCTAATTAAGTTTAGAATCTAGCTAATAACCCCTCTTTAAGCTGCTGAGATTTCTATCTCCAAAACTTAAAACTATTAAGAGATTTTTCGTGTTGATTAAGGAATGGATTAGAGAGAGAGAATTATATTGCATGTAATTAAACAAGTAGGATAATGAGTCATTTTATAGGCTCCTAAAACATCCATATCAAGAACTATTCTCTAGTCATGATCTCTTACTTTTTCTCTCCTAAAATTAATCACAAATTATCACATAAGCATCCTAAAAAGCGTTTGATCAAATCTGGAATTAATCTAACCCATGATCTAATTATTCTCTTAAAAATTCATGCAAAAATCGCGTTGTTCGGTCAACCGAGAATTCTTCTCGGTCAACCGAACCATTCGGTTTTAACACATGTTAGGATGACCGTGAGCTAGACGATCGACCGAATATACATGAGAAAATTTCTCTGGAAAAATTCGAACAATCTGCGTCTCGCTCCGGTCGACAATTGACTCACCAAAATTTCTCATAATCGAATCTTATCAGACGACCGTGTCACTTTCGGTCTACCGAAAATATCCCAAGATATCTCCTGGATATTTTCTCTTGGTTGATCTTTGAAGCCCGGTTGACCGATCCCAATTGTCCAGGCACTCCAGACAATTTCGGTCAACCAAATGCGTTATCCATTCCCCATTCGGTTGACCGTTCCGAAAACACCTTGGTTGACCAAACCCTAAACGGTTTACCGTGCTGACCCTTATTTTGCATTTATCAAATTTTGGATTTATATCCAACAAAATTTGATCTTTAGGGGGTTTTAGCAAATTCATATCTTATGTAATATACTATCCTATGTAATATTAAATTATTACACCCCATAATATATGCACCTCGTATGAATTTATCCATGATTCTAATTATGTCAATTCTCATGACATATTGATTTTATTGATTCACCTCATGTGTCCATTTTCACATGAAACCTGACACATCTTATGAACTCAAAATCAAGCTTCTTGTTTTCCAGTTTTGTGGTGTGACATATAGGAGGATCTAAACTAAATTGGCAGCGATAATAAAACACTTAATATCTCAAACTATAAGCAGTATCTAGCTACACATTATAGTTATGCAATTAGCATAGATGTCTTTGTTCCACTCGAACTAAACATGATCCATTTAGTGATGTAAGTGCACCACTTGTGTATGTCCATTGCCTCATGATATTAAGAATATATACAAAGTAGAAATGTTTCACCTTTATATTATATTAATTTCTTGATCTCTTTAAGCTAATTATAACTATGTAACTTAACTTAAGTTACATTGTGCACATTATAATTTTGCTTTATCAAGGGGCCCACTAATATCATCACTCAATTAAGAGAGACTGATAATCATTTGACTAACTATCTTTTCCAGCACAAGTCATGTTCAACCAACTATTGTCTTTATTACTATACTCATTGATAACTTTTGACAATAATCAAATCAATCACTTCTTGAGTGAAAAGACATAAGTCTCATATCTTAGGATCTTTTCCCCTTAATGACACGAAACACAATTCCATAATGTTTTACTTGTTAGGTCTATTCAATATATAAAAGTAATCTTTTCCCATTTTAGATACACGTGTCGTCAATTATTTGTAGAGCTACAACAATCGATGACCAACACGACAATCTTATCTCGGTGATTAATGTTCCATGTTAATTTCCATGATTGTGAATAACTTTTGATTTATGTAAACAATTATCTTTTAGAGCTTTACAGTTAAGGACCACACGTCTCTTCCTTAACACATCCAAAAGATGAATACCATAATCAAGGAACAAGATGTTTGCGCACATCCAATTCATAATAATTGACATATAAAAGTAAAACTTTTAGAAGACATTCCTTTCATATAGAACACATTCCTTTCATTAGGTAACCCTACAAACGTCAGACCTTATCAGTGTTAGTTCTGTCAAAAACTAGGAAAAAGCCTATTATTTCTTTCTGGATTCTGATTTCCCTGATCAAAAGAAGTAATATTTTTATAATTCATCAACAACACATTCATACATTCATCCACAAACATATAACCAGAAGAACTTATATATGCATTTATCTAAAACACATTCAATCAAGCAACAAACACATTCAGTCAAACAACAAACTGCATACAAAATAATGTAACCATATTTAAATGAAGTTTTCAATTCACAAAGTAGAAACACAACACCTACAAACTTTCGTTGCTTGCTCCGCCCGATGGTCTGTGATCGTCATCTCGTTTTGGCGGCGATGGTAGTGTGTAAATGGATGTGATGTTAATATCTTACACCTTACAATACATTATATATTAAGGTGATACTTCATATAAACCTAGTAAATGTAATACACATTACTAAATTACGAATACATACCTGATCGTTATAATCCATTTTCCAATCAAAAAGTCGATTTTCGACTACCTGGTCGCGAGCTTACTTTTCGCCTCCGTTAGTTCGCTACTAACTTGCTTTAGCTCCTAACTCTCTCGGACACTTTAATCAACTTCCGATCTAACATTGAGCTCGGCTTGGGATGGTGTCCCGCGAGGTCCGTACATATCTATGAGGGTGACGAGACTGGGGTACATCCTCACACGTCCATTCCCATTGCCCAGAAGAGTCCCGTCGGGGTCCTCAGCGACAAGTGCCAAAGTGAGAAAGCCCTGAGAGCTCGTCTCACCCGGTCCTTGTAGATCCTCTACTTTCTTGCAACAAAGAAATATCAAAATTTCTAAATGAATGCAACCCAACAACATAAAGTAATTGAATTATATATATATACTTACCATGATTACCGTTGCTTCTGGGTTCTTCTTGCCAGGCAGTTGAATGTACATATCTGTACGAGTAGGCTCGAGAGCGTCTGACGTTGACCCAAATAGCAATTGTTGCCACTATGCTTTAGATAAATGGAATGAGTATGTTCCATATAGTAGGGACAAGTCATATACCCTACCTCTAGTCATCTAACCACTCAAATAAACATATGCAGAGAAGTTTTTTATAGTCCACAACAAGGCAGTTGTCAGCGTGAAACATGACTGAATGTAAGCATCATAAGTATACAAACCCTCTTCCCAAAGTTCTTCCAGCTCTTCGATAAGTGATTGAAGACAAACATCTAGTTTGTTACCAAGATGGTCGGGTATAATGAGCGATATCATAAAGAATTGGTGCTTCATACTCATCTACGGTGAGAGATTATAAGGCCCAAGCATTTGGTTGTCTTATGTCTGACTACATGATTGAAACCCCTTTGCAGCCAAACTAGGCTCACATTTCTTATTTATGAAGTGAAAAAGGAATGTTTGTTGTCCAACTCAGCCAAACACTTAGAATCATCGACTCCATATGTCATCTCATTGACTTAACAATATCAATAGTGAGATATAACCTGTGAAGCCTTGGTTTGAGCGGGTGATGAGAATTAAATTTATACCGCAAGTGCACGGCGTCAATGAAGACGTGGCAAGTACGGGTCGAACACAAGGAGTGAGAGATATTGTTATTTGTGTGATTTTCGATTAAGGAAAGAAAAAGAGAGAAATAAGTTTGGTTTGAGATTTTTGGTTTTTAATTAATTTCTAAAGCAAGAACAACAAAAACAAATTAAAAATAAAGTAAAGATGGATGAGAGTCCAGTGGGTGGAGGTTTAGATATCGGGTTTAGATTAGAGAATTCTGAAACTTATAATAAATCATATTAGTTATAAAGCATTACATGATAAATGACTCAACATAAACTCAAGTAATCAAAATATACTAACACGAAATTAAAATAATAACTTTATTCTTCTTCTCATCACCCTAAATCCGTCACCCCCACCCTATGGAGAGAGTTAGAAACTCATGGATGGAGGGAAGGAGAAGGGGTCCTAGAGAAAGTATAAAAGAAAACTAAAAACAAGAATTAAAAGAACAGAATTTTATTACTAAAATTTGGAACAAAAACTAAGACCCTTTACAACATCGTTTCGGGGCTATTTATAGCCGATACAAGGGATCCCAATATATAAACGGAAAGTACACGCGTCAATACAACATTGGTAAAAATTTGAGCACACTGATCAACTTTTGTGCGGAGGAATCGCCGCAATTTGTACATGAGGTGCGGCGGAATCACCACCTTTTTGGCTCAGAATCGACCCAGATTTTTCCTGTGTGTTTATGGTATGTTTTAGCTGTCATTTGCGCATCCGGATTAATTATTGCATATCTTTGGAGATCCGAGTAAATTTCTTCATATATTTGGAGATCCAAATTGATTTTTCTCTAGAACTTCTCCAAAATAATCTTTTGGTACTCGTAATTTGCAGTCGGGTCCTCGGCTTTTGCAATTAAGTCCCTGACTACTTTTGTGGTTAAGTCCCTGACCTTTTTGTAATTAGGTATTTGAATGCTTTTATGCTTGGATGAACTTCCATTTGAATCCCGATAATCTTGACTTGGTCTTTATGATAGAAATGAGTCTCTTGCACGCATTTATGCTCGGGATATGGGTAATTTGCATTCAGGTCCATGTATTATGTAAATAAGACTAAACACATACCTTAGTAGCATTTATTGATATAAAATTAATCTAAATGAAAGACATATGATGCAATGTATGCAATGCATCAAATACCCCCACACCTAGATTTTGCTAGTCCCTAGCAAAACAGAGTATAACAAAATGAAAACAGGGAAATCCTAACTCACTTTCGTAGGAATCACGGTTGCACTTAGCATGTGCAACAAGCCTTTAAACCCCCAAGTTTCCTTAGAGGACGAGTTTTGTCTCCTGAGGGTTTTCAGTTGACACACCCACAAAGTCTTAATTCAACATTTCATTAATAACTCTCAATATCTCCACCTCAACCTTATACATCTCACTTAGAATTCTTGCATGCTCATTATACAAATCTAACTTATAAAAAGTCTGACTTGGTCTTTGTTCCTCCAACATTCACACTACTAACCCTTCTACACATGTTATCACTTAAATTATTTTGCACGCCTCCTCTGGTGGTGAAGTATCATTCGGATCAACCATGACATGGATCATTCTTTTAACTTTGGGCCTTGAGTATCTTAAAGTATATTTTTCCCCCTGTGATTCAACACATTTGCTTTTTCTGACACTTTTACCATTTTTGTATTCGTGTAGCGAGTTTGATCGATAATCCCGAGCTGGTAGACTCAAGTTATCGGGTTTTAAGATACCCCTACGGACCAGTGACTCAAAGGCTTGGGTTTTTGTAATCATTTTGCAAAATGTGCTTTCCTCACTTGATTCCTTTATTATTTTTTTACTTTTATTTTCCTCAAGGCTTAATTGCTATTAGAAGTCCACACTTCCCGGTATATTTTCCTCAACCTCTGCTTTTTATCAACCACTTCAAAGATTTGATTCATCCAATTTAAGTGCATACATGTGTTAAAGGGTAATGAGTTATTTCTTTGGAACTTAGATTTATGTCATAATTTCTAAAAGCAGAATTATATAATAAGGAACAAAAACTCAATGCATTTTGTACACGGGTTTTGGCAGTTCAATCTTAAGCTATGTCATGGAACATTGAATTTTTTTTCCTAAGAATATATATATATATATATATATATATATATATATATATATATATAGATACATAAACATCCCCCCACACCTAAATCATGCATTGTCCTCATTGTATGCAAAGATAAAGCAAATGCACTTATTACCTGCGTCAACTGTGGTGGAGGGATTGAATTTGCTCAGAGTCAACCATAGTCAGAACTGGATTGAATGACACCATGTTGGTGCATGTATCCTGTTGAATTGTTCCCCATGTTGCAATGAGAGTCCTGAGTCACAGATTCCACACCCCTCATATGTATTGGTTCTCTTATTTGCTCGAGTGATGGTGGGTGTGTCGAAGAATTACTCCCCTTTTTCGCACTTTCTTTTTGATTTTGTGATGATTTATTTGATTCCGAAATCTTATAGATACGTGCTCTCATCACAACATCACTTTGATTGCATATTATTTCTGTCTCACTCTCAACATGAAAGATATTAAATTCAGCTTTTAAGTTCCCAAAAGATAATTGCATGAGCCCATTTCGACAGTTTATCAATGCTTCAGAAGTGGCTAAAAAGGGTCTGCCTAGTATTACAGGGATTTGTCTATTAGGATTTACAACAGGTGCAGTATCTAGCACGACAAAATCCACTGGGTAAATGAAGTCACCCACCTTGATCAGAACGTCCTCGACTACACCTCTTGGTTTCTTAATAGAGCAGTCAGCAAATTGAAGAGTTGTCTTAGAGGGTTTTAGTGGACCAAGGTTGAGTTGCTCGTAGACAAAGAACGGGAGTAGGTTAACACTAGCACCAAGGTCTAGAAGGGCTTTGTTGATAAAAGTATTTCCTATTGCACATGAAATTGTGGGACACCCAGGGTCATTATATTTTATAGGAGATGAGTTGGACAGAATAGAGCTTATGTTTGCAGTTAAGAAAGTCTTATTTGGTACGTTTGTTTTTCTCTTTCTAGTGCACAGATCTTTTAAGAATTTAGCATAAGCAGGTATTTGTTGAATCATATCCAGGAGTGGAATATTCACCTTAACTTGCTTAAATACTTCAAGGATTTTCTCCATTTGTGCACTTGAGTTCTTCTTAAGTCTATTGGGGAATGGAGCTTTAGGAACATAGACTCGCTCAGGTTGAGCTATGGGTTCAGGTTGAGTAGGTGGGTTGGGCGTTTCAGATTGGACGTCAGGTTCAATGGTTAGGTCATATGTGGTTGCTTTATGGCTAGATTGATTAGACGTTCTAGGATTTACCACATTGTTATCAACTTGTCTACCGAACCGTAATGATACTACTGCATTTATTTGTTGGAACGATCCTTCCTCATTAACCATTTGAACTGGTCTCGAGTTGTTACTTCCTAGAGGTGGTTGATAGGGCTGATATTGATTATTAGATCTAGGATTCACCTCAGGTTGACTTGGAAACTGACACTTTTCTCTTGCACCTACAATTTGTGCGAGTTGGCTGACTTGTGTCTCTAGCCTTTGGAAGGACTGGTTGGTTGTTTGTATAAAAGTCTTCATCAAATTTTCCAAGCTTGTCAACCTAACATCATAATCTCCATTGTTACTAAACCCAGATGATGTATTATTTTGGTTATACGAGTTTGGTTGTTGTCTAGGAGGTTGACCTTGTTGGCTTGATGAGAAATTGGAATTATTACGCCAACCCGAGTTATAGGTTGATGCGTATGGGTCATTTCTAGCATGGTTAAACGTGGCATTAACTTGTTCCCAGTCCGCACAATCCTCCATTAAATGACCAGTCTGACCACATCTGGAGCAAGGGATAGACGAGGCTTGATTCACTCGGGGTCGGGTTTGTAGCTCTAGACTTTCCATTCTGCGCATAAGGGTAGCTAGTTTTGCTTCAGCCGCTACATTGGCATCTACAGCTAAGACTCCTGGTTTGGGTTGACTTGTTATTCTAGATCCAATACTCGGGTTAAGCAGTGCTCTAGCATTGTCCCATTGCATACTGTTTTCAGCTAAATCCTCAAGAAAAGTCCAGGCATCATTTTTATTTTTTGACATGAAGTTCCCTTGGCTTACGGATTCTACCATAACCCTAGATGTGGGTGTCAGTCCCTCATAAATAATTTGGCACAATTGCCATCTTGGAATTCCGTGACGAGGGCATTGGGTCAACACACTTTTAAATCTTTCTAGATAGGAATAGAACGGCTCGCTCTCAGATTGAACGAATTCAACAATTTCATTCCTAATCCTCATAGTCTTATGGTTGGGGAAATATTTTTTTAGGAATACTTGAACAAACTCAGCCCAACTTTTAATGGATTTTTCGGCTAGACTATATAGCCATTTCTTAGCGTCGTCCTTCAATGCTAGAGGCACGAATTTCAGACGCACTGCCTCCTCAGAGATATGCTGGTATTGCATAAGAGAGCAGATTTCCTCAAATTCTCTAAGGAAGAGATAAGAGTCTTCCCTAGAGGTGAACTTAGGCAACATACTCATGTATTGTGCCTTAAGTTCGAAGTCGCGACCCTGTATGGTGGTGATGTGGATTAACTTTATACCGCAAGTGCACGCCGTCAATGAAGACGTGGCAAGTACGGGTCGAACACAAGGAGGGAGAGATTTGTTATTTGTGTGATTTTCGATTAGGGGAAAGAAGGAGAGAAGAATAAGTTTGGTTTTGAGATTTTTGGGTTTTAATTTTCTAAAGATGAAACATGAACAAATAAAACTAAACAAGAACAAAGATAGTGAATTCCGTTGGGTGGAGGTTTAGATATATGGTTTAGATTAGAGAATTCAGAAACTTATAATAAATCATATTAGTTATAAAGCATTACATGATAAATGATTTAACACAAACTCAAGTAATCAAAATATACTAACACGAAATTAAAATAATAACTTTTATTCTTCTTCTCTTCACCCTAAATCCGTCACCTCCACCCTTTGGAAAGAGTTAGAAACTCATGGATGGAGGGAATGAGAAGGGGTCCTAGAGAAACTACAAAAGAAAACTAAAAACAAGAAATAAAAGAACAGAATTTTATTACTAAAGAGAAGAACAAAAACTAAAACTAAAATTAAGAACATAAACTAAGAACATCCTCTACACAACGTTTCAAGGCTATTTATAGCCGATACAAGGGACTTAGGCATGAAATAGGAAAGTACACGCGTCAACACGCAACCGGTAAAAATTTTAGAGCATGAATCTAATTTTGTGCGGCGGCTTTGCCGCATTTTGTACATGAGATGCGGCGGATTCGCCACCTTTTTAGCTCCGATTTAATCCGGATTTTTCCTGTATGTTTATGGTATGATTTCAATATCCTTTGCGCGTCTGGATTGATTCTTTCCTTTCTTTTGAGCTCCGACTTTATTTCTTTATATATTTGGAGATCCACATTGATTTTTCTTTAGATTTTCTCCATAATAATAAAAGCTACTCGTAATTTGCAATTAGGTCCTTGGCTTTTTGCAATTAAGTCCTTGTCTACTTTTGTGCTTAAGTCTTTGTCCTTTTTGTAATTAGGTCTTGAATGCTTTTATGCTTGGATGCATTTCCATTTGAAACCTGATAATCTTGAACTTGGTATTTATGACAGGAATGAGTCTCTTGCACGCATTTATGCTCGGGATATGGGTAATTTGCATTCAGGTCCATGTATTCTGTAAATAAGACTAAACACATACCTTAGTAGCATTTATTGATATAAAATTAATCTAAATGAAAGACATATGATGCAATGTATGCAATGCATAAAATACCCCCACACCTAGATTTTGCTAGTCCCTAGCAAAACTGAATATATGAAAAATGAAAACAGGGAAATCCTAACTCTTTCGTAGGAATCACGGTTGCACTTAGCATGTGCAACAAGCCTTTAAACCCCCAAGTTTCCTTAGAGGACGAGTTTTGTCTCGTGAGGGTTTTCAGTTGACACACCCACAAAGTCTTAATTCAACATTTCATTAATAGCTCTCAATATCTCACCCTCAACCTTATACATCTTACTTAGAATTCTTGCATGCTCATTATATAAATCTAACTCATAAAAAATATGACTTGGTCTTTGTTCCTCCAACATTCACACCACTAACCCTTCTACACATGTTATCACTTAAATTATTTTGCACGCCTCCTCTGGTGGTGAAGTATCATTCGGATCAACCATGGCATGGATCATTCTTTTTAGCTTTGGGCCTTGAGTATCTTAAAGTATCTTTTTTTTCTTTTTCCGTGATTCAACATATTTGCTTTTTCTGACACTTTTACCCATTTTTGCATTCGTGTAGCGAGTTTGGTCGATAATCCCGAGCTGGCAGACTCAAGTTACTGGGTTTCAAGATACCCCTACGTACCAGTGACTCAAATGCTTGGGCTTTTGTAATCATTTTGCAAAATGTGTTTTCCTCACTTTATTCCTTTATTTTCTTTTATTTTCCTCAAGGCTTACTTGCTATTAGAAGTTCACACTTCCCGGTATATTTTCCTCAACCTCTGCTTTTTATCAACCACTTCAAAGATTTGATTCATCCAATTTAAGTGCATACATGTCTTAAAGGGTAATGGGTTATTTCTTTGGAACTTAGATTTATGTCATAGTTTCTACAAGCAGAACTATATAAGATGTAGGATTTCATGTTTAATTATACATATATATTTTCGAAATTTTTATGTATAATAAGGATCAATTACAATTTTCTTTGATTTATTTCATGCATGCATCAGTTTGTTTTAACATCTAGTTTCAAAACTCTATTAAAACAAACAAGGGCTCCGAAATTCATACCTAGAAGTTCTCAAAAACCCTGTTTGAAGATTCGGAGACGTTGGGGATGCTTCTCGCCGCGCCGGATGCCTCCGAGTGTTCACCGAAACCCTAAACAAGGTTGGAGAGAAAGGAGCTAGCCAATCGATCTCCAAACAAGCTTAGAATCTAGCTACAAACCCCTTCCTTAGCCTCTGAGATTTCTCCTTCCAAAGACTTAGAAAACTAAGAGAATTTTCGTGGGTTTTTTGTGGTGAATTAATAGAGAAAATAATTATTGAATTGTGTGTGTCAATTAGGGAGAATAAGGACCTATTTATAGGTTCCAATCTTACTCTTAATCATGGCTATTCTTAAGCCACGGTTTTATGACAATTTCTCTCACAAATTAATTCCATAATGCATTATATGCACCCACAAAACGTTTGACCAAATTTGGAGCTAATCCAACCATCGATCAAATTAATCTCTTAATAATCAAAGGCAGAAAATCGACCGCTGTTCGGTTTACCGAGTCCCACTCGGTTAACCGAATTTGTCACGATCGTTTAACCGAGTACGTGACGGATGACCGAATCTTAAGGGGAAAAATTCTCCTTAACCGATCGGACCCATTCACGTGTAAGACCGAGTGCTATTCGGTTAACCGAAAATATCGGAACTTGACATTGTTCGGTCGACCGTTTCTGGTTCGGTACACCGTACCAAAGCTCCAGGCACTTTGGTCAAGTTCGGTCAATCAATTACGATTATCCGTTCCACGTTCGGTTGACCGATCCATAGATCCTTTGGTCGACCGAACCTCAACGGATTACCGAACTTCTACCCGATTTTGCCTATTTCAAATTTTGGATTTATTTCCAACAAAATTTGAACTTAAGGGGGTTTTAGCAAATTCACAACTTATGCAATGTATTATCCTATGCAACAATAAATTATTGCACCCCATAATATATGCATCTCATATGAATTTATCATGACTCTAATTATGTTTATATACAACATAATTGATTTTACTTGTTCACCACATGTGTCATATTTTCTATGAGAAACCCGACACATCATATGAACCAAAAATCAAGCTTCTTGTTTCATGGTTTTTGCGGTGTGACCTATGGGAGGATCTAAACTAAGTTGGCAGTGATATTAAGAGCTTAATATCACAAGCTATAAGCGGTATCTAGCTACACATTATAGCTCCCAATTAGTTAGATGTCTTAATTCCACTCGAACCAAAACCCGATCCATTTAGTGATGGAGTGCACCACTTGTGTCCGTCCCTTGCCTCATGATATTAAGAATACACACAAAGTAGTATTGTGTCATCTTTGTATTAGTATTCATTTCTTGATCTCTTTAAGCTAGTTATAAATATGTGACTTAACTCAAATCACATTGTGCACATTATAACTTTGCTTTATCAAGGGGCCCACTAATATCATCACTCAATTAAGAGGGGCAATGATAATCTTTTGACTAACTATCTTCTCCAACGAAAGTTATACTTAACCAACCGATGTCTTTACACTACACTGATCGATAGTTCAAGATACTGATCTAATTAAGTATTCCTTAGGTGATTAGATATAAGTCTCATATCAAAGGACCAAAGACACAGCAAAATATTAATGACACAGAAACACATTTCTATAATATTTTACTTATTAGGTCTATTCAGTATACAAAAGTAATATTTTCCTCTTTTGCATACCCGTGTTGTCACTCACTTGTAGAGCTACAATGATCTATGACCAACACGACAATCTTAACTCGGTAATTAATGTTCCATGTTAATTACCATGATTGCGAATATCTTTTGTTTTCTGCAAACCAATATCTTTTAGAGCTCTACGGTTAAGGACCAAGAGCCTCTTCTTTAACACTTCTAAAAGACGAATAACATAAACAAGGAACAAAATGATTTCTCATTCAATTCATAATAATTGGCATTTAAAAGTAAAACTTTTAGAACACATTCCCTTCAATCTCCCACTTGTTATTAAAGTTTTCTTTCTCATACATACTCAATGCATAAAACAATAATAACTAGGGTAAACCCCATTACATATCAATCATCAAGCCAATCTACATGGTTCCTCAATCCCATGGACTCGAAATGCATTTCGCCCTTGGCTTGGGATAAGGGTTTTGTGAATGGATCAGCTGTGTTGCTGTTGGTGTCCACCCATAACAAATTTATTTTGCCTTCGTCGATGAGGTCACGCGTCACGAAGTACTTACGATCCATGTACTTCACTTTGTGGTGTGATTTGGGATCCTTGATTTGCGAGATAGATGCACTATTGTCGCAAAATAGCTCTATTGGTCCCTTGCTCGAGGGAACTACTCCAAGCTCTTCAAGGAACTTCTTAATCCACACTCCTTCCTTGCTCGCTTCAGCGACAACCATCACTTCGGAAGCAGTGGTTGAGTCGGCAGTAGTGCTTTGCTTCCAACTACGCCAACTCACAGCTCCACCATTCAGAAGGAAGACGTATCCTGATTGCGACCTTCTATCGTCTGGATCACTCATGAAACTCGCATCCGAGTAACCTTCAGCTATCAATTCCCTTTGTCCTCCATAAACAAGAATCTTATCCTTAGTCCGGTTAAGGTACTTCAGGATATTCTTGACCGCAGTCCAATGCTCAGGACCTGCGTTGGATTGGTGACGACTTGTCACGCTTAGAGCATACGAGACATCTGGTCTTGTGCAAGTCATCGCGTACATGATCGACCCAATTGCCGAAGCATAAGGGACATCTTTCATGTACTCTAAGTCCTTACGTGATTGCGCACGTTGAGACTTCTTGAGTTGCACACCCATACTCATTGGCACACTGCCCTTTTGGAGTTGTTCATCTTGAACCTTTCCAAGACCTTGTCAATGTATGCACGTTGACTGAGGCCAATGAGTCTGCGAGATCTATCTCGATATATCTTGATTCCCAAGATGTATTGAGCCTCACCCATGTCTTTCATCGAAAATGCAGATTTCAATGAACTTCTCGTTTGCTCAAGCAAAGGAATATGATTGCCCATAAGCAATATGTCATCGACATATAGGATTAGGAATACTACATGGCTCCCACTAACCTTCTTGTATACACAAGGTTCTTCCTTACTTTGAATGAAGTGAAGCTTCTTCACTTCCTCGTCAAAGCGTTTGTTCCAACTCTTTGATGCTTGCTTCAATCCATAGATGGATCTTTGAAGCTTGCATACCTTCTCGCTATTCTTTGGATCTTCAAAACCTTGAGGTTGTACCATGTACACATCCTCCTCCAAGTTCCCATTCAGGAACGCCGTTTTGACATCCATTTGCCATATTTCATAATCGTGAAATGCGGCAATAGCGAGCATGATCCGAATAGACTTGAACATGGCAACCGGTGAAAAAGTTTCATCATAGTCAATTCCTTGAACTTGAGTGAAACCCTTCGCTACAAGCCTCGCTTTGTAGGTTGTCAAGTTCCCATCCATGTCCATCTTCCTCTTAAAACCCCATTTATTATGAATGGCCTTTTTCCCTTGAGGAAGGTCAACCAAGTCCCATACTTGATTATCATACATGGATTCTATTTCGGATTCCATGGCCTTAAGCCATAGTTTGGAGTCTTCCCTTTCCATTGCTTCTTGGAAGGTTAAGGGATCATTGGTATCTAGTACCATGATTTCATGAAGTCCCAGATATAAATTGGGTTTCTTCCTTTCCCTTGTTGACCTTCTAAGTTCTTTTGGTTCTTCTCGTGTCTCTCGAACTTCTTCCACAATTTCTTGAGGAGTGGGTTCACGTTCAACTCTTGAACGTACACTTGGTGGGGATGATTGAGATTCTCTCACAATTTCTTGTGATGGTCTCTCGCTCACGCTCCCACTAACCAAAGGAATCTCGGTTGGGCCTTCATGATCTTGAATGTCATCATTCATTTCATGATCTTGTAGAGTATCTTGAGTTTCCTCAAGCACAACCCTACTCCCACTACTTTTTACTCTTTCTATAAATTCCTTTTCCAGAAATGTGGCATCCCTCTCTACAATCACTCGATTGGAGGTGATATGCCAGAAGTAGTATCCTCTTGTCTCACGAGGATAACCAATAAAGAAGCACTTATCCGTTTTTGGTTGAAGTTTGGTCGACATCAATTTCTTGACGTAAGCCTCACAACCCCAAATCTTGAGAAAACTGAGCTTAGGTGTTTTACCACTCCATAGCTCATAGGGAGTTTTCTCCACGGATTTGGATGGAACATTATTTAGTGTGTAAGCCGCAGTTTGTAGTGCATAACTCCAAAAGTAAAGAGGTAATTCCGCATGACTCATCATTGACCGAACCATGTCGAGCAATGTCCTATTCCTCCTTTCGGATACCCCATTCCACTGAGGTGTACCGAGAGGGGTGAGTTGAGGTACAATACCAAACTCCTTTAGGTATGAGTCAAATTCGGCACTTAAGTACTCACCTCCACGATCCGTTCGTAGAGACTTGATTTTCTTGTCGAGTTGGTTCTCTACTTCATTCTTGAATTCTTTGAACTTGTCAAAAGATTCACTTTTGTTTCTCATTAGATAAACATAGCCATAACGACTATAATCATCCGTGAACGTAATGAAGTACTTGAAACCATCTCGTGCACTAGTACTCATTGGACCACATACATCGGAATGTATCAAATCCAACAAGCCACTCGCCCTTGTACCTTTCTTCTTGAAAGGCTTTTTGGTCATTTTTCCCATTAGACATGGTTGGCACGTCTCCAATGATTTAAAATCAAGTAGACCAAGAAGGTTAGCTTCTTGCAATTTCTTGATGCGCTTTTCATTTATATGACCAAGACGATAGTGCCATAAGAGAGTATCATTCTCGTGAGTGATCTTAAGTCTTTTGTTATTGATATTAAAGATTTGTTTATTATCCAATTCAAGCAAATAGAGACCATTCCTTATGAACGCATTTGCATAGAACACACCATTCTTCGATATAGACAAACAAGAATTTGAAATATTTATATTAAAATTATCCATATCCAGACATGATACAGAAATAATATTCTTGCTAATCGAAGGTACATAATAAACATTCTTTAGACATAAATTTAAACCACTACATAATTGAAGCACCACAGAACCTTGTGCAACCGCAGACACGTTCGCACCATTTCCGACCTTCAATTCTACCTCGTTCCTTACGAGTTCCTTCCTATCCATGAGTAGCTGCACATTAGAAACTATGTGAGCACAAGATTCGGTATCAATTACCCAATCCTGGACAGAGGTGGCTAAATTTATTTCAATAACAAATATACCTTTGGCCTTTTTGGGGCGCCGACGTTCAATCACTCCGTTGTCAAGGTCTTCCTTGTACTTGGGACAATTTGGCCGGATGTGTCCTTTTTCACCGCAGTGAAAGCACTCCGTATTGGGAGTTGGAGATTTCTGAGATTTCCCCCTCGAGGCACTCACACGAGCACCTCCTACTCCCTTGCTCTTGATTGAACCACTTTTGGTAGATTTGCCATTTCCTTTACCAATCTTATGGCCCCTCCCATGGACGGCAAAGACTTGCTTGTCCCTACCCTTGCCCATGTCAACTTCAGCAGTTTTGAGAGCGTTGTGCAGCTCCTCAAGACTCACCCATTTTTCACGCACGTGGTAGTGCATCACAAAGTCCTTAAAGGACGGGGCTAGAGAGCCAAGAATCATATCTTCAGCAATGTCCTCGGGCATTGGTGAAGAGAGCTTTGCCAACTTCTCAAGGTATCCTTGCATCGTGAGAAAATGCATAGATACCGATGTTCCCTCCGCCATATGGCACCTTGTGAGTGCGATGGTGGTCTTATAGCGCTCCTTTCGGGCACTATCCATGAACATCTTAGATAAAACCTCCATGGTCTTCTTGGGTTTTGAATCCAAGTATTTCGCTTGGAGCGAGTCACCCATGGATGCTAGCATAAGACCGTGAACCTGGTTCTCTTGGTCTTCCCACTTGGCCTTAGCCTCTTTCTCTTCATCGGTTAATCTCTCATTCCACTTTGGGATTGGACCTTCCAAAATGTGAGATAGTTTCTCAAACTTTAACACGATGTTGAGTTTGAGTTGCCAACTAATGAAGTTTGAGCCATCATTCGCTAAAGGGTGTTTTTCTATCATGGATCGTACGATAGGTTGGATGTTCGATATTTTTCTACAAAATAAATCATATAGGTTTTAATGCCAATTTTATGTTTTAATACACATGCATACATATATCGAATATATAAATGTAAATGTTGCAAATTAAAATCTTGCCCATAAATACAACAATCCAAGATCCTATTAATTGTAATATAGACTAGCTAAGGGCTATCGAATACATTACAATATCAAGGTAAGAAAACATTTTCTAATCACAACCTTTTTGAATTTTAGCAATATTTAGCATCTTCAAACTCTTGTGACTCTTGTCGTTTTAATTATGAGGGAATACGACCTATCCTCGTAAGAAAAACTTTTTCCCAAAACCGAGCGAGGGCTCTAGGTAATGTTAAGAAAACTTATTTTCATTTGATACGAGATACGTTTATCTATTGTATTCACAACTAAACATACTTGGGGTTCACTAGGGTGAAACACACCTCATATATTCAATTGTGGCACAACAACAGACAACCTTTATATCTCCCACTATTCCCAAAGATAGAGGGAGCTATCTCTCGCTAAGGGCGAGCAGAATATCCCTCGATCAATGGCTGCTAGTGGATGAAATAAGAAGGAAATTTATTCTTAATTTTTGTTGGACAATTTAACATGTGATTTAGAATTTCAGGCTATCATGCATATTATTAATTTATACACATCCTAACATTCAACACATTCATCACATGCATATCAAGATAAAAACAGAAATTAAACATTCACACAATCCACATCGTGTGAGTTTATATGTTCCCTTCGATCCTCGATCCCTGATCTTCGATCCTCGATCGATGTGCTACAGCGGCGACTTCCTCTTGCACCGGAGATGTAGATTTTACAGAAAATAAACATGCTCCTCACATTCGATAAAACCGACTAGTGCAAGTCCTATGTAAAAACCTCTCATATGCAAATGCAACTATCTAAAAGACGGAAATAGAGAGAATTTTGGCTTTTACATACATAAGCCCATGTATAATAATAATTACATACATTTGTAGTGTCTGATTTGGAACATATAAACTCACAATCCTGCAAAGCAACTCAAGCATCCATGCACGCAATTGCTATAAACTACAGAATCTAATTTATCAATCATCTAGAATTCTCAACAATTCTTTGAAAAATATTTTGAAATCCATTAAAAACATTTTTCATACATCCATAGTTCACAAATTAATTATGAACCACTGTTCATCCAATTTCCAATGGAAAGATGAATCGCAGTTTTTCGGTTTTGTTGATTCTCTTACAAAATAATCGTTTATACTTAAAACGAAATTATTGCAAGTTAGACTTATGTCTAAATCATAATTCTAATAATTATATGTCATGTTTTAAACATTCAAAACATTTAAAACGAATTATTATAAAGAATTATTTCAACAAACATTTAAAGACCGAAAAACCGGTAAAACGAATTGTTTAAATCCTAGATGGTAAACTAGATTTGTTTACAGCCATAAATCATGAGAAAATTGAACCCTAAGCTCTGATACCACTGTAGGATTTCATGTTTAATTATACATATATATTTTCGAAATTTTTATGTATAATAAGGATCAATCACAATTTTCTTTGATTTATTTCATGCGTGCATCGGTTTGTTTTAACATCTAGTTTCAAAACTCTATTAAAACAAACAAGGGCTCCGAAATTCATACCTAGAAGTTCTCAAAAACTTCTTGAAGATTCGGAGACGTTGGGGATGCTTCTCGCCGTGCCGGATGCCTCCGAGTGTTCACCGAAACCCTAAACAAGGTTGGAGAGAAAGGAGCTAGCCAATCGATCTTCAAACAAGCTTAGAATCTAGCTACAAACCCCTTCCTTAGCCTCTGAGATTTCTCCTTCCAAAGACTTAGAAAACTAAGAGAATTTTCGTGGGTTTTTGTGGTGAATTAAGAGAGAAAATAATTATTGAATTGTGTGTGTCAATTAGGGAGAATAAGGACCTATTTATAGGTTCCAATCTTACTCTTAATCATGGCTATTCTTAAGCCACGGTTTTATGACAATTTCTCTCACAAATTAATTCCATAATGCATTATATGCACCCACAAAACGTTTGACCAAATTTGGAGCTAATCCAACCATCAATCAAATTAATCTCTTAATAATCAAAGGCAGAAAATCGACCGCTGTTCGGTTTACCGAGTCCCACTCGGTTAACCGAATTTGTCACGATCGTTTAACCGAGTACGTGACGGATGACCGAATCTTATGGGGAAAAATTCTCCTTAACCGATCGGACCCATTCACGTGTAAGACCGAGTGCTATTCGGTTAACCGAAAATATCGGAACTTGACATTGTTCGGTCGACCGTTTCTGGTTCGGTACACCGTACCAAAGCTCCAGGCACTTTGGTCAAGTTCGGTCAATCAATTACGATTATCCGTTCCACGTTCGGTTGACCGATCCATAGATCCTTCGGTCGACCGAACCTCAACGGATTACCGAACTTCTACCCGATTTTGCCTATTTCAAATTTTGGATTTATTTCCAACAAAATTTGAACTTAAGGGGGTTTTAGCAAATTCACAACTTATGCAATGTATTATCCTATGCAACAATAAATTATTGCACCCCATAATATATGCATCTCATATGAATTTATCATGACTCTAATTATGTTTATATACAACATAATTGATTTTACTTGTTCACCACATGTGTCATATTTTCTATGAGAAACCCGACACATCATATGAACCAAAAATCAAGCTTCTTGTTTCACGGTTTTTGCGGTGTGACCTATGGGAGGATCTAAACTAAGTTGGCAGTGATATTAAGAGCTTAATATCACAAGCTATAAGCGGTATCTAGCTACACATTATAGCTCCCAATTAGTTAGATGTCTTAATTCCACTCGAACCAAAACCCGATCCATTTAGTGATGGAGTGCACCACTTGTGTCCGTCCCTTGCCTCATGATATTAAGAATACACACAAAGTAGTATTGTGTCATCTTTGTATTAGTATTCATTTCTTGATCTCTTTAAGCTAGTTATAAATATGTGACTTAACTCAAATCACATTGTGCACATTATAACTTTGCTTTATCAAGGGGCCCACTAATATCATCACTCAATTAAGAGGGGCAATGATAATCTTTTGACTAACTATCTTCTCCAACGAAAGTTATACTTAACCAACCGATGTCTTTACACTACACTGATCGATAGTTCAAGATACTGATCTAATTAAGTATTCCTTAGGTGATTAGATATAAGTCTCATATCAAAGGACCAAAGACACAGCAAAATATTAATGACACAGAAACACATTTCTATAATATTTTACTTATTAGGTCTATTCAGTATACAAAAGTAATATTTTCCTCTTTTGCATACCCGTGTTGTCACTCACTTGTAGAGCTACAATGATCTATGACCAACACGACAATCTTAACTCGGTAATTAATGTTCCATGTTAATTACCATGATTGCGAATATCTTTTGTTTTCTGCAAACCAATATCTTTTAGAGCTCTACGGTTAAGGACCAAGAGTCTCTTCCGTAACACTTCTAAAAGACGAATAACATAAACAAGGAACAAAAGGATTTCTCATTCAATTCATAATAATTGGCATTTAAAAGTAAAACTTTTAGAACACATTCCCTTCATAATAAGGAACAAAAACTCAATGCAATTTGTACTCGGGTTTTGGTAGTTCAATCTTAAGCTATGTCACGAAACATTGATTATTTTAAGAACAGAATTTACATAGATATATAAACACCCCCCCACACCTAAATCATGTATTGTCCTCAATGTATGCAAATATAAAGCAAATGCACTTATTACCTGGGTGAGCTGCGGTGGAGTGATGGAATTTGCTCAAAGTAAACCATAGTCAGAACTGGATTGAATGACACCATATTGGTGCATGTATCCAGTTGAATTGTACCCCATGTTGCAATGAGAGTCCTGAGTCACAGGTTCCACACCCCTCACATAAATTTGTTCTCTTATTTGCTCGAGTGATGGTGGGTGTGTAGATGAATTCCTCCCCTTTTTCTTGCTTCCTTTTTGATTTTGTGATGATTTATTTAATTCAGAAATCTTATAGATACGTGATTTCATCACAACATCACTTTGATTGCATATTATTTCGGGCTCACTATCAACATGAAAGATATTAAATTCAGCTTTTAAGTTCCCAAAAGATAATTGCATGAGCCCATTTCGACAGTTTATCTGTGCTTCAGAAGTGGCTAAAAAGGGTCTGCCTAGTATTACAGGGATTTGTCGATCAGGATTTACAACAGGTGCGGTATCTAGTACGACAAAATCCATTGGGTAAATGAAGTCACCTACCTTGATTAAAACGTCCTCGACTATACCTCTTGGTTTCTTAATAGAGCAGTCAGCAAATTGAAGGGTTGTCTTAGAGGGTTTTAATGGGCCAAGGTTGAGTTTCTCGTAGACAGAGAATGGGAGTAGGTTAACACTAGCACCAAGGTCTAGAAGGGCTTTATTGATAAAAATATCTCCTATTGCACATGAAATTGTGGGACACCCAGGGTCCTTATATTTTATAGGAGACGAATTTGACAGAATAGAGCTTATGTTTGCAGTTAAGAATGCATTCTTTAGTACGTTCGTTTTTCTCTTTTTAGTGCACATATCTTTTAAGAATTTAGCATAAGCAGGTATTTGTTGAATCATGTCTAAGAGTGGAATGTTCACCTTAACTTGCTTAAATACTTCCAAGATTTTCTCCATTTGTGCACTTGAGTTCTTTTTGAGTCTATTAGGGAATGAGGCTTTAGGAACATAGACTCGCTCAGGTTCATGTTGAGCTATGGGTTCAGGTTGAGTAGGTGGGTTGGGCGTTTCAGAATGGACATCAGGTTCAATGGTTAAGTCATATGTGGTTGCTTGATGACTAGATTGATTAGAAGTTCTAGGATTTACCACATTATTATCAATTTGTCTTCCGGACCGTAATGATACTACTGCATTTATTTGTTGGAACGGTCCTTCCTCATTAACCATTTGAACCGGTCTGAGGTTATTATTTCCTGAAGGTGGTTGATAGGACTGATATTGAATATTAGATCTTGGGTTCACTTCAGGTTGACTTGGAAATTGACCCTTTTCTCTTTCACCTACTCTTTGTGCTAGTTGGCTGACTTGTGTTTCTAGCCTGTGAAAGGATTGGTTGATTGTTTGTATAAAGTCTTTCATCAAATTTTCCAGGCTTGTATTATTTTGGTTATACGGGTTTGGTTGTTGTCTAGGAGGTTGACCTTGTTGCCTTGATGAGAAATTGAAATTATTACGTCAACCCGAGTTATAGGTTGATGCGTATGAGTCATTTCTAACATGGTTATACATGGCATTAACTTGTTCCCAGTCCGCGCAATCCTCCATTAAATGACCAGTCTGACCACATCTAGAGCAAGGGATAGACGAGGCTTGATTCATTCGGGGTCGGGTTTGTAGCTCTAGACTTTCCATTCTGCGCATAAGGGTAGCTAATTTTGCTTCAGCCGCTATGTTAGCATCTACAGCTAAGACACCAGGTTTGGGTTGACTTGCTATTCTAGATCCAATACTTGTGTCAAGTGGTGCTCTAGCATTGTCCCATTGCATACTGTTTTCAGCTAAATCCTCAAGAAAAGTCCAGACATCATTTTCATTTTTCGACATGAAGTTCCCTTGGCTTACGGATTCTACCATAACCCTAGATGTGGGTGTCAATCCCTCATAAATAATTTGGCATAATTGTCATCTTGGAATTCTGTGATGAGGGCATTGGGTCAGTACACTTTTAAATCTTTCTAGATAGGAATAGAACGGCTCGCTCTCAGACTGAACGAAAGCAACAATTTCATTCGTAATCCTCATAGTCTTATGGTTGGGGAAATATTTTTGTAAGAAAACTTGAACAAACTCAGCCCAACTCCTAATAGATCTTTCGGCTAGACTATAAAGCTATTTCTTAGCGTCGTCCTTCAGTGCTAGAGGCATGAATTTCAGACGCACTGCCTCCTCAGGGATATGCTGGTATTGCATAAGAGAGTAGATTTCCTCAAATTCTCTAAGAAAGAGATAAGGGTCTTCCTTAGAGGTGAACTTAGGCAACATACTCGGGTATTGTGCCTTTAGTTCGAAGTCGCGACCCAGTATGGTGGGCATAACGATACACGATGGCTGAGCAGCCATCGCTGGGTAGCATCGATCCCTCAGAGTTATGGGCGGGTTCACAACATTCTCACCCATTGGATCCGGGTGAGGTGGTGCAGCAGATGGATTGGGGCTAAGTTCCAGACTAGAATCTAGATGAACTCGTGAGAGTCGATTACTCAAGTCCCGAATCCAAATCTGAGTGCACCGGGTTGAATCAATTTTTGAATTCAAATTCGAAATTTAAATTCCAAATTTAATTTCAAGAATTAATTACAAAAAAAAAATGTTTTTTTTTAAATATTTTTTCTGTTTTTTTTTCCAAAAGGGAAACAAACAATAGAATGGGGAAAGATGAGAAATGAATTCTAATCTAGAGAATTGAGGTGAGAAGAGAAAGAAGACTCAGATGAGAAGGGAAACTTAACTCTAAAGATAGAAAAGAGGGTCGGTCAGAAATTTCCTATGAAAGCACGGTGCAAACAATCCTAGACCTAGTGTCGCTTAAATCTAGACGACTCCTAACTGGTTGAGTCGAATTGATTTGCTTGATTCACCTCCCTCACTAATCAAACCAACTTGGCCAGGCCGTGTATAGCTAGTGGGGGCGCTTCCGACAGAGTCGGTGCCAATTAGACAACCACTTCTCTTGGAAGACTTACGTCAACACAAAAACACTTTCTAGACACCAAATTAAATTCGATCAGCTTCAGGTCATAGCAAGTCAAATCAATCTTCTCCTTAATTGAGTCTGAATCCTTAGGGGCCAATGTCTAATTTATTTTAATTTAAGGCTTGGGTGACACTTTAGGGTTGTGATTTGTGGGCCACGGAAGGGTGATGAAATCTCCACCGTATCTTTGCCTACGGAGTTGCCCTTAATATAGTTTAACTTAAATCTAGCAAAGATAGTCAAACAATGGTCTTTAGAGGGGGGCAATTGCAAGGTTGTATGCAAACTAAATTACATGCTTAAATGCATTCAATAAAAAACCGCGATACGTACCTTGCCTCCAGCACTCTTCAACAAGAATTGATTTGCAAGAACTTAGCAAGAATAATGCGAACAAAACATTAAATGATGCATGCACTAAGGCCTTTCTAGTTTTGCCAATTTTAGGTCAGAATTGAATTATTGCCACTAATGGAATTTAAGCTTAACACGTGCAGTTCTACAAAAGGAAATTTTCTGAAACTAGAAATTATGAGGAAAAAGGCAACAAAGGTTACCTATGCAATGCTCAGTCGGGTTCACCGCCCGCTCTCGAAATTTCAGTAGCTCTACGCGTCCACCCAGAGATGACTCGCGTCCCAGAAAAATTTGAAGCCCAGAAGCTTCAAATGTGCGGCGATTCCGCCGCAGGTTCTTCTTGGTATGCGGCGATTCCGCCGCCCTTGTTGCTCAGACTGCGTTCAGATTTCACCGTGCGCTCTAGTTTCTCCTGAAACACAAATCCAAATACTTAGATCGCGCACAAGATAAACAGAATAGAATCGAAATCAACAAAAAACAAAATCTGCGTCGCCTCCCTGGCAACGGCGCCAAAAACTTGATGTGGATTAAATTTATACCGCAAGTGCACGACGTCAATGAAGACGTGGCAAGTACGGGTCGAACACAAGGAGGGAGAGATTTGTTATTTGTGTGATTTTCGATTAGGGGAAAGAAGGAGAGAAGAATAAGTTTGGTTTTGAGATTTTTGGGTTTTAATTTTCTAAAGATGAAACATGAACAAATAAAACTAAACAAGAACAAAGATAGTGAATTCCGTTGGGTGGAGGTTTAGATATAGGGTTTAGATTAGAGAATTCAGAAACTTATAATAAATCATATTAGTTATAAAGCATTACATGATAAATGATTTAACACAAACTCAAGTAATCAAAATATACTAACACGAAATTAAAATAATAACTTTTATTCTTCTTCTCTTCACCCTAAATCCGTCACCTCCACCCTTTGGAAAGAGTTAGAAACTCATGGATGGAGGGAATGAGAAGGGGTCCTAGAGAAACTACAAAAGAAAACTAAAAACAAGAAATAAAAGAACAGAATTTTATTACTAAAGAGAAGAACAAAAACTAAAACTAAAATTAAGAACATAAACTAAGAACATCCTCTACACAACGTTTCAAGGCTATTTATAGCCGATACAAGGGACTTAGGCATGAAATAGGAAAGTACAAGCGTCAACACGCAACCGGTAAAAATTTTAGAGCATGAATCTAATTTTGTGCGGCGGATTCGCCGCATTTTGTACATGAGATGCGGCAGATTCGCCACCTTTTTAGCTCCGATTTAATCCGGATTTTTCCTGTATGTTTATGGTATGATTTCAATATCCTTTGCATGTCTGGATTGATTCTTTCCTTTCTTTTGAGCTCCGACTTTATTTCTTTATATATTTGGAGATACACATTGATTTTTCTTTAGATTTTCTCCATAATAATAAAATCTACTCGTAATTTGCAATTAGGTCCTTGGCTTTTTGCAATTAAGTCCTTGTCTACTTTTGTGCTTAAGTCCTTGTCCTTTTTGTAATTAGGTCTTGAATGCTTTTATGCTTGGATGCATTTCCATTTGAAACCTGATAATCTTGAACTTGGTATTTATGACAGGAATGAGTCTCTTGCACGCATTTATGCTCGGGATATGGGTAATTTGCATTCAGGTCCATGTATTCTGTAAATAAGACTAAACACATACCTTAGTAGCATTTATTGATATAAAATTAATCTAAATGAAAGACATATGATGCAATGTATGCAATGCATCAGGTGGGCATAACAATGCACGATGGTTGAACAGTCATCGTTGGGTAGCATCGATCCCTCAGAGTTATGGGCGGGTTCACAACATTCTCACCCATTGGATCCGGGTGAGGTGGTGCAACAGGTGGATTGGGGCTAAACTCCAGACTGGAATCTTGATGAACTCGTGAGAGTCGATTACTCAAGTCCCGAACCCAAATCTGAGTGCACCGGTTTGAATCAATTTTTGAATTCAAATTCGAAATTTAAATTCCCAATTCAAATTCAAGAATCAATTGATAATTTTTTTTTCAAAAATGGAAACAAACAATAGAATGGGGAAATATGAGAAAGGAATCCTAATCTAGAGAATTGATGTGAGAAGAGAAAGAAGACTCAGATGAGGATGGAAACTTAACTCTAAAGATAGAAAAGAGGGTTGGTCAGAAGTTTCCTAAACAAGCACGGTTCAAACAATACTAAACCTAGTGTCGCTTAAATCTAGAGGACTCCTAACTGGTTGAGTCGAATTGATTCGCTTGATTCACCTCCCTCACTAATCAAACCAAATTGGTCAGGCAGTGTATAGCTAGTGGGGGCGCTTCCGACAGAGTCGGTGCCAATTAGACAACCACTTTGCTTGGAAGACTTACGTCAACACAAAAACACTTTCTAGACACCAAATTAAATTCAATCAGCTTCAAGTCATAGCAAGTCAAACCAATCTTCTCCTTAATTGAGTCCGAGTCCTTAGGGGTCAATGTCTAATTGATTTTAAATTTTAAGGCTTGGGTGACACTTTAGGATTGTGATTTGTGGGCCACGGAAGGGTGATGAAATCCCCACCGTATCTTTTCCTACGGAGTTGCCCTTAAGATAGTTTAACTTAAATCTAGCAAAGATAGTCAAACATTGGTCTTTAAATGGGGGGCAATTGCAAGGTTGTATGCAACTAAATTATATGCTTAAATGCAATCGATAAAACTCGTGCACGTACCTTGACTCCAGCACTCTTCAACAGAAATTAATTTGCAAGAATTTAGCAATAATAATGCATACAAAACATTAAATGATGCATGCACTAAGTCCTTCTAATTTTGCCAATTTTTAGGTCAGAGTTGAATTATTGCCAATTATGGATTTTTGCCCTTACACGTGCAGTTATACGAAAGGGAACTTTTCGAAAATTAAGATTTTACGAGAAAGGCAAGAAAAGTTACCTCCGCAATGCTCAGACGGGTTCGCCGCCCGCTCTCAAAACTTCCCAGATGCTCTACGCGTCCACCCAGAGATGGAGACGACCCCAAAAAAAATTGAAGCCTAGATGCTTCAGATGTGCGGTGGATCCGCCGCAGGTTGTACTTGAGATGCGGCGATTTCGCCGCCCTTATAGCTCCAAATGTGCCCGGATTTCGCCGCGCACTCTGTTGTCTCCTGAAACGCAAATCCAAATAGTTAGATCGCGCACACGATAAACAGAAAAAATCAAAATCACTAAAATAAACAAAAATCTTTGTCGCCTCCCCGGCAACGGCGCCAAAAACTTGATGAGAATTAAATTTATACCGCAAGTGCACGACGTCAATGAAGACGTGACAAGTACGGGTCGAACACAAGGAGGGAGATATATTGTTATTTGTGTGATTTTCGATTAAGGAAAGAAAAAGAGAGAAATAAGTTTGGTTTGAGATTTTTGGTTTTTAATTAATTTCTAAAGCAAGAACAACAAAAACAAATTAAAAATAAAGTAAAGATGGATGAGAGTCCAGTGGGTGGAGGTTTAGATATCAGGTTTAGATTAGAGAATTCTGAAACTTATAATAAATCATATTAGTTATAAAGCATTACATGATAAATGACTCAACATAAACTCAAGTAATCAAAATATACTAACACGAAATTAAAATAATAACTTTATTCTTCTTCTCATCACCCTAAATCTGTCACCCCCACCCTTTGGAGAGAGTTAGAAACTCATTGATGGAGGGAAGGAGAAGGGGTCCTAGAGAAACTATAAAAGAAAACTAAAAACAAGAATTAAAAGAACAGAATTTTATTACTAAAATTTGGAACAAAAACTAAGACCCTTTACAACATCGTTTCGGGGCTATTTATAGCCGATACAAGGGATCCCAATATATAAACGGAAAGTACACGCGTCAATACAGCGTTGGTAAAAATTTGAGCACACGGATCAACTTTTGTGCGGCGGAATCGCCACCTTTTTGGCTCAGAATCGACCCAGATTTTTCCTGTGTGTTTATGGTATGTTTTAGCTGTCATTTGCGCATCCGGATTAATTATTGCATATCTTTGGAGATCCGAGTTAATTTCTTCATATATTTGGAGATCCAAATTGATTTTTCTCTAGAACTTCTCCAAAATAATCTTTTGGTACTCGTAATTTGCAGTCGAGTCCTCGGCTTTTGCAATTAAGTCCCTGACTACTTTTGTGCTTAAGTCCCTGGCCTTTTTGTAATTAGGTATTTGAATGCTTTTATGCTTGGATGAACTTCCATTTGAATCCTGATAATATTGACTTGGTATTTTTGATAGAAATGAGTCTCTTGCACGCATTTATGCTCGGGATATGGGTAATTTACATTCAGGTCCTTGTATTATGTAAATAAGACTAAACACATACCTTAGTAGCATTTATTGATATAAAATTAATCTAAATGAAAGACATATGATGCAATGTATGCAATGCATCAGCGGGAAGTGCCACAAGACTGCCACTAAATTCTTTTGCCTTTTCGGGCACCAACAATTTCAGTTTCTACTTCATGTCCCCCCTGCACGGTTACCCAAAGAGATTTTCCGCACACAGAATATGAATCGGCATTCTCATTCTCTTTCCAATACAACATGCAACAATTCTTGCACATATGTGTATTTTTGTAATGAAGCCTCAAGTTGGCAACCAACTTCTTTGTCTCATATGTATCTTTCGGCAAACAAGTTCCCTCTAGAAGTAATTCCGCTTGGTACGCTAACAACTTATCAAGTGAAGTGTTCAACCATCCACTACTATAGTATAGGGATACACTGACGGTACCTATCCGTTAGTGGATGTCATCAACCGTCGGTTTAGCCGAACACCAAAGAATATTCGTTCGCCGGATTTACATACCTTGGTGTTGTTCAACTCTGACGGATGTACCAACGGAAAAAAGTTGTCGATGTTAAATTTGGCGTGAAATTTCCCACCATTTTTTTGCCATCTTTCGTTGCATCGAACAACACTGATGGATGTTCCGTTGGAGTTTAACACCTACAGATTTATCTGTCGGTGGATATTACATCGATTGATATATACTCCGATGGTTGTACAACGACACCGATGACTATATGTCGTCGGTGTTAAATAGAGGTATTGTACACTGACGGATATGTACCCTTGGTGTACGTCTACCAAGTGACGTCAGTACAGTCTCTGATGGTTATCGTCCATCGGTGTATACCTACCACCAAGAAATGACATAACCTACACCGACTAATATATTCTGTAGGTGAAGGTCCTATCCAGAACCCAAAAGAGCTATTTGCTCTTTTCGGGTTCCAATTTTCCTTGGTCAAACAAAACAATTGTCACAATTAATTCCTCATTCACCAAACATTCATACATCACAATTAATTCATCATTCACAAAACATTCATACATCTCAACTCAAACATTTAAAACCAACATATTAGATATATATTGATTCATCTCAAAACAATTCAAAAGTAAAAATAGAAAAAAGGATAATTTCATGACGAAGGACAATTTTGTCGATTCTGGTTCGCATCCGGGATATAACGATTGATCTACGTCCTTCATGTAGTTGAGAAACTTTTGAGCTATTGTGTGATCCACAGTCTCAATGAATCGGTTGTGGTATTACTACCTTTGATCATGCTTTTTTGACTCAATGTCTGTTTGTTGTATTGCCATTGTCATGACTAGTACTTGTGTGTTCGAACATCTAATATTTTTACCGCGAAAAGCTCACTACTCGTAATTACAAGCAAAGTCATTTACGATGACATCGTCAATGACGTCGTCTCTCATCGCACACTTGGTGTTACAATATTTCTTGCATGGGAAAAAGATCTTCTTATCATGAATGTATAGGTTTTGAGGATTAAATGCAAAGTTTGGGAATGAGTTCAACTTCTCAGAATGACTAATTCTCTTGTCATATATCCAACTTTTGTCTGAGACCATAATTCTATTGATTTAAGACAAAAAAACATGTTAAACTTAAAATATCGTGTTATTAATAACAATTGAGATTATAATTTTATAGAAATTTTGACAGAACCTCCCCTACAAATTTGCTATGAAAAAATATATTCAAATCCCTTGGTTGACAAGAATAATTTCACATTTACAATGTCCATTTCATTTCACATTCATATACATCCTAAATAAACATTATAAACATCAAACCTACATCCTACATAACTCGTAATTATAACCTACATCGTTATGTTGGGTTTAGGGCTTTAGGTGGTGGGGGTGGTCGAAGGTGTTTTAATCAGATTTCCGGTCAAGATAATCTCGATTATCGCAACTTCTCCATTTTCTCACACCACCTAAACCATACATAACTAGTCAATTCAACTCAATCAAACCAGCACATCAAACTCAATCCAACTACCACTTCCAACTGAATCTAACTAGCACATCCAAGTCAATCGAACTAACACATCCAAGTCAATCGAATTAACACATCCAACTCAATCCAATTCAACTACATCTAACATAATCAATTAACCAACCAACACAAACCAACTAACGAATTGAAGTCAATCTAATTAACCAATCCAATAAAATCCAACTAACCAATCTAACACAATTCAGCTAACAAATCCAACTAACTGAAATCCAACACAATACAACTAACGAATCGAAGTCAAACCAATTAACCAATCCAATAGAATTCAACTAATCAATCTAACACAATCCAACTAACATATATGACTAACCAAAATCCAATACAATCCAACTAACGAATCAAAGTCAATCCAATCAAATGCAACTAATCAATCTAACACAATCCAGCTAATAAATCCAACTAACCAAATCCAATTTTGGTTAATCTAACTAATCCACTACAAACCATCAAAAGCACATCAAAACTTAAAACTCCCCCAAACCTTAAACACATTTAAATTTAATAGAAAGTTGTTTAAAATTTCAACAGAACCTCCCCTATCTTTTCAATAATGAATTTTTTTTGAAGTCTTGTATTGACAAGAAAAAACACTCACTTTTCGACATCCATCATATTTCACATTCATCTCACCAATCTATCTTCAAATAAAGACCTAGTTCTTCAATTCAATGCAACACAAACTCACAAACAAATTCAATATCTCTAAGAAAACTATTTATACATATAATTAATCACACTAGAACTAATTAATCTAATTAATCACACTAGAACTAATTAATCTAATTAATCTTACAAATTTAACTAATTAATCAAAATAATCATTCAAAATGTAATTAAAACACAAACAAAATCATAAATTTTATTCTAAAAAATTGCTTAAGTAGGGGAATTGGTGGTGGTTGTGCGATCAAGTTTATGGTTTAAGGATTGGGTGGTGGTGGGTAGAGACGGGGGTGTGAGGGTCGTGGTGGTGGCTGTGGGTGGAGAAGGAGGTGTTGGAGGTTGCTGGGACAACGGTTGAATGAAGTGGCTGGGGACCGGGGGAGGGGGAGGGGGAGGGTTGGGATCGGGAGTGGAGGAGGATAAGCTCACCACTGTCGCGCGTGACGCGGAGGAGGAGATCGCAGTGAGTCGAAGAGGAGGACGGGGCGAGGAGGAGGCAGCGAGCGAGAATGGCGTCGATTAGGGTTTGAGATTGTTTAGGAGAAGGAAAGTGAAATGGAACTTGAATCAGGCTCCAGATAAAAAGATTCACCAACGGAAGTTATCCGCTGGTTGTTCTTTCAGTATTCGTCGGTGTAGCGAAACGTATTTAGTTTATAACGGTCGTTTTTCGAAATAATCTCCTACAGAAGTTATCCGTCAGTGTATCTTAAAAAAATCGATTAGTGTAGGGTAACACAACCATCAGTGATTTTTTTTTGCGCGAAAAAATTAATTTTACCGTAGAATTTTTTTATTTGAAACATGCACCGACGATACATATCCATCCGTGTAAGTTTCTGGTCCAACAAATACTACAAAAATATTAAACGACAGACTCGTTATGTCGATGTTAGTGTGAACATCTGTCGGTGTAGTTTTTCACCGACGGAAAACACTATCCATCGATGTATAATTAATTTCACGATGGTTGTTTCACCGACGGATATATATCTGTCGGTGAAGTTTGTTTTTCTAGTAGTGTTGTTATAGTTTTACATAGTCTAATTCATAGAGATACAAAATCTAAAGAATCAACCAACTAACCCACTAAACATGCTCTTAGCGGGTAGTTGTTATTTTTTTTGCCCCGTCCCACCCCATTTACCCACTAAACTTAAGCGGCGGTGGGTAACAATGGGACAAAAACCCACCGCACCCAATTTACACCCTTAGATTATAGGGACCCAAGAACTTATAAGCCAGGAGAATGACCACAAATCTATCAATGTGAGACTATTATTTGTCGTGTTTACGCGTGGACAACATAATATGAGTGGATGTGTTAAGCTAGTCATTGGATCTTTTTAGCTCTGATACCATGTTGAAGTGTCGGTATTCAACTCGAAACCAAATTGATGATAAGTGGAAGGATTCAAAAAGTTAACTCTCAGGAGAATGCCTACAAAAATATACCAATACGAGATTATTCTCTAACAAGAATTATCACTATCGGAATATTCTGACATTTGTATTATGTCCTTCGTTACATAAATTCCATTAGTAGAACTCGTACCACATTTGCAACAAATTTTTTTTCCAACAAATATAAACATGATTTACAAAAACCTAGCATTGGTAACAGTCACGGGTTATAAAACACTGGTAGTGACGTAAAGCATTTGTAATTTATTCTAGCATTTGTAAAAACAAAATTCCGATTGAAACTTTGAAGTTGTAGGAAGATCAAGCATTTGATACATTATGTCACCTTCTAACGGTAGTAATTAACGGGACGTAGATAGAAAAGGGTAAAAAGAAGCACACCGAAAGAGACATACATGATGAACCCACTTTGTAATTTACTCTAGTATTTTTATTGAGACAAATTATTTTAATATTAATTCTAGCGCATAAGGTAATGCGTGTTACTGATTTAATTAAAAAACAAATTTTTGATGCAAAAACACATTGATCGGTAGAGAACGACGCCTTTTTGTTTCAGAAGTCTCATTCTATTAGCATTCAACACGTAATTACTTTTATTTTTATTTAAATTATAGTGATGTCCCTCACGTTCGCATTTACACGATAAAAATAACTTAGCCCGTTAACAAAACTTAAAGATAAAGCATAAGTCTTGCTTGTCCTCGCCTTCTACGTATTTCTACATATTTGTTTGGGTGCCACCAAAAAATAACTAAATTGGCTTTATGTCACATGATTTTGACTATTTGATAGAAAAATCAAACTATTTATCTTAATGTCATAGGAAAACAAAATATTTACCTTTATATCATTCCGTTGGTAAACTGTTAACTTTTCCGTTAACGTCAGTTAAGTATATTAATATTTAATAGAAGTTTTGCAGAATCATCCTAAATAAATCAAAAATTTATAAAATTCATTATATGTGTTGTAAAATTACAAAAAATTACTCAAAAAATTTATTTATACTCTCTCATCTCTATCCTTCAACTTTCATTTCTTCTTTGTCTCTCATTAAACTTAATGACTCGATTACTAAATTAAAAAAATTCGATAATTTTTTTAATTTTAAAAATACAAAATAATTAATTATTTTTTATTAAAAAATTCATTTTTCTAATAATGTTTTTTATATAAAATGTGTTTTTCCAAAAATATTTATTTTTTGTATAAAAATTCTTTTATCAATTATCAGATTCTTGCACTAAAATATTAAAAATCATGAATCTGAAATAAAAAATAAATAAAAATAAATAATATTTAGAAATTTTTTATATCGAATTTCATTAGTTTAGTGATCGAGTCATTAAGTTTAGTGAGAGAAAAGAAGAATGAAAGTTGAAAGATAGAGATGAGAGAATGTATAGATAAATTTTTTGAATAATGTTTTGTAAATTTTACAACACATATAATGAATTTTATGAATTATTTGTTTATTCAGGTGATTCTGCAAAATTTTCATTAAATATTAATATACTTAACGGACGTTAACGGACAAGTTATCGACAGAATGACATAAAAGTAAATATTTTATTTTCCTATGACATTAAGATAAATAGTTTGATTTTTCTATGACATTATGCCAAACAGTCAAAATCAGGTGACATAAAATTAATTTAGTTGTTTCTTGGTAACCCCCAAGCAAATAACCCAAAATATATAGGTTTACTTCGACGTCTCCGGACATTTTTTTTGTTATTATAAATGATGAGATAATGCAGAGGGAAGTTGCGGCTTAACATCTATTGCAGAATTAATATTTTAATTATTAGCCCACGGAAACATCTTCTCAAATCACTCGAAGATGACATTTACTTAATTATACCCATAGGTATAATATGAATAATTGCTGGTCAGTGAAAACTTGTATGTCGTGGCCTAACAAATTGCTCATTAGAAATACACTGCAAATAGGTAAAACAAATAAGCGTGGTGTCCTAATTAATTAGGATTAATTACCATTGTCTCTTGAACTATAAGTCCAATCCACTAAACCTTCAAGAACTTTTCATCAATAATGTGTTATTTTCAACATATTTATGAATTTTTTTTGTAATATTTTGTCTATAATATTTTCCATCAAACCTTCAGGTTTGTAATATTTTGTCGGTCTCTCCATCAACAATGTGTTATTTTTTAACAAATTTATGGGTTTCTTTTTGGGTTTTGTGTTCAAAAATTACCCCTGATTATTAAGTTTCTGTTACTAGTTTAAAGTTGGAGTCATAGCTTAAGTGAAAATATGTTATTAACCGATCAGTATCACAATAACTTACAGGTTTACAACCCTCAAGCTTAGACTTGAATACATGGAACTCTTGAGTAGTGCATTAGTTTAGTCGAACTCAACCAACCCAAGATCAGATGTGCGTTTGAAATGGTAGGCATCACTTATCATCATAAGATAAAAGAATGAGAAATTAATTCAATGTCACAAAACCTCCTCCACTTCAACGATAAAGGTGTTGAAAAATCAACTTCATGTTTAAGACATACACATTCTTAAAACTTATTTAGTAATCATAAGTCTAATCTTAAATTAAGATTTTTTTACCATTTTACCCCTCCTGACATCTCTAACTAAAACTAAAATTTATACCCAAATCTAACCTCATTCGTCTCAACCCAAACCTTCCCAAATCTAACATTTTCCAATCGACCGGAACATATTTTTCGATCGACCGATGCGTCTGGATCGAGTTAGTTGGAGTATGGATCAAGTTAGTGGTAGTGTTGAACGAGTTAGTTGAAGTCTGGATCGAGTTACTTGAAGTGATGAGCGAGTTAGTCCGAGTCTGAATCGAGTTAGTTGGCGTCTAGATCGAGTTAGTTCGAGTTTGGATCGAGTTAGTTGGAGTGTTGAACAAGTTAGTCCGAGTCTGGATCGAGTTAGTTGAAGTATTAAAGTGTTAGTTGGAGTGTGGATCGAGTTAGTTTGAGTTTGGATCCAGTTAGTTGGAGTGTTGAACGAGTTAGTCCGAGTCTGGATCGAGTTAGTTTGAGTGTTCAACAAGTTAGTCTAAGTCTGGATCGAGTTAGTTGGAGTGTCGATCGAGTTAGTTCGAGTCTAGATCGAGTTAGTTTGAGTGTGGATCGAGTTAGTTGGAGTGTTGGACGAGTTAGTTCGAGGGGAGTCTCACCAGTCGAACAAAATACATTTTTCGGTCGAACAGAGATCCAGAATTTTTTCTTTGCTTTGTGATAATGCCAATATCAAGTCAGCTCGTTTGTTTTTATTTATATTTTATATTGTTACAGGCCTCTTGAATCTTCTTTTCCCCTATTTATATATATATATTTGTTGTTTTTTGTATAACCAAATAAACTATTTACTATGAATAGGAATTCTCTTGTTGACATCCTATGAATCAATTGGAACTTCAGATTCATATTATAACTAAACCACGCTGATTGAAGACAGTTCAAAATTAAACGGAAAAGTTCTCTAAGTAAGAACCATTCGATCATTTCTTAGTCAATTTTACGGTCGAACGGAACACATTTTCCGGTCGACCGATGTGTCTGGATCAAGTTAGTTGGTGTCAGGATTGAGTTAATTGTAGTGTTGAACGAGTTAGTCTGAATCTAGATCGAGTTAGTTGAAGTGTTGAGCAAATTAAATTGAGTCTGGATCAAGTTAGTTGTAGTGTGGATCAAGTGAGTTCGTGTTAGTTGGAGTTTAGAACGAGTTAGTCCGAGTCTGGATCGAGTTAGTTAAAGTGTTGAGCGAGTTAGTTCGAGTCTGGATCGAGTTAGTTGGAGTGTTGATAGAGGTAGTTCGAGTGTAGATCGAGTTAGTTGGAGTGTTGAACGAGTTAGTCTGAGTCTGGATCAAGTTAGTTAGACTGTTGAACTTGTTAGTCCGACTCTGGATCGTGTAAGTTGGAGTGTTGAGCGAGGTAGTCTGAGTCTGGATCGAGTTAGTTGGAGTGTGAATCGAGTTAGTTCGAGTCTGGATCCAGTTAGTTGGAGTGTTGAACGAGTTAGTTTGAGTCTGGATCGAGTTAGTTGGAGCGTTGAACGAGTTAGTCCGAGTCTGGATCGAGTTAGCTGGAGTGTGGATCGAGTTAGTTCGAGTCTAAATCTAGTTAGTTGTAGTGTTGAACGAGTTAGTTGGAGTGCTAAACGAGTTAGTCCGAGTCTGGATCGCATTATTTGGAGTGTGGATCGAGTTAGTTCAAGTCTAGATCGAGTTTGTTGGAGTGTGGATCGACTTAGTTGGATGTTGAACGAGTTGGTTCAAGAGGAGTCTTACCGGCTGAACAAAATACATTTTTCGGTCGAACGGAACACATTTTCCGGTCAACCAATGCGTCTGGACCGATTTAATTGGAGTCTAGATCGAGTTAGTTGTAGTGTTAAACGAGTTAGTCCGAGTCTGGATTGAGTTACTTGAAGTGTTGAGCGAGGTAGTCCGAGTCTGGATCAAGTTAGTTGGAGTATTAAACGAGTTAGTTGGACTGTTGAACGAGTTAGTCCGAGTATGGATAAAGTTAGTTGGAGTGTAGATCAAGTTAGTTCGAGTCTAGATTGAGTTAGCTGGAGTGTGGATCGAGTTAGTTCGAGTCAGGATATAGTTAGTTGTAAGGTCGAACGAGTTAGTTCGAGTCTAGATCGAGTTAATTGTAGTGTGGAACGAGTTAGTCCGAGTCTGGATCGAGTTGGTTAGATGGGAGTCTCACTGGTCGAGCGGAACACATTTTTCGGTCGAGCAGAAGAAATTGCTCAATCAACCAATGCATCTGGATCGAGTTAGTTGGAGTTTGGATCGAGTTAGTTGTAGTATTGAACGAGTTAGTCTGAGTCTGGATCAAGTTAGTTGAAGTGTGGAGCGAGTTAGTTTGAGTCTCGATAGAGATAGTTGGAGTGTTGATCGAGTTAGTTCGAGTCTAGATCGAGTTTGTTCGAGTTTAGATCGAGTTAGTTGGAGTGTTGAATGAGTTAGTTGGAGTGTTGAAGGAGTTAGTCCGAGTCTGGATAGAGTTAGTTGAAGTGTTGAGCGAGTTAGTTGGAGTCTGGATCGAGTTAGTTTGAGTGTTGATCGAGTTAGTTGGAGTGTGGATCGAGTTAGTTCGAGGTTGGATCGAGTTAGTTGGAGTGTTGAATGAGTTAGTTCGAGTCTGGAGTGAGTTAGTTGCAGTGTTGAGCGAGTTAGTCTGAGTCTAGATCGAGTTAGTTGGAGTGTGGATTGAGTTAGTCCGAGTCTGACTCGAGTTAGTTTGAGTGTTAAACGAGTTAGTCCGAGTCTGGATCAAGTTAGTTGGAGTGTGGATTGAGTTTGTTCAAGTCTAGATCGAGTTAGTTGGAGTGTGGATCCATCTAGTTGGAGTGTTAGATGAGTTGGTTCGAGGGGTGTCTCACTGATCGAACAAAACACATTTTCGGCCAAACGGAACACATTTTCCGGTCGACCGATGCCTCTGGATCGATTTAATTGGAGTCTGGATCGAGTTAGTTGTAGTGTTGAACGAGTTAGTCCGAGTGTGGATCTTGTTAGTTGAAGTGTTGAGTGAGGTAGTTCGAGTCTGAATCTAGTTAGTTGGAGTGTGAATCGAGTTAGTTCGACTCTGGATCAAGTTAGTTGGAGTATTGAACGAGTTAGTTGGAGAGTCAAATGAGTTAGTTGGAGTCTGGATCGAGTTAGTTCGAGTGTAGATCGAGTTAGTTCGAGTCTGGATCTAGTTAGTTGTAGTGTTGAACGAGTTAGTCCGAGTGTGGATCTTGTTAGTTGAAGTGTTGAGTGAGGTAGTTCGAGTCTGAATCTAGTTAGTTGGAGTGTGAATCGAGTTAGTTCGACTCTGGATCAAGTTAGTTGGAGTATTGAACGAGTTAGTTGGAGAGTCAAATGAGTTAGTTGGAGTCTGGATCGAGTTAGTTTGAGTGTAGATCGAGTTAGTTCGAGTCTGGATCGAGTTGGTTAGAGGGAAGTCTCATCAGTCGAACATAACACATTTACGGTCGAACGGAACACATTGTTCGGTCGACCAATGCATCTGGACAGAGTTAGTTGGAGTCTGGATTGAGTTAGTTGTAGTATTGAACGAGTTAGTCCGAGTCTCGATCCAGTTAGTTGAAGTATTGAGCGAGTTAGTCCGAGTTTGGATCGAGTTAGTTGGAGTGTAGATCAAGTTAGTTCGAGTCTAAATCGAGTTAGTTGGAGTGTTGAACGAGTTAGTCCGAGTCTGGATCGAATTAGTTGAAGTGTTGAGTGAGTTAGTTTGAGTCTGGATCGAGTTAGTTGGAGTGTGGATCGAGTTAGTTCGATTGTTGAATGAGTTAGTTGAAGTGGACGAGTTAGTTCGAAGAGAGTCTCACCGTCGAACGGAACACATTTTTTGGTCGACCGATGCGTCCGGATCTGAGTTAGTTGACATTCCTGTAATTAGTTGAAAAAATAGAGGGCAACTTTGGAAAAAAAGTGGTGATGACTTAAACATAAATTTGACTTTTCAACTCCTTTATCATTGAAGTGGAGAGATTTTTGTGACTTGGAATTAATTTACAAATAACCCCTAATATCTATTTGGTTGTTAAATGAATTTACATTTTTGGTTGATGGGTTAGAAATGGAAAGTTAGAAGCTTGTGACTTGTGAGAGTACCCCCGATGAAGTGCACACGAGCAATAAGCATGACAAATGCCCCTAGAAAGTCGTAATTAACTTGGTTAGTTCGTTAAAAATAATAATTAAAAGGGGAAAAAATTTCAAAATAATCAAAAAATAGAAATAAAAAATTGGAAGAATATGCACTTTGAAAACTTAATTGGCAAAGTATGCACATTGAAAACGGCACCACAGGTGCCGTTTTCATTAACTAAAAACGGCATCACTGATGCCGTTTTTACACTTGTAAAAACGGCATCCGTGATGCCGTTTTTACCTGGGAATTTTTTTCTCGGTTTCGAGCTGTTGTTTTTAGCTAAGTTATGTTGAACAAGCAACGGGTCGGTCGGGGGTCTCGCTCAGTGTTTTTTGGATCTTTAAATTGTTTGATATAGATTTTTTTAATTCAAAACATACTTGCATAAAACTCATTGCAAAAAAAATGATCTACAACCCCACCACAATCAATATGTTTTCGATTAAAAAATTTCCAGATCAAACAATTTAAAGATCCAAAAGTATGTAATAAGACTTACCAAGAACTATACGTCCATATGTTCCTCCATCTCTAGAACAAAAAAGGACCTACATATGCGGGCATCATGAGTCACAAGTATGTTTTGGATTAAAAAAAATCTATATCACCGGCGAGGTGGAACGCCGCTCGCTCACCGGAGAGCGAGACCCCCGACCGACCTGTTGCTTGTTCAACATAACTTAGCTAAAAACAACAGCTCGAAACCAAGAAAAAAAATTCCCAGGTAAAAACGGCATCACGGATGTCGTTTTTATCAAGTGTAAAAACGGCATCAGTGATGCCGTTTTTAGTTAATGAAAACGGCACCTGTGGTGCCGTTTTTAATGTGCATACTTTGCCAATTAAGTTTTCAAAGTGCATATTCTTCCAATTTTTTTTTTTTTTTTTGATTGTTTTGAAAATTTTTCCATTAAAAGGTTCTTAACTGCTTCATAAAGAATCGTTTTCCAAATAAGGTGATAGATTCCAACAGAGGTTATTGGCGGTGATAATTTACACAAAAGAGAACTTCTTTTGTATGTTATTATTAGTTGAGCTGGAGCAAGCACCTGAAGTCCTACAAAATATATTGGGCTTATACGGTTATACCCATTTCAAGATTGAAATATATTTGTTTATGGTTTGTGTTTTAATTAAGTCCATTAGATTTATCATGTGTAACATTTACATGTAATCAGGGGACCATTTACCAATATGCATGGTGTCTGGCTAAGAGTGGATGCCTTACCGTGTAACATGAAAATATCTAGTTATCTACGTAAAGCAGTGGAAAACCTAACGATTAGTTAAGGTGTCATCTCACTTGCGTGTAGTGCTGTTATGGTTAAGAGTGCTCTCTCTAATCTGAATCTTCAACTCCACCGCTAAAATCTTGATCTAGACAAGATTGTCAATTTTAACTTGGCTCGATAGTTCGACTTGAAAAACGTTCGACTCTAGTTTAACTTGAAAATAAATGATCTTGATAAAAAACAAAAATATCTTCAAACTTAATTCGGTAAACGAACCGCTCTAACTCGAAAAAAATTGATGCTCGACTCAATAGCTCGCTTGAATTTTTTATTATTCTATTTATATTTTTTTTTTGTATTTGTTAATAACATAAGATAATACTTATTGCTCGAAATTTCACTCGACTCGGCTCGTTTACACCCTTGTACCAGAGCATGCTTGAAAAGGTTTAGTAGTTTCCTTTTAGTATGATTTTGTTGGTAGCTTGGTTGACTCCTCAATCTTTGTGAGATATTCTCCCTATTGAACAAAGAGTATCACATCACTAAATACGAGATGTGTAGGACACTTTATAATAGAGTTAGATTCATTACCCTTCACCTAAGTGTTTGCGTTTTATTGAGGTAATTGATCAACCAAATTTCACATGGTGTTAGAGCAGGTCGATCAATCGACTTGTGGGAGCCACTCCAAGCCATATTGTCCATGCATAGACATGGAGAAAATAATTATGTTCACTCGTACAGGGGAGTATTGAGCGAATAGTCCCACATTGCTAATTACAAGATGTATGAACCACTTTATAATAGAGGTTGATCCACTATACTTCACCTAAGTACTTAGATTTTGATGACGTGGTGGATCAACCAAATTTCACATTCCCATGGGATTCTTGGTCATTCTGCTTTATGTGGATGATATGCTTTTTATGGGGAGTAACTTTTCCTTGCTAAATTCTTGTATTTCATCGGTATTTACCTCCTCTATGGAAGACATAGTGAGGCACTGAGGATGAAACATGCAGGATGCTCTAACGTGGACCAAACATCTAGGCTTAACCCTAAACACAATATTTTGCTTGTGTAGACATCCATCCCTTGTGTTAGACATTTGTTGCATCTTGTAAAAAAAATTCCAAACTAAACTTGTTGACACCACATCATGACACATGGTGGTGGCGGGTCTTATTTTTTAGTGTATACAGAACTCGAAGTCTCAGACGTCGAGTTTTGTAGAAATATATTTATTAGAGAACTCGGCGTTGGAGATGCCAAATTTATTATAAACAAAGTCGACGTCTCCATTGCCAAGTTCTTTATAAACAAACTCGACGTCTTCATTGTCGAGTCCTAACACTTAGAAAAAATTGTCCACACTTAGTAGGGTGCAACGCCAGTTCGGAATCTTAACAGAACTCGACACTTGACATGCCGAGTTCAATTTAACAGAATTCGTTGCTGGCGTGGTTGAGTTCTATTAAATTGAACTCGGCAAGTCAAATGTCGAGTTCTATTTGGAAGTTTTAACCACATATTGGAACGTGCACGAACAGTTCTTAGTCTGGGAATTCATAATTAACTCAGTGTCACAGACATCGAGTTCTTAAGGCAGAACTCAGCATTCCTAATGCCGAGTTCATTTAAAAAAAGTGAACTCGGTGTTAGAGACATCTAGTTTCGTCGGACTATATAATCAGCCTGACCCCCCTCCCCCCACCCAACCAACACAAGTTTCACCCCCTAAGGTTAGGTTTTGAAAACCTAACCCATTTTTCTGTTTTTCTTCTATTTTTATCTATTATGATGATGTACATTGTTATTTTAAGTACGATTGTAATGTTTTTGTTGGTTTAGGAATCCGTTTAGGAGCAAACCCGATTCCGGGTTTAGGTTTATATGGCCAATTTTTTTCTTGATTAATAGTACATTTTTTAATTTAGGTTTTGTTAATTATACGTTTGATTTGGTAATCAAAAAATTCGTTGAATTTAGGTTTGATTTTTTGATTGAAATCCTATTTATTGTTGTTAATGTTAATTTTTTTTGATTTGTTGTAAGACATTTCCCATATTATTGTTGTTTCCGGAAATATATATTGTTGTTGGTGTTGATCCTATATTTGATAATTTCATGATATATATTTGTTGATGTTGACAATTTTTTTAGGTGTTGAGTAGAGAATATATGTGGTTGTCTGTAAAAAATTAAATGGGCTCGAATTTAGAAATATGTGAATTAAATATGTTGTAGTTTGAAGAAATATTGTTATTTAGTGGTTGTGAAGTGAGAAGTGTTGTTTGTAATATTGCTTGTGTTTTGTACAAAGCAGGTCCTATTTTTCAAATATGATAATTTAGGGGAGATTCTCTCAAAAAAATTAACAAAATGTTGGTAAATGAAGTTATTATGTTCGTTATATAGATTTATTATCAATGAATTATTCGTAATGTTATTTATTGTTGTATTGCAGTTGATTTTGTTTGAAAGATTATTCAACATTTATAGTTGTTTACTTCTACACCCAACGGAGGTAATTTTTAAATCCTTGCAATATTTTCAAAATTTTAATTAGTTAGGACTACAAGAACAACCATTTCACTCGAACACTTTTTTTATTTAATTTATATAGGTTATGAATTGATAAAGATGATGACGGATCTTCAGTAGCGGAGTGGATGGTTTGCCCGTTTACGAGTCTTAAGAGTATATCTGGTCTGAGGTATGCGAGGATTTATTGGGAGATTGTCCGGAAGACATATGCGGCAAGGCTAGTGTAACATTGGGCTAGTTACAAGATCGATTTCAAATGCTGCCAGAAAATGCTAATGATATCACTACTATACAACACACCAGAGCTTACATCCTATTTTACCATGAATGCAGTATTTTGACAGATAAGAGTGGCATGATGATACACCTGAAATATTTTCCTTTGTTGAGAGATCTAGCAGCAATATCATATTATAGTTGGGGCAGCGCTGCTCTAGCAATTTGTATCACAATCTAGTGTTGGGAGCATTTACATCGAAAGACCCTCGAAGACTAGACCATTGGTATATCCGGGTCATGAGGAGGTACAATTGGGAGCGCGTTGGAGAAGACCACGAACCTTTAGGGGCAGCATTAAGACCTCCACATTGAATTTCTACAGAAATGACCTAGACACACAGGAGATTGATCAACTGACATGGGACCCCTACGTACATCTTGATCTGAAACAATTACCACTACTGTGTAGAGAAGATTCAGAAATATGCATGAGCTAAACATGGCTTATCAATTTGGAGAGTTGGTAATGCATTGTCCTGACGGGGTAATGCAGCAGTTTGGTCTTCTTCAACACATTCCAAATCCAATGGAGAGATAACTAGTGAAGTCAGCTCAGGGCCGGGCAAATGTCAACTGGTTGGTGGAAAATGGTCATTTTATTCATCATTGGTCACATAGAAGAGATCATGTCTAGTTTCCAACTTCTGATGATGGGTACCAATCCAGAAGACAGTCGCCGATTATATATAGAATAGTATTGGAACATCATAGTATGGTGGATTGTACAAAATACTGCAGTTTCTCAACCGATGACGTACCGACCATGAGCAGGGAGAGAACTAGAAATGATATGACTTAAATTTGTGTTTTGCAATTTCAATTTTGAATACTTGTGTTGGATATTTTGCTAATGCATCTTTTGCTACAGGTCCATCAAGTTTACGAGTTCCACGAGGAACTCCACAAAATACATGAAACGATTAAGGAAAATAAGAAAGCCTCCACAGTCATGGGAAAGCTGAAGGATAGGATGAAGGCCTTCCTGACATATTTTGGTGCCCACGATCCTACGCTACAATTGAGTCAGGATCGGGTGGAGGAGGTAGAAGATGATGATGATGATGTTCGAGCTACTGCAGAAGGTGGAGATAGGGGTCTTACTTAAGAAACGAGAGAGACTGTAAATGCCGGACGAAGTGGTGGCCACAATCGTGATAGAGGACGTGCTCAGGCACGTCCTAAGAAGAAGAAGAGGTTGAGGGGTCACCTATGACAATATTTGATTGTATTAAACTCTTTTTTCTTGTTATTTCAAATACAAAACGATATTAATAAATCAGTGTTAGTTTTTTGGTTTATGGTTTCAAAATGTTTTACTTGTTTTGGTGGATGTTATTTTGGTTTTATTGTGGTTGTTTGTGTTTGGTGCATGTCTTCCAAAATTTGGGTACATATTAATACTATGGTTTTCATTTGGTGTATGTCTTTGAAATATTTTTTAACATAAAATAACTTATCGCCGAATGAATGATCTTAATTCCAAATCTGTCCAAACAGAACTCGACACCCCAAGTGCCGAGTTCTATAATCTTGACCCCGGCAATCAACTGAGATTGTTCAACTGGGACTCCGAACTGGCATTGCACCCTACTGAGTGTAGGCAAATCTTCAAAAGGTTAGGACTCGGCAATGAAGACGTCATGTTTGTTTATAAAAAACTCAGTAGTGGAGATGTCAAGTTTGTTTATAAAGAACTCGACATCTCCAACGTCAAGTTCTCTAAGAAATATATATTTCTACAGAACTTAGCATCTGAGACGTCGAAGTTTGTATACACTAAAAAGAGACCCACTGCCACCACGTGTCGCAATGTGTTGCCAGCGGGTCTAGTTTGGAAAATATTTTAAAAGAGGTTTAATTTGATTTTTTTTATAAAAAAGTTTTATTTTGAAAAAATTTCCTTGTGGCTAGTCACACTATTATCTGGGTTCATTTGACATGTTAGTCCATGTAAAAATCATATTTATCGTTTCAGATTAAAACCTCAAAATTGAAATCCCTGATTAGGTATTAGCTTACAACTGACAATGACAAACAAAAGGAGTTACAAATCATAAAGTGATCTATTGAACTCACAACAAGTCATAATAGTGTGATCACTTTGCAAAAAAATAGTACAGAAGTGAAGGAACTAGACATCCAAAATGTTTCCTGATGATTGGTTTGAAAGAAAACTTAGTTTGCATTTGGATGTGGTATTTATAAGTTCCACGGAATGCGTAATTGACAGGATTTACAAATCTCATAATTTATAAATGACGTGATTTGTATTTACTATGTTTGGATAAACTTTGAAAATGGTAACTAAAAATTTATAAGATATTTTATTAATTTTCAATTTAGAATTGCATCCAAACCATAAAAACCACATACTATTGTGCTTAAAATCATACTAAGAACATAATACTAATATTTTATATTAATTTAAATGACTAACGTTAAAAATAAGTTAAGCAGAATTTTTAAATTCCACCTTTTAGCATGGAATTTGGAATTGCCAAAATTTATATAGATGTAAAATTTAAAAATGCATTAGGGATTTGCAAATTTCAGCACAATATCAGCCAAACATGGTATTTACAAATGTGACACTTTGAAATTCCACATTCAAGTGAAATGTAGGCTGAAATGACGCATTCAAACAGAGTCTTAACGTAATTCTGGAAGTTAAGTTTTGATAGTTCCAAAACCTTATAAATTATATTTGAAATAACTCCTCTCACTTCCATTTTATACTCCAGAAAACGTATGGAATCAATGCTTTGAAAGTTATTTACTTCTTACAAATTACAAGGGGGCTTTTACTTGGGTGCACCTCTAAAAGACGTTTATTGGGCATTTGCACACGTGTAAGTTTATATTACCCCAGAATGCCCACAAATCAACTTAATTACTTGGGTGCACATCCGTCCAACACCGTTAACCCAAACTTGGACCCTGTTAGTCACGTCCGTTACGGCCACCGTTACCATCTGAATCAAACCCCCAACAAAAAAATCGGCTCGCACCCACGGACCCAGATTTGTAACTTAGACTCGACCAATTCGATTGGACCCAATCACAAACCAAAACCCCCCAAACCCCAGTCAAATTAACCCCTCCCACCCCCAATTCCTCTTCTCCTTCCCCCCGAATCCCTAATTTCCTAAGCCGCGCGGGGGCGAGTAACGACGTCGACGACCACCCACCTCTAGCTTCTTGTCCCCGTCGGTACTTCGGGTTCATCTCGTCGACCCGTGGACTTGGTGACATCTCCGCTCCCAACCCCGGAACTTGGTGACATCTCTCACAATTGAAATCCTCTGGACGACGATGCATACACGTAGTGCGATGGCTGGCCGTCGACTTAGGTACCTTCGTAATATCCCCAATTTGCTGGTAAATGTGTTTCAAAATGTTGGTTATCAATTTGTTGATTTTAGGATTGGTTTGAAAATCGTATTTTGTACTAAAATGTGTGTTAAATTACTACCTCTAGGATGTTGTAGTTATATGATTAGTAGGATGCATTGATGATGTTTGTATCTTTATCAGAAATGAATTTGGGATAATATTAACCATGCCATAATTTTAGGAGTATGATATCAAGTTGTTGCTAATTTTAGGGGTACGAGATCATATCACGTGCATTTTATCATATTGTGCCAACATCAATCCAACTAAACATATGTTGAACTAATTTTCAGTTAATTCAATTGTATAAATATGCTTTCCTATTATTTGTGGTTTTTTTGCTTGAAGTAGGGATGTTGATATTCAAAATCTTAGTTTGAAGTTGCACATTGGTGGGCAATGGGTTGTGAGGAGGTAGGGGGCGTGCAGTTGGCTTGAAAGAGGTTGATTGTCCAATGGATGTGATCGAGGATGTTAACATTTCCGATATTAGAAATTGGATAAGTAAGTACTTCCAAATAGGCCCGAATGAAGTGTTGAAGGTTGATTACTTGATTCCTCACCCTCAGAGGAAGGAATACAGAAGAATTAATTCGGATGAAGATGTGAAATGTGCTTTTGGACTCCCACATCTAAAGATGGAGTTGTCTTTTTTTCTACTTCAGAGGTCGTACACAGTGATGAAAATATTGAGCAAGTAGGATAAGTTTACCCACCAATGCCTGCATTGTCAAGGGAAGTGAATGAAAGACCAGTTACTGACTTAGAAGAGGTTGACCAACCTGTGGATGAGGTTCACCATGAAGATGAGGTACCCTTAAACACGCCTGCACAACTGAATGTAGTTCAATAGGAGAAAGAACCTCCTCCAACGAATAGAGTTAGTTAGAGAAGAAGGCAGTCCAACGTGCAAATTCAAGATCCAACTATAGAAGACTGAGATGATGTGGACATGGGCGCTGCATGGGATTCTGATGAGGACAGTCCGGATTATTACCCAAGTAGGGATTCTGATGTCGAAAAAGAAAAGGCTGAGGAACTGGTGCTTCCTGAGTTTGATAACACATTAGATGATGATGGAGACAAAGACTTTGACTTCAACCTCCACTTCGATGACGGTCCACAACCAATTGAGGTTAACATGAAGAATCCAAATATGCATGTCGGTGCTAGATTCCCAGACGTCTCAACATTTATAATGGCCCTCGTTCAACATTGCATTGTGACTGAATGTACTGTGGATTTCTTTAAAAGCTAGCCTAATCAGGTGACTGCTAAGTGTCATGATTCCGGTTGCGGTTGGAGAATCCATGCTTCTAGGATGTAGGAATGTAAGGTCTTCCAGATTAAGACTTTGAAAAAACCACACACATGTTCTTCAGTTAAAAGTTGTGCATCAAAGATTGCGACAAAACATTGGATTGCATATCAAGCACTTGAGTGGCTAAGGCAAGATGAACGGCTAACAGTTAAACACATTAGAGGGTAACTGCAGAGAGAGTTTCACTTGAAACTACCTTACCATAGAGTGTGGAGAGGTAGGAAAATATCTTTAGAAAAGCTACATGGTGGAGATGGGGGTTCAATATCACCTACTTCCGAACCTGGTGTTCCGAACCTGGTGGATGAGCTAAACAGAAGGAATCCCGGTAGTGTGGTTAAGCTTTATTTGTACCTGAACAACCAATTCAAATATTTGTTTGTTTGTTTTGAAGCCTGTAAGGAGGGTTTCCATAGTGCTTGTCGGCCAGTTGTAGGCTTAGATGGATGTCATCTGAAGCACAAATATAGAGGTGTCCTACTATCTGCTACAAGTGTAGACGACAACAATGACATATTCCCATTGGCATTTGGGATATCTGCAAGTGAGAGTGTTGCTTCTTGGTTGTGGTTTTTGACTCAGTTGAGAGGTGCAGTGGGCAACTAGATGGTTTGGTGGTCATTTCAGATAGGTGTAAGGGCCTAGAAGAGGTCGTAGTTGAAGTGTACCCTTCTTTGGAGCACAGAAGTTGTATGCGTCATCTATAAAAAAAACTTCAAAAGAAAATTTCTTGGAGCAATGCTACAAACAAACCTCTGGAGTGCAGCTCGGGCATACAAATTGGAAGATTACATGAAATTTATGTCTGAGATGCGGTCAATTAGCCAGCAGGCATACGAGTGGATCCTTAAGGTCGAATACAAGGATAAAATGTGGTCCCGAAGTCATTTTGGTGAAAATGCAAAGTGCCCCTTCATCACCAACAATTGTAGCATGTCCTATATGTAGGATTTCATGTTTAATTGTGCATATATATATTTCAAATTTTTATGCATAATAAGGATCAATTACAATTTTCTTCGATTTATTTCATGCATGCATCGGTTTGTTTTAATAACTAGTTTCAAAACTTATTAAAACAAGCACAAGGGACTCCGAAATTCATACCTAGAAGTTCTCTAAAACTTCTTGATGTTCCAGAGACGTTGAGGAAGACTATCGTCGCTTCTCGTTGCGCCGGATGCCTCCGAGTGTTCACCAAAACCCTAAACAAGGTTGGAGAGAAAGGAGCTAGCCAATCAATCTCCAAACTAGCTTAGAATCTAGCTACAAACCCCTTCCTTAATCTCTGAGATTTCTCCTTCCAAAGACTTAAAAACTAAGAGAATTTTCGTGGCTTTTGTGGTGAATTAGGAGAGAAAATAATTAGAAAACATCTAACTTAATTAAGGAGAATAAGGACCTATTTATAGGCTCCAATCTTACTCTCAATCATGGCTATTCTTAAGTCATGTTTTCTTGACATTTTCTCTCACAAACTAATTCCATAATGTATTACATGCATCCACAAAACGTTTGACCAAGTTTGGAGCCAATCCAACCATTGATCAAATTAATCTCTTAATTATCAAAGGCAGAAAATCGATCGAGGTTCGGTCTACCGAGTCCCACTCGGTTAACCGAATATGTCTCGATCGTTTAATCGAGTATTAGACGGATGACCGATTCTTAAGGAGAAAAATTCTCCTTAACCGATCGGACGAAATCGCGTCTAAACCGAGTGCCATTCGGTTAACCGAAAATATCGGAATTGGACATGTTTTGGTCGACCGTTCCTGGTTCGGTACACCGTACCAGAGTTCCAGGCACTTTGGTCAAGTTCGGTCAATCAATTATGACTATCCGTTCCACGTTCGGTGGACCGATCCACAGATCCTTCGGTCGACCGAACCATAACGGATTACCGAACTTTTACCCAATTTTGCCTTTTCAAATTTTGGATTTATTTCCAACAAAATTTGAACTTTTGGGGTTTTTAGCAAATTCACAACTTATGCAATATATTATCCTATGCAATAATAAATTATTGCACCCTATAATATATGCATCTCATATGAATTTATCATGATTCTAATTATGTTATATACAACATAATTGATTTTACTCGTTCACCACATGTGTCATATTTTCTATAAGAAACCTAACGCATCATATGAACCAAAAATCAAGCTTCTTGTTTCCCAGTTTTTGCGGTGTGACCTATGGGAGGATCTAGACTAAGTTGGCAGTAATATTAAGAGCTTAATATCACAAGCTATAAGCGGTATCTAGCTATACATTATAGCTCCCAATTGTTAGATGTCTTAATTCCACTCGAACCAAAACCCGATCCATTTAGTGATGGAGTGCACCACTTGTGTCCGTCCCTTACCACATGATATTAAGAATACACACAAAGTAGTATTGTGTCATTTTTGTATTAGTATTCATTTCTTGATCTCTTTAAGCTAGTTATAAATATGTGACTTAACTCAAATCACATTGTGCAAATTATAACTTTGCTTTATCAAGGGGCCCACTAATATCATCACTCAATTAAGAGGGACAATAATAATCTTTTGACTAACTATGTTCTCCAACAAAAGTCATACTTAACCAACCAATGCATTTACACTACACTCATCGATAGCTCAAGAATCTAGTCTAATTAAGCAATTCTTAAATGATCGGATATAAGTCTCATATCAAAGGACCAAAGACACAGTAAAACATTAATGACACAGAAAACACAATTCTATAATGTTTTACTTATTAGGTCTATTCAGTATACAAAAGTAATATTTTCCTCTTCTGTGTACCCATGTTGTCACTCACTTGTAGAGCTACAATGATCTATGACCAACACGACAATCTTAACTCGGTAATTAATGTCCCATGTTAATTACCATGATTGTGAATATCTTTTGTTTTATGTAAACCAATATCTTTTAGAGCTCTACGGTTAAGGACCAAGAGCCTCTTCCTTAACACTTCTAAAAGACGAATAACATAAACAAGGAACAAAATGATTTTTCATTCAATTCATAATAATTGGCATTTAAAAGTAAAACTTTTAGAACACATTCCCTTCACTATAACGCCTACATCAATGAAGCCAGGCATCTACCAGTTGTTAGTATGCTGGATGTACTAAGACAAAAGTATATGACCACCATTTATACAAGGCAGACGAAGTCAAGGAATGGCAGGGGAACTTGGTGCCATTTGCTAAGAAATGGTTGGGAAGCATGACTAGAGAACTTGGTGGGTACACAATGGTTCAATCAACAAACCATGTTGCTAAAGTTACATCTCGTACATCGATGTGTAGTGGACTTGGGTCAAAAGTGTTGCACATGTAGAGTTTGGGACATCACTGGCCTTATATGCAAACATACATGTGCACTAAATTGTTCTCTTAGAGGTGCAGTGTGGGATGATTATGTTAGCAACTGTTACTTCGTTGTCAATTATAGAAGAGCATATGCCAAAAACATCAGCCCAATGCCCGACAAAGGTTCTCGGATTTTAGTAGGCAAACAATTCAAAGTGGACCCTCCAAAAACCAAAAGAAAAGCAGGTCGCCCAAGTCTAAAAAGAAAGAAGGTTGCTGATGATCCGGCAAACATACAAAAGTGGCATAAGTGAAAGAATTGTGGTATGTTGGGGCACCAAGCAAGACAATGTAGCGAAGCGGTAAACAACCACAATACACCACAACAAAACTCAGATATGTATATCAAATTGGACCACTGTTTGTTTTTATTTGAGAAGGTTACCTATTTATTTGTATAAGCTTGTGTTATTTTGTTCTCCAACTACAACTCCGAAAGGACTAGTATGTGAGGCGGTGGCAGAAGAGTCAACTGACCCTCCTCGTCCATAACAACCGCCGCTGAATCAACAACTGCTGGTGAATCAACAATGCCAAAAAATTATCAAATTCAAATCGCAGTACCTGGGCCGATGATGAACTTGTTGGGACAAGTATCCAATGCCACAAGTTTAATTTGATGTATTTATAATTATGTGGTGGAAGAAGTATTTTGTTATAATTATGTTGTGAAACAGGTGTGCAATAAGTATTATGTTAGAAGTATTTCGATTTCGAATTGAATTCGAATTCATAACTGTGGGTTTTTTAACGTTTGCTGTTTGAATATTGATTCTTCTGTGATTATAACTTCAAGTGAAATTTGACGTTGTGATTTTTTAATATTTGCTGCTCTGTGCTATTTTTGATTCTCTTGTATAATCACATTTAATGTCGTGTCTTACCAATTTTTTGTAACCAATTTTCAGATATTCACGTTGCCAGATCATACATTGATCATACTTGTTAGTGGTCAAGTGAAATTAAAATCTCAATGACCACCATGTCATGCTAATGCATTGAAAAACGTCAATTTACTTTAAAATTTTAAGGTTGAGAGAACAGAAATATAAGAATGCCTTAACATTCCTCCTGAACATTAGATTAAAGAGTCTATACATTACTAATGATTCAAAGGTTGATTGATAATAATAGTGTTTTTTGTTATCTTTTTTAGGCACAGGATTAGTCATCAACTTGGCTAGGAGCTATTCCAACTTTCAATTCTTTAGGCTTGAAGTGATTATTTTGCACAATTATTGTAACGTCCTCGAACAGCGGAAAATTTAAAATTTAAAACATACAAACAACGGAGGACATTACCAAGAAAATACACCAGGTGCACCAACATATATATATATATATACAGATCTGAGTTTACAACAAGAGGTGATTACATCAAAAGCTATAAGATAAAATGTACAACGTAATCACAACAACCTCAAAAGGAGGGGAAAGCAGGATCTGTCCCAGAAGCTCTCCTCCGCAGTCACCACCCCCCTAACGCTGCTCACGGCCTGAAAGCAGACAATAAATGCCTGAGTTTCCAGAAGGAAACCCAGTATGCCAAACCCTAACACATATATGAACAATAATGAAATATGTAATGAATAATGAATAGAACAACAGACACAATCCGGTCTCAGGGGTCCTCTCACCCCAACCCACCAACACACGTGCACACACGGCGCCGCCGGTACAGTCACGGCCACACAACCGGGTCTCAAGGGTCCTCTCACCCCAACCCCACAACACACACGTGCACACAAGGCACCGCCGGAAAAATCCTCGGCCACGGGTCTCAAGGGTCCTCTCACCCCAACCCCACAACACACAACTGGGTCTCAAGGGTCCTCTCACCCCAACCCCACAGCACACAACCGGGTCTCAAGGGTCCTCTCACCCCAACCCCACAGCACACAACCGGGTCTCAAGGGTCCTCTCACCCCAACCCCACAACGCACGCTACTCATACCACTATCGGGCGACAGTCCGTGCCGTTGCCCAAAAGGCCGGAGAGACGAGCCGCTTTCAAGCGTACGAGCACCCAACCATCGGGCGCCAGTCCGTGCCGTTGCCCCCCGTGAGGCCGGAGAGACGAGGCGCCATCAAGTGTACTCATAAAACCACGAATCCGCCAAAAACAACAGAAACGGTCGAACGAAAACTGTTAATCGGTCGACCGATTCTCACCTAGAGAACTGGCCCAACCGAAAAACCTGCCAATCGGTCGACCAGCAAAGGGGGCCCGGTCGACCGAAAAGCCCCAGTAAGAAAACGTTTTCGCAAACCAAACACCAACGGTCGACCGACCCAACACTCACGGTCGACCGAAAACCACCAGTAAGATTTACCAACAGTCCACACTTCACGGTCGACCGAAACCACACGTCCGGTCGACCGGCCATTAAGTTAACTTAAACGTCGGTCGGACGAAGTCAACGAGCGGTCGACCGTTTAGATGGTCAACGCCCCCAACCGACCTTCAACAGTACTTTCGGTCGACCGGCAAAATGGGTCCCGTTCGACCGAAAATACCCAGGACGTCTTCTCTCTCTAAAATTGCACAACCGGTCGACCGCCCAAAAGGGTATCGTTCGACCGGTGCGAGGGATTCTGCCCCAAATACACTATAACCGGTCGACCGAACCAAAACACCGGTCGACCGTTTATAGTTCAGATGCTGCTGTGCAGGTCCGACGAGCCGAAACGGCCTACCGTCGACCGCTCCCACTCCCACACTAACAATAGGTGAGCTTGAAAGCAAGTTTGACATACCTTAAGGCTTGAAGAAGCCTTGGAAGAACCACGGTGAGCGCCTCCTCGCGAAAAAGCTCGAACTCCGGCGAACCTCCGATCCCGAACTCTACGACGATTCCGGCGACTCCAACACTCCGATCCTCGCCTCTGCCAACACCGACGAAGCACAAGGGAGAGAGAGACGCGTGAGAAAGAGAGAGGTCGTGAGAGAGGGAGAGAGTGAAGAGTGAGGGGGAGAGAGAGAATTCCAAACCTTTTATACCTTCTCCCGAAACGATCTCAGCCGTCGATCTCATCCACCCCTCATCCTCTCCTAAACACCATTAGCACCATAAGCAAGGTTAGGATATTACAATTATGTTTGCAGGCACAAATCCTTGCTTATGTTGATGTTATAAAGTTTTTTAACATCTGTGTATTTGAATTCAGTACATAACAACATATATTGCGAACAATGAACAACATAACAACATATATTGCGAACGACATACGAACATAATCTGAAAGTTCAATGACAAACATGGTCTATTACTTAAAAAATATTGCTAACTTGAACATGCAAACGAACTTAAGCATTGACACTATCGTAGACATCACCACCAATGTAAATGTCAAAACAAATCTACAACAACAACTTCAAGAACACTGCGATAAACACCACAGACACAACTATCAGCAGTATCTCGGCCTTCTCCACAATTGGCTTCAGGTTATCGGAAACCTTTTTAAGCTCTTTCACCATCTCATAAATTTCAGCTGAATGAACCAAAAGGTCTACAAGACGATCCAAACAATACTCCAACTTCTGTTCATGGCGGGCAAAATTCTCCACCATCACTTTACGAAGCTCGTATATATTGGTAGGAATGTCAGTAACGGAGTAGTCATGCTCACCCTCATACCATTGTAACAAATCACAATGCTCAGCAGCCTACAAAATCAACAAATTGGTAGCTTCAGTATTAGGTGTCGTGATTGACTAAAAATACAAAGATGATTATCAGAAGCTAAAAGCTTAGGCCTATAGTTTGCTGGACTTGTACAAGGTTGGAGCATGGCAAGCTAATACTTTCTTGATTTTTTATTGGAATTATCTACAACTCGGTTTTCTATATTCTACTCTACTTCATTATTGCTTCACCAATTTTTCAGTTTAGAGTTTTTAAGAATTGAAGCACATGCAATTGATTAATATGCGCAATGACTTGTTTATAATGCGAATCAGAACTAAGTATAAACAAAACTGGAGGCCAAAAGGGGTATCCTCTTAACACATGTCTCCAAGGTTATCTAACTTAACTAGTGTCATGCGACAAATATGAAAGGCTTGAGACTTGTAGTTTTATCCTTTCAAACTTGCGACTTGTAGTTATATTGTTACTTCTTAGATTTTTTCACATACTTCATGGACATGTGATACCTTTAAATACCATTCCAGAATATAAGACTGAAAAACGTGGACAAAAAAAGACTTTTCTCTTCTTCTGCAAACAAAAACAACCAAATGCATCTACTGCAAGAATATGATTCACCATCTTTGTGTGTGCTTAATTAGAATTTGTGCTAGATTCTTTTCTCAAAACCCAAAAACCCCATTGTTTATCTATTTCTAGGGAACATCATACCACAATCAACACAGAATATGAAGCGTAAATTAAACACATTTTTTTCAACGGCATCAATACAAAGACAGTTAACAAGTATTCACTTTTAAAAATAAACCATTTCCTATGTCACGTTTGGTTACTTGTATTTGAACATGTTTAATTACATTATAATGTTTGGTCTAGATTATTGGTGATGATTGCTCATACAAAAAAGGTTAACAAAACAAGAAAAAAAGAAAGGGAAAATACATACTCGATAATAACGGGAGCAAACCCAAATTCGTCGACCAAAGGACAACGGGTTGTTCGACGTGTGGATCCTCGTCGGTAACTCACATTTGCACATTGGTATGTCGCCAATACCTGGCAATGACCAAGTTTCTTCGGTGGAGCCCGACATTATCACGGAGCGGGCGAGTCCACGGGTCGACGAGAGAACCCGGAGTACCGACGGGGACAAGAAGCTAGAGGTGGGTGGTCGTCGACGTCGTTACTCGCCTCCGCGCAGCTTAGGAAATTAGGGATTCAGGGGGAAGGAGAAGAGGAATTGGGGGTGGCGACGATTTGGGGGTGGGAGGGGATAATTCGACTGGGGTTTGGGGGTTTTTGGTTTGTGATTGGGTCCAATCGAATTGGTCGAGTCTAAGTTACAAATCCGGGTTCGTGGGTGCGAGCCGATTTATTTTGTTAGGGGTTTGATTTAGACGGTAACGGTGGTCGTAACGGACGCGACTAACGGAGTCCAAGTTTGGGTTAACGGTGTTGGACGTGTGCAAAGACCCAAGTAATTAAGTTGATTCGTGAGCATTCTAGGGCAATATAAACTTACATGTGTGCAAAGGCCAATTAAATGACTTTTAAAGGTACCCAAACAAAAATCCCAAATTAAGACGCCATAAAAAACAAAAATACTTTTAAGAATAAGAAAAGCAAGCGAAAGAAAGAAACCAACCAAAGGGAGACCACACGTACAATGAAGCGGAGAATCTCACACGTCCCACCGCTTCTTCACTCTCACTAAATAAAGCCCTTCCAATTCCTTCCCAACACAAATACTTTCATATCTCCACAATCCCAACCCTTTCCATGGCTTCCGCCGCACCCATCCACCCTCACCTCGTCCTCCGCCGCTCCTCTTCTCTCTCCCTCCTCCGCCGCACCTCTCCGCTCCCCACGCCGTGCCGCCGCCATCCTACCCGGATTCGCGCTGCCCTCGCCGTGGAAGCTGTACGTTCAGTTCTGTTTTTTTAATATCTTTGGTTTCGGTTTTATTGTTGTAGTGTACTAAACTTCCCGAAAGTGAGCAACTAAAATGAGTTTTGGGTGACTAGTAGTATGGAAAATTCTAAAAAATCTAGAAGTCAAGTTCCATAAAAATATATACTAAAAGTGAGTTTCACAACTTCCATTTTGTGATTGGTACCTAAGAAGTTGTGAGAAGTCTGAAACTTCACTTCCATGAATTCCCTTCGTTCTAGAGTGGAAGTTGTAGTAGTCACTCTTACTATATAATTTTATTTCTTGGAAGTCTTTTTCGAATTTGATTTTCAGATTTTTTTAATGTTTTAGAGAGTATCAATCATCCAGAAGTCTTTTCAGAAGTCAATTTCCTCACTTCTTAGAAGTTCCTATGTTATCAATCACGTCCAGGTGAAGTCATGGTAGTGAAGTTCTAGACCTCCCCTACCTTCCCCAGTACCAATTGGTTCGCAAGAGTGAAGGGAAGTTTAAGACTTCAGTACTAAGACTGTAGTTCAGTTCCTGGAACTTCAATTTCTAGTAATTGGTGCAAATAGGTATTTTTGTGTTAAAGTAAAAAGTGACAATTTCAGGTAAAATGGAAGGAACTGAACTTTCCTTGGTTTTGGAATAGAAGTGAGGGAATTCCTCCCAAGTTTCTGGAAGATATAGAACTCCGTTTCCAAAAAAATTAGGTTTTGTTACAAACCAATTACCCAAGTATCATAGTAGGAGTTTATTTCGTCCACTTTCTTATACTCTTCCTACAAATTAATCACAACCCTGGTGTCCTGTATTTTTGTTTCTGCTTTTGTGTTTTTTGATGTCACATGGAGTATAATGCTTTGAACCTTTTTGCTTGGAATCTCTTCAATGCATGAAATTTTGGGTTGGATTGATTAAATTTTTCTGCAGTTTATAGTCCTCGTTTATTTTTTATTCCAAATTGAGAGTTAAACATCAAACTTTCGTTGCTTGATTCTTCTTGGTGTCTTTATGATTGGTTTACGAATGTCTTTTGCCTGTATGCTGCCTTTTGTGGACGTATTTTGTTCTCGTGTGGAAGACAGATATTCAACTTCTGCATTTGTCGGTTGTGTCAAAATTTTTTGGTTTTATGGTTAATTCTACTGGCATGAGAAAACTTAATGTTGAAAATCTATTGTGGCATGGTATGGTATACTAATGTGTGTGCCATTTGCATTTGTTATTGAATTTTTCGTGTGTTTCTTTTTTTAATTTGCTATGTTTATGTGTGCCATTTTTCCTTCACTATTTTCGGTATTGCTTTGTTTTTTTGTCTTTTTTGTGTCAAAATTGAGAATAAAAACTTAATAGTTAAATTCCAATAAAGTTAATTCATCTTTTATGTTTAGTTGGAGCTCTGCTTGAATCCTATCAATTATTTTATCATCATTCTTGTTGCTTGTTTTTTAGAATAGTCTCACATTGGACAACTCATACTATTTTTGCGACTTATAAGATCCTAGGTCACTCCTCACTACCAATTGGTTATGAATTAGATACACACACTTCAATATGGTATCAAAGCAAAAAATGTCCAACTACCGGCCCAAACTTCTACCCATTTAGACATACACATGTTGGACCTATGAGATGCCACATGTGCGGGGGAATGTTGAAAATAGTCCCACATTGGATAACTCAAACTATTCTTGCGACTTATTAGATCTTGGGTCACTCCACCTATTACTAATTTGTTTTGAGTTGGATACTCGCACTTCAATACTTGTTATATCATACCTAAATGTATTAGGAATTTAATTACTCTCATTTTGATTATAATGTATGTCTTTTTGCAGTGATGTCCATGTCCAATGAGTCAAAACTAAATTGTTTTTTGGCGTTTGAATTGTCTTGGACTAAATCACAATGGTTATTTAGGCTTCTTGCATTCCTTAGTTATTGTGGAATAGCTGACCGTGATTAGTCTTCTCATAAATGGGTCATGTTAAGGTTAGGGCCTGTTTAATCGCAGTGAAATAAGCCCCCACCACCAAAAAAACATATAATGGCCTAGAGCGTCACGTATCAATTAGTATTATAGGTGTTATCTTGTAAGATGAGATCATGATTACTTATCCTGCATACTTTGTCCAGGAGCCACAAAGTACTACAGCTACTGCTGCTCCTGAATATGACTTATTTTCATGCCCAGTTTGCTATGAGCCACTGATACGCAAGGGCCCAGCAGGATTGAATTTGTAAGTTAGTAAACCATGTCACCCCACCACCCTCCCCCCCGGGATAACATCCAATCTCTAATGAACTTTATTTGCTTAATAATGCTTGTTTGTTGGAATGGCAGATCAGCAATTTATAGATCTGGCTTCAAATGCCAGAAATGCCAGAAGGCCTTCTCCAGCAAAGATGTCTATTTGGATCTTACTGTTACTTCTGGAACTACAGCATACACAGAGATAAAACCTGCTAGAAGTGAGCTATTCAGGTTTGGGGGAAATCGGCCATCTGCATATCTGGTTTTAACTGTTATTATGTGCCAAACATTGATATCTTTATTCATAACTTGCCATGTAGTTTCTCTCTTTATCAACTTTGCCTCTTTATTTTAAGCTTCTATTTTCTATTTTTTTTAATAACAGGAGCCCTCTGGTCTCTTTTCTTTACGAAAGAGGATGGCGCCAAAATTTTAATCGAAGTGGATTTCCTGGTCCTGATGAAGAGGTATGATCATGTTTCTTCTTTCCCCTAAATTTTTTGTAGTGGAACAAATTATAGTTGGACCACATCGGCCAATTCAATCTCTTTAGCCTTATAGTTTCATGACTTCTATCATTCTATAAATCTTGTTCAGTGTGCAATGTTGGTACGTACGATATACCTTGCATTGAGTTTCTGTGTCTGTTTCCTTTTGACTTAGAAACGTATGGAAGAATGAAAGTTTAGCTTCATACACATTTTGGTGCTTACATTTTTCATAATCCTGATTTTCAGTATTGTTGTATCTGTCTGTAGTTAAATATTAAGATTTACTTTCTTCTGCAGTTTGAAATGGCCCAAAATTATTTCAAGTCCGTAGCCGGTGGCCTTCTCGTAGATGTGAGCTGTGGTAGTGGTTTGTTTTCGAGAAAGTTTGCACTTTCTGGGGCTTATTCTGGTGTCGTTGCATTGGACTTTTCTGAGAATATGCTCCGGCAATGCTATGAGTTTGTTAGAAAAGATGATTCCTTCAAGACTGTGTAAGATCTATTCAGCTAACTGAAAGCAATATTTGAACATCAGAAATTGTATTGCTATAGATTTTTTTTACTGCTCATTTAAGATTTTTATGCTTCTTCATTGTCGAGAATAGTTCCATATTGGACAAATTTGAACTATGCTTGTGACTTGTAATTATAAGATCTTGGTCCACTCGTCTCATCATCAATTGGTCTTGTGTTTGAAACCCACACTTTAATATTCATTAATCTATCATTTTTGGATGTTTAATATGAGAAAAGAGTTGCTAGTCATAGTGATTTTGTACTTAAGTTCAATAGCAAATTCTACTCTTTGTTATTTCTTTATGAGCAGCTATTTATGAAATTTATGAAAGCTATTTATGATAGCTTTATGCAGATAAAATCAGCATTTCAATGTTTTGTTCAAACTTTGCAGAAATCTAGCTCTTGTCCGAGCTGATATCTCAAGACTGCCCTTCTCGTCAAGTTCAGTTGATGCCATTCATGCTGGCGCTGCCCTGCACTGCTGGCCATCACCTTCTAATGCAGTAATTATAGTTTACATCTCCTTCATTTTGTGCTCATCCATTACTATCACTAGTGAATTTAGTTGGCGATTGTGGTTTTGAAATTTCTTCAGTGTTTTGCTCTATCTGCATTTCCATGATTATGAAGTCCTTTTCTTTTTAGCCCATGCTCTTGTTAACCAGCACATTAAGTGTAATTGTTTTAAGTTCGGACATTTTGCAAGTACCTTTTTTTTTCTCTTTCGTAAAATCTCTGTTGTTGTGAGGTCACTGAGGTTTCAATCTTGTCTGACTTCCTAAATGTAATGTTGAGATTCTCGAGATATACCCCCCTAGTCTCAATCTATTGTTTTTATTAGGCGTTAGATTTTATAAGATTGATAAAATCCTATCTTTTTTCAAGCCTGAAGTAAGATAGCTCCTACTTCGCATTTTTGTTTCAGGAAATTATGCAAAACCTTAATTTTAAGCTTGTCTTATGTTTTAATGACGATCAATAATATTTTCCATCCTGATCATCAATTGTTTGCTATGCTATTGCTTAAATAGCCATCATCAAGTAACGTATATTGGTTACAATATGCAGGTTGCTGAGATAAGTCGCATCCTAAGAAGTGGCGGTGTATTTGTGGGGACAACCTTTCTGTCGACTCCTCGTAACAGTCCCTTTTCTTCTGGACCATTGAGTTCTCTACGTCCGGTATATTTCCTTTCTCAGCTCACAGCATTCTTATTGTCCCACAATATATTATGTACTTAGCAATATTATTGCCAAGGATCTCAAATTTATTAATCGTTCAACGGTTGCCAGATATTTGGGCAATTCGCAAACACCTCCTACCGTTTCTTTAACGAAAAGGAAATTGAAGACTTGTGCAAATCCTGCGGGCTAATCAATTACTCAAGCAAAGTGCAACAAGCATTCATCATGTTTTCGGCTGAAAAGCCCTGAGAAGATTATCTGTGTATGTTCTATCGTGCTGCTTTTTTGCAATATACCTGTAATTATTTTTTTATTTTTGATAACATTTTGTGAAATAATTCCTTACTCCATGTTACTCATTTGATCAGAGGGCTTACTTTTCAGTACCACAAAAAAATTCCTGTAAATCTGACACATATAATAAGTTTAAAATTTCAGTGAGTTAAAGTTTGTTTGGAAGAATCACCTTCAGTGGAGATTCAACCACAATTGTCTTTTAATGAACACCTCTATTTGTTTTAGAAACTCGGTTGAACTTACCATGCAGATGCCCTCGGCCTTATTTCTCTTTTGTCGTAGACTTGTGTCTTCCAAGCCCCCTTGTTTTGGTTCAACGTCCTTATTGTGGTTATGACTCCTTACATCAGATCATTGAGGAATTATTGAATAAAGAGTTTTACGGAATGAAACAGGCCTACAAGTTTGTCTAGTACCTCATTCATTAGGTGATTAGTACCACTTATGACAGGTACTACACAACTACCTATTGAAGTTGAAAACCATACAAATTGAGTCAAAAGATACTCATAGAAGAACAAAAATTCCGAAAGCAACAAAGCTCTTAATCTCATACTAGTCGGGGGAAATGAAACTCATATTTCTTTATTTCCTATAAATTTAGACCAAGTGCTGTTGGAGAAAATAGCACGATTCTAATCGTTCACGACGAATCTTGACCTAGAGAAAGGGGTTCCATATCTTTCGTGTGTACTCATATTATCTTTGATTTGTGTGGTCATGGAGTGACGCAGTAGTATGATAAGGGTGATGAGCAGGCAGTGGGAGGACGAGGGGTGGTAGTAAATGGAAGATTGTTTAAGGTGGTAAGAGGAGTAGAGGTGATCGCAGGGCAAGCAGAGAGTGCCTATGTTAGAAGTGCTAAGAGTCGAGATAGCAAATGTGGGAGAACCACTACTACATATTGTTTGGGATGTGAAGTTTAAAACGTAAGTGTACGATCACATTGAAGTGGTGGCAAGTACGGATCGATCCAAAGTGAGCTAGAGCGGGTCATTGTCTACCATACTTGAGTGGGAAAGAAAATGAAGAGTGAGTGTGATGAACTACACATTACACTACACTAATCGACAAAGAAAACCAAATGTAACAAACCCAATAGGAGGTGGAGAATGTGCCAAAGTGTAGGTGTGTGACGTGTGTGAACAATTACGCTCTCATGACATGAATAATATGGAAATCTATCATGACCATAATCCTAAGTTTGTTTCCATATAGATTGAGATTTATCACTATCATTAAAACATACAAAACACTACCCAAGATAATGTCAAAGATAATCACAAGCTTATATGCCAATCTTATCTCTTTTATCCACTCAAATTTTATCCCCACCTCATCATTCTCCATTAAGTGGACTCACTAACCAAAGCATGTCCTAAGTATCAATGTGGATCATTAACACATCAAAGGCAATAGTAATATTCTATCAAAATGACTATGGAAATCAAATGAAACTCCAAAATTAAGATTAAACACACAAAAATCTAACTACATCTACACTTCACATCATCCTTCACCCTCCAATGGGGGTGGATTACTTGCTAATCATTTTACTAATGAAGAAAAAACACATGAACATGTAAAGAAAACTAAACCTAATCAAGACAAGATGTAAACAACAACAATAAACCCTTGATTAACGAAAGAATATTACAAGGTAAAGGTTGGTTTTCTTCTCCACTACTCTACTAAGCAAGAATCAAACCTAACCTAATGAGGAGAATGAGGAAGGAAAAAGAGAAATGGAAGGTTACCGGTTTATTTACAGAAGATTAGAAAGTCTGGATTAATCTAGGCGCAATCGAACGACTGCAAATCAGATATGGATGCTTCAGAATGCTCTTACCCGAATACACGAGCCCCACCAGACATCCGGGCGTCCATTTCTCAACCAAATTCACCATTGGCGGATTTAGATCCGCTATTGGAGGATTGTTTAGGTCGGATATGTCCCAAGTTTTAACTTAAGTTCTCCAATTGAACACGTGGAATGCACCTTAATACGTTGGTGCGAGCATGTTTGATCTTAATTGTAGAATTACTCCTCGGGTTCTTGAAATTATGGACATTTGCAACCAAACTATCTTCTTTACGATCTGGTCCCTTTGAGTTTTAGTTAGGTTATTCCTGACTTGCAATCATGTTCTTGGGCATTACAGATAGATTCTGAATACTTTCAATTTTTTTTGTCATTTCTTTTTGCATTTGAGTCTTTTTTACTTCATTTCTCTTTTTTACTACCTAGAACTTGAAATGCATACAACACAAACCCACCCGAGAAGTACAAATATGAAATAAAATAAATAACATATAACATGAATGTGTATATGATATGTTACTAATCACATACCTTTATGGAGATCGGTGTATGGTTCATCGAATTCTATGAGTACCCCTGGTAAAATGACGTTGAGTCACTTCGGAACGACAATTTTGTCCTAAAGTGAGCGGGTACCGAAGAGTTTTTAGTCATAAAAAAAGATAGCAGCTGTGGGATCTACTGGAGAATTGAGTGGATAGACTCTGAAGGTACCAGTGGTCCTAAAATGTCTAAATACGCTGGACTGGACTCTCGCCTAAGTTTTAACTATGTAATTAAAGTCTCCTGATAAAAATCTATCAATCTTTTGTCGCCCCTCATCAACATGTATAGGTGCAAGTAAACTTAAAAATATAGTCGGTTTTTTTTTCTTCTGAATTCGTTTTTAGTTCCCACTTTATAGTCACAATTTGACCCACTTCATACTTTTTGAAGTACAAATTGTTTCCTAGTATTATATAATTCCAACTGATTTTTGAATTACTTATCAACCGCCATCTTTTTTCACATAAGGTTGATTGTTACAATATTGTATCATGTTTTTAAGTGAAAATGATTTTCGTGGCATACAAGAATAAGAAAAATAATAGACTTTAATCTATAAGATATATATAATCTGATGGTCCGATTTTTCTTGGAGTTGTTCGATATTAGAAACACTATATATGGAGCTTATTTTGATATATCATAATTAAAAATCAATACATATTAGCCTAAATTCATGATCTTCTAAATCATGCAAACTAACAATTGCTTAGTTAAGTCAATTGAAAAATAGTAATGAAAGAATATATATAGCTGGTCAAATTGATAACGAGGACGTCCTTGTCGCGTAATTAATGCCGATCAATAAACAAGATTATTAGTCTTTCGAAATTATTGTAGCACAACCATTATGATTTTTTTCCTCATAAAATTGAAAAGGCTGGAGAAAAAAAGAAGCACTTTTTGCTAAACAAGAGATTTGTAGTTGACAAACATACATAACCGATACGAATTATACATTAGAAATTGGAATTGGAGATCACGTTACAAAGTATTAGCACCAACCGGCCAAGAACACAACCGCGTCTAAGTTATTCTTTTTGGTGCACCACTAATGTCAGTTATAAAAAAACATATAAAAGAAGGAAATTTGAACACCAAAATTAATAAGTTCATTGAGTAAGAAAATTAGATGAAAAATTGTCTCAACATAGAGGTGATCTATGGGGAATTCCTTTCCTCTTGCCCATCTTAGCCACAGAATAGTTGTCGTTCAGAACTCCGGTGGACACGGATCGCGTGTAAATGCATAGGCCACTCCTTTTCTTCCTGACATAGGCAGCCGGTATGCTTAAATTCTCCGAGTCCGACGAGCCCAAGGGATAATCACCTTTGATGACACTCGAGCAGCTCACGTTATCTTCGACTCTGATATCATGTGGTACTAGAAAATCCGGTCTCAAGTTTTGTTTGGGGAAAGTTCTTAAGCATGACTTGAGGTCCTTTTGCTTAAGTACATAATCTACCTGCAAGTAGGATTAACCCTACAAATTATTTTTAGTAGTTACTTGAAATTTTGAAAATCATGAGCATATCTTGAGTTCTAGTTTGAACCTTGAATACAAACTAAGTAAACATCAATAATCAAGAGAAATATAAGTTTGTGTTTATTTCTCAAAATACAACAAGAGTAGAAGTTAGAAACTCATGTTCAAAAGGTTGACGACCTTACGATCATATTTAAAGCTTCGGTACGAATCAGTCAAACCAATTAATGTCTAACATTGAAAGGGCTCTTACCTTGCAACCAAGAGAACAATGGATGTATGGTTCTTGAAGGCACCTATCACAAGAGGTGCAGAAGTTGCCGGACCCTTTGAAATGTTTACTTTGAGGTCTCTTCTTGATGAACACAACCTTGGAGCTATTGATGATATAAGACTGAAACCATAGAAAATAAACAAATAATTATGATAATTCCCAAAATTTAATTAAAATATATAAGCTAGTCAAAGTGTAAAGAAACAAAATTTATTAATTTGAACGAACGTACCTGAACGTTCGAGCAATCAATAAGCTTCTCAATATCTTCCAACCGGACCACATCGTGATAGACATATCGCCGGACTTGCACTAGACGGTGGTAGTGGTGCGATGGGAGGCAATGAGGACAAAGACTAGTACAACAATCCAAGCAACATATGTTTTTCTCATTCTTTTTCGCGGTTTCGTGCGTTGCACAACCAACAAAGAATCTTTGCGTGTCTAGTGCCTCCAACCAAGAGTGTAATAACCTAAACTAAACATCTTAATTAACTAAACCTAAACCTAATTACCCTAATTAATTATGCATGGAGAGCAGGAGGTGTTGGAAGGGGAGGGAGAGAGAGTTGGTTGGTTATGATTGGAGGGATTTTAGGTGATTGTTAATTGGATTTAAGAGAGGTGAGTTTGCCTATTTAAAGGGCACTTGAGATCAAGTTGACGTTTTGCTTCATTGTTGGATTATCCAGAGAGTGAGAGAGAGGCTTTCGGAGAAGAAGAAGGAGGAGAGAAGAAGTAAAGAAGAAGAAGAAAGGAAGAAAAGGAGAAGAAGGTGAAGTGTTGAGTTGAAGTAGCCAAAGCTTGGGAGGCTTCTTCAACCGTCAAAAAGGTATGCCAAATCTTCAATATAACTCACTTGTGCCTTGTGAGTGTTGGGGATCGACGTTGGTGTCGAATTCCCCGTCGGAATTCAACCAATTCAGAGGTTGAAGACGACGATCGGTCGACCGGTGCCTGTGGGCAGTCGACCGATCCTATTATTATATTGTTATTTACCCGCGAACGGTCGAACGATGTCGTTAGACGGTCGACCGTTATGCCAGATTGTGCGGGAAAAAGGGGATTATACTGTTATCGGTCGAACGGGACCACTTAGCCGGTCGACCGAATAACGATGAGAATGGGTCGGTTGGGGATTTTGACTTATTAAACGGTCGAACGTCCTTACCTTGTTCGACCGATCCATTCGATGCTAAGTCGGTTGGGAGCTTTGACCATCAAAACGGTCGACCGCTCTTTAACTCTCGGTCGACCGACTGAGCATTTAATTAAGCGGTAGAGTGCTTGTGTTGATTCGGTCGAACTGTATTTCAGTTCCGGTCGACCGAACGAGACTTGGGCAAAATATTGAAAGTCCTGTTATCGGTCGAACGGCCCCTTGGTTCGACCGGTCGGATATATATATTATATAAAATGGTATAACGTAGACCTTCCAAACGGTCGACCGCTAGATGACTTTTGTTCGACCGATTGGTCGGTAATTCGGTTGGCGTGGTTCGACCGGTAGATTTGTTTGTACAGTACTGTGTACTGTGTGGGGGACCGGTCGACCGGTGTGCTTGTAGCGGTCGACCGATCTACCGCAGGTTGGTGGATTTATCCACACGCGATCCGTCGATGTCAGGTCGACTACCGGCTCCGAGGCGACGGTTGATTACCGGCTTTGAGAGCTACGGATTTCACCTTCGACGAAGGCGTATTATTGTTGTACCTTTTTCCTCTCTTACAGAGCGGGGTGTGAGGGATGTGTACCGTAAACCTTGGGCAGTTTGCGAGGGTTTAGCGGTAGGCCGAGGATGTTCCGGCAGGGTGCGCGCTAGGCGACTCTTGGGGGAGCAGTGGCTGTCGTCTGACCCGAGTTGTGTATTCGGCGGGCTGACTCGCTCCTTGGGTGCGGCGTGTACCAGGGGTTCCTTCCTGCACGATTTGGGGAGCAGTGGTGTCGACTGACCCTTGTGAGGCAGCGGTGGACTGACTTGACCCTAGTGGCAGGAGTGGTTCAGTGCCGCGGAGGCGGTGAGGGCATTATTGTGGGCCCGAGGCGGATGATCATGTGCATAGCATTGCATTGTATTTAATTCCTTTTTATATTTTAGGAGGTTTGGTATACGGGGTTCCTTCAGGGAACTCAGGCATGTTTGTTGTTTGCATTTCAGGTAGCGAGCAGGGTTAGAGTTTGAGGTGGTGACCGAGGACGGTGCCCCCGAGATCAGATCCTGTAGTTGTCAGTCTCTTTCTTTTGAGGTGATTACATATTGTATAGCTTTTGTCGTAATCACAGTCAGTCTGTATATTTGACTTCCACGTGGATCATATTTATATTATATATGTTGGTTTGTTTCCCGTGACGTGCCCAGTGTTGACCGTTGACGGTCTTTATTATTGTTTAAATTTTCCGCTGTTTTCGGGTACGTTACAATTTGGTATCAGAGCGTTGATCTCGGCGTACTTGTCCAAAGAAACCACCTTTGAGTTAGGAGTAGGTCTAGAGGATCATGCATGCACAGATTATATTGATATTGTCTTGTTTCCTTTGGCAGATGCCTCCTAGACGGGGGAAGGTGGTTGCCCATACTCGCGGTGAGAGTGAGACTGCGAGGGATGAGGCTTGGGAGGATGAGCGTCGGACGTTGTTCGATACGGTCGGACGTCTGACAGAGATGCTACAGCAGCAGACGGCACAGACTGGGCAGACGGGGACTGGTGCTATGCATGACCGGTTTATGCGCCAGCATCCGCCTACCTTTCTGGGGCAGTATGACGCAGAGGCTGCGGAGGAGTGGATCTTCACGATGCAGAAGATCTTCAGTGCTATTGGTTGTCCTCCAGAGGCGAGAGTGGGCCTGGCTACTTATGTTTTGGGCGGTGCTGCGTCCAACTGGTGGAGGTCCACATCTGCAGTGGTGTTTGCGGACAGAGATGATATAGCCTGGGAGGAGTTCGTTGGCGAGTTCAACGAGCAGTATTTTCCGCAGCATGTCCAGGATCAGAAGAGGGAGGAGTTTCTGAGTCTTCAGCAGGGAGACATGACCCTAGCAGGCTACATCGGGAAGTTCAACGCCCTTGAGCGTTACTGTCCCGAGATGTATGTTACACAGGAGCAGAGGGCAGGGAAGTTCGTCCGAGGGCTCCGGAAGCAGCTGAGGACGAAGGTGCTGACACACATGCCGAGCACGTTGGCCGATGCAGTGAAGAGTGCCTCTGTTCTTGATCGTGACTACAGGGAGAACTACCAGGATGAGAGGAGGCCATCGGGTAGATTCTCTGGGCGGCCAGGAGGTCAGACTGGAGGGAATCCGGGCAAGAGGCCCCGATACGAGGGAGCAGGAGTTGCAGTACCACGACCAGAGCCTTGTGGTACTTGTGGGAGGTTTCACTCCGGGCCGTGCTTCACCCCCGGAGCATGTCATGGGTGTGGCCAGCTGGGTCACTTTATCAGGAGCTGTCCGAGCCGAGGAGCTGGGCCGAGCAGACCACCGGGTTTACCCGCACCAGGCAGAGGAGGAGGCGGAGGTAGACCACCTTTCAGACCCCAGCAGGGGCAGCGCACTGGCAGAGTTTTCACCATCCAGGCAGAGGAGGCTCGGGATGGAGGCGCTGTCGTGGAAGGTACACTTCTTGTCGCAGGTTCAGTAGCTAGGGTGTTATTTGATTGTGGCGCGACACACTCGTTCATCTCAGAGCGATTTGCGGGAGTGTTGGGCTGTACCCTTGCGATGTTGACTGCCACTTTGGAGGTCAGCACACCCCTGGGTCTGGTGGGCACTGTGGGGAGATTTGTCCCCGGCGCCACGGTTGTTTCGGGAGATCAGGAGTTTCCGGCAGACCTGGTCTTGCTACCGATGGAGGACTTTGATGTCATACTTGGGATGGATTGGCTGTCCCAATATGATGTTCGAGTCTTGTGCCGTGAGAAGAAGATTTTGATCCCGAGGAAGGGTTTGCCTGATATTCTGATCAGAGGGATCAGAAGCAGAGGGGGTCGCATTATTGTATCTGCTGTGAGAGCTCAGAGACTGTTACAGCAGGGATGTGCAGCTTTTCTGGCGACACTTGTAGTTGCGGAAGCAGAGTCTCAGAGACTAGAGGACATTGAGGTGGTGCAGGAGTTCGCGGATGTTTTTCCAGCGGAGATTCCAGGTTTACCACCACACCGGGAGTTGGAGTTCGGCATTGAGTTGGTAGCTGGCACTACACCACAGTCGAAGGCTCCATACCGGATGGCACCTGCTGAGTTGACAGAGTTGAAGAAGCAGTTGCAGGAGTTGATGGACTCTGGATTTATCAGACCGAGCGTCTCGCCTTGGGGTGCACCAGTTTTGTTTGTGAAGAAGAAGGACGGATCCTTGAGGATGTGCATAGACTACAGGATGCTGAACCAGGTGACGGTGAAGAATAGGTATCCCTTACCTAGGATTGAGGACCTCTTTGACCAGCTGCAGTCAGCGAAGGTTTTCTCGAAGATTGACCTGCGTTCAGGATATCACCAGTTGAGGATCCGAGATGAGGACATCCAGAAGACAGCCTTCAGGACGAGATATGGACACTATGAGTTCTTGGTGATGCCATTTGGATTGACGAATGCTCCGGCAGCGTTCATGGATCTGATGCACCGGACATTCAGGCAGTACATTGATATATTTGTGATTGTCTTCGTGGATGACATCTTGATCTATTCACCAGATGTGGAGCAGCACAGAGAGCATCTGAGGATTGTACTCAGCATCTTGAGGACTCAGCAGTTATATGCTAAGTTCTCAAAGTGCGAGTTTTGGTTGGACAGAGTGGCATTCCTCGGACACATTGTATCGGCAGAAGGGATATCAGTGGATCCGGCGAAGGTAGAGGCGGTGACACAGTGGAGGACCCCTACGAGCGTGACAGAGATTAGGAGCTTTGTTGGACTGGCGGGTTATTACCGTCGCTTCATCAAAGACTTCTCGAGATTGGCAGCACCACTGACAGCTCTGACGCAGAAGGGAGTCACTTTTGTTTGGTCGCAGAAGTGCGAGGACAGCTTTCAGGAGCTGAAGAGACTGTTGACCACAGCACCAGTTTTATCATTGCCGAGTGGCACGGGTGGATTCGTGATTTATAGCGACGCTTCAGGTGTTGGCTTAGGATGTGTACTTATGCAGCACGGGAGGGTGATCGCGTACGCATCCAGACAGCTGAAGGTCCATGAGAGGAATTACCCGACACATGATTTGGAGTTAGCAGCAGTGGTTCATGCACTGAAGACCTGGAGACACTATCTTTATGGCGAGCGGTTCGAGGTGTTTACAGATCATCAGAGTCTGAAGTACCTGTTCTCGCAGAAGGAGCTGAATATGAGGCAGCGCAGATGGCTTGAGTTCATTAAGGACTACGACTTCACTATCTCTTACCATCCGGGGAAGGCGAACACAGTTGCAGACGCTTTGAGCCGGAAGGTGGAGGTATCAGTAGCAGGCCTATGCATTCAGGAGTGGAGACTGCTAGAGTCCTTGGCAGAGTGGAGGCCATTTGCTGATAGCTCTGAGGGCGCAGTGATTGCCGGATTGAGAGTAGAGCCTCAGACAGTATCAGCAGTGATTCATGCTCAGACTACAGATGAGGAGTTGAGCAGTTTGTTACAGTTAGCTGCCAGAGATGGGTCAGATTTCAGAGTTGGAGTGGACGGAGGTCTGAGATTCAGAGATCGTATCTGGGTGCCGAAGACAGAGGACCTGAGACAGGATATCATGGAGGAGGCACACAGATCGAGATATTCCATTCATCCAGGGAGCACCAAGATGTACAAAGACCTGCAGCGGAACTTCTGGTGGCGAGGTATGAAGAAGGACGTTGCAGACTTCGTGTCGAGGTGTTTGGTCTGTCAGCAGGTGAAGGTCGAGCACCAGAGACCAGCAGGGCAGATGCAGAGGATTGAGTTGCCCGAGTGGAAGTGGGAGCACGTGACGATGGATTTTGTTACGGGGCTACCGAAGACACGGAGATTCCACGATGCGATTTGGGTTATAGTCGATCGACTGACCAAGTCGGCGCATTTCTTAGCTATTAAGACCACTCTTGCTCTGGAGGGTCTAGCTAAGTTATATATTGAGGAGATTGTCAGACTTCATGGCGTACCAGTCAGTATCATTTCAGACAGAGATCCCAGATTCACTTCGAGATTTTGGGAGAGTCTACACAGAGCACTGGGGACACGTCTGAAGTTTAGCACAGCTTTCCACCCACAGACAGATGGCCAGTCAGAGCGGACGATACAGACATTGGAGGACATGCTGAGAGCGTGTACACTTGACTGGGCCGGGCATTGGGATGAGCATTTGCCGTTGATCGAGTTCGCCTACAACAACAGCTACCACTCGAGTATTGGAATGGCACCCTATGAGGCATTATACGGGAGACCGTGTAGATCGCCGGTATGCTGGAGTGATGTGGGCGAGAGACAGCTAGTTGGACCTGACATTATCCAGTTGTATTCAGAGAAGGTCGACGTGATTCGGAGACGACTAGCTACGGCGCAGAGTAGGCAGAAGAGTTATGCTGATACGCGGAGGCGTGAGCTGACCTTTGAGGTAGGAGATCATGTCTTCCTAAAGATCTCGCCTTCCAGAGGAGTGATGAGATTCGGGAAGAAGGGGAAGCTGAGTCCGAGATATGTTGGACCGTTTGAGATATTGGATCGGGTTGGTGCGGTGGCGTATAGGATTGCACTACCACCACAGTTCGCAGGACTTCACAACGTCTTCCATGTTTCTATGTTGAGGAAGTACGTGGCCGATCCAGCTCATGTGATTGAGATATCAGTACCGGAGATCCAGCAGGATTTGTCGTTAGATGAGAGACCAGTTGAGATTGTGGATCAGATGGTACATCAGCTCAGGAGGAGAGCGATTCCGATGGTGAAGGTCAGGTGGCAGCATCACACTGACAGAGAGGCTACCTGGGAGATTGAGGAGGATGTCAGGAGACAGTATCCAGAGTTATTCCGGTAAGTCAGTATTTCGAATTTCGCGGGCGAAATTCTTTTAAGGAGGGTAGATTGTAATAACCTAAACTAAACATCTTAATTAACTAAACCTAAACCTAATTACCCTAATTAATTATGCATGGAGAGCAGGAGGTGTTGGAAGGGGAGGGAGAGAGAGTTGGTTGGTTATGATTGGAGGGATTTTAGGTGATTGTTAATTGGATTTAAGAGAGGTGAGTTTGCCTATTTAAAGGGCACTTGAGATCAAGTTGACGTTTTGCTTCATTGTTGGATTATCCAGAGAGTGAGAGAGAGGCTTTCGGAGAAGAAGAAGGAGGAGAGAAGAAGTAAAGAAGAAGAAGAAAGGAAGAAAAGGAGAAGAAGGTGAAGTGTTGAGTTGAAGTAGCCAAAGCTTGGGAGGCTTCTTCAACCGTCAAAAAGGTATGCCAAATCTTCAATATAACTCACTTGTGCCTTGTGAGTGTTGGGGATCGACGTTGGTGTCGAATTCCCCGTCGGAATTCAACCAATTCAGAGGTTGAAGACGACGATCGGTCGACCGGTGCCTGTGGGCAGTCGACCGATCCTATTATTATATTGTTATTTACCCGCGAACGGTCGAACGATGTCGTTAGACGGTCGACCGTTATGCCAGATTGTGCGGGAAAAAGGGGATTATACTGTTATCGGTCGAACGGGACCACTTAGCCGGTCGACCGAATAACGATGAGAATGGGTCGGTTGGGGATTTTGACTTATTAAACGGTCGAACGTCCTTACCTTGTTCGACCGATCCATTCGAGGCTAAGTCGGTTGGGAGCTTTGACCATCAAAACGGTCGACCGCTCTTTAACTCTCGGTCGACCGACTGAGCATTTAATTAAGCGGTAGAGTGCTTGTGTTGATTCGGTCGAACTGTATTTCAGTTCCGGTCGACCGAACGAGACTTGGGCAAAATATTGAAAGTCCTGTTATCGGTCGAACGGCCCCTTGGTTCGACCGGTCGGATATATATATTATATAAAATGGTATAGCGTAGACCTTCCAAACGGTCGACCGCTAGATGACTTTTGTTCGACCGATTGGTCGGTAATTCGGTTGGCGTGGTTCGACCGGTAGATTTGTTTGTACAGTACTGTGTACTGTGTGGGGGACCGGTCGACCGGTGTGCTTGTAGCGGTCGACCGATCTACCGCAGGTTGGTGGATTTATCCACACGCGATCCGTCGATGTCAGGTCGACTACCGGCTCCGAGGCGACGGTTGATTACCGGCTTTGAGAGCTACGGATTTCACCTTCGACGAAGGCGTATTATTGTTGTACCTTTTTCCTCTCTTACCGAGCGGGGTGTGAGGGATGTGTACCGTAAACCTTGGGCAGTTTGCGAGGGTTTAGCGGTAGGCCGAGGATGTTCCGGCAGGGTGCGCGCTAGGCGACTCTTGGGGGAGCAGTGGCTGTCGTCTGACCCGAGTTGTGTATTCGGCGGGCTGACTCGCTCCTTGGGTGCGGCGTGTACCAGGGGTTCCTTCCTGCACGATTTGGGGAGCAGTGGTGTCGACTGACCCTTGTGAGGCAGCGGTGGACTGACTTGACCCTAGTGGCAGGAGTGGTTCAGTGCCGCGGAGGCGGTGAGGGCATTATTGTGGGCCCGAGGCGGATGATCATGTGCATAGCATTGCATTGTATTTAATTCCTTTTTATATTTTAGGAGGTTTGGTATACGGGGTTCCTTCAGGGAACTCAGGCATGTTTGTTGTTTGCATTTCAGGTAGCGAGCAGGGTTAGAGTTTGAGGTGGTGACCGAGGACGGTGCCCCCGAGATCAGATCCTGTAGTTGTCAGTCTCTTTCTTTTGAGGTGATTACATATTGTATAGCTTTTGTCGTAATCACAGTCAGTCTGTATATTTGACTTCCACGTGGATCATATTTATATTATATATGTTGGTTTGTTTCCCGTGACGTGCCCAGTGTTGACCGTTGACGGTCTTTATTATTGTTTAAATTTTCCGCTGTTTTCGGGTACGTTACAAAGAGGGTCGCTTCAAAAAAGCCTAAAACAAAAGCGAAACGAATCAAATATAACACTTATAATTCTCTACAAAAAATAACAAGAAGCCATGCATATTAATGCCCACCATTTATTTTTAGAGAAAGAGCAAATTAAGCAAACCAAATCAAGATGGAGGATTAGAAAGTAGAGTAGGGTTTGGGTTGGTTCTTAAGAGAGGGATGATGTATGTTAGAGTTAGATTTTGTTGATGGTTTGTTTATGATGAAGACCCATATGTATAGAGAAGTGTGGAGAAATAAAGAATTGGAATGGGATATGAAGAGAACGTGGGAGCTGTTCCCATGTCTCCCACCTCTTCTCTCTCTACAAATCTTAATTCTCTCTCTAGCTTTAACAATTGCAAAAGTGTTTAGAGACCCGAGATTAAGGGTTGTGAAGGGAAGTTGTGGTGCACGTTTAGTTCTTTGACAGTGTGTTTTTGTACTCTATTGACTGCATGATTTTTCTCATATTTGCATGAAAATGTTGAAGGACGTGATGGGTGTTTCCTAAAACTTTTGACTTATTTATTTATTTATTGCGTAGGCTTATAGCTTAGTTTTTTCAGGTTTGGTGAAAAATATTTAGGTAGAAAAATATATGTATTGTATTATAGGTGTTGGATTTTAAGTATATAACTGACAAAAGAAAATGTATTAACACGGGCATATATAACATTCACTGATTTCATGGTCCGCCCATAAATATATGGAAGAAAGATATTATCGTTAATGTAACAACAAAGATACGTCGTATACTTTTTTTGGATAATATACGTTTAGACTTGTAGCCGCCATCTCTTAGACTCTATAGGTCTTGAAAAATTTGATTCACTGATTAATTTTTCAAGCAATTTACTAAACCAATTAACTGACCCATCAATTATTGTAAATCATAGCTTGATCGATATCAACTCATGCATTGACCAAGTGGAATTGATACACCAATTTCAACCCCAAACTTATATACGTTTTTTATTGCGAATCTTATCTCCATTCAATTGCTTGTCTTATTTAACACCTGGAAACTCATATGACGTGTTGATCTCAATACTAACATGTCCAGACTAGCTCACTTTGATAATTATGTAAGTCATATAAATCTCCATTTCTAGGTTTTCTAACTATAGTTTCTTACAATGAACCCTAGTATCTACTATTGTAGATTTTCCCCCCAAGGTTTGTTGCTTCTATTTTTTTTAATAAACACAATACATCACGTTTTGCACACATTCATATTTAAAATTAACTATCTTGTATGCATGAGTATGTATCACACATTCAAGGCATACCAGTAAAACTTTGGGAAAATTCATACTCCTCCCTCTTAAGAATGATTCTAATAAAAACATGAACTTGTATTTTTGTAGACATATCTAAATGTGTTTTTTTTAATGTTTTTCATGTTCCTATATATATTTTTGTACATGTGTTGTCTTCGGTATTTTTTGTTTCTTTTAGTATTCTTCTCCTTGAATTTCGAAAAGATAAACATGTTCAATTCACATTTTCCTTCAAAGAAATCAATGTGAAATGAACAATATATGTGAGATCCTAATCTCTAATTAGTGGCTTAATTGGTGCTTAGGTGGTTGATTGGAGAGGGTTTGAGTTGGACGACTGAGATTGATTGGAAATGAGTATAAAAGGTTTGATTTTCTCTATTCTCTCTCACTCGCACTTATCCCTTATCTCTCTCTCTTCTCTCTCTCTCTCTCTCTCTCTCTCTCTCTCTCTCACTCGTTGCTCCCTCTCAGCTGAGATCCTCAGTGTTGGTGAAGGCAAGGAAGTGCTAGGAGGTTCAATGGAGTCGTCGGAGAAGAGGCGATCGTCGTTCGCGCGAGAGTCCGTTGACGTTTAGAGAAATCGGGGAAAAGCTCATCGTTGGATCTTCAAAGGTTTCTTAAAGCCTTAAAGGTATGTCAAGCTTTGCTTTTATGCTCACCTAAGTTGTATGAGTGTTTGAGAGGTCGACGGTAGGCCGAAAGACTCGTCGGATGTGTGTGCAGCAATTTTCTGCACTGTTTCGGTCTACTGGTGATGGTTTCGGTCTACCAGTTGTTGTGTATTTGTGAATAAGAAGAGGTTTCCGGGTGTTTTCCGTTGAACGAGTCTCCTTTGTCGTTCGACCGAATGCATTGTTTTAAGTTGGTTGGGGGTGTAGACCACAAAACGGTCGACCACCCTATGATTTCGTTCGACCGATGACTTAAGAAAACTAAAGTTTGTTCGACCCTTTTGTAGTTTCGGTCGATCGGTATAATTTGTTTCCAAATCTGATTTTACTGCCTTTGTCCGGTAGACCGGGGTCTCTTGTTTGTTCGACTGTTTGTGCTTTTGAGCGAGAGGTGGATTTCACTGGTTGTTTTTGTCGAACGAGTCCCCTTTGTCGTTCGACTGGTTGGTGGTTATTCTCGATTGGACCAGGCCTTGTGTGGGGGTTCAGTCGACCGTGAGTTTGGTTTTGTCAACCGTTTCTGTCCAGTTTTGTATATGTTGCTTGTTTTGGTTGTGATCGGTCTGGACGGCAACGGGTTCGCCGACCCTTTTGGGGCAACATGAAGGATATTCCGGCCTGATAGAGATCGTGATTGTGGATCTACGGAGTAGGTGCCTTGTGTGCACGAGTGGTTGAGGGGTTGGGGTGAGAGGACTCTTGAGACCCATGTTGGTTGTGTCAGCTGTGGTTGGGAGAGAGGTCCCTGGAACCCAGTTGGACGGTGGCGGTTGTGTTGTATTGCACTTACATATCATGTCATGTTGTTGTTGTTTAATTCATGCATTTAGGAGTTTGACATACAGAGTTTCCTTATGAGAAACTCAGGCATAGTTTTATGTTTGCATTTCAGAACGTGATCGTCATTAGGAGGTGGTGACTGAGGGTGAGCGCACCCGGACCGGATCCTGCTTTCTTGCTTTTGATGTTGATATGATTACACTTGTATTTGTTGTATATCTTCTGTTGATGTAATCATACTTTTGACTCCCTGTATTATACGGTGCACCACCTGATATATATATATATATATATATATATATATATATATATATATATATATATATATATATAGTGTGTGTGTGTGTGTGTGTATATATATGTGTGTGTGTGTGGTTTCGTAGTGTCCCTGGTGTTTGATATACATTCTTTAAAGTTTTAATTTTTCTACTGTTTCGGGACGTTACAATATCTAACGTCCCGCTGTTTGATATAGGCATTGTAATTTTGGGAAACATGCATTACACTAAGAATATCTAACGAACTTGAGGAGTGATATACTAGGGATTTAAACATGACGAATTGAACCCACCAATCCATCCAACATACCTTGTGGATCTTGTCTAGGATTGAATTTTTGAACCATTTTAAATTTTGAACCCATCAACCTGCGAATCCTCCAACCAACTTTCTTCCCAGGTCAAGTTAGGGTCGAGTCTAACCCGAACCCAAGAACTAGGGTGCATTAATCTCCCTTCAATCATCGGTCTCTTCTTCTAATTAATATATCAAGGTTTTCTCCCAACAGTTTTTTAATTTTTTTTATTCATTCCAGGTTTGAATCTTTTGTTTTATCTTCTTGTGCTTTAGTAAACGTATTGGGTTTGGTGCGATTTGGAAGTGGAGCTGGCTAGTGTGGGTTTTATATTGTTGGACGGTCTCCGTTTTGTACAGGAAACCAACCCTCCATTGACATTTAAAATTTTGGAATTATATTTTGTAAATTTATTAGATTTTGCTTCTTGTTTCCAGGGCAAGTGGTCGTTTAATTTGTAAAGCTTCCCTTCAAAATCTTGTAGCTGATGAATAGACATTAATATGAGAGTTTTGTAATGACATGATATTAAATACGAAAGAAACGATGATCTAAGATAGTATACTAGTGTAGGTGTTTAGTTTGTGATTTGTCTACTTGACTACTTTGTGTAGACCGTTTAAGAATTTCGCCCCCTTGTTTTTTTTTCATCGCTACATATTTCGCCGCCCTTGGATTTTTAATCATTACATAATTGGCCCTCTTCGAAATTTCTACCATCAATGTCTTAATTAAAAATATGAGTTGCCAATGCGTTATGTCCAAGTAGATTAGTTTTGTTGAAGTGGTGCTGATTTGGCCAACCGGTCGACCGGTTTGCGCATTGCAAATTCCAGTGTGGCAAAAGTGGTCTACCGGTTATGGTGCTGCAATTGTGTGGGAATCGTTTGTGGTAATTTTCGAGGTTCATATTTGGTAGGAATTCAAGGCTTGATTATTTCCTTATGTCCTCCTATAAATATTCTATTGGTTTTACGATTTGAATGATGATGAAACATTTGAAAAGATGGTGGATTACAGTTTGAGGCGACCATAGTTATTTTCCGCAAGAATTTTCCACGTAAAATCTTGTATTGTGGTTATGTGCTTGTTGTTTTTGTTTCGTGTGATTGTTCGGCTGATGGTGATCTCCCCAAACAAGTTTAATTTGTTTATTAGATATCTCATTCTCTACGCTTACAAGGTAAATGAATCATGCATGCATTGGAAGATTCATTTACACAATTATAAATTGAATGGTCATTAAAAGAAAAAAAATCCATAAACTTATCTACCCCAAGCCAACTGACAAATCGAACTCCCCAAACCGGAGTCTCTTCAGCCGACCACCTACTCCTCTCCCGCTTGTTGGTAGTCTTCCCTCCTCTATTTCTCATCAAGGAATAAAAGTTTGTCGATTCTCTACAGTACTTTGAGTTCGTTTCTTTATCAATGCACATGATAAAGAACAAATTAGGCACAACAATAGTTTTATTGATATTCACAAACATTGCAGAAGATTGGTTAGAATATTGCCAATGCAAGTGTTATGAAAATTGCAAAGAAAATTTTATATTTAAGATTCTTAATTTTCTCCCCCTAAAAGGCTAAAGGTACCTTAGTTGTTCTCACTTAAGGAACCTAAAAACGTTGGTGATTGACGATTTTTTCATTTTGACTTTCACTTTAAATGGAAAGTGAATGACAAAATGATAATTAACACAGACTATTTATGTAATTTGCGAACGAGGAATAGTAATATCCTAATTTTACCACTTCCGTCTACTGTAGAGAGCCTCATAACATTATTGGCTATGATTATGGTCAAAAACTAGATCTCATGATCAAATGAGAGATAAAATGCGGATAAATTTTTTGAGACTACATCTTGAGAAAGTCATATTCACAGTGTTGAAAATGGAAGTATTTGACAGTATTTATTGGGGGCTACTATTCGTCGCCGGAAAACTAGTTAAATCGCCCTAAAATTACCTTTTTACCCTTAACAAATCACTTAATACCCATTTCGTCCCGTGTTTTAAATAAGGTTTTTGACTCAGTTTTACTCACATTCACAATACCAACACTACGAAAATGTCTGGCGAAGCGCCTGGATCCGGTGAGGTAACGAAGACGGATTTTTTTTGCCGACTCGGGCGTTTGTCTAAGATGCCTCCACCATGGTGGAGGCGTTTGGCACAGAAGCACCTTTTTTTAATTTTCTGTTAAATTAATTTTTTTCAGGTTCCGTTGCAAGATTTCGATGGTGATGGAGTAGATTACAGTGAGTTTTTTGATAGTAAACAAATATTTACAACAATCGAGGAAGCTTGTAAATGGGCGAAAATGTTGCCATAGGAGCCAGATTTTTTTGGTTATATCATCATACAAACCAAAAGCAGATAACCAGACGGATTGTTACATGAGATGTGATCGCAGACATGAAATGAGTTCTCGTGATACGAGTATTGCACTATGAAAGAACACAAAAAGAAAAGGTTGCGGTTGCCATTTTTTGGTAAAAGTAGTCGAGCGACGGGATCGTGATGGATGGGGTCGTTGTTTCTAATAGCACACATGGGCAACACAACCACACACTTGCAGTTTATTCAGAGGGTCACCGACAGGTCCGCGGACTTAGTGTTGGGGCCAAGCAAGTTGTTCGTGATATGACTGAGGCACAAGCAAGACCACGTAACATTTTGTTGGCAGTAAATGAGAAATTCCCGAAGGATAATCCCAATCAAAGACATATTTATAACTTCAAAGAGTACATTAGGAGGACGAAATCTGAAGACAGGAATCCCGCTCAGCAGTTTCGCAGTCAGGCAGTGCAGTATAAGTATTTGCATTGGATTGTGGCAGATGAAGAAAACTAATGTCCTCACTCACGCATTTTTGGCACATCCGACTTCAGTTCAGTTGTTTTGTACATACCCTTTCGTAATCTGCACGGATTCGACGTATAAGACGAACAAGTACAAGATGCCTTTGTTTGAGATGGTTGAGGTTACTCCAACAAACATGAATTTTCTCGTCGGATATGCGATTTTGAAGGATGAGACCGAGTCTAGTTACCGGTGGGTGTTGGAGAGATTGCGAGATATGTTATTGAATATTATTAGCCCGACTGCAATAATAACGGACCGGGAGATGGGTCTGATGCGACCAGTGACAGAGGTTTTTCCTAAGTCTCCTCATTTACTTTGCACCTGACATATCAACAAAGACGTGTACAATTACGCATACCACGTATTTGAAAAGAGCAAGCAGCTTGCAGAGAGTTTTAGGCGTGGAAAGTGGAGGAGAGTTATGGTTTCTAATTCACAGACGGATTATGTTAGATCAGTCTGTAATCTGAAAGATTCTTTCAAGTCCTGGCCAGTACTCACGGAGTATGTGGAAGACACGTGGTTGGTGCATAAAAAAGTTTTTGTTGAATTGGACGAATAAAGTTCTTTATTTCGGCAACACTACGAACTGCAGGGTGGAAAGTGCACATTCGGCTCTGAAAAAGTGGATCGCTACATCGATTGTCGCTCTCGACACTCTTTTCGACAACGTGAACTCGACTATTGAAATGCAGCTAATGAATATTCGGAACTTTCTTGAAGATTCGAGATGTCGAAATTTGACAAACTACATATGTCATTTGTTTCATCATATAAATGGTCGAGTTTCGCATCACTGCTTGTCGTTATTGACTCAGAAGCTGAAGAGAATGCATGACTTAAGTAATGAAGTTGAATATCGTTGCGGATGTGCTTTTCTGACATCACATGAGATTCTTTGTGCATGTACCATGTACGAGTGTTTTGCGTCAGGTGATGAAATTTATTTAGAGTAGATTCATCCATTCTGGAAAACACTTGTCATTGGAGAAGGAGTCCAAATGTCAGAGTTTGTGGATCAGTCAGCACAAGACGTTGAGCATTTTCGGAAACTCGTTGATGAAATTTCGGAGAGCGACCCTGCAGTAATTCGTAGTACCTCTCGTATTTTATACGAACAGTTACACCCTGATCAGTCGAACTATGGAGAACCCACAGAAAATACTAAGGTACGAGGTCGACCTAGGGGAAAGTCGACACGTCGGGACGTGGTCGGTCTGTCAGTAGTGGGAGCAGGGGTCGTGGTCGGTGTTCCAATTCGTCTCGATCGTCCGTGAACACGGGAACAAGATCTGATATGACGATATGGTTGTTGTTATTTAATATATATCACTAATCTAGAGAGGGTTGAATAGATTATCTCTTAATTTTGTTGTTTTAATGAATTGCTATTTCTCTATCTTACAGTGTCCGGACGGACTGACGTGGATAACTTCTCATATATTGATAGACTACCAGGAATCATTTTACTATTTCTGGAGAGGTGGAATGACGTACGTGCTGATGGCAATTATGGATTTTGATCTGTTGCCGATGTCTTCCATGATGGTCAAGACATCTGGTCGGACGTCCGTCGTGCGATTTCTAATGAGATAGGTGCACATCCTATTTATGAGAATGTCTATTTCGGCAATGTGGTACAGGCTCGTTAACGAATTGATTGAGGCGGGGGAGCTTGTGACGATGATCATTATATGGAGGTTTGGGCCGACTTGTTCCCGATTGCTAATTTTTACAAGTATGCGGTCATGTATTTCTCAATGGGAATGGATGGTTCGTTGTTCCTGTGTCTTATTGTGCTACATTGGGAGAGTACGTCTGCCATGACGAGGCCTGTCAGAGAGTTGGTCATTGCTCATTTAGGGAGTTACAAACATTTTATTCGTTTGGAATTAGCAGATGATTTCCCAGTACCTCCTATAGCGACATTGTGTTATCAAATGCGAGATGAGAGTGTTGTTGGATGGGAGGATCAGTACGCAAGTAGGATAACGTATTGGAACCGGTTACGTAGTACATTTTGATTGTAATTTGTAATGCATTTGTAATATATAATATATCGTGTATTGGTACTTATATCGTGTTGTTCTTTTACCATATTTTAAATTTAATTTAAGTTACTATGATATGCTCGTGAGAAATAAGTAGAAGATATGTTCATAAGAAGTAAATAATAAGAGTACACAGATAAGCATAAGCAAATACCAACAAATGTAGTAACAGTTCAACATATAATAAAACGAAAGTAAGAGCAAGTCAACTAGAACTCAGCATCCGAATCATGGTCCGAAATGCCCAACTGGCTGTTCCACTCCTCAATGAGGCAATCCCAATATGTACATGCAAGTTTCGTATCCTCAGTCGGCATCCTGTCTCTCTGTTGCAAGAACGGCTGCGTATACCGTATCGCCCTACTCATCCACTGTAAGTAACATAAATATTAGTGTACATTAACAATAAAAACAAAATATACATTACAATTACAAATTAAATTAGATAAACTTACCGCATCGGCACATGTACTATCCAGTGGTCTCTCCGATCTCGGAATGGTACCGCGTACGATAAGTGGATGTGAGCACCACCGAACCACTGCAAATAATCTGCATCACAAGTGGAGGGGTCGCGACTACGACTCAGATCGTCCAGGTGAAGTCGTCATACTCTCGGAAATATCCTCTAAATCGATTCCGTGAACGAAACGTTGTGGCTGACGTAGTACGTCATCGCAATCGCAGACCGTACTGCATGCTCGGGCATCAGGATGTCAACCGGGATCACCTGAACGTAACCTAACTGACGTAACACGCGATCAGGTAAATAAGACTCTGTGATATCCCTATAACAAATAACGCCCATAAATGTAATCCTCGGTACAGCTACAACAGGCTCAAGACCATACGACAACCACTCCACCTAAACGTTTATACGTTAATTATAATAAAGTTGAAATTTAAATCAATGTGAATGATATATACATTATATACCTGCGATGCAGTCATCTGATCTAGCCGTCTACGAATAGAAAGGAGTCGTCCCTCGCTCTTATCCTCGGCCCTGACATCCCACATACTCGAACGAGGATGATCACGCTCAATAATCTTCCGCTCCCGATGCGGGCGGAAAGCAGGAAAATACTCAGATATCCAAGCCTGCAGCAGTGTAAGATAACCCGTAATGTCGGAACAATCAGCACAACTCGATATACCCAGGTGGCGATATAGATATGTCAACGTCGCCGACCACCATGAGTACTAACCAATGGTATCTGGATCCCTCGTCTCCAATAGGTCGCGTGGTCTGACTCTGCAACCTCTCTTGTTGACAAACAAAACGTAGCCTAGCAGTAAGAAGAGGTAGGCAGTCATTTGCGTATCCTCAGTCCGCGGTGATCGCTTTCGTCTGCAACAGTCGTCCACAACATCGATACTAACACCACCGCCACTCCAAAATGGGTTATCCCGCCCAAGACACTCGAGGCTAACACCCAGCAACTCTGATACAAAAAACTTCAGCTCAGACGTCGGTGCCTGCACATTGACCATACGACCCTCAAAAGGAACGTGCAGAATCTGAAAGACGTCATGCAACATGATCGTCATCTCTCCGAACGGCAAGTGGAAAGTGTTGGTGTCAGGCTGCCACCGCTCCACGAAAGCCGAAATCAACGGCATGTCAAGGTAGGAAAACATGTTGTACGGCAAGTGACCCAATCCACTATCACTAATGGTCGCCGTCATATCATCGATCATCATTGAACGCCAAGCCTGCAATGTAATACAGGCTCTGTGCCGATTATGGCACCTCAAAACCTTCCGATCCTCGCCATCCCAGATGCGTCTGGCGATGTGGCCTCCGAAACTAGGAATGACGCTGCCATCTAGAGGACCACCGGGCATCATATCTGTCACGATCCAAGACTCATCCTCACCCCTATTCTTCTTCTGAGTTCGGGTGTCTGCAGTGCACGAACTCGAATCATCAGTCACAAACCGGCCACCTCGACCCTTCCTAATGACCCACTCAGCCGAAGTACTACAATGTCGCCCTCGTCCTCGACCATACTCCTGTGGCTCCAAGCCATACCGGCCCCAATCGTCACTCTCGTCGTGACTCATCACCTCATCTGAATCATCCTCGTCGTCGAAAGAATCCTCAGGTGTATGATGACGACGTAAAAGATCACTCTCTTTCCTAACTAAAGCAGAAATACCCCGTCTACGTGGATGACGAGGACCTGACTCATCTGCTAAACTGCGTACCATGGGTAAGGGAATTGATTTTCCTTTCCCTCCACGGTAACCCGATGACTATTAATTCAATTTTAAAAATAAAATTTTGTTAATGGATTTACTAAAATAATTAAACTAATTATTAACTTAATAATCAATTTATTTAGCAATTATCACAAATTATAATCAATGTTCTGGGAACGCCTAGGCGAACCTAGGCGATAGGGGGCGTCCGGTCGCCTGGGTGATCGCTAGGTGGTTGTGCGACCGCCCTAGTCTGGGTGGTCTTTTTTTTAATTTAATTTTAATTCAATTAAATTTTATAAAATAGATAAAAAAATCAGGAAAAATCGGGGAAAAAAGGAAAAAAATGCACACACATTATCTAAAAATACCATACATGTTTAGGCTTCGAAAAGACACCTAGTTCCTTGACCAAGGCCTCACTAGGCACCCCCTCTACCCACCTAAACACTTATGTATACAATTTATTGCTTAGTAGTACGATTACAAAGGTAACTCAAAGTTCATACAATAGTAGATAAGCGAGAAATTAGAATTACAAGTTAACTAACTAATTCCATTTGACACATTGATCTAATGTCCAACTGGGAATCATATCATATCCTCCACCACCATCAGAGTCGTCGAAGTGGTTCTCGTTCAGATTGTCGACGTAGATGATGCATTGCATACATTGCATCATATGTCTTTCATTTGGATTAATTTTATATCAATAAATGCCACTAAGGTATGTGTTTAGTCTTATTTACAAAATACAGGGACCTGAATGAAAATTACCAATATCCCGAGCATAAACACGTGCAAAAGACTCATTTCTATCATAAAGACCAAGTCAAGATTATCGGGATTCAAATGGAAGTCCATCCAAACATAAAAGCATTCAAAGACCTAATTACAAAAAGGCCAATGACTTAAGCACAAAAGTAGCCAGGGACTTAATTGCAAAAAGCCGAGGACCCGACTGCAAATTAAAGTACCAAAATATTATTTTGGAGAAGTTCTAAAGAAAAATCAATTTGGATCTCCAAATATATGAAGAAATAAATTCGGAGCTCAAAAGAAAGGAAAGAAATCAATCTAGACGCGCAAATGACATTTAAATCATACCATAAACACACAGGAAAAATCCAGATCCAATCAGAGTACAATGTGTTGCGAAATCGCCGCACCCTACATGTCATATGCGGCGGAAACGCCGCACCCCTTGCGATCCGTGGCCCCGGATTTTGTCCAGTCGTGTATTGACGCGTGTGCTTTCCTATTTTATAAATAGCCCCGAAACGATGTTGTGAAGAGCCTTGTTTTTTAGTTCTTCTTTTTAGCAATAAAATTCTGTTCTTTTATTTTGTGTTTTTTAGTTTTCTTTTGTAGTTTCTCTAGGACCCCTTTTCCTTCCCTCCATCCTTGAGTTTCTAACTCTATCCAAAGGGTGGGGGTGACGGATTTAGGGTGTTGAGAAGAAGAATGATGTTATTATTTTAATTTCGTGTTAGTATATTTTGATTACTTGAGTTTATGTTGAATCATTTATCATGTAATGCTTTATAACTAATGTGATTTATTATAAGTTTCAGATTTCTCTAAACAAAACCGGACATCTAAACCTCCACCCGCTGGACTCTCATCCATATTTGTTTTCTTTTTAGTTTTTCTTTTATTGTTCTTGCTTTAGAAAATTAAAAACCAAAAATCTCAAACCAAACATATTTCTCTCTCTTTCTTCCTTAATTCGAAAATCACAAAAAATAACATTATCTCTCCCTCCTTGTGTTCGACCCGTACTTGCCACGTCTTCATTGACGCCGTGCACTTGCGGTATAAATAAAATTCTCATCAAGTTTTTGGCGTCGTTGCCGGGGAGGGCGACGAAGATTTTGTTTATTTTTTGTGATTTCGATTCTATCATGTTTATTGTGTGCGCGATCTAACTATTTGGGTTTGCGTTTTAGGAGACAACAGAGGGCGTGGAGAAATCCGGGCACAGTTGGAGCAAGAAGGGCGGCGGAATCGCCGCACACAAAGAACAACTCGCGACGGATTCGCCGACCGTTTGAAGCATCTGGGCTTCAATTTTTTCTGAGGTCGTCTCCATCTCTGGGTGGACGCGTAGAGCATCTGGGAATTTTCGAGAGCGGGCGGCAAACCCGTTTGAGCATTGCAGAGGTAACTTTTCTTGCCTTTCTCGTAAAATCTTAATTTTCGAAAAGTTCCTTTTCGTAGAACTGCACGTGTTAGGGCAAAATTTCATAATTGGCAATAATTCAACTTTGACCTAAAAATTGGCAAAATTAGAAGGACTTAGTGCATGCTTCATATAGTGTTTTGTTTGCATTATTCTTGCTAAATTCTTGCAAATTAATTCTTGTTGAAGAGTGCTGGAGGCAAGGTACGTGCGCGGTTTTTTATCGATTGCATTTAAGCATATAATCTAGTTTGCATACAACCTTGCAATTGCCCCCCACTAAAAAGACCAATGTTTGACTTTCTTTGCTAGATTTAAGTTAAACTATCTTAAGGGCAACTCCGTAGGAAAAGATACGGTGAAGATTTCATCACCATTCCATGGCCCACAAATCAAAATCCTAAAGTTTCACCCAAGCCTTAATTAAAATCAATTAGACATTGGACCCTAAGGATTCAGACTCAATTAAGGAGAAGATTGGTTTGACTTGCTATGACCTGAAGCTGATCGAATTTAATTTGGTGTCTAGAAAGTGTTTTGGTGTTGACGTAAGTCTTCCAAGCGAAGTGGTTGTCTAATTGGCACCGACTTTGTCGGAAGCGCCCCCACTAGCTATACACTGCCTGACCAAGTTGGTTTGATTAGTGAGGGAGGTGAATCAAGCGAGCCAATTCGACTCAACCAGTTAGGAGTCGTCTAGAATTAGGCTCCCTTAGGTCTAGGATTGTTTGAACCGTGCTTGTTTAGGAAACTTCTAACCAACCCTCTCATTTATCTTTTAGAGTTAAGTTTCCTTTTTCCTCTAAGTCATCTTCTTCTCACCTTCTTCTACGTTATAGTCTCCTCCCCTTTACACTCTTTGGTAGCATTTTTAGGGTCGAGTCGAGCACTTTTTACGAGTTTAGCCTCATGGTGGTGAGAGTGGTCGACTCGAGAGTGTTTCGTTGAGATGGATGGTTACATGGGCGACCATCCATATCATTGTTGGGACCAGGACAATTCTTCCTGGTATTCTGGACCCATACAACCTGGGGTGGCTCAGACTAACACCCCATATGGTTGGGACAATCCTAATTGTGTGACTGAGCAATCTTCATATTGGGGTAACATGAGAGAGACACCGACTGCTAGACCACAATCTAGTTATGTTGGATCATATGCTGGTCAACAAACTGAGACATTACAACAAACTTTGGCCTCCTTCATGCGTATGGCAGACGACATGAGTGCATCGGTGGCTCCAGTAGCCGTACCGTGCGACTGTTGTGGGTTGAGTGGTCATGTTATTAGGGAACGCCCTTATGTTCCCCCAGAGCCTGAGTATGAGCATACCTTTTCCCAAAATGCTCAATATGACTATTACGCATCCGCGTACAACACGAGAGTGATGAATTCGTGGAGAGACAATTCATATCCAAATTCTTATACTTCATTTTCACCTCAGTATCCTCCTCCCGAATACCCCGAATTCTACCAACACCCCACTTCAAATCATTGGACTTATTCTCAGCCCACCAACACCCAACCTCAAAATTTCTCAAGCTCTGACTTGAACCTCATAGTTGACCGCATACCTGATTCCCTGGAATAAACTTTCCTTACGTTCATGAAAACCACTCAACAGTCCACACAAAATATGGTACTGCAATTGAGTCAAATGTCGCAGCAATTACGTGAACGTGGGGAGAGTAACTTTTCTTGTCAACATTTCGATTCATCTTTTGATATCGAACCACCACCACATCCACAAATTCAAAACACAATCTTTCAAAGTCAAACTACTAGTCAGTCTGAGGGACTTGGGGTTTCAATTCACGATCACTTAGTGGAGGATTCGATTCAAATTGAGAAAAACATGGACCAATTTCATTATGAGTCGGCAAAGGATTGTGCCTTATTTTTTTGTCTCATGGCCCTTGAGCCACATGATCTTCATGTTGTGTCTCTTAAGGACTCACCTCTGGTGGAACAAGATCTCCCTAGTACCCTCAAATTCAAACAACCTGATGAGAGTCTGCCTCTCACCATTGTTCCTGATCATCTTGGAAATGATGGAACATCAAACAACTACATAGCTCATAAGGGTATTAGAAGTTCCTTGGAGGATACCTTGGGTATGAGACCCATTTTTTGTTCGCCTGGTGAGTCGGACTTGCCTAACAAGGCTCTTGACCTCGCTCCGACGCACCAGCCAGTTGGTTGGAGAGTTTGGATTGACGATCATAACTTCAACACCGCAACAGGAGAAACTCTTCTTCCGTTGCCCCTTATTTCTCAAACTCTCGAGAGGTTCAAGCTCTTTCAGTTCGATCCTTTGAATAAGACGCCTTTGCGTTCAATTCATGAACCTCTCATTTCATCAGATGCTCTTTGTGAAGGGGGCCCACACATGCGTATTCTGGCCCCGCGTGGTGTCATGTTCCCTTTCCAAGTGCATTGACCCACTTTTGAGGTTCCCATTTGATGTCATTTGACAAATGAAGATGGGAACTTATGTTTGTACATAATTATATTTTAAAGAAAAGAAAAAAAAGAAAAAGAAAAAGAAAAGTACAATAAAAGACTCCTTCAGTGAGCTTCGTTTGTGTGGCTCCAAGAGTTTTTGGGACCCATTTCTTTCCCGTATTTGAATCCCTTCTTTAGCATCTCACATGTTTTTGTCCATCAACATAGCCATGAACTTTCCTTTGTACTTCATGTTGGTGAGATCTTTTCTTTTTCATTCATAAATCCATGTAGTATCTTGCCACATTCATTGAGGACAATGTATGATTTAGGTGTGAGGGGTGTTTATCTATCTATATATTCTGTTTGTTTAAAAAAAGAACAATAAAAGACTCCTTCAGTGAGCTTCGTTTGTGTGGCTCCAAGAGTTTTTGGGCCCCATTTCTTTCTCGTATTTGAATCCCTTCTTTAGCATCTCACAGGTTTTGAGGGAATTCGGGTTTTTGTCCATCAACATAGCCATGAACTTTCCTTTGTACTTCACGTTGGTGAGATCTTTTCTTTTTCATGCATAAATCCATGTAGTATCTTGCTCACATTCATTGAGGACAATGCATGATTTAGGTGTGGGGGGTGTTTATCTATCTATATATTTTGTTTGTTTAAAAAAAATCAATATTCCATGACATAGCTTAAGATTGAACTGCCAAAATCCGTGTACAAAATACATTGAGTTTTCTCCCTTATTATATAGTTCTGCTTGTAGAAATTATGACATAAATCTAAGTTCCAAAGAAATAACCCATTACCCTTTAAGAAATGTATGCACTTAAATTGGATGAATCAAATCTTTGAAGTGGTTGATAAAAAGCAGAGGTTGAGGAAAAAATATACCGGGAAGTGTGGACTTCTAATAGCAATTAAGCTTTGAGGAAAATAAAAGTAAAAAATAATAATAAAGGAATAAAGTGAGGAAAGCACATTTTGCAAAATGATTACAAAACCCAAGCCTTCGAGTCACTGGTCCGTAGGGGTATCTTGAAACCCGGTAACTTGAGTCTACCAGCTCGGGATTATCGACCAAACTCGCTACACGAATGCAAAAAAGGTAAAAGTGTCAGAAAAAGCAAACATGTTGAATCACGGGAAAAAAATACTTTAAGATACTCAAGGCCCAAAGTTAAAAGAATGATCCATGCCATGGTTGATCTGAATGATACTTTATCACCAGAGGAGGCGTGCAAAATAATTTAAGTGATAACATGTGTAGAAGGGTTAGTGGTGTGAATATTGGAGGAATGAAGACCAAGTCATATTTTTTATGAGTTAGATTTATATAATGAGCATGCAAGAATTCTAAGTGAGATGTATAAAGTTGAGGTGGAGATATTGAGAGTTATTAATGAAATGTTGAATTAAGACTTTGTGGGTGTGTCAACTGAAAACCCTCACGAGACATAACTCGTCCTCTAAGGAAACTCAGGGGTTTAAAGGGTTGTTGCACATGCTAAGTGCAACCGTGATTCCTACGAAAGTGAGTTAGGATTTCCCTGTTATCATTTTTCTTATATTTTGTTTTGTTAGGGACTAGCAAAATCTAGGTGTGGGGGTATTGTCGACGTAGACATCATCTTCTTCAGTTTCTTCATCGTCGGATTGGACATATTGCTCGTCGATGTCCATCGGTGGTTGAGAACTCGATGCACCTGGATCTCTAGAACTAATGTGAACGATGACATCATCCATGCCACCACCTAATAACGGCGCGTCAGATGCAGTGGACATGGATCGAGCAAAGCGTCTCTGTGAAGAAGAATGTCCTAAAGCTGCTTCCTCGGCATCGACCCATGTAAGCTCATCTCCAGCGAAGACCGGATCTTCAGTTTCTATCAACCATGGATGCTCATCGAAGAGATCGTAGTCCACACTGATGTGGTCATAAAATCCGGGTGCTGGAAACCACGTCCTTCCCACGTCCGCAAAATGGTCCCCACAAACGTTGTTTTTTGTCTCTTTCGACCAGGACGGGGCGAGGACGGGAGGTTGGGGTCTGAGCAGAACTGGAACCCGACCCGGTTTCTAGATCAAATTCTATGTTTTCTCTGTCTACATAATCATCAAGACATACATATTCGTTTTGTAATGTCCTACTGTTTCTAATCATGTATGCAGTTATGTCTTGTTTAACAGAGCCAGGAACTTTATCACAAGGTCTAGCATTGCTACCGGGTGTGTGTGCTGAAAGGAATGTGTTCTAAAAGTTTTACTTTTACATGTCAGTTATTATGAATTGAATGTGCTAGCATTTTGTTCCTTGATTATGGTATTCGTATTTTGGAAGTGTTAAGGAAGAGACGCTTGGTCCTTAACCGTAGAGCTTTAAAAGATAATGGTTTACATAAATCAAAAGTTATTCACAATCATGGTAATTAACATGGAACATTAATTACCGAGATAAGATTGTCGTGTTGGTCATCGATTGTTGTAGCACTACAAATAATTGACGATACGAGTATATAAAAGAGGAAAATATTACTTTTATATATTGAATAAACCTAACAAGTAAAACATTATGGAATTGTGTTTCGTGTCTGATGAGAATTAAATTTATACCGCAAGTGCACGGCGTCAATGAAGACGTGGCAAGTACGGGTCGAACACAAGGAGGGAGAGATTTCGTTGTTAGTGTTATTTCGATTGTGGGAGAGAAAGGAGAGAAGAATTAATTTGGGTTTTTTGGGGTTTTTGATTTAATTATCTAAAGCAAGAAACAAGAACAATTAAAAACTAAAAACAAGAATAAAGATGGAGAATTCCGTCGGGTGGAGGTCTAGACTTAGGTTTAGATTGGAGAATGGAGAAACTTGAAATAAATCATGTTAGTTATGAAGCATTACAAGATAAATGATTTAACATAAACTCAAGTAATCAAAATATACTAATCACGAACTTAAAACAATAACATGCATTCATCTTCTCTACCCCTAATTCCATCACCTCCACCCTTTGGAAAGAGTTAAAAACTCATGGAGGGAGGAAGAAGAAGGGATCCTAGAGACATTAAGAAAAGAAAATTAAAACAAAACAAAATAAAACAGAATTTTATTACTAATGATCCAAGACCAAAGGTTCAAAGATGTGTTACATTCGTGCTACGAGGCTATTTATAGCCGATACAAGGGATACCAGTATATGAAAGGGAATTACACGTGGCGACACAGGACTGGACAAAATTTGGGGACGCGGATCGACAGGGGTGCGGCGGAAACGCCGCAGATTGTAGGTGTTGTGCGGCGGAAACGCCGCACAATCTGGTCTGATCGGGTCCGGATTTTGGCTGTGCGTTTATGGTATGATTTGATCCTCCTTTGCGCGTCTGGATGATTTGTTTCCATTCTTTTGAGCTCCGGATTAATTCCTTCCATTGTTGGAGATTTATATTTGATTTTTCTTTTGACTTTCTCCACACAATAACTTGGTCCTTTTATTTTGCAATTAGGTCCTTGGCATTTTGCAATTAGGTCCTTGGCATTTTTGTAATTAGCTCCTTGAATACTTTTATGCTTGGATGCATTTCTATTTGAAACCCGATAAACTTGAACTCGGTCTTTATGATAGAAATGAATCTTTTGCACGCGTTTATGCTCGGAATGTGGGTAATTTGCATCCAGGTCCCTGTATTCTGTAAATACGACTAAACACATACCTTAGTAGCATTTATTGATATAAAAGTAATCTAAATGAAAGACATATGATGCAATGTATGCAATGCATCAAATACCCCCACACCTAGATTTTGCTAGTCCCTAGCAAAGCAGAATATAAGAAAATGAAAGCAGGGAAATCCTAACTCACTTTCGTAGGAATCACGGTTGCACTTAGCATGTGCAACAAGCCTTTAAACCTCCTTGTTGCCAAGGGGGAGGAGTGTTGTCTCCTGAGGGTTTTTAGCAGATATACCCACAAAGTCTTAATTCAACATTCCATTAATAGCTCTTAATCTTTCTGCCTTAACCTTATACATCTCACTTAAAGTTCTCGCATGCTCATTATATAAATCTAGCTTATTAAAAATATGACTTGGTCTTTGTTCCTCCAACATTCACACCACTAACCCTTCTAAACATGTTATCACTTAAATTATTTTGCACGCCTCCTCTGGTGGTGAAGTATCATTTGGATCAACCATGGCATGGATCATTCCTTTAGCTTTGGGCCTTGAGTATCTTAAAGTATTTATTTATTTTTATCCTTTTTCCGTGATTCAACACATTTGCTTTTCTTTTTGACACTTATACCCTTTTTGCATTCGTGTAGCGAGTTTGGTCGATAATCCCGAGCTGGCAGACTCAAGTTACCGGGTTTCAAGATACCCCTACGGACCAGTGACTCGAAGGGTTGGGCTTTTGTAATCATTTTGCAAAATATGTTTTCCTCACTTTATTTTTACTTTTATTTTCCTCAAGGCTTAATTGCTATTAGAAGTCCACACTTCCCGGTATATTTTCCTCAACCTCTGCTTTTTATCAACCACTTCAAAAATTTGATTCATCCAATTTAAGTGCATACATGTCTTACAAGGGTCATGGGTTATTTCTTTGGAACTTAGATTTATGTCATAATTTCTACAAGCAGAACTATATAATAAGGCACAAAAACTTAATGCAATTTGTACACGGGTTTTGGCAGTTCAATCTTAAGCTATGTCATAGAATATTGATTTTTTTTTTTAAGATAAAGCAGAACAGAAAATCAAATAGATAGATATGTACATATATAAACACCCCCCACACCTAAATCATGCATTGTCCTCAATGTATGCACAGATACAATAAATGCACTTATTACCTGCGTCGGCTTGCGGTAGAGGGGTTGAGTTTGCTCAAAGTCAACCATAATCAGAACTGGATTGAATGACACCATGTTGGTGCATGTATCCAGTTGAATTGTTCCCCATGTTGACTTGAGGAAAAGATTCCACTCTTCTCACTTGAATTGGTTCGCTTATTTGCTCGAGTGATGGTGGTTGAGTAAATGAATCACTCCCTTTTTTCTTACTTCCTTTTTGCTTATGTGATGATTTATTTGATTCAGAATTCTGATAAATACGTGCTCTCATCACAACATCACTTGGGTTGCATATTATTTCTGGCTCATTATCAATATGGAAGATATTAAATTCTGCTTTTAAGTTCCCGAAAGATAATTGCATGAGCCCATTTCGACAGTTTATTAATGCTTCCGAAGTGGCTAAAAAGGGTCTACCTAGAATTACAGGGATTTGTCGATTAGGATTTACAACAGGTTCAGTATCAAGTACGACAAAATCCACTGGATAAATGAAGTCACCAACCTTAATCAAAACGTCCTCTACTATACCTCTCGGTTTCTTAACAGAACAATCAGCGAATTGGAGGGTTGTCTTAGAGGGTTTCAGTGGACCAAGGTTGAGTTGCTCGTAGACAGAAAATGGGAGTAAGTTAACGCTTGCACCTAAGTCTAGAAGGGCTTTATTGATAAAGGTATCTCCTATTGAACATGAAATTGTGGGACACCCAGGGTCCTTATATTTTATAGGAGATGTGTTGGAAAGAATTGAGCAAATGTTTGCAGTTAAGAATGTCTTCTTTGGTACATTCGTTTTTCTCTTCTTAGTGCACAAATCTTTTAAGAATTTAGCATAAGCAGGTATTTGTTGAATCATGTCTAAGAGTGGAATGTTTACCTTAACTTGCTTAAATACTTCCAAGATTTTCTCTATTTGTGCACTAGAGTTCTTTTTGAGTCTATTGGGAAATGGGGCTTTAGGCACATAGACTCGCTCAGGTTCAGGTTGTGCTACAGGTTCAGGTTGGGTAGGTGGATTGGGCTTTTCAATTTGGACGTCGGGTTCAATGGTCAAGTCATATGTGGGTGCTTGATGGCTAGATTGATTAGTCATTCTAGGGTTTACCACATTATTGTCAATTTGTCTTCCGGACCGTAATGATACTACAACATTGATTTGTTGGAACGGTCCTTCCTCATTAACCATTTGAACCGGTCTAGGGTTGTTATTTCCTGAAGGTGGTTGATAAGATTGATATTGATTATTAGTTCTGGGGTTCACCTCAGGTTGGCTTGGAAATTGGCCCTTTTCTCTTTCACCTATTATCTGTGCTAATTGGCTGACCTGTGTCTCTATCCTTTGGAATGATTGGTTGGTTGTTTGTATAAAAGTTGTCATTAAATTTTCTAATTTTGTCAACCTAACCTCATGATTTCCATTATTACCCCCAGATGATGTATTATTTTGGTTATATGGGGTTGGTTGTTGTCTAGGAGGTTGTCCTTGTTGGGTCCACGAAAAATTGGGATGATTACGCCAACCTGGGTTATAGGTTGATGCGTAAGGATCATTTCTAGAATTGTTAAATGTGGCATTAACATGTTCCAGGTTCACACAGTCCTCCATTAAATGACCAGTCTGACCACATCTAGAGCAAGGGGTAGGGGATGCTTGTCGGGTTTGGTTTTGCAGCTCTAAACTTTCCATTCTACGCATAAGGGTGGCTAGTTTTGCCTCAGCCGCTATGTTGGCATCTATAGCTAAGACACCTGGTCGGGGTTGACTTGCTATTCTAGATCCAATACTCGGGTTGATGGGTGTTCTAGCATTGTCCCATTGCATACTGTTTTCAGCTAAATCCTCAAGAAAAGTCCAGGCATCATTTTCGTTTTTGGACATAAAGTTCCCTTGGCTCACAGATTCTAGCATAACCCTAGATGTGGGTGTCAATCCCTCATAAATAATTTGGCATAATTGCCACTTCGGAATTCCGTGATGAGGGCATTGGGTCAAGACACTCTTAAATCTCTCAAGATAGGAATAGAACGGCTCGCTCTCAGACTGAACGAATGCAACAATTTCATTCCTAATCTTCATAGTCTTATGGTTGGGGAAATATTTTTTTAGGAAAACTTGAACAAATTCGGCCCAACTTCTAATAGATCTTTCGGCTAGACTATATAGCCATTTCTTAGCGTCGTCCTTCAGTGCTAGAGGCACGAATTTCAGACGCACTGCCTCTTCAGGGATATGCTGGTATTGCATGAGAGAGCAGATTTCTTCAAATTCTCTAAGGAAGAGATATGGGTCTTCCCTAGAGGTGAACTTAGGCAACATACTCATGTATTGTGCCTTAAGTTCGAAGTCGCGACCCGGGATGGTGGGCATAACGATGCACGATGGCTGAGCAGCCATCGTTGGGTAGCACCGATCCCTCAAAGTTATAGGTTGCACAACAGGCGGGTCCACTACGTTCTCACCCATTAGATCCGGGTGAGGTGGTGCAACAGGTGGATCGGGGTTAAGTTCCAGACTGGAATCTAGATGAACTCGTGAGAGTCGATTACTCAAATCCCGAATCCAAATCTGAGTGCACCGGGTTGAATCAATTTTTTTTTTCGTTTTTTTTATGAAAATGGAAACAAACAATAGAAAGGTAAAGATGAGAAGGGAAAGAAGACTCAGACGAGAAGGGAAACTTAACTCTAAAGGATAAAAATTAGGGTTGGTCAGAAATTCCCTAAACAAGCACGGTCAAAACAATCCTAGACCTAGTGTCACTTAGATCTAGACGACTCCTAACTGGTTGAGTCGAATTGATTTGCTTGATTCACCTCCCTCACCAATCAAACCAAGTTGGCCAGTTAGTGTATAGCTAGTGGGGGCGCTTCCGACAGAGTCGGTGCCAATTAGACAACCACGTCGCTTGGAAGACTTTCGTCAACACAAAAACACTTTCTAGACACCAATTGAATTCAATTAGCTTCAGGTCATAGCAAGTCAAATCACTCTCCTCCTTAATTGAGTCTGAGTCCTTAGGGGCCAATGTCTAATTGATTTTAAATTTAGGCTTAGGTGACACTTAGGATTGTGGTTTGTGGGCCACGGAAAGGTGATGAAATCCCCACCGTATCTTTTCCTACGGAGTTGCCCTTAAAGTAATTTAACTTAGATCTAGCAAAGATAGTCAAACAATGGTCTTTTTAATGGGGGCAATGGCAAGGTTGTATGCAACTAAATTATATGCTTAATGCAATCGATAAAAACTGCGATACGTACCTTGCCTCCAGCACTCTTCAACAAAAATAATTTGCAATAATTTAGCAAGAGTAATGCAAACAAAACATTATATGATGCATGCACTAAGGTCTTTCTAATCTTGCCAATTTTAGGTCAGAGTTGAATTATTGCCAATTATGGAATTTAAACCCTAACACGTGCAATTCTACGAAAGGAAACTTTTCAACAATTCGGATTTTACAAGAAAGGCAAGAAAAGTTACCTTCGCAATGCTCAGTCGGGTTCGCCGCCCGCTCTTGGAGATTCCAGTAGCTCAATGCGACCACCCAGAAATGTAGACGACCCCAGAGAAAAATGAAGACCAGAGCCCTAGCTTGTGCGGCGATTCCGCCGCAAGTCCTCTTGAAGATGCGGCGATTCCGCCTCCCAAGTGCCTCAGAACGCTCCCGAATTTCGCCGCGCGCTCTGTTGTCTCCTGCTACACAAATTCAAATACTTAGATCGCGCACAAGGTAGACAGGAAAAATCGAAAACACAAAAACTAACGAAATCTTCGTCGCCTCCCCGGCAACGGCGCCAAAAACTTGTTGAGAATTAAATTTATACCGCAAGTGCACGACGTCAATGAAGACGTGGCAAGTACGGGTCGAACACAAGGAGGGAGAGATTTCGTTGTTAGTGTTATTTCGATTGTGGGAGAGAAAGGAGAGAAGAATTAATTTGGGTTTTTTTGGGTTTTTGATTTAATTATCTAAAGCAAGAAACAAGAACAATTAAAAACTAAAAACAAGAATAAAGATGGAGAATTCCGTCGGGTGGAGGTCTAGACTTAGGTTTAGATTGGAGAATGGAGAAACTTGAAATAAATCATGTTAGTTATGAAGCATTACAAGATAAATGATTTAACATAAACTCAAGTAATCAAAATATACTAATCACGAACTTAAAACAATAACATGCATTCATCTTCTCTACCCCTAATTCCATCACCTCCACCCTTTGGAAAGAGTTAAAAACTCATGGAGGGAGGAAGAAGAAGGGATCCTAGAGACATTAAGAAAAGAAAATTAAAACAAAACAAAATAAAACAGAATTTTATTACTAATGATCCAAGACCAAAGGTTCAAAGATGTGTTACATTCGTGCTACGAGGCTATTTATAGCCGATACAAGGGATACCAGTATATGAAAGGGAATTACACGTGGCGACACAGGACTGGACAAAATTTGGGGACGCGGATCGACAGGGGTGCGGCGGAAACGCCGCAGATTGTAGGTGTTGTGCGGCGGAAACGCCGCACAATCTGGTCTGATCGGGTCCGGATTTTGGCTGTGCGTTTATGGTATGATTTGATCCTCCTTTGCGCGTCTGGATGATTTGTTTCCATTCTTTTGAGCTCCGGATTAATTCCTTCCATTGTTGGAGATTTATATTTGATTTTTCTTTTGACTTTCTCCACACAATAACTTGGTCCTTTTATTTTGCAATTAGGTCCTTGGCATTTTGCAATTAGGTCCTTGGCATTTTTGTAATTAGCTCCTTAAATACTTTTATGCTTGGATGCATTTCTATTTGAAACCCGATAAACTTGAACTCGGTCTTTATGATAGAAATGAATCTTTTGCACGCGTTTATGCTCGGAATGTGGGTAATTTGCATCCAGGTCCCTGTATTCTGTAAATACGACTAAACACATACCTTAGTAGCATTTATTGATATAAAAGTAATCTAAATGAAAGACATATGATGCAATGTATGCAATGCATCAAATACCCCCACACCTAGATTTTGCTAGTCCCTAGCAAAGCAGAATATAAGAAAATGAAAGCAGGGAAATCCTAACTCACTTTCGTAGGAATCACGGTTGCACTTAGCATGTGCAACAAGCCTTTAAACCTCCTTGTTGCCAAGGGGGAGGAGTGTTGTCTCCTGAGGGTTTTTAGCAGATATACCCACAAAGTCTTAATTCAACATTCCATTAATAGCTCTTAATCTTTCTGCCTTAACCTTATACATCTCACTTAAAGTTCTCGCATGCTCATTATATAAATCTAGCTTATTAAAAATATGACTTGGTCTTTGTTCCTCCAACATTCACACCACTAACCCTTCTAAACATGTTATCACTTAAATTATTTTGCACGCCTCCTCTGGTGGTGAAGTATCATTTGGATCAACCATGGCATGGATCATTCCTTTAGCTTTGGGCCTTGAGTATCTTAAAGTATTTATTTATTTTTATCCTTTTTCCGTGATTCAACACATTTGCTTTTCTTTTTGACACTTATACCCTTTTTGCATTCGTGTAGCGAGTTTGGTCGATAATCCCGAGCTGGCAGACTCAAGTTACCGGGTTTCAAGATACCCCTACGGACCAGTGACTCGAAGGGTTGGGCTTTTGTAATCATTTTGCAAAATGTGTTTTCCTCACTTTATTTTTACTTTTATTTTCCTCAAGGCTTAATTGCTATTAGAAGTCCACACTTCCCGGTATATTTTCCTCAACCTCTGCTTTTTATCAACCACTTCAAAAATTTGATTCATCCAATTTAAGTGCATACATGTCTTACAAGGGTCATGGGTTATTTCTTTGGAACTTAGATTTATGTCATAATTTCTACAAGCAGAACTATATAATAAGGCACAAAAACTTAATGCAATTTGTACACGGGTTTTGGCAGTTCAATCTTAAGCTATGTCATAGAATATTGATTTTTTTTTTTTAAGATAAAGCAGAACAGAAAATCAAATAGATAGATATGTACATATATAAACACCCCCCCACACCTAAATCATGCATTGTCCTCAATGTATGCACATATACAATAAATGCACTTATTACCTGCGTCGGCTTGCGGTAGAGGGGTTGAGTTTGCTCAAAGTCAACCATAATCAGAACTGGATTGAATGACACCATGTTGGTGCATGTATCCAGTTGAATTGTTCCCCATGTTGACTTGAGGAAAAGATTCCACTCTTCTCACTTGAATTGGTTCGCTTATTTGCTCGAGTGATGGTGGTTGAGTAAATGAATCACTCCCTTTTTTCTTACTTCCTTTTTGCTTATGTGATGATTTATTTGATTCAGAATTCTGATAAATACGTGCTCTCATCACAACATCACTTGGGTTGCATATTATTTCTGGGCGAAAGGCGGTGGTCGCCTAGGCGACCACCGCGACGGGCGGTCGCAGGCTGTTGCCTACCCCTAGGCGATCGCCTACGTGAACGTTGATTATAATAAATAATCATTTACTAAAATAATTAAATTAATTATTAACTAAATAGTCAAATTATTTAGTAATTATCACAATTTATAATCAATAAAGAATTTACTAAACAAATTTAACTAATTATTAACTTAATAATCAATTTATTTAGCAATTATTACAAATTATATTCAATTTAAATAATTTAAAAAAATTGGGGCGTCTCTGGGAGACGTCCCATGCTTCGGGGATGCATTTGCGGGAGCCGCCTCCTTTGGGGTAGGCGGCTCCCTCAGACGCCTCCCTTTTCAGTCGGGCGTCTCCCGCGAACGTACGACTCAATTTTTTTTATAAAAAAACTAAAGAAGACATTTTACCCGATTTGAGTAATCCAGGGCGTCCACTGGTTCTTTTCCCGGTCTCCAAGACATTATTTCTAGTGAATATGAGAGTAATACGAAGAGAGTGGTGTTAGGAGAGTAAAATGAAGAGTTATATAAGCAGAAATGGTAGAATGACAAAATGACAATTCGTACGGAAAATTTAAGTAATTTTCTGGTGATGAGTATGAGTTCAGTATTTATTTTAAATTTCTGTTTTCGCATTAAACAAAAACTTATAATAATCCCACGAATAAGCATGACAAAGAAAATAAGACATGACACAATCTCATTAACTAGTACTACTAATGATCGACACCCCTTCTTATTATAGTACTAGCATTAACATGCATGTACTATTCTTGATCGACATTGATTGTCCGTCAAAAGGCAACCTTGTAACCCATCGGTATTAATGATCGTAGTTAACAAATTTATGAGGGTAACATTAAACCTGTCTACAAACCGTTGACCTCCCATTTGTCTCACTATAACTTCTGTTATGACGTTAAAAGAACTTATATGTTATTACCTAATATTCATTGTCAGAAAAATATTATATTGTTTCAGCTATGAAGTCGTGCATAGAAGTGACGTGTAGTATATATAACAATCATTCTGTTAAAAACGTACATTATTTGTTTTTCGAATCAAATTGAGGAATCCAATTAAGATCCATTAGGTCCAAATCCAACATCCATTTATAAAGTTTCTTCTAGTATAGCATACGCAATAATAATACAAACACATTGGAAACGTTTATGGGCAGTAAAACGTTTATGGCCAAATGAATCAAATGATCAAGTAACATAATGATTAAGGGGTACGACCGTACAAGTTATATTAATCTCTTCTGAAAAGCTTTATGTGGACCTCAAGTAACATAGTTTTATAAAGTTCGATTCCAACCGCCTGCTCAGAAGGTAATCACAAGCGCCAGGGTGAGGATCTCGATATGGAGCATTTCGGTTTTATTATTACATTCTCTTTGCCTTCGAACATCCTTGAGACGTTGTTTTGTTTCTGTATTTTTTGGGCATAACAATATGTTGCCGTTCATAGCTTGTCTTTATATATCTATCAATATTACTTACTGTTAGAACCCTAACCCGGTATTAGGGTTAATCTTGGATTTGGAGGTTTAGGGTTTGCTTTGCATGGGGAAGAGGTGCTGCACAGTGGGTGCATGGGGAAGAGGTGGAGGCGTGAACAGTAGGCGTGAGGGGAGGAGTGTTGCTGGGGCGTAGGGCACTGTAACGAGGAGATAGTTTATATTGTGTTTTCTCTCTCTTCCTCTCTCATTTCTCATTTCACTTCTACCCTCATTCGTTCCTCTCCTTCTTGCGACCAGAGGGTGCTCGGGAGCTTCCAGCGGCGTGAGGCGTGCGGAGGACGTGCGCGAGGAGGTCACCGGAGGCAACGAGCGCGAGCAGAGCTCCGGCGTTTCGTCGTCGTTGGTTGAGGTATGCCGCTCCTTAGTGTGGTTTGTTTGTTAACCCTCATGTGAGGGATGCGTTGGTCGAGTCGGGGGAGGTCGGAGACCTCTCCGGCGACGCGTTTTTTCGTAAAACCTCGGCTGGCGCGAGGTTGAAGACGACCAACGGTCGACCGGATCCTTCGGGCGGTCGACCGTTTTAGCACTGTTTGCCCGACTTTAACCTTCACCGGTCGAACGATGCCTTGGGGCGGTCGACCGGTAGTGCATTATTGCTGGTGAGTTGGGATTTTTCTGCCTGTTGTCGGTCGACCGGTCCTTGTTTTGTTCGACCGGAACTTAAGTGTACCTGTTAGTTATGCATGATTTGTTCGACCGATTTCATGTAACGTTCGACCGATTGTTTGTTGTTCGACCGTTGGAGGGTTGCGTTCGACCGATTATATGACTTAGAATAATAGGTTGACCCTGTCTGTTTTCGGTCGACCGAGACCCCTGAGTCGGTCGACCGGTAGAATTGAATTTAATGTTGACCAGACTCCGGATTTTGACCTCGTTCGGTCGACCGGTTTTAGACCTTTGTTCGACCGTTGGGGGTTCTGTTTTGAGCGCAGCGGTAGACCGTTTTAGGAATACGGTCGACCGATTCCTTTCTGGAACCGGTCGACCGAATCACCTCTTCCGGTCGACCGTTTGGGCCTAGGACAGAATTCCTGGTTCCCTTTTTGAACGCCAACTTTGTCCACGGAAACCCGTGTCCTCGCCTTGTGCGTGAGCCGGGAGGTGACGGTGGGTGCGTGATACGTGCCTGCCCAGGGACCGCCGTTGGGAAGAGTGTGGGTGTTCGGAACGCGTCACCTCCGTGTATGGACCGTGACTTGTGATGGATTGATTGGACTTATTGTAGTATAGCAGGCCTGAGGGATCGCGGATCCCAGTGTTGATGTTGTGCGGGCACGCAACTGGCGTAGGGTGAGGTGACTACCGGCCCACGGGCTACGGAGGTCGCTGCCCTGCTTTTATAGCGGCACGGTTGGTGTTTGCGGCTCGAGGAGCCTGATGACCTGGCAGACTTCGGTCTGGACCCGTCCGATGTTGTGCCGGACGTTGTGATGGACCACCGATGCTGTGCCGGTGATGCCGCCGAGGTTGTGCCGGCGATGATGATTGTTGGGCCGAGGCTGTGCCGGCTATGTTGTTTTCCTCGGCTGGGCACCTACCGAGATGTTGTTGTTATACCTTCCGGGCGACGGCCCCGTTGGTCCCTGTGGCTCCGACCACTGAGATTTGCAGATCTGTATTCTATCGGCGCGCAGGCGTGACAGAGGCTCCCTGCCGAACCCTTGTGTAGTGTAGCTGCGTGTGGGGGGTCGGATGTCGCGTGCTGTAAGGCTGCATGTGCCTGCAGTAGGTCTCCTCGGGAGACTCGTTGTTGATTGTCGGACTGATGTCCTGTTTTACCCTTCGGGGGAACTGTTTTCCTTTCTTTGAGTTGGCATACGGGGTTTCCTTCTGGAAACTCAGGCATTGTTGTTTATATTTTCAGGACCGCAGTAGGTCTAGTTGGGTTGTGATCGGCGGGCACGCGCATTTTGGAGTCGGATCCTCTTCTCGGACCGCTGAGGTCGGCATGATTACGTTCTATCTTCTGTTGTCGTTTTGTTGTAATCATGTATTATTTGACAAACTCTGATGTAATTTTGGTGCACCGCTATTTGTTTATGAGAAGTAACAGTCCCGTCTTTGATTGTTGAGTTCCTGTGTTTTGATTACAATTTTTAAATTTTCTGCTGTTTCAGGATGTTACACTTACCGTTTTAAAATAAAAAAGTTATATGTGGACGTGAGTTCAAATTTGTGAGTTGAACCTTCAAAGGCATTTGGCATTTGGACCTCCAAATTTAACTCATCAGTGGGTAACGAGGTCCCTCTTATGTGAGTAGTCCATAAATTAAGATCCCTAGATTTAAAGATTCCTTTTTCTATTGAGAGAAGAATATCGCTTAATTATCCGGCCCTGTTGTAGAGGTGAAGGCAAGAAATGCCGAATATAATCTATTTAGAACATTCTCATTAAGCGTTCCTGAGAATCGCAGAGACAACCAGGCATTTGAAAAAGAGTCGACTCTTTTTGGTTTTTCCAAACAAATCCTCTGAACCCTCAGCGGGGTGTCCATCATCCATCGAACCAAAAAAAAATAAAAAATGCTGACCATTACCAATCATGATCGAGATTATATTGCAGCATTCAAACATATTCAAAAAGATTGTTCCATATTAAGTCGTAGAACATCGAGCTATATCAAGCACTATCGAGTGCAACATTAAAACATATATATCTAAACAAATTTAATGTTATAGGAAAATAATCATCAAGCTATATCGAGCATATATCGAGTAAATGTTCAGAACAGATTATTTAATAAATAGGGTCAAGCTCTAGTGAGCCCATGACTCATCAAATTTAGTTTAAGCCACCTACAATCTCACCATTTGATCTTATTTACAGTTAATCTCACCATTCATTAACATAACCATTTTTTTCTTAATCTACCTTACAATTTGAAATGAGTGGTGGATATTGTGGGGGCTTAATTTAGAAAAATTAAGCCCTAGGCTCACTAGAGAATTCCTGTTAATAAATAAATTTGAAGTAAAATAATAACTTTATAGTCTAACTTTACCTCCCCTCTTATTGTGTCCACTTCCACTTGTGCGATTTCACTGTATCATGCTTTTTTCTTCTCCGGACGACTAACTGGATTTTTCTCAACACACTTTCACTTGTATATTCTTTATGTCATCGGGAGTAGTTCATTCATCCTCGTTACCACAAGGGTAAATTGTTTCTTTATATGTCTCCCTCCACGACTCAATGTTGTAAAATGGGGAACACCGAGAGTACATATTAACCTCCCGATTAAGAGTTGCAATAACTGCATGAACACATGGTATTCTAATAATTTGAAACAATGCAACAAAAACAAGTTTGTCATCAAACTAACTTCATTGTCACCATCCTCATGTAACACATGAAATTCAAACTAATTAAGGTTGTGGTTTGTCAAGAACCTTGTTTTGTCAGCTATTATAGATAGATCACGCTCTATGAGAAGTAACAATTTCGTTTTGCTTGCCTCGGCAGCAACTCGTCGTTCACAAAATCATGTTTGAAGTGTGAACTGAATGTACTCCATAAAAGTCGTGATTGGAATTTTTTTTGCCTTTCTAGTTTTGTTGTTCAAGCTTTCAGGATAATTGTTTGTCATTAAATTTTACCGATTCCCAAAAAAGTAAGAACGAGTCTACCTATCGAAACCTATGCCTTTAAGATATTCTATTAGGGGAGGATCAATGTGTATGCCGTACACCACATCTTATTATGACAGTGGCCCATCTCGAACTTTGTAACCACATTCAGATGAGGTGGTAGCATGTACCGTGATGGACATCTGGAAATACCGTCTCCAAAGCATGAATAATGCTAGCATGCATGTTTGATATAAAAGCTAGGTTCTCGACGTCCTCAATGGTTTTCTTCAATTTATTCATGAAATAGGTCCAAGAGATGTGATTCTCACCGTCCATCGGTGCAAACGTAATAGGATACAAGTGGTTGTTTGCATCAAATGCAACGACACATAACATGTGCTCACAATATCTGGTCTTCAAGAATGTTGTCGACACATTTCATAGGACGATATCATCTAAATCCTCTTCTTGAAGCTTCAAAAGACAAGAAGCAATATAGAAAGTGACCATCTTCTGTGAGAAAATGAGTGATTGTGTCTGCATTCTCTTGCTCCAACATGTGCAGGTACGCATGTAGCTTTGAATAAGATTCCTCAAGTGTCCCCCTCACATACGTAAATGCTTTCTTTCTACATCTGCACATCTTTTCGTAACTCATATTTATGTCATATTGTTCCTTCATATTCTCCCTCACGTTTCTTGTCAAGTAGCTAGTGTTGGCGTTTTGGCCTTAATCCGTGTTTTGATGATTTAACTAACATAATCTTAATCACAATCAAATGTAGAAGTAGCATACATTATGCATGGAAAATATAGGGTATTGTGCTAACATTTACAAGTGATCAAGACTGGAATGAAGTCAAGACATGTAATCAAGTTAATTGAAGACATATAATTTTACATTTTATTGGAGTCTTAGGAAATTATGTGAACTGATCATATAAGAGTTAAAATCTATTCACATACAAACTAGGTCCCTTGTAAAAGTCACACTCAAAATCTCACATCAATTGGACTTCAATAGATCACCCAACCTTAGCTAGAAAATCACTCAAGCTAAACCTGAATCTGTCTGTGCCAAACTGTCGGCCGAAACAAGTTCTCCGTTCGACCGTTTATAACAGTCAACCAATTCCCAATAGTAATTTTACCTAATCTCATCGGTCGACCTATTTGATCCTTTCCGTTGACTTACTAACCCGTAATTTTCGGACGACAGTTTTCTTGTCGTATTATACAACGATCGTATTTGTGTCTACCTTAACCCCTAAATACATTTGGCCATCGGTCGAACGATACCTTCCTGAAGGTCAACCAGATGAAGAAAATTTATGCACCAAAAGTGCTTGTTATTTTAAGTCGAACGAACATTCTTCTTGTGTTCGACCAATTCACCTTGACCTGGTCAAAACCCCTTTTCGGTCGACCGCCCCCATTTTTGGTTCAGCTGACGACTTAAGTTATAGCCCAACTAGTTCGATCGTAGCTTAAGTTGGCTTGAACATTTCCATATTATTAAGGAAACGGTCGACCGTCTATCCCGTACCAGTCGACAGATGTGGGCCAGAATTGTTGAAGGTGTTCTCTCTTGGCTCGAAACGGGGAGTGGATAGTGAAGACGTAGGGGGAGCTTGCAGAGTCGAGCGGAGCTTGCAAGAGAGGAAGAAGGACCCGAGTGGGGTGCCAAACCTCTATAAAAACCATCGTGTCCTCATTTGTGGTTTGCATTGTCTATCTTTACTTGTGTTTTTTAATTATAGTTTCCACTGCATTAAGTAGAGAATTAGTAAATGATTAGATTAGTTAGGGAACATACAATCCTACAGTTAGTACCGTCACTGACATATTTGTTCTTGATTAGGTAGCCAACTACCTAAGGTGTTGCTTCTCGATCGATGGTCTTTCTGTCTGACTTCCAATGTGAAATTATGTACATTATGGAATACCAAAGCTCAAACATGAGTGAGAGCACTTGTTTTTTGCCCCTCAATCTCCAACCACAATTAGGATCCTTGCAAGTTATATACAACACCCTTTACCAGACTTCTTCATTACAAACCCAAAATTATTCTTCATTGCAAAGAAAGCAGCTTTGGTTTTCAATTCAACATTGTTTTCGAAAGTCTTACCAAGGTGGAATTCTCCAGATGATGTGCCAACAGAGGACGTATGACTGGGCTAGAATCCAATATATCTTTTTTTGTTAACATTGGAGCACTTCATCTTCTGTGATCTTCTAATGAATTGAATTGAGAACTCCGTCCTATGTTATTTTTAGTTCTACTTGGACGACTGCTGCTTATTCTAGGTATTTGGTTTCCTAGACATTCGGGTTGTGGGTTTCTAACTGTTGGGGGTTGTGAGTGTGGGAGTGGGAAATCTTCACTATCATCTCCTTCAGATTCTTCTTCCCAATCTCCGTCGTCGTCACTAAAGTTTACAATAGGATAGTCATTTACATATGGCTCGTACTCATTCAATGAGTGGGCAACAACTTGAGGAACAACTATCTCACCTACCGTAGCCATGAGATCTATTTGGGGAACAAAAGTCCCAACCTGACTCCTAATTTCTTTATTAAAGTTGGAATAGGGTGATGGTTCTACATGTGCATTCTTCTTAACGAAAGTCGCACATAAAGTGATCATAACCTCTAATATTTCCGAGACAAAGAAACGAACGTCAAAATCATCTGTAATTTCAACATGTCTATATGGCTACTCATGTGTTTTGTAAGGGGCCTCCAGTATGAACTCATACTTCAACTTATCAACAACAAACGCCTTACGTAAAATTTCAAGCAATTGTAAGGATATTACTTCATTTTCTATCGCGGTCTGTTTACTCTTGTCATCCTTGAAAAAAAAATATCTACTATCCATTTCCCAAACACCATTCTACGCAGCCAATATGTTAACAGTCAAACCTGATGTGGCAAAAAACGATCAAAATGGTGGAATTCATATTGATAATCATAACCCTTCGAGTTCTGTCGCCTTTTATCGAACGCATATCGAGTAACACAATCGAGCACAATCAAGTTCAATAATACTCTAATCAAGTATAACAATAGAACATAGACATCGACCTGCACTTTCGCGTACCGTCTAGTCCACTCGAACTCGATCAAACTCTAAAACAATTTTAACTATCGAGCATACCCATCGAGCCTATCTATCCAGCATCCTCTAGTAGCATCGAGTCTCGTCTGTTATCGTCTTCAATCATCAGAAATGATCATTCGTCTTGCTCTATCAAGCTCCATCGAGCACGGCTACCCCCACAAAATGCAGATTCAAACAAAACTTGAACAAATTAACAAAACACATCAAGACATTAACAGATCTATTCGAAAATGGAAATAAAATACAACAAAGTAACACCCATATCAATTTTTTACAATTTCACTTATCTATTTTCTTTTTTGACTGGTTTCTCCTCCAATAACACTAAAATAACTTGTGCATTCCGATGGGTCCGACGAGAGTTCGAATGGGACTATTTGAGCTCGATGTTAGCTATTGTGGGCTCGATCTGGTCTTTACTCCTAACTGAAAGATCTGAGCTCCATACGACTTAAAGAGAGAAAGAAAAAGAGAAAAAGAGTGTGTGTGAGAGAGAGAGGAAGAGAGAGAAAGGGAAGGATTGCAAGAAAACAGTCTCACAGTTTATGTAGAGGTATTTAAGGAGAAATGGAACATAAACATATTTTTCAGACGATGTCAATATGGATTTTTTTTCAATTTTGGGTCACTTTGAGCATAGAAAGTCAAATTTTCTTTGCCTTATTAGATTTGGTCATTGGGAATATGCCCAGTCCTTCATTGTTAGTATGATATTTTTGTGCACCCTACTACAGACCCAAATTGGCCGCACACACCCGTATTTCCTATAATTAACCTCGTGCACCTCTAGAATGTAAAGCTTTATCTTTGTGCACCCGAATCGTTAGCGAGGTCCACATCGTTGGTTGTCCATTACTCAATCCCGTTAAGCCTCGTCTGCCGTACACATCTTGTTTCATTACCAGAATGTTAGTGACCTCATTTACTATTAGTTGAAGCTAATGATTACTTAACTAATTAATAACTAATAACCAACAGTTAATCCCTCCTTCTTGTAGGCCTATAAGTTCCTTAGAATCTCCTTCTTCTTCCTCCTCCACGTTCTTCTTCCTCCTCAAGCATATACTATTCGACCTCCCAAACGCCCTACGCTAATGGCCTTCCACGGGGTCGACAAAAGCAAAGAGGCAGTTGCACTCCTAGAGACTATTTTCCTCTGTTCCACCTCCAACTCAAAGACCCCCCCCCCAACTACTACACCACCTCGTCGACATCCATTGCTCATCGTCTATCAGATCGTCTGACCAGTCCTTTTTGTGATTACGGATTGCTCTCACGAATTTACACTTCTAGGAAGGACTGGTCATATGGGCGTTGTTTTTAGTGTTGCTCCCACTATTGGAATATATGAAATAACAATTTTGTTAACCAAAGTTGTAGTTTACTTAGGCGCACTGCAAGTGTTTCATAAAATGTTTATGTTATTTCCGGAACATGATCGAAATAAGTGTGATTGCTTTCGCTGGATTGATGGTGATGAAGGGGCTAGCGTGGTCGTTAAAAGTCACGTGGAGAGGTTCCATGAAATGGTGTTGGAGAAGTATGTGCATTTGGACAGGAAGGTGGAGGAGCTGAAGAATGAGTTAGTCGACACAAACTTGATGTGCTTGGAGGTTAGGGCCACGGTTCGTGACATCTAGACTTTCATTGGTGAGACCAAGTGCTTCATACAGAAGGCCGATATGGTTTTGAATTTGTATGTGGTTGTTGTGATTGGGTTGGTGTTGAAGTGGTTGGGGTAGTAGTATGTGTTGGATAGTTGTTGTGATTAGTGTTGAAGTGGTTACTTGGATGTGGTATTGTATGATTTGGATGCAGTACTTGTGGTTGCCAATGTCTACAAGTGTAATTTCTCGACGCCAATTCAACCACATATCTCTTGTTTCAGCCCTAGTGTCAATGCAATGGTGAGCAATCCAATGCTTGTTGGCCATCTTGGAGGCACACCTATTTACTGCGGAACAAGTATGTGGGGTCTTACAACTCTTTAATGTATTGGACAAGTAGTGGTAGGAGAGTTGTGTTAAAATGTGTTTTACAACTCTTTATATAGGCATTAGAGAGAATAGAGTCGTTGGGGTTGAATGGGTGAGTGTTGGTGTAGGATACACAAAATAGAAACTCGCAGGACCCAATTCTGAGTTAATTCGGTCGACCGGATCGGGATGAACGGTCGACCGTTTGGCAGTTTGGAACTCAGTTCGGTCAACCGGTTAGGTAACAGTCGACCGCCCAATGCTACGACTTAGGTATACTTAAGTGATCGGTCGAACTCCGAAAAGGGTTCGGTCGACCGATTTGTACCAGACACTCTGGGGTTGACGAACAATGATCTATTCGGTCGACCGGAACAAGGTCTAGCGGTCGACCGATTTTCAACAGCAGGTTTGGGTTTGTCAAGAGACGGATATTCGGTCGACCGTTCAAGGTCCTTGGTCGACCGATACATGAAATGTATTTGGGGTATTTTAGGTTTAATATGAATACGACCGTTGGGTATATACGACAAAACTAACGGTCGGAAAAATAAGTTCACACGGTCGACCGAAGGTGGATACACGGTCGACCGAAACCGGGCAGTGAAAACACAGATAGGATACATATCACTTGGTCGACTGAACGGCCTGTTGCGGTCGACCGAATGTGGGCAGACTGTTAGGGTTCAGGTTTAGTGTTTTCCGGTCTAAGTTTGGGTGATCTATTGAAGTCCAAATTATGTGAAATTTCATGTGTGACTTCTATAAGTAACATAGTGTGTGTTTAAGTTGATTTTAGCTCAAGTATTGCTCTATTTACACAAGTTCCTAAGACTCAAAGAAAATACAAAATACATGTCTTCAAACGAGCTTGTTTACATGTCTTGACTTAATTTTCCTTTCTTCCTCGAGTCTTGATCACCTGTAGAGGTTAGCACAAAGAAATATATATGCAATGCAATATGTGTGCTACTCTACATGATCATAATTAAGATTAGGTTAATTAAATCATCAAAACAAAGATTAAGGCCAAAAAGCCAACAATCTCCCCCTTTTTTATGATGGCAACCTATATCTTAACTATATCTTAGTACATGGAATTTTTATATGTAAACTATGCATATTAATGCTCCCCCTAAGGATGTGCATAGTTTTTGTTCATTTTGTAATCAAATTCCAAGTTACCCCCTTAATTAACTCTCCCCCTTTGACATCCATCAAAAATGATATTTATATAACAAAAATTTATTCGTTTTAAGTTCAATGTGGATGTCTTGTACTGAAGTTGCTCCCCCTAAATTTTGCACTTCATTACTCTAAGAAAATGATATTCATTAAGCTCCCCCTATCGATATGATTATAATTTGTCAATTAAGTTCATCTCTATTTCTCCCCTATTAACATCAAGCAAATACTACCATTAAGCATGTGATGTTTTCATTTCCCCTTTTTACATCCATTTAGAAAATTTGACTCTAAAACTATGGATGTTATTCAAGCATTTAAGATTTGCAACGAATGAATATATGATATGTCAATTAAGCATATAAAACCTAGACTAGAACCAATCTATTTGAAAATTTTAGAGGATAAGAAAATTATACCAACTTGAAGCTTGAATTGGTTCTACCCGTCATTCAGTGATGCAACTGGTTTTCAATTTGACTCTTTGGCTCGCCCGGTCATCACCGATTTCTTCCTCAAGCACCTACAAGTGTAGATTTAGGTACCCAAACAACTTTGGGTCTTTGAATGTTAGCTTTGGGAACCCAAACCATTTTGGTTTTAGGAGACCACACATTTGAGGAAGTATGCTTTACAACTAAGTGCTTTCCATTTAAAGTTTTATAAGATGCATGATTTTTCAGCTTGGCATTAATCCTAAACCATGTTTTTGCAAAGATTGTCTTTGACTTCCTAATAGCATGTTTATAATCCAAGTTCCATGTGTGAACCTTTCTAAATCTTTTCTTAATTGCACATTGCAAGCTTGAAGATCTAGTTGTTCACAATCTATAGGTGTTGCTTTTAATTTATCAAGATTTGATGCATTATATTCAAGTCTAGCAACCTCCTCATTTTTCTCATTCATGCATGTTTCAATTTGACTTTGGAGATCTTTGATTAGCTTCCTAACACTTTTGTTCTTTTCACAAATGATCTCATATTGTTTAACTAAGTCATGAAATGCATTTTGAAGCTCATCATGTGTATAATTTTTGTTATTTGCACTAGAGTTTGAGCTATCACTATAATATGACTTAGTTGAGTATGAATGTGATCTTCTAGAGTAAGAGTTAGAAGATACCTCACTTCCTTCATCTTGAATTGCCATGTAGCACATATGTGCATATTCCTTTGTTGATGAAGGTGCGGTTGATTTGGATGATGAAGATGATGAATCGTCCCAAGTAGCCTTGTGAGCTTCCAACCTCTTCTCTTTTCTCTTACTCTTCTCATTTTCTCTCCTTCTATCCCTTCTCTCATTTTTCTTTTCCCCTTCTCTTCTCTCATTTTCGCTCTCCTCCTTCTCCTTTTCTTTTTCTATTTTCTCACTTCTTCTACCTCTTCTTTCATTATTTTCTCCCTTATCCTTCTTGAGGTATTTGAAGAAGTCTTTTGCTAGGACTTCAATGTCCTCATCTTCTACACTCCTCCTTGGTTGCTCGATATTTGCATGTAATGAAAAGAAGGGTTTGTTCCTTGAAGCTTTCTTCTCTTTTCGATGGTTGATTTGGAGTTCATACGCCATCAAGTTTCCAATCAATTCCTCCATCTTGAGTTGGGAAATGTCGTGTGCTTCTTCAATTGCGACCACCTTATCTTCCCAATCGTGGCTTAGCGATCGGAGGAATTTCCTTGTCATCTCACCTTCATTTAATTTTCTTCAAAGAACCAAAAGAGAGTTAGTGATATCGGTGAAGCGAGTGTTCATTTCACTTATGTTTTCACCGATTTGCATAGAAAAATCTCATATTTATGCATGAGGAGACTAATGCGGGTTTCCTTAGTTTTGCTATCCCCCTCATGATGCATTTGTAGTCTATGTCAAATTTCATATGCACTAATACAACCTCTAATCCTATTAAATTGGCCCTCATTAAGGCCACAATACAAGATGTTCATGATTTTCGAATTCATTTCGATTTCTTTCATTTTGGGTATTGTAAGTGTATCTAATTCATCTTCATTTGGGGGTGTGTATGGATTTTGAAGAAACATCCAATACTTAAGGTCATTAGAAAATAGAAAAATCTTCATCCTATTCTTCCAATAATAATAATTAGACCCATTAAGCAAGGGAGGTCTAGTTGTGCATAATCCTTCTATGTGATTAGATGATGTAGAAGTCATGCTAAAAATACGATTAAGTATTGAATTTAGCGCACAAGACTCTGATACCAAATGTAGGATCGTGAGGGTCTACAATACTAATCACTTTTACGCTAATTACCAACTCGTTTAACAAACAAAGATATGTGCAGCGGAAATTAAACTAAACAAGTAAGTAGGGAAGGAATATGCAGACCACAATGGAACACGGGGTTTTTTACAGAGGTTCGGCCACCGCCTACGTCCTCTCTTGCAAACTCCGCTCGCGTCTTCACTATCCACTCCCCGTTCTGGGCCGGGAGAGAACGCCTTTTACAAAACAAGCTCCGCGAACAACCTCGCGAGCTTGACTTTCTTCTCTCACAATCCGAGATGAATGCTTCGGGCTTTCACCGAAACCTTTACTTCACTATTACAGCAACAAACTTGAGTGGAACACACTCTCTAAACTTGAGCACACTTGAATGAGATTGGATTTGTGATTAAAGTGTGGAAGGTTTGAGGCTTTGAGTGTGTTGAGTTTCTCTCTAATGTATTGGACAAGTAGTGGTAGGAGAGTTGTGTTAAAATGTGTTTTACAACTCTTTATATAGGTATTAGAGAGAATAGAGTCGTTGGGGTTGAATGGGTGAGTGTTGGTGTAGGATACACAAAACAGAAACTCGGAGGACCCAATTCTGAGTTAATTCGGTCGACCGGATCGGGATGAACGGTCGACCGTTTGGCAGTTTGGAACTCAGTTCGGTCGACCGGTTAGGTAACGGTCGACCGCCCAATGCTACGACTTAGGTATACTTAAGTGATCGGCCGAACTCCGAAAAGGGTTCGGTCGACCGATTTGTACCAGACACTCTGGGGTTGACGAACAATGATCTATTCGGTCGACTGGAACAAGGTCTAGCGGTCGACCGATTTTCAACAGCAGGTTTGGGTTTGTCAAGAGACGGTTATTCGGTCGACCGTTCAAGGTCCTCGGTCGACCGATACATGAAATGTATTTGGGGTATTTTAGGTTTAATACGAATACGACCGTTGGGTATATACGACAAAACTAACGGTCGGAAAAATAAGTTCACACGGTCGACCAAAGGTGGATACACGGTCGACCGAAACCGGGCAGTGAAAACACAAATAGGATACATATCACTCGGTCGACCGAACGGCCTGTTGCGGTCGACCGAATGTGGGCAGACTGTTAGGGTTCAGGTTTAGTGTTTTCCGGTCTAAGTTTGGGTGATCTATTGAAGTCCAAATTATGTGAAATTTCGTGTGTGACTTCTATAAGGAACCTAGTGTGTGTTTAAGTTGATTTTAGCTCAAGTATTGCTCAATTTACACAAGTTCCTAAGACTCAAAGAAAATACAAAATACATGTCTTCAAACGAGCTTGTTTACATGTCTTGACTTGATTTTCCTTTCTTCCTCGAGTCTTGATCACCTGTAGAGGTTAGCACAAAGAAATATTTATGCAATGCAATATGTGTGCTACTCTACATGATCATAATTAAGATTAGGTTAATTAAATCATCAAAACAAAGATTAAGGCCAAAAAGACAACATTATCATGTCTACTGAAAAACTATCAACAACAATCATTGTTTGTACCTCATTAAAACCCTTGATGTTAACCCTCGACGTTAACCCAACGAACATCACAAATATAGCCTCAACTTCATGCTACCATGAAGATAACTAACCTTAAATGCCCCAAAACCAAATGTCAAAAGACAAAGGCAGGAAAAATAAGCAAAATCAAGCAAAAAGTACAAATGAAGGAAGATGACGAAATGTGTACTCATTGTTGACGCTTCCCGACCAAACCACTCTGAGTGTGCACCATTGTCTTCAATACCTTCCTCGCCAATAGGATTAAACTTGCCAATCACGAAATTGGGGTAGAGAAACATAATTAGGGTTTAGAACTACAAAAATGGGGTCAGAGCAATTTAAGGATTTTGTCTTTCAAATTGGGGGTCTAGGGATTTCAAACTTAATTAGGTCCTTGGGTGGGGAAGTCAAGGGTTAGGGTTCACTAATAAAGGCTAATACGCGTGATTGGGTTCGTTACTCAGACCCTTAATTTCCCCAATGTATTCAGGTCGATTTAACGTGGCACTTTAAAAAATGAGGTCACTAACATTCTGGTAATGGGATTGTGTAACGAACAGCCAACGATGTGGGATCCACTAACGATCCGGGTGCATGAAGATAAAGTTTACGTTCCAGATGTGCATGAGGCTAATTATATAAAATATGGATGCACGTGGCCAATTTAGGTTTGGAGAAAGTGCACAAACCCAATTCACCCATTTTTTAAGTCTCTCAAGACCCTCACGGTTGTTTCTAGATATTAATCTTGAGGCTCTTGCATTTATTGGATAAGAACTTGGGAAGGAAAAGCAATGTGGGGCTTGTTATAGTCAGATAAATGAGTCACAATCAACTTTCTTTACGAAGCGGGATCCTGATCAAGTTTGGATGTCTGACTTAATTTGTGGTGTTGTTCCAATGGATTCACACTGGGTTGAACACCTAGCTAGCCTGCTTTAGCTAGTAAGTTCAGAGTGCATCTTCTCCACGACTCGTTGATTTCTTATTCATTCCTTTCAACTTACAGCCCTGAGAAATATTTAATGCCCCCAAGTGTTTGAGCTTGAACTTGTGGACTTGTTGTTTGACCTGTGATAGTTTCAAGATTGTCTCTTGGAACACTAACATCATCTATATACACGAGTATATCACTGGTTTTAATCGAATAATTAATGAATAGTTTGAATGAGATTGCAGTAAATGATCTTGTACAAGTACATTGGTTAATTTGGGGAACCAATTGCATGAGTCCTGCTTTAATCCATATAGAGATTTCTTAACTTTAAAAATTGTCATTTACCTTAATTTTATGAATATTTATTTAATAAAAACATTAATAATTTCTATTTAAAAACACAATCAGCCAACCCGCCTCTCAACGTAGCCCCCATGGTTAGCATTGGAAAAGAAAATTTTCCTCATTGGAAGTTCATTGAGTACATCAGAACTAATACAGTACAATAACTCAGTCACGTGACACGCAGATAAATTAAACAAACTTGTTGGACGTGTTTAAGATCCAAATCTAGTAGCTCACTTGCACAGACCTTAATGATAGCTAGACACCCATGCATGAACGAGCCAATTAACATCATAAGGTTTTAGAATAATATTCCCTGCATATATACCACCACCTCCCCACCACTCTCACAAAAGGCCGAGTCAAACCAAAGTAAATGATGTTTTCGTTTAATTCAGGATATCATTACTACGTAAAGTATACTACACACATGACATACCATGTTTAGCCGACTATTTCTTGTCCTATATATTATTTCTCCCATCATTGTCTTGATCAAGGAATATTTGCGTGAAGTCCCTGTCATAGTTAGATTATGATCATTTAGTATTGATTTCATTAGAAACTAGGACTCCTAAACATAAACGTAGTTCAAACACATTATTTTGAATTGACGTTTGAAAACAAATCATGTGAATCCGTGACGTCCCATTCCCAAACTCACATGAAACTTAAGCTGATCCATCACTAATGAGTTTCATTGTTCCATAACATATCTTGAGTTGTCAAAAAAAAAAGAAGTTAGTCTGCGTTACAATTAGTACGCTCAAATCAAGTATAGCTTACACGCAGTAATTTGAAGTTAGGCAAGGTGTGACGTGTGACTATGTTTGGGTGTTACAGTTTATCCAATTTGAGCATCAGAGCTCAGCATGATCAAATCACAACACAATCAACCAGAGAAGACATACTTTGTTAGTTCCTTTTAATTTTAGTTGTACTGCCATCGTCTGCCCATCAATCTCTCGAGAAGTATGAGTTCCAAAAAACAATTTAAAAATTGTACTTATGGAATCACGCAAGGGACATTTATTTGTGAGGCAGAACTGTAAGTAAATATACTTACAAACAAATGTCCCTTCACAAATAACTGAGATACGTGTAGTTACTTGTGGTTCAACAAGTATACACTACACCAGTTGATTTACACCGGTTCTCTATATCCATATGTGTAAAGTATTTATGTAACATCCCGAAACAACGGAAGAATTATAAAATTTAAGATAAAGATTACAAAAGACATATCATTAAATGCGGGAATGTTACTCATAAAATATCCAAATAGTGCACCCTATTACATCAGAGTTGTCAAAAGGTACGACTACATCCGAGTACTGGAAGGGAAATACAAGTAGTCATACTACCTAGAAAAATACAGAAAGATGATCTAACCCCAACGCGCCTCTATCCTCAGTATCCACCCGCCAGAACTTACTACGGTCCTAAAATAAAACATGCAACAACAATGTCTGAGTTTCCATAAGGAAACCTCGTATGCCAAGCTCACCTATATGAATGCAGTAGTACAAATGGACATATCATACTAGTAGCATGTCCTGTCATCAACAGTAAGGAAAACAGTTCCCCCGAAGGGTAAAACAGGACATCAGTCCGACAATCATCATCGAGTCTCCCTCGGAGACCTACCGTAGGCACATACGGTCTAACGGAACAAGTCGTAACTCTCCCCACACGCGGCTATACTAATCATGGGGTTCGGCAAGGAGCGCCCGTCAGATCCGCACCATAAGAAACATATCTATAACTTCGTGGTCAAACCACACCAACGGAGCCGTCGCTCGGTCGGTCCATCATACATCATCATCATCTCAGTAGGTGCCCAGTTGAGGAAAACATAGCCGGAACAGCATCGGCCCATCAAACATCATAGCCGGAACAGCATCGGCCCATCATCGCCGGAACAACATCAGCGGCATCACCGTCACAGCATCGGTGGTCCAACATACGTCCTGCACAACATTGGACGGTTCCGGACCAAGGTCCGTCAGGTCATTAGGCTCCACGAGTCGCACATCATCAAACATTGGGATACACGATTCCTCAGGTTTGCTACTCTACTATGAGTCCATCAATCATCACATTGTCACGATCCATACACGGAAGTGATACGTCCCAAATACCCACACTCTTCCACACGGAAGTCCATGGGAAAGCACGCATAACGCACCCGATGTCACCTCCCGGCTCACGCACTAGGCGAGGACACGAGTTTCCGTAGACAGAGTTGACATTACACAAGTACCTAGAATTCAGTTCTACGTACAAATGGTCGACCGAAAGAGCAATCCGATCGACCATTCCATGGGGTTCGGTCGACCAAAAGTCTGCAACGGTCGAACATTCTGCGCAAAACCTAAGTCCCAACGGTCGAACAAGAGTCTAAAACCGGTAGACCGAAACATGGTCAAAATCCGGAGTCTGGTCAAAATCAAACAATACTAATGGTCGACTGACTCAGGGACCTCATTTGACCAAAAACTACCAGGGCATGTGGGCAGTTCTAAGTCATCACCGGTCGAACAGTGCATAAAAACGGTCGAACAACACATAAGGCAACTTAAGTTCCGGTCGAACCAACCAAGGAAACGGTCGACCGAAAACAAATAGACAAACCCCCGACCCACTAGATAATGCATTACCGGTCGACCGCCGCAAGTCATTGTTCAACCGGTGTTGGTTAAAGTTGGGCAAAAACATTAAATCGGTCGACCGCCCGAAGGATCCGATCGACCGTTGGTCGTCTGCAACCTTGCACCAGCCAATGAGTTACGTCATTCCCGTCGCCGGTGAGGTCTCTAACCTCCCGCGACTGACCACCACTTCGCCCCAACGCGGGTGAGCAATAAAATCACACTATGCAACAACAATGCCTGCGTTTCCATAAGGAAACCCCATATGCCAAGCTCACCTATATGAATGAAGTAGTACAAATGGACCTATCATACTAGTAGAATGTCGTGTCATCAACAGTAAGGAAAACAATTCCCTCGAAGGGTAAAATAGGACATCAGTCCGACAATCATCATCGGGTCTCCCTCGGAGACCTACCGTAGGCACATACAGTCTAACGGAACAAGACGTGACGCTCCCCACACACGACTATACTGATCATGTGGTTCGGCAAGGAGCGCCCGTCAGGTCCGCGTCATAAGAAACTAATCTATAACTTCATGGTCAAACCACACCAACGGAGCCGTCGCTCGGTCGGTCCATCAAACATCATCATCATCTCAGTAGGTGCTCAGTTGAGGAAAACATAGCCCAAACAACATCGGCACATCATAGCCGGAACAACATCGACCCATCATCGTCGGAACAATGTCGACGACATCACCGTCATAGCATCGGTGGTCCAACATACGTCCGGCACAACATCGGACGGTTCCAGAACGAAGTCCGCCAGGTCATCAGGCTCCACGAGCCGCACATCATCAAACATTGGGATCCGTGATCCCTCAGGTCTGCTAGTCTACTATGAGTCCATCAATCATCACATTAAATCACGATCCATACACGAAAGTGACACGTCTCAAATACCCACACTCTTCCACACGGCGATCCCTAGGCAGGTCGAACTCTCTGCGCAAAACCTAAGTCATCAACGGTCGAACAGTGCAAAAGAACGGTCGAACAACACATAAGGCAACTTAAGTTCCGGTCGAACCAACCAAGGAAACAGTCGACCAAAAACCAACAGACAAACCCCCGACCCACAAGCACATGCACTACCGGTTTACCGTCGCAAGGTATTGTTCCACCGGTGTTGGTTAAAGTCGAGCAAAAACATTAAATCGGTCGACCGCCCGAAGGATCCAGTCGATCGTTGGTCGTCTGCAACCTTTCACCAGCCAAGGATTTACGTTGTTCCCGTCGCCGGTGAGGTCTCCGACCTCCCACGACCGACCACCACTTCACGCCAACACGGGTGAGCAATAAAATCACACTATGGAACTGACATACCTTTTGAACCTGACGAACCGGCCAGAGCCTCGCTCGCACAACATCGCCTCTAGAAACCTCCTCGTGCGCCAACCTCCGCACGCCTCACACTGGAACCGCTCGTCCACCCTCGTCACCAACCACCCAAACTTTTGCCACCTCCACTGCCGCCGGAAAAGGAAGAGAAGAAGGTGAGAGATGTGGTGAAAGGAAGGAAAACGAGGAAGAAGAAGGTGAAAGGGTTGATTTCTCTCCTTAAAACCAAACTTTTAAAAACCGAACCGGACCGGACGGTTCGACCCGGTTGGACCGGAAACCGATGGTCCAACGACCGGCTTAGTTAAAAAGCCGAACCTGTCAGCGAACCACCCTAAACTGGATTGAACCGCTTTGGATTGGGTCAGACTGATTGGTTGGACCGGTTGGTCAGACCGAATATAAAACTATTTCCCATTTAATTTTCCTACATTTTTAGAATCAGAAAATATTGAGTCATTTTTGCAATTAGTCTAAATACCCAAATTCCAAACAAAACACCACAGTCCACACCCATAACCCATCTTGCATAACAAAAATCCACACCAAACCCTATCGCCACCCGTCCTCCGGTGCCGCCCGTTCTCCGGTGCTGCCACTCCTCCGACGTCGCCCTTCCACCGGTGCTTCCACTCCTCCGACGTCGCCACTCCTTCGGCGTCGCCACTCCTCCGGTGCTGCCACTCCTCTGACGTCGCTCCTCTTCCGACACCCCTCCTTCTCAAGGTTAGTCAACTGGTTACAAAATGATGATTAAAAACTACATTTTTTCTTCATTTTGGATGCAAATATATGTATCAGAGATTTTACTTTGATAGATATAAATGTTCTCTTCCATATTTTAGGACATGTCAACTTATATGGAAGTGGCAGGAGAGAATAAAGCTTACTATAAAACTTTGGATTTAATTGGAAGATATAAAACTTACCATAGATATACATATATATAACTTATGGAGAGCAACAAGAAGTTGAAGAAGCCATACTAGAGTAATATAATCTCGGGTGGTTACAATTTACAGTTGTTGCTTTGTTCATGTTGTACAATTTATTATATGTTTTCATCTTTCAAGGCACAAAAGGAATTTCTTATTGTTTCTTTTGTTTAGAAAATGAAACTGAAAAAAGGTGTTACTGAACAGAGCAGGGGTAAGTCGTGGGGGTTCTTTTTGGTTGCTCAAGTATTATCTATTTGTTATTTAATATGTTACATTGTTTGTTTTTTTGTTGTTGACTTGTAGTTTAGTGAAATGGAAGATGAACATGAGACTCCCAATCCTATTTCAACAATACAAAATTCAGTTCGTAGAAAAACAGATATTGCTTGGGCACATTGCACATTAGATGGGGTAGGCAGAAAATGTAATTACTGTAAGAAAAGTTTCAAGGGAGGGGGATTCACCGGATTAAAGAACATTTAGCTCAGCTTAAAGGTGATGCCACGGGGTGTACCAAAGTCCCAGCCACTGTCAAATATCAGATGCAAGCCGCTTTGGACAAATTTAAGGCAGAAAAAGACAAAAGTTGGGTGAAAGTGTAGCTACAAGTTCACAAAGTGAAAATCGTCCTATGGTGCTTGGGGACAAGGAACAAAATATGAGTATTGAACAACTTAGACATCCGACAAACATAGGAAATATAACAAATTTTTTTCCGCCAGGTACAACTTCGGGTTCTCAGCCATCCCTTAAAAGTGTTTTGGCAACTAATGAAGCATTAGAAGTAGTGGACTTTATGATTTCTAGATGGTTTTATGATGCTTGTATTCCATTTAATGCGATAAATTCACCTTGGTTTCAAAAAATGGTCGATGTCATTGCTTCCATTGGGTTGGGATATAAGGCACCAAAATATCATGCAATTTGGGGTTCATTATTGGAGAAAAATGTGGCTGAAATTTCAGAATATGTAGACAACTTCAGGAATGAATGGAAAACTTCGAGTTGTACAATAATGGACAATGGATGGACTGATACAAGGCAAATGACTTTGATTAACTTCCTTGTTTATAGTCCCGAGGGTACTATTTTTCTGAAATTTGTTGATGCGTCTGAGCAGTCCAAGACATCCGATATGTTGTTTCAACTTTTTAAAGAAGTTGTGGATGATGTTGGACCTGAAAATGTGGTTCATTTTGTCACAGATAATCTAGCTAACTATAAAGGTGCTGGAAAATTGTTAAACCGACATTACGGTCACATTTTTTGGAGTCCTTGTGCGGCTCATTGTTTAGATTTGATGCTTGACAAGTTTGAGAAGTTTTCTACAGTTAGTGGTGTTCTTGATGATGCTCGGATGATCACCAAGTTTTTGTACAATCACGGGTTTGCTTTGCACTTGATGAGGAAGTATTGCAAAGGAGATTTACTTCGTCAAGCCACAACGACGTTCGCTACCAATTTTTTAACTTTGCAAAGTCTTAATAGACATAAAGATGCTCTTCTCACCATGGTAGCAAGTACTGAATGGTTAGATCATAAGGTTTCCAAAACCAAATTTGCCTTGAAAGTGAAAGAATTTATAATGACCATGAGCTTTTGGGATACTTGCAAAGTTGTGACAGATGTTAGTGAGCCACTAGTGAAAATATTGCGAATGGTTGACAACGGTGATAAGCCTTCCATGGGATATATCTACGAAGGAATGAGGAGAGCAAGAGAAGCAATCAAGGCTACCTTTAATGGTAATATTTCTGAATATGATCTTATCTAGCCGTTGTGGATGAGAAATGGGAAGGGCAGCTCAGTCATCCACGTCATGCAGTCAGTTTTTTTCTTGAATACCGAGTTCTTTTACAAGGACATCACTTTTGCCACTAACCATAAAATATGGAGTCGTTTTCTGGATGCTATTGAGAACATGTATTTCAATGATGAAACAATGGTTTATAAAATAACATTGCAGACATATATTTATCGCAAATCTTTAGATAGTTTTGCACTCCCTTTGGCTATTAGAAATCGTGACAAAATGCTTCCAGGTAAATTCCAACATATATCTTCTATTTCTGATTTTCAATTATAATTATGTCATACATTTTTAATAGATTTTTTCATTAATAGCTACATGGTGGCAAAATTTTGGAGGTAGCACCCCAGAATTACAAGCAATGGCTATCCGGGTGCTTAGTCAAACTTGTAGTGCTTCAGGTTGTGAACGCAATTGGAGTTTGTTCGAAAGAATTCATACAAAGAGGCGAAATAGGTTGGAGCATACAAGACTAAACAATCTTGTTTATGTTAATTCCAATCTTCGTTTGACGTATATCTATATTTCTTATTTGATAACATGTGCATCCAATCTTTTTCTTTATCTTTTTGAAAATGCTTATTACCTTATTGTACTCTTATACAATGTAGGGAACGAGATGTAAAAGATAGAAATTTGGATCCAATATCTTCTGACAACATGAAGTTATTTGATGATTGGGTTGATGAACCACAAGTCACTATTGAAGATCTCGAATGTTGGTTGGAAGGAATTCACATTGAAGATCCTATTGAAGACGTGGATTCAAGATCAATTTGATGCTATCTTATTTGTGCATCCAATGTCTTTTTGACATGAACTTATTTGTGCTTCAAACTGGTTTTCATTTGTGTTTTAAACCACTTCATATCAATGAATATCTAATATCTTTTGACATGAACTTATTTGTATTTTATATCATGAATTATTTTCAACGTTTGGTTACTTTGGTATGTACATTTTAATTTTTGAATGATCTAGCAGAAATCGGTTCAAACCGGTCCGACTATTAGTAATTATTCGGTACGGTCCAACTTCGGTTCTAAAAAAAATGCTGACGTCATCACCAGTCTGACCGTGGTTAGACCGTGGTTGGACCGCGTTGAACCAAAACCAAAACTTTATCAATTGAATGACCGGTTCGGTTCATACCTCTCTCTCACCTCCCAAGTCAAACCTCCTCTTAACCAACACTTAACTTCTAACGAGGGTTTAGGGATATTACAATTTATTCTAATAAAACCAACCTTTGTAAAATGACACCCAATCTCGTGGAGACTAGTCGATATTGGATGAAAGCAAAAGCTTAACATGTTAAAAGACAAGCTTTAATGGCCTATAAGAGTTTCTTAGATCTGAAGGTGAAATAGATGGGCTTCATTCTGGGAAGTTAGTAGCTAATCCAAGACTGGAGCCACTAAGGAAGTAAGAAATCTCCATGACAACAGATGAAAACCCAATCCCAGAAAAAATATAAATAAAGATAGCCACCACAAAAAATTTAAAGAATATTCTCCAAAATTACTGTATTTTTATATTTTCTAATGAAACTAGATGATGGTGAATGTCAGAAGGTTTTGATGGTTAATTCATGGTGATTAGTATTAACATTGTTCCGGCTGGATTCTTAATTGTTGCGAACCTTTTGTCTGTGATCAGTTCAATTATTAAAGTGCATATATAACCTTGAATTCTTTCCGTTAGTAACATTATAAGTGTATCATTCTTAAGAAGGGAAGGTATTGTAGAGTTATAGACACGATCGACAGACTTGATCTTAGGTTAAAATAAATTGTAATCCTCACGAGACCTAGTTTGCAGGATGTCCTGTAACGCCCCGAAACAACGGAAAAATTTAAAACTTTAAACAGATAAAGAATTAACACAGGGGACGTCACCAAACCACGAGTTCATATATATATATAATATGAAAAGCTGTACAATACAAGAGTCAAGGATGATTACAACCCAACACAAAAGATATACAACACATGTACAAGGGAAGATCATCCACCTCGAAGAACCAAAAGAGACAGGATTTGGTCTGGGTGCTCCTGTCCGTAGTCACCACCTCCTACTGACGCGTACGACCTGACATAAAACATGAATATGCCTGAGTTTCCCGTGGGAAACCCCGTATGCCAAACCCCTAGATTATGAACATATAATGCGTAATGAAACATGAAATGAAATGCAGTAAAACACAACAGTCTCCCGTGCACACCAGGCACAGCCGAACACATCGGCCCCGGGTCTCAAGGGTCCTCTCACCCCAACCCCTCAATCACACGTGCACACAAGGCACCCGCTCCTCAGAGCCACCACAACACCGTGCACACAAGGCACCTGCTCCTCAGAGCCACAACAACACCGTGCACACAAGGCACCCGCTCCTCAGAGCCACAACAGCACCGTGCACACAAGGCACCCGCTCCTCAGAGCCACAACAACACCGTGCACACAAGGCACCCGCTCCTCAGAGCCACAACACGACCCTCCTCTCAGGCCGGCAATGTCTGTACCGTCGCCTCAAAAAAGGCCGGAGACCCGTTGCCCTCGAGGCGGATCCAACAACACACGGCACAAGCATCCATATGCAAAACAGTGCCCAACGGTCGAACGGAAGACCCCAACCGGTCGACCGAACACCACAACTATTCCTCAGAATAACCGAAATAACGTCCAACCGGTCGAACGACTCTCAAATCACGGTCGACCGAAATCCAACAGGGAAAATCCTCTCTCGCTCAAAAGCACCAACGGTGGAACGACCCTCACGTCACGGTCGACCGAAAACAACTAGGGAAAATCCCCAACAAAACCGCACTACACGGTCGACCGAAACCACACTCTCGGTCGACCGGCCAATAAGTTAACTTAAATATCGGTCGAACGAAGTCAATGAGCGGTCGACCGTTTAGATGGTCAACGCCCCCAACCGACCTTCAACAGTGCTTTTCGGTCGACCGGCAAAGGGGACCCGTTCGACCGAAAACACACAGAGCATTTCTCCCTTGGTAAAACGCACCACCGGTCGACCACTCGAAGAGTATCGTTCGACCGGTGCAAGGGTTTTCCACCCAAAATACACTACGACCGGTCGACCGCGCCATCCCGCCGGTCGACCGTTGCAGAGCAGAAATGCTGCTGCAAGGTTCTCGACGAGCCTTCCGGCCTACCGTCGGCCACTCCAACCCTCGCAAAGGCTAAAAGGAGGTCTACACTAAAGCTTGGCATACCTTAAGGCTTGAAGAAGCCTTTGAAGAAGCCTTTGAAGAACCCCGGCGAGCGCTTCCTCGCAAATCTCCTCTTCTCCGGCGAAAACCCGAACCCGATCCTTTTCCTCCGGCCACACGATCCGGCGAGCCTCGAATCACACGATCCGGCGAACCTCGAGCTCCTCCTCACCTCAGAGAGTTGCTGATCACGCGAGAGAGAGAGAGACTTGAGTGAGAGAGAGAAATGTACGAGTGAGAGAGAGAGGGAGAGAGCACTCACCTAAGCAACACCTCCCCTCAATCCCCACCCTCCACCTCATCACCACCCAATCCATCTCAGCCCTCCATCTCCTTCTCTTCTAATCCACCACTTAATCACAATTAAACCCAAAATCAAGGGTTAGGATGTAACATGTCCCATGTAGTCATGTGTTGATGAATTACTCGAAGTGCTATCCTAACTCGTAAGGAACCTTAAGGGGGATCTAAGAACTTGCTTTTGAAAACTACTTTTTGCAAACGAAAACGAAGGCAGGCCTCCAAATAACATAAATAAAAAGGATTAGAATACATGCAGCCAAACATAATGGAAATATTAACATACAAAACCGTCCGATCTCAGACGCATCAAAACTTACTTTTGGAAAAAACTTGTTAGAGCGCTTTTAAACTTGTTCAAGCATTCCAAAGATATTAATGTCCAAAACAAGTCTAGATGCACAATAAATTGCAATGCTCCTTTGGGTTGGGCCATCACATATCCTCCAAATGGTAACCAAATAAATTTCGTACATGTTCGGTCAGTTCAGACAGGAATGTATGGATACATCTAAATTGTGTGGCAGCAAACTGTAAACATTGAATTTTGTTAAGTTCAGGGGACCAACTTAATAACCTTTTCTTTAACCACTTGTACGTATTGAGTTCCTATTGTTAGGCTTGGTGGTTGGCCATTCCTGGGCAAGATAGAGAACTTAACTATTAACAACTTATAACAATGGGTAGATATAGTTCCGATTCTTCTTTCCCATCACTATTCTTGATTTCATTTATAATGGAGGAAAACACTACAAAAGGCTGGCGTGGGGGCCTTGATGGATTACTATTGGGAGCAGAGTAAATATTTATGAAACGAAAGCCCAGTAGTAGTCGTCGAAATCCCCAAACTCCTCTTTTCCACCTCAATCAACCCCGCCAGACAACACTCTGGTCTCTCCTCCGAAGCCGCATGAAGTCCATGCAGGATGGTGCCCAAACCCGACGCCGTCCTCCAACAGACCAATCGCCACACCCTCACCGACCCTGCAAAATCTGACTCCAATTTACGTGAATTTTCGGACAAAAAAGCCTGAATCTCTCCTCCAACCGCGTCCAAAACGTGTGAAAACCGTGTCCACTCCGCAGCACCGCGTCGATTCCGCGGTCCCACCGTGTCCAAACCGCGGTCCGACCGTGTCCACTCCGCGGCCAAACCGCGTCGGCCCAACCGTGTCCAAACCCCGGCCAAACCGCGTCGACTCCGCTTCCAAACCGCGGCCGAACCGCGTCGATTCCGCGGCCCAACCGTGTCCAAACCGCATCGACTCCGCTTCCAAAGCGTGGCCCGACCGCGTCGATTCCGCGGCCCTACCGTGTCCAAACCCGCGTCGACTCTGCTTCCAAACCGCGGCCAGAACGTGTGCACTCCGCGGCCCAACCGCGTCGACTCCACTTACAAACTGTGTCCAAACCGCGGCCGAACCGCGTCGATTCCGAGGCCTAACCGTGTCCAAACCGCGTCGACTCCGCTTCCAAACCGCGGCCGGAACGTGTCCACTCCGCGGCCCAACCGCGTCGACTCCGCTTCCAAACTGTGTCCAAACCGCGGCCGAACCGCGTCGATTCCGCGGCCTAACCGTGTCCAAACCGCGTCGACCCCGCTTCCAAACCGTGTCCAAACCGCGGCCCGACCGCGTCGACTCCGCTTCCAAACCGCGGCCGGAACGTGTCCACTCCGCTGCCCAACCGCGTCGACTCCGCTTCCAAACTTCGGCCGAACCGCGTCGATTCCGCGGCCTAACCGTGTCCAAACCTCGTCGACTCCGCTTCCAAACCGTGTCCAAACCGCGGCCCTACTGCGTCGATTCCGCGGCCCAACCGTGTCCAAACCGCGTCGACTCCGCTTCCAAACCGTGTCCGAACACCGTCGATTCCGCGGCCAAACCGTGTCCAAACCGCGACCCGACGGCTTCCACTCCGTGGCCAAACCTCGTCGACTCCGTGGCCGAACCGGGTCGGCACCGCATCCCTGCCCTCTCGATTTGGCGTCCAAATTGTGGATTCCATGTCGAAACCGCGTTAGTTTCGTGTGCAACGTTGCGAGGGCAGCGTCAAAATCGCGTGAACTCCGCGTCAGTTTCCCGTGAAGACCCCTAATCGTCTCAATTTCACGTAAATAAACTTTCAAAAGAACCTTTAAAGTGCGAGTCCTTGGTTTATTGAAAACAATAGGTTTGGATCTGAAGTGGTGATGGCTAGTTTTGGTTTGAGATGGCTGAGCTACGCCGCTAGTCCTGTTTATACTGAGCGATATAGATTTGTAATTAATTTCGTGTTATGTGGGATCATTGGAGGCCATGATGTACTACTTCCAAGATAAGTAAAATGTGGAGAACAAGTCACTGTGTTTTGATTATGAATACATATCAGCCGTTGTTTATTTCTTATTTAATTCGATCAATCACATAGAGGATTTAATTATCTATCTACGTTACTAGAGGTTGTGATTGATTCATGTGGAACAGAGAAACATGTGGACAACAGTCAACATTATGTTATGTTAGGATAGATAGAGACAGTATCGACCATTTCAAAGGATTGGCAAGTTGATTGAGATATGATTCTTTTATTAACTGAGATATATGTATGTACTTGTGGTTCAACAAGAATATCTTACTATGGTTGGTATCGTCCCAGTTCTCTACATTCTTAAGTGCAAAATAATTATTCTAATAAAACCTACCCTTGTAAAATGACACCAAGTCTCATGGAGACTAGTCAATATTGGAGTAAGACAGGCTTTAAGGGCCTATAAGAGTTTCTTAGATCTGATGTTAGATGGGCTTCGTTCTGGGAAGTTGGTGGCTGATCCAAGACTAGAGCCCATAGAGGAAGTAAGAACTAACTGATTTCCATGATAACAGATTAAAAATAATAAAAATAAAATAAAGCAAGCCACCACAAAAAATTTAAAGAACATTCTCTAAAATCTACTGTATTCTTGTATTTCCTAATAAATTAAGTCTTCTGTCCAATGGCACCTGCCTGAGTTTGAAGCAAGACAACGGGAAGTCTAGATAAATATGTAGAAACCCATTTTGTCTTTTGGATACAAAATCATTAAAAACAAACCTAACACTTTTATAATCAAATTCAAAAACTACTGGCCAAACGAATATTTAGCCAAACTTAAGATATATATATATATATATATATATATATATATATATATATATATATATATATATATATATATATATATATATATAAGAATTCTTTAGTGAGCCCAGGACTTAATTTTTCTAAATTAAACATCCACAATATCCACCACTCATTTCAAATTGTAAGGTAGATTAAGAAAAAAAAACGGTTATGCTAATGAATTGTGAGATTAACTGTAAATAAGATCCAATTGTGAGATTGTAAGAGGTTTAAACTAAATTTGATGAGCCCTGAGATATGGGTCAAGTTCTAATGAGCCCAGGGCTCATCAAATTTAGTTTAAACCTCTTACAATCTCACAATTGGATCTTATTTACAGTTAATCTCACCATTTATTAGCATAACCGTTTTTTTCTTAATCTACCTTACAATTTGAAATGAGTGGTGGATATTGTGAGGGTTTAATTTAGAAAAATTAAGTCATGGACTCACTATAGAATTCATATATATATATATATATTGGGAGGGTTGTAGCCACTCGGTACAAAGTGATATTAGGGATTACACACTTGATTGTAAGGAGATTAGTGAATTTGTACGGACAATAATTGAGATGGGATGTCTCCGTTGATGATCTCAGTTGTAGAGGTTGTTGCAGCATTACTTCCATAAAAGATAGAGGGCGGTTAGTAGCTGCAGGAGAGGTGATGATTTGGGTTTCCATTTTAGAAAAATATTAGTAGATCTTTGAGGGGGTGACATTCAATGGCCACCGAGGATGGAGACGGAAGAAAACGGCTCTTGCATAATGACAAGTTGTTATGAGACTTCATAGTGACAAAATGGAAGGGAACTCAACACTCCGAGGCATTATGTTCTCTTCTTTTGTTTGGTTGGTTTCCATTGCCTCAAAGACGACGACGCTATCAATCATATTCTTCAAAGGGTTTTTTCTACAGTACATCTCTCCTCTCAAGTGTTCAAATTGACAATATGGACCTGGTTTTTAGATATTGTCTTATATACACCTGCAAGTTGAATTAATTACACATATACACCTCTGTCGTTACTGCATCTTACTCTGTTACCGTTACAGTCTAACGGTGTTAGACAATTTGCAAATTAAACCTCGTAAAATAGAATTGTCCTTAATTGTAGACACAAATAACCACACAAAAAATCAAATTGTCTAACAGTCTCCACTCTTTCATCTTTTTTTCTCTCTCTCCATTGAATCTCTCACTCTCTCATTTCTCCCTCTCTCTCTCTCATCCTTTTCTCTCTCTCTTGAATCTTTCCCTTACTCCTTTCTCCCTCTCCACTATTTCACTCTCTCTCTAGAATCTCTCTCTCTTTTCTTCATCTCCACTCTTTCTGTTTCTCTCTCCTTTCTCCCTCTGCAATCTTTCACTCTCTCTTTCATCCTTCTTTCTTTCTTTCTCTCTTTCTTTCTTTCTTTCTTTCTCTCTCAATTATTTCACTCTCTCTCATCCCTCTTTCACACACTCTCTCTCTTCAATCTCTCTCATTTTCCCTCTCCACTCTTTCACTCTCTCTTTCTCTCCTCCATCTCTCTCTCATCCCTCTTTCTCTCTCCCCCATCTTTCTCTTTCTCTCTCTCTCCTCCCTCTTTCTCTCTGTCCTCTCTCTTTCTCTCCTCCCTCTTTCGCTCTCTTGAATCTCTCTCTCATCCCTCTTTATTTCTTTCCTTTCTCCACTCATTCACTCTTTCTTTCTCTCCTCCCTCTTTCTCTCCTTTCTTATCTCTCTTTCTCTCTCTCCTCCTTTTTCTCTCTCTCATCCCTATTTCTCTCTTTCTCCTCTCTTTTTCACTCTCTTGAATCTCTCTCTTCCTTTCCACTCATTCACCATCTCTCTCTCTCACCCCTCTCCGACATATCTCTGGTTTAACCCTGGAGTCCTTTCTGGACTAACTCTAGATAGGTTATGGTTCCACTCTGGATACTCTGTGTATTCTTAGTGCATTCTGTAATCACTCTGGATAGAGTATGGTACACCTCTGGATTCTCCACGTACCTTTCGTGCATTCTGGATCGACTCTGGATCGACAATGGAACGACTCTGGAATCACTCTAGATCAACACTAGATCGACTCTGGAATCCAGAGGCACACCATACTCTATTCTAGAGTTGATCCAGTGTCGATCCAGAGTGATTCTAGAGTCGATCCACTGTCGACCCAGAGTCAATCCACAATGATTCCAGAGTCGATCCAGAGTGATTCCAGAATGCACGAAGGGATGAGAGAGAGAGGAGAGAGAAAGAGAAAGAGGGAGGAGAGAGAGAAAGAGGGAGGAGAGAGAGATTCAAGAGAGTGAAAGAGGGAGAAGAGAGAGAAAGAGAAGGAGGGAGAGAGAGGAGAGAAATGGAGGAGAGAGAGTGAGAAAGAGAGAGTGAAAGAGTGGAGAGGGAAAAAGGAGAGAGAGTGTGTGTGTGAAAGAGGGATGAGAGAGAGTGAAAGAGTTGAGAGAGAGAAAGAAAGAAAGAGAGAAAGAAAGAAAGAAAGAAAGAAAGAGGGATAAGAGAGAGTGAAAATTGCAAAGGGAGAAAGGAGAGAGAAATTGAAAGAGTGGAGAGGGAGATTTTAGAGAGAGTGAAATGGTGGAGATGGAGAAAGGAGAGAGAGGGAAAGATTCAAGAGAGAGAGAGAGAAAAATGGATGAAAGAGAGAGAGGGAGAAAGGAGAGAGTGAGAGAGAGAAAAAGGGATGAAAGAGAGAGAGAGAGAGAGTGGATACTGTTAGACAATTTGATTTTTTGTAGAGTTATTTGTGTCTACAATTAAGGACAGTTCTATTTTACGAGGTTTAATTATCAAATTGTCTAACACCGTTAGACTGTAACGGTAAAGTAGTGAGAGGCAGAAACGGTAGTGGTGTATATGTGTAATTAATTCAGCTCACAGGTGTATATGAGACAATATCAAAAAATCGGGTGCATATTGTTAATTTAGACACTTGAGATGTGTACTGTAGCAAAAAACCATTCTTTAAAAGTAGTCAAGCGTCTACTTTAAGCGGATACGTCATCAGCCCTCTACCCGTACCCAGCAAGTAACGGATGAAAAAACTAGTTAAACATTCGAAAGTTTTTGAAAGATGTAATACGGTCAGAACTCAAAAGGATAAAAATCCAGAGTGATCAAAATAAATATTAACTAGGTAAAATTCTGAAACTCACGAGGTCGCAACTCCATGTGCGTACTTTGTTACTTAATTGAATGGACATGGCTTCCATGCAGACATGTAACCCGAGCTATATACTAACATATATAAGCAACCTTTGGAACTTGGAAGCAACCACATTGTCAACGACATGTGTTTGAGTGTTTCTAACTACAATAAACCACACATGAATTACACAATATATGCTCTTGCATGATTTGAATAAAGTCTATATATCATGCTTGGTTTGGTGAAAGCAACACGCGCGATTCTGACCTAAAGACCATATCTAAGCTTTGAGTTCGAATCCTGGAACAAGTCCGCGTTCATAGTATTTTGTCATTAATTAGAAACGTATACTTTACAATCATTTATTATGGTACGCGCGCGCCTTTCTTTGGACGAGTTCAGTAGCGACTCACGCCAACTTTGGCTGTGCACAGTTGTTATAAGCTACTTAAATATTATCCAGGCAATATATGTTTCTAATATTTATCCATCAAGTGGTGGAGGCAAAATTAATTATAACGAAACACACGGTTTCAACCTTATGATTGGAGCAAAATGAAAAAGAAGGAAATATAGCTACGCCTAGCAAGATATCTTCAGAGGAGCCGTTCGGGAATCCAAGAGGCCTCGAACTGACTAAAAACAATAGTGGCAGACAGACTAGATTGAGGTATTAAACATTGTTTTCTTAATGTTGGATGAAATTCCTCACCATTTACATCTAATTAATGTGATTTGGTTGCGAGCTGCTTAAATTGTAGCTCAACACACACTACATGAGAGACTCTTACGCATCCCAATTAAGGGTGCGACGTAATTCCTACATTCGTAAAACTTATGGTTGGTACGTAGTGATACCGATCCGGTATCCACCTAGTTAACAATTAAAATTAACCCTACCACTAATCAAAAGATTACATAGCATTACATAATAGGATATGTAAGACTACATACACTAGTGGAAAAAATGTCATATACGTTGGATATACAGTGGTATATTCGACGAATTTTTGCGATCCAAGTATCCAACGTATATTATACCGACATCTATACCCTTGTGTATAGACGTCGGTTATATACGACCGACGTCTATTATACGTTATGTATAGACGTCGGTCATATATAGCGGACGTCTATTATACTTTTAATTTACCCAACAAAAATATTACGTTTGTTATACAACCTATAATAGGCACCCAACCTCTACAGTACTCAAACCCAAGTCGCCCAAGTACCCCAAGTGCCCATCTTTTGACCAATAACCGCGTAGAGCAAGCCCCAATAGTCCAAGTGACCAAACTCGTTTGCATCTGTTTGCAGAGGAGTGGTGGAGTACATCAACCACAACAGCAAAAAAAAATTAGCCGATGTGGGACTAAACTTTTACGACCTAAAGACGTCGGATATATAGGGTTACCAGCGTCTATACATAGCGTACACCATATAGACGTCAGCCACGCTATACGTCCGACGTCTATACATTTAAATAACAATAATAATAATAATAATAATAATAATACGACCTATAAATGTCGGTCACTCTAAACATCTGACATCTATACACGGGTAAATAGTAAAAAAATTTGCAATCATCTTAAGCTCAAGTGCCTCAAGTGCTAATCTTTTTACCATTAAATATATATATATATATATATATATATATATACAGGAATTCTCTAGTGAGCCCAGGGCTTAATTTTTCTAAATTAAGCCCTCACAATATCCACCACTCATTTCAAATTGTAAGGTAGATTAAGAAAAAAACGGTTATGCTAATGAATGGTGAGATTAACTGTAAATAAAATCCAATGGTGAGATTGTAGAGGGCTTAAACTAAATTTGATCAGCCCTGGGCTCACTAGAGCTTGACCCTATATATATATATATATATATATATATATATATATATATATATATATCACTTGCATTTCGTAGTGTGGTACCAAACTCTCATTTAGAAGTAAATAAGTGGTGAAGTACTTCAACTCCACTAACAAAAAAAATTCTCCAATGTGGGACTAAACTTCAACACATATGACCACACACATGTGTACAACACACATGTGATAGTTAAATTGATGTAACTAATTTTAAAACAATCCAAATAATTCACATTATTCTTATACAAAATAAATCCACATAAATTCTTACACGAAATAAATCCCAAAAAATAAATCCACATAAATTCTTTACACTAAATAAATCCCAAAAAATAAATCAACATAAATTCTTATACGAAATAAATCCAAAACAATAAACAAAAATTATTTTTCTTCTTTCAGGAGGTATAGACATCGGTTATACTTAAAAAACCGACGTTTATACAAACCTATAGACGTCGGATGTCCAAACATCCGACGTCTATTCGGTGACGTCTATTGTGCATTCTGCACTAATGATAGCATTACATATATAAGATATGTTTTGGTTGGTGAAAGCAGTATATATGATTGTGAGTTTGGGACCATAATTAAGCCAAAGAGTGGACTTCTTCTAGAAACTAAGATCGCATCTATTATTTCAGACGTTCAAGGAAAATCTACGTTCTAGGTATTTTGTCATGAGCTAGGAAGACTTCAGTAATGATTTGCACTAACTTTGGTTGGCGCGTTGTTTGCCACGAGCTTCTTATTCTCATTTCAACGGCTCCAACAATTTATTTATGTCGAATTGGTTGAGAATTGAGATTGAAAGACAGTCACGGTGTAACGTCTCGAAACAACAGAAAAAATTAAAATTTAAAACACAAGCATCAAGAATATTAAGACCCCAAAAGTGCGGGAACGTCACTCATTAAAATATCCAATATGTGCACCATATATATTACATCAGAGTTGTCAAAATGTATGACTATATCAAGTACGAGAAAGAGTAAATACAGACAGTCATACAACATAGGAAAGTACAACAGAGGATTCGATCCCAGAGTGTCATCGTCCTCGGTTACCACCTGTCAGAACTTACTGCTGTCCTGAAATGGAAATATAATAACAATGCCTAAGTTTCCATAAGGAAATCCCGTATACCAAACTCACTAATATGCATACTATAGTACAATGAAAGAACCTATCATACTAGTATCGCATGACATGATATAATGCAGTAAACATTCCCTCCAATGGTAAATACAAACATCTATCCCATAAACCATCATCGAGTCTCCCACAGAGACCTACCGTAGGCACATACGGTCTTACGAAGAGTACACAACGCACCCCACACGCGGCTACACTACACAAGGGTTCAGTGAGAGGCGCTCACACGTCCACGTCCGTAAAATCAGCTGAATCTCGAGTTCAACACCTCACCGACAAAGCCGTCGCTAGTCGGTTCACTCACCTGGCTATGCCATAGCCAAGCTACATGCCGGAAAATATCGTTGGATAGTCAACACTGCCATTTTGGTCACGCGGTCCTCTCCGGCGCCAGTCGGTCGCGCGAAGGAATCCTCACCTAACTGTCTCTCAGCACAAACTACCAACATTGCTGCCATCAAGGTCACGTAGGTAACATCATCGTCATCAAGGTCAGTCGAAGGTATCCGCCGCCCGCAGGCCGGCCAACCGACTCATCCGGATCGAAGTCTACAGGGTCATCTTGCTCCGTAAAGTGGTGCAACATCGTGCACAAGGATCTGTGACCCCTCAGGTCTACTACTCTAGAAGAGTCAAAGAAAGCTCTAAGCTACGCCACAGTTTATAGAACAGAGGTGACACATCCCAAGTGTCCACACTCTTCCACTCAACGGTCCCTGGTCAGGCACGATCAAGACACCCACTGTCACCTTCCTCTCACGCGCTAGGTAAGGACATTGGCTTCCGTAGACAGGGCTGACACTCTACAAAGACAATGATTAAGTCCTGAGCACAAACGGTCGATCGAAAAAGGCAAATTGGTCGAACGTTCCCTAGTTGAATAGGAAATGTTTGAACAAATGCCTACAACGGTCGAACCCTTGGGCTTAAGGCTTAAGCAAGAACGATCGAACAAAAGGGAGAAATCGGTCGATCGCTAGGTGGTCAAAGCCAAACTAATTCTAAGTCGAACAAGGCGACAATCGAATGACTCAGGGGCCTCGTTCGACAGAAAATATCAGGGTCGTCTTTCCTACATTTAGGGGTGAGCATCGGTCCGAACCCGGATAATCTCCGGGGTCCGGACTAAAGAGCGGACCAGACTGGATGTTTGAGGGAAAAATTAGATTTTGGACCTGGTTTGGACCGGACCGAAAACCGAACTTGGCCCAGGGTTTTACCAAAACCCGGACCGGTCGGCTTTGGTCCGGACAAACCCGGACCGAAATCTACACAACCCTACCTACATTAATCAAGTCATTATTGTTGGCTTTTTGGCCTTAATATATGTTTTGATGATTTAATCAACCTAATCTTAATTGTGATCATGTAGAGTAGCACACATGTTGTATTTCATATATATTGTTTTGTGCTAACCTCTACAGGTGATCGAGACTCAAGGAAGAAAGGAAATCAAGTCAAGACATGTAATAAAGCTCATTTGAAGACATGTAATTTGTATTTCTTTGAGTCTTATGAACTTTGTGTAATTGAGCATACTTGAGATAAAAACTACTCAAACACACACTAGGTTCCCTATAGAAGTCACACACAAAATTTCATATAATTTGGACTTCAATAGATCACTCAAACTTAGACCGGAAAACACTAAACCAAAACCTGAACAGTCTGCCCACATTCGGTCGACCAAAACAGACCGTTCGGTCGACCGAGTGATCATATATCCTGTTAGTGTTTAACTGCCCAAGTTCGGTCGACCGTCCATACCTTTTTGGTCGACCGAGTTTCAACAAATTTCCGACCGTTTGTTTTCTCGTATATACCCAACGGTCGTATTCGTATTATCTCAAAATACCCCAAATACATTTTTTTGTATCGGTCGACCGAGGACCTTGTTCGGTTGACAGAACTTAGAAGACTTGACAAACCCAAAGTGCATGTCGGTTTTCGGTCGACCGTGGACCAAGCTTCGGTCGACCGAACTTAATCTTGATTGTCAACCACAAAGTGCCTGGTGTGAATCGGTCGACCGAACCCTATTCGGTGTTCGACCGATCACTTAAGTGTATCCCAGATATAGCCTTGGGCGGTCGACCGTTCCTTTACCGGTCGACCGAACCGTGTCCAAAACTGCCAAACGATCGACCGAACTTACCAATCCGGTCGACCAAAATTATCCAGAATTTGGTCCTACAAGTTTCTGTTTTGTGTATCTTACACCAACTCTTACCCAATCAACTCCAACATCTATAATACCTTAGGAGCTTATAAATAGGAGTTTCCTTGACACAATTAGACATCTCTCACATTTCCATTTGTCACATACAATAGAGAGAAACTCCCAAGCTCCAATTTCCCCAATCCTACACTCTAAACCTAAATTCCACACATTTGATCATATCCAAATCATACTCAAAGTGTGCTCAAAATTTAGAGAGTGTTGTCCCACTCATTTCTTGTTCAAGAAGCAAGGATTTTGGTGAAAGCCCAAAGTGTTCCGTCTCGGATTGTGAGAGGAAGAAGGTCAAGCAAGCGAGGGTGTTGGCGGTGCTTGTGTTGTAAAGGCGTTCTCTCCCGGCCCGGAACGGGGAGTGGTTAGTGAAGTCGTGAGCGGAGCTCAGTGATCCGAGCGGAGCTTGCAAGAGAGGACTAGAACCCGGGTGGGGTGCCGAACCTCTATAAAAATCCCCCGACTCCTTGTGGTTTGCATTTTCGATTCCTTGCTTGTTTAGTTTTAAATTCCGCTACATATCTTTGATCGTTAAACAAGTAGGTAATTAGGGTTAAAAGTGATTAGAATTAGAGACTCTCACTATCCCACAATTATCGGTTGAACCAACATCCAATCGATCGACTTAACATTCAGTACACTTAAGTTCCAATCAGACCAAAGTCTAGGACGGTCAACCGTTTAGGTGGTTAACATCAGCCCAGGTCAAATTAGAATGCAACGGTCGAATGTAAGAAAGGCTCGTTCGACCGAAAATATCAAAGACTTCTCCTACCCAACAATTATGCACAACCGGTCGATCGCCACAAGACATCGTTCGACCAATGCTAGGTAAACATAGAGAATTACACTACGACCTGTCGACCTCAAACAAGCATCGGTCGACCGTTAGTCGGAAACTACCTGACCTTGCTAGGCACAACTCGTCGCCGGCTCCGATGACGAGCAAAACCTCACACCCATAAGTGTGAGTAAACTAACACATAAACTTTGCATACTTCTTTTTCGATTGAGGTCGTCGGAGCTCGCCCGCAACCTCCTCTGGTTAACAACTCGAACGTCACTCCTCTTCACGTCACGATCACATGCCTAGCTGTCTCCTCCGCTTTTGACTAAACTCTAGCTACCTCCTCCGAAGTCAGTCACCGTGGAACTAAGAGAGGAAGAGAGTGTGAGAGATGAGTGGGTTGGGAGAGGAAAAGAAAAGGAGTTGTTGTTGGTTTCTTCCTAAAACCCACCACCAAAACACCCCACTCACACCTCTTTAACCCTTCCCATATCCCTATTGTAGGATTTCGTGTCCCTAAGTATGTGTATATTTTAAAAAAATTAATACAAGCATACATGATCAATTTCATATTTTCATTGATTTTATGTACATGTTTTTATGTTTATTCTAATATCATGCAATTCTACACATATTAAAATAAACAAAAGAGAGAGGATCATACCCAAAGGTTCTCTAAAACCTTTTCGAAGATCTGGAGTTCCGTTGCCCGTCGAATCGCCCGCCGATTCACCTCCAAGTGTTCACCAAACTCTAAACAAGATTAGAGAGAAATGAGCTAGACAATCAATCTCTAATTAAGCTTAGAATATAGCTAATAACCTATCTGAAAGCTCTTGAGATTTTAATCTCCAAAACTTAAAACTATTAAGAGAATTTTCGGATGGATTAACTGGGTGGTTAGGGAGAGAGAGAATTTTGCATTAACATAAACACACACATCATGAACTATTCGCTAGCCATGATCTCTTGCTTCTCTCTTCCTAAAACCAATTACAATTTGCCACATAAGCATCCTAAAAAACGTTTGCCAAAATCTGGAATTAATCCAATCCATGATCTAATTATTCTCCTAATTCTGGCAGAAACCGCACTGAACGGTCGACCGAAATTTCCAATCGGTCGACCGAACAGTTAGGTTTTTTGTAAGTTAGGTAGGACCATGAGCCACACAACCAACCTAATGTGCAAGACTCAGAGTCCCTGAAAAAATTTGGTCGATCGACGTCTCACTCCGGTCGACCGTTTACCTACCAAAATTTCTCCTAATAAATTTCTTCGGTAGACTGTGTCACTACCGGTCGACCGACACAGCCCAAGATAGCTCCTGGATATTTTTCTTCGCTTGACCGTTTATTACGATCGGTCGACCGATCCTATTGTCAAGACACGTCCAGACAATTTCAGTCGAACACTCGTATTCTGATCCCTTACTGGTCGACTGTTTCTATGAAATCCGGTCGACCGAACCCAAAACGGTTGACCGTTTTGACTCTTATTTTGCCTTTGTCAAATTTTGGATTTACATCCAACAAAATTTGATCTCTTGAGGTTTGTAGCAAATTTATATCTCATGTAATATATTATCTTTTGTAATATCAAATTATTACACCTCATAATACATACACATTATATGAATTTATTCATGATTCTAATTATGTCAATTTTCGTGACATATTGATTTTATTGGTTCACCATATGTGTCATTTTTTCACATGAAACCTGACACGTCATATGAACTCAAAATCAAGTTTCTTGTTTCCTAATTTTATGGTGTAACCTATAGGAGGATCTAAGTTAAATTGACAGCGATATTAAACACTTAATAAGTCAAACTATAAGCAGTATCTAGCTACACATTATAGTTACCCAATTAGCATAGATGTCTTGTTCCACTCGAACTAAACACGATCTATTTAGTAATGCAAGTGCACCACTTGTGTCTATCCCTTGTCTCGTGATATTGAGAATATAAACAAAGTAGAAATGTGTCACTTTTGTATTATATGCATTTCTTGATCTCTTTAAACTAATTATAACTATGTAACTTAACTCAAGTCACATTGTACGCATTATAATTTTGCTTTATCAAGGGGCCCACTAATATCATCACTCAATTAAGAGGGGCAATGATAATCTTTTGACTAGCTATCTTTTCCAACATAAGTCATGTTCAACCAACTACTGCATTTATCACTATACTCATTGATATTTTTTGACAATAATCAAATTAAACACTTCCCATGTAAAAAGATATGAGTCTCATATTTTAAGATTCAAGACACAGTAAAACATTAATGACACGTAATACAATTCCATAATGTTTTACTCGCTAGGTTTATTCAATATATAAAAGTAACCAATTTCCTCTTTCATATACTCGTGTCGTCAAAAATATTTGTAAATCTACAATAATCGATGACCAACACAACAATCTTATCTCGGTAATTAATGTTACATGTCAATTACCATGATGACGAATAACTTTTGATTTATGTAAACCATTATCTTTAAGAACTCTACGATTAATAACCAAGAGTCTCTTCCTTAACACTCTTAAAAGACGAATACAATAATCACGGAACAAAGTGTTTGCGCATATAATTCATAATAATTGACATATAAAACTAAAACTTTTAGAACCAATTCATTTCACGTACCACCCACTTCACCACCCTGCCTTCCGTTCTATCAAACACACCTCTCCATACCTCCCACCTAAACTCCACTAATCACCGTTAGCACCCAAACAAGGATTTACGATTTAACACACAGCCACATATAATGAATCACGGTTTCTATTTCTAACTAATGATTGGAGCACATTAGAAGCCTCGTTTTCAAACATATCCGATTCTTTTCTTCGATCACTTTGCTTTCCTTTATTGCAATTTTTTGGTAATTAGTTGAGTTCTTGGTCGTCATGGGGGTAAAAAAACAGTATAGTTGATATCCCTTTGTTCGCCTGCTCAGCAACTAACAAACACTGAAACTAATCTAATAACTATCTAATCTATTCTTCTTTTTGTAATATCTAAAGTTCATATTTGGTAAAGATTTTCTCTCTCTTTAAGTTCCCCTTTTGCATGCCGTGTCGGGACATGGAAATTTAATCCCTTTTAAAGCACCAACTACGACAAGTGGTCCGGGGAAATTAAAAGATGGGACTTATTTTTGCTTTTTCTTCTCTCACTTTATCTACATCATCGTGTTTTCAATATATAACATGCATTTGTTGGTCTTTGATATCTGGTCTTGAAATACATGGTATCCAATATGAAGTCGATAATACTAATAAAAATACACGAATTACAAATACGATGATTAAAACGAACTTACAGATTTACAAGATTCTTTATGAATTCCCTTTGTTTAGTTGACCTCAAATGATCAAACCAATATGCCGAATAAGTCTCGGACATAGAACGACTAGCATCCAAATATATTTTTTTCGATCTCTTTCATGAGAGTCGCAAGGTGCCCAATATGCTGATTTATTGTCATTCCCAGATATATAAGTAGATGAACTCACAAATCCAAATACTTGATCATCGGGAAAGACTGGTCTTCTGACGTCATAAATGTGTCTACAAGAGTAAAAATTATATTATGTTATAATTAGGATAAAATTATTCATTACATTTCAACTTATACAGAAAAAAACACTTACTTCACTTGTATGTCGATAATCATTATGCACAATTGATCCATCGTCAAGAACTACATAACATCCTCTTTGCAATGTATAAAGCCGAAGACAACCCTTTAACCCCCTCTTCCAAATCCCAATAGTTAAGGATTGTGATTTCCTACCTACCATTAATTAATACAACATTTTGCACCTATTTTGTAGCAAATTACTGTTGATCGGAGGTTGGTTGTTTGACCATTTGTTGTGGGGGCTTGAAACCTTACAAATATATATATACAAACATTAAAAATACAATTATTAAAAAAATTAAACTTTATTGGTTTTCAAATTTAAAGTATACCTCGTGTGTGTCATTTAGATCTACTAAATAACGAGGTCACCTCAGGAACTCACCGATAGCATTGTCGAGGGTAACAACCTCTTCTTCCAGAATTGGCACCAGAGCACCAGAGTCTAAGCAGCTCCCCACTGCAACCTTCAGTTCTCACTCTTCCACCTCTTTGAAGTGGTGTTTGGAGATGTTATAAACTTTGTCGTGTCCCACCAATCTTCGATTAGGAATTTTCGACAAATAGAGCACAACTAGATTTATCATCAAATTTACAAACGATGGACCGCCTACGAGGGCCAACTCTCGAGAATGAGCAGTGAAATCAGATTGTCCGTTGAGGTTTACCACTAGCTGCACCGGAGGAGTGGTAACTGGGGAGGAAATGGTCGTACAGCGGGTAGGAGTAGGCAAATCGTGATCCAATCTCTCCATAACAAGTTGTAATTTATTTTTCAAATATGCAATTTGTTGCTCGCATTTGGTATGAACTGACGACGAAGTTGACCGATGAGTCTTTCCATAATATTATCGGAGTCCAACCCTACTCCCTACCCGCCCATACACGACCGGGATGTTCGTAATTTCCCAAGACTTCGCGTAGTATATCATTCCGACCATCTGAAACAAATTCGCCTTTGGATTCTCTAACCTTCAGAGAGTCCTAAAGTTTAAAGAAAAATGTTACAAGCAATTGAAAAATATAAAATTACTGATTGTGATTTAATAACTTATACAAGTGATACAAGTTACTATCTTCAAGCCGACCGCTTGCAACTCGCCAGTGACGTACGCTCCTTTGGAGTTTACCCTCGCTCTCGTCAAGAGACAAGTTGCTTACTTGCTCCTCACTCATACCAGAGTCGATTGCCTCTTGTTTCTTCTGGGCTTTTTTTCAGCCATCATTTGTGCTTCTAACTATTGTTCTCCCGCTCGACACATACGATGGAGATACTTGTTAGAAGACCTACGCTCTTGGTTTTTTCTTGGAGTGCCTAAAACAAATTTTATTAGATTATCATTTAAAACAATAACTTAATAAGTTCATATTCTAAATTAAACTCATTTACCTCAAACTCTAAGTTTTCTCTTGATTTTGTGAATTGATCCCATTTATTCGGAGTGATAACGTTATAGTAATCGCATAGATTTCTGTCCTGGTAGTCTCCGAATATGTACTTGTTGGTTAAATTTGTTTTGAAGTCCCTCCACGGACCGACATGTATGTCATCACTTTTTCTTCAACTTGTCAGTGGATTGGAACTCAAAAGTTGCCTATAACACGTTAACATTTTTAATTTCTACATATAAAAAGTTCGACTAAAACTAAAGAATATTATAATGGACTCATTACCTGCACATTATTCCAGATTGTGTCTTTCAGCTTCTCGTCAACTTCGGCCCAACTCGGAAAACAGATGTCAACTTTGACTCTCGCTAGGCTCCCAAGATAACTTTTCTAGTTATCAGACAACATGCATATCGTCTCAAGACAGTCATCAAGCTGGATTGGAACTCTAGCATCTCTATGTCTTCTCCCCACGAATTCGTTCATCAATATAGGACCTCGTGAACTGTAAGTCTTCGAGATCTCAGACTCTGATGGTGTAGGTTTCTTTTTTGGAGTCATCATACTATAAAAGGTAAACTCAAGACATTAAAAAGTAAAATAAAGACATTAAACAGTTATTATAATGTTCTATAAAACATTTCTCACCTCTACATTTATTTATTTTTCTTAACGGATTTTCATTCCATATAACTTCACCTTGGTCATCCCTAAACATACAAGTCTCAACATGTATTTCGTCATCCAATGAGTTGAACTTGGGTGCTTGCTTAAAGAAAGGTGGTGTCTCTTCATACTCGATGAGAATATCATGTGATACAATTTTTTTCTTCCCTTAAAGAATTACTGACCATTTCTAATCAGATAGACCAGCCACATAATGTTGGCTTTTTGGCCTTAATCTATGTTTTGATGATTTAATCAACCTAATCTTAATTATAATCAATGTAAAGTAGCACACATATTATATTGCATATATATTGCTTGGTGCTAACCTCTACAGGTGATCAATGTTAGCTTTTTGGCCTTAATCTATGTTTTGATGATTTAATCAACCTAATCTTATTTATGATCATGTAGAGTAGCACACATATTGCATTGCATATATATTATTTTGTGTTAACCTCTACTGGTGATCAAGACTCAAGGAAGAAAGGAAATCAAGTCAAGACATGTAATCAAGCTCGTTTGAAGACATGTAATTTGTATTTCTTTGAGTCTTTAGGAACTTTGTGTAATTGAGCATACTTGAGCTAAAAACTACTCAACCACACACTAGGTTCCCTGTAGAAGTCACACACGAAATTTCACATAATTTGGACTTCAATAGATCACCCAAACCTAGACTGGAAAACACTAAACCTGAACCCAAACAGTCTGCCTACATTCGGTCGACCGAAACAGACCGTTCAGTCGACCGAGTGATCAATTAATCTGTTAGTGTTTAACTGCCTAAGTTCGGTCAACCGTTCAGACCTTTTCGGTTGATCGATACCCAAATATTTTCCGACCGTTTTTTTGTCGTATATACTTAATGGTCGTATTCATATTAATCAAAAATACCCCAAATACATTTTATGTATCGGTCGACCGAGGACCTTGTTGGTCGACCGAACTTATGTCTCTTGATAAACCCAAATCTCCTGCTGGAATTCGGTCGACCGTGGACCTTGTTTCGGTTGAACCGAATAGAACCTTGTTTGTCAACCCCAAATTGCCTGGTGTGAATCGATCGACCGAACCCTATTCGGTGTTCGACCGATCACTTAAGTGTACTTGAGTCTTAGCGTTGGGTGGTCGACCGTTCCTTAACCGGTCGACCGAACTGAGTTCTAAACTGCCAAACGGTCGACCGAACTGCCCGATCCGGTCGACCGAATTCACTCAGAATTGGGTCCTGCTAGTTTTCTATTTTGTGTATCTTACAACAACTCTTACCCAATTAACCCCAACGGCTATATTCTCTCTAATGCTTATAAATAGAGTTGTAAAACACATTTTAACACAACTCTCCCACACATACTTGTCCAATACATTAGAGAGAAGATCCAAACACTCCAAGCCTCAAACCTTCCACACTTTAGTCATAAATCAAATCTCACTCAAGTGTGCTCAAGTTTAGAGAGTGTTGTTCCACTCAACCTTTGTTCAAGAAACAAGGATTTCGGTGAAAGACCGAAGTGTCCCCTCTCGGATTGTGAGAGGAAGAAGGTCAAGCAAGCAAGGGTGTTCGCGGTGCTTGTTTTGTAAAGGCGTTCTCTCCCGGCCCGGAACCGGGAGTGGATAGTGAAGTCGTGAGCGGAGCTCGAAATGTCGAGTGGAGCTTGCAAGAGAAGACGTAGGCGGGAGGCCGAACCTCTGTAAAAAACCTCGTGTTTCTTGTGGTTTGCATTATCCTCTTCCTTACTTACTTGTTTATTTTAAATTCCGCTGTGCTTATCTTGATAGTTAAACAAGTAGGTAGTTAGCTTAAAAGTGATTAGAATTAGAGACCCTCACGATCTACAATCAAGACTCAAGGAATAAAGGAAATCAAGTCAAGACATGTAATCAAGCTCCATTCAAGATATGTAATTTGCATTTCTTTTGAGTCTTAGGAACATTATGAAAATTGAGCATACTTGAGATAAACTCTACTTAAACACACACTAGGTTCCTTATAGAAGTTACACACAAAATTTCACATCATTTGGACTTCAATAGATCACCCAAACTTAGACCGTCATCTGGTTCACAAGCCTCTCCTTTTACACTAAACCAAAACCAATTATTGTCTGCCCACATTCGGTCGACTGAGTGATCCATTATCTTGTAGTGTTTTCAATTGCCCAGTTTTGGTTGACCGTGTAGACTTTTTCGGTCGATCGAGTCATCACAAATTTCCGACCGTTAGAATTATCGTATTATACCAACAGTCGTATTCGTATTGTTTCCTAATACCCCTAAATACATTTTGCCTATCGGTCGACCGAGGACCTGGTTCGGTCGACCGAACTTAAATGTCTCGACAAACCCAAACTGTCTGGAAGTTTCTGGTCGACCGTTGGACCTTGTTTCGGTCGACCGAATATGATCATGTTTGTCAACCTGTTACAGTCTGTTAGTTTTTGGTCGACTGAACCTTATTCGTTGTTTGACCGTTAACTGAAGTGTACCTAAGTTATAGCCTACTCCGGTCAACCGCGCCTTTATTGGTCAAATTTTCCTAACGGTCGACCGTTCTGCCCGATCCGGTTGACCGAACTTATGCTGAAATGCATCCTGCAAGTTTCTATTTTGTGAGTTGTCCTTAACGGCTATAACACCTTAGGAGCTTATAAATAGAGTTGTCAAATACCATTTCACACAACTCTCCCACTACTATTTGTCCCCCACATTAGAGAGAAAGCTCCACACACTCAAAACCTTAAAACCTCACACTTTAGTCATCAATCTTATTCTTACTCAAGTGTGCTCAAGATTAGATAGTGTTGTTCCACTCATTGTTTGTCAAAGAAGCAAGGGTCTTGGTGAAAGCCCAAGACAAAAGTATAGACTTCGGTGAGAGCCCAAAGTGATCTCTCTCGGATTGTGAGAGGAGGAACCAAGCTCGGCGAAGGTTCTTCGCGAGTTTGAAGATTGTAAAGACGTTCTTTCCCGGCCCGGAAAGGGGAGTAGTTAGTGAAGTCGTGAGCGGAGCTCAGTGATCCGAGCGGAGCTTGCAAGAGAGGACTAGGACCCGGGTGGGGTGTCGAACCTCTGTAAAATCCCCCGTCTTCATTGTGGTTTGCATTATCTCTTCCTTTGCTTGCTAGTTTAGTTTTATTTCCGCTGCATATTCTTGATTGCTTAAACTAGTAGGTAATTAGCTTAAAAGTGATTAGAACTAAGGGTTATTCACGATCTTACACATAAAAGACTTGTTTCTCTTGGGATGCCAAAATAAAATGTTTTCCTCTAAATCCTTCTTTCGAAAAATCACATCAAGTGAACCTCAAGTCATCCACTCGAACTCCACTTTTATTATCAACTCACTTGCATCTAAATAAGGGTACTTTCAATTTAACAAAATCTAGCTCCCATATGTCTTCAAATACACTATAATAGGACATATCGGCATATACAAGATTCTTGTCTTTAGAATTAGACACATGCAAAGACACTGCTATTAAAGTGACCACACTGTTCTGAACATCACTTTTCGCATCTTCACATATTGTGTAGATTGAATATCCATTGATATCATAGCCACTGTCACTTCTAATAGGAGAATGCGGATCGTAGACCAACCACTGTATTGTCTCTGAAACATCACGCTTGTAAGCCACCTTTTTGAACCAAGATATGAAATTCTTATTGTGACTATTAATTAATTGTTTATCACTCCATAAAGAATTTCTTTCTTTTAAAAGCTCCAAGTGTTCATTTAGATAAGGCTGAACTTCATTAGAATTGTGACAGAGAATGCTTTTCGCCTTTCTAGACAATGTATAACAAGCTGGAGGTAAGTAGTTCCGGTCACCTTACTTCTCTGGTGCCAACATTGCTCGTATACCAAGGTCAACAAGATCAAGTCTAGCATTATATCCATCTTTTGTCTTACCATGTATGTTCAATAAAGTGCCAAGAAGACTATCACAAATATTTTTCTCTACATGCAAATCATCAATACAATGTCTAACTTCTAAACTTTTCCAGTAAGGAAGATCAAAAAATATAGATCTTTTTTCCAAGAACTTTTGTCATTTGCTCATTTATACGGTTTTCCAAATTCACATTCAACGTTCATTACACGTTCATACACCTTTTCGACGCTGATTTCAACTGGGGGATTCTGAAACTCTTGTTTTCCATTAAATATCTTCTTCAACTTATGATACAGATGAGAGTTTGGCAAAAATCTCCAATGACCAAGATGAACTGTGTTAGAACCATTAACAAGTTGCAAGGAGCATGTATTCTCTTCACAAATTGGACAAGCTTCATGACCTTTGACAGAATATCCAGACATATTACCATAAGCTGGAAAGTCATTAATCGTGCAATAAATTATTGCTCGCATTACAAATGACTGGTGACAATAAACATCAAAAACTGCCTTTCCAGGTTGCTTCGGACAAGAAATCATTAAAGACAACATAATATATTTGTGTTTCATGCATAACCACGATGGCAGATTGTAAATTACAAGCAGAACATGCCAAGAACTGTGAATGCTACTTAAACTACCAAAATGATTCATTCCGTTTGTACAAAGTTCAAGTCTTACATTCCTAGATTTTTCACCAATCACAGGAAAGTCATCATCTATTTTTTCCACTGAGGTGAATCTACATGATGACGTAGCAACTGATCATTTGGTTTCTCATGATCAGCATGCCATGTCATGTTTTTATAATCCTTCTTACCCGCAAACAAATGCTTAAGCATTGGTATTATCGGAAGATACCACAAAACTTTAGCAAGAGGTGCTTTGATTTTCAATTCATCACCATCTACATTATGATTCGGTCCACTCCGTTTCATTTTGTATCGTGATACATTACACCTGAGACGGGAATGTAAGTTTTCAAACTCACCCATATACAATATATAATATTCGGACATGCATGTATCTTCCTATATTTCATTCTCATATGACACAACACTTTCTTAGCATCATAAGTTCTATCAGGCAGTTAATTATGCTCTAGAAGCATATCTTTCAATAACTTCAACAGTGATGTGAAATTAACATCGGTCCAATCATTTCCTTCTTTTAAATCATACAACTTTAACACCGCTGACAATCTATTAATTTCGGTGCAAGCCTTATACAACGGCTTCTCATTGTCACTTAACAAACTACCAAGTAAATCGGGGTTGGACGGAAAAAATTCAGTTATATCCTTAACCATTTCCTCTAACTGATCTCCCACACTAACATTGTCCCCATCACTCCTGGAACAACTAAATGATTTATTTTCGCCTTGCCATATCCACTGTTTGTAACATGGGTCGAAACTTGTCTCAAACAAATGATGTTTTATTTTCCAAAAAATCAGAACTGACATATTATGACACTTATTGCATGGAAAATACGTCATGTCTCTGTCATTCGTATTCTTTGAATGATTTTTGTCAACCTCTAAGAACATATTCACTTCGTTCTCATACTCATCACTCAATCAGTTGAAAGAATCCACTCTCGATCAACTTCAATCTAAACATTAAGAAAAAGATAGTTATTATTGAAGGCAAGAAATAAAATATCAATTTAAAAGAAGGTGTTCGTAGATGAGACGATCTCGAGACATGAAGATGAGAAAAGATTGACTCAGGAGAGAGGAGATGAAGTCCTTAATCTAACGTGGGAATAAGGAAGGTTAGAAACTTAACTGATCAATCAAGGCAAAAGCAAGCCTAAAGTCCACTATAGGTCCTTAGCACTAGACGACGCCTAACTTCGAGGTCCCCCCGAAGACCACTAGTCTGTAGGAAATCAAGAACCCGAAGGTTCTTAAAATCTTAGGGAGACTAGATGAGCAACGACGTTCAAGCCAAAACGGTCATAAACAGCGATGACCACTAGTCTGTAGGAAATCAAGAACCCGGAGGTTCCTGAAATCTCAGGGAGACTATTTGGGCAACGACATTTAGGCCATAACGGTCTTAAACAGTTTCCTCTCCTTAATGTGTCTGGAAATTCTAGGGGCCAACGTCTAAATTGATTTTATTAAAGCTCTTTTATTATGTGGTTTTTGGGCCAAGGAAAGGGTGATGAAATCCCTCACCTCATCTCTTATAGGTGACTGCCCCCTAGGTGATTTTCATACCTTAATCTAAGAAACAACACACCAAACAAACACTCACCTCACTCTTGTTCCAACGCAAGTCCTACTAACTAATGCTTGATTTCTAATGAATGATGAGTGAAAGAGATTATGTACCTTATGCCAACAATTTACGATAGAAATCGTAAAATAAAAAAATGATTAATGGAAAGTCCTATATGATGAATGACTTAGCAAATATTGTCTAATATTTTGTTATAGGTTATTAAAGGTCAAGTTGCTTAAAGGGGTTGATGAGTTAAACATTATAACATTTATAAATAAAAGAATCTCCAAAGCTTAAATAAACATTTAACTAAATAAATATTTAAAATTTAGAAACTAAACATAAATAAACATTTAACTATATAAAATAAATAAAAATGTGCTATTAAACTTGAGAAACATTTATAATTATGAAAAAGATGACTTCAGATTATATGTAGAGATTTATAAATTGGCAACAACTGCACTTGAAAGTTCAACATAACTATGTTCTCTTCCTGTACTAATGGGGAGCAAAATCTATCATTTCCGTATGTTAAAATTGATTTTAAAATAATAGAACATGATTCCTAGTTGGAACAAATCCAAATCTATACGTGTGGAGAAAAATCGTCGGAGTATAGACATCGGTTTCAATGGTTATTCAAACAATCGAAGTCTAGAGTACCTCATAGACGTCGGATGTTTTAATAGTTGACGTCTATACCTATAGACGTCAGCTATATGGGCAACCGACGTCTATTGGGTGACGACCATTCACTATTCTGCACTAATTGTCATGTGGTTACGCAACTCATCTTTACAATTAAAATAAACTTTGCCGGTTACCTAAAGAAAATGTACTTAAAACTTTAGGGAAGAAAATTTCTGGAGGAGGATCAAAGTGGTAAGAAGGAAATGTGAAAACCTCTTCAAAATGATACTAAAATATTATGCAATCCCATAAATGGGCGGTACATAAATAAGTGTAGATAGACGTAGGTGCACACACATGTGGTTGTATAATGTTGATGGGTTGTGTTTAATCGTTTAAACTACCACAAGTGCACGACGTCGGTGAAGACGTGGCAAATACGGGTTGATCCACGGGGAGGAGAGCAATCTCTGGTTTCCACGAAGTCAAGTGGCAGCAAAAAGGAGAAAGAGTTTTGTTTATGCTAATCTACGCTATACTAAACTACTAAGACGAGAATGCAAAGGAAAGCGACTAATGATTACTTCGAACTAAACTAAGAGAACTTAATACTAAGCTGTGAATCAGGAAGAGAACGACCCCTAGGGGTGGAGTGTGTGCACACATGTAAAAAGATGGTGAAGAATGCATTCAATAGGCACAAATGTAGGTAGTGTTTTCATGTATAGGAAGTGTCTACAGGTTATGGAAAAACCTATCAATCCATTCACTAACCTAATTGATTAACATTCACATATACAAGTTGGTTATTTTAGAACCTAAACACGCATGAGAGGTGTCTAATATTTGTGGCAAAACTCATCAAGTGAAGTGTTCTACTCTAAACAAGCAAGCATACATTCACATTTATCAACACATTCCAAAATAAAGCATTCATTTCCATTCTTTAATGCATGTATGAACATCATCTCCACCCCAAAGGGGGATGGATCTACTCACTACATATTATTCTAACAATTAAACTAAAGAACAAAGGAGACATTCTAACTAATTTAGCCTAAGATCAAAGAAATAAGACTAAGTTAAGCATGCATAATAAAAAAACAACATGAGAACAAAACAATGAAAAATTATTTTATTAAATGACTCACATTACTAGTAGCATTCTTCTCCACCTTGAGATTTTGCTCCAAGGCTTACTCCAAGTAGAGAGAATGCCACCAAGCAATGGGTGATTACAATAGAAGGTGAAGAGTTCTATTTATAGCCATAGAAAAGGGTAATCCGGGACAATCCCCCGGTATGGGACTAAACATATACTAGAAATAGACTAAATACACTCTAATACACGACCCGACTAAACTGCATCGGATCCGGAGCAACCCAGACCGTCAATCAGCGGTTCCAGACTGCCAATTGGCGGTCTACAAGGTTTGGATCACGTTGAGCTTTCGTGTGGGCTTTCCTGGTTGTCTTTGTTTATGTTTGATGCGTCTAATTCGGTTGTTGGAGCTCCGACCCGAATAGAATTGCCAAAATACTCCCCATGATGGTGTCGAGTTTCCTGATTTGCTCATTGGTTCTTTTGGGCTTACATTCAGGTCCTTCTTCCTTGCATCTTAGTCCCTAAGTCTCTCAAATCAGTCATTTTTCCTGCTTTTAGGTCCTTTTATGCTTCTTCTCCTCAAACCTATTTATTTCTGAAATTCAAACATAAAACTGGTTACGTAGCATTGTTTAGGTGAAAGATAATGGATATAAGATACAAATGTAAGCATGAAATGATGTCAATCGAATACACCCACACCTAACTTTTTTTAGCCCCGATCAAAACAAGGAAAGAGAAAAGCATACGAAAAACAAGAAATCCTAACTCACTTTCGTAGGAATCACGGTTGCACTTAGCATCTGCAACAAGCCGTTAAACCTCCTTGTCGCCAAGGAGGAGTGTTGTCTCCTGAGGGTTTTCAGCGGATATACTCACAAAATCCTAACATAGATGCATTATTCAATCTAGACACTCTACTTGTTGGACTTATTTTGTCGATCATTGGACGCGGTAATCCTACGGGCCGACTCTATATATGTAATCAATCCACACACCTAGTCGAGTAAATCATTCGTGCAAGTTAATTAAGGACTTAAGTGCAAGACATGGACAACTTCAACATCCTCAAGTGATACAAAGTGTAAGGTCCATTAAGGTTCTTATTTGCATTACCATTTTTTTTTCTCATTTTGTTTTTCTCTTTTTTTTTACTAGTTGGAGTGTCATTCTCCCAGGGTCAGGTTTCGTGCATCATTACCTATGAGGACTTACACTATCACGTACATCTTTCCCCAAATCTCCACATAGGGCAATCCCTACCACCCGTGTAACGGGAGTTCGGTCGGTGCATCCCAAGTCAGATGACTCGAAAGCACCAGGCACAAAGTCCCCTCAGACCTAATTTCCCGAGTGATAGGAATCGTGCGAGAAGAGAGAACACATACTCACTTATTTCTTATCTACACATGAACCAAAACCCCTACACTTAATCCCTTACAACAAGATTTAAAGGGTCCTTGACTACAACAAACTTCCTTATATTAACACACAAATTATTGACTCACTAGGTTCAGAGTTGACTTCTTTAAATGTTTGAGTACTGAAATCCTATGATTACTCGCCCCCCGTGGGAAGACCGGGGTGTATTCTTACGACTCGATAAGACCTAAAGTCAGTATACTAGATATCCTAATGCATCAAGTTCAAGACAATTTTGGGAGCTTTCTTTTTACTTTGCCTCTCAATGGTTATGCACATATTAAAAACACGCAAAACCCACAAAACATTTTTTTCACAAACACAATAAGATTTTGAAAGAAATGTGAAAATTTTAAAGCATTAGGAAAGCAAAAGAAGACAAGTCACCTAAGGATCATGGCAAGCAAATATATAGATATTAAATGTAGCACACTAACATGACCCTAACAATGTACACAAAAGAAAACAAAATCAAAGGAAAAAGACTCGACTATTTACACATGTAAAACACCCCCCCCCCCACACACACACACACCTACTTCATGCATTGTCCTCAATGAATGGGAGCATGATACGACATGGATTTATGCATGAAACAGGGAAGATCTCACCAACATGAAGCGCAAAAGGAAATTCCTGGTTATGTTAATGGGCACAAACCCAAATTCCCTCCAAACCTGTGAGAGGCTAAAGAAGGGATACAAATACCTGTGAAATGGGTCCAAATACACAAGGGTTAGGGCCCACAACAATCATTGCTCACTGGTGGAGTCTTTTATTACTCTTTTTTTCTTCTTTTTGAACAAAACAAGATATATACATCAACAAAGATAGTCTCATAATCATTTGGTCAAGGAACATCAAATGAGAACATCGAGTCATGCAGACCAAAGATTTGCGAAGATGGGCCCGCTTCATTGGTACTCTAAGGTATCATGCGGGGTGAAAGGTCAAAGCTGAAAGGCTCGAACCCCTCATAATATTGGTTGGGTGTAGGAAACATGAATGGGTAGAGTTGTGTTGCCTCACTAGGGTTTAGTTGCTCATCGAACAAAACCCTTCAACCAATAGGCAGGTGCATCGGAATGAGTTTCTCAGGCTCATTTGAAGGATGTGAAACACTAGTTTCACTATAAATGGGGTTTCTCCCCAAGTCATCCAAGAAGGACCACCCAACCTCCTGTATATATTATTATGCATAATCTCGGTCGTAGGTGGGTCCTAGTTGGAGTTCATATGAAGCTCAAAGGGCTCAATAGCCCTAGGACACGGGGTGACAACACCTTTTGGAATGTGCATATGCTGAGGTGTGTCCCCCTCACTGATGGTCTCAACTGAATCATGCAACGAACACTCCCGTTGGACATTCATGTTTGATGCCAGCTCACTCTGTTGCAATGCAAAAACAGGCAATGAGTTTTCGCTGGGCCCACAAACATTCTCAATGAGTTACATTGGTGTTAGGGGTGTTCGTTGATTTGGCGGTGCTTTCTCTAATTGGCAGATGAGATTGAGATTTAAAGGTTGATCCATGGGCTCCTATTGCCTACCAGAGTTGAACACATGAAACTCGGCACTCATGTTACCGAATGAGAGCTTCATGAGACAATTTCTACAATTAATTAAGGCATTGTAGGTTGCCAGAAATGGTCTACCCCAAATCAAAGGTATTTGAGAGTGGGTGTGCGCAACCGGATTGGTATCGAGGAAAACAAAATCTACTGGAAATATAAAATCTCCAACTTTGATAAGCACATCCTCGATAATCCCCTTTGGAATACGAATGGATCTATCTGTCAATTGGAGGGTGATCTTAGTTGGTTTCAATTCTCCCAAGTTCAACTGTTGATAAACAGAAAATGGGAGGAGGTTGACCGCCGATCCTAAATCGAGAAACACATTACTCGTGCTAGTGTCCCATATCGTATACTGAATAGTAGGACACCCAGGGTCCTTGTATTTTGTGTAGGTGGGATTGGACAAAAGTGAGTTTACATTTGCAGCCAAGAATGCTTTCTTAGGAACATTGGTCTTCCTCTTGGTTGTGCAGAGATCTTTTAATACTTTGGCATATTGAGGTATTTGTTGGATGACATCCAACAAGGGGATGTTAACCTTCACTTGCTTAAACACCTCTAATATCTTCTCCATTGTGTCACTCTACTTTTTGGTTAACCTACTAGGATAGGGGCTTTTGGAAGGTAGGTTTTCTACGGTGCCTGAGAAGGACGCGTTGGTGTATTACCCTCATCCTCAGCCTCTTCTTCACCACCATTCACACTGAGGGGCTGCATAGATAGTGGTGGCGGCAAGGAAATGTGATTGTCAACCTGCTTTCCATTCCTTAAGGTTACAATGGCATTTACATGGTGAACAGGTTCCTCCACATGGTTTACTTGCCACCCCCGAGGTACCATATTCTCATTTTGCATGTGTTGTTGCTGGTACATGTGGGGGTTAGCCTCATGCTGGCTAGGCAGAGTCCCTCTCTCTCTTTCATGTACAGACTGAGCCAATTGACCCATCTGAAGCTCTAGAGATTTGATGGTCTGCTGATTTGAAGTGAGAACTTGACTTGTGGTTGACATAAAAATTTCATTGAGTTTTCAAGTCCACGAGTCAAGGTCTCAAGTGAATTGAATCGGGTTTCCATATTGTTGGAATTTGGGAAACCCGATTGATTGGTGATTTGAGTTTAGGGTGGCTGATAAGATTGTACATGCATGGGAGGTTGGTGTGGTTGGTTAGGTGGTTGAGAGGAGTTTGAAGGACCACCCAGGGCATTATTTTGGTTCCATGAAAAATTAGGATTGTTCCTCCATCCAGGATTATAAGATGATGAGTATGGTTCATTCCTAGCTCTATTATAGATGACGTTGACACGTTCCATCTCAGGAGGAATGGACGCACACTCGCTTCCTACATGACCTATCCTACCACATGAATGACAGGGAACTGGACTAGATGTGGACACGTGAGGTGCACCTTGTTGGTTTTGGAGCTCAATCGAATCCATACGGTGCATTAAAGCCGCCATGCGCGCCTCGGTGGCCGTAGTGGTATCGACAACAAATGCGGCACCCGATCTAGTCGAGTTTGCATTCGCAATCCTCGCTCCTATGCTAGATGATGTAGGGGTTCCCTCACACTCTCCCACTGCATGGTTTTCTCAGCGAGGTCTTCTAGGAAAGCCCATGCTTCCCTTTAATCATTTCCTAAGAACTCTCCTTGACACATGGACTCAAGGAGCGTTCGGGACGGGATGTGAAGACCCTCGTAGACAATCTGACAAAAGCGCCACAACTCGACGCCATGGTGAGGACAAGAGCATAGTAGCTCCTTGAATCTCTTTAAATATGCATGAAATATTTCGGTCTCAAGTTGATAGAACGAATTGATTCGTTCCTCAATTTTTGAGTCCGATGATATCTTGAGGAATGCAGATTGAAATTCATCCCAAGTCCTATAGGCATTCACCTGGTTGTTGTATAAGCACTTCTTGGCATCATCCTTTAGTGCAAAAGGGACTAGCCTAAGATGGATGGAGTCTGTGCTCAGTTGTTGCAGCTTGAACATAGCACAGACCTCCTCAAATTCCCTGAGAAAGATATAGGGGTCATGCTTCCCAGTGAAGTGAGGGAGCATGGAAATGAATTGAGGCTTAACCTCAAAGTGTTTCCCATTCGCCTCTGGTAATACGGTGCATGAGGGTAGAGCGGTACGGCTCAGGTAGCATCGATCACAGAGAGGTATGGGAGCCACAACAAAACGAACAGGTGGGACAGGTGGGTCCAGCTACTGCTCCTCGTCGCGGTAATGAGCAGCCATTGAACCCTGACTATGTGCGACACGAAAGGAGGGAGGCATCGAGAAATCAACTACCGAAGCTGGGTTGACGACACGCCTCGTCAAACCGCCACTCTCGTCTCGTGCCCACACAAGCATGCACAAAGGTGCACACATACAAACCAAAACTTGTTTTTTAACAAAGAATGTGCGTAGAGGAAAAGACAGGAGGACATAGAAGAGAGATAATGACTCAGGAGAGAAGGGAAAAAGTCCTTATGCTACGGCGGGTGGGTACCGGTAGAAGCACACAAGCAAATAAGGCTCATACAATCCTAAGGTCACTATAGGTCCTTACAGCTAGACGACACCTAACTGCGAGGTCACACGGCCTCAACATGCCCTACCTCCCCACGACAAGAACAACAAAGCCCACCAAGTGAGTCAAGATCCGGAGATCTCGGCTCTCCTACTATCGACAGAGTGGACGACGCCGATCAGGCCATGACGGTCGTGACCGGATCACTCTCCTAATGCGCCCGAAACCCTTAGGGTCAATGTCTACTTGATTTTAAAATTAGGCTCTTGATTAGTGTGGTTTTTGGGGTGAAGGAAATGGTGATAAAATCCCCCACCTTATCTTATATGGGACAATCCCTCCTTAGTAGTGTTTTGGACTCTTAATCTAACAATCAACTCTCCAAACAAACGCTCAACTCACACTTGTTGTAATGCAATTCCTACTAACTAATGCATGTTCATACGAAATGCATGAATGAGAGAAGGAAATGCGTACCTCACGCCATCACTCAGCAACTGAAAGTAAAGCTAAAAGAAAAGACAATCTACGTGTCTAAGTCGAGCACATGATGCATGACCTAAACAAGAAATAATGCCTAATCTTTTCCTTTGGGTTTTAGGGACCAAGTTGCGTAAAAGGAGATTGATTATTAATCAGGGAGCAATCTAATAGTCAGAACATGCAAAATTTAGTCCCAGATTTCTAAATCAATTATGGCAACAAGGCAAAGAAATGACAAAGTGAAATGAGATTACCAGACCGCCAGTTGGCGGTCTCAGGCCGTTGATTGGCGGTCTTGAAGTCTCAGATCGCCTCCAAACTTCACCAGATGCTTTCCCTTCCCAGTGTGAGTCTCCTGCAAGAAACAAAACTAAAACAGAAAATGAAATCCACCTTAATCGTCCAAACCAGAGTCTGGACTGGCACCTCCCCGGCAACGGCGCAAAAAATTGTTTAATCGTTTAAACTACCACAAGTGCACGGCGTCGGTGAAGACGTGGAAAATACGGGTCGATCCACGGGGAGGAGAGCAATCTCTAGTTTCAACGAAGTCAAGTGGCAGCAAAAAGGAGAAAGAGTTTGTTTATGCTAATCTACGCTACACTAAACTACTAAAACGAGAATGCAAAGGAAAGTGACTAATGATTACTTTGAACTAAACTAAGAGAACTTAATACTAAGCTGTGAATCAGGAAGAGAGCAACCCCTAGGGGTGGAGTGTGTGCACGCATGTAAAAAGATGGTGAAGAATGCATTCAATAGGCACAAATGTAGGTAGTGTTTTCATGTATAGGAAGTGTCTACATGTTATGGAAAAACCTATCAATCCATTCACTAACCTAGTTGATTAACATTCATATATTCAAGTTGGTTATTTCAGAACCTAAACACAAATGAGAGGTGTCTAATATTTGTGGCAAAACTCATCAAGTGAAGTGTTCTACTCTAAACAAGCAAGCATACATTCACATTTATCAACACATTCCAAAATAAAGCATTCATTTCCATTCTTTAATGCATGTATGAACATCATCTCCACTCCCAAAGGGGGATGAATCTACTCACTACATATTATTCTAACCCTGATTTGCTCATTGGTCCTTTTGGGCTTACATTCAGGTCCTTCTTCCTTGCATCTTAGTCCCTAAGTCTCTCAAATCAGTCATTTTTCCTGCTTTTAGGTCCTTTTATGCTTCTTCTCCTTAAACCTATTTATTTCTGAAATTCAAACACAAAACTCGTTATGTAGCATTGTTTAGGTGAAAGATAATGGATATAAGATACAAATGTAAGCATGAAATGATGTCAATCAGGTTGCTTGATTGATGGTAAATATTTTGGAGGTGTAAATTAATGTGAGAAAGTAAGTATGGGTGTGACATGGTGAAACGTTTTTGCCCAACTACCAACTTTTCCTGTAGTTTTGAGTAGTTGGCCTACCAGTAGCATATTGGAAGGTATTTCGGTCGTTCGTTAGGACAATTCTAGAGAGCATCGTATCGTTTACTGATAGAAAGGTTTTGATTATCCGATAGGTATTCAGTGGACCGAACGGGGAAGTATCATGTGGACCGTGAAGGGTTTTGTGGACCAAACTTGGTCAGGATAGAATCCTAGTCCTCAAGTTTACATTAACCATATGGACTCAATAAATATAAAATTACATATCTTGATTTAAAGTTTTGATTACAAGTCTTCATTCTTGAATTTTTGTTCCAATGCTCCTTAGCTTGATGAATCTTGATCAACCTATTAAGATGATTGGCAAGTATACGTTATGCATGTAATCATGTTTGTCTATTTTGATTGACTAGGTTGATTGATTAAGATTAGTTTGATTAATCATCAAAATCAATATAACTTGAGGCCTAAAAGCCAACATATTATGTGTCTTCGATTAGCAAGAATATTATATTTGTATCATGTTTAGATATTGATGAGTTTAGAATAAATATTTAAAACTCTTGCTTGTCTTTATTAAAGAATGGAATTTTCTATGCAAGTGCTTTCATAAGAATAATAGACGAATCTTAAACATCAATAACAAAATACTTAAGACAACTCACATAAATGATACAATCTTATGGCATTATCATCGTGGTCACATCAATGAAAATTTATCAAGAATTTACAGGAACCTAACCTTCTTGGTCCTATTTATTTTAAATCATTAGAGACATATTAAAATTGTTGCCTTATGGGAAAAATGACAAAGTGACCTTTCAAGAAGAAAACTCCAAGAGCAAATAACTTGCTGGATTTGATATATTCCGATGTATTTGCTCTAATGAGTGCAAGAGGTGGTTGTAGGTACTTCATTACATTCACGGATGATTATAGTCATTACGGTTACATTTATCTAATGAGAAACAAAAGTGAATCCTTTGACAAGTTCAAAGAATTCAAGAATGAAGTAGAGAATCAACTCAATAAGAAAATCAAATCTTTACAAACTGATCGTGCAAGTGAGTACTTGAGTGCTGAATTCGACCCGTTCCTCAAGGAGTGTGGTATTATATCTCAACTCACTCCACCCGGAATACCTCAATGAAATAGTGTATCCGGACGAAGAAATAGGACATTGCTCGACATGGTTCGATCAATGATGAGTGAGACTGAATTGTCACTTTACTTTTGGAGTTATGCACTACAAACTGCAGCTTACACACCGAATAATATTCCATCCAAATTTGTAGAGAAAACGCCATATAAACCGTGGAGTGGTAAAATACCCAAGCTCGAGTTTCTCAAGAGGCTTATGAGGCCTACGTCAAAAGATTGATGTCGACAAAACTTCAACCAAAAGTGAATAAACACTTCTTTATCGGTTATCCTCGTGAGACAAGAGGATACTACTTTTGGCCAAATACCTCCAGTCGAGTGATTGTCAAAAAGGATGTCGTATTCTTAGAAAAAGAATTTCTCGAAAGAATAAAAGTAGTGGGAGAAGAATTGTGCTTGAGGAAACTCAATATACTCTACAAAATCATTATATGAATGATAACATTCGAGATCATGAAGTTCCAACCGAGATTCCTTTGGTTAGTGGGAGCATGAGTGAGAGACTCTCACAAGAAATTGTGAGTGAAACTCAATCATCATCTAGTGTACGTTCGAGAATTGAACATGAACAATTTTAGCAAAAAATTGTGGAAAAATTTCATGAACTACATGTAAAATCAAAAGAACTTAAAAGGTCAACGAGGGAGAGAAAGAAGCCTGATATGTACGTATTTGGGACATCAAGAAATCATTGTAATGATCCCCTAACCATTCAAGAAGCAATGGAAATAAAAGACTCGAAACTATGGTTTATTGCCACGGAATCTGAAATACAATCCATGAATGACAAGTATGTATAAAACGCTTCACCCTCATCCCTCTCTCCCTCTCCAAATCCCTAACCCCCCCCCCCTCCTTCCCTTATCCTTCCTCCTCAGCCCCGGTGACTCCGGCGACCCTACTCTGGTCTTCTTCTTCTTCGAGGTACGCCACTCCTCCCTTAGTCGTGAGCTTTGGGGACCGGTTGGCAGGAGATCCTGACGGTTGGTCAGAGCCACGAGTGGTTGTCGTGGCTGGGTCGCGCGGGCGGAGACTGGCACCCTGGCATGGGGGTCGGGGGTCACATGCGGGGTTGATGACACGTCTGCCCCGGGTTTGGTCGTGGTCCTGCGGATCTTGGCGAGTTGGGGCCACAGTGGCGATCGACGGTGGCCGGCCAACTAGGGGTTAGGCTAGGGTTTTGTTGGTATTTGTCATTTTGCATTTTAGGTCCATGGTTTTTTAATATTTGGTTGTGTTGGTTTTGTTTGCGTATTTTGCATATGATTCTTGATCTTGTTGATAATTGGGGTTGAATGAATTAATTGGACATTTTGCAGATTATCCAAGAAATTTAGTTGTATTTGATCAGTTAAGAATTCATTGGATTTTTTGCAGAATAAACTCTGAATTTATAAGTATTTGATTGAATAAACTAATAACTTGATTAATTGTAGAATAAAATCCTAGGTTTAATTATATTGTTTTAATTGTGTAATAATTGGTTTAATTGCTGAAAAAACCCTGAATTCAATTGTATTTGAATAAATAAATTATAATTGGGTAAATCACTCTTCTTCCACTAAACTTATGAGAATTATGAATTATAAGGAAACTTTAGGCAATTTACACTTATACCTCTGTACTTTTAATTGTGGACTTAGAACTATAATTTTCTTTACGTCGCTTATATGATTTTATAGTCTTGTTCATTATTTACTATTATCAACCTTGTTGGGTTGTTGGCCCGTGCTTTTCGAGGTAAATTGCATTTACCCCCTTACCTTGTGAGAGTGTGAGAGGTTCATGGAACCGATCGTTCACCCACGTTGTTACGAGTGGCCATTGGAGCGTTGCTCACGGACTCGGGCGTATGGTCGAGTGGTGGAGATGACGTGTGAGGCACGTATGACTAGATGTTAGGGTGTTTTCCTGGTTGTGCGGTTCAGAAAAGTTTAGTGAACACTTGAAGGAAACTCCTAGGCGATTCGAGGTGCAACCAGACTTCCGATTGGTTAAAAGGATTTTACAATCCTCTAGGTATGATCATATATATATATATATATATATATTGTATTCTATATACCACAATATATATATATATATATTGTGGTATATAGAATACAATATATATATATATATTAAAATACAATTCGGAAGACTTGAACATAAAATTGTTGAAAAATATGAAAAAGATATTATTTGCATATATATATATATATAAATACACATAAGCATGAGACGAAATCGAATAAAATGAGAGTAGCTAATCCTCACCAATGTGAATAGGTTATGCTCGTATCTAAATTAGTGAAACGGTTTTATTTGTGTAATGAATATGTAATATTCAAACTTCCAACAAAGTTATGTTGCATAGACCTTTTATATAAGTGAGATTGGTTTCATGTTACTTTGATTAACTACTAGCATGTTATTATTTCTGCCAAATGTGATTTGTTAATGTTAAACATGTGTAGATCTGGTTTACATGTTTAATAAAATCATTTATGTGAGTAAATTTTAATTTTGCAGTTGAAAAGGGTTTGTTTTGTGTGCCTTTGTTGAATGACACGAACTTCCTTGAGTGGAAGGAGCCACTTTTGTATCAATTGGGTTTGCTTGATCTTGACCTTTGTCTTTGAGTCTCATCTGCAACTGCACTTACATACGAAAGCAATGTAAATGCAAACATTTTTATTAGAAATGGGAAAGATCTGACAAGCTATCTTTATAGTAGATGTTACAACATGTGCCTAGGGATATCAAGGATCCTGCGACACCTGATACCTCGGCAACTATGTCTCTCCATACTATTGAGAAGCAGTTTATTGGGTCTCACAAAGCAAAGGCAAGTGCTCTAATTCAAAGTGCCACTGCCATGCCCTATACTGGGATGAAACATAAGGGAATACATTATGAGCATGTGAGATGTTGGAAAGCTAAACGACCTGAAAATTACCATTGCTGATTCTTTTTTCATCCACTTCATCATACATATATGGCCAACTAAGTATGGTCTCTTTAAGGTCTTTTATAACACACATAAGGATGATTGTCAACCAGTGAATTATTGACCAAGTGAGTTCAAGAGGAAGAGAGACAACTCTGTGACAAGAAGAATGTCGTGAATGTGGTTTCTCACAGGATAAAAGGGCACAAATCCAAAGGGAAAAAGTTGTAAACAATTTTGGGAAGAAACTTTCTCCTGGTGTGGCTAACAAGCCCATCAATAAAGTTAAATGTGACTTCTACAAGAAATTTGGACATGTAAAAAAGGATTGTGCTAAGTATCAACAATGGATGAAGACAAGGAATTAAATATAATCTCTGTTGCATACCATGAATCAAATTTAGGTTTTGTTCCTCTATCAAGTTGGTGGGTTGATTCGGGTGTCAGTGTGAACATTTCAACTACCTTGCAAGGGTTCCTAATAAGGTGGCCTCCAACTGATGCAAAAAAAATTGTCTTTTCGGGCAAGCAAATGTGATCGCCTATCAAGTCAATGGGAGACTACATGATTATCTTAGATTCTCGAAAGACTTTAACTTTGAAAGACTATTTTTATATTCCAGCATTTTAGAAAAAATTAACATTTGTCATTAAATTAGTTAAATACAATTACAGTGTTTTGTTTACGGATTCAGGAGTGTCTTTAATTAATTAAGGGTTCTAAACCCATTGGGACATGTATTATTGATGGTTTATTTAGACTTAATATGTATTTAAGTTTGTAACATGATGTCTCTTTGGCTTATGATAAAAGATGCAAGTTACAGGGTAACTCAAGTTTGTTGTGGCATAAAAGATTAGGACATATATCCCAAAACATGGTGGTGAGATTAGTGAAACATGATCTTTTGGGATCATTAATTTTTTTGATTTCAACACCTTTTTAGATTGCATAAAGGCAAAAACGGCCAACACGTCCAAAAAAAGATGCCACAAGATGCAACGGTATTCTAGATTTGATTCATATGAATGTGTGTGGACCTTTTAATCCAAGTTTTACAGGATAAAAGTATTTTGTTACCTTTATTGATGACTATTCTAGGTATATGTATCTTTACTTCATCCATGATAAATATGAAGTCCATAAACTTTTAAGGATTTCAAATTAGAGATAAAAAAACAATTAGGAAAACTTATCAAATCACTCATATCAGATAGATGTGGTGAATACTACGTTTGGTACACGGAGATGGGGCAAAGGTCAGGACCATAAGCATAGTTTCTAAAGGAATGTGGCATAGTACCTCAGTACACAATGTTGGTTTTTCCCTTAATCTTTGTTTTGACAATTAACTAACATTATCGTAATCACAATCAAATGTAGTGTAGCACACATTATGCATAACATATTGTGCTAACATCTGTAGGTGATCAAAACTCAAAAAAGAATGGAATAAAGTCAAGACATGTAATCAAGCTATTGAAGACATGTATTTTTACCTTCATTTGAGTCTTAGAAATCTTTGTGAACTTGAGCACTAGAGCATACAAGAGTTGTAACCTTATCATACACACTAGGTTCCATGTAGAAGTCACATACCAAATTTCAGATCAATTGGACTTCAATAGATCACCCAAATCTTAGTCGGAAAATCACTTAATCCAAACCTAAACTGTTTGTGCAAAATGTCAACCGAAACAAGTTTTCCGTTCGACCTTTTCTATCAGTTATCCGTTAACACCAATAGTGATTTTACCCAGCTCAACCGGTCGACCTCTTTTGACCCTGCGGTCGACTGTTTCATGTATTTTCATATAACCATTTTCTTATCGTATTTGTATAAATTTACCTAACCCTAGAATGTACTTGGACACATGTCAAACGTTGCCAAGCAAATGGTCAACCGGATGAAGCCAATTGTGTGCGCCAAAAGTACATGTTATTTTCGGTCAACCGAACTTCCTTGTCGGGTTCGACCGTTAATCTTTTACCTGGCCAAAACCCTCAAAACGGTAAACTACCCCTAGATTTAGTTTGACCGTTCACTTAAGTTATAACCATTTGGTTTGACCACGTTTTAAGTTGGTTCGAATGTTTCCTTTATTTCATGGAAATGGTCGACCGTTGATCCCATGTCGGTCAATCGATTTAGACACATTTGCAGAACTTAACTTTCTATTTTATGTATCTTACACATATCTCAACCAAATCTTCCACAACAGTTATAAAACTTTAGGAGATTATAAATAGAGGTTCACACACTTTATTTACACAACTCTCTAATTTCTATTTGTCTCCTACACTAGAGAATAATCCTCCAACTCCCAAATCCCAAATCCTACACTCAAGAGCTTAAACTTCTACACCTTGATCGAAATCCTAATCATACTCAATGTGTGCTCAAAGTTAAGTATCAATACTCTTTGTTTGATTTGCTATTGTCAAAGTTGTAAAGGTTTCGATGAAACCCGAAGCATCCCTCTCGGAATGTGAGAGGCAGAAATCGAGCTCGACGAGGATTGTTTGTGAGTTCGTGATGTGAAGGCGTTGTCTCTCTGCCCGAAACAGGGAGTCGATAGTAAAGTTGTAGGCGGAGCTCGTAGGATCGAGCAAAATTTGCAAGAGATGAAGTAGGACCTAGATGGGGTGCCAAACCTCTATAAATTGTTATCTTCATTGTGGTTTGTCTTTCTCTACTTATGTTTAATTATTGTTTCCATTGTATATTAAGTAGCTATTAGGCAAAATGGATTAGATTAATTAGGCCATATAAGATCCTACACACAATTTCAGGCAAACCCAACATGAATGGTTTTGCTGAAAGAAGAAACATAACATTTAAAAAATTGTCAGGGACATGATAAGTCACTTGACTCTACTAGCCTCATTGTGGGGGTGAAGCTTTGAAAACAATATTGCATATTCTAAATAGAGTTTCTACCAAATCCATAGAGAAAACTCCGTAAGAGTTATGAATATATAGAAAACCTTCTTTAGGTTACATGCACATTTGAGGATGCCCAGCTGAAGCCAAATTGTACAATCAAATGAGAAATCACTAGATTCAAGAACAATGAGTGGATACTTCATTAGTTATCTAGAGAGGTCTAGAAGTTATAGATGATATATTGCTCATGTCACACGACAAAAATAGTTGAGTCTGATAAAGCAATCTTCTTAGAGGATGATTGTGCTAGTGGGAGTATCCTTCAGGATTATGTTTTTGAGGAGTCTCGGGACAACATTGTTACTCCCCATAAGAATATCGAGGATTCCAATGTGTATCCTCATTAATAGACTTTAGTGTATTTGTCAATTATTGTCCTTGTTGACAATACTTCGAGGGAAACTGAACAAAATCAAGAAAAACCCCTAGACCAAAACCTGAAGATCATGTTATCGATTCACCCATGCAAGGGATCAAGAAAAATAGACAACTCTGAGAAGGTCTAACAGGTAATAGAAGTCAATCATTTCATCTGACTATGTGGTGTACCTAACTGACGAAGACACGAGACAATGGTTCAATGATCCGATGATGTTCTCACAAGTCGTACGTACATTGTATGAATTTTGCTAGATAGTTGCAAGACATGAAAGAAGAGTTAGTCTCTATGGGGCAACCAAGTCTAGGAACTCATTTACTTACCTTTGACAAAGAAACCATTTGGTTGTAAATGATTCTTTAACACCAAAACAAATCTCAATGGACTTGTTGATCAACTGGACTTGTAGCAAAGGGATTCACACAAAGGGGGCATTGACTACTATGAAACTTTCACTCCGGCTTCCTGATTGACATCATTTCATGCTTATATTTGTATCTTATATCCATTATCTTTCACCTAAACAATGCTACGTGACGAGTTTTATGTTTGAATTTCAAAAATAAATAGTTTTGAAGAGAAGAGGCATAAAAGGACCTAAAAGCATGAAAAGGGACTAAGATGCAAGATCGAAGGACCTAAATGCAAGATCGAAGGACCAATAAGCAAACAAGAATACTCCACACCATCATGGGGAGTATTTTGGCAATTCTATTTGGGTTGGAGCTCCAGCAAGCCAAGTAGATGCATCAAAGACAAACAAAGAGATCCAGCAAAGCCTAGAAGAAAGCCCAGACGGAGGTGTCTCCGAATTAGCGGTCCTGGTGGCTCTGAATCAGTTAATATTTATTTGGGGCGTGTATTAGTGTGTCTTTAGTTTTTTTTTGTATTTGTTTAGTCCCATACCGAGGATCGACCCGTATTTGCCACGTCTTCACCGATGTCGTGCACTTGCGGTATTATAAACGATTAAACAAGTTTTTGGCGCCATTGTCGGGGAGGTGCCAGTCCAGACTCTGGTTTGGACGATTCGAGTGGATTTAATTTGTGTTTTGTAGATTTCTTTGTTTCAGGAGACTCACATTGGGAAGGGGAAGTATCTGGTGAAGTTTGGAGACGATCTGAGACTCCAAGACCGCCAATCAGTGGCCTGAGACCGCCAACTGGCAGTCTGGTAATCTCTTTTCATCTCTTTATTTCTGTGCAGTGTTGCGATTACTGAATAAGAAATCTGGGACTCGATTTGGCATGTTCTGACTATTAGATTGCTCCCAGATCAATAATCAATCTCCCTTTAAGCAACTTGGACCTTAAAACCCAAAGCAAAAGATTAGGCATTATTTCTTGTGTAAGTCATGCATCATGTGCTCGACTTAGACACGTAGATTGTCTTTTCTTTTAGCTTTACTTTCAGTTACTGAGTGCTGGCGTGAGGTACGCATTTCCTTCTCTCATTCATGCATTTCGTATGAACATGCATTAGTTAGTAGGAAGTGCATTGCAACAAGTGTGAGTTGAGCGTTTGTTTGGAGAGTTGATTGTTAGATTAGGACTCCAAAACGCTACTAAGGAGGGGTTGTCCCATATAAGATAAGGTGGGGGATTTCATCACCCTTTCCTTTGCCCCAAAAACCATACTAATCAAGAGCCTAATTTTAAAATCAAGTATACAATGGCCCTAAGGATTTTGGGCGCATTAGGAGAGTGATCTGGTCCCGACCTCCATGGCCTGATCGGCGTTGCCCACTCTGTCGATAGTAGGAGAGGCGAGATCTCCGGATCTTGACTCACTTGTTGGGCTTTGTGGTCCTCGTCGTAGGGAGGTGAGGCGTGTTGAGGTCGTGTGACCTCGCAGTTAGGTGTCGTCTAGCTGTAAGGACCTATAGCGACCTTAGGATTGTTTGAGCCTTGTTTGCTTGTGTGCTTCTACCTGTACCCACTCGTCGTAGCATAAGGACTTCTTCCCTTCTCTCCTGAGTCATTCCCTCTCTTCTGTGTCCCTCCATCCTCTCCTCTACGCACATTCTTTGTTTGTTTTTTAATAAAAGGTTTTTGGTTTGTGTGTGTGCACCTTTGTGCATGCTTTCGTGGGCACGAGACGAGAGTGTTTGTTTAACGAGGCGTGTCGTCAACCATGCTTCGGTAGTCGATTTCTCGACGCCTCCCTCCTCTCGTGTTGCATGTAGTCGGGTTCAATGGATGCTCATTTCCGCGAGGAGGAGTACTTGCTGGACCCACTTGTTCCACCTGTGCTGCATGTTCTTGCTGTTGTAGCACCCATACCTCTACGTGATCGATGCTACCCGAGCCGTACCGTTCTACCCTCATGCATCGTATTACCAAAGGCGGATGGGAACCACTTTGAGGTTAAGCCTCGGTTTATTTCCATGCTCCCTCACTTCACTGGGAAAGGTGACCCCTATATCTTTCTCAGGAAATTTGAGGAGGTATGTGCTATGTTCAAGCTGCAACAACTTAGCACAGAGTCCATCCATCTTAGGCTTGTCCCTTTTGCACTAAAGGATGACGCCAAGAAGTGGTTGTACAGCAACTAGGACATGGGATGAATTTCAATCTGCATTCCTCAATAAGTACTTTCCAAATCATCGGACTCAAAAATTCAGGAACGAAATCAATTCGTTCTATCAACTTGAGACCGAAATATTTCATGCATATTTAGAGAGATTCAAGGAGCTACTATTCTCATGCCCTCACCATGGCATCGAGTTGTGGCACCTTTGTCAGATTGTCTACGAGGGTCTTCACATCCCGTCCCGAACGCTCCTTGAGTCCATGTGTCAAGGAGAGTTCTTAGGAAATGATTAAAGGGAAGCATGGGCTTTCCTAGAAGACCTCGCTGAGAAAACCATGCAGTGGGAGAGTGTGAGGGAACTCCAGCATCATCTAGCATAGGAGCGAGGATTGCGAATGCAAACTCGACTAGATCGGGTGCCGCATTTGATGTCGATACCACTACGGCCACCGAGGCGCACATGGCGGCCTTAATGCGCCGTATGGATTCGATTGAGCTCCAAAACCAACAATGTGCACCTCACATGTCCACATCTGGTCCAGTTCCCTGTCATTCATGTGGTAGGATAGGTCATGTAGGAAGCGAGTGTGCGTCCATTCCTCCTGAGATGGAACGTGTCAACGTCATCTATGATAGAGCTAGGAATGACCCATACTCATCATCTTATAATCCTGGATGGAGGAATCACCCCAATTTTTCATGGAACCAAAATAATTCCCCGGGTGGTCCTTCAAACTCCTCTCGACCACCTAACCAACCACACCAACCTCTCATGCATGTACAATCTTATCAGTCACCCCAAGCTCAAATCACCAATCAATCGGGTTTCTCAAATTCCAATAATATGGAAACCCGATTCAATTCGCTTGAGACCTTGACTCGTGGACTTGAAAACTCAATTAAAATTTTTATGTCAACCACAAGTCAAGTTCTCACTTCAAATCAGCACACCATCAAATCTCTAAAGCTTTAGATGGGTCAATTGGCTACTCTGTGCATGAAAGAGAGAGAGAGGGACTCTGCCTAGCCAGCTTGAGGATAACCCGTACATGTACCAGCAACAACACATGCAAAATGAGAATGTGGTACCTCGGGGGCGGCAAGTGAACCATGTGGAGGAACCTGTTCACCATGTTAATTCCATTGTAACCTTAAGGAATGGAAAGCAGGTTGACAATCACATTTCCTTGCAACAGCCACCACCATCTATGTAGCCCCTTAGTGGGAATGGTGGTGAAGAAGAGGTTGAGGGTGAGGGTTGATGCATTGCATACATTGCATCATATGTCTTTCATTTAGATTACTTTTACATCAATAAATGCTACTAAGGTATGTGTTTAGTCTTATTTACAGAATACAGGGACCTGAATGCAATTTACCCACATCCCGAGCATAAGCGCGTGCAAAAGACTCATTTCTATCATAAAGACCAAGTTCAAGATTATCGGGTTACGAATGGAAATGTATCCAAGCATAAAAGCATTCAAGTCCTAATTGCAAAAAGAACAAGGACTTAAGCACAAAAGTAACCGGGGACTTAACTGCAAAAAGTCAAGGACCTGATTGCAAATCACGAGTAGCTTTTATTCTCTTGGAGAAAATATATAGAAAAATCAATGTATATCTCCAAATATGTGAAGGAATTAATCCGGAGTTCAAAAGAATGGAAAGAATCAATCCAGACGCGCAAAGAATGATCAAATCATACCATAAACATTCAACCAAAATCCGGACAAAATCAGGCCATATTGTGCGGCGTTTCCGCCGCACCACACATGCAATATGCGGCGTTTCCGCCGCCCAAGCTTCGATCCGTGTGCTCCAATTTCGTCCAGTCGTGTCTGGACACGTGTACTTTCCAATATTATACCTAGATCCCTTGTAGCAACTATAAATAGACCCGAGAACGATGTTAGAAGGGTCCTTAGTCTTTGGTGTTAGTTTTTAGTCTTAAATCTTAGTTTTGTATTCTTCTTTTCATTAATAAAATTCTGCCTTTTATTTCTTACTTTTAGTTTTCTTTTGTAATGTCTCAAGGACCCCTTCTTCCTCCCTTCATGAGTTTCTAACTCCTTCCAAAGGGTGGAGGTGACGGATTAGGGTGAAGAGAAGATGAATGGATGTTATTATTTTAATTTCGTGTTAGTATATTTTGATTACTTGAGTTTATGTTAAATCATTTATCATGTAATGCTTTATAACTAATATGATTTATTATAAGTTTCTGAATTCTCTAATCTAAACCTTAAATCTAATCCTCCACCCAACGGAATTCACTTCTTTGTTCTTGCTTTAGTTTTAATTGTTTTTGTTTCTTGCTTTAAATAACTAAAACCCAAAAATCTCAAAACCCATTTATTTCTTCTCTCTTTCTTTTCTCCAATCGAAATCACACTAAAAACAGAATCTCTCCCTCCTTGTGTTCGACCCGTATTTGCCACGTCTTCATTGACACCGTGCACTTGCGGTATAAATTTAATTCTCATCAAGTTTTTGGCGCCGTTGCCAGGGAGGCGACGTAGATTTGTTGTTTTTGTATTTCGATTTTATCCTGTTTATCTTGTGCGCGATCTAAGTATTTGGATTTGTGTTTCAGGAGACAACAGAGTGCACGGCGAAATCCGAGCACCATTTGAGCTAAACGAGCGGCGAAATCGCCGCACCTGAAGAACAACCTGCGGCGGAATCGCCGCACACTTGGAGCGTCTGGGCTTCAACTTTTTCTGGGACGCGACTCATCTCTGGGTGGACGCGTAAAGCTACTGAAATTTCGAGAGCAGGCGGCGAACCCGACTGAGCATTGCGTAGGAGACAACAGAGTGCACGGCGAAATCCGAGCACCATTTGAGCTAAACGAGCGGCGAAATCGCCGCACCTGAAGAACAACCTGCGGCGGAATCGCCGCACACTTGGAGCATCTGGGCTTCAACTTTTTCTGGGACGCGACTCATCTCTGGGTGGACGCGTAAAGCTGCTGAAATTTCGAGAGCGGGCGGCGAACCCAACTGAGCATTGCGTAGGTAACCTTCGTTGCCTTTTTCCTCGTAATTTCTAGTTTCAGAAAATTTCCTTTTATTAGAATTGCACGTGTTAAGCTTAAATTCCATAATTGGCAATATTTCATCTCTGACCTAAAATTCGCAAAATTAGAAAGACCTTAGTGCATGCATCATATAATGTTTTGTTTGCATTATTCTTGCTAAATTCTTGCAAATCAATTTCTGTTGAAGAGTGCTGGAGGCAAGGTACGTATCGCGGTTTTTAACGATTGCATTTAAGCATATAATTTAATTTGCATACAACCTTGCAATTGCCCCCATTAAAAAGACCATTGTTTGACTATCTTTGTTAGATCTAAGTTAAACTATCTTAAGGGCAACTCCGTAGGAAAAGATACGGTGGGGATTTCATCACCCTTCCGTGGCCCACAAATCACAATCCTAAAGTGTCACCCAAGCCTTAAAATTTAAAATCAATTAGACATTGGCCCCTAAGGACTCGGACTCAATTAATGAGAAGAATTGGTTTGACTTGCTATGACCTGAAGCCGATCGAATTCAATTTGGTGTCTAGGAAGTGTTTTTGTGTTGACGAAAGTCTTCCAAGCGAAGTGGTTGTCTAATTGGCACCGACTCTGTCAGAAGCGCCCCCACTAGCTATACACTACCTGGCCAATTTGGTTTGATTAGTGAGGGAGGTGAATCAAGCGAATCAATTCGACTCAACCAGTTAGGAGTCGTCTAGATTTAAGTGACACTAGGTCTAGGATTGTTTGAACCGTGCTTTCTTAGGAAATTTCTGACCAACCCTCTTTTCTATCTTTAGAGTTAAGTTTCCTTTCTCATCTGAGTCTTCTTTCTCTTCTCACCTAAATTCTCTAGATTAGGATTCATTTCTCATCTTGCCCCATTCTATTGTTTGTTTTCCTTTTGAAAAAAAAAACATAAAAAAAACGAAAATTAAAAAAAAATATAATTAATTCTTGAAATTAAATTTGGAATTTAAATTTCGAATTTGAATTCAAAAATTGATTCAACCCGGTGCACTCAGATTTGGATTCGGGACTTGAGTAATCGACTCTCACGAGTTCATCTAGATTCCAGTCTGGAACTTAACCCCAATCCACCTGTTGCACCACCTCACCCAGATCCAATGGGTGAGAACGTAGTGGACCCGCCTGTTGCACAACCTATAACTCTGAGGGATCGATGCTATCCAGCGATGGCTGCTCAGCCATCGTGCATCGTTATGCCCACCATACCGGGTCGCGACTTCGAACTTAAGGCACAATACATGAGTATGTTGCCTAAGTTCACCTCTAGGGAAGATCCATATCTCTTCCTTAGAGAATTTGAGGAAATCTGCTCTCTTATGCAATACCAGCATATCCCTGAAGAGGTAGTGCGTCTGAAATTTGTGCCTCTGGCACTAAAAGACGACGCTAAGAAATGGCTATATAGTCTAGCCGAAAGATCTATTAGGAGTTGGGCTGAGTTTGTTCAAGTATTCCTGAAAAAATATTTTCCCAACCATAAGACTATGAGGATTAGGAATGAAATTGTTGCATTCGTTCAGTCTGAGAGCGAGCCGTTCTATTCCTATCTAGAAAGATTTAAGAGTGTACTGACCCAATGCCCTCATCATGGAATTCCAAGATAGCAATTATGCCAAATTATTTATGAGGGATTGACACCCACATCTAGAGTTATGGTAGAATCCGTAAGCCAAGGGAACTTTATGTCGAAAAATGAAAATGATGCCTGGACTTTCCTTGAGGATTTAGCCGAAAACAGTATGCAATGGGACAATGCTAGAACACCGCTTAACCCAAGTATTGGATCTAGAATAGCAAGCCAACCCAAACCAGGTGTCTTAGCTGTTGATGCCAACATAGCGGCTGAAGCAAAACTAGCTACCCTTATGCGCAGAATGGAAAGTCTAGAGCTACAAGCCCAAACCCGAGTGAATCAAGCATCGTCTATCCCCTGCTCTAGATGTGGTCAGACTGGTCATGTAATGGAGGATTGTGCGGACTGGGAACAAGTTAATGCCATGTATAACCATGCTAGAAATGACCCCTACGCATCAACCTATAACTCTGGTTGGCGTAATAACTCCAATTTCTCATCAAACCAACAAGGTCAACCTCCTAGACAACAACCAAACCCGTATGTCCAAAATAATACATCTTCTGGGTTTAGTAACAATAACGATCATGAGGTTAGGTTGACAAGCTTGGAAAATTTGATGAAAACCTTTATACAAACAACCAACCAGACCTTCCAAAGGCTAGAGACACAAGTCAGTCAACTAGCACAAATAGTAGGTGAAAGAGAAAAGGGTCGGTTTCCAAGTCAACCTGAGGTGAACCCTAGATCTAATAATAATTCATATCAATCCTATCAAGCACCTTCAGGAAATAACAACCCTAGACCGGTTCAAATGGTTAATGAGGAAGGACCGTTCCAACAAATAAATGCAGTAGTATCATTACGGTCCGGAAGACAAGTTGATAACAATGTGGTAAATCCTAGAGTGTCCAATCAATCTAGCCATCAAGCACCCACATATGACCTGACCATTGAACCTGACGTCCAATCTGAAACGCCCAACCCACCTACTCAATCTGAACCCGTAGCTCAACCTGAACCTGAGCGAGTCTATGTCCCTAAAGCCCCATTTCCCAATAGACTCAAAAAGAATTCAAGTGCACAAATAGAGAAAATCTTGGAAGTATTTAAGCAAGTTAAGGTGAACATTCCACTCTTAGATATGATTCAACAAATACCTGCTTATGCTAAATTCTTAAAAGATTTGTGCACTAAAAAGAGAAAAACGAACGTACCAAAGAAGGCATTCTTAACTGCAAACATAAGTTCTATATTGTCCAACACATCTCCTATAAAATATAAGGATCCTGGGTGTCCCACAATTTCTTGTTCAATAGGAGATACTTTTATCAACAAAGCCCTTCTAGACCTTGGTGCTAGTGTTAACCTACTCCCGTACTCTGTCTACGAGCAACTCAACCTTGGTCCATTAAAACCCTCTAAGACAACCCTTCAATTTGCTGATTGCTCTACTAAGAAACCAAGAGGTATAGTCGAGGACGTTTTGATCAAGGTGGGTGACTTCATTTACCCAGTCGATTTTGTCGTACTAGATACCGCACCTGTTGTAGATCCTAAGAGACAAATCCCTGTAATACTAGGCAGACCCTTTTTAGCCACTTCTGAAGCATTGATAAACTGTCGAAATGGGCTCATGCAGTTATCTTTTGGGAACTTAAAAGCTGAATTTAATATCTTTCATGTTGATAGTGAGCCCGAAATAATATGCAATCAAAGTGATGTTGTGATGAGAGCACGTATCTATAAGAGTTCTGAATCAAATAAATCATCACAAAATCAAAAAGGAAGTGAGAAAAGGAGGAGTAATTCTGCGACACACCCACCATCACTCGAGCAAATAAGAGAACCAATTTATGTGAGGGGTGTGGACCCTGTAACTCAGGATGCTCATTGCAACATGAGGAACAATTCAACTGGATACATGCACCAATATGGTGTCATTCAATCCAGTTCCGACTATGGTTGACTTTGAGCAAATTCCATCCGTCCACCGCAATTCATCAAGGTAATAAGTGCATTTGCTTTATATTTGCATACATTGAGGACAATGCATGATTTAGGTGTGGGGGGTGTTTATGTATATATTTATCTATATATACTGTCTTTTATTTTAAAAAAAATAAATAAAAAAAAATAAATAAAAATTAAAGTTTCATGACATAGCTTAAGATTGAACTGCTAAAACCTGTGTACAAATTGCATTGAGTTTTTGTTCCTTATTATATAGTTCTGCTTGTAGAAATTGTGACATAAATCTAAGTTCCAAAAAAATAACCCATTGCCCTTTAAGACATGTATGCACTTAAATTGGATGAATCAAATCTTTGAAGTGGTTGATAAAAAGCAGAGGTTGAGGAAAATATACCGGGAAGTGTGGACTTCTAATAGCAATTAAGCCTTGAGGAAAATAAAAATAAAAATAAAGGAATAAAGTGAAGAAAACACATTTTGCAAAATGACTACAAAAGCCCAAGCCTTTGAGTCACTGGTCCGTAGGGGTATCTTGAAACCCGGTAACTTGAGTCTACCAGCTCGGGATTATCGACCAAACTCGCTACACGAATGCAAAAGGGTAAAAGTGTCAAAAAGCAAATGTGTTGAATCACGGAAGAAAAGAAAAAAAAATATAATAATACTCAAGGCCCAAAGCTAAAAGAATGATCCATGCCATGGTTGATCCAAATGATACTTCACCACCAGAGGACGCGTGCAAAATAATTCAAGTGATAAACATGTGTAGAAGGGTTAGTGGTGTGAATGTTGGAGGAACAAAGACCAAGTCATATTTTTAATGAGTTAGATTTATATAATGAGCATGCAAGAATTCTCAGTGATATGTATAAGGTCGAGGTAGGGATATTGAGAACTATTAATGAAATGTTGATTCAGAATTTTGTGGGTATATCCGTTGAAAACCCTCAGGAGACAACACTCCTCCCCCTTGGCAACAAGGAGGTTTAAAGGCTTGTTGCACATGCTAAGTGCAACCGTGATTCCTACGAAAGTGAGTTAGGATTTTCCTGTTTTCATTTTTCGTATTTTCCTGTTTTCATTTTTCGTATTTTCTGTTTTACTAGGGACTAGCAAAATCTAGGTGTGGGGGTATTTGATGCATTGCATACATTGCATCATATGTCTTTCATTTAGATTACTTTTACATCAATAAATGCTACTAAGGTATGTGTTTAGTCTTATTTACAGAATACAGGGACCTGAATGCAATTTACCCACATCCCGAGCATAAGCGCGTGCAAAAGACTCATTTCTATCATAAAGACCAAGTTCAAGATTATCGGGTTACGAATGGAAATGTATCCAAGCATAAAAGCATTCAAGTCCTAATTGCAAAAAGAACAAGGACTTAAGCACAAAAGTAACCGGGGACTTAACTGCAAAAAGTCAAGGACCTGATTGCAAATCACGAGTAGCTTTTATTCTCTTGGAGAAAATATATAGAAAAATCAATGTATATCTCCAAATATGTGAAGGAATTAATCCGGAGTTCAAAAGAATGGAAAGAATCAATCCAGACGCGCAAAGAATGATCAAATCATACCATAAACATTCAACCAAAATCCGGACAAAATCAGGCCATATTGTGCGGCGTTTCCGCCGCACCACACATGCAATATGCGGCGTTTCCGCCGCCCAAGCTTCGATCCGTGTGCTCCAATTTCGTCCAGTCGTGTCTGGACACGTGTACTTTCCAATATTATACCTAGATCCCTTGTAGCAACTATAAATAGACCCGAGAACGATGTTAGAAGGGTCCTTAGTCTTTGGTGTTAGTTTTTAGTCTTAAATCTTAGTTTTGTATTCTTCTTTTCATTAATAAAATTCTGCCTTTTATTTCTTACTTTTAGTTTTCTTTTGTAATGTCTCAAGGACCCCTTCTTCCTCCCTTCATGAGTTTCTAACTCCTTCCAAAGGGTGGAGGTGACGGATTAGGGTGAAGAGAAGATGAATGGATGTTATTATTTTAATTTCGTGTTAGTATATTTTGATTACTTGAGTTTATGTTAAATCATTTATCATGTAATGCTTTATAACTAATATGATTTATTATAAGTTTCTGAATTCTCTAATCTAAACCTTAAATCTAATCCTCCACCCAACGGAATTCACTTCTTTGTTCTTGCTTTAGTTTTAATTGTTTTTGTTTCTTGCTTTAAATAACTAAAACCCAAAAATCTCAAAACCCATTTATTTCTTCTCTCTTTCTTTTCTCCAATCGAAATCACACAAAAAACAGAATCTCTCCCTCCTTGTGTTCGACCCGTATTTGCCACGTCTTCATTGACACCGTGCACTTGCGGTATAAATTTAATTCTCATCAAGGGTAATACCCCAACGCCTCCTTCTCAGGCACCGTAGAAAAACTACCTGCCAAAAGCTCCCTATCCCAGTCGGTTAACCAAAAAGCAGAGTGACACAAATGGACAAGATATTATAGGTGTTTAAGCAAGTGAAGGTTAACATCCCCTTGTTGGATGTCATCCAACAAATACCTCAATATGCCAAAGTGTTAAAAGATCTTTGCACAACCAAGAGGAAGACCAATGTTCCTAAGAAATTATTCTTGGCTGCAAATGTAACTTCACTTTTGTCCAATCCCACCTACACAAAATACAAGGACCCTGGGTGTCCTACAATTTAGTGTACGATAGGGGACACTAGCATGAGTAATGTATTGCTTGATTTAGGATCGGCGGTCAACCTCCTCCCATTTTCTGTTTATCAACAGTTGAACTTGGGAGAATTGAAACCAACTAAGATCACCCTCCAATTGGCGGATAGATCCATTCGTATTCCAAAAGGGATTATCGAGGAGGTGCTTATCAAAGTTGGAGATTTTATATTTCCAGTCGATTTTGTCATCTTCGATACCAATCCTGTTGCAAACACCTACTCTCAAATACCTTCGTTTTTGGGTAGACCATTTCTGGTAACCTCCAACGCCTTAATTAATTGTAGAAATGGTCTCATGAAGCTCTCATTCGGTAACATGAGTGCCGAGTTTCATGTGTTCAACTCTGGTAAGCAACAGGAGCCCATGGACCAACCTTTAAATCTCAATCTCATCCGCCAATTAGAGAAAGCACCGCAAAATCAACGAACACCCCTAACACCAATGTAACTCATTGAGAATGTTTGTGGGCCCAGCGAAAACTCATTGCCTGTTTTTGCATTGCAACAGAGTGAGCTGGCATCAAACATGAATGTCCAACGGGAGTGTTCGTTGCATGATTCAGTTGAGACCATCAGTGAGGGGGACACACCTCATCATATGCACATTCTAAAAGGTGTTGTCACCCCGTGTCCTAGGGCTATTGAGCCCTTTGAGCTTCAGATTGACTCCAACAAGGACCTACCTACGACCGAGCTTATGCTTGATGATATAAATGATGGTGAGAGGTCCTTTTTGGATGAGTTGGGGAGAAGCCCCATTCTTGGTGATGCAGGTCTGCTGCATCCATCGAATGAGCTTGAGGAACTCATTCCGATGCACCCACCTATTGGTTGGAGGGTTTTGTTCGATGAGCAACTAAACCCTAATGAGGAAACACAACTTCACTCATTCATGTTGCCTACACCCAACCAATATCATGAGGGGTTCGAGTCTTTCAGCTTTGACTTTTCACCCCTCATGACACCTCAGAGTACCAGTGAAGTTTGTCCATCTTGGCAAGTCTCTGGTCCTCATAACTCGATGTTCTCATTTGATGTTCTTTGACCAAATGATTATGAGAATATCTTTGTTGATGTATATATCTTGTAAAAATCAAAAAAACGAGTAATAAAAGACTCCATGAGCGAGCATTGATTGTTGTAGGCCCCAACCCTTGTGTACTTGAGCCCCATTTCTTTCACGTATTTGTCTCCCTTCTTCAGTATCTCACAGGTTTTGAGGGAATTCGGGTTTGTGTCCATCACTAAAACCATGAACTTCCTGTTGCGCTTCACGTTGGTGAGATCTTTTCTTTCTCATGCATAAATCTATGTAGTATCATGCTCACATTCATTGAGGACAATGCATGAAGTAGGTGTGCGGGATGTTTTACGTATGTACATAGTTGAGTCTTTTCCTTTGATTTTTTGTTTTTTTTTTGTGTGTATTGATAAGGTCATGTTAGTGTGCTGCATTTAATATCGATATACCTGCTTGTCATGATCCTTGGGTGACTAGTATTCTTTTTCTTGCCTAGTGCTTTAAAATTTTCACCTTTCTTTCAAAATCTTCATGTGTTTGCGAAAAAAAATGTTTTTGTGGGTTTTGCGTGTGTTTAGCATGTGCAAAACTGTTGAGAGGCAAAGTAAAAAGAAAGCTCCCAAAATTTTCTTGAACTTGATGCATTAGGATATCTTGTATACCGGCTTTAGGTCTTATCGAGTCGTTAGAATGCACCCCGTTTTTCCCTCGGGGGGTGAGTAATCATAGGGTTTCAGTACTTAAACATTTAAAGAAGTTCACCCTGAACCTAGTGAGTCAATAATTCATGTCGGTTAATATAAGGAAATTTGTTGTAGTCAATGACCCTTTAAATCTTGTTGTGAGATATTAAGTGTAGGGTTTTTGGTTCATTTGTAGATAAGAAATAAGTGAGTAGGTGTTCTCTCTTCTCGCACGGCTCCTATCACTCGGGAAAGTAGGTCTGAGGGGACTTTGTGCCTGGTACTTTCAAGTCATCTGACTTGGGATGCACCGACCGAACTCCCGTTACACGGGTGGTAGGGATTGCCCTATGTGAAGATTTGGGGAAAGGTGTACGTGATAGTGTAAGTCCTCATAGGCAATGATGCACGAAACCTGACCCTCGGAGAATGAAGCTCCAACTAATAAAAAGAAAAAAACTATTTAAGAAAAGAAACAAAAAGAAAAAAAATGGTAATGCAAATAAGAACATTAATGGACTTTACACTTTATATCACTTGAGGATGTTGAGGTTGTCTATGTCTTGCACTTAAGTCTTTAATTAACTTTCACGAATGATTCATTAGGCTAGGTATGTGGACTGAAAACATATATAGAGTCGGCCCGTAGCATTACCGCGTCCAGTGATCGACAAAATAAGTCCAACGAGTTGTGTAGCCAGGTTGAATAAAGCATCTTTGTTCGGATTTTGTGGGTGTATCCGCTGAAAACCCTCAGGAGACAACACTCTTCCTCCTTGGTGACAAGGAGGTTTAACGGCTTGTTGCACGTGCTAAGTGCAACCTTGACTCCTACGAAAGTGAGTTAGGATTTCTTGTAATTCGTATGCTTTTCTCTTTCTTTGTTTTGCTCGGGACTAGTAAAAGTTAGGTGTGGGGGTATTTGATTGAAATCATTTCGTGCTTATATTTGTATCTTATATCCATTATCTTTCACCTAAACAATGCTACGTGACGAGTTTTATGTTTAAATTTCAAAAATAAATAGGTTTGAAGAGAAGAAGCATAAAAGGACCTAAACGCATGAAAAGGGACTAAGATGCAAGATCGAATGACCTGAATGCAAGATCGAATGACCAATAAGCAAACAAGTCTGGGACCGCTAATTGGCGGTCCTGGTGGCTCCGAATCCGTTAATCTTTATGTGGGGCGTGTATTAGTGTGTCTTTAGTCTATTTCTGGTATTTGTTTAGTCTCATGCCGAGGGATTGTCCCGGATTACCTTTTTCTATAGCTATAAATAGAACTCTTCACCTTCTATTGTAATCACTCATTGCTTGGTGGCATTCTCTCTACTTGGAGTAAGCCTTGGAGCAAAATCTCAAGGTGGAGAAGAATGCTGCTAGTGATGTGAGTCATTTAATAAAATAATTTTTCCATTGTTTTGTTTTTATGTTGTTTCTTTATGATGCTTAGCTTAGTTTTATTTCTTTGATTGTAGGCTAAAGTAGTTAGAATGTTTCCTTTCTTCTTTAGTTTAATTGTTAGAATAATGTGTAGTGAGTAGATTCATCCCCATTTAGGGGTGGAGATGATGTTCATACATGCATTAAAGAATGGATATGAATGCTTTATATTTTGATTGTGTTGATAAATGTGAATGTATGCTTGCTTGTTAGAGTAGAATACTACACTTGATGGGTTTTGTTAGGGGTGAAAACGGAGCGGATACGAAGTGGATGTGCCAGTATCCGAATTCGTATCCGTTTTTTTTCTCGAATCCGAATCCGAATTCGAATTCGATCGAATGTATGAGAAAGGGATCCGAATTCGTATCCGTCGAATTCGGATCCGAATTCGAATAAATTCGCATCCGAATCAAGTTTAAAATCCATTCCGAATTAGGATATCCTAAGTCGTTAAAAAATCCGAATAGACTTAAAAACATTTTGTGATTGATCTAAACAAGAATAAATTTCAGTCTTTATTTTTTGCCTACATGAAAAAATATTAAATATAATATAAATAACATAATTTAATTCATATATATTGTATATATTTTATTTATTTATTTATATGTGCATATAAAATACGAACCGGATATGATTCGAATCGGATGTACCAATATCCATATTCGCTTCGTTTTTTTACGGATGTTTATATCCGAATACAAATTCGGTTGCGGATTTTTTTTTCTCGGATAATTTTTTTGATTTCGAATACGGAGTCGGTCGGATTGACGGATTTCGGACACAAAGTTTCACCCCTAGGTTTTGTCACACATCTTAGACACCTCCCATGCTTGTTTAGGTTCTGAAATAACCAACTTGTGTATATGAATGTTAATCAACTGGATTAGTGAATGGATTGATAGGTTTTGCCATAACCTTTAGACACTTCCTATGCATGAAAACACTACCTACATTTGTGCCTATAGAATGCATTCTTCACCATCTTTTTACATGTGTGCACACACTCCACCCCTAGGGGTCTTTCTCTTCTTGATTCCAGCTTAGTTTTACATTCTTTTAGTTTTGATGCGAAGTAATCGTTAGTTGTTTTACTTTGCATGTAGTTTAGTGTAGCGTAGATTGGCATAAACAAAACTCTTCCCCCTTTTGTTGTCACTTGATTTCTGAAAAACCAGAGAGTTCTCTCCTCCCCGTGGATCAACCCGTATTTGCCACGTCTTCACCAACGTCGTGCACTTGCGGTATTATAAACGATTAAACATTTCCTCAAAAGACTTGTTGCGAATAGTCATAGTTCTAGTGGCTCATTTTGATATGGATTACACCATATAATGTGAAAACAACTTTCCTAAATGGTCAATTAAAGGAAGAAGGTCCTCAAACAGACTCTGAGATACTTGCAATGTAGGATAAACCATATGCTTCTGTAGTTGGAAGTCTCAACTACGCACAAACTTGTACATGACCAGACATTGCTTTCTCTACGGGATATCTAGGAAGACTTATCAAGCTAGCTGATCTAGGATTAACACATTGGCAAGCTACGAAGAAAGTTTTGAGATACCTGCAAGGAATGAAAGATCTCATGCTCACATACAGACGACCAAATCGACTAAAGGTCATTAGATACTCTGACTCCTACTTCGTTGATTATGTTGTTACTAGGAAATCCACATCTGAATATATCTTCATACTTGGTGTAGGAGCAATCTTTTGGTCTAGCACCAAACAAAAGGTTGTGGTCACCTCTACCATTTAAGTTGAGTGTGTGGCTTGCTACATGGTATCTTCACAAGTCATTTGGCTACGTGATTTCATTATACAACTGAGAGTTGTAGACTCCATAGAGAGACTCATCAAGATATTTTGTGATACTAATGCAGCAGTGAAATTCTCTAATAACAACAAAAGCTCTAGAGCATGCAAACACATGGCAATCAAGTTCTTGATTGTTAATGAGAGAATTAGAGATCATTTAGTGTCAATCAAGCATATAAGAACAACTAAAATGCTAGTTGACCATCTTAAGTAGGCATTCCACTCGGGACCTACAAAGAGCATGTGTCTAAGATGTGATTAGTCTGTTCTTTTAATGTTTTGCTTTCGTGTTGTGGTTGTGACACTATTTTGTGATATCACTTTGGTTTTAATGATCTATATTTGTAGTTTTATATTTAACTACCTATCGTTAGATAGAATTGATTTGAATAAATATTTGTCATGACATTTGTTGAATTTATTCATACAGTTTGATTACCACATATAGTATTTGTTTTGACTTCAATCTTAGACATCTTAGTACATAGAAGTGATATACATTTTAAATAGTGTATTATCGTTATTAGTAATGCCTTGGAGGTTGTCGTATTGAAATGAAGGTTTTGTGTTCTTTTTGTAAATATGTTTGTGGTCGCTCCAGGTAAAGTTATTTAGAACAAGATGGGTTAGGAACTCAAGTCGGAGATTATTGGACCCAAAGTCCTAATGTCCAACTAAAGGTGACTTGACTAATGTAATCAATTTGAGTAAGCTAGCCTATTACGGAACACATTCAGGTAAAGTGGTAATGGGGTTTATTATAACACATTATGAGGTGTGCTATATAAGAAGTTTTAGGGTTTCAACACAACACCGCAATAATCTGTGTGATCTTCATCATCTCTATAAGAGAGAGATGCTCGGCCCATAGGAGTCTGAATGTGGTGTTTGTGGGGATCGTAAGAAGATTTTCGCCACGTACCGAGAAGAACGACATGATCTCATCAAATGAGTCTCATAAGGTTGTATTATGTTTGACATGAGCCAAGTGGAAAGAAGTGTGCCACAATGAAGATACGAGTGCACGATTCAGTCGTTCCTAAATGAGATGTGTACGTCGTCGATTTGTGCAAATGTACAAGGCTTAGGTGAAATGAAAGAAAGAGGGGGGAGGCATCAAGGGCGTCCTCCCCCTCCAAAACATACATGCAAGAGGGGAAGAAGTTGGTAGGAGAAAGGGAGAGAAAAGGGATTTTTTTTGTTTATCTAAGGTTTAGGTGAATGATCCTACCCAAGTTCAGTTGAGTTGATCTGAGGAAGGACGACTTTGGGAAATTTAGCACACACCAAAAAAATAAAAACATGCCGAAAGGACCCAGGATTTTCGTTCCAAATCTTTAATAATTATATATGATCTTTTGTGTTTTGAAATTCATTTAAGACATCTAAAGAACATACACTATTCGACTTCATTTCAGAACTACTGTACCACGACCATGACAGGAAGGTGTGATCAACTTAATAAATTACTTGGTAGTTTTACTACAGAAAAAGTTAATGATCACTAATAACAAATAAAAAATGATTGTTACCTAAACAAAGTATAATTTAGCAGCCTAACATTAACAAGGATGTTATTATATCCTTCATCCAAAAGACGTGTAAGTTTGTATAATAATAACTATAATAATCGACATGACATGATTCTGAATTTTCTACTTTCAAGTTTCGATCCACAAAGCGAAAAGGCAAATCTACAGAAGCTGAAAATGATTTGTCACTCTCCCTTAAGTTGATCTCTGCTCAGGTTGTCAAACTAAGATGATTCACGTTCTTCTCAAGCGGAGGCAAGTCATCATCGAAGTCGTTTTCTGAACCCTCTTCTGAGATTTCGTGATTCGGGTTCCTCTCAAGGGGAGGGAGACCATCTTCTGACTCGCAATCTGAACCAGCATTAGCAATGTGATGTTCATCTTCAACGACTACAACAGGAGAACCCCAACAAAAATTAGCACAGTTAAATAACCCATCTTTATGCGGAGGGTAATCGATGAAAATGCTGTCAAATAGGCACGCCGATGTTATTACTTAGGCAAAGAAATTAGGCAATTATCATTTACACTTGAAACCATCATACATGGTTTTTAATATCATCAATAGGTTTAGCATTTCTGCAAACCAGGTAAAAGCTCTTTCTTGATACGAATAAAATTAGGAAGCTACTGTAAAAGAGAAAGACTTTTCTTTCACAACATAGATAAAAGCAAGACAGAATGAAATGGAAACAATTTCCTATCCATCCTTTAACCATGTATTTGGTAGGATATTGCAGAAAGCATGACCGAGGGACATGAGAAAGAAGTCATAGAATCAGGGGAAATTCTCATTTCATATTTGGTGGTTACGAAATCAGAATTTCCGTAAATTTGAATTCCCAAATTCATCTGTCGCCAATTAACCTTCTTACTAATTAAATTCAAAATGCATATTTCAGTCGCCCCGATCAAGTCCATTACCCATAGAATCAGTCATCCAGAGCTACTTCACAACGGACCACCACAAACTGGTTGTAGCAGTTTAAGTTGTTAGTAAGGTAGAGGACCCCACAACAATTCTCGATTAGGCGATGTAAGCTTATTCATGCTGAAGATTTGACGATTGAAATGCCCTAAACTCACTCAAAGCAATGCATTGAGTTAATTATGTTTATATTGCTTTTGCAGAAAAAAGATGTCATCTTCATTTGCCCCATGTATAAGTGAATACGACGAAATTATTATTATCATTATCATTATGTTTATATTGCTTTTGCAGAAAAAAGATGTCATCTTCATTTGCCCCATGTATAAGTGAATACGACGAAATTATTATTATCATTATCATCATCATTATTATGATGATTTTTTATGCATTATTATTTGAAAAAAATACTGAACTTAACTTTTATTGTTAGTAAAACCCTCCTGCTTTAAAGTGCATCAAATATGAATTACAATTTAACGCTTGGAAAATATGTGACAATAGTTTGGTTGTTTCCGTATATTGAGTATATTTAACACCGTCGACCCACTTAGAGAATGCACATGTGCAATTGAATGGAGATCGAAGCATGGAGACTGGTTAAATCCTAGCATATACTATGATTGCATTCAGGTGAATGGAAACAGTTGGATGAAAATAAAGACCATTTTACTTATGCAACATAAGTGTAATACTAGGCATGGTGTAGCTTGGTGTAGCAATTGACACATTGCATATGCCATGCAGAAAAGATGAAATGAATATTAACTTCATTAGCATTGACATGTCAGCATGGTAAAAAGCAAAGTTCAAAAGAATATTTACATTACAAAATTATCTGAGCATGAGAGCTACAAACATATTCCTGTCCTATGAAAAAAATTAAGAAAAGGAGTGGTCATCATAAACCACTCAATGAAAGATTATTACGAGGAAAAGAAACAAACCTGGACGATCACCTGATATAGATCTCGAGATTCTTGAATTGCTAGAAAGCCATGCGTTCTGGAAAGATATAATTTCTGCAGCATTCTCACATATGGAATAGGCTTTCAGAAGTTCACTGCACCAACAGCAAACAGATACAGAAGAGCCTTAGGAAATCGTCTTTATAATAGATCAGTATACTGCTAGGGAACCTAAAAAATTATGTCTAAGGACTCCTGCAAATTGCATATTTGATCAACTGAAGGTTGAGTCGTGCAACACTAGAATTCCAATAACATGGCTGCCTTTGTCCTTGGAAACTTCTAATATCGGATATATACTAGCAAGAACATTGGCTATTTTATTAGGGATTTTTTTCCATTTTTATCAATAAACATTAATCAAATGGTAGGCATGTTCTTCTCAGAAAAAATCAGTAGGAAACCTAAATAAGCTGAAGTGAGTCTTTCGATTGAGGTTCCTTATCAAGAGTTAAACAAATTTACCCATTCAGACTCAAGAATGAGTGGCCCCATTTGAACTTTTCTAGCAAAAGATTTGCTGTTTTCTCTTCTCCGCTGCAAAGTTTAGTAGAAATATTAGAGAATTGGAGAGAAGACTATTTGTTGGTAAGGCACCAAATCTAACTAACTGCATCAAACTGGTCAAACACAAAAAAACCAAAAAAACCATCCACAACTTGGGTCCTATATAAACACTTCATGCTAATCATTACAGAAATAGAAAACACTTCATACTAATCGTCACAAACATGACTTGGTCTCAACTGGACCACTAACAAGTCTGGGAAGTCGGAACTGAACTTCAAATATTAAATTATGCTACTCAATTGACTGCTACTAAATCATGTTACTTCCCAATGCCATTAGAAGCTTCACTTCGGCATATTATTATTTATATAGACATGGTTCCTCTGGAAAGGTCAGGAAGCTGTTCCATAGATATAAACAGTGTATTTACAATATCCAGTGCGGGGTTTGAATTCGCATAGTAATCCTTCACTCTCAGTACAAAAGCAACAAATGAAACGAAAATCAATCAATCAACAAATGCACAGTGACCTCAAACATGTTATTTTATATCTTCTTACTAAGAACGAACCAAATGGGACCAAAAACAACAAATGTATCGCTACACACATAATTCCTACATATTCAAATAAATGTCCAGCACTTTAACCCCATCTTTCTCCTTCAGTGGAATAATAGAATAAAAGAAGCAGATACAAAGGCACATTAAATAAACAATGAATCTAAAATATGTTCCCTGTTTGCCAAACACCAAACCCCAACAACTTTCCTGGTTAAATAAATGAAATTCTGTCTAGAAGAACATGGAATCCCACTAAGGTACTTCAAAATTAGAAGCAAAAAACGTTTTAAGGGTTGCATAGTGATGGTTACAGGTAAACAAACAAAGTGCATGTTCTCCGTTCATCCTCATGTAATGCAACATTCCATTTTAATATTTAACAATGTTTATTAAATTAATGTTACCAGCATTAATCTGGTACGAATAACAAATCATTCTGTGTATAAAATATAAAGTACTTCAACTTCTTTCTCCAGAAATGGACTAAAGGAACAGATACGAAAATACATTTTAAGTCAATAAATGCCAAGACCTAAATATGTTCCTTGTTGACCAAATACCAAAATCCCAATACAGCCCTGACTAAATCAATGAATTCTCTATCTAGAGGAATATGGAAGTCCACTAAGGTGCTTCAAAATAAATAACCTAAACATCGAGAAGAGCATTAACAGTTCAAGTGCCATAAGATCATTCGAAGATAAAGAACACAAACAGTTCAACTACTAAAACGAACAAAGGGAGAATTCAATATATATTACAACACATGACTAACAAACTCTCCATGCTATACTGCAATCACTATGGCACAAAATGCATGTTCAGGAATTATCAAGTCGTGTTCAAATTCTCACAATAAGAATTAAAGATGATTTTCATTTAAGGAATTAGAATATGGTACCAAATGATCAAGCCTGCTGATAGCGCCTCAACACAAGATAATTCGCATGGTTTGCCATAGTTTACTGGATTTGCTGCCACCAACCACGGCACTGCAGCAAAGAATTTAGCAGTAAGTTAGTAATTGCTATTTTGTGGATAAGGAATAAATACACAAAAATGACCATACAGCGAAATATTAACATCCAGAGTATGAATATAAATAAAAACGACAAATTTCATATAAAATAGTGAATTGCCTAGTTGAAATTTGTAAAGGAAGGCAAACAGGACATCTAAACACACAAAAACCAGCATAGAATTTATTTATATTGTGCTACCTTATGTGGACAAAATGACACAGGTAAACTATTAACATCGTTCTGGTGATGGTTTGCTAGGACCTGAAGGTCAGAGGTGGCCTGCAACATAAACTTCAGACTGAGTAGTCGATAGCGTTCCTCAGAAATCTAGTATAAGGTGATTACGAAACTTGCTTGATAGTCTGTCCTATAAGTCAATAACCGCTTCTTAAAAGTCATCAGCTCTATCTTATAAATCTTTTTTAATCGATTTCAACTTGGAATTCTTTATGTTCAGAAAAATGCTAAAAGAGGCTACAAAGATTTGCACATAAAATCAGGTCAACAAAGTTGCTCATGAGTTATTCCATACGTAGGCGAGGCGCGGGACAACGAAGTTTCACAAAAGGAACATCATTCAGGCGAGCCCAAGAGCAATCCACCACAGCTAATCCTTTCCTAGTGATTAATTCATGATCTTCCTTGGAGATACACTGTTTTCCAACTGGACTGAGCACCATTAAAGTCAAAATGATCAGCTCGACATACTTTGCAAAATTGAAGTCAGCATTGGCTTCTAAAAAAATCAATTACCAAATGGAGGGTTTAGAGAAGTACCTTAAGGCAACGCCACCAAAACCATTCCTGACACGCAGCTCCTGAAAGATAGAATATTTCCTTCCATCATATACGGATATTATTGAAAAAATATATAATTACTTTCTGTTTGTAATTAACTCGAATAAGAAAACCAGCAAGCCTTTGTGATGGTTACATATGTAGTTTCTGTATTCCATACAAAGAAAGATACAAAATTTCAAAATCACATTTACACAACAAATTCCATGTCGCCGACAAAACTAAGCCTTCTTAAACCCTTACTTTCATCAAGTTCATAAAAAACTAAAACAAGCCTGAAATAAAAGAAGCTAATAAAACACTACTTAAACGTAAAAGAAGGTATGTCAAGTGGTGAACTCGCAGGCTCAGTTTAAAATAATGGAAACTTCATAAAGTAAATTATCAAATACTTGTCATCCAAATATTTCCCAATTTTCACCATGAAGATTCAATAGAGTTTGGTTAATAATATAACTTGGGACTAATAATCATAAGTAAGAAGGTGCTTTATTTAATTAACCAACGTAAACTAGAATAGGAAGAATGACATTAACAGACAACTGGAGTGAATCTGTATATAATTTTTAACAGAAAATTCAGTGAATTGTCAAGATTAGTTTATTGTGCACAACCGCTTAGGAAGTGGATATTTCAGCAAGACACAGACCTTTAGCAGACCAAATCTAGAAAGCTTTCTTCCTGTGCATTTTTTCGCATCGCACTGTTCAAAATCCTATCATAAGCCAACAAAGCGGTAAGTTCAAATGCACAGCGTGGAACCAGTTTTTGAAGATGTGGAAAACTCACCCACATGGCAAGATGAATCTTAGATCCATGAGTATCCTCACTAGTTTCTTCTGTAAGTACAAAAAAACTGAATGATTTATGTTTCAAATTTATAAGTGTTAAAATCTTAAAGTATTACATTAGGAAGTTGAAACAACATTACAAGAAAGCAAACTTCAAAAAAAAACTCTGCATCATTTACTCTTAATACTCTTAATCCCATTAGTTCTCTTAATTTTAATCAGTTTTCACTAAAATGATTTGAAATTTGAACTATGTTTGTTCTAACTCAATCAAATGATCTTTCTCATATTATACCCAAACTTTGTAACTCCCCCTTTTTCTTAACTACATCCAACAGTATGTATTTATTTGGCTTTTTGGTTCGATGGTTTCCCTTTAGGTAGTATGCCACTTTTTTTCCTGTTCAGATTTAGTGTTTTCATGCTCATTTGCAGGCATTTCAGCATATTCACTTGAAGATGTCTTGGTTTGAATGTTGCGAGATTTAGTAACATCTTCAGAATTATTTGGTTTTCTCTGGATTCTCTCTTTTTACATGAACTACATTCCTTCATGTGGTATGAGTTGTCATGTGAAGTACTTCCGTAATCGCATTTAGTTCATAATAACATATTTTGTGTCTCACTATGTATCATTGTATTGGCATGCTATTCAGAAAAAACATATAAACATGCATGGTATCATGATGTTTATCTATTATTAATTTTAGCATTTTATTCTTGTTTAACACCAACTATCGTTGACCAATTGTTGTGGTTTTCTACTTATGGAAATTTCAGCTAAAAAATGTAAACTAGACTTTTTGACGTACTCTCTCATCTAGCACTCTATATTTATCTTCATTTGGTTTCAATTTAAAAATTCAGAACCAACACTTAAGCACGAAACCACACATAAATTCAGTCAAACTGCCTAGAACCGCCACACGCATTGACCAGTAGGGCGACCGCCCTGGATTTTGAGATTTGACCTAGTTTGTAAAAAACTTTTGAGTTTCCGATCCTCCTGGATTTTGGTCGTTTTGGATTTCGGACCCATGAAAAAAAATTCTTGCCAATAATTTGATATGTAGACGAACTTCTGACCTCGTTGGAATATACCTACAAATTGCAACCCCCTCACCTAAAATCCTGACACCCGTACCCACACAGACCTTCGACAAACCGATAATTTCATTTTCATTTTGACCTAAAACAAAAACAAAAGTCATTTCAAGTTTGAACCGATCGACAATTTAACATGAAATTCTATCTCAAACTGAAAACCGGTTAAGACGGTAAAGCAAGGGAAATTTCTGACCGGGAGTGGAGGGAAGAGAAGTGTTTTGATCTCCACCCCTGAAACAACAAACGGAAACAACATCAGCGTGAGAAGAAGAGGAGGAGAGAAAAGAGAGAGGAGTACAGAGGGAGGTCTCTTCTTCTGCTGGATTCGGATTTGTGGGGTTTGTTGGATCGGCGGTTCCGGTTGTCGTGACCCCTCATCGAAGAAGAAGATATCTTTTTGTGGGAAGTCTGAAAGGGTTTATGATTTAGGAAAAACAATGGCAAAAACAGACCTCGTTAAAAAGAAATTGTCAAACTAGACTCGTTGTCGACACGTAGCGACGGCGGGTTTGTTTTTTAGTGCATAGAAAACTCGACATTATCAGTGCCGAGTTCTCCTTTAAAGAACTCGGCATCACCAGTGTCAAGTTCTCTTTGGTTTTTATTGCCCAATATTTATCATATTCTACTCGACGTAAGTTGTCAGGAGAACAGTGTTGAGTTTTATTTGAACTGTTCTCCTGCCACTCATATCGTGCATGAGACGGTTGGGCAGACAGGAGAACAGTGTCTTAAATAGAACTCGACATCTAAGATGTCGAGTTTAATAGGCAGAACTCGGCGTTCCAAATGCCGAGTTCCGTCGGGCTATAAAAGCAGCCCCCCCCCCCCCCCCCCTTCGCCGAGTTCTCGCGTTTTTAAGGTTAGGGTTTCAAATTTTTTTATTTTCCACCGTTTTCTTGCATTTTTATGTATTAAGATGATATACATTGTTGTTTTAGGTATGATTGTAGTGTTTTTGTTGGTTTAGGAATCCATTTTGGTGCAAACTCGATTTCGATTTTGGGTTTTTTGGCCAAACTTTTTTATTTCTTGTTTTTTAGTTGATTATTTGTTGATTGTAGGTCTACGGTAATAATCTTAAAAATAATTGAATTTAAGTTTGGTTATTGTGATTGAAATTAGATTTTTTGCTGTTATTTTGCTTTAAATGTATGTTAGTTTGAATGAATGTAAACTTAAAAATGATTTATTTGAGTTTAAATGTATGTGAGTTTGAATGTATGTGGGAATTGAAGTTTGATTTTTTAGTCTTAAAAATAGAGTAATAATGTATGTGGGTTTTAATGGAAAAAAATGTTTTGAAGTTGAGAAATATGTTCGTTAAATATATTATGATTTGCATGTTGAGAAATACGTCGTTACTTAGATGTTTAGAATGTGATGATGTTATTTGTAGTATTGTTAGTTTGTTCTACCGTGCAGGTTTAAACTTACGAATTTGAAAAATATAGGGGAGGTACTGTCAAAATTTTAAAAAAAAATCTGACATGATTGGTAACGTTGTTTATTGTAGTTGATTTTATTGGAGAGATTGCTCGACGTTTACAGTCGTTTGCTACTACACTCGATTGAGGTAATTTCTAAAACATTTGAGTATTTTCAACTTTTTAAGTACTTAGTAATGAAGAACAATCATCTCACTTGAACACATTTTCAAATTTAATTAATATATGTTAAGTATGAATAAAGATGATGAATGATCTTTGTTGGTCATGTATAATGGGAAATTAGAATGTAACGGAGATGTGACAGAATATACAGGATCTGGCCGCAAATTGGTAGTTGTTCCGTTGAACATAAAATATGAGGATTTAATGGATGTTATAAGATCTGAACGTTGTTATCCACACAGTATGTTTGATGTCAAGTTGACGGCGAATTTGTCATTAAACAATGATTGGACATACACTTTATTAACCAATGATATGTCGGTTTATGGATTGATGTGTTTGTTTAAACGGATGTCTGTGATTGGATGTATGTGGAAGTTGAACCTAAAATGCCCGACTCTACGCTGACAACCAACACTCATTCGCCGGAGTATGGTACAGTAAGGTCGACCGGTTGGGACTGTAGAATAGATTTGAATATAAGTCTAAATCCTACAACTGGAGTTCCAGCATACCAGCAAATTTCATTTTTCCAATCACATAACTTCCAAAGATGCAACGAATGACCAGAAAATGCGTGTGACATTCCTTCCAGCAGTGCAACTCGTTATCCTGGTTTGTCGCAATTTGAACTCATGCATTACAGTCATGATGAGTTTGCTGGAAGGGTTGGACCATCCTCATATCCCTCCGTGGAAGGCTATTGCAGAGGAACATAAGCCGGTATACGAGTGGATTCATCATCAAGGTCATTTGGAAAGATGGACTTGTTGTCACGATGGGGGTCGACGTTTCGGATGTATGACAACAAACATGTCAGAAAGCTTCAACAATGTCTTACGATGGGCACGTGGTATGCCAATTACAACCATGATTTTGATGACCTTTCTCCGTTTGAACAAATTATTTGTTAAAAGAAGGGGCGTCACCGAGTCGTGGAATGAAACATATGTACCGACAGTCCAACCGTGGTGACGGCAAACAGCAATCTGGCCAGAACACATACAGTAACTCGGTACCACCAACTGATGTATCAGGTTGAAGCCCAATGACCAGAAAAAATACCTTGTGAAATTTGAAGAATGAGTTATTACTTGCACTTGTGGATACATAATTGCAATGCACGTTCCATGTTCACATGTACTAGCAGTTTGCAATGGCAGACATGCAAATGTCAACACTTCACATTTGGTGTCCCCGTATTATGAGGTTCAAATGTACAGGGAGGCCTACAAACCGATATTTATCCCAATTCCTGATGTGAGGTATTGGCCAGATCGAGGCAACATCACAATGAAGTCTCCCCAAACCAAAAGACCTCCTGGTCGGCCTAAATCAACGCGAATCTGAAACGAGATGGACGAACACTCTGAAAGAAGGGTAAGGTGTGGGAGACGCGGCGGTATAGGGCATAACCGAAAGCGATGCAAGGAACCTATTGAAGGATTTCATGTTTAATTGTACATATTTATTTTCGAATTTTTTATGCACAATAAGGATCAATTTACAATTTTCTATGATTTATTTCATGCATGCATCAATTTGTTTCAATAACTAGTTTCAAAGCTTTATTAAAACAAATATGGGCTCCGAAATTTATACCTAGAAGTTCTCTAAAACTTCTTGAAGATTCGGAGACGTTGGGGATGCTCCTCGCTGCGCCGGATGCCTCCGAGTATTCACCAAACTCTAAACAAGATCGGAGAGAGGGAAGCTAGTCTCTCAATCTCCGATAGGGTTTAGAATCCAATTACTAATCCCTCTTTAATTCCTTTGAGAAGATGATCTCTTAAGAACTAAAACTAAACTTACGAATTAAGGGATTTTCGTGGAGATTTATGGAGAGAGAATTTTTGCATAAGTAATAATGAATTAAATTTTGGAGGCAATGAGATAAACTTGTATTTATAAGCTCTCTCCAAATTATCTATTCATGTGCAACCCCTTGCCCATGATTTCATGCAAAATTCCATCTAACCATCCATTATTTAATAATAAATAATATTAGCCACGAATTAAATCAATTATGGACCAATTCCATGCATGATCTAATTAATACTTAAATTAATTCTGCTGAAAACCGTCTGGACCGGTCGACCGTTTGGAGGTTCGGTCGACCGCTCGAACCATGTTTCGGTCGGCCGTTCAATAACTCGGTCGACCGTTCGTAACAGGAATTATTCCATCTCGATGTTCGGTCGACCGACCGATTACTTTCGGTCGACCGTTCGAACAGATGAAAATTCCCTGTTATCGGTCGAGACATGTCCGGTCGACCGTGCCCGATCGGTCGACCGTTTACTGCTAACCGGTCGACCGTTGGAGCACTGTTTTGCAGACTTGTCAAATTTCGGTTTAACCCCTACAAAATTTGACATTTCGGGATTAGTAGTAAATTCACAACTTATGTAACATATTATCCTATGCAATGATCAATCATTACACCCCATAATATTTACATCACATATGAATTTTATTTAGATTCTAATTATGTTATTAATCACAACAAAATTTTGATTTTGCTTGTTCACCCCATGTGTCATATTTTCTACATGAAACCTGACACATCTTATGAACTCAAAATCCCCATTTCTTGTTTCCCAGTTTTGCGGTGTGACCTATGGGAGGATCTAAACTAAGTTGGCAGTGATATTAAGAGCTTAATATCACAAGCTATAAGCGGTATCTAGCTACACATTATAGCTCCCAATTAGTTAGATGTCTTAATTCCACTCGAACCAAAACCCGATCCATTTAGTGATGGAGTGCACCACTTGTGTCCGTCCCTTGCCTCATGATATTAAGAATACACACAAAGTAGTATTGTGTCATCTTTGTATTAGTATTCATTTCTTGATCTCTTTAAGCTAGCTATAAATATGTGACTTAACTCAAATCACATTGTGCACATTATAACTTTGCTTTATCAAGGGACCCACTAATATCATCACTCAATTAAGAGGGCCAATGATAGTCTTTTGACTAACTATCTTCTCCAACAAAAGTTGTACTTAACCAACCAATGCATTTACACTACACTTATCGATAGTTCAAGACACTGATCTAATTAAGTATTCCTTAAGTGATCAGATATAAGTCTCATATCAAATGATCAAAGACACAGTAAAATATTAATGACAAAGAAACACATTTCTATAATATTTTACTTATTAGGTCTATTCAGTATACAAAAGTAATATTTTCCTCTTTTGCATACCCGTGTTGTCACTCACTTGTAGAGCTACAATGATCTATGACCAAACACGACAATCTTAACCCGGTAATTAACGTCCCATGTTAATTACCATGATTGCGAATATCTTTTGTTTTATGTAAACCAATATCTTTTAGAGCTCTACGGTTAAGAACCAAGAGCATCTTCCTTAACACTTCTAAAAGACGAATAACATAAACATGGAACAAAATGATTTCTCATTCAATTCATAATAATTGACATTTAAAAGTAAAATTTTTAGAACACATTCCCTTCACCTATATAGCGAAATAGTTTGAATATTTTGTATGTAACTATTTAGTGAGACTTGAATGAATGTAAGAGTTGATTAATTGTAAGACTTGCTCAGAGATTTGGTCGTCGCATCGGAGCACAGTTGGGGTAGTGCGGCTCTGGCCCACTTATATCACATGTTAGACGAAGCTTCACTGATTCCGACCAAACATCTGTGTGGTTTTCTTACGTTCTTACAGTTGTGGTGTTGGGAACATCTACACATTGGGAGACCTTTGAAGAGCAGACCATTAGTATACCCGGAGGACGAGAGGGTATCATTAGGTGCCCGTTGGAGACAACCAAGAACATTCAAGGGTAGTGCGAAGACGACGACACTTGATTTTTATCGGAATGAGCTGGACGTGTAGGAATTCGATCAAGTGATCTGGGACCCTTATGCACATTTGGATCTTAGTAAGCTACCACCACTATGTACGGAAGGTTCAGATATCTGGACGAGCCGTACTTGGCTTATAAATTTTGGTGAGGTGGTTATGCATTGTCCAAATCGAGTGATGAGACAGTTCGATCTACAACAGCACATTCCAGAGCCGATTGAGAGACATGTAGTGAAATCGGCTCAGGGGAGGTCGGATGTTAATTAGTTGGCAGAAAATCACCAATTCATTCAGCATTGGTCGCACAGAAGAGATCATCTACATTTTGAGCGACCACTCCTAGGTGTCACTCCTGAAGAGAGCACACGACTGTATATGGAATGGTACTGGAGCATCACCGTACGTTGGATTGTTCATCACACATTGTCTCCCGACTCATACCTTATACAGACCTCGAGCGGGTAGAGAGCGAGAGATGGTAAGATTTAAACATTTATTTAAACAATTACCACGTTTTAAAATTGTGTTTAGTGTTTGATGAACTATTTAATTATCTGTAGGTACACGGAGTTTATGAGTTCCACGAAGAACTCCATCAAATTCACGAGGCGATCAGAGATCACAAGGCAGACTCTTCGATGGTTGGAAAATTGAAGGAAAAAATGAAGGTTTGACTCATGTGTTTTGGTGCTGAAGAACGCACATTACATTTGAGTCAGGATCGCGTCGTTGAAGAAGAAGATTCACACACTCAAGAAGACGATGGTGGTCTGACTCAGGATACAGAGAATACAACACGATGAAGGGGACGCGACAGGGGGAGAGGGCGTGCTCAAGCACGTCCTAAAAGGAAGAAGAGATTGAGAGGTCACTTAGGATAGGTATTTAGTTGTGTTAAACTTATTTGGTTGTTATTACACTACTTTTGGTTTTATGTTAAAATGTTAAACTTGTTATTATGGTTGTTTGTTGTTTAAAACGTTTGTTGTTTTGGTTTTATCGTTGTTGTTTGTGTTTTGTAGTTGAATTGTGTTTCGGTAATTGGAATGATTGTCTTTGTTGTCAAACAGAAAATGAAATTGTCGAGTTCTTAAATTAATGAACTTTTCAAGAGAATGTGAACTCGACATCACAAGTGCCGAGTTCTATTTGAATCACTATTCTCCTGGTCGTCCAACCGTCTCATGCACGAATGGAGTACCAAGAGAACAGTTCAAATAGAACTCGACATCTTCAGTGTCGAGTTCTCTTTGAATCACTGTTCTCCTGGCAACTAACGTCGAGTGGAATATGACAGTGTTAGGCAATAAAAAACCAAATAGAATTCAGCACTGGTGATGCCGAGTTTTTCAAAAGGAGAACTCGACACTGGTGATGTCGAGTTCTATATGCACTAAAAAACAAACCTGCCGCCGTCACGTGTCGCCACGTGGTGGCAACGAGTCTAGTTTGACAAATATTTTTTATTGTCTATTTTGGCAAAAAATATTAAAAAAAGTTTATTTTGAAAAAAAATCCTATGATTTATGTATTGGGGTTTGCATTGCATCTCAGCCGTTGGATCAGACACCAACAGGTGAGATCTGTTTTTTGTCATTATTTTTATGTTTTTCATTCATGACGTAGATTTCTGACGCAAAATGTTAACACCGTTTAGACATAGCTTGGCACTGGCACCCTATACGAAAGGTTAACAAACACGATTTAGACATAACTCGACGCAAAAAAAAAAATTGTGTTTGAATTTTTTTTATTACGATGATGATTTTTGAAGATTAAAACATAAAATAAGCAATACATGATTTGACACTAACATGTGTTGTTACGTACAGAGTAGAATTTTTGTTAGTGTTTAACACGATAACACAAAATTATAACAAAGTACATAAATGTCTGACATGTTAATCCACAAATATAACAGATTAATTTCATTTTTTTCATGCAGAAAATTTATTGTCGGCTTAACTAAAGTTTGTTTAGATGGCTTGAAATAATGGATTTCTTTTTGAAAGAAAGAAAAAAATAGTATTTTTTTCACGAGTGTTCGGATCACCGCATAAATCACGAGATACACAAAATGTCATATAAGCGCAAACCTCAAATTATTATCTGACGAACATCCTTCCTGCAGTATCGAAAGTACTTAGTCTTTTGATTTGTATTCAACTAATAAGAGATGGAACGAAAATTTCCTATCAAATTAGTACAGATTTACAAATTATTGTTCCAAGAAAAATAACTATGACTTTACAACTTATTCCTGTATAAATCACATGTAAAATCGTCATATTTTACAATTGACGCCCCCAAAACATCCCACTCATTGGCCTTCTAGCAGGCATTTGAGGCTGTGAAGACCTTCTGCGGAAATGCTCCTTCGCACTTTCGGTCTAACGACCGGTACCGAAATTGGTGGATCCGACCGAAAACACACCAAAACAACGCTCACATTGTCAATGCTGCCTCTTTTTTTGGCTTCCTCGACCAATTCTTTACAACACAATTCTGCATCATTGTACTCTTGGAGCCTCCTGCGGACGAAATCCACCGCATTTTGGCTTGTAAACACGTCCCACACACCATCGCTGCCGATGACTAAGAACTCGTCTTCGTGTGTAAGAGTTAACAATTTTACTTCAGGCTCGGCACTTAAAGGCCCTCTGAGTTGGCCTTGTTTCTTCATCCCTTCAAGGTGCCAGTCTCCGAGAGCTCGGGTGACTCCTAGCTGCCCATTTAAGTAGTCATCGTCTATATATCCTCCAAGAGACTCGATGCGTTTTCTCTCCTTGATTGAGCAAGGTCTGTGATCTTTCGACATTTCCATGGCAATGCCGAGTCGAGAAAGGACAGCTCTGCAATCCCCAGCATTTGCCACTAGTAGAGACCTACACAACAACAATATAGTAGCTAGGATTTATCTTTTAAGAAATAACAGTTGAGGGTTAGTCAATAAGTCAGTCAAATATACATTCTTACATTCAATGTAAATGCCATCTATAAATATCAAAAAATTAATGCAATTAGATTTCAATATTTCAAGAACTAGACCCACTAGATACAGGTAGAATCACAATTAGCAATGCACTTTACCCTACTAAGGCCCATTAGAATTGACATAATAACTAGATTTTCATAACATGATATATCCTGATGATGATTTTCAACTTGTCTCTGTACGATACTAAACAAATTATCCAATAAGTAGAGGTATCTTGACCTCTTCGAGCTTTTTGACTTTTCCAGATGGACTATGGTCCTTGGGAGTGTTCAAACTAGATATTAAGGGAAGAAATGCCTCTCTTGTCCACTCTTTTCGTTAGTACAACAAGAAAACGAATCGAGTAGTTAGTGATGTAATGTTTCACAACAAAACAGCTTGGCCTCGCTGCTACTGAACGACCGCAGAGTTGCATATTTCAACAATTCTATTGACTTAAATCACATGGATTTGGGAAATACCAAAGAGGTTATTTTTCAGAACTTATACTTCAAATAGTGTTTTCAGTATGAGCTTGATATTGTGATATAAAAATGCAATGCCATTTAAGTTGAATTAAAGTTGATCAGCTAAGCTGCATTTTGCAAAAACCAACTTCAAATTAACTCTAAGCGTGTTCAAAGAGGGGGTAGGAGTCTACAACCAACCTTCCAAATATCATGGCAGTGAGAGCCGTGGTCCCAGAAGAGAGGGAACACTGAAGTGAACATTTTTGGGCAAATTGTGCATCAGTAGCCATGAAAGATCTTGTTATCACCTTTTCCATTTCAAGAGGGAAGTCGACGTCCTCGACAATAATTCGAGGTAGATTGTCACGCACAAATTGTGCAGCAGCTTTCCCACCATGCCCGTCAAATACCTGAATCCATAATATAACTTGTTTCTGTAAGTTCGTTGTAACAAATTCATTCTTATCTTCCTTAAGAATCAGTATAGAAACATGCTCGCATAGTTTTTCGACATCAATCGCTTTGTGCAATTTTACTCTTTAATAGAGTTATAATATGTGTACATGGTTGAAAGTGAAGAGTTCTTGGATCAATATACTTGTAAAGAAATTTCGTCTACATCTAGTTTAAGTGAATAACTACAATAAAGATAGGTTTTAAGGGTTACGCAATATAAGTTAAACAGTAAAGGTATCATTTCACCTGTTGTAAACAAAATTTGAGCTTATCACTTATGGCTCACTTGGAAAAAGATAATCAAATTGGTCACAAATAATATGTAATCTGTGATCATAATAATTATCTCTTTTTGACTCATAATTGTTATCTCTGCTTGACATGTATCTAGTAGTCAACTGCATGAGTTGAGAGAGACGCACATTTAATAGTTACATTTTTATTAATACAATTCACTCAATTCAAAGGTCAGATTATTATGATATATTCAATAGTATAACTGTAACAGGTCAGTTGAATTTGCTAAAATACATTTATCAGTTGGCCTTTATAAAGGATTTCAGTTAGTTTTTCAGACATCTGGAAAAAAATTCTAACCTGAAAGGTGATACAGTACAGATGAGAAAAGATATAAACCAAATGGTGATATTGATAGGTGGACTTACTCCATAGAATGAAACCCCGTCATCGTTAAACGTCTGGTTGCCGAAATTGTTTGCTAGATTGGCAATGCAGATATGAGTATCTTCCATATGATTGCGGCTGCCGATATCAGACCATTCTCCTGACCGGAGCACCGGCATGTAGTTTCTCTGTTTCTGTTTGGTGCCTACAGTCACTGAGTTTTCGCATATGCTCTCCAACTGCCAATCAACAGACAAATAAGGATCAGAGATTTCAGAAAAGAGTATATGATCTGACCCATTCAACTATCGATCGACAGTCGAATTGGGTACACTTTAAATAGTAGACATGGTCTTTACAAATAAGGAGCATGCTTTGAGAACACACAGATTGCTGACAGATATATCATCGTAAACTAGAGAAGCAATACTCGACTTCTAACAAAATTACATCAGTACCAAGTCTCAACCACCATGACATAAAAATTCAACCCAAAATTCCTCAACCTACACAAGGCAATCTCTACAAAGAAACTATATTTTTTTCACGATTTATCCTGAGAAAGATTGGACACAACTTAAACTAAGAAAACAAAGACCAAAACACATTTAAAAGAAAGGCAACCACCCAACCAAAGTCCAATCCAACTCCTAAACTTACAGAGAAAAACCTTCACAATGCAGAACCAAAGCCCAAAAGGGTCTTCCACTGTTTCAACTATGATCTCAAATTGGGAAAGCAAAGCACCACAACCATTCCCTTGATTTGGAATTTCACCTAGTTAGTAAAGACCAATCAGATTTCAACCCTTGTGAATTTTTGACTTCTTTAGATTTTGACCCACTGGAGTCCCTCTAATACCAATAAGAAGATAGGTGGATATGATTTTACTGAATTAGTATATCATGAGAGTATCTATTTACCTGTGTAATCACACTCGAAATCAAACCAATTTCATTTTTTCATCGTCTTTACCAATTCTGACCCCTAACCAGAAATCCTGAAATCGCCCCAACAACAACCCCATTACCAAAAAAAACAACAACCTAATTAGTGTCACACGAGAGTATCTATTTACCAATACCAATACCTATAATAAGATAGGTAGATATGATTTTACCAAATTAGTATCGCACGAGAGTATCCTTTTTTACTACGTACTCACACTCCAAATCAAGCCAAACCTACAAATTTCATTTGTTATCGTCTTTACAAATTCTGACCTCTGACCAAAATCCAAACAACAAAATCCACATTCCACAACCAAAGAGAAAAATGGTCAATTCAAATCCTCACCTGAGAAGCACTGGAGCACTCAGAACATGTCCCAACAGCAGCCTTCCCCATCTCCTCCTCACTCACACACATGCCTAAAACTCCAAACTCCTCCAGCAAACTTCTGAGAATCCCAGGGGTGGTTGGGAGTAAAAGGGGAGCAACCAAAGGACAAAAGCAGAAGATTCCAGGAATATGTGTGGAGAGCACTAGAAGGAATTTGAGTGATTAGGTGGGAGATGGAGATTTTTGTTGTGGAGGTGAAAATAGTGGTTGTGGAGGGATTTGCATAGATTTTTATGGGGAAACACAGAATGTAGATTTTTATTTTTTTTAAGATCAAAGACAGGAATGTGGGTTGGTTGGTTGGAGTGGAGTGTGGAAAGGTTAGATTCCAATGTTACGTGGATTCGATAATCTTGGTTGGATTTTGCTTTTTGTGGAAAAAGGATGTAAAAGCTTTGGTTGGATTTTTGTTCGAAAAGGGTAATATTTAATAGGAAAATTATCTCATGGCATTAGCTTCTAGAAACTCCGAATGAAACACATGTGGTTAATTTTCTTAAATACCTTGCGAATATGTCATAATATTATGTCCTGTAAAATGAAAATTATCTCATGGCGTTAGCTTCTAGAAACTCGGAATGAAACACATGTGGGCTATTTCTTAAATACCTTGCGAATATGTTAATATTGGTAATGTCTTATGTGTACAGTAGAAGTGATAATGAGCTCAAAATTGGACTCCAAACATAAATTAGTAGTGCACTTAGTCATTTTTGTAAAATATCCACTCAAATAATATCCACTCAAATTAATAGTGCACTTAATGAGAGGTAACTATTCCATAAATATAAATCATCTCTCTCATCTCATTTCAAATTTCAAAACCAAATTCCTTCACTCATTCCCTCCTCCTCCCCTCCCCCCTCCATCATCCTCCATTCCCACTTTCGTCCTCGTCCAACGTCCTCTCACGTTCCTCCTCTTTCGACCTTCTCCTCATTTGGCTTCCTCTTTCAGTATTTTCACTTCTCCAGCTTCGTCCTCCTTCGACCTCGTTCTCCATCCTTCTCCTCCTCCAGCTTCGTCCTCCGTCAGCATTCTCCTCCTCCGGTTTCGTCCTCTGGCATTGTCCTCCTCTGATTTCCTCCCACTCTTCTCTTCTTCAGCGTTCTCTTTTGTTCTTAAATGGAGTGAGACATGTCCGGGATAAAATTGTATTGGTTTTTTGTTGAATAGTGTTTGAACATTTTAAAATTTAGACCGCAAGTGCACAACCGTCGGTGAATACAGGGCAAGTACGGGTCGTCCGCAGGGAGGTGAGCAGCCTCTGGTATGACCGAAATCAGATGGCGAATAAAGGGAGAAAAGATGTGATTACGCTAAAGCTAAACTACACTAAATGAATAAGTACGAAATACGAAAGAAAGCACGAAAGATTGGAAATCAGAAAGAGAAACACCTAAAGGGTGGAGTGTGTGCACATATGGAATGAAATAAGTGATGAAAGATTCATGTAAGCATGTATGTGTGTGTGTTGTGTGTGTCTTCATGCATAGGAAGTGTCTAAAGATGTGGCAAAACCTATCAATCTATTCACACAACGTATCGACAATTACTACTTGATTGACATAAGATTAGGCTCAGCATGAGAAGTGTCTAAAGATATGGCAAGACTCATTAAAAACCATAAACTCATTTGAAGAACAAAGGTAAGCATGGGAGGTGTCTAAATGTTATGGCAAAACCCATCAAAACAAAGTTTCTTCAATCAATCAAGCAAGCAAACACAAATACAAACACATAACTAACATGTAGCATATTCAACAGGAAATTTCAGTCAATAAACATGAGAAAAACTAAGCATGGGAAGTGTCTAAATCTTATGACAAAACCCATCAAAATTCCCTAACACGTAGATGATTAAAATACCCCTAATGAAGATACAAAACATGCAAGTCTACACAATCAAAAATTAATCAAACATCCAAAGTTCACAATATATATGAACATCATCTCCACCACCCCCCCCCCCCCCCCAAAGGGGATGAATCTACTCACTACACATTATTCTAGCAATTAAACTAAAGAAGAAAGGAGACATTCTAACTAATTTAGCCTAATATCAAAGAAATAAGACCAAGCTAAGCATGCACAAAAAAGAAACAACATGAGAACAAAACAATGAAAAATTATTTTATTAAGTGACTCACATTACTAGTAGCATTCTTCTTCACCTTGAGTTTTTGCTCCAAGACTTACTCCAAGTAGAGAGAATGTCATCAAGCAATGGGTGAATACAAAAGGAGCAGGATGAGTTCTATTTATAACCATAAAAAAAGGTAATCGAGGACAATCCCCTGATGTGGGACTAATAAAACCTTCCCAGAATACACATAACACATGTCCTGGAGAAACCGGGTCGGATTCGGAGACAAACGAAACGCTAATTGGCGGTCACTTTTTCCCAGATCCGACCCATTTTCGGAAATGTTCTTTATTTATTCAATTCTTCACATGGGGTGCACTCAGATCGGTTATAGGAGTGTCGACCCGAATCTAATTGTCAAAATACTCATCATGATGGTGTGGAGTTTCTTCATTTGCTCATTGGTCCTTTGGGGTTACATTCGGGTCATTCTTCATTGCATCTTAGTCCCCAAGTCTCACAACTCAGTCTTTTTTCTTGCTTTTAGGTCTTTTTATGCCTCTTCTCCTCAATCTTGTTTATTCCTGAAACTCAAACATAAAACTCGTTACATAGCATTGTTTAGGTTCAAGATAATGGATATAAGTCACAAATGAATGAATGAAATATAGTAAGTAAGGAAGAAGAAATTATGCAAATCACAATGGACACGGGGATTTTTATAGAGGTTCGGCCTCCCGCCTACTTCCTCTCTTGCAAGCTCTGCTCGACACTTCGAGCTTCACTCACGACTTCATTATCCGCTCCCTGTTCCGGGCTGGGAGACAACGTCTTTACAATCTTCTTCTTTTTCAAGCAAGCGAACAACCCTCGCCTAACTTGGAATCCTCTTCTTATAATCCGAGAAGGATGTTTCGGGCTTTCACCGGAGCCTTTACTTTTTTAACAAATGAACTTGAGTGGAACAACACTCTCTGGCTTGAGCACACTTTGAGTAGGATTTGGATATGATCAAATGTGTGGAATTTAGGCTTAGAGTGTAATGTTGGAGCTTTTGGGATTGGGAGACTTGTCTTTAATGTATTGGACAATTGTGTGTAGGAGAGTTGTCCAAACAAAGTGTTCAATCCTCTATTTATAAGCTCCTACGGTGTTATAGCCGTTGTGACAAAAGTGGTAGAAGAATGTGTGAGAAACACAAAACAGAAAAGCACAAGTCACAGTTCTGGTTAAGTTCGACCGACCGACAGGGTAAAACGGTCGACCGGATTTTTTTTCCAGAAAAGGGTCCAGACAGTTCTAGAAACAAACGGTCGACCGTACAAGGGGCGGTCGAACGAACATGGCTATAACTTAAGTGAACGGTTGAACCAAAGGTGAAACGGTCGACCAGTCGAGCAGTTAAAATCAATATTGATTAAAAAAATAATCTGTCGACCAAACTGGCACAAGCAGTTAAGGTTTGGTTTAGTGATTTCCGGTCTAAGTTTGGGTGACCTATTGAAGTCCAAATGATCTGAGATTTTGTGTGTGACTTCTATAAGGAACCATGTGTATGTGTGAGTAGTTAGTTAACTCTAGTATGCTCAAGTACACAAAGTTCCTAAGACTCAAAAGAAATGCAAAATTACATGTCTTCAATAGCTTGATTACATGTCTTGACTTGAGTTCCTTTCTTCATTGAGTCTTGATCACATGTAGATGTTAGCACAAAACAATATATTTGTTATGCAATATGTGTGCTACTTTACATTGATTCTTATTAAGATTGGGTTAATTAAATCATCAAAACATAGATTAAGGTCTAAAAGCCAACAAGACAATCCAAACATGTTTGACATGTCCAACAAGCACAAGCACAAGTGTAAGACAATATATCTGCATAGGAAGGGACAATAGTGTGTGGAAATAGAAATGGTGATATAAGTTAACTGGTAACTTATATGTCTAGAATAGTAATAATACAAGTTTTTGTAGGCGTAGACATATTACCAACCTATATCTGAACAACTGGATATCCAGATATTTGATTACGATATATCTTGTTTAAACATTTGCTGACATGTCGAGCAAACACAAGCATGTGAAAATCTAAACGACAGACATCAATCTGTCACCAATAATCAGTTCCATAAACTTGTTAATTTATATCTAGACGATTAAATATAGACACCCTATATGTTGGCTTTTTTGCCTTAATTCAAGTTTTGATGATTTAATCAACCTAATCTTAATCACAATCAATTATAGTGTAGCACACATCATGCATAGAAGATATATTGTATTGTGCTAACATCTACAGATGATCAAGACTCAAGGAAGACTGGAATTGAAGTCAGGACATGTAATTTGCCTTTATTTTAAGTCTTAGGAACTTATGTAAACTTGAGCATACAAGAGTTAAAACTCACTCACATACACACTAGGTTCCTTGTAGAAGTCACACAAAATTACACGTCAATTGGACTCCAATAAATCACCCAAACCTTAATCGGAAATACACTTAAACCAATACCTAAACTTCCTGTGTCAATTGGTCGACCGACTTTAGCCCTCTGTTCGCTTGATTATAACAGACATTCCAAATGTAGTTTTCCTATTTCCACCGGTCGGTCGCTCTTGACCTTTCGATTGACCGTTCTCGCATTTTCGGATGACCGTTAACTTTGTCGTATTATACAACAGTCGTATTCGTATAAATCTACCCAACCCACAAAATACAATTGGCCACCGGTCGAACGTTGATCCAGAAATGGTCAACTTGATGAATACTTTTCTAAAGCCCAAAGTACCATTCTTTTTGGTCGAACGACCTGATATTTTTGGTCGAACGAAACCATTCTTTTTGTTCGATTGATATACCTTTATCCTAGCCAAAAACCCTAGATCAGTCGACCAAACTCTGACCTGGTTCGACTGACGACTAAAGTTAAAGCCTAAGTGGTTCGACTGTTCACAAGTTTGTTCGAACGTTTCTTTATCCTTAAAGAAACAGTCGACCGCTAGTCCCGTTTTGGTCGACCGTTGAGGAACAGAATTGCAGATCTACGATTTTTATTTTGTATATCTTACACACAAATCAATCAATCAATCAATGAGTATAGGTGTGCAACTCAAGAAGTCTCAATGTTTTGAATCATGTAAAGACTTAGAGTACATGAAGGATATTCCTTATGCTTCAGCAATATGATCAATCATGTACGCGATGACTTGCACAAGACCCGATGTCTCGTATGCTTTAAACTTGACAAGTCGTCACCAATCCAACGTGGGTCGTAATCATTGAACTGCGGTCAAGAATATTCTAAGGTACCTTAACCGGACCAAAGATAAGTTTCTTATTTATAGAGGACAAATGGAGCTAATAGTCGAGGGCTATTCAGATGCAAGTTTCACGAGTGATCCCGACGATATGAGGACTCAATCAGGATATGTCTTCCTTCTGAATGATGGAGCTGTGAGTTGGCATAGCTGGAAGCAAACCACTACTGTCGACAATCACCGCCTCAGAAGTTATGGTTGTTGCTGAAGTGAGCAATGAAGGAGTGTGGATTACGAAGTTCCTTGAAGAGCTTGGGGTAGTTCCCTCGAGCGAGGGACCAATAGAGCTTTGTTGAGATAATAGTTCATCTATCTCGCAAATCAAGGATCCTAAATTCTATCACAAGGTGAAATACATGGATCACAAGTATTTTGTCACATGTGACTTCATCGATGAAGGCAAAATAGATTTATTATGGGTGGACACGAAAAACAACACAGTTGATCCATTCACCAAACCCTTATCCCAAGCCAAAGGCAAAATGCATTTCAAGTCCATGGGTCCGAGGAACCATGTGAAGTGAGTTGATGAGTGATTTGAGATGATTATCCTAGTTATTATCGTTTTATATATTGAGAATGTATGTGAAAGAAAACTTTGATAACAAGTGGGAGATTGAAGGGAATGTGTTCTAAAAGTTTACTTTTATATGTCAATTATTAAGAATTGAATGTGCAAACATTTTGTTCGTTGATTAATATACGTCTTTTAGAAGTGTTAAGGAAGAGATTTTTGGTCCTTAACCGTAGAGCTCTAAAAGATAGTGGTTTACATAAATCATAAGTTATTTATAATCATGGTAATTGACATGGAACATTAATTACCGAGATAAGATTGTCGTGTTGGGTAAAGAGTATTGTAGCTCTACAAATATTTAACGACACGAGTATATAAAAGAGGAAAACAGTTACTTTTATATATTGAATAGACCTAGCAAATGAAACATTTTGGAATTGTGTTATGTGTCATTAGTGTTTCCTTGTGTCTTGAATCCTAAGATACGAGACTTAAGTCTTTTCACATGAGAAATGTTTAATTTGATTATTGCCAAAAGCTATCGATAAGCATAGTGATAAAGGCAATAGTTAGTTGAATACGACTTGTGCTGGAAAAGATAGTTCGTCAAAAGATTATAATTGCCCCCACTTAACTTGAGTGATGATATTACTGGGCCCCTTGATAAAGTGAAATTATAATGTGCACAATGTGACTTGTGTTAAGTTACATATTTATAATTAGCTTAAAAGATCAAGAAATAAATATATAATACAAAGGTGACACGATTCTACTTTATATAATATTCTTAATATCATGAGACAAGGAATAGACACAAGTGTTGTTATTACGTCACTAAATGGATTGTGCTTAGTTCGAGTGAACAAGACGTCTTTGTTAATTGGGTAGCTATAATGTGTAGCTAGATACCGCTTATAGTTTGTGATATTAAGTGTTTAATATCACTGCCAATGTAGTTTAGGTCCTCCTATAGGTCACACTACAAAACTGGGAGACAAGAAGCTTGATTTTGTGTTCATAATGATGTATCAGGTTTCATGTGAAAGAGGATACATGTGGTGAATCAATAAAATCAATATGTCGTGAAAATGTCATGACTAGAATCATAAATAAATTCATATGAGATGTATGTATTATGGGGTGTAATGTTTTAATATTACATATGATAATATATTACATGATATGTGAATTTGCTAAAAACCCTAAAGATCGAATTTTGTTAAATATAAATACAAAATTTGATAAAAGCAAAAATTAGACGAAACAGTCGAACGTTTTCGGAGACCAGTCGACCGGAAATTCACAATTGTTGTTACGTATGTGAACGGTCGACAAGACGGATGTGTTTGGTCAACCAAAACCTTCTAGGAGCTTCTGCAAATTCTTCTTGGTAGCAATCGGTCGACCGACTTGTAGCTTAGTCCGACCGAAAATTTCCAGTAGCTGATTCTGGTGTTGAATCAGTCGATTGTTTATGTTCTGTTCGACTGGAACATCACAGTAGCTTTGGTAGCATTTGATGGGTCGGCCGCCCGGTTTCATGGTCCAACCGAAACCGCGATTAATTGTCAATCGATTGACCGATTGTTTAATTATGGTCGACCAGTGGACATGATTTTGCTAGAATTATTAAGAGATTATTGTTGATCATGGCTTGGATTTATTCCAATTATGGTCAAACATTTTTACGGATGATTATGTGTCAATTTGTGATTGGTTTAAGGGAGAGAAAAGCAGGAGATCATGGTTAGTGGGTAACCCATAATGTGGGTGTTGGGAGAGTATAAATAGGTCTCATCTCCCTACTTGTTTTACGTGAATGTAAAATTCTCTCTCTCCCTAACCTCTCCACTAATCCATCCGAATTTCTATTAATTATTACGAGTTTTTGGAGATTAAATTCTTAGGGAGCTTTAAAGGGGTTATTAGCTAGATTCTAAGCTTGAATTAGAGATTGAATTGGCTAGCTCATTTCTCTCTAATCTTGTTTAGAGTTTGGTGAACACTTGGAGGCGAATCAACGGACGAATCGACGAGCAACGTAACTCCGGATCTTAATAAAGATTTTAGAGAACCTTTGGATATAATCCTTTTTTTAATATATATGTAAATCACTATGTATTAAAATAGTATATAGAATAATGTACATAAATCATCGAAAATATGATAATCGATCCTGCATGCATGTAGAAAATTTGAAAATATATACATACATAGGGACACAAAATCCTTCATTTGATCCACTCATGTTTTTGTCAAAAGAAGTAGAGGTTTCGGTGAAAGCCCAATACATCTCTCTCGGATTGTGAGAGGAAGAAACCAAGTTCGCGAGGTTGTTCGCGGAGCTTGCTTTGTAAAGGCATTCTCTCCCAGCCCAAAATGGGGAGTGGATAGTGAAGCCATGAGCGGAGCTCGTGGAGTCGAGCGGAGCTTAGAAGAGAGGAAGTAGGCGGGAGGCAGAACCTCTATAAAACACTTGTGTCCTTTGTTGTTTGCATCATTTCTTCATTGCTTGTCTCTACTTGTTTTAAATTGTTTCTGTCGTATCTATTGATATCTTAAGTAGATATTTAAGTTTGACATTGAATACAATAAGTAGGTCATCAATCATTACAATATATTTGCAGACGTCATACTGATTTGGAAAAGGTGGGATGATACATGTCTGGATAAGTGATGATACAAAATAATTGTGTAATGTCCAGCTATTTGATACCTTATATGTATGTCCAGACAAAGACAATTATATCTGGATAAATGGTTTACCTATGGATTCCATTAATGACTGTTTGGGGGAAGGTAATGAGAATTGAATTTGGTCGAGGGTTGAATGATAGTTTTCATTAAATGTAGGGAGAGAATGTCAACGTCATCACCATCACCTTGCATTAAATGTGGTGAGAGAATGTCATAATTACAACCATTTACTCTTTAAACAATAGGATAGAATGTGGTTTGGAGGTTATTTGGCATAAGCTGGGGGACTGATTGTAAATTGCCCAAAGCATACGACGTGGCGGCCTACGAGTGGATGGAATTGTCTATGCACCCACGTGATGGAAGGTTGAGAGGTAGGAGCCCAAAAATGAGCCCGCCCAGTATTTTCCTGTGTAAAATGATATTTGGGTGAGTTTAAAATATGTCATTTTGGGAACTATATTTCCGAGGCGGCAACTAAGCTTCACTCAGGTGGTAGTGTAATGAACTTATTAGTCAGACGAACTCAATAATTCTTTTCTACGTTGGTAACAATGGTTATAAGTACCAAGGAGAAATCAGTTGCTGGAGACAAATCAAGATAAAGCGATTCTTCTCGTTTGTGGAGTTAAGTTAAAGACTAACTCTCGCTAGTGGAGGAAAATGTAGTATCCAATTCCATATCGAGCTTCACCATTGTCGCATTGTCTATATGTTACCATCATCACCACAACGTTCATGTACATTCCCCATTAGTTTATAACACTTTGAGGTAGACATGGGAGTCGGGTCGGCGTCCCGGCCATCGTGTCGCGACATGACACTGTTCCAACTGCTCTAACAGTCGTTGGAACGCTGACGTCAACACCAACGAATCTCAGAGCCGTTGGGTTTTTTTTAATCCCTAAAATACTTCCCCTACCCTATACAAACCCCCAACCCTCTCATTTTTTTCACAGAACACAATTCTCTCCAACTTTCTTCCATTCTTCCAAATTCCAATCTTCTTTAATCATCTTTAATCTTTCTCTAATTGCTTTGATTTTGGTGGATACGAGTTGAGTTTGAGCTAAAATGTGAAGCATAAAACTAAAAGCAGACCGCTGACCGCTGATTTTGCGACTCCTCTCTTCATTTCCCAGGCTTTTCTAATATTTTCTCGTAGTTATTTTTAGTTAATCAACCCTAATCATGACTTTATCTTTTCTGAAAAAAAATTAAGTTTTTCTTTGCATATTTAGTAATTTGCATGGCTTCCCGAATCATGGTTGTTAAATAAATAATTTTTTTTACCTAGTTTGCATCCACACATTGCCAAGGTTATATTTGATCACATTAAAGATGTCATCGTAGCTAATTCTCTTGAAAATAAAATTTGTGCAATTGCATTTGATAATGCTACTAATAACAATGCAGCAATAAGAATGCTTATAAGTTATTGTAAGCCACTTGTAGATTGTTCATTTTTTCATATCAAATGTGTTTGTCATACTTTGAACTTGGTAGTAGACGATAGACTTCAAATAATTAAACCATACTTAGAAAATGTTAGGAATGCAATTGCCTTTGTAGGTTGTAGTAGTACTTATAGATATCAGGAATTTAGATAATTTTGTGTATATAATGTTGTTAAACCTAGAAAATTTAAATTAGATGTCCCCCGTGTAGGATCGTGTGGGTTATGGGTCCACTAATCACTTTTAATCTAATCCCTAATTTTCTACTCGATTAAGCAAACAAATGCGCAGCGGAATAAACAAACAAGTAGATGAAGAAAGACAATGCAAACCACAAAAGACGCGTCGGTTTTTATAGAGGTTCGGCACCCCACCCGGGTCCTAGTCCTCTCTTGTAAGCTCCGCTCGACTCCGCGAGCTCCGCCTACGTCTTCACTAACCACTCCCCGTTCCGGGCCGGGAGAGAACGCCTTTACACCACAAGCAACGCGAACAACCCTCGCTTGCTTGAATTCTTCCTCTCACAATCCGAGAGGGACACTTCGGGCTTTCACCGAAGTTCTTGCTTCTTTTGACAACACTTGTAACTGAGTGGGATTCACTCTCTAATTGAGCACACTTTGAGTAGGATGAGTATATGATCAAATGTGTGAAGTTTAGGCTTAAAGAGTGTAGAATTGGGAGCTTTGAGGATTGAGGTTTCTCTCTAATGTATTGAGACAATTGGAGTTGGAGAGTTGTGTTAACAACAAGTCTTGATCCTCTATTTATAAGCTCCTAAGGTATTCTAGCCGTTGGGGATAGATTTGATTGGGTTTTGTGCAAGATACACAAAGCAGAAAATCGGGCTGCAAATCTGTCCAGAACCGGTCGACCGAAACTAGTAAACCGGTCGACCGTTAACATGATTTCAAAGAGAACGGTCGAACAAAAGAATATTCGGTCGGACAAACGAGCTAGAACTTAACTCTACTTAAGTGAATCGGTCGAACCAAAGTATGGGGCGGTCGACCGACAAGGGGATTCGGTTGAGACAAAGGTCAATCGGTCGAACGAGAAATGTGTCGACCGATAGCAGGGAATTTGGTTTCTGAAAAATATGTTCAACCGGTCGACCGAAACAAGGTCTTCGTTCGACCGGTTACCGAATGTATTTTGGGGTTAAGTTTTGTTTTATACGAATACGACCGTTATAGGAATACGACAAGAAAAACGGTCATATTAAAATTCGGGATCGGTCGACCGAAAAGGTAGAACCGGTCGACCGGAAGAGTTCGGTAAAATCACTGTGGAGAGTCTGTTATAAACCGGTCGAACTGAGAACTGGTTCGGTCGACCGGTTCACACAGGAAATCTGGGTTTAAGTTTATAAGTGATTTCCGACTAAGGTTTGGGTGATCTAATGAAGTCCAAATAATGTGAAATTTCGTGTGTGACTTCTATAGGGAACCTATTGTGTATGTGATTGGTTTTTAACTCTTGTATGCTCAATTTACACATGTTCCTAAGACTCAAAATAAAATCAAGATTACAAGTCTTCATTTAGCTTTATTACAAATCTTGACTTGATTTCCTTCCTTCCATGAGTCTTGATCACCTGTAGAGGTTAGCACATGCAATATATATGCAATGCAATATGTGTGCTACTCTACATCATCATAATTAAGATTAGGTTAATTAAATCATCAAAACCTAGATTAAGGCCAAAAAGCCAACACCCCGTAGATAGAATTCTACCTATGAAATGTTAAAATCTTGTGTTGATCATCATCTTGCAATTCAAACTTTTTATAATGAAAAACAAAATGAGGTTATGTTAACTGACCAAGATTGGCAAATTTGTACCATTATGTTAGCTTTTATAAAACTTTTTTTCACCTTCACTAAAAGATTAAGTGGACAATATTACCCGATATTTACGAAATACGTCCAATTACAAAGGTTTTTGCAAAATATAGGGGATATCCTGGTTTTTATGACATTTTAACTATAATGGAGGCTAAACTTATTAAATATTGGAATCCTCCTCCACTTAGCTTTTGCTTAGCTTTTATTATGGATCCTAGATTTAAATTACTGGTTTACAAGTTTACTTGGAACAAATTTACGAAAACATGAATTATGAAAATTTTCAAACAATGTAGATAGATGTAGGTCTTTGTTAAATAATTATTTTCAAGATTATGAAAGACGAAATGGACATATGGGTTCAACTGTTACTAGTTCATGAATTATTTCTTCGGGAATTTTTAATATGTAACCAATATATTGTTTCTCGAATTGAGTTAACAATTTCTAATAAATAAATTGGTTACTTTGGGAAAAATAAATTTTGTTTGGGTTTTATATTACTAAATTGTGATTGTATACTTAATTCAACACTGAACTAAAAAAAATTAGAAATCAACCTGACCCGCCGGACCTATGCCCGGCCCGACATTGTGCTCGTGTCGGGCCAGGGGAGCCGGCTGCCGTGCCGGCACGACACGGTACCCAGGTCTACTTTGAGGTGCATGACAATCTAACAATTACACAATGTTGACATTTGATTTTGAAATTTATAAACACATAAAATTAGGGGTGAGCATTCAGTCTGGACCAGATTTTTTTCCGGGGTCCGGACCGAAGACCGGACCGAATCGGTCCGGTCAAAAACCGAATTTTTAAAATAAAAAAACAAAACCGGACCAGACCGAACATGAAATTTCCAAAACTTCCGGACCGAAACCCAGACCTGACCGTGCACAACCCTACATAAAATCATGTCAACCACGATTGAGAATTATGTAGCTACTAAGGGCACACTTGGATGTGACGTGGGGAAAATTTCTCACCTCTCCTCCATGTTTCCCCAGAAGCGGGGACAAGCTTTTTTGGTTTGTCCCCTACAGTTCTTCGTACAAGCTCACTGGAGGAGTGTTTTTGCGGTTTCTTTATACTCACATGTGAAATACTAGTTATGCCACTATCACATGTGCAAAGTCAACATATTTTTGGTAATTTCTAATGTGTAATTAAACGCAAACAAAAAAGTTGAGGGACAAACTGTTGGATTTCTTCTCATGCTTATGTGTATATATTTTTTTAAATTATACATGCAAGTAAGATCGTTTTCATATTTTTTAACAATTTTATTACAAAACTTCCTAATTGTATTTTAAAATATATAATATATTATTTATTATTGAAATACATAGATTGCATCATACCTAGGGGATTACCAAATTCCTTTTACCAATCGGAAGTCGGGTTGCACGTCGGATTGCCTCGGAATAACCTCCAAGTGTTCATCAAACTCTAAACAAGATTAGAGAGATCGAAGCTAGACAATCAATCTATAATACGAGGTTAGAATCTAACTAATAACTCATTTTATGCTCCAAAGAAATTAATTTTCAGCACACACTTAAAACTAAGAGAATTTCGGATGGAATGATAAAGAAAATATGGAGGAGAATTTTTTTTGTATTCATGTAAACAAGAAAGGGAGGATGACCTATTTATACAGTTTCCTCTAACCCACATCATGTACAAACCACTTACACATGATCTCTTGTTAATCTCTCCACTAAACTACATCATGTGCAAACTACTCTGCACATGATCTCTTGTTTATTTATCCTCTCATCATCCCATAACTATCATTGACCAAGTTGGAACAAATCAACCCATGATCAGAAAAAATCTCTCATAAATTCAGGCAAAATCGTGGGCAAACGGTCGACCGTTACTCCCATTCCGTCGACCGATTGGTTACCTTCTAAAGATTTTGGTTGGATCGTAAGCCAAACGGTTGACCGATTCCCTACAAGGAAGTCTCTGATATTTTTTGTTGAACCATGTTTCGCGTCGGTCGACCGTTCCATTATAAAAAACGCTCCTGATAATTTCGGTCAAACCGCGTGTCCATCCGAACTCCAACCGGTGGACTGTTCCGAAGCACTCGGTTGACCGGGCACGAAACGGTCTACCGTTTTTCCTCTGTTTTTGCCTCTCACAAGTTTTGGATTAACATTTAACAAAATTTGAGTTTTGGGGTTTTAGCAAATTTGTATGTTATAATGTTGCGGATCACATTATATTTTGTAATATATTATTATATAAAATGTCAAACATTATACCACATAATATATACACGTCTCCTAAAAATTTATTTGATATTCTAACCATGTCGTTATTACGACATAACGATTTTATCATTTCACCACATGTATTTCAATACATTACATAAAATGTAAAATCATATTTCTTGTTTCCTAGTTTTATGGTCTGACATATATGAGGATTTAAGTTATGTTGCCAATAATATAAAACACTTTATATCATAAACTATAAGCAGTATCTAGCTACACATTATAGTTATCCAAATAACAAATACGTTTTGTTCACTTGAACTAAACCCAATCCACTTAGTGATATAAGTAATATCACTTGTGTCCATCCCTTACCTCATGATATTAAGAATATTATACAAAGTAAAAATGTGTCATCTTTGTATTATATACTCATTTCTTGATCTCTCAAGCAAATTATGTAACTATACATAAGTGTGCACATTATAACTTTGCTTTATCAATGAGCCCAACAAAATCATCACTCAAGTCAAGAAAGACAATGATAATATATTTGAAAGGAATGTGTTCTAAAAGTTTTACTTTTATATGTCAATTATTATGAATTGGATGTACAAACATTTTGTTCCTTGATTATTGTATTCGTCTTTTGGAAGTGTTAAGGAAAATGTGTTTGGTCATTAACCGTAGAGCACTAAAAGGTAATGGTTTACATAAATCAAAAGTTATTCACAATCATGGTAATTAACATGGAACATTAATCACCGAGATAAGATTGTCGTGTTGGTCATCGATTGTTGTAGCTCTACAAATAATTGACGACACGAGTATATAAAAGAGGAAAAGATTACGTTTACATATTGAATAGACCTAACAAGTAAAACATTATGGAATTGTGTTTCGTGTCATTAATATTTTACTGTGTCTTGGATCCTAAGATATGAGACTTGTGTCTTTTCACTCAAGAAGTGCTTGATTTGATTATTGTCAAAAGCTATCAATCACTAGTAGAAAAATGCCTTATACGTCGGATATACAGTGGTATATACGACGGATTTTTGCGATCCAAGTGTCTGACGTATATTCCACCGACGTTTATACCCTTGTGTATAGACGTCAACTATATACAACCGACGTCTATACAATGTACAGAGTATAGACATCGGTTAGATATAACCGACGTCTATTATACCTTTAATTTACCCAACAAAACATTACGCCTGTTATACAACCTATAACAGGCATCCAACATCTACAGTAATCAAGCCCAAGTTGCCCAAGTGTCAATCTTTTGACCAATAACAACGTAGAGCAAGCCCAAGTCGCCCAAGTGACCAAACTCGTTCGCATTTGTTTGTAGAGGAGTGGTGGAGTACAGCAACCACAACAACAACAAAAAATGGCCGTTGTCGGACTAAACATTTACGACCTATAGACGTCGGACATATAGGGTTACCAACGTCTATACATAGCGTACAACCTATAGACATCGGTCACGCTATACGTCTGATGTCTATACTTTTAAATAACAATAAAAAGTACGACCTATAAACGTCGGCCACTCTATACATTCGACGCCTATACAAGGGTAAATAGTAAAACAATCATTGCAACCATCTTAAACCCAAGTTGTCAATCTTTTGACCATTAAATATATATATCTCACTTGCATTTTGTAGTGTGGTACGAAACTCTCATTTAGAAGTAAATGAGTGGTGGAGTATTTCAACTCCACCAACAAAACAAATTCTCCAATGTGGGACTAAACTTCAACACATATGACCATACACACATGTGATAATTACATTGATGTAACTATTTTTAAAACAATCCAAATAATTCACATTATTCTTATACAAATAAATCCACATAAATTCTTACATGAAATAAATCCTAAAAAATAAATCCACATAAATTCTTATACGAAATAAATCCAAAAAAATAAACCAATTTTTTTTTATTTCTTTCAGGAGGTATAGACGTCGGTTATACTAAAAATAGACATTTATTTTGCTCTTATAGACGTCGGATGTCCAAATATCCAACGTCTTTACCTATAGACATCAGATGTTTTTATATCCGACGTCTATTCGGTGACGTCTATTGTGCATTCTGCACTAGTGAATCAGTATAGTGATAAAGGTGATAGTTGGTTGAACATGACTTGTGCTGGAAAAGATAGCTAGTCAAACGATTATCATTGCCTCTCTTAATTGAGTGATAATATTAGTGGGCCCCTTGATAGAGCAAAATTATAATGTGTACAATGTCACTTGAGTTAAGTTACATAGTTATAATTAGCTTAAAGAGATTAACAAATGAATATGATACAAAGGCGACACATTTCTACTTTGTATATATTCTTAATATCATAAGGCAATGGACGGACACAAGTGGTGCACTAACATCACTAAATAGATCATGTTAAGTTCGAGTGGAATAAGACATTCATGTTAATTGGGTAACTATAATGTGTAGCTAGATACCGCTTATAGTTTGAGATATTAAGTGTTGATATTAAGTGTTTAATATCGCTGTCAATTTGACTTAGATCCTCCTATAGGTCACACCACAAAATTGGAAAACAAGAAGCTTGATTTAGAGTTCATATGATGTGTCGGGTTTCATGAGAAAAGGGACACATGTGGTGAATCAATAAAATCGATATGTCACGAAAATTTGACATAATTAGAATCATGGATAAATTCATATGAGGTGTATATAATATGGGGTGTAATAATTTAATATTACATAAGATAATATATTACATAAGATATGAATTTGCTAAAAACCTCAAAAGATCAAATTTTGTTGTATATAAATCCAAAATTTGACAAAGGCAAAATTGGGGTCAAAATGGTCCAGCGTTTTGGATTCGGTCGACCGAGGTTTCTTAGGAACGATCAACCGAAGGAAGATCAGATTACGCAATTGGTTGACCGAAATGATTTGGAATGCTTGGACAATTGGGTTCGGTCAACTGGGTGTAAAAGGTCAACCAAAAGGAAATATCCAGGAGCTTTCTTTGGGATATTTCGGTAGACTGAAATTGACACGGTCATTTGATGAGATTTACTAGGAGAAAATTTGGTGAGTCAATGGTCGACCGGAGCGAAACGTGGATCATCCGAACTTTTCCTAAGAATTTTTCTCATGAATATTCGGTCGACCATCTAGCTCACGGTCATCCGAACTTGCGTAAAACCGAATGGTTCGGTCGTGACTTTTGGTTAACCGAGCAACACAATTTTTGCCTGATTTATTAAGAGAATAATTAGATCGTGTGTTGGATTAATTTTAGATTTGATCAAACGTTTTTTAGGATGCTTATGTGGCAAATTAAGATTAATTTTAGGAGAGAAAAAGCAAGAGATCATGGCCAGAGAATAATTCTTGATGTGGATGATTTGGGAGGCTATAAATAGGTCCTCTCACCCTACTTGTTTCATAAGAATTAATGCAAAATTCTCTCTCTCCCTAATCTCTCCCTTAATCACCACGAAAATTCTCTTAATAGTTTTAAGTTTTGGAGATTAAAATCTGAAGAGCTTTTAATGGGGTTATTAGCTAGATTCTAAGCTTAATTAGAAATTGATTGGCTAGCTCCTTTCTCTCTAATCTTATTTAGAGTTTGGTGAACACTTGGAGGTGAATCGGCTGGCGATTCGACGAGCAACAGAACACCGGATCTTCTAAAAGGTTTTAGAGAACCTTTGAGTATGATCCTCTCTCTTTTGTTTATTTTAATATGTGTAGGAATGCATGATATTAGAATAAACATATACATATACGTAAAATCAATGAAAATATGAATTCAATCGTGAATGTTTGTATTAAAAAATTTAAAATATACACATGCATAGGGACACGAAATCCTACAATATTGACATATCATCATTTCCAGCACAAGTCAGGTATACCAACTATTATCTTTATCACTATACTCAATGAGAGTTTTTGATAATAATCAAATTATACATTTCTCTTCTGAAAAGATATAGGTCTTGTTAGGATCGATGACCCTTTAATGACTAAACTAATTGCGGAATTAAAACACTAATTGAATGATTAAGAGAGAAGACAATGCGAACCACGAAATTCGACGACACCGGAGTTTAGAGAGGTTCGGCATCGACACCTGGTCCTAATCCTCCTCGCAAGCTCGCTCGATCCCCCGAGTCTCGTTTACGGTTCCATAACCGATCTCCATTCCGGGCCGAGATGAACGTCGTTTACAACACCGAGCGTCGCGAACAACCTCGTCTCGCTCGTGTCTTCTCTCACAACCCGAGAGGGAGCTTCCTTGAAGCTTTACAACACTTGGGTGATTCTTGAATATGGAAATGAGATCACAATCTAACTAACACTCTATACTTGAGCACACTTGGATATTGATATGGAATGGATATGCAAGTGGTGAAGTTTGGCTTGAGTGTAGAAAAATGAGAGCTTGAAGATGAAGAGGATTTGCCTTTGGGTATAGGATCAATAGGGAGTGTTGAAGTCTTCTAAAACCAACAAGTGAGATCCTATTTATAAGCCTTCAAGCTTTACTAGCCGTTGGGGAGTTGGTGAAGAAATGGACCAATGAGAAGTAAGAAGTGAAATAAGCTCGGGCATATTTCTTTGCTAGTTCGGTCAACTGAAGTCCATTCGGATGATCGTTTAGTTTCTTCAGAATAGGACTCCAATTTCAACCAATAGAAATTTCGGTTTACTAAAATGTAACATCCCTTTCCGGACGGTCAAAGCGGAAGATGAAATAATTTTTTTTTGAAGGGAGATAGTTACCAAAAGGCAATAGAAGTCAATAAAAGATGATAGGAGCTCCAATTGGTTTAAATACACATAAATGTGTTTGAGGATTCAAGAATAAGATATGTACACAATATACAAATCAAGAATCAATACATTCAAGAGATATTAAAAAGAATCAATAATGATTGTCAATCAAATTCTAGGTGCATAGACATAAAAGAAAACTAAAAAGATCACCTATGCAACTATATGCCATGCATGTACCGCCAGAACTTGACGGTAACCTGCAAAAATATAAAACCACTAAACCGTGAGTTTATAAAACTCAGTATGCCAAAGGATCCAATTTAAACATCAATCTAATAGACATACAAATCAAACGAATAAACCATACGATAACAATTAGGTTCATATTCTTGGTAAACATATGTCTAATATTACCTTAAATATGAGCATAAGCGCTTGACAAAAGTCATTTCCAAAATGATCAATACCAACTCATTTAAGGAGCTAGAACTTAAAAGTGAAACATGGATCACACCCTTATAGTAACTTCAATAGACAAAACAACATGATGAGTTAGAGCATAAACTTGCATCATATTTCTCATTTCAATTCAATAACAATCAATATAAATATGAACTAAAGAACAAACATTTATCTTAGTTTCCAATTCAATTCAATAACAATCAATATCAATATGAACTAAAGAACAAGCATGTGTCTTAGTTTCCAATTCAATTCAGTCAGTCATTTCATTAATGATACATACATGTATCAGGGATTCCGAAGGAAACCCACCGCTGGCACGTGCGGTCTTCCAGTTAGTGTATGGCCCGTCCCCACACCCATTACATAATCATACTAATTTAGAACACTCTTACTTTCAATCTCGTTCAATCCAGTTCATTGTGGGGTCCCATACACCAACCCGTGTCAAAACAATAGATAACAGATCTGTATCTACGGTCCTACAGCCGCCAATAATCTCATAAGAGATTTGCCCCGTCGGGCCCAATACTCCGAAGAGTCCAATATGCTCTTGAAGAGCATGCTCCTTAGAGCCCAGTAGTGCCAAACCCCCATTAATCTTTCAGTATTATGTCTATAGTTTGTAATTCATCACTGGTTATTCCTCTGGAATAACTCACAATTGGGTCTATCAATCACAAACTCATTGGTTAGATAACATGTCTCTGTTAATAATTAAATCACAATTCAAGTTAATCATAAACAACTGAGTAACAAGCCCAATGATATAAAAGTCAATACTCGTTGTCCATCATGGACGGTGATAAAACTACAAGTCACTAGTTAAAAAAGTAATGAGGATGCTAACATGTATAAGTTGATGGATTCAAATCACATCAACCCAATGCTGGTAAAACTCAATTATATGCAATAAAATATAAATTGGGTTGCCTCCGACTTTCCCAAGAACTTGGAACCAAAAACACATTTTTATCATCAATCAAACTTGACAATGAAAGATCACAATATCAGGATAAGTAACCTTCTTAATCATTATTATTCGTTCACTAAACAGAGTAAATTACCTAAGAATCTAGTGATGACCACCAGATATTATTAAGGTAGTCAATTCGATACACTTCTTCCAAAACAATTACATAAAGCATGAGACGATTTCATGAGATGGTCATGCACTTCGAACACTACTAAATCATATAGTCACTTGCAAAGACAACATGTATTAGGTAACATGCGAGGCAATGAGCAAATTCACCTATCATGACTAACACCATTTCTATTTTTATGAAGATTATAACACAACATTAAGGTTAACACAACCTATGTAACCAATACAATACTTGACAAAATACAATTTAAATCATATCATGTAACCCTTTGTTCGAGAATATCAAATGTTTAATAAGCACAACAGTCAAACATGCATAAATGATCTAGCCAACACATTGTCCAATCGAAGATGGCATAACGTCAAGTGTAAAACAATATATTGTGTTTCAAAGTTTAAATACCACTTAATCGTGACACATCACGGGTTGACTACATGCACAATACATCCTGAGATTAGTTGCCAAGAGTGCGAAAAGATTAATAGAATACTAACTCAACTTCATTGATAGCTAGGGTAAATCCATTTATCAATGATAAAACAATGCACTTGTTGCTATCAATTGGTCATCTACATTATTGGGTGTTAAGGACATTAGACACTCACTTATTGATGACCATGCATAAGTAGGCTCAAGTGGAAAACACAATCCAAGCATTCCACCACCAGAAATATCATTCTAGTTCACTAAGAGTCACAATACCAACATAAATTCCTACCATAACATAGTGAGATTAAAACTCTATCAATCACATTACTTAGTCTATTATGACCCCCACAACTTTGGTACATCCTAAATTTCATAGAAGTGCTAAACCACAATCATTCCAATTCTATTCCTCTAGAAAGAGTATGAAATCGTGAATATTGCCAAGAAATTCATCATTTATCTTGCTTGTCCAAAGCACTCAAGATGACAATTACAATCACATTCCAACCTTACTAGAATAACTATAAGGTCAAAGAACAATATCATCTTGAACTCAAGTAAAGCATAAATCTATATCTCTCATTTTGCATTGGGACGAAAGAGTTGCAAGAACATAACACCACTAGAATGCCAACTTAGTCTTACATAGAAACCAAGAAGTCACGAGCACAAAAGTATTAAGATCCTTAAATGGTAAGTGTTGCCATCAAGTAGGAATTTCAACAACCATTCCTTTACTTCTCAAATAATCCCACCAACCTAAAATAGATTCCCAGGGTTCAATATTCAACTTAATTAGTTATTCTCTTGCCTAATCACATCAAGTGGAAAAACTAGACATTAATATACACTTCAAGGATTTTGATTTGTACAAAAACATCTGAAGCTCATATTCAAATGACGTCTGAATCTTGGTTTACAAGGTTTATCCACTCACATGTGCAATAAGGGATCATCAAAGAACTCGATTAATCCATATACCTAAATAAGGATATACGTCTGAGCATTTCTACCATTCAATTCAGATTTGAAAATGTATCTCACAACACAAGTATGAACACATGCAGTAATTGAAACAAAGGTATAAGTATCACCTCTCAATTCAGTTCTTATTTCTATGCATGAAACACTTCACATAAGCCACAAGATGTAGGAAGTCATCTCGATCATAGCTGGGTTGTCTCAAACATAAACCCAAATCATGCAACACCAAAACTCCATTCACTTAACACATTCAACTCCTTCTCAAAGAGTTTCACTTCCAGCCAAGTTGCTAGCAATCCAGTACCTTAAATCCATTTTTATCTTCAAAAGGATCGTGACTAAATCCTTACTACTAGTTGTAACACTTTTAGCTCACAAGATTACATCCATTCATGACCCATCACTAGCAGAATTCATACCAATTCTTACAACTCTTTTACAGCCAATTTCAGAACCTTAATTATTCACATAATATTTTCAATCCTTGAATTCGATGGGTTTATTCTCATCTTAAGTGGTGTTCTCGCATACATAAAAACATTCAATTTTTCTTTGATTTGATATCACACCACATTATTAACTCAACATGCAAATCAACTTCAGAAAATAGAAACAATTAGTCATTTTTGGTGTGAGTTTCACTCTACTTCAATATTACCATTTCAAGGTCGATTCAATGAGCCATATGTCTAGAAAAATGTTGCTTAAGTGGATCCAAAGGCATACCTGCGTTTGCGAGTCCCTCTAACCGATCCAGCCCCATTTTCGAACCGCCATGCATCTTCGATGGTGACAACACTCGAAGAGCTCCAGATCTTCCTCTTTGGATGAGTCCCGTCGAGATTGACGGGCTAGACAGGTGTGATTTCAGTATATTTCTGAAGAGGAGGAAGCAGTCGCAGCTGAGGCCGGAGAAGAGGATGAAGATGTGTGAATGGATGAAGATCGAGAACCGGATGGACAACGCCGACGTGATCTCCCATGCCATCCTCCTCCTCCAAGGCGATTCTTCTCTTTCTTTTCTTCCAAAACGTCTTCTAGGCTTGAGAAGAAATGGGTTACGATGCAAGTCTTGGAGGAGAAGATAAGGGTTGGAAAAATTGCTAAGTAACCCTGCAAAAGATGACAAATGTATTTATTGTAAAACAATACCTAATATCTCTCAACCAAGTCTTTGGATTTTGGATATTACATAAAAGGAGTTCGGTGCACCGTTCTATGGTGGATAGGAAAGATTGGCTGTTTTCAACATAGGCTAGATTGGTCGACCGTTGTCTATTCTGATGACCAAAGAGGCAAGATTCAAATGTGATCATTGGAGTAAAATACAAAACTGGTCCAAGGCAGTTCAGTCGACCATTTTACATTCGGTCAACCTAATCAACAATTCCAGAGAGTAAACTCCAAAACTAATCCAAGGCAGTTCGGTCGACCGTTTGTCATTCGGTTAACCTACTCGACAATTCCAGAGAGTAAACTCCAAAACTAATCCAAGGCAGTTTGGTCGACTTTTGGCAATTCGGTCGACCTAACTTTTTTGGGACATAATCCTATTGCTAAAATTTACATATTTTCCTATGGACTCAATAAATAGAAAATTACAAATCTTGGTCCAAAACTTTGATTACAAGTCTTGATGTCTTTGTCCCAATTCTCTTTCTCTTTGATAATCTTGATCAACATATTAAGATGATTACAAGTATACAAGTATGTATGCAATTGCTTGTAATCGTGTTTTCTCACTTTGATTGATTAAGTTGATTGATTAAGATTAGTTTGATAAATCATCAAAATTAATATATATTAAGGCCTAAAAGTCAACAAGTCTCATATCTTAGGATTCAAAGACATAATGAAACATTAATGACACAAACACAATTTCATAATGTTTCGTTTGTTAGGTCAATTCAATATATCAAAGAAATATTTTTATTTCATATACTCATGTTGTTAATTACTTGTAGAGCTACAATATCATTTAACCAACATGACAATCTTAACTCGGTAATCAATGTCCCATGTTAATCACCATAATTCTGAACTACCTTTTGATTTATGTAAACTATTATCTTTTAGAACTCTACGGTTAAGGACCAAGAGTCTATTCCTTAACACTTCTAAAAGACGAATATATTAATCATTGAACAAAATGTTTATACATTCAATTCATGATAAAAGACATATAAAAGCAAACTTTTAGAACATATTCCTTTCACAAACATCTGATTAGTGGAATATTATACATTACATTCGTGCTATATATCTTTTATTTTACCCCAATTTTATGCTATTCGAGTGTTTCTCTGTGGAGTTCAGTTGTTAGGTAATAAAAAAGAGAAATAAAGAGAAATGGACTGAAATGCAAGAAGAAGTGACTCAAATGAAGCAAAGTGGACTTGTTTGCCATGCACATTGACTCATCTGCAAATCAGGAATGACCCAGATGAAGTCAAAAGGGACCTAAACGTACAGAAAACATTTCAGGAGCAAAAATCTCTCAAAACCATGATCTTAGGGAGTATTTGGGCAATTGAAGACAAACGGGCTTGAACCAGTGGACCAGGAGTGCACCCTACGTGCAAAATAGGACATTTAAGTTATTGAAGAAAATTGGGGCAGATCGGACCCAATTGATTCTCTATTAGCGGATTTAATTGGTCCCCAATTTCTTTTGTGGCTTTACCTCGATCATTTGGGTGCACCAGACTATAGAGAAAGTGATTACAGCCGTCAGATTGCTTCCAGATCCATCCAAACCCTTATTTATTCTATAAATAGACTTGTAATGTCTTCTCTTTTCTTCTTCCTTTCTCTCCTCATTAGGTTAGTTTCCTTTCTTTAGTAGAGTATGTTTTATTTCTTGTTTAGTAGAGTAGGTTTTAGTTTCTTGCTTAGTAGTGGAGGAGAAGATGAGCAAATCTTGTAATCTTTCATTTCAATCTAGTTTAATTCTTGTTCTTTACATTGATATCTTCAATTTGATGCATTTTCCTTTATTGTTTGGTCTTTGTTTAATCTAGTTTTCTACATTTTCATTATGGTTTTGTGTTGTTTTTATGTTTTCTTGAGTTTAGAGATGGGTAGAGAGTAGTTCATCCCCATTTGGGGTGGGAAAGAATGTGATGTATTAAGTGTGTGTATGTGTTAATCCTAACCTTTGAACCTCACATGAGTTCTATAATCATTGAATGAGATTTTCACTCTATCTTTGATGTAGTAATGCTCTTAAGTGATGCTTAGCACATGCTTAGATTAGTGAACTTATTTTATAAGAAATGATGATGTGGGGACAATGGAGTGTATAATGAGGGAACTTGATATGTGCATGCATGTGCTCATGTTGACCTCATCATAATTAATGTCTTGTATGTTTTAATGATTGTGTTAAATTTTATTTCATGTAGAGATATAGTGGGGTTTGGTCATTATGCATTTCATGTTAACCTCATCTCAATTATTATCTGGTATGTTTTAATTATAATATTTAATCTTATTTCATGTGGAGACAAAGTTGGATTTTATTTTTATTGATTTCATGTATTACATGTTGTGATGAGCATCAATGAACATACACACGTACACATATTCTCATTTCCACATTCTTTCTCTACCTCCTAAGATGTTTATTTTTATTGTTTGGTTCCTGATTTAGTACGCATAGTAGCGTAATTCTGATCTCATATCTTTTTTTTTTCTTTCACTCGAGTATTGTGGACTCTGACTCGCACGTGCTCCTCGTATACACGATCCATACTTGTTGTCGTGCATTTGAGATTATTATAATTGAATCAATCAATAACATCTTGGACAAACTTTTGACAAAAAGTTCTCCCCACGTGTCACGTGACGTCCAAACGTAACAGTGTTGCTTTGGGGAAAAACTACCACGAAATGCACAAAAGTTGTGCTTCCTTAATCTATTTCACAATTAACCCTTAATAGTGAGTAGATATTTATTTTTGTCGATAATAACTTTAGCAAATGCAAACATTGGGTGAACCAAGTGGTTGGGTCATAAGCATACGGAACAAGTTTTGCGCGTGCCTGCGGTTGGAAATGACAATGGTAGTATCCCATCATGAAGTATTCTGACTAATCAATTAAACTTGTGGAAATTAAATCAAGTTACTAAAGAGATACTCACTTTAAGCATGACTACTATGAAAAATCAAATTTTTCTTTAGGTCTCCATTCTCATGTCCTTTTAGTAACGAGTCTTTTTTTATTAACTAGCCAATATTGGGATGCAGTGCAACCAATTTTCTTATAGTTCTAGAGTAGAAGGTAGAAAACAAAACAATTCTAGGATGATATAAAATTCTAGAATGAAAACAAAAAAAATTCTTGGATAGAAATATTGTAGAGAAAAGAAGAGAAACGGGAAGAAAAGAAAAGAAATATTAGTCTTTTTCTTTTCTTTTGTTTTGTTTGGATAGACACGAGAGAAATTAAAATATATATATAAAATAATTAAAGTATCATTTTTCTATAATTGGGTTATTGTTTCACTTGGAAAATAATAAGGATAGTTTAATATAATATCCCCTTAAGTTGTTATCCAAGCACAATTAAGTTCAACTGTAGCACTTGGAAAATATCACTACTTATTAATTTCTTATTACGTTTTTTCGAATTTTCAAACGAGAAGATAAAGTGGATATACGAATTATTTATTTTCTTACGTGATGTAGCTAAACCCTCATTCTCACATTGCCACAAATGTGTTGTTCGGATATTTGTATTGGATTCATATGGTAATTCAAAATCTTAGCTTAGGATATGCATATCTAGGGGTGAGCAAAACCCGGTCCGGTCCGGGTTTTCAGACCGGACCAGACCGGTCGGTCTGGGTTCGGTCTGGACTGGAACCAACCGATCCGAGTTCCGGTCCGGACCGAAAAAAAAAATTGGATCCGGTCCGGTCCGGTCCTTTTTTTTTAAATTTAAGGTAAAAAATCAGGTTTTTGGACCGGACCGAACCGGTCCGGTCCGGTCTTCGGTCCGCCTATCCGAATTTTTTCCGGTCCGGTCCGGTTTCCGGTCCGGACCTATTTTTTTTTCCGGTCCGGTTTCCGGTCTGGACCTAAATTTTTTTTCCGGTCCGGTCCGGACCGGACCGATGCTCAGCCCAGCATATCTATGGACGAGAGATAATTTATTGTTCTCAAAAGGTAAAATTGGAAAGTCACAAAGTGTAGGATGAAAATTGAAAAGTTAGCCTATTTAAACCTTTTGTAGGTAGTAACTACTACCTAGTAAGATAAATTTATTCACTTGCACCAAAGGGTCAGTAAACAAAATCAGGCTCTCCAGTTCGGAATGTTTGCAGTTGCTTCATTCACCATCTTTACGAGTGTCACCTGAATACGAAGAAATCACTGTTAATAAGGAGCTAATAACAACCAAATATTTTGTCACAATCTTTGAACACATCCAACACAATTTTTTTTTAATAATTGGTAAGGTTAATTATAATTATTATGGTAGTTTAACAAAGACCAAAGGGTAGTGTTACAGTGTGTTTCGACTTTCGACTGAAGGGAGTGTTTGATTTGTTGGAACTTGGAAGTGGAAGGGGTTTTAGAACTACAACTTATGGCATCCAGTTCGTTTTAGGGTGGAAACTTGGGTCGTGAAATTCCTACTCCATATTCCTGTAGTTCTCCAATAAATTAACCACCTAAAAATTATTGCAAAAGTCCAATTTTCGTCTTTCTTAAAATTCTCCTATAACCAAATAACCAATCAAAAAGACAAAGTGGTGCTGATAGAAGATACAAAGCATTCCTAGCAAGTTATAGAAAATGAAACGAAATTATGTGACTTGATCATACCACACTTTCTGGGACTCCATCTGGCGGCATAGAAAGATTTCGTGGGGGTGGTTTATCAATATATGATCTTTTATCAAATCTCCATTGTCCAATCTTCCCTGTTGTAGCTTTGCCCTGATAATTAGCAAAAAAACATAGTCTTGCTGTAATTTCCCATTGACCAATCAACTTTATCAAAGTGACCCAACTTAAGTTTGATTTCAATAAATCATAGTTGTAGGAAGAACAAGATAGATTCAGATACCTTCAAATCGTAGTCACAACCGTAGGTGTAGTGAATGATGAATGCATTATCAAGTGCAACATCCCATGGAGGCTGCAGTACAAGAGAAAATGTCAAAATTAATAGATAATCTATTTTTCAGAAGACGATTTTGCATTATTAGTAATGTAATTATTTCATACGTGAATCAGGAAATTCTTGTGCAAAGTGTTTCGGACACCATGTAGTGCTGAAGCAACAGCATAACCATACCTTCAAAACATGTTACAACAATGAACTTATATTAACACCTGTTTTCACCGACGAAAAATCTGTTAAATTTGGTTGGTCTACTAACTCAGGAGAAAAGAAGGAATCACTTTCATTCTGCAAGAACATACCAAGGAAGCGATTTAAATCTTGTTTGTGTCACATTTTTCCATTTTTAAGAGTCCATGATGTATTATAAGAATTGTTAAATTTGCTTACATCTCGAGGACCCATCCGAAAGCCTTGTCGGCTTCGCGATCCTTCTTCATTTCGAGCGAAACTTTCACCCATGTAAGAGCGATTTTCCTCAAAGATTCCTACATTAGGAAATTCACGATTGATTCTTTTCACGATGAACGTGCAATTAAGAACAAACCTTCTTGATGATGACCGGAGAGTTTCCAATGGGATCGACATTCGTAATGGGGCCTTTGCTCTCGGGATAGTATTTCCTCAGGATCGACTCATACTTCTTGGGGTCAATGTAGAAGAAATGAAAAGCAGCAGCCAAATCATTTCTTGCTAAGTTTGGTATTGGTCTTATAATTATGTGATCAGGCTCTGCCATCAAGATATAACTGCAATAGCACAAAAGGTTGAAATGAATTTAATTATGAATAGAAATGATAATTAATATCACTTTATTCTTACTCTTCATTGATGTTTGCCTTCTCAAGCCACTGTACGAAAGCCCATGGCCTGTTGAGAACTACAAAACCCTGCAACATCAAACCAAATTTGTTCTTTATTTTGTCGGATTCGAAATTGACGAAAAACTAAAAAAAAAAGTACTGATTAAAGAGCTAGAAGAACTTGCAAACCACAAAGAATCTGAGGATGATTTGAAAATAGTCATAAAATTTCGAGACCAGATGCAACACTACTAACTGGACTGTAGGCTGCAATGTTAGCAATTAGTGTCTTCTTATCATCAGATTACAAGAAATAATGCAATGTCAAACAAGTACAAACTGAAAGTCACTTTCCTTGTACAGTTCTAAGGACTAGAGTTCATGTAATTTATGGACATCTTTCTAACCAATCACGCTTGAGAGCAAACATCCATACTGAATTAATCCCTTCAGATTGAAAACAGAAAATCTTAAAACAAAACTGCAATAAGGCGAAGTCTCAAAATCAAAACACAAAAAAACTGAAAATTACTGCCTCTCCCCTAATAAATTCAGTCAAATCCATGGGCAAGGCCAGGAAATCTCATCAGGTGGTTAAAAATTTAAAATTGAGGTAAAAAGGGCCTCAAATAAAAAAACTTTATTTTGATAAATGTTGGAGAAGTGAAAATCTTAGGTTATTAGAAATACAGGGATTAAAAAAACGAGGGGATCAAAATAGCCAAGGATCAATAACTAATAAAATTCCAAAATCTAAGGAGTCACTTGACCTTATTTCGAGCCGCCCCGAGTCAAATCCCCACTATCAGTATTTAATAAAGAAAATAAACGCATCCGAATTTCAACAAATTGTAAGACTGACTAGCAAAGTATACCATTGTCTTTCTAATTACGTAATTAACCAACAATAATTACAGAGGAAGTCTGGTAACAACATTTCGCCTCCTCGATCGATCGAACCAATATTTCCAAAACAAAACCATACAAACAAAAAAAAATCATTATTCACAACAACAACAACCAAACATACCTGATCCATCCCATCCGGCAAGGGCTCCGCAACGAAAGTCGGGATCTCATCCATATACTTATCCGGCCTCCCGGAGTGAAGTACTCTAGTGAATCCTCCCATCTCCGAACCGACCGCGTCCTTGTGCCTCTTAAACCAATAATACATCACCCTACACTGCCAAGTGCTGTACACCGAATCTGTTGCCGTCACCACGGTGTGAAACGCTCTCCTCCTCTCCTTACTGCCTCTCAGCGGTGTTCCAACCGGGAACCGGGGTTCGAGGGTGGTCGTGGAGGTGATGGCAATGGTGTAAGTGATCAGGAGGATGACCGAAAGCGAGACGAAGACCGAGAAGAAGGCGGCCTCGCAGCCCATGTCGGTTGACTCAGTGAGGGGTTGGGGGGTTGTCTCTGATGGGTCGTCGTCGAAATTCGATCTTGGTTTGTGGTTTGTTGGAGTCCGATTGGTGAAGGCGTTGAAAGAGTGATGGCAGTAGCTTCCTACTTGCTACTTAAGTAGCGGTTTCTTTTGGTGGTTTGAATTTTTTGCATATGCTGTTTTTAGTGGGATTTGCACACATGTACCTGTTGAAAGAGTGATTGGTTTTCCAACTTTATGATAAGGTTTAGATTAAGTGTGATTTGGTTCAGATTTGGATCATATTTGACACCAATCTGACATTTGACTTGATCCGCGATTTACCCCTCGAATCAGGATTAAGAGTATGTTTTTCAAACAATGCACAAAAAATCATATATGTAAAAAACTAATGGATACTTAGCGTCTACTTGTTCACTTGGACAGTGTCATAATATATTTTTTGTGGCCCAAGGAACTCCCACAGCAATATAATTAAGTAAAAATCTCGTTTATTTGGTTGTTTGTGCATGTTGTTAGAATCTACTGGAAAATTATAATAAAAATAAATTATTTGTCTGTGATTTTTGAAGAAGATAATATTAAGTTCAAGATACATTATTGCAAATAAATTCTTGTATATCTTGTTTATACACAAGCCATTGATTTTTTTTGAAATTGGAGAACATATGAATGAAACTAGTTTCCAAAAAATTGGAGAACATATGAACGAAGACTCAATAGATAGCAGGCCATAGGAGATGTACATCTACTTGTGAAACTTTTCTTTTTGGGTTTCATTTTTTTTAATTTCTTGTCCATTTCCACTATGTCAAAGATTAAGTTGTTTTTTGACATTTGGAGAATCATGGACTATATCAAAGAACTATTTAAACGATCTGCATTTCTTTTATTGTGGAATCGCATATGGTCAGTTGTATTTGCATCATTTGAGTCAATTGGAAACATCACTGTTTTACAGTGGTAGGGTTGCGTACATCCGACCCCCCTAGGCGGGAGCCTCTTCTGAGGCATTGGGGTTATGTTGATGATTGATGATATGTTTCTTTTTTTTTAATTTGATACACACTAAGAATTATAATAGTAAAACTAATTTTCCTGTAAATTATGAGAGATAACACATTTTTTGACTCATTGATTAAGATCAAATATCTCATGAACACTATCACTATCACCTCTTCTATCACCTTCCTTCGAGTCACTATCACCGTCGTTTCCAGGAGCACAATCTTATGCTTGTATAGTTGCATTACGTAGCCCCATAAATCACCACCACCACCACCAGTCTCAGGGATGCAAATGTTCAGAATCGGATATAATATATAAACGAATCCAAATTCCAAATAAAGATACCAATTCAGAATTTGAATCAGAATTTCATAACTTGCCAATTTCGTATTCAATTTTTTTTTTAAATCGAATTCAGATTCGGACAATATTCAAATTCGTATAACATATTTTTCATATAGATATATTTTATTGTATCATCTTAAATATTTCGAAAAATATCTCAAAAATTTATATTTTAATTTTTTTTTCATTATATTATGTTTATATTTATAAAGGATTAACTTAATGTTTTATTAACTTATCATATAATATTAATTACCAAATATATTAAATGCAAAAGTTGATATTTTCAATCATATTCAGATATGATTGATATTTTAATATATTCAGATATTCTGAATTTGAAATCAGTAAAGTTTTAAATCAATTTAAATTCCAAATTGTATTCAGTAAGAACTTCTTTACTTAATATCAACCAAATTTTAATTTCCGAATCATAACAGGACCATTTGCATCCCTGCCACCACCAAGTTGCTAATAATGAGCAAAAGCAATGTTAGTTTGCGGCATGCTAAGATGACATAGTTTGCAGATTGTAAGATGACATCAATTGACAGGCATATATTATCAAAAAAAAATTTGACGGACACAGTAAGCGAGTAATTTTTGAAAAATCCAATCCCGGGATACCTTTGAGGTATCCGCAACAATAAAAACAGAGCCATGACCTAGAAGAAATAGGAAATACACCCACTTCTGTTTGTTCAAATAGAACCTACTTTACCTGCAACAGAGCTATAGATACATTATTACTCTGCCAACTGACTTTCAAAGACCAGCAGAGAACAAACCACAAATGAGGCAGATGAGAAAAAGAAAGAAATGGAACATATGCAAATACAAGTATCATGATCAAGATTGGTAAAAGAACAAAAGGTTGTACATAAACAACTGAATTAAAGAAAAATGAGAATCTAAGGTTTACGATATAAACAAATATTACAGTAAATTTGACCCTCAACAGTATAAAATACAGGAAGAAAACAAAATTCAGACCTGGGGCTGAACCAGAGTAATTCAGCTGGAATGCTAATTAGGAAAAAAGAATTTAAGAATGGAATTATTGCTCTTGATTTTTCAATCCACAAACAACTTCACCCCATTTTTTATGCTACATATTCACTACCTTCAGATTTTACGCGAAAATTTATATTTTGTTTTATTGAGTTAAGTTCAATATGCATCTGCCACAAGCCTATACTGGTCATGTGTTGAAAATTAGTTGGTACCCTTGTTGACATCAGTTCACATTTTTTGTCAATTTGGTGGAAGAGATGCAGTGCAACCATAGAGCATAACGTGTTGGCAATCATCACCCTCATTGAGAAATTTTAGAGGCATTCGGTGCTTCCTAGAGCAACCGTGACGGCAATCTCTATGGAATTGGCCCCTCGGATCAGCACACCAGCAGTTCTACATGAGTGCTCGCCAATCAAGAATTCAGGATCACAAGAATTGGGTACTACTGGCCGAAGCGTGTTATTCACTATGCCACAGATTGCAGAAAACAAATTAAGAGAACATAAGCAGTTGCGTCTAAGAAAGCAGTAGACAAGGAGGTGAAAGGCACACTATGATAACATGAAAATAGTGAAGTAGAAATATACCTATGATGACACCATATTGCAAGTCCGCATAAGGTTATTCTCCAGATAGGAGTTCCCACATCACGATATCGAAAAAGACGACATCCACCTAGAAGCATATTATACATGTAAAAAGCAGAAATCCCAGAAACAATCAACCAGGAAAATAGATTAATGGGTGACATTTTATCGTGTTTCTGAGCCATCCAAGTTCCTTGCATGCCACGGGAAATCAGGGTTTAACGTTTTACTATGGATAACCCAAATCACTAACCTGTGAAACAGAGCACAAGAAATATAAGAATTACAGACCCACCGAAATAATTGCAAAATTGAGCAAAATGAAAAATAAATTCTATTACCAGCAATGTCTTGAAGAAATATAGAATCCTTTCTTCACAAGCATTAACCATATATCTCTTACTACTTCCTCTCCTTTCTTTCTTCAAAACCTAGGAGGCTAGGAAGAACTTTAGCGAGCAACCTAGAAGTCCAGCATACACAAGCCTCATTCTCACGATTTGAAGTTTCCCATTGTTATCAATATAGAAAGTGACATTTTGAACATTCTCAGATGTGTAGGGGATATATCATGCCATCGTGTGTTTGCATTTGATGTTGATGCTGCTGCTCGTAAGTATATACATCAGATAACGAATATGACAATGGATTATCTAGAAAGCACATCAAATATAAAATAGTAATAGTGAAAAGGAAAATAATCTTGTGTATCTAAGCAGCCTTACCTGAACAGGATATGACACAAATGATACCCTTGTGGCCTCGTGACTACTAATGATGATGCTTCCAGGACACTCGGTAAAAGTTTAATAAAGTATATTACATTGAGAACCTACAAGGACCAAAGTCACCAAACTTATTTTAGGCTATCTAATCATCGAAGGCACTTTCGATGGGAAAACAAAACCTGGATAAATGTGGCAAAAGGCAATCACATCTACACACATATACACATACTTACACAAGAGGCAGTGTTTGATTTTGGGCTCTAATCTCTTTTTCTTCTTATAGTTTTTATAGAATCACTCCTAAAAATCATGTCACGTCAGTAAACTTTTTTATCTAATGGTATTACAAATACTCGTTGTTATGACTTTTATGTCGAAAAAGTGAAGAATCAGATTCATTAGGTTAATCTTTCTGATGGATGTTTGTTCTGCATTTCATATAAATTTCTTTAATGATTCCAGATTCTGATTACATCAAACACAACTTTTTTTGATCATTCACATCAAACACAAGTACACAACTTTCAATCCATGAGCTTGACTGCGTGTTCAATTCAGGCTTATGTTCATTATCTATGTCAACGTCACCCCCAAAAGCCTCTAAAGATTAAAGAGGCTCCCACCCAAGGCGGGTTAAGGGCCTAAGGGAAGCCCAATGTATGCAACCTAACCCTACAATCAATGAGGTTATTTTAAAAGTCATGTACTAAATTTCAAGAATACAATCATACCACAAAGTGGTTATGGCCTTATGGGGTTGATGGTTGCAGAAGTAGACTTATTTCAATTTAAAACCTAAACAACAGTAACTGACTTATTGAGTTATTGATGTGTTGTTATACAAAAGGGCGAGTTTAAGGAACAAAATTAGCAGGAAAAAAACAAATTAGTCAATAGAAATTCATTTAAGTTTCGATTCTCACTACCTGTAACGATCGATTAAGTCAGAGACTGATTAGCCAACAACTGAGCTTTAGCAAGACAAGCAATGACACGATTTTTTCCAGTAAATTCTTCGAGCAAACTTGCAGTTAACTTGGACTTTCCAGAGATATAGATGTTCTTAAAAAGATCCACTAGCACTGTTTCATCAGGAAATACCCAGCCTTCCAACATTTCTTTCAACACTTCAACAGCTCCCTGGAAGTCACGGTTTTTGGAAAATGTTGATATCATAAGATTGAATGCATCAGTATTTGGATGGTGTCCACATCTTTTCATGGCCTGATAAATCTGGAATGCTCTCTCGGAATTCCCCCTCTTGCACTGACCAACCAAAATAGCATGAAAAGTCGAAGCATTAGGATCTAAGTTCCGTTCGGTAAGCTCTCTTACAAGTTGAGCAGCTTTCCTTGTCTTCCCCTCATTACACAGCCCCAAGATCAACGCATTGTACGTAAAAACATCAGGCTTGATGCCATTCTTCAACATCTCCTCGTGAAGCCTAGAACCCATCTCGTAATTCCCCGTCCGACTATAACCACCTATCAATGTCGTATAAGTAACAGTGTTCGGGGGCACATTCTCCGCACTCATCTCGTTAAATACCTTATTCGCATCGTGCATCTTACCTTCACTACAATACCCATTTATAATCGTGTTATATGTGACAACATCGGGACACAACCCTTTCCTCTCCATCTCATCCTTCAGCCTCACACCGACCGAAACAACCCCTTTCTTACAATATCCATCAATCAAAACATTAAAACTCGACACCAACGGACTCAACCCCAACCCCTCCATCTCCTCGAAAACCCTCGCCGCCTTCTCCATCATCCCAGACCCACACAACCCGCACATAACCATATTAACCGTGTAAACGTTGGGCTTAATCCCACACCGCCTCATCTCCCCGTAAAAGCTCAAAACCACATCCGTCCGCCGTTTCCTCAACAACGCGCTCATAAACGCATTGCAAGACCTAACCGTCGGGAAGATCCCGTACTCCTTCATTTTTCCAAACACCACAGTGGTGGCCCGGAACTTCCCGGCATGCGCGTAGGTTTTGAAAAGGCAATCGAAGGCCTTGGAAGACGAACCGCAGGGGCGGTAGAACAAGAGAAGGGAATCGAACAAAGGTAGAGGGGAAGGGGGGAGTTGGGGAGTGTTGAGTATGATTTGGAGTGATTTAAAGCGGTTAGAGTTGGCGAGGGAGTGGAGGAGGATGGCGGTGGAGTTGAGGGTGAGGGAGTGGGGGGAGTGGGAGCGGAGGAGGCGGAAGAGGGAGAGGGAGAGGACGGGGTCGGGGTGGAGGAGGAGGTGGAGGTGGAGAGTGAGGGTTGGGGTGAGGTTTGGGAGCATAGGGAGGAGGTGTGGGTAGGAGGAGTGAGTGAGGTGGCTTTGGAAGACGAGGAGGAAGTCGCGGGAGGATTGGGGTGGTTCGGGGATTGTGTGGTGGGGAATTGGGAGGAAACGCCTGGGTTTGAGTTTCAGCATTTTTTTTGTGGACGACTGGGGAGGGTTTGTTTGGGTTGGGGATGAAGGAACTTAAACTACGACCGAGATTCTTTTAGGGCTGTGTACCAGCTGATTTTGAGTCGGCCTCGTAGGCTTGAGCTCGGCTCATTTAAGGGTTTTTTTTCTCGCTGCTCGCTCATTAGTCGAGTCGAGTTGAACAGAAATAGCCGCAAGCCGTTCAGCTTGCTCGATTGCTTACCAAGAGGCTTAGTTAGCAGCAATTAAGTCATTTATCAGACCACCAAGGCTCCTAAACAAAACCCCGTGATAGTACTAAACGTCCTACGTCAGTGCAGAGATGTGTGCATGATTTATATACTGAATTGTTATTATCGTCGTAAAACTACTTAAATCGTCCGTATAAATTACAATTTTGTCATTCTCTCAATTCTACTGCTATAATGTGACATTTTGCCCTCCTATCACGCATCTCTCTTCATCTGCCTCTTATAATCATAAAAAATAATATTTTGGAGGTCAGTAATGAGCCAACGGATGCCCCGGTGTACTCGAATCTGGTAAAATATCCAACATCTTTTTAATAAATAAATAATAAAAATAATAAATAATAATTACTAAATTCGGATGACCGGGTAGAGATCGGTAAACCGACCCAATGATTCCAGGAAGATCAAAAACTTATTGTCTTTACGATCACGGTGGACCGATGGAAACTCGGTCATCCGCATGGAACATGTTCGGTAGACCGAGAAGCAAACGGTCGACCGTCCGACATCTCACCTTACAACGAGTTTTTGCAAGTGATGAAAATTCAAAAATTTCCAGATCCAACAATTTCAAAATCCAAAAAATTTCCAGGGGACCCCCTTACCACCCCCGCCACCTCACCGGCGAGCGAGACCCCCGAACGACCTGTCGAGGTGGTATTTGTAAGTCGGGATGTTTTACCGCCGGGGGATTTTTGATCTTAAAAATTGTTGGATCTGGAAAAAATTTGAATCTTCATCACTTGCAAAAAAACTCATTGTAATCCGACCCGTTACCACCGAAAATTTGCAAAGGAACGTCAAATAATTTGAGATAACATACCGTATAATTTTAAGATTTTTTTTTTAATTTTTTTTAGGATGGGGCGTCTTAGCCAGACCCCCCCCCCCCCCCCCCCCCCCCCCCCCCCGGGTGAGACGTCTTAGACAGACGCCTCCGTCATGGGGGAGGCGCCTGGCTAAGACGCCCCCGCCAAGGGGGGCGTTTTACCTAGACGTCCGACTCGATTTTTTTTGCTGGGCTTACTTCACCGAATTCAGACGCTTCACCAGACATTTTCGTGGTGTTTGTACTGGGAAAATGAGAAAAACGTAGGTAGAAACCAGGGACCCACCGCTTGACACAAAGCGGTCTTCCAGATTGACATCCCAACTCGCGGCGGATGCTCTATGCCCGTCTTGTAGCAAAATGGCAGCGCCCCTGGTCAGGTCTTATCTACGTCTGCCCTCTCTATATAGAGGTCTTTGCGAGTAGGCCTCTTTACATAGAGGTCATTCCCGTGGCCCGTCGGCCCCAAATCAAACGTGCCCAGAGTTCATTTATTAATTAGATGCAATGCAAGCTATCTATGGATCTATACATCTATATAGCTACATAATCCAGAGTGAGCCCAATGTGAAGAGTATACAATTACACTCATCACCGCTCCAATCATATCAGAATTAACACAATGCATTAACGGCAACGAACAACCATCCATTCATCACCACAACAATTTAAGGCAAGCTATGTGACATGAATAATGGTCATAAGGTCAAGTTCCTAAGTCATATTCATCCACCCATACACACACACTCTATTCAGCAGCAAGTAATATGATAAGATTCGCAATACATGCACAACAAACAAATTTGGCAATTAGAGTAGCATACCACAAAGTTTACATGACATAGATGTCTAGTTTGATGAGTATATCCACATTTAGTTTAACATATATAGGACATATTCAGATTCTTGCAGGAGCATATAACGTCAATAACTCAATAAAATAAGAACATGCATGTGCAATACGTAAACCAAACACATTCATAAATCTTCAAACACACATGAGACGATGAGCACTCTACCACTAGCATGGCATATAACGAAAATCATAGATGATAACATTTCTGATTTCATTCTCCTACTAAGTGCATATATATGTATATATATCAGAATATTCTCAGGAAATCAGATCATAGATATGAGTAACTACTAAAGGAGCAAAATCAGAAGCATTAAACACACCACATAATCGACAAGCATACAATAGCTATAGATACAACCACAATTGGAGCACATCTAAGCATGCAACCCTCCTGGATCCGTCCCCTGACGTTCTGACCTCTTCCTTACAGACTTCCCAAGGCAAGAAAGACAAGCACACGATGAGGCAAGCCAGATCAGCCAACCCCACACCGCAGGAACTACAAGTATGGTGCTAACTGGTTACCCGATTTGTTCCACCTTGCACCCGCGTGCTGGCCAGATCCTCTCCCACCACAGTCGTGCCCCCATCCGTACCTTCTAGGTTGTCATGGGCGGAACAAGGCCCAACCCCACCAGAGCTGACTGGAGCTCCAGCAGCAACCACTGCCACGCAGGAAGCTTCCTGCGCCTAAGGCTGCTGGCATGATGGTGCAACACTCGCACCATTAGCCACCTCGCGTGATAGTCAGCCCTTTGTGTAGGATTTCATGTTTAATTGCACATATTTATTTTCGAAATTTTTATGCACAATAAGGATCAATTACAATTTTTCTATGATTTGTTTCATGCATGCATCGGTTTGTTTCAATAACTAGTTTTAAAACTTTATTAAAACAAACATGGGCTCCGAAATTCATACCTAGAAACCCTCTAAAAATCCATTAAAAATCTTTTTCATCCATCCATTAGTTCAAAAATAATTTTGAACCACTGTCCATCCAATTTCCTAAAAGGAAAGACGAACCGCAGTTTTTCGGTTTTGTTGAATCTCTTACAAAACAATCGTTTATACTTAAAACGAAATTATTACAAGTTAGACTGATGTCTAAATCATATTCTAATAATTACATGACATGTTTTAAACCACTTAAAACATTCAAAACGAATTATTACAAAGAATTATTCCAACAAAACATTTGAAGACCGAAAAAACGGAAAATCGAATTGTTCGAACCCTAGATGGTAAACTAAATTTGTTTATAGCTTCAAATCATTAGAAAATTGAACCCTAAGCTCTGATACCACTTTAGGATTTCTAGTTTAATTGTACATATATATTTTCGAATTTTTTATGCACAATAAGGATCAATTACAATTTTTCTATGATTTGTTTCATGCATGCATCGGTTTGTTTCAATAACTAGTTTTAAAACTTTATTAAAACAAACATGGGCTCCGAAATTCATACCTAGAAGTTCTCTAAAACTTCTTGAAGATCCGGAGACGTTGAGGATGCTTGTTGCTACGTCGGATGCCTCCTAGTATTCACCAAACTCTAAACAAGACCGGAGAGAGAAGAACTAGCCTCTCAATCTCCAATAGGGTTTAGAATCTAACTACTAACCCCTCTTTAGTTTCCTTGAGAAGAAGATCTCTGAAAAACTAAAACTAAACTTAAGAATTAAGGAAATTTCGTGGAGAATTATGGAGAGAGAAGTTTGCACAAGAAGATAATGAATTAATTAATGAGGTAATGAGATAAACTTGTATTTATAAGTTCTCTCCAAATTACCTATTCATGTGCAACCTCTTGCCCATGATTTCATGCAAACTTCCATCTAACCATCCATTATTTGCTAACAAATAATTTCAGCCACGAATTAAATCAATTATGGACCAATTCCATGCATGATCTAATTAATTCTTAAATTAATTCTGCAGTAACCGTCTGAATCATTCGACCGTGTTGGAGGCTCGGTCGACCGTTTAGACCAAGTTTCGGTCGACCGTTCATGAACTTGGTCGACCGTGCGCAACAAAATATATTTCATTGCAATGTTCGGTCGACCGACCGAACTACTTCGGTCGACCGAAAACGAACAGACGAAATTCCTGTAGCGATCGAGACACATCCGGTCGACCATTAATGACACAGAAACACATTTCTATAATATTTTACTTGTTAGGTCAATTCGGTATACAAAAGTACTATTTTCCTCTTTTGTGTACCCGTGTTGTCACTCACTTGTAGAGCTACAATGATCTATGACCAACACGACAATCTTAACTCGGTAATTAATGTTCCTTGTTAATTACCATGATTGCGAATATCTTTTGTTTTATGTAAACCAATATCTTTTAGAGCTCTACGGTTAATGACCAAGAGTCTCTTCCTTAACACTTCTACAAGACGAATAACATAAACAAGGAACAAAATGATTTCTCATTCAATTCATAATAATTGACATTTAAAAGTAAAACTTTTAGAACACATTCCCTTCAATCTCCCACTTGTTATTAAAGTTTTCTTTCTCATACATACTCAATGCATAAAACAATAATAACTAGGGTAAACCCCATTACATATCAATCATCAAGCCAATCTACATGGTTCCTCAATCCCATGGACTCGAAATGCATTTCGCCCTTGGCTTGGGATAAGGGTTTTGTGAATGGATCAGCTGTGTTGCTGTTGGTGTCCACCCATAACAGATTTATTTTGCCTTCGTCGATGAGGTCACGCGTCACGAAGTACTTACGATCCATGTACTTCACTTGTGGTGTGATTTGGGATCCTTGATTTGCGAGATAGATGCACTATTGTCGCAAAATAGCTCTATTGGTCCCTCGCTCGAGGGAACTACTCCAAGCTCTTCAAGGAACTTCTTAATCCACACTCCTTCCTTGCTCGCTTCAGCGACAGCCATGACTTCGGAAGCAGTGGTTGAGTCGACCGTAGTGCTTTGCTTCCAACTACGCCAACTCACAGCTCCACCATTCAGAAGGAAGACGTATCCTGATTGCGACCTTCTATCGTCTGGATCACTCATGAAACTCGCATCCGAGTAACCCTCAGCTATCAATTCCCTTTGTCCTCCATAAACAAGAATCTTATCCTTAGTCCGGTTAAGGTACTTCAGGATATTCTTGACCGCAGTCCAATGCTCAGGACCTGCGTTGGATTGGTGACGACTTGTCACGCTTAGAGCATACGAGACATCGGGTCTTGTGCAAGTCATCGCGTACATGATCGACCCAATTGCCGAAGCATAAGGGACATCCTTCATGTACTCTAAGTCCTTACGTGATTGAGCACGTTGAGACTTCTTGAGTTACACACCCATACTCATTGACACACTACCCTTTTTGGAGTTGCTCATCTTGAACCTTTCCAAGACCTTGTCAATGTATGTACGTTGACTCAGGCCAATGAGTCTACGAGATCTATCTCGATATATCTTGATTCCCAAGATGTATTGAGCATCACCCATATCTTTCATTGAAAATGCAGATTTCAATGAACTTCTCGTTTGCTCAAGCAAAGGAATATGATTGCCCATAAGCAATATGTCATCGACATATAAGATTAGGAATACTACAAGGCTCCCACGAACCTTCTTGTATATACAAGGTTCTTCCTTACTTTGAATGAAGTGAAGCTTCTTCACTTCCTCGTCAAAGCGTTTGTTCCAACTTCTTGATGCTTGCTTCAATCCATAAATGGATCTTTGAAGCTTGCATACCTTCTCGCTATTCTTTGGATCTTCAAAACCTTGAGGCTGTACCATGTACACATCCTCCTCCAAGTTCCCATTAAGGAACACCGTTTTGACATCAAATTGCCATATTTCATAATCATGAAATGCAGCAATAGCAAGCATTATCCGAATAGACTTGAACATGGCAACTGGTGAAAAAGTTTCATCATAGTCAATTCCTTGAACTTGAGTGAAACCCTTCGCTACAAGCCTCGCTTTGTAGGTTGTCAAGTTCCCATCCATGTTCATCTTCCTCTTAAAAACCCATTTATTATGAATGGCCTTTTTACCTTGAGGAAGGTCAACCAAGCTCCATACTTGATTATCATACATGGATTCTATTTCGGATTCCATGGCCTTAAGCCATAGTTTGGAGTCTTCCATTTCCATTGCTTTTTGGAAGGTCAAGGGATCATTGGTATCAAGTACCATGATTTCATGAAGTCCCGGATAGATATCGGGTTTCTTCTTTTCCCTCATTGACCTTCTAAGTTCTTTTGGTTCTTCTCGTGTCTCTCGAACTTCTTCCATAATTTCTTGAGGAGTGGGTTCACGTTCAACTCTTGAACGTACACTTGGTGGGGATGATTGAGATTCTCTCACAATTTCTTGTGATGGTCTCTCGCTCACGCTCCCACTAACCAAAGGAATCTCGGTTGGGCCTTCATGATCTTGAATGTCATCATTCATGTCATGATCTTGTAGAGTATCTTGAGTTTCCTCAAGTACAACCCTACTCCCACTACTTTTTACTCTTTCTAGAAATTCATTTTCCAGAAATGTGGCATCTCTCTCTACAATCACTCGATTGGAGGTGATATGCCAAAAGTAGTATCATCTTGTCTCACGAGCATAACCAATAAAGAAGCACTTATCCGCTTTTGGTTGAAGTTTGGTCGACATCAATCTCTTGACGTAAGCCTCACAACCCCAAATCTTGAGAAAATTGAGCTTAGGTGTTTTACCACTCCATAGCTCATAAGGAGTTTTCTCCATGGATTTGGATGGAACATTATTTAGTGTGTAAGCCGCAGTTTGTAGTGCATAACTCCAAAAGTAAAGAGGTAATTCCGCATGACTCATCATTGACCGAACCATGTCGAGCAATGTCCTATTCCTCCTTTCGGATACCCCATTCCACTGAGGTGTACCGGGAGGGGTGAGTTGAGGTACAATACCAAACTCCTTTAGGTATGAGTCAAATTCGGCACTTAAGTACTCACCTCCACGATCCGTTCGTAGAGACTTGATTTTCTTGTCGAGTTGGTTCTCTACTTCATTCTTGAATTCTTTGAATTTGTCAAAAGATTCACTTTTGTTTCTCATTAGATAAACATAGCCATAACGACTATAATCATCCGTGAACGTAATGAAGTACCTGAAACCATCTCGTGCACTAGTACTCATTGGACCACATACATCGGAATGTATCAAATCCAACAAGTCACTCGCCCTTGGGTCTTTCTTCTTGAAAGGCTTTTTGGTCATTTTTCCCATTAGACATGGTTGGCACGTCTCCAATGATTTAAAATCAAGTAGACCAAGAAGGTTAGCTTCTTGCAATTTCTTGATGCGCTTTTCATTTATGTGACCAAGACGATAGTGCCACAAGAGAGTATCATTCTCGTGAGTGGTCTTAAGTCTTTTGTTATTGATATTAAAGATTTGTTTATTATTCAATTCAAGAAAATAGAGACCATTCCTTATGAACGCATTTGCATAGAAAACTCCATTCTTCGATATAGACAAACAAGAATTTGAAATATTTATATTAAAATTATCCATATCCAGACATGATACAGAAATAATATTCTTGTTAATCGAAGGTACATAATAAACATTCTTTAGACATAAATTTAAACCACTACATAATTGAAGCACCACAGAACCTTGTGCAACCGCATACACGTTCGCACCATTTCCGACCTTCAATTCTACCTCGTTCCTTACGAGTTCCTTCCTATCCATGAGTAGCTTCACATTAGAAACTATGTGAGCACAAGATCAGGTATCAATTACCCAATCCTGGACAGAGGTGGCTAAATTTATTTCAATAACAAATATACCTTTGGCCTTTTTGGGGTGTCGACGTTCAATCACTCCGTTGTCAAGGTCTTCCTTGTACTTGGGGCAATTTGGCCGGATGTGTCCTTTTTCACCGCAGTGAAAGCACTCCGTATTGGGAGTTGGAGATTTCTGAGATTTCCCCCTCGAGGCACTCTTATGAGCACCTCCTACTCCCTTGCTCTTGATTGAACCACTTTTGGTAGATTTGCCATTTCCTTTACCAATCTTATGGCCCCTCCCATGGACGGCAAGGACTTGCTTGTCCCTACCCTTGCCCATGTCAACTTCAGCAGTTTTGAGAGCGTTGTGCAGCTCCTCAAGACTCACCCCTTTTTCACGCACGTGGTAGTGCATCACAAAGTCCTTAAAGGACGGGGCTAGAGAGCCAAGAATCATATCTTCAGCAATGTCCTCGGGCATTGGTGAAGAGAGCTTTGCCAACTTCTCAAGGTATCCTTGCATCGTGAGAAAATGCATAGATACCGATGTTCCATCCGCCATATGGCACCTTGTGAGTGCGATGGTGGTCTTATAGCGCTCCTTTCGGGCACTAACCATGAACATCTTTGATAAAGCCTCCATGGTCTTCTTGGGTTTTGAATCCAAGTATTTCGCTTGAAGCGAGTCACCCATGGATGCTCGCATAATACCGTGAACTTGGTTCTCTTGGTCTTCCCACTTGGCTTTAGCCTCTTTCTCTTCATCGGTTAATCTCTCATTCCGCTTTGGGATTGGACCTTCCAAAATGTGAGATAGTTTCTCAAACTTTAACACGATGTTGAGTTTGAGTTGCCAACTAATGAAGTTTGAGCCATCATTTGCTAAAGGATGTTTTTCTATCATGGATCGTACGATAGGTTGGATGTTCGACATTTTTCTACAAAATAAATCATATAGGTTTTAATGCCAATTTTATGTTTTAATACACATGCATACATATATCGAATATAAATGTAAATGTTGCAAATAAAAAATTTGCCCATAAATGCAAAAATACAAGATCCCATTAATTGTAACATAGACTAGATAAGGGCTATCGAATACATTACAACATCAAGGTAAGAAAAACATTTTTCTAATCACAACCTTTTTGATTTTTAGCAATATTAGCATCTTCAAACTCTTGTGATTCTTGTCGTTTTAATTATGAGGGAATGCGACCTATCCTCGTAAGAAAAACTTTTTCCCAAAACCGAACGAGGGCTCTAGGTAATGTTAAGAAAACTTATTTTCATTTGATACGAGATACGTTTATCCATTGTATTCACAACTAAACATACTTGGGGTTCACTAGGGTGAAACACACCTCATACATTTAATCGTGGCACAACAACAGACAACCATTATATCTCCCACTATTCCCAAAGATGGAGGGAGCTATCTCCCGCTAAGGGCGAGCAGAGTATCCCTCAATCAATGGCTGCTAGTGGATGAAATAAGAAGGAAATTATTCTTAATTTTTGTTGGACAATTTCATATATTTACATGTGATTTGGAATTTTAGGTTATCATGCATATTAATATTCATACACATCCTAACATTCACCACATTCATCACATGCATAGCAGAAATTAAAAAACAGAAATTAAACATTCACACAATCCACATCGTGTGAGTTTATATGTTCCCTTCGATCCTTGATCCTCGATCCCCGATCCTCGATCCTCGATCGATGCGCTACAGCGGCGACTTCCTCTTGCACCGGAGATGTAGATATTACAGAAAATAAACATGCTCCTCACATTCGATAAAAAACCGACTAGTGCAAGTCCTATGTAAAACCTCTCATATGCATATGCAATTATCTAAAAGATGGAAATAGAGAATTTGGCTTTTACATACATAAGCCCCTGTATTATAAAAATTATAAACATTCATAGGCGCTGATTTGGAACATATAAACTAACAATTCCTGCAAAAACAACTCGAGCATCCATGCACGCAATATCGCTATAAACTATCCAACCTAGTTTATCAAGCATCTAGAATCCCAAACAATTCTTTGAAAAAAACATTTTGAAATCCATTAAAAACGTTTTTCATGCATCCATAGTTCAAAAATTAATTACGAACCGCTGTCCATCCAATTTCCAATGGAAAGATGAAATGCAGTTTTTCGGTTTTGTTGATTCTCTTACAAAATAATCGTTTATACTTAAAACGAAATTATTGCAAGTTAGACAAATGTCTAAATCTTAATTCTAATAATTACATGGCATGTTTTAAAACACTTAAAACATTCAGAACGAATTATCAGGGAGAATTATATCAACAAACATTCTTAGACCGAAAAAACTGGTAAATCGAATTGTTTAAATCCTAGATGGTAAACTAAATTCGTTTACAGCCTTAAATCATGAGAAAATTGAACCCTAAGCTCTGATACTACTGTAGGCTTTCATGATTAATTGTACATATATATTTTCGAAATTTTTATGCACAATAAGGATCAATTTACAATTTTTTATGATTTATTTCATGCATGCATCAATTTGTTTCAATATCTAGTTTCTAAACTTTATTAAAACAAATATGGGCTCCGAAATTTATACCTAGAAGTTCTCTAAAACTTCTTGAAGATTCGGAGACGTTGAGGAAGTCAATCGTCGCTTCTCGTTGCGCCGGATGCCTCCGAGTGTTCACCGAAACCCTAAACAAGGTTGGAGAGAAATGAGCTAGCCAATCGATCTCCAAACAAGCTTAGAATCTAGCTACAAACCCCTTCCTTAGCCTTTGAGATTTCTCCTTCAAAGACTTAGAAAAACTAAGAGAATTTTCGTGTATTTTTGTGGTGAATTTTGGAGAGAAAATAATTAGAAAACAACTTTTGTCAATTGAGGAGAATAAGGACCTATTTATAGGCTCCTATCTTACTCTCAATCATAGCTATTCTTAAGCCACGAATTCTTGACATTTTCTCTCATAAATTAATTCCATAATGCATTATATGCACCCACAAAACGTTTGACCAAGTTTGGAGCTAATCCAACCATTGATCAAATTAATCTCTTAATTATCAAAGGCAGAAAATCGATCGTGTTTCGGTTTACCGAGTCCCACTCGGTTAACCGAATATGTCACGATTGTTTAACCGAGTACGCGACGGATGACCGAATCTTAAGGAGAAAATTCTCCTTAACCGATCGGACCAATTCTCGTCCAAGACCGAGTGCTATTCGGTTAACCAAAAATATCGGAACTTGACATTGTTCGGTCGACCGTCTCTGGTTCGGTACACCGTACCAAAGATCCAGGAACTTTGGTCAAGTTCGGTCAATCAATTTGACCATCCGTTCCACGTTCGGTTGACCGATCCACGGATCCTTCGGTCGACCGAACCATAACGGATTACCGAACTTCTACCCGATTTTGCCTTTTTCAAATTTTGGATTTATTTCCAACAAAATTTGAACTTTTGGGGTTTTAACATATTCACAACTTATGCAATATATTATCCTATGCAATAATAAATTATTGCACCCCATAATATACGCATCTCATATGAATTTATCATGATTCTAATTATGTTATATGCAACATAATTGATTTTACTTGTTCACCATATGAGTCATATTTTCTATAAGAAACCCGACTCATCATATGAACCAAAAATCAAGCTTCTTGTTTCCCGGTTTTTGCGGTGTGACCTATGGGAGGATCTAGACTAAGTTGGTAGTGATATTAAGAGCTTAATATCACAAGCTATAAGCGGTATCTAGCTACACATTATAGCTCCCAATTAGTTAGATGTCTTAATTCCACTCGAACCAAAACCCGATCCATTTAGTGATGGAGTGCACCACTTGTGTCCGTCCGTTGCCACATGATATTAAGAATACACACAAAGTAGTATTGTGTCATCTTTGTATTAGTATTCATTTCTTGATCTCTTTAAGCTAGTTATAAATATGTGACTTAACTCAAATCACATTGTGCACATTATAACTTTGCTTTATCAAGGGGCCCACTAATATCATCGCTCAATTAAGAGGGGCAATGATAATCTTTTGACTAACTATCTTCTCCAACGAAAGTTATACTTAACCAACTAATGTCTTTACACTACACTCATCGATAGCTTAAGACACTAGTCTAATTAAGAACTCCTTAAGCGATCGGATATAAGTCTCATATCAAAGGACCAAGGACACAGTAAAATATTAATGACACAGAAACACATTTCTATAATATTTTACTTGTTAGGTCAATTCGGTATACAAAAGTATTATTTTCCTCTTTTGTGTACCCGTGTTGTCACTCACTTGTAGAGCTACAATGATCTATGACCAACACGACAATCTTAACTCGGTAATTAATGTTCCTTGTTAATTACCATGATTGCGAATATCTTTTGTTTTATGTAAACCAATATCTTTTAGAGCTCTACGGTTAAGGACCAAGAGCCTCTTCCTTAACACTTCTAAAAGACGAACAACATAAACAAGGAACAAAATGATTTCTCATTCAATTCATAATAATTGACATTTAAAAGTAAAACTTTTAGAACACATTCCCTTCAAGGGAGAGAAATGATATGGACGGCTAGGGTAAGGTCTGATTTTGTCTCAACAAAATCTCCCCTAATGATAGGAAACAAAGAAAGGCAACAAAAGAATTGGAAATATTCTTCATTAACACTTGCCTAAACATGCACATCAAATATTGCATCCAAAATCAGTTCTCCTCTTGCTGACTAGGATGCCACATCCTCCTCCCCCAACCCACTCAGCCCTGGACCCCACGAAATCAGCTCACAAGCTAAGAGGAAATCAAATCCAAAGTGCAACTTACCAAAATGCAACACCAACATGTGCACCAAAATCTCCCCTTGATTCTTCCTTCATTTTCCTTGCAAAATCAGATATCCATTTGCTGACATGGAGCCACCTCACATGGCCACTCATCACGCCTCACACACCCCTAACAACTAGCCAAGTCGATTTACACAAACAACTCGCACCTGATTGACCCAACTGAGTGAATCGGTTACAAGTTGCCCGATGAATCGCACCCGCTTGCAAGTCGATTTGACTCGCCCAAAAAGAAAAAAAAATCCTTGAAAGGAAACTTTCCCGAAACAAAGCATAAAATCACAAAAATACATCAAGCATAAAGATAACACATAAATAAGTATAAGGATGAAATAAGACTTAATAGTGTAGTAGGAGAGTGGGTCTTACAACTTCACTAAATCAACCAGATTGATACGTCAAAATAACGTCTCTCAACACTCTGATCATCGGTGAACATGATCTCCGCAAAGTGTAGTTTGAGTGTACTATCAGCGGCGGATCAAGGAAAGAAACTTTGGGTGGACACAATAAAAATATATTCTTTATAAAAACAAGTATAACATTTAGAATAGGAAAAAAATCAAAATAATCACACAAAAAACAACATTGAAAGAATATGCACATGAGAATCTTAATTGGCAAACTATGCACCTTAAAAACGACACATATGTTGTCGTTTTCATTAACTGAAGATGACACCACAAATGTCGTTTACCCTTAATGAAAATGACATTGTGCATGCCATTTTCATTAGGTTGATTGAGAATAATGTATTGAACTCTAAATAATTATATAATGTTTGAAATTGGGTTGATTATGAGTAATGTAATTTATGTTTAGATTGTTTTGGTGTGTAATCGAGAATAACGTATTGAACTTTAAATAATTATATAATTAAATTCAATACTAACTCATGTTATTTGGTTAATTCTCTTTCAACAGTTGCAAAAATATCCACTTCACACGATTCTCACGGTCATGTTGACTCTTCAGTCCTAGTGCTACAAAAAGATTATAGATCATCTCCGATTCTCGAAAATGTAAGTCTTTCGATTATCAGATTAGAAATTCCGTGTATTGGTTTATATTAGACCTTAAGTAATTAATTATGTTTTTCAGGAGCAACCGACGGATGTTAAGTGTATCAAGCACGACATTCAGTTCAACACGTGAAATGTGGAAGATGGTAGGGTATGAGATTTGTTAGAGATTGCTGAATTTGGTACAATGTCTCGTTTGCAATGACTGTAACTGAATTTGAATTTGATCCGTGCTGCGATGGAGAGGTGGAGGCATGAGACTCACACATTCCATTTTAGACATGGAGAGATGACGAACACGCTGGACATAGCTATTCTTACTAGTCTCTGTATTGACGGTCTGACAGTTTGTGCGACTTTAGATCGTGATTGGTCTGAGATTTGCATGAACTTGTTGGGTACTAGCGAAGAGGAGGCGACGACTGCAGTGAAAGGTGGATACGTGTCGTTGTAATGGTTGCAACAGAATTATCGTGTCGTAACGCCAGATGCAACAAATGAGTCGGTGCTGTAACACACGGGAGCATACATTTTGTTTCAGTTAGGATCCGGGATAGTAGGCGATAAGAATGGAAACAAAGTTCACCTTAGATATTTACTCTTGTTGAAGAATCTCTTCGATTGTGGAAACTACAGTTAAGGAGCTGCAACGTTGCTTGTTCTTTACAACTATTTGGATCAGGCATGTCGGAAAAAAGGAAAACAAGTTGTTGGTTTCCTTACATTGCTACAGATTTGGTGTTGAGAACATCTTCATGTCGGACGGTCATCTAGAAGTTCCGATGTGCAACTTTCATTGTGTCCTTTAGGTTCACGTTGGCGGACTCCTAGGTCGTGGGTCAACAATGTGAAGACGTCTCAGATTGAATTTTACATAAATGAGTTGGATGATGAAGAAGAAAATCAAGTTTCTGGGACCCCTTACGAAGCTGTAGATATTTGTAAGACCTAAAAATGGTCACTAATAATACACAAACCATCTAACATGCATACTCTAGATGACAAAATATTTAAGAACCACTGCCACGAGTTTCCTGATTCTTTTTCAACATCCGCAAACGTCAAAGGAAACAAACAAAAGTTCGCCTCCGTACCCATAGCAACCAAAATACCCTCAAACTTGCCAAACAAATGAGTCTCACCAATGCTCAACACAAGTCTACAATACCGGAAACCTTCAATTTATACTGCGAATGACCAAAAAATTCTCTGAAACTGCTCAACGTTTTGATTTATCCTCTGAGTCTTAATCTCGACTGTTATGCGGGGGTTGGTGGTGCAAATATTAGACACAAAACATCTTAAATTACAATAAGATGCATCATCAACTCCGTATACTTTTTCCAATTCTTTCTTACGGGCGTACCAAGTTTTTTCATACTTGATGTCTATGAAGTAATGGTCTTCACTAGAGTTTGAATTTCTGCAGGAGTGACAGTTATGTTTGTTCAAATGGTGGCAAGAATCATGTTAGAAATTAAACAGGTATCACATTGCACGTGGTCATGCAAAAGGTCGACCTGTATCTCTTCACTTGAAAATATTTTTTGCTCTGACTGTAGGAGGCATGTATCATCCATTGACACTTTTTTTTCAAAATAAGTCATAAATCTTTTTGGCCAAAACGTTGACACTTTAAATTTGTCACTTTTTCGCAAATATCATTCATTCAACTCATGCAATAAATTTTTTTTTGTTGCAAAAGTTCTATGCAACCAATAATTTTGTCCATCTTCTAAGTTATCGTATTCATTGTACGCAGCAATACGCACATCAATATTTCCAATGACTAAATCTTCAATCCAGTTCTCGTCATGCTCTACATCCGGCAAGTGCCTCAAATCCGGAAGTATTAGCAATGGAGGTAATACATTATTAACGACGGTTGCATGTACGTTGTCATCAGGTTCTCGATTCATTGTGTCTGCCATATGATGAAACATGTTCTGCAGCTCCGGAAATGGTGTTGAATCTACATCAACAATGTCTATCTTCTCATCATCTATCTGACCATCTGTCGCATCACTGTATGTATCTTCAACTCGTCTTCTTTGAGAATGTAACTGGAGCACGTCTGCTTCGTAATTACTAATATTTATTAGTGTGTGCTCATATGATTCAAAAACATACCGAGGAACTGCTTGACATTGGTTATATGTATGTGTCATTGCTCGATAATCATCAATTAACTGACTTTGATGCACAATAGTATAATGTTTGGGTTGTTTCTGAACAAACAATACAACCGTATTCACAATGTTAAATAAAGATAACATCGTAGTCGTGCTCTGATCATCAAAACATCAGCATATGTATATTTTTCATACGGTAGTCACTTGCAGGTTAAATTCAAATCAAACTCTTCTTCTCGGAAACCACAAACTCAGCAAACTGTTTCACAAAGATCATCATATCGCATTCTGTATTAACATTATAACCACCTTCATATTCTGGAATGTCATCTACGAATGTAACGATTCCATCGGGAAAAAAACTATAACTAATCCGGTACCGGAGCTCATTACTTCAGGTGTACAAAATCTACATTTCATACATGAAAATAACAATCATAACTATACATGCACTACATTTCATATCGAAATCAAAAACACCCAAAAAAACAAACTGAAAACCAACATGAACAGTGTTTGTCTCCGGAGAGATGGAGTAATGAAGAGTGTGGAGTAATTTGGGTGTGAAAGAAAGAAGATGGTGGCTGACTCACCTCATTTTTTTCCCAGGCAAAAACGACATCTCGGATGTCGCTTTTACCCATCTTGAAAATGACATGCATGATTTTGTTTTCATTAAGGATAAAAACATCTATGGTGACGTTTTTAGTTAATGAAAACGACATCTATGGTGTCATTTTCAGTTAATGAAAACAACATCATAGGTGTCGTTTTTAAGGTGCATAGTTTGTCAATTAAGTTTTCGATATGCATATTCTTCTAATTTTATTTTTTTGGTGATTATTTTGAAAAAAAAATCTTTTACAATATATTATTCTTTAGAACAAAGTGATACTTTTCACTCCTTGTGGCAATTTTCCTCCACAATATTTTTTGAAGGTTGTGTGGAATGACAGAGGAAGGTATTTGATTTTTCTCCCCAATTCAGTATCTTATGTTGCTGATTTTGAAAAAAAAGCTAAGGAAAAAAATTAAGGTACAATATCTTGTGTTGTTTGGGATACTTAGATTTAGATACAAATGAATGTCCTAGTAAATAATCTTATGACTTTTTTGTTAAAAAAGTAATGCTAATAAATACTGAAAATAATAGTGAGTATATATGAGTGTTATTTTTTGGGTTTTTTGCTAATCTGCCACTTGAAAGTCCTTGATTTGCTAAAATATCATTAAGTTACGATTATTTGCGTACATGCAACTAAAATAAGTTTTTAACATCCAAAATGTCATTATGATTTTTTTGTCACTCTGTTAACTTTTTCCGTTAACGATGTTACTATTCCGTTAACGGCGTTAATAATATTTAATTATAAATTTTACAATTTCACCCTCAAAAACTTAATTACTTTTTTTCTCATATCTTTCTTTTTTCCCTCTCCTATTTGTCCTCTCTCCTCTTTCTCCCTCCTCTCTTCTTTCTCCTAGATTTTTCAATGTATCCTCTCTAGATTGTCGGGGAGAGAGAGAAGATAGTGAGCGAAAGAGGAGAGAGAGAACAAAGAGAAGAGAGGAGAGAGAAAGAGTAGAGAGAGAACAAAGAGGAAAAAAAGGGGGAAAAGAAAGATATGAGAGAAAAAATTAATTAAGTTTTTAATGGTGAAATTGTAAATTTTACAATTAAATATTAATATTTTTAATACCGTTAACGGAATAGTAACACCGGAAAAAGTTGATAGAATGACAAAAAAATTATAATGACATTTTGAATGTTAAAATCTTATTTTAGGAAATCAAAGACTTTCGAGTGGTAGATTAGCAAAAAAACTTTTTTTTCAAATTGACGTAGGTACAAAGTACACTACGAAAAACTAAATACACTCGTGGGCGTAAGTGTCATCGCACGCCCACCCTTGGATTCACTACTGTGTACAATTTCCATTTCGTAAGCAAAGCCCATATTACTTTCGGGATGACAGACTTAGCGAGCTGCCATGTATTTAACGTAGATATGTTTGTTGCAACATATATTGCCCGGCTGTTTGCAAAGAAATCTCCTGTAGTACTCAATGCCCATTTCCCATTACCAGAGAATAAAATTAGATGCACCAGAGAGTGCAACATCTTCTTCATACTCATCCTATCCAATTTTTACCTTCTTACCACCACAGTTTATGAATAGTTTAGAATCTGCAACATTGATTTATTGAACATCTCAGACCAATAAAAAAGTTACTTTTAGAGCATAAAGATAACAACTTGCTTGTGGCATTTCCTCGACATGGGTAGCTTTTTTTCCTTAAGCAGGGGCTCATCCTACAACATGGTTATGAAAACATGGTTAAAGTTTCAAAACAAAAAAAGCAATCCATTTGGAAAATAGGAATTACACATATCAATCAAGTTATTTTCCTTGTTATAATCATAATTACACTAATGAGTCGTCCAGCATCTCCAGAGTTCTAGCATGATAAAGTATCAAAAACAAGTCAAACATCAATCATATATTGACGTCTTTACTTCGTATTTAACTATATTTTAAGGTTATAAGTACTTGCCAAACAAAACATAGGAAATACTATTATTCTCCATGTACTCATACACCAAAAGTAACTCATTTACCTCAACGCAACATCCAACAAGCCTCACAAGATTTAGATGAGTGCTGTTTCACAGAACTAATCTACCATCTGGAAGTACACCCTGAGAAAGCAAAGTAAATTAATCAACTACACATACAATCAAGAAGCAAGAAAAGATAAAGGTTTGCACTTAAAGATAATAATGTTTCAATAACCTTGAAAACTGAACCAAACCACCTTGACCAATCTTGTTCTCACGACTACAATTTAATGATTTGTCTACAATTTTGAATCTTTAATCACTGTATAATAATAAAAATCAGCAATGAAACAATTGGTAGTTTGGTACAGAAAGAAATGAGAGATCACAACTAGAACATAAAACATGCAAAGAAGCATAATTGGCACTTAATATGTCGTGGGATTTATTTCACAATTTTCCATTTTTCTTGCAGATCTTTCTTCAGACAAACAATAAAATCATGAGCAAGATTAATAAAAGCATTTCAACCAAAGTAGGCAAAATGACACCCCACCACGAAAGATCATCTTTGTTTTGGCCCGTAGGGAAGTCTGTAAAAACCCACTTAATCGAAAGCAAGGATGGTGGAAGGAACATATAAAAAAAGAATGGCAACTCACCTGCTCTAACAGAAATGGCTGAAATAAGTGGCCCATATATGCCGTTTTTTTAACGCAGTTTGTTCCTCTTATCACCCCATCCACAACCGCAGTAAATTTTTTGACAATACCTTTACTAGTACCATTTGCCGCTAATGAGATATTGAAGTCCTTCCAAAAAAAAAATACCCTGTGAAAAGTAATATCTAAAATTATAACATGAAGGTTTGTGAAAATTGATGTGTTATCTACTAAAATCTATAATAGTACAATAGTTCACCATAGGTTTTGTCCTTGATCCTTGGTCCTTAGTTCTACCCAACTCTGTCCCTTTTCTACTAAATTGTTGTAATCACTACACAACCTTTTACTCCCCCAATACCTATTACTCCCACTACTTCTGCCAAATGTCATCCTCATCTTCTCTTGGGTTATAAGTTATAACATATCTCCACTTATCATCAATTGGTTTTGAGTTGGATACCAACACTTTAATAATAATAAATCATGTTTATTTTACGCGACCTTATTTGTCTTACAACTTGTACTGTTATCGAACATGGGAGAATCATGCGAAGTTATGCGACATTGTTTGTACCCACCTTTGATCATCTCGAACATGAAAAATCATGTCGATTTATGACGTCCTGATTTATGCCAACATATATTGGGATCCAAAATGATAATTATATTCATTTTTCGCGACCTTGTTTGTAACCCAGATATCCACATATCCAAAATGATAATTATATTCATTTTTCGCGATCTTATCAAACAAGAAAAATCATGTTGATTTATTGCCTTCCTGGTTTATGTTCCCACATATTCGGATCTAACATGATAAAACATGTTAATTTCACAACATTGTTTGTATCCCACCTTGTGATCTTATCGAACATGAAAAATCATGTCGATTTATTGCCGTCTTGGTTTAAGCTGCCACATATTTTTCCCGACCTTGTGATGTAACCGAACATGAAAAATCATGTTGATTACTAGCGAGCTTTGTTTTTGCTGGCCTAGATTTGGATCTAACATGAGAAATCATGATTATTTTTCCCGACCTTGTTCCTAACCCACCTTGTGATGTTACCGAACAGGAAAAATCATGTCGATTATTTGCCAGTTTTGTTATTGCTGGCATAGATTCAGATATCACATGAGAAATCATGATCATTTTCCCCGACCTTATATGTAACCTACCTTGTCATCTTATAGACCAGGAAAAATCATGTTGATTTATTGTCATCGTTGTTTAGGCTGACAATGATTAGGATCTAACATGACAAATCATGATCATTTTTCCCAACCTTGTTTGTATCCTACATTGTGATCTTATCAAACTTGAAAAATCAAGTTGATTTATTGCCGTCTTGGTTTATGTTGCCACATATTTGGATCTAACATGATAAAGCATATTAATTTTTGCAACATTTTTTTTATCCCACCATCTGACCCTATCGAACATGAAAAATCATGTCGATTTATTCCTATCTTGGTTTATGATGCCACATATTTGTACCTAACATGATAAATCATGTTAATTTTCGCGACATTGTTTGTATCCCACCTTTAATGTTATCAAAAGTAAAAAATCAAGTTTTTGCAAACTATATTTTTGCTGGCTTATTAGATTCAGATCTAACATAAGAAATCAAGATCATTTTTCCCAACCATGTTTGTAACCCACCTTGCCATCTTATCGAACAGGAAAAATCATGTTGATTTATTGCCATCTTTGCTTAGGTTGCCATTGATTAGGAGCTAACATGACAAATCATGATCATTTTTCCCGACCTTGTTTGTAACCCACCTTATAATTTTATCGAACAGGAAAAATCATGTTCATTTATTGCCATCTTTGTTTAGGCTGGCATTGATTAAGATCTAACACGACAAATCATGATCAATTTTCCCGATCTTGTTTGTATTCCACATTGTGATCTAATCGAACATGAAAAATCAAGTCAATTTATTGTCGGCTTGGTTTATGATGTTAAAGTGTGGGTATCCAACTCAAAACCAATTGGCAATGAGTGGAGAGACTCTACAACTTATAACCTAGGAGATTATCCCCATTTAGACGATGTTGGACTTATTCTCTAAAACTCCCCCGCACGCGTGACCGGGTATTTCTTCCGTATCTACGCGTGGACAACAAAGGGTGAAGTGTCAAGCCGCCATTAGGCATAACTAGCTCAGATACAATGTTAAAGTGTGGGTATCAAACTGAAAACCAATTGTCAATGAGTGAAGGGACTCTACAAATTATAACCTAGGAGAATATCATCATTTAGACGATGTTGGACTATTCTCTAACATATGCTGCCACAGATTCAGATCTAACACGATAAATCATGCTATGTTTCGCGAACATGATCATCTCGAATAGGAAAAATCATGACGATTTTTTGCCAGCTTTATTTTGCTGGCATACATTCGGATCTAAAATGAGAAATCATGATCATTTTTCCCGACCTTGTTTGTATCCCACCTTGTCATCTTATAGAACAGGAAAAATCATGTTGATTTATTGCCTCTTTGTTTAGGCCGGAACTGATTCGGATCTAACATGATAAATCATGTTCATTTTTCCCGACCTTGTTTGTAACCCACCTTGTGATGTTACCAAACCTGAAAAATCATGTCGATTATTTGCCAGCATTGTTTTTGCTGGCTGAGATTCGGATCTAACATGAGAAATCATGATCATTTATCCCGACCTTGTTTGCAACCCACGTTGTCATCTTATCATACAGGAAAAATCATGTTCATTTGTTGCCATCTTTGTTTAGGTTGGCATTGATTAGGATGTAACATGACAAATCATGATCAATTTTCCCGACCTTGTTTGTATCCCCCATTGTGATCTAATCGAACATGAAAAATGATGTTCATTTACTGCCGGCTTGGTTTATGCTGCCACAGATTCAGATCTAACACGATAAATCATCCTACGTTTCGCGACAATGTTTGTATCCCACCTTTGATAATCTCAAACATGAAAAATCATGTAAATTTTTTGCCAGCCTTGTTTTTGCTGGCTTACATTCGGATCTAAAATAAGAAATCATGATCATTTTTCACGACCTTGTTTGTATCCCACATTGTCATCTTATAGAACAGGAAAAACCATGTTGATTTATTGGCACCTTTGTTTAGGCTGACATTGATTAGGATCTAACATGACAAATCAAGATCATTTTTCCCGACCTTGTTTGTATCCCACCTTGTGATCTTATCGAACATGAAAAATCATGTCGATTTAATGCCGGCTTGGTTTATGCTGCCACAGATTCAGATCTACCATGATAAATCAACTTAATTTTCATGGCATTGTTTGTATCCCACCTTTGATCTTATAGAACATGAAAATTCATGTCGATTTTTGCCAGTTTTGTTTTTGCTGCCTTACATTCAGATCTAAAATGAGAAATCATGATCATTTTCCCGACCTTGTTTGTATCCCACCTTTGTTGGAGACTTGGGGTTGTGATAATCCTGGACTCTTCTCAGATCGTGTACGAATCACTTTCCGAACAAGATTATTCGACCCTTTTACACTGCCCGGGATGCACGAATACCTTGCTGGGATAATCCTGAGAAGGAACAATCTCGTTCAGGCAATATGAACTTCGATCAGAAAGGTAGAGAAGGAGTATGAGAATTTCGTATGTTTGTTTTGAGTACCGAATTTCTCTTATAAAGCAGAATGGTGGTTGGGCGGTTACACAAGCACCTTTTGGGTTGGTATTATCCACTCAAACGGAAATACATAAAATCAAATGTAAATCAAACGGTATTATCCCAGCCAGGGGCTCTGCCCCTTGGACCCCGCAGGGGCTCCGCCCCTCGACCCCTGCTTCATATTTGTGGTCGATAAACTGTTAGCTCAACAAGCGTGCACTCCGCACTACCCAAACTCGTTTCCGAGCCTAACAATAAATCGCATCGGTCTCAAGTAAATCACATTACGACTAAAATGAATCGATGACACTAAAATCACCAACAACCTTGTCATCTTATAGAACAGGAAAAATAATGTTTATTTATTGCCTCTTTGTTTAGGCCGATACTGATTCGGATCTAACATGATAAATCATGATCATTTTTCCCGACCTTGTATGTAACCCACCTTGTGATGTTACCGAACAAGAAAAATCATGTCGATTATTTGCCAGCTTTGTTTTTGCTGGCATAGATTCGGATCTAAGACGAGAAATCGTGATCATTTATCCCGACCTTGATTGTAACCCACCTTGTCATCTTATCGGACAGGGAAAATCATGTCAATTTATTGCCGTCTTGGTTTTTATGCTGCCACATATTTGGATCTAACATGATAAATCATGTTAACTTTTGCAACATTTCTGTATCCCACCTTCTGATCCTATCGAACATGAAAAATCATGTCGATTTATTGCCGTCTTTGTTTATGCTGCCACATATTTGTATCTAACATGATAAATCATGTTAATTTTCGCGACATTGTTTGTATCCCACCTTGTGATGTTACCGAACATGAAAAATCATGTCCATTATTTGCCAGCTTTGTTTTTGCGGCATAGATCCGGATCTAACGTGAGAAATCATGATCATTTATCCCGACCTAGTTTTTAACCCACCTTGTCATCTTATCGGACAGGAAAACTGATGTTGATTTATTGCCATCTTTGTTGAGGCTGAAATTGATTCGGATCTAACATCACAAATCATGATTATTTTTCCCGACCTTGTTTGTATCCAACCTTGTGATCTTATCGTACATGAACTTCATGTCGATTTATTGCCGGCTTGGTTTATGCTGCCACAGATTCGGATCTAACATGATAAATCATGATCATTTTTCCCGACCTAGTCGGTAACCCACCTTGTGATGTTACCGAACATGAAAAATCATGTTGATTATTTGCCAGCTTTGTTTTTGCTACCTTACATTCGAATCTAAAATGAGAAATGATGATCATTTTTCCCGACCTTGTTTTATCCCACCTTGTCATCTTATAGAACAGGAAAAATCATGTTGATTTATTGCCATCTTTGTTTAGGCTGACATTGATTAGGATCTAACATGACAAATCATGATCATTTTTCCCGACCTTGTTAGTATCCCACCTTGTGATTTTATCGAACATGAAAAATCACGTCGATTTATTGTCGGCTTGGTTTATGTTGCCACTGATTCCGATCTAGCATGATAAATCATGTTAATTTTCACGACATTGTTTCTATCCCACCTTTGATCTTATAGAACATGAAAAATCATGTCCATTTTTTGCCAGCTTTGTTTTTGCTGCCTTACATTAGGATCTAAAATGAGAAACCATGATCATTTTTCCCGACCTTGTTTATATCCCACCTTGTCATCTTATAGAACAGGAAAATTCATGTTGATATATTGCCATCTTTAGGGATGAGGACCGGATCCGGATGCTCTATGGGGTCCGGACCGATCGGTCCGGTCCGGGCAGGTTTTTGGTATTAAAATTTGGATTTTGGACCGGGTTCGGACCAGACCGAAACCCGGACCCACCCAGGGGTCCGGACCAGTCTGGTCCCATCCAAAAAACCGGACCAGACAGAACCCTGCACAACCCTAGCCATCTTCGTTAAGGTTGGAACTGATTCGGATCTAACATGATAAATCATGATCATTTTTCCCAACCTTAATTGTAACCCACCTTGCGATGTTACCGAACATGAAAAATCATGTTGATTGTTTGCTACCTTTGTTTTTGCTGGCCTAGATTCCGATCTAACATGAGAAATCATGATCATTTATCCCTACCTTGTTTGTAACCCACCTTGTCATCTTATCGAACAGGAAAAATCATGTTCATTTATTGTCATCTTTCTTTAGGCTGGCATTGATTAGGATCTAACATGACAAATCATGATCATTTTTCCAGACCTTGTTTGTATCCCCCATTGTGATCTAATCGAACATGAAAAATCATGTAAATTTATTGCCGGCTTGGTTTATGCTGCCACAAATTCAGATCTAACACGATAAATCATGCTTTGTATCGCGACATTGTTTGCATCCCACCGTTGATCATCTCGAACATGAAAATTCATGTCAATTTTTTGCCAGTTTTGTTTTTGCTAGCTTGCATTCGGATCAAATATGAGAAATCATGAACATTTTTCCCGACCTTGTTTGTATCCCACCTTGTCATCTTATACAACAGGGAAAATCATGCTCATTTATTGCCTCTTTGTTGAGGCTGACATTGATTCGGATCTAACATGATAAATCATGATCATTTCTTCTGACCTAGTCTGTAACCCACCTTGTGTTGTTACCGAACATGAAAAATAATGTCGATTATTTGCCAGCTTTGTTTTTGCTGGCATAGATTCGGATCTAAGATGACAAATCATGATGACTTATCCTGACCTTGTTTGTAACCCACCTAGTCATCTTATCAGACAGGAAAAATCTTGTTGATTTATTGCCATCTTTGTTTAGGCTGACATTGATTAGGATCTAACAAGACAAATCACGATCATTTTTCCCAACCTTGTTTGTATCCCACCTTGTGATCTTATCGTACATGAAAATCACGTCTATTAATTGCCGGCTTGGTTTATGCTGCCACAGATTCAGATCTAACATCATAAATCATGCTATGTTTCGCGACATTGTTTGTTTCCCACCCTTGATCATCTCGAACATTAAAAATCATGTCGATTTATGCCATCTTGGCATACGCCAACATATATTGGATTCAAAAATGATATATGATATTCATTTTCCGCGACCTTTTTGTAACCCAGCTTGTGATCTTATCGAACAAGAAAAATCATGTCGATTTATTGCCTTCTTCGTTTATGTTCCCACAGATTCGGATCTAACATGATAAATCATGTTAATTTCACAACATATTTTGTATCCCACCTCGTGATCTTATCCAACATGAAATATCATGTCGATTTATTGCCGTCTTGGTTTATGCTGCCACATATTTGGATCTAACATGATAAATCATGTTAACTTTTGCAACATTTTTTGTATCCCACCTTGTGATCTTATCGAACATGAAAAATCATATCGATATATTGGCTTCTTGGTTTATGTTCCCGCATATTCGGATCTAACATGATAAATCATCTTAATTTTCACAGCATTGTTTGTGTCGCACTTCATCATCTTATCGAACATGAAAAATCATGTCGATTCATTGCCGGCTTGGTTTATGCTGCCACAGATTCAGATCAAGCATGATAAATCATGCTAAGTTTCGCGACATTATTGGTATCCCACCTTTGATCATCTCGAACATTAAAATCATGTCGATTTATTGCCGTCTTGGTCTATGCTGGCACATATTTGTATCTAACAAGATAAATCATGTTAATTTTCGCGACATTGTTTGTATCCCACCTTGTGATGTTACCCAACAAGAAAAATCGTGTCGATTATTTGACAGTTTTGTATTTGCTGGATGAGATTCGGATCTAACATGAGAAATCATGATCATTTATCCCGACTTTGTTTGTAACCCACCTTGTCATTTTAGCGAAACGGAAAAATCATGTTCATTTATTGCGATATTTCTTTAGGCTGGCATTGATGACGATCTAACATGACAAATCATGATCACTTTTCCCGACCTTGTTTGTATCCCCCATTGTGATCTAATCGAACATGACAAATCATGTCCATTTATTGCCCGCTTGGTTTATGCTGCCACAGATTCAGATCTAACACGATAAATCATGCTATGTTTCGCAAATTTGTTTGTATCCCACCTTTGATCATCTCGAACATGAAAAATCATGATGATTTTTTGCCAGCTTTATTTTGCTAGCATACATTCGGATCTAAAATGAGAAATCATGATCATTTTTCCCGACCTTGTTTGTATCCCACCTTGTCATCTTATAGAACAAAAAAAATCATGTTGATTTATTGCCCCTTTGTTTAGGCCGCCACTGATTCGGATCTAACATGAGAAATCATGATCATTTATCCCAACCTTGTTTGTATCCCACCTTGTCATCTTCTTGAACAGGAAAAATCATGTTGATTTATTGCCATCTTTGTTTAGGTTGGCACTGATTTGGATCTAACATGGTAAATCACGATCACTTTTCCGGACCTTGTTTGTAACACAACTGGTAATGTTACCTAACATCAAAAATCATGTCGATTATTTGCCAGCTTGGTTTATATTCTGGCATTGAAATCGTGATCATTTTCCCGACCTTGTTTGTATCCCCCGTTGTGATCTAATCGAACATGAAAAATCATGTCCATTTAGTGCCGGCTTGGTTTATGCTGCCACAGATTCAGATCTAACACGATAAATCATGCCATGTTTCGCGACATTGTTTGTATCCCACCTTTGATCATCTCGAACATGAAAAATCATGTCCAATTTATGCAAGCTTTGAATTTGCTGGCTTACATTCGGATCTAAAATGAGAAATCATGATAAATCATGTCGATCTATTGACAACTTGGTTTATGCTGCCACATATTTGGATCTAGCATGATAAATCATGTTAATTTTTGCAACATTTTTTCTATCCCACCTTGTGACCGTATCGAACATGAAAAATCAGATCGATTTATTGCCATCTTGGTTTATGATACCACATATTTGTATCTAACATGATAAATCATGTTAATTTTCGAGATTTTTTTATCCCACCTTTGATCTTATCGAACATGAAAAATCATGTCGAATTTTTGCAAACTTTGGTTTTGCTGGCATAGATTCGGATCTAACATCATAAATCCGGATCATTTTTCCCGACCTTGTTTGTAACCCACCTTGTGATGTTACCAAACATGAAAAATCATGTCGATTATTAGCCAGCTTTGTTTTTGCTGGATTAGATTCGGATCTAGCAAGAGAAATCACGACTATTTTTCCCGACCTTGTTTGTAACCCACCTTGTGATGTTGTTACCTTAAAGGAAAAATCATGTCAATTATTTGCCAGTTTTGTTTTGCTGGCATAGATTCAGATCTAACATGAGAAATCATGATCATTTTTCCAGACCTTGTTTGTAACCCACCTTGTCATCTTATCGAACACTAAAAATCATGTTGATTTAGTGCCATCTCTGTTTAGGCTGACATTAATTAGGATCTAACATGACAAATCATGATCATTTTTCCCGACCGGGTTTGTATCCCACATTGTGATCTAATCGAACATGAAAAATCATGTCGATTTATTGCCGGCTTGGTTTATGCTGCCACAGATTCAGATCTAACATCATAAATCATGCTAAGTTTCGTGACATTGTTTGCAACACACCATATGATATTATCGAACATGAAAAATCATGTCGATTTATGCCATCTTGGTTTATGCCAACATACATTGGGATCAAAAATGATATATTATATTCATTTTTCGCGACCTTGTTTGCAACCCACCATGTGATTTTATCGAACATAAAAAATCCTGTCGATTTATTGCCTTCTTGGTTTATATTCCCACATATTCGCATCTAACCTGATAAATCATGTTAAATTTCAACATTGTTTGTATCCTGTCCTGTGATTTTATCGAACATGAAAAATCATGTTGATTTATTGCTGCTTTGGTTTATGCTGCCACACATTTTGATCTATTAATGCTGCTTTGGTTTATGCTGCAACATATTCGGATCTAACATGATAAATAATGTTAATTTTCGCAACATTGTTTGTATCCCACATTTGATCTTATCTAACATGAAAAATCATGTCGATTTATGCCGTCTTGGTTTATGCTACCACATATTTGGATCTAACATGATAAATCATGATAATTTTCACGACATTCTTTGTATCCCACCATTGATCTTATTGAACATGAAAAATCATGTCGATTTATGCCGTCTTGGTTTATGATGCAAAATATTTGGATCTAACATTATAAATCATGTTAATTTTCGCGACCTTGTTTGTAACCCACCTTGTGATCTTATCGAACATGAAAAATCATGTCGATTTATCGCCGTCTTGGTTTATGCTGCCACATATTCGGATCTAACATGATAAATCATGTTAATTTTCGCGACATTCTTTGTATCCCACTCTTGATCTTATCGAACATGAAAAATCATTTCGATTTATGCCGTCTTGGTTTATGCTGCCACATATTTGGATCTAACATAATAAATCATGATAATTTTTGCGACATTCTTTGTATCTCACCCTTGATCTTATCGAACATGAAAAATCATGTCGATTTATGCCGTCTTGGTTTATGATGCCACATATTTGGATCTAACATGATAAATCATGTTAATTTTCGCGACCTTGTTTGTAACCCACCTTGTGATCTTATCGAACATGAAAAATCATGTCGATTTATCGCCGTCTTGGTTAATGCCGCCACATATTCGAATCTAACATGATAAATCATGTTAATTTTCGCGACATTCTTTGTATCCCACCCTTGATCTTATCGAACATGAAAAATCATGTCGATTTATGCCGTCTTGGTTTATGTTGCCAGATATTCGGATCTAACATGATAAATCATGTTAATTTTTGCGACATTGTTTGTATCCCACCTTTGATCATATCGAACATTAAAAATCATGTCGATTTATGTCGTCTTAGTTTTGTGCTGCCACATATTTGGATCTAACATGACAAATCATGTTAATTTTCGCAACCTTGTTTGTAACCCATCTTGTGATCTTATCGAACATGAAAAATCATCTCGATTTAATGCGGTCTTGGTTTATGCTGCCACATATTCGGATCTAACATGAGAAATCATGTTAATTTTCGTGACATTGTTTGTATCCCACCTTTGATCTTATCGAACATGAAAAATCATGTCGATTTATTGTCGTCTTGGTTTATGCCAACAGATATTGAGATTCAAAATGACAAATCATGATCATTTTTCGCGACCTTGTTTCTAACACACGTTGTGATCTTATCGAACATGAAAAATCATGTCGATTTATTGTCGTCCTAGTTTATGCTGCCACATATTTTGATCTAACATGACAAATCGTGTTAATTTTCGCGACATTGTTTGTATCCCCACCTTGTGATTTTATCAAACATGAAAAGTCATGTCGATTTATTGCCACCTTGGTTTATGCCGGCATATATTGCTGTCCAAAATGATATATTATATTGATATTTCGCGACCTTGTTTGTAAGTCCTTTTTGTCATGAGTAATTATATCATTGTATTGCTATCTTGTTGTAGGTCAACTTTAATTCGGATTAAACATGTTAAATCATATCATTTTGATAAATTTGATAAATTATATCATTTCTCTTGTTTTTTGGTGGTACCACTAAGGCATGCAGTTATTATGATAGAGGTGAAGCAAAATATGACTTTCAAAACAAATGAACATAAGTGAACATAATAAGTACAAAATTGGAATCAGAAAAGTAAATAAAATATAGATGACAGAAGTAAAATAGTAATAAAAGAAAGACTTTTTAAAAAGGCAAAAGGAAGTAAACATCTCAATTTAACGCGGCATAGTGGACACTTTCATAAAACTAAATAGAAAGTTAGTGATGTACGAAGTAGTACCTACGAGAGCTTGATTAGTATAGAAGTTGGCCGAAAAATCTCCGTGGACGTTACAATATAGTGAGCTTGTTTGCGAAAAGATACGACTCAAAATCTTCTTATAATTGTCATGAAAGTCACATCCCCTGAATCCAATCTGCGTTCAAGTATTGAAAAATAACTTGCTTGAGTGCTCGAAACAAGAAATAAATAAAGTTCGATGCAGTTAAAAAGAACAAAATTTGATATGGTAGAAAGGTAAAGAAGAAGCAAAATAGCAGGAGTAGCAGAAAAAGAAGATTGATAATTAACAAGAGTCAAGCCCAATGAGAGTAACATGGCTGGAAAAATATCAACATGACATTAGATGTTGAATCGAAAGAGTATTGTATTTCTTTTGGTTCAATAATCAATTATAAGTTAAGAACTGTTGTTGAAGGAAACAGAAGAACTTCCAAAGCAAAAATAGGCTTCCTTTGTATTGCAGACCCGAATCCCAACCTGAAAATTAATTACATGGATTTGATACAAATTCATCCCCGAATCTGACTACCACCACTACTGAAGCCAAAACACACAAACTCTTGGAGAGACCGAACAAAGATAGAAAGAGATGGGGAAAAAGAGCATGTAACGTACGAACTATTGGATAAGATCGAATAGGGAAATAGAGCACATTGATAGAGATTGGAATCGAAACACGAGAAAGATCTCCGAATAACCAGAAAGCAGAGAAGATCCAAAAAAATAAACAGATCAAGAAGGATAAAATCTAGGTTTCAGATCCAAACAAATAAAGAAGAAACAGATAAAGATAGGAAGAGGGATAAAATCTAGGTTTCAGTTCCAAACAAATAAAGAAGAAACAGATCGGAAAATGGAAAAGAAGTAAATCGCACATACTTGGCACGAGATTTCTCGCTTCCGTACGGCCGATCGAGATCGGGAACACCTGAGAAGGACAAACAGATTAAGGAATAATTAAGGAAGAGCGTGAGAAGAAGAAGATGCTGAATGAAAGAGGAACTTCGGCTGACTACCTGACGAGAGAGAGAGAGAGAGAGAGAGGGTTTAACGCTGCTTGATAAGTAGTGCGATCTGATTTTTTGATTGAACCGTTGGATTAGCGCGTTTTATTAGGCGGGAGTTAACGTTGTTAGCATGTTATTTAGGCGGTTTCAGATCGGGGGAAAAAAGAGAGGAAACTTTCACATACTTGGAAACGAAACCAGATCTGGAAGGGAGCACAACTAGATTTCAGATCGGGAAATGGATAAGTAAAACGCACACACTTGATTCCAAGAAAGAAGATCTTGAATGGAAGAGAGAAACGTCGACTGACCTGATGAGAGGGATTGAGGGAAGAGTGAGAAGTGGGTTTACGGGAGGGTTTCGGTGCTTAAGTATTGCGATGTGATGTTTGATGAACCCTTGGATTAACGCGTTTCTTTATAGGAAATTAACCCGAGGGTTAACGTTAGCCTGTGATTTTTGGCGGGGCATCATGTGTTAATTGGAAATTAACCAGTGACTGAGATGTTTAATTGGAATCTTTCAATTGTTATGTTAAATGTACGTACAGGGGTTAGACTCGAACGAGATATTGGTTGATAAAACCACTTGTTGGTTTGAGGTGAAAATGTCAATTGTGGATGGAGTTTAATAGCAATGTCTGTTCTACTTTACCACTCATCTCATTTTAAATCTCAAAATATCCTGAGCATGCAAACGAAATAATTGAAATTCGATATCTCCTCTTGATTGTCTCAAGAAAAAGGAACTCCTAACTAAGCTAGTCCAGTTGGTCCAATTGCAGATGTTATGTTTGTTATTCCTCTATTCAGTCAGGAGTGGAAGTATTTGCGGAGTTATATTGTAGTACCCACTGTAGATAAACTCATATACAAAATTATTAATTAATTAAAAAACGTTTTTTAAGATTCATGGCACTTTACCAAGTGTAAACATTCGCCAAGAAATACAAAGTCATTACAAGAAATACAGAAATAATAGTAGTACATGATACTTTACCAAATATAACTTATTCCAAAGAACCTCTTTCTCTCCCCCAAGCACGTTAACTTTTTTTAAGTTAAGCGAGATTGTGCATATAATTCATGATCACCAGAAATTCTTGAACACTATTGTGTGAGATTTCGCAGAAACAGAAACATATTGAGAAATTCATATATGCTTAGCCGAAGATTATGCTACAAGGAACTATTCTGAATTTTTAAATCAACTTCTCTATAATTTCAATTAAGCATTTTATTTTCATTTTAAATGTACGTCCCTAAAATTTCAAATTAACAAGTACCAACGAAATATCAATTCAATTTATAAATTTCTAAACCGACGATGAATGTTAATATTTAAATATATAAAAAAATTCGAAGTTAAGATCAATGTCGAGCTGGCAATTGATCCTCTCAAGTTTCGATATAACTCATTATTTTCAAGATCTTATATTCAGCACTGGTCAACAAAAACTACCTCGACCAGATCCACCAAACGAATCAATATAGTTTTAATTGTTAATGTTTGCATTAGAGTGTGAATAAAGCATAGAAAAAAAATCAACACAGAATAATATAACTTCTGTAGTCCGAATACTATAATTGCATATGAAAACATGATTTAGTAGATTAATCTCATGTATGACAGGATGAGCAAAACACAAAGATACAAACTCTTGCACACTGCGAGAATCACAAATAAATACACAAATACAATGCAAGAAATCTGGCACGCGGGAGGTATGAAACACAAATGAGAATCTGGGATACCTTTTTCTTGGGAAAGGTTATGACTCTAGTTTTTGTTCAGGAAACTCGAGAAAGAGCCAGCTTTTATCTGAAATAACTAAACAAAGAGCTCTAAAAAATTTCCTCTACTGGTAGAGAAAGAATTTGAGTATCCTATTCCTAGACATTGCTAAATAGCATTTACAGTAAGAAGATACAAACTCTTTCGAGGATGAGGTCACTGTAGGAAGAAACGTGAGGGAAAATTTGGGCTGGAGACTGCAGTACAGGTTAAGCTGTGCCTAATACATGGACATGAAAAGGAGGTCCGCGGCAGAAGATTGGCTCATCCAGTGAAGTTGCCCGTGCACGAGCCCGAAGAATATCAGTAGCATCATCTATTACAGCAGCACCAAGGAGGGTGTATTCACCTGGCACAAGGAAGTATAGAGAAAAAGGGTGCACAATTTCTTTAAGGGGTGGAACCTCCACCTTTAGTCCATTTAGAACACCTGCAGAGAAAAAGAAGAAATGTAAGAGGGGTTGAAGACGAAAAGTAACACCTTCAGTAGAATATATAGAAATCGAAATTGCAGGTATATTTTACTAAGGCTTGTAAAAAATAACAGTGTGTATCAAGTCTCAGAAGGAAATGAAAGGAAGCTCTGGGTATTATTCAATTTTTTATGACCCCATACATGATCAAAAAACTTATCAGGACCTCCATATATTAAAAATAATGAACATTAAAAGGTTCGCTGCCAATGGTAACAATACAAGCATCACATATTAGTGACAGACCGCCAACCGTTGTGAGGCTGAATAGCAACATTCAAGTCATTCTTTCTGAAAGTAAGCAAATTAGATAATCATCAGCACTTGCAGAAGTTCATTTCTTCTTTAGTAGAGACAAAATTGAATGACATTGAACTTATATACCAATGTTTATTCTTTTCTTGGACTTTTCCAATTTAATGTAATAAAGTATCTAAAAGGCATGAAACTAATTACAACCATCTTCCAAGTGGTAAACTTTTACAGCCATCAGTTTATGAATTTCTTTCCGGTCAAAGCATCATTTGTTAGACCAACTTTGAAACTTTATTTTTTTTAACAATAACTTTTACAATTAAACTCAATATTAATTAAACCCTAATATTCTAGTTTTTTTACTTTTTTTAAAGTAAAACCAATTTAGTTGAATCAAATGTTAGGAAACATCAAAGACGTAAACCTATTGAAAACAGTGACCTTTCCCTGCGATGAAATTGCTTCATGATATTAGTCTAGGCCAACTCGGAAAACAAAAAACACACATGATGCTGGAGGGAAACCAACAAAGTACAGCTGGAAAAAAAGGTGCAAAGAATAAAATACATACCAGCCCACAAAACCGTTGATTTTTTTCCTTCTATGCAGTTGTCTCCAGCTATATCTCTGCATGCTATACTAAAGGTCATCTTAATCACCTCCTGGGTGTTATTTCGAACAAGAGCTTCCATATGAGTCAGCTCATGGGCTACTACAGAACCTTTAGACTTCAAAGTAAGCTTGCTGTTAAACTGCGGGGAAGATCCATCTTTACCATTGAGTTGCGTGTTTGACACACTGTGAGAATCAACAGTGTTTGATCTTGCACTTTTGTTTGACAGCCTGAAACCAAAGGTTAGAGGGTCTGGAAGTAGCACATCCATCACTGATGTCTGCAAGGCTGCGTGAATTGCATCCTTGATATTGAGTTCTCCACAACTATTTCGCCCTGAATGCCATTGCACCTTTATCTTAGAAATTAGGCTATTGATGGAAGCATTTAACTCAGCTTTTGAATTTCGTTCTGTGGTACCAGAAAGATCCTTTGAAAAAAATGAATCATCAATATAAGGTAGTTTAAAATGCTCCAATGGTATTAGCACTCTTGCAGAATAATCTCTATCTATTCTGGTCTTGGGACAGCAAAAATCAGCAGTGCTACTGTTGGGATCTTTACATTCTTCAAGGTGCACAAAAACATTAACCTCAAATGCAATATCTGTTGGATTGGACAACTCAAGCTCTAGAAGACGAAGTCCCCAACTTCCTCGGTAGGGATCAATTTTTACCAAGCTTTCATTGTGTTTTCCAGCATTGCCCTCCTTCCCTGGACTCTCAACCATATGGATAGGGTCTGGAAGAGTTTCACTGATATGTGCAGGAATATCCATTGACAGTAAACGTGCCTTAACAAAATGCAGTCCTTCTAAGACACATACTTGTAATGGAATGATCAAACGCCGTCCTGGGGGTATTGACAATTCATCTCCTGATGCTGATGCTGATGCTGATGCTGATGCAGAAGCAGAGGACACTGGCCCTGCAGCAGGACGAAAGGCTGTCAACAACTTGGCAAGCATAAAAACCATAGAAAATCAAATATCCATTAAACATACATATGGATAACTTCATGTCATTTTCTTTAAAGAAGGCTATCTCACAGCAAGAATATGTTTACATTGAATTTTATCTTATATTAATTTATGTCATTCTATCAAAAAATGAAACTCCTTAGAGTGCCTGAACCGTGACTCCTTGGAGTTTCATTTCTAGCCTACCCCAACTAGTTTGGGATTAAAGGTTTCGTTGTTGTTGTATTCTATCAAAAAATGAAACAAATATTAAATATATATTTATATATCATTTGCAAAATAAATTGAAAACGATAGATAAATGGTGATAGAATAAATTTTCTACACAAACAAATCCATAAACCTTTGTGGGCGCTTTATAAAGGAAAATATTATTTTATTCTTATGTTACATTTTCAAATGTTACGTAAAAGTATCCTTAGGTATCCAAGAAGTATCTGAAAGTATCTAAGCAGTATTCATAAGTATCCAAATATACGTTTAATTGGAATACTCTAAATGAAGCAACAGTAAAAGTATCTATTGAGGCGGTGAGTATCGATATTCAATACAGATATGATACAGATACATCAAGGGTCTTAAGTCTTTGTGCTTCCTAGTTAAATATTGTATGGACCTAGATGGCACCCACCAATGGAAAAACCTATCGCCAAGACAAGAGAAATGTTGGTGAAAGGTGAAATATAAGTTGCAAAATGATGCAAAAAAACAAGATGATTAACAAAGTTTAGTCATTCAGAATTAAGCACTACCTTATATTTCAGAAGGTTGTCTGTAATTCTGACTACCATATGTCCACTTCAAGGTTCCAAAGAATAACAAATATTAAAAAGACACCGCATTGTGTCTTTAAGACTTCGACTCAAGAATAGTGTGATGAAATAAAATCTTCACACAGAAATAAAAATATAAACCATGATTAACGTCTTGACTCAAGAGTATATTTTAACAATGACACAGGGTAAACAGTTTTAAGGTAGTAGGGGTAGTTTTAATTATTAAGGTGGGATGCCGGGTGCGGTAGTTTTCACGAGGGTGGGGATCAAACCTGCATCCCCACCTCAACCAACTAGTCCTTTAAACCAGTTGGGATACACTTCTTGTGTTGTAAAGAGTTTATGAGAAACATCCTTTAAGTTCCAAAAGGACAGGGTGACAGAAGTACAAGTTATCTGCATAAAACATTTACCTGCGTAATGAATAACCAACAATGGGCTGCTTCCTTCTTTTGACATCCTTCCATTACCATTAGAACTATTCTTTGCAGAACTAGGATCAGTGTCAGCAACGCCCAGCTGCCATGCCTTCAGAGTTACTGGAAGTATGACTTCTGCACCTGGCTTCAGAGGAAGAGCTGATTTTAGAACCTCATCATCAATTGAGAGAATGGAATCTTGGTTTTTCCCAGAAAGTGAAATGTGACCTTGCTCAACAGGAACAGAACCAGCATTAGCGAGATTTATCCATATATCACGGATTTCGCCTTCATATAAAACTGCAGCACCATCCCCCCCTACTACATGTGAAACGAGCAGTGGGAGAGGTGGTATGACGGAAATGCAGGGAACAGAGACATTTTTCAACTTTCCCGAACCACAACACCTAAATGGATCAGAAAGAACTAGACCTTGTGCTGCCCCAAGAAGCAAATTATCAACATCTTTGAATAAGTGTTCTGTTATAACACCAAAGCAATGAACAATGCATCCTGGAATAACCACTGGCCCAATTTTTGTTGGAATTCCTGACAAACAGACCACCTTTGCTGAATTAGGTGGAAGATTCACACGCATTGGAAAAGGGTCAAAATTGCCAGAATGAACTGACAGATAAATACTATCAACAATCAAATCAAAACCACAGGGATTTGCGAGTTCCACCAAAACTTGGACAGGTTCCCCAATAATCCAGGTCAGTTCCTGCTTACTGCTGTCACTCACACTACCTTTGCTGAAGGGCGTATAAATAAAAGGTCCTGAAGGAGCTGATCCCATCCACCAACCTTCCTTATTTGGATCACGTTTTATTATATCTGCTTGTGAAGGATAAACTGGAAATGAGTGCAATCTGCATGAAATACAAATAGAATGTCACTCGGAATTGTTTATATGCCATGCTAATAACTCTGCTTTACTTCCTTCTGCTTCATACTTGTGCAGTACACCAGGGTGTTCAGATTAGACTGTCTTAGCCAGATAAATGTTGTAGCTAACATTTACTTACTTCTACTTCCCACTATTTCTTTCTTCTACTTCCTACTATTTCTTACTTGTAGTGTTCATCAGGGTGTTCATATTAGACTGTAATAAACTCATGCATACACAATTAAACATCATTCTGCTATTTTACTATATCAGTGCCAAAGCTAGGAGAGAATCAAGGTAAGATGGAAAGGTGTAGAGAGGCTAAATACCAGAGTTGTATGGTTAAGAGAGACGAGCCCTTCTTAGTACTATTCAGGTAGAAAAAGTCAAAACGTTCATAAAAATGTGCAGATGAAGAACTAGATGCAACCCGGCTTAAAACAGAAAATGAATAGATGAAAAAACAGCAGAGATCGGAAGTCAATGACATACACCATGAATAGAGAGCACAACATTAGCTAGCAAGGTTATGCTCCCCCCCCCCCCCCCCCCCCCCCCAACACACATCATGGTCAGGTCATTCCCAAAGAAACGAGAATCAAAACTTTGCCTAATACATACACACAAATGTTTATTTGACAGGTAAAACAAACCATTTTAAGATACCAAAGATCAGTTGACACGCAGTAGGTTAAGAGGGTGGCAGACTGATCAGTGGATCTAGTTTCTCTCTACTGAATTACTAGTGTACTAAAGACATGAAGAAACTGGAATTTAGGTAGATCAAAATATTCAGAGCACAAATTTAGGTGTTATCACTTGAATTAGCATGGATCACCCAATGAGAATGATGCACAAGTTTTAATATTTAGAGAACTAATATATTTTTCAAACTATAACGTTACTGGCAAGACAACAATATTAAATTGGAAATTAAAATAAATCTGAAAAACAAAGACGTGCCTTATGAAAGGAAGGGCAGGGTCGGCACAACGAGTTCCAGATGGAAGCCTCTCAGATGAATTTGAAAGCGAACTTGCCAAGCCACTCTGACCAGCAGGTGTAATCAGTGGATAATAAGCTCTGAGTAGACGTGCTGCAGCACTCCATGCAGCAAGAGGATCTCCAGCTCGGACAGATGACAGAAGTATCTCCCTAAGAATAACCATTTGCAAAGTACTCCACTGGGACTCAAATAAGGCCACTATTGACTGGGCTTGTAGTTTTCCACCATCAATTTGACTTGACCCAAGGCCCTGGTGTAGAGAATGTTAGTACAATTAAATGACAAACCTCAAAGTAGACAAACATAGCAACATGCAGATACTGACTATAATACTACAGTCTACGTATCAGCTGAAAAAGGAAGATTAAGAAATGTATCTAGGTGAAGTACATATCACAAGTACTGCACAAATTTGACCTTGTTCGCTAAAGCCTAAAGGTTCGGTATACTTAGGGGACCTCGTTCCCGAGTAACCAACCTGTCTTGCCAGAATGATGTCTTAAGATATGACGACGACAAAGATGTAGAGAGCATATACGTAAGCTTTAAATTCTAAGAAAATTCACTTCTGGAGAGTAAAATATATGCTTGTCACTAACTGGATTGAGGCTAAAAGCATTGGAGGTCAATACAAATCCAACAGCAGTAGCACTGAAAAGAACTTGTCTTCTTTGTGGATTGCCTTCACCTTATTTTCAAGAGGCGCTGAGATAACAAACTCACTTTGAATTGGAAGGGAAAATGACATTTTATGGTGAAATGACGTATCATGCTAGGACTTGTGGCTTCAACTGAAGGCGTTGATGTCAATCTGGCAGATCTCCCAAAAAAGAGGTCAATCCAGTGGAAGCGCACATAATCTCTGATCTCCCAACCCCAAATCTATCAAAGACAACGTCTTTTAAGGACATGCAGAATTTCATAGGTGTTACATTTGAAATTTCAATAAAATTGTCCAACCTCACGAATCATGATCACTAAGCGCAAGATTGACCCATAGCTCAAGAAACTGGCAAACTAGGAATGTATACATGTTTGCTACTGGTAGGGATTTGCATTTTCAGATTATTATTATTTTTGAACTGATGTAGTTAAAGCAAGGTTTTAAAACCGATTATGCGATCCTGTGCGGTTGGACTGCCAGGATCGCATAATCGATTGTGCGGTCGCATAAGCGGCCGCACAATTGTAAAATTAATTTTTTTTGTTTTTTAATTAATATTTTTCAAAAAATAGTAAAAAAATCAGGAAAAATAAAAAACAAAGTATACCATAAAAAACCTAGTTGGTTTGGCTTCGACAAAACAACCAGCTCATCGGCGCCATTGCCTCACTGGAAACCCCGTCTAGCCACCAAACTACTAGGTTTATTTTCATTAATTAACCATAGGTATTACAAGTACAAGTATCATAAAATGATAAAACAACTACAAAATAAAACTTAGATCTCATCTAATACTAATAGTTCACATTTCTACTCTACAACGGGGTCATGAACCCACTGAGGAATGTCTTCCTCTACGTCGTCTGAGTCATCTGAGTCGTTGGGGTCATCATGATAAGTCTCTTTTTGACATCAACATCCTACCAGCGGATACATAGGCAGCGGCATTGTCGGTGACGATCTGGATAACATATTTCTCCCCCACTTCGTCCACCACCTTGTCGATCAACTTAAACAAGTAGTCCGCGGTGTGCGAGTGGGAAGAGGCATCGATAGACTTCAAAAACATGGTGTCGGTAGGGCAGTTAGCTAAAAAATTAATTATACTACGACCACAACCATCAGTCCACACATCAGTCATTATTGTAGAACCATATATTTTCCAATCTTCCCTATAAGAATCTAATAAGGTTTTGGTTGATTCAAGTTCCCGTCTTAGACATGGTTCGGCAATCTCGTGGGGAGTAACAGGTTTCAAACCCAGCCCAAATCTAGCAGTTCTATCAATTGCATCTTTAAATTCTCTAGATTTGCATGCATTAAAAGACAAACAATTTCTATAGAAAAATTTAGCCCAAAGTTGGTTTACTTATTTTCTCTCTTCTTTTTTAAAATGGTTGTGTATTGTGGTTTGAACGGGACCTTCATTTCTTTCCACGACGTCGGTCGGACGTCCACGACAAATGGTGGTGAAACGGTCCATTGGTCCATACTTCGATCGATTCCTCTGCCTCTTTCAAGGTTGAGGAACGGGACGTTGAGCGGAAGATGAGCTATCGTCACCACGTCCTCGACCGGAACCGGAACCAGACCCGTATCTGACCCCAAACCCCTCTACATCGTCTAAGTCTATGTATTCATCTAAAATTGTTTTCTCGTTGTGATATGCTCTAGATTTTGATCTTAAGTTCAATTCAATTTCTTCACGATAAATGGCAGATGCATTTGCACATGGTTTAGAATTTGAACTATCAGGATGAGCAATATGTTGTTTATGTCTAGTTATTCCACCACTACTAACGTAACCACATAATTCACATATAAGTTTGGATTTAAATTCAAGGCTAAGGTAATGTGCGGTTCTCCATCCTGGGTCAGTTACTTTTGTGGGACGAAGATGATCAAATTCTTCATGGTTCATGGGATATTCGCCACCACTAGGTCCGTTATATGTCATTTTACACTAACCACTAAGTAATAAACTAAAAGAAGGATGAAAAGAGTGCACTTGTTTTGTGGAAGACGAAGAAAGTTGCGGTGGAGTGAAGATTCGAAGAGATTTTGCTTCCCAAACCCGCACCACGATCACCAAATCCGTCTTCTTTTCAACCAAACTTGAGCACTTGGATTCTTGAAATATGAAGAATTGAAGATTGTGTGGGAATGTAAGAGAGTTGGGGAGAATGAGAGAGTTGTGAGGATTAATGGGGGGGTTTATAGGGTAAAACAGGGGTTAATGCAAATTTCCCCCCTGTTTTTTATTCTCCAACGGCTATATAGCCGTTGGAGTTGTGCGGTCGCACAGTGCATTGTGCGACCGCACAATCCTGTTGTGCGACGCACAGGGCGCATTGTGCGTCGCACAACACTATTCACCCAACGGCCAGTTGGGCAACTAGCCGTTGGGTCGCATATACCGCATATGCGACGCATAAGTCGCACCATGTTTGGTGCGACTATGCGGGGGTCGCATATGCGACCCCGAGACCATTTCCGATTTGTGCGACCGCATATTCGCTTATGTGGACGCACCTTAAAACAATGAGTTAAAGAATATGGATGTTTGCTTTGGCAATTTAAGGATTTAGGAATTTAAGGGGAGACGGGTAGTGTTAAGAATTTAGGATTGGGGGAGGGGGAGATTTGTAAGAACAGTCCAAAAATTTGGGAATTGGTTGGTTTGATTTGATTTGGGTTTTCATTTGTAGTTTTATTGGGTATTTGACCTATATGTGGGTAAATAGATACGTTTGTACTAAACTAATCGGACAAAACCTCATCTACCTATCTTACTTACTATTGGTATTTGGAAAAATCCAGAGGGTCGAAACCTAAGGGGTTAAAAAAGATTCCAAGAAAGTCGAAATACATAAGGGTCTTTACAAACTAGGGGAAATTTCAAAATTCAAAGAGATCACTCAAGTGGGGGAAAACCCAGTGCTTATGTTGTATGGAATGGAAGCTAACAAGTGGGGGGTTGGTGTGTGGAACCAAACTAGAAACCCAATTTGGACACAGAGTACCAATCTGTGTCTATTATTTGTTGCAAGTTAACATCCATATTCACCGATCACAAAAAAAGTTGACACTCACGTACCATTTAGTCATAAAAAAATTAACCATTTTTTGTTGCTCTTTCGTGCATGATACAATATAGTGACTATTTACTACTTAGTGATTGTAACTTTTTCTAGTAAATTTTCTGAAACTTTACCGTGTTCAACCAAAATTTGGAGAATTTCAACCAGAAATATAGATGTTCCAGCACTAAATGAGTTTTTCTGCTGAAAAATAATAAACCTACTGGACTAAACGAGAACTAGAATGACAAGTGTCTTAGTAACCAAAATTGCAACGTCACAGGATGACCATATCTAAAGTACCAATTCAGATTGGAAATCATACCCAAACAACAAATGGGTACAGTATGATATGTATTTCAGAAAAGTGGCAACTTCTGGTCTGGATCTGATTTCCAAACCAAAAATAGACCGCAACAATGCTAGTTATGATTGTCATCAGATCCAGATTATTAAATAGATGAATATGCCGGAAAGGGAAAGAAAAAAAAACTAAAGAACTGTACTTCGGCAACACAAACTTACATCAGCACAAATGCTTGAATTTGAGCTTGCTCCTTTGCTTTGAACATGATATGCCTTTGATGTCATTGACAAAACCTTCATTGCACAAATAGCAGCACATGCATTGTCCTGTTGAAGGTATAACTGTGCAACTTGCCTAGAAAAAAAGGCTGCTTTTCGCTGATAGCCCAGAGATCCAAATAAACGAGCAATCTCGATATACAATATCAAGCGGTCATTGGCATCAATCAAGGATTTCGCACCGTCGGCTGCCCCCATTAGCAGCTCCACAACCTCCTTACCAAGTTCACGACTACAAAAGTAGAAAGAAAATTTTCTTCTAAAATTTCATGATCGTAAATTTCTTATAAATCCAATAATAGCAGTAAAGGGCATTTTCTTATAAATCCATGGTAACAACGTCCTCCAATGATGTAGTTACAACTTTTACTCTTCTTCAATTGGTATGATACTGCAAACAAACAGTTTCAGCTCCATCATTCATGAACACCAGTACTCACAATGATTTAAGTAGGATGTGAATAAATTTGTAAGAAAATCACAATAACAAGCTGACTTGCATGGATACTTGTAGACCCGTATAAGAAACAGATACTCACGCGATACTTCCAAATATACATCCAAACTTTTTGTTTTAAATTTGGATAATTCTATATACTTCTTGGGTGGTTGCTAAATTTCTAGGATACCTAAGGACACTACAAAACAATTTTAAACAAAATATCTGGAACATACAATAGTATTAGTACTGCTTATGGAATAGGATGCATACTTAATTTCTTCTAGATTAAGTAAATCAGTGAAATATGTAATTATTTTTTTGGTTCAATTCACTACGTATATGTTTTTATACATATTTAATAGTTATTAATTTATATCAAGGTACGATATTGAAGTATCCTTCCCTAATGTATCCAACTTTTATGAGAGAGAAAGACATCCATGCAGTGTTTTTAGACACGCCCCGGCCGATTCAACCGGTTATGAAAGGCATCCATACATGGATGATCCATGTAACCATATTGTATCACACTCATATCTCATATCCACATCCATGCTCCCAGTAGTTGATCGTCGCATTAGACTATTGGTCGTATAGTTATAAAATACTAAAACCATTGGCAAGGAATCAATGCAACTCTTGACAGCTACAACCACTAACAACAAATATCTACCATAGTACCATGCAACATATCTACATAAACCATAGAGAAAGGTACAATTAATATTTATATTGCACTTAGAGAGTCTCCAGCCCTTGAAATTCGACAATACCATAGAGATATAGGCATTGCAACAACTGCATGCATATCTGTTTTACAAAATTTATGCGAAAATAAATATTTGATACTCCACGACCAAACATGAGCACCTAGTAGCTACTATTAGGTCATGCATCTATCTATAATTGAGCACACCACAAAAGTCTAAGATATAGGTTTTGCTAGGTCTTACCGGCAGAGATACCTAGCCAGTTTCAGAGCTGCCTCTAGCTCAAAGCTCACTGTGGATACCCTACAAGAAAAGGCAGCTTATAAGTACTTTATAGGGACACTAGGCAAAGAGCATATTCTCAAAATTATTTGAAGCAGTAACATGCCTTCCTTTCCTTGTATTTGGAAATGTGTTCTGTCATGACTCATGAGGTTTACTGAATTATATCAAACTTGGGTTCCAGTGTCACTGAAAGTATATGTTTTAAACTCATAAAAAAGCTTATGGAGTATAACATAGAGATACAAAGCTATTGGCATAAACCTCCAAATATATTTATGAAGATTTAAGCCGCTCACCTTTTTCCAAGAGTTTTTTTATCATTCCTTTATCCAAGGAGGTGAAATGGAAGAAGAGATGTCCATTAAGTAAGAATATGGATGTCAAGATATCAGTGCAATTACAACTCACAAGTAACTTTTTTTAAAGATATTTACAAATAAGAAATTCATCTATCCTTGGAGTCACGCAGAAGGCATAGCTTGTCTTAAAATTGAAATCAGTAAACAAAGTCATATTTGATCCTTGAAGGAAAAAGTATGATACTAACCTTGCAAAAAACCTAAATGCATAATTTTTATGAATATACATCAACAAGGCTAAAATATTTTGATAACCTAATTGATACTTGAGGAAAATGTATGAGGTAATCTTGCAGAAAACAATATATTTATTTATTTATTTCATGAATATATATAAAAGTTTAAAAGAATTTTGATGACTACTAGCATTAAAAAGAAGGGACACAACCAATTTAAGAACTACCTCTGAGTATTGTCTTGTAGATAAGCCTTTCTGTAAAGCTGGATGACATTATAATAACGATATTTAACTTCCTCTTCAATAACAGGATCTCTGTGGTCCTCTCGGTCAACCTGCTATTGGCAATAACTCTTAAGCCATTCAAAGTATCATTTGGTTTTAGAAAACAAGGAAAAACTTGATTCCAAAATATAGCAAAGGGTAAAAGTAAAACATAAAGCTTTGCAAAGAAAATTAAACATAAGGCACTTGCACATACAAAACAAAGAATAAAAGCAAGAATCTACCAGTAGAGCGCATGCACTGCCCTCTAAAGCTCCCGCATGCCAAAATACATCTCCTGTCAATCTAGCAAGCTCAATTGCTGTAGCATAATGTGCATTAGCATCAAGAGGTGACCCGGCCAACAAGCAGTAATCTCCTATGGTTTTCTGTGCACGTCCAAGCCTCCGTTTCTTGGCCTTAATCACCTGAAATTTAAAAATAGTATATGTTTCAGAATTCAACTACCATAGATTCCATGTAAGGCATAGTATTTAGTCAAAACTATTCTTGAACACAAAACAATGCATTTGTATAAAAATACTTAGAACACCTAAACAGTAACCTCCTCTGAGCTAAGACTAGCTTGTGAATCTAGCGGTGTCGTCAAAATGGTGCCCACAGATTCGGCACGAAGAACCCACTTCTCAAACTCCATCAACAAAGACGCAGCAAGATCTTGCATCATTGTCTGCATATGAAGCTCTTGACTTTGCCGATCGGAAGGAGGAAAAAGTATCAAATTGCTTCCTTTGTCACCACCACCACCACTGTTTTGAAGCTGAAATAAAACAAAGTTGAAGGGAAGATATTCAAATTATGTGTAATCTGATAAAATGGCATGGCCAGTTATGATAATTTATGGGTGATTATTATAAGGAAATAAAATGACATGATTTGACACGGATCTACATGAATATGTTGAAGTACTTTGACGGAAAATAAAATTGATCAGTAGTACTTAGACCAAATTGACAGGTATGTATCCTCTATAGTCTAATCAATAGTTATTTACTTGAAAGCAATTGTTTCAAACAATCTGCAGTGTGGAGACATCAATATTTAATATCATTTGGATATTACAAATTCAAATATAGTACCTTTTCTTATGTAACGACTAACGATGGACATAAAATATACGAAAACTATAGAGTTGTCTGACATGAAAAGTACACAAAACAACCAAGGGGGGAGGTTTGGGCAACCTCTGAATTTTGGATTTTCTCCTAGTCTTTAAAGACCCTTGGCATTCCAACCCCATGAATTTTCGATGCCTTTATATTCAATCCTTTGGATCATTTCCCCTACAAATTCTAACTCTCTTGACCTGAATTCCTGGTACCTCCCCCAAAAAACAACCTAATAGTGCATTTTTCAAGACATGGTGGACATATCCCCCACAATTGTCTGACACGAAAAGTACACAGCACAACCCAAATGACAAACCTACTTTGACTTGATTAAGTTTTCATTAATTTGTTGTCTAATCTAACACATACTACTTATTTGATTGAGTTTTCTTTAGTTTACCAAACAACCAATAGTGCATTCTTTCAGGTAATGGTGGAAATAACCAGCACGATTGTCTTCAACGAAAAGTACACAACAACCCAATAGTGCATTCTTTCGAGTAATTGTGGACATAGCACCTCCACAATCACCCGACACGAAAAGTACATTATGCAACCCAATTGACTACTCTTGTGACTTGTAAAATCTCAAGCATCTTCACTCATCATCAATTAGTTTTGAGTTATCACAATCACACTTTAGCAACCTAACACAACCAACTTTTCACATAACTTAGTTATTGTCAATCTAAACATGATGGATTCAACACGAAATCTGACACGAGCACCCAAAAATGCCGACTTGCCTAAGTCTACCTGCTCGTCAGTAGGGCAGAATGCGAAGCACCGCTGCACGAGCGCAGACGCGTACCCCTTACAAACCCCAGCGAACTCTTCCCTGACGGCCCCCAGATCCGGAGACACCGGGCAGTGGCAGATCCCGACGACGGCGAGGATCTTGCGGTCGGACTGGAAGTCGTCCCAGGGGGAGGGGGGCTGGCCGCCGAGGACGAAGCGGAAGCGGAGGGCGCCGGAGTCCCAGGGCTGATGCGCGAAGGGGCTCTTCTGGTGCTCCGCGTAGAAGGAGGCGAGGGAGGCGAGGGTGACGCGGCGGTGGGGGGAGAGGAGGGAGAGGTGGCGTCGGAGGATCGGGGAGGGGATTGTCCCGCCGGTGGGGACCACCGCGACGCGGATCACGCGGCCCGTGTCCATGCTCACGTCCGGCTCCATGGCGGGGGTGGATCTGAGGTTCAGGGTGATGATGGACACAGCATGTGGTGGACTGATGTTTGTGTTGTTGGGTTGGGTACTTGGTTGGGTGGGGGTGGAGTAATGATATATGTAATATGATTGGTTCCAAATTCGAATCTAACACTTTTTAACAGGGTTGTTATACACGGACGCGGCACTCAAAAGTTGGTGAGTCAGCGTCTAATCGGATTTACATGTCATCATTTTCAAACGCGTCTTTAATGGGTTTTTAAATATTTTTTGACGGTTTTCCAAGTACAACGGTTGTTTTCCAAACCCCAGATAAGATAGCGGCAGACACCCTACGAACGACGGTTTGGATACCGAGGAAAGATTAAAAATATCCATATCGAAAGGGAGAGTCTCGCTTTCTTTCTCGTTGGATTACCTGTGAACGCAGGAAGCGAACCTGTGAACTTATTCCGCTTTCTTTCTTCCCCTCTAAACGATAATGGATTCTTCGACTCCTGTCGTCGATAGCGAACTTGTGCCAGAACCGGTGGGTTTATTTAGTTTTTTTCCCTTGGTCGTTCTTTTTTTGAAGAACTTTCGTTTCTTCAATTTTTTGTTTTAGGGAATCACCTACTACTTCCGGGAATCTCGGTGCTCCTGGACGGTCATCCGAAAGCAGATTGACAGGATGAAGAAGGTTGAGAATGAGTTTTTCCGGAGCACCCCTTTCGGTCACTTCCTAGACATTCCTAACATTACTACGGACAACGAAATAGTCGGTTGGTTCGTCGAACACTACGATGTGAAGGAGGTGGGACTGAGAATATGATCAGGGGTAGTTCCCCTTACACCTGAAGAAGTTGCCATAATTTTGGGCTTAAGTATGCATGGGAAGATCGTTGTGATGAAACCATTGGGTGTACAGAGGCGAGAAGGGGTGAAACTTGACAACACACAATTGTTAGGTCATATGACGGCAACCAGTGTCATGGGCGAGACGGAGGAGTACGTTCGTCTCCTGATTTCTTTCATCTTCAACCATTTTTTGTTCTTTGATGGAACACTTCGACCGAAGCAATGGTTCATGCACCATTTAAGGGACATCAGACGCATAAACAGATACGCATGGGCACGTGCAGTTCACGGAGTCCTGGTTGGGGGCCTGGAGAAAGCCAGCTTTGAACTGCAAGAGAGGAGAAAGGCAGGGAACTTCATTATGAGGCAGGGGAACGTCGACGGTTGTGTGGCAATACTACAAGTAAGCGTTTTTTGCTCTTTAAGTTACGCGCTTGTTCCGTTTAAATTGTGTGTCTGTTCGGAATAAGTTGCGTGTCTGTTCGGAATAAGTTGTGTGTCTGTTCGGATTAAGTTGTGTGTCTGTTCGGATTAAATTGTTTGTCTGTTCGGTTTAAATTGTGTATTTGTTCGGAATAAGTTGTGTGTCTGTTCGGAATATGTTGTGTGTCTGTTCGGAATAAGTTGTGTGTCTGTTCGGAATAAGTTGTGGGTCTGTTCGGATTAAATTGTTTGTCTGTTCAGATTAAAGTGTGTCTGTTCGGAATAAGTTGTATGTATGTTCAGATTAAATTGTTTGTTTGTTCAGATTAAATTGTGTGTCTGTTCGGAATATGTTGTGTGTCTGTTCGGAATAAGTTGTGTCTGTTCAAAATAAGTTGTGTGTCTGTTCAGATTAAATTGTTTGTCTATTCAGATTAAATTGTGTGTCTGTTCGGAATATGTTGTGTGTCTGTTCGGAATAAGTTGTGTGTATGTTCGGAATAAGTTGTTGGTCTATTCGGATTAAGTTGTCTATCTGTTCGGATTAAGTTGTGTGTTTGTTTAGAATATGAATGTATGTCTGTTGAGTCGTTCTAACCAGTTGAACTTTTCCATTTGAATGTGTGGCTTTGTGAGAAATTCAGATTGGGAGAGCCCAGAACTGGAGCATTTCCACGAATGAAAAGTTGGACGGAAATGTTTGGGAAACGTTTAACCGTGAGGAAATGGGAGGAATGTGGAATTACCTTACCTCAGATTTACAACGACAAGTTCGACCTGATGGGGGCTCCATCACTGAGTGAAAGGGAGCTGGAACTTATTAGTTCTGTTCGAACTCTTGTTCGAAAGGGCTCTGCTCCAACATGCAGTTCGCCAAGGCTCCAACTGACAGACTGCAATATTCCATGTGACCCGCTGCTCCAAGAGTTGGAGCTGAGTGAGGTGAAGACGAAATGGCTGCAAGCCGAAGCTGCCCTTAAGAAGGCGACAGAAGAGGTTAACGACCTGAAGGAAGAACTGAGGATGTCCCAGGAAGAGTGTGGGAAGCTGAGGGAAGAAATTGTATATCTTCGAGGGACAGGGACAAGTGAAAATACTGGTGGGGAGAAAGATGAAGATCTAAATAAAGAGGAGGAGAAGGAAGAAGAAAGGAAGAGGGAAGAGAAGAAGAAAGAAGAGAGGAGGAGACAGGACAATGAAGAAGAAGAGAGGAAGAGGGAGGAGGAGAAGGAAGAAGAGAGAAAGAGAGAGGAGGAGAAAGAGGAAGAGAGAAAGAGGGAGGAGGAGAGGAAGAAGGAAGAAGAGGAGAAGGAAGAAGAGGGAAAGAGAGTGGAGAAGGAGGAAGAGAAGAAGAGGGAGGACGAGAAGAAGAGGAGAAGGAAGAAGAGAGAAAGAGAGTGGAGAAGGAGGAAGAGAAGAAGAGGGAGGAGGGGAAGAAGAGGGATGAGGAGAGAAAGAGAGTGGAGAAGGAGGAAGAGAAGAAGAGGGAGGAGGGGAGGAAGAAGGAAGAGAAGAATAAAGAAGAGGAAAAGGGAAAAGAGAGCAAGGCAAGGAAACGCTCGATGGCCATCGTGGAGCAGCAGATGAAGGAAGATGAAGAGCGGGGCAAGAAGAAGAAGGTGGAAGAAGAGCAAAAGAGAAAATAGAGAGCGGCTCAAAGGAGCCTAAAGAAAAAAGGGAAAAAAGATAGGAGAATTATAGGTTGGTTGTCCACTTAGGAGGGACAATGCCTGATGTTGACGTGGTTGCATTGGGAACGTTGTCAGCTGATGTGGTTAACATGATATTGAACTTGACCGCAGCCAACAAGGACAATAGAGAGGTGATCTGGAGAGGCGATATGTGTAGTTTAACACGCACCGACCTGAAGGAACTTATAACGCCTGGGATGGATATGACCGACCAAACTATCGAAGCTATGCTTTCGGTTCTCGAAGAAAGACGCCCACCACAAAAGGTTATATGCATATCAACATTCGAGACAGGGCGAATTGTGGGTTTCCAAGGCAGAGCAATTGATGATATTATCCTCCCTAAAATAAAAGGTGTGTCTCCAACAGAGACCGTAATCGCACAACCATGCTGGTCTGCAGGTCATTGGACTCTAGTGGTTATCCACGGCCCGTCCAAGGAGATCTTGGCGTTCAACAGTATCTCTAGGGAGCTAGAGCGAGGTGAAGATCCAGAGCAGACCATAGGCGTACATGAATGCGCAACAACGGATGTGGTTGAATACTGGAGGGATCTACTAAAGGTGGACTGACCCTTGAGAATCCTCAGGAAAAATAGCCAACGACAACAACCGGGGAGCAACGATTGCGGAGCCTATGTTTTATACTGGATAAGGTGCCTAATGCTAAGGGTTGACCCGACAAAGGAGAAGGACCACAAGAACATCCACTGTATCAGGGATGAATTGGCAGTCATGTTACTTAGGGACCACCGATCGTGTGTGCAGATCTGAAGTCTAATTTTTTAGTGTTTATTTTTATACATGTACAAATTACAAACTTTTTTTGGTTATTTTTTAGTGTTGTGTTTTTTAAATGTACAAATTACAAACTTTTTCCTTTCGTTTTCAAGAGATCCACACCTTAAACCGAACAGACACACAACTTAAACCGAACAGATCCACAACTTAAACCGAACAGATGCACACCTTAAACCAAACAGATCCACACCATGAACCAAACAGACACACAACTTAAACCGAACAGACACACAACTTAAACCGAACATATCCACAACTTAAACCGAATAGTCACACAACTTAAACCGAATAGAGCCACACCATAAACCAAACAGACACACAACTTAAACCCAACAGACACACAACTTAAACCGAACAGACGCACACCTTAAACTGAACAGATGCACACCATAAACCGAACAGACACACAACTTAAACCCAATAGATCCACAACTTAAACCGAACAGTCACACAACTTAAACCGAACAGATCCACACCATACACCGAACATACACACAACTTAAACCGAACAGACACACACCTTAAACCGAACAGATGCACAGCATAAACCGAACAGACACACAACTTAAACCGAACAGACACACAACTTAAACCGAATAGTCACACAACTTAAACCGAACAGATCCACACCATAAACCGAACATACACACAACTTAAACCGAACATATCCACAACTTAAACCGAATAGTCGCACAACTTAAACCGAACAGACACACACCTTAAACCGAACAGATGCACACAATAAACCAAACAATCACACAACTTAAACCGAACAAGGACAAAGTTTAATCCGAACTGACCATGTATAACAACCATTTACAGATCCAAACAGATCAACAATTAGAAGTTTCTTGGTTTTACAAGAACTGAAAATAACAAGAAATATTAAATTAAGGAGGAAGTTTCTCGTAATACAAATTCATGTCCCAATCAGAGAAATCAGGATCCCCGGGTTTTGGTGCGACTTCGTGAAGCGACGATGTAACCTTCATCTTGAACTTTCTCTTCTCTTGTCTTTTATGGCTTGTTTTAATTATCTTCTCAGCTAAAGACATCCGACGTCTAGTCGGCGGTCTTCCTATACGTCTGACCTTATCTTGATTAAGAACTGATGTACCCGCTGACTCAGGTTCATCAAGTCGAACCAAGAACTGGGTAGTGTGCATACGTGCCTTAAGCAATTCAATACACTTCACGACCTCAAGATACTTTCGTGGGAAAGAAGGCTTCCTGTGCGATCCAAACGGCACGACCCATGATGTCGTCGTGACGACGAAGCGCATCCTTCTCCATTACGCCATCGTCTGGGTACATCTTATCTCGATAGCTCCTTCGAATATCCTTCCGCCATCGATTAACGATGTAAGAGTCTGAGAGCAATGCATTAAGATTTAAGCGTCCAAGTACAACAAAAACGTGACAGCATAGAAGGTCAACGTGCTGAAACATTCTACAATCACATGTGAAGTTCATGGATATGTTTTGTACTAGGAAACGTTTCGACAGTAGCTGCTCACCAGCCAAAACACGTGCAGATACCTTGTAATGAAATGTGTCATTCGTATTGAACTCCTCTGTTATATCGCAGTATATCATCTTCCCAATTTCTAACTGCACTTTCTTTAAGACCCCTACCGCATACAACTCGCTCATCTGTCTCTCGAAGGGATACATTGAAACCAATTGGGGTCTCTTATGAAGACAATCAAAATCTGATTGAGCTTCCTTCTCGTACTTATGGTGGAGCGCAAGTTCGTATTATTGAACAAACTGCTTAAGGGTGGTCTTCGAAGTAAGATACTTGTCGAAAAAGGCGTTCATACTCTCGCTTCTCTGAGTAGATGTCATTCCCGCGAAAAAAACTATCACCAACATATGCAGGTATCCACGACTCTCGGATTGCATAAATCGATTTGAGCCAGCTATGGTTCTGTAGGTCAAAATCAAGAAGGAAACCCTGCCAATTACGATCAAATTCTGCTGGGGTTTTGGAATCATATACAATCAATTTTAGATCAAATAGCATGTGCTTCCGATACTACGTCGGCAACTTTACGGGAGCTTTGTTCATTATGTGCCATATACAGAATCTGTGTCATGAATCTGGGAAGACATTCCTTACAGCAGCAGTAATGACGCCACATTGATCTGTTATGATGGCTGGGGGAGTTATATATGCATAATGGGGGCAATTTAAAAGGAGTGAGTCATATATTGAAAGGTACAAAATCATACTTTGAAAACTTAAATCGAACAGTTACACAACTTAAACCGAACAGACACACAACTTAAACTGAACGGATCCACACCTAAAACCAAACAGACACACAACTTAAACCGAACAGATGCGCACCTTAAACCGAACAGATGCACACATTGAACCGAATAATCACACAACTTAATCCGAACAGATCCACACCTTAAACCGAACAGATTCCCACCTTAAACCGAATAGTCACACACCTTAAACCCAACGGATCCAAATCTTAAACCGAACAGACACACAACTTGAACTGAACAGCCACACAACTTAAACCGAACAGATGCACACATTGAACCGAACAATCACACAACTTAATCCGAACAGATCCACACCTTAAACCGAACATATTCCCACCTTAAACCGAATAGTCACACACCTTAAACCCAACGGATCCAAATCTTAAACCGAACAGACACACAACTTAAAGCGAACAAATGCACACCTTAAACCAAACAGTCACACAACTTATACCGAACAGATGCACACCATAAACCGAACAGACACACAACTTAATCCGAACAGATCCACACCTTAAACTGAAGAGGCACAAAACTTAAACCGAACGGATCCAAATCTTAAACCGAACAGACACACAACTTGAACCGAACGGATCCACACCTTAAACCGAACAGACACACAACTTAAAGCGAACAAATGCACACCTTAAACCGAACAGTCACACAACTTATACCGAACAGATGCACACCATAAACCGAACTGACACACAACTTAATCCGAACAGATCCACACCTTAAACCGAAGAGGCACAAAACTTAAACCGAACGGATCCAAATCTTAAACCGAACAGTCACACCACTTAAACCGAACAGTTCCACCACTTAAACTGAACACATACACACCTTAAACTGAACAGTCACAGACCTTTAACTGGACATAGACACACCTTACCGTTCATTAACGACAACCATGTTTGGAACAACCATATGTAATTTTCAGTGGTCTCAGAAGACAGCAAAGCGCAACCGAGCAAAACTAACTCGAAATGGTGATTAACTCCTACAAATGGGGCAAATGACATGTCGTATTTGTTTGTAATGTAGGTGGTGTCGAAACATATTGTGTGTCCAAAATATGAATATGCAGCTCTAGAACGACAGTCAACCCAAAACACGTTCCGTACTCTTCCTTTGTCATCCATATCCATTACATAGAAAAACATGGAATCAATCTTCTGCATCCTAATGAAATAGTTCTGAAGAGCTTGTGCATCACCAGGTCCAATCTTCAAATTTCTGACTTCATTTATAACGTTCCTGCATACAGAAACCACTAAGACCAGGCGCAAAATGTTGAACTTCAATTATGTTAGGCAAAAAGAACACAAACCTTAAATCCCTTTCGTTGAAAGTCAATTTGTCATGACCTCCAGCCTCGACCACAAAAGATTGCATGGTCTTAGCAGCCGATATCCCAGCAGTATCATTGCATGATATGCGTGCTTTGGCGGCCTCAGGGACGGTTCATTTTTGTCTGAGAAAATGCATTTGCTCCTATTCAAGCATGACGTGGTTATATTTAAGATCCACAAAGTTAATGTGGTAACCCCTTGCTGGGTTTTCGGAGACCCTTATCCGAGCAGTGCATTGGACTCTACTGGATAACCTAGGCTTCAATTTCCCTTGCCCTTGGTTTGTTGGTGTCGTGCCCTCCTTGGAGCAAGTCAGCGTGACCCATATAACAACACCACGATTGTAATGAGATTGGCTTGTCTTAACACCAAAACCACAAGAATCGGCATAGGCCACGTAAAATGTTTTGGCTTCTTCGAAAGAAGGAAAAAAATATCTCCTCCTTAGGAACGTTTGTCAGCTGCTCAACTTGACCAGACACATTAACGATTTCCATTGGAGTACAGAGGAAGGACCACAGAAGAGAATGGAAGAAAAAGGAAGACGCATCTTGAGATGAAAAAGAAAAGTCTTCTGCTGTGTGGGAGCGCCAAAATGAGGAAGGAATGGAGTGATTTGAGACGCATTAATGAGGGATGGAGAGATGGAGTGATTGCTCAGGACATTTGTACGGGCAACCAAAGAATTGAGGGATAAAATAAATAAAAAACTCTTTTCTCTGCTGACATGGAGAGTGTCAATTAAGAAGCGTCCTAAAGAGCGGCCATATATCATTTTCCATTTTAATATTGGAGGTTGTTGGTTATGCAAATTTTTCGTTTTAATTGAAATATTTAGAATATTAAGATCTAAATCACAAATATTTTACTAACATAAACAATTTTATTTCTTATTTTAATTCAAATTTCAAACTCACTTCTTTCACATTCCTTCATCCCTCCTCTTCCTTCTCCCTCCTCTTCCTCCTCCCACCATCCTCTTCCTCTGACCTCCTCCTCTTGCAGCGTTCTTTGACTTCTTCATTTTCTAGCATCCTCCAATCTCCTCGGATCTTCTCCTCCTTCGGTCTCCTTCTCATTGTCCTTGTCTGGTCTGTTCATACTTTTACCCGGAGTATGTTTAGTTTGTGTAAGTAATTAATTATCTGGATATTTTTGTCTGGATATTGAATAGTTTTGTTCAAAACATGTTTAATTTGTGTAAGTAATTATTTCTCCGGATATTTTTTTTCTGGATTCCATTTAGCTTCGGGTGGGTTTCAAACGGAAAACGATATCTGGACATGAAGGTTGTATTTTTTTTGAAATTTCTGGACATTTAGGGTTTCGTTGACATTTATGGTTATTTGGCGATTTAAATCTCACAATATCTACAACTTAGTATTGTTACTATTTATGTTTGCATAGTTATATCTAGATTTGATAACACACAGACGAGCTAGATATTTAATAGTTCTATATTGTGTTTACTTACGTATGTCTGGATATTTCACTTTTGTTCGGAGCATGTTTGGTTTGTGTAAGTAATTAATTGTCGGGACATTTTTGTCTAGCTATTGAATAGTTTTGTCCGGAGTATGTTTAGTTTGTGTAAGTAATTATTTGTCTAGATTTGTTTATCTGGATATTTAATAGTTCTATTATTTACTTACGTATGTCAGGATGCAGATGGTGATGTACTGTTGTTGCGAAGGAATCATTAACGCTCCAAAAGGGCAACACATGTGGTAGAGACACAGGCCACGAAGGAGAAGAAGCAGAAAGTCTGGTTTAAAACCGATAGACGAGGGGAAACAAGGAGTTTCTATCGACACAAGTAAGGACAATGAGAAGGTGTACAAAAGAAAGGGAAACAAAGAGAAGACAGTGCATCAGGAAGCAAAGGGAAAAACTAAGATGATGGCCAAAGAAGACGCAATCGTCAGCCAGCTGATATAGCAGATACAAAGGCAAACCCAAGCGGTTGGAAACAAAGAAAATGTATATTTTAGTTTTTAAAATTAGCTTGTTTGTTTGATTTTATAGACTACCGTAACTTTATTATGGTGTTATTTTTGCTTGTTTTGGAATTGTTTCTGTCGAGATATCAGCATTCGAGTGGGAAAACAAATGTATGCACTCGTGGTTATGTAACTTTTAACTTGTTAATAGAGATTCAGACAGATGAATATAGAGAATGTATATTTTGGAAGAATATTGTTTATCAAATATGTTATATATATATATATATCTAGACATGTTATGAACATGTATCTCTAAAGCTCATTCCTATTCAGAAATTTGATTACGATATCGCTTTTGGATTTATGCATTTTATGTACAGACACGTCTGACATGTCCAACAAGCCCAAACGTAGGGCAATATATGTGTGAAATAATGATGATACAAGTTTTAGTAGATGTAGACATATTACTGAAATGATTGTGTTCTAAAAGTTTTACTTTTACATGTCAATTATTATGAATTGGATGTGCAACCATTTTGTTCATTGATTATGATATTCGTCTTTTGGAAGTGTTAAGGAAGAGGTGTTTGGTCCTTAACCATAGAGCTCTAAAAGATAATGGTTTACATAAATCAAAAGTTATTCACAATCATGGTAATTGACATGGAACATTAATCACCGAGATAAGATTATCGTGTTAGTCATCGATTTTTGTAGCTCTACAAATAATTAACGACACATGTATATAAAAGAGGAAAATATTACTTTATATATTGAATAGACCTAACAAGTAAAACATTATGGAATTGTGTTTCGTGTCATTAATGTTTTACTGTGTTTTGGATCCTAAGATATGAGACTTATATCTTTTCACTCAAGAAGTGCTTAATTTGATTATTGTCAAAAGCTATCAATGAGTATAGTGATAAATGCAATAGTTGGTTGAACATGACTTGTGCTGGAAAAGATAGCTAGTCAAACGATTATCATTGACCCTCTTAATTGAGTGATGATATTAGTGGGCCCCTTGATAAAGCAAAATTATAATGTGCACAATGTAACTTGAGTTAAGTTACATAGTTGTAATTAGCTTAAATAGATCAAAAGATGAATATAATACAAAGGTGACACATTTATACTTTGTATATATTCTTAATATCATGAGGCAAGGGACGGCCACAAGTGGAACAAAGACATCTATGATGTGTAGCTAGATACCGCTTATAGTTTGAGATATTAAGTGTTTAATATCACTGTCAATTTAGCTTAGATCCTCCTATAGGTCACACCAAAAAACTGAGAAACAAGAAACTTGATTTTAAGTTCATATGATGTGTCGGGTTTTCATGTGAAAAGGGACACATGTGGTGAATCAATAAAATTAGTATGTCATGAGAATTGACATAATTAGAATCATTAATAAGTTCATATGAGGTGTATATATTATGGGGTGTAATAATTTAATATTACATAGGATAATATATTAAATAAGATATGAATTTTATAAAACCCAAAACGATCAAATTTTGTTGGAAATAAATCCAAAATTTGACAAAGGCAAAATCGGGGTCAAACACGGTAAACCGTTTAGGGTTCAGTCGACCGAGGTGTCTTCGGAACGGTCAACCGAACGGGGAACGGATAAACACAATTGGTTGACCGAAATTGTCTAGAGTGTTTGGTCAATTATGTTCGGTCAACCGAGCGTGAATGGTCAACCGAGAGAAAATATTTAGGAGATATCTTGGGATATTTTTGGTAGACCGAAGGTGACACGGTCGTCCGATGAGATTCGACCAGGAGAATTTTTGGTGAGTCAACGGTCAACCGTCTAGCTCACAGTCAACCGAACGTTCGTTAAAACCGAATGGTTCAGTCAACCGAGAAGAATTCTCGGTTCATCGAACAACACGATTTTTGCCTGAATTATTAAGAGAATAATTAGATCATGGGTTGCATTAATTCCAGATTTGATCAAACGTTTTTTTAGGATGCTTATGTGGCAATTTGGAATTAATTTTAGGACAGAATAAACAAGAGGTCATTACTAGAGAATAATTATTGATAATGATGTTTTGGGAGCCTATAAAAGGACTCACCATTCTATTTGTTTATGTTAATGCATAAATTCTCTCTCTCATTAATCTCTCCATTAATTACCACGGAAATCTCTTAATAATTTTAAGTTTTGGAGATAGAAATCTCAGGAGTTTAAAGAGGGGTTATTAACTAGATCCTAAGCTTAATTAGAGATTGTTGGCTAGCTCTTTTCTCTATAATCTTGTTTAGAGTTTGGTGAACACTTGGAAGTGAATCGACGTGCGATTCGACGAGCAACGGAACTCTGGATCTTCTGAAAGGTTTTAGAGAACATTTGGGTATGATCATCTTTTTTTTTATTTTAATATGTGTAGGAATGCATGATACATCCCGTAGACTCATTGGCTTCAGTTAATGTGCATACATTGACAAGGTCTTGAAAATGTTCAGGGTGAACAATTCCGGTATGGACAATGTGCCAATAAGTATGAGTATAGGTGTGCAACTCAAGAAGTCTCAACGTGCTCAATAACGCAAAGACTTGGAGTACATGAAGGTATCCCTTATGCTTCGGCAAAAGGAAAGACCATGTACACGATGACTTGCACAAGACTCAATATCTCGTATGCTCTAAACGTGACAAGTAGTCACCAATCCAACGCAAGTCCTAATCGTAGGATTGCGGTCAGGAATATTCTGAAGTACTTTAACCGGACTAAAGATAGGGTTCTTGTTTATGGAAGACAAAGGAGAAAATAGCGGAGGGCTATTTTGATACAATTCTCATAGGGATTCTTGACAATAGGAAGTTGGAATGATGATGCGTCATCATTATCTGAGGTGGAGGTATGAGCTAGTGTAGTTTGGAGTAATATCACTAAGGCTAACTCAACCACCAACGAAAGACAAAATAAATAAATGGGTGGACACAACAGGGACACAACTGATCCATTCAACAAACCTTCATACCAAGCTAAGAGACGAAATATATTTCGAGTCCATGGATCCGAGGATCCATGTGGATTGGCTTGATAGGTGATTTGAGAAGGTTACCCTAGTTATTAATGTTTTATACATTGGCAATGTATGTGAAAGAAAATTTTGATAACAAGTGGGAGATTGAAGGAAATGTGTTCTAAAAGTTTTACTTTTAAATGTCAATTATTATGAATTGAATGAGAAATCATTTTGTTCCTTGTTTATGTTATTCGTCTTTTAGAAGTGTTAAGGAAGATGCTCTTGGTCCTTAACCGTATGGCTCTAAAAGATATTGGTTTACATAAAGCAAAATATATTCGCAATCATAATAATAAACATGGGACATTTATTACCGAGTTAAGATTGTCGTGTTGGTCATAGATCATTGTAGCTCTACAAGTGAGTGACAACATGGCTACGCAAAAGAGGAAAATATTACTTTTGTATACCGAATTGACCTAACAAGTAAAATATTATAGAAATGTGTTTCTGTGTCATTAATATTTTACTGTGTCCTTGGTCCTTTGATATGAGACTTATATCTGATCGCTTAAGGAGTGCTTAATTAGACTAGTGTCTTAAGCTATCAATGAGTGTAGTGCAAAGGCATTAGTTGGTTATGTATGACTTTCGTTGGAGAAGATAGCTAGTCAAAAGATTATCATTGCCCCTCTTAATTGAGTGATGATATTAGTGGGCCCTTTAATAAAGCAAAGTTATAATGTGCACAATGTGATTTGAGTTAAGTCACATATTTATAACTAGCTTAAAGAGATCAAGAAATGAATACTAATACAAAGATGACACAATACTACTTTGTGTGTATTCTTAATATCATGAGGCAAGGGACGGACACAAGTGGTGCACTCCATCACTAAATGGATCGGGTTTGGTTCGAGTGGAATTAAGACATCTAACTAATTGGGAGCTATAATGTGTAACTAGATACCGCTTATAGATTGTGGTATTAAGTTCTTAATATCACTGCCAACTTAGTTTAGATTCTCTCATAGGTCACACCACAAAACTGGGAAACAAGAAATGGAGATTTTGAGTTCATAAGATGTGTCGGGTTTCATGTAGAAAATATGACACATGGGGTGAACAAGCAAAATAAAAATTATGTTGTGATTAATAACATAATTAGAATCTAAATTAAATTCATATGTGATGTAAATATTATGGGGGTGTAATGATTAATCATTACATAGGATAATATGTTACATAAGTTGTGAATTTACTACTAATCCCGAAATGTCAAATTTTATAGGGGTAAAACCGAAATTTGACCAATCAACAGAATTGTGCACAAACGGTCGACCGGTTAACAGTAAACGGTCGACCGATCGGTGCACTGTCAACCGGACAAGTCTCGACCGATAACAGGGAATTTTCATCTGTTCGGAACGGTCGACCGAATCTATCGGTCGGTCGACCGAACATTGCGATGAAATATTTTATTGTTGCGAACGGTCGACCGAATGTCGAACGGTCGACCGAAACTTGGTTCGAACGGTTGACCGAACCTCCAAACGGTCGACCGGTCCAGACGGTTTTCTGCAGAATTAATTTAAGAATTAATTAGACCATGCATGGAACTTGTCCATAATTGATTTAATTCGTGGCTAAGATTTTTTGTTAGCAAATAATGGATGGTTAGATGGAAGTTTGCATGAAATCATGGGCAAGAGGTTGCACATGAATATGTAATTTGGAGAGAACTTATAAATACAAGTTTATCTCATTACCTCATTAATTAATTCATTATCTTCTTGTGCAAACTTCTCTCTCCATAATTCTCCACGAAATTTCCTTAATTCTTAAGTTTAGTTTTAGTTTTTCAGAGATCTTCTTCTCAAGGGAACTAAAGAGGGGTTAGTAGCTAGATTTTAAACCCTATTGGAGATTGAGAGGCTAGTTCTTCTCTCTCCGGTCTTGTTTAGAGTTTGGTGAATACTCGGAGGCATCCGGCGTAGCAACAAGCATCCTCAACGTCTCCGGATCTTCAAGAAGTTTTAGAGAACTTCTAGGTATGAATTTCGGAGCCCATGTTTGTTTTAATAAAGTTTTAAAACTAGTTATTGAAACAAACCGATGCATGCATGAAACAAATCATAGAAAAATTGTAATTGATCCTTATTGTGCATAAAAAATTCGAAAATATATATGTACAATTAAACTAGAAATCCTACAAATTTTTCTACCCGTGACCCGTTAACCCGCCGAACTAAACGCGGCGGGTTGCGGTTAATGTATTACCCGCCCCGTTAACCCGTTTACCCGTTACAAATATAATTATTAAAAAAAATACATATTTATGTATTAAAACTTTCATTATTTCATTAAACTTCTAACATTTATGTGATGATTTGTGACTTTATGTGTTTGTTAATTATTCATTTAAGCACTTTAAATCTAGACTTGTAATTTTATGGACTTGTATAAATATTTTATGCATGTAAGTTTAATTATAGAATTGTAGAAATGCATTTTTATGTGTGTATGTGTCAATGTAATATGTTAAAATGAGTTTTACAGGAATTCACTCATTACGCCCGCTGAACCCGCCCCGCCCCGCATAACCCACCCTTAAGTGGGGCGGGTAGCGGTCTAATTTTTTTTTACCCGCCCCGCCCCGTTTGCACGCTTGACTTTGATGGAGCGGGTAGCAAGCGGAGCTAAACCCGCCCCGTTTGCAGCCCTACCACCCCGCACAATATTTGATCTCCCAAACGATGCCTCAGTAAAGAATACTACATATATTTGTTTATTACTTGTGTTTTAATGCAAGGTAATAAAAATAATTATTGTTGAGTTACCTCAATTTATCATTTAAAAATAGTTTGTACTATATATTGTGACGTTAAATATTCCAATGGGTTTGCAATTAGGATTTTCCCACCCACTTCCTATTGCTTATCAAATATAAAATAGAAAAAAGATATTGTATCTTGAAATCTTTTGGGTAGGAGCAAGAATCAGATACGTGGGATGCGCAGTGGATGCGGCAGGGTACCGCATCGAACATATTCGGAATGCGGATGTGATGCGGGGGCATATGTGGTTTGCGATTTAATAATTAAATAATATACATTTACATATTAAAATAATACGTGGAATATACATTTAATAATATACATTTACATATAAGGAATGCGGGGCGCCAGCGGGAGTCGAAAATGTGGGAGTGACACGAATTTGAGGATCGAGTGGGGAATTTGGGGATGGTCTTTTGTTTGTAAAATTGGTTAAAAGTTTTTTTTGTTTGTAAAATAAGTTAAATGGGTAATCGGATAATCAGATATCTTTCGGATTTTCACCCAATTAGATTTGAAATATGCATATTTGATATGCGTTGCATATGCGTCCGCATCGACCGCATATGCGGATGACAATGCGGTCCGCATATAGGAGGCTGCATCCTTAGGATGTGATGCGGATCTCGACCGCATCGCACCCGCATCCGCATATGCTGCCACATCCAGCCGCATATCCGAAGGTGTAAACCGCATCTTGATTTTTGCAGATTCAATCAAAATTGAATTTCTAATTGTCAAACATAAAAGTGGATTGTCCTTAAAAAGACCTTACCATTTTCGAAGTGGGAAGGAAAATTTTATATCACCTCCCGGAATCAATTAATTTAGGAGTTAGTTTACCATACTACATTACTACCCTTAATCCCTTATTATTATTAGTACTTTTACAGGATAATCCTTTTCGTTTAAAATATTTATTTAAAACAACAGCCAAACGATTTTTGTTCTAGCAATCTGTACCAAATGGGCTCGGCCCACGGGCCTGGTCTTTTTATTTATTTTAAGAACTTTTTAAGATTTTTGGAAGTTTCTTAAAAAAAATTAGACCTATTTTTTAAATAAAATGGTTAATTATAGTTTGACCCCCTGAACTATGCCTTGGTATCACTTTGCCCCCCTGAACTTTCAAAGTTAACAGTTACCTCCCCTGAACTTTAATTTTGTAACACTTTGCCCCCTCCCCCCAACTTCAAAAACTCATTATTTAACACACATTCGACGTTTTTTTCCTAATAGTTTTTTTGTATCCCTAATACACTCCTAAACCTATATTTACGTGAAAGTTTGGATCCAAACGGAGGTCGGATATGGTTGGAATTTGGGTCGGATTGAGTGTCAAAGTTGCTGGATTCGACCTGGGTCGGGGACCCGATCCATTTTTCTCGGCCCAATCCTGCAACTTTGCAAGTGTCTGCTCTTCCACTTCTGTACGCTTCGACTTACTAAACAATGTGTTCATCAATGCTATCTTCCCCGTGGCTAGCTTCAACATATGTTTTCGCTCCGATTTTTCACCTCTAACTTGTGAAACATGTTCAAGTCTCGAACAGAGCTCTACAACCCGGTCATCTAGTTGATCTGGTGTTAGGCCTTTTCCCTTCTTCTTTGCCTTTTTTACCCCTTCTGGGCGCTGAAAGGGTTGTTGTGGGATTTCATCTAGTGTTGCTTCGTCTGACGGAGGTGACCGAGTCGAAGAGCCTTCTGTGCTCTTTCTCTTGCTCCCGCTTCCTGTTGTCGGAGTACTATCTACTTCCTCCCGTTCATTTATTTGTGGGCGTGCACGTGTTGTCTTTCCCGCACCGGGTTTTACGAACGACTCCCACTTTGGGTACTTGCGTAACATTTCCCATGCATGGAGGAATGAGAACTTAGAACCGACAGTGGATTCGTAAATTTTATGCGCGTCACGAACAACATCTCCATGGTTGTATCCGCTCCTTTGCCGTCGTAGAACTTCATCGTAACAACCGCCCCACTTCATTACTAGTGGTGCAAACCTCCTCCAACGACCTTTTAAGGAGTCCGAGAGGCGTGGGGCTATCTTATTGTTCGAGCGAGCGGCCTGCTCGTACACGCGTGCCATTCTACCCCCACAAAGCTCCGGCTTTCTGTGAGGTGCCTACAACGGCATCCATACTAACTTGCATGTAAGCCGAGATCAACGCTTCGTCATCCAACGTGGACCACACCTTCACCTTGTGTAATTGTTGTGATCGCGCTGGCGATCGAGACAACGTGTGTTGTGTTGGTTGGGCAGATGGGTGGTCGTCGTTTTGATTCTCATCATCGGAAATATTATTTGGGAAGTTCGTAGTGGTTTGTCCACTAGTAAGTTGGCATATATTTCATAAGGGGGTAATGGGTTGTCATATTGTTGTGATGGTAAAGATTGTTGTGGTTGGAAATATTGTGGTGGTGGTAAAGAGTGTTGTTGTGGGAAATATTGCGGTGGTGGATTTTGTGAAGAACTTGGATTGTTGTAAGGGTCAAATTGGTAGGTAGGGGTTTGGATGTGGAACATGTCCATAACCACTGGGAAATAGTGGCCGAGGGGTTCCTCGTCCACGATGTAACTCACAATTGTGGTCAGGGGAAGACATTTTGGTGTAAGTTGCGCTGGTGGCTTAAGTCGAGTTGTAGGAAATGAAGTCAGAAGTGTTTGTTTATATAACATTCTTCAGAGATAGACATGAAACGATTCATTTTTCAACTTTCAAATGTGAACACATAAGATGCTTCCGACAACGTATGAAACGTGAACAGTTAAGATTCGTCCGACAACGCATGAAACGTGAACAGTTAATATTCGTCCGACAACACATGAGACGTGAATAGTTAAGATGCTTCGGACAACGCATGAGACATTAACAGTTAAGATTCGTTCGACAACGCATGAAACGTGAACAGTTAAGATTCGCCCGACAACGCATGAGACGTGAATATTTAATATGCTTCCGACAACGCATGAGACATTAACAGTTAAGATTCGTCTGACAACACAAGAGACGTGAACACATAAGATGCTTCTGACAATGCATGTGATGTGAACAATTAAGATTCGTTTTAAAACCTTCAACGGTCTAGAATCCACCGACAAAGATGAACGATATGGATTTAACCCTGTCCCAGATAGGAATTAATGTTACAAATAGGAGGTTCTTGTAAAACGAACCTTAAACCACAAGTCCTCCTGAAACCCCAAGTGACAAGTATGACCAGTGACAATTCTTCTAACTCCAACTCCTCATCTTCATCATCTGATGCCCTAGATGAGGCAATAGACCAAACAACCAACGTAGTTGTGGAGTACCTCTCCTCTTACCTTAATACGCAACCTCCACGTAGGAGGAGGAGACGAACTTCTAACCCGGACAGAGATAGGACAGTTGGTTATAATCGTCTAATTGCAGATTATTTTACTGACAGTCCGGTGTATGGTGATCGTATTTTCAGAAGAAGGTTTCGAATGCGGAAGAATGTTTTCCTTCGAATTGCAAACACGCTCGAGGCTACCAATATCTTCTTCCAGCAATGAGGAGATGTTGTGGGTCGACTTAGCATATCAGGTATCCAAAAATGTACTACAGCGCTCTGAATGTTAGCATATGGTGTAGCGGCAGACGAGGTGGACGAGTACTTACGTCTCAGCGAAGCAACATTAAGAATGTCCCTCCAAAAATTCTGTGAAGGTGTCATTAGTAATTTTGGTGTTGAATATCTACGAACGTCTACTCCAGCAGACCTAACAAGACTGCTCCAAGTTGGTGAGTTACGAGTGTTTCCAGGCATGATGGGCAGCATCGATTGTATGCATTGGGAATGAAAGAATTGTCCAGCTGCTTGGAAGGGGCAATATCAAGGCCGAAGTGGAAAACCGACACTTGTTCTGGAAGCTGTTGCATCTTACGACCTATGGATTTGGCATTCATTTTTCGGGATCCTAGGATCGTGTAACAATATCAATGTCCTCCAACGTTCTCCAGTTTTCGATCACATTATGGAGGGGCGTGCACCACCTGTTAGATATGAAGTGAATGGCAACCCGTATGATATGGGTTACTATCTCACATATGACATTTATCCTAAATGGGCAGGATTTATACAATCAATTCTTCTTCCTCAGACACCCAAAGATAGATTGTTTGCCCAATTTCAGGAAGCAGCAAGGAAAGATGTGGAACGTGCGTTTGGAGTGCTTCAAGCAAGATTCGTCATCGTGAAAAGGTCATCGCTAGCATGGAGTCCAGATATTCTCGGTAAAATTATGACTACATGCATAATCTTGCACAACATGATCGTGGAGGACGAACGCGACTCTTACGAACAGTTGGTGGATATAAATGAATTTATCCACGAGCGACCTCAAAACATCGGCGAAAGTTCAAACGAGTCGGGTCTTCGGTATTCCACCGATAGTATCGTGGGTATTAACAGATATCTGCATAACAGAGATCGAGTTCGAGACTCCTAAAAACATATGGCATTGCGAGCTGATTTGATCGAAAATATATGGCAACGTTTTGGAAGGAATGCAAATTAAATTTGTTTGTAATATGTATTGTAATATTTTAATTTTAAATTATCGTAATAATTACTTGTCGAATTTTAATTAAATGTAACTTTTGCGTGTTATGCGTAATTATCGTAATTTAATTAGATTAAGTCATTATAAAAATATTTTATTTAATAGTTTGTGTATTTTTGTGATGGAATAGAAAATGATGTAAAAAGAAATGATGTGGATGAGAGATAGTGTTGGAAATGAGGTTGGTGTTAAAAAGTGAAAAATGAGTTGGGTTGAGTTGTGGGTTGCATATTGGTTTTTGCTGACGTGACAGAGAGAGAAATTGGATTGGGGGAGAAAATGGGGTTGGGGTCAAAGATGGTCTAAGGGAATCCCAAGATCCAAGAAGGTTGTCCACTTGTCCAACCCGTTCACTTTACTTGCTACCACCCTTGGATGTGAGACTATAGTACCAACAATTGAAAGTTATGAAAAAACACATAAAACATAATTGACCAAATAAGTGTCCGAAAAAACTCACCAAATTAAATACTTACAAATGGAGACTATCTCAATGCAAGGCTGGATAAATGTTATAAATGCATACTTGATAGTTCAAATTAAAGAATCACTTCCTTGAGATTGAGGAAGAGCTGACCTTAGTTCCTTGGTAGTTGCATTAATGGATATTAGGATATAAATTTAAGCCCAATTAATTGAGCCCATTTTCTGGTCCACGTTCATCCACACTTGTATTTTATTATGGTCAATATTGTTCAATTGTAATATTGTAAATCAAGCCGATAATATAAATAAATCAACTTCAATCTCTTCTAATAAAGAGATTAAATACCAATTTTCCTTTTCAACACCTTCTCCAAAAAAATTATTCTTCAAGAATTCTGTTCAAATATGGTATCAAGAGCCAACTCTGCTTAACAGACCACTTCTTTTTTTCCATTACCCATAAAACCACCCCAGAGCCTTCAAAAGCCTGCCAGGGCCATCTTCCCTTCTTTCTTCCTATTGGCTCACAACCAAAACCGTGGATCACAATCTCAACCGTCCCAAGAAAGCACATCTGCATCCAACGACCACCTTCAAATTCCAAGAAGCACATCTCTCTCACCGTCCGATCAAACCAAAACCTAAATCCAACGATGGAAATCACCCATCATCTCTTTCCCCTGATTGGTTCATAGTCGTCGCACCCCAGGATATAAGATCCAAAACTGTTGAACGAAAGCACACCTCATCCAACGGCTCCCCTCCACATCAAGAAACACATCATCCCCACTATCTGATCCATATAACCCTAGATCAGACGGCTCACATCGCGTACTCCAACCTTTAAAATCAACAAAATCCTTTTTCAAACCCTACATTTTCCGTCGCATCTCCATTCTACTCTGACGAAAACCCTCTCATTTTTTGTCCAACCACCACCATGACTCCGTCCATTTCCTCCATCTCCAACAACCAAGAAACGTTCGGTGTACTTCCACCGCTAGCCATTCCCTCAAATCCCTCCTTCTTTGTGCATGTCTGTTTGGATCGCGACAACTACCTCCTGTGGGACTCCTAGATCGTTCCTCTTGTCTGTGGCCATGCTTTGTTTGGCTACCTTGACAGTTCCTTATCGTGTCCCCCACCCATCCTGACTCCGGCACCATCCACCTCACCGACCGCTGCCTCCACCGTTGTTTACCTCGCCTTCAATCTATGGTCAACTACTCCTTGGATGACTAAGTTCCACCCTAACTGAGTCGGTCGTGTCCCATGTAGTGGGATGTGAAACTACAATTGCTGCCTCGACCAGTCTAGAGCGCCTCTATGCCTCACACTCCAGATCTCGCATCTTGTAGCTCCGCCTACAACTTCAAACCACCAAAAAAGGTGCCCCCTTCATCACAGACTATCTTCAGCAGATGAAATCTCTCTCCAACAAACTCTATGTTGTCGTCAGTCCTGTCTCCGACGCCAACCTAGTCTTGCATGTCCTTTCTTGCCTCGGACCTAAATACGACTCCTTCGTCTCCTCGATCACTACTCTCCAAGATCCTCTGTCTATTGAAGATCTCCACAACATGCTTCTCTGTCAAGAAACTCGTCTAGAGAAACACTATACTCTGAATCCAACCGTCAACAACACCATTAAGGTGTCAGACTATTAACCCGCCAACCCCAGATGTCCTAATAACCGCCCCAACAATCGCAACAACTCTGGATGCAACAACTCCCGCTTCTGCAACAACAACACCACCAACACCTCCTCTGGGAATCGACCCCGTATCCAGTGCCAGATCTGTACCAAACTGGACCACTCGGCCCTCTAATGCTATAAACGGTTTGATCCCTTTATCCAATCAATTCCTAACCCCTCTGCTAACATGGCTTCTACCTGTCATGAAGTAAATTATGCTTGGTACCCCGACTCGGGCGCAACACATCATTTGACAAATGACACTGGTGGTTTCCATGACTCGCAAGAGTATCTTGGATCTGATGTGATCCAAACCGTTAATGGTACAAGTTTTCCCATTTTTCATACATGATCTCTCTCTCTCTTTTCGTAAACCCTTGTACATGCATAATGTCTTTTTTGTTCCCTCTATTACGCGTAAATTGTTGAGTGTTGCTAAGTTCACTGCTGACAACAATGTTTATTTTGAGTTCTTTCCAACTTATTGTCTTGTCAAGGATCTATTCTCGGGTAGGTCCTTCTCAGAGGGCAACTTGAGCATGGTCTATATCGACTATGCTTCTCTGGTCTTCCTCCTCGGAAATTGGTGTTTCTGGGTGAACGCGCTCCCGTATCAGTTTGACATCAGCGTTTGGGACATCCCTCTACACGAGTGGATCAAACTATTCTTCATCATCATGGTTTGCCCGTTTCAGACTCTAGAACTATGCATACTTGCCAACAAATAAAGAACATTAAACTACCATTTTCAACTCTAATAATCATACTATTGCTCATCTTCAAATAATTTATGTTGATGTTTGGGGTTTTGCACCCATTGTTTTGTCTACTGGAAAACATTTTTACGTCAGTTTTTTAGATGATTTCTCCAGCTGCACTTGGTTTTTTTCCTATTTCTTGCAAATCTGAAGTATTTTCCGTCTTTCAACGTTTTAAATTATAAGTTGAAATTTTTTCTCATGTAAAATTCAGAGTATTCAAAGCGATCGGGGAGGAGAATTCTGTAATGTCTCTCGTTTTCTGTCTGATCATGGCATCAGTCATCTAATAATTTGTCCTCATACGCATGAACAAAATGGACCGATTGAGCGCAAACATCGTCACATAGTTGATATTGGTCTATCTTTGTTTAAGCACTTTAATGTTTCTAATAGGTTTTGGGATGATGCATTTCTTTCTTCTGTTTTTCTAATCAACAGACTTCCCACTCCAACACTTAGCAATATCTCTCCATTTGAAAAACTATTTCGAAACCCCCCAGATTATTCTATTTTAAAAGTCTTTGGTTGCACATGTTTTCCCTATCTTCGACCCTATAGGTCCAATAAACTTCAAGCTCGATCTTCTGCTTGCGTGTTTTTGGGCTACGTTATTAATAAAAAAGGGTATAAATGTTATGATTTAGAAAACTCTAAAACATACAATGCTTGACATGTGGTATTTGATGAAAATTATTTTCCTTGTGCTAAGATTGTGCTTGTTGGGGTATTTGGTAGTCGTAATTACACCTCTGCTATACCCCAACCATGTGTGTCTGACATAACATCTCCACAACACATCTCGACAGCTCCTTCTAACAATTTTTCACCTCCACAATTACCACCACCTCCCACATTACCAATATCCACTTCACCACCAAATAGCCCTCTAATTCATCCTATTGTTACGACCACCAACCAATCCAATCCTCCACCAGTCTCTCACCCCATGACCACCAGAACAAAAGATCACACCCGTAGACCCAAAGAATTTCCTGGGTTCAAAACTTTTAACACTTCCAAATATCCTCCTCCCACTACTTTTCCAGACACCACCCCCTCCATTTTTCTACTATTGTCAAAGATGATAAGTGGCGGGCGGCTATGGATGATGAATTTAACACACTGACTTTTAATAAAACTCAGACACTTGTATTTGTCTCCTCTATTAAAAATCTGGTTGGTTGTAAATGGGTTTATCGGATAAAATGCAATCCAGATGGTTCAATTTAAAATACAAAGCATGCTTAATTGCTAAAGGGTTCCATCAGGAAGCTGGGGTTTACTACGATGAAAATTTTAGTCCAGTTGTGAAACCAATGACTACTCGTGTGGTTCTATCTCTTACTCTCTCCAAAAATTGGGGTATTCGGCAACTTGATGTTAATAATGCTTTTTAACGGTGAACTCCAAGAGGAGGTCTATATAACTCAACCTCAAGGGTACACTAACCCATCCTTCCCATATCATGTTTGTAGGCTTCGCAAGGCCATCTACGGTCTTAAACAAACCCCAAGCCACAAGTGCATGGTTCACCGAATTTGGAACTAAGCTTGGTGAACTTGGTTTTCGTCCAAGTCTATTTGATACATCTATGTTTGTGTTGAAAAAAGGTCACGTTATACTAATCATACTTGTATATGTTGATGATATTCTGATCACCGGCAGTTCAACACAACTTCTCTCTCAGGTTGTTTCAGCCCTTAACTCTAACTTTTCCCTAAAAGATTTAGGTTCTATTCATTACTTTCTAGGAATAGAAGCTCACAAACTAACTAAGACATATTTTTAAACCAACAAAAATATATTTCTAATTTGTTACTTAAAACTAATATGCATAATGTTAAACCTATTGCTACCATTTATTGTCTTTCTACAAAACTATCACGATACTCTGGTTCACCAATGCATGATGTTTTTCTCTATAGAAGTATTGTCGGTGCTCTCCGGTATATAACCTTAACCAGACCTGACATTACATACTTTGTTAACCGTGTATGTCAATTTATGCATAGTCCCAACGATGATCATTAAAAGATCTTACGATATCTAAAACAAACAATAAACTATGGTTTAAACTTTGTTCATTCTTCTCCCACAACTTTTAGCCACTTGTCTGCATTCTTTGATGCAGATTGAGTCGGCGACTCGGATGAGCGTCGATCTACCTCTGGCTACTGTGTCTACCTTGGACAAATATAAGTAACTTGGAAATCAAAAAAACAAGCAACCGTTGCTAAATCAAGCACCGAAGCGGAGTACAAAAGCCTCTCTCATGCCACACCTGAAGTAATCTGGATTCAACAACTACTCCAGGACCTCCATCTTTCCTACACCGCCCCGCCAATATTATGGTGCGACTACATGAGGCTACATGCCTCGCTACTAACCCCGTCTTTCATGCTCAGACAAAACATGTGGAAATTGATTTCCATTTTGTCTGTGAAAAAGTCGCCTCAAAGCAACTTCACATACGTTTGTCTCCAACAAAGACCAAGTTGTCAATATCCTCACTAAAGCTTTATCTTCACCGTAGTTTAATCTTCTTCGCTCCAAGCTCACTGTTGATCCCTCCCTGTTCTCTTGAGGGGGTATTAGGATATAAATTTAAGCTCAATGAATTGGGCCCATTTTCTGGTCCACATTCATCCACACTTGTATTTTATTATAGTCTTATACTGCTCAATTGTAATATTGTAAATCAAATTGATGATATAAATAAATTCTCTTCAATCTCTTCTGATCAAGAGATTGAAGACCAATTTTCCTTTTCAACACCTTCTGGAAAATATTTTTCTTCAAGAATTATGTTCAAATAATGGATAAGGATAAGCAAGGCAAACATGATGAATTATTTATTCAATTAATTACTAAATTAGTTCATCGCTAATCACATGAGACACCGAACTCGGCAAAAGAGACCGAGAGAAAAAACAATTGATATGATATAAATCTGAAGGTAGCCATTCACATTTGAGGAAACCGACCAACAAACCACCTCCTGTTTGTATTTAACTTCGAATTAATTTGAAATTAAACCTTCCATTTATAGAATTAAACAAAGCAAGAAGAAATAAATATTGGTAGCTAGGTGTGCTACTAGAGTAACACATTTAGCAAAAAATTATTATCTGAAAGGGAAGGGCATATTACGGATACATTACCCATGGTGTTTCTTTATAACCAATCCAAGACCCACACATACCACTTCATTGTAATACGAGGATGAATAGATGTACAAACCGAGTAAGACAGGCAAACACCAACAATCATCTATATTCTGGAAAAAAAAAGATTTGACTCATATTGAAGAAAATTTTCACTCTCAAATTGAGCATAACCCAATCTAGGTGGAGAAATTGTGCTTTAGAATGATAAACAAAAGGGAAAAAATATAATTATATATAATTTCCCTATTAATTACATAATGTACAACTAGTTATTATTGTAAGAAATTTGATAAAAAATATTCACATATTTTTTTAAAGATAACCTTATGAATTATGATCATTCAAAATATCTATATTCACTTCTCATTTCTCACTCTACATTTTCCGCTCTTTATACTTAATTTATAGGCTCTTTATACTTAATTTATAGACGAAGTTGGAGACAAATTTTGTATGGAAAACTATTTCTTGATTTCTTCTTATATCTCTTCTTTTTCTTTAGTAGTTTTTTATCCACCCAATAGAAACCTAAAGTTTTTATCGAAAAAGCATATTTTTGCCCACGGTCCCTTATGTCATTTATTTCTTTCTTTAAGTTGCTATTAAGAGAGGCCGTCAATTTTCACTAATCTATGTTTAACTTTTGTATTCAAATTACTACAATTTATGTCATAAAAATAGATATAATTTAAGAGAAAGTCTTCATTTTAATCAATATAAGACTATTTTCTAATACTTCCCTGCATGTGCGATCAAAATTTATTTTTCTTCGTGTCTACACGTAAATAACAACAAAGATTAACGTGTCAAGCCAGTTATTGAACATTTCTGGTTATGATATCATATTTAAGTATAAATAACCAAATCAAAGTCAATTGGTAATAAGTGTCTGAGTAGAAACTACAACTTATAATTTATGAGAAAGTTCTCATTTTAATCAATGTTACACAAACAAATTAAGTAAAAGTCATAACAATTTCCCATACTTATAAAAGAGAGAATTGCGGAGCAAATTTTCTCTCTCTTATGGTGAGGAAAATTGTGTCCTCTTATGGTGTGTGTTGATCTCGTGATACGTGTGATTAGTTTCTATATTTACATATTAACCAGACATTGACACTTACCTACTGAATTCATTATGGTTGCGAATTCTTCTCCTTAGTGACAACGAATTTAGTTCCAACTCGTTTGGTTCTGAGTTCACGCGATCCTTAATTGAATATCTATTTGGTCGATGATTCTGTTTATGTTAACGCAGGTTGCGATCAAATAACATTTGTCTGCTTAACCTATATAAAATATATTTATTTTATGAAAATATGTTATGTTGTATGTATTTTGTTTTTCCATATTTTATTGTGATATATACAAACTTATTGTGATCTTACACGTTATAAGTTATAAGATTGTACATGTTCTAATTTACAAAATAAAAAACCTAAAGACTCAAATCACTCAACCAACCCTAATCCACTTTAAGTGTGGTAGGCAGCGGTTGTTAAAAATCTGCCCTGCTATGCTTACTCAATTAATTTAGACGAGACAGGTAGGTGAAGTAAAATCTCGACCGTTTAATTCCAAAGCATTGAAACCTTTGTGCCGGGGTTTAAAACATTACGCGACAATTAACTTTCAAACGTAACAAAGTTTGCAACCAATTATCGAACCCTCTATTGGATCTGCCAAATGCCAATTAATTTTGTCGTTTTCGACCAATTTTAAAAAAACTTGTTTTTTTCGCATCAAAAAATCATGTGCCAGTCTCAAGAAAATACATCGGTTGTATGAAGAATAAGCCATCATGCCTAACTTTATAACATCAACAATAAACCTTCATATCTTACTTGTTTCCAAATCTGAATTTTTTCCCGGTAAATCATAAAATAAATTTACAACATCATCTCATGTTTATATCTTTTCGCTATGTTTTCAAAACAATACCAATCTTTCTAAATTCTAACCCCTCGCACAACAATTTACGATTCCCATGAGAGCAAACATATGTATAAGCCTACAATGATCAACTAAACTCACGAAATAACGATTAACGAAAACAAACCACAAACATGCAAGTTATCAAGATATTCCTATGTTTTCCATCAAACCATTTGCAAAGTTTAGATACGAGGAAGGAGGTGATCATATTTATTTGAGAGGTTGTTGTATTAGTTGTGTTGCAGAAGACTCACACATCTTATATAGGTGTGTAAAAATCTAATAAGGTTACAAATGGGTAGGGCTCAATTTGTGGAAGCAAATGTTAAATAAAATACATGAGTGTCACTCATCTCCTCTCTTCTTTAACTGAATGTGATTAGTCATGCTTGATGTCAATTACTTCAACACCATTCGACCACGTCTTTTATAGACCATATAATTTCTTTTTAAGATCGTCACTGTCTACTCTCTGTAGACTATATTGTATTACTATTTGAAAGATATTACGTCATCTTAATTATAAATTAACAGCTCTGATCCTCACACCTCCCAAAATATCTTAACAACCAAGGAGGCGCACATCCCCACGTTGGACTTAAAAACACAAACTCTACAATTGGACTTCCGTGCAATTGTAACACTACACAAAACACACACACGTCACATGCCCATTAAATTTCCTACTACTACCACCACTTCCTGTGTTTTGTGCTGTGGTGAGTGAGAGGGAGAGGGAGAGGGAGAGGGAGAGGGAGAGGGAGAGGGAGACATGGCAGGTGGAAGTCTTGGGCCAGTTGGAGTTGCCAAGGAGAGAGCAGAGCAGTACAAGGGGGAGGTGACTTTGTTTGTGGTGTTGGCTTGTGCTGTTGCTGCTGTTGGTGGCTCCATTTTTGGATATGACATTGGCATCTCTGGTCTCTTCTTCTCCTTAATTGTCTTTTCTGACTTCTCTTCTCTTTTGTTTTTTGTTTCTTTTTGTTGTGTTTTTGTGCATGTTTGTCTGTTCATGTGTTTGTTTGTTGTAATTACTGGAATTCATATTGAGACCTTTAGATGTTGTGTTGCTTTTGATGACTCAAAATTCCCTGACACCTGCTCTCAAGACAGGTGGACTGTGGTTCTAAACTCAAAGTAGAAACATATTTTTTTCGTGTACAGTTGCGATTCGAACTTGTGTTTGGAGGGGAATGGTCTGCTTCCTCCAACGAGCTGCAATATGCCTTGCTAGGCAAAGGCGAGTTTTTTGGGTTTGGGTTGGTTTGTTTTGGAGAATTGTGTTTTGGGTCGTTGGATCTTACAAGTTCTGCGCTTCCGAACTAAATTGAAACACTCATGATTTTTTTGGGCAAACTGAAACGCAACTTCCAATCTTCCATTGAAAATTCTAGGTATTTGTCACTTACGTGACTAAACTTGTGATGTTTGACAAAAAAAAAGCACATTATGTGCCGATGAACTACCGCAATTGTTCTTTACTGACGTTCTCTATGAAGTAACGGTAATAGTGTGCTCTGTACTTTTCTTATTAGCAGTGGCCCATAACGCTCATTCAAAATGTGTTTGTTTTTGGTTTCGGATTTTTCTATATTTGCTAAATTCTGACGATTTTTTGCTCAAAAAAGTCCCTTTACGGCTTTCTTTTTGAAAATTTGTATCTTGAGGTGTTGTTTTTATTAAATACTATGCTGTTTTTCTTCCAGTGTCTTGAGTGGTCAACTTTTGCAGGTTATTTATTTCTGGAGATTTTGAAACTGATTTTGGAAATAATTGGTTCTGATAATTGTTCAGTCAAGGTCGGTTTGATGCATCTCACTAATTCGTTGAAATCATTCCTTCAAGTTTTCCAGACTGTGTTTTTAGAAATATAAAAACACATGAAGAGAAGAAAATGGGAGCAATTAGCATAACCTTGGTTCATCACCCCTAAAAACCACAAAAAATTCACAACACCATATTGTAAAACCTTACAAAGGAAAATATGCATTTCGTTTACTCAGTAGTATTTCCAAGAAAACTCATTTATGGTGGTTTGTTATGCCCCTGTTGTGGGCAGGTTGACTCACAGGTAATGAATTGGACCAAAGTTTCATGAGCTTTGGGGTGTTTTAAGACGTTGTGTTTCATGATGTCCGAATCCTTACTCGTAAGGGAAAAGTTTTCAAATATTGTTGCATATAAGAAATCTTTTCTTCGAAAATTCTGAGTTCTTGAGTTCGTCGCAAAATCTAAAAGTATACACTTTCTAATCTTGAATTCTAGGAATTCTAGACTGTAACACTTACTACCAAGAAACAATCAAATGTAACATTTTGAGTTCTATACTTGTAATCCAAAATTTATATTTCTACAAAATCTTTCAGGTGGGGTGACATCAATGGACCCCTTTCTTCAGAAGTTCTTTCCAGTGGTGTACCATAAGAAGAATCACCAGACCCAGAGCAACTACTGCAAGTACGACAACCAGGGTCTTGCCGCTTTCACCTCTTCATTGTATCTCGCAGGCCTTGTTGCATCTATCGGAGCATCCCCTGTGACCAGGAAGTACGGGCGACGGGCAAGCATAATCTGTGGCGGAATCAGCTTCCTAATTGGTGCCACACTCAATGCTAGTGCCATGAACTTGGCCATGTTGTTGTTTGGCAGGATCATGCTTGGTATTGGAATTGGCTTTGGAAATCAGGTACTTGCTGGCCTTGCTATCTCAGTTTTTTGCCAATAATTTTGCTACTGCCTTTGGTTCTGTAATTTGAAACTAGTGTCATTATTTTCTTTTTAAACTGATGACTGAATTTAAGTATGAATCATTGTTTTCTACACAAAAACCTTAATTTACCATACTTCGTAGGTTAGACACTAAGTAAAGTTACAAACTCTCGATCTTACGGCTCCATGAATAATTTTATAATAGATGTTTAAAATTTGCAAAATTATATAGTCTATAAACTATGTTGCTCACATTTGAATTTGTTGGACACTTTATCATAGACTTGTTTATACTATATGCCACCTAAAATGCTTGAGCCATAAAAGGCTAGTGGACAACTAAATTCTGTATAATACCATAACAATGGATCACCTCTAGGGGCCATTTTAACAGAAGAATTTATGATTTGAATCAACAGTTCTGCGGTAAATTTTGTTATTTGTGAAAGAGGTGTAGGCTACAAATTGGTAAAGGGATTTAGCTCTCAGTTGTTCTTTATTATTGAATATTATTTACATAGACTATGTATCATTTGTAACTTATGATGCAACAAAAAATTGATTTCATAACAGAAATTTAAATTTGTATACAAATCAAGGGCTATAGACCAAGTGACAAAAACTTTACCTCAAGGATTTTACTGAATTGTACTTTATATATACTCTATAAACATAAAAATACAAATGCACCATCTAGAAGCACTTTATCTCAATCTTGTTGATATTCTGGCAAACCAAAACCTCAACTGATGATAAATATATCGACTTTTTGGTTGATAGGCACTACACATGATTTATTTAAGAATAAAGAGTGGAAAGAACAGTTCAAACTTCAAAACATATGTTTGAACTTCCCGTAAAGCATTTTTTTTGAATATTTTAAGGTTAATATTCCTACGAGTTATCAATCAAGAGTTAAAAAGCATCCAACTTTGTGTGTGTGTGTGTGTGGGGGGGGGGGGGGGGGGGTTCAATCCCACAACCCATAATATTCAAATTATTTGATATGATGTCATCACTTTACCATGCTTTAACATTATCTAATTGTATTATTTTGCCACCACCTCATAAATCACAAAAGATTTGCCACCTTTTTGACTCATGCAATAATCATTTGGTGGATTGGCTCGACAAAGGGGCATCAAAGTCACATCTAAGCACACTATAGCACAATAATGTTAAATGTTTTTCTTGCAAACTTGGCCTTCTTAGTATCACACAATTTGTTGTGGTAAGAAGCATGGACTTGAACTCCTTGCATCACAGTGTCAGCTATCAGCAAATGTTTGGTCATGCTTGGCTTGACAGCTTATGTAACATCCCGATACAGCGGAAAATTTTAAAATTCATAATCAAGACAAAGTGCACAATAATCAAAGGCGGGACTGTTACTTCTCATAAACAAATAGCGGTGCACCAGAATACATCAGAGTTTGCCAAAATGAATACATGATTACAACAAAATGACAAGGGAAGATAAACGTAATCATGTTGACATCAGTGGTCCGACTAGAGGATCTGACTCCAAATGTGCGCGCCCGCCGATCACCACCCCACTGGACCTACTGCGGTCCTGAAAAAGATGCAACAACAATGCCTGAGTTTCCAGAAGGAAACCTCGTATGCCAACTCACCTATATGCATGCATTACACAAATGAACCTATCATACTAGTAGTGTGTCATGGCATCGACAGAAATGGAAAACAGTTCCCCCGAAAGGTAAAACAGGACATCAGTCCAACAGTCAACAACGAGTCTCCCGAGGAGACCTACTGCAGGCACATGCAGCCTTACAGCATGCAACATCGCACCCCCCACACGCGGCTACACTACTCAAGGGTTCGGCAGGGAGCCTCTGTCACGCCTGCGCGCCGATAGAATACAGATCTGCAAATCTCAGTGGTCGGGGCCACAGGGACCAACGGGGCCGTCGCCCGGAAGGTATAACAACATCATCTCGATAGGTGCCCAGTCGAGGAATCAACATAGCCGGAACAGCCTCGGCCCCAACAATCATCATCGCCGGCACAACCTCGGCGGCATCACCGGCACAGCATCGGTGGTCCATCACAACGTCCGGCACAACATCGGACGGGTCCAGACCGAAGTCTGCCAGGTAATCAGGCTCCTCGAGCCGCAAACACCAACTGCGCCGCTATAAAAGCAGGGCAGCGACCTCCGTAGCCCGTGGGCCGGTAGTCACCTCACATAACGCCAGTTGCGTGCTCGCACAAACATCAACACTGGGATCCGTGATCCCTCAGACCTGCTATACTACAAAATGCCCAACCATCCATCTCAAGTCACGGTCTATACACGGAGGTGACGCGTCCCGAACACCCACACTCTTCCCAACGGCGGTCCCTGGGCAGGCACGCATCACGCGCCCACCGTCACCTCCCGGCTCACGCACAAGGCGAGGACACGGGTTTCCGTGGACAAAGTTGGCGTTCAAAATGGGAACCAGGAATTATGTTCTAGGCCCAAACGGTCGACCGGAAGAGGTGATTCGGTCGACCGGTTCCAGAAAGGAATCGGTTGACCGTACGCCTAACACGGTCTACCGCTGCGCTCAAAACACAATCCCCAGCGGTCGAACAAGGGTCTAAAACCGGTCGACCGAACGAGGTCAAAATCCGGAGTCTGGTCAACATTGAATTCAATTCTATCGGTCGACCGACTCAGGGGTCCCGGTCGACCGAAAACAGACAGGGTCAACCTATTATTCTAAGTCATACAATCGGTCGAACGCAATATACAATCGGTCGAACAAATCATGCAAATCTACTTAGTACACTTAAGTTCCGGTCGAACGACCCAAGGAACCGGTCGACCGACAACAGGCAGAAATGTCCCAACTCACCAGCAATATGCACTACTGGTCGACCACCACCAGGCATCGTTCGACCGGTGAAGGTTAAAGTCGGGTAAAAACACTACATTCGGTCGACCGCCCAAAGGGATCGGTCGACCGTTGGTCGTCTTCCACCTCGTGTCAGCCGAGGTTTCTCACGGAAGCAACGCCGAAGAGGTCTCCGACCTCCCCGTCCGACCAACACAACCCTACCACGAGGGTTAGGAACCACAAAATCACACTATCAAGTTGACATACCTCAACCAACGATGACGAACTGCCGGAGCTCGCTCACGCACGTCGCCTCCGGTAGACCTCGATCACGTATCGATCCCTGCTCCGCGCCTCTCCCGCACGGTCACCCTCCACGCACGTCTCCTCCGCGGCAGCCTCAACTGGAAAGAGATGAAGGAAGTGAAGAGAATGGAGGGAGAAGAAAAGAGGAAGAGAAAGGAAGTGCACCCTTAAAAAACCCCTCGCCACTACAGTGGACGCCCTCCTCACCACACCCCTACAAACCCAGCCCATTCCCTTACGCCATCACCTCTCTCTCTCTCTCACCACAAAAGTCAAGCCCCACCATACCTCCTTAATCACCATGATTAACCCTAAACCAGATTAGGGTCCTAACAGCTTAAGGGACCAATCTGTTAAGTCAGTACATGTGAATAGGGTATTTGTAGTTCCCCTTAACATCTTGTTAAAGATCTTCATTGTTTGAATTCATACCGTGAGACTTAAAACATAAGGTTTTATGTTAGGATGCCACTCCGAAGGCACTTATTGCAAGATATGTCATTACCTTTTTGGTATTTACCTTGGCGACATTGCAAAGTTGCAATATTTTTTTTTAATCCAACATCAATTTTAAGTTTTTAACTTGGGTGCCCACAACAAAATTACCATATCACTTGTTATTATGGTTACAATTTTTAGTTCGGATTGGTGCATCATGGGGTTTCGGATTCAGGTTTTGGGATTAGGGTAACCGAGTTTAATGGACGGGCATTTTTCCATTTCAAGGCAAAATGCCATATTTCATAGTTAAAGGAACAACCTGTTACTCACTCTAAAGTTTAGAGAAAGAGCTAAAACTCAAAAATTGTTATGCGGGCATTCAATAGTGATTGTTGTGTTTCATGAAGGCAGTGCCTCTGTACTTGTCCGAAATGGCACCAGCTCATCTCCGAGGCGGCTTAAACATGATGTTCCAACTCGCGACGACACTAGGAATTTTCACGGCCAACATGGTCAATTATGGAACAGAGAAAATCAAACCTTGGGGCTGGAGGCTCTCTCTCGGGCTAGCCGCAGTTCCGGCACTTCTCATGACAATTGGTGGGTTCCTCCTCCCCGAAACTCCGAACAGCTTAATCGAGCAAGGAAAACCAGAGCACGGAAGACGAGTTCTTGAGAAAATTCGCGGTACCAGAGATGTGGATGCTGAGTTTCAAGACATGGTCGAGGCAAGCGAGCTTGCGAATTCCGTCAAACACCCCTTTAGGAACATACTCGAGTCCAGGAACAGACCTCAGCTTGTCATGGCCATCTTCATGCCCACATTTGAGATACTAACTGGTAAGACTCTCAATCAGGTTGTCTGTTGGAAATAATACGCAATGAAGTATCATATTAACTAATTAAGACACCTATTTCATGTAAATATGAACTATTAACTTACCTAAAACCGAACCTTATTTAGATTGAGTCCATGTTCATATTTTTAAACAATATGTTTCATCCAAGCGTTTGGATTCATCAACTACAAACTCATACTAAAAAGTACAACCATTTGGCCAAATTCATTTGTCACTATAAGACATCTATACCCAAGCACTTAATTTATGTAACGTACAAACGAACTTGTCGTACATGATTTTAGGCGGGTCAGCTATAGTTTGCATAATTACGATATAGCAACTACCAATTATACAAGATGTGGATATGCCTTACACAGTAAGCTCGGATCATATGCATAACATGTAAACTTAGTAGACGGGTTTTTAGGGTCATGCTACCTCATTTGTTGGCGCTGGAAATATTATCTCGTAAATGTGAAGATTCTATGATATTCTGCACTTGAGCACCTGGATTGTGAAGAAAGAGTGCATCAGAGTTCGTATAATGTTAGAGCGGGTGTAGGATCCCATAACAGTCCATATTGTTCATGCGTGGTTACAAAAAATAACTCTCGCGATGTATGTCAATGTTGGAAAATATAATCTCATGTCGCTCAACCAAAGAAATACTTCATAAAAGAGTTGTATATATTATCTGTATCTAATTACTTAGCTTTTGTAAGAACTAATACACTAACCAATACATCTTGTTCCTTGAATTGTGATTAGTAGTTTGAAGTATCAAAATATTGTCAAAAATATTACTATTTTTGTAAGTAATGTACACCTCCTTATGTAGGCATTAATTCCATTCTCTTCTATGCGCCCGTTTTATTCCAAAGCATGGGGTTTGGTGGCAACGCCTCCTTATACTCATCCGTTATGACTGGGGCTGTGCTGGCCTTGTCCACCCTCATCTCAATCGCCACGGTCGACCGTTTGGGCCGCCGACCCTTGCTAATTGTTGGTGGTATTCAAATGGTCATTTGCCAAGTGGTAGTGGCCATCATCTTGGGACTTGAATTCAGCAACGACAAGCAACTCTCCAAGAGCTTCTCCATCACAGTGGTGGTGGTCATCTGCCTGTTCGTGTCGGCCTTCGGGTGGTCATGGGGGCCTCTAGGATGGACCATCCCAAGTGAGGTGTTTCCACTGGAAACACGGTCGGCCGGGCAGAGCATAACGGTTTCGGTGAACATGTTTTTCACATTTGTGGTGGCTCAGGTTTTCTTGTCCCTGCTGTGTTCCTTCAAGTTCGGCATTTTTCTGTTCTTTGCCGGTTGGATTTGTGTCATGACTGTGTTTGTTTGGGCTTTCCTGCCTGAAACAAAAGGTATTCCTATAGAGGAGATGGTCCTTCTTTGGAAGAAGCATTGGTTTTGGAAGAAAGTGATGCCTCCAATATAGTGAGTTGCTAACTTAAGGGATTTGAGTGAGTTGTGTAAGAGATTGGGTTTGTATTTGCTGACATGATGGAGGATGAAGAAATATCACATAAGTTCCACGCGAGGTTCCATTTTTTCCCACCTTTTTAAAGTGAGTTGTTGCAAATCTTTCTACTATCATCTTTAGATCATTTTTATTATGATTTTGTTTTGAAATAATAACAAAAATAAAAAGAGCTGTGGAAGTACTTGGTATAGTATACGAAATAAAAACGGCAATGCAGATCAAAAATTAAAAATGGTAACTCAATTACCATTTTCTAATTATCATCGTTATTTTTAGGAAATCATGCATTTTAATTAGAATTTTTTTTCAAAATAATATATTTTTTAAATTTGTCAAAATAAACCTCATCTAAAATTATTTTTCATACTAGACCCGTTGTGGCGACAGATTTTGTTTTTTAGTGTCTAGAGAACTCCAAAAATTAAAAAGGATAACTCAATTACCATTTTCTAATTATCATCGTTATTTTTAGGAAATCATGCATTTTAATTAGAATTTTTTTTCAAAATAATTTTTTTCTTCTAGTTTGCCAAAATAAACATCATCTAAAAGTATTTTTCATACTAGACCCGCTGTGGTGGTAGATTTTGTTTTTTAGTGTCTAGAGAACTTGACACTGGTGATGTCCAGTTCGCTTTGAGAGAACTCGACATCCCCAGTGTCGAGTTATGTTTGGTTTTTATTGCACAACACTTCATATTTCGCTCGACGTGAGTTCTATTTGAACTACTGTTCTCCTGGAAACTCAGATCGTGCATGAGACGGAGGGCTAGGAGAACAGTGATTTAAATTGAACTCGACACTGAAGATTTCGAGTTTTGTTGATGTGAACTCGGCACTTGTGATGTCAAGTTCACATCAAGAGAACTCGAAAGTACCAGTGTCGAGTTCTCTTGAAGAGTGCAAGTTCATTTAATTTAGGAACTCGACAACATCATTTCCTGTTTAAATACTTTTTTGACAACAAAAACAATCGTTCCAATTACAAAAAAAAATTCAACAACAAACACAACCATTTTCAAGTAGCAAAATACAACCAGCATCACAATTTCTCACTTTCTAAATTTCAACACACCAAAAAACTCAAGTTTAACACAATAAGGAGTTTAACATTTCAACATAAAATCAAAAGTAGTGTAATAACAACCAAATAAGTGTAACACAACCGTCTTCCGTACGCCAAAAAGAACGACAATCTTCCGTACGCCAATCACCACGTTCCAATTTGTTCGCAACATCGAAGAATGAGTATTCAATTACAGAATTCTCTATCCAGTTGTCGTCCTCGAAAATATCGGGAAGTTCATTAAGAGTTGGAATCATGTCGTTGTTAGCAACTACATCATCAACAACGTCGTTGTCTTCACGGTTTATGGATTTGCTCATCGCATATATGACATCATGTGTAGGGGTGCAAATGGTTACCAAGTATCCGAGTATCCGATTCGAAAATTTCTATTTAGTTGGTATTTGGTAAGTTCAATGTTACCAATTTAATTTCGGATACAGATATGGTTTAAAAAAATTACCAATTAGAATTCGGATACAAGCTATTTAAAATTCGAATTATCTGAATTATCCGAATTATTCGAATACATAGTCAAATATTCGAAAATTTAGTATTCGAAAATTTTAATACGAAAATTTAGTATTCGAAAATTTTGATTCGAAAATTAATTATAATATATATATATCTATTCAATTTCGGATAATATCCGAATACCAATTAGTATTCAAAAAATTTGAAGTTTCGGATTCGGATAGTTCTACTGAATTCGGATTCGAATTCGGTAATGGAATATGGTATTCGGATTCGAATTCGGATATAGCAGGTATCCGAGTTAAATTATCCGAGTTGCACCCCTAATCATGTGTCTCCGGAACGACTTCATTAGCAGAAACACCTTAATGTTCATATTCTACAGCGAATGGTGTACCGTAATCCCATAATTCCTCAGTGTCATCATCTTCAACGCTATGCATCTCTTGCATTCTGGTCGACTAAAATGAATTAGGTCAACAATCGACAAACCAAGCCCAAGAGAGGGATATGAGGTAGACGGTCCAGATCTACCAGCAAACTCTTCATGACTGTAATGCATAATTTCAAATTGCGACAGACCAGGATAAGGATTTGCATTACTAGACGGAATGTCACATGCATTTTCTGGTCATTCATTGTCTATTTACCGGTAGTTCTGCGATTGGAAAATAAAATTTGCTGGTATGCCGGAAATTCGGTTGTAGGATTTAGACTTATATTCAAATTTATTCCACAGTCCCAACCGGTCGACCTTACTGTACCATACTCCGGCGAATGAGTGTTGATTGTCAACGTAGGGTCGGGCACTTTATGTTCAACTTTCACATACACTCCAACCACAAACATTTTTTAAACAAACACATTATTCCATAAATCGATAAATCATTAGTTAATGGAGCGTATGTCCAATCATTGTTTAATAGTAATTTCGCCGTCAACTTCTTATGACATCTATTAAATCCTCATATTTTATGTTCAACTGAACAACTACCAATTTGCGGTCAAATCCTGTATACTCCGGCATATCTCTGTTACATTCTAATTTCTCATTATACATGACCAACAAAGATCATTCATCGTATCTATCAATTCGTAACATATATTAATTAAATTTGAAAATGTATTCAAGTGAGATGGTTGTTCTTCTATTACTAATTAATTAAAAAATTGAAAGTACTAAAAAAATTTAAAAATTACCTCAATCGAGTGTAGTAGCAAACGATTGTAAACGTCGAGCAATGAGTGTAGTAGCAAAATCAACTAAAATAAACAACGTTACGATTAATGTTAGATTTTTTTTAAATTTGACAGAACCTCCCCTATATTTTCAAATTCGTAAATTTAAACCTACACCGTAAAAGGAACTAACGATACTACAAATAATATTCTCAACTTCCAAACATCTAAATAACGACATATTTCACAAATTCAAACGACATACATTCAAACAACATACAAATCACATCATATTTAAAACTCATATTTCTCAACTTCAACACATTTTTTCCATTAAAACTCACATACATTCATTACTCTATTTTTAAGATTACAAAAATCAAACTTCAATTCCAACATATCATCAAAAACATACATTCAAACTCAAATAAATCATTTTTAAGATTACATTCATTAAAACTAACATACATTCAAAAAAAATAACAACAAAAAATCTAATTTCAATCACAATAATCAAACTTAAATTCAACTATTTTTAAGATTACTATCGTAGACCTACAATCAACAAAAATGAAATGAATAATCAACTAAGAAATAAGAAATAAATAGTTTGGCCTAAAACCCCAAAATTGAAATCGAAATCTAACAAAAACGGGTTCCTAAACCAATAAAAATACTACAATCATACCTAAAACAACAATGTATATCATTCTAATACATAAAAAAACAAGAAAACGGTGGAAAACGAAAAAATCGAAACCCTGACATTAAAATCGCGAGAACTCGACAGAGGGGGAGAAAGGGGGCGTCATATTCTATTTAAGAAAATGTTCTCCTGGCGCGCCAACCGTCTCATTCACGATCTGAATGTCAGAGGAACAGTTCAAATAAAACTTGACATTACAAGTGTCGAGTTCTCATTGAGAACTCACGTCGACTGAAATATAACAAGTGTTGGGCAATAAAAACCAAACCGAACTCGGCATTGGGGATGCCTAGTTCTCTCAAAGAGAACTCGACATCACCAGTACCGAGTTCTCCTTGAGAGAACTCGACAACACCAGTGCCGATTTCTCTTAAGCAGAACTCGGCATTGTTGCCGAGTTCTGTAGACAATAAAAAATAAAACCCGCCGCCGTCACGTGTTAACACGTGGTGGCAGTGGGTATAGTATAAAAATACTTTTAAATGAAGTTTATTTTGACAAAAAATTAATTAAAAAAACATTATTTTGAAAAAAAAATCCTTTTAATTAAAGACAATTCACGAGCAGTTTTGATATTTTATGGTAATATTTTGGGTATCTTATAACATATTCAGATTTCTAGATGTTTTCCTTGTCAATTTTAGTAGACTTTTGTCAATTGATAATTAAACTTTTTTTGTTTACAAATAAGATATTTCATCAAAACTACAGTAAAGTAGTGCTTAGTTTAAAGATAATATGAATTCTAATATGTGAACAAAATATACAGAAACTTATCTCTTGTGTTAAATTAAATTTATCTTCTTAAACTGCAGGTATGCCTTAACCTGAGATTTTCAAATATATAAAAAAATGGTAAGGAAAGATAGTAATTTCTGGGATGGATTTTTTATAATTTTCAATTAAGATTATATTATTTTGGGTTGAAATTCTTCTCAACTTTGATAAAGTGTTTTGAGTATTTAAATTTGCCACCCTACTTCTTAATGGTTATAAATCTGATTCAAGAAAAATAATTTAAATTTAAATTGAGATGTGTTTTTATGAACATTTTGATCACAATTTTGAATTCTTCTTTCATATTAATTTTAATTCAACAAACCTTGATAATATTGTACTTGAATTAATTTCAGAAAAAAATCGAGAAATTTGAATATGTTATCGAAATGCCCTAAAAAGTTATCCCATCGTGAAATTCTCTTAAAAGGGGAATTTACTTGGGTTCACATATAAACGGACATAATTGGTTCTTTACACTTACGTTTTTCTTGCTCGATTAAGCTGAGAGAAAGAGAGGCGGAGAGAGAGAGAGAACATGAGAGAGGGAGAAGAGAGAACAAGAGAGAGAGACGGAGGGAGAGATTTGTTTTTTTTTGTTTTTTGTTTTCATATTTAATATTAAGGATATTTTCAATTTTAGATGGTGTGTTTTGTAAATGTTTAAACAGAAAAATTAACGAAATGGATCCCACAAACAGTGGAAGTAACACCCAAGCAATATGTAGTGAAACGTAGATGCACCCAAGTTAATTTCCTTTCTTTTAATGGACCGCATGATCTCCCAAAATACATGTATGTAAGAAAAATGTATTTGAGTTGTAGTTCTTACTTTTTGAAAACTCGAATAATTGTTTTTACTTTTTATTATTTAAAAAAAAAAATTTATTATTTACAGAATTAATTCATAATGCAACATAACTATTCTTCCTACCACTATCTTATTAGATCCATATAAATTAAAAAGAATACAAATTCTCTTAAACTTACTCTGACACTATCTCCCATTACCCCCATTACCTATAAGCACGAAACGAATTGCCTTGACCCAGTAAACATGTCAGTTTAAGGAGACTTCTCAAGGAGAACGAGAATTAGTTTTTATGGTTATCTGGAGGAATAAAAAAACTGAAACCTGATTAACATAAGAAAATTCGAAACACAAGCAAACAAAACAAAACCGAACCGATCTCAGATGCGAAAACACAACGATATGCATAACCCCACTCCATCTTTGAACCTCACCAATGCAAACTAAAAGTTAATACACCCTATGCACTTTTTATCTTCTAGATGCCAATGTTTCTAACATTGAATTTCTCATAATTTCATTGAATATTTCTCTAATGCATGGGTCCAAAATCCAACATGAGCAATACCAACAAAACATTGACTTGAATCATTATCGAATTAGAAGTAGATATTGAACATTCAACACAAACTTGGCAAAATCATACCCAAATGTTAGAGACCATTTACAGTATCAAAACATCCAACCAAACTTAGGTTTCAGCTGATTTCACAAAGTTGAAGAAGTACACTACCACCACTCCCTATAACTTCACAACTAGTAGACAAACTTAGGGTGCACCACTTTCCAACAAAAAACACCCGACCTGGAGCTCAAACAAGATAAATCACAAAGAGAGATTTTATTGAAACAAAGGCAGAGAAACAGGACTTGCTAGAAAGAAGTATAACACGACTTCCAAACTATACAAATACTACACTCTACACAATTATGAACACAAACAATTACCAACTATCCTAACTAAAACCTTGCTTAATATACATCTCAATCCCACCATAAAAACAATTAGGATTAATCTGTACAAAATAAAGCAGACCCATCACCAGCTTTTGAAGTGAAAATCACACTTCCCTTCCTCACCTAAAAATCTAACCTAAAGACCCTTTTAGTTAGAAACTACCCAAAAAAACCCTCCTCTAACCCAATTCACTTCTTTTCTCTATAATTACTGCATTTCCTTTTGAAAAAATAAATAGAGGAAGAGTGCAGAAAAAAAGAGGATTAAGAAACCAGAGTAGCATCATAACAGGACATCTTCCCAAGCAGATTCCGACCGGACCGAAAGCAAAGATCGAACTTTTACTCCCACTGTTTCAAAATTTTGGTGAATCCAGAAAGGCAAAAGCGTGACATTCGGGAAAGTTCAAGCGTGCATCGCCAAATCCGAACCCTTCCTCAAAAGGTACGGTGTTGGTATTGGGAGATCGCTAGGGAAAGGCGTGGAGGACGAATGCGAGCATCCTGCAAATCGAGCCGGCTGAGAACTTCCCACCTTACGAGTGAAAGGAAAAAATCTACCTCGATTAGACGAAGAAACGGATGGCAGATGAATCATTTCTGGAGCCTGCGCACGACAACTAGAGGATGATGATTGGGAATCCACGTTGGGTTCCAAACGGATCGCTTTACCGGCGCACTTGGGAAAAGAACAACAACGCGACTCCCGTTCAAACTTGGATTCCAAAGGAATCGCATTGGGGACAAGAATAGGATTAGAATGCCGTTCCAGAACATTTGTTTCTCGTCTCCGTCGCGATTTGGTTGCTCTCTTGTGACCGCCCTCAAACCGTTTGATGAAATGCCAGCAACTAAACCGTCTCGATTCGAGGTTTCCAAGTTCCCAATAGGATGTAACATTGATGAATTTGGCTTCCGGAACGCGCGAAGTGAGAGCTGCACGGCCCAATCCCCTCTGCCAATCCGATCCCAAACCGGTCCTCGAAAAACACCGAACACAAGTTTCGTTCCTATCGGACACGCAACCGAAAACCGGCGAAATCGCTTTTCCAACGCTCGCGGCGACATCATTAATCCACCACCCGGGCCTCGGAGAAAATTCCAAACGACTCGCATTCCCTCCGATCCCCGGCCGGGGATCGGAGCCGGCTTTCAGACGAATCAAGTCGTCTTCGAGAAAGGACCCAAACAAAGCCGCGAAATCGGGTTTCGGGTTGACGCGCCGGTTTAGGATCCGGATCGGGCCCACGAGGGGGTTGAAAGTTGAGGTCATGGTGGAGAAGACAGGAGAGGAGCTTTTGGGTTAGGGTTTGTGGAAAATTGAGGTCGATTTATCTATACTCTATAGTGTTTGGTTTCGGTTATTTTGTATTTGGGCCCTCGTGTGTTCGTGTTATTATATTCATAATGTTTGATTTGGTGATGTAACGGTTCCTATTAATTTGGTTACTCAAATAATCGTGATTGTAAGATATTTTCATGGGGAAAAATCATCGTGATTTTTTTTTTGAAATTTAATCGTCATTTAGTTTGGTCTCACAAGTCTATCTTGGTCGTTGACGAAAAGAGAATTGGAAGGTTCTATTTTTTGTCGCTCAAATTAAACTTGATTTTGGTTTCAACCGTGAAATTTAGGTTCGAACTTTCTAAAAACAGGAATCAATTAAATGACTTTATTTCTTTTGGTTTTCATCTTTAATATGTTTTGCTTTCCAAAAACAATTAACTACTTAAAAATATTGAAATAATCTGTAATAAGTAACTTTGTTTTTTTTCTAAAAAAAATGCTTATTACACCAAAATTAAAACCGAATGAAATTTGCAATTTTTTCATTGAAATTCGACATGGCTAATTCTGTGTTTAAAAATTAGATTTAAAAAAAATAATCACAAAAAAGAAGAATATGCATCTCCAAAACTTATTTGACAAATTATACATCTTCAAAACAACACATGTGATGTCGTTTTCATTAACTAAAAATAGCACTCTAATGAAAACATTTTTAGTTAATGAAAGCGACATTGTCAATGCTGTTTTCAAGAGAGGCAAAAACGAATCCTAGATGTCATTTTTGCACAGAACAAAAATGGGATTGGTCAGCCAACATCTTCATTTTCCCACACCCAAATTACTCCGCACTCCTAATTACTCCATCTCTCCGGCGACAAGCATTGCTGGTGCCTTTTTAACAGAAGACATACTTCCATGAGTTCTGTTTTTGCATTCATTCTCTTGAACTTTAATTCAAAGTCTTGTACACCTGTGGGAAGAAAGAGTGATTCCAATTTCATACAACAAGCATACAACACATTTTAGAAAAAATGTTTGCAATTGTTGAAAGAGAATTAACCAAAAAATATGAGTTAGTCTTGGGTTTAAATAAAACAATCCAAACCAATTTCATACCAAAAAATTCTATATTTCTTACTTATATACTTTGTATAATAAAATCTCAAACTACATGCCAAATTGGTGTTTTTGCAAACCAAATATTGAATTGTAAACAACTTATCTCTACGTAACGAGCACATAATTGAGTCGAATTGTAAAAATCAAACACAATAATACAAACATAAAAATATATGAACCAATTACAAACCAAAACAATCTAAACATAAATTACATTATTCACAATCAACCCAATTTCAAACATCATATAACTATTTAGAGTTCAATACATTATTCTCAATCAACCAAATTTCAAAACAATCTAAAGCAATCAACCAAACACCAATCAATCCACACAGATTCAAACCAAACCAATCCACTCAAACCCAATCCACACAAACTAATCAAGGAAAACCTTAACAAAAAAAAAGTTAAATATACCTTAAAATGAATGAAACACGTGGAACTAGCATTAGGAGCCCGAAAATCGTCGGAGAGAGGGATGAGAGGAGCAACGGTTTTCGGAAGAAGTGGAGAAAAAAAGGAGGTCAGGATGTCCTTTTGTTTGTCTTGAAAACGACATTGATGACGTCTTTTTCATTATGGGTAAAAATGACACCTACGGTGCCGTATTTAGTTAATGAAAACGACATCAAAGTGTCGTTTTCAAGATGCATAGTTTGCTAATTAGGTTTTCAATATGCATATTCTTTTATTTTTTGTGTGATTATTTCAAAAAAAACTTTTTATTATTGTATGTGTTATAAGGACTTATACACAACTGTGAAGATTATCGAACAATTTATAGATTTAAAAGCAAAATGGGAAATATAAAGAGAAAATTGAGGGCCTATTGCCCTATTCCAAAGGAGAGGGATCCTCTCCGATTCTTTCATGATTAGAGAATTCAAATTCTTAACATCTCAACCATCAATTTCGAGATGTATAATGACGATTTCTTCGAAGGCAACTACCACGTAAATAAAAATTTTAAGTACAATTAAATAATTACTTTAGGGATCTAATACACAATGACAATGTTATTGGTTTACATTTAATATGCATGTTACTTACTACGTACTTTATTCTTTAGTTTTATGTCTCAAAACAATAAAATCATTTTTAACCTAAAATAAAATTACCCCTAACTTTATATCCATAGAGTTACCTATACACACACACACGAGGGACGTTGTAACATTTAAGTTTAGATGTTTTGGTAAATGGTTATTTGTTTGCATGTCATTACAAAATATTATAATTCTCAAAAATCATCTTTGTACACCTATTTGCTTATTTGTCATCGAAAAATCAACATTATGTTCCAAATACCATTACAAAAGACTATAATTCTCAATGACCACGTGACAATTTCTGTTGACGACGTCATCTTTTTCATCGATGACGTCATCAGCGGAATAAAAAATTAAATTAAATTGTAAAATTTACAAATCTCACATTGTATAATCTTTAATTCCTTTTGAAACTTCTTTCTCTCTCTTATCTCTCTCATTCGTCTTTCACACACACTCTCATCCTTCTTTCACTCTCTCTCATCCATCTTTTGTCTTTCTCTTTCTCCTTTCTCCCTCTTCATTCTTTCACTCTCTCTTTCCCTCATCTTTCTCTCATTCTTTTTTTCTCTCTCTAAAATCTCTCTCTAGAGAGATTCTTGAGATTCTAGAGAGCTAGAGAGAGATTTTTGAGAGAGAAAAAAAAAGAACGAGAGAAAGATGAGGGAAAGAGAGAGAGTGAAAGAGAGTGGAGAGGGAGAAAGGAAAGAGAGACAGAGAAAGAGGGATGAGAGAGAGTGAAAGTAGGATGAGAGAGAGTGTGTGTGTGAAAGAAGGATGAGAGAGTGAAAAAGTGGAGAGAAAGAGTGTGTGAAAGAAAGATGAAAGAGAGAGATAAGAGAGAAAAAGAAGTTTCAAAAGGAATTAAAAGATTATACAAGGTGAGCTTTGTAAATTTTACAATTAAATTTAATTTTTTATTCCGTTGATGACGCCATCGACGGAAAAGATGACGTCATCGACGAATTGATGACGTCATCAACAGAAACCCCATCACGGTAGTGACAATTGAGAATTATAGTATTTTGTAATGGCATTTAAGACATAATGTTGATTTTTCGATGACATGTAAGTAAACAGATGTACAATGGTAATTTTTGGGAAATATAGTGTTTTGTAATGACATGCAAACAATTAATCGTTTGGTAAAAGATCAGTACTAGCTTCAAATTCTTTTTTATTGTTCATACGAAAGAGATAAACTCTTCGTACCATAAAAAAAATCCACCAGTAATAACTTGTAGTTTTTATCTAAAAAATCTGGAAGAAAACTTCCACTGACTTGCTAATTTTTTTTTGCCATTTGAATTCCTCTAAATGATGAGTTAAGTGGAGGAAGCAATTATTCAAGGATGTTTGTATTGTGTATCGTGTTGATTTGGTTGTTAGGGTGACCTTTTATGCTGCTTATAATGTTACTATTGGGTAAGAATACAACATCTAGTTGCAGTCATCTACTCTAACAATCTATCAGTCATTCTACTACACCTCTGCTCTAACAATCTATCGGTCATTCTACTACACCTCTAGCCTACCTACTCTTTCGGCTGAGATGGTTATTTGTTTATTACCATTTGGATTCACATTTTATTTTTCAATCCATACTTGATAAACTAGGGACTTCCCCATCTTTTTATCAGTAGGGAATCCCTTACTAATTGCCACAAAATAGTTTCACCTCAATGGAAGTTTGATATCTTAAGTAAATGAAATCCTATTAATTAGTCTTGATTTATTCATATCAAACTGATTATTTGTATTCATTCTTATCAAGGATGCTCCAATAGCCAAGTATACTTCTACACGCTTCAATATTTTGTTGTTTTTTGGTGGTCAATTAAGATAGTTAATTTTGAAGATGCTTGCTGTCACAGGTTTAGTGTTTTGTTCTTGTAAATGCTTGATGTACTCAAGAACAGATGCTATGGTCTGGTTTATATTTACCTGTGAATTTTTGTGCTGCAGAAACCCATTAGGAAAGGACTTATCAGTTATGGTCTTATGGTGGAGGAGCTAGGACGAAGAAAAGTTAACGAAGGGGTAGCTAATTTGTGAATGATTTTTTTTCTTGTGCTTATGCAATTTACTCTCTTATATTTGATGGATTTATTTTTTGTCATCTTTTGGATCCTTGTCATTTTCATTGAACCTGTTGTATTTTTTGAGATGTAGGATGTTTTCGTTTTAAGGTCGTACAATCGGTTGGATGAGACCAAGAAACGAGATTTACTTTAAGGTTGTACAATTGGTTGGATGAGACCAAGAAATGAGACCAATAGGTTTACTCGATCAACGGATCGGATATGGACTGGATATAGGTATATCCATATTCGTATCCGCATGAAATTTACGGATTCGGATACGGATACAGATTGTTTGCGGATATGAAAAGTCTATATCCGTTCGGATATTTAACGGATTCGGAGCAGATACGGATAATATCTGCATCCGTAAACATAATTCCCAACCTTATAACATTTTTTTATTTTCACTTAGACAAATTCATATACATAGTCACATTTATAACTTTATTTGGTTTCAAATATTAATTTACTTTATCTTAACTTCTAACTCCATATTCTGAAAATGAGAAATATTCAATGCTTGAATAAATGTGATCAGTAGATGTATTTTTATTTGAATAAATAAATTTAAAATATATATTCAAAATATAATCACACAATGTTGAAATAGGAATACGTCTAGGTATAATAATGTATTGCATAAGTATATAAAACAAATATGGATATAAATGTTGAAATACATATATGTAGTTCCGAAGCGGATATTAATCGGATTAGTACTTTAGGGGTAGTAATTTAGAATAGTTTATATATTTAGGTAATTTATAGAAAAAATACCTAACTTATATATCATTAATTTAAAGAATAACTATATATATAATACATATACAAATATAGATGTTGAACTACGGATATTCGATCCCGGATCGCATATTATACGGATCGGATGTACTAATAACCATATCCGCTCCACGACTTTACGGATCGTATACGAATACAGTCTAACGGATATTTTTTCTCGGATCGAATGTTCAAATTCGAATACGGATACGAACGGATGCTCGGATATTCGAATATCCACTGACACCCCTAAATTTTCCTAACCATGACTTTTGTTATTTCCAAGAGTAATGAGAGTTTTCGTAGTCATGCAATTAATCTAGGTTGGCTTGCAATTTACACTACTTTATTGGTGGAAAAAGTAAAAAGGCCCAATACCATTATAGGAACTCTTTAAAGATGGTGTTTCGGTGAAGAAAATATCATGCGCATCATCAATAAAAGTGCTCACGACTCACAAGACATTTAATCCTTAAATTGGGTTTTGCGCATATTTAAGCATATGCAATGCTACATACACCATCGACCCTCACTAGTAATACGATTGTTTGGTTGACTTGTGACGACAAGATCATCCTTGCCACTAGCAATTTTAACATTCATCTCCAACAAACTAGCAAATTGATGTTCATTTTTCCTAGATATCATTTGAATGGCTAAATTCTTAATTCCTGGTTGGATAGCGAGGGACGAGGGTGGGGAGAGACCGAGAGAGAAGAATTTGATTCTTTTTTCTTTTCTTCTGTTAGGACAAACATGAGATTGATAATTTTATATATTTTAGATAAGAATACGGAGAGAAAAGCAAAGAAAAGAAAAGTAAAAGATGATGCTGAATTGACCAAACTAACTTTTTTTAAGGAAAATTTTTCAAAATAATTTTTTTTAAAAAATTTGCCAAAATAAACCTCCATTAAAAGTAATTTTCAAACTAGACCCGCTGTCACCACGTGGTGACACGTGGCGGTGACGGGTTTGTTTTTTTGTGCATAGAGAACTCGGCATCACCAGTGTCGAGTTCATCTTTTGAGAACTCGGCACTGGTGATGCCGAGTTCAATTTTGGTATAACTCGGCATGAGTGACGCCGAGTTCAACTTTGGTAGAACTCGGCATGTGTGATGCCAAGTTCTCTTTGGTTTTTTATTGGCCAACACTTCGACATTTTTTTTGAGGTGATTCAAATAGAACTCGGCACTTAGAGTGCCGAGTTCTATTTAAGAAACTGTTCTCCTTACGATCAGATCGTGTATGAGATTGATTGTCAGGATAACAGTTACTTTAATAGAACTCGGCACCGAGAGTGCCGAGTTCTAAAGGAAGTAACGCCGAGTACGTCGATTTCACTTAAAAAATGAGTTTAATAGGCTGAAGTAGGCAAATTTGCGGTCCTAAAAAATACATTACATTCATTCGTCTTACAATTAATCAACTCTTAAAAAGGATTTAAGTCGTACATTCATTCAAGTCATAACAAAATACATTACAAATACATTACAAGTCTTACAATTAATCAACTCTTACATTCATTCGTCTCACATACAAAATATTTTGCTATATAGGTTCCTTGCATCGCTTTCGGTTATGCTATATACCGCCGCATCTCCCACACCTTACCTTTCTTCCAGAGTGTTCGTCCATCTCGTTTCGGATTCGCGTTGATTTAGGCCGACCGGGAGGCCTTTTGGTTTGGGGAGGCTTCATTGTGATGTTGCATCGATCTGGTCAATACCTCACATCAGGAATTGGGACAAATATCAGTTTGTACGCCTCCCTGTACATTTGAACCTCATAATACGGGGAGACCAAATGTGAAGTGTTGACATTTGCATGTCTTTCACTGCAAACTGCTAGTACACGTGAACATGGGACGTGCATTACAATTATGTATCCACAAGTGCAAGTAATAACTCTTTCTTCAAATTTCACGAGGTATTTTTTTCTGGTCATTGGCTTCAACCTGGTACATCAGCTGGTGGTACCGAGTTACTGTATGTGTTCTGGCCAGATTACTGTTTGCCATCACCACGGTGTGGACTGTCGGTACATATGTTTCATTCCACGACTCGGCGACGTCCCTTCTTTTAACAAAGAATTTGTTCAAGCGGAGAAAGGTCATCAAAATCATGGTTGTAATTGGCATACCGCGTGCCCCTCGTAAGACATTGTTGAAGCTTTCTGACATGTTTGTTGTCATACAACAGCAAATGTCAAAGGAAAAATTCCGTTGTTTGCATCCGTGCCCACAACAATTAGCAATAAACCTCTATATTTGCTATAGAGGTGCGTTCCATCCACACTAACAACGAGTCTACAATAATGAAACCCACTAATTGAAGGCCCGAACGCCCAAAACACACGCTTAAACATCTCCTCGTCTGAATTTACCTGCACAAACTCTATTTCGACAACAGATCCTTCATTGTTCTGACAGAGAACTGTGACGAACCTTCGCAAATCTTTAAAATTGTCTTCTTCGGCACCATATATTCGGTTCAACGCTTTTTGTCTAGCATGCCATGCTTTAGCGTAACCAATTTCAAGTGAGTATTTGGTCTTCACCCTTTCCATTATTTCAGCAGGAGTAATTGTGAACTTAGTTCTAACAGATGACATTATCAAGTCGCATACAAAATTAGCACTGCATTGTTTGTTGTCGTTTAGCAATATCGGATTGGAACAAGTGTGCTCGGCGTCGTATGTTTTAACTTGAAAATATTTGCAGCCTTTTGGAACAGACGCATGTAGACGCCATTTGCAGTTATCCTCATCACGACGAATACAATGAACAGTATACCGTTTCGTTGAAGAAACCACAACTGAATACTGAACAAACTTTTTAATGTGCCACGATTGCAGAGCATGAACCAAATCATCTTTCGTTGGGAAATTCGTTTATCCCAGAAAGAACGACCATCTTCCGTATGCCAATCACTCCGTTCCAAATTGTTCGCAGCATCGAAGAATGAGTGTTCAATTACCGAATTCTCTATCCAGTTGTCGTCCTCGAAGATATCGGGAAGTTCATTAAGAGTTGGAACCATGTCGTTGTTAGCAACTGCATCATCAACAACGTCGTCTTCTTCACGGTTTATGGATTGTCCCATCGCATATATGACATCCTGCGTCTCCGGAACGACTTCATTAGCAGAAACACCTTCAGGTTCATCTTCTACAGCGAATGAGTGTTCGTTGTCAGCGTAGGGTCGTGCACTTTAGGTTCAGCTTCCACATACACTCCAACCACAGACATCCGTTTAAACAAACGCATCAATCCATAAACCGACCTATCATTGGTTAATGGAACGTGTGTCCAATCATTGTTTAATGGCAATTTCGCCGTCAACTTGACATCAAACATACTGTGTGGATAAGAACATTCAGATCTTATAATTAAAAGTTAATGAAACACTAAACATAATTTTAAAACGTGATAATTGTTTAAATAAATATTTAAATCTTACCATCTCTCGCTCTCTACCCGCTCGAGTACGGTGATGCTCCAGTACCATTCCATATACAGTCGTGTGCTCTCTTCAGGAGTGACACCTAGGAGTGGTCGCTCAAACTGTAGATAATCTTTTCTATGCGACCAATGCTGAATGAATTGGTGATTTTCCACCAACCAATTAACATCCGACCTTCCCTGAGCTGATTTCACTACATGTCTCTCCATCGGCTCTGGAATGTGCTGCTGTAGACCGAATTGTCTCATCACTCGGTCTGGACAATGCATAACCACCTCACCAAAATTTATAAGCCAAGTACGGCTCATCCAGATCTCTGAACCTTCCGTACATAGTGGTGGTAACTGACTAAGATCCAAATTTCCATAAGGGTCCCATAGCACTTGATCGAATTCCTGCATGTCCAGCTCATTCCGATAAAAATCAAGTGTCGTCGTCTTCGCACTACCCTTGAATGTTCTTGGTCGTCTCCAACGGGACCCTAATGGTGCCCTCTCGTCCTCCGGGTATACTAATGGTAATCTCTTCAAAGGTCTCCCAATGTGTAGATGTTCCCAGCACCACAACTGCAGGAACGTAAGAAAATCACACAAATGTTTCGTCGGAATCAGTGAGGCTTCATCTAACATGTGATATAAGTGGGTCAGAGCCGCACTACCCTAACTGTACTCCGATGCGACTGCCAAATCTCCGAGCAAATACAGGTACTTCAAGTGAACCATCGTACCACTCTTATCTGCCAAAATACTACATCCCAGCTGGAACAGAATGAAGGCTCTGGTGTGTCGTGTAACTGTCTCCTCGTCAGCATCAAAAGGCAAGTGCTGAAACTGAGCTTGCAACCAACCCAGAGTTACGGAACCCTTACGACCCAAGTCATCGGGGACCTGACCCAATAAATCCATGCAGACCTCTGACCAAACGTACTCCTGAGACTCACACACCGACAAACCATCTACCCGCAAGCCGGTAATCATCGAGATGTCACGCAAGGTGCACGTGATCTCACCATGTCGCATGTGAAATGAATGAGTCTCCGGTCTCCAACGCTCGACCATCGCCCCCAGTAAGGTATGATCCAATTGAACTTGGCCCAACCGAGTGATTGTGTCAAACCCTGCCATATCTAGCAGAAACAACATTCTCTTATCAGTGATCTGCCATTCGTTGAGCTTCGATCCATGCTCAACTCATTTTACACCATCAACATCCTTCTGCATAAATTTAGAGAAATGTCAGAATATTGAAATTCACGTGCAAATATTTAACTTGAAAACGTAAAATACTTACAAAATCTTTGAACAAGTCAGACTTGTGGTTGGCCTGCAAAACCAACACCGATCTGTCTATCGGACCCTGTGAAGTGTAGCTACCTCAAACTGAACCAGTACTAGAACCACCAAACTCCATCTGTACATAACACGTTAACAAGTGAGATGGTTGTTCTTCATTACTAACTACTTAAAAAGTTGAGAATACTCTAATGTTTTAGAAATTACCTCAATCGAGTGTAGTAGCAAACGACTGTAAACGTCGAACAATCTCTCCAATAAAACCAACTACAATAAACAACATTACGAATCATGTCAGAATTTTTTTTTAAATTTTGACAGAACATCTCCTATATTTCTCAAATTGGTAAATTTAAACCTGCACGGTAGAACAAACTAACAATACTACAAAATTCAATTCTAACATACATTCAAACTCACATACATTTAAACTCAAATAAATCACTTTTAAGTTTACATTCATTCAAATTAACATACATTCAAACCTAAATAACAACATAAAATCTATTTTTAATCACAATAATAGTACTTAAATTCAACTATTTTTAAGATGACTACCGTAAACCTATAATCAACAAAACTAAATTCAATAATAAACTATCAAACAAGAAATAAAACATTTTGCCTAAAAATCCAAAATCGAATTCGAGTTTCCACCAAAGCGGGTTCCTAAATCAACAAAAACACTACAATCATACATAAAACAACAATGTATATCGTCCTAATAGATAAAAAGGCAAGAAAACGGTGGAAAATGAAAAAAAATCAAAACCCTAACCTTAAAAACTCGGAACTCGGCGGGGGGGGGGGGGGGGGGGGGGGTCGGGCTGCTTTTATAGCCCAACGGAACTCGGCGTTGGTAACGCCGAGTTCACTTTTTTTTAAGTGAACTCGGCGTTAGTAACTGTTCCTTTAGAACTCGGTACTGCGAGTGCCGAGTTCTATTTAGGTAACTGTTAGCCTGGCGCGTCAATCGTCTCATGCACGATCTGAGCGCCAGGAAAAGTTTCTTATATAGAACTCGACACTCTCAGTGCCGAGTTCTATTTGAATCACATCAGTAAAAATTGTCAAGTGTTGCCCAATAAAAAACCAAGTTGAACTCGACATCACCAGTGCCGAGTTCTACCAAAGTTTAACTCGGCATCACCAGGGCCGACTTCTACCAAAGTGGAACTCGGCATCACCAGTGTCGAGTTCTACCAAAGTTGAACTCGGCATCACCAGTGTCGAGTTACGAACTCGACACTGGTGATGCCGAGTTCTCTATGCACAAAAAAACAAAACCCGCCGCCACCACGTGTCACCACGTGGTGGTAGCGGGTCTAGTTTGAAAATTACTTTTAATGGTGGTTTATTTTGGCAATTTTTTTTTAAAAAAAATATTTTGAATTTTTTTTCCTTTTTTTAATCCTAATAACATTAATATTATTCCAATGAACGTGGGTTAATTGCAGTTTGCCCCCTCTCAATTTTGGCCATACTTCGCTTTGTTCACTATCCTTTAAAACTGTGCACTTACTTCCTAACCTTTGAGATTTTATCAAGTTGACCACTTAAATTTTTTTATCAATCTGTTCCCAAATTACCCTTGAACTATAAAATTTAACATCTCACGTAATGCAAATTACCCTTAAGTTACAAGATAAGACTTTCAAACTACAAGAAAATGTTTGGTCCAATAATGAAAGCGTTATATGTACAATTCAATGGTGAATTGGGTTGGATTAGAGTTTCATTCAGTAGAGTTAAAGGGTAATTTGGGAATTAACCGAGGAGAATTGTGGTGGAGCTTGTAACAGTTGGCAGTAGTACGAGGGTTATTGGATGGGAGGGGGGTGTATTGAGGAGAGTGGTGGGGCGTGGGTGATTGAGAAAAGGGAAGAGTTCTATTTGTCATTGGAGTTTTCGCAATTAGGCAATTAGATTCACCAACAAGGGTAGTTTGTAAATGAAAAAAATAGTTTCACAACGTTCTCTCCAATTTCAAAGAGAGTTGGGAGGCTAATATGTATACGGGAGGCTAATATCTATCTAGAGAAACAAAACTCTCTTGAAGATACCTAGCATGAACTTTGAGAATGAGGAAGTAAAGTGAACCAGGATACTCCAACAATCTTGTGACTTCTTTTTGAATATAAAAAAGTTTGTTTCTCTTGAATACAGATGGGTGGGTCAGTCTGATTCATTGTCAACAAGCTAAAATATAGGTTTTATTTGAGTACCCTTTGGTGGGTAGGTGGAACTAATGATTCATTGGTTCAACCTGCTGGTTAACGTCTTAAATATATCCAGTCTAAGGATCTGTTTCTAACTAATAGATCAAGATAAAATAACTGAACAATGAACAGTGAACTCTACCCCTTCTGTCCCACTTCCGTTGCCATACTCCATAACACTATATTGTTGGCCGTTACCCAACTTAGCTCTTCCTGCATTGTCACCTGCCATTCTGCCAACTACGCCCATGCTAGCCCTCTAACCCATTGGAGATACCCTTGTTGACCTCTCTCCACCTTGTGACCATCTTCAAGACCATATATATTTGTAGTATTGGAATAGTCCCACATCAGGTAAAGCTAAATATGTGTTGTGGTTTATAAAAGTTCACAAGTCTTTTCCTTACAAGTTGACTTTTGGGTGTAGAGCTCCTTGTGGGAGTTGAACTAACCTTACTTAACATGGTATCATAGCCCGATTGTGTGTGGGATCTTTTTTTTTAATTGTGTAAACCCGGTTGTATCCATTGTTTGTGGATCTATTGTATCTACCGTGTGTACCTTGTTTATATCCACCGATGGCATGTGTGAGCCTAGTTGCATCCACCGTGTGTGAAATTTGTTGTATCCACATATAGGCATGTATGAGACCAGTTGTATCCACCATGTGTGAACCTGGTTGTATCCGCCCAAAGCTTGTGAACCTAGTTGCATCCACATAAGTATGATGTGTGTTCCACCTTCCATGTGCAAATCATGTGATGGTCGCATTTGCGGGGCCGTGTTGAAATAGTCCCACATCGAGTAAACCTCAACTAAATATGTGATGTGGTTTCTAATGGCTCACAAGCAGGGAGTGCCTATATTTTGAAGACCTTATGTGATTCCAACCCCCTGGATTTTGGAATTTAGTATGGTTAGTGGTTTGTAAAGATTTTTTTTGAATTCAAGGTATTAGCATTTCTCAACCTAATCTAGGATTATAGGATACATGAAATTGTTAGTGTGTTATCCTTTCCGACGAAAACCACACAAAAAATTGGTGGGAAAATTTACGCCAAAACTATTCCGACGATACTTGTTCGCTGGTGCATCCGTCGGTGTAACTGTACACCGACACAAGTAACTCCGACAGATGTAGATCCGTCGGTGTACTTTAACATCGACAAATGGATATGTACATCGACGGTTAATGTTCGTCAGTGAAGACCAGTTCTCCCATAGTGCAACTTAACAGATATTTGAGTCGAACTAGAACTCAAAAATAAGTATATGAGTATAATGGATGGAGTATAAACATCAAAATATTTTTATTACAATCATTCTAGAATGATTAAAACTATAAAACATTGACATATTAGTTAAATAAGACATCAATTAAACCGACAATACATGCTCACAATTGAACTAAAAAAATGACCTCCACAACATAACATGTTAGATCATCAAATGTCAATATCCTAACTGTAATTTGGGCTAATCTCCAAACACAATTAACACCAAAATTCTAAACATAATTAAGACAATTCCTACAACAATCTCAACTAGCAATCAAGTAAATCCAGAAAGAGATGGTGGGTCTCAGGGTGGCAGGGTCGGGGTCACAGTGGTAGGGGAGGGGGTTGTCGGGTCTCGGGATCGCAGGGTCGGAGTTGTAGTGGTAGGGGAGTTGGTCGTCGGGTCACACGGTCAAGGGAGGGGGGTCGCAGAGTCAAGGGAGGAGGGACTGGGTCGCAGAGAGGAGGGTCGGGGTCGCGAAGAGGGGGCAGTCGAGTTCGGATTTGGGAGAAGAGAAGAGTAGAAGGGAAGCCCGTTTCAGGTACTAATATAAAGTTTCACCGCCAGAATTTTCCGTCGGTGATTGTCGGTATTATTCGTTAGTGAACACAAGGGGATTAAGTTCGTAACAATTGATTTTCAAACGATTCACCAACAGATAATATTCGTCGGTGTATGTTTGTGTGTAAAGACCGACGAATATATCAATCGGTGAATTGTAAATTACCCGTTTGTGGTTCTTTTTGACCAAAACAATTTACTTACCAACCATATAATTTTTCAAAAACGTACACATGTGCTAGATATCCGTCAGTGTATGTTGCTGATATGACAAAAGCTACAAAATTATTGTCCGACAGACCTTTTCCGTTAGTGTGTATAAGAATATATGTCAATGTATATTAGCACTGACGATTAATTGTATCCGTTGGAGAAAATGTACCTACATCGACAGAAAACTATCCGTTAGTGAAATCTATTTTTCTAGTAGTGTATACAATCACATACATTGAACATTTTTGTATTTTTTTCCAGAAAATAACAATAAAGAATGAACAAGGAGATAAAAATAGTTTCGAGTTCATATTGAGATACAACACTTAGATGACCGAGAATAGGAGGACCAAGTCGCGAATCTTCGGAGGATGACCACGACGAGACTTGGAGGACGTTGATGTTCACTAAACTAGGGCCCTGAAAGAGAGAAAAAATGGATTTTAGGTTGGTAATGATTAATATGGATGGTTATGGCGTATATACGTGCAACAATAAAACACACATGACAACACCCTTAACGGGTGCTCAAATGGGATCAAGTCGGGGGGGGGGGGGGACCCCGTGCTCCTTAGCCGGTGGCACACCCAGGTCAGGGCGCGACCTGGGTCGGCGACCCGACCCAGGTCGCGGACCCCTGGTTGCCCCAAATTTATTTATTTATTTTGAATAAATTATTAAAAAGCAATTATTTATATCTGTTCAATGATATGTTATTGATATGTATATATTTTTATATAATTAGAATTAATTTCTGAAAATTAAAATAAATGTAAATAATTAATGAAAATTAGTAAAATAAATCAATTAAATTAAGTATACTATTAGATTTTGTAGATCCAAACACACTTAACCACGGATTAGAAGAACAATCACCAAAAGAAGACACACACAAATTTGCCCAGGTTCACCCAATACTCGGTACAAAATTACTAATAAATGTCAAGCCCCAAATATACATTGAGCGAGACCCCCGACTGACCTGTCGGAGTAGACACAAGACGTACGAGTCAATCCTATCATATACTAATACAGAATTAGTGAAAATCATAAGTATGAGACAATTGTGACTCAAATAAAGGAAATTAAATTAACTTAACCGATTAACAACCAAGTACATAACACAAACTACTTGTAATAATCGTAATTTAATTAGATTAATCATTGTAAAAATAATTTATTTAATAGTTTGTGTATTTTTGTGATGAAATAGAACATATGGTAAAAAGAAATGATGTGGATGAGAGAGAGTGTTGAAAGTGAGGTTGAGGTTAATGAGTAAAAAAATGGGTTGGGTTAAGTTAGACCTAGGAGTTGGATCGGCCTAGCCTGCTCCATCGGCGTACCGACACATACTGGCATGGCCCAACACCCAAGTTTAGGTTGGTTTGTGGGTTGCATAATGTTTTTTGATGAGGTTAGTAAGAGGTTAGTGAGAGGAGTAAGGTCAAAAGAAGAGGTTGAGGAAGTGGGTGGGAGAAAGTACTAGCAAAAAAAAGTGTGCGGGAGAAAAATTCTTCGCTTACTGTCCACGTTTTTTAGAGCAAAGAACTAAAAATCAAAATGTCATTTGACCCGAAAAAAGGCAGAATAATTATTTTTGAAAATCAAAACCCAAATCTAAATAAAAAAGTGGCAAAATTAAAATGATAGCAGTGTGGCCACCAAATGCATCCTTAGCGGCTTAGCGCGTCATTTCCCCACCCTAAATAAAATATCAAGTGGACCTACCTAAATTTCCGTTTCCTTGTCATCCACTTCATTTTCTTCTAAGGTTTTGTTTGATATCCAAATTACGAATCTATAATCCGTGAAAGCCCCATCATTACTGTAACAAGATCCCTCTTTTCTCACCTCCAAAGGCCCCTCCACAGCGAAGAGTGTGACTCCATCCAAAAGCTCACAATCTCCTGCTAAAAATGTTTGCTTTGCTCCCATTGGTTACTTTATCTTTGTAGAAATAATTCCTTTCACCTGTTTCACAATCTTTGGGAAGCAATTTGTACTATTTTCTTTGGTATTCTCCCTAAGCACCTTTCAAATTTAGTATCAAATCTACCAAAAATATTAATTATATATTCTTTCTAAACATGAGCAGCTATTTCAACGACTTTTTTTTTTATCCCAGTTAAAAACTACATACATTGAGATTAGGGAACAACTAAAAATTGATGTGGGATCCCTAATTATTATTGTTGTTATTATTATTATTATTCATTAAAATCTAAACGGTCAAATCCACCACGTCCGATATCACCATCCATTAAAACCAAACTTAAATGTCATGCATAATGATATCTTGCGATTTCTGTCCCGTAAATCTGTTCTTAGAATTTTACTTTCACTTTTAGTCAAAACCTACCGAACAGTTAAAAAACGTAAAATAATGTTCCCAATTCTCACTGCCTTACTAGAATCTTCATCTTCAATTTCAGAAGCGAAAAAAAAAGAAACAAACGACAAAACAAGTTTCCGAAAAGCAAAAACGAGATCGACCAAACCCCAATTCGTCCACCAACCGAAAGGTAAAAACCGGACGGACCCACACGGTCTCTTTCTCTCCCACTCCAAGTAACGCACTGTCACCGGTCGTGTTAGGAGTCCTTTAGAGACTCTCAAATTTCAACTTTCAACTTTTTCGAGTTTTGGCCTCGCCAAACGCTCTATCCCCGCGGAGAAGATTAAAAACACCAACACAACCGTACAACTCCCTCGGTTTCCCGCAGAGTCAAACAAGCACAAACGAAAACGTACACACAAACAACGTTGGCGGAATCACAATTCTTTATTACTATGAACAAACGAATTACAATTCCTTAGGGATGGAAGTAGGAAGGAAAAACCTGATACAACTACAAAACCCTATCTCTAGTCGTGATGCCCTTTCCACAGGTTGGAGGTGCATCCCTTTTATACATGTTGTGAGCCTCCCACTACATGCACACATGGGGAACCACGATCCCCACTATCACCTCTAACTCTCGTTTGGTTGTGGGGGGGAGTGGGGCAAAACCGAATGCCCACTCTCCCCACTAAGGCCACTCTCTCTAGTGCCTCCTATAAATCACGCATGGGGTTATAACCGAATAAAACGGTTAAGGACTTGGTCAACCTTGACCAGAACGTGGGGAACATGTTGGCTGGTTCGATTTTTCTCCAAAACCGAATGCACACGTTGGAGAGGCATGCATTAGTGGGGCTTGACCCGGTCAGCCCACTCATGCCATCTCCGTTCGGTTATGGACCTATTCCATAACCGACTCCTATTTTTAAGAACAATTTTGACCAACCCAAATTTTCCCCGATTCGGTTACGGACCCGTTCCATAACCGAATCCTATTTTCAGCCTCTCTTGACTCGTTCCTAGTCTTTGCTAACCCCTACGCAAGTGTCTTGGTTTCCCAAACATCCACGCCTCAACTCCTAGGCATTGCCTGCCCACGCACGCCCCCAAGGCGCGCCTATGTGTTGCCCGGGCAATGTCTAGCGCGTGCCCTCCTAGCCACAACCCCAACTCGTGCTTCTCAAGCGCGTTTGGCTGCCCGCATGTGAGGATGCACTTCCCAAGTGCCACGCTCGCGCCATGCTTGCTGATGCTCCTCGACTTCCCTTGGACATCTTCAAATTCCAAGCATTGGTGCTCTTCCACGAACTCTTGCGCTCCAAGCCACCAATTGTGCACTTCTTTGTCTCTCATGTAGTCTCGGCTACTAGACCCGCCTGGTTGGTGCACCTAGGCGTCTCCCTTAATCTCAAGTTGGTGACACGCACCACATTCCTCCGTACGCCCCTATAAATACCCGAGAATCTCTCTTCCACCTTTCCGCTTTTCCCCATTTGAACTTCCATTAACCAAAAACCGAACATTCACGTGCTCCGCATGGACGACGACGGCACCGATCGCCGGAGGGATACGGATCAAGCTAGGGTTCCGGCGAAGGATCCGAGGACGATCGCGAGGAAGTAAGGGGAAAGCTTGGTGTGACGTTCCGTTTCTAGTTAGAGATTGGGAATAAGCTTGGATAGGAGTGGAGGTGGTTTTCAGTGTGATTTTGGATCTGTTTTGGTTGTGGTGAATGCTTTGGTGTCGGTTTGTTATGGTGTTGTGGAAAGGGAGGAGGATTTGTGTTGTTTTGGTGGATGAGTAGGTCTGGATTTTTCTTAAGAATGTAGGAAGTTTTTGAGTAGGAGTTCGAGTGCGGTTCGTGATTGATTTGGTTGGATTTTTTCGACTTTTTCTGGTGAGGAATGAGCTTGGTTAGGAACTGCCAATGCTGACATAGGTAGGTTCAGATTTCCGTTCTTCCATCGGATGGAGGTGGTGTTGAGTGTGATTTTGGTACTGTTTTAGTTGCACTAAGTACTTTGATCTTAGTTTCTTATAGTATTGTGGAAGTGGAGGAGGATTTGGAGGTGTGATTTGCGCCCTGTTTTTGTGGATGAGTAGGTCTGGTTTATGCCTTTTCAATTTAGGTAGTGTTTGGGTATGATTTTGAGTGTGATTCTAGATTGATTTGGTAGGTTTTTGTTAACTCTCTCGTGAGAATGAACTTGGTTTGGAACTGCTGGTGCTGACTTAAATAGGTTACTATTCCTGCTTTTTTGATCGAATGGACGTAGTGTTGAGTATGATTCTGAGTATCTTTTTTCTTTGTGTTATAGTTGCTGAATAGTTTAATCTTGGTTTCATATGTTGCGGAAAATAGGGGAGGATTTGGACGTACGATTTAGGTCCTGTTTTTATGATGAGTAGGTTTGCTTCTTCTTTTCAATGTAGCTAGTGTTTGAGTATGATTTCAAGTGTAATTTGTGTTTGATCTGGTTGGATTATTTGAAACTGTTTCTACCGAGGAACGAACTTGGTTAGGAATTTCCAATCCCAACTTTGGGTCCGTTTGGAATTATATTTTGATAATCAATCTTGACTCTAAAAACACCGAATCTTCATGCTGAGGCTAAGGGAAGTTCCGGAATTGATTTGAGATTTGATCAAATTTTTGAAAAAATTATAAAAATGTGATTTCAAGCTGACACTTAGATAGGCTTCTTTTTTGATATTGGAGGTACTTTTGAGTATTGTTTGGGTGGATTTGGTGCTGTTTTGGTTGCGTTGAATCTCTGTTTCTTCTGATATCGAGGAAATAAAAAATAATTGGGCTCGTGTTTCTACGGAGGGATCATTTTGTTTCCTTTTTTGGGGTTGAATATAGGTAGTGTTTGATTATTTTGAGTGTGATTTATATTTCATACAGGTTGCGTTGATTCTCAATATCTCTTGTTTATGTGGGAATGGAGGATAGTTGTTAGTTCATTTGTTTATTTGATTTTTTCATCAGGTACCAGTTGGAGTTGTGTAGAAGAGCGGTGGAAGAGAACATTATAGTGTACCTTGGTACAGGTTGCGGGAAGACTCACATTGCAGTGCTGCTTATTTACGAACTTCGGCACCTATTTGAGAAGCCAAACGAGGATATATGTGTGTTCCTGGCGCCATCTGTGCCACTTGTTCAGCAGGTAAGCGGTGGAGTTGCTTATTGTTATTATCACAATTACCATCATTCAGTATATATATATGTATATATATGTATATATATATGTATATATATGGTGTGATGGATATGAGAACTGAATAGAAAAACTATTTTTACATCTTGAGTAGCTGTGTTAAGTTTGGGATAAGGCTTTGTTGTTGTTGTTGTTGTTGAGTAGCTGTGTTAAATTGCATAGCCGGCCTAATCTATGATTCCATGGATGTAGCCTCTCATGTCGATTATAGTGTTTGATGGTTTATTACCCCTTCTGATGGGCTAACCTGAAATGCGTTTGCGCGTATGTTTCTGAGTTTCTCACTCATGTCACCATGTTTCTAACTCGGAAATCACTATTCCTAGAACTTAGTATGTTAGATCAACAACCAGGCTTCTACTTATTGATCTCTTTATCCAGTAGTGGGGAATGTGTTCGGAAACAATGGATCATAAACCATCCTAAAAAAATCATGCTTAGCTGGATTCAGTTTGGTTCTAAGCAGTGATTAAAAAGTCAATGACTAGTACGACTAGTCGCTAGGTGGCCTTAGACTGACTAGTTTCCTGCAGATTAATCACTTAAGCGAAATATTGGTATTCGAGACAACATACCCACTGTGGGAATAATAGATATTAGGAAATAATTAGATTTAGATGTTTTAATTGATAGAACTTCCCTTATTTGGTGTTTCCTTATCAATGTCTCATAATTGTTGTTTCTTTATTTCATCATCGTAACCTCTATATATGGAGGACCTATCTAAGCAATACTAAATATCCCCATCACAATTTATTTTTGTTGCAAGTAAAAGGGAGGTTGGGCCTCCAATATTGCATTTCTTTATTGGAAATATACAAACTAATCTAACGTATACTACTCATAGTAAAGAAAAACTATGGACTGCGCTACAAGTAAAGTATCTAAGCTACAAAAGAGCGCTCCCAGAGCAAGGCTATTGCAACTAGGCTAACGCATCTCGAGTACTAGTTGTAGCAGTCAATCCCTTAGTTCCCGTTTGATTGACCCATTACGATCCACAACGAGGTATTTACCAGTACTCGGTCTGTTAGTTCATCAGGTAGGGGGGTCCACATTTGCCCACAACTCGCTATGCCAATATTTCCATAAACTCCTCGCGGGCCATTGGTGTCCGTGCCGAAGGCATCCCTTTTAATTCGCATGGCGCGCTATTTGTGCCACCACGTGTGTCCAATCACTCGCTTGCCCATCAAAGACTCTGCAGCTGTGCTCCATCCATGTCCCATAGACAGTCGTTCCAATTGCCAGATATACCAAATTCCGTTGAAGCTTGGTTCGACGTCTAATATTTGTCGTGATGTGTGCCACTTCCTCAACAAAGACCTGCTTTGGTGTACCCAAGATTCGGAGGTTTGTCCCAACTTTCTCTCAAACCGGTGTCGTGAAAGTGCATGTCCCAAGTAGATGATCAATGTGCTCATCCATTATGGTTGCACAACCGACACTTCGGGTCAACTTGCACCCACGTGAGCCAAGGAAGGTGGTGGTGGCTAGTCATCCCCGAAGGGCCTTCCACAAGGTGATGACGTGCTTTGGGACGTGAAGCTTGTGCCACACGACCTTTGCCCATCAAATCCCCTGCCGGGGGCATTGAATGAGCTCCCTTGCGTCTCTCATTGTGAACGTTGGCTTTCTCTGCGGCCCCACACAAGTCGGTTGCAGCTCCCAATGATTGGTGTGTCTAGGATAGTGGCCCACAACTGGACCATAATGTTAGATCGTGGGTTGGGGAGGCACCAAACTCCCCTGCTAAGGAAATAGCTCACTGGCGTGTCGATTAGGATGGCCAAGTCATATCTTAATTGCGGCCTATATATTTCCCATATAATCGACTTCCCCACCCAATGGTCTTCAAAGAAGAGGATGTGTTCTCCTGTCCCTACTTCATAGCAGAAGTTCTTGGTTGCTATTGCATGGACCTGAAGTACCCCCCTCCACTCCCAGGAGTACTGCGATGGTGGCCGAACCATCCAAATAGTTTTGTCGCAGAGGTATTTAGCCCTCATCCACCGGAGCCAGAGGGAATCAGCGTGCCTAGCAAGAAGCCAAAACAAGCAAAACATTCATGCATCATTCCAATCCGTGAGGCGCTGGGGTGCAACAATCCTTCCATGAGACCGCCACTAAGGATTTCTTCGAGTCTCCCCAAATGAAGTGGCACATGATGACCTCGATCTCCTAAAACACTGAGCGTGGGAGGAAAGCAAAGCTCCAGTAAATACTGAAAGAGACCAAGACACTCCGAACCAGTTTCACCCGTCCTACCATGGAGAGTAGAGCTCTCTGCTAGGATGCCAGTCAGCCTTTAACCATGCTGATAAGCTGCACGCAAACTCCTCTGCTCATCCTTGAGGTGAACAGTGGTAGGCAAGTAAGTGACTGGGAGGTCTGCTTGGGGCATGCCCAGGCAATCCAGAATAAGTGCCTTCCCCATTACTCGGCCCCCCAAAAAGACCTGACTCTTCTTTGTATTCAGCTGGAGCCCAGAGAATAGGTACCCCATCACAATTTCTTCTTCAACACCCACTAAACCACCTGATTATCCATGTACATTTCAAACAAACCCTAACTCTACTCAACTACCACTACAACAACCAAATCCAACCCCATAAAACCAATGATTGTCAAAAACATGTTTTTTGGAAAACCAACCACATCAATCAGCTGACTAGTCGGCGACCTAGTCTGACTAGTTGAGCCAGCTCAACCAACTTTGTATGCAAACTTGAATGAATGGTATATCATTTAATATAAATTCTGTTTTTAATAATTTATCAATTCAAATGTAGCACGTGTCAAATTAATCTATGCAATTATCTAACTCGTTATGTAGTTGTAGGAAATATAGTCAATCTTGGGTCTACGATTCTAAAAAAGTGTACTCAAAATAAAATTGGGGCTCCTGTAAGCCTATTTACACGTGCTTAACAATTATTGAAATTATAAACATTATGTGCTTTTAAATTTTAAATTATTCTATCGAAGGATTCCACAATGCGATATTAACCTTTATCATTTTCTTACTTCAAAAGTGCAATCTACATCTTCCTTTGTAGATAGGCTAGAGATTAACACTTTACATTCTGTCATGCTGTGTTTATTACTACCTTCTGCTTGAGGTATTATCACATTTTATCAAGATGAATACTTCTGCAAGAGACTATACTTCATTGAGGCTTTTTTGCTTTAAATTTTTCAGTAGTTATATTCTTGAGATGTCTATGAGTTTTGATAATTCTCCTCCTTTTGAAGCAAGCCCTCGTTATTAAGAATTCAACCGATCTTAAAGTTGGGGCTTATTCTGGAGAATCAAAGCACTCGAAGAGTCATGCTGCTTGGGAAAAGGAAGTTCAAGATCACGAGGTTGAAAATCTTCAAACCAAGTTTGTTATTTCTTTTTCTTTCTGTTGGATGTGGATTATTGAGTGTTGACGCCCGACAGGAGGATCAGCACTTTTTGTTGCTATTTTTCCCCATGCCCTTTGCTGGAATGGACATCCAGGAATAGGCTTATTTTCCAGGACTCCACTTCAGCAGATTCGATTTGATCGATTGCTCTTGGTTGGCTTGTTGAGTGTTGTGGGTCTTGTGGCTTGTATGGAGCCTGGTTTCTTGCACTTGAAGCATGCCTGGTTTGATGGTTTTGGATGTACTGTTTATTCCCTGAGTTGTCTGCGTTTGCTGTTGACCATTGGTCTCTTTTTATTCTTTCCTGCTTTTTGGATGTTGATTTGACTGCAGGTGTCCAGTTGAATCAGTCATCTGTTTGATAAGTTCTTTCTTTAATAGAGTAATTTTTGAACCAATAAAAAATGTGGTAGGCTGACCTTTTTGTGATCTGCTTAATATCTCAACAAAGCTGTCTTCGTTCAAATTTATCTCTTGGTTGTGTTTTTGATCCAGCCAATGAAACCTAACACCTCTGGGGTTGGTTCCTTTATGCTGAGAATTCCACAAAAGCCTAGTCTGGCTGACTACTTTTTGTCAAAAGTTACAGTGCTAGCAGCAGAAATAAGTATATAATTCCTAGGGAAAATTATGTTATTAATTAGTCATTGTCTTTGTTTAATGTATTGACATGATTAATTCAACACCTAGCCATCCTATTTTTTATTTAATTTGTTGTTGCGTGAGCTTTAATCGCTAATTTTTTCTATTAGGCTTATATTTCTGCTTAAATGTGTGCAGGTTCTAGTGATGACCCCTCAGATACTTCTTCAAAATTTGCGGCACTGTTTCATTAGGATGGAGCAAGTTGCTCTTTTGATCTTTGATGAGTGCCATCATGCTCAACTTCAGAAAAGGCATCCTTATGCACAAATAATGAAGGTTTGCGTCATAAAATTGGTTCTCTCAGTCACATCTTGTTAATAACGGCTTTGTTCTTAATTCCTATTAATATTGCGCTCATAGATTTTACCACAATCTTAATCAATTACATATTACCTATCTCAATTATGGGGTCAGTGGCAGTTTACCCCTTAATTATCAAGTTTCTCGATTAGTCAATGAATCCAACTGGCATTCAGAAAACCAATTTTCGTTGCCCTACGCCACATCCTGGAAATGGCACACCAAGTTCTATTTATAACATTGTATCTGGAAAATCATGCTCTATTTAAAATGTGGCATCCACAACACCTAGCTGAAGGAAACAAAATCACCGCTGCCATGTGTTGCCTCATGGTGTGACATACTATTGTTTTTATCGATCTAAAGAAACATATATTAAAAAAGGAAACCCTACAAAAAGCTACCAGTCCAGCTCCTCCAAACAAAGAAGGGCCGACCATTAGACTCAAGAGGAGTGCTGACAAACTCTGAAACAAAGTAAAGCTTACAACTATCTTTCCACACCCTAGACAGGTTCGAATATCATGGTTCTTCACTCCACCCACAACTCTGGCACCAATACAATAATGAGGCCAATGAGGTTGCCCAAATCTTAGCCCCAACCAACTCTGTATTCGTAAAATGAGAGTATTCCTTGAATACTGGATTGACCACCATTATGCAAGGGGGAATAGCATCCAAGTCTTCCTCTCAGACAGCTGCATATTATCGTTAGACCATATTGCCCAGAAGTCTGAAGCTGTGCAAATTGCCAACATCCATATGTATCTGAATCCACATATCAACAAAGTCTGAGAAAACCCTTCTATTTTCTGTCGGAAGTAAACAAGTGGAACCCTCTTCTCCATGATCATGGCGTAGGTGGCAGCGGCTAGCCATATGCACACCCTTTGAATTTAAGTCTTCCTTCTGTCAGCATCTGATTACGATATACTAACCAAACAAAACTGGGTCTTGTAAGAGGCATGCCGGTTCTAGACTAGCAAGTGGTGACTCATTGTAGAGTTATGATCAAAGAAAATATGAAAAAGTGATTTGTAACTGAATTTAATATTATGATTGGAAATACAAACCACATACCCACATTTGAGAAGCCCCCTTCCCCTCCTCGCAGGTAAGTAAAGAGTTTAAAAGCAACAAAAAAATCTTGGAACTCCCCTATTAGATGGACCACAACAAAGTGTAAAGATCGATGACCCTCTAATCTTAAGCAAAATGCGGAATTAAATAAAATGAGGGATTAAGGAAATAGTAAACAAACCACAAATGAAGACATCAAAATTTAGAGAGGTTCGGCACCGCATCCGGTCCTATTCCTCCTCGTGAGCCCTGCTCGATCATCCGAGCCCCGCTTACGGTTCCACTAGCCAATCTCTGTTCCGAGCCGAGATTAACGCCTTTACAATAACGAGCCTTGCGAACAATCATCGTCTCGCTCGTGTCTCTTTTTACAACCGAAGAGGGAGCTTCCTTGAAGCTTTACAACCCTTCAGTGATTCTTGGATATGGAAGTTGAATCACTATCTAAACACTCTAACTTGAGCACACTTGGATGTAGGTATGTAATTGATATGCAGGTGGTGAAGATGAAACTTTGTATGTTTGAGCTTTGAAGGTTTGAGAATTGAGAGCACAAACAATATGAATCAATAGAGTGTAAAGTTCTTATTTGTGTCTGTTGAATGGTGTTTATATAGACTTCAAAGCTAATAGAGCCGTTGCGGAGTTGAGGGAGTTATGAATCAATGAGAAGCAAAAGTTTGCTTGAAGTTCGGGCATAATTATGAGCTGGTTTGGTCGACCGTTTAATGAACGGTTGTCCGAAACAAGATAGTTGGATTGTTCATAATAAAGGGTTCAAAACACCACGTAAGGTTCGGTTAGCCGATCACCAACTTCCAGTAACTTTTTTTAATTTCGACCAATTAAAGTTTGGTTCCCCGAATGAGGTTCGGTTCACCGTTCTAAGGTGGATAGTAAGGAATGGTCAGACTCTTGATTAAACGAGTTCGGTGGACCGCCGTCTATTCGGATGACCGAAGTATGAGCGAGTTTTACGTTGACAGTTATGACTTAAATGATCGTTGAAGGAAACAGTCATGGCACGTGGATGCGTCAAAAGCCAAGAAGAAATCGTTTGACCGATAGCAGATCGATCGTCCAAATTTGGACAAGTCAATTTGGGCTTTCAGATAAAATTCAAATGCAACCGTTGGAGTAAGGTTCACAACCGGTCCAAGGCGATTCGGTTGACCGAATGTCATTCGGTCGTTCGACTGGACAATTCCAGAGCGCATCTTAACGACTGCTGATGATATGATTTCAGTTGTCGGTAAGGGTTCGGTTGACCGAACTTGGTTGTGACTGAATCCTAGTGCTCAAGTTTACGTATGATTCTATGGACTAAATAAATAGAAAATTACAAGTATTCTCCACTTGGGCTTTGATTAAAAATCTTGAATATTTGTCCCAATGCTCATTTTTGATGAATCTTGATCAACATATTAAGATGATTACACGTAATACAAGTATACATGCAATGCATGTACCATGTTTGTCAACTTTGATTAACTATGTCAATTGATTAAGATTAGTTCGATTAATCATCAAAATCAATATAGATCAAGACTTAAAAGCTAACACAAAGAACTTTAGTCATGTTTTGTAAATGGTTGTTGTAATGGTCGTATGAGGGCCACAATGAGCTTTCTTGTTGTCGAGTTGACAGTCAGGAGTTTTGATAGAGATCATATAGACTTAGGATTGAGTTATTTGGCAATTTTCACTATTGCATTTTTCTTTAATGTAGTTTTTCATAGTATAGGTAGTTTCCTACAATTTTCCATCTTCAACCTTGTTGCCTCTATAAATTCACATGAATGAGACTGCGATTTTATGAATATCAACATCTTAGTTAACAAATTAGCTACAACTCCAAAAAAATTCAAATTAAGAGGTTGAGAGAGTTGTTATGTAGTTTTTAAGGGGCAGACTGTTGTTTTTTGTTTTCAACTCCACAATTTGAAGGGAACAATATGTTTCTACCTTTCTTTTGTCTCATTTTGTGAGGTTTGCTCTTAAAAGGTTATCCTTTTTTAATTATATTATCGTGTTCTATTTGGAAATAATGTAGGAATTCTATGGAATTGGCCTTACTAAATGCCCACGTATCTTTGGAATGACAGCATCTCCAATAATGGGTAAAGGTAATTTTTTTCTAGCTATGATGGTACAATGTTGTTTTCTTCCTAAACATTTCTTAGATTTTGAAAATGCATATATATGAATTTCCACTTGTCAATAAAAGTTTGTACTTCCTCAATTATTATTATGACTAATACCCATAGCAACTTTGATTGTTGAAATGGTTAAATAGCCTATTGAGACCTATTTGTGTAAGGAAGATTAATCACCCTATGCACCTTTCAGGGTATTGAAATGATTAAGAGCATAATATTGTCCGATTATATGTTCCTTTGCCGACATTTTGATATATAAATAATTAAATATCGATGGAATCTTGTTCTTAAAATGACATCCTTTTCTATGGATACATGTCAAATGATGGTTTCTCTTCTGTAGATCAGTAAGGTGCTGTTAGGCTACTTCGTGGCATTTGTTTTGTATTGAAAGTGAATTAACTGCCCCAGACAACCTTTTTGGTTTATAAATATCCATGGAAGCTATCTTCTTAATATGATATCTTGATTCTTGAAGGTATTCTTTTCTACTGAAACAACCAAATGATGGTTTATCTCTTATGTAGACCAACATACCAATGAATGGTTCTGTTAGACTACTCAACAAGAATTTGTGTATTGAAAGTGAAATATACTGGACGTGATCACCTTATTGAGATCAACAAAAGATAGACTTGAATTTAGCTTTATTAATATTAGAAGTTGCACATATCCACGTATGTGGGAATTCCCTTGGTTCAAGTTGGAATATATGTAGCAAACCAAGAGTGCCAAAATTGCTTGCCAATGTAGCTTTAGTCCAATATAATTGTCAGGATGGTCATGCATGTTGTAGTGCGAATTACATCATTGTTATTGTCTTGTGATACTATGACCATGATTTTCGTTATAATAGCGTATACCTTGTTACTTAGCCTCTTAATCGGGATCGTAGGAATCTTTTATAGTTAGGTTGGGGATAACATTTATGCTATTGGCAAAGCATAGCAAGGGACACAAATCACACTGGCTCTCTCTCTCTCTCTCTCTCTCTCTCTCTCTCTCTCTCTCACACACACACACACACACACACACACACACACACACACACACACACTATAAGTTGTTGAACAATAACGCTAATCGTCGGTTAGTAATATTATTATGTTACCGTAATATGATACCATGTGTTGTAGTGAACATGAAAATCGTGAATTTGTCAAACATTTGTGCAACAAGCATAAAGTAACATAATTTATTAAATTGTAATATGAATCATATATTATTAATATGAACATGGTTAGGGGTGTCTCAATGGATATTCAAAATTCAGAAATCCGACCGCATATGTATTTGAAATCAAATATTTTATCTGAGAAAAAGTATATCTGAAATCCGTATTTGTATATGGGATGAAATATCCATCAACTCGTGGAGCGAATATAGATATTGGTGTATCTGATCCGAATAACATCCGCCCCAGTACCACATCCATATTTCAACTTCCGTATCCGTATTTGTATCCCTATACTTATGCAATACATTAATATAACAAGGAGGGATCTATTGTTCTTAAATTTTGTTGATAAACTGTTGCGTTTAACGATAAAATCAAATATAAACTCCTAATTGAAAATTCAAACCGTAGATCTTGATTTATAACATAAGTAGATTAAGGATGTTGAATTTTCATAAAATTTAGTAATTGTTTCATATAAGAATTAGAAATCGGGTTTTTTAATAAATGTAGTACGTTTATTTTTACATATCTAAATATTACGTAAAACGTGTTCCAAATTTTATGATTTTTGACGTCCTTAATCTATATATGTTGTAGATCAAGATCTACGGTTTGAATTTTTAATTTTGAGTTTGGATCCAACCACTGGTTTATGATTTTTGACGTCCTTAATCCAACCACTGGTTTGGATCTACTATATAAGTTGTATGTACAAGTCAAAAGTCAGCATTTGGGAATTTTGTGAAGGTATATGTTAATTTACCTATATATAATCTTAAATTTACATATTTAAGCCTCTTGTTCCTGACAAATCGTCCGTCAAACGAAAAATCCGACCATATTGAATTTGATCTACTATATAAGTCGTATGTACTAATCAGAAATCAAAGGATTTGAAAAATCTTGTGAAGTGATACATCAATTTGATGAAAATTACAAAACTTGCATCAGATTCAAATTCATTGCAACACATTTTATTAGGCTACGACAATGTAAACTTATTATGATAAAACATTTCATATTTTGGTTTAGCAGCTTTTGTTCTATTTATTGGACCAATGTTGAATGAAATTTATGATTTTCACATTAAGCCCAACACGAGATATCATATTATAATAACGTAATAGTATTGCATACAAATGGTGAATACTACGGTTTAACAATTTATATTACGCTCCGTTACATCTCACACAAGTGGCTTAAATTTGTGAAAGTAAGCCCCAGGCTTGTTTTAAGCCTTTTTTGTGTGTGTGTGCCTGTGTATATGTATACATCTCCCATCTTGAGTTAATTGGTTTCCCATTATTCTGGCACTCCATTTTCTTATGCAGGTGGATCTGATCCCTTGAACTATACAAAATGCATCAATAGTCTGGAGAACTTACTTAATTCCAAGGTAACCTATAGTGATCTCACAAATGGGCACTTTCTTTTATGTTTACTTTGTATTGAGCAGTTATTTGATTGAAATTTTTTGACCTTTATTTTTTATTTGAAGGTTTGCTCAGTTGACGATTTAGAACTTGAAAGTGTTGCTTCTCCAAATGTCAAAATATATTATTATGAACCAGCTAGTTCAGGTGGTGAAAACTCAATTTCAGCATATACAACAAAACTTGAGCAGATGAAAGACAATGTAGGTTGCATTCCCCCCTTACTCTATAATGGGTTATTTGGGTTTAATTTGGCCTTCACTTTGTGTATGTTCAGTCCGTATCAGTTGTAAGGAAGAATAATGCTAATATAGATGATTTGAAGAAGAAGAAGAAGTTACTTTCAAGGGTCCATGAAAATGTTCTTTTTTGTTTGGAAACTATCGGACTGTGTGGAGCTATTCAAGTAAGTTTTACTCTTACTTTTACACTCATACTCTGTTTTTATTTGATATTTTGTTTTGCCACTTTCGTATTCTTGTTTTTTTCTCTTAATTTTGTACATTGTTTAGCTTCTGAACATGGTTCCTGATATTAAGAATATCAATTTTCATTGGAACTAACTGAAAAAACTTAGCTATATTGGTAGTACAAATTTCTAATCTATATGAAAGACGGGAATTAACCTATTTGGTCCGGCTTATTGTATTAATAATATTTTATATGCCTGTTAAGTAATTTAGTTAATGATATATGACATAACCTTTATAAATACTTGCCAATTTCCTGGGGTTGTTGTTGAATGGTGAATAACTGCAGTCCACACCCAGCACTCTAGCATGCTTGGACCAGTCATCGGTGTAACTATGCCAATCTGTCTTTTAACTTTTATCTTGCAAATTTGTTGGTTCAACTCTTGCCTCCTCTTCACTTAATTTTCATTTTTGAATGATTTTTAGTTATCATCTATCAATTCTATTGACCTGGTGCTTCTTGCTCATGTTCCTCTTGTTTGTACGAGTAAAAGGCTGCTCGTATTATTTCAATGAGCCACGATGAAGGATTATTGGGGATGGAAAATGGCACAAGTGTTGGCAATGACGAAGCAAAGCAACATCTTGACCAGATTGTCTCATTCTTGAATAGTGGGATACCGAATGGTATGGTTCTAAAATGCCTTTTTTATGGTCGTAACATAACTTGTAGTTAGTGACTTTATACTGCACTGTACACAACTGCAACATGTGCTATGTAAGTCATTCTAGTTTTAGTATATTTAGAAATCCAACCTAATGGTGCACTTAGATGGCAAGGGAGGAGAGGAAAGAAGAGAAATGGAGAGATAAAAAAGGTAAGTTTGTTTCTCGTCATTCCTTTTCTTCTGCTTGGATAGACAAGAGAAAAAATTAAGTTTCTCTCAATTGGATAACATTGGAAGAAAAATAGGATGGTAATCTTACTGAATTGACCGTCCTACCATTTGATAAATTTTAATAACAGTAATATCATCTCAATGTGTTACACTTGCAGTGAAAAGATTATTACCATGAAATTAAAATACAATACTTAAAATGTCAAAAATTCATTCAACATAAAAATAATTTTAAATGTCACCTCATTTAGAGTCGTAACATCTAGATGGTTTCACAATATTATGTGCATTTTGTTATTTTGGTAAGATTATATACATGTCCGATGTTACTATACTATACCTCACCATGGATGAAACCTTTAATATATTATGATGCCATTTAACATTTACAACACCTTGCATGCCAAAAAGAAAACAGACAATATAACATAGATTTCTAGGTTGAGAAGAAGAGGTTGCAGGCAGCTGCTATAGGGTAGTTAGCTGGAAGTGACATGATTGGGTGAATGCGGGTAGGAGTGGAGGTCACTGTGGTAGGATAATGGAAACTGTGTTATTATGACTTTGTCAGAAGCAGCAATGGTAGTTTGGTCATAAAAATTGAAAATTTGGAATGATTGACCACTTTCTCTCCAAAATTGGGAAGAAAATTGAGAGGACAATTGGTAGTCAGTTCTCTCTATTTGTCTCCTTCCTATCTATTTATCTCCTTAAAATTGCTATACAAGAAAGAGAAACCCAATTTTCTTTTCAAATAAATATTCTTTTTGTCCTTAAGTTGCTACCGAAGAACACCGTGTCCTTAAGTTTTAAGTTGAAGACCTTCATATTAACCAAGTACAGTTTTTTAAGACTTTTTTATCAAAATAATGATACAACTAACAGGATGTTTGGCAAGGATTTTTCCATGAAAAGGCAAGTCATACGATTCGATCATTATGATTTTGTTTAAAGCAACATTTATTTCCTGGTTGATTTAGATTTTTGAAGCTAATACTTACTACCTGTGCTCTCCGTTTAAATTGTTTTCACCTTGCTAAATAATTTGTTCAACTCATCTTCACAAAATAGTAACTTCAGATGGTCTTTCTAACAAAAGACTCAAAAAGAATAAAAAAATGGGAGAGACGGAGGAAGTCTTCTCTTTACGTCTCAGATATATTATTACTCTCTTTTTAATTATCTATATTATTTAAATCTTAGGATTCCATATTTGTACCCGACCAATATGGAACATTAGCATTTTTTAAAATACAGGGTGGTTCAATAGGAAAAACTGGGTTGGTCCATAGACTGAACAAATAACCGGAAATATTATTTTTTACACCTAATGCAACTCATCACTTGGCTGGTTTCCAGTTCAACTAGTTGAACCGGCTGGGTTAGTTTGTAAAACAAAGCTACTAACCATGAATTCAACAACCTTCAATAATGTGAATTTGTGGAGTATGAAAAGGATTGATGAAATGGATGATTTTAGCTGGAAATTCTTTAGAACCTAGTCAAATAGTTTGGTGGGAACTTCTATCTGATAATTTAACTTCTAGGTTTTAAGAAAAGGGAAACCCTAGTGCACGAGGCTCCTTACTTTGCAAGGGTTCGAGGAGGTATATTGGTACATATTGTTTCCCTTGCCTTTTTTTGGGCACAAAGGCTGATTCTGCGACTCGAACTTGTGATCCTTTGATCGCAAATGTCTTTTGTTACCACTTCTTCATGGGCCACCCTTGTGGATTGTTTTGTATTTGTAACTAATTCGTTTTTCTTCATAACAACATAGGTATGTCCCACAAAAGGAGAAATGAAATACTTAATCCAATCAGCACAAATTAACGTGTGTAAATAGTTATTCTTGAAAGATAGATAAGTTAGATACATGTGGTAATGTGGCTGAAATGTAAGATAGAATAGCCAAGCATTGTCTAAAACCATACTAGCAGATCTGGGGGGGGGGGGGGGGTCTACCCTATCTCCTCGTAGCAAGGGTGATAATATTCTACTTTATATATCTTAGAAATTAGTGTCTTGTCATATTTAGTAATTCATCAATAAGAATTGATCATTGATCTAAGGAGGGTAGAACTTGTTCGAAGCATCCTGCCTCTTTTAGTATCTACTAGAGCTCGACTTTCCTCCTACCGTGCTCAGTATTGAAAGAGATTGAGGCCATAGTGTGTCACTTTATCTTGGGGGACTCGAAGAAATCCCTCGTTGCAGTATCGTGGAAGGACTCCTTCACACCCAAGCAGGAGGGTGGACTGGGTCTACGACGGCTCACAGATTGGAATGATGCTGGCATGCTTCGGCTCTTCTGGCTACTGGCAGGAAACTCCGATTCTCTATGGCTGCGATGGATGCGCGCCAAATACCTGTGCAGCAAGACTATCTGGATGGTCCGGACTCCCTCTCAGTGCTCCTGGGTGCGGAGAGGAGTGCTCAGGGTACTAGAAATTGAAACCGACCACTTCCGCATGGAGGTAGGAACAAGAGAGCAGATCAGGTTCTTCGAAGACCCATGGGTGGGGAAGCTGATCATATGGGTTTGGACCACATCTACGCTATGGTATGTGGATACCCATTGACACCACCGTGAGCCAGTTTATTTGTGATGGTTTGTGGAGTCTGCCACAACCACGCTCCACGATCATGGCCTAAGTATGGCCCGCTATCCTACGCATGTATCTTGGAACGCTGACAGACTTGTTTGGGGACCACAGTGGAAGCTAGTGTTCATGATGACGGATGCCTGGTGACTGGTCAGACGAGAACAATCAAGGATTTGGTGGACGAAGGTCATTTGCACAAGCTGCACATCCCAAGCATGCCATTAGATTGTGGAAAGTCCTCAGGGAGAGACTGCCAGAAAGAGCTTCTTGGGAAGGCGTGGTCTGCGGGTTGACTCACGGTGTGTGCTGCACAACCAAGCTAATGAGGATAGCGACCACCTGCTCGGGCAATGCACCTATGCCACACGAGTTTGGGAGGAGATTAGAAGTAGGATCCAGATTGCGGGATACCCCATGGCAGGGTTCATCAATGACATTGCCCGTCTGGCCCACAAGCTCCGAAGACGTAGCGAAGTCTAGAGGAGTCTGGTTTACCTAGCTGTTGGAGCCACCGTCTATGAAATTTGGATGGAAAGAAATTGAAGAACCTTTCAAGGGGTGGCTAGTGGTTGGGCCCAGGTGGTGGCGAGGGTAGACGACGTCATGAGAATAAAAGAGGACATCTTTGGTGCGGACGCTACTACGAGAGAGGAAATTCTGAAGGTGTGGGGCTACTTGGTTGCGAGGAGTGGAACCCCCACGTGGTTGATGCACTAATGGACTGGGTACTGGTAAATGCCTCGTTGTGGGCCGTAGCGGTTTAGAAATAACCCCTCATGTGCGAAATTATAGAAGATCCACTTTATGATCAAACAATTCCATCGAATTAAGTATGACTGTATGTGTGATATCATCTACTATACCGGGAATATCAATGAATCCAATTCTTGCAATTGTTCAGGATACACTTTTTTATCTTCTAGGGTATATTTTTTAGTTCAAGATCCCACTTACTAACTAAAATAAAGAATTAGTAGATCTGTTAATCGGACAGGATTTTGGGATTAACCGTTATAGCTAGTACTTGGGTTGCGTTAGCTTGGGTCTTCAGCCTTGCTCGAGGAGCGTCCTTTTTGTATCGTAGTTTATTTTGTAGCGTACATCATAGTTTTTTCTTTTTATATATGAAATGAAAATTTGGAGGTCCGACCTCCCTTTTACTTGCAAAAAAAAAAGATCATACGCACTAGTTAGGTGGCTGAAAAAGGGAGTAAGAGGGTATATTGACTCATTGACCTTTTCAATTTGTACTTATGCGTACCGATAATTTTTTTTTGTATGTATGCATGAGCATCATATGGTATAATCCAACTTTTCTGTTCAAGATGTTATATGGATGTGGATTAAAAGTTTCTCGTAACTTTTTACACAATTCTAATTGCTCCCAGATTGCATGATGTGGGTTCGCAGACCACAGCCATTAGTTTTTACTTGAAAGGGAGGTTACCTCTTTCCAAATGAAGTAATTGTTTATCTATGCTTTGTTGTGTATTCAAGTTCTTTTTAATTTTTATTATGATGTCATATAATATTTCTACACGATAATTTTTGTAATTTTCCAACCTCTATCAAATGAACGACAGATGGTTCTCTCCTTGCGGCGCCTCTAGAAGGGCCTTTTTTTTCAAAAAAACTATGTGCTCTTATTGGAGTTCTCCAGAGATATAGGTATGTACATTATCAAGCCTTTTATATGCATCGAATGTCTACTATAGTTCATATACTTGGTAGGAATTTTTGAGAAATTGGACCCTTTTTTTCAAGTCCATGTCATGTAACGATATAACATCCTTCTATTGGTCATGGTATCTCTCTTTCTCAATTTTTAGAGATTCTAGTAGGCGAACATTTAATACTTGATAGAACAATGACAAGGAAAATTGAAATGGAAGGCTAATTGCACAAACCTTGTCCTATGTAAAACCATCATGTAGGGTTAAACAGAAAAAAGGTACCTTATAGCGAAGGAACATGTAGGTTTCTCTCACATTGGCACATCTAAGGTTAGTTAGCAAATATCCTCATGTTATCATGTAACTCATATTGGATGCATGCTCCTGATTAGCCCAAGAAAATATGGTCGTGTTTGGATGCACACAATCTTTTTTCTTTTTCTTTTTTCGTTAAAAATTAAGCTATCTTAAAATGATGTTTGGAGGTCACAAGGTAAGGCTTGGGTTAGCAAGTAATGTATCTTAAAACAATGTTTTCCTTTAAGAAATATAGGATAGCAAAGCAAAACGTTTTTTTTCTTCCACAAACCTCCTTCCTCTTGTCTCTTCGCCCCTCGTTTGGTTCTCCCTTTCTTTAGAACCCTAACCCCTTTCTCTATCCTCCCAGTCCTTATTATAAGAATGTCACAGTGTCGAACAATATCCTCTTCAAACCTTAAAAATAACAAAGGTTCCAAAAACTTCCAAAATCATAGTTTATTTTAAATTCATTAACAAAGCCCCTTCTCCATTCGTCCGAAATCTTCCGCCACATTCCGGATTCTGGGTCAAACAAAGCTTTCTTTTAAAAACAATTATAGCCAAAGATTTCGGATTCTGGTTCAAACGAAGTAAAATTTAGTGAGGTCGTGAGTCTTATGAGGTGAATATGTGATGAATAGAAGTTCAGGTACCAATTACCAATGACAATAGTGATTGTGGAAAGTCAATGCCAACACGAGAGGTTTGGGAGGGGGGCATTGGGTCATGGTGTTAAAGGCGCCAAGAGAAAGTGTTGCGTTCATTGTTTGGCACATTAACTATTTTGACTACAGATCTGACATAGTCGTGTACACCAGTTTAGTTGATACCTAAAGTTGGAGTGTGATTGCTAGGTATAGTATGTTAGAGTTGTGGGAGGTTGATCATAGAAGTTGACGTAGTTATTGTAGTACGGATGGCAGTTGGTTGATTCATCAAAAGAATAAAGTGATTGTTGTTTGAGTATGACTGTTAGCTCTATTATTTTAGAGTCGTGGGAGGTTGACCCTAGAAGTTGACGTAGTTGTTGCAGTAGGGATGACAATTGGTCAATTCATCAAAAGAAAAGCCTCTTGAATGAGCAGAACATTGTTAGATAATCCAAATTATGCGAGATTTCGTTGGTTTTGAGAATGGTGTAACTGCACATAGTTGGGACCGTGTTTAATAAGAACATAGGGAACTTCTCATCTTTCGAGATTGGATGTCCAATGATGACAAGGATTTTTGCAATCTTTGATTGGTTTAGATATTCAGCCATGGAGAGTGTTCCTTTCTGAAGTTGATGGGCCTGTATGTTAAGTTGAATTTTTAAGCTTGGTTGGTTTAGAAGTAGTGACTCAAAGGGGTGGCTCGAGGCAGAGGTGGATGTGTCTACACCGAGTAGCGGAAGGATTTCGTCATTGACAGAGCTTGACTGGCTGAGAATCCACCCATGTATGAGTCTGTCACTAATAAACTTGTTTTTGTAGTCTTAGTCAGGTAAAGGATAATCATTTTTTAAGTTGGAAATCGAGGAAGTGGTGGAGGCTGGAGGGTTGGTGTTGTCTTATGTTCTGAAGGTTGTATGCATGAATATGAAATTTGAAGTGCATTGTCCCCGAAACATAGTTGGTGTTGTTGCAATTTCTGTCATTGGGAAGAGAGGGTCTAAAAGAATCCAGCATATTGAATGAGTTGATGGGCGGTGGTGCCTTGTCGTGGTTGACCTTTTTACTGGGTGGAAATGGGGCCAAGGAGGATGGTGGTGGTTGTACTAAACCAACGTAGCTCTTGATACTTAATATGAATATATTGAGACAAAACTTATTGTATTTACTTTGGACAAAATGTTCAGGATTTTATGAAAGTTACAACTGGACGGGAAAGGAAAAAAGTTTGAAGTAGATATACACTTATTTTACCAAATTGGCCTAATTTACATCCTACTAAACATGGAGGGGAATTCAAGGGGAGTCAACTCACACAGCACAACGCCTACGGGAGTCTACCGTTCCTTTCAGTGATTAACTCTTATGAAATTACTAGAGGTTTAAGATTTTTCTCTGCATGCTAGGAAAACCTCCTTTTAGTATTACAATCATTTTAATTACTCTTCTTGCCTGCACTGATGTCTTTGGCAAAAGAAAATGCATGTCCTTGGGCAGGAAATGTTTCTGCACCTTTTACATTTCTTATTCATGAAACCTAATGGTTTACGATCTTTATATCTTTGTTAGGGATAATCCAAATGCAAAATGCATTGTATTTGTGAAGAGGATCATCATAGCAAAATCTTTGGCATGGATCCTTAAGAACTTGACAATTCTTGGTTTTTGGAAATGTGAATTCCTTGTGGGATTTCATTCTGGTTCTATGTCAAGGTCTAAAATGAACAACATTGTGGAAAATTTTCGTTCCGGGGAGGTAATTAACTTACATTCCCTCATTATGCTTTTATCTTGTTATATATTATATGCGCTTTTTGACTCCTTTCTATAATATATTTAGTATTTCTGCAACACTTGCAAAATTTTGCCTACATTTGACGTGCTATATCATCACTTATAATATTAAACATAAAATACAATTTGAATGAGATTATATGCACCTACTCACCAACAATACATGCTTGATAAGGTAAAAAGAGTTGGTTTAGTTGTTTAGTTTAAGTGTATGCTGCTGGAATGCAACCCTTCATATTACAAGGCTAGGGGCACATTGGGTGGTTACAGTAAGACTTTAGAAGAGTGATGAAAAACAGTGAAGACTTTAGGAGGGAGTGAAATATGAACTTAGTGAGCTATTGTCCTGACAGTAAAGCCTCCTTTTGTTCCACTTCTGCTGGTTGTATTTCCTGCAAATTTGCAATAATGACCGTCTTTTGTTCTTAACATGGTAGGTGAACCTTCTAGTAGCAACTAATGTAGCCGAGGAAGGACTTGACATTCCAACATGTTGTCTTGTAATAAGATTTGATCTTCCTGTAACTGTTGCCAGTTTCATACAATCACGAGGTCGTGCACGCATGTCAAAATCTGAATATGTCTTTCTCGTGGAAAGGTAATACCTTATTATATTTTTAGCCATTGATTTGTTGCTCTTTGTAAATGTTGGTTTATTTTTCGTAATGTGTGCAGGGGAAATCTGCATGAGGAGAAGTTACTTGAAATTTTTAGATGTGGTGAAGTTGTTATGAACAAAGAAATCACGTATAGGACATCCAGTGAAATATTTAGTCATCTTGACGAGGCAACCTTCAAAGTTGACACCACTGGAGCATCAATAAGCACTGGATGTAGTGTCTCACTACTGCATCACTACTGCTCAAAGCTCCCTCATGATCGGTATGTCTCCCAGCCTTGACCTCGTTGATACTATTTGAAGAGTAGGAAATTCAGTACTCCCCCATGAGGTCTTTATGGGAAGTGCGTTTTGTGCAGACTCTATAAGCCTGCACCAAAGTTCTGTTACTTTGATGACTTGAATGGGATTATCTGCAAGATCATTCTTCCTTCTAACTGTCCTATTCGCCAAGTCGAGAGTCTTCCATTCTACTCGAAAGATGAAGCTAAAAGAGCTGCATGTCTAAAAGCATGCGAAGAGTTACACACTCTTGGTTCTCTGTCTGATTTTCTTCTGCCAAATATAGGTGATAAAGATAAGCAAGAATCTAGGACATTTGTATTGGAGCAAGGTATAGGTTTGATCAATACCAGTCCTTCACACTTTGAATTTCACTTTGTAATGATTTATAATTTGCAGATGAAAGTACAAGAGAAGAACTTCATGAAATGCTTATGCCCAACGTAATTCAAGGGTTAAATTCGCATTTCGGGGATCAACTTTCATTGCACTTCTACCAGATAAACTTTGTTCCCATTCCAGAGGATAGAAATTATAAAAAATTTGGTGTTTTCTTCAGAACGTATCTTCCTAAAGAAGCTGAAACCTCTGAACTTGACCTTCATCTTTCACTTGGTAGAATTGTCAAAACCAGCCTTGTTCCCTCAGGTGTCATAATATTCACAAAAGAGGAGGTCAAAACACAACACTAAGTTTATTGGGTAATTTTTGCTTTGCCTTTTTTGTGACAATTTTTTTATTCGATATCAGGTGATGCTGGCACAAAACTTTCAGGAAATGTTTCTTAAAATTATTCTGGATAGGTCAGAGTTCATGTCTGATGTTGTTCAGTTGGGGGCTGAATCCACTGCAATACATGCCCCAACCTTTTACTTGTTGCTCCCCATTGTTCAGCATGTGTATGATGAGAAGATGAGCATTGATTGGGGAACAGTGAAACTTTGTTTATCTTCACCAATCTTTTCAAATCCCTTGGATCCTAATGGCAGAGATCTTCCTCTTTCTGACTCCTCAAAAACACTAATCCTTGCTAATGGCCCCGTTAGAAAAGAGGATGTGGTGAAGAGCTTAGTTTTCAATCCAGACAGAAAAGTCTTTTACTTTATCGAGGACATTCTGTATGATATGAATGCAAACAGTGTAATGATTGGTCGCAAGAAATTAAGTTACGCCGAACACTACACAAAGAAGTAAGCAACATGAACCTTTTTACATTTTGAGTTCGTATGAGTTACTTGAGTATGTAGGGTATGTACGTCTAGTTTACTTGTGCGTGTATATATGTAAATGCATGTTTGCTACGTGTCTATGGGGCACAAGGAATGTGGGTTATACACACTCACATATAGCTGAATGCACCATATATGCACAGTCACCCCACACAAACTCAGATATACATATATACATGTTAACAGATACATATGAAAACAGAGATTGGTATTTGTAGGAAAACCTAGAGAAACCTACTCGTGCTGTTGTGCAGTGCGCACACATCAGACCACATGCTCACATGCATAATGTATAGATGCATACAGACAAAGCGCCCTTGCCCACAAACACACCACATTTACAGTATGAACACTTAATGCAAGGTACATGTTTGATGTGATAATGATAGGAATAAATTTGTAAGCTTTAACGTGTGGGACACAATAATTTCCTAGAATGTAGGATCCTGTACAGGACTGATGGTACTACTAATTTAATGCTTTCAAGTGGCCATGCTTCTTGGTGGCCTATCAAGCACGAAGGGCATGCTTTCTTTGGATTACATAGATATATTTTGCAAAGTCATCATTTTGGTGAACAGAAGTTCTAAATATTCCATGAGAAAGTGAACACCAAAAGTGCATCCTTTTACGTGATTTTATGTTACTTTACTTTGATGCTTCAACCGTTTAGAGCATGCAATATTAATTTTAAACAGATATCAAAATTACAGTGCATGTACGATGCTGTAGAACCATGACTGCCTATGTTTATTCGAATCCTCATCTAGCCACAGAAACTTTTGAGGCATATTTGTGTGATAAATGTCCATAACTACCTATTATCAAAGAATATTTTGAAAAACTGTACTACTGATAGTTCTTTTTTCTTCCACACTTCATCAGGTTTAATATAGACCTTCGATACCCTGAGCAACCCTTATTTAAGGCGAAGCGGCTTTTCTGTGCACGTAACCTTTTATACAACCGTTTGTCTTCTAATACAGGTATTTCATCTGATTTTATCTCTTCAGCATTTATTTTGTGAAAGACAGAAAAAAAGAGTGTCTATTGGCAAACATTAAATTTCTAAAGCCACTTCGAGGATTTGTCTCGTGAGAGCTGGATTATTATTATTGTTTTCTCTGAGATTTTTTTGAAATATTAACAAAAATAAAACTATTTGCAGGAATATAAACACCATGAAAGTATTTGTCAAACTATAAACACCTCATCTAATAGTTGACACGTGACAGTGAGTTTTTTTTGTTGAAAAGTTTGAATTTGGTACGAAGTACCGACTTCAACCTTTTGTTATTTCATGTGTTTACTTTGGGATTCTCTTCATGAAAACTCTATTATCCTTTAGTACAACAAACATTTTTTCTTTTAATCAAAACCATACTAACATGATACTTAAACTAAAGACAAAAATAAAAGAAATTCAAATATCATATCAAAATATCAAAAACTTCATTTATAAAGTTAAGATTGCATTTAGTTATTTTTTAAATTATAAGACCTCTTAAAATAGATTTAAAAATTATCGTGTGGTTTAGTTTTTTTTTATAATTTCAATCATGTGTTAGCGGCTGGTTTCTGATACAATTTTTTCTTTTTCAAAAGTTAACGAGTTATTGGGAAAATTTTCGTTGTGTATTTGAATGTTACATTATTTTTTCTTCAAGGCTACTACAAGTGTATTGCTAATGATTCAGATTTTTTTTTTTTGGTCGAGAATATAATCGATTTTTTTGGGGTTGTTGAGAATATAATTCAAATATTAACTTAAATTTTACAGTAGCTATATAACTTATGAAAGAAAAAATCTAACTCCTTAGTAATTATTCTCTAAAAAATCACACACTAACACATAACTAAGGTTAAAAAAAACTAAAATACCACATCCTCGTGATATAACTTTTCAATCGTACTCCATGGGCTCATAGTTTTCATCTAATTCACAAATAACTAATGCAGATTTACTTTAGGAATCAACTTTCGATATTTTTTATATGATATTTGGATTTTCGTTTATTTTTGTCTTTAGTTTAAGTACCATGTTAGTATGGTTTTGATGAAGAAGAAAAATGTTTGTTGTATCAAAGGATAAAATAGTTCTCCATGAAGGGAATCCCTAAGTAAATCATGAACATGAAATAAATAATAAAACATTGAAGTCAGTACTTGAAATATGGAATTAATTAAAAAAATATATTTCCGCGTGTCAACTATTGGATGTGGTATTTTTAGTTTAGCAAGTACTTTCATGGTGTTTATATTCTTGCAAATAGTTTTTTTTAATATTTCAATAAAATCCTTCATTTGTTCCCATTTTTTTGGTTGAAAATTGTTAGAGAATAGTCACACATCGGTTAAAATGATGATTTTCTCTTAGTTTATAAGTTGTAGTAATCCTCCACTCATTACTAATTGATTTTGAACTGGATATCCATACTTCAATATGGTATCAGAGCCAGAGATGCCCAACGGCCAACTTGATACATCCACCTGTGTTGTTATCGATGCGTAGACACAGAGAAAAAATAAATCCCGGTCACGCATGCAGGAGAGTGTTAGAGAATAATCCTACATCAGTTAAAATGTTGACTTTTTCTTAGTTTATAAGTTGTTGGATCCCTCCACTCATTACTAGTTGTTGAGTTGGATATCCATACTTCAATAAAATCCTATATGGGACATGATGTTTTAGTAGCTCTGTACTGTTGATAGTTGATACAAACTTCTTTTTTTGCATTTGAGTTATAAATACATCAGGTGAATTTTTGTTCTGTTTTTTGCTTATCAAGAAGTACAATATTCATAAAACACTTCAACTCTTTGAAAATGTAATGTAAATACATAATGATTGGGTTTAAGAATTTGGGGCTTTTTTGAATAAGGTAACTGAAAATCCAAAATTATTTGGTGAATTATTGGATCTTGAAATTTCGGTATGTCAATTTTATTATTTTAAGTAGCATGGTGTAAGTGGGAATGTTGTTCACTGGTTTAATGTTATCATCTATTTATGTGGGGATAATGGTGATGAGCAAGTAAAATGGCCTCAATAGCTGCAGCAGGAGATATTCTGGGCGAAGCGTGCATCTGGACAAAAGCACATTTTTGTGTATGTCAACCTGCTCATGAGGCAGATCTGAAATTCATAGTAGTTGTCATGTGTTGGACTCTAAATTCATCTCATTTATTCCTATTGTTGTTTTTTGTTTGCTCATTATTGGTGTTCATGTCTTGGCTAGTGATGTGTACTGAGTGGGGGTACAAACGGATCGGATAAGAGTATTACCATATCTATATCCATATTTGATTTGTGGATACAGATACAGATTGCCTTGGATATGAAATTTTGTATCCGTATCCTTAAAAAATGGATACGGATAAGAAACCAATATTTTATAGACGGATACGGATACGGATAAAAACAGATAAATGTGGTGTACATATATAATATAAAATGAGTGTATGTCATTGTAATTCACATAATGTTTTACTAAAATTGGATAAAATATATCTTAACTATATTAGTTTAGAAATCTAACAAATTTTATGTGTAGTAGTAAAATTTTAAGTAAAAATTAATAGGTATTATGAAAAAATAAGTAATTTAAACATATATAGGGAAAAACATTATATTAATCCTGCAGATATTTGTATCCGTATCCGTCAAAATTTAAAATTTCATATCTGTATCTGTAAAAACTTTAATTTGATATCTATATCCGTATCCATCCGGATATAGAAAAATGATATTCATATTCTTAAAAAACAGATATAGATTATTTGCCGATAGTTTGTATCCGTTTGCACCCCTAGTACCAAGGTTTTCAGAACCGAACTGGACGTCGAACCGACAACGTCAAAGGTTTAGAGGTTCGAGCGGGGTCAGACCGAATCAAACCGGTTGAACCAGTGACGTCAGCATGACGTCATAAATATATATTGTAGATATAATAGTCATATATATTAAGCAAAACAATATTCAAAACATTTACAATATCAACATTTCTAGGGTTGGGAAATAGATTTGGGTTTGGTTTTTTTGGATATGTAGTAATCGAATAACTGAATACATAATCGGGTACCAATATAAAAAAAAACAAAAAAAAAGTTTCATTTTTCCTGAACCGGTGGAAGAACCGCCGGTTCAATCCGGTTCAGGGCAAAAACGGTTTTGGGGGGTGAACCGGACCGGACAGGCCTCCGGTTCACGGTTGAAACAGTCGGTCCGGTCTGATTTTCAGAACAGTGCCTAGTACTGTGCCCAGAAGTTCAGATAGTACATAAGGAAGAGGTTTTTGATTGCAGAATGTCACTACATAAATGGTTCTTTTATCTTGATTTATGATAAAATTGCATCACTTACAACACTAGTTGGTCATTACTCATTAAGCCTCTGAACTTTTTTTATGCGTAATTTATGTTAACAGTGGTCCAAAAAAAGGAAGAGCACTTCGTTGAATTACCACCAGAGCTCTGTTTGCTGAAGATAATTGGGTTCTCTAATGAAGTGGGAAGTTCTTTGTCTTTGTTACCATCTTTTATGTATCGGTTGGAGAAGCTTCTTGTGGCAATTGAACTTAAACATGTTTTGTCAGTATCCTTTTCTGAGGCTTTAGAGATTAGTGCTTCCCGTGTAAAGCTCCTTTCCCCAACTGCCATGTTATATCTGCATACAAATTAAACCAACTAGCCATTTTAACTATTTTGGTTCTGCTTTCAGATTCTAGAAGCACTCACTACAGAGAAATGCTTAGAACGTTTTTCCCTGGAGCGATTAGAAGTACTTGGTGATGCTTTCTTAAAATTTGTCGCTGCCAGGCACAGTTTTGTCTCATATCAATCACTAGATGAAGGGCAACTGACACAGAAACGCTCTAGGCTTGTAAGTAATTCAAACCTGCATGAGCTTGCAGTAGCGAAAGGTTTGCAGGTATGTTACACTCTTTTCTCATTTTAAAGTTTTACTCTTGGTACTGGAAGTATCATAAATAGGCTTCGTAATATTATACTTCTTCTGATGTACTTCAGTGCTATTGTGCTTTAGGATTGTACATTCATCTGCATGCCTTTGCTGCAAGATGTAGGATTGTAGGATTATATGCCTTTGCTGTAAGATGCATTCAAGATCTTTTCGTTTTCCATGGATATAGAATTATATTTGTCTTCTTTAGCAAAAATATTTTGATGCCTGTGATTTTGAAATAACAAAAAGGCCTCTCCAGAAATATAAAATAACACTATCACATGCTCGTTCGTTTTCTTATTCTTATTAAACGTTCACAATCTTGATTGCCTTCTGTCATTTCAAACAGACTCATACTGCTGCATTGTTTTATATGAACAAATTTAGCTCAGTTGGCAAAGTGAGATTAATTATTGCTACAAACTCATAATTCTGTGTAAGGAGCTCAAGTTTTCTAAATTTGGAATTTTCTGCAAGGAGGGGGAGAGGGGGGGGGGGGGGGGGGGGGGGGGGGCAGAACAGTTTTCATTTGGTAAATTGTTGTAATGTGTGTGGTAAACAAATAGTGATTTATTAGCAGTCTCCTAAGTGCTGCCTAAAATTTTAATTTATTCTTCCAGTCTTCAAAAGGTTGCACTTTATTAAGTTACATCAACATATCCTACACCATATTATTAATGCAAAGATGTAGACTTGAAGTTTTCCTTTGCTGTAGAACTAAAATGTCAGCTAATGTAATCTCTATTTTCCAACGTCAAGTGTACCTATTGCTTGTGGCTCTTGCAGTGTTCCAAATTTTTTATGATATAAAATGGAGCTTATCGTGTTTCAGGTGTATATCTATGATGGAGTGTTTGAACCAGAAAACTTTTTTGCACTAGGACGTCCTTGCATGATACCCTGTAATCATAGTGCAAAACCAGTTACCTCACATAACACTGAAAGTGGTGGTAAGATGTCTCGCGAAGCAGACAGTGGCACGACATGTAGTAAGTCGCATCGTTGGCTACAAATGAAGACCATTGCTGATGTAGTAGAAGCCCTTATTGGAGCATTTCTTGTTGACAGCGGGTTCAAAGGTGCAATTTCTTTTCTTAAATGGATTGGAATAGAAGTTGGTTACGAGGGCAGTAATATACAAAGGATATGCAATGAGAGCTGCAATAATCTTTCTGTTGCTTACAAGTTGGATATTTCTTATATCGAAAAGGTTTTAGGTTACAGTTTTCAGTACAAAGGCCTTCTGGTGCAGGCTTTTATACATCCTTCATATATCAAGCACTCTGGAGGATGCTATCAGGTAAACATGTCTAGGGTGATCTGTTATGTGGGTCGCTTTCAGTTGTTGATTGTTTATTTAATGATCTTAACGTTTTATCCATGACCAGCGGCTAGAATTTCTTGGTGATGCTGTACTGGAATACTTGGTCACATCTTACTTGTACTCAACTTATCCCATGTTAAAACCTGGACAGCTGACTGACTTGAAGTCACTTATTGTCAGTAATAATTCATTTGCAAGAATAACTGTGCAAAAAGGCTTACATAAATATATCATAGCAGATTGTCAAGCTACTATGGAGGCCATTAACATTTTTGGGAGATACATTATTCAAGAAGACAATCAGAGAGACCTCGTAGATGAACCTCATTGTCCTAAGGTAATCCTTGCAGTATTATCATCTTTAAATTTAGCAGGCTGTACAAGTATACAAGACAATCATCATTTGGAAGGTCATCTTCTTAAATTTGAAGTTTTTGAAGTTCAATTGATCCACATCTTTGTCAATAGTCTGCAGATTTGACATGCACCATGCCATGCTCTAACATTAGCTGTAGTTTGTATGTTTAGTACGGCCCGGCATCATATTTTTGCGTATTATCAAAAGATTTGTTTAGTTTTACAATTTCTTAGGACGTATTTTGACATTTATCGGAGCTTAAGAACTCATCTTACCTCATCAGACTGGGAAACGGTTTCCATCTCCACTAAATTTTCTCGGTAGCTGAGATGTTCCCATAGTTGATGTAGCCAACAAACCCCATCTTCTACACATGCATTTTCTTCAATCACATTGTTGGAGTTGGAAGATGATATAAATTCAATTTTGGTCCAGGTGCTTGGGGATGTTGTAGAATCCTGCATTGGGGCTATACTTCTCGATTCTGGCTTCGACATGAACTGCATTTGGGGTACAATGATGGTCTTCCTAGGGTCTGCATTAACATTTTCGAACTTTCATGTAAGCTGTGTTCGTGAACTTTTTGAACTCTGTCAGTTCTGTGGTTTCAAGCTCAGCTTTCCTGAAGTTACAGAGGAGAAAGGAGAATTCTTAGTGAATGTGGATGTGAATATGGAAGGTTGTATGCTACAAAGTAGTGCAAGCAATGTTAGCTCAAAAGCAGCTAGAAGATTGGCTTCGCAAGAAATGTTAACTAAATTGAAGGTAAGTTCATCACTGATTCCCTGCAATAAATATCGATGTCATTCACATTGGATAAACAATACCACCGAGAACCTGGTTAGTGTAGAGGACTATATAAATAATAAGGTTGCTTCTGCACTGCATTTTTGTTCACAGAAAATTTATCAACCTTATTTGGTCCTTTAATCTGTGTCCATTCCTAATGGGGTCAAAGATTAAGTTATTTGTTGGCTTTTGCGTTAGAATGGATTAAATCAACGTGGTTTATATAAGTTGTCTGTGATTGTAATTTATTGTTAATTAGCAGAATGTTGTCTAGGCCCCCCCCCCAATGCGATTGTGGGGCCTCTTTTGAGGTTCTTGGGGGTAATGTTTATGTTGAATGCGTAATAATATATTTGAAGAGAAACTTCTACTGGTGAATGGGTTTTTCGAATTTTAACCCGAGTTATTGATATTCCTATCTGTCTAGAAGAACTTAACTACACTAATACGTGAGCTATGAAATAAACCTTTTCTCTTCACCCTCTATTGGGTGGATTCCTAATTTCCTGTAAGAAAATGAAGTGTCTTATTAGCGTTTTAGTATTGAATAGTTGTGTTTTCAGACTGCAATTACTGCAGAAGCGTAGATTCATACTATCCATGTCTAAGCTCATGTAATGAAATGATTGTCCAGAATTTCATTAGTGGAAAATTTAGTCTTAGTGCATGATGCTTACATACATATTATAATATTTGTCTATTGTAGGATCTTGGTCACAAGCATAAACGCAAGTCGTTGGAGGAAGTCTTGCGAGATACCAGAAAGGAAGAGGGAAAACTAATAGGTTTTGATGAAAAACCTGTGTCACTTGTCAATGTCTCAAGCCGACTAGATGGATTGCAGCTGAATGATTTGGAGGAGGCCTCTTCGTCTGCCATTCCTGATAGGACCATGGCTCGGCGAAACCTTCCTCAAACCAATGGTTTTAGTCAAGGTAACTACAAACCAATCACAAAAGGTACAATAGTGACATGAAGTTTAAATTTATATTACCTGTTGGTTGTGCACTGAAAACTATACTGACGATGGAATCTATACTATATTGATAGTACACATGGTAAGTTATGCTTATTGGTAGTGTATACTAAGTTAAAAAGCGCTAAATTTCATGGTTGAATGCTTCAAGGGTGACTTCATTCGATTAGGGATAGCAAAGCAGCCTCCTTTTGCTAAAGCTACATCTTGAGAAGCAACTCACTTGAACTACATTTAAAGTTGTAGTATATCTAGTTATATGACCTTCACTTTACCTTATATTGGTAGGTACTGTAAAAAATATGCCTGCGAAGTCACGGCTCTTCGAGTTATGTGTTGTCAACGATTGGAACCGCCCTTTGTTTGAGTGCTGCAAGGAAGAAGGACATAGCCACCTAAAGATGTAAGATCACATATTCCTGTATCTACTCCTTGAAAAGAAACGTCACTTCGGAATACCTGCCAAATATTTTTTGATTTCTTATCATTCAAATTAGTATTGTTAGTCTTGATAATATCTTTATCTGAAATCGTAACTATATATTTTTCTTTTTTAATTTCTTCAATGTCATTTCTGGTTATAATTATCCTACCAATAACATTTTGGAAAGTTTACTTATTGTAAAGTCGTCATCGTGCTAGTCCATTTAAAAAATCTTCAAGTTTCCGAAATTTTAACTGATCTTCTTTATAGGTTCACATACAAGGTCACAATTGTTGTTCAAGGGATCCACAACACATTGTTGGAATGCTTTGGTGATCCCCATCGGAAGAAGAAAGCCGCCCAAGAACATGCAGCTGAAGGGGCTTTGTGGTATCTCAAGAACGTAGGATATGTGTGAAAACAAAAAACCACACACCCTTCGTGCTTCCTAAAGGGTTAACGGCTTCTAAGTTTGGGCTGATTTACTGATGGATATCGTCACTCTATTTGACTACCTTATTCAATATATGCATGTGTGGCAGTGGCGTATCTATAGCCATTCATGTTAGTCCAGGCTTCTACATTCATTACGATTCTACCATGAAGGCTATGATCTGTATTGGAGTTTCGGCAGTTGGTCCAATTTTTCATCTCAAGACCCAGGAAATGCCTAAGAAGGTGAAGTTTTACCGTGGGCTCAGAGATCCAGAGAATTTTGCTTTTACATGATATTAAGGATCCACTGCACCTGATCGGCTTTCACTTCTGATACATGACATGCTCATATGGTTTAATATGCTCAGTGTCTGCCCGCATAATGCAAAAGATGAAGAGTGCATACCTTGTTTGTAAATCTTATTTCCAAGTGATGCAAATCAAAAGAGAAAAATGTTGCGCAGGTTAGAGGTGTGATGAAACCTTGCGTAACTACAGCTTCAGACAATTATGATATCTGACTACTGAAATCAACTTCTTTTAGAAGGATGGTTGTGATTCAACACTCCTAAATTTTGTTTTGACTTCAAATAACTGTTAAATTTATTCTAGTTGGTTATTGTTGATGTTCCTACATTCGATGTATCCTGCTTACACTTCTATTTATCGAATACATTTTTAAGGGAAATGGGTTTAGTGTCGAGAACATTACTGTACTTTGCTCACCAAAATCCAAGTTGAGGGTTTAAACATTCATTTGAAGGCAATTGGTTTTATACATGCGTATAGTATTTTTTCCTAGTTATCTTAACCTGGGTTGCAAAATTTTACTCTTGATTTTAGATCCGGGTAGGTTGTATCGTGTCTGAAAATGGTATGTTCTGCTAATATATTAATAGCAATACACCTACAAAAATATTAATATTTTTGTAGGTGTATTGCTATTAATATATTAATTTTACCGGAGTTACGATTCCACGGTCCTTCGGAACCCAAAGTGGCAAAAAGATTAGATAAGTAGCCTAAAAAAGTTTATAAGATAATAAAGGAAAAATAATTATAGTCTAAAATTTGGGAGTTCCCATCTTTAAATTTCTCCACCAGTCTGCTCTCAACGCCAACTGTAGAAGTTACCTAGGGCATCCACTATCCCAACTCAAATTCAACCCAACTTAACATTTCTTTCTCTGTTACGTCTGCACAACTATTAATCCAACCATTTATCCAACCCAACACATAAACTTCCACTATCACAACCTAACATTTCAACGCTCTCTCTCATCCACGTCGTTTCTTTTTACATTCGTTTTTATTCTTTCACAACAATCCACAAACTACATAATAAATTATTTATGCAATTACTTAATCTAATTAAATAACAAGTATTTCGATTAAAACAACAATTTTTTTATAGATAAATAATAATTGACAACTACGTACAACAATAATTAAAATATGAAAATACATGCTACAAAGACATTGTTAATTTGCTTTGCCTCCATAGCATTGTCAAATCGGATTTCAAAGCCAAATGTTTATGTCTATCATGAACTCGACCTCTATTATCCAGATATTGGTTAAGATCCAAGATATGATCGGTGGAATATAAAAAATGTTTCTCGTTAGAACTTCTGGTGATGTTTGGAGACCGATCATGGATAAATTCATTTATATCAGCTAAATGATGGTAAGAGTTGTGTTCATCCTCCACGGTCATATTGTGCATGATGATGCATGCAATCATTATTTTATGGCCAATGCTAGGTGAGATTTTTTGTGGGCTCTTTTTCGGGCTCTTGGGCAAAACTCGAGATATATCTGGGGATATAATGATCTTTGACACTCCACGTCAACTCAGATATATCTGGTTACCCCCAGATATATTCAAATATATGATTTAATGCATATCTAGGATAACCGAATATATCTCGGGTAACCAGATATTATTAAACATGCCAGGATTCCATGGAAGAGGATTTTTTCATGATCACGAACCTAGCTTGAAGCACTCTGAAACGCGTGTTCGACATCTTTTCGCACTTTTCCTGAACTTGAGTGAATAATCTATCTTTCGGGGTTTTAGGAAGAATGATGGATTGGATATATGTAGTCCATTTCGGATAAATACCATCTATAAGATAGTAGCCCATATCATACCGAGAAGGCGAGAACCATTGACCATGTAAGTTACCGGTGGAAAACTCAGGGAGATGATTAGATTTCCGAATTATGTGCTAAAACCGAATACGATTCAAAAGTTAGAGAATAAGACATGAAGCTCGAGAAAGAGCGAGGAGAACATTCAGGTCGGAAGTTGAAATTGAAGCAAGAAAATCGTAAGTTGGATATGAGAAATATTTTGCTAAAGAATCCAAACTGAACAGAGTTGTAAGAAAAATGCTCGCGAATATGGTAGCTTGAGTGAAATCTAATGAGTTAATGTAACCAAGTTCATTTCATGGTGAAATAGGTGTTATATTCTATTCCGTTTAAAGTGTTATCGTTTATATTCCGTAGTTTATCGTATTTTGTCATATATTATCAGTGTCGTCGTATATCCCGTAGTTTATCAGTGTTGTTTAGTGTATTTGCTTATCAATGTTGTTTAATGACGTAGTTCATCAGTGTTGTTCAATGTATTTTCATTCCTTATCGTTTATTAGAGTATTTGTTGAAGGATTGTAATTTAATTAACCTAATTTTAATTAAATGAAGATTAACAAAAATTTAGATCAAGACAAAATAAGATTAATAATACCAAAAAACAGATTTTTTATAAAATATATTAAAAACCCGATTTGAAAAGGAAAAAAAATTCAATTTTTTTTTAAAATTTCCAGAATAAACTTGCTTTAGAAATAATTTCCGAAGTAGACTCGATGCTACCACGTTGTGACACGTGGTGGCCGCGGGTCTTGTTTTTATTGTATACAGAACTCGACGTAGAAAAAAATTATTTGGAGAACTCGGCGTTGATAACGTCGAGTTCTTCGTACCTAAACCTGATGTCGTATTACCAAGTTTAAACACTTAGTAAATTTTGGAGTGACAATTGGGTATATAGAAATCGGTGTTTAAAATACTGAGTTCAGTTTAAGAGAAGTTGGCGTTTAACATACCGAGTTTAGTTTAAGAGAACTCGGCGTTACGGATCCGAGTTCTTTAAATTGAACGCGATATTTTAAACGCCAATTTCTATTTTGATATAACCGCAACGTCGAACGTGGAGGTAGTTCCCAGTTTGGGGATTCAAGTTAAACTCGGTATCTTGGATCCCCCCCCCCCCCCCCCCCCCCCCCTCGTCATTTGCGCGATTTTCAGGTTACGTTCTTCACTCTTTTCGTTTTTCACCATGTTTTTTTGTATTTTATGTATTAAAATGATGTTCATTGTAGTTTTAGGTATGATTGTAGTTTTTTGTTGCTTTAGGAACTCGTTTGGGTGCAAAGCCATTTCCAATTTTGGGTTTTAGGCCAATTGTTTTTCTTGATTTATATTGGATAGTTGTGTTGGCTTTTTGGCATTAATCTATATTTTGATGATTTAACCAACATAATCTTAATCACAATAAAATATAGAATAACACACATTATGCATAGAAGATATATTGTATTGTGCTAACATCTACAAGTGATCAAGACTGAAGGAAGAATGGAATTGAAGTCAAGTAATGTAATCAAGCTTATTGAAGACATGTAATTTTGCCTTCATTTTGAGTCTTAGGATTTTATGTGAACTTCAACATACATGAGTTAAAATCCATTCACATAGACTCTAGAGAACCTATAGAAGTCGCATACAAATTTCCATATAATTCCGACTTGGATAGGCAACCCAATTCCATAAGATAACAAAACTATATAGATCTGTCTACACCCAGAAGGTTGACCAACAATTGTCCGGTCGATGGCGGTCCTGTGCATATTTAGCCTTGGTTAGGTTGACCATTTTTGACCTTCCGGTCGACCAATCACCCATATTTTTTGGACGACTGTGAACCTTGTCGTATTCTACAACGGTCGTATTTCTCATCTAACCCCCAAAATACATTTGGGCACCGGTCGACCGTGGACCTAGAAACGACTGAATACATATATTTTGAGACACCAAAAGTGTCTATTATTTTCGGTCTACCGGACCTTCCTTTTGTGGTCGACCGATATATCCTTAAACTTGGCCAAAAGTGTTATGTGGTTCGAACGTTTCCTTACTGTTAAGGAAACAGTCGACCGTTTACCCTGATTCGGTCGGCCGTTGAGGGACAAAATTGCAGAACTTCAATTTCTGTTTTGTGTATCTTTCACACAACTCACCCAATTTTCCCCCAACGACTATAACTCTCTAGGAACTTATATAGATGTCCATACACCTTATTTACACATATCTCACACTTCCAATTGCTCCACATACGAGAGAGACATCTCCCAATCCTCAAAACCCCAAATCCTACACTCAAGCTTAAACTTCCACCACTTTGATCAATTCCACATCTTACTCAAAGTGTGCTCAAGTTAGAGAATGTTGAATACTTAGTTCCTTTCATTGTCAATGGTTGTAAAGGTTTCGGTGAAAGCCCGAAACATCCCTCTCGGATTGTGAGAGGAGGATCCAAGCTTGGCGAGGGTGTTCGCAAGCTTGAAGTGTAAAAACGTTCTTTCTTGGCTCCGAACGGGGAGTGGATAGTGGAGTCGTGAGCGGAGCTCGTGGAATCGAGCGGAGCTTGCAAGAGAGGAAGTAGGTGGGAGGATGAACCTCTATAAAAATCCCCATGTCCATTGTGGTTTGCTTGTTCCTTCCCTACTTGTTTTTGTTTGTTTTGTTTCCGCTGCAACTATTGATTAATCAAGTAGAGAATTAAATAAGTTATTAGATTAATTAGGAGTCATCGATCCTAATAAGTTGAATTATGTTTTGTTGATTATAGGTTTAAATTCGTAATCGTAAAAATCATTCAATTTATGCTCGATAATTGTTACTGAAATCATATTTGTTTTTGTCAAAACCAAAATTTTGATTTTTGTTGTAAGACTTTTTTTTCATTTTCTTGTTGTTTTAGGAAACATATATTATTATTGAAATTCATCTTACAATCGATAATGTAATGCTATATTTTTTATTTTTACCAAAATTTTTAAGGTCTTTAGTGAAGAATGTATGTGGTTGTTAGTGGATAATTAAATGACTCGTTAGTTAAATATGTTGTGATTTGAATAAATGTTATTATTTAGATGTTTGGAAGTTCGAATGGTGTTTATATTATTATTAGTGTTTTTTGGAATGTAGGTTTTAATTTTTAAAATAAGAAAATATAGGGGAGGTTCTGTCAAAAAAATAAACAAAATGTTAGTTAGCCTTATTATTATGTTCTTATGTTGTTTTATCATCGTTGAATTGATGTTATTTATTGTTGTGTTGTAGTTGATTTTGTTGGAGTGGTTTTTCGACATTACAACCGCTCACTTCGACAACCGACCGAGGTAATTATAAAACATTTGAGTATTTTCAAATTTCAAATTAATGACAAATACAAGAACAACCATTTCTGTTGAAAAACTTTTTTAAATCTAATTTATATAGGTTAGGAATGGATAGGGATGACGATGGATCTTTGTTGGTCATATATGATAGGAAATTACAATGTAACGGAGGTGTGGCAGAATATTCAGGGTCCGAACGCAAATTAGTTGTAGTTCCGTTGAACATAAAATATGTTCATTTATTGGATGTCATAAGATCTGAATGTTGTTATCTAGAAAGTACGTTTGATGTCAAGTTGACGGCGAAATTGCCTTTAAACAACGATTGGACATACGTTCCATTAACCAATGATAAGTCGGTTTATGGAATGATGCGTCTGTTTAAACGGATGTCTGTTGTTGGAGTCTATGTAGAAGTTGAACCTAAAGTGTCTAACCCTACACTGACAACCAACACTTATCTTCCGGATTATGGTTCAGTTAGGTCGATCAGTTGGGATTGCGGAATAAATTTGAATATGATTCCTTCAACTAGTGCAAATCCTTATCTTGGTATGTCGCAAATTGAAACCATGCATTACAATCATGATGAGTTTGCTGGCAACACTGGACCGTCGACGTCATATCCCTCCCCTGGTCTTGGTTTGTCGCCAGTTGATCGATTCATTATGGTCTACCAGAAATTCGACACCTGGAAGAAGATTTGCATAGTGATGAAGAAGATGACACCAAGGAATTAGGAGATTACAGTACACCATTTGCTGTTGAAAATCGATGAACCCGGATGTGTTTCTGCTAATGAAGTAGTTACCGGGACGCAGGAGGTCATATATACAATGGTTCAATCCATAAACTGGGAAGAGGACGACATTGTTGATGGTGCAGTTGCTAACAACGACATGGTTCCAACTTTGAATGAACTTCCCGATATCTTCGACGATGACAATTGGATAAAGAACTCTGTCATTGAACACTCATTCTTTGATGCTGCGAATAATTTGTTACGAAGTGATTGACAGACGGAAGATGATCGTTCTTTCTGGGATAAACAAATTTTCCCGACCAAAGATGATTTTGTTCATGCTCTGTAGTCGTGACACATTAAAAAATATGTTCAGTATTCAATTGTGATTTCTTTAACGAAACACTACATTGTTTGTTGTCTTCGTTGTGATGAGGATAGCTACAAATGACGTCTATATGTGTCTGTCCCAAAAGGTTGCAGGTATTTTAGAGTTAAAACGTATGACACCGAGCACACTTCCTCTAATCGATTTTGCTGAATGACAATAAACAATGCAGTGCTAATTTTATTTGTGACTTAATAATGCTTTCTGTTAGAACCAAATTAACAATCAGTCCTGCTGAAATAATGGAAATGGTGAAAACCAAATACTCACTTGAAATCGGTTACGGTAAAGCATGACATGCCAGACAAAAAACGTTGAACCGAATTTATGATGTCAAAGAAGACAATTTTAAGGAACTGCGAAGGTTCCTCATCATTATTCTGTGTCAAAACAATCCACGATCACGAGGAGATGTTTCAAAGAGTGTTTTGGGCGTTCAGGCCTTCAATTAGTGGATTTGAATTTTGCAGACCCGATGTTAGTGTGGATGGAATGCACCTCTATAACAAATATAGAGGATTATTGTTGATTGTTGTGGCCACGGATGCAATCAACGTAATTTTTCCTTTAACATTTGCTGTTGTAGAGAGCAAGAAGACATAGTCATGGACGTGCTTTTCCTTTAGCATTACTAAACTACCCCTTACACTATATAAACCCCCAACCACTCTCATTTTATTCACACAAATCTCTCCAAATCTTCTCTAATTTTTCTTTAATTGCTCTAATTTTGGTGGAGACAGGTCGAATTTGAGCTAAAACGTGAAGCCTAAAACTACAAGCAGACCGCTGACCGCCGATTTCGCAACTCCTCCGCTCTTCATTTCCCAGACTTTTCTAATGTTTTTAGTGGTTAATTTTAGTAAATCAATCATTATCATGATTTTCTCATTTATGAAAAAAATCACCTTTTGTTTGCCTATTTAGTAATTTTCATGACTTTATCATTTGATTCTAAAGATAATGATAACTCACCACCTCCACCTAAACCTATGGGTAGAAGTACTAGAAAAAAAATCTCCAGTATGGAATGATTTGAGGAAGGACAAGATGAAGAGAGTAACCAAACCACTACTTGTAAACATTGTCGTCACGTATATTTGGGTAAGTCAAGTGGAGGAACCAATCATCTAGGTAGACATATACTTGTATGCAAAGTTAAGAATAATCCTGAATCGGTAGTGAGTTCACGTCAATCGGTTTTAGACACAGCTAGTGGAACTTTAAATTTCAGAAGATATTATCCAATTAATGGTAGAGAGATAATTTTGATTTTATAATTAGAGATAAACTATCATTTAGCACATGTGAATATAAAGGCATTAGGAAAGCAATTCTCTACCATAATCCATAATTTAAACCATTTTCTAGAAGAACACTTAGAAATATTGCATTTGATAAATTCGGTAAAGAAAAAGAAATCATTATTAGTTATTCTTCATCAATGAACAATAAGGTAACATTATTAGTGATGTTTGGATAATTCGAAATAATTATCCTTATCGTTGCTTAACTGCTCATTATTTAAATGATTGATGGTGTTTAAATAAAAATTATTTCTTTTTTACCTATTTTGCATCCACACACTACCAATGTTATATTTTATCACATTAAATGTGTCATCGTAGTTAATAATCTTGAAAATAAAGTTTGTGCAATTGCATTTGATAATGCTACTAATAATAGTTCATCAATACAAATGCTTATTAATTATTATCATCCACATGTAGATGATTTACTCTTTCATATTAGATGTGTTTGTCATACTTTGAACTTGGTAGTACAAGATGGACTTAACATAATTAAATCTTACTTTGAAAATGTTAGGAATGCAATTGCTTATGTCGGTTGTTGTAGTACATTTAGATATCAGGAATTCAGAGATTTTTTTTTGCATATAATGAAATTAACCTAAAAAATTTAAATTAGATGTCCACCGTAAATGGAATTCTACATATGAAATGTTAAAACGTTACTTCCTTATCATCTTGCAATTTCAACCTTTTATAATGAGAAACAAAAAGAGTCCGAGTTAACCGATTTAGATTGGAATAATTGTCAAATTATGCATGATTTTTTAAAACCTTTTTTACATTCACTTCTATATTAAGTTGACAATATTACCTCACCTCTAACATATTTATCTATGAATTACTTCCAATTACTAAGTGTTTTTGCTACTGTACACCTCCCAGATGATCTAATTGGCAATATACACCCGAGTTTTTGGTATTGTCGGATATACACATGTAAGTCGACAATATTTGCTCCTATGTACCTCTACCTTTAGTGGGTCCCACTCCGTCACCGTTTCCGTCCAGTGGTGTTAGACAATTTGCAAATTAAACATCATAAAATCCAATGTCCTTAATTGTAAAAATAAAAACATAAAAAATCAAATCTCTCTCTCCTCTCCTCCTCCCGACCAACCCACCCTAACCCAACCTCCTTCCTTCTCGAAGCATGAGCACCTTCCAGAAAACCTCCGAACCTTCTCCTTCCATCTCCTTCTCGAACCTCCCACCACCTTCCCTCCTCTCCTCTCCTTATAAATCCCCCAACTACCTCCATCCCAAACAAAACCAAAGCACTTATTTTCCAAAAAAAACAAAAAACAAAAATGTACGTGCGAATGTTCGGCCTCGATGCTCCCCTCCTCTCGTCCCTCCCTGACATCCCCTACGACGCCGAGAACGGCTTCAACGGCCCGATCCGAACCTTCGTCTGCAACGCGAAAGCCATGGCGTCCACGCCCGCCGACGTCCAGGACCGGCCGAACGCTTACGTGTTCATCATCAACATGACCGACCTGAAATTGGGGGGCATCAAGGTCCAGGTGGAGGACGAGAACGTGCTGGTGATAAGCGGGAGAGGAAGAGGGAGGACGATAAGGAGGGTTGGGAAGTTCATGTGCAAGTTTAGTTTGCCGAAGAATGCAGACACAGAGAAGGTGACAGTGGTACGTCCTGATGGTGTGTTGACGGTGACTGTTGGGAAGGTGTCGTCGGCGGAGCGGAAGAAGCCCAAGACTATTGAGGTTCAAGTTGCATGAGGGAGGGGTTTGTGGTTGGGGGATTCACTTGGGTGCACCTAGAAACGGGCATAATTGGCCCTATACACCCGCATTTCAGGTATTTTCTTGGGTACACCTTCATTTGCAGGTTATTTGCTTGGGTCCAACATTTGCTGCATGTCGTTACGAAATGGGACGATGACGTTAATAAGCGTTTGATTTGTGTTAATAACAAACACACTAACTAGCTAATGACTCCCGTGTTCCCTAATTCCCCCCTTTTTGGCCGAACCTATTAAATCCCTAGCTGATCATCCCCTTCGAAATTGATCGTCCCTTCCATTTTACCCTTCTAAGTTGATCGTCCCCTCCATTGTCCCCTTCGAAGTTGATCGTCCCTTCCATTTTTCCCTTCCAAGTTGATCGTCCCCTCCATCTTCCCCTTCCAAGCTGATCATCCCCCCCATCTTCAAGGTCCGACTCGTTTGGTTGGGGGTGGAGATCATGGTGTCTGGCATCGACGCCGACTTTTTGGACATGGTTTCAAACTCCAACACGAATAACACATACACCGCGTCCAACCCCTCCCAAACCCACACTGCCAACCGTTACCAACCGTCGAATAGCACGACTGACCGTTCGAGCACCCCCTATCTGTCTGAGACGCCCTCGGTGAGATCCATTCCACTTTGTGGATGTGGGTTACCATGCAAAGTCTACACTTCTAGGAGAGAGTGGTCATATGGTCGAAAGTTTTTCCAGATGCCCCAACTACTAGAATGTTCGCTTCCTTTGATTTGTTGTTAAACACTTGTTCGAGCACCTTACCCGGTCTATCGTCTCCTTAGAGTCAGTAAACACTTGATCGTCCTGGAATCGTTGTGTCGGTTTACCGACCTCTATCTGGTCAACCGTTTCCTTATCCCCAGTAGCTTCGAAATTTCTCTGGATATCTCTATTCGGTATACCGAGGGAGTATCGGTCATCCGAACATCACTTGTGTCTTTTGGCCTAAACGACTTCATTTTATTGGCCCACGTGGCACAAACTAACTCCAACAGACTTATCTTTTGTCGTTTAGCAACAATCTTGGAAACGTCTGTACCGGTCTACCGATCACCCTTCGGAATGCCAAAGTCTTGTTGTCAATCAAAACATAACGGCTATTTTTCCACGTAATATTTCGACCGTTATCGATTAACCAATTTCCCAGGCAATGTCAGCAGAAAACCCGCACATTTATCAATAAACCGACCTTGCCACGGTCTACCGAACATGATCACCAAGTCACACAAATTCTTTACTGTCTATCTGGAACGGTGCACCGAAGTGTTCTCGGTCAACCAAATTTAATTAGCCGATATTAGGAAAAAGTTACTGGAAGTTGGTGAACGGTTATCCGACCTATAGTCGGTCTACCGAGTTCTTCAATATGACCAATTAACCCACTTTTGTCGGACGACCGTTGGTGTCCCAGTCGACCGAATTCGTCCTGAATTTTGCCCGCTTAAGTCACATCTTGTTTCCTATTGGTCCAATTCTAACCAACTTACCATAGCGTCTCTATTTGTTTTGAAGGCTATAAGCTTCACTTAAGAGACACATTCACTACCTTACTTGCCAAAAATCAATCCTACTCTTGTGCTCTCAATCTTCAAGCCTTCAAAGCTCCACCAACTCTCATACTTCCATTAAATTCACTCCAAGCTTAATTCCAATCCTTGAGTGCATTCAAGTTAGAGTTCAACAACCACATTCAATTTCCATTGTATTGTAAAGCTTTGAGGAAGCACCCTCTCGGGTTGTGAGAGGAGATCCGAGCAAGGCGAGGGTGTTCGCAAGGCTCCGATTGTAAAAGAGTTTATCTTTGACCCGGAACGAAAATAATAGTGAATTCTCAAGTAGGGATCGGAGGATCGATCGAAACTTGAGGAGAGGACTAGATTACGGTGGTGTTATCGAACCTCTATAAATCTCCAGAGTCATCTTGTGGTTTGCATTCCTTCTCTTATTATTTTAATTGTGCAATTGTTTAAGAAAATTAGGAGATAATCTATTCACCCCTCTAGATTAGTGACCGATCAAGTTACAGTTTGTGTGTCAATTTTTGGGGGTGGTAGTTTAGTTTGAGGTGTAACCTTGTGGTTGTTGTTTGGTTGTGTTTAGTTGTGTTGTGTTTAGTGGTGTTAAGTTGTGTTGTCACTAGTGCAGAATAGTCTTTACTCGTCGCCCAATAGACGTCGGTTGTTATAACATCCGACGTCTAGTTGGGCGAAGATAGAATAGACGTCGGTCGTTACCAAGGCCGACGTCTATGGTGTACTATAGACGTCGGTTGTTTGAATACCCATTGTATCCGACATCTATACCCTATAGACGTCGGTTGTTGGAATACCCATTGCATCCGACGTCTATACCCGATGGACGTCGACCTATAGACGTTGGATGTTATGGACGGCCGACGTCTATACCCCCATGCATATGGATGGCCGACGTCTATAGGTCTTAAAGGAATCGAATAGTTGCGTTTTCTGTCATTCATTGCAGACAAAAACCCAACCAAACCCTAGTCGTTCCGCGACTGAACCCTCCTCCGTGACCAATCTCCGACCGATCTGCAACAATCTCCGGCACCGCAGCGACGTCCCAACCTCTCCTCCTATTCTCCGGCCCTCTCCTCCGTCTTCCTCCACATCCCTAACCACCGTAAGAGTTTTGTTTAGTTTTGGTTTCTTTAGCTTCGGATTTTGGGTGGAGTTATGTGTCTTGTATGTCTTGGTAAACTTTATTCTCTCGTTCGGATCCAACGCCAATCGACGGGTAGGCGCGGATGTTCGCTCATTTCGATGTTTCGTCTTTGGAATTTTCAGTCAAGTTGAAATATGGATAACGTGTTCTTCAGTTTTTTTATTATGTGTTTGGAATGAATTCGATTGGATTATGTAGGGTTTGTGTTGTTTGCATTGTTTATTTGTTGATAGTTGGTGGAGATTTGTGATGCATTTGTCTATTAATTGTGCAAAATTGATTTTTTTTGCATGTCGGATTTGGTGTTGGTTATTTATGATTTGTTTGTGGTCTTGTGTTGGTTGAAAATCATTTAGTTTGTGATTAAATGCATGGTTTGTTGTTGTATGTGGTTTATGTGTTGTTTGATTAATCAATTACCAGTCATGTGTGGTTTAGATCTATCTATATTTGGCAGATCGTTATTCACTTGTATAGTTGTAGTTTCAATATTTAGATATTAAGATTTTTACTTGTATTTTGATAGGTCTTCCCAAAAAATAGTAATCCCTTCTCACAACAGGAGCTCGATGAAACTCGCGACCGATGTGCTCTCTATTTTATCAGAAACATGTTGATAAACTGAGAGGTTCTCCTGTCACTAGTTTTTTGTAATTTAGTTAACAAGTTCACTTGTATTACAAATATACAATTTATGCCTTAATATAATCGCCTCACTTTTAGAATGAATGCCAATTGTTTATGTATGAATTAATTCCAAGTGTGTTGAATGATTTTGTATGCTTGTATGTTTGTGTTTAGGCATGTATGTTGTATGTTTGTGTTTGTGCATGTATGCGTGTATGTACATGTGGATGAAAGTGTGTATGTATTTGTGAACGAATTTGGTTCAGGTTGTATGTACATGAATTACAAATACGATGACTAAATACTAGTGTGCATGATGCTTTTTTTGTCCAGGTTTAAAAATAGACGTCAAATGTTTGTATTAGCCGACGTTTATTCCCTTGAAGAAAGGTATAGACGTCGGTTGTATGTATCAGACGACGTCCATTCCTAACGAATAGATGTCGTCTGTTGTTGCACCGACGTCTATACCTAAAGAATTGACGTCGGCCCTATATAAGGGCCGGCATCTATTCTTTACGTATAGACGTCGGCTAATACATACAACTGACGTCTATTCTTTAGGAATAGACATCGGATAAAGCACGTCTAACATCTATGTATAGACGATGTACACATAGATGTCAGATCTTGGAATGCTTATATCCGACGTATATACCCCCATACATCCGACGTATATTCCATTTTCTGCAGTAGTGTGTGTTAAGTTTTCATAAGAAACTCTGTAGTTGTTGTGTTTAAAATATATGAAGTTGCTATGTCAAGTTTGTTTGTGATGTTGTTTGTGATGTTTGTGAACATCAATGGACTAATCGAGTTCAAGAGGGATTCCGTTCTTCAATTGTTTGGTGTTATTTTATATCAGTTATTGCATTTTAGTTATTGAATTGTTTGTGATGTTTGTGAGTCTATTGATTAAGTATCTTCATAAATGTCTAGTGCCAAACTCATATTACAGGTGAAGAAGATATGCAATGTCTAGTGCAAATAAATGCAGCCGTTTACAAACACATGAATAAATGCAAATAAATGCAACCGTTTATTCACACATTCACACAAACACATGAAGCAACACTTGTGACATACTTACACATTTACAAACAGTTATTGCATTTCAGCATTCACAAATAAGATGTGTAACAAGTTCAACATTCACAAATAAGATGTGCAACCAGTTCAACATTCACAAACACAAATTGTATTACAAATTACTAATTAGAAATAAGGTCTTAAGTTAATTAGAAGTACAACATTTATTTAAGAAGAGTTAGGCCATTGCAGAGCTTCTAAGCTCAGTTGGCCAGAAGCAACCGACTCTAGAAGATTCATCATTGGACCAATCGGTTGGGAGTTGCTTTGAGTGGCCTCCGAGGTGCCATCTGTACTATCTTTGGAAGCACTTCTTTTCTTGCCTTTCTCCTTACTTTTTGTAGTCCTGCAAATTGATAAGCTCCAACATTCATAAACTATGAAGTATGAAAGGAAAATAAACTTAACAACTCATAATGCAAACCTAGAATCTCCCTCTTGCTAACTGCCAATTGGCTCCCTTCATCTCCTTGCTTGGTGGCCCAACATACCACACCTCTTACACTTCTTCCTCTCACTGCTTGTGTAGTCTATAGAGCCCTTGTACCTATTCACCTTTGGCCTACCAGCTTGCCTCTTCACTGTAGGAGTCCTTATTTGGAAGCCTTGAACAACCTGCCACTCTGACCTGTCCACCATTGGGTTAATGCCAATTTCATAAGCCATCATGTACACATGTTTTTTGAACCAATGACTGACATAGTCCTCCCACACAATCCCCTCTGATTGTGCCAATTAAAGCTGCAGCATGCTGGCATGACAACCCTGTAAGCTGCTATTGTCTACAACTGCAGGCCATCTCCCTCAAATCAACAATGCATCTTCTGGATTTGTTGCTGACTTCAGCCTTTAAGTCAGGGGATCTTACCACTGTGAAATCTCCTAGCTTTCTGGACAAGGTATTCAACCATATTCTGAGAAACAGTTGATGATTTCCATCTACTGAGGTTGCTGAGAGGAGAGTCCCTTTGTACTTCCCCTTCAAGTGACACCCATCTAGCCCAATCACTGGTCTGCAACCTCTCACAAATCCCTCCCTACATCTCCTTAGGTAGACAGACAACCATAAGAAGGTTCCATATTTAGGCTAGACCTCATAACTTATCACACTTCCTGGGTTTGTGGTTTCCATTTCCTTAAGCAATGGGGGTATCAGCTCATACTGATGTTCACGTCCACCAAAAAGCTTTTGCATTGCTATCTCCCTCCCCCTCCACACTCTGTGGTAGTGTAAGGTTAAGTGAAATCTCCTCTTCATCTAGTCACTTATATTTTTAACTGTCAACCTATCATCTAGACTAAGCCAGTCCATGCATTGGTATGCAATCCAATTCTTTGTGGCCATCTTAGAATCACAAGTGTTGACTAATGTACATGAATGTGGAAGTGTTAGAGTCTTGATTTGGATGACATCCCCATCATTCAACCTGGAAGCATGTATTCTCCACTTACATTGGGGGTCTCTACACCTGGTTGTCACTCTATCTGGCTGACTCTTGATGTATGTTATCTCACACTCACTTAAAATGCAGTGAGTTACTAAGGCCATTCTAAAAGACTTAATATTTGGAAACTTTATCTTAACAACAATCTCTGGATTGGACATATTAATCTCTGGTAGTTGAGGACCATCATGAAAGGAATGTGTTCTAAAAGTTTTACTTTTATATGTCAATTATTATGAATTGAATGTGCAAACATTTTGTTCCTTGATTATGGTATTCGTCTTTTGGAAGTGTTAAAGAAGAGGCGCTTGGTCCTTAACCGTAGAGCTCTAAAAGATAATAGTTTACATAAATCAAAAGTTATTCACAATCATGGTAATTAACATGGAACATTAATTACCGAGATAAGAATGTCGTGTTGGTCATCGATTGTTGTAGCTCTAAAAATAATTGACGACACGAGTATATAAAAGAGGAAAATATTACTTTTATATATTGAATAGACCTAACAAGTAAAACATTATGGAATTGTGTTTCGTGTCATTAATGTTTTTACTGTGTCTTGGATCCTAAGATATGAGACTTATATCTTTTCACTCAAGAAGTGCTTAATTTGATTATTGTCAAAAGCTATCAATGAGTATAGTGATAAAGGCAATAGTTGGTTGAACATGACTTGTGCTGGAAAAGATAACTAGTCAAACGATTATCATTGCTCCTCTTAATTGAGTGATGATATTAGTGGGCTCCTTGATAAAGCAAAATTATAATGTGCACAATATAACTTGACTTAAGTTACATAGTTATAATTAGCTTAGAGAGATCAAGAAATGAATATGATACAAAGATGACACATTTCTACTTTGTATATATTCTTAATATCATGAGGCAAGGGACGGACACAAGTGGTGCACTTACATCACTAAATGGATCGTGTTTTGGTTCGGGTGGAACAAAGACATCTATGCTAATTGGGTAACTATAATTGATTGACTGAGATTGTCTAGAGTGCCTGGACAATCGGGTTCGGTTAACCGATTGGAAACGGTCATCCGAGAATAGGTAATTTCGGTAGACCGAAAGTGACACGGTCATCCGATGACTATGTCCCAGGAGCGATTCTGGTGGGTCAATGGTAGACCGAGTAAAAGACGTGGTTCGTCCGAATTCTTCCAGGGAATTTTTCTCATACAGATTCAGTCGACCGTCTAGCTCACGATGCACCGAACACGTGTTATAAGCGAATGGTTTGGTTGACCGAATAATACTCGGTCTACCAAACAAGAACGATTCTGCCTGAATTATTAAGAGATTAATTAAATCATGGGTGGATTAATTCCAGATTTAATTAAAATGTTTTTTTGTGGGTGATTATGTGGAAATTAGAGATTAATTTTAGGAGAGAATAAGCAAGAGATCATGGCTAAATAAGAGCTCTTGGTAAGGATGTTTTGGGAGACTATAAAAGGACCCCTACTCCTACTTGTTTAAAAACTAATGCAAAAATCTTTCTCTCATTAATCTCTCCCTAATCACCACGAAAATCTCTTAGTAAATTTAGGTTTTAGAGATAAGAATCTCAGGAGCTTAAAGAGGGGTTATTAGCTAGATTCTAAACCTTGTTAGAGATTGATTGACTAGCTCCTTTCTCTCTAATCGTGTTTAGAGTTTGGTGAACACTCGGAGGCAAATCTGTGGACGATTCAACGGGCAACGCGACTCCGAATCTTCAAGAAGGTTTTAGAGAACCTTTAAGTATGATTATACCTTTGTGATTTATTTTAATATATGTAGGATTGCATGTTATTAGAATAATCACAAAACTATGTACATAAAATTGCTGAAAATATGAAAATCGATCTTGTATGTTGTATTAAAATTTTAAAATATATACATACATCGGGACACAAAATCCTACAGTGGTATCAGAGCTTTTAGTTCATATTTTCAATAATTAGAATATTTAATTAATTTTTGTTTACCATCTACAATCGAAACAATTCATGTTCTATGTCTTTTTCGAGTTTTTCGATAGTTTTGTTGATTTAATTCTAATTGATTCTTTTGATATTTTAAATGTTTTGAAACACATCATGTGAATGTTAGAATTAAAATTTAGACTTATGTCTAATTTATAGAATTTTCGTTTTTAATTAAATGATTATTTTATAAGGAATCGACAAAACGAAAAAGGCATATGTTTATCTTTCTTTAAATTTTTATTTTTGGAAATTGGATAAACAACGGTTCAAATATTTTATGTTTTGAAATATGGATGCATAAAATCATTTTTAATGGATTTCAAATGATTTTAGAATTGTTTGATTTAGAGATGCATGATAAACTAAATCGAGTAATATATATTATATGTACATGCGTTGCTCGAGTTCTCTAATACAGGGATATGTGAGTTTATATGTTCCGAAGAAGCCATGTGTGAATGAATGAATATGTATGTTATTATTATTCAATCAAAGGGTCTTATGTATATGTAAAAGCCAAATTTCTATTTTTATGTATATGCATGCATATGAGAGGATTTTTACATAGGACTTGCACTATACAATTTTCAAAATCGAGAGATGCATGTTTATATTTTTGCAATATCAACATCCATGGTGCAAGAGGAAGACGCTGAAGAAGCGCAATGATCGAGGATCAAGGATCAAGGACGCGGGAACATATAAACTCACACAATGTGTGTGTGAATGAATTTATTTATGTTTGTGTGCTTGATATATATGTGATTGCATGAATGAATGTTAGGATGTGTATAGATGATAAATATGCATGATCACCTAAATTCTAAAATCACATATTAATGTTTAGATTGTCCAACCAAAAATTAAGAGTATCTTTCTTTCTTATTTCATCCACTAGCAGCCATCGATCGAGGGATATTCTGCTCGCCCTTAGCGGGAGATAGCTTCCTCCATCTTTGGGAATAGTGGGAGATATAAGGTTGTCTATTGTTGTGCCACAAATAGATGTACGAGGTGCGATTCACCCTTAGTGGACACCGAGTATATTTGTTTGTGAATACAATGGATAAACGTATCTCGTATCAAATTAAATAAGTTTTCTTAACAAGACCTGGAGCCCAAGCTCGGTATTGAGAAAGAGAGTTTTTCTTACGAGGATCGGTCAAATTCTCTCTTAATTAAAACGACAAGAGTCATAAGAGTTTGAAAATGCAAATGTTGCGATATTTCAAAATGGTTATGATTAGAAAATGTTTTCTTACCTTGATTTTATAATATATTTGATAGCCCTTAGCTAGTTTATATTATAATTGATAGGATCTTGGATTGCTGTATTTATGGACAAATTTTTATTTGCGGTATTGATTTTTTAAAACATAAAATTGGCATTAAATCCCATATAATTTATTTTGTAGAAATGTCAAATATTCAACCTATTGTGCGATCTATGATTGAAAAACATCTTTTGGCAAATGATGACTCAAACTTCATAAGCTGGCAATTCAAGCTCAATATCGTGTTGAAGTTTGAGAAACTATCTCATATTTTGGATGGTGAAATCCCAAAATTAAATGAGAAGGCAACCGATAGCGAGAGAGAGGCAAAAGCCAAGTGGGAAGACCAAGAGAACCAAGTTCACGGTGTAATGTTGGCCTCCATGGGTGACTCGCTTCAAGCGAAATACTTTGATTCAAAACCCAAGAAGACCATGGAAGCTTTAACAAAGATGTTCATAGATAGTGCTAGAAAAGAGCGCTATAAGACCACCATCGCACTCACAAGGTGCCACATGGCGGAGGGAACATCGGTATCCATGCATTTTCTCACGATGCAAGGATACCTTGAGAAGTTGTCGAAGCTCTCTTCCCCGATGCCCGATGACATTGCGGAAGATTTGATTCTTGGCTCTCTAGCGCCGTCCTACAAGGACTTCATTATGCACTATCATGTGCGTGAGAAAGGGGTGAGTCTTGAGGAACTTCACAACGCTCTCAAAACGGCTGAAGTTGACATGGGCAAGGGTCGGGACAAGCACGTCCTAGCCGTCCATGGAGGGAGCAAGAAGATCACCAAAGGTAAAAACAAATTCACCAAGAATACGTCAATCAAGAGCAAGGGAGTAGGAGGTGCTCATGGGAGTGCCTCAAAGGGGAAATCTTTGAAATCTCCGACTCCCAACACGGAGTGCTTTCACTGCGGTGAAAAGGGACACATCCGGAAAAATTGCCCTAAGTACAAGGAAGACCTTGACAATGGAATGATTGAACGTAAGCGCCCCAAAAAGGCCAAAGGTATATTTGTTATTGAGATAAATTTAGCCACCTCTGTCCATGATTGGGTAATTGATACCGGATCTTGTGCTCACATAATTTCTAATGTACAACTACTAAAGGATAGGAAGGAACTCGTGAAAAACGAGATGATTTTGAAGGTCGGAAATGGTACAAGCGTTGCTGCGATTGCACAAGGTTCTGTGGAGCTTCAATTACCTAGTGGTTTAAATTTATGTTTAAAGAATGTTTATTATGTGCCTTCGATTAGCAACAACATTATTTCTGTATCATGTTTGGATATGGATAATTTTAATATAAATATTTTAAATTCTTGCTTGTATATATCGAAGAATGGTGTTTTCTATGCAGATGCATTCGTGAGGAATGGTCTCTATTTGCTTGAATTGAATAATAAACAAATCTTAAACATCAATAACAAAAGACTTAAAACTACTCACGTGAATGATACACTCTTGTGGCACTATCCTCTTGGTCACATAAATGAAAAACGCATCAGGAAATTGCAAGAAGCTAATCTTCTTGGTCAACTTGATTTTAAATCATTGGAGACGTGCGAACCTTGCCTAATGGGCAAAATGACTAAGAGGCCTTTCAAGAAGAAAGGACCGAGAGCGAATGACTTGTTGGATTTGATACATTCCGATGCACGTGGTCCAATGAGTACTAGTGCAAGAGACGGTTTTAGGTACTTCATTACGTTCACGGATGACTATAGTCGTTATGGCTATATTTATCTAATGAGAAACAAAAGTGAATCCTTTGACAAGTTCAAGGAATTCAAGAATGAAGTAGAGAACCAACTCAACAAGAAAATCAAGACTCTACGAACGGATCGTGGAGGTGAGTACTTAAGTATCGAATTTGACTCATTCCTAAAGGAGTGTGGTATTGTACCATAGCTGACCCCTCCTAGTACACCTCAGTTGAATGGGGTATCCGAAAGGAGGAATATGACATTACTCGACATGGTTCGATCAATGATGAGTCAAGCTGAATTGCCGCTTTACTTTTGGAGTTATGCACTAGAAGCTCCGGCTTACACACTAAATAATGTTCCATCCAAATCCGTAGAGAAAACACTTTATGAGCTATGGAGTGGTAAAACACCTAAGCTCAATTTTCTCAAGATTTGGGGTTGTGAGGCCTACGTCAAGAGATTGATGTCGACTAAACTTCAACCAAAAGCGGATAAGTGCTTCTTTATAGGTTATCCTCGTGAGACAAGAGGATACTACTTTTGGCATATAACCTTCAATCGAGTGATTGTAGAGAGGGATGCCGTATTTCTAGAAAAAGAATTTCTGGAAAGAATAAAAAGTAGTGGGAGTAGAGTTGTGCTTGAGGAGACTAATAATACTCTACAAGATCATGATATGAATGATGATATTCAAGATCATGAAGGCCCAACCGAGGTTCCTTTGGTTAGTGGGAGCGTGAGTGAGAGACCCTCGCAAGAAATTGTGAGAGAAACTCAATCTTCCCCACCTAGTGTACGTTCGAGAATCGAACACGAACCAATTCCACAAGAAATTGTGGAAGAAGTTGGAGAAGTACATGTAGAACCGAAAGAACTTAGAAGGTCAACGAGGGAAAGGAAGAAACCCGATATGTATTTGGGACTTCATGAGATCATGGTACTAGATACCGATGATCCCTCGACCTTTCAAGAAGCAATGGAAAGAAATGACTCTTAACTGTGGTTCAAGGCCATGGAATCCGAAATAGAATCCATGTATGATAATCAAGTGTGGAACTTGGTTGACCTTCCTCAAGGGAAAAAGGTCATTCAAAATAAATGGGTTTTCAAGAGGAAGATGGACATGGATGGGAACTTGATAACCTACAAAGCGAGGCTTGTAGCAAAATGTTTCACTCAAGTTCAAGGAATTGACTATGATGAAACTTTTTCACCAGTTGCCATGTTCAAGTCTATTCGGATTATGCTCGCTATTGCCGCATTTCATGATTATGAGATATGACAAATGGATGTCAAAACGGCGTTCCTTAATGGGAACTTGGAGGAGGATGTGTACATGGTACAACCTCAAGGTTTTGAAGATCCAAAGAATAGTGAGAAAGTATGCAAGCTTCAAAGATCCATTTATGGATTGAAGCAAGCATCAAGGAGTTGGAACAAACGCTTTGAAGAAGAAGTCAAAAAGATTTACTTCGTCCAAAGTAAGGAAGAACCTTGTATATACAAGAAGGTTAGTGGGAGCCACATAGTGTTCTTGATCTTAAATGTCGATGACATACTCCTCATGGGAAATCATATACCTTTGCTTGAGCAAACGAGAAGTTCATTGAAATCTGCATTTTCGATGAAAGATATGGGTGAGGCTCAATACATCTTGGGAATCAAGATATATAGAGATAGATCCCGTAGACTCATTGGCCTAAGTCAACGTACATACATTGACAAGGTCTTGGAAAGGTTCAGCATGAACAACTCCAAAAAGGGCAATGTGCGAATGAGTATGAGTGTGCAACTCAAGAAGTCTCAACGTGCTGAATCACGTAAAGACTTGGAGTACATGAAAGATATCCCTTATGCTTCGGCAATAGGATCAATCATGTACGCGATGACTTGCACAAGACCCGATGTCTTGTATGCTCTCAGCGTGACAAGTCATCACCAATCCAACGCAGGTCCTGAGCACTGGACTGCAGTCAAGAATATTCTGAGGTACCTTAACCGGACCAAAGATAAGTTTCTTGTTTATGGAGGACAAATGGAGTTAAAAGCCGAGGGCTATGTTGGCTTTTTGGCCTTAATCTATGTTTTGATGATTTAATTAACCTAATCTTAATTATAATCATGTAGAGTAGCACACATATTGCATTGCATATATATTGCCTTGTGCTAACCTCTACAGGTGATCAAGACTCAAGGAAGAAAGGAAAACAAGTCAAGACATGTAATCAAGCTCATTTGAAGACATGTATTTTGTATTTCTTTGAGTCTTTAGGAACTTGTGTATTTTGAGCATACTTGAGCTAAAATCAACTTAAACACACACTAGGTTCCTCATAGAAGTCACACACAAAATTTCACATTATTTGGACTTCAATAGATCACCCAAACTTAGATCGGAAAACACTAAACCTGAACCCTAACTGTCTGCCCACATTCGGTCGACCGCAACAGGTCGTTCGGTCGACCGGATGATCAAGTATTCTATTCTGTGTTTCCTTGTCTAGTTTCGGTCGACCGCACCTTCTCTTTCGGTCGACCGTTTGAACTTAATTTTTCGACCGTTATTCTTGTCGTATATACCCAACGGTCGTATTCGTATTAAACCAAAAATACCCCAAATACATTTCATGTATCGGTCGACCGAGGACCAAGATCGGTCAACCGTTTGTTCATCTCTTGACAAACCCAAATCTCCTGGACAAAATCGGTCGACCTCTAGACCTGTTTCGGTCAACCGAATATCTAATTGTTTGTCAACCCCAAAGTGCCTGGACGAAATCGGTCGACCGAACCCTTTTCTTGTGTTCGATCGATGACTTAAGTGTACCTAAATCGTAGCATTGGGCGGTCGACCGTTAAGCAACAGGTCGACCGAACTTAGTTTAAAACTGCCAAACGGTCGACCGTTAATCCTGATCCGGTCGACCGAATTCATCCAGAATTGGGTCCTGCAGGTTCTGTTTTGTGTAATCACACATCAACTCATACCCAATCAATCCCAACGGTTGTATTCTCTCTAATGCCTATATAAGGAGTTGTAAAACACATTTTAATACAACTCTCCCACTACAAACTTGTCCACAACATTATAGAGAATCCCAAACACTCAAAGCTTCAAACCTTCCACACTTTAGTCATAATTCCAATCCTACTCAAGTGTGCTCAAGAATTAGAGAGTGTTGCTCCACTCAATTGTTTGTCAAAGGAAGCAAGGACTTCGGTGAAAACCCGAAGTGTCCCTCTCGGATTGTGAGAGGAAGAATTCAAGCAAGCGAGGTTGTTCGCGGTGCTTGTGGTGTAAAGGTGTTCTCTCCCGGCCCGGAACGAGGAGTGGTTAGTAATGACGTAGGCGGAGCTCGCGGAGTTGAGCGGAGCTTACAAGAGAGGACTAGGACCCGGGTGGGGGTGCTGAACCTCTATAAAAACCGACACGTCTTTGTGGTTTGCATTTTCGCTTTCGTTACTTGCTTGTTTTGTTTAAAATTCCGCTGCGCATCTTGATTGCTTAAACAAGTAGGTGATTAGCATAAAAGTGATTAGTGGACCCATAACCCACACGATCCTATAGGCTATTCGGATGCGAGTTCCATGAGTGATCCCGACGATGGAAGGTCGCAATCAGGATACATCTACCTTCTAAATGGTGGAGTCGTGAGTTGGCGTAGTTGGAAGCAAAGCACTACGACCGACTCAACCACCGCTTCCGAAGTAATGGTTATCGCTGAAGTGAGCAAAGAAGGAGTGTGGATTAAGAAGTTCCTTGAAGAGCTTGGAGTAGTTCCCTCGACCGAGGGACCAGTAGAGCTATTTTGCGATAATAGTGCATCTACCTCGCAAATCAAGGATCCCAAATCACACCACAAAGTGAAGTACATGGATCATAAGTACTTTGTCACACGTGACTTCATCGACGAGGGCAAAATAAATTTGTTATGGGTGGACACAAACAACAACACAACTGATCCATTCACCAAACATTTATCCCAAGCCAAGGGCGAAATGCATTTCGAGTCCATGGGTCTGAGGAACCATGTGGATTGGCTTGATGAGTGATTAGAGAGGGTTACCCTAGTTATTATTGTTTTATACATTGAGAATGTATGTGAAAGAAAACTTTGATAACAAGTGGGTGATTGAAAGGAATGTGTTCTAAAAGTTTTACTTTTATATGTCAATTATTATGAATGGAATGTGCAAACATTTTGTTCCTTGATTATGATATTCGTATTTTGGAAGTGTTAAGGAAGAGACGCTTGGTCCTTAACCGTAGAGCTCTAAAAGATAATAGTTTACATAAATCAAAAGTTATTCACAATCATGGTAATTAACATGGAACATTAATTTAGGAGATAAGATTGTCGCGTTGGTTATCGATTGTTGTAGCTCTACAAATAATTGACGACATAAGTATATAAAAGAGGAAAATATTACTTTTATATATTGAATAGACCTAACAAGTAAAACATTATGGAATTGTGTTTCATGTCATTAATGTTTTTACTGTGTCTTGGATCCTAAGATATGAGACTTATATCTTTTCACTCAAGAAGTGCTTAATTTGATTATTGTCAAAAGCTATCAATGAGTATAGTGATAAAGGCAATAGTTGGTTGAACACGACTAGTGCTGGAAAAGATAACTAGTCAAACGATTATCATTGCCCCTCTTAATTGAGTGATGATATTAGTGGGCCCCTTGATAAAGCAAAATTATAATGTGCACAATGTAACTTGAGTTAAGTTACATAGTTATAATTAGCTTAGAGAGATCAAGAAATGAATATGATACAAAGATGACACATTTCTACTTTGTATATATTCTTAATATCATGAGGCAAGGGACGGACACAAGTGGTGCACTTACATCACTAAATGGATCGTGTTTTGGTTCGGGTGGAACAAAGACATCTATGCTAATTGGGTAACTATAATGTGTAGCTAGATATCGCTTATAGTTTGAGATATTAAGTGTTTAATATCGCTGCCAATTTGGCTTAGATCCTCCTATAGGTTACACCACAAAACTGGGAAACAAGAGGGTTGATTTTAAGTTCATATGATGTGTCAAGTTTCATATGAAAATGGGACACATGTGGTGAATTAATTAAAATCAATGTGTCATGAGAATTGACATAATTAGAATCATAATAAATTCATATGAAGTATATATTATGGGGTGTAATAATTTAATATTACATATGATAATATACAATAATTCTCAAGTGAGCCCAGGGTTTAATTTTTCTAAATTAAGCCCCCACAATATCCACCACTCATTTCAAAATGTAAGGTAGATTAAGAAAAAAATGGTTATGCTAATGAATGGTGAGATTAATTGTAAATAAGATTCAATGGTGAGATTGTAGTGAGCTTAAACTAAATTTGATGAGGCTTGGGCTCACTAGAGTTTGAATATAGGATGTGAATTGCTAAAAACCCCAAAAGATCAAATTTTGTTGAAAATAAATCCCAAATTTGACAAAGGCAAAATCGGGGTCAAACACGGTGAACCGTTCGGGGTTCGGTCGACCGAGGTATCTTCGGACCGGTTAACCGAATAGGGAACGGGTAAACATAATTGATTGACTGAGATTCTCTAGAGTGTCTGGACAATCGGGTTCGGTTAACCGATTGGAAACAATCATCCGAGAATAGGTAATTACGGTAGACCGAAGGTGACACGGTCATCCGATGACTATGTCCCAGGAGCGATTCTGGTGGGTCAACGGTAGACCGAGTAAAAGACGTGGTTCGTCCGAATTCTTCCAAGGAATTTTTCTCATACGGATTCGGTCGACCATCTAGCTCACGGTGCACCGAACACGTGTTATAACCGAATGGTTCGGTTGACCGAATAATACTCGGTCTACCAAAAAAGAACGATTCTGCCTGAATTATTAAGAGATTAATTAAATCATGGGTGGATTAATTCCAGATTTAATTAAAATGTTTTTTTGTGGGTGATTATGTGGAAATTAGAGATTAATTTTAGGAGAGAATAAGCAAGAGATCATGGTTAAATAATAGCTCTTGGTAATGATGTTTTGGGAGACTATAAAAGGACCCCTACTCCTACTTGTTTAAAAACTAATGCAAAAATCTTTCTCTCATTAATCTCTCCCTAATCAACACGAAAATATCTTAGTAAATTTAAGTTTTAGAGATAAGAATCTCAGGAGCTTAAAGAGGGGTTATTAGCTAGATTCTAAACCTTGTTAGAGATTGATTGGCTAGCTCCTTTCTCTCTAATCTTGTTTAGAGTTTGGTGAACACTCAGAGGCAAATTTGTGGACGATTCAACGGGCAACGCGACTCCGAATCTTCAAGAAGGTTTTAGAGAACCTTTAGGTATGATTCTACCTTTGTGATTTATTTTAATATATGTAGGATTGCATGTTATTAGAATAATCACAAAACTATGTACATAAAATTGCTGAAAATATGAAAATCGATCTTGTATGTTGTATTAAAATTTTAAAATATATACATACATAGGGACACGAAATCCTACACATTATCCACCACCTTAAACAAATCATCATTTCCTTTGTGCTCATCAAAATCTACCACATCAGCGTCATTGTCCTCACCAGCTTCAGATTCTTCATTTGGACACACAAAGTCTGGGTCAGTGTCCTTGTCCTCACTAGACACACCATCTTCCAACATCATTGGTGCAGGGTCCCTTTGCTTCAGCTTAGTTGCTTGCCTAGGTTGTGATTGGGATGGAAGTGTACCACTACCCTGTTGGTCAGACCCAGGGAGTTCAGATCCTTGCGGTGGATGTGGGGATCCTACACTTCCAACAACACTTGGGATTGGCCCACTATCATTTGCAAGAGAACTAGAACCTTGACCTTTTGGTTGTGTCTCAACAACATTCAATGCCTCAACCTGAACCCATTCTGCCTCACCTTCAACATCTGGGTCTGCCTCCACCTCAATATTTTCCCTATTAAGTCCTTCACATTGGTCATTCTTCAATTGAACTGCCATTTCTTCTGTCCCACTCTCCCTACTGCTCAGACAAACATACAAGTGTAGCTCATATTTTGGGTTGGGAAAACTAAGGCCTTATGTAAATCCTCATTAGTAACCAGAACTCTAAAATCTTTCCTAACATTACTAGGTATCATATAATGCATGACCACTGCCTCAGAATTGGTCCACTGCTTGACAGTGCAAACTTCTAAGGGGACTTCGAAGGGGACAATTAGCTAGGGATTTATAAGGTTCGGCCAAAAAAGGGGAAAATTAGGGAATACAGGAGTCATTAGCTAGTAAGTGTGTTTGTTATTAACACAAAGCAAACACTCCTTAACGTCGTCTTCCAATTTTGTAACAGCATCCAGCAAATGTGGGACCCACAGACAGACCAAGTGCACCCAAGCAAATAACCTGCAAATGAAGGTGCACCCAAGAAAATCCCCCTTTGTGGTTTTATATGTGTTTGAATAATAATTAATAATGTCGTGTTTGTGTTTGTTGTTTAATTAGTTAGTGTTGTTGTGGTGGGTGTGGGGATTGGTGGGGTTGGAGAGGTAGGTCTGGGATTGGTGGGGGGTGGGGGTGGGTTTGGCGGAGGAGGTGGAGGGAGAGGAAGGAGGGTGGAGGTTTGGACTGGTGCATGGAAGGCGGAGCCGTGGTAGTCGGATGTGTTGCTCCAGTGGTGATGTTGGAGAAATCGTTGATAGAGTTGATCACGTATTCGGACGTGGAGGCAGCGACGACCAGATTCAGGAAGGAGTCCCTGTTGGCGGAGGGGAAGGAGACCGTAGGTCGTCGGGAGGAGGAGAAAGAGAGGAGAGAGATATTTGATTTTTTATGTTTTTCATTTTTTATGTTTTTGTTTTTACAATTAAGGACATTTGGATTTTACGAGGTTTAATTTGCAAATTGTCTAACACCGTTGGACAGAAACGGTGACGGAGTAGGGACCCACTAATGGTAGAGATGCATATGAGCAAATATATTCGACTTACAAATGCATATCCGGCAATACCAAAACTCAGGTGTATATTGCCAATTAGGCCATCTGGGAGGTGTACAGTTGCAAAAAACTCAATCACTAAAGTATTTACGAAATATAGGGAAAATGTTGGTTTTATTGAAATTTTAACTGTAATGGAGGCTAAGTTTAATAAATATTGGAATCCTCATCCATTTAGTTTTTGTTTAGCTTTTATTATGGATCTTAAATTTAATATTACTACTTTACAAATTTTCTTGGAAATATTTTTTGAAAATATGAATTATGAAAATTTCCAAAATCATGTAGATAGGTGTAGGTCTTTGTTAATCAAATATTTTGAAGAATAAGTAATACTATATAATGTAAATCAAATGAGTTCAAATGTTGCTAGTTCATCATCACGACCACCTCCAACTTAAATGGATCCAGATGAGGACGACTCACAATAGGATTAGTTAAGTCAAAAAAGGCAAAAGTAGTACAAACTAACACCCAAAATGAATTAACTGGATATTTAAACACTGAACTTTACTTAAGTACGACCGAGTTAAAATCTTTTGATGTTTTAGGCTGGTGGAGAAAAAACTCAGGTAAGTTTCCACTAGTCTCCTAAGTGGCGCGAGACTTATTATGTCCTCCAGCGTCAACTGTGGTGTCGGACATTGTTTTTAGTGCCAGGTAAACGGATCTTGTCTGACAAAAGGAAAAGCTTGTCCGACAAGTCAATCGAGATGAGCGTATGCACGAAGGATTGTATTGACGCTGCGAACAGAATGCAAGACATGAATATTCACGACAACAACGACAATGAAAATTGAAGGCGATTTAGTCATTTAGCTAAACCATTCGGTTAAAGGAGTATTTTTTTTCTAATAGCCCATAAGGTTTTTTCATTACTCTTTAGGTTTAGCTAGCATTCAGGCTTTTTTTATATGTAACTAATATATTATTTCTCGAATTGAGTCAACAATTATAAATAAATAAATTGGTTGTTTTTGGGGAAAATAAATTGTGTTTGTGTTATTGTTAATTCAATAGTTTTGAGATCTCGAGTTACTGATTCAGATTTGTAATTGTATACTTCAAATTAAAAAAAAACAAGTGAAAAATCAAAGCCCGACCCAACCCAACGAAGGAAAACCCGACCCGAAACCCACGGATCCGGCATGGCGCGGCCTGGTACCCAGGTCTAGATACAAGTATAGATATTGAGAGCGATACATATTTAAAGGATATGTTATGTATGAAAATTTTCCTTTAGGAAAATTCTAACTGGGCTCTTTGTGCGGGCTCTTTTCGAGGCTCTCCTTCAAAATTTGAAGTCCACTTACTCTCTCTCCGACTCACAAAGTTTTAGTTTCTTATTTTATTATCTCACTGCAGAACAAATGATTGCTAAAGTGGAGCTTTGGGTTTCGTGAACCTGTGGAGCTTTGGATTTCTTCTCCTTCTTGTATTTCCTTACCCCACTTTGGTATGTGCGTGCAAATTTTTTCACCCGAGATTTTCGCTCCAAAACATCTTTCCGTCTTTAAGCATTTACCATCCAAAAAACAACTTTGTTCTTCACCCATCTACTCCTATTCCGTATTAATGGCTTCTGAATACAGTTTGGAAGTGCTATACCTATATAAATGTATAACTAAGGAACATGAACTAAGATTTTTTTTCAAAAATGTTAATTGTAGTTCATGCTTTGTGGTTTTGGCTTCTGAATACGTCATTCCCACTTTCTTTTCTCTCTTCTATATAACTGTATTTGTTTCTTCCTGTAATCTTTACACTTACGTTTTTTCACAATTCATCGTAGTCTATCATTCTCGGAGGACCGAGATACCAACTCTAATGACGATCAATCAGTCCATAGTCATGATGATATTGACCTAGATATATCACATAATTTTTATGTTCTTGAGTCAGTTGGTATGGTTGTATCTCAACCAGATATATCTGTTTCAGAAGTACCCTTTACCCCAGACATCTAATTTCCAATGAGTGGGATGTCATTCGCTGATATAGAGTCTGCGATGAAATTTTACGAGCATTATGCCACAACATTGGGGTTTGGAATCAAGAAATGAAATTGTGTGTGGCGTGAAGGTACTTTGATGAGAGGAAGTTTACCTGTCACAAATCCGGGAACCCACCATCAGTATGGAACATTTGCATATATCACATAATATACAGTTCCTTAGATATATCTGACTGATGGTATTAAGATCTTTACGTTATAGACATATCTGAACTTAACCCACTTGCTTGATGTGATGATTTTGATTTTATTAGTATTTTTTCCCTTTCTATACTAAACAACCGAAAAACAGAATGGGTGGGAGTAGAAGTTATACCTGTTTTCGCACTCAAATATATCTAATTTTGTTGTTAAATTGATCAAGTTGCATCAAATATATCTGATTCATCAACACAATGCAATAATATCTAACTTGTAGTGTAATCATTCACTGTGATATATTTGTGTTATAGTTTTGTTACTGAATTATGTCCTGGATATATCTTATTTATAGGTGGACATATCAGTTATATCACAGATATATGTGTAATAAAATGCTATCAATTAGTTTCCAAGAGGTATCACTAGATATATCTGTCATAAGAGTTATGAAATCATAGATATATCTTGTAGTTGAGAAACTGAACAAGTTACATCAAATATATATGTTTCATCAAAATAATTCAGCAATGTCCAGCTTCTTGTGAAATCAATTGCTTTCACATTTTGTGTTAAGGTGTGTTATTGAATCATTTCCTGTATATACCTTGTTTTAGGTGTACAAATAGGTTATATAGTTGTCATTGTACATGTATTATTAAATTACTTCTTAATGATGTAGTTGGACGTACGAGTGTGGATATATCTGGGTTTTAGATTGATTTTCTTTGTTTTACCTTGATATATCATATATGGGTCGTATTTGCAGAATCCAAAATGTCATCTTTATCATATGCGCCCCAGTCCGAAAACAAGATGTCTAGCTAGCATCAGATTTTCACATACATCCAATGGAGGCTATAAATATGGGAAGATCATACCCGACCATAATCATAACTTCCTTGCCCTTTCTGGGGTGCGATATCTGATTTCCAAAAGAAAGGTGTCTGACCAAATTCGTAAAAGAATTGAAGTTAATGATCGTGCGGATATACGATCAAGCAAAACAATGGTGTCCTTCGTTGTGGAAGTCGGGAGTTATGCTAATGTTCCTTTTATTGAGAAAGATGTTAGGTCAGTACTCAATTATATTATTAAGTCTAATGCTTGAACGGGTTAGGTAGTCGTCCTTCTGACTTTCAATTATTTGTCTTATGTTTAGGAATGAAGTACGTAAACAATGGAATTTACACCTTGGTGAGGGAGACGCCGAAGCCCTTCACGCTTACTTCAAGAAGCAACAAAAAATGAGTTCTAGCTTTTACTACGTAATGGATCTTGATGATAATGGTTGCTTAAGAAATATTTTTTGGGCGGATGGACAATCAACGTATTGTTTATAAGTATTTTGGTGATGTTGTGCTTTTGACACAATGTACCTAACCAATAAATTTGAAATGCCATTTGCACCCTTTGTGGGAATCAATCACCATGCTCAATCGATCTTGCTTGGATGTGGTTTACTATGTGAGGAGACTACCCAAAATTATGTTTGGCTTTTTTCAACTTGGCTTGATTGTATGCACGGTTAGTGATTGATCGTTTTATATTTAACCGCAAGTGCACGGCCGCGTTGAAGCGGTGGCAAATACGGGTCGTCCACTGGGAGGTGTGTCGACACTTGGTTTGTGCGAAGGCGAGAGGTAAAGAAAGGGAAGAGAGGTTGGTTACACTAAACTACACTACAATGCTAAACTAGAATGCAAAAGGAAATGAAGATAAGCAATAAAACTAAACCCCAAAGGGGGTAGAGAAATAATGTGAACATAAAGAAGTGTGTATGTGTTCATTAAGCTCCTCACAACATGTAGTGCATGAAATCATAAAAGTACATCCAACTTTGCCTCGACATGAATTAAGATAAGACTACATCATTAAAACATACAAGACAATAATTGGAATGAAGCTACATGAACTCAAGTATAAAGACTATACCCTACTATGCCTCTACATGAATTAAGATTTCACTACATCATTAAAACATACAAGACATTAGCTAAGGTAAAGGCAACAAGAGCACATACATTACAAATTGTGTTTCCAATATTAACTTCATCCATATCGTAGCCTTATCATTCCCCATAAAATAGGTCCACTAATCAAAGCATAAGCTAAGCTTCATTCAAGAGCATTAGCATATCAAAGATAAGAGTGGAGACCCATTAGATGGTTATGGAAATCATATAAAGCTCAATGGATAAAAATAACACACACTTAATACACTACATAATTATATCACATATTACTCCACCCCCCAAATGGGGATGGAATTACTCACTACTCATTACACTACTGATTAGACTAAGTAAAGAAAACATTTAACTAAGATACTAAAATTACTAAACAAGAAATTAAACAAAGTAAAACAACCCACACAAAACAAACAACATAACAAAACAAGATTAAAAGAAACAAATAAACTTTTATTAACAATGACTCACATTGAAGGTAGCATCCTTCTCCACCTTGAGTTATTGCTTCAAGGCTCACTCCTTAGTAGAGAGAATGCCACCAAACAATGGGTAATTACAATGGAAGGTGAAGAGTTCTATTTATAAGCATGGAAAAAGCTAATCGGGGACAATCCCCCGATGTGGAACTAAACCAATACCAAAAATAGCCTAAACGAACATTAATACAAGTCCAGGAGAAATTTCGACGGATCCTGAGCAATATGGACCGCCAATTAGCGGTCCAAGACCGCCAATTGGCGGTCCAAAATTGTCGGATCGTGTTGGAATTTGTTGTGGGCTTTGCTTTCTGGTATTGTTGGTCTTTGATGCGGTTACTCGACTTGTTGGAGCTTCGACCCGAATAGAATTGGTAAAATACTCCCCATGATGGTGTGGAGTATTCTGTTTTGCTCTTAGGTCCTTCTGTCTTACATTCAGGTCCTTCTCCCTTGCATCTTGGTCCCTAGATCTCACCATTCAGTCCTTTTTCCCAGAGTTTGGGTCCTTTCATGGCTCTTCTCTTCAAACCTCTTTATTCCTGAAAACTAAACATAAAACTCGTCACGTAGCATTGCTTAGGTGTAAGATAATGCATATAAGATACAAATATGAGCATGAAATGATGTCAATCAGTTAGTTCTACTTATCACATGATTTGGAAGAGATTACATTTCAAAAAATATAATATTTCAATATCATTGTTGATATATTATAAGTAAGATAACCTCTTTGTATGTAATCTTACACTTTTTAGGGCATCATCCAATGACGATCGTAATTGACCAGTCTCGTGCAATCATGAAGGCAGTGGCAATAGTATTTCCAACCACTACACATCGTCTATGCATTTTGCATATAATGAACAAGATCCCGGACAAGTCTAGAGTTGAAGATGATGATTATGTAAGACCGTCCTTTAAGTGTTTGGTTTACGAGTCCCATACGTCATCCCAATTTGAGCATGGACGGGGGAACTTTATATTCACACATCAATTGCAAGACAACTCGTGGTTGATTTCAATGTATGAGTTGAAGGAGAAGTGGGTACCATGTTATTTGAAAGATCAATTCTGGGTAGGTATACAAGTCTCTTTCTTACGAAAACATGATGTGTTTTTTGAATCGTAGCAGTCCTAAATCAATTCATATAGATTTGGATAGGAACATAAACCAAGTACAACCACCCACACATTAGATATATATGGATATTTCTTCTATATTTAGAGTAAGTAGGAATGTTTACAGATATATCTGTAGGAATGTACAACCAACCACACATTCGGTATATCTAGATATTTATTCTATGAAAGTAGAAATGTTTACATTTCTATATAAGGGAAAAGATGGGAGTTTGGTACTTTGGGGGGTTTCGAAATGTGGCAATGTAGTAGAGGCGGCATGATGGATGAAGAAGAAGTCCCGATGCTAGTGAGGATTTTTAGGAACAAGATTTTTAGGAAAAAGATGGGAGGCAGTTTACAAATACGTGCCATTGACCGGTTTTCATGAACAGTTCTCTTCGAATTGACATGTTCATTGGACTCCGTGCGATTTAGTGGGGAGGTGTGGGGAGCCCAGTCTGAGAGCCTAAAATAAGAGCACAGTGAGCACTACTCTTTCCTTTATCATACAGGGTTTTGGAGTAACATGAAAAAAAGAGAAATGTTATGTGGGCTCATTATTTAGGCTCTTTTTTGGGCTCCCTATTATAAATGTCTCCCACTCATTCTCTCTCTTCTCATAACTCTAGTCATTTTATTTTTTTATTCATTTCTCTCTCTCTTGACACTTCCCCTCAATTCAAATTTTTTTTATTTTGCATATGTGGCTACCCCAGATATATCTGGCTACCGACATCACTGTGGTTACTCTAGATAATCAGATATATCCGGAGTTTATGCATGTGGATTGAGTTTGCATGTGGTGAATGAGATAAATGAGTGAAGTTAATGAAGATTGTTGGAGTAGTTGAATATATATGTGTTCTACTTATGTGTTTGTCGAGTAGTTGGATATATCTGCATATCCACACATCCAAATATATATATGCACATCCACACATTCAGATGTAGATATATCTGCATATCCACACATCCACCCTAGACAATCTCCATTAACTTTACTCCATTCATTTTATCTCGTTCACTACATGCAAACTCAATCCATATTCATAAACTCTCGATATATCTAATTATCTAGTATAACCACAGTAATGTCGGTAGTCAGATATATCTGGGGTAATCACATGTGGATGTGCATATATATTTGGATGTGTGGATATGCAGATATATCTGGATGTCTGAATATCTAGATATATCTACAAATGAATGTGTGGATGTGCATATATATGTGGATGTGTGGATATCCAGATATATTCTTAAGTTCACATATATTCTTAAGACTAAAAATAAAGGCAAAAGTACATACCTTCAAATAGCTTGATTACATGTCTTGACTTCATTCCATTCTCCCTTGAGTCTTGATCACCTATAAATGTTATCACAATACAATATATATTCCATGTCTAATGTGTGCAATACTACATTTGATTGTAATTAAAATTAGGTTAGTTAAATCATCAAAACACGGATTAAGCCAAAAAGGCAGACAGTATGCTAATTGGGTTATAATATCCTTTGACTAAAATATCATTTGAAAGGAGAATAGATTTGGTGAAAATGTTGTGATTTTTCGTCTAGTCACTTTTGTTAATTGGGTTCTAAAATTATTTCACCACATCAGTACGAAGGTCAGTCGTTAAGGGATGATGATATGTTTATTGGACACCCGGGCTGTGTGGTTATTGGTCAATACCTTCTGGTTCGGTCTGAAATTCTTGTGCATGCCTTACATAGAAAAATGACCAAAATAAAATGTGATAAAAACATTTCGAAAGTAGTACCTAACTGGGCTCTTTCTGCAGGTTTTTTTCCAGGCTCTCCTTTAAAATGCATCGTCCACTTACTCTCTCCCACTCACAATTTTTTAGTTTCTTATTTTATTACCCCACTGCAGAACAAATGATTGTTAAAGTGGAACTTTGAATTTCGTGAACCCGTGGAGCTTTAAATTACTGCATTATTTTCAGACATATATGATGCTACTTGATGAATTTGAAGGTACATATGAGCTACTTAGGCAAATATATCTGGTTTCATTTATGACAAGATACACGTTGTCATCGTCGGATATATCTCATTGAGCATTCTCTGTGATATATCTGCGTTAGTTAAATTTTTCAAAAAAACAAAACAAGAAATATCTGGTTACTCTAGATGTATTCGGTTACCCTAGACAATCTTATTAGCAACACAAATATATCTTCTTACTAACATCTTTATGGTTACCCTAGAAATATCTATCTACCGACATCACTTTGATTGCCCTAGATAATCAGATATATCCGGGGTTTATGCATGTGGTGAATGAGATATATCTGCAGCTTATGCATAGATTATACTTATGTGCTTATGGAGTAGTCAGATATATCTGTAGCTCCACACATCGAAATATATATGCATATCCACACATCTAGATGCAGATATATCTGACCTAGATATATCTGGCCCATATATTACTTGTTTTCGCACTCAGATATCTATGATTTTGTTGTCAAATTATTCAAGTTGCATTAGATATATCTGATCCATCAACACAACACAGTAACATCCAACTTCTAGTGTAATCATTCACTGTGATATATAGGGGTGAGCAAAACCCGGTCCAGTCCGGTCGGTCCGGGTTCGGTCCATACCGGAACCAACCGGTCCGGACCGAAACAAAAAATTTGGATCCGGTCCGGTCCAATTTTTTTTTTTTAAATTAAGGTAAAAAAATCGGGTTTTTGGACCGGACCGAACCGGTCCGGTCCGGTCTCCGGTCTGACCTTTCAAATTTTTTCCGGTCCGGTCCGGTTTTCGGTCCGGACCTGAATTTTTTTCCGGTCCGGTCCGGACCGGACCGATGCTCAACCCTAGTGATATATATGTGTTGTAGTTGTGTTACTGAGCAATGTGATTGCTTTTAACTTTGGTGAATTGAGAGTAATTTTCTGCTTACCTCTTTCACTTGGTCGAGATATATCAGATAACAGACATGAGAAATTGAATGACCGGTGAGTGGAGTGTTAAAAGTTGAGAACAAGTAGTGTCAAACGTGAAAAGAAAATAAAGAAGTGAGTGAAGTGAAGAGTAATAATAATATGAAATGAGTTATATCAAAAGAGAAAGAGGAGTGGTGTCAGAAACAACCTAACGAAGAGCCCAAAATTAGAGCCCGTGCAACACTTAGCTCAAAAAAAAATCCACCGGCAAGACGTATCCCCGCAACGGGCCGCCTCTATCCAATGCCAACGACATCACTGAACTTCATCCACACTCATCTACTCCACTCCACAAACCCTAACGCAACCAACCACCACCAAACGAGGAAGCGCTTCTTCATTCCCCTCCGCGCACGCCTCTCCTCCTCCTCCTCCTCTACCCACCACCCCTCGAGGTTCCCCCTTTGCTTTCATCACTGCCACCCAACTAGGTTTACCAAAAAAATATATATTCAAATTTGTTGCTTTTGTAGGTATGCTGTCCTTGGAGCGGGATTCGCTGGACTGTCTGTTGCTTGGCATCTTCTTCAGGTTCGCTTCCGAATATTTGGTTTGTTGGGGTTCGACTTTTTTAGCTGTGCTTTCTAGTTGGTTAGGTTGGTTATTCTACGACAAAACATGTGAGTACGACATTAAAATTATGTCTAGCAAGAGATATGCATGTTACATTTCTGGTGTTTGCAACAAAGAAGTTTATACTCGATGTACTCATGAGGTCACACCACTTTGATTACAGCTCAGTTCAGGAGGCTCATCTGTGTCCATTGATTTAATTGATGAAGTTGGTATCGGTGGTGGTGCTTCGGGGGTGTCTGGTGGACTTATCCATCCTTACTCACCCAAAGGTTCTCACTACGTACGTACCTTCAATTTTTTTTTTTTTTTTTCTCATTCCCTCTACTTGGCTGACTCTACTTGAATTTACAGGTAGGGTTCTCTGGAAGGGAGCTGAGTGCTGGAGGGAGTGTGTAAAGCTTTTGGATGTTGCAGAAGGAGCTAAAAATGATCAGCCTAATGATATTGTTGGGCCAATTGTTTGGAAAAGGTTTACATCATTTCACTTTCAAAAGCAGTTTGTCAATTACCCGTTAATTATTATTATTATTATTTGCTCAACTTGTTCTGATTGCTGTTAGAGGAATCTTGAGGCCTGCGACGACCCTGAAGAATGCGGAGATTCTAAAGGAGGTAGGATAAAATCTTTATTGCATCCCGTTGTTGTGATGTTCTGCACATTGAGCTTGACAAACTTTGTTTAAACTCAGTAGAATGCCCAGAGTTACCTAGACAGCTGCAGGATTGATTACCTTGTAAAGGATTCTGCTGAAAATCTTGTACCTGGGCTCCAGATGCCATTTAACTCTGCCATTCATATGCCTTTGGCTGTGAACATTCATCCGAAACGGTATCTGCAGGTGGTAAACTGAGGCCATTTCGTACAAAACTTTTGTCGCTCACAGGCTCACTTAAGAACTGTCGAATCATGTCATGCCCTGTTCTCAATTCCTTAGGCACTGTTTTCAGCATGCAAAAACCTAGCAGCCGACTCAACTTGTGGAGAAAAACAGATCAACTTGTTGCAGAAATCTGTTGAGAATCTTCATGAATTGTCAGGTAACACAACTTTGTGCTTCCTTGCACTTTTTCATATCTTTTTTTCATCCTTCTGTTACCTGATATTATAAAGAATCTAGAAAAACTGTATTGCAAGTAATAAAGTACCTAAGAATGTATATTATCAACATGTAATTTTTGCAAAGCTGGTTTCCGTAACTAGGAAAAATGTTATGGTGTAATTTTCCTCGAAGTTAGTGACCAATCTTCACAAAAGAAGTCAAAGGAAATCGTTTGCACTTTTTTTGCGAAGAAAATTATCCACTCTGGAGGCAAATTTTACCTAATTGATCATCCCTGGATTTGATTAGGAATTTTATGGCTGATCTTATATTGGAGGATAGACGATACTGGTTGATGATTATAGCAAAAATTCATAATGTAAAACTTATCATCTGATCTTATCAATTGTTAGAACCTGTTTTTTATTGAATAAGTCATTTTTAGTAGAGTAGTCAGAGTTTCATCGAAAACTTACAGCAGCTTGCCAAACAAAGGCTAAGAGAAAAAAGAATAGAGGTATGACGGGCATAACATCTAAATACAAGAGAAATGCTCGTATAGGAATTTTATGCTTGATGCTTATGCCATGGTTTTAGATGTGAGTCATATGACTGGAATCCGAAGTGGACCATTCACCATTCCATTTCTGAAATATTACTATCCAACCAACAGCTTTGGTGGTGTAACTCCATAATTGATAATTATATAGACCTTGACACCTTGTAATGTTCATGTTTAAAATCAATTATATGGAGGACACAGGTGAATATAATGCCGTGATCATCTGCCTCGGTGCGAAGGTAAATATGCTTCCTGAGCTCTCAAGGAAGCTTCCCATTCGAACATGCAGGGGTGTTGTCACTCATCTGCAGCTCTCCAATAATATTAGGTAGGACAACTTCTATTGAAACGTAAAACGTAGCACTTAAATACCTAGCTCTTTTGTGTTATTATTTTTTCATTCAGTAACATAATGCATTTTTTAAGATAATGCGTTGATACACCCCCATCTCTTATTATTGCCTTTTTATCCTCAGCGAAGAATATGGCTCAGATAGCCCTTCAATCTTATCTGATGCCTGGATCGCAGCCCAAGGCCCTCGCAATGTAGTGGTTGGTTCGACGTGGGATTGGAATTCTAAGAATTACTCGCCAACCGTCTCTGAAGAGGAAACCACAGCTGCGCTTGATGAGCTTCTTACAAAAACGTCCACAGTTTATCCTTCCATAAAGAAATGGAATTTCGTCGGTGCAACTGCAGGGTTGAGAGCAATGCCACCTTTGACTCCAATAGGTTCGATTCCACTGATGGGTTGCGTCGACGGCATTGTCGGGGAGAAGACCAAATGCAAGTATTGGGTGATCGGGGGGCTTGGTTCAAGGGGGTTGCTTTACCATGGTTTTCTTGGGAAGCTGATGGCTGAGGCTGTTGCGACCTCCAGCGAAGATGTTTTGCCCACTGAATTGACTTCATGGAAGAGTAGTATTTCATTGAAAAGGACTCCTTAGATTTAAATATATGAATTTCTGTATAACTTACATAGGTACACTTTTTTTCCTCAGAAGTCTGAATATTTGGATGAATTTTCCATATAACTTACATGTAATATTTGGATGAATTTTCCATTTTTTCTTACCTTCCTAGAATTCGTTATAGAAAATGGGTTTTGAAATTTCCGTCGAGAACAAAATTATATTTTATAACTCAAGCATGTACATCTGTAAAATATAAATTTTATTTCACGTGGAATCACTTAAGACTATTGATGGGCTGCTTCCACTTTCATCATAACCAAACCACACACTGATCTTTAATTTCATATTGCATTTCTAAAATCTCTGGGCCACACTTGACAGTTGAGTCATCTTTGCACTTTTTTATTATTTGAGTATCTGATTCGGCACAAAGACCGTCGTTAGTGTGAAGTATCAAATTACAACTCATCATTTGATAATGTGCCAACAAACCACTTCGATGAAAATAAGTTTCTATAGAGAACAAAATCTCAAGTTGAAAGTTATAATCTGAAGCTGCTATTCACAAGAACAAAAATCAACCCCATTTTTAGAAAGAACTTTGTTATCTCTTGGGAGTGGTGAACAGATTGACTTTATTTGGATGGGAATATAAGTGATCACCAGGGAGGGAATGATCTGCCAATAAAGTGTCAAAAGATAGAAAGATTTGGTACGTACCTACGTAGAATAAGATGAGGTCAACTCTTAAGGAAATCCACACGAGAATTCGATCCAATCTTGTGGTTTAAGTATCAAAAAATAAATCCCAACTTCAATATCTCTTCATGCTACAAGTAAAAAAATATAAAAATTCAACCTGCATCACTCTAATATTTGAATATTCAACATATAAGTGTAGCAGTTGGAAAAAATATATTCACCTGTGCGTACAAATGCACACGTAGATAACATACATACACATTTTGATGTGCGGGATTTTATTATTATTGTAGAATCACGTGGAAGGGTAACATAATGGCCCCAAGCGAAGATTTCAAGAATATAATCTTCATTAAAGGAACGAGAGGTTCAAAAGCAGCGATTTAAATGACGATCCGATCCCGACAACTTTTGAATGCCTAGTTGATAATCAATATAAATAAGGGTCCTCGGCTTAGCAAGGATCACCACCCCAAAACTAAGAAGTGAGGTCTTGCATGGGAAAATGGTTTGTTCTTTGGTAGCCAAGGATGACTTGCCTATGTATCTTTTAAGTGTTTCTAATAGGAGGCTTGGGTGGTTCATAGGCAGTCTCCTTGGCTAGTCTGAGAGACCATTTTCTTCCATGATAGACCTGCATTTCTCCATTTGGATAACATGGTTTTCAGAGACAAATACTGCTTTTGTTTTTGTACCTTCTTTTGGCTATTTCTTGACATGCATGAGAACGTAGATATGCCATTTTTATGTGATCTGCATTTTTTTTCCTTCATAATTTCATAGTTTACTGATTATAATAGTTGATAAACTGACTGAGAAAGTGAACAACGATGGGCATCATTTTTGTAAATGCACTCACAATGTTCTTGTTTTTTGCTTGTAGATTTTATGATGTTGATTCTTTTAGACAGTGGCGGTGCCACACTGGGGGAGCTGGATTTTGGGTTTCGCCTAGTAAAATGTATACTAATTCAGATTTTGCCCCCCTTAGAATTTCAATTTCAGGTTCTTAAGCATACACCGACTGGATTATATCCCCTGGAGTTCGGATTTAATCTAATTAAGTATACTCATATTGGACTTTCGAACCTTTTAGTATTTTTCTAAGATGTCATACGAAATTCAGGCACCACTCTGCTTCTAGACTACATAACTAACACAAGCATGCATGTATTCCGTCTTTTTGAATCTTAAACTTATTATTGAAATAAATATTGTTTACTGCCAATAAGCTATTTTGGCTTTTAAGTCAATTGCACAAGATATTTTCTTTTGCTCAACCAATTGAAGATATCAATTGTGAGGTTTATGCATTTGCCAGAATATTTGTTAAAATTAATGCAGTACCTATATATTTTGTGGTTAGTACATTCATGGATAGCTTTAGGAAATATGGTTTAGAGGTCTAAATACAACGGGTCAAAAATCTATGTGGCCAAAATACGAGACATCAAAAATCTAGGGGATTTTGATACATGGAATCAAAAAGCCTACGAGAGGTCAAAATATAAGGGAATAGAAAATATGAAAGGGTCAAATTTAAGGAGAGCCCTTGAGAAGGATGAGGTGAATTCCTGAAAGGAGTCCATTAGAACGAGCTGAATTCCCAAAATTCGTGAACTCAAAAACCAATAAGAAATTTAAATAAGAAATGTAAATAAAAGGCTAATATGATAATATCAAAAAATAAATATGTCAGATAACAAATCTAACATAGAAACTATCCGCATACAAAAAGTATGGACAAAAACAAATTATGGTATTTTTGCATGCATGCCAAAGAACATTTGTTTTATCTTTATGCCATCATTTTTAATCGAATAATTCCTAAGCCATTACAAACACTATAGTTACTCACATGACACTACAAGTTTATGGTCTTAATTAATGTTGGTGACGAAATTACATTATGATGCCCCCATCGGCGGCTCAGCTGGTTAAGTATCTAGTAAAGTGAGGTCGCCGGTTCGAATCTCATTGGTGTCTCAGTTCCTATTAACATGGTGAATGAGTCCCAGAATTAGGTCGAGGGTAACAAAGATGGAGGGGGCCAGAAGTTCTGGGGTTTGTAGTCTGGTCGGCGTCCAAATGACGGTAGGTGGTCCGGTAACTTCCTCCTGTCATCAAAAAAATAAAAATATATGGTGATAAAATGTGAGCTGCAACAGCGCTGCTCAGAGCTCGAGGAGGAACATCCTGCGAAAACGAAAAGAACGATGAAGAATTTCCGGCAAGACTCCCTCAGTCAAAATCCCCTAATGATGAGTCTTTTCTGTCTAATTATCTTGCTTTCTACATGGTATGAATTGTACTAATGCGGGAGTACTTCGGGCTGCAAGCCAAAAAACTGTGTGATGTAATTTTGGATCGAGGAGGCAGTGGGTTGTCATAGCCTCAAATGGTTAATTAATATATATCTACCTATTTTCAGAAAAAATGGATATGCGGATACAAATATAAATATCAGGGTTTTGTAGTGGTATGAAAGAAAATAAGTGACATGAGAATGAAACAACTACTTTCAGTGGCACCAATGACGACAGATTCTTAATCAAGCCGCAAGGAAACCCCGGAGAATATAGATTAAGGCGGGATGGTGTTGAAACACAAAAAAATAAAAATAAAAGAGAAGGTACTCGCTACTCATATAATAAGTTGACGTAAATTTATTATTGTTAATAACTAGAATTTGAAACAAACCAATACGTAGATTTTTCTCTAATATTATATATGATTTTTTTTGAAATAATCACAAAAAATAGAAAAATACGGACATGAAAAACTTAGTTAACAAACTATACATCTTAAAAACTACACATGTGATGTCGTTTTCATTAACTAAATAACACTGCAAATGTCGTTTTTACTCTCATAATGAAAACGTCATCATTAATGCCATTTTCAAGAGAGGCAACAACGACATCACCAGTGCCCTTTTTATTCAGCTAAAAATGACACTGCTGGTGCCATTTTAGCAAATGACAGACTTCCATGGGTTCTGTTTTTGCATACATTCTCTTGTACACGTGTGGGGGAAAATGATTCCAATCTCATACAACAAGCATACAATCAAACCATGTTTCCAATCTCATACAAGAAGCATACAATCGTAACACACAATGAAACATTAAATCAGTCCACGTTTTAACACGAAATTGTTCTTAACACACAATCAAACCATAGTCGGAATGCATTAAACCACAATTTAATTACAACTAAGGTGGAGAAAATACTTTAGTGAGAATTTTGGTCCGCTCACCTCGTCGCGGGACCTTCGAAGGCCGACGACAGTAAACCTGAGTTATCCCACCGGCATCATGTTCAACAACCCCACTGTCATCACCTCTTTCGACTTTAGGAGCTTGAAGTGATGAACCTTCACCAACGTGAAATGATGAACCTTCACCTTAAAAGAACTTGGTACCGTGCAATTCTTGAGTCAGAATTCTTCTATCAGAAGCAAACACCCCCGTGAAAATGAAATTATCGTCTTCATCAAGTGACACTCCTATTTCTCGGAGATTTTCCTCAAAATTTTGACGATCTAGTTCAGAGCTTACACCTTCTGACAACTTCAACAACGGATCTACACTCTTGAAGCACGTCATCATTTCCTTCATCTTTTTCTTCAATTTTGACATTATTGACCGTGTGGGGTTGTGTGCAGAATGCATCCCTTCAAGGTGGTTAATATCTTCATGTAACCAGTGTAAGCCATGAAGTTGCAAAAAAATACGACAATTACGAGCAGGATATACAAATGAAAACCTTAAGTAAAAGCATAAAAACTAAATTTCTTACCAAAATGATCCCTAGCAGCTGCAGACCTATAATTTGGTAGTTCTGCATCTTCAACTCTTCTTGTCAGTCATCACACAGTAATCTGTCAGTACCACTCCATATAAATACGTCTACAACTAGTTGCATCTTCTAGTAGTGAAAATGCCTCCATCTGCACAAACACTCGCCGATGTGACCATGCTTGAATGTATAACTGCTGGTCTTGCAACCAGTTTAATCTAGGCTTCCCCTGAGCCTTCTTCATCTTGCAGATCTCCATTAATTCTGGAATATATTGTCACATTCCAAACTGACGACGCATCACCCTGTCCGACACGTGCATAGCGGCAACTGTGAAACAAACTATCCATGTTCTACTCATCCAGACTTCATGTCCTTGCCTACAATCAGTAGGTAACACCATCATATCTACTTCTTTGCAAGGAGTCTAATGAACTTGATTTTCTTCTTAAACGTCCAACTCATTTTTGTAAAATTCAATCTGAGTCATTTTCACATTATTGACCCACGACCTAGGAGTCCGCCTTCGTGAACCTAAAGGACACAATGAAAGTTGCACACCGAGACTTCTAGATGATCGTCCGACATGAAGATGTTCTCAACACCAAATCTGTAACAATGTAAGGAAACCAACTACTTGTTTCCTATTTTCAGATAGACCTAATCCAAATAGTTGTAAAGAACAACTAATGATGCAGCTCCCCAATCTCTAAAAAATCTCACACACTACCATCTTCTACATTCCACGTGTGAACTGAATGACGTGCTCGATACACTTAATATCCGTCAATTGCTCCTGAAAAAGATAATTAATCACTTAAGGTCTAATATAAACTAATACACATTTTTTTTAATTTGATAATCAAAACACTTACATTTTCGAGAATCGAAGATGATCTATGATATTTCTGTAGTACTAGGACTGAAGGGTCTACACGATCGTGAGAATCGTGTGAAGTAGACATTTTTGCAACTGTTGAAAGAGAATTAACCAAAAACATGTGTTAGTCTTGGGATTAAATAAAGCAATCCAAACCAATTTCATACCAAAAAAATTCTATATTTCTTACTTATATATTTTGTATAATAAATCTCAAACTACATTAAATACATTATTCACAATTAACCAAATTTCAAACCAAAACAATCTAAAGCAATCAACCAAACACCAATCAATCCACACAAATCCAAACCAATCCAATCCACACAAATACAAACTAATCAAGCAAAACCTTAACAAAAAAATAAGAACGAATGAAACACGTGGAACTAGCACCGGGAGCTCGAAAATCGTCGGAGAGACGGGAGGGGGAACGGTTTTTGGAAGAAGTTGAGAAAAAAATGTGGTCAGAGTGCCATTTTTTGACTTTATTGAAAACGACATCATTGTGGCATCGATGATGTTGTTTTCATTATGGAGTAAAAACGACATCTGAAGTGTCATTTGTAGTTAATGATAACGGCATTAGATATGTCGTTTTTAAGATGTATAACTTGCCAATTATGTTTTGTTGGTGTATATTCTTCCAATTTTGTTTTATTCAGCGATTATTTCAAAAAAATACATACATACATATATATACAAGCAGGCAACCATTTGGTTGCTTCTATACCTCAACCATTTTAAGGATGTGGAGAGATTTCATATAAAGGCAGGCAACAAACCACTAAAGTTGTTGTTGGATAAGTAAAGCTCTTCCAAGTAGATGCAATTGGTCAAGGAAGTCATGAAATCCCAATCGACATCTCTTGCTACAAATTTATTGCCCCCAAGTATACTTTGTTAGGTAGGGTAATTGACCAAAGTTTGGAGGAAATAAATAAAGGGAATGTATTCTAAAAGTTTTACTTTTAAATGTCAATTATTATGAATTGAATGAGAAATCATTTTGTTCCTTGTTTATGTTATTCGTCTTTTAGAAGTGTTAAGGAAGAGACTCTTGGTCATTAACCGTAGAGCTCTAAAAGATATTGGTTTACATAAAACAAAAGATATTCGCAATAATGGTAATTAACATGAGATATTAATTACCGAGTTAAGATTGTCGTGTTGGTCATAGATCATTGTAGCTCTACAAAAGAGAGACAACACGGGTACGCAAAAGAGGAAAATATTACTTTTGTATACCGAACGGACCTAATAAGTGAAATATTATAGAAATGTGTTTTCTGTGTCATTAATATTTTACTGTGTCCTTGGTCCTTTAATATGAGACTTATATCCGATCACTTAAGAAATGCTTGATTAGACTAGTGTCTTGAGCTATCGATAAGTGTAGTGTAAAGGAATTGGTTGGTTAAGTATGACTTTTGTTGGAGAAGATAGTTAGTCAAAAGATTATCATTGCCCCTCTTAATTGAGTAATGATATTAGTGGGTCCCTTGATAAAGCAAAGTTATAATGTGCACAATGTGATTTGAGTTAAGTCACATATTTATAACTAGATTAAATAGATCAAGAAATGAATAATAATACAAAGATTACACAATACTACTCTGTGTGTATTCTTAATATCATGAGGCAAGGGACGGACACAAGTGGTGCACTCCATCACTAAATGGATCGGGTTTTGGTTCGAGTGGAATTAAGACATCTAACTAATTGGGAGCTATAATGTGTAGCTATATACCGCTTATAGCTTGTGATATTAAGCTCTTAATATCACTGTCAACTTAGTTTAGATCCTCCCATAGGTCACACCACAAAACTGGGAAACAAGAAATGAGGATTTTGAGTTCATAAGGTGTGTCGGGTTTCATGTAGAAAATATGACACATGTGGTGAACAAGCAAAATCAAAATTATGTTGTGATTAATAACATAATTAGAATCTAAATTAAATTCATATGTGATGTAAATATTATGGGGTGTAATGATTTATCATTACATAGGATAATATGTTACATAAGTTGTGAACTTACTACTAATCCCGAAATGTCAAATTTTGTAGGGGTTAAACCGAAATTTGACTAGTCTGCAGTATTGTGCAAAAACGGTCGACCGCTAAACCGTAAACGGTCGACCGAATGTTGCACGGTCGACCGAAATGTTGCACGGTCGACCGAATGTGTCTCGATCGTAACGGGAATTTCTACTGTTCGTTTTCGGTCAACCGAAGTATATCGGTCGGTCGACCGAACATTGCGATGAAATATTTTTGTTACGAACGGTCGACCGAGTTTATGAACGGTCGACCGAAACTTGGTCTAAACGGTCGACCGAACCTCCAAACGGTCGAAGGACTTTTGTTGGAGAAGATAGTTTGTCGAAAGACTATCATTGCCCCTCTTAGTAGAGTAATGATATTAGTGGGCCCTTGATAAAGCAAAGTTATAATGTGCACAATGTGATTTGAGTTAAGTCACATATTTATAACTAGCTTAAAGAGATCAAGAAATGAATACTAAGACAAAGATGACACAATACTACTTTGTGTGTATTCTTAATATCATGAGGCAAGGGACGGACACAAGTGGTGCACTCCATCACTAAATGGATCGGGTTTTGGTTCGAGTGGAATTAAGACATCTGACTAATTGGGAGCTATAATGTGTAGCTAGATACCGCTTATAGCTTGTGATATTAAGCTCTTAATATCACTGTCAACTTAGTTTAGATCCTCCTATAGGTCACACCACAAAACTGAGAAACAAGAAATGGGGATTTTGAGTTCATAAGATGTGTCGGGTTTCATGTAGAAAATATGACACATGGGGTGAACAAGCAAAATCAAAATTATGTTGTGATTAATAACATAATTAGAATCAAAATTAAATTCATATGTGATGTAAATATTATGGGGTGTAATGATTAATCATTAAATAGGATAATATGTTACATAAATTGTGAATTTACTACTAATCCCGAAATGTCAAATTTTGTAGGGGTTAAACCTAAATTTGAAAAGTCTGCAGAACAGTTCTCAAACGGTCGACCGGTTAGCAGTACACGGTCGACCGGACATGTCTCGACCGGTAACAGAGAATTTTCATCTGTTCGAACGGTCGACCGAATGTAATCGGTCGGTCGACCGAACATAGCGATGGAATAATTCCTGTTACGAACGGTCGACCGAGTTATTGAACGGTCAACCGAAACCAGGTTCGAGCGGTCGACCAAACCTCCAAACGGTCGACCGGTCCAGACGGTTAATGCAGAATTAATTTAAGAATTAATTAGATCATGCATGGAATTGGTCCATAATTGATTTAATTCGTGGTTAATATTATTTATTATTAAATAATGGATGGTTAGATGGAATTTTGCATGAAATAATGGGCAAGAGGTTGCACATGAATAGGTAATTTGGAGAGAACTTATAAATACAAGTTTATCTCATTACCTCATTAATTAATTCATTGTTTTTCTCATGCAAAAACTCTCTCCATAATTCTCCACGAAATTCCCTTAATTTTTAAGTTTAGTTTTAGTTCTTAAGAGATCTTCTCAAGGGAATTAAAGAGGGGTTAGTAATTGGATTCTAAACCCTATCGGAGATTGAGAGACTAGCTTCCCTCTCTCCGATCTTGTTTAGAGTTTGGTGAATACTCGGAGGCATCCGGCGTTAAGAGAAGCATCCCCAACGTCTCCGAATCTTCAAGAAGTTTTAGAGAACTTCTAGGTATGAATTTCGGAGCCCATATTTGTTTTAATAAAGTTTTGAAACTAGATATTGAAACAAATCGATGCATGCATGAAATAAATCATAGAAAATTGTAAATTGATCCTTATTGTGCATAAAAATTCAAAACATATACATGCATAATTAAACATGAAATCCTACAGTGGTATCAGAGTTTAGGGTTCAATTTTCTCATGATTTAAGGTTGTAAACGAATTTAGTTTACCATCTAGGATTTAAACAATTCAATTACCGGTTTTTTGGTCTATGGATGTTTGTTGATGTAATTCTTCATAATAATTCGTTCTGAATGTTTTAAGTGTTTAAAACATGCCATGTAATTATTAGAGTTAAGATTTAGACATTTGTCTAACTTGCAATAATTTTGTTTTAAGTATAAACGATTATTTTGTAAGAGAATCAACAAAACCGAAAAACTGCGATTCATCTTTCCATTGGAAATTGGATGGATAGCGGTTCATAATTAATTTTTGAACTATGGATGCATGAAAAACGTTTTTAATGGATTTCAAAATATTTTTCAAAGAATTGTTTGGGATTCTAGATGCTTGATAAACTAGGTTGGATAGTTTATAGCGATATTGCGTGCATGGATGCTCGAGTTGTTTTTGCAGGAATTGTGAGTTTATATGTTCCAAATCAGCGGCTATGAATGTTTATAATTGTTATAATACAAAAGCTTATGTATGTAAAAGCCAAATTCTCTATTTCCATCTTTTAGATAATAGCATATGCATATGAGAGGTTTTTACATAGGACTTGCACTAGTCGGTTTTTATCGAATGTGAGGAGCATGTTTATTTTCTGTAAAATCTACATGTCCGGTGCAAGAGGAAGTCGCCAGTGTAGCGCATCGATCGAGGATCGAAGATCAGGGATCGAGGATCGAGGATCGAAGGGAACATATAAACTCACACGATGTGGATTGTGTGAATGTTTAATTTCTGTTTTTATCTTGCTATGCATGTGATGAATGTGTTGAATGTTAGGATGTGTATGATTAATAATATGCATGATAACCTAAAATTCTGAATCACATGTTAAATTGTCCAACAAAAATTAAGAATAGTTTTCCTTCTTATTTCATCCACTAGCAGCAATTGATCGAGGGATACTCTGCTCGCCCTTAGCGGGAGATAGCTCCCTCCATCTTTGGGAATAGTGGGAGATATAAAGGTTGTCTGTTGTTGTGCCACAATTAAATATATGAGATGTGTTTCACCCTAGTGAACCCCAAGTATGTTTAGTTGTGAATACAATGGATAAACGTATCTCGTATCAAATGAAAATAAGTTTTCTTAACATTACCTAGAGCCCTCACTCGGTTTTGGGAAAAAGGTTTTTCTTACGAGGATAGGTCGTATTCCCTCATAATTAAAACGACAAGAGTCACAAGAGTTTGAAGATGCTAATGTTGCTAGAATTCAAAAAGGTTGTGATTAGAAAATGTTTTCTTACCTTGATATTGTAATGTATTCGATAACCCTTAGCTAGTCTATATTACAATTGATGGGATCTTGGATTGTTGCATTTATGGGCAAAATTTTATTTGCAACATTTACATTTATATTCGATATATGTATGCATGTGTATTAAAACATAAAATTAGCATTAAAACCTGTATGATTTATTTTGTAGAAAAATGTCGAACATCCAACCTATCGTACGATCCATGATAGAAAAACACCCTTTAGCAAATGATGGCTCAAACTTCATTAGTTGGCAACTAAAACTCTCTCCATAATTCTCCACGAAATTCCCTTAATTCTTAAGTTTAGTTTTAGTTCTTAAGAGATCATCTTCTCAAGGGAATTAAAGAGGGGTTAGTAATTGGATTCTAAACCCTATCGAAGATCGAGAGACTAGCTTCCCTCTCTCCGATCTTGTTTAGAGTTTGGTGAATACTCGGAGGCATCCGGTGCAGCGAGAAGCATCCCCAACGTCTCCGAATCTTCAAGAAGTTTTAGAGAACTTCTAGGTATGAATTTCGGAGCCCATATTTGTTTTAATAAAGTTTTGAAACTAGATATTGAAACAAATCGATGCATGCATGAAATAAATCATAGAAAATTGTAAATTGATCCTTATTTTGCATAAAAATTCGAAAAATATACGTGCATAATTAAACATGAAATCCTACACATAGATCATTGTAGCTCTACAACTGAGTGACAACACGGGTACGCAAAAGAGGAAAATATTACTTTTGTATACCGAATGTACCTAATAAGTGAAATATTATAGAAATTTGTTTTCTGTGTCATTAATATTTTACTGTGTCCTTGGTCCTTTGATATGAGACTTATATCCGATCACTTAAGAAATGCTTGATTAGACTAGTGTTTTGAGCTATCGATAAATGTAGTGTAAAGACATTTGTTGGTTAAGTATGACTTTTGTTGGAGAAGATAGTTAGTCAAAAGATTATCATTGCCCCTCTTAATTGAGTAATGATATTAGTGGGCCCCTTGATAAAGCAAAGTTATAATGTGCACAATGTGATTTGAGTTAAGTCACATATTTATAACTAGCTTAAAGAGATCAAAAAATGAATACTAATACAAAGATGACACAATACTACTCTGTGTGTATTCTTAATATCATGAGTCAAGGGACGGACACAAGTGGTGCACTTCATCACTAAATGGATCGGGTTTTGGTTCGAGTTGAATTAAGACATCTAACGAATTGGGAGCTATAATGTGTAGCTAGATACTGCTTATAGCTTGTGATATTAAGCTCTTAATATCACTGTCAACTTAGTTTAGATCCTCCTATAGGTCACACCACAAAACTGGGAAACAAGAAATGGGGATTTTGAGTTCATAAGGTGTGTCGGGTTTCATGTAGGAAATATGACACAAGTGGTGAAAAAGTAAAATCAAAATTATGTTGTGATTAATAACATAATTAGAATCTAAATTAAATTCATATGTGATGTAAATATTATGGGGTGTAATGATTTATCATTACATAGGATAATATATTACATAAGTTGTGAACTTACTACTAATCCCGAAATGTCAAATTTTGTAGGGGTTCAACCGAAATTTGACTAGCTGCAGTATTGTGCAAAAACGGTTGACCGCTAAACTGTAAACGGTCGACCGAAATGTTGCACGGTCGACCGAATGTGTCTCGATCGTAACGGGAATTTCTACTGTTCGTTTTCGGTCAACCGAAGTATATCGGTCGGTCGACCGAACATTGCGATGAAATATTTTTGTTACGAACGGTCGACCGAGTTTATGAACGGTCGACCGAAACTTGGTCTAAACGGTCGACCGAACCTCCAAACGGTCGACCGATCCAGACGGTTACTGCAGAATTAATTTAAGAATTAATTAGATCATGCATGAAATTGGTCCATAACTGATTTAATTCGTGGCTGAGATTATTTGTTAGCAAATAATGGATGGTTAGATGGAAGTTTGCATGAAATCATGGGCAAGAGGTTGCACATGAATATGTAATTTGGAGAGAACTTATAAATACAAGTTTATCTCATTACCTTATTAATTAATTCATTATATTCTTGTGCAAACATCTCTCTCCGTAATTCTCCACGAATTTCACCTTAGTTCTTGAGTTTAGTTTCAGTTTTCAGAGATCTTTTTCTCAAGGGAACTAAAGAGGGGTTAGTAGTTAGATTCTAAACCCTATTGGAGATTGAGAGGCTAGCTCTTCTCTCTCCGGTCTTGTTTAGAGTTTGGTGAATACTCGGAGGCATCCGGCGCAGCGACAAGCATCCTCAACGTCTTCGGATCATCAAGAAGTTTTAGAGAACTTCTAGGTATGAAATTTGGAGCTCATGTTTGTTTTAATAAAGTTTTGAGACTAGTTATTGAAACAAATCGATGCATGCATGAAACAAATCATAGAAAAATTGTAATTGATCCTTATTGTGCATAAAAATTCCGAAAATATATATGTGCAATTAAACTAGAAATCCTACAATAATCCACTAAACTTGTTATCACTAAGGCCAATAGATTCATGTCCGGGGGCATTGGCCAGTGATAAGGGCACGAGGCCTTCAAAGTGGTTGTCAAGGCATGGAAGGAAAAGGCCAAAGTTAGATGGCAAAACACCAATGAGTTGATTGCCGCCAACACCAAAAAAAAATTTAATAGTTATAAAGAGTAGGTGTGATTTTACCAGTAAATTTATTAAACATGAAATCGACAACTTCGAGCTTGTTGTCGAAACTAAGCTCACTTGGAATTGTTCTCTCCATGTTACTGTTTGAAAGGAAAAGGTATCCAAGAGTTGAAATGTTACCGATCCAAGGTGGTATGCTTCCTGTGAGATTGTTGTTAGAGTTAAGGATTAGTAGCATATCATGCATCATATTAATGCTATATATTCTTTATTTTACCCCAAAATATACACAGTAATTCTCCAATAAGTTCGGGGTTTAATCTAACTATTTTAATCCTCCACCATATCCATCATTCATCTAAAATTGTAAGGTAGATTAAGGATAAGGCGGTTATGCTAATAAAATGATGTAACGGTGAATATTAACTATAGATTAACCGTAATAAAATCTAATGGTGAGATTGTAGAGAGATTAAACAAATAAGATGAGCAAAATGCTCACTAGATTTTAGCCATATATATATATATATATATATATATAGAGGGGGAAAATTCAAAATAATAATAAAAATGCAACCCATAAACTTATTTGGTAAAATATGCACATTGAAAACGACACCTCCAGTACCATTTTCATTAAGTGAAAACGGCCTCAGGTGTCGTTTTTACCTCAAGTGAAAACGGCACCAAAGTTCCTTTTTCTCCTATTCTTCCCAATTCTGTTTTTCATTTTTCCTCTCCCTCTCTCTGGTGATTTCAGGTATTTTTAGACCATTTTTTGTTAAGGTTTTACTTTATTAGTTTGTATTTATGTGCATTTGATTGTGTTTTGTTTGGTTAGGATTTGTGTGGTTTGAATTTGTTTGATTTGGATTGGATTGGATTGATTGATATTTGGTTGATGAGTTTACCTTATTTTGTTTAATTAACCTTGTGTGGATGATGTTATATTGTTATGATTAATTAATCTTGTGCGGATTTGATGGGTTGATTAATGGATCAATTAATCTCCGAAGTCCCAATTTAATGAGTTTACATTGTCTGGATGAGTTTCACATTGTGTGAATTTGTGTTAAACCAATTAAAGTTAATGATCAATGTTGTAGTTGTTGAAATTAGGTTGATTGCGAATAATGTATGAAATTTGTTAGGATTGTATCTTTAAACCGAAGATTAAGTAATTCTTTTTTGTTAATTATGTTTCACAGTTTCCAAAATGTCGACTTCACACGATTGCCACGATTAAAGGAATGACATTTGAGAAAAAGTGTCAAACTTTGTCATACTTGATATCTATGAAGTAATGAGTCTTCACTAAAGTATGACTCATTACTGAAGTATGACAATCGTGTGAAGTCGACATTTTGGAAATTGTGAAACATAATTAACAAAAAAAAAAAAGAATTACTTAATCTTCGGTTTAAATGATACAATCCTAACAAATTTCATACATTATTCGCAATCAACCTAATTTCAACAACTACAACATTGATCATTAACTTTAATTGGTTTAACACAAATCCACACAATACGAAACTCATCCAGACAATGTAAACTCATTAAATTGAGACTTCGGAGATTAATTGATCCATTAATCAAATCATCAAATCCGCACAAGATTAATAATCATAACAATATAACATCATCCACACAAGATTAATTAAACAAAGTAACGTAAACTCATCAACCAAATATCAATCAATTGAATCAAATCCACACAAATCCTAACCAAATAAAACCCAATCAAATGCACATAAATACAAACTAATAAAACAAAACCTTAACAAAAAATATCTAAAAATACATGAAATTGCATAAGAGAGGGAGAGGAAAAATAAAAAAACAGACAGTGAAGATTGGAGAAAATGAGATCTTGGTGTCATTTTTCCCTATTTTTTATTTATTTCCAATGGCTGCCGTTGAAAACCGTTACTGATAACCCACCTCTCATCTATGGAAGCCATACCCTCTCCTCCTCCCCTAGTCTCCCCGCTTCGACCCCCGAACCCGTCCCACCTCGCCGCCCTCCTCCGGGCCCACCCGGACCAGACCCTCCCCCTCCACGCCCGCGCCCTCAAGCTCGGCCTCCACCGCGACCTCTACCTCGCCAACAACCTCCTCTACTCCTACTTCCGCCGCGCCATGCCGGGCGCCGCCAGGCGGGCCTTCGAAGGCATGGCCCGGAGGGACGAGGTCTCCTGGAGGACGGTTCTCACTGGACTGGTGAGAGTCGGGATGGTCGATGAGGCCCGCGAGATGTTCGATGGAATGCCTGAGAGAGATGAGGTGTCGTGGAATGTCATGATCGCGGCTTATGTTAGGATGGGGAGGTGAGGGTTTGCTGGGGTTTTGGAGCAATCATACTTTTGAAACGAATTCTAAATAGGGAGGTGTTGGGAATTCTGGTTCAGGGGGATTGTGGTGTCGTGGATGTCATGATTGCCTCTTGCGTTAGGAAGAGGAGGTAATTTGCGGTTGTGTTTTATGAGAATGGTACTTCTGACATGACCTCTTAGCCGGACAGTGCCATGAATTATGATCAAGGGTCAGAGTTTGTAAGATTAAAATTCGAAGGGTCCAATTCTACTAATTTAAATATGTAAACTACTTATTATTGTTTATTTTGGCAAATTAATTAGGCGACATAACGAAATCTAGACTTATTTGGCACCACCTCTCCTTCTAAGTGATAGTTTTTTCGATCTATACTAGTCATGTCATAGGTTTGAATTGAAGAGAGTCAAAAACTCAAAATCCATTTATTTAAATAATTAAATATGCAAACTACCTATATTCTTTTTCCAAATAACTAGATAATTTTTCAAAGGAAATTTTTTCAAAATAATCAAAATAAATAAAAAAATTGTAAAAATATGTACTTCAGAAACTTATTTGGCAAAATATGCACATTGAAAAACGGCACCTGAGATACCGTTTTCATTAAGTAAAAACGGTATCTCGAATGTCGATTTTTAACCAAGTAAAAAACGGCACTACTAGTGCCGTTTTTTACCCGAGGTGAAAAACGGTACCAGTAGTGCCGTTTTTTACTTTCTTAGAAAACGGCACTACGGGTGCCGTTTTTACCCTATATAAAAACGGCATCCGAGATGCCGTTTTTAGCCTAGGGTTAAAAACGGCACCAAGGCCCCCTTTTCTCCAATCTTCCCAAAATTTTTGGTGTTTCTTCCTCTCCATCTCTCCTGCGATTTCAGGTATTTTTACATCATTTTTTGTTAAGATTTTGCCTTATTAGTTTGTATTTATGTACATTTGATTGGTTTGGTTAGGATGTGTGTGGATTGTTTGATTTAAAATGGATTCGATTGATTGATATTTGATTGATGAGTTTACCATACTTTGTTTAATTAATCTTGTGTGGATGATGTTATATTGTTATGATTAATAATCTTGTGCGGATTTGATGATTTGATTAATAGATCAATTAATCTCAAAAGTCCAAATATAATAAATTTACATTGTTTGGATTTGTGTTAAACCAATTAAATTGAATAATCAATGTTGTAGTTGTTGAAATTAGATTTATTGTGGATAATGTATTGAATCTGTTTAGATTGTATTATTTGAACTGAATAGTATGTAATATTATTTTTTGTTAATTATGTTTTACAGTTTCCCAAATGTCGACTTCACATGATTGTCACGGTCCTGTTGACCCTTCAGTGTTAGTACTACAGAAAGATCATAGATCATCTTCGATTCTGGAAAATGTAAGTGTTATGAAATTTAAATTTAAATTTTTGTGTATCGGTATTGGTTTTTATTTGACGTAAAATAATTAAATTTAATTTCCAGGAGCCTTTGACGGATATTAAATGCGTCGAACACGCCACTCAGTTCAACACGTGGAATGTGCTAGATGAAAGGATGTGGGATTTGTTAGAGATTGCGGGATTTGGTACTGTGTCTCGATTGCAACGACTGCAACTGGATTGGAATCTGATTCGTGCTGTTGTGGAGAGGTGGAGGCCTGAGACACACACCTTCCATTTTAGACACGGGGAGATGACCATCACGCTACAAGACGTAGCTATGCTTAGTGGTCTTCGTGTTGACGGTTTGGTAGTGTGTGCAACATTAGATCACGATTGGACTCAGGTTTGCATGAATCTGTTGGGTGTTGAAGAAGAAGAAGCGAGAACTGCAGTGAAAGGTGGATACGTGTCATTGCAGTGGTTGCAGCAAAATTTTCAGGTTGTTGAGCAAGATGCAACAGATGAGCAGGTTATGCAGCACACGAGAGCGTACATTTTGTTTCAGTTAGGATCCGGGATAGTGGGCGATAAGAGTGTAAGAGGCATGTATCTTCCATTGCACGTGGTCATGCAAAAGTCCCTCGTTACTACAGGTGTGTTCAGACTTGTACTTCTTAACTTGGAAACATTCTTTGCTCTGACTGTAAGAGGCATGTATCTTCCATTCACACTCTTTTTTCAAACAAGCAGCTGAAAATCTTTTTGGCCCAGACGTTAACACTTTGAATTGAACACTTTTTCGCAAATGTCATTCCTTCAACTGATGCAGCAAATCTTTTTTTGTTGAGAAAATCCTATGCAACCAATAACTCCGTCCATCTTCTAAGTTATCGTATTCAGTGTACGCAGCAATACACTCATTGACATTTCCAATCACTGAATTTTCAATCCAGTTCTCGTCAGGCTCTATGTCTGGCAAATGCCTCAAATCTGGTAGTACTGGTAATGGTGGCAATTCATTACTAACGATGGCTTCATGTACGTAGCTATCAGGCTCTCGATTCACAGCGTCTGCCATATGATGAAACATGTTTTGCAGCTCCGGAAGTGGGGTTGAATCTACATCAACAATGTCTATCTCATCACCATCCATCTGACCATCTGCCTCATCATCATCTGTCTCATCACTATCTGCATCTTCAACCTGTCTTCCTTGAGAATGTGATTGAACTACGTCTGCTTCATAATTACCAATATTCATTGGTGTGTGCTCATACGATCCAAAATAGGACTGAGGAACTGCCGAAGAAGGACCTGCTTCATATTGGCTATATGTTTGTGTCATTTGTTGATAATCCTCATTCAACTGACTGTGGTGGACAGTAGTATAGGGCTTGGGTTGTTTCTCAACAAACAATACAACTGTATTCATGTAGTTAAATAGAGATAGCATTGTAGCCGTGCTCTGATCATCAAAAACTTGAGCATATGTATATTTTTCATACGGTGGCCATTTGCATGTTAACTTTAGATCAAACTCTCCTTCTTGGAAACCACAAACTTGACAAACTGATTCACACAGATCATCATATCGCATATGTGTGTTAACATTAAGCATTCGTCTGTTACCACCTTCATATTCTGGCACCTCATCTACGAATGTAAGAATTCCATCGAAAAAACCCATAACCAATCCGGTACCGGAGCTCATTAATTCGAGTGTAGAAAATCTACATTTCACACATACATGAACATAAAAACAAATACATTAACTATACATGCATTGTATTTCATGTCAAAATCAAAAAAAACCAAAACCAAAATAAAAACCTAACCTCAACACTGTTGGTCGTCGGAGAGAGAGACTAATGGGGAGTGGGGGATTTTTGGAAGTGAAAAAATGAAGTTTAAGTGCATGGCCAGGACTTAAACCCTAGCTTAAAAACGGCATCTCGGATGCCGTTTTTTATAGGATAAAAACGGCACTAGTGATGCCGTTTTTAAACAAATTACTGGTGTCGTTTTTAACCAAGTAAAAAACGGCATCTGTAGTGCCGTTTTTTACTTGGCTAAAAAACCGCATTGGAGATACCGTTTTTAGTTACAAAAAACGGCATTGGCGATGCCGTTTTTAGTTACAAAAAATGGCATTGGAGATGCCGTTTTTAGTTACAAAAAACGGCATCTCAGGTGCCGTTTTTAATGTGCATATTTTGCCAAATAAGTTTCTGAAGTGCATATTTTTACAATTTCTTTATTTATTTTGATTATTTTGAAATTTTTTCCTTTTTCAAATTTCAAAGAGGTTGCCTGGCTACTTCGACCCTACCTGACATTGCCCTTGCTTCTATGTAAAGACCTGGGATAGTCTGGTTGGTACTTTCTGTGATCTAGACAAGTCAGGTCATAAGTTCGAGTTCTGGGTTCATCACTTGACGTCATCTGTAGTACATTAAAGTAAAAGTAGGAATAAGGGTTTGGGTAACTTAACATAAAGAAGACTTTCTACATGACTAATTCGCTAAAAATGTAAAACAACCCTATTATTGAAGTTCGATAAGGATCACTAGGAAGTCTTCTCAAGTTTTGAGTACTAACTTCTTTCTTAAACACCACTAATATTTCTCATTCTTCCACTTCGACGCCTTGGGAAGTCAAGTTCTCGTGTCATTATAATATGCAAAAGATGGCTTTCCTCCATTTAGTGTGTGTGTGTATTATCACTGGAGAATTACTGTATGTATATATATATATATATATATATATATATATACTGACTGCTAAAAGTGTTTTGCAGTTTCTAGAATTAACTTCTCACTTAAACACCATTTCCTGTAGGCTGTTACCAAATGACACCCCAAGGAACTCTACTTCGAAAAATATAGTTAAAAAACTTAATTATAATTAAATTGATGTTTTGGTTATTCATTTTAAAGATTATTTGAAGTTGGAAGCCAACGAAGATATCTATTTTTTTCCTTTTTTAAGTTTGTAAGATTATCGTTTTTTTATTTCATCCTGAATTTCAAGTCCTGCATCCAACATTGCTAAACCCAAAAGTATACTAGACTCGGTGCACTTTGAACTTGTCTTCTCTTTTCTGCAGCAGATATGAGAAATTGTGACTATTTTTCATATGCTTCTTTGTATTATTTAGTGAGAATAGTTTCAATTTATGTACGGATAATGATTGAAGTACACCTCAAGAGTTGATCAACCTGATAACAAGATAGAATTGGTTAATCTTCCATTTCCTTCAAACTGTATTACTTTCATGAGTGTCACTGAACTCAACTCCCTCACTAGTGTCGTCAATTGTTCTTTTGTGAATTAACATAGACATGTTTTTTTCCATAGGTATAAAGATGCTTTGAAAGTTTACGAGGATTTGAGAAAGGAAGGAATGGAAATCGGGAAGTTTGTGGCTACGAGTGTGCTTGCGGCTTGTACTGGAATTGGCGCACTTGAAAGGGGTCAAAGAATTCATAGGCACATTATTGAAAGGGGTATTGAGTTAGATGTGAAGCTTGGGTGTGCACTTATTGATATGTATTGTAAGTGTGGGTGCATGGAGATAGCATATGAGATATTTGACGGATTGAAAGTAGAAGGGTTGTCATCTTGGAATTGTATGATTGGTGGTTTTGCTGTGCACGGGATGGCAAAAGAAGCGATTTGGTTGTTTGAGGAAATGTTGAGGATAAAGGTGAGGCCAGATGGGATAACTCTGTTAAATCTCTTGACTGCATGTGCACATGGAGGGTTGGTTAAAGAGGGAAAGTACTACTTCGAATACATCGTCCGTAATTTTGGAATTGAGCCGAAGGTAGAGCACTATGGATGCCTCGTTGACTTGCTTGGTAGAGTAGGGATGGTATGGGAGGCGAAAAAAGTAATAGATGAGATGCCAATGGAGCCTGATTCGAGTGTTTTAGGGGCTCTTCTTGGAGCATGCAAGATCCACAAGGAAATTGAGCTTGGGGAACAAATAGCCAAGCTAGTTATCAAACTAGAACCATTTAATAGTGGCAGATATGTTCTGTTGGCAAACCTTTATACGAGCGTTGGGAGGTGGGAGGACGTAGCAAAAAGTGAGGAAGTTGATGGACGACGAAGGGGTGAAGAAAGAGCCTGGTTGTTCAGCAATCGAAATGCGAGGTACAGTTAATGAGTTCATAGCAGGTGGGATATCACATCCTCGAAGCGCAGATATCTATGCTAAAATGCATGAGGTTTTAGAAAGGATAAGAAGGGAGGGTTATATTCCTCAAATTGAGCAAGTTTTCCATGACATTGTTGAGGAGGAGAAGGAGACCCCATTGTTCTACCACAGTGAGAAGCTAGCGATTGCATATGGATTGTTGAATACGACAATTGGCCAGACGATACGGATTGCGAAGAACTTACGGGTTTGTGAGGATTGTCATGAGGTAAGTAAATATGTATCGTTGATTTATGAACGCAAAATCATTGTAAGGGATAGGAATCGTTTCCACCATTTTAAGAATGGATCTTGTTCTTGTGAAGATTTTTGGTGAATAAAGTTTTCATGCTACGAAATGTAAGTATGTCAACAGCTAGTAGTTTTGGGTTTGAACATAGTGATATAATTGTAATTCTATGACACTGTCACTGTTACAGGCCCAAAATAGGCGTTAATGATTAGTTAGTTTTTAAAATGAATTGTGGCCACTTTACGGTAGGTGCAAACGAGGCGAGGTAAGTGAAATTTCGAACCATAAATATTATATTATGTTATTTCTAAATATAATTTTTTATATAAATGGAGCAATAAAAAATTTGAGCGAACTATCGAGCCAAGCATCAAATTTTTTTGAGTCCGAGCGGCTCGTTTACCGAACCTAGTTTGAAGATTTTTTTGTTTTTTTTATCAAGATCTTTCATTTTCAAGTTAAATTAGAGTCAAACGTTTTTCGAGTCGAACTATCGAGCCGAGTCAAAGTTGTCAACCTACTTTACAGCATTATAGACCATAACATGAAATAGTGTAGGATTAAACACAAGACGATTGAGAATGTGAAAATTCTGTCACGAGTATCTGACTTTTCGGTGTTTGTAAGATCGTTCCGGTCATGCAGAAAGTAAAAACAACCTAAAACAGAAGATTATATTTAACTATTATACCAGTAATAACTAAACTATGTAGATTTTCACAAGATATGTACCGCCCAAACCATAGAAAATGATCAAAAAGAGCAATATGTATGTATCCAATACTGAAGTAGTGACGTTCAAACCAAGAAATGAGTACTAATTCTTAGTTAAACTAACATGAGTTCTTTGCAGCACCAAATGACAGAATCCATATACATTTATAAACTGATCTCTTCCAGGAAGCAAAAAAAAGTCTCAAGTGAAAAGAGGTACTCATGATTAGGATTCCAAGAACAGTTGTGTGGAAAAAAGGTAGGCAAGTCAGAGGGTTCTACCGAGCTTGTTAATTTTTCCAACTCAAATGTGAAGGTACACGCGGCAACTGACGGTGGATAATCCAAGTGGTGAAACCATTAAGAATCGGAGGCCAAGGACCGTTACGTGCGTAATTATGCAGACTAGGAAATTCTACCTACAAAGTGGCAATTCTATGTCAGTTACATGGAAGAAAAAATGTTACACTAAAAATCATCCTGGTAATGCTGATGTACTTCCCAAGTCAGTTGGACTCACCTCTCTGCAAAAACGTAAGAATTCCACCCACTGATGGGACGTAAGAAAATCATACTGAATATGGTGGTGCTGAAAGTTACCAATAACAAATCAGTTAGTTCAGAAGTTTGGGAAGTGTTTTGTCAAACCATGTTTGTTTCAAAAACGTACGATTAGATACTCAGTAAACTCTTGGACACGACCAGGATACATGTCGCGTAAAATGATTTTCAGAAGTCCACAGGCAGCCCGATTACTTAGTTGGTTCTCCATATTCACTGAAGAACAAAACATAAATCTGTCATTAAACCACATGAAAAGAAGGCAACACCAAGTGAAAATCTAGTTCCTGAAATACAGATGCACCTGATAGGTAATACCGGAAGGCATACCGGTGGAATCTCTCTATATTATTTGGATCGGTCGCCTTTTGAATATATGAACAAACACAGGGTAAATGTAAATAAAGTTGAAGAAAAGTGAAAGAAAAAATGATAGAGATAGCAGCAATCTGACCTCCCAAAACAGTTTTTTGACTGCCATACTGAGGCTCAACAATGTGTCAGTACGCATTGCGCATAAACCTCTTCGCCACTCTTCCTATTCGATGCTTGAACGAACAATAAAAAATGAAAAAAAGATATATAGATATATAGTAAAAATTACAAAAGGTTACCCGAGTAAAATAACCCATCCTTGCTGCTTCCATTTTCCTGGTACAAAGTTCTCTTACTTCAGATTGAATTTTTTATAAAACTTGGAAGTACGTGAAATGAGTCAAATAACAGACCAAGCAAGCGAAAGTAATATGGTTTCATCCTCAGCAATATTTAGGGCGCGGAACAGCGATGTGATTCCTCGAGGACTGCAAATGACAGAAGCTTTCGTAGACTCATTCAGATGTATCCAAAGAAGAACGTAACATATCTTTCTCTCTAAAAATGACACCATTAACTGTGTTCTGACCCCCAAAAAAGGAGCAACCCACAGTGACCATAATTACATTATCATTTTGCTTAAGACAACATACTGAAATCAAAGTTCAGCAACTCCAGGTATATTATATATCTACATGCATCTTAACGTCAATTAAATCAGATCGCAAAGACTTGATGCTAGAAAAAGATTCTAACCGTTTATCATTCAGCTTGAGTTATGATATTTTATGGTCAAGGTACCGAGTTGATACTAATTGTTTATGTAGTTTACGTTAGTCATTTGGCTATGGAACAATATGCTACCGTTTGTTTAACCCATTTTACCCTTCGTCGTCTTGCTTATGAATGCAAATTTGTGGTTCGATATTCATTCTTAGGGAAAAACAAAACAGAAATTATCAAAATGCTGTCATTTTTTACAAGAAGTGAAGTTTTAGTACTGATAAACGTTTAAATTAACACGATTCATATTATGATTCGCTAACAAAGCACAGAACAAATGTAGAACTAATGAATATAAAGTCGGCTGCATACCCCATCGCGTCATGCACGTCCAGTTCCGCATATGCGTTAAACATGTTGTCAATACTAACTGAAAATGCAAGAAAGACGGATCATAATCCCACATTCTGAACACCAAAACTCGACAAAACAAATATCGTAACGAAAAGAACAAAAAGGGTGATCTTTACATCCCTAGAGCTAAAACTCCCACAGGAATATAGAAATAGATAACCGAAGAAGACCATAAAAATCGAACAAAAAAAGCAGCAAATGCGTAAAACGGAACGGAAGCTACAAAAATCCATCATTTCACCAGGAAAAAAGGAACAACCAAGGGTCATGTCTCCTGGAATTTCAGATCCACGTCCACACCCACGCCCACGACCATGAGGCCATTCCGCTCCGCCTCCACGACCATGAGGCCATTCCGTTCCGCCTCCACGAACAGGCCACATGCTTCAGTTAACAAGTGCTCTACTTCTTTATCTTCTTCGGTTAGTTTTGAGCTCTTGAGATAGAGAGGGCTTTGAGTTTCTGAAAGGGAGTTATGGGGGGTTTATATTTCACTTGCCACGTGGCATTTTATGGCGGGAGATCAGTTTCTGTTGTAACTGCCAACTGTAAGTCTAACTGAAAAGAGTCACCGTGAATCTTTTTTTTTTCTTCCCGAAGTGTAAGTTAGTATTCTAAGTTGATCAATTAACTAACTAACTAACTCAACTTGTCGAGTTACTGTGAACTTTAAATGTCCCAAAACCATTTGAAACCTCTTTTGGGAACCGTTAACTTCAAATTATCGAAACATCGCTCAATTTAGTTACCTAATAGCTCTTTCGTTTAAGACCATCACCGTTTTTGTCTTGTACGCAGTTTCTTTGACGTACGGATTTGATTGCAACCTATGTCTCTCCTTGCATACGTGTTTGCAGTACTTAAACACTTGCGCAGATACTTCTTTGGATCCGGGATACATGAGGACAACGAATTATTTCAAAATACCACCAATATCATCCCAAATTTAATTTTAGCTTGGGTAATTTGATGAAAACTATCTATATTTACCATATTTAGTAGATTTTAATCATTCTTATAGTTTTGGGTTTTTTTAAACCAATTCGAACATTTTCATTCCAAAGTACATATGAGTCAGCGAGCTTAACCCTATTAGAGTGTTGTCAATTGTTCTTTGAAGATTAACCTGGAATTGTGTTTCTTTCACAGGTAAAAAGAGGCTCTGGAGATGTTTGGTGAGATGAGAAAGTAGCCCAAGGTAGAGCTTTATAGGGGCCTGGTTGATTTGCTCGATATGAGTGAGGACAGTGTCGGATGAGATGCCAATGGAGCAAGTTACTGAACTTGAACCATTTAATTGTGTTCAAGATGTTCTTGTAAACTATTTAGTTGGGTGGTGAAGAGACTTAAGGAATACGATGGATAACAAAGGTGCGGATAAATAGCATGGTTGTTCAATAATCAAATTCAAGGTTCAGTTAGTTATCATAGCTTGAGCCTTGGGGGATATAACATTCTGAAAATGCAGGAATAAAGCTAAAATGCGTGATGTTTTAGAGAGGATTAAAAGGGAAGGTTATAAACCTCAAACTGGAAAAGTGGTCTATGACATTCTGGAGGAGGATACTTAATTGTTTTACAGCAAGATACATAAGGATCGTTGAACACATCGACAGTTCAGATAATACATCTTATGAAGAATTTCCAGGTTTGTTAGGATCATCATGAGTATGTTAGTCGATTAATTATCATCAAATCATCGTAAAGGAAAGGAACCGTTTCGACCATTTTAGGAAATGGATCTTGTTCTTGTTTAGGAATGAATAAAGTTCTTACGCTGTGAAATATAAATGCAATAACCTAAATTTTAGGGATTCATATGTTCGGGATACGAACATCATAATAATAATTGGAGTTCTACAACATTGTTGCTGTCTTGGGTATGACAGTGCAGACATATGCTTAATAGGCCCAAAATCGGCTTAAAAGACTAGTTGGTTTTTGACATGAATTGTCATTACTTTACAACAATATAGACCATATCATGAAATAGCATAGAACAAAACATAAGACGATTGAGGATGTGAAAATTCTGTATTGATTTTCTGAATTTTAGGTGGTCGTAAGATCATTCAGAAAGTACAAACAACCATAAAAAAGACAACTTTTTCGTAAGATTGTACCACTAGCTCAAGCCATAGAAAATGATCAAAAAGAGAAATATGTGTCCACCATCAAACCATAAAATGATTAGCAATATATGTATGTACCATTTCAAACCAACTACTGCGTACTATTCTTAGTTCAGCCAACATGAATTATTTGCAGCTCCAAATGGACAAAATCCATATACATTTGCCAACTGATCACTTTCATGAAGCAAAGAAAATCTCTGGTGATGAAACATACTCATGATTAGGATTCCAAGAGCAGTTGTGAAGAATGTAGTCGAATCAGAGGGTTCTACCGATCTTGTCGAATTCTCAACCGCGGAACTGACGGCATTTAATCCAAAAGGCGAAATGATAGAGCATTGAAGTCCAATGAGGGTTATCTTCGAAATTTTCCAGACTAGGATATTGTACCTACCAAGTTACAATGCTATGTTAGTTACATGAAAAACAAATTACACTTAAATCATCTGGTAATGCTGATTAACTTCCCAAGTCAGTTGGACTTACCTCTTTGCAAAAACGTAAGAACTGCAGCCACTGTTCGGAGTTAAGAGCAGTGAGCACATACTGGTTTTCCTGAAAGTTACCAATAACAAATTGGTTTGTTCAAAAGTTTGGGAACAGTTTTGTCAAACCATGTTTGTTACAAAGACTTACCCTTAGATACTCAATAAACTCTTGGACAACATCAGGATACATGTTTCCCAAAATGATTCTCAGAAGTTGACATGCAGTCTGAATATCTAGTTGTGTCCCCATATTCTCTGAAGAACGAAACATAAATCTGTCGTTAAGCCACACAAAGAGAAGGCAAGACCAAGTAAAAAATTTACTCCCCAACGTATAGGAGCACCTGTAAGGTAGTACCGGAAGGCATACCGGTGGAAGCTTTCTAGATTATCTGGATTGGTCGCCTTTTGAAAATACAAAGAAACGCAGAGAAATTGTAAATGAAGTTTATGAGAAGAGGACAATGATTTAGATAGTAGCAATCTGACCTCGCTAACCAGTTCTCCCAGTGCTGTACTGAGTTTCTCCATGGTATCAGCACGCATCGCTCTTAATCCTCTTCGCCACTCTTCCTATTCAATGTTTAAACAGCCAATAAAAAGATTTAAGAAAAGTATATGCGATTTGTCGCAAAAAAGAATTTTTTTTACAGAAGTTTACCCGAGTAAAATGGTCCTTCCTTGCAGCTTGCATTTTCCTGGTAGAAAGTCCTCTTACATAAGATTTTTTTTATACAGAACTTAAAATTATGTGAAATAGGTTACATAACACACCAAGCAAGCGAAAGTAATTTGGCTTCAGTGTTCTCACGATCATGTAGATCGTGGATCAGCGATAGGACTCCTGTAGGACTGCAAATGACAGAAGTATTCCAAAACTCATTCAGATAATCAGATGTCTCAAAAGAAGAACTAACGTATCTTTGTCTCAACATATATGAAACCATTAACTGTGTTCTTCCCAATTAAAAGGCAACCATAGACACTAGTAAGGATAAACCAATATTAAACATAGATTACATTCTCGTTTTGCTTACATTTAGATAACACACTGATAATTGAAATTTAGAAACACCATTTTCTGTACATCTACATGCATCAGAACACAAAGAGTTTATGCTAGAAAAGATTCTGACAGTCTATTGTTTGGCTTGAGCTATGATTTGTCATGATGCAAATGGCGTACAATTTATGGAATACGATAAACATGATAAGTTAAGGCGTGGAGGTATAAGGTGTTGCTATCATATCTTTGAAATATGTACTCTGTAAGTCATTTGGCTATGAAACAATATGCTCCTGTTGGTTTAACTCATTCAACCAATTAGTGGTTAGAATGAAAATTTATGGTTCAACATTCCTTCTTTGGAAGAAAAAGAGAGCAGAAATTAACAAAACACTGACTTTTTTTTATAAGAAAAGTTTTAGTTAAGACAATTCAAATTATGTTTTGCTAACAAAACACAGAGCAAATGGAATATTTGTTTGGCTTGGATATTAAAGAAGGGGTTTGTAGAAAAGGGAGCGATCATCAAATACTATTGAAACAACTCACATAATATTATCATTCACACAGTCTATGCGGAAGGTCAAAGATAAGAATTTCAGTACAAATTAATTGGTTATTAAAAGAACAATCACTGTGGTTATTAAAAAGAGGAGCTTCATTAGAATCTTAACAATATAATGTTAAAAGATCTCAAATCAGTTCCAACAAACGATTAAAAGATTAAAAGAATTTAGGTAAAATATGACCAATAAAAGTAAAATATTAACTAAAATCTCTATAAATTTTTAATTAAGTTTGCCCTACTCCATCTGTACTGAGAATCCAAAGTTCATATGATTTCTATGCATGTTGTGTGAAACCTATCATGAACATTGGATACCAAATGCACATTTAAAATATTAACGCAGAAATATAAGTTATGTGATGTGAAATAGTAAAATACTGCATAAAAATTCTATGGGTGGCTTATTAAGACCAGCTCAACATACCGCATCGTATCATGCACATCCAGCTCCGCATATGTGTTGAACAAGTTATCTATCATCGCTGAAAATAGAACAAAGACCGTTCAAATTAATCACAATACGAAAAGAAATCCCACACTCTAAACACCAAAACTCAACAAAACAAATATGGAACGAAAAAGTGTTAACAACAACGGCCACAAAAAGAACACAGAAGGTGATCTTTACTTCCCAAAAGCTAAAACTCCCACACATTTCAAAACTTATCAGTGAACAACAGAATCATAAAAACAGATGAACTGAGGAAGATGATAAAAATCGACCGCCTTTCAAAGATATGGAAACAAACAAAGCAGCAAGTGTGTAAGATGGAGCAGAAGCTACGAAATTCCATCATTTTAATGAGGAAAAAAAGAACCTAGGTCGTAAAGAGCAACCCAGGTTCCACGTCCATGACCACGACCACGACCCCGTCCCCTTTCGCCTCCACGACGGCCCCACATGCTTCAGTTGACAACTTTTCTCTTTTTCTTCTTCAGTTAATTTGTTCTGAGCTCTTGAGAAAGAGAGGGAACTTGTTTGTTCGAAAGAGAATTGTGGGGGTTTATATATTACTTGCAACGTCACAGTTTATGGCGGGAGATCAGTTTCTGTTGCAACTGCCGGCCTAAGAGGGTAAATTGCACTTTTCCTACAACTATGTGTCTAGTTTAAAGAGTCACCCCTAACTGTTAGTATTTTATTAATGAAAAATAAAAATATTAGCTGAAAAACTGTTGCTACGATTCAGGATTGCAACATTTAGTTGAGGTTACTTTGAGGTGACGAGATAAGTAACTCAAATTTTCTGTTATCGTGAACATTCAAATGTCGGAAAGTCCATTTGGAAACCTCTTTGAACACTATTGACTCTTGCCGTGAAACGATTGAAATACTGCTCAACTTAGTTAACTAACGCATGCTCGAGAAATGCATTCGGGACGAGGAAACAATGATCTTGACTAACTTGTTGAGTGGAATTGCATGATTGGTGATCTCGCTGTGCACAGGTAGTGTAACGCCCCGAGCCCGGACAACTGATCACCCGCCCGAACCCGGTGCGTTAAGATACGATCCACGATCCTGACCGCTACGCACTCTGATATTTAAATCCATCTGATAGGCCCATAATAATCTGAAAAATATAATCAACAAATTATGAGCTCGACAGCCCGCAAGTACCAACCATCAATCAATCAGAATCATAATCATGTGGAAAATAATACAGAATATGACATTCAGTCAATAAGCACAATCAAGAGACATGCATCACAAATAAAATGCATGCATATCAATTTGAAACCCCATTCAGATTCGACCACATCCTGTGCTTCTGAAATCTATCAATCTGTCAGACGCACACCTGGTAGCTCCACACTAACGACAGGCAGCCCTTTCCTCTCTCGGGTGGCTCCACGTTGTCCGTTAGGCAGCTCTTTCCTAAGTTGCTCTGCTAGAAACATACACACAGCCACAGGACATGTCGACCGAAACACCACCATGCAATCATATGCATATCTATAAAATCAATATTAATGCTCAACATGCATGCAACTACGAATATCAAGAGAGACAGACATGATATGAAACTGAAGAATAACGAATCCGTACTTGCCTCAAAATCTCCATCTTTTTCTTCTCAATATTCTTCTCAAAATTCCATCTTCTCCTAAAACCACACAATCATCCAACAATCTTAATTAGTCCATTAAGATATTTGATTATTACCTCAACTAAAAAATTCAGGATATTACAGGTAGTCACAAGAAGCGATTTGGTTGTTCGAGGAAATGGTGGGACTACTCTTACTCCATTGGGAGTCTTAATCGTGTGTGTACAGCAAGAAACATAACGATTGTTCAAAACGTGGAGTGGCCAGAGAAGATACACCTTATGAAGGATTTACAGGTTTGTTGGGATCACCATGAGGTAAGTGAATATGTCTAGCCGATCTTATTATCGCTAAATCATTACAAGGATAGGACATTTTGTGTGAGATCCTAATCCTAATTGTGCCTTATGTTGTTTAGGTGGTGATTAGAGGAAGATGGAGATGGACGGTTGGGATTGGAAGTTGGTGGATGGAGGGATGGGATGATTTGGTTTTGAGATGGATGGTTTAGATTGGAGGAGGTTGAGATATTTAGGTGAGATTTTCCCTCTCTCTCTCACTCTCACCTCTCCCTCGTCTCTCTCTCTCACGTTCCCTCTCCCGTAGGTTGAGCTCCGGCGAGGAAGAAGAGTTGATCTCCGGCGAGAGGTGGTCGACTCCGGTTGGTGAGTGGAGGTGAGTTGGGTTGTGTGCTATTTCGTCCCTTTTGCTTGGATCCTCTCCCTCGACCTAGCTCGTTTCGGTGGTCTTGGTTGCTCCGGTTGGGTGGTGGAGGTTGACGGAGGTGGAATCGCGAGTATGGATCGTCGAGGAGGTGTTGATCGTGGTTTGGTCGCGAGGATCGTCGACGGATCGTGATTTTGGGAGGTGTGCTCGTGGAGGCGTCGTCGTGGTTCTTCTAAGGTTTCTTCAAACCTTCTGGTATGTCAAGCTCGCCCACTTAAGTAGTGTGAGTATTTGGAAGTGGACGGTAGGCCTTCCGGCTCGTCGCAAGTAAACGTGCAGCAGATTTCACTGCCTGATCGGTCGACCGGTTGGTGCAAACGGTCGACCGTTCGTGAAGAGAATTCGGGTTCTGCCTCGAATCGGTCGAACGATGCCCCAGGGGCGGTCGACCGATTGTGCGTGGGAGGCAAGCCTGGGGAGATTCGGTCGAACGGGTCCCCTTTGCCGTTCGACCATGTGCACCATCATGGGTCGGATAAGGCGTTGACCATCTAAACGGTCGACCGCCTGTATGACTTCGTCCGACCGTGACTTAAGTGGACTTAGTGGTCGGTTCGACTGAAGGTGGTTTCGGTCGACCGGACTTGTTGCTGAGCGTGGGGGAACGCTCTGGTGGAATTCGGTCGACCGAGAGTGCTCGGGCGTTCGACAAGATTCGTGGTGCGAGGGAGGGATTATTCCCTGGTGGGATTCGGTCGACCGTGAATGCTCGGGGGTTCGACCCAATTCGTTGTGGAGATTGTGGGATTTGTCCCTGGTGACTTTTGGTCGAACGGGTAACATCCTCAACACAGCGGAAAATTTAAAATTTTAATAACACACAACCAAGAGATGATATTACGCAAATAAGGAAAACAGGTGCACCAACATATATATATATATGTTGGTGCATCTGTTTTCCTTATTTGCGTAATATCCTCTGTTGATTGTGTGTTATTAAAATTTTAAATTTTCCGCGGTGTTGAGGATGTTACAACTTGGTATCAGAGCAGTCGGTTCTGATGTCCTTATCCAAAGAACTCACCCTTAGAGTTTTAGAGTCTGCATTAGTTCATGCATTCATGGTTTTGACGTGTGATGTTTTCTTTGTGTATGGATGCCTCCGAGACGCGTGAGACCTCCCCCACGGGACCGTAGCACCAGCGGTGAGACTGGGGGCACAGACTGGGCAGAGGAGCGGCGGATGCTCTATGACACGGTGGGGCGACTGGGTGCGATGTTGGATCGCCAGTCAGGCAGAGGAGAGCCAGGAACGGCATGAGCGATGCTCGACCGCTTTATGAGACAACACCTGCCTACCTTCGATGGTAGAGGAGAGTCTGAGGCTGCAGAGGATTGCGTCTTGAAGATTCAGGAGATCCTTCAGGCGATTGAGTGCACGCCTGAGAGGCAAGCAGGCTTGGCAGCGTATGTGTTGGGCGGAGACGCGTCCAACTGGTGGAGGACCACATATGCAGTGGTGTTTGAGGGCAGGACTGAGATTAGCTGGGAGGAATTCCTGCGGGAGTTCAATGAGCAATATTTCCCAGAGCACGTCAGAGATGGGAGGATAGAGGAGTTTATGACCCTTGAGCAGGGGGGTGGGACCCTGGCTGAGTATACCCGGAGGTTCAACGTGCTGGAGCGTTACTGTCCGGAGATCTGTGTGACGCCGCTGCAGAGGGCGAGGAAGTTTATACGGGGGCTGAGGAAGCACCTCCGTACTCAGGTGACATACAGTATGCCACAGACGCTGGCCGATGCCGTGAGGTTTGCGTCGATCATTGACCAGGATTACCAACAGAATTATGTTGAGGCCAGGAGAGCACCGGGGAAGGTTAGTGGATGTCTGGGTGCTCCACTAGCAGGGAACCCGGGCAAGAGGCCCTGGATTGGAGGAGGTGGATCACGCCAGCCTGAGGCGTGCAGGGGTTGTGGCAGAGTTCACTCCGGAGAGTGTTGGGGCCGCGAAGTTTGTCACGGGTGTGGCAAGCCAGGCCATTTTGTGAGAGATTGTCCGAGTGGGCTAGGCGGGTCCAGCAGGCATTCAGGGCTAGCAGCAAGCAGAGGTGGAGGTCGCTGACCTTTTGCGCCGCCACAGCAGGGTCAGAGGACTGGACGGGTCTTTACCATTCAGGCGGATGAGGCGAGGGACGCCAACACGATGGTGGAAGGTACGCTCTTTGTTGCTGGGTTGAGTGTGAGAGTGTTGTTTGACTGTGGGGCCACACACTCGTTCATTTCGGAGCGATTTGTGAGCGTGTTGGGTCGTACCCCTGCGATGTTGACTGCCACGTTGGAAGTCAGCACACCCTTGGGTCTGGTGGGCATTGTGGGGAGCTTCCTCCCCAGCGCCACGATTGTTTCGGAAGATCAGGAGTTTCCGGCTGACCTGATCTTGTTGTCGATGGAGGACTTCGACGTCATACTAGGTATGGATTGGCTATCCCAGTACAATGTGCGAGCGTTGTGCCGGGAGAAGAAGATTCTGATCCCGAGGAAGGGTCTACCTGATGTGTTGATCAGGGGGACGAAGGACAGAGGAGGCAGAGTAGTCGTATCAGCATTGAGGGCACAGAAGTTGTTGCAACAGGGTTGCAGAGCTTTCGTGGCCACTCTGGTAGTTTCAGATCCAGAGGCGAGGAGATTGGAGAACATTGAGATAGTTCAGGAGTTTCCAGAGGTCTTTGCAGATGATGTCTCCGGGTTGCCGCCTCAGAGAGAGATCGAGTTTGGGATTGATTTAGTGGCTGAGACTACACCGCAGTCGAAGGCGCCGTATCGGATGGCACCTGCCGAGCTGGCAGAGCTGAAGAAGCAGTTGCAGGATCTGATGGATACGGGGTTTATCCGCCCCTGTGTCTCACCTTGGGGAGCGCTGGTACTCTTCGTGAAGAAGAAGGATGGATCGTTGCGGATGTGTATTGACTACAGGATGCCGAACAAGGTTATCGTTAGGAATCGGTATCCCTTGCCCAGGATCAAGGACCTGTTTGACCAGTTGCAGTCAGCGAAAGTTTTCTCGAAGATTGATCTGCGATCCGGTTATCATCAGTTGAGGATCAGAGAGGCAGATGTGCAGAAGACAACGTTCAGGACGAGGTACAGGCATTACGAGTTTTTGGTGATGCCGTTTGGGTTGACGAACGCGCCTGCAGCGTTTATGGATTTGATGAACAGGACGTTCAGTCAGTACCTCGACCGGTTTGTGATTGTCTTCGTGGATGATATTTTGGTCTATTCGCCAGATGTGGAGCAACATCGAGAGCACTTGAGAGTGGTACTTGGCATTTTGAGGGACCATCAGTTTTATGCCAAGCTTTCGAAGTGCGAGTTCTGGCTAAGCAGTGTCGCCTTTCTGGGACACATTGTATCGGGAGCTGGGATTTTAGTGGATCTAGCGAAGGTTGAGGCCGTGACGCAGTGGAGAGCCCCTACTAGTGTGGCGGAGATCAGGAGTTTTGTGGGTCTGGCGGGGTACTATCGCCGTTTTATTCAGGATTTCTCCAGGTTGGCTTCGCCGTTGACGACTTTGACGCGGAAGGGCGTCAAGTTTGTGTGGTCCCAGAAGTGTGAAGAATCGGCTGATGACTGCTCCAATTCTGACACTTCCCAGTGGCAGTGGTGGATTTGTGATTTACAGTGACACGTCAGGCGTTGGACTGGGATGCATACTCATGCAACACAGGCAGGTGGTTGCGTATGCTTCGAGGCAGCTGAAGGTGCACGAGAGGAACTACCCCACTCATAATTTGGAGTTCGCGGCAGTCATGCATGCTTTGAAGACTTGGAGGCATTACCTGTATGGCGAGCAGTTTGAGGTGTTCACAGATCATCAGAACCTGAAGTATCTGTTTTCGCAGAAGGAGCTGAACATTAGGGAGCGTAGATGGCTCGAGGTGATTTAGGATTATGATTTCACCATCTCGTACCATCCGGGGAAGGCGAATTTGGTTGTTGATGCTTTGAGCAGGAGGGTGGAGGTTACCGCAGCAGGTCTTTGTATCGAGGAGTGGAAGCTGCTTAAGGCGTTGACCGAATGGAGACCGTTCACCGATGAGTCGCGAGGTGCAGTGATTGCCGGGCTGAGAGTGGAGCCTCAGTTGGTCTCTAGTATTGTTCAGGCTCAGAGTGCGGATGATGAGTTGGCTGGGTTGTTACAGTTAGCTGCCAGAGATAGGTCAGACTTCAGTATTGGAGTTGATGGTGGGCTGAGGTTTAGAGGTCGTTTCTGGGTGTCGAAGGGAGGGGATCTGAGGAAGGATATTCTTGAGGAGGCGCACAGATCCTGTTATTCGATCCACCCGGGCAGCACGAAGATGTATAGAGATCTTCAGAGGAATTTCTGGTGGAAGAGGATGAAGACGGAGATCACAGCGTTCGTTGATAGATGTCTGATTTGTCAGCAGGTGAAGATTGAGCACCAGAGACTTGCAGGGCCGATGCAGAGGATTGAGCTTCCAGAGTGGAAGTCGGAGCACGTGACGATCGATTTTGTCACCAGGCTGCCGAGGACGAGGGGATTCCATAACGCGATTTGGGTTATAGTCGATCGACTGACCAAGTCGGCGCACTTCTTAGCTATCCGGACCACTTAACCTCTGGAGGGTCTAGCTAAGTTGTATATTGAGGAGATCGTCAGACTGCACGGAGTGCCCGTGAGTATTATTTTGGATCGAGATCCGAGGTTCACTTCCAGATTCTGGGGGAGTTTGCAGCAGGCCTTAGGGACTCGGTTGAAGTTCAGTACGACATTTCATCCGCATACAGACGGTCAGCCTGAGAGGACCATCCAGACGCTAGAGGATATGTTGCGAGCGTGTACTCTGGATTGGGCAGGTCATTGGGACAAGCATTTGTCGTTGATCGAGTTTGAGTGATGTAGGCGAGAGACAGTTTGTTGGTCCTGAGATTGTGCAGATGTATGCTGAAAAGGTAGATGTGATCAGGCAGAGACTAGCGACAGCTCAGAGCAGGCAGAAGAGCTACGCTGATAGGCGTAGGCGAGAGCTGAGGTTTGAGGTAGGTGATCATGTCTTCCTGAAGATTTCACCATCTCGAGGAGTGATGAGGTTCGGGAAGAAAGGAAAGCTCAGTCCGAGGTATGTCGGACCGTTTGAGATTCTCGATCGGGTTGGAGAGGTTGCATACAGGGTTGCGCTGCCGCTACAGTTTTCGGGTCTTCACAACGTCTTCTACGTTTCGATGTTGAGGAAGTATGTAGCGGATCCTTGTCATGTGATACAGTTGGAGGTTCCAGAGATCCGTCAGGATTTGTCTCTTGAGGAGAGACCGGTTGAGATTGTGGATCGGATGGAACATCAGTTGAGGAGGAGGACCATTCCTATCGTGAAGGTCAGATGGCAGCACCACAGCGAGCGAGACGCCACTTGGGAGATTGAGGAGGAGGTCCGGAAGGAGTTCCCAGAGTTGTTTGGTGAGCTTCAGTTTTAATTTCGAGGACGAAATTCTTTTAGGAGAGAGGATTGTGAGATCCTAATCCTAATTGTGCCTTATGTTGTTTAGGTGGTGATTAGAGGGAGATGGAGATGGACGGTTGGGATTGGAAGTTGATGGATGGAGGGATGGGATGATTTGGTTTTGAGATGGATGGTTGAGATTGGAGGAGGAGGAGATATTTAGGTGAGATTTTCCCTCTCTCTCTCACTCTCACCTCTCCCTCGTCTCTCTCTCTCTCACGTTCCCTCTCCCGTAGGTTGAGCTCCGGCGAGGAAGGAGAGTTGATCTCCGGTGAGAGGTGGTCGGCTCAGGTTGGTGGGTGGAGGTGAGTTGGGTTGTGTGCTATTTCGTCCATTTTGCTTGGATCCACTCACACGACCTAACTCGTTTCGGTGGTCTTGGTTGCTCCGGTTGGGTGGTGGAGGTTGACGGAGGTGGAATCGCGAGTGTGGATCGTCGAGGAGGTGTTGATCGTGGTTTGGTCGCGAGGATCGTCGATGGATCGTGATTTTGGGAGGCGTGCTCGTGGAGGCGTCGTCGTGGTTCTTCTAAGGTTTCTTCAAACCTTCCGGTATGTCAAGCTCGCTCACTTAAGTAGTGTGAGTATTTGGAAGTCGACGGTAGGACTTCCGGCTCGTTGTAAGTAAACGTGCAGCAGATTTCACTGCCTGATCGGTCGACCGGTTGGTGCAAACGGTCGACCGTTAGTGAAGAGAATTCGGGTTCTGCCTCGAATCGGTCGAACGATGCCCCAGGGGCGGTCGACCGATTGTGCGTGGGAGGCAAGCCTGGGAAGATTCGGTCGAACGGGTCCCCTTTGTCGTTCGACCGTGTGCACCGTCATGGGTCGGATAGGGTGTTGACCATCTAAACGGTCGACCGCCTGTATGACTTCGTCCGACCGTGACTTAAGTGGACTTAGTGGTCGGTTCGACCGAAGGTGGTTTTGGTCGACCAGACATGTTGCTGAGCGTGGGGGAACGCTATGGTGGAATTCGGTCGACCGAGAGTGCTCGGGCGTTCGACCGGATTCGTGGTGCGAGGGAGGGATTATTCCCTGGTGGGATTCAGTTGATCGAGAATGCTCGGGGGTTCGACCCAATTCGTTGTGGAGATTGTGGGATTTGTCCCTGGTGACTTTCGGTCGAACGCCCTTTGCCATTTGACCGATTGGTCATTTTGTTCGTTGAACCTGGGAGTTGACCATCTAAACGGTCTACCGTCCCTTGACTTTGGTTCGACCGAACGAGTACTGTTGGTGGGAATCGGTTGACCGAGGGAGTGACGGTCGAGGCGATTGCCCAGTGTTTTCGTGATTCGGTCGACCGGGACTTTTGGTTCGGTCGACCGTTTGTGTCTAGTTTTGCACTTTGGAGGTGCGGTGGTTGTCGTCCGTGCAGGCGAGTTGTGGTGCCGATGTTCTTCTGGCGTGTGTGCTAGGGTGCACGAGTGTTGTGGTGGTTGGTTGAAAGAGACCTGGAGCCCCGTAACTGTGTGAGAGTTTGGGTTGGCTGAAAAAGGCCTAGAGCCGAGCTTAGAATGTGGTGTTGCGGTTGTTGGTTGAAAAAGACCTGGAGCCCCGTAACTGTGTGAGAGCTGCGGTTGGTTGAAAGAGACCTGAAGCTCAGCTAGTCTGTGTGGGGTTGGTTGAAAAAGACCTGGAGCTCCGTAGTGCGTTCAGGTTGGCTGAAAAAGGCATGGAGCCTGAGCAGGGACCGCATGTTAAGGGTTGGTTGAAAAAGACCTGGAGCTAGGGGTGTCAACGGAGCGAATATGGACCGGATCTACCAATATCCGTATCTGTATCCGCGGAAGAAATGATACATCCGTATCCAGATCCGTATCCGGACGGATATTAAATTGAATATCCATTTTAGAATCTGTCGGATACGGACCGAATACAGATATTATTCGTATCCTTATCCGTATTCATATCCGCTGGAGTTGTGTTTGGGGGACTTTAGGTAGGTTTAGGGTTAGGAATTTAGGATAGGTTATATACTTGGTTAATTTATAGAAAAGATACTTAACATATAAATATTTCATTAATTTAAAGAATAACTATATATAATACGGATTCGAATACGGATGTTGTACTACGGATATCCGATCCCGGATCGGATATTATACGGACCGGATGTACCAATAACCATATCCGCTCCACGACTTTACGGATCGGATACGAATACGGTCTTACGGATATTTTTTCGCGGATCGAATGTCCAAATTCGAATACGGATACAGACGGATGTTCGGATATTCGAATATCCACTAACATCCCTACCTAGAGCCCTTGGACGTTTGGGTTGGTTGAAAAAGACCTGGAGCTCTTGGTTGTGTCGTGGTAGCTGCGGTTGGTTGAAAAAGACCTGGAGCCCCGCTTGGCGACGAGTGTGTGTTGTGGTTGGGTGAAAAAGCCATGAAGCCCAGCCTGTTGAGATGCTTTTCTTGTTTAGTAGAATTGCATGCTAGGGTGTCTTTCATTTCATGCAACGTAGAGTTTGGCATGCGGGGTTTCCTTCTGGAAACTCAGGCATTGTTGCAAGTTTACTTTCAGGCCGTGATCGGCGATAGGGGGTGGTGACCGAGGAGAGGAGCACTGCTACCGGATCCAACTTTCTCTCAGTTGAGGTCGAGTGATTACTGCTTCGTTGTATGGTCTTTTGATGTAATCACAACTTTTGAAATACTCTGATGTTCATATATATATATTATATATATGTTGGTGCACATGTTTTCCTTATTTGCGTAATATCCTCTGTTGGTTGTGTGTTATTAAAATTTTAAATTTTCGGCTGTGTTGAGGATGTTACATTTCGTACCATTCTATGGTGGGTCTTGTTCCTGTAAAGATCTCTGGTGGACGAAGTTCTCATACTATTCTTGCAACAACAAAAAAATAATGTTCTCATACTATGAAATATAAATGTGTTAATATATACTTAATATTTTGGCCTAAACACACCTGAAATAGGGGATATGATTACGACCATAGTGAAATAATTATAATTCCCTCTGATGGTTATCGTGGAGGGTATAGTAGTAGTATTGTGTTATGCTTCAAAGGCCTCAAATTAGGCTTATATATGACTGTTAGAATTTAAAGCATGCCAAATAGTGTAGATCTAAATATAACACTACTGCGGATGTGGAAATTCTATATTGAGGTTTTGAATTTCAGGTATCCTTAAGATACTTGATATTATGCAGAAAGTACAAACAGATTATTACCTACCACTCTTTTTCAAGCTAATCAAAATTAGAAAATTCTAATATTCAGACCATGCATCCAGTGATTACAATTCCCTAATCCAACTAATAGGATTACGTTAGCTCCATCTGACAAAAACCATATCCATTGGTGAACTGATCCCTTAACTTCCAAGAATAAAAAGGTCAATCAAATGATTTTGTCCAGCTTCTTGAATTTCAGAAACCCTTCTTTTAGGGTGTGATTCAGGGATGTCAACGGATCGGATATAGGTATATCCATATTCGTATCCGCATGAAATTCACAGATACAGATTGTTTGTGGATATGAAAAGTCTATATCTGTTAGGATATTTGACGGATTCGGAGCGGATAATATCCGCATCAGTAAACATAATTCCTCACCTTATAACATTTTTCATTTTTACTTAGTCAATTCTTATACATAGTCACATTTATAACTTTATTTGGTTTCAAATATTAATTTACTTTATCTTAGCTTCTAACTTCATATTCTAAAAATGATAACAATATTCAATACTTAAATAAGTGTGATCAGTAGATGTATTTTTATTTGAATAAATAAATGTAAACTATATATTCAAAATAATCATACAAGGTTAAAATATGAATACTTTTAGGTATAATAATAATGTATTGTATAAGTATATGATACAAATATAGATACGGATGTTGAAATACAAATAAATATATACATATATATGTTATGTATGATAGTGAGCAAATATGAATACATATATGGATCTTATAATATAGATATTCAATCTCGGATTGGATGTTATACGGATCGGATGTATCAATATCCATATTCGCTCCGCGAGTTCCCGGATATCAAGTTTCGGATACGAATACGGTTTTACGGATGACAGATTCTCGGATAAAACGAATACGAACGCGGACGGATTCTCGAATTTCGGACATCCACTGACCCCCCTAGTGTGATTGGTACTCCGGAAGTGGAGAAGTGAAGTTCTAAGTTAAGTTTTGTGTGATTGATACTCCGGAAGTTTTGGAAGTCAAGTTCTGAGATATACAGAGAGACTTTCAAAACTTCCAGTTCAAAACCAAGGGAAGACAAGTTCCAACTCGCGAAGTCAGATGTTAGTTACCTCTATTTTTATTATGACCCCCCCCCCCCCCCCCCCCCCCCCAAATTTTAATAAATATAAGGATGCTCATTTTTTCTTGATTTGATGTTTTTATTTATCTTTTAACACTTATCATTCTTATTATATTTTGACTATTGACTATTGACTTTTCTCATTTCTCAATTGTTATATATGTTTTATTTTTCCTCTTTTTCGTGGATGCTAAGTATTTTGCATTTTAAAGATATAAGTAGTGTCAAATTAAACTAATTTAATTTTTTTATTATGTATTTATGACTTTTAACTTTGATGAATGTAATATTGTCTTTATATTTATTAGGTATGATTACTGGATTTTTAATGTTTTCGATTCTAGTCAACCAACAATTAAAAGCCCAGTTTTAGCAAGTTATACGTTCATCCATTTAGCATATTTTCAGGAGACTACTATTCGTCGCCGGAAAACTAATTAAATCGCCCCAACAATTACATTTTTGCCCTTAACAATTCATTTAATACTCATTTCGTCCCGTCTCTTAAAATAAGGTTTCTACCTACGTTTTCCTTATTTTCCCAGTACAAACACCACGAAAATGTCTGGTGAAACACCTGAATTCGGTGAAGTAAGCCCAGGAAAAAAAATTGAGTCGTGTGTCTAGGTAAAACGCCCCCATGGGGGAGGTGTTTTAGCCCGACGCCCCCGCCACCCCCAGGGGGGGCGTTTTAGCCAGACGCCTCCCCCATGGCGGAGGCGTATGTCTAAGACGCCTCACACAGGGGAGCGTCTCGCTAAGAGGTCCCATCCTAAAAAAATAAAAAAAATCTTAAAATTATACGGTGTGTTATCTCGAATTATTTGACGTTCCTTTGCAAGTTTTTGGTGGTAACGGATCAGATTACAATGAGTTTTTTTGCAAGTGATAAAGATTCAAAAAAATTCCAGATTCAACAATTTTTAAGATCCAAAATCCCCCGGCAGTAAAACATCTCGACTTACAAATACCACATTGACAGGTCGTTCGGGGGTCTCGCTCTCCGGTGAATTTTCATCACTTACAAATACCACCTTGAAATTGTTGGATCTAGAAATTTTTGAATTTTCATCTCTTGCAAAAACTCGTTGTAATGTGAGATGCCGGATGGTCGACCGTTTGCTTCTCGGTCTACCAAACATGTTCCATGCGGATGACCGAGTTTTCATTGGCCCACCGTGATCGTAAAGACAGTAAGTTTTTGATCTTCCTGGAATCATTGAGTCGGTTTACTGATCTCTACCCGGTCATCCGAATATTTATCCTCAGTAGCTTCAACATTTCTCTGGAAATCTCTATTCGGTGTACCGAATGAGTATCGGTCATCCGAATATAGTAATTATTAACTTATTAATTAATTAATTTAACAATTATCTAAATTTATAATCAATTATCTTTTTAATAAAAAAATCTAAAAAATATAAAAAATTGCGGGCGTCCGACGGAGCCGCCCCGCCCATGGGGGGGCGTCTGGCTAAGACGCCCCCCATGGGGAGGCGTCTTAGCCAAACGTCGCCCCCATGGAGGGGAGGATCTGGCGAACGCCGCTATTTTTTTTTTTTGATTAAAAAGATGTTGGATATTTTACCAGATTCGAGTACACCGGGGCGTCCGTTGGCTCATTACTGACCTCCAAAATATTATTTTTTATGATTGTAATAGGAAGATGAAGAGAGATGTGTGATACGAGGGTAAAATGTCGCGATATAGCAGTAGAAATGAGAGAATGACAAAATGGTAATCTGTACGGGCGATTTAAGTAGTTTTCCGACGATGAATAACTGTTCAATATTTTTACCCAGTTACCAATTTATTCAGTCAATTTATCCAATTTAGTATATATTAAGTTTTACCCAATAATCATTAATTTATTCCCCCGATACCGTTTATTTAAATGAGACAAGGACAATCACAGGTAAAGGTAAAAAATAAATAGAGATCCAAGGTAAAATTAAATAAGTTTCCAACCGAATTTCAAACCACATGAATCTAGGAAGGACTATGGCTATGAAAGCTAATAAGTATTCATAAACCACCCATTTACGATCATAGTCGGAGGACAAGATGGGGAGGAGTTTCCAAAAGCTAGTGCTTTTGGTTTATTTTGCAATTGCTAGTGGGAAAAGCCATAGCTTCCTTGACTCAATAAGCTTGCCATGTCACCAATAATCCAAGTCTCACTATCGTTTAGGACCGTCAACTTTGACTCGATTCGATAGCTCGACTCGAAGTCGACTAGAAAAATGTTTGACTCTAGTTTAACTTGAAAATGATGAATCTTGATAAAAAATAAAAAAATCTTCAAACTTGGTTTGGTAAATGAGTCGCTCGAACTCGGAATTTTTTGATGCTCGGCTCGATAGCTCGTTCGAATTTTTTATTGTTTCATTTATATTTATTTTGTTGTATTTGGTAGTAACATAAGATAATATTATTGCTCGAAAATACGCTCGACTCGGCTCGTTTACACCGTTACTATCGTTGGCAGAATCTTCAAAATGAGAAGCGAAAAAAAGAAACAAACAACAGAATAAATTATAAACCCAAAATCAAGTTGTCTAATAAAAAATTGTTAAGAAAAAAATAAAAAAATCTGGCCCGAACCCTGGGTGGACCTGACCAATTTGGTCCATACTCCATAGTCCATACCATACGGTGGGTTGAGTGGATGGCGGAATTTGTAGGTTGGTTGTGCGGACATGGAAAGGCAATCGAAGATAAGAATAAGATGAGGGGCAGAAACCACACCACAACAGCAAGCAAAGGTTCAAAGAAATGGCGTCTGTTCTGCTTATCCTTCCATGTATGCATATTCCATCCTCGAAGATGGGGTTCTGCAACCAGAAGAAGGTGCCAACCCCACCTTCCTCCTCTTTCAAGTGCGGCGCTCCCTTAGGTCAGTCACAGTGACGGTTTTCCATTTTCTTTCTCTTGGGTAAATGCACAAATACCTGCCTGGTGGACACCAACACAAAATCATTTTATGTTGCATCAATCCTGCATTTTTCTCGTATGATTTTTTGTATTCGATACGATTTTGTTGCATATTCTTTAAGTGAATCAAATAGAGTATAACCACAAAGTACGGCCGAAGACTGCTACTGTACAGAGATATATATTAGAGGATAGTTTCCTTCATCCTCCCTACTTCCTACCCTGGATCAGTTCAAATCTGTGTGAAAGGAAAAAGATGGTCCCTCGTGTTTAGATATCATTTCGTTGTGCCTAATATGACGTCAACACCTTAAAAATTAGTCTCACCGGCTAATAAGAAGTTATTAATACGAGATATAATGATACGAGTCTATTATTACAACACCTAACTGACTTAAACTTTTGTTGTGACAAATTCAATGAGGGTGTTATGAACTAGTAGACTCGTGGTTGACGTACCGGATTCAGAGTCGGAGCGGGCTTGGGGATAGGGGACGTTACAAACGGTATTTAGAGTCTTGATGAACCGGAAATGTGGAAATTAAGTGCTACACCAAAAAGATGAGAAGCACCTTTAGAATCCCACAACGTCTGGTGACTGATTATGACTTGATCATAATGAAGATATCGGATGTTCAAGTGAGATATGTTGTAACACCCAAATGTTTAGTCTCATATCGACTAATAAGAAACTAGTAATGTGAGATAGAAAGACGATCTATTAGTACAATAACCAACCAACTTAAATTTTGTGGCAATATGTTAGTGTTGTGGGACAGTAGACCCCATGGGTGACAAACCAAACTCGGACTCAATGCGGGCTCGGAGACGAGATATTACAAATGATATTTTAGGCAAAACTATTTGGAATTGTAAGAACTAAGTGTTACACCAAGAGGATGAGAGAAACCTCTAAAATCACACAACATTTAATGACTAATTATAGCTTGACCCTTACGAGAACATCAAATGTTGAAGTGGGATAGATTGTAACACACTTAAGTTTAGTCCCTATATTGACTTATAAGAAATTAGTAGTGTGAGATATAAAGACATGAGTGATGGACCGGACTCAGGCTTGGTGCGGTTTTGGAAACGGGATGTTACATCCAAAGTGTTAATTCCAACTATAGTTTTGCAATATCATTAAAATGTTCTTGAAGTTTTAGAAACCTTAAAATGTTTATTTGACTTATGTTCCATATATCCAGTGTTCACGAGGTCCTCCAATCAAAGGTCCTTTGAGTGTAAAGCAAAACCATCGTCAATAAGATGTGAAGAAAGTGCAAAAGCGAGTAGTGGGCTTGATGTTTGGCTTGGTCGCCTAGCTATGATGGGTTTTGCATCCGCTATAACTGTCGAAGTCACCACTGGAAAAGGACTTTTACAGGTACGCACCATCTGCACATAAAGAGTTTCATTTACTTCAATAAACAAATTTCCGTGATCCTTCATAACTTTAATTTATCACAACTTGGCCTTAGTTTTATATTTGTTATTGGTCTTAGTTTTTGGGCAGATTCTAATTTATATCCCTATCGTGATAACTTTCCCACCTTATATCTTCAAATTGTTATAGCTATAATAACTTTAATTTGAAGTATAATAACAAAATTGAGTAATTGTCACCATCAAGTAATGTACCTTTAGTTGATTTAGTAATAGATTGATGTATATCTCTTGTTTTAATATCTTCTAGGGATCTCTATATGTTATTTTCGTCAATGTGTTTTTACCTTAAAAGTGAGGTAAATGCGACATCTACTTTACTTTTATAAGAAACCCATTATGCACATCATGATAACGAATGATTGGCTTGTAATCTTTTTAATTATAAAGGCTTCTGTTCGATCATGAGAAATATGAACAATAAGAGCAGCTCACTTGTGCTTGCAGAATTTTGGCCTTTCATCACCATTGCCAACAGTAGCTCTGGCAGTCACAGGACTTGTTGGTGTTCTGACAGCTGTTTTTATCTTCCAATCGGCTTCAAGAACTGAATGATTGATCCTAAATGTGTGCTCTTCTTGATTGATTTCTTTTTCCTTCGTAACAATCAGTGGTATACAATACATTGTAAGAAAACTGTTTCCACACTACTTCCAAGCTCTTATACTATGTTTAAGATCTTAAGGAATTCTATTTCGTAGAATGTTTTTTTTTTATAATGGTTACTGCATTATAAATAGAATGATTGCAAAACGCAGTCATTCTTAAAAAGTTTTCATACACCATACATCTGAAAATCTTCAAAGTTAACCACTAAGGTTACAACTTAAAATCAAAAGCTATGTTCTTCTAACAAAATACTCCCCAACAACAGCCAACCATCCCTAGATCTATTAGGCAGCAACCAATCAGGTGTCTGCTGTGGAAAACGAGCATGACTCTCGTGGCAGAAATTCGGTGGCCTCGAAGAGCCTAGCACGTTCTTCTCCTGCCGTTGCTTCCTTCGCAACCCTCTCCTCCTCCGCATTGCCCAACTCGTCCAACCGTGCATTATGGTGAATTTCTTTGATTTCTCTCTCAGTTGGGTTCACATCGTCAAAGTGAGCAGCTGAATGCAGGGAGACACCTAGATTAGGTTGCGGGTTGCCGATGAGGTTTGATGGTTGTCGTGTTGTCACAGTTGGAGGTAAATCCCCAAAGTATTCACTCGTGTTCTTTTAATACGAGTTTGAGAGATCGCCTCCCCACTTCTTTTTTGAGATCATGTCCAACACAAGAGTAAATTGAAGCATTCATTTATCATATGAAAAAACGAATGGGATGATTGGCGAAATATCCTATTGTTTCTTTCCTTCCAAATGCACCAACAAAAACAATTTATCAAATTATTCCAATCAGCATGATCCAAACCGAGATGGTTTTTTGCATGTTACGAAAATCCAAATTTATTCCCACCACAAGATTAAGGTCAATTTCAACATATACGTCCCAAAAAGATATTGCAGATGCACATGTGAAGAATAAATGTTCCATCGTCTCATTTTCTCTGCCAAACAAAAGGCAACAAGAATCAACCGGTATTCTCCTTTTTATGATACGGTCTTTTTTTAGTAACCTTTGTTCATACAAAAGCCACATAAAAAAATTACTTTTTGGAGGGCGATATGACCTCCATATTTGCTTATAAAGGGGATATATCTTATCCTTATTATTTATCTTGTTGTAAAAACTTTTAACTGTGAATTGGCCAATTTTAGTTAGTTCCCAAAGCCTAACATCCGACATATTCCTTGGGATGAAATCCAAGTATAAAGTGTACAACACATGTGTTCATCTGATAAAGTTTCCTTAAAATTTCTTATGAACCATCCTATCGAGAATCGTTCAAGGTTCCAAAATTGTTTTATTGATATCCAATTGTTTTTGGATTGACTATTTAGTAGAATGTTGACTCTCATTTAATTTTGTAAGGTATTTGTAACTTCCTCGAACAACGAAAAATTTAAAACATTTTAAATTGTAAAATCAACAACCAAAATAAATCACTGAGGACATTACCAAAGATAAACTTAGTATGCACCAACGTATATATCAATATACAGATCTGAGTTTACAAAAAGAGTGATTACATAAAAAACTATAAGATAAAATATACAAATATAATCACAACAACCTCAAAAAGAGGGGGGAGCAGGATTAGGTCCCAGCAGCTCTCCTCCGCAGGCACCATCCTCTAACGCCGCTCACGACCTGAAAGCAGAAATAAAATATGCCTGAGTTTCCAGAAGGAAACCCTGTATGTGAAACCCTAACACATATATGGATAGTAATGAAATATGCAATGAACAATGAATATCACAGGGCACAACTGCTAAGTTCCTGCGACCTCTCTCCCAGCCATAGCCGAACAACAACCCGGGTCTCAAGGGTCCTCTCACCCCAACCCTACCAAGACTCGTGCACACAAGGCACCGCCGGTCCAATCACGGCCACACAACCGGGTCTCAAGGGTCCTCTCACTCCAACCCCACCAACACTCGTGCACATAAAGCACCACCGGTCCAAATCACGGCCACACAACCGGGTCTCAAGGGTCCTCTCACCCCAACCCCACCAACACTCGTGCACACAAGGCACCGCCGGTCCAAATCACGGCCACACAACCAGGTCTCAAGGGTCCTGTCACCCCAACCCCACCAACACTCGTGCACATAAAGCACCATCACAAGATATCAGGCCAACAGTCCGTGTTGTTGCCCACCGGGGTCGGAGAGATGAGCCGCCTTCAATTAAACACTCATGCCGCTATCGGGCGACAGTCCGTCCCGTTGCCCAAGGGGCCGGAGAGACGAGCCACTTTCAAGCGTACAAGCACACCACTATCGGGCGACAGTCTGTGTCGTTGCCTACCGGGGCCGGAGAGACGAGGCGCCGTCAAGTGTACTCATAAAACCACGAATCCACCGAAAACATACAGAAACGGTCGAACGAAAACCGTTTAACGGTCGACCGATCCTCACCTAGAGAACTGACCCAACCGAAAAAACCGTCAATCGGTCGAACGACAAAGGGGACTCGGTCGACCGAAAAACACCAGTAAGAAATCTATTTTCGCAAACCACGATAAAACGGTCGGACGACCCAAAACTTCCGGTTGACCAAAAACCTCCAGTAGAACCCGCCAACATTCCACACTACACGGTCGACCGAAACAACACTAGCGGTCGACCGAAAACCACCAGTGCAAATCCTTCAACAAGCCATTCTACACGGTCGATCGGACATTAAGTTAACTTAAGTCGTCGATCGGATGAGTCAAACAGGCGGTCGACCGTTTGGATGGTTAACGCCCCAACCGACCTACGACAGTACTTTCGGTCGACCGGCAAAAGGGGTTCCGTTCGACTGAAAATACCCAGAGCCTCAATCTCTCGCTAGAATTGTACCACCGGTCGACCACTACGAAGGTATCGTTCAACCGGTGCGAGGGATTTTGCCCAAAATACACTATAACCGGTGGACCAAACCAAAACACCGGTCGACCGTTTACAGTTCAGAAACTGCTGTGTAGGTCCGACGAGCCAATCAGCCTACTGTCGACCGCTCCCACTCCCACACTAATAATAGGTGAGCGTAAAATCAAGTTTGACATACCTTAAGGCTTGAAGAAGCCTTTGAAGAACCAACGGCGAGCGTTTCCACGATTTAGCACAACTCCGACGAACTTCCTTTACCCCGATCTCTACGACAACTCCGGCGAACCCAACTCTCCAACCGGAACTCCCTTGCCTCCACTCACACCGAGGAAACCATTGAGGGGAAGAGAGACGAGTGAGAGAGAGGTTGTGAGAGAGATGAGAGAATGAGTAAAAGAGAGAAAATCACCTTTAAATACCAATCTCCTCACTTCATCTCAGTCGTCCATCTCAATCCTCCTCTAATCATCCCCTAAGCACAATTAACACATTAAGCAATGGTTAGGATATTACAATCCACCTTCCTTAAAAGAATTTCGTCCACGAAATTTAATCCAGCGCTTACCAAACAGCTCCGGATACAACTTCCGGACATCTTCCTCAACCTCCCAAGTAGCCTCTCGCTCAGAGTGATGCTGCCACCTGACCTTGACTATCAGAATGGTCCTCCTCCTGAGCTGGTGCTCCATCCGATCCACAATCTCTACCTGTCTCTCCTCAAGAGACAAATCTTGTTGGATCTCTGGAACCTCAATATTGATCACACGAGAAGGATCTGCTATATACTTCCTCAACATCGAAACATGGAAGACGTTGTGAAGACCAGAGAACTGTGGCGGCAGCGCAATCCGGTAGGCGACCTCTCGAACTCGGTCTAATATCTCAAACGGTCCAATATACCTCGGACTGAGCTTCCCCTTCTTCCCGAATCTCATCACCCCACGCGACGGTGAGATCTTCAGAAAGACATGGTCGCCAACCTCAAAAATCAGCACACGTCTACGCCGATCCGTGTAGCTCTTCTGCCTGCTCTGAGCTGTTGCTAGTCTCTGCCTGATCACATCAACCTTCTCATTATACATTTGCACAATCTCAGGTCCGACTAACTGTCTCTCGCCTACCTCACTCCAGCATACTGGTGATGTGCAAGGTCTCCCGTACAAAGCCTCGTACGACGTCATCCCAATACTCGCATGGTAGCTGTTGTTGTAGGCGAACTCAATCAACGACAGGTGTTCATCCCAGTGTCCTGCCCAATCCAGAGGGCACGCTCTCAGCATGTCCTCCAAAGTCTGAATAGTCCTCTCGGACTGCCCATCTGTCTGCAGATGAAAAGCTATACTGAACTTCAGACGAGTTCCCAGAGCCTATTGCAAACTCCCCCAAAATCTGGAAGTGAATCTTGGATCTCGATCTGAAATGATACTCACTAACACCCCATGCAGTTTGACGATCTCCTCAATATACAACCTCGCCAGACCCTCCAAAGGTAGAGTAGTCCGGATAGCCAGAAAGTGTGCCGACTTGGTCAGTCGATCGACTATAACCCAAATCGCGTCATGGAAGCTCTTCGTCTTCGGCAACCCGGTGACAAAATCCATCGTCACATGCTCTCATTTTCACTCTGGTAGCTCTATACTCTGTATCGGTCTCGTTGGTCTTTGGTGCTCGATCTTAACCTGCTGGCAAACCAAGCACCTAGCCACAAAATCAGCCACATCGCGCTTCATCCCTCTCCACTAGAAGTTCCATTGCAGATCCTTATACATCTTCGTACTTCCCGGGTGAATGGAATATCTCGCTCGATGTGCCTCCTCCATGATGTCATCTCTCAGCTCATCGACCCTCAGTACCCAGATCCGACTCCTGAACCTCAGACCTCCACTCCCACAGTGAAATCTGATCCATCCCTGGCAGCTGACCGTAGCAGACTAGTCAACTCCTCATCACTGTGTTGCGCCTGAACAACTCGACTGATGGTCTACGACTCCACTCGAAGACCCGCAATCACGGCCCCCTCCGAGCTCTTTGTGAACGGCCTCCACTCTAACAATGTCTCGAGTAGCCTCCACTCCCGAATGCACAAACTCGCAGCTGACACCTCCACTTTCCTGCTCAGGGCGTCTGCAACTGAATTCGCCTTCCCCGGATGATAAGAGATGATGAAGTTGTAGTCCTTAATGAAGTCGAGCGATCTACGTTGTCTCATATTCAGCTCCTTCTGTGAAAACAAGTACTTCAGGCTCTGATGATCAGTGAAGACTTCAAAGTGCTCGCCATACAAATAGTGATGCCAAATCTTCAGAGCATGAACCACGGCTGCCAACTCTAAATCGTAAGTGGGGTAATTCTTCTCGTGCACCTTCAGCTGCCTCGATGCATACGCCACTACCTGCACGTGTTGTATCAGTACACTTCTGGTCGACCGGACATTAAGTTAACTTAAGTCGTCGGTCGGACGAGTCAAACATGCGGTCGACCGTTTGGATGGTCAACGCTCCAACCGACCTACGACAGTACTTTCGGTCGACCGGCAAAAGGGGTCCCGTTCGACCGAAAATACCCAGAGCCTCCACCTCTCGCTAGAATTGTACCACCGGTCGACCACCACGAAGGTATCGTTCGACCGGTGCGAGGGATTTTGCCCAAAATACACTATAACCGGTCGACCGAACCAAAACACTGGTCGACCGTTTACAGTTCAGAAACTGCTGTGCAGGTCTGACGAGCCAATCAGCCTACCGTCGATCGCTCCCACTCCCACACTAATAATAGGTGAGCGTAAAAGCAAATTTGACATACCTTAAGGCTTGAAGAAGCCTTTGAAGAACCAACGGCGAGCGTTTCAACGATTTAGCACAACTCCGACGAACTTCCTTTACCCTGATCTCTACGACAACTCCGGCGAACCCAACTCTCCAACCGGAACTCCCTTGCCTCCACTCACACCGAGGAAACCACTGAGGTGAAGAGAGATGAGTGAGAGAGAGGTCGTGAGAGAGATGAGAGAATGAGTAAAAGAGAGAAAATCACCTTTAAATACCAATCTCCTCACTTCATCTCAGCCGTCCATCTTAATCCTCCTCTAATCCTCCCCTAAGCACAATTAACACATTAAGCAAGGGTTAAGATATTACAGTCTTACTCTTTTAATAACTCATTTCTATTGAAAATATCATGTACTTGTTTAAAGAACTCATGTATCTGTACATCTGAGGTTATTGATGTGTAACGCCCCGAAACAACGGAAAATTTAAAACTTTAAACAGATAAAAGAATTAACACCGGGGTCGTCACCAAACCACAAGTATATATAATATAAAGTGGTAAACTGTACAATACAAGAGTCAATGATGATTACAACCCAACACAAAAGATATACAACACATGTACAAGGGAAAACCATCCACCTCGAACGATAAAAGGAAAGGATTTGGTCTGGGTGCTCCTGCCCGCAGTCACCACCTCCTACTGACGTGCACGACTTGACATGTAAACAAACAATGCCTGAGTTTCCCCTAGGGAAACCCCGTATCACAAACCCCTAAATATGAACATAACATGCGTATATGAAACATGAAATGAAAAAAGCATTAGAAGCATAACTAACTTTCGTGCACACAAGGCACCGCCGGAAAACATCGGCCACGGGTCTCAAGGGTCCTCTCACGCCAACCCCACAATCACACGTGCACACAAGGCACCGCTGGAAAATCATCGGCAACAACAACGTGCACACAAGGCACTGCTCCGTAGAGCCACAACCACGATCTCCTCTTACGCCGGCATGTCCGTACCGTCGCCCCCAGGAGGCCGGGGACCCGTTGCCCTAGAGGCAGATCCAACCACACACGACACAAGCATCCATATGCAAAACTGTGACAAACGGTCGAATGGAAGACCACAAATGGTCGACCGAACACCACTACTATTCCGCAATAAAACCGAAATAAAGTCCAACCGGTCGAACGGTAAAGGGGCCCCGTTCGACCGAAATCCATCAGTTAATCCTCTCTTGCTCAAAAAACATCAACGGTCGAACGACCTAAAAACCACGGTCGACCGATTTCCACCAGTAAAACTCACCAACAATCCGCACTACACGGTCGACCGAAACAACTCTTCGGGTCGACCGGCCATTAAGTTAACTTTAGTTATCAGTCGGATGAAGTCAACGAGCGGTCAACCATTTAGATGGTCAACGCCCCCAACCGACTTACAACAGTGCTTTCGGTCGACCGGCAAAGGGGACCCGTTCGACCGAAAACACCCAGAGCCGTTTTCCCTTGCTAAAACGTACCACCGGTCGACCACTCCTAGAGTATCATTCGACCGGTGCAAGAGATTTTGCCCGAATCACACTACGCCCGGTCGACCGCACCAACATGTCGGTCGACCGTTCCAGAGCAGAAAAGCTGCTGCAAGGTTCTCGACGAGCCTTTCGGCCTACTGTCGGCCACTCCAATCCTCGCAAAGGGTAAAAGGAGGACTAAACTAATGCTTGGCATACCTTTAAGGCTTGAAGAAGCCTTTGAAGAACCCACGAAGGTCGCTTCCACGATCGCTCTTCTCCTTCTCCGGTGAACCCAACCGTGCAACCGATCTACACGATCCTTGCACACTCCACCGAGTCCGTCTTGCTCGCCAAATCCACACCACCGTGCCCCAGTAGCTGAGAGGGAGAGAGAGTTGAGCGAGAGAGAGAGTCGCACGAGAGAGAGAGGGGGAGAGAAAATGAGAGAAAGGGAGAGAAGTCACCTCTTATACTCTTCTCCTCCACTCATCCTAGCAGTCCATCTCAATCCAACGCAATCTCCTCTAATCATCCACCTAAAACAAAATTAACCCAATTAACAAAGGGTTAGGATGTAACAATCCACCATCCTTAAGGAATTTCGTCCTCGAAATTAGAACCAAATCCTCACCGAACAATTCCGGATACTTCTTCCGGATCTCATCTTCGATCTCCCAAGTGGCTTCACGCTCGCTATGGTGTTGTCAGCTGACCTTCACAATCGGAATGGTTCTCCTTCTGAGCTGGTGCTCAGTCCGATCCACAATCACCACGGGCCTCTCCTCGAGAGATAAGTCGTGACTGATCTCGGGAACACAGATCTCAATCACATGCGACGGATCGGCAACGTATTTCCTCAACATAAAGACATGGAAAACGTTGTGAATACCCGAAAGCTGATTGCCCACCTCAAATCTCAACTCTCGCCTACGCCTATCAGCGTAACTCTTCTGTTTGCTCTAAGTTGTCGCCAATCTCTGTCTGATCACACCGTGTTGGAGGACGGGAGGAGGACGGGGAGCTACTGATCAACCCACCACAGGAGAATGCCCGTCTCCTGGGCTACAGGGACCGCCGATTGGAGGTCCCCAACCGCCGATTGACGGTCTAAAAGGCGCACCTCGTGCGCTACCTTAGACCGCCCTGATCACTATTCCTTTTGCCTTCTTTTGACACCACTAGATCCATTCTTGATCTATTATACTGGGGGGCACGAAGGAAAGAAGGTGGCTCTCTCCTTGACTCTCACAAAGCAAAAAAAACGATTTTTCAATGCACACGCTTCTTCTTTTTTTCTACTCACATACTCACTCTTTTCTCACACTATTTCGTGGCGCAACTTATAATGCTTGATATATATTGTTGTTCTATTACAAATGGTGAATTCTAGTGCTTTATATAGGCACTTACATTACCCTACAACTTCCAAATATAAAGACTACATAAACATGATCATTCAAGATCATTACACCCTCTACTTAAATTGCATACATAATTAGGACGACAATTACACAAAAAATGAAAAGACTCTTGTATCTTCCACTCCCTCAACCTTTTGTCTTCTCATGTGTTGACTCTTCACCCCCTTGATTAGTCATCAAGCAATGATGATGTGGCGGGTGACTAGGACGCCACATAGGGTTAAGTCGCCACCTAGGATTAAGTTCAATTCTCAATACTCCTCCTTGAACTTAATCCTCTTTCATCCTCCATCCCAAGTAGGTTGCGCGTCCTCTCATGCAACCTATTGGCAATGCTTCTGCATAAGCTAAAAAACACACCATATGAACCTCACATGTTCATACGACACACAAAAAGGGATTGTCTCCACCCGACACGACAACTTCTTCATAATCTATGCCGGTCCTTTGCTTGTAGTCTTTTACTACCAAGCGTGCGTTGCATCGCTCGCCCACTCCTTGGGGTGTTGTCTTCTTCTTATACACCCTCCTGAAACTAGTCATTTTGTGATGTATTGGAAGCGAAGCTAGCTCCCAAGACTCATTCTTTTATGTCGACTCCATCTCCTCATCCATCGTGACTTGTCTTCTTTCTTTTGCCACCACCGCTTCTTCGAACGGAATGCTCTCACTTTAATCCAAGAGGCAAACCAAGTCTAGCTTACTTGTTTCCTCGTATAGATCATCAAGACTCCTTTTCTTCATCGGTCTTGTCTCTTCATCATCGGATAATACAACTTCATGCTTGGTGGAATCTACCACCTCCACCTCTTGCTCCTCATTCTCAATGTTTTCTTCGTATTCCTCCTCATACTCATCATCAACTTGAGCATGATTTGTCACCTCCTCGTGGTTAGAAGTCGCCACTTCTTGTCTTTCTTCTTCTTCTTCTCTTCTTCTTTTTCTTCTTCTCTTCCTTCGCACCTCCCATCATCATGTTCGACTAGAGCATGCATGACATGATTTGTGATTCCCTCGTTATTGACGAACAAGGCCATTCCTCCTTCGCAAGCATCCTCCTCTATGGCAACAAGGTTGGAGTTTTCTTCCACCCTTTTCTTCGACCAACACTCGCTTGCGTAGTGTCCATGCTTCCCACAATTGAAGCACTCAATCACCTTCTTCGATCCGCGATCACCACGGACACGGCTGGAGCTCTCCTCCACCTTCTTTTGCGACCAACATTCTTTCAGAAAATGACCACACTTCCCACACTTGAAGCATTCGACCTCCTTCTTTCATGGATGGCCTCCATAATCACGACCGCTTCCACGATCTACGTTGCGAGGTTTTTCCTCCTTAAGCGACATCTTCGCTTGCAACGCCTCCTGATGTGAATTAAATTTATACCGCAAGTGCACGGCATCAATGAAGACGTGGCAAATACGGGTCGAACACAAGGAGGGAGAGATTTTGTTATTAATGTGATTTCGATTGAGGGAAAGGAAGATGAAGAAATAAGTTGGTTTTGAGATTTTTGGGTTTTAATTATCTAAAGCAAGAACAAGATCAATTAAAACTAAAACAAGAACAAAGAGGTGAATTCCGTTGGGTGGAGGTTTAGATTTAGGGTTTAGATTAGAGAATTCAGAAACTTATAATAAATCATGTTAGTTATGAAGCATTACATGATAAATGTTTTACCATAAACTCAAGTAATCAAAATATACTAATCACGAACTTAAAATAATAACATTCATTCATCTTCTCTTCACCCTAAATCCGTCACCTCCACCCTTTGGAAGGAGTTAGAAACTCATAGAGGGAGGAAGAAGGGGTCCTTGAGACATTACAAAAGAAAACTAAAAGTAAGAAATAAAAGACAGAATTTTATTAATAAAAAGAAGAATACAAAACTAAGATTAAGAATAAAAACTACAACCAAAGACTAAGGACCCTTCCAACATCGTTCTCGGGTCTATTTATAGTTGCTACAAGGGATCTAGGTAAAATATTGGAAAGTACACGTGTCCAGACACGACTGGACGAAATTGGGAAACGCGGATCGACGCTTGGGCGGCGGAAATGCCGCACATTGTGTGTGTGGTGCGGCGGAAACGCCGCACAATCTGATCTGATTTTGTCCGGATTTTGGTTGAATGTTTATGGTATGATTTGATCCTTCTTTGCGTGTCTGGATTGATTTTTTCCATTCTTTTGAGCTCCGGATTAATTCCTTTATGTATTTGGAGATTTACATTGATTTTTCTTTAGGTTTTCTCCATAATAACTCGTGAATTGAAATTAGGTCCTTGACTTTTTGCAATTAAGTCCCCGACTACTTTTGTGCTTAAGTCCTTGTTATTTTTGCAATTAGGACTTGAATGCTTTTATGCTTGGATACATTTCCATTCGTAATCCGATAATCTTGAGCTTGGTCTTTATGATAGAAATGAGTCTTTTGCACGCGTTTATGCTTGGGATGTGGGTAATTTGCATTCAGGTCCCTGTATTCTGTAAATAAGACTAAACACATACCTTAGTAGCATTTATTGATATAAAAGTGATCTAAATGAAAGACATATGATGCAATGTATGCTGAGGGTTACTCGGATGCGAGTTTCATGAGTGATCCAGACGATAGAAGGTCGTAATCAGGATACGTCTTTCTTCTGAATGGTGGAGCTGTGAGTTGGCGTAGGTCGGAGCAAAGCACTACGACCGACTCAACCACTGCTTCTGAAGTAATGGTTGTCGCTGAAACGAGCAAGGAAGGAGTGTGGATTAAGAAGTTCCTTGAAGAGCTTGGAGTAGTTCCCTCGAGCGAGGGACCAGTAGAGTTGTTTTGCGATAATAGTGCATCTATCTCGTAAATCAAGGATCCCAAATCACACCACAAAGTGAAGTACATGGATCATAAGTACTTCGTGACACGTGACCTCATCGACGAAGGCAAAATAAATCTTTTATGGGTGGACACCAACAGCAACACAACTGATCCATTCACAAAACCCTTATCCCAAGCCAAGGGCGAAATGCATTTCGAGTCCATGGGATTGAGGAACCATGTAGATTGGCTTGATGATTGATGTGTAATAGGGGTTCACCCTAGTTATTATTGTTTTATACATTGAGAATGTATGTGAGAGAAAACTTTGATAACAAGTTGGAGATTGAAAGGAATGTGTTCTAAAAGTTTTACTTTTAAATGTCAATTATTATGAATTGAATGAGAAATCATTTTGTTTCTTGTTTATGTTATTCGTCTTTTAGAAGTGTTAAGGAAGAGACTCTTGGTCCTTAACCGTAGAGCTCTAAAAGATATTGGTTTACATAAAACAAAAGATATTCACAATCATGGTAATTAGCATGGGACATTGATTACCGAGTTAAGATTGTCGTGTTGGTCATTGATCATTGTAGCTCTACAAGTGAGTGACAACACGGGTACACAAAAGAGGAAAATATTACTTTTGTATACTAAATAGACCTAATAAGTAAAACATTATAGAATTGTGTTTTCTGTGTCATTAATGTTTTACTGTGTCTTTGGTCCTTTGATATGAGACTTATATCCCATCACTTAAGAATTGCTTAATTCGACTAGTGTCTTGAGCTATGGATGAGTGTAGTGTAAAGGCATTAGTTGGTTAAGTATGACTTTCGTTGGAGAAGATAGTTAGTCAAAAGATTATCATTGCCCCTCTTAATTGAGTGATGATATTAGTGGGCCCCTTGATAAAGCAAAGTTATAATGTGCACAATGTGATTTGAGTTAAGTCACATATTTGTAACTAGCTTAAAGAGATCAAGAAATGAATACTAATACAAAGATGACACAATACTACTTTGTGTGTATTCTTAATATCATGAGGCAAGGGACGGACACAAGTGGTGCACTCCATCACTAAATGGATTAGGTTTTGGTTCGAGTGGAATTAAGACATCTAACTAATTGGGAGATATAATGTGTAGCTAGATACCGCTTATAGCTTGTGATATTAAGCTCTTAATATCACTGCCAATTTAGTTTATATCCTCCCATAGGTCACACCACAAAATTGGGAAACAAGAAATGAGGATTTTGAGTTCATAAGGTGTGTCGGGTTTCATGTAGAAAATATGATACATGTGGTGAACAAGGAAAATCAAAATTATGTTGTGATTAATAACATAATTAGAATCTAAATTAAATTCATATGTGATGTAAATATTATGGGGTGTATTGATTAATCATTACATAGTATAATATGTTACATAAGTTGTGAACTTACTACTAATCCCGAAATGTCAAATTTTGTAGGGGTTAAACCGAAATTTGACAAGTCTGCAGCACTGTGCAAAAACAGTCGACCGAATGTTGCACGGTCGACCAAAATGTTGCACGGTCGCCCGGATGTGTATCGATCGTAACAGGAATTTCGTCTGTTCGTTTTCGGTCGACCGAGTATAATCGGTCGGTCGACCGAACATCGCGATGAAATATTTTTTGTTACGAACGGTCGACCGAGTTCATGAACGGTCGACCGAAACTTGGTCTAAATGGTCGACCGACCCTAGAAACGGTCGACCGGTTCAGACGGTTTTATGCAGAATTAATTTAAGAATTAATTAGATCATGCATGGAATTGGTCCATAACTGATTTAATTCGTGGCTGAGATTATTTGTAAGCAAATAATGGATGGTTAGTTGAAAGTTTGCATGAAATCATGGGCAAGAGGTTGCACATGAATAGGTAATTTGGAGAGAACTTATAAATACAAGTTTATCCCATTACCTTATCAATTAATTCATTATCTTCTTGTGCAAACACCTCTCTCCATAATTCTCCACGAATTTCACCTTAATTCTTGAGTTTAGTTTTAGTTTTCAGAGATCTTCTTCTCAAGGGAACTAATGAGGGGTTAGTAGTTAGATTCTAAACCATATTGGAGATTGAGAGGCTAGCTCTTCTCTCTCCAATCTTGTTTAGAGCTTGGTGAATACTCGGGGGCATCCGGCGCAGCAACAAGCATCCTCAACGTCTTTGGATCTCCAAGAAGTTTTAGAGAACTTCTAGGTATGAATTTCGGAGCCCAATGTTTTTTTTAATGTGTTTTAAGCAATTATTGAAACAAACCGATGCATGCTTGAAAAACAAATCGTAGAAAATATATGAATGATTCTTATTGTGCATAAATTTTTTGAAAATATATATGTACAATTAAACATGAAATCCTTCATAGTGTAGTTAGCATAATCAACAACTTCTTCTCCTCTTTTCCCACTTGCTTTTGGAAGAACCTGAGTCGACACACCTCCTGTGGATCGACCCGTATTTGCCACGTCTTCACTGACGTCGTGCACTTGCGGTATTTAAAACGAACACATTAGCTCTCCAGAGGTAAGGTGATCCTAATAGCTAAGAAGTGTGCCGACTTGGTCAGTCGATTGACTATAACCCAAATCGCGTTGTGGAATCTCCTCGTCTTTGGTAGAATGAAATCCATAGTCACATGCTCCCACTTCCACTCTAGCAACTCTATACTCTGCATCTGATATGCTGGTCGCTGGTGCTCAATCTTCACCTGCTGACAAACTAAGCACCTCGTCACAAAATTAGCTATGTCTCGCTTCATCACCTTCCACTAGAAATTCCGTTGCAAGTCCTTATACATCTTTGTGCTCCCTGGATGGATAGAATATCTGGCTCTGTGTGCCTCCTCCATGATATAATCTCTCAACCCATCTACCTTCGGCACCCAGATACGACTCCTGAACCTCAAACCTCTATCTACACCCACATGGAAGTCCGATCCGTGTTTAGGGACTAACTGCATCAGAATGGTTAACTCGTCATCTGCTCTCTGAGCCTGCACGACTCTCGAAATTGTCTAAGGCTCTATTCTTAGCCCAACTATCACTGCACCCCCAGGGTCCTCTATGAACAGCTTCCATTCTGACAAAGTCTCGAGTAGTCTTCATTCCTGAATGCACATATTAGCAACTGACACCTCTACTTTCCTGGTCAAGGCATCTGCAACTGAATTTGCCTTCGTGGGTAGTAAGAGATGGTGAAATCGTAATCCTTGATGAACTCGAGCCATCTTCGCTACCTCATGTTTAGTTCCTTCTGAGAGAACAAATACTTCAGACTCTCATGATCTGTGAAGACTTCGAACTGCTCCCCATACAGATAATGTCTCCAAGTCTTCAAGGCGTGAGCCACTGCTGCTAACTCCAAATCATGAGTCGGGTAATTCTTCCCGTGTACCTTCAACTATCTCAAAGTGTACGCAACTACCTTCCCGTGCTGCATAAGCACACAACCCAGACCAAAACCTGAAGCGTCACTGTATATCACGAATTTGTCGTTGCCACTGGGAAGAGTCAGAACTGGAGCAGCTGTCAACCGACTCTTCAGTTCTTGAAAATTGTCCTTGCAATTCTGGGACCAGACAAACTTGACGTCATTCTGCGTCAAAGTCGTCAAAGGAGAAGCAAGTCTCAAGAAGCCTTTGATGAAACGATGGTAATAACCCGTCAGTCTCACAAAGCTCCTAGTCTCTGTAACACTCGTCGACACCCTCCACGTGTCACTGCCTCAACCTTCGCTGGATCCACATATATCCCATCTCCAGATACAATATGTCCCAGAAAAGCTACTCAATCCAACCAGAACTTGCACTTTGAGTACTTGGCATATAACTGTTGATCCCTCAAGACGCCAAGTACGATCCCCAAATGCTCTCTGTGTTGCTCCATGCCTGGCGAGTAAACTAAGATGTCATCCACGAAGACAATAACGAATTTGTCAAGGTACTGCATGAACGTCCTGTTCATCAGATCCATGAAAGATCCAGGCGCGTTCGTCAACCCAAAAGGCATCACCGGAAACTCATAGTGTCGGTACCTCGTCCTGAATGTTGTCTTCTGGACATCTGCCTCTCCGATCCTCAACTGATGATAACAGGATTGTAAATCAATCTTCGAGAACACCTTTATTGACTACAACTGATCGAAGAGGTCCTCAATCATGGTTAAAGGATATCGATTCCTAACGGTAACCTTATTCAGTATCCTGTAATCGATACACATCCGCAGCAATTCATCCTTCTTCTTTACGAAGAGTACCGACGCTCCCCAAGGCAAGACACTAGGTCGGATGAACCCACTATCCATCAGATCCTGCAACTGCTTCTTCAGCACAACTAACTCTGCAGGCGTCATCCTGTACGGAGCCTTCGACTGCGGAGTAGTCCCACCAAATCGATGTCGAACTCTATCTCTCTGTGAGGCGGCAGGCCGGAGACATCGTCTGAAAACACTTTGTGAAAATCCTGGACTATCTCATTATCCTCCAACCTCCTCAACTCAGGATCTGAAACTACTAAGGTGGCTACAAATTCTCTACAACCCTGGTGCAACAATTTCTGCGCCTGAACTGCAGATACTATAACATGTCCTCCTCTGACCTGTGTCCCCCTGATTAGCACTTCAGGAAGACCCTTCCTCAAGATCACAATCTTCTTTTCCTAGCATAAGACTCGAACATTGTACCGAGACAACCAATTCACCCCAAGTATGACGTCAAAGTCTACCATCGGTAGCAAGACCAGGTCGGCTGGAAACTCCTGGCCTCCCGAAACAATCATGGCGCTGGGGAGAAAACTCCACACAGTGCCCACCAAACCCAGGGGTGTGCTGACTTCCAAAGTGGCAGTCAACATCGCAGGGGTATAACCTAACAAGCTCGCAAACTTCTCAGAGATGAACGAGTGTGTGACCCCACAATCAAACAACACTCTAGCTACCAAACCATCAACAGAAAATGTACCTTCCACTACAATACTGACAATCAATGTATAGGATACTACTAACAAATCCAAATTGCAGCATCTACACTCACTCCAAATTAAGAAACATAACCAAAGTTGTTATGTCCTAACCCTTGCTTATGGGCTAATTGTTTTTTAGGTGGTGGTTTTGGGGAGGATTAGATGGACGACTGAGATTGCTTGAGAGAGAAGTATATAAGGTTGGATTTCTCTCTCTCACTACTCACTCGTCTCTCTCTCTCCCGTTCATTTCTCTCTACCTTAGGCGGGCCGGAAGATCGGTCGACCGATTGTAGTGTATTTTGGGTCTATTTTGGGTGGTATCTCTCCAATCACCGCAACACCGGATTGGCGTGGATTTGGCGAGGCTGGGAGGAGCTCAGACGGTGGCCGGAGTTGCGGAGATCGGGCTCGAGGTTGGGTTTTGTTAGAGAAGAAGAGGAGTTTACGTGGAAGCATTCGCGATCGATCTTCAAAGGCTTCCTCAAGCCTTCAAGGTATGTGAAGCTTTACTTTTATGCTCACCTAAGCTAGTGTGAGTGTTTGAGTAGTAGACGGTAGGCCGAAAGCCTCGTTGGAGGTTGTGCAACAGATTTTTGCACTGTAATGGTTGACCGGTGCATGGTTTGGTCGACCGATTGTAGTGTATTTTGGGTGGTATCTCTCGCACCGGTCGAACGATACCCTTGGGTGGTCGACCGGTTGTGCATTTTGAGTGAGAAGATGGAGACTCTGGGTGATTTCGGTCGAACGGGTCCCCTTTGCTATTCGACCGGAAGCACTGTCGTAAGTCGGTTGGGGGCATTGACTATCCAAACAGTCGACCGCCTATTTGACTTGTCCGACCGATGACTTAAGTGAATTTAAGTTTGTTCAACCGTTGTTGTTTCAGTCGACCGGTGTAGTTTGGTGTGATCTTGTATTTTACTGGTAGTTTTCGGTCGACCGTTGGCCTTATTTTAGTTCGATTGATTGTGCTTGTTTGAGCAAGATGAGGATTTTACTGGTGGTTTTTGGTCGAACGTGTCCCCTTTTCCGTTCGACCGGTTGGTGGTTATTCTGGTTATATTCGGAATAATTGTGGGGTTTCGGTCAACCGTTTGAGGATTTTGGTCGACCGTTTCTGCCCAGTTTTGCATATATTGCTTGTGATGGTTGTGGTTTGGATATGCCTCGAGGGCAACAGGTCCCTGGTCTTTTTGCGGCGACAGTAATGACATTCCGGCCTGAGAGATACCGTAGTTGTGGCTCTGAGGAGCGGGTGCCTTGTGTGCACGTGTGTTTTGTTTGGCCGATGGTTTTCTGGCGGTGCCTTGTGTGCACGTTTGATTGTGGGGTTGAGGTGAGATGACCCTTGAGACCCGATTTGCCGATGATTTTCCAGTAGTGCCTTGTGTGCACGTGTGAATGTGGGGTTGGGGTGAGAGGACCCTTGAGACCCGTGTTGTGGCGTCTGGTGTGGTTGGGAGAGAGATCCCGAGAACCCAGTGGGACGATGGCAGTTGTGATATATTGCATTTCTCATATCATGTCATACATTTGTTAATTCTTGTTTTTGGAGTTTGACATACGGGGTTTCCTTATGGTAAACTCAGGCATAATCTGTTATTGCATTTCAGGTCGTGAGCATCATTTTGAGGTGGTGACTAGGGATGGCAACAGATCGGTTCTAGTTGGGGTACTAGTAGAACTGGAACCGGAACCGAATTATAAATTGGGACCCAGAACCGGATCCGGATCCTGATCGGTTCCCAACATAGGTACCCAGAACCGGATGCGGATCCGGATCGGTTCCCAAAATGGGTACCCAGAACCGGATCCAGTTGGTTAACGGGTACCCAAAACCGGATCCGTTGGAACCGGATTCAGTACACAATTTATATTTTTCAATGTGTTCTTTGTGGATTTGGTCAAAAAAACTCATCCCAAAAGAGTTGTTGAAACCAATGGCCTATGGTGAGGTTTTATAGTTTGGAATTGGAGTGAGAAATTCGTTTTTTCCGATGTGGGACTATACTTTCCACACAAAATTCATTTTTTTCCAAAACAATATCTATTCAGGATAGCATTAATTACCAACTCCCATGAGTTGGTGTAGTGGGGAAGCGCATGTGACTATGACCCATGCACTCAGGTTCGAATCCCAATAGGTGACAATATTTTTGAAAATATTGTTCATGTCGGATCTGGTTCCGTTTCGGGTCCATTGGCTAGAACCATATCCGAACCAGAATTGGGTTGGTTCTGAAAGTTTATATCCATATCTGACCCATATCCGTTTTGTCCCGGTTCGGTACCACCGGTTCCATCAGTTCCGGATATCCATTGCCACCCTTAGTGGTGACTGAGGGCAGGAGCACTTGGACCAGATCATGCTTTCCTTGTTTTGAGGTTGTTGTGATTACATTTGTACTTGTTGTATATCTTTTGTTGTTGTAATCATACTCTTGATTCCTGTATCATATACAATATACCAGTTAATATATATATATATATGTGTGTGTGTGTGTGTGTGTGTGTGATTTCGTAACTTTCATGTGCTTGATATCTATCTTTTTAAGTTTAAATTTTCCGATATTCGGGGCGTTACAATTTGGTATCAGAGTTTTTGGTTCTGGTGTACCTGTCCAAAGAAACCACCTTAGAAGTCTTTCATCGTCAGTTTTATTGTAGAGCATGCATGCATAATCATTTGATTTATTTTCGTTTCCTGACCTTTTGTGTAGATGCCTCCGAGACGTGTGAGGCCACCTTCACGTTATAGGGGCACTAGTGAGGAAACTTTGTGGAGGGGACAGGGAGGAGGAGAGGAGGACCCTTGAAGGGACTCTGGGTAGGCTGGGCGAGTTTCTCGAGCATCAGTCTGCCCAGTCTGAGCAGGCAGGAGCATGTGAAGTGTTGGACCGATTCATGTGTCAGCACCCTCCTTCCTTTGATGGTAGTGGTGATCCGGAGGCAGCTGAGGATTGGGTCTTCAAGATCTGAAAGATTTTCCAAGCGATAGGATGTCCTCACGAGAGGCAGGTGGATCTGGCCACCTACGTGTTGGATAAAAAATTCCTTGTGGAGTTCAACCAACAGTACTTTCCGTAGCATGTCTGTGACAGGAAAATGGAGGAGTTCCTGGCACTGGAGCAAAGTGAGATGACTCTGGCGGCTTACATTAGCAGATTCCACGCTTTGGAGTGTTACTTCCCTGAGATTTATGTGACTCAGGAGCAGAGGGCTTGGAAGTTTGTCCGAGGGTTGAGGCCACAGTTCAGATCTCGTGTGACCACAAGTATGCCACGGACTTTAGCTTATGCAGTGAAGTTTGTGACGATCACTGATCAGGACTACCAGGAGACGGTAGAGGCCAAGAAGACGCAGTCGAAGACGGGTGCATGTCCCAGAGTCCACCTTTCAAGGAATCTGGGCAAGAGGCCCCAAATTGATGAAGGTGGAGCATCGCAGTCTGGGCAGTGTAGGCGGTGTGGTGGAGTTCATCCTGGGCGTGGGTGTGGGCACCGTCCCGGTGCGTGTCATGGTTGTGGGCAGATGGGTTACTTCATTCGTGCTTGCACGAGCAGATCAAGCGGGAATGGTAGTCGACCGGGATCGCCTTAGCCAGTGGAGTGGGACCGAGTCGACCAGTTGCACCATCTCAGCAAGGGAAGAGTGTCGGTCGTGTTTTGACCATCTAGGCGGAGGAGCCTAGAGACGCCAGTGCGGTGGTGCAAGGTACACTTTATGTTGATGATTCGATAGCTAGAGTGTTTTTCGATTGCGGGGTCACACACTTGTTCATCTGTGAGAAGTTTGCGAGCGTGTTAGGGCGTACCCCTGCGATGTTGACTGCTACTTTGGAAGTGAGCACACCTCTGGGTTTTGTGGGCATTGTGGGGAGCTTTCTCCCCAACGCCACGGTTGTTTCAGGAGACCAGGAGTTTTCGGCATACCTGGTCTTGTTACCGATGTTTGATTTTGACGTTATACTTGGGATGGATTGATTGTCCCAGTACAATGTTTGAGTCTTGTGCCGAGAAAAGAAGATTTTGATTCCGAGGAAAGGTCTTCCTGATTTGCTGATCAGGGGGACGAAAGAATGAGGAGGCCGAGTTGTGGTGTCAGCAGTGAGGGCACGGAAGATGATCCATCAGGGTTGCAGGGCTTTTATAGCCACTCTTGTGGTGCCAGATCTAGAGGTGAAGAAGTTGGAAGACATCGAGATTGTTCAGGATTTTTTAGAGGTGTTTTCTGATGAGATCACCGTTCTGCCGTCCTCACAGGGAGATTTTGTTCAGTATCGACTTGGTAGCTGAGACTACACTGCAGTCAAAGGCACCGTACATGATGACAAAATTGAGTTAGCTGAGCTGAAGAAGCAGTTGCAGGATCTGATGGATACTGGGTTTATCCGACCTAGTGTCTCGCCTTGGGGAGCTCTAGTTCTTTTCGTGAAGAAGAGGGATGGTTCGTTGCGGATGTGTATCGACTACAAGATGCTAAATAAGGTGACCATTAGGAATCAATATCCCTTACCCATGATCGATGACATTTTCGATCAGTTGCAGTCAGCAAAGGTATTCTCGAAGATTGATCTGCGGTCCGGTTATCATCAATTGAGGATTAGAGAGGCAGATATCCAGAATACAACATTCAGGACGAGGTACGGGCACTACGAGTTCTTAGTGATGTCGTTTGGACTGACAAATGCACCTGTAGCATTCATGGATTTGATGAATCAGGCTTTTCAGTCGTATCTCGACAACTTTGTGATTGTCTTCATGGATGATATTTTGGTATACTCACCCGACAGAGAACAACATAAGGAGCATTTGAGGATTGTGCTTAGCATTTTGAGGGATTAGCATCTCTATGCTAAGTACAAGAAGTGTGAATTCTGGTTAAATCGGGTAGCCTTTCTGGGACATGTGATGTCAGCAGATGGAATATCAGTAGATCCGGCAAAGGTTGAGGTTGTGACTCAGTGGAGAGCTCCGACCAGCATGTCAGAGATCAGGAGTTTTGTGGGTTTAGAAGGTTATTATCGTCAGTTTATTCAGGACTTCTTCAGACTTTCTTCCCCAGTGACGGCGTTGACGCAGAAAGGTGTCAGGTTTGTTTGGTCTCAGAAGTGCGAGGACAACTTTCAGGAGCTGAAGAGACGACTGACAATAGCACCGATTCTGACGCTACCGAGTGGCAGCGGAGGCTACGTAATATACAACGATGCTTCAGGTATTGGTTTGGGTTGTGTTCTGATGCAACACGGGAAGGTAGTGGCGTACATTTCGAGACAGTTGAAGGTACACGAGAAGAACTACCCCACCCATGATTTGGAGTTAGCCGTGGTGGTTCACATGCTGGTGACCTGGAGGCATTACCTGTATAGAGAGCAGTTTGAGGTCTTCACAGATCACCAGAGCCTGAAGTATCTGTTTTCGCAGAAGGAGCTAAATATAGACAACACAGATGACTCGAGTTTATCAAGCATTACGACTTCATCATCTCGTATCACCTTGGGATGGCGAATTCAGTTGCAGATGCCCTGAGTAGGAAGGTGGAGTTGTCAGCTGCTAGTTTATACGTTCAGGAGTGGAGGTTGCTCGAGGCTTTGTCAGAGTGGAGACCATTCACGGAGGACTCCGAGGGGGCAGTGATTGCTGGGCTTCGGGTGGAGCCACAGTCTCTAGAGTTTGATGCAGTTGGTTGCTAAAGACGGATCAGACTTCAGTGTGGGAATTGATGGGGGTCTGAGGTTCAAAGGTCGGATATGGGTGCCGAGAGTAGATGATCTGAGAGATGATATCATGGAGGAGGCACACGGAGCCAGATATTCCATTCACCCGGGTAGTACGAAGATGTATAAAGACCTGCAGTGGAATTTCTGGTGGAAAGGGATGAAGTGAGACATAGCCGACTTCGTGTTCAGGTGCTTGGTTTGTCAGCAGGAAAAATTGAGCACTAGCGACCAGCAGGCCAGTTGCAGAGTATAGATCTGCCATAATGGAAGTGGGAGCACGTGACGATGGATTTCGTCACCGGGTTTCCAAAGATGAGGAGATCTCACGACGCGATTTGGGTTATAGTTGATCGACTGACCAAGTCAGTGCAATTTCTGGCTATCAGACCACTTTACCTTTGAAGGGCCTGACGAGGTTGTACGTTGAAGAGATAGTCTGATTACACGGAGTGCCAGTGAGCATTATTTCTGATAGAGATCCGAGGTTCACATCTCGATTTTGGGGTAGTCTGCAGAAGGCTTTGGGGACTCAGTTGAAGTTCAGCACGACTTTCCACCCGCAGACAGATGAGTAGTCAGAGAGGAACATCTAGACATTAGAGGATATGCTGAGAATGTGTGCTCTGGATTGGGCAGGACACTGGGATGGGCACTTGTCGTTGATCGAGTTTGCCTACAACAACAGCTACCATTCGAGCATTGGAATGGCACCGTACGAGGCTCTGTACGGTCGGCCTTGTAGATCACTGGTATGCTAGAGTGACGTGGGCAAGAGACAACTGGTTGGGCCAGAGATCTCTCAGATGTATGCCGAGAAAGTCAACGTGATCAGACATAGATTAGCGACATGTCAGAGCAGACAGAAGAGTTACGCAGATAGGCGTAGGCGAGAGTTGAGGTTTAAGGTAGGTGATCACGTGTTCCTGAAGATTTCACCTGCTCGAGGAGTGATGAGATTCGGGAAGAAGGGGAAGCTCAGTCCAAGGTACGTCGGACCGTTCGAGATTCTTGATCGAGTTGGAGAGGTTGCCTACCGCGTTGCTTTGCCGCCTCAGTTTTCGGGTCTTTATAACGTTTTCCATGTTTCAATGTTGAGGAAGTACGTTGCCGATCCGTCGCACATGATTGAGATCAGTGTTCCCCAGATTAGTCAGGACTTATCTCTTGAGGAGAGACCATTGGAGATTGTGGATCAGATAGAGCACCAGCTCAGGAAGAGAACAATTCCGATGGTGAAGGTCAGGTGACAACATATAGTGAGCATGGGGCCATTTGGGAGATCAAAGAGGAGGTCGGAAGAAGTATCTGGAGTTGTTTGGTAAGGGTTTGGTTCTAATTTTGAGGACAAAATTCTTTAAGGAGAGTGGATTGTTATGTCCTAACCCTTGCTTATGGGCTAATTGTTGTTTAGGTGGTGGTTCTGGGGAGGATTAGATGGACGACTGAGATTGCTTGAGAGAGAAGTATATAAGGTTGGATTTTTCTCTCTCACTACTCACTCGTCTCTCTTGTTGGCTAATGATTGCTTATCCGTTTTGATGATTAATCAACATATAACTTAAACAAATGTAATTCGTTCATATCACTCTTGCACAATACACATATATCGTTTTGTACTAACATTTCAGGTGACAAGTTTAACGAGAAATGAAGTTGAAGAGCAGATAGGTTTACATTATTCTCATTAGGATTTAAATGTAACTTGAGCACTTAAATCTTGATGCATTGCATATCATGAATCTTTAGGATTCCATAGAAGTAGAACTAAACCTTCAAATTCCATACAAAACTTCTTTAGAAATCAATCAAACCATAGCCAGGATTTCTGCACTCAACCGGTCGACCATCTGGTTCGACCGTTCAATCTAAAAAACTATTTTCTGAACCTTTTTGGTCGACCGAACTGTGTTCTGGTTCGACCATTTCATTAGAGTAACTTAAGGTTTTTGGTCGACCGATCAACTGTTCATACGTGCTGGAAGACACGTGCCTTAGTGCAAACCGGTCGACCGAAAGTCCTTTTCTGTTCGACCGTTTGATTTCTATTTTTGTCTTCTTTTGTGACCGTTATACTTGTCGTATTATACAACGGTCATATACACATACTTTCACTTACCCTCAAATACATAGCTTACCGGTCGAACAATTCATATTTACCGGTCGACCGTTTGTCCATTGATCTTTCGTATCATGCTTCCTGCTATCGGTCGATACCACCTTGGTTCGACCGAACACACTTTGTCTCTACCGAACATTTCACATCGGTCGACCGTGTCCTAGTTTCGTTCGACCGGTGCACTTAAGTTCCATCCCAGTTAGTTCGACCGTTCCTAGTTTGTCTGACCGTTGGACTACTATTCACGTTACCGGTCGACCGTTTCTTTCTTACCGGTCGACCGAACATTGACAGAATTGCTTCCCGAATTTCTGGTTTGTGTATCTTACACAAAACCCAATCAAATCATTCTCAAACGGCTAGAATACTTAAGAGGCTTATATATAGACCTTAGATCATCTTTTCCAAGGCACCAATCCAATCTCTAAGCTCTTATTGTGCTAAAACCTTCCAAGTGCTCTTACTCTCTTTATTGCTCTCAACCACTCTCTTGATCAATCATTAAATTGCATTCATCATCAAATTCAAATGCTCAAGAGTAGGTTACACAAAGTCTACTACAAAGGAGTTGTACAAGCTTTCGGAGTGAAGCTCTTCTCGGGTTGTGAGAAGGAGGTCCAAGCTTGGCGAGGGTGTTCGCAAGCTTGAATTGTAAAGGCTCGATCTTTGCCCGGAAAGAAGATCAAATTAGTGAAGATCACGAAGTTGCTCAAGGAAGAGCAATTCGTAAGAGAGGACTAGGATCCGGTGCTTGGATCCAAACCTCTATACATCCGGTGGTTGGTTTGCCTTTTCATCTCACTATTTTCATTGGTTATCTTGTTATTGCACAAATAGTTAGTAGTGAGTAATTAGTCTATAAACCCCCCCCCTTAAGACTAATATTTAGGGCAATTAGATCCTACATTTGGTATCAGAGCCTTGTTAATTGCATATAAACAAATTAACATTTGTAGCAATGGTCCAACAACGTGAGGGATTCCACACCGGTAGACCTCCACTTTTTAATGGAACCAATTATGCCTATTGGAAGAAATGCATGATAATCTTTATTCAATCATATGTTGTTAAGCTATAGGTATTCTTTCAAATTCCATATACTCAAAACAAAGAGTTTGAACTCATGAGTGATGATGAACTAGCAATGGTTCAAATGAATGCAAAATTAATGAACATTCTCATGTGTGGATTAACCGAAGAGGAATATGGTAGAATTAATGCTTGTGATTATGCATATGAGGCATGGCATATGTTAGAAAGTCATTTTGAAGGACGATCATCCATGAAAGAAACTAGGATAGATTCATTTATGCAAAAATATGAAATGTTTGCCATGAAACCAATTGAATCCATTAGCGAGATGCATACTCGCTTTACTCATATCACTAACTCATTGAAAAATCTTGGGAAGGTCTTGATTGAAAGTGACAAGGTATGGAAGTTTCTTAGATCGTTGACATTGGAGTGGGAGAGGAAGACAACGACAATCGAGGAGGCCAAAGATCTCTCAAAGCTAAAGATGGAGGATCTCATAGGAAGCCTCATGGCTTATGAGATTCAAATGGAGGAAAGAAGAGAGAAGGAGAAGGAGCGAGAGGGGTTAAGGAGAAAGGAGAAAACAATTGCTCTCAAAGCAACGTCGGATTTGGAAAGTATCGAAGACGATGACACCGATGATGATGTTGCATTTCTAACCCGCAACTTCAAGAAGTTTCTCGCCAAAGGAAGGTTCACAAGAGGGAAAGGAGAATCATCCCGGACTTTCACGTGCTACGAATGCAACAAGACGGGGCACATGAAGAAGGATTGTCCACTCCTTAAGTCAAGAGATCGTGAACAACGAGAACCAAGAAGATTCCCTCCTAGAAGAGAAAGAGATGAGAGACCGAGGAGAATTAGGGAAGATAGACCTACAAGAAGAGATAAAGAAGAGAGGCCTAGAAGACGAGAACGTGATGATCACAAAAGAAGGGATCACCATGAAAAAGATGGAAAGAAGGCTTTTAAAGCCACTTGGGATGATTCAAGCTCATCTACATCCTCCGACGCCGAATACTCTCAAGAGGAAGAAGCACAAATGTGCTTTATGGCACACAATGAGGATTCAGATTCAAGCACCGCTACATCCCCAAAGAGAAGCAATCAACCCCAAGTGGTGGAAATTGACGACGATGAGGTATCAATTCAAGAAACCCCTTCCTATGATGAGTTATTAGATGCCTTTCATGAACTTGCTGAAAGATATGAGATGATTTGTCATAAAAACAAATTAGGAAGAAAAGTGCATCTAGATTTATCTACTAAACATGAAGACTTACTTAAAGAGAATGAATTGCTTGCTAATGAGATAAACATGCTGAAATCTACAAGTAATTGTAACAACAACAAAGATCTTATTGCCAAGAATGAACAACTTACAAAAGATCTAGAGAAATTCACATTGGGTAGAAAAATGCTAGACATGCTTCTAGGAACCCAAACTCAATCTTTGACTAAGCATGGTTTGGGGTACGTGGGTGGAAAACAAAAGAAAGCTACATCTTATTTTGTTAAACATAATAATTCATATGTTAAGAAAGTAAGTTTATCAAATGTATGGGTACCTAAGACCTCTCAAGTTTGGGTACCAAAAGCTAACCCTCAAGGACCCAAACAAATTTGGGTACCAAAGTCTTCACTTGCTTCTTTGCATGTAGATCAAAGCAAGGAGAAAGGGCAAGTGGATACTCGATAGTGGGTGCTCAAGACACATGACAGGAGACTCTCAAGTTATATCAAATCTAAAGCCTAAGAAGGGAGGAACCGTCACATTTGGAGACAACGATAAAGGTCAAATTGTCGGCATTGGTAATGTTGGCAATTCCTCTACTCCTCATATTGAAAATGTTTTGTTAGTAGAAGGGCTAAAACACAATTTGCTAAGCGTTAGTCAACTAGCGGATAAAAATTATATGGTTATCTTTGACAATTCAAATTGCTATATTGTCTCAAAACATAACATGAAAACTATATTTAAAGGTTGTAGATCTCATAATATTTATGTTGTGGATATTGTTGTCATTAGCAATCTAGCCTTAGAGACTTGTTTAGTTGCCTCAAATGACGAAGCTTGATTATGGCATAACCGATTGGGACATATTAGTATGTCACAATTACACAAATTATCCAAACGTGATTTAGTTAGAGGACTTCCTAAAATTGATTTCAAAAAGGATAAACTTTGTGATGCATGTCAATTTCGAAAACAATTTAAATCATCTTTCAAATCTTTAAATGTTGTGTCAACTTCAAAACCTCTTGAGCTTTTACATCTAGATCTTTTTGGTCCTTCAAGAACAGTTAGTTTAGGTGGTAAAAGATATGCCTTTGTGATTGTCGATGATTTTTCACGATTTACATGGGTTTTGTTTTTGGCCAATAAATATGATGCATTTGAAAGATTTAAAAGCTTTTGCAAACGTGTTCAAAGAGAAAAGGATTTACATATCATTACTATCCGTAGCGATCATGGAGGAGAATTTGAAAATGAGTTATTTCAAAAGTTTTGTGAAAAACAAGGGATTGAACATAATTTTTCATTTCCTCGCACTCCCCAACAAAATGGGATAGTTGAAAGGAAAAATAGAACTCTTCAAGAGATGGCAAGAACCATGCTTATGGAAAAAGGACTTCCAAAATATTTTTGGTGTGAAGCCATAAATACTTCTTGTTATGTGTTAAACCGTGTTCTTATAAGACCTATTTTGAAGAAAACACCTTTTGAATTGTGGCACAAACGTATTCCAAAAATCTCTTACTTTAAAGCTTTTGGGTCAAAATGTTTTGTCCTCAACACTAAAGATAACTTGGAAAAAATTGATGCAAAATCCGATGATGCCATCTTTTTAGGATATTCCAATAGGAGTAAAGCTTATAGAGTCTATAACAAACGAACCTATTGTGTCGAGGAGTCTCTACACGTTAACTTTGATGAGTTGGCTTGTGTAGATAATTCCTCTCTTGATGATGACTATATGGATATAATTAGACATGTGTCATCTCAAAATGTCTCCCATGAGCCTCATCAAGATCCTCCAAGTTTTCCACAAGAAAACAAAGAGGAGCTTCCAAAGGATTGGACCTATAGAAAGGAACATCCAAAGGACCTTGTGATTGGAGATGTTTCTCAAGGTGTGACAACACGATCAAAGGCTCATGTAGTTTGTGATTCTTATGCTTTCATATCTAAATTAGAACCTAAGATAGTAGAACAAGCTTGTAATGATGAATTTTGGTTAATGGCTATGCATGAAGAGTTAAATCAATTTGTTCGAAATGACGTTTGGGAACTTGTTGAAAAACCCATTAATCAAACTGTTATTGGAACTAAATGGATCTTCCGAAATAAACTTGATGAGGATGGGAATGTAATTAGAAACAAAGCTAGACTCGTTGCTCAAGGCTACCGCCAAGAGGAGGGAATAGACTTTGATGAAACCTATGCTCTCGTGGCTCGTATGGAAGCTATTCGTATGGTTTTAGCTTATGCTTCTTTTAAGGACATTAAACTTTTTCAAATGGATGTTAAAAGTGCTTTCCTAAATGGAATTATTTCTGAAGAAGTCTATGTCGCTCAACCCCCTGGTTTTATAAATGAATCTTATCCGAACCATGTATTTAAACTCAAGAAGGCTCTTTATGGACTCAAACAAGCTCCTAGAGCTTGGTATGAGAGGTTGAAGAACTTCTTGATTAATAAAGGATTCGCAATGGGTAAAGTAGATACCACATTATTTGTTAAAACTCTTAATCATGATTTATTAGTGGTACAAATATATGTTGATGACATTATCTTTGGTGCAAGTAACCCGCGTCTATGCGAAGAATTTTCTATGTCTATGCAGGGAGAGTTCGAGATGAGCCTTATTGGTGAGCTAAATTTCTTTCTCGGACTCCAAATAAAGCAAACTCAAGAGGGAAATTTCATACATCAAGCAAAGTACACAAAGGAACTTCTCAAACGCTTTGAGCTTGAAACTAGCAAACCTCAAAAGACACCTATGAGTACAAGCGTAAAGTTGGACAAAGACGAAAATGGCAAAGATGTGGACATCAAGAAGTATCGTGGTATGATCGGCTCTTTACTTTAGCTTACTGCAAGTCGTCCCGATATTATGTTTGTTGTATGTTTATGTGCACGTTTTCAAGCATGTCCAAAAGAAACTCATTTGAATGCGTTAAAAAGAATTTTTCGTTATCTAAAGGGCACCTATGATTTTGGACTTTTCTACCCTAAGACTAGGACTTTCAATCTTGTTGCCTATAGCGACGCCGACTATGCCGGTTGTATTTTAGATCGTAAGAGTACTAGTGGCACTTGTCAATTTTTGGGTAAATCTCTTGTCTCTTGGTTTAGTAAGAAACAAAACAGTGTTGCATTATCAACAACTGAGGTTGAATATATCGCCGCCGGTTGTGCTTGTGCACAAGTCCTTTGGATGAGGCAAATTCTCAAGGACTTGCAACTTGAGTTTCAAATTACACCAACTTTTTGTGATAATACGAGTGCTATCAACCTTTCCAAAAATCCTATCTTGCATTCAAGAACTAAGCACATAGAAGTTAGACATCATTTTCTTAGAGATCATGCAAATAAAGAAGACATTAAACTTATATTTGTTCCCACAAATGATCAATTAGCGGATATATTCACCAAACCATTAAATGTTGATCAATTCAATCTCATTAGACTCAATCTAGGCATGTGTACCCTAAATTACATTTGAGTACGTTTTACTTGAGCCCATTTAACTATATTTGGTTCTAGTGTCTCTTGCTATTTGAAGCTTTTTCTGGTTTTTACTGTTGCACCGGTCGACCGGTAATGAGAATTGGTTCGACCGGTGATGAGTTGTTTCTTAACCGAAATCTTTTTTGTTCAACCGACTGCCTAAATGTGTTCGACCGGTATGTATTGTTCGACCGATAGCAGTGATGATAAGTTTTCGACTTTTAGGTTTTGTACGACCGCTCGCGTTTTCGGTGCAACCGTTTTTAATAGTTCGGTTGACCGGTATGTGTTGTTCGACCGATAGCAGGGATGATGAGTTTTGGAATTTGAGTTTTTGTTCGACCGCTCGTGTTTTCCGTGCGACCGCTTTTAATCGTTCGGTCAACCAGTATGTTTTGTTCGACCGATAGCAGGGACTTGTGTGTGCCTTGTTCTTCGGTCCGGTCGACCGAAATATGCTTCTGTCCGACCGTTCACTTTGTCGACTTAAGTTTTTACTTTATTTTTTTAACCTTTCGGTCGACCGCAATATGGCTCGGTCGACCAGTCTGTCGATTTCTGCTGCATTTAGGGTAAAATTGAAACTTGTTCTTCACTTTTACCCATCTCTCTCTCAAACCCTAAGCCTTCCCCCATCACGTTCCTCCCTCGATTTCGCATATTTCCTGCGGTAAAACTCAAATCTTTTTGCATTTTATCTCTTCTCATCATCTCCTCTTCACTTTGCACACATTTTTTCCCAAAGTTTTTTTTCTTCTCCTCCTTCACCATGACCGGGAAGAAAATGGCTATCCGCAAGAAACGCTCGGTTGCTCCCACAACTTCCACCGAAAAACACACCAAAAAGGCCCACGATCGCTCCTCTACTACCCCCAATGTCTGTCATCCGCCCGTGCCTCCAACTCTTGCTTTCCACCCTATTGACGAGTTCGCCAAAAGCGATTGGGAGAAAAAGCTCTCGGCGGCTCTTTTCATTCTGAACCGCGCAGTTGAGGTAGCGGACTTTCGTGACTACTCTCTTAAATCTTGCTTAGATGCTAATGGCCTTACACATTGTCTCACAAATCTAGCTTCAAAACCTTATTATCCTTTCTTGGTTCAATAATTCTATTGTAATCTTCGTTTTGAACCAAATCACCACATTGCTCGTACCATGATTAATGGAGTTAGAAATGAAATTGTCCCCGGAACTCTTGCTGAAGCTTTTGGCTTAGAGTTCTCGGGTGTTCATTTATATGTTGATCATCCTCTTAGTGTTCTTGAAAACATCTCTCATGATGATATGGTTGCTGAATTATATGTCTTTCCACCTCCTTCCAAAAATGGTTTCATTATTCACAACTCCTCCTTGATGCATCCTTTCGCTCGAGTCTTGGCATGTATCGTATCCTTCAATTTGCTCCCTAAACATGGTCATCATAACGAAATCTCTTAAACGGAGCTTGTGTGTATCTATTGCATCTACAAGAAAATTCAGGTTAATTGGCCTTTATTCATATTCCTCCATATGCGCTTTAAGAAAGGGAGGTATCTCCCTTATCCCATGTTGCTCACCGCTCTCTTTGACCTTCTTAAAATTCGTGTTACCGATTGTCCATCGGCCACATACAAATATCCAATCTGCAAGACCACTCTATCAAAAATGAAAACCATTGCCTCATCTTCTCTTCCACCGTCCTCTGAGGGAGATTTTGAGCAAGAAAATGAAGATGATGTGCCGGCCGATCCGCGTTGGATGCCCCAGCCATCTCAGCAGGAGGGTCACTTTTCTTGGGGAGAAGGCGACGAATATGCTTGGCAGGAGAGTCAGTGGAGATCCGTTTATACTGATTACACTCCGGATCATTCCTTTCAGCAGTTGTCGGATCGATTTGATGCGTTTGAAGCTTCCACTTCTCAACGACTTGATCGTTTTGAAGCTTCGACATCTCAGCACCTTGAGCGTCTTGACACTAAGTTCGACTCGGTGCTTCATGGCATTGACTCTCTCACATCTATGTTTCGTGATCGCTTTAGGCATTGAGTTGGTTGACGTTGCTTTTAATGGTTTAATGTTGGTTGGTCATGTGTCTTGTATGATATGTTTTCCGCTTTGGTTGTGTGGTGTAGTGTTTGCGTTTGATGTATTTTGAACCTTTCATTACTTAATGCATGTTTTGTTTCTCCTTCATTGTTTGTTTTGGCAAATGGATGTGCTTTAGTTGGATTTTTTTAGCTTTTTGATTATGCCAAAGGGGGAGAGTAATACTACTCATACATGTCTATTGGGTTTACAAATGCCATATAGCTAGGGGGAGCTATAAGATAGGGGGAGCATTGAGTAGAATTCATTGAAATAACATGTATTTAATTTGATAAGTTGTCATCATCAAAAAGGGGGAGATTGTTGGCTTTTTGGCTAATGATTGTTTATCCGTTTTGATGATTAATCAACATATAACTTAAACACATGTAATTCGTTCATATCACTCTTGCACAATACACATATATCGTTTTGTACTAACATTTCAGGTGACAAGTTTAACGAGAAATGAAGTTGAAGAGCAGATAGGTTTACATTATTGTCATTAGGATTTAAATGTAACTTGAGCACTTAAATCTTGATGCATTGCATATCATGACTCTTTAGGATTCCATAGAAGTAGAACTAAACCTTCAAATTCCATACAAAACTTCTTTAGAAATCAATCAAACCATATCCAGGATTTCTGCACTCAACCGGTCGACCATCTGGTTCGACCGTTCAATCTAAAAAACTATTTTCTGAACCTTTTCGGTCGACCGAACTGTGTTCTGGTTCGACCATTTCATTAGAGTAACTTAAGGTTTTTGGTCGACCGATCAACTGTTCATACGTGGTGGAAGACACGTGCCTTAGTGCAAACCGGTCGACTGAAAGTCCTTTTCTGTTCGACCGTTTGATTTCTATTTTTGTCTTCTTTTGTGACCGTTATACTTGTCGTATTATACAACGGTCGTATACATATACTTTCACTTACCCTTAAATACATAGCTTACTGGTCGAACAATTCATATTTACCGGTCGACCGTTTGTCCATTGATCTTTCGTATCATGCTTCCTGCTATCGGTCGATACCACCTTGGTTCGACCGAACACACTTTGTCTCTACCGAACATTTCACATCGGTCGACCGTGTCCTAGTTTCGTTCGACCGGTGCACTTAAGTTCCATCCCAGTTAGTTCGACCGTTCCTAGTTTGTCTGACCGTTTGACTACTATTCACGTTGCCGGTCGACCGTTTCTTTCTTACCGGTCGACCGAACATTGACAGAATTGCTTCCCGAATTTCTGGTTTGTGTATCTTACACAAAACCCAATCAAATCATTCTCAAACGGCTAGAATACTTAAGAGGCTTATATATAGAGCTTAGATCATCTTTTCCAAGGCACCAATCCAATCTCTAAGCTCTTATTGTGCTAAAACCTTCCAAGTGCTCTTACTCTCTTTATTGCTCTCAACCACTCTCTTGATCAATCATTAAATTGCATTCATCATCAAATTCAAGTGCTCAAGAGTAGGTTACACAAAGTCTACTACAAAGGAGTTGTACAAGCTTCCGGAGTGAAGCTCTTCTCGGGTTGTGAGAAGGAGGTCTAAGCTTGGCGAGGGTGTTCGCAAGCTTGAATTATAAAGGCTCGATCTTTGCCCGGAAAGAAGATCAAATTAGTGAAGATCACGAAGTTTCTCAAGGAAGAGCAATTCGTAAGAGAAGACTAGGATCCGGTGCTTGGATCCAAACCTCTATACATCCGGTGTTTGGTTTGCCTTTTCATCTCACTATTTTCATTGGTTATCTTGTTATTGCACAAATAGTTAGTAGTGAGTAATTAGTCTATAACCCCCCCCCCCCCCCTTAAGACTAATATTTAGGGCAATTAGATCCTACATCTCTCTCTCTCTCTCCCACTCATTTCTGTCTACCTTAGGTGAGCCGGAAGCTCCGGATTGGCGTGAATTTGGCGAGGCTGGGAGGAGCTCGGATGGTGGCCGGAGTTGCGGTGATCGGGCTCGAGGTTGGGTTTCGTTAGAGAAGAACAAGAGTTTACGTGGAAGCATTCGCGATCGATCTGCAAAGGCTTCATCAAGCCTTTAAGGTATGTGAAGCTTTACTTTTATGCTCACCTAAGCTAGTGTGAGTGTTTGAGTAGTCGACGGTAGGCCGAAATCCTCGTTGGAGGTTGTGCAACAGATTTTTGCACTGTAATAGTTAACCGATGCATGGTTTGGTCGACCGGTTGTAGTGTATTTTGGGTGGTATATCTCGCACCAGTCGAACAAACCCCTTGGGTGGTCGACCGGTTGTGCATTTTGAGTGAGAAGATGGAGACTCTGGGTGATTTCGGTCGAACGGGTCCCCTTTGATGTTCGACCGGAAGCACTATCGTAAGTCGGTTGGGGGCGTTGACTATCCAAACAGTCGACCACCTGTTTGACTTGTCCGAGCAATGACTTAAGTGAATTTAAGTTTGTTCGATCGTTGTTGTTTCAGTCGGCCGGTGTAGTTTGGTTTGATCTTGTATTTTACTGGTAGTTTTCGGTCAACCGTTGGCCTTATTTTAGTTCGATTGATTGTGCTTGTTTGAGCAAGAAGAGGATTTTACTGGTGGTTTTTGGTCGAACGTGTCCCCTTTTCCGTTCGACCAGTTGGTGGTTATTCCGGTTATATTCGGAATAATTGTGGGGTTTCGGTCAACCGTCTGAGGATTTTGGTCGACCGTTTCTGCCCAGTTTTGCATATATTGCTTGTGATGGTTGTGGTTTGGATATGCCTCGAGGGCAACAGGTCCCCGGTCTTTTTGCGGCGACAGTAATGACATTCCGGCCTGAGAGAGATCGTGGTTGTGGCTCTGAGGAGCGGGTGCCTTGTGTGCACGTGTGTTTTGTTTGGCCGATGGTTTTCCAGCGTGCCTTGTGTGCACGTTTGATTGTGGGGTTGAGGTGAGAGGACCCTTGAGACCTGGTTTGCCGATGATTTTCTAGTAGTGCCTTGTGTGCACGTGTGATTGTGGGGTTGAGGTGAGAGGACCCTTGAGACCCGTGTTGTGGCGTCGGCTGTGGTTGGGAGAGAGATCCCGAGAACCCAGTGGGACGATGGCAGTTGTGATATATTGCATTTCTCATATCATGTCATAAATTTGTTAATTCATGTTTTAGGAGTTTGACTTACGGGGTTTCCTTATGGTAAACTCAGGCATAATCTATTATTGCATTTCAGGTCATGAGCGTCGTTTGGAGGTGGTGACTGAGGGCAGGAGCACTTGGACCAGATCATGCCTTCCTTGTTTTGAGGTTGTGATTACATTTGTACCTGTTGTATATCTTTTGTTGTTGTAATCATACTCTTGATTCCTGTATCATATACAGTGTACCAGTCGATATATATACATATGTGGGTGTGATTTCGTAATGTTCTTGTACTTGATCTCTATCTTTTTAAGTTTAAATTTTCCGTTGTTTTGGGGCGTTACAAAAGTAGACCACTTACCCCATAGCATAATAAAGTGTAGGATTACGAGCATAAGTCGACCGCGAATGTGAAAATTATCTATTGAAGTTTTGAAGTTCAGATAGTCTTAGGATGCTCCATATCATGCAGAAAATACAAACGCGATATTACAACTTGACCAAAATTAAAGACAGCATGATGTACATTATTCTTGAATAATGTTCAACCCATCCAATGAATACAATTTCTTACTCCAACACTAACATGAATCCTACGTATGTAGCACCAACTGACAAAGACATATCCATTTGTAAAGCGACATGTTGCACTTGCAGGAACAAAAACTTCCACTCTGAAAAAGCAAGACAAATCAGATGATTGAGCCGATCGAGCTCCTTGAATCCTGAAAATAAACCACCAACACGGCTTACCATTTTCAAGACCGAAGACTTGTTTTTGTCACTCTGGAGGGTGAATATCTGTGTTATGGTGTGTTACATCCTAATCCTTTGCTAAATTGGGTTTATTGTGATTAGGTGGAGGATTAGGGGAGGAGGAGATGGAGGGCTGAGATGGATGGGAGGAGTTGTGATGGATGGTGGAGATTGAGGAGGTGGAGTATATAAGGTTGGATCTCTCTCCTCTCACTCTCACTTGTCTCTCACTCGTTTCTCTCTCAAGTCTCTCTCCCTCTCGCGTGATTAGCAGCTCTCTGAGGTGAGGAGGAGCTCGAGGTTCGCCGGATCGTGTGATTCGAGGCTCGCCGGATCGTGTGGCCGGAGGAAAAGGATCGGGTTCGGGTTTTCGCCGGAGAAGAGGAGTTTTGCGAGGAAGCGCTCGCCGGGATTCTTCAAAGGCTTCTTCAAGCCTTAAGGTATGCCAAGCTTTAGTGTAGATCTCCTTTTAGCCTTTGCGAGGGTTGGAGTGGCCGACGGTAGGCCGGAAGGCTCGTCGAGAACCTTGCAGCAGCATTTCTGCTCTGCAACGGTCGACCGGCGCGTTGACGCGGTCGACCGGTCGTAGTGTATTTTGGGCGGAAAACCCTTGCACCGGTCGAACGATACTCTTCGAGTGGTCGACCGGTGGTGCGTTTTACCAAGGGAGTTATGCTCTGTGTGTTTTCGGTCGAACGGGCCCCCTTTGCCGGTCGACCGAAAAGCACTGTTGTAGGTCGGTTGGGGGCGTTGACCATCTAAACGGTCGACCGCTCATTGACTTCGTTCGACCGACGTTTAAGTTAACTTATTGGCCGGTCGATCGGAAATGTTGTTTCGGTCGACCGTGTAGTGCGGTTTTGTTGGGGAATTTCCCTGGTTATTTTCGGTCGACCGTGATCTGAGGGTCGTTCGACCGTTGGTGCTTTTGAGCGAGAGAGGATTTTCCTGTTGGATTTCGGTCGACCGTGATTTGAGAGTCGTTCGACCGGTTGGACGTTATTTCGGTTATTCTGAGGAATAGTTGTGGTGTTCGGTCGACCGGTTGGGGTCTTCCGTTCAACCGTTGGGCACTGTTTTGCATATGGATGCTTGTGTCGTGTGTTGTTGGATCCGCCTCGAGGGCAACGGGTCTCCGACCTTTTTTGGGGCGACGGTACAAACATTGTCGGCCTGAGAGGAGGGTCATGTTGTGGCTCTGAGGAGCGGGTGCCGTGTGTGCACGTTGTTGTTGTGGCTCTGAGGAGCGGGTGCCGTGTGTGCACGTTGTTGTTGTGGCTCTGAGGAGCGGGTGCCGTGTGTGCACGTTGTTGTTGTGGCTCTGAGGAGCGGGTGCCTTGTGTGCACGTGTGATTGAGGGGTTGGGGTGAGAGGACCCTTGAGACCCGGGGCCGATGTGTTCGGCTGCGCCTGGTGTGCACGGGAGACTGTTGTGTTTTACTGCATTTCATTTCATGTTTCATTACGCATTTTATGTTCATAATTTAGGGGTTTGGCATACGGGGTTTCCCACGGGAAACTCAGGCATATTCATGTTTTATGTCAGGTCGTGCGCGTCAGTAGGAGGTGGTGACTACGGACAGGAGCGCCCAGACCAGATCCTGTCTCTTGTGGTTCTTCGAGGTGGATGATCTTCCCTTGTACATGTGTTGTATATCTTTTGTGTTGGGTTGTAATCATCCTTGACTCTTGTATTGTACAGTTTCCCTATTATATATATCTGTACTTGTGGTTTGGTGACGTCCCCTGTGTTAATTCTTTATATGTTTAAAGTTTTAAATTTTCCGCTGTTTCGGGACGTTACATGGTGTATCGCGTATATGGCACTATCCAAAATCGCAGGAAATTCAATTGGCTCGTAGTTCTCCAAAGTAGGGAAGGGTATCTACCAGAAGTGACAATGATATGTCAGTCACACACAACAAAAAACATGCAGAATCATATGGCAGTGCTGATGACCTTTGTGCAGAAACGTAAGAAGCCTAACAACTCTCTGTAGTGAAGAACCTTGAACACATCCTGATTCTGAAAGAAAAAAAAGGCAGTAACAAATTTTTAGTTAAGAAGAACAAGCGTTCGGATGTTACACTAAATGATAAGTCAAGTTGGAGAACTATTTTTTCAAATGATGGTTGTTGCAGAGACTTACACATAGATACCGAGTAAACATTGCCGCTTGATCAGGATATATGTCTCGGAAAACGAGTCTCAGAAGTTGACAAGCGGTCTTAATCCTTAAAGTTCCTTTAAGGTGTTCTAAAGATCAAAATAGTATTCTATTGGTAAACACATCTAGAATAGAAGGCACGACCAATAAAGTTACTAGTAGTTCAAAAGATGAATGTCAAAATATATAAAAAGACCTGAAAAGACCTGAAAAGACGTCATTAGTGGGAGACCAGAACAAATGCGTTCCGCGTTGATTGTCTAAATAGAAAAACAAAAATCTATTAGTAAAACACATGAAGAGTAGAACGCCAAATTGCAAATGATAGGCGTACCTGCGAAACACAAGCTCAGAGAATGAAAATACCTGTTAGGTAGTACCGGTAGGCATACCAGCAAAAACTCTCCAAATTAAGTCGAATCTCCTCCTTTGAAAAGTACCAAAAACAAGATAATGAAAATTACAGTTGGGGGGAGACAAGAATGTCACATTACTACCCTTAATGCCAATATCTTACCGGTATAGTTAGTTCCACTGCCCTTTTGAGTTGGACAACATCGTCAGTCATCATCAAGGATAAACCATTCTGCCACTCTACCTAACCAATAATTTAATTTGAAATAAGGAAATGAACCAAAAATTAAAAAGAACATTAACACAAAAGAAGATTGATTACAAGAACATACCCGAGTAAAATATCCTCTTCTTTTAGCGCACAATTTCCTGGTGTCATGTTTTCATACATAAGATATATATTTTTTTGGAGAAATGAAATTCGTACCAAAAAACAAATTAACCAACCAAGCAAGCCTAAGTATCTTGGCTTCAATGTCTTCAACGTTCAAATGGCGGAAGAGTGTTGCAATTCCTCCAGGACTGCAAAAGACAGATACTACAAAGATATTAACCTTCACTCTGCAACCAAAAGACTACAATAAGAAACCCTAACATCCACAAACTATGTTATATCTTCTAAATCATAAATGGTAGTAAAAGATTCGAACCATACTATTTGTCTTGAACTATAAATTAACCATAAATGAAACAACAGATTGTATTACTGTAACATCCCCGAACAGCGGAAAATTTAAACTTTTAAATTAAGAGAAACACGTGGACACAACCATCAAGAGTGGGGACATTACTGAAGGAAATACATAGATAAGTCTGGTGCACCATAATACAATACGAGTTTGTCAAAAGAGTGATTACATTACAACACGAAACAACATATAATCACGACAACCTAAAAGTAGGCAGACGACAGGATCCAGTCCCAAAGTGCAATCTCCCTCGGTTACCACCCGCCGGAACCTAACGCGGTCCTGAAAATAAACATAACAACAATGCCTGAGTTTCCATAAGGAAACCCCGTATGACAAGCTCACCTATATGCCCTAACATACTAGTATAGCATGACATGGAATACAAAGCAGTAAAACAACATTGCCACCAAGGCCAAACCAGACATCCGTCCCGCGATCGTTCCCGCTGCCACACAGGCCCCGCGGTCTACAATCGCCACCGCTGCCACACAGGCCTCACGGTCCGCAACAACCGGTACCACACAGGCCACACGGTCCAACCTCACCGCCGCCACACAGGCCGCACGGTCCAAAACATCGGGTCTCCGTAGAGACCTACCGTAGGCACATACGGTCTAACGGACAATACGCAACGCATCCCCACACGCGACTACACGAGCCAAGGGATCGGTGAGGATACGTTCGCACTTCCGCGCAAGGTAGAAATCAGATCTGAATACATCGTGGTCCACCACCACCACACCAACGGAGCCGTCACTCAGGTCGGTCCATCAACCGGCGTCACACAGACCGCACGGGATATCACTCGATAGGTGCCCAATCGAGCTACCTGCCGGAACACATCATCGGCAGCCCATCGCCGCAACCACACAGGCTACGCGCGATCCTCCCTGCCGCCACACAGACCGCACAGGGGCCCTACCGCCGCCACACAGGCCGCACGACACGTGCAATAACTGCCATCAAGGCCAGTCGAACATATCCGCCACACAAGGCAGACAATCGACAGATCCGAACCGAAGTCCGCAGGGTCAACGAGCTCCACGTGCAACACCAACTCCGGCTCCAACTGAGCAGGGTCGCGACCTCCGTCGCCGTTAATAGGCCGGTACCTCTCTGGACCTCCGTCGCCAATCCTGGCCGGTAGTCTCTATGCCTCTGTAGCCATCGGCCGGTAGTCACTGCACCCGACAGCAGTTGCGTGTTGCTGAAGCAATGGGATCCGCAATCCCTCAAGCCGCTACTCTAACACGAGTTAAACGATCCACCAGATAAAGTCACGATCCATACATGGAAGTGACGCGTCCCAGACACCCACACTCTTCCACACGGCGGTCCCTGGGCAGGCACGCATAACGCGCCCACCGTCACCTCCCGGCTCACGCACAAGGCGAGGACACGGGTTTCCGTGGACAGAGTTGGCATCCTAAGTGGAACCAGGAATCCTGTCCTGTGCAAAACGGTCGACCGAAAGAGACACGGTCGACCATTTTCCTCAAGGGAATTCGGTCAACCGAAGTGACAAACGGTCGACCGCTTCCACATGGGAATCGGTCGACCGAAAGTGACAACTCGGTCGACCGTTTCCACAAGGGAATCGGTCGACCGAAGCGTCTGTCACGGTCGAACTATTTGCGCAACACATAAATTCCAACGGTCTACCGAAGGTCTAAAACCGGTCGACCGAACGAGGTCAAAATCTGGAGTCTGGTCAACGCTCAAAACGGATCTATCGGTCGACCGACTCAGGGGTCTCGGTCGACCGAACACTTACAGGGTCAACCTAATATTTTCTATGTCATCAAACGGTCGACCGAAAATGAATATCCTACCGGTACACTAAAGTTACGGTCGACCGAACACAAGGTCACGGTCGACCGAAACACGACAGGCAGACTAAAAATACTGCGATCGGTCGACCGTCCAAGGGACCCGGTCGACCGACAGACGTCTTCAACCTCGCGCCAGCCGAGGTTTTGACGCCTAAACTCGTCGCCGGCGAGGTCTCCGACCTCCCGCGACCCACCAAAACATCACCCCAACATGGGTGATCACAATAGGCCTCTAATGCAAGAACTTGGCATACCTCTCTTCGAAGATCGACGAAGAACACCGGAGCTCCGACTACCACGCCTCCGGCCGCAACCTCCACTCACGTCCTCCTTGCACCGCACCACACCCAGCACTTCTTGTTTCACGCGCACCTTCTCTACCAACTCAGCAGCCACCAAGGAAGAGGAAGGAATGGGTGGAGAGGAGGAAAATGAAGAAAGGTAGAAGGAAGGAAAAGAGGAGAAGAAAACCTTTAAAACCCCTCTCCTTGCTACAGTAACCCCAACCCTTCACCTTCCCATGCAACTCCTGTCATTTCCCTTCCCCATGCAAACCACACCCTAAACCTCCACTAAACCAAGCTTAACCCTAAACAAGGGTTAGGGACATAACAATTACAACTAGGAAGGGCATCTAAATATAGCAAGTTATTCTATCATATCTAAATGTGCACTCTCTGCTAAAGCCTATATTTTTCAAGTTATTCATATAATTCTATCATATCTAAGTATGAATGTGCATATGTTTATCAATGAGTACATGCAGTTATGCATTACTTCGTTACATACTAGGGTCTTATTAATGCGAATTTTGAAGTTTGTCTTCCCTTCATTTTCGCGTATATAGGATCAGGTTTAGCAGAAAAATAGCTTTATATTTGGGAAGTGAGGTTGAAGTACTAATAAATGTATAGGATCACACAATTCAAAATTTCGAACTACGATACTTACTAACAAATCCAAATGTACACTCACTCCAAAATAACAAACATAACCAAAGTAGACCACTTACCACATGACATGAGGAGATGCTGGAGTCACATATCTGTTGAACATGAAATTAATATGTTGCTCTCGATCTTTATAATGAAAATATTTCCCTACATACAGACACCATTACCGTCATTGTCAGTAACAAGAACATTTAAATAAAATGGTTCGCTACCATCTGACGGCTAAGAACACAAAATAAAGCTGATAAGAACGAAAAATAAGGAAATAAAAATGGAACAAAAGCCGATAGAAATTCAAATACAACAGAAACAAACTCTAATCAAAACAATCTTATACAATAAGGGAAATCCCAGACTTTCCACGTGGAAAAAAAATCAGAAACACACATGAGTATTAGCAAAAGAGAATCTTAATAAGGTCTATAAAAAAAGTTCTTAGAAACCATCAACAGGAAAGATCACAACCAACCAACTAAAATCCAACCTTAAACTCCTTCTCAAAACCTTCTCAAAACAACCAAATCCCCAAACAGAAGATCTTAGAAATTCAATACAAACTCCAATCAAAACAATCTCAATACAAAAAGGAAAACCGAAAGTCGAGAAAAGTCGATACAATTTGGATAAAGAACGGACGGAAGCTACTAAAAGAGACACAGACCATGAAAGTCGGGAAGGAGCGCGGTGCGCGGGAGTGGCACGATAGGTCTCAAAGTGGACGAACATCTAGGACCGAGTGGATGATATATTTCAGTCCCGTACGGCCACGGCTGTCCCCGTTTCGGTATCGGAATCTGCATCGTCGGGTCCGACATCCTTCTATGATTCTCTTTTCCCACTTCTTCTTCTATTTCGTTATGATGAGAGAGAGAGAGAGAGTTGTGAGGGTTTTATGAATGGGGAGTTATGGGTCTGTGCCACGTGGCAGCTTCTGGTGAGAGATTCTGTTTGACTTGCAAGTGCGGGACTAACCGTTTTTTTACTATTTTACCATGTTTGAGTAATTTGAAACGACTCGACTACATTACAATATAATTGGATTACAACCCTTGATGAGACAATCCAATTGCCCTTGAAAGGGGTGTAATTGGATTACGAATTGATTACAATTTCTAATTTTCTTAACCAAGCAAGAGAATGTAATAAGGTGTAATTAGATTATATTACGCCCTTGATTACGATGAACCATGCATATCCTTATTTTGTCAATGTGGAAAGAGTCATTAAATGTCAAAATCGCCACCTCCTTCTCCTTCTTGTTCTTCTTTTGAAAAAAAGAATGTAATCACCTGCCACGTGGCAGACTCATGATATTTTTTATTCTCTTAAATTTGCAATAAACTCCATTAGAGTCAAGTGTTTCCTAAGCTTAAGTCCCTCAACCTCAAATGACGACAGACTTGCAACAAGTGTCAACTGATTCAACGTCCCTTTCTAACTGTCGTGCTCCGATTATGATCTCAAACCCTTTCTAATTGTGAACCTCATGCACACTCAACTGAAGTGTTCAAACCAATTTGTCTGAGTCAGGCTTCCTTCAATTTGTTGAAAAATATATTGGTGACATATTTATTTCAACTTTAAGTGTTTAAAACAATGTTAACCTCTATTGATCCCAATTGTATTAATTTCTTCCAGTTTTTCAAATCGAGTCAAGTTCCACTTAATTTTCTACAAATACATTGGTAAAAAACTCCACTGAGGTCATAAACCATATTAGACTCGATTTAGTTCAATTGGTTCAACCATATCAAGCTTCCATTAATTTTTGAAAGAAAAACAATACTGGTGATATATTGTTAGAACCCAAACCTAGGGTTAGTGTGCTAATGATGATTAGGGGTGTGGTTTGCATGGGGAAGGAGTGATGAGCAATGTCCTGGTGATGGATGAGAGGTGTAGGGTTGCGTGCATTGTTGGAGAGGAGATGGGTTAGGGTTTATAATGTGGTTTTTTTTTCTCTCTCTCTCTCTCTCTTTTCACTCTCATTTTGATCTCTCATTCCTTCCTTCTTTTCCCTTGCGTGCGCGTGGTGGAGCAGCTGCGGAGGCGTCGGGCGAGGAAGGTGTTTGGGCGGAAGCAGAGCGCGAGGGAGGCCGGAGGTGACGACGTGCGTGAGCGGGCTCCGGCGGTTCGTCGTCTTCGTGTGAGGTATGCCGCTCCTTAGTTTGGTTTGGTTGTTAACCCTCACGAGAGGGTTGTGTTGGTCGGTCGGAGGAGGTCGGAGACCTCTTCGACGTTGAGTTTTGGTGAAGAAACCTCGGCTGGCACGAGGTGGAAGACGACCAACGGTCGACCGGGCCCTTCGGGCGGTCGACCGAATGTAGTGTTTTTGCCTGTCTGTTGTGTTTCGATCGACCGAGTCCTCGTGTTCGGTCGACCGGAACTTAAGTATATTGGATTTTATTATGCATGTTGTTCGACCGTTGGTTTCCGTTCGATCGACCGTTATATGACGTAGAAATATTAGGTTGACCCTGTATGTTTTCGGTCGACCGAGACCCCTGAGTCGGTTGACCGATAGATTTGAATTTTATGTTGACCAGACTCTGGATTTTGACCTCGTTCGGTCGACCGGTTTTAGACCTTTGTTCGATTCACCTGCTGGAGATTTTATTTTCTAGCACTGCCATTGACTGTGCAAAAGCCAAGAATTTTCAGCAATTTCGGTTCTTAGTTCTTCCATTTGATCGTGCAGATTATATCCAGTGGTGCAGACCACCATTTACGTTCTTTCACTATTCCTTTTTGATAGTGAAAAGGTTCGATTTTTTCCTGCATTTCAGTAGGATTATGATGATTTTTGGCAATCTTAGTTCTTCATTATGATTTGCTTGTTTAGTCACCGGCATGAAAATTGATATTTTGCTTCTTATTCGTGTGAGCCGTTCATATTTAGGGTTTTTTGCAAGTATTGTTAATATTTTGGTTTGCATTAGATTTGTTGAAAGTCTGAGAAATTATTTCAGCTGATGTCCCGTCTAAAGTTTGCAAATTTTGGAGGAATGATTTTAAATACTTTCAGTTTGCACACGAGCAATTCAAATTACTTTTTTGCTTGTAATGCTGAGCGTTGCAACTTCCAAAATTTATGTACTTCGCGGAAGTTGTGGTAACTTTGTTTTTTAATCTTTTTGCTGCATATTTGTTTTATCCAGTGCGGAGTCAGTTTGGATTCAAACAGTTTTGGCAATTTGACCGCCATTGACAAAAGCCCAGAATTTCGGCAATTTGATTTCTGTCTTAGTTCCATTTGCTTATGCATATGCAGATATTGCACGATGGATCAGAGTTCCTGGCCCAAACTTTTTAAACCATCAACAAGGTGAAGATTCTTTTATTGTTGCTTTTTTTTGTGACAAAACAAATTTTTTTTTTTGAATTTTTTAGCAATTCAATATTGGCCATTTCAGTATAGGCCCAGAGCTCCTGGCCCTACAGCACAAAACAATGTACAAAGTTAAGGTTCTTTCTTTAAATTTTTTTTTTGTGAAAAGAAAAATGGATCCTTTGGCGATTAGGTCGCGGTGGACCGTGGCATTTGGAGGATTGTTTGTAGTGAGTTTTATCTTACTTCTTCCTTTATGATTTGCTTTGTAATATCCTGAATTTTTTAGTTGATGTAATAATCAAATATCTTAATGGACTAATTAAGATTGTTGGATGGTTGTGTGGTTTTAGGAGAAGATGAAATTTTGAGAAGAATATAGAGAAGAAAAAGATGGAGATTTTGAGGCAAGTACTGATTCGTTATTCTTCAGTTTCATGTCATGTCTGTCTCTCTTGATATTCGTAGTTGCATGCATGCTGAGTATTGATGTTGATTTTATGGATATGCATATGATTGCATGGTGGTGTTTCGGTCGACATGTCCTGTGGCTGTGTGTATGTTTCTGGCAGAGCAACTTAGGAAAGAGCTGCCTAGCGGACAGCGTGGAGCCACCCGAGAGAGGAAAGGGCTGCCTGTCGTTAGTGTGGAGCTACCATGTGTGCGTCTTACTGATTGATAGATTTCAGTAGCACAGGATGTGGTCGAATCCGAATGGGGGTTTCAGATTGTTATGCATGCATTTTATTTGTGATTCATGTCTCTTGATTATGCTTATTGACTGAATGTCATATTCCGTATTATTTTCCACATGATTATGATTCTGATTGATTGACGGTTGGAACTTGCGGGCTGTCGAGCTCACAATTTGTTGATTATATTTTTCAGATTAATTATGGGCCTATCAGATGAATTTAAATATCAGAGTGCGCAGCAGTCAGGTTCGCGGATCGTATCTTAACGCACCGGGTTCAGGCGGGTGAGCAGTTGTCCGGGCTCGGAGCGTTACATGCTTGTCCAGCGATTATCCAGAACCGACCCAGAAATCCTGGCCCTGTTGCTGTTAATAACCAACAAGGTTATTATTCCTTTACAATTCGATTGCTGGTCTTTTTTGGCAATTCGATTTCTGCAGACCGTGGCATTTGGTGTATTGTTTGTAGTGAGTTTTATCTACTTCTTTCTTAATGATTTGCTTGCGCAGCGGTTATCCACAACCGACCCAGAAACCCCGGCCCTGATGCTGTTAATAACCACAAGGTTTTCCCTTTTTTTGTGAACAAGGATTTTGCTTGATCTTTATTTCTTTTATGTTGTGAAAAACATTGAATTTTGTTTTTTGGAATTCGATCATGGTGGATCAGATAACTTTTCTTCCATATTTGGCCTTTTCTTCATCAACTTTTCTTATTCTTTTTGAGTTTCATTTGGGGTCCTTTATATGCTTTTACATTTGGTGTATTATGTAGGTGCGAAATTGCATCAACAAAGTATTGACCTCATGTTCAACAAATATACAGAAACATCGCATAGGATCGGGTAAGCATTCCACTTTTCATAAACTAGGTCAGATGTCGGATTTAGTTTGGGAGATTGCTTTGGCAGTGAGTGTTAATAGAACAATTCGAATTAAATAGTGGGATAAGATAGTATTACTATGTTTGAATTTGAAATGTTCTATACTCACCACCTTTTGGCACTACAATTTCGTATGTTTTAACAAAATTGTTAATCTACTGGTCCTTGGTTTTGCATTGCAATATGTTATATATATGATTAAGTGTCCGCCCAAGCCAACAAGTAAAAAATCTGAATCATTTTTAAGCATCAAGTCTGTATGTTCCCTATTAGTTGATATGGCTGTCTGTAATTGGACGCTTATCCAATTTCCTCAAATAGGGTTTGCCGAGAAAAAAAAATCATTTCTAAGATTACTTCTGGATTTTGGTCATCATTAATTCTGTATAATATCTTGTGCTCTTTTAGCGTGTTCTTTAGATTAAAGCACAATGGTAATATGTGTGAGTCTTTTATTTGCTGTCTATAGAAGATCATAGTTTATGGTGTAATAGAAATGCACATCAAGTACATTTCAGATCTCCAGGTGCATTCGTGTAATATCCTAACCTTGCTTATGGTGCTAATGGTGTTTAGGAGAGGATTAGGGGTGGATGAGATCGACGGCTGAGATCGTTTCGGGAGAAGGTATAAAAGGTTTGGAATTCTCTCTCTCCCCCTCACTCTTCACTCTCTCCCTCTCTCACGACCTCTCTCTTTCTCACGCGTCTCTCTCTCCCTTGTGCTTCGTCGGTGTTGGCAGAGGCGAGGATCGGAGTGTTGGAGTCGCCGGAATCGTCGTAGAGTTCGGGATCGGAGGTTCGCCGGAGTTCGAGCTTTTTCGCGAGGAGACGCTCACCGTGGTTCTTCCAAGGCTTCTTCAAGCCTTAAGGTATGTCAAACTTGCTTTCAAGCTCACCTATTGTTAGTGTGAGAGTGGGAACGGTCGACGGTAGGCCGTGTCGGCTCGTCGGACCTGCACAGCAACATCTGAACTATAAACGGTCGACCGGTGTTTTGGTTCGGTCGACCGGTTATAGTGTATTTGGGGCAAAATCCCTCGCACCGGTCGAACGATGCCCTTTTGGGCGGTCGACCGGTTGTGCAATTTTAGCGAGAGAAGACGTCCTGGGTATTTTCGGTCGAACGGGACCCCTTTGCCGGTCGACCGAAAGTACTGTTGAAGGTCGGTTGGGGGTGTTGACCATCTAAACGGTCGACCGCTCGTTGACTTCGTCCGACCGACGTTTAAGTTAACTTAATGGCCGGTCGACCGGACGTGTGGTTTCGGTCGACCGTGAAATGTGGACTGTTGGTAAATCTTACTGGTGGTTTTCGATCGACCGTGAGTGTTGGGTCGGTCGACCGTTGGTGTTTGGTTTGCGAAAACGTTTTCTTACTGGGGCTTTTCGGTCCACCGGGCCCCCTTTGCCGGTCGACCGATTGACGGGTTTTTCGGTTGGGCCAGTTCTCTAGGTGAGAATCGGTCGACCGATTAACAGTTTTCGTTCGACCGTTTCTGCTGTTTTTGGCGGATTCGTGGTTTTATGAGTACACTTGACGGCGCCTCGTCTCTCCGGCCTCACGGGGGGGCAACGGCACGGACTGACGCCCGATGGTTGGGTGCTCGTACGCTTGAAAGCGGCTCGTCTCTCCGGCCTTTTGGGCAACGGCACGGACTGTCGCCCGATAGTGGTATGAGTAGCGTGCGTTGTGGGGTTGGGGTGAGAGGACCCTTGAGACCCGGTTGTGTGTTGTGGGGTTGGGGTGAGAGGACCCTTGAGACCCGTGGTCGAGGATTTTCCGGCAGTGCCTTGTGTGCACGTGTGTGTTGTGGGGTTGGGGTGAGAGGACCCTTGAGACCCGTGGCCGAGGATTTTTCCGGCGGTGCCTTGTGTGCACGTGTGTGTTGTGGGGTTGGGGTGAGAGGACCCTTGAGACCCGGTTGTGTGGCCGTGACTGTACCAGCAGTGCCGTGTGTGCATGTGTGTTGGTGGGTTGGGGTGAGAGGACCCCTGAGACCGGTTTGTGTATGTTGTTCTATTCATTATTCATTACATATTTCATTATTGTTCATATATGTGTTAGGGTTTGGCATACTGGGTTTCCTTCTGGAAACTCAGGCATTTATTGTCTGCTTTCAGACCGTGAGCAGCGTTAGGGGGGTGGTGACTGCGGAGGAGAGCTTCTGGGACAGATCCTGCTTTCCCCTCCTTTTGAGGTTGTTGTGATTACGTTGTACATTTTATCTTATAGCTTTTGATGTAATCACCTCTTGTTGTAAACTTAGATCTGTATATATATATATACGTTGGTGCACCTGGTGTATTTTCTTGGTAATGTCCTCCGTTGTTTGTATGTTTTAAATTTTAAATTTTCCGCTGTTCGAGGACGTTACAATTCGAATGTTCTTGTTTTGGGAATATACTACATGTGTGGAACTTGCTGTCTTTCACAGTGCTGAAGGAATCACATCTCTCTGCGATGTCAAGATACTTCTGCTTGCTTGGTATGTTTCCTTTAGTCATCTTCTTTTCTTTTCTTTTTTTTACATAATAGCGATTGTTGTACAGAACTTAATCCTTATGTAAGAAAATTTGCTACCAGGAAAATGAAAGCAGCAGAGCAAGGAACTTTGACTTGGGTAACTTTTTGTAATTCTTGTTATGATTTACGTCTTACAATTTTTTTGTACGTTACATTAAAATTTAGGTATAATTACTGAATAGGACGAGTGGCAAAGAGGTTTAGGCTCAATTCAAGCTGACAGCATAATCAAACTTAAATCGCAACTGACTGTACTCGAGAACATGGTGACAATGATATTATACCCTCACTTCTCTTGATGCTTTCAGTTTATGCTAACCTTTCCCTTGATGCTTCAAAAGCCAATGATACAGCGGATTTCCGAGATTTCTACATATTCGCCTTCAAATTTCACCTTGAAGGTTTTTTTTATACTTTAAGATGTTTATTCTGAAATGGAAATTTTATTTCGTTTTTCCTTAAACTCCATGTGATTTACCGATACTCTGGCGTTTTGATATTTAGATGATCACAAGACTTTAAACATTGGGACTGCTAATAAGCTTCTGAATATCATTTTGGGCTCCAGATATCCTGATCGTGTCGAAAAATTTACTGAATTTCTAACTGTAAGTCTCATTGTTCCCTTCTGTTTTCTCAAAGTATTTCTTTTACATTTTAACTTTTTCATCTGAAGAAAGTTTGTTATCCAACTTTCAGATTAAAGATGAGAACACGCGTCTTACCATGGACAATTGGCAAGGCTTCTTGCATTTCTGCAGACAGGTAAAATCTTGAGAGCATCATAGAAGTCTAATCCAATAAGTTATTGCAAGGTCATTGGTATTGCCGTATAATTAGGATATGCATGCTTACTTTTGTAATTGTGATTGACATCATGCTTACTTTTTCCAGATAGAATTTCCTAGTCTAGACAACTACAACATGACAGACTCGTGGCCTTTGATTTTGGATGATTTCGTCGAATGGATGAGGTTGATAGATGATCGCGGATCCGTCTCCGAATGAGACTTAAAGAAAGTTCCGAGAATTGGTAGTTAAAATTGGTAATCTATTTGATTACTCTTAGCTCACTCAGTCACTTTTCAGAATTCATCAATCTCTGAAGAATTCTCTAATTTGACCTTCTTTTCTCTCAGAAGCGCTACTGGAATTGCTCTTGGCACTCTAGTCATGACAATCTCTTATGGTTGGGATTTTCTGTTATAGGAAAGTGTTAGTTTTACAAATGTATACGAGATTCGGTTTGAAATTGTGAGATTGTGATCCGTATGGAATTTCTTGGTTTGTTGGGATTTTCTTATTTGTGAAAACAAACAAAAAACTCATGTTGGTTTTACTGATAAAATAGCATTCATTGGTTTGGTTACTCTGAATATTAATTTGAGTCATATCATCATAAATTCATAAACAAGGAAACTTTCCTGGTTCTTAAAAACTTTCTTTGAACAAAACAAAAAGGTCTGTCTGAAACTCTGCACTATAATCCTTGTTTGCCCATTCAAAATTTCTCAAAGTTCCAACGCCAAACCCCTCATTAGCAAGTATATCTGCAGTGGTATTTGGGAGAGGTAGACATGTCCCGTGATGCATAACACTTTGAATCGTCCCTATAATAATTTCTTACATAATTTGGTTGGTCCACCATATTTACGAAAATCAAACACCTATGTAGTGGATAGTAGAGCCAACTATATTATTGTGTGTCGTACATTTGTAATGTTTAACAATGTGTGATCATCTTCTCCAACATTACTCCGCTCGCTTTAGCAGGGTTATTTCTTCTCGTACATGTCTATGGGTTGAAAAATGCATTATTTCGCTCTATACAAATGCACCAGAATTAACATAGGAATAAATTTACATGTAAGGCTATTTTATCTGAAGTTTCTTGTCAGAAGGTTAGATCGTTATCCAGAAATAAATAAGTCTCACTTTGTCGTTATTTCCCAAAGCAATTCTGCCAAACTAAGGGTGTACAGAGATAAATTTAAATGATAGCTTCTTACTACTCAAGTCTTCGACTATATATAGGCCAATTGTTTATGTAAATTTGAACTTGATTTCTAATATGAGCTTATGATTACAATCCACAAATGCTTCATTAAAGAGTTTCAAAATTTGACAGCAAATTTTCAGGCTAACACTTCAGATCAATATCAATCATCTTGAGCTAGATCAAGTAGCCAACACACATCACTTAAAAGATAATCCATCTATGAATTGACAAGCCTCCGCAAAGGTGCCACCATCAAAATTTCAGTTATGACACTGTTAATTATGTTAACGTTAGCCGTAGCAACCAATTCCCTTCCATCACTAGCACCTAGATTTTCCAAGATTAATAGGTTAAGTCAAAATTATGTATGCTAAGTATGCTAAGTTTGAAAGCCCTTTCAAAATTATGCAACACCTCCTGAAAAGACAGCTGAATTGATTAGTCTTTGGCCGACTCATCTACCTCACAGCAACGTGACTTGAAATACAATACTCAGTCAATACACATCCAATTTAAAAAAATATATATTGGTGATGTATTATTTTCAATTCCTTATCCCATATCAAAGATAAAACTCCATTGAGCCCAATCGATTCAACACCATCTGATGTTCAAATCGAGTCAAACTCCATTTAGTTTTCTTAAAAAGGGGATGGTTATATATGATTTCCAATTACTTCATGGACCATTTTGAAATAATCCCAAATCTGGCAGTTGCAACAATACAGAATCTCCCGCCAAACCCCTCTTATAAAAGAAGTCCTCTGAAGTTCCCCAAAGCAAACGAAACGAAAGAAGTGCAAATTCTCTGAGTTGAAGCATGTGGCGGAGAAGTGATGGCTGGGTGGTGGGACTGCTCGACGCACGTGGAAATTTTTTGAGTTACATTCCCCGGCCGGTGACTAACGAGCGACTCGGTGCTTCCTCTTTCCTTCTTTGTTTCAAATAAACCACTGTAGGATTCTCTGGCAATCCAACCGCCGTTGGTAGTGCAAATACCATGCGGTTTCGGAGGAGTTTTATGCGATTTGAGTCTTTGTCTTAGTTCTTTACAATTTGCTTGTGCAGCGGTCATCCGTTATTTGCCCAGAGATCCAATCGGTACCATGAAAGGTTAGCGTCCTTTTTTACAGCAGTTCTGTCAGATTTTTGGCTATTCGAGTTTTGTGTGAGTTCTTCTTTATGATTTGTTTTGCAGTGGAATTCTTTGTAGCTGGACCACCGGGTCATCCAGGTAATTCCCTTCCTTTTTATGTGAACAAGATCGAACGTTTTTCAGCAGTTCAGTCAATGTCTTTAGTTGTTTTGCTGTCAGTTTTTTGTTAGTTATATTCCCTTATGATTTGCTTGTGCAGGGATCGACGAGATAAGTGGTGACATCGTAATTCCGGACACGTTGCCACCGAGCATGCAAATGCAATTTGCTTTTGCAAACATTTTGCAAGAGCTTAGAACTCCGGCGCCGGCTCAGAGCACAAATGTTCCCAACCCAAGTAATCCTCTTTTCCCTTTTCCATTAAAAAGCTTAACATTTTTGGCAAATTCATGAAGAAGATTTGCCCTGCAACTTTTTTGTTAGTCTTGTAACACAATTTGCTTGCGGTTTGAAGGTGAAATTTCAAATGGTTCTTCATGTGATTATTGAAACTTGATTGTGAAATGTGTATAACGAGATATTATTTTCTGTTTTTCATCAATATTCTTTTATTTGTTTTGTCTTTGTCTTTTAGTTTTTCTTGAGTTGGTTGCCGTTAAAAAAAAATTTGAAATGTGTCAGGTGTTTGACTTTCATTGATTTTTCATGAAGTATTTTGCAGCTTAATCTTCTTTATTTCATGAAGTAGTTTGCGAAACCGACATTGCAAATTCCGAGAATTTGACTATCTTAGCTGTGGTTGTTATTTCCATGCGCAGGAGCATTCCAGAATCAACAAAGATCCGCATCCCCTGCAGTTCACATCAACGGTCAAGTCTCTTTCCTTGTTTCTTTTTTCGTGAAAAAGTATTGGATCTTTTTGGCAATTCAATCACCATCTTTATTATCCATTACGATTAACTTGTGCAGTGGTCAACCAGAACCGACCCAGAGCTCCCTCAGGTGTTAATCACCCACAAGGTAATTCCTTTTTTTCCTTTTAGGTGAAGGAGATCAAGCAGTTTTGGTAATTTAATGTGGGCAGTTTGCCTTCCTGAAGGACTTGTGCTAGTCTTCCATCGTAATTTACTTGCACGGAATGTCAAAAGATAGGTTTTTTGCCATCTTTGTTTTTTGTTTTGTATGTTGCAACTAGATTGTGAAATGTGTGAAATTTGACTAGCTAAAAAGCATTGCAGATTTCCGTCGATATTTCACTTATTTACGTTGTTTGCTTGTGTCTTTGTCGCAGTTAAGTTCGAACTATCCACACTTTTTTTCGATCCATAGGATTAAAGTTTTGTTAACAACATCCTTTGCCCCACTTTTATTTCATCGTCGTCGTCATTTGCTCTTTGATTTTTGATAGATAACTAAACATGTAGGACCAGGTTAAGATTGTTTTATAACCACTAACAAGGTTGAGATTGTGTATTATTTCTTATTTTTTATAAGAAAAATGATTTTTTTCAGCAATTAACACTATTTGCAAATCTTTATTTGCTTTGTTTTTACTCCTATCTAAATTTTTCCTTTGTGATTTACTTGTGCAGTGGTAAACCAGAACCGACCGAGAACTCCCGCCCCTGCAGGTGTTAATCACCCACAAGGTAATTCCTTTTTTTCCCTTTTAGGTGAAGGAGATCAAGCAGTGTTGGTAATTTAATGTGTGCAGTTTGCCTTCCTGAAGCATTTGTGCTAGTCTTCCATCGTAATTTGCTTGCACGAAATGTCAAAAGGATAGGTTTTTTGCCATCTTTGTTTTTTTTTGTATGGTTATTGCAACTAGAATGTGAAATGTGTGAAATTTGACTAGCTAAAAAATATTTGCAGATTTCCGTCGATATTTCACTTTTTCACGTTGTTTGCTTGTGTCTTTGTCGCAGTTAAGTTCCAACTATCCACCCTTTTTTTTGGATCCATAGGATTAAAGTTTTGTTAACAACATCCTTTGCCCCACTTTTATTTCATCATCGTCATCATTTGCACTTTGATTTTCGATAGATAACTAAACATGTAGGACCAGGTTAAGATTGTTTTATAACCAGTAACAAGGTTGAGATTGTTTCTTATTTCTTATTTTTTATAAGAACATTGAATTTTTCAGCAATTAACACTATTTGCAAATCTTTATTTGCTTTGTTTTTACTCCTATCTTAATTTTTCCTTTATGATTTACTTGTGCAGTGGTCAACCAGAACCGACCCAGAACTCCCGCCCCTGCAGGTGTTAATCACCCAAATCACCCACAAGGTAATTCCTTTTTATCCCTTTTAGGTGAAGGAGATCAAGCAGTGTTTGTAATTTAATGTTGGCAGTTTGCCTTCCTGAAGCATTTGTGCTAGTCTTCCATCCTAATTTGCTTGCACGAAATGTCAAAAGGATAGGTTTTTTGCCATCTTTGTTTTATTTTGTATGGTTATTGCAACTAGAATGTGAAATGTGTGAAATTTGACTACCTAAAAAATATTTGCAGATTTCCTTCGATATTTCAATTTTTCACGTTGTTTGCTTGTGTCTTTGTCGCAGTTACGTTCCAACTAGCCACTCTTTTTTTGGATCCATAGGATTAAAGTTTTGCAAACAACATCCTTTGCCCCACTTTTATTTCATCGTCGTCGTCATTTGCACTTTGATTTTCGATAGATAACTAAACATGTAGGACTAGGTTAAGATTGTTTTATAACCATTAACAAGGTTGAGATTGTTTCTTATTTCTTATTTTTTATAAGAACATTGAATTTTTTCAGCAATTAACACTATTTGCAAATCTTTATTTGCTTTGTTTTTACTCCTATCTTAATTTTTCCTTTATGATTTACTTGTGCAGTGGCCAACCAGAACCGAACCGGAGCTCCCGCCCCTGCAGCATTTAATCACCCAAAAGGTAATTCCTTTTTTTTGCCTTTTAGGTGAAGGAGAGATCAAGCAGTGTTGGTAATTTAATGTGGGCAGTTTGCCTTCTTGAAGCATTTGTGCTAGTCTTCCATCGTAATTTGCTTGCACGAAATATCAAAAGGACAGGTTTTTTGCCATTTTTGTTTTTTGTTTTGTTTTGTTATTGCAACTAGATTGTGAAATGTGTGAAATTCTACTAGCTAAAAATCTTTGCACATTTTGGTCGATATTTCACTTTTTTACGTTGTTTACTTGTGTGTTTGTCGCAGTTAAGTTCCAACTATCCACAATTTATTTCCGATCCATAGAATTAAAGTTTTGTTAACAACGTCCTTTGCTCCACATTTATTTCATCGTCGTCGGCACTTGCACTTTGATTTTCGATAGATAACTAAACATGTAGGACCAGGTTAAGATTGTTTTATAACCACTAACAAGGTTGAGATTGTTTCTTATTTTTTATTTTTTATAAGAACATTGAATTTTTCAGCAATTAACACTATTTGCAAATCTTTATTTGCTTTCTTTTTACTCCTATCTAAATTTTTCCTTTGTGATTTACTTGTGCAGTGGTCAACCAGAACCGACCAAGAGCTCCCGCCGCTGCAGGTGTTAATCACCCAAATCACCAACAAGGTAATTCATTTTTTTTCCCTTTTAGGTGAAGGAGATCAAGCAGTTTTGGTAATTTAATGTGGGCTGTTTGCCTTCCTGAAGCATTTGTGCTAGTCTTCGATCGTAATTTGCTTGCACGAAATGTCAAAAGGATAGGTTTTTTGCCATCTTTTTTTTGTTTTGTATGGTTATTGCAACTAGAATGTGAAATGTGTGAAATTTGACTAGCTAAAAAAACTTTGCAGATTTCCGTCGATATTTCACTTGTTTACGTTGTTTGCTTGTGTGTTTGTCGCAGTTAAGTTCCAACTATCCACTTTTTTTTTCAATCCATGGGATTAAAGTCATGTAAACAACATCCTTTGCCCCACTTTTAATTCATCGTCGTCGTCGTTTGCATTTTGATTTTCCATAGATAACTAAACATGTAGGACAAGGTTAAGATTGTTTTATAACCACTAACAAGTTTGAGATTGTTTCTTATTTCTTATTTTTTATAAGAACATTGAATTTTTTCAGCAATTAATACTATTTGCAAATCTTTATTTGCTTTGTTTTTACTCCTATCTTAATTTTTCCTTTATGATTCACTTGTGCAGTGGTCAACCAGAACCGACCCAGAGCTCCCGACCCTGCAGGTGTTAATCACCCAAATCACCCACAAGGTAATTCCTTTTTTTCCCTTTTAGGTGAAGGAGATCAAGCAGTGTTGGTAATTTAATGTTGGCAGTTTGCCTTCCTGAAGCATTTGTGCTAGTCTTCCATCGTAATTTGCTTGCACGAAATGTCAAAAGGATAGGTTTTTTGCCATCTTTGTTTTTTTTGTATGGTTATTGCAACTAGAATGTGAAATGTGTGAAATTTGACTACCTAAAAAATATTTGCAGATTTCCGTCGATATTTCAATTTTTCTGGTTGTTTGCTTGTTCCTTTGTCGCAGTTAAGTTCCAACAATCCACTCTTTTTTTTGGATCCATAGGATTAAAGTTTTGTTAACAACATCCTTTGCCCCACTTTTATTTCATCATCGTCATCATTTGCACTTTGATTTTCGATAGATAACTAAACATGTAGGACCAGGTTAAGATTGTTTTATAACAACAAACATGGTTGAGATTGTTTCTTATTTCTTATTTTTTATAAGAACATTGAATTTTTCAGCAATTAACACTATTTGGAAATCTTTATTTGCTTTGTTTTTACTCCTATCTTAATTTTTCCTTTATGATTTACTTGTGCAGTGGCCAACCAGAACCGAACCGGAGCTCCCGCCCCTGCAGCGATTAATCACCCAAAAGGTAATTTTTTTTTTTTTTTCCCTTTCAGGTGAAGGAGATCAAGCAGTTTTGGTAATTTAATGTTGGCTGTTTGCCTTCCTGATGCATTTATGCTAGTCTTCCATCGTAATTTGCTTGCACGAAATGTCAAAAGGATATGTTTTTTGCCATCTTTGTTTTTTTGTTTTGTATGGTTATTGCAACTAGAATTTGAAATGTGTGAAATTTGACTAGCTAAAAAAACTTTGCAGATTTCCGTCGATATTTCACTTGTTTACATTTTTTGCTTGTGTGTTTGTCGCAGTTAAGTTCCAACTATCCACTTTTTTTTCAATCCATGGGATTAAAGTCTTGTAAACAACATCCTTTGCCCCACTTTTAATTCATCGCCGTCGTCATTTGCATTTTGATTTTCCATAGATAACTAAACATGTAGGACTTGGTTAAGATTGTTTTATAACCACTAACAAGGTTGAGATTGTTTATTATTTCTTACTTTTTATAAGAACATTGAATTTTTTCAGCAATTAACACTATTTGCAAATCTTTATTTGCTTTATTTTTACTCCTATATAAATTTTTATTTTGTGATTTACTTGTGCAGTGGTCAACCAGAACCGACCTAGAGCTCCCTCCCCTGTAGGTGTTAATCACCCAAATCACCAACAAGGTAATTCATTTTTTCCCTTTTAGGTGAAGGAGATCAAGCAGTTTTGGTAATTTAATGTTGGCAGTTTGCCTTCCTGAAGCATTTGTGCTAGTCTTCCATCGTAATTTGCTTGCACGAAATGTCAAAAGGATAGGTTTTTTGCCATCTTTGTTTTTTTTGTATGGTTATTGCAACTAGAATGTGAAATGTGTGAAATTTGACTAGCTAAAAAATATTTGCAGATTTCCGTCGATATTTCACTTTTTCACGTTGTTTGCTTGTGTCTTTGTCGCAGTTAAGTTCAACCTATCCACTCTTTTTTTTGGATCCATAGGATTAAAGTTTTGTTAACAACATCCTTTGCCCACTTTTATTTCATCGTCGTCGTCATTTGCACTTTGATTTTCGATAGATAACTAAACATGTAGGACCAGGTTAAGATTGTTTTATAACCATTAACAAGGTTGAGATTGTTTCTTATTTCTTATTTTTTATAAGAACATTGAATTTTTTCAGCAATTAACACTATTTGCAAATCTTTATTTGCTTTGTTTTTACTCCTATCTTAATTTTTCCTTTATGATTTACTTGTGCAGTGGCCAACCAGAACCGAACCGGAGCTCCCGCCCCTGCAGCATTTAATCACCCAAAAGGTAATTCCTTTTTTTTGCCTTTTGGGTGAAGGAGATCAAGCAGTGTTGGTAGTTTAATGTGGGCAGTTTTACTTCCTGAAGCTTTGGTGCAAGTCTTCCATCGTAATTTACTTGCACGAAATATCAAAAGGATAGGTTTTTTGCCATCTTTGTTTTTTGTTTTGTAGTTAATTCAACTAAATTGTGAAATGTGTGAAATTTGACTAGCTAAAAAATCTTTGCAGATTTCCGTCGATATTTCACTTTTTTACGTAGTTTGCTTGTGTCTTTGTCGCTGTTATGTTCCAACTATCCACACGTTTTTTTCGATCCATAGGATTAAAGTTTCGTTAACAACATCCTTTTCCCCACTTTTATTTCATCGTCGTCGTCATTCGCACTTTGATTTTCGATAGATAACTAAACATGTAGGACCAGGTTAAGATTGTTTTATAACCACTAACATGGTTGAGATTGTTTCTTATTTCTTATTTTTTATAAGAACATTGAATTTTTTCAGCAATTAACACTATTTGCAAATCTTTATTTGCTTTGTTTTTACTCCTATCTAATTTTTTCCTTTGTGATTTACTTGTGCAGTGATAAACAAGAACCGACCGAGAGCTCCCGCCCCTGCAGCTGTTAATCACTCAATTCGCCAACAAGGTAATTCATTTTTTTCCCTTTTAGGTGAAGGAGATCAAGCAGTTTTGGTAATTTAATGTGGGCAGTTTCCCTTCCTGAAGCATTTGTGCTAGTCTTCCAACGTAATTTGCTTGCACGAAATGTCAAAAGGATGGGTTTTTTGCCGTCTTTGTTTTTTGTTTTGTATGGTTATTGCAACTAGATTGTCAAATGTGTGAAATTTGACTAGCTAAAAAATCTTTGCAGATATCCGTCGATATTTCACTTGTTTACGTTGTTTTGCTTGTGTGTTTGTCGCAGTTGAGTTCCAACTATCCACACTTTTTTCCGATCCATAGGATTAAAGTTTTGTTAACAACATCCTTTGCTCCTCTTTTATTTCATCATCGTTGTCGTTTGCACTTTGATTTTCGATAGATAACTAAACATGTAGGACCAGGTTAAGATTGTTTTATAACCACTAACAAGGTTGAGATTGTTTCTTATTTCTTATTTTTTATAAGAACATTAAATTTTTACAGCCATTAATACTATTTACAAATATTTATTTGCTTTGTTTTTACTCCTAACTTAATTTTTCCTTTATGATTTACTTGTGCAGTGGTCAACCAGAACCGATCCAGTGCTCCCGCCCCTGCAGGTGTTAATCACCCAAATCACCCAGAAGGTAATTCCTTTTTGTTCACTTTTAGGTGACGGAGATCAAGCAGTTTTGGTAATTTAATGTGGGCAGTTTTACTTCCTGAAGCTTTGGTGCAAGTCTTCCATCGTAATTTACTTGCACGAAATGTCAAAAGGATAGGTTTTTTGCCATCTTTGTTTTTTGTTTTGTAGTTAATTCAACTAGATTGTGAAATGTGTGAAATTTGACTAGCTAAAAAATCTTTGCAGATTTCCGTCGATATTTCACTTTTTTACGTTGTTTGCTTGTGTCTTTGTCGCAGTTATGTTCCAACTATCCACACGTTTTTTCGATCCATAGGATTAAAGTTTCGTTAACAACATCCTTTTCCCCACTTTTATTTCGTCGTCGTCGTCATTTGCACTTTGATTTTCGATAGATAACTAAACATGTAGGACCAGGTTAAGATTGTTTTATAACCACAAACATGGTTGAGATTGTTTCTTATTTCTTATTTTTTATAAGAACATTGAATTTTTCAGCAATTAACACTATTTGCAAATCTTTATTTGCTTTGTTTTTACTCCTATCTAATTTTTTCCTTTGTGATTTACTTGGGCAGTGGTAAACAAGAACCGACCGAGAGCTCCCGCCCCTGCAGCTGTTAATCACCCAAATCACCAACAAGGTAATTCATTTTTTTCCCTTTTAGGTGAAGGAGATCAAGCAGTTTTGGTAATTTAATGTGGGCAGTTTCCCTTCCTGAAGCATTTGTGCTAGTCTTCCAACGTAATTTGCTTGCACGAAATGTCAAAAGGATGGGTTTTTTGCCGTCTTTGTTTTTTGTTTTGTATGGTTATTGCAACTAGATTGTGAAATGTGTGAAATTTGACTAGCTAAAAATCTTTGCAGATTTCTGTCAATATTTCACTTTTTTACGTTGTTTGCTTGTGTCTTTGTCGCAGTTAAGTTCCAACTATCCACACTTTTTTTCCGATCCATAGGATTAAAGTTTTGTTAACAACATTCTTTGCTCCACTTTTATTTCATCGTCGTCGGCACTTGCACTTTGATTTTCGATAGATAACTAAACATGCAGGACCATGTTAAGATTGTTTTATAACCACTAACAAGGTTGAGATTGTTTATTATTTCTTATTTTTTATAAGAACATTGAATTTTTTCAGCAATTAACACTATTTGCAAATCTTTATTTGCTTTATTTTTACTCCTATCTAAATTTTTATTTTGTGATTTACTTGTGCAGTGGTCAACCAGAACCGACCCATAGCTCCCTCCCCTGCAGGTGTTAATCACCCAAATCACCAACAAGGTAATTCATTTTTCCCCTTTTAGGTGAAGGAGATCAAGCAGTTTTGGTAATTTAATGTGGGCAGTTTGTCTTCCTGAAGCATTTGTGCTAGTCTTCCATCGTAATTTGCTTGCACGAAATGTCAAAAGGATTGGTTTTTTGCCATCTTTGTTTTTTGTTTTGTATGGTTATTGCAACTAGATTGTGAAATGTGTGAAATTTGACTAGCTACAAATCTTTGCAGATTTCCGTCGATATTTCATTTCTTTACGTTGTTTGCTTGTGTCTTTGTCTCAGTTAAGTTTCAAGTATCCACACTTTTTTACGATCCATAGGATTAAAGTTTTGTTGACAAGATCCTTTGCTCCACTTTTATTTCATCGTCGTCGTCATTTGCATTTTGATTTTCGATAGATAACTAAACATGTAGGACCAGGTTAAGATTTTTTTTATAACCACTAACAAGGTTGAGATTGTTTCTTATTTCTTATTTTTATAAGAACATTGAATTTTTTCAGCAATTATCACTATTTACAAATCTTTATTTGCTTTGTTTTTACTCCTATCTTAATTTTTCCTTTTTTATTTACTTGTGCAGTCTTTTGGAATTGGCCCCGAGCTGCCGCCCCTGCAGGTGTTAATCACCCAAATCAACCACAAGGTAATTCCTTTTTTCCCCCTTTTAGTGTAAGGAGAGGAAGCATTTTCAGTAATTTAATGTGGGCAGTTTGGCTTCCTGAAACTTTAGTGCTGGTCTTCCCTTGTAATTTGCTCGCATGAAATGTCAAATGGATAGGTTTTTTGCCATCTTTGTTTTTTGTTTTGTATGGTTATTGCAACTAGATTGTGAAATGTGTGAAATTTGACTAGCTAAATTTTTTTTTGAAGATTTCCGTCGATATTTCACTTGTTTACGTTGTTTGCTTGTGTCTTTGTCGCAGTTAAGTTTTAACTGTCGCCGTTAAGTTTTAAAGTTTCGTTTTTAACATCCTTTCCTCCACTTTTATTTCATCGTCGTCGTCATTTGCACTTTGATTTTCGATAGATAACTAAACATGTAGGACCAGGTTAAGATTGTTTTATAACCACTAACAAGGTTGAGATTGTTTCTTATTTCTTATTTTTTATAAGAACATTGAAAATTTTCAGCAATTAACACTATTTGCAAATCTTTATTTGCTTTGTTTTCACTCCTATCTTAATTTTTCCTTTATGATTTCCTTGTGCAGTCTTTCGAAATTGGCCCCTAGCTGCCGCCCCTGCAGTGCATTACAATGAAGAAGGTTTAGGTTCCTTTTTCTTCTTTTTTTAGTGAAAAAATAATCTGGCCCTTAAAAAATCACTGTGAATAGGAGTAAAACAATACAAATCTTTATTTGCTTTGTTTTTACTCCTATCTTAATTTTTCCTTTATGATTTCCTTGTGCAGTTATTCAGAATTGGCCCCGAGATGCTGCCCCTGCAGTGCATTACAATGAAGAAGGTTTAGGTTCTTTTTTCATATATTTTTAGTGAAAAAAATTCTGCCCCTTAAAAAAATCGCTGTGAATTTTGTCGTAAATTTTCTGTACAATTTGCTTGTGCAGTGGGTGAAAATCAAGTTGCAGCTCCTGCATCGATTAATAACAGCAACCAAGGTTATCCTTTTGTTGTGAAGAAGATCAAAAAATTGTTGGAAATTTAATTTGAAGGAATTGCCATGTTTTGTACTTGTTTTGGTTTTTATTTGGTTATCGTTTCAAGGTGAAATGTTATGAATATTGTTTTCTCTCTATGAAGAATTGCCTTCTAACGTGAAGAAGATATTTTTCGTTTTATTAAGTGTGGTGTCGGTTAGATTGTGAAATGTGTAGGAATTGCCTTCTAACGTGAAGAAGATAATTTTTGTTTTATTATGTATCGTATTCATTAGGATTATTGGTAAGTTATTTCTTCACTTTTCACTGACTTTGTCAGGTTTAGGATTCAACCAGCTCTGAAGAATTTTCTAATTTGAATTCTTTTTATCGCAGGACCAATATGAAAGCTGCTCTTGGAATCCTAATCATGACGATCTCTTATTGCTTGAGATTTTTTTGTTAGATTCAGTTGGTTTTACATGTGTAATTGGATTCAGTTTGAGATCTGTATCGAGTTTGTTTGTTTCACTGGAAAATATTTCATGTTGGTTGAATGATAAAATAGCATTCATTGGTTTGGTTACTCTGAACATTATTTTGAGATATATTTTCATAAATTCATAAAACATGGAAACTTGTTCTGGTTCGTAAAACATTTTCTTTTGTTCTGGAAAGATCACAAAAGAAAAGGTCTGCACCCTGCACCATCAATTTCAAAGTCTTCATCCCAAAGCTTACCATATCTCTCAAAAGCCTCATTAGCAAGTAGAGATAATTGATCAATCATGTTGAGCTTGATCTAGTAGTCTGCATATCATCACCTAAGTGAATTTCCTTTAAGTTCGTAAAATTCTGAAGACCTTGTAAAACTATTCTATCGCAGCACCTTCCTAGACACCATTGACTCTCGTTAATAAATTAACCAAATACCTTTGACATATTCGGCTAAGACTTTAAATTTCAAGCGGAAAAAGTCACAACTTTTTCGTATGTAGCTGTTTCTTGCTTCTAATGTATATAGTGATTGAAGAGACTCATTGGCCAACTAATCTACCTCACAGCAACGTGACTGGAAATGCAGTTTGCAGCCAATACATATCCAAATGCCACCTTTTGAAATTCTATAAAATTTAAAATTCCATGTATGAGCGACGCATCCAAACACAATCTAGTGGCATTTAAGACGAAACTCCATTGAGCCCAATCGATTCAACACCATCTGATGTTCAAATTGTTACATCCTAACCCCTTGCTTTTGGGTTAATTGTGTTTAGGTGGTGGATTAGAGGAGATTGAGTTGGATTGAGATGGACGGCTAGGATGAGTGGAGGAGAAGAGTATAAGAGGTGACTTCTCTCCCTTTCTCTCATTTTCTCTCCCTCTCTCTCTCATGCGACTCTCTCTCCCGCTCAACTCTCTCTCCCTCTCTCCCTCTCAGTTGCTGGAGCGTGGTGGTGTGGATTTGGCAAGGAAGACGGACTCGGTGGAGTGCGCAAGGATCGTGTTGATCGGTTGCACGGTTGGGTTTGCCGGAGAAGGAGAAGAGCACTCGTGGAAGCGACCTTCGTGTGTTCTTCAAGGGCTTCTTCAAGCCTTAAGGTATGTCAAACTTTAGTTTAATCCTCCTTTTAGCCTTTGCGGGGATTGGAGTGGCCAACGGTAGGCCGAAAGGCTCGTCGAGAACCTTGCAGCAACTTTTCTGCTCGGGAACGGTCAAATGGCGGGTTGGCGCGGTCGACCGGGCGTAGTGTTGTTCGGGCAAAAACTCTTTCACCGGTTGGACGATACTCTAGGAGTGGTCGACCGGTGGTACATTTTAGCAAGGGGAAAATGCTTTGGGTGTTTTCGGTCGAACGGGTCCCCTTTGTCGGTCGACCGAAAGCACTGTAGTAAGTCGGTTGGGGGCGTTGACCATCAAAACGGTCGACCGCTCGTTGACTTCATCCGACCGAAACTTAAGTTAACTTAATGGCCGGTCGACCTGAAGTGTTGTTTCGGTCGACCGTGTAGTGCGGATTGTTGGTGAATTTTACTGGAGGAAATCGATCGACCATGACTGTTTGGTTGTTCGACCGTTGATGCTTTTTGAGCAAGAGAGGAATTCACTGTTGGATTTCGGTCGAACGGAGCCATTTTGCCGTTCGACCGGTTGGACGTTATTTCGGTTATATTGCGGAATAGTTGTGGTGTTCGGTCGACCGTTTATGGTCTTCTATTCGACCGTTTGGGCATTTTTTTCATATGGATGCCTGTGTCGTGTGTGGTTGGATCTGCCTCGAGGGCAACGGGTCTCCAGCCTTTTTGGGGCGACGGTACATACATTGCCGGCCTGAGAGGAAGATCATGGTTGTGGTTCTACGGAGCGGGTGCCTTGTGTGCACGTTGTTGTGGCCGATGATTTTCCGGCGGTGCCTTGTGTGCACGCGTGATTGTGGGGTTGGGGTGAGAGGACCCTTGAGACCCGTGGCCGATGATTTTCCGGTGGTACCTTGTGTGCACGTGTGATTGTGGGGTTGGGGTGAGAGGACCCTTGAGACCCGTGACCGATGTTTTCCGGCGGTGCCTTGTGTTAGTTATGCTTTTATTGCATTCTTCATTTCATGTTTCATATACACATATTATGTGCATATTTTAGGGGTTTGGCATACAGGGTTTCCCTAGGAGAAACTCAGGCATTATTTGTTTACATGTCAGGTCGTGCACGTCAGTAGGAGGTGGTGACTGCGGGCAGGAGCACCCTGACCAGATCCTGTTCTTTTATCCTTCGAGGTGGATGATTTTCCCTTGTACATGTGTTGTATATCTTTTGTGTTGTGTTGTAATCATCCTTGACTCTTGTATTGTACAGTTTACACCTTATATTATATATATACTTGTGGTTTGGTGACGACCCCGGTGATGATTCTTATATCTGTTTTAAGTTTTAAATTTTCCATTGTTTCGGGGCGTTACACAAATTGAGTCAAACTCCATTTAGTTTTCGAAAACGGTGATGGTTATATATGATTTTCAATTACTTACATGGACCTTTTTGAAATAATCCCTAATATGGCAGTTGCAACACTAACAGAATCTCCCGCCAAACGCCTCACATAAAAAAAATCTTTGAAGTTCCTCGAAGCAAACGAAACAAAATAAGAAAGAAGCCCAAATTCTCTGGGTTGAAGCATGTGGCGCTGGATATTTTTTGGAATACATTCCCGAGCCACAGATTAATGAGCGATTCGGTTCTTCCTCTTTCCTTCTTTGTTTCAAATAAACAAAATGTGCATTTTTCTGGCGATCTGACCACCGTTGTTAGTGCAAATGCTGCGTGCGTGGTTTGGAGGATTTTTTGGCGATTCGAGTTTTGTCTTAGTTCTTCATTATGATTTGCTTGTGCAGCGATCATCCATTTTTTTCCCATCGATCCAATTGGTACCCTAGAAGGTTAGCGTTTTTCATTTATTCCTTTTTTGTGTGAAAAAGATCAAATTTTACAGCAATTCGGTCGGATTTTTGGTTATTCAAGTTTTGTGTTTGTTCTTCTTTATGGTTTGCTTGTGCAGTGAATCTCGTTGAGCTCGTGCCAGGGGTTAACCAGGAAACACGTTTTGACATTAATATTCCAATCACGTTGCCATTGGCACTGCAAATGCAATTTGCTGTCACAATTGTTCTGCGAGAGCTTGGACCTTCGGTGCTGGCTCAGAACCAAGTTATCCTCTTTTTCCTTTTCCATTGAAAAGCTTTCACATTTTTGGCAATTTGTTAGTCTTGCACTGTAATTTCAGAAGGATTGGTCCATCTTTTTTTATGTGGTTATTGACACTTGATTGTGAAGTGTGTATATCTAGGGATATTTTTCTCTTTTTCATCGATAGTCGTTTGTCTGTTTCATCTTTTTTAGTTATTCGTGAGTTGATTGCCGTTAAATTTGAAATGTGTTGGATATTTGACTTTCGTCGATTTTTCATGAAGTATTTTGCAGCTTCTCGGAATTTTCACAGTGCAATTCCCGAGAATTTTTGGCAATTTGACCTTCCAGAACCGACCCAGATCTGCCCCCTTCGCAGTTTTTAGCACCAGACACGGTTAAATCTCTTTCTTTATTTCTTTTTTTGCGAAAAAGAATTGGATCTTTTTGGCGATTAGACTTGAAAGAAGTTGTGGTTTGTAATTTCCATACACAGCGATCTTCCAGAATCGACGTACGTATGCAGTTCACATCAACGGATATGGTTAAGTCTCTTTCTTTATTTCCTTGTTCGTGAAAGTTTTCTTGAAAAAGAATTGGATCTTTTTGGCAATTCAATCATTACGATTTGCTTGTGCAGTGGTCAACCAGAACCGACCCAGAGCTCTCGCCCCTGCTGGTGTTAATAACGCACAAGTTTTTGTGTAAGTCTTCTATCGTAATTTGCTCACACAAAATGTCAGAAGCATAGGTTTTTCGCCATCTTTCATTTTTCTGTGGTTATTGCAACTAGATTGTGCTTACTTTGTTTTGTGTGTTTGTTGTGAGTTGGTTGGAGTTATGTTTTAACTAAATAAAACTCACACTTTTCCCTGATCCGTAGGATTTAAAGTTTTTCTAAGATCCTTTGCTCCACTTTTATTTCCTCTTCATCATCATGATTTGCAGTTTGATTTTAGCTAGAGAGTAAAACATGTAAGACTCTTCTTTTCCTTTATAATCTGTCGAGTGTTAACAATCGTTCTCTATTTACTTTGCTGTTACTTTTTTCGTTGCGCAGACATTCAGCGTTGGCCCAGAGCTCCTGCCCCTGCAATTCATAACGACCAACCCAGATCTCCCGTCCCTGATGTTAGCAACGAACTAGGTTAAGATTCTTTTTTTTTTTGGAAAAAAAATCTGATCCTTTTCTCAATTCTATAACTATGGACCATGCCATTTGGAGCATTGCTCCTATGTGAATATTTTCTTAGTTTTTCTGTACAATTTGCTTGTGCAGTGGCCATAGCTCCCGCACCTGTCGTTAATAACAACAACGAACAAGGTTAAGATTCTTTCTTTGTTTTTTTGTGAAAAAAATCGAGTCTTTTGGCAATCTACAATTGTGCACCATGTCATTTGAAGCTGCAAATTTTGTCTTTAATTTAACTGTACAATTTCCTTGTGCAGTGGTCATCGAGAACCAAGCCATATCTCCCGCACCTATCGTTAATGACAATGACCAAGGTTATCCTTTTATGGTGAAAATCAAACATTGTTGGAAATATAATGTGTGATTTTCCTGAAAGTTTTTTTTTTGATTTGGTTGTGGTTTCAAGGTGAAATATTATGAACAAAGTAATGAATATAGTTTTTGTTTTGTTATGTGTGGTGTTGATTGGGATTAAACCATTTCCCTCTTCATGATAGAGAACTTTGCAAGATAATAAATACCTCAGTCTGAGAAAATAACTTTTTGTAATGCTTTGTGATTTTTGTCACATACTGGATGTTTTGTCGCTCACTCGCTCTTGTCACTGACAACCATGGTAATGGCGTATTTATGTAGTGGCAGATTCGTAAACTCCGTCACTACTTATTGACCTCATGTTCGACAAATACGCGGATACATCGCGTGATAGGATTGGGTAAGGTTTCCTTTTCATATATACTAGGTCATATGTCAGATTCGTTTAGAAGATTGCTTCGGGAGTGAGTATTAATGGCATGATTTGAATTTAATAGTGAGATAGATACATAGATACATAGCTAGTATGATTGAGTTTGAAAGGTCAACACTTTTCAGCACTAATTTTTCATATTTTCTCAACAAAAATGCTAGTTTTCGTATGCTGTTTGTATTGCAATATGTTATAGTATATATGGTTAAATATTAGCTCAAGCTGACAACTAAATGTCTGACTCTTTTTTCAGTGACTTTTTTTAGCACTTATTAAAAGCTTAATGCAATTTGATGGTAGTTCCTTAACCTCTCTATTATAGAATTGTATCCTCGTATTTCCTCATCTTCATTTCTATGATTACTCAGGATTTAGATTATAAGTAATTCTGTAATGTTGCAAAAAATAAGTCTTTTTAGCGTGTTTTTTGAACGAAAGCATATTGAGCATATGTTTGTGGAACTGACTCCAATTTGCAGTTCTGAAGGAGTCAAAACTCTCTCCAGTGACTTGGGAATTGATTCTACTGATATCAAGATGCTTATTCTTGCTTAGTAAGTTCTTTAGCCTTTCTTTCTTTTACATAATTCTATTTTTGTAGAAAAATTAATCCTTAGGTAAGAAAAATTGGCAACAGGAAAATGAATCCTGCAAGGCACGAAGATTTTACTCGGGTAACATTTTGTAGATTTTATTGTGATGTACGTCCTACAAAGTTTTTGTCCATTGTATTATAATTTTAGGTATAATTACTGGATAGGAAGAGTGGCAAAGAGGTTTAGCCACGCTGGAAGCTGACACCATACCCAAACTCACTTTGCAGCTGACCCAACTCGAGAGCATGATGACAATGCTATTATACTCTCATTTCTCTTACTCGTAGATTTCATGTACAAGCTAACCTTTTCCTTAATACTTCAAAAGGTAAAGGACACGTCGGATTTCACGGATTTCTACATTTTCACCTTCAATTCTCCCTTGAAGGTGCATATTCTGAACTGTAATTTTTTTTCCAGCCGTCTTCTATTCCGCATGCGATTTACCTTGTGTTTTTATATTTAGACGATCAGGACACTTTAGATATTTTCAACGCTTGTCAAATTCTGGGATGTATTTTGGGTGACAGATATCCTGATCGTGTCGAAAATTTTACTGAATTTCTATTTGTGAGTCACATTGTTCACTTCCATCTGGTCCAGTCTTCTCAAAGAATTTTTCTTACTTTTAACATTGTCATCTGAAGAAAGATTGTCACTCGAATCTTTCAGATTCACGAGGAGTACAGGTGTCTTACCGAGAATCAGTGGAAAGACTTCTTACGAGAGCAATGTTTAAGTGTATTTTCATCTACTTATTGCAGATAACTTTTTATCTTTGTGATTGACATAGTGTGCTTACTTTTGCCAAATAAACTTTCCTAGTGTAGACAATTACGTCATGGGTCATGAATGGCCTGCAATTTTGGATACTTTCGTTGAATGGATGAGGAGACAGGAGGAGGGTTCGCCTTCTATTGTGACTTAAAGAAGGTTATTCAGAAAAAAGTTGTTAAAAATTGTAATTTTTTTGTTCACACTTCAGTGACTTTGTCAAGTTCAGGATTCAATCAGCTCTACAGACTTTTCTAATTTGACTTCTTTTCAACCAGTTCAGGAATCCTAATCATGATGATCTCTTATTTACAATGTATATATGATTCAGTTGAGATTGTGGGTTTAGCAAGTGATCTGTTTGGAGTTCATGGTTTTACTGGGCTTTTGTTAATTGGTGCTGCAAAAATTTCTTGTTGGTTTGGTTAGTCTGAACATTATTTTGAGACCTGCCATCATATATCATACACAAGATAACTTGTTCTGGTTCGTAAAACCATTCTTTTTTTTTGGATAGATCACAAAAAAGGTCTGCACCCTGCACTGTAACCTTGTTTACGCATTCTTGAATTCTAGAAAATCTCCATTCCAGAGCTTACCACATCTCTTAAAAGCCTCATTAGCAAGTAGAGATAATTGATCAAGTAGTCTGTTCATCATTACATAAGAGAGTTTCCTTTAAGCTTTCAAAGTTCTAATGACCTTTCAAAACTTTTCAATCGCGAGATATTTGCCAACCCTTAAATATCGTAGGCAAAAAAGTCACTACTTGTTTTGCTTGTGTAGTTGTTTGTTGCTTCTAATGTATGTAGTGATTGAAGCGATGTGGCTCATTTAATGTTGTACTTAGGAGCTCTATCTGGAGTTTGCTACGTGTGAAGTTCTTGATTATACCTCTTTCAGTTCCACCTCTGTTAGGATCTAAAGTGTGGTGGTTCGTAGACGGAATGATGAATAAAACTAATAAAACTCAAGGTAAGCAATTTATTGAACAACTAGCATGCATCTAGTAATCTCACAAACAAATCCAACAAACACAAGCAAACACAACACCATATTTAAGTCGAAACCCAATTGAAAAAAAATCATGACGGCGGAAATGGAGTTTCACTATGAGAATGGTTGAGTACAAGGATAATGAAACCGGAGATGACTTGCTCGGACCGAATTAGGGGTTGGATGATTCTCAAACAACAAGATTTTCCCCAAATCCAAAATCCTTACTTCTGGTGGCTAAACCTACCTCTCTCTAATTGGTAGTTTTCTTTCTCTCAAGATTTCAACAACATTAGGATTCTAAGCAACTTAGGTATTTATAGGAGAGGATTAGGACAATCCTAATTGGCTTATAAATGCCCAAAGTACTCTTAATGAAAACTGCTTGCGTTCAGATTTTGATCGATCGTTCGGGGAACGGTTAACCGTTCTTCGAGTTCCAATAAACCCTCAACAACTACTGTTCATTTGGTTTCAATCAACCATTGGTAGATGGATGACCAGATCCGAATGTCTGAACCTGAAGCTCTAGTAACTTCCTGAGACGACTCTGTCGGATGGGCAATGGTGGACCGACTGATGGGCAATCGGTCTACCAATTCTAGGATTCCAATAAATTTATATCTAACTTTGTTGGATGAAAACCAGTCGACCAAGCTGGGCTGGTCGACCGATCCTGAAGTTGTTTTGGAGGCAACTTTCTAACAACCTCCGGTTGAGAACGGCAAGACAATTTCATATATCAACAATATCCTTTAAAATTTGGAATAACTTGGTTAAACCAAAATGTTGAATAATTTATTATCATGAAAACATTTCAACCACTCTTATTGTTTTTGACCTTCCAGACAACAATGATCCTTTCTTTTCAATAAATTATTATCATATTAAATTCACACACACACATATATTCTAAACACATAAATAACTCGTTAACTTTGTGTTAACAAGCCTTGCCAATACTCTGGTTAGGTTGGTCATTTTCAATTGAACTTTCAAGCCCAATTTTTTGTATGTCATTTTAAATTTAATTTTCACCCTAAAGTACGTTCAAAAGAAGTATTATTTCGAATGCACAACATAAAACACATGTTGTAACATCCCGAAACAGCGAAAAATTTAAAAATTTAAACCATTAAGAGATCATCAGAATAAACTCAACATCGGGAATGTCACTCAATAAACCAACCGTCGGTGCACCAATATTACAACAGAGTTTGTAAAAAGACGTGATTACAATAATACAATGAAAAGACAAAGAAAGTAATCACGACGACCTCGAAGAGTCCGATGAGGATCCTGACCCCAAGATGTGTGCGCCCGCGGTCACCACCCGACAGAACCTACTGCGGTCCTGAAACATGAATCAAACAAAGATGCCTGAGTTTCCCGTTGGGAAACCCCGTATGTCAAGCTCACCTATATGCATGCAATAGTACGGTAAATGAACCTATCATACTAGTAGCATGCCATGTCACATCTGCAATGCATCAAATCCCTCAACAGGGTAAACGGGACCTCGGTCCAACAGCCACGGCCCTCAACAGGGTCCACAAGGACATCAGTCCAGCAACAACAACAGGTCTCCCTCGGAAACCTACCGTAGGCACATACAGTCTTACGGACAGTACGCGACGCGTCCCCCCACACGCGACTACATGAGCCTAAGAGATTGGTGAGGAGCGTTCGCACTTCCGTGCAGAGAACCACGTGGTCTACACCACCTTCGACGGAGCCGTAGCCCGGTCGGTCAACATCCCAGGATAGGTGCCCAATCGGGGATCATCGCCGGCACAACATCAGCGGCATCGCCGGCACAACATCGGCGGTACAACATACGTCCGGCACAACATCGGACGGCACAACCACAGCCGGAACATCGTTGGCACCATCATCGCCGGCAACAACCACGGCGGCATCGCCGGCACAACATCGGCGGCATCGCTGGCACAACATCGGCGGTACAACATACGTCCGACACAACATCGGACGGGTCCAGACCGTAGTCTGCAGGGTCATCATGCTCCACGAGCCATGAGTCACACGCATTGGGATCTGCGATCCCTCAGGTCTGCTACTCATACTATGAGTCCAATCAATCCATCAAATAGTCACAATCCATACATGGAGGTGACGCGTCCCGGGACCCACACTCTTCCACACGGCGGTCCCTGGGCAGGCAGGCGTAACGCGCCCACCGTCACCTCCCGGCTCACGCACAAGGCGAGGACACGGGTTTCTGTGGACAAAGTTGGCATAAAAAAGGAACCAGGAATTATGTCCTGTGCAAAACGGTCGACCGAAAAAGACCACTCGGTCGACCGTTTTCCTCAAGGGAATCGGTCGTCCGGAAGTGACATCCGGTCGACCGCTTCCACAAGGGAAAACGGTCGACTAAACGTGACAACTCGGTCGACCGCTTCCACAAGGGAATCGGTCGACCGAAGCGTCTGCAACGGTCGAACTATTTGCGCAATACATGAAATCCTAACGGTCTACCGAATGTCTAAAACCGGTCGACCGAACGAGGTCAAAATCCGGAGTCTGGTCAACATCAAAATCGAATCTATCGGTCGACCGACTCAGGGGTCTCGGTCGACCGAAAACTAACATGGTCATCCTATTATTTCTACGTCAAAACGGTCGACCGCTAACACATGCATACTACCGGTACACTTAAGTTCCGGTCGACCGAACAAAGGGACCGGTCGACCGAAACACAACAGACAGGCAATAAAACTCTACTTCCGTCGACCGCCCGAAGGGCCCGGTCGACCGTTGGTCGTCTTCAACCTCGCGCCAACCGAGGTTTCTTCGCCGCTCACGACGCCGGGGAGGTCTCCGACCAACCCCGACCGACCAACAACATTCCCCCAACGTGGGGAAGCAATAAAATCAAACTAGAAGTCGGCATACCTCGAATGTGCGATCACCAGAGAAGATCGGAGATCCAAACCACGCCTACTCCTCAACAGCCGCCTCCGACCCGTGCGCCCCGCGTTCTCCTCCAACACCTAGCTTGTCTCCACGCGCCTGAGACGCCTCCACGAGGTCTGGTCGGAAGAGAGGAAGGGAGTGAGTGAGAGAGGTGTATGGCAGCAACAAAAGGAAGAAGAAGAAGAAGAAGAAGAAGAAAAGGAGGATGAATTTTGTTATAAACCCAACCCATCCACAGCAACTTCCTCCTCTCCACAGCAACCTACCACACAACCCACACCCCTCACGTCATTGTTCCTCCTCTTCCCCACGCACGCACTGTTCACACCACCAAACAGTAACCCTAATGGGTTAGGGTCTAACAACCCACCCACCTTAAAAGGATTTCGTCCCGAAATCAAAGCAAACTACTCACCAAAAAGCTCTGGATACCGCCTTCTCACTTCCTCCTCAATCTCCCAAGTGGCCTCGCGCTCACTGTGATGCTGCCATCGGACCTTCACCATCAGAATGGTCCGCCTCCTGAGCTGGTGATCCATACGATCAACTATCTCTGGTACTGAAATCTCAATCACGTGAGCTGGATCTGCAACGTACTTCCTCAACATCGATACATGGAAGACATTGTGAAGACCCGAAAACTACGGTGGCAACGCAATCCGGTAGGCAACCTCTCCAACTCGGTCGAGGATCTCAAACGGCCCCACATACCTCGGACTGAGCTTCCCCTTCTTCCCAAACCTCATCACTCCTCGGGCAGGGGAAATCTTCAGAAACACGCTGTCACCAACCTCAAAGCTCAACGCCCGTCTGCGTCTGTCAGCATAACTCTTCTGCTTGCTCTGTGCCGTGGCCAATCTCCTCCGGATCACATCCACCTTCTCTGCATACATCTGCACGAGCTCTGGCCCCACTAACTGCCTCTCGCCCACATCACTCCAGCATACCGGTGATCTGCAAGGCCTCCCGTACAAACCTCGTACGGTGCCATCCCAATACTCGAATGGTAGCTGTTGTTGTAGGCGAACTCGATCAGCGGCAGGTGCTCATCCCAGTGTCCTGACCAATCCAAGGTGCATGCTCTCAGCATATCCTCCATGGTCTGGATCGTCCTCTCTAACTGACCATCTGTCTGCGGGTGAAACGTTGTACTGAACCTCAGTCTTGTCCCCAAAGCCTGCTGCAGACTCCCCCAAAACCTGGATGTAAACCTGGGATCCCAATCAGAGATGATGCTCACTGATACTCCGTGCAATCTGACTATCTCCTCCACGTACAACTTAGCTAGACCCTCCAGAGGCAACGTGGTCCTGATCGCTAAGAAGTGCGTCGACTTGGTCAGTCGATCGACTATCACCCAAATCGCATCGTGGAATCTCCTCGTCTTCGGCAGCCCTGTGACAAAATCCATCGTCACGTGCTCCCACTTCCACTCAGGAAGCTCAATACACTGCATCGGTCCCGCCGGTCGCTGATGCTCAATCTTCACCTGCTGACAGACTAAGCACCGGCCCACGAACTCTGCAATGTCTCTCTTCATGCCCTTCCACCAGAAGTTCCGCTGCAGGTCCTTATACATCTTCGTACTCCCAGGGTGAATGGTATATCTCGCTCGGTGTGCCTCCTCCATGATGTCATCTCTCAGCCCATCAACCTTCGGCACCCAGATCCAACTCCTGAACCTCAGACCACCATCAACCCCCACGTTGAAGTCTGAGCCATCCCTGACAGCTAACTGTAACAGACCAGCTAACTCCTCATCACCATGCTGAGCCTGCACGACGCGTGAGACGGTCTGCGGCTCTACCCTCAGCCCAGCAATCACTTCTCCCTCAGAGCCCTCGGTGAACGACATCAACTATGACAAAGTCTCGAGTAGCCTCCACTCCTGAATGCACAAGCTCGCAACTGACACCTCAACCTTCCTGCTCAGTGCATCTGCGACCGAATTCGCCTTCCCCGGATGATAGGAGATGGTGAAATCGTAGTCCTTAATGAACTCGAGCCATCTGTGCTGCATCATATTCAGCTCCCTCTGAGAGAACAAATACTTCAGGCTCTGATGATCGGTGAAGACCTCGAATTGCTCGCCATAAAGATAATGTCGCCAGGTCTTCAACGCGTGAACCACCGCTGCTAACTCCAGATCATGAGTAGGGTAGTTCTTCTCATGTACCTTCAGCTGCCTCGAAGCGTACGCCACCACCTTCCCGTGCTGCATTAGAACACAACCCAGGCCAACCCCTGACGCAGCACTGTAAATCATGTAGCCTCCACTGCAACTCGGTAGCGTCAGAATCGGCGCTGTCGTCAGTCGCCTCTTCAGCTCCTGAAAACTGTCCTCGCACTTCTGGGATCAAACGAACTTGACGCCTTTCTGCGTCAATGCTGTGATTGGTGAAGCGAGTCGGGAGAAGTCGTGAATGAAACGTCTGTAATACACAGCAAGTCCCACGAAGCTCCTGATCTCAGTCACGCTTGTCGGGGCTCTCCACTGAGTCACAACCTCAACCTTCGCCGAATCCACTGAAATCACATTTACCGACACGATGTGCCCTAGAAACGCCACTTGATCCAACCAAAACTCACACTTCGTGTACTTGGCGTACAACTCCTGATCTCTCAAGATGCCATGCACAATCCTCAGGTGCTCCCAGTGCTGCTCCCTGTCAGGCGAGTATACCAAGATATCATCCACAAACACGACAACAAATCTGTCGAGGTACGACTGAAAGGTCCTATTCATCAGGTCCATGAATGTTGCAGGTGCATTTATCAGTCCAAACGGCATCACCAAGAACTCGTAGTGCCCGTATCGTGTCCTGAAGGCTGTCTTCTGAATATCAGCCTCTCTGATCCGCAACTGGTGATAACCTGAGCGCAGATCAATCTTCGAAAACACTCTCGCTGTCTGCAACTGATCGAACAGATCATCAATCCTGGGCAAAGGGTACCCGTTCCTGACGGTAACCTTATTCAGCATCCTGTAATCGATGCACATCCGCAACGACCCATCCTTTTTCTTCACGAACAATACCGGCGCTCCCCACGGTGAGACACTCGGTCGGATAAACCCAGAGTCCATCAACTCCTGCAACTGTTTCTTCAGCTCTGTCAACTCAGCAGGTGCCATCCGATACGGTGCCTTTGACTGGGGTGTCGTGCCAGCCGTCAACTAAATGCCGAACTCGATCACTCGGTACGGCGGTAAATGAGGAATCTCTGCAGGAAACACATCTGGAAACTCCTGTACGACCTCTATATCCTCCAGCCTCCTCGTCTCAGGATCAGGAACAACCAAAGTCGCCACGAACGCTCTGCAACCCTGATGTATCAGCCTTTGTGCCTTAACTACAGACACAATCAGACGACCTCCACTACTCCTCGTCCCTCTGATCAACACATCAGGCGCGTCCTGCCTCGGAATAAGGATCTTCTTCTCACGGCAAAAGACTCTCACATCGTACTATGATAGCCAGTCCATCCCCAGTATGACGTCGAAGTCCTCCATCGGCAGCAAGACCAGATCTGCCGGAAAATCATCGTCTCCCGAAACAACTGTGGTGCCGGGGAGAAAGCTCCCCACAGTGCCCACCTCACTCATGGGCGTACTGACTTCCAACAAATTAGTCAGTAGCTCAGGGGTCCGATCCAACTCGCCAGTAAACTTCTCCGAAATGAAGGAGTGTGTGGCACTGCAATCAAATAAAACACGAGCAACCAAACCTGAAATGACAAGGGTACCTTCCACAACAGTGTTGGAGTCCTTCGCCTCCTCAGCCCGAACAATGAAGACTCGCCCTGCTCTCCTGGTCTGGCTTTGCGGAACAACGTGTCTGCTGCCTCTGCTCCTCCCTGAGACCGGTGGTCCTGGCCTCCTGCTCGTCTCGCCCTGCCTGCCATGGCAATCTCGGATGTAATGGACAATCTGACCGCATCCTAAGCATGCACCTGTACGTCGGGGGCACTCCTGACCCGGATGAGATCTCCTGCAAGTACCACACGCTCCAGACTGGAGTGATCCTCCTCCATCGAACTGGGGCCTCTTGCCCGGGTTCCCAGTGGAACGTCCAACTGCACGTCCTCCCGTGCTCACTGGCGGCTTCCGCGCCTCCTTGTAATTCTCCTGGTAGTCCTGATCGAGGAGAGTCGCATACTTCACCGCATCCACCAGGGTCTGCGGCATGCTGGTAATCACACGCGACCTGAGATGCTTCCTCAGCCCATTGATGAACTTCCGTGCACGCTGCTACGGCGTCACGTAGGTCTCAGAACAATAACGCTCAAGGGCGTTAAACCTGCTGACGTAACTAGCCAAGGACATCTCCTTCTGCTCGAGGGCCAAAAATTCCTCCTTCTTCCTGTCTCTGACGTGCTGCGGAAAGAACTGCTGGTTGAACTCCTCAAGGAATTCCTCCCAACTTACGTCAACTCGGTCAGCAAACACCACTACAGATGTGGTCCTCCACCAGTTTGCTGCCTCTCCATCCGTCACATAGGTGGCCAGGTTCACCATCCGCTCCGGTACACAACCGATCGCCTGGAAAATCCTCTGGATCTTAAAGACCCAGTCCTCTGCAGCCTCAGGGTCACTCCTGCCGTCGAAACTAGGCGGGTGCTGCCTCATGAAGCGATCATGCTCCGCACCTGTCCCTGTCAGCTCTGCCCTCGCTGCCTGATGATCAAGGAACTCGCTCAACCTGTCCCAGGTAGCGCCCTCAGTGGAATCACTGGCAACGCGCTCATTTGCGATGTTCCTCGCACGTCTCGGAGGCATCTGTCACAAGAAACAACTCAAGATCAGCCATGAATGCATGTTAATTGGAAAGTGCAACCTACACTACTACACTGGAGTGATTTCTTTGGGAGCCACACATAGGGATCAACCGCTCTGATACCAAGTTGTAACATCCCGAAACAGCGGAAAATTTAAAAATTTAAACCATCAAGAGATCATCAGAATAAACTCAACATCGGCAATGTCACTCAATAAACCAACCGTCGGTGCACCAATATTACAACAGAGTTTGTCAAAAGACGTGATTACAATAATACAATGAAAAGACAAAGAAAGTAATCATGACGACCTCGAAGAGTCCGATGAGGATCCTGGCCCCAAGATGTGTGCGCCCGCGGTCACCACCCGACAGAACCTACTGCGGTCCTGAAACATGAATCAAACAACGATGCCTGAGTTTCCCGTTGGGAAACCCCGTATGCCAAGCTCACCTATATGCATGTAATAGTACGGTAAATGAACCTATCATACTAGTAGCATGCCATGTCACATCTGCAATGCATCAAATCCCTCAACAGGGTAAACGGGACCTCGGTCCAACAACCACGGCCCTCAACAGGGTCCACAAGGACATCAGTCCAGCAACAACAACAACAACAGGTCTCCCTCGGAAACCTACCGTAGGCACATACGGTCTTACAGACAGTACACGACGCGTCCCCCCACACGCGACTACACGAGCCTAAGAGATCGGTGCGGAGCGTCCGCACTTCCGTGCAGAGAACCACGTGGTCTACACCACCTTCGACGGAGCCGTAGCCCAGTCGGTCAACATCCCAGGATAGGTGCCCAATCGGGAATCATCGCCGGCAGAACATCAGCGGCATCGCCGACACAACATCGGCGGTACAACATACGTCCGACACAACATCGGACGACACAACCACAGTCGGAACATCGTCGGCACCATCATCGCCGGCACAACATCGGCGGTACAACATACGTCCGACACAACATCGGACGGGTCCAGACCGTAGTCTGCAGGGTCATCATGCTCCACGAGCCATGCGTCACACGCATTGGGATCCACGATCCCTCAGGTCTGCTACTCATACTATGAGTCCAATCAATCCATCAAATAGTCACGATCCATACATGGAGGTGACACGTCCCGGGACCCACACTCTTCCACACGGCGGTCCCTGGGCAGACACTTGTAACGCGCCCACCGTCACCTCCTGGCTCACGCACAAGGCGAGGACACGGGTTTCCGTGGACAAAGTTGGAATAAAAAAGGAACCAGGAATTCTGCCCTGTGCAAAACGGTCGACCGAAAAAGACCACTCGGTCGACCGTTTTCCTCAAAGGAATCGGTCGTCCGGAAGTGACATCCGGTCGACCGCTTCCACAAGGGAATCGGTCGACCGAAGCGTCTACAACGGTCGAACTATTTGCGCAATACATGAAATCCTAACGGTCTACCGAATGTCTAAAACCGGTCGACCGAACAAGGTCAAAATCTGGAGTCTAGTCAACATCAAAATCGAATCTATCGGTCGACCGACTCAGGGGTCTCGGTCGACCGAAAACTAACATGGTCATCCTATTATTTCTACGTCAAAACGGTCGACCGCTAACACATGCATACTACCGGTACACTTAAGTTCCGGTCGACCGAACAAAGGGACCGGTCGACCGAAACACAACAGACAGGCAATAAAACTCTACTTCGGTCAACCGCCCGAAGGGCCCGGTCGACCGTTGGTCGTCTTCAACCTCGCGCCAGCCGAGGTTTCTTCGCCGCTCACGACGCCGGGGAGGTCTCCGACCAACCCCGACCGACCAACAACATTCCTCCAACGTGGGGAAGCAATAAAATCAAACTAGAAGCCGACATACCTCGAATGTGCGATCACCGGAGAAGATCGGAGATCCAAACCACGCCTACTCCTCAACAGCCGCCTCCGACCCGTGCGCCCCGTGTTCTCCTCCAACACCTAGCTGGTCTCTACGCGCTTGAGACGCCTCCACGAGGTCTGGTCGGAAGAGAGGAAGGGAGTGAGTGAGAGAGGTGTATGGCAGCAACAAAAGGAAGAAGAAGAAGAAGAAGAAGAAGAAGAAGAAAAGGAGGACGAATTTTGTTATAAACCCAACCCATCCACAGCAACTTCCTCCTCTCCACAGCAACCTACCACACAACCCACACCCCTCACGTCACTGTTCCTCCTCTTCCCCACGCACGCACTGTTCACGCCACCAAACAGTAACCCTAATGGGTTAGGGTCTAACACATGTAGTAGGGTAATTGTTTTCCTATCTGGAGTATAATTGTACTTAAGTGCCCTCAACTCATTAGTCATTACAGCATTGGACCAGATCAAGTTATAATTCGCTCCACTTATTTTTTATAAAATACATTATTTTATATATAATTTTCAATTATTCATGGCCCTTTCTGAAATTGACCTAGTTGCAACAGAAACAGATTTTCCCACCAGAATCCGCCACGTGGCAAATGACCCAAAGTCCCCCACTCAAAATCCCTCCCTCTCCCAAAAAGTCCTAAAATCAAACGTAACGAAACCCCAAAGAAGAAGTTCTTAATTTCCTTTGAAGATGAGTGGCAAAGAGGTTTAACTGCTATGGAAGCTCACACCATACCCAAACTCAGGAGGCAACTTATCCAACTCGAGAACTCAGTGACTATACGATTATATATTTCTTTCATCGACTCTTTCTGTTTCTCCTTTCATTGACAAGCTAACCTTTTTCTTGGTACGATGAGAAGGCCAACAATGATATGCCGGATTTTGAAGATTTCTACAAGTTCGTTTTCCACTTCAACCTTAAAGGTACCTTCCTATGCTTTAAGATTCATATTTTGAAACTCGACACTTTATATGGTTCTTGCCTTCGACTCCATGTGGTTTACCGATAGACTAATGCTTCCATATTTAGAGAACAAGGATACTTCAAATTTTCCAACCGTTTGTGAACTTCTGAGAACCATTTTCGGTGTCAGATATCCTGGTTGCGCTGAAAAATTTAATGTATTTCAACTGTAAGTCACATTGTTCCCTTCTATTTTCTCAAAACTATTGTCTTACTTTTAACATTTTCATCTGAAGAAAGTTTTTTTACTCATAACTCTCAGGTTCAGAAGGAGTGTAGGTGTATTGACGAGGGGCAGTGGTTCGGCTTCTTGCGTTTCTGTCGAGAGGTAAATTCATGAGAACATCGTTTAACCGTATTTCCAACAACTTGTTGTTAGGTCATCGGCATAGGCGTATGATCTTTGGTTCTTCATGATATGTTGTCTGTAGCTTTTGTTTTTGTGACTGACATAGCATTCTTGTTCTAGGTAAACTTTCCAAGTCTTGATAACTACGTAGCGGACGACAAATGGCCTGCACTTTTGGTTAATTTTGTCGAATGGTTGCGGATAGAGCAGGCCGGTTCGTCTTCCGGTGCGACATAAAGAAGACTGTTCTGAAAAATAGTTGTCAAAATCAAAGTTATTTGATTGATATTTAGTCAATTTTCAGAATCCAACAAGCTCTGCAGAATTCTCTAACTTGACCTTCTTTTCTCACAGGATCAATACGTGAAATTGCCACAAATTACAATCAGGAGGACCTGTTATGGCATCAGATTTTTTTGTTCAAGCAAGAAGTCAGTTTTACAAATGTATATGAAGTTGTGAATTAACTCAATTAAGCAAGTAATCTGTATGCAGATTCTTGGTTTCATTGGGTTTATTTTTGGAGCCACAAAGTATTCATGTAAGTTAGACTAATGAAATGGCATTCATTGGTTACTAAAAAATAAATTCAAGCATATATTATTTGGAGTCACAAATTGTAACGTCTCATTAATAAGAAAGAAATAAAAGAGGAAATGGAGCTCCATTAAAGTAAGGATAAGGATTGAAAATAAGAGTTCAATCACCATGAGATATTCACAATTATACCCAAAAGAGTTTACAAAAGTTTCAAAAAGAAAACAAGTATGAATAAACCTACATTTCTCGTGTATACGAGACAACAACAAAAACAATATCAACACCATGCAACTACATGCCAAAAATCTTGCTAACTCATCACCACCTAATTCTGGCGGTTTCCTGCAAAATATAGGTCATAACAACGTGCGGTGTGTTTATATAACTCAGTATGTCAAAGGTCCACCGTAGAACCAAAAAAAAGGTTAAATGATTCAACAAAATATATCATCAATAACATTCGGGAAATGTAAATGCTACTAACAATAAATAAACTGAAAACAATCCTACAACAATGTGAGCAATTGGCATTAGCAATCAGGATTACTATCCAAAATTTATTCAATAACCACAACTGGATAGTTCAAATAAAACTTTATATCCAAGAAGTATACAATTTTGGTCAATTCAGTTACAATTCGATTTCGGTTCGATTCTCTTTTTTTCATCATCAATGACACATAAAATGTATCGAGAATTCCAAAGAATTCTCACCGTTGACATGTGCGATCTTCTGGTTAATGTATGACCCGTCCCCACCCCAGTCAATAAATTATTTTAAATTTTCATGGGGTTCCATACATCAACCTGTGTCAATACGATAGATAACAAATTCGTGGAAGAATCATTAAAACATTTTTGGGATCATGAAGAAAACTTTAAACATTCAAAATTGTAGTAAGGCAACCAACCAACTACTTGTGATCCAAAAATCATCTATTTTAAACATCACTTAAATGGATTGAGAGAAAGAAAAAACAAGTTCATCAAAGTTCATGCTTTGAAGCCACTAAAAAATGTTAAAAATATACGATTGTGAGCTAACCATATAGAGTACAAAATAATTGAAATTTAAGATGACAAATGGTACTAGGTGTAGTGTTGAAGTAGGGAAAATGACCAAGTGGTATTGAAGTTCTGTACAAAAGCAGCACAAACAACCTTGAAAACATGATAAGAAATTAAATACAAAACAGTAGATGCACAAACAATCTACAAACTCATATTCTAAAGGCGACCAAAGAAAGTTATGGGAGGGAAACCTCATCTCAGTCTCTGCCTCTCTTAGGGGGTTGAAGGCCAAAATAGCCAACCGTCCTCCCCCAAGCCACGCCAGCGGTCTCTGTGTTACATCCTAACCCCTTGCTTATGGGCTTCTTTGTGTTTAGGTGGTGGTTTAGAGGAGGATTAGATGGACGACTGGGATGGTTTGAGGAGAGAGTATAAAAGGTTGGTTTCTTCTCTCTCACACTCATTTTCCTCTCTCCAGAGTGTCTCTCACTTTTCTCTCTCTCACGCGCGTCTCTCTCTCTCGATCCTTTTCTCATCCAGCCGAGGAAGGCGCAGAGGCGAGGTTGGCGAAGCTCGGAGGAGCTCAGGTGTGCCGGAGTGTAGGTGATCGCGGGCGAGGAGTTCGCCGGAGAAGAAGAGTTTTGCGAGGAAGCGCTCGTCGGGGTTCTTCAAAGGCTTCTTCAAGCCTTAAAGGTATGCCAAGCTTTAGTTTAATCCTCCTTTTAGCCTTTGCAAGGATTGGAGTGGCCGACGGTAGGCTGAAAGGCTCGTCGAGGATCTTGCAGCAGCTTTTCTGCTCTGGAACGGTCGACCGACGGGTTGGTGCGGTCTACCGGGGATAGTGTTTTTCGGGCAAAATCCCTTGCACCGGTCGGACGATACTCCAGGAGTGCTTGACCGGTGGTACATTTTACGCAAGAGGAGGATGCTCTGGGTGTTTTCGGTCGAACGGGTCCCCTTTCCCGGTCGACCGAAAGCACTGTATTAAGTCGGTTGGGGGCGTTGACCATCCAAACGGTCGACCGCTCGTTGACTTCGTTCTACCAAAACTTAAGTTAACTTAATGGTCGGTCGACCAGAAGTGTGGTTTCGGTCGACCGAGTAATGCGGATTGTTGGTGAGTTTTACTGGTGGGAATCAGTCGATCGTGAGATTTAGGTCGTTCGACCGTTTATTTTTTTAGCAAAATAGATTTTCACTGATGGATTTCGGTCGAACGGCAAAGGGGCCCCGTTCGACCGGTTGGACGATATTTCGGTTTTATTGCTGAATAGTAGTGGTGTTCGGTCGACCGTTTATGGTTTTCTGTTCGACCGTTTGGGCACTGTTTTGCATATGGATGCTTGTGTTGTGTGTGGTTGGATCTGCCTCGAGGGCAACGGGTCTCCAGCCTTTTTGGGGAGACGGTACAGACATTGCCTGCCTGAGAGGAAGATCGTGGTTGTGGCTCTACGGAGCGGGTGCCTTGTGTGCATGTGTGATTGTGGGGTTGGGGTGAGAGGACCCTTGAGACCCGTGGCCGATGTTTTCCGGCGGTGCCTTCTACGAGACAGGCAATGGATCATCTAGTTATGTCATGGGTGATCACTCCATGCAGCCAAAAATCGGTGGAATCTTCTTGTACAAAAAATCCACAAAGGAGTAATGGGACTCCATTCAAAACATATACGGTAATGCTCAAAACTTTGCTCATATATTTAAACTAAAACAAGATATCTCACAGACAAAATAGAGTAATCAAACCAAAATTGAGTATCTTGTAGTACTTCAAAGAGGATGGGACGAGTTATCCATCTACGAGCCTCCAAGCATGGACCCGAAGGTCATCCTTGTGCGAATGGAACAAGATCACATCTATCAATTCCTCATCGGACTTGACAGTAGCTATGAAGCCATTCAGAGCTAAATCTTGATGACACCAGAACTTCCCCACTTGGCAGCCATTATTGCAATGGTTCAACGAGAAGAAACCCGTCAGACCACCACTCAGAGCCAACAAACAGACCACACGACGGAGTCTCGGGCACTTCTCGCCGGAAAACAACAAACATCCACGCAAAACAACAAAGCCAAAGGTAAATATGGAAATAAAGCTAATGAAACTTGTGATAACTGCAAGAAATCGGGCCATAACAGGAACTCTTGCTGGTTCCTACATCCACGCCTCCGACCAACAAAGGAAGGAGGGGGAAATCATTGGAACAAAGGAAAGAGCGGCAGCGGCTATGAGGGTTACCCTAACCTTAGCTCGAGAGGCAAAAGGAGGAAATGGGGTGAAGTTGGGTATTCTCCTTATCCAAAGGGTTTTATTGCTGCGAATGTGGACAATCTGAATAACCCACCCATATACCCGAACCATCCAGGCGGATTCTCCTCACAACCAGCTAACACCCCTGGGCCCATGGATTCGAACTCGTTGGGCCAACTGCTCACTCATTTGAATAGTTATTTGCAGAACCAACCCCACAATTTACGTAATTGCACAAGTATGAAAAATAGCTTAGATAATTACACTGTCAAATTTTCTGTTAATAAATCATATGATACTCGATGTATTATTGACTCAGGTGCTACGGACCATATGACCAGCAATCCGTTATTACTGAAAAATATTAAAAATAGTTTGGATTTGCTAAATAAATTGTTACTGTAGCCAATGGTAACCAAGTTGAAATTAAAGGTGTAGGAGACATGCAACTATTGAAGAAATTAGAAAAAAAAAGTATTGTATGTACCTTCCTTTGATTTCAATCTTCTATCTGTGGCTAAAATTACTAAGAATTTAAATTGTAATGTCATATTTAATTTACTCATGTTGATGTAATCTTTCAGGATCGAATCACAGGGATGATGATTGGTAGGGAGTTCTCATCAATGGGCTATACATCTTAGACACCAAAAATAAGGTGATGCATGTCGTTAATAAACCAAACCATGAGCTTTGGCACAAGAGAATATGACATCCGTCCCACCATGTTTTAAAACTCTTTTTCCATTTATTAGCTCCGAATATTTATGTGATGTATGCCATTTTTCAAAACAAAATAGATTACCGTTTCATTCCTCTACAAATAAAGCTAGTTACTCTCTTGAACTAATTCATTCCGATATTTGGGGACCGGGCCCTATTGAATCTTATAATGGTTTCAAATACTTTATTTCATTTATCAATGATTTTTCCCGCACTACATGGTTTTATCTTTTAAAAGCAAAATCTGATGCCTTCAACATTTTGTGAATTTGTGACCCTAGTTGAAAATATGTATGACTTCAAAATCAAAACCTTTACATCAGATAATGGTACCAAATACACTAGCCATAATTTTCAATTTTTTTTGAAAACCAAGGGATTTTTTCATCAACCTACTTGTATTAATACTCCGAAACAAAATGGTGTTTCTGAAAGAAAAAATCACCACCTTTTAAATGCTACTCGGGCTCTACTTTTTCAAAGTAATGTTCCAAAACATTTTTGGTCGGATGCAGTTTTAACTGCAACTTACCTCATTAATTGCCTACCAAGCTCTACTCTTCAAAACAAACAACCTTTGGAATTTTTACTCGGAAGGAAACTAACTCTTGACCACCTCAGGTTATTTGGTTGTGCTTGTTTTGTTCACAGGAAAAGGACAGATAAACTCGATTGCAATTCCATAAAATGTATTTTTCTTGGTTATTCCTTTGGGGGGGAAAGTACAAATGTTATGACCCAAAAAATTGTAAACTTTATGTTTCAAGAGATGTATTGTTTGTTGAGAGAAAACCTTTTTTTAAGAGCGATGACGAGCCCACAACTCTCGATGTTGCAATTCCCACCGTGAACCCCGAAATACCGGCACCTCATGAAGACAACTTGGCCCCACAAATTGAAGAAGAAGGAAGAGGAGAAGGAGAAGAAGGAGGAGGAGAAGAAGAAGATCAAGCAAGGAACCAAGAAGAAATTATCCAAAGGAGAAGATCAACTCATCCAAATGGTCCCCCTACTAGGCTAAAAGACTTCATTACTTCACACGTAACCTACCTCATTGAGGACTACTTGTCTTATAATCAAGTAAAATACACTCACAAAGCCTTCATAACCGAAATAGACAATGATAAAAAACTCAACTCATATCATGAGGCTATTAGGGATCCAAAATGGTGCAAGACCATGGAGGATGAAATTAAAGCTCTTGAAACCAACAAAACTTGGAGCCTTGTCCAGATACAACCCGGGATCAAACCCGTTGGGTGTAAATGGATATACAAGATCAAATATAATAGCAATGGTAAAATTGAAAGATATAAGGTTAGATTTATTGCCAAAGGATATACTCAAACTTACGATCTAGATTATTTAGAAACTTTTGCACCGGTAGCTAAAATGACCACAGTTCATGTTCTTCTCTCCATAGCCGTTAACAAGGGATGGAAAATATATCAAAAGGATGTTAGGAACGCCTTTCTCCATGGGCACCTCGAAGAGAAAGTCTATATGACACCTCCTCCCGGGTACAACTCCACGACTAATCAGGTATGCAAACTACAAGAATCAATCTACGGATTGAAGCAATCTCCACGCGCATGGTATGCCAAACTAAGTCACCTTCTTCTAATTTATGAGTTCTTAAAGTCTTCCGCTGATGCATCCATGTTCATTAAAAACCATCATCACACAACCACAATATTCCTAGTTTATGTAGATGACATTATAATCACCGGTAACAGTAATCACACTATCAATCTAGTTAAAAGCTATCTAAAATCCCAAATTGATATCAAAGACCTTGGAATCTTGAAATATTTCCTAGGAATAGAAATTGCATACTCTACGAAATTTTTATTTTTATCACAAAGAAAATACACTCTTGAATTGCTAAAAGAAACCGGGAAACTTGGGTCCAAACCGGCCAACACTCCTATTGAGACTAATCGCAAGGTTAGTCCTACACGGGGAGAACCAATCAATGACATTGGCTGGTTTCAAAGACTTGTAAGAAAACTCATATACCTTATTGTAACTAGACCCGATATAACCTATGTTGTTAGCACTATTAGTCAATTTATGCATGCACCTCACACACATCACTTAGACATCATTGATCGAATACTTAGTTATCTAAAGAGGACTCTGGGGCAAAGATTATGGATGAAAAATAATAACTCTAACTCTATAATTGGCTTCTTCGATGCAGATTGGGCAGGAAGCCATGATCGTAAATCCACTACGGGATTTTGTACTTTCGTTGGTGGAAATCTCGTGACTTGGAGAAGTAAGAAAAAAAATGTTGTTGCTACATCGAGTGCTGAAGCCGAATATCGAGCTATGGCCTCCACCACAAGTGAACTAGTCTGGCTCAAACAGCTTCTCCGGGACATGAAACAACCCTACAACGAGCCTATGAAAATGTTTTGAGACAATAATGTTGCTTGCCACATAGATTCAAATCCGGTGTTTCGTGAAAGAACCAAACACGTCGAAGTTGACTGTCACTTCATCCGAGAAAAAAAAATCAAACTAAAGAGATAGAAGTCTCATACATCTCAAGTAAAGAGCAACTAGCCGACATCTTCACAAAATCCTTGAATCAAAGACAATTCCACTTCATTTTGTCCAAGTTGGGCTCCTTCAACCTCTTCTAGACCCAACTTGAGGGGGCGTGTTGAAAATATATCAATTAGAGAAAGCAAATCCATCCAGTTCAGAAGATCTTCATCATCACCTCCTTTCCTAATAGCAGCACAATCACTACAATCTCGGATTCTCTCTTTGGCAAGCTTAAATGGCTATATTCAAACTCTATGTATATAAACCATTCATGTAACCATAAGGAAAGACACACAAAAACCACAATAAACATATTCGTTGTTTCACTATCTCCAATTTAGCAGCTCTTAACTCGGATGGGTCCAAAGCAAGATAAAATATTAATCGTAATGATCTATTTGTCTATGTGCATATTAATTTATCATAACTAAGATTTATTTCTATGCACTCGACACTTCAACAAAAGCCACAAAACAGTAGAAATCATCTCGATCATAGTTGGGTTGTCTCAAACATAAACCCAATTCATGTAACACAAAACTCAATGATAATGGTGTCATTCCAAACATAGGACATGACATGGTTGTTATGTCTCCCCTCATCCATAAAACTCACATAGGAAAAAAACATGAAAAGGTCATCCCATGGCTTCCAACTCTCAACTTGAAACCACTCCCAACTTGAAAGTCCAAGGTATAAGAACTTGCAAAGCTTCTTTAACTCATATAAGATCTATTCCTTTGACTTAAGAAACCAAGAAGAGGTTGTCTCTGGTGAGACCAAAGGCATACCGTTAGGAGAGAACCCAACAAACTCCTCTCCAAGTTTGATACAAATGCTGAAGGAACTTCCTAATGTGCTCCGACGGACTCACTGCTTGCTCCGGTGAGCTTTAACTAGCTCTAGCGAGGTTCCGCCAAGCTCCGACGAGGTTCCAATGAGCTCCTTCCTTTCCCCTCCCCCCCACTCACAGTCTCTTCAGCACCAAAAGGGGCAACTAAACGTAGGGTTAGAGTACCCTAAAATCTAACTAAGTAAATGGGGGGATATCGAAAAGACCCCAAAAGTTAAAGGAAAGTCAATACTTTACACAAACATTTCAAGTTACTTGAATAGCATTTATTCATTTGGTTACTATGAACATTTATTCAGTCATATCATAAGCTAAGGAAACTTGATCCGGTTCTTATGACTTTATTGGAAAGATAACAGAAGTTTGTTTCTCAATCCAACACCAACTCAGATCCAAGCATTCACCCAACAAAGAAATATTATTTAAGGTAATTAGTAGGCCCGATCCAAGATGTTCAATTCTAGAGTTTTCTTACGCTAGATTTCTATTTCTTGAATTCTCTTTGTTCTTCATCACTTGGACAACTCTAGAATGTTCAAAGACTAGAAGATTTCAAACTCTCTACAATCTTCCATCTCACAATATAAATAGGGGTGTCCATCACCATATCATGCATCCCAAGTAAGAGTTAATCTCCACCACTATAAAAAAAGTCTTGTAGTTGTGACAACTAGGGAATGTGTATTGTAATAGTGAGTTTAATAGTAGGAAATGTAGTTATGAGTATTTTTTTCTACTTAATAACTGGTATCAGAGTCATACTCATGGTGACCGTCCGTCAAAAAACACATAGTCGAAGCACTACTGGAGGAGTTGAAGATCACGCAAAAGGAGTTGGTTTGATAAGTTTGAAAAAATACGTAATGGTGGATTTGTTAAGCCCATGCGGCAGAATCGAGAAGCTCAATGGCTAAAACTACGAGTATTGGATATTATACTTTGAGCCATTTACAAGGAGATCTGCGAGAGATTATCAGAGTGAATGAAACTACACCACCTCCTATAGAAAATGTTAAAGCAAATAGGAGGTGAAATATAAAGACAGGAAGGGTCATGCATGTGCTCAGGACAACCAATGAAAGGGATTTGGTTGAGCATGTACATGAGGCTACAAACCAAAGACAGTGTGGGATATGCTGAAGTCACTCTTTTCACAAAGGCATGACACACGACTTCATTTTTTGTAGAACGAGTTAATATTCACAAACTAATACTTTACAAAAGTGAAGACACACTGTCGTGACATATCTCAACTAGATCCGAAGTATAAGATAAGTGAGCCCAGGATGAGGAAGATTATTATCCATGGGCTTAACTCGAAGTATAGTGATTTCATAACAACAATACAATGTTGGCCGACTCCATCAATGATCTCAGAGTTAGAGAGTTTGCTTGTTAGTCAAGAAACTCTTACAATGAAAATGAGAGAAGTTTTTTCAAAGAGTAAAAGATCAAGCATTCCTTACTGGGAGGCAAAAGTATGGATCAAGAAAACAAACAAGGAGTTCACAACAAAAAGGAGCTCAACAACCTTGGGAGAAAGAGCAAACAAAGAGAAATATCAAATGCAACAATTGTGGTAAGAAAGACCACTTCGCAAGAGACTATTGGTTCAACGAAAATCTACGGTGGGAAACGTCGTGACGAAATCTAGTCATGAGGAGAATCTTAGTGAAGAAGAATGAGTCATGTTAGCATCATTTGCGTCCATAGAACACATAGTCCTAACAAATATCTCAATTACTAAAGAATATGATGATGATAGAGTGATGGTGTAATATAAGTTGGTTCAACCAAGAGGTGGACAAGTCTGAAGATAAAGAAATTAAAGAAGACAATGGTGGTTCTTATCACTCCAGTGTGACTCAACAAGTATCAAGCCAAAAGCCTATGCGTGAAGAGATCATTGACGATGTTGAGTTAGAAGAAGATAAAGAAGACTTAAGCAAGATCACGACACAAATGAGGTACATCTTATGTCAAATATTGAATTGAGTAATGAAATTTCAATAAGACGATCCCTCGAAGAAGACAAACAAGATCTTAGTGATCATGAAAATGATATCCAAGTGAGAAATGGATGGAATTGTGATCAAATCATGGGGAAGCAGACTTCTAGGGATGTGATCATTGATGAAGTTGAATCTAGGTGATCCCCTGATGAGGTAACACTTCCAGACTTAAGAAATTTAGAAAATAGAATAAAAGAGAATCAAGAAGAGAAATATTCAAATGGTGAAGAGGTTGAAGTTATCTTAGAGGAGAACTCTAGGAATCTGGGAAATATATTGAAGACAATATCATGTAAAGAGAGATCAAGAAATCAAATAACGATGGAAGAGGCTAAACCAATACAGGTGGTGGATGAAGAAAAATCGATCAACAGGTAACTTACGACAATTTTCCAGGCAATGAAATTCAAATTCAAAATACACAAGTCTAGCAACAGAAGATTAGATGGATGAGTATATCACGGTTGATAACCATCATGGTTGGTGTTGAAGAGGAGTGTTTAGAAATCCAAGAAATATTATTTAAGGTAATTAGTAGACTCGATCCAAAAGGCTCAATTTTAAAATTTTCTTACTCTAGAATTTTCTTTGTTCTTCATTACTTGGACAACTCTAAGATGTTCAAAGACTAGAAGATTTCAAACTCCCTACAACCTTCCATCTCACACTATAAATAGGGTGTCCATCACAATCTCATGCATTTCAAGTAAGAGTTAATCTCCACCACTATAAAGAGAGAGTCTTTTAGTTGTGATAACTAGGGAGTGTGTATTGTAATAGCGAGTTTAATAGTATGAAGTGTGGTTGTGAGTATTTTAATAGGCTGTCGAAAAATACAAAGTCGAAGTGCTGCTGGAGGAGTTGAAGATCACGGAAAAGGAGTTAGTTCGATAAGTTCGAAAAAAATACGTGATGGTAGATTTGTTAAACCCATCCGGTTCTTATGACTTTATTTGAAAGATAACAAAAGTTTGTTTCTCAATCCAACACCAACTCAGATCCAATAAGCATCGACCCAACAAAGAAATATTATCTAAGGTAATTAGTAGGCCCGGTCCAAGATATTCAATTCTAGAGTTTTCTTACTCTATAATTCTCTTTCTACAATTAATTCTCTTTGTTCTTCATCACTTGGACAACTCTAGAATGTTCAAAGACTAGAAGATTTCAAACAATCTACAACCTTCCATCTCACACTATAAATAAGGGTGTCCATCATCATCTCATGCATCTCAAGTAAGAGTTAATCTCCATCATTACAAAGAGAGAGTCTTGTAGTTATGATAGCTAGAGAGTGTGTGTTGTAATAATGAGTCTTGTGTGAGTGAGTTTAGCAGTAAAATTAAGTGTAGTTATGAGTGTCTCAGAAGGTATATAGTGTGAAAGTGTAAGTTGTAGTATTGTAACATTAGTTGTTATAAATACAAGCTTACATTTTGTTTATCTCTTCTACTCAACACAAACTCCTCATACACCTTAAAAGAATCATTATTATTAGTCAAGGAGAATAGCGTTAAGTACATCGATCAAACCTTGGACTTACATAAGTAAAATCTAGGATAGAGATTGTATTTAACTTATTGTAAGTTGAATCTAGGTGTTCCATCGAGATACATAGATAATGACAACATGAAATTTATTCAGGTGCATTCTATTATTACATGAATCCTTGAGAGGAAGTCTGGCATACAATACGAAAATAAGATAGATAAGAAGCTTCAAAATCAAAAAACAAAGAATAGGGGAGTCGACATCAATGATATGAATCCCAACATCATCTTCCATGTTGCCTTTGTGTGAGATGCAGATGCAGATGCTCCTCTATCAACCCCTACAAGCTCAAGCTACATTGGGTCAACGATCAACAAATTTTAAGGTAATCTAATTGCCTTCAACTTTGGCGTGCTTATATATGAGTTGATTAAATTAATAAAGTTAATTTGTAATTAGTAAAAAAATGATGCATACCTGATTGACAGCCATCATGGAGGTAGGGATTCCCATTGTAGCCGGGGGAGCATTTGCATAGATAGCCTAAGCCATTCTTGGATGCAAAACATTCACTATTTTCGCTCTTACAAGCATAGTCCGTCTTTGGTTTTGCGGTCTCGCATGTGTCACCTGCAATCCATTAACAAGAATTACAAATTTAATTCTCATGTGATCTAAATCTAAGATTGTAGCTATCATGCAGTGTCAAAGACTGCATATATACATATATACCCTCGATGGACCAGTCTAAGACTGTAGGCACCCGCAAAGTCTTGCTGGTGGCGATTGCCGTGGAGAGAAGTGATGGGTCGAATTCAAACGCATCTCGCTCCACAAGAAAGGCGTAGCTGCAAGGATTAAAGCTCGAAACGTTGGTGTGGTTATTGAGGGACACCAACCTTATGCTCATGTACTTAAGTCCAGGTGGGAATGAGACTTGGCAACATCCAACTCCCACACAAGTGCCATTTCTGGTATGGAACAAGGGCATGCCTTGTGGGTCTTTATTGCACGTCGATATGCAACCCGTTGTGAAGTGGTACTTGAGTGGATCGACCATCGAAGTGCAACCCGTTGTGAAGTGGTACTTGATTGGAGGAGATGGAGGTGATGAGTTAAAAGTAAATATATATAGTAAAGATAAGATTTTGTTTGAAACGTTTTTGCTTCTTCATTTTGTTTTACCAGAGCTGAGAGAAGGGTTTAGAGAGAAGAAGAAGAAGGTGAAGAAAAACAAGAGGAGAAGAAGTGAAGAAAGAGAAGAAGAAGTGGAGTGAAGTGGTGCAACCTTGGGAGGCTTCTTCGCTCGACCAAAAGGTATGCCAACTCTTCATATTAACTCCCCAAGAGGTGTGGGAGTGTAGAGGACGGCGTTGGTGCCGTTTCTCCGGTGAAAACCCTACTGGACGGAGGTTGAAGACGACTGGTTCGGTCGACCGTTAGGTGTTTCGGTCGACCGAACATCGTCTAAATGATGCCTGTCCAGTAGGAAGATGTATTGTTCGGTCGACCGGTAGTTGGGTCGGTCGACCGATATTTATAAATATTAACTTTGCTCCCGGAACGGTCGAACGATGTTTGTGAGACGGTCGACCGTTATGCCAAATTTAAGCGGGAAAATAAAGGGTTACATTAGCCGGTCGACCGGTGTTGTTTCGGTCGACCGAACCCAGTAGATAGGTTAGACAGGCCTTCGGCCGACCGAGTGGGTGTCTCGGTCGACCGAACTGCGCAAGGTCGGTTCGAGCGTTGACCATCTAAACGGTCGACCACTCTGGATCCGGTCGACCGACCGCGTGCAGTTTTCCTGTAGTGAAGTGCTTGTTGATCCGGTTAACCAGAAGAGTTCCGGTCGACCGAATCCAGTGGGCAGGATTCATGCAGGCATTCTTATCGGTTGAACGGACCCTGGTTCGACCGACAGGATATATATGTATATAAAATGTATAGCATAGACCTTCCAAACGGTCGACTGCTAGATGACTTTTGTTCGACAAATTGGTAGGTATTTCGGTTGGCGTGGTTCGACCGGTAGACTTGTTTGTACAGTACCGTGTACTGTGTGGGGGACCGGTTGACCGGTGTGCTTTTAGCGGTTGACCGATCTGCCGCAGGTTGGTGGATTTATCCACACGTGAGCCGTCGATGTCAGGTCGACTACCGGCTCCGAGGCGACGGTTGATTACCGGCTTTGAGAGCTACGGATTTCACCTTCGACGAAGGCGTATTATTGTACTACCATTTTCCTCTCTTACCGAGCGGGGTGTGAGGGATGTGTACCGTAAACCTTGGGCAGTTTGCGAGGGTTTAGCGGTAGGCCGAGGATGTTCCGGCAGGGTGCGCACTAGGCGACTCTTGGGGGAGCAGTGGCTGTCGTCTGACCCGAGTTGTGTATTCGGCGGGCTGACTCGCTCCTTGGGTGCGGCGTGTACCGGGGGTTCCTTCCTGCACTTTTTGGGGAGCAGTGGTGTCGACTGACCCTTGTGAGGCAGCGGTGGACTGACTTGACCCTAGTGGCAGGAGTGGTTCAGTGCCGCGGAGGCGGTGAGGGCATTATTGTGGGCCCAAGGCGGATGATCATGTGCATAGCATTGCATTGTCTTTAATTCCTTTTTATATTTTTAGGAGGCTTGGTATACGGGGTTCCTTCAGGGAACTCAGGCATGTTTGTTTGTTTTCATTTCAGGTAGCGAGTAGCATTAGAGTCAGGTGGTGACCGAGGAGAGTGCCCCCGGGATTAGATCCTGTTCTCTTTTATATCTTCTTTTGTTTGAGGTAGTGATTACATGTATATTCACTTTTGTTGTAATCACAGTTGACTCATTTATATAGTTTGACTTCCACGTGGGTCTGTATCTTATATATTATATATATATATGTTGGTTTGTTTCCCGTGACGTACCCTGTGTTGACCGTTGACGGTCTTTATTATTGTTTAAATTTTCCGCTGTTTTCGGGGCGTTACAATTTGGTATCAGAGCGTTGATCTCGGCGTACTTGTCCAAAGAAACCACCTTTGAGTTAGGAGTTAGGTCTAGAGGATCATGCATGCACAGATTATATTGATATTGTCTTGTTTTCCTTGGCAGATGCCTCCTAGACGGGGGAAGGCCGTTGCCCATACTCGTGGTGAGAGTGAGACTGCGAGGGATGAGGCTTGGGAGGATGAGCGTCGGACGTTGTTCGATACGGTCGGACGTCTGACAGAGATGCTACAGCAGCAGACGGCACAGACTGGGCAGACGGGGACTGGTGCTATGCATGACCGGTTTATGCGCCAGCATCCGCCTACCTTTCTGGGGCAGTATGACGCAGAGGCTGCGGAGGAGTGGATCTTCACGATGCAGAAGATCTTCAGTGCTATTGGTTGTCCTCCAGAGGCGAGAGTGGGCCTGGCTACTTATGTTTTGGGCGGTGCTGCATCCAACTGGTGGAGGTCCACATCTGCAGTGGTGTTTGCGGACAGAGATGATATAGCCTGGGAGGAGTTCGTTGGCGAGTTCAACGAGCAGTATTTTCCGCAGCATGTCCAGGATGAGAAGAGGGAGGAGTTTCTGAGTCTTCAGCAGGGAGACGTGACCCTGGCAGGCTACATCGGGAAGTTCAACGCCCTTGAGCGTTACTGTCCCGAGATGTATATCACACAGGAGCAGAGAGCAGGGAAGTTCGTCCGAGGGCTCTGGAAGCAGTTGAGGACGAAGGTGCTGACACATATGCCACGCACATTAGCTGATGCTGTGAAGAGTGCTACTGTTCTCGATCGTGACTACAGAGAGAACTACCAGGATGAGAGGAGGCCATCGGGTAGGTTCTCTGGGCGGCCGGGAGGTCAGACTGGGGGAAATCCGGACAAGAGGCCCCGATTCGAGGAAGCAGGAGCAGCGGTACCACGGCCTGAGCCTTGTGGTACTTGTGGGAGGTTTCACTCCGGGCCGTGCTTCATCCCCGGAGCATGTCATGGTTGTGGCCAGCTGGGCCACTTTATTAGGAGCTGTCCAAGCCGAGGAGCTGGACCGAGCAGACCACCAGGTTTACCAGCACTAGGCAGAGGTGGAGGCGGAGGTAGACCACCTTTCAGACCACAGCAGGGGCAGCACACTGGCAGAGTTTTCACCATCCAGGCAGAGGAGGCTCGGGATGGAGGCGCCGTTGTGGAATGTACGCTTCTTGTCGCAGGTCAGTAGCTAGGGTGCTCTTTGATTGTGGCGCAACACACTCGTTCATCTCAGAGCGATTTGCGGGAGTGTTGGGCTGTACCCTTGCGATGTTGACTGCCACTTTGGAGGTCAGCACACCCCTGGGTCTGGTGGGCACTGTGGGGAGATTTGTCCCCGGCGCCACGGTTGTTTCGGGAGATCAGGAGTTTCCGGCAGACCTGGTCTTGCTACCGATGGAGGACTTTGATGTCATACTTGGGATGGATTGGCTGTCCCAATATGATGTTCGAGTCTTGTGCCGTGAGAAGAAGATTTTGATCCCGAGGAAGGGTTTTCCTGATATTCAGAAACAGAGGGGGTCACATTATTGTATCTGCCGTGAGAGCTCAGAGGCTGTTGCAGCAGGGATGTGCAGCGTTTCTGGCGACACTTGTAGTTGCGGAGGCAGAGTCTCAGAGGCTAGAGGACATAGAGGTGGTGCAGGAGTTCGCAGATGTTTTTCCAGCGGACGATACAGACATTGGAGGACATGCTGAGAGCGTGTACACTTGACTGGGCCGGGCATTGGGATGAGCAATTGCCGCTGATAGAGTTTGCCTACAACAACAGCTACCACTCGAGTATTGGGATGGCACCATATGAGGCATTATACGGGAGACCGTGTAAATCGCCGGTATGCTGGAGTGATGTGGGCGAGAGACAGCTAGTTGGACCTGACATTATCCAGTTGTATTCAGAGAAGGTCGACGTGATTCGGAGACGACTAGCTACAGCATAGAGCAGGCAGAAGAGTTATGGTGATACGCGGAGGCGTGAGCTGACTTTTGATGTAGGAGATCATGTCTTCCTGAAGATCTCGCCTTCCAGAGGGGTGATGAGATTCGGGAAGAAGGGGAAGCTGAGTCCGAGGTATGTCAGACCTTTTGAGATATTGGATCGGGTCGGTGAGGTGGCATATAGGATTGCTCTACCACCAGAGTTCGCAGGACTTCACAACGTCTTCCATGTTTCTATGCTGAGGAAGTACGTGGCCGATCCAGCTCATGTGATAGAGATATCAGTACCGGAGATCCAGCAGGATTTGTCGTTAGACGAGAGACCAGTTGAGATTGTGGATCAGATGATACATCAGCTCAGGAGGAGAGCGATTCCGATGGTGAAGGTCAGGTGGCAACATCACAGTGTCAGAGAGGCTACCTGTGAGATCGAGGAGGATGTCATGAAGCAGTATCCAGAGTTGTTTCGGTAAGTCAGTTGTTTCGAATTTCGCGGACGAAATTCTTTTAAGGAGGGTAGATTGTAATAACCTAATCTAAATCCCTTAATTAACTAAACCTAAACCTAATTAACTTAATTAAACCATGTTTAGTGAAGGATGAGGTGGAGAATTGGATAAGAATTGAGAGATGAGGTGTTGGAATAGGATTGGAGGAGATGGAGGTGTTGAGTTTTGAGGTAAATATATATAGGTAGATAAGAATTTAATTGAAAACGTTTTGCTTCTTGTTTTGATTTACCAGAGAGTGAGAGAAGAGTTTAGAGAGAAGAAGAAGAAGAAGGTGAAGAAGAAGAAGAGGAGAAGAAGGAGAAGAAGGAAGAAGAAGTGGAGTGAAGTGGTGCAAGCATGGGAGGCTTCTTCACTCGACCTACAGGTATGCCAAGTCTTCATATTAACTCCCCAAGAGGTGTGGGAGTGTAGAGGACGGCGTTGGTGCCGTTTCTCCGGTGAAAACCCTACTGGACGGAGGTTGAAGACGACTGGTTCGGTCGACCGTTAGGTGTTTCGGTCGACCGAACATCGTCTAAATGATGCCTGTCCAGTAGGAAGATGTATTGTTCGGTCGACCGGTAGTTGGGTCGGTCGACCGATATTTATAAATATTAACTTTGCTCCCGGAACGGTCGAACGATGTCTGTGAGACGGTCGACCGTTATGCCAAATTTAAGCGGGAAAATAAAGGGTTACATTAGCCGGTCGACCGGTGTTGTTTCGGTCGACCGAACCCAGTAGATAGGTTAGACAGGCCTTCGGCCGACCGAGTGGGTGTCTCGGTCGACCGAACTGCGCAAGGTCGGTTCGAGCGTTGACCATCTAAACGGTCGACCACTCTGGATCCGGTCGACCGACCGCGTGCAGTTTTCCTGTAGTGAAGTGCTTGTTGATCCGGTTAACCGGAAGAGTTCCGGTCGACCGAATCCAGTGGGCAGGATTCATGCAGGCATTCTTATCGGTTGAACGGACCCTGGTTCGACCGACAGGATATATATGTATATAAAATGTATAGCATAGACCTTCCAAACGGTCGACTGCTAGATGACTTTTGTTCGACCAATTGGTAGGTATTTCGGTTGGCGTGGTTCGACCGGTAGACTTGTTTGTACAGTACCGTGTACTGTGTGGGGGACCGGTTGACCGGTGTGCTTTTAGCGGTTGACCGATCTGCCGTAGGTTGGTGGATTTATCCACACGCGAGCCGTCGATGTCAGGTCGACTACCGGCTCCGAGGCGACGGTTGATTACCGGCTTTGAGAGCTACGGATTTCACCTTCGACGAAGGCGTATTATTGTACTACCATTTTCCTCTCTTACCGAGCGGGGTGTGACGGATGTGTACCGTAAACCTTGGGCAGTTTGCGAGGGTTTAGCGGTAGGCCGAGGATGTTCCGGCAGGGTGCGCACTAGGCGACTCTTGGGGGAGCAGTGGCTGTCGTCTGACCCGAGTTGTGTATTCGGCGGGCTGACTCGCTCCTTGGGTGCGGCGTGTACCGGGGGTTCCTTCCTGCACTTTTTGGGGAGCAGTGGTGTCGACTGACCCTTGTGAGGCAGCGGTGGACTGACTTGACCCTAGTGGCAGGAGTGGTTCAGTGCCGCGGAGGCGGTGAGGGCATTATTGTGGGCCCAAGGCGGATGATCATGTGCATAGCATTGCATTGTCTTTAATTCCTTTTTATATTTTTAGGAGGCTTGGTATACGGGGTTCCTTCAGGGAACTCAGGCATGTTTGTTTGTTTTCATTTCAGGTAGCGAGTAGCATTAGAGTCAGGTGGTGACCGAGGAGAGTGCCCCCGGGATTAGATCCTGTTCTCTTTTATATCTTCTTTTGTTTGAGGTAGTGATTACATGTATATTCACTTTTGTTGTAATCACAGTTGACTCATTTATATAGTTTGACTTCCACGTGGGTCTGTATCTTATATATTATATATATATATGTTGGTTTGTTTCCCGTGACGTACCCTGTGTTGACCGTTGACGGTCTTTATTATTGTTTAAATTTTCCGCTGTTTTCGGGGCGTTACATTGGTGATCACGTTGGTATTGACCCGTGGGAATTTCTCGAGAGACTGTCATGTAAACTCCATAGCTTCTGGTTTAAGAATTAACGTGGAATCGATTGTCTGATTGTAATTGTCGTTGGAGGAGGGAAGACAACAGAGCCTCGCAATACTGTGGATAACTCGTTAAGGCTTGGGTTCCATTTAAAGAAGTTTTTTTTTGAAATAATACTGTAAAATAAAAAATAAAAAGAATATAACTCTGCAAAATTTATTTGGCAAACTTTTGTTTCTTAAAAATGAAAATTGGGTTGTCATTTTCATTAAGCATAAACATCATTGTAAATGCCATTTTTATATCTTAATGGAAATGACATCACGGATCGATGTCGATTTCACTGTGAAAAAATACATCCGAGATATCATTTTTCAGTGGGATAAAATAACAATAGCCGGCCACCCCTCTTTCCCCGTCTCTCCCTCACTTTTCCTAATTGCCGATTTCTTCCCCATTTCCAGCGATCTTGTCGTCTCACCGCCCCTCCCATCTTCTGGTATGTCAATCTTTAGGTTGTTAATTTGTATTAATTGTTTAGATGTGCATGTGTTGATTTGGATTAGATGTGTTGATTTAACATGAGCTATCAAGTCACCGATGAAAAAAAACAATCAAGCTCCATTTTGCAAATTATTTGGTATTGTGGATTTATTCTATCCTGGGATCATCTTTGATTTGGAGACATTTATTCATTATCTTCAATAATATTTTTTGTACGGTTGCAAAATGTCTATTTCACACAATTCTCACGTCCTATGAACCCTTGAGTCCTAGTATTACAGAAGAATAATAGATCATCTTCGATTATCGAAAATGTAAGTATTTTGATTATCAAATTTAAATTTTTGTGTATTGGTTTATATTAGACGTTAAGTAATTATTATTTTTCCAGGAGCGATTTCCAGATATTAGGTGTATCAAGCACGGTATTCAATTCAACATGTGAACCGTGGAAGACGAAAGAGTATGAGATTTGCTAGAGATTACTGAATTTGCTACAGTCTCTTGTTTGCCCCGACTGCAACTAGATTAGAATCTTATCTGTGTTGTGGTTGAGAGGTGGACGCCGGAGACTCATACCTTCCATTTTAGACATGGGAAAATGACAATCACGCTATAAGACGTAGTTATTCTCAGTGGTCTGCGTATTGATGGCATAACTGTGTGTGCGACCTTAGATCATGATTGGTTTGAGGTTTGCATGAACTTATTGGGTGCCGACGAAGAGAAGGCGATAGTTGTAGTGAAAGAAGGATACATGTCGTGGCGTCAGATGCAATAGACGAGCATGTATTACAGCATGATGCATTGCATACATTGCATCATATGTCTTTCATTTAGATTACTTTTACATCAATAAATGCTACTAAGGTATGTGTTTAGTCTTATTTACAGAATACAGGGACCTGAATGCAATTTACCCACATCCCGAGCATAAACGCATGCAAAAGACTCATTTCTATCATAAAGACCAAGTTCAAGATTATCGGGTTACGAATGGAAATGTATCCAAGCATAAAAGCATTCAAGTCCTAATTGCAAAAAGAACAAGGACTTAAGCACAAAAGTAGCCGGGGACTTAACTGCAAAAAGTCAAGGACCTAATTGCAAATCACGAGTAGCTTTTATTCTCTTGGAGAAAATATATAGAAAAATCAATGTATATCTCCAAATATGTGAAGGAATTAATCCGGAGCTCAAAAGAATGGAAAGTATCAATCCAGACGCGTAAAGGAGGATCAAATCATACCATAAACATTCAACCAAAATCTGGACCAAATCAGAGCATGATGTGCGGCGATTCCGCCGCAGATCACACACACAATGCGGTGATTCCGCCGCCCCCTAATCGATCCGTGTGCTCCAATTTCGTCCAGTCGTGTCTGGACACGTGGACTTTCCAATATTATACCTAGATCCCTTGTAGCAACTATAAATAGACCCGAGAACGATGTTAGAAGGGTCCTTAGTCTTTGGTGTTAGTTTTTATTCTTAATCTTAGTTTTGTATTCTTCTTTTCATTAATAAAATTCTGTCTTTTATTTCTTACTTTTAGTTTTCTTTTGTAATGTCTCAAGGACCCCTTCTTCCTCCCTCTATGAGTTTCTAACTCCTTCCAAAGGGTGGAGGTGACGGATTTAGGGTGAAGAGAAGACGAGTAAATGTTATTATTTTAAGTTCGTATTAGTCTATTTTGATTACTTGAGTTTATGTTAAATCATTTATCATGTAATGCTGCATAACTAATATGATTTATTATAAGTTTCTAAATTCTTTAATCTAAACCTTAAATCTAAACCTCCACCCGACGGAATTCACATCTTTGTTCTTGTTTTAGTTTTAATTGTTCTTGTTTCTTGCTTTAGATAATTAAAATCCAAAAATCTCAAAACCCAATTATTTCTTCTCTCCTTCTTCTCCTTAATCGAAAATCACGAAAATAACAAATCTCTCCCTCCTTGTGTTCGACCCGTATTTGCCACGTCTTCATTGACACCGTGCACTTGCGGTATAAATTTAATTCTCATCAAGTTTTTGGCACCGTTGCCGGGGAGGCGACGCAGATTTTGTTTTTTTTGTTGATTTCGGTTCTATTCTGTTTATCTTGTGCGCGATCTAACTATTTGGATTTGTGTTTCAGGAGACAACAGAGCGCACGACGAAATCTGAGCGCAGTCTGAGAAACAAGGGCGGCGGAATCGCCGCACATCAAGAGTAACCTGCGGCGGAATCGCCGCACAAGTGAAGCATCTGGGCTTCAAATTTTTCTGGGGTTAGCACCATCTCTGGGTGGACGCGTGGAGCTACTGAAATTTCGAGAGCGGGCGGCGAACCCGACTGAGCATTGCGTAGGTAACCTTTGTTGCCTTTTTCCTCGTAATTTCTAGTTTCAGAAAATTTCCTTTTATTAGAATTGCACGTGTTAAGCTTAAATTCCATAATTGGCAATAATTCAACTCTGACCTAAAAATTGGCAAAACTAGAAGAACTTAGTGCATGCATCATATAATGTTTTGTTTGCATTATTCTTGCTAAATTCTTGCAAATTATTTTTATTGTTGAAGAGTGCTGGAGGCAAGGTACGTATCGCGTTTTAACGATTGCATTTAAGCATATAATTTAGTTTGCATACAATCTTGCAATTGCCCCCCACTAAGGACCATTGTTTGACTATCTTTGCTAGATCTAAGTTAAACTATCTTAAGGGCAACTCCATAGGCAAAGATACGGTGGGGATTTCATCACCCTTCCGTGGCCCACAAATCACAATCCTAAAGTGTCACCTAAGCCCTAAATTTAAAATCAATTAGACATTGGCCCCTAAGGACTCAGACTCATTTAAGGAGAAGAATTGGTTTGACTTTCTATGACCTGAAGCCGATTGAATTTAATTTGGTGTCTAGAAAGTGTTTTTGTGTTGACGTAAGTCTTCCAAGCGAAGTGGTTGTCTAATTGGCACCGACTCTGTCGGAAGCGCCCCCACTAGCTATACACGGCCTAGCCAAGTTGGTTTGATTAGTGAGGGAGGTGAATCAAGAGAATCAATTCGACTCAACCAGTTAGGAGTCGTCTAGATCTAAGCGACACTAGGTCTAAGATTGTTTGAATCGTGTTTTCTTAGGAATTTTCTAACCAACCCTCTTTCTATCTTTAGAGTTAGGTTTCCCTTCTCATCTGAGTCTTCTTTCTCTTCTCACCTAAATTCTCTAGATTTGGATTCCTTTCTCATCTTGCCTCATTCTATTGTTTGTTTCCCTTTTGAAGAAAAAAAAACATAAAAAAACGAAAATTAAAAAAAAATTGTAATTAATTCTTGAAATTAAATTTGGAATTTAAATTTCGAATTTGAATTCAAAAATTGATTCAACCCGGTGCACTCAGATTTGGATTCGGGACTTGAGTAATCGACTTTCACGAGTTCATCTAGATTCCAGTCTGGAACTTAGCCCCAATCCACCTGTTGCACCACCTCACCCAGATCCAATGGGTGAGAACGTAGTGGACCCGCCTGTTGCACAACCTATAACTCTGAGGGATCGATGCTATCCAGCGATGGCTGCTCAGCCATCGTGCATCGTTATGCCCACCATACCGGGTCGCGACTTCGAACTTAAGGCACAATACATGAGTATGTTGCCTAAGTTCACCTCTAGGGAAGACCCATATCTCTTCCTTAGAGAATTTGAGGAAATCTGCTCTCTTATGCAATACCAGCATATCCTTGAGGAGGCAGTGCGTCTGAAATTCGTGCCTCTAGCACTAAAGGACGACGCTAAGAAATGGCTATATAGTCTAGCCGAAAGATCTATTAGGAGTTGGGCTGAGTTTGTTCAAGTATTCCTAAAAAAATATTTCCCCAACCATAAGACTATGAGGATTAGGAATGAAATTGTTGCATTCGTTCAGTCTGAGAGCGAACCGTTCTATTCCTATCTAGAAAGATTCAAAAGTGTTCTGACCCAATGCCCTCATCATGGAATTCCAAGATGGCAATTATGCCAAATTATTTATGAGGGATTGACACCCACATCTAGGGTTATGGTAGAATCCGTAAGCCAAGGGAACTTTATGTCAAAAAATGAAAATGATGCCTGGACTTTCCTTGAGGATTTAGCTGAAAACAGTATGCAATGGGACAATGCTAGAACACCGCTTAACCCGAGTATTGGATCTAGAATAACAAGTCAACCCAAACCAGGTGTCTTAGCAGTAGATGCTAACATAGCGGCTGAAGCAAAACTAGCTACCCTTATGCGCAGAATGGAAAGTTTAGAGCTACAAACCCAAAACCGAGTGAATCAAGCCTCGACTATCCCGTGCTCTAGATGTGGTCAGACTGGTCATGTAAAGGAGGATTGTGCGGAATGGGACCAAGTTAATGCCATGTATAACCATGCTAGAAATGACCCATACGCATCAACCTATAACTCGGGTTGGCGTAATAATTCCAATTTCTCATCAAACCAACAAGGTCAACCTCCTAGACAACAACCAAACCCGTATAACCAAAATAATACATCATATGGGTTTAGTAACAATAACGATCATGAGGTTAGGTTGACAAGCTTGGAAAATTTGATGAAAACTTTTATACAAACAACCAACCAGACCTTCCAAAGGCTAGAAACACAAGTCAGCCAACTAGCACAAATAGTAGGTGAAAGAGAAAAGGGTCGGTTTCCAAGTCAACCTGAGGTGAACCCTAGATATAATAATAATTCATATCAATCCTATCAAGCACCTTCAGGAAATAACAACCCTAGACCGATTCAAATGGTTAATGAGGAAGGACCGTTCCAACAAATAAATGCAGTAGTATCATTACGGTCCGGAAGACAAGTTGATAACAATGTGGTAAATCCTAGAGTGTCCAATCAATCTAGCCATCAAAGACCCACATATGACCTGACCATTGAACCTGAAGTCCAATCTGAAACGCCCAACCCACCTACTCAACCTGAACCCATAGCTCAACCTGAACCTGAGCGAGTCTATGTCCCTAAAGCCCCATTTCCCAATAGACTCAAAAAGAACTCAAGTGCACAAATAGAGAAAATCTTGGAAGTATTTAAGCAAGTTAAGGTGAACATTCCACTCTTAGACATGATTCAACAAATACCTGCTTATGCTAAATTCTTAAAAGATTTGTGCACTAAAAAGAGAAAAATAAACGTACCAAAGAAGGCATTCTTAACTGCAAACATAAATTCTATTTTGTCCAACACATCTCCTATAAAATATAAGGATCCTGGATGTCCCACAATTTCATGTGCAATAGGAGATACTTTTATCAACAAAGCCCTTCTAGACCTTGGTGCTAGTGTTAACCTACTCCCATACTCTGTCTATGAGCAAATGAACCTTGGTCCACTAAAACCCTCTAAGACAACCCTTCAATTTGCTGATTGTTCTATTAAGAAACCAAGAGGTATAGTAGAGGATGTTTTGATCAAGGTTGGTGACTTCATTTACCCAGTGGATTTTGTCGTACTAGATACCGCACCTGTTGTAAATCCTAATCGACAAATCCCTGTAATTCTAGGCAGACCCTTTTTAGCCACTTCGGAAGCATTGATAAACTGTCGAAATGGGCTCATGCAATTATCTTTTGGGAACTTAAAAGCTGAATTTAATATCTTTCATATTGATAGTGAGCCAGAAATAACATGCAATCAAAGTGATGTTGTGATGAAATCGCGTATCTATAATATTTCTGAATCATCACAAAATCAAAAAGGAAGTAAGAAAAAGGGGAGGAATTCATCTACACACCCACCGTCACTCGAGCAAATAAGAGAACCAATTTATGTGAGGGGTGTGGAACCTGTAACTCAGGACGCTCATTGCAACATGGGGAACAATTCAACTGGATACATGCACCAATATGGTGTCATTCAATCCAGTTCTGACTATGGTTGACTTTGAGCAAATTCCATCCTTCCACCGCAGTTCACCAAGGTAATAAGTGCATTTGCTTTATATTTGCATACATTGAGGACAATGCATGATTTAGGTGTGGGGGGTGTTTATGTATATATTTATCTATATATTCTGTCTTTTATTTAAAAAAAAAATCAATGTTTCATGACATAGCTTAAGATTGAACTGCCAAAACCGTGTACAAATTGCATTGAGTTTTTGTTCCTTATTATATAGTTCTGCTTGTAGAAATTATGACATAAATCTAAGTTCCAAAGAAATAACCCATTGCCCTTTAAGATATGTATGCACTTAAATTGGATGAATCAAATCTTTGAAGTGGTTGATAAAAAGCAGAGGTTGATGAAAATATACCGGGAAGTGTGGACTTCTAATAGCAATTAAGCCTTGAGGAAATTAAAAATAAAGGAATAAAGTGAGGAAAACACATTCTGCAAAATGATTACAAAAGCCCAAGCCTTTGAGTCACTGGTCCGTAGGGGTATCTTGAAACCCGGTAACTTGAGTCTACCAGCTCGGGATTATCGACCAAACTCGCTACACGAATGCAAAAGGGTAAAAGTGTCAAAAAGCAAATGTGTTGAAACACGGAAGAAAAGAAAAGAAAAAAATAATAATACTCAAGGCCCAAAGGTAAAAGAATGATCCATGCCATGGTTGATCCGAATGATACTTCACTACCAGAGGAGGCGTGCAAAATAATTCAAGTGATAAACATGTGTAGAAGGGTTAGTGGTGTGAATGTTGGCGGAATAAAGACCAAGTCATATTTTTGATGAGTTAGATTCATATAATGAGCATACAAGAATTCTAGGTGAGATGTATAAGGTTAAGGTGGAGATATTAAGAGTTATTAATGGAATGTTGATTTAAGACTTTGTGGGTGTGTCAACTGAAAACCCTCACGAGACAAAACTCGTCCTCTAAGGAAACTTGGAGGTTTAAAGGCTTGTTGCACATGCTAAGTGCAACCGTGATTCCTACGAAAGTGAGTTAGGATTTCCCTGTTTTTATTTTTCGTATCTTCTGTTTTGCTAGGGACTAGCAAAATCTAGGTGTGGGGGTATTTGATGCATTGCATACATTGCATCATATGTCTTTCATTTAGATTACTTTTACATCAATAAATGCTACTAAGGTATGTGTTTAGTCTTATTTACAGAATACAGGGACCTGGATGCAATTTACCCACATCCCGAGCATAAACGCGTGCAAAAGACTCATGTCTATCATAAAGACCAAGTTCAAGATTATCGGGTTACGAATGGAAATGCATCCCAAGCATAAAAGCATTCAAGTCCTAATTGCAAAAAGAACAAGGACTTAAGCACAAAAGTAGTCGGGAACTTAACTGCAAAAAGTCAAGGACCTAATTGCAAATCACGAGTAGCTTTTATTCTCTTGGAGAAAATATATAGAAAAATCAATGTATATCTCCAAATATGTGAAGGAATTAATCCGGAGCTCAAAAGAATGGAAAAAATCAATCCAGACGCGTAAAGGAGGATCAAATCATACCATAAACATTCAACCAAAATCTGGACCAAATCAGAGCATGATGTGCGGCGATTCCGCCGCAGATCACACACACCATGCGGCGATTCCGCCGCCCCCTAGTCGATCCGTGTGCTCCAATTTCGTCCAGTCGTGTCTGGACACATGTACTTTCCAATATTATACCTAGATCCCTTGTAGCAACTATAAATAGACCCGAGAACGATGTTAGAAGGGTCCTTAGTCTTTGGTGTTAGTTTTTATTCTTAATCTTAGTTTTGTATTCTTCTTTTCATTAATAAAATTCTGTCTTTTATTTCTTACTTTTAGTTTTCTTTTGTAATGTCTCAAGGACCCCTTCTTCCTCCCTCTATGAGTTTCTAACTCTTTCCAAAGGGTGGAGGTGACGGATTAGGGTGAAGAGAAGATGAATGAATGTTATTATTTTAATTTCGTGTTAGTATATTTTGATTACTTGAGTTTATGTTAAATCATTTATCATGTAATGCTTTATAACTAATATGATTTATTATAAGTTTCTAAATTCTCTAATCTAAACCTTAAATCTAAACCTCCACCCGACGGAATTCACATCTTTGTTCGTGTTTTAGTTTTAATTGTTCTTGTTTCTTACTTTAGATAATTAAAATCCAAAAATCTCAAAATCCAATTATTTCTTCTCTCCTTCTTCTCCTTAATCGAAAATCACGAAAATAACAAATCTCTCCCTCCTTGTGTTCGACCCGTATTTGCCACGTCTTCATTGACACCGTGCACTTGCGGTATAAATTTAATTCTCATCGCATCACACTAGAGCCTTGATTTTGTTTCAATTAGGTTCTAGGATATTAGGAGATAAGAGTGGAAACAAAGTCTACCTCAGATATTTGCTTTCGCTAGCGTATCTACATGAATGTTGAAACTACAGCTGGGGAGCTGCGTCTTTGGTAGTGTTGTACAACTATTTGGATCATGCATGTTTAAAAAGTGGGAAACAAGTTCATGACATTGTTACAGATTTGGTCCTCGGAATATCTTCACGTCGGGCGGCCTTCAAAAGTTCTGGATCTGCAACTTCTAGAACATCTTTTGCATCCTTTAGGTTCACTTTGGCGGACTCCTAGGTCGTGGGTGAACAATTTGAGGACGACTCAGAGTGAATTTTACATAAATGAGTTAGACGGTCAAGAAGATTATCACGTTTGTTGGACCTCTTACGAAGAAGTTGATATAGTGACGTTACCTTCTGATTGTAGGGAAGGACATGAAATTTGGATGACTAGAACATGAATGGTTTGTTTGGGAGTAGCCGTGCATTATACACAATTCATCTCGTGTGCATACTCTATTTCACAAAATACTTAATAACCAATTTCATGAGCTTCCAAATTACCACAGCAAACATCAAAGGAAACAAACCAAAGTTAGTGTCGGTACCCATAACAACCAAAAGAGTACCCTCAAACTTGCCGAACAAATGAGTCTCATCAAAACTCAACAGGTCTACAACATTGGAAACCTTCAATTGATGTTGTGAAGGACCAGAAAATTCTTTGAAACTGCTCAATGTTTTGGTTTATCCTCTTCGTCTAAATCTCAACTACCGTGTCAGGGTTGTTGGTGCAAATATTAGATATAAAACGTCTTAAATTACGATCAGATGTTTCATCAACTCTGTATACATTTTCTAATTCTTAATTCCAGGCGTAACAATCTTCACTTGAAACATTCTTTACTTTGATTGTAAGAGGCATGTATCCTCCATTCGCACTATTTCTTCAAACAACAAGTTGTAAATATTTTTCCCTAAATGTTAATATTTTGTATTGACCACTTTTTCACAAATGTCATTCCTTCAATTGATGCAACAAATCTTCTTTTATGGAAAAAGTTCTATGCAGCCAATAACTTCATCCATCTTCTAAGTTATAATATTCACTATATGCAGTTATACGCCGATCGACATTTTCAATGACTAAATCTTCAATCCAGTTCTCGTCGGGATCTATGTCCGGCAAGTGCCTCAGATATGGGAGTACTGACAATGACGACAATTCATTACTAACGACGGCTTCATGTACGTTGTTATCAGGTTCTCAATTCACTACATCTCTTATATGATGAAACATGTTCTACAGCTTTGAAAGTTGTGTTAAATCTACATTAATGATTGAACGTTTTAATTAACCGCAAGTGCACGGACGCGTTGAAGCGGTGGCAAATACGGGTCGATCCATAGGGAGGTGTGTCGACTTTAGTTGGTTTGAAGGCGAGTGAGAAAGAAAGGAGAGAAATGAGTTATGATCTAAACTACACTACAATGCAAAAGAAATTGGAAATACGCAATAAAACTAAACCCCATAGGGGGTAGAGAAAGAATGTGAATACAAAAATATGTGTATGTGTGTGTGTTCAATTATATTCATCATGTAGTGCATGAAAATCATAAAACTAAATCTAACTTTGCCTCCACATGAAATAAGATAACACAATATCATTAAAACATACAAGACAATAATTGGAATGAAGCTAAATGAACTCATGTATAAAGACCAAACCTCACTATGCCTCCACATGAAATAAGATTTAGACAATCATTAAAACATACAAGACAACAACCAAAGTAAGGGCAACAAGAGTACATGCAACTACAAGTCATGTTTCCTTTATCAATTCGATCAATATCCTCACATCATCATTCCCCATAAAATAAGTCAACTAGTCTAAGCATATGTTAAGCTTCATTCAAGAGCATTAGCATATCAAAGACAAGAGTGAAATCACATTAGATGGTTATGGAAATCATGTAAGACTCAAAGGATTAAGATAACACACACCTAATACACCACATAATCACATCACATTTTTCTCCCCCCTCAAATGGGGATGGAACTACTCACTAATCATTACACTACAACCTACATTAACAAAATTCAACATTTTACTGAAAGGAAATTAAACTAAGCAAGTAAGGAATATTAAAGAAGCTAATTGAAAGGAAAATAAAACTAAAGAAGCATGCAAGACATATGAAAGGAAATTAAACTAAGAAAGAAGCAACATTGAAAGAAACTAAGAAAAAATATTTTATTTACATGACTCACATTACAAGTAGCATTCTTCTCCACTTAAGTTTTGCTCCAAGACTTACTCCAAGTAGAGCGAATGCCACCAAGCAATGAGTGAATACAAAGGAGAATGAAGAGTTCTATTTATAGTGCTAGAGAAAGGTAATCGGGGACAATCCCCTGATATGGGACTAAACACATACTATAAATGGACATAAAACAATATAATACATGATTCAGCTCAACCATGGAACATTTGGACCAATTTGGACGCCAATTGGCGGTCCAGATTGCTTGGATTGAGTCTGGATTTTGGTGGTTTGTTTCTGGCTTGATTTCTTGATGTTTGATGAACCCTATTTGGTTGTTCATGTTTGGGCCCAAATTTAATTGTCAAAATACTCCTCATAATGGTGTGAAGCTTCTTGATTTCCTCATTAGTCATTTTGGCTTTACATCCGGGTCCTTCTCTCTTGCACCTCAGTCCATAAGTCTTGCAACTTAGTCATTTTTCTTGCTTTTATGTCATTTTTGTGCCTCTTCTCTTCAAACTTGTTTATTCATGAAACATAAACATTAAACTCATTACGTAGCATTGTTTACGCTAAGAATAAAGGATATAAAACACAAATGTATGCATGATATGATGTTAATCAATTAACAATGTCTATCTCCTCATCATCCATTTGACAATCTGTCTCATAACTGTCTGCATTTTCAACCCGTCTACCTTGAGAATGTAATTGATGAACTACGTCTGCTTCATAATTACTAATATTCATTGGTGTGTGCTCAGATAGTTCAAAAAAAATTGAGGAACTGCAGACGATGGACTTGCTTTATATTGGCTACATATTTGTGGCATTGCTTGATAATCCTCTCTCAACTGAATTTGGTGCACAATGGTATAATATTTGGGTTATTTCTGAACAAACAATACAACCATATTCACGATGTTAAAAAAAGATAGCATCATTGTCATACTTTGATAATTAAAAACATCAGCATAAGTATACTTTTCATACGGTGGACACTTGCCAGATAACTTCAGATCAAACTCTTCTTCTCACAAACCACAAACTTGACAAACCGTTTCACAAAGATCATTATATCACATTCAATGTTAACATTTATCATCCGCCTATGGGCCACCTTCATATTCTAAAATGCCATATACAAATGTAACAATTTCATCAAAAAAACTATAACCAATATGGTAGTGTATCTCATTACTTCGGTTGTACAAAATCTACATATAATATAGGAAATAACAAGCATACATTAACTATACATGCATTACATTTCATATTGAAATAAAAAGAAAATGAAAACCAACCTAAACGGTGCTTTTTGCTGGAGAGAGGGAGTAATGGGGAGTGGGGAGTGATTTGGAGGTAGGAGGAGGAAGATGGTGGCCAGCAGTCCCATTTTATGCCCCAGGAAAAAAATAGCATCACGAATGTCGTTTTTACCTCTTAAAAAATGGCATCCGTGATGTCATTTTTTGTTAATGAAAACGACATCATATGTGTCGTTTTCAATATGCATACTTTGCCAAAAACTTTTTCCTGACTTATATTCTTTCTATTAGTATTTTTTCCAACATTATTTCAAAAAAAGTTCTTAAGAAAAATTAGTCGAATCCGGTCCTACCACACCGAACAACATCTTATATTGACTATTATCAAGTAAAAATAATTGATTATCTAACGAATGATGCAGTTCGTGTCAGTTTCGTGTACAAAAATAATTTATCGTGTCGTGTACCAATTATTTTATATTTGTATGTTCACAAAACATCATAATAAATCATTTCAATCATACAAAAAATTTCGTGTAAAGCTGTCTCCATATCATGCCGTGTAACCGTGTCGTGTCCAGAATTGACAGGTCTACAAAAAACCAACCGGTTCGATCGGTTTTGGTGGTTTGTTTTGGTTCGCACCGGTTCACGAGGCATACTAGTTATTTCCACAGATCAACCGGTCGGCCTCCAGTTCTCGGTTCGACTACAGGTTCGATCTGATTTTTAAAACAGAAATAGTGATAGGTAGATCTTACATAGAAAGTGGTGTTGTTTTTTATGATTAGTAGGGTTAATTTAACTGAATTGCTATTCATCGTCGGAAAACTACTTAAATCACCCCAACCAATTACCATTTTTCCCTTCTGTTCTTTTGACTTATATAACTCTCCATTTCACTCTCCTAACACCACTCTCTTCATATTACACTCATATTCACCCAAAATCATGTCTCGGAGGCCCGGAAAAGAGCCTGCGGACGCCCCGGTCTATTTGAGTGTGATAAAATGCCTTGTTTAGTTTTTGTAAATTAAAAAAATGTTTTGGGTTGGGTGTTCGGGGGAGACGCCCCCCGCTTTCAGATTTGTTTTAATTTTAATTGATTATAATTTGTGATAAATGCTAAATAAATTGATTATTAAGTTAATAATTAGTTAAATGAGTTTAGTAATTAGTTAAATTAGTTTAGTAATTAGTTAAATTAGTTTAGTAATTATTTAAATTAATTAATTATTATAAATAGTTTCATGATCAATTTGTAAATCCATTAACGAATTTTTTTTTCTAAAATTGAATTAATAGTCATCGGGTTACCGTGGAGGAAAAGGGAAATCAATTCCCTTACGCGTTTACATAGTTTAGCAGATGAGTCAGGTCCCCGTCATCCACGTAGACAGGGTATTTCTGCTTCAGTTAGGAGAGAGAGATATTTTACGTTATCGTCAAACATTTGAGGATTCTTTCGACGATGAGGATGATTCAGATGAGATGAGGAGTCACGACGAGAGTGACGATGGGGGTCGGTATGACTTGGAGCCACCGGAGGAGGCGAGACAGAAGTATGGTCGAGGACGGGGGCGACATTGTAGTCTGCCTGAGTGGGTCATTAAGAAGGGTCGAGGTAGCCGGTTTGTGACCGGTAATTCGAGTTCGTGCACTGCAGACGCCCGAGCTCAAAAGAAGAAGAGGGTTGAGGACAATTCTTAGATCGTGACGGGTATGATGTCCGGTGGTCCTCTAGATGGCAGTGTCATTCCGAGTTTCAGAGGCCACATCTCTAGACGCATTTGGGAGGGCGAGGATCGGAAAGTTCTGAAGTGCCATAATCGGCACAGAGCTTGTACGACATTGCAGGCTTGGCGTTCAGTGGTGACTGATGATATGACAGTGACCATTAGTGATAGTGGATTGGGTTACTTGTCATACAACATGTTCTCCTGCCTTGACATGCCGTTGATTTCGGCATTCGTGGAGCGATGGCAACCTGACACCAACAGTTTCTACATGCCTTTCGGAGAGATGACAATCATGTTGCATGGCGTCTTCCAGATTCTACGCATTATTGTTGAGGGTCGTATGGTCAGTGCTCAGGCACCAACGTCTGAGTTGAAGATGTATGTATCAGAGTTGCTCAGGGTCACCCTCGATGATCTTGGGCGGAATAACTCATTGTGGAGTGGCGGTGGTGTTAGCATCGACGTTGTGGACGACTGTTGCAGACGGGGACGACCACCACGGACTGAAGATACGTAGATGACTGCCTACCTCTTCTTACTGCTAGCCTGCGTCTTGTTTGTCGACAAGAGCGGTTGCAGAGTCAGACCACGCGACCTATTGGAGACGAGGGACTCAGATACCATTGGTCAGTACTCATGAGGATCAGTGACGTTGGCATATCTGTATCGCCACTTGGGGTGAAAGGAATGTGTTCTAAAAGTTTTACTTTTATATGTGAATTATTAAGAATTGAATGTGCAAACATTTTGTTCCTTGATTATGGTATTCGTCTTTTGGAAGTGTTAAGGAAGAGGCGTTTGGTCCTTAACTGTAGAGCTCTAAAAGATAATGGATTACATAAATCAAAAGTTATTCACAATCATGGTAATTAACATGGAACATTAATTACCGAGATAAGATTGTCGTGTTGGTCATCGATTGTTGTAGCTCTACAAATAATTGACGACACGAGTATATAAAAGAGGAAAAGATTACTTTTATATATTGAATAGACCTAACAAGTAAAACATAATGGAATTGTGTTTCGTGTCATTAATGTTTTTACTGTGTCTTGGATCCTAAGATATGAGACTTATATCTTTTCACTCGAGAGATGCTTAATTTGATTATTGTCAAAAGCTATCAATGACTATAGTGATAAAGGCAATAGTTGGTTAAGCATGACTTGTGCTGGAAAAAATAGCTAGTCAAACGATTATCATTGCCCCTCTTAATTGAGTGATGATATTAGTGGGCCCCTTGATAAAGCAAAATTATAATGTGCACAATGTAACTTGAGTTAAGTTACATAGTTATAATTAGCTTAAAGATATCAAGAAATGAATATAATACAAACATGACACATTTCTACTTTGTATATATTCTTAATATCGTGAGGCAAGGGACGGACACAAGTGATGCACTTACATCACTAAATGGATCATGTTTTTGTTCGGGTGGAACAAAGGCATCTATGCTAATTGGGTAACTATAATGTGTAGCTAAATACCGTTTATAGTTTGAGATATTAAGTGTTTAATATCACTGCCAATTTGGCTTAGATCCTCCTATAGGTCACACCACAAAACTGGGAAACAAGAGGCTTGATTTTAAGTTCATATGATGTGTCGGGTTTCATGTGAAAATAAGACACATGTGGTGAATGAATAAAATCAATATGTCATGAGAATTGACATAATTAGAATCATAATAAATTCATATGAGGTATATATCATGTGGTGTAATAATTTAATATTACATATGATAATATATTATATAAAATGTGAATTTGCTAAAAACCCCAAAAGATCAAATTTCGTTGGAAATAAATCCAAAATTTGACAAAGGCAAAATTGGGGTCAAACACGGTGAACCGTTCATGGTTCGTCGACCGGGGTATCTTCGGATCGGTTAACCGAATAGGGAACGGGTAAGCGCAATTGGTTAACCGAGTGCGCACGGTCAACCGAGAAGTAGTATTTTCGGTAGACCGAAGGTGACACTGTCATCCGGTGACTACGTCCTAGGAGCGATTCTGGTGGGTCAACGGTCGACCGAGCAAAAGACGTGGTTCGTCCGAATTCTTCCAGGGATTTTTCTCGTGCGGAATCAGTCGACCGACTAGCTCACGGTGCACCAAACACGTGTTATAACCGAATGGTTCGGTTGACCGAATAATTCTCGGTCTACCAAACAAGAACGATTCTGCCTGAATTATTAAGAGATTAATTAGATCATGTGTGGATTAATTCCAGATTTAATTAAAACGTTTTTTTGTGGGTGCTTATGTGGAATTTAGAGATTAATTTTAGGAGAGAATAAGCAAGAGATCATGGCTAAATAATAGCCCTTGATAAGGATGTTTTGGGAGACTATAAAAGGACGCCTACTCCTACTTGTTTAAGAACTAATGCAAAAATTCTTTCTCTCATTAATCTCTCCCTAATCACCACGAAAATCTCTTAGTAAATTTAAGTTTTAGAGATAAAAATCTCAGGAGCTTAAAGAGGGGTTAATGACTAGATTTTAAACCTTGTTAGAGATTGATTGGCTAGCTCATTTCTCTCTAATCTTGTTTAGAGTTTGATGAACACTCGGAGGCAAATCCGTGGACAATTCAACGGGCAACGTGACTCCGGATCTTCAAAAAGGTTTTAGAGAACCTTTAGGTATGATTCTACCTTTGTGATTTATTTTAATAAATGTAGGGTTGCATGTTATTAGAATAAATACAAAGTAATGTACATAAAAATTGTTGAAAATATGAAAATTGATCTTGTATGTTGTATTAAAATTTTAAAAATATATACATACATAGGGACACAAAATCCTACATGGGAATAGCGAGTTGTGCTGATTGTTCTGACATTATTGGTTGTCTTACGCTGCTTTAGGCTTGGATATACGAGTATTTTCCTGCTTTCCGTCCGCATCGAGCGCGGAAGATCATTGAGGTTGGTCATCCTCGTTTGCATATGTGGGTTGTCTTGACCGAGGATAAAAGCGAGGGACGACTCCTTTCCATTCGTAGATGGATAAATCAAATGACTGCATTGCAGGTATAAAATTTATATATCATTCACGTTTATTTAAATTTCAAGTTTATTATTATTAACGTATAAACGTTTAGGTGGAGTGGCTGCCGTATGGTCCTCATCCTGCTGTAGTTGTGCCGAGGACTACATTTGTGGGCGTTATTCGTTATCGGGATATCACAGAGCCTTATTTACCTGATCGCGTCTTGCGTCAGTTAGGGTATGTTCAGGTGATTCTGGTTGACATCCCGACACCAGAGCATGCAGTACGGTCTGCGATTGCGACGACATACGACGTCAGGCACAACGCTTTGAGTGCGTAATCGGTTTGGAGGATATTTCCGAGAGTAGGACGACTTCACTTGGATTTCGCCAGGAATGGAAAGAATCTTTCAGATTACAGACTGCTCTATCATAATCAGTCTGTGAATCAGAAAGCATGACCCTCCCCCACTTTCCACGCCTAAAACTCTCTGCAAGCTGCTTGCTCTTGCCGAATACGTGGTATGCGTAGTTATACACGTCTTTGTCAATATACCAGGTGCAAAGTAAATGAGCAGATTGAGGAAAAACCTCTGCCACTGGTCGCATCAAACCTAACTCCCGGTCCGTTATTATTGCAGTCGGGCTAACCATATCCAATAACATATCTCGCAACCTCTCTAACACCCACTGGTAAATAGACTCGGTCTCATCCTTCAAAATCGCATAGCCGACGAAGAAATTCATGTTTGTTGGAGTAACCCCAACCATCTCAAACAAAGACATATTATACTTGTTCGTCTTATACGTCGAATCCATGCAGATTATGAAAGGGTATGTGCGCAACAACTTAACTGATGTAGGATGTGCCAAAAATGCGTGAGTGAGAACATTAGTTTCTTCATCCGCCATAATCCAATGTAAGTACTTATACTGCTCTGCCTGGCTGAGAAACTGCTGAGTGGGATTCCTGTCTTCAGATTTCGTCCTCCTCATGTACTCTCTGAAGTTATAAATGTGTCTCTGATTTGGATTATCCTCCGGGAATTTCTCCTTTACTGCCAACAAGATGTTACGTGGTCTCACTTGTGCATCAATCATATCACGAACAATTTGCTTTGCCCCAGAACTAAGACCGCTGATCTGTCGGTGACCCTCTGGATAAACTGCAAGTCTGTGGTTGTGTTGTTCATGAGTACTAATAGAAACAACGACCCACCCATCACGATCCCGTCGCTTGACTACCTTTACCAAAAACGACAACCGCAACCTTTTCTTTTCGTGTTCTTCCGTAGTGCAATATTTGTATCACAAGAACTCATTTCATTTCTTCCATCACATCTCAGCTAACAATCCGTCTGATTATCTACTTTTGATTTGTACGATGATATTACCAAAAAAATTCAGCTCCGATGGCAACTTGTTTCGCCCATTTACACGCTTCCTCGATTGTTGTAAATATATGTTTACTATCAAAAAGCTCATTGTAATCTACTACATCACCACCAAAATCTTGCAACGGAACCTGAAATAATTAAAAATAACACAAAATAAATAAACTATTTTTTTTTTAAAAAATCAGGGGCGTCTAGCTGGGACGCCCCTACCTTAGAGGGGGCGTCGGGCTGGGATGCATCATCCATGGAGGAGGCAGCTAAGTCAGACGCTTTAGGCGCCTCATCCAAGGATGGGGCGTCTGGCTTAGTCGTCGCCTCCAAATTAGGGGCGTCTGGCTAAGACGCCCCAGCCAAAGAGGAAGCGCCTCAGCCAGACGCCCCGTTCTTGGATGAGGCGGCTTAGGCAGACGCTCGAGACGGGGGGGGGGGGGGGGAATCCACCCCACTTACCTCCCCAGATTCAAGCACTTCGTCAGACATTTTCGTAGTGTTGGTACTGAGAATGTGAGGAAAGCTAAGGTAAAAATTTTGTTTCAAGTCACGAGACGAAATTGGTATGAAATGAATTGTGAAGACAAAATGGTAATTGTTAGGACAATTTAAGTAATTTTCCGACGACGAATAGTAGTCCCTGATTTAAATAACTATGTTCCACCCACCACATGTTATTATAGTTTTGGGGTTCGAACCTGCATATCTCAACCTCACGCAACTACTTATTGAACCAGCTGCGATACACAAGATGAGTTAGCGTCATAATTGTTAGTTAGTCATACTTGTTGCTTGTTCGACAATGACAAGTTAAGATAACTCAATTAATTGAGATAATTTTAATCAGGATAACATTGTAAGTTTTAATTTCTTAGTTTTAAAGCAGAGTAAGATTTTCTTCTTCTCCGTTTACAAAGCTTATTTGTGTTATATTTCTTCTATTAAATAATAATAAATTAAACATTTAAAAATATATTCAAGGATAGCTTGATTACGATTAAATATAAGGTTTTTTGCTTGTATGTCATTTCAAAACACCATATTTTCGTTTCTGTCATCACTATATCGTTATTTCTATTAATGTCACTAAAAAACCTATACAAATTCAATTAATGTCATCCGTTAACTTTTTCCCTTAACGACGTTACTATTTCGTTAACAACGTTAAAAAAATTATTTTTTTAATAGTAATATTTACAAATTGTACCCTATATAATTTATTAAGTTAGTAATCCAAATCAGTCATTTTTATGATCTTCACAACAAAGCACTTAAATTCAAAAAATCAAGAATGTTAATTTTCACAAGTACAAATGGTGGGGATACCGGTGTTTTGGTGTTATTTTTCTATAAAAATTAAATTCCAAAACACTTAAACAAGAATTAAATCTGTATGATTTTTACAACAAAACACTTAAATTCCAAAAAAAATGAATTATAATTTTCATAACACAAAAAATACCAAAACACCGATGTCCCCACCATTTGTACTTGTGAAAATTAACATTCTTGATTTTTTGAATCTAAGTGTTTTGTTGTGAAGATCATAAAAATGATATATTTGGATTATGAAGTTATTAAATTATATATGGTAAAATTTGTAAATATTATTATTACAATAATATTTTTTTAACGCCATTAACGGAATAGTAACGTCGTTAACGGAAAAAGTTAACAGAATGACATTAATGAATTTTGTATAGTTTTTAGTAGCATTAATAGAATTTGTATAGTTTTTTAGTTCATTAATACAAATAACGATATAGTGATAACAGAAACAGAAATATGGTGTTTTGAAATGACATGCAAACAAACAAAACCTTAAATATATCGACCTTGTCAAAACTTAGGGAGAAATTTTGGTATTGGAGATTTGGTGGCATCAGCAAGTAATTAAGATATCGAAAGTTATAGGTAGTTTCACAAAGATCATCATATCACATTTTAGTATTAACATTCATCATTCGTCTGTAACCACCTTCATATTCTGGAATATCATCTACGAATGTAACAATTCCATAAAAAAACTATAACTAATTCGGTACCCTAACTCATTACTTCGGGTGTACAAAATCTACATTTAATACATCAAAATAACAATCATATATTAACTATACATGCATTACATTTCATATCGAAATCAGAAAAACAAAAAAAATGAAAACCAACCTGAATTTTGCTTGTTGCCAGAGAGAGGGTGTAATGGGGAGTGAGTGATTTGGAGGTGGGAGAAGAAAGATGGTGGATGGAGCCCCATTTATGTCCTTTTTTGGTAAAAACAAGATCTCATATGTCATTTTTTTTCTCTACGAGAATCGGTATTTGTGATGCCCTTTCCATTAAGGTCTACAAAGGGCATTGGCAATGCCGTTTATGATTAATGAAAATGGCAATACAGTTGTCGTTTTTAAGAAACATAGTTTGTCAAATATTTTTTGTCGAGTTATATTCTTTCAATTTTTTATTTTGCAGCATTATTTTTATAAAAATTCCCTTAAAAAAGGTCATGCATGCTTTTGCTATAGTCTTTGTACATGTATAAATCCTATTTTTCTTGAAAGCGTTAGGTGTATTAATTAGCGAGTGAATGTTAACACATATAATTATAATCCCCGAAGAATAAAAGTGCAATTTAGGAGAGGGAGAAGAAAACTTTTGCAAAACCACTGCTGGTCAGGATTTGAACATGTAACACCCGTTGAGGTTACACCAAAATGACCAGCTGAACATATATAAGTACCCTAACTCATTCTTGGAAGCTATAATTTTTTGTTTCTTGGAACAAATGTCTTAAAGTAATTCCATTGAAATCAAAATAACATAATGAAAGCATAACATCATGTTCAAATGTACTCTTTTAATTACATGTATCGATCTTTAACAGAAGCATGGAAAACATAGGGAAGAAATGTGTTAGAAACTTCAATATCGAAATGCAAAGAGTAAAGGGCTTCATATCAATAAGATAAATCCGGACATGTTGCCTTTGTATGCGACATAGATGCTCCTCCATCATCATCTACAAGCTCATACCACGTAGAGTCATTTGTCAACAAATTTCAATGTTATCTTTGACTTCAACTTTTGCATGCTTAATACGAGTTGATCGAATTATGTTTCTAAATAGTAGTAATAATACATACCTGATTGGCAACCATCTTGGAGGTAGGCATTCCCATTGTAGCCGAGGGAGCATTTGCATAGATAGCCTAATCCATTCTTGGAAGCAAAACATATATTCACTATTTTCGCTCTTACAAGCATAGTCCGTCTTTCCTTTCGCGTTCTCGATCGAACGTGTCACCTGTGATCCATGAAGACTTGCTAGTAATATGAATGAGATATCTAGTTTTAATATACATATTGTGTTATATCCTAACCCTAACTTAGGACTTAACCCTGCTTAGGTGGAGAGTAGAGGTACCGTGATGTGATGGAAGGTGGGGGGTTGCTCTGATGAAGAAAACGCACAGGTCTCCTCTTTTCCTCACGTTTCCTCTTCCTCTCAACACTCTTATTCTCTCACCCATCTTTTCCCCTCTCCAAGGTTGATGTACGGTGGTAGTGAAAGCATAGCAAGGTGGTAGACACAGGCGTGACCAGTGTGCGCTTGAAAGAAGAACGGAGCCGCAAGGAGGCACGGTGGTGAAGGTTCTCCATGGCATGTCGGGGAGGTCGTGTGCGACTCCTAGGTGAGGCACCGTTGAGACAAATCGCAAAAGGTATGCCAAGTTTACATTTTACCTCACAGAAGGTGTAAGGGGTGTTTTGCCGGAGGGCCGCCGGAGTCACTAGTGCAGAATAGTCTTTACTCGTCACCCAATAGACGTAGGCTGTTATAACAGCCAACGTCTAGTTGGGAGAAGATAGCATAGACGTCGGTCGTTACCAAGTCCGATGTCTATGGGGTACTATAGACGTCGGGTGTTGGAATATCCATTGCATCTGACGTCTATGCCCTATAGACGTCGGTTGTTGGAATACTCATTGCATCCGACATCTATACCCTATAGACATCGACCTATAGACGTCGGATGTTATGGACGGCCGACGTTTATACCCCCATGCACATAGACGTCGGGGTATAGACGTCGACTGTATATAACATCCGACGTCTATAGGTCTTAAAGAAATCGAACAGTTGTGTTTTTTTGTCATTCAATCCAGACGAAAACCCAACCAAACCCTAGCCATTCCGCGACTGAACCCTCCTCTGCGACCAATCTCCGACCGATCTGCAACAATCTCTGGCACCGCGATGACGTCCCAACCTCTCCTCCCGTTCTCCGGCCCTCTCCTTCGTCTTCCTCCACATCCCTAACCACCGTAAGAGTTTTGTTTAGTTTTGGTTGGTTTAGTTTCGGATTTTTGGTGGAGTAATGATTCTTTTCTTTCTTGGTAAACTTCTCCTCTCGTTCGGATCCAACATTTCGATTTTTGTTCGTATTTTGAATAGGGTTGGACAAGCAGACAGCCGAGAACGCCGTCATCAATAACAAGGTCACCGCCAACCTCACCACCGTCATCAAAGAGGTATCTTTTCCCGTTCGAGTGACTCGCGTTTGTCGGATTCGATTTGATGGTTTTTCAGAAAATTCTCGTGTTGATGATGTTTGTGGATTTAGGTGCTTGGGATTGATTCTGTTTGTGTTTTTCTGGATTGTTAGTTAGAAATTGTGGATTGATGTGGATTAGAAGCGGGTTTTGGCAAAATGGACGTGTTGTGTGTTCTCTTAAGTTTGTTCTCATCGCTGATTTGGGAATATGATTGGAATAAAGACAGAAAACAAACAAATATTAGCTTTAACTTTGTAAGAGTTCATTATATAGTTGATTGTGTGAAATTGATTTTTTTTGGCATGTCGGATTTGGTGTTGGTTATTTATGATTTGTTTGTTGTCTTGTGTTGGTTGAAAATCATTTAGTTTGTGATTAAATGCATGGTTTGTTGTTGTTGTATGTGGTTTATGTGTTGTCTGATTATTCAATTACCAGTCAAGTGTAGTTTAGATCTATCTATATTTGGCAGATTCGAGAGAGGACGCACGTTTGAGAAGAAGGAGGACGCGCATTTGCTGGTTCGTGATTCCACTCATTTTGTCTCTTAGTTTGAATTGTTGTTAGTAATTTTTCCGTTGTGTGTTTAAAACTAATGCATTGTAATATGTTTGGAAGAAATATAAATATAAGTAATAAATTGTATGTTTGTGTCCACTTAGTTATGTATTTGTCAATAATCGTTGTTAATAGAGTTTGTTGGTAGCTTGCTCATGAGATAACTAAGTCCACAGATAACATGTATTAAGGACTAGCCTTTAGCTATTTATTCTTTAATCAAGAAGCCAATTTTGTTACGTGGAAAATGTAAACATATGACTAAATGTAAACATGTGTTGTGTGGAAGTTTGAGGGGTTTGGATGTAGTGTGTTTGTGATGAATTGGGTGGAATTGAGATCAAGTTTATATCGTGTACTGTTATAAAATTTTCTTGTTAATTCCAGGATTTGAAGACTTTTACATAGCAAATTTTAGGGGATGTTCTGCAAAAATTTAAAAAAATATAATCTCCATTGTTATTAATAACATGATATTTTAAAATAATAACTTAAATTTTATATTAAAAGGACTATAACTTAGATCAAGTTAAAAACTTATGTTTAATTAGTTTAGTGAGTTCATACATTTATTTATGTTATATAATGTTTAGCTTAGTTAAATGTTTATTTATTTATGTTTATTTATTTGTGTTTATTATTGCTGAAAACAATTTATTTTGTTTAGTTAACTCATTGCCCAATTAAGCAACTTTACCTTTAATAACCTAAAGGAAAAGATTATACAATATTGCTAAGTCATTCATGATATAGGATTTGCATTCATCATATTTATTATTTATTTACGATTTCTGTCGTAGATTGCTGGCGTAAGGTACGTAATCTCTTTCACTCATCATTCATTTGAAAGCACACATTAGTTAGTAGGACTTGCATTGGAACAAGAGTGAGGTGAGTGTTTGTTTGGTGTGTTGTTTGTTAGATTAAGTTATGAAAAACACTTAGGGGGCAGTCACCTATAGGAGATGAGGTGGGGGATTTCATCACCGTTTCCTTGGCCAAAAACCACTTAATAGAGGAGCCTTAATAAAATCAATTAGATGTTGGCCCCTAGGATTTGCGGACGCATTAAGGAGAGGAAACTGTTTAAGACCGTTATGGCCTGAACGGCGTTGCTCATTTAGTCTCCATGAGATTTTAGGAACCTCCGGGTTCTTGATTTACTACAGATTAGTGGTCCTTGATGTTTAAGACCGTTTTGGTCTGAACGGCCATCTAGTCTCCCTGAGATATGTTAGGGACCTCTGGGTTTTTGATTTCCTACAGACTAGTGGTTCTCGGTTGGACCTTGAAGTTAGGCGTCGTCTATTTCCTACAGACTAGTGGACTTTAGGCTTGTTTTTGCCTTGATTGCTTAGTTAGGTTTCTAACCTTTCTTATTCCCACGCTAGATTAAGGGCTTCATCTCCTCTCCTCTGAGTCATTCTTTTCTCATCTTAATGTCTCTGAATCTTCTCATCTACGAACACATTCTTTTAAATTGAAATTTTATTTATTTCCTCCAATAATAACTATCATTTTGGTTAATGTTTAGATTGAAATGTATCGAGAGTGGATTGTTTCAAATAGATTGAGTGATGAGTATGAGAACGGAGTGAATATGTTCTTAGAGGTTGCCAAAAAACATTCAAAAAAATGAAAGACAGTGACATGACGTATTGTCCGTGCAATAAGTGTCATAATATATCAGTGCTGACTTTTCGGAAAATGAAAGATCATTTGTTTGAGAAAGGTTTCGACCCAAATTACAGACGGTGGATATGGCACGACGAAAATGAATCATTTAGTCATTCCAAGAAGGACGGACACAACGTTAGTGTGGAAGATCACTTAGAGGAAATGGTTCAGGATATGGCTGAAAAGTTTTCGTCCAACCCCGATTTACTTGGTAGTTTGTTGAGTGACAATGAGAAGTCGTTGTATAAGAGTTACTAGATTGTCAGCGGTGTTGAAGTTGTACAATTTAAAAGCTGGAAATTGTTGGTCTGATGTCAGTTTCACATCAATGTTGAAGTTATTGAAAGAGATACTTCCAGATGATAATAAGTTGTCAGATAGAGCTTATGATGCTAAGAAAATGTTGTGTCCTATGGGAATGGAATATAGGAAGATACATGCATGCCCGAACGATTGAATATTGTATAGGGGTGAGTTTGAAAACTTACATTCTTGTCCCAGGTGTAATGTTTCACGATACAAAATGAAATGTAGTGGACCGAACCACAACGAAGAGGCTGATGAGATGAAAATCAAAAGACCTCCTGCTAAGATTTTGTGGTATCTTCCGATAATACCAAGGCTTAAACGTTTGTTTGCGGGTAAGGAGGATTCCAAGAACATGACATGGCATGCTGATTGTGAGAAAGCAAATGATCAATTGCTACGTCACACTGCAGATTCACCTTAATGGAAAAAAGTAGATTTCGATTTTCCTGTGTTTTGTGAAGAATCCAGGAATGTACGACTTGGACTCTGTACGAAAGGAATGAATCCTTTCGGTAGTTTGAGTAGCATTCACAGTTCTTGGCATGTTCTGCTTGTAACTACAATCTGCCCCCGTGGTTATGCATGAAACGCAAATATATTATGTTGTCCTTAATGATTTCTGGTCCGAAACAACCTGGAAACGACATCGATGTGTTTTTAAGACCTTTAATTGATGACCTAAAGAGATTGTGGGATGACGGAGAGCCAATTTTCGATTCTTGTTGTCAGGAGTCGTTCATAATGCGGGCAATGATCTTTTACACGATTAATGACTTTCCAACTTATGGTAATTTGTCTGGATATTCAGTCAAAGGTCATAAAGCTTGTCCAATTTGCGAAGAAAATACATGCTCTTCGCAACTAGTTAATGGTTCTAAAACAGTCTATCTTGGTCATCAGAGATTTTTACCGAACTCCCACCCCTATCATAGGTTGAAGAATGCATTTAACGGAAAACAGGAGTTTCAGAATCCACCAGTTGAAATCAGCGTCAAAAAGGTGTACGAAAGTGTAATGAACATTGAATGTGAATTTGGAAAACCATATAAACGAGCAAACGACAAAAGTAGTTGGAAAAAAAGATCCATATTTTTTGATCTCCCTTACTGGAAAACTTTAGAAGACATTGTATTGATGTGATGCACGTTTGTGATAGTCTTGTTGGCACTCTGTTGAACATACCTGGTAAAATCAAAGATGGATATAATGCAAGACTTGATCTTGTTGATCTTGGTATACGAGCAATGTTGGCACCAGAGAAGAAAGGAGACCGGAATTACTTACCTCCAGCTAGTTATACATTGTCTAGAAAGGAGAAAAGAATTCTCTGTCAGTGTTTGCACGATGTAAGGGTTCCACAAGGTTATTCTTCAAATATCAGTAGTCTTGTTGTTATAAAGGATTTGAAACTTGTGGGGATGAAGTCTCACGATTGTCACACTTTAATGCAGCAGTTGTTACCTGTAGCACTAAGATCCATATTACCGAAAGATGTTAGACATGCAATAATAAAGTTGTGTTCTTTTTTCAATAAGATTTGCAGTAAAGTGGTCGATCCCGTGCAGTTAGATAAGTTGCAGAATGAAATTGTGGTGACATTATGTCAGTTGGAGATGTTCTTTCCCCCTGCTTTTTTCGACATTATGATCAGGGGTGGATCCAGAAATATTTTTGGGGTGGAGCAGAATTTCTTCACGTTGGACGATTTTTTTTGGAAGACCCAAAACTTTAAGTTGATATTTTAAATAAATTAATTAATTAAAAATATTAAAAATATTTTTCCTATTTTTAACATTTTTCTAAATCTGAATATATTAAAATTCAAAAATCCAAAAGACATTTTTACAACAAAAAAACACGACACATCAGTAAAATTGATTTTATTCTTATAACTTAAATTCTAATATCCAAACACAAAGCATGTGGTTTGGGAAGACTTTTTGGCTATGTTCGTTCTTAAGTTTAAAATTGATAAAATATAGACAAACAGAGGGAGCAAAATAGTGTATAAGTATAACATAAAATTATAATAAAAGAATTTTATAATAATTGTTACTATTTATGGTCATTGATATTTTCGTTCGTGGAATTGCAGGTTTTAGATTTATTATTCATTCTACGACTCTTATGTATAGAATAACCTTGATAAATAAGTTTCTTATAAATGTTAGCTTATTTTAAGTTTTCATTCCATTTTCAGTCAACAAACTAACTCGACAGAGATATAATAACATGTCAATAAGCATAATTGTACTAGAAAAGTAAGATTGCACGTCAAAATAATAAAAAAGTTAAATCCCAAACATCAACAACAACTAACTAAAATCTATGTAATGTTCATTTTTCAATTAAAATTTATCAAACTTACACAACAATGCAAGTCCAAAAGATTAGAACTTATTTTCCAAATGTAGTCCAAAAAATTAAATTGATTCTAAAATCAATTTTTTGTGAAATTAAACAACACGTAAACAATTATACCACCAAATTCAAGCCAATACACTTAAATATATGAGATTGAATAAATAAATAAATAATAAGATTTTTTTGCAAAAATCTGGGTGGGGCAGATGCCCCACCTGCCCATAACGTGGCTCTGCCACTGATTATGATTCATCTAGTTATTCATTTGGTTAGAGAAGTTAAATTGTGTGGACCAATTTTTTTAAGGTGGATGTATCCTTTCGAGCGTTATATAAAAGTGTTGAAAGGTTATTGTAAAAATCGTCAAAGACCAGATGTTAGTATTGTTGAAGGATACATAGCTGAGGAGGTTATCGAGTTTTGCATTGGATACCTAGCAAACACCAAAATTATTGGACTTCCGAAGAATCGTCGTGATAAATGTGTCGATGGTAAAGGGACACGTGGGATGAAAATGTTAAATCCAAATGGCGATGACTTAATGACAACATATTTTTATGTGTTGTGCAATTCTAATGAAATTCAACCTTACCTAAATGAACACATGAAGTTTCTAAAGGAAAGAAATCATTTGTGGAGTGATCAACAAGTAATAAATAGTCACAATAAAAATTTCATCTCTGTGTTAAAAAATGTGGCTTACAAAACGTGATGTTTCTGAGACAATACAATGGTTGGCCTACGGTCCGCTGATGAGAATTTTATTTATACCGCAAGTGCACGACGTCAATAAAGACGTGGCAAGTATGGGTCGAACACAAGGAGGGAGAGATATTGTTATTTTTGTGATTTTCGATTAAGGAAAGAAAGAGAGAGAAATAAGGTTGGTTTGAGATTTTGGATTTTTAATTTTCTAAAGCAAGAACAACAAAAACAAACTAAGAATAAAACAAATATAGATGAGAGTCCAGCGGGTGGGGTTTAGATATCAGGTTTTGTTTAGAGAAATCTGAAACTTATAATAAATCACATTAGTTATAAAGCATTACATGATAAATGACTTAACATAAACTCAAGTAATCAAAATATACTAACACGAAATTAAAATAATAACACCATTCTTCTTCTCGTCACCCTAAATCCGTCACCCCCACCTTTTGGAGAGAGTTAGAAACTCATGGATGGAGGGAAGGAGAAGGGGTCATAGAGAAACTACGAAAGAAAACTAAAAACACGAAACAAACTAACAGAATTTTATTGCTAAAGAATGAAACACAAGTTTTTCTACAACATCGTTTCGAGGCTATTTATAGCCGATACAAGGGACTCAAGTATGAAATAGGAAAGTACACGCGTCATGACACGACTGGACAAAATCCGGGGGCACGGATCGAAAGGGGTGCGGTGTTTTCGCCACAAATTACATGTAATGGGCGGCGGAATCGCCGCAATTTTTGCTCATATTTAATCCAGATTTTTTCTGTGTGTTTATGGTATGATTTACCTGTCATTTGCGCGTCCGGATTGATTTCTTTTCTTTCTTTTGAGCTCCGAATTAATTCTTTATATATTTGGAGATCCAAATTGATTTTTCTTTAGAATTTCTCCAAAATAATATTTTGGTACTTGTAATTTGCAGTCGGGTCCTCGGCTTTTTGCAATTAAGTCCCTGGCTAATTTTGTGCTTAGGTCCTTGGCCTTTTTGTAATTAGGTATTTGAATGCTTTTATGCTTGGATGGACTTTAATTTCAACCCCGATAATCTTGAACTTGGTCTTCATGACAGAAATGAGTCTCTTGCACGCGTTTATGCTCGGGATATGGGTAATTTGCATTAAGGTCCCTGCATTCTGTAAATAAGACTAAACACATACCTTAATAGCATTTATTGATATAAAATTAATCTAAATGCAAGACATATGATGCAATTTATGCAATGCATCAAATACCCCCACACCTAGATTTTGCTAGTCCCTAGCAAAACAAAATATAAGAAAAATGAAAACAAGGAAATCCTTACTCACTTTCGAAGGAATCACGGTTGCACTTAGCATGTGCAACAAGCCTTTACACCCCTAAGTTTCCTTAGAGGACGAGTTTTATCTATTGAGGGTTTTCGGTTGACACACCCACAAAGTCTTAATTCAACATTTCATTAATAACTCTCAATATCTCCACCTCAACCTTATACATCTCACATAGAATTCTTGCATGCTCATTATATAAGTCTAACTCATAAAAATTCTGACTTGGTCTTTGTTCCTCCAACATTCACACCACTAACCCTTCTACACGTGTTATCACTTAAATTATTTTGCACGCCTCCTCTGGTGGTGAAGAATCATTCGGATCAACCATGACATGGATCATTCTTTTAGCTTTGGGCCTTGAGTATCTTAAAGTATATATATATATATATATATACAGAACTTATAGAATGAGCCCGGGGCTCAATTAGGCTTAAATGAGCCCCTTAATCATCCACCATTCAATACCAATCCAACGCTTGTTAAATGCTCTGGTTAATTTTACTGGTAGAAGGGTAGGATTGGTATTTACTGTTACCTTTGGTTAGGGTTTTTTTCCAAACCCACGAAATCTTCACCCTCACGCCTCCACCGAAACCAACGAACCCTTTGTTTAGGGTTCTTCTTTCCCACGTTTTCATCTCTCCGATTTTTGCAAAAACCCTAAATCTAGCCATCCTCTCCCCCGAATCCTCCTTTTCTCCTCCCTAATCCACACAAATATCTCACGCATCCACACCTCTCATTTCCCCCCAATCCGAAATGGATGAAGAGAGAGATGGAACGCATAAATCCACAGGTACGATTTTTATCAATTCGTTTATTCCATTGGATACACAAGTGTTTCGGTGTTGGTAGTTGTTCTGCCGTTTTGTACACGTTTTTATGCGATTTAATCTTGTTCCTATTGTCGTTGGATGAAACTATTGTTGGTAATATTATGATCATAAATACCTTTGTTTCTTATAAACATTGTTATCTAATTTCCTTAATCTCACCAAGTTTCAATCTGTTTGAATCTGTTTTTGTTCCATAGATTTTTTCATTGCTTCAACTCGTTTGATTTTTTTTTCTAAACACTGTTAGTGATTATTTTTTTCCTTTGGAAGCTTTGTTATGGTTATTTAATAGGATTTTCTGGTTCATGTTTAAATAACGCAAAATCTAAATCAGCACACAAAAAATTTAAAAAAACGAGTTTAACAGATTTTATTGTTCCAGTAAAAATTTATCTTCAATGTTAGTTTTAAAAATTATTATGTTTCAGTGAATTTCTCACAATTTTCTTGGTGTTGTAGGCAATCCTAACCCAAAAAAGACCAAAATTCTTTCCCACAAAAATAGTGTACGAGGAAGTAATCCGGCGAGCACAATAAAGTTGCAATGCAAAGATAAGGGTGAAAGTTCAATTCAACAAACCTCTAAATCTGCAGGTGCATGACTGAGACTTAAATTCCTTAGTTTGTTTGTGCTTATAATTCTGATTTCTAAATATTTTGCTACAGTTAACTATTGCGTGAACCACCGATGTTATGTGAAGTTATTTGTTGAGTTTGTGGAGAAATATAAACCAAAGGAAGCTCACTTGAAAAGGATGTCAGTGACTCCTTTTGATAAACTTCTTCATATTCCCATTTTGAATGTTAATCGATGGTTGCTGGAAGATTTAATTAGTAGGCATGTTGACATCAACAGATTTTGTGTGGGTGGCGTAAACTTAGATTTTTCCATTGAAGATGTTGCAGCTATTCTAGGTTTACCTGCTTCGGGCATAAAGGTGAAGATAAGAGGGAGTGGGAAAACCTCTTATTTAGAGGCAAAATATAGTAAAGAAAAAAACTTCACCTTTAATACCACAAACATTCAACAACTTATGATTGAGCTACATTGCAAGGATGACGATGAGTCTGTTGATGATTTTGTCAAGCTATTAATTTTGTTGATGTGTTCTACCTTTTTATTGCCTGAGTCTGGGTCTAATGTTCCACAAGCTGCACTATCCAATTTAGACAAATTAGAGAACCTGAAATTCTACAATTGGTCTGAGGCTATTCACAACCTAGTAATGGAAAAGGTACCTCTCATACGTGACCAAATTATTAGCAAGAAGGCTGGGAAGAGGAAATCTGTTAGCACTTATGCTCTTGGATCAAGCATATGTTTTATGGTAATTACCGTAACTTTTATCTTTATTAAAATTTTGGTATAAGTTTTTGTCGATATTACCGCAGGTTAGTCTTCTTTCCTCTTCATCAAACAATAGTACAACTCTTGATGTTATTTTTACGTAGTTTCATTACCTAAATTCAACATTATCTATATTTTGGCTTCATTGCTACATGCAACTATTATAAATTAATTAATTTTTGGGAATTAAGGCAAAACTACTTATTTTCCTGTTAGTGACATAATATTACAGCTTTGTATTATTTTAAACTATTGACGTTTCGGTACATAGTTACAATAAGTGTTATATTTCTTCTTCATTGCTAGATGCACTATTTTATATTTTAGATTTAACTTGTATTTTTGTTATATATATTGCAGGTATGGTTGTATGAGCACATCAATTTGTTTAAACCAGTTTTTCCGGAATTGAAGCCAAGGATTAGGAAGTGGGCTTCTCCCGTTGAACCAAAGCTAAAAGACCTAACTAGCGTGGTTGACGATATGGTATGTTGAATTAAACTCATACTAATTGTGCAATATTGGTTTAATCATATTCATGTCTTTGCTTGCCACGATAGTCACCTAGCATTTGCATGGCAATTATCATTTGCAATTTTCAAACTTCAGCTTTTGGGAGATACAAATATTGAGTAAACAAAGTTATGTTACCTGCAGATTTTGTATAACATCTTAGTTGATGAAAATGATTTCTTCAAGCTTCTTCCGAATGAGCTAAATTTGCCTCCGGTTAATGTTGGAACCATAAAGAAGAAGTTGAATTCCAAAAAAAAGAAGGGAGCAACTTGATGATCCTTCTGATGGTATAGATGTTGATGACAATGAAGCCCAACATTTGAAGAAAAGAAATGATGAATTAATTTCGGAGGTGCAGTTGTTAAATCAAAAAGTCTGTATTTTGGAAGCTGAGAATACTGAGTTGAAGTTCTTAAAAAAGAAAGTTGCTGATTTGGAAGCTGAACTCTCTACCTTGAAGAAAAAATCTGGGAATCCAAAGTCGCATGTGCCAACTTTCAGCTTGGGGCTTTCTCAGATTTCACAGGTCAATACCAATTCTATGGAGGAGACGGATATTGGCGATCAACAGTTGCATAGGTCAAATTTGGTTGATGTCGTAATTGGTAATGACCAAATGACTTCCACCCACGTTCCTTGTGATAATGTGAATGTTTGTCTTGGACATCCTCCCTTCAATCATGTTTGTATGTGATGATTCACACCACAAAAGGCTAAAAATATCATTGAGTACCTGTTTGTACAATACGTGGTATCGAACGTGACGGCTTCTCCAAAATGTTTAAAATTATCTTGACAAGTGCCATCGGTCCAAAACAAGTGACTCAATTTACTTTGTTCATTCTTTTGATAAGAATAGTAGAAGTTTTTGTCACCTTTCTTTGTACTCTCTAAGTGTTCTAGTACTAAATCTGCATCATATCCTTCTGTTTCATATCTTCCGGAAGCATTCATATTTAGTATGTCTCTATACGTGAATCCGATTTTGTCATAACCACCACTTTCATTTCCTAACATCACAGCTTGTTTTACAACAGGTATGTTTGCTTCACTCATAGATTTCAACAAACCCTGAGTAATAGGTGGTATGTTACGATTATTTCTCATGTAATGTGTTTGAGACGAGCTTGTCATTTCATGATTATGTCCTTCAACAAAGTTTAACACAAACCACTTATTTTTTTCTCGATCAAATTTTATTTTTAATTTGGCCTGACATTCACATCTTGACATCCCAACTTTCCTCTTCTTTATTGTTACTGACACTTCATTCATATCCTTTTTTGTTGCTTCTTGTACATGATGACCCTTCTTTAGAGCAAACAAACTTTTTTAAGATGATCTCTCTACAATTATTTTCTGATGCTTCAGTATATTTGGTTGACGATTTACTCACATTAAACCCTCCTGCATTTGCATAATTCTTATAATAGTTGTAAGCTTCTTCTATTGAGTCGAACTCCTGTCCATAGGTTGGTTTGAGCTCACTTTTAACGTCAGGTATAAGGAAAAAATCTTTGGCATGCTCCTCATTCTGCAACTTTAAATTATCCTAAATGGTGCAAAATGAGGTGTACAATATTGCTTTCATAATGATATAACAATATTAGATTGTCAAATCCACATTACTTCACTATATTACTAGTACAAAAGAGATATTTTAGGGTCAAGTAAAATGGTCAATATTACAGGTATCAATTTTATATTACAGATCGAAAAATCAATATTACAGTTATCAATATTATATTACAGTAGTCATATTTATATTGTTGCTACCAATATGATTTTCCCGTTACAAACCTAAAATTATTTCTGATTGTAATTAATTTGAGGTTTAGATCACAATTTCCAATGTGTAATCCGCTATCAAAAGTAATAAAAAAACAAACTTACCCCATTTTCCAGTAGACTTGATTGAATTTCTCCGGACTTTGAAGAGGTTGGATTTCTTTCTACAATTTCCATAATTTGGATTTTTGCCCTCTGAAAACAAATAGTAGTCCAAATAAATAAACATAATCCAACTTTAAGAATCAAAATTTTCATCATTACAAATAAAAGGAAACTAAGAAAAAAAAATCACATCCAATACCCAATTAATCGGTTATCATCCAAAATAAGCCGCAAGATTAAAGATCCACAAAATAAAAACAAAAATCAGCATCCAAAAACCAAGTCAAAATCGAATCAGCTGCAAAAGGCTAAAAAAAACAAAACAGAATTCACGAGCAAAAAAACGAAAAAACAAAATAAACAACAAAAAAGTAAGCCACTTCGAAATCTAAGGCAAAACCTAAAACCAAACACAACCGAGATTACGTGCAAACAAAAAAAATAAACGAATTCTGCACCAGAAAACTAAGCAAAGACGAAATTTGCTTCCAAAAATAAAACCAACAAGAACTGAAATCAGGATAAAAAACCCAAAAAACGATATCAGTTGCAAAAACTAACAAAAAAAGCAAAATGCATCGAAGAATCCGTGGTATTGATTGACAACAACGGTTTGGAGGGGGAGGAGAAAGGGGTGACGAAAAAAGAAAGAAGAAATTGAGTTTCTTTTGGTAAGGTTGATTGAAGGGTTTGGGAAGACCAACGAATTTACTTAAATACCCTTACTTAAAGTAAAACATCCACAACCATTCAGATTAAAATGAATGGTTAGCTCTTGAGGAGCTCATTTAATCAAAATAAGCCTAGGGCTCATTCTAACCTTACTATATATATATATATATATATATATATATATATATATATATATATTCGTAATTCAACACATTTGCTTTTTTGACACTTTTACCCTTTCTGCATTCGTGTAGCGAGTTTGGTCGATAATCCCGAGCTGGCAGACTCAAGTTACTGGGTTTCAAGATACCCCTACGGACCAGTGACTCGAAGACTTGGGTTTTGTAATCATTTTGCAAAATGTACTTTCCTCACTTTATTCCTTTATTTTTTAACTTTTATTTTCCTCAAGGCTTAATTGCTATTAGAAGTCCACACTTCCCGGTATATTTTCCTCAACCTCTGCTTCTTATCAACCACTTCAAAGATTTGATTCATCCAATTTAAGTGCATACATGTCTTAAAGGGTAATGTGTTATTTCTTTGGAACTTAGATTTATGTCATAATTTCTACAAGCAGAACTATATAATAAGGAACAAAAACTCAATGCAATTTGTACACGGGTTTTGACAGTTCAATCTGATGCTATGTCATGGAGCATTGAATTTTTTTTAACGAACAGAATATATATAGATAGATAGATAGATAAACACCCCCCCCCCCCCCACACACACACACCTAAATCATGCATTGTCCTCAATGTATGCAAAGATAAAGCAAATGCACTTATTACCTAAGTCAACTGCGGTGGAGGGATTGAATTTGCTCAGAGTCAACCATAGTCAGAACTGGATTGAATGTCACCATGTTGGTGCATGTATCCAGTTGAATTGTTCCCCATGTTGCCCTGAGGTAAAGGTTCCACACCTCTCACATGTGTTGGTTCTCTTATTTGCTCGAGTGATGGTGGTTGGGTAGATGAATTACTCCCCTTTTTCTCACTTTCTTTTTGAATTTGTGATGATTTATTTAATTCAGAAATCTTATAGATACGCGATCTCATCACAACATCACTTTGATTGCATACTATTTCTGGTTCACTATCAACATGAAAGATATTAAATTCAGCTTTTAAGTTTCCAAAGGATAGTTACATGATCCCATTTCGACAATTTATCAAAGCTTCAGAAGTGGCTAAAAAGGGTCTGCCTAGTATTACAGGGATTTGTCTCTTAGGGTTGACAACAGGTTCAGTGTCTAGAATGACAAAGTCCACTGGGTAAATGAAGTCAACAACCTTAATCAAAACCTCCTCTACTATACCTCTTGGTTTCTTAACAGAGCAATCAGCAAATTGAAGGGTTGTCTTAGAGGGTTTTAGTGGACCAAGGTTGAGTTGCTCATAGACAGAGAACGGGAGTAAGTTAACACTAGCACCAAGGTCTAGAAGGGCTTTGTTGATAAAAGTATCTCCTATCGCACATGAAATTGTGGGACACCCAGTGTCCTTATACTTTATAGGAGACGAGTTGGACAGAATAGAGCTTATGTTTGCAGTTAAGAATGCCTTCTTTGGTACGTTTGTTTTTCTCTTCTTAGTACACAAATCCTTTAAGAATTTAGCATAAGCAGGTATTTGTTGAATCATATCTTGGAGTGGAATATTCACCTTAACTTGCTTAAATACTTCCAAGATTTTCTCCATTTGTGCACTTGAGCTCTTATTGAGTCTATTGGGGAATGGGGCTTTTGGAACATAGACTCGCTCAGGTTGAGCTATAGGTTAAGGTTGAGTAGGTTGGTTGGGCTTTTCAAATTGGACTTCAGGTTCAATGGTCAGGTCACATGAGGGTGCTTGACAACTAGATTGATTATGAGCCTTAGGATTTACCACATTGTTGTCAACTTGTTTCCCGGACCGTAATGAAACAACTGCATTTATTTGTTGGAACGGTCCCTCCTCATGAACCATTTGAACCGGTCTAGGGTTGTTACTTCCTAGAGGTGGTTGATAGAGCTGATGTTGATTATTAGATCTTGGATTCACCTCAGGTTGACTTGCAAACTGACCCTTTTCTCTTTTACCTACTATTTGTGCTAGTTGGCTGACTTGTGTTTCTAGCCTTTGGAAGAATTGGGTGGTTGTTTGCATAAAAGTCTTAACCAAATTTTCCAAGCTTGTCAACCTAACATCATAATCTCCATTGTTACTAAACCCAGATGATGTATTATTTTGGTTAAACGGGTTTGGTTGTTGTCTAGGAGGTTGACCTTGTTGGCTCCATGAAAAATTGGGATGATTACGCCAACCCGGGTTATAGGTTGATGCGTATGGGTCATTTCTAGAATGGTTAAATGTGTCATTAACTTGTTCCAAGTCCACACAATCCTTCATTATATGACCAGTCTGACCACATTTAGAGCAAGGGATAGAAGAGGCTTGATTCACTAGGGGTCGGATTTTTAGCTCTAGACTTTCCATTCTACGCATAAGGGTAGCTAGTTTTGCTTTAGCAGCTACGGTAGCATCTATAGCTAAGACACCTGGTTTGGGTTGACTTGCTATTCTAGATCCAATACTCGGGTTAATCGGTGCTCTAGCATTGTCCCATTGCATACTATTTTCGGCTAAATCCTCAAGAAAAGTCCAAGCATCATTCTCATTTTTGGACATGAAGTTTCCTTAGCCTACAGATTCTACCATAACCCTAGATGTAGGTGTTAATCCCTCATAAATAATTTGGCACAATTGCCATCTTGGAATTCCATGATGAGGGCATTGGGTCAACAGACTTTTAAATCTTTCTAAATAGAAATAGAACGACTCGCTCTCAGATTGAACGAATGCAACAATTTCATTCCTAATCGTAATAGTCTTATGGTTGGGGAAATATTTCTTTAAGAACACTTGAACAAACTCGGCCCAACTCCTAATAGATCTTTCGGCTAGACTATATAGTCATTTCTTAGCGTCGTCCTTCAGTGCTAGAGACACGAATTTAAGACGCACTGCCTCCTCAGAGATATGCTGGTATTGCATAAGGGAGCAGATTTCCTCAAATTCTCTAAGGAAGAGATATGGGTCTTCCTTAGAGGTGAACTTGGGCAACATACTCATGTATTGTACCTTTAGTTCGAAGTCGCGACCTGGTATGGTGGGCATAACGATGCAAGAAGGCTGAGCAGCCATCGTTGGGTAGCACTGATCCCTCAGAGTCATAGGCGAGTCCACTACATTCTCACCCATTGGATCCGGGTGAGATGGTGCAACAGGTGGATTGGGGCTAAACTCTAGACTGGAATTTAGATGAACTCGTGAGAGTCGATTGCTCAAGTCCCGAACCCAAATCTGAGTGCACCAGTTTGAATCAATTTTTGAATTCAAATTTGAAATTTAAATTCCAAATTCAATTTCAAGAATCAATTACTTTCTTTTATAATTTTTTTTAATTTTTTTTCAAAAATGGAAACAAACAATAGAAGGGGGAAAGATGAGAAAGGAATCTTAATCTAGAGAATTGAGGTGAGAAGAGAAAGAAGACTCAGATGAGAAGGGAAACTTAACTCTAAAAGATAGATGAGAGGGTTGGTCAGAAGCTTCCTAAACAAGCACGGTTCAAACAATCCTAGACCTAATGTCGTTTAAATCTAGACGACTCCTAACAGATTGAGTCAAATTGGTTCGCTTGATTCACCTCCCTCACTAATCAAACCAAATTGGCCAAGCAGTGTATAGCTAGTGAGGGTGCTTCTGACAGAGTCGGTGCCAATTAGACAACCACTTCGCTTGGAAGACTTACGTCAACACAAAAACACTTTCTAGACACCAAATTAAATTCGATCAGCTTCAAGTCATAGCAAGTCAAACCAATTTTCTCCTTAATTGAGTCTGAAACCTTAGGGGTCAATGTCTAATTGATTTTAATTTTAAGGCTTGGGTGACACTTTAGAATTGTGATTTGTGGGCCATGGAATGATGATGAAATCTCCACCGTATCTTTTCCTACGGAGTTGCCCTCAAGATAGTTTAACTTAAATCTAACACAGATAGTCAAACATTGGTCTTTAATTGGGGGACAATTGCAAGGTTCTATGCAAACTAAATTATATGCTTAAATGCAATCGATAAAAACCACGCACGTACCTTGCCTCCAACACTCTTCAACAAAAATTAAGTTCCAAGAATTTAGCAAAAATAATGCAAACAAAACACCATATGATGCATGCACTAAGTCCTTCTAATTTTTGCCAATTTTTAGGTCAGAGTTGAATTAGTGCCAATTATGGAATTTGAGCCTAACACGTGCAGTTCTACAAAAATGAAATTCTCCGAAAATAGAAATTACGAGGAAAAAGGCAACAAAGCTTACCTACGCACGCTCAGTCGGGTTCGCCGCCTGCTCTCGAAACTCTCCAGTTGCTCTACGCGTCCACCCAGAGATGGAGACGACCCAGAAAATTTTGAAGCCCAGATGCTTCAAACGTGCGGCAGATCCGCCGCAGATTCTTCTTTACGTGCGGCGATTTCGCCACCCTTCTTGCTCCGACTGTGCCCGAATTTCACCACGCACTCTGATGCGTTGCAAACATTGCATCATATGTCTTTCATTTAGATTACTTTTACATCAATAAATGCTACTAAGGTATGTGTTTAGTCTTATTTACAGAATACAGGGACCTGAATGCAATTTACCCACATCCCGAGCATAAACGCATGCAAAAGACTCATTTCTATCATAAAGACCAAGTTCAAGATTATCGGGTTACGAATGGAAATGTATCCAAGCATAAAAGCATTCAAGTCCTAATTGCAAAAAGAACAAGGACTTAAGCACAAAAGTAGCCGGGGACTTAACTGCAAAAAGTCAAGGACCTAATTGCAAATCACGAGTAGCTTTTATTCTCTTGGAGAAAATATATAGAAAAATCAATGTATATCTTCAAATATGTGAAGGAATTAATCCGGAGCTCAAAAGAATGGAAAGAATCAATCCAGACGCGTAAAGGAGGATCAAATCATACCATAAACATTCAACCAAAATCTAGACCAAATCAGAGCATGATGTGCGGCGATTCCGCCGCAGATCACACACACCATGCGGCGATTCCGCCGCCCCCTAGTCGATCCGTGTGCTCCAATTTCGTCCAGTCGTGTCTGGACACGTGTATTTTCCAATATTATACCTAGATCCCTTGTAGCAACTATAAATAGACCCGAGAACGATGTTAGAAGGGTCCTTAGTCTTTGGTGTTAGTTTTTATTCTTAATCTTAGTTTTGTATTCTTCTTTTCATTAATAAAATTCTGTCTTTTATTTCTTACTTTTAGTTTTCTTTTGTAATGTCTCAAGGACCCCTTCTTCCTCCCTCTATGAGTTTCTAACTCCTTCCAAAGGGTGGAGGTGACGGATTTAGGGTGAAGAGAAGACGAGTAAATGTTATTATTTTAAGTTCGTATTAGTCTATTTTGATTACTTGAGTTTATGTTAAATCATTTATCATGTAATGCTTCATAACTAATATGATTTATTATAAGTTTCTGAATTCTCTAATCTAAACCTTAAATATAAACCTCCACCCGACGGAATTCACATCTTTGTTCTTGTTTTAGTTTTAATTGTTCTTGTTTCTTGCTTTAGATAATTAAAATCCAAAAATCTCAAAACCCAATTATTTCTTCTCTCCTTCTTTCCCCCAATCGAAATCACAATAATAACAAATCTCTCCCTCCTTGTGTTTGACCCGTACTTGCCACGTCTTCATAGACGCCGTGCACTTGCGGTATAAATTTAATTCTCATCAAGTTTTTGGCGCCGTTGCCGGGGAGGCGACGCAGATTTTGTTTTTTGTTGATTTTGATTCTATTCTGTTTATCTGTGCGCGATCTAACTATTTGGATTTGTGTTTCAGGAGACAACAGAGCGCGCGGCGAAATCTGAGCGCAGTCTGAGCAAAAAGGGCGGCGGAATCGCCGCACATCAAGAGGAACCTGCGGCGGAATCGCCGCACAAGTGAAGCATCTGGGCTTCAAATTTTTCTGGGGTTAGCACCATCTCTGGGTGGACGCGTGGAGCTACTGAAATTTCGAGAGCGGGCGACGAACCCGACTGAGCATTGCGTAGGTAACCTTTGTTGCCTTTTTCCTCGTAATTTCTAGTTTCAGAAAACTTCCTTTTATTAGAATTGCACGTGTTAAGCTTAAATTCCATAATTGGCAATAATTCAACTCTGACCTAAAAATTGGCAAAACTAGAAGAACTTAGTGCATGCATCATATAATGTTTTGTTTGCATTATTCTTGCTAAATTCTTGCAAATTATTTTTATTGTTGAAGAGTGCTGGAGGCAAGGTACGTATCGCGATTTAACGATTGCATTTAAGCATATAATTTAGTTTGCATACAATCTTGCAATTGCCCCCCACTAAAGACCATTGTTTGACTATCTTTGCTAGATCTAAGTTAAACTATCTTAAGGGCAACTCCATAGGCAAAGATACGGTGGGGATTTAATCACCATTCCGTGGCCCACAAATCACAATCCTAAAGTGTCACCTAAGCCTTAAATTTAAAATCAATTAGACATTGGCCCCTAAGGACTCGGACTCATTTAAGGAGAAGAATTGGTTTGACTTGCTATGACCTGAAGCCGATTGAATTTAATTTGGTGTCTAGAAAGTGTTTTTGTGTTGACGTAAGTCTTCCAAGCGAAGTGGTTGTCTAATTGGCACCGACTCTGTCGGAAGCGCCCCCACTAGCTATACACGGCCTGGCAAAGTTGGTTTGATTAGTGAGGGAGGTGAATCAAGCGAATCAATTCTACTCAACAGTTAGGAGTCGTCTAGATCTAAGCGACACTAGGTCTAGGATTGTTTGAACCGTGCTTTCTTAGGAATTTTCTGACTAACCCTCTTTCTATATTTAGAGTTAGGTTTCCCTTCTCATCTGAGTCTTCTTTCTCTTCTCACCTAAATTCTCTAGATTAGGATTCATTTCTCATCTTTCCCCATTCTATTGTTTGTTTCCCTTTTGGAAAAAAAAACAAAAAAAATATATATATATTAAAAAAACGAAAATATAAAAAAAAATTAATTAATTCTTGAACTTAAATTTGGAATTTAAATTCCGAATTTGAATTCAAAAATTGATTCAACCCGGTGCACTCAGATTTGGATTCGGGACTTGAGTAATCGACTCTCACGAGTTCATCTAGATTCCAGTCTGGAACTTAACCCCAATCCACCTGTGGCACCACCTCACCCGGATCCAATGGGTGAGAACGTAGTGGACCCGCCTGTTGCACAACCTATAACTCTGAGGGATCGATGCTATCCAGCGATGGCTGCTCAGCCATCGTGCATCGTTATGCCCACCATCCCGGGTCGCGACTTCGAACTTAAGGCACAATACATGAGTATGTTGCCTAAGTTCACCTCTAGGGAAGACCCATATCTCTTCCTTAGAGAATTTGAGGAAATCTGCTCTCTTATGCAATACCAGCATATCCCTGAAGAGGCAGTGCGTCTGAAATTTGTGCCTCTTGCACTAAAGGACGACGCTAAGAAATGACTATATAGTCTAGCCGAAAGATCCATTAGAAGTTGGGCTGAGTTTGTTCAAGTATTCCTAAAAAAATATTTCCCCAACCATAAGACTATGAGGATTAGGAATGAAATTGTTGCATTCGTTCAGTCTGAGAGCGAGCCGTTCTATTCCTATCTAGAAAGATTCAAAAGTGTTCTGACCCAATGCCCTCATCATGGAATTCCGAGATGGCAATTATGTCAAATTATTTATGAGGGATTGACACCCACATCTAGGGTTATGGTAGAATCCGTAAGTCAAGGGAACTTTATGTCGAAAAATGATAATGATGCCTGGACTTTCCTTGAGGATTTAGCTGAAAACAGTATGCAATGGGACAATGCTAGAACACCGCTTAACCTGAGTATTGGATCTAGAATAGCAAGTCAACCCAGACCGGGTGTCTTAGCTGTAGATGCCAACATAGCGGCTGAAGCAAAACTAGCTACCCTTATGCGCATAATGGAAAGTTTAGAGCTACAAACCCAAAACCGAGTGAATCAAGCCTCGTCTATCCCTTGCTCTAGATGTGGTCAGACTGCTCATGTGGAGGATTGTGCGGAATGGGACCAAGTTAATGCCATGTATAACCATGCTAGAAATGACCCATACGCATCAACCTATAACTCGGGTTGGCGTAATAATTCCAATTTCTCATCAAACCAACAAGGTCAACCTCCTAGACAACAACCAAACCCGTATAACCAAAATAATACATCATATGGGTTTAGTAACAATAACGATCATGAGGTTAGGTTGACAAGCTTGGAAAATTTGATGAAAACTTTTATACAAACAACCAACCAGACCTTCCAAAGGCTAGAAACACAAGTCAGCCAACTAGCACAAATAGTAGGTGAAAGAGAAAAGGGTCGGTTTCCAAGTCAACCTGAGGTGAACCCTAGATATAATAATAATTCATATCAATCCTATCAAGCACCTTCAGGAAATAACAACCCTAGACCGATTCAAATGGTTAATGAGGAAGGACCGTTCCAACAAATAAATGCAGTAGTATCATTACGGTCCGGAAGACAAGTTGATAACAATGTGGTAAATCCTAGAGTGTCCAATCAATCTAGCCATCAAATACCCACATATGACCTGACCATTGAACCTGAAGTCCAATCTGAAACGCCCAACCCACCTACTCAACCTGAACCCATAGCTCAACCTGAACCTGAGCGAGTCTATGTTCCTAAAGCTCCATTCCCTAATAGACTCAAAAAGAACTCAAGTGCACAAATAGAGAAAATCTTGGAAGTATTTAAGCAAGTTAAGGTGAACATTACACTCTTAGACATGATTCAACAAATACCTGCTTATGCTAAATTCTTAAAAGATTTGTGCACTAAAAAGAGAAAAACGAACGTACCAAAGAAGGCATTCTTAACTGCAAACATAAGTTCTATTTTGTCCAACACATCTCCTATAAAATATAAGGATCCTGGATGTCCCACAATTTCATGTGTAATAGGAGATACTTTTATCAACAAAGCCCTTCTAGACCTTGGTGTTAGTGTTAACCTACTCCCGTACTCTGTCTATGAGCAAATGAACCTTGGTCCACTAAAACCCTCTAAGACAACCCTTCAATTTGCTGATTGTTCTATTAAGAAACCAAGAGGTATAGTCGAGGATGTTTTGATCAAGGATGGTGACTTCATTTACCCAGTGGATTTTGTCGTACTAGATACTGCACCTGTTGTAAATCCTAATCGACAAATCCCTGTAATTCTAGGCATACCCTTTTTAGCCACTTCTGAAGCATTGATAAACTGTCGAAATGGGCTCATGCAATTATCTTTTGGGAACTTAAAAGCTGAATTTAATATCTTTCATATTGATAGTGAGCCAGAAAAAACATGCAATCAAAGTGATGTTGTGATGAAATCGCGTATCTATAATATTTCTGAATCATCACAAAATCAAAAAGGAAGTAAGAAAAAGGGGAGGAATTCATCTACACACCCACCGTCACTCGAGCAAATAAGAGAACCAATTTATGTGAGGAGTGTGGAACCTGTAACTCAGGATGCTCATTGCAACATGAGGAACAATTCAACTGGATACATGCACCAATATGGTGTCATTCAATCCAGTTCTGACTATGGTTGACTTTGAGCAAATTCCATCCGTCCACCGCAGTTCATCAAGGTAATAAGTGCATTTGCTTTATATTTGCATACATTGAGGACAATGCATGATTTAGGTGTGGGGGGTGTTTATGTATATATTTATCTATATATTCTGTCTTTTATTTAAAAAAAATTAATGTTTCATGACATAGCTTAAGATTGAACTTTCAAAACCCGTGTACAAATTGCATTGAGTTTTTGTTCCTTATTATATAGTTCTGCTTGTAGAAATTATGACATAAATCTAAGTTCCAAAGAAATAACTCATTGCCCTTTAAGACATGTATGCACTTAAATTGGATGAATCAAATCTTTGAAGTGGTTGATAAAAAGCAGAGGTTGAGGAAAATATACCGGGAAGTGTGGACTTCTAATAGCAATTAAGCCTTGAGGAAAATAAAAATAAAGGAATAAAGTGAAGAAAACACATTTTGCAAAATGATTACAAAAGCCCAAGCCTTTGAGTCACTGGTCCGTAGGGGTATCTTGAAACCCGGTAACTTGAGTCTACCAGCTCGGGATTATCGACCAAACTCGCTACACGAATGCAAAAGGGTAAAAGTGTCAAAAGGAAAATGTGTTGAATTACGGAAGAAAAGAAAAAATAATAATAATAATACTCAAGGCCCAAAGCTAAAAGAATGATCCATGCCATGGTTGATCCGAATGATACTTCCCCACCAGAGGAGGCGTGCAAAATAATTCAAGTGATAAACATGTGTAGAAGGGTTAGTGGTGTGAATGTTGGCGGAATAAAGACCAAGTCATATTTTTAATGAGTTAGATTCATATAATGAGCATACAAGAATTCTAAGTGAGATGTATAAGGTTAAGGTGGAGATATTAAGAGCTATTAATGGAATGTTGATTTAAGACTTTGTGGGTGTGTCAACTGAAAACCCTCACGAGACAAAACTCGTCCTCTAAGGAAACTTGGAGGTTTAAAGGCTTGTTGCACATGCTAAGTGCAACCGTGATTCCTACGAAAGTGAGTTAGGATTTCCCTGTTTTTATTTTTCGTATCTTCTGTTTTGCTAGGGACTAGCAAAATCTAGGTGTGGGGGTATTTGATGCATTGCATACATTGCATCATATGTCTTTCATTTAGATTACTTTTACATCAATAAATGCTACTAAGGTATGTGTTTAGTCTTATTTACAGAATACAGGGACCTGAATGCAATTTACCCACATCCCGAGCATAAACGCATGCAAAAGACTCATTTCTATCATAAAGACCAAGTTCAAGATTATCGGGTTACGAATGGAAATGTATCCAAGCATAAAAGCATTCAAGTCCTAATTGCAAAAAGAACAAGGACTTAAGCACAAAAGTAGCTGGGGACTTAACTGCATAAAGTCAAGGACCTAATTGCAAATCACGAGTAGCTTTTATTCTCTTGGAGAAAATATATAGAAAAATCAATGTATATCTCCAAATATGTGAAGGAATTAATCCGGAGCTCAAAAGAATGGAAAGAATCAATCCAGACTCGTAAAGGAGGATCAAATCATACCATAAACATTCAACCAAAATCTAGACCAAATCAGAGCATGATGTGCGGCGATTCCGCCGCAGATCACACACACCATGCGGCGATTCCGCCGCCCCCTAGTCGATCCGTGTGCTCCAATTTCGTCCAGTCGTGTCTGGACACGTGTACTTTCCAATATTATACCTAGATCCCTTGTAGCAACTATAAATAGACCCGAGAACGATGTTAGAAGGGTCCTTAGTCTTTGGTGTTAGTTTTTATTCTTAATCTTAGTTTTGTATTCTTCTTTTCATTAATAAAATTCTGTCTTTTATTTCCTACTTTTAGTTTTCTTTTGTAATGTCTCAAGGACTCCTTCTTCCTCCCTCTATGAGTTTCTAACTCCTTCCAAAGGGTGGAGGTGACGGATTTAGGGTGAAGAGAAGACGAGTAAATGTTATTATTTTAAGTTCGTATTAGTCTATTTTGATTACTTGAGTTTATGTTAAATCATTTATCATGTAATGCTTCATAACTAATATGATTTATTATAAGTTTCTGAATTCTCTAATCTAAACCTTAAATCTAAACCTCCACCCGACGGAATTCACATCTTTGTTCTTGTTTTAGTTTTAATTGTTCTTGTTTCTTGCTTTAGATAATTAAAATCCAAAAATCTCAAAACCCAATTATTTCTTCTCTCCTTTTTTCCCCCAATCGAAATCACAATAATAACAAATCTCTCCCTCCTTGTGTTCGACCCGTACTTGCCACGTCTTCATAGACGTCGTGCACTTGCGGTATAAATTTAATTCTCATCACACTCCGTTGTCTCCTGAAACGCAAACCCAAATAGTTAGATCGCGCACACGATAAACAAAATAGAATTAAAATCACTAAACATAAACAAAACCTTCGTCGCCTCCCCGGCAACGGCGCCAAAAACTTGATGAGAATTTTATTTATACCGCAAGTGCACGACGTCAATGAAGACATGGCAAGTACGGGTCGAACACAAGGAGGGAGAGATATTGTTATTTTTGTAATTTTAGATTAAGGAAAGAAAGAGAGACAAATAAGGTTGGTTTGATATTTTGGATTTTTAATTTTCTAAAGCAAGAACAACAAAAACAAACTAAGAATAAAGCAAATATAGATGAGAGTCCAGCGGGTGGGGGTTTAGATATCGGGTTTTGTTTAGAGAAATCTGAAACTTATAATAAATCACATTAGTTATAAAGCATTACATGATAAATGACTTAACATAAACTCAAGTAATCAAAATATACTAACACGAAATTAAAATAATAACATCATTCTTCTTCTCGTCACCCTAAATCCGTCACCCCCACCTTTTGGAGAGAGTTAGAAACTCATGGATGGAGGGAATGAGAAGGGGTCCTAGAGAAACTACGAAAGAAAACTAAAAACACGAAACAAACCAACAGAATTTTATTGCTAAAGAATGAAACACAAGTTTTTCTACAACATCGTTTCGGGGATATTTATAGCCGATACAAGGGACTCAAGTATGAAATAGGAAAGTACACGCGTCATGACACGACTGGACAAAATCCGGGAGCACGGATCGAAAGGGGTGTGGCGTTTTCGCCACAAATTACATGTAATGGGCGGCGGAATCGCCACAATTTTCGCTCATATTTATTCCGGATTTTTTCTGTGTGTTTATGGTATGATTTAGCTGTCATTTGCGCACCCGGATTATTTCTTTTCTTTCTTTTGAGCTCCGAATTAATTCTTTATATATTTGGAGATCCAAATTGATTTTTCTTTAGAATTTCTCCAAAATAATATTTTGGTACTTGTAATTTGCATTTGGGTCCTTGGCTTTTTGCAATTAAGTCCCTGGCTAATTTTGTGCTTAGGTCCTTGGCCTTTTTGTAATTAGGTATTTGAATGCTTTTATGCTTGGATGGACTTTAATTTCAACCCCGATAATCTTGAACTTGCTCTTCATGACAGAAATGAGTCTCTTGCACGTGTTTATGCTCGGGATATGGGTAATTTGCATTAAGGTCCCTGCATTCTGTAAATAAAACTAAACACATACCTTAGTAGCATTTATTGATATAAAATTAATCTAAACGCAAGACATATGATGCAATGCATGCAATGCATCATCCGCATTCTGTTGTTATAAGTTACAGTGGTTATGATATCAATGGATATTCTTTCTACACAGTCTGTGAAGATGCGAAATGTGTTGTTCAGAACAGTGGCGTCACCTTAATATCAGAGTCTTTGCATGTGTCTAGTTCTAAAGACTAGAATCTTATATACGCCGACATGTCCTATTATGGTGCAATTGAAGACATATAGGAGCTAGACTTTGTTAAATTCAAAGTACCTGTATTTAGATGCAAGTTGACTGATAATAAAAGTGGAGTTCGAGTGGATGACTATAGGTTTACTTTAATTTATTTTTCAAAAAAATGGTATAAAGGAGAACCTTTTATTCTCGCTTCCCAAGTGAAACAAGTCTTCTATGTGGTTGATCCATGTGATAAGAAATGGGTAGTAATTCTATAAGAGAAGAAAAAAATTGTATCAGATGATAGTCTGATCGAGTATGAAGAGACACCACCTTTCTCTAAGCAAGCACTTGAGTTGAACTCAGTAGACGAATAAATAAATGTTCAAACTTGTATGTTTAGAGATGACCATGGTGAAGGTATATGGATTAAAAATCCATTAAGGAAAAAAAAAGTAAATGTGCAAATTTTCTATTGTAACACATTGTAATAGTCATTTAATGTCTTGACCTTTTATTTTTTAATGCCTTGAGTTTATCTTTTATAGTATCATGGCTCTGAAAAAGAAACTCACTCCCTCAGAGTCTGAAGGCTCGAAGACATACAGTTCACGAGGTCCTTGTCTCATGAAAGAATTCGTGGGGAGAAGAAATAGAGACGGTAGAGTTCCAATCCAGTATGATGACCGTCTTGAGCCGATAGGCATGCTATATGATAATTGGAAAAGTTATCTAGGTAGCTTAGTGAGGGTCAAAGTTGACATTTGTTTGTCGAGTTGGGCCGATGTAGATGAGAAGTTGAAGAACACAATATGGGATAACGTGCAGGAAATGATTCCATTATAGATTTCTATAGTTTTAGTCGAACTTTTGATATATATAAAGTTAACGTGTTGTAGGAATCTTTTGAGTTCCAATCCATTGACAAGTTGAAGAAAAGGTGGATGACATACATGTCGGTTCGTTGGAGGGATTTCAAACAAATTTAGCGAACAAGTACATATTTGGAGACTACCAGGACAGAAATTCATGCGATGTCTATAACTTTATCACTCCGAATAAATGAGAGCAATTCAGAAAATCCAGAGATAGCCTGGAGTTTGAGGTAACTGAGTTTAATTTAGAATATAAACTTATTAATTTATTGTTTTAAGTGACAATCTAATAAACTTGGTTTTCGGTCATCCGAGCCAAAAACCAAAAGATTAGATCTTCTAACAAGTATACACATCGTATGTCTCGAACAGGGTACCAAAAGTTAGAAGCACAAATGATGGCTAAACAAATTGCTATGAAGAAACAAGAGGCAATTGACTCCGGTATGAGTGAGGAGCAAGCAAGTAACCTATCTCCTCCTTCTCCCGTAGCTCGATGTGATTCGGAGCGAGAGTAAACTCTAGAGGTGAGTACGTCACAGACGAGTCGCAAGTGATCGGCTCGGAGATAGTAAGTTGCATCACTTATATATGTTATTAATTCAGATTCAGTAATTTTATATTTTTCAATTGTTGGTAAATATTTTTTTAAACATTAGGACTCTCTGAAGTTGAGAGAATCTCAAGAAGAATTTGCTTCCAATGGTCAGAATGATATTCTACGCGAGGCCTTGGGAAACGGCGAACAACCCGGTCGTGTGCGGAGGTAGGGAGTAGAGTTTGACTGCGATAATATTATGGAAAGACTCAACGGTCTACTTCGTCGACTGGTCATACCAAATGCCAGCAAGAGATCGCAGATTTGAAGAATACGTTGCAACTTGTTTTGGAGAGATTGGATCGTGATTTGCCTACTTCTCCTACCCAGCGTAGGATCGGTTCTTCCCCGGAGACCACTCCTCCAGTGCAGCCAGTGTTCCACCCCGATCGACAATATGATTTCGTGGCTCACTCTCGAGAATTGGCCCTCGTCGGCGGTCCCTCGTTTGGAAAGTTCGCGGATGGATCTAGATATGCTTTATTTGTCGAAGACCCTGATCGAAAATTGCTGGCACACGGGAAAGTTTATAACATCTCTAGACACCACTTCACAGAGGTGGGAGAGGGAGAAGTGAAGGTTGCAGTTGGGAGTTGCTTAGATGTTGGTGCTTTGGTGTCATTTCCGGAAGAAGAGATTGTTACTATCGGCGATGCTATCGATGGGTTCGTGAGGTGGCCTAGTTATTTAGTAGAGCTAAACGACAAACATGAGGTATAGTTTAATTTTGAAAGACTTTAAACTTCAAATTTGTTAACAATTATATTTTAACGGTTGTATATATATTTGTAAGGTGTCAAGCCCCCAGAGCAAAGGGTCAAACAACCAATCTCCGATCAACATTAATTTACTTCCAAGTAGGTGCAAAATGTTGTATCAATGTATGGTAGGTAAAGAAACACAATCCTTAAGTAGTTGGGAGTTGGAGGAGGGTGATAAAGGGTTGCCTCCGGCTTTGTATGTCACCAAAGAGGATATCATGCAGTTCTTGGTGATGGATTCATTGTGTATCATGATTGTCGACGTGCAAGTGAAGTAAGTGTTTTCTTTGGTATAAAATGAAATGTATTGAATAATTTTATCGAAACTGTAATAAAGTATAATTTTTACTCTTGTAGACATCTTTATGACGCCAGAAGGTCAGTCTTTCCCGACGATCAAGTATTTCGATTTATCAGTCCATCTACACACACACACACACATATATATGGGAATGACGATAAATCGGGTCAGCTTGGGACTCTCATGAAAGAAGATGACAAAAGATATTAGCTGCTTCCTTATCATGAGAGGTAAACTTTGTAATTCAAAGTGGAATTTTATTTTGTAATAAGCTTCTAATTATATATATAACAGGGCTCATTGGATGCATGTCGTTGTATGCCCCACGACTAATTCGGCATATTGGTTTGATCCGTTGGGGTCGAATAAACCAAGAGACTCAATAAAGAAACTTCTAAATTTGTAAGTTCATTTTAGTTATTGTAGTTGTAATTCGTGGATTTTTATTAGTATTATTGAATGAAGGTTTAACTTTTGCTACTCAGGGCAATTAAGGTTTACAGAGCTTTAGGTAGCAGGAGAACCACAAAAGCAGGAATAACATGGCATCGAATGAGAGTACGTTCTCTCCTATTTTTGTTAAGTAAGTTAGGAACATATATATAGAGAATTTCTATGTTTGTAGTACCGGAAGCATGTTGGAAATACAAAATGTGGTTACTACGTGATGAGATACATGAAGGAAATCCTCGAATTGGCAACAGTATGGATGAAATACAAAATGTAGATCGTTATTCACTTGTATAGTTGCAGTTTCAATATTTAGTTATTAAAAAATTTACTTGTATTTTGATAGGTCTTCCCAAAAAGTAGTGATCCCTTCTCGCAACAGGAGCTCGATGAAACTCGCGACCGATGGGCTCGCTATTTTATCAGAAACATGTTGATGAACTAAGAGGTTCTCCTGTCACTAGCATTTTTTTGTAATTTAGTTAACAAGTTCACTTGTATTACAAACATACAATTTATGTCTTAATATAATCGCATCAATTTTAGAATGAATGCCAATTGTTTATGTATGAATTAATTCCAAGGGTGTCGAATGATTGTGTATGCTTGTATGTTTGTGTTTGTGTTTGTGTTTGTGCATGTATGGTTGTATGTTTGTGTTTGTGTTTGTGCATGTATGCTTGTGTGTTTGTATGCTTGTATGTACATGTGGATGAAAGTGTGTAAGTATTTGTGAACGAATTTGGTGCAAGTTGTATGTACACGACGTCTATTCATAAATACAAGTGTGTAGGATGCTTTTTTTGTCCAGGTTTAAGAATAGACGTCAGATGTTTGTATTCGCCGACCTTTATTCTTCTGAAGAATGGAATAGACGTCGGTTGTATGTATCAGATGACGTCTATTCTTTAGGAATAGACGTCTGTTATTTTGCCAATGTTTATACCTAAACAATAGACGTTGGTCCTATATAAGAGCCGACGTCTATTCTTTAGGTATAGATGTCGGCCGCTACATACAGCCGACGTCTATTCATAACAAATAGACGTCGGATTTCGCACGTCTGACGTATATGTATAGACGATGTACACATAGACGTCGGATCTGGGAATGCTGATATCCGACGTATATACCCCCATACATTCGACGTATACTCCATTTTTCTGTAGTAGTGAGTGGTCGGTCCCTGTCGGACTCCTGGCTAGCCGGCGGTCCGTGCAAAGATAGACGAGTTTCATGGGGAGTGTTGGAATGGAGAGATGATACTTCTGGAATGGATGGACACCACTTTTGGAATGGAGGGACAACACTCTGGAATGAAGGGACAACACTTTTGGAATGGAGAGACAACACTGGAGGGACAACACTTCTGGAATGGAGGGACAACACTTCTGGAACGGAGGCACGCGATTGTTGAATCAGGGGATGAAACGGCGAACTGAGAGACGTGATTGCAAAACTAAGGGACACAACTTCGAACTGAGGGATGCAATTGCGAACTGAGCAACATGATTTCCGAATGAAGGGACGCAACTGCGAACTGAGAGACGTGAATGCCGAATGAAGGGACGCAACTTTGAACTGAGGGAAGCAATTGCCGAATGAAGGGACGCAATTGCAAACCAAGGGACGCGATTGTCGAATGAAGGGATGTGATTGCGAACTGAGGGATATGATTGCCAAATGAAGGGACATGATTGCGAACTGAGGGATGTGATTGCCGAATGAAGGGACGCAACTGCAATCTGAGGGACATGATTGTCGAATGAAGGGACGTGATTGTCGAATGAAGGGACGTATCTGCAAACTGAGGGACGCGATTGCCAAATGAAGGGATGCGATTGTGAATCGAGGGACGTGATTGCCTAATGAAGGGATACGACTACGAACCGAGCGACATGATTGCCGAAAGAAGGGGACGTAACAATGAACTAAGGGACACGATTTCCGAATGAAGGGACGCAACTGCGAACTACGAAACGCAATTGCCGAACGAAGGGACTGGATTCCAGGATGGATTTCTGGACAAACTTTTGGACGAAGGGACAAAGTTGTTGGACGGAGAGACGGAGTCGTTGGATTTTGTGCTAGTATTACCCCTGGGTTCCTGGCCTCGTTTAGTGTCAACTCTGTCCATAAAAACTCGTGTCCTTGTTTCTTGCATGATCCGGGAGGTGACGGTGGGTGCGATGATCGTGCATGCCTATGGACCACCGGGTGGAAGAGTGTGGACATTTGGGGCGTGTCACCTCTGTATTATAGATTGTGGCGTTGCTTAGAGTTTACTTTGAGTCAGTCTAGAGTAGTAGACCTGAGGGATCATGGATCCCAGTGCACGATGTTGCATGGCTCTACGGAGCGAGATGACCCTGTGGACTCCAGTCCAGATGAGTTGATTAGCCAACCTTATTGGTGACGGATACCTTCGACTATCCTTGATGGCGTTGTTGTATCGTCCAATGTTGTTCCGGACGAGATTGTCCTTGTCGATGTTGTTCTAAACGTGATTGACCCGACCGATGTTGTTCCAGAGGGTGTACTGACCGACGATGTATTCCGACAAGTAGCTTGGCTGCAACACAGCCAAGTGCGATGAATCGACCTAAGCGACGACTTTGTCGGTGTAGTGCTGACCTCAAGATCAGTTGATTATACTGACACGGACATGCAAACTTGCCTCACCGAATCCCATGATTAGTGTAGTCGCGTGTGGGATGCATTGCGCACTTTTCGTAAGACCGTATGTGCCTACGGTAGGTCACTACGGGTGACCTGATGATGGATTGGTGGACCGATGTCCTTATTGACCCTTGGAGGGTGTTGTTTACATATTTCATTGTATGTTGTCATACCATACTAGTATGATATGTTCATTTATGTATCTTGAGCATGTATATAGGTGAGCTTGGTATACAGGATTTCCTTATGGAAACTCAGGCATTGCTATTATGTTTGTTTGCATCTTAGGACCACAATAGGTTTTGACGGTTGGTGACCGAGGACAATGACACTTTGGGATCGGATCATCTTTCTAATGGTTGTAGACCGCCTGCCCAAGGCAATACATTGCCCAAGCTCATGTGTCTCTGGGCGGTTGACCGATTCCGTGGTTCCAACAAGTCTTGTCATTTTTTACTAACCTTGTTATATTTACAATGTCTTACCGTTTAGCCTCTATTATATATAGTCTTTGATGCCGCTTAGTACGTGGTCAAATTTGCGCTCCGCCGGGGAGCTCAGATCTGAGCTGTGAGGGAAGGAATCCAACCAACCCTTGGAAAGTAGAAAAGGGTATAAGAACAGATAACAACCAATAGGCAGAAAAAATGGAAGCTGGTCCTTTTTTGTGGGCCCTTCTTCCCTTTATATAAACAATCATGTGGTTTGTTACAAACCATAACAACTTGAAAAGACTAGCTTAAATACCTTAATTTCCCACCTATGAATAGGAGGACCAAACAGCTAATGGTAACTATGACCTGTGTAGGAAAGAAAATGACGAGTCCATAAAGACGTGGTCGGTTCTCGAATTGGTGCGTCCCTCGTTTCAAACCCTTGGGTTGGTCCCTCCGCTCTAAGTAGTCGATTGCCATGCCATCTATATCAGTCTTGCAATCTTAGCATTAGGATTGGTGACATCTGATTACAGTGAGATTATATTGTTCATATTAAAGTAGAACATTGTCAGACTAGGGCATACCTTCTCGTCGTTATTGAATGTTCATATATATGCAATCCGTTGGAAATTAAACGGATCGACAATCATTATGCTAATATCACAGATGATAGCTAGCCATGAACACACTGATTAAAATATTACATATGTTTAATAATTTCACTCTGTTAAAGAAAGTGAAATCCATATGCATTTTTCTAGATGATAACTAAGGTTGTGGCAATATTTGTTTGTGTTTCTCTTCCAATGTCATGGTTTCATGGGTTCATATTGGCCAAACGACTCAGACTGTCTCTCTGTCATCCATATTTCCATGACATCATAACACATCTAAAAATTATCTACATTAGGCGCGAAGACAATGGCAAAATGGGACTTTATTCAGGTGCACACACTATTTATTACATGTATCCTCGACACAAGTCTAGGAAACATTAGCTAGGAAAGTAATTACGATACATAAGATACTTCAGAATCAAACAACAAACAGTAGGGGACTTAAAAATCCCAACATCTTCCATGTTGCCTTTGTGTGAGATGCTCCTCCAGCAACTCCTAGAAGTTCAAACTGCTGAGGGTCATTAATGGTCAACAAATTAATCTTAAGGTTCTTTAGCAAAATAATCTTAAAATTAAAATAGTGTGATAATATATACCTGTGTGACAACCATTAGCTATGTAGGGATTTCCCTCGTACCCTTGTGCGCACTTGCATATGTACCCTAAGCCATTCTTGGAAGCCGAACATTCACTGTTTGTGCTTTTACATGCATAGTCGGTCTTAAGTTTCGCAGTCTCGCAAGTATCACCTATACGTATATGATCCATAGACGGAGTGAATAAAATTGTATCATGGCAATTTCGTTGACCTTTTTTTTTCCGGTTGATTAACTTAGTTATGATAGAAATCTAGTTAATAAAATTACATGTACCTAGTCGGTCGTTAGTGTGTACGTACCTTCTATGGAAAAATCCAAGACATTGGGTATCCACGCAGGGGAAGAGGCTAATTCTGAGGAGAGAAGTGATGATTTGAATGGGAACGATTTTTGGTCTACAATGAAGGCATAGCTGCAGGGATTGAAGCTCCACACGTTGGTGTGATTGTGGAAGGACTTCAAAACTATGTCCATGTACTTTAGCCCCGGTGGGAAAGGGACTTGACAACACCCGATTCCGGCACAAGCACTACCGTTGGCGTTGATGAACGACAAACCTTTCGGGTCGTTATTGCACTTCGCTAGGCAACCCGTCGTGAAGTTGTAGGTGAGGTTGTCCTCCATCATTGCCATCGTGTCGCAACCGATAGCCAAGAACACACTATCATCGGACGAAAATGAGTAAGGTGACGTCCTCATGTCGTTGTACGTATTCAAGGTGTTAGCTGTCGGGTTGCCGTTCGTCTCGTAGCAATGGTGCGAGAAGACAGTGGAAACGATGCGCACCTTACCATCCATCAACTTGATTTCGACAACCTCGGTGTTGCCAAGCATCAACTTGGGCGGATTTGAAGATTGGTCGCACTGTAGGCCGAAGCCTAATTCGCGGTAACATCCTTGTTTGATACCAAAAGGGTAGGGAACGTCGATGTCGCCACATTTGGCGGGGCAGCCGGTTAAGGCTTGGGGTTCCACCACGGTGATTGTCATCAAGAGAACTACTAGTGCTTCAACTATTAGCTGCATTTTTGCCATGAATAGATACAATGCACTCTTTCTTGTTCAAGATAGGTGATGAGTGTTTAATGGTTAGAACTCTATCCAAACCAGTCCTCTTATATAAGGGTTATGTGTTAAGCCAACTCCCTGGTGACAAAGACTCTAACTTATGACGTTAATTTATTTAATAGCTTATCTTGGTTTTTTATTGGAAGAAAGCAAATACACGGGTTTTTTTTACAAGTTAAAGACATGTTGCCAACAGAATATTGAACTGGGTTAATTAATGTTAGCTGGCTATTATATATGTTAATTAAGATTGTCGCCGCTATTTTTTTTTTTTTTTTGCAAAAACATGTTGCGGGAATAATACAACTCTTGTCTGATTGTGATAGCTAGGTAGATCATAAGTAGAAATTGGCGTTATTGTTTTTTAATGATTAGTAGGGTTAATTTTAATCAAGGTGGATTGCATAATTAACTGCTTTCCACCCACCACGTTATTACAGGTTAATTTGGGGATCAAACTTGTATGTCAACTGCTTATTGAACCAGTTGGTATACAGGAGATGGGTTGGCATCATTATTGTTAGTTAGTCGTACATGCAGTTTGTTCGACGATGACAAGTGAAGATACCTCAATTAATGCAGATAATTTTAATCAGGTTCACATTCTAAGTTTTAAATTCGGAAGTTTTTAAGCAGGAGTAAGATTTTCTTCTTCTCCGTTTACAAAGTTTATTTGTGTTATATTTCTTCTATTAAATAATAATAAATTAAGATAGATAGATCGGCCTTGTCAAAAGCTTAACGAGAATCGCGGCTTTTTGAGATTTGGTAGCATCAGCAAGTAATTAATTAAGATATCGAAAGTTATATGTAGTTTCGAAGAAAAATGAAAGTTGGCGTGGAAAAATACGAAAATTACAACGTTGTTTCTGTTGAATTTTGTGATTCAGAAATTCTTTGATATTAGGATCTGTCTGTTCATTGACTTTAAAAATTCTTTGGATCAAATGTAACTCAAACACTTTAAATCAAAGGAATGCATTAGAAACCTTTTGACCTTAGAAATAGTTTAATTAATTACATCTAAAGTGATTTTAAAGCTTGCTTGTACCATTTCTGTAACGTCTTCGAACAGCAGAAAAATTTTAAATTTTAAACATACAAACAACGGAAGACATTACCAAGAAATACACTAGGTGCACCAACGTATATATATATATATATATATATATATATATATATATATATATATATATATATATATATATATATATATATACAGATCTGAGTTTACAACAAGAGGTGATTACATCAAAAGCTATAAGATAAAATATACAACGTAATCACAACGACCTCAAAAGGAGGGGAAAGCAGGATCTGTCCCAGAAGCTCTCCTCCGCAGTCACCACCCCCCCTAACGCTGCTCACGGCCTGAAAGCAGACAATAAATGCCTGAGTTTCCAGAAGGAAACCCAGTATGCCAAACCCTAACACATATATGAACAATAATGAAATGTGTAATGAATAATGAATAGCACAACAGACACGATCCAGTCACAGGGGTCCTCTCACCCCAACCCACCAACACACGTGCACACACGGCACCGCCGGTGCAGTCACGGCCACACAACCGGGTCTCAAGGGTCCTCTCACCCCAACCCCACAACACACACATGCACACACGACACCGCCGGTACAGTCACGGCCACGGGTCTCAAGGGTCCTCTCACCCCAACCCCACAACACACACGTGCACACACGGCACTGCCAGAAAATCATCGGCCACGGGTCTCAAGGGTCCTCTCACCCCAACCCCACAACACACACGTGCACACACGGCACCGCCGGAAAATCATCGGTCACGGGTCTCAAGGGTCCTCTCACCCCAACCCCACAACGCACGCTACTCATACCATATCGGGCGACAGTCCGTGCCGTTGCCCAAGAGGCCGGAGAGACGAGCCACTTTCAAGTGTACGAGCACCCAACTATCGGGCGCCAGTCCGTGCCGTTGCCCCCCGTGAGGCCGGAGAGACGAGGCGCCGTCAAGTGTACTCATAAAACCACGAATCCGCCAAAAACAGCAGAAACGCTCGAACAAAAACTGTTAATCGGTCGACCGATTCTCACCTAGAGAACTGGCCCAACCGAAAAACCCGCCAATCGGTCGACCGGCAAAGGGGGCCCGGTCGACCGAAAAGCCCCAATAAGAAAACATTTTCGCAAATCAAACACCAACGGTCGACCGACCCAACACTCACGATCGACCGAAAACCTCCAGTACAAACCTCCAAACAAACGATCTCCACGGTCGACCGAAACAAAACTACCGGTCGACCGGACAATAAGTTAACTTAAACGCCGGTCCGACGAAGTCAACGAGCGGTCAACCGTTTAGATGGTCAACGCCCCCAACCGACCTACAACAGTACTTGCGGTCGACCGGCAAAGGGGTCTCGGTCGACCGAAAAGCACCAGGATGTCTTCCTCTTGTTTAAATTGCACAACCGGTCGACCGCCCAAGGGGCATCGTTCGACCGGTGCAAGGGAATCGCCCAAAAATACACTACGACCGGTCGACCGAACCCATACACCGGTCGACCGATTTTAGTGCAGAAACCGTTGTGCAGGTCCGACGAGCCAAAACGGCCTACCGTCGACCGCTCCCACTCCCACACTAAAGATAGGTGAGCTTGAAAGCAAGTTTGACATACCTTAAGGCTTGAAGAAGCCTTGGAAGAAACCACGGTGAGCGCCTCCTCGCGAAACCTCCTCTCCTCCGGCGAACACTACGAGCGACGATCTTCGCTCCTCCGGCGACTCCAACAACGACCCTCGCCTCCACCGGCACCGAAGAAACTCTAGGGAGAGAGAGAGGGACGAGTGAGAGAGAGATCGTGAGAGAGGGAGAGAGTGAAGAGTGAGGAGGAGAGAGAAAGATCTAACCTTATATACCTTCTCCCGAAACGATCTCATCCACCACTAATCCTCTCCTAAACACCATTAGCACCATAAGCAAGGTTAGGATATTACAATTTCAACGTGACAATGTATGCACGTTTACAGGTGATAGGGTTAATTTTTAAATATTAAGGTGTTTGCACTGTGACATCCCGCCAACCAATATGGAAAATTTGACTTTCTATACTTTAAGTGACTTAAAATCGAGAAAAAAAATTCACACTTTGATATCATCTGAAAAATATGTTTATCTTTCTACTTCTCCTCAAAATACTCTTGCCTAAATCGTAAGGTTATTCCCATTTACCTAAATATGAAACAACATCTTTCTTTCTCTCTTTTTTCTATTTTAAGCGCATCCAACTCATATTTTTCAGTTATAAGTGAAGACTAGATCAAACCCACAGTAGTCAATATCAAGTTAAGATCGTCCCTCACTGAGTTCATCGGTCCACCACTGGAATGTACATGTTATTTTAGTATTCTTGTAGAAAAACCGGTATACAAAGAGAAAGAGTAAGTAAAATCAGTTTTGTCAAAATTTGGAGAAATCATGGTATTGAAGATTTGGTGGCATCAGCAAGTAATTAAGATATCGAAAGTTATTGGTAGTTTCAACGAAAAATGCTTGTTGGCATGGAAAAATAAGAAAATGTTTCTGTTGAATTTCGTGATTCAAAAATTCCTTGATATTAGGATATGTCTTTTCATTGACTTTAAAAATTCATGGATCAAATGTAACTCAAAGACTTTAAATCGAAGGAATGCATTGAAAACCTTTTTACCTTGGAAATAGTTTAATTAATTACACTTAAAGAGGTTCTTAAGTTTTTTATTAATCCGTTGCAACGATGGAATGTTTTTTTATTATTATAAGTGATAGGGTGACTTTTTAAATATTAACGTGTTTACTAGTTATCTTTATTTTCTTATAAATTGTGCAAAATCTGCTTCCGTCTCTTGCTCTTTCTTTTTATCTCTTTCTCTATTTCTTTCATTGTCTTTTCTCTCTCTTCTTTTCTATCTTTGTTGTATCTCGGATCTCGTTAATTTGTCTTTCTCACCAAAATTATTTTAATAGTAAATAATATTAATATTTAAAGAGGGAGAAAAGAGAAAGAAAACGAGAGATTAGAGAAAGAGAATGAGAAATAAAGAGAAAGGAGAGATTAGAGAAAAAGAGATAAATGAATAGTAACAGTAGATTTTGAAAAATTTATAATAAAATAAGGTAACTATTATTCATCGCCTGAAAACAACTTAAATCGCCCCCAACAATTACGTTTTGCTCTTCACAATTTATTTAATACACATTTCGTCTCATGTCTTTACATAATATTTTTGCACATTCCAAGTACCAACCCCACGAAAATGTTTGGCGCAACGGGTGGATCTGGTGAGGTAAATGAGGACATTTTTTTCCCGTCTCGGAAGTCTGGCTAAGCCACCGACCCCAAGGATGGGGCGTCTGGCTGAGACACCTCCTCCCTGAGGAGGTCGGCTTAGCCAGACGCCCCATCCAAGGGGGCGACGACTTATCCAGACGTGTGGCTAAGTCGTCCTTTGATGAGGCATGTGGCTAAGCCGTCCCCCCAAGGAGGAGGTGTCCCAGCCAGACGCGTCCTCCAAGGACGGGGCGTCCCATCCCATACGCCTCAAATTTTAAAAAAAATATATTTATGTTGTGTTATTTTAAATTATTTCAAGTTTCGTTGCCAGTTTTCGGTGGTGATGGAGTAGATTACCGTGAGCGTTTTGATAGTAAACAAGTATTTCCAACAATCGAGGACGCGTGTAAATGGGAGAAATAAGTTATCATCGGAGCTGGATTTTTTTTGGTAATATCATCTTACAAATCAAAAGCAGATAATCGGATGAATTGTTATCTGAGATGCGATCATTGAAATGAAATGGGTTCTCGTGATACGAATACTGCACTACAGAAGAACACGAAAAGAAAAGGTTGCGGTTGTCATTTTCTGGTAAGGGTTGTCGAGCGACGGGATCGTGATGGATGTGTCGTTGTTTCTAACAGTACTAATGGGCAGCACAACCACAGACTTGCAGTTTATCCAGAGGGTCACTGACATATCAGCGGTCTTAGTTCTGGGGACAAGAAAATTGTTCGTGATATGACTGAGGCACAAGCAAGACCACGTAACATCTTGTTGGCAGTAAAGGAGAAATTTCCGGAGGATAATCCTAATCAGAGACACATTTATAACTCCAGAGAGTACACGAGGAGGACAAAATCTGAACACGGGAATCCCGCTCGGCAGTTTCTCAGTCAGGCAGTGCAGTCTAAGTACTTACATTCGATTATGGGGGATGAAAAAACCAATGTCCTCACTCACACATTTTTGGCACATCCTACGCCAGTTCAACTATTATGCACATACATTTTCGTAATCTGCATGGATTTAACGTATAAGACGAACAAGTATAAGATGTCTTTGTTTGAGGTGGTTGTGGTTACTGTAGGATTTCATGTTTAATTATGCATGTATATTTTTTTTGAATTTTTATGCACAATAAGGATCAATTACAATTTCCTACAATTTATTTCATGCATGCATTGGTTTGTTTTAATATCTAGTTTCAAAACTCATCAAAACAAACACCAGGGACTCCGAAATTCATACCTAGAAGTTCTCTAAAACTTCTTGATGACCCGGAGATGCTGAAGAAGACGATCGTCGCTTCCTGTTGCGCCGGATGCCTCCGAGTGTTCACCGAAACCCTATACAAGGTTGGAGAGAAAGGAGCTAGCCAATCTATCTCCAAACAAGCTTAGAATCTAGCTACAAACCCCTTCCTTAATCTCTGAGATTTCTCCTTCCAAAGACTTAGAAAACTAAGAGAATTTTCGTGGCTTTTTGTGGTGAAATTAGGAGAGAAAATATTTAGAAAACTACTTGTGTCAATTGAGGAGAATAAGGACCTATTTATAGGCTCCTATCTTACTCTTAATCATGGCTATTCTTAAGCCACAAATTCTTGACATTTTCTCTCACAAACTAATTCCATAATGCATTACATGCATCCACAAAACGTTTGACCAAGTTTGGAGCTAATCCAACCATCGATCAAATTAATCTCTTAATTATCAAAGGCAGAAAATCGATCGTGCTTCGGTTTACCGAGTCCCACTCGGTTAACCGAATATGTCACGATCGTTTAACCGAGCACGCGACGGATGACCGAATCTTAAGGAGAAAAATTCTCCTTAACCGATCGGACTAATTCTTGTCTAAGACCGAGTGCTATTCGGTTAACCGAAAATATCGGAACTTGACATTGTTCGGTCAACTGTTTCTGGTTCGGTACACCGTACCAAAGATCCAAGCACTTTGGTCAAGTTCGGTCAATCAACTACGATTATCCGTTCCACGTTCGGTTGACCGATCCATAGATCCTTCAGTTGACCGAACCATAACGGATTACCGAATTTCTACCCGATTTTGCCTTTTCAAATTTTGGATTTATTTCCAACAAAATTTGAACTTAAGGGGGTTTTAGCAAATTCACAACTTATGCAATATATTATCCTATGCAACAATAAATTATTGCACCCCATAATACATGCATCTCATATGAATTTATCATGATTCTAATTATGTTTATATATAACATAATTGATTTTACTTGTTCACCGCATGTGTCATATTTTCTATAAGAAACCCGACACATCATATGAACCAAAAATCAAGCTTCTTGTTTCCCGGTTTTTGCTGTGTGACCTATGGGAGGATCTAAACTAAGTTGACAGTGATATTAAGAACTTAATATCACAAGCTATAAGCGGTATCTAGCTACACATTATAACTCCCAATTAGTTAGATGTCTTAATTCCACTCGAACCAAAACCCGATCCATTTAGTGATGGAGTGCACCACTTGTGTCCGTCCCTTGCCGCATGATATTAAGAATACACACAAAGTAGTATTGTGTCATCTTTGTATTAGTATTCATTTCTTGATCTCTTTAAGCTAGTTATAAATATGTGACTTAACTCAAATCACATTGTGCACATTATAACTTTGTTTTATCAAGGGGCCCACTAATATCATCACTTAATTAAGAGGGGCAATGATAATCTTTTGACTAACTATCTTCTCCAACAAAAGTTGTACTTAACCAACTAATGTCTTTACACTACACTTATCGATAGCTCAAGACACTAGTCTAATTAAGCATTCCTTAAGTGATTGGATATAAGTCTCATATCAAAGGACCACGGACACAGTAAAATATTAATGACACAAAAACACATTTCTATAATATTTTACTTATTAGGTCTATTCAGTATACAAAAGTAATATTTTCCTCTTTTGCATACCCGTGTTGTCACTCACTTGTAGAGCTACAATGATCTATGACCAACACGACAATCTTAACTCGGTAATTAATGTCCCATGTTAATTACCATGATTGCGAATATCTTTTGTTTTATGTAAACCAACATCTTTTAGAGCTCTACGGTTAAGGACCAAGAGTCTCTTCCTTAACACTTCTAAAAGACGAATAACATAAACAAGGAACAAAATGATTTCTCATTCAATTCATAATAATTGACATTTAAAAGTAAAACTTTTAGAACACATTCCCTTCAATCTCCCACCTGTTATTAAACTTTTCTTTCACATACATACTCAATGTATAAAACAATAATAACTAGGGTAAACCCCATTACATATCAATCGGCAAGCCAATCTACATGGTTCCTCAATCCCATGGACTCGAAATGCATTTCGCCCTTGGCTTGGGATAAGGGTTTTGTGAATGGATCAGTTGTGTTGCTGTTGGTGTCCACCCATAATAGATTTATTTTGCCTTCGTCGATGAGGTCACGTGTCACGAAGTACTTACGATCCATGTACTTCACTTTGTGGTGTGATCTAGGATCCTTGATTTGCGAGATAGATGCACTATTATCGCAAAATAGCTCGATGGGTCCCTCGCTCGTGGGAACTACTCCAAGCTCTTCAAGGAACTTCTTGATCCACACTCCTTCCTTGCTCGCTTCAGCGACAACCATTACTTCTGAAGCAGTGGTTGAGTCGGCCGTAGTGCTTTGCTTCCAACTACGCCAACTCACAGCTCCACCATTCAGAAGAAAGACGTATCCTGATTGCGACCTTCTATCGTCTGGATCACTCATGAAACTCGCATCCGAGTACCCTTCGGCTATCAACTCCCTTTGTCCTCCATAAACAAGAATCTTATTCTTAGTCCGATTAAGGTACTTCAGGATATTCTTGACCGCAGTCCAATGCTCAGGACCTGCGTTGGATTGGTGACGACTTGTCACGCTTAAGAGCATACGAGACATCGCGTACATGATTGACCCAATTGCCGAAGCATAAGGGACATCCTTCATATACTCTAAGTCCTTACGCGATTGCGCACGTTGAGACTTCTTGAGTTGCACACCCATACTCATTGGCACACTGCCCTTTTTGGAGTTGTTCATCTTGAACCTTTCCAAGACCTTGTCAATGTATGCACGTTGACTGAGGCCAACGAGTCTACGGGATCTATCTCGATATATCTTGATTCCCAAGATGTATTGAGCATCACCCATATCTTTCATTGAAAATGTAGATTTCAATGAACTTTTGTTTTATGTAAACCAACATCTTTTAGAGCTCTACGGTTAAGGACCAAGAGCCTTTTCCTTAACACTTCTTAAAGACGAATAACATAAACAAGGAATAAAATGATTTCTCATTCAATTCATAATAATTGACATTTAAAAGTAAAACTTTTAGAACACATTCCCTTCAGTTACTCCAACAACAAGGATAATCCCAATAACAAGGAAAATCCCAATAAGATGTCTTTCGTAATCTGCATGAATTTCCTCGTCGGTTATGCGATTTTGAAGGATGAGACCGAGTCTAGTTACCGGTGGGTGTTGGAGAAGTTGCAAGATCTATTATTGGATATTGTTAACCCTACTGCAATAATAACGGACCGGGAGTTGAGTCTGATCCGACAAGTGGTAGAGGTTTTTCCTGAGTCTGCTCATTTACTTTGCACTTGTCATATCAACAAAGACGTGTACAACTACGCATACCACATATTCGGCAAGGGCAAACAGTTTGCAGAGAGTTTTAGGCGTGGAAAGTGGAGGAGAGTCATGCTTTCTGATTCACAGATAGATTATGATTGAGAAATCTGTAATCTGAAAGATTCTTTCCAGTCCTGGCCAGTGCTCACAGAGTATCTCGAAAACACGTGGTTAGTGCATAAAGAAAAGTTTGTGTTGAATTGGACGAATAAAGTACTTCATTTCGGCAACACTACGAACTGTAGGGTGGAAAATGCTCATTCGGCTTTGAAAGAGTGCATTACTACATCGACTGCAGTTCTGGACACTCTTTTCGACCGCGTGAACTCGTCTATTGAAATGCGGCTGACGAATATTCGGAACTTTCTTGAAGAGTCGAGACATCGAAATTTGACAAACTATATAGGTCCTTTGTATCAACATATAAATGGTCGAGTTTCGCATCACTGCTTGTCATTATTGACTCGGGAGTTGAAAAGAATGCATGACTTAAGCAATCAAGTTGAATATCGCTACGAGTGTGCTTTTCTGACATCAATTGAGATTCCTTGTGCATATACCATGTACGATTGTATTGAGTCAGGTGATAGAATTCATTTAGAGCAGATTCATCCATTCTGGAAAACACTTGTCATTGGAGAAGGAGTTCAGATGTCAGAGTTTGTGGATCAGTCAACACAAAACGTCAAGCATTTTCGGAACCTCGTTGATGAGATTTTGGGGAGCGACTCTGCAGTAATTTGTAGTGTCTCTCATATTTTATACACACAGTTACACCCGAATCAGTGGACCATACTACTGTCACGCCTCCTCCTGCAGCTCTAAGTCATACCGACCCCCATCGTCACTCTCGTCGTGACTCCCCACCTCATCTGAATCATCCTCATCATCGAAAGAATCCTCAGGTGTCTGACGACGACTTAAAACATCTCTTTATTCTAACTGAAGCAGAAATACCCCGTCTACGTGGATGACGGGGACCAGACTCATCAGTTAAACTATACAGCGCATAAGTGAATTGATTTTCCTTTTCCTCTACGATAACTCAACGACTATTAATTCAATTTTAGAAATAAAATTTCGGTAACAGATTTACAAATTGATCATGAAACTAATTATAATAATTAAGCAATTTAACTAATTACTAAACTAATTTAACTAATTATTAACTTAATTTATTTAGCAATTATCAAAAAATATAATTAATAATTAAAAAAACTTGAAAAATGGAGGGGCGTCTGCCGGAGAACTTACTTTAAGCCTTAAGGTATGTCAAACTTACTTTTACGCTCACCTATTATAAGTGTGGGGGTGGGAGCGGTCGACGGTAGGCCGTTTTGGTTCGTTGGACCTGCACAGCAGTTTCTGCACTAAAATCGGTCGACCGGTGTTCTGGGTTCGGTCGACCGATTATAGTGTATTTTGGGCAAATTCCTCGCACCGGTCTAACGATACCCTTTGGGTGGACGACCGGTTGTGCAATTTTAGCGAGAGAAGGACTTTCTGGGTATTTTCGGTCGAACGGGACCCCTTTGCCGGCCGATCGAAAGTACTGTCATAGGTCGGTTGAGGCGTTGACCATCCAAACGGTCGACCGCCTGTTTGACTCGTCCGACCGACGACTTAGGTTAACTTAATGTCCGGTCGACCAGAAGTGTTGTTTAGGTCGCCCGTGTAGATTGGGTTGTTGAAGGATTTGCACTGGTGGATTTCGGTCGACCGCTAGTGTTGTTTCGGTCGACCGTGTTGTGTGGAATGTTGGTGGGCTCTACTGGAGGTTTTCGGTCGACCGGAAGTTTGGGGTCGTCCGACCGTTTGATCGTGGATTGCGAAAATGTTTTCTTACTGTTGCTTTTCGGTCGACCGGGTCCTCTTTGCCGTTCGACCGATTGGCGGATTTTTCGGTTGGGTCAGTTCTCTAGGTGAGGATCGGTCGACCGTTAAACGGTTTTCGTTCGACCGTCTCTGCCTGTTTTTGGTGGATTCGTGGTTTTATGAGTACACTTGACGGCGCATTGTCTCTCCGGCCCCGGTGGGCAACGGCACGGACTGTCGCCCGATAGTGGTGTGCTTGTATGCTTAAAAGCGGCTCGTCTCTCCGACCCCTTGGGCAACGGCACAGACTGTCGCCCAATAGCGGTATGAGTGTTTGATTGAAGGCGGCTCGTCTCTTCGGCCCCGGTGGGCAATGGCACGGATTGTCAGCCTGATATCTTGTGGTGGTGCCTTGTGTGCACGAGTGTTGGTGGGGTTGGGGTGAGATGACCCTTGAGACCCGGTTGTGTGACCGTGATTGGACCGGCGGTGCCTTGTGTGCACAAGTGTTGGTGGGGTTGGGGTGAGAGGACCCTTGAGACCCGGTTGTGTGGCCGTGATTGGACCAACGGTGTCTTGTGTGCACGAGTGTTGGTGAGGTTGGGGTGAGAGGACTCTTGAGACCCGGTTGTGTGGCCGTGATTAGACCGACGGTGCCTTGTGTGCATGAGTGTTGGTGGGGTTGGGGGAGAGGACCCTTGAGACCCGGGTTGTCGTTCGACTATGGCTAGGAGAGAGATATCAGGAACTTAACGGTTTTGCCCTGTGACATTCATTGTTCATGCATGTTTCATTTTGTTCATATATGTGTTGGGGTTTGGCATACGGGATTTCCTTCTGGAAACTCAGGCATTTTATGTCTATTTTCAGGCCGTGAGCGGCGGTAGAGGGTGGTGTCTGCGGAGAAGAGCTTTTGGGACCTGATCTTGCTTCCCCTCGTTTGAGGTTGTTGTGATTACATTTGTATATTTTATCTTATAGCTTTTGATGTAATCACCCTTTTGTAAACTCAGATCTGTATATTGATATATACGTTTGTGCACCTTGTGTTTATCTTTGGTAATGTCCTCTACTGATTGTATGTTTTAAATTTTAAATTTTCCGCTGTTCAAGGACGTTACATTATTACTAGGATTTATTTACTGATTATGAGCTAATTTTTTATATCTTTTGCAGCTTCTTCATTTATTTATTTTTGCATTTTCCGAAATTTGGTTTTCTCAAGTGAAAGAAAGTTGTTTTTGTTAAGTACTTAAGTGTGGAGTCGGTTTGGATTCACGTTTCATCCTCTCCCCGAGATTGTATTTTCGAAAGACTAGATGTCTTCTTCTTTTGGAGAGAAAAATCAAACATTTTCAGCAATTCAACCGCCAATGGCAGTGCAAAAGCCAAGCATTTTCTGCAATTTGACTTTTGCTTTGGTTTGTCATTTGCTTGTGCAGGCATCGTTGACCCGCCGATCTTTCCTCACCAACCAAGTTAAGGTTCTTTCTTTGTCTTCGATTTTTGTGACAAAAAAAGTGTTCAGCAATTTGATCACTGTTAACTGTTTGATATTCCGGATTGCAATATGTTTTCGTCTTAGTTCTTGAGTTATGATATGTTTGCACAGTGGGCGTCCCAAACCAACCCATACCTCCCGTCCCTGCTGTTGCTGATGGTCTACAAGGTTATTCCTGTTTTCCCTTTTCTGGTGAAAAAGATCATACATTTTCGGAAATTCAATGTATAGGATTTGCCTAACTTTCTGAGTTGGTCGCTGCGCAGGTGGTTGCTCTGTTTTTATGTAGTTAATGCGATTTAATTGTAAACTGCAAGGGATTTCTTGACTGCATGTGAATTTTTCACTTGAAATTATCTTAGTTCTCATTTTCTTACGCAGCAATCATGCAGAATCGACCAAGAGCTCCTGTCCCTGCCATTGCTAATGGCGTACAAGGTTATTTCTCTTTTTGCCTTTTCAGTTAAAAGGATCAAGCATTTTCAGAAATTCAATGTGGAGGATTTGTCTTTCTTTGAGATTTGACGACTATTAAGTACAAACATGAATTTTCTTTTATGAAGTTTTTTGAAGCTTCATCTGTTTTCGAAAGTTTTACCACTTCATACTGTGGATTCCCAGAAGTTTCTTTCTTACTTCAGGTTTGTCATTTGCTTGTGCAGACATCCATGACATGCTGCTAAATTTCCCACCAATCTTTCCTCAACAACCAGGTTAAGGTTCTTTCTTTGTCTCTGATTTTTTGTGACAAAGAATGAGTTTTTCCGGCAGTTTGATCACCTTTTGATATTCCGGATCGCAATATGGTTTGTTCTTAGTTCTTCCGTTACGATTTGTTTGCACAGTGGGCATCCCAAACCAACCCAGACCTCCTGCCCCTGCCTTTCCTAATGGCCTTCCAGGTTATTCCTGTTTTTCCCTTTTTTGATGAAAAACATATAATTTTTTTGGAATTCAACTTGTAGGATTTGCCTCACTTTCAGATTTGGTTGCAATTCGATGGTGAAATGCTCTGAAAGATCAGTTATTGTGCAATATGCGTCATTTGACGACTATTATGTGCAAACATGGATTTTTCTTTTATGAAGTTTTTTGCAACTTCATCTGTTTTTGACAAATTGACTTTGTCTAACTTGTAGTTCGTCATTTGGTTTTACAGACATCGATGCCTTGCTGCAAGAATTGCCACCAATCTATCCTCGCCAAGGTTCTGGTTAATGTTCTTTCTTTCTCTCTGCTTCTTTGATGACAACGTATATGTTCTTTGTGATCGCTATTGACTGTTTGATATTCCGTATTGCAATATGTTTTGGTCTTAGTTCTTCCGTTATGATTTAGTTGCAATCCAAAGGTGAAATATTATGAAGATTTCTGTGCGACGTGATAGTCATATTAGATGAATATTTCATCTGTTTGCTGCAACTCGACTGCTGTTGACAGTTCAAATGCTGAGATTTTTGGCAATTCGACTTTGACATTCGCTGTTGTCTTAGTTCACATTGTTGACATTTGCTTGTGCAGACTGATACCACAGAGTTGTCTTGATGGCTTGGAGCTGACTCCACGGAACAATGTTAAGTTTCTTTCTTAATTTGTTCTTTTTATGACAAAGAAAGATCAAATGGTACTATTGACCCTGCCATTTTGATGTTTTTTGGCCCCGAATTTATCTTGGGCAGAGATTTGTGATTTTTGTTCCTCTCTTAATGGAAAAAAATCATGCATTTTAGGCAATTTAATGTGGAGGATTTACTTAGTCTTGTATTGTAATTTGATTTGAAATGTGTAGAAAGAGTGATTCTTGTTAAGTTTCTTCGCAGGTTTTCTTCATCTTCTTTTGTGTTTCTTTGTTAGTTTCATTTGGAGTTAATTTGTGAAGTTTTCAGTTTCTTCTCGTGATGTGAATTAACTTTTTTGATAATAGTTTATTGCTGTGAAACTCAGAAGGTTTGTAATATGTGGAGAAAATGCCTTTTAAACATTTTTTGCAGCGTCTGCTCTATTTTTGTTTCTATAGTTCTTTTGTATTTTCAATTTTGATGTTTGATTTTGGCAAAAATCTTGAAATGTGTACAACTTGCCTTCCCATGTGAAGAACATTGTTTTGGTTTTATCAAGTGCATGCTGATATGGATTCACTTTTTTTTCCTGTTATGAAGATTTGCAGGATATTATTGTCTTGGTGTGAAAAGATAATTTTTTTTGTAATAGTTTGTATTTTTTCTAACGTACTGGATGTTTCATTCTTGTCACTGACAACCACGGAAATGGTGTATTTATGTAGTGGTGGCTTCTCTTCGTCGATCAGACCGAATTGATTCCTTGTTCAAGCTATATGCAAAAAATCACGTCATATGATCCGGTAAGCATTCCACTTTGTATGTAATAGGTCAGATGTGCAAATTTTGTTTAATTAGTTTTTTTTAGCAAGTATTAATGGAACGATTTGAATTCAATTGTGGGATGAGGCATATTTGAGTTTGAAATGTATTATTAATCTGAACATTTGTCAGCACTGTAATTTTATAATTTTCAGAAGAAGCTATCGCGCTCGCTGCTAATATTCGAATCCTAGCTGTTTGTATTGCAATCTGTTATAACAGATTACATTTCAAACCCTAATCCCCTCCGTCGCCGTCCGATCCCGTTGAATTCCTCTCCAGCTCGCTCCCGTAAGTCCCGTTTTCCCATCCCAATCTTCGCTCCAATTAGGGTTTCTGTTCGTCTCCTCGAATAGTATTTATTACTAGCTGAATTGCGGTGTTTGGATTGTTTTGGTTGTTCGGTTGGATGTTGGGATGTGGATTTATCTGAATTTGAGGCAATTCGATTGTGTCGAAATCAACCCCCCCCCCCCCCCAAAAAAAGATGTGGATTGTAGGACTTTTTTCTTGGTTTATTCTCCGAAATTGTATTTTGAGGGAATTACTTTTTCCTATGTATGTGATGTAATAAGGGTCGGTTTAGGATAACAGCTTTTGGTGTTAGCTCAAACCGATGAGTAACCAGTTTGAATGTTTTTCGAGCATCAAGTGCTTGTGTTCTCATTTAGTGGATATGCTCTGTAACATTTTTTCAGCATCTGTTGAAACATATTCAGATACTTCTGGATTTTGGTCTTAGTTAATTTGGTGATGTTCCTTGCTCTTTTAACGTTTTCTTTAAAAGAAAGCACATCGAGCATATGTACAAGTTTTAAATTGTCGTATATACAAGACCAAAGCTTATGGTGTCACAGAAATGAACATCAAATTACATTTCAGACCTTCATATGCATCCGAATGTTCTTTTTTTTAAGGAAAACGCACCTCATAAGCGAAACTCACTGTCACTTGCAGTCCTAAAGGAATGGTAAATCTCTACAGTGACCTGCGAACTTCTCCCACCGATATCAAGATGCTTCTGTTTGCTTGGTAGGTTTGCTTTAGTCATTCTGTGTTTTTTTACATGATTCCGATTGTTTTACGAAAACTTAATCCTTATGTAAGACAACTCCCCACCCGGAAGATGAATGCTGAAAGATCAGGTTGTATTTCTCTGGTAATTTTTGTTGCGATGTACGTCCTACAATTTTTTTTGGTCCATTTCGTTTTGTAATCGAGGTTTAATTATTGGATAGGATGAGTGGCAAAGAGGTTTAACTGCTATGGAAGCTCACACCATACCCAAACTCAGGAGGCAACTTATCCAACTCGAGAACTCAGTGACTATACGATTATATATTTCTTTCATCGACTCTTTCTGTTTCTCCTTTCATTAACAAGCTAACCTTTTTCTTGGTACGATGAGAAGGCCAACAATGATATGCCGGATTTTGAAGATTTCTACAAGTTCGTTTTCCACTTCAACCTTAAAGGTACCTTCCTATGCTTTAAGATTCATATTTTGAAACTCGACACTTTATATGGTTCTTGCCTTCGACTCCATGTGGTTTACCGATAGACTAATGCTTCCATATTTAGAGAACAAGGATACTTCAAATTTTCCAACCGTTTGTGAACTTCTGAGAACCATTTTCGGTGTCAGATATCCTGGTTGCGCTGAAAAATTTAATGTATTTCAACTGTAAGTCACATTGTTCCCTTCTATTTTCTCAAAACTATTGTCTTACTTTTAACATTTTCATCTGAAGAAAGTTTTTTTACTCATAACTCTCAGGTTCAGAAGGAGTGTAGGTGTATTGACGAGGGGCAGTGGTTCGGCTTCTTGCGTTTCTGTCGAGAGGTAAATTCATGAGAACATCGTTTAACCGTATTTCCAACAACTTGTTGTTAGGTCATCGGCATAGGCGTATGATCTTTGGTTCTTCATGATATGTTGTCTGTAGCTTTTGTTTTTGTGACTGACATAGCATTCTTGTTCTAGGTAAACTTTCCAAGTCTTGATAACTACGTAGCGGACGACAAATGGCCTGCACTTTTGGTTAATTTTGTCGAATGGTTGCGGATAGAGCAGGCCGGTTCGTCTTCCGGTGCGACATAAAGAAGACTGTTCTGAAAAATAGTTGTCAAAATCAAAGTTATTTGATTGATATTTAGTCAATTTTCAGAATCCAACAAGCTCTGCAGAATTCTCTAACTTGACCTTCTTTTCTCACAGGATCAATACGTGAAATTGCCACAAATTACAATCAGGAGGACTTGTTATGGCATCAGATTTTTTTGTTCAAGCAAGAAGTCAGTTTTACAAATGTATATGAAGTTGTGAATTAACTCAATTAAGCAAGTAATCTGTATGCAGATTCTTGGTTTCATTGGGTTTATTTTTGGAGCCACAAAGTATTCATGTAAGTTAGACTAATGAAATGGCATTCATTGGTTACTAAAAAATAAATTCAAGCATATATTATTTGGAGTCACAAATTGTAACGTCTCATTCCGCACGACATCACAAATAAGAAAGAAATAATAGAGGAAATGGAGCTCCATTAAAGTAAGGATAAGGATTGAAAATAAGAGTTCAATCACCATGAGATAGTCACAATTATACCCAAAAGAGTTTACAAGAGTTTCAAAAAGAAAACAAGTATGAATAAACCTACATTTCTCGTGTATACGAGACAACAACAAAAACAATATCAACACCATGCAACTACATGCCAAAAATCTTGCTAACCCATCACCACCTAATTCTGGCGGTTTCCTGCAAAATATAGGTCACAACAACGTGTGTTTATATAACTCAGTATGTCAAAGGTCCACCGTAGAACCAAAAAAAAAAGGTTAAATGATTCAACAAAATATATCATCAATAACATTCGGGAAATGTAAATGCTACTAACAATAAATAAACTGAAAACAATCCTACAACAATGTGAGCAATTGGCATTAGCAATCAGGATTACTATCCAAAATTTATTCAATAACCACAACTGGATAGTTCAAATAAAACTTTATATCCAAGAAGTATACAATTTTGGTCAATTCAGTTACAATTCGATTTCGGTTCGATTCTCTTTTTTTCATCATCAATGACACATAAAATGTATCGAGAATTCCAAAGAATTCTCACCGTTGACATGTGCGATCTTCTAGTTAATGTATGACCCGTCCCCACCCCAGTCAATAAATGATTTTAAATTTTCATGGGGTTCCATACATCAACCTGTGTCAATACGATAGATAACAAATTCGTGGAAGAATCATTAAAACATTTTTGGGATCATGAAGAAAACTTTAAACATTCAAAATTGTAGTAAGGCAACCAACCAACTACTTGTGATCCAAAAATCATCTATTTTAAACATCACTTAAATGGATTGAGAGAAAGAAAAAAACAAGTTCATCAAAGTTCATGCTTTGAAGCCACTAAAAAATGTTAAAAATATACGATTGTGAGCTAACCATATAGAGTACAAAATAATTGAAATTTAAGATGACAAATGGTACTAGGTGTAGTGTTGAAGTAGGGAAAATGACCAAGTGGTATTGAAGTTCTGTACAAAAGCAGCACAAACAACCTTGAAAACATGATAAGAAATTAAATACAAAACAGTAGATGCACAAACAATCTACAAACTCATATTCTAAAGGCGACCAAAGAAAGTTATGGGAGGGAAACCTCATCTCAGTCTCTGCCTCTCTTAGGGGGTTGAAGGCCAAAATAGCCAACCGTCCTCCCCAAGCCACGCCAGCGGTCTCTGTGTTACATCCTAACCCCTTGCTTATGGGTTTCTTTGTCTTTAGGTGGTGGTTTAGAGGAGGATTAGATGGACGTCTGGGATGGTTTGAGGAGAGAGTATAAAAGGTTGGTTTCTTCTCTCTCACACTCATTTTCCTCTCTCCAGAGTGTCTCTCACTTTTCTCTCTCTCACGCGTGTCTCTCTCTCTCGATCCTTTTCTCATCCAGCCGAGGAAGGCGCAGAGGCGAGGTCGGCGAAGCTCGGAGGAGCTCAGGTGTGCCGGAGTGTAGGTGATCGCGGGCGAGGAGTTCGCCGGAGAAGAAGAGTTTTGCGAGGAAGCGCTCGTCGGGGTTCTTCAAAGGCTTCTTCAAGCCTTAAAGGTATGCCAAGCTTTAGTTTAATCCTCCTTTTAGCCTTTGCAAGGATTGGAGTGACCGACGGTAGGCTGAAAGGCTCGTCGAGGATCTTGCAGTAGCTTTTCTGCTCTGGAACGGTCGACCGACGGGTTGGTGCGGTCTACCGGGGATAGTGTTTTTCGGGCAAAATCCCTTGCACCGGTCGGACGATACTCCAGGAGTGCTTGACCGGTGGTACATTTTACGCAAGAGGAAGATGCTCTGGGTGTTTTCGGTCGAACGGGTCCCCTTTGCCGGTCGACCGAAAGCACTGTATTAAGTCGGTTGGGGGCGTTGACCATCCAAACGGTCGACCGCTCGTTGACTTCGTTCTACCAAAACTTAAGTTAACTTAATGGTCGGTCGACCAGAAGTGTGGTTTCGGTCGACCGAGTAATGCGGATTGTTGGTGAGTTTTACTGGTGGGAATCAGTCGACCGTGAGATTTAGGTCGTTCGACCGTTTGTTTTTTTAGCAAAATAGGTTTTCACTGATGGATTTCGGTCGAACGGCAAAGGGGCCCCGTTCGACCGGTTGGACGATATTTCGGTTTTATTGCTGAATAGTAGTGGTGTTCGGTCGACCGTTTATGGTTTTCTGTTCGACCGTTTGGGCACTGTTTTGCATATGGATGCTTGTGTTGTGTGTGGTTGGATCTGCCTCGAGGGCAACGGGTCTCCAGCCTTTTTGGGGAGACGGTACAGACATTGCATGCCTGAGAGGAAGATCGTGGTTGTGGCTCTACGGAGCGGGTGCCTTGTGTGCATGTGTGATTGTGGCGTTGGGGTGAGAGGACCTAGACCCGTGGCTGATGTTTTCCGGCGGTGCCTTCTACGAGACAGGCAATGGATCATCTATTTATGTCATGGATGATCACTCCATGCAGCCAAAAATCGGTGGAATCTTCTTGTACAAAAAATCCACAAAGGAGTAATGGGACTCCATTCAAAACATATACGGTAATGCTCAAAACTTTGCTCATATATTTAAACTAAAACAAGATATCTCGCAGACAAAATAGAGTAATCAAACCAAAATTGAGTATCTTGTAGTACTTCAAAGAGGATGGGACGAGTTATCCATCTACGAGCCTCCAAGCATGGACCCGAAGGTCATCCTTGTGCGAATGGAACAAGATAACATTTATCAATTCCTCATCGGACTTGACAGTAGCTATGAAGCCATTCAGAGCTAAATCTTGATGACACCGGAACTTCCCCACTTGGCAGCCATTATTGCAATGGTTCAACGAGAAGAAACCCGTCAGACCACCACTCAGAGCCAACAAACAGACCACACGACGGAGTCTCGGGCCCTTCTCGCCGGAAAACAACAAACATCCACGCAAAACAACAAAGCCAAAGGTAAATATGGAAATAAAGCTAATGAAACTTGTGATAACTGCAAGAAATCGGGCCATAACAGGAACTCTTGCTGGTTCCTACATCCACGCCTCCGACCAACAAAGGAAGGAGGGGGAAATCATTGGAACAAAGGAAAGAGCGGCAGCGGCTATGAGGGTTACCCTAACCTTAGCTCGAGAGGCAAAAGGAGGAAATGGGGTGAAGTCGGGTATTCTCCTTATCCAAAGGGTTTTATTGCTGCGAATGTGGACAATCTGAATAACCCACCCATATACCCGAACCATCCAGGCGGATTCTCCCCACAATCAGCTAACACCCCTGGGCCCATGGATTCGAACTCGTTGGGCCAATTGCTCACTCATTTGAATAGTTATTTGTAGAACCAACCCCACAATTTACGTAATTGCACAAGTATGAAAAATAGCTTAGATAATTACACTGTCAAATTTTCTGTTAATAAATCATATGATACTCGATGTATTATTGACTCAGGTGCTACGGACCATATGACCAGCAATCCGTTATTACTGAAAAATATTAAAAATAGTTTGGATTTGCTAAATAAATTGTAACTGTAGCCAATGGTAACCAAGTTGAAATTAAAGGTGTAGGAGACATGCAACTATTGAAGAAATTAGAAAAAAAGTATTGTATGTACCTTCCTTTGATTTCAATCTTCTATCTGTGGCTGAAATTACTAAGAATTTAAATTGTAATGTCATATTTAATTTACTCATGTTGATGTAATCTTTCAGGATCGAATCACAGGGATGATGATTGGTAGGGAGTTCTCATCAATGGGCTATACATCTTAGACACCAAAAATAAGGTGATGCATGTCGTTAATAAACCAAACCATGAGCTTTGGCACAAGAGAATATGACATCCGTCCCACCATGTTTTAAAACTCTTTTTCCATTTATTAGCTCCGAATATTTATGTGATGTATGCCATTTTTCAAAACAAAATAGATTACCGTTTCATTCCTCTACAAATAAAGCTAGTTACTCTCTTGAACTAATTCATTCCGATATTTGGGGACCGGGCCCTATTGAATCTTATAATGATTTCAAATACTTTATTTCATTTATCAATGATTTTTCCCGCACTACATGGTTTTATCTTTTAAAAGCAAAATCTGATGCCTTCAACATTTTGTGAATTTGTGACCCTCGTTTAAAATATGTATGACTTCAAAATAAAAACCTTTAGATCAGATAATGGTACCAAATAAACTAGCCATAATTTTCAATTTTTTTTGAAAACCAAGGGATTTTTTCATCAACCTACTTGTATTAATACTCCGAAACAAAATGGTGTTTCTGAAAGAAAAAATCACCACCTTTTAAATGCTACTCGGGCTCTACTTTTTCAAAGTAATGTTCCAAAACATTTTTGGTCGGATGCAGTTTTAACTGCAACTTACCTCATTAATTGCCTACCAAGCTCTACTCTTCAAAACAAACAACCTTTGGAATTTTTACTCGGAAGGAAACTAACTCTTGACCACCTCAGGTTATTTGGTTGTGCTTGTTTTGTTCACAGGAAAAGGACGGATAAACTCGATTGCAATTCCATAAAATGTATTTTTCTTGGTTATTCCTTTGGGGGGGGGGGGGGGAAGTACAAATGTTATGACCCAAAAAATTGTAAACTTTATGTTTCAAGAGATGTATTGTTTGTTGAGAGAGAACCTTTTTTTAAGAGCGATGACGAGCCCACAACTCTCGATGTTGCAATTCCCACCGTGAACCCCGAAATACCGGCACCTCATGAAGACAACTTGGCCCCACAAATTGAAGAAGAAGGAAGAGGAGAAGGAGAAGAAGGAGGAGGAGAAGAAGAAGATCAAGCAAGGAACCAAGAAGAAATTATCCAAAGGAGAAGATCAACTCGTCCAAATGGTCCCCCTACTAGGCTAAAAGACTTCATTACTTCACACGTAACCTACCCCATTGAGGACTACTTGTCCTATAATCAAGTAAAAGACACTCACAAAGCCTTCATAACCGAAATAGACAATGATAAAAAACTCAACTCATATCATGAGGCTATTAGGGATCCAAAATGGTGCAAGACCATGGAGGATGAAATTAAAGCTCTTGAAACCAACAAAACTTGGAGCCTTGTCCAGATACAACCCGGGATCAAACCCGTTGGGTGTAAATGGATATACAAGATCAAATATAATAGCAATGGTAAAATTGAAAGATATAAGGTTAGATTTATTGCCAAAGGATATACTCAAACTTACGATATAGATTATTTAGAAACTTTTGCACCGGTAGCTAAAATGACCACAGTTCATGTTCTTCTCTCCATAGCCGTTAACAAGGGATGGAAAATATATCAAAAGGATGTTAGGAACGCCTTTCTCCATGGGCACCTCGAAGAGGAAGTCTATATGACACCTCCTCCCGGGTACAACTCCACGACTAATCAGGTATGCAAACTACAAGAATCAATCTACGGATTGAAGCAATCTCCACGCGCATGGTATGCCAAACTAAGTCACCTTCTTCTAATTTATGAGTTCTTAAAGTCTTCCGCTGATGCATCCATGTTCATTAAAAACCATCATCACACAACCACAATATTCCTAGTTTATGTAGATGACATTATAATCACCGGTAACAGTAATCACACTATCAATCTAGTTAAAAGCTATCTAAAATCCCAAATTGATATCAAAGACCTTGGAATCTTGAAATATTTCCTAGGAATAGAAATTGCATACTCTACGAAATTTTTATTTTTATCACAAAGAAAATACACTCTTGAATTGCTAAAAGAAACCGGGAAACTTGGGTCCAAACCGGCCAACACTCCTATTGAGACTAATCGCAAGGTTAGTCCTACACGGGGAGAACCAATCAATGACATTGGCTGGTTTCAAAGACTTGTAAGAAAACTCATATACCTTATTGTAACTAGACCCGATATAACCTATGTTGTTAGCACTATTAGTCAATTTATGCATGCACCTCACACACATCACTTAGACATCATTGATCGAATACTTAGTTATCTAAAGATGACTCTGGGGCAAAGATTATGGATGAAAAATAATAACTCTAACTCTATAATTGGCTTCTTCGATGCAGATTGGGCAGGAAGCCATGATCGTAAATCCACTGCGGGATTTTGTACTTTCGTTGGTGGAAATCTCGTGACTTGGAGAAGTAAGAAAAAAAATGTTGTTGCTACATCGAGTGCTGAAGCCGAATATCGAGCTATGGCCTCCACCACAAGTGAACTAGTCTGGCTCAAACAGCTTCTCCGGGACATGAAACAACCCTACAACGAGCCTATGAAAATGTTTTGAGACAATAATGTTGCTTGCCACATAGATTCAAATCCGGTGTTTCGTGAAAGAACCAAACACGTCGAAGTTGACTGTCACTTCATCCGAGAAAAAAAATCAAATTAAAGAGATAGAAGTCTCATACATCTCAAGTAAAGAGCAACTAGCCGACATCTTCACAAAATCCTTGGATCAAAGACAATTCCACTTCATTTTGTCCAAGTTGGGCTCCTTCAACCTCTTCTAGACCCAACTTGAGGGGGCGTGTTGAAAATATATCAATTAGAGAAAGCAAATCCATCCAGTTCAGAAGATCTTCATCATCACCTCCTTTCCTAATAGCAGCACAATCAATTACAATCTCGGATTCTCTCTTTGGCAAGCTTAAATGGCTATATTCAAACTCTATGTATATAAACCATTCATGTAACCGTAAGGAAAGACACACAAAAACCACAATAAACATATTCGTTGTTTCACTATCTCCAATTTAGCAGCTCTTAACTCGGATGGGTCCAAAGCAAGATAAAATATTAATCGTAATGATCTATTTGTCTATGTGCATATTAATTTATCATAACTAAGATTTATTTCTATGCACTCGACACTTCAACAAAAGCCACAAAACAGTAGAAATCATCTCGATCATAGTTGGGTTGTCTCAAACATAAACCCAATTCATGTAACACAAAACTCAATGCTAATGGTGTCATTCCAAACATAGGACATGACATGGTTGTTATGTCTCCCCTCATCCATAAAACTCACATAGGAAAAAAACATGAAAAGGTCATCCCATGGCTTCCAACTCTCAACTTGAAACCACTCCCAACTTGAAAGTCCAAGGTATAAGAACTTGCAAAGCTTCTTTAACTCATATAAGATCTATTCCTTTGACTTAAGAAACCAAGAAGAGGTTGACTCTAGTGAGACCAAAGACATACCTTAGGAGAGAACCCAACAAACTCCTCTCCAAGTTTGATACAAATGCTGAAGGAACTTCCTAATGTGCTCCGACGGACTCACGGCTTGCTCCGGTGAGCTTTAACTAGCTCTGGCGAGGTTCCGCCAAGCTCCGACGAGGTTCCAATGAGCTCCTTCCTTTCCCCTCCCCCCCACTCACAGTCTCTTCAGCACCAAAAGGGGCAACTAAACGTAGGGTTAGAGTACCCTAAAATCTAACTAAGTAAATGGGGGGATATCGAAAAGACCCCAAAAGTTAAAGGAAAGTCAATACTTTACACAAACATTTCAAGTTACATGAATAGCATTTATTCATTTGGTTACTATGAACATTTATTCAGTCATATCATAAGCTAAGGAAACTTGATTCGGTTCTTATGACTTTATTGGAAAGATAACAGAAGTTTGTTTCTCAATCCAACACCAACTCAGATCCAAGCATTCACCCAACAAAGAAATATTATTTAAGGTAATTAGTAGGCCTGATCCAAGATGTTCAATTCTAGAGTTTTCTTACGCTACATTTCTATTTCTTGAATTCTCTTTGTTCTTCATCACTTGGACAACTCTAGAATGTTCAAAGACTAGAAGATTTCAAACTCTCTACAATCTTCCATCTCACAATATAAATAGGGGTGTCCATCACCATATCATGCATCCCAAGTAAGAGTTAATCTCCACCACTATAAAAAAAGTCTTGTAGTTGTGACAACTAGGGAATGTGTATTGTAATAGTGAGTTTAATAGTAGGAAATGTAGTTATGAGTATTTTTTTCTACTTAATAACTGGTATCAGAGTCGTACTCATGGTGACCGTCCGTCAAAAAACACATAGTCGAAGCACTACTGGAGGAGTTGAAGATCACGCAAAAGGAGTTGGTTTGATAAGTTTGAAAAAATACGTAATGGTGGATTTGTTAAGCCCATGCGGCAGAATCGAGAAGCTCAATGGCTAAAACTACGAGTATTGGATATTATACTTTGAGCCATTTACAAGGAGATCTGCGAGAGATTATCAGAGTGAATGAAACTACACCACCTCCTATAGAAAATGTTAAAGCAAATAGGAGGTGAAATATAAAGACAGGAAGGGTCATGCATGTGCTCAGGACAACCAATGAAAGGGATTTGGTTGAGCATGTACATGAGGCTACAAACCAAAGACAGTGTGGGATATGCTGAAGTCACTCTTTTCACAAAGGCATGACACGCGACTTCATTTTTTGGAGAACGAGTTAATATTCACAAACTAATACTTTACAAAAGTGAAGACACACTGTCGTGACATATCTCAACTAGATCCGAAGTATAAGATAAGTGAGCCCAGGATGAGGAAGATTATTATCCATGGGCTTAACTCGAAGTATAGTGATTTCATAACAACAATACAATGTTGGCCGACTCCATCAATGATCTCAGAGTAAGAGAGTTTGCTTGTTAGTCAAGAAACTCTTACAATGAAAATGAGAGAAGTTTTTTCAAAGAGTAAAGATCAAGCATTCCTTACCGGGAGGCAAAAGTATGGATCAAGAAAACAAACAAGGAGTTCACAACAAAAAAGGAGCTCAACAACCTTGGGAGAAAGAGCAAACAAAGAGAAATATCAAATGCAACAATTGTGGTAAGAAAGACCACTTCGCAAGAGACTATTGGTTCAAGGAAAATCTACGGTGGGAAACGTCGTGACGAAATCTAGTCATGAGGAGAATCCTAGTGAAGAAGAATGAGTCATGTTAGCATCATTTGCGTCCATAGAACACATAGTCCTAACAAATATCTCAATTACTAAAGAATATGATGATGATAGAGTGATGGTGTAATATAAGTTGGTTCAACCAAGAGGTGGACAAGTCTGAAGATAAAGAAATTAAAGAAGACAATGGTGGTTCTTATCACTCCAGTGTGACTCAACAAGTATCAAGCCAAAAGCCTATGCGTGAAGAGATCATTGACGATGTTGAGTTAGAAGAAGATAAAGAAGACTTAAGCAAGATCACGACACAAATGAGGTACATCTTATGTCAAATATTGAATTGAGTAATGAAATTTCAATAAGACGATCCCTCGAAGAAGACAAACAAGATCTTAGTGATCATGAAAATGATATCCAAGTGAGAAATGGATGGAATTGTGATCAAGTCATGGGGAAGCAGACTTCTAGGGATGTGATCATTGATGAAGTTGAATCTAGGTGATCCCCTGATGAGGTAACACTTCCAGACTTAAGAAATTTAGAAAATAGAATAAAAGAGAATCAAGAAGAGAAATATTCAAATGGTGAAGAGGTTGAAGTTATCTTAGAGGAGAACTCTAGGAATCTGGGAAATATATTGAAGACAAGATCATGTAAAGAGAGATCAAGAAATCAAATAACGATGGAAGAGGCTAAACCAATACAGGTGGTGGATGAAGAAAAATCGATCAACAGGTAACTTACGACAATTTTCCAGGCAATGAAATTCAAATTCAAAATACACAAGTCTAGCAACAGAAGATTAGATGGATGAGTATATCACGGTTGATAACCATCATGGTTGGTGTTGAAGGGGAGTGTTTAGAAATCCAAGAAATATTATTTAAGGTAATTAGTAGACTCGATCCAAAAGGCTCAATTTTAAAATTTTCTTACTCTAGAATTTTCTTTGTTCTTGATTACTTGGACAACTCTAAGATGTTCAAAGACTAGAAGATTTCAAACTCCCTACAACCTTCCATCTCACACTATAAATAGGGTGTCCATCACAATCTCATGCATTTCAAGTAAGAGTTAATCCCCACCACTATAAAGAGAGAGTCTTTTAGTTGTGATAACTAGGGAGTGTGTATTGTAATAGTGAGTTTAATAGTATGAAGTGTGGTTGTGAGTATTTTAATAGGCTGTCGAAAAACACAAAGTCGAAGTGCTGCTGGAGGAGTTGAAGATCACGGAAAAGGAGTTAGTTCGATAAGTTCGAAAAAAATACGTGATGGTAGATTTGTTAAACCCATCCAGTTCTTATGACTTTATTTGAAAGATAACAAAAGTCTGTTTCTCAATCCAACACCAACTCAGATCCAATAAGCATCGACCCAACAAAGAAATATTATCTAAGGTAATTAGTAGGCCCGGTCCAAGATATTCAATTCTAGAGTTTTCTTACTCTAGAATTCTCTTTCTACAATTAATTCTCTTTGTTCTTCATCACTTGGACAACTCTAGAATGTTCAAAGACTAGAAGATTTCAAACAATCTACAACCTTCCATCTCACACTATAAATAAGGGTGTCCATCATAATCTCATGCATCTCAAGTAAGAGTTAATCTCCATCATTACAAAGAGAGAGTCTTGTAGTTATAATAGCTAGAGAGTGTGTGTTGTAATAATGAGTCTTGTGTGAGTGAGTTTAGCAGTAGAATTAAGTGTAGTTATGAGTGTCTCAGAAGGTATATAGTGTGAAAGTGTAAGTTGTAGTATTGTAACATTAGTTGTTATAAATACAAGCTTACATTTTGTTTATCTCTTCTACTCAACACAAACTCCTCATACACCTTAAAAGAATCATTATTATTAGTCAAGGAGAATAGCGTAAAGTACATCGATCAAACCTTGGACTTACATAAGTAAAATCTAGGATAGAGATTGTATTTAACTTATTGTAAGTTGAATCTAGGTGTTCCATCGAGATACATAGATAATGACAACATGAAATTTATTAAGGTGCATTCTATTATTACATGAATCCTTGAGAGGAAGTCTGGCATACAATACGAAAATAAGATACATAAGAAGCTTCAAAATCAAAAAACAAAGAATAGGGGACTCGACATCAATGATATGAATCCCAACATCATCTTCCATGTTGCCTTTGTGTGAGATGCAGATGCTCCTCTATCAACCCCTACAAGCTCAAGCTACATTGGGTCAACGATCAACAAATTTTAAGGTAATCTAATTGCCTTCAACTTTGGCGTGCTTATATATGAGTTGATTAAATTAATAAAGTTAATCTGTAATTAGTAAAAAAATGATGCATACCTGATTGGCAGCCATCATGGAGGTAGGGATTCCCATTGTAGCCGGGGGAGCATTTGCATAGATAGCCTAAGCCATTCTTGGATGCAAAACATTCACTATTTTCGCTCTTACAAGCATAGTCCGTCTTTGGTTTTGCGGTCTCGCATGTGTCACCTGCAATCCATTAACAAGAATTACAAATTTAATTCTCATGTGATCTAAATCTAAGATTGTAGCTATCATGCAGTGTCAAATTAATATATACATATATACCCTCGATGGACCAGTCTAAGACTGTAGGCACCCGCAAAGTCTTGCTGGTGGCGATTGCCGTGGAGAGAAGTGATGGGTCGAATTCAAACGCATCTCGCTCCACAAGAAAGGCGTAGCTGCAAGGATTAAAGCTCGAAACGTTGGTGTGGTTATTGAGGGACACCAACCTTATGCTCATGTACTTAAGTCCAGGTGGGAATGAGACTTGGCAACATCCAACTCCCACACAAGTGCCATTTCTGGTATGGAACAAGGGCATGCCTTGTGGGTCTTTATTGCACGTCGATATGCAACCCGTTGTGAAGTGGTACTTGAGTGGATCGACCATCGAAGCTATCGTGTCGCAACCGATGGCCGCGAACACATTGACATCGGAGGAAAATGAATAAGGTGATGAACGCATGTCATTGTATGTATCCAATGTGTCATTGGTTGGGTTGCCAGTCGTGTCGAAGCAGTGTCGCGAGGTTATGAAACCAAGGCCGTGAACCTTACCTTCCATCAACTTGATATTGACAACCTCAGTCGTGCCAAGCCTCAACTTGGGCGGGGTGGAGGTCTTGTCACACTTTAGGTCGAAGTTTTTCCGGTAACACCCGGGTTGGATACCGAAAGGGTACGGAACATCCACTTCGCCGCATTTGGTCGGGCAGCCGGTTTTGGCTTGACCTTCCACCATTTTGGTTGCCATCAACAAAAAATATAGTACTTCAAGTACTGCTAGGTGTATTTTGGCCATGGATGTACAACTCTAGCTTGATCAGAAAACTTTTGGTTGGTGTTGAATGACTTGAATTGAACCCAACCCCTCCGGCCAATTATAAGTATTTGTATTCCTGACGACGTGGACATTAAAAAGTATTTTTAATTTAAGTAAGGTTGATATTTTTTTGATAAAGAATTAAGCTAATTACTTGCAGGGATTAAATTTATATATCCCAACCTAGCACAGCTCATGCTTGATAAGGAGATTAATGTACCTATTAAGTGGTACCGTTATTATTATTCTAGTTATGGTTAGACTTGCACTGATTCAATTAATGAGGATGTAGTTTAAGTAGCAACACTTTTCATCTCTATTTAAAGTAATGCTTTTGACGACATCTGGACAAAATTAAATAGCATCGCCAATGACACGTAGATTTGTTCAATTAAGAATTCCTGCACCACGAATTGAAGTATCAAACGCTTCATGGCGCAAGTTCGTGACTGGGACATCTTTCTCCGAGAAAAAAGTTGGCAATGCCTCGATAGAAGTTAAAAGTTTCCGTCAACACAACTAGTTGTTATTCAAGTAATTGTAATTAAACTCGTAAGTAATCGAACTCGATTAGGCAATTTCATCACACTAAAGTATTGCTTTAAAATAAGGGTAACAGCAGAAAGAAAATTATTAAGCGGGTAAATTTTTCATAAAGTGAAACAATTTTTTAATAAAAAAGGCTACTCTCTTAATCATTCTCCTATTGAACAGTATTTATGAAAAAGCTTAACGTGTACTTGTTTTATCCGTTGATTGACAATTAAGGCACCTTAATCCGTTGATTGGCCTCTAACTTAATGCAGTAGGAGGCTAGGAAGCTTGGAGCATAATTCATCTCATTAAACTGAAATCACAAATGCATGCACATATGACATATATATCACCTTAATTCGGGAAACAAAAATTTATAACATGGTTAAAATGGAGCATATAACCTCTCTCATAAGCAACAACTTAATCCGGTAAAATTCCCCAATTACAACCCAATTTGTTAGGAATGCAATATCATGATGTGAATATGTAAGTTGAGAATTTAATCTTGTGAAGTTAATGTTTGGTCGTTAGTGTTGTAGTCCACCTGTCTCAAAGTGAAAGTAAATACTTTAAAAAAAATCTAAGTCGGCTAAAAAAACTCAATATGGAAAATTGCTTGTAAACAAATGATTGGATCTCCGCGCCGACGGACGATAAGGACAATGATTTTTCCCCCATACGGCTCATGCCTAACGGGGAGTTGTACAGATCAATGTTATGGTTGTTAGATTGTTATTAGCTTAGTTGCACTTATAATTTGTTCATTGGGGATGTAATCTAATGAATAGGATTTTCCACAAGTTCAAAACGAATTGCTTCTATGGGCATCAGCAAATATGAAAGCGATATTGAATTATTTGAAGAATAAAGTTGGCATGGAAAAATATAATAAGCATAATGGTTTCTTCAAGATATATAGGATCATTTATTTAATTTGAACCTTTGTGTATAGTACTAAAACCTAAATTAATCTCCCACAAAATGTTTTTTTGCTTTCCCTCTCAGCCATCATGGGCCAAAACAGCCGCATGGAATTTCTCTGCATGATTACATTAACCATGTTTGAAAATCTAATATAATGACTTTCCAAAAAAATAATTATGGATATCTAGAGAACATGTCATGTTTGGTGAATTGGTGATCACGTTGGTATTGACCCGTGGGAATTTCTCGAGAGACTGTCATGTAAACTCCATAGCTTCTGGTTTAAGAATTAACGTGGAATCGATTGTCTGATTGTAATTGTCGTTGGAGGAGGGAAGGCAACAGAGCCTCGCAATACTGTGGATAACTCGTTAAGGCTTGGGTTCCATTTAAAGAAGTTTTTTTTTGAAATAATACTGTAAAATAAAAAATAAAAAGAATATAACTCTGCAAAATTTATTTGGCAAACTTTTGTTTCTTAAAAATGAAAATTGGGTTGTCATTTTCATTAAGCATAAACGTCATTGTAAATGCCATTTTTATATCTTAATGGAAATGACATCACGGATCGATGTCGATTTCACCATCAAAAAATACATCCGAGATATCATTTTTCAGTGGGATAAAATAACAATAGCCGGCCACCCCTCTTTCCCCGTCTCTCCCTCACTTTTCCTAATTGCCGATTTCTTCCCCATTTCCAGCGATCTTGTCGTCTCACCACCCCTCCCATCTTCTGGTATGTCTATCTTTAGGTTGTTAATTTGTATTAATTGTTTAGATGTGCGTGTGTTGATTTGGATTAGATGTGTTGATTTAACATGAGCTATCAAGTCACCGATGAAAAAAAAACAATCAAGCTCCATTTTGCAAATTATTTGGTATTGTGGATTTATTCTATCCTGGGATCATCTTTGATTTGGAGACATTTATTCATTATCTTCAATAATATTTTTTGTACGGTTGCAAAATGTCTATTTCACACAATTCTCACGTCCTATGAACCCTTGAGTCCTAGTATTACAAAAGAATAATAGATCATCTTCGATTATCGAAAATGTAAGTATTTTGATTATCAAATTTAAATTTTTGTGTATTGGTTTATATTAGACGTTAAGTAATTATTATTTTTCCAGGAGCGATTTCCAGATATTAGGTGTATCAAGCACGGTATTCAATTCAACATGTGAACCGTGGAAGATGAAAGAGTATGAGATTTGCTAGAGATTACTGAATTTGCTACAGTCTCTTGTTTGCCCCGACTGCAACTAGATTAGAATCTTATCTGTGTTGTGGTTGAGAGGTGGACGCCGGAGACTCATACCTTCCATTTTAGACATGGGAAAATGACAATCACGCTATAAGACGTAGTTATTCTCAGTGGTCTGCGTATTGATGGCATAACTGTGTGTGCGACCTTAGATCATGATTGGTTTGAGGTTTGCATGAACTTATTGGGTGCCGACGAAGAGAAGGCGATAGTTGTAGTGAAAGAAGGATACATGTCGTGGCGTCAGATGCAACAGACGAGCATGTATTACAGCACACTAGAGCCTTGATTTTGTTTCAATTAGGTTCTAGGATATTAGGAGATAAGAGTGGAAACAAAGTCTACCTCAGATATTTGCTTTCGCTAGCGTATCTACATGAATGTGGAAACTACAGCTGGGGAGCTGCGTCTTTGGTAGTGTTGTACAACTATTTGGATCATGCATGTTTAAAAAGTGGGAAACAAGTTCCTGACATTGTTACAGATTTTGTCCTCGGAATATCTTCACGTCGGGCGGCCTTCAAAAGTTCCGGATCTGCAACTTCTAGAACATCTTTTGTATCCTTTAGGTTCACTTTGGCGGACTCCTAGGTCGTGGGTGAACAATTTGAGGACGACTCAGAGTGAATTTTACATAAATGAGTTAGACGGTCAAGAAGAATATCACGTTTGTTGGACCTCTTACGAAGAAGTTGATATAGTGACGTTACCTTCTGATTGTAGGGAAGGACATGAAATTTGGATGACTAGAACATGAATGGTTTGTTTGGGAGTAGTTGTGCATTATACACAATTCATCTCGTGTGCATACTCTATTTCACAAAATACTTAATAACCAATTTCATGAGCTTCCAAATTACCACAACAAACGTCAAAGGAAACAAACCAAAGTTAGTGTCGGTACCCATAACAACCAAAAGAGTACCCTCAAACTTGCCGAACAAATGAGTCCCATCAATACTCAACAGGTCTACAACATTGGAAACCTTCAATTGATGTTGTGAAGGACCAGAAAATTCTTTGAAACTGCAAATGTTTTGGTTTATCCTCTTCGTCTAAATCTCAACTACCGTGTCAGGGTTGTTGGTGCAAATATTAGATATAAAACGTCTTAAATTATGATCAGATGTTTCATCAACTCCGTATACATTTTCTAATTCTTAATTCCAGGCGTAACAATCTTCACTTGAAACATTCTTTACTTTGATTGTAAGAGGCATGTATCCTCCATTCACACTCTTTCTTCAAACAACAAGTTGTAAATATTTTTCCCTAAATGTTAATATTTTGTATTGACCACTTTTTCACAAATGTCATTCCTTCAATTGATGCAACAAATCTTCTTTTATGGAAAAAGTTCTATGCAGCCAATAACTTCATCCATCTTCTAAGTTATAATATTCACTATATGCAGTTATACGCCGATCGACATTTTCAATGACTAAATCTTCAATCCAGTTCTCGTCGGGATCTATGTCCGGCAAGTGCCTCAGATATGGGAGTACTGACAATGACGACAATTCATTACTAACGACGGCTTCATGTACGTTGTTATCAGGTTCTCAATTCACTACATCTCTTATATGATGAAACATGTTCTACAGCTTTGAAAGTTGTGTTAAATCTACATTAATGATTGAATGTTTTAATTAACCGCAAGTGCACGGACGCGTTGAAGCGGTGGCAAATACGGGTCGATCCACAGGGAGGTGTGTCGACTTTAGTTGGTTTGAAGGCGAGTGAGAAAGAAAGGAGAGAAATGAGTTATGATCTAAACTACACTACAATGCAAAAGAAATTGGAAATACGCAATAAAACTAAACCCCATAGGGGGTAGAGAAAGAATGTGAATACAAAAATATGTGTATGTGTGTGTGTTCAATTATATTCATCATGTAGTGCATGAAAATCATAAAACTAAATCTAACTTTGCCTCCACATGAAATAACATAACACAATATCATTAAAACATACAAGACAATAATTGGAATGAAGCTAAATGAACTCATGTATAAAGACCAAACCTCACTATGCCTCCACATGAAATAAGATTTAGACAATCATTAAAACATACAAGACATCAACCAAAGTAAGGGCAACAAGAGTACATGCAACTACAAGTCATGTTTCCTTTATCAATTCGATCAATATCCTCACATCATCATTCCCCATAAAATAAGTCCACTAGTCTAAGCATATGTTAAGCTTCATTCAAGAGCATTAGCATATCAAAGACAAGAGTGAAATCACATTAGATGGTTATGGAAATCATGTAAGACTCAAAGGATTAAGATAACACACACCTAATACACCACATAATCACATCACATTTTTCTCCCCCTCAAATGGGGATGGAACTACTCACTAATCATTACACTACAACCTACATTAACAAAATTCAACATTTTACTGAAAGGAAATTAAACTAAGCAAGTAAGGAATATTAAAGAAGCTAATTGAAAGGAAAATAGAACTAAAGAAGCATGCAAGACATATGAAAGGAAATTAAACTAAGAAAGAAGCAACATTGAAAGAAACTAAGAAAAAATATTTTATTTACATGACTCACATTACAAGTAGCATTCTTCTCCACTTAAGTTTTGCTCCAAGGCTTACTCCAAGTAGAGCGAATGCCACCAAGCAATGAGTGAATACAAAGGAGAATGAAGAGTTCTATTTATAGTGCTAGAGAAAGGTAATCGGGGACAATCCCCTGATATGGGACTAAACACATACTATAAATGGACATAAAACAATATAATACATGATTCGGCTCAACCATGGAACATTTGGACCAATTTGGACGCCAATTGGTGGTCCAGATTGCTTGGATTGAGTCTGGATTTCGGTGGTTTGTTTCTGGCTTGATTTCTTGATGTTTGATGAACCCTATTTGGTTGTTCATGTTTGGGCCCAAATTTAATTGTCAAAATACTCCTCATAATGGTGTGAATCTTCTTGATTTCCTCATTAGTCATTTTGGCTTTACATCCGGGTCCTTCTCTTTTGCACCTCAGTCCATAAGTCTTGCAACTTAGTCATTTTTCTTGCTTTTATGTCCTTTTTGTGCCTCTTCTCTTCAAACTTGTTTATTCATGAAACATAAACATTAAACTCATTACGTAGCATTGTTTAGGCTAAGAATAAAGGATATAAAACACAAATGTATGCATGATATGATGTTAATCAATTAACAATGTCTATCTCCTCATCATCCATTTGACAATCTGTCTCATAACTGTCTGCATTTTCAACCCGTCTTCCTTGAGAATGTAATTGATGAACTACGTCTGCTTCATAATTACTAATATTCATTGGTGTGCACTCAGATAGTTCAAAAAAAATTGAGGAACTGCAGACGATGGACTTGCTTTATATTGGCTACATATTTGTGGCATTGCTTGATAATCCTCACTCAACTGAATTTGGTGCACAATGGTATAATACTTGGGTTATTTCTGAACAAACAATACAACCATATTCACGATGTTAAAAAAAAATAGCATCATTGTCATACTTTGATAATTAAAAACATCAGCATAAGTATACTTTTCATACGGTGGACACTTGCCAGATAACTTCAGATCAAACTCTTCTTCTCACAAACCACAAACTTGACAAACCGTTTCACAAAGATCATTATATTACATTCAGTGTTAACATTTATCATCCGCCTATGGGCCATCTTCATATTCTAAAATGCCATATACAAATGTAACAATTTCATCAAAAAACTAGAACCAATATGGTAGTGTATCTCATTACTTCGGCTGTACAAAATCTACATATAATATAGGAAATAACAAGCATACTTTAACTATACATGCATTACATTTCATATCGAAATAAAAAGAAAATGAAAACCAACCTAAACGGTGCTTTTTGCTGGAGAGAGGGAGTAATGGGGAGTGGGGAGTGATTTGGAGGTAGGAGGAGGAAGATGGTGGCCAGCAGTCCCATTTTATGCCCCAGGAAAAAAATAGCATCACGAATGTCGTTTTTACCTCTCTTAAAAATGACATCCGTGATGTCATTTTTTGTTAATGAAAACGACATCATATGTGTCGTTTTCAATATGCATACTTTGCCAAAAACTTTTTCCTGACTTATATTCTTTCTATTAGTATTTTTTCCAACATTATTTCAAAAAAAGTTCTTAAGAACAATTAGTCAAATCCGGTCCTACCAAACCGAACAACATCTTATATTGACTATTATCAAGTAAAAATAATTGATTATCTAACGAATGATGCAGTTCGTGTCAGTTTCGTGTACAAAAATAATTTATCGTGTCGTGTACCAATTATTTTATATTTGTATGTTCACAAAACATCATAATAAATCATTTCAATCATACAAAAAATTTTGTGCAAAGTTGTCTCCATATCATGTCGTGTAACCGTGTCGTGTCCAGAATTGACAGGTCTAGAAAAAACCAACCGGTTCGATCGGTTTTGTTGGTTTGTTTTGGTTCGCACCGGTTCACGAGGCATACTAGTTATTTCCACAGATCGACCGGTCGGTCGGCCTCCAGTTCTCGGTTCGACTACAGGTTCGATCTGATTTTTAAAATAGAAATAGTGATAGGTAGATCTTACATAGAAAGTGGTGTTGTTTTTTATGATTAGTAGGGTTAATTTAACTGAATTGCTATTCATCGCCGGAAAACTACTTAAATCGCCCCAACCAATTACCATTTTTCCCTTCTGTTCTTTTGACTTATATAACTCTCCATTTCACTCTCCTAACACCACTCTCTTCATATTACACTCATATTCACCCAAAATCATGTCTCGGAGGCCCGGAAAAGAGCCTGCGGACGCCCCGGTCTATTTGAGTATGACAAAAATGCCTTGTTTAGTTTTTGTAAATTAAAAAAATGTTTTGGGTTGGGTGTTGGGGGGAGACCCCCCCCCCCTTCAGATTTTTTTTAATTTTAATTGATTATAATTTGTGATAAATGCTAAATAAATTGATTATTAAGTTAATAATTAGTTAAATGAGTTTAGTAATTAGTTAAATTAGTTTAGTAATTAGTTAAATTAATTAATTATTATAAATAGTTTCATGATCAATTTGTAAATCCATTAACGAAATTTTATTTCTAAAATTGAATTAATAGTCATCGGGTTACCGTGGAGGAAAAGGGAAATCAATTCCCTTATGCGTTTACATAGTTTAGCAGATGAGTCAGGTCCCCATCATCCACGTAGACAGGGTATTTCTGCTTCAGTTAGGAGAGAGAGATATTTTACGTTATCGTCAAACATTTGAGGATTCTTTCGACGATGAGGATGATTCAGATAAGATGGGGAGTCACGACGAGAGTGACGATGGGGGTCGGTATGACTTGGAGCCACCGGAGGAGGCGAGACAGAAGTATGATCGAGGACGGGGGCGACATTGTAGTCTGGCTGAGTGGGTCATTAAGAAGGGTCGAGGTAGCCGGTTTGTGACCGGTAATTCGAGTTCGTGCACTGCAGACGGCCGAGCTCAAAAGAAGAAGAGGGTTGAGGACAATTCTTAGATCGTGACGAGTATGATGTCTGGTGGTCCTCTAGATGGCAGTGTCATTCCGAGTTTCGGAGGCCACATCTCTAGACGCATTTGGGAGGGCGAGGATCGGAAAGTTCTGAAGTGCCATAATCGGCACAGAGTTTGTACGACATTGCAGGCTTGGCGTTCAGTGGTGACTGATGATATGACAGTGACCATTAGTGATAGTGGATTGGGTTACTTGTCGTACAACATGTTCTCCTGCCTTGACATGCCGTTGATTTCGGCATTCGTGGAGCGATGGCAACCTGACACCAACAGTTTCTACATGCCTTTCGGAGAGATGACAATCATGTTGCATGACGTCTTCCAGATTCTACGCATTATTGTTGAGGGTCGTATGGTCAGTGCTTAGGCACCAACGTCTGAGTTGAAGATGTATGTATCAGAGTTGCTCAGGGTCACCTCGATGATCTTGGGCGGAATAACTCATTGTGGAGTGGCGGTGGTGTTAGCATCGACGTTGTGGACGATTGTTGCAGACGGGGACGACCACCACAGACTGAAGATACGTAGATGACTGCCTACCTCTTCTTACTGCTAGCCTGCGTCTTGTTTGTCGACAAGAGCGGTTGCAGAGTCAGACCACGCGACCTATTGGAGACGAGGGACTCAGATACCATTGGTCAGTACTCATGGGGATCGGCGACGTTGGCATATCTGTATCGCCACTTGGGGTGAAAGGAATGTGTTCTAAAAGTTTTACTTTTATATGTGAATTATTAAGAATTGAATGTGCAAACATTTTGTTCCTTGATTATGGTATTCGTCTTTTGGAAGTGTTAAGGAAGAGGCGTTTGGTCCTTAACCGTAGAGCTCTAAAAGATAATGGATTACATAAATCAAAAGTTATTCACAATCATGGTAATTAACATGGAACATTAATTACCAAGATAAGATTGTCGTGTTGGTCATCGATTGTTGTAGCTCTACAAATAATTGACGACACGAGTATATAAAAGAGGAAAAGATTACTTTTATATATTGAATAGACCTAACAAGTAAAACATAATGGAATTGTGTTTCGTGTCATTAATGTTTTTACTGTGTCTTGGATCCTAAGAAATGAGACTTATATCTTTTCACTTGAGAGATGCTTAATTTGATTATTGTCAAAAGCTATCAATGACTGTAGTGGTAAAGGCAATAGTTGGTTAAGCATGACTTGTGCTGGAAAAAATAGCTAGTCAAACGATTATCATTGCCCCTCTTAATTGAGTGATGATATTAGTGGACCCCTTGATAAAGCAAAATTATAATGTGCACAATGTAACTTGAGTTAAGTTACATAGTTATAATTAGCTTAAAGAGATCAAGAAATGAATATAATACAAAAATGACACATTTCAACTTTGTATATATTCTTAATATCGTGAGGCAAGGGACGGACACAAGTGATGCACTTACATCACTAAATGGATCGTGTTTTTGTTCGGGTGGAACAAAGACATCTATGCTAATTGGGTAACTATAATGTGTAGCTAAATACCGTTTATAGTTTGAGATATTAAGTGTTTAATATCACTGCCAATTTGACTTAGATCCTCCTATAGGTCACACCACAAAACTGGGAAACAAGAGGCTTGATTTTAAGTTCATATGATGTGTCAGGTTACATGTGAAAATAAGACACATGTGGTGAATGAATAAAATCAATATGTCATGAGAATTGACATAATTAGAATCATAATAAATTCATATGAGGTATATATTATGTGGTGTAGTAATTTAATATTACATATGATAATATATTATATAAAATGTGAATTTGCTAAAAACCCCAAAAGATCAAATTTCGTTGGAAATAAATCCAAAATTTGACAAAGGCAAAATTGGGGTCAAACACGGTGAACCGTTCATGGTTCGTCGACCGGGGTATCTTCGGATCGGTTAACCGAATAGGGAACGGGTAAGCGCAATTGGTTGACCGAAATTGTCTGGAGTGCCTGGACAATCGGGTTCAGTTAACCGAGTGCGCACGGTCAACCGAGAAGTAGTATTTTTGGTAGACCTAAGGTGACACTGTCATCCGGTGACTACGTCCCAGGAGCGATTCTGGTGGGTCAACGGTCGACCGAGCAAAAGACGTGGTTCGTCCGAATTCTTCCAGGGAATTTTTCTCGTGCGGAATCAGTCGACCGTCTAGCTCACGGTGCACCAAACACGTGTTATAACCGAATGGTTCGGTTGACCGAATAATTCTCGGTCTACCAAACAAGAACGATTCTGCCTGAATTATTAAGAGATTAATTAGATCATGGGTGGATTAATTCCAGATTTAATTAAAACGTTTTTTGTGGGTGCTTATGTGGAATTTAGAGATTAATTTTAGGAGAGAATAAGCAAGAGATCATGGCTAAATAATAGCCCTTGATAAGGATGTTTTGGGAGACTATAAAAGGACCCCTACTCCTACTTGTTTAAGAACTAATGCAAAAATTCTTTCTCTCATTAATCTCTCCCTAATCACCACGAAAATCTCTTAGTAAATTTAAGTTTTAGAGATAAAAATCTCAGGAGCTTAAAGAGGGGTTAATAGCTAGATTTTAAACCTTGTTAGAGATTGATTGGGTAGCTCATTTCTCTCTAATTTTGTTTAAAGTTTGGTGAACACTCGGAGGCAAATCCGTGGACAATTCAACGGGCAACGTGACTCCGGATCTTCAAAAAGGTTTTAGAGAACCCCTAGATATGATTCTACCTTTGTGATTTATTTTAATAAATGTAGGGTTGCATGTTATTAGAATAAATACAAAGTAATGTACATAAAAATTGTTGAAAATATGAAAATTGATCTTGTATGTTGTATTAAAATTTTAAAAATATATACATACACAGTGACACAAAATCCTACATGGGAATAGCGAGCTGTGCTGATTATTCTGACATTATTGGTTGTCTTACGCTGCTTTAGGCTTGGATATACGAGTATTTTCCTGCTTTCCGTCTGCATCGAGCGCGGAAGATCATTGAGGATGGTCATCCTCGTTCGCATATGTGGGTTGTCTTGACCGAGGATAAAAGCGAGGGACGACTCCTTTCCATTCGTAGATGGATAAATCAAATGACTGCATTGCAGGTATAAAATTTATATATCATTCATGTTTATTTAAATTTCAAGTTTATTATTATTAACGTATAAACGTTTAGGTGGAGTGGCTGCCGTATGGTCCTCATCCTGCTGTAGTTGTGCCGAGGACTACATTTGTGGGCGTTATTCGTTATCGGGATATCACAGAGCCTTATTTACCTGATCGCGTCTTGCGTCAATTAGGGTATGTTCAGGTGATTCTGGTTGACATCCCGACACCAGAGCATGCAGTACGGTCTGCGATTGCGACGACATACGACGTCAGGCACAACGCTTCGAGTGCGTAATCGGTTTGGAGGATATTTCCGAGAGTAGGACGACTTCACTTGGACTTCGCCAGGAATGGAAAGAATCTTTCAGATTACAGACTGCTCTATCATAATCCGTCTGTGAATCAGAAAGCATGACCCTCCCCCACTTTCCACGCCTAAAACTCTCTGCAAGCTGCTTGCTCTTACCGAATACGTGGTATGCGTAGTTATACACGTCTTTGTCAATATACCAGGTGCAAAGTAAATGAGCAGATTGAGGAAAAACCTCTGCCACTGCTCGCATCAAACCTAACTCCCAGTCCGTTATTATTGCAGTCGGGCTAACCGAATCCAATAACATATCTCGCAACCTCTCTAACACCCACTGGTAAATAGACTCGGTCTCATCCTTCAAAATCGCATAGCCGACAAAGAAATTCATGTTTGTTGGAGTAACCCCAACCATCTCAAACAAAGACATATTATACTTGTTCGTCTTATACGTCGAATCCATGCAGATTATGAAAGGGTATGTGCGCAACAACTTAACTGATGTAGGATGTGCCAAAAATGCGTGAGTGAGAACATTAGTTTCTTCATCCGCCATAATCCAATGTAAGTACTTATACTGCTCTGCCTGGCTGAGAAACTGCTGAGCGGGATTCCTGTCTTCAGATTTCGTCCTCCTCATGTACTCTCTGAAGTTATAAATGTGTCTCTGATTTGGATTATCCTCCGGGAATTTCTCCTTTACTGCCAACAAGATGTTACGTGGTCTCACTTGTGCATCAGTCAAATCACGAACAATTTGCTTTGCCTCAGAACTAAGACCGCTGATCTGTCGGTGACCCTCTGGATAAACTGCAAGTCTGTGGTTGTGTTGTTCATGAGTACTAATAGAAATAACGACCCACCCATCACGATCCCGTCGCTTGACTACCTTTACCAAAAACGACAACCGCAACCTTTTATTTTCGTGTTCTTCCGTAGTGCAATATTTGTATCACAAGAACTCATTTCATTTCTTCGATCACATCTCAGCTAACAATCCGTCTGATTATCTGTTTTTGATTTGTACGATGATATTACCAAAAAAATTCAGCTCCGATGACAACTTGTTTCGCCAATTTACACGCTTCCTCGATTGTTGTAAATATATGTTTACTATCAAAAAGCTCATTGTAATCTACTACATCACCACCAAAATCTTGCAACGGAACCTGAAATAATTAAAAATAACACAAAATAAATAAACTATTTTTTTTTAAAAAAAATCAGGGGCGTCTAGCTGGGACGCCCCTACCTTAGAGGGGGCGTCGGGCTGGGATGCATCATCCATGGAGGAGGCGGCTAAGCCAGACGCTTTAGGCGCCTCATCCAAGGATGGGGCGTCTGGCTTAGTCGTCGCCTCCAAATTAGGGGCATCTGGCTAAGACGCCCCAGCCAAAGAGGAAGCGCCTCAGCCAGACGCCCCGTTCTTGGATGAGGCGGCTTAGACAGACGCTCGAGACGGGGGGGGGGGGGGGAATCCACCCCACTTACCTCCCCAGATTCAAGCACTTCGTCAGACATTTTCGTAGTGTTGGTACTGGGAATGTGAGGAAAACTAAGGTAAAAATTTTGTTTCAAGTCACATGACGAAATTGGTATGAAATGAATTGTGAAGACAAAATGGTAATTGTTAGGACAATTTAAGTAATTTTCCGACGACGAATAGTAGTCCCTGATTTAAATAACTATGTTCCACCCACCACATGTTATTATAGTTTTGGGGATCGAACCTGCATATCTCAACCTCACGCAACTACTTATTGAACCAGCTGCGATACACAAGATGAGTTAGCGTCATAATTGTTAGTTAGTCCTACTTGTTGCTTGTTCGACAATGACAAGTTAAGATAACTCAATTAATTGAGATAATTTTAATCAGGATAACATTGTAAGTTTTAATTTCCTAGTTTTAAGGCAGAGTAAGATTTTCTTCTTCTCCGTTTACAAAGCTTATTTGTGTTATATTTCTTCTATTAAATAATAATAAATTAAACATTTAAAAATATATTCAAGGATAGCTTGATTACGATTAAATATAAGGTTTTTTTGCTTGTATGTCATTTCAAAACACCATATTTTCGTTTCTGTCATCACTATATCGTTATTTCTATTAATGTCACTAAAAAACCTATACAAATTCAATTAATGTCATCCGTTAACTTTTTCCCTTAACGACGTTACTATTTCGTTAACAACGTTAAAAAAATTATTATTTTAATAGTAATATTTACAAATTGTACCCTATATAATTTAATAAGTTAGTAATCCAAATCTGTCATTTTTATGATCTTCACAACAAAACACTTAAATTCAAAAATCAAGAATGTTAATTTTCACAAGTACAAATGGTGGGGATACCGGTGTTTTGGTGTTATTTTTCTATAAAAATTAAATTCCAAAACACTTAAACAAGAATTAAATCTGTATGATTTTTACAACAAAACACTTAAATTCCAAAAAAAATGAATTATAATTTTCATAACACAAAAAATACCAAAACACCGATGTCCCCACCGTTTGTACTTGTGAAAATTAACATTCTTGATTTTTTGAATCTAAGTGTTTTGTTGTGAAGATCATAAAAATGATATATTTGGATTACGAAGTTATTAAATTATATATGGTAAAATTTGTAAATATTATTATTACAATAATATTTTTTAACGCCATTAACGGAATAGTAACGTCGTTAACGGAAAAAGTTAACAGAATGACATTAATGAATTTTGTATAGTTTTTAGTAGCATTAATAGAATTTGTATAGTGTTTTAGTTCATTAATACAAATAACGATATAGTGATAACAGAAACAGAAATATGGTGTTTTGAAATGACATGCAAACAAAAAAAACCTTAAATATATCGACCTTGTCAAAACTTAGGGAGAAATTTTGGTATTGGAGATTTGGTGGCATCAGCAAGTAATTAAGATATCGAAAGTTATAGGTAGTTTCACAAAGATCATCATATCACATTTTAGTATTAACATTCATCATTCGTCTGTAACCACCTTCATATTCTGGAATATCATCTACGAATGTAACAATTCCATAAAAAAAACTATAACTAATTCGGTACCCTAACTCATTACTTCGGGTGTACAAAATCTACATTTAATACATCAAAATAACAATCATATATTAACTATACATGCATTACATTTCATATCGAAATCAAAAAAACAAAAAAAAATGAAAACCAACCTGAATTTTGCTTGTTGCCGGAGAGAGGGAGTAATGAGGAGTGAGTGATTTGGAGGTGGGAGAAGAAAGATGGTGGATGGAGCCCCATTTATGTCCTTTTTTGGTAAAAACAAGATCTCATATGTCATTTTTTTTTCTCTACCAAAATCGGTATTTGTGATGCCCTTTCCATTAAGGTCTACAAAGGGCATTGGCAATGCCGTTTATGATTAATGAAAATGGCAATACAGTTGTCGTTTTTAAGAAACATAGTTTGTCAAATATTTTTTGTCGAGTTATATTCTTTCAATTTTTTATTTTGCAGCATTATTTTTATAAAAATTCCCTTAAAAAAGGTCATGCATGATTTTGCTATAGTCTTTGTACATGTATAAATCCTATTTTTCTTGAAAGCGTTAGGTGTATTAATTAGCGAGTGAATGTTAACACATATAATTATAATCCCCGAAGAATAAAAGTGCAATTTAGGAGAGGGAGAAGAAAACTTTTGCAAAACCACTGCTGGTCAGGATTTGAACATGTAACACCCGTTGAGGTTACACCAAAATGACCAGCCGAACATATATAAGTACCCTAACTCATTCTTGGAAGCTATAATTTTTTGTTTCTTGGAACAAATGTCTTAAAGTAATTCCATTCAAATCAAAATAACATAATGAAAGCATAACATCATGTTCAAATGTACTCTTTTAATTACATGTATCGATCTTTAACAGAAGCATGGAAAACATAGGGAAGAAAGATGTGTTAGAAACTTCAATATCGAAATGCAAAGAGTAAAGGGCTTCATATCAATAAGATAAATCCGGACATGTTGCCTTTGTATGCGACATAGATGCTCCTCCATCATCATCTACAAGCTCATACCACGTAGAGTCATTTGTCAACAAATTTCAATGTTATCTTTGACTTCAACTTTTGCATGCTTAATACGAGTTGATCGAATTATGTTTCTAAATAGTAGTAATAATACATACCTGATTGGCAACCATCTTGGAGGTAGGCATTCCCATTGTAGCCGAGGGAGCATTTGCATAGATAGCCTAATCCATTCTTGGAAGCAAAACATATATTCACTATTTTCGCTCTTACAAGCATAGTCCGTCTTTCCTTTCGCGTTCTCGATCGAACGTGTCACCTGTGATCCATGAAGACTTGCTAGTAATATGAATGAGATATCTAGTTTTAATATACATATTGTGTTATATCCTAACCCTAACTTAGGACTTAACCCTGCTTAGGTGGAGAGTAGAGGTACCGTGATGTGATGGAAGGTGGGGGTTGCTCTGATGAAGAAAACGCACAGGTCTCCTCTTTTCCTCACGTTTCCTCTTCCTCTCAACACTCTTATTCTCTCACCCATCTTTTCCCCTCTCCAAGGTTGATGTACGGTGGTAGTGAAAGCATAGCAAGGTGGTAGACACAGGCGTGACCAATGTGCGCTTGAAAGAAGAACGGAGCCGCAAGGAGGCACGGTGGTGAAGGTTCTCCATGGCATGTCGGGGAGGTCGTGTGCGACTCCTAGGTGAGGCACCGTTGAGACAAATCGCAAAAGGTATGCCAAGTTTACATTTTACCTCACAGAAGGTGTGAGGGGTGTTTTGCCGGAGGGCCGCCGGAGTCACTAGTGCAGAATAGTCTTTACTCGTCGCCCAATAGACGTAGGCTGTTATAACAGCCAACGTCTAGTTGGGAGAAGATAGCATAGACGTCGGTCGTTACCAAGTCCGATGTCTATGGGGTACTATAGACGTCGGGTGTTGGAATACCCATTGCATCTGACGTCTATACCCTATAGACGTCGGTTGTTGGAATACTCATTGCATCCGACATCTATACCCTATAGACATCGACCTATAGACGTCGGATGTTATGGACGACCGACGTTTATACCCCCATGCACATAGACGTCGGGGTATAGACGTCGGCTGTATATAACATCCGACGTCTATAGGTCTTAAAGAAATCGAACAGTTGTGTTTTTTTGTCATTCAATCCAGACGAAAACCCAACCAAACCCTAGCCATTCCGCGACTGAACCCTCCTCTGTGACCAATCTCCGGCTGATCTGCAACAATCTCTGGCACCGCGATGACGTCCCAACCTCTCCTCCCGTTCTCCGGCCCTCTCCTTCGTCTTCCTCCACATCCCTAACCACCGTAAGAGTTTCGTTTAGTTTTGGTTGGTTTAGTTTCGGATTTTTGGTGGAGTAATGATTCTTTTCTTTCTTGGTAAACTTCTCCTCTCGTTCGGATCCAACATTTCGATTTTTGTTCGTATTTTGAATAGGGTTGGACAAGCAGACAGCCGAGAACGCCGTCGTCAATAACAAGGTCACCGCCAACCTCACCACCGTCATCAAAGAGGTATCTTTTCCCGTTCGAGTGACTCGCGTTTGTCAGATTCGATTTGATGGTTTTTCAGAAAATTCTCGTGTTGATGATGTTTGTGGATTTAGGTGCTTGGGATTGATTCTGTTTGTGTTTTTCTGGATTGTTAGTTAGGAATTGTGGATTGATGTGGATTAGAAGCGGGTTTTGGCAAAATGGACGTGTTGTGTGTTCTCCTAAGTTTGTTCTCATCGCTGATTTGGGAATATGATTGGAATAAAGACAGAAAACAAACAAATATTAGCTTTAACTTTGTAAGAGTTCATTATATAGTTGATTGTGTGAAATTGATTTTTTTGGCATGTCGGATTTGGTGTTGGTTATTTATGATTTGTTTGTTGTCTTGTGTTGGTTGAAAATCATTTAGTTTGTGATTAAATGCATGGTTTGTTGTTGTTGTATGTGGTTTATGTGTTGTCTGATTATTCAATTACCAGTCAAGTGTAGTTTAGATCTATCTATATTTGGCAGATTCGAGAGAGGACGCACGTTTGAGAAGAAGGAGGACGCGCATTTGCTGGTTCGTGATTCCACTCATTTTGTCTCTTAGTTTGAATTGTTGTTAGTAATTTTTCCGTTGTGTGTTTAAAACTAAGGCATTGTAATATGTTTGGAAGAAATATAAATATAAGTAATAAATTGTATGTTTGTGTCCACTTAGTTATGTATTTGTCAATAATCGTTGTTAATAGAGTTTGTTGGTAGCTTGCTCATGAGATAACTAAGTCCACAGATAACATGTATTAAGGACTAGCCTTTAGCTATTTATTCTTTAATCAAGAAGCCAATTTTGTTATGTGGAAAATGTAAACATATGACTAAATGTAAACATGTGTTGTGTTGAAGTTTGAGGGGTTTGGATGTAGTGTGTTTGTGATGAATTTGGTGGAATTGAGATCAAGTTTATATCGTGTATTGTTATAAAATTTTCTTGTTAATTCCAGGATTTGAAGAGTTTACATAGCAAATTTTAGGGGATGTTCTGCAAAAAGTTCAAAAAAATATAATCTCAATTGTTATTAATAACATGATATTTTAAAATAATAACTTAAATTTTATATTAAAAGGACTATAACTTAGATCAAGTTAAAAACTTATGCTTAATTAGTTTAGTGAGTTCATACATTTATTTATGTTATATAATGTTTAGCTTAGTTAAATGTTTATTTATTTATGTTTATTTATTTGTGTTTATTATTGCTGAAAACAATTTATTTTGTTTAGTTAACTCATTGCCCCCATTAAGCAACTTTACCTTTAATAACCTAAAGGAAAAGATTATACAATATTGCTAAGTCATTCATGATATAGGATTTGCATTCATCATATTTATTATTTATTTACGATTTCTGTCGTAGATTGCTGGCGTAAGGTACGTAATCTCTTTCACTCATCATTCATTTGAAAGCACACATTAGTTAGTAGGACTTGCATTGGAACAAGAGTGAGGTGAGTGTTTGTTTGGTGTGTTGTTTGTTAGATGAAGTTATGAAAAACACTTAGGGGGCAGTCACGTATAGGAGATGAGGTGGGGGATTTCATCACCGTTTCCTTGGCCAAAAACCACTTAATAAAGGAGCCTTAATAAAATCAATTAGATGTTGGCCCCTAGGATTTGCGGACGCATTAAGGAGAGGAAACTGTTTAAGACCGTTATGGCCTGAACGTCGTTGCCCATTTAGTCTCCATGAGATTTTAGGAACCTCCGGGTTCTTCATTTACTACAGATTAGTGGTCCTTGATGTTTAAGACCGTTTTGGTCTGAACGGCCATCTAGTCTCCCTGAGATATGTTAGGGACCTCCGGGTTTTTGATTTCCTACAGACTAGTGGTTCTCGGTGGGACCTTGAAGTTAGGCGTCGTCTATTTCCTACAGACTAGTGGACTTTAGGCTTGTTTTTGCCTTGATTGCTTAGTTAGGTTTCTAACCTTTCTTATTCCCACGCTAGATTAAGGGCTTCATCTCCTCTCCTCTGAGTCATTCTTTTCTCATCTTAATGTCTCTGAATCTTCTCATCTACGAACACATTCTTTTAAATTGAAATTTTATTTATTTCCTCCAATAATAACTATCATTTTGGTTAATGTTTAGATTGAAATGTATCGAGAGTGGATTGTTTCAAATAGATTGAGTGATGAGTATGAGAACGGAGTGAATATGTTCTTAGAGGTTGCCAAAAAACATTCAAAAAAATGAAAGACAGTGACATGACGTATTGTCCGTGCAATAAGTGTCATAATATATCAGTGCTGACTTTTCGGAAAACGAAAGATCATTTGTTTGAGAAAGGTTTCGACCCAAATTACAGACGGTGGATATGGCACGACGAAAATAAATCATTTAGTCATTCCAAGAAGGACGGACACAACGTTAGTGTGGAAGATCACTTAGAGGAAATGGTTCAGGATATGGCTGAAAAGTTTTCGTCCAACCCCGATTTACTTGGTAGTTTGTTGAGTGACAATGAGAAGTCGTTGTATAAGAGTTACTAGATTGTCAGCAGTGTTGAAGTTGTACAATTTAAAAGCTGGAAATTGTTGGTCTGATGTCAGTTTCACATCAATGTTGAAGTTATTGAAAGAGATACTTCCAGATGATAATGAGTTGTCAGATAGAGCTTATGATGCTAAGAAAATGTTGTGTCCTATGGGAATGGAATATAGGAAGATACATGCATGCCCGAACAATTGTATATTGTATAGGGGTGAGTTTGAAAACTTACATTCTTGTCCCAGGTGTAATGTTTCACGATACAAAATGAAATGTAGTGGACCGAACCACAACGAAGAGGCTGATGAGATGAAAATCAAAGGACCTCCTACTAAGATTTTGTGGTATCTTCCGATAATACCAAGGCTTAAACGTTTGTTTGCGGGTAAGGAGGATTCCAAGAACATGACATGGCATGCTGATTGTGAGAAACCAAATGATCAATTGCTACGTCACCCTGCAGATTCACCTTAATGGAAAAAAGTAGATTTCGATTTTCCTGTGTTTTGTGAAGAATCCAGGAATGTACGACTTGGACTCTGTACGAAAGGAATGAATCCTTTCGGTAGTTTGAGTAGCATTCACGGTTCTTGGCATGTTCTGCTTGTAATTTACAATCTGCCCCCGTGGTTATGCATGAAACGCAAATATATTATGTTGTCCTTAATGATTTCTGGTCCAAAACAACCTGGAAACGACATCGATGTGTTTTTAAGACCTTTAATTGATGACCTAAAGAGATTGTGGGATGACGGAGAGCCAATTTTTGATTCTTGTTGTCAGGAGTCGTTCATAATGCGGGCAATGATATTTTACACGATTAATGACTTTCCAACTTATGGTAATTTGTCTGGATATTCAGTCAAAGGTCATAAAGCTTGTCCAATTTGCGAAGAAAATACATGCTCTTCGCAAACTAGTTAATGGTTCTAAAACAGTCTATCTTGGTCATCAGAGATTTTTACCGAACTCTCACCCCTATCATAGGTTGAAGAATGCATTTAACGGAAAACAGGAGTTTCAGAATCCACCAGTTGAAATCAGCGTCGAAAAGGTGTACGAACGTGTAATGAACATTGAATGTGAATTTGGAAAACCATATAAACGAGCAAACGACAAAAGTAGTTGGAAAAAAAGATCCATATTTTTTGATCTCCCTTACTGGAAAACTTTAGAAGTTAGACATTGTATTGATGTGATGCACGTTTGTGATAGTCTTGTTGGCACTCTGTTGAACATACCTGGTAAAATCAAAGATGGATATAATGCAAGACTTGATCTTGTTGATCTTGGTATACGAGCAATGTTGGCACCAGAGAAGAAAGGAGACCGGAATTACTTACCTCCAGCTAGTTATACATTGTCTAGAAAGGAGAAAAGAATTCTCTGTCAGTGTTTGCACGATGTAAGGGTTCCACAACGTTATTCTTCAAATATCAGTAGTCTTGTTGTTATGAAAGATTTGAAACTTGTGGGGATGAAGTCTCACGATTGTCACACTTTAATGCAGCAGTTGTTACCTGTAGCACTAAGATCCATATTACCGAAAGATGTTAGACATGCAATAATAAAGTTGTGTTCTTTTTTCAATAAGATTTGCAGTAAAGTGGTCGATCCCGTGCAGTTAGATAAGTTGCAGAATGAAATTGTGGTGACATTATGTCATTTGGAGATGTTCTTTCCCCCTGCTTTTTTCGACATTATGATCAGGGGTGGATCCAGAAATATTTTTTGGGTGGAGCAGAATTTCTTCACGTTGGACGATTTTTTTTGGAAGACCCAAAACTTTAAGTTGATATTTTAAATAAATTAATTAATTAAAAATATTAAAAATATTTTTCCTATTTTTAACATTTTTCTAAACCTGAATATATTAAAATTCAAAAATCCAAAAGACATTTTTACAACAAAAAAACACGACACATCAGTTAAATTGATTTTATTCTTATAACTTAAATTCTAATATCCAAACCAAAGCATGTGGTTTGGGAAGATTTTTTGGCTATGTTCGTTCTTAAGTTTAAAATTGATAAAATATAGACAAACAGATGTAGCAAAATAGTGTATAAGTATAACATAAAATTATAATAAAAGAATTTTATAATAATTGTTACTATTTATGGTCATTGATATTTTCGTTCGTAGAATTGCAGGTTTTAGATTTATTATTCATTCTACGACTCTTATGTATAGAATAACCTTGTTAAATAAGTTTCTTATAAATGTTAGCTTATTTTAAGTTTTCATTCCATTTTCAGTCAACAAACTAACTCGACGGAGATATAATAACATGCCTATAAGCATAATTGTACTAGAAAAGTAAGATTGCACGTCATAATAATAAAAAAGTTAAATCCCAAACATCAACAACAACTAAATAAAATCTATGTAATGTTCATTTTTCAATTAAAATTTATCAAACTTACACAACAATGCAAGTCCAAAAGATTAGAACTTATTTTCCAAATGTAGTCCAAAAAATTAAATTGATTCTAAAATCAATTTTTTGTGAAATTAAACAACAGGTAAACAATTATACCACCAAATTCAAGCCAATACACTTAAATATATGAGATTGAATAAATAAATAAAAAATAAGATTTTTTTTGCAAAAATCTGGGTGGGGCAGATGCCCCACCTGCCCATAACGTGGCTCCGCCACTGATTATGATTCATCTAGTTATTCATTTGGTTAGAGAAGTTAAATTGTGTGGACCAATTTTTTAAGGTGGATGTATCCTTTCGAGCGTTATATAAAAGTGTTGAAAGGTTATTGTAAAAATCGTCAAAGACCAGATGTTAGTATTGTTGAAGGATACAGAGCTAAGGAGGTTATCGAGTTTTGCATTGGATACCTAGCAAACACCAAAATTATTGGACTTCCGAAGAATCGTCATGATAAATGTGTCGATGGTAAAGGGACACGTGGGATGAAAATGTTAAATCCAAATGGCGATGACTTAATGACAACATATTTTTATGTGTTGTGCAATTCTAATGAAATTCAACATTACCTAAATGAACACATGAAGTTTCTAAAGGAAAGAAATCATTTGTGGAGTGATCAACAAGTAATAAATAGTCACAATAAAAATTTCATCTCTGTGTTAAAAAATGTGGCTTACAAAACGTGATGTTTCTGAGACAATACAATGGTTGGCCTACGGTCCGCTGATGAGAATTTTATTTATACCGCAAGTGCACGACGTCAATGAAGACGTGGCAAGTACGGGTCGAACACAAGGAGGGAGAGATATTGTTATTTTTTGTGATTTTCGATTAAGGAAAGAAAGAGAGAGAAATAAGGTTGGTTTGAGATTTTGGATTTTTAATTTTCTAAAGCAAGAACAACAAAAACAAACTAAGAATAAAACAAATATAGATGAGAGTCCAGCGGGTGGGGGTTTAGATATCGGGTTTTGTTTAGAGAAATCTGAAACTTATAATAAATCACATTAGTTATAAAGCATTACATGATAAATGACTTAACATAAACTCAAGTAATCAAAATATACTAACACGAAATTAAAATAATAACATCATTCTTCTTCTCGTCACCCTAAATCCGTCACCCCCACCTTTTGGAGAGAGTTAGAAACTCATGGATGGAGGGAAGGAGAAGGGGTCCTAGAGAAACTACGAAAGAAAACTAAAAACACGAAACAAACCAACAGAATTTTATTGCTAAAGAATGAAACACAAGTTTTTCTACAACATCGTTTCAGGGATATTTATAGCCGATACAAGGGACTCAAGTATGAAATAGGAAAGTACACGCGTCATGACACGACTGGACAAAATCCGGGGGCACGGATCGAAAGGGGTGCGGTGTTTTCGCCACAAATTACATGTAATGGGCGGCGGAATCGCCGCAATTTTTGCTCATATTTAATCCAGATTTTTTCTGTGTGTTTATGGTATGATTTAGCTGTCATTTGCGCGTCCGGATTGATTTCTTTTCTTTCTTTTGAGCTCCGAATTAATTCTTTATATATTTGGATATCCAAATTGATTTTTCTTTAGAATTTCTCCAAAATAATATTTTGGTACTTGTAATTTGCAGTCGGGTCCTCAGCTTTTTGCAATTAAGTCCCTGACTAATTTTGTGCTTAGGTCCTTGGCCTTTTTGTAATTAGGTATTTGAATGCTTTTATGCTTGGATGGACTTTAATTTCAACCCCGATAATCTTGAACTTGGTCTTCATGACAGAAATGAGTCTCTTGCACGCGTTTATGCTCGGGATATGGGTAATTTGCATTAAGGTCCCTACATTCTGTAAATAAGACTAAACACATACCTTAATAGCATTTATTGATATAAAATTAATCTAAATGCAAGACATATGATGCAATGTATGCAATGCATCAAATACCCCCACACCTAGATTTTGCTAGTCCCTAGCAAAACAAAATATAAGAAAAATGAAAACAGGGAAATCCTTACTCACTTTCGTAGGAATCACGGTTGCACTTAGCATGTGCAACAAGCCTTTACACCCCTAAGTTTCCTTAGAGGACGAGTTTTATCTATTGAGGGTTTTCAGTTGACACACCTACAAAGTCTTAATTCAACATTTCATTAATAACTCTCAATATCTCCACCTCAACCTTATACATCTCACTTAGAATTCTTGCATGCTCATTATATAAGTCTAACTCATAAAAATTCTGACTTGGTCTTTGTTCCTCCAACATTCACACCACTAACCCTTCTACACGTGTTATGACTTAAATTATTTTGCACGCCTCCTCTGGTGGTGAAGTATCATTCGGATCAACCATGGCATGGATCATTCTTTTAGCTTTGGGCCTTGAGTATCTTAAAGTATATATATATATATATATATACAGAACTTATAGAATGAGCCCGGGGCTCAATTAGGCTTAAATGAGCCCCTTAATCATCCACCATTCAATACCAATCCAACGCTTGTTAAATGCTCTGGTTAATTTTACTGGTAGAAGGGTAGGATTGGTATTTACTGTTACCTTTGGTTAGGGTTTTTTGTCCAAACCCACGAAATCTTCACCCTCACGCCTCCACCGAAACCAACGAACCCTTTGTTTAGGGTTCTTCTTTCCCACGTTTTCATCTCTCCGATTTTTGCAAAAACCCTAAATCTAGCCATCCTCTCCCCCGAATCCTCCCTTTCTCCTCCCTAATCCACACAAATATCTCATGCATCCACACCTCTCATTTCCCCCCAATCCGAAATGGATGGAGAGAGAGATGGAACGCATAAATCCACAAGTACGATTTTTATCAATTCGTTTATTCCATTGGATACACGAGTGTTTCGGTGTTGGTAGGTGTTCTGCCGTTTTGTACACGTTTTTATGTGATTTAATCTTGTTCCTATTGTCGTTGGACGAAACTATTGTTGGTAATATTATGATCATAAATACCTTTGTTTCTTATAAACATTGTTATCTCATTTCCTTAATCTCACCAAGTTTCAATCTGTTTGAATCTGTTTTTGTTCCATAGATTTTTTTCATTGCTTCAACTCGTTTGATTTTTTTTCTAAACACTGTTAGTGATTATTTTTTGCCTTTGGAATCTTTGTTATGGTTATTTAATAGGATTTTCTGGTTCATGTTTAAATAACGCAAAATCTAAATCAGCACACAAAAAATTTAAAAAAACGAGTTTAACAGATTTTATTGTTCCAGTAAAAATTTATCTTCAATGTTAGTTTTAAAAATTATTATGTTTCAGTGAATTTCTCACAATTTTCTTGGTGTTGTAGGCAATCCTAACCCAAAAAAGACCAAAATTCTTTCCCACAAAAATAGTGTACGAGGAAGTAATCCGGCGAGCACAATAAAGTTGCAATGCAAAGATAAGGGTGAAAGTTCAATTCAACAAACCTCTAAATCTGCAGGTGCATGACTGAGACTTAAATTCCTTAGTTTGTTTGTGCTTATAATTCTGATTTCTAAATATTTTGCTACAGTTAACTATTGCGTGAACCACCGATGTTATGTGAAGTTATTTGTTGAGTTTGTGGAGAAATATAAACCAAAGGAAGCTCACTTGAAAAGGATGTCAGTGACTCCTTTTGATAAACTTCTTCATATTCCCAATTTGAATGTTAATCGATGGTTGCTGGAAGATTTAATTAGTAGGCATGTTGACATCAACAGATTTTGTGTGGGTGGCGTAAACTTAGATTTTTCCATTGAAGATGTTGCAGCTATTCTAGGTTTACCTGCTTCGGGCATAAAGGTGAAGATAAGAGGGAGTGGGAAAACCTCTTATTTAGAGGCAAAATATAGTAAAGAAAAAAACTTCACCTTTAATACCACAAACATTCAACAACTTATGATTGAACTACATTGCAAGGATGACGATGAGTCTGTTGATGATTTTGTCAAGCTATTAATTTTGTTGATGTGTTCTACCTTTTTATTGCCTGAGTCTGGGTCTAATGTTCCACGAGCTGCACTATCCAATTTAGACAAATTAGAGAACCTGAAATTCTACAATTGGTCTGAGGCTATTCACAACCTAGCAATGGAAAATGTACCTCTCATACGTGACCAAATTATTAGCAAGAAGGCTGGGAAGAGGAAATCTGTTAGCACTTATGCTCTTGGATCAAGCATATGTTTTATGGTAATTACCGTAACTTTTATCTTTATTAAAATTTTGGTATAAGTTTTTGTTGATATTACCGCAGGTTAGTCTTCTTTCCTCTTCATCAAACAATAGTACAACTCTTGATGTTATTTTACGTAGTTTCATTACCTAAATTCAACATTATCTATATTTTGGCTTCATTGCTACATGCAACTATTATAAATTAATTAATTTTTGGGAATTAAGGCAAAACTACTTATTTTCCTGTTAATGACATAATATTACAGCTTTGTATTATTTTAAACTATTGACGTTTCGGTACATAGTTACAATAAGGGTTATATTTCTTCTTCATTGCTAGATGCACTATTTTATATTTTAGATTTAACTTTTATTTTTGTTATATATATTGCAGGTATGGTTGTATGAGCACATCAATTTGTTTAAACCAGTTTTTCTGGAATTGAAGGCAAGGATTAGGAAGTGGGCTTCTCCCGTTGAACCAAAGCTAAAAGACCTAACTAGCGTGGTTGACGATATGGTATGTTGAATTAAACTCATACTAATTGTGCAATATTGGTTTAATCATATTCATGTCTTTGCTTGCCACGATAGTCACCTAGCATTTGCATGGCAATTATCATTTGCAATTTTCAAACTTCAGCTTTTGGGAGATACAAATATTGAGTAAACAAAGTTATGTTACCTGCAGATTTTGTATAACATGTTAGTTGATGAAAATGATTTCTTCAAGCTTCTTCCGAATGAGCTAAATTTGCCTCCGGTTAATGTTGGAACCATAAAGAAGAAGTTGAATTCCAAAAAAAGAAGGGAGCAACTTGATGATCCTTCTGATGGTATAGATGTTGATGACAATGAAGCCCAACATTTGAAGAAAAGAAATGATGAATTAATTTCGGAGGTGCAGTTGTTAAATCAAAAAGTCTGTATTTTGGAAGCTGAGAATACTGAGTTGAAGTTCTTAAAAAAGAAAGTTGCTTATTTGGAAGCTGAACTCTCTACCTTGAAGAAAAAATCTGGGAATCCAAAGTCGCATGTGCCAACTTTCAGCTTGGGGCTTTCTCAGATTTCACAAGTCAATACCAATTCTATGGAGGAGACGGATATTGGCGATCAACAGTTGGATTGGTCAAATTTGGTTGATGTCGTAATTGGTAATGACCAAATGACTTCCACCCACGTTCCTTGTGATAATGTGAATGTTTGTCTTGGACATCCTCCCTTCAATAATGTTTGTATGTGATGATTCACACCACAAAAGGCTCAAAATATCATTGAGTACCTGTTTGTACAATACGTGGTATCGAACGTGACGGCTTCTCCAAAATGTTTAAAATTATCTTGACAAGTGCCATCGGTCCAAAACAAGTGACTCAATTTACTTTGTTCATTCTTTTGATAAGAATAGTAGAAGTTTTTGTCACCTTTCTTTGTACTCTCTAAGTGTTCTAGTACTAAATCTGCATCATATCCTTCTGTTTCATATCTTCCGGAAGCATTCATATTTAGTATGTCTCTATACGTGAATCCGATTTTGTCATAACCACCACTTTCATTTCCTAACATCACAGCTTGTTTTACAACAGGTATGTTTGCTTCACTCATAGATTTCAACAAACCCTGAGTAACAGGCGGTATGTTACGATTATTTCTCATGTAATGTCTTTGAGACGAGCTTGTCATTTCATGATTATGTCCAACAAAGTTTAACACAAACCACTTATTTTTTTCTCGATCAAATTTTATTTTTAATTTGGCCTGACATTCACATCTTGACATCCCAACTTTCCTCTTCTTTATTGTTACTGACACTTCATTCATATCTTTTTTTGTTGCTTCTTGTACATGATGACCCTTCTTTAGAGCAAACAAACTTTTTTAAGATGATCTCTCTACAATTATTTTCTGATGCTTCAGTATATTTGGTTGACGATTTACGCACATTAAACCCTCCTGCATTTGCATAATTCTTATAATAGTTGTAAGCTTCTTCTATTGAGTCGAACTCCTGTCCATAGGTTGGTTAGAGCTCACTTTTAACGTCAGGTATAAGGAAAAAATCTTTGGCATGCTCCTCATTCTGCAACTTTAAATTATCCTAAATGGTGCAAAATGAGGTGTACAATATTGCTTTCATAATGATATAACAATATTAGATTGTCAAATCCACATTACTTCACTATATTACTAGTACAAAAGAGATATTTTAGGGTCAAGTAAAATGGTCAATATTACAGGTATCAATTTTATATTACAGATCAAAAAATCAATATTACAGTTATCAATATTATATTACAGTAGTCATATTTATATTGCTGCTGCCAATATGATTTTCCCGTTACAAACCTAAAATTATTTCTGATTGTAATTAATTTGAGGTTTAGATCACAGTTTCCAATGTGTAATCTTCTATCAAAAGTAATAAAAAAACAAACTTACCCCATTTTCCAGTAGACTTGATTGGATTTCTCCGGACTTTGAAGAGGTTGGATTTCTTTCTACAATTTCCATAATTTGGATTTTTGCCCTCTGAAAACAAATAGTAGTCCAAATAAATAAACATAATCCAACTTTAAGAATCAAAATTTTCATCATTACAAATAAAAGGAAACTAAGAAAAAAATCACATCCAATACCCAATTAATCGGTTATCATCCAAAATAAGCCGCAAGATTAAAGATCCACAAAATAAAAAAAATCAGCATCCAAAAACCAAGTCAAAATCGAATCAGCAGCAAAAGGCTAAAAAAACAAAACAGAATTCACGAGCAAACAAACGAAAAAATAAAATAAACAACAAAAAAGTAAGCCACTTCGAAATCTAAGGCAAAACCTAAAACCAAACACAACCGAGATTACGTGCAAACAAAAAAAAACGAATTCTGCACCAGAAAACTAAGCAAAGACGAAATTTGCTTCCAAAAATAAAACCAACAAGAACTGAAATCAGGATAAAAAAAACCCAAAAAAACGATATCAGTTGCAAAAACTAACAAAAAAAGCAAGATGCATCGAAGAATCCGTGGTATTGATTGACAACAACGGTTTGGAGGGGGAGGAGAAAGGGGTGACGAAAATAGAAGGAAGAAATTGGGTTTCTTTTGGTAAGGTTGATTGAAGGGTTTGGGAAGACCAACGAAATTACTTAAATACCCTTACTTAAAGTAAAACATCCACAACCATTCAGATTAAAATGAATGGTTAGCTCTTGAGGAGCTCATTTAATCAAAATAAGCCCAGGGCTCATTCTAACCTTACTATATATATATATATATATATATATATATATATATATATATATATATATATATATATATTCGTAATTCAACACATTTGCTTTTTTGACACTTTTACCCTTTTTGCATTCGTGTAGCGAGTTTGGTCGATAATCCCGAGCTGGCAGACTCAAGTTACTGGGTTTCAAGATACCCCTACGGACCAGTGACTCGAAGACTTGGGTTTTGTAATCATTTTGCAAAATGTACTTTCCTCACTTTATTCCTTTATTTTTTTACTTTTATTTTCCTCAAGGCTTAATTGCTATTAGAAGTCCACACTTCCCGGTATATTTTCCTCAACCTCTGCTTCTTATCAACCACTTCAATGATTTGATTCATCCAATTTAAGTGCATACATGTCTTAAAGGGTAATGGGTTATTTCTTTGGAACTTAGATTTATGTCATAATTTCTACAAGCAGAACTATATAATAAGGAACAAAAACTCAATGCAATTTGTACACGGGTTTTGACAGTTCAATCTGCTGCTATGTCATGGAGCATTGAAATTTTTTTTAACGAACAGAATATATATATATATATATATATATATATATATAGATAGATAGATAGATAGATAGATAGATAGATAGATAAACACCCCCCCCCCCCACACACACACACCTAAATCATGCATTGTCCTCAATGTATGCAAAGATAAAACAAATGCACTTATTACCTAAGTCAACTGCGGTGGAGGGATTGAATTTGCTCAGAGTCAACCATAGTCAGAACTGGATTGAATGTCACCATGTTGGTGCATGTATCCAGTTGAATTGTTCCCCATGTTGCCCTGAGGTAAGGGTTCCACACCTCTCACATGTGTTGGTTCTCTTATTTGCTCGAGTGATGGTGGTTGGGTAGATGAATTACTCCCCTTTTTCTCACTTTCTTTTTGATTTTGTGATGATTTATTTAATTCAGAAATCTTATAGATACGCGATCTCATCACAACATCACTTTGATTGCATACTATTTTTGGTTCACTATCAACATGAAAGATATTAAATTCAGCTTTTAAGTTTCCAAAGGATAGTTACATGATCCCATTTCGACAATTTATCAAAGCTTCAAAAGTGGCTAAAAATGGTCTGCCTAGTATTACAGGGATTTGTCTCTTAGGGTTGACAACAGGTTCAGTGTCTAGAACGACAAAATCCACTGGGTAAATGAAGTCAACAACCTTAATCAAAACCTCCTCTACTATACCTCTTGGTTTCTTAACAGAGCAATCAGCAAATTGAAGGGTTGTCTTAGAGGGTTTTAGTGGACCAAGGTTGAGTTGCTCATAGACAGAGAACGGGAGTAAGTTAACACTAGCACCAAGGTCTAGAAGGGCTCTGTTGATAAAAGTATCTCCTATCGCACATGAAATTGTGGGACACCCAGGGTCCTTATACTTTATAGGAGACGAGTTGGACAGAATAGAGCTTATGTTTGCAGTTAAGAATGCCTTCTTTGGTACGTTTGTTTTTCTCTTCTTAGTACACAAATCCTTTAAGAATTTAGCATAAGCAGGTATTTGTTGAATCATATCTAGGAGTGGAATATTCACCTTAACTTGCTTAAATACTTCCAAGATTTTCTCCATTTGTGCACTTGAGCTCTTATTGAGTCTATTGGGGAATGAGACTTTTGGAACATATACTCGCTCAGGTTGAGCTATAGGTTCAGGTTGAGTAGGTTGGTTGGGCTTTTCAAATTGGACTTCAGGTTCAATTGTCAGGTCACATGAGGGTGCTTGACAACTAGATTGATTAGGAGCCTTAGGATTTACCACATTGTTGTCAACTTGTTTCCCGGACCGTAATGAAACAACTGCATTTATTTGTTGGAACGGTCCCTCCTCATGAACCATTTGAACCGGTCTAGGGTTGTTACTTCCTAGAGGTTGTTGATAGAGCTGATGTTGATTATTAGATCTTGGATTCACCTCAGGTTGACTTGGAAACTGACCCTTTTCTCTTTTACCTACTATTTGTGCTAGTTGGCTGACTTGTGTTTCTAGCCTTTGGAAGGATTGGGTGGTTGTTTGCATAAAAGTCTTAACCAAATTTTCCAAGCTTGACAACCTAACATCATAATCTCCATTGTTACTAAACCCAGATGATGTATTATTTTGGTTATACGGGTTTGGTTGTTGTCTAGGAGGTTGACATTGTTGGCTCCACGAAAAATTAGGATGATTACGCCAACCCGGGTTATAGGTTGATGCGTATGGCTCATTTCTAGAATGGTTAAATGTGTCATTAACTTGTTCCAAGTCCACACAATCCTTCATTATATGACCAGTCTGACCACATTTAGAGCAAGGGATAGAAGAGGTTTGATTCACTAGGGGTCGGGTTTTTAGCTCTAGACTTTCCATTCTACGCATAAGGGTAGCTAGTTTTGCTTTAGCAGCTACAGTAGCATCTATAGCTAAGACACCTAGTTTGGGTTGACTTGCTATTCTAGATCCAATACTCGGGTTAATCGGTTCTCTAGCATTGTCCCATTGCATACTATTTTCGGCTAAATCCTCAAGAAAAGTCCAAGCATCATTCTCAATTTTGGACATGAAGTTTCCTTAGCTTACAGATTCTACCATAACCCTAGATGTAGGTGTTAATCCCTCATAAATAATTTGGCACAATTGTCATCTTGGAATTCCATGATGAGGGCATTGGGTCAACAGACTTTTAAATCTTTCTAAATAGGAATAGAACGGCTCGCTCTCAGATTGAACGAATGCAACAATTTCATTCCTAATCGTAATAGTCTTATGGTTGGGGAAATATTTCTTTAAGAAAACTTGAACAAACTCGGCCCAACTCCTAATAGATCTTTTGGCTAGACTATATAGTCATTATATGCAAACTAAATTATATGCTTAAATGCAATCGATAAAAACCGCGCACGTACCTTGCCTCCAGCACTCTTCAACAAAAATTAATTTGCAAGAATTTAGCAAGAATAATGCAAACAAAACACTATATGATGCATGCACTAAGTCCTTCTAATTTTTGCCAATTTTTAGGTCAGAGTTGAATTAGTGCCAATTATGGAATTTGAGCCTAACACGTGCAGTTCTACAAAAAGGAAATTCTCCGAAAATAGAAATTACGAGGAAAAAGGCAACAAAGCTTACCTACGCACGCTCAGTCGGGTTCGCCGCCTGCTCTCGAAACTCTCCAGTTGCTCTACGCGTCCACCCAGAGATGGAGACGACCCCAGAAAATTTTGAAGCCCAGATGCTTCAAACGTGCGGCAGATCCGCCGCAGATTCTTCTTTACGTGCGGCGATTTCGCCACCCTTCTTGCTCCGACTGTGCCCGAATTTCACCGCGCATTCCGTTGTCTCCTGAAACGCAAACCCAAATAGTTAGATTGTGCACACGATAAACAGAATAGAATCGAAATCACTAAAAATAAACAAAACCTTCGTCTCCTCCCCGGCAACGGCGCCAAAAACTTGATGAGAATTTTATTTATACCGCAAGTGCACGGCGTCAATGAAGACATGGCAAGTACGGGTCGAACACAAGGAGGGAGAGATATTGTTATTTTTGTAATTTTAGATTAAGGAAAGAAAGAGAGACAAATAAGGTTGGTTTGAGATTTTGGATTTTTAATTTTCTAAAGCAAGAACAACAAAAACAAACTAAGAATAAAGCAAATATGGATGAGAGTCCAGCGGGTGGGGGTTTAGATATCGGGTTTTGTTTAGAGAAATCTGAAACTTATAATAAATCACATTAGTTATAAAGCATTACATGATAAATGACTTAACATAAACTCAAGTAATCAAAATATACTAACACGAAATTAAAATAATAACATCATTCTTCTTCTCGTCACCCGAAATCCGTCACCCCCACCTTTTGGAGAGAGTTAGAAACTCATGGATGGAGGGAAGGAGAAGGGGTCCTAGAGAAACTACGAAAGAAAACTAAAAACACGAAACAAACCAACAGAATTTTATTGCTAAAGAATGAAACACAAGTTTTTCTACAACATCGTTTCAGGGATATTTATAGCCGATACAAGGGACTCAAGTATGAAATAGGAAAGTACACGCGTCATGACACGACTGGACAAAATCCGGGGGCACGGATCGAAAGGGGTGCGGCGTGTTCGCCACAAATTACATGTAATGGGCGGCGGAATCGCCGCAATTTTTGCTCATATTTAATCCGGATTTTTTCTGTGTGTTTATGGTATGATTTAGTTGTCATTTGCGCGTCCGGATTAATTTCTTTTCTTTCTTTTGAGCTCCGAATTAATTCTTTATATATTTGGACATCCAAATTGATTTTTCTTTAGAATTTCTCCAAAATAATATTTTGGTACTTGTAATTTGCAGTCGGGTCCTCGGCTTTTTGCAATTAAGTCCCTGGCTAATTTTGTGCTTAGATCCTTGGCCTTTTTGTAATTACGTCTTTGAATGCTTTTATACTTGGACGGACTTCAATTTGAACCCCGATAATCTTGAACTTGGTCTTCATGACAGAAATGAGTCTCTTGCACGCATTTATGCTCGGGATATGGGTAATTTGCATTAAGGTCCCTGCATTCTGTAAATAAAACTAAGCACATACCTTAGTAGCATTTATTGATATAAAATTAATCTAAACGCAAGACATATGATGCAATGCATGCAATGCATCATCCGCATTCTGTTGTTATAAGTTACAGTGGTTATGATATCAATGGATATTCTTTCTACACAGTCTGTGAAGATGCGAAAAGTGTTGTTCAGAACAGTGGCGTCACCTTAATATCAGAGTCTTTGCATGTGTCTAGTTCTAAAGACTAGAATCTTATATACGCCGACATGTCCTATTATGGTGCAATTGAAGACATAATGGGAGCTAGACTTTGTTAAATTCAAAGTACCTGTATTTAGATGCAAGTTGACTGATAATAAAAGTGGAGTTCGAGTGGATGACTATAGGTTCACTTTAATTTATTTTTCAAAAAAATGGTATAAAGGAGAACTTTTTATTCTCGCTTCCCAAGTAAAACAAGTCTTCTATGTGGTTGATCCATGTGATAAGAAATGGGTAGTAATTCTATAAGAGAAGAAAAAAATTGTATCAGATGATAGTCTGATCGAGTATGAAGAGACACCACCTTTCTCTAAGCAAGCACTTGAGTTGAACTCAGTAGATGAATAAATAAATGTTCAAACTTGTATGTTTAGAGATGACCATGGTGAAGGTATATGGATTAAAAATCCATTAAGGAAAAAATAGTAAATGTGCAAATTTTCTATTGTAACACATTGTAATAGTCATTTAATGTCTTGACCTTTTATTTTTTAATGCCTTGAGTTTATCTTTTATAGTATCATGGCTCTGAAAAAGAAACTCACTCCCTCAGAGTCTGAAGGCTCGAAGACATACAGTTCACGAGGTCCTTGTCTCATGAAAGAATTCGTGGGGAGAAGAAATAGAGACGGTAGAGTTCCAATCCAGTATGATGACCGTCTTGAGCCGATAGGCATGCTATATGATAATTGGAAAAGTTATCTAGGTAGCTTAGTGAGGGCCAAAGTTGACATTTGTTTGTCGAGTTGGGCCGATGTAGATGAGAAGTTGAAGGACACAATATGGGATAACGTGCAGGAAATGATTCCATTATAGATTTCTATAGTTTTAGTCGAACTTTTGATATATATAAAGATAACGTGTTGTAGGAATCTTTTGAGTTCCAATCCATTAACAAGTTGAAGAAAAGGTGGATGACATACATGTCGGTTCGTTGGAGGGATTTCAAACAAATTTAACGAACAAGTACATATTTGGAGACTACCAGGATAGAAATTCATGCGATGTCTATAACTTTATCACTCCGAATAAATGAGAGCAATTCAGAAAATCCAGAGATAGCCTGGAGTTTGAGGTAACTGAGTTTAATTTAGAATATAAACTTATTAATTTATTGTTTTAAGTGACAATCTAATAAACTTGGTTTTAGGTCATCTGAGCCAAAAACCAAAAGATTAGATCTTCTAACAAGTATACACATCGTATGTCTCGAACGGGGTACCAAAAGTTAGAAGCACAAATGATGGCTAAACAAATTGCTATGAAGAAACAAGAGGCAATTGACTCCGGTATGAGTGAGGAGCAAGCAAGTAACTTATCTCCTCCTTCTCCCGTAGCTCGATGTGATTCGGAGCGAGAGTAAACTCTAGAGGTGAGTACGTCACAGACGAGTCGCAAGCGATCGGCTCGGAGATAGTAAGTTGCATCACTTATATATGTTATTAATTCAGATTCAGTAATTTTATATTTTTCAATTGTTGGTAAATATTTTTTTAAACATTAGGACTCTCTGAAGTTGAGAGAATCTCAAGAAGAATTTGCTTCCGATGGTCAGAATGATATTCTACGCAAGGCCTTGGGAAACGGCGAACAACCCGATCGTGTGCGGGGGGTAGGGAGTAGAATTTGACTGCGATAATATTATGGAAAGACTCAACGGTCTACTTCGTCGACTGGTCATACCAAATGCCAGCAAGAGATCGCAGATTTGAAGAATACGTTGCAACTTGTTTTGGAGAGATTGGATCGTGATTTGCCTACTTCTCCTACCCAGCGTAGGATCGGTTCTTCCCCGGAGACCACTCCTCCAGTGCAGCCAGTGTTCCACCCCGATCGACAATATGATTTCGTGGCTCATTCTCGAGAATTGGCCTTCGTCGGCGGTCCCTCGTTTGGAAAGTTCGCGGATGGATCTAGATATGTTTTATATGTCGAAGACCCTGATCGAAGATTGCTGGCACACGGGAAAGTTTATAACATCTCTAGACACCACTTCACAGAGGTGGGAGAGGGAGAAGTGAAGGTTGCAGTTGGGAGTTGCTTAGATGCTGGTGCTTTGGTGCCATTTCCGGAAGACGAGATTGTTACTATCGGCGATGCTATCGGTGGGTTCGTGAGGTGGCCTAGTTATTTAGTAGAGCTAAACGACAAACATGAGGTATAGTTTAATTTTGAAAGACTTTAAACTTCAAATTTGTTAACAATTATATTTTAACGGTTGTATATATATCTGTAAGGTGTCAAGCCCCCGGAGCAAAGGGTCAAACAACCAATCTCCGATCAACATTAATTTGCTTCCAAGTAGGTGCAAAATGTTGTATCAATGTATGGTAGGTAAAGAAACACAATCCTTAAGTAGTTGGGAGTTGGAGGAGGGTGATAAAGGGTTGCCTCCGGCTTTGTATGTCACCAAAGAGGATATCATGCAGTTCTTGGTGATGGATTCATTGTGTATCATGATTATCGACGTGCAAGTGAAGTAAGTGTTTTCTTTGGTATAAAATGAAATGTATTGAATAATTTTATCGAAACTGTAATAAAGTATAATTTTTACTCTTGTAGACATCTTTATGACGCCAGAAGGTCAGTCTTTCCCGACGATCAAGTATTTGAATTTATCAGTCCATCTACACACACACACACACACACACACACACACACATATATATATATATGGGAATGACGATAAATCGGGTCAGCTTGGGACTCTCATGAAAGAAGATGACAAAAGATATTAGCTGCTTCCTTATCATGAGAGGTAAACTTTGTAATTCAAAGTGGAATTTTATTTTGTAATAAGCTTCTAATTATATATATATATAACAGGGCTCATTGGATGCATGTCGTTGTATGCCCCACGACTAATTCGGCATATTGGTTTGATCCGTTGGGGTCGAATAAACCAAGGGACTCAATAAAGAAACTTCTAAATTTGTAAGTTCATTTTAGTTATCGTATTTGTAATTCGTGGATTTTTATTAGTATTATTGAATGAAGGTTTAACTTCTGCTACTCAGGGCAATTAAGGTTTACAGAGCTTTAGGTAGCAGGAGAACCACAAAAGCAGGAATAACATGACATCGAATGAGAGTACGTTCTCTCCCATTTTTGTTAATTAAGTTAGGAACATATATATAGAGAATTTCTATGTTTGTAGTACAGGAAGCATGTTGGAAATACAAAATGTGGTTACTACGTGATGAGATACATGGAGGAAATCCTCGAATTGGCAACTCAAGACGTATGCCTATCCAAGGTAATATAGATCGTTATTCACTTGTATAGTTGTAGTTTCAATATTTAGTTATTAAAAATTTTACTTGTATTTTGATAGGTCTTCCCAAAAAGTAGTGATGCTTTCTCGCAACAGGAGCTCGATGAAACTCGCGACCGATGGGCTCGCTATTTTATCAGAAACATGTTGATGAACTAAGAGGTTCTCCTGTCACTAGCATTTTTTTGTAATTTAGTTAACAAGTTCACTTGTATTACAAACATACAATTTATGTCTTAATATAATCGCATCAATTTTAGAATGAATGCCAATTGTTTATGTATGAATTAATTCCAAGTGTGTCGAATGATTGTGTATGCTTGTATGTTAGTGTTTGTGTTTGTGTTTGTGCATGTATGGTTGTATGTTAGTGTTTGTGTTTGTGCATGTATGCTTGTGTGTTTGTTTGCTTGTATGTACATGTGGATGAAAGTGTGTAAGTATTTGTGAACGAATTTGGTGCAGGTTGTATGTACACGAATACGATGACTAAATACAAGTGTGTAGGATGCTTTTTTGTCCAGGTTTAAGAATAGACGTCAGATGTTTGTATTCGCCGACCTTTATTCTTCTGAAGAATTGAATAGACGTCGGTTGTATGTATCAGATGAAGAATAGACGTCTGTTATTTTGCCAATGTTTATACCTAAACAATAGACGTTGGTCCTATATAAGAGCCGACGTCTATTCTTTAGGTATAGATGTCGGCCGCTACATACAACCGACGTCTATTCATAACAAATAGACGTCGGATTTCGCACGTCCGACGTATATGTATAGACGATGTACACATAGACGTCGGATCTGGGAATGCTGATATCCGACGTATATACCCCCATACATTCGACGTATACTCCATTTTTCTGTAGTAGTGAGTGGTCGGTCCCTGCCGGACTCCTGGCTAGCCGGCGGTCCATGCAAAGATAGACGAGTTTCATAGGGAGTGTTGGAATGGAGAGATGATACTTCTGGAATGGATGGACACCACTTTTGGAATGGAGGGACAACACTCTGGAATGAAGGGACAACACTTTTGGGATGGAGAGACAACACTGGAGGGACAACACTTCTGGAGTGGAGGGACAACACTTCTGGAACGGAGGCACGCGATTGTTGAATCAGGGGATGAAACAGCGAACTGAGAGACGTGATTGCAAAACTAACAGACACAACTTCGAACTGAGGGATGCAATTGCGAACTGAGGAACATGATTTCCGAATGAAGGGACGCAACTGCGAACTGAGAGACGTGAATGCCGAATGAAGGGACGCAACTTTGAACTGAGGGAAGCAATTGCCGAATGAAGGGACGCAATTGCAAACCAAGGGACGCGATTGTCGAATGAAGGGATGTGATTGCGAACTGAGGGATGTGATTGCCAAATGAAGGGACATGATTGCGAACTGAGGGATGTGATTGCCGAATGAAGGGACGCAACTGCAATCTGAGGGACATGATTGTCGAATGAAGGGACGTAACTGCAAACTGAGGGACGCTATTGCCAAATGAAGGGATGTGATTGTGAATCGAGGGACGTGATTGCCTAATGAAGGGATGCAACTACGAACCGAGCGACATGATTGCTGAAAGAAGGGGACGTAACAATGAACTAAGGGACACGATTTCCGAATGAAGGGACGCAACTGCGAACTACGAAACGCAATTGCCGAACGAAGGGACTGGATTCCAGGATGGATTTCTGGACAAACTTTTGGACGAAGGGACAAAGTTGTTGGACGGAGAGACGGAGCCGTTGGATTTTGTGCTAGTATTACCCCTGGGTTCCTGGCCTCATTTAGTGTCAACTCTGTCCATAAAAACTCGTGTCCTTGTTTCTTGCATGATCCGGGAGGTGACGGTGGGTGCGATGATCGTGCATGCCTAGGGACCACCGGGTGGAAGAGTGTGGACACTTGGGGCGTGTCACCTCTGTTGGCTTTTTGGCCTTAATCTTATGTTTTGATGATTTAATCAACCGAATCTTAATTAGAGTAGCACACACTATGCATTGCATATATATTGTATTGTACTAACCTCTACAGGTGATCAAGACTCAAGAAAGAAGGAAATGAAGTCAAGACATGTAATTAAAGCTAAATCGAAGACATGTAATCTTGATTTCTTTTGAGTCTTAGGAACAAAGTGTAATTGAGCATACTTGAGCTAAAATCAACTTAATCACACACTAGGTTACCTATAGAAGTCACACACGAAATTTCACATAATTTGGACTTCAATAGATCACCCAAACTTAGACCGGAAAACACCTAAACCTGAATCCAACTGTCTGCCCACATTCGGTCGACCGCTACAGGCCGTTCGGTCGACCGGATGATCATGTCTCTTGTTTGTGTTTTCACTGCCCATATTCGGTCGACCGTGTTTTACCTTTCGGTCGACCGTCAGATCATATTTTCTCGTCCGTTACTTTTGCCGTATATACCCAACGGTCGTATTCGTATTAAACCAAAAATACCCCAAATGTATTTCATGTATCGGTCGACCGAGGACCACGATCGGTCGACTGTTTGTTCATCACTTGACAAACCCAAAGTGCCTGTCTATAATCGGTCGACCGCCAAAACCAGTTTCGGTCGACCGTTTAACCTTGTCAAAATCCCCTGCTATCGGTCAACACAATTTCGTTCGACCGATCCATTTTTCCCTCTACCGAAACGCTTGTTCGGTCAACCGGTAATCTTGTTCGGTCGACCGTTTTCTTAATTGTCTTAAGTGTTCAGTCGACCGATTCATATTTCGGTCGACCGTATCCCTATCGAACCCAAGCGTTCGGTCGACCGTTGCACCTTTTCGGTCGACCGTTTCTGGACAGATTTGCAGCCCGATTTTCTGCTTTGTGTTCTTTGCACAATATCCAACCAAATCTTGTCCCAACGGATCTATTCTCTCTAATGCTTATAAATAGAGTTGTAAAACACATTTTAACACAACTCTCCCACTACAAACTTGTCCCAAACTTTAGAGAGAATTCCAAACACTCAAAGCTACAAACCTTCCACACTTAGTGACCATTTCTTCATCCTACTCAAGTGTGCTCAAAGTTTAGAGAGTGTTGTTCCACTCAAGTTCTCAATTGTTGTAAAAGGAAGCAAGGACTTTGGTGAAAGCCCGAAGTGTCCCTCTCGGATTGTGAGAGGAAGATTCCAAGCTCGGCGAGGGTTGTTCGCGAGTTTGACGGTTGTAAGGCGTTGTCTCCCGGCCCGGAACGGGGAGCGGATAGTGAAGTCGTAGGCGGAGCTCGGTGATCCGAGCGGAGCTTGCAAGAGAGGACTAGGACCCGGGTGGGGTGCCGAACCTCTATAAAAACGACACGTCTTCTTGTGGTTTGCATTTTCCTACACTTGCTTGTTTTGTTTTTAATTTCCGCTGCGCATATCGATTGCTTAAACAAGTAGGTGATTAGATTAACAAGTGATTAGTGAACCCATAACCCACACGATCCTACAACCTCTGTATTATAGATTGTGGCGTTGCTTAGAGTTTACTTTGAGTCACTCTAGAGTAGTAGACCTGAGGGATCATGGATCCCAGTGCACGATGTTGCATGGCTCTACGGAGCGAGATGACCCTGTGGACTCCAGTCCAGATGAGTTGATTAGCCAACCTTATTGGTGACGGATACCTTCGACTAGCCTTGATGGCGTTGTTGTATCGTCCAATGTTGTTCCCGACGAGATTGTCCTTGTCGATGTTGTTCTAAACGTGATTGACCCGACCGATGTTGTTCCAGAGGGTGTACTGACCGACGATGTATTCCGACAAGTAGCTTGGCTGCAACACAGCCAAGTGCGATGAACCGACCTAAGCGACGACTTTGTCGGTGTAGTGTTGACCTCAAGATCAGTTGATTATACTGACGCGGACATGCAAACTTGCCTCACCGAATCCCATGATTAGTGTAGTCGCGTGTGGGATGCATTGCACACTTTTCGTAAGACCGTATGTGCCTACGGTAGGTCACTACGGGTGACCTGATGATGGATTGGTAGACCGATGTCCTTATTGACCCTTGGAGGGTGTTGTTTACATATTTCATTGTATGTTGTCATACCATACTAGTATGATATGTTCATTTATGTATCTTGAGCATGTATATAGGTGAGCTTGGTATATAGGATTTCCTTATGGAAACTCAGGCATTGCTATTATGTTTGTTTGCATCTTAGGACCACAATAGGTTTTGACGGTTGGTGACCGAGGACGATGACACTTTGGGATCGGATCATCTATCTGATGGTTGTAGACCGCCTGCCCAAGGCAATACATTGCCCAAGCTCATGTGTCTCTGGGCGGTTGACCGATTCCGTGGTTCCAACAAGTCTTGTCATTTTTTACTAACCTTGTTATATTTACAATGTCTTACCGTTTAGCCTCTATTATATATAGTCTTTGATGCCGCTTAGTACGTGGTCAAATTTGCGCTCCGCCGGGGAGCTCAGATCTGAGCTGTGAGGGAAGGAATCCAACCAAGCCTTGGAAAGTAGAAAAGGGTATAAGAACAGATAACAACCAATAGGCAGAAAAAATGGAAGCTGGTCCTTTTTTGTGGGCCCTTCTTCCCTTTATATAAACAATCATGTGGTTTGTTACAAACCATAACAACTTGAAAAGACTAGCTTAAATACCTTAATTTCCCACCTATGAATAGGAGGACCAAACAGCTAATGGTAACTATGACCTGTGTAGGAAAGAAAATGACGAGTCCATAAAGACGTGGTCGGTTCTCGAATTGGTGCGTCCCTCGTTTCAAACCCTTGGGTTGGTCCCTCCGCTCTAAGTAGTCGATTGCCATGCCATCTATATCAGTCTTGCAATCTTAGCATTAGGATTGGTGACATCTGATTACAGTGAGATTATATTGTTCATATTAAAGTAGAACATTGTCAGACTAGGGCATACCTTCTCGTCGTTATTGAATGTTCATATATATGCAATCCGTTGGAAATTAAACGGATCGACAATCATTATGCTAATATCACAGATGATAGCTAGCCATGAACACACTGATTAAAATATTACATATGTTTAATAATTTCACTCTGTTAAAGAAAGTGAAATCCATATGCATTTTTCTAGATGATAACTAAGGTTGTGGCAATATTTGTTTGTGTTTCTCTTCCAATGTCATGGTTTCATGGGTTCATATTGGCCAAACGACTCAGACTGTCTGTCATCCATATTTCCATGACATCATAACACATCTAAAAATTATCTACATTAGGCGCGAAGACAATGGCAAAATGGGACTTTATTCAGGTGCACACACTATTTATTACATGTATCCTCGACACAAGTCTAGGAAACATTAGCTAGGAAAGTAATTACGATACATAAGATACTTCAGAATCAAACAACAAACAGTAGGGGACTTAAAAATCCCAACATCTTCCATGTTGCCTTTGTGTGAGATGCTCCTCCAGCAACTCCTAGAAGTTCAAACTGTTGAGGGTCATTAATGGTCAACAAATTAATCTTAAGGTTCTTTAGCAAAATAATCTTAAAATTAAAATAGTGTGATAATATATACCTGTGTGACAACCATTAGCTATGTAGGGATTTCCCTCGTACCCTTGTGCGCACTTGCATATGTACCCTAAGCCATTCTTGGAAGCCGAACATTCACTGTTTGTGCTTTTACATGCATAGTCGGTCTTAAGTTTCGCAGTCTCGCAAGTATCACCTATACGTATATGATCCATAGACGGAGTGAATAAAATTGTATCATGGCAATTTCGTTGACCTTTTTTTTCCGGTTGATTAACTTAGTTATGATAGAAATCTAGTTAATAAAATTACATGTACCTAGTCGGTCGTTAGTGTGTACGTACCTTCTATGGAAAAATCCAAGACATTGGGTATCCACGCAGGGGAAGAGGCTAATTCTGAGGAGAGAAGTGATGATTTGAATGGGAACGATTTTTGGTCTACAATGAAGGCATAGCTGCAGGGATTGAAGCTCCACACGTTGGTGTGATTGTGGAAGGACTTCAAAACTATGTCCATGTACTTTAGCCCCGGTGGGAAAGGGACTTGACAACACCCGATTCCGGCACAAGCACTACCGTTGGCGTTGATGAACGACAAACCTTTCGGGTCGTTATTGCACTTCGCTAGGCAACCCGTCGTGAAGTTGTAGGTGAGGTTGTCCTCCATCATTGCCATCGTGTCGCAACCGATAGCCAAGAACACACTATCATCGGACGAAAATGAGTAAGGTGACGTCCTCATGTCGTTGTACGTATTCAAGGTGTTAGCTGTCGGGTTGCCGTTCGTCTCGTAGCAATGGTGCGAGAAGACAGTGGAAACGATGCGCACCTTACCATCCATCAACTTGATTTCGACAACCTCGGTGTTGCCAAGCATCAACTTGGGCGGATTTGAAGATTGGTCGCACTGTAGGCCGAAGCCTAATTCGCGGTAACATCCTTGTTTGATACCAAAAGGGTAGGGAACGTCGATGTCGCCACATTTGGCGGGGCAGCCGGTTAAGGCTTGGGGTTCCACCACGGTGATTGTCATCAAGAGAACTACTAGTGCTTCAACTATTAGCTGCATTTTTGCCATGAATAGATACAATGCACTCTTTCTTGTTCAAGATAGGTGATGAGTGTTTAATGGTTAGAACTCTATCCAAACCAGTCCTCTTATATAAGGGTTATGTGTTAAGCCAACTCCCTGGTGACAAAGACTCTAACTTATGACGTTAATTTATTTAATAGCTTATCTTGGTTTTTTATTGGAAGAAAGCAAATACACGGGTTTTTTTTACAAGTTAAAGACATGTTGCCAACAGAATATTGAACTGGGTTAATTAATGTTAGCTGGCTATTATATATGTTAATTAAGATTGTCGCCGCTATTTTTTATTTTTTTTTGCAAAAACATGTTGCGGGAATAATACAACTCTTGTCTGATTGTGATAGCTAGGTAGATCATAAGTAGAAATTGGCGTTATTGTTTTTTAATGATTAGTAGGGTTAATTTTAATCAAGGTGGATTGCATAATTAACTGCTTTCCACCCACCACGTTATTACAGGTTAATTTGGGGATCAAACTTGTATGTCAACTGCTTATTGAACCAGTTGGTATACAGGAGATGGGTTGGCATCATTATTGTTAGTTAGTCGTACATGCAGTTTGTTCGACGATGACAAGTGAAGATACCTCAATTAATGCAGATAATTTTAATCAGGTTCACATTCTAAGTTTTAAATTCGGAAGTTTTTAAGCAGGAGTAAGATTTTCTTCTTCTCCGTTTACAAAGTTTATTTGTGTTATATTTCTTCTATTAAATAATAATAAATTAAGATAGATAGATCGGCCTTGTCAAAAGCTTAACGAGAATCGCGGCTTTTTGAGATTTGGTAGCATCAGCAAGTAATTAATTAAGATATCGAAAGTTATATGTAGTTTCGAAGAAAAATGAAAGTTGGCGTGGAAAAATACGAAAATTACAACGTTGTTTCTGTTGAATTTTGTGATTCAGAAATTCTTTGATATTAGGATCTGTCTGTTCATTGACTTTAAAAATTCTTTGGATCAAATGTAACTCAAACACTTTAAATCAAAGGAATGCATTAGAAACCTTTTGACCTTAGAAATAGTTTAATTAATTACATCTAAAGTGATTTTAAAGCTTGCTTGTACCATTTCTGTAACGTCTTCGAACAGCAGAAAAATTTTAAATTTTAAACATACAAACAACGGAAGACATTACCAAGAAATACACTAGGTACACCAACGTATATATATATATATATATATATATATATATATATATATATATATATATATACATACAGATCTGAGTTTACAACAAGAGGTGATTACATCAAAAGCTATAAGATAAAATATACAACGTAATCACAACGACCTCAAAAGGAGGGGAAAGCAGGATCTGTCCCAGAAGCTCTCCTCCGCAGTCACCACCCCCCCTAACGCTGCTCACGGCCTGAAAGCAGACAATAAATGCCTGAGTTTCCAGAAGGAAACCCAGTATGCCAAACCCTAACACATATATGAACAATAATGAAATGTGTAATGAATAATGAATAGCACAACAGACACGATCCGGTCACAGGGGTCCTCTCACCCCAACCCACCAACACACGTGCACACACGGCACCGCCGGTGCAGTCACGGCCACACAACCGGGTCTCAAGGGTCCTCTCACCCCAACCCCACAACACACACATGCACACACGACACCGCCGGTACAGTCACGGCCACGGGTCTCAAGGGTCCTCTCACCCCAACCCCACAACACACACGTGCACACACGGCACTGCCAGAAAATCATCGGCCACGGGTCTCAAGGGTCCTCTCACCCCAACCCCACAACACACACGTGCACACACGGCACCGCCGGAAAATCATCGGTCACGGGTCTCAAGGGTCCTCTCACCCCAACCCCACAACGCACGCTACTCATACCACTATCGGGCGACAGTCTGTGCCGTTGCCCAAGAGGCCGGAGAGACGAGCCACTTTCAAGTGTACGAGCACCCAACTATCGGGCGCCAGTCCGTGCCGTTGCCCCCCGTGAGGCCGGAGAGACGAGGCGCCGTCAAGTGTACTCATAAAACCACGAATCCGCCAAAAACAGCAGAAACGCTCGAACAAAAACTGTTAATCGGTCGACCGATTCTCACCTAGAGAACTGACCCAACCGAAAAACCCGCCAATCGGTCGACCGGCAAAGGGGGCCCGGTCGACCGAAAAGCCCCAATAAGAAAACATTTTCGCAAATCAAACACCAACGGTCGACCGACCCAACACTCACGATCGACCGAAAACCTCCAGTACAAACCTCCAAACAAACGATCTCCACGGTCGACCGAAACAACACTACCGGTCGACCGGACAATAAGTTAACTTAAACGCCGGTCGGACGAAGTCAACGAGCGGTCAACCGTTTAGATGGTCAACGCCCCCAACCGACCTACAACAGTACTTGCGGTCGACCGGCAAAGGGGTCTCGGTCGACCGAAAAGCACCAGGATGTCTTCCTCTTGTTTAAATTGCACAACCGGTCGACCGCCCAAGGGGCATCGTTCGACCGGTGCAAGGGAATCGCCCAAAAATACACTACGACCGGTCGACCGAACCCATACACCGGTCGACCGATTTTAGTGCAGAAACCGTTGTGCAGGTCCGACGAGCCAAAACGGCCTACCGTCGACCGCTCCCACTCCCACACTAAAGATAGGTGAGCTTGAAAGCAAGTTTGACATACCTTAAGGCTTGAAGAAGCCTTGGAAGAAACCACGGTGAGCGCCTCCTCGCGAAACCTCCTCTCCTCCGGCGAACACTACGAGCGACGATCTTCGCTCCTCCGGCGACTCCAACAGCGACCCTCGCCTCCACCGGCACCGAAGAAACTCTAGGGAGAGAGAGAGGGACGAGTGAGAGAGAGATCGTGAGAGAGGGAGAGAGTGAAGAGTGAGGAGGAGAGAGAAAGATCTAACCTTATATACCTTCTCCCGAAACGATCTCATCCACCACTAATCCTCTCCTAAACACCATTAGCACCATAAGCAAGGTTAGGATATTACAATTTCAACGTGACAATGTATGCACGTTTACAGGTGATAGGGTTAATTTTTAAATATTAAGGTGTTTGCACTGTGACATCCCGCCAACCAATATGGAAAATTTGACTTTCTATACTTTAAGTGACTTAAAATCGAGAAAAAAAATTCACACTTTGATATCATCTGAAAAATATGTTTATCTTTCTACTTCTCCTCAAAATACTCTTGCCTAAATCGTAAGGTTATTCCCATTTACCTAAATATGAAACAACATCTTTCTTTCTCTCTTTTTTCTATTTTAAGCGCATCCAACTCATATTTTTCAGTTATAAGTGAAGACTAGATCAAACCCACAGTAGTCAATATCAAGTTAAGATCGTCCCTCACTGAGTTCATCGGTCCACCACTGGAATGTACATGTTATTTTAGTATTCTTGTAGAAAAACCGGTATACAAAGAGAAAGAGTAAGTAAAATCAGTTTTGTCAAAATTTGGAGAAATCATGGTATTGAAGATTTGGTGGCATCAGCAAGTAATTAAGATATCGAAAGTTATTGGTAGTTTCAACGAAAAATGCTTGTTGGCATGGAAAAATAAGAAAATGTTTCTGTTGAATTTCGTGATTCAAAAATTCCTTGATATTAGGATATGTCTTTTCATTGACTTTAAAAATTCATGGATCAAATGTAACTCAAAGACTTTAAATCGAAGGAATGCATTGAAAACCTTTTTACCTTGGAAATAGTTTAATTAATTACACTTAAAGAGGTTCTTAAGTTTTTTATTAATCCGTTGCAACGATGGAATGTTTTTTTATTATTATAAGTGATAGGGTGACTTTTTAAATATTAACGTGTTTACTAGTTATCTTTATTTTCTTATAAATTGTGCAAAATCTGCTTCCGTCTCTTGCTCTTTCTTTTTATCTCTTTCTCTATTTCTTTCATTGTCTTTTCTCTCTCTTCTTTTCTATCTTTGTTGTATCTCGGATCTCGTTAATTTGTCTTTCTCACCAAAATTATTTTAATAGTAAATAATATTAATATTTAAAGAGGGAGAAAAGAGAAAGAAAATGAGAGATTAGAGAAAGAGAATGAGAAATAAAGAGAAAGGAGAGATTAGAGAAAAAGAGATAAATGAATAGTAACAGTAGATTTTGAAAAATTTATAATAAAATAAGGTAACTATTATTCATCGCCTGAAAACAACTTAAATCGCCCCCAACAATTACGTTTTGCTCTTCACAATTTATTTAATACACATTTCGTCTCATGTCTTTACATAATATTTTTGCACATTCCAAGTACCAACCCCACGAAAATGTTTGGCGCAACGGGTGGATCTGGTGAGGTAAATGAGGACATTTTTTTCCCGTCTCGGAAGTCTGGCTAAGCCACCGACCCCAAGGATGGGGCGTCTGGCTGAGACACCTCCTCCCTGAGGAGGTCGGCTTAGCCAGACGCCCCATCCAAGGGGGCGACGACTTATCCAGACGTGTGGCTAAGTCGTCCTTTGATGAGGCATGTGGCTAAGCCGTCCCCCCAAGGAGGAGGTGTCCCAGCCAGACGCGTCCTCCAAGGACGGGGCGTCCCATCCCATACGCCTCAAATTTTAAAAAAATATATTTATGTTGTGTTATTTTAAATTATTTCAAGTTTCGTTGCCAGTTTTCGGTGGTGATGGAGTAGATTACCGTGAGCGTTTTGATAGTAAACAAGTATTTCCAACAATCGAGGACGCGTGTAAATGGGAGAAATAAGTTATCATCGGAGCTGGATTTTTTTTGGTAATATCATCTTACAAATCAAAAGCAGATAATCGGATGAATTGTTATCTGAGATGCGATCATTGAAATGAAATGGGTTCTCGTGATACGAATACTGCACTACAGAAGAACACGAAAAGAAAAGGTTGCGGTTGTCATTTTCTGGTAAGGGTTGTCGAGCGACGGGATCGTGATGGATGTGTCGTTGTTTCTAACAGTACTAATGGGCAGCACAACCACAGACTTGCAGTTTATCCAGAGGGTCACTGACATATCAGCGGTCTTAGTTCTGGGGACAAGAAAATTGTTCGTGATATGACTGAGGCACAAGCAAGACCACGTAACATCTTGTTGGCAGTAAAGGAGAAATTTCCGGAGGATAATCCTAATCAGAGACACATTTATAACTCCAGAGAGTACACGAGGAGGACAAAATCTGAACACGGGAATCCCGCTCGGCAGTTTCTCAGTCAGGCAGTGCAGTCTAAGTACTTACATTCGATTATGGGGGATGAAAAAACCAATGTCCTCACTCACACATTTTTGGCACATCCTACGCCAGTTCAGCTATTATGCACATACATTTTCGTAATCTGCATGGATTTAACGTATAAGACGAACAAGTATAAGATGTCTTTGTTTGAGGTGGTTGTGGTTACTGTAGGATTTCATGTTTAATTATGCATGTATATTTTTTTTGAATTTTTATGCACAATAAGGATCAATTACAATTTCCTACAATTTATTTCATGCATGCATTGGTTTGTTTTAATATCTAGTTTCAAAACTCATCAAAACAAACACCAGGGACTCCGAAATTCATACCTAGAAGTTCTCTAAAACTTCTTGATGACCCGGAGATGCTGAAGAAGACGATCGTCGCTTCCTGTTGCGCCGGATGCCTCCGAGTGTTCACCGAAACCCTATACAAGGTTGGAGAGAAAGGAGCTAGCCAATCTATCTCCAAACAAGCTTAGAATCTAGCTACAAACCCCTTCCTTAATCTCTGAGATTTCTCCTTCCAAAGACTTAGAAAACTAAGAGAATTTTCGTGGCTTTTTGTGGTGAAATTAGGAGAGAAAATATTTAGAAAACTACTTGTGTCAATTGAGGAGAATAAGGACCTATTTATAGGCTCCTATCTTACTCTTAATCATGGCTATTCTTAAGCCACGAATTCTTGACATTTTCTCTCACAAACTAATTCCATAATGCATTACATGCATCCACAAAACGTTTGACCAAGTTTGGAGCTAATCCAACCATCGATCAAATTAATCTCTTAATTATCAAAGGCAGAAAATCGATCGTGCTTCGGTTTACCGAGTCCCACTCGGTTAACCGAATATGTCACGATCGTTTAACCGAGCACGCGACGGATGACCGAATCTTAAGGAGAAAAATTCTCCTTAACCGATCGGACTAATTCTTGTCTAAGACCGAGTGCTATTCGGTTAACCGAAAATATCGGAACTTGACATTGTTCGGTCAACTGTTTCTGGTTCGGTACACCGTACCAAAGATCCAAGCACTTTGGTCAAGTTCGGTCAATCAACTACGATTATCCGTTCCACGTTCGGTTGACCGATCCATAGATCCTTCAGTTGACCGAACCATAACGGATTACCGAATTTCTACCCGATTTTACCTTTTCAAATTTTGGATTTATTTCCAACAAAATTTGAACTTAAGGGGGTTTTAGCAAATTCACAACTTATGCAATATATTATCATATGCAACAATAAATTATTGCACCCCATAATACATGCATCTCATATGAATTTATCATGATTCTAATTATGTTTATATATAACATAATTGATTTTACTTGTTCACCGCATGTGTCATATTTTCTATAAGAAACCCGACACATCATATGAACCAAAAATCAAGCTTCTTGTTTCCCGGTTTTTGCGGTGTGACCTATGGGAGGATCTAAACTAAGTTGACAGTGATATTAAGAACTTAATATCACAAGCTATAAGCGGTATCTAGCTACACATTATAACTCCCAATTAGTTAGATGTCTTAATTCCACTCGAACCAAAACCCGATCCATTTAGTGATGGAGTGCACCACTTGTGTCCGTCCCTTGCCGCATGATATTAAGAATACACACAAAGTAGTATTGTGTCATCTTTGTATTAGTATTCATTTCTTGATCTCTTTAAGCTAGTTATAAATATGTGACTTAACTCAAATCACATTGTGCACATTATAACTTTGTTTTATCAAGGGGCCCACTAATATCATCACTTAATTAAGAGGGGCAATGATAATCTTTTGACTAACTATCTTCTCCAACAAAAGTTGTACTTAACCAACTAATGTCTTTACACTACACTTATCGATAGCTCAAGACACTAGTCTAATTAAGCATTCCTTAAGTGATTGGATATAAGTCTCATATCAAAGGACCACGGACACAGTAAAATATTAATGACACAAAAACACATTTCTATAATATTTTACTTATTAGGTCTATTCAGTATACAAAAGTAATATTTTCCTCTTTTGCATACCCGTGTTGTCACTCACTTGTAGAGCTACAATGATCTATGACCAACACGACAATCTTAACTCGGTAATTAATGTCCCATGTTAATTACCATGATTGCGAATATCTTTTGTTTTATGTAAACCAACATCTTTTAGAGCTCTACGGTTAAGGACCAAGAGTCTCTTCCTTAACACTTCTAAAAGACGAATAACATAAACAAGGAACAAAATGATTTCTCATTCAATTCATAATAATTGACATTTAAAAGTAAAACTTTTAGAACACATTCCCTTCAATCTCCCACCTGTTATTAAACTTTTCTTTCACATACATACTCAATGTATAAAACATATCAATCGGCAAGCCAATCTACATGGTTCCTCAATCCCATGGACTCGAAATGCATTTCGCCCTTGGCTTGGGATAAGGGTTTTGTGAATGGATCAGTTGTGTTGCTGTTGGTGTCCACCCATAATAGATTTATTTTGCCTTCGTCGATGAGGTCACGTGTCACGAAGTACTTACGATCCATGTACTTCACTTTGTGGTGTGATCTAGGATCCTTGATTTGCGAGATAGATGCACTATTATCGCAAAATAGCTCGATGGGTCCCTCGCTCGTGGGAACTACTCCAAGCTCTTCAAGGAACTTCTTGATCCACACTCCTTCCTTGCTCGCTTCAGCGACAACCATTACTTCTGAAGCAGTGGTTGAGTCGGCCGTAGTGCTTTGCTTCCAACTACGCCAACTCACAGCTCCACCATTCAGAAGAAAGACGTATCCTGATTGCGACCTTCTATCGTCTGGATCACTCATGAAACTCGCATCCGAGTACCCTTCGGCTATCAACTCCCTTTGTCCTCCATAAACAAGAATCTTATTCTTAGTCCGATTAAGGTACTTCAGGATATTCTTGACCGCAGTCCAATGCTCAGGACCTGCGTTGGATTGGTGACGACTTGTCACGCTTAAGAGCATACGAGACATCGCGTACATGATTGACCCAATTGCCGAAGCATAAGGGACATCCTTCATATACTCTAAGTCCTTACGCGATTGCGCACGTTGAGACTTCTTGAGTTGCACACCCATACTCATTGACACACTGCCCTTTTTGGAGTTGTTCATCTTGAACCTTTCCAAGACCTTGTCAATGTATGCACGTTGACTGAGGCCAACGAGTCTACGGGATCTATCTCGATATATCTTGATTCCCAAGATGTATTGAGCATCACCCATATCTTTCATTGAAAATGTAGATTTCAATGAACTTTTGTTTTATGTAAACCAACATCTTTTAGAGCTCTACGGTTAAGGACCAAGAGCCTTTTCCTTAACACTTCTTAAAGACGAATAACATAAACAAGGAATAAAATGATTTCTCATTCAATTCATAATAATTGACATTTAAAAGTAAAACTTTTAGAACACATTCCCTTCAGTTACTCCAACAACAAGGATAATCCCAATAACAAGGAAAATCCCAATAAGATGTCTTTCGTAATCTGCATGAATTTCCTCGTCGGTTATGCGATTTTGAAGGATGAGACCGAGTCTAGTTACCGGTGGGTGTTGGAGAAGTTGCAAGATCTATTATTGGATATTGTTAACCCTACTGCAATAATAACGGACCGGGAGTTGAGTCTGATCCGACAAGTGGTAGAGGTTTTTCCTGAGTCTGCTCATTTACTTTGCACTTGTCATATCAACAAAGACGTGTACAACTACGCATACCACATATTCGGCAAGGGCAAACAGTTTACAGAGAGTTTTAGGCGTGGAAAGTGGAGGAGAGTCATGCTTTCTGATTCACAGATAGATTATGATTGAGAAATCTGTAATCTGAAAGATTCTTTCCAGTCCTGGCCAGTGCTCACAGAGTATCTCGAAAACACGTGGTTAGTGCATAAAGAAAAGTTTGTGTTGAATTGGACGAATAAAGTACTTCATTTCGGCAACACTACGAACTGTAGGGTGGAAAATGCTCATTCGGCTTTGAAAGAGTGCATTACTACATCGACTGCAGTTCTGGACACTCTTTTCGACCGCGTGAACTCGTCTATTGAAATGCGGCTGACGAATATTCGGAACTTTCTTGAAGAGTCGAGACATCGAAATTTGACAAACTATATAGGTCCTTTGTATCAACATATAAATGGTCGAGTTTCGCATCACTGCTTGTCATTATTGACTCGGGAGTTGAAAAGAATGCATGACTTAAGCAATCAAGTTGAATATCGCTACGAGTGTGCTTTTCTGACATCAATTGAGATTCCTTGTGCATATACCATGTACGATTGTATTGAGTCAGGTGATAGAATTCATTTAGAGCAGATTCATCCATTCTGGAAAACACTTGTCATTGGAGAAGGAGTTCAGATGTCAGAGTTTGTGGATCAGTCAACACAAAACGTCAAGCATTTTCGGAACCTCGTTGATGAGATTTTGGGGAGCGACTCTGCAGTAATTTGTAGTGTCTCTCATATTTTATACACACAGTTACACCCGAATCAGTGGACCATACTACTGTCACGCCTCCTCCTGCAGCTCTAAGTCATACCGACCCCCATCGTCACTCTCGTCGTGACTCCCCACCTCATCTGAATCATCCTCATCATCGAAAGAATCCTCAGGTGTCTGACGACGACTTAAAACATCTCTTTATTCTAACTGAAGCAGAAATACCCCGTCTACGTGGATGACGGGGACCAGACTCATCAGTTAAACTATACAGCGCATAAGTGAATTGATTTTCCTTTTCCTCTACGGTAACTCAACGACTATTAATTCAATTTTAGAAATAAAATTTCGGTAACAGATTTACAAATTGATCATGAAACTAATTATAATAATTAAGCAATTTAACTAATTACTAAACTAATTTAACTAATTATTAACTTAATTTATTTAGCAATTATCAAAAAATATAATTAATAATTAAAAAAACTTGAAAAATGGAGGGGCGTCTGCCGGAGAACTTACTTTAAGCCTTAAGGTATGTCAAACTTACTTTTACGCTCACCTATTATAAGTGTGGGGGTGGGAGCGGTCGACGGTAGGCCGTTTTGGTTCGTTGGACCTGCACAGCAGTTTCTGCACTAAAATCGGTCGACCGGTGTTCTGGGTTCGGTCGACCGATTATAGTGTATTTTGGGCAAATTCCTCGCACCGGTCTAACGATACCCTTTGGGTGGACGACCGGTTGTGCAATTTTAGCGAGAGAAGGACTTTCTGGGTATTTTCGGTCGAATGGGACCCCTTTGCCGGCCGATCGAAAGTACTGTCATAGGTCAGTTGAGGCGTTGACCATCCAAACGGTCGACCGCCTGTTTGACTCGTCCGACCGACGACTTAGGTTAACTTAATGTCCGGTCGACCAGAAGTGTTGTTTAGGTCGCCCGTGTAGATTGGGTTGTTGAAGGATTTGCACTGGTGGATTTCGGTCGACCGCTAGTGTTGTTTCGGTCGACCGTGTTGTGTGGAATGTTGGTGGGCTCTACTGGAGGTTTTCGGTCGACCGGAAGTTTGGGGTCGTCCGACCGTTTGATCGTGGATTGCGAAAATGTTTTCTTACTGTTGCTTTTCGGTCGACCGGGTCCTCTTTGCCGTTCGACCGATTGGCGGATTTTTCGGTTGGGTCAGTTCTCTAGGTGAGAATCGGTCGACCGTTAAACGGTTTTCGTTCGACCGTCTCTGCCTGTTTTTGGTGGATTCGTGGTTTTATGAGTACACTTGACGGCGCATTGTCTCTCCGGCCCCGGTGGGCAACGGCACGGACTGTCGCCCGATAGTGGTGTGCTTGTATGCTTAAAAGCGGCTCGTCTCTCCGACCCCTTGGGCAACGGCACAGACTGTCGCCCAATAGCGGTATGAGTGTTTGATTGAAGGCGGCTCGTCTCTTCGGCCCCGGTGGGCAATGGCACGGATTGTCAGCCTGATATCTTGTGGTGGTGCCTTGTGTGCACGAGTGTTGGTGGGGTTGGGGTGAGATGACCCTTGAGACCCGGTTGTGTGACCGTGATTGGACCGGCGGTGCCTTGTGTGCACAAGTGTTGGTGGGGTTGGGGTGAGAGGACCCTTGAGACCCGGTTGTGTGGCCGTGATTGGACCAACGGTGTCTTGTGTGCACGAGTGTTGGTGAGGTTGGGGTGAGAGGACTCTTGAGACCCGGTTGTGTGGCCGTGATTAGACCGACGGTGCCTTGTGTGCATGAGTGTTGGTGGGGTTGGGGGAGAGGACCCTTGAGACCCGGGTTGTCGTTCGACTATGGCTAGGAGAGAGATATCAGGAACTTAACGGTTTTGCCCTGTGACATTCATTGTTCATGCATGTTTCATTTTGTTCATATATGTGTTGGGGTTTGGCATACGGGATTTCCTTCTGGAAACTCAGGCATTTTATGTCTATTTTCAGGCCGTGAGCGGCGGTAGAGGGTGGTGTCTGCGGAGAAGAGCTTTTGGGACCTGATCTTGCTTCCCCTCGTTTGAGGTTGTTGTGATTACATTTGTATATTTTATCTTATAGCTTTTGATGTAATCACCCTTTTGTAAACTCAGATCTGTATATTGATATATACGTTTGTGCACCTTGTGTTTATCTTTGGTAATGTCCTCTACTGATTGTATGTTTTAAATTTTAAATTTTCCGCTGTTCAAGGACGTTACATTATTACTAGGATTTATTTACTGATTATGAGCTAATTTTTTATATCTTTTGCAGCTTCTTCATTTATTTATTTTTGCATTTTCCGAAATTTGGTTTTCTCAAGTGAAAGAAAGTTGTTTTTGTTAAGTACTTAAGTGTGGAGTCGGTTTGGATTCACGTTTCATCCTCTCCCCGAGATTGTATTTTCGAAAGACTAGATGTCTTCTTCTTTTGGAGAGAAAAATCAAACATTTTCAGCAATTCAACCGCCAATGGCAGTGCAAAAGCCAAGCATTTTCTGCAATTTGACTTTTGCTTTGGTTTGTCATTTGCTTGTGCAGGCATCGTTGACCCGCCGATCTTTCCTCACCAACCAGGTTAAGGTTCTTTCTTTGTCTTCGATTTTTGTGACAAAAAAAAGTGTTCTTTCAGCAATTTGATCACTGTTAACTGTTTGATATTCCGGATTGCAATATGTTTTCGTCTTAGTTCTTGAGTTATGATATGTTTGCACAGTGGGCGTCCCAAACCAACCCATACCTCCCGTCCCTGCTGTTGCTGATGGTCTACAAGGTTATTCCTGTTTTCCCTTTTCTGGTGAAAAAGATCATACATTTTCGGAAATTCAATGTATAGGATTTGCCTAACTTTCTGAGTTGGTCGCTGCGCAGGTGGTTGCTCTGTTTTTATGTAGTTAATGCGATTTAATTGTAAACTGCAAGGGATTTCTTGACTGCATGTGAATTTTTCACTTGAAATTATCTTAGTTCTCATTTTCTTACGCAGCAATCATGCAGAATCGACCAAGAGCTCCTGTCCCTGCCATTGCTAATGGCGTACAAGGTTATTTCTCTTTTTGCCTTTTCAGTTAAAAGGATCAAGCATTTTCAGAAATTCAATGTGGAGGATTTGTCTTTCTTTGAGATTTGACGACTATTAAGTACAAACATGAATTTTCTTTTATGAAGTTTTTTGAAGCTTCATCTGTTTTCGAAAGTTTTACCACTTCATACTGTGGATTCCCAGAAGTTTCTTTCTTACTTCAGGTTTGTCATTTGCTTGTGCAGACATCCATGACATGCTGCTAAATTTCCCACCAATCTTTCCTCAACAACCAGGTTAAGGTTCTTTCTTTGTCTCTGATTTTTTGTGACAAAGAATGAGTTTTTCCGGCAGTTTGATCACCTTTTGATATTCCGGATCGCAATATGGTTTGTTCTTAGTTCTTCCGTTACGATTTGTTTGCACAGTGGGCATCCCAAACCAACCCAGACCTCCTGCCCCTGCCTTTCCTAATGGCCTTCCAGGTTATTCCTGTTTTTCCCTTTTTTGATGAAAAACATATAATTTTTTTGGAATTCAACTTGTAGGATTTGCCTCACTTTCAGATTTGGTTGCTATTCGATGGTGAAATGCTCTGAAAGATCAGTTATTGTGCAATATGCGTCATTTGACGACTATTATGTGCAAACATGGATTTTTCTTTTATGAAGTTTTTTGCAACTTCATCTGTTTTTGACAAATTGACTTTGTCTAACTTGTAGTTCGTCATTTGGTTTTACAGACATCGATGCCTTGCTGCAAGAATTGCCACCAATCTATCCTCGCCAAGGTTCTGGTTAATGTTCTTTCTTTCTCTCTGCTTCTTTGATGACAACGTATATGTTCTTTGTGATCGCTATTGACTGTTTGATATTCCGTATTGCAATATGTTTTGGTCTTAGTTCTTCCGTTATGATTTAGTTGCAATCCAAAGGTGAAATATTATGAAGATTTCTGTGCGACGTGATAGTCATATTAGATGAATATTTCATCTGTTTGCTGCAACTCGACTGCTGTTGACAGTTCAAATGCTGAGATTTTTGGCAATTCGACTTTGACATTCGCTGTTGTCTTAGTTCACATTGTTGACATTTGCTTGTGCAGACTGATACCACAGAGTTGTCTTGATGGCTTGGAGCTGACTCCACGGAACAATGTTAAGTTTCTTTCTTAATTTGTTCTTTTTATGACAAAGAAAGATCAAATGGTACTATTGACCCTGCCATTTTGATGTTTTTTGGCCCCGAATTTATCTTGGGCAGAGATTTGTGATTTTTGTTCCTCTCTTAATGGAAAAAAATCATGCATTTTAGGCAATTTAATGTGGAGGATTTACTTAGTCTTGTATTGTAATTTGATTTGAAATGTGTAGAAAGAGTGATTCTTGTTAAGTTTCTTCGCAGGTTTTCTTCATCTTCTTTTGTGTTTCTTTGTTAGTTTCATTTGGAGTTAATTTGTGAAGTTTTCAGTTTCTTCTCGTGATGTGAATTAACTTTTTTGATAATAGTTTATTGCTGTGAAACTCAGAAGGTTTGTAATATGTGGAGAAAATGCCTTTTAAACATTTTTTGCAGCGTCTGCTCTATTTTTGTTTCTATAGTTCTTTTGTATTTTCAATTTTGATGTTTGATTTTGGCAAAAATCTTGAAATGTGTACAACTTGCCTTCCCATGTGAAGAACATTGTTTTGGTTTTATCAAGTGCATGCTGATATGGATTCACTTTTTTTTCCTGTTATGAAGATTTGCAGGATATTATTGTCTTGGTGTGAAAAGATAATTTTTTTTGTAATAGTTTGTATTTTTTCTAACGTACTGGATGTTTCATTCTTGTCACTGACAACCACGGAAATGGTGTATTTATGTAGTGGTGGCTTCTCTTCGTCGATCAGACCGAATTGATTCCTTGTTCAAGCTATATGCAAAAAATCACGTCATATGATCCGGTAAGCATTCCACTTTGTATGTAATAGGTCAGATGTGCAAATTTTGTTTAATTAGTTTTTTTTAGCAAGTATTAATGGAACGATTTGAATTCAATTGTGGGATGAGGCATATTTGAGTTTGAAATGTATTATTAATCTGAACATTTGTCAGCACTGTAATTTTATAATTTTCAGAAGAAGCTATCGCGCTCGCTGCTAATATTCGAATCCTAGCTGTTTGTATTGCAATCTGTTATAACAGATTACATTTCAAACCCTAATCCCCTCCGTCGCCGTCCGATCCCGTTGAATTCCTCTCCAGCTCGCTCCCGTAAGTCCCGTTTTCCCATCCCAATCTTCGCTCCAATTAGGGTTTCTGTTCGTCTCCTCGAATAGTATTTATTACTAGCTGAATTGCGGTGTTTGGATTGTTTTGGTTGTTCGGTTGGATGTTGGGATGTGGATTTATCTGAATTTGAGGCAATTCGATTGTGTCGAAATCAACCCCCCCCCCCCCCCCCCCCAAAAAAAAGATGTGGATTGTAGGACTTTTTTCTTGGTTTATTCTCCGAAATTGTATTTTGAGGGAATTACTTTTTCCTATGTATGTGATGTAATAAGGGTCGGTTTAGGATAACAGCTTTTGGTGTTAGCTCAAACCGATGAGTAACCAGTTTGAATGTTTTTCGAGCATCAAGTGCTTGTGTTCTCATTTAGTGGATATGCTCTGTAACATTTTTTCAGCATCTGTTGAAACATATTCAGATACTTCTGGATTTTGGTCTTAGTTAATTTGGTGATGTTCCTTGCTCTTTTAACGTTTTCTTTAAAAGAAAGCACATCGAGCATATGTACAAGTTTTAAATTGTCGTATATACAAGACCAAAGCTTATGGTGTCACAGAAATGAACATCAAATTACATTTCAGACCTTCATATGCATCCGAATGTTCTTTTTTTTAAGGAAAACGCACCTCATAAGCGAAACTCACTGTCACTTGCAGTCCTAAAGGAATGGTAAATCTCTACAGTGACCTGCGAACTTCTCCCACCGATATCAAGATGCTTCTGTTTGCTTGGTAGGTTTGCTTTAGTCATTCTGTGTTTTTTTACATGATTCCGATTGTTTTACGAAAACTTAATCCTTATGTAAGACAACTCCCCACCCGGAAGATGAATGCTGAAAGATCAGGTTGTATTTCTCTGGTAATTTTTGTTGCGATGTACGTCCTACAATTTTTTTTGGTCCATTTCGTTTTGTAATCGAGGTTTAATTATTGGATAGGATGAGTGGCAAAGAGGTTTAACTGCTATGGAAGCTCACACCATACCCAAACTCAGGAGGCAACTTATCCAACTCGAGAACTCAGTGACTATACGATTATATATTTCTTTCATCGACTCTTTCTGTTTCTCCTTTCATTAACAAGCTAACCTTTTTCTTGGTACGATGAGAAGGCCAACAATGATATGCCGGATTTTGAAGATTTCTACAAGTTCGTTTTCCACTTCAACCTTAAAGGTACCTTCCTATGCTTTAAGATTCATATTTTGAAACTCGACACTTTATATGGTTCTTGCCTTCGACTCCATGTGGTTTACCGATAGACTAATGCTTCCATATTTAGAGAACAAGGATACTTCAAATTTTCCAACCGTTTGTGAACTTCTGAGAACCATTTTCGGTGTCAGATATCCTGGTTGCGCTGAAAAATTTAATGTATTTCAACTGTAAGTCACATTGTTCCCTTCTATTTTCTCAAAACTATTGTCTTACTTTTAACATTTTCATCTGAAGAAAGTTTTTTTACTCATAACTCTCAGGTTCAGAAGGAGTGTAGGTGTATTGACGAGGGGCAGTGGTTCGGCTTCTTGCGTTTCTGTCGAGAGGTAAATTCATGAGAACATCGTTTAACCGTATTTCCAACAACTTGTTGTTAGGTCATCGGCATAGGCGTATGATCTTTGGTTCTTCATGATATGTTGTCTGTAGCTTTTGTTTTTGTGACTGACATAGCATTCTTGTTCTAGGTAAACTTTCCAAGTCTTGATAACTACGTAGCGGACGACAAATGGCCTGCACTTTTGGTTAATTTTGTCGAATGGTTGCGGATAGAGCAGGCCGGTTCGTCTTCCGGTGCGACATAAAGAAGACTGTTCTGAAAAATAGTTGTCAAAATCAAAGTTATTTGATTGATATTTAGTCAATTTTCAGAATCCAACAAGCTCTGCAGAATTCTCTAACTTGACCTTCTTTTCTCACAGGATCAATACGTGAAATTGCCACAAATTACAATCAGGAGGACTTGTTATGGCATCAGATTTTTTTGTTCAAGCAAGAAGTCAGTTTTACAAATGTATATGAAGTTGTGAATTAACTCAATTAAGCAAGTAATCTGTATGCAGATTCTTGGTTTCATTGGGTTTATTTTTGGAGCCACAAAGTATTCATGTAAGTTAGACTAATGAAATGGCATTCATTGGTTACTAAAAAATAAATTCAAGCATATATTATTTGGAGTCACAAATTGTAACGTCTCATTCCGCACGACATCACAAATAAGAAAGAAATAATAGAGGAAATGGAGCTCCATTAAAGTAAGGATAAGGATTGAAAATAAGAGTTCAATCACCATGAGATAGTCACAATTATACCCAAAAGAGTTTACAAGAGTTTCAAAAAGAAAACAAGTATGAATAAACCTACATTTCTCGTGTATACGAGACAACAACAAAAACAATATCAACACCATGCAACTACATGCCAAAAATCTTGCTAACCCATCACCACCTAATTCTGGCGGTTTCCTGCAAAATATAGGTCACAACAACGTGTGTTTATATAACTCAGTATGTCAAAGGTCCACCGTAGAACCAAAAAAAAAAGGTTAAATGATTCAACAAAATATATCATCAATAACATTCGGGAAATGTAAATGCTACTAACAATAAATAAACTGAAAACAATCCTACAACAATGTGAGCAATTGGCATTAGCAATCAGGATTACTATCCAAAATTTATTCAATAACCACAACTGGATAGTTCAAATAAAACTTTATATCCAAGAAGTATACAATTTTGGTCAATTCAGTTACAATTCGATTTCGGTTCGATTCTCTTTTTTTCATCATCAATGACACATAAAATGTATCGAGAATTCCAAAGAATTCTCACCGTTGACATGTGCGATCTTCTAGTTAATGTATGACCCGTCCCCACCCCAGTCAATAAATGATTTTAAATTTTCATGGGGTTCCATACATCAACCTGTGTCAATACGATAGATAACAAATTCGTGGAAGAATCATTAAAACATTTTTGGGATCATGAAGAAAACTTTAAACATTCAAAATTGTAGTAAGGCAACCAACCAACTACTTGTGATCCAAAAATCATCTATTTTAAACATCACTTAAATGGATTGAGAGAAAGAAAAAAACAAGTTCATCAAAGTTCATGCTTTGAAGCCACTAAAAAATGTTAAAAATATACGATTGTGAGCTAACCATATAGAGTACAAAATAATTGAAATTTAAGATGACAAATGGTACTAGGTGTAGTGTTGAAGTAGGGAAAATGACCAAGTGGTATTGAAGTTCTGTACAAAAGCAGCACAAACAACCTTGAAAACATGATAAGAAATTAAATACAAAACAGTAGATGCACAAACAATCTACAAACTCATATTCTAAAGGCGACCAAAGAAAGTTATGGGAGGGAAACCTCATCTCAGTCTCTGCCTCTCTTAGGGGGTTGAAGGCCAAAATAGCCAACCGTCCTCCCCAAGCCACGCCAGCGGTCTCTGTGTTACATCCTAACCCCTTGCTTATGGGTTTCTTTGTCTTTAGGTGGTGGTTTAGAGGAGGATTAGATGGACGGCTGGGATGGTTTGAGGAGAGAGTATAAAAGGTTGGTTTCTTCTCTCTCACACTCATTTTCCTCTCTCCAGAGTGTCTCTCACTTTTCTCTCTCTCACGCGTGTCTCTCTCTCTCGATCCTTTTCTCATCCAGCCGAGGAAGGCGCAGAGGCGAGGTCGGCGAAGCTCGGAGGAGCTCAGGTGTGCCGGAGTGTAGGTGATCGCGGGCGAGGAGTTCGCCGGAGAAGAAGAGTTTTGCGAGGAAGCGCTCGTCGGGGTTCTTCAAAGGCTTCTTCAAGCCTTAAAGGTATGCCAAGCTTTAGTTTAATCCTCCTTTTAGCCTTTGCAAGGATTGGAGTGACCGACGGTAGGCTGAAAGGCTCGTCGAGGATCTTGCAGTAGCTTTTCTGCTCTGGAACGGTCGACCGACGGGTTGGTGCGGTCTACCGGGGATAGTGTTTTTCGGGCAAAATCCCTTGCACCGGTCGGACGATACTCCAGGAGTGCTTGACCGGTGGTACATTTTACGCAAGAGGAAGATGCTCTGGGTGTTTTCGGTCGAACGGGTCCCCTTTGCCGGTCGACCGAAAGCACTGTATTAAGTCGGTTGGGGGCGTTGACCATCCAAACGGTCGACCGCTCGTTGACTTCGTTCTACCAAAACTTAAGTTAACTTAATGGTCGGTCGACCAGAAGTGTGGTTTCGGTCGACCGAGTAATGCGGATTGTTGGTGAGTTTTACTGGTGGGAATCAGTCGACCGTGAGATTTAGGTCGTTCGACCGTTTGTTTTTTTAGCAAAATAGGTTTTCACTGATGGATTTCGGTCGAACGGCAAAGGGGCCCCGTTCGACCGGTTGGACGATATTTCGGTTTTATTGCTGAATAGTAGTGGTGTTCGGTCGACCGTTTATGGTTTTCTGTTCGACCGTTTGGGCACTGTTTTGCATATGGATGCTTGTGTTGTGTGTGGTTGGATCTGCCTCGAGGGCAACGGGTCTCCAGCCTTTTTGGGGAGACGGTACAGACATTGCATGCCTGAGAGGAAGATCGTGGTTGTGGCTCTACGGAGCGGGTGCCTTGTGTGCATGTGTGATTGTGGGGTTGGGGTGAGAGGACCTAGACCCGTGGCTGATGTTTTCCGGCGGTGCCTTCTACGAGACAGGCAATGGATCATCTATTTATGTCATGGATGATCACTCCATGCAGCCAAAAATCGGTGGAATCTTCTTGTACAAAAAATCCACAAAGGAGTAATGGGACTCCATTCAAAACATATACGGTAATGCTCAAAACTTTGCTCATATATTTAAACTAAAACAAGATATCTCGCAGACAAAATAGAGTAATCAAACCAAAATTGAGTATCTTGTAGTACTTCAAAGAGGATGGGACGAGTTATCCATCTACGAGCCTCCAAGCATGGACCCGAAGGTCATCCTTGTGCGAATGGAACAAGATAACATTTATCAATTCCTCATCGGACTTGACAGTAGCTATGAAGCCATTCAGAGCTAAATCTTGATGACACCGGAACTTCCCCACTTGGCAGCCATTATTGCAATGGTTCAACGAGAAGAAACCCGTCAGACCACCACTCAGAGCCAACAAACAGACCACACGACGGAGTCTCGGGCCCTTCTCGCCGGAAAACAACAAACATCCACGCAAAACAACAAAGCCAAAGGTAAATATGGAAATAAAGCTAATGAAACTTGTGATAACTGCAAGAAATCGGGCCATAACAGGAACTCTTGCTGGTACCTACATCCACGCCTCCGACCAACAAAGGAAGGAGGGGGAAATCATTGGAACAAAGGAAAGAGCGGCAGCGGCTATGAGGGTTACCCTAACCTTAGCTCGAGAGGCAAAAGGAGGAAATGGGGTGAAGTCGGGTATTCTCCTTATCCAAAGGGTTTTATTGCTGCGAATGTGGACAATCTGAATAACCCACCCATATACCCGAACCATCCAGGCGGATTCTCCCCACAATCAGCTAACACCCCTGGGCCCATGGATTCGAACTCGTTGGGCCAATTGCTCACTCATTTGAATAGTTATTTGTAGAACCAACCCCACAATTTACGTAATTGCACAAGTATGAAAAATAGCTTAGATAATTACACTGTCAAATTTTCTGTTAATAAATCATATGATACTCGATGTATTATTGACTCAGGTGCTACGGACCATATGACCAGCAATCCGTTATTACTGAAAAATATTAAAAATAGTTTGGATTTGCTAAATAAATTGTAACTGTAGCCAATGGTAACCAAGTTGAAATTAAAGGTGTAGGAGACATGCAACTATTGAAGAAATTAGAAAAAAAGTATTGTATGTACCTTCCTTTGATTTCAATCTTCTATCTGTGGCTGAAATTACTAAGAATTTAAATTGTAATGTCATATTTAATTTACTCATGTTGATGTAATCTTTCAGGATCGAATCACAGGGATGATGATTGGTAGGGAGTTCTCATCAATGGGCTATACATCTTAGACACCAAAAATAAGGTGATGCATGTCGTTAATAAACCAAACCATGAGCTTTGGCACAAGAGAATATGACATCCGTCCCACCATGTTTTAAAACTCTTTTTCCATTTATTAGCTCCGAATATTTATGTGATGTATGCCATTTTTCAAAACAAAATAGATTACCGTTTCATTCCTCTACAAATAAAGCTAGTTACTCTCTTGAACTAATTCATTCCGATATTTGGGGACCGGGCCCTATTGAATCTTATAATGATTTCAAATACTTTATTTCATTTATCAATGATTTTTCCCGCACTACATGGTTTTATCTTTTAAAAGCAAAATCTGATGCCTTCAACATTTTGTGAATTTGTGACCCTCGTTTAAAATATGTATGACTTCAAAATAAAAACCTTTAGATCAGATAATGGTACCAAATAAACTAGCCATAATTTTCAATTTTTTTTGAAAACCAAGGGATTTTTTCATCAACCTACTTGTATTAATACTCCGAAACAAAATGGTGTTTCTGAAAGAAAAAATCACCACCTTTTAAATGCTACTCGGGCTCTACTTTTTCAAAGTAATGTTCCAAAACATTTTTGGTCGGATGCAGTTTTAACTGCAACTTACCTCATTAATTGCCTACCAAGCTCTACTCTTCAAAACAAACAACCTTTGGAATTTTTACTCGGAAGGAAACTAACTCTTGACCACCTCAGGTTATTTGGTTGTGCTTGTTTTGTTCACAGGAAAAGGACGGATAAACTCGATTGCAATTCCATAAAATGTATTTTTCTTGGTTATTCCTTTGGGGGGGGGGGGGGGAAGTACAAATGTTATGACCCAAAAAATTGTAAACTTTATGTTTCAAGAGATGTATTGTTTGTTGAGAGAGAACCTTTTTTTAAGAGCGATGACGAGCCCACAACTCTCGATGTTGCAATTCCCACCGTGAACCCCGAAATACCGGCACCTCATGAAGACAACTTGGCCCCACAAATTGAAGAAGAAGGAAGAGGAGAAGGAGAAGAAGGAGGAGGAGAAGAAGAAGATCAAGCAAGGAACCAAGAAGAAATTATCCAAAGGAGAAGATCAACTCGTCCAAATGGTCCCCCTACTAGGCTAAAAGACTTCATTACTTCACACGTAACCTACCCCATTGAGGACTACTTGTCCTATAATCAAGTAAAAGACACTCACAAAGCCTTCATAACCGAAATAGACAATGATAAAAAACTCAACTCATATCATGAGGCTATTAGGGATCCAAAATGGTGCAAGACCATGGAGGATGAAATTAAAGCTCTTGAAACCAACAAAACTTGGAGCCTTGTCCAGATACAACCCGGGATCAAACCCGTTGGGTGTAAATGGATATACAAGATCAAATATAATAGCAATGGTAAAATTGAAAGATATAAGGTTAGATTTATTGCCAAAGGATATACTCAAACTTACGATATAGATTATTTAGAAACTTTTGCACCGGTAGCTAAAATGACCACAGTTCATGTTCTTCTCTCCATAGCCGTTAACAAGGGATGGAAAATATATCAAAAGGATGTTAGGAACGCCTTTCTCCATGGGCACCTCGAAGAGGAAGTCTATATGACACCTCCTCCCGGGTACAACTCCACGACTAATCAGGTATGCAAACTACAAGAATCAATCTACGGATTGAAGCAATCTCCACGCGCATGGTATGCCAAACTAAGTCACCTTCTTCTAATTTATGAGTTCTTAAAGTCTTCCGCTGATGCATCCATGTTCATTAAAAACCATCATCACACAACCACAATATTCCTAGTTTATGTAGATGACATTATAATCACCGGTAACAGTAATCACACTATCAATCTAGTTAAAAGCTATCTAAAATCCCAAATTGATATCAAAGACCTTGGAATCTTGAAATATTTCCTAGGAATAGAAATTGCATACTCTACGAAATTTTTATTTTTATCACAAAGAAAATACACTCTTGAATTGCTAAAAGAAACCGGGAAACTTGGGTCCAAACCGGCCAACACTCCTATTGAGACTAATCGCAAGGTTAGTCCTACACGGGGAGAACCAATCAATGACATTGGCTGGTTTCAAAGACTTGTAAGAAAACTCATATACCTTATTGTAACTAGACCCGATATAACCTATGTTGTTAGCACTATTAGTCAATTTATGCATGCACCTCACACACATCACTTAGACATCATTGATCGAATACTTAGTTATCTAAAGATGACTCTGGGGCAAAGATTATGGATGAAAAATAATAACTCTAACTCTATAATTGGCTTCTTCGATGCAGATTGGGCAGGAAGCCATGATCGTAAATCCACTGCGGGATTTTGTACTTTCGTTGGTGGAAATCTCGTGACTTGGAGAAGTAAGAAAAAAAATGTTGTTGCTACATCGAGTGCTGAAGCCGAATATCGAGCTATGGCCTCCACCACAAGTGAACTAGTCTGGCTCAAACAGCTTCTCCGGGACATGAAACAACCCTACAACGAGCCTATGAAAATGTTTTGAGACAATAATGTTGCTTGCCACATAGATTCAAATCCGGTGTTTCGTGAAAGAACCAAACACGTCGAAGTTGACTGTCACTTCATCCGAGAAAAAAAATCAAATTAAAGAGATAGAAGTCTCATACATCTCAAGTAAAGAGCAACTAGCCGACATCTTCACAAAATCCTTGGATCAAAGACAATTCCACTTCATTTTGTCCAAGTTGGGCTCCTTCAACCTCTTCTAGACCCAACTTGAGGGGGCGTGTTGAAAATATATCAATTAGAGAAAGCAAATCCATCCAGTTCAGAAGATCTTCATCATCACCTCCTTTCCTAATAGCAGCACAATCAATTACAATCTCGGATTCTCTCTTTGGCAAGCTTAAATGGCTATATTCAAACTCTATGTATATAAACCATTCATGTAACCGTAAGGAAAGACACACAAAAACCACAATAAACATATTCGTTGTTTCACTATCTCCAATTTAGCAGCTCTTAACTCGGATGGGTCCAAAGCAAGATAAAATATTAATCGTAATGATCTATTTGTCTATGTGCATATTAATTTATCATAACTAAGATTTATTTCTATGCACTCGACACTTCAACAAAAGCCACAAAACAGTAGAAATCATCTCGATCATAGTTGGGTTGTCTCAAACATAAACCCAATTCATGTAACACAAAACTCAATGCTAATGGTGTCATTCCAAACATAGGACATGACATGGTTGTTATGTCTCCCCTCATCCATAAAACTCACATAGGAAAAAAACATGAAAAGGTCATCCCATGGCTTCCAACTCTCAACTTGAAACCACTCCCAACTTGAAAGTCCAAGGTATAAGAACTTGCAAAGCTTCTTTAACTCATATAAGATCTATTCCTTTGACTTAAGAAACCAAGAAGAGGTTGACTCTAGTGAGACCAAAGACATACCTTAGGAGAGAACCCAACAAACTCCTCTCCAAGTTTGATACAAATGCTGAAGGAACTTCCTAATGTGCTCCGACGGACTCACGGCTTGCTCCGGTGAGCTTTAACTAGCTCTGGCGAGGTTCCGCCAAGCTCCGACGAGGTTCCAATGAGCTCCTTCCTTTCCCCTCCCCCCCACTCACAGTCTCTTCAGCACCAAAAGGGGCAACTAAACGTAGGGTTAGAGTACCCTAAAATCTAACTAAGTAAATGGGGGGATATCGAAAAGACCCCAAAAGTTAAAGGAAAGTCAATACTTTACACAAACATTTCAAGTTACATGAATAGCATTTATTCATTTGGTTACTATGAACATTTATTCAGTCATATCATAAGCTAAGGAAACTTGATTCGGTTCTTATGACTTTATTGGAAAGATAACAGAAGTTTGTTTCTCAATCCAACACCAACTCAGATCCAAGCATTCACCCAACAAAGAAATATTATTTAAGGTAATTAGTAGGCCTGATCCAAGATGTTCAATTCTAGAGTTTTCTTACGCTACATTTCTATTTCTTGAATTCTCTTTGTTCTTCATCACTTGGACAACTCTAGAATGTTCAAAGACTAGAAGATTTCAAACTCTCTACAATCTTCCATCTCACAATATAAATAGGGGTGTCCATCACCATATCATGCATCCCAAGTAAGAGTTAATCTCCACCACTATAAAAAAAGTCTTGTAGTTGTGACAACTAGGGAATGTGTATTGTAATAGTGAGTTTAATAGTAGGAAATGTAGTTATGAGTATTTTTTTCTACTTAATAACTGGTATCAGAGTCGTACTCATGGTGACCGTCCGTCAAAAAACACATAGTCGAAGCACTACTGGAGGAGTTGAAGATCACGCAAAAGGAGTTGGTTTGATAAGTTTGAAAAAATACGTAATGGTGGATTTGTTAAGCCCATGCGGCAGAATCGAGAAGCTCAATGGCTAAAACTACGAGTATTGGATATTATACTTTGAGCCATTTACAAGGAGATCTGCGAGAGATTATCAGAGTGAATGAAACTACACCACCTCCTATAGAAAATGTTAAAGCAAATAGGAGGTGAAATATAAAGACAGGAAGGGTCATGCATGTGCTCAGGACAACCAATGAAAGGGATTTGGTTGAGCATGTACATGAGGCTACAAACCAAAGACAGTGTGGGATATGCTGAAGTCACTCTTTTCACAAAGGCATGACACGCGACTTCATTTTTTGGAGAACGAGTTAATATTCACAAACTAATACTTTACAAAAGTGAAGACACACTGTCGTGACATATCTCAACTAGATCCGAAGTATAAGATAAGTGAGCCCAGGATGAGGAAGATTATTATCCATGGGCTTAACTCGAAGTATAGTGATTTCATAACAACAATACAATGTTGGCCGACTCCATCAATGATCTCAGAGTAAGAGAGTTTGCTTGTTAGTCAAGAAACTCTTACAATGAAAATGAGAGAAGTTTTTTCAAAGAGTAAAGATCAAGCATTCCTTACCGGGAGGCAAAAGTATGGATCAAGAAAACAAACAAGGAGTTCACAACAAAAAAGGAGCTCAACAACCTTGGGAGAAAGAGCAAACAAAGAGAAATATCAAATGCAACAATTGTGGTAAGAAAGACCACTTCGCAAGAGACTATTGGTTCAAGGAAAATCTACGGTGGGAAACGTCGTGACGAAATCTAGTCATGAGGAGAATCCTAGTGAAGAAGAATGAGTCATGTTAGCATCATTTGCGTCCATAGAACACATAGTCCTAACAAATATCTCAATTACTAAAGAATATGATGATGATAGAGTGATGGTGTAATATAAGTTGGTTCAACCAAGAGGTGGACAAGTCTGAAGATAAAGAAATTAAAGAAGACAATGGTGGTTCTTATCACTCCAGTGTGACTCAACAAGTATCAAGCCAAAAGCCTATGCGTGAAGAGATCATTGACGATGTTGAGTTAGAAGAAGATAAAGAAGACTTAAGCAAGATCACGACACAAATGAGGTACATCTTATGTCAAATATTGAATTGAGTAATGAAATTTCAATAAGACGATCCCTCGAAGAAGACAAACAAGATCTTAGTGATCATGAAAATGATATCCAAGTGAGAAATGGATGGAATTGTGATCAAGTCATGGGGAAGCAGACTTCTAGGGATGTGATCATTGATGAAGTTGAATCTAGGTGATCCCCTGATGAGGTAACACTTCCAGACTTAAGAAATTTAGAAAATAGAATAAAAGAGAATCAAGAAGAGAAATATTCAAATGGTGAAGAGGTTGAAGTTATCTTAGAGGAGAACTCTAGGAATCTGGGAAATATATTGAAGACAAGATCATGTAAAGAGAGATCAAGAAATCAAATAACGATGGAAGAGGCTAAACCAATACAGGTGGTGGATGAAGAAAAATCGATCAACAGGTAACTTACGACAATTTTCCAGGCAATGAAATTCAAATTCAAAATACACAAGTCTAGCAACAGAAGATTAGATGGATGAGTATATCACGGTTGATAACCATCATGGTTGGTGTTGAAGGGGAGTGTTTAGAAATCCAAGAAATATTATTTAAGGTAATTAGTAGACTCGATCCAAAAGGCTCAATTTTAAAATTTTCTTACTCTAGAATTTTCTTTGTTCTTGATTACTTGGACAACTCTAAGATGTTCAAAGACTAGAAGATTTCAAACTCCCTACAACCTTCCATCTCACACTATAAATAGGGTGTCCATCACAATCTCATGCATTTCAAGTAAGAGTTAATCCCCACCACTATAAAGAGAGAGTCTTTTAGTTGTGATAACTAGGGAGTGTGTATTGTAATAGTGAGTTTAATAGTATGAAGTGTGGTTGTGAGTATTTTAATAGGCTGTCGAAAAACACAAAGTCGAAGTGCTGCTGGAGGAGTTGAAGATCACGGAAAAGGAGTTAGTTCGATAAGTTCGAAAAAAATACGTGATGGTAGATTTGTTAAACCCATCCAGTTCTTATGACTTTATTTGAAAGATAACAAAAGTCTGTTTCTCAATCCAACACCAACTCAGATCCAATAAGCATCGACCCAACAAAGAAATATTATCTAAGGTAATTAGTAGGCCCGGTCCAAGATATTCAATTCTAGAGTTTTCTTACTCTAGAATTCTCTTTCTACAATTAATTCTCTTTGTTCTTCATCACTTGGACAACTCTAGAATGTTCAAAGACTAGAAGATTTCAAACAATCTACAACCTTCCATCTCACACTATAAATAAGGGTGTCCATCATAATCTCATGCATCTCAAGTAAGAGTTAATCTCCATCATTACAAAGAGAGAGTCTTGTAGTTATAATAGCTAGAGAGTGTGTGTTGTAATAATGAGTCTTGTGTGAGTGAGTTTAGCAGTAGAATTAAGTGTAGTTATGAGTGTCTCAGAAGGTATATAGTGTGAAAGTGTAAGTTGTAGTATTGTAACATTAGTTGTTATAAATACAAGCTTACATTTTGTTTATCTCTTCTACTCAACACAAACTCCTCATACACCTTAAAAGAATCATTATTATTAGTCAAGGAGAATAGCGTAAAGTACATCGATCAAACCTTGGACTTACATAAGTAAAATCTAGGATAGAGATTGTATTTAACTTATTGTAAGTTGAATCTAGGTGTTCCATCGAGATACATAGATAATGACAACATGAAATTTATTAAGGTGCATTCTATTATTACATGAATCCTTGAGAGGAAGTCTGGCATACAATACGAAAATAAGATACATAAGAAGCTTCAAAATCAAAAAACAAAGAATAGGGGACTCGACATCAATGATATGAATCCCAACATCATCTTCCATGTTGCCTTTGTGTGAGATGCAGATGCTCCTCTATCAACCCCTACAAGCTCAAGCTACATTGGGTCAACGATCAACAAATTTTAAGGTAATCTAATTGCCTTCAACTTTGGCGTGCTTATATATGAGTTGATTAAATTAATAAAGTTAATCTGTAATTAGTAAAAAAATGATGCATACCTGATTGGCAGCCATCATGGAGGTAGGGATTCCCATTGTAGCCGGGGGAGCATTTGCATAGATAGCCTAAGCCATTCTTGGATGCAAAACATTCACTATTTTCGCTCTTACAAGCATAGTCCGTCTTTGGTTTTGCGGTCTCGCATGTGTCACCTGCAATCCATTAACAAGAATTACAAATTTAATTCTCATGTGATCTAAATCTAAGATTGTAGCTATCATGCAGTGTCAAATTAATATATACATATATACCCTCGATGGACCAGTCTAAGACTGTAGGCACCCGCAAAGTCTTGCTGGTGGCGATTGCCGTGGAGAGAAGTGATGGGTCGAATTCAAACGCATCTCGCTCCACAAGAAAGGCGTAGCTGCAAGGATTAAAGCTCGAAACGTTGGTGTGGTTATTGAGGGACACCAACCTTATGCTCATGTACTTAAGTCCAGGTGGGAATGAGACTTGGCAACATCCAACTCCCACACAAGTGCCATTTCTGGTATGGAACAAGGGCATGCCTTGTGGGTCTTTATTGCACGTCGATATGCAACCCGTTGTGAAGTGGTACTTGAGTGGATCGACCATCGAAGCTATCGTGTCGCAACCGATGGCCGCGAACACATTGACATCGGAGGAAAATGAATAAGGTGATGAACGCATGTCATTGTATGTATCCAATGTGTCATTGGTTGGGTTGCCAGTCGTGTCGAAGCAGTGTCGCGAGGTTATGAAACCAAGGCCGTGAACCTTACCTTCCATCAACTTGATATTGACAACCTCAGTCGTGCCAAGCCTCAACTTGGGCGGGGTGGAGGTCTTGTCACACTTTAGGTCGAAGTTTTTCCGGTAACACCCGGGTTGGATACCGAAAGGGTACGGAACATCCACTTCGCCGCATTTGGTCGGGCAGCCGGTTTTGGCTTGACCTTCCACCATTTTGGTTGCCATCAACAAAAAATATAGTACTTCAAGTACTGCTAGGTGTATTTTGGCCATGGATGTACAACTCTAGCTTGATCAGAAAACTTTTGGTTGGTGTTGAATGACTTGAATTGAACCCAACCCCTCCGGCCAATTATAAGTATTTGTATTCCTGACGACGTGGACATTAAAAAGTATTTTTAATTTAAGTAAGGTTGATATTTTTTTGATAAAGAATTAAGCTAATTACTTGCAGGGATTAAATTTATATATCCCAACCTAGCACAGCTCATGCTTGATAAGGAGATTAATGTACCTATTAAGTGGTACCGTTATTATTATTCTAGTTATGGTTAGACTTGCACTGATTCAATTAATGAGGATGTAGTTTAAGTAGCAACACTTTTCATCTCTATTTAAAGTAATGCTTTTGACGACATCTGGACAAAATTAAATAGCATCGCCAATGACACGTAGATTTGTTCAATTAAGAATTCCTGCACCACGAATTGAAGTATCAAACGCTTCATGGCGCAAGTTCGTGACTGGGACATCTTTCTCCGAGAAAAAAGTTGGCAATGCCTCGATAGAAGTTAAAAGTTTCCGTCAACACAACTAGTTGTTATTCAAGTAATTGTAATTAAACTCGTAAGTAATCGAACTCGATTAGGCAATTTCATCACACTAAAGTATTGCTTTAAAATAAGGGTAACAGCAGAAAGAAAATTATTAAGCGGGTAAATTTTTCATAAAGTGAAACAATTTTTTAATAAAAAATGGCTACTCTCTTAATCATTCTCCTATTGAACAGTATTTATGAAAGAGCTTAACGTGTACTTGTTTTATCCGTTGATTGACAATTAAGGCACCTTAATCCGTTGATTGGCCTCTAACGTGCATGCAGTAGGAGGCTAGGAAGCTTGGAGCATAATTCATCTCATTAAACTGAAATCACAAATGCATGCACATATGACATATATATCACCTTAATTCGGGAAACAAAAATTTATAACATGGTTAAAATGGAGCATATAACCTCTCTCATAAGCAACAACTTAATCCGGTAAAATTCCCCAATTACAACCCAATTTGTTAGGAATGCAATATCATGATGTGAATATGTAAGTTGAGAATTTAATCTTGTGAAGTTAATGTTTGGTCGTTAGTGTTGTAGTCCACCTGTCTCAAAGTGAAAGTAAATACTTTAAAAAAAATCTAAGTCGGCTAAAAAAACTCAATATGGAAAATTGCTTGTAAACAAATGATTGGATCTCCGCGCCGACGGACGATAAGGACAATGATTTTTCCCCCATACGGCTCATGCCTAACGGGGAGTTGTACAGATCAATGTTATGGTTGTTAGATTGTTATTAGCTTAGTTGTACTTATAATTTGTTCATTGGGGATGTAATCTAATGAATAGGATTTTCCACAAGTTCAAAACGAATTGCTTCTATGGGCATCAGCAAATATGAAAGCGATATTGAATTATTTGAAGAATAAAGTTGGCATGGAAAAATATAATAAGCATAATGGTCTCTTCAAGATATATAGGATCATTTATTTAATTTGAACCTTTGTGTATAGTACTAAAACCTAAATTAATCTCCCACAAAATGTTTTTTTGCTTTCCCTCTCAGCCATCATGGGCCAAAACAGCCGCATGGAATTTCTCTGCATGATTACATTAACCATGTTTGAAAATCTAATATAATGACTTTCCAAAAAAATAATTATGGATATCTAGAGAACATGTCATGTTTGGTGAATTGGTGATCACGTTGGTATTGACCCGTGGGAATTTCTCGAGAGACTGTCATGTAAACTCCATAGCTTCTGGTTTAAGAATTAACGTGGAATCGATTGTCTGATTGTAATTGTCGTTGGAGGAGGGAAGGCAACAGAGCCTCGCAATACTGTGGATAACTCGTTAAGGCTTGGGTTCCATTTAAAGAAGTTTTTTTTTTGAAATAATACTGTAAAATAAAAAATAAAAAGAATATAATTCTGCAAAATTTATTTGGCAAACTTTTGTTTCTTAAAAATGAAAATTGGGTTGTCATTTTCATTAAGCATAAACGTCATTGTAAATGCCATTTTTATATCTTAATGGAAATGACATCACGGATCGATGTCGATTTCACTGTGAAAAAATACATCCGAGATATCATTTTTCAGTGGGATAAAATAACAATAGCCGGCCACCCCTCTTTCCCCGTCTCTCCCTCACTTTTCCTAATTGCCGATTTCTTCCCCATTTCCAGCGATCTTGTCGTCTCACCGCCCCTCCCATCTTCTGGTATGTCTATCTTTAGGTTGTTAATTTGTATTAATTGTTTAGATGTGCATGTGTTGATTTGGATTAGATGTGTTGATTTAACATGAGCTATCAAGTCACCGATGAAAAAAAAACAATCAAGCTCCATTTTGCAAATTATTTGGTATTGTGGATTTATTCTATCCTGGGATCATCTTTGATTTGGAGACATTTATTCATTATCTTCAATAATATTTTTTGTACGGTTGCAAAATGTCTATTTCACACAATTCTCACGTCCTATGAACCCTTGAGTCCTAGTATTACAAAAGAATAATAGATCATCTTCGATTATCGAAAATGTAAGTATTTTGATTATCAAATTTAAATTTTTGTGTATTGGTTTATATTAGACGTTAAGTAATTATTATTTTTCCAGGAGCGATTTCCAGATATTAGGTGTATCAAGCACGGTATTCAATTCAACATGTGAACCGTGGAAGATGAAAGAGTATGAGATTTGCTAGAGATTACTGAATTTGCTACAGTCTCTTGTTTGCCCCGACTGCAACTAGATTAGAATCTTATCTGTGTTGTGGTTGAGAGGTGGACGCCGGAGACTCATACCTTCCATTTTAGACATGGGAAAATGACAATCACGCTATAAGACGTAGTTATTCTCAGTGGTCTGCGTATTGATGGCATAACTGTGTGTGCGACCTTAGATCATGATTGGTTTGAGGTTTGCATGAACTTATTGGGTGCCGACGAAGAGAAGGCGATAGTTGTAGTGAAAGAAGGATACATGTCGTGGCGTCAGATGCAACAGACGAGCATGTATTACAGCACACTAGAGCCTTGATTTTGTTTCAATTAGGTTCTAGGATATTAGGAGATAAGAGTGGAAACAAAGTCTACCTCAGATATTTGCTTTCGCTAGCGTATCTACATGAATGTGGAAACTACAGCTGGGGAGCTGCGTCTTTGGTAGTGTTGTACAACTATTTGGATCATGCATGTTTAAAAGTGGGAAACAAGTTCCTGACATTGTTACAGATTTGGTCCTCGGAATATCTTCACGTCGGGCGGCCTTCAAAAGTTCCGGATCTGCAACTTCTAGAACATCTTTTGCATCCTTTAGGTTCACTTTGGCGGACTCCTAGGTCGTGGGTGAACAATTTGAGGACGACTCAGAGTGAATTTTACATAAATGAGTTAGACGGTCAAGAAGAATATCATGTTTGTTGGACCTCTTACGAAGAAGTTGATATAGTGATGTTACCTTCTGATTGTAGGGAAGGACATGAAATTTGGATGACTAGAACATGAATGGTTTGTTTGGGAGTAGCTGTGCATTATACACAATTCATCTCGTGTGCATACTCTATTTCACAAAATACTTAATAACCAATTTCATGACCTTCCAAATTACCACAACAAACGTCAAAGGAAACAAACCAAAGTTAGTGTCGGTACCCATAACAACCAAAAGAGTACCCTCAAACTTGCCAAACAAATGAGTCCCATCAATACTCAACAGGTCTACAACATTGGAAACCTTCAATTGATGTTGTGAAGGACCAGAAAATTCTTTGAAACTGCAAATGTTTTGGTTTATCCTCTTCGTCTAAATCTCAACTACCGTGTCAGGGTTGTTGGTGCAAATATTAGATATAAAACGTCTTAAATTATGATCAGATGTTTCATCAACTCCGTATACATTTTCTAATTCTTAATTCCAGGCATAACAATCTTCACTTGAAACATTCTTTACTTTGATTGTAAGAGGCATGTATCCTCCATTCACACTCTTTCTTCAAACAACAAGTTGTAAATATTTTTCCCTAAATGTTAATATTTTGTATTGACCACTTTTTCACAAATGTCATTCCTTCAATTGATGCAACAAATCTTCTTTTATGGAAAAAGTTCTATGCAGCCAATAACTTCATCCATCTTCTAAGTTATAATATTCACTATATGCAGTTATACGCCGATTGCATTATAATATCCATCTTTTATGGAACTACTCACTAATCATTACACTACAACCTACATTAACAAAATTCAACATTTTACTGAACGGAAATTAAACTAAGCAAGTAAGGAATATTAAAGAAGCTAATTGAAAGGAAAATAGAACTAAAGAAGCATGCAAGACATATGAAAGGAAATTAAACTAAGAAAGAAGCAACATTGAAAGAAACTAAGAAAAAATATTTTATTTACATGACTCACATTACAAGTAGCATTCTTCTCCACTTAAGTTTTGCTCCAAGGCTTACTCCAAGTAGAGTGAATGCCACCAAGCAATGAGTGAATACAAAGGAGAATGAAGAGTTCTATTTATAGTGCTAGAGAAAGGTAATCGGGGACAATCCCCTGATATGGGACTAAACACATACTATAAATGGACATAAAACAATATAATACATGATTCGGCTCAACCATGGAACATTTGGACCAATTTGGACGCCAATTGGTGGTCCAGATTGCTTGGATTGAGTCTGGATTTCGGTGGTTTGTTTCTGGCTTGATTTCTTGATGTTTGATGAACCCTATTTGGTTGTTCATGTTTGGGCCCAAATTTAATTGTCAAAATACTCCTCATAATGGTGTGAATCTTCTTGATTTCCTCATTAGTCATTTTGGCTTTACATCCGGGTCCTTCTCTTTTGCACCTCAGTCCATAAGTCTTGCAACTTAGTCATTTTTCTTGCTTTTATGTCCTTTTTGTGTCTCTTCTCTTCAAACTTGTTTATTCATGAAACATAAACATTAAACTCATTACGTAGCATTGTTTAGGCTAAGAATAAAGGATATAAAACACAAATGTATGCATGATATGATGTTAATCAATTAACAATGTCTATCTCCTCATCATCCATTTGACAATCTGTCTCATAACTGTCTGCATTTTCAACCCGTCTTCCTTGAGAATGTAATTGATGAACTACGTCTGCTTCATAATTACTAATATTCATTGGTGTGCGCTCAGATAGTTCAAAAAAAATTGAGGAACTGCAGACGATGGACTTGCTTTATATTGGCTACATATTTGTGGCATTGCTTGATAATCCTCACTCAACTGAATTTGGTGCACAATGGTATAATACTTGGGTTATTTCTGAACAAACAATACAACCATATTCACGATGTTAAAAAAAGATAGCATCATTGTCATACTTTGATAATTAAAAACATCAGCATAAGTATACTTTTCATACGGTGGACACTTGTCAGATAACTTCAGATCAAACTCTTCTTCTCACAAACCACAAACTTGACAAACCGTTTCACAAAGATCATTATATTACATTCAGTGTTAACATTTATCATCCGCCTATGGGCCACCTTCATATTCTAAAATGCCATATACAAATGTAACAATTTCATCAAAAAACTATAACCAATATGGTAGTGTATCTCATTACTTCGGCTGTACAAAATCTACATATAATATAGGAAATAACAAGCATACTTTAACTATACATGCATTACATTTCATATCGAAATAAAAAGAAAATGAAAACCAACCTAAACGGTGCTTTTTGCTGGAGAGAGGGAGTAATGGGGAGTGGGGAGTGATTTGGAGGTAGGAGGAGGAAGATGGTGGCCAGCAGTCCCATTTTATGCCCCAGGAAAAAAATAGCATCACGAATGTCGTTTTTACCTCTCTTAAAAATGACATCCGTGATGTCATTTTTTGTTAATGAAAACGACATCATATGTGTCGTTTTCAATATGCATACTTTGCCAAAAACTTTTTCCTGACTTATATTCTTTCTATTAGTATTTTTCCAACATTATTTCAAAAAAAGTTCTTAAGAACAATTAGTCAAATCCGGTCCTACCAAACCGAACAACATCTTATATTGACTATTATCAAGTAAAAATAATTGATTATCTAACGAATGATGCAGTTCGTGTCAGTTTCGTGTACAAAAATAATTTATCGTGTCGTGTACCAATTATTTTATATTTGTATGTTCACAAAACATCATAATAAATCATTTCAATCATACAAAAAATTTCGTGTAAAGTTGTCTCCATATCATGTCGTGTAACCGTGTCGTGTCCAGAATTGACAGGTCTAGAAAAAACCAACCGGTTCGATCGGTTTTGTTGGTTTGTTTTGGTTCGCACCGGTTCACGAGGCATACTAGTTATTTCCACAGATCGACCGGTCGGCCTCCAGTTCTCGGTTCGACTACAGGTTCGATCTGATTTTTAAAACAGAAATAGTGATAGGTAGATCTTACATAGAAAGTGGTGTTGTTTTTTATGATTAGTAGGGTTAATTTAACTGAATTGCTATTCATCGCCGGAAAACTACTTAAATCGCCCCAACCAATTACCATTTTTCCCTTCTGTTCTTTTGACTTATATAACTCTCCATTTCACTCTTCTAACACCACTCTCTTCATATTACACTCATATTCACCCAAAATCATGTCTCGGAGGCCCGGAAAAGAGCCTGCGGACGCCCCGGTCTATTTGAGTATGATAAAATGCCTTGTTTAGTTTTTGTAAATTAAAAAAATGTTTTGGGTTGGGTGTTGGGGGGAGACGCCCCCCCCCCCCCTTCAGATTTTTTTTAATTTTAATTGATTATAATTTGTGATAAATGCTAAATAAATTGATTATTAAGTTAATAATTAGTTAAATGAGTTTAGTAATTAGTTAAATTAGTTTAGTAATTAGTTAAATTAGTTTAGTAATTATTTAAATTAATTAATTATTATAAATAGTTTCATGATCAATTTGTAAATCCATTAACGAAATTTTATTTCTAAAATTGAATTAATAGTCATCGGGTTACCGTGGAGGAAAAGGGAAATCAATTCCCTTATGCGTTTACATAGTTTAGCAGATGAGTCAGGTCCCCGTCATCCACGTAGACAGGGTATTTCTGCTTCAGTTAGGAGAGAGAGATATTTTACGTTATCGTCAAACATTTGAGGATTCTTTCGACGATGAGAATGATTCAGATGAGATGGGGAGTCACGACGAGAGTGACGATGGGGGTCGGTATGACTTGGCGCCACCGGAGGAGGCGAGACAGAAGTATGATCGAGGACGGGGGCGACATTGTAGTCTGGCTGAGTGGGTCATTAAGAAGGGTCGAGGTAGCCGGTTTGTGACCGGTAATTCGAGTTCGTGCACTGCAGACGCCCGAGCTCAAAAGAAGAAGAGGGTTGAGGACAATTCTTAGATCGTGACGAGTATGATGTCTGGTGGTCCTCTAGATGGCAGTGTCATTCCGAGTTTCGGAGGCCACATCTCTAGACGCATTTGGGAGGGCGAGGATCAGAAAGTTCTGAAGTGCCATAATCGGCACAGAGCTTGTACGACATTGCAGGCTTGGCGTTCAGTGGTGACTGATGATATGACAGTGACCATTAGTGATAGTGGATTGGGTTACTTGTCGTACAACATGTTCTCCTGCCTTGACATGCCGTTGATTTCGGCATTCGTGGAGCGATGGCAACCTGACACCAACAGTTTCTACATGCCTTTCGGAGAGATGACAATCATGTTGCATGATGTCTTCCAGATTCTACGCATTATTGTTGAGGGTCGTATGGTCAGTGCTCAGGCACCAACGTCTGAGTTGAAGATGTATGTATCAAAGTTGCTCAGGGTCACCTCGATGATCTTGGGCGGAATAACTCGTTGTGGAGTGTCGGTGGTGTTAGCATCGACGTTGTGGACGACTGTTGCAGACGGGGACGACCACCACGGACTGAAGATACGTAGATGACTGCCTACCTCTTCTTACTGCTAGCCTGCGTCTTGTTTGTCGACAAGAGCGGTTGCAGAGTCAGACCACGCGACCTATTGGAGACGAGGGACTCAGATACCATTGGTCAGTACTCATGGGGATCGGCGACGTTGGCATATCTGTATCGCCACTTGGGGTGAAAGGAATGTGTTCTAAAAGTTTTACTTTTATATGTGAATTATTAAGAATTGAATGTGCAAACATTTTGTTCCTTGATTATGGTATTCGTCTTTTGGAAGTGTTAAGGAAGAGGCGTTTGGTCCTTAACCGTAGAGCTCTAAAAGATAATGGATTACATAAATCAAAAGTTATTCACAATCATGGTAATTAACATGGAACATTAATTACCGAGATAAGATTGTCGTGTTGGTCATCGATTGTTGTAGCTCTACAAATAATTGACGACACGAGTATATAAAAGAGGAAAAGATTACTTTTATATATTGAATAGACCTAACAAGTAAAACATAATGGAATTGTGTTTCGTGTCATTAATGTTTTTACTGTGTCTTGGATCCTAAGAAATGAGACTTATATCTTTTCACTTGAGAGATGCTTAATTTGATTATTGTCAAAAGCTATCAATGACTGTAGTGATAAAGGCAATAGTTGGTTAAGCATGACTTGTGCTGGAAAAAATAGCTAGTCAAACGATTATCATTGCCCCTCTTAATTGAGTGATGATATTAGTGGACCCCTTGATAAAGCAAAATTATAATGTGCACAATGTAACTTGAGTTAAGTTACATAGTTATAATTAGCTTAAAGAGATCAAGAAATGAATATAATACAAAAATGACACATTTCTACTTTGTATATATTCTTAATATCGTGAGGCAAGGGACGGACACAAGTGATGCACTTACATCACTAAATGGATCGTGTTTTTGTTCGGGTGGAACAAAGACATCTATGCTAATTGGGTAACTATAATGTGTAGCTAAATACCGTTTATAGTTTGAGATATTAAGTGTTTAATATCACTGCCAATTTGACTTAGATCCTCCTATAGGTCACACCACAAAACTGGGAAACAAGAGGCTTGATTTTAAGTTCATATGATGTGTCAGGTTTCATGTGAAAATAAGACACATGTGGTGAATGAATAAAATCAATATGTCATGAGAATTGACATAATTAGAATCATAATAAATTCATATGAGGTATATATTATGTGGTGTAGTAATTTAATATTACATATGATAATATATTATATAAAATGTGAATTTGCTAAAAACCCCAAAAGATCAAATTTCGTTGGAAATAAATCCAAAATTTGACAAAGGCAAAATTGGGGTCAAACACGGTGAACCGTTCATGGTTCGTCGACCGGGGTATCTTCGGATCGGTTAACCGAATAGGGAACGGGTAAGCGCAATTGGTTGACCGAAATTGTCTGGAGTGCCTGGACAATCGGGTTCAGTTAACCGAGTGCGCACGGTCAACCGAGAAGTAGTATTTTCGGTAGACCTAAGGTGACACTGTCATCCGGTGACTACGTCCCAGGAGCGATTCTGGTGGGTCAACGGTCGACCGAGCAAAAGACGTGGTTCGTCCGAATTCTTCCAGGGAATTTTTCTCGTGCGGAATCAGTCGACCGTCTAGCTCACGGTGCACCAAACACGTGTTATAACCGAATGGTTCGGTTGACCGAATAATTCTCGGTCTACCAAACAAGAACGATTCTGCCTGAATTATTAAGAGATTAATTAGATCATGGGTGGATTAATTCCAGATTTAATTAAAACGTTTTTTTGTGGGTGCTTATGTGGAATTTAGAGATTAATTTTAGGAGAGAATAAGCAAGAGATCATGGCTAAATAATAGCCCTTGATAAGGATGTTTTGGGAGACTATAAAAGGACCCCTACTCCTACTTGTTTAAGAACTAATGCAAAAATTATTTCTCTCATTAATCTCTCCCTAATCACCACGGAAATCTCTTAGTAAATTTAAGTTTTAGAGATAAAAATCTCAGGAGCTTAAAGAGGGGTTAATAGCTAGATTTTAAACCTTGTTAGAGATTGATTGGGTAGCTCATTTCTCTCTAATCTTGTTTAAAGTTTGGTGAACACTCGGAGGCAAATCCGTGGACAATTCAACGGGCAACGTGACTCCGGATCTTCAAAAAGGTTTTAGAGAACCTTTAGGTATGATTCTACCTTTGTGATTTATTTTAATAAATGTAGGGTTGCATGTTATTAGAATAAATACAAAGTAATGTACATAAAAATTGTTGAAAATATGAAAATTGATCTTGTATGTTGTATTAAAATTTTAAAAATATATACATACACAGTGACACAAAATCCTACATGGGAATAGCGAGCTGTGCTGATTGTTCTGACATTATTGGTTGTCTTACGCTGCTTTAGGCTTGGATATACGAGTATTTTCCTGCTTTCCGTCTGCATCGAGCGCGGAAGATCATTGAGGATGGTCATCCTCGTTCGCATATGTGGGTTGTCTTAACCGAGGATAAAAGCGAGGGACGACTCCTTTCCATTCGTAGATGGATAAATCAAATGACTGCATTGCAGGTATAAAATTTATATATCATTCACGTTTATTTAAATTTCAAGTTTATTATTATTAACGTATAAACGTTTAGGTGGAGTGGCTGCCGTATGGTCCTCATCCTGCTGTAGTTGTGCCGAGGACTACATTTGTGGGTGTTATTCGTTATCGGGATATCACAGAGCCTTATTTACCTGATCGCGTCTTGCGTCAATTAGGGTATGTTCAGGTGATTCTGGTTGACATCCCGACACCAGAGCATGCAGTACGGTCTGCGATTGCGACGACATACGATGTCAGGCACAACGCTTCGAGTGCGTAATCGGTTTGGAGGATATTTCCGAGAGTAGGACGACTTCACTTGGACTTCGCCAGGAATGGAAAGAATCTTTCAGATTACAGACTGCTCTATCATAATCCGTCTGTGAATCAGAAAGCATGACCCTCCCCCACTTTCCACGCCTAAAACTCTCTGCAAGCTGCTTGCTCTTGCCGAATACGTGGTATGCGTAGTTATACACGTCTTTGTCAATATACCAGGTGCAAAGTAAATGAGCAGATTGAGGAAAAACCTCTGCCACTGGTCGCATCAAACCTAACTCCCAGTCCGTTATTATTGCAGTCGGGCTAACCGTATCCAATAACATATCTCGCAACCTCTCTAACACCCACTGGTAAATAGACTCGGTCTCATCCTTCAAAATCGCATAGCCGACAAAGAAATTCATGTTTGTTGGAGTAACCCCAACCATCTCAAACAAAGACATATTATACTTGTTCGTCTTATACGTCGAATCCATGCAGATTATGAAAGGGTATGTGCGCAACAACTTAACTGATGTAGGATGTGCCAAAAATGCGTGAGTGAGAACTTAAGTTTCTTCATCCGCCATAATCCAATGTAAGTACTTATACTGCTCTGCCTGGCTGAGAAACTGCTGAGCGGGATTCCTGTCTTCAGATTTCGTCCTCCTCATGTACTCTCTGAAGTTATAAATGTGTCTCTGATTTGGATTATCCTCCGGGAATTTCTCCTTTACTGCCAACAAGATGTTACGTGGTCTCACTTGTGCATCAGTCAAATCACGAACAATTTGCTTTGCCTCAGAACTAAGACCGCTGATCTGTCGGTGACCCTCTGGATAAACTGCAAGTCTGTGGTTGTGTTGTTCATGAGTACTAATAGAAACAACGACCCACCCATCACGATCCCGTCGCTTGACTACCTTTACCAAAAACGACAACCGCAACCTTTTATTTTCGTGTTCTTCCGTAGTGCAATATTTGTATCACAAGAACTCATTTCATTTCTTCGATCACATCTCAGCTAACAATCCGTCTGATTATCTGCTTTTGATTTGTACGATGATATTACCAAAAAAATTCAGCTCCGATGACAACTTGTTTCACCAATTTACACGCTTCCTCGATTGTTGTAAATATATGTTTACTATCAAAAAGCTCATTGTAATCTACTACATCACCACCAAAATCTTGCAACGGAACCTGAAATAATTAAAAATAACACAAAATAAATAAACTATTTTTTTTTAAAAAAAAATCAGGGGCGTCTAGTTGGGACGCCCCTACCTTAGAGGGGGCGTCGGGCTGGGATGCATCATCCATGGAGGAGGCGGCTAAGCCAGACGCTTTAGGCGCCTCATCCAAGGATGGGGCGTCTGGCTTAGTCGTCGCCTCCAAATTAGGGGCATCTGGCTAAGACGCCCCAGCTAAAGAGGAAGCGCCTCAGCCAGACGCCCCGTTCTTGGATGAGGCGGCTTAGACAGACGCTCGAGACGGGGGGGGGGGGGGAATCCACCCCACTTACCTCCCCAGATTCAAGCACTTCGTCAGACATTTTCGTAGTGTTGGTACTGGGAATGTGAGGAAAACTAAGGTAAAAATTTTGTTTCAAGTCACATGACGAAATTGGTATGAAATGAATTGTGAAGACAAAATGGTAATTGTTAGGACAATTTAAGTAATTTTCCGACGACGAATAGTAGTCCCTGATTTAAATAACTATGTTCCACCCACCACATGTTATTATAGTTTTGGGGATCGAACCTGCATATCTCAACCTCACGCAACTACTTATTGAACCAGCTGCGATACACAAGATGAGTTAGCGTCATAATTGTTAGTTAGTCATACTTGTTGCTTGTTCGACAATGACAAGTTAAGATAACTCAATTAATTGAGATAATTTTAATCAGGATAACATTGTAAGTTTTAATTTCCTAGTTTTAAAGCAGAGTAAGATTTTCTTCTTCTCCGTTTACAAAGCTTATTTGTGTTATATTTCTTCTATTAAATAATAATAAATTAAACATTTAAAAATATATTCAAGGATAGCTTGATTACGATTAAATATAAGGTTTTTTGCTTGTATGTCATTTCAAAACACCATATTTTCGTTTCTGTCATCACTATATCGTTATTTCTATTAATGTCACTAAAAAACCTATACAAATTCAATTAATGTCATCCGTTAACTTTTTCCCTTAACGACGTTACTATTTCGTTAACAACGTTAAAAAAATTATTATTTTAATAGTAATATTTACAAATTGTACCCTATATAATTTAATAAGTTAGTAATCCAAATCTGTCATTTTTATGATCTTCACAACAAAACACTTAAATTCAAAAATCAAGAATGTTAATTTTCACAAGTACAAATGGTGGGGATACCGGTGTTTTAGTGTTATTTTTCTATAAAAATTAAATTCCAAAACACTTAAACAAGAATTAAATTTGTATGATTTTTACAACAAAACACTTAAATTCCAAAAAAAATGAATTATAATTTTCATAACACAAAAAATACCAAAACACCGATGTCCCCACCGTTTGTACTTGTGAAAATTAACATTCTTGATTTTTTGAATCTAAGTGTTTTGTTGTGAAGATCATAAAAATGATATATTTGGATTACGAAGTTATTAAATTATATATGGTAAAATTTGTAAATATTATTATTACAATAATATTTTTTAACGCCATTAACGGAATAGTAACGTCGTTAACGGAAAAAGTTAACAGAATGACATTAATGAATTTTGTATAGTTTTTAGTAGCATTAATAGAATTTGTATAGTGTTTTAGTTCATTAATACAAATAACGATATAGTGATAACAGAAACAGAAATATGGTGTTTTGAAATGACATGCAAACAAAAAAAACCTTAAATATATCGACCTTGTCAAAACTTAGGGAGAAATTTTGGTATTGGAGATTTGGTGGCATCAGCAAGTAATTAAGATATCGAAAGTTATAGGTAGTTTCACAAATATCATCATATCACATTTTAGTATTAATATTCATCATTCGTCTGTAACCACCTTCATATTCTGGAATATCATCTACGAATGTAACAATTCCATAAAAAAAACTATAACTAATTCGGTACCCTAACTCATTACTTCGGGTGTAGAAAATCTACATTTAATACATCAAAATAACAATCATATATTAACTATACATGCATTACATTTCATATCGAAATCAAAAAAACAAAAAAAAATGAAAACCAACCTGAATTTTGCTTGTTGCCGGAGAGAGGGAGTAATGAGGAGTGAGTGATTTGGAGGTGGGAGAAGAAAGATGGTGGATGGAGCCCCATTTATGTCCTTTTTTGGTAAAAACAAGATCTCATATGTCATTTTTTTTTCTCTACGAAAATCGGTATTTGTGATGCCCTTTCCATTAAGGTCTACAAAGGGCATTGGCAATGCCGTTTATGATTAATGAAAATGGCAATACAGTTGTCGTTTTTAAGAAACATAGTTTGTCAAATATTTTTTGTCGAGTTATATTCTTTCAATTTTTTATTTTGCAGCATTATTTTTATAAAAATTCCCTTAAAAAAGGTCATGCATGCTTTTGCTATAGTCTTTGTACATGTATAAATCCTATTTTTCTTGAAAGCGTTAGGTGTATTAATTAGCGAGTGAATGTTAACACATATAATTATAATCCCCGAAGAATAAAAGTGCAATTTAGGAGAGGGAGAAGAAAACTTTTGCAAAACCACTGCTGGTCAGGATTTGAACATGTAACACCCGTTGAGGTTACACCAAAATGACCAGCCGAACATATATAAGTACCCTAACCCATTCTTGGAAGCTATAATTTTTTGTTTCTTGGAACAAATGTCTTAAAGTAATTCCATTGAAATCAAAATAACACAATGAAAGCATAACATCATGTTCAAATGTACTCTTTTAATTACATGTATCGATCTTTAACAGAAGCATGGAAAACATAGGGAAGAAAGATGTGTTAGAAACTTCAATATCGAAATGCAAAGAGTAAAGGGCTTCATATCAATAAGATAAATCCGGACATGTTGCCTTTGTATGCGACATAGATGCTCCTCCATCATCATCTACAAGCTCATACCACGTAGAGTCATTTGTCAACAAATTTCAATGTTATCTTTGACTTCAACTTTTGCATGCTTAATACGAGTTGATCGAATTATGTTTCTAAATAGTAGTAATAATACATACCTGATTGGCAACCATCTTGGAGGTAGGCATTCCCATTGTAGCCGAGGGAGCATTTGAATAGATAGCCTAATCCATTCTTGGAAGCAAAACATATATTCACTATTTTCGCTCTTACAAGCATAGTCCGTCTTTCCTTTCGCGTTCTCGATCGAACGTGTCACCTGTGATCCATGAAGACTTGCTAGTAATATGAATGAGATATCTAGTTTTAATATACATATTGTGTTATATCCTAACCCTAACTTAGGACTTAACCCTGCTTAGGTGGAGAGTAGAGGTACCGTGATGTGATGGAAGGTGGGGGGTTGCTCTGATGAAGAAAACGCACAGGTCTCCTCTTTTCCTCACGTTTCCTCTTCCTCTCAACACTCTTATTCTCTCACCCATCTTTTCCCCTCTCCAAGGTTGATGTACGGTGGTAGTGAAAGCATAGCAAGGTGGTAGACACAGGCGTGACCAGTGTGCGCTTGAAAGAAGAACGGAGCCGCAAGGAGGCACGGTGGTGAAGGTTCTCCATGGCATGTCGGGGAGGTCGTGTGCGACTCCTAGGTGAGGCACCGTTGAGACAAATCGCAAAAGGTATGCCAAGCTTACATTTTACCTCACAGAAGGTGTGAGGGGTGTTTTGCCGGAGGGCCGCCAGAGTCACTAGTGTAGAATAGTCTTTACTCGTCGCCCAATAGACGTAGGCTGTTGATTGACATCATTTCATGCTCATATTTGTATCTTATATCCATTATCTTTCACCTAAATAATGCTATGTTACGAGTTTTATGTTTAGTTTTCAGGAATAATTAGGTTTGAAGAGATGAAGCATAAAAGGACCCAAAAGCTGGGAAAAAGGACTGGATTGTGAGATCTGGGGACCAAGATGCAAAGGAGAAGGACCTGATCGTAAGACAGAGGGACCTAAGACTAAAACAGAATACTTCACACCATTATGGGGAGTATTTTGACAATTCTATTCGGGTCGGAGCTCCAACATGCAAAATAGATGCATCAAATACCAACAAAGCCTTCCAGAAAAGCCCACAAGAAATTCCAGAGCGATCCGGACACTGTAGACCGCTAATTGGCGGTCACTTTTGGCCCAAATGCGCTCAAATTTCTCCCGCACATGTATTAAAGGATGTTTAGGATATTTGTGGTATCTGTTTAGTCCCACATCGGGGGATTGTCCCGGATTAGCTTTTTCCATGACTATAAATAGAACTCTTCACCTCCTATTGTAATCACTCCATATTTTAAGTGGCTATTCTTCCTACTAGAAGTGAGGCCTTGAAGCACACACTAAAGTAGGAGGATGCTACTTGAAATGTGAGTCATTTTATCAATAAAGTTTTGTGTTTCTTTCATTGTTTGTTTTATGCTTCTTTTATTGTTTGTGCATGTTTTAGTTTAATTGTCTTTTATTTCTAGCTTAGTTTTAATATGCTTTCTTTGCTTAGTTTAATAATTAGTGTAATGTTTAGTGAGTAGTTTCATCCCCTTTGGGGGGTGGAGTAGATGTACATACATGCATTAGAGAATGGGATGAATGCTTTAATTTCAATGTGTTGATTAAACATGAATGTATGCTTGCTTGTTTAGGATAGAATTTATAACTTGATGAGTTTTGCCAAAATGATTAGACACCTCTCATGCTTGTTTAGGTTCTGAAATAAACATCTTGCATATGTAAATGTTAATCAACTAAGTTGGTGAATAGATTGATAGGTTTTGCCACAACATTTAGACACTTCCTATGCATGATAACACCACCTTTATTTGTGCTTAAAGAATGTGTTCAACACCCACCTCTTTGCTTGTGTGCACTCACTCCACCCCTTAGGGGTTTTTCCATTCCTGAAATTCCAGCATTCTTGTTTTGTTCTTAGCTTAGTTCTTATTTCATCGTTTGTTTACTTCTTTTACATTTCGTACTTCTTAGCGTAGTGTAGGTTAGCATAATAACATCTCTTCCATCTTTTTTGCCACTTGATTTTGGATAAACAAGAGCCTGCTCACCTCCCTGAGGACGACCCGTACTTGCCACCGCTTCATCGCGGCCGTGCACTTGCGGTTTTAAATAAAACGTTCAATCAGCTGTTATAACAGCCAACGTCTAGTTGGGAGAAGATAGCATAGACGTCGGTCGTTACCAAGTCCGATGTCTATGGGGTACTATAGACGTCGGGTGTTGGAATACCCATTGCATCTGACGTCTATACCCTAAAGACGTTGGTTGTTGGAATACTCATTGCATCCGACATCTATACCCTATAGACATCGACCTATAGACGTCGGATGTTATGGACGACCGACGTTTATACCCCCATGCACATAGACGTCGGGGTATAGACGTCGGCTGTATATAACATCCGACGTCTATAGGTCTTAAAGAAATCGAACAGTTGTGTTTTTTTGTCATTCAATCCAGACGAAAACCCAACCAAACCCTAGCCATTCCGCGACTGAACCCTCCTCTGCGACCAATCTCCGACTGATCTGCAACAATCTCTGGCACCGCGATGACGTCCCAACCTCTCCTCCCGTTCTCCGGCCCTCTCCTTCGTCTTCCTCCACATCCCTAACCACCGTAAGAGTTTCGTTTAGTTTTGGTTGGTATAGTTTCGGATTTTTGGTGGAGTAATGATTCTTTTCTTTCTTGGTAAACTTCTCCTCTCGTTCGGATCCAACATTTCGATTTTTGTTCGTATTTTGAATAGGGTTGGACAAGCAGACATCCGAGAACGCCGTCGTCAATAACAAGGTCACCGCCAACCTCACCACCGTCATCAAAGAGGTATCTTTTCCCGTTCGAGTGACTCGCGTTTGTCGGATTCGATTTGATGGTTTTTTAGAAAATTCTCGTGTTGATGATGTTTGTGGATTTAGGTGCTTGGGATTGATTCTGTTTGTGTTTTTCTGGATTGTTAGTTAGGAATTGTGGATTGATGTGGATTAGAAGCGGGTTTTGGCAAAATGGACGTGTTGTGTGTTCTCCTAAGTTTGTTCTCATCGCTGATTTGGGAATATGATTGGAATAAAGACAGAAAACAAACAAATATTAGCTTTAACTTTGTAAGAGTTCATTATATAGTTGATTGTGTGAAATTGATTTTTTTGGCATGTCGGATTTGGTGTTGGTTATTTATGATTTGTTTGTTGTCTTGTGTTGGTTGAAAATCATTTAGTTTGTGATTAAATGCATGGTTTGTTGTTGTTGTATGTGGTTTATGTGTTGTCTGATTATTCAATTACCAGTCAAGTGTAGTTTAGATCTATCTATATTTGGCAGATTCGAGAGAGGACGCACGTTTGAGAAGAAGGAGGACGCGCATTTGCTGGTTCGTGATTCCACTCATTTTGTCTCTTAGTTTGAATTGTTGTTAGTAATTTTTTCGTTGTGTGTTTAAAACTAAGGCATTGTAATATGTTTGGAAGAAATATAAATATAAGTAATAAATTGTATGTTTGTGTCCACTTAGTTATGTATTTGTCAATAATCGTTGTTAATAGAGTTTGTTGGTAGCTTGCTCATGAGATAACTAAGTCCACAGATAACATGTATTAAGGACTAGCCTTTAGCTATTTATTCTTTAATCAAGAAGCCAATTTTGTTATGTGGAAAATGTAAACATATGACTAAATGTAAACATGTGTTGTGTTGAAGTTTGAGGGGTTTGGATGTAGTGTGTTTGTGATGAATTTGGTGGAATTGAGATCAAGTTTATATCGTGTACTGTTATAAAATTTTCTTGTTAATTCCAGGATTTGAAGAGTTTACATAGCAAATTTTAGGGGATGTTCTGCAAAAAGTTCAAAAAAATATAATCTCAATTGTTATTAATAACCTGATATTTTAAAATAATAACTTAAATTTTATATTAAAAGGACTATAACTTAGATCAAGTTAAAAACTTATGCTTAATTAGTTTAGTGAGTTCATACATTTATTTATGTTATATAATGTTTAGCTTAGTTAAATGTTTATTTATTTATGTTTATTTATTTGTGTTTATTATTGCTGAAAACAATTTATTTTGTTTAGTTAACTCATTGCCCCCATTAAGCAACTTTACCTTTAATAACCTAAAGGAAAATATTATACAATATTGCTAAGTCATTCATGATATAGGATTTGCATTCATCATATTTATTATTTATTTACGATTTCTGTCGTAGATTGCTGGCGTAAGGTACGTAATCTCTTTCACTCATCATTCATTTGAAAGCACACATTAGTTAGTAGGACTTGCATTGGAACAAGAGTGAGGTGAGTGTTTGTTTGGTGTGTTGTTTGTTAGATTAAGTTATGAAAAACACTTAGGGGGCAGTCACCTATAGGAGATGAGGTGGGGGATTTCATCACCGTTTCCTTGGCCAAAAACCACTTAATAAAGGAGCCTTAATAAAATCAATTAGATGTTGGCCCCTAGGATTTGCGGACGCATTAAGGAGAGGAAACTGTTTAAGACCGTTATGGCCTGAACGTCGTTGCCCATTTAGTCTCCATGAGATTTTAGGAACCTCCGGGTTCTTCATTTACTACAGATTAGTGGTCCTTGATGTTTAAGACCGTTTTGGTCTGAACGGCCATCTAGTCTCCCTGAGATATGTTAGGGACCTCCGAGTTTTTGATTTCCTACAGACTAGTGGTTCTCGGTGGGACCTTGAAGTTAGGCGTCGTCTATTTCCTACAGACTAGTGGACTTTAGGCTTGTTTTTGCCTTGATTGCTTAGTTAGGTTTCTAACCTTTCTTATTCCCACGCTAGATTAAGGGCTTCATCTCCTCTCCTCTGAGTCATTCTTTTCTCATCTTAATGTCTCTGAATCTTCTCATCTACGAACACATTCTTTTAAATTGAAATTTTATTTATTTCCTCCAATAATAACTATCATTTTGGTTAATGTTTAGATTGAAATGTATCGAGAGTGGATTGTTTCAAATAGATTGAGTGATGAGTATGAGAACGGAGTGAATATGTTCTTAGAGGTTGCCAAAAAACATTCAAAAAAATGAAAGACAGTGACATGACGTATTGTCCGTGCAATAAGTGTCATAATATATCAGTGCTGACTTTTCGGAAAATGAAAGATCATTTGTTTGAGAAAGGTTTCGACCCAAATTACAGATGGTGGATATGGCACGACGAAAATAAATCATTTAGTCATTCCAAGAAGGACGGACACAACGTTAGTGTGGAAGATCACTTAGAGGAAATGGTTCAGGATATGGCTGAAAAGTTTTCGTCCAACCCCGATTTACTTGGTAGTTTGTTGAGTGACAATGAGAAGTCGTTGTATAAGAGTTACTAGATTGTCAGCAGTGTTGAAGTTGTACAATTTAAAAGCTGGAAATTGTTGGTCTGATGTCAGTTTCACATCAATGTTGAAGTTATTGAAAGAGATACTTCCAGATGATAATGAGTTGTCAGATAGAGCTTATGATGCTAAGAAAATGTTGTGTCCTATGGGAATGGAATATAGGAAGATACATGCATGCCCGAACAATTGTATATTGTATATGGGTGAGTTTGAAAACTTACATTCTTGTCCCAGGTGTAATGTTTCACGATACAAAATGAAATGTAGTGGACCGAACCACAACGAAGAGGCTGATGAGATGAAAATCAAAGGACCTCCTGCTAAGATTTTGTGGTATCTTCCGATAATACCAAGGCTTAAACGTTTGTTTGCGGGTAAGGAGGATTCCAAGAACATGACATGGCATGCTGATTGTGAGAAACCAAATGATCAATTGCTACGTCACCCTGCAGATTCACCTTAATGGAAAAAAGTAGATTTCGATTTTCCTGTGTTTTGTGAAGAATCCAGGAATGTACGACTTGGACTCTGTACGAAAGGAATGAATCCTTTCGGTAGTTTGAGTAGCATTCACAGTTCTTGGCATGTTCTGCTTGTAATTTACAATCTGCCCCCGTGGTTATGCATGAAACGCAAATATATTATGTTGTCCTTAATGATTTCTGGTCCGAAACAACCTGGAAACGACATCGATGTGTTTTTAAGACCTTTAATTGATGACCTAAAGAGATTGTGGGATGACGGAGAGCCAATTTTTGATTCTTGTTGTCAGGAGTCGTTCATAATGCGGGCAATGATATTTTACACGATTAATGACTTTCCAACTTATGGTAATTTGTCTGGATATTCAGTCAAAGGTCATAAAGCTTGTCCAATTTGCGAAGAAAATACATGCTCTTCGCAACTAGTTAATGGTTCTAAAACAGTCTATCTTGGTCATCAGAGATTTTTACCGAACTCTCACCCCTATCATAGGTTGAAGAATGCATTTAACGGAAAACAGGAGTTTCAGAATCCACCAGTTGAAATCAGCGTCGAAAGGGTGTACGAACGTGTAATGAACATTGAATGTGAATTTGGAAAACCATATAAACGAGCAAACGACAAAAGTAGTTGGAAAAAAAGATCCATATTTTTGATCTCCCTTACTGGAAAACTTTAGAAGTTAGACATTGTATTGATGTGATGCACGTTTGTGATAGTCTTGTTAGCACTCTGTTGAACATACCTGGTAAAATCAAAGATGGATATAATGCAAGACTTGATCTTGTTGATCTTGGTATACGAGCAATGTTGGCACCAGAGAAGAAAGGAGACCGGAATTACTTACCTCCAGCTAGTTATACATTGTCTAGAAAGGAGAAAAGAATTCTATGTCAGTGTTTGCACGATGTAAGGGTTCCACAACGTTATTCTTCAAATATCAGTAGTCTTGTTGTTATGAAGGATTTGAAACTTGTGGGGATGAAGTCTCACGATTGTCACACTTTAATGCAGCAGTTGTTACCTGTAGCACTAAGATCCATATTACCGAAAGATGTTAGACATGCAATAATAAAGTTGTGTTCTTTTTTCAATAAGATTTGCAGTAAAGTGGTCGATCCCGTGCAGTTAGATAAGTTGCAGAATGAAATTGTGGTGACATTATGTAAGTTGGAGATGTTCTTTCCCCCTGCTTTTTTCGACATTATGATCAGGGGTGGATCCAGAAATATTTTTTGGGTGGAGCAGAATTTCTTCACGTTGGACGATTTTTTTTGGAAGACCCAAAACTTTAAGTTGATATTTTAAATAAATAAATTAATTAAAAATATTAAAAATATTTTTCCTATTTTTAACATTTTTCTAAACCTGAATATATTAAAATTCAAAAATCCAAAAGACATATTTACAACAAAAAAACACGACACATCAGTTAAATTGATTTTATTCTTATAACTTAAATTCTAATATCCAAACCAAAGCATGTGGTTTGGGAAGATTTTTTGGCTATGTTCGTTCTTAAGTTTAAAATTGATAAAATATAGACAAACAGAGGGAGCAAAATAGTGTATAAGTATAACATAAAATTATAATAAAAGAATTTTATAATAATTGTTACTATTTATGGTCATTGATATTTTCGTTCGTGGAATTGCAGGTTTTAGATTTATTATTCATTCTACGACTCTTATGTATAGAATAACCTTGATAAATAAGTTTCTTATAAATGTTAGCTTATTTTAAGTTTTCATTCCATTTTCAGTCAACAAACTAACTCGACGGAGATATAATAACATGCCAATAAGCATAATTGTACTAGAAAAGTAAGATTGCACGTCATAATAATAAAAAAGTTAAATCCCAAACATCAACAACAACTAAATAAAATCTATGTAATGTTCATTTTTCAATTAAAATTTATCAAACTTACACAACAATGCAAGTCCAAAAGATTAGAACTTATTTTCCAAATGTAGTCCAAAAAATTAAATTGATTCTAAAATCAATTTTTTGTGAAATTAAACAACAGGTAAACAATTATACCACCAAATTCAAGCCAATACACTTAAATATATGAGATTGAATAAATAAATAAAAAATAAGATTTTTTTTGCAAAAATCTGGGTGGGGCAGATGCCCCACCTGCCCATAACGTGGCTCCGCCACTGATTATGATTCATCTAGTTATTCATTTGGTTAGAGAAGTTAAATTGTGTGGACCAATTTTTTTAAGGTGGATGTATCCTTTCGAGCGTTATATAAAAGTGTTGAAAGGTTATTGTAAAAATCGTCAAAGACCAGATGTTAGTATTGTTGAAGGATACAGAGCTGAGGAGGTTATCGAGTTTTGCATTGGATACCTAGCAAACACCAAAATTATTGGACTTCCGAAGAATCATCATGATAAATGTGTCGATGGTAAAGGGACACGTGGGATGAAAATATTAAATCCAAATGGCGATGACTTAATGACAATATATTTTTATGTGTTGTGCAATTCTAATGAAATTCAACCTTACCTAAATGAACACATGAAGTTTCTAAAGGAAAGAAATCATTTGTGGAGTGATCAACAAGTAATAAATAGTCACAATAAAAATTTCATCTCTGTGTTAAAAAATGTGGCTTACAAAACGTGATGTTTCTGAGACAATACAATGTTTGGCCTACGGTCTGCTGATGAGAATTTTATTTATACCGCAAGTGCACGACGTCAATGAAGACGTGGCAAGTACGGGTCGAACACAAGGAGGGAGAGATATTGTTATTTTTGTGATTTTCGATTAAGGAAAGAAAGAGAGAGAAATAAGGTTGGTTTGAGATTTTGGATTTTTAATTTTCTAAAGCAAGAACAACAAAAACAAACTAAGAATAAAACAAATATAGATGAGAGTCCAGCGGGTGGGGGTTTAGATATCGGGTTTTGTTTAGATAAATCTGAAACTTATAATAAATCACATTAGTTATAAAGCATTACATGATAAATGACTTAACATAAACTCAAGTAATCAAAATATACTAACACGAAATTAAAATAATAACATCATTCTTCTTCTCGTCACCCTAAATCCGTCACCCCCACCTTTTGGAGAGAGTTAGAAACTCATGGATGGAGGGAAGGAGAAGGGGTCCTAGAGAAACTACGAAAGAAAACTAAAAACACGAAACAAACCAACAGAATTTTATTGCTAAAGAATGAAACACAAGTTTTTCTACAACATCGTTTCGGGGCTATTTATAGCCGATACAAGGGACTCAAGTATGAAATAGGAAAGTACACGCATCATGACACGACTGGACAAAATCCGGGGGCACGGATCGAAAGGGGTGCGGTGTTTTCGCCACAAATTACATGTAATGGGCGGCGGAATCGCCGCAATTTTTGCTCATATTTAATCCAGATTTTTTCTGTGTGTTTATGGTATGATTTAGTTGTCATTTGCGCGTCCGGATTGATTTCTTTTCTTTCTTTTGAGCTCCGAATTAATTCTTTATATATTTGGATATCCAAATTGATTTTTCTTTAGAATTTCTCCAAAATAATATTTTGGTACTTGTAATTTGCAGTCGGGTCCTCGGCTTTTTGCAATAAAGTCCCTGGCTAATTTTGTGCTTAGGTCCTTGGCCTTTTTGTAATTAGGTATTTGAATGCTTTTATGCTTGGATGGACTTTAATTTCAACCCCGATAATCTTGAACTTGGTCTTCATGACAGAAATGAGTCTCTTGCACGCGTTTATGCTCGGGATATGGGTAATTTGCATTAAGGTCCCTACATTCTGTAAATAAGACTAAACACATACCTTAATAGCATTTATTGATATAAAATTAATCTAAATGCAAGACATATGATGCAATGTATGCAATGCATCAAATACCCCCACACCTAGATTTTGCTAGTCCCTAGCAAAACAAAATATAAGAAAAATGAAAACAGGGAAATCCTTACTCACTTTCGTAGGAATCACGGTTGCACTTAGCATGTGCAACAAGCCTTTACACCCCTAAGTTTCCTTAGAGGACGAGTTTTATCTATTGAGGGTTTTCAGTTGACACACCCACAAAGTCTTAATTCAACATTTCATTAATAACTCTCAATATCTCCACCTCAACCTTATACATCTCACTTAGAATTCTTGCATGCTCATTATATAAGTCTAACTCATAAAAATTCTGACTTGGTCTTTGTTCCTCCAACATTCACACCACTAACCCTTCTACACGTGTTATGACTTAAATTATTTTGCACGCCTCCTCTGGTGGTGAAGTATCATTCGGATCAACCATGGCATGGATCATTCTTTTAGCTTTGGGCCTTGAGTATCTTAAAGTATATATATATATATATATACAGAACTTATAGAATGAGCCCGGGGCTCAATTAGGCTTAAATGAGCCCCTTAATCATCCACCATTCAATACCAATCCAACGCTTGTTAAATGCTCTGGTTAATTTTACTGGTAGAAGGGTAGGATTGGTATTTACTGTTACCTTTGGTTACGGTTTTTTGTCCAAACCCACGAAATCTTCACCCTCACGCCTCCACCGAAACCAACGAACCCTTTGTTTAGGGTTCTTCTTTCCCACGTTTTCATCTCTCCGATTTTTGCAAAAACCCTAAATCTAGCCATCCTCTCCCCCGAATCCTCCCTTTCTCCTCCCTAATCCACACAAATATCTCACGCATCCACACCTCTCATTTCCCCCCAATCCGAAATGGATGAAGAGAGAGATGGAACGCATAAATCCACAAGTACGATTTTTATCAATTCGTTTATTCCATTGGATACACGAGTGTTTCGGTGTTGGTAGGTGTTCTGCCGTTTTGTACACGTTTTATGTGATTTAATCTTGTTCCTATTGTCGTTGGACGAAACTATTGTTGGTAATATTATGATCATAAATACCTTTGTTTCTTATAAACATTGTTATCTCATTTCCTTAATCTCACCAAGTTTCAATCTGTTTGAATCTGTTTTTGTTCCATAGATTTTTTCATTGCTTCAACTCGTTTGATTTTTTTTTCTAAACACTGTTAGTGATTATTTTTTGCCTTTGGAATCTTTGTTATGGTTATTTAATAGGATTTTCTGGTTCATGTTTAAATAACGCAAAATCTAAATCAGCACACAAAAAATTTAAAAAAACGAGTTTAACAGATTTTATTGTTCCAGTAAAAATTTATCTTCAATGTTAGTTTTAAAAATTATTATGTTTCAGTGAATTTCTCACAATTTTCTTGGTGTTGTAGGCAATCCTAACCCAAAAAGACCAAAATTCTTTCCCACAAAAATAGTGTACGAGGAAGTAATCGAGCGAGCACAATAAAGTTGCAATGCAAAGATAAGGGTGAAAGTTCAATTCAACAAACCTCTAAATCTGCAGGTGCATGACTGAGACTTAAATTCCTTAGTTTGTTTGTGCTTATAATTCTGATTTCTAAATATTTTGCTACAGTTAACTATTGCGTGAACCACCGATGTTATGTGAAGTTATTTGTTGAGTTTGTGGAGAAATATAAACCAAAGGAAGCTCACTTGAAAAGGATGTCAGTGACTCCTTTTGAAAAACTTCTTCATATTCCCAATTTGAATGTTAATCGATGGTTGCTGGAAGATTTAATTAGTAGGCATGTTGACATCAACAGATTTTGTGTGGGTGGCGTAAACTTAGATTTTTCCATTGAAGATGTTGCAGCTATTCTAGGTTTACCTGCTTCGGGCATAAAGGTGAAGATAAGAGGGAGTAGGAAAACCTCTTATTTAGAGGCAAAATATAGTAAAGAAAAAAACTTCACCTTTAATACCACAGACATTCAACAACTTATGATTGAACTACATTGCAAGGATGACGATGAGTCTGTTGATGATTTTGTCAAGCTATTAATTTTGTTGATGTGTTCTACCTTTTTATTGCCTGAGTCTGGGTCTAATGTTCCACGAGCTGCACTATCCAATTTAGACAAATTAGAGAACCTGAAATTCTACAATTGGTCTGAGGCTATTCACAACCTAGCAATGGAAAATGTACCTCTCATACGTGACCAAATTATTAGCAAGAAGGCTGGGAAGAGGAAATCTGTTAGCACTTATGCTCTTGGATCAAGCATATGTTTTATGGTAATTACCGTAACTTTTATCTTTATTAAAATTTTGGTATAAGTTTTTGTTGATATTACCGCAGGTTAGTCTTCTTTCCTCTTCATCAAACAATAGTACAACTCTTGATGTTATTTTACGTAGTTTCATTACCTAAATTCAACATTATCTATATTTTGGCTTCATTGCTACATGCAACTATTATAAATTAATTAATTTTTGGGAATTAAGGCAAAACTACTTATTTTCCTGTTAATGACATAATATTACAGCTTTGTATTATTTTAAAATATTGACGTTTCGGTACATAGTTACAATAAGGGTTATATTTCTTCTTCATTGCTAGATGCACTATTTTATATTTTAGATTTAACTTTTATTTTTGTTATATATATTGCAGGTATGGTTGTATGAGCACATCAATTTGTTTAAACCAGTTTTTCTGGAATTGAAGGCAAGGATTAGGAAGTGGGCTTCTCCCGTTGAACCAAAGCTAAAAGACCTAACTAGCGTGGTTGACGATATGGTATGTTGAATTAAACTCATACTAATTGTGCAATATTGGTTTAATCATATTCATGTCTTTGCTTGCCACGATAGTCACCTAGCATTTGCATGGCAATTATCATTTGCAATTTTCAAACTTCAGCTTTTGGGAGATACAAATATTGAGTAAACAAAGTTATGTTACCTGCAGATTTTGTATAACATCTTAGTTGATGAAAATGATTTCTTCAAGCTTCTTCCGAATGAGCTAAATTTGCCTCCGGTTAATGTTGGAACCATAAAGAAGAAGTTGAATTCCAAAAAAAGAAGGGAGCAACTTGATGATCCTTCTGATGGTATAGATGTTGATGACAATGAAGCCCAACATTTGAAGAAAAGAAATGATGAATTAATTTCGGAGGTGCAGTTGTTAAATCAAAAAGTCTGTATTTTGGAAGCTGAGAATACTGAGTTGAAGTTCTTAAAAAAGAAAGTTGCTTATTTGGAAGCTGAACTCTCTACCTTGAAGAAAAAATCTGGGAATCCAAAGTCGCATGTGCCAACTTTCAGCTTGGGGCTTTCTCAGATTTCACAGGTCAATACCAATTCTATGGAGGAGACGGATATTGGCGATCAACAGTTGGATTGGTCAAATTTGGTTGATGTCGTAATTGGTAATGACCAAATGACTTCCACCCACGTTCCTTGTGATAATGTGAATGTTTGTCTTGGACATCCTCCCTTCAATAATGTTTGTATGTGATGATTCACACCACAAAAGGCTCAAAATATCATTGAGTACCTGTTTGTACAATACGTGGTATCGAACGTGACGGCTTCTCCAAAATGTTTAAAATTATCTTGACAAGTGCCATCGGTCCAAAACAAGTGACTCAATTTACTTTGTTCATTCTTTTGATAAGAATAGTAGAAGTTTTTGTCACCTTTCTTTGTACTCTCTAAGTGTTGTAGTACTAAATCTGCATCATATCCTTCTGTTTCATATCTTCCGGAAGCATTCATATTTAGTATGTCTCTATACGTGAATCCGATTTTGTCATAACCACCACTTTCATTTCCTAACATCACACCTTGTTTTACAACAGGTATGTTTGCTTCACTCATAGATTTCAACAAACCCTGAGTAACATGCGGTATGTTACGATTATTTCTCATGTAATGTCTTTGAGACGAGCTTGTCATTTCATGATTATGTCCAACAAAGTTTAACACAAACCACTTATTTTTTTCTCGATCAAATTTTATTTTTAATTTGGCCTGACATTCACATCTTGACATCCCAACTTTCCTCTTCTTTATTGTTACTGACACTTCATTCATATCTTTTTTTGTTGCTTCTTGTACATGATGACCCTTCTTTAGAGCAAACAAACTTTTTTAAGATGATCTCTCTACAATTATTTTCTGATGCTTCAGTATATTTGGTTGACGATTTACGCACATTAAACCCTCCTGCATTTGCATAATTCTTATAATAGTTGTAAGCTTCTTCTATTGAGTCGAACTCCTGTCCATAGGTTGGTTAGAGCTCACTTTTAACGTCAGGTATAAGGAAAAAATCTTTGGCATGCTCCTCATTCTGCAACTTTAAATTATCCTAAATGGTGCAAAATGAGGTGTACAATATTGCTTTCATAATGATATAACAATATTAGATTGTCAAATCCACATTACTTCACTATATTACTAGTACAAAAGAGATATTTTAGGGTCAAGTAAAATGGTCAATATTACAGGTATCAATTTTATATTACAAATCAAAAAATCAATATTACAGTTATCAATATTATATTACAGTAGTCATATTTATATTGCTGCTACCAATATGATTTTCCCGTTACAAACCTAAAATTATTTCTGATTGTAATTAATTTGAGGTTTAGATCACAGTTTCCAATGTGTAATCTTCTATCAAAAGTAATAAAAAAACAAACTTACCCCATTTTCCAGTAGACTTGATTGGATTTCTCCGGACTTTGAAGAGGTTGGATTTCTTTCTACAATTTCCATAATTTGGATTTTTGCCCTCTGAAAACAAATAGTAGTCCAAATAAATAAACATAATCCAACTTTAAGATTCAAAATTTTTCATTATTACAAATAAAAGGAAACTAAGAAAAAAATCACATCCAATACCCAATTAATCGGTTATCATCCAAAATAAGCCGCAAGATTAAAGATCCACAAAATAAATAAAAAATCAGCATCCAAAAACCAAGTCAAAATCGAATCAGCAGCAAAAGGCTAAAAAAACAAAACAGAATTCACGAGCAAAAAAACGAAAAAATAAAATAAACAACAAAAAAGTAAGCCACTTCGAAATCTAAGGCAAAACCTAAAACCAAACACAACCGAGATTATGTGCAAACAAAAAAAAATAAACGAATTCTGCACCAGAAAACTAAGCAAAGACGAAATTTGCTTCCAAAAATAAAACCAACAAGAACTGAAATCAGGATAAAAAAACCCAAAAAAACGATATCAGTTGCAAAAACTAACAAAAAAAAGCAAGATGCATCGAAGAATCCGTGGTATTGATTGACAACAACGGTTTGGAGGGGGAGGAGAAAGGGGTGACGAAAATAGAAGGAAGAAATTGGGTTTCTTTTGGTAAGGTTGATTGAAGGGTTTGGGAAGACCAACGAATTTACTTAAATACCCTTACTTAAAGTAAAACATCCACAACCATTCAGATTAAAATGAATGGTTAGCTCTTGAGGAGCTCATTTAATCAAAATAAGCCCAGGGCTCATTCTAACCTTACTATATATATATATATTCGTAATTCAACACATTTGCTTTTTTGACACTTTTACCCATTTTGCATTCGTGTAGCGAGTTTGGTCGATAATCCCGAGCTGGCAGACTCAAGTTACTGGGTTTCAAGATACCCCTACGGACCAGTGACTCGAAGACTTGGGTTTTGTAATCATTTTGCAAAATGTACTTTCCTCACTTTATTCCTTTATTTTTTTACTTTTATTTTCCTCAAGGCTTAATTGCTATTAGAAGTCCACACTTCCCGGTATATTTTCCTCAACCTCTGCTTCTTATCAACCACTTCAATGATTTGATTCATCCAATTTAAGTGCATACATGTCTTAAAGGGTAATGGGTTATTTCTTTGGAACTTAGATTTATGTCATAATTTCTACAAGCAGAACTATATAATAAGGAACAAAAACTCAATGCAATTTGTACACGGGTTTTGACAGTTCAATCTACTGCTATGTCATGGAGCATTGAATTTTTTTTTAACGAACAGAATATATATATATATATAGATAGATAGATAGATAGATAGATAGATAGATAAACACCCCCCCCCCCACACACACACACCTAAATCATGCATTGTCCTCAATGTATGCAAAGATAAAACAAATGCACTTATTACCTAAGTCAACTGCGGTGGAGGGATTGAATTTGCTCAAAGTCAACCATAGTCAGAACTGGATTGAATGTCACCATGTTGGTGCATGTATCCAGTTGAATTGTTCCCCATGTTGCCCTGAGGTAAGGGTTCCACACCTCTCACATGTGTTGGTTCTCTTATTTGCTCGAGTGATGGTGGTTGGGTAGATGAATTACTCCCCTTTTTCTCACTTTCTTTTTGATTTTGTGATGATTTATTTAATTCAGAAATCTTATAGATACGCGATCTCATCACAACATCACTTTGATTGCATACTATTTTTGGTTCACTATCAACATGAAAGATATTAAATTCAGCTTTTAAGTTTCCAAAGGATAGTTACATGATCCCATTTCGACAATTTATCAAAGCTTCAAAAGTGGCTAAAAAGGGTCTGCCTAGTATTACAGGGATTTGTCTCTTAGGGTTGACAACAGGTTCAGTGTCTAGAACGACAAAATCCACTGGGTAAATGAAGTCAACAACCTTAATCAAAACCTCCTCTACTATACCTCTTGGTTTCTTAACAGAGCAATCAGCAAATTGAAGGGTTGTCTTAGAGGGTTTTAGTGGACCAAGGTTGAGTTGCTCATAGACAGAGAACGGGAGTAAGTTAACACTAGCACCAAGGTCTAGAAGGGCTCTGTTGATAAAAGTATCTCCTATCGCACATGAAATTGTGGGACACCCAGGGTCCTTATACTTTATAGGAGACGAGTTGGACAGAATAGAGCTTATGTTTGCAGTTAAGAATGCCTTCTTTGGTACGTTTGTTTTTCTCTTCTTAGTACACAAATCCTTTAAGAATTTAGCATAAGCAGGTATTTGTTGAATCATATCTAGGAGTGGAATATTCACCTTAACTTGCTTAAATACTTCCAAGATTTTCTCCATTTGTGCACTTGAGCTCTTATTGAGTCTATTGGGGAATGGGGCTTTTGGAGCATATACTCGCTCAGGTTGAGCTATAGGTTCAGGTTGAGTAGGTTGGTTGGGCTTTTCAAATTGGACTTCAGGTTCAATGGTCAGGTCACATGAGGGTGCTTGACAACTAGATTGATTAGGAGCCTTAGGATTTACCACATTGTTGTCAACTTGTTTCCCGGACCGTAATGAAACAACTGCATTTATTTGTTGGAACGGTCCCTCCTCATGAACCATTTGAACCGGTCTAGGGTTGTTACTTCCTAGAGGTTGTTGATAGAGCTGATGTTGATTATTAGATCTTGGATTCACCTCAGGTTGACTTGGAAACTGACCCTTTTCTCTTTTACCTACTATTTGTGCTAGTTGGCTGACTTGTGTTTCTAGCCTTTGGAAGGATTGGGTGGTTGTTTGCATAAAAGTCTTAACCAAATTTTCCAAGCTTGTCAACCTAACATCATAATCTCCATTGTTACTAAACCCAGATGATGTATTATTTTGGTTATACGGGTTTGGTTGTTGTCTAGGAGGTTGACCTTGTTGGTTCCACGAAAAATTAGGATGATTACGCCAACCCGGGTTATAGGTTGATGCGTATGGCTCATTTCTAGAATGGTTAAATGTGTCATTAACTTGTTCCAAGTCCACACAATCCTTCATTATATGACCAGTCTGACCACATTTAGAGCAAGGGATAGAAGAGGCTTGATTCACTAGGGGTCGGGTTTTTAGCTCTAGACTTTCCATTCTACGCATAAGGGTAGCTAGTTTTGCTTTAGCAGCTACAGTAGCATCTATAGCTAAGACACCTGGTTTGGGTTGACTTGCTATTCTAGATCCAATACTCGGGTTAATCGGTTCTCTAGCATTGTCCCATTGCATACTATTTTCGGCTAAATCCTCAAGAAAAGTCCAAGCATCATTCTCATTTTTGGACATGAAGTTTCCTTAGCTTACAGATTCTACCATAACCCTAGATGTAGGTGTTAATCCCTCATAAATAATTTGGCACAATTGTCATCTTGTAATTCCATGATGAGGGCATTGGGTCAACAGACTTTTAAATCTTTCTAAATAGGAATAGAACGGCTCGCTCTCAGATTGAACGAATGCAACAATTTCATTCCTAATCGTAATAGTCTTATGGTTGGGGAAATATTTCTTTAAGAACACTTGAACAAACTCGGCCCAACTCCTAATAGATCTTTCGGCTAGGCTATATAGTCATTTCTTAGCGTCGTCCTTCAGTGCTAGAGACACGAATTTAAGACGCACTGCCTCCTCAGAGATATGCTGGTATTGCATAAGGGAGCAGATTTCCTCAAATTCTCTAAGGAAGAGATATGAGTCTTCCTTAGAGGTGAACTTGGGCAACATACTCATGTATTGTGCCTTTAGTTCGAAGTCGCGACCTGGTATGGTGGGCATAACGATGCAAGAAGGCTGAGCAGCCATCGTTGGGTAGCACTGATCCCTCGGAGTCATAGGCGGGTCCACTACATTCTCACCCATTGGATCCGGGTGAGATGGTGCAACAGGTGGATTGGGGCTAAACTTTAGACTGGAATTTAGATGAACTCGTGAGAGTTGATTGCTCAAGTCCCGAACCCAAATCTGAGTGCACCAGTTTGAATCAATTTTTGAATTCAAATTTGAAATTTAAATTCCAAATTCAATTTCAAGAATCAATTACTTTTTTTTATAATTTTTTTAATTTTTTTTCAAAAATGGAAACAAACAATAGAAGGGGGAAAGATGAGAAAGGAATCCTAATCTAGAGAATTGAGGTGAGAAGAGAAAGAAGACTCAGACGAGAAGGGAAACTTAACTCTAAAAGATAGATGAGAGGGTTGGTCAGAAGCTTCCTAAACAAGCACGGTTCAAACAATCCTAGACCTATTGTCGCTTAAATCTAGACGACTCCTAACTGATTGAGTCGAACTGGTTCGCTTGATTCACCTCCCTCACTAATCAAACCAAATTGGCCAAGCAGTGTATAGCTAGTGGGGGCGCTTCCGAAGAGTCGGTGCCAATTAGACAACCACTTCGCTTGGAAGACTTACGTCAACACAAAAACACTTTCTAGACACCAAATTAAATTCGATCAACTTCAAGTCATAGCAAGTCAAACCAATTTTCTCCTTAATTGAGTCTGAATCCTTAGGGGTCAATGTCTAATTGATTTTAATTTTAAGGCTTGGGTGACACTTTAGGATTGTGATTTGTGGGCCATGGAATGATGATGAAATCCCCACCGTATCTTTTCCTACGGAGTTGCCCTCAAGATAGTTTAACTTAAATCTAGCACAGATAGTCAAACATTGGTCTTTAATTGGGGGACAATTGCAAGGTTGTATGCAAACTAAATTATATGCTTAAATGCAATCGATAAAAACCGCGCACGTACCTTGCCACCAGCACTCTTCAACAAAAATTAATTTGCAAGAATTTAGCAAGAATAATGCAAACAAAACACTATATGATGCATGCACTAAGTCCTTCTAATTTTTGCCAATTTTTAGGTCAGAGTTGAATTAGTGTCAATTATGGAATTTGAGCCTAACACGTGCAGTTCTACAAAAAGGAAATTCTCCGAAAATAGAAATTACGAGGAAAAAGACAACAAAGCTTACCTACGCACGCTCAATCGGGTTCGCCGCCTGCTCTCGAAACTCTCCAGTTGCTCTATGCGTCCACCCAGAGATGGAGACGACCCCAGAAAATTTTGAAGCCCAGATGCTTCAAACGTGCGGCAGATCCGCCGCAGATTCTTCTTTACGTGCGGCGATTTCGCCACCCTTCTTGGTCCGACTGTGCCCGAATTTCACCGCGCATTCCGTTGTCTCCTGAAACGCAAACCCAAATAGTTAGATTGTGCACACGATAAACAGAATAGAATCGAAATCACTAAAAATAAACAAAACCTTCGTCGCCTCCCCGGCAACGGCGCCAAAAACTTGATGAGAATTTTATTTATACCGCAAGTGCACGGCGTCAATGAAGACATGGCAAGTACGGGTCGAACACAAGGAGGGAGAGATATTGTTATTTTTGTAATTTTAGATTAAGGAAAGAAAGAGAGACAAATAAGGTTGGTTTGAGATTTTGGATTTTTAATTTTCTAAAGCAAGAACAACAAAAACAAACTAAGAATAAAGCAAATATGGATGAGAGTCCAGTGGGTGGGGGTTTAGATATCGGGTTTTGTTTAGAGAAATCTGAAACTTATAATAAATCACATTAGTTATAAAGCATTACATGATAAATGACTTAACATAAACTCAAGTAATCAAAATATACTAACACGAAATTAAAATAATAACATCATTCTTCTTCTCGTCACCCTAAATCCGTCACCCCCACCTTTTGGAGAGAGTTAGAAACTCATGGATGGAGGGAAGGAGAAGGGGTCCTAGAAAAACTACGAAAGAAAACTAAAAACACGAAACAAACCAACAGAATTTTATTGCTAAAGAATGAAACACAAGTTTTTCTACAACATCGTTTCAGGGATATTTATAGCCGATACAATGGACTCAAGTATGAAATAAGAAAGTACACGCGTCATGACACGACTGGACAAAATCCGGGGGCACGGATCGAAAGGGGTGCGGCGTTTTCGCCACAAATTACATGTAATGGGCGGCGGAATCGCCGCAATTTTTGCTCATATTTAATCCGGATTTTTTCTGTGTGTGTATGGTATGATTTAGTTGTCATTTGCGCGTCCGGATTAATTTCTTTTCTTTCTTTTGAGCTCCGAATTAATTCTTTATATATTTGGACATCCAAATTGATTTTTCTTTAGAATTTCTCCAAAATAATATTTTGGTACTTGTAATTTGCAGTCGGGTCCTCGGCTTTTTGCAATTAAGTCCCTGGCTAATTTTGTGCTTAGGTCCTTGGCCTTTTTGTAATTACGTCTTTGAATGCTTTTATACTTGGACGGACTTCAATTTGAACCCCGATAATCTTGAACTTGGTCTTCATGACAGAAATGAGTCTCTTGCACGCGTTTATGCTCGGGATATGGGTAATTTGCATTTAGGTCCCTGCATTCTGTAAATAAAACTAAGCACATACCTTAGTAGCATTTATTGATATAAAATTAATCTAAACGCAAGACATATGATGCAATGCATGCAATGCATCATCCGCATTCTGTTGTTATAAGTTACAGTGGTTATGATATCAATGGATATTCTTTCTACACAGTCTGTGAAGATGCGAAAAGTGTTGTTCAGAACAGTGGCGTCACCTTAATATCAGAGTTTTTGCATGTGTCTAGTTCTAAAGACTAGAATCTTATATACGCCGACATGTCCTATTATGGTGCAATTGAAGACATAATGGGAGCTAGACTTTGTTAAATTCAAAGTACCTGTATTTAGATGCAAGTTGACTGATAATAAAAGTGGAGTTCGAGTGGATGACTATAGGTTCACTTTAATTTATTTTTCAAAAAAATGGTATAAAGGAGAACTTTTTATTCTCGCTTCCCAAGTAAAACAAGTCTTCTATGTGGTTGATCCATGTGATAAGAAATGGGTAGTAATTCTATAAGAGAAGAAAAAAATTGTATCAGATGATAGTCTGATCGAGTATGAAGAGACACCACCTTTCTCTAAGCAAGCACTTGAGTTGAACTCAGTAGATGAATAAATAAATGTTCAAACTTGTATGTTTAGAGATGACCATGGTGAAGGTATATGGATTAAAAATCCATTAAGGAAAAAAATAGTAAATGTGCAAATTTTCTATTGTAACACATTGTAATAGTCATTTAATGTCTTGACCTTTTATTTTTTAATGCCTTGAGTTTATCTTTTATAGTATCATGGCTCTGAAAAAGAAACTCACTCCCTCAGAGTCTGAAGGCTCGAAGACATACAGTTCACGAGGTCCTTGTCTCATGAAAGAATTCGTGGGGAGAAGAAATAGAGACGATAGAGTTCCAATCCAGTATGATGACCGTCTTGAGCCGATAGGCATGCTATATGATAATTGGAAAAGTTATCTAGGTAGCTTAGTGAGGGCCAAAGTTGACATTTGTTTGTCGAGTTGGGCCGATGTAGATGAGAAGTTGAAGGACACAATATGGGATAACGTGCAGGAAATGATTCCATTATAGATTTCTATAGTTTTAGTCGAACTTTTGATATATATATAGATAACGTGTTGTAGGAATCTTTTGAGTTCCAATCCATTGACAAGTTGAAGAAAAGGTGGATGACATACATGTCGGTTCGTTGGAGGGATTTCAAACAAATTTAACGAACAAGTACATATTTGGAGACTACCAGGATAGAAATTCATGCGATGTCTATAACTTTATCACTCCGAATAAATGAGAGCAATTCAGAAAATCCAGAGATAGCCTGGAGTTTGAGGTAACTGAGTTTAATTTAGAATATAAACTTATTAATTTATTGTTTTAAGTGACAATCTAATAAACTTGGTTTTAGGTCATCTGAGCCAAAAACCAAAAGATTAGATCTTCTAACAAGTATACACATCGTATGTCTCGAACGGGGTACCAAAAGTTAGAAGCACAAATGATGGCTAAACAAATTGCTATGAAGAAACAAGAGGCAATTGACTCCGGTATGAGTGAGGAGCAAGCAAGTAACTTATCTCCTCCTTCTCCCGTAGCTCGATGTGATTCGGAGCGAGAGTAAACTCTAGAGGTGAGTACGTCACAGACGAGTCGCAAGCGATCGGCTCGGAGATAGTAAGTTGCATCACTTATATATGTTATTAATTCAGATTCAGTAATTTTATATTTTTCAATTGTTGGTAAATATTTTTTTAAACATTAGGACTCTCTGAAGTTGAGAGAATCTCAAGAAGAATTTGCTTCCGATGGTCAGAATGATATTCTACGCAAGGCCTTGGGAAACGGCGAACAACCCGATCGTGTGCGGGGGTAGGGAGTAGAGTTTGACTGCGATAATATTATAGAAAGACTCAACGGTCTACTTCGTCGACTGGTCATACCAAATGCCAGCAAGAGATCGCAGATTTGAAGAATACGTTGCAACTTGTTTTGGAGAGATTGGATCGTGATTTGCCTACTTCTCCTACCCAGCGTAGGATCGGTTCTTCCCTGGAGACCACTCCTCCAGTGCAGCCAGTGTTCCACCCCGATCGACAATATGATTTCGTGGCTCATTCTCGAGAATTGGCCTTCGTCGGCGGTCCCTCGTTTGGAAAGTTCGCGGATGGATCTAGATATGCTTTATATGTCGAAGACCCTGATTGAAGATTGCTGGCACACGGGAAAGTTTATAACATCTCTAGACACCACTTCACAGAGGTGGGAGAGGGAGAAGTGAAGGTTGCAGTTGGGAGTTGCTTAGATGCTGGTGCTTTGGTGCCATTTCCGGAAGAAGAGATTGTTACTATCGGCGATGCTATCGGTGGGTTCGTGAGGTGGCCTAGTTATTTAGTAGAGCTAAACGACAAACATGAGGTATAGTTTAATTTTGAAAGACTTTAAACTTCAAATTTGTTAACAATTATATTTTAACGGTTGTATATATATCTGTAAGGTGTCAAGCCCCCGGAGCAAAGGGTCAAACAACCAATCTCCGATCACCATTAATTTGCTTCCAAGTAGGTGCAAAATGTTGTATCAATGTATGGTAGGTAAAGAAACACAATCCTTAAGTAGTTGGGAGTTGGAGGAGGGTGATAAAGGGTTGCCTCCGGCTTGTATGTCACCAAAGAGGATATCATGCAGTTCTTGGTGATGGATTCATTGTGTATCATGATTATCGACGTGCAAGTGAAGTAAGTGTTTTCTTTGGTATAAAATGAAATGTATTGAATAATTTTATCGAAACTGTAATAAAGTATAATTTTTACTCTTGTAGACATCTTTATGACGCCAGAAGGTCAGTCTTTCCCGACGATCAAGTATTTGAATTTATCAGTCCATCTACACACACACACACACACACACACACACATATATATATATGGGAATGACGATAAATCGGGTCAGCTTGGGACTCTCATGAAAGAAGATGACAAAAGATATTAGCTGCTTCCTTATCATGAGAGGTAAACTTTGTAATTCAAAGTGGAATTTTATTTTGTAATAAGCTTCTAATTATATATATATATATAACAAGGCTCATTGGATGCATGTCGTTGTATGCCCCACGACTAATTCGGCATATTGGTTTGATCCGTTGGGGTCGAATAAACCAAGGGACTCAATAAAGAAACTTCTAAATTTGTAAGTTCATTTTAGTTATCGTATTTGTAATTCGTGGATTTTTATTAGTATTATTGAATGAAGGTTTAACTTCTGCTACTCAGGGCAATTAAGGTTTACAGAGCTTTAGGTAGCAGGAGAACCACAAAAGCAGGAATAACATGGCATCGAATGAGAGTACGTTCTCTCCCATTTTTGTTAATTAAGTTAGGAACATATATATAGAGAATTTCTATGTTTGTAGTACAGGAAGCATGTTGGAAATACAAAATGTAGTTACTACGTGATGAGATACATGGAGGAAATCCTCGAATTGGCAACTCAAGACGTATGCCTATCCAAGGTAATATAGATCGTTATTCACTTGTATAGTTGTAGTTTCAATATTTAGTTATTAAAAATTTTACTTGTATTTTGATAGGTCTTCCCAAAAAGTAGTGATCCTTTCTCGCAACAGGAGCTCGATGAAACTCGCGACCGATGGGCTCGCTATTTTATCAGAAACATGTTGATGAACTAAGAGGTTCTCCTGTCACTAGCATTTTTTTGTAATTTAGTTAACAAGTTCACTTGTATTACAAACATACAATTTATGTCTTAATATAATCGCATCAATTTTAGAATGAATGCCAATTGTTTATGTATGAATTAATTCCAAGTGTGTCGAATGATTGTGTATGCTTGTATGTTTGTGTTTGTGTTTGTGTTTGTGTTTGTGCATGTATGGTTGTATGTTAGTGTTTGTGTTTGTGCATGTATGCTTGTGTGTTTGTATGCTTGTATGTACATGTGGATGAAAGTGTGTAAGTATTTGTGAACGAATTTGGTGCAGGTTGTATGTACACGAATACGATGACTAAATACAAGTGTGTAGGATGCTTTTTTGTCCAGGTTTAAGAATAGACGTCAGATGTTTGTATTCGCCGACCTTTATTCTTCTGAAGAATGGAATAGACGTCGGTTGTATGTATCAGATGAAGAATAGACGTCTGTTATTTTGCCAATGTTTATACCTAAACAATAGACGTTGGTCCTATATAAGAGCCGACGTCTATTCTTTAGGTATAGATGTCGGCCGCTACATACAACCGACGTCTATTCATAACAAATAGACGTCGGATTTCGCACGTCCGACGTATATGTATAGACGATGTACACATAGACGTCGGATCTGGGAATGCTGATATCCGACGTATATACCCCCATACATTCGACGTATACTCCATTTTTCTGTAGTAGTGAGTGGTCGGTCCCTGCCGGACTCCTGGCTAGCCGGCGGTCCGTGCAAAGATAGACGAGTTTCATGGGGAGTGTTGGAATGGAGAGATGATACTTCTGGAATGGATGGACACCACTTTTGGAATGGAGGGACAACACTCTGGAATGAAGGGACAACACTTTTGGAATGGAGAGACAACACTGGAGGGACAACACTTCTGGAGTGGAGGGACAACACTTCTGGAACGGAGGCACGCGATTGTTGAATCAGGGGATGAAACGGCGAACTGAGAGACGTGATTGCAAAACTAACGGACACAACTTCGAACTGAGGGATGCAATTGCGAACTGAGGAACATGATTTCCGAATGAAGGGACGCAACTGCGAACTGAGAGACGTGAATACCGAATGAAGGGACGCAACTTTGAACTGAGGGAAGCAATTGCCGAATGAAGGGACGCAATTGCAAACCAAGGGACGCGATTGTCGAATGAAGGGATGTGATTGCGAACTGAGGGATGTGATTGCCAAATGAAGGGACATGATTGCGAACTGAGGGATGTGATTGCCGAATGAAGGGACGCAACTGCAATCTGAGGGACATGATTGTCAAATGAAAGGACGTGATTGTCGAATGAAGGGACGTAACTGCAAACTGAGGGACGCGATTGCCAAATGAAGGGATGTGATTGTGAATCGAGGGACGTGATTGCCTAATGAAGGGATGCAACTACGAACCGAGCGACATGATTGCCGAAAGAAGGGGACGTAACAATGAACTAAGGGACACGATTTCCGAATGAAGGGACGCAACTGCGAACTACGAAACGCAATTGCCGAACGAAGGGACTGGATTCCAGGATGGATTTCTGGACAAACTTTTGGACGAAGGGACAAAGTTGTTGGACGGAGAGACGGAGCCGTTGGATTTTGTGCTAGTATTACCCCTGGGTTCCTGGCCTCGTTTAGTGTCAACTCTGTCCATAAAAACTCGTGTCCTTGTTTCTTGCATGATCCGGGAGGTGACGGTGGGTGCGATGATCGTGCATGCCTAGGGACCACCGGGTGGAAGAGTGTGGACACTTGGGGCGTGTCACCTCTGTTGGCTTTTTGGCCTTAATCTTATGTTTTGATGATTTAATCAATCGAATCTTAATTAGAGTAGCACACACTATGCATTGCATATATATTGTATTGTGCTAACCTCTACAGGTGATCAAGACTCAAGAAAGAAGGAAATGAAGTCAAGACATGTAATTAAAGCTAAATCGAAGACATGTAATCTTGATTTCTTTTGAGTCTTAGGAACAAAGTGTAATTGAGCATACTTGAGCTAAAATCAACTTAATCACACACTAGGTTACCTATAGAAGTCACACACGAAATTTCACATAATTTGGACTTCAATAGATCACCCAAACTTAGACCGGAAAACACCTAAACCTGAATCCAACTGTCTGCCCACATTCGGTCGACCGCTACAGGCCGTTCGGTCGACCGGATGATCATGTCTCTTGTTTGTGTTTTCACTGCCCATATTCGGTCGACCGTGTTTTACCTTTCGGTCGACCGTCAGATCATATTTTCTCGACCGTTACTTTTGTCGTATATACCCAACGGTCGTATTCGTATTAAACCAAAAATACCCCAAATGTATTTCATGTATCGGTCGACCGAGGACCACGATCGGTCGACCGTTTGTTCATCACTTGACAAACCCAAAGTGCCTGTCTATAATCGGTCGACCGCCAAAACCAGTTTCGGTCGACCGTTTAACCTTGTCAAAATCCCCTGCTATCGGTCAACACAATTTCGTTCGACCGATCCATTTTTCCCTCTACCGAAACGCTTGTTCGGTCGACCGGTAATCTTGTTCGGTCGACCGTTTTCTTAATTGTCTTAAGTGTTCAGTCGACCGATTCATATTTCGGTCGACCGTATCCCTATCGAACCCAAGCGTTCGGTCGACCGTTGCACCTTTTCGGTCGACCGTTTCTGGACAGATTTGCAGCCCGATTTTCTGCTTTGTGTTCTTTGCACAATATCCAACCAAATCTTGTCCCAACGGATCTATTCTCTCTAATGCTTATAAATAGAGTTGTAAAACACATTTTAACACAACTCTCCCACTACAAACTTGTCCCAAACTTTAGAGAGAATTCCAAACACTCAAAGCTACAAACCTTCCACACTTAGTGACCATTTCTTCATCCTACTCAAGTGTGCTCAAAGTTTAGAGAGTGTTGTTCCACTCAAGTTCTCAATTGTTGTAAAAGGAAGCAAGGACTTCGGTGAAAGCCCGAAGTGTCCCTCTCGGATTGTGAGAGGAAGATTCCAAGCTCGGCGAGGGTTGTTCGCGAGTTTGACGGTTGTAAGGCGTTGTCTCCCAGCCCGGAACGGGGAGCGGATAGTGAAGTCGTAGGCGGAGCTCGGTGATCCGAGCAGAGCTTGCAAGAGAGGACTAGGACCCGGGTGGGGTGCCGAACCTCTATAAAAACGACACGTCTTCTTGTGGTTTGCATTTTCCTACACTTGCTTGTTTTGTTTTTAATTTCCGCTGCACATATCGATTGCTTAAACAAGTAGGTGATTAGATTAACAAGTGATTAGTGAACCCATAACCCACACGATCCTACAACCTCTGTATTATAGATTGTGGCGTTGCTTAGAGTTTACTTTGAGTCACTCTAGAGTAGTAGACCTGAGGGATCATGGATCCCAGTGCACGATGTTGCATGGCTCTACGGAGCGAGATGACCCTGTGGACTCCAGTCCAGATGAGTTGATTAGCCAACCTTATTGGTGACGGATACCTTCGACTAGCCTTGATGGCGTTGTTGTATCGTCCAATGTTGTTCCGGACGAGATTGTCCTTGTCGATGTTGTTCTAAACGTGATTGACCCGACCGATGTTGTTCCAGAGGGTGTACTGACCGACGATGTATTCCGACAAGTAGCTTGGCTGCAACACAGCCAAGTGCGATGAACCGACCTAAGCGACGACTTTGTCGGTGTAGTGTTGACCTCAAGATCAGTTGATTATACTGACGCGGACATGCAAACTTGCCTCACCGAATCCCATGATTAGTGTAGTCGCGTGTGGGATGCATTGCGCACTTTTCGTAAGACCGTATGTGCCTACGGTAGGTCACTACGGGTGACCTGATGATGGATTGGTGGACCGATGTCCTTATTGACCCTTGGAGGGTGTTGTTTACATATTTCATTGTATGTTGTCATACCATACTAGTATGATATGTTCATTTATGTATCTTGAGCATGTATATAGGTGAGCTTGGTATATAGGATTTCCTTATGGAAACTCAGGCATTGCTATTATGTTTCTTTGCATCTTAGGACCACAATAGGTTTTGACGGTTGGTGACCGATGACGATGACACTTTGGGATCGGATCATCTATCTGATGGTTGTAGACCGCCTGCCCAAGGCAATACATTGCCCAAGCTCATGTGTCTCTGGGCGGTTGACCGATTCCGTGGTTCCAACAAGTCTTGTCATTTTTTACTAACCTTGTTATATTTACAATGTCTTACCGTTTAGCCTCTATTATATATAGTCTTTGATGCCGCTTAGTACGTGGTCAAATTTGCGCTCCGCCGGGGAGCTCAGATCTGAGCTGTGAGGGAAGGAATCCAACCAAGCCTTGGAAAGTAGAAAAGGGTATAAGAACAGATAACAACCAATAGGCAGAAAAAATGGAAGCTGGTCCTTTTTTGTGGGCCCTTCTTCCCTTTATATAAACAATCATGTGGTTTGTTACAAACCATAACAACTTGAAAAGACTAGCTTAAATACCTTAATTTCCCACCTATGAATAGGAGGACCAAACAGCTAATGGTAACTATGACCTGTGTAGGAAAGAAAATGACGAGTCCATAAAGACGTGGTCGGTTCTCGAATTGGTGCGTCCCTCGTTTCAAACCCTTGGGTTGGTCCCTCCGCTCTAAGTAGTCGATTGCCATGCCATCTATATCAGTCTTGCAATCTTAGCATTAGGATTGGTGACATCTGATTACAGTGAGATTATATTGTTCATATTAAAGTAGAACATTGTCAGACTAGGGCATACCTTCTCGTCGTTATTGAATGTTCATATATATGCAATCCGTTGGAAATTAAACGGATCGACAATCATTATGCTAATATCACAGATGATAGCTAGCCATGAACACACTGATTAAAATATTACATATGTTTAATAATTTCACTCTGTTAAAGAAAGTGAAATCCATATGCATTTTTCTAGATGATAACTAAGGTTGTGGCAATATTTGTTTGTGTTTCTCTTCCAATGTCATGGTTTCATGGGTTCATATTGGCCAAACGACTCAGACTGTCTCTCTGTTATCCATATTTCCATGACATCATAACACATCTAAAAATTATCTACATTAGGCGCGAAGACAATGGCAAAATGGGACTTTATTCAGGTGCACACACTATTTATTACATGTATCCTCGACACAAGTCTAGGAAACATTAGCTAGGAAAGTAATTACGATACATAAGATACTTCAGAATCAAACAACAAACAGTAGGGGACTTAAAAATCCCAACATCTTCCATGTTGCCTTTGTGTGAGATGCTCCTCCAGCAACTCCTAGAAGTTCAAACTGCTGAGGGTCATTAATGGACAATGGTCAACAAATTAATCTTAAGGTTCTTTAGCAAAATAATCTTAAAATTAAAATAGTGTGATAATATATACCTGTGTGACAACCATTAGCTATGTAGGGATTTCCCTCGTACCCTTGTGCGCACTTGCATATGTACCCTAAGCCATTCTTGGAAGCCGAACATTCACTGTTTGTGCTTTTACATGCATAGTCGGTCTTAAGTTTCGCAGTCTCGCAAGTATCACCTATACGTATATGATCCATAGACGGAGTGAATAAAATTGTATCATGGCAATTTCGTTGACCTTTTTTTTCCGGTTGATTAACTTAGTTATGATAGAAATCTAGTTAATAAAATTACATGTACCTAGTCGGTCGTTAGTGTGTACGTACCTTCTATGGAAAAATCCAAGACATTGGGTATCCACGCAGGGGAAGAGGCTAATTCTGAGGAGAGAAGTGATGATTTGAATGGGAACGATTTTTGGTCTACAATGAAGGCATAGCTGCAGGGATTGAAGCTCCACACGTTGGTGTGATTGTGGAAGGACTTCAAAACTATGTCCATGTACTTTAGCCCCGGTGGGAAAGGGACTTGACAACACCCGATTCCGGCACAAGCACTACCGTTGGCGTTGATGAACGACAAACCTTTCGGGTCGTTATTGCACTTCGCTATGCAACCCGTCGTGAAGTTGTAGGTGAGGTTGTCCTCCATCATTGCCATCGTGTCGCAACCGATAGCCAAGAACACACTATCATCGGACGAAAATGAGTAAGGTGACGTCCTCATGTCGTTGTACGTATTCAAGGTGTTAGCTGTCGGGTTGCCGTTCGTCTCGTAGCAATGGTGCGAGAAGACAGTGGAAACGATGCGCACCTTACCATCCATCAACTTGATTTCGACAACCTCGGTGTTGCCAAGCATCAACTTGGGCGGATTTGAAGATTGGTCGCACTGTAGGCCGAAGCCTAATTCGCGGTAACATCCTTGTTTGATACCAAAAGGGTAGGGAACGTCGATGTCGCCACATTTGGCGGGGCAGCCGGTTAAGGCTTGGGGTTCCACCACGGTGATTGTCATCAAGAGAACTACTAGTGCTTCAACTATTAGCTGCATTTTTGCCATGAATAGATACAATGCACTCTTTCTTGTTCAAGATAGGTGATGAGTGTTTAATGGTTAGAACTCTATCCAAACCAGTCCTCTTATATAAGGGTTATGTGTTAAGCCAACTCCCTGGTGACAAAGACTCTAACTTATGACGTTAATTTATTTAATAGCTTATCTTGGTTTTTTATTGGAAGAAAGCAAATACACGGGTTTTTTTTACAAGTTAAAGACATGTTGCCAACAGAATATTGAACTGGGTTAATTAATGTTAGCTGGCTATTATATATGTTAATTAAGATTGTCGCCGCTATTTTTTATTTTTTTTTGCAAAAACATGTTGCGGGAATAATACAACTCTTGTCTGATTGTGATAGCTAGGTAGATCATAAGTAGAAATTGGCGTTATTGTTTTTTAATGATTAGTAGGGTTAATTTTAATCAAGGTGGATTGCATAATTAACTGCTTTCCACCCACCACGTTATTACAGGTTAATTTGGGGATCAAACTTGTATGTCAACTGCTTATTGAACCAGTTGGTATACAGGAGATGGGTTGGCATCATTATTGTTAGTTAGTCGTACATGCAGTTTGTTCGACGATGACAAGTGAAGATACCTCAATTAATGCAGATAATTTTAATCAGGTTCACATTCTAAGTTTTAAATTCGGAAGTTTTTAAGCAGGAGTAAGATTTTCTTCTTCTCCGTTTACAAAGTTTATTTGTGTTATATTTCTTCTATTAAATAATAATAAATTAAGATAGATAGATCGGCCTTGTCAAAAGCTTAACGAGAATCGCGGCTTTTTGAGATTTGGTAGCATCAGCAAGTAATTAATTAAGATATCGAAAGTTATATGTAGTTTCGAAGAAAAATGAAAGTTGGCGTGGAAAAATACGAAAATTACAACGTTGTTTCTGTTGAATTTTGTGATTCAGAAATTCTTTGATATTAGGATCTGTCTGTTCATTGACTTTAAAAATTCTTTGGATCAAATGTAACTCAAACACTTTAAATCAAAGGAATGCATTAGAAACCTTTTGACCTTAGAAATAGTTTAATTAATTACATCTAAAGTGATTTTAAAGCTTGCTTGTACCATTTCTGTAACGTCTTCGAACAGCAGAAAAATTTTAAATTTTAAACATACAAACAACGGAAGACATTACCAAGAAATACACTAGGTGCACCAACGTATATATATATATATATATATATATATATATATATATATATATATACATACAGATCTGAGTTTACAACAAGAGGTGATTACATCAAAAGCTATAAGATAAAATATACAACGTAATCACAACGACCTCAAAAGGAGGGGAAAGCAGGATCTGTCCCAGAAGCTCTCCTCCGCAGTCACCACCCCCCCTAACGCTGCTCACGGCCTGAAAGCAGACAATAAATGCCTGAGTTTCCAGAAGGAAACCCAGTATGCCAAACCCTAACACATATATGAACAATAATGAAATGTGTAATGAATAATGAATAGCACAACAGACACGATCCGGTCACAGGGGTCCTCTCACCCCAACCCACCAACACACGTGCACACACGGCACCGCCGGTGCAGTCACGGCCACACAACCGGGTCTCAAGGGTCCTCTCACCCCAACCCCACAACACACACATGCACACACGACACCGCCGGTACAGTCACGGCCACGGGTCTCAAGGGTCCTCTCACCCCAACCCCACAACACACACGTGCACACACGGCACTGCCAGAAAATCATCGGCCACGGGTCTCAAGGGTCCTCTCACCCCAACCCCACAACACACACGTGCACACACGGCACCGCCGGAAAATCATCGGTCACGGGTCTCAAGGGTCCTCTCACCCCAACCCCACAACGCACGCTACTCATACCACTATCGGGCGACAGTCCGTGCCGTTGCCCAAGAGGCCGGAGAGACGAGCCACTTTCAAGTGTACGAGCACCCAACTATCGGGCGCCAGTCCGTGCCGTTGCCCCCCGTGAGGCCGGAGAGACGAGGCGCCGTCAAGTGTACTCATAAAACCACGAATCCGCCAAAAACAGCAGAAACGCTCGAACAAAAACTGTTAATCGGTCGACCGATTCTCACCTAGAGAACTGACCCAACCGAAAAACCCGCCAATCGGTCGACCGGCAAAGGGGGCCCGGTCGACCGAAAAGCCCCAATAAGAAAACATTTTCGCAAATCAAACACCAACGGTCGACCGACCCAACACTCACGATCGACCGAAAACCTCCAGTACAAACCTCCAAACAAACGATCTCCACGGTCGACCGAAACAACACTACCGGTCGACCGGACAATAAGTTAACTTAAACGCCGGTCGGACGAAGTCAACGAGCGGTCAACCGTTTAGATGGTCAACGCCCCCAACCGACCTACAACAGTACTTGCGGTCGACCGGCAAAGGGGTCTCGGTCGACCGAAAAGCACCAGGATGTCTTCCTCTTGTTTAAATTGCACAACCGGTCGACCGCCCAAGGGGCATCGTTCGACCGGTGCAAGGGAATCGCCCAAAAATACACTACGACCGGTCGACCGAACCCATACACCGGTCGACCGATTTTAGTGCAGAAACCGTTGTGCAGGTCCGACGAGCCAAAACGGCCTACCGTCGACCGCTCCCACTCCCACACTAAAGATAGGTGAGCTTGAAAGCAAGTTTGACATACCTTAAGGCTTGAAGAAGCCTTGGAAGAAACCACGGTGAGCGCCTCCTCGCGAAACCTCCTCTCCTCCGGCGAACACTACGAGCGACGATCTTCGCTCCTCCGGCGACTCCAACAGCGACCCTCGCCTCCACCGGCACCGAAGAAACTCTAGGGAGAGAGAGAGGGACGAGTGAGAGAGAGATCGTGAGAGAGGGAGAGAGTGAAGAGTGAGGAGGAGAGAGAAAGATCTAACCTTATATACCTTCTCCCGAAACGATCTCATCCACCACTAATCCTCTCCTAAACACCATTAGCACCATAAGCAAGGTTAGGATATTACAATTTCAACGTGACAATGTATGCACGTTTACAGGTGATAGGGTTAATTTTTAAATATTAAGGTGTTTGCACTGTGACATCCCGCCAACCAATATGGAAAATTTGACTTTCTATACTTTAAGTGACTTAAAATCGAGAAAAAAAATTCACACTTTGATATCATCTGAAAAATATGTTTATCTTTCTACTTCTCCTCAAAATACTCTTGCCTAAATCGTAAGGTTATTCCCATTTACCTAAATATGAAACAACATCTTTCTTTCTCTCTTTTTTCTATTTTAAGCGCATCCAACTCATATTTTTCAGTTATAAGTGAAGACTAGATCAAACCCACAGTAGTCAATATCAAGTTAAGATCGTCCCTCACTGAGTTCATCGGTCCACCACTGGAATGTACATGTTATTTTAGTATTCTTGTAGAAAAACCGGTATACAAAGAGAAAGAGTAAGTAAAATCAGTTTTGTCAAAATTTGGAGAAATCATGGTATTGAAGATTTGGTGGCATCAGCAAGTAATTAAGATATCGAAAGTTATTGGTAGTTTCAACGAAAAATGCTTGTTGGCATGGAAAAATAAGAAAATGTTTCTGTTGAATTTCGTGATTCAAAAATTCCTTGATATTAGGATATGTCTTTTCATTGACTTTAAAAATTCATGGATCAAATGTAACTCAAAGACTTTAAATCGAAGGAATGCATTGAAAACCTTTTTACCTTGGAAATAGTTTAATTAATTACACTTAAAGAGGTTCTTAAGTTTTTTATTAATCCGTTGCAACGATGGAATGTTTTTTTATTATTATAAGTGATAGGGTGACTTTTTAAATATTAACGTGTTTACTGGTTATCTTTATTTTCTTATAAATTGTGCAAAATCTGCTTCCGTCTCTTGCTCTTTCTTTTTATCTCTTTCTCTATTTCTTTCATTGTCTTTTCTCTCTCTTCTTTTCTATCTTTGTTGTATCTCGGATCTCGTTAATTTGTCTTTCTCACCAAAATTATTTTAATAGTAAATAATATTAATATTTAAAGAGGGAGAAAAGAGAAAGAAAATGAGAGATTAGAGAAAGAGAATGAGAAATAAAGAGAAAGGAGAGATTAGAGAAAAAGAGATAAATGAATAGTAACAGTAGATTTTGAAAAATTTATAATAAAATAAGGTAACTATTATTCATCGCCTGAAAACAACTTAAATCGCCCCCAACAATTACGTTTTGCTCTTCACAATTTATTTAATACACATTTCGTCTCATGTCTTTACATAATATTTTTGCACATTCCAAGTACCAACCCCACGAAAATGTTTGGCGCAACGGGTGGATCTGGTGAGGTAAATGAGGACATTTTTTTCCCGTCTCGGAAGTCTGGCTAAGCCACCGACCCCAAGGATGGGGCGTCTGGCTGAGACACCTCCTCCCTGAGGAGGTCGGCTTAGCCAGACGCCCCATCCAAGGGGGCGACGACTTATCCAGACGTGTGGCTAAGTCGTCCTTTGATGAGGCATGTGGCTAAGCCGTCCCCCCAAGGAGGAGGTGTCCCAGCCAGACGCGTCCTCCAAGGACGGGGCGTCCCATCCCATACGCCTCAAATTTTAAAAAAAATATATTTATGTTGTGTTATTTTAAATTATTTCAAGTTTCGTTGCCAGTTTTCGGTGGTGATGGAGTAGATTACCGTGAGCGTTTTGATAGTAAACAAGTATTTCCAACAATCGAGGACGCGTGTAAATGGGAGAAATAAGTTATCATCGGAGCTGGATTTTTTTTGGTAATATCATCTTACAAATCAAAAGCAGATAATCGGATGAATTGTTATCTGAGATGCGATCATTGAAATGAAATGGGTTCTCGTGATACGAATACTGCACTACAGAAGAACACGAAAAGAAAAGGTTGCGGTTGTCATTTTCTGGTAAGGGTTGTCGAGCGACGGGATCGTGATGGATGTGTCGTTGTTTCTAACAGTACTAATGGGCAGCACAACCACAGACTTGCAGTTTATCCAGAGGGTCACTGACATATCAGCGGTCTTAGTTCTGGGGACAAGAAAATTGTTCGTGATATGACTGAGGCACAAGCAAGACCACGTAACATCTTGTTGGCAGTAAAGGAGAAATTTCCGGAGGATAATCCTAATCAGAGACACATTTATAACTCCAGAGAGTACACGAGGAGGACAAAATCTGAACACGGGAATCCCGCTCGGCAGTTTCTCAGTCAGGCAGTGCAGTCTAAGTACTTACATTCGATTATGGGGGATGAAAAAACCAATGTCCTCACTCACACATTTTTGGCACATCCTACGCCAGTTCAGCTATTATGCACATACATTTTCGTAATCTGCATGGATTTAACGTATAAGACGAACAAGTATAAGATGTCTTTGTTTGAGGTGGTTGTGGTTACTGTAGGATTTCATGTTTAATTATGCATGTATATTTTTTTTGAATTTTTATGCACAATAAGGATCAATTACAATTTCCTACAATTTATTTCATGCATGCATTGGTTTGTTTTAATATCTAGTTTCAAAACTCATCAAAACAAACACCAGGGACTCCGAAATTCATACCTAGAAGTTCTCTAAAACTTCTTGATGACCCGGAGATGCTGAAGAAGACGATCGTCGCTTCCTGTTGCGCCGGATGCCTCCGAGTGTTCACCGAAACCCTATACAAGGTTGGAGAGAAAGGAGCTAGCCAATCTATCTCCAAACAAGCTTAGAATCTAGCTACAAACCCCTTCCTTAATCTCTGAGATTTCTCCTTCCAAAGACTTAGAAAACTAAGAGAATTTTCGTGGCTTTTTGTGGTGAAATTAGGAGAGAAAATATTTAGAAAACTACTTGTGTCAATTGAGGAGAATAAGGACCTATTTATAGGCTCCTATCTTACTCTTAATCATGGCTATTCTTAAGCCACGAATTCTTGACATTTTCTCTCACAAACTAATTCCATAATGCATTACATGCATCCACAAAACGTTTGACCAAGTTTGGAGCTAATCCAACCATCGATCAAATTAATCTCTTAATTATCAAAGGCAGAAAATCGATCGTGCTTCGGTTTACCGAGTCCCACTCGGTTAACCGAATATGTCACGATCGTTTAACCGAGCACGCGACGGATGACCGAATCTTAAGGAGAAAAATTCTCCTTAACCGATCGGACTAATTCTTGTCTAAGACCGAGTGCTATTCGGTTAACCGAAAATATCGGAACTTGACATTGTTCGGTCAACTGTTTCTGGTTCGGTACACCGTACCAAAGATCCAAGCACTTTGGTCAAGTTCGGTCAATCAACTACGATTATCCGTTCCACGTTCGGTTGACCGATCCATAGATCCTTCAGTTGACCGAACCATAACGGATTACCGAATTTCTACCCGATTTTACCTTTTCAAATTTTGGATTTATTTCCAACAAAATTTGAACTTAAGGGGGTTTTAGCAAATTCACAACTTATGCAATATATTATCATATGCAACAATAAATTATTGCACCCCATAATACATGCATCTCATATGAATTTATCATGATTCTAATTATGTTTATATATAACATAATTGATTTTACTTGTTCACCGCATGTGTCATATTTTCTATAAGAAACCCGACACATCATATGAACCAAAAATCAAGCTTCTTGTTTCCCGGTTTTTGCGGTGTGACCTATGGGAGGATCTAAACTAAGTTGACAGTGATATTAAGAACTTAATATCACAAGCTATAAGCGGTATCTAGCTACACATTATAACTCCCAATTAGTTAGATGTCTTAATTCCACTCGAACCAAAACCCGATCCATTTAGTGATGGAGTGCACCACTTGTGTCCGTCCCTTGCCGCATGATATTAAGAATACACACAAAGTAGTATTGTGTCATCTTTGTATTAGTATTCATTTCTTGATCTCTTTAAGCTAGTTATAAATATGTGACTTAACTCAAATCACATTGTGCACATTATAACTTTGTTTTATCAAGGGGCCCACTAATATCATCACTTAATTAAGAGGGGCAATGATAATCTTTTGACTAACTATCTTCTCCAACAAAAGTTGTACTTAACCAACTAATGTCTTTACACTACACTTATCGATAGCTCAAGACACTAGTCTAATTAAGCATTCCTTAAGTGATTGGATATAAGTCTCATATCAAAGGACCACGGACACAGTAAAATATTAATGACACAAAAACACATTTCTATAATATTTTACTTATTAGGTCTATTCAGTATACAAAAGTAATATTTTCCTCTTTTGCATACCCGTGTTGTCACTCACTTGTAGAGCTACAATGATCTATGACCAACACGACAATCTTAACTCGGTAATTAATGTCCCATGTTAATTACCATGATTGCGAATATCTTTTGTTTTATGTAAACCAACATCTTTTAGAGCTCTACGGTTAAGGACCAAGAGTCTCTTCCTTAACACTTCTAAAAGACGAATAACATAAACAAGGAACAAAATGATTTCTCATTCAATTCATAATAATTGACATTTAAAAGTAAAACTTTTAGAACACATTCCCTTCAATCTCCCACCTGTTATTAAACTTTTCTTTCACATACATACTCAATGTATAAAACATATCAATCGGCAAGCCAATCTACATGGTTCCTCAATCCCATGGACTCGAAATGCATTTCGCCCTTGGCTTGGGATAAGGGTTTTGTGAATGGATCAGTTGTGTTGCTGTTGGTGTCCACCCATAATAGATTTATTTTGCCTTCGTCGATGAGGTCACGTGTCACGAAGTACTTACGATCCATGTACTTCACTTTGTGGTGTGATCTAGGATCCTTGATTTGCGAGATAGATGCACTATTATCGCAAAATAGCTCGATGGGTCCCTCGCTCGTGGGAACTACTCCAAGCTCTTCAAGGAACTTCTTGATCCACACTCCTTCCTTGCTCGCTTCAGCGACAACCATTACTTCTGAAGCAGTGGTTGAGTCGGCCGTAGTGCTTTGCTTCCAACTACGCCAACTCACATGCAGCTCCACCATTCAGAAGAAAGACGTATCCTGATTGCGACCTTCTATCGTCTGGATCACTCATGAAACTCGCATCCGAGTACCCTTCGGCTATCAACTCCCTTTGTCCTCCATAAACAAGAATCTTATTCTTAGTCCGATTAAGGTACTTCAGGATATTCTTGACCGCAGTCCAATGCTCAGGACCTGCGTTGGATTGGTGACGACTTGTCACGCTTAAGAGCATACGAGACATCGCGTACATGATTGACCCAATTGCCGAAGCATAAGGGACATCCTTCATATACTCTAAGTCCTTACGCGATTGCGCACGTTGAGACTTCTTGAGTTGCACACCCATACTCATTGGCACACTGCCCTTTTTGGAGTTGTTCATCTTGAACCTTTCCAAGACCTTGTCAATGTATGCACGTTGACTGAGGCCAACGAGTCTACGGGATCTATCTCGATATATCTTGATTCCCAAGATGTATTGAGCATCACCCATATCTTTCATTGAAAATGTAGATTTCAATGAACTTTTGTTTTATGTAAACCAACATCTTTTAGAGCTCTACGGTTAAGGACCAAGAGCCTTTTCCTTAACACTTCTTAAAGACGAATAACATAAACAAGGAATAAAATGATTTCTCATTCAATTCATAATAATTGACATTTAAAAGTAAAACTTTTAGAACACATTCCCTTCAGTTACTCCAACAACAAGGATAATCCCAATAACAAGGAAAATCCCAATAAGATGTCTTTCGTAATCTGCATGAATTTCCTCGTCGGTTATGCGATTTTGAAGGATGAGACCGAGTCTAGTTACCGGTGGGTGTTGGAGAAGTTGCAAGATCTATTATTGGATATTGTTAACCCTACTGCAATAATAACGGACCAGGAGTTGAGTCTGATCCGACAAGTGGTAGAGGTTTTTCCTGAGTCTGCTCATTTACTTTGCACTTGTCATATCAACAAAGACGTGTACAACTACGCATACCACATATTCGGCAAGGGCAAACAGTTTGCAGAGAGTTTTAGGCGTGGAAAGTGGAGGAGAGTCATGCTTTCTGATTCACAGATAGATTATGATTGAGAAATCTGTAATCTGAAAGATTCTTTCCAGTCCTGGCCAGTGCTCACAGAGTATCTCGAAAACACGTGGTTAGTGCATAAAGAAAAGTTTGTGTTGAATTGGACGAATAAAGTACTTCATTTCGGCAACACTACGAACTGTAGGGTGGAAAATGCTCATTCGGCTTTGAAAGAGTGCATTACTACATCGACTGCAGTTCTGGACACTCTTTTCGACCGCGTGAACTCGTCTATTGAAATGCGGCTGACGAATATTCGGAACTTTCTTGAAGAGTCGAGACATCGAAATTTGACAAACTATATAGGTCCTTTGTATCAACATATAAATGGTCGAGTTTCGCATCACTGCTTGTCATTATTGACTCGGGAGTTGAAAAGAATGCATGACTTAAGCAATCAAGTTGAATATCGCTACGAGTGTGCTTTTCTGACATCAATTGAGATTCCTTGTGCATATACCATGTACGATTGTATTGAGTCAGGTGATAGAATTCATTTAGAGCAGATTCATCCATTCTGGAAAACACTTGTCATTGGAGAAGGAGTTCAGATGTCAGAGTTTGTGGATCAGTCAACACAAAACGTCAAGCATTTTCGGAACCTCGTTGATGAGATTTTGGGGAGCGACTCTGCAGTAATTTGTAGTGTCTCTCATATTTTATACACACAGTTACACCCGAATCAGTGGACCATACTACTGTCACGCCTCCTCCTGCAGCTCTAAGTCATACCGACCCCCATCGTCACTCTCGTCGTGACTCCCCACCTCATCTGAATCATCCTCATCATCGAAAGAATCCTCAGGTGTCTGACGACGACTTAAAACATCTCTTTATTCTAACTGAAGCAGAAATACCCCGTCTACGTGGATGACGGGGACCAGACTCATCAGTTAAACTATACAGCGCATAAGTGAATTGATTTTCCTTTTCCTCTACGGTAACTCAACGACTATTAATTCAATTTTAGAAATAAAATTTCGGTAACAGATTTACAAATTGATCATGAAACTAATTATAATAATTAAGCAATTTAACTAATTACTAAACTAATTTAACTAATTATTAACTTAATTTATTTAGCAATTATCAAAAAATATAATTAATAATTAAAAAAACTTGAAAAATGGAGGGGCGTCTGCCGGAGAACTTACTTTAAGCCTTAAGGTATGTCAAACTTACTTTTACGCTCACCTATTATAAGTGTGGGGGTGGGAGCGGTCGACGGTAGGCCGTTTTGGTTCGTTGGACCTGCACAGCAGTTTCTGCACTAAAATCGGTCGACCGGTGTTCTGGGTTCGGTCGACCGATTATAGTGTATTTTGGGCAAATTCCTCGCACCGGTCTAACGATACCCTTTGGGTGGACGACCGGTTGTGCAATTTTAGCGAGAGAAGGACTTTCTGGGTATTTTCGGTCGAATGGGACCCCTTTGCCGGCCGATCGAAAGTACTGTCATAGGTCAGTTGAGGCGTTGACCATCCAAACGGTCGACCGCCTGTTTGACTCGTCCGACCGACGACTTAGGTTAACTTAATGTCCGGTCGACCAGAAGTGTTGTTTAGGTCGCCCGTGTAGATTGGGTTGTTGAAGGATTTGCACTGGTGGATTTCGGTCGACCGCTAGTGTTGTTTCGGTCGACCGTGTTGTGTGGAATGTTGGTGGGCTCTACTGGAGGTTTTCGGTCGACCGGAAGTTTGGGGTCGTCCGACCGTTTGATCGTGGATTGCGAAAATGTTTTCTTACTGTTGCTTTTCGGTCGACCGGGTCCTCTTTGCCGTTCGACCGATTGGCGGATTTTTCGGTTGGGTCAGTTCTCTAGGTGAGAATCGGTCGACCGTTAAACGGTTTTCGTTCGACCGTCTCTGCCTGTTTTTGGTGGATTCGTGGTTTTATGAGTACACTTGACGGCGCATTGTCTCTCCGGCCCCGGTGGGCAACGGCACGGACTGTCGCCCGATAGTGGTGTGCTTGTATGCTTAAAAGCGGCTCGTCTCTCCGACCCCTTGGGCAACGGCACAGACTGTCGCCCAATAGCGGTATGAGTGTTTGATTGAAGGCGGCTCGTCTCTTCGGCCCCGGTGGGCAATGGCACGGATTGTCAGCCTGATATCTTGTGGTGGTGCCTTGTGTGCACGAGTGTTGGTGGGGTTGGGGTGAGATGACCCTTGAGACCCGGTTGTGTGACCGTGATTGGACCGGCGGTGCCTTGTGTGCACAAGTGTTGGTGGGGTTGGGGTGAGAGGACCCTTGAGACCCGGTTGTGTGGCCGTGATTGGACCAACGGTGTCTTGTGTGCACGAGTGTTGGTGAGGTTGGGGTGAGAGGACTCTTGAGACCCGGTTGTGTGGCCGTGATTAGACCGACGGTGCCTTGTGTGCATGAGTGTTGGTGGGGTTGGGGGAGAGGACCCTTGAGACCCGGGTTGTCGTTCGACTATGGCTAGGAGAGAGATATCAGGAACTTAACGGTTTTGCCCTGTGACATTCATTGTTCATGCATGTTTCATTTTGTTCATATATGTGTTGGGGTTTGGCATACGGGATTTCCTTCTGGAAACTCAGGCATTTTATGTCTATTTTCAGGCCGTGAGCGGCGGTAGAGGGTGGTGTCTGCGGAGAAGAGCTTTTGGGACCTGATCTTGCTTCCCCTCGTTTGAGGTTGTTGTGATTACATTTGTATATTTTATCTTATAGCTTTTGATGTAATCACCCTTTTGTAAACTCAGATCTGTATATTGATATATACGTTTGTGCACCTTGTGTTTATCTTTGGTAATGTCCTCTACTGATTGTATGTTTTAAATTTTAAATTTTCCGCTGTTCAAGGACGTTACATTATTACTAGGATTTATTTACTGATTATGAGCTAATTTTTTATATCTTTTGCAGCTTCTTCATTTATTTATTTTTGCATTTTCCGAAATTTGGTTTTCTCAAGTGAAAGAAAGTTGTTTTTGTTAAGTACTTAAGTGTGGAGTCGGTTTGGATTCACGTTTCATCCTCTCCCCGAGATTGTATTTTCGAAAGACTAGATGTCTTCTTCTTTTGGAGAGAAAAATCAAACATTTTCAGCAATTCAACCGCCAATGGCAGTGCAAAAGCCAAGCATTTTCTGCAATTTGACTTTTGCTTTGGTTTGTCATTTGCTTGTGCAGGCATCGTTGACCCGCCGATCTTTCCTCACCAACCAGGTTAAGGTTCTTTCTTTGTCTTCGATTTTTGTGACAAAAAAAAGTGTTCTTTCAGCAATTTGATCACTGTTAACTGTTTGATATTCCGGATTGCAATATGTTTTCGTCTTAGTTCTTGAGTTATGATATGTTTGCACAGTGGGCGTCCCAAACCAACCCATACCTCCCGTCCCTGCTGTTGCTGATGGTCTACAAGGTTATTCCTGTTTTCCCTTTTCTGGTGAAAAAGATCATACATTTTCGGAAATTCAATGTATAGGATTTGCCTAACTTTCTGAGTTGGTCGCTGCGCAGGTGGTTGCTCTGTTTTTATGTAGTTAATGCGATTTAATTGTAAACTGCAAGGGATTTCTTGACTGCATGTGAATTTTTCACTTGAAATTATCTTAGTTCTCATTTTCTTACGCAGCAATCATGCAGAATCGACCAAGAGCTCCTGTCCCTGCCATTGCTAATGGCGTACAAGGTTATTTCTCTTTTTGCCTTTTCAGTTAAAAGGATCAAGCATTTTCAGAAATTCAATGTGGAGGATTTGTCTTTCTTTGAGATTTGACGACTATTAAGTACAAACATGAATTTTCTTTTATGAAGTTTTTTGAAGCTTCATCTGTTTTCGAAAGTTTTACCACTTCATACTGTGGATTCCCAGAAGTTTCTTTCTTACTTCAGGTTTGTCATTTGCTTGTGCAGACATCCATGACATGCTGCTAAATTTCCCACCAATCTTTCCTCAACAACCAGGTTAAGGTTCTTTCTTTGTCTCTGATTTTTTGTGACAAAGAATGAGTTTTTCCGGCAGTTTGATCACCTTTTGATATTCCGGATCGCAATATGGTTTGTTCTTAGTTCTTCCGTTACGATTTGTTTGCACAGTGGGCATCCCAAACCAACCCAGACCTCCTGCCCCTGCCTTTCCTAATGGCCTTCCAGGTTATTCCTGTTTTTCCCTTTTTTGATGAAAAACATATAATTTTTTTGGAATTCAACTTGTAGGATTTGCCTCACTTTCAGATTTGGTTGCAATTCGATGGTGAAATGCTCTGAAAGATCAGTTATTGTGCAATATGCGTCATTTGACGACTATTATGTGCAAACATGGATTTTTCTTTTATGAAGTTTTTTGCAACTTCATCTGTTTTTGACAAATTGACTTTGTCTAACTTGTAGTTCGTCATTTGGTTTTACAGACATCGATGCCTTGCTGCAAGAATTGCCACCAATCTATCCTCGCCAAGGTTCTGGTTAATGTTCTTTCTTTCTCTCTGCTTCTTTGATGACAACGTATATGTTCTTTGTGATCGCTATTGACTGTTTGATATTCCGTATTGCAATATGTTTTAGTCTTAGTTCTTCCGTTATGATTTAGTTGCAATCCAAAGGTGAAATATTATGAAGATTTCTGTGCGACGTGATAGTCATATTAGATGAATATTTCATCTGTTTGCTGCAACTCGACTGCTGTTGACAGTTCAAATGCTGAGATTTTTGGCAATTCGACTTTGACATTCGCTGTTGTCTTAGTTCACATTGTTGACATTTGCTTGTGCAGACTGATACCACAGAGTTGTCTTGATGGCTTGGAGCTGACTCCACGGAACAATGTTAAGTTTCTTTCTTAATTTGTTCTTTTTATGACAAAGAAAGATCAAATGGTACTATTGACCCTGCCATTTTGATGTTTTTTGGCCCCGAATTTATCTTGGGCAGAGATTTGTGATTTTTGTTCCTCTCTTAATGGAAAAAAATCATGCATTTTAGGCAATTTAATGTGGAGGATTTACTTAGTCTTGTATTGTAATTTGATTTGAAATGTGTAGAAAGAGTGATTCTTGTTAAGTTTCTTCGCAGGTTTTCTTCATCTTCTTTTGTGTTTCTTTGTTAGTTTCATTTGGAGTTAATTTGTGAAGTTTTCAGTTTCTTCTCGTGATGTGAATTAACTTTTTTGATAATAGTTTATTGCTGTGAAACTCAGAAGGTTTGTAATATGTGGAGAAAATGCCTTTTAAACATTTTTTGCAGCGTCTGCTCTATTTTTGTTTCTATAGTTCTTTTGTATTTTCAATTTTGATGTTTGATTTTGGCAAAAATCTTGAAATGTGTACAACTTGCCTTCCCATGTGAAGAACATTGTTTTGGTTTTATCAAGTGCATGCTGATATGGATTCACTTTTTTTTCCTGTTATGAAGATTTGCAGGATATTATTGTCTTGGTGTGAAAAGATAATTTTTTTTGTAATAGTTTGTATTTTTTCTAACGTACTGGATGTTTCATTCTTGTCACTGACAACCACGGAAATGGTGTATTTATGTAGTGGTGGCTTCTCTTCGTCGATCAGACCGAATTGATTCCTTGTTCAAGCTATATGCAAAAAATCACGTCATATGATCCGGTAAGCATTCCACTTTGTATGTAATAGGTCAGATGTGCAAATTTTGTTTAATTAGTTTTTTTTAGCAAGTATTAATGGAACGATTTGAATTCAATTGTGGGATGAGGCATATTTGAGTTTGAAATGTATTATTAATCTGAACATTTGTCAGCACTGTAATTTTATAATTTTCAGAAGAAGCTATCGCGCTCGCTGCTAATATTCGAATCCTAGCTGTTTGTATTGCAATCTGTTATAACAGATTACATTTCAAACCCTAATCCCCTCCGTCGCCGTCCGATCCCGTTGAATTCCTCTCCAGCTCGCTCCCGTAAGTCCCGTTTTCCCATCCCAATCTTCGCTCCAATTAGGGTTTCTGTTCGTCTCCTCGAATAGTATTTATTACTAGCTGAATTGCGGTGTTTGGATTGTTTTGGTTGTTCGGTTGGATGTTGGGATGTGGATTTATCTGAATTTGAGGCAATTCGATTGTGTCGAAATCAACCCCCCCCCCCCCCCCCCCCCCAAAAAAAAGATGTGGATTGTAGGACTTTTTTCTTGGTTTATTCTCCGAAATTGTATTTTGAGGGAATTACTTTTTCCTATGTATGTGATGTAATAAGGGTCGGTTTAGGATAACAGCTTTTGGTGTTAGCTCAAACCGATGAGTAACCAGTTTGAATGTTTTTCGAGCATCAAGTGCTTGTGTTCTCATTTAGTGGATATGCTCTGTAACATTTTTTCAGCATCTGTTGAAACATATTCAGATACTTCTGGATTTTGGTCTTAGTTAATTTGGTGATGTTCCTTGCTCTTTTAACGTTTTCTTTAAAAGAAAGCACATCGAGCATATGTACAAGTTTTAAATTGTCGTATATACAAGACCAAAGCTTATGGTGTCACAGAAATGAACATCAAATTACATTTCAGACCTTCATATGCATCCGAATGTTCTTTTTTTTAAGGAAAACGCACCTCATAAGCGAAACTCACTGTCACTTGCAGTCCTAAAGGAATGGTAAATCTCTACAGTGACCTGCGAACTTCTCCCACCGATATCAAGATGCTTCTGTTTGCTTGGTAGGTTTGCTTTAGTCATTCTGTGTTTTTTTACATGATTCCGATTGTTTTACGAAAACTTAATCCTTATGTAAGACAACTCCCCACCCGGAAGATGAATGCTGAAAGATCAGGTTGTATTTCTCTGGTAATTTTTGTTGCGATGTACGTCCTACAATTTTTTTTGGTCCATTTCGTTTTGTAATCGAGGTTTAATTATTGGATAGGATGAGTGGCAAAGAGGTTTAACTGCTATGGAAGCTCACACCATACCCAAACTCAGGAGGCAACTTATCCAACTCGAGAACTCAGTGACTATACGATTATATATTTCTTTCATCGACTCTTTCTGTTTCTCCTTTCATTAACAAGCTAACCTTTTTCTTGGTACGATGAGAAGGCCAACAATGATATGCCGGATTTTGAAGATTTCTACAAGTTCGTTTTCCACTTCAACCTTAAAGGTACCTTCCTATGCTTTAAGATTCATATTTTGAAACTCGACACTTTATATGGTTCTTGCCTTCGACTCCATGTGGTTTACCGATAGACTAATGCTTCCATATTTAGAGAACAAGGATACTTCAAATTTTCCAACCGTTTGTGAACTTCTGAGAACCATTTTCGGTGTCAGATATCCTGGTTGCGCTGAAAAATTTAATGTATTTCAACTGTAAGTCACATTGTTCCCTTCTATTTTCTCAAAACTATTGTCTTACTTTTAACATTTTCATCTGAAGAAAGTTTTTTTACTCATAACTCTCAGGTTCAGAAGGAGTGTAGGTGTATTGACGAGGGGCAGTGGTTCGGCTTCTTGCGTTTCTGTCGAGAGGTAAATTCATGAGAACATCGTTTAACCGTATTTCCAACAACTTGTTGTTAGGTCATCGGCATAGGCGTATGATCTTTGGTTCTTCATGATATGTTGTCTGTAGCTTTTGTTTTTGTGACTGACATAGCATTCTTGTTCTAGGTAAACTTTCCAAGTCTTGATAACTACGTAGCGGACGACAAATGGCCTGCACTTTTGGTTAATTTTGTCGAATGGTTGCGGATAGAGCAGGCCGGTTCGTCTTCCGGTGCGACATAAAGAAGACTGTTCTGAAAAATAGTTGTCAAAATCAAAGTTATTTGATTGATATTTAGTCAATTTTCAGAATCCAACAAGCTCTGCAGAATTCTCTAACTTGACCTTCTTTTCTCACAGGATCAATACGTGAAATTGCCACAAATTACAATCAGGAGGACTTGTTATGGCATCAGATTTTTTTGTTCAAGCAAGAAGTCAGTTTTACAAATGTATATGAAGTTGTGAATTAACTCAATTAAGCAAGTAATCTGTATGCAGATTCTTGGTTTCATTGGGTTTATTTTTGGAGCCACAAAGTATTCATGTAAGTTAGACTAATGAAATGGCATTCATTGGTTACTAAAAAATAAATTCAAGCATATATTATTTGGAGTCACAAATTGTAACGTCTCATTCCGCACGACATCACAAATAAGAAAGAAATAATAGAGGAAATGGAGCTCCATTAAAGTAAGGATAAGGATTGAAAATAAGAGTTCAATCACCATGAGATAGTCACAATTATACCCAAAAGAGTTTACAAGAGTTTCAAAAAGAAAACAAGTATGAATAAACCTACATTTCTCGTGTATACGAGACAACAACAAAAACAATATCAACACCATGCAACTACATGCCAAAAATCTTGCTAACCCATCACCACCTAATTCTGGCGGTTTCCTGCAAAATATAGGTCACAACAACGTGTGTTTATATAACTCAGTATGTCAAAGGTCCACCGTAGAACCAAAAAAAAAAGGTTAAATGATTCAACAAAATATATCATCAATAACATTCGGGAAATGTAAATGCTACTAACAATAAATAAACTGAAAACAATCCTACAACAATGTGAGCAATTGGCATTAGCAATCAGGATTACTATCCAAAATTTATTCAATAACCACAACTGGATAGTTCAAATAAAACTTTATATCCAAGAAGTATACAATTTTGGTCAATTCAGTTACAATTCGATTTCGGTTCGATTCTCTTTTTTTCATCATCAATGACACATAAAATGTATCGAGAATTCCAAAGAATTCTCACCGTTGACATGTGCGATCTTCTAGTTAATGTATGACCCGTCCCCACCCCAGTCAATAAATGATTTTAAATTTTCATGGGGTTCCATACATCAACCTGTGTCAATACGATAGATAACAAATTCGTGGAAGAATCATTAAAACATTTTTGGGATCATGAAGAAAACTTTAAACATTCAAAATTGTAGTAAGGCAACCAACCAACTACTTGTGATCCAAAAATCATCTATTTTAAACATCACTTAAATGGATTGAGAGAAAGAAAAAAACAAGTTCATCAAAGTTCATGCTTTGAAGCCACTAAAAAATGTTAAAAATATACGATTGTGAGCTAACCATATAGAGTACAAAATAATTGAAATTTAAGATGACAAATGGTACTAGGTGTAGTGTTGAAGTAGGGAAAATGACCAAGTGGTATTGAAGTTCTGTACAAAAGCAGCACAAACAACCTTGAAAACATGATAAGAAATTAAATACAAAACAGTAGATGCACAAACAATCTACAAACTCATATTCTAAAGGCGACCAAAGAAAGTTATGGGAGGGAAACCTCATCTCAGTCTCTGCCTCTCTTAGGGGGTTGAAGGCCAAAATAGCCAACCGTCCTCCCCAAGCCACGCCAGCGGTCTCTGTGTTACATCCTAACCCCTTGCTTATGGGTTTCTTTGTCTTTAGGTGGTGGTTTAGAGGAGGATTAGATGGACGGCTGGGATGGTTTGAGGAGAGAGTATAAAAGGTTGGTTTCTTCTCTCTCACACTCATTTTCCTCTCTCCAGAGTGTCTCTCACTTTTCTCTCTCTCACGCGTGTCTCTCTCTCTCGATCCTTTTCTCATCCAGCCGAGGAAGGCGCAGAGGCGAGGTCGGCGAAGCTCGGAGGAGCTCAGGTGTGCCGGAGTGTAGGTGATCGCGGGCGAGGAGTTCGCCGGAGAAGAAGAGTTTTGCGAGGAAGCGCTCGTCGGGGTTCTTCAAAGGCTTCTTCAAGCCTTAAAGGTATGCCAAGCTTTAGTTTAATCCTCCTTTTAGCCTTTGCAAGGATTGGAGTGACCGACGGTAGGCTGAAAGGCTCGTCGAGGATCTTGCAGTAGCTTTTCTGCTCTGGAACGGTCGACCGACGGGTTGGTGCGGTCTACCGGGGATAGTGTTTTTCGGGCAAAATCCCTTGCACCGGTCGGACGATACTCCAGGAGTGCTTGACCGGTGGTACATTTTACGCAAGAGGAAGATGCTCTGGGTGTTTTCGGTCGAACGGGTCCCCTTTGCCGGTCGACCGAAAGCACTGTATTAAGTCGGTTGGGGGCGTTGACCATCCAAACGGTCGACCGCTCGTTGACTTCGTTCTACCAAAACTTAAGTTAACTTAATGGTCGGTCGACCAGAAGTGTGGTTTCGGTCGACCGAGTAATGCGGATTGTTGGTGAGTTTTACTGGTGGGAATCAGTCGACCGTGAGATTTAGGTCGTTCGACCGTTTGTTTTTTTAGCAAAATAGGTTTTCACTGATGGATTTCGGTCGAACGGCAAAGGGGCCCCGTTCGACCGGTTGGACGATATTTCGGTTTTATTGCTGAATAGTAGTGGTGTTCGGTCGACCGTTTATGGTTTTCTGTTCGACCGTTTGGGCACTGTTTTGCATATGGATGCTTGTGTTGTGTGTGGTTGGATCTGCCTCGAGGGCAACGGGTCTCCAGCCTTTTTGGGGAGACGGTACAGACATTGCATGCCTGAGAGGAAGATCGTGGTTGTGGCTCTACGGAGCGGGTGCCTTGTGTGCATGTGTGATTGTGGCGTTGGGGTGAGAGGACCTAGACCCGTGGCTGATGTTTTCCGGCGGTGCCTTCTACGAGACAGGCAATGGATCATCTATTTATGTCATGGATGATCACTCCATGCAGCCAAAAATCGGTGGAATCTTCTTGTACAAAAAATCCACAAAGGAGTAATGGGACTCCATTCAAAACATATACGGTAATGCTCAAAACTTTGCTCATATATTTAAACTAAAACAAGATATCTCGCAGACAAAATAGAGTAATCAAACCAAAATTGAGTATCTTGTAGTACTTCAAAGAGGATGGGACGAGTTATCCATCTACGAGCCTCCAAGCATGGACCCGAAGGTCATCCTTGTGCGAATGGAACAAGATAACATTTATCAATTCCTCATCGGACTTGACAGTAGCTATGAAGCCATTCAGAGCTAAATCTTGATGACACCGGAACTTCCCCACTTGGCAGCCATTATTGCAATGGTTCAACGAGAAGAAACCCGTCAGACCACCACTCAGAGCCAACAAACAGACCACACGACGGAGTCTCGGGCCCTTCTCGCCGGAAAACAACAAACATCCACGCAAAACAACAAAGCCAAAGGTAAATATGGAAATAAAGCTAATGAAACTTGTGATAACTGCAAGAAATCGGGCCATAACAGGAACTCTTGCTGGTTCCTACATCCACGCCTCCGACCAACAAAGGAAGGAGGGGGAAATCATTGGAACAAAGGAAAGAGCGGCAGCGGCTATGAGGGTTACCCTAACCTTAGCTCGAGAGGCAAAAGGAGGAAATGGGGTGAAGTCGGGTATTCTCCTTATCCAAAGGGTTTTATTGCTGCGAATGTGGACAATCTGAATAACCCACCCATATACCCGAACCATCCAGGCGGATTCTCCCCACAATCAGCTAACACCCCTGGGCCCATGGATTCGAACTCGTTGGGCCAATTGCTCACTCATTTGAATAGTTATTTGTAGAACCAACCCCACAATTTACGTAATTGCACAAGTATGAAAAATAGCTTAGATAATTACACTGTCAAATTTTCTGTTAATAAATCATATGATACTCGATGTATTATTGACTCAGGTGCTACGGACCATATGACCAGCAATCCGTTATTACTGAAAAATATTAAAAATAGTTTGCATTGCTAAATAAATTGTAACTGTAGCCAATGGTAACCAAGTTGAAATTAAAGGTGTAGGAGACATGCAACTATTGAAGAAATTAGAAAAAAAGTATTGTATGTACCTTCCTTTGATTTCAATCTTCTATCTGTGGCTGAAATTACTAAGAATTTAAATTGTAATGTCATATTTAATTTACTCATGTTGATGTAATCTTTCAGGATCGAATCACAGGGATGATGATTGGTAGGGAGTTCTCATCAATGGGCTATACATCTTAGACACCAAAAATAAGGTGATGCATGTCGTTAATAAACCAAACCATGAGCTTTGGCACAAGAGAATATGACATCCGTCCCACCATGTTTTAAAACTCTTTTTCCATTTATTAGCTCCGAATATTTATGTGATGTATGCCATTTTTCAAAACAAAATAGATTACCGTTTCATTCCTCTACAAATAAAGCTAGTTACTCTCTTGAACTAATTCATTCCGATATTTGGGGACCGGGCCCTATTGAATCTTATAATGATTTCAAATACTTTATTTCATTTATCAATGATTTTTCCCGCACTACATGGTTTTATCTTTTAAAAGCAAAATCTGATGCCTTCAACATTTTGTGAATTTGTGACCCTCGTTTAAAATATGTATGACTTCAAAATAAAAACCTTTAGATCAGATAATGGTACCAAATAAACTAGCCATAATTTTCAATTTTTTTTGAAAACCAAGGGATTTTTTCATCAACCTACTTGTATTAATACTCCGAAACAAAATGGTGTTTCTGAAAGAAAAAATCACCACCTTTTAAATGCTACTCGGGCTCTACTTTTTCAAAGTAATGTTCCAAAACATTTTTGGTCGGATGCAGTTTTAACTGCAACTTACCTCATTAATTGCCTACCAAGCTCTACTCTTCAAAACAAACAACCTTTGGAATTTTTACTCGGAAGGAAACTAACTCTTGACCACCTCAGGTTATTTGGTTGTGCTTGTTTTGTTCACAGGAAAAGGACGGATAAACTCGATTGCAATTCCATAAAATGTATTTTTCTTGGTTATTCCTTTGGGGGGGGGGGGGAAGTACAAATGTTATGACCCAAAAAATTGTAAACTTTATGTTTCAAGAGATGTATTGTTTGTTGAGAGAGAACCTTTTTTTAAGAGCGATGACGAGCCCACAACTCTCGATGTTGCAATTCCCACCGTGAACCCCGAAATACCGGCACCTCATGAAGACAACTTGGCCCCACAAATTGAAGAAGAAGGAAGAGGAGAAGGAGAAGAAGGAGGAGGAGAAGAAGAAGATCAAGCAAGGAACCAAGAAGAAATTATCCAAAGGAGAAGATCAACTCGTCCAAATGGTCCCCCTACTAGGCTAAAAGACTTCATTACTTCACACGTAACCTACCCCATTGAGGACTACTTGTCCTATAATCAAGTAAAAGACACTCACAAAGCCTTCATAACCGAAATAGACAATGATAAAAAACTCAACTCATATCATGAGGCTATTAGGGATCCAAAATGGTGCAAGACCATGGAGGATGAAATTAAAGCTCTTGAAACCAACAAAACTTGGAGCCTTGTCCAGATACAACCCGGGATCAAACCCGTTGGGTGTAAATGGATATACAAGATCAAATATAATAGCAATGGTAAAATTGAAAGATATAAGGTTAGATTTATTGCCAAAGGATATACTCAAACTTACGATATAGATTATTTAGAAACTTTTGCACCGGTAGCTAAAATGACCACAGTTCATGTTCTTCTCTCCATAGCCGTTAACAAGGGATGGAAAATATATCAAAAGGATGTTAGGAACGCCTTTCTCCATGGGCACCTCGAAGAGGAAGTCTATATGACACCTCCTCCCGGGTACAACTCCACGACTAATCAGGTATGCAAACTACAAGAATCAATCTACGGATTGAAGCAATCTCCACGCGCATGGTATGCCAAACTAAGTCACCTTCTTCTAATTTATGAGTTCTTAAAGTCTTCCGCTGATGCATCCATGTTCATTAAAAACCATCATCACACAACCACAATATTCCTAGTTTATGTAGATGACATTATAATCACCGGTAACAGTAATCACACTATCAATCTAGTTAAAAGCTATCTAAAATCCCAAATTGATATCAAAGACCTTGGAATCTTGAAATATTTCCTAGGAATAGAAATTGCATACTCTACGAAATTTTTATTTTTATCACAAAGAAAATACACTCTTGAATTGCTAAAAGAAACCGGGAAACTTGGGTCCAAACCGGCCAACACTCCTATTGAGACTAATCGCAAGGTTAGTCCTACACGGGGAGAACCAATCAATGACATTGGCTGGTTTCAAAGACTTGTAAGAAAACTCATATACCTTATTGTAACTAGACCCGATATAACCTATGTTGTTAGCACTATTAGTCAATTTATGCATGCACCTCACACACATCACTTAGACATCATTGATCGAATACTTAGTTATCTAAAGATGACTCTGGGGCAAAGATTATGGATGAAAAATAATAACTCTAACTCTATAATTGGCTTCTTCGATGCAGATTGGGCAGGAAGCCATGATCGTAAATCCACTGCGGGATTTTGTACTTTCGTTGGTGGAAATCTCGTGACTTGGAGAAGTAAGAAAAAAAATGTTGTTGCTACATCGAGTGCTGAAGCCGAATATCGAGCTATGGCCTCCACCACAAGTGAACTAGTCTGGCTCAAACAGCTTCTCCGGGACATGAAACAACCCTACAACGAGCCTATGAAAATGTTTTGAGACAATAATGTTGCTTGCCACATAGATTCAAATCCGGTGTTTCGTGAAAGAACCAAACACGTCGAAGTTGACTGTCACTTCATCCGAGAAAAAAAATCAAATTAAAGAGATAGAAGTCTCATACATCTCAAGTAAAGAGCAACTAGCCGACATCTTCACAAAATCCTTGGATCAAAGACAATTCCACTTCATTTTGTCCAAGTTGGGCTCCTTCAACCTCTTCTAGACCCAACTTGAGGGGGCGTGTTGAAAATATATCAATTAGAGAAAGCAAATCCATCCAGTTCAGAAGATCTTCATCATCACCTCCTTTCCTAATAGCAGCACAATCAATTACAATCTCGGATTCTCTCTTTGGCAAGCTTAAATGGCTATATTCAAACTCTATGTATATAAACCATTCATGTAACCGTAAGGAAAGACACACAAAAACCACAATAAACATATTCGTTGTTTCACTATCTCCAATTTAGCAGCTCTTAACTCGGATGGGTCCAAAGCAAGATAAAATATTAATCGTAATGATCTATTTGTCTATGTGCATATTAATTTATCATAACTAAGATTTATTTCTATGCACTCGACACTTCAACAAAAGCCACAAAACAGTAGAAATCATCTCGATCATAGTTGGGTTGTCTCAAACATAAACCCAATTCATGTAACACAAAACTCAATGCTAATGGTGTCATTCCAAACATAGGACATGACATGGTTGTTATGTCTCCCCTCATCCATAAAACTCACATAGGAAAAAAACATGAAAAGGTCATCCCATGGCTTCCAACTCTCAACTTGAAACCACTCCCAACTTGAAAGTCCAAGGTATAAGAACTTGCAAAGCTTCTTTAACTCATATAAGATCTATTCCTTTGACTTAAGAAACCAAGAAGAGGTTGACTCTAGTGAGACCAAAGACATACCTTAGGAGAGAACCCAACAAACTCCTCTCCAAGTTTGATACAAATGCTGAAGGAACTTCCTAATGTGCTCCGACGGACTCACGGCTTGCTCCGGTGAGCTTTAACTAGCTCTGGCGAGGTTCCGCCAAGCTCCGACGAGGTTCCAATGAGCTCCTTCCTTTCCCCTCCCCCCCACTCACAGTCTCTTCAGCACCAAAAGGGGCAACTAAACGTAGGGTTAGAGTACCCTAAAATCTAACTAAGTAAATGGGGGGATATCGAAAAGACCCCAAAAGTTAAAGGAAAGTCAATACTTTACACAAACATTTCAAGTTACATGAATAGCATTTATTCATTTGGTTACTATGAACATTTATTCAGTCATATCATAAGCTAAGGAAACTTGATTCGGTTCTTATGACTTTATTGGAAAGATAACAGAAGTTTGTTTCTCAATCCAACACCAACTCAGATCCAAGCATTCACCCAACAAAGAAATATTATTTAAGGTAATTAGTAGGCCTGATCCAAGATGTTCAATTCTAGAGTTTTCTTACGCTACATTTCTATTTCTTGAATTCTCTTTGTTCTTCATCACTTGGACAACTCTAGAATGTTCAAAGACTAGAAGATTTCAAACTCTCTACAATCTTCCATCTCACAATATAAATAGGGGTGTCCATCACCATATCATGCATCCCAAGTAAGAGTTAATCTCCACCACTATAAAAAAAGTCTTGTAGTTGTGACAACTAGGGAATGTGTATTGTAATAGTGAGTTTAATAGTAGGAAATGTAGTTATGAGTATTTTTTTCTACTTAATAACTGGTATCAGAGTCGTACTCATGGTGACCGTCCGTCAAAAAACACATAGTCGAAGCACTACTGGAGGAGTTGAAGATCACGCAAAAGGAGTTGGTTTGATAAGTTTGAAAAAATACGTAATGGTGGATTTGTTAAGCCCATGCGGCAGAATCGAGAAGCTCAATGGCTAAAACTACGAGTATTGGATATTATACTTTGAGCCATTTACAAGGAGATCTGCGAGAGATTATCAGAGTGAATGAAACTACACCACCTCCTATAGAAAATGTTAAAGCAAATAGGAGGTGAAATATAAAGACAGGAAGGGTCATGCATGTGCTCAGGACAACCAATGAAAGGGATTTGGTTGAGCATGTACATGAGGCTACAAACCAAAGACAGTGTGGGATATGCTGAAGTCACTCTTTTCACAAAGGCATGACACGCGACTTCATTTTTTGGAGAACGAGTTAATATTCACAAACTAATACTTTACAAAAGTGAAGACACACTGTCGTGACATATCTCAACTAGATCCGAAGTATAAGATAAGTGAGCCCAGGATGAGGAAGATTATTATCCATGGGCTTAACTCGAAGTATAGTGATTTCATAACAACAATACAATGTTGGCCGACTCCATCAATGATCTCAGAGTAAGAGAGTTTGCTTGTTAGTCAAGAAACTCTTACAATGAAAATGAGAGAAGTTTTTTCAAAGAGTAAAGATCAAGCATTCCTTACCGGGAGGCAAAAGTATGGATCAAGAAAACAAACAAGGAGTTCACAACAAAAAAGGAGCTCAACAACCTTGGGAGAAAGAGCAAACAAAGAGAAATATCAAATGCAACAATTGTGGTAAGAAAGACCACTTCGCAAGAGACTATTGGTTCAAGGAAAATCTACGGTGGGAAACGTCGTGACGAAATCTAGTCATGAGGAGAATCCTAGTGAAGAAGAATGAGTCATGTTAGCATCATTTGCGTCCATAGAACACATAGTCCTAACAAATATCTCAATTACTAAAGAATATGATGATGATAGAGTGATGGTGTAATATAAGTTGGTTCAACCAAGAGGTGGACAAGTCTGAAGATAAAGAAATTAAAGAAGACAATGGTGGTTCTTATCACTCCAGTGTGACTCAACAAGTATCAAGCCAAAAGCCTATGCGTGAAGAGATCATTGACGATGTTGAGTTAGAAGAAGATAAAGAAGACTTAAGCAAGATCACGACACAAATGAGGTACATCTTATGTCAAATATTGAATTGAGTAATGAAATTTCAATAAGACGATCCCTCGAAGAAGACAAACAAGATCTTAGTGATCATGAAAATGATATCCAAGTGAGAAATGGATGGAATTGTGATCAAGTCATGGGGAAGCAGACTTCTAGGGATGTGATCATTGATGAAGTTGAATCTAGGTGATCCCCTGATGAGGTAACACTTCCAGACTTAAGAAATTTAGAAAATAGAATAAAAGAGAATCAAGAAGAGAAATATTCAAATGGTGAAGAGGTTGAAGTTATCTTAGAGGAGAACTCTAGGAATCTGGGAAATATATTGAAGACAAGATCATGTAAAGAGAGATCAAGAAATCAAATAACGATGGAAGAGGCTAAACCAATACAGGTGGTGGATGAAGAAAAATCGATCAACAGGTAACTTACGACAATTTTCCAGGCAATGAAATTCAAATTCAAAATACACAAGTCTAGCAACAGAAGATTAGATGGATGAGTATATCACGGTTGATAACCATCATGGTTGGTGTTGAAGGGGAGTGTTTAGAAATCCAAGAAATATTATTTAAGGTAATTAGTAGACTCGATCCAAAAGGCTCAATTTTAAAATTTTCTTACTCTAGAATTTTCTTTGTTCTTGATTACTTGGACAACTCTAAGATGTTCAAAGACTAGAAGATTTCAAACTCCCTACAACCTTCCATCTCACACTATAAATAGGGTGTCCATCACAATCTCATGCATTTCAAGTAAGAGTTAATCCCCACCACTATAAAGAGAGAGTCTTTTAGTTGTGATAACTAGGGAGTGTGTATTGTAATAGTGAGTTTAATAGTATGAAGTGTGGTTGTGAGTATTTTAATAGGCTGTCGAAAAACACAAAGTCGAAGTGCTGCTGGAGGAGTTGAAGATCACGGAAAAGGAGTTAGTTCGATAAGTTCGAAAAAAATACGTGATGGTAGATTTGTTAAACCCATCCAGTTCTTATGACTTTATTTGAAAGATAACAAAAGTCTGTTTCTCAATCCAACACCAACTCAGATCCAATAAGCATCGACCCAACAAAGAAATATTATCTAAGGTAATTAGTAGGCCCGGTCCAAGATATTCAATTCTAGAGTTTTCTTACTCTAGAATTCTCTTTCTACAATTAATTCTCTTTGTTCTTCATCACTTGGACAACTCTAGAATGTTCAAAGACTAGAAGATTTCAAACAATCTACAACCTTCCATCTCACACTATAAATAAGGGTGTCCATCATAATCTCATGCATCTCAAGTAAGAGTTAATCTCCATCATTACAAAGAGAGAGTCTTGTAGTTATAATAGCTAGAGAGTGTGTGTTGTAATAATGAGTCTTGTGTGAGTGAGTTTAGCAGTAGAATTAAGTGTAGTTATGAGTGTCTCAGAAGGTATATAGTGTGAAAGTGTAAGTTGTAGTATTGTAACATTAGTTGTTATAAATACAAGCTTACATTTTGTTTATCTCTTCTACTCAACACAAACTCCTCATACACCTTAAAAGAATCATTATTATTAGTCAAGGAGAATAGCGTAAAGTACATCGATCAAACCTTGGACTTACATAAGTAAAATCTAGGATAGAGATTGTATTTAACTTATTGTAAGTTGAATCTAGGTGTTCCATCGAGATACATAGATAATGACAACATGAAATTTATTAAGGTGCATTCTATTATTACATGAATCCTTGAGAGGAAGTCTGGCATACAATACGAAAATAAGATACATAAGAAGCTTCAAAATCAAAAAACAAAGAATAGGGGACTCGACATCAATGATATGAATCCCAACATCATCTTCCATGTTGCCTTTGTGTGAGATGCAGATGCTCCTCTATCAACCCCTACAAGCTCAAGCTACATTGGGTCAACGATCAACAAATTTTAAGGTAATCTAATTGCCTTCAACTTTGGCGTGCTTATATATGAGTTGATTAAATTAATAAAGTTAATCTGTAATTAGTAAAAAAATGATGCATACCTGATTGGCAGCCATCATGGAGGTAGGGATTCCCATTGTAGCCGGGGGAGCATTTGCATAGATAGCCTAAGCCATTCTTGGATGCAAAACATTCACTATTTTCGCTCTTACAAGCATAGTCCGTCTTTGGTTTTGCGGTCTCGCATGTGTCACCTGCAATCCATTAACAAGAATTACAAATTTAATTCTCATGTGATCTAAATCTAAGATTGTAGCTATCATGCAGTGTCAAATTAATATATACATATATACCCTCGATGGACCAGTCTAAGACTGTAGGCACCCGCAAAGTCTTGCTGGTGGCGATTGCCGTGGAGAGAAGTGATGGGTCGAATTCAAACGCATCTCGCTCCACAAGAAAGGCGTAGCTGCAAGGATTAAAGCTCGAAACGTTGGTGTGGTTATTGAGGGACACCAACCTTATGCTCATGTACTTAAGTCCAGGTGGGAATGAGACTTGGCAACATCCAACTCCCACACAAGTGCCATTTCTGGTATGGAACAAGGGCATGCCTTGTGGGTCTTTATTGCACGTCGATATGCAACCCGTTGTGAAGTGGTACTTGAGTGGATCGACCATCGAAGCTCTCGTGTCGCAACCGATGGCCGCGAACACATTGTCATCGGAGGAAAATGAATAAGGTGATGAACGCATGTCATTGTATGTATCCAATGTGTCATTGGTTGGGTTGCCAGTCGTGTCGAAGCAGTGTCGCGAGGTTATGAAACCAAGGCCGTGAACCTTACCTTCCATCAACTTGATATTGACAACCTCAGTCGTGCCAAGCCTCAACTTGGGCGGGGTGGAGGTCTTGTCACACTTTAGGTCGAAGTTTTTCCGGTAACACCCGGGTTGGATACCGAAAGGGTACGGAACATCCACTTCGCCGCATTTGGTCGGGCAGCCGGTTTTGGCTTGACCTTCCACCATTTTGGTTGCCATCAACAAAAAATATAGTACTTCAAGTACTGCTAGGTGTATTTTGGCCATGGATGTACAACTCTAGCTTGATCAGAAAACTTTTGGTTGGTGTTGAATGACTTGAATTGAACCCAACCCCTCCGGCCAATTATAAGTATTTGTATTCCTGACGACGTGGACATTAAAAAGTATTTTTAATTTAAGTAAGGTTGATATTTTTTTGATAAAGAATTAAGCTAATTACTTGCAGGGATTAAATTTATATATCCCAACCTAGCACAGCTCATGCTTGATAAGGAGATTAATGTACCTATTAAGTGGTACCGTTATTATTATTCTAGTTATGGTTAGACTTGCACTGATTCAATTAATGAGGATGTAGTTTAAGTAGCAACACTTTTCATCTCTATTTAAAGTAATGCTTTTGACGACATCTGGACAAAATTAAATAGCATCGCCAATGACACGTAGATTTGTTCAATTAAGAATTCCTGCACCACGAATTGAAGTATCAAACGCTTCATGGCGCAAGTTCGTGACTGGGACATCTTTCTCCGAGAAAAAAGTTGGCAATGCCTCGATAGAAGTTAAAAGTTTCCGTCAACACAACTAGTTGTTATTCAAGTAATTGTAATTAAACTCGTAAGTAATCGAACTCGATTAGGCAATTTCATCACACTAAAGTATTGCTTTAAAATAAGGGTAACAGCAGAAAGAAAATTATTAAGCGGGTAAATTTTTCATAAAGTGAAACAATTTTTTAATAAAAAATGGCTACTCTCTTAATCATTCTCCTATTGAACAGTATTTATGAAAGAGCTTAACGTGTACTTGTTTTATCCGTTGATTGACAATTAAGGCACCTTAATCCGTTGATTGGCCTCTAACGTGCATGCAGTAGGAGGCTAGGAAGCTTGGAGCATAATTCATCTCATTAAACTGAAATCACAAATGCATGCACATATGACATATATATCACCTTAATTCGGGAAACAAAAATTTATAACATGGTTAAAATGGAGCATATAACCTCTCTCATAAGCAACAACTTAATCCGGTAAAATTCCCCAATTACAACCCAATTTGTTAGGAATGCAATATCATGATGTGAATATGTAAGTTGAGAATTTAATCTTGTGAAGTTAATGTTTGGTCGTTAGTGTTGTAGTCCACCTGTCTCAAAGTGAAAGTAAATACTTTAAAAAAAAATCTAAGTCGGCTAAAAAAACTCAATATGGAAAATTGCTTGTAAACAAATGATTGGATCTCCGCGCCGACGGACGATAAGGACAATGATTTTTCCCCCATACGGCTCATGCCTAACGGGGAGTTGTACAGATCAATGTTATGGTTGTTAGATTGTTATTAGCTTAGTTGTACTTATAATTTGTTCATTGGGGATGTAATCTAATGAATAGGATTTTCCACAAGTTCAAAACGAATTGCTTCTATGGGCATCAGCAAATATGAAAGCGATATTGAATTATTTGAAGAATAAAGTTGGCATGGAAAAATATAATAAGCATAATGGTCTCTTCAAGATATATAGGATCATTTATTTAATTTGAACCTTTGTGTATAGTACTAAAACCTAAATTAATCTCCCACAAAATGTTTTTTTGCTTTCCCTCTCAGCCATCATGGGCCAAAACAGCCGCATGGAATTTCTCTGCATGATTACATTAACCATGTTTGAAAATCTAATATAATGACTTTCCAAAAAAATAATTATGGATATCTAGAGAACATGTCATGTTTGGTGAATTGGTGATCACGTTGGTATTGACCCGTGGGAATTTCTCGAGAGACTGTCATGTAAACTCCATAGCTTCTGGTTTAAGAATTAACGTGGAATCGATTGTCTGATTGTAATTGTCGTTGGAGGAGGGAAGGCAACAGAGCCTCGCAATACTGTGGATAACTCGTTAAGGCTTGGGTTCCATTTAAAGAAGTTTTTTTTTTGAAATAATACTGTAAAATAAAAAATAAAAAGAATATAATTCTGCAAAATTTATTTGGCAAACTTTTGTTTCTTAAAAATGAAAATTGGGTTGTCATTTTCATTAAGCATAAACGTCATTGTAAATGCCATTTTTATATCTTAATGGAAATGACATCACGGATCGATGTCGATTTCACTGTGAAAAAATACATCCGAGATATCATTTTTCAGTGGGATAAAATAACAATAGCCGGCCACCCCTCTTTCCCCGTCTCTCCCTCACTTTTCCTAATTGCCGATTTCTTCCCCATTTCCAGCGATCTTGTCGTCTCACCGCCCCTCCCATCTTCTGGTATGTCTATCTTTAGGTTGTTAATTTGTATTAATTGTTTAGATGTGCATGTGTTGATTTGGATTAGATGTGTTGATTTAACATGAGCTATCAAGTCACCGATGAAAAAAAAACAATCAAGCTCCATTTTGCAAATTATTTGGTATTGTGGATTTATTCTATCCTGGGATCATCTTTGATTTGGAGACATTTATTCATTATCTTCAATAATATTTTTTGTACGGTTGCAAAATGTCTATTTCACACAATTCTCACGTCCTATGAACCCTTGAGTCCTAGTATTACAAAAGAATAATAGATCATCTTCGATTATCGAAAATGTAAGTATTTTGATTATCAAATTTAAATTTTTGTGTATTGGTTTATATTAGACGTTAAGTAATTATTATTTTTCCAGGAGCGATTTCCAGATATTAGGTGTATCAAGCACGGTATTCAATTCAACATGTGAACCGTGGAAGATGAAAGAGTATGAGATTTGCTAGAGATTACTGAATTTGCTACAGTCTCTTGTTTGCCCCGACTGCAACTAGATTAGAATCTTATCTGTGTTGTGGTTGAGAGGTGGACGCCGGAGACTCATACCTTCCATTTTAGACATGGGAAAATGACAATCACGCTATAAGACGTAGTTATTCTCAGTGGTCTGCGTATTGATGGCATAACTGTGTGTGCGACCTTAGATCATGATTGGTTTGAGGTTTGCATGAACTTATTGGGTGCCGACGAAGAGAAGGCGATAGTTGTAGTGAAAGAAGGATACATGTCGTGGCGTCAGATGCAACAGACGAGCATGTATTACAGCACACTAGAGCCTTGATTTTGTTTCAATTAGGTTCTAGGATATTAGGAGATAAGAGTGGAAACAAAGTCTACCTCAGATATTTGCTTTCGCTAGCGTATCTACATGAATGTGGAAACTACAGCTGGGGAGCTGCGTCTTTGGTAGTGTTGTACAACTATTTGGATCATGCATGTTTAAAAGTGGGAAACAAGTTCCTGACATTGTTACAGATTTGGTCCTCGGAATATCTTCACGTCGGGCGGCCTTCAAAAGTTCCGGATCTGCAACTTCTAGAACATCTTTTGCATCCTTTAGGTTCACTTTGGCGGACTCCTAGGTCGTGGGTGAACAATTTGAGGACGACTCAGAGTGAATTTTACATAAATGAGTTAGACGGTCAAGAAGAATATCATGTTTGTTGGACCTCTTACGAAGAAGTTGATATAGTGATGTTACCTTCTGATTGTAGGGAAGGACATGAAATTTGGATGACTAGAACATGAATGGTTTGTTTGGGAGTAGCTGTGCATTATACACAATTCATCTCGTGTGCATACTCTATTTCACAAAATACTTAATAACCAATTTCATGACCTTCCAAATTACCACAACAAACGTCAAAGGAAACAAACCAAAGTTAGTGTCGGTACCCATAACAACCAAAAGAGTACCCTCAAACTTGCCAAACAAATGAGTCCCATCAATACTCAACAGGTCTACAACATTGGAAACCTTCAATTGATGTTGTGAAGGACCAGAAAATTCTTTGAAACTGCAAATGTTTTGGTTTATCCTCTTCGTCTAAATCTCAACTACCGTGTCAGGGTTGTTGGTGCAAATATTAGATATAAAACGTCTTAAATTATGATCAGATGTTTCATCAACTCCGTATACATTTTCTAATTCTTAATTCCAGGCATAACAATCTTCACTTGAAACATTCTTTACTTTGATTGTAAGAGGCATGTATCCTCCATTCACACTCTTTCTTCAAACAACAAGTTGTAAATATTTTTCCCTAAATGTTAATATTTTGTATTGACCACTTTTTCACAAATGTCATTCCTTCAATTGATGCAACAAATCTTCTTTTATGGAAAAAGTTCTATGCAGCCAATAACTTCATCCATCTTCTAAGTTATAATATTCACTATATGCAGTTATACGCCGATTGCATTATAATATCCATCTTTTATGGAACTACTCACTAATCATTACACTACAACCTACATTAACAAAATTCAACATTTTACTGAACGGAAATTAAACTAAGCAAGTAAGGAATATTAAAGAAGCTAATTGAAAGGAAAATAGAACTAAAGAAGCATGCAAGACATATGAAAGGAAATTAAACTAAGAAAGAAGCAACATTGAAAGAAACTAAGAAAAAATATTTTATTTACATGACTCACATTACAAGTAGCATTCTTCTCCACTTAAGTTTTGCTCCAAGGCTTACTCCAAGTAGAGTGAATGCCACCAAGCAATGAGTGAATACAAAGGAGAATGAAGAGTTCTATTTATAGTGCTAGAGAAAGGTAATCGGGGACAATCCCCTGATATGGGACTAAACACATACTATAAATGGACATAAAACAATATAATACATGATTCGGCTCAACCATGGAACATTTGGACCAATTTGGACGCCAATTGGTGGTCCAGATTGCTTGAATTGAGTCTGGATTTCGGTGGTTTGTTTCTGGCTTGATTTCTTGATGTTTGATGAACCCTATTTGGTTGTTCATGTTTGGGCCCAAATTTAATTGTCAAAATACTCCTCATAATGGTGTGAATCTTCTTGATTTCCTCATTAGTCATTTTGGCTTTACATCCGGGTCCTTCTCTTTTGCACCTCAGTCCATAAGTCTTGCAACTTAGTCATTTTTCTTGCTTTTATGTCCTTTTTGTGTCTCTTCTCTTCAAACTTGTTTATTCATGAAACATAAACATTAAACTCATTACGTAGCATTGTTTAGGCTAAGAATAAAGGATATAAAACACAAATGTATGCATGATATGATGTTAATCAATTAACAATGTCTATCTCCTCATCATCCATTTGACAATCTGTCTCATAACTGTCTGCATTTTCAACCCGTCTTCCTTGAGAATGTAATTGATGAACTACGTCTGCTTCATAATTACTAATATTCATTGGTGTGCGCTCAGATAGTTCAAAAAAAATTGAGGAACTGCAGACGATGGACTTGCTTTATATTGGCTACATATTTGTGGCATTGCTTGATAATCCTCACTCAACTGAATTTGGTGCACAATGGTATAATACTTGGGTTATTTCTGAACAAACAATACAACCATATTCACGATGTTAAAAAAAGATAGCATCATTGTCATACTTTGATAATTAAAAACATCAGCATAAGTATACTTTTCATACGGTGGACACTTGTCAGATAACTTCAGATCAAACTCTTCTTCTCACAAACCACAAACTTGACAAACCGTTTCACAAAGATCATTATATTACATTCAGTGTTAACATTTATCATCCGCCTATGGGCCACCTTCATATTCTAAAATGCCATATACAAATGTAACAATTTCATCAAAAAACTATAACCAATATGGTAGTGTATCTCATTACTTCGGCTGTACAAAATCTACATATAATATAGGAAATAACAAGCATACTTTAACTATACATGCATTACATTTCATATCGAAATAAAAAGAAAATGAAAACCAACCTAAACGGTGCTTTTTGCTGGAGAGAGGGAGTAATGGGGAGTGGGGAGTGATTTGGAGGTAGGAGGAGGAAGATGGTGGCCAGCAGTCCCATTTTATGCCCCAGAAAAAAAATAGCATCACGAATGTCGTTTTTACCTCTCTTAAAAATGACATCCGTGATGTCATTTTTTGTTAATGAAAACGACATCATATGTATCGTTTTCAATATGCATACTTTGCCAAAAACTTTTTCCTGACTTATATTCTTTCTATTAGTATTTTTCCAACATTATTTCAAAAAAAGTTCTTAAGAACAATTAGTCAAATCCGGTCCTACCAAACCGAACAACATCTTATATTGACTATTATCAAGTAAAAATAATTGATTATCTAACGAATGATGCAGTTCGTGTCAGTTTCGTGTACAAAAATAATTTATCGTGTCGTGTACCAATTATTTTATATTTGTATGTTCACAAAACATCATAATAAATCATTTCAATCATACAAAAAATTTCGTGTAAAGTTGTCTCCATATCATGTCGTGTAACCGTGTCGTGTCCAGAATTGACAGGTCTAGAAAAAACCAACCGGTTCGATCGGTTTTGTTGGTTTGTTTTGGTTCGCACCGGTTCACGAGGCATACTAGTTATTTCCACAGATCGACCGGTCGGCCTCCAGTTCTCGGTTCGACTACAGGTTCGATCTGATTTTTAAAACAGAAATAGTGATAGGTAGATCTTACATAGAAAGTGGTGTTGTTTTTTATGATTAGTAGGGTTAATTTAACTGAATTGCTATTCATCGCCGGAAAACTACTTAAATCGCCCCAACCAATTACCATTTTTCCCTTCTGTTCTTTTGACTTATATAACTCTCCATTTCACTCTTCTAACACCACTCTCTTCATATTACACTCATATTCACCCAAAATCATGTCTCGGAGGCCCGGAAAAGAGCCTGCGGACGCCCCGGTCTATTTGAGTATGATAAAATGCCTTGTTTAGTTTTTGTAAATTAAAAAAATGTTTTGGGTTGGGTGTTGGGGGGAGACCCCCCCCCCCCCCCTTCAGATTTTTTTTAATTTTAATTGATTATAATTTGTGATAAATGCTAAATAAATTGATTATTAAGTTAATAATTAGTTAAATGAGTTTAGTAATTAGTTAAATTAGTTTAGTAATTAGTTAAATTAGTTTAGTAATTATTTAAATTAATTAATTATTATAAATAGTTTCATGATCAATTTGTAAATCCATTAACGAAATTTTATTTCTAAAATTGAATTAATAGTCATCGGGTTACCGTGGAGGAAAAGGGAAATCAATTCCCTTATGCGTTTACATAGTTTAGCAGATGAGTCAGGTCCCCGTCATCCACGTAGACAGGGTATTTCTGCTTCAGTTAGGAGAGAGAGATATTTTACGTTATCGTCAAACATTTGAGGATTCTTTCGACGATGAGAATGATTCAGATGAGATGGGGAGTCACGACGAGAGTGACGATGGGGGTCGGTATGACTTGGCGCCACCGGAGGAGGCGAGACAGAAGTATGATCGAGGACGGGGGCGACATTGTAGTCTGGCTGAGTGGGTCATTAAGAAGGGTCGAGGTAGCCGGTTTGTGACCGGTAATTCGAGTTCGTGCACTGCAGACGCCCGAGCTCAAAAGAAGAAGAGGGTTGAGGACAATTCTTAGATCGTGACGAGTATGATGTCTGGTGGTCCTCTAGATGGCAGTGTCATTCCGAGTTTCGGAGGCCACATCTCTAGACGCATTTGGGAGGGCGAGGATCAGAAAGTTCTGAAGTGCCATAATCGGCACAGAGCTTGTACGACATTGCAGGCTTGGCGTTCAGTGGTGACTGATGATATGACAGTGACCATTAGTGATAGTGGATTGGGTTACTTGTCGTACAACATGTTCTCCTGCCTTGACATGCCGTTGATTTCGGCATTCGTGGAGCGATGGCAACCTGACACCAACAGTTTCTACATGCCTTTCGGAGAGATGACAATCATGTTGCATGACGTCTTCCAGATTCTACGCATTATTGTTGAGGGTCGTATGGTCAGTGCTCAGGCACCAACGTCTGAGTTGAAGATGTATGTATCAAAGTTGCTCAGGGTCACCTCGATGATCTTGGGCGGAATAACTCGTTGTGGAGTGTCGGTGGTGTTAGCATCGACGTTGTGGACGACTGTTGCAGACGGGGACGACCACCACGGACTGAAGATACGTAGATGACTGCCTACCTCTTCTTACTGCTAGCCTGCGTCTTGTTTGTCGACAAGAGCGGTTGCAGAGTCAGACCACGCGACCTATTGGAGACGAGGGACTCAGATACCATTGGTCAGTACTCATGGGGATCAGCGACGTTGGCATATCTGTATCGCCACTTGGGGTGAAAGGAATGTGTTCTAAAAGTTTTACTTTTATATGTGAATTATTAAGAATTGAATGTGCAAACATTTTGTTCCTTGATTATGGTATTCGTCTTTTGGAAGTGTTAAGGAAGAGGCGTTTGGTCCTTAACCGTAGAGCTCTAAAAGATAATGGATTACATAAATCAAAAGTTATTCACAATCATGGTAATTAACATGGAACATTAATTACCGAGATAAGATTGTCGTGTTGGTCATCGATTGTTGTAGCTCTACAAATAATTGACGACACGAGTATATAAAAGAGGAAAAGATTACTTTTATATATTGAATAGACCTAACAAGTAAAACATAATGGAATTGTGTTTCGTGTCATTAATGTTTTTACTGTGTCTTGGATCCTAAGAAATGAGACTTATATCTTTTCACTTGAGAGATGCTTAATTTGATTATTGTCAAAAGCTATCAATGACTGTAGTGATAAAGGCAATAGTTGGTTAAGCATGACTTGTGCTGGAAAAAATAGCTAGTCAAACGATTATCATTGCCCCTCTTAATTGAGTGATGATATTAGTGGACCCCTTGATAAAGCAAAATTATAATGTGCACAATGTAACTTGAGTTAAGTTACATAGTTATAATTAGCTTAAAGAGATCAAGAAATGAATATAATACAAAAATGACACATTTCTACTTTGTATATATTCTTAATATCGTGAGGCAAGGGACGGACACAAGTGATGCACTTACATCACTAAATGGATCGTGTTTTTGTTCGGGTGGAACAAAGACATCTATGCTAATTGGGTAACTATAATGTGTAGCTAAATACCGTTTATAGTTTGAGATATTAAGTGTTTAATATCACTGCCAATTTGACTTAGATCCTCCTATAGGTCACACCACAAAACTGGGAAACAAGAGGCTTGATTTTAAGTTCATATGATGTGTCAGGTTTCATGTGAAAATAAGACACATGTGGTGAATGAATAAAATCAATATGTCATGAGAATTGACATAATTAGAATCATAATAAATTCATATGAGGTATATATTATGTGGTGTAGTAATTTAATATTACATATGATAATATATTATATAAAATGTGAATTTGCTAAAAACCCCAAAAGATCAAATTTCGTTGGAAATAAATCCAAAATTTGACAAAGGCAAAATTGGGGTCAAACACGGTGAACCGTTCATGGTTCGTCGACCGGGGTATCTTCGGATCGGTTAACCGAATAGGGAACGGGTAAGCGCAATTGGTTGACCGAAATTGTCTGGAGTGCCTGGACAATCGGGTTCAGTTAACCGAGTGCGCACGGTCAACCGAGAAGTAGTATTTTCGGTAGACCTAAGGTGACACTGTCATCCGGTGACTACGTCCCAGGAGCGATTCTGGTGGGTCAACGGTCGACCGAGCAAAAGACGTGGTTCGTCCGAATTCTTCCAGGGAATTTTTCTCGTGCGGAATCAGTCGACCGTCTAGCTCACGGTGCACCAAACACGTGTTATAACCGAATGGTTCGGTTGACCGAATAATTCTCGGTCTACCAAACAAGAACGATTCTGCCTGAATTATTAAGAGATTAATTAGATCATGGGTGGATTAATTCCAGATTTAATTAAAACGTTTTTTTGTGGGTGCTTATGTGGAATTTAGAGATTAATTTTAGGAGAGAATAAGCAAGAGATCATGGCTAAATAATAGCCCTTGATAAGGATGTTTTGGGAGACTATAAAAGGACCCCTACTCCTACTTGTTTAAGAACTAATGCAAAAATTATTTCTCTCATTAATCTCTCCCTAATCACCACGGAAATCTCTTAGTAAATTTAAGTTTTAGAGATAAAAATCTCAGGAGCTTAAAGAGGGGTTAATAGCTAGATTTTAAACCTTGTTAGAGATTGATTGGGTAGCTCATTTCTCTCTAATCTTGTTTAAAGTTTGGTGAACACTCGGAGGCAAATCCGTGGACAATTCAACGGGCAACGTGACTCCGGATCTTCAAAAAGGTTTTAGAGAACCTTTAGGTATGATTCTACCTTTGTGATTTATTTTAATAAATGTAGGGTTGCATGTTATTAGAATAAATACAAAGTAATGTACATAAAAATTGTTGAAAATATGAAAATTGATCTTGTATGTTGTATTAAAATTTTAAAAATATATACATACACAGTGACACAAAATCCTACATGGGAATAGCGAGCTGTGCTGATTGTTCTGACATTATTGGTTGTCTTACGCTGCTTTAGGCTTGGATATACGAGTATTTTCCTGCTTTCCGTCTGCATCGAGCGCGGAAGATCATTGAGGATGGTCATCCTCGTTCGCATATGTGGGTTGTCTTAACCGAGGATAAAAGCGAGGGACGACTCCTTTCCATTCGTAGATGGATAAATCAAATGACTGCATTGCAGGTATAAAATTTATATATCATTCACGTTTATTTAAATTTCAAGTTTATTATTATTAACGTATAAACGTTTAGGTGGAGTGGCTGCCGTATGGTCCTCATCCTGCTGTAGTTGTGCCGAGGACTACATTTGTGGGTGTTATTCGTTATCGGGATATCACAGAGCCTTATTTACCTGATCGCGTCTTGCGTCAATTAGGGTATGTTCAGGTGATTCTGGTTGACATCCCGACACCAGAGCATGCAGTACGGTCTGCGATTGCGACGACATACGATGTCAGGCACAACGCTTCGAGTGCGTAATCGGTTTGGAGGATATTTCCGAGAGTAGGACGACTTCACTTGGACTTCGCCAGGAATGGAAAGAATCTTTCAGATTACAGACTGCTCTATCATAATCCGTCTGTGAATCAGAAATCATGACCCTCCCCCACTTTCCACGCCTAAAACTCTCTGCAAGCTGCTTGCTCTTGCCGAATACGTGGTATGCGTAGTTATACACGTCTTTGTCAATATACCAGGTGCAAAGTAAATGAGCAGATTGAGGAAAAACCTCTGCCACTGGTCGCATCAAACCTAACTCCCAGTCCGTTATTATTGCAGTCGGGCTAACCGTATCCAATAACATATCTCGCAACCTCTCTAACACCCACTGGTAAATAGACTCGGTCTCATCCTTCAAAATCGCATAGCCGACAAAGAAATTCATGTTTGTTGGAGTAACCCCAACCATCTCAAACAAAGACATATTATACTTGTTCGTCTTATACGTCGAATCCATGCAGATTATGAAAGGGTATGTGCGCAACAACTTAACTGATGTAGGATGTGCCAAAAATGCGTGAGTGAGAACTTAAGTTTCTTCATCCGCCATAATCCAATGTAAGTACTTATACTGCTCTGCCTGGCTGAGAAACTGCTGAGCGGGATTCCTGTCTTCAGATTTCGTCCTCCTCATGTACTCTCTGAAGTTATAAATGTGTCTCTGATTTGGATTATCCTCCGGGAATTTCTCCTTTACTGCCAACAAGATGTTACGTGGTCTCACTTGTGCATCAGTCAAATCACGAACAATTTGCTTTGCCTCAGAACTAAGACCGCTGATCTGTCGGTGACCCTCTGGATAAACTGCAAGTCTGTGGTTGTGTTGTTCATGAGTACTAATAGAAACAACGACCCACCCATCACGATCCCGTCGCTTGACTACCTTTACCAAAAACGACAACCGCAACCTTTTATTTTCGTGTTCTTCCGTAGTGCAATATTTGTATCACAAGAACTCATTTCATTTCTTCGATCACATCTCAGCTAACAATCCGTCTGATTATCTGCTTTTGATTTGTACGATGATATTACCAAAAAAATTCAGCTCCGATGACAACTTGTTTCACCAATTTACACGCTTCCTCGATTGTTGTAAATATATGTTTACTATCAAAAAGCTCATTGTAATCTACTACATCACCACCAAAATCTTGCAACGGAACCTGAAATAATTAAAAATAACACAAAATAAATAAACTATTTTTTTTTTAAAAAAAATCAGGGGCGTCTAGTTGGGACGCCCCTACCTTAGAGGGGGCGTCGGGCTGGGATGCATCATCCATGGAGGAGGCGGCTAAGCCAGACGCTTTAGGCGCCTCATCCAAGGATGGGGCGTTTGGCTTAGTCGTCGCCTCCAAATTAGGGGCATCTGGCTAAGACGCCCCAGCTAAAGAGGAAGCGCCTCAGCCAGACGCCCCGTTCTTGGATGAGGCGGCTTAGACAGACGCTCGAGACGGGGGGGGGGGGGGGGGGGAATCCACCCCACTTACCTCCCCAGATTCAAGCACTTCGTCAGACATTTTCGTAGTGTTGGTACTGGGAATGTGAGGAAAACTAAGGTAAAAATTTTGTTTCAAGTCACATGACGAAATTGGTATGAAATGAATTGTGAAGACAAAATGGTAATTGTTAGGACAATTTAAGTAATTTTCCGACGACGAATAGTAGTCCCTGATTTAAATAACTATGTTCCACCCACCACATGTTATTATAGTTTTGGGGATCGAACCTGCATATCTCAACCTCACGCAACTACTTATTGAACCAGCTGCGATACACAAGATGAGTTAGCGTCATAATTGTTAGTTAGTCATACTTGTTGCTTGTTCGACAATGACAAGTTAAGATAACTCAATTAATTGAGATAATTTTAATCAGGATAACATTGTAAGTTTTAATTTCCTAGTTTTAAAGCAGAGTAAGATTTTCTTCTTCTCCGTTTACAAAGCTTATTTGTGTTATATTTCTTCTATTAAATAATAATAAATTAAACATTTAAAAATATATTCAAGGATAGCTTGATTACGATTAAATATAAGGTTTTTTGCTTGTATGTCATTTCAAAACACCATATTTTCGTTTCTGTCATCACTATATCGTTATTTCTATTAATGTCACTAAAAAACCTATACAAATTCAATTAATGTCATCCGTTAACTTTTTCCCTTAACGACGTTACTATTTCGTTAACAACGTTAAAAAAATTATTATTTTAATAGTAATATTTACAAATTGTACCCTATATAATTTAATAAGTTAGTAATCCAAATCTGTCATTTTTATGATCTTCACAACAAAACACTTAAATTCAAAAATCAAGAATGTTAATTTTCACAAGTACAAATGGTGGGGATACCGGTGTTTTAGTGTTATTTTTCTATAAAAATTAAATTCCAAAACACTTAAACAAGAATTAAATTTGTATGATTTTTACAACAAAACACTTAAATTCCAAAAAAAATGAATTATAATTTTCATAACACAAAAAATACCAAAACACCGATGTCCCCACCGTTTGTACTTGTGAAAATTAACATTCTTGATTTTTTGAATCTAAGTGTTTTGTTGTGAAGATCATAAAAATGATATATTTGGATTACGAAGTTATTAAATTATATATGGTAAAATTTGTAAATATTATTATTACAATAATATTTTTTAACGCCATTAACGGAATAGTAACGTCGTTAACGGAAAAAGTTAACAGAATGACATTAATGAATTTTGTATAGTTTTTAGTAGCATTAATAGAATTTGTATAGTGTTTTAGTTCATTAATACAAATAACGATATAGTGATAACAGAAACAGAAATATGGTGTTTTGAAATGACATGCAAACAAAAAAAACCTTAAATATATCGACCTTGTCAAGACTTAGGGAGAAATTTTGGTATTGGAGATTTGGTGGCATCAGCAAGTAATTAAGATATCGAAAGTTATAGGTAGTTTCACAAATATCATCATATCACATTTTAGTATTAATATTCATCATTCGTCTGTAACCACCTTCATATTCTGGAATATCATCTACGAATGTAACAATTCCATAAAAAAAACTATAACTAATTCGGTACCCTAACTCATTACTTCGGGTGTAGAAAATCTACATTTAATACATCAAAATAACAATCATATATTAACTATACATGCATTACATTTCATATCGAAATCAAAAAAACAAAAAAAAATGAAAACCAACCTGAATTTTGCTTGTTGCCGGAGAGAGGGAGTAATGAGGAGTGAGTGATTTGGAGGTGGGAGAAGAAAGATGGTGGATGGAGCCCCATTTATGTCCTTTTTTGGTAAAAACAAGATCTCATATGTCATTTTTTTTTCTCTACGAAAATCGGTATTTGTGATGCCCTTTCCATTAAGGTCTACAAAGGGCATTGGCAATGCCGTTTATGATTAATGAAAATGGCAATACAGTTGTCGTTTTTAAGAAACATAGTTTGTCAAATATTTTTTGTCGAGTTATATTCTTTCAATTTTTTATTTTGCAGCATTATTTTTATAAAAATTCCCTTAAAAAAGGTCATGCATGCTTTTGCTATAGTCTTTGTACATGTATAAATCCTATTTTTCTTGAAAGCGTTAGGTGTATTAATTAGCGAGTGAATGTTAACACATATAATTATAATCCCCGAAGAATAAAAGTGCAATTTAGGAGAGGGAGAAGAAAACTTTTGCAAAACCACTGCTGGTCAGGATTTGAACATGTAACACCCGTTGAGGTTACACCAAAATGACCAGCCGAACATATATAAGTACCCTAACCCATTCTTGGAAGCTATAATTTTTTGTTTCTTGGAACAAATGTCTTAAAGTAATTCCATTGAAATCAAAATAACACAATGAAAGCATAACATCATGTTCAAATGTACTCTTTTAATTACATGTATCGATCTTTAACAGAAGCATGGAAAACATAGGGAAGAAAGATGTGTTAGAAACTTCAATATCGAAATGCAAAGAGTAAAGGGCTTCATATCAATAAGATAAATCCGGACATGTTGCCTTTGTATGCGACATAGATGCTCCTCCATCATCATCTACAAGCTCATACCACGTAGAGTCATTTGTCAACAAATTTCAATGTTATCTTTGACTTCAACTTTTGCATGCTTAATACGAGTTGATCGAATTATGTTTCTAAATAGTAGTAATAATACATACCTGATTGGCAACCATCTTGGAGGTAGGCATTCCCATTGTAGCCGAGGGAGCATTTGAATAGATAGCCTAATCCATTCTTGGAAGCAAAACATATATTCACTATTTTCGCTCTTACAAGCATAGTCCGTCTTTCCTTTCGCGTTCTCGATCGAACGTGTCACCTGTGATCCATGAAGACTTGCTAGTAATATGAATGAGATATCTAGTTTTAATATACATATTGTGTTATATCCTAACCCTAACTTAGGACTTAACCCTGCTTAGGTGGAGAGTAGAGGTACCGTGATGTGATGGAAGGTGGGGGGTTGCTCTGATGAAGAAAACGCACAGGTCTCCTCTTTTCCTCACGTTTCCTCTTCCTCTCAACACTCTTATTCTCTCACCCATCTTTTCCCCTCTCCAAGGTTGATGTACGGTGGTAGTGAAAGCATAGCAAGGTGGTAGACACAGGCGTGACCAGTGTGCGCTTGAAAGAAGAACGGAGCCGCAAGGAGGCACGGTGGTGAAGGTTCTCCATGGCATGTCGGGGAGGTCGTGTGCGACTCCTAGGTGAGGCACCGTTGAGACAAATCGCAAAAGGTATGCCAAGCTTACATTTTACCTCACAGAAGGTGTGAGGGGTGTTTTGCCGGAGGGCCGCCAGAGTCACTAGTGTAGAATAGTCTTTACTCGTCGCCCAATAGACGTAGGCTGTTGATTGACATCATTTCATGCTCATATTTGTATCTTATATCCATTATCTTTCACCTAAATAATGCTATGTTACGAGTTTTATGTTTAGTTTTCAGGAATAATTAGGTTTGAAGAGATGAAGCATAAAAGGACCCAAAAGCTGGGAAAAAGGACTGGATTGTGAGATCTGGGGACCAAGATGCAAAGGAGAAGGACCTGATCGTAAGACAGAGGGACCTAAGACTAAAACAGAATACTTCACACCATTATGGGGAGTATTTTGACAATTCTATTCGGGTCGGAGCTCCAACATGCAAAATAGATGCATCAAATACCAACAAAGCCTTCCAGAAAAGCCCACAAGAAATTCCAGAGCGATCCGGACACTGTAGACCGCTAATTGGCGGTCACTTTTGGCCCAAATGCGCTCAAATTTCTCCCGCACATGTATTAAAGGATGTTTAGGATATTTGTGGTATCTGTTTAGTCCCACATCGGGGGATTGTCCCGGATTAGCTTTTTCCATGACTATAAATAGAACTCTTCACCTCCTATTGTAATCACTCCATATTTTAAGTGGCTATTCTTCCTACTAGAAGTGAGGCCTTGAAGCACACACTAAAGTAGGAGGATGCTACTTGAAATGTGAGTCATTTTATCAATAAAGTTTTGTGTTTCTTTCATTGTTTGTTTTATGCTTCTTTTATTGTTTGTGCATGTTTTAGTTTAATTGTCTTTTATTTCTAGCTTAGTTTTAATATGCTTTCTTTGCTTAGTTTAATAATTAGTGTAATGTTTAGTGAGTAGTTTCATCCCCTTTGGGGGGTGGAGTAGATGTACATACATGCATTAGAGAATGGGATGAATGCTTTAATTTCAATGTGTTGATTAAACATGAATGTATGCTTGCTTGTTTAGGATAGAATTTATAACTTGATGAGTTTTGCCAAAATGATTAGACACCTCTCATGCTTGTTTAGGTTCTGAAATAAACATCTTGCATATGTAAATGTTAATCAACTAAGTTGGTGAATAGATTGATAGGTTTTGCCACAACATTTAGACACTTCCTATGCATGATAACACCACCTTTATTTGTGCTTAAAGAATGTGTTCAACACCCACCTCTTTGCTTGTGTGCACTCACTCCACCCCTTAGGGGTTTTTCCATTCCTGAAATTCCAGCATTCTTGTTTTGTTCTTAGCTTAGTTCTTATTTCATCGTTTGTTTACTTCTTTTACATTTCGTACTTCTTAGCGTAGTGTAGGTTAGCATAATAACATCTCTTCCATCTTTTTTGCCACTTGATTTTGGATAAACAAGAGCCTGCTCACCTCCCTGAGGACGACCCGTACTTGCCACCGCTTCATCGCGGCCGTGCACTTGCGGTTTTAAATAAAACGTTCAATCAGCTGTTATAACAGCCAACGTCTAGTTGGGAGAAGATAGCATAGACGTCGGTCGTTACCAAGTCCGATGTCTATGGGGTACTATAGACGTCGGGTGTTGGAATACCCATTGCATCTGACGTCTATACCCTAAAGACGTTGGTTGTTGGAATACTCATTGCATCCGACATCTATACCCTATAGACATCGACCTATAGACGTCGGATGTTATGGACGACCGACGTTTATACCCCCATGCACATAGACGTCGGGGTATAGACGTCGGCTGTATATAACATCCGACGTCTATAGGTCTTAAAGAAATCGAACAGTTGTGTTTTTTTGTCATTCAATCCAGACGAAAACCCAACCAAACCCTAGCCATTCCGCGACTGAACCCTCCTCTGCGACCAATCTCCGACTGATCTGCAACAATCTCTGGCACCGCGATGACGTCCCAACCTCTCCTCCCGTTCTCCGGCCCTCTCCTTCGTCTTCCTCCACATCCCTAACCACCGTAAGAGTTTCGTTTAGTTTTGGTTGGTATAGTTTCGGATTTTTGGTGGAGTAATGATTCTTTTCTTTCTTGGTAAACTTCTCCTCTCGTTCGGATCCAACATTTCGATTTTTGTTCGTATTTTGAATAGGGTTGGACAAGCAGACATCCGAGAACGCCGTCGTCAATAACAAGGTCACCGCCAACCTCACCACCGTCATCAAAGAGGTATCTTTTCCCGTTCGAGTGACTCGCGTTTGTCGGATTCGATTTGATGGTTTTTTAGAAAATTCTCGTGTTGATGATGTTTGTGGATTTAGGTGCTTGGGATTGATTCTGTTTGTGTTTTTCTGGATTGTTAGTTAGGAATTGTGGATTGATGTGGATTAGAAGCGGGTTTTGGCAAAATGGACGTGTTGTGTGTTCTCCTAAGTTTGTTCTCATCGCTGATTTGGGAATATGATTGGAATAAAGACAGAAAACAAACAAATATTAGCTTTAACTTTGTAAGAGTTCATTATATAGTTGATTGTGTGAAATTGATTTTTTTGGCATGTCGGATTTGGTGTTGGTTATTTATGATTTGTTTGTTGTCTTGTGTTGGTTGAAAATCATTTAGTTTGTGATTAAATGCATGGTTTGTTGTTGTTGTATGTGGTTTATGTGTTGTCTGATTATTCAATTACCAGTCAAGTGTAGTTTAGATCTATCTATATTTGGCAGATTCGAGAGAGGACGCACGTTTGAGAAGAAGGAGGACGCGCATTTGCTGGTTCGTGATTCCACTCATTTTGTCTCTTAGTTTGAATTGTTGTTAGTAATTTTTTCGTTGTGTGTTTAAAACTAAGGCATTGTAATATGTTTGGAAGAAATATAAATATAAGTAATAAATTGTATGTTTGTGTCCACTTAGTTATGTATTTGTCAATAATCGTTGTTAATAGAGTTTGTTGGTAGCTTGCTCATGAGATAACTAAGTCCACAGATAACATGTATTAAGGACTAGCCTTTAGCTATTTATTCTTTAATCAAGAAGCCAATTTTGTTATGTGGAAAATGTAAACATATGACTAAATGTAAACATGTGTTGTGTTGAAGTTTGAGGGGTTTGGATGTAGTGTGTTTGTGATGAATTTGGTGGAATTGAGATCAAGTTTATATCGTGTACTGTTATAAAATTTTCTTGTTAATTCCAGGATTTGAAGAGTTTACATAGCAAATTTTAGGGGATGTTCTGCAAAAAGTTCAAAAAAATATAATCTCAATTGTTATTAATAACCTGATATTTTAAAATAATAACTTAAATTTTATATTAAAAGGACTATAACTTAGATCAAGTTAAAAACTTATGCTTAATTAGTTTAGTGAGTTCATACATTTATTTATGTTATATAATGTTTAGCTTAGTTAAATGTTTATTTATTTATGTTTATTTATTTGTGTTTATTATTGCTGAAAACAATTTATTTTGTTTAGTTAACTCATTGCCCCCATTAAGCAACTTTACCTTTAATAACCTAAAGGAAAATATTATACAATATTGCTAAGTCATTCATGATATAGGATTTGCATTCATCATATTTATTATTTATTTACGATTTCTGTCGTAGATTGCTGGCGTAAGGTACGTAATCTCTTTCACTCATCATTCATTTGAAAGCACACATTAGTTAGTAGGACTTGCATTGGAACAAGAGTGAGGTGAGTGTTTGTTTGGTGTGTTGTTTGTTAGATTAAGTTATGAAAAACACTTAGGGGGCAGTCACCTATAGGAGATGAGGTGGGGGATTTCATCACCGTTTCCTTGGCCAAAAACCACTTAATAAAGGAGCCTTAATAAAATCAATTAGATGTTGGCCCCTAGGATTTGCGGACGCATTAAGGAGAGGAAACTGTTTAAGACCGTTATGGCCTGAACGTCGTTGCCCATTTAGTCTCCATGAGATTTTAGGAACCTCCGGGTTCTTCATTTACTACAGATTAGTGGTCCTTGATGTTTAAGACCGTTTTGGTCTGAACGGCCATCTAGTCTCCCTGAGATATGTTAGGGACCTCCGAGTTTTTGATTTCCTACAGACTAGTGGTTCTCGGTGGGACCTTGAAGTTAGGCGTCGTCTATTTCCTACAGACTAGTGGACTTTAGGCTTGTTTTTGCCTTGATTGCTTAGTTAGGTTTCTAACCTTTCTTATTCCCACGCTAGATTAAGGGCTTCATCTCCTCTCCTCTGAGTCATTCTTTTCTCATCTTAATGTCTCTGAATCTTCTCATCTACGAACACATTCTTTTAAATTGAAATTTTATTTATTTCCTCCAATAATAACTATCATTTTGGTTAATGTTTAGATTGAAATGTATCGAGAGTGGATTGTTTCAAATAGATTGAGTGATGAGTATGAGAACGGAGTGAATATGTTCTTAGAGGTTGCCAAAAAACATTCAAAAAAATGAAAGACAGTGACATGACGTATTGTCCGTGCAATAAGTGTCATAATATATCAGTGCTGACTTTTCGGAAAATGAAAGATCATTTGTTTGAGAAAGGTTTCGACCCAAATTACAGATGGTGGATATGGCACGACGAAAATAAATCATTTAGTCATTCCAAGAAGGACGGACACAACGTTAGTGTGGAAGATCACTTAGAGGAAATGGTTCAGGATATGGCTGAAAAGTTTTCGTCCAACCCCGATTTACTTGGTAGTTTGTTGAGTGACAATGAGAAGTCGTTGTATAAGAGTTACTAGATTGTCAGCAGTGTTGAAGTTGTACAATTTAAAAGCTGGAAATTGTTGGTCTGATGTCAGTTTCACATCAATGTTGAAGTTATTGAAAGAGATACTTCCAGATGATAATGAGTTGTCAGATAGAGCTTATGATGCTAAGAAAATGTTGTGTCCTATGGGAATGGAATATAGGAAGATACATGCATGCCCGAACAATTGTATATTGTATATGGGTGAGTTTGAAAACTTACATTCTTGTCCCAGGTGTAATGTTTCACGATACAAAATGAAATGTAGTGGACCGAACCACAACGAAGAGGCTGATGAGATGAAAATCAAAGGACCTCCTGCTAAGATTTTGTGGTATCTTCCGATAATACCAAGGCTTAAACGTTTGTTTGCGGGTAAGGAGGATTCCAAGAACATGACATGGCATGCTGATTGTGAGAAACCAAATGATCAATTGCTACGTCACCCTGCAGATTCACCTTAATGGAAAAAAGTAGATTTCGATTTTCCTGTGTTTTGTGAAGAATCCAGGAATGTACGACTTGGACTCTGTACGAAAGGAATGAATCCTTTCGGTAGTTTGAGTAGCATTCACAGTTCTTGGCATGTTCTGCTTGTAATTTACAATCTGCCCCCGTGGTTATGCATGAAACGCAAATATATTATGTTGTCCTTAATGATTTCTGGTCCGAAACAACCTGGAAACGACATCGATGTGTTTTTAAGACCTTTAATTGATGACCTAAAGAGATTGTGGGATGACGGAGAGCCAATTTTTGATTCTTGTTGTCAGGAGTCGTTCATAATGCGGGCAATGATATTTTACACGATTAATGACTTTCCAACTTATGGTAATTTGTCTGGATATTCAGTCAAAGGTCATAAAGCTTGTCCAATTTGCGAAGAAAATACATGCTCTTCGCAACTAGTTAATGGTTCTAAAACAGTCTATCTTGGTCATCAGAGATTTTTACCGAACTCTCACCCCTATCATAGGTTGAAGAATGCATTTAACGGAAAACAGGAGTTTCAGAATCCACCAGTTGAAATCAGCGTCGAAAGGGTGTACGAACGTGTAATGAACATTGAATGTGAATTTGGAAAACCATATAAACGAGCAAACGACAAAAGTAGTTGGAAAAAAAGATCCATATTTTTGATCTCCCTTACTGGAAAACTTTAGAAGTTAGACATTGTATTGATGTGATGCACGTTTGTGATAGTCTTGTTAGCACTCTGTTGAACATACCTGGTAAAATCAAAGATGGATATACTGCAAGACTTGATCTTGTTGATCTTGGTATACGAGCAATGTTGGCACCAGAGAAGAAAGGAGACCGGAATTACTTACCTCCAGCTAGTTATACATTGTCTAGAAAGGAGAAAAGAATTCTATGTCAGTGTTTGCACGATGTAAGGGTTCCACAACGTTATTCTTCAAATATCAGTAGTCTTGTTGTTATGAAGGATTTGAAACTTGTGGGGATGAAGTCTCACGATTGTCACACTTTAATGCAGCAGTTGTTACCTGTAGCACTAAGATCCATATTACCGAAAGATGTTAGACATGCAATAATAAAGTTGTGTTCTTTTTTCAATAAGATTTGCAGTAAAGTGGTCGATCCCGTGCAGTTAGATAAGTTGCAGAATGAAATTGTGGTGACATTATGTAAGTTGGAGATGTTCTTTCCCCCTGCTTTTTTCGACATTATGATCAGGGGTGGATCCAGAAATATTTTTTGGGTGGAGCAGAATTTCTTCACGTTGGACGATTTTTTTTGGAAGACCCAAAACTTTAAGTTGATATTTTAAATAAATAAATTAATTAAAAATATTAAAAATATTTTTCCTATTTTTAACATTTTTCTAAACCTGAATATATTAAAATTCAAAAATCCAAAAGACATATTTACAACAAAAAAACACGACACATCAGTTAAATTGATTTTATTCTTATAACTTAAATTCTAATATCCAAACCAAAGCATGTGGTTTGGGAAGATTTTTTGGCTATGTTCGTTCTTAAGTTTAAAATTGATAAAATATAGACAAACAGAGGGAGCAAAATAGTGTATAAGTATAACATAAAATTATAATAAAAGAATTTTATAATAATTGTTACTATTTATGGTCATTGATATTTTCGTTCGTGGAATTGCAGGTTTTAGATTTATTATTCATTCTACGACTCTTATGTATAGAATAACCTTGATAAATAAGTTTCTTATAAATGTTAGCTTATTTTAAGTTTTCATTCCATTTTCAGTCAACAAACTAACTCGACGGAGATATAATAACATGCCAATAAGCATAATTGTACTAGAAAAGTAAGATTGCACGTCATAATAATAAAAAAGTTAAATCCCAAACATCAACAACAACTAAATAAAATCTATGTAATGTTCATTTTTCAATTAAAATTTATCAAACTTACACAACAATGCAAGTCCAAAAGATTAGAACTTATTTTCCAAATGTAGTCCAAAAAATTAAATTGATTCTAAAATCAATTTTTTGTGAAATTAAACAACAGGTAAACAATTATACCACCAAATTCAAGCCAATACACTTAAATATATGAGATTGAATAAATAAATAAAAAATAAGATTTTTTTTGCAAAAATCTGGGTGGGGCAGATGCCCCACCTGCCCATAACGTGGCTCCGCCACTGATTATGATTCATCTAGTTATTCATTTGGTTAGAGAAGTTAAATTGTGTGGACCAATTTTTTTAAGGTGGATGTATCCTTTCGAGCGTTATATAAAAGTGTTGAAAGGTTATTGTAAAAATCGTCAAAGACCAGATGTTAGTATTGTTGAAGGATACAGAGCTGAGGAGGTTATCGAGTTTTGCATTGGATACCTAGCAAACACCAAAATTATTGGACTTCCGAAGAATCATCATGATAAATGTGTCGATGGTAAAGGGACACGTGGGATGAAAATATTAAATCCAAATGGCGATGACTTAATGACAATATATTTTTATGTGTTGTGCAATTCTAATGAAATTCAACCTTACCTAAATGAACACATGAAGTTTCTAAAGGAAAGAAATCATTTGTGGAGTGATCAACAAGTAATAAATAGTCACAATAAAAATTTCATCTCTGTGTTAAAAAATGTGGCTTACAAAACGTGATGTTTCTGAGACAATACAATGTTTGGCCTACGGTCTGCTGATGAGAATTTTATTTATACCGCAAGTGCACGACGTCAATGAAGACGTGGCAAGTACGGGTCGAACACAAGGAGGGAGAGATATTGTTATTTTTGTGATTTTCGATTAAGGAAAGAAAGAGAGAGAAATAAGGTTGGTTTGAGATTTTGGATTTTTAATTTTCTAAAGCAAGAACAACAAAAACAAACTAAGAATAAAACAAATATAGATGAGAGTCCAGCGGGTGGGGGTTTAGATATCGGGTTTTGTTTAGATAAATCTGAAACTTATAATAAATCACATTAGTTATAAAGCATTACATGATAAATGACTTAACATAAACTCAAGTAATCAAAATATACTAACACGAAATTAAAATAATAACATCATTCTTCTTCTCGTCACCCTAAATCCGTCACCCCCACCTTTTGGAGAGAGTTAGAAACTCATGGATGGAGGGAAGGAGAAGGGGTCCTAGAGAAACTACGAAAGAAAACTAAAAACACGAAACAAACCAACAGAATTTTATTGCTAAAGAATGAAACACAAGTTTTTCTACAACATCGTTTCGGGGCTATTTATAGCCGATACAAGGGACTCAAGTATGAAATAGGAAAGTACACGCATCATGACACGACTGGACAAAATCCGGGGGCACGGATCGAAAGGGGTGCGGTGTTTTCGCCACAAATTACATGTAATGGGCGGCGGAATCGCCGCAATTTTTGCTCATATTTAATCCAGATTTTTTCTGTGTGTTTATGGTATGATTTAGTTGTCATTTGCGCGTCCGGATTGATTTCTTTTCTTTCTTTTGAGCTCCGAATTAATTCTTTATATATTTGGATATCCAAATTGATTTTTCTTTAGAATTTCTCCAAAATAATATTTTGGTACTTGTAATTTGCAGTCGGGTCCTCGGCTTTTTGCAATTAAGTCCCTGGCTAATTTTGTGCTTAGGTCCTTGGCCTTTTTGTAATTAGGTATTTGAATGCTTTTATGCTTGGATGGACTTTAATTTCAACCCCGATAATCTTGAACTTGGTCTTCATGACAGAAATGAGTCTCTTGCACGCGTTTATGCTCGGGATATGGGTAATTTGCATTAAGGTCCCTACATTCTGTAAATAAGACTAAACACATACCTTAATAGCATTTATTGATATAAAATTAATCTAAATGCAAGACATATGATGCAATGTATGCAATGCATCAAATACCCCCACACCTAGATTTTGCTAGTCCCTAGCAAAACAAAATATAAGAAAAATGAAAACAGGGAAATCCTTACTCACTTTCGTAGGAATCACGGTTGCACTTAGCATGTGCAACAAGCCTTTACACCCCTAAGTTTCCTTAGAGGACGAGTTTTATCTATTGAGGGTTTTCAGTTGACACACCCACAAAGTCTTAATTCAACATTTCATTAATAACTCTCAATATCTCCACCTCAACCTTATACATCTCACTTAGAATTCTTGCATGCTCATTATATAAGTCTAACTCATAAAAATTCTGACTTGGTCTTTGTTCCTCCAACATTCACACCACTAACCCTTCTACACGTGTTATGACTTAAATTATTTTGCACGCCTCCTCTGGTGGTGAAGTATCATTCGGATCAACCATGGCATGGATCATTCTTTTAGCTTTGGGCCTTGAGTATCTTAAAGTATATATATATATATATATATATATATATATATATATATATATACAGAACTTATAGAATGAGCCCGGGGCTCAATTAGGCTTAAATGAGCCCCTTAATCATCCACCATTCAATACCAATCCAACGCTTGTTAAATGCTCTGGTTAATTTTACTGGTAGAAGGGTAGGATTGGTATTTACTGTTACCTTTGGTTACGGTTTTTTGTCCAAACCCACGAAATCTTCACCCTCACGCCTCCACCGAAACCAACGAACCCTTTGTTTAGGGTTCTTCTTTCCCACGTTTTCATCTCTCCGATTTTTGCAAAAACCCTAAATCTAGCCATCCTCTCCCCCGAATCCTCCCTTTCTCCTCCCTAATCCACACAAATATCTCACGCATCCACACCTCTCATTTCCCCCCAATCCGAAATGGATGAAGAGAGAGATGGAACGCATAAATCCACAAGTACGATTTTTATCAATTCGTTTATTCCATTGGATACACGAGTGTTTCGGTGTTGGTAGGTGTTCTGCCGTTTTGTACACGTTTTATGTGATTTAATCTTGTTCCTATTGTCGTTGGACGAAACTATTGTTGGTAATATTATGATCATAAATACCTTTGTTTCTTATAAACATTGTTATCTCATCTCCTTAATCTCACCAAGTTTCAATCTGTTTGAATCTGTTTTTGTTCCATAGATTTTTTCATTGCTTCAACTCGTTTGATTTTTTTTTCTAAACACTGTTAGTGATTATTTTTTGCCTTTGGAATCTTTGTTATGGTTATTTAATAGGATTTTCTGGTTCATGTTTAAATAACGCAAAATCTAAATCAGCACACAAAAAATTTAAAAAAACGAGTTTAACAGATTTTATTGTTCCAGTAAAAATTTATCTTCAATGTTAGTTTTAAAAATTATTATGTTTCAGTGAATTTCTCACAATTTTCTTGGTGTTGTAGGCAATCCTAACCCAAAAAGACCAAAATTCTTTCCCACAAAAATAGTGTACGAGGAAGTAATCGAGCGAGCACAATAAAGTTGCAATGCAAAGATAAGGGTGAAAGTTCAATTCAACAAACCTCTAAATCTGCAGGTGCATGACTGAGACTTAAATTCCTTAGTTTGTTTGTGCTTATAATTCTGATTTCTAAATATTTTGCTACAGTTAACTATTGCGTGAACCACCGATGTTATGTGAAGTTATTTGTTGAGTTTGTGGAGAAATATAAACCAAAGGAAGCTCACTTGAAAAGGATGTCAGTGACTCCTTTTGAAAAACTTCTTCATATTCCCAATTTGAATGTTAATCGATGGTTGCTGGAAGATTTAATTAGTAGGCATGTTGACATCAACAGATTTTGTGTGGGTGGCGTAAACTTAGATTTTTCCATTGAAGATGTTGCAGCTATTCTAGGTTTACCTGCTTCGGGCATAAAGGTGAAGATAAGAGGGAGTAGGAAAACCTCTTATTTAGAGGCAAAATATAGTAAAGAAAAAAACTTCACCTTTAATACCACAGACATTCAACAACTTATGATTGAACTACATTGCAAGGATGACGATGAGTCTGTTGATGATTTTGTCAAGCTATTAATTTTGTTGATGTGTTCTACCTTTTTATTGCCTGAGTCTGGGTCTAATGTTCCACGAGCTGCACTATCCAATTTAGACAAATTAGAGAACCTGAAATTCTACAATTGGTCTGAGGCTATTCACAACCTAGCAATGGAAAATGTACCTCTCATACGTGACCAAATTATTAGCAAGAAGGCTGGGAAGAGGAAATCTGTTAGCACTTATGCTCTTGGATCAAGCATATGTTTTATGGTAATTACCGTAACTTTTATCTTTATTAAAATTTTGGTATAAGTTTTTGTTGATATTACCACAGGTTAGTCTTCTTTCCTCTTCATCAAACAATAGTACAACTCTTGATGTTATTTTACGTAGTTTCATTACCTAAATTCAACATTATCTATATTTTGGCTTCATTGCTACATGCAACTATTATAAATTAATTAATTTTTGGGAATTAAGGCAAAACTACTTATTTTCCTGTTAATGACATAATATTACAGCTTTGTATTATTTTAAAATATTGACGTTTCGGTACATAGTTACAATAAGGGTTATATTTCTTCTTCATTGCTAGATGCACTATTTTATATTTTAGATTTAACTTTTATTTTTGTTATATATATTGCAGGTATGGTTGTATGAGCACATCAATTTGTTTAAACCAGTTTTTCTGGAATTGAAGGCAAGGATTAGGAAGTGGGCTTCTCCCGTTGAACCAAAGCTAAAAGACCTAACTAGCGTGGTTGACGATATGGTATGTTGAATTAAACTCATACTAATTGTGCAATATTGGTTTAATCATATTCATGTCTTTGCTTGCCACGATAGTCACCTAGCATTTGCATGGCAATTATCATTTGCAATTTTCAAACTTCAGCTTTTGGGAGATACAAATATTGAGTAAACAAAGTTATGTTACCTGCAGATTTTGTATAACATCTTAGTTGATGAAAATGATTTCTTCAAGCTTCTTCCGAATGAGCTAAATTTGCCTCCGGTTAATGTTGGAACCATAAAGAAGAAGTTGAATTCCAAAAAAAGAAGGGAGCAACTTGATGATCCTTCTGATGGTATAGATGTTGATGACAATGAAGCCCAACATTTGAAGAAAAGAAATGATGAATTAATTTCGGAGGTGCAGTTGTTAAATCAAAAAGTCTGTATTTTGGAAGCTGAGAATACTGAGTTGAAGTTCTTAAAAAAGAAAGTTGCTTATTTGGAAGCTGAACTCTCTACCTTGAAGAAAAAATCTGGGAATCCAAAGTCGCATGTGCCAACTTTCAGCTTGGGGCTTTCTCAGATTTCACAGGTCAATACCAATTCTATGGAGGAGACGGATATTGGCGATCAACAGTTGGATTGGTCAAATTTGGTTGATGTCGTAATTGGTAATGACCAAATGACTTCCACCCACGTTCCTTGTGATAATGTGAATGTTTGTCTTGGACATCCTCCCTTCAATAATGTTTGTATGTGATGATTCACACCACAAAAGGCTCAAAATATCATTGAGTACCTGTTTGTACAATACGTGGTATCGAACGTGACGGCTTCTCCAAAATGTTTAAAATTATCTTGACAAGTGCCATCGGTCCAAAACAAGTGACTCAATTTACTTTGTTCATTCTTTTGATAAGAATAGTAGAAGTTTTTGTCACCTTTCTTTGTACTCTCTAAGTGTTGTAGTACTAAATCTGCATCATATCCTTCTGTTTCATATCTTCCGGAAGCATTCATATTTAGTATGTCTCTATACGTGAATCCGATTTTGTCATAACCACCACTTTCATTTCCTAACATCACACCTTGTTTTACAACAGGTATGTTTGCTTCACTCATAGATTTCAACAAACCCTGAGTAACATGCGGTATGTTACGATTATTTCTCATGTAATGTCTTTGAGACGAGCTTGTCATTTCATGATTATGTCCAACAAAGTTTAACACAAACCACTTATTTTTTTCTCGATCAAATTTTATTTTTAATTTGGCCTGACATTCACATCTTGACATCCCAACTTTCCTCTTCTTTATTGTTACTGACACTTCATTCATATCTTTTTTTGTTGCTTCTTGTACATGATGACCCTTCTTTAGAGCAAACAAACTTTTTTAAGATGATCTCTCTACAATTATTTTCTGATGCTTCAGTATATTTGGTTGACGATTTACGCACATTAAACCCTCCTGCATTTGCATAATTCTTATAATAGTTGTAAGCTTCTTCTATTGAGTCGAACTCCTGTCCATAGGTTGGTTAGAGCTCACTTTTAACGTCAGGTATAAGGAAAAAATCTTTGGCATGCTCCTCATTCTGCAACTTTAAATTATCCTAAATGGTGCAAAATGAGGTGTACAATATTGCTTTCATAATGATATAACAATATTAGATTGTCAAATCCACATTACTTCACTATATTACTAGTACAAAAGAGATATTTTAGGGTCAAGTAAAATGGTCAATATTACAGGTATCAATTTTATATTACAAATCAAAAAATCAATATTACAGTTATCAATATTATATTACAGTAGTCATATTTATATTGCTGCTACCAATATGATTTTCCCGTTACAAACCTAAAATTATTTCTGATTGTAATTAATTTGAGGTTTAGATCACAGTTTCCAATGTGTAATCTTCTATCAAAAGTAATAAAAAAACAAACTTACCCCATTTTCCAGTAGACTTGATTGGATTTCTCCGGACTTTGAAGAGGTTGGATTTCTTTCTACAATTTCCATAATTTGGATTTTTGCCCTCTGAAAACAAATAGTAGTCCAAATAAATAAACATAATCCAACTTTAAGAATCAAAATTTTTCATTATTACAAATAAAAGGAAACTAAGAAAAAAATCACATCCAATACCCAATTAATCGGTTATCATCCAAAATAAGCCGCAAGATTAAAGATCCACAAAATAAATAAAAAATCAGCATCCAAAAACCAAGTCAAAATCGAATCAGCAGCAAAAGGCTAAAAAAACAAAACAGAATTCACGAGCAAAAAAACGAAAAAATAAAATAAACAACAAAAAAGTAAGCCACTTCGAAATCTAAGGCAAAACCTAAAACCAAACACAACCGAGATTATGTGCAAACAAAAAAAAATAAACGAATTCTGCACCAGAAAACTAAGCAAAGACGAAATTTGCTTCCAAAAATAAAACCAACAAGAACTAAAATCAGGATAAAAAAAACCCAAAAAAACGATATCAGTTGCAAAAACTAACAAAAAAAAGCAAGATGCATCGAAGAATCCGTGGTATTGATTGACAACAACGGTTTGGAGGGGGAGGAGAAAGGGGTGACGAAAATAGAAGGAAGAAATTGGGTTTCTTTTGGTAAGGTTGATTGAAGGGTTTGGGAAGACCAACGAATTTACTTAAATACCCTTACTTAAAGTAAAACATCCACAACCATTCAGATTAAAATGAATGGTTAGCTCTTGAGGAGCTCATTTAATCAAAATAAGCCCAGGGCTCATTCTAACCTTACTATATATATATATATTCGTAATTCAACACATTTGCTTTTTTGACACTTTTACCCATTTTGCATTCGTGTAGCGAGTTTGGTCGATAATCCCGAGCTGGCAGACTCAAGTTACTGGGTTTCAAGATACCCCTACGGACCAGTGACTCGAAGACTTGGGTTTTGTAATCATTTTGCAAAATGTACTTTCCTCACTTTATTCCTTTATTTTTTTACTTTTATTTTCCTCAAGGCTTAATTGCTATTAGAAGTCCACACTTCCCGGTATATTTTCCTCAACCTCTGCTTCTTATCAACCACTTCAATGATTTGATTCATCCAATTTAAGTGCATACATGTCTTAAAGGGTAATGGGTTATTTCTTTGGAACTTAGATTTATGTCATAATTTCTACAAGCAGAACTATATAATAAGGAACAAAAACTCAATGCAATTTGTACACGGGTTTTGACAGTTCAATCTGCTGCTATGTCATGGAGCATTGAATTTTTTTTTAACGAACAGAATATATATATATATATAGATAGATAGATAGATAGATAGATAGATAGATAAACACCCCCCCCACACACACACACCTAAATCATGCATTGTCCTCAATGTATGCAAAGATAAAACAAATGCACTTATTACCTAAGTCAACTGCGGTGGAGGGATTGAATTTGCTCAGAGTCAACCATAGTCAGAACTGGATTGAATGTCACCATGTTGGTGCATGTATCCAGTTGAATTGTTCCCCATGTTGCCCTGAGGTAAGGGTTCCACACCTCTCACATGTGTTGGTTCTCTTATTTGCTCGAGTGATGGTGGTTGGGTAGATGAATTACTCCCCTTTTTCTCACTTTCTTTTTGATTTTGTGATGATTTATTTAATTCAGAAATCTTATAGATACGCGATCTCATCACAACATCACTTTGATTGCATACTATTTTTGGTTCACTATCAACATGAAAGATATTAAATTCAGCTTTTAAGTTTCCAAAGGATAGTTACATGATCCCATTTCGACAATTTATCAAAGCTTCAAAAGTGGCTAAAAAGGGTCTGCCTAGTATTACAGGGATTTGTCTCTTAGGGTTGACAACAGGTTCAGTGTCTAGAACGACAAAATCCACTGGGTAAATGAAGTCAACAACCTTAATCAAAACCTCCTCTACTATACCTCTTGGTTTCTTAACAGAGCAATCAGCAAATTGAAGGGTTGTCTTAGAGGGTTTTAGTGGACCAAGGTTGAGTTGCTCATAGACAGAGAACGGGAGTAAGTTAACACTAGCACCAAGGTCTAGAAGGGCTCTGTTGATAAAAGTATCTCCTATCGCACATGAAATTGTGGGACACCCAGGGTCCTTATACTTTATAGGAGACGAGTTGGACAGAATAGAGCTTATGTTTGCAGTTAAGAATGCCTTCTTTGGTACGTTTGTTTTTCTCTTCTTAGTACACAAATCCTTTAAGAATTTAGCATAAGCAGGTATTTGTTGAATCATATCTAGGAGTGGAATATTCACCTTAACTTGCTTAAATACTTCCAAGATTTTCTCCATTTGTGCACTTGAGCTCTTATTGAGTCTATTGGGGAATGGGGCTTTTGGAGCATATACTCGCTCAGGTTGAGCTATAGGTTCAGGTTGAGTAGGTTGGTTGGGCTTTTCAAATTGGACTTCAGGTTCAATGGTCAGGTCACATGAGGGTGCTTGACAACTAGATTGATTAGGAGCCTTAGGATTTACCACATTGTTGTCAACTTGTTTCCCGGACCGTAATGAAACAACTGCATTTATTTGTTGGAACGGTCCCTCCTCATGAACCATTTGAACCGGTCTAGGGTTGTTACTTCCTAGAGGTTGTTGATAGAGCTGATGTTGATTATTAGATCTTGGATTCACCTCAGGTTGACTTGGAAACTGACCCTTTTCTCTTTTACCTACTATTTGTGCTAGTTGGCTGACTTGTGTTTCTAGCCTTTGGAAGGATTGGGTGGTTGTTTGCATAAAAGTCTTAACCAAATTTTCCAAGCTTGTCAACCTTACATCATAATCTCCATTGTTACTAAACCCAGATGATGTATTATTTTGGTTATACGGGTTTGGTTGTTGTCTAGGAGGTTGACCTTGTTGGCTCCACGAAAAATTAGGATGATTACGCCAACCCGGGTTATAGGTTGATGCGTATGGCTCATTTCTAGAATGGTTAAATGTGTCATTAACTTGTTCCAAGTCCACACAATCCTTCATTATATGACCAGTCTGACCACATTTAGAGCAAGGGATAGAAGAGGCTTGATTCACTAGGGGTCGGGTTTTTAGCTCTAGACTTTCCATTCTACGCATAAGGGTAGCTAGTTTTGCTTTAGCAGCTACAGTAGCATCTATAGCTAAGACACCTGGTTTGGGTTGACTTGCTATTCTAGATCCAATACTCGGGTTAATCGGTTCTCTAGCATTGTCCCATTGCATACTATTTTCGGCTAAATCCTCAAGAAAAGTCCAAGCATCATTCTCATTTTTGGACATGAAGTTTCCTTAGCTTACAGATTCTACCATAACCCTAGATGTAGGTGTTAATCCCTCATAAATAATTTGGCACAATTGTCATCTTGTAATTCCATGATGAGGGCATTGGGTCAACAGACTTTTAAATCTTTCTAAATAGGAATAGAACGGCTCGCTCTCAGATTGAACGAATGCAACAATTTCATTCCTAATCGTAATAGTCTTATGGTTGGGGAAATATTTCTTTAAGAACACTTGAACAAACTCGGCCCAACTCCTAATAGATCTTTCGGCTAGGCTATATAGTCATTTCTTAGCGTCGTCCTTCAGTGCTAGAGACACGAATTTAAGACGCACTGCCTCCTCAGAGATATGCTGGTATTGCATAAGGGAGCAGATTTCCTCAAATTCTCTAAGGAAGAGATATGAGTCTTCCTTAGAGGTGAACTTGGGCAACATACTCATGTATTGTGCCTTTAGTTCGAAGTCGCGACCTGGTATGGTGGGCATAACGATGCAAGAAGGCTGAGCAGCCATCGTTGGGTAGCACTGATCCCTCGGAGTCATAGGCGGGTCCACTACATTCTCACCCATTGGATCCGGGTGAGATGGTGCAACAGGTGGATTGGGGCTAAACTTTAGACTGGAATTTAGATGAACTCGTGAGAGTTGATTGCTCAAGTCCCGAACCCAAATCTGAGTGCACCAGTTTGAATCAATTTTTGAATTCAAATTTGAAATTTAAATTCCAAATTCAATTTCAAGAATCAATTACTTTTTTTTATAATTTTTTTAATTTTTTTTCAAAAATGGAAACAAACAATAGAAGGGGGAAAGATGAGAAAGGAATCCTAATCTAGAGAATTGAGGTGAGAAGAGAAAGAAGACTCAGACGAGAAGGGAAACTTAACTCTAAAAGATAGATGAGAGGGTTGGTCAGAAGCTTCCTAAACAAGCACGGTTCAAACAATCCTAGACCTATTGTCGCTTAAATCTAGACGACTCCTAACTGATTGAGTCGAACTGGTTCGCTTGATTCACCTCCCTCACTAATCAAACCAAATTGGCCAAGCAGTGTATAGCTAGTGGGGGCGCTTCCGAAGAGTCGGTGCCAATTAGACAACCACTTCGCTTGGAAGACTTACGTCAACACAAAAACACTTTCTAGACACCAAATTAAATTCGATCAACTTCAAGTCATAGCAAGTCAAACCAATTTTCTCCTTAATTGAGTCTGAATCCTTAGGGGTCAATGTCTAATTGATTTTAATTTTAAGGCTTGGGTGACACTTTAGGATTGTGATTTGTGGGCCATGGAATGATGATGAAATCCCCACCGTATCTTTTCCTACGGAGTTGCCCTCAAGATAGTTTAACTTAAATCTAGCACAGATAGTCAAACATTGGTCTTTAATTGGGGGACAATTGCAAGGTTGTATGCAAACTAAATTATATGCTTAAATGCAATCGATAAAAACCGCGCACGTACCTTGCCACCAGCACTCTTCAACAAAAATTAATTTGCAAGAATTTAGCAAGAATAATGCAAACAAAACACTATATGATGCATGCACTAAGTCCTTCTAATTTTTGCCAATTTTTAGGTCAGAGTTGAATTAGTGTCAATTATGGAATTTGAGCCTAACACGTGCAGTTCTACAAAAAGGAAATTCTCCGAAAATAGAAATTACGAGGAAAAAGACAACAAAGCTTACCTACGCACGCTCAATCGGGTTCGCCGCCTGCTCTCGAAACTCTCCAGTTGCTCTATGCGTCCACCCAGAGATGGAGACGACCCCAGAAAATTTTGAAGCCCAGATGCTTCAAACGTGCGGCAGATCCGCCGCAGATTCTTCTTTACGTGCGGCGATTTCGCCACCCTTCTTGGTCCGACTGTGCCCGAATTTCACCGCGCATTCCGTTGTCTCCTGAAACGCAAACCCAAATAGTTAGATTGTGCACACGATAAACAGAATAGAATCGAAATCACTAAAAATAAACAAAACCTTCGTCGCCTCCCCGGCAACGGCGCCAAAAACTTGATGAGAATTTTATTTATACCGCAAGTGCACGGCGTCAATGAAGACATGGCAAGTACGGGTCGAACACAAGGAGGGAGAGATATTGTTATTTTTGTAATTTTAGATTAAGGAAAGAAAGAGAGACAAATAAGGTTGGTTTGAGATTTTGGATTTTTAATTTTCTAAAGCAAGAACAACAAAAACAAACTAAGAATAAAGCAAATATGGATGAGAGTCCAGTGGGTGGGGGTTTAGATATCGGGTTTTGTTTAGAGAAATCTGAAACTTATAATAAATCACATTAGTTATAAAGCATTACATGATAAATGACTTAACATAAACTCAAGTAATCAAAATATACTAACACGAAATTAAAATAATAACATCATTCTTCTTCTCGTCACCCTAAATCCGTCACCCCCACCTTTTGGAGAGAGTTAGAAACTCATGGATGGAGGGAAGGAGAAGGGGTCCTAGAAAAACTACGAAAGAAAACTAAAAACACGAAACAAACCAACAGAATTTTATTGCTAAAGAATGAAACACAAGTTTTTCTACAACATCGTTTCAGGGATATTTATAGCCGATACAATGGACTCAAGTATGAAATAAGAAAGTACACGCGTCATGACACGACTGGACAAAATCCGGGGGCACGGATCGAAAGGGGTGCGGCGTTTTCGCCACAAATTACATGTAATGGGCGGCGGAATCGCCGCAATTTTTGCTCATATTTAATCCGGATTTTTTCTGTGTGTGTATGGTATGATTTAGTTGTCATTTGCGCGTCCGGATTAATTTCTTTTCTTTCTTTTGAGCTCCGAATTAATTCTTTATATATTTGGACATCCAAATTGATTTTTCTTTAGAATTTCTCCAAAATAATATTTTGGTACTTGTAATTTGCAGTCGGGTCCTCGGCTTTTTGCAATTAAGTCCCTGGCTAATTTTGTGCTTAGGTCCTTGGCCTTTTTGTAATTACGTCTTTGAATGCTTTTATACTTGGACGGACTTCAATTTGAACCCCGATAATCTTGAACTTGGTCTTCATGACAGAAATGAGTCTCTTGCACGCGTTTATGCTCGGGATATGGGTAATTTGCATTTAGGTCCCTGCATTCTGTAAATAAAACTAAGCACATACCTTAGTAGCATTTATTGATATAAAATTAATCTAAACGCAAGACATATGATGCAATGCATGCAATGCATCATCCGCATTCTGTTGTTATAAGTTACAGTGGTTATGATATCAATGGATATTCTTTCTACACAGTCTGTGAAGATGCGAAAAGTGTTGTTCAGAACAGTGGCGTCACCTTAATATCAGAGTTTTTGCATGTGTCTAGTTCTAAAGACTAGAATCTTATATACGCCGACATGTCCTATTATGGTGCAATTGAAGACATAATGGGAGCTAGACTTTGTTAAATTCAAAGTACCTGTATTTAGATGCAAGTTGACTGATAATAAAAGTGGAGTTCGAGTGGATGACTATAGGTTCACTTTAATTTATTTTTCAAAAAAATGGTATAAAGGAGAACTTTTTATTCTCGCTTCCCAAGTAAAACAAGTCTTCTATGTGGTTGATCCATGTGATAAGAAATGGGTAGTAATTCTATAAGAGAAGAAAAAAATTGTATCAGATGATAGTCTGATCGAGTATGAAGAGACACCACCTTTCTCTAAGCAAGCACTTGAGTTGAACTCAGTAGATGAATAAATAAATGTTCAAACTTGTATGTTTAGAGATGACCATGGTGAAGGTATATGGATTAAAAATCCATTAAGGAAAAAAATAGTAAATGTGCAAATTTTCTATTGTAACACATTGTAATAGTCATTTAATGTCTTGACCTTTTATTTTTTAATGCCTTGAGTTTATCTTTTATAGTATCATGGCTCTGAAAAAGAAACTCACTCCCTCAGAGTCTGAAGGCTCGAAGACATACAGTTCACGAGGTCCTTGTCTCATGAAAGAATTCGTGGGGAGAAGAAATAGAGACGATAGAGTTCCAATCCAGTATGATGACCGTCTTGAGCCGATAGGCATGCTATATGATAATTGGAAAAGTTATCTAGGTAGCTTAGTGAGGGCCAAAGTTGACATTTGTTTGTCGAGTTGGGCCGATGTAGATGAGAAGTTGAAGGACACAATATGGGATAACGTGCAGGAAATGATTCCATTATAGATTTCTATAGTTTTAGTCGAACTTTTGATATATATATAGATAACGTGTTGTAGGAATCTTTTGAGTTCCAATCCATTGACAAGTTGAAGAAAAGGTGGATGACATACATGTCGGTTCGTTGGAGGGATTTCAAACAAATTTAACGAACAAGTACATATTTGGAGACTACCAGGATAGAAATTCATGCGATGTCTATAACTTTATCACTCCGAATAAATGAGAGCAATTCAGAAAATCCAGAGATAGCCTGGAGTTTGAGGTAACTGAGTTTAATTTAGAATATAAACTTATTAATTTATTGTTTTAAGTGACAATCTAATAAACTTGGTTTTAGGTCATCTGAGCCAAAAACCAAAAGATTAGATCTTCTAACAAGTATACACATCGTATGTCTCGAACGGGGTACCAAAAGTTAGAAGCACAAATGATGGCTAAACAAATTGCTATGAAGAAACAAGAGGCAATTGACTCCGGTATGAGTGAGGAGCAAGCAAGTAACTTATCTCCTCCTTCTCCCGTAGCTCGATGTGATTCGGAGCGAGAGTAAACTCTAGAGGTGAGTACGTCACAGACGAGTCGCAAGCGATCGGCTCGGAGATAGTAAGTTGCATCACTTATATATGTTATTAATTCAGATTCAGTAATTTTATATTTTTCAATTGTTGGTAAATATTTTTTTAAACATTAGGACTCTCTGAAGTTGAGAGAATCTCAAGAAGAATTTGCTTCCGATGGTCAGAATGATATTCTACGCAAGGCCTTGGGAAACGGCGAACAACCCGATCGTGTGCGGGGGTAGGGAGTAGAGTTTGACTGCGATAATATTATAGAAAGACTCAACGGTCTACTTCGTCGACTGGTCATACCAAATGCCAGCAAGAGATCGCAGATTTGAAGAATACGTTGCAACTTGTTTTGGAGAGATTGGATCGTGATTTGCCTACTTCTCCTACCCAGCGTAGGATCGGTTCTTCCCTGGAGACCACTCCTCCAGTGCAGCCAGTGTTCCACCCCGATCGACAATATGATTTCGTGGCTCATTCTCGAGAATTGGCCTTCGTCGGCGGTCCCTCGTTTGGAAAGTTCGCGGATGGATCTAGATATGCTTTATATGTCGAAGACCCTGATCGAAGATTGCTGGCACACGGGAAAGTTTATAACATCTCTAGACACCACTTCACAGAGGTGGGAGAGGGAGAAGTGAAGGTTGCAGTTGGGAGTTGCTTAGATGCTGGTGCTTTGGTGCCATTTCCGGAAGAAGAGATTGTTACTATCGGCGATGCTATCGGTGGGTTCGTGAGGTGGCCTAGTTATTTAGTAGAGCTAAACGACAAACATGAGGTATAGTTTAATTTTGAAAGACTTTAAACTTCAAATTTGTTAACAATTATATTTTAACGGTTGTATATATATCTGTAAGGTGTCAAGCCCCCGGAGCAAAGGGTCAAACAACCAATCTCCGATCACCATTAATTTGCTTCCAAGTAGGTGCAAAATGTTGTATCAATGTATGGTAGGTAAAGAAACACAATCCTTAAGTAGTTGGGAGTTGGAGGAGGGTGATAAAGGGTTGCCTCCGGCTTGTATGTCACCAAAGAGGATATCATGCAGTTCTTGGTGATGGATTCATTGTGTATCATGATTATCGACGTGCAAGTGAAGTAAGTGTTTTCTTTGGTATAAAATGAAATGTATTGAATAATTTTATCGAAACTGTAATAAAGTATAATTTTTACTCTTGTAGACATCTTTATGACGCCAGAAGGTCAGTATTTCCCGACGATCAAGTATTTGAATTTATCAGTCCATCTACACACACACACACACACACACACACACATATATATATATGGGAATGACGATAAATCGGGTCAGCTTGGGACTCTCATGAAAGAAGATGACAAAAGATATTAGCTGCTTCCTTATCATGAGAGGTAAACTTTGTAATTCAAAGTGGAATTTTATTTTGTAATAAGCTTCTAATTATATATATATATAACAAGGCTCATTGGATGCATGTCGTTGTATGCCCCACGACTAATTCGGCATATTGGTTTGATCCGTTGGGGTCGAATAAACCAAGGGACTCAATAAAGAAACTTCTAAATTTGTAAGTTCATTTTAGTTATCGTATTTGTAATTCGTGGATTTTTATTAGTATTATTGAATGAAGGTTTAACTTCTGCTACTCAGGGCAATTAAGGTTTACAGAGCTTTAGGTAGCAGGAGAACCACAAAAGCAGGAATAACATGGAACATATATATAGAGAATTTTTGTTAATTAAGTTAGGAACATATATATATATATATCTCTCCCATTTTTGTTAATTAAGTTAGGAACATATATATAGAGAATTTCTATGTTTGTAGTACAGGAAGCATGTTGGAAATACAAAATGTAGTTACTACGTGATGAGATACATGGAGGAAATCCTCGAATTGGCAACTCAAGACGTATGCCTATCCAAGGTAATATAGATCGTTATTCACTTGTATAGTTGTAGTTTCAATATTTAGTTATTAAAAATTTTACTTGTATTTTGATAGGTCTTCCCAAAAAGTAGTGATCCTTTCTCGCAACAGGAGCTCGATGAAACTCGCGACCGATGGGCTCGCTATTTTATCAGAAACATGTTGATGAACTAAGAGGTTCTCCTGTCACTAGCATTTTTTTGTAATTTAGTTAACAAGTTCACTTGTATTACAAACATACAATTTATGTCTTAATATAATCGCATCAATTTTAGAATGAATGCCAATTGTTTATGTATGAATTAATTCCAAGTGTGTCGAATGATTGTGTATGCTTGTATGTTTGTGTTTGTGTTTGTGTTTGTGTTTGTGCATGTATGGTTGTATGTTAGTGTTTGTGTTTGTGCATGTATGCTTGTGTGTTTGTATGCTTGTATGTACATGTGGATGAAAGTGTGTAAGTATTTGTGAACGAATTTGGTGCAGGTTGTATGTACACGAATACGATGACTAAATACAAGTGTGTAGGATGCTTTTTTGTCCAGGTTTAAGAATAGACGTCAGATGTTTGTATTCGCCGACCTTTATTCTTCTGAAGAATGGAATAGACGTCGGTTGTATGTATCAGATGAAGAATAGACGTCTGTTATTTTGCCAATGTTTATACCTAAACAATAGACGTTGGTCCTATATAAGAGCCGACGTCTATTCTTTAGGTATAGATGTCGGCCGCTACATACAACCGACGTCTATTCATAACAAATAGACGTCGGATTTCGCACGTCCGACGTATATGTATAGACGATGTACACATAGACGTCGGATCTGGGAATGCTGATATCCGACGTATATACCCCCATACATTCGACGTATACTCCATTTTTCTGTAGTAGTGAGTGGTCGGTCCCTGCCGGACTCCTGGCTAGCCGGCGGTCCGTGCAAAGATAGACGAGTTTCATGGGGAGTGTTGGAATGGAGAGATGATACTTCTGGAATGGATGGACACCACTTTTGGAATGGAGGGACAACACTCTGGAATGAAGGGACAACACTTTTGGAATGGAGAGACAACACTGGAGGGACAACACTTCTGGAGTGGAGGGACAACACTTCTGGAACGGAGGCACGCGATTGTTGAATCAGGGGATGAAACGGCGAACTGAGAGACGTGATTGCAAAACTAACGGACACAACTTCGAACTGAGGGATGCAATTGCGAACTGAGGAACATGATTTCCGAATGAAGGGACGCAACTGCGAACTGAGAGACGTGAATACCGAATGAAGGGACGCAACTTTGAACTGAGGGAAGCAATTGCCGAATGAAGGGACGCAATTGCAAACCAAGGGACGCGATTGTCGAATGAAGGGATGTGATTGCGAACTGAGGGATGTGATTGCCAAATGAAGGGACATGATTGCGAACTGAGGGATGTGATTGCCGAATGAAGGGACGCAACTGCAATCTGAGGGACATGATTGTCAAATGAAGGGACGTGATTGTCGAATGAAGGGACGTAACTGCAAACTGAGGGACGCGATTGCCAAATGAAGGGATGTGATTGTGAATCGAGGGACGTGATTGCCTAATGAAGGGATGCAACTACGAACCGAGCGACATGATTGCCGAAAGAAGGGGACGTAACAATGAACTAAGGGACACGATTTCCGAATGAAGGGACGCAACTGCGAACTACGAAACGCAATTGCCGAACGAAGGGACTGGATTCCAGGATGGATTTCTGGACAAACTTTTGGACGAAGGGACAAAGTTGTTGGACGGAGAGACGGAGCCGTTGGATTTTGTGCTAGTATTACCCCTGGGTTCCTGGCCTCGTTTAGTGTCAACTCTGTCCATAAAAACTCGTGTCCTTGTTTCTTGCATGATCCGGGAGGTGACGGTGGGTGCGATGATCGTGCATGCCTAGGGACCACCGGGTGGAAGAGTGTGGACACTTGGGGCGTGTCACCTCTGTTGGCTTTTTGGCCTTAATCTTATGTTTTGATGATTTAATCAATCGAATCTTAATTAGAGTAGCACACACTATGCATTGCATATATATTGTATTGTGCTAACCTCTACAGGTGATCAAGACTCAAGAAAGAAGGAAATGAAGTCAAGACATGTAATTAAAGCTAAATCGAAGACATGTAATCTTGATTTCTTTTGAGTCTTAGGAACAAAGTGTAATTGAGCATACTTGAGCTAAAATCAACTTAATCACACACTAGGTTACCTATAGAAGTCACACACGAAATTTCACATAATTTGGACTTCAATAGATCACCCAAACTTAGACCGGAAAACACCTAAACCTGAATCCAACTGTCTGCCCACATTCGGTCGACCGCTACATGCCGTTCGGTCGACCGGATGATCATGTCTCTTGTTTGTGTTTTCACTGCCCATATTCGGTCGACCGTGTTTTACCTTTCGGTCGACCGTCAGATCATATTTTCTCGACCGTTACTTTTGTCGTATATACCCAACGGTCGTATTCGTATTAAACCAAAAATACCCCAAATGTATTTCATGTATCGGTCGACCGAGGACCACGATCGGTCGACCGTTTGTTCATCACTTGACAAACCCAAAGTGCCTGTCTATAATCGGTCGACCGCCAAAACCAGTTTCGGTCGACCGTTTAACCTTGTCAAAATCCCCTGCTATCGGTCAACACAATTTCGTTCGACCGATCCATTTTTCCCTCTACCGAAACGCTTGTTCGGTCGACCGGTAATCTTGTTCGGTCGACCGTTTTCTTAATTGTCTTAAGTGTTCAGTCGACCGATTCATATTTCGGTCGACCGTATCCCTATCGAACCCAAGCGTTCGGTCGACCGTTGCACCTTTTCGGTCGACCGTTTCTGGACAGATTTGCAGCCCGATTTTCTGCTTTGTGTTCTTTGCACAATATCCAACCAAATCTTGTCCCAACGGATCTATTCTCTCTAATGCTTATAAATAGAGTTGTAAAACACATTTTAACACAACTCTCCCACTACAAACTTGTCCCAAACTTTAGAGAGAATTCCAAACACTCAAAGCTACAAACCTTCCACACTTAGTGACCATTTCTTCATCCTACTCAAGTGTGCTCAAAGTTTAGAGAGTGTTGTTCCACTCAAGTTCTCAATTGTTGTAAAAGGAAGCAAGGACTTCGGTGAAAGCCCGAAGTGTCCCTCTCGGATTGTGAGAGGAAGATTCCAAGCTCGGCGAGGGTTGTTCGCGAGTTTGACGGTTGTAAGGCGTTGTCTCCCAGCCCGGAACGGGGAGCGGATAGTGAAGTCGTAGGCGGAGCTCGGTGATCCGAGCAGAGCTTGCAAGAGAGGACTAGGACCCGGGTGGGGTGCCGAACCTCTATAAAAACGACACGTCTTCTTGTGGTTTGCATTTTCCTACACTTGCTTGTTTTGTTTTTAATTTCCGCTGCACATATCGATTGCTTAAACAAGTAGGTGATTAGATTAACAAGTGATTAGTGAACCCATAACCCACACGATCCTACAACCTCTGTATTATAGATTGTGGCGTTGCTTAGAGTTTACTTTGAGTCACTCTAGAGTAGTAGACCTGAGGGATCATGGATCCCAGTGCACGATGTTGCATGGCTCTACGGAGCGAGATGACCCTGTGGACTCCAGTCCAGATGAGTTGATTAGCCAACCTTATTGGTGACGGATACCTTCGACTAGCCTTGATGGCGTTGTTGTATCGTCCAATGTTGTTCCGGACGAGATTGTCCTTGTCGATGTTGTTCTAAACGTGATTGACCCGACCGATGTTGTTCCAGAGGGTGTACTGACCGACGATGTATTCCGACAAGTAGCTTGGCTGCAACACAGCCAAGTGCGATGAACCGACCTAAGCGACGACTTTGTCGGTGTAGTGTTGACCTCAAGATCAGTTGATTATACTGACGCGGACATGCAAACTTGCCTCACCGAATCCCATGATTAGTGTAGTCGCGTGTGGGATGCATTGCGCACTTTTCGTAAGACCGTATGTGCCTACGGTAGGTCACTACGGGTGACCTGATGATGGATTGGTGGACCGATGTCCTTATTGACCCTTGGAGGGTGTTGTTTACATATTTCATTGTATGTTGTCATACCATACTAGTATGATATGTTCATTTATGTATCTTGAGCATGTATATAGGTGAGCTTGGTATATAGGATTTCCTTATGGAAACTCAGGCATTGCTATTATGTTTCTTTGCATCTTAGGACCACAATAGGTTTTGACGGTTGGTGACCGATGACGATGACACTTTGGGATCGGATCATCTATCTGATGGTTGTAGACCGCCTGCCCAAGGCAATACATTGCCCAAGCTCATGTGTCTCTGGGCGGTTGACCGATTCCGTGGTTCCAACAAGTCTTGTCATTTTTTACTAACCTTGTTATATTTACAATGTCTTACCGTTTAGCCTCTATTATATATAGTCTTTGATGCCGCTTAGTACGTGGTCAAATTTGCGCTCCGCCGGGGAGCTCAGATCTGAGCTGTGAGGGAAGGAATCCAACCAAGCCTTGGAAAGTAGAAAAGGGTATAAGAACAGATAACAACCAATAGGCAGAAAAAATGGAAGCTGGTCCTTTTTTGTGGGCCCTTCTTCCCTTTATATAAACAATCATGTGGTTTGTTACAAACCATAACAACTTGAAAAGACTAGCTTAAATACCTTAATTTCCCACCTATGAATAGGAGGACCAAACAGCTAATGGTAACTATGACCTGTGTAGGAAAGAAAATGACGAGTCCATAAAGACGTGGTCGGTTCTCGAATTGGTGCGTCCCTCGTTTCAAACCCTTGGGTTGGTCCCTCCGCTCTAAGTAGTCGATTGCCATGCCATCTATATCAGTCTTGCAATCTTAGCATTAGGATTGGTGACATCTGATTACAGTGAGATTATATTGTTCATATTAAAGTAGAACATTGTCAGACTAGGGCATACCTTCTCGTCGTTATTGAATGTTCATATATATGCAATCCGTTGGAAATTAAACGGATCGACAATCATTATGCTAATATCACAGATGATAGCTAGCCATGAACACACTGATTAAAATATTACATATGTTTAATAATTTCACTCTGTTAAAGAAAGTGAAATCCATATGCATTTTTCTAGATGATAACTAAGGTTGTGGCAATATTTGTTTGTGTTTCTCTTCCAATGTCATGGTTTCATGGGTTCATATTGGCCAAACGACTCAGACTGTCTCTCTGTTATCCATATTTCCATGACATCATAACACATCTAAAAATTATCTACATTAGGCGCGAAGACAATGGCAAAATGGGACTTTATTCAGGTGCACACACTATTTATTACATGTATCCTCGACACAAGTCTAGGAAACATTAGCTAGGAAAGTAATTACGATACATAAGATACTTCAGAATCAAACAACAAACAGTAGGGGACTTAAAAATCCCAACATCTTCCATGTTGCCTTTGTGTGAGATTGTCCTCCATCATTGCCATCGTGTCGCAACCGATAGCCAAGAACACACTATCATCGGACGAAAATGAGTAAGGTGACGTCCTCATGTCGTTGTACGTATTCAAGGTGTTAGCTGTCGGGTTGCCGTTCGTCTCGTAGCAATGGTGCGAGAAGACAGTGGAAACGATGCGCACCTTACCATCCATCAACTTGATTTCGACAACCTCGGTGTTGCCAAGCATCAACTTGGGCGGATTTGAAGATTGGTCGCACTGTAGGCCGAAGCCTAATTCGCGGTAACATCCTTGTTTGATACCAAAAGGGTAGGGAACGTCGATGTCGCCACATTTGGCGGGGCAGCCGGTTAAGGCTTGGGGTTCCACCACGGTGATTGTCATCAAGAGAACTATTAGTGCTTCAACTATTAGCTGCATTTTTGCCATGAATAGATACAATGCACTCTTTCTTGTTCAAGATAGGTGATGAGTGTTTAATGGTTAGAACTCTATCCAAACCAGTCCTCTTATATAAGGGTTATGTGTTAAGCCAACTCCCTGGTGACAAGGACTCTAACTTATGACGTTAATTTATTTAATAGCTTATCTTGGTTTTTTATTGGAAGAAAGCAAATACACGGGTTTTTTTTACAAGTTAAAGACATGTTGCCAACAGAATATTGAACTGGGTTAATTAATGTTAGCTGGCTATTATATATGTTAATTAAGATTGTCGCCGCTATTTTTTTTTTTTTGCAAAAACATGTTGCGGGAATAATACAACTCTTGTCTGATTGTGATAGCTAGGTAGATCATAAGTAAAAAATTGGCGTTATTGTTTTTTAATGATTAGTAGGGTTAATTTTAATCAAGGTGGATTGCATAATTAACTGCTTTCCACCCACCACGTTATTACAGGTTAATTTGCGGATCAAACTTGTATGTCAACTGCTTATTGAACCAGTTGGTATACAGGAGATGGGTTGGCATCATTATTGTTAGTTAGTCGTACTTGCAGTTTGTTCGACGATGACAAGTGAAGATACCTCAATTAATGCAGATAATTTTAATCAGGTTCACATTCTAAGTTTTAAATTCGGAAGTTTTTAAGCAGGAGTAAGATTTTCTTCTTCTCCGTTTACAAAGTTTATTTGTGTTATATTTCTTCTATTAAATAATAATAAATTAAGATAGATAGATCGGCCTTGTCAAAAGCTTAACGAGAATCGCGGCTTTTTGAGATTTGGTAGCATCAGCAAGTAATTAATTAAGATATCGAAAGTTATATGTAGTTTCGAAGAAAAATGAAAGTTGGCGTGGAAAAATACGAAAATTACAACGTTGTTTCTGTTGAATTTTGTGATTCAGAAATTCTTTGATATTAGGATCTGTCTGTTCATTGACTTTAAAAATTCTTTGGATCAAATGTAACTCAAACACTTTAAATCAAAGGAATGCATTAGAAACCTTTTGACCTTAGAAATAGTTTAATTAATTACATCTGAAGTGATTTTAAAGCTTGCTTGTACCATTTCAACGTGACAATGTATGCACGTTTACAGGTGATAGGGTTAATTTTTAAATATTAAGGTGTTTGCACTGTGACATCCCGCCAACCAATATGGAAAATTTGACTTTCTATACTTTAAGTGACTTAAAATCGAGAAAAAAATTCACACTTTGATATCATCTGAAAAATATGTTTATCTTTCTACTTCTCCTCAAAATACTCTTGCCTAAATCGTGAGGTTATTCCCATTTACCTAAATATGAAACAACATCTTTCTTTCTCTCTTTCTCTATTTTAAGCGCATCCAACTCATATTTTTCAGTTATAAGTGAAGACTAGATCAAACCCACAGTAGTCAATATCAAGTTAAGATCGTCCCTCACTGAGTTCATCGGTCCACCACTGGAATGTACATGTTATTTTAGTATTCTTGTAGAAAAACCGGTATACAAAGAGAAAGAGTAAGTAAAATCAGTTTTGTCAAAATTTGAAGGAGAAATCATGGTATTGAAGATTTGGTGGCATCAGCAAGTAATTAAGATATCGAAAGTTATTGGTAGTTTCAACGAAAAATGCTTGTTGGCATGGAAAAATAAGAAAATGTTTCTGTTGAATTTCGTGATTCAAAAATTCCTTGATATTAGGATATGTCTTTTCATTGACTTTAAAAATTCATGGATCAAATGTAACTCAAAGACTTTAAATCGAAGGAATGCATTGAAAACCTTTTTACCTTGGAAATAGTTTAATTAATTACACTTAAAGAGGTTCTTAAGTTTTTTATTAATCCGTTGCAACGATGGAATGTTTTTTTATTATTATAAGTGATAGGGTGACTTTTTAAATATTAACGTGTTTACTAGTTATCTTTATTTTCTTATAAATTGTGCAAAATCTGCTTCCCTCTCTTGCTCTTTCTTTTTATCTCTTTCTCTATTTCTTTCATTGTCTTTTCTCTCTCTTCTTTTCTATCTTTGTTGTATCTCGGTCTCCATCTCATTAATTTGTCTTTCTCACAAAAATTATTTTAATAGTAAATAATATTAATATTTAAAGAGGGAGAAAAGAGAAAGAAAATGAGAGATTAGAGAAAGAGAATGAGAAATAAAGAGAAAGGAGAGATTAGAGAAAAAGAGATAAATGAATAGTAGCGGTAGATTTTGAAAATTTTATAATAAAATAAGGTAATTATTATTCATCGTCTGAAAACAACTTAAATCGCCCCCAACAATTACGTTTTGCTCTTCACAATTTATTTAATACACATTTCGTCTCGTGTCTTTACATAATATTTTTGCACATTCCAAGTACCAACCTCACGAAAATGTTTGCCGCAACGGGTGGATCTGGTGAGGTAAATGAGGACATTTTTTTCCCGTCTCGGAAGTCTGGCTAAGCCGCCGCCCCCAAGGATGGGGCGTCTGGCTGAGACACCTCCTCCTTGTGGAGGTCGGCTTAGCCAGACGCCCCATCCAGGGGGGCGACGGCTTATCCAGACGTGTGGCTAAGTCGTCCTTTGATGAGGCATGTGGCTAAGCCGTCCCCCCAAGGAGGAGGTGTCCCAGCCAGACGCGTCCTCCAAGGATGGGGTGTCCCAGCCAGACGCGCCCTCCAAGGACGGGGCGTCCCATCCCATACGCCTCAAATTTTAAAAAAAAATTATTTATGTTGTGTTATTTTAAATTATTTCAAGTTTCGTTGCCAGTTTTCGGTGGTGGTGGAGTAGATTACCGTGAGCGTTTTGATAGTAAACAAGTATTTCCAACAATCGAGGACGCGTGTAAATGGCAGAAATAAGTTATCATCGGAGCTGGATTTTTTTTTGGTAATATCATCTTACAAATCAAAAGCAGATAATCGGATGAATTGTTATCTGAGATGCGATCATTGAAATGAAATGGGTTCTCGTGATACGAATACTGCACTACAGAAGAACACGAAAAGAAAAGGTTGCGGTTGTCATTTTCTGGTAAAGGTAGTCGAGCGACGAGATCGTGATGGATGTGTCGTTGTTTCTAACAGTACTAATGGGCAGCACAACCACAGACTTGCAGTTTATCCAGAGGGTCACTGACATATCAGCGGTCTTAGTTCTGGGGACAAGAAAATTGTTCGTGATATGACTGAGGCACAAGCAAGACCACGTAACATCTTGTTGGCAGTAAAGGAGAAATTCCCAGAGGATAATCCCAATCAGAGACACATTTATAACTTCAGAGAGTATACGAGGAGGACGAAATCTGAACATGGGAATCCCGCTCGACAGTTTCTCAGTCAGGCAGTGCAGTCTAAGTACTTACATTCGATTATGGCGGATGAAGAAACCAATGTCCTCACTCACACATTTTTGGCACATCCTACGCCAGTTCAGCTATTATGCACATACATTTTCGTAATCTGCATGGATTTGACGTATAAGACGAACAAGTATAAGATGTCTTTGTTTGAGGTGGTTGTGGTTACTGTAGGATTTCATGTTTAATTATGCATGTATATTTTTTTGAATTTTTATGCACAATAAGGATCAATTACAATTTTCTACAATTTATTTCATGCATGCATTGGTTTGTTTTAATATCTAGTTTCAAAACTCATCAAAACAAACACTAGGGACTCCGAAATTCATACCTACAAGTTCTCTAAAACTTCTTGATGACCCGGAGATGCGGAAGAAGACGATCGTCGCTTCCTGTTGCGCCGGATGCCTCCGAGTGTTCACCGAAACCCTAAACAAGGTTGGAGAGAAAGGAGCTAGCCAATCGATCTCCAAACAAGCTTAGAATCTAGCTACAAACCCCTTCCTTAATCTCTGAGATTTCTCCTTCCAAAGACTTAGAAAACTAAGAGAATTTTCGTGGCTTTTTGTGGTGAAATTAGGAGAGAAAATATTTAGAAAACTACTTGTGTCAATTGAGGAGAATAAGGACCTATTTATAGGCTCCTATCTTACTCTTAATCATGGCTATTCTTAAGCTACGAATTCTTGACGTTTTCTCTCACAAACTAATTCCATAATGCATTACATGCATCCACAAAACGTTTGACCAAGTTTGGAACTAATCCAACCATCGATCAAATTAATCTCTTAATTATCAAAGGCAGAAAATCGATCATGCTTCGGATTACCGAGTCTCACTCGGTTAACCGAATATGTTACGATCGTTTAACCGAGCACGCGACGGATGACCGAATCTTAAGGAGAAAAATTCTCCTTAACCGATCGGACTAATTCTCGTCTAAGACCGAGTGCTATTCGGTTAACCGAAAATATCAGAACTTGACATTGTTCGGTCAAGTTTCTGGTTCGGTACACCGTACCAAAGATCCAAGCACTTTGGTCAAGTTCGGTCAATCAACTACGATTATCCGTTCCATGTTCGGTTGACCGATCCATAGATCCTTCGGTTGACCGAACCATAACGGATTACCGAACTTCTACCTGATTTTGCCTTTTCAAATTTTGGATTTATTTCCAACAAAATTTGAACTTAAGGGGGTTTTAGCAAATTCACAACTTATGCAATATATTATCCTATGCAACAATAAATTATTGCACCCCATAATACATGCATCTCATATGAATTTATCATGATTCTAATTATGTTTATATATAACATAATTGATTTTACTTGTTCACCGCATGTGTCATATTTTCTATAAGAAACCCGACACATCATATGAACCGAAAATCAAGCTTCCTGTTTCCCGGTTTTTGCGGTGTGACATATGGGAGGATCTAAACTAAGTTGGCAGTGATATTAAGAACTTAATATCACAAGCTATAAGCGGTATCTAGCTACACATTATAGCTCCCAATTAGTTAGATGTCTTAATTCCATTCGAACCAAAACCTGATCCATTTAGTGATAGAGTGCACCACTTGTGTCCGTCCCTTGCCGCATGATATTAAGAATACACACAAAGTAGTATTGTGTCATCTTTGTATTAGTATTCATTTCTTGATCTCTTTAAGCTAGTTATAAATATGTGACTTAACTCAAATCACATTGTGCACATTATAACTTTGCTTTATCAAGGGGCCCACTAATATCATCACTCAATTAAGAGGGGCAATGATAATCTTTTGACTAACTATCTTCTCCAACGAAAGTCATACTTAACCAACTAATGCCTTTACACTACACTCATCGATAGCTCAAGACACTAGTCTAATTAAGCAATTCTTAAGTGATGGGATATAAGTCTCATATCAAAGGACCAAAGACACAGTAAAACATTAATGACACATAAAACACAATTCTATAATGTTTTACTTATTAAGTCTATTTAGTATACAAAAGTAATATTTTCCTCTTTTGTGTACCCGTATTGTCACTCACTTGTAGAGCTACAATGATCAATGACCAACACGACAATCTTAACTCGGTAATCAATGTCCATGCTAATTACCATGATTGTGAATATCTTTTGTTTTATGTAAACCAATATCTTTTAGAGCTCTACGGTTAAGGACCAAGAGCCTCTTCCTTAACACTTCTAAAAGACGAATAACATAAACAAGGAACAAAATCATTTCTCATTCAATTCATAATAATTGACATTTAAAAGTAAAACTTTTAGAACACATTCCTTTCAATCTCCAACTTGTTATCAAAGTTTTCTCTCACATACATTCTCAATGTATAAAACAATAATAACTAGGGTGAACCCCTATTACACATCAATTATCAAGCCAATCTACATGGTTCCTCAATCCCATGGACTCGAAATGCATTTCGCCCTTGGCTTGGGATAAGGGTTTTGTGAATGGATCAGCTGTGTTGCTGTTGGTGTCCACCCATAATAGATTTATTTTGCCTTCGTCGATGAGGTCACGTGTCACGAAGTACTTACGATCCATGTACTTCACTTTGTGGTGTGATCTAGGATCCTTGATTTGCGAGATAGATGCACTATTATCGCAAAATAGCTCGATGGGTCCCTCGCTCGTGGGAACTACTCCAAGCTCTTCAAGGAACTTCTTGATCCACACTCCTTCCTTGCTCGCTTCTGCGACAACCATTACTTCTGAAGCAGTGGTTGAGTCGGCCGTAGTGCTTTGCTTCCAACTACGCCAACTCACAGCTCCACCATTCAGAAGAAAGACGTATCCTGATTGCGACCTTCTATCGTCTGGATCACTCATGAAACTCGCATCCGAGTACCCTTCGGCTATCAACTCCCTTTGTCCTCCATAAACAAGAATCTTATTCTTAGTCCGATTAAGGTACTTCAGGATATTCTTGACCGCAGTCCAATGCTCAGGACCTGCGTTGGATTGGTGACGACTTGTCACGCTTAAGAGCATACGAGACATCGGGTCTTGTGCAAGTCATCACGTACATGATTGAACCAATTGCCGAAGCATAAGGGACATCCTTCATATACTCTAAGTCCTTACGTGATTGCGCACGTTGAGACTTCTTGAGTTGCACACCCATACTCATTGGCACACTGCCCTTTTTGGAGTTGTTCATCTTGAACCTTTCCAAGACCTTGTCAATGTATGCACGTTGACTGAGGCCAACGAGTCTACGGGATCTATCTCGATATATCTTGATTCCCAAGATGTATTGAGCCTCACCCATATCTTTCATTGAAAATGTAGATTTCAATGAACTTCTCGTTTGCTCAAGCAAAGGAATATGATTGCCCATAAGAAATATGTCATAGACGTATAAGATTAGGAATACTACATGACTCCCACTAACCTTCTTGTATACACAAGGTTCTTCCTTGCTTTGAATGAAGTAAAGCTTCTTCACTTCCTCGTCAAAGCGTTTGTTCCAACTCCTTGATGCTTGCTTCAATCCATAAATGGATCTTTGAAGCTTGCATACCTTCTCGCTATTCTTTGGATCTTCAAAACCTTGAGGTTGTACCACGTACACATCCTCCTCCAAGTTCCCATTAAGGAACGCTGTTTTGACATCCATTTGTCATATTTCATAATCATGAAATGCAGCAATAGCGAGCATTATCCGAATGGACTTGAACATGGCAACCGGTGAAAAAGTTTCATCATAGTCAATTCCTTGAACTTGAGTGAAACCCTTCTCTACAAGCCTTGCTTTGTAGGTTGTCAAGTTCCCATCCATGTCCATATTCCTCTTAAAAACCCATTTATTTTGAATGACCTTTTTACCTTGAGGAAGGTCAACCAAGTTCCACACTTGATAATCATACATGGATTCCATTTCGGATTCCATGGCCTTAAGCCATAGTTTGGAGTCATCCATTTCCATTGCTTCTTGGAAGGTCAAGGGATCATTGGTATCTAGTACCATGATTTCATGAAGTCCCAAATACATATCGGGTTTCTTCCTTTCCCTTGTCGACCTTCTTAGTTCTTTTGGTTGTTCTCGTGTCTCTCGAACTTCTTCCACAATTTCTTATGGAGTGGGTTCACGTTCAACTCTTGAACGTACACTAGGTGGGCATGATTGAGATTCTCTCACAATTTCTTGCGAGGGTCTCTCACTCACGCTCCCACTAACCAAAGGAATCTTGGTTGGGCCTTCATGATCTTGAATGTCATCATTCATGTCGTGACCTTGTAGGGTATCTTGAGTTTCCTCAAGCACAACCCTACTCCCACTACTTTTTACTCTTTCCAGAAATTCTTTTTCCAGAAATGTGGCATCTCTCTCTACAATCACTCGATTGGAGGTGATATGCCAAAAGTAGTATCCTCTTGTCTCACGAGGATAACCAATAAAGAAGCACTTATCCGCTTTTGGCTGAAGTTTGGTCGATATCAATTTCTTGACGTAAGCCTCACAACCCCAAATCTTGAGAAAACTGAGCTTAGGTGTTTTACCACTCCATAGCTCATAAGGCGTTTTCTCCCCGGACTTGGATGGAACATTATTTAGTGTGTAAGCCGCAGTTTGTAGTGCATAACTCCAAAAGTAAAGAGGTAATTCCGCATGACTCATCATTGACCGAACCATGTCGAGCAATGTCCTATTCCTCCTTTCGGATACCCCATTCCACTGAGGTGTACCGGGAGGGGTGAGTTGAGGTACAATACCAAACTCCTTTAGGTATGAGTCAAATTCGGCACTTAAGTACTCACCTCCACGATCCGTTCGTAGAGACTTGATTTTCTTGTCGAGTTGGTTCTCTACTTCATTCTTGAATTCTTTGAACTTGTCAAAGGATTCACTTTTGTTTCTCATTAGATAAACATAGCCATAACGACTATAATCATCCGTGAACGTAATGAAGTACCTGAAACCATCTCGTGCACTAGTACTCATTGGACCACATACATCGGAATGTATCAAATCCAACAAGCCACTCGCCCTTGGGCCTTTCTTCTTGAAAGGCTTTTTGGTCATTTTTCCCATTAAACATGGTTGGCACGTCTCCAATGATTTAAAATCAAGTAGACCAAGAAGGTTAGCTTCTTGCAATTTCTTGATGCGCTTTTCATTTATGTGACCAAGACGATAGTGCCACAAGAGAGTATCATTCTCGTGAGTGGTCTTAAGTCTTTTGTTATTGATATTAAAGATTTGTTTATTATTCAATTCAAGCAAATAGAGACCATTCCTTATGAATGCATTTGCATAGAAAACACCATTCTTCGATATAGACAAGCAAGAATTTGAAATATTTATATTAAAATTATCCATATCTAAACATGATACAGAAATAATGTTCTTGCTAATCGAAGGTACATAATAAACATTCTTTAGACATAAATTTAAACCACTACATAATTGAAGCACCACAGAACCTTGTGCAACCACAGACACGTTAGCACCATTTCCGAGCTTCAATTCTACCTCGTTCCTTACGAGTTCCTTCCTATCCATGAGTAGCTGCACATTAGAAACTATGTGAGCACAAGATCCGATATCTATTACCCAATCCTGGACAGAGGTGGCTAAATTTATTTCAACAACAAATATACCTTTGGCCTTTTTGGGGCGCCTTCGTTCAATCACTCCGTTGTCAATGTCTTCCTTGTACTTGGGGCAATTTGGCCGGATGTATCCTTTTTCACCGCAGTGAAAGCACTCCGTATTAGGAGTTGGAGATTTCTGAGATTTCCCCCTCGAGGCACTTTTATGAGCACCTCCTACTCCCTTGCTCTTGATTGAACCACTTTTGGTAGATTTGCCCTTTCGTTTACCAATCTTTTGGCTCCTCCCATGGACGGCAATGACTTGCTTGTCCCTACCCTTGCCTATGTCAACTTCAGCAGTTTTGAGAGCGTTGTGCAGCTCCTCAAGACTCACCCATTTTTCACGCATGTGATAGTGCATCACAAAGTCCTTGAAGGACGGGGCTAGAGAGCCAAGAATCATATCTTCAGCAATGTCCTCGGGCATTGGTGAAGAGAGCTTTGCCAACTTCTCAAGGTACCCTTGCATCGTGAGAAAATGCATGGATACCGATGTTCCCTCCGCCATATGGCACCTTGTGAGTGTGATGGTGGTCTTATAGCGCTCCTTTCGGGCACTATCATGAACATCTTAGATAAAGCCTCCATGGTCTTCTTGGGTTTTGAATCCAAGTATTTCGCTTGAAGCGAGTCACCCATGGATGCTAGCATAAGACCGTGAACTTGGTTCTCTTGGTCTTCCCACTTGGCCTTAGCCTCTTTCTCTTCATCGGTTAATCTCTCATTCCATCTTGGGATTGGACCTTCCAAAATGTGAGATAGTTTCTCAAACTTTAACACGATGTTGAGTTTGAGTTACCAACTAATGAAGTTTGAGTCATCATTTTCTAAAGGGTGTTTTTCTATCATGGATCGTAAGATAGGTTGGATGTTCGACATTTTTCTACAAAATAAATCATATAGGTTTTAATGCCAATTTTATGTTTTAATACACATGCATACATATATCGAATATAAATGTAAATGTTGCAAATAAAAATTTTACCCATAAATGCAACAATCGAAGATCTCATCAATTGTAATATAGACTAGCTAAGGGCTATCGAATACATTACAATATCAATGCAAGAAAACATTTTCTAATCACAACCTTTTTGAATTTTAGCAACATTAGCATCTTCAAACTCTTGTGACTCTTGTCGTTTTAATTATGAGGGAATATGACCTATCCTCGTAAGAAAAACTTTTTCCCAAAACCGAGCGAGGGCTCTAGGTAATGTTAAGAAAACTTATTTTCATTTGATAGGAGATACGTTTATCTATTGTATTCACAACTAAACATACTTGGGGCTCACTAGGGTGAAACACACCTCATATATTTAATTGTGGCACAACAATAGACAACCATTATATCTCCCACTATTCCCAAAGATGGAGGGAGCTATCTCCCGCTAAGGGCGAGCAGAGTATCCCTCGATCAATGGCTGCTAGTGGATGAAATAAGAAGGAAAATTATTCTTAATTTTTGTTGGACAATTTAACATGTGATTCAGAATTTTAGGTTATCATGCATATTATTATTCATACACATCCTAACATTCAACACATTCATCACATGCATAGCAAGATAAAAACAGAAATTAAACATTCACACAATCCACATCGTGTGAGTTTATATGTTCCCTTCGATCCTCGATCCTCGATCCCTGATCTTCGATCCTCGATCCCTGATCTTCGATCCTCGATCGATGCGCTACAGCGGCGACTTCCTCTTGCACCGGAGATGTAGATTTTACAGAAAATAAACATGCTCCTCACATTCGATAAAAAACCGACTAGTGCAAGTCCTATATAAAAACCTCTCATATGCAAATGCAACTATCTAAAAGACGGAAAGAGAAAGTTTTGGCTTTTACATACATAAGTCCCTGTATAATAATGATTACATACATTCATAATTGCTGATTTGGAACATATAAACTCACAATTCCTGCAAAGACAACTCGAGCATTCATGCACGCAATATTGCTATAAACTATGCAATCTAGTTTATCAATCATCTAGAATCCCAAATAATGTAGGATTTCATGTTTAATTATACATATATATTTTCGGAATTTTTATGTATAATAAGGATCAATTACAATTTTCTTTGATTTATTTCATGCATGCATCGGTTTGTTTTAACATCTAGTTTCAAAACTCTATTAAAACAAACAAGGGCTCCGAAATTCATACCTAGAAGTTCTCAAAAACTTCTTGAAGATTCGGAGACGTTGGGGATGCTTCTCGCCGCGCCGGATGCCTCCGAGTGTTCACCGAAACCCTAAACAAGGTTGGAGAGAAAGGAGCAAGCCAATCGATCTCCAAACAAGCTTAGAATCTAGCTACAAACCCCTTCCTTAGCCTCTGAGATTTCTCCTTCCAAAGACTTAGAAAACTAAGAGAATTTTCGTGGGTTTTTGTGGTGAATTAAGAGAGAAAATAATTATTGAATTGTGTAACCCAATTAGGGAGAATAAGGACCTATTTATAGGTTCCAATCTTACTCTTAATCATGGCTATTCTTTAGCCACGTTTTTCTTTACATTTTCTCTCATAAATTAATTCCTTAATGCATTACATGCACCCACAAAACGTTTGACCAAGTTTGGAGCTAATCCAACCATCAATCAAATTAATCTCTTAATAATCAAAGACAGAAAATCGACCGCTGTTCGGTTTACCGAGACCCATTCGGTTAACCGAATATGTCACGATTGGTTGACCGAGTACTAGACGGATGACCGATTCTTAAAGGGAAAAATTCTCCTTAACCGATCGGACGAATTCTCGTCTAAGACCGAGTGCCATTCGGTTAACCGAAAATATCGGAACTTAACATTGTTCGGTCGACCGATTTTGGTTCGGTACACCGTACCAAAGTTCCAGGCACTTTGGTCAAGTTCGGTCAATCAATTACGATTATCCGTTCCACGTTCGGTTGACCGATCCATAGATCCTTCGGTCGACCGAACCTCAACGGATTACCGAACTTTTACCCGATTTTGCCTTTTTCAAATTTTGGATTTATTTCCAACAAAATTTGAACTTGAGGGGGTTTTAGCAAATTCACAACTTATGCAATGTATTATCCTATGCAACAATAAATTATTGCACCCCATAATATATGCATCTCATATGAATTTATCATGATTCTAATTATGTTTATATACAACATAATTGATTTTACTTGTTCACCACATGTGTCATATTTTCTATGAGAAACCCGACACATCATATGAACCAAAAATCAAGCTTCTTGTTTCCCGGTTTCTTGCGGTGTGACCTATGGGAGGATCTAAACTGAGTTGGCAGTGATATTAAGAGCTTAATATCACAAGCTATAAGCGGTATCTAGCTACACATTATAGCTCCCAATTAGTTAGATGTCTTAATTCCACTCGAACCAAAACCCGATCCATTTAGTGATGGAGTGCACCACTTGTGTCCCTCCCTTGCCTCATGATATTAAGAATACACACAAAGTAGTATTGTGTCATCTTTGTATTAGTATTCATTTCTTGATCTCTTTAAGCTAGTTATAAATATGTGACTTAACTCAAATCACATTGTGCACATTATAACTTTGCTTTATCAAGGGGCCCACTAATATCATCACTTAATTAAGAGGGGCAATGATAGTCTTTTGACTAACTATCTTCTCCAACAAAAGTTGTACTTAACCAACCAATGCCTTCACACTACACTGATCGATAGTTCAAGACACTGATCTAATTAAGTATTCCTTAAGTGATTAGATATAAGTCTCATATCAAAGGACCAAAGACACAGTAAAATATTAATGACACAGAAACACATTTCTATAATATTTTACTTATTAGGTCTATTCAGTATACAAAAGTAATATTTTCCTCTTTTGCATACCCGTGTCGTCACTCACTTGTAGAGCTACAATGATCTATGACCAACACGACAATCTTAACTCGGTAATTAATGTCCCATGTTAATTACCATGATTGCGAATATCTTTTGTTTTATGTAAACCAATATCTTTTAGAGCTCTACGGTTAAGGACCAAGAGCCTCTTCCTTAACACATCTAAAAGACGAATAACATAAACAAGGAACAAAATGATTTCTCATTCAATTCATAATAATTGACATTTAAAAGTAAAACTTTTAGAACACATTCCCTTCAAATAATTCTTTGAAAAACATTTTGAAATCCATTAAAAACGTTTTTCATCCATCCACATGTTCAAAAACAATTTTGAACCGCTGTCCATCCAATTTCCTAAAGGAAAGACGAACCGCAGTTTTTCAGTTTTGTTGATTCTCTTACAAAATAATCGTTTATACTTAAAACGAAATTATTGCAAGTTAGACTTATGTCTAAATCATAATTCTAATAATTACATGACATGTTTCAAACCACTTAAACATTTAAAACAAATTATTACAAAGAATTATTTCAACAAAACATTTACAAACCGAAAAACCGGTAAAACGAATTGTTTAAATCCTAGATGGTAAACTAAATTTGTTTACAACATTAAATCATAAGAAAATTGAACCCTAAGCTCTGATACCACTGTAGGATTTCATGTTTAATTATGCATGTATATTTTTTTGAATTTTTATGCATAATAAGGATCAATTACAATTTTCTACGATTTATTTCATGCATGCATTGGTTTGTTTTAATATCTAGTTTCAAAACTCATCAAAACAAACACCAGGGACTCTGAAATTCATACCTAGAAGTTTTCTAAAACTTCTTGATGACCCGGAGATGCTGAAGAAGACGATTGTCGCTTCCTGTTGCGTCGGATGCCTCCGAGTGTTCACCGAAACCCTAAACAAGGTTGGAGAGAAAGGAGCTAGTCAATCGATCTCCAAACAAGCTTAGAATCTAGCTACAAACCCCTTCCTTAATCTCTGAGATTTCTCCTTCCAAAGACTTAGAAAACTAAGAGAATTTTCGTGGCTTTTTGTGGTGAAATTAGGAGAGAAAATATTTAGAAAACTACTTGTGTCAATTGAGGAGAATAAGGACCTATTTATAGGCTCCTATCTTACTCTTAATCATGGCTATTCTTAAGCCACGAATTCTTGACATTTTCTCTCACAAACTAATTCCATAATGCATTACATGCATCCACAAAACGTTTGACCAAGTTTGGAGCTAATCCAATCATCAATCAAATTAATCTCTTAATTATCAAAGGCAGAAAATCGATCGTGCTTCGGTTTACCGAGTCCCACTCGGTCAACCGAATATGTCACGATCGTTTAACCGAGCACGCGACGGATGACCGAATCTTAAGGAGAAAAATTCTCCTTAACCGATCAGACTAATTCTCGTCTAAGACCGAGTGCTATTCGGTTAACCGAAAATATCGAAACTTGACATTGTTCGGTCAACCGTTTCTGGTTCGGTACACCGTACCAAAGATCTAGGCACTTTGGTCAAGTTCGGTCAATCAACTACGATTATCCGTTCCACGTTCGGTTGACCGATCCATAGATCCTTCGGTTGACCGAACCATAACGGATTACCGAACTTCTACCCGATTTTGCCTTTTCAAATTTTGGATTTATTTCCAACAAAATTTGAACTTAAGGGGGTTTTAGCAAATTCACAACTTATGCAATATATTATCCTATGCAACAATAAATTATTGCACCCCATAATACATGCATCTCATATGAATTTATCATGATTCTAATTATGTTTATATATAACATAATTGATTTTACTTGTTCACCGCATGTGTCATATTTTCTATAAGAAACCCGACACATCATATGAACCAAAAATCAAGCTTCTTGTTTCCCGGTTTTTGCGGTGTGACCTATGGGAGGATCTAAACTAAGTTGGCAGTGATATTAAGAACTTAATATCACAAGCTATAAGCGGTATCTAGCTACACATTATAGCTCCCAATTAGTTAGATGTCTTAATTCCACTCGAACCAAAACCCGATCCATTTAGTGATGGAGTGCACCACTTGTGTCCGTCCCTTGCCGCATGATATTAAGAATACACACAAAGTAGTATTGTGTCATCTTTGTATTAGTATTCATTTCTTGATATCTTTAAGCTAGTTATAAATATGTGACTTAACTCAAATCACATTGTGCACATTATAACTTTGCTTTATCAAGGGGCCCACTAATATCATCACTCAATTAAGAGGGGCAATGATAATCTTTTGACTAACTATCTTCTCCAACGAAAGTCATACTTAACCAACTAATGCCTTTACACTACACTCATCGATAGCTCAAGACACTAGTCTAATTAAGCAATTCTTAAGTGATGGGATATAAGTCTCATATCAAAGGACCAAAGACACAGTAAAATATTAATGACACAAAAACACATTTCTATAATATTTTACTTATTAGGTCTATTCAGTATACAAAAGTAATATTTTCCTCTTTTGCATACCCGTGTTGTCACTCACTTGTAGAGCTACAATGATCTATGACCAACACGACAATCTTAACTCGGTAATTAATGTCCCATGTTAATTACCATGATTGCGAATATCTTTTGTTTTATGTAAACCAATATCTTTTAGAGCTCTACGGTTAAGGACCAAGAGTCTCTTCCTTAACACTTCTAAAAGACGAATAACATAAACAAGGAATAAAATGATTTCTCATTCAATTCATAATAATTGACATTTAAAAGTAAAACTTTTAGAACACATTCCCTTCAATTACTCCAACAACAAGGATAATCCCAATAACAAGGATAATCCCAATAAGATGTCTTTCGTAATCTGCATGAATTCCTCGTCGGCTATGCGATTTTGAAGGATGAGACCGAGTCTAGTTACCGGTGGGTGTTGGAGAAGTTGCAAGATCTATTATTGGATATTGTTAACCCTACTGCAATAATAACGGACCGGGAGTTGAGTCTGATGCGACCAGTGGCAGAGGTTTTTCCTGAGTCTGCTCATTTACTTTGCACTTGTCATATCAACAAAGACGTGTACAACTACGCATACCACATATTCGGCAATGGCAAACAGTTTGCAGAGAGTTTTAGGCGTGGAAAGTGGAGGAGAGTCATGCTTTCTGATTCACAGATAGATTATGATTGAGAAATCTGTAATCTGAAAGATTCTTTCCAGTCCTGGCCAGTGCTCACGGAGTATCTCGAAAACACGTGGTTAGTGCATAAAGAAAAGTTTGTGTTGAATTGGACGAATAAAGTACTTCATTTCGGCAACACTACGAACTGTAGGGTGGAAAATGCTCATTCGGCTTTGAAAGAGTGGATTACTACATCGACTGCAGTTCTGGACACTCTTTTCGACCGCGTGAACTCGTCTATTGAAATGCGGCTGACGAATATTCGGAACTTTCTTGAAGAGTCGAGACATCGAAATTTGACAAACTATATAGGTCCTTTGTATCAACATATAAATGGTCGAGTTTCGCATCACTGCTTGTCATTATTGACTCGAGAGTTGAAAAGAATGCATGACTTAGCAATCAAGTTGAATATCGCTACGAGTGTGCTTTTCTGACATCAATTGAGATTCCTTGTGCATATACCATGTACGATTGTATTGAGTCAGGTGATAGAATTCATTTAGAGCAGATTCATCCATTCTGGAAAACACTTGTCATTGGAGAAGGAGTTCAGATGTCAGAGTTTGTGGATCAGTCAACACAAAACGTCAAGCATTTTCGGAACCTCGTTGATGAGATTTTGGGGAGCGACTCTGCAGTAATTTGTAGTGTCTCTCGTATTTTATACACACAGTTACACCCGAATCAATGGACCATACTGCTGTCACGCCTCCTCCTGCAGCTCTAAGTCATACCGACCCCCATCGTCACTCTCGTCGTGACTCCCCACCTCATCTGAATCATCATCGTCATCGAAAGAATCCTCAGGTGTCTGACGACGACTTAAAACATCTCTCTATTCTAACTGAAGTAGAAATACCCCGTCTACGTGGATGACGGGGATCAGACTCATCAGTTAAACTATACAGCGCATAAGTGAATTGATTTTCCTTTTCCTCTACGGTAACTCAACGACTATTAATTCAATTTTAGAAATAAAATTTCGTTAACAGATTTACAAATTGATCATGAAACTAATTATAATAATTAAGCAATTTAACTAATTACTAAACTAATTTAACTAATTATTAACTTAATTTATTTAGCAATTATCAAAAAATATAATCAATAATTAAAAAAACTTGAAAAATGGAGGGGCGTCTGCCGGAGACGCCCCTACGTGGGATGTTGGGGGAGCGGCTCCGTCATGTGCCCCTCAGTTGGGCGACGCCCGACCCAACAGTCGTGCGCCAGCGGGAGCCGCCACTGACTGACTCTTTTCCTGGCATCCGAGACATATTTTTGGATGAATATGAGAATGATATGAAGAGAGAGTAATGTTAGAAGAGTGAAATGAAGAGTTATATAAGTAGAAAAGACAGAATGATAAAATTTTAATTCGCACGGGCGATTTAAGTAATTTTTCGGCGATGAATAAAAGTTCAGTAAAATAAAGGTAACTAGTAATTATGGATAGTTTTCGAGTAACATTTTACTAAAATCGATGTTTTCGAGTAACATTTTACTAAAATCGATGTTTTCGAGTAACATTTTACTAAAATCGATGTTTTCGAGTGTCACGCAAACAAAAACCCTAAATTTATTAGTGTTACAACTAGCAGATTAGATCCACAAGAATTTTAGTACACCCAACCAAATTGTACGAGTGTACCCAAGTGAATTATGAAATTCGATGAACAGAGTTGCAGTTGGTGAGTACTGATGCTTTCCGACTTTACATTATATCCAAGATAACCCCAACCAAAATATATTTTCTGGACCCACCAAGGTGTAGTAGTGGTCTTGAGAACATCTAATGTGTTGTTGGATCGAGTGTTGACTCTCCATCCTAACTCTTTTGGAGGGAGTTTTTGTGGGTTTGGTTCCTCTGCCTGGGGTTTTACTCTCCTCGTAGGGTCGCAAAAGCAGTTGGATTGGGGCGGGATGTTTTCTCCTATACAAACAAAAAAAAAACTTCTGGTTAGGAACGGAAGTGTTACTTGATGTTGGTTCTGTTTATTGCAATTACAAAACCGGATTCACAACCACAAATAAAATGATTGTGATCAATATTAGCTTCGTTCTTGACACCAATTTTTCTTTGGCATCTCAAAAGTGACATATGAGACACTTTTTCCAACTTTCAAGAAGCTAAAGTCCAGGGTATAATTATAATTCACCTAAAATCCAGTGTTGGGTGGGAAAAAAATTCTAATTGGGAATGAAAGTGATTCGTGATGCCGATTCCGTTTATTGCAATTACAAGACCAATTTCACAATCACATGTTAAACGATCATGATTGAAGTTGTCTTGAAAGTAACATTTTAGGATGCTTTTCCAACATTCGAGAAACTAAACCTCTTGGGTGCAGTGCAACTAGTTGAGTGAGTGAAAAACATTCTCAACAGATCTTGGTATCGATTTTCTGTGAGCACAAAAAAAATGCACTCGTGTACATTGTGTTCAGTCACTTTCGGTTTGTAACCACAGCTTAACCGAATCCTAGTTCATTTATTTTCTTTCCTAAGTTCTAAGGTAAAATTATAATTAACTCAAAATATAGTGTCCGGTAAAAAAAGTTGTGTTCGGCTGTGGAAGGGATCAAGAGATACGTGATACTCTTCACCACCTCTCTTCCAAACCATCCTTTCCCCTCCTCTCTTTCCGGCCTCCCTTTTCTCGCCTAAACCGCTACGGCAGTCACGAAAAAAGGTACTTTTCCCTTCACGAATCTCTTTTTCTTCCGTTTCTCGTGCTTGCGGTTTACACTTTGTCTCCGGCGTTCCTAGGGTTTCGACTTCGTCGATGTCTTTTTCCCTATGCGTCGTTTAATCGTTCCAGATTGTAGTGTTTGGTGTTCGGAATGTCTGATCTAACCTGAGATTTCGATTGTCCATCTACTGTGGATTTCTATGGTAGTTGAATGACACACATACACATCCTTACGGTTTGGAGAAAATTCTGACAATAAATTAAGAATATATCGACGTTGTCTTTTGAAGGACATGTCCGATTTGACTGGACGCATCCTTAATTAGTTACTTTTAAAAAGAATGATGAGTGTAAAACATGGGATACTGCTGCTCACATTCAAAACAAAATCAGTAAATTATGGTTTGAGACCATACCAACAAATCTAAAGACGATTTGAAGGTATGATATCAATAGTAGTTTAGAGGTTTACTTGGTGGATTACTCAAATTTTTCGTTTTGTCATATATAAGTAGTCATGAGATGCCAATTACATCCCACAAGGAACTAATAGTGCCAATATTGATTTATATCCAACTCCGTAACGGGAAAAAATTCCCTATTTTGTTGGCAACTTCCTCTTGTTCTTGGATGCTGCAACATATCGTCGAGTATGAATGACATCTACAATAAAGGGTATTTTTGACTTGTATTCTCAAGCCTAGTTTAATAATTTTACCACTATATTTCTGCATTTATGGGTCTCAACAGTAGTCTCCTCGACTTTGTGCTGATCATACATGATTCGTAATCGTAGATTTGGTATGCCAACTAGCAATAACATACCATACTCATAAGATTTAGATTGTTCATTTGTACACTAACATCAAATACATAAGTCTGCCTTCTGAAGTGTCCTTTGTGGATGTACCCTTACTGTGTGTGAACGGTTGATCACCCCTGATTATCTTTTAGTAAAGCACAGTAATATAATCATTACAACTGGCCAACTATATTATGCTTGCTCACCCGGATGTATATTGTATTTCTGCAATTATTAATATTGTAGTCACATCCTCTACTGCAACGTGCATAACAGAGTCTGAATTATGGTATTGTGAAACCAAGTAATTTAATTATGGATAGCTCATTCTAATTAGCCATCACCACATTGTTATGTAAGTTTAATAATTATTCTTTAGCATGTAGGCCTTGGGAATTTTTCAATTTGAAGCTGCATACACCCAAAATTTTGATAGCTCTTGTGTGCTAAATGTGGAGTCATATTATGCGGAGAAAGTCAATTTGGATTTCATCCTAAATGTGGATGTTGAGGCTTCATTTGCTATGTTTGTAGCTTCCATTTGTCATAGTTGCTATTGATTTTCATTGTGATACTACTATATGTAGACGTTAGTCGTTTGTTGTTGGCTATATTGACCTGAACAAGAGGAAGTGAAGGCTCCTTTCCAACCATCTCCTCCGTGGTTGACATACAGGATGTGAAAAAGCTGACATACAGTTTTTCATTATTTACCTTTCTTGTTTGAAATTTTCTTTTACCCACCAATTTCAATTTAAACATCGGTTTAGTTTCCTGCAAGTTGAAACCGAGTCTTTAACTGATTACCTGTAATGGAATTGCCAATTTCCTGAATGTTATTCACGATCTGTAGACAAAGCATTTCAAAAATTGACTCCTAATTGAATTTAGTATCAGTTCTTGCTAAGCATTTTCCATTTTCTTATTGTTGGTGTTCCTACAGTCATGATTTGTATTAATGATGTTATGGATATCCAGAGAGTCATATTTAGTTGAATGTCTTGTAGTACCAAAAAACTGAACAAACCCAAAGTGCATGAAAGTTGACAGTGGAATCATGGAAGTGCAAAGCGAAGATCTCTTTTTAACTCCTTCTCCATACATGTATCTCATTCCACAACAAGAACACTATATGGAGGCTCTTATTTTTAGTTTATGGTATTTGTTTTTAATCTGGTTTTGCATGGAGCCTTCCCGAAGATCAACTATTCTCATGCACTAGTGCACTACTGATAATTAAGAATTTTCATCTTTGCATTGCATTTTTTCGTATGTCAGTTGCTCCACCAAATTATATTGAACCCTCAACAACAACATTTCATTAACCCATGATTTATCTGATGGTTTTGTCATCGTTCAAAACTAATATGTTTTTTTTTTGAAAACCTCCAATATTAAACAACCAGAACATTGAAAATATAAGTCATAAACATCTTTCCCTTTGAGTTTTAAAAAACAAAACTGTTAATACGGGCAATCTCGACTCGGGAGGAAATTTATTTTTCTCCTTTATATTTGATTATGCTCTAAATTTCATGCTAGATTGTTTTCTGAAACAAACTTTATCCTCTCCTACCTAAGACCCTTTTTGTGCATGTTTTCCTATCGCCAACATTAACAAAGCATCAATTTGATTATGGGGGTGGGGATTTGTAAGGCTATCTGACAGCTTTCCCCATGTAACCCTCTTCCACTTTTCTATTTTTTTGTCGCATCATTTCTCTACTTTTCATTTCAGCCTACACTTGTAGTAATTTCTTTTAAAAAAATGTTTTCAGTGTTGTTTCATCCCTTTTAAGTTCTTCCATTGTCTTTTATCCTGGGAGATATATTTCAGTTACTTAATCCAACTTTCATGTTGATCAACGCCAAAAGTACTGTGAATTTGCTACTTGGGCCAGCAGTCACAAAAGCAAACTGTTATTTGTGTGGAATTATGGTTGTTAATGTTGGAATAGAGATATTTCTTAACGAACCTTGTCTCCAGCTGGTTGGAAGAGGATTTTTATTTGAATTTTATTGTAAAGCAGAGTATTCCTATATTGCAACTTCTTCGAGATCCGCCATTGTTCGAATAAACTATTTTGTTTTGCTCTTGCTATAGATTATGTTTCCTATTTTACAATGTATGCATGAACACTCCCAAAAAATACGAGTTAATTTGTCCTTTAACTTGCAACCGGATGGTTTATTTTGGTGGATCATTCTGTCATCTATTCCACACAAAAAATCATTTTCAAAGACAATCTTTCTTACCTATGTCTCCATTTGCCAATAGGTAAATAGTTGAAGCCAAAAGTTGAGGAATCTAGAAATAGAAAAGGAGTGCTTCTGAAGGTTGTCATACTTCTAGCTATCTGTAAGAAAGAAATATGAGATGGCACCTGGAATGAAACTTTCTGGTTTGCAGAAGCAAGTATTGGGGCTGTACAGGGGATTTCTCCGAGCTGCTCAATCGAAGGGTCCTGAAGAGAGACATAACATCGAGTCAATTGTCTCTAGTGAGTTCCGCCATAATGCCAAATCTGTGGATCGCAAGGATTTTCTCCACATCGAGTATCTTCTTAGACGTGGAAAGAAGCAGCTTGACCAACTGAAAAGCCCTGGAACAGTCAGAATGTCCATGCACAAGGTTATATTCTTGTTCTTTTCTTTGTCACCATAGAATGTAAAAAGGCTGTTTCTTGACGCTATTCTATGCTCCCATTAGCTTGTAATTCTGATATATATTATATAGTATAGTATATATATAGTTTTAATTCCGGCTCTGCTTTATTTTTCAAATTCCATTGAAGGAATGTATGCTATCCTTTTTCCTTAAAGGATTGATTATGTTAAGCTGGCATGTTCACTTTTTTGAGTCTGTGTTTCAGGTAATTCTGACATCGTCGAGTAGCACAAATCGATGAGATTGAACACTGATATTTTCCTGTCTTCGTTACTAAAAGCAAGGGATGCAATTCTCTATGAATGACGTCATGAGCTAAACTTCTCATAATAAGTCATTGATCCATAGCACACAGGATTGTAATAAAAGGAAATTCTGTATTGTACCTGATACTCCGAATTACAACATAATTACATGTAAAACCTCTATGTTGACATGTTTGTTTTTGTAGATTCAACATTCAATGAGATGATTCTTGTTCTTTGTTGTGCTTGTTGTTGATGTCTGGTTGTTATTGATATGATTGCATGATAGCATCCTATGTGTTTTGATTATATTATCAGTTGCTTACTTCAGTTGCTAATATTTGGTTGAGGCATTGTCGCTCTCATTGTTCCTTTGAAACGAAGGCAGGAATGTAACGCTGTAACTACCCTGACGTTGGCTGGACCTACCATTTGACCCATAAGTTCTGTTGTATAAATCTAAGCAGCAGTATGCTTCTAATTTCTTTGCAAGTGATGGTCTTCTAATATTTTAACTCATCACGCCTTTAAAGATAATCATTTGTACATATGGTCGAAATGTTTTTAATCTCCTCCACTGCTTCCAATATTATATATGGTCTCGAATTCCACAAGACCTTTTGTATCCTGGACCAGTTATCGTAGTAATAATAAATTCAACTCCATATAGAACAAACTTTACGAAGTTTCAAACGGCTATTGCAAATTTACTATTATGGGACTAAGTACTAAGTTCTAAATATTGTTCAACGATAGGTACAAATTGAAAACTTATGTCAAACTACAAAATATCTTAATGGAATTCTGGAAGGTAGTATAAGTTTTTGGATTACTTGAGGAATAGTTGGGCAATTATCAGGTAAAAAATAACCTTGTAAATATAACCAGCATGGATATTAGAATAGTAATTCATAGCTTCTAGTCTTCTACAAAGCACCATATCATGGCCAACCCCCTTATTCCCTCCCTGAGTCATACGAGATCGTTTGTAAGAAAGAAAAACAAAAAAAAAAGTTAGAACTAAAGTAGTAAAAGAGTGAGATAGTAGAATGTCTTCTAAGTAGTCTTAAGGACCACACGAGGTAAAATGTAATACTGTGACTGTGAGATTAGTTCATACTTTGCTAGCACTTGGTTCACCAGGTGACACATATCTCATGCATAACAAGAAATTATCCTTCAAATAGGTATGAACACAAATCATAGAGTAGAGACTAACGTGGCTCACATCGTCACATGTAAGATAGAATCGAGCAAGTTTGGTTTGCAACAGGTAATACTGAAATTCGGCAATTGGTTGTATATGCAGGGGGTTCTGCACAATTATGACTACAAATACGTATATATCTCGTAAAACTCAAAAGTCGTTTCTTAAATTTTTTTCCCCCATTCTTGATTCTTCTCCTTTTTCTCTTCTCTCCCCTTCCCGCTCCAATCCTCCCACCTCCAATGGAGCTCCACCCCATGTCGTGGGACTCCCTTCGAAAACAGGTACTTCTCGCTTCAGTTCCTTCTTTTTCGTCGATTTCAGGGTCTCGGTTGGTTGGATCTGGAATACGTGGAGGTGTTGGTTTCGGTTCGGATTTGGGGATTTTTTTTGAGGAAGACTGGAGAGATTTGAGGTTTTGGCTGTTTCAAGTTCAGCCTTTGTTGTCTTTCTTGGAACTCAATTGGAATGGATTTGAGGAATTATGGTTTCCGTAAAAGAGCGGAATCTTGCGGAGTACGAATTTGTAGGGCGTCTTTTGAGGACGCGTTTACTAGTTAGGTTTTGCGAGAATTTCCTTAAACATGGGGTATTGTTCGACGAAATCGAAGTTCGGCCATTGGGTTCCAACCACAAGACGCATATGATTTTTTTCTGTAAGAAAAGAGGAAATGCAAAAGGAGAAAAATAAATGGTGCTGTGGAGGAATTAGGTGGCATGATGCTTGTGGGAGTTGTAAAATAAAATAGGTATACAAGCCAGAGGAGAGAAAGCTTTTATGTTGGAAGATAGCACTATGTCACGACCTTAGTCCTTTCAAATCTTTGGGGGTGTGAACTTAGAACTTTGAAGTAAAGGACTGGGTTCTTCTCATTGCAAATGGGAAGAAGAAAGATGCCTCAAAGTGTTTGGATATAGGTACTTATCTTTACCCCTCAAACTAAGATAAAAGATTCCTTATCTCCTTCAAAATTAAATGGAAATTCCAAGCACTAGCATTATTGAGAGAAGAATCATTTATGTTCTAGAAGAATGACAAGTCATTTGACCTTGTAAAAGTAAATTTTGATGCAAGTCACCTGTAACTCCCTAAGCTTTTCATACCACGGGTCCCTTCAAATTCCACCATTTTTATGATTTTATCATATTCACTATTTTCCCATTATTCTAGTTCACTTATGGTGATCACGCCATTATCCAAAATTTTAATCGTATAACGGATCAAATTTGTGTTGTAATTAAATTGATAGGATGTAAGGTAAACTGCTTGCAAGTTGCAATACAAGAAATTAGAGATTATGGAAGAAATACAATGATTCTGTTGACATATACCTTTCTGCATCCTGTTGGTTCAACTGTCTTTTGATGGTTGTATACTTGTATATGTAAGTCAAAGAGTTCTTGACAAACGTTAGATATCTTTCTTATTAAGGGAGGTGGGATCTGCAAACATCCTTGTACATATGTACTGAAATAGTTGCCCCAAAAAATCCTTTTGATCTCACATGATTTGAATACAACTTACTACAATTTGTGCATTGTATGACTTTCAATACTTCGATCATTCTTTTAGTTACTCTATTGTGATTCTCTGTAATCAGAAGAGTTCTTCATTTTTTTATGAAGTAATTTATACATGTTTTAATGTGTTCATTTCTACTGTGTCAAAGATTAAGTTGTTTTTTGGCATTTGGAGCATCATTGACTATATTAAATGGCTATTTAAACGATCTGCATTTCTTATTTATTGTGGAACCACAGATGGTCAGTTGCACTTTGGGTCAATTGGAAACAACCTCACTATTTTACAATGGTAGGGTTGCGTACATCCGACCCCCCTACCTCGCTTAGGTAGGAGTCTCTTCTAAGGCACTGGGGTTATGTTGATGTTGATGATGTAATTTATACATGTTTTCATGATTAAATTGATTGAGGATCCTTTTATCCACGAAACACATAAATCACACATGACTATTTACTAGTATTTGTTAAAAAAACATTTTGAATCATGCTAGATCTTTCCAACTTGTGATCAACTTTTTATACAGGCAAGAGCACTTCAAGATGATTTGGACGAGCAAATGACTTTGTACCGCAGATTAGTTGCTACAAAAAGTGATACCTCTTGTAATGATGTTGAATCTGGGATAGATAAGTCACTTAAACAACTTCAGCAAGTTAATTCACAGATGCAAGCTTTGATATCCTCCGGAGGATCTGAATTTCTCCCTCATACATTAACCCGCCATCAAGAAATTCTCAAAGATCTTACTCAGGTAAATAATCTCATGGTCCTATTGCATCTGCTCATAGTATAAAGAGCCCCTGCAAAAGCTCACAGAGATCAAAATAAAACCATCCTCGTGCTCAAAGGTTGCTTGTCAAAGTCAATTTCATGATTTAGTCATATCTAACTCATTCCAAATGGAGGTTGCTTATTGATGCATGCCTCTTGTATCATGTTCTATATATCGTTATTTGCAAAATACAAGCAGCACACCATTTGCTGATTCTCATGCTCGTGTTGTTCATATAAGTTGCATCTTTGATCTTTCTTAGATTCCCATGAGCTATTTGGGTTGTCAAGATTCAGGATATTCATGTTCTATGGTTAATTGGCAAATTATAAGGTTGTTAACTAGGACTATTTATGAATACTGTTGTGGCTCTGTTTTTTATATTTTTTAGTTAGGATTTTTGGTGTATTATTATCTAATTTTGGCTTGTTTCAAACCTATATGGTAAATCTCTTTTCATAGGTCAAAAGGTTTTGATTTTTGTATCATGGTTATGCTCACGATGTTATCTTTTATCTATGGATCTTACTATTTCCTTCTATTAGTTGGTCTTCTGTCGCGCCTAAATATTTTATTAGGTGTACCAGAATAGTGATTTTTGTTGTAGTTCCACTTGACATGCTAGCTTTCAGTCTTTTATCTAAAAGGTGATTGCCATTGCAGGAATTTTATAGGCTCCGCTCTAGTCATAGAGACAAAAGGGAACGTGCTTTGCTCCTTCATGATTTTAGGGAATTTGACAAGGCAAGGTTTGATATTGAAGCCAATGGGAGTTCCGATGAACAATCCCTCCTTAAAGAGCATGCATCTTTAAGCAGAAGCACAGGACAGGTTAACTAATAACTTCTTCCTACTCAATTTTCCCGAAACTCACCATTCAATGTATATATAGATGATTGGATTCTGCCATGCTGACTGCAGATCTATTTCTACTCATTGACATGATGAGAATGTGATCACAAAAAGTCAATTAATCGATGTCAACTATCTGTATTCTAAAAGAGAATGAACTCGTGTATATTTTAGTATGTTTGTAAAACTGTAAACTATTTAAAGTGTCATTTTTTAGATTTGATGGCATGTGCGGTATGACAGTATAGTAACTGAGATTTGGATGTTAGTATTTGCTAGATTTACCAGGCATTAAATCCTGAACTTCTTTCCTGTATTGTGAACAGTAAACTTGTACCTGACTTGCATACATGTCATTTTTATTTGATATTTTAACGTTATAGAAATGTTGCTATAGGCTGATACTGTGATTTCGCAAGCCCAAGCAACACTGAGTACACTTGTTATCCAACGCTCAACTTTCGGTGGCATTGGCTCCAAAATTAGCAATGTCAGCAGTCGTCTGCCTACGGTACGTTATCAGTATTGCATGTCATATATTTTTTGTTTACATGATCTAGCCGATCAAAGAAATGTATTTTTGGTGATTTTGATTACATCCACTGATATTCGTAAATGTTTTGCAGGTAAACAACATTCTCTCTGCGATTAAAAGGAAAAAGTCAATGGACACACTCATCCTTTCTCTTGTTGCTTCGGCGTGCACATTTCTTATACTGATCTACTGGTTGTCAAAGTGAAGCGCCCTTCCAAGTTGTAACACTTCAAGATTCATAGGTACATTATGTATTTGTAGCTACACCTGTTACAAAGCGATTTCTGTGATCTGTATGTTTTCTAACATTTATATATCTGAACCAAATAACATTTTACATTTGATTTAGATTTTTTTTGTCAAGCTTCATGCTTCTCCTTAACTAGTTCATAATAGAAATTCTGGATTAAATGTATGCATGGGTTAAGAAAAAAAACAGTGTAGCATAAGATCGTGTATGGATAGGTTGTAGAATATTGGACGTGAGAGAACACATGGGTTGAAAACTTGGGTAGTCTTGACATGTCGATGTCGGCTCCAAATTATATAAAGCTATATATGAGTTGGATTTCCAATATGTAAGTTGGGTTTAGATTTTAGGACATCTCAGATAGTTTATGTTAAGTATTAAAACTACTCTTATCCACGAGAATAGTTATGTGATTAGCTCTAACGGTTGTTCCATGGGAGGTTAAGGCTAGAGAGCTAGATGTATTTGTACTACTAAATTCCGTATGGTGTATTTGTATTAGGTACTAAAAGTCTTTAATAAGATATTATTACAAGGTAATAAAAGTTAAAAACTATAATAGAAATGTGCCATAAACATCTTTACTTACAGTTGAAAAAATGAGTAATAAATTAATAATCCCTGGGTGAAAAAAGAGACATGTACATGCCATAGCAACTCGAAAAACACCCTAAACTCTTAAAACTTAAAAGGTCCACATGGTCATGGATAAATTTAATTACAACAATCGCGACGTAGTTATTCATAATAAATCACCACTACTACCAGGTACCAACATCATATTAGACGAATGTCAGAAAAGTCACAATAAGATCATATGAAATCCTAGTAAGGATTTCACTCAAAACCCTAACAAGGATTTCGTATCTTACCACCATGAACCATCATTCAGTGCACCATTCGGTGTATTCAAATTCAAACTCCCAGCATCAGAGCTCACCTCCCTTTCATTCCCGCTAACTGCGCAAACACCTCGTTGGCCATCGCCGTGCTCGAATTGTCAGGCGCACCACCCTTGCCACCAGTGTTGCCACCACCATTTCCACCGCTGCCATTAGTCTCCTCCATCACGGCAGTACTACCGGTTGCCACCTCCTCGGTTTTCTTTTCTTGGGTTTGCACCACAGGTGGTGCCGCCTCGTGTAGCTGTAGAGCATACTCTAGGTTCCACAGAACGTCCCCCATGGACGGGCGGTCGACTCCGTACTCGGCCAAACACTTCTCCGCCGCCTCCGCCAGCTTATTCATGCTCTCGACGTTGATGGCCCCTACAAGTATTGGATCCACAATCTTTTCGAGCAACCCTTTTCGCTTCCATTGCATGGCCCACTCGGCTAAGTTAACCTGCTCTCGAGGCAGAGCGGGGTCCAATGCGGGTCTCGCGCACAATGCCTCGAGCAAAACCACTCCAAAGGAGTACACGTCGGATTTATCTGTTAATTGTTGTCTCCGGAAGTATTCGGGGTCCAAGTAGCCAAAGCTTCCCTTTACGGCCGTGCTGACGTGATTTCCACCCATTGAAGGCCCATCTTTCGACAAGCCGAAGTCAGAAACTTTTGCAACGAAAGCGTCGTCAAGAAGAATGTTAGTAGTCTTCACATCCCTGTTAACATAAGATTAGCATCACTGTGATTAGTATAATGTCATCCTATTTTTTGCGATAACATGTCACGACATGAAAAGATAATACCACACTACACCACATGCTGACATGATTGTGACAAGAGTAAGGCATGGTAATTTGTTCTTTTTTAATCATGGTAATAAGAACAAAATGATTAAAAAAGAATTTGATACAACACAATGCGTTCATAGGGAAAAAAACTTGATTAACATCTTCCGTAAGCCAATGAATAATTAGCCTCTTTATAAGAATAGTAGATCTTAAATACATATTAAAGGTAACTTTTACCATGTATTTCTCTTGGGATACCATCAGTCTACTTCATCGTACATTTTTTGCAGTTTATATGATGTTGCAGACACGATTTTCCTAAGACAAATGGGCAATTGTTTGACAAGAATATTGCTCGAAAAACAGAACTATCATATCTAAATTAACTATGAATTCCAGACAAGTACTAAACCAAACTTTCATTTATTTGACTAACCGGAAACCTATGAAAATTTGCATGATCTATCTATACACGAGGTATTATTACTTAGAGTAGACAAGGAGTAACTAAATTAACGTATGTTTATTATCCGATTCGAATCCAATCTGTTTGCACATTTACCTGTGTATTATTCCTTGTGCGGTGCCAGTGTGAAGGTAATGTAGTCCCCGTGCAGCACCGATACAGATCTCCAACCTTTGCTTCCACGACAAAGGCGGAAGGCCCTTTCCGTATATATGATCTCGGAAAGGACCATTCGCCATGTACTCATACACCAGTATCATCTCATTGTTCTCATCACAATACCCAATAAGCGAGACGAGATGACGGTGGCGAAGTTTGGAGAGCATCTGAATTTCAGTCTGGAACTCGTTGATCCCCTGCTCGGAATGCGGATTCCCTCTCTTAACCGCAACCTTCGTTCCGTCCTCCAATTCGCCTATGTAGACGTTCCCGAACCCACCGACTCCAATGACCGCCTTTTCATCGAAGTTCTTGGTTGCCTCCTGGAGCTCTGCCAGCGAGAAGTAACGGCCTAGGCCGAGAGTAGAGGAGTAAATTCCCCCACTGAAGCCGTTCCTGTGGGAGCCCATGTTGCTTGTCATGAAGCTCGAATGGCCGGTGTGGAGCGGAAGCAGCCATGACGAGAAGCTGTTCCGTTTCTGCCAGTCCTTCGGTCTCTTGTGCCATTTTACCACCATTGCTCCCAATCCGGCAAATGCACCGAACATCATTACTAACCCGACTGCTGCGACCGCCTTTTTCGCCCCCGAAATAGAGGATGCTTTCGTCCCGTCCACCCCGAATTCGCCGTCCAAACTCCCCACCGAGTTGCTCATCTTCATGATTTCCACTCCGTTAAGCAACGCGTCGAGCGTGCCGGTGTCTTGTGTCGTTGGACCTATTTGAATTGTGATCCGGTCTCCCGCGATGGACGCGTTTACCACAAAGTCTTTGTAGTAAGCGTTTGCGAGACCCGTTGTTAAAGTGGACAAGTCGAGGCCGGATATAGCCGTTACGGTATTTATGTACACGTTGAAGTAGAGCTCGTTGAGGGACTTGCTTATGATGTCGCAGAAGTGAAGGCGGATTAGGTAACTGAAAGAAGGGTCGACGTCCATGTGCCAGGAGACGTTGAAGTTGGGCCGGCCGACCCTCGCGTTGGCCATAGCGGTCGCGGTTGCGTAGACCCAATTGGGCGCAATCAAATTCGATGTGCCTTCCGGATATTCAACCGTTTTGGGCGCCACCGATGCGTTTCGTGCGGTGGATCTCGACTGGATGTAGTCTCCGTCGGTCTTCCACATCCGCCCAAGGGTGTCGTTGGCTGAGGTGATCAACGCCCCACCCACATTGATGCGGTACGCGGTTTGGAAGGCGTAGGTAGAGAGTCCGGTGAACTCCGATATGGGAGCGAGAGCGGTGGCGGAGTCGGAGAGGAGAATGTCGGGCGCGGAGACAACCTCAATACCATTGACATACGCGTAGGAGTTCCTCAACGGGGAGAAATGCAACGACAACCGCTCGTGGGTCGCGTTCACAATAAACTCCTTGAGGACCCAATCGTTCGGATCGTTAATGGTGAAACTATGAAGGAGCACAAGATCGTCGGTCGTCACGGAGAAAACCGCCCGGGTGAGGTCAAATTGACTACTACTAGTACCATTATTGTTCCCCTCACCGGTTTCGTTGATCGGATGGAAATGGAGGCGGATCCAATGCCATCCGGGGCGGGAGAGGGAGAAAGTGTAGGTAGCCTTCTCGTTGAACACTCGAGCGGATAGATAAAGAGGAGAAGGCACGCCCTCCGGAGCATTGGGAATGGAAATGAGATTATTATCAGTCGCAGAAAGGAAAGGTGCCGATTGAGAATCCGTCTTGAATGCCCTTCCGTCGGGCATTTTAACGGTCGTGGTGGCCCCACAATTGATCAGATAATTATCCGACGGGGTAAACGATGCCATGGAAGATTGCGTCGGTTCCGCATTGACGCTTGACGACGACAAGAGGAGGAGGAGAGTGAGATAGAAGAAGAGGAGGGATTCCATAATGATGGAAGATTTTTCACCCTCTTTTTTTTTCTTGTTCTTTTTCTTTGTCTTCTATCCTCTCTCTCTCTTTTGTTTGTTTGGTCCAAAAAGAGGAGGTTGGAATTGGAACTGGAACGGTGATTAGTGGTTAACAAACATAGGAGCGGTGGAGGGAAAAGAGACCGTTAGTTCTGTTTCTTTTACTTGTCTGGTTTGGAAGGTTGCGTGCGATGACAAAGATTTTGTGGGCCCCACGATCCGGTTGGGGTTTCTTTTGAATCCGATCCTTCGTGGCATGTTCTATGCCCTCCGTAGGTTGGGTTTGCTTTTTTGCTTTTTTGGGTGACCATTTTGGAGACGTTGGATTATAATCCTACGGCTGTGAAGAAGTTGGGAGATGGAAAGCATTAATAATGCTAATTCCTACGATGGCCTTGAATATTTTCATGATATTCAAGTACATCATATGGTGCAATTCTTTTGTTCTTCGTATATGATTTCACTTGTATCGTGAGACTACGTGTTATAATTTTTAGATTTATGGCATACAATACAATATGTAAGAAATTCAATTTTCAACCATAACTTGCTGTTTTTCTATTGCTTTACCAACTTCTTATAGCTTGCAGGGAAAGGATGAAAAACACCACATCCGGGTTTGTTAGGTGTATTTATCCTATAAATAGAGTTTATCCTTTTGGGGTTTCTTAGGATGAGGACTAATGATCCGTTTGGGCTTGCGAGGATCCAAGCATTTGATTCGAATTTTAACGTAAAATTAGTATTAAGAGTGTATATATTGAGGATGCAATGAAAAAACTTTCAAAATAAAATGACAAATGAATTTTTAAATAATATATTTTTAAAGTTTAAGGTGACAAAATATTACAAAACGAAAGTTCAGAAGGTAATTGTCGTCTTTCAAAGTTCAGGAGTACAAGTAAAATCAATGCATGGTTCATGATGACAAATTGTAATTGACCATTTAGAAAATTTAACAGGAACCCACAAACTCTCCCATAATTTCTCAAACTTGGATAAAATCAACATGAATTTGGACCTGTTAAAATGTGCACTTTTGGTAATAAGAAATGTTAGGATAGTTTCTTCTTCGAGCGAAGTAGCTCATGAACGTGACAAGATGAAAACTAGACTTTAGTAAACTTGATTTATTTTTTGTTTGCTGAAATAAAAATATTATATCATTTATGTAAGAACAAATTTCTCTAATATGAAAATAACTAATAAGAAAAAGAATGAAATAAGAAAATTATCTAATAGACATCTTTATATATTAATGCCTACATATTGATTTAAATTAAAAAACAATTAAGAAATAAATCAACTATGATACTGCAAGGAATATTGTATGGCTTGATTGAATAAGAAATAATGGTATTGAGAAACCAAAATGTCGTTTCGTTGTGAAGTCCCTCTTGTAAATTAAGTTTTTCCTAGAGCATGTCAAACTGAAATTGAGTTTCGAATGGATTCTAATTCTATGGTCTCATTTGAAAACCAATTGCTGAGATGAGGTTTTTTAGTTTGTCGGAAAATCAATAAGATGTGAACTAATCAAAGGCCGAGCATGTAACATCATGTTCTATACATACATCATTTTTATAGCACTTTTTACATATCATCAAGATTAATAAAGATGTGAGTTTGGGTAATAATTTTGGCTTTAAATACAACACACAACGGTCGAAATATCAAAAACTACTTGGTGCATAGTTATTTGGAAAATTGGTTTTACCTTGTATGAAGAGGGTACATTATGGACAAAAACATAAAATCGCTTTTACGTGATAGATTTTCTAAAGTTTTGTGTTTATGCAATTGAATAACACGATCGGTGTATGAGAAACCCTCCCACTCCAAACACAACAGAATGTCAAACAAAGGGCGATGAACAATGATTTAACTGAGAATTTTGTTACGGGTGAAAACATAAAAAAAAAGTTAATATATATATTTCTAAAAAATTACAATTGACCTTACGAATTTTCATATTTTGAAAACGATACATATTGTCTCATCGAAAACTTTACCAAGTAAATTATTTTCAATATAAACAACCAAGTTGTCGTTCAACCAATGATCCTCTATTTGATTGCACAAACATTCTTAACAATATTTATTGCCGAAAATGTTATTTTCAACGGTTGCAGTTGCAACCATTTTATCTGCTAAAACATAAATTTCTTTCAAGTTACAAAAGTCACCCGAGTTATGCATATCAAAGATATATATGTTTGAATATCATTAGAAAGTCTAACATAATCTATAGTGGAGAATTCATTAAGATAATATTATGTTAAACATACTAATTTTGATCTAAATACGACATGCAAATGAAGATTGTGTATTTCTTTCATTGAAATGGTTGTTTAATTCTTTCTGACAAAGTAAAACGGCTCAGCACGATGATGATTTTTTTGTGATTTCTTAACTTCTTCGGCGTGATCGATCATCAAGTATAAATTGTTCATGTATAATATGAATCATAAGTTCATACCTAACACACAAAAATGCACTTCCTTTAGTAAGCCATCTAAGTCTTTATTTTACCATTTCGGTACTGTTTTTATTTCAAAATTAAGAGAAAAAGGGATGCACTCAATCCTTATGATATTAGTTCCATTATTAGAAAATAAAAATATTGAAACTAAGAAAGAATTCATTGAAATATGGAAAAATAAGAAGAATAACGAACTTTTTAAAGAAAAATGTTAACAAAATGTTGTATGTTACTACTTAATTTTTCAAAATTAAGAAAGAAGATGGACGCTCACCCCCATGATATTTTTGTTATATATTTTTAAAAATATTGTATATTACTACCTTAAATAATTTCAAAATTCCAAGGGAAGACAACTATCCTGATATTTTGTTATACCATTTGAAAATTATTATATAGTATCACTCCTTTATGTAAAAAATCAAAATTCCAGAGGGTGACTGCCCGAAGCCCCCTTGGTTCCGCCCTTGCAATGAAGCACCTTAATAATTTGCGACAATTCTTCCTGTTGATATCAAATGTGAGAGTGATTTTTGCATTATAAGTTGAAAGATTCTTACGTGCTTGCATGATACTGTAGTTATAAATATATATAACATTGTAGAATACGTGCATTACATTCTATGGGTCGAACAATGAATTTGAGAGGTGGACTTACTTCTGTTGTAGTGTGCAAATCGAACATTGCAACACAATTATCTTCTTATGAGTTATAAATTTTCAATTATGGATAATGTCGTAGTATTTTTCCAACAAAAGCAAAGAATTGTTGAAGATACACACTGATATCATTATCATGTCCGAGGGAGGAGTGATTGCCGTAGAGACTGGTGGAGTGATGGAGATGTGCTGTAGATCGACATCTCACACCTTAACTTTATTTCTTTTCTTTGGGCATTTCTTAAGTCTCAACTAACCCACACGACAAGCAACAAATATATGGAAATGTTCCAGACTCAATAGAAATCAACTTATTTTTCTTTTCAAATAGATAAATCCTCAAACTGAGGACAAGCTATTTAACAAATATGGAAATGTTTCAGACTCGATAGAAACATACTAGTCAACTTATTTTTCTTTTCAATAGATGAATCCTCAAACTGAGGACATGCTATATAACGAACATGAAGTTATATCTGCATATAATTTTGCGAAAATTAGAATTAAGCATGAATGACTCCAATTATTAAGCCTTATATATAGTAGATCGTGAGGGAAAGAAGGAAATGGAATCTCGAAATTCCAGAAGTTCACAAATCACAATCCAATATAAGGAATTCTAACTCTAAACCATAGGTAGAGGACATGTATGTTGTGTATGCATCACAATATTGAGAATGAAGTTAAAAGGCTTCAATTATCTTGACAAGAAATTGCTAAGAATATTATTATCCACTCAGTTTTCTAAGCAACAAGAGCCACAAGTTCATGTGTCGGAATAAAACAAAGTGAGGAAATCAGACAAGTTTTACTATCTAATTAACTCTTCACTTAAGAGTAAGATTCAACGTTCAACTATATATGTAACTTAATTTGCAATAAAGAACTTTATATGTAACTTCACTGCTCCATAACTTCCACAAGGACAGAGAAGAAGAGCCCGCATTTAATTAAGTTTATAATTGTGTTTTTCACCCAAGAGTACTTCGTATCGCTATTTTTGTTAAATCAATGTGTATCTTTTGGATATGACTTCACCCAAGAGCTTCCGATTCTCTCTTTGTGATCTCTTTACCATCTACATCTAAGAACAAAAACTTGGTGTTGATATGGTCTTGTGTAGCGATTCTAGCAATGACTAGTATAATATTCTTAAGAGTTTTTTGCTATTGTACACCTACCACGGATCGTAATTGGGCATATACACCTGGTTTTTGCCGATTGCCTCAAGTACACCTGGTGCCTACTTAATTTGCGCATATACACTCTCCCCGTCCATGGGACCCGCCACACACAGACGTCGTGGGTCTGCTGTCAACGGTCGTTCATTCTCCGTTAGTACGGTCTCGATTTTAACGTTGATTTGGTTTAGTTAATTGTTGTTTTGACTAACCCAAATCGCAAACCCAATCAAAAGAAACTCGTTCGAACTCAACCAAATCTTGACTAGGTACCTCCAAATAAACCTTAACCTGACTGAACCCAATTCGAACCCCGACCCTTTCCCCCAATTTCCCCAAACCCGTCAAAACCCTAAGCCCCACTCCTCCTAAATCTCCGTCCTCCTCAGATTTGGCCACCCCGATCCACCGGTTCCCCCCATTCGCCGAACCCCTAAATCTCCGTCCTCCCCAAATTACACCACCCCGATCCACTGGTTCCTCTCATTCGCCCAACCCCTAAATCTTCCCCAACTTCCTCCACCTTTGCCCAAACCTAAGATCGACCGTCTCCCCCGTATTCCCCAAAACCCAGCCCGAATCTCCAAATTGGAGGCTGACACAACCCACCTTCCAAGCGAGGAAGATCGCTAACCTGGTAATGCAACTGATCGACAAAACCCAACTTCCAGGCGATGATACACACAAGAAGCGGTTTGGTGGGAAAACGGTGATTGTGAGTTCATTCGTCCCTTTGTTATGTGATACTTGCATATTTCCAATTCTTGTGGTTGCATGATCTTCCTTTGTTGGATTATGTTTACTTGCTTACTTGCATGATTTGGCATAATGTTGTTTATTGCCATGTTAAGCGTATTGTTCATTGCCATGTTGCATGATTTAGGCTAATGTTTACTGTCATGTTTATTTTCAGTATCATCATTGGAAAAAATAGTATTATGCGTTTTGTGATTTTATATGTTGTATGATTTGTTTATATGTTTATGTTGGTCTTTCTATCCAGTGTGTCTTATTTGGGAGGTGGTTGGAGGATTATGTTGCATTGTGGGGGTAGATGGGTTAAGAACAAGGGTCGGGATAGGGTTGTGGGGTTTGAAGAGGTAGCTTCAATGGTGGTGATTGAGGAATTGAGCATTTTTGTAGTAAAGAACTAGATCTTCACTGCAATAAAGTGGAATTCCAGTGAAATTGTTATTAATATGAAATACATATTCCAAGCACTGTTAGGAAGACTTTAGAAGTGTGATTACTGAGGAAGATGTCAAGGAGACTCTTAGTTTCACTAATCCAATGTTTGAGTTGCACATATATGCTACCTGTGAGAAAATACATGACACCACAGTTGGAGTTGTAGTACATAAGAAAGAAATAGAGGAACAACTTGAGGTTAGCGATGACAAAGTAATTGAGGAGCAACCTGAGGTTGTTATTGAGAAAGGAATAAAGGACTGGCATGATGTAGTATTTCAGAAAGAAATAGAGGCTGCCATAGACAGAGTTCCTAGTGTGGTGGGAAGTGTAGGGTCAAAACATGGGCAACTTGAGCCCCCAGTTCCAACTGTTTGAGATCACCAAACTAGTTGCATACTCCCTGTAACTCAGAACCAAGTCTAGTTAGTTCGTTGGTCATTGAAGGAGCAGGCAGAAAAGTATAACCACCTAGGGATGATGATCTACTTTCTTGTGCTAGTAGTGATACAGACCCTGAGTATGTAATATCTAGTGAGGATGACAATAGCAGTGATGGTGTAGTGGATTTGATGACTAGGGAAAGGATGGGAATGATTTTCTTGTTGTGGATGAGAGTTCTGACCATTTCTTAGTGAACTTGTCCAATCTTGACATAGTTGTTGGGAAGAAGTTTCCAAATGTGACATCATTCAGAATGTGTCTGCTAACCCATTGCATATTGAATGAATGTGAGATTACCTACTTGAAAAGCCAACCAGATATTGTCACAGCTAGGTGTAGAGATTTGTCATGTAAGTGGAGATTACATGCATCTAGGCTAAGTGATGGGAAAGTGTTTGAAATCAAGACGATGAGGTTGCCACATAGTTGCTCATCTGTAAATAATCATGCTTCTAAGATGACAACTAGGTCATGGATAGCCCATCAATACATGGAGTGGCTTGCACTAGATGGCAGGTTGTTTGTAAGGAACATCAGTGATCAACTAAAGAGGAAATTCCACCTGACCCTGCCCTATCATAGAGTTTGGATGGGTAGGGAAATTGCAATGAAGAAGTTGTAGGGAGATTAGGAAAAACAATATGCATTAATCTCTTCCTTAGTTTTGGAAATGAACATAACTAACCCAAGGAGCGTCATCACTTATGAAGTGAAACCAAAAGATGGTTCCTTCCTCAGACTGTTTGTGTGTTTGAAGGGTAGCATAAATGGGTTTGTCAATGGGTGTAGACTCATTCTTGGACTAGATTAATATTATTTGAACGGTAAGTACAAGGGCACCATTCTTCTACCACCTCAGTGGTTGGAAATCACCCGCATTTTCGAGTATCCTTTGCAGTTGTGGAATATGATAGTGAAAACAGTTGGGTGTGGTTTCTAGAGTTGTTGAAGCAAGCAGTAGGCCAAAGAAATGGATTGGTTCTTATAAGTAATAGGTGCAAGGGTCTAGAGGAAGGGGTTAGTAGAGTGTTTGGTGGGTGTGAGGACAGAGCATGTGCAAGACACCTCTATTAATATTTTCAGAAGAAATTTAAGAGTGTCATGTTGTTGAATATGTTATGGGAGACTGCCAGTACATACACATCTACTGAGTTTGCAAGGAAAATGCAGGCTATAAGACAGATTAATGAGGCAGCGCATGATTGGTTATTGATGGTTGAAAATAATGATATAATCTGGTCAAGAAGTCAATTTGGTTGTGAGGCACAATGTGATTACATTACCAACAACCTTAGTAAGTCTTTCAACAACTGCATCAGAGTAGTAAGGCATCTTCTTATTGTAACCATGGTTGACAATTTGAGGCAGAAGTTCAAGCAAACCATGTACAACAGGTAGGAAGATGTTAGAAGTTGGACATATCAGTTGGTGCCAAAAACAAGGAATTGGGTAACTGAGGTGTCAAGGCAACTAGGAAGCTTTAGTATTATCGTATGTTCACATTCTAAGACTGAGGTGTCTTCAACCAACAAAAGATGCATTGTTGACTTGGTTGAGAGGAGTTGCACTTGTAGAGTTTGGCAGGTGAGTGGGCTACCATGTCAACATGCAGCTACTTTCATTACCTCAGTAAGGGGTGCTATGTGGGAGGATTATGTGGGACCTTGGTTCACTAGGGAGGTATATGCTAGAGATTATTGATTGACATCATTTCATGCTTATATTTGTATCTTATATCCATTATCTTTCACCTAAACAATGCTATGTCACGAGTTTTATGTTTAGTTTTCAGGAATAAATAGGTTTGAAGAGATGAAGCATAAAAGGACCCAAAAGCTGGGAAAAAGGATTGAATTGTGAGATATGTGGACCAAGATGCAAGGAAGAAGGACCTGAATGCAAGACCGAAGGACCTAAGAGCAAAACAGAATACTCCTCACCATCATGGGGAGTATTTTGGCAATTCTATTCGGGTCGGAGCTCCAACATGCAAAATAGATGCATCAAATACCAACAAAGCCTTCCAGAAAAGCCCACAAGAAATTCCAGAGCGATCCGGACACTGTAGACCGCTAATTAGCGGTCCAAGACCGCTAATTGGCGGTCACTTTTGGCCCAAATGCGCTCAAATTTCTCCCGCACATGTATTAGAGGATGTTTAGGCTATTTGTGGTATCTGTTTAGTCCCACATCGGGGGATTGTCCCGGATTAGCTTTTTCCATGGCTATAAATAGAACTCTTCACCTCCTATTGTAATCACTCCATATTTTAAGTGGCTATTCTTCCTACTAGAAGTGAGGCCTTGAAGCACACACTAAAGTAGGAGGATGCTACTTTTAATGTGAGTCATTTTAATACAAGTTTTCTTTATTATGTTGTTTGTTTTATGTTTCTTGTTTTGCTTTGCTTAATGTCATTTCATTAGTTTTATTAGCTTAGTTAATATGCTTTCTTTGTTTAGTTTAATAATTAGTGTAATGTTTAGTGAGTAGTTTCATCCCCTTTGGGGGGTGGAGTAGATGTACATACATGCATTAGAGAATGGGATGAATGCTTTAATTTCAATGTGTTGATTAAACATGAATGTATGCTTGCTTGTTTAGGATAGAATTTATAACTTGATGAGTTTTGCCAAAATTATTAGACACCACTCATGCTTGTTTAGGTTCTGAAATAAACACCATGCATATGTAAATGTTAATCAACTAAGATGGTGAATGGATTGATAGGTTTTGCCATAACATTTAGACACTTCCTATGCTTGATAAACACCACCTTCATGTGCTTAAAGAATGTATTCTACACCCACCTCTTTGCATGTGTGCACTCACTCCACCCCTTAGGGGTTTTCCCATTTCTGTATTCCAGCATTCTTCCTTTGTTCTTAGTTTAGTTGTTATTCCATCGTTTGTTTGTTTCGTTCGCATTTCATACTTCTTAGTGTAGCGTAGTCTAGATTAGCATAAACAACTTTCTTCCCCCTATTTTTGCCACTTGATTTCGTACAAGCAAGAGGCTACTCCCCTCCCAGAGGACGACCCGTACTTGCCACCGCTTCATCGCGGCCGTGCACTTGCGGTTTAAATAAAACGTTCAACAAGTTTTTGGCGCCGTTGCCGGGGAGGTGCCAGTCCAGACTCTTGTTTAGACGATTCGAGTGGATTTGATCTTTTTTTTTTAGTTTTGTGTTGTCTCAGGACATTTGGGATTCAAGGATAAAGCAGCAGGAAAAATTTGGGAACACTTCAAGCCCTCAAGACCGCCAAATAGCGGTCTGGGACCGCTGTTTGGCGGCCTGGTGAGACCTTTTCACCCCCAGTTTTCTTCTGTTTGTTTCTATTTACATTTTAGTTATCTGGGAGCCCAATTTGGCATGTGTGAACCTATAGTTTGCTCCCAGATCAATAAATAACCAATCAACCCTCCTTTAATCAACTTGGACACTAAAACCCAAAGCAAAAGATTAGGCATTTGCTATGTTTAGGTCATGCATCATCTAGTAATGACTTGAGCATGTTAATTGTCTTCTCTTAGTTTTAATCTTTGTCGTTGATTGCTGGAGCGAGGTACGCATTCCTTAACACTCATTCACGCATTAGGACATTCATTAGTGAGTAAGGTTTGCATCGAAACAAGAGTGAGGTGAGTGTTTGCTTGGTGAGTTGCTTGCTAGCTTAAGGATCAAAACATCTTAAGGGGCACCACCTATAGTCTTCAAAGATAAGGTGGGGGATTTCATCACCCCTTCCTTAGCCCCAAAAAGCACACTCAAGTAAAGCCTTAATCTAAAAGCAAGTAGACATTGGCCATTAGGACTTGGGCGCATTAGGAGAGTGAACCGGTCACGACCGTCATAGCCTGATCGGCGACGCCCACTTTGTCGATAGTAGGAGAGACGAGATCTCCGGATCTTGGCTCACTTGCTGGGCATTGTGGTCTTCGTCGTAGGGAGGTGAGGCGTGTTGAGGCCGTGTGACCTCGCAGTTAGGCGTCGTCTAGCTGTAAGGACCCATAGCTAGCCTAAGCTTGTTTGAGCCGTGTTTGCTAGACTAGGCTTCTAACCTCACCCTTTACCCACGCTAGTTTTTAGGGATTCGTCCCTTCTCCTCTGAGTCATCTTCTTCTCACCTACTTCTACGTTTTAGTCTCCTCCCCTTTACACTCTCTGTTAGCGTTTTAGGGTCGAGTCGAGCACTTTTTGCGAGGTTGGCCTCGTGGTGGTGAGAGTGATCGACTCGAGAGTTCTTTGTCGAGATGGATGGTTACATGGGCGACCATCCATATCATTGTTGGGACCAGGACAATTCTCCCTGGTACTCCGGACCCATGCAACCTGGGGTGGCTCAGACAAACACCCCGTATGGTTGGGATAATCTTCATTGTGTGACTGAGCAATCTTCATATAGGGGTGATATGAGAGAGGCACCGACTGCTAGATCTCCATCTAGTTACGTCGGATCATATGTTGGTCATCAAACTGAGACATTGCAAGAACCTTTGGCCTCTTTCATGCATGTGGTAGAAGACATGAGTGCACCGGTGGCTCCAGTAGCCGTACCGTGTCGCTGTTGTGGGTTGAGTGGTCATGTTTGCGGGGAATGTCCTTATGTTCCCTCAGAGCCTGAGTATGAGCATACCTTTTCCCAAAATGCTCAGTATGACCATTACGCATCCGCGTACAACCCGAGAAGGATGGATTCATGGGGAGACAATTCTTATTCAAATTCTTATACATCACTCCCACCCCAGTACCCTCCTTCTGAATATCCTGAATTCTACCAACACCCCACGACCAATCATTGGACTCATTCTCAGCCCATCACCACCCAACCCATCCATTTCCCAAATTCTGACATGAACCTCACAGTTGACCCCAAACTTGATTCTTTGGAACAAGCCCTCCAAACGTTCATGGAAACCACTCAAAATGTGTTGAAGTCCAATCACGATTCCCTGCAAACTATGGAAATGTATGTGGGTCAAATTACACAACAATTAAGTAAACGTGAGGAGGGTGACATTTCTTGTCAACATGTGGATTCATCGTTTGATATCGAACCACCACCACATTCACAAATTCGAAGCACAATCTTTCAGAGTCAAACTCCTAGTCAGTCTGAGGGACTTGGGGTTTCAATTCACGATCACATTGTGGGGGATTCGATCCGAATTGAGAATAACATGGACCAATTTCATTATGAGTCGGCACAGGATTGTGCCCTATCTTTTTGTCCCATGGCCCTTGAGCCACATGATCTTCATGTTGTGCCCCTTAAGGACTCACCTCTGGTGGAGCAAGAGCTCCCTAGTACCCTCAATTTCAAACCACCTGATGAGAGTTTGCCTCTCACTATTGTTCCTGGTCATCTTGGAAATGATGGAACATCAAACAACTACATTGCTAATGAGGGTATTAGGAGTTCCTTAGAGGATACCTTGGGTATGAGACCCACTTTTTGTTCTCCTGGTGAGTCGGACATACCTAACGAGGTTCTTGACCTCGTTCCGGCTCACCAGCCAGTTGGTTGGAGAGTTTGGATTGACGATCATAACTTCAGCAGCGCAACAGAAGATTTTCTTCTTCCGTTGCCCCTTATTTCCCAAACTCTCGAGAGGTTCAAGCTCTTTCAGTTTGATCCTTTGATTGAGACGCCTTTGCGTCCAATTCATGAACCTCTCATTTCATCTTATGCTCTTTGTGAAGGGGGCCCACGCATGAGTATTCTGGCCCCGCGTGGTGTCATGTTCCCTTTCCAAGTACATTGACCCACTTTTGAGATTCTCATTTGATGTCTTTTGACAAATGAAGATGGGAACTTATGATTGTACATAGTTATATTCAAAAAAAAGTGTAATAAAAGACTCCTGCAGTGAGCATCGATTGTTGTGGGCCCCAACCCTTGTGTACTTGGGCCCAATCTCTTCACGTATTTATCTCCCTTCTTCAGCTTCTCACAGGTTTTGAGGGAATTTGGGTTTGTGTCCATCAACATGACCCTGAACGTCCCTTTGTACTTCATGTTGGTGAGATCTTTCCTTTTTCATGCATGTATCCATGTAGTATCTTGTTCACATTCATTGAGGACAATGCATGAAGTAGGTGTGGGGGTGTTTTACGTGTGTACATAGTCGAGTCTTTTTCCTTTGGTTTTATTTTCTTTTGTTTATACTGCTAGGGTCATGTTAGTGTGCCGTATTTAACATTGATATATCTACTTGCCATGATCCTTGGGTGACTTGTCTTCTTTTGCTTGCCGAGTGCTTTAAAGTTTTCACATTTCTTTCAAAATCTTCATGTGTTTGCGAAAGAAAATGTTTTTGTGGGTTTTGCGTGTGTTTAGCATGTGCAAAACCGTTGAGAGGCAAAGTAAAAAAGAAAGCTCCCAAAATTGTCTTGAACTTGATGCATTAGGATTTCTAGTTTATTGGCTTTAGGTCTTGTCGAGTCGTTAGGATGCACCCTGGTTTTCCCTCAGGGGGCGTGTAATCATAGGGTTTCAGTACTCAAACATTTAAAGAAGTCCACCCTGACCCTAGTGAGTCAAATAATTCGTGTTTGTGAGTATAAGGAAGTTTGTCGTAGTCGAGGGCCCTTAATCTCTTTTTGTGAAACTTAAGTGTAGGGGTTTTGGTTCCCATATAGATAAATAAGTGGTGTTCTCTCTTCTCGCACGGCTCCTATCACTCGGGAAAGTAGGTCTGAGGGGACTTTGTGCCTGGTGCTTTCGAGTCATCTGACTTGGGATGCACCGACCGAACTCCCGTTACACGAGTGGTAGGGATCGCCCTATGTGGAGATTTGGGGGAAGGTGTACGTGATAGTGTAAGTCCTCATAGGCAATGATGCACGAAACCTGACCCTGGGAGAATCAAACACCAACCAATAAATGCTCCAAAGAAAAAGAAAAAAAGAAAAAAAAAGAAAAAAAAAAGAAAAAAAGAGAGTCAAATAAGAACCAAAATGGACTTTACACGTTGTATCACATTCAGAAGTTAAGGTTGCCCATGTCTTTCACTTAATTCCTTAGTTATCTCTCACGAATAACTCATTAGTCTAGGTGTGTGGACCGATTACATATATAGAGTCGACCCGTAGTATTACCGCATCCCATGATCGACAAAATAAGTCCAACGAGTCGTGTAGCTAGATTGATTAATGCATCTTGTTCGGATTTTGTGGGTATATCCGCTGAAAACCCTCAGGAGACAACACTCCTCCTCCTTGGCGACAAGGAGGTTTAACGGCTTGTTGCACGTGCTAAGTGCAACCGTGATTCCTACGAAAGTGAGTTAGGATTTCTTGTTTTTTCGTATGCTTTTCTCTTTCTTTGTTTTGCTCGGGACTAGCAAAAGTTAGGTGTGGGGGTATTTGATTGACATCATTTCATGCTTATATTTGTATCTTATATCCATTATCTTTCACCTAAACAATGCTATGTCACGAGTTTTATGTTTAGTTTTCAGGAATAAATAGGTTTGAAGAGATGAAGCATAAAAGGACCCAAAAGCTGGGAAAAAGGACTGAATTGTGAGATCTGTGGACCAAGATGCAAGGAAGAAGGACCAGAATGCAAGACCGAAGGACCTAAGAGCAAAACAGAATACTCCTCACCATCATGGGGAGTATTTTGGCAATTCTATTCGGGTCGGAGCTCCAACATGCAAAATAGATGCATCAAATACCAACAAAGCCTTCCAGAAAAGCCCACAAGAAATTCCAGAGCGATCCGGACACTGTAGACCGCTAATTAGCGGTCCAAGACCGCTAATTGGCGGTCACTTTTGGCCCAAATGCGTTCAAATTTCTCCCGCACATGTATTAGAGGATGTTTAGGCTATTTGTGGTATCTGTTTAGTCCCACATCGGGGGATTGTCCCGGATTAGCTTTTTCCATGGCTATAAATAGAACTCTTCACCTCCTATTGTAATCACTCCATATTTTAAGTGGCTATTCTTCCTACTAGAAGTGAGGCATTGAAGCACACACTAAAGTAGGAGGATGCTACTTTTAATGTGAGTCATTTTAATACAAGTTTTCTTTATTATGTTGTTTGTTTTATGTTTCTTGTTTTGTTTTGCTTAATGTCATTTCATTAGTTTTATTAGCTTAGTTAATATGCTTTCTTTGTTTAGTTTAATAATTAGTGTAATGTTTAGTGAGTAGTTTCATCCCCTTTGGGGGGTGGAGTAGATGTACATACATGCATTAGAGAATGGGATGAATGCTTTAATTTCAATGTGTTGATTAAACATGAATGTATGCTTGCTTGTTTAGGATAGAATTTATAACTTGATGAGTTTTGCCAAAATTATTAGACACCTCTCATGCTTGTTTAGGTTCTGAAATAAACACCATGCATATGTAAATGTTAATCAACTAAGATGGTGAATGGATTGATAGGTTTTGCCATAACATTTAGACACTTCCTATGCTTGATAAACACCACCTTCATGTGCTTAAAGAATGTATTCTACACCCACCTCTTTGCATGTGTGCACTCACTCCACCCCTTAGGGGTTTTCCCATTTCTATATTCCAGCATTCTTCCTTTGTTCTTAGTTTAGTTGTTATTCCATCGTTTGTTTGTTTCGTTCGCATTTCATACTTCTTAGTGTAGCGTAGTCTAGATTAGCATAAACAACTTTCTTCCCCCTATTTTTGCCACTTGATTTCGTACAAGCAAGAGGCTACTCACCTCCCAGAGGACGACCCGTACTTGCCACCGCTTCATCGCGGCCGTGCACTTGCGGTTTAAATAAAACGTTCAACAATTATGAGGTTGGTATTCAGCCAATGACAGATAAATCTGAGTGGTAGCTAGTACATGGATTTAGCATAAGGACTCCATCAGTAAAGAGGCAACCAGGCAGACCAAAGCTCAATAGGTACAAAGGATCAATGGACCCAAGTAATACTAACAATGCTAGGAAATGCAAAGACCAATAAGATCTCACGCTCAACAAGAAGAGGCAGCAATGTATGATACTTAGAAGTCACATTTCATTACATCTTTTCATTTCCATATTACTGTGCCCTAACAATGTTCCTATTTGCTACTGTAGAACAAATAGAAAGAGGAGAAGAAAAGTTGGACAGGATACCACCAGTGATCCACAGACCCTCAACCAACATCAACACCATCCCAAGAAACTACCACCACTGATCCACAGAGTAGCCAAAGCAGCCAACACTATTGGTCCATGTTGGACCTCTTGAATTTCGTTGGTGGTGTGCAAAGGAGCCTAGCAACATTGCAGTGACCCTCATTCAATTGATATTGCCAACTTAACATTAGGTTTCATTGATGTTAATTTTGGGTGGAATTTATGTATAATAATCTAACTAAGTGGTGTGTGTGTATGCTTACTTGTGTGTTACAATATTTGGTGCAATATTTCTGAATTCCAATTCTGAATTCAATACTTATTTATTTGGATCATTACTTATCATGGTGTGTTGATGTGTTATCATTATTGTTGATGTCTTGAATGATGGTGGTTGTGAACTTCTTGTGTGAATGCTGGTGGTTGTGATCCAGATGTGTCTTGTGTTGTGTTGCAAGTTTATGTTGCTGGTTGTGATCCAGGTGTGTCTTGTGTTGTATTATGTGTTGTGTTGTGTTGTTATTTGTCATGCGGTTAGTGTGTTGTTTGATGCAAATTTATGTGATGCAGCTTTGCAGTAGATTGTGTTGCATGAGTTGCAGTTATGTGATGCAACCAAACCAAACCACAAACAAAGACTACAATCAGCCACCTGCACCCACACACTAAGCAACCAACTAAAGCCAGCCAACAACCAACTCCTAACAGCAATCATCCCACACCTTCTAAAGCAATCCATCCTGCACCTCCACTACTCCTGCCACCTCTCCACAAAGCAAAACCATACGACAAGTGCAATCCTAAAGCCAACCACCACTCAACAAACCAAACCACAAACCAAGACTATAGTCAGCCACCTACACCTACAACTAAGCAGCCAATTAAAGCCAGCCAGCAACCACACTTCCACCACTCCACAAATCAATCCACCCTAAAGCAATCCATCAGTTCACAAACCACTCCACAAAGCTGTAGGATCGTGTGGGTTATGGGTTCACTAATTACTTTTAAGCTAGTCCCTAACTAATCAAACAATAAACGCAGCGGAAACAAATTTAAAAACTAGTAGGGAAATAACATGCAAACCACAAAGAGACTCGGCGTTTTTATAGAGGTTCGGCACCCCACCCGGGTCCTAGTCCTCTCTTGTAAGCTCCGCTCGACTCCGCGAGCTCCGCCTACGTCTTCACTATCCACTCCCCGTTCCGGGCCGGGAGAGAACGCCTTTACACCACAAGCAACGCGAACAACCCTCGCTTGCTTGAATTCTTCCTCTCACAATCCGAGAGGGACACTTCGGGCTTTCACCGAAGTCCTTGCTTCTTTTGAAAACTCTTGTAACTGAGTGGGATTCACTCTCTAATTGAGCACACTTTGAGTAGGATGAGTATATGATCAAATGTGTGAAGTTTAGGCTTATGGAGTGTAGAATTGGGAGCTTTGAGGATTGAAGTTTCTCTCTAATGTATTGGGACAATTGGAGTTGGAGAGTTGTATTAACAACAAGTCTTGATCCTCTATTTATAAGCTCCTAAGGTATTCTAGCCGTTGGGGATAGATTTGATTGGGTTTTGTGTAAGATACACAAAGCAGAAAATCGGGCAGCAAATCTGTCCAGAACCGGTCGACCGAAACGTGGAACGGTCGACCGAACGCTTGGGTTCGATAAGAATACGGTCGACTGAAATATGAATAGATCGACCAAACACTTAAGTCTATTAAGAAAACGGTCGACCGAACAGGGTTACCGGTCGACCGAATAAGCATTTCGGTAGAGGGAAAATTGGATCGGTCGAACGAAATCGTATCGACCGATAGCAGGGAATTCTTGACAAGGTTAAACGGTTGACCGAACTTTGCACATGGTTCGACCGTTTGGTTAAGTATATGGAGGTGTATATAGTTTTAATACAAATACGACCGTTGGGCATATACGACAAGAAAAACGGTCATATGAAAATCCGGGATCGGTCGACTGAAAAGGTAGAACCGGTCGACCGGTCGAGTTCAGTAAAATCACTGTGGAGAGTCTCTTATAAACCGGTCGAACTGAGAACTGGTTCGGTCGACCGGTTCACACAGGAAATCTGGGTTTAAGTTTATAAGTGATTTCCGACTAAGGTTTGGGTGATCTAATGAAGTCCAAATAAGGTGAAATTTTGTGTGTGACTTCTCTAAGGAACCTAGTGTGTATGTGATATGTTTTAAACTCTTGCATGCTCAATTTACACATGTTCCTAAGACTCAAAATAAAATCAAGATTACAAGTCTTCATTTAGCTTTATTACAAATCTTGACTTGATTTCCTTCTTTCTTGAGTCTTGATCACCTGTAGAGGTTAGCACAATACAATATATATGCAATGCAATATGTGTGCTACTCTACATCATCATAATTAAGATTAGGTTAATTAAATCATCTAAACCTAGATTAAGGCCAAAAAGCCAACAATCTCCCCCTTTTTGATGATGGCAACCTATATCTTAATTCTATCTAAATACATGGAATTTGTATATGTAAACTATGCATATTAATGCTCCCCTTATAGATGTGCATAGTTTTTGTTCAATTTTATGCCAAATTCCAAGTTACCCCCTTAATTATCTCTCCCCCTTTGACATCCATCAAAAAACAAAAATTAATATGACTTTAAGCATAGAATTTGGATGTCTTGTAATGAAGTTGCTCCCCCTAAATTTTGCACTTCATTACTCTAATAAAAGATATAACATTTAAGCTCCCCCTATCAATAAGGCTAAATTGAAACAATGAGTATGATAAAATTTAAGTTCAATTAAGTTTCTTCTTAAGCCTTATTCTAACATCCATTTAGAATTGACATTTAAAATAAATGGATGTGGTAAATGATTTGCAATGAATAGGGTTAATGATTTTCAATGAATTGAACTATATGATATGTCAATTTAGCATATGAAACTAGATTAGAGCTAATTTAATATGAATTGTATAGATAGGAATTTTATACCAATGTTGAATTCGAATTTTGCTCCAATCTCTTTTGGTGATGCAACCGGATTTGAATTTGACTCTTGAGCTCACCCGGTCACCACCAATCTCCTCCTCAAGCTCCTACAAGAGTAGATTTAGGTACCCAAACAACTTTGGGTCCTTGAGTGTTAGCTTTGGGAATCCACACCATTTTGGTTTTGGGAGCCCACACACTTGTGGAACTATGGTTTACAACTAAGTGCTTTCCATTTAGAGTAGTGTGAGTTACATGGTTTTTTCAATTTTGCATTGTATCCTAAACCATGTTTTTGCAAAGATTGTCTTTGACTACCTAATAGCATGTTAAGCATCTTAGTTCCATGTGTGAATTTTTTTAGATCTTTTCTTAATTGCACATTGCAAGCTTGAAGATCTAATTGTTCACAATCTATAGGTGTTGCTTTTAATTTATCAAAATTTGATGCATAATTTTCTAGTTTAGCAACCACCTCATTCTTCTCATTCATGCATGTTTCAATTTGGCTTTGGAGATCTTTGATTAACTTTCTAGCATTCTTGTTTTTATCACAAATGATCTCATATTGTTTAACTAAGTCATGGAATGCATTTTGAAGCTCATCATGTGTATAATTTTCATTATTTGCACTAGAGTTTGAGCTATCACTATAATAAGACTTAGTTGAGCATGAATTACTAGAACAAGAGTTAGAATCTACCTCACTTTGATCTTCAATAGCCATGAAGCATGAGTGAGCCACTTCTCTTCTACTTTGCAAGGAAGAAGATGATGATGATGGAGATGAAGCGTCATCCCAAGTGGCTTTGTGAGCTTCCTCCTTCCTTTCTTTCCTCTTACTCTTCTCCTTTTCTCTTCTCCTCTCTCTTCTCTCATTTTTCTTCTCCCTCTCTTTTCTCTCATTTTCGCTCTCCTCCCTCTCTTTTTCTTTTTCTCTTTTCTCACTTCTTCTACCTCTTCTTTCATTCTTTTCTCCCTTATCCCTCTTGAGGTATTTGAAGAAGTCTTGGGCAAGGACCTCAATGTCCTCTTCTTCCACCCTCCTTGGCTCATCAAAATTTGCATGTAATGCCACCAAGGTGTTTTTCTTTGAAGCTTCCTTCTCTTTTCGATGACTCAATTGGAACTCATAGGCCATGAGATTTCCAATGAGTTCCTCCATCTTCAATTTTGAAAGATCGTGCGATTCTTCAATTGCGACAACCTTGTCTTCCCAATCGTTGCTCAATGACCGGAGGAATTTCCGAGTCATCTCTCATTCATTTATCCTTCTTCCAAGAATCAAAAGAGAGTTAGTGATATCGGTGAAGCGAGTGTTCATGTCGCTTATGTTCTCACCGATTTGCATAGAAAATATTTCATATTTATGCATGAGAAGACTAACCCTAGTCTCTTTAGTTTTACTATCACCCTCATGATGCATTTGTAACTTATGCCATATTTCATTTGCACTTTCACAACCCCTAATTCTATTGTATTCTCCCTCATTAAGGCCACAATAAAGAATGTTCATGATTTTAGAGTTCATTTCAATTTCTTTCATTTGAGCCCTAGATAGAGAATCTAAATCATCTTCATTTGGGGGTATGTATGGATTTTGAATAAACTTCCAATACTTAAGGTCATTTGATATTAAAAAGATTTTCATTCTATTTTTCCAATAATCATAATTTGACCCATTAAGCAAAGGAGGCCTTGTGGTGCATAAACCCTCTAAGTGATTAGATGTTGAAGCCATGCTAAAATTACGGTAAAGTAATGAAATTTAGCTAACAAGGCTCTGATACCAAATGTAGGATCGTGTGGTTTATGGGTCCACTAATTACTTTTAAGCTAATCCCTAACTAATCAAACAATAAACGCAGCGGAAACAAATTTAAAAACTAGTAGGGAAATAACATGCAAACCACAAAGAGACTCAGCGTTTTTATAGAGGTTCGGCACCCCACCCGGGTCCTAGTCCTCTCTTGTAAGCTCCGCTCGACTCCGCGAGCTCCGCCTACGTCTTCACTATCCACTCCCCGTTCCGGGCCGGGAGAGAACGCCTTTACACCACAAGCAACGCGAACAACCCTCGCTTGCTTGAATTCTTCCTCTCACAATCCGAGAGGGACATTTCGGGCTTTCACCGAAGTCCTTGCTTCTTTTGAAAACTCTTGTGACTGAGTGGGATTCACTCTCTAATTGAGCACACTTTGAGTAGGATGAGTATATGATCAAATGTGTGAAGTTTAGGCTTATGGAGTGTAGAATTGGGAGCTTTGAGGATTGAAGTTTCTCTCTAATGTATTGGGACAATTGGAGTTGGAGAGTTGTATTAACAACAAGTCTTGATCCTCTATTTATAAGCTCCTAAGGTATTCTAGCCGTTGGGGATAGATTTGATTGGGTTTTGTGTAAGATACACAAAGCAGAAAATCGGGCAGCAAATCTGTCCAGAACCGGTCGACCGAAACGTGGAACGGTCGACCGAACGCTTGGGTTCGATAAGAATACGGTCGACTGAAATATGAATAGATCGACCAAACACTTAAGTCTATTAAGAAAACGGTCGACCGAACAGGGTTACCGGTCGACCGAATAAGCGTTTCGGTAGAGGGAAAATTGGATCGGTCGAACGAAATCGTATCGACCGATAGCAGGGAATTCTTGACAAGGTTAAACGGTCGACCGAACTTGGCACATGGTTCGACCGTTTGGTTAAGTATATGGAGGTGTATATAGTTTTAATACAAATACGACCGTTGGGCATATACGACAAGAAAAACGGTCATATGAAAATCCGGGATCGGTCGACTGAAAAGGTAGAACCGGTCGACCGGTCGAGTTCGGTAAAATCACTGTGGAGAGTCTCTTATAAACCGGTCGAACTGAGAACTGGTTCGGTCGACCGGTTCACACAGGAAATCTGGGTTTAAGTTTATAAGTGATTTCCGACTAAGGTTTGGGTGATCTAATGAAGTCCAAATAAGGTGAAATTTTGTGTGTGACTTCTCTAAGGAACCTAGTGTGTATGTGATATGTTTTAAACTCTTGCATGCTCAATTTACACATGTTCCTAAGACTCAAAATAAAATCAAGATTACAAGTCTTCATTTAGCTTTATTACAAATCTTGACTTGATTTCCTTCTTTCTTGAGTCTTGATCACCTGTAGAGGTTAGCACAATACAATATATATGCAATGCAATATGTGTGCTACTCTACATCATCATAATTAAGATTAGGTTAATTAAATCATCAAAACCTAGATTAAGGCCAAAAAGCCAACAAAAGCAAGACCAATACATCCTGAAGGCACCCACCACTCCCAACCACCACTCCACAAACATACACACATTAATTCAACACAAACATACACACAATCCAACCCATCCATAATAATACAAACATATGCAATCAAATATGCATCAACTATAGACAACTAAGTCCATACTAAAGTCAGCCATTAACATTAATTCAACACAAACATACATCGTCCATACTAAAGCCAACCATAGGCAACTGAGTTTACCTAACATAAGCACTCCAAAAAATTATGCCCAACCAAAACATTTACTAAACATAAGCTTTCCAATATTAATCGATCCACTTCCAGAGCATACTCATTAATCATAAGTTATACCCAACTTATAGTCACATATAGTCAACATGTAAGACTAACAAACTCACCAATCCACTGATTACCTGAACCAAAACATACACCATAACCCTTCCACAACTCCTAAATCGGCCACTTCAAAATGACCCCAATCACCACGAAGGCACACATGTTGATGACCATGTCGACATTGTTCATGAAAACCTTGCATTCAGCCACAAAATGTTTGAGGTCACCAACTGAGGATCTCATCTCCAGCATAGGAAGATTGTTCTCTGACACCAGATGCTTCAACTCTTCAACCTTCCTCTCTAGCTTACCGTACTTCTCTAACATCATCTCATGGAATCTCTCAACATGCACCCTCACATCAATCACAAAAGCTTCCTGCCCATCTATCCATTGGAAAACCCCACATTTCCTACGCTCTGGCTCCTACACATTTCATTAAACACTTAGTGGGCAACAATATTAACAAGTTAGGAACTTACAATTAGGAAAATTAACACTTTCCAGTAGTTGGGGCAATGAAAAAACTAACGACCATGAGACCACTCCCTTTTCAACATGTACACTCTGTACGATCGTGTTTATGGCTTAGTTCTAATCACTTTTAAGGTTAATTAAACTCTACTTTCTTGACAATCAAAGATGCAGCGGAAATTAAAACTAAAACAAGCAAGCAAAGTAAATTCAGCAAACCACAAGAAGGCACCAGGATTTTTATAGAGGTTCGGCCTATCGCCTACGTCTTCTCTTGGAAGCTCCGCTCGATCTCCCTCGAGCTCCGCTCACGTCTTCACTGTCAACCTCGTTTCGGGCTGAGATTGAGCCTTTACAAGACAAGCTTCCGCGAACAACCCTCGCTAGCTTGATTTTCTTGCTCTCACAACCCGAGAGGGAACACTTCAGGCTTTCACCGAAATCCTTGCTTCATGAACAACAAATGAGTGGGACAACACACTCTAAATCTTGAGCATACTTTGATTAGGATATGGAAATGATCTAAAGTGTGGAAGTGTAAGCTTGTGAGTGTATGTTTGGAGAATTGAAGCTTGGGAGTTTCTCTTAGGTGTATATGACAAATAGAAGTGTAAGAGATGTGTGTCAAGGAAACACTTATTTATAAGCTCTAAGTGAGTTATAGCCGTTGGGATAAGTTTAGTAAGTGTTTGTGTAAGATACACAAAATAGAAAGGTGCAGGTCACATTCCAGGATAAGTTCGGTCCACCGCATCAGACATAACGGTCAACCGGTTGGTCAAATTTGGCTATAACTTAAGTTTACTTAAGTTAACGGTCCAACTAAGGTTTTGGATGGGTCGACCGTTCGAGGGTCTGGTAAAAGATGGATCGGTCGAACTAAGCAAATGGTCGGTTCAATTGGAAATTTCCAGGTACTTTTGGGATTGGGAAGAATTTGAGTTTTGGTCGACCAAGGTGTTGGAGACGTTCGACCGGAAACGTCCAGAGTGTTCAGGGTGACCAAAGAATGTTTGATCGGTCGACCTCTAGGTAAGTTTCAGTTGACCGGAAATTTGGTAAGTTTGGTTTTTTTGGAAATCCGACCGTTTTTATAAAACGACAAGTCTAACGGTCATGTGAGACGTGTAGACGGTCGAACAAAAAGCTCTAAATGGTCGACCGGTTTAACACTAGATTCTTTAACAGAATAAACAAACCCAATCGGTCGAACGATGAACTTGTTCCGGTCGACCAATTTGGTCCTGGTAGTTAAAGTTTGGTTTAAGTATTTTCCGGTATAAGTTTGGGTGATCTATTGAAGTCCAAATGTTGTAAAATTTTGTGTGTGACTTATATAGGGAACCTAGTGTGTTTGATTGGTTTTTAGCTCAAGTATCTCAATTACAAAATGTTCCTAAGACTCAAAAGAAATATAAAATACATGTCTTCAAATGAGCTTTGATTACATGTCTTGACGTCATTTCTCTCTTTCTTGAGTCTCGATCACCTATAGAGGTTAGCACAATACAATATAAATGCTATGAAGTATGTGTGCTACTCTACATTTATTATACTTAAGATTAGATTGATTAAATCATCAAAACATAGATTAAGGCCAAAAAGCCAACACACTCTGCAAGGCAACCCGCACCCACATTTAGGTATGGATGGGAACGACATGTCGGATATGTATGGAGTCTCCGACGTCTCTGTGGGAGTGTCGTTGTTGTAGGTGCTCGTGTTAGTGTCGTTCGGGTGGTACCTACGACCGGTCTGGGGGTTCGAAGGGTTGGAGGTGGAGTTGGAGACGAGATTAACCATCGGCATTGAGTTGTCGTCGTTGCTCCTACCAACGCCGTCGGTGTCAATAGAGGGTGAGAGGAGGAAGATGGGGGGTTTCGTTGAGAAGGGGGAGGATGATGGATATATGGATGGAAGGAAAATGGCAGGTAGGATACTGAGAGGCGGGATTTCCTAATGAACGGTCGTTGACAGAAGACCCACAACGTCTGTACGTGAGTTAATCGGCAAAAACCAGGTGTATATGCCCAAGTATGATCCGCGACAGGTGTACAGTAGCAAAAAACCCTATTCTTAACAACTTAGTAGCCGCGAGACTTAAATTTGAAAGTGTTTGATTCGGCCAAGGAGGGTCCGTGGAGGCGAGTTCGGAGGGTGGGATTGAGCTGGTGAAGGCATGGCATCTTGGGTGTTTTAGGAGGGCGACATCAGAGGTTAGCTGGCCCGCAGTAAATCCAGCCTCGCAACTTCGTGGAGATCAAGGGAGAATATGGAATTGTCAGCTCGAGGTTGAGCTCGGGGTAAAGATTGTTTCTACGGAAGCCAAAGAAGGAGAGTAAAGGAGGGGATGTGGGGGTTTGGAGGAGAGGAACAAGCGATGGAGGAGAGGCCGAGGGAGCAAATTGAGCATAGGGAAGTGAGGTGGGAAGTCTTAGTTTTACACAAGGGCGAGAGTTTTCCAAAAAAAACTCAAAGGATGAGTTTTTTCAGTTTTTCGATATGATGCATTTTTGCACTTGTGGAGATGAATAGTTACGATACTTTTCTACTTGACAGAATATTTGAGGAGGATAAAACATACTTTTCTCATTAAAAGTCAAAAAACTGAATGGGATACAAGTTTTTGGCTCTTGTCTTTGTTTTGTGGGACAAGAATTTTTGGAAAAAATGAAATAATTACAGAATAAAAAAATAGAAGAATATAAATCTGGAAAACTTATTTGACAAACTATGTTTTTTGTAAATGACACCTATGATGTCATTTTTATTAAGTAAAATAATAATAAAAACGACATCACTAGTGCCATTTTTAAGAGAGATAAAAACGACATCCGAGTTGTCATTTTTGAAAGGAATGTGTTCTAAAAATTTTACTTTTATATGTAAATTATTATGAATTGGATGTGCAAACATTTTGTTCCTTGATTATGGTATTCGTCTTTTGGAAGTGTTAAGGAAGAGGCGTTTGGTCCTTAACCGTAGAGCTCTAAAAGATAATGGTTTACATAAATCAAAAGTTATTCACAATCATGGTAATTAACATGGAACATTAATCACCGAGATAAGATTGTCGTGTTGGTCATCGATTGTTGTAGCTCTACAAATAATTGACAACACGAGTATATAAAAGAGAAAAATATTACTTTTATATAGACCTAACAAGTAAAACATTATGGAATTGTGTTTCATGTCATTAAAGTTTTACGGTGTCTGGGATCCTAAGATATGAGACATATATCTTTTCACTCAAGAAGTGCTTAATTTGATTATTGTCAAAAGTTATCAATGAGTATAGTGATAAAGGTAATAGTTGGTTGAACATGACTTGTGCTGGAAAAGATAGCTAGTCAAATGATTATCGTTGCCCATCTTAATTGAGTGATGATATTAGTGGGTCCCTTGATAAAGCAAATTATAATGTGCACAATGTAACTTGAGTTAAGTTACATAGTTATAATTAGCTTAAAGAGATCAAGAAATGAATATAATACAAAGGTGACACATTTCTACTTTGTATATATTCTTAATATCATGGGGTAAGGGACGGACACAAGTGGTGCACTTACATTACTAAATGGATCGTGTTTAGTTCGAGTGGAACAAAGATATCTATGCTAATTGGGTAACTATAATGTGTAGCTAGATACCGCTTATAGTTTGAGATATTAAGTGTTTAATATCGCTGCCAATTTAGCTTAGATCCTCCTATAGGTCACACCATAAAACTGGGAAACAAAAAGCTTGATTTTAAGTTCATATGATGTGTCGGGTCTCATGTGAAAAAGGGAAACATGTGGTGAACGAATAAAATCAATATGCCATGAGAATTGACATAATTAGAATTATAGTAAATTCATATGAGGTGTGTATATTATGGGGTGTAATAATTTAATATTACATAGGATAATATATTACATAAGATATGAATTTTCTAAAAACCCCACAAGATCAAATTTTGTTGGAAATAAATCCAAAATTTGACAAAGACAAAATCGGGGTCAAACACGGTGAATCGTTTAGGGTTTGGTCGACCGAGGTGTCTTCGGAACGGTCAACCGAGCGGGGAACGGGTAAGCACAATTGATTGACCAAAATTGTCTGGAGTGTCTGGACAATTGGGTTCGGTCAACCGAGCGTGAACGGTCAATCGAGAGAAAATATCTTGGGATATTTTCGGTAGACCGAAGGTGACACGATCGTCCGATGAATGTTCGCCAGGAGAAATTTTGGTGGGTCAACGGTCGATCGAGAAAGATGTGGATCGTTCGAATTTTTCCAGAGTATTTTTCTCATGCATATTCGGTCGACCGTCTAGCTCACGGTCCACCGAACATGTGTTATAACCAAACAGTGCGATTTTTGCCTGAATTATTTAGAGAATAATTAGATCATGGGTTGGATTAATTTCATATTTAATTAAACATTTTTAAGATGCTTATGTGGCAATTTGAGATTAATTTTAGGAGAGAATAAGCAAAAAATCATGACTAGAGAATAGTTCTTGATGAGGATGTTTTGGGAGCCTATAAAAGGACCCCTCATCCTACTTGTTTATGTTAATGCAAAAATTCTTGCTCTCATTAATCTCTCCCTTAATCACCACGAAAATCTCTTGATAGTTTTAAGTTTTGGAGATAGAAATCTCAGGAGCTTAAAGATGGGTTATTAGCTAGATTCTAAGCCTAATTAGATATTGATTGGCTAGCTCATTTCTCTCTAATCTTGTTTAGAGTTTGGTGAACACTTGGAGGTGAATCGGCGGGCGATTCAACGGGCAACGCGACTCCGGATCTTCGAAAGGTTTTAGAGAACCTTTGGGTATGATTCTCTCTTTGTGATTTATTTTAATATTTGTAGGATTGCATGGTATTAGAATAAACGCAAAGTAATGTACATAAAATTGTTGAAAATATGAAATCGATCTTGTATGTTGTATTAAAAAAATTAAAATATATACATACATGGGGACACGAAATCCTACAATTTTTGCCTAGCGAAAAAAAGGTCGTCATGCCCCCTCTCCTCCTTCATCTCTTCGGCGATTTTCGAGCTCCCAGTGCTGGTTTCACGTCTTTAATTCGTTTTAAGGTACATTAGCTTATTTTTTGTTAAGGTTTTGCTTGATTAGTTTGGATTTGTGTGGATTGGATTAGTTTGGATTTGTGTGGATTGGTTTGGTTTGGATGGATTGATTGGTGATAGGTTGATTGGTTTAGATTGTTTTGGTTTGAAATTTGGTTGATTGAGAATAGCGTATTGAACTCTATATAAGTATATAATGTTTGAAATTGGGTTGATTGTGAATAACGTATTAATTGCTATAATGTAAGCAATCTATTTCTAGATTTTGAGTTACTGTCTAGTTCAATATATGGTTTCCATTTTCCAACAACACCAGAGGTGATATGCTTGTACGGAGAGATAAATTGGTTACAACTCAATATTTGGTTTGCATCAACACCAACTTCGCATGTAGTTTGAGATTTGATTATACAAAGTATAGAAGTAAGAAAAAATATAGAATATTTTTGGTATGAAATTGGTTTGGATTGTTTTATTTAAACCCAAGACTAACTCATGTTTTTGGTTAATTCTCTTTAAACAGTTGCAAAATGTCTACTTCACACGATTCTAACGGTCCTGTGGACCCTTCAGTCCTAGTATTACAGGAAAAAAAACATAGATCGTCTTCGGTTCTCGAAAATGTAAGTATTTTTATTATCAAACTAAAAATTATGTGTATCAGTTTCTATTATACATTGAGTAATTAATTATTATTTTCATGAGCAATTAACGGATATTAAGTGCATCGAGCACGTCATTCAATTCAACATGTAGACTGTGGAAGATGGTAGGGTATGGGATTTGTTACAGATTGTTGGATTTTCTACAGTGTCTCGTTTGTAACGACTGCAACTGGATTGAAATCTGGTATGTGTTGTGGTGGAGAGGTGGAGGTTGGAGACTCACGTTCCATTTTAGACACAGGGAGATGACAATCACGCTACAAAACGTAGGAGTTCTTAGTGGTCCTTGAATTGACAGTCTAGCAATTTGTGCGACCTTAGATCATGATTGGTCTGAGATTTGCATGAACTTGTTGGGTAGTAGCGAAGAGGAGGCGACGACTGCAGTGAAAGGGGGATACGTGTCGTTGTAGTGGTTGCAGCAAAATTATTGTGTCATAAAGCCAGATGGAACATATGAGCAGGTTCTGCAGCACACGAGAGCCTACATTTTGTTTCAGTTAGGATCCGGGATAGTAGGCGATAAGAGTGGAAACAAAGTCCACCTTACATATTTACTATTGTTAGAGAATATCTTTGCATGTGGAAACTACAGCTGGGGAGCTGCATCATTGGTTGTTCTGTACAACTATTTGGATCAAGTATGTCTGAAAAATGGAAAACAAGTAGTTGGTTTCCTTACATTATTACAAATTTGGTGTTGGGAACATCTTCATGTCGGACGACCATCAAGAAGTTCTGATGTGCAACTTTCGTTGTGTCCTTTAGGTTCACGTTGGCGGACTCCTAGGTCATGGGTGAACAATGTGAAGACGGCTCAGATTGAATTTTACATAAATGAGTTGGATGTTCAAGAAGAAAATCATGTTTTTTGGACCCCTTACAAAGAAGTAGATATGATGGCGTTATCTGCTGATTGTAGGGAAGGACATGATATCTGGATGACTAGAACATGAATGGTTTATTTCGGAGTTGCCGCTATGAACGTGCCAGACAGGCTGATGCGTCAGTTTGGAATACGGCAATATATTCCAGAATTAATGGAGATCTACATGATGAAGAAGACTCAGGGGAAGCCTAGAGTAAACTGGTTGCAAAAAAAACAGTCATACATTCAAGCATGGTCACATCGGATAGAGTTTATGCAGATCGAGCCACCTTCACTGTCGGAAGACCTAGCTAGTTGTAGACGAATTTACATGTAGTGGTACTGGCAGATTACCATGTGATGGCTGACGAGAAGAGTTGAAGATACAGAACTACCAAATTATAGGTCTTCAGCTGCGAGGGATCGTTATTTGGTAATATATTCAGTTTTTATGCTTTTACTTAAGATTTTCATTTGTATATCCTAATCGTAATTGTCGTATTTTTTGTAGCTTCATGTCTTACACAGGTTACATGAAGATATTGACCACCTTGAAGGGATGTGATCTACAAACAACCCCACACGCTCAATAATGGAAAAATTGAAGAAAAAGATCAAGGAAATGATGGCATGCTTCAAGAGTGTAGATCCATTGTTGAACTTGTTAGAAGGTGTGAACTCCGATGTAGAGGATAATTTCATTTTCACGGGGGTGTGCTTCTGCTGGAGGAATTCTGACTCAAGGGTCGCACGGTACCACGTTCTTTCAAGGTGAAGATTCATCATTTTACGTCGGTAAAGTTTCATCATTTGAAGCTCTTGAAGTCGAAAGAGGTGATGACGGTGGGATTGTTGAAGACGGTGTCGGTGGGATAACTTAGGTTTACCATCGACGACCTTCGAAGGTCCCACGACGAGGTGCGCGGACCAAAATTCCGACTAAAGTATTCTCTCCACCTTAGTTGTAATTAAATTGTAATGTTAAGAACAATATGGTTTTTCATATTAAACGTGAACTAATGTAATGTTTAATTGTGTGTTAGGAACAATTTGCCTAAAATGTATTGTTGTATGCTTGTTGATGTATGAGACTGGAATCTTGTTTTTTTCCCACATGCGTACAATACTTGGAATTAAAATCCGAGAGAATGCTAGGAAGCATATCTGGATGGATTTGTCCTCTGCAAATTCGGCACTACTAGTGTCGTTTTTAGTAGAATAAAAACGACACTAGTGTTGTTTTCATTAAAGTAAAACGGCAGCACCAGTGTCGTTTTTACTTGAGTAAAAACGACACTAGTAGTGCTGATTTTGCAGAAGGTAGACTTCCAACTGCAACACACTTGACTCATTTTGGTTTTCAACTAAAATGTTTTCGTTTCTTTTTTTCGTTGAAAGTATGCCATTTCATAAAACAAAACATCTTCTCCAAGCCATGATCACCACGAAATATTGTTTCTCCTACATGGGGTAACAAGGGATGAAATAAAGACTACCAAATGAACATACTAAATAATCTCTTTACATGTCTTCCTGTTGTGACCTAACTTACGTCGCCCACATCGTATTACTCGACCACTTTGTTCGTCCATGTTGTTTATGATTCTTTTTGTTTTTGGTTGTCAACTTTGTCTTACGACAAAAGTTGTTATTAGTGTTGTAGGTCATTCCTCTGGCGAAAATATTTCGTCTAGTATTGGAAAGAAAATCGGTGCATGTGCTCTCATGTATGCTTAGGTGGTTAGGAATTTCGAGAAGATTCACGAAGTGTGAATGTTCACGTGGTGGTTACTGCAGACGGCCAACACATGTGAGCATGGAATGTGGTGTGCATCTGTGAACCTAATAACTTCGTCCATTTTCTAAGTTATCATATCCATTGTATGCAGCAATATACTCATCGACATTTTCAATGATTGAATCTTCAATCCAGTTCTCGTCAGGCAAGTGCCTCAAATCTGAAAGTACTGGCAATGGCGGCAATTCAATACTAACGACGACTTCATGTGCGTTGTTATCATGTTCTCGATTCACTGTGTTTGTCATATGACGAAACATGTTATGCAACTCCAGAAGTGGTGTTGAATCTACATCAACAATATCTATCTCCTCACCATCCATCTGACCATCTGCCTCACCAACATCTGTCTCATCACTCTCTGCATCTTCAACTTGTCTTCCTTGAGAATTAAACCGAACTACATCTCCTTCATAATTACTAATCTTCATTGGTGTGTGCACAAATTGTTCAAAAAAGACTGAGGAACTGCGGACGATGGACCTATTTCATGTTGATTACATGTTTGTGGCATTGCTTGATAATTCTCAGTCAACTGACTTTGGTGCACAGTAGTATAATTCTTGGGTTGTTTCTAAACAAATAATACAATTGTATTCACGATGTTAAATAAAGATAACATCATTGTCGTGCTCTGATCATGAAAAATATCAACATATGTATATTTTTCATATGATGGTCACTTGCAGGTTATCTTCAGATCAAACTCTTCTTCTCGAAAACCACAAACTCGACAAATCGTTTCACAAATATCATCATATCGCATTTCAATGTTAACATTCATCATTCGTCTGTAACCACCTTCATATTCTGGAATATCATCTACGAATGTAACAATTTAATCGGAAAAAACTATAATCAATACGGTATTGTAGCTCATTACTTCGGGTGTACAAAATCTACATTTAATACATGAAAATAACAAACATACATTAGCTATACATGCATTACATTTCATATTGATTCAAAAAAACCAAAAAAAAAATGAAAACCAACCTGAACGGTGCTTCTCGTCGGAAAGAGAGAGTAATGGGGAGTGATTTGGAGGTGGAAAGAGGAAAATGATGACTAACAATCCCATTTATACTCTAGGTCGAATGTCGATTTTACCGGTTCTTAAAAACGACACTAGTGATGTCGTTTTCATTACGGTGTAAAAACGATATCACATGTGTCGTTTTCAATAAGATAATTTGTCAAATAAGTTTTTTCAGATTCATATTCTTCTAATTCTCTTTTATTCCATAATTATTTCAAAAAAAGTTCATCTTTAATTTGTGTCCAATCATATCTTTTTAAGCTAAAAACTGATTAGTTTCCGTAAAATCCAAACGCAATATGTATTTTTGCGTGGAACTGAACTCTAGAACCCAATCCAAAGGAAAAATCTAGAAGAGATTTGTCCCAACCCACACCACGATTTGATTCCCACAGCTTTCCATCCTTATCACCTCCTCTCCTTTCCACCCTACAAATACCAAAACAACCCACACACACCTCTCTCCACACCAATGGCCTCCTCCTCCTCCTCCTCCTCCTCCATGGAAGTGGTCAAGAACCTCGACCTGGAGCGCTACATGGGTCGCTGGTACGAGATCGCGTGCTTCCCTTCCCTCTTCCAGCCGCGCGACGGCAAGGATACGAGGGCGACGTACACTCTGAACGAGGACAAGAGCGTCGTGAAGGTGTTGAACGAGACGTGGAGCGGCGGCAAGAGGAGCTTCATCGAGGGCACGGCCTACAAGGCGGATCCGACCAGCGACGAGGCCAAGCTGAAGGTGAAATTCTACGTGCCGCCCTTCCTCCCCATTTTTCCCGTCGTCGGGGATTACTGGGTCTTGTATGTCGATGACGGGTACCAGGTCGCGCTTGTTGGCCAGCCCAGCAGGAATTACTTGTGGGTATGTATTTAAAGAGTTTTTTATTTTTATTTTTGCAACGAGTGATTTTTTCTTGGGCTAATGCCACTGCTGAGTGCCAGAATTTAAGTCAGGGAGGACACAATTCGCATGACATCCTGAAAAAAGTCAAAAGAGTTCAAAATCCAGTCATACTTAACTAAGTAAAATCCAAACTCAAAAGAGGCAAAATCCAAGTTGTTTATATTTAACCACGTGAAATTCAAAAGTCAGCAGGTAAAATCATGGCTTGGATTGATTCTTTCGAAATTTCAATTCATATTTAATGATCGTTCTATATTCTTTTAATTAATGATTGCACCCACGATTATATCAAAACATAGTCTAGAATGTCAATTGAGTGTCCACAATTAGCTGGTGGGACATGCTGAATCACCTAACCCTTCCATTTTTTCCTTTAAAATGACAATGGTAATTAAACCACGACCCTAACAAGTTAGCCTATAGCTGGAAATGATTGGTTTAGGTTATTAGGATATTTAATTCATTGTCTCAGGTTGTCTTATACTTGAATAACTTATTATGATGTGCAAGGTTGTGTTGATGATATAGTTTCGGACAAGTTATAGTATTTCTACACATGTTTGGTTTATAGATCTTGAAATTCCAATAGAACATGCAAGGTAGAAAAGCTGGGCATAATTTTGATTTTGTTATTGTTACTGATCCATTTTGGTTTTGGAGAAGTTGGTGGTGGTTTTCAGATTTATCTAAAACTTAACCACCAAGGAAGTATCCACTTAGTGTTTCAATCCTCAAGTTAAGCTAAGATGGCAAATTTGTTCTTTGTAGTTTCCTGTATTATGCTACGGCGTAGTAACTTGGGTCGAATTGTATCTTTCCTGGGGATCTATTAGATATAAACAGGACATGATAAATTATCTTCACTTTTCACCCGTGATGAATTTTTTTAGTTACCAAAACAGATATAACACGATATTAAGAGATAGTTGTAGGTTTCGGACAAGTAGTTAAGAGAAAATGACCATACAACATTACCAACTCCAAGTTTTAGCATTTGAATGTTAATTTTTGGGTTGCATTGAGCAACACAGGGATGTCTAAATTATGTTTTGTTTTGGTGGGTATGACAGATACTGTGCAGGCAGAACCACATGGATGAAGAGGTGTACAACATGCTGGTGCAGAAGGCAGTAGATGCAGGTTATGATGTAAAGAAGCTCCACAAGACACCACATTCAGAAACCCCTCCTGAGGCAGATGAAGGCCCCATGGACACCAAGGGAATTTGGTGGATCAAGTCCCTTTTTGGCAGATAAATATTGGTAGTAAAAAAAGGATATAGTTTCTGCATGTCGATATTGTGATGTTATTTCTGTTTAGGACCAAAGACCTGTATGTTTCCTTTCTACGTGTGCAGACAGTCTTAACTCTTAAGTAATGTTTTATTACTGTGATATATTCAAATGATGAACTCCTGATAGCGTGTGAACCTTTAGAATCCTGTAAAGTGAAAATCCTCTTCGTGTTATAAATGTCATCATAAAAGTTGCACGGTATAATATGTGGTTCGGTCAGAAGATTTTGATTTTCGGATGGTTAAAATCATGGATCTAAGTCCCAGGCTGAGTTAAAAGTTACATGATGGATCCATCTTTTTGTTGACTGTAATCGGTGAAGACCAACACAAGTACACAACCAAGGTGAACAGACTACTATACGTGTGTAGTCTTCTTGGGTAGAAACATAGTCCGTACAATTTTATGCTCATGTCATGATATTTCAAGGAAATGAGCTCCTATAATAATGAAGAGAAATGCTTAAGCCACACAAACATCTTTATGCATTTTGGTGGTGGCGATGCCACATGGAGAAGAGGGGGGTCATCGTTAAGAAGTGGTAACTTCTCCACTCATAAAGTGGCCGGCGACCACTCCGGACTTCCGGTGATATATTCGCTGGAAGAGGCATAGCAATGTGGGAGAAATGGCCTTAGTGTAACTAAGCCCCCAAAGAGAGAAATTTATTCAGTAAGAATTAATAATTTATAAAGTGTTTTAATATATTTTTTATAATATATTGTTTACTCACTTTGAATATCTTCAAAGTGAATATTATTTCTGAATTCAACACATTTAATTAGGATGTGATTTAAAATAATAATTTAGCATTATAAGTTTTTCGACCACTCCCGATAAGTTTTTTGCTATGAACATCTGTAGGTGTAATACATCATGTATTAGGAATATGTAGTAAAATTTTCATATCAAAGAAATCATTATAAACCACAATCGAAACGTTTCAAAACTTTAATAAATTTCAACTGTTCAAGTATGAACATTTTAGATCAATATGAAATTTACTCATATTGACCTAAAAGTTTAATATTTTCCAGCTTAAGAGATAAGAATACGTTTGTTTTAGTTCAATTAAAAAATATATGATTTTATTGTGGCTTAATTAGAAGTGCTATAACCAAGTTGGGTATGAGCCTCCTGTAGCCACATTTTTCCATGATAAGATGATTTTAATAACCGATAGATTACATCAAAACTCAAAATAGCAAAGTTAATAGGCATAAATTATATCAAATTCAAATCAGCTAAGTTATTACTGTTAGGTTTAGATAAATAGCCATTCCAGCATTCTGGTGGTAAGTAAAATGTAAAACAGTACACAACACAAAGTGATGAAAGGAAAATGGTAATTAAGCATAGGAAAATCGCTCAACCAATAACTAAGGTTACTAAGCACTTGATTAGCTTAATGTCGTCATCAATAGGTCACCAGGAATGATCTGTTCACAAAAATAATTTAGCTTTACCACAAGACTTTATTAAACTTCGGCGTCGTGATTCCAAATCCCACTTAAGTGTGAACATTGCCTCGCGTAGCTTTGATATAAAATTTGAACAAACTTCAAGATCGAAACAAAATTCCGTCTAAAAGACCATAAATCGTCAGCAGAAGAAATAAGTGCTTCAAAGGACTGTCACATACTACAAGAATACATAGTTTTGGTAAGTTCTAAACGCGGGTGTTTACTAAATACTTAATTGCAACTTAAGTTCGTCCATGGTTGTTTACTTATTTTTCCTGTTAATCGACACAACAGTAAACTGTAGTAGCATACGAATCCACAAATCCCAGGATAATTATCCAAATTCAGCCATTAAACATGCAAAAAGAGCCATCGTGCGGTCGAAGTATCATACATTGGTCCCTGGAAGACTTGCTGTTGCAGCCACAAACGTAGACATACAGATTGCCTCTCGAGGATGTTTCACCTGGAAAATTAGCCAAAATATCTCGAAGCAAACAACGTTAAGAACCAGAAATTTCGCAAGAAAACTAATCTACACAACCAAGTAATACGAATATACGACGTACGTGCAGCATCGTCCCTCGTTAAGAAAGGGTAACAGGTTTCCTGAAACGACAGACATGCAATCTTTCTACCCACAGAAATATCTCGTCAGACATTTTAAAACAACATAACCTTCACTTACAATCTTAAGAAAGAAATGAAACCCATCAATCGCATGAAACTTTTTTAGTAAATATATAAAAATTAAATTCATATCGGGAAAAAATGCTACTTGAGAAGGACATTAAGTAATGTGCTCCCGAAGAAAGAAATGGTCCAACATAACATATGGTTGATGCCCAACAGATCAGGATAGCAGAACATGAATTCCAATATGATGCTGGAGTATATGCGAAGATGGGACGTTGAATCGGGAAAACAGGGAAATGTCAATGTCCAAGCACCAACAGCAACCCACTGAGCCATCAATAAACAGTCAGCGGTCGGCCCGACAAAGATTGCTCCAGAATTCTGCTAATTCAAACTATATATATTAAGTTAACAACAAGAACAAGAATTTAGAATTTTGGAACTACAGTTAATCCCTGCCAACTGAACCCAAATGAGATCATTCAAAAATCTGTTGTCTAAAAGCTTTGAGTTCAGCCAGTTTCAAGGCTACATAAACCTAGCACATTCTTCTACTATTTTACTCGGAAATTGTCGTGATTTTTAAAATTTTCTGAGGAGAAAAAGAAAGTTAAACTGCAGTAGGCGAAGTACATCAAAAGTCAAAATAGCAAAGAATTAGGCATATATAATACATCAAAACTCAATTTAGCAAAGTTATTAGACTATGGATAAATAACCATCCTAGTATTCTTGTGGACAGTACAATGTAAACAATAAAATAAACGGTAATGAAGGAAAATGGCAACCAATTGATTATTTGTGTCACCGAGTCATTCTCAACACAAAAATTGCTTAATAAAAAACTATGCATCTGATCAGCTTAAGTACATCAATAGGTGGCTGCAAATTTAGAATGAAAATAATTTAATTTTACCAAAAGATAGCTTTGAACTTCTGCTTTGCGATAATAAATCCCATTTAAGTGAAGAGTTCGCCTCGTGTAGCTTGGAAACAAATTTGATAACTTCAACAATTATAGACAATTTTTTGTCTAAATGTGACAAAAACTTACCGATAGTACGGCGTCGGATATAACTGAGTGAAGTTCAGCTAGAATCATGCGAGCCGAACAGGGACAGTCTTTATCTCAAGTGAATGTTTCAATAACTCAATCTTGTTTCCAATCACAAAGGTATACACACTACATTTCACAGGGTAATGTGGTGGAATAACCACCAGGGAACAAGGAAAACTAATCGTCATCCAGACTAACCAAAATAGATTTCAGTTCCTTGATCTGATATGTTTGTCCGGCATTTGCTGTGACAATTATGGTCACAGCGTCCTCTCTGACTAAAAAACAATGTCGATGCTCATGTATGCTGTGACGTTCGTATGAAGAAAAAGAGCACATCTATCTGCCCATAGGTTCCAACTGTACTTCCATTCTTCCTGATACATGATTCTCTTGCACAGGAGATGTTCTGTTGGGTGATAAAAGGTCAACAGAATCATCTTCCTCGTTTCCAAGTACCCAAGTGCCTTTAAATGAATTTGCTGCACTTCTTCTTCTTTTTGATTCAGAATACTCCAAGTAAACAACTATCAAAGCACCAACCAGAAACCAAATTATCAAAGCCCAGTTTAGCCCATCAACATTTTCACCACCATATCGATCTCCCAAATGCTTCAATCCGGTAAAGAGGGCCACAATTCCGGCAACAGCCGCACATCTGCCTGTAATAATGTGAAAATATTCCCAGATAACTCTCTTTATAGCATGCTCATTGTTGGATGGCTTCTTTGGCCGAAAATAGGTGTTCACAGGCTGTGCACATGCTAGTAAAATAGCAGCAACACCAAACTTAACATGCACAGAGCTGAAGAAAAAGCCTCGAAGTTCAGCAGCTGCGAAAAGGACACCTAACAAGACAATAGATATTCCAGAGCACTGCAGATATACGTGTATCTGATACCAGCCGTCACCTTTTACATGCTTTAAATATCTCGCTGCCAATATGCCACCAGGAAGCAATATACCAAATGCCACAAACATCATGAATCCATGCACAGCTAAAACCGGTCGCAGATCCTGTTCTGCTTCAGCTGAACCTCGCATAAGCAGGACCCTAACTGGCCTATTACTTGTAACAGAATGCATGTTCTTCTCGCTCAAGCGCCCTTCTGCCCAACGAGCTCCCATTGCCCAAATGACATGTAAAGGAGTAGTTGGATCAATAATGTTTTTACACTCTATTCTTCCAGAGCAAGAAGGTGAAAGACGACGTGTAAACTCTAATGTAACAATTCCATTCTCAACTCCACATCTTACATCAGTTAAATTTTCATCGGTTGGATGCACATTCAATGCGTCCTGTCCATCTATCCAGTAGGAGCTCACTCTTCCTTTCCCAGCACTATCGAACCATCCCACATAAGCAAAGCTGTTCACCATTCCAGCTCCAAAAGCAATAGCAAGGTAACCACTTTTCTTCTCTCCTCTAGCAGCTATAGATATGGAATTATCAGACAAAGTCCAGAAGAAGCTAACTTGCTGATCATCCAAAAGAACACTGTTATTATACATATCCGACAAACCACCGTCAACAACCTGAACTTTCCAACCCATCTTCTGACCAAATAAGGACTGGTAATACACATGATCAGGAGTGTTACGGTCGGGCAACCAAATCAAATCAAAGGGGCTGGCAGGGACACCTTGGGCCTCAGGGCCACCAGCATAAATAACTTCAGAAGCATTTCGGGAAGTGGCATTTCCACCTATAGGATCGGAAGTAATGTAAAGTGCAACATCGTGTCCGGCTTGGATAGAAAAAGTCACTGGAACCCCTCTTTCAACTCTAAGAATAGGAGCTTCTTTCTTGTTAATATAAAGAACCTTAGAAGGGTTTGGTGGATTCGGGTAATGCAAGGCAGGCCCCGCCATGACCGACAAGGGAGTCTTCCCATCGGCAAAGATCAAATCCTGGTCCTCTTTGTCCTCTGCATCGAGAGGACCGAGGCAATCATTCCACGACTTCGACAAGTTCAACGTAAGATACCCATACTTCTCGAACCGTGGGCCATGGTGGTTCTGCGGAAGGTAGTATGGCCGAAGACTATCGGGTGGACGCATCGAACCCAATGCCCAAATCACCGTCATCTCCTCCGTCTCATTGACGGGCACATCATACTTATCGTCCTTCGTAACAAGCAGACGCCGATACCTAATAAAGGAGACTCCGTCCCTCCGATGGCCATACACCAACCTAGTGTTATTCACCAACCCAATCGGATCTGACCCCTCGTAAATTGTATCCGGACACACCCCCTGCAACCTCCCATCCTTGTTAAGCAAACACTCGGTATAGTCCGATATAAAATAATCCTCCGCGAACGGCATCCCCTCCTCCGTAAACCCGGCAATAACAACATCCGCATGAAGCATAGACGGCGAAGGCGAACTCAACGCACTCCACCCGAACGCCATGTAATCCTGCGAACCAACTGTCGCCTCAAGCCCAACGTCAACAACCCCGAGTCCCAAATCAAGCGTCCAACGGAGCCGAAACTTGGGCGAAAGCATCCGGCAATTCGCGAACGACGTCGGCTGGACCTTAACCTTCCTATCATCTCCGTCCGGCCCAGGGGCAGGAGCGGGGGAGGGAATTCGAATATTCTCAATAACGACGTGTCCGAAATCGGAGGCCGTGACGGGATCCCAGACGGAGAGGACTGGAATTTTGTCCCAAGTGACATTCGGGTAGAGATCGACCCGGAAAGTCTCGTTATTGAAGGTGCGGTTGAGGTGGGATGGGGAGATGGGGAAGCCGGAGGTCATGTTGGGGAGATCGAGGCCGGCGGAGGTCCACCAGGAGACGGAATCGGATCCGGAGAGGAAGTCAAAGGACGTGACGGAGAAGGAGCAGTCGTCAAGGATCCGGATCCGGCCGCGTAGCTGGTGTCGGACCATGGTGAGGTCGAGGTGGGATCCGACTAGTGGGGAGGATTGGGGGCAGGGGTGGGAGAAGGGGAGGAGGAGGAGGAGGAGCAGGAGGAGGAGGAGGAGGAGGTGGTGGAAAGGCCTCGCCGCCATTGGATGGTGGGATTAGGATTAGGGTTAGGGTTTTGGATTGGAGAAGGAGAAGGAGGTGGTGGTGGTCGGGGTTTGGGGTGGTGGTTGGGGTCTGGTGGAGTGCTTTGGGACGAAGGAAACCGGAAGGTTGGGGGAAGGTTTTGCATGTTGATCCTTGGAGATGTTTGTATTATTTTTCTGATTTTATCTATTTTACAGCTCACCTCATTTTAGATCTCAAGCATGTGCATCAAACGGTTGGGATTTGATCGATGGTCTTCAGTCATAATTATCTCAAGACAAAGGATTTCTCAATTGAGATTGAGGTTTGGGGTGATGGTTGAGGTTTAAGACGAAGGAAACCGGAAGGTCAGGGAAAGGACTTTATTTGGTTGATTCTGGTTTACCTTGAAAATAAACGATCTTGATGAAAAATAATTTTTTCTTTCAAATTGTTTTGTAAACGATCTGGCTCGAACTCAAAAAAACTTATGCTCAACTCGATAACTCAGTTCTATTTTTTTATTTCTAATTTATATTTATTATTTATATTTAGTAATAATATAAATTAATACTTAAGGGTCAAAAAAAATTCTCGACTCGACTCATTTACGCTAGCCACACCACAAAATGTTCGTTAATTTTCTTACAAATCTTTCATTTCCTATCGGATAATAATGTACACAATAGGGCTGCAAACGGAGCGGGGTGGGGCGGGACAGGTTTGGGAACAACCCCCACTTAAAGGCGGGTTAGGCGGGGCGGGTTACGCAGGTAGAACGCACCTAAACACTAACATTCTACACCAATCAACCAAAACCAACCAAACAAAGCAAAACAACCTAAACAAACTTCACCATCTCAAAACTCACCAAAACAACTAACAAATCCATAAAAAACACAACTTCAAATCCTAAACCAACATCATCTAAAACTCGATCCAAGCAGCGAAGCTCACTTGCAAACCATGTCACACCCGTCGAAGTCCTCCTTCCCGGCCTTCTCCTCCTCTGGGCGGGTGACGATGATGCCGATGAGGATGGGAGGGGTCCCACCATCGTCGAAATCCCTAGATTCGACCGGGATTGCGATTTCCGACTCCAAGTCCAGCGGTGGCATGGTTGGATTTGGGGAGGAGAGGTTGTAACCAAATAGTTTGGTTGGGTGGAGTTGATGGAGTTGTTCGTGTGTGCTCAACTCCTGAGGACGGGAGGGGTGACGACGATGACGATGCTGATGAGGACGGGAGAGGTTAGAGAGGACGTGAGGTAGTGAAGTTTTGGAATCAGGGGTGTCGGCGGGAATCCCAGACCATGATTTGGTCTTCGTCGGAGTGGAACGGGAGCGGAAGCCGGAAAGAGAAGAAAAGAAGATTAGGGTTTGCAAAAGGGGGTTTTGCCTTAGATGGGTCATGGGTAAATGTCATGTCATATGTTCATAAGGTGATATTCTTTGAAACAGACAAACGGGTAAAGCGGGTTAACGGGGCGGGTTACATTTCAACCGCAACCCGCCCCGTTTAGTCTGACGGGTAAGCGGGTGACGGGTTAACGAGTCCTAGATAGAGAAAAATATCACTGCAACCCGCCCCACGAACAACCTTAGTACGCAACCAAGAAAAACTCTCCAACCCATCGCAAAAAAAACTTTCTATGTTATTATTAAGATGGTAAATTGACGCTCCTTCTTATTATTGAAATCAAAGATCAAAGTCCTCTGGAAGAAGAGAACCCCAGCCTATGATGAAATCTGGACCAATTCAATCCGGGGATCAACTTCCAAGTGATGCAGGTTTAGGGACTGATTAGGCTTGGCATCAAACCTGGTACCAGCCAAAATCAGGACCTGAGCTCACATTTGGAATTGGTGCACCAGGAAATGATGACACTGGTCCATAATCCTGAGGCAAACATCCACTTATCAGTTCAGCCCATTAAGCTAGTGCTAATCAAAGTCTTGTATAAGCAGTTCTTCGGATTAACCGATTACCGAATATGTATTCTTAGGATAGTCGGATCCACTGATTCCTGAATGTCTAAACGAATATGTATAAATTATTTTGTACAGTCGACTAAAACCCTAATCAAAGAAAACCCTTTTTTTCTTTTCGCTTCCGCCGCGTTTTTCTTGGGTTCTTTAACCCTAAACTTCCGCTTCCTCGATCGGTGTTCTTCTCCGACGATCCACCGTCTGTGTGGTTCTTGCATGGTATCAGAGCTTCCGCTGCGCACTCTACCCGGTTGGGACCTTTTCTCCACTCGTGTACACGGATAAAAATTCCGGTACACGCGTGCGAGGGAGTGTGAGAGATAGTCCCACATCGGAAGAATGTGGGCTTCTCCTGGACTTATAAGTCATTGGGTCTCTCCCATCTTCACCAATTGGTTTTGAGGTGGATACCCGGTTCTCATACTTATTGCCTTAAATTTCTCCTAAGCAAACTTTTATTTTCCATAGTCCCATGATCCCATTTTTCCTTGATTCCTTTCAATATTTCTGGAATTAAGATACAACAATTTCTTGGGGTGTTTGTGCAAAACTACCAATCACCACTTCTATTCTGTACTCACCGGAACACCGGTTTGGTTCAGGATCTGCCGTGAGTTGACCATAAACCTTCGCTAACCAAATCAAACCAATGAGAAAACCTACGGAATTAGTCTTCAAATGTCGACTTCCAACACAATTTGACTTTGTTAATAACTCAACATTGCTTTCGAATTTGGGTATCATTTAAAAACGTCGTATTCGTAGAACAAAGACCGATGATCTAACAAAACCAGATCTTTAAATGAGTGGTTTCACCATCAAACATGTTGATTACTACTACTAATTATGTTTTGAATTGGAATTAAGGAAATTAGGAGACTATATGGCTTCCAAATAGATAGATACAACCTCATTACACCTGACCTCACTAGATTAATTCGGTGGATTTTTTTTAAAGTTTATCCGACTCATGAAAAAATACAAGAGATGTTTTCTTAAGTTTTTACGCATCTACATCGACCAATATGTGTTTTCATTTTCTTGAAACGCCAAATTGGTAGATCTAATGACATGAAAGAAATCAATGACTCACATGTCGTGGAACCATAATCTGATTTGGAAGCGCAATCAATGTAAAACGGGACGAATTAGATAAAGAAAACAAATCATGAATTACAATTGTAAGGAGTTTGTCTAGTTGTTATATTATATATAATCATTTGTAAATTATATTAGATTGAGTACGCATACCAAAAACTTATGTTCTTAGTAAAAGTAGTAAACTTCAAATGAAGTACTTGTATCAACTTGGTAATTATAATTATTAAGAAGTATAATGTTTAAAACCTTGGAATCATGATTTTAAATAATTCGTTTAAATCGCATGGTATTAAAGGATAACGTATCGACTATAGTAACTATTTTTAATTCAATACCGTGTCTCTCTCCAAAATATTTTAACAAGAACCTACGTTTTTTTTTCTTTTTAACTTTCTTATTCGAAGATACAAACCACTACACATTATCAATTGAACAACTAACATAGCCAACTCTTATCACATATGTTATTTATATTTAATACTACATTTTTTTTATTTTTTATTTTGTACTTTTCAAAATACAGGACCTATAGTCCTGAAAGTAGGAGGGAGGAGTTATCACCCTTTCATTTGGTTTACCAAAAGTTTTCCCAAACGACACATTCTATATGTTACAACCTCGTGAAATATTGAAGTCATAAATGCATGTCAACATATCATCTTATTTCATTGTTATGATTCGTTTTTGCATTCGTCTCTTGGACGTGACCTTGCCTCCTTCTCTGAATGTAACCTTAAGATCGAAATTCAATACGTAACTCTATTCCATTGTGACCATATATAGGGCAAGAGAAATTTTCACATACGTACTATCGATCGAAGCAGAATAGCAGATAGATCGACCTATAGATGTCCAATATTATTTCTTGTTATGGTCAGACATGCAAATAAGTTTAGTACGTACGTACTCATTTCTTGTTCGTTTTCAAAGAATAATATGAAAAAATTGTTCATCATCATTACATCTTATAATACCTAGACTTTAGAGACGTCGTGATGGATGAACATGTTTCATATTAATTTCAATAGGTTGTCGTTCGACTGAACTCTCGCGATTTGAGCATGATTAGTGTGAGTGGAGGACGAATATGCTATCGTAGCTAGTGAGAATATGTTGCACTTGCACATAACAAGAAAATTAGTGACCTGTAAATATGGGACCATTATGTATCCAATATTTCTTATTTCTTCCGATATTTCTTATTTCTTCCAATATGTTTGGGTGGTTCTTAAGCTGCATCACGCTCAACAAGACGAAAGTGTTTTGTGTGCTCACGAATGATCGCTTGTTTGCTAAGCCAAAGACACAAGGACTGTAATCAATAACATGAGGTGCAATGATGATATTGGAATTGATTGATGAATCGTTTTTTGCAAGATCGGAACTTAGGAAAAAGAAACACCCCACCAATACCTTTTCAATTTTCAATATTTTTTGTCTATAAAAAATAGTCCAATATCCTCCAACATAATGTTCAATAATATGGTTATACTTAGTAAATGTTTTTTTATGTTTTCTAATTCGACCAAACAAAACGTCAAACAAAAGTCCCCAAAGAAGTATGAGAAGAAATTCTAATTGCTTTGCAATCAACTCAAAGCAATTAGAAGAAGAAACTCTAAAATTACAAATTGAACTATCTCAACTTGTTAGTGACAAGACTATTATTAGTTGTAATATAAGTGATTTTTTTTTTGCCAGGTAAATTGTAATATAAGTGAACTGGTTTAATACAATTTGTCCGAGATATGTGAAGTGCAAATTAGTATCACAAACTTGAGAAAGTAATTCTCACGAAGGCCATGATTGATCCACTAGGCTTAAAGTCTACAAAGTTAGGACTCTTGGATTAGCATCGCCAGAATAAACTGAGATGGCATTTCCATCGTACGACATGCTTTTATATATGTTAGGCATTCACTATTAAATGATAAATAATTGCAGATCATTATCGAGTATTTGAAATATATTCCTTTGAATTCACTAAAATACATTATGTACCTTCTAGCTTGTTCCATTAATCTGCAAATATATTAATTTCTTCATTCACAAAGCTTCTGGACCAATCCCCGAAACCTGATCATGAACTACTTAAAAAATCATAACCAACCAAATTTGGATCCAAAATGAATTAATATTTACAGAAATAGTGTCAGGAAATACAACCTCAAGCTTGGAAAATATAATTAAACGTCCACGGAATGAACACTTCGTGATGTTGAGCTGTTGGCAGCCCATGTAAACATGAAACATGTCAGCATTTAGTTGCACCCCTCGATGGGGTGCAAGAATGTGCGTCTTCAGATCCCACGACCTGGTGGTTTCCTGTCCATTCTCACGATCCCGTTGGATTTATTTTTTTAATTTCGTTTTATTTTTTATTTTTTTTAGTTAATTTTAGTTTTTATTTTATATTTAATTGTAAATAATTTATTGCATTGGACAGTGATAACTATTTTTTATTGGATAAAACAACTCGAATTTTCAATACTCTCTCCCCTCCAATCATTTGGAGGCTGATATTGGATAAAATTGAAAGAAAAAAATTTAAAAAAGTAAAAAACATATTTTGAAAAAAGATTGAAAATGATTTAAAAAAACCAAAACAAAAAAGTTGTTGTAATTACTTTAATAATGTTGATAAATGTGATAATTTTATTAATGTATCATATTTTCGTAATTAATTTTCTTAAAATATGTGATAATTAATTGGAAAGGTGGGAAATTAAAAATGATGGAAAAATAATTGATGTGGATGTGAGAGAGTATTGATATGATTAGGTTGACATTTTATGAGTGAGTTGTGGTTGAGGGGTGAATAGTAGAAAGAAAGAGAAGAAAAATGGCATACTAAAATGGTGAAGAGAAAGTACTGATTTGACCAGGTTGACATTTATAAAAATATCATGAGTAAAGATGACCTTAAGATAGATTTGAAGACTCTTAACGAAAACTCAGTGGACACATGAAAAGCTACCGAACCTCGCATGCTTTTCTATGCCTACGTGGTTAAGATAATGAGCCTTCCCTTGACATATTTTTATCATCTAATATATGGTATAAAAAATTAATATATATACTTTATTCTAGCTATACTATTATACCTAAATGATATTGATACTTGTTTCTCTTAGTCCAATATTTGATCTTGATTATTTCAAGGGCAAATCTATTAAATCGATCATTTGTTAGACTAGTATGGATCATAAATCTCCTATACTTTTTAAAGTGAGAATGGAGAACCATGTGATAGTATTGGTATAACTTTTTGTATATGATTGGTAGCATATCATGCACATGATGCATTCAAGTTACATATCATTTATTTTACTCCATATTCGTGCTACTTGGGTATTTGTTTCTTACATTTCAGGATTTGTGTAATAAAGAATAGAAATAAAGCAAAAATGACCTAAATACAAAAAGAAATTACATATTTGGAAAATCTTCTAGACATGTTTGTAATGCTCAATGACCGGATTGCAAGTCAGGAATGACCTACGTGAAAACCCGGAGGGACATGATCGTAAAGAAAATATGTTGGTTGCAAAAATCCTTAATCTCATAAACTTGAGGACCAATTCAACAATTAAGACCAAACAGGTTCGAACCAATGGCTCCAAGTGCACCTCACGTGGTAAATTGGTTAACTAAAACTACTGGTGAACTTCGGGGTTGATTCGACCCAAACGATCTGCCATTGGCCAATTTGGTTGGGAGTCTGGCGCTCGAATTTCTACAGTGGGTCGGGTATTCGGGTAGAAGCATGCGCGGAGCATCCAGATTTGATTTGCAGTTGTCTGATACGCCCAGATTAATCCAGACATTCCAATCTTCTATAAATACACTTATAACCATTTCACTTCTCTTCTTTCTTCCTTCTTCCTTCTTCTCGATTTCTTATTCTTTTCTCCCCCATTAGAGTAATTTTTATTTCTTGTTTTAGTAGTGTAGTTAAGGGGATGTGAAGATGAATCATTGTAATATTTTATCCATTAATCAAGTTTTGATATCATATTCTTTACATTCTTGTCTTTAATTTGATATCATTTATGTTTCCTTGTTTTGAGTAGATTTAAATTTTCTTTACACGTTGATAGTTTGTTTTTACTTTTTTTCTTTTTGTTTATATGATTAGTGGGTAGTACATCCTCATTGGAGGTGGAGAATGATGTGAAGAGTGAATGCAGTTAGATCAATATGTGTTTAATATTAATATTGGAACTTCAAATGATTTTCATAGTCATTTTGATAGGTATTCTTACTGATGTCTTTGATGTGTTAATGATCATAATGGATGCTTAGCACATGTTTTGGTTAATGGGTTCGCTTAATGGGGAATGATGATGTGAGCATAAGATTGAAATGCGTAAAAAGATAGGATTGACCTGTGAGAATGTTGTTATCTTTGGCCTTATCTTGAGTAGTATTTTGTATGTTTTAATAATGGTGATACATCTTAATCCATGTGGAAACACACTTAAGATAATGGTCATTATAGATGTTCATATTAATTCATGTCACAAGAGCGCAATTGTACACTCACGTGTCACACATCTACATTGTTGCACACATTCTCCGCCTCTTATGGGATTAGTCGTATTTATTTTATAAATTGTAATTAGCGTAATTTTTAGTGTAGTTACACTCACCCACTCTTCATTTTCTTCCCTCACTCGCTCCTCATGGACACAACTCGTACTTGTCACTACTTAAACGCGACCGTGCACCTGCAGTTATGAACTTAAAATCCCAAACAATATATTTCTTGAATTAATCTTATTTGAAGAAAAAAATAGAAAATTATGACCCTTAAAAAGAATATTCCCAACGAATATGCAAGGTTTGAATGTCAAATAAATTTCCCATTTTCCAGTTTGAACTTTGAAGACATGATAGTGACATAAAAGCAAAAACCTGATTTCTTATCCATTAGTTTGAAGCTCTGTTTTAAAAATCAAGCCGAATCAGCGGTCATATCAAGAACTGGAGGCAAACCGATCGGTCCATGGAAAAAATCGCTCCCCCCCCCCACCACACCGGTGCGAACAAAAAAACCTGACAAAATCGATCAAATTGGTCGATTTTTTTTGGTTTGGTCGGAATGGGTTCGATCGGTTTTTCTTTAATTAAATAAAATTACAAATCAAGAATTTCCCTAATTTTCCGGTTTCTACTTTCCTGATTGTGCCCAGGTTGGAGCTAGGGTTTGGACTCCACCCCTACAGCCGCCTCCCAAGCCCGACTCCATCAACCACCCCGCCTCCTCAGTCCTCACTCCACCCCTGCCTCCTCACTCATCATTCCCGACTCCACCAGTCCCCCCCCCCCCCCCCCCCGCCGCCTCCAGTCCTCAGTCCTGACTCCACAAAATTCAAACTCTTTGGTGCGTGAAACTAAGCCCAGCTCTTACTGATCGTTGTCTTTGGTTTTCACCTGTATCCGGTAGTTAGTTATCATTAGCAACTTCTTTATGTAAACAACACCTATCTTTTGGCAACATTTTTGACATCAGAAATTCGGAAATCATGTTATAACGCATCAATTTAGTGATAGATTGATATCTCTGAACTTTATCGTCAGCCAGGTTATATATATGTTTTCTTTCTGTCGTTTATGACCTTTCTTTACTCTAGCATGTGTGAGCTTTTTTTGAATGCTTAGTATGTGTGGTTAATTTTGTTGAATGCTTAGCATATGTGGTTAATTAGAAGGGTTACAAAAATTATGGTATTTAGGGTGTTAAGAACATTCTCATAGCTATTTCTATGTTCAGAGCAATATGGTTTCAATTTTACATTATTTATCGACTTTTTTTCTTCTCCTCATTTTCATCTAAATAGAAACCAAGTGTTTCTTGATTCGAAAATGTCGAATATTTTATCTTAAGATTATTATATGTTTATCTTAAAACTGGTTCATTCAGTTTGATCGTCGGTTGGACCATTACTACGGAGTCGGTTTGATTCAACCCTCGGTTCACAAAATGTTGATGTCATGATGACGTTATCACCGGTTGGACCACTTTGAATCAAACCGAGTTGTTTTCGGTTCGATTTTTACAACATTGGTTTGAAGCCAATGGCCAAAAAATGTCTCCCACCCAACTTTTTTACTTTTAATGGGAAAAGTTTATTTTAGCATTCATAAATCTTTTTCAAAAAAAAATTGTAAATATTAATTGAACGAAGAGCAAAAATATTTCTAATGAAATAAACTCATTTTCACAGCCTTCTGACTTCTGAGTTTAAGGGAGAAACTCCTACTGTTTCAAGGGTGTTATTTTTCAGAGATGGTGAGTATTTAATTAAATGTTGTTGCGGTCCACATCCTACCCAAAGTGCCATGTAATCTTTTCAGGATTCAAACCGCCCCAGAAGTTGTACCACTAAGTCAAAACCTAATTGACCACTCTTTAAGAGTGTTTGGATCCAGGAGTAAGAGTGACCACTTTATTGGTGAAATTTGCAGAGTTTATTGGTTTGTAGCCAATTTACATCAAGGCGCTAGGACGGTAACATTATTTAAGTGCAATACTTACCTTATAAATAATTCTTGAAATATATTGTACAAAGACCATAGAAATTCCAGGCGGCCATACGAAGGCGTAGAAAATTTGTTAAAAAGGATCACCAATGTCTGATAAATACAAATTTCAGTCAATATTGTAATTCTTATACTCTACCAAAAGGTCAAGACATGCTCACTCAAACATATTCAAGGTAATCACAGTAATCATGAAGATGACACCGGATCTCTGTTTCCACTGACTGGAAGATAGACACCCTCAGCAGCTAACCACACATTGTCGGCGCGCTTCTCCCTGACACCACACACCTGTATAATCACCATCGAAGAAATTAAAAAAAAACTTAGGTAGAGTACCGTTAAAGAACCATCGAACGCATGCAAACAATAAGTTTGAAAATGGGTAAAATGTATCGTATTGATCGTTGGAACTCGATAGTGGAGTTCCCATGAAGATTGACCCTGATTTGCACTCTTGTTAGAAATAATCAAATACGTAATGAGTTGAAGGAACCGTTTGCCATTTTCTGTATATGTCAGGCTGGGAACTTGATCAGGAAAATTTTCAGAGACCAATCTCTTTAGTACATAAATAATGAAATATAATGCTGTAGAATAGCGTCCATTCACATTATCTCTTTTCCGTGATTATGGTGTAGTGTAGCTTCTCAGGAGAATAATCGTGGTGGTGTCTCTGTGGATTTGTGGATGGAGCAACCTATCTTGCGAATCATGAGAGGAGAGGTAGTTTCTAGGAAGTGTTTAAATGCATACCTCTTGCTGACCCCCAGCTATTCGGCTGTACTTCTTGTCATGACTATGAAGGTAGCCACCTGTGTCCACATGTTGCAATCTAACCTTCTCATCTTGCTTCCAGGCTTTCCCATTCCCCACAATCTCAAGCCTGAAAAATGGACATCCTCCGGAAGAGATAAAGTTAGTACGAATGAGGTGCTGCAGTATTCAAACATAAAAGGGACTCAGCTTTACCTCCAAAAATCTCCAGTATCAGACTGCGAATCTCCTCCATAACAGCTCACCTAAGATGCCAGAAAGTTATTAATGATGACTTTCATTACATATAATATGAAATGGCAAAAATGCAACTAAACTGACACATAAGTAAAGAAGAATGAACATGATCAAGCTAATGATGTCACAGTCACTAGTGCAGACACAGCAACTGTTTCATTTAACCATTTATTTTTTAAATTATTACAATCAGATAAAAGAATCGCTCATCCAGAATTGACATGAAGAGTTGAAACTTAAAAGGATTAATTCTATTTTACAATTATTCCTCTGCTAGCATTTCTCTATCTTCTAAGACAACAAAGTGGTGCAATGAATTTCTGTATCAGACAGCTATAGTACCATTTCTAGTATAGATAATACCAAAACCAATTCTGTTTTTCAATTCTAAAAGAGAGCACCACGGATGTTGTGCCAGAACCGCCATGGTAAAACACAATAATGTTCTTGCAACAAAAAGATGTTTCATTTAGGCAAATATGTGATATTGTAAAAATTAAAATAGTAGCACTTGTATTCTGATTAAATTTATTTATCTATGGCTGCTCGCATAGTATGGAAATTGTATGACATCTTCATACATGATAAAGTAGAAAAGACGCAACCCTCCTTTAACCTGGCCTCGGACATGCTATGTAAACTACAAACGCCCTAAACTTACATCATCCAAATGTAATACATGAATTATTTTTTTGACTTGCCAATTAGGAATATCATAACTATCACTAGAAACACAGGGTCTTAAGTTTCGACCCCATATGCTATGAAACTGAGCGACAACATATGATTAGAAAAAAAATTATAATCATTTCAACCACAAGGAAAATACTTCAGAGGTTGTGAAAAGGACTTTGTTTACCAACCTCTAGGTTGCCAGATATGGGAGAGGCATGCAAGTGGCTATGTAGCCACCTTCGAGTCCTCATATGCTGCAATCTCACAATGCTTCCGGTTTTGATGGCATCACCTTGTTTTTCAGAAGAGTCGGGTTGGGGTTTTACAATCTGCAGATTAACATGTCAGGTAAGAGCATGTACGAGACTGTCCTATTAGGAAGGCCACTTCTGATATAACATATGAATGATTAATAATGGGCTACACAAATTTCATGCCAGTACTTTATCACAAGTTATATTTAGCAGTATAAAATTAATAAAATTTTGAGCCAGCCACCCCCTCTCCCCTCAACTGATATACAACATCAATGTCAACATCACTCTGAAGCCTCAAAATGGCAACTCTGGAAGGGGTAAGAGGGTGTTGGATGTCACAGAAATACCCATGCAGTAACATATCTCTGGATTTGAAATCGCTGGTTATATAGTTCATTGGACTTAACACGCAATAATATTCATACTATTGTTCATTAGCATGTGCAACTTACTAAGTGCTAAATAGCTATGCGTTTGAATGCATTCATGCTAGTGTCCAAGGACCCTGTGCTATTTTCTACAGTAATAGCAAAGTCTCCCAAGCACAATTTCCTCCTATCACTGGGACTCCAGTGTAACTAACAATCCCCATATTTTATATAACAATCTCCGGAGGAAGTATAAATTTTTTTCACTTAGAAGCTAGGTGTGGATAAAAATTTCATCATGAGGGCCTTACATCAAAGAAGACTGTATCACTAGAGTGTGAATCTAAGTTTTATCCCTTGGATTGAAGTGTATGTTGCAGTTGGAATGCATACACATAGAGATTTTAGGTGGCTACGGGGTAGAACTTAATATTATTGAAAATGTAAACCCTAAGTAATGGATGCTTGGTTTCTCCCTTCAACTCTTGCTACTAGTGTAAAGCAAGAAAAATTGAAAACAATAACAAACAAAACATGGTCAAATTGACTAACCACATCGTCACAACTTGTGAAGTGATACACCTAATATATATTTTTTGAACGGTGATATACCTAATGAAGTAAAACATAAGCAAACACCGAAGAAAGGTATTTAAGTCACAAGGAGAAAACCAAGAAAATAATGATCTTTTTAGGACATTGTTAACACTACATTTTAAATTTAGTTACTTCACATATTCAACACTCAAATCCATTCACAAAAGTCATGAAATGTGAATTCCATAGGAATCATAACCTAACACACATAACCAAAGGTCTTATGTATCATACTCATATGGAGTCATTACGTACATCATTCCGAGCGACAAAATGGATCTTTTAAGACTTAAACTTAATTTGTAGGTATAATTATGTCCATATCGTATAGATTCCACAAACCACTCATACCTTGAAATTTGAGGCTAAATTAGGGTGTGAGGGACCCAAGTCGCAAGACGCTGCAGGTTCCCACCAATCAAAAACCGAAGATTACAACAAAAATCTTGGTCCAACATTCCCAACTCCAGACAATCTTTAACTCATTACATGCTTAATCCAAGACATGGTCCAGCCAAAAGAGGAAAAACGACACAATATAGCATACTCACAAAGATATATGTCAGATCTTTTATACTACCAACACAGATTAACCACTATGAATTGGCGTTGAAACGTTGAAAAGAGCAAAAAGGCATACCCAATAGCTATTGGAGTCATCAACATTGGGGAATCCAGTGACAGACTGCTGTCCACTTCCCGATCCATATGGCACTTCGTGGGAGTGCAGTCTAAACTTCGTCTTCTCGTGCATCAGCTTTATTGCCGATCCAAATGTTATCTTCAAACCAAAGAACAATCAATCGTCAACCCACATCAAGCAAACAAAAACAAGTCCTCAAAACCCTAGTTAAAATCCCCCTGCCAAAAACTAAGGTTCCTTCAGAACTACATTCCAATGATCAGATTTCAATTCCCAAAATTCAAAAATTAAATGTGATTTACAATTGAATTGACGTCTAAGAACTTAAAAATCTTCATGCTAAGGTTAAGGTATGTTTAGAAACTGATTCTGACGTTTTATCAAAATTTCCACATTTTCATATTCGGTTTGTGATTCCCAAAAATCGAAAATCAAATGTGATTTACATTTGACGCCTAAAAACTTAAAATCTCCGTATTAAGGATAAGGAATGTTTGTTAACTGATTCTGAGATTTGATTAAATTTTCCACATTTTGATATTCGGATTTCGACTCCCAAAAATCAAATGTGATTTACAATTGACGTCTCAAAAAAAAAACTTTGAACCTTCACGCTTAAGGTTAAGGTATGTTTGGGAACTAATTCCAAGATTTGATCGAATTTTCCACATTTTGAAAATCTAAATGCGATTTATTACTAAAACCCCTTATTTTCCAGTGGGACCCACTCACCTGGACGCCTTCCGTCGAGGACGCGCCGTAGGCGGTGGAGCGGCCGTCGAGGTCGAGGGAGAAGAAGAGGAGGACGGCGATGGCAAGGCAGGAGAGGGCCATGAGGGCGACGAGGAGGAGGAAGCGGGTCTGCTGCCAGAAGGGGAGATCGCGGCGGCGTTTGGGGTGGGGATGGGATTGGGGTTGAGGAGGGGAGGAGGAAGCCGCGGAGGACTGGATGCAGCGGTGGGAGAGGCCCTGCGACGGTGCCGGTGGAGCCACGGCGGCCGGGACGGTGCGGTGAGAGTAAGCGGATCGTGCCTCGCTGGTTTGGAGTTCGGAACCTGCGGGGACTGATTTTGGGTTCGTAGGGTGGTGAGGACAAGTCAGGGTCTGAGATCTAACCAATGGGATAGTGACACGTGGATCGGTTTTTAATGTGACCAAGAGGTGCAATGGTAACTCTAAGAGCGGAAATAACAGCGTCCGGGCTACCCCAGGCGCCCTGCACTCTCTCTCTGCCACGTCAGCTTCTCTCTCTGCCACGTCAGCTCACCCAACCCACCCAAAAAAACCCATTATCCATGCTCAGGCTACCACACCCACCCTACACTCTTTTTCATCCACATCATTTCTTAATTAAACAAATTTAATTCTCCCACAACATTTAACAAAATACATTTTATATAAATCTAATTCTAATTACATTATAATTCTAATTCACGATATACTTATTATTACTATTAATTAATTAACAATATTAATCACTATTAAACCACAAAATTTTGAATATTTGAAATTTGAATATTTGAATTTCGAAACGCGCGTGAATGCACAGTATACGCGTGCGTGAAAAGTAATCCGCGTGATTGCACAGTATACGCGTGAAAGAAAAGTAGTCCGCGTGAATGTACAGTACACGCGTGAAAGAAAAGTAGTCCGCGTGAATGTACAGTACACGCGTGAAAGAAAAGTAGTCCGCGTGAATGTACAGTATACGCGTGTAAGAAAAGTAATCCGCGTGATTGCACAGTGTCTAATTTTTTCTCTATATATACCCTACACAAAACTCAACTTACACCTCATATCTCTTCCACAAAACACAAAACTCAACTTACATCACATATCTCTTCCACAATGTCTTCTTCGGAGTACCATCGTTCCCCCCCTCGTCCACAATCAAATCCGCATCCACGCTATCCACAACCATATCCCTCACGTCCATTTTACCAACAACCATTCCAACAACCAGACTTCTCCCAGTACGCACCACCATTCCCACCACCTGACCAAAACTCACCATTCCCACAATTCTCCCACTACGCATCCCCAGATCAAAACTTGTCATTCCCACAATACTCTCAATATGCACCAACATTACCTTATAATCAACCGCAGTTCCAGATGTTTGGCCGACCCATGTCTCAAAAAAGTAGCCAGAGTATGGCAAACACTGAAGATGAGGGTAACGACGACGATGAGTCCCCACCACGACACACCCCCACACCACCATCCCCACCTCCACAACGTCGTCACCGCAAGCAAGTCCAAATTGTCAAAGCCAATCCGAAGTTGTGGACCACAGCTGAGGACGAGAGACTTGTCTTTGCATATATGGAAGTCAGTTGTGATGCGGTGACAGGGACAAACCAGAAGTCTACTTCATTATGGGCTAGAGTGAAACGTGTGTACGACATCTCCGTGGAAGGCACTGGCCTACCCGAAAGGAACGCAGAGTCCTTAAAAGGACGGTGGAGGAGAATTATACCTGCTGTGAACAAGTGGGTCAGGTGCTTCGATCAGGCATTCCGACGGAAAAGGAGCTGCCAGAATGACGACGATTTTGTCCGACAAGCGCACGTGATCTACGAGCGAACTCATGAGCCTAAATTTCTTTATTTTGATACTTGGGTTATGTTGCGTAGGTACCCAAAATGGGAGAGTGTGATCTCCGGAGCTAATGTCGTGCGTGTTGACTGGGAGTCCCCGGAGTTGCACGATGAAAATAGTCCCCAGTCAGGAAGCCTTGGGAAAAGAAAGAGCACGGACGGCTCGAGGACGCAATCACCCTCGGATGCAGAAGAGCTGATGCCGGAGTCGTCTACACGCCCAGAAGATGTGAAGAAGGCTAAGAAAAAGGCTAAGAGTGCATTACGCCCCGAAAGAGACACCGATGTTAGAGAACTTGCAGAACAGATTCGATACACCGCCCAAGTCAGAGAAGATGGTTTCTCCAAGCAAGAGGAGTTAGCGGAAAGGAATTTCCAGAGGCATTTAATAAAAAATAAGTTGGACATACTTCACTCTCTGATGAGGAAGGACAACCCGACGGAGAAGGATCAAAAAGTAATCGATAAACTTCTCGCCTGGGCAGAAGAGAATGGGTACGTGTAGTTTGTTGTAGTCTGTATTTCGTATGGTTTGTGTTTCCCTTAGTTTGTATTTCGGGTTGTAGTAGTCTGTATGGTTTGTATTTCCTTTTATGTTTCATGTGGTTGGTTGTATTTCGTATTTTAGCATTATTAATGTATTGTTCTTATGGTATTGTTGTATTAATATTTTTTCTATTTAACTTGAAATTGTTGGTTCTAGAAATTTCTTAATTTTAATCACTTACAAAAAATTATTACCCCACATTTATAACAAATACCCAATCCATTAATAACAAAACATCCAATAAATAAATTTTAAAAAAATTAACCAATGGGAGGGGGACACGTGTCCCCCTCCCTTGGGCGCCCGGGCGGGGCACCCCCGTTAAGGGTGCCCTCAGATTAGGGCTGAGCATCAGTCCGGTCCGGTCTGGACCGGACCGGAAAAAAAAATTAGGTCCGGACCGGACTGGAAAAAATTTGAAGGGTCGGACCGAAGACTGGACCGGTTCAGTCCGATCCGATTCAAAAACCCAATTTTTTACCTTAAATTTAAAAAAAAATTGGACCGGACCGGATCCAATTTTTTTGTTTCGGTCCGGACCGGTTGGTTCCGGTCCGGACCGACCGGTCCGGTCCAAAAACCCGGACCGGACTAGGTTTTGCTCACCCCTATCTCAGATTCATATTTATTTTAAAGAAACAACTATGGACTATCATTTATTGGGTTCTGCTTCCGTCCGGAATTGGACCGGATCGGACCTGGATGCTCTTCGGGTCCGGACTGAAGACCGGACCGGTCAGATTTGGTTTGGATCGAACTCGGATCGGATTTTTGGTATTAAAATGTGGGTTTTGGACCTAGTTCAAACCAGACTGGACCGAAACTCGAAGCTGCCCTGGGTCCGGACCGGTCAAATTCGGTCTGGACCGAACCCGAACCGAAACCTGCTCAGCCCTAATCATTTAGGTGTTGCCTTGTTTATTTATTCAGGACTAGAAAGTATTAGTCAAAGTGTGTTACAAATTTATTTCAATAGATCTTCTTTGGTTGTCAAATAAAATCTTCAATTAGTCCCCCTCCTCCTCCCATTCACACATCTTTCATAAATTGAATCAACAAAATACATTTTTTAGCTCATACTGAGTCATGAATGTGTGAATTATTACATGTCACTTACGGAATGTTTGTAGACAGGAAACCATCAGAAAATGTATTTTGTGGTTAAAGGAAAAACAACGGAAAATAAAAAAATTGAATTCATTAACTGTCATTTTCGGAAAATTGATATTATTTGTAAATGTTGTATATATATGTGTGTGTGATCTATGAATTATATATTATATAAATATACCTCTTGTTGAAGAGTAAATTAATTAATATATAAGATTATTGTAATCATACACTTTTAGACAATACACCAAATTAAATTTGAATAATATTTTATTTTAGAATTTTATTTTAACAAGACAGTATGAAGTTCAAGATATATTTTTAATCTTTATTATTTAGTTTCATGGTATAATTTTGTAATATATTGTCATGGTTTTTAAAAAATAATCATATTGTTTAATTTTTAAATTATGATTTTAATGTTTTTGTAGTTAAGTTTTTATGTAATAAAAACAATTATTGAATAAGTTTGATAGAAATGTACATTTTTTACAATTTTCATGTACTTACCATTGGTTTCTTGTGAAGGGGTATGAGATACCGAGGGAAAAGATTTCAGTACATTCTGAATGGTAGAGGAAACATAAGGAAAATATATTCTTTTTCCAAGACTGACACAAACCATGAAAAGTTCTGGTCAAACGGGAATTGTTTTCTTTTCCTTCTGTTTCCATATGCACAAAAACCCCATTAGACTAACTAAGTACAAATCTTTACTTTGTATTAGAATTATGAAGCTAGTGGAAGACAATTTCTTGTATCTAGGGAAGTTTTCCTTTACCGGTCTAATATAGTGTCTGAAGCCAAAGATAATTTGTCGTGGTTCAACATAATTTGGGTTGGAAGATATGTGTTTGTTTAGGTTATCAAATTATGATGGCTTCTAGGGCTTTATGAAGCCGAAGATAACGCATGAAAGTTGGTTTGATAGTGACGAGAATGATGAATTTATTGTCAAGATTACAATTTTTGTAATAAAATCAGCAATTTTTTACGTTTGTCTTAAATGAGTCATGGTAGGTATCACACCCTTAACTTGGGGCTATGTGATGAGCATTGGCACACGCGATATACTTGGCATGCATGATTTTACAAGGGGAGAGGATCTGAGGTTTAGCACGCGAGTGTGTGTTGTACTATAACACACAGACATTGTGGACTAAGGGGCCTGGGACTTCCACCGAGTATAGTCTAGAGGAATACAAAACCAAGATCCCCAAAGGCATGGAGGGACCAAGCAGGCGGCTAGCACAAGTGATGGCTACATGAGCACTTAAGCAATAAGGACTTTTGTAGGATCGTAATGACCCCTAATTAATCTAATCACTTAGTTAATTCTCTACTTGATTAAGCAAGATATGCAACGGAAACAAATTTAAAACAAGTAGGGAAAAACAATGCAAACCACAAGAATGCAATACGATTTTATAGAGGTTCGACCTCCTGCCTACTACCTCTCTTGCAAGCTCCGCTCGATTCACCGAGCTCCACTTACGACTTCACTATCCACTCCTCGTTTCGAGCCGAGAGAGAACGTATTTACACTTCAAGCTTGCGAACACCCTCGCCAAGCTTGGAACCTCCTCTCATAATCAGAGAGGGATGTTTCAGACTTTCACCGAAACATTTACTTCTTTGACAAAGAATGTAATCTTAGTATCAACACTCTCCAATTTGAGCACACTTGGGTATGATTGGGAATTTGATCAAGTTGTGAAGTTTAATCTTGGAGTGTAGGATTTGGGGATTTATAAGACAATTGAAAGTAGGAGAGTTATGTAAATAAGGTTGCTGAACCGGTCGACCGGTTTAGACAGATTGCTGAACTTATGTTTTCTGTTTTGTGTATCTTACACAAACTTCAACCAAATCTTCCCCAACGGTTATAACACTTTAGGAGCTTATAAATAGCGGTTCTCACACCTTATTTAATCATCTCTCCTACACCAAACTCACACATACATTAGAGAGAAATCCTCCACTCCTAAAATTCAAAATCCCACACTCAAGAGCCAAAACTTCCACACTTCTCAATCATACTCAAAGTGTACTCAAGTTAGAGAGTGTTGTTCACTCAAGTCTCTTTGCTATCAAAGTTTGTAAAAGTTTCAGTGAAAGCCCTAAGCATCATTCTCGGATAGAAGAGAATCCGAGCTCGGAGAGGGTTGTTCGCGAATTCGAGTTGTAAATGTGTTCTCTCCCGGTCCGGAAGGGGAAGTGGTTAGTGAAGACGTAGGCAAAGCTCACGGAGTCGAACGAAACTTGCAAGAGAGGAAGTAGGCGGGTGACCGAACTTCTATAAAAATCGTCGTTTTCATTGTGGTTTGCATTGCTTGCCTCTTTCTCTACTTGTGTTCAATTATAGTTTCCGCTACATTATCAAGCAGAGAATTAAGAATTTGATTAGATTAATTATGAGTCTTACGATCCTAGAGGAGGTGCTGCAGCAAGCGTGCATGTGCAAGGAGGTCATGTGGACTTGGGGTGGGTTGGTGTGCAAGTGGGTCGTGGGCAAGGTGCATTAGGTCGAGCACTTGGAGTGATTGCGAAGGGTGAATGCCTTTCATGGGAGGATGAATGTGAATGGGAAGGTTTGGCATACAAATGGTTTAAGGCGTTGCTTGGGAAGAAGCAATTGTATGGGGGCATTTAAGAGAATGGCCGTATCTTAACTACATAATGACATCATAAATGATCAGCCTCTCCATTTACCCTATAAATAGGACATCACTTTATTTTCTCACTCAACCTTTGTAATCCATTGTAATCCCCTCACATTCTACATAAGAGAGAGAGAGAGAATGTCCCAACTTGTAGGAGAGTTGTTGTATTTCCTTTGGTAGTGGAATGATACAAGTCCTTGACTCTTGTATGTGTTATTTTGCATTGTTTTTGTTTGCATAACCAATTTTAGCTTTCAACTAGATTAAGGGTCGTTTGGATGTGGCTTCTTGTTGGAGAGCTTCTCTTGGAAGCTCTACTGTTCATGAGCTTCTCTTCCTCCAGGTCTAAGACAACCCATTCTCTTTTAGAAGTTGCTTATGTTTGGATACACCACCTGTTTAGCTTCCCAAAGAGTTCCAAATTTGACAGATTTACCGCTCTACCCTTCTCTCATCTTTCATACATGGATTCCTATAAATCTAATAAACATACAAATGATCCAGTCACAACTACCTGCAAACAAACCAAATAATCACAATTTTCACTCAAGTCTTGCCACTTTCCGTGCTACTTCAATTCCACTCAATGGATGAATGAATTCTTGAATCTCGAAGCCCTGAGACGATTTACTTGGGTGCAATCCTCTCTTTCTTTTTTGTGGAAGTAATCCGATTCTTTTTTGTGGAACCACTGTAGATGATCCCATGGGTTGGGGGAGCTAGAGAAAACAACATCCAAACGGGCCCTAAGACCAGTACACTGCACGGTCTAGCTTTTACCATATATGATTATTTACTTTAATGATTCTTAAATAATGACAATAAAATTGGTTTATCTCGTAAAACTAGATATAATGTTCAATATTGACTTAAAAGAGTTACTTTTAAGTTCATTTGTACACTATTTTCAAAGGATTATAACGTGTACACGTAAGTTTCTCATTGTCAACACAGATAAAATAACTGAACTGCTATTCATCGTTGGAAAACTACTTAAATCGTCCGTGCGAATTACCATTTTGCCCTTCTGTCCTTTCTACTTATATAACTCTTCATTTCACTCTCTTAACACCACTCTCTCTTCATATTACTCTCATATTCATCAGAAAGAATGTCTCGGAGGCTAGGAAAAGAGTCAACGGACACCCCAGACTACTCAAATATGATAAAATGTCTTATTTAGTTTTTTTAATTTTAAAAAAATTTGGGTCAGACGTTAGAGGGGGACGCCCGTAGGAGCCCCCTGGGTCGGGTGGCTCCCTCGAACGCCCGCCCGTAGGGGGCGGCGTCTGAAGGAGCCGCTCCCCCATCGGGGGAGCGGCTCAGTCAGACGCCCCCTTACATAGGGGCGTATCCGGCAGACGTCCCTGTTTTTTTTTTGATTTTTTTAAATTGATTATAAATTGTGATAATTGCTAAATATTTGGATGACCGGGTAGAAGTCGGTAAACCGACCCAAGGATTCCAGGAAGATCAAAAACTTATTGTCTCTACGATCACGGTGCACCGATGGAAACTTGGTCATCCACATGAAACATGTTCAGTAGACCGAAAAGCAAACGGTCGACCGTCCGAGACCTCACCAACTCACCAGATCCTGCGCCCGTGGTTAATTATACGGGTTGGATTACAACGAGTTTTTGCAAGTGATGAAGATTAAAAAATTTCCAGATCCAACAATTTCAAAATCCAAAAAAATTTCAGGGGGCGTTGCCCCCTTGCCACCCACGCCACCTCACTGGCGAGGTGGAATTCTGTTTGCTCACCATGGAGCGAGACCCTCGAACGACCTGTCGATGCTTACTTCACCGAATATAGGCGCTTCGCCAGACATTTTCGTGGTGTTTGTACTGGAAAAATGAGGAAAACGTAGACAAAAACCTTATTTTAAGAGACGAGAGGAAATGTGTATTAAATGAATTGTGAATGACAAAATGGTAATTGTTGTGACGATTTAAGTAGTTTTTCGACGATGAATAGTAGTTCCCTAAAATAATCATCACAAACAATCATCCCACCATTTTAACAGTTTCTAATATAAGGACCTAATTGCAAATAACGCAAAAAGGTCTCAGTTACCCTTTTTGCGGTCACGGGCAACCATAAATACAAGTGTCTAGGCGAAGGCATATCATCCGACATCTCACCTTTAATACATATTTGACCCTCATGGTTTGGATTTTGGAAAAACATTATGTGGTGCTATGTTGGAAAAGGATTTGTAGGGATTTGACATGCAATTCATGGTTGGGAAAAGAACCATAGTCCATGTCATCCCGGACTTCCGGTAACTTGTACAGTCATATCACTTGATTTAGATTTGAAGTGGTTTTCTAGTATAGAGGTACTCACCAAGATTTCCAATGGTAAAACCAATTGTGTTTGGGATGTTAATCTGTAAAGGTACATTGAGAAAAACTCGCACCTTCCACCAACTAAATCAAACCCAAACTCATAACTTGTCGTTGAAATCTCCAACTAAGAAAATGTCATAACTTTTCTCCATAGATCCATCAATTCACAATAACTAAATGAAAAGAACACAAGCAAAACCCGCAAGTTAGAACCAATCCAAAACTTTGAAACTTGCGATTCATTGAGGTATTCACCGAAGCACGTAGTAACATGACAAAAAAAAAACAAATAATACATATAAAGGCAGTGAATATGCAAAGCATGAAAAATCCCCACATACAAACATGCATCTTAAAACCACTTAAATAATTAAGATTACGGTACATTGACTACAATTGAAAAGACTCGTGTTTGAGTTGACACTCTCCATGTCAGCACAGAAAAAAAGTTTCTTTTTTAATTTTATTCCTCAATTCTTTGGTTATACGTACAAATGTCTACATCTCTCCATCCCTCCCTCCATCACTCATTAATACGTCTCAAATCACTCACTTCCTTCATCATTTTGGCGCTCCTACACAGCAGAAGACTTGTTATTCATCTCAAGATGCGTCTTCCTTTTTCTTCCCTTCTCTTCTGTGGTCCTTCCTCTGTACTCCAATGGAAATCATTCATGTGCCTTCCCAAGTGAAGCAGCCGACAAACGTTCCTAAGGAGGAGATGTTTTTTCCTTCTTTCGAAGAAGCCAAAACATTTTACGTGGCCTATGCCGATTCTTGTGGTTTTGGTGTTAAGACAAGGCAATCTCATTACGATCGTGGTGTTGTTATACGGGTCACGCTGACTTGCTCCAAGGAGGGCACAACACCAACAAACCAAGGGCAAGGAAAATTGAAGCCTAGGTTATCCAGTAGAGTCCAATGCACTGCTCGGATAAGGGTCTCCGGAAACCCAGCAAGGGGTTACCACATTAACTTTGTGGATCTTAAACATAACCATGTCATGCTTGAACAGGAGCAAATGCGTTTTCTCAGACAAAAACAAACCATCCCTGAGGTCGCCAAAGCACGCATATCGTGCAATGATACTGCTGGGATATCGGCTGCTAAGACCATGCAATCTTTTGTGGTCGAGGCTAGAGGTCATGACAAATTGACTTTCAACAAAAGGGATTTAAGGTTTGTGTTCTTTCTGCCTAACATAATTGAAGTTGAACATTTTGCGCCTGGTCTTAGTGGTTCCTGTGTGCAGGAATGTTGTAAACGAAGTCAGAAATTTAAAGATGAGACCTGGTGATGCACAAGCTCTTTAGAACTATTTCATTAGGATGCAGAAGATTGATTCCATGTTTTTCTATGTAATGGATATGGATGACGAAGGAAGACTACAGAACGTGTTTTGGGCTGACTGTCATTCTAGAGCTGCATATTCATACTTTGGAGACGTAATATGTTTCGACACCACCTACATTACAAACAAATACGACATGCCTTTTGCCCCATTTGTAGGAGTTAATCACCATTTCGAGTCAGTTTTGCTCGGTTGCGTTTTGCTGTCTTCTGAGACCACTGAAAATTACATATGGTTGTTCCAAACATGGTTGTCGTGCATGAATGGTAAGGTATGGCTATGTCCAGTTAAAGGTCTGTGACTCTTCAGTTTAAGTTGTGTATGTGTTCGGTTTAAGTGGTTGAACTGTTCAGTTTAAGTGGTGGAACTGTTCAGTTTAAGTGGTGTGACTGTTCGGTTTAAGATGTGAATCCGTTACGTTTAAGGTGTGAATTTGTTCCGTTTAAGGTGTGAATCCGTTCAGTTTAAGTTGTATGTCCGTTCGGTTTAAGTTGTATGTTTGTTCGGAATAAGCTGTCTGTTTGTTCGGAATATGTTGTGTGTCTGTTCGGTTTAAGTTGTATGTATGTTCGGATTAAGTTGTCGGTCTGTTCGGAATAAGATGTCTGTCTGTTCGGAATATGTTGCGTGTCTGTTCGGAATAAGTTGTCTGTCTGTTCGGAATAAGTTGTGGGTCTGTTCGGATTAAGTTGTGTGTCTGTTTGGATTAAGTTGTCTGTCTGTTTGGAAAATGTTGTGGGTCTATTCGGATTAAGTTGTGTGTCTGTTCGGATTAAGTTGTGTGTCTGTTCGGAATATGTTGTGTGTCTGTTCGGAATATGTTGTGTGTCTGTTCAGAATATGTTGTGTGTCTGTTCGGATTAAGTTGTCTGTCTGTTCGGATTAAGTTGTGTGTCTGTTCGGATTAAGTTGTCTGTCTGTTCGGAATATGTTGTGTGTCTGTTCGGAATATGTTGTGGGTCTGTTCGGAATAAGTTATGTGTCTGTTCGGATTAAGTTGTGTTTTTGTTCAGAATCAGCTGTGGGTCTGTTTGGATTAAGTTGTGTGTCTGTTCGGAATATGTTGTTTGTCTGTTCGGAATATGTTGTGGGTTTGTTCGGAATAAGTTGTATGGGAAGAGTTTGTAATTTGTACATTTAAAAAACACAAGACTATAAAAATAACCAAAATAAAGAGTTTGTAATTTGTACATGTAAACAAATAAACACTAAAAGTTGCTTGTCTGTTCAGATCTGCACACACGATCGGCGGTCCCTAAGTAACATGACCGCCAATTCACCCATGATACAGTGGATGTTATTGGGGTCCTTCTCCTTCGTCGGGTCAAGTTTTAGCATTAGGCACCTTATCCAGTATAAAACATAGGCGCCGCAATCGTTGCTCCGCGGTGGTTGTCGTTGGCTATTTTTCCTGAGGATTCTCAGGGGTCAGTCGACCTTTAGTAGATCCCTCCAGTATTCAGCCACATCCGCTGCTGCGCATTCATGTACGCCTATGGTCTGCTCTGGATCTTCACCTTGCTCTAGCTCCCTAGAGATACTGTTGAACGCCAAAATCTCTTTGGACGGAGCGTGGACAACCACCAGAGTCCAATGACCTGCAGACCAACATGGTTGTGCGATTACAGACTCTGTTGGAGACGCACCTTCTATTTTAGGGAGGATAAAATCATCAATTGCTCTGCCTTGGCCACCCAAAATTCGCCCTGACTCGAATGTTGATATGCATATAATTTTTTGTGTTGGGCGTCTTTCTTCGAGAACCGAAAGCATAGCGTCGATAGTTTGGTCGGTAATATCCATCCCAAGCGTTATAAGTTCCTTCAGGTCGGTGCGTGTTAAACTGCACATATTGTCCCTCCAGATGACCTCTCTATTGTCCTTGTTGGCTGCGATGAAGTTCAATATCATGTTGACCTCATCAGCTGACAACGTTCACATTGCAGCCATGTCAACATCAGGCCTTTTCCCTCCTAAGTGGACAACCAACCTATAATTCTCCTCTCTCTTTTTCCCTTTTTTCTTTAGGCTCCTTTGAGCCGCTCTCTCTTTTCTCTTTTGCTCTTCTTCCATCTTCTTCTTCTTGCCCCGCTGTTCATCTTCCTTCATCTGTTGCTCCACGATGGCCGTCGAACGTTGTCTTTTCACGCCCCAGTTTGGTTTCTGGGCCTTGCTCTCTTGTTCCTTTTCCTCTTCTTTATTCTTCTCTTCCTTCTTCTCCTCCTCCCTCTTCTTCTCTTCCTGCTTCTCCACTTTCTTTCTCTCCTCCTCCCACTTCTTCTCCTCCTCCCTCTTCTTCTCTTCCTCCTTCTCCACTCTCTTTCTCTCTTCTTCCTTCTTCTTCTTCTCCTCCTCCCTCTTCTTCTCCTCCTCCCTCTTCTTCTCTTCCTCCTTCTCCACTCTCTTTCTCTCTTCTTCCTTCTTCTTCTTCTCCTCCTCCCTCTTCTTCTCTTCCTCCTTCTCCACTCTCTTTCTCTCTTCTTCCCTCTTCCTCTCCTCCTCCCTCTTCTTCTCCTCCTCCCTCTTCTTCTCTTCCTCCTTCTCCACTCTCTTTCTCTCTTCTTCCTTCTTGCTCTCCTCCTCACTTTTTTTCTCTTCCTCCTTCTCCACTCTCTCTCTTCTTCATTCTCCTCTTCTTCCTTCTTCCTCTCCTCCTCCCTCTTTCTCTCTTCCTCCTCCTCCTCCTTCTTCCTCTCTTCTTCTTCCTCCTCCTCCCACTTCCTCTCTTCTTCTTCCTCCTCCTCCTCTTTATTTACATCTTCGTCTTTCTCCCCACCAATATTTTCACATGTCCCTGTCCCTCGAAGATATATAATTTCTTCCCTCAGCCTCCCACACTCTTCCTGGGTCATCTTCAGTTCTTCCTTCACGTCGTTAACATCTTCTGTCGCCTTCTTAATGGCAGCTTCGACCCTCAGTCATTTCATCTTCACCTCACTCAGCTCCAACTCTTGGAGCAGCGGGTCACATCGAATGTTGCAGTCTGTCAGTTGAAGCCTTGGCAAACTGCATGTTGAAGCTGAGTCCTTTCGAACAGGAGTTCCAACAGAACTAATAAGTCCCAACTCCATTTCACTCATTGATGGAGCCCCCATCAGGTCGAACTTGCCGTTGTAAATCTGAGGTAAGGTAATTCCAGTTCCTCCCATTTCCTCAGGGTTAAACATTTCCCAAACATTTTCGTCCAACTTTTCATTCGTGGAAAAACTCCAGTTCTGGGCTCCCCCAATTTGAATTTCTCACAAAGCCACACCTTTAAATGGAAAAAATCAAAAAAATAAGAACGACTCAACAGACATACGTTCATATTCTAAACACACAACTTAATCCGAACATACACACAACTTATTCCGAACAGACCCACAACTTATTCCGAACAGACCCACAACATATTCCGAACAAAAACACAACTTAATCCAAAAAGACACACAACTTATTCCGAACAGACCCACAACATAATCCGAACAGATAGACAACTTAATCCGAACAGACACACAACTTAATCCTAACAGACACACAACTTAATCCGAACAGACCCACAGCTGATTCTGAACAAAAACACAACTTAATCCGAACAGACACATAACTTATTCCGAACAGACCCACAACATATTCTGAACAGACACACAACATATTCCGAAGAGACACACAACTTAATCTGAACACACACACAACTTATTCCGAACAGACCCACAACATATTCCGAACAGACACACAACTTAAACCGAACAGACACACAACTTAATCCAAACAGACACACAACTTATTCCGAACAGACCCACAACATATTCCGAACAGAAACACAACTTAATCCGAACAAACACACAACTTATTCCGAACAGACCCACAACATTTTCCGAACAGACACACAACATATTCCGAACAGACACACAACTTAATCCGAACAGACACACAACTTATTCCGAACAGACCCACAACATATTCCGAACAGACAGACAACTTAATCCGAACATACACACAACTTAATCCGAACAGACACACAACATATTCTGAACAGACACACAACTTAAACCGAACAAACACACAACATATTCCGAATAGACAGAAAACTTAATCCGAACATACACACCACTTAATCCGAACAGACACAAAAAAACAAAAAAACACTTACTTGTAGTATTGCCACACAACCGTCGACGTTCCCCTGCCTCATAATGAGGTTCCCTGCCTTTCTTCTCTCCTGCAGTTCTAAGCTGGCTTTCTCCAGGCCCCCAACCAGGGCTTCGTGAACTGCACTTGCCTATGCATATCTGTTTATGCGTCTGATGTTCCTCAAATGGTGCATGAACCATTGCTTCGGTCGAAGTGTTCCAACATAGAACAAAAAATGGTTGAAGATGAAAGAAATCAGGAGACGAACGTACTCCTCCGTGTCGCCCATGGCACTGCTTGCCAGCAGATGATCTAAAAGTTGTGTGTTGTCAAGGTTCACCCCTTCTCACCTCTGTACACCCAATGGTTCCATCACCACGGTCTTCCCATGCATACGTAACCCCAAAATTAGGACAACGTCTTCCGGTGTAAGGGGAACTACCCTTGATCCTATTCTCAGCCCACCTCCTTTGCATCGTAGTGTTCGACGAACCAACCGACTATTTCGTTGTCCGTAGTAATGTTAGGAAGGTCTAGGAAGTGACCGAAAGGGGTGCTCCGGAAAACCTCATTCTCAACCTTCTTCATCCTGTCAAACTGCTTTCGAATGACCGTCCAGGAGCACCGGGATTCCCGAAAGTAGTAGGTGGTTCCCTAAAACAAAAAATTGAAGAAACGAAAGTTCATCAAAAAAAACAACCCAGGGGAAAACAAAATTAGAGACCCACCGCTTCTGGGACAGGTTCGCTATCGACGACAGGAGTCGAAGAACCCATTATCGTTTAATCGGGAAGAAAGAAAGCCGGAAAAGGTTCACAGGTACGCTTCCTCCGTTCACAGGTGATGCATTGCATACATTGCATCATATGTCTTTCATTTAGATCACTTTTATATCAATAAATGCTACTAAGGTATGTGTTTAGTTTTATTTACAGAATACAGGGACCTGAATGCAAATTACCCACATCCCGAGCATAAACGCGTGCAAAAGACTCATTTCTATCATAAAGACCAAGCTCAAGATTATCGGGTTACGAATGGAAATGTATCCAAGCATAAAAGCATTCAAGTCCTAATTGCAAAAAGAACAAGGACTTAAGCACAAAAGTAGCCGGGGACTCAATTGCAAAAAGACAAGGACCTAATTGCAAATCACGAGTAGCTTTTATCATCTTGGAGAAAATCTAAAGAAAAATCAATGTGGATCTTCAAATATATAAAGAATTAATCCGGAGCTCAAAAGAATGGAAAGAATCAATCCAGACGCGTAAATGAGGATCAAATCATACCATAACACATTCAACTAAAATCTGGACCAAATCAGAGCATGATATGCGGCGATTCCGCCGCATATCACACATACCATGCGCGATTCCGCCGCCCCCTAGTCGATCCGTGTGCTCCAATTTTGTCCAGTTGTGTCTGGACACGTGTACTCTCCAATTCTATACTTAGGTCTCTTGTAACAACTATAAATAGACCCGAGAACGATGTTAGAATGGTCCTTAGTCTTTGGTTGTAGTTTTTATTCTTAATCTTAGTTTTGTATTCTTCTTTTCATTAATAAAATTCTGTCTTTTATTTTTACTTTTAGTTTTCTTTTGTAATGTCTCAAGGACCCCTTCTTCCTCCCTCTATGAGTTTCTAACTCCTTCCAAAGGGTGGAGGTGACGGATTTAGGGTGAAGAGAAGATGAATGAATGTTATTATTTTAATTTCGTGTTAGTATATTTTGATTACTTGAGTTTATGTTAAATCATTTATCATGTAATGCTTTATAACTAATATGATTTATTATAAGTTTATGAATTCTCTAATCTCCACCCAACGGAATCCACTTCTTTGTTCTTGTTTTAGTTTTAATTGTTCTTGTTTCTTGCTTTAGATAATTAAAAATCAAAAATCTCAAAACCAACTTATTTCTTCTCTCCTTCTTTCCCCCAATCGAAATCACATTAATAACAAATATCTCCCTCCTTGTGTTCGACCCGTATTTGCCACGTCTCCATTGACGCCGTGCACTTGCGGTATAAATTTAATTCACATCAACAGGTAATACAACGAGAAAGAAAGCGAGACTCTCTCTTTCGGTCTGGATATTTTTTTATCTTCCTCGGTATCCGAACCGTCGTTTTAGGGTGTCTGCCGCTGTCTTATCTGGAAAGCAACTGTCGTTCTTCGAAAACCGTCAAAAAAAAATTAAAAACAATTTAAGGCGCGTTTGGAAAGGGTGACATGACAATCCCAGTAGACGCTGACTCACCCACTTTTGGGTGCCACGTAGGGAGCGTCACGGACGCCATCGTCCGTGTATAACGACCCCATTTTTTAACTCAAAACTCAAACAAAATAAGCATGAAGTTCGAGATTTGGGTACGAAACACATGTGAAAATTTGAGGTTTGCATAAAGTTAAAACTTTAAATTTTGAACCCAAAATCTTTAAACCTAAATTTCTGGTACTGCATCTAACTGGTATAACGTCCACATTCTCCTGTACATTTTCAAGGAAATAATATAAATATATTTCCATATATAAAAACAACATGATCGGACGGTTCTGTTTGACAAATGAACTTTGAGATCATCAAGAGATATGAATCCGTCCTCACTTTTCGTCTATATAAACTGGGATTCATTTGGAAAAACCTACATCTTCTGTATCATTTTTGTTTGCTTCTTGTAGCTACCATATTAACATATTTCTTTCGACAGTCCTCTTGAGTCTGGACTCATGCTTGAGTTACAAGATTTTTCTTAATATAAATGAATATTTTTTCTTCTTATACAAAATATTAGAATCCCTAGAAAGCTAATTTTATTAGTTTTTGGTTTATTTTATAATTATTTTTAATGTGAAATCCTATAATTTTTCCTTTTCGTATTTTTTCACGTTTTCAAGTGATTATAAATGAAAGGTAAGCTGATGGTTAATTTTTCATATGTTTTATTATATATTTTATTACATTTTTCAATCATGATTTTTTTGGGAATAATGATATATATTTTAATAAATATCTACGTTTTGTAATTGATATTGTAGATGGTTATTGATTACTCCTTTTGTTTTGGCATGTTGAGGCATAAAAAGGAGATAAACATCAAGAGCCAATCATAAGCGGAAAATATGGTTAGGGTTACATCCAAAAGCAATTTGAGACATTCATCAACATTGTCGTACTGATTAATAAGGTTGACTCCAACATCTGTAAATCTACTCTCTAATTTTGAGCATCGAAATCTCCCATCTAATGAGCCCAAAATTTATACATGGGAGAAGATTCATTGTCTTGTTAAAAATTTCATATATTAACATGTCGTTATCAATGGGGGTGTACACAAATAGGTTCAGACAAGATGCTGAACCCATTTAGACTGATTTGTAGGTTCGGATGGGATATTAGATCCATTTAGACTGGTTTGGGGATTTACCAAATTCCTTGATTCGGATCAAAATCAATATTTTATTTTATTTTACTTTTAGTTTTCTTTCTCATATGATTTTGTTTTATTCATAATGCATTTTTATGTTTTTAACACCAAATAAACCTTAAATCAGTCACAAGGTCATAAGACATAACCTAATAGAAAAATAATCTTAAAGCATAAATCCAATTTTTTCTAACAAAATAAAATAATAAATTTTACTAGCAAAAAACAATTACTTTACAAAGAGATTAAAATACGATCGGGGTCCAAAAACATGCTTTGTTCTTTTATAGAAAACCATAGAAAATCTTCCTAACCCATCGTGAACGAACCCCAAAATCCACCATAAATTTGACATTTTGAGTTTCTATTTGTAGATCACCCAAATTTAGCATGATATCGCGACCTTACATTTTCTTCTTTTAACACTTATTATGTGTTTGGATAACATCTTAAAAAAAGAAAAGAAAATAAAAAAACAAAGAAAAAAAGTTGAGTTTCTTTGACTTGGACAACTTTATAGAAGAGAAAAGAGAAATGGATTAAATATGTCTAAACGAAATTGATGATTTTTGTTTTAGAATTAAACTATTACTATTGTTTTCCCAACTAAACAACATCAAATGATAAAAAAGAAAAAGTTTAGTCAATTTGCAATGATTCTTTTAAGGGTCATGTTTACAAGGACACTTTAGTTAATTTCCAAAAAATACTTTAGTAAATCTATAATAATCTTGTACAATGATACATTAGTCAATCCTATTCTTATCCAAGCAAGGAAGAAGAAATTTCTTTTATTTGCTCTCTCCTATTCATATCCAAGCAAACTATTAATTACTTCTTCAACAACAAGAATCCCATTTAGTTAGTTACCTATTACTTCCGTAACAATACCATTAAATTCGAGCTAATCACAAACCCCTTTAAAACCCCAAACACTTCCTCTCTTTCACACACTCCCAGAACTCCCATTCGAGCCAGAAAGCAGAGCGAAGTGAGCACCACGCGGCGATCGAAACGCCCAAATCCACCACTCCAATCCCCAAACCCTAGTCGACATTGCCTCTCTTATCCATAAGACGCGTTCTTGCGAGGTTTTCTGGCCTTTCGTCGTGGTTTCGACGTTTTCTAGGGTTTGTTTGGTGTTCGGAATGGATTCGACCGAGGTAGAGTTGAGGGAGAACCTTATTGAGATCGGGGATCGGCTTCTTGATTTGCCTTCGGATGCTGATGAGCTCTACTCGCTTTTGGATGTAAACCCTAACCACACTTCCTGCCTTGATTAATTCAAGCTTTGTGTGTTTGTTCTTGTAAAGTTGAATTGGGTAATGAGTTTTTAACCGAATGCGAACCGCAATTTATACGTTTTTATGTCACGTGTTGTGTTGCTTTGGATGATTTATTTTTTGTCGTTCGGTTGTCTTTGGTGGTAAGTTTCTAACCAATGCAAATATTGATTTTTATATTTTTTTATGTCATGTTTTCTTGCTTTTAATCTGCATGTTGGTCATTAGAACTGGTTTAGCAAGTTAATGTCGGTTTTTTGCATTTAGGACAGAATCAGATTCTTAGAAGGTGGTGTATAAGAAATTATCTCTTATGTGGATTAGTGGGGAAAAATTCGTCTGGTACCTTCGATAGTACTTGTTTGGGCAAAACCCTGTTCTTATTTAACAGTTCTCAAGTGCTTCTTGTTTTGAATGACAGAAAAGGATTTTGACCAATTCAGGGAAGCTGAAGTTCAAAATTCTATACATTACTTTCTGACTCCTGAGTCAGTGGAATTTACAAAAAATATTGCAATTAAACTAGTTTTTGAAATAATTAAATTAGTTAGTCACATATTTCTTCAGACAGTGGATTATTTTTTTATTTTTCTTTATACCAAGTCAAAGCTCTTTGCTTGTCACTACATGTGTTTTTACCACTGTTCTGAAAACCGGACCGGACCGGCCGGTTCAACCGGTTGAACCGTGAACCGGAGGCCTGTCCGGTCCAGTTCACCTCCCAAAACCGTTTTTGCCCTGAACTGGGCTGAACCGGTGGTTGAACCGCCGATTCAGGAAAAAAACAGGTGTTTTTGTTTTTTTTTATATTGGTACACGATTATGTATTCAGTTATTCAGATTACTACATATCCAAAAAAAATCAAACTCAAATCTATACCCCAATCCTAAAAATGTTGCTATTGTAGATGTTTTGATTTTTTTTCTTAATAAATAATTAAATATGACTATTATATCTATAATATATATTTATGACGTCATGCTGACGTCACCGGTTCAACCGGTTCGATTCCGGTCCGACCTCGGTCGAACCTCTGAACCTTTGACGTTGCCGGTTCGACGTCCGGTTCGGTTCTGAAAACCTTGGTTTTTAATACTACAAAAACATTTTGTTAGATAAAGAGGGAAACCAAAAGGGAAAAAAGGTTGCGAATACCAGAAGCTGTAGATCAGGCTTGCTAGGCACCAAAGGCCCCCCAACCCACAACAAAACACGATGTAGCTCAATGTCCCTGAACCATGAAAACTTGCTCGACCATGTGAATACCTTTGATTGTTGTTGCATTGTAGTAATTGCTCACACATATGCTTTATATACCTCTGGTTATTACTTTTAACATATTCAGAAATGCTCCTTGAAATAACTCAAAACGAGAAATATTGCAGACTTTTTGCTTGTATTTTATCATAGAACGTCCCGAAACTCTTATATGTCCTTTCCTTTTACTATGTTAACACATTACCCCTATTATATTCTACATTTGTTTACCCCAGTCTATTGCCGGTTGCTCTATATATGGTCATTAATATCTATCGCTTTTGATTTGTGGTGCGTGAAAATGACTTATCAGCGTATGTGTGTTGATGGTGTCGTAGTACACGAAGGATGTCATCTTTGTTTATGATCAAGGTATAATCTTTTTAGTAAGTAAACAATTTCTTTCCATTTTCAGCAAATCGAATCATTCTTATCGAAAGTGGAACAGTCTCCAAAAGAGTCAATTTCTGCTGCTCTTCTTCCTTCAATGAAGGCATTGGCTGCTAAGAAGCTCTTGAGGCATTCAGATATGGATGTTAAAGTTGCCGTGACATCTTCTATTTGTGAAATAATGAGAATAACAGCACCAGAGGCCCCATATGATGATGAGCTGATGAAGGTTAGGAATAACTACATTTAATTGATAAGTTGAATGTTGTATTCTCATGTTTTTCCGCAGTAGCACTTAACATTCGTTTACTATCATTTGACATATCTTCTTTTTTGCTTCAGCAAATCTTTGAGTTGATTGTTGAAGCCTTTAAAGGTTTAGATGACTTCCTAGGTCGCTCATATCTGAAAAGGGCCATGATTCTTGAATCAGTTGCCAAGGTTCGATCGTTCTTGTTGATGCTAGACCTGCAATGTGATGAACTGATTGTTCGTATGTTTCATTACTTCTTTGACGTGATACGGTAAGCATCTCCAATTCTCGTTTTGTTACCACATACACTTTACATGTTCATTGTGGGGATCATATCTAACTTCATTCAGTTCTTTTTTGTATTTATTGCCGCCTTAGTCTTGTAAGTTGTGGCAGTCAGACCATATGATGCAAGTCTTATATACCTATCTATCTGCATATGCGAATTCTATATATTTTCTTTTAACTTGAATGTGTTCATCATGTGGTACCTGAATGCTTAATAGTAATGGCCGATTGATAGAGAAACAGACTCATAGTTGGGGAACCGAATTGTACACTGTGTGCTTCTTCTGCAATCTTCATATATTTGTCAAAAGATCAACAAGAAACAACATACATGTTGAATTTCCTTTCCTTCATTTTATCATTTACGACCCACTATTGAGTGTGGACTATATTTCTGAATTGCAATACCAATTCCTGCATATATTTCTGTTCCATTTCACCATTTGAAACTAAAATGACATATGCATAATTTCTACTCTTATTTTGATTTTTGTAAAACATTATTTCAACATTTAATGCATTTAATCGCTAATAATTTGTTGACAACATTGTCTGAATTCACTTTACACAGTCTATCAGTCTTGTCATAAAAAAGTATCTCTGTGTAAGTTTCTTCGTAGTTCTCTAGATGATTGTTTCATTTTTTTTACTGAAAAGTTAATGTATTTGCAGGGAGGGACATTCAGATATGGTTTTCAAAGCAATGGAGACAATCATGACCCTCACTCTTGAAGAAAGTGAGGATATTTCATCCAACATTGCTTCTTGTCTCTTAGCTAGTGTCTTGAAAAATAACAAGGTAGGATCCTCATTTTACTTCAAAAGTATTTTTCCATTTACCATGCTATGCCTATTTTGTCTGATCATTGATAGCTTTTCAGGGTACCCTACCAGTAGCAAGCATTCTAGGTGAAAGAGTACTTCGGAACTGTTCTAAGATACTAAAGCCATCCTTGATTGAAGTGATGACTTCTTCTGGGGCTAGATATAATGATTATAGTAAAGTTGTTTCTTCCATATGTAAAGGAAACACATCAAAGACCAAGAACATTTTATCCAAGCTTTCTAAAAAATCCTTGGTGAGTTGCAAGCATATTAGATTTTTTTTGTAAGTGCTTTGAATGCCTTTATTCTTCTCTATTCTCAAAATATTTTCTTTTTTCTTACTTTCTTTCTTAAGCCGTGTTGTAAATACATTTGTTTGCCAGGACAAACTTTGAAATTTGCCAAATAGAATATTATTAATGGGCATTATGTCAATTTGTTGGAGTTTGTAAAACACAGAATTGTTCAATATGAGCAAGTCAATTACATTTATTTGCCATAAAAAGTTTGTAAATCTTGCAAATTGGAATACTTATTAAAAGGCATTATGAATAATTTTTTGGAGATTCACGAAGATAGGGCATTAGAGTATGAGTCATCTTCAATTTGCTTAATATACAGAGTTCATGTGTGGACAACTCTGCAGAAGTATATAAGACATTACAACATCAAGAAAACCTTTATTCCCAAACTAGTTGGGGTAGGGGAAGGAATGAAGGATATAAAACATTGAATCTACTAATTCATACAGGATGGTTAACAAAGTGCACGTTATATTTTCTTTGAATGAATTAGAATTAGCACATTATCTAATAAACCTCTCTTCATTTCTGTGAGTGATGGTTTGGATTGAATAATCTTGTTCTCTTTTGTCTGATTACAACTACAAATGTCAATCAAATCACTTTGGCTTTTATCCTCTGATTACGATTATAATTTGGAATTGATTTGTCTTGCCAACGTTCATTGCAAATGTGTCAGTTGGGAAATGGCAGAGTATCTGGGAGAACTACTTCTGAGGAGCATTTACAGGCATGTAATCATGTATGTTCTTTTAATTAGTAATTGAACTTTGATGGGGTGCATCTGCACTGATTTGGTTTTGTGTTCATTCACAAAACGATCTTATTACCGCTGAGCAGGGATCTTCAAGTCTGGACATGGATGGTGGCTATAAAGCAGAAAAATCATCAAAAACTGTTATAAGCAAAGGTATGGCAGTGTTGGGTAATCATGATTATGTAGTATCTTGGCATACAACACTTTTGTTTTGAAGCTGTATATGGGCCATGTTGCCTTACTGCGTGTAGACAGTTCATTTATCGGTGAAATGAATATAGCTTGCATGGTGGGAGTATAGTATCTCTGGCTGCATTGCCTTCTGAATAGACATAATGGTTAGATACTATTGTACTTACTAAACGAGAATAAAAACTGCACGAATAAGATTACATTTTCACTATTTGATAATGATTGAATTACATATTGTAGATTGATTTATATCACAATTTTATATTGTATATCTTTATTCAAGTAAATAATTACATCAATATCAACATAACCCCAATGCCTCAGAAGAGGTTCCCGCCTAAGCGAGGTAGGGGGGGGGGGGGGGGGGTCGGATGTACGCAACCCTACCACTGTAAAACAGTGTGGTTGTTTCCAATTGACCCAAATGATGCAAATGCAACTGACCATCTGCGATTCCACAATAAAAGAAATGCAGATCGTTTAAATAACCCTTTGATATAGTCCATGATGCTCCAAATGTCAAAAAACAACTTAATCTTTGACACATTGGAAATAGACAAATTCAAGTAAATAATTAATTTACAAAATATTGAACCGCATATGTGCCATTTGCCACACATGATCTATGCAGTGAGCCTACCACCAATGACTTTTTTCTCTATTAGATTGCCATGAACTAGGAAGTATGGTTGTTGAAATTGTGTTATTGCTTATTTGCTTAGCTTAATGATATTAAGATCTATAGTTTCATATCAGTTCCCTTCAAGTCCTAATAAAGTTTAATATTAGATCATACCATCAAGAAAAAGAAGGGTCTAAAGCTACACTCGGACAAGGCTCAACCAAACTATGGAAAAGATTTTGCACTTCATCAACATAAAGAGTTGAACAAGAAGACCAGTTCTGCCGGACGTCCAATCCCCACCGAGACACCCGAAATAACACGTCCGAAAAGGGGCAGGCCCCCTGGATCAAAAACCAAGAGTAGTTGTGATACAAAACAACCAGCATTTGTCGACAGAAAGACAACTAGTGATGGTGAACATTCCCATAAACAAGAAAATCACATGACAAAGCAACTGAAGGGAACATTAAGTTCTGATAAGAGTAAAAGCAGACAACCAAATAAAAAGGTAGTTGTCAATATAGTTTTTCTCTTACTGAATTTGTTGGACTGGGTTGGTAGTGAGCAAGTGCTGCTGCGCTTGTTATACTAGTGAAACCGTTAGGATAAAGGGTGTTCTTATTCTTTTTAATTTTCATTTTCTGTTGACTTTCTATTAATATATTCTTAGTCAACCTATGACATCCTTCCAATTACGAAATATTTCATTTTTCTGATTTTCTAATTATGAACTGTGAAGAATACAACATCTGAGTAATCTAATCATTCTGTTGAGAAGATTTTAGGTTGCTGTATCCATGTCATACTCAATTTGAGGTTTCTTGTCCAAGCACTACTGTCACACAGTTCATAATCATTTAGTCCTTTCTAAAATATTTTGCATCTCAAAATATTTATTTTTGATTCTTTTAATTTTTCAGGATCCTGTTTTCCAGGAGAAGCTAATTGGTTCTGCAATAAGAGTTTATTGGCCAGAGGATGACATGTAACTGTTGTACTTACTGGTCTTATAATGTTTTTTTATCTGTAATAGTTATGTGATAAAGGGCATATCCATTGAAATGTCCTTACTTGCATATTTTTCTCTTGCATTAATCTTATTTGTTATGCTTACAAATTCTATTGTACAATTCATTATTTGTATCTTAACATAACATGACATTTTGCATTCTCCTTTTGGTTTTCTCCAATTCTGCAGGTTTTATCGTGGTGTTGTTGATTCTTATGATCCATCTTCCAAGAAACATAGAGTATTTTTCCTTCCTTTGATATTTGTGTATTTGTGATATGTTTAATATTTTGTTTCACCCATTTGTAACCGTGGGCATGTTGATCCAGGTTTTATATGCCGATGGGGATGTAGAGAACCTGGTGCTCAAGAAGGAGCGGTGGGAGTTGGATAGTGAACTTTCTAGTGACGAGGTGGTCTCCTATATTGTTCAGTTTAAAATTTGGTCTTTTTTGAAATAGTACCAAAAAATAAACTTTTTTGTAAGAGTAGTTAAAATATTTACCAAATATTAAACTTCTTGCCATGTGGCAGAAAATTGTACTGCTAGAGTGGTAGTGTCTTTTTATTCTTTCTATTATAGTCAAAGTAGAAATGAGTAATACGAACGTTGCTTTATAAATGTAGATTTACCAGCTATTATTATTTATGCATTGTATTTATTTTGTGATCTTTTTGCAGGAAGGGGCCGAAGACTTGACCAATTCCAACAATCCTTTAATGTAAGCATCTTCTAATTTTGTTTAAATTTATGTTCCTGTAAACGAAAGATCATTCTTAGTATCACTTAAATTTTGTAGTTGTGCTTGTGCAGAATTTGATCTTTTAGTTCAGTTGGTTCCTTTCATTTGGTCTTATGTTGATAGACCTATAAATGAATTTGATCATATACTAATCGTTTTCCCGTTCTTCTTTCTATACATGATAAGAGTGTTATGTTTCCTTCTTCATTGCTCTGTATTATTTTGCTTCTCTTTGGATTAGTGAAAGGCCAAAGAAGAAGGCAAAACCAAATTCCAATCTTGGAATAAAACAAATAAAGGATGGTTTACCAGTACGGTAAAGGCATCCTTCCATTCAATATAGTGATGGTTGTGGTTATTATGTTGATATACTGTTTACCAACTTTCCGATCATCACCCATTTCTGCAGAAAAATCCCCTCAGACACATCTTCTGGTAGCATGAAGAGGTTGCACGGAGCTTCGGATTCTTCAAGTAAATCTAAACAGAAAACTGCAGATGTGCCTGCCGCCAGTCCCAAATCTGTTACTAAGATCAAGATGGAGAATGTAGAACCCAAGATTGAAACTTCAGAAGGTTCTCACATGTTGGAAGATCACATTTCTAAGGTGAACAACTTAGAAGGCAACTTTTTGAACACTGTAGATGCATCCAACGATGAGAAACATAATGATGGCTCAGAGTCTCCCAGCAATCGTGTATCATTGACCCGATAGATGAGCAGCGAAGGCATGGTGCATATTGTAGATTGAGAAATATTTCACAGAATGTTGCTACTAATACCTCCGAAAACATCCTAAAAAATTCTTTCTAGATCAACACAAGAAGCCATCATCCACAAAACTTCTTTCACTTTATAAGAGGCAACTACGAGGTTCTGAGAAGAGAAGGATATCAGAAAATCAGCCAAATGCCTGAGAAAGACCAAGGGAAACTCATGGAGCAGGAAGAGAAACATAAGAACCCAAGTATGATATTTGTTGGATCCATTGGTACAGCTTGGGCTCATGGCATATTTAATCCACGTGTGTAGTACTTTAGGAAAATATTAAATCTTCACGTGTGTAAAAGTAGAGAGCTATGTTTTTATGTATTATCATACACAGGGTAAGTAGGTGTTGTAGACAACAGTGGAAAGTTCATTCACAGTTAATTGGTGATCTGTGCTCTTCCGCTTCAGTAATAGTTAATTTGTCATGTAAAATATTAACATGTGAGAATGATATAATGGAAGTTAGATGGTAGGAAGGGTGGTGATTTTGTTTGATGAATAGGGTTGAGTAGGTTGGTTTGATCATGTCCGAATTCCATTTGATTCTTATTGCAGAAAGTTGGGTGTGTTTGAGCTAACCTCGCTAGATAAACATGTTGCACGAAAATAAAGATTAGATGTTAACCCAGAACTGAACCGGGATTGGATGAAGAAGTCGTTTTATGTTCACTGGAATTTACGCAGTTAAGCTTATTGTAACCTCATTTTTTGAATTTCTCTGTAATATATGATACATGTTGTCTCCTTGATTGCACCTCAGCTCTAACATTTGCCAGAAGCCCAGAACGTCTATAAACAATTCTGCATTGCTTCTTCAAAACTAGGAACCTACAAAAGGAATTAAGGTCTGATAAAGAATTCTTGACATTTTTCCATGTATTGACCCAAACCCATGCTCCAAGCGCGCTCTAAGGTCACCCACTATGGGTGGGCCTGGCTCCAATTCCCCTAGGCCATTGGCCCTTTAATTTTTATTTTGTTTTGATTTTTTTAAAATATGTTTTTAATTCTTTTGTTATAAATTATTTTAATTTTGTTTTGGTATTTTTAATTTTTATTTAATTAGATTACGTAATTACAAAAAAAATATTATGCAGTTTGTGGATTGTTGTGAAAGAATAAAAAAAGGTAAAAAGAAATAATATGGAAGAGAAAGATTGTTGAAATATTGGGTTGTGATAGTGGAATATTTTTGTATTGGGTTGAATAAATGGTTGATTAATGGTTGTGCTAATCGTCACGGGAAAAAATGTTGGGTTGAGTTGAATTTGAGGTTGTGACGATGGACAACCTAAAAGAATAAAGTTCTTAAATCACGATAAAAAACTACAAAGAAAAATATTAAAAAATCAATTATCCATTACATTTGCAAAGGTAGTTTCTTTCCATTTACAATTGAACCAATGGCTAGAATTGGGCTTATCCAAAGCTATTTAATACTATAATTATAAAAAAAACAGTTTTAGTAGTAAGAACGACAAATATTTCGGCATATGCTATAGTTTTATTCAGTCTTGGATAAACCGACTCCAGGTACCTGACAGGTTGTTGGGATGGGCCACCGACCGAACTCCCAGGTCTACTGCTAATAAGACCATCACTAACCATGACCTAAACGACCCGGTCATCAGCTCCCTCTCTTCAAAATCAGCTTTCTCTTTCTTCCACATCAGCTTTCTCTTTCCTCAACCCACCTTCTTCTCTTTCCTACACTATTCACCTCTTAACCACAACCCAACAACAACATATCTCTCATCCACATCATTTCGGGATCCATCTTGGTAAAAATTTAAAAAAATATAAAAAAAATTCGAAAAAATCAAGATAATTATAAAACGTATTTTCATAAAAAAATAAAAAAAAAATCTCTAACAAAAAATGCAAAACAAAATCAAAACCAAAAGTAAAAAAATGAAAAAATCAAATATTAAAAAAAATCAACCCGGACGCGCCACGTGGCGCGTCCGGGTTGGATGACCTGGACAACCGGGTCGTCGACCCGGGCGTTGAAACGCCCAGGTCAACAACCCGGTCATCTATGACCGATGGACAACCCCTGTTAAAAAAAAATTGGGACGACCTGGTCACGACCCGGTCGTGACCGAGGTTTTTATCCCGATAAGGGATGCTCTAAGGGTACCTTTTGGTCGGCATTTTGATGCACCCCCTAATGGGGGTGCAAAAGTGGTTGTGAGACCTGGCTGTCCACGGCCCAGGTCGTGATGAAATCACGACCCTGGTGGAGGCCATGGGGCCACCACCCATTGGAGTATTTTTTTTTAATTTTTTGTTTTAATAGTTTAGTTTTATATGTAGTTGTAAATGATTTATTATGTTGGAATTTTTTTTGATTAAGTTATTACTTTTTAGTTTAATTAAATTTGTATTGTTAATTACTTTAATAATGTTGATAAATGTGACCAACTTAATTAGGAATTACATTTTTCATAATTAATATGATTAAATTTTGTTAATTTTCTTTGGTTGAGGGGTGGAAGTGAGAGAAAATAAATTATGTGATATAATGAATTAGAATGGTGGAAATTTTAAAAGGAGAGGAAATAAATAAGTTGGAAGTGAGAGAGTGTTGATTTGATTATGTTAACATTTATGAGTAAGTTATGATTGATGGGTGAATAATTGAAAGAGATAGAAGAAAAATGTCATGCTGATGTGACGAGAGGAAGAATGTTGATTTGATTAGGTTAACATTTAGATAAATGACTGAAGATGAACTAACATGAATACATTATTCTCAAGGTCTTTGAAGAATAAGATGCATAAGAAGACAAGTTTATAGACATGCCATGTTATAATATTCGCGTTCGACATTATAATTGAATTTTCAACTTGAATGAAGTTGAAATATGTTTTCAACAAACATGGCACGATTCAATAAACTTGGCGTGATTAAAGCATGAGTACTCAAATATAAGTTGTATGTAAACTTAAATTCAAATCCATAACATATTGCAAAATTCAAATTCGGACGTGAAATTAGTTAGACTCTCCAAATTCGAACTGGAATAAATTTTACTTTAATTGGAATACATCTAATTTATATATTATCCAAAATCAATTAAGCAGTATCCTATCGAGGCTTGTTTGATAAACATAATAAAATTTAGAGTAACTCTTTAGTGTAGCCATAAAATGACCAATTTAAACAACGTATTGTAAGTATAATATGTTTGAAGCAATGAAATGACATGCTTTAACAACTAACAATACCTTAGAATATATTTATGAATGTTTTAAAAAAATAATGATGAAAAATAAATTTTTTTGGGGATAGTACAAGAGTTGCGGAGATAATTGGTAAAACAAAAAAACGTAGTAGTTGCTTTACCGTTTTCAAAAGTAGAAAACATTAACTCTAACACCGTTTTTTACATATTCTTGTAGAAATCATGCATTTCAATTAAAAAATTTCGAACTCGTGTTCAACATGATAGAATAATTTTTTGGATATTTTGATAACATAGTCATGTTTTTATCTTTTTTGTCATCAATTCAATTCAATTCAATTCAATTACCACAATAAGAAGGATTCATTGATTTTTGAAATTAAACCTTTTTATATTAAAATTAAGTATTTCAACAAAACTATAAAAAAATGGTACTTGAATTAATGATAAAAATATGATGATTTCGATTTTGTGATAAAAAATTATAAACGAATTAATCTAATGTATAAAATTAAATCATTTATATTTAAACTAAATGTACGTCTTTATAGAAAATTAATTCAAATTCTCAAAAACCAAAACACAATAAAAAATCCAACCTAAGAATAAAATTTTCTACTTCAACCCCAAAATATTATATCCTCGATGGAAACAATTTAGAAAATTTTCACCCCAAAAATTATAATATTTTCCTACAATTTTTTACTGGACTACTAAACGCCGTCCGTAAATTACTTAAATCGTCTGCGCCAATTACCGTTTTACCCTTATCTCATTTCTACTTATATCTCTCTTCATTTCACTCTCCTACCATCACTCTTTCTTCATCTTCCTCATAATCATAAAAAATAATGTCTCAGATGGCAGGAAATGAGCCAACGGACGCCCTGCTGCACTCGAATACGGTAAAATTTCCAATTTATTTTAAGTTTAAATATATTTTTTGAGGCGGTGTCCGCGGGATCCACCCTCCCAAGGGGTGGGTGCCCTTGCCAGACGCCCGGGGCAATTTTTTTGGGTGAGCTTACTTCACAAGATCCAGACGTTTCGCCAGACATTTTCGTGGTGTTGGTACTGGTAGAGTGAGAAATACTGAGACCTAAGCTTTAGTTTAGGAGACGAGATGAAATATGTATTAAATGGATTGTAAATGAAAAAAAGGATAATTGGGACAAACGATTTTAGTAAAAACCGAGCGACGAATAACAACTCCCTTTTTTATTTTAATTTTTTTTAGATTAAGGGATACATCCCACTACAAAAATATACATTTAATTTATACACAAGGGAAGAACTTTTTTGTTATTTTGATCACAAAACGGTTTCTTCATCTTTTTATATTTAATTCAAGTACCAATTTCCTATAGTTTTGTTGAAATATCTAATTTATAATTAATTTTTTTTCAAAAATCAACGAAAACCTAATAATATGGTACTTTAATTGTTGACAAAAAAGAAACACAAATATGTTATCAAAATACCCCAAAAATTATCCTATCATGTTAAAAGCAAGTTCAAAATATTTTAATTGAAATACATGATTTCAAAAATAAGAATATGTAAAAAAAGGGTGTTGGAGTTATCGTTTTCTGCTTTTGAAAACGGTAACTCACTACATTGTTTTTACTTTGCCAATTATTTTCACAACTCCCATACTTTGCTAATTGTTTTTTATTTTTCGTTATTATTTTGAATTTTTTCCATATATTTAATATAATATGAGTTAAATAATTTCATTTTGGGATACTCAAATTTGAGATACTTTGTATACAGATTGTAATTAGTAAATTTTCTTTCATAAGTTAATATATCTGAGTTTAAATTGGTAACATATCTTATCTAGTAAAAAATACATATTGGTTTAATTTGTCAAAAGGGTACATGAGAACATGGGTGACACTTGGCGTGATCCGATTGGTTATGATCAGAGATCATGAGTACATGGTGGTTACAAACCCTTAGTGTTATATAAAGGAGAATTAAGGTTGATTCCCTAAGTGATGGCAATTTTTTTCCTTTTCCTACAACACTAGAAATTCGCCGGTCTCGATTTACAATCCGTGTGCACCAACAAGACTCTTGGATCATGGATCTGCGTTTGGCGCTTGGTAGCGGCCGTATGACACTATAACAGCGACAATGAGAATGCTCGAGTAGGCGCATGGGGGGGGGGGGGGTGCGACTAGATTAAGACTTGTGCAATGTTTTTGAGGAGAGACATACATTATGTTGTATACGGAATGCTCCACCATAGCATGTATATCGTACTACATGTACTTAGCGACCATTTGGAAGTGGAAGGATGGATCCCTACTCCACTGTGTGAGTCGAAGACTTAATTGTCATTAGTTGCCTTTTGTCACCTTCGACGACATCATGAAGCAATGAGTTGATGTGGTTACTTCGGGATGCTACCTATGATCACGATTGATTTGGTCTGAAAGGGTATTTTCAAAAAAAAGGATTCAACTCTGAGCGTAGCGATGGTCTAGAGCAAAGGAAATGTTTGATTTGATTGCATTGAAAGTTCTTGCCGGCGCCAACTGTATGGATACGTAGCAAGTGCTTTAAGGACATGAAGTTTGTCTCTTTGAGGGATCGAGACATCTTTGGTCTTATGAGTTTGAGTAAATAAACCCGGGGAACTGTGATATACACCAATTGCTTGATTTGTTTATTTTTTCAGGTGATGCTACCATTCTCGCCTCTTAGTGGGGTTTGTAGTTTGGGGCTCTCGATCGCAGGTATATCACTGGTCGGACGACCCATTTCTTGTATGACTATTGTGTGCAAATGTCTGGGACACTAGTTCATGTATCTGGGATACATGATGATTGGAAATGAGATGTGCATGTATATTTAGGATATATACATGGGTCAAAGACACATAAGAACGTGACAAGTTGTCAATGTTCCCCTTCTGCAAGTGGAGATATTGGTTTAATATGCCCAATGGGTACATGAGAACATGGGTACATGGCACTTGACATAATCTGATTTGTCATGACTGGAGATCATGGGTACATGGTGGTTACAAACCCTTGGTGTATATAAAGGAGAATTAAAATTAATTCCTTGAGTGATGATAATTGTTTTCCTCTTCTTCCAACCCAAAAATCCGTCCCTCTCGAGTATCCTTCCGTGTGCACCAATAAGACTCTTGGGTCGTGGATTTGCATTTCATCTTCATAGGAGTTAAAACCCCACCAGTGGGAAAACTCTTGCATCACGAACGATGGTCTAATCTTCTTTTGTTGCATTTGTAAAGGTAGATCACGCGTAAGTATGATCTCCCCCACGCTTCCATTGTATATATTCCCAACATACTACCCCAAAACCAAATATCAATTAAATAGAAAATACCAAATACCAAATATCATTTGCGGACTTATGTGTCATGGTGGCTGACATCAAAGGATTGGTGACTAAATATAACTTGGTTCTTCTATAGAAGGCATGCCATAGGTATATTTAAGTTTTACATTTTTTCAACTTATCTAAATTATTTTGAAGTTGCCTCATAGGTCAACATACATGGTTGTTATATGTTTCTTAGTTTTACATTTTTGTGAAATTGTCAAAATTACTTTAAAAGCTAGCTCATAGGCTATGTGCCCCCAAGTAGAGTTGATGGAAAAAACCCTTTTAAAGTGGAAAGTCTCAAATATCTCACATAATAAATCCTTAACTCTAATTTCGTGTTACTTTCTGATACAACATCTAATTAAAAATAGTTGTTAGAAACGTAGGAGGAAGTGGCTTACCCGATCCGCCCGATTCAATCCCATTCATGCTCTCATCCAACATCAACCATGACATGACTTAAAAGCATCTGACGACTGCAAATGAAGATCTGGAGATCTTGATCCAACGACTACCATTCAAAGACCATGAGCGCAAGTCAAAAGTTGTTCAAGCCCTTAGGGTTCATTGCTGAGCTTTCTTCTCCATTTAGCCCATGAATTAGGCATTTCTTGTACAAGTTGTAATAATCCCAACCATGTGTCATGTGAGACCCTATGAGTAAAACAAACGCTCGTGTAACACTCACTCCATATAAATAGAATAACAACCTTGAATTGAGGTGTGATTGGTTTGTGTGAGAAATTAAAGATTCCCCCCAAATATGGACCCAAATCTATCTTTTCCCCACCTTCCTTAGTTTGGAGCATTTTCCCTCTCATCACGACCTATTATACTCGTCGGAAAGCTCAAGTGAGCTTCATAGCCACCAACGGTGAACTGGGCGCCAACAATGCAGTATTAGAGCCTCCGTTGGAGAAGATGGGAGAGGACGACTAGTATGAACTCTTTAGGATCCTCATACAATAGGATTTGGGGGTAGTCACGTGTTAGATTGAGAAGCTAGAGTCTAGACATAGATCGAGGTCCTCCGTGGGTTCTGGACCTAAACCAAGCGACCTAAACCCACCATACCCACATTCGTTCCATGTGAAGCCTATCTTGATCTAATATCTGTCCAATCGGATTTTGAGGAGCTCCAATATTGGGTGTTCGAAGTATAGAAGTATTTTTAGGTTCACGGGACGCATAACCACCATAAAGTCAGGATCGTCGGGTTTTACCATGGGGAGAGGGCGTTCAAGTGTTATAGGTGGATGAGGAGGAATGCTCCTAAGATGGATTGGTGGCAGTTTATGGATCCTCTGGCCTTGTTGAAGCATTTGAATCAAACCTCATCTCTTGAACATTACCAATCTTAGTTTGAGGACTTGAGCAATAAGATATCTCGGAGAAACACCTTCAAAGCCACTTTGTGGGTGGGCTCAAACTTGATCTTGAGAGAAAGTTTAGGGTGGAGGAACCCAGGTTGTTGAAGCAAGCGGTTAGGTTGACACATTTATTTGACCTAAAACAACAACTAACAACCAGGAAGGTGAGAACCCCCTAGATTGATCCTTCACAACCACATGCTCAGCTGAACCCCAAGCCTACTAAAGTTGCGACCATGACTCCTACTGAGTTTGAAAAGGAAAAAAACAAAAGAGAAGGTTGAAGGGATTGTGTTGTAGGTATGAAGATTAATGGTTCAAGGGTTATGTTTGTAAACCACATAAGGTCTAGTTTATCAAGTTCAAGAGGGATGAGGAGGGGGATATACCGAAAGAGGAAGTGATAGAAGAAGTTCCTGATGATCCTTCAGAACCACCTGAGCTGCAAATCTCAGTTCAAGCCATCAGTGGCGAGAGCCACGATCAGACTATGGTGGTGCAGGGTCAAGTGAGAGGGAAGAGAAGTTGCTTCCTCATTGATTATGGTAGCACTCACTGCTTCCTAGATCCCAGAGTGGTGAGGAGTGCTTAGTTGAGATGTAAAAACTCCAAGGCTAAGTTAGTAATGGTGGCTAATGATGGGAAACTTCAAAATGTGAGGGGTTTTGCAGAATAATAGTCATCTCAGTCATCTCATTGCAGAAGCTCGACTTAAATTGGGATTTCCATGTCTTGCACTTGGGAGGGTGTGATGCAGTAATGTGGTTGATTTGATGAGGCATTTTGGCACCATCAGTTGGAACTACCAAGAAATCAACATGAAATTTGAGTATCTTGGTAAGCAGTGGGAATTGCAAGGAACAATGGTACCCACAGTGCTTTCGCTTGACCCGACCGAGGTAGCAAAACAACTAAAACATGCCAAACAAGTATTTCTCTTGCATACACATCAAGTTGAAGAGCATAGCAGTGCGAAAAATGACTTGCAAACTTCATTTAGCATTGTTTATCCCTTAGAACTTAGTCACCTGTTGCTGGAGTTTGTGGATCTCTTCTACACCCCCAACAAATTACCACCACAGGGGCAATGTGACCACGATATCCTACTCAAGGAAGTACATCTCCTATCTTCGTAGCTCCTATAGATACCCTCCATATCAGAAACTGCCAGTGAGAGAATCATCATGGATGCTTTACATACTACTTTTACCAGGCCTAGTAATGGTCCTTATTCATCTCCCACACTCTTAGTAAAAAAATGGAGAATGTGTGTAGATTATAGGGCATTTAATCAAGCTACCATCAAGAACAAATAACCAATCCCTATAATTGATGATATGTTTGATGAGTTACATGGTGTCAGAGTATTTTCTAAGTTGGATTTAAGGGTTGGATACCATCAGATAAGAATGGTAGAAAGTGATATCCCTAACACAACCTTTAAACCCCATAAATGATAATATGAGTTTTTGTTATGCCTTTTGGTCTCACTAATACTCCCTCCACCTTTCAAAACCTCAAGAATGACATCTTTAAATCTTACTTGAGAGACATTTTGTGTTGGTGTTCTTTGATGACATACTTGTGTATAGTCCCAGCTTGCAACAACATATACTTCATCTCAGATAGGTATTTGAAATACTGCAAGTCAACCGGCTACTACTCAAGTTCTCCAAATGAAACTTTTTTGTCCTTCAAGTTGAGTACCTGGAACACATTATCAGAGAAAGACAAGTAGCCATGGACCCCAACAAGATTGAAAGCATGGTTAAATGGCTAGTTGCCAGGTCAATGAGGGCCTTGAGGGGTTTTTTAGGCCTCACAAGGTACTGTAGAATTTATAAAGGGGTATGTGATCATTTCAACCCCCTCACTCAATTGTTGAAGAAGAATGACTTCACATTGGGAGATGCAGTTGAGCAAGCATTTAAATCACTGAAGGAAGCTATGACTTCAACTTTAGTGTTGGCTTTACCAAACGTTTTTCTTCCATTAGTGGTAGAGTGTGATGCTAGTGGTTTAGGCATGGGGGTTGTGCTCATGAAAGAGAAGAAGCTAATCGCCTATGTCAGTAAGGCATTTAAAGGAAAGAAGTTGGGATGTGGAATTTATGAGAAAGAAATGGAAGTTGCTTTGTTTGCTATCAAAAAATGGAGATCATACCTGATGTTCCAACCCTTCACCCTTGGAAGCCACCATCAGAGTCTGCAACACCTCCTCAAATAGAGGACACACACTAGTGCTCAACATATTGTTAGTGAAGCTACTAGGGTATGACTTCAAAGTAGAGTTCAGGTCCGGGCACTCCTGCATAATGGTGGTAGTATATGGACTCAACAAGTACTTGTTAGTTTTGTGTTCTAAAAGTTATCTTTTGTTGATTGCTTTTACATGTTATGTTTATAAATTGAATGTTATATATACCATTTTGTTCCATGAGTTTGATGTTTTATAGAAGTGTTTAGGAAGATGCCCTTGGTTTTGAACCGTAGAACTCTATATGACAACAAACATGAAACTCTTAAGTGTTCACAATCTTGGTAATTAGCACGGAACACTATTATACCATGAAAAGATTGTCGTGTTGATTAAAGTACATTGTAATTCTACAAATGTTGATAAAAGATTATCATTTAATAGCACGAGTGTATGAAAGGTTTCATACATTGAACATGACTTAACAAGTGAAAACCTTATAGGATTGTGTTTGTGTCATGAATATTTTCATTGTGTCTACGAATTCTAAGATATGAGACTGTATCTTTCACATTTAGAAATGTATAACATAATTACTATTAAAAGTTGCTTATTACAAGTGATGATAAAAGTAGTAGTTCTTTATATATGAATTGTACAGGAAAGAATTGTAGGTCAACAATATCATTGTCCCTCATTTATAATGAGTATTGATGTCAGTGGGTCCCTTGGTAGAGTAGCCTTGGTAGAGTAGAATTGTAAATACATGCAATATAGTTGAAGTGATACCAACTATTTTTAATTTACTCAAGAGAGACCAAGAAATGAATATAATGCAAATGTGACACAACCCTACTTTGTATGTTATTCATGACATCATGAGACAAGGAATTGACACAAGCAATGTTATTTATAATATTGCTAAAGGATCATGTTTTGTAAAATGGTTACATTTCATCTGTGTTGATTGAGTGACTATAATGTACAACTAGAGTACTGCTTATAGTTTATCGCAATAAAATGTTTTATGCCATTACCAACTGAATTGCTAAACATCGCCCCAAAATTACTTAAATCGCCCCTTGAAATTACCATTTTGCCCTTCTCTCATTTCTACTGCTATAACGCGACATTTTACCCTCCTATCCCACATCTCTCTTCATCTTTCTCTTATAATCATAAAAAATAATGTTTTGGAGGTTAGTAATGAGCCAACGGACGCCCCAGTGTACTCGAATCTGGTAAAATATCTAACATCTTTTTAATAAAAAAATAATAAAAAATTACGGGCGTCCGAAGGAGCCGCCCCCACGAAGGCGGGGGCGTCTGGGTAAGACGCCTCCCTCATAGGGGAGGCGTTTTACCCAGACGTCCCGACCATGGGGGAGGCATTTTACCCCGACGCCCCGCCCATGGGACATGCGTCTGTGTAAGACGCCTCCCCCATTGGGGAGGCGTCTTACCTAGACGCCCCTTCCTACGTGGGAGCGGCTCTTTCGGACGCCCATAATTTTTTATTATTTTTTTAAAAAGATAATTTATTATAAATTTAGATAATTGTTAAATTAATTAATTAATAAGTTAATAATTACTATATTCGGATGACCAATACCCCTTCGATACACCGAAAATTCAAAATTTTCCAGATCCAACAATTTCAAAATCCAAAAAATTTCCAGGGGGCGCTGCCCCTTGCCACCCCTGCCACCTCACCGGCGAGGTGGAATGCCGCTCGCTCACCGGGGAGCGAGACCCCCGAACGACATGTCGAGGTGGTATTTGTAAGTCATGACGTTTTACCGCCGGGGGATTTTGGATCTTAAAAAATGTTGGATCTGGAATTTTTTTGAATTTTCATCATTTGCAAAAAACACATTGTAATCTGACCGGTTACCACCGAAAACTTGCAAAGAAACGTCAAATAATTTGAGATAACACACCGTATAATTTTAATTTGACAAAAAAATTAAAAAAAAAACGGAACGTCTGGCTAAGACGCATGTACCATCGTGGAGGTGTCTAGCTAAGACGCCTCCACCATGGTTGAGGCGTCTTAACCAGACGCCTAGACAATGGTATAGGCGTCTGGCTAAGACCGCTCGACATGTCAAAACGGTCGACCGCTCGTGACTTTTGACCGACCGATAGCTTATGTAACTTAATGATTGTTCGACCGATTGATGACAAGAACTTCTAGGTTGCCCCTGATAGTTTTCGGTCGACCGGGATCGCTTAGTCGGTCGACCGTTTGCCCTATATGATTTTGACCTGAGTCTGGATTTTGACAACGTTCTGTCGATCGGTTTATATGTTTTGTTCGACCGTTGGGACTTAGGTTATGAGCAGAGAGTTCAACCATTGCAGGCGTGTGTTCGACCAGTCCTGTTGGGAACGATCGACCGGGTTGCCTATTTCGGTCGACCGTTTGTGCTCAGAACTGAATTCCCTGTCCTAGTGAAGTGTCAACTCTGTTCACGAAAACTTGTGTCCCCGCCTAGTACGTGATCCAGGAGGTGACAGTGGGTGCGTTGATCGTGTCTGCCTAGGGACCGCCGAGTGGAAGAGTGCGAGTACTTGGATTAATGTATGATGATGCATGGCTCATTGAAGCTTTATGATCATGCGGACTTCGGTCCGAGACCGTCCGATGTTGTGTCGGACGTATGTTGTACTGCCGATGTTGTTCCGGCGATGATGTTGCCAACGATGTTTTGGCTATTGATGTTGCCGATGTTGTTCCGGCATGTTACCTCAGTTGGGCACCCACTGAGCAATCGATTGGACCGAACTGAGCGATGACTCTGTCGTTGTGGTGTTGACCACGATGTTGTAGATCTGATTCTTTTGACGCGGAAGTACGGACGCCCCTCACCGAGCCCCATGTTTAGTGTAGCCGCGTGTGGGGTGCGTTATGTACTCTCCGTAAGACCTTATGTGCCTACGGTAGGTCTCCGAGGGAGACCCGATGATGACTGTGGGGCCGATGACCTGTTTTACCCTTAGAGGGGAATTGTTTTCCTTACTGTTGATGACATGACATGCTACTAGTATTATATGTTCATTTTATTGTACTGTTGCATTTATATAGGTGAGTTTGACATATGAGGTTTCCTTAAAACTCAGACATTGTTTGTACATTTGCATTTCAGGGCCGTAGTAGGTTCTGTTGGGTGATGACAGTGGGCTCACACATTTTGGAACTAGGATCCTCTTCGGACTATTCAAGATCGTCATGATTACCTGCATTTATCTTTGGTTGTATTGATGCAATCATGTATATCGACAAACTCTGTTTTATTTGGTGCACCGACTAGTTATTTATATGAGTAACATTCCCGCTTTGATGATCGTTCTCTTGTGATCCGTTATTGTTAAAATTTCAATTTTTCTGTTGTTTCGTCCGTTGAGTCGGGCGTTTCTCGCGAACGCCTGACCCAATTTTTTATATATTGAAATATACAAAAACTAAACAAGACATTTTACCAGATTCGAGTAGACCAGGGCATCCGCTGACTCTTTTTCGGGCCTCTGAGATATGCTTTTGGGTGAATATGAGTGTAATATGAAGAGAGTGGTGTTAGGAGAGTGAAATGAAGAGTTATATAAGTAGAAAAGACAGAAGGACAAAATAGTAATTGATTAGGACGATTTAAGTAGTTTTCTGACGATGAATAACATTTTGGTAAAAAAAATGAATAACATTTCGGTAAAAAAAACTCTACCCTTCTCATTTTTGTTGTCGTAGACCATAAGACAACCATGCACCGAAGTGGTTTGGTCCAAAAGTGGATTGAACAAATCATTTTATATGAATTTCTTTGTAAGTTATCAGAAATGGTAACAACTGAGTGGTACTGCACTTCATGCTCCTCCACTACCACTCCTCAATTCCTCGTCCAGCCCATAACTTGCTGAAATAATAATACAAACAAGGAGACGAGTGGAAAGCACCTCTGAACAATCAACCTTTCTCCATGTTATCATGCATCTAGCTTTTGTTTATGACATATATAATATCATCTCGAATAACAAATACTTACATATCCTTGGCATTGTTGGCGCATTACCTTGAAACATTTTTTTAGCAAATTTTGTAATTGTTGCCTTATTTATTGGGAAGTAGCATGAATCCCTTTTTAAACATAAAAAAATTCATTAAAATTAATGGCACATCCGACCCAAAGGAATTTTCACACATGTACACCATTTATTTTGGTTGTAGGAAATGTTTTTTTTACAGAGATATACTTTGATTTTGATCAGACGTGTGCTTACGATATTTCCATTCTCAACTTTGTTTGCCTTGCGTTTACCGAACAGTTATTGCAAATGTGTTTCTAGTATCGGAGATTAGAAGAGAAAAGCAATGGAAGTAGATGAGTACTACTGTACTAGTCCGTTTGGAAGAGAAAACCATAAAGAAAACATGTGATTGATTTACAGCTGAATGATATATTTGAAATAAATCAGGGTCTTCAGTTAAAATAACAAGGATAAATGGAAATTTGTTTTGGGATAATATGTCAAATTGAGTGGTATGCCATATATATGAAAATGAGGGAAACTATACATGAACAATCCATACCAAGAAACAGAAATATTAGCGATAGTAGTTTAACGATGAATCCTTATTTATATAATCATGGAAGCAGAAAAGGATACATAATAATCTTAAAACAAGAAGTAAACATAGAACACATTTATGTTCGTATCTTGTTCCGAAAAAACAAAATTTGAAATTATCATTTTAAAACCAAATCAAGGTTTGGTGACAGAAGGGGCCTCCTTAACAGGCCGTGACGGGCCCACGTCGGCAGCAGTCATCGCGGAAGATTGCACCGTGAGGGCGGACAAGTTTGGAGAAGTTGGTACATCTCCATTGTTGGAATTTGCTGGGCGGGAGTGCTGATGGTGCATAAGGGCACCAGCATTGTTGGCGTTCGGTCCAACGGTTGGAGTTGGTGAAGACCGGGAATGGCATGTTGCTGTGGACATGGCTGAGGCAAGCGAGATCGGCATGAGGCAAAGGCCTTTGCCTTGTAAGTACTGCATTGCAGAGCCCATGTCTTCTTCCATCAGCTTAGCAACTTGGTGTTCCGTCACATTTGTGTTGTCAATGTCGCCAGAGCCCTTGGCTCCATTGCTCCTACCACCCTGCAGATGTTGATATCATATAGCTTGCCTTTTCGATTCAGTAAATCAACAAGAGCTTAATACCAGTTTCTCGTTTTAAGTAAATCTACTGAGCCATACAAATGCATACCAAGTGCACTACCAACTTGCAGATGTTAATCAAAATACTCATAATTCCGAATTCCTAAGTTTTTTCTACGAATGCCATCAAAATTAAAGTTGGCATCCAAACTAGTTTTACTGTCGCCTATTGTAAAGTTAGCGTAAAAGCAACAAACAACCCTAATCCTTTTCTTCAAAGTGATTGAATATCTTTCATGGTGATTTCAAAGAAAATGAAGTTAGGAGTATCTTTCTTAATTGCTTTTATTTTATTCTTTTGAGGTCTGTTTTCTGTGGGTTTAGGAAGATCAAGGTATTCAAAATAATTTAGTGAAGAAACATAGAGATTGGTGGTTCAGTTCAAGTCAATTACCTCAGAGGACAAATCTGCCATTAGAGGTGCAACTGCTGCTGCTGCTCCCAATCTGCTCATGCTCAGTACCTGACAAGGAGGGGAAATTTATTGTCACCAAATGGTATGTCAGCTGATAGGAAGCTTGTCAGAAATCTGAATGTTTTCTGAAGGGCTTATTGCATATATACCCTCAGAAACATCAGCATATAGAAAAATATCCTCGTGTAACATTGAATTAAATGTAATCAGCACTCACCAATCTACTGAAACTTCTACTGAAATTAGTCAACAAAAAATGTTTATATTGTAAGAAGCCACATGGAAGAAGTTTAAAATATCGTCTACAGCCTCATCAAAAAGGCTAAAACACCCCCAAACAACTATTCATATGAAGGGTAAAAACATTTCTATAATAAACTGTAACGGAAAGTCTGCAGATAGACGGAGATTTACCAACCTTGACTTGGAGCTGGAGGAATTTAACGTAGTCGATGATCTCATCCAGCATTGAAGCCTTGTCGGTCTGTCATAAACACAGGAACTAATATAGATTCAGAGGATTGGAAATTTTAGCATTTGCCACAAAATAAAAAGGATAGAAAACCAAAGAGTGAGAGAAGAAAACAAAAAAGATAAACAGACGGAAACCTTATTGGCGTTGGGCACCAGTTCCTGCAGAGACTTCATTCTCTCTGCAATTCTCTCTCTGCGCAGCTGAACATCAGGATTGTAAAACAAAAATAAAAAAATCCAGCAAGACCACAATCAGACAAAAATCAAACAAGGACAACAGAGCAATCAATTAAAGATTTCGTCCAACTCCAAGTCTCATTAAATGTTTTTTTCCCAGGTTTCCCACCTCCATTAAATACACAAACAAGTACAAATTGACTTATCAGACCAAAACCATGGTTGGTAACAACAAACACAAGCTCATGAAAATGTATTCATCTTCCCCACTTAATTTAACTCATTTTAGCTCAACATTAATGCCAACAATTTTGTAAGTATCAAGTAAAAATTGGATGTATAGCTACTTGTAAGGGCAAACTACCCTCTCTGCAATGCTATGTGGATCTGTGGCTTGACCTCTTCGAGCCCTCACTCTCTGCCTGGGAGGTGCATTGCCACCAGAGGCAGCCGCCGTCCCGGACGAGTTCTGACCCATTCCAACTGCCGGAGACCCAAAATTCTGTGTTCCATTCTGTTTAATTTCCACAGGAAATAAACAGATTAAGCAATTGCCAGTTCCAATGCAATCAGCAACACGGAAATTAAAGACTTTCTCTTACCTGAGGATTAGAAAAAGGCTGCTGCCCGCCACCGGCAGTCGGACCCCCTCGCTGGAGTGATCCATTGAGTCCATTGTATATATCTCCACTCTAGAAATCCCAATACCACCACAACTGATTAGGATCTAAATTCCCACCACAGAAGGGAAAATTTTCATGAACAAAACAGAATTCATGTTACGCAACTGAGATGAATTTGACAATGCCACCACAACTGAAAAATTACGCAATTTGATATGACAAAATTCATGACAGTTCAATTTAGCTGTTGAGATTGTCTCAGGAAACAATTGAACCAGAGACAAGTGCAGCCATTGTTGGACACACAAGCTTCTCAGTAGAGTATTACCTAAATATAGAGTTGCTCTACTCCAGATCAAATATTGACACCAAACTAACCGACAAAACCGATGTCGATTCCAACACCATCTCAGATAAGCATGGTTTAAATTCCGAATTTTAACAAACACGACCGAATCGCGAAACGTAACCAAACATGCCTACCGGGGACGAGATTTTTGAGTTGGAAAAGGTGGGAACCAAACCTCGGAGGAATCTCCGTTGCCGAGGGAGAGGGGGAGGGGGACGAATGGCTGGTGGGAAGGGGAGTGGCTGAGGTGGTGGTGGCGGAGACGGGAGGCGAGGAGGACGGAGTCGTCGAAGTGGTTGGGGTCGGACCAGGGGGACTTTGGAGGGTTGGGGGCGGAGGAGGAGAGGTCGGTCCAGGGGGAGTGGAAGGTGGAGGAAAGGATTTGGTCGAAGAAGTCGTCTTGGGTTGTTGTGGTGGTCGACGAGTCGCCGTTCACGGTGGAGGAGGGTTGATGTTGGGTTTGCTCTCGGTTCCCGTTTGGCTGCATGGTGGAGATGATGGGGTTTGGTGGGTTCTGCACTTGTGCAGCTTATGCTTTTCAAGGAAAAGGAGAAGAGGAAAGGGAATGTGTGTGCTGTTGGGAAGAGGGTAGGGGTGCAAGCGGGTCAGGTTTCGTACGGATCGTTACCGTCCGGTCAAAGTTCGGCGGCGGGTAAGTGGGATGGGGGCAGATTGGTTGAATTTTTTGGTGTTTGCCTAACACTCGTCACAACAATTTTACGTTAAAGCTCAAGTCAAAACGTAAGTCAGATTTGATTTGACTTTGATGCGTATTAGTACTAGATTAGACCTAAATTCAAACCATAACAATCTTCTAATTTGACTTGAATTTTAACATATAGCTAGAAATAGGAGTATGTTAGGTAAACGACCAAAAAATTAAGAAATAACGATAAAGGTGAACAAAATTAATGGATTATGTGAGTTGAGGGACAAAATGTTACAAAACGGAAATTTATGAGATGATTGTCATGTTTAAAGTTTACGAGCTGCAAAGTGAAATTGAAACATTATTTGGAGGGGAGACAAATTGTAATTCTCAAAATTAAACTCGTAAATTGGTTCTGCTGCTGTCTTGCATCTTGATCTCCCGATTATTGTCAATATGTCATTTAAATACAATGTTCTTAAGAGCGTCTTTCGATAAAAATCGTGGAAGCTATTAGCCGGGTGAACCCAACCCCTACCTCTAAATGGATTGAATTGGCTTAACCGATTTACATTCGGACCAATATCTTCATCATCCTCAACCTCATCATTCTCCTCACTCTCCTCGTCCTCTTCACCTATTGATTAATTTCTGTCATTCGACTCCATATTGTAATATTCGTTATCATTTTTCTTCATTCTCAGTATCAGCTCAAAGTTTGTTCTCTATTGTTAATTCAAATCAAAAGTTCTACTGCAGACTGACTTGTTTCTGTTATGGTGTTTGCAACACATGATTGTTGAGATGTCAAACCGTGACCCACTGCTACTACTAGGTTGGCTACCCGCAAACATCTCAGCATTTCACCCAATCTCCAAAGGATTCAACTTGACATATAGCTCGACCATTTTCGAATATGTCGCCTGATAGGTTATTTTCCAGGAGTTCTCGTCATATATGAACATCACATTGAAATAAAAGTAACCTATCAATGCAATATTGACTCGACATTGAATATCAGTCGAGTACCGAGATTCTACGACATGCAGACCTTGGTAAATCCAAACCTTAATTTCTTCTAGGGTCACATTTTCGCTCGCTGAAAGTGTAAGTCTTTGGCCTATTGTGTATTCCACACCAATGTTTGCATTTTGAATTATATCACCACCAAAGTACATGCTTATCAGAATCATTTCCGTTAATTTACATTAATGCAATGTTTTTTCATCAATTTTATATTGAAAGTGCTAGAATTTTTTACAAAATTACTTTAACTATTCAATAGAGATGATTCAAAATAAGTGGGAAAAGTACCTCAAATATCAACAACCGAGTCTGACAGATCAAAAATTCACTATCACCAGAAAACTCTGTATTAACAGGGTGGAAATGAAATAGATCAGAAAATTTGCTATCAAACCGTTGAAGAAGCAAGGCACGCTGCCAGGTCCGAGAGGAGTATATCTCAAAATTTCTCGTGCATTTACTTGAATATTTAATTTTATATTAAAATAAAAAAATTCAGCTTATATCTTCGTAATTTTCTTTTTAAATATGTATTTAAATAATACAATGACGAATATTTTGTTTTATCCCGTGTGTAAAAAAAAATATAATTGTCAAATTATAGAATAACGAATGAACTGAAATGCAAAATCATAGAAAAAGAAACCGTCGAGAGTATGTTGCAAAACATACGCTCCAAATCGTTCATGTGCTTTATTCTTCTCCAAAATGATCCAGAGAATCCAACTTGTAATTGCATATTCGTATTAGAAGTAATCAAACTCAACATGCAATTATTAACTGTTGGGAAAGTTTGAACTACCTTGTCCCTTGTTTCCTTCGTAACTAAACAGTAAACACAACTACTTGTTTTAAAATGTTGCTACAAAAAAATTTAAATTGAAAATGAAATCTTTTTACTAGCTCAAATATATATATTGTGGATGCGGATTTACCGGTATTCGCTTCCAATCCGTCAAATATCCGTATGTATATTATTTTTCATTTCTACGTCTGTATCCCTATTCACATTCTTATTGTTTATGCAGATCATGCAAATATAGATCTATCTGCATCCGATCTGTTTTTACAAAAAACTTACATCTTCGCATTCCAATTATTATTTAATGTTTTTATTCGTTTATCTAATGCAAAAGAGACGGAAAAGATTTACTTCCTTACGAGTTAAATAACTATATATAAAAGTTTGTGGGCAAGTTGTTGAGAATGAAGATGCTATCGTGCAGACATCAAAGCTGTGACCTTATTTTACATTGCGTACTTTGTCTTTGGGCTGAAAACTATAATATTAAAGAAGAAGATCCCAAGATGGAATTCTTGTTCTCCTTCATTTCAGGCATTTTAATCATTATCTCACGCAGACGTGCAGTTCACAACTTTATGTTAAATGCATGTATAACTCGTCACGTGGCAACATCTCAATTATTAGGGACGAGAGATAGATCTAAGAAAATTAAATTTATTGAGTTCATATGTTTCTTCCTTTTTACCAACCAAGGATAGTCTACAAGTAAGTTTTAATTTCTCTTACTATTTTTACCTAAAACTCTAAATAAACCCCTGCTTTGAGACCGCCTAGTCAATTCCAGAAACTAGTTATGGCTTATTTGTACTTGTGTCCATTCATTTAATGATAAAATATTAATTTTCCCTATACAAACTCAATGTTGTAGTTTGGAATTCTCAGGGATCGGAACAATTTTTAACTTTAATTGAATCGAATGCAAATATGCTGCATTAATTTTGCAGATATCTAGGTTCGATTTTTTAGGACCATTTTTTCCCCTTTACGAATGTACCAAACTAGTAAAATAATTCGCGCTTTCACGGATAAGTCAATAAGAGAAGCTGAGAAGTGTGATGATACTGATGATATATGTTCTCAAACTTTTTGACTTTGACGCTGTGGTACTTTTTTCCTCTCATGGCATGTTATATCTTTACAAAATCAAGTTAAACAAGAAGAGAAAAATGCGGAATAGAATAAAGAGAACAGAACATTTGAAGAGGAAAAATTAATGAATAAGAAACTACAGTTATACCTTTCTTTTTTCATGGAAACAAATCGTAAGAGAAAAATTGGATAATTATCAGAGAAAGTTAGATGCACATTGGTTGTGGAAAAGTAGATTAAAAAAGATGCTAGAAATTGTGTTGGTTATTTATGCTTAAAATGTGGTTGGGGATTTTGAATGAGTTTTAAACATGAGAGATAGTGTCCCTCTTAAAACGGCTTAATGGGTTTGTGAGGTTTTTTCTCATCTAAGAATGTTAATACAACGACAACTAGGGGTGCACATGGGTTGGGTTCAACCCGAAACCCAACCCGAACCCGACTGGTTGGGTCGGGTTGGGGAGGGGTTCGGGTCGGGTCAGGTTGGGAAAATCAAAAACCCGAATTTTCGGGTCAGGTTCGGGTTGAGGGGGTCGGGTTGACCCAACCCAACCCGAACCCGATTTTTTATTTTTTTTTATTTTTTCCAAAATAAACCGGTCGACCGAACATCACTCGGTCGACCGTTTCCAACCCGAAAATTTCGGGTTTTCAAGCCACCGGTCGACCGTTTAAGCACCGGTCGACCGAACCCGACCAAGTTTGGGAGAAAATTTCTAAATTCGGGTTCAACCCGATCCAACCCGACCCAACCCGACCCAACCCGAAAATTTCGGGTCGGGTTGGGTTGAACCCAAACCGGTTCGGGTTCGGGTTGGGTTGGGTTTTTTCCCAACCCGAAAATTTCGGGTTGGGTCGGGTTGAGGCCCAAACCCGACCAAACCCGACCCATGTGCACCCCTAACAACAACAAAGTCTCTGATCTCAATAGTGGAACTAGGAATTTTGTCTAGGAGAGACAAAAATATATAGAAAAAAATTAATATATATTTACAGAAAAATTACAATTGATCTTGAATTTTCATATTTTGAAATCGATGCATGATTGCCCCATCAACAACTTCACCAAGTAAATATTGTTCAATCTTCTATTAGATTGTGCAAGTATTTCTTAACAATATTTATTACCGAAAATAGTCTCTCAATGGTTGCAACGACAACCATTTTCTCTGCTAAAGTATCAATTCCTTTCAACTTATAAAAGTCATTCGAGCAGCGCATGTCAAAAATATATGTGGGAAGCTTGTCAGAAAGTTTAACATGATTTATAGTGGAGAATTCATTAGAATAATATTCTTTTAAATGAACTTGTTTGGATCTAAGCACAACGTGCAAATGAGTAATTTTGTATTAGTTTATTGAAACGATTGTTTAGTTCTTGAAGATTTGTATTTAAGGATGTGATTGATTTGGAAGAAGTCAAATAACTTTTGAAACTCTAGTTTCATGACTTCCCTTCACCATGGAGTGGAAGTGGAGGAAGTTATCCAAAGTACAAAATTATAAGGTCATGAAACTCTTGGAATTGGACCTCTAGAATTTCGATAAGGGTTCGTTTGTGAACAAGAAATTGACAGAAAATGAATTCTATGGTCAATGGAATGGAAAACAGAAATTAGTGGAATCCATTTTCCTTTTGACTAAATTTTTGTTATTTGTGCATGTCTATGGATTCTGTTAGAAATCAAATCATGTTATCTGTGCATACTGCCATAAATCAGCAGAAATTAAAAACAAGCTATCTTCTAAATTTTTGGTATATGTATTTTTCAGCAGTGTAATCAAAATACAAATGTTTTTTCCCATGTTTACAGACATAAAAGACTAATCAATTTTTTTGTTCAATCAAGTTTAACAAAGATAATGTTAACATACATTAAAAAGCCACATGAAATTAGCCAAAACATCATGCATTTGATCTGCTATATCTTCTATAACAAAGATAATATTAACTATATCTTTCTTTTGTTGTTGAGATAATTCAACTTGATTTGTGTCTTTTTCCCATTCCTCTCCTATTTGAGATGTTGGATTACCATCTCCAGTATCATTTAACTCATCATCAAACTTCAAGAAAATCACTGGTATCTTGTTTGCGAATGAAATTGTGAAACAGAAAATATTCTAAAACAATTTTGACTTGAGTTTCAAAAGGAAAAGGCAGACACCCTCTTTATATGGTGAATCAATGTTTGACAACCCCAAAAGTACGCTATATGACCATTCTCAATTGAGAGTGACGGTAGTTGAAATTCTCAATGGTGTTGGACGGTAACCGATCACCATCATATATCACTAAATGATATCTTGCACTACGATATGGACAAATGAATTACGGTCTATTTGGGTTGCCAACATCGACTAAATAATACTTACCTATACAAAAAATAAGAAATATTATGGTATTTTAGAAAACAAGAAAATGCAATATGAATATAAACTTTTACCATATGGCACTTTCAAAGTTTCTTGTCAAGACATCTTGTAGTATTCGAGCATCGGCATCCGAGCCTTCCAAATCAACAAGCATATATGTAAATTCTATGTTAAAGTTGGACACTGCCATATATTTTGTGATAAATGTCCTTTCCTATTTCTATATCTTGCAACTTCTCCTCCACATATTGTAGGTTTCATATGAGTTCCATCAGTTGCACCAATCCAATTCTGAAAAAAACTTTGGCAATGTTAAAATTTTGATTTTTATCGTGAGCGCATGAAAAAGAAATAAGTAAACGTTACCTTAAAATATGTGAATACTTTTGCATCATTCTTGATTCTGTCAGGAGTACCAGATCAATGATCAACTGTCACATTAAATTTCATGAAGTTGTAAAATTCCATCAAGCATCTTATTAAAGTATGTGCTAACGTTCCAACTTGATCTACGGAATCCTTCCATAGTCACCCAAACCGTTGGTCTTGACCCAGTGTGACAAGAAACATTGCTAGTTGTTCCTGCACTGTTACATTCTCTGTGTCATTGGTAGCACCCACCATGGTTAATAATTTGCATAATGTTTGGAAAATATGTTGCCGCATTCTAATTTTTTTCTGCAATTATATACTTCATTGGGTAGTGTAGCATCTAATTATCTGCTAACATATGCCTGACCCTCTCTACTATAAATTGGATTTTTCAGTTGGTATAAGCCTAATTAAGCATTTGTGCATTCACAATGCTGAACACGTTATGCGTCAAAACTAATAAGTTTTTGTCGTTATTTCTTCATCTTCTTCAACTAGCTGCACTAAAGATTTGTCTAGCTTCCTCCATTTTCAAATTCACAACATGAAAATATATGAAGTGAAAACCACCAAAACAATACATCACATGCAAGCAAAAATGGGTAATATATATAAGGTGAAATGGCATCACAACAAGCCAAGAATTACATAAGTTAAGGTCCAAAATAACATCACCATAAGCCAAAATAGATAATTTGAAGTGAACATAAGCCTAAACATTCCAATCCAAAATAACATCACGATGTCCAAAAGTACATAATTTAAGGTGAACATTTCAATCCAAAATAACAACGCAACAAAGAGAAAGTACAAAACTAGGTCCAGATCCACAAGAATAACAACAACAATTAAACTTGGCCTTGATTTTCCTCCAAAAACCATCCACTACTACAATACAGGGAATCACCGAGGGGTACCTATCCGTTGGCGGACTCCACCGTCCGTCGTATATGTATTCGTTGGCGCATCTTACGTCGGTGTTGAGCATTTTACGGCCTCTGATGTTAATTTTGGCATGAAATTTCCTGCCAAAGAATTTCGCATTGTTACGTCGCCTCGGATAACACCAACGGATATGCACCGACGGACGTTCCATCAGTGTTCATCACCAACGGTGGGATCTGTTAGTGTACATTACACCGACAAATATAGACTCCAACGGATTGACATCTACACCGACGGAGGTGTCCCGTTGGTGCTTAATATTTATGACCTCCACTGACAGAAATGTCCCATCAGTGTATGTTCGACATCCATCGGTGTATAACAATTAACACACATGTCAGTTGGGAGAGATAGGAATGTTGCGTGTGATTAGACCATCACATTTTCATTCCCTTAAAATTTCTTGTTGGTCGAATCCTAAGATAGGAGAATGTTAAAAAAACTCACGTCTTTTTATCTTCGATCCTTTCTAATTTTCACCATTTCTTCCATTAATTTAAGTCTTTTTAAAGTTGTATCATCTTCTTTTTCTGCTTTAATACTCCACAATTGTGCCACATAAATATTCAAGCATGATTTCATCAGCTTTAATACTCCACAAATAATTATTGGCTTTACTCATTCTTCGTTGTCTTTATATGTAAATAACATACACAAAGATAAATGGTTGTTAAGAGACTAAATAAATATAACTCACAAAATTCACAACCAAAAGAATTCGTTCTGGAAGTTCAGTTCTCCCACTTCCATGTTATTTTCCTGTAAACCATCACACACTTATGACAAAGTAAAACAACTCAACACAATGCTCATAAATTTTAGTGATTTATTCCTGAGCCTTTCGGCGTAGTCAACCATCAAGTATAAATTGTTTATTCACGATATAAATCACAATTTCAACCTGACACAAAAGGAATGTACTTCCTTTAGTAGGTCATCCTAGTCCTTATTTTAAAATTTCGGTGCAGTTCTTATTTTCAAATTAAAAGGAAGATGGGAGCACCACTCCCCCATGATATTGGCTCCACTCTTAGAAAATATGTATACTGAAGTTATGGAAAAAACATTGAAGTAGAGAAAAATTAAGAAGAATAACAAACCTTTTAAAGAAAAAATGATAAGAAAAATGGGGTATGTTAATGAATACTTAAAATTTTCAAAATTAGGAAAGAGGAGGGACGCCCATCCGGTGATATTTTGTTATACCATTTGGAAAATATTATTAGAATTTTGGTTAAATTCTAGATCATCATAAAGGACTAGGAAAATTAAAAACACGTGATTCTTTACCCAAAACTATATAACTACATATGTGAAATCCAAATCTCACTAACAAAAATGTCAAGCTATGAGCTCAAGCAAAAAAACAGCAAGGCAAATCACAAGCAAGTAATGGTTAGAGTGGTCAGAGTTGCATCCAAATCAAGTGAAACTTGAAATTGAAAAAAAAAGATACAAACATCATTCAACAAATTTATTGTATTATTTTAATGTATATCAATGAGTTACAAGACATTCTCCTATCAAAGGTTTATTCATTATCAATAAGAAATACAAAAAAGGTTCTTCCGAAAAATTGTAGCCTGATATGAAGTTTGAAGTTGCAAAAGTTGCTCTCTGGAACGGAAAACTTTTGTGTTTCTCAAAAGCAATGTTACGTGAGAAACAACTTCCAAACGTACGTACTTGAAGCAACCTAAGATGGCAACATCTTGGCGATGGCAATGGCATTGCTGCACAAGTTCAAGCACTCTAAGTTATCCGCGGAGATCGACTTCTTCTCAGAAAACTCCATGCTAAACGCCTTATCGCAGAGCCCCACAGCCGACATCGCGGCACTTATGGACATAACAACCTGGGCACTCTTACCGTTAGGCTTGTTCAACTCTCCCATGGCGAACTTGAGCTCCTTCTTCACCGAGACGTAGTTGTTTGAGCAACCACTGAGGCCTTGCTTGAACATAGAGAAGCTAGATTGCTTCTTGAGGCTGTTGATGTGGGCAGCGGTGCTCTCTACCTTCTTCATGGCCCCCTCGACCGCGAGTTTCGCAATGCTTGTCATGGTCTTGCATGAGTTTGTCTTGGGGTTCGAGGCATAAGTGCTAAGGCACTTTTCATAGAAGAGGGTCTTCTTGCAGGCTTTGAAGACGAGGGGGTTGTTGATTTTTTCGTGGGCAGATGTGTTTGGGGAGAGGAGGCAAATGGAGAGGAGGAATATGGCTGCAATGGACGTGGAGGTGATGGAAGCCATTGTGTTTGGACTGTGTTTGGTTGGTTGTGGAGACTATTAACATGTTTGTATTTATAAGGATTTTGGTTGAATTTCAGCCGGTGATTTGGATTGTGGCTAGGAGATGATTGTGGACTTACGTACCGTGCATGTCTTAAGTCCTATTTTTGTGGTTTCCGTTTGAGATAGCGTGATTTGCTTGGATGCACACATGAAGTAGTATAATTGAGTTGTTGTACCGGCATTCTCAATATTACTTTGCGTGCCTCTACAATATTTCGCTACAAATTGATTGGGTGCATGCACCTCTCTTCTTTGTGAGGTTCAATCAGTCACTATTGTCGTTAGAAATTTCGCAAGAGACAATCTTAAATTAAGAATATCATTAATATTAAATATAAAAACCAAAAAAACCAAACACATTAACGATGCCTCTTAGTTTTTCTTTATTCTCCTCTCTTCTCTCTCCAATTTCCCTTCATCTCTCTCCCGTCCTCTCTCTAGTTCTCTCTCCTCTCTCCAATTTTCTTCACTGTACCTGTTAAGCCACTACCAGCACAATTGCATACCCAATTTTTTCCTATTCAATACAAGTATTTCAACCTAATACATAATTTTGTTGTTATGCAAGATCTTTTTTTGATGACCCATAATTTTCTCAGATCCACCTCCAAGATAAGACAAATGGGCTAAATTCTAAACTGAAGGTGACCCAACATCATTTCACTGGGATGCTTGTGGATGTTCCAACTGATTTCTTAACGAAATGAAATCACTCCCTTCGTGTTGAATCCTACAATTATAGACTTATTATGGTGCAATATTAACATACAATTGAAAATAATACGACTTATTTTCTTAAGAATATTAAAAAATATTAACATAATTCACTTGAAAATACTACTACTTTTCAGGTACTTAATTTTGATACAAATAGGTATTTAATCAAGTATTTAACTTATAATGAATATTTTTAGATTTTTAACTAGTTGAACTAATTAGATATATAAAAACCTAATATATACGTCTTGTAACGTACCCGAAAACAGCGGAAAATTTAAACAATAATAAGGACCGTCAACGGTCAACACAGGGCACGTCACGGGAAAACAAACTAACATATATATAAAATATATAAGATACAGACCCACGTGGAAGTCAACTATATAACCGAGTCAACTGTGATTACAACAAAAGTGAATGTACATGTAATCACTACCTCAAACAAAAGAAGCTACTAAAGAGAACAGGATCTAATCCCGGGGGCACCGTCCTCGGTCACCACCTGACTCTAAACCTGCTCGCTACCTGAAATGAAAACAAACAAACATGCCTGAGTTCCCTGCAGGAACCCCGTATACCAAACCTCCTAAAAATATAAAAAGGAATTAAAGACAATGCAATGCTATGCACGTGATCATCCGCCTCGGGCCCACAATAATGCCCTCACCGCCTCCGCGGCACTGAACCACTCCTGCCACTAGGGTCAAGTCAGTCCACCGCTGCCTCACAAGGGTCAGTCGACACCACTGCTCCCCAAAAGTGCAGGAAGGAACCCCCGGTACACGCCGCACCCAAGGAGCGAGTCAGCCCGCCGAATACACAACTCGGGTCAGACGACAGCCGCTGCTCCCCCAAGAGTCGCCTAGCGCGCACCCTGCCGGAACATCCTCGGCCTACCGCTAAACCCTCGCAAACTGCCCAAGGTTTACGGTACACATCCCTCACACCCCGCTCGGTAAGAGAGGAAAAAGTACAACAATAATACGCCTTCGTCGAAGGTGAAATCCGTAGCTCTCAAAGCCGGTAATCAACCGTCGCCTCGGAGCCGGTAGTCGACCTGACATCGACGGATCGCGTGTGGATAAATCCACCAACCTGCGGCAGATCGGTCGACCGCTAAAAGCACACCGGTCGACCGGTCCCCCACACAGTACACAGTACTGTACAAACAAGTCTACCGGTCGAACCACGTCAACCGAATTACCGACCAATCGGTCGAACAAAAGTCATCTAGCGGTCGACCGTTTGGAAGGTCTACGCTATACCATTTTATATAATATATATGTCCGACCGGTCGAACCAAGGGGCCGTTCGACCGATAACAGGGATTTCAATAATTTGCTCAAGTCTCGTTCGGTCGACCGGAACTGAAATACAGTTCGACCGAATCAACACAAGCACTCTACCGCTTAATTAAATGCTCAATCGGTCGACCGAGAGTTAAAGAGCGGTCGACCGTTTTGATGGTCAAAGCTCCCAACCGACTTAGCATCGAATGGATCGGTCGAACAAGGTAAAGGACGTTCGACCGTTTAATAAGTCAAAATCCCCAACCGACCCATTCTCATCGTTATTCGGTCGACCGGCTAAGTGGTCCCGTTCGACCGATAACAGTATATCCCCTTTTTCCCGCACAAATCTGGCATAACGGTCGACCGTCTAACGACATCGTTCGACCGTTCGCGGGTAAACATCAATATAATAATAGGATCGGTCGACTGCCCACAGGCACCGGTCGACCGATCGTCGTCTTCAACCTCTGAATTGGTTGAATTCCGACGGGGAATTCGACACCAACGTCGATCCCCAACACTCACAAGGCACAAGTGAGTTATATTGAAGATTTGGCATACCTTTTCGATGGTTGAAGAAGCCTCCCGAGCTCCCTTCAACACCCCTTCTCTTCTTCTTCCCTTCTTCTTCTTTCCTCCTTCTTTTGCTCCGAAAGTCTCTCTCTCTCACTCTCTGTTAGATGCAAATGATGAAGAAACGTTTTAACAAAATCCTATCTTAACTATATATATACATTCATCACCTCCATCTCCTCCAATCACCATTCACCTAAAACCCTTCCAATCACAACCAACCAACTCTCTCTCTCTCTCTCCTTCCAACACCTCCTGCTCTTCATGCATGATTAACTAGAGTTAATTAAGTTTAGGTTTAGTTAATTAAGATGTTTTAGATTAGGTTATTACACGTCTAGTTATCGGTATTCTAAATACTCAAGGATTGAAACCCAATGGTCTTGAATAATTGAATTGTTAGGACACAAAATCTCAAAATTAATGGGGACAAAATTTAAAGAAACCAAAAATCTTGGGAGGTGGAACCCAAATGGTCTTGCATGGACCAAATCTCAAAATGTAGGGAGGGTATTCTGATCCTCAAACTTCTGTTTGCACTTTTCCTTGAAAGATAATTGATTTTCGATTAGGATCTCAATTTTATAGAATCATGTTATATTTTTTAAATATGTCACATTTTATAGAATTTGTTGTCTTTATAATTTTGCACACTCAACTTCTAAATCTTGGATATGCCACTGCCACCACCACGTCACCACCATCACTACCACCACCCCCAACACGTCACCACCACCTAATCATCAAAATCAAACCTTATTTACTCCCTTAACACCCCCAATCAGCATTAACCAACCCTCAACCCCTAAATAAGCACTTATAAAAACCACAATAACCACTTTAAAACTTAATCGATAAAGTGCTTTAACCCTAATTTCACCCCGAAACTTGATCAAACCGTAACCTAACCTCCACGGCCCAAAAACATTCCTAAAATACACCTAATAACACTATAAACACTCTAGTCTATAAAACTCAACTCAATTAGAGTCGTTAACCTAAGTTATACATTAAAAAACTAAAAATTACACTTTGTAACATGAATCGATTCCTTTCACACACTAAACCACTCTCAAACTCCTCACTTAACACCTAAATTCTTATCCTCGTGCATCCAACCCTAAACCCTAGGCACCAACCCCCTCCAAAGCAAAAAGTAATTCAACCAATTCCCTAAACCCTAGTTTTACTTAACCAAACCAAAACAAACCAAGTCAAACCAAATCAATTCTAAACCTTAATAAACCCTCCCTCCACAAGCAACAAAAGAAGCCCTTCTGAAATCCAAAGCCTTTCCCGAAGTATGCTAAACCCATTTTCACCCTGAAACTCATATCAAACCAAGCCCAATCCTAAACCTTAAAAAAGATGTTAATGGATGAAACCAACTCTTAAATAGACGATAACATAATACTTGAAAGAAAGGCTTCACCGACGGATATATATATCTGTCAGTGATGCATCCATCAATCCAGGTAATATATACCGACAACTAGTGTTTTCCGTTGGTGGACTCCTACAACAACGAATGTTCTCACATCCACTGACGGAAAAGTATGTCGGTTAATAATTTTGTAGTATTCGTCGGACCAGAAGTGTACACCGATGGATACATATCGTCAGTGTATGTTTTAGATAAAGAAATCTGCGGTTAAATAAAATTTGTCATGCAAAAACAATCACTGACTGTTGTGTTTTCCTATACCGACGAATATCTTCATCGGTGTATTATTTTTTAAAGAGTCACTAACAGATATCATTTGTCGGAGAATATTTTGAAAAACAACCGTTACGAACTTAATACATTTAACTACACCGACATAAACATTACAAGACACCGACACATATATTTGTTGGTCATATATACGAAGGTACACTGACATATAAGTTCTGTTGGTGTATTGTCTGAGTTGTGGTGTATGAATGTTTGATGAATGATGAATGAGTTGTGATGTATGAATGTTTGGTGAATGTTTATTTTGAGCAGAGATATCAGAACCTGGAAAGAGCAAATAGGTTTTTCTGGGTTCTAGACAAGACGTACACCGACGGTACACATCAACCGGTGTAGGTTCTGACGTTTATCTATAAATGTACACCGATGGTACATATTCATCGGTGAAGGATACTAATATTATTCACTGATGAACTCTATCCGTCGATGTATGTAGTTATCCGTTGGAGGAAGTATTAGTCAGTGTAATCTATAAACGACGATGTGTCCATCGGTGTAGATCAACGACGGATGTCTTTCGGTGTTCTGCGATCTGATGAAAGAATGTGAAAAATATTGGTGGGAAATTTCATGCCAAAATTAACACCAACGACTTTTATCCGTTGGTACGTCTGTCAGAGTATAGAAACACCGATGCAAGTACCACCAACAGTCGGTATATACGTTGATGTTCTCCTACACCGACAGGCGACATAAGCTGACTGATTGATAACGTCGGTGAAACCATGTTATGTTGTAGTGACATAATAACACACTTTCCTAACCCTTATTTTTTTATTTTATCATTTTGTTTCCTGTTTCTTGCTACTTTCTACACATTTGTAATGTCACTGACAAACTAGTTACGAGTGGGAGGAGCTAATTTCGATCGGGTTGTAGGTTTTTCTACGATAACCAAGTCTGATCCCAAATCCAATCTCTGGGCACTACACTCAACATGTTAGTTATTTAAGTGATCATTGGGTTTTCTAGTTCTTCCCATTGATATTGTAAATGGTGCACTTGGCGAATAAAATTTTAATATGAGTTTTCTATTTTTTTGATAATTTCTCGTTTTGTTGTGTTCATCACCCACAAGTCATAAGATCATACGAGTCTCAGTGTAGTCTCACTTCTCTATATATGCCTAACCCAGGTATCCTCATTTTCTTGGTTTGAGTACCATTCGGTTTTCACTAGATGCATAAAGTGTTTGTACCTTGCTTCTATAGGATCGTAGGATCATTCTTGTCAATTTTCTTTACCATAGAGTGTAACGCCCCTAATCCACACTCCGAACACAACAATAATCACAACACTAAAATCTAACGAAAATGGGACATTAACTAAAATAACCAACACGATGCCTCAATTAAAATATATAATAAGGTCAAAGTCAAAGTTAAAGTATAATGCAGAAGAGAAATACAACTCTGAATCCTACTACATAACTACTGAGAGGAGTAAGAAAAATACATGACAACTGAGCTCTACAGATCCAGTCCACGCGTCCCAATCCCAAGTCACCTCCAGTCACCTACTGCGTCCCACCTGCACACGAACAAGCACGCCTGAGTCTCAAATCACGACTCAGTACACAACCTCAACCTGACACCATACAAGGTCTGACCGTCCATGACTGCTCACACTGGTCTCGTGTCCCAAGGCGACAATGCATCCAGCTACGCCGAATGTGCAACTCGACCCCACGACGCATCCGATCGACAAGGCAACACACAACCTACTCTCCCGGCATAACTGTCACACGTCCCAAGGCGACTACGCGCCCAACCAGGCCGAGCGTGCACCCTTGACAAGACCACACATCTGACCCACAAGGCAACGCTCTCTAAGGGCACCACTCCCGCACATACGTGTCACACAAAGCCCCGACCATCTGCTTGTAGGATTTCGTGTCCCTATGTATGTATATATTTTAAAAAAATTAATACAACATACAATATCGTTTTCATATTTTCAACAATTTCTATGTACATTACTTTGTGTTTTTTCTAATAACATGAAACCCTACATTTATTAAAATAAACCACAAAGGTAGAATCATACCTAAAGGTTCTCTAAAACCTTTTTGAAGATCCGGAGTCACGTTGGCCGTTGAATCGTCCACGGAATTGCCTCCGAGTGTTCACCAAACTCTAAACAAGATTAGAGAGAAATGAGCTAGCCAATCAATCTCTAACAAGGTTTAGAATCTAGCTAATAACCCATTTTTAAGCTCCTGAGATTCTTATCTCTAAAACTTAAATTTACTAAGAGATTTTCGTGGTGATTAGAGAGAGATTAATGAGAGAAAGAATTTTTGCATTAGTAGTAAACAAGTAGGAGTAGGGGTCCTTTTATAGTCTCCCAAAACATCCTTATCAAGAGCTATTATTTAGCCATGATCTCTTGCTTATTCTCTCCTAAAATTAATCTCTAATTTCAACATAAGCACTCACAAAAAACGTTTTAATTAAATATGAAATTAATCCACCCATGATTTAATTATTCTCTTAATAATTCAGGCAGAATCGTTCTTGTTCGGTGGACCGAGTATAACTCGGTCAACCAAACCGTTCGGTTATAACACGTATTCGGTGCACCGTGAGTTAGACGGTGGACCGAATCTGTATGAGAAAAATTCCGTGGAAGAATTCGGACGAACCACGTCTTTTACTCGGTTGACTGTTGACCCACCAGAATCGCTCCTGGGACATAGTCATCGAATGACCGTGTCACCTTCGGTCTACCGAAAATACTACTTCTCGGTTGAGCATGCACACGCGGTTAACCGAACCCGATTGTTCAGGCACTCCAGACAATTTCGGTCAACCAACTGCGCTTACCCGTTTCCTATTCGGCTAACCGATCCGAAGATACCCCGGTCGACCGAACCATGAACGATTCACCGTGTTTGACCTCGATTTTGCCTTTGTCAAATTTTGGATTTATTTCCAACAAAATTTGATCTTTTGGGGGTTTTTAGCAAATTCACATATTATGTAATATATTATCCTATGTAATATTAAATTATTACACCCCATAATATATATACATCATATGAATTTATTATGATTCTAATTATGTCAATTCTCATGACATATTGAGTTTATTCATTCACCACATATGTCATATTTTCACATGAAATCCGACACATCATATGAACTTAAAATCAAGCGTATTGTTTCACAGTTTTGTGGTGTGACGTATAGGAGGATCTAAGCCAAATTGGCAGTGATATTAAACACTTAATATCTCAAACTATAAGCGGTATCTAGCTACACATTATAGTTACCCAATTAGCATAGATGTCTTTGTTCGACCCGAACCAAAACACGATCCATTTAGTGATGTAAGTGCACCACTTGTGTCCGTCCCTTGCCTCATGATATTAAGAATATTTACAAAGTAGAAATGTGTCATCTTTGTATTATATTCATTTCTTAATCTCTCTAAGCTAATTATAACTATGTAACTTAACTCAAGTTACATTGTGCACATTATAATTTTGCTTTATGAAGGGGCCCACTAATATCATCACTCAATTAAGAGGGGCAATGATAATCGTTTGATTATCTATCTTTTCCAGCACAAGTCATGCTCAACCAACTATTGTCTTTATCACTACACTCATTGATAGCTTTTGACAATAATCAAATTAAGCACTTCTTCAGTGAAAAAATATAATTCTCATATCTTAGGATTCAAGATACAGTAAAAGCATTAATGACACAAAACACAATTCCATAATGTTTTACTTGTTAGGTCTATTCAATATATAAAAGTATTTTTTTCCTCTTTTATATACTCGCGTCGTCAAATATTTGTAGAGCTACAACAATCGATGACCAACACGACAATCTTATCTCGGTAATTAATGTTCCATGTTAATTACCATGATTGTGAATAACTTTTGATTTGTGTAAACTATTATCTTTTAGAGTTCCACGGTTAAGGACCAAACGCATCTTCCTTAACACTTCGAAAAGACAAATATCATAATCAAGAAACAAAATGCTTGCACATTCAATTCATAATAATTGACATATAAAATTAAAACTTTTAGAACACATTCCTTTCACTGCTGACCCACGCGGCTGCTCCTACAAGGCGAGTTCGTGCACCTGAACCCCCTTGCATGAACCACGTGGCGTCACACCGCACCACTCCCACCTATGGGCCAGCAAGCAAAGCTCCACAACTACCACTCCCAGGCATGGATGCACAGACCGGTCCCACCAATCCGACCCACGGGAAATCGACCCCACCTCAGGACACATGTTGACACATCCGACCGTGCTATGAACCACGAGACGGGTGACCACCCAACCTACCACTCTCCCAACTATGAGGGACCGCACATGTAAATAATAATTTACCCAACTTGCGATAACCACGGGGTCAACACAACCAAAAGCATGATATAGGAAAAGTACATCCTCAAGGCAGATAACCCACAATTAAAAGACTATCCACACCAACCAACATATGCTTTCAACTCACATAACACTGTTATATTATCAACATAAAAGCTTTGAATTATCAACATAAAGCACATGCTCTTAAAAACATGAATAAATCTACTTGATCTACATGACTTAAAAGACACACGTACGTCTTAGTACTTTATCTAGCATATGAACATGACATTATTCTTGTCAACATAACACATGCTCTATCTATCCCTTCCAAGACATATTATAGATCCAAATAACCATTTATACAATTTAATAACCAACACATGTTAAGCATGCATACCGAAGAAAGCATGATTTAAGCATCACCACAAGTCATTAAATAGGGATAGAGCACATCAAGGACTGATTTTGAAAATCAAACATCAACCAACATGTGAGACAATTCCAAAATCAACAATTATATAAGCAACATTTTAAGGTCTTCACTAATCCTGATTTTCCAACAATGAGTAAAAGTCGTCCAAAATCAGCGTTCAATACGGTGAGAAAACATGACATCCAACCAAGATTCAGTAACAACTTCAATACAAAATATGATGCCCGGAAATTGAAGTGGGAAACAACTCCAAATCGGTCACCACGTCGACCAACTCCGGCGAGACAAACATCGACAACCCTAGCCCCATCGTGGCACTACGAAAGCCACCACCAACCAGCCACGAAATGGCTTGGTCTTGGTCTGCCTTGACCGAAAACTGGGCTACCTAGGCCGATCCAGCTCCAACCACCCCACCGATCACCAACGTGACCAGTCCAGCTGACGCCGGTCACCTCCATGACCGGCCAGAGGTCCTGCACGCTGCACGCAGCACTCTCCTCCCGCCTCGGTGCTACCAACACCACACAACCTCCACGGTGCCAGAAGAAAGGGACACATGTGGCGTATCTTCCAAAAGAGCTAGCCGGAGAAGGGGACGCCTTCCTGTAACGTACCCGAAAACAGCGGAAAATTTAAACAATAATAAAGACCGTCAACGGTCAACACTGGGCACGTCACGGGAAACAAACCAACATATATAATATAAATATGATCCACGTGGAAGTCAAATATACAGACTGACTGTGATTACGACAAAAGCTATACAATATGTAATCACCTCAAAAGAAAGAGACTGACAACTACAGGATCTGATCTCGGGGGCACCGTCCTCGGTCACCACCTCAAACTCTAACCCTGCTCGCTACCTGAAATGCAAACAACAAACATGCCTGAGTTCCCTGAAGGAACCCCGTATACCAAACCTCCTAAAATATAAAAAGGAATTAAATACAATGCAATGCTATGCACATGATCATCCGCCTCGGGCCCACAATAATGCCCTCACCGCCTCCGCGGCACTGAACCACTCCTGCCACTAGGGTCAAGTCAGTCCACCGCTGCCTCACAAGGGTCAGTCGACACCACTGCTCCCCAAATCGTGCAGGAAGGAACCCCTGGTACACGCCGCACCCAAGGAGCGAGTCAGCCCGCCGAATACACAACTCGGGTCAGACGACAGCCACTGCTCCCCCAAGAGTAGCCTAGCGCGCACCCTGCCGGAACATCCTCGGCCTACCGCTAAACCCTCGCAAACTGCCCAAGGTTTACGGTACACATCCCTCACACCCCGCTCGGTAAGAGAGGAAAAAGGTACAACAATAATACGCCTTCGTCGAAGGTGAAATCCGTAGCTCTCAAAGCCGGTAATCAACCGTCGCCTCGGAGCCGGTAGTCGACCTGACATCGACGGATCGCGTGTGGATAAATCCACCAACCTGCGGTAGATCGGTCGACCGCTACAAGCACACCGGTCGACCGGTCCCCCACACAGTACACAGTACTGTACAAACAAATCTACCGGTCGAACCACGCCAACCGAATTACCGACCAATCGGTCGAACAAAAGTCATCTAGCGGTCGACCGTTTGGAAGGTCTACGCTATACAATTTTATATAATATATATATCCGACCGGTCGAACCAAGGGGCCGTTCGACCGATAACAGGACTTTCAATATTTTGCCCAAGTCTCGTTCGGTCGACCGGAACTGAAATACAGTTCGACCGAATCAACACAAGCACTCTACCGCTTAATTAAATGCTCAGTCGGTCGACCGAGAGTTAAAGAGCGGTCGACCGTTTTGATGGTCAAAGCTCCCAACCGACTTAGCATCGAATGGATCGGTCGAACAAGGTAAGGACGTTCGACCGTTTAATAAGTCAAAATCCCCAACCGACCCATTCTCATCGTTATTCGGTCGACCGGCTAAGTGGTCCCGTTCGACCGATAACAGTAAATCCCCTTTTTCCCGCACAAATCTGGCATAACGGTCGACCGTCTAACGACATCGTTCGACCGTTCGCGGGTAAATAACAATATAATAATAGGATCGGTCGACTGCCCACAGGCACCGGTCGACCGATCGTCGTCTTCAACCTCTGAATTGGTTGAATTCCGACGGGGAATTCGACACCAACGTCGATCCCCAACACTCACAAGGCACAAGTGAGTTATATTGAAGATTTGGCATACCTTTTTGACGGTTGAAGAAGCCTCCCAAGCTTTGGCTACTTCAACTCAACACTTCACCTTCTTCTCCTTTTCTTCCTTTCTTCTTCTTCTTTACTTCTTCTCTCCTCCTTCTTCTTCTCCGAAAGCCTCTCTCTCACTCTCTGGATAATCCAACAATGAAGCAAAACGTCAACTTGATCTCAAGTGCCCTTTAAATAGGCAAACTCACCTCTCTTAAATCCAATTAACAATCACCTAAAATCCCTCCAATCATAACCAACCAACTCTCTCTCCCTCTCCTTCCAACACCTCCTGCTCTCCATGCATAATTAATTAGGGTAATTAGGTTTAGGTTTAGTTAATTAAGATGTTTAGTTTAGGTTATTACAATCTACCCTCCTTAAAAGAATTTCGCCCGCGAAATTCGAAATACTGACTTACCGGAATAACTCTGGATAATGTCTCCTGACATCCTCCTCAATCTCCCAGGTAGCCTCTCTGTCAGTGTGATGCTGCCACCTGACCTTCACCATCGGAATCGCTCTCCTCCTGAGCTGATGTACCATCTGATCCACAATCTCAACTGGTCTCTCATCTAACGACAAATCCTGCTGGATCTCCGGTACTGATATCTCAATCACATGAGCTGGATCGGCCACGTACTTCCTCAACATAGAAACATGGAAGACGTTGTGAAGTCCTGCGAACTGTGGTGGTAGTGCAATCCTATACGCCACCGCACCAACCCGATCCAATATCTCAAACGGTCCAACATATCTCGGACTCAGCTTCCCCTTCTTCCCGAATCTCATCACTCCTCTGGAAGGCGAGATCTTCAGGAAGACATGATCTCCTACCTCAAAGGTCAGCTCACGCCTCCGCGTATCAGCATAACTCTTCTGCCTGCTCTGCGCCGTAGCTAGTCGTCTCCGAATCACGTCGACCTTCTCTGAATACAACTGGATAATGTCAGGTCCAACTAGCTGTCTCTCGCCCACATCACTCCAGCATACCGGCGATCTACACGGTCTCCCGTATAATGCCTCATAGGGTGCCATCCCAATACTCGAGTGGTAGCTGTTGTTGTAGGCGAACTCGATCAACGGCAAATGCTCATCCCAATGCCCGGCCCAGTCAAGTGTACACGCTCTCAGCATGTCCTCCAATGTCTGTATCGTCCGCTCTGACTGGCCATCTGTCTGTGGGTGGAAAGCTGTGCTAAACTTCAGACGTGTCCCCAGTGCTCTGTGTAGACTCTCCCAAAATCTCGAAGTGAATCTGGGATCTCTGTCTGAAATGATACTGACTGGTACGCCATGAAGTCTGACAATCTCCTCAATATATAACTTAGCTAGACCCTCCAGAGCAAGAGTGGTCTTAATAGCTAAGAAATGCGCCGACTTGGTCAGTCGATCGACTATAACCCAAATCGCATCGTGGAATCTCCGTGTCTTCGGTAGCCCCGTAACAAAATCCATCGTCACGTGCTCCCACTTCCACTCGGGCAACTCAATCCTCTGCATCTGCCCTGCTGGTCTCTGGTGCTCGATCTTCACCTGCTGACAGACCAAACACCTCGACACGAAGTCTGCAACGTCCTTCTTCATACCTCGCCACCAGAAGTTCCGCTGCAGGTCTTTGTACATCTTGGTGCTCCCTGGATGAATGGAATATCTCGATCTGTGTGCCTCCTCCATGATATCATGTCTCAGGTCCTCTGTCTTCGGCACCCAGATACGATCTCTGAATCTCAGACCTCCGTCCACTCCAACTCTGAAATCTGACCCATCTCTGGCAGCTAACTGTAACAAACTGCTCAACTCCTCATCTGTAGTCTGAGCATGAATCACTGCTGATACTGTCTGAGGCTCTACTCTCAATCCGGCAATCACTGCGCCCTCAGAGCTATCAGCAAATGGCCTCCACTCTGCCAAGGACTCTAGCAGTCTCCACTCCTGAATGCATAGGCCTGCTACTGATACCTCCACCTTCCGGCTCAAAGCGTCTGCAACTGTGTTCGCCTTCCCCGGATGGTAAGAGATAGTGAAGTCGTAGTCCTTAATGAACTCAAGCCATCTGCGCTGCCTCATATTCAGCTCCTTCTGCGAGAACAGGTACTTCAGACTCTGATGATCTGTAAACACCTCGAACTGCTCGCCATAAAGATAGTGTCTCCAGGTCTTCAGTGCGTGAACCACTGCTGCTAACTCCAAATCATGTGTCGGGTAATTCCTCTCATGGACCTTCAGCTGTCTGGATGCGTATGCGATCACCCTCCCGTGCTGCATAAGTACACATCCTAAGCCAACACCTGAAGCGTCGCTATAAATCACGAATCCACCCGTGCCACTCGGCAATGATAAAACTGGTGCTGTGGTCAACAGTCTCTTCAGCTCCTGAAAGCTGTCCTCGCACTTCTGCGACCAAACAAAAGTGACTCCCTTCTGCGTCAGAGCCGTCAGTGGTGCTGCCAATCTCGAGAAGTCTTTGATGAAACGACGGTAATAGCCCGCCAGTCCAACAAAGCTCCTAATCTCTGTCACGCTCGTAGGGGTCCTCCACTGTGTCACAGCCTCTACCTTCGCCGGATCCACTGATATCCCCTCTGCCGATACAATGTGTCCGAGGAATGCCACTCTGTCCAACCAAAACTCGCACTTTGAGAACTTAGCATATAACTGCTGAGCCCTCAAGATGCTGAGTACAATCCTCAGATGCTCTCTGTGCTGCTCCACATCTGGTGAATAGATCAAGATGTCATCCACGAAGACAATCACAAATATATCAATGTACTGACTGAATGTCCGGTGCATCAGATCCATGAACGCTGCCGGAGCATTCGTCAATCCAAATGGCATCACCAAGAACTCATAGTGTCCATATCTCGTCCTGAAGGCTGTCTTCTGGATGTCCTCATCTCGGATCCTCAACTGGTGATATCCTGAACGCAGGTCAATCTTCGAGAAAACCTTCGCTGACTGCAGCTGGTCAAAGAGGTCCTCAATCCTAGGTAAGGGATACCTATTCTTCACCGTCACCTGGTTCAGCATCCTGTAGTCTATGCACATCCTCAAGGATCCGTCCTTCTTCTTCACAAACAAAACTGGTGCACCCCAAGGCGAGACGCTCGGTCTGATAAATCCAGAGTCCATCAACTCCTGCAACTGCTTCTTCAACTCTGTCAACTCAGCAGGTGCCATCCGGTATGGAGCCTTCGACTGTGGTGTAGTGCCAGCTACCAACTCAATGCCGAACTCCAACTCCCGGTGTGGTGGTAAACCTGGAATCTCCGCTGGAAAAACATCCGCGAACTCCTGCACCACCTCAATGTCCTCTAGTCTCTGAGACTCTGCTTCCGCAACTACAAGTGTCGCCAGAAAAGCTGCACATCCCTGCTGTAACAGTCTCTGAGCTCTCACAGCAGATACAATAATGCGACCCCCTCTGCTTCTGATCCCTCTGATCAGAATATCAGGCAAACCCTTCCTCGGGATCAAAATCTTCTTCTCACGGCACAAGACTCGAACATCATATTGGGACAGCCAATCCATCCCAAGTATGACATCAAAGTCCTCCATCGGTAGCAAGACCAGGTCTGCCGGAAACTCCTGATCTCCCGAAACAACCGTGGCGCCGGGGACAAATCTCCCCACAGTGCCCACCAGACCCAGGGGTGTGCTGACCTCCAAAGTGGCAGTCAACATCGCAAGGGTACAGCCCAACACTCCCGCAAATCGCTCTGAGATGAACGAGTGTGTCGCGCCACAATCAAATAACACCCTAGCTACTGAACCTGCGACAAGAAGTGTACCTTCCACGACAGCGCCTCCATCCCGAGCCTCCTCTGCCTGGATGGTGAAAACTCTGCCAGTGCGCTGCCCCTGCTGGGGTCTGAAAGGTGGTCTACCTCCGCCTCCTCCTCTGCCTGGTGCGGGTAAACCCGGTGGTCTGCTCGGCCCAGCTCCTCGGCTCGGACAGCTCCTGATAAAGTGACCCAGCTGGCCACACCCATGACATGCTCCGGGGGTGAAGCACGGCCCGGAGTGAAACCTCCCACAAGTACCACAAGGCTCTGGTCGTGGTACTGCAACTCCTGCTCCCTCGTATCGGGGCCTCTTGCCCGGATTCCCTCCAGTCTGACCTCCTGGCCGCCCAGAGAATCTACCCGATGGCCTCCTCTCATCCTGGTAGTTCTCCCTGTAGTCACGATCAAGAACAGAGGCACTCTTCACTGCATCGGCCAACGTGCTCGGCATGTGTGTCAGCACCTTCGTCCTCAGCTGCTTCCGGAGCCCTCGGACGAACTTCCCTGCCCTCTGCTCCTGTGTAACATACATCTCGGGACAGTAACGCTCAAGGGCGTTGAACTTCCCGATGTAGCCTGCTAGGGTCATGTCTCCCTGCTGAAGACTCAGAAACTCCTCCCTCTTCTGATCCTGGACATGCTGCGGAAAATACTGCTCGTTGAACTCGCCAACGAACTCCTCCCAGGCTATATCATCTCTGTCCGCAAACACCACTGCAGATGTGGACCTCCACCAGTTGGACGCAGCACCGCCCAAAACATAAGTAGCCAGGCCCACTCTCGCCTCTGGAGGACAACCAATAGCACTGAAGATCTTCTGCATCGTGAAGATCCACTCCTCCGCAGCCTCTGCGTCATACTGCCCCAGAAAGGTAGGCGGATGCTGGCGCATAAACCGGTCATGCATAGCACCAGTCCCCGTCTGCCCAGTCTGTGCCGTCTGCTGCTGTAGCATCTCTGTCAGACGTCCGACCGTATCGAACAACGTCCGACGCTCATCCTCCCAAGCCTCATCCCTCGCAGTCTCACTCTCACCGCGAGTATGGGCAACCGCCTTCCCCCGTCTAGGAGGCATCTGCCAAAGGAAACAAGACAATATCAATATAATCTGTGCATGCATGATCCTCTAGACCTACTCCTAACTCAAAGGTGGTTTCTTTGGACAAGTACGCCGAGATCAACGCTCTGATACCAAATTGTAACGTACCCGAAAACAGCGGAAAATTTAAACAATAATAAAGACCGTCAACGGTCAACACTGGGCACGTCACGGGAAACAAACCAACATATATAATATAAATATGATCCACGTGGAAGTCAAATATACAGACTGACTGTGATTACGACAAAAGCTATACAATATGTAATCACCTCAAAAGAAAGAGACTGACAACTACAGGATCTGATCTCGGGGGCACCGTCCTCGGTCACCACCTCAAACTCTAACCCTGCTCGCTACCTGAAATGCAAACAACAAACATGCCTGAGTTCCCTGAAGGAACCCCGTATACCAAACCTCCTAAAATATAAAAAGGAATTAAATACAATGCAATGCTATGCACATGATCATCCGCCTCGGGCCCACAATAATGCCCTCACCGCCTCCGCGGCACTGAACCACTCCTGCCACTAGGGTCAAGTCAGTCCACCGCTGCCTCACAAGGGTCAGTCGACACCACTGCTCCCCAAATCGTGCAGGAAGGAACCCCTGGTACACGCCGCACCCAAGGAGCGAGTCAGCCCGCCGAATACACAACTCGGGTCAGACGACAGCCACTGCTCCCCCAAGAGTCGCCTAGCGCGCACCCTGCCGGAACATCCTCGGCCTACCGCTAAACCCTCGCAAACTGCCCAAGGTTTACGGTACACATCCCTCACACCCCGCTCGGTAAGAGAGGAAAAAGGTACAACAATAATACGCCTTCGTCGAAGGTGAAATCCGTAGCTCTCAAAGCCGGTAATCAACCGTCGCCTCGGAGCCGGTAGTCGACCTGACATCGACGGATCGCGTGTGGATAAATCCACCAACCTGCGGTAGATCGGTCGACCGCTACAAGCACACCGGTCGACCGGTCCCCCACACAGTACACAGTACTGTACAAACAAATCTACCGGTCGAACCACGCCAACCGAATTACCGACCAATCGGTCGAACAAAAGTCATCTAGCGGTCGACCGTTTGGAAGGTCTACGCTATACAATTTTATATAATATATATATCCGACCGGTCGAACCAAGGGGCCGTTCGACCGATAACAGGACTTTCAATATTTTGCCCAAGTCTCGTTCGGTCGACCGGAACTGAAATACAGTTCGACCGAATCAACACAAGCACTCTACCGCTTAATTAAATGCTCAGTCGGTCGACCGAGAGTTAAAGAGCGGTCGACCGTTTTGATGGTCAAAGCTCCCAACCGACTTAGCATCGAATGGATCGGTCGAACAAGGTAAGGACGTTCGACCGTTTAATAAGTCAAAATCCCCAACCGACCCATTCTCATCGTTATTCGGTCGACCGGCTAAGTGGTCCCGTTCGACCGATAACAGTAAATCCCCTTTTTCCCGCACAAATCTGGCATAACGGTCGACCGTCTAACGACATCGTTCGACCGTTCGCGGGTAAATAACAATATAATAATAGGATCGGTCGACTGCCCACAGGCACCGGTCGACCGATCGTCGTCTTCAACCTCTGAATTGGTTGAATTCCGACGGGGAATTCGACACCAACGTCGATCCCCAACACTCACAAGGCACAAGTGAGTTATATTGAAGATTTGGCATACCTTTTTGACGGTTGAAGAAGCCTCCCAAGCTTTGGCTACTTCAACTCAACACTTCACCTTCTTCTCCTTTTCTTCCTTTCTTCTTCTTCTTTACTTCTTCTCTCCTCCTTCTTCTTCTCCGAAAGCCTCTCTCTCACTCTCTGGATAATCCAACAATGAAGCAAAACGTCAACTTGATCTCAAGTGCCCTTTAAATAGGCAAACTCACCTCTCTTAAATCCAATTAACAATCACCTAAAATCCCTCCAATCATAACCAACCAACTCTCTCTCCCTCTCCTTCCAACACCTCCTGCTCTCCATGCATAATTAATTAGGGTAATTAGGTTTAGGTTTAGTTAATTAAGATGTTTAGTTTAGGTTATTACACTTCCCCTCCGCGCCCAAGTGTGGATCGCGCCACCATCGGAGCTCCTAGCAGTCGTCTTTGCCGTCGTCGGAGTGTAGTGAGAGGGAAGAGAGGAGGATGAGGGAGAGAGAGAGAGATGTGGGTTTGGGGTAAAATGGGCTAAGGATTTTGGGGTAGCTTGGGGAGGGGGTTAACACAGAGAATCTCATCTTAATCAAAAATAAAATAGTGTCTATAATTACAAGATATTCTCGATCATTAATAAAACAAGACCATGTTCATAATTTTTCTCATCTCCTCTCCCTACGCAATCGCCAAAGATGAGTGTTTGTATAAGTAATTCATTCCTTTAGCATATTGACATAAAAACATTTACACTAGAATATAAAAAACCCATAATATACAAATGATATAGTTGGAATAAAACACCATCCCTATATGTAAGGAAATTAAACATATGAATATATTAAGCTTAAAGAAAGCAGATGACAAACAAACAAGTGCTTTGGTAACCTACCATTGGACTATATTTGAATACAATTCCCCTCCCTACTAATTCATAGATTATTTTGTTCAGAGAACGACGTCCTTTTATTCACGCTACGTCGCTACGTCTTTCCTTAGATTTATTTATTTTTTGTACTTTTATTTTGCTGGTTATCTATAAAAATTAAACCTACATCGCTATTAATTTCTAACATCGATCTTTTTACTTTACACATTCACATGACTAGAAGTTCAGAAACAGGGAGCATAATGATGTCAACAAAATGTCAAAACACTTGTAGTCAACATCTTTTTGTTATTGAACATGCAAAAATAGAACTCCAACGCACGGAAGACATAACCAGCAACAGCATGATTCTCTCACCACCACTATCCACTTGACCGGCCACAATTCCACAACATTCCCTATAAATTCATCTAAAATTCTTAGGGCCTCAATCAGTCATATATAGTTCAACATTTTCTACTCCCTCAACTCCGACAATGGCTTCTATCACGTCCACTTCCATCGCCGCCGTCTTCTTGCTCTCCTTGTGCCTTCTATCGCCGAACGTGTCGGCTCACAACAAGCCTAAACAAGAAAATCATGATATCAAGAATCATCTTGTCTTCCAAGCTTGCAAGAAGACCCTCTTCTACGACAAGTGCCTCAGCGTTTATGCCTCAAACCCTAAAACAAACACATGCACCACAATGTCCGGTATTGCTAAAATCGCAGTCGAGGCGGCAATGAAGAAGGTGGCCAGCACCGCCTTCCACATCAACAGCCTCAAGCAAATGTCGTACTCGCCATTCTTCACGGAGTGCATCTCTGGCTGCTCCAAAAACTACGCGTCCGTCGAGAAGGAAATGAAAGTCGCCATGGATGAGTTAGAGAAGCCGAACTGCAAGAGTGCCCAAGTCATCATGTCTCTCAGCGCCGCCATGTCGCAGGTAAGCTTCTGCGACAAAGCGTTCAGCATGAACAAGGCTTTAAGTATGGATTTCTCCGAGAAGAAGGTCATCTCGGCTGATAACTTGGAGTGCTTGAACTTGTGCAGCAACGCAATTGCCATCACCAAGATGTTGCCATCTTAAGATCATCTTAATTATGAGATATATGTTTGAAGTGGTTATTGGGTGAGAGAATCACTTCTGTTTTGACAATAAGAAGTCCTCGAATATTTCCTTTGTGTTATTGATTTTTTCCGGTTATTATTGATGTGATAAGGAACTCAATGTTTTCAACGGCCATTTGATATTGGCTTTCTGTTTTTATGGTGTACGTACAGATGTGAAATGTATTTTGCCACAATCAAGCTCTAAATATGATGTTGTGATATTTAATGGGTCTAGTCCATCAAAATCTGTGATTTGAATTCGAACTTCAATGCTAGTTATTGCATGAAATGAACTTCAATACTAATTAATGCATGAATTGAAATATTGGTTCATTTTGCAAGCGGGCCTTCACGGAATGACAACTTTAAATTTCCGACTGTTAAAATCACCTTTTAAATCTAGATACATTGAAAAGGTTGTAAAAAAAGGCAAGAAAGTTTACTCTAACAAAGATTCTGGAGTTTAAAAGTTTGGAGAAAACAAATAATCTACTCATCTAGTATAGATAGACTTAAGATTAAGACAAATGACAAAAGGAGAGTGATGATGATGTAAAAATATGTAGAGTGATGATGTAAAAAGGGTTTATTTGCTTGAGCTCGAAATTTATTTTTGGACTGGTTTTTGGAAAATATGTAGAGATATTAAACATCAATCACGAAATAATAAAAAGATGAAGAAATTTTTGACAAAAAAAGTTTTTAAATTTAAAACCCCCAAATTCTAATATATTTCTTTCCACCAAAAGACTAACCTCGGGCTGCCTTTTGTTACCTTTTAATTTTTACTTAGGAATTGACTTTTTCGCCCATAACACTTTTACAAAGCATTATTGTTTCTATACAAATAAAATTAATTTGTAATATACCAAATTATAATAAATACAATGAAACTTCAACCTAGTTATTTGCATAATGCAAGAACATCAAGTTTTTCAACCCTCTTTGTAATTATTTACCAGCAAAATTATTCTTTTTGGGTGTTATCACTTCGTGAAAAAAATCTAACAAAATTACTCGTATTCAATGTCTTGAATTTGATAAAGTTAGTCTTGTGATCAACAACTACAGTTGATGATTTTTTGTGTTAAGAATAACTAATGAAAGAAATGACATCATAATTATTATATTTAAGTAAAGCACCACATTTTAGTTATGAGGTATTCTAGTATTTGAAAAACGAAATCTACATAGCCAAACGAGAAAATATGAAAAATATTTTTTCTTCAATTGTTTTTTCGAAATTTTGGAAAAAATGAGATTGTGAGGATAGGATCGGGAGATTGGTGTTTTTTTTTGCACCCTTTTGTTTTTTAATTTAATATTAAGGTCACTCCTTATTATAAGATATAATTTGCAAGATTCCTACAACAATAGATGAAAACATTAAATAAGTAGGATCTACGATGTGTGGTGAGTATTATCCGTTTATCTGTCTCATTTAATAAGCGGGTACGGATACATGTACAATGTTTGTACACATTTAAAAAATTATACCCATTTTCTATATCCGTTTTACCCGTTTAATAAATATGACGGGTACAGGTATACCTCTACCCATACCCGTTTACCTATTTATTCGTTTAATTATTTTAATTAATATATAATATATAGTTAAAGTTAAAGTAATAAAAATGAGATTTTTGTTGACAAAAGTGATTGTTTCGAGGTTTGTCTATGAGAAAATTAGTGATTTCTCATCATTTTGGGTTAATTTTAATCTCAAAAACCTTAAATTTAGTTTTTTTTAACTTAAATCTATATCATCCAATGATTAGGTTCTTCCATTTCCAAGCTGAGTTTTATTAGCGGAAACATCCCTTTTATTTGCAAAAATTATACCCGCAATACCTACCCTATACCCGTTTATTAAACGAGAGACATGTACGGGTATAATAATATTCAAACGAGTATATACTCATACCCGTACTTGTTTACCCGTTTACCCTCCTAGAGCTACACTAACATCAGGTGTACACAGAAACAATATTGTTAGTGATTTAGAGGTATATCAAAGACAATATGCAAAATACGGAATCAAACATCCAATTATATATGTTCTTTTCAATGTGGACGCAAACAAAAAAAACATTTAATATATGGCTATCACTAAAACAATATTGTTAGTCGCCATTTGTTTCGTACCCTAAAGCAGTGGTCAACGTAAAGCATCGTAGATTGGATAATCCAATGACCGTCAACAGTCTAAGTCAACGCCACCTCAAAACAAACAACACCAAAATAGAACCTCCAATGAATTGCACGCAAACAAAGTCCATGTTTCTCTCTTCACCACAATCCATCCCATTGCGTTGATTCAACATCGATCATTTCCTTATAAATATGTATTAACTTCAACAATTTCAAAATCTCCAAAATGGCTTCCATCACTTCCTCCTTTGCGTTCTTCTTCCTCTCCTGTCTCCTATCCTCAAACATCATTGCCCAAAACAACTCTGCACCTATGAAAGACAACCACCAAAACAAACTAGTCTTGGAAGCTTGCAAGAGCACTCTATTCAACGACCTTTGTGTCAACACATACGCATCATCTCCCGCAACAAAAAATTGCACCGACATGGCTTGCATGGCGAAAATCGCTGCGTCCGCCGCCTTAACAAAGGCATCGAATACCTCGATGTACATCGAAGAGCTCCTCAAAGTGTCGGATTCGCCGACCCTCAAAGGTGTGATAACCGGTTGCTCGACCAACTACGCTGCAATCTCTAAGGATTTGAAGGATGCGGTCGCGGAGTTGGACAAGAAAGAGGTCAAGAAAGATAATGTTATCATGTCTCTTAGCACAGCGATGTCGCAAGCCGGCTTCTGCGAGAAAACGTTTGCGGTGCGAGCCGTTCAGAAGAAGGTGTTGTCTCGAGATAATTTCGAGTGCATGAACTTGTGCAATAACGCCATTGCTATTGCAAAACTTTTGCCATCTAACTAGAAAGGAAATGTGGGGTGTGGATCTCACTGCTATCTTGTTGTAGAATAGCAAGTTAACCGAAAGCCGTTTTGCGAATGTTGATTTTGTGAGAGAGGATTGTTGTTGAATTGGGGTTTGGTACAAGAGAAAATTATCATCGTATGTGATAGATAGCATTGTTAAGTGCTAGCAGTGTCAATCTTTCTCGACATACCACCATGTTATCATTCAATATTTGACGATCATTCAATTAGCCAATTAAACTACAGTTTTTCGCAATATTAATTTTTTGAATAACTTTAAACGGTTGCAATTGCGAGTAGAACCATCAAAGTCATTTTTCGAGTAAATAACTAAAGGAAATAACAAAAGTCGACTTCCTTTCTTACCAAAATTCTCAGAAATACTCATGTCTAAACTCTAAAAAAGACAAGTGGGGCCAATTTTATGTGAAATGAGGAGAGAATGTGAGTTGTGATCTTTAAAACATGATCACGATTGAGGATCGAAATAGAGGTTGGAAAACTAGGTTCAAAAGAATTAGAGAAAGAGTAGAGCATGAATGGAGAGAAATGTTTTTTGCAGTAATTAATTGAATTTTACCTTTTTATAATTACATAATGGGTTAATTATAGTTAGTCTTCCATAAATTATGTCATTATTTCACTTTGCCTTATGAATTTTAAAAGTCAACAATCACCCCATGCACTTTCGTTTAGTACCACTTTACCCCTCTCTCTGTCTGAACTTTGAGAATTTACTATTTAAGCATACATTCGTCTTTTTGCATTGTTTGCCTTACATACTCCTAAACTTGACTTTATGTTCAAGTTCAGATCAAATTGGAGGTCTCATTTTATTGGAAGCTGAGTCGGATTGATAGTCGGACCTAAATCCAAACCAGATCTAACATTTTAATATAATTTTAGGACTATGAGTGAATTAGTGTTGTTTGGGTATTACCAATTTCATATCTATTTTTGCAAGTAATTTCCAAACTTTTTCCATGAAAAGCAAAATTCAAATTTGTTTTCATTTCTTAGTTTTTCAATAACCTATGTGCTTTTAAAATTATATTCGGAGTTGAGATTTCAAAACTTTCATAAAATTAGAAGTTGCAAAATTACGAACATATGTACCACATGTAAGTCTATGTACTACTACTTCGTTGTAGTTTTATCAAAATTTAGGTGGGGTTTTATCCCACACATATGAGTGGAGATCTGTTGTTAGTTTTACCTAAGTTTTGCTGATACTACCTTCTTGTGATACATACCCATGTGAACAAGGTATTTATTTTTAAATTAGGGATGAATGCAAAACATGAGGTATTGTCGTTATGAAAGAGAGTACAAGAAGCAACACTTGGGAAAACTCCATATCAGACAGATCCTAGGGGCCCAAATATGCATGGTATACCTCTCTACCATGGCTCTACTGGTGTTGTAAAGCATGTGATAGCTTGAACTCTCAACTTGAGCGAGATGTTAGATAGGGGTGCAAATGAGACATGTTATATTTGTATGCCCGTTGTTGGATTTTCGTTGTCTCCCGACGTCGTTAACGGAAAACAGACGATGTCTAACCCTGTTAACCACACATAATGAGGTCATATAACCACTACTCACATATATTTTGGTCAACCGTTCACAAGACGGTAAGCCGAAGTGGTCTTCTGAAGCGTATTCGGACGTCTGTGTGTGGGAGTCCTAGTAGGGCTCTGTCGCCTGGGAAATGGACGCCCCAAACGAATTCGAACGTTCATTTCTGGGAGTCTTAACTTCTATGAAGTCTATGTCGGCTAGCAAATGGTGTACCAAATACGGTTCGGTCGACCGAACAGGACGCGTTACTAAACGTATTAACCCTTATCCCCTTCAATTGAGACATAACTCTTTCTTTTTTCTTTAATCACTCTCCCTAACCTTTATCCCATCAAACAATAAGAAAGTAAAATTTCATTGCAAAAAGAGAAGATAACACTAATACAAAGGCAAATGCATACAAAAAATAATTTAATAAACAAGCAAATAGATAGGTCTAGTTGTTCGGCATGTTCATATTTCGAATGAAATCCATGATTTCATTTAGCGAATCCATAAATGCTTGACGAGAGTCTCCAACAACAAAAATTTGGTTGTTGATTTCGTTGAGCGAATTCGAAGCCGCCAATTGAAAACATGGAAATTCAGATGTGAGCTCTTGAATGCCTTGATAATTGCGGTCCACTAGCCCGCAGACCTCTAGGATCTCCTCGCTATTCCGGTCAAAGAAGATCTCGTGCTGATAAACCCACGTGGGTTGGTTCCCCCGTGTATCCAAACCAAATGACCATTCAAGGTGAATGTAGCGCTGAGGTCCGTGAGTCGACTTTGGATCCCAATTGGGATTAACTTTGGCTTCGGGGGGAGGAGGCCAATCTGGAACGTTGGTTAATGTGATTTGGTCCAAGACTTCTTCATTTTCGTTCAAATCATCTTCAACGCCTTCTTCAATACTTGCTTTTTGGAGAACATCCTTTTGAGTGTATACTTGTCGATGACGGTCCTCGATGATTTGAAGAGATCGCTGTCAAGTTTCATGTTTGAATGATCGGCGATCAACTAAATAATCATCGGGAAGGGAAGAAAGTTTAATTTCCGCTGAGCGATATAGCACATAGGGTTGATGATAAAAAGAGGTCAATTGGTGCGTGTTCCGGTGAAAATATTAAAGCATTTCATCATTTGATGACCGAGCTCATCATGATGATCTTTGCGCACAAAAAGGTTGGAAGAATGAAGCAACAAAGGATGCAAGTGGGGATGAGAAGATGATGAATGGCGAGCTTTTCACCACGAGGGATAATCAGTTGGGTCACCTCCAAAATTGAGCCAGTGAACCATAAATCGCCTCCCAAGAGAGGTCATAGATGTCATCTCCAATTCTAGGAAGTTTGGTGATCTCCAAGAGGATATATGCAGTGAGAGTGGAGATGCAATTTACTTGAGTGGTAAAAGCTTTTTGAGTACCATCGAGGGTGGTGGTCTCACGGAGGTTTGAAAAGAATTGATGGCATGCTTCTGTGGAGAAACAAATCGGAAGTTTGCCGTGAAAAAAGTTTCAGAGATGATCAACAGCGAGATAGGTAGAGAGACCAATGACTAAAAACCTTGATGATGATTTTCCTCTCCGAAATTGGTTAGAATTTCTGATAGAATAATGGTGATCCTTAGCTTTCCGGTTGTAGAAAATGCAATCTTACGAAGATAATCGTCGATAGGTTCGTCTGCCGGAGGTGCCGAAAAGGATGAGATATCAGGGTTAACTCGCTTCTTCTTTGACAAAGGAACTATTTTCTTTCTTTTCCGCCAGTTGCTTCATTGATTCCACCGCTTTCTTTGACACAAAAGTATTTCTTGGACCCATACGACAAGATGTAAATTGTGATGGAGAAATGAAGATTTGGACTTGGAGAATAGAGAGAATGGAAGAAGACTGATTCGAGGCGAAAGAAGTGATGGAGAAGGTTTATATATAGAGAAGATAAGATAGACAAAAAATCCATAAAAGCCTCCATCGGTCGTCCATAAGTGGGACGGATGACTGTTGGGAAGAATCCAACAGCTAGAAAACACAGTATTCGGTCGACCGAATGACCTTCGTCACCGAACTGGCTGTATCAGATGACCAGAGCCCCACTGATCGACCATAGACCAGAGATTAAAGAAATTTTCAAAAGGTTGCAACGATCGTCTGATTCAAAATCGGATAAACGGATTTAACAGTCTAATCCGTTAAATCAAAAAAGGGAAAAAGATTTCACCCAATAGATCCGGTGAACTGAGACATATTCAGATCACTGTATATAAGGCACTATGAAGATGGTGTTTGATGGGATAGAGGTGAGGGAGAGGGGTGAAAGAAGTAAAAGAAGTTTGATACTTACGTATATTTTGGTCGACCGTTCGCAAGAGGGTAAGCCGAAGTGGTCGTCCGAAGCGGACTCGGATGTCCATTTATGGAAGTCCTAGTAGGCTCCGTCCATTTGCTAGACGATAGAGCCCTGCGAGGACTCCCAGAAACGGACGTTTGAATACTCTTCGGACGACCACTTTGGCTTACCGGCTTGCGAACTGTTGACTAAAATATACGTCACTAGCGACTATATTACCACGTTACGTGTGGTTAACTGGGTTAGACACCGTAATGCAATGTTTTCTGTCAACAATATAAGGAGACACCAATTTTTTTCTTCTAAATTTGATAAACGTAATGCAATGTTTGCGTCTTTTAAGAATAAATTTTATTTTTTCGAACAAAAGAGTTAGCCGGCAAAGAGCAAAAGTATTAATTTCTATTAACGATCTAATATCACTTAAGCATACAATCGAAATCATAAAACTATTGTACGTACAATAGACCACTAGACATGTAACATCCCTGAAAAATGGAAAATTTAAACGAAAATCTCAATAAACACAAGACAAGAAAGAACGGGGAAATTACTCAAAATATGGTGCACCATTACACGGAATGTTCAAAGTATAATTATATCGAAGACAAAGAAAGTACATAATACAGATAATGATAATAACCTAAGAGATAAGACTGGAGGATCCGATCCAAGATATACTCGTCCTCGGTCGCCACCCACTCAACACCGAATGCAACATGATAAAATGTTGTTTCATAATGAAAACTCCATATATCAAGTCCATATATATATATATGGTCAAACTCTAGTGAGCCCAGAGCTCATCAAATTTAATTTAAGCCCCCTACAATCTCACCACTGGATCTTATTTACAGTTAATCTCACCATTCATTAACATAACCGTTTTTTTCTTAATCTACCTTACAATTTGAAATGAATTGTGTATATTGTAGGGGCTTAATTTAGAGAAATGAAGCCCTGGGTTCACTAGAGAGTTACTGTATATATATATATATATATATATATATATATATATATATATATATATATATATATATATATATATATATGAATGTATATATATATATATATATATATATATATGAATGTACAGTGCAATGAACCTATCATTCTAATAACACATGACATGATGGTACAAACAAGGAAACATTCCCCATTTCAGGCCATAATGGGCAATAGTCCCACCAACAACATTGGGCTACCCGAGGGCACCCACCATCGGCACACGCGGTCTTACAAAGAGTACGCGACACACCCATATTTGTGACTACACTAATCATGATGGTTCGAGGAGGGTCACACATATTTTCGAGTCATAAATACAAATTTTATCTTGAGGTCCTCGGCTACAACACCCGCCAGAGCCATCGCTCTAGTCGGCCATATCGTCGAGCCGTGCCACAACCCGAACGGTCATCTCCACCGAACCAATGTCCAGACGATCATCTCGCTCCGTGAAGCTGTGTAACAACAATGCAACCAGATCCGCGATCCCTCGGGTCTACTACAAAGGATGACTCAATGATATGTGAAATGTCATACTAAAGCTTATCAATACAATTATGTGGCACGTGTACCAAATATCCACACTCTTTTGCACAGCAGACCCTAGGCATGCGAAAACATCACACCTACCGTCACATCTTGGCTCAAGCACGAAATGAGGACACAAGTTTTTGAGGAAACAATTCGACACATGGCTACACTCACACGCTCGACGGTCCTTGAGCAGGCACGATCATCGCACCAACCGTCACCTCCCGGCTCACGCAAGAAGCGAGGACATGGGTTTCCAAGTAAACAGTTCTATACATAGCTTATGTTTCAATGATGTCGTCGTGCCTGTCTATGTCTTGCTCACATCTCACCCGCGCCCACGTGCTCGCACCTCGTCAACGCAATCCAGCCTCGTCGTTGCAAAGCAACGCATGTGCATGCCTAGACTATGCCAGGCAACACTTAGGCGTTGCCTTGCCGTGCCAACTAGTGCCCGTCGACGCCCAGTCCTTCGACCACCGCCGTTGAGCCACATCACTCGTACAACTTGTGTGAGATACAAAATGTAACTTGACATACCTTTTGAGTTCACCGGAATTTGCTGGAGCTCCAACCATCACTGGAAACCACCCACCTTGCAGCCAAGCACCTTCAACAACCACCAAACCTCCGGTCACCTCCTCTCATCAAGCTTCACGCCGGCCATGCCTCCATGCGCACGCCTACCTCCGACCACGACTTGTCGCTCCTCTCCTCCTTATGCCCCTGCTCGCCGGTAGTAGAGAGGAGGAAGGGAGAGAGGTGTGGTGGGAGAGAAGATTGGGTTTCAGTTGAAAGAGATGGAAATGAAAGAGATGTGTGCTTTTCTCATCAAAACACACACACCATCCAAGTCAAAGCATGGTCCACCATGCTTCAACCGTGCCTCCATACTCCAACCCATGCCCATGCCCATCATGCCTCCAAGTCAAAGCCCACCTCACTCCCCACATGCACACTATGTTTCTCTTAGTGGGAGAAAAGATTAGCATTAATCGAGTCCCTAAAGAAGCTTAAGGCACCATAATTCAAATAAAAACTCCACTTTCTTAATTGCCTCCCAAAATATGATAAACCCCTTAGATTAGGACTAAACAAGACAAATTAAAGCCAACAATATCATTGAAGATGGCTTTTAATTTTCTAACATTTGAAAAGGTCTTCCGAACGACCTCCCTAATATATATTTGATCACAATAAACACACAAAAAAACTAAAAAAAGACGTACATTTTGCTGTAAAACTAACCACTTATTTCATCAACATGTTTAGTTACACACAACATTGTAATTATCCAATCCCAACACCTCCGATCTTCCTCTTACAACCCAAGAACAAGAACGTAATTAATCACGCCGTAAGTTGCACGATTGCAAGCGCATTTTCGCACATCTGCGAAATCTCCTCATTCCTAGAGCTAATCATCTTCTTATCGACAAACTGCAAGTTGAAGCCATTGTCACAAGACCTCACCTCCTTGGCCGCAACTCTAAGCGACATCGCAACCTGAGCCCTACTACGGTTGGGCCTTGCGAGCAACCATGATGCGGCATTTAGCTGCTTGGAGACGGACAAATAGTTCCTCGAGCAGCCGCTCAGGCTTTGATGAAGAGTGGGGATATGGAAAAGGTCGAGGAGCGTTTCAACACGTGAAGAAGTGGAGTGCACCCGTTTTAGGGTCACCGAGACTGCGATTTCGGCAAGGCCTTGGATGTTGTTGCACCGGTTGGTGTAACGGGAAGAGGCGAAAGTGGAAAGGCAGACGCCATAGTGGGGCGCCTTCTTGCATGTCGTGAACACCAACGGGTTCTTTATGCTCTTGTGGTGGTGTCCGCCACGGCGCTTTCGCCAGTGGGCGGAGGTGGGAGGAGATAGGAGGCAGAGGCATAGGAAGAGGACAACAAGAAGGGATGTTCTTGGGAGGGAAACCATTTTGTTTGTGTTTTTTATTGGTTCCTCTCTCTAGAAGGTTAGCACTTCTTGTTTCCTTGGATGGTTTCCAGATGTGTGTTCATATATAGTTAGGGTTGAGAAATAGAGGCCAATAATGGGTTTGTTAGTTTAGTTTGGGGTTATGGTTAATTAGGCATGTTTGATGGATATGCTTTGTTTGTTAGTTTTTTTCTGTTAATTTTTAATGGTTTTGGGGTTTGTTTTTATGAGTAGTTTGTTTAACTGTTGGGCGTTCACCAGGTATTTGTGATCAGATTATGGAGAAATGGCAATTGTTAAGTTGATGTGTCATCAAGGTCGTCTAACCGTTCAAGGATATGACCTAAATTGGGTGTGGAAGATTAAATAGAGTAAGTACAGAAAAGCTCACAAAAATATGTATTCTATCAAAAAGTAGTATATTAATGGTTTTGGATCGATTTGAAATGAGAGGGTATACATGATACCATTTTCAATTAGAACGGACTAGATTGAATTTACTTGAAGGGTACAAAATCAAAATCTCACAAGATAATAAATGTAATATAAGCAATCAGAAATAGTGTCTACTGAATTCTAATATTTTTTAGAAAGCATTACCTATTTTCAATTAAATACCAAATGTTGGAAAATGTAATAGAATAAAGTATAAAGATACACTTGTATTAATAAATAATGCAAATTAACTTGCCTCCTTGTCAAGTGATTTTGTTTACTTTTTTTTACCAACAATACAGAAGTCATCAAGATGCCAAAAAAAATTAGAGCAAAAATTTACTCCTGACCTGTTAACCACTATTCGCAAGAAGCAAGATTACAAAGTGAAAGACGTAACAAGTTACAAGATCACTTATTTTTAGCAACCAAAATGTAAACCTACTATTACCAAATGGAAATATCTATGCGGGCATGAGCTTGGCTATGGCAATGGCGTTTCCACACAAGTTCATGAACTCCACATTTCTAGAGCTGAGCGTCTTCGTCGCCTCGAATTGCATGGTGTACGTCTTTTGGCACAAGCTCACCTTCGACATCGCGGCGGTAAGTGACATAATGACATCGACTTTTTTGCAATTGGGCTTCTTCAACTCACTCATCGCGATCTCAAGTTTTTTGGTGACGGATGCGTAGCTCTTGGAGCAAAAGCTCATGCATTTCTGGAGAACGGGCGCGTAGAACCAATGGAGGAAACCGTTGATGTGGGAAGAGGTGAGCTCCGTCTTCTCCATGGCGGCTTGGACCGCGATGATGGTCAGCTCGGCGTAGGTTTTGCAAGTGTTGGACTTGTTGGACGATGCGTAGGTGTCAATGCAAAGGTTGTAGAAGGGGGTCTTCTTGCATGCCTGGAAGACTAATGAATTGTGGATTGTTATGTTCTTGTTTTGCTGGTGGCTGTGGTGGTGGTGCTTCTTCCAGTGGGCAGAGGTGGTGGGGGATAGAAGACTGAGCGAAATAATGAAGAAGACTACTGCAATTGAAGAAGTCATTGGATTGATTTCGTCGTGTTAATTGCGATTATTGGTGCAATTGATGTGTTCCAAGTTTTTTGTAGTGATGGTCCTGGGATGCTGACCGTTGGAATTGTTTGCGGTATTCTCGAAGGTTGCATGCATGGTTGAGAATCTGCTCGGGAGGTATGTTTCTATATTTGTGGTTTTGATTTTGTGGATAGGGTTGGCTTCATTGAGCTCCCAAAGGCAGCAAACCTAACAATCTAGAGTTGTTTTGCGTTTCCTTTCATAGTTACTACTACTTGAAATTCATAACATTTAAGAAGAAACAAACCGCAAACACAAGGATACACGTGAGAAACCCTCTTAGAGGTCAAACATTGGTTCAAGAACCTCTACGTGGTTTATTAACAAAAAAAGTTTACATTGGGGAACTAATCAACCTCTCGATTGCACACCCCCTTGAAAACAACTCTTACAAAATCAGGTAGAAAACCCTAGCCTCCACAATACATTACACTAAACTCTCCTTCCTTCTGATACACCCTTGTCCACCCACATTGGTGCACACCCCCATGCATCTTTATTCTTCAACTATTTCTTCTCATGCCACATGAATACCGTTTTATGCTCATTAATGTCTTTTTCTTCTTCTTCAAGTCTCACTCTGTTCATATCTTTTGTCAATGTTCTCACTTTTCCTTCACTTTTTTCAAATATCTCATTCTTCTCGTTCTCTTTTCTACTCTCCCTTTCTTCTCTACTCCTCTCTCTATCTCTCTATTCTCTTTCTCTTTTGTCCTTATTCTTCCTGACTCTCATTTTGATGCTAAACGAAATCGAACTTTGTCGGCCAAATGGAATCGGGAGTACACCAGAGAAGGAATTTCGGAAACCACCAAGAATATGGATAAACACAAGTTTTAGAGTAAACGAAAGGTTGTTCCTTTCCTATTCATGTTTCCCAATAATTAGTGTTATATCCTAAACCCACTTAGGGGTTAATGATGATTAGGAGTTGTTTTGCATTGGGAAGAGGAGGAGAACAGTGGAGTGCATGGGAATGGAGGAGTTTAGGGGTGTAGGTGATGGTGGAGGGGACGAATTACTATTGGCGAGGAGAGGGTTGTGTTGGGTTGGTTTGTTAAACGAAAACTCATCTCTCTCTCTCTCACTCCTTTATGATTTCGTCTCCCTCTCCCTCTCCCTCAGTTGATCGAGCTCCGGTGGTCGGAGGCGAGCGTGATCGTGCGGTTCCGGCGTGAAGCGTGCGGAGGTGGACGCGGGAGGAGGTTGCGGAGATGACGTTGCGCGAGCGAGGCTCCAGCGGTTTCGTCGTTTTCTTTGAGGTATGTCGGCTTCATAGTGTGTTTTGGTGGTTCACTCTCATGTGATGATTAGGTTGGTCGGTCGGGGGAGGTCAGAGACCTCTCCGGCGACGTATTTGCGTAAATCCTTGGCTGGTGCAAGGTTGAAGACGACCAACGGTCGACCGGGTTCCTTCGGCCGGTTGACCGATGTAGTGTATTTGCCCGATTTTAACCATCACCGGTCGAACGATGCCTTGTGGCGGTCGACCGGTTGTGCATTGTGCTGGTGGGTCGGGGTCTTATGTTGTGTTTCGGTCGACCGGTTCCTTGAGGTCGTTCGACCGGAACTTAAGTGTACTGAATAGAAATACATGCTTGTTCGACCGTTTATTGTTATGCGTTCGACCGTTATATGACCGGTAGTTTTCGGTCGACCGGGACCCCTGACTCGGTCGACCGGTAGTATTGAATTGATGTTGACCAGACTCCAGATTTTGACCTGGTATCGGTCGACCGGTTTTAGATCTCTGTTCGACCGTTGGGACTTAGGTTTTGCGTAGAGAGTTCGACCATTGCAGACTTTCGGTCGACCGAACCTTTCATGGGACGGTCGACCGGGTTGCCTCTTTCGATTGACCGTTTGTGCACAGAACCGAATTCTCAGTCCTTTTTAGGATGCCAACTCTGTCTACGGAAACCCGTGTCCTCGCCTTGTGCGTGAGCCGGGAGGTGACGGTGGGTGCGTACGCGTGCCTGCCTAGGGACCGCCGTGTGGAAGAGTGTGGGTGTTCGGGACGTGTCACCTCCGTGTATGGATCGTGACTTGATGTGATAGATTGATTGGACTCATTGTAGAGTAGCAGGCCTGAGGGATCGCGGATCCCAATGTATGATGATTGTGCGAGCACTCAACTGTCGTTGGGTGAGGTGACTACCAGCCTGGAGGGCTACGGAGGTCGCTGCCCTACTTTTATAGCGGCGCAGTTGGTGTTTGCGGCTCGTGGACCCTGATGACCTGGCAGACTTCGGTCTAGACCCGTCGATGTTGTGCCGGACGTATTGATGGACCACCGGTGCTGTGCTTTAATTTGTATTTTTACTAATACAATGCATTTCTTGAAATTAAATTAGCACAAAAGTATGGTGAACAAGAACAACAGAGCTACACACATTGGCGACGCGAAGTCTATTGCTTGAAAAACTGAGAAAATTGTAAGTTAGTTAATTCAATTAATATAATTAATTGATGGTCGTCTTTGAATTCATGCAAATATGATTGCTATGCATTTTGCAGCAAAGAACGAATCCTGAAAACTCGCCTCCTACTGAAGCACAAATGTTGTGTTGGTTGCATTCTGACAAAGTTCTTGCTTCATTGAAGATTAAGGTGATAATATAAAAAAATTAAGCTTGTTTATTGTTGGCATATGTCAATTTTTTAAGATTGATGATTGTGTGATTGAAGAATAAACTGAGAGAAGAGAAAGCCAATATGCGAGATTAGGGTTCCGTGGTTAGCACCGGTAGGATCGACACTCTTGCAAAAGTAATGGGTAATGACGAGCCTGGTCATGTTCGAGGAGTAAGCTCTCTCATTACTCCTACCGTTATGTTTGGTGGTAGAGGTGCTCCAACTTCTGAAGAGATAAAAATTCTAGTCAAAATTGGAATCAATCGAGAATGGAAACCATAGGAACTCAACAACAAAAGATACTTGACCAACAACAAATAATAGCTGAGCAACATAAGACGATCGACGAGATGAAAAAAAGGATGGCTCAGAATGAAGCTCGAAGTGCTCAACACGAACAATTTTTTGTTCAATTGGCAAGAAGATTTGGCTTCAACTTGAATGACATGGTAATTATAAAAAAATGTTTACAAATAGTTATAAAAATGTCACTAATTGAAATATCTTATAATCAATTCTTTATGAAATTGAGGTTGAAGATGGAGTGCAAGATGAATCATCTCCGGTGGGTACAAGGAATGGACACAAAGATGCACGCAGGAGATGCAAAAATTAATTTCCCTTATTTCATTGAATCTTGACAACTTGCAATTTTGATGTTCCTTTCGTTTTATTTAGTTTGGAGTATATAATTTTTAATTAGAAGTTTTGTTTGGCGTTGTTTGATTAAGACTAATATTTAATTTGCATATGTGAAATTGGTAAATGAGCTTGTTCCTTTAAATTTAGTTGCATATACTTGTGGAATGATTAAAAACTTCTGAATGTGATCCCTGTCTTATACTTATGTTTCTTTTGTGTGAATTTATTTTATAAAAGAGGATTGAAAAGGAAAAACAAGATTTGAACTTGCAGGTTTACCGTTTAATAACAGATAACATCCATCGATTAATGGTCTATGAATTGCTAAACTCGAGACAATCAGTGACGAATTTTCTTGATCGTTGTAACTTCAGTTTAGCTTACAGCAACGACTATTATCCATCGTCGTTAGCCATGAGGGTGCCAATTTGTCCAGCTAAAAAAAGAACTGAATCGGGTGAAAATCGTTACAATATTCGTGGCTGAATGTCTTCAGTGATCACCAAATCAGCGATGGTCGTTATCCATTGCTGTTGTACTCTTGCGACGGATAATAATTTGCAGCGACAAATACATACCGTGGCTAAAAGGTAATATTGTTGTAAGTGCTAAAAGTCTGCCGACCAAAGTTTAATCTGATTGATCATAACCGATATACTTTAATTTGTTTAAATTTGTTTGATTATTTTACCAAAATTTAGTTTGATTTGGATTTGATAAACCCCTGAACCCAAACCGTACCGACCTTGTCCCATCCTAGACCACAACTCCTAGAAAAAATGCTTAGGCTAACTGCCAGAGAGATCACGTTTTCCCTAATCAAAGCAATTTTTTACGGGATTAATTTGTAACTGACTTGTCACGCCCAAGCTAGGGTTTCCACTTGACATGTATAAAAGTCATTTGCGTTGGTGAAATGTTCACTCCCACAACACCCTTCTCTGGTGAAACTCTAATCTATCCCTTCTTCCAAATTTCGTCATGCTTGGAATCTGAGATCGTTTGTGTAACATCCCGAAACAGCGGAAAATTTAAAAATTCATAATCAAGGCAAAGAGCACAATAATCAAGGCGGGACTGTTACTTCTCATAAACAATAAAGCGGTGCACCATAATACATCAGAGTTTGCCAAAATGAATACATGATTACAACAAAACGATAAGGGAAGATAAATGTAATCATGTGGACCTCAGTGGTCTGACTAGATGATCCGACTCCAAACGCGCGCGCCCGCCGATCACCACCCCACTGGACCTACTGCGGTCCTGAAAATATATAACAACAATGTCTGAGTTTCCAGAAGGAAATCCCGTATGCCAACTCACCTATATATGCATGCATTACACAATGAACCTATCATACTAGTAGCATGTCATGGCATCGACAGAAATGGAAAACAGTTCCCCCGAAGGGTAAAACAGGACATCAGTACGACAATCAACAACGAGTCTCCCGAGGAGACCTACTGCAGGCACATGCAGTCTTACAGCACGCGACATCGCACCCCCCACACGCAGCTACACTACTCAAGGGTTCGCCAGGGAGCCTCTGTCACGCCTGCGGGCCGATAGAATACAGATCTGCAAATCTCAGTGGTCGGAGCCACAGGGACCAACGGGGCCGCCGCCCGGAAGGTATAACAACAACATCTCGGTAGGTGCCCAGCCGAGGAAAACAACATAGCCGGAATAGCCTCGGCTCAACAATCACCATCGCCGGCACAACCTCGGCGGCATCACCGGCACAGCATCGGTGGTCCATCACAACAGTCCGGCACAGCATCAGACAAATCCAGACCGAAGTCTGCCAGGTCATCAGGCTCCTCGAGCCGCAAACACCAACCGCGCCGCTATAAAAGTAGGGCAGCAACCTCCGTAGCCCGTGGGCCGGTAGTCACCTCACCCAACGCCAGTTGCGTGCCCGCACAAACAACAACATTGGGATCCGCGATCCCTCAGGCCTGCTATACTACAATAAGTCCAATCCATCCATCACATTTAGTCACGCTCCATACCTGGAACTGACGCGTCCCGAACACCCACACTCTTCCCAACGGCGGTCCCTGGGCAGGCACGCATCACGCCCCCACCGTCACCTCCCGGCTCACGCACAAGGCGAGGACACGGGTTTCCGTGGCAAAGTTGGCGTTCAAAAAGGGAACCAGGAATTCTGTCCTGGGCCCAAACGGTCGACCGTAAGAGGTGATTCGGTCGACCGTTTCCAGAAAGGAATCGATCGACCGTCCCTAACACGGTCTACCGCTGCGCACAGAACACAATCCCCCAACGGTCTACCGAAGGTCTAAAACCGGTCGACCGAACGAGGTCAAAATCCGGAGTTTGGTCAACATTCAAAACATCCTATCGGTCGACCGACTCAGGGGTCCCGGTCGACCGAAAACTAACAGTACAACATTTTCAATCTTTTAATCCATCGGTCGACCGACTCAGGGGTCTCGGTCGACCGACAACAGTTAGGGTCAACCTATATTTCTACGTCATATAACGGTCGACCGAACTCAAGCCTACGTCCGAACAACATGCAATATAAACAAATAAACTTAAGTTCCGGTCGACCGAACACAAGGCCTCGGTCGACCGAAACGCAACAGGCAGTAAAGATATATATGCAATCGGTCGACCGCCCAAGGGCCGGTCGACCGTCCGGTCGTCTTCAACCTTGCGCCAGCCGAGGTTTCTTCGCCCAAACGCGACATCGGAGAGGCCTCCGACCTCCTCCGACCGACCAACACGACCCTCTCATGAGTGTCAACAACAAAACCACACTAGAGAGCGGCATACCTCACGAGAGCGACGAACAAAGCCAGAGCACCGCTCACACACGCCGCCTCCGGTGATCTCCTCGTGCGCTCAACTCCGCACCTCTCCCGCCTGGACCGCCTCACACCTCACGCCGACGCAGCCTCCTCCGCCTGAGCTCGAGCGACTGAGGAAGAAGGTGTGTGTTTGGTGAGAATGAAGGAAGAAGAAATGAGGAAGGAGATGAAAGAAGAAGAAGAAGAGAGAAGAGCCTTATTTAAAATCGGATGCTACAGTAACCCAACCCTTCACCTTCCCATGCAACTCCTGCACACTCACTTCCCCATGCAAACCACACTTTAAACAACATTAGTCCACTAACCCTAAGTTAGGGATCTAACAATCCACCCAACTTAAAAGGATTTCGTCCCGAAATCAAGCAAACACTCACCGAAAAGCTCTGGATACTGCCTTCTGACATCCTCCTCGATCTCCCAAGTTGCCTCGCGCTCACTGTGATGCTGCCACCTGACCTTTACCATCGGAATGGTCCTCCTCCTGAGTTGATGATCCATGCGATCAACAATCTCGACTGGCCTCTCCTCGAGCGACAAGTCCTGCTGAATCTCTGGCACTGCTATCTCAATAACGTGCGACAGATCTGCCACATACTTCCTCAGCATCGACACATGGAAGACATTATGCAGACCCGAAAACTGTGGCGGCAAGGCAATCCGGTAGGCAACCTCTCCAACTCGGTCGTGGACCTCAAACGGTCCAACATATCTCGGACTGAGCTTCCCCATCTTCCCAAACCTCATCACACCTCTGGCTGGGGAAATCTTCAGAAACACGTGATCGCCCACCTCAAAACTCAACACCCGTCTGCGTCGATCAGCATAACTCTTCTGCCTGCTCTGTGCTGTGGCCAGCCTCCTCCTGATCACATCCACCTTCTCTGAGTACATCTGCACAATCTCTGGCCCCACTAACTGCCTCTCGCCCACATCACTCCAGCATACCGGTGATCTGCAAGGCCTCCCGTACAACGCCTCGTACGGTGCCATCCCAATACTTGAGTGGTAGCTGTTGTTGTAGGCAAACTCTATCAGTGGTAAGTGCTCATCCCAGTGCCCTGCCCAATCCAGTGTGCATGCCCTAAGCATATCCTCCAGGGTCTGAATCGTCCTCTCTGACTTACCATCTGTCTGCGGATGAAACGCTGTATTGAACTTCAGACGCGTTCCCAACGCCTGCTGCAGACTTCCCCAAAATCTGGAAGTGAAACGAGGATCTCGATCCGAGATGATGCTCACTGGCACTCCATGCAACCTGACTATCTCCTCCACGTACAACTTAGCTAGACCCTCTAAAGGCAACGTGGTCCGGATCGCTAAGAAGTGCGCCGACTTGGTCAGTCGATCGACTATCACCCAAATCGCGTCGTGGAATCTCCTCGTCTTCGGCAATCCCGTGACAAAGTCCATCGTCACGTGCTCCCACTTCCACTCAGGAAGCTCAATACTCTGCATCGGTCCTGCCGGCCTCTGATGCTCAATCTTCACCTGCTGGCAGACTAAGCATCGCTCCACAAACTCTGCAATGTCCCTCTTCATGCCCTTCCACCAGAAGTTCCGCTGCAGGTCCTTATACATCTTCGTGCTCCCCGGATGAATGGTGTATCTAGCTCTGTGTGCCTCCTCCATGATGTCATCTCTCAGCCCATCAACCTTCGGCACCCAGATCCGACTCCTGAACCTCAGACCACCATCACCCCCCACACTGAAGTCTGGTCCATCTCTGGAAGCTAACTGTAGCAGACTAGCTAACTCATCATCCCCCTGCTGAGCCTGAACCAACCGTGAGACAGTGTGCGGCTCCACCCGAAGTCCAGCAATCACCGCTCCCTCTGAACCCTCGGTGAATGGACTCCACTCTGACAAAGCCTCGAGTAGCCTCCACTCCTGGATGCACAGACTCGCAACAGAAACCTCCACCTTCCTGCTCAGCGCATCTGCAACCGAATTCGCCTTCCCCGGATGATAGGAAATGGTGAAGTCGTAGTCCTTAAGGAACTCGAGGCATCTGCGCTGCCTCATATTCAGCTCCTTCTGCGAGAACAAGTATTTCAGACTCTGATGATCGGTGAAGACCTTGAACTGCTCGCCATACAGATAGTGCTGCCAGGTCTTCAACGCATGAACTACCGCCGCCAACTCCAGATCATGAGTAGGGTAGTTCTTCTCGTGCACCTTCAGCTGCCTCGAAGCGTACGCGACCACCTTCCCATGCTGCATCAGGACACAACCCAAGCCTATCCCTGAGGCATCGTTGTAAATCACGTAGCCTCCACTGCCACTTGGTAGCGTCAGAATAGGTGCTGTCGTCAAACGCCTCTTTAGCTCCTGAAAGCTGTCCTCGCACTTCTGGGACCAAACGAACTTGACGCCCTTCTGCGTCAACGCTGTCAGCGGCGACGCAAGTTTGGAGAAATCCTGGATAAACCGCCTGTAATACCCTGCCAGACCTACGAAACTCCTGATCTCCGTCACGCTCGTCGGGGCTCTCCACTGAGTCACTGCCTCGACCTTCGCCGGATCCACTGAAATCCCATCTGCTGACACAATATGCCCCAGAAAAGCCACCTGATCCAACCAAAACTCACACTTCGTGTACTTGGCATAAAGCTGCTGCTCCCTCAAGATGCCCAGCACAATCCTCAGGTGCTCTCGATGCTGCTCCCTGTCAGGCGAGTATACCAAGATGTCATCCACGAACACCACGACAAATTTGTCAAGGTACGGCTGGAAGGTCCTATTCATCAGATCCATGAATGCCGCAGGCGCATTCGTCAGTCCAAATGGCATCACCAAGAACTCATAGTGGCCGTACCGCGTCCGGAAGGCTGTTTTTTGAACATCCGCCTCCCTGATCCGCAACTGATGATAGCCCGAACGCAGATCGATCTTCGAGAACACTCTCGCCGTCTGTAACTGATCGAACAAATCATCAATCCTGGGCAAAGGGTACCGGTTCCGAACGGTAACCTTATTCAGCATTCTGTAGTCAATGCACATCCGCAACGATCCATCCTTCTTCTTCACGAAGAGCATAGGCGCTCCCCATGGAGAAACACTCGGTCGAATGAACCCGGACTCCATCAACTCCTGCAACTGCTTCTTCAGCTCCGTCAACTCAGCAGGTGCCATCCGATAAGGTGCCTTCGATTGAGGTGTCGTACCCGCAACCAACTCGATGCTGAACTCAATCTCTCGGTGCGGCGGTAACGCTGGAATCTCTGCTGGAAAAACATCTGGAAATTCCTGCACTACCTCTATATCCTCCAGCCTCCTTGTCTCAGGATCAGGAACTACCAGCGTGGCCACAAACGCTCTGCATCCCTGCTGTATCAGTCTCTGTGCCTTAAGCGCAGACACAATCAGACGACCCCCTCTGCTCCTCGCACCTCTGATCAGAACATCTGGCAAGCTCTCCATCGGAATCAGGATCTTCTTCTCACGGCAAAAGACTCGCACGTCGTACTGTGACAGCCAGTCCATCCCCAGTATGACGTCGAAGTCCTCCATCGGTAACAAGACCAGATCTGCCGGAAAATCATGGTCTCCCCAAACAACTGTGGTGCCGGGGAAAAAGCTCCCCACAGTGCCCACCTCACCCATGGGCGTGCTGACCTCCAAAACATCAGTCAGCAGCACAGGGGTCCGACCCAACTCGCCAGCAAACTTCTCCGAAATGAAGGAGTGAGTGGCACCACAATCAAACAACACGCGCGCTACAGAACCAGAAACTGAAAGCGTACCTTCCACGACGGTGTTGGAGTCCCTCGCCTCCTCAGCCTGGATAGTGAAGACCCGCCCGGTCCTCCTGCTCTGGCCCGGTGGAACAACTGACCGGCTGCCTCCGCCTCTGCCTACTACTGGTGGTCCTGGCCTCTTGCTCGGCGCTCCCTGCCTCTGAGGACAATCACGGACAAAGTGTCCCATCTGACCACAACCCATGCACGCTCCAGTCCGACGGGGACACTCCTGCCCTGGATGGAACCTCCCGCAGTAAGTGCACGCTCCTGACTGACGTGCTCCTCCTCCATCGAACCTGGGCCTCTTGCCCGGGTTTCCTGCCCCACGACCAGCTGCTCTGCTAACGGTGCTCACTGGCGCCTTCCGCGCCTCCTGATTACACTCTCTCTGGTCCTGCTCAATGATCGTAGCATGCTTCACCGCATCTGCAAGGGTCCGCGGCATGCTGTTGATCACCCGAGATCGAAGCGGCTGTCTCAGTCCCTTCACGAACTTCCTCGCCCGCTGCTCTGGGGTCACACAAATCTCAGGGCAGTAACGCTCCAAAGCGTTGAACCTGCTGATGTAGCTCGTCAGTGTCATGTCCTTCTGCTCCAGCGACATGAACTCCTCCCTCTTCTGATCCCTGACATGCTGGGGGAAGTACTGCTCATGAAACACCTCTAAGAACTCCTCCCAGCTGACATCCACACGGTCATCAAACAGAACTGTGGACGTGGACCTCCACCAGTTGGCGGCCTCGCCGTCAAACACATAGGTGGCCGGCTCCACCATCCTCTCAGGTGCTACTCCAATAGCACGGAAGATCTTCTCCATCCGGAAGATCCAGTCATCTGCAACCTCCGGGGCCCTCCTGCCGTCGAAAGTCGGCGGGTGCTGACGCATGAACCGATCGTGCTCAGCTCCCACTCCGCCCTGGGCGCTCTGAGCTGCCTGACGCTCCAGAAACTCACCCAACCTGTCCCAATGGGCACCAGATGTGTCGTCACTGGAATTACGATCGCGTGTAGAACTCCTCACACGCTTAGGTGCCATCTGATAAGAGAAACAATCACAACTTCAGCCATGTATGCATGCTAAAAGATAAAATGCATGAATCCTATTACTACAAGGGTGATTTCATTGGGAACCGCATAGGAATCGACCGCTCTGATACCAAGTTGTAACATCCCGAAACAGCGGAAAATTTAAAAATTCATAATCAAGGCAAAGAGCACAATAATCAAGGCGAGACTGTTACTTCTCATAAACAATAAAGCGGTGCACCATAATACATCAGAGTTTGCCAAAATGAATACATGATTACAACAAAACGATAAGGGAAGATAAATGTAATCATGTGGACCTCAGTGGTCTGACTAGAGGATCCGACTCCGAACGCGCGCGCCCGCCGATCACCACCCCACTTGACCTACTGCGGTCCTGAAAATATATAACAACAATGCCTGAGTTTCCAGAAGGAAACCCCGTATGCGAACTCACCTATATATGCATGCATTACACAATGAACCTATCATACTAGTAGCATGTCATGGCATCGACAAAAATGGAAAATAGTTCCCCCGAAGGGTAAAACAGGATATCAGTCCGACAATCAACAACGAGTCTCCCGAGGAGACCTACTGCAGGCACATGCAGTCTTACAGCACGCGACATCGCACCCCCTACACGCAGCTACACTACTCAAGGGTTCGGCAGGGAGCCTCTGTCACGCCTGCGGGGTCGTCACCCGGAAGGTATAACAACAACATCTCGGTAGGTGCCCAGCCGAGGAAAACAACATAGCCAGAACAGCCTCGGCTCAACAATCACCATCGCCAGCACAACCTCGGCGGCATCACCGGCACAGCATCGGTGGTCCATCACAACAGTCCGGCACAGCATCGGACGGGTCCAGACCGAAGTCTGCCAGGTAATCAGGCTCCTCGAGCCGCAAACACCAATCGCGCCGCTATAAAAGCAGGGCAGCGATCTCCGTAGCCCGTGGGCCGGTAGTCACCTCACCCAACGCCAGTTGCGTGCCCGCACAAACAACAACATTGGGATCCGCGATCCCTCAGGCCTTCTATACTACAATAAGTCCAATCCATCCATCACATTTAGTCACGCTCCATACCTGGAACTGACGCGTCCCGAACACCCACACTCTTCCCAACGGCGGTCCCTGGGGAGGCACGCATCACGCCCCCACCGTCACCTCCCGGCTCACGCACAAGGCGAGGACACGGGTTTCCGTGGCAAAGTTGGCGTTCAAAAAGGGAACCAGGAATTCTGTCCTGGGCCCAAACGGTCGACCGTAAGAGGTGATTCGGTCGACCGTTTCCAGAAAGGAATCGATCGACCGTCCCTAACACGGTCTACCGCTGCGCACAAAACACAATCCCCCAACGGTCTACCGAAGGTCTAAAACCGGTCGACCGAACGAGGTCAAAATCCGGAGTTTTGTCAACATTCAAAACATCCTATCGGTCGACCGACTCAGGGGTCCCGGTCGACCGAAAACTAACAGTACAACATTTTCAATCTTTTAATCCATCGGTCGACCGACTCAGGGGTCTCGGTCGACCGACAACAGTTAGGGTCAACCTATATTTCTACGTCATATAACGGTCGACCGAACTCAAGCCTACGTCCGAACAACATGCAATATAAACAAATAAACTTAAGTTCCGGTCGACCGAACACAAGGCCTCGGTCGACCGAAACGCAACAGGAAGTAAAGATATATATGCAATCGGTCGACCGCCCAAGGGCCGGTCGACCGTCCGGTCGTCTTCAACCTTGCGCCAGCCGAGGTTTCTTCGCCCAAACGCGACGTCGGAGAGGCCTCCGACCTCCTCCGACCGACCAACACGACCCTCTCATGAGTGTCAACAACAAAACCACACTAGAGAGCGGCATACCTCACGAGAGCGACGAAAAAGCCGGAGCACCGCTCGCACACGCCACCTCCGGTGATCTCCTCGTGCGCTCAACTCCGCACCTCTCCCGCCTGGACCGCCTCACACCTCACGCCGACGCAGCCTCCTCCGCCTGAGCTCGAGCGACTGAGGAAGAAGGTGTGTGTTTGGTGGGAATGAAGGAAGAAGAAATGAGGAAGGAGATGAAAGAAGAAGAAGAGAGAAGAGCCTTATTTAAAATCGGATGCTACAGTAACCCAACCCTTCACCTTCCCATGCAACTCCTGCACACTCACTTCCCCATGCAAACCACACTTTAAACATCATTAGTCCACTAACCCTAGGTTAGGGATCTAACAGTTTGTATTAGACTCTTAGGTCCTCCATCTCATGATATGTTTCTCAGCAGCAATTATATTTCATTATTTTTTGTCATATAGCTACTGCTTTCTCTTCCTTTGATGACATTCGGATTACTAATTAATGGATCTTCACGGGTAAATTAATCACAAATATCTTAATATACGCTTGATATTACTTGACAAGTCAAGTAAATAAAGAAGTCAACTTCGACTTGCTGATTTTGGATCGGATTTGTAGCTTAAAAACCAAAATCCAACTAATCTCCACTAATGGCAAGAATGGGTTGGCAGGCTAAGAATAAGACCAACCTCATCACCCTTACAAAGCGGAACAATTAACCAATTCCCGTTACAATTCCAACCATCCATCCACACAAACTCCAACTATAAATATTTAATACCAACACCAAGCCCAACAAGCAAAACAATCTAAGAGAGAAACCATCCAAAACACCTTCAAAATGGTTTCTCTAACCAAAGCCACCCTTCTTGTAGTCTTCCTCCTCTCCCTTTCCCTCTTGGCTCCGCCGGCCTCCGCTCACTGGAAGAAGCACCATGGTGGCCACCACCGCTATCGTGCTCGCTACAACATCACAAACGAATTAATCTTCCACGCCTGCAAGACCGCCCCCTACCGCAACCTTTGCTTCCAAACGTTCACATTGTCTAGCAATGCAAATAGTTGCACCAGTATCCAGGCTTTGGCCGGGATATCGGTATCAGTGGCCATGAAGAGCGTGACAACCACATCTCTCCGCATCGACCACCTACTTAACATGTTCCAATTGCCTTTTCTCCGCCATTGCTTGGGTGGTTGCTCTAGTAGCTACCTGTCTGTGTCCAAGGAGTTGGGGTTGGCGATGCGGGTGTTGGGCAAGCAGCAATGTAGCAAGTCTGAGGTGGTTTTGTCACTAAAGGCCGCGATGTCGGAGGTCAGCTCTTGCCAGAAGAGCTTTAGTTTGGACTTCTCCGAGAAGAAGACGCTCAGCGCGAGTAATGGGAAGGTCTTGAAGCTCTGTGCCAATGCCATCGCTATTGTTAAGCTCCTTCCATGATCGTGGACATTTGAAAATGTGCTTGGCTAATATGTATTGAGAATAATTGTTTGTGGAAGATTTAACAGTTTTAAGTTGAGTGTCATTTTGCTTGTGTGGAAGTAGTGTTTGTTGGACTCCAATGTGCTCGGCCTCAATATAAATTTATTAATTTGACTATCGATGCTATTGATTCCAAATTCGGAGTGCTTATGTAGAAGATGTGTTTTTCTTATTAAAAAATGTAAGCAAGAATTGGCAAAGGATCAACATAAATGGTAAACTAGTAATGATTGAATACTGGATTCAAAGAACAAAGCAAGTGATGCGCGCTTGCAAATAATCAAAAAATGCTTGCAAACTAATCACATTGAGATCATGAAAGGATTTATCTTTCTCGGAATTATGAAATTACAGTTAATAGTTAAAAACTATGTATCAGCAAAATAATGCTTTTATTTGGACAATGTAATCTGAAACAATGGGAAAATGGCAAAATAAAAATAAAAATAGATAAGCTCTTGGGGTTCTGAAACAATGAATAGATGAACGGGGTCAGAAAATGATTAATCGATATTGGAGCCAAATAGATGAATGTAGTTTTTTTTGGATTAATTGCAGTTTACTTCTTTGTTCTTTCACTCGTTGCCACATTGTACTCTTGATTTTTAAAACATTGTAGTTTGTCATCCTGTCCTTTTATCCATGGGCAATTTTCCCCCCTTTGCTAGCATTTACCCCTCAAAAGGATCAAACGGTCATCCAGCCCGAAAATTCAAATTTACCCCTATTTTGTATAATCAAATTTAACAAGGATAACAACAACATATATAAAATATCAACCAAAGACAAAGTATTTGCGAAAACATCATGTATTTGATTTGTAATTTCTTTGGTGTTGAGACTTGAGATTATCCAATTTGAATCGCATCTCTACTTTCTAGGTCATCTCACTCATCATCAAAATCTTGAAGCAAATTGTTATTATCATTTTGAGTTTGAAAATTACCAATTATCTTCATTATGTAATGGTAAACTTGCCAAACATATATGTTCCATAATTTACTATACATTCAGGAGTATGTATAGAAAAGTGACATGAGTGTAAAGTGCGAGTTGATCAAATGTCATAAGGCAAACTCCAATTTACCTTAACATAATTATATCAAAATATCCTTGCCATATTGTATTGAACTTTTATTATTTATAGAAAAGTGACGCGTCCTCATCTACCATTGTAGATATCCCGTATCTGTATCCATGCGTACGTCGTATATTCATTGAGTGTTTAGATGCATAAAGCACATCTTCCGATACAAGAGTGACATCCATCCTTATCTACCTTAAATCCCACAACACAACAAATGGCAAAGATAACGACGCTTTCAGCCGTTACGGTCAAGCGTCTACGCTACCACAAATACATAACAAAATTTGCAAAACCTTTGCCACAATGCCCAAAATAGCAATCGAGATAAATGTTGCTAGATAATCCGCCATCTAGTATAAATATAAATACTTGTCTAAATATTCAACACCACAACTAGAAAGACATTCATCACCAACAATGGCTTCTTCCATCACCCCTTCTCTGGTGGCCGTCTTCTTCATCTCCCTTTGTCTCATCTCCCCCTTCACCTTGGCACACTGGAAGAAACACCACCACCACCAGCAGCACCCCTACATTCAAAACCAATTGGTTTTTCAGATATGTAATAAGGCTCCCTTCCGCAAGCTTTGCCTTCGAACCTACGGGTCGCACTCCCAAACAAACGATTGCACCAACATCCACGGGCTCGCACAAATCGCGGTCATGGGGGTTAGGGAGAAGGTGGAAGCCACATCTCTACACTTTACCAACATTGTGAATGGATTCCCACTACCCACTCTCCAACAATACTTAAGTGGTTGCTCTAGTAACTATCTTTCCGTATCTAAGCAATTGAGTTTGACGGTTGACGCGTCGGTTGGAGTGTCCAGCAAGGCTCAGCTCCACGGGTCGGAGGTGGTCACGTCTCTTAAAATTGCGATGTCGAAGGTGAGCTCGTGTGAGAGTGGATTCAGCTTCGATTTCTTGGGGAGGAGTGCGATCAGTGGGATGAATGTTGAGCTCATGCACTTGTGCAGCAATGCCATTGCCATCGCAAAGCTCTTGCCAAACTAAAACATTTGATATATATAGTTTTGCTATTTGATGAAAAAATGTATTATATATGAATTTTGTTTGAGACTCCTAATATCCACAATGTACTGAAACCAATGTCCTTTTTTAATATACTTGATTTAGATGAAATGGTGGTGAAAATAGAAGATTAAGAAATATGACTAAGTATATATCAGATCAAACTATTAAAAGTTTTGGAACATCTAAGTTGGGAGATCAACGTTTCTTTGGTGAAGTTGGAGTGCTAGCTTATCATTAGAATTCATGTAGGTTTGGAGAGGGTTTAAATATTCTTGTTTCTAGGGACGAATTTGGAGAGTTCTGGGTGAGAGTAATCGTCACCAGAAAGTTTGGTGTGTATGTTTATATATATAATTTCTTTAGGGACATTGGGGCTTAATTTCCTATTTTAAGTCTCCCATTGTATTCATTACTAATCTGAAATTGTAAGGTAAATTAAGACGAACAGTTATGCTAATAAAATGATTTAATAGTAAGATTAATTATAGATTAACCATAAATATATAAGATCTAACCGTAAGATTGTAGAGAGCTTAAACTACTTAAGATGAATCTTGAACTCATTAAATCTTGACCCTAGATATATGGGTGTGTGCAAGTTTGTGATAAGGAGAGGAGGAGAGTTTGTTGGTCGAGATAAAGATTGAATGATATTCTCTTATTGTAGTTTTATATACTCTATAGTGTATTCTTTTACACTTATTTGGATTTGCAGTTGCATTAAACCTTAATTAATTTTTTTGAGTGAACTTGTTATATATATATATATATACAGAAATATTACAATGAGACCATGTCTCATTATAATAAAATGAGATCCCATCTTTTTCTCCCTTAGATCTAGATCCAAGGGTTGATTTATCCAACATACAATTTACACAAACAAAGGGTATTACCGTAAAACCCACACAACAGCTCACTCCACTCTCTTTTCTTGCCGATCACTCTAGCCCACTCCACTCTCTTTTCCCCTTTCTCTCTGTCGCCTCCTACTCCAACCTCCTACATTTCGGCCACCAATAATCCGACTCCGTTGCTACGTCGCCGTCCACTCCAGTCTTCGACTCCCCTGTCGCCGGCATCTGTCTCATACCACTCCGATGATCTCCTCCTCAGCTCGTCGGTCCTCCGTTGCTTCGGACTCGTCATCATATCCGACGTTGCCGCCCTCTGATTCCTGCCTTCACGACATTGTTGTCAATGTAAGGCTCCTTTTACTGTGTTTTGGGGTTAGGGTTTTGGATTGTGTTTTGATTATTGTTTGGTTAGTTGTTCGAGTTTGGGGATCTGTTAACACTAATATGCTAACACTAAGAAACTAGGAGAAGGTGTAAAGGGTGTGTACACTAAGAAAATGAAGGACTGTCTTGATCCTGCATTTGCCCCTGGATTGGAGTGTCTCACATCGAGCCGGGAGGCCTCTCGTTCCGTGATGTGCTTAACATCCTCCATAACCTCCAAGGTGACGTTGTAGCAGCGGATGTGGTTGAGTTCAACCCACAGAGAGACACAGTTGATAGGATGACGGCAATGGTGGCAGCGAAATTGGTCAGAGAACTCACTGCAAAGATATCCAAGTGAAAGTGTTCTTCAAATTGTTGCTATTTACCCCAATAATAAAAGAAGTGATTGCTCCATTAATGTTTTGATGAGAAGAAAATTGTCACGAGTAATAGAAGTTTGAGGTAGTAGTACGGGGATAAAGTTGGTCAAATTTCTAAATAATAGGTGCTATTAACGAAGAACAGAAGCTTATGTTCAATCCTTAAACCTTGTTATTAGTTACTGAAAATTATATATTTATATACTGTTATGCTTCTAGCGTCTGGATTTCTTATTTGTTGTGAAAAACCATCGGTATAAAAAGGGTTGATGACTCCAATTTTTTTTAAGGTTTGCTCAAGATTGACGATGGAGTCAAATTGATGATCTATTAGCCAGGTTTGACATCCGAAAACAAGTTAAGGAGATTGGAGAATCGCAAAAATAAAGAATCGAAAAATATAAATATCATCTAAACGAAATTGTATCCATGTATCTACTTTGTACTTAGTTTAGCACTGCCTCAGTAAGATACTATAAGAAATTTGACTGCTTATACTACACAATAGCTAGTTTTGCTTAATAGTATTTTTATATAGTTTCTTCCATGATTTTGTTTGTTTTCTACTTCTTTTTCAGAATTGAGATTCAAAATTTTGTGTTATCTAAAAACAAAACACCCACCTGAGCTAAACAAGGTAAACAGGTTGATGTTGTTGATAATGCGACTTCAGTCTCTGTTATCCTTAATTTGTTTGTTTTGGTGGATAAGAAAATGTTATTTTTGACTATCACGGGTTGCAAAGAGGTTATGCTTTCTATTACTAAATAATTACATTGTATAATATCCTTCCTATCTTATTAAAAAAAGCAAACAAGCCTACATACATGGACAGACCGAACATCTACAAACCCTGAAACATTTATTTTCTTCCTCATGAAGAAGAAAAATTGACAAAGCTATAAAAATAAAACCAGTAAATCTAGAGCTCTTCCTTTGGAACACTCCCCTTCTTGACTTCTGTTTTTTAGCTGATTTCTTACTGATTGGAGTACATTGTTGTAAATATATCACACTTACACTTGACACTCTGGTACCTTGAAGATAGAGGATGGTGATTTTCCAGATATATACATAGCTAGTTTTTATATTTAAGCAATGATATTCAATATTTAGAAGAGTACTTTCAAGTCAAACCTTAAAAAAACTATCTTGAGTGGCAATTAAAAACAGGTTGTAACCAGTCTTGTAGTACAATAACTACTTATTGTATTACAATAACTACTTATACATTGTGTTGTTTTGCAGGAGAAATTGAATAAAAAATAGAGCACAAAAGCTTTGAAAATGAAAAGTTCTTCCTCCTTGAAGGTTTATAAACTTTTTCACAAACAATGACTCTTGATTAAATTATTTTTCTCTTCCCTAACTATGAAGTTTTTTTGCAGAAAACAGAGATAGCCAAAATTGAGAAAAAAAAGATTTCAGCTCATCCTCTTGGCAGCAGTTTGTTAATTTTTTTGCTTGCTAAATATATCTACATGTGCTATAATTGTTTTTAATCTAGACATTTTTCTGTGTAATAGGCTATATAATTTTCATGTAATATGCTTTTGTTTTTTACATTTTGCTATAGTTGTTGTTAAACTAGTCATTTTTCTATGTAAACTATTATAGTTGTGTAATAGGCTATATAAATTTCATACTTCTGTTTATAATTTTATTTGCTGCTATGAAATATAAAGTAATTTATTTGCTGTTATTCTTGTGTATTATGATCATATAGTTGTTTAATAAACGTTGTTGCTTGTGTATTGAACGAGAGTATTTGTGTATTAGAATTGTATTGTTATGTAATATACTATTATGAGTTTGTAATAAACTAGTGATGTAGGATAATATTTAAATTTGCTATGTTTTTTGCCTGCTAAATATTTCTACATGTGCTAAATAATTATTTCTTACATTTGCTATAGTTGTTGTTAAACTAGTCATTTTTCTGTGTAAAGTATTATACTTGTGTAATAGGCTATATAAATTTCATACTCTCGTAGTTATAATTTTATTTGCTGCTATGATATATAAAGTAATGTATTGGCTGCTATTCTTGTGTCTTGTGATTATATAGTTGTTTAATAAAAAAATTTGCTTGTGTGTTGAACAAGGGTATTTGTGTATTAGAATTGTATTGTTATGTAATATACTATTATGCTTTTGTAATAAACTAGACACGCTAGGATAGTAATTAAATTTGTTATGCTTGTCTAACAAGTTTGTATTATTCCCTAATAAACTTCTATGCTTATTTATTTGCAGTTTATAATTGCATTAATCAACGTTGTTTCATAAGCAGTTATTCAAATGCAATTAAGCAGCTACAACCAACAGAAAAGCAATTTGAAAAGTTAGCAATAACTCCCTTCTCAAGTCTTCATAACATCTCTGCATTCTCAGTTAATGTTAGACTTTTAGAAGACCTTTTTTCAAGATATGAAGATAACAATAATTTTCTTGTTGGTGGAAAATTATTGAACTTCTCAGTTAAAGATGTGGCTGGAATTCTTGGGTTACCTGATTATGGTTTACCCATCGAATTAAACAAAAAAAAGTTCTCGTCGTCTTTATTGAATTTATATGGAGTAGATGTTTGTGATGAATTTTTGAATTTTTGAAGGAGTCAGAATTTTTGAAGCTAAAACCTGATGAAAAAGGCATTCCCACTGAAAATATCATCACAATTGTGAAAAGAAAAGCAAAAAGAAGAAAACAAGAGACAATTTGTCAAAGTGGAGAAACTGAAGATGGACAATCTCAAAAAATTAAAGGAAGCAATGAGTTGGTAAAAGAGGAAATTCTGCAGTTGTTGCAAGAAATAGAGAGATTAAATAAACAGAAGAAAATGTTGAAATGTGAGAACAAGAGCCTCAAAGTTGAAAATTTGGTTCTCAAAAAACAGAATGTGGAACTAAAGCAACAGCTTGAGTTATTGGAGAAAGAGAAAAATTCAAAGTCTGATTATACAAAGAAATGTCATGTCTTGGAAGTTGATGTTGAAGTGGTTTGTACTCCATCTGAGAAATAGAAATCAACTGGAATTATGGCACCAACTTGTAGTTTGGGAATTTCTCCAAACTTGTGCCCAGAACCAGCTGTTGAAAAATTGATTGATCCACCTCTGAAGGTTTTTACCAAGAGAAGAAAGTTAAAGAAATTTGAAGAGGATATTCCTTCAATGGTTCGTCGTTGTAAAGAAAGAGATGACAGGAAAAAGAGAATGTTTGATGAATTTGAATTGAAGAACAAAGACAAAGAGAAAGACAAAGACAAACATGAAATATTTCAAAATAATGATTCAAAGGATGAGGCTGCAGAAAAGGATCCAAAGGATGAGGAAGCAAAGAGATACTATAAAACTGTTGTTTCTGAAGATGAAGTAATTCCAAACGACGAAAAACAGATTGTTAGCTACTCTCAGGCATGTAAATTTACATTTATAATTTACTTTGTCATGTAAATTTGAAATTTCATATGTACACAACACCTTTTCTATTCAGATTTAGTAAAAAAAATCTTTTGTATACCACATACACATGTTTGGTGGAATACATAACTACACAGATGTAATACACACATATCATATATCACTACACATCTACATTACTACAATACATAACTAACTCACTTCAATACGAACCATTAAGCAGAGGCTAAGAAAGATGCGTCTTTTGCTTCCAAGCTTGGACGTTTAATGTTTATCATCTCCACTGTCGTTGCTGCAATACTTGTAATTTAATTTGTCATGCTAATTATTATTTTTTATGCCTTTCAGGATTTTTACGTGGCCCGAACTGATTATCCAGGTTATGATCACATCACAATTGAAGAGAGAGACATAATTGAGAAGTTCTTAAGTGATCCTTCTGAAACGTAAGTTTTTTATTACTTAAACTAACCATTTTGTAACAATAATCTACTTATCTGAGTTAACTTGCCTTACATCTTAGATATGGTCATATTTACAAAGCAAAAAAAGGAGGGTGGTGTAGAGGTTCTGAAATTCACAATCTTCTTTTCAATCAGATGGTTAGCAATGAGGTATGTACAACATTCTTTAAACATACAGTAAATTTATTTGTTTACTATAGTTTATGATGTACAATTGCAACTCTTTGGCAGATTTTTTTTCTTTTGTCATGATGTACTCACTGAAAGATTTATTCATTCCAAACTTTATTGCCACCTGATACCTATTGACTTTCAGGTATATGTTTTCAAGATATTATTTTAGTAGCTCAATAATTTTTATAGTAGTTTTTAACCTATTGCCTCAATTTTTTTTATTTCAGCAAGTGCTACAACATTTCCTAAATGCCAAAGGAAATGTAAAGCAAAAGGAATTCAAAGACTCATATCACAAGCTATGTAAAGACTTCAAATTTGGTGATGTGGTGATTGAATTCTTAGATTTAATGTTCATGATACTTTATGAAGCTAATCATTGGCATCTATTGGTTATTGACTTCAAGTCCTTGTGTTTCAAATCATACAATTCAATCAAAAGAAGATCAAAGTCATTCGCCACAGTCAAATCAATGGTTTGTGCAATATGGATTTTAGTGTTTTTACTTATTTGATATGTGTTTTTTATTTGGAAAATGTATATAATGTTTTATATTTGATAAACAGGTCAAATTGTTGAAGATTTTCTTTCAATACTCTTATGGTATCGATTTATCGAAATGGCATATTACACAGGAATTATGCCCACAACAAGATGAAAATTCTCTTGATTGTGCTATATTTGTGTTGAAATATATCATATGTTTAGTTGATGGAAAAGAAATGGATTTCACAGATTCTGACACTCAAATATTTAGAGCAAAAATTGCTGCAATGATTTTAAATGAAGCCACTGCTACAGGGTTTTTTTTATAATTTATCTATTGGAACATGTCTATTGTGCCTACAAGTTATTCACTTCCAAGTTATTAAACTAATATTGTTTGTTGCCTAATTTAGAACTTGTATTTTGTTAGATCATCAACAAGGAGATCCCATACCGCCCAAGAGTTTGAACTGACACTTATAATACAGGTTTGGAGTTTAATGATTTATTTGCTCAGAATTTTCTTTTCTTGTTTTTGATGTACCGCTTGCCCTATGATGATAGTACAAAAATAATAGTCATGTATTGAACTAGTGTAGTTAAGTATTGTACTAGGACAACTGTTTATTGAACCATTGTAGTTATGTATTGTAATAGTACCGTTATGTTTTATTAATGTATTTTTGTGTATGTAAGTGTTATGTTTGTGTATTAAACTATTGTATTTCTATTATGCTGATGTATTAAACTATTGTATTCCTGTTACAAATTTACCAAACATGCTGGCCAAAATATTTTGGTTATAATAAATCTAGATCAAGAATACATATCTATAATACAATTTTTTTTCCTATTCTTTGGCTACAGCTGCAGCAAGGTTTTATTACAACTTACAACTTGAAGTTGGTTGATGTTAAATGAAATGATAATTTGTATATTCCTTTGGTCCAGGGGAAGGCGACAGACAAATCCGAAGAAGCGTTACAACTTACAACCTCCGCTTAAATTGTCTCTCGGTCTTGTATTTTTTGGTGTTTTTTGGTATTTCATACAACATAACGCTACTTATGAAGTTTTCGCACTGTGGAAGTCTACAACGATCACATGAAACCGTAATTCAGGTGTTATTTCTTGTAACATGTTAGGTTACAATCAGAGGAATGTTGTATAAAGTGGTTGCATATGTTTCTCAGGCTTTACATGTGATATAGATGAATATGTCATTTCCGTCCACTGTTCATGTTTACAGTGTTTGTGGTTCAACCTGTATGGTACTATGGTGATGTTAGAGTTACAGCTAATTAAATCTTATTGCCTTTCCTATCTTATATGCATGATTGTATGAAATTAAATCAACATTTATGTATTATGATAGGAAGCTTGAATTAACTTATTAGAGGCTTACCGTTCTTATTCCTACAACATCATTAAGAGATGTTAAAACTCGTAAATATCTCCAGTTCCTTTTTGAAATTTGTAATTGATGTTGAACTTTGCAATTTTACACACTTCGATCTGCTCGTTGAAATGCTTGTTCATCAAATTCACGTGGATCTGCAACTGTTTCAATACACATCGCAATTCCTGGCACATTCTATATTCATAGAGTAGTGTATATTCATGTTTGAGACAGAGGAGATGTGTTGCTTGTATTTTTATAGGAAAGAGATAGAGAGAGAGAGAAAGAGAGGTCAGAGAGATGTTGGAGATAGAAATGAAATGGAAGACTACAAAACTGCATCACTTTCTTAAATAAAACATCAAGTGAATACACATCTATATGTGTTCACTACACAATAGTATACGTTTAATACACCAACATATCGTTTCAATACACAATGATATCATTTTATTACACAAGCTCAACAACTCCTTCATAAATATCTGTCAAGCAACAAAATCATTTCAAAAAATCTATAGTAGGGGATGCCTAGTTGAGAGAGATGTGTTTCATGTTTTTCTATAGGAAAGAGAGAGAGAGAGAGGTTTAAGAGATGTTGGAGATAGAAATGAAATAGAAGACTCTACAATACTTCATCACTTTCTTAAATAAAACTTCAAGTAAATACACATCTATATGTGTTCACTACATAATAGTATATGTTTAATACACCAACATATCGTTTCAATACACAATGATATCATTTTATTACACAAGTTCAGAGAGAAAGAAGTCTGAAAGATGTTGGAGATAGAAATGAAATGGAAGACTACAATACTTCATCACTTTCTTAAATAAAACTTCAAGTGAATACACATCTATATGTGTTCACTACATAATATTATATGTTTAATACACCAACATATCGTTTCAATACACAATGAAATCATTTTATTACACAAGCTCAACAACTACTTCATAAAAATCTGTCAAACAACAAAATCATTTCTAAAAATCTATAGTAGGGGATTCCTAGTTGAGAGAGATGTGTTGCATGTTTTTCTATAGGAAAGAGAGAGAGATGTTTAAGAGATGTTGGAGATAGAAATGAAATGTAAGACTCTACAATACTTCATCACTTTCTTAAATAAAACTTCAAGTAAATACACATCTATATGTGTTCATTACATCATAGTATATGTTTAATACACCAACATATAGTTTCAATACACAGTGATATCATTTTATTACACAAGTTCAGAGAGAGAGAAGTCTGAAAGATTTTGGAGATAGAAATGAAATGGAAGACTCTACAATACTTCATCACTTTCTTAAATAAAACTTCAGGTGAATACACATCTATATGTGTTCACTACATAATATTATATGTTTAATACACCAACATATCGTTTCAATACACAATGATATCATTTTATTACACAAGTTCAGAGAGAGAGAGGTCTGAAACATGTTTGAGATAGCAAAAAAATAGAAGACTACAAAACAACATTACTTCTTAAATAAAACTTCAAGTGAATACACATCTATATGCGTTCACTACACAATAGTACACGTTTACTACACCAACATATGGTTTCAATACACAATGATATCCTTTTATTACACAAACGCAACAACTCCTTCAGAAAAAAACTGTCAAGCAACAAAATCATTTCTAAAAATCTGTCAAGCAATCGTAAATTATAATACGATAGAAGTCTACACATGTAAGCAATTTCTAACTAATGAATATATCATATGCAATATATAGTTGATACATCAATGTATAAATTTCAAGTTTCCTGAATTGGAACTTAATTACATGTAGACTTCAATCTTGTATGACTTTTTTAGTATCATCTCTTTGTTTTCTCTTAGGACAATTGCGAATGTCATGTGTTTCATACTTCATACAGAACTTGCATTGCCTCAATTTCTTTTCCACAACAGATTTTAGTCGTGTAGTTCCCGCCTTTGGCCTTCCACTTTGTCCACTTCCTTTTGTCTTGGACTTTCTTGGTTGGAGGACTTGAACTTCTGTTTCATCCTTTCTCAGATTAAGAATTTCATTCTGACTTGCTGAAGTAGATTTTATCTTGTGCACTTCTATCATAGCACCTGACAATGCTTTTTCAACAACTGCATAAATTTCTTCATTTTTGGAAGCTTCATGTAACAATTCAAAGGATATCTTGTTCAATTTCTTCATATGTGTATTGTGAGATGAACTACTACTATCCCATCATAAATGGGAAGTCTAATTCCATCTTTTATTCCTTTTCTCCATCTGTCCAATATATACAGAGATGATAATTCTCTGCATTCTAGATGCTTCAACACTGCCAATATATGCATACAAGGTATTCCTTCAAACTCCAACAAACATCATTCACAGGAAGCTCTTATTTCTTCGTTATAATATATCACCTCTCTAATAGAAACAAAATCATCATCTATATTTGTTACAAAGTAAATAACTGAATTTGGATCTGACCTTCCAATCTTGACGTTACACGACAAAGATTTATCCAATTGATTTTGGAAGAGATTGAAGATATTCAATGTATAAATGTTGGCCATTTGTTTCTCCATTGCCCATCTTGTGATGAATTGAGGTATTCTTTCTCTACTATCAATGTCCCATCTATTTTCTTTCTCTCTTTGGAATTTCAACGCCATTTCAAACCTGTAGTAAACACACAATTCTATCAGATTTTTACACTACTACATCAGTTAAATACACAATCATAACATTTTAAAATGCAACTATTCTTGTTACACAACAACAATAGTATACATATAAAGTTCATTAGACCAAAAAATGATACTATTAATGTAATTTATACCTGCATATGAACTCAAACAATGTATTTTTCCTATTTGCATTATGTTTGATGAATGAATTCATCCCTTCGCTTCTTTGTGTACTTCTCATACCAACAAAGAATGTATCTTGCATGTAAGCTGGAACCCACTTCTTTCGTATGCTGAACATCAAATTTAGCCATTCATTGTCTTGAAGCTGATATTCTTCTACTATTGAAATCCAAGTTGTCTCAAACTTTGTTGGAGTCTCAATAAGATACACACAATCACTCATTTTTGTTAGAAATCTACCTTTGTTGTTAATGTTTCTAATTTTCTTCTTTACTTTGTCCATAATATGTCATACACAAAATCTATGAACTACATTTGGGAATTCTGAAGATAAAGCTGAATTAATTGAAGGATCTTGATCAGTAACTATTGCAGGAGGTACACTTCTCATACATTTTTTAAATGTTGAAAACAACCATTCAAATGTCTCTGTAGTTTCATTTATCATGAAGGCCGTTCCAAAGAAAACTGTACTGCGATGATGGTTTACCCCACAAAATGCTGCAAAGACCATCAAATATCTGTTTGTGCAATATGTTGTGTCAAAAGTGATGGCTTCACCAAACAATTGGTAGTTCTGCTTTGTTATTCCGTCTGCCCAAAACAAGTGAGTCAAGCTACCATTTTCATCAATTCTATAAGAATAGAAGAAGCTATTGTCAAACTCTTTCCTTTTAACAAAATGTTCCAATATCATGTCCACATCATAGCCATCATTGTCTTTCCTCTGGATTGACTTCAGATTTCGTATATCTTGAACTGTACAACCCATCTTATTATACCCTCCACTTTCCTTTTCAAGATAGACTGCTTGGTTAACTGTTGGAATATTAGCACTCGATATTTTCTCCAATAAAGAAGCTTTTTCAGGGCTAATGCTTCTATTGTTTCTGAAGTAATGTCTTTTATTTGGAGTTGCAAAGTGATGGTTATGAGCTTCGATGAAGTTTAGTACATACCAATTTCCAGATTGGTTGTTGAACTTCATTTTCAGTTTGGCCATACAACTAGTTCTTGATAAAGGAACTTTTCTTTTTCTTGTTTCTTTTTCTTGAATATCTCGTATCTTTGTCTTTGAATGAAATCCTTGCTTCGAGCAAACAAATGATTTTAACAACATGGTTCTTTTTGTTGGGTCTTCACTTACTGAAAGCCTTGAAGTTGATTTCCTAATATTAAATCCACTCTCACCAGCATATATTTTGTAGAAAATATATGCATCTTCCAATGTCTGAAATTCTTTTCCAATTTCTGGTTTGATTGTGGAATGAACATTGGGAATGAAGCATTGAGAACTATCATTGTTTCTTACCTGGAATAGACAAGTCAGTTAGTATGCAAAAGTAGTTTATACTAATTAACAATAGTTTATCAAACAAGAAAAAATTGTAGCAGAAATGCATTGCATGTTTTTCTATATGAAAGAGAGAGAAAGAGGGAGATGTGTTGCATGTGTTTTGCTATAGGAAAGATAGAGAGAGAGGTAAGAGAGATGTTGCCGTTTGAAATGACATGTACACACTACAAATTTGCATGGCTTTCTTAAATAAATATTCAATAGTATACGTTTAATACACCAACATATAGTTTCAATACACAATAGTACACCTTTAATACACCAACATATCATTTCAATACACAATGATATCATTTGATTACACAAGTTCAACAACTCCTTCATGAGAATCTGTCAAGCAACAAAATCATTTCTAACTTATTCTACAAAAGGATAGTTTTAGTAAATTAAAGAAGTAAACCAATATGTTGAACAATTATGACAGTATATTACTTTAAATAAAAGGTAACAAAAATAAGACTTACAATAGGTGTCACTTGAGATGTTGGTTGAACAAGCAAATGGTTTTCCATTGATGTTGTTTCCACCTATATAAACAATAACAGTCACAACATTACTATATTAAACAACTAAACCAGATTATAAAATATCTGAAAAATATAACTTAGAATAGGTGTAATAGGAAATGTTTTTTGAACAACAATATTTTTTCTCGTTGAGTTCATTTAAACCTATGGAAATAACATAGTAAGGTATTTAAATTATGTAGTTTGGTATTGTACTAGGACAACTGTCTATTGAACTAATGTAGTTATGTATTGTAATAGTTACGTTTGTGTATTAAACCATTTGTTTGAACAAAGAAATGGTTTTCCATTGATGTTGTTTCCACCTACATAAATAATAACAGTCAAAACATAACTATATTAAACAACTAAACCAGATTATAAAATATCTGAAAAATATAACTTAAAATAGGTGTAATAGGAAATGTTTTTTGAACAACAATATTTTTTACTCATTGAGTTCATTTTTAACCTATGGAAATAATAATAGTCAAGTATTTAAATAATGTAGTTCGGTATTGAAATAGTATAGTTATGTAGTGTACTGGGACAACTGTTTATTTAACTAGTGTAGTTATGTATTGTAATAGTTACGTTTGTGTATTAATCTATTGTATTCTTGTTATTGCATTTAGATTAAAAATTAAAAATGTCGTACGAATCCTCCATAAATTTACCAAACATGCTAGCCAAAATGTAAGAACAAGAAATCACATACAAAGAAAAAATTAAATTTTTTTTGAAAAAACACCACAGCTTCGTTGGTCCAGATGTTAGATCAAGAATGCAGAACTAGATGTTTGATCTAAGCTTTTAAACGAAGAAAATGCCTACTTATCAGAAGAAACGGAACGCCAGATGCGATCGAGCCTTGAGTCCTCCGCAAAAGAACATGCGAGGAGCAGAAGACGAGAGGGTGGGAGTGTGAGGAGAGAGTAGGCAGCGGGAGTAGTCGCGGAGGGCTTCGTCGGAGTAGGCGAGACGGAGGAGGAGATTGTATACGATTGGAGGGAGGAAAATGGATGTGGTGGGTGCGTATGGGAGAGGCGGTAAAAGGAGGACGATGTTGATTACGAAACTACCCTTTTTCTTTTTCACCGTTAGATTAGATCTTGATGATGTATGTTTGGGGTCTCATTATATTAAATTGAGACCTGGTCTCGTTCTAATACCACCCTATATATATATATTTATTTATTTATTTATTTGTGTCGTGTTATTTCGTTAACATCACTCTTAATTTTCCATTATCCCGCCATTATCTCCTTCTTTAACTTTCCCACAAGCCACCACCTCTTCCCGCCAACTAGGGCTGTAAATGGGGCGGGTAAACCCTGCTCCGACCCGCCTAAGTCGGGTGGCGGTGTAAAAAATCTAACTCGCGACCTGCCAACCTGAATACCCGCCTACCCGACTAATAAACGAGACGGGTAGCGGTTATATTTTCTACCTGTCCCGTTTACCCGATTACCCGCCTAAGAATTTAATAAATTAAATAATAAATAATATATATATACTTATATACCTTATACATATCTTTATTCTCTAATATCTAATTTACTAATAGTGTTATAAAGTTGAAGTTATTTATAATTTTATGGTGTTAATTACATGGGTCATGTTTTTAAGGTGCTAATGTGTCATGTTTTTAATTTATGGTCTTATGCAGAAAAAGAAAAAAAAACATATAAAAAATCCATTTATCCATCTATCCGCCCCGCATACCCTGTTTATCCGATCTGTCTCACCCGCGCAACCCATTTACCCGATCTTAGGCAGGTCGGGTAGCGGTTTAAAACAATTTCACCTGACCCGTTGACCCGCCTACCATAGACGGGTCGGCTAGCGGTGGGTTCGAAACCCGCCCCGACCTGACCCGTTTACATCTCTACCGCCAACGAACCATCGACCCCATAACTACTCCCCACCAAACTCTTTTAAATCTCCCTTACCCACCTCCCTATCTGTGAAACCTCACCCCTTCTCTTGCTTCCCCCATCTTCTTCTTCTTATAAAAAAAACCCAAATCCTAAATGGGATTTTTACTTGTGTGCACTTCCAAAAGGTCTTTATTAGTCATTTGCTCATGTATAATTTTATATTGCTCCAATACACTTGCATACAACAATATTTGCACTTGTGCATTTGAACTCGTCGTAGGGTCCACAATCTGACGGATTCCGTCTAGAAAATAACGTGACGTACCAGAAGCGTTAGTTTTTAAATTAGCGTTACTTTGTTAAATAAGCGTTAGCTTAGTAAATTAATCCTTAGTTATCCACCCTAATATTATTTTTCAATTAGACTAAACCCATATCTTCTTCCCTCTCCCAAGTCCCAACCGGCGACACTCCCTCTTGTCTCATCTTCCAAGTTGGCGCCTCTCCCTCCCGTCCCCTCCTCCAAGCCCTCTAGTCACATCACAAATCTCAACCATCTCGTTCCTCCAAGCCGCCTCTCCCCCACGTTTTGTCGTCCAAGTCGCCACCTCTCCCTCACGTTTCGTCCTTCTAGCCGGCACGACGCGTTAGACATTGCACACTCGTAGGCTCGTAGTGGGTCACCGGGCTGAGGTTCTGGTACTTATTTGCTATGGAAGAGTGTAGTTTCAAATTTGGGTGAAATTTGGAATTTAGGGCGATTTAAGGCTTGTAAGGTTTCTAGTTTCTTCAAATTGTGTTGAAATTGTCATTTTTAGGTTTTGAGGATTTGGGGCGAAGTGGCAACTATACCTATTGTGATTTCAGGAACAATGAATACTTGACTAATTCATCTGGGGAAAAATCAAGAATACGTTAAAGTTATTGATAATTCCCATAGACTTTGTTCCACTTGGCTGGATCAGTGCTTTCTACATTTTGACAAGTAGTTCCATCTCATCCCATATTTTCAAGTTTAATTTACAAACATCACAATAATCACATCACAAGAAACTGCCAACAACTTCATTTTAATGTTGTAAATTGTTGATTGTTAACCATTGAATATCCATTCATTTTTTTAGTAATTTAGTGATAAAGAATATGCAATTGCAATTTTATGTTGGAAACCTTGAATCATTTTGTACTTTCTATAAGAATGTTATCTTTCAATGTTTGGATGTTTTTTTTAAATGTTACTAGGGATGTTTGGATCACGCAAATACAACTAAAGTTGCACATTGGACATGTCCTCGTTTCACACAAAATGACAACAATATGGAGGAAATGTGTCCAATTGAACCACCACACCGTGTAAACTCATGTTTCGGTAGCAGAAGTGTATATCAAATTGTTTCAGCAGTAGAAGTGCAACCCAAAGCCACAACTATAAGCCCAAAGGAACCACAATGTTCAATCGAGCCTCCACAGGAGCCCACACAAAATGAAGACACGGGAAAATGCAAGACCTCAAAGAAAGTCTACCAGGGTCGTAGTAGGAGGTCGATGGGCGTCCAAAATGATGGAACTTTCTCAGCAAAGTTAGTGGTGGAAGTCTAACTTAATCAAAGTGTACATAATGAAGAAATAAAATTTTCTGCACGATTATATGTATGACTATTTAATTTTGCTGTGTATGCAACTAAGCCCAGACTCGTTTAGCAATTAAGTGTACTCTATTTATGTACTGATTTATTTAATTCAATCCTTGAAGCTAAGAATCTTGCCAAGTTCATTTTATTCATTTCATTCAGTTCAGTTTGATTTAATTACAATTTGGAATTCATTTTGTGTTGCCTCTTTCAGTTCTAGCAGCTAATTCAGTTTTTTGTTGATTCAGTTTGATTAATTTACATTTTTGAATTCAGATATTAGTAATTCAGTTTGTGTTGCCTCTTTGATTTCTTGCAGCTGATTCAGTTCTTACTTTTAGATAATCCTGAAGGTAATTTATGTTAATGTAATTGGTACTTGAACGAAATTAGTTTTGAGAGGCCTATATACAAATAACAATATATTTTCTAACCTTAAACATTCAACAAGTTCACTTCTGATGGTGAACTTGTTCTGAAAAATTGCACCGACATACATGTGCACCGTCATTCCATGAACAAAATGTGCAATATCACCTGAAGCATCATAAATTGCAAGTATTTTTCAACACATTGCTCTTTAGATAAATTTTCAATTCAGACTGATGTCTGATAGTTTTAGTTCATTGAATGAAATTGGAAATTCATTTGTAGTACAGATTATAGGGGAAGTATCCATGTATCTAGTTACATTCAACAACAAGAATCTCCTATAACATTTCAGATTCATATGTATCTAGTTACATTCTACAACAGATTACATTGCAATCCTTATCATTCCATATGGCTGCCCAGAAGAAGGAAATCCAGAAGAGAATAGCAAAAAGGATCCTGGATCCGTCCTTTATCCTAGCTAACTTTGGCAGTAGACCCGATACAAGGCAAGATGAACAGAGGATGAGGTTACTTTATGTAAATCAACTTGGTAATTAAGATAATGAAATCTATGTAAATAAAGTCAAGGTTAATTTATGGATGCGTAAGTAGTAATGAATTGTCACAAAAGCTAATAGAGTTTATGGTAATGTCTATCACACAACAATCAAAGGAAAAACATGTACTACAAGTATCAACAAACTAAGATCTGAAATTTTCAGATAAACAATATATTTTCAGGTGGCCATTGTTTATTCTCAAAAAAAAAATCCCTTTTGTAATAAACAAGAATGACAGAAGAATGAAACAAATTTTTGGCTACGAGTCTACGAGCGTGCAATGTCTAACGCGTCGTGCCGGCTAGAAGGACGAAACATGAGGGAGAGGCGGCGACTTGGACGACAAAACGTGGGGGAGAGGCGGCTTGGAGGAACGAGATGGTTGAGCATTGTGATGTGACTAACGGGCTTGGAGGACGGGACGGGAGGGAGAGGCGCCGTCTTGGAAGATGAGACGAGAGGGAGTGTCGCCGGTTGGGACTTGGGAGAGGGAAGAAGATATGGGTTTAGTCTAATTGAAAAATAATATTAGGGTGGATAACTAAGGATTAATTTACTAGGCTAACGCTTATTTAACAAAGTAACGCTAAATTAAAAACTAACGATTCTGGAACGTCACGTTATTTTTCTAGACGGAATCCGTCAGATTGTGGGCACCACGACGAGTTGAAGTGCACAAGTGCAAATATTGTTGTATGCAGGTGTATTGGAGCAATATAAAATTATACATGAGTAAAAGTCTAATAAAGACATTTTGGAAGTGCACACAAGCAAAACTCCCAATCCTAAATCCGTAACCCCTCCCCAAAGCCCAAACCCATCTCTCTCCCCCATCCTCATCCCTCTCACCACAACTCCTACGACGATGATGGCAATGAGCTTCGGCGAGGTCAGTTTTCGTGCGCATCGACGAGTTCTTCTCGACTCGATCGAGTCAAGGTACGCCACCATCGTTAGTTTTCCCTGTCTAGTGTCCTAGATGGTGTTATTGTGGGAGTTGGGTGTGTGGTCGGATCAGCGACGACATCATCGGTGCCGGAACGGTTCAGGTCACCGTGTTGGGCTTCACAGGCATCAGTGCTACCTAGTTTGTCTTGTTGGACTGCGGGTCTCGCCGGTGTTGTTGGGTGGATCTTGTGGTTGGCTTAGTTGGTGTTAGCTTTGATCTTTTACCAATGCAACCCCTTGTTAAGCATGAATGTCATGCTGTCTTGGTCTTGTATTAGTTAATCTCTTGTTGATTTTGACCTTGCATGCTTGAATGTCACGTTGGTACCATTTCCTTTAGCTTGATGTGTCATTTGTTGAAGAATACCTCATTAGTTGAATCATGTGGCAATAGGCTTTTGCATGAGATCTTGATATTAAATGATTTTTTAGTTTTCGGATGTTGCTTGGTTCAGATGAATTTTGGATGGCTTGATAAGAGGATGGTTGGGTGGTAGTTTGATCGGTGCCCACCACATGTTTGATGAAATACCCCTTAGAGCTTGAATGTTGGAGTATCATTTCCTTTCTTTCCAAGGCATGTTAAGTGCTATGTTTTGTTGATTTAGTATTCAAACTAAATTATACTTGATTTAGTAACTAAACTATACTAAAAGTGGTTGTAGACCAATGAGTTCCTTTTGTGGTTGCTTACAAATCGTTGGTTGACCACGTCTTTCATGCGCATCTTGGGTTGCACATTCGAATTCGATATTTTGATGCACCTTATGTGTTTGTTATTATGCCCATTTGGTATGTTGTTAATATTATGGATTAATTAATTATACATATGTGTTGGCATGATATCGGCAATATAATGAATAATTGGATTATTTGCTGGAAAACCTTGGATTTTCTTATGTTTGTAGTAAGCTATATTAATTGGAAAAATTTACTGCTTTTCCCTTGGGTTTATGTTTATTTTTGTATAAATTGTGGAAGTTTTAGTGGAACTCATGTTATGGATTGTTGGGGTCGTGTGACCCGTATGTTTCGGGTAAATTGCATTTACCCTTACCTTATGATTGTGTGAGAGGTTCGTGGAATTGATCGTTCACCACGTTGTTACGAATGGCCGTTGGAGCGTTGCTCACGGTCTCGAGCGTGTGGTCGAGTAGTGGGAATGACATGTGAGGCATGTATGACTAGATGTTATGGTGTTTCCCTTGTTGGGGAGGTTTAGGATGATTTACCAGCATTGTTAAGAGTGACTTTGGAGCTGAGCTCGGGCGTTGTGGTTGGATCCCTGGAGTCGTGTTGCCCCGTTGTTGTGGCGGTCTGGGATGGTTTGTCAGCGTTGTTACGAGTGACCACTGGAGTTTGGCTCGCGGGATCAGGCGTTGTGGTTGGATTCTCGGAGACGGACGGAGGGCTGGTCAGCTCACAAGTGTTGTGACGGGTGGCCGTTAGGGAGCGTTGCTCACGGGCTTGGGTGCGTGGTTAGAGTAGGGTGATGCCTTGTGGGCCGGATGCGCGATCTTATCGAGGGTGCACGCTCGGTCTGGTTGGGTGCGTGGTCGCCTTGGGACATTTGACAGTTCGGCCGTGAGAGCAGGTTGAGTGTTGCCTTGTGGATCAGATGTGTGGTGGGGTCGAGGTGCACGCTCGGCTTCGCTGGACACGTGGTTGCCTTGGGACACGAGGCTTGTGTGAGTCGTCAGGGATGGCTAGACGTTGTAGGTCATCAGGTTGGGGTGGTGTATTGAGCCTTGATTTGAGACTCAAGCGTGACTTATACATGTGCAGGTTGGACGCGGTTGGAGGTTGTAGGTGACTTGGGCTTGGGACGTGTGGACTGGATCGGTTGAGCTCAGTTGTCATGTATTTTCTTGCTCCTTCTTGTAGTCATGTTGTAGGAGTTTCGATATTCTTGTATTTCCCTTCCACCTTTAATTTGACATTGTCACTTTGTTATATTTTTATTGAGACATTGACTTGACTATTTTGTAGTTAATGTTTATTTTTGTTTGGTTTTAATTTGTATTGACTGTTGTATCCCGAGAGGTGATTATGAACGTTACACTATCTCTTTCTGATTGTTTGTTAGAGCTTCTTTTTGGAGCATATACAACAAAGTTAGATATCTGCTTAACATCAGAAAGCACCAACAATACACAATTTCCCAAACCACAGAACCAAAACCCAATTAATCATCCATCATCCGAGACCACCAAAATCGACAAAATAGGTCGAAAAAAACAAAAAAAATGCATCTCACACACTTATCAAACTATACACCTCGTTCACCACCTTTACCACCGCGCTCCAAAATTCTCAATGACTTCAATAGAAACCACTCACCAACAAAATCCACACAAAAAATGTAAAAATACAAAAATCGAACACTCTAACCTTGGTAAATTCAGAACAACAAACTCATCACACCCACCATTAAATTAAGGGAACTACTATTCATCGTCGGAAAACTACTTAAATCGCCCCAAAAATTACATTTTTGCCCTTAACAAATCAATTAATACACATTTCGTCCCGTGTCTTTAAACAATGTATTTGACTCAGTTTTACTCACATTCCTAGTACCAACACCACGAAAATGTCTGGCGAAACACCTGAATCCGGCTAGGTAACGGAGGCGGATTTTTTTTCCGACTCGGGCGTCTGGCTAAGACGCCTCCACATAGGTGGAGGCGTGATAGCCAGACGCCTCCACGTTGGTGGAGGCGTGTTAGCCAGACACCCGTATTTTTTAATAATAAAAAATAAATAAATTCTTAAAGTTATACGGTGTGTTATCTCAAAATATTTGAGGTTCTGTTGCAAGATTTTTGGTGGTAACGTGGCCAAATTACAATGAGTTTTTTTACAAGTGATTAATATTCAAAAAATTTAAGATCCAAAATCCCCGGTGGTAAAACTTCCTGATTTACAAATACCACATCGACAGGTCGTTCGGGGGTCTCGCTCCGCGGTGAGTGAGCGACATTCCACCTCGCCGGTGAGGTGGCGGGGGTGGCAAGGGGGCAACGCCCCCTGGAAATTTTTTGGATTTTGAAATTGTTAGATCTGATTTTTTTTTTATTTTCATCAATTGCAAAAACTCGTTGTAAGGTGATGTCGGACGGTCGACCGTTTGCTTCTCGGTCTACCGAACATGTTCCATGCGGATCACCGAGTTTTCATCGGTCCACCGTGATCTTAAATACAGTAAGTTTTTGATCTTCCTAGAATCATTGTGTCGGTTTACCGATCTCTACTCGGTTATCCGAATATTTATTCTCAGTAGCTTCGACATTTCTCTGGAAATCTCTATTCGGTGTACCGAAAGGGTATTGGTCATCCGAATATAGTAATTATTAACTTATTAATTAATTTAGTAATTATCTAAATTTATAATCAATTATCTTTTTAATAAAAAAATAATAAATAATAAAAAATTGCGGGCGTCTGACGGAGCCGCCCAGCGTAGGAGAGGGGTGTCTGGCTAAGCCGCCCAGCGTAGGAGAGAGGCGTCTTAGCCAGACGCCCGTCCCATGGGCGGGGCGTCTGTGTAAAACGCCGCCCCCTAGGGGGAGGCGTCTTACCCAGACGCCCCTCTCCTACGCTGGGCGGCTTAGCCAGACGCTCGCAATTTTTTATTATTTTTTATTATTATTTTATTAAAAAGATGTTGGATATTTTACCAGATTCGAGTACACCGGGGCGTCCGTTGGCTCATTACTGACCTCCAAAACATTATTTTTTATGAATATAAGAGGAAGATGAAGAGAGATGTGTGATATGAGGGTAAAATGTCGCGTTATAGCAGTAGAAATGTGAGAATGGCAAAATGGTAATCTGTTGGGGCGATTTAAGAAGTTTTAGGGCGACGAATAGCAATTCAGTTAAATTAACTCAGCAAAAAGAAGTTCAATTTACAAACTTCTGAACTCCACGGAGGAATAAAAACCAAACAACTCATCAAAGGGAATTGAAAGCTGCCAAGCGCAAACTCCAACACCGAAAAATTCAACCATTGGAACACAGCGAAACCTAAACCACCAAATTCACCATCACAACACTGAAGATCCGACCTTTCAAACGCAAACCATCAAACTTAGTCGTTTGCCTCGATTTCTCACAGGCTTACCTCTGCATGCGCACTTCCCCTCACGTCCGACCAGCCCTCCATCCACCTCGACTATGTTCTCGCCTCCTACACCAACTTTGTTGTCCAGGATTTGAAGATCACACTTTACGTGTTGGAGGGGAAGGAAACAAAGGATGTGATAGGATTCCGATGAGGAATCCGGTCAATTCCCACAACCACGCCGCCGATGGAGGTCGACTTAGACGGAGTCAACAGTTGACTTGCGACGCGCTACAATAACACAGGATTCGAGTTTCACTAAGCTACGGTGGAACAATTTGCGCTTCTCCGGCTCCAGAAGACACCAAATTGGGGCAGAATAATGGATGTTTTTTTCCTATTTCATTTTCTATTTATATCGGGGGGAAACCTCCTCCGGAGCAGATGAGATGAAAAAACCCCGCTCTAATCTAATTACAATCAATGTAGAGATTATGACGCTCCCAATTTAACTAATTGTCCAGACTAGAATATAAGGGAAAATTACAACAAAAATACAAAGAAAATACATAGTTGGCAGAAGGGGAAAGCGGAACAGTGTCGGACAAGTAATCAGGTGGCCTATTCGGGTTATAGCCGCTCTAAAAAACCACTGTTGGATTAAACTTAACTTCACGCATCCAGACCGTTGAATTCAGCTGTCATTCCACTCATCCAGCATAGTTTTAACCGACTGTGGACCTCAATAACGGCTACCCGACTTAACCACCTCCACTACCAACAGTGCAAGTGCCACCCCCATCGTTGGATTCAAAAGGCATGCAGGGGACGAGGCCAGAGGAGGCAGTGGGGAATATGCGATGTCAGATTTCAGGGGAGAGGCGAGGTGTTCGAAGTTTGGGGGAAAACCTTTTTTTGTGATTTGTGACCATCACAACGAGAGATAGGGTTCGGGTGGGGTTAGTGTCGAATTTTGTGTCATATAAATGTCTATATTTTCATAAATTTTAACAAGCATTTATGATCGATTTTTATATTTTTCAATAATTTTATGTACAAAATTTCTAATTGTATTTAATATATGTAATTAATAATTTAATATTAAAATACATAAATTGGATCATATATTAAATGTCAAGGGGAAGTCGAGTTACACGTCGGATCGCCTTTGAATTACCTCCAAGTGTCAAAACAGGATTAGAGAGATCGAAACTAGTCAATCAATCTCTAATATGAAGTTATAATAAAGCTAATAACTCATTCTATGCTCCAAAGAAATTAATCTCTAGCACACAATTAAAACTAAATTTTTTTTGGATGGAATGATGAAAAAATTGAAGAGAAAAGAATTTTACATTAGTGTAAACAATGAAGGGAGGAATAACTTATTTATAGGATTCCTCTAACCCACATCATGCGCAAATTACATACACATGATCCCTTGTTGATCACTCAACTAAACCACATCATGTGCAAATCACTTTCCACATTATCTCTTATTTATTTTGGAACATCATCATCCCATAACTATCTTTGACCAAGGTGGATTAAATTCAGTCATTAATCGGTAAAAATTCTCTTATTAATATATGCAAAAACATAAGCAAACGGTTGGACAGTTTCTCACTGTTTTTGACTTTACCAAATTTTGGATTAATATCCAACAAAATTTGGATTTGAGGTTCTAGCAAATGCATATGTTATAATGTTGTACATCACATTATATCTTGTAATATATTGTTATATATAATGTCAAAACATTATACCCCATATTATATATACATCTAATAGAAATTTATTTATTATTCTAACCGTGTCATTTTTCACGACAAATTAATTTTGTCATTTTACCATATGTATTTAATTACATATCATATTAATTTTAATGCATCATATAAAATACAAAATTATATTTCTTTTTTCCCAGTTTTGTGGTGTAACCTATATGCGGATCTAAGTTATATTGGCAATGATCTAAAATATTTTATATCATAAACTATAAACGGTATCTAGCTACACATTATAGTTACCGAAATAACAAAGATGTTTTACTCACTCGAACTAAACACGATTCACTTAGTGATATGTAAATATCACTTGTGTCTATCACTTGCCTCATGATATCATGAATATTATACAAGGTAGAAATATGTCATCTTTGTATTATATATTAACATTGATCTCTTAAGCTAATTATAAATATGTAACTATACATAAGTTACATTGTGCACATTACAATTTTGTTTTTTCAAGGGCCCAACAATGTCATCACTCAAGGCAACAGGGACAATGATAATCTTTTGACATATCACATTTTCTCCCACAAGTTATGTATAACCAACTAATACATTTATCATTATACGCATTGATAGTTTTTGGTAATAATCAAATTATACACTTCTTATGTGGAAATGTATAAGTCTCGTATCTTAGGATTCAAATACACAATGAAACATTAATGACACAAACACAATTCCATAATGTTTCATTTGTTAGGTTAATTCAATATATGAAAAAAAATATTTTCTATTTCATATACTCATGTTGTTAAATATTTGTAGAGCTACAATATTTCTTTCAACCAACGTGACAATCTTAACTCGGTAACCAATGTTCCTAGTTAATTACCATGATTGTGAATTACTTTTTATTTATGTAAACTATTATCTTTTAAAGCTCTACGGTTAAGGAACAAGAGCACATCTTCTTTAAAAATTCTAATATACGAATACATTAATTAAGGAAAAAAATGTTCAATACATTCAATTCGTAATAAAAGACATATAAAAGTAAAACTTTTAGAACACATTCCTTTTGGTTAGAACTTGTAACCAGGTCGGGTTGGGCCCGATGCGGGCGGTGTGGGCTCGAGACCAACCGTGTGGTGTCGTGTCGGACCAGGATAAATAGTTGGCGTTTTTTGTTTTTTTTTAATTATGAAAATGTCACTACAAAAATCTATATAAACCTCAAATCCTATTCATTTTTTCTTCACACCAATTTATCTTCGCCCCTTCTAATTTTCTCTGTTGAAACTAATTTGATAATATTTTTAATTTAATCTTTATAAGTTCTATCTAAATATCTCCAATAAAAAAAATCTCTAAGTTCTACTTTGCACGTTGGTGGTCAAGTATTCTAAACCAATTGGTGGATTCGGATCCCCAATAAATTATCCATCCATTATTTTGGAACGAATTTTTTTAAGAAAGAGACTTCGTCGTTTTTCGTTCTCATCCTATTTCCTTGAATTAGTTGTTTTATTTAGGTCATATGTACCCATGACATTTTATTAAATGTCAACCTAGTCAAATCAGCACTCTTTCTTTTCGTCATATCAACATTACATTTTTCTTTTCTCTCTTTCTATTATTGACCTCTCAACCACAACTCATTCATAAATGTCACCCAAGTCACATCAACACTCTATCGTTTCCACATCATTTATTTTCCTCTTTAATGTCGCACAATTCCAATTAGTTATATCACATAATTTATTTATCATAACTTATTATAATTAAATGCGAATATTAACAAATATTGAGATTGACTCATACTTATTATGTCCATTCTAACAGGTCGGTCGGGGGTCTCGCTCAATGTATTTTTTAAGCTTAGGGATTTATTTGTAATTTTGTACCGGTTTTGGGTTGTATTTTTCGACGTGATGTTTTTTAAGAAAATTAATTAAGCCAATGTAATTTCCAATTAAATTTGTCAAACTAATCAACATTATTAAAGTAATTAACAATACAAATTTAATTAAACTAATAAATTTAATATACAAAAAATTAATATTCATCAATAATACTAATTATCTAAAAAATTAAATAATAAAAATAAAAATATAAAAAAATAAAAATATATATTTACAACTAAATATAAAACTAAAACTAATTAAAATAAAAAAAATAAAATAAAAATACCATACCAGCTCATGAAACCTGGAAGGACCTCCCCACTGAGGGGGTGCGGCAAGGTCGGCATTTTGCATGGGCACCCTCAACAGGTGCCCTTACATTAAGGCCATCGTTAACGAGAGGGAGTCAACCGGGCACTTGCCCGAGTGTTGGTCGTCCCCGGGCAGACGCCCGAAGCACCGTAGGGTGGGGGGCACGTGTCCTCCCCCATTGGTCCATTTTTTTATTTTATTTTAGTGCATGATTTATTATTAGAAGAAATTGATGATGTATTGATTATTTTTTATTAACGTGAGTGATAATTTTGGATGTGATTAATTTGAATAATATTTTAAATTAAATATATCAAAGGTAAATCCATATTTAATGCTTAAACTAGAATATATATTAATACTACATTATCATACGAACAATACATTGCGGTACGAAATACAAACCATACGAAATACCAACTACAACAAACCAACAAACTGCACAGGATACAAACTACAATAACGTTGCTATGATTAATATTAATCAATAATTATTAATATTAATCATTTCTTGAATTTGAATTATAATGTAATTAGAATTATAATTATATAAAATGTAATTTGTTAAATGTTGTGTAAGAATTAAAATTGTTTAATTAAGAAATAATGTGGAGTAAATAGAGTGTAGGGTAGGTGGGGGAAGCCCGGGCGTGGTTACGGGGTTTTTTTGGGTGGGTTGGGTGAGCTGACGTGACATAGGAAGAAGTTGACGTGAAAGAGAGAGAGTTGGATGCCCTAGGGTAGCTCAGACGCTGTTATTTTTGCTCTAGGTTTAATCTTCAACAAATATTGTAATCATACAATTGATATTTTTTCAAGCAATGTGCTCATTGTTAATTAGTTAGTGCATGAAAATTAAGCAAACTTTCTAAACAAATATTGTAATCATACAATTGCTATATTTCCGTCAATATTTCAATTTTAATAAGAATATTTGATTATTTTTTTGGTCAAACATCCGCTGTGGCATTGACAATAAATTGACCATCAGAGACCAATCTCAACGGTCGTCCATTCGTTTGCATGCAAACCTACGAGATTCCCTCCAATCCCACAAATTCCACTACAAAAGCAGGTCGAAACCAAACTCAAAAAACCAAAACATCCAAACAAAACAATAACCCAGAAGAGCAATCCCAACCCTTCCTCAACAATGGCTTGCCTCGCTTCCTCCTCGATCGTAGTGGTCTTCTTCCTGTCGCTTTGCGTCCTCTCACCGCCCGCCTCCGCCCACTGGAAGAAACACCACTCCTACCAAGCCACCGTCCGCAACTCCCTCGCCTTTGAGACATGCAAGAAGACCCCCTTCCGAACCCTCTGCCTCAAAACCTTCGCCTCATCCTCGAAAACAAACTCCTGCAAGGACGTCCAAGGCCTCGCAAGCATCGCCGTCTCGGGCGCATTGAAGAAGATGCAGACTGCATCTGCGCTCTTCGAGAGGCGCATCAAATTCTCCAACAATTCCTTCTTCAAGTCCATCACCGGCTGCTCCAAGAGTTCTGTATCCGTCTCGAAGAAAGTCGAGACGGCCCTAAAGGCGTTGAAGAAGCCCAACTGCAGCAGCGCTGAGGTCATCATGTCTCTCGGGGCCGCGATGGCTGAAGCGGACGTCTGCCAGAAGGGACTTAGCATGCAGTTTCTGGACAGGAAGTCGTTCGGGTTGAAGAACATGGAGTTCATGCACATGTGCAGCAATGCCATCGCCATTGCCAAGCTCTTGCCGGCCAAGTTTTGAGAGTGTTTTCTACATGGATTTTGTGAGGGATCCTTTTTTCTTTCTTTCTTCCTTATGTTTGGTAAATAAGAAGCCCGAATAAGCTCTTCTCTTGGATGTTTTGATGATTCACAAATGGGATTAACACCCGGAAAAACTTGTACCAAAGTTTTCTATAATATATGATGGATATCTCCTTTTTGTGAATTTGCTTGATTTGTTCTCGTCGTATGGCCAGCTAGTATATATCTAAATTTCGAAGAAAAATATATTTTACTGCTAGGTTTGATGAGCACACCGCTGAAGTCGGACAGAGGAAGATATAGGAATATCCATATTCAAATCCGTAAAAAAAATGGAAATATAAATATCCATATTCAGTTATGGATTATCTATAGATATGAAAGTGATTTTTGGTATTGATATTTAATTGATTTGGAGTAGATAAGGATAAATCTGCATCCACGATAACGAGATTTGAACTAATAAAAAAAATTTAATTTCAAATTTTGATTCTACTAGTATTTTGAAGGTTTTTAATTGTATCCAATGTAAAAATAACATAGTATTGGTATTTATTATTTAAGATATATACAAGTAATATGTGATGACGCGTATTAAATAATAATAATGATATTTAAGATATATATATGTAATATATTATTATACATATTAAAAGTAACAATAGAATTACAGTACAAGTAATAGTGTATATGTATATACGTCAACATATAATTGTATATAATGATCATAAATATTAATAAACGCATATTAAAATTTAAATAACCACATTCTGTTTTATCTCAATATTTTTTTGAGATCAGTTAAAATAAACCTTAACCCATTTGTCACACTTTATCGTCCAGGGCTTGGTTGGTTGCTCGAGATTTGGATGATATTTTTATTAATTGTTTAATTACATATTCTTGATTTCTAACCGGTTATTTTTGCCTACTTGTGGATTAGCCCTGGTAGCGGACCGGGTCGGGCGAACCCGTCAACCCGACCGGCCCGTTACCCATTGACTCTTATAGCCATTAAGCACACCCCTCTCGGTCTTGGCAGGGCACGGGGCCACGGGCCCGTGACACTTTATCATGTCGAGCTTCGGCCTGACACTATTACCATACCCCAGGCCCAACCTGGCCCGGCATGTTATTTGGCACCCCTCTCGACTCATTACCCAATCCTATTATGGATGAATATCTTTTTACATCTTTGATACATTATTAAGTATACTACAACTTTTACATAAGTTTGGAAACCAGAAATCAAAGAAGCCAAACTTTTAAAATAAGTCTTTTTGCTATAGTACACCTATCAGTTGTCCAAATTGACAATATGTACTCGGTTTTTGATATTGCATCATATACACCTGCGAGTTACTGTCTCTCACTCTGTTACCGTTACAGTCTAATGGTGTTAGACAATTTGCAAATTAAACCTCGTAAAATAGAAATTTCCTTAATTGTAGACACAAATAACACCACAAAAAATCAAATTGTCTAACAGTCTCCACTCTTTCACTCACTCTCTCTCTCTCTCTCTCTCTCTTTCATCCCTTCTCTCTCTCTCTCTCTCTCTCTCTCTCTCTCTCTCGAATCTCCCATTCTTTCTTCTTTCTCCCTCTCTCTCTTTCACCCCTTTCTCTCTCTCTTGAATCTCTCCCTCTCTCCTTTCTCCCTCTCCACTATTTCACTCTCTCTCTCGCTCTCTCCTCCCTCTCTCTTGAATCTCTCATCCCTCTCTTTCTCTCTCTTGAACCTCTTTATCCACTCTTGTATTTCTCTTTCTCTCATCCCTCATCTCTCTCTCCTTTCTCCATCTCCACTATTTCTCTCTCTCTCTTCTTTCTCCCTCTCCACTCTTTCAGTTTCTCTCTACTTTCTCCCTCTGCAATCTTTCACTCTCTTTCATCCCTCTTTCTTTCTTTCTTTCTTTCTCTCTGTAATATCCTGAATTTTTGAATTTGAGGTAATAATCAATTAAATTAATGACTATGGACTTGACTTGTGTTTCATGAATTGCTTCTAGTTTGTTCTCAATATTTCATAAGATGTGGACTTTGATGCAATTTTTCCCAAAAGTTGGACATATGTCAAGACTTGATGTTGTTGTATTTTGTCGGTGGAATGAGTGAAGATAAGAAGTAAGAAAACAGAGAAATCAGAAGAGAAGGAGAAACAGAGAAGAAATTGATGTTTGTGTTGGTGGAGAGAAGATAGGAGCTGGGAAGAGAGAAGTTAAGAGTTGAGAGAGTTGAGGAAATCAGAAGATTTAGAAGAGGAGAAATCAGAGAAGAGTTTGGAAGTGAGAAGAAGAGGAAATAAAGGTAAGGTAGATGGATTTTTAGTTAATTAGTTGGATTTAATTTTGGTATGATTAATAATTTATGATGTTGATTATTAGCGATTAGGTTTCTGTTGTGCAAGATGAAATAGAAGAAAAGAGGAAATAAGAATTCTGGACATTTGATTTGAGTTGCGAATCACGATTGTGGTTGCGAGACATGCAAGTACTGATTCGTTATTCTTCAGTTTCAGTTCATGTCTGTCTCTCTTGATGTTCGTAGTTGCATGCATGCTTAGTATCAATATTGAACTTAGTGATATGCATATGGTTGTATGGTGGTGTTTCGGTCGACATGTCCTGTGGCTGTGTGTATGTTTCTGACAGAACAACTTACGAAAGAGCTGCCTAACGGACAGTGTGGAGCCACCCGAGAGAGGAAATGGTTGTCTGTCGTTAGTGTGGAGCTACCAAGTGTGCGTCTGACTGATTGATAGATTTTAGAAGCACAGGATGTGGTCGAATCCGAATGGGGTTCCAGATTGTTATGCATGCATATTATTTGTGATGCATATCTCTTGATTGTGCTTTTTGACTGAATGTCATATTCCGTATTATTTTTCACATGATTCTGATTCTGATTGATTGACGGTTGGAACTTGTGGGTTGTCAAGCTCACAAATTATTAATTATATTTTTTAGATTAGTTATGGGCCTATGAGATGCATTAAAAATCAGAGTGCGCAATGGTCAGGTTCGTGGATTGTATCTTAACGCACCGGGTTCGGGCGGGTAAGAACTTGTCTGGGCTCGGGGCGTTACACTCTCTCTCATCCATCTTTCTTTCTTTCTTTCAATCTTTCACTCTCTCTCTTCAATCCCTCTCTCCTTTTTTTCTCCACTCTTGTTCAATCCGTGAGAAAGAGAGAGTGAAAGAGTGGAGAGAGATTGAAGAGAGAGTGAAAGAGTTGATAGAGAAAGATTGAAAGAAAGAAAGAGGGATGAGAGAGAGTGAAAGGGTTGAGTGAGAAAGATTGAAAGAAAGAGGGATGAGAGAGAGTGAAAATTAAAGAGGGAGAAAGGAGAGAGAGATTCTAGAGAGAGTGAAATAGTGGAGAAGGAGAAAGGAACTCTGGATGGGCAACGGAACTCCGGATCTTCGAAAAAGTTTTAGAGAACCTTTGGGTATGATAATCTCTTGTTTGTTTATTTTAATATATGTAGGTTTGTATGATATTAGAATAAACATAAAACAATATACATAAAATTGCTGAAAATATGAAATCGATCATGTATACTTGTATTAATTTTTTTTAAATATACACATACATAGGAAGACGAAATCCTACAGTGACCACTATATCTGCCGAATCACATTGTTCTGGTGTAATGTTAATAATCTTTAGAAATTTAGATGTAGTTTGTTGTGTTGTATGTGTTATGTGTTTACTTGTTACTTTGAATAGGGGCGTTAAGTTTCAAAATATGAGGCTTAGGCTGCACATTAGGGGAAATGGGTTGTGAAAATCGGTCATAGAAGTGCATTAGAGTCCATAGAGGTTGATGGCTGATTGACATCATATCATGCATATATTTGTGTCTTATATCCGTTATTTTTCACCTAAACAATGCTACGTAACGAGTTTTATGTTTAAGTTTCAAGAATAAGCATGTTTGAGGAGAAGAAGCACAAAAATGACTTAAAAGCAAGAAAAAAGACTGAGTTGTAAGACTTATGGACTGAGATGCAAGAGAATGACTCAAATGTAAACCAAAAGGACTAACGAGCAAATCAAGAAACTCCACACCATCATGAGGAGTATTTTGGCAATTTGATTCAGGCCTAAACTCCAACAACCAACTATGGTGCATCACACATGATGAAATCAAGTCAGACAAGCCCACTCCAAATCCAGACACGATCCAGAGTCCATAGACCACCAATTGGCGGTTCCAGACCGCTGATTGGAAGTTGGGTTGTCTCCAGATCCGACAAGATTTTGGCGTGTCATGTATTAGAGTGTTTTATGTCTATTTTTAGTAGTGCATTAGTCCCTAGAGTGTGACTATAAATAGAACTATTCATCCTCATTTGTATTAACTCCTTACTTGATGGCTAATATCACTACTTAGAGTCAAGCCTTGGAGCAAGAACTCAAGTAGAGAGATGCTACTTGTATTGTGAGCCTGAAGTTATATAAAATTTTCTTTGATATGTTCTCTTATATGTTTCTTGCATGCTCAGCTTAATATTCTTTCATTAAGTCTAGTAGTCTTAGTTAACATATTTTTTTCTCTTAATATAATTGTTAGTTTAATGATAAGTGAGTAGTTTCATCTCTCTTTGGGGGGGGTGGAGTTGATGTTTATACATGCAATAAAGAATAGAAATGAATGCTTTATTTTGAAATGTGTTGATAAATGTGAATGTATGCTTACTTGTTTAGAGTAGAACACTTCACTTGATGGTTTTTGCCATGAGGGCCCGGGAATACAGCCGCCCGGGAATCCGCCCTGGGCGCCCGGGCGGGGGGGCACGTGCCCCCCCCCCATTCGTCCGAGATTTATTTATTTATTTTTGTTTTAAAAATAAAGATTATTTATATATAATTAGGATAATGTATTAAATAGGTAAATAGATTTTAATTAATTAGGTATTATAAAATAATTAGAATTTTTGTTTATAATTAATTAGTTTTTTTTGACTTACTTAAAAATAAAAAAAATAAAAAAATAAAGAAATAATAGTACAATACTCATACATTAGGGAAACAAAATACAATACAAATACATAATACGAAATACAACAGAAATAAAGAAAGGAAATACAGTCCTCCTACGGATACAAATACATAATACGAAATACTGATAAACTACCACAGACATATTGAAAACATAAGCACCTACAGATATCCTTGTGCTTTAGCCCACTCTTTGAGTTCAGCAAATGTTTATTTATCGAATTCGTCCTTGTTTTCCTTCTTCATTAGAGCGAAGAGGACATCAAGTTTATTGCTGTTCAGCTCCCTTTGGAAATTTGCCTCAGCTTCGATGCGTTTCCTCTCCCGCCGTTCTTCGTAACGCAAATATTTTTCCTCTTTTACTTTTGCGCTATATTCAATTTGTTTCCCCAGTTCTAACATCTCAGAATCAAGTTGTGCCTGAAATGGTTGTTTCCCCTTCTTCTTTTTGGCTTTTTTAACACCTTCAGGACGAGCACATGTTTCGAACACCATTTCATCTGCTGACGGTGTTGCGTTACTCCCATCGTCGTCCGTGCTTTTTCTTTTCCCGCTGGTAAAACTCTCCGGACTTTCTGCAGCGACGTTTCCGGTGGTATTTCCAAGCGCAACAGACTCTCATTTAGGGTACCTGCGTAACAAAAGCCAAACATGCATGAACTGAAATTTGGCGTTGTGTGTTCGTTCGAAGATGATGTGCGCTTCATTGATGATATCGTCCTCGTTGTAACCGCTTCTCTTCCTCCGCACCGCCTTGTCGAAGCAACCGACCCATTGGTTCACAGATGACAATGTACGCCTCCATCGCCCCTTCAATGATTCATCGTTACGCTCTACTACACCTGGCTCGCTTGAGTCATTGTAGATGCGCTCCACACGTTTCCAGAAGGACTTCATTTTTTGGTTTGTCCCAACCACAGCATCGCCACTAACAGCCATGTAAGCCGAGACACGTCGTTGATCCTCTTGTGCGGACCACGTTTTTTGCGACCTCATCATCGCGGTTTTGCATGTTCCCTAGGTCGCGGTTTCGTCATGCACATCAGTTGTATAGCGGCTTGCATTTCCACTACTTTCGCCACTTAGGAGACGAGTATACATACCCATTGGGAATTGGGTTTGTCATTCTTCCTGAGTTGGCGGTTGGTATTGATTGTGTGGGTAGAACCCTGGGTGTGGTAAAAATTGGTTTTGGTGGGACGGGTGGAATCCTGATTGTGGGGTAAATTGGCTTTGGTATAACGGGTGGAATCCTGGTTGTGGAACATTTTGGTAAGGGAAAAAGTGTTGGCTTGGGGGTGGACGACGTGGAGATCGTCGGTAATCTGGTGAACCATTGCCTTCTGAAGATGACATTGTGAGTAGAGAGTAGAGGTGAGTAGAGAATTATGGTGGAAGAAGTAAGATTGGAATAGAGGTGGTTGTGGTATATATATTGAAGTAGTCACGCGCGTACTGTAGGTCCTCGATTCAATCGTCTCGTCTTTTGTGAGTCACGCGTATACTGTAGATCCTCGATGCTTGAGAAGTCCAAGCCTCGATCCAATCGTCTCGTCTTTTGTGAGTCACGCGTATACTGTAGGTCCTCGATGCTTGAGAAGTCCAAGCCTCGATCCAATCGTCTCGTCTTTTGTGAGTCACGCGCATACTGTATCTCCTCGATGACTGAGAAGTCAAAGCCTCGATCCAATCATCTCGTCTTTTTTGAGTCACGCGCATACTATAGGTCCTAAATTTTAAATTTTAGATTTTAAATTTATTAATTTGTGGTTTTCTTAATTTTAATAATATTTTCGTGTTTTTTAATTAAATGTTAATTAAAAATGAATGAATTGTTGATGTTAAATAATTACGATAATGATTATTAATATATTTTGTTGATTGTTGAAAGAGTTTTGGAGAGAAGAATAAAAATAATGACGTGGCAACAAATACTGTAGCGTGACTGGGTGGATTGGGTAATGGTTAAGGATTTTGTAGGGGGGTTGGTTTGTACTGACATGGCAAAGAGAGAAGCTGACGTGGCTGAGAGATAAAACAAGGCGTCCGGGAACTACCTGGGCGCCGTTAATGATGCTCTCATGGAAAGATGGTCAAATCCATCCCAACGAAATTCTAACCCAACTCCACTTGATGGGTAATTACTCATCCGCGTGGGTATGGCCAAAATATCTCAAATCATGTAACTCAATTAGAACATGAATAATTTTCCAATAGATTTGTTGTACACAACAACCCTCCAACATAATTAGAAGGTATCTTTGGCATCATATAAGTAATTTGAAGAGTATATAAAACCGAACATCTAATCCATGTTGAAGGGTATGACCCAAAATAGCTTAAATTGGAAGCTATTCTTTAAGATATTACTATAAAAGAAGATCAAGATGCAAAAATTTGTTTTCCTTTGTCAGTGTGTGAAATTCCCAGACCAAACACAAGCATGGGCAGACCGCAGAGCCACCTACAAGACAAGTGGGGGGCAGTGCCTTCACTTACATTAGGCCCAAGTTGGGCCTACTATATGACCATTAATGCATGACTAGTTATGTCCATGGTTTTTTGTGTGGACTGTGGAGGTGTGAACTTTTTGTAGAATTGTTTATTGATAAATGGCTCACTTAAGTCTACCATATTGGGGGAAAATATGCTTGTTGGACTTTTCTTCGTGTTATGCGCATGTCATTAATTTTCATGTTGTTATTCCTTTGAGAGAAAAGTCAATTAGGACTAATTCAGTTACTAGATTTCTAATTCTAACTTGTAAGAAATGGTTGAATCCTATAGCTATTCAAGAGTTACATTCCGTGCAAATTTGACGAATCCTTTGACTTACGTACATAGGACTAGTTCAATTACTACATATGTGTCATGTTTTATGTTTTTAATAATTCCAGAATGATTCTAAGAAAAATGTTTGGATGTTTGGGTTTTAATGGATCTTCGGGTTTAGTAAAGTGTTAAAAATGGATATGTTTTGATTTTTTGATTTTTTATTTCTTTTCAGTACTAAGCTTAGTGTCGAGGGCATTAACTTGTAATAAGAAGTCGAAAAGAACATTAAAAAAAATTCGTACTTCCCCTAACATGTTCCCCTTCCAACTTCCTAAACCAAAAGCTTGATTCCATATCTATATTTTCATTGATTGATATATCACATTTTCTTCGAAAGCTTCACTTGACATTGGTATGTAGTTTTGAACCAAAAAAAACATAAGACTTTGTAGCATTATATGGAGTGTGGCAACTGACATTGGTATAGTTTTGAACTTAATTTTTTTGTGAAATCTTATTTCTCTAGCAAAATACAACTATTGAATATCATGTGTGTTTGTATATAATCACAAATGTTCTATGTCAAGAGCCATTAGTTGGCACCCAATTTGCATTTTCGTTGCCTTCTTTTTGCTTCTTAGCACGAAGATAATAAAAAATTCCTTGCAAATTTTTACATCCATTCGTGGTCTTGAAAATAACAAGAAATGTCCTCCTTTAGTTGGTGATTTTGAACATGTTTGAAGTGATTCTATTTTGATTTTTTGCTTTCATGCGAGAGATACTTCTATTTTCATTTTCAAGTCATTGTTACTTTGTATGAATAACCACAATTTGCATGTATGACAACATATTTGTAGCCATTTTAGTACCTTTGAACTATGAAGTATTTAAATGGTCGCACGTTTGGATAATATAGTTTTGTTGTTAAGTGTTGGATCATTGAGATCGATTGAGTTTGAGGTTGAAATGCAGGTTAAAAATGGTTTCATATTTAAAACTTTAGGAGAGGTTCTGCTCAAATTTTTAATGAACTTAATTTATTAAAATATTGATATTAAGATATATTAGTTTTTGGTGTGACTTTTAAGGATGTGAATCGTACCAGAAAAATCTTGATTATAGATTGATGATAGATTCACACTTGAATACATAAAATGGATACATGAGTTCTTGAATTTTGCAAATGCAAATTTGAAAAAATTGGGTCATTCTATCGCTTGCCCATGCAAGAATTGCATAAATCAGTCACTTCTTGAACGACACCAAATTTGTCAACATGTTCTCCTAAAACATTTTATGCCGGATTATTCTATGTGGATGCATCATGGCGAAAAACCACCTAAAGAATGATGACTTGGCTCTCGTGAAGAGGGCTAGCCGAGAGGGAGGAACATCTAGAAAATTCCAGTCATCTTTTACTTCAACTTCAAATGTTGTTGAAGACATTTGAGGTGAAGAAGTTAATGTGCATGATGACAGTAATATTTATAAAAATCATCAAATTGAAGATCTTATGGACGACAAATATGAGATGGAAGAAGCTGAAGTTGTTTGTGACCCAGATCGTCTATCGAGACTTGTGAATGATGCTGAAGAACCGTTGTATGCAGGGTGTAAGACGTTCACAAAGTTGGCATTCTTGGAAATCTTGAACAGTTGGAGTAATAAGTCCTCTATACTTCTTGCTTTGCTTCGAGAAACTCTTCCAGATGGCTGCAGAAATATTCCTTCGTCATATTATGAAGCTAACAAAGTCATTCAAGAGTTAGGACTCAGTTGTAAGAAAATTGATGTTTGTCCTAATGATTGCATGTTGTACTAGAAAGAAGATGTGAAGAAAGACATTTGTGACCAATGTAGGACATCGAGATGGTCACAATGAGTAGATGGAGACGACGTAATTCGGAAAAAAATTCCAGCTAAGGTGCTTATGTATTTGCCATTGATTCCAAGACTACGTAGGTTGTACATAAATAAGGATGTGGCGAAAAACATGAGGTGGTATTCCGAAAAGTGAAAAGATGATGGTTCTTTTCGTCGTCCTATTGATGCGATTGTGTGGAAGCACATTGACAAAATCTATCTAGATTTTGGTGCAAAACCAAGAAATATTTGGTTGGGTTTGGCAAGCGCCGGATTTAGTCCTTTTGGTACAATGTCATCAAGTCACAGGAGTTGGACAGTGATTTTGATGCCTTATAATCTACCACCCTTGGTTGTGCATGCAACGACCTTATTTTTATCGTGTCTTTGTTAATTCCTGGTCCTCAACCATCAGGAAATCACATCAATGTGCACCTACAACCATTAATCGAGGACTTGAAAATATTATGGAATGAAGGAGTTCCCACATATGATACATATTTGAAAAAGATTTTTAAGATGCACTGGGTGTATTGTGGACAATAAATGACTTTCTTGCATATGCTAATCTTTCTGGTTGGAGTACGAAAGGAACATATTGTTGGAGGACGGGGAGCTACTGATCAACCCACCACAGGAGATTGCCCGTCTCCTGTGCTACAGGGACCGCTGATTGGCGGTCCCCAACCGCCAATTGGCGGTCTAAAAGGCGCGCCTCGTGCGCTGCCTTAGACCGCCCTGATCGCCATTCATTTTGCCTTCTTTTGATTCCACTAGATCCATTCTTGATCTATGTTACTGGGGGGGGGCACGAAGGAAAGAAGGTGGCTCTCTACTCACAAAGCAAAAAACCGATTTTGCAATGCACACTCTTCTTCTTCTTTCTACTCACATACTCACTCTTTTCTCACACAATTTCATGGCTCAACTTCTAATGCTTGATATATGTTGTTGTTGTTTTACAAATGGTGAATTCTAGTGCTTTATATAGGCACTTACATGACCCTACAACTTCCAAACATAAAGACTACATAAACATGATCATTGAAGATCATTACACCCTCTACTTAAATTGCATACATAATTAGGACGAAAATTACTCAAAAAAATGAAAAGACTCTTGTCTCTTCCACTCCCTCAACCTTTTGTCTTCTCATGTGTTGACTCATCTCCTCCTTGATGTGTCATCAAGCAATGATGATGTGGCGGGTGACTAGGACGCCACATAGGGTTAAGTTGCCACATAGGATTAAGTTCAATTCTCAATACTCCTCCTTAAACTTAATCCTCTTCCGTCCACCATCCCAAGTTGATTTCTCAACTTCACATACAAGCGGATTGGCAGAGCTTTTGTGAATATGTCAGCCACTTGATCTTCACTTCTCACGTGCACTAAGTCTACATCCTTTTCTTTCATATGTTCACGAATGAAATGAAACCTTGTGTCGATGTGTTTGCTCCTTTCGTGATGGACCGGATTTTTAGCCTGCTCGATAGCAGATTTGCTATCCATGTATACCTTCGTAGCACTTGTCTGGCTTGAACATAGCTCTTTCAACAATTCTCTAAGCCATATTGCATGACACACACATGCACTTGCCACCACATATTCCGCTTCGCAAGTTGATAATGCGATGATGGGTTGCTTCTTTGATGACCATGAGAAAGCCGTGTCACCAACATAGAAAACAAAACCCGAGGTACTCTTTCTATCATCCACATCCCCACTCCAATCACTATCAATATATCCATATAGTATTTCTTTGTCAACACATTCTCCATAGAATAAACCAAGGGAAAGAGTACCTTTGATGTAGCGAAATATTCGCTTAACCGCCATCCAATGTTCCATGATTGGACTCTCCATGTACCGGCTCACCAAGCCAACTCCATATACAATATCTGGTCGGGTGCATGTTAGGTATCGTAGACACCCTACTGCACTTTTGTACATTGTTGCATCAACCAACTCACCTTCTTCATGTTTGGATAACTTTAATCCACATGCCACTGGTGTGTTCATGGGCTTGCAATCACCCATCTCGAAGCGCCCCAACACATCTTTAGCATAGCCTTCTTGTGATACAAAGATCCCGTCCCCTCCTTTTTTGAACTCCAAACCAAGAAAGTAGGACATGAGTCCAAGATCAGTCATCTCGAACTCCTTTTTCATGATGTGTTTGAAATCAGCAAGCATCCCATCGTTGCTACCTGCAAAAACAAGATCATCAACATACAAGGCTACGATCAATATGTCGTTGCCTTCTTTCTTCACATAGATTGCATGTTCATGTGGGCATTGCAAGAATCCATTTTGCTTGAAGTAGGCATCAATCCTTGCATTCCAAGCCCTCGGGGCTTGCTTCAAGCCATATAGTGCCTTCTTTAACTTCAGCACTTTCCCTTCTTCGCCTTTCTTTTCATAGCCCGGCGGTTGCTCCACATAAACTTCTTCTTCGAGAACTCCATTCAAGAAAGCAGACTTTACGTCCATTTGATACATGTGCCACTTTCTTTGAGCTGCAAGTGAGGTTAGGAGACGGATTGTCTCCATGCGTGCCACCGGGGCGAACACTTCTTCATAATCTATGCCGACCCTTTTCTTGTAGCCTTTTGCCACCAATCGTGCTTTGTACCTTTCAACTTCTCCTTGTGCCGTCATCTTTCTTTTGTACACCCACTTGACACCAATCGCTTTGTGTCCTTTAGGCAATGAGACTAGTTCCCAAGTTTCATTTCTTTCGATGGATCACATTTCTTCATCCATCGCGGCGCACCATTTTGTATCCTCCATCGCTTCTTCAAAAGGAATATTCTCTCCTTGTCCTAGAAGACATGATATCTTTTGCTCGCTTGTAATCTCCTTTGATCTCATCTCCTCCACATGGTTAGAAGTCGCCACTTCTTCTCTTTCTACTTCTTCTTCTTCGCACCTCCCATCATGTTCATGTTCGACTTGAGCATGCATGACATGGTTTGTGACTCCGTCGTCACTTACAAACAAGGTCATTCCTCCTTCGCAAGCACTCTCCTCCACGGCCACAAGGTTGGAGTTTTCTTCCACCTTTTTCTTCGACCAACACTCGCTTGCGTAGTGTCCATGCTTCCCACAATTGAAGCACTCAATCACCTTCTTCGATCCGCGATCACCACGGACACGGCTGGAGCTCTCCTCCACCTTCTTTTGCGACCAGCATTCTTTCGCAAAATGACCACGCTTCCCACACTTGAAGCATTCGACCTCCTTCTTTCTTGAATGGCCTCCATAATCACGACCGCTTCCACGATCTACGTTGCGAGGTTTCTCCTCCTTAAGCGACATCTTCGCTTGCAACGCCTCCTCTAAGACATCTTGTCTTTTCTTCTTCTTTCTTTGCTCGTGTGCCTCCAACGAGCTAGCTAGATCATCAATAGTCATTTTCTCGAGGTCCTTTGATTCCTCGATTGCGCACACCACATTCTCGAAGTCCTCGGTGAGAGAACGCAACACCTTCTCCACCACTCTTCCTTCGGTCAACGCCTCCCCATTTCTTTTTAATTTGTTCGCCACCATGCGAACTCTCGTCACGAAAAAATCGGCAACACCTTCCGATTCCTTCATTTTTAACGCCTCGAACTCGCCTCGAAGCATTTGGAGGCGCACTTGCCTCACTCGATCAGCACCCTTGTAGCTCCTCTCAAGGGTGTCCCACGCCTCCTTCGACGTCTTCGCTTCAGCGATCTTTTCAAAGCCACTCTCATCCACCGCTTGGAAGAGAAGGAAGAGAGCACTCTTATCTTTGGCTCTTCTCTCCTTTTGTGCGACAGTTTCTTCTCCCGTATCGGCCTCCTCCTCGAAGCCGCTCTCCATAAGATCCCAAGCATCATGCGCACCCAGCAGCGCACGCATTTGGATACTCCAATTGTCGTAGTTGCCTTTCGACAATCGAGGCAACGACGCATGACAAAACGAGGTCATTCCCGAGCTTCCCATCGGACGAGGCTCTGATACCAGATGTTGGAGGACGGGAGGAGGACGGGGAGCTATTGATCAACCCACCACAGGAGATTGCCCGTCTCCTGTGCTACAGGGACCGCTGATTGGCGGTCTAAAAGGCGCGCCTCGTGTGCTGCCTTAGACCGCCCTGATCACCATACATTTTGCCTTCTTTTGATTCCACTAGATCCATTCTTGATCTATGTTACTGGGGGGGGGCACGAAGGAAAGAAGGTGGCTCTCTACTCACAAAGCAAAAAACCGATTTTGCAATGCACACTCTTCTTCTTCTTTCGACTCACATACTCACTCTTTTCTCACACAATTTCATGGCTCAACTTCTAATGCTTGATATATGTTGTTGTTGTTTTACAAATGGTGAATTCTAGTGCTTTATATAGGCACTTACATGACCCTACAACTTCCAAACATAAAGACTATATAAACATGATCATTGAAGATCATTACACCCTCTACTTAAATTGCATACATAATTAGGACGAAAATTACTCAAAAAAATGAAAAGACTCTTGTCTCTTCCACTCCCTCAACCTTTTGTCTTCTCATGTGTTGACTCATCTCCTCCTTGATGTGTCATCAAGCAATGATGATGTGGCGAGTGACTAGGACGCCACATAGGGTTAAGTTGCCACATAGGATTAAGTTCAATTCTCAATACATATGTTAATCTGGCATGCAATAAGGAGACATACAATATTCGATTAAAGCATGGATGAAAAGAATCATTCATGGGTCGCCGAAGATGGCTTCCGAAATATCATTGTTAGCACCAGGATAAAAAAAAATTGATGGAAACCAAGAGTTTCGTATTGCATCGTTTATCTTATCAAGAAATAAAGTGTTGCCATCCGAGCATAGAAAAAGGAGAAAATATGTAGAAGAAGTGAAACTTCCTTATGATTGGAAGAAAAAATCAATTTTTTTAAACTATCATATTGGAAGAATCTTCTCATTCGGCATAATATAAATGTCATGCATACAAAGAAGAATGTCTATGACAATATATTAAATATTGTGTTGAAAATCAACAAATCAAAAGATGATGGGAACCCTCAGATGACCTACAAGAAATAGGTATTCATAAAGAGTTACAACTGGGGAAATCAAGTAAAGGCAAGGGTTGAAAATCCACATTCATCTTGTCGAATCAGCAGAATGATATTTTTTAAGGTGTTGCACAACCTAAAAGTTCCTGATGGGTTTTCGTCCAATATCAAGGCACGAGTACAGTTGAAAGAGAAAAAAAATTCTGGTTTAAAAAGTCATGATTGTGACATACTTATGCAACATATCATTCCTCTTGCTCTTCGAAAAGCATTAAATGAAGATATTTATGGTATTATTGTGTCACTTTCTTCATTTTTCAGGAGGATTTCTAGTCAAGTAATTGATGTACAAGAAATGGAAAAGTTGACTGGTGAAACAATTGTTACACTTTGTCAACTCGAGCGTATCTTTCCTCCGGGATTTTTCACAATCATGATGTATCTACCTATACACTTAGTTTTTATTAGGTGGACAAGTGTTTTACAGATGGATGTATCTTATAGAGCGTTACTTGCTAAAATTGAAATGTTATGTTCAAAACAAAAGTAAACCTGAATGATCCATCAACGTAGGCACTTGGCGGAGGAGTGTTTGACAATTTGTTCTCATTATTTGGATGAGGTGGAGGCAAAATTAACACATGAAGAGTGGTACACTGATGGAGCACCAATCGGGGCAAGGAGAATATTTTTTCTGGATCGGCTTTTGTTGGAGCAAGGTCATCATTATGTACTGTTTAATCTTGATATTGTGGCACCGTATCTAGATCTCCATTTGGAAGAAATATCTTCAAGTGACAGGAATTTGAATCATTATCAACTAGAAAAAAATGCACTAAGATATGTTCGAGACTTGGTTTTATGATTTCGTGATCATATGCGTTCAAGAAACTCAATATGATACTGAAGACTTGAAATGGTTAGCAAGAGATCCAACGGCTAAGGTTATATCTTATGATAGATATTGTGTGAATGAGTGCAAGTTTCATACAAAAATCTGGAGAGTACACGAAGAACCCAACATAGTGACATTGTCATGTCAGAAACATCAAGTAATTCAAATAATAGGGATGAGAATCCCAAATCCGATGTCATTACATGATATGGTAGTTTGTATGAAGTGATTGAGTTATCCAACGGCCACAGGTTGAAGATAGTGTTGTTTGAATGCACATTGTTTGACCAGTTAGGAAAGTATGGGATACAAGTTGATAAAAATGGATTTACTTCCATCAACATGTCCCAAAAAAGCACGAGAAAGATCCATTCATCTTAGCATGTCGTGTGGAACAATGCTTCTATGTTCAAGATCCAGTTGAGCCTAATTGGCACGTTGTTTTGAGATATCGACTTAGAGATTTATTTGGTGATTAGGTAATGTATTAGTTGTATTTATTATATCTTATATTTTTTCTATTAAGTAATTTGTTTGGATCATTTGAAATTCTAATAAGATACTAAGGGCACCCTCTACGGGGTATGATGGGGTCGAGTCGGGCCCAGCTTGGAAGTGGGGGACCCACGTGTCCCGAGTCCATTGGCATCTTTTATTCTTTTATTTTGATTTTTTAAATCATTTAAAATCTTTTCAAAAATATGTTTTTATTATTTTGTTTTATCCATGTTAGAGTGTGGAGGTAAAAAGAAATGATGTGGATGAGAGATATAGATGAAAAATGGGGGATAGTAGTGGAGGATTTTTGGAAATTGGCGGATAAAATGGTGGATATATAGGCATGATGACGTGGCAAACAGAGAGAGTGTGATTTTGGGGGAGAAATGGGGCATCGTAGTTGATGGCCTAATGTTGTTCATTATGATCTTATATTTATTAGTAATTTTTGTATACCCTGTAGGCACGTTGTTCGTACCCAACAAGTAGCAGATCGAGTTGAAGATGATCCGCAATCACTTGATCCACATCGTGATATCATTGAGGTTGTTATGCCTCATGAAGTGGAGGGTATACTAGCAGAGGTGCGACGTGAACTGGATAGGAGACCAGGAGACAGTCGGCCTCGTTGCCACTCTAGAGCACGTATCATCGACGACGTTGAAGGTAACAATGTTTTAAATTTAACATTAATATCGGATTTTATCTAATTTTTTTTAAATATTATGTTCTTGTTTTGTAGGATAATCTGATGAGGGTGAGTCATTTACAAAGAGAGGTCGAGGGCCAACTAGGGGCGCTGATCTTATTCCTAGTAACAAGCAACTTCAGAGCGCGCTAGCACGAGGATGCGCGTACACCAGTTAGCAAGCGCCACTCCTTTCTCTTGGTCATCGGTTCCAAATACAATGGAATAAGGACTTCGTTCCGGTCGGACCATGTTGGGAGAAGCTCAATACAACATTGGCATTGGCCATGACATTGTTAGCCAAGCAGCCTGAGTTGTGGCCACTACATGTAAACATGCCACATCAAAGTGTGGGATTCTGTGCCCCTATGTATGTATATATTTAAAAAATATTATACATGCATATAATATCGATTTCCATATTTTCGACGATTTCATGTACATTATTTTATGTTTATTCTAATATCATGTAATATACATATATTAAAATAAATAGAAGGAAATTATACCAAAAGGTTCACTAAAACCTTTATGAATATCCGGAGTTGCGTTGCCCGTTGAATCGTCCGTCGATTTGCCTCCAAGTGTTCACCAAACTCTAAACAAGATTAGAGAGAAATGAGCTAGTCAATCTATCTCTAAATCAAGGTTAGAATCTAGCTAATAACATCTTCTATGCTCTAAAAAAATTATCTCTAGAACACAATTAAAACTAAAAGAATTTTGGATGGAATGATGGCAAAAATTGGAGAGAAAAGAATTTTGCATTAGTATTAACAATGAAAGGAATATTGACCTATTTATAGGATTTCCTCTAACCCACATCATGTGCAAACCACTTACACATGATCTGTTGTTAATCTCTCCAATAAACCACATCATGTACAAACCACTTACACAAGATCTCTTGTTTACATCTCCACTAAATCACATCATGTGCAAACCACTTTGCACGTGATCTCTTGTTTATTTTGCCACATCATCATCTCATAATTACCTTTGACCAAGGTGGATTAAATATTGTCATTAATCAGTAAAATTTCTCTTATTAATATATGCAAAAATGTGGTCAAACGGTTGGAACAATTTTCACTGTATTTCACACCATCAAATATTGGGTTAATATCCAATAAAATTTGGACTTCACGATTTTAGCAAATTCATATGTTTTAATGTTGTAGATCACATTATATCATGTAATATACTATCAAATATAATGTCAAAACATTATACTATATAATATATATACATCTCATACAAATTTATTTATTATTCTAATCATATCTTTTTTAGGACATGTTGATTTTATTATTTTACCACGTGTATATTATTTCATAACACATGAAACTTAATACATCATATAAAATATAAAATCATATTTCTTGTTTCCCAGTTTTGTGGTGTGACCTAAGTTATGTGGACAATGATATAAAACACATTATATCACAAACTATAAGCGATATCTAGCTACACATTATAGTTACCCAAATAACGAAGATGTTTTGCTCACTTGTACTAAACACGATCCACATGGTGATATGTAAAATATCACTTGTGTCTATCTCTTGCCTCATGATATTGAGAATATTATACAAAGTAAAAATGTTTCATCTTTGTATTATATATTCATTTCTTTATCTCTCAAGCTACTTATAAATATGTAACTAAACACAAATTACGTTGTGCACATTATAATTTCACTTTATCAAGGTGCCAGCAATATCATAACTCAAGTCAAGAGGGGCAATGATAATCTTTTGGCATATTATCTTTTACGGTACAAGTCATGTATAACCAACTAATACATTTATCACTATACTCATTGATAGTTTTTGACAATAATCAAATCATACACTCCTTATGTGAAAATATATAGGTCTCATATCTTATGATTCAAATACACAATAAAATATTAATGACACAAACACAATTCCATAATGTTTCATTTGTTAGGTCAATTCAATATTTGAAAGAAACATTTTACATTTCATATACTCATGTTGTTAAATATTTGTAGAGCTACAATATCTCCCTTAACCAACATGACAATATTATCTCGATCATTAATGTTCCATGTTAACCATCATGATTGTGAATTTCTTTTGATTTATGTAAACCATTATCTTTTAGAGCTCTACGGTTAAAGACCAAGAGTCTCTTCCTTAACACTTCCAAAAGACGAATATATTAATCAATGAACAAAATGTTTGCATATTCAATTCATAATAATTGACTTATAAAAGTAAAAAAAATTAAACACGTTCCTTTCACAAAGTTGTCAAGCCACTAGTGCAGAATGCACAATTGATGTCGGATATCAAAACATCTGACATCTATAGGTATAGACATCAGATATTCAAACATATGACGTCTATAGGTTTGTATAAACGTCGGTTTTGTTTATTTTTTGTTTATTTTTTGCGATTTATTTCGTATAAGAATTTATGTGAATTTATTTTGTAGAAGAATTTATGCAATTTTGTACTTCGTAGAAAGTAATGTGAATTATGGCCATATGTGTATTTATGGTCATATGTGTTGAAGTTTAGTCCCACATTGGAGAAATGTTTTTGTTGGTGGAGTTGATGTACTCCACCACTCCTTTACTTCTAAATGGGAGTTGGGTACCACACTACAAAATGCAAGTAATATATATATATATATATATATATATATATATATATATATATATATATATAATGGTCAAAAGATTGACACTTGGGCTTAAGATGGTTGCAATGTTTTTTTATTATTTACCCATGTATAGACGTCGGTTGTATAGGGTAGCCGACGTCTATAGGACGTAATTTTTTATTATTATTGTTATTTAATGTATAGATGTCGGATATATAACGTGACTGACGTCTATAGGTCGTATTGTATGTATAGACGTCAAATTTATAGGGTGACCGACGTCTATAGGGCGTAACAGTTTAGTCCCACATCGGAGAATTTATTTTTGTTGGTGTGGTTGATGTACTCAACCACTTCTTTACTGCTGAACGCAAACGAGTTGGGGCACCTGGGCATGTTGGACTTGATGTTCGTGATTATTGGTCACAAAACTTTATTGATAAAATGACTCACATTTCAAGTAGCATCCTCCTACTTTAATGTGTGCTTCAATGCCTCACTTCTAGTAGGAAGAATAGTCACTTAAAATATGGAGTGAGTACAAAAGGAGGTGAAGAGTTCTATTTATAGCCAAAGAAAAAGCCACTCCGAGACAATCCCCCGATGTGGGACTAAACCGATACCAAAAATAGCCTAAACATCCTCTAATACATGTACTGGAGAACTTTGGGCGCATTTGGGCCAAAACATACCGCCAATTAGCGGTCTTGGACCGCCAATTGGTGGTCTAAAAGTTCCGGATCCAGTTGAATCTTGTTCTGGGCTTTGCTTAGTGTATTTGGTGGTCATGGATGCATCTACTTCGTTTATTGGAGCTCCGACCCAAATCCAATTGCTAAAATACTCCCCATGATGGTGTGGAGTATTCTGTTTTGCTCTTAGGTCCTTCTATCTTGCGTTCAGGTCCTTCTCCCTTGCATTTTGGTCCCCAGATCTCACAATCCAGTCCTTTTCCCAGCTTTTGGGTCCTTTTATGTTTCATCTCTTCAAACCTATTTATTCCTGAAAACTAAACATAAAACTCGTCACATAGCATTGTTTAGGTGAAAGAGAATGGATATAAGATACAAATATGAGCATGAAATGATGTCAATCAAATACCCCCACACCTAACTTTTGCTAGTCCCGAGCAAAACAAAGAAAGAGAAAAGCATGCAAAAAACAAGAAATCCTAACTCACTTTCATAGGAATCACGGTTGCACTTAGCACGTGCAACAAGCCGTTAAACCTCCTTGTCGTCAAGGAGGAGGAGTGTTGTCTCCTGAGGGTTTTCAGCGGATATACCAACAAAATCCGAACAAATATGCATTAATCAATCTAGCTACACGACTCGTTGGACTCATTTTGTCGATCATGGGACGCGGTAATACTACCGGTCGACTCTATATTTGTAATCAGTCCACACACCTAGCCTAATGAGTTATTCGTGAGAAGTTAAGGACTTAAGTGAAAGACATGGGCAACCTTAACTTCTGAATGTGATACAATGTGTAAAGTCCATTTTGGTTCTTATTTGACTCTTTTTTTTCTTTTCTTTTTTTTCTTTTTCTTTGGAGCAGTTTATTGGTTGGTGTTTGATTCTCGCAGGGTCAGGTTTCGTGCATCATTGCCTATGAGGACTTACACTATCACGTACACCTTCCCCCAAATCTCCACATAGGGCGATCCTTACCACCCGTGTAACGGGAGTTCGGTCGGCGCATCACAAGTCAGCTGACTCGAAAGCACCAGGCACAAAGTCCCCTCAAACCTACTTTCCCGAGTGATAGGAGTCGTGCGAGAAGAGAGAACACCACTTATTTATCTACATGGGAACCAAAACCCCTACACTTAAGTTTCACAAAAAGAGATTAAAGGCCCTTGACTACGACAAACTTCCTTATACTAACAGACACGAATTATTGACTCACTAGGTTCATGGTGGACTTCTTTAATTGTTTGAGTGCTGAAACCCCATGATTTTACACGCCCCCCGAGGGAAAACCAGGGTGCATCCTAATGACTCGATAAGACCTAAAGCCAATAAACTAGAAATCCTAATGCATCAAGTTCAAGACAGTTTTGGGAGCTTTCATTTTACTTTGCCTCTCAACGGTTTTGCACATGCTAAACACACGCAAAACCCACAAAACATTTTCTTTCGCAAACACATGAAGATTTTGAAAGAAATGTGAAAATTTTAAAGCATTCGGCAAGCAAAAGAAGACAAGTCACCCAAGGATCAAGGCAAGCATATATATCTATATTAAATGCAGCACACTAACATGACCCTATCAATACACACAAAAGAAAACAAAATCAAAAGAAAAAGACTCAACTATGTACACACGTAAAACACCCCCCACACCTACTTCATGCATTGTCCTCAATGAATGTGAGCAAGTTACTACATGGATTTATGCATGAAAAGGAATAGATCTCGCCAACGTAAAGTACAAATGGAAGTTCATGGTCATGTTGATGGACACAAACCCGAATTCCCTCAAAACCTGTGAGATGCTGAAGAAGGGAGATAAATACGTGAAGAAATGGCACCCAAATACGCAAGGGCTGGGGCCCACAACAATCAATGCTCGCTCATGGAGTCTTTTATTACACTTTTTTTCTCTTTTTTTTAAACATGATATGTACAGCAACAACGATATTCTCATAGTCATTCGGTCAAGGAACATCAAATGAGAACATCAAGTCATGAGGATCAGATACTTGCCGAGATGGGCATACTTCACCGGTACTCTGAGGTGTCATGAGGGGTGAAAGGTCAAAGCTGAAAGGCTCGAACCCCTCATGATATTGGTTGGGTGTAGGCAACATGAATGAACGAAGTTGTGTTGCCTCACTAGGGTTTAATTGCTCATCGAACAAAACCCTCCAACCAATAGGTGGGTGCATCGGAATGAGTTCCTCAAGCTCATTCGATGGATGCAGCAGACCTGCATCACTAAGTATGGGGCTTCTCCCCAAGTCATCCAACAAGGACCTCCCACCATCATTTAGATCATCAAGCATAAGCTCGTTCATAGGTGGGCCCTTGTTGGAGTCAAGATGAAACTCAAATAGCTCAATGGCCACGGGACATGAGATAAAGACTCCTTCTGGTATAGGCATATGATGAGGTGTCTCACTCTCACTAGTACTCTCAACTGAATCATGCAACGAGCACTCCCTTTGGACATTCATGTTCGAGGTCAGCTCACAATGTTGCATTGCAAAGACAGGCAATGAGTCTTCGCTGAGCCCACAAACATTCTCAACAGGTTGCATTGGTGTTAGGGGTGTTTGTTGATTTTGCGGTGCTTTCTCTAATTGGCGGATGAGATTTAGATTTAAAGGTTCATCCATGGGTTCTTGTTGCTTACCAGAGTTGAACACATGAAACTCAGCACTCATGTTACCGAATGAGAGCTTCATGAGACCATTTCTACAATTAATCAAGGCATTGGAGGTTGCCAGAAATGGTCTACCCAAAATCAAAGGTATTTGAGAGTGGGTGTTCGCAACAGGATTGGTATCGAGGACAACAAAGTCGAATGGAAATATAAAATCTCCAACTTTGATAAGCACATCCTCGATAATCCCCATGGGAATACGAATGGATCTATCCGCCAATTGGAGGGTGATCTTCGTTGGTTTCAATTCTCCCAAGTTCAACTGTTTATAAACAGAGAATGGGAGGAGATTGACCGCTGATCCTAAATCAAGCAAAACATTGCTCATTCTAGTGTCCCCTATCGTACACTGAATAGTAGGACACCCAGGGTCCTTGTATTTTGTGTAGGTAGGATTGGACAAAAGTGAGCTGATATTTGCAGCCAAGAATGCTTTCTTAGGAACATTGGTCTTCCTCTTGGTTGTGCAGAGATCCTTCAACACTTTGGCATATTGAGGTATTTGTTGGATGACATCCAATAAGGGGATGTTAACCTTTACTTGCTTAAATACCTCTAATATCTTGTCCATGTTGTCACTCTACTTTTTGGTTAACCTACTGGGATAGGGAGTTTTAGGCAGGTAGGTTTTCTGCGGTGCCTGAGAAGAAGGAAGCGTTGGTGTATTACCCTCATCCTCAGCTTCTTCTTCACCACCATTCCCACTGAGGGGCTGCATAGATAGTGGTGGGTGTGGCAAGGAAATGTGATTGTCAACCTGTTTTCCATTCCTTAAGGTAAAAATGGCATTGACATGGTGAACAGGTTCCTCCACATGGTTCACTTGCCTCCCCCGAGGTACCACATTCTCATTTTGCATGTGTTGTTGTTGGTACAGACGGGGGTTAACCTCAGGCTGGCTAGGAAAAGACCCTCTCTCTCTTTCATGTACAGACTGAGCCAATTGGCCCATCTGAAGCTCTAGAGATTTGATGGTCTGCTGATTTGAAGTGAGAACTTGACTCCTGGTTGACATAAAAAATTTCATTGAGTTTTTAAGTCCACGAGTCAAGGTCTCAAGCGAATTGAATCGGTTTCCATATTATCGGAATTTGGGAAACCCGATTGATTGATGGTTTGCGCTTGGGGTGGCTGATAGGAATGTGCATGCATGGGAGGTTGGTGTGATTGGTAATGTGGTCTAGAGGAGTTTGAAGGACCACCCGGGGCATTAGTTTGGTTCCATGAAAAATTGGGGTGGTTCCTCCATCCAGGATTATAAGATGATGAGTATGGGTCATTCCTAGCTCTGTCATAGATGGCGTTGACACGCTCCATCTCAGGAGGAATAGACACATACTCGCTTTCTACATGACCTACCCTACCACATGAATGACAGGGAACTGGACTAGATGTGGACATGTGAGGTGCACCCTGTTGGTTTTGGAGCTCAATCGAATCCATACGGCGCATTAAGGCCGCCATGCGCGCCTCAGTGGCCGTAGTGGTATCGACAACAAATGCGGCACCCGATCTAGTCGAGTTTGCATTCGCGATCCTTGCTCCTATACTAGATGATGCAGGTGGCTCCCTCACACTCTCCCATTTCATGGTTTTCTCAGCGAGGTCTTCTAGGAAAGGTCATGCCTCCCATTCATCTTTTCCCAAGAACTCTCCTTGACACATGGACTCAAGGAGCGTTCTTGACGGGATGTGAAGACCTTCGTAGACAATCTGACAAATGCACCACAACTCGATGCCTTGGTGAGGGCATGTGGATAGTAGCTCCTTGAACCTCTCTAAGTATGCATGGAATGGTTCGGTCTCATGTTGATAGAACGAATTGATTTCGTTCCTCAATTTTTGAGTCCGATGATTTGGAAAGTACTTCTTGAGAAATGCAGATTGAAACTCATCCCAAGTCCTAAAAGCATTCGCCTAGTTGCTGTACAACCATTTCTTGGCGTCATCCTTTAGTGCAAAAGGAACGAGCCTAAGATGGATGGAGTCTGTGCTAAGTTGTTGCAGCTTGAACATAGCACATACCTCCTCAAATTCCCTGAGAAAAATATAGGGGTCACCCTTCCCAGTGAAGCGAGGGAGCATGGAAATAAACTGAGGCTTAACCTCAAAATGGTTCCCATTAGCCTCTGGTAATACGATGCATGAGGGTAGAGCTGTACGGCTCGGGTATCATCGATCACGTAGAGGTATGGGAACGACAACTGGAAGCACTGGTGGAGCAGGTGGTGTTGGATTTCGTGCCCTATTATATGTATATATTTTTCGAAATTTTATAAACATATAGGATCGAAACATTCATATTTTCTTCGATTTTCATATAGACATGCATTTGTTTGTCCTAATTATTTAACATGCATTAGAACAAACAAACAATTGCAAAGAGAATCATACCTAGAGGTTCTCTAAAACCTCTTGAAGATCCGGAGTCGCGTTACCGTTCGAATCGCCCGGTGGATTGCCTCCGAGTGTTCACCAAACTCTAAACAAGGTTGGAGAGAAAGGAGCTAGCCAATCAATCTCCAAAAGGGTTTAGAATCTAGCTAATAACCCCCTTTTTCTTTCCTGAGATTTTACTCTCAAAAAACTCAAATTAACTATGGAATTTCGGATGGATTAATTGGGGTGGTTAGAGAGAGAGAGGGAGAGAGAGAGAATTTTGCATACACTTATTTTTAATGAAGGAAATTAGGTCTATTTATAGGCTCCTTTAATTTCCACATCATGGGCCATGCATTGACCCATTCTTCCATATTTTTTTCTCTTAAGACCAATTCCCAATATTAAATTTATTAATCCACATCCAAATATAATCATAATTGACCAAGTCAAAACCATGATCAATAATTCCTTAATTAATTTGCATGTATCGAATTTTGGATTAATTCCCAACAAAATTCGTTTTTTTTGTTTTAGGAAATTTAATTAATTTGCCTTTATCGAATTTTGGTTTAATTCCCAACAAAATTCGTATTTGGGGTTTTAGCAAATTTAATTAATTAATTTGCCTTATCGAATTTTGGATTAATTCCCAACAAAATTCGATCTTTGGGGTTATAGCTAATTTATATATCCTATGCAATATATCATCATATGTAATATCAAACAATCACACCTCATGATATATTTACATCTCATATATAAATTCATGATTCTAAATATGTCATTTTCATGACATAATTATTTTATCCATTCACCACATGTATACGAAACTCGATACATCATATGAACATAAAATCACCTTCTTGTTTCCCAGTTTTATGGTGTGACCTATGGGAGGATCTAAGCTAAATTGGCAGTGATATTAATAGCTTAACATCACAAACTATAAGCGGTATCTAGCTACACATTATAGTTCCCAATTAGCTAGATGTCTTAATTCAGCTCGAACCAAAACCCGATCCAATTAGTGATGGAGTGCACCACTTGTGTCCGTCCCTTGCCTCATGATATTAAGAATACACACAAAGTAGTATTGTGTCATCTTTGTATTAGTATTCATTTCTTGATCTCTTTAAGCTAGTTATAAATGTGTGACTTAACTCAAATCACATTGTGCACATTATAACTTTGCTTTATCAAGGGGCCCATTAATATCATTACTCAATTAAGAGGGGCAATGATAATCTTTTTACTAAGTATCTTCTCCAACAAAAGTCATACTTAACCAACCAATGTCTTTACACTACACTTATCGATAGCTCAAGACACTAGCCTAATCATGTATTTCTTAAGTGATCGGATATAAGTCTCATATCAAAGGACCAAGGACACAGTAAAATATTAATGACACAGAAACACATTTCTATAATATTTTACTTATTAGGTCTATTCAGTATACAAAAGTAATATTTTCCTTTTTTGCATACCCGTGTTGTCACTCACTTGTAGAGCTACAATGATCTATGACCAACACGACAATCTTAACTCGGTAATTAATGTTCCATGTTAATTACCGTGATTGTGAATATCTTTTGTTTTATGTAAACCAATATCTTTTAGAGCTCTACGGTTAAGGACCAAGAGCCTCTTCCTTAACACTTCTAAAAGACGAATAACATAAACAAGGAACAAAATGATTTCTCATTCAATTCATAATAATTGACATTTAAAAGTAAAACTTTTAGAACACATTCCCTTCAGGTGGGTCCAGCAACTGCTCTTCCTCACGGAAATTAGCAGCCATTAAACCCGGACTGCGTGCGACACGAGAGGAGGAAGGTGTCGAGAAATCGATGACTGAAGCCGGATTGACAACGCTCCTCGTCAAACGACCACTCTCGTCTCGTGTCCACGAAAGCATGCACAAAGGTGTACACACACAAAGCAAAACTCCTTTTTTTCTTTTTTTCTTTTTTTTAACAAAGAATGTACGTAGAGGAGAAGACGGGGGGACACATGAGAGAAAGAATGACTCATGAGAGAAAGGAAGAAGTCCTTATGCTACGGCGGATGGGTAAAGGTAGAAGCACACAAGCAAACAAGGCTCAAGTAATCCTAAGGTCGCTATAGGTCCTTACAGCTAGACGACGCCTAACTACGAGGTCACACGGCCTCAACACGCCTCACCTCCCTACGACAAGGACCACAAAGCCCAGCAAGTGAGTCAAGATCTGGAGATCTCGTCTCTCCCACTATCGACAAAGTGGGCAACGCCGATTAGGTTATGACGGTCGGGACCGGATCACTCTCCTAATGCGTCTGAATTCCTTAAGGCCAATGTATACCTGATTTTAGAAATTAGGCTCTTGATTAGTGTGGTTTTTGGGGCGAAGGAAAGGGTGATGAAATCCCCCACATTATCTTTTACGGGACAGCCCCTCCTTAGTAGTGTTTTGGGGTCTTAATCTAACAATCAACTCTCCAAACAAAACGCTCAACTCACACTTGTTGCAATGCACTTCCTACTAACTAATGCATGTTCATACGAAATGCATGAATGAGAGTAGAAGGTGTGTACCTCACACCAGCTCTCAGCAACAGAAAATAAAGCTAAGATAAAAGACCATCTATATGCCTAAGTCACATACATGATGCATGACCTAAACAAAACGAATGCCTAATCTTTTGCTTTGAGTTTTAGGGTCCAAGTGTCTTAAAGGAGATTTGATTATGGATCTGGGAACAAACTATAAGTCAAAACATGCCAAATTAAGTCCCAGATCACTACATCAATTATACAAACAGACCAAAGAAATAAGAGAGTAAACAGAGCTTACCAGACCGCCAATTGGCGGTCTCAGGCCGCTGATTGGGGGTCTGAAATGCCCAGATTGCCTCAAAACTTCTCCAGGTGTTTCTCCTGGCGACTCCAAGTCTCCTGAAACAAAGAAAAACTACAAAACACAAATTAAATCCACTCGAATTGTCCAAACAAGAGTCTGGACTGGCACCTCCCCGGCAACGGCGCCAAAAACTTGTTGAACGTTTTATTTTAAACCGCAAGTGCACAGCCACGATGAAGCGGTGGCAAGTACGGATCGTCCTCAGGGAGGTGAATAGTCTCTTGCTTGTACGAAATCAAGTGGCAAAAATAGGGGGAGAAAGATTGATTACGCTACTCTACACTACACTACGCTAAGAAGTACTAAATGCGAAAGAAAGAAACAAACGATGAAATAAGAACTAAACTAAGAACAAAACAAGAATGCTGGAATTTAGGAATGGGAAAACCCCTAAGGGGTGGACTGAGTGCACACATGCAAAGAGGTGGGTGTAGAATACATTCTTTAAGCACATGAAGGTGGTGTTTATCAAGCATAGGAAGTGTCTAAATGTTATGGCAAAACCTATCAATCTATTCACCAACTTAGTTGATTAACATTTACATATGCAAGGTTTTTATTTCAGAACCTAAATAAGCATGAGAGGTGTCTAATCATTTTGGCAAAACTCATCAAGTTATAAATTCTATCCTAAACAAGCAAGCATACATTCATGTTTTATCAACACATCAAAAAAATAAAGCATTCATCCCATTCTCTAATGCATCTATGTACATCTACTCCACCCCCCAAAGGGGATGGAACTACTCACTAAACATTACACCAATTATTAAACTAAGCAAAGAAAGCATATTAAAACTAAGCTAGAAATAAAAGACGATTAAACTAAAACATGCACAAACAATAAAAGAAGCATAAAACAAACAATGAAAGAGAGACAAAACTTTATTGATAAAATGACTCACATTTCAAGTAGCATCCTCCTACTTTAGTGTGTGCTTCAAGGCCTCACTTCTAGTAGGAAGAATAGTCACTTAAAATATGGAGTGAGTACAAAAGAAGGTGAAGAGTTCTATTTATAGCCAAAGAAAAAGCCACTCCGGGACAATCCCCTGATGTGGGACTAAACCGATACCAACAATAGCCTAAACATCCTCTAATACATGTGCTGGAGAACTTTGGGCGCTTTTGGGCCAAAACAGACCGCCAATTAGTGGTCTTGGACCGCCAATTGGCGGTCTAAAAGTTCCGGATCCAGTTGAATCTTGTTCTGGGCTTTGTTTGGTGTATTTGGTGGTCATGTATACATCTACTTCGTTTATTGGAGCTCCGACCCAAATCCAATTGCTAAAATACTCCCCATGATGGTGTGGAGTATTCTGTTTTGCTCTTAGGTCCTTCTGTCTTGCGTTCAGGTCCTTCTCCCTTGCATTTTGGTCCCCATATCTCACAATCCAGTCTTTTTTTCCAGCTTTTGGGTCCTTTTATGTTTCATCTCTTCAAACCTATTTATTCCTGAAAACTAAACATAAAACTCGTCACATAGCATTGTTTAAGTGAAAGAGAATGGATATATGATAAAAATATGAGCATGAAATGATGTCAATCAGTCATATATAGCCGACGTCTATACAACATGACATAGGCGACGGAGAAATATATGTCAGGTACTTAGACCGCCGAAATCTGACGTCTATACCCCTATATATCCGACGTATGGGCTTTTCTGCACTAGTGAGCATTTCTTGACTCGTGATATATTCTTGTGGTGCGTCTTCATTTATTTGTTATCATGGTTTAGATTTAATACATGAACATCAATATGACTTATTAAGAAATGATTATATTTTATTCGTAGGATCGTTTTGATTTCAGAAACTGTGTAAACGTCTGGCACTACTGTTTTAATAAGATCAGCGACTTTGTAAGAGATTACCGATATTCGGTGAGGAAGAGATAGTACACACGTTTTGAGACTAATGAAGAGCTTGTTGCACAATTGTCCTCGAAGGTTGATCCACGGGTCCACATTGACCAATTCCTCATTCAGTGCGATGAATGGAACACTCAAGAAAAAAGGTATAAATATTTTTGGTCCTTAAACATTTGATTTTGTACTTGAAATATCACATCTTACCTTTAAACTATATTCATTAATCATAGAAAAACTCCTTAACGAACAACATCAATCACGGTCACAAGAGGATGAACCACAAGAAAATATCAAAAACCTTTGCAAACAAGACAAAACTTTAAGTAAGTATTAGTGTTATATGTTGTTTTAATTTTTTGTTTCAATCCATATTTAGACAATTGTTGTTTCAATTCTTAATTGTTTATATCTTTAGATAATTATTTATTGCATCCTTATTTAGAATTGTTCATTTTTTTCTTAAATAATTAGATAAATGAAACCAAGAATACGACACCTCTCTCCAAATTTGAAAATATGACTCTTTGTTATACAAAGGAACCACGAATGGTAAGCTTGAACGTTTTACAATACAAAATTAACTGCTACATTCAAGTTTAGAATATTCATAAATGTTTGAAATATTGTAGGTTGAGAGATAAGAATTGGCCAACCAAAAATTGGCACAACAGACATTGTCTCAAGAGCGAGGTGAGTGTTCAAAGTTGAAATCTCGTGAGGTGATCGAGGAGCAGGCAATAGAAGAAATTTTGGGAAAAGAGAAAACAGATTGTGTGCATGGTGCTGGGATTGGAGCCTACAAGATAGGCAAGACGTCAACTGGTCGACATAGCAACACTCACATGGAGCATTTTCAGACCAAGAGTTCGCAATGCGTATCACTTGTAAGTATATACTTAATTTCGTAGGTTTATTTTACATGTCCAATATATGTAATATAATTTTAAAATGCATTGCAGGAGGAGCACGAAAAATTGAAGACTCGAGTTGCAAAATTGATGGTGACCCAGTTTAGAGAATATCATGTATATGTATGATGAATTTGTAATTTGTTTCTTTAATTTCCTAAAATAATATATATGTTTAGTATTGTCCAGCTAATCAAAATCTTTTTTATAGTGATGACATCGATACGTGGGGATGACCCATCGACCAATCTGACTTCTTCTAAGTCGTAGTTGGTATACATGTGTTGTTTTTCTCTTTCAATAGACTGTGACTTATAACTTCTTATATTTGTGTAGTATAACTTATGACTTGGTTTCTATTGTATTTCGTACGATGTATACATTCTAATTCATCTCGTTGTGAATGTATGTGAATGGACACATGTTTCTAATTAGAGGTTGAATGGATTTTTATTACAGGATCTATATACCCGATATGGGTTGATATATACGTGAATTGTATTAATTGACTATTTTTGTAGCAGTCACTACTTTTGCCGATGAATATTGGATTGTCTTTTGCGGATGAATTTTCCGTCGGCAATAAATAATATCAAATTACACTGCCGACGGAAATTTCGTCGGCCATGTAGCACTACATGCCTTATTTTGGCTCGCAAAATTTGATCATTCCGACTGAATTTCCGTCGACGATATTCTTCCCGACAAGACTATTCCTATCAGGAATGTGCCGATGGAATGGGTACATTTTGCTGACAGAATCGTCTGTCGGCAAAGGTCATACTTGTAGTAGTGAAGAGAGGGTGAAGTGGGTGGAAGTGACCAGAGAGTGGAAATCCAATACGGTTAAGAAGCAAGATTTTTGTGGGAAAGACTGGGCGGGAAAGATTAAGTATATACCGTTAAAGTTGAGTTTCATTGGTTCACGACGTTAAGGGTGGTAAAGTTCAAGTGTAACAACGCAAATAGTGGCTGGAGTAAGTTTCCTGACCAATATAAAAATACACACATGCAAATATCTAATAACTAAGTTTGAAAGGACACCAATGCAAAAACCTAATTTTTTTTAGTATGAAATAACATATTTTTAATTCTCAACGTCAAGTATAATCTCGAACCAGAGGATAATCATCATCATGCACGCTACGTTTATCATGCTGACTTGCAGAAATCCAGAATACTGACTTCTACAGAACATGCTAGATTTCTTGAAAGATTTATCATTTATGTTTAACTGGGTTTCTTCAAACACGGTTGACAATCACCTTACCCACTAATTTCAACGGGTGTGATAAAAGATTTATGTTTAACTGTGTTTCTTAGCACACACGGTCGTCAATCACCTTACCCACTAAGACACGGTGGCAGCAACTGTAACTATTCTTCACCTTTTTCCGATCAAGTTTAGGTAGAGATGTGACTGCTTGGAATTAGTCGACCATGGCTCAAACAATTCCGATTTCTTCACGTCTAAACAATTCGTCCCTGATCATCATTTAACAAGGTCAAAACCCCCATTAACACGATCTCTTTTTCACCTACCATCACGTTGATTACCTTTATTTGAGATAAACCACCTTTGCTTTTCCTCATATTCTGGTCAACCAGCTGATTGGCTTGAGCAGAGACAGATATTTCGGATTTCTTTTTTTGGAACACACGATTGCTGGGATTCCTTAAGCACCTTTTGTGATGGTAATTTTTTGCATGTGAACATCTTCAAATCGTGATATATTATTACGTCATTGGTTTTCCATTTCAATTTTTACTAAGTTTACAACTAGTTTTGTATATAGGCTCTGTCTGAGGAACCCGTGGAAATGATAATGTTACATGATTTCTAGTGTATATTTTTATACTTTTGTATATATTATTATGGATTTAATAGATAATCATCTAATTTGGGTTCTTTATTTTTCTGAATCGATAAACGTCGTCCCAAAATTACTTAAATCGTCAGTGCAAATTACTGTTTTGTCATTCTCTCATTTTTACTTATTTCTACTCCTAACAAACTCTCTTCTTTTCATACTACAACAAAAAATAACCATTAAAAAATCAGAGAAAGAATGTAGGGGTAGCAGGGGGCGGCAGCCCCTGCGGAGGAGCAGAGAGAACGCACTTTACGGACGTTTTTTGTTTCAACACCTTATTATTGTACTCTGGATATTAATCAATTTACCTATTTATTTACGTTTTTGTTTTTTTTTCCACCCCGTCACTACCGAAATCTTGCAACGAAACCTGAAATAATTTGAAATAACAGACCGTCTAAATTCAAGATTTAAAAAAAAAAAAAAAAAATGGGGCGTCCTAGCCAGACGCCCCCACCATGAGGGAGGCGTCCTAACCAGACGTCTCAAAATTTTTATTATTTTTTACGGGACATAATTGATATTAAATGGATTGTGAAAGACATAAGAGTAATTAAAACGGACAATTTAAGTAATTTTTTGAGACGACGAATAGTATTTTTTTCAAAAGTTCCAGTGCGTCTCATTAAAGGTTTTATATCATATACATAGTTATTAAGTTATTTGGCAAGTTTGTACATATCTTTTATCTATCCAGCACTTTATATTTGTATCCTGAAAGAGGACATGAGAAAGATACCGAAATTCCTATAAATTAAGAATTTCAAAAGGTTACGGAGGAAAAAGATTTTTCTTTTTAGAATTGACACAAACTGGGAAAATATATGGTCGAAGAGAAATTATTTACTTTTTTCATATTTTCCTTGTGCACAAATCTCCTGTATAATAAATACCATTGTTGTCTAAATTAATAGTCAAAGAAGACATGAGAAAATAGATCTCAAAATTCCTATAAATTAAGAATTTCAAAAGGCTGCAAAGGGAAAATATTTTCGTTTTTAGAATTGATACAAACCGGAGAAAGATGTGGTACGTCGAAGAGAAGCTATTTTCTTTTCTCATATTTTCCTAGTGCACAAACTCCTGTATAATATTATTGTTGTCTAAATAAATAGTCAAAAATGACATGAGAAAATAGATCCCAAAATTCAAATAAATTAAGAATTTCAAAAGTTTTCAGAGGAAAAAAATCCTTTTTAGAATTGATACAAACCGGGAAAAGACGTGGTTGAAAAGAAACTATTTTCTTTTCTCATATTTTCCTAGTGCATAAACCCCCTGTATAATAACATTATTGTCTAAATTAATAGTCAAATAGGCTTATGCCGACCACCGGATATATGTTACATATAGTCCTTTCCGTATCATTGGTGTTTGATTTGATAATTTGATTTTGGTGCTCAGGCCTAGTTACATATATATTCTTTGGTCCTATAGAAACTACGTGTCCATGACCATGAAAATCAGTAATATAATCGAGCAACTAAATTTTATATTATTTATTGAGAAAAAATTTTGAATAGGAGAGGTCCTACACCGCGCGGCTTGGACCGGGTTAGTTGCATGAAATGGTTACACAATAGTATACATGCACATTTTGAAGAAATAACTTGCAATAATCCCGTGCTTAACACGAGTATTTTAGTTTATAAGCACAGAATGATAAAAATTTAAGATGATATAAGTAACTATTATAAACTTCAATTAAATCTATTTGATGCAAATTCTTAAAATAAATCACAAAGTAATTTGCAAGTGTGAAATAAAAAACAAAAAAAAACTTTTGATTCTTTAAAGTATGAGTAGAAAATGAAATTGCCAAGATTTTTCAAATCACACAATTAAAAAAACAATTAAGGTTTAAATTGACCATATAATAACTTCACAAAAAACGGGATTTTACATGAAAAATTCCTAACGTAATAATTATGAAAAAAAACACGAAAGTAATTTTGTAAACGTTATTTCTATAAAAAAGCCAAACAATAAAGAGATATGATTAGTATACTTAGTACCACACAACGGTAGAGTAATTTTAACGGAACAAATATACACATATGGCAGCAAGGAGGAGAAAATGAGAATATGCTAATCACTATGGGTTTGTAGGTTTAAACCTACAACTTTTTAGTTAAAGAAATTCCAAGATAAGCTATCTGAAATCGGTTTTAACTAAGTCAAATTTCAAAATCCAAAAAAACTACTCCACCTCTTGTAGTTGTTTGTACTTCTTTGCACTACCATAAACTCATAAATTATGGTATAATAATAAGCAACGGTTGAAAGCTTCAAGCCCGGCTTCCTTATGCTAAAAACTCAAAAGAAACCTAGTAGAGGAAATAGTCTAAGTCTAATAAAAGTCTAATGAAATAATCAAATAATGAACGACGTCCGAGAAAGTACTACTTCCACAATGGCTGATGAGATAATCAAAGCACCACTTCCATAAAGCCGGTGAGATAATCAAATAATGTAAAATGGTGGATGTCCTCCTTTCTTAGACTAGTGGATTTGCACGTGCGTAAACACATTTCCAATAGATCATATAACATTACAAACGAAGTAAAGTAAAAAGAGACTAACTAATAAATTGACAGAATAAATCATGAACTTGAAGAATAAAAATTTACTATAATGACAGTAATCTTTAGAAAATATATGTATTTTAGAAATGACATTGCAGCGATTTACTAGTAGAAGTAATGTTATTCCATGAATTTAAAAGCAATTTGTATGAGGTTAAATTACTTATCCATTTCAGCAACTTTTTTTGCATAAATGTATTGCTTTCATATTTAATTAGAGTTTCAGTTAGAAAAAGTTGGGCACTCTTGATGCATGCTAAATCATCATGATGATGGTATTTGACAAATCTTTCGACAAATCTTTCTGGATAGAATTTGGTGAGTGGAACTGCCTTATCGTTTGGAATATGCACACAATCATACGTTTCATAAGACCTAATCACAACATCGTACTTTTCTGATAATTGCTCTTGCATCTCAACATCTATAAGACTCGAACCCCACGCCAGCAGGAAACCTTACTGCAAAGACGTCTAAGTAATCACGCATGTCCGCACCTATTTTAGGGAGCACCAAGAATATATATGTACCCAACTCAACTTATTTTTCCCTTGTTAACCATAATCTGAGTTTCGACGATCTCTCTTGTCTCTTGTCCACGTCATTTATTTTTACCTTATTTTCTATTTCATCACAAAAATACACAAACTACTAAATAAATTATTTCTACTGTGACTTAATCTAATTAAATTACATTAATTAGCAAATAATTTCGAAAAATTATATTTAATTAAAATTCGAAAATTACATAATACGATAATTTTCAATTAAATTATTACAATACATATTACAAACAAAATTAATTTGCATTCCTTTCAAACAGTTGAAACGTATTTTCGATCAAATCGGCTCGCAATGCTATATGTCTTCGGGCGTCCCGAACCCGATCTCTGTTACACATACATATATAGATACATATATATACATACATACATATATATATATATGTATATGTTAATATCTACGATACGATCGGTGGAATATGGAAGACCTGACTCGTTTGAACTTTCGGCCGTGTTTTGAGGTCGGTCGTTTAATTTAATTTCCTTTATTTGGTTTATTTTTACATTTATGTAATTTCCTTTATTTTACTAATTATTTCTAATTATAATGCCCACCCCCAACGGGTCGGTCGGGGGTCGGCTGGGTAAATTCGTGTGTTGTATTTTGCTAGGTAATTTCTCTAATTACATACATTTCCAATTATCTTACTAATTTTCTTTAATTACTTACACTTATTTTTACTAATTTCGAGAAATTATTTACATTTATCTTACTAATTTTCATTTATTATAATTTTCACGAATAAAGTCTAATTATATAAATTACTATGAATATCAATTATATATTAAATAACCAATATAAAAAACCAAAAAAATAACAAAAAAAAATAAGCCAACCTGAGTCTGGCCCCCATTAAGGGGTCGGGTCTGAGGGGGACTAGACCCCAAAGAGCACCCGTGAAGGGTGCTATGAGGATCTCGACCGGCCCACTGGGGAGGCCAGAGGCGTTCCGAAGTAGAAAGATACGCAATATGTGCTTGAGGGGGAAAAATTCAAGGACGAGTGGTGATTCACAACCAGTTGCTATAATAAATATAAATTATCTTTTTATAATAAAAAAACCTCACCAAATCTGTTGAAACACACCTTATTTTCCCTCAAAATAGCATCCTTCCAGTTTCGTCTTTTTTTTGTCTTCTCGCACGTGAATACCACTTTCGCACACCAGTTTGCCCCTCAACTACTCAAGACACACACAAGGTTCCCCACAAAATATACTAAGACTAAGGGTGAGCATAATCCGATCTTATGGACCGGACCGGTCGGTCCGAGTTCGGTCTGAACCGGATCCAACCGGTCCAGGTTCTGGTTTTTTGAAATTTCGGTTTCGGTCCGGTCCGGACTGGTCTGATTTTCATTTTTTTATATTAAAAAATCCGGTTTTAGACCGGATCAAACCGGTCACCGGTCCAAAGCCATCCGGTCCGATCTTCGGTCTAGACCCCGGAAAAAAATCTGGTCTGGTCCGGTCTGGCCCGAATGCTCACCCATAACTAAGACCATTCACTATGGGAGGTCTTCCTCCGATGACCGACCCAGTGGAGGTCACCCCCTCTTCGACCGACCTGGTCATGGGGAGGATGACCCAGTCATCCATCGACCGGATCAACGACCAGGTCGCTGAAGCGACCTGGTCCTGACCTTGGTCGATCGTGGGTTTTTTTAATCTTTTTCTGTTTTGTTTTGTTTTTGGTTTTGTTTGTTTGTTTAAAATTCTTTTTAATTCTTTTTTTAATTTTTTGTTAAAATACGTTTTATAATTGTTTATATTTTTTTAAAAATTAAATTATTTTTTTAATTAGTTGCAAAATCGAGCTATAATTAATAAGTTAGAAAATAAAAAACAATTATAAAACATATTTTAAGAAAATAAGATTTAAAACTGAATTGTTATTCATCACCAGAAAACTACTCAAATCGCCCCAACGAATTACTATTTTGTCATTCTCTCATTTCTATTCATATGTCGTGACATTTCACCCTCCTATCACCCATCCATCTTCATCTTCCTCTCATAATCATAAAAAATAATGTTTCGGATGTCAGTAAATGAGCCAACGGACGCCCCGGTGTACTCGAATCTCGTAAAATATCCAACTTCTTTTTAATAATAAAAAATAAAAAAATTAGCGGGCGTCCGCCACAGCCCCCCCCCCCCCCCCCCCCCAATGGGGGCGTCTGGCTAAGACGCCACCCAATGGGGGCGGCTCTGGCGGACGACCGCTAAATTGTTTTAATAAAAAAATCAAAAAATATACGGTGTGTTATCTCAAATTATTTCAAGTTCCGTTCCAAGTTTTTTGGTATTAATTGGTAATTGTACGTGTTTGATTACAATGAGTTTTTTTGCAACTGATGAATATTAAAAAAAAATCAGATCCAAAAAATTCTCAAGGAGCGTTGCCCTCTTGCCACCCCCGCCACCTCACCGGCGAGGTGGAATGCCGCTCGCTCCACGGGGGGTATTTAGTAACCCGGGTTGAAGTACACCTAGGAGGAGTACATTTGAATTTTTTTGAATAATCATCACTTGCAAAAAATTCATTGTAATCCAACCTGTATAATTACTAATTAATACCAAAAAACTTGGAACGGAACCTGAAATAATTTGAGATAATACACCGTATAATTTTTAATTTTTTTATTAAAAAATTTAGGGGGCGTCGGCCGGAGCCCCCCCCCCCCCCCCCCCCCCCATGGGGGGCGTTTGGGTAAAACGTCATCTTCATGAGGGTGACGTCTGGGTAAACCCCCAAATGGGGGAAGCGTTTTACCCACACGCCCGACCTGATTTGTTTTTTTCTGGGCTTATTTCACCAAATCCAGGCTTTTAATCAGTCATTTTCGTGGTGTTGGTACTCGGAAAATGAGGAAAACGTAGCCAGAAACCTAATTTTAAGAGACGAGACGAAATGAGTATTAAATGAGCTGTGAAGGGCAAAAAGGTAATTGTTGGGGTGATTTAAGTAGTTTTTCGGTGATGAATAGTAGTTCCCTTAAAAAGTAGATAAAAATGATAAAAATAACAATACAAGATTTATTGGTATTTCCAAATAGATTATTAATGTTTTTGGTTCATATAAATAATTTTGGAATATAATAAAAGTTGATAAAGAAATTAACGATGTGGAGGAAAAAGAGTGTGATGACCTAGGTCATGATAAATGGGTGAATAGTGAAGAAAAAAGAGAATGTTGATCATGATGACGTGGCAGAAAAAGAAAGAAAGTATGCATGACGTATGTCCATGATAGTTGATGCTCTGACTATTATTCCAAAAGGATCCGTACTAACTATTATTCCAAAGGATCATGTACTAACTAACTATTACAACATATACTAAATATTATTACAAAGGACCATATACTATTATTCAAAAGGACCATGTACTAACTAACTATTACAACATATACTAACTATTATTCCAAAGGACCATGTACTAGTAGGGCTGCAAATGGGGCGGGGCGGATTTGGTTATGCCTCCTACCTGTCCCACCAAAGTCAGGCAGGCAAACGGACGGGGTGGGTTAAAAAAAATTGGGCCGCTACCCGCCCCACTTAAGGGCTGGTTACGCGGGGCGAGGCGGGTTAAGCGGTCAGAACGGGTGAATTCCTGTAAAGATTTATTGAACTTATTACATTGACACATACATACATAAATGTATTTCTACAAGTCTATAATTAAGCTTACATGCATAAAATATTCATATAAGTCTATAAAATTACAAGTCTATAATTTAAAGTGCTTAAATGAACAATTAACAAACATATAAAGTCACGAACCATCACATAAACGTTAGAAGTCTAATGAAATAATGAAAGTTTTAACATAACTGTGTTTTTTATATATTTGTAACGGGTTAACGGGGGCAGGTAACACATTAACGACAACCCGTCCCGTTTAGTCCGGTGGGTTAACGGGTCGTGGGTTAACAGATCGCGGATAAAGAAAATTTCAACCGCAACCCGTCTCACACGGGACGGAATGGGACGGGTTGGCGGGTCAAACCCGCCCGACAAACAACCAGACCCGGCCCAATAGCAGGAGCAGGGTGAGCTCCTGCTCCGGGCCTCATTCTGGGCCTCATTTTGAAGGGGGGCTCAAAAAAAATTGTACATGGGCTTATTGGGTTGAGAATAAAATTAGTGTTAACACATAAATAACACATAAACATTGATAAATTTGTCTAAAAAATTGCTAAGAAGACAAAAATATTCAATTAATATTGCATTAAGTTAGTGAAATTTTTATTATTTAAACTAGGAGAACAATTTTTTCAAATTTAGGAATCTCGTTGTTTATTTTCACACAATACCTCAAAAATTTCCGAAACTGCCCTCCAAACAGCCCCATGTACTAGCCATAGATTCTAGACACACACAAGGTTCCCCGCAAAATCAATGAGTTGGCACATGTTTCAACTTTTAGCGATGACGTGTACTACAACATATCGTCCTGTTTCAACTTTCCACGTCTACAACAACATATCTAACTCATGTACCTATAAAACAACATGCATACTACACTTAATTCCACACAAAACCATAGCAAAGCCAAAGAAAGACAACAAACCGTTCCTTAAGTAGCTAATTTCGAAACGAAAATGGCAATAGGTTTGATTGAGGTGAAGACCAACATCATCCTCAAGCCAGTCTCCCCAAGCGACCATCATGTCAACAACAACAATCTTGTTAGATCAAACACACACATACCTCCTCTAAACACAGAGGTTCCACTCACCATCTTTGACAAGGTGGCCTACAACGTCCACGTCGCGAGTGTCTTCGCCTTTCGATCCCCAAACCCTAACAACAAGCTCATCACAGAGGGCCTCTCCAAGGTCCTCTTCTACTACCCCCATCTCTCCGGTAGAATACTCACCAATGAAGACGGTCGGCCGTCTGTCGTCCTCAACGACGCTGGAATCCAACTCGTGGAGGCCAATTTCAATTCCACAACGCTCGAGGAGAATCTCCCTCTGGTTCCGTCAACGAAGCTGAGCCAACTCCACCCACCAATAGAGGGGAAGGTAGAGGTGTTACTTCAAATTCAGCTCAACCGCTTTCCATGTGGTGGTCTAATTATAGGAGTCACGTCTAACCATCGGGTTGCTGATGGTCATTCCATGAGCTCTTTTTATGTTAACTGGACAAATATGGTTCGGGGGCTCGAACTCAATGTCCTTCCCTTCCACGATAGGCAATTGGTCTCCGCACCAAGAAGCCCACCACGTTGCGAATTCGACCACTACCGGATCGACTTCATGGAGACCCCACCAATGGAAGAATACATACTTCCATCTTCCACCATCAAAATTGACCATGTTGCACTCCACTTCCCTGCCGAGTTCGTCGAAAAGCTCAAAGCGAAGGCCACCACAAGCTCTAGGCGTTGCACCACGTTCCGCTGCCTCCTTACCCATGTTTGGAAGAAGCTCACCATCGCACGTCGGCTAGACAAAAACACAAACACCGAAGTGAAGATCGCAGTCAACGGTCGCGGTCGGATGAGACCAACCACCATTCCAACAAACTACTTCGGCAATCTGGTCTTGTGGGCCAACCCGAACATGAGTGTTGGGGACTTGCTCAAAGAAAGTTACGTGAACGTGTCGGAGAATATCAAGGAAGCTATAGGGGGAATCGACAATGAGTATTTCCAGTCGTTTGCGGATTTTGGGGAGGTTTTGAGGAGAGAAGGGAAGGAGGGTCTGGTGAGGAATCTGGAGGAGGGCAAGATCATGTGTCCAAATCTTGAAGTGGACAGTTGGTTAGGGTTGAACTTCCACGACCTCGACTTCGGAGGTGGCCTCCCGTGCGGTTTCGCACCGCCTAGCATGGCCGTCGAAGGGTTGGTTGTTTTCGTCCCTTCTTTCCAGAATAAAGGTGGCGTCGATGTGTTCGCCGGAGTTATGCATGAGCACTCTGAGCTGTTCAAGCAGATCGTTTACAATATTGACGGCTGCTAAGATCAAATTTTCGGAAATAGCTCGTTTGGTGCTTAGAATTGGAATAATAAGTCATGGTTAAATTATATATGGATTAGTACAAATAGGTCTACAGCTTGCGGAAAATATTAAGGAGGTAAAAAAGTTGTATTGAATAAATCCCCTTAATTTTTACTTACATGTTTGCGTACGTATGCTTTTCATTTTTGTAACACTTTCAAATGAAAATGTAATCAATGTACTTATTATATTGCATTAGTATCGTATACATGCGTGAAGCGTACTTGTAAGAAACTACATTTTCGCTCTTTAGTAATGATAGGTGTTCAGTATTCCCTTTGATAGATAAATTTGAATGGAAGTTGAATTGATTTTTATGTTGTTGTATAGGTTTCCTTTTTTATAAGTTAATGGTGCGTATATAAATGCTACTCAGATGTGTTTTGGTTCAGTCTCAAGAATAAATGGGACGAATGAAATATGACAAAACTAAGTAGCACCAATTCCGGCATACTATCAAGACTACCTTGAATTATCTTCATACACCATCTCATCATTCTCCACCCTTAGGAGATAGATCTATGTTGGAAATTGTTTAAATTTGTTAATACAAGGAAAATAGGGAAAGCGGTCGACCAGTGTGGGGCATCGTTCGACCAATTTTATCAAGACCTTTCAGAGGTGAAAAATGGTCAATCGGCATCATTATCAGGCACTTTCGGAATTGAAGAACCGTCAACCAGTGTTGGACATCGTTTGACCAAAAAAATTATGGACTTTTTGGAGGTCAAGAAAGGTCGACCGATGGAGATGTTGGTCGACCGGAAAGTGGTTGCGAGGTGAAGATAATCGTGGAGCGGTCGACCAATGTTGAATCATTTTGGTCGACCGTTGCCCACGTTTTGTAGTTTTTCCTGTACGGTTTTGAGTCTACTATTTAAGGGCTTTACACCGCTTGTTTGTACAGTACGCATACAACACATCATTATTATTTTCTTGAGAGAGATTAGGGTTAGAGAGAATTCTTGAGAGATTTGGAGGACATAATATTGTCTCAAACCCTTATAATCTCGGTTGCTTATCTTGTTGGAGAAGTGAAAAAAGGAAATGAAACCCGCGGTGGACCCCCCCCCCCCCCCCCCAAAGGACGTAGGCACATTGCCGAACCATGTAAAATGTGTGTGTCGTGGTTGTTTCAAGTGTGTGTTTGTTTATTGCTTGTTTCTTTCATCTTGTGTGTGTTTTGTTGCTATTAAGTTTGGTAGAGAGCCAAAAGTTATTTAATTCCGCGTTCAATATTCATTTCTTGTGATATGCTGGTGCATTTTAATTTGTCATTTCGTAGTAGCATTGTTAGAATCTCTCTCAACGGCCGGTATCAAAGCTTTGGTTGCTGCTAGAGATTTCGGAAGACGCGTGGAATTTTTGTGGGGAGAAATTCACCAGAAAAGAAAAATTTTCCACCTGGCAAAGTAGGGTTCATGCATTGTTGTCTCAGAAGAATGGACTCTTGAATACTTTGGGTGGTGAAGAGAAAAGGTCGTCGAATATGACCGATGATAAGTGGGAGACGTTGAATCTCCGGGCGATAAGGATCATCTAATTGTGTCTTTCCGAGTATCTTCTCTTCGAGGAATCGACAGCGACAGTGGATGAATATTGGAAACTTCTAGAGGACAGATTTATGAAGAAAAGCCTGAGCAAAGGGTTGAATTTAAAGTGTTTGTTGTATACGCTTCGGATGAAGGAGAACACACTATTCATTGATCACCTATCGGTGTTCAACAAGCTGATCGCAGATTTGACCCAGCTAGGTGTCAAATGGGAAGATGAAGACAAAGCAATGATGTTGTTGACGTCACTGCCAGACTCGGTTGATAATTTGGTGAACACGATCATATATGGGAATGATTCATTGGTGTTATAGGAGGTCAAGGTCACATTGATTTCTTTTGATGCAATGAAGAATTCGAGTAGTAGCTCCTCTGATAGAGTGAAGGGTTGATCATCTCACCAAATGGAAGGGGAGAGACGGGTAACAAAGGAAGTGGAAACAACAGGGGCAGGTCAAAATCACAAGGGAGATCATTTAAATGTTTCTTCTGCAAGAAGACGGGTTACATGAAGCGTGATTGTAGAGCCTTCAATGAGGGACAATAGTACGGGAAAGGCAAATCCTTGGGTTTGATTCCCTTAACGTGGTGGTGGAAAGGGACGAAGCCGACATCCTTATAGTATGAACTGTAGGTGTCGACAAATCATCGAACATGTGGATTTTGGATACAGGAACATCATATCACATGTACCCAGTCAGAGAGTGGTTTTTCTTATGAGCCACTTAAATGAGGAATCGTTGTTGTGCGCAATGATGCACCATGCACTACCATCAGGATTGGTTCCATATAGTTTCAGATGTTCGATGGATGCATTTGAATGTTTACAAGTGTGCGTCATGTTCCGGAGTTGAAGAAGAACCGGATATCTCTAGGAGAGTTGGATACCCTCAGGTGGGAGATGGTCTGGTGCGGACGGAAAGGTGAAGGTCACTCATGGAGTGATGATAGTGATAAAATGAACAAATATAGGCAATTTGTATTGGATGCAGAGTAATGCAGTAGCAGGAAAGGGTGTAGCAAGTGTTGCACAAGACGACGAAGACAACACCGGACTTTGTTATATGAGGCTTTGTCATATGTCGGAAAAGAGTTTGTGTGAGTTACACAAACATGGTCTGCGGAAGGGTGTTAAGAGTTACATATTAGATTTTTGTAAATATTGTGTCTTCGGGAAACAACACAAGATTCGGTTCAAGATGGCTATCCACAAGACGAAAAATATATTGGAGTATGTGCACTCAGATGTCTGGGGACCGACGCCTGTTGAGTCTAAAGGTGGAGCCAAATATTTCATCACATTCATCGATGACTTCTCAAAGAATGTATGAGTTTATTTTCTAAAAAACAAATCTGATGTTTTTGAGAAGTTTAAAGCATGAAATGCCCAGGTAGAGAAAAGTACGGGAAAATCTATTAAGTACTTGAGGACAAATAATGGAGGTGAATACACCTCAAGGAGTTCACGAGTTTTTGTGAAGAAGAAGGCATCACGAAACATTTCACTACACCGTGAAGTCCAAAAACAGAACGGGGTAGCTGAAAGGATGAACAAGACACTGTGTGAACGGTCTAGAAACATGATGCTTCATGTGATTATATTTAAGGATTTCTGGGCCGATGCAGTTGATCTGACTTGCTATTTGGTTAATATCTCACTGTCATCGACACTTGAATTGAAGATTCCTCAGGAAGTGTGGACGGGTGAGCCATATGATTATTCATGGTTGTGGATATTTGGATGCAAAGCTTATGTGTTGGTTGATGAGACACAACATTCGAAACTTGATTCTAAATCGAAGGAATGTATTTTCCTTGGTTACGATAGGTCATTTAAATGATATAAGCTTTAGGAGTCAATGGACAAGAAGATGCTCTTTCGGAGTAATGTAGTCTTTGATGAGACGAGTTTACTCAAAGGCCCTGAGGAGAAAGAGCAGCAAGAGGGTTCCATGTAGGGAGATGAAACTGAAGTAAGGGTCACAACTTCAGAGGGTGAATCGAATAGAGAAGTTCAACAGGAAAGAATTGACTCACGAGTAGAGGAAGAACCTGAGCAGGAGAGTATTGCCCAGGGGAGACAAAGGAGGATCACTAGGGCACCGCAAAGGTATGGTCATGATGATGCTAGCATTACATTCACACTTGGAACTGAATGTGGGGACCCTTCCACATTCACTGAAGTCGTTGAGCAGGAGCACATGAACAAGTGGATGATGGTCATGACCGAAGATATGGAGTCTCTTCATAAGAATCAGACCTGGGAGTCAATGAAGCTTCCAAGTGGAAAGCGCACAATTGAGTGCAAGTGAATCTTCAGGAAGAAAGAGATGTCAACTCCGAATGAGGAGTTAAAATACAAGGCTAGGTTGGTGTCAAAAAGATATGCTCAGAAAGAAGGGGTCGATTACAACGAGATCTTCTCACCCGTTGTAAAGCATGCCTCTATTAGAGTGTTGTTATCCATAGTGGCAATGGATGACATGAAGTTAGAGGAAATAGATGTGAAGACACCATTTCTTCATGGGCACATAGAGGAAGAGATCTATATGAAGCAACCGGATGAGTTCATTACACATGGCAAAGAAAGTCTAGTATGCAAGGTGAAGAAGTCTCTCTACGGGCAGAAGCAGTCACCGAGGCAGTTGTACAAAATGGTGGATACATTTATGTTAAGAAAATGGTTTTATACATTGCGACTATAATGTTGGCTTTTTGGCCTTAATCTATATTAATTTTGATGATTAATTAAACTAATCTTAATCAATCAACTTAATCAATCAAAGTGAGCAAACACGATTACATGCATTGCATATATATTTGTATACTTGCAATCATCTTAATAGGTTGATCAAGACAATCAAGGAAATGAGCATTGGGACAAGGACATCAAGACTCAATTAAGAATTGTAATCAAAGCTTTGGACCAAGACATGTAATTTGATTATTTATTGAGTCCATAAGGTTTTATATAAACTTGAGCACTAGGATTCTGTCCCGTCATTTCTCGGTAAACCGAACCAATTTCGGTTAACCGAACTCTACCTAGTTCGGTCCACCGTACACCTATCGGATAGCCGAATACTTCCCAACAGTGAAACTTAGGTGTCCTCTGGAATTGCCCAAACGAAAGACCGAATAGCCCTGGACCGATTTTGGACTTTGCTCCAACGGTCGCATTCAAATCAAGACCCTAGGGCCCAAATTAACTTGACCCACTTCGGACGACCGTACACAATTCGGTCTACCGAATTCTTATTGGCTTTAGAAGCCCAACGGCTATTTAACTTGACCGTTATCGATAAAACAATTTTCCACGCATTGTCAGCGGAATACCCGCGCTACTTCGGTCTACCGAATTATACACGGTCAACCGAACTTGAGTAGATCAGAGCCCAATCAATTCTACTGTCCACCTTGAAACGGTGAACCGAATTTAATTAGGGTTAAATAGATAAAAGCTAATGGAGGTTGGTGAACGGTGATTCGATACTTAATCAGTCAACCGAGTTCTTAGTTCAGACCAATGTTTCGGACTACCGTGTGGATAACGGTTGACCGAATCTGTCTCAATTTCTGGCCGAGCTTAAGTCACATATTGCTTTCTCATTGGTCCATTCCCCACCAACTCCCAAACGACTATATGAGCTTGAAGGCTTATAAATAAGACCTCATTTGGTTGCTTTGGACATCTTGAACACTTCCTATCTATCCAATACTCAAAGTCAAATCCTCTCCATCTTCAAGCTCTCAATCCACAATACTCAAGCCTAAAATTCACCACTTGCATATCCAATTCAATATCATATCCAAGGGTGCTCAAGTATAGAGTGTTAGTTAGAGTGTGATTCAACTTCCAAATCAAAGAATCAAAGAGTTGTAAAAGCTTCGAGGAAGCTCCCTCTCGGGTTGTGAGAGGAGACACGAGCGAGGCGAGGATTGTTCATGAGGCTCGGTGTTGTAAACGACGTTGATCTCGGCTCGGAACGGAGATCAGTTAGTGGAACCGTAAGCGAGGTTCGGGGGATCGAGCGACGCTTGCGAGGAGGACTAGGACCCGTGTGTGGGTGCCGAACCTCTCTAAACTCTGGCGTCGTTATTTTTGTGGTTTGCAATTGTCTCTTCCTTAATCCTTCGATAATTATTTTTAATTCCGCATTTTTCTATCGATTAGAGGGCCATAGATCCTAACATATAATAGTTGCGTTTACTTGCAGAGTCTCAAAGATGGGTCATATGTATTCTTTCTCTTGTATGTTGATGATATGTTAATCACGGCAAAGGAGATGAAGCATATATATGATCTCAAATAGAAACTTCGGTGCGAGTTTGAGATGAAATACCTCGGGAGTGCAAAGAAAATTCTCGGTATGGAGATCTCCACGGATACCGAAAGATATGAAATCTTGCTCACTCAAAGGAGTTATATCTGGATTTTTTTTTGAAATGTACAATCTCAAGAATGCTAAGCATATTGCCACACTGATAAACGCTCACATCAAGTTCTCTATGAAGTGCAACCCTCTACTGGAAAAAAAGGAGAGATATTGATATGGTTCCATATGATAGTGCAATCGGATCCGTTATGTATGCTATGATATGCACTAGGCCAGACATTTGACATGCAGTTAACCTGGTGAGTCATTATATGGCTAACCCAGGGAAGGAGCACTGAGAGGCGTTGAAGTGGTTGTTAAGGTACCTGAACGGAATCATTGATGTTAGCTTGTAGTACACCAAAGATGTAGCCCAGAGATGGAGCACAAAGGCATGTCGAGGTGTGCGTGGATGCAGATGATGTTGGTGATCTAGATAAATAAATGTCTACAACATGATACGTTTCTCTCTAGGTGGAGGACCAGTGAGTTGGAGATCCGTTCTCCAACATACTACCGCATTGTCTATGAAAGAAGCGGAGTATATGACAGTCGTTGATGCCGTGAATGAAGCTATATAGAGGAAGTTATATGGTTGAAGGGTTTGGTAAGCTCTCTGGGGAAGGAACAGGAAGTGACCAAATAGCATTGTGATAACCAAAGTGCAATTTATCTAGCAAAAGATCAGATGTTCCACTCAAGAACCAAACATATTGAAGTAAGGTACCATAAGATCCGTGAATTGATCGAGGAATGCCACGTTATTGTAGGATCATGAGGGTCTCTAATTCTAATCATCTTTAAGTTAATTACCTACTTGTTTAAGCAATCAAGTTATGCACAGCAGAATTTAAACAAACAAGCAAGTAAGGAAGGAATAATGCAAACCACAATGGACTCGGGGGTTTTACAGAGGTTCGGCCACCGCCTACGTCCTCTCTTGCAAGCTCCGCTCGACACTCCGACCGGGAGAGAACGCTTTTACAAAATAAGCTCAACGAACAACCTCGTTGACTTTCTTCTCTCACAATCCGAGAGGAACACTTCGGGCTTTCACCGAAGTCCTTGCTTCTTTACAAAAGAATATTGAGTGGAACGACACTCTCTAAACTTGAGCACACTTGAGTGAGATAGGATTTATGACTAAAGTGTGGAAGGTTTGAGGCTTTGAGTGTGTTGGGTTTCTCTCTAATGTATTGGACAAGTATGTGTGAGAGAGTTGTGTTAAAATGTGTTTTACAACTCTATTTATAAGCATTAAAGAGAATGTAGCCGTTGGGGTTGATTGTGTATGAGTTGGTGTAAGATACACAAAACAAAAACTCGCAGGACTCAATTCTAGATGAGTTCGGTCGACTAGATCGGGCTGAACGGACGACCGTGTGGAAGTTTTGAACTCAGTTCGATCAACCAATTAAGGAACGGTCGACCGCCCAACGCTAAGACTTAGGTACACTAGTGATCGGTCGAACACCGAATAGGGTTCGGTCGACCGAATCACACCAGGCACTTTGGGGTTGACAAAAAATGTTCTATTCGGTCGACCGAACAAAGGTCTAACGGTTGACCGAATTCCAGTAGGAGATTCAGGTTTGTCAAGAGACAGAAATTCGGTCGACCGAACAAGGTCCTCGGTCGACCGATACATGAAATGTATTTGGGGTATTTTTGGTTAATATGAATACGACCGTTGGGTATATACGACAAAACAAATGGTCAGAAAATACTTGGTACTAGGTCGACCGAAAAGGTCTGAACGGTCGACCAAACTTAGGCAGTTAAACACTAACAAATTAATTGATCACTTGGTCGACCGAACAGTCTGCTTCGGTCGACCGAATGTGGGTAGATAGTTTGTGTTCAGGTTTAGTGTTTTCCGGTCTAAGTTTGGGTGATCTATTGAAGTCCAAATTATGTGAAATTTCGTGTGTGACTTCTATAGGGAACCTAGTGTGTGTTTGAGTAGTTTTTAGTTCAAGTATGCTCAATTACACAAAGCTCCTAAGACTTAAAGAAATACAAAATACATGTCTTCAAATAAGCTTGATTACATGTCTTGACTTGATTTCCTTTCTTCCTTGAGTCTTGATCACCTGTAGAGGTTAGCACAAAGCAATATATATGCAATGTAACATGTGTGCTACTCTACACGATCACAATTAAGATTAGGTTGATTAAATCATCAAAACATAGATTAAGGCCAAAAAGCCAACAATTATTCTCCAGAATATTGATACAAGCGAGCATCCAACGGATATGATGATCAAGGTGGTCGGTTGGGAGAAGTTCGAGTTGTGCTCGAAACTTCTCAATGTCCTAAGAAACTTAGAATGAGGAGCGCTCCGGGGGGTAGCGCCGACGGTGCTTCATTGAAGCACGAAGGAAGCAGGTTATAAGACGACTCAGGTAACAAATTCAAACCAATGTGGAGATTGTTGGAAATTGGTTTAAATTTGTTAATGCAAGGAAAACAGGGAAAAACGGTCGACCGGAAAGTGGTTGCTAGCTGAAGATAATCGTTGAGCGGTCGACCGAAATTAACATGAATCGTTCCTGTTAATCGTTTGGGTCGACCGTTACCTACATTTTGCAGTTTTTCCTGTACGGTTTTGAGTCTAGTATTTAAGGATTTTGCCCCTTGTTTGTACAATACGCATACAACACATCATTATTATTTCCTTGAGAGATATTAGGGTTAGAGAGAGTTCTTAAGAGCTTTGGAGAACATCTTGCCTCCAACCCCTTGTAATCTTGGTTGTTTCTTTTGTTGGAGAAGCGGAAGAAGAAAATAAACCCCGCAGAGGATCACCCAAGGATGTAAGCACGTTGCTGAACCTTATAAAATGCGTGTGTCGTGGTTGTTTCAAGTGTGTGTTCGTTTATTGCTTGTTTTTTTCATCTTGTGTGTGTTTTTGTTGCTATTAAGTTTGGGAGAAAACCAGAAGTTATTTAATTCAGCGTTCAATATTCGTTTCTTGTGATCCACTGGTGCATTTTAATCCGCCGTTTCGTAGTAGCATTGTCAAAATCTCTCCCAACAATCTATTCTACCTAGCATGAAACACAATTAGGAGGGGGATGATTATGGATTAGGATAGGTTAGAATGGGATAATAAGTCATTATGTTTATGGATTAGTTAAGGCTTCAGTATTAGTTGGATGATCTTATCTACCGCGCGTAAATAATAGAAAAGGTTAGATCTTTCCCAATCCCGTTCTAATTCATTACTCTCCTACCATCAAATGGAACACGTTTTCAGAATTACGCAGGAAGAGGAAATGAATTGATGCCCCAAACTAGCATATTTGTTTTATTACATTATTATTAGAATATGTCTGATACATAGATACATGTATAGATATGGTACTTAGTTTATTAGAATATGTCTGATACATAGATACATCATAGATATGGTACTTAGTTTATTACATCGTGGATATATAAAAAAAACATGACACCGAACATGATCAAGTGGACATGAGTGGAAGATGGCCTTTCTCTTGGAGACTCTTAACAGCTTCATATAGTGCTTGTTTCACGGAATTGAAGGTAAGACCCAGGTCTTTGATCTTCTGATTAGACAACTTGTAAGGTTTCACCCTGGGATTCACCTCATCTGAGCACCTGAAATTGAGAACAAGTTTAGACAGTTAAGGAAGGAATTAAAACAGGTACATTGATCACATGGCTCTAATGATTTTAATTCATAATATATCCGTGCATGTTATGTATATATAGTTTCTAATGAAAGTACTCATTAATTTCGATCATAAGCTTTTTTTTCCCAATGACGTAATATTCCTCATTTAAGATAATGTGCACAGAGTCTCATTACTTTCCACTTTTAATTCATAAAAATCCACAACAAATTGCATCATTTTATTACATTGTTACACAAAATCAACTCAAAAGTATATTATTACTAATTATTACATTGATAGATATACACATGTTCAAAAAAATGTGGTAATATATAATGCAAAATGATGTAACTTTAATGTGTTATAAATTTTCAAAAATAATATATATTTCAAATTTTATTTAACAACGGAAAAAATTATTTAAATCCCACGTATAACTCAAAATTAATGAGTACACCTCATTAGAAAATTAGACATTACGTAACACGTTGTAATCTGTACATAACTCAAACCGTGATCTATTTAATATATCATGGCATCGATCGTAGATCCAATTGAAGAATTAATTTAGGAGCAACGAAACCCCAAGATGATGATCCACAGCAAGCTAACTAGTTTTGGGTTCTATCCGAAAATTTGTAAATATACTTCATAATGTCCGACCATTAAATCATGTTTAAATGAGAATTATGATGTGCAATATAGAGAGACAAAGAACAATATTACCTAGTCGGCACTGGATACTCCGGGAAGAGCAGCCGAAGAATCTCAACAACCTCTTCGCGGTGAAGCACGCTCTCAGCGCAAATATACCTCCCGTTTGCCTTTGGCGACTCGAACACGGCTATGTGCACCTCCGCAACATCGTAAACATGAACGTAGGCTTGGACGGAGTTAGCGTAGGTCTTTGCCGATCCATTGAGGTACTTGAGAATGTGAAGGGTGCTGGCGTTCATGGTGGGCTGGAGGAGTGGCCCCACCACCAGCACCGGGTTCACGACCACCAGGTCTAATCCAAGCGTTCCGGCCATGTCCCATGCCGTCCGTTCCCCGATCGTCTTGGCGTAGCAGTACCAGTTGTTGGTCTCCTTGCAGTAGTCGAGGTCGCTCCAGCATGACTCGTCTACCACCTACATGGTTAACGTGAAAAAGTTTTTAGCTCCATTTTGTTATTGAAAGCATTAGTATTATATTAAGGAATGGAATTTATTTTGTCTTGATTTTATTGAAAATGTATATACAACTTTATGATTTTCATCGTACTACCACAAGTCCACAACGATACAAGTTTGGCGTAATTGCATCAAATTGGAGGTTGTCAATATAAATACGATGAAGAAAAAGGGTGATGATGCAAAAGCTATGTAATTGAAAGTAAATATGCAAAACCCCTAAAATAACTAACAAATGAGGAGTTTGTCCTGGTGTGAGAGGAAGTTGACCTATTTAATATGGTCCATGGGATGGGACTCATGTTGGTCAATTGAATTCATGTTCAAAATCCAATCCACGGCCATATTGCGGAGTACTTAATTGGAATTTTGAATATGGTACAGTAATCGACTCAAATAAATTTGCTTTATACCTTGCCTGGGTCTCTATTTGGGTCCATATAGACTGTCCCAATTGAAGATGTGAAAACTACCCGACGGACGCGTGCTTCCGCCGCCGCTGTTATGACATTCTTTGTTCCTTCCACCACCGGCTCTATCACCGCCTGCATGATTAATGAATGCAATTGCTTCATGCACCTAATTAAGGTGTTTATTATCATCATAAATAATAAATTAATAAGTGTTAAGTAGTATACATCAGGGATTTCTATTTTTTGGAGTCACGTTTAAGCTCAACATAATATCAATCATGCATTCTCTTTTGTATACATACTATTTTTGATTTGGACACCCAGAAGATAGTCGGAGTGTATGACCTACAAACAGGTGCATAGTCAAGCAAGATGATAGGACCTAATTAATGCATAACATTTTATTTCTTTCTTGATTGACGCACCACGCATTGACCGCACGTTATTGCAATGTATAATGATAGTAACACATTAATATTGTATGTACTGAGTAGTGGTTTGATAAGTTTGGAGCAACCATCGTTTTCACATACAAAACATATATTCCTGGTTTATTGCATACATATTTACTGGTTTATTTTGTCTACAATGAGCCCGGATTTTTTTTGTTGTCCCACTTGTGCAAAAACGTCAAATACATTTTAAATTGTAATGTTATTTAAGGGAACAATCATATTAAGTATTTTGAGTAATATTGTATCACATGTTAAAATGAACATGAATTAAATTCAAAATTTAGTCATTTTCTTCAAGATCATGTATTTTTTACAATATCGTGAAATCATTTGATTTTTTATCAATACTGCCAGAACTCCATATGGTATATCAAATCCCATTGTCAGCTTTATCATACAACGAGCGGTTCATGAGAAATACAAGCAGGCTTAGTTTTACTAATTTGAACCCACGGTTCACTGGTTTATTGTATATATATTCTACATATCTCCAATTTATAAAAAATACTAGCACTTTAGTAAGTGCTCTTGATGTCTTCCCGTAACTTGACCTTCATATATTCGAGCATAACGTCAAGTTGACATGTATTTGGTTAGTTAAGTTTGATACCAAGGTATTCAATTATTTCTCGTATTGACATATTCCAAGGACCATTACAATTATATAATATTCAAAATTTATATTTAAGTATATATAACATAGACGTGATATTTGTTTTCAGTTTCCTAGCTAGTTTAATGAAAATCCCTAGTCCATTAAAACTCACCGGAACTTCACTGATAGGTGAGGCTGTATGAAACACGCCGTCGCAGCCATTTATGGCGGCTCGGAGGCTTTCGGAATTTAGGATATCAGCTTTGTAGAGGATCAGTCTCTCCTTTGCTCCTTCCAGCTCCTTCAAATGGTTGTTCTTGGGATCATCTGTAAGACTCAAAACAACACAATATAAATTACAAAAATGGAATAAATGGCTTTATGCAGTAAATTTTGAAGATACAAAAGCTACTATAGGCACTAGGAGTTATAAGAGTGTAGTTTTTCTAATTGTATCTGAATTCAAAAATAATGTGATTTTTGGTGGCACTTTCTATTTTATTTTATTCAAAATATTGTACTTAATAGTATATTGCAAATACTACAATGTCTTAAAACCCTTGCAATTTGACCAAAAAATCGAAGTACTATTTTATTATACATTTTACCTTAATTTGATTTGGAATAAATTCAACCTCGGCTAAACTGAATATAACATCTTACCATTTGGACATCATAAGAAGTACAAGAGGAGCATCGGACTAAAAATATTGTTAAAATTGCATATATAATTCTAAGTCCGTTTCAAATGGAAGGATGTCCATGGCATCAAAATGACTATATTGAGTTATGGAGACCCGGGAGTTTTTTCTTTAAATATTACCATTATATTATTAAAGTGAATGTAAACTAGACTTAGGAAACGGGACGGACCGGGCCCAACAAAATACAGGCCTAGTCAACTGGGTCAGCAGGGCCCAGCCCACGCATGGGTCGTGCAGGACCCAAGGGGCTGGTCACACCGTCTCGGCACGGTACGACACCCAAGTAGGGGTGAAAACGGAGCGGATACGAAACGGATCTGCCAGTATCCGAATTCGTATCCGTTTTTTTTTCTCGAATCCGAATCTGAATTCGAATCCGACCGAATGTATGAGAAAGGAATCCGAATTCGTATCCGTCGAATTCGGATCCGAATTCGAATAAATTCGCATCCGAATTAAGTTTAAAATCCATTCCGAATTAGGATATCTGAATTCGTTAAAAAATCCGAATAGACTTAAAAACATTTTTTGATTGATCTAAACAAGAATAAATTTCAGCCTTTATTTTCTGCCTACATGAAAAAATATTAAATATAATATAAATAACATAATTTAATTCATATATATTGTATATATTTTTTATTTTTATTTATACGTGCATATAAAATACGAACCGGATATTATTCGAATCGGATGTACCAATATCCATATTCGCTTCGTTTTTTTACGGATGTTTATATCCGAATACAAATTCGGTTGCGGATTTTTTTTTCTCGGATAATTTTTTTGATTTCGAATACGGAATCGGTCGGATTGACGGATTTCGGACACAAAGTTTCACCCCTACACCCAAGTCTAACGTAAACACACAAATTTTATAACAACTACAAGGGGTGAGATTAATATGGTTATAAAGTCACCAACTCAATTAACTCAATTTGTCGTTCATAGTAAGCACACAAGAGTTATATAACCTGGATCTCTCACTGTTCCTCGTACAGTGTAACCTTTATGAAGGAGAAGCTTCACAATCCACGACGCAACGAACCCACCAGCTCCGGTGACACACACCGTCCGGTCACCAGGAAGCGGAAAGCTACCAATTTGATCATCCATAGCCAAACCCAACTTTTTTTGTGCAAGACTATTGGAGAGATGATTCGGTGAGGAAGATGGTCACATATCTTGCAATATATAGTGATGGCTACTAACATGTTGATTGGTTTATGGACATGCCATGTGCCCAACAAGTCATGGTTAACTTAACCCCAATTAGGAAAGCAAGGTTACGTGGGTAGGTGTAACTTGACCATGGTTAGTCGGAGAATGGAAGAAAAATATAACTCAGGGGAATCACCAACTCTTCTTCTTGTGAGGAACCAGAATATGGCATGCTGCGTGCCTTGTAGGCGTGCTGCTAATGACTGTGGTAGGTCTTTCTTGGAAATGTCACTAAATTATTTCAGCTATTTGTTATTAAAAAATTGTGAAGGAGTAAGTGATATAATTATAGGATTAGGACATGACTTTTGCATTATTGGTGTTCACAATTTCAATTTCAAGAATAAGAATGAGAGAAATTCAACTTGGGCTAGTCTAATTGTTTGATTTTTATTTCAAAACAATAAGTCAGGGATCAAGAATAGTGCTACGTACGATTCAAGTTAGCAGTCGTAAAAGGGTCGAATCAAGCAGTGAAAATCTAAGTGTGTCAAAATCTAAAGAGTAAAAATGTAGAAAAATCGAAAGATAAGGGAGTCAAAAATCAAGAAAAGTCAAAATACAAGGGAGCTGAAAATAAAAGCCGCTTGTAATTCTTCGGAAACCAGCATGCATAGGCAATTTTTTTTCAAAATTCTAGGGAGCATATCCTGCCAGGGATTGAACCTTGAATATAGTAGCTCACATTCTAATTATGGTACAGTAGAATAGATGATTCTTATTTTTAAAAAAATTAAGACTTGTAATATTAAATGGGTTGAACACGGTTCAAGTCCTCATAACGAACACTTTTTAAAAATTTCATTTCATTATTCTAAGAAGATACTATTATTTCATGATATCCAAATAAATTAAGAATAGTCTAGTGGGCAAATCTTTGATCTTGACGTAAGATTTGAGATACAACCTCAGCTGTTGGGTGTGCCTTGGAGTTAGAGTTAGAAATATAGTGGTTATCATATCAACGCAGATATCAAGGTACTTATAGTTTTATGGTACTAATGAAATGACCGCGGTTTTAATAGGTAACCAGAGATACTCATCGATAAAATGTACATCTACTTTTTTTCTATAAAAAAATAAAGAAAATTATTATTCCATTTTACTATTCCGATTCAATTTAATACTAATTTCGTCTCGTATATTAAAATAAGAATTATGTCTCAGTTTTCCTCGCTCTACCAGTACCAACACTAAGAAAATGTCTTAATCTGGCAGGATTAGTTATCTTAAAAAAATTTGGCTGGAGCGTCTGAAAAAACGCCCCCCAAGGGAGGCGTCCTAGTCAGACGCTCCCATTTTTTATATACATATATAGTATGATTTCAAATCATTTCAGATTCAGTTACAAGATTTCGGTGGTGACAAAGTGAGAAAAAAACACAACCGTAAATAATCGGGTAAACGGATCAATATCCGAAGTATAATAATAGAGTCTCGAAACAAAATGCGTCCGCAAAGCGTGCTCCATTTGCTCGCTCGTTTGGGGGGGGGGGACTAGCGTCCCCCGCAGGGGCTGCCGCCCCCTGCCACCACCGCATTCTTACTACGATTTTATTTTTCATGGTTATTTTTTGTTGTAGTAGGAACATATGAGAGTCTATTGGGAGAAGAAATAAATAAAAATGAGAGAATGACAACATGGTAATTAGCCCAGACAATTTAAGTAATTCATGGAGGAAGTTTAGTAGTTCAAAAAATAAATTAAAGTAGCATTTTTTCGTGAACTTTGACTTTGCAAAGTGTTAAATAACTAGAAGATTGTTTTAGGTGTTAGTTCAACATTGGATTACATATCGTGTGCACAAATATGGTGGTTGAGAGTTGATCCTCCGTGTGAATACGAGAGGAACGAGAGAGGAATAGAAAATAAAAAATAAAAAAAGGAGCGATGGGGTATAGGAAAAGAAACAGGAGAAAAGGAGAGAGGGAGAAACGACAGAAACTTGGTGTGTATGCTGGAGTCGTGATTCAAAGAATTAGACATTAGGGCAAGTGAATTCTCTGACTCATATTTATCTTGTCATGGTTTGTTTTATTTTTTGTTGTCAAATAAAACATGGATCGCGTGTTTTCATGTTGATTTTCTAATAATATTATTATTTGTTTAATTGAGCATATCTAAGCTTATGTTTGTGGTAAAGAAATTAGCTGATTAGGAAATAGTTCTCTAATGTAAGAAGGGAAAGGTTACCTATCGTTAGTGTGATATTACCGAGTGATTTGGAGCTAATTGGATAATTCGTATTAAAAAATACAATATGTGTTATAGGATGATTTTGGTAGTATATATACGGTTAGTACTCGTTTCGTATTAGTTTTCAAACACCTAATTGTTTGGTTTTATTTCCAAATAAAGATGGGCCTACAAGCTACAAGCCTACATCTTGCGTGGAAAAAATGATATGGCTTGAGAGCCGAAACAATAGGTTTCAGGAGCTCAGATGTGGAAATTGTTGTAATATTAACAAATTTTTTCATGTTAAACATAAGCTTACAAGTGTCGAATAAAAATACAACATAATTCAGACAAAACCAACAAACAATATCATGTTTAGGAAACAAACAACAACAAAAGAAACAGTGATCAGAAGGACATTTCAACCGAGTCGTCGATTCACGACTTGTCTTAGAGAAAATATTGTCCTCACATATCAGTGCACTGAGTCTGACGCTTTACTCTCATGATAGAATAGTCTCTTTGTTGGGCAGGCGTACACTAGAGCCGACAAACAACGAAAGCAGAGTGAAACCTTACAAAGATTGATCAACGATTCGAGGAACAACAATTGCCAGAGATTCAACATGTGTATCATGAGAGGAAACCGAATTTGATTTATATCCAAATTCGTAACCGCCAGAGACTTGAATGCAATATGCATTTCCCCCCGATCCCTCAAATCCTCTCAAGTAATTGGACAGAATGCCTATACAAACTCATATAGAATATTTACAAGTCATGCTAACCGAATTCGACCCTATACAAAACTGAACCAAGTATATCTGAGCTCCAAAATTGATCCATTAGGGTAGAGTCCAGAGAATCTACTCGATCAAGTTTGCCTCAGAATTGGACCCAAATTCATGAATTGGACCCATCACCTAGTCTACTCAAGCCTGGTATTGAGTCTATGGCCAATCACCTAGTCCATCCAATTGGCAGCTTTGTTTGCATTTGCACCACATACTAATACTTCATTGGTTCCCGTTCCTTGCTCATCATGAGCTGCATCAAGGGGCTTGATATTGGCGTCTGTATTGTTAACACAACTGTGATCCAATTCGCTGGTGTCCGATCAATATAGTTTTATATAGTTTAGTTACCCTCATATTTTCTGTCTGCCATATAAGAAAAGTGCTACTGGGGTAAAATTTTAGAATTGTACCGAAATGCTAGTCTAATTATCCTCGCCCAACCCAATCTTGCAAAATCGCAGAATGTATAATAAAGTTTGAAACGTTTTGACAAAGTAGTTATTGATTTTAAATTATGAATTCAACAGCATCCAGTACTAGTACATATCTAATCTGTTTTGTAGGGTTTGGTCGGATGGTAAAATGGAGGAATAAGTATTCTTAGTCCACGTTCTACTCCTACTTCAGCAGGTATTTAGTTGTTGTGATCTCGGTCATCACCGTATACGTTTTCTACATTTGAGGGACCACAAAAATTGTTAGGGTGTGATTATTTGCAAAAGATTTAAGGGACTCAATGTCTCTGTATATCTTGACCTACCCTTATTAAAATGTAATTGTTGTAAAAGTACAATGTATTCTAAGTTCTAACCACATAACCCAAACACAACATGGGCCAGAAGCTGAGAAGCATTGTGCGGGACAAGTGGAATCATCGCCTTAAATCTAGCTTGTAGATGAGAAAACTCGCATTACTATATGACTTAAAACACCAAGACACATCCTTAAATTAGCCAATGTGGAGCTATTTTTACAATAAGTATTATGATTTTGTTATTTTATATTAAATTTATGTATCAATTTTAATGTTCTATTTTCCACCAAATACTTCGATTAGTTCGGATAGATTTAGACACATAACAGGAGTTATTTGGTGGAAAATACCACATGTATGGAGATTTATTTTCCACCAAATTTTAATGTGTTTGTTCAACTGTTCATTTTCCGTGTTGTCACATGGCACTCCTTCCCTTCTCCTCCACCTCCCATCTTCTGGCTCTTCTCTTCCTCTTCCTCCTCCTCTTCAGTACAACCGCCAACAGGAACCCACCGGAGGTGGTGACCCTCTCGCGAAGCAGGAGGACACCATCATGTTCGGCGTCATTGAGAGAGCCAAGAACAAGAGAAACTCCCCCGTGTATGGTTGTCACGGTGGGACCCGCTCTTCTCCGCTTGAGGTGTTTGTTGGGGATAGCGAGATTGCCAATGCGGAGGTCAGCTAATTTGATCTTCTTCCTCTTGTGGTTTGGTTTTGGTGCTGTTGTGGAAATGGAATGCTCAATTGTATGTGAGGAAACTCTTTTTTAAGTTGGTTTGGTCTTTTTAATGTTGCATTCTCCATTTGCTCAATTAAGTAAATCGGTGGGTTGAGAACTATTGCTTCTTTAGGTGTAATTAGTTCGGAGGAAATGGATAGTGTCATGACTTCTAAGTGTGATCGGTGTCAATAGGGTTGTCAATTTTGACTCGGGTTGTCAATAGGGTTTGATTCCAATTCATTTTGGTACTGTACCTGAAACCCTCTAAAACTTGATTTCAATGACTCCTCGTTTGACTCTAAGTCACTCTAAATATATTCAATATTCAATAATGTTAATGGGTTATGCAATATTCAATCAAACCATAAAATATTCTCTATGATATCATAGTTTATTTATTTCTTAATCTCTTTTTAAATTGATGGGTAAGTTTTGAATTTTTGTAAACCTCAAAACTAAAACAATTTTTCTTAAAGTTGAGTTTTGAGTTTTAGGTTGCTTTTTTAGCTTGTAATTTGAGTTTTGCAAAACACCAACTCAGACCAGTGTTTTGCAAAACACAGGAATTTATTCCCAAATTGTTCCCATCAACTTTCTTATTTCCAATTCATATCCCCAATTTTCCTACTATGTAATGTATGTGTTACGTGTTGTAATTATTTTTCTGATATGCTGGATGTTTATTAACTTTAATTAATGACTTATATTAAACTTTTGATGATTTTATATACGATGTATTTAATTATTCATGTGGCAAGATTATGTTACAACTCACATGATGTCTAATTTGATATACGTTATTACTGTTTGTGTTAAGAAGGTGGTCGGAAGGTGTAGGAATTGGGAAGAAGGAAGATGTTTTATTTGATATTTTTCTGTGTATTTTGATGTTTGAATACATGAGTATATATATACAAAGATCTATCCGTTAGTATACATTTATTTGATACTTGGGGATCTCAATCGTTTGTTTGGGGACTGGATTGGTCAAGCATTGGGCCTTCCTCCACCTTCAATGTTCAACGGTAAGCATTTATTGTCTTCAACTTTTGATGTCTTCAACTTTTGATATCTTCAACACGCCCCCTCAAGTTGGGTCTGAAATGGATTGATAGATCCTAACTTGTGAAGTATGTTGGAGAAAGTCTTGCGATCTAGAGCTTTAGTGAAGATATCGCCTAACTGATCTTTGCTTGGGACATAGGGAACCTCTATTTGTTTTGATTGTATTTTTTCTCTAATAAAGTGACAATCGACTTCTATGTGTTTGGTCCTTTCATGGAAGACAGGATTCATAGCGATATGTCGCGCAACATTATTGTCACAAAACATCTTCATGGGTTCCTGAGTGGTGATCTTCATATCTCTGAGAAGTTGACTCAACCAGATTAATTCGCTGGTGGTTGAGGCCATTGCACGATATTCAGCTTCAGCACTTGATCTGGCAACTACATTTTGTTTCTTGCTTCGCCAGGTTACTAAGTTGCCCCCGACGAATGTGCAGAATCCAGAGGTTGATCTTCGATCATGACTTCCGGCCCAGTCTCCATCAGAATAACCTGTTATTGAGTTAGAGTTGTTGGGTCTCATCCAGAGTCCTTGCCCGGGAGTACCCTTAAGATAACAGAGAATCCTTTTTACTAAGTCTAAGTGTTGTGTGTGAGGAGCATGCATAAATTGACTTATTTGACTTACAGCATATGTGATATCGGGTCGGGTAACAGTAAGGTAAATGAGTTTTCCTACTAACCTTTGAAACTGACCAATATCAGAAAGAGGGTTTCCATCAGTTGGTCCTATTTTTTTGTTGATTTCTATAGGAGTGTTTGAAGGTTTTGATCCTAATTTCTTAGTTTCTTCAAGTAGATCTAGGGTATATTTTCGTTGGGAGAGAAATAACCCCTTTTTAGAATATGCAATCTCTATTCCTAAGAAATATTTTAAGTATCCTAAATCCTTTATGTCAAATTTTGATTTTAGGTATTCTTTAACTAATGTTATTTGATGATTATTATTTCCAGTTAGAATGATGTCATCGACATAAATAAGAACAATAATCGTAGTGTTGTGACTATGTTTTGTAAACATGGATGCATCAGCAGAACTTTTAGTAAATCCATAGCTAAGGAGAGAGAGACTGAGTTTAGCATACCAGGCACGAGGTGATTGTTTTAGCCCATATATAGATTTATGAAGCTTGCATACCTGGTTGGGACACGTGGTGATTCCAGGTGGAGGAGTCATGTAGACTTCTTCAAGATTTCCCTGTAAGAATGCATTTTTGACATCCATCTGAAATAATTTCCATCCGTGATTTACAGCTATAGAAAGAAGAACCCGAACAGTGTTCATTTTGGCTACAGGAGCGAATGTTTCTACATAGTCAAGGCCATAAGTCTGGGTGTATCCTTTGGCCACAAGACGGGCTTTATATCTTTCTATTTTCCCAGTGCTATGATATTTAATTTTGTAGATCCATCTACATCCAACAGGTTTGATACCTGGTTGGAGAGGAACAAGCGTCCAGGTGTGGTTATCTTTTAGAGCTTGTAATTCATCATTCATGGCTTTAATCCACTTTGGATCATTAATAGCCTCATGGTAATGTGTAGGTTCTTTGTTTGTGTCTAAATTTCCTAGAAAGGCTTGATGTTGTTGAGAAATTTTTTGATATGATAGAAAGTTTTGGATAGGATATTTGGAGTTTTGGACAGGATATTTGGTGTGTGATAGAAAATAATCATTGAACCTGGTAGGGAGGTGAGATGGGCGTGTAGATCTTCTCGGAGGTTCTTCTCCCCTTCCTTCATTTTCTTCTCCTTCGTGTCCATTTCTTCCTCCTTCGTCTTCATTTTCTCCTTCTTCATTTTCTCCTCCTTCGGTTGTTGGTGATGTCGTAGGAGGCAGGTCAGTGTGAGGAACTGAGACAGAGGAGGTGTGTTCCTCTTGCCCAGGTTTGTGAAAAAACGGAATGCTTTCAAAGAATGTGACATCTCTGGAGACGTAAGTTTTTTTATTGTTTGGGTCATAGCATTTGTACCCCTTTTTACTAAAGGAATATCCTAAGAAGATACATTTGATGGAGTTTTGATCAAATTTATCTTCTCGTTTTTTGAGGACAAAACATGTGCAACCAAAAATTCTGAGATGTTCGATTGAATTTTTTTTATTATATAGGATTTCTAGGGGTTTCTTATAGTTAGTAGTGGGACTAGGAAGACGATTGATAATATAGGTAGCAGTTAGAATCGCGTCGGACCAAAAGGTTTTTGAGACATTATTTTGAAAAAGGAGGGAGCGAGTAACATTTAATAGATGTCGGTTTTTTCGCTCAGACACCCCATTTTGTTGAGGAGTATTAATACATGAGGTTTGATGAAAAATACCTTTTTGTCGTAATTTTTTTTGAAATGAATTGCTCATGTATTCAAAACCATTATCAGATCTAAAAACACGGATTTTTGCATCAAACATATTTTCTATGTAACGAAGAAATTCGCAAAAAACAGAGTAGGTGTCTGATTTGTTTTTTAAAAGATAAATCCAGGTGGCTCGAGAAAAATCATCAATAAAGCTGATAAAGTATCGGAAACCATTGTAAGACTCAACGGGGGCTGGACCCCAAATATCTGAATGTATTAGTTCGAAAAGAGAATGAGTTTTGGTGCTAGAATTTTGAAATGGTAATCTAGATTGTTTAGCAAATCGACAAACATCGCATAAGAGTTCATTTTTAAAAACAGGAAATAAAGAATGCAGTACATTTGATGAAGGATGACCCATCCTTTTGTGCCAAAGGATGTGATTATCTACCGTACGAGTATGCAGAACTTTCTTCTTGGTTTCTAGAATGTAGAGACCATTCGAGAGGATACCCTTACCAATCATCCTCCTGGTGATACGATCCTGAAAAATAATATCATTAGGAGTAAATATAACATTACAATTAAGATTTTTGGTGAGTTTGGCAACCGATACAAGGTTAGCATCGAGATTAGGTACAAAAAGAACATTATCAGAAGTGTTGTTGACTAAGTTTGTCTTTCCTATTCCTTTAATTTGGACTTTACTTCCATTAGCAACAGTTACAAAGTTATTTAATAACTTAAGATTTTGTTTTATATTGCTAAGTAGAGTTGGATCACCAGTCATGTGATCGGTTGCTCCGGTATCAATAATCCAGGGTTTATTTTGTGATTTGGATGTTATTTCAGAGAAAGCATTAAAATTAGGAAGGTTGGTAATACCTGCATAATTACCTGTTGCAGGAGGGGTATTCTGCAAATAATCATTTAGCTGATTTACCAGGTTTTTAATTGGATCTGGTTTGGCGGATTCGGATTGCTTGATCCATATCCGATAACATCAGATCCGGTAGCACTGGTTTCCATTCGGATTCGCGGAGTCGGGTTGCCGGATCCGGATACGCGGTTTGTATATAACGCGGTGTTATCCGCGAAACCGCTAGGGTTTTGTAACCCTTCGTATTCGTTGTGTCGACTGCCGCTCCGGAAGGTGAAGTCGGCGCCTCCGACCTGGTTGGCGCTGCCGCCTCCTCCGAGTAGGTTGGCGCTGCCGCTTCCGAGTAGGTTGGCGCTGCCGCTTCCTCCGAGCAGACTGTTGTTGTTGCCTTCCACCAGATTTGCTTTTGTGTTTCTTTCGGGTTTTTGTGGTCTGAGGTACGGGAACAAAAACCAGCACGAGTTTTTGTTGTGTCCTGGTTTTTTGCAGTTTTCACAGTGTTCGTTGCTTTTGTTTCCGAACCTTTTTTTCGTTCCCTGAGCTTGGTTTTGACCGGCGATGAGGGCTTGGTTGTCGGTGTTCTGATTTTTGTTGTGGTTGTTCATTGTATTTCTTCTTGTTTCCTCGCGCTGAACAAGACTTGTGATGTTTGCGAGGCTTGGAAGATCTGATGCCATGAGTATTTGAGACCGAATGGTCTCGTAGCTCGGATCTAACCCTACCAGAAACTGGTAGATTTGATTTTGCTCTTGTCGTTTTTGAATGATTTCTGGGTCAGCAGTTGGGGGTTCGTAGATCCTTAGCTCGTCTCACTTTCTTCTGAGAGTACCGAGGTACTCAGTGACTGAAGCTCCATGTTGTTGAGTTTGCGCAATCTCCTGTTTGATTTTGAAGAGATGCGCAAAGTTTTCAGCTTTGCCGTAGTGGTCTTGGACCGAGTCCCACAGCTCCTTTGCGCTTTCTTTGTAGATGAAAATCTCGGCGATGTGATTTTGCATGGATGCGATAATCCATGAAATCACTTGGTGATCCGAGGTTTGCCATTCATCTTGAATTTTTTCTGATGTATCTTCTGGTTTTGGAGTTCTCCCGGTGACGTGACCAAGTTTTCCCCTGCCACTGAGGGAGAGGGTGACAGCACGCGCCCAGGATAAATAGTTGGCCCCGTTTAGAGCCGTCGTGACGAGGCGATGGGGATTCACCATCTCCGGCTAATTTCTATTGTCGTCCGACATGTCTGTTTTGTTTTTTTTCTTCTCCTTCTTGGGCTTGGATGAGGAGTGTTCGACCTTCAACCCCCAAGGAAGAGGTTAGGCCGATGAGGACTTCAGGGGAAATCTGAGGCTTTATGTGAGGATCTGATGCTCTGATACCATGTTAAGAAGGTGGTCGGAAGAAGGTGTAGGAATTGGGAAGAAGGAAGAAGATGTTTTATTTGATATTTTTCTGTGTATTTTGATGTTTGAATACATGAGTATATATATACAAAGATCTATCTGTTAGTATACATTTATTTGATACTTGGGGATCTCAATCGTTTGTTTGGGGACTGGATTGGTCAAGCATTGGGCCTTCCTCCACCTTCAATGTTCAACGGTAAGCATTCATTGTCTTCAACTTTTGATATCTTCAACAGTTTGTGAATTTTTTACCGGTTCGATATCCTTGTAGCAGGGGTTTGTTTCAGATACGATCGATTATATTTTGAGTTCCGAAAAATTTGAAGTCATGACAATCTAATAGAAAGTTTGTATGATGTTTTTTTTTGGTTTGATGTTATAGTTTTGAAAATTTTGTACAAACTGGTAGAATATAAAATATCAAACATATTGGTAGAAAATTAAATGCAAAGTAGTGAATATGTACCTATTTTGAAATTAAATTTTAATTTTAAGTTTTTTAACCAACTATTTCAATTGACAACATTGTATAAAATTTACTCACTTAGGTGGTAGTGCATTTGTAATAATAACATTGAAATAGTGTTTATTAGTACATTAACTAAGTACAGGCCCCCGTAAATACATGTTAACGGATACTCACGAATGCTAACAACTGCATTGGAAAAAAATGGAGAAGAAAGAAGTATTAGAGAAAGAAGTGAAAGGAGTTGATATTTATAGGTTGGAAATAAAATTGGACCATTAGAACATTTACAAAACACAACCTCCAAGTTTTGACATACCAAACATGAGGTTTGAGTTTTCGTGAAGGGTTCCAAAACTCAAACAAGTAAATATGAGTTTGAGGTTTGGGTGTGAAACTCATGTGAAGTTTTGATATTTGTAACGAACCTCAAAACTCTAAGTTTTGGACCGCAAAACTCAACCTATCGAAACAGAAAAAATATTTGGCATCTATATATAAAGATGCCCATTAGATAATTTCCTTATTCCATTTTTTTTTTCTATTTTAGTCACTCAGTTAATATATAAACAAAATAATATTTTTATTCAAGCAAGCAAAATTAATCAAGTTACCAAATTATACTTTTCATCTTTCTCATCTTGTTACGTTTTGGAGTTATTTCGCTCAAAGAAGAAACTATCATAACAATTACGCTTTTTCAGCAGTTAAATGTTGATTTTTCTTAACAAATTAACTCATTTTCCAACTCTTGGTTTCTATCAGAAGCTGGCTTTAGAATTTGAACCATAACTATGATTTTTACATGATCTGTTGAAACAAAATGAAAGATTGAAAGTAGAATTCTGAATTGGAGACATTTTTGCCAATGGTATACACTGAATTTAGAGAAAAATATTTTACAGATATATGTCGAAATCAATAATTTTATAATGATTTATGAACTTGGATTTTGTTTTTCAGGTTGGAAGATATGAAAATCCTGAAGAAATTCCATTCTTCCCTGACAAACTACCAGTTCCTCTTCACATCCAACAACCTCTGGTAAAGTCCTGCAAAATATATTGATATCTGTTCACAAATTAAGAAAAAGAATTGACATTCCCTTCACCATTTTTTTGCTGATCTATTCCAGTTCTTGCACCCAGCGGCAGCACAAGTTAACATAAGCCAACTAATATGGGAAACATACATTGAGAAATTACTACCAATGTTCAGATCAAAGGGTGATGATGGTGACTATGCTTACACTGTATCAGAATTGCACCTGAGAAGTACACTGCAGCAATCCAATCTCAGGTCTTAAACTCTTCCTTTTCCATTTCGGGCTCATGTAGAATCTATATTTCGTCCACCATGTCCGTGGCATTCCCCACGACATGTCACTGTTATAACACCTACAATGCTCTTGACGTAAGTTGCTAGAATGGCAGATCTAGTAGATTATAATGTCGGCACGGCATAGAAATTCTCTTAAGATCATCAAAAGTGAATCTTGATGTAAAATGCTTACTGTCGACTTCATCTTAATGATCCTTAAGCTTAACGATGAAAGTACTTATTTTCAGCAAGTGTAAGCGCGGAAAACCAACCACTCAAGACCTTGAGACAAGAGGTCTCTAGATTCTCTAAGTGGACGGAGAAAGAAGAAGAGGAAGAGGTTTAGGGTTGAGAGGAGTTGCGGCATAGAAGAAGAGGTGAAGATTTCTTTGTTATTAGGGTTTTTGTTCGATTACATGGTATGTATACCCATTTAGTTGGGTAAACCCGTATCCGGATTCGATTACACATGGATTCTCTGATACAGATCCGACTAAGCACCTTAACACATGATGCGACTATACTCAACAGCACACAACACCTTAACACATGAGCTCACGAGCCATCTGGTGAGCCAGCCTCAGAATTCGTGGACCTAATCATGAGACAATTGCAATGGGCATGGATTCACATGCACCAGCACCTTATTCGGTGGGCACAAGCTTCACCATGCCTACATTGTGTGGATTATCATGGTGGTCTGATATCATCATGGGCATTATCATGATCATTGGTCGTATTCGTATGGGTGGACCGTTGCTCAAAAATAAGCACATAAAAATCACTAAGATGTGATCCCCACAACTCTAAAACTTGAATTAAACAACACTGAAACAAAAAAGTATGGTCCTTCCAGGGGCGGACCTAGGCGTGGGCACGCTTGGGCAAGTGCCCACGCCATAATTTTGAAATTGATGTTAGATATTAAGCAAAACCAATGTTCATGTAGGCGACCGCCCGTCATGGTGGGCGACCACCGCCTTTCGCCCAGCAACGCTGGGCGAAATGGGCAATCACGTAGGTGATAGCCGTTGGAGGCCGACTATCAACTTTTTTATTTTATTTTTTAAAATTACAAGTTTGCCACTACCCCAAATCCTATATAAACCCCTCCAAACCTCTTCATTTTTCACACATCTCTCATTCTCTTCTTCTTCATAATTCTATTTTAATCATCAAGTTTCCTAATCATCAAGTTTTCGCGATTAAGTCTCCGGTCTGGTGCTTAGTTTTGACGTTGGAAAGTGAAGTCTCTGATCCCGTTCTTCATTCTTCAACCGTCAAAATCAAGTGCACTCTTTCTAACTTCTCTTTAGAATTAAATTAAGGGTTAATTACAGTTTGACCCCCTAAACTATGCATTGGTATCACTTTGCCCCCCTGAACTTTAATTTTGTAACACTTTGCCCCCTGAACTTCAAAAACTCATTATTTAACACACATTCGACGTTTGTTTTCCTAATTTTTTTTGTTGTATCCCTAATACACTCCTAAACCTATATTTACATGAAAGTTTGGATCGAAATGGAGGTCGGATATGGTTGGAATTTGGGTCGAATTGAGTGTCAAACCAACCCAAATTCCAACCATATTCGACCTCCGTTTCGATCCAAACTTTCACGTAAATATAGTTTAGGAGTGTATTAGGGATACAACAAAAAAATTAGGAAACAAAACGTCGAATGTGTGTTAAATAATGAGTTTTTGAAGTTCAGGGGGGGGCAAAGTGATACAAAATTAAAGTTCAGGGGGCAAAGTGATACCAAGGCATAGTTCAGGGGGTCAAACTGTAATTAACCCTTAAATTAATTAGTATTTCATTTTCATATTAGTCTAAATTTTTATATTAGTTTAGTTTTAAGATATGGCCTACGTACCCGGCACTAGTCTCCTCATGCATCACGAGAGTTACGATGACCTAAGACCTACCCGTACAAATGACCCCGGTTGGAATACTGCACATTACATTAGTGCTAATGATAAAAACTTCATTGTCTGTGAGTTATGTAGTAAGGGAACTATAGGTGGTATAACCCATCACAAACAACATCTTGCACACACACCCGGTAGCAATACTAGACCTTGTGATAAAGTTCCTGACTCTGTTAAACAAGACATAACTGCATACATGATTAGAAACAGTAGGACATTACAAAATGAAAATGTATGTCTTGATGATTATGTGCACAGAGAAAACATAGAATTTGATCTGGAAACCGGGTCGGGTTCCGGTTCTGCTCGGACCCCAACCTCCTGTCCTCGCCCCGTTCCTGGTCGAAAGAGACAAAAACAACATTTGTGGGACCATTTTGCGGACGTGGGAAGGACGTGGTTTCCGACGCCCAACAAACAACCATCGAAAGAACCTTTAAAAAAGAAGATATGAAAACAATTAATCAAAAATGGTCTAGGCTTTTCTATAGATGTGGTATATCATTCAACACTGTAAGGACGCCTGAGTGGAAGGAAGCAATATCCGCTACTTGTACTTACAGACCCGAACTTAAACCCATGACGTATCATGAAGTTAGTGACTCATGCCTTAAACAGGAAATTGACTACACTAGAGGTATACTACAGTCGTACAGACAAGATTGGACAACATACGGGTGCACGTTGATGACAGATGGCTGGACTGATAGGTCCGGTAGGAATATAATCAATTTTCTAGTAAAGTACCATGTTCATGAGGTCTGTAGATGCTTCCGGACACTCTCACACCGCAGACTACCTGTACAAGCTGATGGACAAGGTAGTGGCGAGATTGGCGAAGAACACGTTGTTCAGGTGGTCACCGACAACACCGTCGCGTACGTACTTGCCGGTAGGATGTTGCAGCAAAAAAGAAGAAGATTGTTTTGGACTCCCTGTGCACCGCATTGCATCGATCTCATATTGGAGGATATTGGCAAGTTGTTTTTGAAGACTATTGCTTTAGCTCGTAAGATCGTCAAACATTTCAACAACTCTGCCATGTTGTTGAGAGGATGTGAATTGCCATTGAAGGGAACCTGCTACGCCCTGCTGTCACAAGATTTGTCACCGTCCTTCTGACTTTGCAAAGGTTGTTTCTGAAGAAAGACAAACTCCGAGCCTTTCTGACTACAAAGTGGCTTCTGGACCAACGTCGTAAAGGCACTGAAGGCCTCACAACCTATGGTCCAGGTTCTTAGACTTGTTGACAACGATGAGAAACCACCGATGAGATATCTGTGTGACGCAATGGAGAAAGCCAAAGAGCAAATCATGAGGAACTTTGAGGAAAACCCGAGGTTGTACAAGCAAGTCATCGACCTCATCGACACCAGGTGGGGTCCAGGGAAGATGATGTCCTCACCGCTACACTCAGTTGGTTTCTTACTCAACCCTTGTACCTTCTACTTCGTCCCACCTCAGGATCGAAATGTAGCTTTTAATGAGCATATGCCTGGATTCATGGATGTCGTAGAGCGGCTCGTCCCCACTCCTGCAGAACAAGACAAGATTTGCGGTCTACTTGATCGTTACAAGAACTCCCTCGAAATATTCTCGAGGGATATGGTCATCAGACAAAGGACGGAAAGAAGACCTATAGATTGATGGCAATCTTATGGCGCAGACATGGGAGAGACCGCATTACAGAGGTTGGCCCTGAGGGTGTTGGGATTGACATGCTCGACATCAGGTTGTGAGCGGAATTGAAGTGTCTTCGAGCAGTTGCACTCAACGAGAAGGAACAGGTTGGCTGTGAAGAAAATGAATGACTTGGTGTATGTGAACTACAACCAAAAGTTAACTCAAAGGTTTCAGCAAAGGATGGAGAAGCCCGAATTTTATGACCCCATCAGTGTGGACTACGATCTCTTCGACGAGCATCCATGGTTGGTAGAAACTGAAGATCCGGTCTTCGTTGGAGAGGAGCTTACATGGGCCGATGCCGAGGAAGAAGCTTTAGGACATTCTTCTTCACGGGGACGCTTTTCTCGATCCGTGTCCACTGCATCTGACGCGCGGTGTTCCACTGCACTTGACGTGCCATTATTAGGTGTTGGCATGGATGATGCCATCATTCACATTAGCTCTAGAGATCCAGGTGCATCGAGTTCTCAACCACCGATGGACATCGACGAGCAATATGTCCAATCTGACGATGAAGAAATTGAAGAAGATGATGTCTACGTCGACAATCCGAACGAGAATCACTTCGACGACTCTGATGGTGGTGGAGGATATGATATGGTTCCCAGTTGGACATTAGATCAATGTGTCCAATGGAATTAGTTAGTTAGCTTGTAATTCTAATTTCTCTCTTATCTGTTATTGTATGAACTCTGAGTTACCTTTGTAATCGTACTACTAAGCAATAAATTGTATACCTAAGTGTTTAGGTGGGTAGATCGATGAGGTGCCTAGTGAGGTCTTGGTCGAGGAACTATGTGTCTTTTCGAAGCCTAAACATGTATGGTATTTTTAGATAATATTTGTGCATTTTTTCTATTTTTCCCGATTTTTCTTGATTTTTTATCTATTTTATAAATTTTAATTGAATTAATTTTTTTTAAAAAAAGACCGCCCAGACTTGGGCGGTCGCACAACCGCCTAGGCGATCGCCCAAGCGACCGGACGCCCCCGCTCGCCTGGGCGTTCCCAGAACATTGAGCAAAACCATTATGTGCTCACGCTGCCAATCAAGTTTGTGAGTGTGTGATCTACTCACAATAGAGTAGAGGGGTAAAAAGTTATAAACCCCACCAAATATTCCACAGAGTAATTGATATACAACTTCAGGAGTTGAACAACCGTTTAACAGAGGGGAGCACAGAGTTATTGATGTGTGTATCGTGTTTAAGTTCTACAAATAATTTCTCTCAGTTTGATAAGACATGATTGCTTCAAATGACCAAACTTTATCCTAAAGAATTTTCTGATTTTGATTTCGTTGTTATTGAGAATCAATTGAAGACTTATGTTCATGATGTTAGATCCAATCCGGAATTTAAGTATTTGAAAAGTTTAACAGAACTTGCAGAGAAATTTGTTCAAAAGTAGAAAATTTTAACTTTTCCGTTGATTTTTTTGTTGATTACCTTGGTATTGGTCTTGTCAGTTGTAACTGCAACAGTTGAGAGAGTGTTTTCGGCCATGAATGTCGTGAAAAACAGATTGCAGAACTGAATGGAGACGAATGGGTTAATGATGCTCTCGTTACGTATATCAGACGAGAGATTTTCGATACGATTAGTGATGAAGTTATAATGAAAAAAATACAAAGCATGAAATCTTGTAGGATTACCTTGTAATAAACATGTTTGAAGTTAATATAGTTTTTTTTAATTATTATATTATTTTTTTGTTGATATATTTTTAAAGAGTACCTACTCCTAAATATCGTCTTAGGTCCGCCCCGTGGGTCCTTCTGACCAATAAACTCTTAAACCAGAACCTTGTACGTCTAAGTTAACAGTACCCTCCCAGTTTTTATCTGCAGTTGCCACTTCAAAGTCGGTCGAGGTGTTTAGAGGTTCCACATCGATGACTTGTTGATTTTTTTTGCAGGATAGAAATGAATTGAACGAGCTGTTGACAGATAAGGGTGCTGAAGAAAAAGTAAAGAGTAGGGTGGAGACAAAGGCTATGATCTTCTGGCAAATTCTGAATATAAGTGGGAAGACGAACAATGCAGGTGGTACGATCAGCTTGAAGGTGGATCCGTCGCTTTTTACCAGTATCTATGAGGATTGGATAATCCCCCTAACAAAGCTTGTCCAAGTTGAATATCTTCTCCATAGGTTGGACTGAATTCATTTTTCGGAGGCACATTCGCTTAATTAGATATGCTTCTTGTAAAGCTGAATTAAAGAGTTGTTCAGATTGCACTTAACTAAGTTACCTCTTACATTTTAGTGAGAATCTCGGTTCGTATTTTTTTTTCCTTCATCAATGTTTCCATATACAAATTCTTTTTACATCGTACAACTTCTGTTTTTTATGTTGGAATTGTACAGATCGAAATGATTCGAGTGCTTTTTTTCATTCTCATTAAAAATGTTCTCCCTTCAGAATAAAAGCTCTGAAGAAAAAGCTCAACTATTTCACGAACGTGAAATGAATGCTCTGATTGCTCTCTCTTCGGTTTACGAGTAGGATTTGTTAAGAATAAAAGCAATCCTTCACTTCACGCCAAATGGATTTAATATAATTTCTTTTGTCAGGGATTCGGGCATCAACGAATCTGTTTCAGTCACCTAAAATACATTAACCATGTAGGAACGCAAATCCACGTAAGAGCAAAAGTTAACGAGGGAATAAACGGGACGACCCGACGACCGGGTCGACCAGGTCGTCACCTCCCCAACGGGGGCAACAACCCGGTCGTGGACGACCAGGTCGTTGGGGTCGTAAGTTTGGGCACGGATTTAAAGGCAAATTTTTTTTTGATTTTTTTTAAATTAGTTTGAATATTTTTTTTGAAAATAAGTTTTCTAATTATTTGGATTTTTTAGAATTTTTTTCCAAAATCAACCCCAAAATAATATGGGGAAGAGAGATGTGTTGTGGTTAAAAGGTAAATAGTGAAAGAAATAGAATAAAGTGAGTTGAGAAGTGAGAAAACTGATGTGGATGAGAAAGAAAGCTTATGTGAATGAAAACGAAAGCTCATGACCAGATCGTGGAGGTCATGGTTACAGATGATCTAAAAGTTTGGACCACAAACCAAGAACAAAAAGATTTACGTGGAAAACCCCTATAATCTGAGGGGGGAAATCACAGCATAACTTACACACCTTTTTTTTAACATTGATTTTGTGAGATCTTGACCCTTCTTGGGGTGGTGATGTGATGAAAGCATGGAGTAGAGTGATGGTGGGGTGTTGGGAGTGGTGAAGTTGAAACGAAACCAACGTTTCCTTCTTCATTCTTCTTCTTCATCTTCATTTTCTCTCCCTTCTCACTCCAAGCACTCATCTCTCTCACTTTCCTTCTCTCTTTTCCGGCGAACCAGAGGAGGTTGCGGGTGCTCCGGTGGGTGGTGGCGAATTTGTTCCTGAGGCTTGACGCGCGTGGAGATCGACGCAGGGAAGGGGACGTTCGAAGGTTTGTTGATCGGAGGTGACGTAGCGTGAGCGAGGCTCCGACGAGTTCCGTCATCTTAGATGTATGCCAAGTTCAATAGTTGCATTAGTTTTGCTCACACCGTGGTGTGTGAGGTTTGGCTTGTCGCCGGAGGTTGGAGACCTCGCCAGCGACGCGGCGGTTGGTGGGCCGCCGGAGTGGTCGGTCCCTGCCGGACGTTGGGCTAGCCAGCTGTCCGTGCAAGGGTGACCGAGTTTTGTGAGGAGTGTTGGAAGGAGAGACAACATTGCTGGACTGCGTGGACGTGGACAAACTTTCTGGACAGCGTGGACAGACTTTCTGGACAGAGTGGACAGACTTTCTGGACAGCGGGGACAGAGTTTCTGGACAACGTGGACATACTTCTAGACAGTGTTTCTGGATGTGTTTATGGATAGATTTCTGGACGTGTTTCTGGACAACTTTCTGGACTGATTGCTTGACAGAGCTGTTGGACTTGGTTGCAAGTATCACCCTTGGTTCCTGCCCTTATTTAGTGTCAACTTTGTCCACGGAAACCCATTTTGCGGGTGTCGGTGGGTGCGTTGCTCGTGCCTGCCAATGGACCGTCATGTGGAAGAGTGTGGATATTTGGGGTGTGCCACATCTGTGTTATGGACTGTGGCGTAGTATATGTTTTACTTGACTAGTATTTAGAGTAATAGACCTGAGGGATCGCGGATCACATTGCATGATGATGCACGGCTCACAGAGCATGATGACCTAACAGACTTCGGTCTGGAACCATCCGATGTTGGGCCAGACGTATGTTGTATCGTCTGATGTTGTGCTAGACGTAATGTTTGACTCGACCGATGTTGTTCCGACGAGTATGTCGCCGATGTTGTTTTGGCAAGGATGTTGTCGATGTTGTTCCGGCATGACAGCTCAGTTGGGCACATACTGAGTGATTGATGGACCGACCTGGGCGATGGCCCCGTCGGTGTGGTGATGACCACGATGATTCATATTTGATTCTTATGACGCGGAAGTGCGGACACCCCTCACCGAACCCCGTGATTATTGTAGCCATGTGTGAGGTGCGTTGCGTACTGTCTGTAAGACCGTATGTGCCTACGGTAGGTCTCCGAGGGAGATCCGGTGATGATTGTGGGACTGATGTCCTGTGTTACCCTTGGAGGGGAATTGTTTCTTACTGTTGATGACATGAGATGTCACTAGTATGATAGGTTCATTTTATTGTACTATTGCATTGTATATTGACATGTCACTAGTATGATAGGTTCATTCCGGTATTTTGAGCATGCATATAGGTGAGCTTGGTATACGGGATTTCCTTCTGGAAATTCATGCATTGTAGTATTATTTTTCTTTTGAGGACCGCAGTGGGATTTGGTAGGTGGTGACCGAGGACGAGGGCACGTTGGGATCGGATCCTCATTCGTATTTTTCTTAGGTTGTATGACTACCAGTATTTATATATTCCTCGTATTGATGTAGTCGTACCTTTTGACAACTCTGATGTATTATAGTGCACATCTTGGTTATTTATGAGTGGTGTTCCTGATCTTTTTTGGGGTTTTAATCCTTGTGTTGATTGTGTTTGAAATTTTAAATTTTCCGTTGTGTTTCAGGACGTTACAGATTTGTACCACTTTGACTCATTCTCCATCGTAAAATTATTAGTTTTAAATATTTATCATTAATTTTTTTGTATTATTTTCCTTATTGCCTAACATAATTCTAATATATCTTTATAACAAACTTCATATCAAATTGTAATTCGTTCAAATTTGGCCCTGATTGTTATCTAATCGACATGATTTTGAATCAAATCAGACAGTTGATTTGAATTTACCGTAAAGATCAATTATCAATATATTTGACAAACAATATGAAAAAAATGATAATTATATTGAAAAAATAATAATTGTATGATGAAAAGAAAGTGTTATACAACCAAAGTTTAAGAAGATGTGAACGTGATGTTTGAAAGTTTAAAATGTTGAAGTGTTGTATACTATACTTGAGGAGGACAAAGTATAATTTACTCGAATTAAGTGAACTAGGGCATAATTCAAGGAGATAATTTGTAATTTACCCAAAAAATTGTATTGAACAAGTGAAAATTGTGAGTCTCAGAATGCCAACACTCCACAACTGGCACTTATCAGGTTGGGGTCCGTCTTTGTATGCTTTATCTAAGAAAGCTGATACAGTCCCAAAACCTTTAGTGCCTGACTACAACTGTCGTGAAATGGAATAAAAAGACGATGCACTCGACAATCCAAATTAACTTAAAATATTTTGTCAAATTACACAACCAAAAAATTTATTTAATTCAAATATCATGTCAAATTAACTTAATATGATTTGTGTTGGTACTTACATTTGCGACAACGTCATTCAATCTAAACATGCAATTTACTATGCCGAGGAGTGAGAAAGTAGACTCCCCGTCGATTGCGTCGTTAAGACCAGGTTCGTTTGGAAACGGATACCCACTACCCAAATTTGTCATGCCAAAAAACTTTTCATGGAATAATTTTTTTCCATTAAATGTAACATTTTTTTTGTAATGTTCATAATTTAAAAAAAAATACATACATCAACTTAAATAAAAATTGCATTAACTTAAAACTAAAATAATAAAAATAATATTTATACCTACGTGTAGGTCCCACTTTTGTTGGTTTTATAACAATTTTTTTTGCATCTAAGCCCAATCAAAATTATTATATTCAATTACATGTTATATTAACGATAAAATGCACAAACATTGTTGTAATTAGAATTATAAACGTAAACATAATCAAAGGGAATATTTAAACATAAAAGTAATGTAAAAGTAAAATTTTTAAAAAAAATCATATTTCAACAATCACCTATTTTTAACTACAACTACATATTAATTCTACTCATTCTTAAAAAACGGACTACATAATGGAAAAAAATTTACCTGGGTGAGCCGGATTTTTCTTTCACGCCCCGAAACTGGGAAGTCCGCAGGGTGGGGGTTTTTGATCGGAGGAGGTGGGGGGTGGGTTTGGTTCGGCGGAGGGGGGAAGTGGCTTGTTCGCGTGGGGTAAATTTGTGAGCACCCATCAGGCTAGGGAGACCCGAGGGGTGAGGACTCCGCCTCAGACCATGTTGGTCTTGTCCGAGGGGATTATATTGTGAAATCCCTCGCCTCTTTTGCCTAAATTTTTAATTTCCGAATTTTTTTATAATAAAAATTTCGGAGTGTGAATGACTGGATCCATAATATTCTCAGAATTTGGCAAAAAAAGAGAAAAAAACACAGAAACGAAATTGAACTACTCAACGTCGCCCATAAATTACTTAAAATCGTCCGTCTGAATTTCCATCTTGTCCTTCTCTCATTTCTACTTATATATCTCTTCAATTCACTCTCCAATCATCACTCTCACTTCATCTTCCTAAAATTCATCAAAAACAATGTCTCAGAGGCCAGGAATGAGTCAGCGGACGCACTCGAATCAGGTAAAAATTCTCATTTATTTTAAGTTAAATAAAATAAAATGGAGGGGGCGTCCACGGGAGCCCCCTGAAGGGGAGGGCGTCTGCTGCAGACACCCCCTGAAGGTGTGGGCGTCTCCGGCAAGTGCCTTTTTTAATGAAATAAAATAAAATTTTAATTGTTAGTTAAATTGATTAATTAGTTAATTAAATTATTATAATTAGTTAAATTGAATAATTAGTTATAATTGTTAGTTAAATTGATTATTAAGTTAATAATTAGTTATAATTGTTAGTTAAATTGATTAGTTATTATAATTGTTATAATTAGTTACATTGATTGATTAATTAGTTCAATTAAGTAATTGATCATAATTAGTTTTATTGATTGATCAATTTGTAAATTTAGTAATTTAAATCCTTTAACGAAATTTTATTTATGAAATTGAATTAATAGTCATCGGGCTACCGTGGAGGAATAGGGAAATCTGTTCCCTTACACGTTGTATATAGGTTAGATAATGATTCAGCTCCTCGTCATCCACGTAGACATGACATATCTGCTTCGGTTAAGAGAGAGAGAGAGTTTACGTCTTCGTCAAACACAAGAGGATTCCTTCAATGATGAGGATGTTTCAGATCAGGTGGAGAGTGACGACGACGAGAGTGACGATGGAGGCCAGTTGGAAGAGGAGAGGTCAGGGGAGTATGGTAGAGGACGGGGGCGACATGGTAGTTCTTCTACTGTTGAGTGAGTGATTCGAAAGGGTAGAGGTGGTAGGTTTATGACTAGTGATTCGAGGTTGTGCATTGTAGATGTCCGAACTCAAAAGAAGAGGAGAGTTGTGGACGATTCTTGGATTGTGACTGCTGTGATGTCCAGTGGTCTTTTAGGTGAGAACGTCATTCCTAGTTACGGGGGTTACATCGCCAGGCGCATTTGGGAGGGCGAGAATCGGAAGGTTCTGAAGTGTCATAATCGGCACAGAGCATTATCTACATTGCAAGGTTGACGCTCAGTTTTGAGTGATGACTGCATCAGGACCCTTACTGATAGCGGATTGTGTCACTTGCCTTCTAGTATGTTCCCCTACATTGACATGTCATTAATATCTGCGTTTGTGGAGCGGTGACAGCCTGACACTAACACTTTCTACCTGCCTTTCGGAGAGATGACGATCATGTTGCATGACGTGTTCCATATCTTGCGCATTCCTGTTGAAGGTCGTTTGGTCAGTGCTCAGGCATGACATGTTCTACATTACATGGCTTCGTTTGTGCCTCAGTCATCCCACGAACAATTTTCTTAACCGCAGAACTAAGACCGTTGATCTGCCGTTGACCCTCTGGATAAACTACAAGTCTGTGGTTGTGCTGGCCATGAGTAATATTAGAAACTACGACCCATCCATCACAGTCTCGTCGCTCGACAACTTTTATCAAAAAACGACACCCGCAATCCTTTTTTTTTCGTGTTCTTCCGTATTGCAATATCCATATCCCGAGAACTGATTTCATTTCTGCGATCGCATCTCAGATAACAATTAATCTGATTATCTGTTTGTGTTTTGTAGAATGATACTACCAAAAAAAATCCAGATCCAATAACAACTTGTTTCGTCCATTTGTTCGCGTCATCGATTGTTTCAAATATCTGCCTATTTACAAAAAACTCACTGTAATATATCTCATCACCACAGAAAACTTTGCAACATACCTTGAAATAAGTTGAAATAACACAACATATTAAAAAAAAAGTATCTAGCTAGGACGCCTCCCCCATGGGGAGCGTCCAGGTCAGACCCACCACATAGGGGAAGGGCGTTTGGCTAGGACGTCTATCTCAAATTTATTTTTTTTGGTTTGACTTACTTCACTGGATTCAGGCGTTTCGTCATACATTTTCGTGATTTTGGTACTAGTATAGTGAGAAATACCGAGATAGAAGTCTTAGTTTAAGAGATCGACGAAACCAGCGTTAAATCGATTGTGAAGTGTAAGATGTTAATTAAGACGATTTAAGGAAAAAAACGGACGACAGTTTAGTAATTCCCAAGCGAAAACCAAAACCGAAGTGCTGTTCTATCTTCTGATCCCTCTCTTCACCAGACCAGAATTGCTGCAGTCGTCCTCATGGCGTCCCAAACGACCACTCTAGGGCTCACCAAGCCCAACACCATCGACCCACCTCAGGTTCTCGTCCTCCTCCCATGAAAGAAAAAAACATGTTCTGTTGTTGTTCTGATGGAGTTTCTCGATGGAACTCCTCAAAGATTCGATCTTTCGCTTGTTTTTGGGGTCCGTTGAAGGAATTGGGTTTTAGGTTTTCTGGATTTCTCCAAAGATGCGATTTTTGTAGGGTTTTAGTGTAGGGACTGTGTTTTTGTGAGTAAAGGTCGACTTGATCTTGTTTTTCTGCGGAAATTGTGATGTCTTTGTTCGACGTTGATGATGTGTTATCTATCTTGATGTCAATTTCATGGATCAGATTGGATCACAGATGGATCAGATATTTGTGTGTCTTGTGTCTAATTTATATAATCCTGATGAGGTTTATCAGCACTCTATTTTCTTCCTATCATGATTTAGTAGTGTTGATCTGTGTTAATTTTGTTGTTTTGCTTGCAGATCTTTTTCTCTGCAATAGATGTTAATTTCGCTGAATGGTACGGGGATGTACTTGCTGTTGCAGTGTCGGAGAAGGACGTGTCTAAGGACTCCACCTCCAAATTTGAGAATTCTATCTTGAAGAGTCTAGATGAGAAGCTTGGTGGTTTGTTGGCCGAAGCCTTGTCCGAGGAGGAATTCGCTGGGAAATGTGGGCAATCGTCGGTTCTTAGATTGTCCGGATTGGGTTTTAAACGGCTGGCTTTGATTGGTCTTGGGCAATGCTCACCGTCTTCTGCAACCTATGCATATAGAGGCCTCGGAGAGGCTACTGCTTCTGTTGCCAAAGCTTCTCAAGCTAGCAAAGCAGCTGTGCTTATTGCATCTCCTGAAAGGTTTTCTTTGGAATCCAAGCTTAATGCTGCTTACTCTTTAGTGTCAGGTTAGCTTTTCTTAGGTCTGGCTTTTGAATGGTGGTGGTTGATGGGTTTACTTTTGCCTTTTGGATTTAATATGAACTTAAGCTGTCTTGTTGAAGATAAATGTAAGTCCAGATCTAAGGAAAATCATTGAAATCTGTAAAATGTCCCTCAATATTGGTGTTAATAAGAACTTTTATTTTTGACTTTCTCTTCTGTTTTCATGTTGACCAGTGCCTTCTTAGTTTCTTTTTTGTTTTGATTAGCTGCTGACCTTTTAATTTTGTAATAGGAAATCTGCTGAATTTCTCTTCCAGAAAAGTTGATAAGTTTTGATGTAATTTTGGATATCAGTTACTATGGTAGGAGTTCTATTAGTAATTACTAATTATTATAGTATGTTCCGAATTTATGATAAATCAGTAGATAATCTGATACCACTTTAATTTGTGAGTTAGTTTCCTTTAGCTTGTTTTCAAAGATAATATCAATTTTGCACCCAAGAAATCATTTTGGTAATAATAAGTTGTTAACTTTTCTAGTCACGTGCTTCTAATTTTCCATGGTAATTAATATGCTCATAATTTTGACTTAACAACTTATCTACATATTTTATTATTTAATGTACGTTATTTTTGGCTTGCTCAGGAACTTTGCTCGGTCTTTATGAAGATAACAGATTTAAGTCTGGTTTTAAGAAACATCTACTCAAATCTTTGGATATTATTGGTTTGGGTTCTGGATCTGAACTTCAGCAGAAGTTCAAATATGCAACTGATGTCTGCTCTGGAGTAATCTTTGGAAGGGAGCTTGTAAATGCCCCAGCCAACGTGCTTACTCCTGGTTTGTGATTTGGTTCTCTTAAAACTTCTCTATCAGTAACTACTTTTGTGATTCTGTCAACTTCCGCATGAGCTCAGTTGCTCACTCGAGATGGGTTTGATTTCGGCCAATTTGTGTCTTGGTTCGACTCATAATATGTCCAAAAGCACGAGCAAGCATTTGTTTCCTTGGTGAATAGTGGACTCACATGCTAGTGGCTTGATGATTTGATATTCTTAATATATTTATATATTGTTATAGATTGTGTCAATTTAAATCATGCTTGATGTCTCACTTGAGCTCAAGATAGATAGTTTTGGCTTCTAACTCATACTCAACTCTGAACAAGCTGAGCACATGGTTGTAATTCAGAAATTTTGCTTATTTCTCTTAAGGACCCAAGCATATTCAAACTTGGCTCATTCTGAGTGCGTTAGGTGCTTGTTTTGTTATTACTTATTAATATTCGGTTAAATTATATTTTTTTTTGTTACTCTTAAGTTTTAACTAACATCTAAACACAAAATAAATGTAATGTAATTAGCAAGTAAAAAACCCTTTCCATGTTTTAATAAGTGTAACGAGACAATGTAAAAAGAGACAAAGTAAAAAATACTTTCCCTAAAAAGAGTTTAGGGATGAGTTCAAAATAGTGCCATTTTCTCGCTTCAGTTGAGCATTACGTATGTGGTAAAGAGAGGGAATGTATGTTGTAGTAAATACACTGTTTATTTTCAGTTTTAAAGTATAAAATCAAAGAAAATATCAAGTTTTAACATCATGGCTAAATTGTTATAAAAATCTGTGCTGAAGGGGTAATTTTTCACTTTTGTTAATTAGGGGGAATAAAGTGCTATTTGCTCCATAGTTGAAGGCGCATAGTGTAATTTACAATTCTTGCTTTCGTCATTTGTGTTCTGATTATATTAATGTTGTGATGATTTATGTAGGTGTATTGGCGGAAGAGGCCTCCAAAGTTGCTTCGGCTTACAGTGATGTTTTTACTGCAAAAATACTAGATGTGAAACAATGCGAAGAATTGAAGATGGGTGCCTATCTTGGTGTTGCTGCTGCATCTTCCAATCCACCCCATTTCATTCATCTCTGCTATAAACCACCTGGAGGCAATGCAAAAACCAAGCTGGCAATAGTTGGAAAAGGTTTAACATTTGACAGGTCTGTATTCTTGATTGCCATCTCGACCTTTTGATTTGTTCTTGGGTGTTCAACAAAAAATAAGTTTTTTCTGTCAGAGCATCCACTCTCTAAAACATGACTTTTCTACATGCTATGTAAAATTTTAAGAATTTTAATTGCCTTTTTTCAGTGGTGGCTATAATATTAAAACTGGACCTGGCTGTTCGATTGAGCTCATGAAATTTGACATGGGCGGTTCTGCAGCTACCTTTGGTGCAGCAAAAGCCATCGGCCAAATTAAGCCTCCAGGAGTAGAGGTAAGCCATGCTTGTTTATGGTTGAAATTGGAATCTGTACAAGTTGGTGACTTCAGACTTGTGTCGAAATCAGTTTTTTTATTTTTACATTAAACAATCCTAAGGTTTTCTTTCCAGGTACATTTCATAGTTGCGGCCTGTGAAAATATGATTAGTGGTACAGGCATGAGACCTGGCGATGTTGTTACTGCTTCAAATGGAAAGACCATTGAGGTAACCTCTATCTTATTTCACCCACTTATGAGTTATGACCATAAACTCCCCATTGGAGTGTGCAGTGTGCTATCTGATATGATATTTTTTTCTGAAATGTTAAGCATAAACTGACTGTTAGATTAACCTTAAATATAAAAGTAGTTCTGGTGAGAATTAAAGCATGATTGTGTTGCAAAATTTCAATTTAGAGAAATTGTCAAATTGAAGGGTATTACTTGGTGCAGGTGCAGTGGTAGAGGTCTGGGACTGCCACGCACAAGTGCATGATACTAGTTTAACAGAGCCACTTTGGGGAATTTAACAGAGGTTTGCTTTGTCTCCAGCAAACATTAGTAGGAAATCGGCAGCTAACATGCTTAATGGTTAATAGGAATCATTGCCGTGAATTACTAAAATATTTTCCCTTTTGAATTGAAAGGATGCTTGTTGACGTGATACTCTCTCATTGAGATCGTAATTTGGAAGTATAGGAGATTATATTTATGACATTATTTTGATTCCATGTGCATTGTCTTGAAGGCTACATATGGATCACAATGGTTTTTTCCTATCTAAATAAACTTTTTTCCATTCTAAAAAAAAGTCTCCTGTCTGTACTTGTCAATTTCCAATCATAATCTGCAACCATGTGAGGTTGTAGGACTAAAGCTTTTTATATGTGTGCATATTAACATTATTCACATCTGAAATCCTACTCCTGAATCAACTACATATTTTAAGGCAACGATTTTTCTTGCGTTCATGTCTTTGTTGTTGCCTTGGAACATTGACAAAATCTTTAATAAAAAAAATAGTCTTTGATTGGTTTCCATGAGAACATCTTCAGAAAAGTTGTTCTTGCTCATCTTCACAAGTCCTTTATTCCACTATTTCCTAACTTCGATTCAAATCAGTGAAAACAGTTTAATGGTAGTTTTAATATTGGCTATGTAATGCAACATTTTATTAGGTTTTTACCCCAAAAAACATTTTATTGGTTTTGGCAGGTTAATAACACCGATGCTGAGGGCAGATTGACACTTGCAGATGCTTTGGTGTATGCTTGCAATCAAGGTGTTGACAAGGTATGATCCCATATGAAATGTTTCATTCCCCCAAAATTATATTATTTTCCACCCAGAAGAAAATTACTGATATTTCATTACAGTATCATGCATGTTGTGAATTTTCTATGACAACCAACAGAATAGATCAATAGAATCTGCAAAAGTTCTGGTAGAACAGAAAGAGTGAAAGTCACTAGTAATTATACTCAATATTGTTAAAATATTGTGTAGTCTGCATCAAATTATACTTTTTCCTTGCAATTACCTGCAATCATACATAATAAGATGTTGTAACTCTTAACTTTGTCCATGCACCACCAGTTTTTTAAGCTTTACTTAATTTGAATTTTGTGGTCTTATACTGCTAGATGATCACTACAGAAAATGATCATTTTAGGTTTTTTGTGGTGCAATATTGTTATAAATTATTATCAGTTAATACTTTCACATGGTTCCAGATAGTAGATCTGGCAACACTAACCGGTGCCTGCATCATCGCACTTGGCCCCAGTATAGCAGGTAACTTCTTTTACAACGCTGAAACTTCATCTACGCATCATGTTATTTTGGTCCATTCGGCAGCAATTCTCTGAACTGAAATGACCTTCAGAATAGCGCTCAATCGTGAATCATCCTCGTCAGAGTCTCTATTTTAGTGTACTGATGTGTATCCATTGATCCAGGTGTTTTCTCTCCCAACGACGAACTAATTAAGGAGGTTGTAGATGCATCCGAAGTCACGGGAGAGAAATTTTGGAGGTTACCGTTAGAGGAAAGCTATTGGGAAACCATGAAGTCTGGTGTGGCTGATATGGTTAACACAGGAGGTCGGCCAGGTGGTTCCATTGCAGCTGCGCTTTTTCTGAAGCAGGTAGCGGATTGCTTCCTAATGTTCGAAGTTCTCATTTGGATTGTAATGAGTCGATAAAACTGACCTTTTGGCATAGGATCTCACTGCAGCATTTATTTTCTTTGTTGCAGTTTGTCGATGAGAAGGTGCAATGGATGCACATAGATATGGCTGGTCCTGTTTGGAATGACAAGAAACGAGCTGCGACTGGATTTGCTGTGGCGACTTTGGTTGAGTGGGTTGTCAAAAATTCATCATCTTAGATGGCGTCTAACCGTTGCAGAAATCACAAGTGAAAATGCCAACTCTGTGTGTTTGTGTCATTTTAGAACTGCTTATACAATAATAATGTGAACAAAACTTACAAATTATGTGAGTTATGTTTATAACGCGAGACAAACAATTTGGCACTCATCTGATGTCATTCAGTTCTGATGTTGGCAGTGAGTCCCTACGCAAGTATATTTGATAGTTAACCTTGCAATTACAGATTTTCAAATTACATTATCTTGTAATTACATTTCAGCATTGGGTACCATTGGACTCACCACATGAATCAAAATGTGATCTAGTGATTCAATAGTGTTCCGGTAAATGTCCGAAAGAGTTATAGGAGCTCCAGTAGACTTCTGACATGACCAAGATCAAGTTTCGATATTATGGCAAGTTCTTAGTAAGTTTCATTTGATTACAATGTAATGTAATTAGATTACAACCGGCAATTAGGTAAGCTAATTACCTTGAAAAGATTGCAATTAAATTATTGTGTAATCCGATTACAAAATGATAACATTAATTTCGCTATAACAAACATAATCATTAATCAATGTTCACGTAAGCGACTGCCTCATCGAGCAGTCGCATATGTGACCATCCGCACACAAGTGTGCAATCGCATGTGCGAGGTGCAAAGACAGACTAGTTTATTATTATTGTTTTGTTTTACAAAAAAACCCTTCCTACTTTTCCATTCCTAAAGCCCAACTTGTTTATTTTCGCCAGACCCAACAAGCAAGCCCGGCGGTCCGCGGGCCGGCCTGGTACCCACCTCTAGTTGTATAGACATAATTAACTTTCACCGTGCACCCTGCTGTAATCATTTCCATTCTCCACAGTTCCTGGAAGGGATCTCTTAATTGTTGAGAGGGGCAAAACAATGGCAGACAAGGAATAAACATCCGATGAATTATTTGAATAATTTAGGAACCAGAGTGCATCGCAGTAGAAATATAAGACTAATAAGAGTAGCACACTGAGCTCTAGAAAACTATTGAATTCCTTTCCTATTTGCTATATAAAAAAATTAAAACAACTTGGCGGAAAGTTTCTCAGAAAATAATTGAGAAGCAAAAGATCCACACTGCCTAATCTTATTTCGAACTTTTATCAAACTGGTTACCCACCTGCAGTGGCTGAACATTAACAGCATATGGCGAGTTCCAATCTGCATCGAAGACTTGCTGCAACTGAGAAACAATAGAAGGGTGGTAAGTTCCGAAGCTGACACCCGCTGTCGTGTAGAAATAGTCCCAAATGAGATTGCTGGTTCCAATGTGCGCCCGGGCATTGGTGACTGCATATTTGCCATGGTTAACTCGAGAGTAACCAGGATATATGTTTTTTGTACTGTTTCCATGGCGTATTGCGGGTCCGGTATGTTCAAATCCAGGCACCTTAAAGTATTTGATCTGGAGGTTGCCACCGCACTTGTTGTACTTTGAAGAGTTGCACAGGACATTAGAGTAGAGCAAAGATTTGAGATACTTATCCGTGCTTCGTATAAAATGAGACCAGTACGCTACCATTAATTTCACCGAGGCATTCTTTGAGAAGACAGCCTGCAAATGAGTTGTTCAAACCATAAGAAATTAAGAACGAGAGCACCATAAAGTTCTCATTAAATAAAAATATAATGACAGATGCAAAAGTGGAGCAAAACAGCATTTTGATTTGAAAATTTATTAGCATGTAGAAGTGTTTTTAAGAAACATAGATTGAGTAAATAAGTTTTCTTCTACGGCACTTAAGATTTCAATATTTCTTATAATAAATAGTTTGTTTCTGCTTTGGCACAAGAATAACTATTAGAGTTCATCTTGATGACCATGATAGTTTTATGAACTGAAGTAAAAGAGATGGGTTGCTTTATCAGTTGTAAAATCACCTCAGAAATTGCAGAAGATAGAGCGGACCAATAGATTGTATGTTTCGTATATTGTGATTGTCCAAGCCAGTCCATGGTGTTGATTCTTACTTCTCCACCGAACTTTACTGACCTGATTGTGTCTAACCAGCCCTGCTCATCGGCCTGGAACATCCCAAAAGATAACTGCAGAACACATTTCAAGTGTTAATAAAATCATCCCAAAAGAAAACTGAAAAACACATTTGAATCGAGCACGAGACAAAAATTATGCTTGTGAAAATGCACGAGTTAACACAGCCTCTAGTTTACAGGGAAACAATTCTACAGCTGCTAGATGGGTCATTTGTAACTTTACATGGTTTTTTCTTCTTTTTTATTGTTTCAGATGTCTTTAGTTATCATCATAATGAAATCATCATATCGGGGGGAGATTCGAGCCCTACAACCATGTTCGGTTCTCACTGATTTTGGTCCTCTCAAGCTCAAAAAACAAAGATTTCCCACTGGCTGCAGTTGCTCGTGTTTCCTTCTATTTCGATAATTTCATGAGGGCCCAGGGCAAATTTATACTAGATAATCTAGAAAAGGTTAGTGTCTTGAGAGAATTCAAAAGAATATTATAGTCGACCAGTCTAGTCTGTTTTAATGTTAACATTCTAATGTATCTAACCAAAAGCAATCCCAGTTTCTGGTTAAGTATCAGTACACTGGAGATATCTTAAAGCTGAAAATTTTCTTTTATCATAGAGGAAAATCCTGAAAGATGTCTGCAAGGCTTCTTAAATTACCTCTGGAGGAGCAAAGGAGAGATAGCTGGAATAGTTCCCAGGAGAAGGTGTGAGGTATCCAGGTGTATCAATGGGCATTTGGAACATATAAGGATCTGTGAGTATCGGATATCCATCCACATGGGGAATGTCAATATAGCTAGGGCTAGGAAGAGGCGATCTGTTAAAAAAAACAAGGTAGATATAATATTTAAAAGGAAAGATCCAGAATATTGTATGCTTTACGAGTTAAGAAAATTATCGGTCAAAGCAGCATATTGAGACACAAAAGTTAAAGAGTGCCTAAATTAGAATAAAAAACTAATCACAAAATCACATGTGGAAGTTGTTTAGCAATTACGATCAAATTTGAAGAAGCATGCTAGCAACTAAGAAGTTCATATTGCAAATGTGGTGCACGCAACAATAACAAATTTTAGCTAGTATACCATACTTGCATCTCTCTTCAGGACGGATGAAATGAGACCAGCAAGGTACTTGTCTAGCGGCTTGCCATGTGCTGTCAGATATATTTCTTGTGTACTCTGAAGAGTTGAGAGATGAGAGCGTCCATAAATTGTTGAAGTATACTTCCACTTGTTTTGCTATGCTTGGACAGCCAACCATGTAAACTCCAACTTCTTTCACCTAGTAAAATAACAAGGTATCCTACCATTAATATATGTAAACATAGCAAAAAGGAATTCTTATCGTTTTCGTAAGAAAATGGTGACTTAGCTCAAAATGGTATGAAACAAATGAAGCACATCATTCATCTTTGTAGCCAAACATAAGAATATGTAACATAAGTTAAGATGTGTATGCCCAGCTATTTGTGAAGAGAAACTTGCATGTTCTCTGAATGAGCTCTGCAATTCCTTTACTAGCGTCTTCTGCAAAAAGCTCTTTACTTCTTTCATGATGTTGGTTGTCATTTTTAAGCTTCATTTGATGGATATGCAACTCAACACAGATTATAGAGATCCCCAACATAAACACACAAAAGAATGTACAAGTGAGTGTACATTTTTAAGTGTAAAGTTTTCCTTTTTAGTGTTTTTTTTCCTTTTTAAGTTTACGGTTCTTCTTTATAACTGTGAGTTGTACTTTTTTAAGTGATGTATGTTCCTTTTTAAGAATTGTTTGTTCATTTCTATGTTTGAGGTTCTCCTTTTTAACTGTGAGTTGTACATTTTTAAGTGTAGTATATTCTTTTTTAAGTGAGTGTACATTTTTAAGTGTAGTATATTCCTTTTTAGTGTTTTTTGTTCTTTTTTAAGTTTACGGTTCTACTTTTTAACTGTGAGTTGTACATTTTTAAGTGATATCTGTTCCTTTTTAAGAATTGTTTGTTCCTTTTTATGTTTGAGGTTCTCCTTTTAAATTGTGAGTTGTACATTTTTAAGTGTAATCTGTAAATTTTTAAGTGAGGCTTGTTCATTTTTATGTTTGAGTTTCTCCTTTTTAACTGTGAGTTATACTTTTTTAAGTGTAGTCTGTTCCTTTTTAAGTGAGTGCACATTTTTAAGTGTAAAGTTCTCCTTTTTAATTTTTGTTTCGTCTTTTTTAAGATATATTGTTTCTTTTTAGGTACTACTTCATCTTTTTTAAGTTCCTGTTTTTCCTTTTTAAGTATCGATTCATCCTTTTTAATTTTCTGTTGTTTCTTTTTAAGTTGATGTTTTTCCTTTTTAATTTTCTGTTTTTCCTTTTTAATTTTCTGTTGTCCTTTTTAAGTTATGTTTGTTTCTTTCTAATTTTTTGTTTTTCTTTTCTAATTTTTTGTTTTTCCTTTTTAATTTTTGTTTCGTCTTTTTTAAGTTATGTTGTTCCTTTTTAGGTACTGCTTCATCCATTTTAAGTTTCTGTTTTTCCTTTTTAAGTAATGTTTCATCCTTTTTACGTTATGTTTGTTTATTTTTAAGTTATGTTTGTTCATTTTTAATAAGTAAGTTGTTTTTTCCCTTTTTATGTTCCTCTTTTTCCTTTTTAAGTTTTTTTTATGTTTGTCTTTTTTATTACATGCGTTTGTTATTTTCAAGAACACGAAATCAAATCTAAGACTGTGAAAATAAATCAGAAATCCCAAAAAATTAATATCAAAGACAAACCAACTTTAAACAATAACACCACAAAGAAACAAACTTTTCAAAATAACATCAAAAAACCAAGATCGATTCATCACATAACAAAACTAAAAATTTTAAATCAACCACAAAAAAACAAATTTTTCCTCAAAACTCAACACAAAAAAACTCAAATCAGCTCAAAGAACCACACTTCCAAAAAAAATCAAGACCAATTAATTATAGAACAAAATCAAAAATTTCAAATCAGTCACGAAAACCAAACTTTCCCCAAAACCACCACAAAAAAACTCAAATCAGTTATAAAAAACCACATTCCTCCTCATCCGCAAAAAATCAACACAAAAAAACTCAAATCGGATACAAAAAACCACGTTTCCGAAAAACCCAAGATCAATCCATCATATAACAAAACCCCAAAACTTCAAATCACTCACAAAAACCAAACTTTCCCACAAAAACATCATACAAAAAACCACATTCCTCCTCCTCCTCGCATCGAGAAAGACTCCAACGTCGACCATTTCCTTCTATTCCTCGCCGACCAACTACATCGTGACGTCCTAACCAACGACGTCGGCGTCCCAACCTCCTTAAAACTCACTCCCGCGTCATATATTCGGCATCCCCCTAACCGATCTCGTTTTCCATCGGGAGAAAATGATGAAGAATGAAAGGTTTGGGGGGATAATGGAAGGTTTTGAGAATATATGTATGTTGGAAACCAAATGTCACGTAGTTCTGCGTGCATGTGATGTGACACAAAATAAATAAATAATATGTGATTTAATTAATCTTTGGTTTTTGCTGACTGGATTATCCACGTCAGACGGCGTCCCTGACGCACCGCGGCCACTAAACATTTTCCTTAAGAAATACGTTAGAATGAAATTTTATGTTTGACATTTTTTTATATTAAAATTTTAATATTGGATTGCAGACAACTTGATAGAATAAAGAATAAGATAAACATAAAAACAGCAATAGAAGAAAAAAAACTTGAGATCACCTGAGTTAGAGACTTCCAGTCGTTGTTTGCGGATCCAATGTACACATCTTCCTTGTCTGAAATCCAAACTTTGGCATGAACAATACCTGAACCCCACCAATCACTGAAGAGTAACGTCACATTTTGCACATTTGGCCGTCCAGCAGCAAGCTTTGCGGATTCCTGATCAAAATCCGGGAAAACACCAGAATGCTGCACAATTCTGAAAAATACAATAAAACATTTTACCAGATGCAAGACCAGTTGCAATATATTATTAACTAGGAAACTAGTAATTACATTTTCTGAGCTATTACGTAAGAAAGGAAATTAACTACTTTAAAGTGAGAAACCAACATATCTAGAAAGGAAATTAGATGAAAAATTACCTGATGCCAACTTTTCTGTCAGCAGCATTCTCCAAGGATTCATATACCTTTTGGCCATTGCCAGCACCAAACCTCTTCATGTCCTCATCAGAGTATCCATAATCGCCTGACTTTTTGTTTTGTGTCCCTGGAACGAACTGCCAGTACTGTGCGATTATGTCCAAACTCTCCGTGGAATTCCCAGCCATCCATTGAAATACGTCCGCTAGTGTGTCCAACAAATCAATTCAATTACGTTCCGAGTTGCATACACAAAACAATCGGCCAAAAATTGAAAAGAAAATAACCATTGATTTTATTTTATTTTATTTTTATCTGTAGACTATCGGAAAAGAAAACCAGAGTTGGAAATAAAATTTTCCAAGTTGAAAAGAGTCAGTTTCTTTGAAAATCCAGCTAACTCTGAAACCAATCCTTCATGTTAAAATGAACATTTTATTGAACTGACAGTTTCCAACTCTTAGGGCAATTGATATTTAGTGGAGGTGCCCAAGATCTTATATCTCGCAAGAATAGTTCTCCTCACACATGATTTTCGCAAATCCAACATGTGTATGTTTTAGGATGGGTAAAAAAATTGGGCCGGCCGTGGGGCTTTCCAGCCCTAATATCATTCATATAACGTAGGAAGAGGAGAAGGAAACGTTGGTTTCCTTTAAACCAATCATCCATCACTCAACCAAGCCTCCCATCCTCTCAGCCCCACCCCTACACTCCAGCCCCCCAAAAAAAATCTTTGAGGTTTCTATGGTTTAATTTAATCACAACAGCAGGAATCCGAGCATAGCCAATAACAATTAAACTGTTCAGATACCAACGCGATTCGCAAAAAGATTCAATCTTTGATATGTTTTCTCGAAGAATCCCCCAAAAGAAACGAGTTTTAACCATCATGGGTTTCACCTGTGGAGAGCACCCCGGGGACTGGGGCGAGGTCGGGCATGTCGGTGGGAATGGACTGGACGAGCCAGGCCTTGCAGGAAGAGGAGGAGGAAGGCGAGACGAGAGAGAGAACGACGATGGAGAAGACAAGAATCGACATCGATTTGCTTCTGTTTCTGTTCTGCTCCATGTCGGAAGTGTTTGTTGGAGTGGATTTTACTGTCGGAGTGCGGCCGTATTTATACGGTTGGGTGAGGTACATTTTTGGGTAGATTCCCGGATATTTTTTTAGGTAAATTGTGGGTTGTGACTGCAAGTATGATTATTTCATTAGATAAGTGCTTATGATTCGTTTGATTCGAGTGCTTAGTGTTTTGCACCTTCGTCTTCTTTTTCGGTTGTAAGTGCAATTAGCGTTTTTATAGCTACAGATTGGCAGGATGCGTTTTGAGAGTTCCGTATTTAGGACTCACCACTTTGAGAGTTCATTTGATATCAACCCATGACATAAATAGTTTGGTCTTGTAAATTCTAAGACAGGAGTTCTGTATAAAATTCAAGTTCAACTGTCACCGTGTGTTGCTACGTGATATAGCATGTCTAGTTTAAAAAAAAAATCAGAAATAGTTAAATTCAAAAAATTTAAAATATACTATTTTGAAAAAAATCTACTTCTTTGATCTTTCTACCTACATTTCACAGTTTTATACAAGAGATCAACTGGACAGTTCACTGCACTCATTTATAAACTAAAATAACAATTAAGAACTTATTTTCAATGTCGTTTACAACTACAAACGGACTCATTTTGCTTAGAAAAGGAATGTGTTGCTTATTTGACAATTCAGTTGGCTTAATGTGAGAATCAATAAAGTAATCTTTTTAGCATTTAAAGCACAAGAAAACACATAATGCTTGTAGGTTTGTGCCTTGTAATAGAATGGAATATGAAACTCTAGGCTATCGAAGAAGTACAGATATGAGGTTAATGTGACAAGTCCTATTAGTATTAAGTAACGTGTCCAACAAACTATACATCCAACATTCTTGATGTCATCTAGTTTCATATAATTCTACTGCACACTTGTGGTTTTCTAGGACAGTTTTATCTTTCCACTACCTTACTAGTTGTAAAGACTCTAACCTTGATTAGGGTTTAATGGTGATTAGGTGTGCTAATGGGAGGTTTGCATGGGAAGTTGAGGAGGAATAGGAGAGTGTTGTTGGTGATGGGTTGGGAGGCGTGGGAAGTGATGGGCTGGAGTGTAGGGGTGAGGCTGAGAGGATGGGAGACTTGGTTGAGTGATGGATGATTGGTTTAAAGGAAACCATTGCTTCTCCTCTTCCTTTTCTTTTCTTCTTCTTCTTCAAACCTTCTCCTCTCCACCCATTTCTTCCTCTTCCTCGGTGGCTCGTGTGTGGTGGTGTAGGCGCGCGAGGCAAGGGTGTGCTGGGCTTGGTGCGGCGCGAGAAGGAGAGTGTGCGTGAGGTTGCAGTTCGGAGGCGTCGTTGGAGCTCCGGTGAAGTTTGTCGTTCTTCAAGAGAGGTATGTCAAGTTCTTGCATTAGAGGCCTTTCGTGATCACCCACGTTGGGTGATGTTTTGGTCGGTCGCAGGAGGTTGGAGACCTCGCCGGCGACGTGGAATCAGCGTATAACCTTGGCTGGTGCGAGGTTGAAGACGTCTGACGGTCGACCGGGTCCCTCGGACGGTCGACTGAATGTAGTGTATTTTGACTGTTTGTGGTTTTTCGGTCGACCAAGTCCTTGTGTTCGGTCGACCGGAACTTAAGTGTACTGGTATTATGCATGTGTTTGCGGTCGACCGTTTTGACGTAGAAATAATAGGTTGACCTTGTTAGTTTTCGGTCGACCGAGACTCCTGAGTCGGTCGACCGATAGATTTGATTTTGATGTTGACCAGACTCCGGATTTTGACCTCGTTCGGTCGACCGGTTTTAGACCTTCGGTAGACTGTTGAGACTTATGTTTTGCGCAAATAGTTCGACTGTGCCAGACGTTTCGGTCGACCGATTCCCTTGTGGAAGCGGTCGACCGATTCCCTTGAGGAAAACGGTCGACCGAGTTGTCTCTTTCGGTCGACCGTTTTGCACAGGACAAAATTCCTGGTTCCACTTAGGATGCCAACTCTGTCCACGGAAACCCGTGTCCTCGCCTTGTGCGTGAGCCGGGAGGTGACGGTGGGCGCGTTAGGCGTGCGTGCCCATGGACCGCCGTGTGGAAGAGTGTGGGTGTTCGGGACGCGTCACCTACATGTATGGATCGTGACTAATATGAGGGATTGATTTGACTCGCGTTAGAGTAGCAGCCTGAGGGATTGCGGATCACATTGCTTCAGCGGGCACACAACTGTCGTTGGGTGAAGTGACTACCGGCCTGAGGGGCTACGGAGGCCGCTGCCCTGCTTTTATAGCGGCGGAGTTGGTGTCTACACGTGGAGCTCGTTGACCCTGCGGACTTCGGTTCGGATCTGTCGATTGTCTGGCCTTTGTGTGGCGGATATGTTCGACTGGCCTTGATGGCAGTTATTGCACGTGCCCGTGCAACCTGTGTGGCGGCGGGAGGGCCCCTGTGTGGCGGCAGGGAGGATCGCGCGTAGCCTATGTGGTTGCGGCGATGGACTGCCGATGATGTGTTCCGGCAGGTAGCTCGATTGGGCACCTATCGAGTGAGGTATTGTGCAGCCTGTGTGGTGCCGTGATGGACCGACTTGAGCGACGACTCCGTTGGTGTGGTGGTGGACCACGATGTTTTCAGATCTGATTCTACCTGCACGGAAGTGCGAACGCCTCCTCACCGATCTCTTGGCTTGTGTAGTCGCGTGTGGGAATGTGTTGCGTACTGTCCGTTAGACCGTATGTCCCTACGGTAGGTCTCTACGGGGACCCGATGTTTGGACCGTGCGACCTGTGTGGCGGCGGTGATGTTAGACTGTGTGGTACCGGTAGTTGTTGGACCGTGCGGCCTGTGTGGCGACGACGATGTTGCGGACCGTGGGGCCTGTGTGGCAGCGGTGACGATTGTAGACCGCGGGGCCTGTGTGGCAGCGGGAACGATTGCAGGACGGATGTCCGATTTTGCCCTTGTGGGAATGTTTACTGTTTTGTATTTCATGTCATGCTATACTAGTATGTTAGGGCATATATGTGAGTTTGTCATACAGGGTTTCCTTATGGAAACTCAGGCATTGTTGTTGCATCTTTTTCAGGACCGCGTTAGGTTACGGCGGGTGGTGACTGAGGGAGATTGCACTTTGGGATTGGATCCTGTCGTCTACCTACTTTAGGTTGTCGTGATTACATGTACTATGTGTTTTGTGTTATGATGTAATCACTCTTTTGACAAACTCTTATGTAATATGGTGCACCAGACGTATTTGGGTGTTTCTTTCAGTAATGTCCACACTGTTGATGGTTTTATCTTTGTGTTCCTCTTGATTTTAAAAGTTTAAATTTTCCATTGTTCGGGGATGTTACAGTAGCTCTGTTGTCTTTCTAGTATTTGCAGTATTAATTGTGGGTTAAGAAGCTTGAAGGACTGGATTGAAAAGGTTTCATGTTTGAGAGGTTAAAAACAAAAATTAGGTTTGTGAAAAGTATAAGTAATAACTTATCCTTTCTCAATGCAAATTATGTTCACTTAGATTTTTTTGATTCCTCCGAAATTTTTTAGTTTTTTTGCAACTTTTCCTGCTCGATCAGTCGATATGGTCTTGTGGACTTCTAAAGAATATGCCTGTAAAAATTCATTACATGTGCAAAGATATTACTAGAGGATGTTATTTTTAACCGTGATCCGATCTGATCTTGACCCTATCTGTGCTCTGGAGTTTAAACAAAAATAGCATTGGTAAAAAATAACATTATGGCGGCTTAGAAGCGGATTTGCTAACTAAAACCATCTGACACGATCTTATGCAATCATCATATATCTAAAATAGGAGAGAGAGAAATAAAAGATTAGGAGAGGAGAAAAGAAAAAAAAAAGTTGGTTTGTTTTCTCTTATTTGGATAGGTAGTAGAGAGAGAAAAAGTAGCAACTACGAAATGACAAAATTAACCTTCACTTTTGTTTTCACTGCATCATACCAATCAACATATTATAAACTAGTATGTGATAAATACTTTTCAATATTGGATGTCAATATATCTAATAATTGTAATAACTCTACTACACAATTACAAAAGGTTTAATGTAAAAAAGTCATCTGGAGAAACAAACAAAAAAGATGTTTGCACTAAACAATAAAAAAACAAATTATCAAAGATTCATGTGATTGAATAGTTATAAAAAACATAAAATACTAAATGCAAACAATGGTAGTAAACATGGGTCATGAAGGAGAGAAAACATTGATATGTATTATATTGAAATGAGTATGTGCATTTTAGGTATGAAATTTGTTTCTCAACTTTCTCATCATTTTCTCCAATTTTGGAGAGAAAGTTGAGAGAACAATTAATATAAGAGAGTTTTTCCTCTCTTTTTTCTCTCCCTAAAATTGTATCAAAACAAGAGAAATCACAATTTCTCCCATTTTCTCACCATTTCTCTCATATTCAAACACACCATTAACGTTATGAACTGAGATTTGAAGTTTTAATTAAGTTTGCATGTAATACACAGTGATTAAAATTAGGTGGAGTATAATACTTTAATCATAAAAATTAAGTAACGTAAGGCCAAAAAATGCAACAATATTTAGTCCATCGTACCGTCCATCATTATTTTGAATAAAATTATCTCCATTCCACGTTTATCTCTTTTCATGCATCAAAACACATCAAAGTAACTCTTCGTAAGTTCTGGTGGTTGTTTTTTTCCCCTCGAAACACTCCATCTTTTCCAACAGAGCCAGTTCTTTGGTCATTCTCTGCTCTAATACTTTTTTAAATTGGGGAAGTCCAACTTAAAATCAATTTGTGATAAGTTAAAAGATAACAATAATTGTAACATCCTCAAACAGCAGAAAATTTAAAACTTTTAATCATACAATCAACACAATGATATTACGGAAATAAACACATAACACCAGATGCACCAACATATACATCATATATATCAGAAAGTTTCAAAAGTGTGATTACATCAAAAGCTGTAAAGAAATTTACGTGTAATCACTCTGACCTCAAACTGAGAGAAAAACAAGATATGGTCGCGGTGAGCCTCTCATCGGTCCCCACCCTTATCGTCGATCACGACTTAAAAGGTAAACATGGAACTATACTTGAGTTTCCAAAAGGAAACTGTTGAACGTTTTATATTATAACCGCAAGTGCATGGCATCGGTGAAGACGTGGCAAATACGGGTCGTCCACAGGGAGGTGAGCAGTCTCTCGTTTGTACGAAATCAAGTGACAAAAATAGGGAAGAAAGTTTGATTATCCTATTCTACGCTACACTACACTACGAAGTACGAAATGCGAAAGAAAGCAACAAATGATGAACTACCAAACTAAACTAAGAAGTAAATAAGTGCTGGAATTCAGAAATAGAAAGCCCCTAAGGGGTGGAGTGAGTGCACACATGCAAAGAGGTGGGTGTTGAACACATTCTTTAAGCACAAATAAAGGTAGTGTTATCATGCAAAGGAAGTGTCTAAATGTTATGGCAAAACCTATCAATTCATTCACTATCCTAGTTGATTAACATTTACATACACAAGCTGGTTATTTCAGATCCTTAAACAAGCATGATAGGTGTCTAATCATTTTGGCAAAACTCATCAAGTTATAAGTTCTATCCTAAACAAGCAAGCATACATTCATGTTTTGTCAACACATTGTAAATAAAGCATTCATTCCATTCTCTAATGCACGTATGAACATCTACTCCACCCCCCAAAGGGAATGAAACTACTCACTACACATTAGACTAATTATTAAACTAAGCAAAGAAAACATATTAACTAAGCTACTAAAACTAATGAAATGAAATTAAACAAAGTAAAACAAGCAACATGAAACAAACAACATAATAAAGAAACTTTTATTAAAATGACTCACAATTCAAGTAGTATCCTCCTACTTTAGTGTGTGCTTCAAGACCTCACTTCTAGTAGGAAGAATAGTCACTCAAAATGTGAAGTGATTACATTGTAATGTGAAGAGTTCTATTTATAGTCATAGAAAAAGGCAATCCGGGACAATCCCCTGATGTGGGACTAAACAAATACCAGAAATAGAATAAACACCCTCTAATACATGTGCCCCCGAAGTTTGAGCAGATCCAGAGAGATCCAGACCGCCAATTGGCGGTCCACAAGCTTTGGATCTGGCTAGAATTTGTTGTGGGCTTTTCTGGATTTATTTGTCGGTCTTTGATGCATATACTTTGTTTATTGGAACTCCGGTCCGAATAGAATTGCCAAAATACTCCCCAAGATGGTGTGGAGTTTTCTATTTTGCTCTTTGGTCCTTCGGTCTTACGTTCAGGTCATTCTCCCTTGCATCTTAGTTCCCAGGTCTCACAATTCAGTCATTTTCCCCTGCTTTTGAGTTCTTTTATGCTTCATCTCTTCAAACCTATTTATTTCTGAAATTCAAACATAAAACTCGTCACATAGCATTGTTTAGGTGAAAGATAATTGATATAAGATACAAATATAAGCATGAAATGATGTCAATCAGAAACCCCGTATGTCAAACCCCTAACACATATATGAACATGATACAACAATCATAGCATGCAATTCAATCAAAAGAAGAAAAGACATAAACACAGCTAAGACCAAAGCTCCAGGACTCTTTCACCTAACCCCAACTCACGTGCACATGACTCCATGGCTCTTTCACCCAACCACAACTTCATACAAACTGTCATGGGACTCCACGACTCTTTCACCCAACTGTCGTAACACACGTGCACAATTGTCGGAAAAACGTCGGCCAACAAACTCACATCACAAGGACGGCAACACAAAAACACCTCGTAAGTACAAAACAGAGCAATAACGGTCGACCGAAACCACACATCCGGTCGACCGATTCTCTCCAGAACCAGGCAAGTACCTCGATCGTCTCACCAACGGTAGAACAGAACAACCGAAAATGGTCGAACCAAGTCAGGGACGGTCGACCGCTAAAAGGGTCAACTGCCAGGGCCAACTAACAAAACGACCAACCGGTCGAACAAAGGTCACAGGCGGTCGACCGTTTAGAAGGTCTACGCCACAACACTAACAACATCTCATGCCTAGCGGTCGAACGGCAAAGGGGTCTCGATCGACCGTAAAGAATTGAGACTTCCTACTTCCCACTTAAGTCTCACCGGTCGACCCACACTCGCACCGGTCAAACAGACCTCAAGTCAACTTAAGTCATCGATCGAACAAAATAACAACCGGTCGACCATCTGGACAATCCACGTGATGTCCAGACCAGTCCAGGAAACATCGGTCGAACAAATCACAAAGGCGGTCGACCGTTTAGAAGGTTTATGCCCGAATCGACTTACCAACAGTGTAATCGGTCGAACGGCAAAAGGGTAATGGTCGACCGAAAACACATAGAGCTTGCCTACTATGCTTAATCGGTCGACCGCCAAGGCATCATTCGACCGGTGAAAGGAAAACTCCGGCACCAACACGAGCAACGGTCGACCACAACACCAGTCAGTCGACCGTTCTCAGCAGACACTCTATTGCACGTTTACCTCCGATGAGCTTATCGGTCTACCATCGACTAAAAACATCACTCACACACATTGAGTAAGTCTTAAATCGAATTGACATACCTTGAAGGTTTGAAGAAACATTTGAAGACCAACGACGATCTCCACCACACGATTTGCCTTCTTCCCCGGCGAACCACAGTCACGTGCACTCGACAACTGCACTAAACACTTCTTCTTCTTCTCCGCCGTTCACTCCACCACACCAACACTTTGAGAGGGAGACGGATTTGAGAGAGAGAGAAAAGAAGGGTCGTTATACACAGACGCCCCTACGTGGCACCCAAAACGTTGTCGAGTCAGCGTCTAGTCGGATTGCCATGTCACCCTTTCGAAACGCGCCTTAAATTGTGTTTTAAATTTTTTTTGACGGTTTTCGAAGAACGACGGTTGCTTTCCTGATAAGACAGCGGCAGACACCCCACGAACAACGGTTCCGATACCGAGGTAGATACAAAATATCCAGACCGAAAAAGGGAGAGTCCCGCTTTCTTTCTCATTGGTTACCTGTGAACGGAGGAAGCGTACCTGTGAACCTATTCCGGCTTTCTTTCTTCCCCTCTAAACCATAATGGATTCTTCGACTCCTGCCGTCGATAGCGAACCTGTCCCAGAACCGGTGGGTCTATATTTTTTTTTCTTCCCTTGGTCGTTCTTTTTTTGATGAACTTTCGTTTTTTCAATTTTTTGTTTTAGGGAACCACGTACTACTTCCGGGAATCCCGGTGCTCCTGGACGGCCATCCGAAAGCAGTTTGATAGGATGAAGAAGGTTGAGAAGGAGGTTTTTCGGAGCACCCCTTTCGGTCACTTCCTAGACCTTCCTAATATTACTACGGATAGGGGTGAGCTTCGGTCCAGGACCGGACCGAACCGGACCGGACCGAAACCCGAATTTTCGGGAAGTCCGAACCGAAGACCGGACCGAATAGGTTCGGTCCGGTCCGGTCCGGGTCGGTCCAAAACCCGAATTTTCCCCTTAAATTTTCGGTCCGGTCCGGACCGAAGACCGAATTTCCAAAATTTTGTGGACCGAAGACCGAACCAAAAAAATTCGGTCCGGTTCGGTCCGGACCAAAAAATTCGGTGCGGTCCGGGTGCCCGGACCGGACCGAATTTTGCTCACCCCTAACGACGGACAACGAAATAGTCGGTTGGTTCGTCGAACACTACGACGCGGAGGAGGTGGGGCTGAGAATAGGATCAGGAGTAGTTCCCCTTACACCGGAAGACGTTGCCCTAATTTTGGGCTTACGTATGCATGGGAAGCCCGTGGTGATGGAACCATTGGGTGTACAGAGGCGAGAAGGGGTTAACCTTAACAACACACAACTTATAGGTCATCTGCTGGCAAGCAGTGCCATGGGCGACACAGAGGAGTACGTTCGTCTCCTGATTTCTTTCATCTTCAACCATTTTTTGTTCTATGATGGAACACTTCGACCGAGGCAATGGTCAATGCACCATTTGAGGAACATCAGACGCATAAACAGATACGCATGGGCAAGTGCAGTTCACGAAGCCCTGGTTGGGGGCCTGGAGAAAGCCAGCTTAGAACTGCAGGAGAGAAGAAAGGCAGGGAACCTCATTATGAGGCAGGGGAACGTCGACGGTTGTGTGGCAATACTACAAGTAAGTGTTATTTGGTTTTTTTTGTCTGTTCGGATTAAGTGGTATGTCTGTTCGGATTAAGTTTTTTGTCTGTTCGGAATATGGTGTGTCTGTTCGGTTTAAGTTGTGTGTCTGTTCGGATTAAGTTAGGTGTCTGTTCGGAATATGTTGTGGGTCTGTTCGGAATAAGTTGTGTGTTTGTTCGGATTAAGTGTTGTGTCTGTTCGGATTAAGTGGTGTGTCTGTTCGGATTAAGTTGTGTGTCTGTTCGGAATATGTTGTGGGTCTGTTCGGATTAAGTGTTGTGTCTGTTCGGATTAAGTGTTGTGTCTGTTCGGATTAAGTTGTGTGTCTGTTCGGATTAAGTTGTGTGTCTGTTCGGAATATGTTGTGTGTCTGTTCGGAATATGTTGTGTGTCTGTTCGGTTTAAGTTGTGTGTCTGTTCGGAATATGTTGTGTGTTTGTTCGGTTTATGTTGTGTGTCTGTTCGGATTAAGTTAGGTGTCTGTTCAGATTAGGTTGTGTGTGTTGTTCAGAATAAGTTGTGGGTCTGTTCGGAATAAGTTGTGTGTCTGTTCGGAATAAGTTGAATGTCTGTTCGGAATAAGTTGTCTGTCTGTTCGGATTAAGTGTTGTGTCCGTTCGGATTAAGTGGTGTGTCTGTTCGGAATATGTTGTGGGTCTGTTCGGAATAAGTGGTGTGTCTGTTCGGATTAAGTGTTGTGTCTGTTCGGATTAAGTGGTGTGTCTGTTCGGATTAAGTTGTGTCTGTTCGGATTAAGTTAGGTGTCTGTTCGGATTAAGTTGTGTCTGTTAAGAATATGAACGCATGTCTGTTGAGTTGTTCTAAATAGTTGATTTTTTCCATTTGAAGGTGTGGCTTTGTGAGAAATTCAAATTCGGGAGCCCAGAACTGGAGTTTTTCCACGAATGAGAAGTTGGACGGAAATGTTTGGGAAACGATTAACCCTGAGGAAATGGGAGGACCGTGGAATTACCCTACCTAAGATTTACAACGGCAAGTTCGACCTGATGGGGGCTCCATCAATGAGTGAAAGGGAGCTAGAACTTATTAGTTCTGTTCGAACTCCTGTTCGAAAGGGCTCAGCTTCAACTAGCAGTTTGCCAAGGCTACAACTGACAGACTGCAACATTCCATGTGACCCGCTGCTCCAAGAGTTGGAGCTGAGTGAGGTGAAGACGAACTGGCTTAGGGCCGAAGCTGACCTAAAGAAGGCGACAGAAGAGGTTAACGACCTGAAGGAAGAACTGAGGATGACCAAGGAAGAGTGTGGGAGGCTGAGGGAAGAAATTATATATCTTCGAGGGACAGGGACCGGTGAAAATACTGGTGGGGAGAAAGACGAGAGCGAGGAGGAGGAAGAAGAAGAGAGGAAGAGGGAGGAAGAGAAGGAAGAAGAGAGAGAAAGAGAGGAGGAGAAGAAGAGGGAGGAGGACAGGAAGAAGGAAGAAGAGAGAAAGAGAGTGGAGAAGGAGGAAGAGAAGAAGAGGGAGGAGGAAAGGATGAAGGAAGAAGAGAGAAAGAGAGTGGAGAAGGAGGACGAGAAGAAGAGGGAGGAGGAGAAGAAGAGGGAGGAGGAGAGGAAGAAGGAGGAAAAAGAACGAGAGTGGAGAAGGAGGAAGAGAAAAAGAGGGAGGAGGAGAAGAAGAGGGAGGAGGAGAGAAGGAGAGTGGAGAAGGAGGAAGAGAAAAAGAGGAAGGAGGAGAAGAAGAGGGAGGAGGAGAGAAAGAAAGTGGAGAAGGAGGACGAGAAGAAGAGGGAGGAGGAGAAGAAGAAGGAAGAAGAGAGAAAGAGAGTGGAGAAGGAGGAAAAGGAAAAGAGGGAGGAGGAGAAGAAGAGGGAGGAGGAGAGAAAGAGAGTGGAGAAGGAGGAAGAGAAGAAGAGGGAGGAGGATAGGAAGAAGGAAGAAGAGAGAAAGAGAGTGGAGAAGGAGGAAAAGGAAAAGAGGGAAGAAGAGAGCAAGGCACGGAAACCAAACTGGGGCGTGAAAAGACAACGCTCGACGGCCATCATGGAGCAGCAGATGAAGGAAGATGAACATCGAGGCAAGAAGAAGAAGGTGGAAGAAGAGCAAAAGAGTAAAGAGAGAGCGGCTCAAAGGAGCCTAAAGAAAAAAGGGAAAAAATAGAGGATAATTATAGGTTGGCTATCCACTTAGGAGGGACAAGGCCTGATGTTGACATGACTGCAATGAGAAGTTTGTCAGCTGATGAGGTCAACATGATATTGAACATGACGGCAGCCAACAATGACAATAGAGAGGTCATCTGGAGAGGCGATATGTGCAGCTTAACACGCACCGACCTGAAGGAACTTATAACGCCTGGGATGGATATTACCGACCAAACTATCGACGTTATGCTTTCGGTTCTCGAAGAAAGATGTCCAACCCAAAAAGTTTTATGCATATCAACATTCGAGCCCGGGCGAATATTGGGTGGCCAAGACAGAGAAATTGAAGATTTTATCCTCCCTAAAATTGAAGGTGTGTCTCCAACAGAGTCCGTAATCGCACAACCATGCTGGTCTGCAGGTCATTGGACTCTGGTGGTTGTCCACGGCCCGTCCAAGGAGATTTTGGCGTTCAACAGTATCTCTAGGGAGCTACAGAAAGGTGAAGATCCAGAGCAGACCATAGGCGTACATGAGTGCGCAGCAGCGGATGCGGCTGAATACTGGAGGGATCTACTAAAGGTCGACTGGCCCTTGAGAATCCTCAGGAAAAATAGCCAACGACAACCACCGGGGAGCAACGATTGCGGGGCCTATGTTATATACTGGATAAGGTGCCTAATGCTAAAACTTGACCCGACGAAGGAGAAGGACCACAATAACATCCACTGTATCAAGGGTGAATTGGCGGTCATGTTACTTAGGGACCGGCGATCGTGTGTGCAGATCTGAAGTCCATATTTTTTAGTGTTTATTTGTTTACATGTACAAATTACAAACTCTTTTTTGTGTTTATTTTTTAAAAGATGTACAAATTACAAACTCTTCCCAGACAACTTATTCCGAACAGACCAGCAACATATTCCGAACAGACCCACAACATATTCCGAACAGACACAACACATATTCCGAACGGACAGACAACATATTCCGAACAGACACACAACATATTCCGAACAGACACTCAACGTATTCCGAACAGACAGACAACATATTCCGAACAGACACACAACATATTCCTAACAGACCCACAACATATTCCGAACAGACACACAACATATTCCGAACAGACACACAACTTAATCCGAACAGACACACAACTTATTCCGAACGGACACACAACTTATTCCGAACAGACACTCAACGTATTCCGAACAGACAAACATCATATTCCGAACAGACACACATCATATTCCGAACAGACACACAACTTAATCCGAACAGACACACAACATATTCCGAACAGACACACAACTTATTCCGAACGGACACACAACTTATTCCGAACAGACACTCAACGTATTCCGAACAGACAGACATCATATTCTGAACAGACAGACATCATATTCCGAACAGACACACAACTTAAACGGAACAGACACACAACATATTCTGAACAGACACACAACTTATTCCGAACAGACACACAACTTATTCCGAACAGACTCTCAACGTATTCCGAACAGACACACAACTTAAACCGAACGGACACACATCCTATTCCGAACAGACACACAACTTAATCCGAACTAACCAACAACATATTACGAACAGATAAACAACATATTTTGAACAGACACAACATATTCCGAACAGACACACATCATATTTCGAACAGACCCACAACTTAAACCGAACAAGGACACAGTTTTATACGAACTGAACGTGTATAACAACTATTTACAGATCCAAACAGATCAACAATTAGAAGTTTCTTGGTTTTACAAGAACTGAAAATAACAAGAAATATTAAATTAAGGAGGAAGTTCCTCGTAATACAAATTCATGTTCCAATCAGAGAAATCAGTATCCCCGGGTTTTGGTGCGACTTCGTGAAGCGACGATGTAACCTTCATCTTGAACTTTCTCTTCTCTTGTTGGGCGTGCTTTTTATGGCTTTTTTAATTATCTTCTCAGCTAAAGACACTCGACGTCTAGTCGGCGGTCTTCCTACACGTCTGACATTATCTGGATTAAGAACTGATGTACCCGCAGACTCAGGTTCATCAAGTCGTACCAAGAACTGGGTAGTGTGCATACGTGCCTTAAGCATTTCAATACACTTCACGGCCTCAATATACCTTTCGTGGGAAATGAAGGCTTCATGTGCTATCCAAACGGCACGACCCATGATGTCGTCGTGACGACGAAGCGCATCCTTCTCCATTACGCCATCGTCTGGGTACATCTTATCTCAATAGCTCCTTCGAATATCCTTCCGCCATCGATTAACGATGTAAGAGTCTGGGAGCAATGCATTAGGATTTAAGCGTCCAAGTACCACAAAAACGTGGCAGCATAGAAGGCCAACGTGCTGAAACATTCTACAATCACATGTGAAGTTCATGGATATGTTTTGTACTAGGAAACGTTTCGACAGTAGCTGCTCACCAGCCAAAACACGTTCAGATACCTTGTACTGAAATGTGTCATTCGTATTGAAATCCTCCGTTATATCGCAGTATATCATCTTCCCAATTTCTAACTGCACTTTCTTGAAGACCCTTACCGTATACAACTCGCTCATCTGTCTCTCGAATGGATAAATTGAAACCAACTGGGGTCTCTTATGAAGACAATCAAAATCTGATTGAGCTTCCTTCTCGTACTTATGGCAGAGCGCAAGTTCGTATTGTTGAACAAACTGCTTAAGAGTGGTCTTCGAAGTAAGATACTTGTCGAAAAAGGCGTTCATACTCTCGCTTCTCTGAGTAGATGTCATTCCCGCGAAAAAACTATCACCAACAAATGCAAGTATCCACGACTCTCGGATTGCATAAATCGATTTGAGCCAGCTATGGTTATGCATGTCAAAATCAAGAAGGAAACCCTGCCAATTACTATCAAATTCTGTTGGGGTTTTGGAATCATATACAATCAATTTCAGATCAAATAACATGTGCTTCCGATACTGTGTCGGCAACTTCAAGGGAGCTTTGTTCATTATGTGCCATATTGATTGATCTCGTTTTATATTTAACCGCAAGTGCACGGCCGCGTTGAAGCGGTGGCAAATACGGGTCGTCCACTGGGAGGTGTGTCGACACTTGGTTTATTCGAAGGCGAGAGGTAAAAAGAAGGGAGAAAGATGTATTACACTAATCTAAACTACAAATCTGAAATGAAATGCAAAGGAAATGAAGATAAGCAATAAAACTAAGCCCCAAAGGGGGTAGAGAATAGATGTGAACATAAAGATGTGTGTGTGTGTGTGTGTTCAATTAAGCTCCTCACAACATGTAATGCATGAAATCATAAAACTACATCCAATCTTGTCTCTACATGAATTAAGATAAGACTACATCATTAAAACATACAAGACAATGATTGGAATGAAGCTACATGAACTCAAGTATAAAGACTAGACCCTACTATGCCTCCACATGAATTATGATGACTACATCATTAAAACATACAAGACATTAGCTAAGGAAAAGGCAACAAGAGTACATACACTACAAATTGTGTTTCCAACATTAACTTCATCCATATCCTAACCTTATCATTCCCCATAAAATAGGTCCACTAATCAAAGCATAAGCTAAGCTTCATTCAAGAGCATTAGCATATCAAAGATAAGAGTGGAGACCCATTAGATGGTTATGGAAATCATATAAAGCTCAAGGGATAAAAATAACACACACTTAATACACTACATTATTATATCACATATTTCTCCACCCCCCAAATGGGGATGGAACTACTCACTACTCATTACAGTAACTAATTTAGCAAAGGAAAGCATAATACTGAAATGAAATTTTTACTACTTAAGCAAGAAATATTAAAGAAGCATAAAACTAAACAAACAAACAAGCATGCAAAGGAAAGGAAATTAAACGAAGAGAGAAACAACATCATTAAAAGAAAACTTATATTATTAACTCACTCAATTACAAGTAGCTCTTCCTCCACTAGAGTTTTGCTTCAAGGCTTCACTCTTAGTAGGGAAGATGGCCACCAAGAGGGAGATGGATACAATGGGAGGTGAAGAGTTCTATTTATAAGCATGGAAAAAGCTAATCAGGGACAATCCCCCGATGTGGGACTAAACCAATACCAAAAATAGCCTAAACGAACACTAATACAAGTCCAGGAGAAGTTGGGGCGGATCTGGGCTTAACCAGACCGCCAATTGGCGGTTCCAGACCGCCAATTGGCGGCCTATAAACTTCAGATCCGTCTGGATCTTCTGGTGGGCTTTCCTTGGTGTGTTTCTTGGTCTTGGATGCATCTAACGTGTTTAGTGGAGCTCCGACCCGAATCGAATTGACAAAATACTCCTCATGATGGTGTGGAGTTTCCTGTTTTGCTCTTAGGTCCTTCTGTCTTACGATCAGGTCCTTCTCCCTTGCATCTTGGTCCCCAGGTCTCACAATTAGGTCATTTTTTCCTGCTTTTGGGTCCTTTCATGGCTCTTCTCTTCAAACCTCTTTATTTCTGAAAACTAAACATAAAACTCGTCACGTAGCATTGCTTAGGTGTAAGATAATGGATATAAGGTACACATATAAGCATGAAATGATGTCAATCAAATACCCCCACACCTAAGTTTTTGCTAGTCTCGAGCAAAACAAAGAAAGGAAAAAGCATACGAAAAAAAACAAGAAATCCTAACTCACTTTCGTAGGAATCACGATTGCACTTAGCATGTGCAACAAGCCGTTAAACCTCCTTGTTGCCAAGGAGGAGGAGTGGTGTCTCCTGAGGGTTTTCAGCGGATATACCCACAAAATCCGAACAAGATGCATTAATCAATCTAGCTACACGACTCGTTGGACTTATTTTGTCGATCATGGAATGCGGTAATACTACGGGTCGACTCTATATATGTAATCAGTCCACACACCTAGCCTAATGAGTTATTCGTGAGAGTTAACTAAGGAATTAAGTGAAAGACATGGGCAACCTTAACTTCTGAATGTGAAACAAAGTGTAAAGTCCATTTTGGTTCTTATTTGACTCTTCTTTTCTTTTCTTTTCTTTTCTTTTTCTTCTTTTTTTTTTCTTTTTCTTTGGAGCATTTATTGGTTGGTGTTTGATTCTCTCAGGGTCAGGTTTCGTGCATCATTGCCTATGAGGACTTACACTATCACGTACACCTTCCCCCAAATCTCCACATAGGGCGATCCCTACCACCCGTGTAACGGGAGTTCGGTCGGTGCATCCCAAGTCAGATGACTCGAAAGCACCAGGCACAAAGTCCCCTCAGACCTACTTTCCCGAGTGATAGGAGCCGTGCGAGAAGAGAGAACACCACTTATTTATTCATTTATCTACATGGGAACCAAAACCCCTACACTTAAGTTTCACAAAAAGATATTAAGGGCCCTTGACTACAACAAACTTCCTAAATTAACAAACACGAATTATTCGACTCACTAGGTTCAGGGTGGACTTCTTTAAATGTTTGAGCACTGAAACCCACTGATTACTCACCCCCAAGGGAAAATTGGGGTGCATCCTAACGACTCGATAAATCCTAAAGCCACGTACTAGATATCCTAATGCATCAAGTTCAAGACAATTTTGGGAGCTTTCTTTTTACTTTGCCTCTCAACGGTTTTGCACATGCTAAACACACGCAAAACCCACAAAACATTTTCTTTCGAAAACACATGAAGATTTTGAAAGAAATGTGAAAATTTTGAAGCACTAGGCAAGCAAAAGAAGACAAGTCACCCAAGGATCATGGCAAGCAGATATATCGATATTAAATGCAGCACACTATCATGACCCTAACAATGCAAACAAAAGAAAACAAAATCAAAGGAAAAAGACTCGACTATGTACATACGTAAAACACCCCCCCACACCTACTTCATGCATTGTCCTCAATGAATGCAAGCAAGATACTACATGGATTGATGCATAAAAAGGAGAGATCTCACCAACATGAAGTACAAAGGGAAATGTATGGCTATGTTGATGGACACAACCCAACTTCCCTCAACCTGTGAGATGCTAAAGAAGGGATACAAATACGTGAAAGAAATGGGGCCCAAATACTCAAGGGTTGGGGCCCACAACAATCGATGCTCACTGAAGGAGTTTTTTTTTTTAAACTATGTACAAACATGAAAGCTCAACCACTCATGTAGGAGCATGAATGGTTGAGTGCGAGGGAGGTTCATGAAGGAACATGACCTCCTCGACTTCGGCTGGTGCCCCCTCCAAGTAGGGTTTGAGGCGTTGTCCATTAACTTTGAACACGTCCCCATTCCCTGGGTTCAAGATTTCAACCGCTCCATGAGGATAAACGGTTTGGACAATAAACGGGCCAGACCAGCGACTGCGGAGCTTACCCGCAAACAGATGAAGCCGGGAATTGTAGAGCAACACCTTCTGCCCGGCCGTAAACACCTTTCGCATAATCATGCGATCGTGAAACATCTTGGCTCGGGACTTATGAATTTTGGCATTCTCGTACGCATCATTGTGTAGCTCTTCTAATTCCACAATGTCGAACTTACGTTGTACTCCTGCTTGATCAAGATCCATATTCAGGTTCTTGATCGCCCAGAAAGCACGATGCTCAAGCTCGACGGGTAGGTGGCAAGCCTTGCCGTACACTACCCGATAAGGGGACATACCCAAATTGGTCTTGTACGCGGTGCGGAAAGCCCACAATGCGTCATTCAACTTGGTAGACCAATCCTTCCTCGAGGAACTAACCGTCTTCTCAAGAATTTGCTTTAATTGACGGTTAGAGATTTCGACCTGCCCACTAGTTTGCGGATGGTATGGGGTCGCAAGCTTGTGGGTGATCGAATATTTCCTCATAAGCGCTTCAAAGGAGCGATTACAGAAGTGGGTACCCCTATCGCTGATTATGGTACGAGGAGTACCAAATCGCGCAAAAATGTCCCTCAAGAATTTGGTGACCACCTTGTTGTCATTGGTCTTTGTGGGTATAGCCTCAACCCACTTAGACACATAGTCAACGGCCACCAGAATGTAAACATTCCCGAAAGAGTTCGGGAAGGGACCCATGAAATCGATGCCCCACACATCGAAGATGTCGACAACAAGGACATTTTGCAAAGGCATCATGTCACGTCGACCAATCCTGCCAAGGCGCTGGCACCTATCACATTGCTTACAAAAGTCGTAAGCATCCTTGAAAAGAGAGGGCCAGTAGAATCCAGATTGGAGCACCTTGGCAGCAGTTTTCTTTGCTCCAAAGTGTCCTCCACATGCCTTGGAATGGCAGAAATGGAGCACACTTTGGAACTCGGTATCTGGGACGCACCGCCTGAAAATTTGGTCAGAGCAGTATTTGAATAGGTAGGGGTCGTCCCAGTGAAAGAATCTGACATACGATCTAAATTTGGATTGGTCAGATTTTGACCAACCCACAGGAAATTGCTCGGTCACGAGGTAGTTCACGATGTCGGCAAACCAAGGGTTATCTTCGATCATGAACAACTGCTCGTCAGGAAATTTATCGTCAATGATTTGGTCGTGTGGGTTGGTCGTCTCTAGACGAGACAAGTGGTCAGCTACAACGTTTTCACACCATTTTTTGTCCCGAATCTCGAGATCGAATTCTTGTAACAACAAGATCCATCTCAAGAGTCGGGATTTTGCATCTTTCTTCGCCATGAGGTGCTTGATGGCTGTGTGATCAGAACAGATAATCACGTGGGAGCCAATCAAGTACGACCGGAATTTCTCCAAAGCAAATATGATCGCTAAGAATTCCTTCTCGGTCACAGTGTAGTTCAATTGGGCATCATTGAGTGTTCTACTGGCATAGTAGATCACATGAGGCAATTTGTCCAATCGTTGCCCAAGCACTGCTCCCACAGCGAAGTCAGATGCATCACACATTAACTCAAAGGGTTCAGTCCACACCGGTGCCTTAATAATGGGAGCTGAAGTCAACTCTTTCTTCAAGGTCAAAAAGGCATGGTGGCAATCCGGTGTGAACTCAAAAATGGCATCCTTAGCCAACAAGGCGGTGAGAGGTCGAGCGATTTTGCTAAAATCCCGAATGAACCGCCGATAGAATCCAGCATGCCCCAAAAAGGCGCAGATATCCTTCACATTACGTGGCGGTGGGAGATTAGCAATGATACCCACTTTGGCGGGATCGACCTCAATTCCCCTACTTGAGACCACATGTCCAAGTACAATCCCTCGCTTCACCATGAAGTGACATTTTTCCCAATTGAGAGCGAGGTTCTTCTCACGGCATCGCTTGAGGACAATGCTCAAGTGATGAAGGCACTCATCAAAGGAAGCGCCAAATATGGAAAAGTCGTCCATGAAGATCTCAAGGAAACGTTCAACCATATCGGAGAAGATGCTGATCATACACCTCTGAAACGTTGCCGGCGCATTGCATAACCCAAAGGGCATGCGACGGTAGGCAAACGTGCCAAAGGGACAAGTGAATGTGGTTTTCTCTTGGTCCTCGGGGGCGATAGGAATTTGGTTGTAACCGGAGTATCCATCAAGAAAACAATAGTACTCATGTCCGGCCAACCTTTCCAACATCTGATCTATGAATGGCAACGGGAAATGATCTTTCCGCGTTGCCACATTGAGCTTGCGATAATCAACGCAAACTCGCCAGCCAGTTTGCAGGCGTGTCGGGATAAGCTCATTATGCTCATTCTCCACAACCGTCACGCCTGACTTCTTGGGAACCACATGGACAGGACTCACCCACGAACTATCAGAGATAGGATAAATTATGCCATGATCCAAGCACTTAAGAACCTCCTTTCGGACGGCTTCTTTCAGTACAGGATTCAATCTCCGTTGTGGGTCCCTGCGGGGCCTAGAATCCTCTTCCATGTGGATCCGATGCTGAACAATACCAGGGCTAATTCCCTTGATATCCTTCAAGGACCACCCGATCGCCTCTTTGTTTTCAAAGAGTACTCTTTTGAGGGCAACCTCTTGATCTTTTCCAAGATCAGAAGCAATAATGAGTGGCAAGGTCTCATTATCCCCTAAAAAGATGTACTTTAGGTTATCGGGGAGCGGTTTAAGCTCGACCAGAGGTGGGTCCTTGTCGGATTCAGAGTTAATTTCAAGTGGCTCAAGGGCCACGGGGTAAGAGGAGCAAGCACCCAGATGTGCCTCCTCGTCCAGAGATATGCTGGCGGATTCCTCAAGATCCTCTTCACTCGCAACCTGATCATTAGGCACCTCAATAATATGTCGATGTGAGTCGAACATGCCTAATGAATCGGGCTCATCCGTGTCCTGGATGAAATTGGCTCCGACTGAGTCGTCGAAGAGCCCAGGTTGCTTACCAAGAGTGAAGATGTTGAAATCCGCCGTGAGGTTTCCAAAAGACAACCTCATCAAGCCATTGCGACAATTGATCAAAGCATTAGATGTCGCAAGAAATGGCCTCCCAAGGATTAAAGGAATTTGTCCTTGTGGGTTGGACACGGGTTCGGTATCCAAGATGATGAAATCAACTGGAAATACGAACTCACCCACTTTGATAAGGACATCCTCCACACTCCCTCGTGGGATTTTGACGGATCTATCAGCCAACTGGAGGGTTGTCCTCGTTGGTTTAAGATCGCCTATCCCAAGATTGACATAGACCGAGTAAGGCAGGAGATTCACAGATGCCCCCAAATCCAATAGAGCTTGAGAGATGGTCACATTCCCAATCATGCAAGAGACAGTTGGACAACCAGGGTCCTTGTACTTGACAGTCATGGGTTGTGTCAATATGGAGCTCACATTGGCGGCCAAGAAGGCCTTCTTGGGCACATTTGTTTTTCTCTTGGTGGTGCAAAGGTCTTTGAGGAACTTGGCATACGGTGGCATTTGTTGAACAACGTCCAACAACGGGATGTTCACCTTTACTTGCCTAAGTACCTCAACGATCTTATCCCAATGCTCATCACGTTTTTTAGTCAACCGATGAGGGAATGGTGCCTTGGGGACATAGGAATCACGAGGAGGAGTCTCAGAATTAGGTTCCTTGACAGGCTCAAGACTCTCCTCGGAAGACTTGCCAACAGGATTGGCTTCCGGCATGTTCACATTGTTGTCAACGACCCTTCCCGATCTCAAGGTATGAATAACATTAGCATGTTGGGAAGGGTCACTTTCAACATTGTGTACATTCTGCCTGGTATTAGCAGGCTGACCCCTGGGATTTACCACAGGTTGACTCGGGAACTGACCCTTCTCGCGTTCATGGAATTGATGAGCCAATTGGCTAACTTGCATTTCCAAAGCCTTGACTGTACTTTGCATGCTCTGCATGAATGCTTGAAGGGTCGGATCACTAGAAGGGTCCTTGGGGTCAACCCGCTGAGGTGGTGGAGTCTAGTTAGAATAACCCGACGAAGAGGCCTGACCAGGTTGGTAATTTTGGTGCTGAGACCTTTGATGTGGGGGTTGGTAGGTCGCCGATGGGCGTGGAGGTTGATAAGGTGGAGGTTGAGGTTGAGCGTGCGAGCTCTGACCGTGTCCTCCACTAGACCCCCAAGAGAAGTTAGGGTGGTTACGCCATCCCGGGTTATAGGAATGACTGTATGGGTCGTTTCGGGGCCTTTGATGATACATCGCATTTGCATGCTCAGTATCTCTTGGAGCGTAAGCGCACTCCAAGTCATCATGTCCCGACAGTCCACACCTAGTACACCCGGGAGTAGCGACCTGAGCTACAGGAGCTCGGTCCATCTCCAAACTCTCTATCCTACGCATGAGAGCAGCCATTTTCGCCTCAGACGCGATAGTCGACTCAACATGATATGATCCAGCTTGACCAGAAGACCTGGCGGCTGGTGGCTCTCTCATGGTGTCCCACTCGAAGGTGCGCTCAGCCATGGATTCAAAAGTGTCCAATGCCTCCTCGATGGGTTTCATTTGGAAGTCACCCTGACACATCGACTCCAACAATGTGCGGGTGTTGTAGTTGATGCTCTCATAAACAATCTGGCACAGCTGCCATAGCTCAAGTCCATGATGAGGGCATTGCTGGAGAAGGTCCTTGAACCTCTCAAAGAAACCATGAAAAGATTCGGTCTCGGTCTGATACATTTGATGTATCTGGTGTCGTATCTGTTGAGTTTTCCTTTGAGGGAAAAATCTCTTCAGAAAGACGGTCACAAAGTCATCCCAAGACCGAATCGAGCTCGCCGGGAGGCTATACATCCATTTCTTCGCATTATCCTTCAATGCGAACGAAATCATCCTCAACCGGACAGAATCCTCGTCAAGCTGTTGAAGCTTGAACATGGAGCATACTTCCTCGAATTCGCGTATAAAAATATACGGATCCTCCTTATTGGCAGTAAAGGTTGGAAGCATGCTCACATACTGAGGTTTCAGCTCATAGTTGTTCCCGCGAGCAGGGGGAACAACTATGCAAGAAGGTTGCGCGACCCGAACAGGATGGGTCCGCTCCCACAACGTCATCGGCCTATCCTGTCGAGCTAAAGGTGGTGGTGCACCTAGAACTCGATCCTGACCGAATCTCCCTTCCTCTCGAGTCAGAGGAGGAGGAGAAGGAGGTCTACGTGGTGGTGGGAATGGACCGAGGTAGTCCATGTATGGAACCCGGTCTCCCTCGCCACCACGAGACGACTCGCCTTCTTGCTCCAAAGGAGCACGAGGCGGAGATGGTCGATCACCAAGATCTTCCATCTCAGAAATAAGCACTCTCTCGAGTCGAGCGCTCTCACCAGAACGAGCCCAACCTCGCATAAAATGCTCGACTCAACTCTAACAAACACACAACAGAAGGTGTACTAGAGGAGGAGACTAAACGTAGAGAATAGATGAGGAGATGACTCAGGTGAGGAGAGAAGAATCCCTAGAGCTAGCGTGGGTAGTGGGATCAGGAAGAAGCCTAACTAGCAAGCACGGCTCAAACAAAGTAAGGCAATGGGTCCTTAAGCTAGACGACGCCTAACTTCGAGGTCACTAGCCTCGACACGTCTCACCTCCCTACAACGAGGACCACAATGCCCAGCAAGTGATACCAGATCCGGAGATCCAGTACCTCCTACTATCGACAAGGTAGGCAACGCCGATCAGGTCATGACGGTCTCAACTAGATTACTCTCCTAGTGCGCCCGCAATCCTAGGGCCAATGTCTACTTGCTTTTAGTTAAGGCTTTATTAAGAGTGATTTTTGGGGCCAAGGAAAGGGTGATGAAATCCCCCACCTTATCTTTTATGGGACAGCCCCTCCTTAGTAGCGATTTGATCCTAGATCTAGCAATCAATCGCTCCAATCAAACGCTCTCTCACTCTTGTCCCGATGCACCTTACTAACTAATGCATGAACGAAACATGCATGAATGAGGGATGTGGGTGCACGTACCTCACGCCAGCAATCAACGACAAAATGTAAAGCAAAGAAAAGACAAATGCATGCAAGGTCTACCAATGGTGCATGACCTAGATGGCAAGAAGTCTAATCTTTTGCTTTGAGTTTTATGGTCCAAGTTGATTAAAGGGGGAGTGATTAATGATCTGGGAGCAAATAAGAAGTCACAGCATGCAAAATTGGGCTCCCAGATAACACAAATTACAACACAAATGACCACAAAAAAATTGGAAGACAGAATCCCTTACCAGGCCGCCAATTGGCGGTTCCAAACCGCTGATTGGCGGTCTGTTGTTGGATTTGCTTCCTCAAACTTCTCCAGTGGCCTCCCCGTGATCAGAGTGTTCCCTGAAACTAAGAAAACTGAAAACGAAAAATTAAAAACCCCTCGAATCGTCCAAACCAAGGTCTGGACAGAGCACCTCCCCGGCAACGGCGCCAAAAACTTGATTGATCTCGTTTTATATTTAACCGCAAGTGCACGGCCGCGTTGAAGCGGTGGCAAATACGGGTCGTCCACTGGGAGGTGTGTCGACACTTGGTTTATTCGAAGGCGAGAGGTAAAAAGAAGGCAGAAAGATGTATTACACTAATCTAAACTACAAAGCTGAAATGAAATGCAAAGGAAATGAAGATAAGCAATAAAACTAAGCCCCAAAGGGGGTAGAGAATAGATGTGAACATAAAGATGTGTGTGTGTGTGTGTGTGTTCAATTAAGCTCCTCACAACATGTAATGCATGAAATCATAAAACTACATCCAATCTTGCCTCTACATGAATTAAGATAAGACTACATCATTAAAACATACAAGACAATGATTGGAATGAAGCTACATGAACTCAAGTATAAAGACTAGACCCTACTATGCCTCCACATGAATTAAGATGACTACATCATTAAAACATACAAGACATTAGCTAAGGAAAAGGCAACAAGAGTACATACACTACAAATTGTGTTTCCAACATTAACTTCATCCATATCCTAACCTTATCATTCCCCATAAAATAGGTCCACTAATCAAAGCATAAGCTAAGCTTCATTCAAGAGCATTAGCATATCAAAGATAAGAGTGGAGACCCATTAGATGGTTATGGAAATCATATAAAGCTCAAGGGATAAAAATAACACACACTTAATACACTACATTATTATATCACATATTTCTCCACCCCCCAAATGGGGATGGAACTACTCACTACTCATTACAGTAACTAATTTAGCAAAGGAAAGCATAATACTGAAATGAAATTTTTACTACTTAAGCAAGAAATATTAAAGAAGCATAAAACTAAACAAACAAACAAGCATGCAAAGGAAAGGAAATTAAACGAAGAGAGAAACAACATCATTAAAAGAAAACTTATATTATTAACTCACTCAATTACAAGTAGCTCTTCCTCCACTAGAGTTTTGCTTCAAGGCTTCACTCTTAGTAGGGAAGATGGCCACCAAGAGGGAGATGGATACAATGGGAGGTGAAGAGTTCTATTTATAAGCATGGAAAAAGCTAATCAGGGACAATCCCCCGATGTGGGACTAAACCAATACCAAAAATAGCCTAAACGAACACTAATACAAGTCCAGGAGAAGTTGGGGCGGATCTGGGCTTAACCAGACCGCCAATTGGCGGTTCCAGACCGCCAATTGGCGGCCTATAAACTTCAGATCCGTCTGGATCTTCTGGTGGGCTTTCCTTGGTGTGTTTCTTGGTCTTGGATGCATCTAACGTGTTTAGTGGAGCTCCGACCCGAATCGAATTGACAAAATACTCCTCATGATGGTGTGGAGTTTCCTGTTTTGCTCTTAGGTCCTTCTGTCTTACGATCAGGTCCTTCTCCCTTGCATCTTGGTCCCCAGGTCTCACAATTAGGTCCTTTTTTCCTGCTTTTGGGTCCTTTCATGGCTCTTCTCTTCAAACCTCTTTATTTCTGAAAACTAAACATAAAACTCGTCACGTAGCATTGCTTAGGTGTAAGATAATGGATATAAGGTACACATATAAGCATGAAATGATGTCAATCACATATACAGAATCTGTGTCTTGAATTTGGGAAGACATTCCTTACAGCAGCTGTAATGACACCACATTGATCTGTTATTATGGTTGGGGGGTATATCTGCATAACGGGGGGGGGGGGGGGGGGGGGGCAATTTAAAAGGAGTGAGTCATATATTGAAAGGTACAAAATCCTACTTTGAAAACTTTAAGCGAACAGACCCACAACTTAATCCGAACAGACCGACCACTTAAACCGAACAGACCGACCACTTAAACCGAACAGACCCACAACTTAAACCGAACAGACCCACATCTTAATCCGAACAGACAGACAACTTAATCCGAACAAACAGTCAACTTATTCCGAACAGACATACAACTTAATCCGAACAGACAGGCAACTTTTTCCGAACAGACCCACAACTTAAACCGAACACATACACAACTTAAACCGAACAGTCACACCCCTTAAACCGAACAGTCAACCCACTTAAACCGAACAGTCAAACCACTTAAACCGAACCGTTCCACAACTTAAACCGAATCGTTCCACCACTTAAACCGAACAGTCAAACCACTTAAACCGAACAGTTCCACCACTTAAACCGAACAGTTCCCCACTTAAACTGAACAGTTCCACCACTTAAACCGAACAGTTCCCCACTTAAACCGAACAGTTCCACCACTTAAACCCAACAGTTCCACCACTTAAACCGAACACATAAATAGCTTAAACTGAACAGTCACACCTTACCGTTCATGCACGACAACCATGTTTGGAACAACCATATGTAATTTTCAGTGGTCTCAGAAGACAGCAAAGCGCAACCGAGCAAAACTGACTCGAAATGGTGATTAACTCCTACAAATGGGGCAAAAGGCATGTCGTATTTGTTTGTAATGTAGGTGGTGTCGAAACATATTGCGTCTCCAAAGTATGAATATGCAGCTCTAGAACGGCAGTCAGCCCAAAACACGTTCCGTAGTCTTCCTTCATTATCCATATCCATTACATAGAAAAACATGGAATCAATCTTCTGCATCCTAATGAAATAGTTCTGAAGAGCTTGTGCATCACCAGGTCCCATCTTTAAATTTCTGACTTCGTTTAAAACATTCTTGCACACAGAAACCACTAAAACCAGGCGCAAAATGTTGAACTTCAATTATGTTAGGCAGAAAGAACACAAACCTTAAATCCCTTTCGTTGAAAGTCAATTTGTCATGACTTCCAGCCTCGACCACAAAAGATTGCATGGTCTTAGCAGCCGATATCCTAGCACTATCATTGCACGATATGCGTGCTTTGGCGGCCTCAGGGACAGTTCGTTTTTGTCTGAGAAAACGTATTTGCTCCTATTCAAGCATGGCGTGGTTATGTTTAAGATCCACAAAGTTAATGTGGTAACCACGTGCTGGGTTTCCGGAGACCCTTATCCGAGCAGTGCATTGGACTCTACTGGATAACCTAGGCTTCAATTTTCCTTGCCCTTGGTTTGGTGGTGTCGTGCCCTCCTTGGAGCAAGTCAGTGTGGCCCGTATAACAACACCACGATCGTAATGAGATTACTTTGTCTTAACACCAAAACCACAAGAATCGGCATATGCCACGTAAAATGTTTTGGCTTCTTCGAAAGAAGGAAAAAATATCTCCTCCTTAGGAACGTTTGCCGGCTGCTCCACTTGGGAAGGCACATGAACGATTTCCATTGGAGTACAGAGGAAGGACCACTGAAGAGAAGGGAAGAAAAAGGAAGACGCATCTTGAGATGAATAACAAGTCTTCTGCTGTGTAGGAGCGCCAAAATGATGAAGGAATGGAGTGATTTGAGACGCATTAATGAGGGATGGAGGGAGGGATGGAGAGATGGAGACATTTGTACGGATAACAAAAGAATTGAGAGATAAAATATAAAACGAAACTCTTTTTTCTGCTGACATGGAATTTTGCCACATAACCCGCGTCCCGCAAGGAGCGTCCTAAATAGCGGTCATCTATCATTTTCCAAAAAAGAAATGAAACAGGGATGTGTTTTGTTTGAATCTTCTCACGTCACACCAAACCAATCTCAATCGTACACCTCAACCTCCTCCATCACATCAACCTAAAGTCCTAAACACAATTAAAACACCAATCAATGGTCAGGATCTCACAATAATAGTTGATGACCATCTGAAATAGGAATGTTCTCAAGACATACTTGAACATGTGGCTTCTCATAAATCTACCATGTTTCATTATCTAATGCGCAGATTTATCGTATGATGCAACACTATAATTTCGACTGGAATCCACTTTCACCTTACACAAAAAATGTCACTTGAAACTCGTAAAAGCTTTAGTGCAAAACAACATCTCCACGAAGTCACACATCAGGAAACAAGACATGGACTCATATTTTCCCCAAACGTATGCACAGGTTAATCTAAGCTAAGATTGTAAGAACCCAAACCCTTGTTTAGGGTTAAGCTTGGTTTAATGGAGGTTTAGGGCTTGCTTTGCATGGGGAAATGGTGTGCATGGGGAAGAGGAGGTGAGGCGCGCACTGTGGACGTGAGGGGGAGGCGTCGGCTGCCGAGTAGGGCACTGTAGCGGGGGAGTGTGTTGGGTTAAAACGTGATTTCTTCTCTCTCTCTCTCTCATTTTCTCTCCATTCACTCATTCTCTCCCTTTTCTCTTGTGCGACGAGCAGCTGAGGAGGAGACGACGCCAGTGGCGTGAGGCGTGCGGGGGTCGCGCGCAAGGAGGTCACCGGAGGCGACGGGCGCGAGCGGAGCTCCGGCGGTTGTGTTGTCTTCGTTGAGGTATGCCGCTCCTTAGTGTGGTTTGTTTGTTAACCCTCATGTGAGGGATGCGTTGGTCGAGTCGGGGGAGGTCGGAGACCTCTCCGGCGACGCGTTTCTTCGTAAAACCTCGGCTGGCGCGAGGTTGAAGACGACCAACGGTCGACCGGATCCTTCGGGCGGTCGACCGTTTTAGCACTGTTTGCCCGACTTTAACATTCACCGGTCGAACGATGCCTTGTGGCGGTCGACCGGTAGTGCATTATTGTTGGTGAGTTGGGATTTTTCTGCCTGTTGTCGGTCGACCGGTCCTTGTTTTGTTCGACCGGAACTTAAGTGTACCTGTTAGTTATGCATGATTTGTTCGACCGATTTCATGTAACGTTCGACCGATTGTTTGTTGTTCGACCGTTGGAGGGTTGCGTTCGACCGATTATATGACTTAGAATAATAGGTTGACCCTGTCTGTTTTCGGTCGACCGAGACCCCTGAGTCGGTCGACCGATAGAATTGAATTTAATGTTGACCTGACTCCGGATTTTGACCTCGTTCGGTCGACCGGTTTTAGACCTTTGTTCGACCGTTGGGGGTTCTATTTTGAGCGCAGCGGTAGACCGTTTTAGGAGTACGGTCGACCGATTCCTTTCTGGAACTGGTCGACCGAATCACCTCTTCTGGTCGACCGTTTGGGCCCAGGTCAGAATTCTTGGTTCCCTTTTTGAACGCCAACTTTGTCCACGGAAACCCGTGTCCTCGCCTTGTGCGTGAGCCGGGAGGTGACGGTGGGTGCGTGATACGTGCCTGCCCAGGGACCGCCGTTGGGAAGAGTGTGGGTGTTCGGGACGCGTCACCTCCGTGTATGGACCGTGACTTGAGATGGATTGATTGGGCACTTTGTAGTATAGCAGGCCTGAGGGATCTCGGATCCCAGTGTTGATGTTGTGCGGGCACGCAACTGGCGTTGGGTGAGGTGACTACCGGCCCACGGGCTACGGAGGTCGCTGCCCTGCTTTTATAGCGGCACGGTTGGTGTTCGCGGCTCGAGGAGCCCGATGACCTGGCAGACTTCGGTCTGGACCCGTCCGATGTTGTGCCGGACGTTGTGATGGACCACCGATGCTGTGTCGGTGATGCCGCCGAGGTTGTGCCGGCGATGATGATTGTTGGGACGATGCTGTTCCGGCTATGTTGTTTTCCTCGGCTGGGCACCTACCGAGATGTTGTTGTTATACCTTCCGGGCGACGGCCCCGTTGGTCCCTGTGGCTCCGACCACTGAGATTTGCAGATCTGTATTCTATCGGCGCGCAGGCGTGACAGAGGCTCCCTGCCGAACCCTTGTGTAGTGTAGCTGCGTGTGGGGGTGCGATGTCGCGTGCTGTAAGGCTGCATGTGCCTGCAGTAGGTCTCCTCGGGAGACTCGTTGTTGATTGTCGGACGGATGTCCTGTTTTACCCTTCGGGGGAACTGTTTTCCTTTCTATCGATGTCATGACATGATACTAGTATGATAGGTTCATTATGTAATGCATGCATGTAGGTGAGTTGGCATACGGGGTTTCCTTCTGGAAACTCAGGCATTGTTGTTTATATTTTCAGGACCGCAGTAGGTCCAGTTGGGTGGTGATCGGCGGGCACGCGCATTTTGGAGTCGGATCCTCTTCTCGGACCGCTGAGGTCGGCATGATTACGTTTTATCTTCTGTTGTCGTTTTGTTGTAATCATGTATTATTTGACAAACTCTGATGTAATTTTGGTGCACCGCTATTTGTTTATGAGAAGTAACAGTCTCGTCTTTGATTGTTGAGTTCCTGCGTCTTGTTTATGAATTTTTAAATTTTCCGTTGTTTCGGGATGTTACAAAGATAACTCGATCGATACCTGAAGTGTTCCTCCAACCAGAAGTTAGCTTTTCGATTGTTTGGTGCGAGAGCCGAGAGAAATGACGAAATCTTTAGAAGAACTGCATCTTCGGCTAACACTTTGTTAATTAATAATTCGTTCTAATGAATTTCTGGGCAGGGGGAATTAAGAGAGTTAGTGATCCGTTGGAACAGAATTTGGTTATCAACTTGCAAGGACTTCGGTCATTGACAATGACACTACAACCATCCCCATGAACATGGACACTCGACTCCCTGCTATCCTCTCGGCAAGCCATCATCAACCCCTGGTGAGAGTAGAGGGGTGACAATTCCCACTGTTGGACAGGTCGTTGGGATTCCAACTGATGCTGACATTTTGGAGTGGCCGTCCTGGAGTTCAACAGGGAGACGGATATCGACAACGTCTAGCAAGCAAAGGGACGTTGGATGCTTTATATCATTTTGCTTTTTTTGTAAGGTTTATGCCAAAACTTTATGACTAACATTTTGTATTGGTCTGATTTACGTTTGAACTGTCGTTCAGCTGACCTCCCATGACAGTCTTCCAGAATTATCTTTGTATTTTGATTGTTGAGGTTGTGGACCATAACCTTAACTTTTTTATTTAATATGCTACATGCTTTTCCAAAAAATAAAAAAAATACAAATATTAGATAAATTAATAGTAGCTACGTAGTCAATAAATTCTTCCCTGGTCAATAAGAAGTTTTTTTTTGGAAAAACGTAATTGCATTAGACAATGAGAGACTATAAACACAACTCCTTAAATAAGAGTAGATATTACACACTATTAATTAACCTTTGGTTATCAACCGTCCCGGTTGTCAATACACATCAAAAACATTCTTGCTTACTGATTGAATCAGTTTATTAACCGCAAGTGCACGACCACATTGAAGTGATGGTAAACACGGGTTGATCCACAAGGAGCGTGTGCGAGTCAGATTCGTGATACTCGAGTGGGGAAAGAAAATGAGATGAAAGTCGAAACTACACTACAATGTGAAAGAAGTCGGGAAAATAAGCAATAAAACTAGACCCCTTAGGGGGTACAGAAAGAACATGGAAATGAAGATGTGTGATGTAGTGTGTTTATTTGTGCTCATCAAAACATGTCATACATGAAATCCATAAAACTCAAATTCAACTTTACCTCAAATGAAATAAGATAAAATATTATCATTAAAACATACAAGACAATAATTGAAATGAAGCAAATATGTTTACATGCATAATGACTCAAATCCAACTACGTCTCAACATGAAATAAAATTTATCACAATCATTAAAATATACAAGACATGAATTTGGATAAAGTCAACATGAGCACATGCATGCACATGCCTTGTTCCCCTCTTCCACTTCATCATTATCCTAACATCATCATTCCCCATAAAATAGATACACTAATCTAAACATGTGCTAAACTTCACTCAATAGTACTAGCACATCAAAGATAAAAGTGAAATTTCATTAGATGGTTATGAAAATCATGTGAAGCTCAAATGATTAGATTGATACACACTCATCTATCACATGACCAAATCACCTTCTTCTCCACTCCCAATGAGGATGGACTACTCTCTACTCATCTCTACACTAAAGAAAGCATAAAAATAACAGAAACCCAAATAGAAATGAAGCAAAATAAGATTAAACAAACAACAATATAAAAGAAATTGCATCCAAGTAAAGACACTAAATTAAAGAACAAGAACAAAACTAGATTAAGAAACAAAAAATACAAAGTTTGCTCCTCTTCAACCCACTTATTACACTACCAAAACAGGAAACTAAAACCTACTCTAATGGGGAAGGAGGAAGAAGGTGTAGAGGAGAGATTACAATGGTTTATATAGACTAATACATGGTTATGATCAATCTGGAAATAATCGGTCGACCGAACCCTAAACGGTTTACCGTGCTGATCCCGATTTTTCCTTTGACAAATTTTGGATTTATATCCAACAAAATTTGATCTTTTGGGGTTTTTAGCAACTTCATATCTTATGTAATATATTATCTTATGTAATATCAAATTATTACACACCATAATATATACACCTTATATGAATTTATCCATGATCGTAATTATGTCAATTCTCATGACATATTGATTTTATTGATTCGCCACATGTTTCCATTTTCACATGAAACCCGACACATCTTATGAACTCAAAATCAAGCTTCTTGTTTTCCAGTTTTGTGGTGTGACCAATAGGAGGATCTAAGCTAAATTGACAGCAATATCAAACACTTAATATCTCAAACTATAAGCAATATCTAGCTACACATTATAGTTACCTAATTAGCATAGATGTATTTGTTCCACTCGAACTAAACACGTTCTATTTAGTGATGTAAGTGCATTAATAGGGTTTGATTGGTCTCTCATATTGACCATGCACTAGATTAAAATCCCCACTTACAATCCAAGTCAAATCAGATGTTGAGGAATCCGAAAATATTATTTTTTGATCATGGCTACAAGGACCGTATACTCCGGTTAACTTCCATATGAAGTTAACGACCAAGTATGTATTAAAGATGAAGATTCTTTTCTTCTCCGTCTCAATGAGCTAAGTTCTAGTGTTATCCCATCCTAAAAGTATGCCCCTTAAGGCACCTTGAGAAGGAAGGATTTCCCATTTATCAATAATATTACACCCCATAAATGGAGTATGTGACTATGTATAGCATTTAACTTGGTTTCTTGAATTAAGATGACCTTCGGTCTAATTGACCTAATGATATTCCTAACAACCCTCCTTTTAGTCTTAGTCCCAAGACCCCTTATATTCCAAAAATATGATTTTCATGATCAACAATAATATACCCCTTCAAGTGTTCACACTTTAGTTAAATATGTCACTCCTTGGTTTGTTCGAACAAGTGACCCTCAACTTGGAAATCCAATTTTCCATGTCCCTGACCTATACGAATGGCGTTAACGAAATGTTTAGCTTGTAATCTCGATTCAACATTTATCCAAATTTTTCTATTGAAATGTTGAAACTCCTACAAGTTGTGTCATTGAAACATGACTATTTTTCCTTCCAAACTTGTGGAATTTATATTGACTTAGCTACTAAAATGCTTTGAGTTGCTAACCTTGCTTTGACACCGTGGTCTAACTTTTGTATTTTCTACGTATTGTTGGTATTCTATATTACTAGATTGTATCCCTTGGTTATAGGGTGAGTATGCTTGCTAATTCCATTACACCTCACTATTCTATTATTTCTATCAAAATTAAAATGAGCATTAAATAGTTGAGGGGCATTTGGCCCCGAGTGAAGCTCCTTATTGAACTTCTCAAGCAGCAACCCAAATGGCACTCTTGCCTCCTTTGCTTTCCTAGATGAGCTTCCTGGGTCGGTCCTCTGTGGATCTCGATTCATTGGTGGACTTGCATATCTGTTTGTTTCCAACCCTTTTTTGTTGTTAGGGCATCACTTCCAAAGTGGTCTTGTTTACGTTGTTCTCCCACCGTCGGCCTAACTTCCGCCAAGATGCTCCCAAGTGTTTCTGCAATTTGTTCTTTAATAATTAAGGTTGTAGTTTTTGCAGTCACCAGCCAGTAATCATTATCTTCCTTTGCTTCCTTCAGACCTTCTTCTTCCCATCCCATTGTGGTTGGGTTTGAGACTGGATTTCTCTTTATCGGAGTTTGAGATTAGTTTGACACTATATTGACTGCCTCCCACTCCATATTTTCACTGTTCTCCAACCACCTTCCCGGCTCTTTTCCTTTCCATTCTTTTTGAGGATAATGTCGTAGGCTCTCATCATCATATGCTCTTTTGCCTCTGTCGCCATGAAGCTCAGACTGATTCTTGTTCAAATTGAAATGCCCCCTAGAGCACCCCCCCATGACATTGATTTTGAGTACGGCCACCTCTCTTTTTGGGATTAGATGGTCATGGTGCCTGACCCCCTTAATGGTGTGGAGCTTATCTCCGGAGCAATACACTTTGTAACCCCTACCCTGATATGACTGTCATCCCTAGTACTAATCATGATTCGTGCAACCGAAATCACAGATCGAACTAAAGTTTGGGAATCAATCATCACCAGCTCCCCGAAACCTGACACTATTTCATGGAAAAAAGGACGACGTCCACAAATTTACGCCGTTCCCCTTACTAACACCAAACTCCACTACATTGTGATACCTTGAATGAGTCGTGGCCTTTTTCCATTGCTCCAACTTGTATTTTACATTCTTTTCAATTATGATTTTTGAGTTATCCCATTGCTTTGCACACTCCATTGAAGGACATGCCACCAAGAGGGTCTAGGCCGTTAGAGCCCTAATGTTCCACCATTTGAACTCTAGTGCACGTTGTGCAAAGGCCTCCAACAAGTCTTGCTCCTTCACTAAGGCACTTAGCAAAAATGTTATCACACAAGTTGCCAGATTGGTGTTGTTTTGTTCTATTTCCGTTGAGGGTTTATTGACCAAAAGTGTTGGCTCCATTAAGGCTGAGGAGGTGGTTTGGTGAGCAGCACTCAAGTTTTTACAAGCTCTTCTAAAATGCCCTGCTTTACCACACTTATAAAAATTATTTCTTTCTTATTTTTGAGTTTATGGCTTTGTTAAATTTTCTTTTATGATTTCCTCAAAGTGACCATCGACCATGGTATTAATTGCACCTTCTTCTGTCATAGGCCATCTGCTCATTCGACTGACGTAGAGCCACCACTTCAGCATAGGAAGATGGGAGACATTTCCCTTAGTCTGGCCTTATTGTTGCCACTCATAAAGTTGAGCTTGTACGACATAGTGAGTTAATATGCAAGTTATGCTAAAGCACGTGTTATAAATGTTTCTCTTCTCCTATAGTTAATAGAACATGCTAGCAATGTGATTAGTCACAAGGTTGAGTGATAGGGTCTTCTGCTGAGTACATTGTATTCTAGTGCTCAGTAAAATATTAATAGTTGCGCCCATTTAATCTCTGGCTCGATAGGTAATATGATGCTCTTGAATTGGGCTCAATGTATCTCTTTGGGCCTAATTGGCTTTACAATTCACGTGTGTTAGAAAAACAATAAGTACTAACACGTACCTAATATGAGAATTTTGAACGCACTTAGTTTTCCTTTGAAATTATAACGACTAGTTTTTCCAAAATTGAAACGGCTAATTGACAGTGAAATTACACGGGTTTTTATTTGTACACCGGAAATTCCTTTCCTGATACGTGGTGTCACTGGCTAAGCTTGGAAGAAGCATCCGATATTAGACTGTGCACAATTGTCGTTGATAGCCGCTTGTTGTGCCATTTACACACCAAAATAGCAACCACCTTTTCTGTTGTAGCAAAGTTAAGGAAACACTAGGGGGTTATGGTGTTTGAAACGCAACTGAAAGCCTTTTTGCCTTCTCACGTGGGTGATTACTTTGTCTCTTTGACAAGATCTAAGATACAAAGAGTTGTTACTATTCTAGATAACTTTCTCACTGTCTTGTAGCGAGGGGAGTCGTCCTTCTAGCGACGGAGAGAATAGAAGGAGGATGGATCACCAGCGTGAGCCTTCTCCCAGTAGTTAGCGAGGTGCGACAAGAAGTTTTTTGTTGTTGTTGTTTAGGACATGTTAATCAGAATTCACAACTCACATTCACGGTACAAAGTAGAAGTCATTTTTTAATGAAATCAAGTTAGTTAAAACTTAATAATTAAATAACTATTAACAAATCATTAAGCGTTTAGATGTGTGAATACATATTACTGTGTCAAACTCATTTACAACCTGACCCTTTTTATCCAAACCCAACCCGTTTATTATATGGGTTGAAAAGTAAAACCCAAACCCAACCCATTTATTTTACGAATTGAATAGTAAAATCCAAACTCGACCCATCTAAAATCGTGTCAACCTGACTCGACCCATCTAACTCGTTTTTTATATGGGTCGTGTCGTGTATGAGTTATATTTACCCATATAACCATTACGAACGACAAAAATCCAACAATAATTGCAATTCATGTTGCAAGAGCTTATAAAAACTACTATAGATGGTCATGCAAGTTGTTTGATTGCTAATTAAAATACTTTGACATAAAAATATGGAAAATACGAAAAAAATTACCAAATTGTAACTATATATAATATTATAAATATAAATTCATAAACATATTATATAAGTATCTATAATGATGCCTTAAAGCCAAACCCAACACATTTAATTACGGGGTCAATCACGTGAAGCCGCCGACCCCAATCCATATTTTCTGCGCGGGTTCATGTCGTCGTCTTATGGCCCAGATTGTCACCCGTAATTAAGCCATCGTTAACGTAAAGTCACCAAAATCATTAACGACTCTTCCTCTTCCTCTTCCTCTTCCTCAACAATGGCGGAAGCCAAGGAACCCCTCCTCCACCCCAACCCCCCCTCCAAACCCCACTCCCGCCGTGGCGAGCACCTCCTCAAGAAGCGTCCGCCCTCCCTCCGCACGTGGATCCGCGTCGACGCGGCCACGGCCACGGCCCAAACCCTAGACCTCGACAAGTTCTCCATGATGCGGCGCTGCGACCTCCCCGCGCGCGACCTCCGCCTCCTTGACCCCGTCTTCGTCTACCCGTCCGCCATCCTCGGCCGCGAGCGCGCCATCGTTGTCAACCTCGAGCTCATCCGCTGCGTCATCACCGCCGACGAGGTCTTTCTGTTGGACTCCGTCGACGGCTTCGTCGTGCAGTACGTTATCGAGCTGCAAAAGAGACTGGCCAATGCTGTGGATGAGCTGCCCTTTGAGTTTCGGGCCCTCGAGGTCGCGTTCGAGGGCGCTTGCTCGTTTCTCGACGCACAGGTGAGGTGTTTGGTCGAGTTTGTGTTCAGAAGAGAATTGAGCTTAAGTCGACGATTGGATTGTTAATTAGTTGTAGATCAGGCTACCTTGTTGAATCAGGTGTGACAATTGGCCAATTGAACACTTCCGAGTAGTTCACTGGCGCACAGGTTCAGTTCCTGTGTGTGACAATTTTCTCAGAACATGGAAGCTACAATAGTAGAATAGAAGAAAGATAGTTAAATAGTTGCTCGAAGTACAGAATGTTGTTTCTGTTATTGGAGAGTAGTGCCTCACTCCAAAAACCAAAATGGCGTTTATCCTTATGAATGGATGATTAAATGCTCGGGCTTTAGATGCAGAAGTGATTTGATTGTTCTGTTTTTACTTTTTAGACTTCGTGTATAAGGTGTGGATCGAGAGAGAGGTGTAGGACTGTAGAGGATGAGGAGAATTGGGGTTTCGTAGACAATTAGATTGTTGACTAGCTGTGTGGAATGTGGCAGAAATTGTTAGAGAATAGTGGTTGTTGAACTCATTTCTAGGGCTTTTATCCAAACAAATGGATGATGTAATGCTGTTTTTAGGACATCATCGAGAGATAGTTAATAGGCTATCAAGGTTTTGGGAACGCTAGATGACCACCAATAAGACAGAGAAACTTGTGTTTGTATCGGTTTAGTTTAATAGTGATAGGAAGGAATTGTCTTTTTTATTATTCTCTTGAATGAGTGTTTTTTCAACCGTTGATAGGCAAAAAGAGTTTGATGAACCGAGTTCAGACCGATTTGGTTGATTTTTCCACCGACACCCTGATGGACAATTTGGACATTTAAGAATTCCCTCATTTTCTGGAATTGGGACATTTTGGCTGCAAAATCTAGGTTAAACTCCAGATGGATGATCTTTTGGTGCTGGGGACTGGGTTGGGTAGTTGGGTGGCTCGGCTGGTTATGGCTACTTGCATCTGGAGGGGGTGTGTAGTAGAGCTAGTTTTGTTGTTATGGAGTAGTTTGTTATTTTGGTCTGTTTTGTTGTGAAGCTTTAACTTTGTGTGAGTGTTTTTTTCCTTGCACAACCTTGCCTTTCTGCCTTGGGAGTGCAATTTTCTACATTTTTTTAATCTTATTTATTTTTAGTATTAAAGCACACTCCCTATTGTTTTATGTGATGAAATTTCACTGTTAGGTGGGAATTTGCAAGTGTTAATTTCTTAATGTTGTGGTATGACTGTATGGGCACTAAATTTTGTTTCAACTAATCAACCAATTTGTTTTACATTCAAGGTAGAACAATCATGCTGGAATTTTTGAATCTGGAATTTTTGGAAAATTCGTGAATGTTTGATCTTCTTTTTGGTTTTATTTTAAGAGTTCTTCTCTCCATTTATGATCCTATTGGCTGTAAGTTCGTTTTTCTTTTTCTGTTTGCCACTTAGGTCGACTTCTGATTAGGTCTTTTGGAATTTGGTATCTACATGACTTTTGGTATCTATATGGCTTAATGGCTAAATGAAGGTGAATATTGCTGCATCCAAATTCCAAAATAGTTTACTCAGAACTTGTATTCTTATCCTATCATTCCTGTTATTTCTCTAAAATATGTAGCTTCTGATTTGTTATTTGTATAATGTATCCTGCTTTGTAAGAAATTATATTTTGTCTCTAAGCAGGCAGAAGAATTAGAAACAGAAGCATATCCTTTATTGGATGAGTTGACATCAAAAATCAGCACCTTGACACTTGAACGTGTTCGTCGGCTGAAAAGCAGATTGGTCACATTGACTCGCCAAGTTGAAAAGGTTCTGCATTTATCTGGTGTTCAAATATTAAAACACTTTAAAATTGGCAACTGCATTATTTTCTTATTAAATAAACATTCAATATTTACCAAAATATATATCATATTATTGTTTGTGACTCATGCAGGTTAGGGATGAAATAGAGCAGCTGATGGATGACGACGGTGATATGGCAGAAATGTATTTGACAGAAAAGAAAAGGCGTATGCAGTCATCGTTTTGTACAGACCAGTCGCCACCAGATTTCAGCTCAACTGGTGCGAGACATTCGATGTCTGCCCCAGTTTCTCCTGTTTCTTCTCCACCGGGGTCACAGAAACTTGATAAATCATTTAGCATCACGAGGAGCAGAAACGGGAGCATAAGAAGTTCAGAAATTGCCAAAGAGGACATAGACGAGCTTGAAATGTTATTGGAAGCTTACTTTGTTGTCACTGACAGCATCCGTAATAAGCTGACATCAGTATGAATAATTTATATTATTTCCTTTTTTTCGTTTATCCCTAATCTACACTCTTTAATTGTCTCTTATTATTACATTCACAGTTGAAGGAATATATTGACGACACTGAGGATTTCATTAACATCCAGTTGGTATGTTCATCTTCTCCTACTACTAGTATTAGGACCTCAGCTGCATATTTCTCGTCATTAAGGTTCCATTAATCTCAAATGCTTTGATGTTTTTTACTTTCAAAATTTTGTTTATTTGTTTCCTTATTGTTTTTAACATATCCATGGTTTCGTTATCTTTATTGTGTATTACTGTATTTAGATACATCGTATATGAATTTTGGTGATATTTGAAATATTAAATTTCCAAATCCCAATACGTTCTCCAATTTGACGAGTAGTTTCAATTATATTGTATTGTCACCCATTTGGATAATCCATGAGAGTAGCTGAGGTTTTACGTTGGTTTGCAACACCTATCGCAATCCTCCTTTATCCTGGTTTGGGACAGGCCATGTAAAACTTACATGGGCGAAGTTACCTTAAATATTTTTTAACATGAAGGTATAATTGAAAATTTATTTCAGATCGAAGGGTATTTATGATACTATCCAATATTGATTTGTATTGATGATATTTTGAAATATTTGAGGGGTATTCCTAGATACTCTCATTTTTTTTTAGCAGTGTTTGCCTACTTAAGAGATAACATTTGCAAGTGGTTGTAAAATTTTGTGGAACCTCAAGGTCCATACATGTTATAGCTAGTTAATTGGCTTTGACATCATTGTTTCTTCCTTTATCTCTTTTTTTCTTCTTCTGATTGTTATCAACAGCATTGACATCAAACAAACAATATTTTCAGGATAATGTTCGAAATCAGCTCATTCAATTTGAATTACTTCTTACAACAGCAACATTTGTTGTTGCAATCTTTGGTGTCGTTTCTGGAATCTTTGGCATGAATTTTGTGGTACCACTGTTCGATGTCCCAAGTGCATTCCAATGGGTGCTTGCAATCACCGGAATATGTGGAGTCATCCTCTTCTGCCTCTTCTTGATGTTTTTCAAATCCAAGAGGGTGATGTTTTTGTGAATAGCTTCCGCTTCTGGTGTCTTACAAGGCCCTTGTATATCCTCTTATTGTCTTTGTGAGCGTGAGTAATTGATTGTGAATACAAGTATTTGTGAATACAAGTATTTGTTGCCTTGGTGATGGAAGTGTATTTTTGTGAAAAGGGAGGAGAGAAGATTCCGACTTAATTTTTTTTATAATGTATAAAACTATTCTTCTACTTCAAAGTTCGCCATCAAAAGATTTGAAGGTAACCCTCTTTGTAAATCACCATCTCATTCCAATTTTCCATCTGCTCGCCTCATATTTTGTGACTTTATCTCCTGTGTTTTGGTTATCTTCTGTGTGTGATGGTCTGATGGGGTGGGAGTGGATTATATATGATCATATGAATGCAGATTTATGTGTTCCATGTCCATATCCACAGCTCCTTGTGCAGGACAAGGGTAAAAGTAGTTGAATAAGGATGTTCAATCTTAGATCAGGCATATCAATATCCAGATTCATTATGAGAGTTCATGAATATCCTAAATGGCTAAATTGGATATGAACATGAATGCGAGAAGGTTGCTTAGCACCCTAATTGGCGCCGTACAGAGGTCGTTTGTGCATCAAATGGAACAGCCTGCGGTTAAACCATTTAACTCGTCAGCAATGAAAAACGCCTACAAGCTGCCCATTACTTAAATAATGAGTTTATGACAGCAGTCCACAGCAATACAACATCCCAGCAGGCTGACATGCATTTTCAGTTGCGCCATTTACCTTGCTTTTCTTGCTAGTTTTTTTAAAACTTCGACTCCGACAAACATGGTTGTAAAGGACGCGCACCATGTCACCGATCATGTGAGCAAAAGTGTGGAGAATCATGATTTGTGGATTCTTTATCTCTCGATAAAAGAGGAAACGACTTGTTTCCCAATCGAGTGTATTTCCAAAAAAAGACCGGACATACGTTAGACAAACTCTAAACCGACTCTTTTTCAGGTTCAGACACATTTTGGACACGAATAGACACTATCTGGACAAATTATGAACACGAATGGACATTTGTGTCCAGAGTTTTTTCAAATTGTGTCCATTCCTGTATAGAGTGTGTCCAAACCTGGACACGATTGTCCAGATTGTGTCCATTCGTTTCAACAATTTGTCCAGATTGTATATATTCGTGTCTAGAGTGTCTAGAGTTTGTCCATATTGTTTCCATTCGTGTCCAGAGTGTGCCCAGAACATGTCCAGTAGTCAATCCAATCCTGATCACACTAGACAGTTTAGAGTTTCTCCAAAATGTGTCCAGATTATATCTAGAATGTGTCTAGTGTGTGTCCAGCAGTCAGTCCAGAGCATGAGTCATTAAAAAAAAGACAAATCATTCATAACTCTCTAACACAAATTGCAAGCAGAATATGCTTGACATATAAACACATATCATTCATAACTCTTGCTGGACTCACATACGAATTAAATTTTCAGTTCAAATAAATACATATCATTCCTAACTCTTGAAAATAATAATTACAAAAATGAATAGACAAACAAAATTACAATTCATAACTTCTAAATTTTTTATACTCTCAAATCCAAATCAGAATAGTCTACATCTTCAGGCTGAGGAATAGTCGATATTTGTTCAATTCGTATTATTTGGCTTCTCTTTATGAACATTAGTTGTGTCATTGAGGGATTCTAAATTGAAATTTGAGAGTCGATGTAATCAAAGTACTTGACCACCATTCGGGGGGGGGGGGGGATTCTTAATTGAAATTTGAAACATCACGAGTCTGTTCTTTTTAAACATGAGTCTGATTTCTCTACATAACTGAGCACCACGAGTCTGTTATTTTTAAACATGAGTCTGTTCACACATCCACAACCCCAAATCTCTCACATCCACACCACTCCCCAACACCCCCTCGACCATCTACGAGCTCGTCACCGCCCGCTCTCGTCCTCCATTTCCTCCTATATCCATTACCGTCTACAACAACTACGACTCCCGAAGATGTCCTTCCGAGTTTGATGTTGTCGTCGAGGGGACACTCGTATTAGCTTGGAGATGGCCCTGCCCTGGAGGCTCCGCCCACGTAGGGATAGGGAAGAGAGAATAATATAGTTTGGGGAGGGGGAAGAGGAAGAAGGGACGAGGGAGGATAGATTAGAAGTATTTAAAGTTGCATTTGGAACGGAACCGGTGCATAAATCGTCACGTCATCCACGCGCGTGAGAACTCTTAAAATAAATTTTGATAAATTCTAGTGCCCGTGATGCACGCGTCCAACATTTATTTCCTGTATATAAAAAAAATCTAGAATCTAGACAAACCTCATGCTGAGGATCCGTTTGTAGCCTAACCCCTAAATGTTAATCTTGTCTATAAGATTTTGCGTCTAAGGTTAATCAAGTATGGGATTGATATAGGATTTCAAAAGTAGGTATAGTAGAGGGAAACTTCTTGAGAGATAGTGATTGGTAACTTGCCAGGACACCATAAACGCAACATCTGGATGTAATTGGAATTGTGGGTGAGACATGGATGCCTGAGACACTAGCATATACTGCCGAAACATACCAGCCCTATACAACAAACATACCACACGTCTAAAAAACGCCAAGTCAGCACACGCCTAACAAGAACCATTCAAACTTGGCTTCAGACTAATCGGGTCACAGAACTGACTTAAAAAACTACAACCACGACGACAGCTCCATAACCAGAAATTTTCAAATCGACAGAGCCTTGGCAAAACAGTAGTTGCAAACTTGTGATGGTCTAACAAACTAAACAAGCTTACACATGAAAAGAATCATCATATGGCATTTTTTAAAGAAAATGGACAACCTCTAAACTTGCCAAGCTTGTACATGGTCCGGCATATAAACCCATAGGGGGTTAAACAACTTCATGGCTTGTATTTTTTAAAACTTTGCTGTGGTTCATAGAAAAGTTTTTATTAACGTTATGCACCTAATTACTATAAAAAAATGTAAAACCTCTAGAAAGGACATTCAAGCAATAAACCATCACACATATTTGCAGTGAAAGCGTTCCGAGAAGGCACTTGAAGGGGGGAAATGCTTCTAAAAGATGAGTAGATGACCCATAGGCCACGGCAATGGTGCAATTAGAAACATATACACAGGAATACAGGATCCAACTAGAAATTGAAGCAAAGATACTTTTCATAGAATAAATATATCAGCTCTGCATCACATGAACCATCTGCTTTGGCTTCTAAAATACACATTATTCCAAGATAAAAGGAAACTACGGATGTACCATCAAAACTTTACACAATGTCCAAAGCTAGTTTCAAAAAAATCACCAACACAAGCTTATTTAAGGGACGCTTGACCTGAAGAAAGCCTCTCGCTGCGTGCTTTGTCGGCCTTTTCCATATAATCCTGATGGGACTGATGTTGTGCTCCTGATGAAAAGATAATAATCAAATGTCAGAAAAGAACTAAAAGAGTAAACTGTAAAGACTCATGGGGAACCAGCAGGCTCTGAAGATGACCCAGTGATAGAGACATATGTAACCACTTAGAAGAGTAAACATATGCTCTCAAATTAGAGATGAAGCACTTGACGTGATATGAAACCCTCAAGCCACTTTTCTCAACACAGAACAAAAAGAACATAAGTTAAAATACTTCAGCAGACCAGTGAGCCATCAGTTTCCCCAAAGAAAACATCATTTTTGCAATTGAATTTCCAGCACTCAGTTTTCTGAAGATGCGCATGGCTGCATGCATAGACTGAGCTACAACTCATTCAGAGAAAGTATCATCCTGAATATCTCTGAGCACATATAAGTTCACTAGTAGTGCACTGTGCACATGCCGACATAAATTCAGGCTATATATGTGTTGAATATAGGACAAGATTTTTCATTTAATCTACACAACTGAAGAAAAAAATGAAATAAGATCAAAATCTTAAACCCAAAATGTCTTCTTGTGCACCAAACTAGGTATTCATTCACACGCACAAATTCTCCTTCCAACAAAAGTGGCTCCTCTCACTGATAACTTTTCACCACTCTCCCATGACCCCTTCTCTCCATCAAGTACTGAGATTTCTCTCTCTTCGTGACCTCTACTACGATTACTTATCTTCTTCATGTACATGTAGCGTTTTTGTTCATTTTAAGTATTTGATGATATGTTTCAAATTTCTACACTAAAATTTTCGACGGTGTTGATTCTATGTTGGTTTATTTATGTTTCCAATTCATTGATTTCTGGATGAATGAAGGGTAGATGAATTACAAGAGTTACTTTTGTTTCATTTTCCCAATTTATTTATGCCTCTTAATTGGTCAATGACATTTTCATTGTGTAATTGTTTGAATAGGCTAATTGCTAATCTATTTGGATTAGTGATATTTAGCCATGAATTTTTTTACTTAGCTTAATTTTATTTATCAGCTTGAAAGTTGGTATCATATAATTACATACAATATGTATAATACATATGGCATGTATTAATATCCCTAATATTTGGTACTTGACTAATTTCTTTACTTGGAATTTTGAACCTCATATACTCCAGCATAGAATATACATTCTACCCAATGACTCATAGCATGGAAACTACATGTGACTTCCTTGAACCTTGAGAATGCTGCTACTGTCATCTTTATATAAAAAACTACACATCTTTCCAAAATTCATATCATAATAGGACTCATGAATCAAGCTTCTTTCACAGATTTTCTGAAGACTAAATATGATAAACAGCACATCAAATAGATTAAGGAAAGAGCATCCTAAAATAAGATTAAGTCAAAACGATATCAATAAAGTGGTTGGTTAAGCCTATGGTAGTTAAAGAGAAAAAAGGGAAAGTCAAAGCCAAAATCGATTGAACATAAAAGACTGCATACATCCAACACCCCTTACCCACACCTTGAGTGGGAATGTTTTCGAATCTGTGTGCCTAACATTGTGTATATTAATTCGAGATTTAAAACTCAGTTTTTCTATGTTTCTCTTCTAGATTTCTAGTTTACGGAGGTCATAACCCTCGAAGTTCCAAATCGGAAGTACGAAAGCTCTCGAATCGAATAGCCCACAATCGAGTTCAATTCCACCTCCAACGGCCTAAAATCTCAAATCAACTACGAATTCGCAATAGCAGAACACCAAATGGAAACCGAAAGTAATGGTGGGGATGGGTACCTCGGCTCATGAGGAACCAGGGCCCCCCGAAGACGACCCCGATGAGGGCGAAGCCGACGAAGACGTGCTTCTTCTCGCCGCTGTACAGGTACCTCACCATCTTCGATTGGAAATCGTTACTCGCCATCTCGATCCCGAACTCCTTCCTATCCTTCTTCTCGCGTTTGTGGGTTTGGTTTTAGGGTTTCCTCTTTTGGGGTTGTTTCGACTTCGAGATCGTGGCAGTATAGGAATAGGAGTCGAATAAATAAATGATAATATTTGGGTTGGTTTGGAATCGCATTGAGTGGTATATCTAATAGTGCCGTGATAGACGCGCGCGTCCGTGACGCGTCTTACGTGGACGAGCTTCGATTTGATGAGTCAGTGTCCAGTCAGCTATATCTTCTGCGCGGGCTTGATTTTTTTGAAAAAAAAGACGACTGGTTGGGTGGGACGGTTCATTTCCCCAAATCACGATTAGACTGTTACACTTCACGTACACCAGTAGAATCTGTAGAGCATTCGAGTATCTGTCTGTCCAGTTTCCTAATTGGCCCTTTCCTCATTTCCTCTTCCCATCCAAAAACCGTCGTCCCATTTCGAGTCGAAGAAAAAACCAGAGAAGGCGAAAATGGATTCTCCTGTCCCTGAAACCTCCATTGCTCCTGAAATTCTAGCAGCGCAGGTCTGTCGTCAACCCGGATGTGTTTTTTGATGATTTTAGGGTTCAGCATCGACTTTTAATTTTTTTTTTGTTGTTTCAGGGAAGCACGTACTACTTCCGCGAAACTAAGTGCGGTTTGACGGCCATTCACCGGCAGTTCAGTCGGATGAAGGGGGAGGAGAAGAAGGTTTTCAAAGGGACGTCTTTCGGTCACTTCCTCACTTTTCCTCACATGACAACTGATAATGAGATCGTGGGTTGGTTCGTCGAACACTTCGACGCCAATGAGGTCGGGTTGAGAATAGCAACTGGGGTCGTCCCATTTACGGTAGAAGATGTCGCCCTGATACTGGGGCTAAGAGTGCATGGGTTGAGAGTTGATATGGAACCCATGTACGTAGAGAAGCGAGACGGGGTTAACCTCGACAACACTCAGCTACTGGGTCATCTTACTGCCACGAGTGCGATGGGCGACGAGGAGGAGCACGTCCGTCTCCTTATTTGTATGATCTTCAATCATTTTTTGTTCTTCGATGGAACCCTGCGAACTAAAGCGTGGTACACGAGGCACCTGAAGAACCTCAAGCGCCTCAAGAGATATGCGTGGGCAAATGCAGTTCACGCTTGTTTGGTTAGGGGTCTGGAGGAAGCCAAAAGGGACCTGTCGAGGAGGAGATTGACTGGGAACTTCACTCTGAAGCAGGGCTGCGTGTCTGGATGCGTTGCCATATTACAAGTAAGCAACTTGGTCCGGTAGTAGTGTTGTGTTTGTCCGGAATAAATATTGTGTCTGTCCGGAATAAGGGTTGTGTCTGTCCGGAAAACGTGTTGTGTCTGTCTGGAATACGTGTTGTGTCTGTCCGGAATACGTGTTCTGTCTGTCCGGAATACGTGTTGTGTTTGTCCGGAATAAGTGTTGTGTCTGTCCGGAATACGTGTTCTGTGTGTCCAGAATAAGTGTTGTGTCTGTCCGAAATAAGTGTTGTGTCTGTCCGGAAGAAGTGTTGTGTCTGTCCGGAATAATTCATGAGTCTGTCCGGAATAAGTGTTGTGTCTGTCCGGAATAAGTGATTTGTCTGTCCGGAATACGTGTTCTGTCTGTCCGGAATACGTGTTGTGTCTGTCCGGAATAAGTGATGTGTCTGTCCGGAATACGTGTTCTGTGTGTCCGGAATAAGTGTTGTGTCTGTCCGGAATAAGTGTTGTGTCTGTCCGGAAGAAGTCATGAGTCTGTCCGGAATAAGTGTTGTGTCTGTCCGGAATAATTGTTATTTATTTATTTATTGATTTATGTCTCTCCTAACTCATTGTTATTTGCAGGTGTGGCTTTGCGAGAAGTTCAAATTGGGGGATCCTAGTTCAGCATTTCCACGGTTCAAATGTTGGACAGAAATGTTTGGGAGACGTCTAATCCTGAGGAAATGGGAGGAACGCGGCATCGACTTGCATGGGATTTATTGGGCCAAATTTGAGTTGAAGGGCACTCCAACACTCAGCGAAAGGGAGCATGAACTGATGATAGAGGATCAAATTCCTCCTCCAAAAGCAACTCCCGCACAAAAGGTCGCCTCGAAGGATACACCTTCAACATCCACTCTACCGAGGGTACAACTTAGTGAATGCAGCATTACATGTGACCCACTGCTACAAGAGTTGGAACTGAGTGAGGTTAAGACGAATTGGCTGCAAGCCGAAGCAGCCCTTAGGCAGGCGACCGAAAAAATTAACAGACTGGAGGAAGAACTGAGGATTTCTCAAGAGGAGTGTCGGAGGCTGAGACATGAAATCGGTCTTGAAGGACTCCGTGGGAAGGAGGAAGAGAGGAATAGGAGGGAGGAGGAAGAGAGGAATATGAGGGAGGAGGAAGAGAGGAAGAGGAGGGAGGAAGAATAGAAGACGAGGAAGGAGGAGGAGGAGAGGAAGAAGAGGGAGGAGGAAGAGAAGAAGAGGAGGGAGGAGGAAGAGAAGACGAAGAAGGAGGAGGAGGAGAGGAAGAAGAGGGAGGAGGAAGAGAAGACGAGGAAGGAGGAGGAGAGGAAGAAGAGGAAGGAGGAAGAGAGGAAGAGGAGGGAGAAGGAAGAGAGGAAGAAGAGGGAGGAGACAGGAAGAGGAGGGAGAAGGAAGAGAGGAAGAAGAGGGAGGAGACAAGAAGAGGAGGGAGAAGGAAGAGAGGAAGAAGAGGGATGAGGAAGACAGGAAGAGGAGGGAGAAGGAAGAGAGGAAGAAGAAGGATGAGGAAGAGAGGAAGAGGAGGGAGAAGGAAGAGAGGAAGAAGAGGGAGGAGGAAAACAGGAAGAGGATGGAGAAGGAAGAGAGGAAGAAGATGGAGGAGGAAGAGAGGAAGAGGAATGAGGAAAAGAGGACGAGGACGGAGGAGGAGGAACGGAAGAGGAAGGAGGAAGAGGAAGTTAGGATGAGGAAGAAGAGGGAGGAGGAAGAGAGGCAGAGGAATGAGGAAGAGAGGATGAGGAAGGAGGAGGAACGGAAGATGGCGGAAGAGGAATAGAGGATTAAGAAGAAGAAAGAGGAGGAAGGAGGAGGAGGAGGAACGGAAGAGGAAGGAGGAAGAGGAAAAGAGGATTAACTGGAAGAGGGAGGATGAAGAGAGGAAGAGGAAGAGGAATGAGGAAGAGAAGACAAGGAAGGAGGAGGAGGAACGACAGAGGAGGGATGAAGAGAGGAAGAGGAATAAGGAGAGGGAAATGCACCCAACAAAATTGCGGACCAAAAGACCACGCTTGCGCACAGAAGATAGAGCCGAAGCGTACAGGAAATCTGGCCAAGAGGGTGTAGAGAAGAAGGCCGCAGAAGCCAACAAAGAGATAGAGGAGGCCGAAGAAGCCGCCAAAGATGTTATGGTCGCCTATGTCTCCTCGACGAGACCTGATCTGGATGTGACCGCCTTGAGATCGTTGAAACCTGATGAGGTACAACGTTTATTGAATCTCACGGCTCCCGAACGCGACGAAAAAGAGGTGATCTGGAGGGGGGACATCTGCAATATAACCGGTGAACATCTCAAGGAAATAATAACGCCAAAATCGGAATTCAGCAACGAAACCATGGACGCCCTAATCGAGGTCCTGGTCAGAAGAGGAGGGCCGCAAAAGGTTGTTTGCACATCAACCTTTGAATCGGGAAGAATTGTGGAAGGACAGGGAGGAGATATAATGGAAGACTGTCTACTCCCCAAAATTGTTGGACTAAATGCGGCGGAGACCATCATTGCACAGCCATGCTGGAAGTCTGGCCACTGGACTCTGTTCGTTGCCCACGGACCGAGATCACAGTTCATTCAGTACAACAGTATGTCCCGTTCGCTGGGAAAATACATGGATGAATGATTAGTGTTGGGTTGAATGATTGGAACAATACATGGATGAATGATTAGTGTTGGGTTGAATGATTGAAACAATACATTGATGAATGATTAGTGTTGGGTTGAATGATTGGAACAATACATGGACAATTAGTGTTGGGTTGAATGATTTGAACAAATAACGTAATCCGGACAGACCTAAAACGTAATCCGGACTGACATAAAAGTAAATCGGACAGACAAATAACATAATCCGGACAGACATAAAACGTAATCCGGACAGATATAAAACGTAAACCGGACAGACATACAACGTAATCCGGACAGATAAATAACTTAAAACGGACAGACAAATCACGATAATCCGGACAGACCTAAAACGTAATCCGGACAGACATAGAACGTAATCCGGACAGATAAATAACTTAAAACGGACAGACAAATCACGATAATCCGGACAGACATAAAACGTTAACCGGACAGACATAAAACGTTAACCGGACAGACATATAACGTAATCCGGATAGACAAAACGTTAACCGGACAGACATATAACGTAATCCGGACAGACATAAAACGTAATCTGGAAAGACAAATAACGTAAACAGCACAGACATATCAGGTAATCCGAACAGACAAAGAACGTAAACCGGACAGACATAGAACGTAAACCGGACAGACATAAAACGTAAACCGGACAGACATAGAACGTAATCCGGACATATAAATAACTTAAAACGGACAGACAAATCACGATAATCCGGACAGACCTAAAACGTAAACCGGTCAGACATAAAAGGTAAACCGGACAGGCATATAACGTAATCCGTACAGACAAATAACCTAAACCGGACAGACAAATAACGTAATCCGGACAGACAAATCACGATAATCCGGACAGACATAAAACCTAATCCGGACAGACATAAAACGTTAATCGGACAGACATATAACGTAATCCGGACAGACAAATAACATAATCCGGACAGACAAATAACGTAATCCGGACAGACTTAAAACGTAATCCGGACACACATTAAACGTAATCCGGGCAGACATATAACGTAATCCGGACAGACAAATAACGTAATCCGGACAGACATAAAACGTAATCCGGACAGACATAAAACGTTAACCGGACAGACATATAACGTAATCCGGACAGACATAAAACGTAATCCGGACAGACAAATAACATAATCCGTACAGACAAATAACGTAATTCGGACAGACTTAAAACGTAATCCGGACAGACATTAAACGTAATCCGGGCAGACATATAACGTAATCCGGACAGACAAATAACGTAATCCGGACAGACTTAAAACGTAATCCGGACACACATTAAACGTAATCCGGGCAGACATATAACGTAATCCGGACAGACAAATAACGTAATCCGGACAGACATAAAACGTAATCCGGACAGACATAAAACGTTAACCGGACAGACATATAACGTAATCCGGACAGACATAAAACGACACCCCTAATTAATTATACATCTTCTTCGTAGGCCTTCTTTTGACATAAATACAATGTATAATTAGTACAACTAATTGGATTACCAATAAAAGAATGAGGTGGACGAAAATATGATGAGGACATAATGAGGATTTTTTTTTGGATAAAAAAGGAATCTCTGGTTATGCAGAAACTGATTTTGAAGAAACTATCATATAATGAATTTTCAAACAATTGTTATTGTTAATGAACATATGCTATTATTATCATTTTGTGAAAAAGGATAATATGAATGGAAACATAGCCAAACCGGGACAAGGTTTTGCAAGGATCGACTAGATAAACATAAAATTTGACGAGCAATAGAACGATAAAAAATGAAAAATTAAATCCAAAATGTTAGTGTAAAATTTGATAAATATATTAAACTTACAGAAATTAAATAAATATTTGAATTGCAGTACACTCTTGACCACCAAAATAAAATAAACTTAACATTAAATTTAGAATGGTGCATTGAATTTTTTTTGAAACATAAAGGAGAAAAAAAAAGAATAATGAAAATGAAATAAGAAAGTCCTTCCAATCACCTCATCGGATTTCGAGGAAGAAGAATGTTTTTTGTTTGTTTATTTCGTTAGTTAGAAAGAATGGTTAACCACTTTACTTTTATACTGGGTTGTTTGGATAACGGGTCGGGCCCGTTTATAGACTATTGGACTTCGGCCCATTTGCAAATGAATGAATGCAAGTATGATTTGTTACAAGTATGAATGTACTTATAATAGTGGTAAACTAATTCAATATGATCAAATACTCTTCCTCAAGTTGGAGAGTCAAGGTCATGAACTCCCAACTTGTGCAGTAGGTGAAGGAACTGAGCTTTCCCTAAGGGTTTAGAGAACAAATCATCCACTTGATCACAAGTGGTAACATGATTGATTTGTTTAGCTCCTGCTTAAATCTTCCCCCAGACCACATGACAATCTAATTCAACGTGCTTTGTTCTTTCACGATAAGACATGATCGGTAGCTGTGTGAAGGGCTGTTTTACTATCACAGTGAAGTATGGTTGATTCTTGATTGTAACTGAGGAACTCCAACATCTTTTAGCAAGTATTCAAAAGCCAAGTTACTTCACAAGTGACTGAGGCATCACTCTATGTTCTGCTTCCGAAGCAGAAGATCTAGAGTTTGTATTTTGTTTCTTGGTCTTCCAAGAAATGACAGATGATGTTATGTCCCTAACCGAGATTAGGAAGTTAATGGAGATTAGGAGGTGTTTTGCATGGGGAAGAGGCGAGCTACAGTGGTCTGGTGATGGGTGAGAGGTGTAGAGTTGCGGGTTACTGTGGAGAAGAGATGGGTTGGGGGTTTAAATCGCGTTTTCTTCTCTCTCTCTCTCATTCTCTCCATTTCACTCATCTTCTCCTTCTTCCAGCTGAGGCGCCGATCGGAGGAGACGAGGACGACGCGCGGGCAGAGGTCGGACGTCCAGAGGAGGCGCGGCGCGTGCTCGAGGTCTACCGGAGGCGACGTGCGTGAGCGAGCTCCGGCGTTTCGTCGTCGTTGGTTGAGGTATGTCAACTTATTAGTGTGGTTTGTTGCTCACCCAAGCGTGGGGGAGGCGTTGGTCGGGTCGGGAGAGGTTGGGGACCTCTCCGGCGACGCGTTCTTCGTAAAGCCTCGGCTGGCGCGAGGTTGAAGACGACCAACGGTCGACCGGATCCTTCGGGCGGTCGACCGTTTTAGCACTGTTTACCCGACTTTAACCTTCACCGGTCGGACGATGTCTTGTGGCGGTCGACCGGTAGTGCATTATTGCTGGTGAGTTGGGATTTTCTGGCTGTTGTCGGTCGACCGGTTCCTTGGGTCGTTCGACCGGAACTTAAGTGTACTGATTAGTATTGTATGAATTGTTCGACCGATTTATATTGCGTTCGACCGATTGCATGTTTGTTCGACCGGTAGTATGTTTACGTTCGACCGTTTGATGACGTAGAATACTAGGTTGACCCTGTTAGTTTTCGGTCGACCGGGACCCCTGAGTCGGTCGACCGATAGATTGGATTTGATGTTGACCAGACTCTGGATTTTGACCTCGTTCGGTCGACCGGTTTTAGACCTTGGTTCGACCGTTGGGGGTTCTGTTTTGAGCGCGGCGGTAGACCGTTATAGGAGTACGGTCGACCGATTCCTTTATGGAACCGGTCGACCGAATCACCTCTTTCGGTCGACCGTTTGGGCGCAGAACAGAATCCCAGGTTCCCTTTTTGAACGCCAACTTTGCCACGGAAACCCGTGTCCTCGCCTTGTGCGTGAGCCGGGAGGTGACGGTGGGTGCGTGATGCGTGCCTGCCCAGGGACCGCCGTTGGGAAGAGTGTGGGTGTTCGGGACGCGTCACCTCCATGTATGGACCGTGACTTTTGAGATGATTGTACCTTGTAGTATAGCAGACCTGAGGGATCGCGGATCCCAGTGTTGATGTTGTGCGGGCACGCAACTGGCGTTGGGTGAGGTGACTACCGGCCCACGGGCTACGGAGGTCGCTGCCCTGCTTTTATAGCGGCGCTGTTGGTGTTCGCGGCTCGAGGAGCCTGATGACCTGGCAGACTTCGGTCTGGACCGTCCGATGCTGTGCCGGACGTTGTGATGGACCACCGATGCTGTGCCGGTGATGCCGCCGAGGTTGTGCCGGCGATGATGATTGTTGGGCCGAGGCTGTGCCGGCTATGTTGTTTTCCTCGGCTGGGCACCTACCGAGATGATGTTGTTATACCTTCCGGGCGACGACCCCGTTGGTCCCTGTGGCCCCGACCACTGAGATTTACAGATCTGTTTCTATCGGCGCGTAGACGTGACAGAGGCTCCCTGCCGAACCCTTGAGTAGTGTAGCTGCGTGTGGGGGGTGCGATGTCGCGGGCTACTAGACTGCATGTGCCTGCAGTAGGTGTCCTCGGGAGACCCGATGATTGATTGTCGGACTGATGTCCTGTTTTACCCTTCGGGGGAACTGTTTTCCATTTCTGTCGATGCCATGACATGCTACTAGTATGATAGGTTCATTGTGTAATGCATGCATATATAGGTGAGTTGGCATACGGGGTTTCCTTCTGGAAACTCAGGCATTGTTGTTATATATTTTCAGGACCGCAGTAGGTCCAGTGGGGTGGTGATCGGCGGGCGCGCGCGTTTGGAGTCGGATCCTCTAGTCAGACCACTGAGGTCCACATGATTACGTTTATCTTCCCTTGTCGTTTTGTTGTAATCATGTTTTCATTTTGGCAAACTCTGATGTATTATGGTGCATCGCCTATTTATTTATGAAAAGTAACAGTCCCGCCTTGATTATTGTGCTCTTGATCTTGTTTATGAATTTTAAATTTTCCGATGTTTCGGGATGTTACAACTTGGTATCAGAGCGGTCGATTCCTATGCGATTCCCAATGAAATCACCCTTGTAGTAATAGGAAGCATGCATTTTATCTTTTAGCATGCATACATGGCTGAAGTTGTGATTGTTTCTTCTGGCAGATGGCACCTAGGCGTGTGAGGAGTTCTCCACGCGATCGTGATCCCAGTGACGACACATCTGGTGCTCATTGGGACAGGTTGGGCGAGTTTCTGGAGCGTCAGGCAGCTCAGAGCGCCCAGGGCGGAGTGGGAGCTGAGCACGATCGGTTCATGCGTCAGCACCCGCCGACTTTTGATGGCAGGAGGGCCCCAGAGGTTGCAGAGGATTGGGTCTTCAGGATGGAGAAGATCTTCCGTGCTATTGGAGTAGCACCTGGGAGGATGGTGGAGCTGGCCACCTATGTGTTCGATGGCGAGGCCGCCAACTGGTGGAGGTCCACGTCCACAGTTCTGTTTGACGACCGTACATATGTGAGCTGGGAGGAGTTCTTGGAGGTGTTCCACGAGCAGTACTTTCCCCAGCATGTCAGGGATCAGAAGAGGGAGGAGTTTATGTCGCTCGAGCAGAAGGAGATGACTCTGGCGAGCTACATCAGCAGGTTCAACGCCTTGGAGCGTTATTGCCCAGAGATCTTTGTGACCCCAGAGCAGCGGGCGAGGAAGTTCGTGCAGGGACTGAGACCGCCGCTTCGATCTCGTGTGATCAACAGCATGCCGCGGACCCTTGCAGATGCGGTGAAGCATGCTACGATCATCGAGCAGGACCAGAGGTTGTGTGTTCAGGAGGCGCGGAAGGCACCAGTGAGCACCGGTAGCAGAGTAGCTGGTCGTGGAGCAGGGAACCCGGGCAAGAGGCCCAGGTTCGATGGTGGAGGAGCACGTCAGTCAGGAGCGTGCACTTACTGCGGGAGGTTCCATCCAGGGCAGGAGTGTCCCCGTCGGACTGGAGCATGTATGGGTTGCGGCCAGATGGGGCATTTTGTCCGTGATTGTCCTCAGAGGCAGGGGGAGCCGAGCAGGAGGCCGGGACCACCAGCAGTAGGCAGAGGCGGAGGCAGCCGATCAGTTGTTGCACCGGGGCAGAGCAGGAGGACCGGGCGAGTCTTCACTATCCAGGCTGAGGAGGCGAGGGACTCCAACACCGTCGTGGAAGGTACGCTTTCAGTTTCTGGTTCAGTAGCGCGTGTGTTGTTTGACTGCGGCGCCACTCACTCCTTCATTTCGGAGAAGTTTGCTGGCGAGTTGGGTCGGACCCCTGTGCTGCTGACTGATGTTTTGGAGGTCAGCACGCCCATGGGTGAGGTGGGCACTGTGGGGAGCTTTTTCCCCGGCACCACAGTTGCTTCGGGAGACCACGATTTTCCGGCAGATCTGGTCTTGTTACCGATGGAGGACTTCGACGTCATACTGGGGATGGACTGGCTGTCACAGTACGACGTGCGAGTCTTTTGCCGCGAGAAGAAGATCCTGATTCCGATGGAGGGCGAGCCAGATGTTTTGATCAGAGGTACGAGGAGAAGAGACGGTCGTCTGATTGTGTCTGCAGTTAAGGCACGGAGGTTGGTACAGCAGGGATGCAGCGCGTTTGTGGCCACGCTGGTAGTTCCTGATTCTGAGAGGAGGAGGCTGGAGGATATAGAGATTGTGCAGGAGTTCCCGGATGTATTTCCAACAGAGATTCCAGCGTTACCACCGCACCGAGAGATTGAGTTCGGCATCGAGCTGGTAGCGGGTACGACACCTCAGTCGAAGGCTCCGTATCGTATGGCACCTGCTGAGTTGGCGGAGCTGAAGAAGCAGTTGCAGGAGTTGATGGAGTCCGGGTTCATCAGACCGAGTGTTTCTCCATGGGGAGCGCCTGTGCTCTTCGTAAAGAAGAAGGACGGATCGTTGCGGATGTGTATCGACTACAGGATGCTGAATAAGGTTACCGTTCGGAACCGGTACCCTTTGCCCAGGATTGATGACTTGTTTGATCAGTTGCAGACGGCGAGAGTGTTCTCGAAGATCGATCTGCGTTCGGGTTATCACCAGTTGCGGATCAGGGAGGCAGATGTTCAGAAGACAGCCTTCAGGACGCGGTACGGCCACTACGAGTTCTTGGTGATGCCATTTGGACTGACGAATGCACCTGCAGCATTCATGGATCTGATGAATAGGACCTTCCAGCCGTACCTCGACAGATTTGTCGTGGTGTTCGTAGACGATATCTTGGTATACTCGCCTGATAGGGAGCAGCATCGAGAGCACCTGAGGATTGTGCTTGGCATCTTAAGGGATCAGCAGCTTTATGCCAAGTACACGAAGTGCGAGTTTTGGTTGGATCAGGTGGCTTTTCTGGGGCATATTGTATCAGCGGATGGGATTTCAGTGGATCCGGCGAAGGTCGAGGCAGTGACTCAGTGGAGAGCCCCGACGAGCGTGACGGAGATCAGGAGTTTTGTTGGACTGGCAGGGTATTACAGGCGGTTCATCCAGGATTTCTCCAGACTTGCGTCGCCGCTGACAGCGTTGACGCAGAAGGGCGTCAAGTTCGTTTGGTCCCAGAAGTGCGAGGACAGCTTTCAGGAGCTGAAGAGGCGATTGACGACAGCACCTATTCTGACGCTACCGAGTGGCAGTGGAGGCTACGTGATTTACAGCGATGCATCAGGGATAGGCCTGGGTTGTGTTCTGATGCAGCATGGGAAGGTGGTCGCGTACGCTTCGAGGCAGCTGAAGGTGCACGAGAAGAACTACCTGACTCATGATCTGGAGTTGGCGGCGGTAGTTCACGCGTTGAAGACCTGGCGGCACTATCTGTATGGCGAGCAGTTCGAGGTCTTCACCGATCATCAGAGTCTGAAGTACTTGTTCTCGCAGAAGGAGCTGAATATGAGGCAACGCAGATGGCTTGAGTTCATGAAGGACTACGACTTCACCATTTCCTATCATCCGGGGAAGGCGAATTCGGTTGCAGATGCGCTGAGCCGGAAGGTGGAGGTTTCAGTTGCGAGTATGTGCATCCAGGAGTGGAGGTTACTCGAGGCTTTTTCCGAGTGGAGTCCGTTCACAGAGGGTTCAGAGGGAGCAGTGATTGCTGGGCTTCGGGTGGAGCCGCAGACTGTCTCACGAGTGGTGCAGGCTCAGCTTGGGGATGATGAGTTAGATGGTCTGCTACAGTTGGCTTCCAGAGAGGGGTCAGATTTCAGCATAGGGGTTGATGGTGGTTTGAGGTTCAGGAGTCGGATCTGGGTGCCGAAGAGCGATGGGCTGAGAGATGACATCATGGAGGAGGCACACAGAGCTAGATACACCATTCACCCGGGGAGCACGAAGATGTATAAGGACCTGCAGCGGAACTTCTGGTGGAAGGGCATGAAGAGGGATATTGCAGAGTTTGTGGAGCGATGCTTAGTCTGCCAGCAGGTGAAGATTGAGCATCAGAGGCCGGCAGGACCGATGCGGAGTATTGAGCTTCCTGAGTGGAAGTGGGAGCACGTGACAATGGATTTTGTCACAGGATTGCCGAAGACGAGGAGATTCCACGACGCGATTTGGGTGATAGTCGATCGACTGACCAAGTCGGCGCATTTCTTAGCGATCAGGACCACGTTGCCTTTGGAGGGTCTAGCTAAGTTGTACGTGGAGGAGATAGTCAGGTTGCATGGAGTGCCGGTGAGCATCATCTCAGATCGAGATCCTCGTTTCACTTCCAGATTTTGGGGGAGTCTGCAGCAGGCTTTGGGGACGCGTCTGAGGTTCAGTACAGCGTTCCATCCGCAGACAGATGGTCAGTCAGAGAGGACGATTCAGACCCTGGAGGATATGCTGAGAGCATGCACATTGGATTGGGCAGGGCACTGGGATGAGCACCTGCCACTGATAGAGTTCGCCTACAACAACAGCTATCATTCGAGTATTGGGATGGCACCATACGAGGCGCTGTACGGGAGGCCTTGCAGATCACCGGTATGCTGGAGTGATGTGGGCGAGAGGCAGTTAGTGGGACCAGAGATTGTGCAGATGTACTCAGAGAAGGTTGAGGTGATCAGGAGGAGACTGGCCACAGCACAGAGCAGGCAGAAGAGTTATGCTGATCGACGCAGACGTGAGTTGAGTTTCGAGGTAGGCGACCATGTGTTTCTGAAGATTTCCCCAGCCAGAGGTGTGATGAGGTTTGGGAAGAAGGGGAAGCTCAGTCCGAGGTATGTTGGACCGTTTGAGATCCTCGACCGGGTTGGAGAGGTTGCCTACCGGATTGCGTTGCCGCCGCAGTTTTCAGGTCTGCATAATGTCTTCCATGTGTCGATGCTGAGGAAGTATGTGGCAGATCCGTCGCACGTCATCGAGATAGCAGTGCCAGAGATTCAGCAGGACTTGTCACTCGAGGAGAGACCAGTTGAGATTGTCGATCGCATGGATCATCAGCTCAGGAGGAGGACCATTCCGATGGTGAAGGTCAGGTGGCAGCATCACAGTGAGCGCGAGGCCACGTGGGAGATCGAGGAGGATGTCAGAAGGCAGTATCCAGAGCTTTTCGGTGAGTAGTTTGCTTTGATTTCGGGACGAAATCCTTTTAAGTTGGGTGGATTGTTATGTCCCTAACCGAGATTAGGAAGTTAATGGAGATTAGGAGGTGTTTTGCATGGGGAAGAGGCGAGCTACAGTGGTCTGGTGATGGGTGAGAGGTGTAGAGTTGCGGGTTACTGTGGAGAAGAGATGGGTTGGGGGTTTAAATCGCGTTTTCTTCTCTCTCTCTCTCATTCTCTCCATTTCACTCATCTTCTCCTTCTTCCAGCTGAGGCGCCGATCGGAGGAGACGAGGACGACGCGCGGGCAGAGGTCGGACGTCCAGAGGAGGCGCGGCGCGTGCTCGAGGTCTACCGGAGGCGACGTGCGTGAGCGAGCTCCGGCGTTTCGTCGTCGTTGGTTGAGGTATGTCAACTTATTAGTGTGGTTTGTTGCTCACCCAAGCGTGGGGGAGGCGTTGGTCGGGTCGGGAGAGGTTGGGGACCTCTCCGGCGACGCGTTCTTCGTAAAGCCTCGGCTGGCGCGAGGTTGAAGACGACCAACGGTCGACCGGATCCTTCGGGCGGTCGACCGTTTTAGCACTGTTTGCCCGACTTTAACCTTCACCGGTCGGACGATGCCTTGTGGCGGTCGACCGGTAGTGCATTATTGCTGGTGAGTTGGGATTTTCTGGCTGTTGTCGGTCGACCGGTTCCTTGGGTCGTTCGACCGGAACTTAAGTGTACTGATTAGTATTGTATGAATTGTTCGACCGATTTATATTGCGTTCGACCGATTGCATGTTTGTTCGACCGGTAGTATGTTTACGTTCGACCGTTTGATGACGTAGAATACTAGGTTGACCCTGTTAGTTTTCGGTCGACCGGGACCCCTGAGTCGGTCGACCGATAGATTGGATTTGATGTTGACCAGACTCCGGATTTTGACCTCGTTCGGTCGACCGGTTTTAGACCTTGGTTCGACCGTTGGGGGTTCTGTTTTGAGCGCGGCGGTAGACCGTTATAGGAGTACGGTCGACCGATTCCTTTATGGAACCGGTCGACCGAATCACCTCTTTCGGTCGACCGTTTGGGCGCAGAACAGAATCCCAGGTTCCCTTTTTGAACGCCAACTTTGCCACGGAAACCCGTGTCCTCGCCTTGTGCGTGAGCCGGGAGGTGACGGTGGGTGCGTGATGCGTGCCTGCCCAGGGACCGCCGTTGGGAAGAGTGTGGGTGTTCGGGACGCGTCACCTCCATGTATGGACCGTGACTTTTGAGATGATTGTACCTTGTAGTATAGCAGACCTGAGGGATCGCGGATCCCAGTGTTGATGTTGTGCGGGCACGCAACTGGCGTTGGGTGAGGTGACTACCGGCCCACGGGCTACGGAGGTCGCTGCCCTGCTTTTATAGCGGCGCTGTTGGTGTTCGCGGCTCGAGGAGCCTGATGACCTGGCAGACTTCGGTCTGGACCGTCCGATGCTGTGCCGGACGTTGTGATGGACCACCGATGCTGTGCCGGTGATGCCGCCGAGGTTGTGCCGGCGATGATGATTGTTGGGCCGAGGCTGTGCCGGCTATGTTGTTTTCCTCGGCTGGGCACCTACCGAGATGATGTTGTTATACCTTCCGGGCGACGGCCCCGTTGGTCCCTGTGGCCCCGACCACTGAGATTTACAGATCTGTTTCTATCGGCGCGTAGACGTGACAGAGGCTCCCTGCCGAACCCTTGAGTAGTGTAGCTGCGTGTGGGGGGTGCGATGTCGCGGGCTACTAGACTGCATGTGCCTGCAGTAGGTCTCCTCGGGAGACCCGATGATTGATTGTCGGACTGATGTCCTGTTTTACCCTTCGGGGGAACTGTTTTCCATTTCTGTCGATGCCATGACATGCTACTAGTATGATAGGTTCATTGTGTAATGCATGCATATATAGGTGAGTTGGCATACGGGGTTTCCTTCTGGAAACTCAGGCATTGTTGTTATATATTTTCAGGACCGCAGTAGGTCCAGTGGGGTGGTGATCGGCGGGCGCGCGCGTTTGGAGTCGGATCCTCTAGTCAGACCACTGAGGTCCACATGATTACGTTTATCTTCCCTTGTCGTTTTGTTGTAATCATGTTTTCATTTTGGCAAACTCTGATGTATTATGGTGCATCGTCTATTTATTTATGAAAAGTAACAGTCCCGCCTTGATTATTGTGCTCTTGATCTTGTTTATGAATTTTTAAATTTTCCGCTGTTTCGGGATGTTACAGATGAACCAAGGAATGAAGTGTAACCTATGATTGACCTCCTAGTAATTAGTCATGTAGCCCAGTTTGAATTAGATTATATGTGCAATCTTAAGTCAGAGCCTGACTTGTATAGTAGACCTTGGCCTGGGTTGGCCTGAGAAAAATTACATTTTAGTTCATTCTACAAGAAATCAATCTATATTAAACTGCTACCCTTTCTATTTTATAATGAAAGAGCGGGGAGACATGAAAGTGGATTTCTTTGCAGAATAATCTCATTCTAGAGGAAGAAATTGATTTTGGGTTTAGGTGTTCGATTAAATAAAATTCTTATCGATCAAAATCTGCAGAATCAAGACCAAAAAATTGTATCCAAGCACTCCGTAACTAAAAAATGACAAGATCCCAATATCATATTTTTCTAACCAATTTAGATTATAATGCATGCCCAAGTAGATAGGTACTTTGCTTTCAAAAAGAAGTAGATAAGTGCTTTGATCTACTGTGGAAGTAGAACTAGAATGGATATTATTCACATCAAGTGGTAGATTTTTATTTTAGCAATGGAAAAGATTTTCGACCGACCACGAAACTACGAGGACGTGTGAAGATACAAAAGTTCAAGAAATTCTCTGTCTTCACAACTAGGGGTGCACACCGTATGGATATGATACGGACACAGGTATGTCCGTATTCATATCCATTTACAGATACGGATCAAACGTGAATACTAAAAATTTGTATCAATATCCGTCGAAAACGGATACAGATACAAATCGGATAAAAAACATCTGGATACCGACGAACACGGATACAAAAGGATCAATATTGTTAACGATATATAATAATACATTAAATAATAAAGAAATTATTAAAATCATCTTAAATAACACAAGTTGATAAGAGGTATGCTTTGGGCTTCAGGTGTAACCTGTAAATACTGTCAGTCTTGTCCAATATAAACGGTCATATTTATATAATTATGTGATGGTTTGTGTTACTATATGGTTACTAAATGCATAAATATATGTAATTTAGGATGCATAGTTTTAATTATGCTACAGGACCTACAATTTTAAGATATACTTTAAATTAATTAATTAATTAATTAAAAAATGAGAATATCCTTCTCATTTTTAACATTTTTTCAAACCTAGATACGTTAAAATTCAAACATCCAAAAAAACTTTTTACAACCACAAAACACGACATAATAGTTAAATTGATTTTATTCTTACTATTCAAATTTCAATATCCAAACACAAAACATTTTGTTTAGAAAGATTTATTGGTTATGTTCTTTCTTAAGTTTAATATCGATAAAATCTAGACAAATAGATGTAGCAAAATAGTGTACAAGTATAACTAAAATTATAATATTTTTTTTGTAATAATTGTTACTATTTATGCTCATTACTTTTTTCGTTGATGAAATTGTAAGCTTAGATTTATTATTCGTTATACGACTCTTATGTGTAGAGTGTCTTTGATGAATAAGTTTCTTATAAATGCTAGTTTATTTTAAATTTTCATTCCATTTTCAGTCAACAAACGAACTCAATAGTATCAAAGTGAGATATAACGTGTCAATAAACAACTATACTAGAAAAGTAATATTGCACATAATAGTAATAAAGTTAAATCCCAAGCATCCACAACACCTAACTAAAATACATGCAATGCTTATTTTTCAACTAAAAATATTAAACTTACACAACATTATAAATCCAAAAGATTATAGTTTATCTTCCAAATGTAGTTGTTCAAAAGAACTTCAAAGTCCACAATCTGAACTAAATTAACTCTAAAATCAATTTTTGTCAAATTATTATCTTAGCTCCACCTAAATCCCAAATTTAACCATAGTTAAACAATTATACCACAAACTTCAAGATACTACACAGTTAAACAATTATACTACATAAATCTATGGGATTCAATAAAAAGATTGAATAAAAAAATTAAAATTTTATTTTCCAAATTCTTGGTGGGGCAAGTGCCCCCACCTGCCCTCTGTGTGGCTCCGCCATTGAGTATGGGTCTGAAAGTGATACAAATATTGATTATAGTATATTCATATCCTTTTTTTTGTAATATGAATCCAGATACGGAAATTGATTATCTATGGATAAAAAAGTCATATCCATGTCCATATCTAGTTTCTAATCCCGATTCGGAAAGAGATACAGATAATCTACGAATACAAAATGTCATATTCATATCCATATAATACGGGTATAGATATTAAAAAATTGTATCAATATCCTTAAAATTGGATACATATACGAAACAGATAAACCGTATCCATTTGCACCCTATACACAACTAACTGTTAGGTTAATCTAGAATTTGATTCTCAAACCTTTAGGCACTTTGACCTTGCTCAACGACCAAGCCATGTCTGAAGTAACTAAGATTTCGTTTTGTTGTTCGATGCTATTTCACCTCCCATGCTTAATTTAAATCATTTTTCTTCTAAATTTACATCTTAAAACTACATCGTCACATTCTAATTCCAGATAACAGTCGGTTAATTTTGAATCCCAAGTTTCGAACCTTTTCGGCACCTGAAATACCATGAGCTATATTTTATTACAACTATTTACCAACACAGCTAATCAATGTTATTGCAATTCGGGAGTATTTTATCATAGCCTCCCATCAACTTCTAACATAAAAAACAAACAAAACAGGTCAACATTTACTCTCAACGGTCACCTACTGCAACGTCTATCCGGACCAAACTCCGAACCTAATTTTCTAACGGCTACTTCCTCTCAACCCAACATATAAATAACACCACACACACACTTCAACCATCACAAGCCCTTCAATTCCATTTTCTCAGCTCAAACTCAATCCACCTCCCACTCACTCAAATCCCAAATCAAACCAAAATGGGTCTCTCATCAAACACATCTCTGTTCCTCACTTTTCTCTTCCTCTTCTCCATCACAGAAGCCACAGATTTCTTGGTTGGCGGAAGCAACACAGCGTGGAACATACCATCGTCTTCCTCCGATTCACTCAACAAATGGGCCGAAGCCAATCGCTTCCAAATCGGAGACTCCTTAGGTAACATACTTTCAAATCACCTGTTTAATTAAGTGTTATGTTCTCAAATTATTTGATTAGAACAATAGCTGATTTTAGCTTTCCTTTTTGGTGGTTACTACTCAGTGTGGAAATTCGATGGAGTGAAAGACTCTGTCTTGCAAGTGTCGAGGGAGGACTACCTCAGCTGCAACACCTCGAGCCCGGTTGCGGAGCCACAGAGCAAAGACGGGACCGCGACCGTGAAGTTGGACAGGCACGGGGCGTTTTACTTCATTAGCGGAGCCAAAGGCGCGTGCCAGAAAGGCGAGAAGCTCATTGTCGTTGTGATGGCGAAAAGGCGTTTCTATGCGGTCTCTCCAGCCCCTTCTCCAGCTGAATCCGAGAGCACTATGATCGCTCCGATGGCCGGTGGGAGTTCTCCGGTGGTTCAGGGACTTGGTGGTGCGTTGGTGGCTCTTGCGGTGGTGGTGATGGGGTTTGTTGTTTAGGGGAGTTTTGATGTATGGATTTGAAATTGGTTATTGGCGGGGTTATGAGGTTGAGATTCTTTTATTTGTTCGTTTATTATGGTAGCGTTGTTACATTCAAATTCAATTGAGAGTTCCGTTTCTGTTTACATAATAGCACTGTGAGATTATTTTTGTGCAACTCTCTCATTATAAGTTAATTGTTTTATATTTTTGTGTTCAGATTTGTTCTGAAGACCCAAACCCACTCCAAGTGCGGCTAAATATATTTAAGCTTTCACTAAAATCTTAACAAATTCAAAAAACAATATTCCAACAAACTTTGTCAATAAAAGATCCTCGTCAATTTAAGATGTCGTTTGGATTAACTATAAGAAGTTGAGTCTAGAGAATCTATCACAAAAAAAACAAATTTTATCATCCACACTTTCAAACAAAATTTGATTTTCAAGAATTGTTTCGTACTCTCTCATCTTCTAGAATTCATTTTTGCAGCTTCTCCAGATTCTTCATATCAAATTACTATATTGTATCGTTCGTTGTATAATTTATTGAACCAAAAATACTAGTTGTCAATGGCTTAATTGGAAATTAATTCTAGAACCAAAATTACCTTAAAATAAAAATTAATTGGAATTATTGTTTTCAGATGTTATTTTGCATGTTTGAAGTACATAACTTAAAATTGATAATATATGATATAACAACATTTAAAAATAATTATGAAAAAGTCACATTCTCTTCTACCCATATTATTAGATTTTTCTATTTTGTTAATTTTAGTTCATTTTTTTTACAATTTGAAGGGTATGTAAGTCATTTTAACAACCTAGAAAAAACATCATTGAAAAATCAATTTTACATGAATAATCAGATTCTTCATCTTTGCTGCAAGAATTGATTTTAAAAGGAATAATCAACTCCCATTAGTTAATCTAAATGGCCCTAAGATCCAGGTTTCTCAAGTTTGGTGAATTGGTATCACAATAAATATAAGCCCAAACATAATAAACACACAAAAGGAAGTGTTTCGATACTGATTTGAGACTGATTTTACATTTCGACTGCAGTTTCGTAATTATCATTTTCCCTTTCTTTTTCCGAAGAGAATAGCAATGCCGCAGGTTCAAATCAGAAAGAGGGAGTGTTATAAGCGACTAATTTATGTGTGGGGGAGGAGTGATTAGCAAGTTGCGAGAGATATTAGCATACGGGAGATGATAACTAACGGAACATCAAGACGTTATTCCATCGTGCTTACAGTGTGGGTCCCACTGATAGCTAAACGTGGTGCATTGGCCTTAATTAGGTCGCATCGAAGGTGCATATATGCAAGAAACCTCTACAGGTACGTTAACATACAACCCAAAAAATTAAGAAAAAACAATAAATATGTCCAAAACAGCCATTTTTGGAAGGAAATGAGGTCAAAGTTTTGCAGAATTCGAAATTTAGTGTGACGTGTTAAAATTGAAAGGGTTAAAGTGTTACTCTAATTTTCTATTTCGAAAAAATACTTTTGCTTTGTATCCAATAATCCAAACAAAGCATGCATGTAATCTTTCAAAACAAGAAGCTTAATCACAGTTTACCCTATTGAGTTAATCTTAATTTTACTTTACACCCCTAAATTTTAAAATACGATAATTACCCTATGAATTTTTGTTTTGTAACATTTTACACCTTTGGAATTTACAAAATCATTATTTAAATGTCGATTTACAGTTTTCTTTTTATAATTTTTTTGCATTGTATCTTAAATACACTCCTAAATCTAACTTTACGTCAAAATTTGAATCGAATCAGATATCAGATATTGCTCGAATTTGGGTCATATCGGTACTGAATTTGACCTAAATTCCAAATATATCTGACGTCTGATTTGATTCAAATTTCAACGTATAGTTTGTATTAATAGTGTATACATAACAACGCACAAAATTATAAGAAAAAATAAATGTGTGTTTAAATAATAATTTTTTAAATTTAAAAGACGTCTAAATTATTAAAAAAGAAAGTTAAAAAAAATAACTTTCACAATTTAAAGTTAAAATCAAGATACAGTTAAAAAAGGGTTGTCCGTAATTAATCATGCAGAAAGTAAAACCACGATTTCAAACACGAACAACACGTGTACAACACATCTCAATACACCACCGGCCGTCAACACATGTCATGAACACCACCGTAACACATGTCACGACTCACGAACTCAACCACCGCCCGTCAACACATGTCACGAACACCACCGTCAACGTGTCCAACCAAACCTAAAAAACTCTCACCTCCTAAAACACCCCAACATTACAAATCAATCGGAGACACAAAACACACACCCAAACAACGATCAACCTTACAGACCAAACCAAACATGAGCAACGAGAAGTCGAGCTGGAGAGAGAACGCGGAAACGCACAAGATGAGACCGGAGGACCTGAAGAAGTACGGAGTAGAAGCTTCCAAGCGCCCGCCGGGTCACAACCACAAACCGGGTGAGGTCTTGCACCAGAGGCGGAATCTCCCCTTTAGTCCAGTGGTCATGTCGGTCACCGGTTTCGCTGTCGTGGTGGCAATTGGATATTTTACGCTTTACGCTAAGGCGAGCCCCGGCACGACGCCCAGCGAGGTGGCTAAGGTTGTTACCGAGGAGCCGCTGCCGGGGACACGGCCGCCGAGCAAATAGGATGATTAATTTGTCTGATTTTGGTTTGGACTCAAAAGTGAAGTTTATATATATATATATGCATGAACTTTGTTGAATTATAGAAAGTTTTTAATCCAGTATTATGTCACTGATCTGCTCACGTACGCGAGGAGTTCAAATTCCCTGACTCGTGTTTTTTTTTGGTGTAATTTCAAGAGTATGAATTAATTGTGTGCCAATAGGCCCAATAGAGTGAGAGACCCAAGCCGTCCAATCAATTCCATTCTTATATCCTCTTAAATTTTGTTTATTGAGTATGAGTTTGAAGTGTTACAAGACTCATTAAGCGTATATTGTAAATTTGAAACAGGCTAATATAGTTTGAACGGTCAAAATTCGCAGATCGCATGGATATGAGTATACGTATACAAATAATTACTGTTAAATTATTTACCCGTTTACCCGTACCTTAGCTAAACTGAGCAATATAGCTAAAGGGATACCTGCACCTTTATACCCATTTGTCCGATTTGTCCGTGAAATTAATAATATTAAGCATATCTAGCAGATTAAACTACTTAATTAAATAGGATTTGTTATTTCTTAATGGTATATCTTAAGAAGTTTAGGTATTGATGTGTAGCAGTTAAATTTAGATATAGTTAAGGGATAAGAATTTCAGTTTATACAGCAAATGAAATTGATGTTATACCCTCGTAGTCTCGTGACGCCACACGACTACAACTCAACGGCAGCCCTTCAGGCTTCAGCCCACCGAGATTTTATAAAATCATCCATCAAATACTGAATGGCTCGTCCCAAAATAACTTAAATCGTCCATTGAAATTACCATTTTGTCCTTCTCTCATTTTTACTGTTATAACGTGACATTTTACCCTCCTATCACACATCTCTCTTCATATTCCTCTTATAATCATAAAAAATAATATTTTGGAGGTCAGTAATGAATCAACGGACACCCCAGTGTACTCGAATCTGGTAAAATATCTAACATTTTTTTAATAAAAAAATAATAAAAAATTACGGACGTCCGACGGAACCGCCCCCACGTAGTAGGGGGCGTCTGGCTAAGACGCCTCCCCCATCGGGGAGGCGTGTTACCTAGACGCCTTACCCATCGGGGAGGCGTTTTACCGAGACGCTCCGCCCATGGGACGAGCGTCTGTGTAAGACGCCTCCCCAATGGGGGAGGCGTCTTAGCCAGACGTACTCTCCTACGTGGGGGCGGCTCCGTCGGACGCCCGTAATGTTTTATTATTTTTTTAAAAAGATAATTGATTATAAATTTAGATAATTGTTAAATTAATTAATTAATAAGTTAATAATTAATATATTCGGATGACCGATACCCCTTCGATACACCGAAAATTCAAAAATTTCCAGATCCAACAATTTCAAAATCCAAAAAATTTCACCGGCGAGGTGGAATGCCGCTCGCTCACCGGGGAGCAAGACCCCCGAACGACCTGTCAATGTGGTATTTGTAAGTCAGGATGTTTTACCGTCGGGGGATTTTGGATCTTAAAAAATGTTGGAAAACTCATTGTAATCCGACCGGTTACCACCGAAAACTTGCAAAGAAACGTCAAATAATTTGAGATAACACACCGTATAATTTTAATTTGACAAAAAAATTAAAAAAAACGGGACGTCTGGCTAAGACGTCTGTACCATCGTGGAGGCGTCTGGCTAAGACGCCTCCACCATGGTTGAGGCGTCTTAGCTAGACGCTTAGACCATGGTATAGGCATCATGCTAAGACGCTTGTACCATCGTGGAAGCGTCTGGCTACGACGCCTCAACCATTGAAGTTTCTAAAACATTGACATACTTTTATAAACATTGACATACTTTTCTAAACTATTGAAGTTTCCCATCAAATATGCATACTTTTATAAATCTCTAAAACATTGACAATAAAGAGTGAGTTTCTGTTTGAAGTGACTAAATATTTGAAGGAAAAAATCACACATTGACATACTAATGTTTCCACTTCTACTCAAACAACATCTAAACCAAAAACCCCTCCATCTCTCTCACGCATGCATTATCTATCTCTCTCTCTCTCTTCCGCATTCATTCTCTCTCGCATTCGATTGGGACACATTCATTCTCTCTCGCATTCGATCTCTCAATCGAACCGGGTTGAATCGAAGGAGGTCACACCGACTTTTTGTATTTCCGACGCTCGAAAGACTCGATATGCGTTCGATAGGAACTCGATTGTTGTGCTCGACTCGTTTCCTTTTATTGTGAGTTCAATAGGATTAGATTGAGTGTTTTGTGGACAAAGTTGAATCGATGGAAGTCTTAACCGATTTTCTTTGTTTCCGACGAAACTCGAAAGACTCGATTATGAGTGCACATGGGGTCGGGTTGGGTCAGGTTTGGGCTAGAACCTGACCCAACCTGAATTTTTCGGGTTTGGGAAAAATCCAACCCAAACTAGTTCGGGTTCAACCCAACCCGACCAGAAATTTTCGGGTTGGGTTGGGTTGGATCGGGTTGGACCCGAATTTAAATATATATGTAGATAGGTGAAATTTCCAAACGTGCAAACATAAATTTCCAATTCTGTAAAGATCATATCAAGTAGAAATCTTCGTAAACAAGTATATACCACAAAAAACAACAGGTTCAATGCACAATGAGGAGAGCCTTGAACCATATTCTGTTAGGACGCATCATCAGCGGGAAGAACAATCTTTATCTTTCTCTAACTTGAACCATTCTTTATGCTTCCACCTCAATCCACACCAATAACCACCGTGCATACACTTATCAAACAAACAAAAAATAAAAGATAACAATCTTCATGCATTACTTCATCTTGATACAAAGAGCTAAAATTATGATTACTTCATGCATGTCTATTGAGCTAAAATAATAAGGTTGGAGGTTTACTACGTGGATGGAATTTGATGAGGAAACTGTGTTGGAGTTGATCGACGACAAAGTCGTGTTGTGTTTGAGGACCGCTGGACTGGGGTTGATGGAGGGAGTGTGTGACAAAGTGAGGGAGAGGGATCGTCGGAGGGATCGACGACGACGAGGCGCTGAGGGGGGAGGAGAGGAAGCGCCAGTGCGGGGAGAGGGAGCGAGGAGAGGCGAGGAGGCGCCTGAGGTTGGGTTCCGTTCGGGATGAGTTTCCTTCACCAAGGGATGGACGAGATTTGTTTTGCTTTGGGTTAGAAATCTGGACGACCCAAATTAAAATAACATTTCGGGTTCGGGTTGGGTTAGGTGAACCCGACCTCTCAACTCGAACCCAACCCCTCAACCCGAACCCAACCTGAAAATTCGGTTTTCAGATTTTTCCAATCCGACCCAACCCGACCAGTAGGGTTCAGGTCGATTTTCGGGTTCAACCTGACTCGTGTGCACCCTAGGCTCGATATGCATTCAATTGGAACTCGATTGTTTTGATTTGTTGTTATTTACTAGAATATTTATTTTTGCTTGATGTACTCAATATGTTCTCGATAGTATGCTTAACAGGTGTGATGTGATCGATAAGTGCTCGATCTGGGATAATGGTTACTTTTTATTTGCAATGGTTTTTTGTCGAGCTCCATGGAGCACAAAAATAACTAGATAGCCCAGAAAATGCATATTCACACATATTCAAACAAAACTTAAAAAAACCAACAAAACACATTGGTAAATTTATTTGAAAATGGAAAGAAAATACAACAAAGTAACACACATTAATTTTTTACAATTTCACTTATCCATTATCTTTGGTGACCGGTTTCTCCTCGAAGAACACTAAAACAACGGTGCATTCTGGTGGGGTCCAACGTGAATCCGAGGAGAGTCCGAAAAGGACGACATGATCTCGATATTGGCTACTGTCGGCTCGATCTGGTCTTCACTCTCTACTGAGAAGCTAGATATTGCTAAAAGAGAGAGAGAAAGGGAATTGTTGATGCAAGATGTATTTTGGGTACAAGTAGAAACATAAGCATACTTTTAAAAGACGTTAATGTGTGAGTTTTTCTTCTTTAAATATTTGGCAACTTCAAGCATAGAAACTCAAAATTTTCAAATGATTTCTATATATGCATTTTTTTGAGTCTCTAGAAACTTTGTTTGGTAAGAAAGAAAAGACAAGGAACTCCAAGTGCATGGGTTGATCCAACCAAACAAAGAGTAACGAAAAACATGTTCCAACTCGCCACTTCGGTAGCATGGTGTGATGGCCCTTCCTGATCCTTAGCACCACTAACGGTGCTTAAAAGTACCTCAGGACCGGGTCGTGAGGGATATGACCGGGTCATCTCCCCCAGGTCATCTCAGGTCGTGAACGCCCAGGTTGTCGACCCGGTCGTTTAATATTTTATTGTTTTTTGTTTTTGTTTTGAATTTTTGTTTTGAGTTTTTTTTTGAAAATACGTTTTATAATTGTTTTGATTTTTTAGAATTTTTTTAAATTTGTTTTAATTGTTTTTCAAGATGTATCCCGAAATGATGTGGATGAGAGATGTAGGTTATGGTGGGTTGTGTTCGGTTGTGGTTAATAGGTGAATAGTGTAGGAAAGAGAAGAAAATGAGTTAGGAAAAGAGAAAGTTACGTGGAAGAGAGAAAATTGATTTAAAAAAGAGAGTTCATGACCATGTCATCCAGGTTATGGTTAGAAATGACCTTAGTACTGACTTCGTCATCCTAGCTAACGAGTCGTAAAGAAGAGGATAGTTCATAATTTGGATGATTCTTCCAAATCAAAATGTGTTCCAACTTGCAATTGGAATATCAAATAATTTAAAAAATGGATTTCGTAGTCTTTATAACGATGATTGTGATTTAATGAAGGGTAAAAATACATGTGCGGGTGAGATTGAGTTGGGCAGAGTAACACTCCCTTTTCAATTACTCTAGGATCGATTTGGAAAGGAAATCTTGCATAAACTAGATTTCTGTGCAATCATCAAGTAGAGTTAAGTTCCTTAGCTCGGAGACTTTTAGTCTTAGGATATTTAATATCAAAGATTGCATTTTTGCATTCACATGTTCACGATTTAAATTGAGGTAGAATAAAGGATTAACAGAATGACTTCATTCACGAATCTGGATTTTTGGAATTTTCATTAGAAAACAACATTGGATTTTAATATCCTACAGAATTCTTCAGATCTATAAATTAAATTTACTATACACTTCTGTAGCGAAAAAAGATAGTTTTCTTAAGGAATCTGAAGTTATGGATCGCAATTACCATCATATCCTCATATTGTATTCTCTTTATTAAACAAACTGCTAATTAAATTACTATTTTGCATTTGTTTGTTCGAGAAAAAAATATGTGGCAAATTTAATATGACACTCGAGTGTTTTTTTCATAAATTTTTTATCCATTGTCATTCATAAAATTCTAGCTTGCTATTATTTATGTTGTAATTTGAATTTCCAATAAATAACATTAGAAACTGGTACTGAAGACTTATTTTTCATTTAACAAAAAAATCATGGGTAGGAAATTAGTAAGCTACCCTATCAAAAAAAGTTTTGTTTCTTGTATAAATTATAAATTCTACTTTTTCACTTGGAATATGAATTTCTATAAGAACGCAGATAATAAAGTTATCATATATAGATTGTCTAGTAGATGACTTTTCAATAATGGAAGCACAATGTGTATAAAGGTAACAAGTTGCTACAACTTTGGTAACATTTTCAGAATCTCAGGCCTTGCACTGCCCAATGGTAAATTACGCCTTTACAACTTCGACTTTTTGCCTTTGTTAGCGATCACATTAGCTTTCCTTCGACGTTATTATTGTCATATGCTTAAAAGAGGAAGAAAAAAAAGAGGCATTCTGGCGGACATTATCATGGTCAAATGCTTTATGGGAAGATGTTTGTTCTATATTCATGATATAGCGTCAAGCTTAGCTCAGTCATTAAATTTTCCTTTTTGAAAATGGCACAAGAACAGTGTGTATATTCCACAAAGTAACAGTGTGTATATTCCACAAGAACTACGCGCATGCAATGCAATATAGAGTTCAACCATATAAGAAATGGGCTCAGATTGATGAAGTCAGGGGGAGGTCGTCCCATTGAATTTGATTTGAACAAATTAGACTCACAGTTCTAGTTTGCACTCTCTTCATAAATTGGCTCATCACAATATGGATGAGGACCTACTTTGTTGGTTAGACTAGATTGGGGTAAATAAGCCGAGTTCTAGCGAGCCCAATTTGTCCCAAATTCGTCACAACTTTGTCCTAGACCCAACCCAATTGACCCATGAGGTCCAATTTGATCTACTCCAAGTCTCCAAGACTCAACCCAGTTGGTCAAGTCGTGCAAATCGATTGGGCTGACCAAGTTAAGTTTGGAATGCGGATTCATTTAACTCGTTTTATTTGACTTAGATTCATCATTATCTGGTATCCATATCTATATTTGATTTATGGATACGGATACGGATCACCCCGGATTCGCAAAATGTGTATTCATATCCTTAGAAAATGAATAGGGATATGGAATGTATATTTTGTAAATGGATACGGAAAAAATGGATATAGTAAATCACCTGAATTTTTACCTCTTAAGTATACATTTTTGGATGAGTGCTGACCTCCTTCTGGGAAAAGATGACGGCTTTAATGGCCCTCTTGATGAAGTGCTCGGAGATGACGGGGATTTTGGTGGTCCGGTGGTGAAGACGACGAAGTGGGGGAGGGACGATGACATAGAGGGGGTTGGAGAAGTAGAGGGGTTGCAGACAAGGAGGTTTGTAGGTGGGATAGGCGGTGAGGATTGATGATGTGGTACAGCCGCAAGCGGCGATGGTGGTGGAGAGGACTTCCAACATCGTCGTGGTTGATGATTGGTGATGGATTAATTAAATTAGTTACCCCTTAAGTTAAGATTAGAATAATTTACTAAGCAACGAACAAAGTAGGTGTTGGGATGAGATTTTGGAATGAATATGACGAAATAAATAAAAAAGTGAGACTGAGAAGAATTGCGTGGTGAATGTTTTGATTTTCTTGGGGATTGGGCTAGAATTGGGCGTGAGATTGGGAAAGAGAGAACAGAAAAGAGAGAAGAAAGAGAATGGATAGAGATTTGAGGATTTTGAAAAAAAATTATTAGATCATACAAGGTAGAATCTATAAATTTTATAATTTAAAATTACTTTTTTATTCGATTGATGATGTCATTGATTGAAAATATGACATCTTCGTCGGAATGAGTGACATGCCTGGAAATTTAATGACATTTGAGACATGATGTTGATTTTTCAATGACATATATATAAATACTGATAGAGCGACGACTTTTGGGAATTAAAGTGTTTTGTAATAACATCTAAGCAAAGAAACACTTTTTATTTCATATCCGCATTTGTTTACCAAAAAATTGAAAATGTTGGGACCACGTTAGTAAGTTTTTTAGCATATTGGATGAAATAATGGCAAACAAACACAATTCAAAACCAACCTAATGAGAGAAGGCAACAACTTTTCTTTTCTTTGAATCTCGTTTGGCATAGACAAGTTAATATTATAACATCTACTTATAGCTTAATGAAAAGAATTTAATTTGATTTCTTCCACTGCAATCTACTTGTAAGAAATTGAGATTCGATCTTGAGACAAGGATACAGGATGAAGAGGGAGTTTGGGATTTGAACTGCAAAAGAGAGAGGGTTTGCAATAGGGAGCTAGGTATTTAAACATTGGTGAAACCCTGTCTTACGAGATATTGAAGTGCGTGTATCCGATTTAGAACCAATTAGTGATGAGTGAATGGACCTAAAAACTTACAACCAGGAGAACACCCACGAATCCTTCAATGTGAGATTATTCTCTAACACAAGATACCAACCAATCTTACTCCAGGTCAACATGATCACAATGAGTAACACAAAACCATAATACAAAGTTACAAAATCAATCGAGTTATGAATGCACTCAATGCTTAACAAGGTTCGGGTTTGAGTTGAGGAAGGTTACTCAAGTCGGCTTGACTTTGAGTCAAGTCACAACTTGGGGTGCAAATGGATCAGATATGTGTATTACTATATCCATATCCATATTTGATTTATGGATACGGATACGGATCACCCCGGATATGCAAAATGTGTATCCATATCCTTAAAAAATGGATAGAGATATGGAATGTATATTTTATAAATTGATACGAAGAAAATGGATATAGTAAATCACCTGAACTTTTACTTCTTAAGTTAGATAAAATTATATTTTAACTATATTAGTTTAGAAATGTAAGAAATGTTATGTGTGATAGTAAAATTTTAAGTAAAAGTTAAAAAGAATCATGAAAAAGAATAGTAATTTAAACATATATAGGGAAAAATATCATATTAATGTTGCAGATATCCGTATCCGTGTCCGACCAAAATATGTATATCTTAATCTGACAAAAATATGCACATATGTATCCGTATCTACCAAAATCCAAATTTTCATATCCGTATTTGTATTCCTTAAAAATTGTAAACCGATATTTGTATCCGTATATGCTTGAATATGGAAAAAAGATATTCATATTCTTAAAAAAATGAATACGGTTTATTTGCAGATAGTCTCTATCCGTTTGCACCGCTACTTGTACTCAAAACTCAATTAGGCTCAACCTGTGATTGTCATCAATTTGATGCAAATCATTGGCACACTTAGGAATATACTAGCTAATCTAGGCTCACATCAAGTGAATTTTGGTGCCAGTACTTCATCATTGCCACTTAGCCAACTTTATCAACCTTTTTTTCACTACTTCATTTACATGTCTTCTTAACTTGAATGCAATCTCTCAGGTCATTATAAATTTATAATTGACTTGTTCATTTACTTTTCACCAACCAAAATCTTGAATTTTGAGTTTATGTTATGAAAGAGGAATATACTTGTATCTATGATCTATCCGTGTGTTTGCAATCCTGCAAACAACAGCAAGGAGGCAGCAAAACACCAAATAAAACTCCAAGCATCCATCCTAGACTTCACTGTCGTGGAACAACAACCCGTCAAACGCTAAATCCCATGCAAATCAATACTATTATTTACGCACCACGCAAGGACGTCAAATAGGACGAAGGAATCGGTGCGTATCATCCACAAATCTCATTTCCCTAAACACACTTAACAAAACAAGACTACAAGACATAAAGTTCCTCTCTCTCCTAACCTTTTCTTCTTCTAAGCCTTGTCACCCGTGACACACTTGCTTGTGTCGTCTCTCTGCAGCTTTGTGAAGTCAAAATCTGCAATTGGTATCCTGAATTAATTACTTTACCAGTATTTACAGTTTAAATAAATAATTGGTATCCTGAATCAATTACTCGAGATAATGACCTAAAATTCCACTGCACTACTTAACTCGGTTCGACAGGCAAATTGCAATTTAAAATTAAAGTTAGTTCAATATCATTTCTAATATATACTTATAGTATTTGAACTTGTATGTCAACAGAATGCAACTATTCTTTACACGTTGAACTACGGGCCAAAACTACAGAAACTGTTCAATGATTTATTCAGAAGAGAGAAAATAAGGACAAAAGGGTTAAAAGTCAAGAAATGGGTGTCCTTTGTGCTCAATGACTTGGACTTTGGGCTACATTTTTCCTCTATATCATCACACTAATCAATGGGTGGGGTGGTCTGACAGTTCTGACTGGCATCTTTATGTTGTATGTAGCTTTATAATTTTAATATATGGGCATTTCATGTTAGACACTCTAATAGTAATACCGTATGAATACCATGGAAATAAGCCAAATGATCAAACACCTACAATTTGTAATTAGATCGAAACTTTCGACAATTTATAGAGATATTTATTGGGTATTATAGACGACTCTGAAAACAACGAAACAAGGTACACCAAGAACCAAAAAGAAATATCAAAGTGAAAGCAAATTTCTTTCCCAAACTTCTCTTTCTTAGTATTCAAAGATGAACATCTGGTTTCTTGTTTTGCAGTCATGGAAACCAACGGAGGACCAAAGTTTTTTTTTTGGGGGGGGGGGGGGGGGGGGGACTAACCAAATACTAATATAAAGATGAAATTTATATATAAAAGTCAAAATTAAAATAAACTTTAAAACCTCATTTTTTTGTTTTTATTGCTTTTGACGAGTTTTCGCATCATTTCTATCAATCAAAAACAAAACCTTTGTTTTGAACATACCATGATGCATGTTAGCGCAATTGTTGCTTAAAACAAAAGGCCCGAATAAATAAATAAATGTCATACGTCAATGTTCATGACAATGTTTGTAAATACAATGTTAGACAAATAGTAACCATCTTATTTCTTTCCAGAAGACACAATGTTTATGACGTCATTTAAGTTTTTTTCTTTTGTAAAATAGAAATAAAAAATTCCCAGAGGGGTTTGAACCTGGGTGTACTTGGTAAACTAGAACTTAACAACCTCTTCAACACCTAAAAAAAAGAAAATGGACCATACTAAATTATGTTTTTATTTATATATCTATCTTCAGTGGGCATTAATTAGACCTCGGAGTCGGGCCCATCGGCGGCCCAGTCGGCCAGCCGTGCCCCGCCGAACCTGCGTGGCGTGCCGTGTCGGCACGCCAGGCCGGATTTCCGACCCGACACGACCCAACATTAAGGTCTAGCATTAATGATTTTGGGAAAATTCTCGCCAACGGGTGAGCACAGGCCTATGTGTGTCCACATGTAGATCCGCCCCTGCTCGAAACATGATTGGAGTTGTAGTTTCGCCATATATTTTGATGAAAATTGTTGTTAGCCCCCTTCTAATTTAGAATTGGATTCACCATCCCAAAGTGAACGAGCCGTGAAGAATCATGGGTAGTCGAAAAGAAAAGCATCTATTTTTTGGGTTAATTATAGTTTGTTCTCCTAAATTATGTTTGAAATCACTTTGCACTCCTAAACTTTAAAAGATAATAATTATCTCCCTGAACTTTCATTTTTGTAACATTTTGCTCCCTTAAACTTTAAATTTTCATTATTTAAACACACATTCGTAGTTTTTTTCTTCAAATTTTTGCATTGTATCTTAATTAATACATTTATAAATTTAATTTTACATGAAATTTCAGATCATCGGAGATCATATGTGGTTGAAAATTGGGTCGGATTGGTACGAATCCAACAATATCCAACATTCGGATTTTCACCTAAGGGATACAACGTAAAAAAATGTAAAAAAAAACTACGAATGCGTGTTTAAATAATGAACTTTGAAAGTTAAGAAGTTCAAAAATGGAAAGTGATATTAAGATATAATTCAAGAATAAACGGTAATTAACACTTTTTTTTATTTATTATCACAGGCTACTAAAGCACTTTACACGTCACAAAAGTAAATCATGATGCCAGAAAACACTAAACAAAGAATCCAACCCACCACAATCTTCGTTATATTTTACAAAAACAATCACCACACATTCATCTTCATCCCTCCCATTCTTCTTCTAAACTATCCTCTTCATCTTCTCTCTCCTCCAACCAACCATCTTCCCTCCACCACCACCATCTAATGCCTTCAAGACAATTCCCACCACCACCACCACCACCATCATCTCACCACCACCTTCTTCTCCTCCCACTCCTCCTCACCTTCTCTCTCCTCCTCTCTCTCCTCCTATTCCTTCTCTACCTCTACTTCCATCACTACTCCATCTCCTCCTCCTCCTCCTCCTCCTCTCCCTCTCTCCCCCATTTCTCCCACCGCAAACTCCGCCGCGCCACCCGCAACTTCTCCCTATCCTCCTCCCTAGGTCGCGGCGCCTCCGCCACCGTCTTTCTCGGTGTAATTGGATCAAAAACCGTTGCCATTAAGGTTTTCCATTCCTCCACAGTCCATCACTTCCACAATGAGGTTGAGGCACACTCCTGCATGCCGTCGTCGTCGCCGTTTGTCGTCCAACTCCTCGGACGGTCCAGTAAGAAGGATTGTTTTGTGCTTGTTTATGAGTACTTGCCCAACAAAAGCCTCCAGGAAGCGCTTCGACTGGAATCAGAGCGTGGTATGCTTTCTTTTTAAAAATTAAGTTTACTTTAGCTTGCTTTATCTGATTAAATGATGTGACTCTTACTTAGCATATAAGTAGGATTTGCTAGTAACAGTATCACTGCAATCCATACTTAGCTAAAACTTGTAGTCATTTCATAAAGAGAGATGAGCATAAAAACACGAGTTCAAACCATGATTAGTTTTGCTTTCAATATCAGACAATCCTTTATGATTAGCACACGTCCTTGTGACTCAGAGAGAGGAGCATAAAAAACACGATTTCAAACCATGATTATTTGTGACAAAATACTCTATGATTTGCACTCATCCTTGTGACTCAGATATTAAGAAAAGTAAAATGATAAACGGTCGCCCTTGAGGATGCGTCTTGAGGACGCGGCTAAGTTGACACACAGACCATGTTAGCAGAGAAAATATTTTTTTTTGTATTTTTTCCTTCTATTCTTCGGTTGTCCGTACAAATGTCATGATCTCACATTAAATGCAGCTCAAATCACTTCATCCCTCCCTACATCCCTCATTAATACGTCTCAAATCATCTCATTGCTCATTTTGGCGCTTGTACACAGCAGATGACTTTTTATCTTCCTTTTGTCTCGCTCATCTCAAGATGTGTCTTCCTTTTTCTTCCATTCTCTTCTGTGGTTCTTCCTCTGTATTCCAATGAAAATCGTTAATGTGTCTTCCCAAGTGGAGCAACCGGCAAACGTTCCTTAAGAAGGAAATATTTTTTCGTTCTTTTGAAGAAGCCAAAACATTTTACGTGGTTTATGCCGATTCTTGTGATTTTGGTGTTAAGATAAGACAATCTCATTACGATCCTGGTGTTGTTATACGGGTCACGCTGACTTACTCCAAGAAGAGCATGACACCAACAAACCAATGACAAGGGAAATTGAAGCCTAGGTTATCCAGTAGAGTCCAATGCACTGCTCGGATAAGGTCTTCGGAAACCCAACAAGGGGTTACCACATTAATTTTGTGAATTTTAAACATAACCACACCATGCTTGACCAGGAGCAAATGCGTTTTCTCAGACAAAAACGAACTGTCCCTGAGGCCGCCAAAGCACGCATATCGTGCAATGATTCTGCTGGGACATCGGCTGCTAAGACCATGCAATCGTTTGTGGTCGAGGCTGGAGGTCATGACAAATTGACTTTTAACGAAAGAGATTTAAGGTTGGTGTTATTTCTGTCTAACATAATTGAAGTTCAACATTTTGCTCATGGTCTTAATGATTTCTGTGTGCAGGAACGTTATAAACGAAAAATAGAGGGGAAAATACAAAAAAAAAAAAATCTCTGCTGACATGGTCCGTGTGTCGACTCAGCCGTGTCCTCAAGGACGACATGTCACTGAAATTAATTCATACCCAAAAGAGTTGCTGCCGAGTGAACTAAAATTTTCGTAAACAGTTAAAACGTCTGTCAATTATATCTAGTATTTTGTGTTCATGTTCGCCAGTTATGTCTCATTTCCAGGGCCATCATCAGAATCTAGTACATTGCTCTCCTGGAACCAGAGGTTTAGGATCATCCTCGACGTTGCCAAAGCCATAGAGTTCCTCCATGTAAATTGCGTTCCACCGGTCATCCATGGGGACATAAAGCCAAGCAACGTGTTATTGGAGTCGTACTATCGTGCCAAGATTTCGGACTTTGGGCTCTCTAGAGTGAAATGCGAAGACAAAAGTGAAACCATAGTGGAAAAAAAGAAAATGGTGATAGAGAAAAGCCAAGAGTTGGAGAGAAGTGGAGGCGGCGAATGGTGGTGGAGACAATATGATGGAGAGGTGTTCCGTAAAGATTACGTCGGGGAGTGGATCGGAAGCCAAATTTGTCCCATCAACACCATGGATTCAGAGGAGGACAACAAGAGCAACTTCTCTGGTAAGGTTTTGAAATAGCTAAGGTGAATCTAAGCTTAGAAATATATATTTGTTAAGTTTACGAGCTTCACCAAAGTTGATTAACTTATTAATATGTAATACACTTTATTAGATCAACCGCAAACCACTTCCTTCTCTTAATTAACGTCAGCAAGATTATAAGATTAGTTGATATGTCAATTTAAGTCACCATGAATTAAGAGTTAACTATAACCGAACGACAATCTTATTTCAAGAGTTTGGGATTTATTCAACTATTAAGATCAAATTCTGGCATGTGTTTGCAGGAAAATCAGAGCACAATCAGATGAAGCTGTCTTCACCTCCCCAAAAGGAGCACAAGAAAATGCGGGATTGGTGGAAAGAAGAACGTTATGATGAACAAAATTCACCACCCAATAACACTAAAACCAAACCAAACAATATCTTCCAATATCTTAACACTAGTCCTAGCAAAGCCAACAACAAAAATCTCAGCAGTCCTGTAACCCAGAAATCTCCCCAATCTCAACAATCCTGGCCTTCCGCGTGGAGCGGGGACCTTAGCAGGACGAGCATGCGGGGCACAATGTGCTACGTCGCGCCAGAATGCAATGGCAAAGCAGCGACAGAGAAGAGTGATGTTTACAGCTTCGGAGTTCTTTTGTTGGTTGTTGTATCAGGACGGAGACCAATCCACGTCTCAAGTTCCCCCATGAAATTGGAGAAAGCGAATCTGGTTAGTTGGTGCCGGAGTCTGGGAGGGACTGGGAACGTTGAGGAGATTGTGGATGAGAGATTGGGATGTGATTACAATCCAGAAGAAGCAAGATTGTGTGTGAATTTGGCTTTGTTGTGTTTGCAAAGGAATCCGGATTTGAGACCGGATGGATCCACGATCGTGAGGATCTTGGAGGGGGAGTTGGAGCTGCCCGTTTTGCCAACAGAGGCGTCGCCATCACCAGGGATGAGCGCAAGCGGGCAGCGAAAGGAGAAAAAGGGTCAGAGAATATCCTGAGAGAAATGGGACAAACTGAGTTAGCTCAATTACTCGCAAACTCAACGAAAGGTTTCGGGACATCCTAGCAGCAGGTTTGCTGGTAGGATAAGTTTCTATCCCTCCATGGAACTTCAAAAAGCTACTGTAAGACGGATTATAGTGTTGGCAACTCTGGAATCAGTCCCCTACCACATCACTCCTGTTGTGGAAGTTGAACTATCTTGGTTCAGTGAAGAAAGTGACCTATTCGACAAGATTGGGTTGTAAAGGTGAATTTCGTTGTGGGAAGCAGAGAGATCTCTGAAGACAAGATGATTTTTGCTCTGAAGCTGTATAGTTCGTCGTCTTGCAAGCAGCAAATGGCTGCAATCCTGCAAACAGAGTAAAAGATGAAATGTAATTGTTGAGATGAAACTGACTGTAAATGAGTTTGCTAATTACTTGAAAGAATGAAACTAAATGAACTGAAATGTATTGAAAGTGCATACAGATTTTGTAAGCAAATGCAAACAGATAAATTGAGTTTTGACGCAATCGTTAAGTTTCAGAATATCAAATATTTTCTTTTATTTAACAACTTTAAGGAGTCACCACGGGAAAGTAGAAACGAATTAAAATACAAACTAATGTCTCTTTGGATACCACCCACCTTTTGATTATTATACAAACTCCGGTCTTGCTTTCCTCAAAGAACCAGTTACCCAGGCATCATGATGTCTACCCTAATACAACCAGGCATGGCCTACAAGAAGTGTAGATTGTGTAAAAGGTGTGTGAGCAATCATCTAAGACAACAAAGTGACAATTTCTGGAATTCTGCTGAAGCAATAATCTACTTACAATTTGTTATGGCGTGAAAATTGGAATCCCTGTTGATGAAGAATATTGGTTCGCAGACAATAACTGCCCCCACATCACCAGCATGTCTTGTCCTAATAAATTGCCTGATGAGTTAACACATTTCCATTTCAATGCTTGTTGTCAACTTTAAGTTCTTGACAATACTTATATTTAGCCCTTCGACTCTCTAGTTCATCTATGCCAAGCAATATATGTAGTCCACAGGTGAGATGTATGGTTCTGGTATACTTGATCTCCCAATAAACCAGAACATCACTAACTTGTTTGGAACTTGGAGAAGCATTGTGTCAGGTTCTTTGATCGTTCTCCGAATCCACTTAAAACCTTGTCGCAACTACCATTCTCTACAAGAAACAACGAAGTAAAGTCAAGAATGAATAGACATATGAGATGTTTCAAATAATCAAATTCAACTAAAAACAACGAAGTGAGTTCCTAGGTGATACTCTAAACATAAAATTCATTTCATTGATCCAAAATTAATGAACTGCAAGCTTAGAAAAATAAGATATGAGACTGATCTAAACATTTTAACACGAGAAGAAACTATAAAAATAAAAATATCATAATAGAAAAGTTGGATTCAACGGTAATTCTAAGCACAAAATTAAAACAATGTCAGCTAAAATACAAGATCCAATCATGACATTGTTCCAGGGAACATACATCTTGCATTAAGGATACACGAAGGACCTCCAATTTTCATATCTTCAACATAGTGATGGGTAGAGATATACTTGATCATGTTGTAGTATATTAGAGTGAGTGTAAGAACTGACCATTCCACTGAAAACAATATTTGATACGTGAATAAAAAATATTACCAGTCATCTTAATCACTAAATCGACCACCACAGCATGTTGCCTGCCCATGCTGATTAAAGGATATCAAAGCCCTGTGCTCCTGGTCTAACCTTCCGAGGCCTGACAAATAAGCAGCATATAAACTTTCTGGAGTTTTCTAACATGCAAAGGAAATTGTTTAATAAAAGATGATACAATTGCCGTAGCAAAATTTTACAGTAAAATTTATGGTTCATTTGCCTTTCTATTCATGCATAGCCATCTTCAGATTTTGTCTTTTAATTATAATGCTTCTTTCACAACAAGGATTAGCCTAAAAAGTCTAAACTAGACAAATACTTTTTCTAATCTGAAATCGGAAGAGAAAAAAATGCAAATAACCTAGTAATTTGGAAATAATGAGCTAAACATACATACCAACCAAATATGCAAGACAATCAAAACGGACAGAGCTTGCTTCAAATTAATAATAAAGTCTTAAAGCATGCCTTTCACTTGCAGTTGAATTACAGTTGCTCCTAGGCGAGAAATATCCACAATTCGATCAAAATTCAAAGAGACTAAAAGCTATACCCCCTCCACTTGCCAACTTTCTCCAAAATATGAAAAGGGAGATATTTCTTTATCTACAAAAAATGATCTTCTTGGACTATAAAACAAAAAATAAAGAAGAAAAAAAGTAGAGAACACTCTTGCTGATACACTCCCATCAGTTTAGGTCTGAATGCTCAAAAGAATCAGCTAAATATGGGTGGCAACCCCATGTTGAACATCTTCAACAACCTCTACCAGTAATCACCACATGAACAGGAACCATTCTTGAAATGGTGAAAACGGTTAATATCCCTAATGATTATCTCTCTAGAAACGATTTTGCAGATGTACTTGAAAGCACTGTGGCAATCTTGGCAAATCCTGAGGTTCTTCTTCACTCTTATAGGTGCACCTTCTGGGGTGCTAATCAATCCAAATGCCACGGCAATCCTTTCACTGTGGTGTGAGAGAAGCACTTCCTTCTCTTCTCGTTCAACAAGGTGCAGATCCATTTCTACCATGGGAACATACCCTGCTTTGTTCATAAGATCACCCAGCTCCTCAAGCTTCGCATATATATCATGACTTCTTGTGTGACTTCTATCTCCAGCAATGAAAGTATGTACTGTGTCTTTCAACTCAATCCAACTCGTTGCGGGTTCTTTCTTTAACCTATGACCTTTTATTAACTGTCTAACTTTAGATACATCTTCCCATATCCTCACTGAAGCATACATGTTTGCCAGAAGCACAAGGCTGCTAGATTTCTCGGGCTCAAGCAGAAACAACTTTTCAGCAGCATGCCTACCGAGCTCAATGTTACCATGTACCCGGGAAGCTCCAAGAAGTGCTCCCCATACGGCTGCATTCGCTTCAAAAGGCATGGTGTTCACAAGCTGCATCGCCTCATCCAATTTTCCTGCACGACCAAGAAGATCTATCATACACGCATAATGCTCTTGTGTGTGTTGAATACCAAATCTCTCTCCCATTGTCTCAAAATAATGTCTTGCTTCAGAGACAAGACCCGCATGATTGCAAGCGCATAAACGTTCGTCAAAGTTATATGATTTGGCATAAGACCTTCGTCAAGCATTTGATGAAAGAAGTCCAAAGCTTCCTTCCCATGGCCATGTTGAGCAAGTCCCCCTATCATTGCAGACCATGAAACGATGCCCCTCTTAGGTAACTCTGAGAAAGCAAGCCCTGCATCTTCTACGCTCCCACATTTAGCATACATGTAAACCAGAGTGTTGCCAACAAACGCATCTCCAGCAGTTTCAAGCTTCAGAACAAAGGCATGAATCTGCTTTCCTGGTTCATAAGCAGACAAACTAGCACAAGCATTGAACAAATTACTACAAACAAAACTATCCGGTATAATACCCTTCTCCATCATGTCCAAAAAAAGCCTCAAGCCTTCCTCTCCTTGTCCGCCCTGTAAGTATGCAGACACCATGGATGTGTAAGACACAACGTCCACAAACGGGCATTCCTCAAAAAGCTTCCTCGCTTCCTCTACACAGTTACACTTACCATACGCATCGATAAGGCCATTCACAACATGAGAGTCAGAAAGCAACCCTGATTCAATCGCAAGAACATGCACTTGCTTGCTCAAATCCAATGCTTGCAAGCTTGCAGTGGACTTCAAAATTGAAGACAAAGTCGTCCTGTTGATCCCAAACCCCTCATCCTCGAGAAGAAGCCCAAAGCCTTCAAATCACACCCACCATGTGCAAACCCCGAGATCAATGCATTCCACGACACCAAGTCATGCCGCCAAATCAACTCGAACGCCCTAACCGCCTCCATCATCCTATCGCACTTTGCATACATATCCACAAGCCCAACCCCAACGAACAAATCCTCATCCACCCCTAACTTAACACAGTCCCCATTCATCCTCTCCCCAACCCCAACAACCTCAAATCTGCGCACGCCTTCAGGCAACTAGAAAAAGTAAACTCATCCGGCATCACACCTCCCCCCTCCCTCATCCTCCTCCACATCCCCAACGCGACCTTATTCCTCCCCCTAGACACGCACCCGGAGATCACCGTATTCCAAGCCACAACATCCGGCTCGGGCATTTCCTCAAACACCTTAATCGCATCCTCAACGTCCCCAACCCTAACATACACCCCAACAAGCGCATTCGCGACATAAACATCGTACCCTATCCAGGATTTAACCACCAATGAGTGTAAACCTTTCCCAAAACGGAAATACCGCGGGGAGGACGCGCAGGCCGCTAGCGCGGCGGAGAATGAGAACTCGTTGGGGCGGGGGACAGAGCAGAAAAGGGAGAGGGAGAGGTGGGAATGGGAGATGGAGGAGTAGAAGGTGAGGAGAGAGTTGGTGACGGAGAGGGTGGAGAGGGAGCCAGAGACGACGGCGTGGGCATGGAGTTGGAGGCCGAGGTCGGGGGTCGGAAGGCGGTTGGAGGATTTAATTAGGGTTGGGAGGTCGGAGGTCGGGATCGGAGTCGGAATGGTGGTCGGAAGGGTGGGACGGAGTTGGAGTGGCGGAGTGCAACGCTTCATTGGGTGGTTGTTAAGAGCAGTTGAGAACTTGATTTTAGGGGGGAAAATCAAAATAATATTCTCTAAAAATAATTTCAACTTGAACCTCCATCGGACTTTCAGGGTATGTTTGGTTAACAAGAGAGAAAAGAAAAAAAAAGAAAAAAAAAGAAAGTTAGATTTTCTATCGTTTGGATAACAAGTTAAAGGAGAAAAAAGAAAAGAAAAGAAACAGAAAGAAATGTTATTATATAAAATTCCAATTTAACTTTCTTTTCAATTTTGGAGAGAAATGGAGAGAGACAGAAAATGAATAAATAATTTTTTAGTAACCAAAATACCATTATTAAAAAAACATACCCAAAAACTCTAATTTGTTACATATAAATAATCATTATGTTCCATCTTCCGTCTCCCAATCGTTCTACCTTTTTTTCTTCCCCACCTAAACATTCCCTCCTACTAATCTTCTCATTTCTCACTCCCATCTGAATTAGTCTACACCGATCGAGATGAGTTTTGTTAACACTATGATAGGAAAATTGTGGTATAACTATTTTTTGGTTAACATATATATATATATATATATATATATATATATATATATATATATATATATATATATATATATGGTGGTATTTGAATGAAATCAGGTCTCAATTTAATATAATGAGCCCCCAAACATACACCATCAATATCTAATCTAACGGTGAAAATGAAAAATGGTAGTTTTGTAATCACCACATCCTTCTTTTACCTCCCCTCCTTCCCATACACACCCATCATGTCTTCTTTCTTCCTTCCTCTTTCGTTCCTTCCCACACCCATCCCATCCTCCTTCCTCCCCTCCAGCAACCTTCCAAAAGACGATGAAAGATCGACCTCCACTCTCCTCCCCTCCTTCCCCATCTTACCAAACCATCGACAACCACGAGGGAGTTAATCGAGTTTGGATTTGGAGATTCGTACGAGATGTTGAGGGTGCTTAGATCTTGTGTCTGCTGGAAATGAGGTTAAATTGGAAAATTTTGCTGAAATTTCAGTTTAGTGTTTCAAAACAATGTTTTTTCGAGTCATGTATTCGCTGTAAGTTTCGCGAGATTTCTCGAGGTTTTGGTTGCATTTGAAGGATTTGATTGAGTTTCTGTTTATTTTCTCTTTTGTATGCTTAAAATGGGATTGGATTGAACTTGCATGATTCTGCAAAATATCATTTTTTTCTACTACTTATTTCTGTTAGGTGTAATGTTCAGATCCAGTTATACGTTCCGGAGAACTTGTGTAATAAAATGATACAGTTGTGTATTGAAATGAAATATTGGTGTATTAAACATATACTGTTGTGTATTGAACACATATAAATGTGTATTCACTAGAAGTTTTATTTAAGAAAGTGATGCAGTTTTGTAGAGTGCTCCGTGTTATTTCTATCTCGAACATCTCTCTTTCATTTCTCTCTCTTTCCTATAGAAAACTATATCCTATTATAATAATTTAGTCTTATGTGAGCCCGTTAGCATCTATGGTAGACTTAAGTGGGAATGTCCACAAGTTTCCTAAGTTGACTTCAGTCAATCATTTATATGTCTGATCACAAAAATATACAAAATCAAACATTTCCCCTCTCTTCAACACAAATCAATGCCTTAACTCTCATACCATATACAACAACATGATATGGTGCTGATGGGAAAGAACTTGAGGTGCGAGTTTGAGTTTAAAGGTACAATTTTTAGTTTTAGTTGAAGAAAAGAGCATGTTGGATACTTTTGGTTGGATGTATTTTTAGTTTTAGTTGGGAGGAGATTGTAGTGCTCAAAGCCTTGTTTTTTAAATATTGACTCAATAACCAAATTTGTGATGTGATCATTGAGTTGGTAACATGTAGGATAATAAAATTACAAATTTTGATATGAGATGCATTGTAAGGCTTAGGGAATTGACTAGCAATGAGTATTTTGTGTGTGGTTGTGTTTGAAAGTTGAGTTTTGGAGGATCGACAATCCTATGTATTTTAGATTCTTATATGAATCTGATTTGTTGGATGACGATTTATGGAAGTCATTGTGTTGAAAGTGATTGTCATTCTTCATTCATGAGTTTTTGATTAATGAATGTGTAATATGATCCCATATGATATCTTCTTTACTTAGAAATTCCTTATATGTGTAGACTTGTATGGTTTGATAATGACAGATTGTTCGACAAATTTTTTTTAAATGTTTTTGTTGCTTGACAGATGTTGTGAATGAGTTTTTTGTGAAGAAGTTGTGTGTGTAATAAAATGATATCATTGTGTATTGAAATGATATATTGGTGTATTAAACATATACTATTGTGTATTGAACGCATATAGATGTGTATTCACTATAAGTTTTATTTAAGAAAGTGATGTAGTTTTGTAGAGTGTTCCATGACATTTCTATCTCCAACATGTCTCTTTCCAATATAAAAATATATCATATTATAGTAATTTAGTCTTATGTGAGCCCGTTAGTATTTATGGTAGACTTAAGTGAGGATGTCCACAAGCTTCTTAAATTGATTTCAATTAATCATCTATATGTCTGATCACAAAAATATACAAAATCAAACACCCTCTCCCCAACACCAATCAATGTCTTAACTCCCATACCATGTACAACAACATGAACCCTCCATCTACTTCATTTCTTTCACAATGATCAACAATTGATGTTTATGTACGTATCTCTTTTAGAATCATATGTTGCTCACTTCTTCCTCTCCGACGACAACCAACTGAATTATACATATACTGTTGTGTATCGAACGCATATAGATGTGTATTCACTGGAAGTTTTATTTACGAAAGTGATGCGGTTGTGTATTGTAATGATGTAATTGTATATTAAACTTTTAGAGTTGTGTATATTTAACTCATAATGCAATTGTGTATTTTAATAATAATTTTTCCAAAATGTTCTATAACCAAAATATGCAATAGACAAACTAAACCATATTAAACAACATTATATTCAACTTATAATGCAATTGTGTATTTTAATGATAATTTATATAAATTAAAGAATTCTTGAACTTATGTAATAAAATGATACAATTATGTATTAAAATGATATAGTTATGTATTAAACTGATAAAATTGTATATTGAACCTACACAATCCAATATAAATAAACAACCCAACATAATAACTAAGAAGTACCATAACATGGGAAGGGAAATTTATTTGTATGATATGAATTCACTTCACATAATGCTATTCATCATATCTCTAAAACAAAAGACCACATTTTAAGAAGTACCATTCTCTACACATTTCTCTCACCTAGTTATCCCCTAATATAGTAATTTAGTCCTATGTGACAGATTGCTTGACAGGTTATTTCTGGATTATGGATTTTCTTTTGTTTTCTTTTCTTGTGATTATAGGAGTTTGAGTTGAATTAAAATTGACATATGTCACAAACTCGGAATAAACAATTTGGAGCAATAGGGAATATACAATAGTGTCTGAATATAGAAATGTGTCAGGAATACACACTAAGGTCTGAACTTGTGTAATAAAATGATATTGTTGTGTATTGAAATGATATATTTGTGTATTAAACATATACTATTGTGTATTGAACGCATATAGATGTATATTCAATGTAAGTTTTATTTAAGAAAGTGATGCAGTTTTGTAGAGTGTTCCATGTCATTTCTATCTCCAACTTCTCTTTTTCCTCTCTCTCTCTCTCTCTCTTTCCTATAGGGAATGACACCCAACACAAACATCAAAATCACATGACTTCTCCATTTAAGCGAAACTAAAATGTATTAGACAGGTCCACATAAATCTAAACAATTGTATCTAACCGATCCGACAAAATAACTGTAGGTGTAGAACATGTTATACTAGAGGAACTACGAAACAAACCAAATATTTGGTCTCATTTCCTGGAAAAAAAGTTACTAACACAAACATCGTTGACACTCCACATCAAAACTACCAAAAATATGTATCGTAACCTGTTGGATTGGCGTATCAAATGTGTTAAGTGAGTACATAGTTGTGACTCCTACTATATACAAAATGTAGCCACATTGGTTGCAAGTATATAACAACAACAAAAAAGATGATATCTACTACAATCCTACTTAACTCAGATAGCATCACTACTTTTTGGTCACTACTTCCACAACTTCCACAAATTAAGTCAGTATATATCATCAATACTTCAACAACCACCATGGCAGTCCTAACAAGGAACTCTAGTAGACACCATTACTACTTTCACAAAAGGCAAAACTCCTTACAACAAAGACATAAACTCCAGATGTCCAAATAAGGCAGAAACTCCAGCAGTCCAAACAAAGAGAAACTCCAGCAATCCAAACAAAGCAGAAACTCCAGAACACTGTCAAGAATAATCAACATGTAATATGAGTACCAGTTCAAACTCTTGGGACACATGGATCTCCTTGTTGATGATCTGACAAAATATCATTCTAAATTAGGCACCAAACAATATTAGTTTATTCTTGGAAGTGAATAATTTAATTTTGAAAGTGAAGACCTACTGAGTATTACTTTATAATAAGACAACATTAAATAACAACTACTAAGGATCTAGACATGTAATCTAATATCATATAGAAGTTCAGAAACTGTGATGCAGATGTGCATATTTAATAAGTTGAGATGCAACATTCAAAAGCCCAGAAAGCAGAAATACAGAATATTTAATGCAAATGTAGAAATCTTTGGGATTTTCACTTCATGTTCGGTGAAATACATAACTACACAAGTTCCATACACAACAATGATATAACAATACACAGCTACATTACTACAATACATAACTACAAGAGTTCAATACTAACCATTAAGCAGACAGTGCATCCATTGATATTGATATATGCTGAGACCTTGTTCTTTAATCCCTTACTCTTTTCTTTAATCTCTTCAGAAATCTTCAAAAATGCAATTGACTCGATTTGCACTACAAAGAGGATAAGGTAACCTTATCATTTAAAAACCCCGATTAGGATCAAAAGATATTGAAATGAAATAAGTGTGAGATGTAATAATCCTCGGATAATAGTTGTGGTTTCATGGAAAATGGTCACTCCAAGTAGGTTCATCCTGCATAACAGGACTTGAAGCAAAAAACATATCTCAGTACCTTGAATGTTATGAACCATCACTGGATTAATACATTCCAAACAAAATAAAACCAAATCATCAAAACAATTTTCCAAATATTACATCTCAAAGAAAATAAATGATGAAGAAAAAATGCAAGCAATATTAGAAAGAAAGAAAGGGATCCCAAATCTTCTCCCTCTTTGACGAAGGAAATGGGTCAAGTGGATTGAGTTATACAAACACCAGACGGAAGACACAAATTTATATATTAAAATAGCAACAATTTTTTTTAAAATAATTAATACAGAAAACAACCACCAACCAAACCAAACATCACAATCCATTTCCATTCATACCAGCAGCAACAATCCCATTCCCATATTCCGATCAGATCTTATCAAGTTTGTTGGACTCCTTCCCCTCCATCTTGAAGTCAAAGCCGTAGCGGTGGTGCTTGGGATAGTAGTAGGTTCCGCAGAAGGTCTCCCGGAAACGGAAGCCGACGAGCCCCACCTTCTTCCAGCAGGTGGAGCAGCGCTTGGGCTGCTGCGGAGGCGGGATGGCATCGACGGAGGATAAGGAGGAGGAAGGTTGAGAAGGAGGAGATGTGTTGGTGGAGGGAGTAGGAATGGATCAGAGGTGAGGAGACGAGATGTGTTGGCATCTTGATTGTATAAATATCCTTTGATTGTATAAATTGTATGTTGGATAAACCAACCGTTGGATCTAGATCTAAGGGAGGAAAATATAGGGTCTCATTTTTTTAGAATGAGACATGGTCTCATTGTAATATATATATATATATATATATATATATATATCTATATATATATATATATATATACACACACACACAACACACACACCACACACACATATATAAGTTAAAAATAGTAATTTAATTTTAACCCTTATAAAATGGTACTTCAATTGATCAACAAAATCCTTTATAAAACATATTCTACTTTGACAAATTTATATATAATTATTTAAAGCTTTTGTTAAGTATTTGCAAATTTATATATAATTGTGTTGAAAGAACAAAAAATGTTCATTTTAAGTATTTCCGAAGAATTGATATCTTTATGTATTAATTTTACATGAGAATGCTTTTTTAATATTTTGCATATTATCTTGTTTGTAACATTTCTGAGTTTGTATAGCTTCAAATTTTCAAGTTTGGTGGATATTTTTTTTTGTAATAATTTATAATTCTGAACATCATTAAAATAATGTAGAAATATGTGTGTTATTGTATAATACAAAATAAAGGGTATTTTGGTTTTTTAGAATGTTTTATTTTCTTTTCTCTCTTAGGATGTTAACCAAACGAGATAAACATATTTGTTATAATGAGTATCCAAACAAGAGAAGAGAAAAGAAATAATTTTTTTTTCATTTCTTTTCTCTCCATTTCTCTCCTAAGTTGTTATCCAAATGGACCATTAATGTATAGAAATCAAATTTTTCACAGATTTTGGCATGTACAATAACGAATTCTAACACTTGACATGTACAACGCCGAGTTCATCTTGTTAGAACTCTGCACGCACAACATCAAGTTCTAACACTTAGAGTTTTTTCTTAAACACGAATTTAAATAAACTCGACATTGTATTTGTCGTCTTTAAGAAACATAAGTCGGCGTTCTCAATGTTGATTTCATTTTGAAAAAAAGTTTACAACACATTTTGGAACTCATGGAGAGACATATGGGGAAATCGACTCAGGGGGAGAGCAAATGTGAATTAGCTACTGGAAAATTCACAATTTATTGAACATTATCTCACATAACATATCATATACAATTTAAGCGTTCACCGCTAAGTACTAGTACAGAAGATAGTCATCGAATATATATATATATATATATATATATATATATATATATATATATATATATAGGATAGAATGAGCCCTGAGTTCATTTTGTTTAAATGAGTGATGAGAATTAAATTTATACCGCAAGTGCACGGCCGCGATGAAGCGGTGGCAAGTACGGGTCGAACACAAGGAGGGAGAGATTTGTTATTTGTGTGATTTCGATTAAGGGAAATGAAGAGGTAGAAGAATAAATTTGGTTTTGAGATTTTTGGATTTTAATTATCTAAAGCAAGAAACAAGAACAAATAAACTAAAACAAGAACAAAGAGGTGAATTCCGTCGGGTGGAGGTTTAGATTTAAGGTTTAGATTAGAGAATTTAGAAACTTATAATAAATCGTATTAGTTATAAAGCATTACATGATAAATGATTTAACATAAACTCAAGTAATCAAAATATACTAACACGAAATTAAAATAATAACATTCATTCATCTTCTCTTCACCCTAATCCGTCACCTCCACCCTTTGGAAGGAGTTAACAACTCATAGAGGGAGGAAGAAGGAGTCCTTGAGACATTACAAAAGAAAACTAAAAGTAAGAAATAAAAGACAGAATTTTATTAATGAAAAGAAGAATACAAAACTAAGACTAAGAATAAAAACTACAACCAAAGACTAAGGACTAAGGACCCTTCTAACATCGTTCTCGGGTCTATTTATAGTTGCTACAAGGGATCTAGGTATAATATTGGAAAGTACACGTGTCCAGACACGACTGGATGAAATTGGAGCACACAGATCGCTGAGGGGGCGGCGTTTCCGCCGCACAATGTATGTGATATGCGGCGATTTCGCCGCACAATCTTCTCTGATTTAATCCGGATTTTTGCTGGTACTTTATGGTATGATTTGATCCTCCTTTGCGCGTCTGGATGATTTCTTTCCATTCTTTTGAGCTCCGGATTAATTCCTTTATATGTTTGGAGATTTACATTGATTTTTCTTTAGATTTTCTCCAAGATAATATTTTGGTGCTTTAATTGCAATTAGGTCCTTGACTTTTTGCAGTTAAGTCCCCGGCTACTTTTGTGCTTGAGTCCTTGTTCTTTTTGCAATTAGGACTTAAATGCTTTTATGCTTGGATACATTTCCATTCGTAACCCGATAATCTTGAACTTGGTCTTTATGATAGAAATGAGTCTTTTGCACGCGTTTATGCTCGGGATGTGGGTAAATTGCATTCAGGTCCCTGTATTCTGTAAATAAGACTAAACACATACCTTAGTAACATTTATTGATGTAAAAGCAATCTAAATGAAAAACATATGATGCAATGTATGCAATGCATCAAATACCCCCACACCTAGATTTTGCTAGTCCCTAGCAAAACAGAATATAAGAAAAATGAAAACAGAGAAATCCTAACTCACTTTCGTAGGAATCACGGTTGCACTTAGCATGTGCAACAAGCCTTTAAACCTCCAAGTTTCCTAGGAGGAGGAGTGTTGTCTCCTGAGGGTTTTCAGCGGATATACCCACAAAATCCTAAATCAACGTTTCATTAATAGTTCTCAATATCCCTACCTCAACCTTATACATTTCACTAAGAATTTTTGCATGCTCATTATATAAATCTAACTCATTAAAAATATGACTTGGTCTTTGTTCCTCCAACATTCACACCACTAACCCTTCTACACATGATATCACTTAAATTATTTTGCACGCCTCCTCTGGTGGTGAAGTATCATTTGGATCAACCATGGCATGGATCATTCTTTTAGCTTTGGGCCTTGAGTATTATTTTTTTTTCTTTTCTTTCGTGATTCAACACATTTGCTTTTTTTGACACTTTTACCCTTTTACATTCGTGTAGCGAGTTTGGTCGATAATCCCGAGCTGGTAGACTCAAGTTACCGGGTTTCAAGATACCCCTACGGACCAGTGACTCAAAGGCTTGGGCTTTTGTAATCATTTTGCAAAATGTGTTTTCTTCACTTTATTCCTTTATTTTTACTTTTATTTTCCTCAAGGCTTAATTGCTATTAGAAATCCACACTTCCCGGTATATTTTCCTCAACCACTGCTTTTTATCAACCACTTCTAATATTTGATTCATCCAATTTAAGTGCATACATATCTTAAAGGGCAATGGGTTATTTCTTTGGAACTTAGATTTATGTCATGATTTCTACAAGCAGAGCTATATAATAAGGAACAAAAACTCAATGCATTTTGTACACGGGTTTTGGCAGTTCAATCTTAAGCTATGTCATGAAACATTGATTTTTTTTATTTCTATTTTTTTATTTTTATAAAAGACAGATATATAGATAAATATATACATAAACACCCCCCCACACCTAAATCATGCATTGTCCTCAATGAATGTGAGCAAGATACTACATGGATTTATGCATAAAAAATGAAAGATCTCACCAACGTGAAGTACAAAGGAAAGTTCATGGCTCTGTTGATGGACAAAAACCCGAATTCCCTCAAAAACATGTGAGATACTAAAGAAGGGATAAATACAACAAATGATTTATTTATTTATTTATTATATATATAACTATGTACAAACATAAGTTCCCATCTTCATTTGTCAAGAGACATTAAATGGAAACTTCAAGAGTGGGTCAGTGCACCTGAAAAGGAAACATGACACCACGTGGGGCCAGAAAATGCATGTGTGGGCCGCCTTCACAAAAAGCGCTAGATGAATTGAGAGGTTCATGAATTGGACGCAAAGGCGTCTCATTCAAAGGATCAAACTGAAAGAGCTTGAACCTCTCGAGAGTTTGGGAATTAAGGGGCAACGGAAGAGGAGTTTCTCTCGTTGCGGTGTTGAAGTTATGATCATCAATCAAAACTCTCCAACCAACTGGCTGGTGTGTCGGAACGAGGTCAAGAACCTTGTTAGGCATGTCCGACACACCAGGCGAACAAAAAGTGGGTCTCATACCTAAGGTATCTTCTAAGGAACTTCTAATACCCTCATTAGCTATGTAGTTGTTTGATGTTCCATCATTTCCAAGATGATCAGGAACAATGGTGAGAGGCACACTCTCATCAGGTTGTTTGAAATTGAGGGTACTAGGGAGATCTTGCTCCACCAGAGGTGAGTCCTTAAAAGATGCAACATGAAGATCATGTGGCTCAAGGGTCACGGGACAAGAAGATTGGGCACAATCTTGTGCCGACTCATAATGAAATTGGTCCATATAAATTGAATCCTCATGTTGACACGAAAAGTTACTTTCCTCACTTAATTGCTGCGACATTTGACTCAATTGTAATACCATATTGTCTACGGACTGTTGAGTAGTTGTCATGAACGTATGGAAAGCTTGTTCCAAGGTATCAGGTATGTGGTCAGCTATGAGGTTCGAGTCAGAATTCGGGACATTTTTAGGTTGGGTGTTGGTAGACTGAGGATAAGTCCAATGATTTGAAGTGGGTTGTTGGTAGAGTTCTGGGTATTCGGGAGAAGGATATTGGGGCGAAAATGACGTATAAGAATTTGGATATGAATTGTTTCCCCACGAATCCATCACTCTTGGGTTATATACGGAAGTGTAACGGTCATATCGAGCATTCTGGGAAAAGGTATGCTCATACTCAAGCTCTGGGGGAACATAAGGACATTCCCTGCTAACATGACCACTCAACCCGCAACAGTCGCACGGTACGGCTACTGGTGCCACCGGTGCACTCATGTTGTCAGCCCAACGCATGAAGGAGGCAAAAGTTTGATGTAATGTGTCAGTTCGTTGACCAGCATATGATCCAACATAACTAGATTGTGGTCTAGCAGTCGGTGCCTCTCTCATGTTACCCCAATATGAAGATTGCTCAGTCATACAATTAGGATTGTCCCAATCATATGGGGTGTTAGTCTGAGCCACCCCAGCCTGCATGGCTTTAGAATACCAGGAAGCATTGTCCTGGTCCCAACAATGATATGGATGGTTGCTCATGTAACCATCCATCAAAACACTCTTGAGTCAAGTACTCTTACCTTTAGGAGGCTAAGCAAGCACAAGTTCTCGACTCGACCCTAAAATGCTAATAGAGAATGTAAAGGGGAGGAGACTAGAACGTATAAGTAGGTGAGAAGAAGATGACTCAGAAGAGAAGGGAAACTTAACTCTAAAGATAGAAAAGAAGGTATGTCAGAGGTTTCCCAAACAAGCACGGTTCAAACAATCCTAGACCTAGTGTCACTTAGATCTAGACGACTCCTAACTGGTTGAGTCGAATTGATTTGCTTGATTCACCTCCCTCACTAATCAAACCAACTTGGCCAGGCCGTGTATAGCTAGTGGGGGCGCTTCCGACAGAGTCGGTGCCAATTAGACAACCACTTCGCTTGGAAGACTTTCCTCAACACAAAAACACTTTCTAGACACCAAATTAAATTCGATCGGCTTCAGGTCATAGCAAGTCAAACCAATTCTTCTCCTTAATTGAGTCCGAGTCCTTAAGGGTCAATGTCTAATTGATTTTAATTTAAGGCTTAGGTGACACTTTAGGATTGTGATTTGTGGGCCACGGAAGGGTGATGAAATCCCCACCGTATCTTTGCCTACGGAGTTGCCCTTAAGATAGTTTAACTTAGATCTAGCAAAGATAGTCAAACAATGGTCTTTAGAGGGGCAATTGCAAGGTTATATGCAACTAGATTATATGCTTAAATGCAATCGATGAAAACCACGATACGTACCTTGACTCCAGCACTCTTCAACAGAAATTGATTTGCAAGAATTTAGCAAGAATAATGCATACAAAACACTAGATGATGCATGCCCTAAGGCCTTTCTAATTTTGCCAATTTTAGGTCAGAGTTGAATTATTGCCAATTATGGAATTTTTGCCCTAACACGTGCAATTCTAATAAAAGGAATTTTTCTGAAAATAGAAATTACGAGGAAAAGAGGCAACAAAGGTTACCTATGCAATGCTCAGTCGGGTTCACCGCCCGCTCTCGAAATTTCAGATGCTCTGCGCGTCCACCCAGAGATGGTGCTAACCCCAGAAAAATTTGAAGCCCAGATGCTTCACTTGTGCGGCGATTCCGCCGCAGGTTCCTCTTGATGTGCGGCGATTCCGCCACCCTTGTTGCTCAGACTGCGCTCAGATTTCGCCGCGCGCTCTGTTGTCTCCTGAAACACAAATCCAAATAGTTAGATCGCGCACAAGATAAACAGAATAAAATCGAAATCAACAAAAAACAAAATCTGCGTCGCCTCCCCGGCAACGGCGCCAAAAACTTGATGAGAATTAAATTTATACCGCAAGTGCACGACCGCGATGAAGCGGTGGCAAGTACGGGTCGAACACAAGGAGGGAGAGATTTGTTATTTGTGTGATTTCGATTAAGGGAAATGAAGAGGGAGAAGAATAAATTTGGTTTTGAGATTTTTGGATTTTAATTATCTAAAGCAAGAAACAAGAACAAATAAACTAAAACAAGAACAAAGAGGTGAATTCCGTCGGGTGGAGGTTTAGATTTAAGGTTTAGATTAGAGAATTTAGAAACTTATAATAAATCATATTAGTTATAAAGCATGACATGATAAATGATTTAACATAAACTCAAGTAATCAAAATATACTAACACGAAATTAAAATAATAACATTCATTCATCTTCTCTTCACCCTAATCCGTCACCTCCACCCTTTGGAAGGAGTTAAAAACTCATAGAGGGAGGAAGAAGGGGTCCTTGAGACATTACAAAAGAAAACTAAAAGTAAGAAATAAAAGACAGAATTTTATTAATGAAAAGAAGAATACAAAACTAAGACTAAGAATAAAAACTACAACCAAAGACTAAGGACTAAGGACCCTTCTAACATCGTTCTCGAGTCTATTTATAGTTGCTACAAGGGATCTAGGTATAATATTGGAAAGTACACGTGTCCAGACACGACTGGACGAAATTGGAGCACACAGATCGCTGAGGGGGCGGCGTTTCCACCTTACAATGTATGTGATATGCGGCGATTTCGCCGCACAATCTTCTCTGATTTAATCCGGATTTTTGCTGGTAGTTTATGGTATGATTTGATCCTCCTTTGCGCGTCTGGATGATTTCTTTCCATTCTTTTGAGCTCCGGATTAATTCCTTTATATGTTTGGAGATTTACATTGATTTTTCTTTAGATTTTCTCCAAGATAATATTTTGGTGCTTTAATTGCAATTAGGTCCTTGACTTTTTGCAGTTAAGTCCCCGGCTACTTTTGTGCTTGAGTCCTTGTTTTTTTTTGCAATTAGGACTTGAATGCTTTTATGCTTGGATACATTTCCATTCGTAACCCGATAATCTTGAACTTGGTCTTTATGATAGAAATGAGTCTTTTGCACGCGTTTATGCTCGGGATGTGGGTAAATTGCATTCAGGTCGCTGTATTCTGTAAATAAGACTAAACACATACCTTAGTAGCATTTATTGATGTAAAAGTAATCTAAATGAAAGACATATGATGCAATGTATGCAATGCATCAATGAGCCCCCCAAGATCTAACCATTGATCTCAATCTGAAGGGTTGTGAGCCTTTTATTTTAAGTGAGGGTAGTAAAATAATTCATACTCATCTCCCGTTAATTTCAGAAATCATGGTAATTTCTTACAAATTCTCCCTATTCCAATTTCATTGCTATCTTCTTCCTCTCCCTCCCAATCTTCCACCCACGCTCCTCTCAATCCCTCAACATCGCCCCTTCCAATTTCGTTGCTCTCTTCTTCCTCTTCCTCCCAATCTTCCACCCACGGCTCCTCCCAATCCCTCAACTTCGCCCATTCCAATTTTGTTACTCTCTTCTTCCTCTCCCTCCCAATCTTCCACCTACGGCTCCTTCCAATCCATCAATCGCCCCTTCCAATTTTTGCATCCCAAGATAGTTAGTAGGTTTTGTGGATATTTGGTTTGGGATTTGATTTGTTGATTGGGTTTGGATTTTATACAGTAAAATTGGTTGATTTCGTGGATATTTGATTTGGGATCTGATTTGATGAATTTGTTAGGTTTGGTTTTGGATTTGTTGTTTAGATAAATTCGGTTGGATTTGTGTAGCGTTTGATTTGATATTGGATTTGCTAATTTGTTTTGGTTTGCTTTTGGATTATTTTTTTTAGAGTGGAGAAATAAAGTTTGCACTCAGTTGGACTCCCTTCGTCGCATTCTTCTTGAAATCAACTATACGTTGCTACAATTCGACTTCCGAATTCACAGATCCAAACTATGACAATTGTAGAAACAAATCGAACATCTTGTATGTCCACCTCAATATTATTCAGTCTGCTGCAAAATGGAGTGAGGAAGTTTTTCGCTTGGTTTGAATTTAGAAAAACATGCGACTATTAGTATATGAAATTCATTTCAAACTTATGCAAGTTCGAGTAAAAATAATGTGAATTACAGTAACATGTTTCGATTTAGTTGAAACGAAAGTAATATTATGTTTGCAACCGTAATATAACATTGTAAGCCGTAATATAGTGTAATGTTGTGGATATAACATTGTAATATTGTAATAATGTTCCAATAGCTATAATATAATTTAGCTCTCATGTAATACTTTTTTTGTAGGATTTCGTGTCCCTATGTATGTATATATTTTAAAAAAATTAATACGAACATACAAGATTGATTTCATATTTTCATTGATTTTACGTACATTTATATGTTTATTCTAATATCATGCATTCATACACATATTAAAATAAACAAAATAGAGAGGATCATACCCAAAGATTCTCTAAAACCTATCAGAAGATCTGGAGTTTCGTTGCTCGTCGAATCGCCCGCCGATTTGCCTCCAAGTGTTCACCAAACTCTAAATAAGATTAGATAAAAAGGAGCTAGTCAATCAACTTTTAATTGAGCTTAGAATCTAGCTAATAACTCATGTTTAAGCTCCTGAGATTTCTATCTCCAAAACTTAAAACTATTAAGAGATTTTCATGGTGATTAAGTGAGAGATTAATGAGAGAGAGAATTTATGCATTAACATAAACAAGTAGGATGAGGGGTCCTTTTATAGGCTCCCAAAACATCATTATCAAGAACTATTCTCTAGTCACCATCTCTTACTTATTATCTCCTAAAATTAATCTCAAATTGCCACATAAGCATCCTAAAAACGTTTGATCAAATATGGAATTAATCTAACCCATGATCTAATTATTCTCTTAATAATTCAGGAAAAAATCATGTTGTTCGGTTAACCGAGAATTCTTTTCGGTTAACCAAACCATTCAATTTTAACAAACGTTCGGTTGACCGTGAGCTAGACGGTCGACCTAAAATTCATGAGAAAAAAATTCAGACGATCCGCATCTTGCTCCGGTTAACCGTTGACCCACGAAAATTTCTCTTGGCGAATCTTCTTCGGAAGACCGTGTCACATTCAGTCTACCGCAAATATCCCAAGATAGCTCTTGGATATTTTCTCTCGGTTGACCGAATCCAATTGCTCAGGCACTCCAGACAATTTCAGTCAATCATTTGCTTTATCCGACCCTTGTTCGGTTGACTGTTCCTTAAGACACCTCGATCGACCGAACCCTAAACGTTTTACAGTGTTTGACCTGATTTTTCCTTTGTTAAATTTTGGATTTATTTCCATCAAAATTTAATCTTTTGGGGTTTTTAGGAAATTCATATCTTATGTAATATATTATCCTATGTAATATTAAATTATTACACCCTATAATATATACACCTTATATGAATTTATCCATGATTCTAATTATGTCAATTCTCATGACATATTGATTTTATTGATTCACTACATATGTCCATTTTCACAAGAAACCTGACACATCATATGAACTCAAAATGAAGCTTCTTGTTTCCCAGCTTTGTGGTGTGACCTATATGAGAATCTAAGCCAAATTGGCAGCGATATTAAACACTTAATATCTCAAACTATAAGCGGTATCTAGCTACACATTCTAGTTACCCAATTAGCATAGATGTCTTTGTTCCACTTTAAAATTTTACACGATCCATTTAGTGATGTAAGTCCACCACTTGTGTCCGTCCCTTGCCTTATGATATTAAGAATATATACAAAGTAGAAATGTGTCACATTTGTATTATATTCGTTTCTTGATCTCTTTAAGCTAATTATAACTATGTAACTTAACTCAAGTTACATTGTGCACATTATAATTTTGCTTTATCAAGTAGCCCACTAATATCATCACTCAATTAAGAGGGGCAATGATAATCATTTGACTAGCACTACTACAGAAAATGGAATATACGTCGGATGTATGGGGGTATATACGTCGGATATAAGCACTCCAAGATCCGACGTCTATGTGTGCGTCGTCTATACATAGACGTCGGACATGAGATATCCTACGTCTATTCTCTTTTCTGGTGAAAAGGGATAGACGTTCTACAAGAACAACGTCTATTCTTTAGGTATAGACGTCGGTGAAATAACGGACGACGTCTATTCCTAAACGTCGGATGATACATACAACCGACGTTTATTCCTTTCTTCAGAGGAATAAACGTCGGCTAATACAAACATCCGACGTTTATTCCTTAACCTGGACAAAAAATAGCAACCTGCAAACTTGTATATAGTCATCGTATTCGTGTACATACAACCTACACCAAATTCGTTCAATATGCTCACACTTTCATCCACATGTTTATATAAGCACAAACATACAACCATACATGCACAAACACAAACATACAACCATACATGCACAAACACAAACATACAAGCATACACTTGCAATTAATTCATAAACAATTGGCATTCATTCTACAATTATAAATTGTAGGCTTGTAATACAAGTGCACTTGTTAACTAAATTACAAAAAATGCTATTGACAGGAGAACCTCTTAGTTCATCAACATGTTTCTGATAAATTCCAAACACCACAATCTAAATTCCAAATCCAAACACCACAATCTAAATTCCAAATCCTAACACCACAATCTAAACATATCAAATATGAGAACTTAATCAAACAAGATACAAGACAAGGCTAGTAGATTTCCTTTTGGCTTCACTTGAAGTTAATTTTTCTACAGGTGGTGAAACACGAACAAGAGGAGGAGGGGAAAGCTACTGCCGACATTGCAGAGGAGGTGCGGTGCTGGTGGTCGCGCCAACAACTACACCCACAACTACACCAAATCAAAAAAAACTCAATAAAAAACTCAATCCACAACTACACAAAAAGTTTGAGCACGAACCAGAGGAGGAGGAGGTTGTGGCTGCGGTGACAGTGGTCGCGGAGGAGGGTGTGGTGATGGTGGTCGCGGAGGATACGGAGACGGTGCAGAGGGACGGAGAAGGGGAGGAGAGCACAAGGGACATCATTGTGGTGCCGGAGACGGTGCAGATCGGTCGGAGATCGGTCGCCGAGTAGAGTTCGGTCGCGGGACGGCTAGGGTTTGGGTGAGTTTTCGTTTGAGATGAATGACAGAAACACGTATGTTCGATTTCTTTAAGACCCATAGACGTCGGATGTTATAGATGTCCGACGTCTATACCCCCAGCATATAGACGTTGGGGTATAGACGTCGGACATCTATAACATCCGACGTCTATATGGCGACGTCTATACCTTATAGACGTCGGATGCACAAGGTATTCCAAAAACCGACGTCTATGGGTCAACGTCTATACCCTATAGACATCGGATAAACTCGGTATTGAAATAGCCGACGTCTATAGTACCACATAGACGTCGTCCTTGGTAACGACCGACGTCTATTATGTCCTCTCCCTACTAGACGTCGGTTGTTATAACGGCCAACGTCTATTGGGCGACGAGTAAAGCCTATTCTGCACTAGTGTAGTTATCTTTTCCAGCACAAGTCATGTTCAACCAACTATTGCCTTTATCGCTATACTCATTGATAGTTTTTGACAATATTCAAATTAAACACTTCTTGAGTGAAAAGATATAAGTCTCATATCTTAGGATTCAAGACACAGTAAAACATTAATGACACGAAACACAATTCCATAATGTTTTACTTGTTAGGTCTATTCAATATATAAAAGTAATTTTTTCCTCTTTTATATACTCACGTCGTCAATTATTATGTGTGTTCTAAAAGTTTTATCTTTATATGTCAATTATTATGAATTTGATGTGCAAATATTTTGTTCATTTATTATTGTATTTGTCTTTTAGAAGTGTTAAAGAAGAGACTATTGTTCCTTAACCGTAGAGCTCTAAAGATAATGGTTTACATAAATCAAAAGTTATTCACAATCATGGTAATTGACACTCAACATTAATTACCGAGATAAGATTGTCGTGTTGGTCATCGATTATTGTAGCTCTACAAATATTTGACGACACGAGTATATAAAAGAGGAGAATGATTACTTTTATATTTTGAATAGACCTAGCAAGTAAAACATTAGGGAATTGTGTTATGTGTCATTGATGTTTTAGTGTGTCTTAAATCCTATGATATGAGACATATCTTTTCACATAAGAAGTGTTTAATTTGATTATAGTCAAAAACTATCAATGAGTATAGTGATAAAGACAGTAGTTGATTGAACATGACTTATGCTGAAAAGATAATTAGTTAAAAGATTATATTTGCCCATCTTAATTGAGTGATGATATTAGTGGGCCCATTGATAAAACAAAATTATAATGTGCACAATGTGACTTGAGTTAAGTTACATAGTTATAATTAACTTAAAAAGATCAAGAAATAGATATAATACAAAGGTGACACATTTCTACTTTGTATATATTCTTCATATCACTAGGCAATGGATAGATACAAGTCATGCACTTGCATCACTAAATGGATTGTGTTTAGTTTGAGTGGAACAAGACATCTATGCTAATTGGGTAACTATAATGTGTAGCTAGATATCGCTTATAGTTTGAGATATTAAGTATTTACTGTCGCTGTCAATTTAGCTTAGATCGTCCAATAAGTCACACCACAAAACTGGGAAACAAGAAGCTTGATTTTGAGTTCATATGATGTGTCGGGTTTCGTGAGAAAAGGGACACATGTGATGAATCAATAAAATCAATATGTCACGAAAATTGACATAATTAGAATCATGGATAAATTCATATGAGGTGTACATATTATGGGGTGTAATAATTTAATATTACATAGGATAATATATTACATAATATATGAATTTGCTAAAAACCCCAAAAGATCAAATTTTGTTGGATGTAAATCCAAAATTTGAAAAAGGCAAAATCAGGGTCAAAACGGTCAACCGTTTTGGGTTCGGTCGACCGAGTTTCTAAGAAACGATCGACCGGACGAAGATCGGATACGTGAGTGGTCGATCAAAATGGTCTGGACGTGTCTGGACAATAGGATCGGTCGACCGGGCGTAAACGGTCGACCAAAGAAAAATATCCAGGAGCCGTCTTGGGATATGAGGGTTGACCGATAGAGACACCGTCGTCTGAAGAAATCTACCAGGAGAAATTTTGGTAGGGAAACGGTCAACCAAAGTGAGACATGGTTCGATTGAGTTTTCCAAGGACTCTGAGTATTGCATATTCGGTCGACCGTCTGGCTCACGGTCCTACCGAATTTGCAACAAAACCAAATGTTTCGGTCGACCGATTGAAAATTTCGATCGACCGATCAACGCGATTTCTGCCTGAATTATTAAGAGAATATTTAGATCATGGGTTGGATTAATTCTAGATTTGGTCAAATGTTTTTTAGGATGCTTATGTAGAAAATTGAGATTAATTTTAGGAGAGAAAAAACAAGAGATCATGGCTAGAGAATAGTTCACGATGTGAGTGTTTTTTGAGCCTATAAATAGGTCCCTTCACTCTATTTGTTTAATACACATGCAAAATTCTTTCTCTCCCTAACCACCCAATTAACCCATCCAAAAATTCACTTAATAGTTTAAGTTTTGAACATTAAAAACTCAGGAGCTTTTAGAGGGGTTATTGGCTAGATTCTAAGCTTAATTAGAGATTGATTGACTAGCTCTTTTCTCTCTAATATTGTTTAGAGTTTGGAGGCGAATCGGTGGGCAATTCGACGGACAACGGAACTCCGGATCTTCGAAAATGGTTTAGAGAACCTTTGAGTATGATTATCTCTCTCTTGTTTATTTTAATATGTGTAGGATTGCATGATATTAGAATAAACATAAACATGTACATAAAATCAATGAAAATATGAAATCTATCATGTATGCTTGTATTAATCTTTCTTAAATATACACATACACAGAGACACAAAATCCTACAATATCATGGTTATGACAGTGGAATCTTTCCATTCCCACCTCGGAATCCATAAGGATTAGATTGAACTTGGGTCATCAAAGAGCTATCCACATCACAATCTATATCAAATTGGAACTCCACATCGTCCACATCCTAAAGATCTAAGGAAATTGCTTCTCGTTCACCAATTGAATCCAAGGCTTCCTTGCAAACAAGCTCAAAATCACTGGCGTCAAAATCATGATGGACAAACTGCTGGAATGACGCAATCTTGCTTACTTATGTGTGCTTCCCGTCATGAACAATGCTGTTGCAACCACTGACTTCATTTTTATGAAAAATTGAGTGAGTGACCTTAACCAGGATTGTTGGAGGTACATTGGCAAATTTATCATGGTCTAGAAGGTAAGCAACAACTTCTCTGGACCATGTTTCACCAACTTCCTACACAAAGAAACACAAAACAATTAGAAAGCAGGAAAAGGCAAAATCCATTCTTTAAGTCAACATACAAGAATTTACAAGCTACTTATAACACCACCATGGAAAAGGGAGAAAACATTGAGTTGATACAAATTTGAACAACCCACAACAAAGAACAATTTTAACAATACATGGTACAAAAGAGCCTAACCATTTCAATTTGGTCACTTCCACTGGATTTCAAGCTCTTGTTTTTGGAACATTACAAGGTTCAATAGTAGCCTACAGTCACAAAACACAAACAATAACCAAACAAATAAAGTTGATTCCATCAATTTCAGCAAAAAAGTGTAACCGATAATTCAACACAAACGAACCCAACTTAAACAAATTCAAATCAAAACTTAACCAACACAAAAACAGACAACTTCATCAAATCAAATTTGCCTCTCCATATCAGTAATTATGCTCGTTATCAAACTACAAAAATCAGCATTACAGAATACTATTACCTAGATTCTTTTGTTAACTGTTTTACACATATGACAACATAAATTCCAAGCAAATTTCATCTAAAAAGTGTAGTACATTCTCATTGACAGAATGAAGCAAAATGTGCACCAGCTGTGGAAAAAAACTACCACAATTAAATTGAAGCGAAATCTGAGAAATCGAACTCTTCATCAGTGTGAATATCATTTTTCTAACCATAATATTTTTGTGTAAATACAACTAGAAGTATATAATTTTATGAACATTATATAAACAAGAACTAGAACCCCACAATATATTACCAATAATACAATATGTATTTCTAGAATAATTAAGTCCAAAAATACATAACTGCTAACTGTAATAATATAAGACGAACTGTAAGATTATCAATAACAAGATACATTTTGTGGCAAAATAACATCCCACGAAACAATAGGACTGGGTGCTTGTGTAAAAAGAGAATTAAAATCCATAGAGTGGTGAAATTTCATAAAAAATAAACAATTTTGAATCTAAAGTTGAAATCAATATTAAAGTTTCAGTCGATAATCATTCACTTGGGGTTGCCATCTTCATCAAGGTGTGATGATATCTCCATTGATTTGTCGGAGTTACCAAGAATGTGCTCCACAAGGGGGATTTCCAAAATCAAATCTCTGGAGAGGAGTAGAACCCCGACGAGAAGAGAAGAACTCTCCGACGATATAAAATGGGTACTCTGAAGTCTGAAGATGTGGAGAAGATTGAGACAAGAAAGAGGAACCAAAATTAAGGTTTGCGTTCAAGAATTGGTGGGTTTTGGGTGAGAATCGTGAGAGGGAGGAGGAGTGAGGGGGAAGGGGTGATTGGTTTTCCAATTTTACCATTTTCTATCTAAAAATAACATAGATTTAGATTCACTATTGGATTTGATTTGGATGGTGGATGTTTAGGGGGCTCACTTAAGCTTAAATGAGTCATGGGTTCATTCTATAATTTATGTATATATATACACACACACACACGTTAGATTGCTCACAAACACTGCAATTTCTCTACCTATGACATATAGATCACGAGTGGGTAGAGAACGAGAAATAGTAAGATTTCAATTGTTGATTTACAATTTTGATGATTACTAATTTATCTTTTGTTTTATGTGCATCAAGTTTACAAATTCCATGAGAAATTCCATAATATCCACGAAGTAATCAAAGATCATAAGGAAGACTCGTCAATGACTACGAAGATGAAGGATTTAGTAGAGACTTTCCTGGGGTGTTTGGTGCCCAAGAACGCACACTACAATAAGTGAAGATCGAGTGGAAGAAAGAGCAGATGATACTATTGTTCCACCTACACCAAAATGTGGAGATGAGGGTGTAGGATCGTGTATGGTCGGATTATCTAATCAATTTTAAGCTAAATCAATCTCTACTTGCTTAATCAAAGATGTGCATCAGAATTTAAAACAAACAAGCAAGTGGAGAAAGAAATATGAAAACCACAAGATGAGCCGGGATATTTTATAGAGGTTCGGCCTCCCACCTACTTCCTCTATTGTAAGCTTCGCTTGATCTCCCTCGAGCTCCGCCTACGTCTTCACTATCAACCTCGTTTCAGGCCGAGATTAAGCCTTTTACAACACAAGCTCCACGAACAATGCTCGCTAGCTTGATTTCTTCTCTCACAATCCGAGAGGATCACTTCGGGCTATCACCGAAGTCTATACTCTTGTCTTGGGCTTTCACCAAGACCCTTGCTACTTTGACAAACAATTTGAGTGGAACAAGACTCTCTAAACTTGAGCACACTTGAGTATAATAGGATTTAAGACTAAAGTGTGGAAATTGAGGCTTGGAGTGTTTGGAGTTTTCTCTCTAATGTAGGAGGCAAATATGTGTGGGAGAGATGTTCTAAACAAGGTTTGGAACATCTATTTATAAGCTCCAAAGGTGTTATAGCCGTTGGGGTTAAGTGTGGTGAAAGGTTGTGCAAGAAACACAAAACAAAAAATAGTAGCACACTTTTCAGTGCAAGTTCGGTCGACCAGACGGGTCAAACGGTAGACCGATAGACGATTCAAATGAAGGAATGGTCGACCGAAAAGGTCTGAACGGTCGGGCGGTAAAATCCACTATTTGCTGAAGGAAACAAACGGTCGACCGAAATGGCTCTGGCAGTTAAGGTTTAGTGAATTACAATCTAAGTTTGGGTGATCTATTGAAGTCCAAATGTAGTGAGATTTTGTGTGTGACTTCTATACGGAACCTAATGTGTGTTTATGTAGTTTTTAGTTCAAGTATGCTCAAGTACACATAGATCCTAAGACTCAAAATAAATCGAGTTTATATGTCTTCAAATGAGTTTTATTACATATCTTGACTTGATTTCCTTTCTTCCTTGAGTCTTGATCACTTGTAGAAGTTAGCACAATACAATATATATGTCATGCATAACGTGTTCTACTCTACATTGATTGTAATTAAGATTATGTTGGTTAAATCATCAAAACATAGATTAAGGCAAAAAATGCTACAGAGTGTCTGATTCAGGAGCCACGAGAACTTGGAAATGCTAGAAAATGTGCTAGCCTAAGAAGTAGAAGAGATTGAGAGGTCATTTAAGATAGTTTATCACGAACAATGTTATATATACTTGATCTTAAAATTTATGTTATGATTTCAAACTCTTTGTTGTGCTTGATTTATTGGAAAAAAATTCACTCAGATACTTATTTTGGGTTGTGCTTTCGTTTGATTGATCGATGAATGCTACTTTATTGTTTGTACTTTTCGACTCAATGAATGATTTGGGCTCCAAACCTGTCAATACGCAACTCGTTGAGTTGCCGAGTTCCTTGAAAGGAGCTCGGCGTTGTCACTGTCGAGTTCAGCTTGCTCGGCAAACTGGTGAAAATTTGTAAGTGTTAGAACTCGGCGTTGGATATATGTAGTTCGGGGACATGAATTCGACAATGACAATGCCGAGTTCAATTTGGACTCGAAACTGGAAAAAACTCTTAGTGTTAGAACTCGGCGTTGTACATGCCTAGATCTGTGAAATTCTTGATTTTTATAGATCTCAACATTTGAGATGTTGATTCTCTGTACACTAAAAGTCAAAACCAACCGTCGTCACGTGTTGCGATATGGTGGTAGCAGCTCTACTTTGAAAAATATTTCTCAGGAAGGTTTAGATTGAATTTTTTTGTTAAATAAAATATTATTTTGAATTTTTTCCATTGATTTGTTTTTTTGGTATGGGTTTAAATACTATTGCTCTTTGCTAATAACAGTCTCCGTATTATCGTATTTGCTTAAATATCCCGTTGTTGGCCAGCAACTTATCAGTATTCTAAAATGTCATATGTGTTTTTCTAAAACATTTTTCTTGTTTTCTTGATTTCGTGAAATCCAACATTCCATCTTCTTATTACTTGTTTTGGAAAATAACTAACAGAATCTCTTATTAGTTATTTGTAAACATAAAAAGAGATAATTTTTTATTGATACAATTATGTAATAATGATAATCTTTCCGATGCAGCACCATATGTAATATAGATTTGTGATAAATATAATGGCATCAACCCTTCGAGGAAAAAAACCGTGAACTCAATTTTTTTGGTTTAAAAGCAACGATGTTGTCTATAAGCCTATGAGGGTATAAACGAGTTGAACCTAATCGAGGTTAAATAGCATTAGCTTGTTAATTTTCCTGAGCCTAAATTTTGCCTTCGGTTCAACAGTTCAACAGGTTAAAATTCGACTCAAGCTCAAACCCAATTGAAATTTACAAAACGTATCACGAGTTAGTTTACTTTACTTAATAATAAATAATAATAAATTACATATAAATATTCAAATAAAATACGTTAAGGAATGACGAGATGTTTTAGTTTTAACATGTTACTTTTTAGAAATTAATGTTATCGTTACTCATAAAATAAACAATAACATTTATAGATAAATTTTATATAAATATATATATGCGATTATTTAGCATGACAATCTTTTAAAAAGCCGAACCAGGTCACCACAATCATTTTATCAAGCCTTTAAGCCCGTAGTCTCGAGTTCGGTTTCACACTATAAAACTAAAATTGAACTTTTCATCCGCCTAGTAAAGGAGTTAGGCTTTTAGGATTAATATCCTAAACCCTTATTATTTGGATTAATTGGCTTTTAGGTGGCTAATCGGAGGTTTAGGAATTGGATGGTTGAGATTGTTTGGAGAAGATTGGTTTGGATGGTGGAGATGGAGCGGAGAAGAGTATAAAGGTTGGGCTATTTCTCTTTTCTCTATCTCACTCACTCGTCTCTCTCTCTCTCTCTCTATCTCTCACTCTCACTCACTCTCGTGTCTCTCACTCTCATCTCACTCCCTCCCAGCTCTGTTGGCGCGAAGTGAAGGGATCGTGGTGGTGATCGGGCTCGAAGAGTTGTCGGAGGAGAAGAGATTTCTCGAAGGGACGCTCGCGGTGGTTCTTCAATGGCTTCTTCAAGCCTTCAAGGCATGTCAAGTTTTACTTTGATACTCACTTATGCTTTCGTGAGTGTTGGAGTGGTCGACGGTAGGCCGGATGGCTCGTCGGGCTAGTGCATCATGTTTAGCACTGAATCGGTCAACCGTTTCATGGTTCGATCGACCGGTTGTAATGTATTTTTGGCGTTTATCTCTCGCACCGGTCGAACGATACCCTTGGGTGGTCGACCGGTGGTGCATGTTGAACGAGAGGATGACGCTACTAGTGAGTTTCGGTCGAACGTGATCCCTTTGCCGTTCGACCGAAATACTATTTTAAGTCGGTTGGGGGTGTAAACCACAAAACGGTCGACCGCCCTATGACATCGTTCGACTGATGACTTAAAATAACTTAAAGCTGGTTCGACCGATTTGTTGTTCGGTCGACCGGTATGTTTTGGTTCGGAATATGATTTTACTGCCAGTTTTCGGTCGACCGTCGATATCGTGTTGTTCGACCGTTTGTTCTTTTTATGCGGCAAATGGTTTTTACTGGTGGAATTCGGTCAAACGGGTCCCCTTTGCCGTTCGACCGGTTGGTGGGTTTTTTGGTCGACCGGTTTGGTGTTTTGTTCGATCGTTTTGGTGCAGTTTTGTGTTACTCTGGTGTTGTGGGACCAGCTCAAGGGCAATGGATCTCCGACCTTTTTTGGGCAACGGTACGGACATTGCCGGTCTGAGAGTGGTTTGTTGGTGTTGTGGAGCCAGCTCAAAGGCAACGGGTCCCCGACCCTGGAGGGGCAACGATACGGACATTGTCAGCCTCAGAGTGGTTCATCGGATCAGCTGTGAAGGCAACGGGTCCCCGGCCTTGGAGGGGTAACAATACGGACATTGTCGGCCTAATAGTAATCCAGAGTTGTGTTGTAGCCGAGGATGTTTCCGGCTGTGGTGCCTGGGGCACGTGTGACGGTTGGGCTAGAGGACCCACGAGACCCGTTATTGTTTTGTGTCTACTGTGGTAGGGGAGGGTTCCCGGAGGCCCAGTGGGACGTTGATGTTTGTTTACTGCATTTCATATCATACATGCTTATAGTTGTCTAGTTCATGTATTGTGACAGGAGTTTGACATACGGGGTTTCCTTATGGGAAACTCAGGCATAGTTATGTTTTATTTCAGGCCGTGAGCGACACTAGGAGGTGGTGACTGAGGAAGAGCGTGTTCGGAACCAGATCCTGCTTTTCCTATTTTTGAGGTCTTGGTGCTTACATGTACATTTCCTTTTATCTTTTGTTGTAATCACTCTTGAAACTCTCAGAGATATATATATTGTATATATGTTGGTGCACCAGTTGTCTGTTTTCTTCAGTAATATCCTCGTGTTGTGTTATATTGAAAATTTTAAATTTCTTTCGTTGTTTAGGATGTTACACCAACATCCAAGGACAAGTTGAAATTTACATCCCTAATTTCGTGTGTCATCCATCCAAATATGACAATCTCCCGATAAGTATATGGCCACGTAGGGAATAATTCTGCTGTAATTAACGTCATTCCCTGAATTTTTTTAATTTAATAAACTTTAAATCAAAAATTAAAAAAATTAGGATAAAAAAATTTCGGAAACTAATCGGACCGCGGTTCACACCTGCGATCCGTGGACACGAAAATCTATAAAAACTCGTCCTGCTCTGTTTCTCTTTCATTTCATATTTCTCACTCATTCCACTCTACACAGTCGTCGAATTTAGTTGATTTACAAGTATTTTGCCCGGTGATATCCAAATTTCTGATCTGTGGGGTTTTGTTGGTGATATTTGAGGTAATTTTTTTCCTTCTTAATTTCTATTATGAGTGATTAATAAATAGTAATAATGTTGAATCTTGAAGTAATTTTAGTATAAAACTGATGAAAAAATATTGCATTGTAGATTAACGAAATGATTGCGGTAAGTGTGTACTTTGACGGTGATATAACTCAAAATGCAAGTTATGGTGTAGAGTACACGATAGGTCCAAGACTTACACTTTCAACGACCGAAAATGTAACTTTAGAAGAAATTAAGAGTTGGATTTATCAAGGTTTGCATGTCGAAGAATCTCGGTACTCGATTGATATTCAATGTCGTGTCAACATTGCACCGACTGATTTCTTTTTTTTATTGTGATCCGTATATGACGAAAATTCCTGGAGAATAGTCTATGAAACAGCTTATTCGAAAATGAGAATGATGGAGCTATATGTTAAGTTGAATCCTGTGGAAATTGAGTGGAATGCTGAGATGTATCCAGGTAACCAACCTGGTAGTAGTAGTAGTAGTGGTGCACGGTTCATATCTCAGCAATCATGTGTTGCAAACACCGTAGCCGAAATCAGTTGACCTGCGAATTGAACTTCTGATTTGAATCCACAAGAAAGAACAAATTTTGAGCCGATACCGACTAATGATGAAGAAGAAAATGATGACGAAGATTACAATATTGAGTCAGAGGAGAGGAATAAATCATCAGGAGAGGAGGATGATGAGGTTGAGGAGGATGAAGATATTGGTCCGAATGCAAATCAGTTAAACCAATTCAACCCATTTAGAGGTAGGGGTTGGGTTCACCCAGCTAAAAGCTTTAATGATTGTTCTAGCCTGCATATACATCGTTTATAGAAACCAGCGTAATAGTTGAGGGTCCGTTAGCTGAGAATCAAGTCTTCTCATCGAAAGACGCTCTAAAGAACGCCATATCGAAATGGCATATTGACAATAATCAGGAGATCAAGGTGTAAGACAACAGCAAAACCAAATATAGGGTAAGATGTAAAGATGAAAATTGTAGCTGGATGTTGTACGCTGCACGAACATGCTCTGGTGATGCATTGTCGATAAGAAAATGTCCGTACAAACATATATGCAAGTCTATAGCTGCCCGATTCGATCATGCTCAGCTGACTGCAAAGATGATGACTGATATAATCTGTGAAGACGTCGAAAATAATGTCTCGCTCCCGATTAAACAGGTTCATGGTCTGGTAAGAAAAGTATTTCTAGGTGTTAATCCAAAGTATAATAAATTATGGCGTGCCCGCGAGATTGTTGTTGCATATAGGGCTGTAAATGGGTCGGGTAATACCCGTATACCCGTGTACCGGACCCGTACGGGTACGAGTATGGGTACAAATTTTTATACCCGCTTTAAAATTCGTACACGTTAACCCGTACCCGTTTACCCGCTGGATAAACGGGTCGGGTACGGGTATGTGCAATCCCCGTACCCGTATACTCGTTTACCCGTTATCAATATTATATATATATATATATATATATTAAATACTTAATAATTTTTTTTATAAAAAACACAAAACAAAAATAAAAAACACAAAAGAGCAAAACTGCAAAAGGTAACCCTAACTCAAATCTCTCGCCACCTCCCAAACCCAAATCTCACGCCACCTCTTCCACCAACGTTGCCTCCGTCGCCGACCTCACCTACTCGCTGCCGCATCTTCTGCCGGTGAAGTCGTCCTTCCTCCTTGGTATGTTCTCTTCCATTAAACATCTTCTTCTTCTTCTCACGCCTTTCTTATTTCTTGATATGTTTGTCCTTCTCAACCTCCCAACCCAGGTGTTCCTGATCGCGTTCGGCTGTAGGAACATGACGAGGTTTGTCACTTCTTCCTATCATCCCTACTCCGATTTCGATTTGCTTTTCTAGGTTTCTGATTTTGATTTTGATTTCTTGCTTTGCTTTGCTTCTTCCTACCATCCCTACCATTCCTACCATCAAAAACGGGTTTCCTTCTAATCCTTGGGTTTGGTGGGTTTGTGATGGTTCTGTGGTATGTGATAAACATGTCATCGAAAGTTGAAACCCTAATTTTGTAACCTTTTGAGTTTTGATGTTAAACTCTCCAGTTGTCTAAGATCTTGTTGTTGTCAGCATGTAGTTGTCCAACCAACATTATTATTCTCCTTTCTTTTAATTCAAATTCAGCTTTAGAATATATCAAGAATCAAGATATATGCAACATGCCATATTCGTTGTCACATCTGAAAAGCAATGAGTCTATATTCAATAACATCTCCTTTTCTTTTACTGATGCAACTTAGCAACCACTTGATATATATTTTACTTTTGCCTCTCGATTTGAAGTGCCCCAAACCACTTACTTTTACATTGTTTTGTTGTCTAATTACAGGGTTGTTCTGTTGTTTAGGTTGTTTTGTTTTGCAGGAGTTTGTATGGACATGTAAAAGATTTTGTTTCCCTCAAAATGGCTGACACTTTCTTTTTTTTGTTTTCATTTGGATTTTGTGAATGTTGGGAGTTGTTTTCGGTTCTTGCTTTTGTTTGTTGGTTGTGAATGTTGGGAGTTGTTTTCGGTTCTTGGTTTGTTTAATTGTTTATTTCCAGATTTTTATGCAAAAAATATGTATTTTTTGCCTTAGTTAATACATGAAATTTTATCTTGTAGTGGGTAATGTCTGAAACTGTAGGAATGGATGAAAATGGAACACCAATAGCGACAAATTCAGAAAAAAGAAAAAGGCGTTCGAATTCTGAAATTTGGAACGATTTTAGTAGTTATAATGATGAAAATAGGAATAAAAGAGCCAAGTGTAATCATTGTTCTAAAACCTTGACGACCAAAAATAGTGATGGAACAACACATTTGTGGACACATCTAAGAAAACAACACCCTAAAAAGGTTAAAGGTCGTATTGGAAGTGAACAACTGGTATTGAAGGGAAAAGAGCTTAGCTGGAACTGTAGATGTTAAGAATCACAAGTTTGATCAGATGACTAGTAGGAAGGATCTTGCCCTAATGATTGTGTTGCATGAGTACCCGTTCTCAATTGTTGAGCATGTAGGCTTTCGAAAGTTTGTTAGTCGTCTTCGACCTGAGTTCAGAATGGTTTCTCGTACAACAATAAAGAAAGATTGTGTGGAAATTTTCATGGAAGAAAATGATAAGTTGTACAAGCATTTAGATGGACTTCAATGTCGTATTAGTTTGACAAGTGATATGTGGACGTCAAACCAAAACAAGGGGTATATTTGTATTACGGGTCATTTTGTTGATGATGATTGGACTTTACAGAAGAGAATACTGAATTTTGCGGTAGTTAAAGGCAAACATACAACAGTTGCTCTTTCTAAGTGTATTTTAGAGAAGTTGTACAAGTGGAACATCGACAAGAAAATAATCAGTCTTGTCTTGGATAATTGTGCAACAAATGATCTGGTTCCAAAGTTTGGTTTAGGTGATCTTCTACAAAATGGGTTGTTGTTTCATGTCAGATGTTCAGCCCATATTGTAAACCTGGTTGTCCAAGATGGGATTGAAATAATTGCCGGAGTAATAACAAAGGTTCGTGATAGTGTCAAATATGTGAAGTCATCTACACTTAGAAGGGAAACTTTTTTAGAAGCGGCAAATCAAGTAAAGGCTCCAAATAGGTCACCAATGTTAGATGTGCCAACCAGGTGGAACTCTACTTTCCATATGCTTCAAACAGCTTTGCAGTTTAAAAATGCTTTCAGTCGTATGACATGTATTGATAGTTCTTACACTCATGAACCTTCTGCACAAGAGTGGGAAAATACAAAGGTTGTGTGTGACTGCCTACAACTTTTTCATGAAGTTACTAATGCTTTTTCTGCCACATTGTATCCGTCAGCAAATTATTTTTTACCTCATGTTTGTGCAATGAAGATTAAATTGATGAATATGTGCAATAGTGATATTGATTTTGTGTGTGAAATGGGGGGAAAATGATGGAAAAGTTTGAAAAGTATTGGGACAGTTGTAAATTGGTTTTGTGTGTTGCCTCGATCTTAGATCCTCAATACAAAGTTGAAAGAGTCCGGTTTTACATGAACAAAATTTATGGTGAAAAAGTTGGAAATGAGAAGGTAGACGGTATCAGAAGTAGTTTGCAAGAGATTTACAATGAGTGTCGTCTCAGGTTTGGAGGAATGGATGTAAGTGTCTACAGTTGTGAAAGTGGAGTAGGCAGTTTATGCAGTGGAAGTATTAGTGGAACTTCTTTGAGTGGAGGTACAAGGTTTGGCAAAGAAACTTTTGAACTAGCCGGTGGACTAAGTGAGTTGAAGGAGTTTCTTGCTAATAAATCAGCAAATCAACCGTTCAAGTGTGATTTGGACATGTACTTGGATGAAGGAGTGCATCCTATTGTTGATAGATTTGACATTCTTGGATGGTGGAAGATGAATGCTCCCAAGTACCCTTTAGTTAGTCGCATGGCACGTGATTTTTTTGCTATTCCGGTATCAACAGTTGCATCAGAGTCTGCTTTTAGCATTGGTGGTAGAGTGATTGATCCATCAAGAAGCTCCATGCATGCAAATACCATTGAAGCTCTTATATGCTCCCAAGATTGGATAAGGAAGACTTTTAGTGGTAAATTCTTTTGTAACTTACATGTGTATTTATTTAGATGACTTGTCATTTTATTTTTATCAACTTCTGTTCTCCATATTTTGTAGATAGAGCACTTGGTAAAGCAACTTTGGGCATAGTTAATGACACAGATGATGGAGAACTTGAAGTGGATTCAATTTCAATTAATGACGATGATGTTGAGGAGGATTAGTAGAAGTTAGTCCACTATTTGTAAACTTGTAATAGAAGAATTAAAACTTCTACAAATGGTTGTTTGTGTTTGCTAGACATTTATTTATGTTTGTTAAGATATTTATTTATGATTGTTAGATATTATTTAGTGTTTGTTAGACATTTTTTTGTGTTTGTTAAGATATTTGTATTGTGTTTGTGTGTGTGTGTTTTTTTTTGTCTTGTACAAGACTTTTTTGTAATAGGTGACCCACTTACCCGTTTACCCGCCCCATACCCGTTAACCAAACGGGCATGGGGCGGGTACGGGTAGACCAATATTGGGTACGGGTATATACCCGTACCCGTTAATTTGGGCGGGTACGGGTACGGGTGAGGACATACCCGACCCGTACCCGACCCGTTTACAGGCCTAGTTGCATACATGTTTGGAAGTTGGTCGGGTTCATATGCTTTGTTGCCATAATTGTTAAATGCTATTAAACAATCAAATCATGTGAGTAAAGTTGTAGTTCGTTCTAACCTTTTACCATGCGTTGGTGTCCGTCAGTTTAAATGTGCAGCATGGGCTTTTGGTCCTTGTATTCAGGCCTTCCATTTTTCATCATTTTTCATCTACCATCCTTATGTCCTGTGATGTTGACACATAAGGATTGATGTTGACACATAAGGACACAAGACACATAAGGATTGAATGTCAACATGTCCTTGTTTATCTACCATTTTTCATCTACAGCAGTTGCATGTCAACATGAGGTGAAAATTACTAATTTGGACATAAGGGTATACGAGGTCATAGCCAAACATGAAAGAGTGAGTAGAACTGGAAGTAGGAGGGATCATAGTTACAAGGTGGTTCTACGTGACGGCACCAGACCGAAATGTAAGTGTCAAGGACTACAAAATACAGGTATCGCTTGCAGCCATGTTCTGGCAATGTGTGTCGCACGTAACTACAATTCCAATGAATATACACATTCGTACTACAGTGTCAACTCTCTAGTGCACACATGGGAGGGTCACTTTGATATGTACGGGAAGGAAAAGGATTGACCAGAATATATGGGAGACAAAATCATACCTGATCGAAAACTCGTGAAGAAAGGAAGGAGAAGGTCAAAGCGTTTACCAATGACGATGGATGTCATGGAAGGAAGGATGGGTCCGGGTCATTGTACAGGTTGTGGTTCGATTAATCACACAAGCGATCATTGCAATGTATTGGAAGATTGAATGTGTTGTAATGTTGAACATATTGTACTGTTGAATGTATTTAGGTGTTGGATGTTGAATTTTTTAAGTGTTAAATTATGTTGAATAAGTACGAGTGTTGCGATTCATATTTGTAAGTCAAACCATATCAACTAAAATGAAAAAAAACAAATCATAATAACTAAAAGTAGAACATATGTACAACTGAACTAAAATATTTACTAGGTGGGAGTGAAAATCTTCTTCTTCATCTTGCGTCGGAGCCCTCGACCGACTGGAGTCACATCAACATGCACAGATTGTTCACCATCCTCCGATAATACGTATGGAACCAATGAAGAATGTGCCTGAGTCTCAACAGGCAAAACAGGTGACTGAGTCTGAACAAGTGACTAAGTCTCAACAGGAAAAAAATGTAACTGAGTCTCGTAAACTATAGACGGTACATGAGTTAGTGCAAAAGTGTACCCCTGGTCAGCTGTTGGGCTGAATATACCATCAAACCAAGTTCCCAAGTCCGTCTGCGGCAACTGAGGGGTGTCATAATTAATACTCAGTGTGTGATAGTTGGAGTAATCTTCGGGAATCTGGGAAAGCCCGAACTGGGATGGTTGTGATAGTCCTACGCCAATGTCACCGTATGTATGAGAGGGTCCAAACTGCGATGGACCTGCGGCAATGTCATCGTATGTATGAGAAGGTCCAAACTGCGATGAACCTGCACCAATGGCACCGTATGTATGAGAAGGTCCAAACTGCGATGGACATGCACCAATGTCACCATATGTATTGGATGAGCCAAAACTATATGTTGTTTGGTCCTCATGTGTAGGTACCACACAGTCATCACGATAGTCATCATTACCATCGTCATCTCCAGGAATCGACTCTACATCTGTAGGTAATCCAACATTACTTAATACTCTTTCAAATTCGTGAACCTGATCGCAATCGACGACATCGAGTTGGTGACTTTTCAGTAACATTTTACAGAGTCCCTTAGTTCCACTTTTATACAGCCGCTTAATAACAAATGTAGCCCATTGGATGTCACGTAAACCCTGAAATTATAGTTTGATAGTTAAACATTAACACACAACAAAAATTAGTCGTCAAATTCGTTAGAAAAACATACCATTCGTCGAATATGTGGTCCACCAGGAACATAACCGAGGTCCTCGATGGAATCACGTGGGGCTGGCAACGGCCTATCCAAATCGAGCTCTATTTGTCCTCGTATGTAGACTGTGTACATACCGTTATGCTGAAAACACTGACGATACCGTCGATTCTCTCTGTGATCATAGGGTCCGTTTTCCTCAAAAATCGACAGTCTATCCCACTCTTGTATGTAAATTTGATGCTTCGCTGACCAATTATCTTTTGTCGGCCCATATGAACTATCTTATCAAGTCTTTTCAGCTCTGTCCACGGATGAGGCTCTGGCGGTGGCGTTGTCTGAAAAAGTTCAAACTGTCTCATAGTTCTTTTTCGATAATGCCATGATATTATCCAAAAATGAATCAAGGACACTCTCGCGAGCCAATATGCACCATCACTAAGTACCCGGTCAGGAAGCAATGACAAATATGAAGTGTACGGCTGCTCGTTTACATGCTCATCCAACATACATTCAATCTCATTTCTGTAATGTGTGAGACAATTACGTGCGGTAATAACCTCATAAGTCTGTGAGTATTGCCACTTAATAGCAAATGGAGGTCGCAATTCTGGGTCTTCTCCACCTAGACACTCAGCAAGACCCACGTGTCTTGGTCGGGCTACAGGAAACTGAGTCCAAGACCAGTGTTGAAGGAGTAGTAATGCACCGCCAATGTTCTTCTTACCAGTTTGACAACATGAAATGGACAAGTGGCGATATAAACATGAAAGAACAACCACACCCTAATTGTACACTAACGACTTATCCAAATCCTACAAAAACCTCAAATACATAACTGGAACGCTTGTTCCAGAGCTATCAGGGAAAACCATGGATCTGAACAAATCTAAAATGAAAGCCCTTGTGTATATAGCCACTTGCTCTGGTGTGGGATTATCCGGGAGGTTCTCGTAATTGACCCGCAATGATTGCAAACTGATGCTAAATCCCGACTCTTCGAAAATTTGAGGCTCATCTGTAACCACCGTTCGCTTACATTTTCTCATCATCTCGGCATTGATGTTATCAAGCCCATAAGCATTTTTTATTAACTCCCGACTATCTCGATCACTGTGCTCGATTATTGGAAGACCAGTGATAAGTAGCTCAATGTAAGTCCAACCTCCCCAACCGGCAAGTGGAAAGTGTGAGTTTCTGGACGTCAACGCTTTACAAGTGCAGTAATCAATTTGTGGTCTGTCCTTGTATGTTTTATCTGGGCAAGTTGATATAGTCCCAAATTTTTGAGTGTCTCACTAAAACTGTTGTGGAAAAGAATGATTGGACGATGTGCACGACATTCCAAAACAACCTCCGGCTAAAATATATTAAAATATTTCGTGAAAAATACAACCAAAAAATATGTAATTTAAGTATTTACACAAATTAATAAAATATGATTTTTGTTGGTACTTACATTTACGGAAATGTTATTGACTTTGAACATGCAATTTGGTATTCCGAGAAGTGGGGAAATCGACTCTTTGTCCACTGCATCATTATACTCACGTGCGTTTTGTACAGAGCGACTTCTACTAAAATGACTCATTTTGACAAAAAAAATTGTTCACGATAATAAAAACAAAAATAATTTTAACAAAATGAAAAGAACAGGTTTCATGACAAAATGCATGTTATACAATTGATGAAATGCATCAAAAATTATTTTAAGTATACAGATGAACGGAAACATAAATTCAACTAATATTAATAATTAAATTTAATATAATTTTAAAAAAAATTATTCCAAATATTTCTATTTAACAAAGAAAATAAATGTTAATTCTAATCATTCTTACGTAAAACATAAAAAATAATACGAAAAATTAACCTGGATCCCAAAATAATAACTCCGATGAATTATGTGGGTTACGTTTTCAGAATAACGGTCAACGTCAGAACATAAAGTAATTGTCGGAAAAATCCGATGAGCTGATGGGAGACAAAACTAGAAGAGGAGTGGAGAGGAGGAGAGAATTGAGTGCAAATTTCGAACCAACGGATCGCAATTACAAATTGAGTGCAAATTTACACCCGCGATCCGATTAGTTTTCGAGAGAGAAAAAATCCTGATTTTTCAATTTTTTATTTAAAGTTTATTAAATTAAAAAAAATCGGGTCATTCCTTCGTATATCTTTTTGAAATAAAAACTAACATTTCACAGTGTGGTTGTGAAATTTCTTATTTTGAGATATTTAAGATCGAGAATCGAATCCTTACGACGATATTTGCATGTTTGGGATTTAAAATCGAGGGAATAATAAAGTAAATGAAAACAAAAGAGCAAACCAATCCGCACAACCTTAGGCAAGTTAATTGAGAACCTTGACCACCATCACCGTTTCCATTCCTTTATACATGTCTAAAATTATTAAATTGGAGTATCACTTCTTATCTTCAGTACAAACATATGTTTTACCACTTGACCTTTTATAATGCTAAGCTCTACTAAATGAACCATAGCCATTAACTTATGATGCTAGGGGCATAATAGCATTCTAAATCGGACGATGCTATAACTCCACAAGAACGAGAGAAAGAACAAGAACGATAACGAATATATATACTGACAAAAATACAATCACAGGACTAGTAATCGACTTCGAGATTGCATTTTCTCTTCATGAGAATGTGAGAAGCTCCAATCAAAGGTAGGAAGGTGTGGTGCTAATTGCCGCTGAATGTGTACAAAATTGAATTCTACTAAGACAAGTATTAATACTTCCATCGCTAAGTTAAAGTCCTGGCGGCATTCCCAAACTCTGTGCGAGATTGCTCATTCTCTCTTTCATTGCCTGGCAGAAATAAAAGATTTAAGGTGTGACAAATAATATAATGGAAATCTGAGGAGCGTCCAAGGTGAAATGCTTACAAGCACACTCTTTTGATGTGCGTCTTTGTACGCCTCTGTAACTAAAAGCGAAAGTTTCTGCGTAAGATGAGAATGGGTCAAGTTCAACAATGTATCCAGCCTATTTTCTGGTGCTAAAAAAGATATTACAGCTGAGATCAATCAGAATTACATGCAAAAACTAAACCAACACTAATGATCAGTACAAATGCTAGCATGACACACATCAAAGGGAAACAACCACATAACAACTGACCTCTGATCCTAGCTCCATGGCAGCTTCTGTGATTTCAGTTCGTATTGGCTGCTGGTTTCCAGAAAGTGTGACCTGGTCCAGTCAAATAATCAAGTGATGATGACACAAAACTTAAATGTCTAGAGACACGGAGGAAAATATGGACTTGCACAGAACCATAGCATTAACGCCGAAACAGCCCTTGGAAAATATAAACAGAAATGACTGAAGTACCAATCATACAAATTATAACATTGAGATTTATAGAAAGAAATAGGGGATGGTATGCCTGAAAGAACGATGGAGATGATCTTTCTCTGCCATCACCACTCCATTATTATTGTGACAAGGAAACAAAAGAGACAGCACTAAGGTGTTCTAACATGCTTCTATGAGTTTTTTGTGGATAATGATACAAAATCTTCTAAAACTACCACCATCTTTTACATGGTGTGTTGCTTCAAGGTGCATTTTTCAACATGATATAAGGCTATTAGCTGATGTTGAATACCTATATTTATTTCAAAAGAGCAATTTGGCACATTTTCAAAGCCTGTTGTAATTGACAGTGAGAAAGATTCTCATTGTTAACCCAGAACAAATAGCTGTAGGAATAAATCAGTAGTAACTCAAAGCTCCAGCTCTTGTGGAAGACACATAAACATAAATCCTGATGAGTTGTCTATCATAGTTTGAGAAACCAATAAAGGACGTGAGTACGAAATATACCTTTATCAGCTCGCCTTCACAATATCCATCAAATTCAGCTCTACAAGATATGTGAAAATAACATTCAGAATTATCTGCTAAACACAATGCAAAATCATGACAGTTGCTTTTGGCTTCTAAATCAGGCTAGTTACATACTCGGCAAGTTCCTTCTGAACTTTAACGGCTTCAACTTGAACAACCATTTGAGCCTTCTTGACAGTATCATAAAGGTTTTGCATGTTTCCGAAGATCCCAGCCTACGGAAAAACACATGGTTAGACTACATTAACAGAAAGTGGTTACGAACGAGCAACAAAATAAATGAATGTTTATTGTGGGTTGGTAAATGAGTAGTTACACGATGAAATTGTAGTTAACAAACTCATATTAAACTGCAAAACATTAAAACAATAAAACAAGTTGAACTAGAATGAGCTAGCATCAAGACGAACACGAGCAATGAAGATCCCTAACCCTGTTCAAGAGGCTTCCATATTTCAAGTTTTACTACAGAAGTTTCCCTCTTTGTGGTTATATTGACATAATATCTCTGATACTTAAAGATTATTTTTAAATTTACAAGACAAACCATATTTTTCAAGTGAAGTTGATCGTATATACATATAATATTAATACACAAACAATTATAAAAAAATGACAGATAAGCTTAGCGAACTACTAGTAAGTGATCTAACTCAGGTCTTATGTCCAACCATCAAACTACAAATTATGTTCAGATATCAAGCGACTTCAAGAAACCATAATATAGCCATGATAAATCTGTGCATCTCTCCAGCCACAAAGTTTGAAGAGAACTCGAATGAATTCATATAGAAAAGTAAATCAAATTCGACCTTGCTCGTGCCCATCCACATGACAAACCCATTGTGATGTAATAGTATTGTGTTGTGGTACATGAATTTACTCTTTCTTTATGAAGAGACATACAAATGCATGTTCGCAGATAAAATTTTGTGAAGCACCAAGAGATGTTGTTAGCAATGTATGGTATCTCGTGGAAAAGTGGACAAAACTATATAATTTATTTTGTATGATTGTCATATGTAAAAAAATAAAAATAAAACATTTCATAAAAAAAAACAGGCCTGAAGGTAGATACCATGGAGAAGTACAATAGTGCATTACTGAAATTGGTGTAACACCTACATATGAAATATATAGATGTTTAGAAGCATGAAACAAAATTTGCACTTCCGTCACCTTTGATTGCGCCTCATCGCCTCCTTCCTTCTTTCCTCCAAACAAACTGTAGATACGAACAGATCTTGTCGAGCTTGACCATTTTCTACAGGGCCATGGAAAAAATGATGGGCCAATAATTGAACTACTTCCTGAAAGGTGAATAAAAATCAAAAGGTTTTAAGCTTCACAGATTGCCTTCTTTAGCTATAGTTTTAAACAACATTAGAAGTGCAAAACCTACAAAACTCCAACAAAAACAGATTGCAACTAATATGTTGACTAATATGAATGAATATTTATTTCCAACAAAAACATGAATAAAAGCTAAATACAACAGAAAAGCATCAGTAAGTCAGGTGTGAGATCTAAGAGCACCCTTAACAGGTGCTCAAAACCACCCCCACCTGGAGCACTTTCCGGGCGGGCTGGGGTGGGGGGGCACGTGCCCCCCTTGTTTTTAAATTAAATGTAATTAATCTTAACAACAACAACAGCAAAGCCTTTAATCCCAAACTAGTTGAGGTAGGCTAGAAATGAAACTCTAAGGAGTCACGATTCAGGCACGTGAATCGCCTTCTTCCACGCGTTTCTATCCAATGCAAAATGTAATTAATATTAGTCAATATTTTTTTAATATTAACTGTAATTAATTTAGTTAAAGAAATACTAAAAATTAATAATACATTGTCTAACAAAACACATATAAAATACATATATATAAAATATATAGGAAAGATAGTGTTGAATTTCTGGGTGAGTATGAGCATTATTAAGAGGGAAGTTTTGAGAAGTTGGGGGGTTTTGGGCTGATCTAACGTGGCAGAGAGAGAAACTGACGTGGATGTTGGGTGCCTGGGGTAGTCCATGCACAACTACAGGTGCTCTAAGGACGAATGAGACACAATTACCAAAGAATGTGTCCAAGCAAAAGATATACAACAAGTCAAAATATTGTCATGAACAACCCCTCCCCTCTAGGTAAAAGCCATAGCACACTAGGACTCGAACCCAAGACTGTATGATCACATCTTGGTCGGCTTGAAAAACTTATTCTTGGTTAAAGTTATAAACACCAATATAGACTATAACATTTTACATTTTAAAAGTAGAACACCAAATCAGTTACAATCCCCAATCCCATAATATATGAGTGTGTGTGCAGAGTTACCCATGTTGCTTCAATTTTGGATGCCAAGTTGCCAACCTTCATTCTATCAAAATATTGGCGTTGACAGTCACGACATCACCATGGATACTAACGGGGAAAAAGATGCCACACCTTAACAACTATTTCATACATTTCAGAATCAAAAAGCAGAATTTCAAACACACTTCAGATCTTCACCATCAAAAGGAATTGTGAATGGAGAAGCTCCATATTAGATCACATCACTTATATATATATTTCAAATTAGATCTTACTTTAGCCAGGAGCTGATTGTGAGCATCACAATGAAATAATGTCACCACAATCCCATAAATGTAAGTGCGATAAGCCCCATCCACTATTCCATACATCAAAAACTGATTCTCAGTTTAAACTGAAAGCACCAACACCAAATAAAAGAACCCACGGACAAAGAACATATGCCCCACTAGAATATTGATCATGTTCATCGAGGAGCACACATCCTAACTTAAATAATGACATCCGAAATTCCTTTAGTGGACTTATACTTGAGTAAAAGAAAATCAAAGCCAATGTAATTCTTCGACTTATACTTGACTAAAATCCAGCCCATGTCCATCTTATAACAACATCCATATGATCTCATCACTAATAAACAAAAGGTTTTTTTTTCTTTCTGCCATTACAAAACACCAGAATCAGCTTTCTGCCACCATTCTATTAGTATTTCTCTAAGTGCCATTACAAAGTCGTCTATTTGCATTCATGCCATTAAAATCCATAGCTATTTGCGTTTGTGTCATCAACTTTTCAAATCATGCCGATCAATGTTAACTCTGTTAATATAAATTAATTTTTAATCGTAATATTTGCAAATTTTCCTATCAGCAATCCAACAAATAAATAGAAAACACCTCAATAATCACTTTCATTCTCTTCTCGTATTCTCAAAACCTTCCACTATTCTCAACATCAAACACCGATTCCTAATCAAAACAACAAAAAACACTAAGAGATCAGAATCCCGAAAACACAATCCACTAAAAAATCTACTCCGAACAATCCGATAACGATCGCTTAGAAATCACAGACGCGTATCAAACCCGATTCACGGCAGGACAAACAGAAAATTCATTCAAAACGAAAGATAGGAATTGGCGGAAAGTGGTGGAGGGTTGGGGACTAACGGGAAGAGGCGAAGGCGCGGGTGGTGGATATGGGGCAGGCGATGGAGCTCGTCGACGCCATTGAAGGGATCGCCGAAGGAGACGAAGGGGATTAGGAGGAGAAGATTGGGTTTGCGTTTTGGTTTCTATCTTCTGCTCGAGTGTGGGGTTTCCCCCCGGTCTGCTCACTCGCGGATAAGATTTTCGGACTCACAAACCGCATTTCAGATTAGTTTATAACTTAATGCATATGATTAGGGCCGTTGGTTAACTACTTAATTATTTGTGGTCATGTCATGTTGGACTATTATCTACGGTTTTGTTCTTACCGTAAGGATTAGTTTTTTTGTTGTAAACATGTTCAACAAAATATGATGTTACTTACCATGGATGTGAAAGAAATGTGTTCTAAAAGTTTTACTTTTATATGTCAATTATTATGAATTGGATGTGCAAACATTTTATTCCTTAATTATGATATTCGTCTTTTGGAAGTGTTAAGAAAGATGTGCTTCGTCTTTAATCGTAGAGCTCTAAAAGATAATGATTTACATAAATCAAAAGTTATTCACAATCATGGTAATTAACATGGAACATTAATTACCAAGATAAGATTGTCGTGTTGATCATCGATTGTTCTAGCTCTACAAATAATTGATGGAATTGTGTTTCATGTCATTAATGTTTTTACTGTGTCTTAGATCCTAACATACGAGACTTATATCTTTTCACTCAAGAAGTGCTTAATTTGATTATTGTCAAAAGCTATCAATAAGTGTAGTGATAAAGGCAATAATTGGTTGAGCATAACTTGTGCTGGAAAAAATAGCTAGTCAAACGATTATCATTGTCCCTTTTAATTGAGTGATGATATTAGTGGGCTCCTTGATAAACCAAAATTATAATGTGCACAATGTAACTTGACTTAAGTGATATAGTTATAATTAGTTTAGAGAGATCAAGAAATGAATATAATACAAAGATGACACATTTCTACTTTGTATATATTCTTAATATCACGAGGCAAGGGACAGACACAAGTGGTGCACTTACATCACTAAATGGATTGTGTTTTGGTTCGGGTGGAACAAAAACATATATGCTAACTGGGTAATTATAATGTGTAGCTAGATACCGCTTATAGTTTGAGATATTAAGTGTTTAATATCGCTGTCAATTTGACTTAGATCCTCCTATAGGTCACACCAGAAAACTGAGAAACAAGATGTTTGATTTTAAGTTCATATGATGTGTCGGGTTTCATGTAAAAATAGGACACATGTGGTGAATTAATTAAAATCAATATGTCATGAGAATTGACATAAATAGAATCATAATAAATTCATATGAGGTGTATATATTATGGGGTGTAATAAATATTACACAGGATAATATATTACATAAGATGTGAATTTGCTAAAAACCTTAAAAGATCAAATTTTGTTGGAAATAAATCCAAAATTTGACAAAGGCAAAATCAGGGTCAAACACGGTAAACCGTTCATAGTTCGGTCGACCGGGGTATCTTCGGATCGATTAACCGAATATGGAACGGGTAAGCGCAATTAGTTGACCGAAATTGTCTAGAGTGCATGGACAATCGAGTTCGGTTAACCAATATTGTCTTAAAATCATCTGGGACAAATCTTGTCTTAGTGGGACACACATGTCGGTTGAGCAACTGACTCACTTGAAGGAGTTATTAGGATGTAAATTGGATAAATTACCATGCGATTACCTTGATATCCCATTTGCCAGTACACAAGGTTTTAAGGAGTCATGGAAAAATGTAATGGATAAGATGAGAAAGAAGGTTGGAAACTGGCTGACCAAATACTTATTGTTAGGAGGACGCATTACAATGATTAACTCGATACGAACTCCACTTGCATCATACGAACTAAGCTTCAGGAATGAGGAAACCACCAACATCCACGCTGAAACAAATTGACCAGATAAGGAGAAACTTCCTTTAGAATAATTCACTCTCCGATGCCAAAGTCAAAAACCTAGTGAAGTAGGGTAATGTATGCAGGCCCAAAAGGTTTGGAGGCCTTGGGATTCTTAACATCAAATTACATATCCTTAGTCTTAGACCAAAACAAAATATGGAATCTCCTGACGGCATCACATAGATTTAGCAAGGCAATCAAGGAAAAATAAAAAATAAATGCAACTCTCACTTGAGCATCCTCCCCCCCCCCCCCCCCCCCCCCCCCCATTGCAAAAGAAGAGCCTTACCATTCCTCAATGACCTCCATGGATCCTAACTCTATTTCGGTTTAGCCAGGTAATTACGGTCAAGAGTGGAACTAATATGCTCTTTTGGCACGACATATGGTGATACTCAGTGAGGAATATTGCCCTAATCTCTATGTGTTAGATCCCTAACCTAGGGTTAGTGGACTAATGAGGTTTAAGGGTTGGTTTGCATGGGGAAGTGGGGTTGCAGGTGTTTGCATGGGAAGGGGAAGAGGTGGTGTTACTGTAGCACCGGGTTTTTAATAAAGCATTTTCTCTCCTCCTTCCTCTTTCATCTCCTTCTCATTTCTTCTTCCTCCTTTCTCACCAAACACACACCTTCTTCCTCAGTCACCCAAGCCCAGGCGGAGGAGGCTGCGTCGGCGTGAGGTGCGAAGCGGTCCAGGCAGGAGAGGCGCGGAGTTGAGCGCACGAGGAGATCACCGGAGGCGACGTGCGCGAGCGGAGCTCCGGCACTTTCGTCGTTGCTTTTGAGGTATGCCGCTCTCTAGTGTGGTTTGTTGTTGACACTCATGAGAGGGTCGTGTTGGTCGGTCGGAGGAGGTCGGAGGCCTCTCCGACGTCGCGTTTGGGCGAAGAAACCTCGGCTGGAGCGAGGTTGAAGACGACCGGACGGTCGACCGGCCCTGGGGCGGTCGACCGATTGCATGTAAATTTGTACTGCCTGTTGCGGTTCGGTCGACCGAGGCCTCGTGTTCGGTCGACCGGAGCTTAAGTTTATTTGTGTATATTGCATGCTGTTCGGACGTAGACTTGAGTTCGGTCGACCGTTATATGACGTAGAATATAGGTTGACCCTAACTGCTGTCGGTCGACCGAGACCCCTGAGTCGGTCGACCGAGGGATTAAAATGATGTAGAAGATGTACTGTTAGTTTTCGGTCGACCGGGACCTGAGTCGGTCGACCGATAGACTGGATTGTAATGTTGACCAAACTCCGGATTTTGACCTCGTTCGGTCGACCGGTTTTAGACCTTCGGTAGACCGTTTGGGGGATTGTGTTCTGTGCGCAGCGGTAGACCGTGTTAGGGACGGTCGACCGATTCCTTTCTGGAAACGGTCGACCGAGTCACCTTTTACGGTCGACCGTTTGGGCCCAGAACAGAATTCCAGGTTCCCTTTTGAATGCCAACTTTGTCCACGGAAACCCGTGTCCTCGCCTTGTGCGTGAGCCGGGAGGTGGCGGTGGGCGCGTGATGCGTGCCTGCCCAGGGACCGCCGTTGGGAAGAGTGTGGGTGTTCGGGACGCGTCAGTTCCAGGTATGGAGCGTGACAAATGTGATGGATTGATTGGACTTATTGTAGTATAGCAGGCCTGAGGGATCGCGGATCCCAGTATTGATGTTGTGCGGGCACGCAACTGGCGTTGGGTGAGGTGACTACCGGCCCACGGGCTACGGAGGTCGCTGCCCTGCTTTTATAGCGGTGCGGTTGGTGTTTGCGGCTCGAGGAGCCTGATGACCTGGCAGACTTCGGTCTGGTTTTGTCTGATGTTGTGCCGGACTGTTGTGATGGACCACCGATGTTGTGCCGGTGATGCCGCCGAGGTTGTACCGGCGATGGTGATTGTTGAGCCGAGGCTGTTCCGGCTATGTTGTTTTCCTCGGCTGGGCACCTACCGAGATGTTGTTGTTATACCTTCCGGGCGACGGCCCCGTTGGTCCCTGTGGCTCCGACCACTGAGATTTGCAGATCTGTATTCTATCGGCCCGCAGGCGTGACAGAGGCTCCCTGCCGAACCCTTGAGTAGTGTAGCTGCGTGTGAGGGGTGCGATGTCGCGTGCTGTAAGATTGTATGTGCCTGCAGTAGGTCTCCTCGGGAGACTCGTTGTTGATTGTCGGACTGATGTCCTGTTTTACCCTTCGGGGGAACTGTTTTCCATTTCTGTCGATGTCATGACATGCTACTAGTATGATAGGTTCATTGTGTAATGCATGCATATATAGGTGAGTTGTCATACGGGGTTTCCTTCTGGAAACTCAGGCATTGTTGTTATATATTTTCAGGACCGCAGTAGGTCCGGTGGGGTGGTGATCGGCGGGCGCGCGCGTTTGGAGTCGGATCCTCTAGTCAGACCACTGAGGTCCACATGATTACATTTATCTTCCCTTATCGTTTTGTTGTAATCATGTATTCATTTTGGCAAACTCTGATGTATTATGGTGCACCGCTTATTTATTTATGAGAAGTAACAGTCCCGCCTTGATTTTTGTGCTCCTTGTCTTGTTTATGAATTTTTAAATTTTCCGCTGTTTCGGGATGTTACAACTTGGTATCAGAGCGGTCGATTCCTATGCGGTTCCCAATGAAATCACCCTTGTAGTAATAGGATTCATGCATTTTATCTTTTAGCATGCATACATGGCTGAAGTTGTGATTGTTTCTCTTATCAGATGGCACCTAGGCGCGTGAGGAATTCTACACGCGATCGTACTTCCAGTGACGACACATCTGGTGCTCATTGGGACAGGTTGGGTGAGTTTCTGGAGCGTCAGGCAACTCAGAGCGCCCAGGGCGGAGTGGGAGCTGAGCACGATCGGTTCATGCGTCAGCACCCACCGACTTTCGACGGCAGGAGGGTTCCAGAGGTTGCAGAGGACTGGATCTTCCGGATGGAGAAGATCTTCCGTGCTATTGGAGTAGCACCTGAGAGGATGGTGGAGCTGGCCACCTATGTCTTTGACGGCGAGGCCGCCAACTGGTGGAGGTCCACGTCCACAGTTCTGTTTGATGACCGTGTGGACGTCAGCTGGGAGGAGTTCTTAGAGGTGTTTCATGAGCAGTACTTCCCCCAGCATGTCAGGGATCAGAAGAGGGAGGAGTTCATGTCCCTGGAGCAGAAGGACATGACACTGACGAGCTACATCAGCAGGTTCAACGCCTTGGAGCGTTACTGCCCAGAGATCTGCGTGACCCCAGAGCAGCGGGCGAGGAAGTTCGTTAAGGGACTGAGGCAGCCGCTTCGTTCTCGGGTGATCAACAGCATGCCGCGAACCCTTGCAGATGCGGTGAAGCATGCTACGATCATCGAGCAGGACCAGAGGGAGTGTAATCAGGAGGCGCGGAAGGCGCCAGTGAGCACCGGCAGCAGAGTGGCTGGTCGTGGGGCAGGAAACCCGGGCAAGAGGCCTAGGTTCGTTGGAGGAGGAGCACGTCAGTCAGGGGCGTGCACTTACTGCGGGAGGTTCCATCCAGGACAGGAGTGTCCCCGTCGGACTGGAGCGTGCATGGGTTGTGGTCAGATGGGACACTTTGTCCGTGATTGTCCTCAGAGGCAGGGAGAGCCGAGCAGGAGGCCAGGACCACCAGTAGTAGGCAGAGGCGGAGGCAGCCGGTCAGTTGTTCCACCGGGCCAGAGCAGGAGGACCGGGAGGGTCTTCATTATCCAGGCTGAGGAGGCGAGGGACTCCAACACCGTCGTGGAAGGTACGCTTTCAGTTTCTGGTTCTGTAGCGCGTGTGTTGTTTGATTGTGGCGCCACTCACTCCTTCATCTCGGAGAAGTTTGCTGGCGAGTTGGGTCGGACCCCTGTGCGGCTGACTGATGTTTTGGAGGTCAGCACGCCCATGGGTGAGGTGGGCACTGGGGGGAGCTTTTTCCCCGGCACCACAGTTGCTTCGGGAGACCATGATTTTCCGGCAGATCTGGTCTTGTTACCGATGGTGGACTTCGACGTCATACTGGGGATGGACTGGCTGTCACAGTACGACGTGCGAGTCTTTTGCCGTGAGAAGAAGATCCTGATTCCGATGGAGGGCGTGCCAGATGTTCTGATCAGAGGTGCGAGGAGCAGAGGGGGTCGTCTGATTGTGTCTGCGGTTAAGGCACAGAGACTGATACAGCAGGGATGCAGAGCGTTTGTGGCCACGCTGGTAGTCCCTGATCCTGAGACAAGGAGGCTGGAGGATATAGAGGTGGTGTAGGAATTTCCAGACGTTTTTCCAGCAGAGATTCCAGCGTTACCACCGCACCGAGAGATTGAGTTCAACATCGAGTTGGTTGCGGGTACGACACCTCAGTCAAAGGCACCTTATCGGATGGCACCTGCTGAGTTGACGGAGCTGAAGAAGCAGTTGCAGGAGTTGATGGAGTCCGGGTTCATTCGACCGAGTGTTTCCCCTTGGGGAACGCCGGTGCTCTTCCCGAAGAAGAAGGATGGATCGTTGCGGATGTGCATCGACTACAGGATGCTGAATAAGGTTACCGTTCGGAACCGGTACCCTTTGCCCATGATTGATGATTTGTTCGATCAGTTGCAGACGGCGAGAGTGTTCTCGAAGATCGATCTGCGTTCGGGCTATCATCAGTTGCGGATCAGGGAGGCGGATGTTCAGAAGACAGCCTTCAGGACGCGGTACGGCCACTATGAGTTCTTGGTGATGCCATTTGGACTGACGAATGCACCTGCGGCATTCATGGATCTGATGAATAGGACCTTCCAGCCGTACCTTGACAAATTTGTCGTGGTGTTCGTGGATGACATCTTGATATACTCGCCTGACAGGGAGCAGCATCGAGAGCACCTGAGGATTGTGCTGGGCATCTTGAGGGAGCAGCAACTTTATGCCAAGTACACGAAGTGTGAGTTTTGGTTGGATCAGGTGGCTTTTCTGGGGCATATTGTGTCAGCAGATGGGATTTCAGTGGATCCGGCGAAGGTCGAGGCAGTGACTCAGTGGAGAGCCCCGACGAGCGTGACGGAGATCAGGAGTTTCGTAGGTCTGGCGGGGTATTACAGGCGGTTTATCCAGGATTTCTCTAAGCTTGCGTCACCGCTGACAGCGTTGACGCAGAAGGGCGTCAAGTTCGTTTGGTCCCAGAAGTGCGAGGACAGCTTTCAGGAGCTAAAGAGGCGTTTGACGACAACACCTATTCTGACGCTACCGAGTGGCACTGGAGGCTACGTGATTTACAGCGATGCATCAGGGATAGGCTTGGGTTGTGTTCTGATGCAGCATGGGAAGGTGGTTGCGTACGCTTCGAGGCAGCTGAAGGTGCACGAGAAGAACTACCCTACTCATGATCTGGAGTTGGCGGCGGTAGTTCATGCGTTGAAGACCTGGCGACACTATCTGTATGGCGAGCAGTTCGAGGTCTTCACCGATCATCAGAGTCTGAAATACTTGTTCTCTCAGAAGGAGCTGAACATGAGGCAGCGCAGATGGCTCGAGTTCCTTAAGGACTACGACTTCACCATTTCCTATCACCCGGGGAAGGCGAATTCGGTTGCGGATGCACTGAGCAGGAAGGTGGAGGTTTCTGTTGCGAGTCTGTGCATCCATGAGTGGAGGCTACTCGAGGCCTTGTCTGAATGGAGTCCTTTCACCGAGGGTTCAGAGGGAGCGGTGATTGCTGGACTTCGGGTGGAGCCGCAGACCGTCTCACGGTTGGTTCAGGCTCAGCAGGGGGATGATGAGTTAGCTAGTCTGCTGCAGTTAGCTTCCAGAGATGGATCAGACTTCAGTGTGGGAGTGGATGGTGGTCTGAGGTTCAGGAGTCGGATCTGGGTGCCGAAGGTTGATGGGCTGAGAGATGACATCATGGAGGAGGCACACAGAGCTAGATACACCATTCATCCGGGGAGCACGAAGATGTATAAGGATCTGCAGCGGAACTTCTGGTGGAAGGGCATGAAGAGGGACATTGCAGAGTTTGTGGAGCGATGCTTAGTCTGCCAGCAGGTGAAGATTGAGCATCAGAGGCCGGCAGGACCGATGCAGAGTATTGAGCTTCCTGATTGGAAGTGGGAGCACGTGACGATGGATTTTGTCACGGGTTTGCCGAAGACGAGGAGGTTCCACGACGCGATTTGGGTGATAGTCGATCGACTAACCAAGTCGGCGCACTTCTTAGCGATCCGGACCACGTTGCCCTTGGAGGGTCTAGCTAAGTTGTACGTGGAGGAGATAGTCAGGTTGCACGGAGTGCCCGTGAGCATCATCTCCGATCGAGATCCTCGTTTCACCTCCAGATTTTGGGGGAGTCTGCAGCAGGCGTTGGGGACGCGTCTGAAGTTCAGTACAGCGTTTCATCCACAGACAGATGGTCAATCCGAGAGGACGATTCAGACCCTGGAGGATATGCTTAGAGCATGTACACTGGATTGGGCAGGACACTGGGATGAGCACTTGCCACTGATAGAGTTTGCCTACAACAACAGCTACCACTCGAGTATTGGAATGGCACCGTACGAGGCGTTGTACGGGAGGCCTTGCAGATCACCGGTATGCTGGAGTGAAGTGGGCGAGAGGCAATTGGTGGGGCCAGAGATTGTGCAGTTGTACTCGGAGAAGGTGGATGTGATCAGGAGGAGGCTGGCCACAGCACAGAGCAGGCAGAAGAGTTATGCTGATCGACGAAGACGGGTATTGAGTTTCGAGGTGGGCGATCACGTGTTTCTGAAGATTTCCCCAGCCAGAGGTGTGATGAGGTTTGGGAAGAAGGGGAAGCTCAGTCCGAGATATGTTGGACCGTTTGAGATCCTCGACCGAGTTGGAGAGGTTGCCTACCGGATTGCACTGCCGCCACAGTTTTCGGGTCTACATAATGTCTTCCATGTGTCGATGCTGAGGAAGTATGTGGCAGATCCGTCACACATTATTGAGATAGCGGTGCCGGAGATTCAGCAGGACTTGTCGCTCGAGGAGAGGCCAGTCGAGATTGTCGATCGCATGGATCATCAGCTCAGGAGGAGGACCATTCCGATGGTAAAGGTCAGGTGGCAGCATCACAGTGAGCGCGAGGCCACTTGGGAGATCGAGGAGGATGTCAGAAGGCAGTATCCAGAGCTTTTCGGTGAGTGTTTGCTTGATTTCGGGACGAAATCCTTTTAAGTTGGGTGGATTGTTAGATCCCTAACCTAGGGTTAGTGGACTAATGAGGTTTAAGGGTTGGTTTGCATGGGGAAGTGGGGTTGCAGGTGTTTGCATGGGAAGGGGAAGAGGTGGTGTTACTGTAGCACCGGGTTTTTAATAAAGCATTTTCTCTCCTCCTTCCTCTTTCATCTCCTTCTCATTTCTTCTTCCTCCTTTCTCACCAAACACACACCTTCTTCCTCAGTCACCCAAGCCCAGGCGGAGGAGGCTGCGTCGGCGTGAGGTGCGAAGCGGTCCAGGCAGGAGAGGCGCGGAGTTGAGCGCACGAGGAGATCACCGGAGGCGACGTGCGCGAGCGGAGCTCCGGCACTTTCGTCGTTGCTTTTGAGGTATGCCGCTCTCTAGTGTGGTTTGTTGTTGACACTCATGAGAGGGTCGTGTTGGTCGGTCGGAGGAGGTCGGAGGCCTCTCCGACGTCGCGTTTGGGCGAAGAAACCTCGGCTGGAGCGAGGTTGAAGACGACCGGACGGTCGACCGGCCCTGGGGCGGTCGACCGATTGCATGTAAATTTGTACTGCCTGTTGCGGTTCGGTCGACCGAGGCCTCGTGTTCGGTCGACCGGAGCTTAAGTTTATTTGTGTATATTGCATGCTGTTCGGACGTAGACTTGAGTTCGGTCGACCGTTATATGACGTAGAATATAGGTTGACCCTAACTGCTATCGGTCGACCGAGACCCCTGAGTCGGTCGACCGAGGGATTAAAATGATGTAGAAGATGTACTGTTAGTTTTCGGTCGACCGGGACCTGAGTCGGTCGACCGATAGACTGGATTGTAATGTTGACCAAACTCCGGATTTTGACCTCGTTCGGTCGACCGGTTTTAGACCTTCGGTAGACCGTTTGGGGGATTGTGTTCTGTGCGCAGCGGTAGACCGTGTCCTCGCCTTGTGCGTGAGCCGGGAGGTGGCGGTGGGCGCGTGATGCGTGCCTGCCCAGGGACCGCCGTTGGGAAGAGTGTGGGTGTTCGGGACGCGTCAGTTCCAGGTATGGAGCGTGACAAATGTGATGGATTGATTGGACTTATTGTAGTATAGCAGGCCTGAGGGATCGCGGATCCCAGTGTTGATGTTGTGCGGGCACGCAACTGGCGTTGGGTGAGGTGACTACCGGCCCACGGGCTACGGAGGTCGCTGCCCTGCTTTTATAGCGGCGCGGTTGGTGTTTGCGGCTCGAGGAGCCTGATGACCTGGCAGACTTCGGTCTGGTTTTGTCCGATGTTGTGCCGGACTGTTGTGATGGACCACCGATGCTGTGCCGGTGATGCCGCCGAGGTTGTGCCGGCGATGGTGATTGTTGAGCCGAGGCTGTTCCGGCTATGTTGTTTTCCTCGGCTGGGCACCTACCGAGATGTTGTTGTTATACCTTCCGGGCGACGGCCCCGTTGGTCCCTGTGGCTCCGACCACTGAGATTTGCAGATCTGTATTCTATCGGCCCGCAGGCGTGACAGAGGCTCCCTGCCGAACCCTTGAGTAGTGTAGCTGCGTGTGGGGGGTGCGATGTCGCGTGCTGTAAGACTGTATGTGCCTGCAGTAGGTCTCCTCGGGAGACTCGTTGTTGATTGTCGGACTGATGTCCTGTTTTACCCTTCGGGGGAACTGTTTTCCATTTCTGTCGATGTCATGACATGCTACTAGTATGATAGGTTCATTGTGTAATGCATGCATATATAGGTGAGTTGGCATACGGGGTTTCCTTCTGGAAACTCAGGCATTGTTGTTATATATTTTCAGGACCGCAGTAGGTCCGGTGGGGTGGTGATCGGCGGGCGCGCGCGTTTGGAGTCGGATCCTCTAGTCAGACCACTGAGGTCCACATGATTACATTTATCTTCCCTTATCGTTTTGTTGTAATCATGTATTCATTTTGGCAAACTCTGATGTATTATGGTGCACCGCTTATTTATTTATGAGAAGTAACAGTCCCGCCTTGATTTTTGTGCTCATTGTCTTGTTTATGAATTTTTAAATTTTCCGCTGTTTCGGGATGTTACACTATGAATCTTGCAAGGATCAATTTATAACTATTGCCACACTATTCGAGGATCAAGTCTTTGAACCAAGCTGGTTCAAGAAAAGATTCAAAGGACATATCTCTTTCGAACAAACCATAAACCTCTATAATGCTTATATTACATTCTCACCAATCGCAGAGAATGATATAAGAGGTTCGAAATCAAAGGAGAATGGGAAGTTCACGACCAAGAGTTGCTACCTTTTCTTGGTAGATGGAGGGGAACGATATCCTCTTTTGAAAGAGGTGTGGCAAACAATTAGCCCGCCAAAAGTTAAGACCTTTAATTTAACTGGGTGCTTAACAAAAACAAAATATTAACATAGCATAGAGTTATAAAAAAAGAGTCAATACCGATCCTATATGTTGCATGTGTAAGTTGTACCCAAAGACCATCCAACATCTATTTTATGAATGTGAATTTGCTTGTCTGATTTTATCATTGACCCATTGGTGATTGATCTTAACATAACACGTGGTAATAATACTTCATTCCGTTTGAGTGTTCAAAATCGACTTGATTTAGGAAACAAAGAATGGAATGCTCTAATAAATTGTGTTTTCTACCCTTTGGTGTGAAAGAAAAAACTGGATTTTTCATGGAATGGCTTTGTCCCTTAACTTGTTGCTTAATAATATTTTTGACTTGATAGAATTATGGCTAGATACTCTTAAACGATCGAGACATCTTTGAAATGAGTGTGTTCTAAAAGTTTTACTTTTATATGTCAATTGTTATGAATTTGATATGCAAACATTTTGTTCCTTGATTATTATATTCGTCTTTTGGAGGTGTTAAGGAAGAGACTCATGGTCATTAACCGTAGAGCTCTAAAAGATAATGGTTTACATAAAGGTTCAGTATGAACAACTCCAAAAAGGGCAATATGCCAATGAGTATGGGTGTGCAACTCAAGAAGTCTCAACGTGTTGAATCACGTAAAGACTTGGAGTACATGAAAGATGTTCCTTATGCTTCTGCAATATGATCAATCATGTACGCCATGACTTGCACAAGACTCGATGTCTCGTATGCTCTAAGCGTAACAAGTCGTCACCAATCCAACGTAGGTCCCTGAGCATTGGATTGTGATCATGAATATTTTGAGGTACCTTAACCAGACTAAAGACAAATTTCTTGTTTATGGATGACAAATGGAGCTAATATCCGAGAGCTATTCAGATGCGAGTTTCATGAGTGATCATGACGATAGGAGATCTCAATCAGGATATGTCTTCCTTCTGAATGGTGGAACCGTGAGTTGACGTAGTTAGAAGCAAACCACTACTGCCGACTCAACCACCGCCTCAGAAGTTATGGTTGTCGCTGAAGGGAGCAATGAAGGAGTGTGGATTACGAAGTTCCTTGAAGAGCTTGGAGTAGTTCCCTCGAGCGAGTGACCAATAGAACTATTTTGCGACAATAGTGCATCTATCTCGTAAATCAAGGATCTCAAATCACATCACAAGGTGAAGTACATGGATCGCAAGTACTTTGTCACACGTGGCTTCATCGACGAAGGCAAAATAAATTTGCTATGAGTGGACACAAACAACAACACAACTGATCCATTCACCAAATCCTTATTCAAGCGAAATGCAAAATATATTTCGAGTTCATGGGTCTAAGGAACCATGTGAATTGGCTTGATGATTGATTAGAGAGGGTTATCCTAGTTATTATTGTTTTATACATTGAAAAATGTGAAAGAAAACTTTGATAACAAGTGAGAGATTTAAATGAATGTGTTATAAAAGTTTTGCTTTTATATGTCAATTGTTATGAATTAGATGTGTCAATCGAGCTACTAGTAATGAAGCTTGAACCTCATCTACGGCGAGCGAGATCGAGCGTATTCAGGAGGCAGAGAGGACTAGGGTGGAAGAGCAAGAGAGGGAGGACCATCTCCTCGAATTGGAGTTAGAGCGTGCAGAGAGGATTCGATGGAAGTACGGGATCATCCGTCGCAACTCACCCTCCTGTGAATGCTAGAATATCACATGCCAGCTTTTTTATAAACTTATTTATCTACTATCTTATGGTTTGAGCATATATATTTTTGTGGGAAATGCATTAAACCCTTAAGCTGTACTTTTGTATGACTTGGTTTAGTTGTGGATCACAGGTAAACCACTTTATTAAAAAGCAATATATGACTGAATTTCAAAAAAAACTTGATTGCTTTGATGTGCAAGCTTCTACAAGCTTATTTTTTAGTCATTTGTCGTGTGTAGTACCCAATGTCCGTACTTTTTTTTATTTAATAAAAGAAAAACGAAAATTTCGAAATTTAGGGAAAAAAATTCCAAAAATAGTCGGATCGCGGGTCACACCCGCGATCCGTCCCCCCAAATTTTTTTTTGACGGATTGCAGGTTGGAACCGCGATCTGTAAATTTTTTTTTTAAAAAATAAAATTCCACGGATCGCGGTTCCCACCCGCGATTCGTGGAAAACAATTTTTTTTAACTAAAAATTTCACGGATAGCGGTTGTTAACCGCGATCCGTGAAATATATTTTTTTAATTTTTTTCTTCTCTTTTTCAGTTTTAGTTTTATTTTATTATTTCTATTTTTATTTATTATTATTATTATTTGTAATCTTTTTTTAAATCTTCTTTTTTCAAAATATATCGACCTCTAAATCACGTCGATAACCCGACGTATTGAAATGTTAGGGTATCTTATACAATAAAAAAACAAATTTTCTTAACAAGATTAATAAATTATTTACAACCGAATATTAAACAAACCTTAAAACTAATTAAAACAAAAATTTAGAAACGTTGTCAAATATTCGTAGGGTGTAGACACATTACAAATATTTTTGGAGGTCGATACACTAAAAAATTAAAAACACAATTAATTTTTTTCTAAAAATATTAACAATTAAAAAACATATTTTGGAAACAAATATAATAAAAAACATAGTTAAAACGATTTTAAAAAAATCAAAACATAAAACACTACGACTAAAATCCGGGACTTTTTTTATTTTCTTTTATTGTTTTTGATTTTATGTTTTAGAAATATTAAAATTTATTTTTAATCTGTTTTAATATATTTATTTTTGAAAATAAGTCTTGTAATTGTTATTATTTTTTAAAATATTTTTGAAAAAATGTTTTCCAGAATCTACCTCCAAATCTCGCGGATAACACGGGTTGAAAAATTCACTAATTTTTGTATAAAATAACATAATATTTCACGTGAATCCCAATTGTTATTATTTTGATAAAAACAGAATATTTTTTTTGCTGAAAATTTCAACGTTTTAAACTATATTTTTGTTCGGTAAAATCAAATATATTTAAAAGAAAATAAAAAAGTCCCGGATTTTAGTCGTAGTGTTTTATGTTTTGATTGTTTTGAAAATCGTTTAAACTATGTTTTTTGTTATATTTGTTTTCAAAAGATGTTTTGTAATTGTTAATATTTATCGAAAAAAATTAATTATGTTTTTAATTTTTTGCTGTATCGAGTATCGACCTCCAAAAATATTTGTAATGTGTCTACAGCCTACGAATTTTTGACAACGTTTCCAATTTTTTTGTTTTAATTAGTTTTAAGTTTTGTTTAATATTCGGTTGTAAATAATTTATTAATTTTGCTAAGAAATTTTGTATTTTTATTGTATAAAATACCCTAACATTTCAATACGCCGGGTTATCAACGTGATTTGGAGGTCGATTATTGAAAAAATTAAAAATAATTTTAAAAAATTTGAAAAACTATTATCAATTAGAAAATATATTTTGAAAAAAAATATTTTAAAAAAAGATTACAAATAATTATAATAAAAAATAAAAACAGAAATAATAAAATAAAATTGAAAAACAGAAAAAAAAATTAAAAAAAAATATTTCACGGATCACGGGTGGGAACCGCGATAAGTAGAATTTTTTTTTAAAAAAATTGACGGATCGCGGTTCTAACCCGCGATCCGTCAAAAAAAAATTTTTTTGGGGGGACGGATCACGGGTCACACCCGCGATCCGACTATTTTTGGAATTTTTTTCCTAAATTTCGATATTTTCGTTTTTCTTTTATTAAATAAAAAAATTACGGCTCAATGTTCTACTTATGGTGGGGGTAATGAGCAAGATTTAGTCATTTTGTGTGTGTTATTCGCAGGTCAAACATACTCTTTAAACTAAGCTTATAAAAAGTGTAGATAAAATTGGTGGTCAAACTAATTAAGATTTGTGTCACATTAGTGTCAAAACCAATCCAAATGATAATTAAATTTTATCTTCGATTTTATTAAGACGTCGACATTAAGTTAAAATTTAGAGTGTGCTTGTTATACAATAAAAAACAAAAATAATGGTGAATTTATTGAATTCTAAAGGATTCTTGAAGTTTAAGCGGTAAAGTGTTACAAAAATAAAATATGAATGAGTGATTGACACATTTTAAAGTTTCGTGATTTAACTTCAACTTTGAAGATTAAATACCTAGAAATACTAATATTACCTTCAGTATACAACCATATATATTTGTACTTCGTATAATCTAGACATTGTTTCAAACGTGATGTGTGAATAACAAATATGATATCATACGAAGAAAAATTAATGTCATTTTCTAGTCGACAGTGGCATTAATTAAAATAAGCTAAATAAGAGTAACTCCTTGTTAAATATTAGATTTACAACTTGTAACACCCCGAGCCCGGACAACTGCTCACCCGCCCGAACCCGGTGCGTTAAGATACGATCCACGGTCCTGACCGCTACGCACTCTGATATTTAAATCCATCTGATAGGCCCATAATAATCTGAAAAATATAATCAACAAATTGTGAGCTCGACAGCCCGCAAGTACCAACCATCAATCAATCAGAATCATAATAATGTGGAAAATAATACAGAATATGACATTCAGTCAATAAGCACAATCAAGAGACATGCATCACAAATAAAATGCATGCATATCAATTTGAAACCCCATTCAGATTCGACCACATCCTGTGCTTCTGAAATCTATCAATCTGTCAGACGCACACCTGGTAGCTCCACACTAACGACAGGCAGCCCTTTCCTCTCTCGGGTGGCTCCACGCTGTCCGTTAGGCAGCTCTTTCCTAAGTTGCTCTGCTAGAAACATACACACAGCCACAGGATATGTCGACCGAAACACCACCATGCAATCATATGCATATCTATAAAATCAATATTAATGCTCAACATGCATGCAACTACGAATATCAAGAGAGACAGACATGATATGAAATTGAAGAATAATGAATCAGTACTTGCCTCAAAATCTCCATCTTTTTCTTCTCAATATTCTTCTCAAAATTCCTTCTTCTCCTAAAACCACACAATCATCCAACAATCTTAATTAGTCCATTAAGATATTTGATTATTACCTAAACTAAAAAATTCAGGATATTACATTCTACCATCCTTAAAAGAAATTTCGTCCTCGAAATTTGATCTCAATACTGTCTCAATCCAAACAAATCAATACAAATTTTTCAACTCATTATTAATCAAATCTAAAAACCTAACACCGCTCATAATTTAGATAATCAATCCAACCAAATCCAAATTCACATTTAAACTCAAGTCCAAATATCTCTAAATTCATCTTTCATTATTTATTAATAATTTGGTAGCAAATCCAACTAAGTCAAAATTCACATTTAAATCAATAGTCAATACTTCTAAATCCAATTTCTCAAATTCCAATTCAATCAAAATTTTATTTCAAATCCAAATCCCGACTAATTCCGAGGATCGTATTGCTCTGATACCATTTGTAACACCCCGAGCCCGGACAACTGCTCACCCGCCCGAACCCGGTGCGTTAAGATACGATCCACGATCCTGACCGCTACGCACTCTGATATTTAAATCCATCTGATAGGCCCATAATAATCTGAAAAATATAATCAACAAATTGTGAGTTCGACAGCCCGCAAGTACCAACCATCAATCAATCAGAATCATAATAATGTGGAAAATAATACAGAATATGACATTCAGTCAATAAGCACAATCAAGAGACATGCATCACAAATAAAATGCATGCATATCAATTTGAAACCCCATTCAGATTCGACCACATCCTGTTCTTCTGAAATCTATCAATCTGTCAGACGCACACCTGGTAGCTCCACACTAACGACAGGCAGCCCTTTCCTCTCTCGGGTGGCTCCACGTTGTCCGTTAGGCAGCTCTTTCCTAAGTTGCTCTGCTAGAAACATACACACAGCCACAGGATATGTCGACCGAAACACCACCATGCAATCATATGCATATCTATAAAATCAATATTAATGCTCAACATGCATGCAACTACGAATATCAAGAGAGACAGACATGATATGAAATTGAAGAATAATGAATCAGTACTTGCCTCAAAATCTCCATCTTTTTCTTCTCAAAATTTCATCTTCTCCTAAAACCACACAATCATCCAACAATCTTAATTAGTCCATTAAGATATTTGATTATTACCTAAACTAAAAAATTCAGGATATTACGCAACTTCCACCGTAAAAATATATTTACAAATGACACGTCTAAATGCAACCAAGTGTAGTTTTCAGTTATAAGTTGTCTAATAATTGAGGACTAAGGAGAGTCTTGGTTTAATGAGCGAATTGTAGGATTGACAGCTCGCAAAAAACCATTTTCCCGAGTTTTAATCCCATTGAGATCTCACCCCTCGTTAAAGCTTGGAGTATCAATTTGCCAATCTGTTTGGATTTGATGGTGATTATGGTGATTATATGTGGATCAAATCTCAGTGGCTTTGGCGTAAGTGAAAGTGAGGAGCGATCTAATCTCTTAAGTTGACAGAGCGAATATACTAGCAAAAAAAAGGACAGCGAATATACTTAGATGAACATGTTCTCCACGTTGGCAGTTGGCACGAAATTAATTTTATTGTAGATTATTTTATTTTACACTAACACCCTTCATACTAGTGATATTTATCTTAAAGCCTCAAATTTGATGAGATTATGACATATATCATGTGTTAAATTTTGGTTTTCTTACATTTTTTTGTCGTGTGTGTTGGAAATTAAGTTGTGTTTCTAAACTTGAAGTAATTGTCCAGGTGTGAGATAAAATATTAAAAGAACTAGAAAAGGTGAGCTCAGGGTAGGAGTACCAAAATTGTTTCGATGTAATAAAACATATTATATCCATTCACCCGCACATAGTTCACTGAAATTATGTTCCAAAGATGTAACCATATGCCATCCGTTTGGACCAATGCTCCAGAGGGATTGAGATATCGGAGTTCCACCCGATCCAAGCTCAGTCACTCAACTAATTGTTTTCAAAGTAGTGTTGGAAATCATGGTCTCTGCAGTTACATAAGGGTGTGTTTGGATGCGACATTTGTAAATTTCATGGAACTTTGGAACGACGGAATTTAAAAATTCTGGGATTTCTAAATGACGTCATTTGTTTTCACGTTGTTTGGGTAAGGATGTCATTTCTAGATGAGAGGTGACGGATCTCGGGGAGGTGGTGGATCTCGATAGTGGTGAAACTCGACGGAGGTGGTGAAGTTCGACGGTGGCGGAGGGGTAGAGGTGGCAAGATGAGGTATCGGGATTTGGGAGGAAATTTGGTGTTGGGAATTATGTTGGGATTTGTAAATTCCACCTAAAAATGTGGAATTTTGTTTTATTACTTTTGTATGGTGTTATAATTTTCAAAAATCCACTTGGAATTTACAAATTTCAATCTTTAATCTATCAAACATGATATTTACAAATGGTGTATTTTGAAATTTCACAGAATTTGAAATTCCATGTACGAACGGCGTATCCAAACACACCCTAATAAAACCGAAATGGGGAAGAATGGAATTTGGAATGAACATTTTGTGTTGCCGGGAGTCATTGAAGATGGAGAGTTGAGAGTGATCTCACTTCAATAATGGATAACACGGATTTAAAGTTAGGATGCTATTCTATCGGAATGCTATTCCATTGATTCCAGTGCTCCAATAAAAGTGGCTTTCGATTCTTTTCACGTTAAAGTCAATTTGCAAAATTAATACACGCTCAAGGCTTTTCTCAAGGAACAAGTTGTAAGCTTTTAAATAATGAATAAAAGGATTTAACACTTCTCCAAGAGTGAAACATTTCTAATAAACGTTTGCAAGCTTTATTCAAACAAAAGAAGAAAACCCTTTTTCCATATTCTGTTGTTCATTGAACACAAACTTTGAATCATAATTCATAAGTTTGTCAAGTATCCATACGGATAACTATTACTAAAATATCGACAAGCATATGAGTTAGTTAAACGTGAGATCATCAAACAAGTAAAAAGTATACAATGTTTACACTATTAGGATAAAGCACATGTACAATATTGATCGAAATACAAAGGTAATATCACAAAATGAGGTTATCCATTCACTACTTGACAATATTGTAGTAGTGATTTCTCCGTCGGCAAAGTTCCATTTTGTAGTAGTGATTTTGGTAGATATATGTGGTTTTGAAATAGGCAACCATGAGGATTGAACCTTAGCTAAACGTGCATGTAAGCATTGTTTAGATTTACTTTGTAAGCATTTGAGCTAATGATGTAAGTTAATCTACATGCTCGTCTCCATCACACTTAACTTCTAAGTCTCTTAGTCCAAGAGCTTTTCATATATATTTATACTTGGCCCTCTAGACCTTCATAGCCAATATTGAAGCATTAGTTTTTGCAAATTTAAAACTTGAACTTTGAACTCAAATGATCAATTTGGTGCAATCTTTGGTGCTTGTGAAGCTATTGTAACCAAGTTATTGTGTTGTGACTTGGTAAAACACTCTCTAGTTGTGTATTTCTTCATACATGGTTATTAGGGATCCACACGATATTGTTCATTACAAAACTACATTCCTAATCTTAAGAGCATTCTGTTGTGATTTAGTAAAGTTTCATCCCCACCAAATATAGTAACAACTCACAAGAAAATGGGAAAATTATAATTACAACATGATGTTATAGATGAAAAAAAATCAATTTAGTTAAAATATCATTCAACCGTGTATTTTCTTAGAGATCCAAACGATGTTGCATACTCTCGGGACATTCTACCACTATAAATTTCCAAAGTTTCTTCGCCGTTTAACAGACAACATCCTAAAAAATAATAGGAGGAAAACGCAAATACACTAAGTTTGGGTGTACAGATGCAAAAAGCCCAAGTAGTTGCAAAGACAAGTGGTGATTACGCACAGCACGTATCCGATCAAAATCGCGCCAACTGTCTCCACGCCATTAGCTTAATAACTTCACCATCGCAAATTTCAATCTATAAATAAACACATCTCAAGTCCCAACCATTGGCATCCATCCATCCATCCATTTTCCATACAAGTCAAACCAACTCCGATCCCGACGAGATGTGTTCCGAGCAGTCCTGCACGTTCCTTGAGATCGTCCTCTCCGTCCTCCTCCCTCCCCTCGGCGTCTTCCTCCGCCACGGTTGCTGCAGCGTAAGTGACAATATGATTTTCTCCTTTTACACACAAATTACATCATCCCGCTCGTAACAAACAATCCGTAACTCTTAGCGAATCAATAAAAAATAATAGCTCATTTGGAAAGTAATTGGGTCGAACTTGGTTGGGATTTTCAAGTTGGAGTGTAGTCTGGTCAATTTTTTGGTTGGATTTTGAACTTAAATGCAATTAACCGTATCACTCATCTAAAAAACATTGTTCACCTCTTTTTTTCTTCTTGTTTTCTCGACTGGATCTGATTGGATCTGTGTTTGTGCAGTGTGAGTTCTTGATCTGTGTGATACTGACGATACTCGGGTACATCCCCGGGATGATTTACGCTATTTACGTTATTGTTGCGACTGGGGACCGCCACCGGTCCCGTGCGGCGGAGGACTATGAGGCCGTGGCGTGATCGGTGAGTGTGCTTGCTGGTCTATTCAACAGATTTGCGGTTTGTTGTGGTTTTGCGCTAGTTTGTGCAGTAATAAAGGTCTGTAAGTGTCTGATCGTTGTATGTGATTTTATTTACTTCGTATTTGAACTCTTGAGTAATTATTACTTGTGGATGTGCTTGTTAACTTTTATTCTAGCTTTGGTTGTTTTTATTTCGTCTGATGAATTTTTGCTCTGCTTAATCTCAACAAGTAACCTAATTGTTGATTTTATTATTTTTGTTGAGAGATTTTGTTTTTCTTCCTCAAATGTTAGAATGCAATGCCTCGTTGGGGCGTAATTCCTGAGGTTGCGTATTGTAAAGCCGTGGATCTAACGACGACCACCCTGTGGTGTAGCCTAACTGATCTTAAGTTGCTAATGTTCTGTCAAGCCAATGTTGATGATTAAAACGAATAGATCTCTGATTAGGCATGTCTCCGACAAGGTTGTGAAACCCAGATCGGATGTTGATCCAGTCTAGGTTAGGTCAATGGTTCATATTGATTCAACCGGTTAGTCAACCCAATGTTATATATGTACACAGAGTTTAGAGTTTTATCAACTACAATCCGATGAATTTGGTTTTATAACCTTAAATGGACCAGCCACCCGATCTGTTGCCGGCTCGACCGAATAAGTCCGGGGTGTTCAAAAATCGGTCCAGTCCAGGTTCGATCCGAACCGGTACTAACCGGTCCGGGTTTTAGTCTGGATCCAATTGAAAATTCGGTTCCGGTCCGGTCCGTTTTTTTAAGTTTAATTTTTGAGGTAAAAATTCGTAGGGCCGGACCGAATCCAGCCAGTCCAGTCCAGTCTCCGGGCCGAATCAACTCGGTCCGGTCCGATCTTTGGTCCAGATCCCGAAAAAAATTCCGATCCGATCCGATAAGGACCGGATGCGCACCCCTACATCTAGTTGTAATTTGTAGACTGCTTTGCCTCTAACAAAAGAGCAGAGTCTGCAGTTCTTTCAGGAGAAAGGACTTAGAAATGTGTAACGTAAAGGGTCGCGCGTTAGACCTGAAAGATTAAATTTGATCTTAGCTCTCTTTATAGTTACATTGCTACCGACCAAGTTATGGGGAACTGATGATCTAAATATTGTTACTTTCGTCAGCTATCTATTGATACTTTTGGTGGTAGTTCAGATTTAAACAACGTCAGAACATTTGAGTGAAGAAAGGCCAAGCAGAGTGTATATCTTGTGGTTTGAGTGAAGAAACCTCGGAATTTCTTCGAATTCAAGTTAAGCAGATTTTGTGATATTAACTTCAAGCTCAAAACCTGTTTAGTCATTTGGATACGTAAAAAATGTTTGGAAAAATGCAAACGATTTACATCACATGTCAAATGTTGTTTCATTTTCTGTAGGAAGCTTTCGCTTAACTAAGTGCTTTCCATTACTACAATTAATTCATCTAGCCGAAGCCATGAAATGTATCTATAAAAAGCTAGGCTTTCACCACGATCTGCAAAGGTGTTAAAAGAGCCTCTGAAAAGAAAGCCCAACTTGATTACATTAATATATTCGATTTTAACTAATTTGAATCGGTTTAAAATATCACAGTTACTGTCCACTTCAAAGTATATGCCCAAGTAGAACCATAGAACTTAGAATGCTCACATTATAGTTAACATCTACCCCAGAGTATGCCCAACAGGATGTTGAAGTTAAGTTCGTAAACATATTAACTTTTTTTTTATTTAACAGAAGAAATGTAATGTATAAACACATAAACCCCAAAAGAATAAGAGAAGACCATAGCATATGCAACATTTGGTTGAAAAAACTTCGAAGTGTTTGACATCTCAACTAATCTAGAAAATGCTACCAATTAAAAATACTACAGCATAGAAATGCTAATTAATAGATGTGAAATAGATACTAAAATAGATATTCAGCTAAATTGAAGCATAACAATCTAATTAGAGAGTCAGCAACACATTGAATGGTAAATCTAAAAAAATCCAAATTATCCAATGCAATAAAAGAGCATAATTATTAGATACGCCACGTGTAAATTATTAGATAATTTGGATTTTATGTGGATAAAACGTGACGTTTTATGTGGATAATTTGGAATGCAACACCAAGTTGCCATCTTAGAGAAACTTAGCCTACCATACCATGCAATAATTCCCCGCAAACCAACCAAACATCCACATAAAACGTGTAACGAAGTTCAGATTATTAAACAAAAGCGATACCCTTGTAAAAAAGCAGAACTTTGGTCTTGTCTTGCACTTGTTATAGTTGTCTTTTGTTTAGAACTCATAAAATAGCTTCTGGAACTTGGGCATATGTTCTTCTTGCAAGGCAATAGCAAGGAACAGACTCCCATCATTAGTAGCACTAGGCAACAAGAAGGCCAAGCCCTCGTAAGCGATGCCGCCGGGTCCCATGAATATTGGCCTTCCCCAACTGAAATCCGCGTCGTGGATCGGCAGCCGGACCCAGCTCGTTATACCGAGATTCGGGCACCGGAACGTGTGGGCTCCTCTAACCAATTTCGACAAGTCGGGCTGCAATTCGAGATAATCCAATGCTGATCTTAGGTACTCGTTGTCCATTCTTGCCAAGGCGGCTTGGATCTTACTCGAGGCAGATGACACGTCGCATTTAGTTATTTCCCCTGCTTCTGCCATCGGAGTTGCGGTGAAAATTACATTGCCTAAGTAGCCAGGTGGTAAGCTCGGCTGCAGCCTTGCTCGCCCGTCCGTGGCAATGTAGAGTTTGGTCTTTTGGTGGTCGGGTAGGCCACGGGCTATGCTCACGCATCGCCACACGTGCCCCGCAAGCAAGGCGTAGGCGCTGTGGGCGCCTTTGGTCTTTTCCTTGAACATGTTGATTTCTGGTCTTGTGATCTTCAACATGGCAATTGATATCGGCGGTGGGGTATCGGTTTGGTTGCCGTTTGGTTGGGTGTTTTCCATGGAAGGAGCGGGTTGGTACTCGATGTGAGGAAATGCCGGTCGAGGTGGGTCTCTCGCGCGGAGGATGCTGCGGTCGATGAACGGTGGCATTGCAATGTCAAGCCCGCGAGCCACATCAGACCAGGAGTTGATAAAATGTAACCCCGAGAAGCCGTCCGCGACGTGGTGTTGCATTCCCACGCCCAGAGATACGCCACCGCACCTGAACTGAGTTACCTGCATAAGCAACCAACGTATAAAGACCAGACCATTGATATCTTAGTACTAGTCTTAATGTTTTGTCATTAAACGGAGTCGAGTTTTTACCTGCAGAACGAGGAGGGGGAATGAGGAGATATCTTTACTGTAATCAACCTTGGGTATGAGCTGCTTTAGCTCCATGGTCGGTGCGAAATCACCGAAATCATTGATCACACAGTTGCTATCAGCCTCAACAAAGAGCACGCCTTCACCATTACAGTTAATCTCAATCCGACCATTCTCGTCCCAACGCAGCCTACCGGCCATTGGATAAAACGGCACGAGAGCCTTGGCAAGGGCGTCTTTAAGCACTTTGGCGTCGAAGAAGTTGCTTGAATTGTCCGGACGGTAGAAGTAGACGCTTGGGGTGTGGAACCGTGGCACCACGAGATCCACATTGGCATTCCAGAGGCCCATCTGTGGCGTCGGTAGCGCAGGTTGAACCATCGTGGTTTCCCTCACGTTAATTATCATCTTCATCTTCCTGCACAGATCACATAAACATAAGAGTGATCAAGACTTGACAGTATCAAGACTTGACAGTGTCAACATAAGAGTTAATCGGGGCATTATTAATAGGGTTAGCCGATTACGATTAAACACACGATCGGTAATCTTATTAAAAATTATACGTAAGATATAAAACTATAACTTATTTCTTGGAATATAAGAGCATAAATAACGGGACGACCCCGACGACCCAGTTGTCTACTGTGGACACGGTTTCTAAGGGGTTTTTTGTTTTGTTTTTTTTTAAAATTAGTTTTTATCTTTTTAAATTTTTTTGAAACTTGGTTTTCTAATTGTTTTGATTTTTTAATTTTTTCAAGATCGAAATAATGTGAATGAGAAAAATTAATTGTGGTTAGGAGGTGAATAGTGTAAGAAAGAGAAGAAAGTGAGTCGGAGAAGGAGAAAACTGACGTGAATTAAAAAGAAAACTGACGTGGAAAAAAAATCATGATGCGTTTAATATTGAAAATTCAACACTAAGATTCTACCCACTGAAGTAGTCTTAAATCTAACAAATCGATGTTGTTAATATACGGCGATACTTCAGTAACTAACTCAGTCAACTCCCCAAACACGAGATAACTCGCACCAAACACTGATCTGGTTCAAATTTGGTAATCCAACAGCAGTGGTTGGAGGCACAACTACTATTGTTGGAATGGATGTGTTCCTACTTCCTCTCACGTTGGAGTTGGTGGGTCTGGTCAAACAATGTAGGTAAAGCAGGTTTGACGACAAAACAAGATAACACCAATACACGAGGTTCAATAATTCATGTGCCACCAACAGTGGTTCTAGAAGTTCACAATTACGTAGGGAGACCAAACCACACGCGTTGACTTGTTATTTTATATGACACCAAACCGTGTAAAATTTAATCATGCCTAATGTCTATTTGCATTTTTTATGTTGTCATGTTGATCCATCTCTATCATGACTACTGTTATTGATCATAAGCTCAACCGAACCGAAAATTTATAACTCAATAGAAATAAGCCGATAAAGCTATATGGTTCGTATTTTATAAACCTACCATACAATAATTTCTCCTGGACAAATTATCTTTAGCAACAAGAGAACCTTTGGATTTTATATGGTCAGCAATTATAGCATAATGTCTGCCACTAATCTGAGTCCCACGCTGATGGCTGAGCCTGCCATTGAAGACTACAGGGACAAGACAATGCCACATTTTGTTTCAAAAGTTTTTTTTTTGGGATAATTTTTGGTTGATGTGGGTTCATTGCTACGAACTCAACTTAGGTCAAGTGGTCAGAATTTATAAGAATTGAAATTCTACGGAGATCTAATTTTCAAAAGATCATAAAAATTGAAATCTCAAAAGAGGAATCCCCCAAGCCCGGCCTCCTGCCTTATATGGCACCACCCCTGGGTAGGAATTTAGGATTGTAATCCGCATCCTATCAACCAGCTCGGTAATTATGGACTAGCTATTATACTGACTCATGCTTCAAAACTCTGACTTTATATTATATAGGTTGCGTCCATATGGTCATTGGATTCTCTCTGATTCATCAATAATTTGAAAGTGTTGGTTATAATAATCTACGCCATTCAATTTTTCATCTTTTTTGCTGTCCAATATTAAATTTGTTTCAGATTTTAATTTTCGATTGAGTGTAAACTACCACCACCCAAACTATCATCCTGCATGGGAAAGTGTATATCCCGAGATATTTTGGTAATGATCCAAAAATATGAACAGATAAAGATGACCCTCGTATTATATTGTTCGTTTGTATCGTGAAAACCTCACTTCTTGATTAAACTTACGCCAAATTTGTTGTACAGATGGACCCACAAGGACAAAGATGTGTGGGTATTCTTTATCTTTAATAAAGTTAAAAATAACTATTCATAAGTTAAATATAATATCTTTATCATATTATGAATTTAATATTAAATATTTAAGTACTATTAAATCCTCATTCTTTAACCACCGCCAGTAAAACCCAGTAATCCATGTCTCAACCAACATCCATCAAAGATAAATCTCCTTTTCACTTTTGAATCTAACGAGTGGTGGATTAGGTTAAAGCTAAACAACTACTAAACGCCATCATAAGGAAATACCACTTTTTAATCCGCCCCGCCTGAACCACAAAATCCTAAAGACCATTAACTTCCCGTTCCAATCCGAAACTTAAACTCAAATATCACAACCAAGCGTCCGTCGTAACGAACCGAATTGAGCTAATTCAAATTGACTGATTACTTGAGAATATCCTTAACCAAAATCACATAAACCGACTGGTCACCAGAGATTATTGTCGATCAAAGTCACCGAAAAAACACACCAAGCCAGGGTCAGATTTCGCTAAACTTTTCAGAATTACCAAACTAACATTAAAGTTTGTCATATTGATTTGCTCAATCACATATTCTCACTATGGACCATCTTAATCAAACAAAGAAGAGAAAATCAATATAAAAAAACCAAAAACACTAACATACCTCAAAAGGCTCAAATATATAACTTTTGCAAAGCAAACGATCACAGAAACCAGAGGCAAAAAAGTCTGGCTCCTGCTTAAAAATCCCCACAGAGGCCCATTTTATAAGGGCAATGTGAACGGAGGTGGTCAGCCGCTTAAGCTGACCGACCCCCACCGCACCCGCTGACGTGTGAGGGATAGGGAATGTTTTTGACGTGTGGGAGTTGGTGAGGACGGTGACCGTATCCTTAACAGTGGTGTTATAGGTGGCTTACCTAACTTTACCTTGCTTTTCTCAATTTTTTTATTCTTTTTTAAAAAACATGAAATTTGATGAATGGGGGTGGGCTTGATTGATTTGGTTTGGTGGTGGATTGGGTCCAGTTGGGTGCACCCACCACTCACCTATTTTGATTGTGAGATGTAGGGTTGTGCATCCGGTCCGGACCGGATTTTTATCCAGCGTTCGGACCGGAGACCGGACCGGACCAAACTGGTCTGGACCGGAAGATGGACTGGGCTGGTTGGATTCAGTCCGGTCCGGTCAGGGACCGATTTTTAACCTTCAAATTAAAAAAAAAAAACGAACCGGTCCGGAACCGAATTTTCAAAATGTCCGGACCGGAATCCAGACTGGTTGGTTCCGGTCCGGACCGAACCCAGACCGACCGGTCCGGTCCTGTCCAAAAAACCGGATTGGACCAGTTTCTGCACACCCCTTGTGAGTAGGAAGTGAGAAATGATGTGCTTCAATTTGTTTATTTTTTCATAACCTACAATTTCTTGTTGGTGGCCAATTTTGTTTTTTTCTTTCTTTCAAAGTTAATCTTCTGTGGTATTAAATTAAACAACTTAGTATTTTTCTATATCAGTCGACTTAGTTCAGGATGGGTTGTGTTTGCAAACATACCAAGTTATTAGGGTTTGGGACACCATTAATTCTTTATAATGATTGTGACTAGGGTGAATTTTGCACCCATCTCTCGTTATAGTCCCCTCAATGGATCCAAAGCTCTAGGTGTGTGGGTTTTGGCTTCTTATTCCTGTATTAGAAGTTGTGTTCGGTAAGAAGTGAATGAAAGTGAGTTTCTGATTGAAAAGCTGCATTTGGAGTAGAGGAGAAATCGAATGAATATGTTTGTTTCGAGTAGTTTTATATTTAATTCGTATTATATTTAGTTGAACGTGTGATATGTAGTTTGGGTATTTTCCCTTGAGTATAGGGTCATTTTTGAAATTACCTCATGATAGAAAAGTAGTTGTAATCCCTAAATTAACGGAAGAATAAACGAGAGGGATAGACTTTTCTTTTCTGAATTGATATTCGTCGTCGGAAAACTACCTAAATCGTCCGTGCGAATATCATTTTGCACTTCTCTTATTTTTACTCATATATCTCAACATTTCACTCTCCCACCACCCCTATTTCTTCATCTTCCTCTCATAACCATAAAAAAACAATATTTTAGAGGTCGGAAATGAGCCAACGAACGCCCCGGTGTACTCGAATCTAGTAAACTGTCCAACTTCTTTCTAATAAATAAAAATAAAAATTAGTAAACGTCTGCCAGAGCCGCCCCCCATTGGGGAGGCGTCTTAGCCAGATACCTGCTCCATAGGGGTGGTGTCTGGCTTAGATGCCTTTACCTTTTTGATAAAAAAATATAAAAATTATACGGTGTGTTATCTCAAATTATTTCAGGTTCCGTTCCAAGTTTTTTGGTATTAATTGGTAATTATATGGGTTGGATTACAATGAGTTTTTTGCAAGTGATGAAGATTCAAAAAATTTCAGATCTAACAATTTCAAGATCCAAAAAAATTCCAGGGAGCGAGACCCCTGACCGACCTGTTGAGGTGGTATTTGGTACAACTTCCCGACTTACAAACAAACTCATTGTAATCCACGATGTAACGGAACGGAACCTCAAATAATTTGAAATAACACACTGTATAAATTTAATTTTTTTTTTGACGAGCGTCTTTGCTAGACACCCCATCTGGGGGTGGCGTCTGGGTAAAAAGTCCCCCGTGGGGGGCGTTTTACCCAGACGGCCGACCTGATTTTTTTTGCTATGCTTATTTCACCGAATTCAGGCGGTTCATCTAACATTTTCGTGGTTTTAGTACTGGGAAAATGAGGAAAACGATAACAGAAACTTTTTTTTAAGAGACGAGCCGAAATGAGTATCAAATGAATTGTGAATGACAAAATAGTAATTGTTGGGCAATTTAAGTAGTTTTCCAATGATGAATAGTAGTTCCCTTTAACCCTAATTTTGATGTCTTCGATACTTTTCTTTGACTTAATTTTGCTAACTTCAACACTTGTTGGATTCCAATATATTTATCATTCTCGATTGATTTTGAGGTCTCTTAGTGAATTCCAAAAGTTTACCCTCTCTGATTTCGTGTTGGAGTTTGCAGGCCAAAGCAACATTCGGTAACTCATTTCCGCTCAACGTAGAATTCTTTTCCAAAAATTACGATTTGGTCTCTATATGCTAGACACGAATTGTCCAAAACAAGAACAAGATTGATCTGAAAAAGAGAGAGAATTTTACGTCCACCACGTATTTGTTTGTTTCAAATACAATCTCGTGATTCCAAGGTCTCATGGTCTTCCCGATACATTCATCAGTAATATAATGTATATAATGGGGATTCAATGGTCTAGCAGACCTTGAAGTTTAGATTTTTTTTTTTTCTTCTCATCAGGGACTTGGATCCTCTCCAATAAAAGAGAAATGTAGTTACCCGTCCGAACCTGGTGCGTTAATACAATCCACGAGTCTGGTCGCTGTGCAATCTGATATTTAATCCATCTGATAATCCCACAAATAATCTGAAAAATATGATCAATAATTTGTGAGCTCGACAACCCACAAGTTCCAACCGTCAATCACTCAGATTCATAATCATGTGGAAAATAATACAGAATATGACATTCACTCAATGTGCACAATCAAAAGAGATGCATCACAAATAATATGCATCCATAACAATATGGAACCCCATTCGGATTCGACAACATCCTGTTCTTCTGAAATCGATCAATTAGTCAGACGCACACTAGGTAGTTCCACACTAATGACAAACAACCCTTACCTCTCTCGGGTGGCTCCACGTTGTCCGCTAGGTAGCTCTTTCCAAAGTGGCTCAGCCAGAAACATACATACAACCACATGACATGCCAACCGAAACATCATCATGCAATCATATGCATATCAATGAATTCAATATCGATAATCAGTATGCATACAACTACGAATATCAAAAGAGACAGACATGACATGAAACTGAAGAATAACGAATCAGTACTTGCATCAAAATCTCCATCTTTTTTCTTTATATCTCTTGCACCAGAAAACCTCACATCCTTCACCCAACCTCTCTCCGAACTTCTCCTTCAATTCTCTTGTTCTTCTTCTTCTTCTTCTTCTACTTCAACTTTTCTCACTTTCCTCTCAAACTCTTCTTCTTTCCACCAACAAAACTCCTCTTCTCACCTTTTATAAGTCATCGAAATCCACCGCCTCTCAACTCTTTCCCCCACCACACAAGTGGAAAGCTCGGGAAAATTTGCATTCCCACCTCAAATCTACCTAAAATCACACAATCATCCAATTAGTCTTTAATTTTTCTTAAAAGGTTTGGGTTCTCACACATTATGAGTCATCTTGTAAAATCCACAAACCCACTAGAGAACTATTGGTGAATAGTGGGAGGCATGGTGGCGTGATGTGGGTAGGGGTGTAGGGTGATGGTGTGAGGTGGGGCCTATACCTTGGTTTGGGTTGGGTTTTATTGGGAGAAAGTCTCCTTCTCCACCTCTTCTTCAACTTCTTCCACCCCACCCCACCTCACTCATCTTTCTCACTTTCTTCTCTCTTCTCCGGCAATCATAGGAGGTGACGGTAGCTCCGGCGTGTGGCGGTGAGCGCGGCAGGGGGGTTTGAGGTGTCAGGCGAGCGTTGGGGACCGGAGGTGTGTGAGCAATCTCCGGCGTGCGTCGACAATTGCAAGTGAAGGTATGTTGGTTCAATAGTTGCATTTTGTTGCTCACACTAGTGGTGTGAGGTGTTGGCTGGTTGGCGGAGGTCAAAGACCTCGCCGGCGATGAATGGGCAACAAGTTAGACCTAGCTCGGCTAGGTGGTTGCTAGCCAACGATCGACCGAATGTAGTGTTATCTCTGATCTTAACCAACATTGGTTGAACGATGCCTTACGGCGATCGACCAGTTGTGCTTATGCTAGTGGGTCGGAGAAGTGCATGTTGTTTTTCAGTCGACCAGGACCCCTGAGCCGTTCGACCGTTGCTTTCTGGACAAGTCTGGACTGAGTGTGGACCATTTAAACGGTCGACTGCTCTAGACTTGGTCCGATCGGTAACGTAGGTGGACTTAATGACTGTTCGATCGATAGTTGGTTAGTTTGACTGATTGATGACTAGAAACGTCTAGGTTGCCCATAGTAGTTTTTGGTGGACCGGAACCCCTGAGCCGTTTGACCGTTTGTCTTGTATGATTTTGACTTAATCTGGATTTCGGCCACGTTTTGGTCGACCGGTTTCTAGGATCGTGAATGTGACTTAGTTCTAATTGATTTTACGTTAGTTACTTATTTGTTTAAGCAATCAAGGAATGCACAACATAATTGAAAACTAAACAAACAAGTAATGAGGAAATAATGCAAACCACAAGAAGGCACCAGGTATTTATAGAGGTTCGGCACCCCGTCTACTTCCTCTCTTGTGAGCTCCGCTCGAACTCCCTCGAGATCCGCTCGCGTCTTCACTATCAACCTCGTTCCGGGCCGAGATTAAGTCTTTACACCATAAGCACCGCAATACCGTCGCTTGCTTGATTTCTTCCTCTCACAATCCGAGAGGGACACTTCGGGCTTTCACCGAAGTCCTTGCTTTTTTACAACAGTGGGTTGAGTGGATCACTCACTCTCTAACTTGAGTACACTTAGCTTAGGATATAAAATTGATTTAAGATGTGGAAGTGTAGGCTTGGAGAGTATGATTTGGGGAATGGGAGACATGGAGCTTTCTCTTAGATGTATATGACAATAGGAAGTGTAAGAGTTGTAATTGTGTCATGGGAATATCTATTTATATGCTCCTAAGGTGTTATAGCCGTTGGGGTTAAGTTGGATAAGGTTTGAGTGAGATACACAAAATAGAAACTTGTAGGACCCAAATCAGAATAAGTTCGGTCGACCGAATCGGGTAGACGACGACCGGTTGGCAATTTTGAACAATGTTCGGTCGACCGACAAGTGAACGGTCGAACGAAATAGGCTATAACTTAGGTACACTTATGTTAACGGTCGAACACTGAGTAGGGGTCGGTCGACCGTAAACTTCCAGACTCTACGGGGTTGACAAAAATGATGGTATTCGGTCGACCGGAAACTTCCAGGTAGTTTGGGTTTGTCAAGACATTTATGTTTGGTCGACCGAAATAGGTCCACGGTCGACCGATAGGCAATTGTATTTTGGGGTATGGGTGAATAATTAGAATACAATCGTTGGTATAATACGACAAGTCTAATGGTCAGAAAAAATAAGTTTACACGGTCGACCGAAAATGTCAGAACGATCGACCGATCGGGTGGTAGAAAACACTATTTGTTTAAAGGAACAAACGGTCGACCGAAGTTCTGAAACCGGTTGAGCGAATCGGTTCTGGCAGTTCAATGTTGGTTTAAGTGTTTTCCGGTTCTAGTTTGGGTGATCTATTGAAGTCCAAATGAAGTGAAAATTTGTGTGTGACTTCTTTAAGGAACCTAGTGTGTATGTGAGTGACTTTTAGCTAAAGTATGCTCAATTACAAATAGTTCCTAAGACTCAAAATAAATCAAGATTACATGTTTTTAAATGAGGTTTATTACATGTCTCGACTTGATTTCCTTTCTTGCTTGAGTCTTGATCACATGTAGAGGTTAGCACAATGCAATATATATGCAATGCAATATGTGTGCTACTCTACATTGATTACAATTAAGATTGTGTTGATTAAATCATCAAAATATAGATTAATGTCAAAAAGTCAACACGGTTTCTATTTTTGTTCCACTATTTGGGCCTAGGTTATTAGCAGAGAGTTCGGACGTTGCAAGCGTTTGTTCGACCGGTCCTATTGGAAGCGGTCAACCGGGTTACCTCTTTCAGTCGACCATTTGTGCTCAGGACTGAATCCATGGCCCTAGTGAAGTGTCAACTCTGTCCATGGCAACCTGTCTCCTCGCCTAGAGCCTGAGCCAGGGGGTGACGGTGAGTGAGTTGATCGTGCTTACCCAAGGACCGCCGAGTGGAAAAGTGCGAGTACTTGGGAGGTGCCACATCTGTTAATAGATTGTGGCATAATGTAATGCTTATATTGACTCTCAGTAGAGTAATAGATCTGAGGGATCACAAATCCCAATGTATGATGATGCACGGCTCACAGAGCATGATGACCTAGCGGACTTCGGTCCGGAACCATCCAATATTGTGCCGGACGTAATGATTGACTCGACCGATGCTGTTTTGACGAGGATACTGCCGATGTTGTTCCAACATGATAGCTCAGTTGGGCACCTACTGAGTGATTGATGAACCGACCTAAGCGACAGCTCCGTCAATGTAGTGATTCAAGTATGATTCTTATGACACGGAAGTGCGGACGCCACTCATCGAACCCCATGTTTAGTGTAGCCGCGTGTGGGGTGCGTTGCAGACTGTCTGTAAGACCATATGTGTCTACGGTAGGTCCCAGAGAGGGACCCGATGATGGTTGTAGGGCTGATAATCTGATTTACCCTGAGGGGGAACTGTTATCCTTACTGTTAATGATATGTCATGCCACTAGTATGATATGTTCATTTTATTGTACTATTGCATTCATATAGGTGAGCTTGGCATACGAGATTTCCTTATGGAAACTCAGGCATTATTGTTACATATGTGTTTCAGGACCGCAATAGGTTCTATTGAGTGGTGACAGCGGGCACACACATTTTGGGACCAAGATCCTCTCTTCGGACTATTCGAGGTCGTCATGATTACTCCCACTTGTCTTTCGTTGTATTTGATGTAATCATGTGTTTTGACAAAATCTGATGTATTGTGGAGCACGATTGGTTAGTTATATGATTAACATTCCCGCTTTGATGATATTTCATTGTTATTTGATTTTTTTTTAAATTTCACTGTTCCGGGATGTCCGGGATGTTACACATCTGTTCCATTTTTATTGATAAGATTGAACCCTTCTAGTTAGTACATTATATATATATAGAGATAGATTAATCTCACATCGTATGTAATCTATTTTACCACATCAACCAAGTGTATAAATACTCTTGTAATCTTCATATATTCATATTATTCAATACAAAGATCTGGTATTTGTTTACAATTATAAAAACCTATCACTATTAGGAAATGAAAGGTAAATTTGCAGTGGTTCTCCAATGTTATGACACGATCTAGTTTTGCTATCTCAACTGATTAACGGTGGTAGTCACCAATGAAAAGATCTCTACCATCCGTACAAAATGAAAGGTTGAGATTGTCCCAATCTCAATGCATTATGGCCCTGGCTGGTTGGAGATGACCAAGACGACAACACTTGATTTTTATCAGAATGAGCTGGACGTGCAGGAATTCGATCAAGTGATCTGGGACCCTTATGCACATTTGGATCTTAGTTAGTTACCACCACTATTTACGGAAGGTTCAGGGATCTGGACGAGCCGTACTTGGCTTATAAATTTTAGTGAGGTGGTTATGCATTGTCAAGACCGAGTGATGAGACAGTTCGGTCTACAGCAGCACATTCCAGAGCCGATTGAGAGACATGTAGTGAAATCGGCTCAGGGGAGGGCAGACGTTAATTGGTTGGCGGAAAATCACCGATTCACTCAGCATTGGTCGCATAGAAGAGATCATCTACAGTTTGAGCGACCACTCCTAGGTGTCACTCCGGAAGAGAGCACACAGCTGTAAATAGAATGGTATTGGAGCATCACCGTACGTTGTATTGTTCATCACACATTGGCTCTGACTCATAGCTTATACAGACCTCAAGCGGGTAAAGAGCGGGAGATGGTAAGATGTAAACACTTATTTAAACAATTACCACGTTTTAAAATTGTGTTTAGTGTTTGATGAACTGTTTAATTATCTATAGGTACACGGAGTTTATGAGTTCCACGAAGAACTCCATCAAATTCACGAGTCGATCAGAGATCACAAGACATGCTCTTCGATGGTTGGAAAATTGAAGGAAAAATGAAGACTTGTCTCATGTGTTTTGGTGCAGAAGAACTCACATTACATTTGAGTCAAGATCTCGTCGTTGAAGAAGAAGATGCACACATACAAGAAGACGATGACGGTCTGACTCTGGATACAGAATATGCAAAGAATGCAGCACGAGGAGGAGACGCGGCAGGGGAGAGGACGTGCTCAGGCACGTCCTAAAAAGAAGAAAAGATTGAGATGTCACTTAAGATAGATATTTAGTTGTATTAAACTTATTTGGTTATTACACTAGTTTTGGTTTTATTTATGTTAAAATGTTAAACTCGTTATTGTGGATGTTATTTTCATTTTATCGTAGTTGTTTGTGTTTAGTAGCTGAATTGTGTTTCCTGTTTAAAAATCATTGATTATTGTGTTTGCTACAATTTTTGGTACATCGATTTTTTGGTGTGTTGAAATTTAGGAAGTGAGAAATTGTGAAATTTGTTGTATTTTTCTACTTGGAAATGATTGTGTTTGTTGTTGAGTTTTTGTAATTGGAATGATTGCCTTTGTTGTAAAAATGTTTTTAAACAACAAATGAAATTGTCGAGTTCTAAAATTAAGTAAACTTGCACTTTTCAATAGAACTCGGCATCACCAGTGCTGAGTTCTCTTGATGTGAACTCGGATCACCAGTGCCGAGTTCAATTTGAAATCATTTTCTCCTGGTAAATCAATTCGTGAGAAATATGTAAATTTGAAAACCAAACTGAACTCGGCACTGGTGATGCCAAGTTTTATCAAGGAGAACTCGACAATGGTGATGTCAAGTTCTCTTTGAAATCGTGTTCCCCTGCCAACACCAAGAAAAATTGGCAAGTGTTCCCGCATTAAAAATCAAAATGAACTCGACACTTGTGATGCCGAGTTCTTTTTGTGAGAACTCGACATCACCAGTGTTGAGTTCTGTATACACTAAAAAACAAACCAACCGTCGCCAAGTGTCACCACGTGGTGACAAATGGTCTAGTGTGAAAAATAGTTTTTTACGAAGTTTATTTTGAATTTTTTAAAAAAATATATATTATTTTGAAAAACAATAGGGAGCTACTATTCGTCACCGGAAAACTACTTAAATCGTCCTAAAAATGACATTTTTGCCCTTAACAAATCAATTAATACCCATTTCGTCCCGTGTATTTAAACAAGGTGTTTGACTCAGTTTTACTCACATTCCTAGTACCAACACCACGAAAATGTCTGGCGAAGCACCTGAATCCGGCAAGGTAACGGGGGCGGAATTTTTTTCCCGACTCAGGCGTCTGGCTAAGCCGCCTCCACCTATGTGTAGACGTCTTAGATGGACGCCTCCACTAAGGTGAAGGTGTTTGGCTAACACGCCTTCACGTATGTGGAGGCGTGTTAGGCAGACGCCTCCACCTTGGTGGAGGCGGCTTAGCCAGACGCCCGTTTTTTTAATTTTTTTTAATTTGCTGTTAAATTCAATTTTTTCAGGTTCCGTTGCAAGATTTCTGTGGTGATTGAGTAGATTACAGTGAGCTTTTTGACAGTAAAGAAATATTTACAACAATCGAGGAAGCTTGTAAATGGGCGAAACAAGTTGCACTAGGAGCTGGATTTTTTTTGGTTATATCATCATACAAACCAAAAGCAGATAACCGGATGGATTGTTACCTGAGATGTGATCGTAGACGTGAGATGAGTTCTCGTGATACGAGTATTGCACTGCGAAAGAATACGAAAAGAAAAGGTTGCGGTTGTCGGTTTTTGGTAAGAGTGGTGGAGCGACGGGATCGTGATGGTGGGTCATTGTTTCTAGTAGCATCTATGGGCAGCACAACCACCCACTTGCAGTTTATTCAGAGGGTCACCGACAGGTCAGCGGACTTAGTGCTGGGGCAAAGCAAATTGTTCGTGATATGACAGAGGCACAAGCAAGACCCCGTAACATTTTGTTGGTGGTAGAGAAGAAATTCCCTGACGATAATCCGAATCAAAGACACATTTATAACTTCAGAGAGTACATGAGGAGGACGAAATCTGAAGACAGGAATCCCACGCAGCAGTTTCTCAGGGAGGCAGTGCAGCATAAGTATTTGCATTGGATTGTGGCAGATGAAGAAAGTAATGTCTTGACCCACACATTTTTGGCACATTCGACTTCAGTTCAGTTGTTGCATACATACTCATTCGTAATCTGTATGGATTCGACGTATAAGACGAAGAAGTACACGATGCTTTTGTTTGAGATGGTTGAGGTTACTCCAACAAACATGAATTTCCTCGTCGGATATGCGATTTTGCAGGATGAGACCGAGTCTAGTTACCGGTGGGTGTTGGAGAGGTTGCGAGATATGTTATTGGATATTGTTAGCCCGACTGCAATAATTACGAACCGGGAGATGAGTCTGATGCGACCAGTGGCAGAGGTTTTTCCTGAGTCTGCTCATTTACTATGCACCTGACATATCAACAAAGACGTGTACAACTACGCATACCACGTATTCGGCAAGGACAAGCAGCTTGCAGAGAGTTTTAGGAGTGGAAGGTGGAGGAGAGTCATGCTTTCTGATTCACAGACGGATTATGATAGAGCAGTCCGTAATCTGAAAGATTCTTACAAGTCCTGGCCAGTGCTGACGGAGTATGTGGAAGACACGTGGTTGGTGCATAAGGAAAAAATTGTGTTGAATTGGACGAATCAAGTTTTTCATTTCGGCAACACTACGAACTGCAGGGTGGAAAGTGCACATTCGGCTCTGAAAGAGTGGATCACTACATCGACTGCCTCTCTCGACACTCTTTTCGACCGCGTGAACTCGGCTATTGAAATGCAGCTGACGAATATTCAGAACTTTCTTGAAGATTCGAGACGTCGAATTGTGACAAACTACATAGGTCCTTTGTTTCAGCATATAAATGGCCGAGTTTCGCATCACTGCTTGTCGTTATTGACTCAGGAGTTGAAGAGAATGCAGGACTTAAGTGATGAAATTGAATATCGTTGTGGGTGTGCTTTCCTGACAACACATGAGATTCCTTGTGCCTGTACCATGTACGAGTGTTTGGCGTCAGGTGATGGAATTTATTTAGAGCAGATTCATCCATTCTGGAAAACACTTGTTATCGGAGAAGGAGTCCAGATGTCAGAGTTTGTTGATCAGTCATCACAAGACGTCGAGCATTTTCGGAAGCTAGTTGATGAGATTTCGGAGAGCGACCCTGCAGTAATTCGTAGTGCCTCTCGTATTTTATACGAACAGTTACACCTCGATCAGTCGAACTATGGATAACTCGTAGAAAATATTAAGGTATGAGGTCGACCTAGGGGAAAGTCGACACGTCGGGACTCGAGTGCCTTCGAGTATGCTGAGCGAGGTCGTGGTCGGTCTGACAGTAGTGGGAGCAGGGGTCATCGTCGGTCTGACAGTAGTGGGAACAGGGGTCGTGGTCGGTCTTCTAATTCGTCTCGATCGTCCGTGAACACGGACACATGATCTTCTGGTATGACGATATCTTTGTTGTTATTTAATATATATCAGTAATATAGATGGGGTTTGTTGGCTTTTTTGCCTTAATCTATGTTTTGATGATTTAATTAACCTAATCTTAATTATGATCATGTAGAGTAGCACACATATTACATTGCATATATATTGCTTTGTGCTAACCTCTACAGGTGATCAAGACTCAAGGAAGAAAGGAAAATCAAGTCAAGACATATAATCAAGCTCTTTTGAAGACATGTATTTTGTATTTTCTTTGAGTCTTAGGAACTTGTGTAAATTGAGCATACTTGAGCTAAAATCAACTTAAACACACACTACGTTTCTTATAGAAGTCACACACAAAATTTCACATAATTTGGACTTCGATAGATCACCCAAACTTAGACCGGAAAACACTAAACCTGAACTCTAAAAGTCTGCCCACATTCGGTCGACCGTAACAGGCCGTTCAGTCGACCGAGTGATCAATTGTCCTGTTTGTGTTTTCACTGCCTAGTTTCGGTCGACCGTGTTTTGACTTTCGGTCGACGTGTGAACTTAATTTTCCGACCGTTTGTTTTGTTGTATATACCCAACGGTCGTATTCGTATTAAACAAATTATACCCCAAATACATTTCATGTATCGGTCGACCGAGGACCTTGATCGGTCGACCGAATGACTGTCTCTTGACAAACCCAAACCTACTGGAGGAAATCGGTCGACCGTTATACCTTAGCTCGGTCGACCGAATCGATTATTGTTTGTCTACCCCAGAGTGCCTGGTACAAATCGGTCGACCGATTCCTTTTTGGAGTTCGACCGATCACTTAAGTGTACCTAAGTCTTAGCATTGGGCGGTCGACCGTTACCTAACCGGTCGACCGAAGTTAGTTCAAAACTGCCAAATGGTCGACCGGTCGTCCCGATTTGGTCGACCGAATTAACTCAGAATTGGGTCCTGCGATTTTCTGTTTTGTGTATCACACATCAATTCACACCCAATCAATCCCAACGGCTCTATTCTCTCTAATTCCTATATAAAGAGTTGTAAAACACATTTTAACACAACTCTCCCACTACAAACTTGTCCAAAACATTAGAGAGAATCCCAAACACTCCAAGCCTCCAATTTCCACACTTAGTGATCAATTCCTTATTCCTACTCAAGTGTGCTCAAATTTAGAGAGTGTTGTTCCACTCAATCTTTGTGCAAGAAGCAAGGGTCTTGGTGAAAGCCCAAGACACAAGTATAGACTTCGGTGAGAGCCCGAAGTAATCCTCTCGGATTGTGAGAGGAGGAGTCAAGCTCGGCGAGGGTTGTTCGCGAGCTTGAAGATTGTAAAGGCATTCTCTCCCGGCCCAGAACGGGGAGTGGTTAGTGAAGTCGTGAGCGGAGCTCGGTGATCCGAGCGGAGCTTGCAAGAGAGGACTAGGACCCGGGTGGGGTGCCGAACCTCTATAAAAATCCCCCGTGTCGATTGTGGTTAGCATATTCCTTCCCTACTTGCTTGTTTTGTTTTAATTCCGCTGTGCATATCTTGATTGCTTAAACAAGTAGGTAATTAGTGTAAAATAGTGATTAGTTTTGTGGACCCATAACCCACACGATCCTACAGGGTTAAATATATTATCTCCTAATTTTGTTGTTTTAATGAATTGTTATTTACCTATCTTACAGTGTCCGGACGGATTGACGTGGACAACTTCCCATATAATGATAGACTGCCAGGAATCATTTTACCATTTCTAGAAAGGTGTAATGACGTACGTGCTGATGGCAACTGTGGATTTCGATGTGTTGCCGATGTCTTCCATGGTGGTCAAGAGAACTGATCTTACGCCCGTCGTACGATTTCTAATGAGATAGGTGCACATCCTATTTATGAGAGTGTCTATTTCGGCAATGTGGGAGAGACTCGTCGACGAATTGATTGGGGCGGGGGAGCTTGTGGCGAGGATCATTATATGGAGGTTTGGGTCGACTTGTTCGCGATTGCTAATTTTTACAAGTGTGCGGTCATGTATTTCTCAATGGGAACGGATGGTTCGATGTTCCCGTGTCTTACTGTGCTACCTTGGGAGAGTCTGTCTGCCATGACGAGGACTGTCAGAGAGTTTGTCATTGCTCATTTAGGGAGTTACAAACATTTTATTCGTTTGGAATTATTTGATAATTTCTCAGTACCTCCTATAGCGACCTTATGGTATCAACTACGAGATGAGAGTGTTGTTGGATGGGAGGATCAGTACGAAAGTAGGATGGAGTATTGGAACCGGTTACGTAGTACATTTTCATTGTAATTTGTAATGTTTTGTAATGTATAATATATCGTGTATTTGTACTTGTATCGTGTTGTTATTTTACCGTATTTTAAATTTAAATATTATTTGAAGAAATTTAAAGAAATAAGTTGAAGATATTTTCGTGACAAATAAATTTTAAAAATACGATAGTCAAAAAAATACGTAGAAGATATATTCGTAAGAAATAAATAATAAGAGTACACAAATAAGCATAAACAAATACCAACAAATGTAGTAACAATGCAACATATAATAAAACGAAAGTTAAAGCAAGATAACTACAGCTCAACATCTGAATCATGGTCCAAAATGCCCAACTGGTTGTTCCAATCCTCGATGAGGCGATCCCAATCTGTACATGCAAGTCTCGTCTCTTCAGTCGGCATGATGTGTCTATGTCGCAAGAACGGCTGCGTACACCGTATCGCCCTACTCATCCACTGTATGTAAAATAAAAATTAGCGTACATTAACAATAATAACAAAATATACATTACAATTAAAAATAAAATTAGATAAACTTACCGAATCGGCACATGTCCTATCCAGTGGTGTCTTCGGTCTCGGAATGATACCGCGTACGATAAGTGGATGTGAGCACCTACTGAACCACTGCAAATAATCTGCAGCACAAGTGGAGGGGTCGCGGCTACGACTCAGATCGTCCAGGTGTAGTCGTCCTACTCTCGAAAATGTCCTCCAAACCGATTCCGCGAATGAAACGTTGTGCCTGACGTTGTACGTCGTCACAGTCGCAGACCGTACTGCATGCTCGGCGTCGGGATGTCAACCGGGATCACCTGAACGTAACCTAACTGACGTAACACGCGATCAGGTAAATAAGGCTCTGTGATATCCCTATAACGAATAACACCCATAAATGTAGTCATCGGCACAGCTACAACAGACTCTGTCATACCGGCCCCCATGGGGGAGGCGGTTCCGGCGGCCGCCCTCTCGCTGGGTAGGGCGTCTCCCGCGGACGCCCGACCCAAAAATGTTTTTTTAAATTAATTAAAATAAATAGGGCAATTTACCAGATGTGAGTAGTCCGGGGTGTCCGCTGGTTCTTTTTCTGCCTCCGAGACGTTGTATTTGGTGAATAGAAAAGTGATATGAAGAGAAAGTTGTGTTACAAGAGTGAAATGAAGAGTTATATAAGTAGAAATGGTAGATGGGCAAAATAATAATCTGTTGGGACGATTTAAGTAGTTTTACGACGACGAATACCAATTCAGAAAAAAATCCTTGTAACTTTTATTCTTAACTAACCCAGGTACGACTGTAACGTTCTTTACTTGGCCTAACTAACCGAAGGTGCGATTGTGACCAGACAAGTCATCGTGCGACTTCTAGACTTCTAGTTTGGCACCGTGGAACGTTGCTTTTGTTTTTGTAAGATTCCAACCACAACATATAGAATCTAGTATTAGGATTAGTTGGAAAGTTATGACCTGCCTCGCTTGTTGTAGTCAATGTCATATAAAAAAATGAAACAAAATATTCCTACAAAATTGTTGTATACGAATTTGGCTGCAAAATGAACATAATATCTCCAAATTTTAGTGTGATATACCTCTAAGTACGTATAAGAAATACTTTTAGTATTTGACGTTTCATTTCTTTTAATTTCTCTTATTTAATTGTTTTCGTTGTTCTTTTGTATATTTCCCAACGAATCTTTTGGGATCATATTAAATATTAGTTGCGAATCTGATGTTCTACCAAAACGGTAGTTCGGTTGACATGGATTGCTAACATCAAATTACTGTTATTATCATGACTTAGAACTTAATTCCAAACCTTGTAACAGGCGAACAAACTTTGTTCCAATCTTGATGCTTTGCTTGAAAGTTTCCACCGAAATAAAAATTGTCTTCATCGTAAGGGCCGTTTTCTATTCTAACCACCTTTATAAAAAATTATAGTTCATGGACCATATGATTTGTGTGAAGAATATAATGCAACAATTGCAACATGTCAATATCGCTTAGCAAGAGATTGTCCGGGTGAATTATAAGTGTGAGAATCTAATCCTTTTGATTAAGGTTAATTAAGTTTAAGAACTTTAACCCTATTAGGTGGTGCTTATAAAAACAAAACCCAACACATTTCTTCCTCTCTCTCTCTCTTTCTTCTCTCTTTCCCTCGACTCTTTCTCTCAACTTTCTCTCTCTCACTTGTAGTTCGGCAACAAAGAAGGGAGGAGAAGCGGGTGCACCGGCAAGTCGAGTTCTCCGGAGTTCAAGGAAGGTGTGTAGATCCACGTTCGTGTGTGGAGTTCGCCGGTGATACGCTCTTTTTCGTGGAGGGATCGTTGTTGCTCTTCGAAAGCTTTTCCAAGCTTTCAAGGTATGTCAAGCCTTGCTTTTACCCTCACCTAAGCTTGTGTGAGTGTTTGAGTGTTCGACGGTAGGCCGAATGGCTCGTCGGAATAGTGCAGCAGAATTTGTGCTCTGTTCGGTCGACCGGTGCTATATTTCGGTCGACCGGTCGTAGTGTAATTTTGGGCGTTATCTCTCACACCGGTCGAACGATACCCTGGGGTGGTTGACCGGTTGTACATTTTGAGCGAGAAGATGAAGGCCCTGGGTGCTTTCGGTCGACCGGGTCCCCTCTACCGTTCGACCGAACGCACTATAGTATGTCGGTTGGGGGTGTTGACCATCTAAACGGTCGACCGCCGCTTTGACTAGTCCGACCGGACGTACAGTTTTAAGTCGGTTGAGGGTGTAGACTTCTAAACGGTCGACTGTCCTGAGATCTCGTTCGACCGATGACTTAAGATGACTTAAGTATGGTTCGACCGATTCATTCGGTCGACCGGTGATGACTTAGAGTAATGTTGAAATCCCTGGTGTTTTTTGGTCGACCGGAAGCCCATTGCCATTCGACCGTTTGGGGATGTGCTATTTATTATTATTTTATGGCGTAACCTTCTAAACGGTCGACCATCCAGAGACTTTTGTTCGACCGTATGATGTTTGTTTGGTTCGACCGTTGGATTGTGGTTCGAACCAATTACCGGTTTTAACGACCAACCGATCGACCATATGACCGTCTTCGGTCGACCGTTGGAGCCCAGTAGTTGTATGTTTGTTTTATGAGCGCATTGACGTGTGGGTTGCATTTACGATTTATGTTTCCATGATATGACATGTGCATTGAGACCTACGTAGTAGACCTGTGAAACCATATTCCCTTTTGCATGATCTATATGATATGGCTCTACGAAGCATAATGACTGTCGGCCTGTGTGACGACGAGATGACCTTAGCCTTTGTGGCGAAGGAGATGACCTTAGCCTTTGTGGCGACGGAGATGACTGTTAGCCCTTGTGCAACAGAGTTCTGTGCCTTAGCCTGTGTGGCGACGGAGATGACCGACCGATGTTGTTCCGGCTGATCGTCTAGCTGTGGCACAACTGGCGAGTATGACCGACCAGAGTGACGACTCTGGCGGATTGTGGTCTTCGACCACTGATCAGATATGATGATGACTCGGAAGTGTGTGCGACCATCACTGAACCCATATGACTAGTGTAGTTGCGAGTGGAGGTGTGTCGCGTACTTTTCGTATGACTGCATGTGCCTGCGGTGGGTATCTACGGATGTCCAAAAGTAGACGTATGACTAATGAACCCCGGTTAGGGAAATGACTGTTATGACTTGTGACCTGATGACCCGATTTGGGAATGTTTTGTTATGATTGTGTTGGCATGATACTAGTATGATAGGTCATGTATTGCATGTGCATGTAGGTTGGTTTGGCATACAGGGGTTCCTTATGGAAACTCACGACATTGTTGTTTTATTTCAGGTTCCCCTTCGGGAGCTGTTTGGGTGGTGACTGAGGACGAGTGTATTTTGGAGTCGGGTCCTCGTGTCTATTTCGAGGTTATTATGACTACTTGTATATATGTATACTGTATTTTGATGTAGTCATTCTTTTGACAACTCTTGTATACGGTGCAACACCATATATTATATGTATATTTCCGAAGAAACGTTCCTTGGGTTGATGTTGATATTCTTTGATTATCTTTTATTAAAATTTTAAAATTTTCTGCTTTTCGGAGACGTTACAATAAGGATATGAATCTATTATCCTAACACCAACCAACCAACTTAAATTTTATAACAATTTAGGTAGATGTTACAATAAACTCATACTGTCTTACGTGATTCAAGAATAGACTTGGTGTGACACAGGAATCGGACGTTACAAATGTTAACAAAACTTTGCCGACTGAAAATGTGGGAACTTAATGTTACACCAATGACAAGTGAGAACCAGCTTCAAATCCTACAATGTTCCATTGATTAAATTGTGGCTTAACTCTGATTGATGAAAAAACGTCTGGTGTTTAAGTATACACCACCTCCACATCATCTAACATGAGATCGTTAAGATGAATTAAAAAGATATGAGTTTACTATGACAAACTAACTTTAATTTTGTGATAATTTAGATGAGTATGGTAAGACAAGACTAGACCGAGCTTAGTATGTATCTGGGGCAGGACGTTATACAAAGGGTTGAGTGGTTAGGGCGGTTGGATTGTGTGATTTTTCCAAGATATATCCACCGCCAACACAACTACACAAACAACATTTTTATCTTTTGTGTTGGTTAGCCAAATCCAGCGCTAGCATTGGTATTTTACATGAGAAATAAGCGGTGAAAAGGAAGCGAGAGTGGACCGTGGTTTGAAGTGTTGGGGGCTATTTTACATCTTTTCCCAACGCAACATTGAGGGCATTTTCCCCTGTTGGCTCACAATCAACCACAACGCAGGGTCACCCAAAATGGTCCCATAATGTCCTTAATATCTGTAATCACATCATGCGTAATAGATGATAGTTTCAAATATTGATTCGAGTTGTTTCTCAAACCACAAAAGAAGCAAAGATTATTCTGTCTTATCTTACCATGAAAAGGGCAATGTGAGATCTCGTGTTGTCATGTGCATGTAAAATGTGATTAACATTTGGAGAGTTTTTGTATCTCTGACACACTTGCTGCAAAATCTGGAAATTCGACCGCATCTGTATTCGAAATTGAACATTTTATCCGGGAAAAAGTATATCTGAATTCCGTATTCGTATCCGGGATGGTGTATCCGTCAACTTGCGGAGTGAATATGGATATTGGTGCATCCAATCCGAATAATATCTGCTCTGGTACTACATATATATCCGTATTTCAACATCCATATTAGTATACTTATACAATACATTATAACTAAAACTATCCATATTTCCACCTTGTGTGATTATATTTTGAATATATATTTTAAATTTATTTACTTAAATAAAAACAAATCTACTGATTGCATTTATTTAAGCGATCAATATTGTTATTATTTTCAGAAACTAGAAGTTAACCTAATTGAAATTAACATTTGAAAATAAATAAATGCGACTATGTATAAGAGTTTTTCTAAGTGAAAACGAAATTTTTTTGAGATACATTACAGATATTATCCGTATCCGCTCCCAATTAGACAAATATCTGAACAGATATAGACTTCTTGTATCCGCAACAATCTGTATTATATGGATGCAGATAGGAATATGAATATATCTATATCTAATCTTTTGACACCCCTGGTGGTAGCTACACTTCTCTTCTAAGACGGGAGTGCCAAACAATTAGTGAATTAGACGCTCATTCTCTATTTTTGTAAAAGTTTTGTGGGAGTATTAACCTTTATCATGGTTTATGAGTCTTTGGCAGAATAATGATACCATTGTTAATGTCATTTGTGCAACATCAAAATCATAATTAGGTAATGACTCCATTGTTAATGTCATTTGTGAAACATCAGAATCATAATTAGGTATTTTTATTCTTTGGCTGTGTTTGGATGTGGGGATATGTTATGTCTTGTTTTTGAAAAATCGGTAGTAATATGGATTATGTACGGTATTGATTTCTTAAGGATTTTTTAGGCAAAACATTGAATTGTTTGGATGTCTAGTTTCAGTAGAAACCAAAACCATCTTTTCGATGTTGAATTACATTCCTACCCCTCCCGTAACCATCTTTATCTCATTCCCATAATGTAAATAATGTACAAAAGGTCAAGTAAGAAGACAAGGTGCAGGGCTACACAAGAAACACAGAGAAACAACCCATCCCTTGTTTTACACTTTCCTTTGGAAAATCCAGAAACCACGAGAATCATATGCACACTCGTTGTTTGGTTTTTGGATGAATACAATGATGTGTGGATGTGAGTTTAGGCAAAAACATGTTCCTCCAGAAATTATCGTTGGATCTGCACATCCAAACACAACCAAGATGACTAAAATTTTGAAATTTACTCTGGAAATTATCATTTTCTTTTGCAATGTTAAGATATACATTAATCATAATATAACACATTAGTCATGTTAAATTGAGATAACTCAGTTTATACCTTAGGTTACCTCAACTAAGTGGTGCATGTTCAAATTCTAGTTGTAAGTAGTTGAGAAGTAACTAAAATTGTATTCTCTCCTAGGACGTATGCATGTATATATTTGTTTTGCTAAATAATAAAAAAATTGAAAAAAAATCTTTAAAAAAATAGTAATTAAAAATCACGTAGTTAAATTTCCAGACCACATTACTTTTATGCACCCAATTCATCATTGTTCAAACTCGGCTACAATAAATTGGTGATAAAAAGAGCAACTCAAATTTGTTATTCAAGCTCAGCTCCACTAAAATTGGCGTTAAAAGCCATATTCCAGGATTCATACACAGTTTGCTTGGTCTAGTGGGATTTTGTTGTTGACAAAATATCAATGTAGATATGGAAGTTTAAACAGGATCAGAACACCAGCTATATATTGTCTAGCAAAATATTATTGGTTGCATAACTTGCATTTTTTCTCTCTACTTATATCCATTAAGATGACAAATTTAACATCGGTCTAATTCTATGCAGTCGTACAAATTTAAATGTGTTAAAAAAAGTTATGCTTTATATCTTAACCCACAAGCACAACGGACAACCTTAACCAGAAGATTATTTCTTGATTGGTTATTGTTCGTTTTCGAATTAATAACCTTTTCAAAACTGCAATTTGATTGTGTTTAAAAGATGTCTGTAATGAAAACATAGTTTGCCATGGAAATGGATGGATATCATGAAGTATTGTTAGACAGAATCTTAAATTTTCTAGATCTTTGCACCACCACCTCCCACAAAGACAACAAATATATTCTCCAAATCAGGCCATAAGGAGGATTAACTCTCTTTGAAGTCATTGACGCTGGCAGCTATGTAATGCTTTATTTTTTATTTTACTTTTTTGAAATTTAGCTTTGTCTGGCAACTTTTTTCAAAGCTTTGAGACTACTCCTTGATGATTCAATCCCCCGACAAAAACACCAAAAACGTGTGGATTTTTCTAAGAAATGATATTGGAGTTGAACCTTTGAGTTGAGAAACGCACGTCTGTGTACACACATATATTATATATATACATATGTATATATAGAGGCCAACGAGGTTGCAAGAGCTTAAATAGTTAACTTGATTATGACACTCACAATTAAAACATTTTAAAGTTGATTTTTTAAAATCAAACTTAATCACATGTACTGAATTTACTAAATTTTGAAGTGTTCGGATCAAGATCTACAATGATCTGAAATGTTTACCACATGTTCATTATATGTGGTATATCACACCCATAAATTTTCATAGAAAAAACTAACCGGAAGTGGTTGAAAATGTGATGTCACAACCATTTTTTTTCTCTCTCTCTCCCTCTCTCTCTCTCACACACACACACATATATATATATATGTAAAAATAGGGTCGTAGGAGGCCTACAACCATTTTGGCTTTGACATCACTTTTTTAGTCACTTCCAGTTAGTTTTTTTGGTAAAAAATTCAGATAAAATGGATTATCATAGACCTTGATCCGAACACTACAAAATTCAGTAAATTTTAATCGTTCATATATGAGCATTTTATAGCTACTTCAAAATTCAGTAACTTCGATTGGCTTAAAATTTTAACATGTTATAACATAAAAAATAACAATACATGTGATTAAGTTTGATTTAAAAAAATTAACTTTAAAATGTCTTACATATGAGTGTCACAACCAAGTTAGCTATGAGCTCCTACAGTCTCATTGGCCTCATATATATAAATATATATACACACACAGAGAGTGGCGGACCTCCCTTAGTAGAGGTATAACTCGGGTGGGTATTATCCGTTTACTCGTCCCATTCAATAAACGGGTAAGGATATGAATACGGATTTTGTACCCATTTAAAAAATTATACTTTTTTACCCACACCCATTTTACCTATTTAATAAATTGGGCGGGTATGGGTATAACTCTACTGATACCTATTTACATGTTTAATCATTTAATTAATATAATATATATAGTTAAAATAATAAAAAGTGAGGATTTTTTTGCCAGTGATTGTTTCGAGGCTTGTTTGTGAGAAAATTAGTGATTTCTCATTAATTTGGCTTAATTCCTAATCTCAAAAATCGTAAATTTACCATATTTTTGGCTTAAATCATTTTCATCCAATGATTAAGTTTTTCCAAGTTAAGTTTTGTTAGCAAAGTACCCATTTTGTTAGGAAAAATTATACCCGTAATACCCGTTATATCCACCCTATACCCGTTTATTAAACGGGTATGAGACAGGTATGGGTATTAGTACAATAATATTTAAACGTGTATATATCCGTACCCATTTAGTTAGGCGGGTATGGGTATGACAATACCCGTACCATACCCAACCCATTTACACCTCTATCCCTTAATTAATGTCTTGTATATTTTAATGATTGTGTAAATCATATTTCATGTGGAGACATAGTGGGGTTTGGTCTTTATGCATGAGTTCATTTAGCTTCATTTCAATTATTGTCTTGTATTTTTTAATGATAATGTTTTATCTTATTTCATGTGGATGCAAAGTTGGATTTGATTTTATGGTTTTCATGTACTACATGTTGTGACGAGTACAAATGAACACACATACATACATACACATATTTTTGTATTCACATTCTTTCTCTACCCCTTAAAGGGTTTAATTTTATTGTTTGTTTTCCAAATTCATATGCATCGTAGTGTGATTCCGACCTCATTCCTCTATTCTTTCTGTAGGATTTTGTGCCTTATACTTGTGTATATTTTTAAAAAAATTACAAGCATTAGGATCGATTATCATATTTTTCAACAATTTTATGTACAAAAATTCTAATTGTATTTCAATATATATAATAAACTATTTTATATTGAAATACATGGATTAGATCATACCTAAGGGATTAACAAATCATTTTTACCAATCGGAAGTCGGGTTGCACTTCGGATGACCTCGGAATTACCTCTAAGTGTTCTCCAAACTCTAAACAAGATTAGAGATATCGAAGATAGTCAATCAATCTCTAATACGAGATTAGAATCTAGCTAATAACTCATTCTATGCTCCAAAGAAATTAATCTCTAGCTCACAATTAAAACTAAGAGAATTTTGGACGGAATGATGGAGAAAATTGAAGAGAGAAGAATTTTGCATTAGTATAAACAAGGAAGGTAGGATGGACCTATTTATAAGGTTTTCTCTAACCCACATCATGTGCAAACCATTGCACATTATCTCTTGTTTATCTCTCCACTTAACCACATCATGTGTCAACCACTTTGCACATGATCACTTGTTTAGTTTGTCACATCATCATCTCATAACTACCTTTGACCAATGTGGATTAAATCCAACAATTATTCAAAGGAATGTGTTCTAAAAGTTTTACTTTTATATGTCAATTATTATGAATTGGATGTGCAAACATTTTGTTCCTTGATTATGATATTCGTCTTTTGGAAGTGTTAAGGAAGAGACGTTTGGTCCTTAACCGTAGAGCTTTAAAAGATAATGGTTTACATAAATCAAAAGTTATTCACAATCATGGTAATTAACATGGAACATTAATGACCGAGATAAGATTGTCGTGTTGGTCATCGATTGTTGTACCTCTACAAATAATTGACGATACGAGTATATAAAAGAGGAAAAAATTACTTTTATATATTGAATAGACCTAACAAGTAAAACATTGTGGAATTGTGTTTCGTGTCATAAATGTTTTATTGTGTCTTGGATCCTAAGATATGAGACTTATATCTTTTCACTCAAGAAGTGCTTAATTTGATTATTGTCAAAAGCTATCAATGAGTATAGTGATAAAGGCAATAGTTGGTTGAACATGACTTGTGCTGGAAAAGATAGGTAATCAAATGATTACTGTTACCCCTCTTAATTGAGTGATGATATTAGTGGGCCCCTTGATAAAACAAAAGTATAATGTGCACAATGTAACTTGAGTTAAGTTACATAGTTGTAATTAGCTTAAAAAGATCAAGAAATGAATATAATATAAATATGACACATTTCTACTTTGTATATATTCTTAATATCATGATGCAAGGGACGGACACAAGTAGTGCACTTACATCACTAAATGGATCGTGTTTAGTTAGAGTGAAACAAAGACATCTATGCTAATTGGGTGACTATAATGTGTAGCTAGATACCGCTTATAGTTTGAGATATTAAGTGTTTAATATCGCTGCCAATTGACTTAAATCCTCCCATAGGTCACACCACAAAACTGGGAAACAAGAAGCTTGATTTTGAGTTCATATGATGTGTTGGGTTTAATGTGAAAAAGGGACACATGTGGTGAATGAATAAAATCAATATGTCATGAGAATTGACATAATTAGAATCATAATAAATTCATATGAGGTGTATATATTATGGGGTGTAATAATTTAATATTACATAGGATAATATATTACATAAGATATGAATTTGCTAAAAATCCCAAAAGATCAAATTTTGTTGGAAATAAATCCAAAATTTGACAAAGGCAAAATCGGGGTCAAACACGGTAAATCGTTTAGGGTTCGGTCGACCGAGGTATCCTCGAAACGGTCCACCGAACGGGAAACGGGTAAACACAATTGGTTGACCAAAATTGTCTGGAGTGCCTGGGCAATTGGGTTTGGTCAACCGAGCGTGAACGATCAACCGAGAGAAAATATCTTGGGATATTTTTGGTAGACCGAAGGTGACACGGTCATCCGATGAATGTTCGTCAGGAGAAATTTTGGTGTGTCAACGGTCGACCGGAGCAAGACGCGGTCGTCCGAATTTTTCCAGAGAATTTTTCTCATGCATATTCGATCGTCCGTCTAGCTCACGGTCCACCGAACATGTGTTAAAATCGAATGGTTCGGTTAACCGAGAAGAATTCTCGGTAAACCAAAAAACACGATTTTTGCCTGAATTATTAAGAGAATAATTATATCATGGGTTGGATTAATTCCAGATTTAATCAAACTTTTTTTAGAATGCTTATGTGGCAATTTGAGATTAATTTTAGGAGAGAATAAGCAAGAGATCATGACTAAATAAAAGTTCTTGATAAGGATGTTTTTGGAGCCTATAAAAGGACCTCTCATCCTACTTGTTTATGTTAATGCAAAAATTCTTTCTCTCATTAATCTCTCTCTTAATCACCACGAAAATCTCTTAATAGTTTTAAGTTTTGGAGATAGAAATCTTAGGAGCTTAAATAGAGGCTATTAGCTAGATTCTAAGCCTAATTTGAGATTGATTGACTAGCTACTCTCTCTAATCTTGTTTAGAGTTTGGTGAACAATTGGAAGCGAATCGGCGGGCGATTCGACGAGCAACGGAACTCTGGATCTTCTGGAAGGTTTTAGAGAATCTTTGGGTATGATCCTCTATCATTTATTTATTTTAATATGTGTATGAATGCATGATATTAGAATAAACAAATAGATGTACGTAAAATCAATGAAAATAGGAAATTGATCTTGTATGTTGTATTAAAAAATTTAAAATATATACATACATAGGGACACGAAATTCTACAATTAATGAGTAAAAATTCTCTTATTAATATATGCAAAAACGTGAGCAAACGGTTGAATCATTTTTCACTGTTTTTGACTTTACCAAATTTTGGATTAATATCCAACAAAATTTGGACTTTAGGGTTTTAGCAAATTCATACGTTATAATGTTATGGATCACATTATATCATGTAATATATCATTAAAACATACAAAATGCTACTCAAGACGAGGATAAAGACAACAACATGATTACATGTTTAATGACATAAAGAACATACAATCTATAATGACCACAACCTCAATTATGTCTCCACATGAATTAAGATTTAACATTATCATTAAAACATACAAGACATTAATTAAGATGAAGTCAACAAGAGCACATGCTCCCACATGTCATCCTTATCTCTTTACCCACTCCAAACTTATTATCACCTCATCAATCCCCATAAAGTGAGCCCACTAGCCAAAGCATGTGCTAAGCATCAATTAAGAACATTAGTACATCAAAGGAAAGAGTGAGGAACCCACTAAATGGCTATGAAATTCATGTTAGACTCCAAGATTAGGATTAAACACACACACTAATACAACACATCAACACTTCACCTCACCCTCCACCCCCGAGTGAGGATAAACTAATCTCTACTCATCCTCATAACCAAGAAAACAACAAAAGCACATCAACTCATAAGTAAGTAAAAAAAACTAAAGCTAACCAAGGCAAGTGAACAAAAAATACATCAAATGAAATATAACAACATGAAACTTAACTGATTAAGAAATGAAGATTACAAAGTTTGCTCATCTTCTCCTCAACTATACAACTAAGCAAGAAACTAAAACCTACTCTAATAAACAAGAAATAAAACATACTATACTAAAAAAAACCTACTCTAATGGGAGAGAATGAAGGAAGAAGAATGGAAGGATTACAAGTGTATCTATAAAAGATTAGAGGGTATGGATGAATCTAGTACAATCGGACGATTGTAAATCAGATCTTGATGTTGCGTATTGCTCTTACCAGATAACTCGACCCGTCAGCAAAATTAGGGCTTAAATGGAGCAAAATCATCCACCTCTGGCGAATCTAGTTGCTCTAATCCGCCTAAAACTTCACCAACCAGTTAAGTTTGCTTTGTTGGTGGGGTTGAGCCTTGATCCATTGTCTCGAGTCGATTTATTTTATTTGTAGATTTACTCCTTAGGTTATGGACATTTGTGACACAATTTATTTCTTTACACTTACGGAGTGTACGTTAGAATTAGTGGACTCCCAAAACAGATGAATGAACCTCAGTCGTCCGGATATGATCCACAAATGATTCCTATTGGAAGTAGAAAAGTTTAAACACAAATTAACCTAAATCCGTCAAACATAACAAATGACTCTTACGGTTGTTAACAACGGTCCGGAGGAGGACATTGTCGCGTTGCCAGAGGGAGGAATCGAGGTTGTCCGAGATCATTGGGTCCCACTTGGATGAGGATGAGGAGGTGTTGTTGGAGTCGAGGGTCATGGTGGACCAGGCGTGGGCGGCGAAGAGCCAAGCAGCGAGGACAAGTGGCATTGGCTCCGGTCAAAGGTGTGGCCGCAAGCATCGCTCATGTCGTCGAAGAGGTCGAGATGCCATTTCTTGTTGTCGATGCAAATCATTGGGAAGGTCGGGACATGAGCTTGAAGGGTTCAATTGTTGCTTCTCCATAATTGTTGTAGAGATTTGGTTGAACTAGAGCGATTGGGATGCATGAGAGTCGGTTCATTTGATTTTGATTGGTTCGAATTAATGTTATAATTATTTTGATTTGCTATTGACCTATGTGTTTGCCCCACCGTTTTGATATTTGGGGTTTTGGTTTGGAAGTTTTAATTCAAAGATTTGGTTGAATCCGAGCTTCGATTGGGATGGATGGCTGAGAGCGGGGATGGAGAGAGAGAGAGGAGAGAGAGTTAGAGAGAGTGGAGAGAGGAGTGAGGAGAATGACAGAGTTTCAGAGAGTGATGAAAGAGAACGTAGGAGAGAGAGAGAAGGGTGTTGAGATTTTTTTATTTTTACTTTTTTTGTTATTTGACGTTAAGGACATTTACTATTTCATAAGGTGTAATTTGCAAAAATATTAATCGAAATAGTGATAGATTTGACCCTACAAATGGTAAAGTGCGTACAAGTAAATACGTTAACATCCAAGATGCACACAAATAAATACTCGGTGCATGTGGACAATTATAACCATTCAAGGGGTACGGAACCAATTCACCTATGCATGCATGAGTTGTTATCCACTAACTTCCATAGTTCCATTAAGAGTCCTTATACACGGCCGCGTGCGTCCAGGACGCGACTGATGTGGCATCTAGTCAGCTGTCGAGTCAGCTGCCTAGTCAGCCAAAAGTAAAACGCGTGTTTTTTCGAAAAATGGAAAAAACCATTGTGGCTTTCGTGCGACGATTCCCTCTCTAACGCATCGATAAGACCGGGAAGGGACACCAGACGCGCCTGTTCACATCCCGAGTTGCGAAAGAAAACCAAAAACGTTTATGATCTTTCTCACATTCCCTTTCTCATCTTTTCTCTGATTCATCACCCCAGTTCTTTTTCGTAACCCTAGATATCCGTCGACGACATGGATTCTCCACTTCAAACTTCTCTTTCGGGGGTTGTGGTGCACCAAGTTTGTTGTTTTAACCGTAACATTGAATTGTGATTCTATAAAAAAGGAATGTTCTCATACGGTTGGTGTCTTCTTAGGCTTCTACGCATTACTTCCAGCCCTCCAAATGTTCGTGGACCCCAATAGAGAAGATTTTTGGGAAGTTGAGGGACGTAGAGAAAGATGCCTTCCAGGCTACCCCCTTCGGTCACTTCATCACCCTCTCCAACGTTCTTGTCGATAATGACATTATCGACTGGTTCGTGGAACACTATGACCCCGAGGAGGTGGGGTTGAGGATCGACTCTGGGGTAGTACACTTCACACCGAAGACGTTGCCCTAATTTTGGGATCATATTACATGGGAAGGTTGTAAGGATGCATCCGAAGGAAGTCGCAACCCGACAGGGGGAGATTCTGAACAACACCCAACTATCTGCCCAGATGATGGCTACGAGATATGTGGGTGATGAGGAGGAGGAGTACGTCCGGCTACTCATTTGTTACATCTTCAGCCATTTTTTGTTCTGCGATGGCACCCATCGAACCAAAATTTGGTTCCTCGATCACTTGGCAGACTTGACTAGGCTACACAAGTACGCGTGGGCCGAGACTATTCACGAGGCACTTGTGACGGGCCTGGAGAAGGCCAACCGGGATCTATGTGCTAGGAGATCTACCGGTTCTTCTATTTTAAGAAGGGGATACGTCGAGGGGTGTGTTGTTGTACTACAGGTAATGGTTCTTCCCTTTTTAAGTTGTTGTTTGTTCCTTTTTAAGTTGATGTTTGTCCTTTTTAAGTTATACTTGTTCCTTTTTATGTTATACTTGTTCTTTTTTAAGTTTCGTTCCTTTTTATGTTATACTTGTTCCTTTTTAATTTATGATTCTTCCTTTTTATGTTATACTTGTTCATTTTTAAGTTTGTTTGTTCCTTTTTAAGTTACTATTTGTCCCTTTTAAGTATCGTTTGTTCCTTTTTATGTTATACTTGTTCATTTTTAAGTTTGTTTGTTCCTTTTTAAGTTACTGTTTGTCCCTTTTAAGTATAGTTTGATCTTTTTTATGTTATACTTGTTCCTTTTTAAGTTAGGTTTGTTCTTTTTTATGTTATACTTGTTCCTTTTTAAGTTTCGTTTGTTCCTTTTTAAGTTTCGTTTGTTCCTTTTTTTGTTATACTTGTTCCTTTTTAAGTTACGTTTGTTCCTTCTTAAGTTGTTGTTTGTTCTTTTTTAAGTTGTTGTTTGTTCTTTTTTATGTTATACTTGTTTCTTTTTAAGTTTCGTTTGTTCCTTTTTTATGTTATAGTTGTTCCTTTTTAAGTTATGTTTCTTCCTTTTTATGTTATACTTGTTCCTTTTTAAGTTACGTTGGTTCCTTTTTAAGTTGTTGTTTGTTCCTTTCTAATTATCGTTTGTTCCTTTTTATGTTATAATTGTTCCTTTTTATGTTGTACTTGTACCTTTTTATGTTATACTTGTTCCTTTTTAATTAATTGTTTTTGAATTATTCGGTTTCTCCTTCTTAGGTATGGTTGTGCGAGAAGTTCAACCTGGCAGAGCCTAAAATGGGTGGCCATCCTAGGTGGAATCGTTGGTCGAGTATGTTTGGAAAACGGCTCATCCTGAAGAAATGGGAGGAAAGGGGCACCACCCTTTCAAAATTTTACGAGGGCAAATTCAATCAGACTCAGCCGACGACCCTTACGCAGAAAGAGAGGGAAATCATTTGTCTGGCTGAAAAAACTTAGCCACTCCTACGAACCAATAGTGATTTCTAGTCAACAAGCACCGAACCAAGGCTGCAATTGAGGGACTACAGCATCCCTCGGGACCCACCGCGGAAAGAATTGGAGTTTGCAGGGTTGAAGACAAAATGGCTTGAAACAGAAGTTGCCCTGAATGAGGCAAATGAAGAGGTTAAGAGGCTGAAGTAGGAACTGAGGAAGTACCGGGAGGAAAGTGAGAACCTAAGGGAAGAGATTGCATCTTTTCGAGGATATGGGATAGAAGGTGGACAAGAAGGGAGAGATGAGGAAAGGAAGGATGAGGAGCATGAAAGAGAGGAGGAGAATAGGAGGGAAAAAGAGAATGAGATTGAGAGGGAAAGAGAAAGAGAAAGAGAAAAATAAGAGAGCAAGAGAGAGGAGGAGAAAGAGAGAGAGGAGAGGAGAGGGAAAGAGAAGAGAAGAGAAGAGGAAAAAGGAGGAAAAAGAGAAAGAAAGGGAGAAAGAAAGAGAATAGAAGAGGAAAGATGAGGAAAAAGAGAGGGAGAGAGAACAGAAGAGGCAAGAGGAGGAGAAAAGGAAAGATGAGAGGGAAAGAGAAGAGAAGAGGAAAGAGGAGGAAAACGAGAAAGAGAAGGAGAGGGAAAGAGATAGGATAGAGGGGGAGAAAAAGAGAGAGGAGAGGGAAAGAGAAGAGAGCGGCAAAAGGAGGAAAAAGAGAAACAGAGGGAGAGAGAACAGAAGAGGATAGAAGAGGAAAAGAGGAGGGAGGAAGAGGAAAGAGAGAGGAAAGAAGACGAGAAGAGAGACAGGGAGAGAAGAGAGAAAAGGAAAGCCGACGATAAACGGAGGGAGGCCGAAGCTTCAAACAAGAGGTTGAGGGAAGAGGTAGAAAGAAAGAGGGTAGAGGAGGAAAATGAGAAAGAATGAGAGGGATAAGGAAGAGAAACAAATAGAGGAGAGAAGAGAGGGGGATAAGCAGAAGGAGAAAAAGGAGAATGAGGGAAAGGAAAAACTCAGGAGGGCAGACTGGGGGGCCAAAGGATCACACTCAACGGCAAAAAACAAGAAGATGATGTGAAAGAAAGGAAGAAAAAAGAAGAGGAGCGGAAAAGGGGAGAAAGAAGGCTCCAGAGGAGCATGAACAAAAAAAGAAAGCGGGATGAGAATGACGAATTCAGGTTGGCTCATCACGGGAGAGAGACTAGGCCAGACGTTGACATGGATGCATTGGCCACGTTGAGCCCCAATGAGCTGAACATTGTACTGAAGGTGACCGCACCTACACATAACCAAAGGGAGGTGATCTGGAGAGGTGGTTCTTGTTTCATCACACGTTCCGACCTCAAGGAGCTAATGATGAATGGGATGGATTTGACCAACGAGGTGATCGACAATATACTTTGTGTACTTGAAGAGTGCCAAAACACAGAAAACTACCCCCAAGAGGTAATTTGTATTCCAAGCTTCTATTCGGAAAGAATTATGATCGATCAAGGGAATACCATGATTGAAGAGTGGCTGGCGCCCAGACTACAAGGACATGAACCAGGAAGCATCGTCATTGCACAACCAATGTTGCTGTCAGAACACTGGACCCTGGTCGTTGTTAATGGCTTATACGAGGATATCCTGCATTACAACAGTTGCTCTAGGGAGCTGGTCCCAGATGAGGATCCTGACAATGCGGTAGGGGTACATGAATGTTCGGCCAAAGATGTGAGTGAATTCTGGAGAAACCGTCTTAAGGTGAACTGAACAGTAAGACACCTGAGGGAAACGTGTCAGAGACAAATGCCGGGAAGCAACGAGTGCGGTGTTTTTCTATACTACTGGATCAAATGTCGCATGCGAAAGGTCAACCCAATGGAACTGAAAGACCCCAAGACACTTCACTCGATCAGGGGTGAAATGGCCATTACTTTATTGAGGGACTCCCGCTGCTGTGTCGAATTAAAGTAGTGATTTGTAAATTAACAAATACATTTTATCATTGTTGTAATTAAAACTTTTCCATACTCCAAAGTAATAGCTCCAACATTTAAGGTAGAACTTCACACGTAAAAAGGTACAACTCAAAATTAAAAAGGATTCCCGTAAACTTAAAAAGGAACAAGCTACTACTTAAAAAGGAACAGACTACTACTTAAAAAGGTTCAACTCACATTTAAAAAGGAGAACCGCAAACATAAAAAAGAACAAGCAACTCTTAAAAAGGAACAAACTACACTTAAAAAGGTACAACTCATAGTTAAAAAGGAGAACCGCAAACATAAAAAGGAACAAAAAAACTAAAAAGGAAAACTTCACACTTAAAAATGTACACTCACTTAAAAAGGAACAGACTACACTTAAAAAGGTACAACTCACATTTAAAAAGGAGAACTGCAAACATAAAAAGGAACAAGCAACTTTTAAAAAGGAATCAACTGCACTTAAAAAGGTACAACTCACAGTTAAAAAGGAGAACCGCAAACTTAAAAAGCAACAAAAACACTAAAAAGGAAAAGTTCACACTTAAAAAGGTACACTCACTTAAAATGGAACAGACTACACTTAAAAATGTACAACTCACATTAAAAAGGAACAGACAACACTTAAAAAGGTACAACTCACATTTAAAAAGGAGAACAAACAATTCTTAAAAAGGAACGAACTGCACTTGAAAAGGTACAACTCACAGTTAAAAAGGAGAACCGCAAAAATAAAAAGGAACAAACAACTCTTAAAACAGAACCAACTACACTTAAAAAGGTACAACTCACAGTTAAAAAGGAGAACCACAAACTTAAAAAGGAACAAAAAACACTAAAAATGAAAACTTCACACTTGAAAAGGTACTCACTTAAAAAGGAAAAATCTACTCTTAAAAAGGAACAACTTCACACTTAAAGGAGAAACGCAAACATAAAAAGGAACAAGCTACTCTTAAAAAGGAACATACTACACTTAAAAAGGAACAAACTACTATTAAAAAGGAACAACTTCACAGTTTAAGGAGAAACACAAACATATAAAATGTACAACTCAAACTTAAAAAGGAGAACCGCAAGCTTAAAAATGAACAAACTAAAACTCATAATTAAAAGGGAACAACTTTACACTTAAGAATAAATTATTGTCTTACAAAAGTGTACAAAATTCAAAGACCAAGCATTGGTACATAATTAAGGAGCAAGTTGGTCGTAATACAACTTTATCTCCCAATCGTCAAAATCTGGATCCCCTGGTCTAGGTGTGACCTCATGCATAGGTGATTTGTCATTCCTTCGATACTTTCTCTTTTTTGCTGTGAGACCCTTTTTTGGCTTCTTTGAAGAATTTTCTCGGCTAAGGAAACCCGACGTCTAGTAGGCGGTCTTCCTGGACGGGTTACTTTGTCTGGATTGCGCAAAGAGGTACCGCCGGACACAACTTCATCAACTATGGGAGGGGCGTGTGGAATGTTAATACGTGACCTGAGCCACTCCATACACTTCACGGCCTTAAGATACCTTTCATGAGAAATGAATGCTTCCTGTGCAATCCAAAGAGCGCGACCCATTATGTCGGCGTAACGACTCAGCGCATCCTTCTCCAATACGCCATCGTCTTGGTACATCTTGTCTCCATAGCTCCGACGAATATCCTTCTGCCATCGATTTGTGATGTAAGACGGCGGGAGTAATGCATTAGGATCTAGCCGTGCAAATACGACCAGGAGGTGACAGCAAAGAATACCAACACGCTTAAACAGTTAAATCGCATGTCAAGTTCAGACATGTCCTCTGTACAAGGAAACATTTAGATAATAGTTGTTGACCGACCCGTACACGTTCAGTCACCTTGTAATGCAATGCGTCGGCTGATTGCAACTCCTCGGTTAGGTCGCAGTTCATCATTTTATCAATTTGTAACTGTACTTTCTTGAAAACCCTTACGGTATACAACTCGCTCATTTGACTCTCGAAGGGATATATTGAAACCATTTGGGGTTTCTTATGCAGGCAATCGAAATCCGATTGAGCTTCCTTCTCGTACTTGTGACGAAGAGCAAGTTCGTATTGCTGAACGAACTGCTTAAGGGTGGTTCTAGAAGATAAGTACTTGTCGAAGAAGGAGTTCATACTTTCGCTTCTTTGGGTAGATGTCATTCCAGCGAAAAAACAATCACACAAGTAAGCATGTACCCAAGACTCACGGATACCGTAAATTGTTTGGAGCCAACTATGGTCTTGAAGGTCAAAATCAACCAGGAAACTATGCCAATTCCGCTCAAATTCAGCTGGGTTTTTTGAGTCGTAGACAATCAAATTTAGATCAAATAATATGTGCCAACGATACTTCGTCGGCAACTTCACGGGAGCTTTGTTCATTATGTGTCAAATGCAAAATCGGTGTCTGACATTTGGGAAGACATTCCTTACAACAACAGTAATGACCCCACATTGGTTCGTTATGATAGCTGGTGGAGGGATATCTGTAACAACACCAATATTACACAAAAAAAGAAAAATCGCTATAAAGGAGACGAGGTAACTTAAGAAGGAAAAAGAAACTTAAAAAGGATGGAAAATACTTAAAAATCGCTATAAAGGAGACGGTAACTTAAAAAGGAATATGAAACTTAAAAAGGATGGAAAGTACTTAAAAAGGAAAAATCGTAACTTAAAAAGGATGAAATCAAACTTAAAAAAGAAAACTGCACTTAAAAATGGTCAAAAGGTAACTTAAAAAGAGTAACTCAAAAGGTTTTAGAAGAAGTTAAAAAGGAACAGACATCACTAAAAAAGGAACAGACATCACTTAAAAAGGAACATACATCACTTAAAAAGGAGAAACAGTAACTCAAAAGGTTCTAGAAGAAGTTAAAAATGAAGAAACAAAACTTAAAGAGGAACATACATCACTTAAAAATGAACAGACATCACTTAAAAGGGAAAAACAGTAACTCAAAAGGTTTTAGAAGAAGTTAAAAATGAACAGACATCACTTAAAAAGGATAAAGAGTCACTCAACAAGTTTTAGAAGAAGTTAAAAAGGAAGAAACAAAACTTAAAGAGGAACATACATCACTTAAAAAGAAACAGATATCACTTAAAAAGGAAAATAGTAACTCAAAAGGTTTTAGAAGAAGTTAAAAAGGAACATACAAAACTTAAAAAGGGACAAACATCACTAAAAAAGGAACAGACAACACTTAAAAAGGAAAAACAGTAACTCAAAATGTTTTAGAATAAGTTAAAAAGGAACAAACAAAACTTAAAAAGGAAAAGACATCACTTAAAAAGGAAAAAAGTAACTCAAATTTCATAAAGGACAACCCAATCAATACGAGTACGAACTCTACAAACGTACCTCCCATACACGAAAGCCACGTCTGAAAGAGTCATATGTAGTTTTCAGTGATCTCGGAAGACAGCAAAGCGCAACCGAGCAACACAGACTCGAAATGGTGATTAACTCCCACAAATGGTGCAAATGGCATGTCGTATTTGTTTGTGAGGTATGTAGTGTCGAAACATATAGCATCCCCAAAGTATGAATAAGCAGCCTTGGAACGGCAATCGGCCCAGAAAACGTTCCTTAGTCTTCCATCGTCATCCATATCCATGACATAGAAAAACATTGCATCAATCTTCTGTATCTTAATGAAATAGTTCTGAAGAGCTTGTGGATCGCCGGTCCCATTTTCAAATTCCTTACTTCGGTTATAACATTCCTGCGCACACAAAAAATATTAAGGCGGCAGATTTCTAGAAACAAAATAACATACTGAAAATTTCAAACCTTAGGTCTCTATCGTTAAAAGTAAGTTTGTCATGCCCCCAGCCTCAACAACAAACGATTGCATGGTCTTAGCAGCAGATATCCCAGAAGCATCATTGCACGCTATTCATGTTATGACGGCCCCATGTACAAATCGTTTCTGTCTTAGAAAACACAACAGGTGCTCCTTAAGCATTTCATAGTTATGATTGAGATCGACAAAGTTAATCTGGTAACCCCTTGTTGGGTTTCCAGAAACCCTGATGCGAGTCGTGCACTGAACTCTACTCGATAAACGTGGCTTCATTATGCATTGATCTTGGTCTGTTGGTGCCTTACCCTCCTTGGAACAAGTAAGAGTAGCCCGGGTAACAACAACACCGTCGTAATGAGTATGTCGTAGCTTAACCCCAAAACCACAAGCATCAATATAGTCGTTGTAAAAGGCTCTTGCTCCTTCGAAAGAGAGGAAAATCATCTTCTCCTTAGGAACGTTTAACGGCATTTCTGACCAGATAGACATCTTTACAATTTCCATTTGAGTGAAGATTTCTCTCAAAACGTAGAGAAATGGACGAAAAAGAAATGAAGAAGCCACGGTGGTCATTCCTTGCATGTTCGTCAAAAACATGTATAGAGCAGGTGAGAGCGCCAAAATGAATGATATGATTTGGAGCACGTCTGATTTGAGATGCATTAAATGCGGCTGCCACCTGCTTAAAAAAATTAAAACTTTGGCTGTGCTGGATTTGTCCAACTAAGCGGCCATTAAACATTTTCCTTCCATTAAATACTAATGACAACTTTGTGCTTATGCACTTTTTTTCAATTTAGATGAAAATATTATTATAGCATAACTATATAACACAACAAAAAAGTAAATGTAATTGAACAATAGCTGTTAATGGCGTAGCTAAACCATCTCGCCTACGTAATGATGAAAAGTGGCAGAACACATTGTGATAATTTGAGATCTAGGGCAACTTCCATGGTTTATCTTATCAAATAGTATATTCAAGTACTAAGTAAAATCGAAGCATTAAATCGCATATGATTGTAGATGTTTATAAAAAATTAAACTATAACATTTATTGAGTAGACAAAAATTATTTTTCAATTAACCTTAACGACACAAAAATGAGCTATATTGAGAAAATATATTATATAAATAACAAAAAAGGTCATTGACAATGTAATTAAAAAACGAAATGATATGAAGACAAAATTTTGTTAATGACAAAGAAGAACAAATTATTAAAAAAAATGTAAATACAGCTAGGTGGACTGTAGATATAAAAACTAATGATTAAGATTACCATATCTCCATCCTAAACGGCGTACATTAGTACATATTGTATCGCAAGGTCACGTTTATATAGAAGAGAGAGGTGACGTTTGGATTCTTAGGATTAAAGAGACGTTGTTTAGGTGACAGCGATGATGAATTAAGATGTTTGAAGAGTTAAAGATAGGTAATAAGGAGGATTTAAAGATGTATTGATGATACACTCAGTTTTCTACCTCCTCGTTCTGTAACCTCCATTAGCGTGGAAACTAGAGTAGAGGTTATAAAGCGTATAAACTTTTATCTTATCAATAAAGATTGGCGTATTAGCTTGTTCTAGTACTTGATTTGGACGCTTGTCCTCGTCTTATCGCGTGGCGAATTTTCTCATGGAGATACGAATTTCCATATCTCTTTAATAATATTGTAGAAAAATGTTCAGACTTGGTAGACCCTTTTTCGTTTGGACGCATGAAAGTTCAGACTCTCGCAAAGTAAAGTTCCATTTGTTTTATGTAGAAAAAGTTACTCATTTGTTGTGTGTACTATTCTCATTACATGACATTTGTCCCACTTATCACTTTCAGTTTCGATTTGAAGTCAAGATCTAGACTCCACTCAATCTTACTCTTTCACACCACTACGCTAGTTCTATGACCCCAAGTTGGTATCCCTAAGGTAGCGGAGAAATACAGTGCAAAGACTAGAAGATTCAAAAAGATGATCTACCCATTGTGGACTGTGTGACTTTTGAATTTTCTTAGTAGTAATTGTCTTGTTTTTTTATAAAAGGTGATTTCATAAGATAGAGAGTTTTTAGTTGTTATAACCGCAACACCCTAATCGAAGTACAAAAATGCGCACCTCGTGGGTAAAAGGCCCAAGTTTACATCACCATAAACATTAGGGGTGAGCTTCGGTCCAGGACCGGACCGAAACCCGAATTTTCGGGAAGTCCGGACCGAAGACCGGACCGAATAGGTTCGGTCCGGTCCGGTCCGGTCCGGGTCGGTCCAAAATCCGGATTTTCCCCTTAAATTTTCGGTCCGGTCCGGACCGAAGACCGAATTTCTAAAATTTTGTGGACCGAAGACCGGACCGAAAAAATTCGGTCCGGTTCGGTCCGGGTGCCCGAACCGGACCGAATTTTGCTCACCCCTAATAAACATAGATAAGCAAGCAACAACAACAAAGGAACCATAAGAATCGTAGGCCGAAGCAAACGCCTATGTCTCGCTGAAGCATGTCGAATTCTTCGAAATAACGTTGCCTTTCAGCTATAGCTCCCTTGTCCTTGCTTTCTCTTCCTCCAGCATCTCTTTGGCCACTTCCTCAAGTCATGCCAACCTCTAGATCTCCACAACCCTAAGATGAGGGCTGTGAATGGTCTTCAACCACCTGCGGATGTGGTCGGCAGAATAGTCTGAATCGAGGAAATAAACGACATTGCTACATGTTGGTTCGACATGGGAAAAGAAAAATATTTTACTATATTTATATCTGTCATTTAGAATGTACTACAATATTTTTCCTCGGTATCTCATTTCCCTGTGGAAAACAAACGTAAAATGCAGAAAGTTATAAAAAAAATGTAAAAATTCATCAAAATAATTTAATAATTATCTTTATTACATAGTAGGACATGCATGTCCAGTAAGTAGGTTCGCATACATTTCATAAGGCGGTAATGGATTGTAATATTGTTGTGGTGGTGGATATTGTTGTTGTGGGTATGGTTGTTGTGGTTGTGGATATTGTTGTTGTGGGTAAGGTTGTTGTGATGGTGAATATTGTTGTTGTGGGTAAGGTTGTTGTGGTGGTAAATATTGTGTGGGTGGATTTTCTGAAGAACTTGGATTGTTGTAAGGGTCGAACTGGTAAGGGAAGGGTGGTGGAATATGTCCATAACCACTAGAAAATAATGGCTGAGGGGTGCCTCGTCCGCGCTGTGAGTCACGATTGTGGTCAGGGGACGACATTCTCTTGTAAGTTGTGGTAGTGCCTTAAGGGTTGTTGTGGAAAATGAAATCCAAAATGTTAGTTTATATAACCTTCTTCAAACCATCGCATGGATTTACTGGACAAGTTTGAACAATTAAGATTCGTCCGACAACGCATGTTGCGTGAGCAGTTAAGATTCGTCCGACAACGCATGCTGTGTGAACAGGTAAGATTCGTCCGACAACGCATATTGTGTGAACATGTAAGATTCGTCCGACAACGCACGCTACGTGAACAGGTAAGATTCGTCCTACAACGCATAGTGCGTGAACAGGTAAGATTCGTCTGACAACGCATAGTGCGTGAACAGGTAAAATTCGTCTGACAACGCATAGTGCGTGAACAGGTAAGATTCGTCTGACAACGCATAGTACGTGAATAGGTAAGATTCGTCTGACAACGCATGCTGCGTGAACATGTAAGATTCGTTTTACAAGATGGATTAATGTTACAAATAAGAGGTCATTGTAACGGGAACCTTAAACTGCAACTTCTCCTCAAACGCAAAGTCTCAAGTATGTCGGCTGACAATACTTCTAATTCCAAGTCTTCCTCTTCCCCGTCTGATGACGTAGATGGGGCAATAGACCAAGTAACCGACGGAGTTGTCGAGTACATCTCCTCTTATCTCAATACACAACGTCCATGTAGGACGAGAAGGCGAACTTCTAACCCGGACAGAGATCGGACGGTTGGTTATAATTGTCTAATTACATATTATTTTACTGACAGTCCGGTGTATTGTGATCGTATTTTCAGAAGAAGGTTTCGAATGCGGAAGAATGTCTTCCTTCGAATGTAAACACGCTCGAGGCTACCGTTGTATTCTTCCAGCAACGACCAGATGCGGTGGGTCGACTTAGCATATCAGGTATCCAAAAATGTACTGCAGCGCTGCGGATGTTAGCATATGGCGTAGCAGCAGACGCGGTTGACGAGTACTTACGTCTCAGCGAAGCAACCGCAAGAATGTCCCTCCAAAAATTCTGTGAAGGCGTCATCAGCAATTTCGGTGCTGAATATCTACGAACGCCTAAATCAGCGGACGTAGCAAGATTGCTCCAGGTTGGTGAACTACGAGGGTTTCCAGGCATGATGGGCAGCATCGATTGTATGCATTGGGAATGGAAGAATTGTCCAGTTGCTTGGAAAAGGCAATATCAGGGCCGAAGTGGAAATGCAACACTTGTTCTGGAACTTGTCGCATCTTACGACTTATGGATTTGGTATTCATTTTTTTAGGATCCCAGGATCGTGTAATGATTTGAATGTCCTCCAACGATCTCCAGTTTTCGACGACATTATGAAGGGACGTGCACCACCTGTTAGATACGAAGTGAATGGCAACTCGTATGATATGGGTTACTATCTCACATATGACATTTATCCAAAATGGGCAGCATTTATGCAATCAATCATTCTTCCTCAGACACCAAAAGATAAATTGTTTGCCCAATTTCAGGAAGCAGAAAGGAAAGATGTGGAACGCGCATTTGGGGTACTTCAAGCAAGATTCGCCATCGTGAAAAGGCCTTCGCTAGCATGGAGTCCAGAGATTCTCGGTAAAATTATGACTGCGTGCATAATATTGCACAACATGATTGTGGAGGACGAACACGACTCTTACGAGCAGTTGGTGGATGTAAACGAATTTCTCAACGACCGACCTCAAAACACCGCCGGAGGTTCAAACGTGTCAGGTCTTCCGTATTCCACCGATAGTATCGTAGATATTAACAGATATCTGCGTAACAAAGATCGTGTTCGGGACGCCCGAAAACATATAGCATTGCGAGCCGATTTGATCGAAAATATATGGCAACGCTTTGGAAGGAATGCAAGTTAATTTTGTTTGTAATACGTATTGTAATAATTTAATTTAAAATTATCGTATTATGTAATTGTCGAATTTTAATTAAATCTACTTTTTTGAAATTATTTGACAATTAACGTAATTTAATTAGATTAAGTTACTATAGAAATAATTTATTTAGTAGTTTATGTGTTTTTGTGATGAAATAGAAAATGAGGTAAAAACAATTATGTGGATGAGAGAGAGTGTTGAAAGTGGGGTTGGGGTTAAGAAGTGAAAAATGGGTTGGGTTGGGTGGTGGGTTGCATAGTATTTTTTACTGATGTGGCGGAGAGAAAAAATGGGTTGGAGGAAAAAATAGGGTTGGAGTTAATGATGCTCTAAATAGTTCTTGGAATAAACTAGAGGTGCAGTCTACTACATATGTGTAGTGTAACGTAGGTGAAATGTCAGCTCTTGAAGATTTTGTGAATTTAAATATTAAATGTGCGATTACTACCGAATCTACATTCTTTAATAACCATGAGTAAACCCCAATAACCAAGGGCCTCCCGATAAGGGAGGCCTAAGAGTATCCTCAGATCATTCGTAATCATGACCTGGACGACCTGATAATGAGTGTTCTCTCTCTACAAAATGGGTTTTCTCCTCTTCCACATCACATTTATCTCTTTTCAACCCATTTTTCTCTATTTCCTATACTATTCACATCTGAACCACAATCCATCACAATTCATTTCTCTCATTCACGTCATTTTGGAATCCATCTTTGATTTTTTTTTAAAATACTAAAAATTCAAAACAATTATAAACGTATTTTCAAAAAAAATTAAAAAAACAATCAAACAAAAATTAAAAAAATCAAAACCAAAAAAAACCAAAATTTTAAAATAATCAGACGACCCAGACTACCGGGTCATCTCCCCGTTAAGGGGGAGACGACCTCATGCGCCAGGTCTTCTCGGTCGTGGAGGGCCTCTGATGCTCTCACAAGTCACAACTGGATCACAAGTTCACACTTCTAAAGAAAGGCAACTTTCCATTTTCATACATTTGGAAACTTGAATTGTCATAAATAGAAAAACAGTTCTGATACAACTTCAAGTTTATTAGCTATCCAAGCAAGGATGCAAACAGATCTACATGTACCATTAGAACCCCATCTAGTCAAACCAAACATGAACGGGACAACAGAGATTACCAGCTCAGTTCCGTATACTGATTTAGTATCTTCGTAACCACAAAATAATAACAACACGTGACCCATCAAAATCAATTTTTCTGAAGTCTGAACCTCAAAATCCTAAAGAACATTAAACTCCGACGACCTGATCACGAGCGTTCTCTCTCTTCCACATCAACTTTCTCTTTACCCAACTCATTTTCTTCTTTTTCCTACATCATTCACATCTTAATCACAACCCACAACAACTTATCTCTCTCTCTTCCACAACATTTGGGAGTCCATCGTAGAAAAAAATTCTAAAAATTCTAAAAAATCAAAATAATTATAAAACATATTTTCAAAAAAAATCAAACAAAAAATTCAAAAAATCAAAACAAAAAAACCAAAAATTAATAAAACAATTAGGTCGTTTATACCGGTCGTGCGGGGGGTTACCCCCCCCCCCCCCCCAAGTGATGGCCTAATAAACTTCCAGTTCCATATACTGATTTAATATTTCTCCATATTCCATAACCACAAAACAATAATTACACGTGACGTGGCCCATCGAAATCAATTACTCTGATCCCCAAAATCCTAAAGACCATTAACTTCCCAGTTCCACAAAGCTTCAGCAAGAACAAGTCTAATCCTGAAACTGAAACTCAAATATCACAACCAAGGCTCCGTCGTAACGAGCTAATTCAAATTGACTGATCACTTAAAGAATATCATCAATCAAAGTAAAGTCACTGAAACAAACACCACGCCAGAGTCAGATTTTGCTAAAATTTCAGAATTACCCAAACTAACACAATAGTTTTGTCATGTTGATTTGCTCAATCATTTTTATCAAACAAACAAGAGAAAATCAATCGAAAAGCAATGCAAAAACATAACATACCTCAAATATGTAACTCCTGCAAAGCAAACGATCACAGAAACCAGAGGCAAAAAATCCCCACTGATGCCAATATATAATAGGGTCATTTGCTTGGGTAGACCTCAAAAGGTGCATAATTGGTTAAATACCCCTGCAATTTCCGTATTCACTTGGGTACACCTCGTTTCACTGCATATTGCTTGCATGCCCTTGGGCCGTTTGTGGGGCCGATGAATTACAAGCGTTGTGTGCTCTCCGTCAACGTCGTCTGCTCTCTGTCAACGCCGTTCACCCACTCCGTTAACTTAAATCACCCCTAAATTCTCATCCCCAATTCCCAGTTCACCTAAAATGCCGATCGAACCCTAAATCTCTACCACCGACGAGTGTAGTTGGCATCCCGATTTCAAATCCATCACCCCTAATCCCCATCCCCAATTCCCCCACGTCAGGGAAAATCCCATCATTTGAGCCCGAAGAAGCGGAAGCAACAAAAGTGTGGTCGCGCGTCCAAAAGCGTCGATGGTTCACACTAGGAGTGGGTTGGTGGGGAAACGACGTTAGTAAGTACTTTCCCTCTCTTGATTTGGTTGACATTTTCTTCCTCCTCTTTCGAGTTTAGTTTTGATTTTGGTTGACATTTTGGTTTGGAATACAATGGTGTTGATTTAGGGGACAGTTTGAATGTTAGGTTGCATTGTGGTGGTAGATGGTGTAATAGAAAGGGAAGGGAAAGAGCAGTTGGTTTTGTAGAGGTGGCTTCCATGCTAGTAGTGGAGGAGTTGAATATGGACATGCTTAGTTCTTGGGTTTGTACAGTTAAGCAGTGGAGTTCAAGTGATGAAATTGTGTTGCATTACATGATTCCAAGTTCTACTAGGAAAGATTTTAGAGTGCTAGCAACTGACTTGGACATTAAGGAGGCCCTTAGGTTCAGCAATCCAATGCATGTTTTGGATGTGTATGCGTCTTTGGGGAGTAGAGGGAGTGGAACTACAATTTTGTGTGAGGCAGAAGTTGAGGTTGAGGGTCAGTCTGATGTTCAGGTAGGGAGAGAACCAATTGTTGAGGGTCAGCCTGATGTTCAGGTTGGGAGAGAACCAATTGTTGAGGGTCAGCCTGATATTCAGGTTGGGAGAGAAACACTTGTTGAGGCAGTACCTAGTGTGGTTGGAAGTGTAGGATCTCAACCATTTGCTCATGAAGCTGATCCCCCATCAATTGGAGCACGAGGTAGTGGTAGTAGGGTTGATCAGAGAATAAGACCACCTGAAAGTAGTGGGGAGGATGATGTGTCAAGTGAAAGTCAGTCTGACCCAGAGTACGAATTGTCCGCAGAGGACTCTGAAGAATCTGATGACCTTGTAGGGGTTGATTTTGATGAGCATAGAGATTATGATGATGTTTTTCAAAATGTTGATGTTGGTCCAGAAACATTGGAAGTTAATATGTCAAACCCAGACATAGTTGTTAACAAGAAGTTTCCCAATGTGTTCAGTTTTAGAATGGCTTTGTTAACATACTGCATTTTGAAGGAGTGTGAGCTCATTTTCTTGAAGAGTGGCCCTCATAGAGTTACAGCTAGGTTAAATGAGGGAGATGTGTTCCAAATTAAGACTCTTAGGCTCCCACATACATGTACCTCTGTGAATAACTGTGCATCGAAAATGGCTACAAAGAATTGGGTTGCATATCAATGCCTAGAATGGTTAAGTTTAGATGACAGACTGACAGTTAGGAATATTAGTGATCAGCTGAAGAAATTATTTCACCTGACCTTACCCTATCATAGGGTTTGGAGAGGTAGAGAGATTGCTATGGCTAAGTTATTTGGTGGACATGAAGAACAATATGGTTTGCTACCTTCACTGCTTGGTGAAATGGAAAGAACAAACCCAGGTAGTGTAATAGCACATGAAGTTAACACTGAGGATGGAACATTCCTAAGGTGTTTTGTATGTCTAAGGGGTTGCAAGGAAGGATTTGTAAGAGGTTGTAGGCCAGTTATTGGTCTGGATGACTGTCATCTAAAGGGAAAGTTCAAAGGCACTCTCCTATCAGCTACCTCAGTAGATGGAAATCATCAACTATTCCCATTAGCCTTTGGTGTTGCAGATTCTGAAACACATGACGATTGGGAGTGGTTTCTTGGCCATCTGAAACAAGCAGTAGGTCACAGGGAAGATTTGGTGTTGATAAGCGACAAGTGTAAAGGTTTAGAAGAGGGAGTGGCAGTTGTGTTCAGTGGTTGTGAGCATAGAGCATGTGCAAGGCATTTATATCAGAATTTTCAGAAGAAATTCAGGAATTCATTGCTTCTTAGCCTAATGTGGGATGCAGCAACTGCTTACACAACTACTGAATTTGACAGGAAAATGCATGCTCTAAGGATTCAAAATGAAGAAGCATATCATTGGCTAATTAAGGTAGACAACGATAATAGGGTTTGGAGTAGGAGTCAGTTTAATTATGAAGCAAAATGCAATTACATCACAAACAACCTTAGTGAGTCCTTTAATAACTATATTAGAGAAGTTAGGCATCTACCCATTGTTACAATGATAGATAACCTCAAACAGAAGTTGATGCAAACAATGTTCAAGAGGCAAGAAGAAAGCAAAGAGTGGACTGACTCTCTAGTGCCCAAGGCAAGGGTTTGGCTTAATGCATTGTCAAGGGAATTGGGGGATTACATAGTCGTCAGATCCCCAAACTCTCTGACAGAAGTCACTTACAAGCAGAGGAGGTTTGTGGTTCATCTGAATTTAAGAAGTTGTAGTTGTGGGCAATGGCAACTCACAAGTTTACCTTGCCAACACGCTGCTGCATTCATTGGCACCATTAGAGGGGTTGTCTGGGAAGACTTTGTTTAGTGACTGGTTCAAAAGAGAAGTATACGTCAGAGCTTATTATACAGGTATACACCCAATGGTTGACAAGTCCGAATGGAAAATGGTGCAAGGTTTCCACCTACTACCTCCACCTGTGAAAAGGCAAGCTGGTAGGCCAAAGACAAGTAGATATAAAAGCTCAATGGACCGCAACAACACTGGAAGGAAGAAAAAATGTTCAAGGTGTGGTCTTCTAGGCCACCAAGCTAGGAGGTGTAAGGAGCCAATTGGTAGTCAAGAAGCAAGTGTATCAAGGTATATAATAGCTTCGTTAATTTTGTTTAGTTGTTTGCTATATTTTTGCATAGTATCTTTAACTAATGGTTGTCTTCTAAATAGAACTAAAAATAAAGGAAGAAGCGGGAAGAGAAAGAGAAATGGAATGAATTCAGAGGCCTCCACTACACCTGAAGCAGATGGTACTCCTACACAAGCAGAAGCAACTCCACCTCAAGGAGAAGCTAGTGCAGCCTCTTCATACCCAACGGAAGAAGGCACCCAAAGTAGCTCCCAACAGTTTGGCCCGATGACCAGCCTATTCCACACAGTAACCTCTAGCCAAGTCAGCTTCGAACATCTGCAGTGGCCCACATTCAACTGATATGGTGGATGTTTATAGTAGAACTTCATTAATTGTACTAGTAGAAGCTAGTGGAATGAATTTGATTTCTTGTAGTAGACTGAATTCATTATGAACTTCCTTAATTGTAGTGAGTCTTCAGAAATTTCATTATGAATGAGATTTTATTATGAGTCTTCAGCAGTTCATTATCAATGAGACTTAAGTTAAGTGATTACACCATTGTTAGTTATGGAATTGTGAATCTTGTGATTGCAGGATAATCGTGGTGAAGCCACATTCAACAAAAATTCACCAATGGAATGGTGTCTAGCTAACAGATTAAACAGGCCAGAAAATACAACATTACATGCCACAAAAATTGGCAACCAAACTTGAAGCATTGATAATATTCCAACTGTAACAACTTCTTATAAGCCAACCCAAATTTGACACCAACATTACATAACACAGACCACTACATAACACCAACCAAACACCAACTAACCAACCAACACCAAACACCAACTTTACACAACACAGATCACCAACATTACATAACACCAACCTCATAGCAACGATTTCCCAACTAAGGCAACCAACACCAACGAGAAAAAAATCTTGATAGTGTTGAACAACTTGGTCATGAATTCTTCAGCTTTAGCCATAAACACCTTCAGGTCAGAAAGAACTACTTTACTCTCCTCCAACTGTGCCTTCATCTCTTCCACCTTCTGGTCTAGGAGGTCGCACTTTTCCAACAAAATGGCATGCAATGTCTCCAACGACAGACGCCCGTCCTTCCCATCAACCCATTGGAAGAAGTCACATTTCTTTTGCTCATTTTCTTGCAATTTCAGAAATACAACCCACTACTAAATTCACACCTACCAACCAATACTTCTAATCTAACTAAAATCAAAACCCTAAACATTATTCCTCACCTTCCAATGATTAGAGCATCGCACAAAACGCCGCCCGTACGACCAGTCCTTTGCCGACGTATACAACCTGCATGGCAGGCCACACTCACAAAGTGGCAAGGCAGGGAGTGGGGTTGAGCTTCCAGACCCAGTCGAGTAGGTAGAGGTTGTCTGCCTTGGGAAGTAGCCGCTGACGGTATTATGCTCGGACGTGGAGTTGTTGTTGTCGGTGTTCGAGTTGGAAACCAGATCAACCACTCTAGCGTTGCGACGACCAGCCATCTTGACGTCGAAATATGGGGTGGCGGGGTAGAAATTGCAAATCGGATTTCGAGTCGGAATATGGGGTGGTTGGGAATTTTAGGTGAACGAAGTGAGGGAATTGGGGATGAGAATTTAGGGGTGATTTAAGCTAACGGAGTGGGTGAACGGCGTTGACGGAGAGCACACAGCGTTTGTAATTCATCGGCCCCACAAACGGCCCAAGGGCATGCAAGCAATATGCAGTGAAACGAGGTGTACCCAAGTGAATATTGAAATTGCATGGGTATTTAACCAATTGTGCACCTTTTGAGGTCTACCCAAACAAATGTTCCTATATAATAAGGGGCAATGTGAACGGAGGTGGTCGGCCGCTTAAGCTGACCGACCCCCACCGCACCCGCTAACGTGTCAGAGATAAGCAATGTTTTTGACTTGTGGGAGTTGGTGAGGGCGGTGACCGTATCTGTAACGGTGTCTCATCGAACTTTATTATGCTTTTCTCAACTTCTACTCTTTTTGTAGAAAACATGAAATTTGATGAATGGAGGTGGCCAGTGGGGTTGATTGATTTGGTTTGGTGGTGGATTGGGTCCAGTTGGGTGCACCCACCACTCACCTATTTTTATTGTGAGATGTGGGCATGAACTACTTCTCACACTTACGTAGGAAGTGAGAATTGATGTGCTTCAATTTGTTTTTTCATAACCTACTTCAATTTGTTGTTGGTGGCAAATTTTGTTTTTTTCCTTTCAAAATTAATCATCTGTGGTATTAAATTAAACAACTTAATATCTTGCTATACCAGTCTACTTTGTTCAGGAATGGGTGGTGTTTGTAACACCGTTAATCCAGGAATTGGTTTTGTTTTTATAAGATTCCAATCACAACATATAGAATTAAGGATTAGATTTAGTTGGAAAGTTATGACTTGTCTCGCTTGTTGTAGTCAATGTCATATAAAAAAAATGAAACAAAATATTCCTACGTAAATGTTGCATACGAATTTTGCTGCAAAATGAACATAATATCTCGACATTTTAGCATTTGACGTTTCCTATTTCTTGAGGATTAATTTGTTTTTATTTCTCTTACAGAATTTTTATTTATCGTCGGAAAACTACTTAAATCGTTCGTGTGAATTACCAATTTACTCTTTTGTCAATTCTACTTATATAACTATTCATTTCACTCTCTTAACACAACTCTCCCTCATACTCATCAAAAAGAATGTCTCAGGTGCCAGGAAATAACCAGCAGACGCCCATGCATACTCGAATCTGGTAAAATGTCTCATTTAGTTTAAAAAAATTAAAAAATATTTTAGGGTCGGACGTCCGCGGGAGCCCCCCAACAGATGCTCGCCCTACAAAACTATTTTAGGGGGGCTGAAAGGAATGCGTTCTAAAAGTTTTACTTTTATATGTTAATTATTATGAATTGGATGTGCAAACATTTTGTTCATTAATTATTGTATTCGTCATTTTGGAAGTGTTAAAGAAGAGGTGTTTGGTCATTAACCGTAGAGCTCTAAAAGATGATTGTTTACATAAATCAAAAGTTATACACAATTATGGTAATTAACATGGAACATTAATTATCGAGATAAGATGGTCGTGTTGGTCATCGATTGTTGTAGCTCTACAAATAATTGACGACACGAGTATATAAAAGAGAAAAATGATTAGTTTAATATATTGAATAGGCCTAAGAAGTAAAACATTATGGAATTGTGTTTCGTCTCATTAATGTTTTACTGTGTCTTGGATCCTAAGATATGAGAATTATATCTTTTCACTCAAGAAATGTTTAATTTGATTATTGTCAAAAGCTATCAATAAGTATAATGATAAAGGCAGTAGTTGGTTGAACATGACTTGTGCTGAAAAAGATAGATAGTCAAAAGATTATCATTGTCTCTTTTAATTGAGTGATGATATTAGTGGCCCATTTGATAAAACAAAATTATAATGTGCACAATGTAACTTGAGTTAAGTTACATAGTTATAATTAGCTTAAATAGATCAAGAAATGAATAGGATACAAAGGTCTCACATTTCTACTTTGTATATATTCTTAATATCATGAGGCAATGGACGAACACAAGTGGTGCACTAACATCACTAAATGGATCGTGTTTAGTTCGAGTGGAACAAGACATCTATGTTAATTGGGTAATTATAATGTGTAGCTAGATACCACTTATAGTTTGAGATATTGAGTATTTGATATCGTTGTCAATTTAGCTTAGATCCTCTTATAGGTCATATCACCAAACTGGGAAACAAGAAGCTTCATTTTGAGTTCATATGATGTGTCGAGTTTCATGTGAAAAGGGACACATGTGGTGAATCAATTAAAACAATATGTCATGAGAATTGACATAATTAAAATCATGGATAAATTTATATGATGTGTATATATTATGGGGTGTGATAATTTAATATTACATATGATAATATATTACATAAGATATAAATTTGCTAACCCCCCCCCCAAAGATCAATTTTTGTTGGATGTAAATGCAAAATCAGGGTCAAAACGGCCACCGTTTTAGGTTCGGTCGACCGGGTTTGTTGGAAACGGTTGACCGGACGAAGATCGGATCACGCGATTGGTTGACCGAAATTGTCTGGAGTGCCTGGACAATTGTGATCGGTCAACCGGAAGTAAACGGTTAACCGAAAGAAAATATCCAGGAGCTATCTTAGGGATATGACGGTAGACCGAAAGAGACACGGTCATCCGAAGAGATTTACCAGGAGAAATTTTGGCGGGTCAACGGTCGACCGGAGCAAGACGTGGTTCGATCGAAATTTTTCAGAGGATTTTCCTTATGAATATTCGGTCGACCGTCTAGTTCACGGTCATCCGAACTTGCGTAAAACCAAATGGTTCGGTCGACCGAATGGAAATCTCGGTTAACCGAACAACACGATTTCTACCTGAATTTTTAAAACAATAATTTCATGGGTTGGATTAATTTCAGATTTGATCAAACATTTTTTTAGGATGCTTATGTGGAAAAATTGGGCTTAATTTTAGGAGAGAAAAATAAGAGATCATGACTATAGAATAGTTCTTGATATGGGTGATTTGGGAGGCCATAAATAGGTCATATCACCCTACTTGTTTCATAAGAATTAATGCAAAATTTCTCTCCTTAATCTCTCCCTTAATCACCACAAAAATTCTCCTAATAGTTTAAAGTTTTGGAGGTTAAAATCTCATGAGCTTGTAGAGGGATTATTAGCTAGATTCTATGCTTAATTAGATATTGATTGGTTAGTTCATTTATCTCTAATCTTGTTTAGAGTTTGGTGAACACTTGAAGGCAAATCGGCAGGCGGTTCGATGGGCAACGGAGTATCGGATCTTCTAAAAGGTTTTAGGAAACTTTTGGATATGATCCTCTCTCTCTTGTTTATTTTATTGTGTAGGAATGCATGATATTAGAATAAACATAGACATGTACATAAAATCAATGAAAATATGAAATCGATCATGTATGTTTGTATTAAAAAATTTAAAATATACACATACATATGGACACGAAATCCTACAGGGGCTCCCGCGGACGCCCGACCCCAACAAGCGGGCGTCCGTGGGATATCTTAGCGAATGAAATGTCTGTAACTTCCTAAATGAGCAATGACCTACTCTCTGCATGGCTTCGTCATACTAGACGGACTCTCCCAAGATAGCACTGTAAGACACGAGTGCAAAGAACCATCCGTTCTCATTGAGAAATACATAACTGCACACTTGTAAAAATTGGCAATCGGGAAGAAGTCGCCTCAAACCTCCATATAGTGATCTTCGCCACAAGGTCCCCCGCCCCAATCAATTCGCTGACGAGCATGTACCACATCGTCATAATAAACATGCTCATAAATAGGATAGGCACCCATCTCATTAGAAATCGCACAACGGGCGTCCAACCAATTGTCTTAACCACAATGAAAGACATCGGCAGCACATCTAAATCCACGGTTATCATCAGCACGTACGTCATTCCACCTCTCTAGAAATGGTAAAATGATTCCTGATAGTCTATCAACATATGAGAAGTTATCGACGTCAATCCGTCCGGACACTATAATATGGAAAAATAACAAAATTATTTATATTAATAACAACTAAGTAATAATAGTAACAACAAACATATCGTCATACCAGATCATGCACTCGTGGTTACAAACGATCGAGACGAATTGGAAGACCGACCACGACCCCTGGTCCCACTACTGGAAGACTGACCATGACATCGCTCGGCATACTCAAAGGCACTCGGGTTTCGACGTGTCGACTTTTCCCTTGGTCGACCTCATACCTTAGTATTTTTTGTGGGTTCTTGATAGTTCGACTGATCGGGATGTAACTGTGTGTATAAAATACGAGAGACACTACGAATTTCTGCAGGATCGCTCCCCAAAATCTCATCAACAAGCTTCCGAAATTGTTCGATGTCTTGTGCCGACTGATCCACAAACTCTGACATCTGGATTGTTTCTCCAATGACAAGTGTTTTCCATAATTGATGAATTTTCTCTAAATAAATTTCATCACCTAACTAAATACAATCGTGCATGGTACAGGCACAAGGAATCTCATGTGATGTCAGAAAAGCGCACCTGCAACGATATTCAACTTGATTGTTTAAGTCATGCATTCTCTTCAACTTTTGACTCAATAATGACAAGCAGTGATGCGAAACTCGACCATTTATATGTTGATACAAAGCACATATGTAGTTAGTCAAATTTCGATGTCTCGACTCTTCAAGAAAGTTCTGAATATTCGTCTGCTGCATTTCAACCCTACAGTTTGTAGTGTTGCCGCGTTCACGCGGTCGAAAAGTGTGTCCAGAGCTGCAGCCGATGTAGTGATCCACTCTTTCAGAGCCGAATGAGCGTTTTCAACCCTACTGTTTGTAGTGTTGCCGAAATGAAGGACTTTGTTCGTCTAATTCAACACAAACTTTTCTTTATGCACTAGCCACGTGTTTTCAAGATACTTTGTGATAGCTGGCCAAGAGTTATAAAAGTATCTTTCAGATTACGGATTGCTCTATCATACTCGGTCTGTGAAGCAGAAAAAATGATTTTCCTCCACTTTCCACACTTCAAATTGTATGCAAGCTTCTTGTTCTTGCCAAATGTGTGGTATGCGTTGTTGTACACGTCTTTGTTGATATGTCAAGTGCAAAGTAAATGAGCAGACTCAGGAAAAACCTCTCCCACGGGTCACATCAGGCCTAACTCTCGGTCCGTTATTATTTTAGTCGGGCTGACAGTATCCAATAACAGATCTCGCAACTTCTCCAACACCCACCGGTAACTAGACTCAGTATTATCCTTCATAATTGCATAGCCGACGAGGAAGTTCATGTTTGTTGGAGTCTGGCTAAGCCCCCGCCCCCAAGGATGGGGCGTATGGTTGGGACGCCTCCTCCAAGGAGAAGGCGTCTCAGCCAGACGCCACATCCTTGGGGGCAGCGGCTTAGTCAAATGCCCGAGACGGGAAAAATTCCCAAAATTACCTCACTAGATCCAGACGTTTTGCCAGACATTTTTGTGGTGTTAGTATTGAGAATGTGAGGAAAACTTAGACAAAAACCTTATTTTAAGACATAACGAAATGTGTATTAAATGAAATGTGTAATTATTGGAATAATTTAAGTAATTAATGAAATGTGTATTAAATTAAATGAAATGTGTAATTATTGTGTAATGAAATGTGTATTCTTATTTGATTGTTTTCGTTGTTCTTCTGTATCCCAACGAATCTTTTGGGATCATATTAAATATTAGTTGGGAATCTGATGTTCTACCAAAACGGTCGTTCGGTTGACATGGATTGCTAATAACAAATTACTGTTATTAACATGACTTATAACTTAATTCCAAACCCTGTAACAGGTGAACAAACTTTGTTCGAAACTTGATGCTTTGATCGAAAGTTTCCACCAAAATAGAGATTCGTTTTCATCGTAAGAGTCGTTTTCTATTCTAACCACCTCTATAAAAAATATAGTTCATGACCACATGGTTTCGGTCAGAAGAACGTAACGTAACAATTGCAACATCTCAATATATCGCTTAGCAAGAGATTGTCGAGGTGAACTATAAAGATACGAGTCTATTATTCTAATTAACACCAACCAACCAACTTAAATTTTATGGCTATTTAGGTGGATGTTACTATTATAGCACGATAGACTTAGACTGTCATACGTGATCGGCATGACAAGAATTGGTGTCACTAGTGCAGAAAAGTCCATATACGACGGATATACAGGGGTATAGACGTCGAATTTTGACGGTCTAAGTACCCGACATATATATTTCTCCTTCGTCTATTCCTTGTTGTATAGACGTCGGCTATATACGACCGACGTCAATTATACGTTTAATTAAACCCCAAAAAAATTCATTACATCCCATATCGGGCATTCTGTACTCACATTAATCAAGCACAAGTGCCCTAAGTGTCAATCTTTTGACAAATAACCACGAATATCAAGCCCAACATGCTCAGGTGCTCCAAGTCGTTTGCGTTCAGCAGTAGGGAGTGGTGAAGTACATCAACCACACCAACAAAAATAAATTCTCCGATGTGGAACTAAACTATTACGCCCTATAGACGTCGGATATATAGATTGACCGACGTCTATACATACAACACAATCTATAGACGTCGGTCATGTTATACATCCGACGTCTATACATTGAAATAACAATAATTAATAAAATAATATGCCCTATAGACGCGGCTACCATATACAACCGACGTCTATACATGGGTAAATAGTAAAAAAAAACGTTATACATGGGTAAATAGTAAAAAAAACGTTGCATCCATTTTAAGCTCAAGTTGCCCCAAGTGCTAATCTTTTGACCGTTATAAATATATATATCTCACTTGCATATTGTGGTGTGGTACCAATCTCTCATTTAGAAATAAATGAGTGGTGAAATACTTCAACTCCACCAATAAAAAAATTTCTCGAATGTGGGACTAAACTTCAACACATGTGACCACACACACATGTGTACAACACACATGTGATAGTTACATTGATGTAACTATTTTTAAATCCACATTATTCTTATACAAAATAAATCCCAAAAATTGTGTTAATTCTTATACAAAATAAATCCCAAAAAATTGCGTTAATTCTTCCACGAAATAAATCCCAAAAAATTGTGTTAATTCTTATACAAACTAAATTCACATAAATTCTTATACGAAATAAATCCAAAAAAATAAACAAAAAATATTTTCTTCTTTCATGAGGTATAGACGTCGGTTATACCAAAAAACAGACGTTTATACAAACATATAGACGTCGGATGTCCAAACAAAAACATGTGTATCATGGGTGGAAACCGAACTTGATTTAAAACCAAATTTGTAACCGTCAGGGACTTAAATGCAATATGCATTTAAATTGATAACCAAAAAGATATTTCTATCACCTAGATGCCTCTAATTTACCCCAAATCCCAAACCGTCTCGCATCGCCCTGGACTGGACGGTACGCACGCGAGTGTGAAGTATTCTCTCGTCTTCTCTTTCTACCATCAAAGAGTTATATATGGGAGGGAAAAGTTTATGAATAGTTTCCAACCTCCCATGTTCTTCTACATGTGACTAAAAGAAAGTGAGAATCTCACGTATCTCAAATTAAATATATTACAATTTACAAATAAAAGTGAAATCCCAAGTTAAGTTCCACGATCTAATAGCAACCTTAGTCTTCTTTTCAGTGCTACTTCTTATTATTGTTTTCAGAATAAATAATTTCTAGCAAGCAGCACTTGACTCCTACCCATAAAGTCAGACGTAATCTTAGGGTAAAGCTCGTAGACGAATAAAACGATCCAGATCGAATATGCAAGAGTCAAGACTGGTATGTGCGGTATATAGGTTGTTGTTGTCTGAGTTGTTTTTGTGCATGTTATGATTATTCGTTGTCATGTGGGGAGTTCGTTCCATTCCACGTGGCACAAATGCATGTTGTTAGTTGCACGTGGTAGTTTTCTCGATGGATCGACTGTTTTAACGTACGATTTGTTTTCTGCATGTTTCAAACATGCCAACTTTCAATTTCAAGACGAAGACATAGCGAAGGATTAGCAAGCTCAAGAGTAGGATCGATTCCTTTGAATCAATTGCTACTACTTATCTGGTGTTAATCTTGTGTTCCTTTCTTGGAAGACCAACCTCGCCCACCATCAAGGCATCAATATTACTGAATTTACTGCTGAATCACACACCTTCATGTAAAAAAACACTTTAACAAGGCGACTGGCGACAGAGCCCAGGCCCAGGGTAAGGTTTATTACGACACGTAGCATTAGCTCGACAACAGTCTTTCCCTTCAAAAGGCTACAGTTAATGAACAAGTTTACCGTTCATAAAATTAGGGGTGAGCATAATCCGGTTCGGGTTCCGGTCCGGAACTTTTTGAAATTTCGGTTCCGGTCCGGTCCGATCTGATTTTTGTTTTTTATTTTAAAAAATACGATTTTAGACCAAACCGGATCGGTCCGGTCATTGGTCCAAAGTCATCCGGTCCGGACCTTGGAAAAAATTCTGGTCCAATCTTCGGTCCGAACCCCGGAAAAAATTCCAGTCTGGTTTGGACCAGATGCTCACGCCTACATAAAACGATTCAGATCCATTGTCAAACTACAGACAGTTGCCACTCGAAAACCAGTTGAAACTAGTAGCTCTTGCACTTGAATTTAACATAGAGAAGTTCCAATTTATTCATTGATATGTAAAATAAATCTTACAACATCAAAGTAAGCAATATGACTCAATGGCTTTTTATCCAACTAACTCCTCGTTCTTCACAACCAAATGATTTCTTGGTAATACGTTTAGCTACCTATAAGTTTCTGAAAATAATAATCACTAATATCTTGATATTTCAAACTGTTACCAGCTCCCGAAATTCACATGCAAGCGCAACCTGATATTGATGTATATCAACCACCACAAAACAACGCGAGTGTCCATGGTTCCTCTTCCATCCTGCTTCGAGTTCGAAGTCTCTTTTAACACAAATACTAGAAACTAATGGGATTAGAAATCCTATCTGTTTTTTATTTGTACCAAAGTTACATGAAATAAGCACTTCTACTTTCTCATTGATCCTCATCGTAGCTTTAGACAGAAAATACGTCAAACTTACAAGTACAACTATCTACCATCAACTGGTGTTGCTTCTGAGTTATTCTGTTTCTACTTGCTAACAAATTTCTTTTGGTGAAGGCTTTGGAAATAAAAGTTCAAGACTTCGACCAACTTTCATAACGACATGTCTAAGTATCGCTATCTACCATCATCTAGCAACGGTGCTTCCTCCGATTGTACTTCCACCTCCTTGCTAACATCAATCATTTTACCACAACTCGCTAGTTGCAAGCTCTCCTCCATGTCATTCTCTGATAATTTCAGCAATTCGTTCGGAAGCAGAACACCGGACTGATCCACCTTCGGCACAAGGAGAATCAACCCCAACGTTCCTAATCTAAGCAAGTTCCTTATAAGCACAACCAACCACAAGTTTCTAAAGTCGCTTCTCGTGACATGAAATAGGTGAAGAACCACACCTCCCACAGACTTCGAGGTCAATGAGCCGAGGCTATCAATACACATAAGGAGCGCGAAAAAAGTCCCCTCAATTCCAAGAGGGCACAATTTTGTACTAAGCACAATCATGGGCATCCATCTGAGCCGGCTTATGATTCGTGACACACTTTCCTCGAACATCACAAAGAAAGAGTCAGGGACTCCAAGCTTGAGGTTCCAACGAAGAACGAATATTAAGTCCAACATGCCTGAGAGGGCGTAAAGTAGTTGGGCAAAGAAGAGTAGACTCCGGAAAGGATGGTCTTTGAGTAGCTTGTGGTAGATTAGGACTCCAACCATAGAAGCCAAGGCTCCTACTGCATATATCATCCCCACAAACTCCTGCATTGATAAATATTTTGCATTTATGACTAGGTAACAATAGCTTTCAGGTTTATTTCAAAATATATTATGGTTCCATAATACATTAGGTTATCTAGAAAGCTGACATATACCAGTGGTTTACTCTGATGACACAGGAAACAATTAGCTGGGTTCTAGAATGAATTGATGATATAATCTCATTTGCATAGACATCATGCCACTATTCTCCAAACATGATAATATCATGAAACTCGTAGATCTAAAAGTAACATTTAAATTTATTGGTACATCAGTTAATACAAAACTCGAATGTTGACAATTCCCTTGATAACATCGATGGAAATGCAAAATACAACAAATTTGCTCAAAACTATAGCATAACCGCTCCTTGGTAGAATAGCATCACCAAACACCAATGATGCCGCGGCAACAATGACTTTTTACTGGATTGGTTAATGATTATCATGTCTGTGTTGAATATTTCATTACTCTTATTGAAACGGACACGGTTTAACTTGAGAATGTATTTGTTCGTTATAGCTCAAATGGAGTTGACTTTGGAGAAAAGTGGGGGAATACCTGAGAAAATGCGGGTCCAGCTTTAGGATCAGTATACCAATAGAACTGGCCTTCATGAGTGCTAATGCTCAGGGCCAAAGACAAGTACATGTACAACGTAGGTTTCCACACCTTAGCACACTTGATGGTCTTCCCCATCCCTCCTACGGCAGCACTAACCTTCTCCCACGTCTGTAATGAAAAGTTAACATGTTATTTGTTTGTGTCCATGTCAATATGACATTGCAAACATTTCCAATCATTTTTTCAAGAGAAAGTGTGTTATTTGTATATCTATACTAGAAAGTTAAGGTGGAGTGTAAACCAAACTACTAATAGAATACCTTGTCTAATGTACTTCGAAATGTATCCTAGAGCATTTTGTGTGCAACCACATAGTTCAATATTGGTATATAGCTAAACTCCTTTACAGAAGCAACCATAAATATCCACAACAACAGTAAAACCATAATTGTTGCTGGAAATCTGAAAGTAATTAATTATGGAGTTTATCACATTTAATTCAAATCATTATGTATCTAATGAAGACTGATTCCTCTTGTATTGGTTTGTAAATTGATTTGATTGATGAGAACTTCAGATGCACTCTCCCAGCAGCATTTGTCCATCTGAACATTGGGTCAGTAACAAACAAAATGCACACTCCACATTCATTACAGTTACCGAGCTCCCCTCAGATGTGTCATCAGCATTCACACTGATCTTCAGGCCTTGTCACCAAAAGCCTTCCCTGATTGACAGAACGTTGACATGCCGAAAAAGCAGCTATCAATGGTCTCGTTGCTTCAGTGAATCACCTGAGAGCTGCAATGGATCCCACCAATGAGCTATTACACTTTCTTCCAATGAAGTTGCTTGGATAGCTAAACTAAGCACCATTTCAGCCTTGCTGCTTTAGTGGGGTCCACAAGCACAAATTCTTGGCAAGGAATGGACACATTTTCGTTTTGTAAGATTTCGGAGTTCTCTCAAGTTCTTAAGTTTGATTGGGGACTTACTACGCGTGGATTATTTTAGCTTTAAGATGGAGGTTGTCCTAAGAAAAGATAAAGAAGTCTCACGTAGAATATGCAGCATGTGCAGTTACATGAAGGAATGAAGGAATAACACTTATTGTCTATGAGTTTCATATAATTTTCTAAAAAATAATAATAATATGGAAACTGTTTTTCATAAAAATCTAATGGCAACAAGCTTCAGTTGTCTTATGTGACAAAAGGATCTTACTTAAGTTAAAAGGAAAATTTTAGATAACATGCTATATTGCATGATGCGGAAAGTTGGGCCACAAAAATATAACATGTGCAAAATATGAACGTGACTGAAATATGAATGTGTGGACATACGGATTGATCGGATTAGAAATGAAGACATTCGTGAGAGAATGAGAGTTGCCCTAGTAGAGGAGAAACTTATACAACTTAGGTTGAGATGATTTGGACATGTACAAAGAAGACAAATGGAGGCACCAGTAGCATTCGTGAAAGAATGGGAGTTGCCCCAGTAGAGGAGAAGTTTATACAACATAGGTTGAGATAGTTTGGACATGTACAAAGAAAACCAATTGAGGTGTTAGAATATTACACATTAGGAAATAATTAAATTTAAATATTCTAATTGATAGAACTTTCCTTATTTGATGTTTCCTTATTAATGTTTTCTAATTGTTTCCTTATTTTATTCTTGTACCCTCGATATATACAGGACATATCTAAGCAATAATAGAATTCTCGATTATAATTTCTTCTTCAACGTGGTACCATAGCACAAGTTATCCTTGGCCTAAACCTTAGTTTGCTGCCTCCACTACTTTCCATTTGTTAGGGGCCGGAAGAAGTCGTAATCATTTAGAGGCTTTCTTCCGACCTCCCCTCTTCTCCACCTTTTGAACACCGCTCATTTTGTTGTTCTTTGTCTACGCAACTCCCTCTTCTGCAAACTTCCCTCCAACAACTATTCCAGCCAAGTCGTTGTGTGGGATCTTCATCTTCTAAATAGATTCTGGTGTCGTTATCATGGCTTCTTCTGAGCTGTAGGTTGATCCTACACATGGTTGTCCTCGTTCCGTCGAGGTTCTTTTGGTCTTGTTCTGTCAAGGCTTCTCCTCTTCCAAGTTGGCATCATCCTTGGGGTGTGATTGAGGGGCAACCCTCTCTATATTTTTCCCGTTGTTGCTGCATATTGCAGAAACAAATCATTTCCCATCTACTTCATTCTATTGCTGCTGCTACTACTGCTCATGCCTACTAGTGCTTCTTCCAGCAGGTGTCTATTGTTGCTGCTACTGCTACTGCTCCTGCTCATGCCTTCTAGTGCTTCTTCCAGCTGGTGTCTATTGCTGCTGCTACTACTCCTGCACATGCCTACTAGTGCTTCCAGCTGGTGTCTATTGTTGCTGCTACTACTCCTGCTCATGCCTACTAGTGCTTCAACTACTCAAGATGATGCTTCTGCTTAGGGTTGTGCATCCGGTCTGGACCGGACCGGATTTTTTTCTGGGGTCCGGACTGAAGACTGGACCGGACCGAACTAGTTCGGACTGGAGACCAGACCGGTTGGATTTGGTCCGGTCCAGGACGGGATTTTTGCCTTAAAATTTAAAAAAATAAAAAACCGGACCGGTCCATGCTCAGCCCTACTTCTGCTACTGCTATTAAGACAACTCCATCAACTTCTAGTTTGCAATATTTCCTAATATCAATTCTTTGTAACATGCTAGGTATAATGATAAATATACTCCAGTTTGAGGGGGAGTGTTAGAATATTACACATTAGGAAATAATTAAATTTAGATATTCTAATTGATAGAACTTTCCTTATTTAATGTTTCCTAATTAATGTTTTCTAATTGTTATTTTCTTATTTTATCTTGTAACCTTTATATATAGAGGACGTATCTAAGCAATAATAGAATTCCCGATTATAATTTCTTCTTCAACAGGAGGCACCGGTAAGAAGAGAAGTGTTGAGCCGGAATGAAAACATAAAAAGAGGGAGAGGCAGATCAAGACTGACTAGGGAAGAAGCAATCAAAAGAGACCTAAAAGATTGAAACATGTCCCGAGAGTTGGCATTGGATAGGAGTGTGTGGAAGGAGGTCATTCACATGTCTGAACCGTGACTCTTTTGAGTTCATTTATAGTCTACCCCAACTAGTTTGGGATTAAAAGTTTTGTTCTTGTTTTTCATAAAAATCTAGGTTTTGATCTGTCATAGGCATAACTCTTCCAAATCCCTTTCTCGTTGTGGTAGGATACTAGCAGCAGTTTCAAATTAACACATTGAGTTTGCAATATAGAAATCTCTAATGAAGCCAACTAGATTTGAACTTAAGCAAAAAACCTCAATATTGAAATAAAAAGTTTGAGATCATACTATTGTAAATGTGAAATTCAATCATCAAAATACCTGCTTATGTGCCAATTGCTTTGATCTGAGCTCGTAGATCACAAACCCCAAAACAACAAACAACAGAGGAGGAATCGCCAATATTCCTAAGGACCCCTACAAAAAACACAATAAAATCCATCAAACCATTATAAACTGGAGATAAGCGTACTCAAACTGCTAACATCTGCCAACCAGGTCAACACCAAGCTGGATAGACTACGGCTACAAAACTAGACAAATATACCTGAGCTCCAAGATGATGAACAAAAAACCCGCTGGAGGAATACCCAAGAAGAGCGCCAACAGACGAAGAAAACCCAGAAAGGCTCTGCATGTCTGGTGCTAGTGCAGGCTTCTCGATGCTATTCTTTGCAATACAAGCGTCGATTGTAACATCAGCTATGGCTAAGGAAGCTGTGAAACCAACCATAAAGGCTAAAGCCATGGCCACAGAAATCCTACCACCAGTGGACAATGCAATAGCAGCAACCAACCCAATAAGACCTATTTAAGGAAGAGCCATTAGATTTTAAGTGAAATTGTTTTTTTTTCTGATATTGAAGTACTTGGGAAAAATAGATTACCGGTGCCTCTCATATATAACGCAAGTGGGCAAAGATGATGTCGGGTGCTACTTATTCAAGCTGGATTTAGATAGGATCTCATTATCTAACCCAAACAATAATGACATTAGGATCAAAGACCCTGAAGAGCATGACTTATAATTCTACCAACGCAAATAATCAAGATTTCAAACTGACCTTTTATAATTCAAATGCTTATCTAGATAGAAATTTATGTTGAGTTTTGTCATGTTTTTAAATTTAACAAGTTTGAAACTTAAAATCCAACATTTTGATGAGGAAAAAAATTAACACGGGCAATGTCTAATGGTGTAGGTTGCAATTGACATAACAGGAAACAAAATCCTAAAATTGTTAATTTATTGCATGCAATGTCACGTTCATCCATGATCACAAGAAATACATCATCGATGTTGATATGCTTTATGTTTATGAAAAACAAGAAACAAGATGGAAAGGTCTAAAGAAGTCGAGTAAAAGCATGGTTGGATAATCTGAGCTAGCTTATGACTAGAAACTGAAAACTGGTTAGAAAAGACAAAGTACACTTATAATCGTAACCCAAATTACCACTGTTGACTACATGTGTGAGACCCCAGTTTATAATTCCATACTACTTAAACAAAAATCACTTCTGGATCGACCAGGCAGGACCTACTGCGACAACAACCTCAAGGTAGAGATTTTGTCGATGCATTGTTATGCCTCGTTATGAGGTTGCCATGAACCAGTAGACTCCACATGTAGTGGAAGGCATCAAACTCTGTGTGGGCTTGATTACAAGTGTACTTATAACAAGTGAATCTCGGAATTTTTAGATCAAGATTTCAAAATTTTCATCTTCCTTCTTTACTCTTCCCTTCTCAAACTGCGGCCTGATAGTACCGTATGATGTGCACATTGTACAGGTAGATGGGTGAATGGCTTAATTTTCACAAAAGCAGGATATGAAACTAAAGAAACAAATTCTTTTTTATGAGTATCATGTCATCTTTTTCTAAAATAAAAGTGAAAACACCAAGAATGTAAAAAATCAGGAACGTTGAAGCACATCAAACATCCTATTGAATAATAGAATTCTGCAATTGAATAAGTGAATCGATAATTGTGCGATGTAAACTATGTCATGAGTTGATGATATACTTGTAATTTTATGCCTTGAAATGATTCAGAAAAGATCATTTTGCTGCATTTGTACCTTAGTATTTTTAAGAAGTACACCGGTGAACTTTTGTTCCTTTTCAAGTGATCTTATATTGTTACATGGGGAAATCATAAAATTGCACTAAGGCACAACGTTTTGATGTGCTATGCTGTTGAATCGGCAGGGGTCGCATATCGGCAAGGGTTGCATATGCGACCCCCGTATTGTCCCACCCAAAAGGGTGTCACCTGTGCGGCTGCTATACAACCTATGTTGTCGCACAACCGCTTACGCGGCCGCACAGGTCCAATGGCTAGTTGGGCCAACAGGCCTGTGCTGTCACACAGTGTGGGATGTGCGGCGCACAGGCCGCACAGTTCTGTGACAACTATATAGCCGTTGGAGCAGATTTTTTTGGGGGGGAAATTTGCAGTTTCCCCTCTTCACATTCCTCACACCTCTCATTCTCTCATTCTATCACATTCCCTACTTTCTAAGTTCTCAAGCATGAAAGTTGGAAAGTCTTGGTGGTAAAAAAGGTGGATTTGGTGATCGTGTGGTGGATTTTGGAAGCCAAATTTTGTCAATCTTGATTCCAAAACTCCCTCAACCATCCAAGTGCACTCTTTTCAACACTCTTTTAGTGTATTATTGCATTTTACTTTTCACTGATTCACAGTCACAGACACTAGGCATAATGGTATATAGTGGATCACAAAGTAATGGATTTTCCATGAATCATGAAGAGTATGACCACTTTCCTCCCACAAAGTTGAACAACCCCGGTTGGAAAATCGCACATTACGTTTCACTTCAACAAAAAGAAAAACTTGTAGTGAATTGTGTGGGTTTATAAATAGTGGTGGTATAAATAGATATAAACAACATATTGCTCAGCCCGCAAGTAATAATACAAAATCATGTGCACATGCATCAATCAATTACCGTGAAGATTTTGAACGTAATTTGTGAGCCGGATCTAGAGCTTATCACAACGAAAGAGCTATCGTAAATACTTTTATAGACTTAGATGATGTTGAGGGGCTCTGGGGCATCGGGTCCAGTTTGGGTTCAAGTAGAGGTTGTGGTAGCAGTTCATCTCCCGCCCTACATCCTGTGGTGGTGTTGTTGTTGACCAAAGGAACTAATCGAAATTCGGACCAATGAACTGCTTTTATCGTGGACGTCCCGAGGACGTCGTCGTCAACCAAAATGAAGAAGGTTCCACCCAAACAAACATTTACAACAATTTCAAAAAAGAGGAAAGAAGTAACACAACTTTAGGCCAATTTTTTCTATAGAGCATGTTTGTCTCTCAATGCATGTTCATACAAAGAATTTAAGTTTGTCATTGATCAAACTACCAAATTTGGGCCTGGTTTGAAACCAATGACTCCACAAAAGGTTGTCGAACGGTGTCTGAAAATGGAGATTGCAGATCAAGAACCCTTCTAGACTTATATAGGGCATACTAGAAGATTTATGGATGTACTATTATGAGTGACCAGTGGATTGATACTTGTGATAGAAGCATAATATATTTTTTAGCTAACTGTCCCACAAGCACCATGTTTTAAGAGTTTGTAGATGCGTCTTCTCACTCCCACACTCCAGATTACTTGTTTACGTTGATCGATAAGGTTGTAGGGGAAGTTGGAGAGCAATATGTGGTGCAAGTAGTCACTGACAGTGCCAATGCATATGTATCCGTTGGGGGGTGTTGATGTCAAAGAGGAGGTTGTTATTCTGGATCCTTTGTGCAACTCACTGCATCAATCTCATCTTGGAGGACATCGCCAAGTTGTACATCATGACTATTACCACAAGTTGGAAGATCGTCAACTACTTCAAGACCCACACTCAACTTAATGATAAGTTAAAAAAAACATCCAAGGGAATCTGATTCGTCCCGCCATCACCTGTTTTGCCACCGCATTCCTGACCCTCCAAAGACTTTGGGTGAAACGGCATGCTTTGAAGACCTTCATTGTGTCAGCTGAGTTCATCGATCTAGATGCATTTTAGCAAAAATAAAATGCAAAAGTGAAAAGTGAGACCAAATCATATTTACGAAGTCATCATATCGACGACCTTTTGGAACAACGTCACCAACACTCTAAAGGCAAGTCAACCGTTAGTGATTGTTCGTATGCTAGAAGATGGTGACGAGAAGTCAGCAATGGGTTACTTGTACGATGCAATGGAGAAGACGAAGTATTAGATCAAAGACACCTACAAATTCAAATCTCAGTTATACCAACTCGTTATTGATGTCATTGATAGAAGATGGGGGCACCAAATGTCGAGTCCGTTGTACTTCATCGGTTTCCTCTTGAATCCTGCTACATTTTTCGGTTGTGAGAATCGATCAGAGGAAATCAACACTCACTTGTTAGGATGGTCGGATGTTCTTGAGAGGTTGATTTGAAACCCTGAACACCAAGATCACATATCAAGGCAATTAAATTGATACAATAAGAGAGTAAAGGAATGTTTTGTCGAGACATTGTGATACGGCAACGATGTTAGTAGGGGGAACCACTCTTTAAAGGAACTGACACTTAGTTTTGGGTCTCACTTATTTAGCATCCGGATGTGAGAGAAATTGGAATTTGTTTAAAAATACACATAAAAAGAAGCAATCGTATTAATCCAAAGAAGATGAACGATCTGGTTTATGTCAACTACAACCAAAGGTTGAGGCAGAGGTTCGTAGATAGAAAAGACAAATCAGGTTACTACGACCCTATCAGTATAGATTATAACTTGATGGAAGATCATCCTTAGTTCGTAGAAACAGATGATCCAATCTTCGCAAGAGATGACTTGACATGAGCAAACGTCGAGGAGGCTACATTTGGTCCATCACAAGACCGATCGCGACGTGCAGCAGCACCCACCTCCAGGATTCTACAAATTATTGTGTAGAAGGAATTCAACTTCTGAAATCACCATGAGGCATCCACTTCGGCAGCAGTTTCAGACATAGATAAAGAATTCGTGAGTACATATGATAAGACTTATCATGGGAGTCTTAATGACTCAAAATATTCTGACGACGTAAAGGATGATCCTAACTATGACGTACTTCAGTGGATTAAGGATAAAAGAATTCCACTGTAGACGTCTACTACTATTTATATGGCCTACATACCTTAGCTACTTGTGTTGGATTGTTAGTGTTTTATTTGGTGTGTTATGTGTAAGATTCCAAGTTTAACTTATTTCCTTGTACTAATTGAAAGTTATTCAATGAAAATATACATAGTGGTTTGGTGCGTAGATGTGACTTTCATTGAGGCAATAACGTCGAGGAACTAGATGTTTTGTTGAAGTCAAAATCACCTTAGGTATTTTATATATATTGTTACTTATCTCCTTGAGGTTTCTAATATTTTTCCTGATTTTTCCCTTTTAAATTTTTTTGATTATATTCTCATTTAAAAATTTAAAAAAAATTATAGTTGTGCGACCGCATATGCGACCCCAGCACACTTGGTCGCAAAGGGTCACATACTCATTACCTGAGCATTGGTAATGCAAACTGAAACAAATCATAGAGATTACATAGAGAAAATAATCTTGAGTTTTGCTTCTAAAACAAGGCTCAAATCTAACTTCATTTTGTCGACACGAAACCGAAATTCTGGTTCAATTCCGGACGATTCGGCCTAATCAAACCATACAATGCTTTAATGCGAATCTACACATACCATAGAAATAATACAAATAAAACAATTGTGTGCATTTCGCTCTAGAAATAGACTCAACCAAATTACATAGAAAATAGATTTTTGGGGCTTGTTTCAAAAATAAGCCCCAAATCCAACTTCAATCTTTTGGCACCCAACCAAAATCCCAATTTGAATTCGAAAAATTTGTCCTAAATCTAGCCATACAATGCATTAATAGTTTAACACTTACCATAAAAATTAGAAACAATACAGCCAAAATAATTATGTTCGGTCTGATCCAGAAATAGACTCAACCAAAACCTTAACCAAAACATAACCAGCTTCGAATCCTTAAGCCCAAAATTGAAATTCTGGTTCGACTTTTAAACAATTCGGCCTAATCCACACCATACAGTGCATTAACGTGAATCCCTACCAACCATAGGAATAACACAGACAAAAATAAAAAACTAAATCGAATTCGACCCAGAAACTGACTAAACCAAAACACCAAGGGCGGTGCCAGGAATCGAAGTCAAGGGTCATGTAAAGATGATCAAAAAATATGTGAGAATTCAGTAATTTAGTTTGAGCTGGAGTCTAATTATGCATTTAATCAATAAAGGAGTAAAATGATACTTTTGTACTAGATTAATTGTACAAAATCTCATTCGAGTATCTTATTATTGGTATTTGAAAGTAAACAATGGGGGTAGGAAACTCGAAATGGTCAAAAATCCAGGAGGGTCCAAATCACACATGTTCTTTCAAATTGTAGGCGGAATATTGAAATTGCGGGATCAAAATCTAAAAGGATAAAAAATCCATGGTCGCCGGACCACGGTGTCCATCACCATCCCTGCAAAACACACAGTGTTCCAACCTTTCGACCCAAACTTAAAATTCCGTTTCAGATCCAAACAAACTCAAAAACACACAAATCCAGTTCGAACCTGCGAGCAAGAAGTAAGGCCTCCTCCGGTAGCCTCTAACTGGAAAGACATCAGTAAGAATGCCCCAAACCGGCTTCATAATCCACGGAAGGTAGTAGAGTCCGATGTACATCTGGACGACCGAAGGCTGCACCTTCTGGACGTCCTTCCAGTAGTAATCCGACACGACCCTGAAGAGGGACCCCGCAAAGCCCTGCCCCAGCCCGTACACCACCACCACTCCCCCCACGAAGCTCGGGTTCATCTCTTCGGAGAGCATCGACAGCCACCGGAACGGCTGGAGGAAGAGGAGAAGGAGGTTAGTGGAGGCCATTTTGGGGGTGTTTGGTTTGGACTTTGGGAGAGAAGAGAGTTCACGAGACCGGAAACAACACGTGAGATTTTGTCTTGGTTTGGTTTGGTCATTTGTGGGGCCCACGGAGGAGAGGAGTGGAGTGGAGTGAAGGGTGCTGTTGTGCTGAGTTGACTTTAACTACTCAAGAGTTCGGTCCCGTCTCGGTACCCGGACCGAACCGAATTTTTCGGTCCGGACCGAATCGGACCGAATTTTTTCGGTCCGGTCTTCGGTCCACAAAATTTTGGAAATTCGGTCTTCGGTCCGGACCGGACCGAAAATTTAAGGGAAAAATTCGGGTTTTGGACCGATCCGGACCGGACCGAACCTATTCGGTCCGGTCTTCGGTCCGGACTTCCCGAAAATTCAGGTTTCGGTCCGGTCCGGTTCGGTCCGGTTCGGTCCGGTCCGGTCCTAGACCAAAGCTCACCCCTACTCAAGAGTTTGGACTAGGGCTGAGCATCGGTCCGGTCCGGACCGAATCGGAAAAAAAATTAGGTCCGGATCGAAAATCGGACCGGATCGGAAAAAATTCGAATAGGCGGACCGAAGACCGGACCGGACCGGTCCGGTCCGGTCCAAAAACTCGATTTTTTACCTTAAATTTAAAATAAATAAAAAATTGGAACGGTCCAGACCGGAACGGACCGGAAAATTTAAAATTTGTCGGACCGAAACCCGGACCGGACCGGATTTTTTCAAAAATTTCCGGACCGAACCCGGACCGACCGGTCTGGTCCGGTCTGGTTGACCGGTTTGACCCGGTCAATGCACAGCCCTAGTTTGGACTGACGTAGGATATTTAATTATTTATTGTGCACGAGATATTTGATTTTTTTTCAATATAATGTATTTTGATGCATAAGTACATAAGCTTACGCTACGTATCCGTACTAGGCTTAGGAGTGCAAAAAGATTATCCGTGAAAATCATATTTAATTCATTTTTCCATATCTAAGTAAATACAGATGCATATACGGATATTAATTTTTACCTTTTGTGGATACATACACAATTTTTGGATTTCAACTTTTAATGGATACAAATAAAGATACATACGTGAACATGTAACTCAACAAATCGAACATATGAACAAACAGTAACTAGTATGTCACACAAATATATAAAAACTTTAACAATTGGGCAATATCTTCGTTACGAACAAAATAGCATATATAAGACCTTCAAAATCAAACAACGTGATTTATTTCTTTCGATACAAGTATACAACTCAGCCCACAACGTTAGAACCCTAACCCTTGCTTAGGGTTAATGGGTTTATGAGGTGCTTAGTATGGGGAAGACGGGTTGCACAGTGGTTGCTTGGGGAAGAGGAGGGGCGTGAACAGTAGGCGTGGGAGAGAGGTGATGGGTTGGATGGGTAGGGCACTGTTGAGCCAAGTTTTGGTTTTATAACCCAAACGTTCTTCCTTTCTTCCTCTCTATTCCAACACTCATTCCTCCGTTCTTCTTTTTTTCGGGTGTTCCAGAGGTGGTGGAGGCGGTGTCGGAATGGGTGGTGCGAGGCGCGGCTTGATCGTGGAGTGAATCTCCGATCTTCTCCGGTGATCACACGTTTGAGGTATGTCGACTTATTAGTGTGGTTTGGTTGCTCACCCAAGTGTGGGGGAGGTGTTGGTCGGCCGGGAGAGGTTGGAGATTCACTCCACGATCAAATCACCTTTGCCGGTCGACCGAATCACCTTTGTCGGTCGACCGTTTGGGCCCAGGACAGAATTCCTGGTTCCTTTTTGAATGTCAACTTTGTCCACGGAAACCCGTGTCCTCACCTTGTGCGTGAGCCGGGAGGTGACGGTGGGCGCGTTCCGCGTGCCTGCCCAGGGACCGCCGTGTGGAAAAGTGTGGGTGCTCGGGACGCGTCACCTCCAAGTATGGACCGTGACTAAGATGATGGATTGATTGGACTCATTGTAGTATAGTAGGCCTGAGGGATCGCGGATCCCAATGTATAATGTTTGTGCGGGCACGAAACTGGCGTTGGGTGAGGTGACTACCGGCCTATTGGCTACGGAGGTCACTGCCCTGCTTTTATAGCGGCGCGGTTGGTGTTTGCAGCTCGTGGAGCCTGATGACCTGGCAGACTTCGGTCTGGACCCGTCCGATGTTGTGCCGGACGTTTGTGATGGACCACCGATGTTGTGCCGGTGATGCCGTCGAGGTTGTGCCAGCGAAGATGATTGTTGGGCCAAGGCTGTTCCGGCTATGTTGATTCCTCGACTGGGCACCTATCGAGATGATGTTGTTATACCTTCCGGGCAACGACCCCGTTGATCCCCAGTGGCTCCGACCACAGAGATTTGCAGATCTGTATTCTATCGGCCCGCAGGCGTGATAGAGGCTCCCTGCCGAACCCTTGAGTAGTATAGCCGCGTGTGGGGGGTGCGATGTCGCGTGCTGTTAGACTGCATGTGCCTGCAGTAGGTCTCCTCGGGAGACCCGATGTTGACTGTCGGACTGATGTCCTGTTTTACCCTTCGGGGGAATTGTCTTCCTTTCCGTTGATGTCATGACATGCTACTAGTATGATAGGTTCATTTGTGTAATGCACGCATATAGGTGAGTTGGCATACGGGGTTTCCTTCTGGAAACTCAGGCATTGTTGTTATTCATTTTTCAGGACCACAGTAGGTCCAGTTGGGTGGTGATCGGCGGGCGCACGCATTTTGGAGTTGAATCCTCTATTTTGACCACTGAGGTCGACATGATTACGTTATCTTCTTTTGTTGTTCTGTTGTAATCATGTATCGTTTTTTGACAAACTTTGATGTAACTGGTGCACCGCTTTTATGATTTTATGAGAAGTAACAGTCCCGTCTTTGATTATTGGTTTCTGATTCTTGATAAATAATTTTTAAATTTCCGTTGTTACGGGATGTTACACACAACCATCGATAAGGTCATGGGAGAAGTTGGAGAACAATATGTGGTGCAAGTAGTCACCGACAATGTCGCTGCATATGTATCCGATGGGAGGATGTTGATATCGAAGATGATGTCGTTATTCTGGACCCCGTCGGCAGCTCACTGTCGTGATCTCATCTTGGAAGACATCGACAACGAAGCAAAAAGATCTCTATTGATTAGTGGTCTGATTATTGAAGCGTTGTTAGTGGGGGACCGCTCTTTCAAAGAAGTAATACTTAAATCTTTGGGTCTCACTTGTTCAACATTCAGATTTGAGAGAAATTAGAGTGTGTGTGAGCAAATACACATAAAATGAAGGGATCATATTAATCCAAATAAGTTGAACGATCTCGTCTATGTCAACTACAACTAAAGGTTGAGGTAGAGGTTCATAAAGAGAAAGAACAAACCAGGTTACTACGACCCTATCAACATAAATTATGACTTGATTGAAGATCATCCTTAGTTGGTGGAAACAGTGAAAGGATTGTGTTCTAAAAGTTTTACTTTTATATGTCAATTATTATGAATTGGATGTGCAAACATTTTTTTCCTTCATTATGGTATTTGTCTTTTAGAAGTGTTAAGGAAGAGACGTTTGGTCCTTAATCGTAGAGTTCTAAATGATAATAGTTTACATAAATCAAAAGTTATTCACAATCATGGTAATTAACATAGAACATTAATCACCGAGATAAGATTGCCGTGTTGGTCATCGATTGTTGTAGCTCTACAAATAATTGACAACACGAGTATATAAAAGGAAAAAAAATACTTATATATATTGAATAGGCCTAACAAGTAAAACATTATGAAATTTTGTTTCGTGTCATTAATGTTTTACTGTGTCTTGAATCCTAAGATATGAGACATTTCTTTTCACTCAAGAAGTGCTCAATTTGATTATTGTCAAAAGTTATCAATGAGTATAGTGATAAAGGCAATAGTTGGTTGAACATGACTTGTGCTAGAAAAGATAGCTAGTCAAACGATTATCATTGTCTCTCTTAATTGAGTGATGATATTAGTGAGCCCCTTGATAAAGCATAATTATAATGTTCACAATGTAACTTGAGTTAAGTTACATAGTTATAATTAGTTTACAGAGATCAAGAAATGAATATAATACAAAGGTGACACATTTCTACTTTGTATATATTCTTAATATCATGAGGCAAGGGACGGACACAAGTGATACACTACACTTACATCACTAATTGGATCGTATTTTAGTTTCAGTGGAATAAAGACATCTATGCTAATTGAGTAATTATAATGTGTAGCTAGATATCGCTTATAGTTTGAGATATTAAGTGTTTAATATCGCTTCCAATTTGGCTTAGATCCTCCTATAGATCACACCACAAAATTGGGAAACGAGAAGTTTGATTTTGAGTTCATATGATGTGTCAGGTTTCATGTGAAAAAAGGACACATGTGGTGAGTGGATAAAATCAATATGTCATGAGAATTGACATAATTAGAATCATAATAGATTCATATGAGGTGTGTATATTATTGGGTGTAATAATTTAATATTACATAGGATAATATATTACATAAGATATGGATTTGCTAAAAACCCCAAATTTTGTTGGAAATAAATCTAAAATTTGACAAAGACAAAATCAGGGTCAAACACGGTAAACCTTTTAGGGTTCGGTCAACCGATGTGTCTTCGAAACGGTCAACCGAACGGGGAATGGGTAAACACAATTGGTTGACCGAAATTGTCTGGAGTGCCTGGACAATTGGGTTCCGTCAACCGAGCGTGAACGGTCGACCGAGAGAAAATATCCAGGAGATATCTTGGGATATTTTCGGTAGATCGAAGGTGACACAGTCGTCCGATGAATATTCGCTAGGAGAAATTTTGGTGGGTCAACGGTCGACCGAAGCAAGACGCAGATCGTCCGAATTTTTTCAGAGATTTTTTCTCATGTATATTCGATCGACCATCTAGCTCACGGTCAACCGACACATGTGTTAAACCAAATGGTTTGGTTAATCGAGAAGAATTCTCGGTCAACCAAATAACACGATTTTTGCCTGAATTATTAAGAGAATAATTAGATCATGGGTTGAATTAATTTCAGATTTAATCAAATATTTTTTAGGATGCTTATGTGTCAATTTGAGATTAATTTTAAGAGAGAATAAGCAAGAGATCACGACTAAAGAATAGTTCTTGATAATGATTTTTGGGAGCCTATAAAAGGACCCTCATTCTACTTGTTTATGTTAATGCAAAAAAAATTCTCTCATTAATCTCTCCCTTAATCACCACGAAAATCTCTTAATAGTTTTAAGTTTTGGAGATAGAAATCTCAGGAGCTTAAAAATGGTTGTTAGTTAGATTCTAAGCTTAATTAGATATTGATTGACTAGCTCATTTCTCTCTAATCTTGTTTAGAGTTTGGTGAACTCTTGGAGGTGAATTGGCGGGCGATTCGACGAGCAACGGAATTCTGGATCTTCTGAAAGGTTTTAGAAAATATTTGGGTATGATTCTCTGTCCTTTGTTTATTTTAATATATGTAGAAGTGCATGATATTAGAATAAACAAATACATGTACGTAAAATCAATGAAAATATGAAATCGATCTTGTATATTTGTATTAAATTTTTTAAAATATATACATACATAAGGACACGAAATCTTACAAACAGATGACCCAGTCTTCGCACGAGATGACTTGTCATGGGAGGATGTCAAGGATGCTACTTTTGGTCCGGCACGAGGCCGACCATGTTGTGCAACAACACCCACCTCCATGGATTCGACTAACTGTTGTAGAGGAGGACTTCAACTTCAGATATTACCATGAGGCATCCACTTCTGCACTGGTTCGTAACATAGATGAATAATTCGTGAGTACGGAAGAATAAGAAATCGATGAATATGAGACCTATGATGAGAACCCCGATGACTTAGAAGATTTTGACGACGTAGAGGATGATCCTAACTCTGATGTAACTCGGTTAATTAATGATTAAACAGTTCCTTTGTAAACATCGGTCATAGTTATTGTCTACTGTTGTCTTATGTGACATACATAACTTAACTAATGCTTATGTTAGACAGTTAGTGTTTTTATTTGATGTACTACGTGCAAGACTCTAAGTTTACCTTATTTTCTTGAACTAGTTGAAAGTATACCTAACGGTTTGATCGATAGACAGGGCTTCCAGTGAGGCAACAATGTCGAGGAATTGAATGTTTTATTGAAGCCAAATCATCTTAGGTTTATATATATATATATATATATATATATATATATATATTATTCTTTATCTTCTTGAGTTTTCTCATATTTTTCCTAAAATTTTCTGATTTCCCCCTTTTTGGGTATATTGGTATGTATTTCTCTTACCACTTACATTAACACAAGACATAAATATAAAAAATGTATTTCCTTATGATATCTAAATTCGTGGTAGTTTGAATATTTGGACAACGCAAAAGTAGACTTGGGTAACATACCGGGTCGGCACGGTACGAGATCCAGGTCCACGCAAAAGACACTTTTTAAGTAAGAACTCTTACTTGACTCTCCTTTTTCCTAAACCTTTAGTTTGTTATGCATTTGGAACTATAAGCCTATTTTGTTGTATTAATTTAATTTTAACTAAAACTTATTTAGAAGCACAGTTCTAATACTTATATAAGAGCCGAACTAATGACCACATAATGGCCGAATTAATGGCCACATAACGACCGAATTCAAGGCCGAAAAAGGTCTGTTGCGCATATTTTCTGAAAACTTGCTTTTTAAGAGCTCAAATGTATTTTACAAACACGTAAGTCTCAACGAACAGACACATAAGATATTGAATATAATATATATTGTTGACTTGTTGTAATTACATTATTTGAACTAAATAATTTTGGCACTAGTTAATTTTGTTGCTTTATAACGGACCGATCTGAATTCTCTATTACATAAATGGGCCACAATTTTTATAAATTGGGCCTCAAACATCCACGAGACTGGTCTAATCCCATTTTGTAATATAAGGGCCGAAGTCCAACTGACGGCTACGAAAGCAGCTAGCCCATTTCTGGACTACCAAGTTTATAATTGAGGTCCAATACATATACATTTCGGTAAAATCCATTAGACCCAAATTATCAAACGTGTTACCATGATTCCCAAAAGATATTTGTCATCATTATGTATCCCCAGAAGTTAAGATAAAACTTAAGATTTACGTGAACATGATAAAATTATCATTTTGTCATTTATTTTTCATTTAATTCTCATTATGTCTCATCTATTGAAAGAATTCTCTCTCAGCTACTTTCACTTTACCAGTACTAACACTAAGAAAATGTTTGACGAACCTTCTGGCTAAAACGCACTAATAAAATGTTTGACGAACCTTCTGGCTAAAACGCCCCCTATGGGGGTGGAGGGTGGAGCCTCACATGAATTTCATAGTCATTTAGTAGGTTCCCCACTATTGTCTTTGATGTGATAATAATCTTAATTGATGTTTAGCACATGCTTTGGCTAGTATACCCACTTTATGGGAAAATGATGATGTAAGGATAAAGTTGGAGTGAGTAAAGAAATAAGGATGGTATGTTGGAGCATGTGCTCTTATTGACATCATTTTAATTAATGTATTATATGTTTTAATGATAATGTTAAATATTAATTCTTGTAGAGACATAGTTAGGTTTTCGTCATTATGGATTCCATGTTATGCATGTTTTGAGTATTTAGTTTTATGCACACACAAACACACATTTACACTTTTGCATTCATTCTCTACCTCATATTGGATTCGTTTTTTATTAGTCGTTATTATTTTGTGTCGTGTTTGTCGCCTAGATTAGGTACCCTCATTCTTCATTTTCTTCCCCCACTCGAGTATGGTCGTCGTTGACCCTCACTCACTCCTCGAGGACACGAACTATATTTGTCACGTTTTCACTGATGTTGTGCACTTGCGGTAAATGAACTAATAAAATAATCAATCAACTTTTTGGTGTCGTTTCCGGAGAGTGAGTTTCCTAGTCGCGTTTACCATTTTGGTGGGGTTTTCTTACATTTTCTTTTTAGTTTTGTTGCTGGACAGGGGAACGAGTGGACTAGGAAACTTCACATAGGCAAATGAGCATCCATGATGAGTTTGGAGACCAGAATCCCCAAACAATCCGCCAGGAGCAGATTTGCGTCTGCCAATGGCGAATTTGGTGAGTTTGTTTACATTTTTGTTTCTTCAGTAGCTCCTGCTTGCTATTCCTAGTTTATATATGTCACTTTCCACTTCATATATGATTTGCTTCGATGTCAGAAATTAATTTGACATGTATATTCCCCTCTTTAAGAAACTTGAACATTAAAACTCAAGGCAAAAGGGTAGATGAATGTCATCTAGGTCTTGCACCATACATGGGTCGTGCATGCATAATGACACATTTTTCACTCATTCATGCATTAGTTTGCATATATTAGTAGTTTTAGGCCTCACGTTTTAGCTCAATCTCAAAATGGTTCCACCAAAATCAGAGCAAACATTTTAGCACTAGAGCATGGATCAATAGGGAGTATTCAAGAGTTCTAAAGCAAAGATATGAGACCTTATTTATAAGCTTTCAAGCTCTACTAGCCGTTTAGGAGTTGGTGAGATTTGGATCAACGAGAAGCAAGAATGTGCTTTAAGCTTGAGTAAATTTCTGGGTTAGTTCGGTTGACCGTTTAAGAAACAGTAATCTGAACCTGAAGGTTGGATTGGTTTGAATTAATCATTCGGTTGACCAAATTGGATTCGGATCAACGTTCACCAACTTCCAGTAACTTTTTCTAATTTCTACTTATTTATGTTCGGTTCACTGAATGTAGTTCGATTCACTATTTCAAGGTGGACAATAAGAATAAGTCGGGATCTGGGTATACAAGTTCGGTTGACTGCATGTTATTCAGATAATCGAAGTTAGTGCAAGTTTTGCACTGACAGTTATGACTCAAATGATCGTTAAAGGCAATAGTCAAATGCCATGTCGAAAGACCGAAGGCCAAGAAGGAATCAGTTGACTGAAAGGAGTCCGGTCGTCCAAAATTGGCCAAGTCAATTGGGCTCTAAGGTTTGATTTAAATGCGATCGTTGGAGCAAAGTCCAAAACCGGTCCAAGACATTTGGTAGACTTAAGGTGTTTTGGTCGTCCGACAAGACAATTCCAAAGAGCATCCTATCGTCTACTAATGGGTAGATTTCGATTATCCGATAGGTGATCGGTTGACCGAACTTGGTCGGGACAGAATTCTAGTACTCAAGTTTACATTAAACTTTATGGATAAAATTACAAGTCTTGGTATAAAACTTTGATTACAAGTCTTCATTCTTGAGTCTGTCTCAATGCTCATTCTCTTGATATTCTTGATCAACCTATTAAGATGATTGCAAGCATACAAGTATGTATACAATGCATGTGATCGTGTTTGCCCATTTTGATTGATTAGGTTGATTGATTAAGATTAATTTGATTAATGCTTAAAAACCAATACAAACTACCTTATAGCTTTTAGGGCTTAGAATCTCTTTTTTGCTTTTTTTCTTCTAGTCTTAAAGTAAAGTGAGAGAAAAAAAAGTAACAACACACGCAACTCCAAATCTTCCGCAAAGCACTCCAACAAAAAAGATATCGGAAGAACTTCAAACATTTTTTCCTATTTCTCTTATTTATTTAATCTAACATTTTAATTATATTTAAGATTTATAAAATAAATATGGGTAAAATTGAAATCAACCCTCTAAATTTGGATGAATGTATGAGCTCAATTGAATCCCACCATGTCAATATACCACCAGCTGCCAAAAAGAAAACGATCTTATGAAAATTTTCTAATTCCCAAAAGTCATAATCCACTGAATCTGCTTCAGTGGTAATATTAAAAACCTGTCAGATTCTTAAGCTAAAACTTTACTTTAGGCACGCCAACATTTAAAATTCAATTATGGATTGGTGATCCATCACATTTTAACTTGTAGACTCCTTAGTCTTTTAAGCTTTCCCTAAACTTGGGACCGAGCATAACAGATACTAAATTAAACTATAAAGTAGATATTATCACCCACGGATATATTTACCCCCCTTCTTTTGTGAGGTTTATCTTCTTAATCATCCACAAGCTTACTATAACATATTTCCAAAGTTTACTTTTTCCCACTTTGTATTGGAATAATCCCACTAAAATGTTGGTAGACATGACAACAATTACCTGCACTTTAAACAGCACCATCAAAGTGACTGCACCTCAGAGTGCACATACCACATCAAACTCTAAACACTCAATTATTTTCGAAAACAGTGGTGTGAGTGCCAAAACAAAAATTTAACTTGAATGTCAACTAACTGGTATGCTACATAGTGTAGGATTTCATGTTTAATTATACATATATATTTTTCGAATTTTCATGTATAATAAGGATCTATTACAATTTTCTTCGATTTATTTATGCATGCATCGGTTTGTTTTAACAACTAGTTTCAAAAACTTATTAAAACAAACACAAAGGGACTCCGAAATTCATACCTAGAAGTTCTCAAAAACTTCTTGACGTTTCAGAGACGTTGAGGAAGCCAATCTTCGCTTCTCGTTGCGCCGGATGCCTCCGAGTGTTCACCGAAACCCTAAACAAGGTTGGAGAGAAAGGAGCTAGCCAATCGATCTCCAAACAAGCTTAGAATCTAGCTACAAACCCCTTCCTTAGCCTCTGAGATTTCTCCTTCCAAAGACTTAGAAAACTAAGAGAATTTTCGTGGGTTTTTGTGGTGAATTAAGAGAGAAAATAATTATTGAATTGTGTAACCCAATTAGGGAGAATAAGGACCTATTTATAGGTTCCAATCTTACTCTTAATCATGGCTATTCTTTAGTCACGTTTTTCTTTACATTTTCTCTCATAAATTAATTCCTTCATGTATTACATGCACCCACAAAACGTTTGACCAAGTTTGGAGCTAATCCAACCATCAATCAAATTAATCTCTTAATAATCAAAGGCAGAAAATCAATCGTTGTTCGGTTGACCGAGACCCATTCGGTTAACCGAATATGTCACGATTGGTTGACCGAGTACTAGACGGATGACCGATTCTTAAAGAGAAAAATTCTCCTTAACCGATCGGACGAATTCTCGTCTAAGACCGAGTGCCATTCGGTTAACCGAAAATATCGGAACTTAACATTATTCGGTCGACCGATTTTGGTTCGGTACACCGTACCAAAGTTCCAGGCACTTTGGTCAAGTTCGGTCAATCAAATATGACTATCCGTTCCATGTTCGGTTGACCGATCTACAGATCCTTCGGTCGACCGAACCTCAACGGATTACCGAACTTTTACCCGATTTTGCCTTTTTCAAATTTTGGATTTATTTCCAACAAAATTTGAACTTGAGGGGGTTTTAGCAAATTCACAACTTATGCAATATATTATCCTATGCAACAATAAATTATTGCACCCCATAATATATGCATCTCATATGAATTTATCATGATTCTAATTATGTTATATATAACATAATTGATTTTACTTGTTCACCACATGTGTCATATTTTCTATATGAAACCTGACACATCATATGAACCAAAAATCAAGCTTCTTGTTTCCCGGTTTTTTGCGGTGTGACCTATGGGAGGATCTAGACTAAGTTGGCAGTGATATTAAGAGTTTAATATCACAAGGTATAAGCGGTATCTAGCTACACATTATAGCTCCCATTTAGTTAGATGTCTTAATTCCACTCGAACCAAAGCCCGATCCATTTAGTGATGGAGTGCACCACTTGTGTCCGTCCCTTGCCTCATGATATTAAGAATACACACAAAGTAGTATTGTGTCATCTTTGTATTAGTATTCATTTCTTGATCTCTTTAAGCTAGTTATAAATATGTGACTTAACTCAAATCACATTGTGCACATTATAACTTTGCTTTATCAAGGGGCCCACTAATATCATCACTCAATTAAGAGGGGCAATGATAATCTTTTGACTAACTATCTTCTCCAACAAAAGTTGTACTTAACCAACCAATGCCTTTACACTACACTGATCGATAGTTCAAGACACTGATCTAATTAAGTATTCCTTAAGTGATTAGATATAAGTCTCATATCAAAGGACCAAAGACACAGTAAAATATTAATGACACAGAAACACATTTCTATAATATTTTACTTATTAGGTCTATTCAGTATACAAAAGTAATATTTTCCTCTTTTGCATACCCGTGTTGTCACTCACTTGTAGAGCTACAATGATCTATGACCAACACGACAATCTTAACTCGGTAATTAATGTTCCATGTTAATTACCATGATTGCGAATATCTTTTGTTTTATGTAAACTAATATCTTTTAGAGCTCTACGGTTAAGGACCAAGAGCCTCTTCCTTAACACTTCTAAAAGACGAATAACATAAACAAGGAACAAAATGATTTCTCATTCAATTCATAATAATTGACATTTAAAAGTAAAACTTTTAGAACACATTCCCTTCACATAGACCTCTAATGCACACCCCCATACATGGCCCATAGAGTGGATAAAAAATTCAAACTTTCTTCTTCTTCTTCTTCTTCTCCTCCTCTTCTTCTTCTTTCCCAACACTACACTTTGTTCCATCCATCATGCAGGAATTCACTTAGAGAAAGCTACACTTCTGGCCTTCAAGAGCAGCATTTCCGACCCGCAAGGCACGCTAACTAGCTGGCGGAATTCGACACACGTTTGTGACTTCCAGGGCGTTGTTTGCAACAAATGGCACCTTCATGTGGTGCAACTCCTCCTCAACCGCACGAATTTACAAGGGAAGTTATCTCCGTTGCTCGCGAACCTGACTAGCTTACAACAGCTCGACTTATCGGAGAATCGTCTTTCGGGACGTATATCGCCGGATTATTCTTCACTGAGACGCCTCAATGGGCTCAGGCTTTCCAACAATCTGTTAGATGGTCCCATTCCTGAATCCTTCTCGCGACTCTCGGGCCTCGGGTACCTTGATCTCGGAAGCAACCGCTTAACGGGTGATATTCCGAATTCAGTATTTCGCAATTGTAGTTATCTGATTGTGGTGGAGCTCTAAAACAATGGCTTCACTGGCCGTATACCACCGGAATTAGGGAACGAATTGCGGGACCTGATTTACCTCAACCTCTACTCGAATCGCTTGACAGACAAACTTCCTCTTTCGCTTTTGAATTCGCCTTTCCTTTACTTGTTGGATGTAGAAAACAATCAACTCTCTGGCGAACTGCCATCCCAAATGATTGGAAAGCTGAATTATGTCGAAGATCTTCACTTATCGGATAACTACTTTATCAGTCAAGACAACAACACCAACCTCACACCATTTTTTGTTTCACTTCTGAACTGCACTACTCTGACTGAACTTGAGCTAGCAGGAAACGGCCTTGTTGGGCGTATTCCTCACCTTATCGGTGAGCTAACACTGGAATTATCGACCATCAATCTCAACGACAACATAATCGGTGGCTTCATTCCTTCCGGCATTGGCAATCTTGTGAACTTAACACTCCTGAACTTGTCCAACAACCTTCTAGAAGGAAAAATTCCGGACGAGATCGGTTTACTTCCAAGGCTAGAGCAGTTGATGTTGTCGAATAACTCTTTAACCTGGGAAGTTCCTCATTCGATTGGGAATCTCACCTCGCTCGGGCTCCTTGACTTGTCAAACAACAACTTATCTGGTGAACTCCCCACCTCACTCGGTAATCTTTCGCGACTCACATATTTGTTCAGTCAACACAACAAGTTTTCGGGGGTAATCCCTCGGAGTCTCGGAGAATGCAAAGACATAAACAAACTAAACTTGTCATACAACAAATTGGAAGGCGAGATTCCGAAAGAAATATCGGGGATAGCAAAGATTTTCTTGAACCTGTCGAACAACCGTCTCGAAGGGCATCTTCCATTAGAGCTTAGTAAAATGCAACAAGTTCAAGAAATTGATCTTTCGGCGAACAATCTCACAGGCAACATAATACCTCAGCTTTCGAGTTGCTCTGCTCTCGAACGGATAAATCTTTCACATAATTCACTTAAAGGCTCCTTCCCAGAATCCTTTGGCGGTTTACAAAGTCTTGCGGTTTTGGATGTTTCCAACAACTTCTTAACGGGTGAAATTCCATTATCTCTTAGCAATTGCTCAAGCTTACTCCTGTTGAACCTCTCGTATAACGATCTTAGTGGAATCATACCCTCCGGAGGAATCTTTTCGTCGTTCAACAACCTCTCATTTATTGGCAATCCACATCTCCGTCGGTCTAAGTCCAGCCTTTCTAAAAGAAAAGATTGGCGACAGACGCGTCAATTCTTGATTCCGGTATCCATAGCGACATCGGTCGGGGCTTTTCTCACGACAATTGGTTGCGTGATGGGCATCCAAAAGATCAGAAGAACATTAACATCACATGGACATGACACCACTAGAGATCAAGCTGTGGTGTTGAGGACATCTTATCCAAGAATCACCTACAAAGAGCTGCAAACAGCAACCGCAGGATTTCACGAGGACAGATTGATAGGCACGGGAAGCTTTGGGCGCGTGTACAAGGGAATAATGCCCGACGGAACCATAGTGGCAGTCAAAGTCTTACAGGTTCAGACCGGAAACTTAAGCAAAAGTTTCAATAGAGAATGCCAAGTCCTCAAGAGAATCCGGCACCGGAACCTCATGAGGATCATAACCGCGTGTAGTTTGCCGGACTTCAAGGCTCTAATTCTTCCTTTCATGAGCAATGGGAGCTTAGAGAGTCATTTATACATGGGCTCTTCGGACCTCAGCTTAGCCAAGAGGATCAACATTTGTAGCGACATTGCCGAGGGAATGGCGTACTTGCACCACCACTCTCCTATGAGGGTCATACACTGCGACTTGAAGCCGAGCAATGTGCTTCTTAATGATGACTTCACTGCTTTGGTGTCGGATTTCGGGATCTCGAGGTTGGTCACTAGTGTGGACGGGGGAGGTAGTATTGGTGAGGATGCTGGAAATTCTACTACTAATATGCTTCATGGATCTGTTGGATATATTGCACCAGGTTTGCTTTTGTTTCACAAACTTTCAGCTATTATGTAATTAAAAATTATAATCTCTTCCAAACATTATGTTAAAGTTCAAATATTTTTATTAATTGGAGTGTAATAACAACATAAGTAACAAGGGGAAGTTCTTCATGGATTATGCAGAGATTGTTGTAGTTACTAATGATTTAAAGCCATTCCAGTTGAATAATAAGCATACACTTTATATGTGACATCTAAGTTAGAGTAGTAACTTTCACTTTCAGAGTATGGATTTGGCTCGATCAGGTCGACAAAAGGTGATGTCTATAGCTTTGGAGTTCTAGTACTTGAAATAGTGACAAGGAAGAGACCAACAGATGAGATGTTTGTGGGTGGAGTCACCCTTCATAGATGGGTCAAGAGCCACTACTACAGAGGTTTCACAACTATTTTTGATCCATTCTTAATAACAAGTGCCACGAGGGAGGAGGGTCCAGAGGTGAGGAAGATGTGGGAGATTGCCTACGGGGAGCTCATTGAAGTTGGCCTCCTTTGCACACAAGGGAGCCCATCCACGAGACCGACAATGCTTGATGTTGCCGATGATTTGGATCGTTTGAAGAGATATGTAGAAGGGGATTCCAGTGTCACTTTTGCTTCGTCGTTTGGAATTTCGTCTTCCAACTTTGGAGATGACTGATAAAAATTGGTAAGAAGTTAATTAGGATCATACATTTCTTATTAGAATTCCCATGCTATACCAATGCCATGATTTCATTTTTACTTTTTAACTTAAGGGGGATTTGCTGTGTGGTTTTTTTTAATTGACATAAGTTTCTTGTTTGATTGTTTTTGAAGTTTCCATATTTTTTTCTTCTGTTAGAGCATTAAAACAAGGTTGAAGTATGAATTTAGTAGCCACTTTCAAAAGTTATTTGAGTTCACAAGGGTATGGCAATGCATCCAAGAAACTACTAATCATGTCTGACGACAATATTTGAATTTCATGCCATTAAATTCCTGAATTTAAAGGTTGAAGTTATAAAAATGAAATGATGGTATAGTTGTGGTTTTGTTTTTCTACATCCTTTTCCTGACTTTTAGTAGCCTAATCTATCTAGGCTTTTCCTTGTTATAAAACTCAGTCCATAAGTTCTCTTTCAAATTATAAGATTTCAACTGAAAAACAAAAATCAAGGCAATATTTATAGCATAGAACGACTTCCAAGTATTTGGTAAAAGTGTTGTTAAAAATGATAATCCGAAAGGAACAACAATGGGAAAAGAACATACCCTTTAACAGATAGGACCCTCATAACATGTTTACGATGGTATGTAGCTTGTCATGATACCATCAAAGAAGAAAGCCTCATCATAGTTGGTGGTCTCTGGGCAGTGTTTCCCTGTTGGCAAACAGATGATACATCTTGTTAGGTCTCATTACAATTTTCTGCTGTAAGTGCTTCACACAATCCTTACCAAACAAGAGCTCAATTTAGGACCATATCTCTGCATTGTTCAAACATGAGTGATCTTGTTTCCAGTGGAATACTTAACTTTCCCATTATAAAGTGTCCATTTCTGAATGATGATTTGCATTTTGGATGGTGACTACTTATTGAGAATTGAACTTAATCCTAAGTGACATCCTAGTCACTAGCCACATCACCTATGGAGGGTGAGTCATCTAGGAGTTGATGACTCAACAAGATGAAAGACAAAAGGTTGAAGGAAAGGAAGAGACAGAGTCTCTTCATTTCTCTATGATTTTCGTCATATTTTATGATGCAATTTAAGTAGAGGTTGTAATTGTTAGAACCCTAACCTAGATTAGAGAGTTAATGAAGGGATTAAGAGGAGAGAAGGAGGTATGGATGGGTTTGACTTTGGTGGAGAGAGAGAGAGAGGAAGTGATGGCTTAGGGGATGGGCTACGTGTGTGGGGGTGTGGTGGAGTGGTGTGGGTTGATGGGTTGGGTTTTTAAGGAGAGGAAACCCATTTCATCTTCTTCTTTTCCCATTCCATTCTCACCACCTTCCTCACACTCTCCTTTCATTTCCGGCGGCAGCGGAGGAGAACGGAGCTCGCGAGGTCAGTGACGGAGGCGGAAGATCGGCTCCGGCGTGAGGAGGTCATCGCGGGGAAGAGGTCGCGCGTGCGGAGGTGACGGAGGCGCGAGCGTTGCTCCGGCGGTTCGTCGTCGTTGGTTGAGGTACGCCGCTCCTTAGTGTGGTTTATTGTTAACCCTAATGAGAGGGTTGTGTTGGTCGGTCGGAGGTGGTCGGAGGCCTCTCCGACGTCGCGTTTGGGCGAAGAAACCTCGGCTGGCGCGAGGTTGAAGAGGACCGGACGGTCGACCGGCCCTTGGGCGGTCGACCGATTGCATGTATATCTTTACTGCCTGTTGCGTTTCGGTCGACCGAGGCCTTGTGTTCGGTCGACCGGAACTTAAGTTTATTGGTTTATATTGCATGATGTTCGGACGTAGGCTTGAGTTCGGTCGACCGAGACCCCTGAGTCGGTCGACCGATGGATTAAAATGATGTAGAAGATGTTATGTTAGTTTTCGGTCGACCGGGACCTGAGTCGGTCGACCGATAGACTGGATTGTAATGTTGACCAGACTCCGAATTTTGACCTCGTTCGGTCGACCGGTTTTAGACCTTCGGTAGACCGTTGGGGGGATTGTGTTCTGTGCGCAGCGGTAGACCGTGTTAGGGACGGTCGACCGATTCCTTTCTGGAAACGGTCGACCGAATCACCTCTTACGGTCAACCGTTTGGGCCCAGAACAGAATTCCTTGATCCCTTTTTGAACGCCAACTTTGCCACGGAAACCCGTGTCCTCGCCTTGTGCGTGAGCCGGGAGGTGACGGTGGGCGCGTGATGCGTGCCTGCCCAGGGACCGCCGTTGGGAAGAGTGTGGGTGTTCGGGACGCGTCACCTCCGAGTATGGACCGTGACTTGAGATGATTGTTGGGCACTTTGTAGTATAGCAGGCCTGAGGGATCGCGGATCCCAGTGTTGATGTTGTGCGAGTACGCAACTAGCGTTGGGTGAGGTTACTACCGGCCCACGGGCTACGGAGGTCGCTGCCTTGCTTTTATAGCGGCGCGGTTGGTGTTTGCGGCTCGAGGAACCCGATGACCTGGCAGACTTCGGTCTGGATCTGTCCGATGTTATGCCGGACTGTTGTGATGGACCATCGATGCTGTGCCGGTGATGCCGCCGAGGTTGTGCCGGCGATGATGATTGTTGGGCCGAGGCTGTGCCGGCTATGTTGTTTTCCTCGGCTGGGCACCTACCGAGATGTTGTTGTTATACCTTCCGGGCGACGGCCCCGTTGGTCCCTGTGGCTCCGACCACTGAGATTTGCAGATCTGTATTCTATCGGCGCGCAGGCGTGACAGAGGCTCCCTGCCGAACCCTTGAGTAGTGTAGCCGCGTGTGGGGGGTGCGATGTCGCGTGCTGTAAGGCTGCATGTGCCTGCAGTAGGTCTCCTCGGGAGACTCGTTGTTGATTGTCGAACTGATGTCCCGTTTTACCCTTCGGGGGAACTGTTTTCATTTCTGTCGATGCCATGACACGCTACTAGTATGATAGGTTCATTGTGTAATGCATGCATATAGGTGAGTTGGCGTACGGGGTTTCCTTTCTGGAAACTCAGGCATTGTTGTTGCATCTTTTTCAGGACCGCAGTAGGTCCAGTGGGGTGGTGATCGGCGGGCGCGCGCATTTGGAGTCGGATCCTCTAGTCAGACCATTGAGGTCCACATGATTACGTTTATCTTCCCTTGTCGTTTTGTTGTAATCATGTATTCATTTTGGCAAACTCTGATGTATTATGGTGCACCGCTATATTGTTTATGAGAAGTAACAGTCCTGCCTTGATTATTGTGCTCTTTGTCTTGATTATGAATTTTTAAATTTTCCGCTGTTTCGGGATGTTACAGTAATGATCTTGAATTATTATCTTTATGTAGTTTATGTTATGTTTGTGTTTTAGGTTAAGTTGAAGAGTCTTTGTAAGTGCCTATATAAAACACAAGAGTTCTCCATTTGTATACAAGTCAAGTAAAGTCAAGTCAAGTGAGAAAGAAGAAAGAAAAGATGAGTTTGGTGTGAATCTCATTTTTGCTTATGAGTGTTAAGTAGTGAGTTCTCTTCTTTCATTCATGTCCACCAATTGAGTAGATTAAAGTATGGATCTAGTGATGGCAATAAAATGCCCTCAGCATAGAGAACAAGGCGAGTCAAAGCAGCCCACCAGACACGACTTCTGAACCGCTGATTAGAGGTCCATGTGCGCCTGGTAGAGGGGGTGTTTCTGGGGTGGCTCGGTCTGGTGCTCCCTGTCCTTCTCCCACATCTAACACTACTGACAGACCCCCAAGAAGTAAGGTTGCATCACATATAATTTCTGATTAGATGATTGTTCAAACTGACCAAAATTAGCACCTGATTGTTTTACTTTTATAAACACATTATGATGTTATTTTCTTCTGTTAAGGATTTGTTTAGGCTTTTCAACAGAACCATATATAGCCCAAAATTGTTGAGTAGAGAAGAGGTAGAGGGGAAAGAACAATAATATTTGTATTGCACAACTAATATTGTTACAACAACACAACACAACACACTACAATACTTTTCTCCTCACTACAAGATTCTCACTTACACTCTCTAACAAATGACTACACTACTCACTCACACTACTACACAAGATTCACTTTTTGTGTTGTGGACAATTTTTCACTTGGATGGTTTGGAATGTGAGATGACCTCTATTTATAAGTGTGAGTTAAATTTGTTGAATAATTGAAGTTTCTAAATTAGGGGAGAGCATAAGCCGGTCTGGTCCGGGTTTTTGGACCGGACAGGACCCTGGCGACAGACTGGGTTCCGGTCCAGACCAAGTCCATTTCCCAATTTTAATAGAAAAAACCTGGTCCCGATCCGGTCTGATCCAAACCCGGATCCGACCGGTCCGGTCTTTGATCCAGAACCTGGTGATGGTACGGGTTTGGATCGGTGCTCAACCATATTCTAAACTTTAAAACTTCTAAGAAGCTTCCTAGTAATGGATAAGGAAGAAACATCTAGACTATAAATTCTCTAAAAATTGGACTTAATGGGTTAGACTAATAATTGACCGAAATAATATTACTTCTTGGGCTTGGGTTAGTGTTGGATTTTAACAAAAACTTACATAAAAAAGGTTATATAAGTCAATCTTTATTTTGAGATGTTATAAATTACACAAGTAAATTCATGAAGGTAAATTATATATTGCATTATGGATATACTTATCATGACGATCAACAATCGAAAATTTGGCTAGCGGGACCACAAATGAGAACATCGACAACATGACACACGATTTTGATACAACCAAGTGCGATACATATCTAATGTTCAAAATTTAAGACTTGTTGATATCGGCTTAATGAAGTATGGGTTAATCTACTTTGTTGGTTGTGATCAATACAAATGATTAAGATGAATTTACTAACAAAGTGAAGTACTATGTTAATGAATCCTCTACACGACTACACTACTATGGCTATAGATTAACAAATACTCTAGACTGCTATGTAAATGATTAAGATTCATTAACATAGGCACAATGACTTGGCTTCCCCCTTCTATTAGGACTCTAACCTTGGTTAGTGGGCTAATCTCGTGATTAGTGGAGGTTTAGCATGGGGAAGGGAAGGAAGAATAGTGATGGGTGATGGGTAGGGGTTGGTTACTGTAGCGGGGAGTGGGTTGTGTTGGGTTTAAAGCAAATCCATCAATATTTCTCTCTCTCTCTCTCTCACTTGCTCACTCATCTCTCGCCCTTTTCTCTCTTCTTTTCCGGCGACCAGAGGACGTTGCAGCAGCTCTGGTGAAGGGGGACGAGCTTGAGGCGGCGTCGACGCAGGGTGTGCGAGGCGCGGCGTGATCGTGGAGGCTTCCGACGTTGAGCAAATCTCCGGTGTGCTCCGTTTTGTGTTGAGGTATGCCGATTCTTTAGTTTGATTTGTTGCTCACCCATGTCGGGGTGATGTTGTGGTCGGTCGCGGGAGGTCGGAGACCTCGCCGTCGATGAGAAAACGGATTAAAATCCTCGACTGGTGCGGGGTTGCTGTCGACCAACGGTCGACCGGTGCCTTCGGGCGGTCGACAAGTTTTACTATTTTGCCCAACTTTAACCAACACCGGTCGAACGATGTTGTGTGGCGGTCGACCGGTTGCATGTATGCTGGTGGGTCGGAGGTTTTCTGTCGGATTTCGGTCGATCGTCCTTTGCTTTTGGTTCGACCGGAACTTAAGCGTACTTGATGATTATGCATGTTGTTCGACCGATTTTGATATATTGTTCGACAGTTCTATGACGTAGACTATTATGATGACCCTGGTAGTTTTCGATCGACCGGGACCATTGAGTCGGTCGACCGAATAAACTTGTATGATTTTGACCAAATCTGGATTTTTGACCTCGTGTTCGGTCGACCGGTTTTAGATTGATGTCCGACCGTTTGGACTTATGTGATGCTCAGAAGAGTTCGATCGTTGCAGACTTCCGGTCGACCGAACCTCTTGGGAACGGTCGACCGGTTAGGCTTTTTCGGTCGACCGTTTGTGCGCAGAACTAAATTCGTGGTTGTTTGTGTCAACTTTGTCCACGAAAACCCATGTCCTCGCTTAGAGCGTAAGCCAGGAGGTGACGATGGGTATGTGCTCGTGCCTGCCCAGGGACCACCGTGTGGAAGAGTGTGGACACTTGGGTCGCGCCACCTCCGTTGATGGACAGTGGTGTGACGTGTTGTTGCTTGACTCTCTGTAGAGTAACAGACCTGAGGGATCCCGGATCCCAATGCATGTTGATGCATGGCTCGTGGAGCATGATTACCCTGCAGACTACGTTCTGGACCCGTCCGATGTTGTGTCGGACATATGTTGTATCACCGAAGTTGTGCTGGCGATGCCGCCGAGGTTTTTGTCGGCGATGATGGTGTCGATGATGTTCCGGCTTGTGGTTGTGTCGTCCGATGTTGTGTCGGACGTATGTTGAGTGTCAATCCGACCCAAATTACAACCATATCCGACCTCCGTTTCGATCCAAACTTTCACGTAAATATAGGTTTAGAAGTGTATTAGGGATACAACAAAAAAATTAGGAAAAACGTCGAATGTGTGTTAAATAATGAGTTTTTGAAGTTCAATCGGGCAAAGTGTTACAAAATTAAAGTTCAGGTGAGGTAATTGTTAACTTTGAAACTTCAGGGGGGCAAAGTGATACCAATGCATAGTTCGGGGGGCAAACTGTAATTAACCCTTTATATTTTCATAAAGATCTTTTCAAAAGACATTTTGAATAGACACTTGACTAAATTAGCATAATCACTGCATTACATGTTAGAATTGACTTCATTTGAATTTATACTACTAATTCATAACCTTTTGTATCAAACATCTTGACAAAAATGAATTAAATCTCCTGATAATGTTACATATGTTCTATTATTTTATTTTGTTACGAGTTGATCCGTACAAAGCACGGAGAAATATAATGGTACATCCAAGTGTTATCTTGGGCATATGGGAATCCATATCAAACATATGGGCAACTCAAAAGAGAAGGAAGATAAGAAGAATTTCAAGAATCGGTGGAGTTGTTAAACAATCGTTATGGAATTGTCGTGGGTCATTCTCAATCTTTGTTCTCCCCGTGGGGTCTTCTTCTATTAACTCTTCAAATTTGATTCTAATTTTCTTATTAATTAATTACAATTTATTCCTTGAATTATGTTTTGCACTTCTGAACTTTAATACTCCATCCGTTCCATTTGTTAGTTACGTATTCCTTTTATGGCATTTCCTTTTGTTGGTTACGTTTGGAATATTTCCATTTTGGGACATGTATTTTTTACTCTTTTACCCCTGAAACACTCTCATTTTTTCCACTTTTGCCCTCAACTCACCCTAATAAGTCGTGCCCCTCCTATTTTTTATTTGCAAAAGTCAGTGAATGCATTGTTATTTTGGGGCTTTGTTTCGAGGCATTAAAACCCCCAACGACTCTTTCTCTCTCCTCACGTCTCTCCATCTCTCTAGAGTTTTCTGTCTCTCTTCCTTCGTTCACTCTCTTTCTCCGCTTCTGTGTTCTTTCTCTAGATCCGTCTTTTGTTCAAAACCTTTGTTTCCTTGGTTAGATTTTGAGAAATTTTGGTGGGCTTGGTCATAAACATACTGGAAATTAATTTTCCGGTCGTCGATCTAATTCTCTCTCTCCTAGGGTTTCACTATGAACCCCAATAGTGGATCTGGGAGTCCCCATGGTCCTAGATCTTCAAGTTACGAGTGTTCTGATTACCCAAATTGTGAATGGGGGAAAAACTGTGATGGCAACCACAGTTACAGTGCTGAGTATTTGAGGGAGAAATACGGCACAAATTCGAGTACTCCTCCGTCTCTGAGATCATTTTTCAGAGATTTTTGGAAGGAGGAACCAACTGTTGAGGGGGTTGAGGCGGTCGAAAACCCTCAAGGGGAGGAGGTCATAAGTGACCCTCCACGTGCGTCTCCCGATGGAACAGGGGAGGGATGGTGTTGATCTAAGATCGGCAAGTGACTCGGATCCACCCCAGGAATCCGAGTCATATAAATGCAGTGATGGTGACTGTGATTTGATTGGCGACTGCGGTGAGGATCACAGTTACAGCAACGAGGTGAGGAGGATACGAATTGGGGTCGTTGATGGTGGAAAAGGGGACCCTGGTCTTGATTCCACTTATTGGGCTGGAACATTTGCAAAAGTTTATGCTAAACAAAAAATAGAGGTGTCTTCTGTAAAAAATGATTTCAATGAAGATGTGGTTGATAATTTCGCTTCTATGGACCCTCATGGCCTATATGACTCTAGATCTTTGGGGGATTCAACTGAATCCCAAGGCTGAGTCCTCTTCTCTCTCTTTTTATCCTTTTTTATGATGTCCTTATATATTTGGCCTTTGATGTGGCATGGGTGTTGACTGATCAATAAAAATGTGCATGTTTCATTGATGTTTTCACATGTCCCCTGTTAGTTGTAATGTTGGATCAGTGGTGGCTTTGTGTTTATATGGATGTTATTTTGTCGCTCTGTTTTCCCAGTTGGTGAATGTGATTATGATGCTGCTGCTATGATTTTATTCATGCTGATAATATTACTGATCATGTTATCTGTGATTTAATTGAATGTCCTCTGTTCTGTTTGCTATATCGTTAGTTCATTTTAGCAATGTGGAAGTGATAGGGCAAATCAGATTGTAAATGCAAATAATTTTGATGTGAATGTGTGGTTTATGACTTTCTGTTTTGGTTAAGTGTTCATTTAAAGCTACACATAATACACAATAGTTTACTAAATTTTCATGACATATTTAAACTCACAAGGTTGTTGATTACAACCTAAATTTGTGTCAAAAGCATATCCTTCCATTTTGACTCTAAGTAACTACAAAAGTGAGTCATTACATTTTCATTTACATACCTTCTAAGACTTGAACCACCTATACGAGTCTAGCTCTTCCAGAAGATCATTCTCTAAGTCCTGGGTGTAATGGATTTGTGTGAGGTTTTATTTCACCTCTTTCGATCATTCTCCAAATTGTTGTGGAGGCTAGCCCTACCATTGCTGCTAAATCTCTGATGCATGTTCTATGTCCCATTTTAAGTTGTTCTATTGAATCAAATGGTGTTGGGATTCTCTTCCTACCACATTTGTGTCTACTGTTGTCCAAGTTATAAGCTCGCATGGCTTGTTTTTGTTTCTTTGCTTTGTTCCATAGTGTGCTTATTGTTTTTCTTGTTAAATTAAAATGAGCAGCTGCCAGGTTTATGGAACCATGTATGAGAGTACCTGAAGCTTGTATGTCCAGTAACCATAAAAGTATGGTTAACCTTTCATTGTTGTTGAGCATGCGCTTATGATGCCCTCCAGCTTGTTGTTCTGCTGCTTGTTGTGCATGGTGAACTTCTTCTTTTGGTTGCTCATTTGGAACTGAGTTGAGGTCTATGAAACCTCCATTATCCTCATCAGAGTCCCCATCAAAATCTATGTACCCATGTTCTTCATCTGAGTGTGCTGCTGGCATGTTCAAGTCTATACCATGGACATCATCTTCTTCCTCATCAGACAAAATAATGAAGAAGTTTTCATCATCATGAACAAGGGTTCCATCCATGGTTGAAGCTGACCAGGCTATGACGCTTAAGTTGTCTTCCTTTGTGATTCTTTCAAACGGAATACACGAATTCAAGTGTTTAGTTTGAAAAACTGATTTTTTTTAGGGAGTCCCTTTTGATTTGGGTTGCATAAGCAATCCGTGTGAATGTAATTGAAGTGTCCCCATTGGTTTAAAAAAAGGAACAAATCCATTTCATTGGTTGATTATAGTTAGTGGGATTTCAGTGGATTAGCTGTAATGTTGTACTTGTTTAAAAAAAATCAAAAAAATGAAATCATCATTTTCACACTCACCAACGCCCTATGGACAAAATGTTCTTGATTACTGTGTAATCAAGACAGCACACGGGGGTTTAATTACTTTAGCTATTTTCCTTAATAACCGTGCAAAATTCCAAACGTAACTAACAAATAGGAACGAAGGGAGTAGTTAACAATTATTATTCTTAACTTTCGTTTTGCAACGCATTGTCCATTTAAACTTTAAAAATCTATTATTTCAACATACATTCATATTTTTTGTACTTTTTTGCATTGTATCCCTAGTACACTCACAAACATAGTTTTACGTGAAAATTCGTGATTGACATCATTTCATGCATACATTTGTGTCTTATATCCATTATCTTTCACCTAAACAATGCTACGTAACGAGTTTTATGTTTGAATTTCAGAAATAAACAGGATTGAGGAGAATAGGCATAAAATGACCTAAAATCAAGAAAAAAGACTGAGATCCGAATGTAACACCAAATGACCAATGAGCAAATGAAGAAACTTCACACCATCATGAGGAGTGTTTTGGCAATTAAATTCGCGCTGACACTCCTATAACCGATCCGAGTGCACCCCATGTGAAGAATTGAAGCAATAAAGAACATATCCGAAAATAGGTCGGATCCAAGAAAAAGTGACCGCCAATTGGTGGTCCATTTCTCCGAATCCGACCCGGTTTCTCCAGGACATGGGTTACATGTTTATGTGTATTCTGGGAAGGTTTTATTAGTCTCACATCGGGGGATTGTCTCCGATTACCGTTTTCTATGACTATAAATAGAATTCCTCCTCCTTTTGTATTCACTCATTGCTTGGTGACATTCTCTCTACTTAAAGTAAAAGTCTTGAAGCAAAAGGTCAAGGTGGAGAAGAATGTCACTTGCAATGTGAGTCATGTTAATAAAATAATGTTTCTTAGTTCTTTTAATATTGTCTTGTCTTTTAATTTTTGCATGCTTCTTTAGTTTAGTTTCCTTTCATTTAGTTATTTTAATATTTCTTGTTTGCTTAGTTTAATTGTCTTCCATTAGAATGTTTCGTTTTGTTAATGTAGTTTGTAGTGTAATGGTTAGTGAGTAGTTTCATCCCCCTTTGGGGGTGAAGATGATGTTCATACATGCATTAAAAAATGAAAATGAATGCTTGATTTTAAAATGTGTTGATAAATTTGAATGTATGCTTGCTTGTTTAGAGTAGAACACTTCACTTGATGAGTTTTGCCACAAATATTAGACACCTCTCATGCTTGTTTAGGTTCTAAAATAACCAACTTGTATATGTGAATGTTAATCTACTAGGTTAGTGAATGGATTGATAGGTTTTGTCATAACCTTTAGACATTTTCTATACATGAAAATATTACCTACATTTGTGTCTATTGAATGAATTCTTCACATCTTTTGACATGTGTGCACACACTACACCCCTTAGGGGTTTTCCATTTCTGATTTCCAGATTTCTTGTATTAGTCACTTAGTTTAATTCTATCTCGTCTCATGCTTTCATCTTCTTTGTTTGTTTCGTACTAGCTTAGCGTAGTTACTTTAGTGTAGTCACAATTTCTTCCCCTCTTTTCCCACTTGACTTCGAACAAATCAAAATTGACACACCTCTCTGTGGATCGACCCATATTTGTCACCGCTTCAACGCGACCGTGCATTTGCAGTTATTTTAAAACGTTTAATCAATTCGAATCAAATCAGATGTGTTTAAATAATAGATATTTTAAATTTAAAGGGGACAAAATGTTACAAAACGAAAGTTTAATAGAGATACATGTTATCTTTTGAAGTTCAGGATTTCAAAATAATATCATTGCATATTTCACAGGGATAAACTGTAATTAACCTTTTTCTTTTTCCTTTTACTAAATTGTCTTCTTAGAAGTATAACGTAGCGAGAAACTAAGCCTGAGAGTGGGAGGTAAATACAAAAAGCTATCCTCTATCTTACAAAAAGAAAAATGCTATAGTACATACTCCACAAAAAAAGTTTCCAATAGTGTATAATCGAGTTGGCAAATAAAACTTTTTGCTTGACCAATCAGACAGAATTGACACTGAAATTGTCATTTGGCTAACAAGGTAATATCGTGGACAAGATATATCCCTAACGTACATCTTCCTGCTTTAACAATCTTTAATCCCACTAGGAGCAATTCAATCTGCTACCGGAAAATATACATCTCATAAATAATTCTCTCTTGCAACTTAAAAACAAATTATAACACAAGTAGCTCACCTCAAGGGGAAAAAGAGGAAAACCAAACCACAAATACAGAACAAACGTTTGTTGCTCACGCTAGTGGAAATGCAAAGTCTTACAAGATAACAAAAAAACTCTACCAAATCAAGCATCGGCAAGGAGGCTTTCACATGCCTTGATTTCAGCTTCATTAGTGCCTATCACTGTTTGTCCTACGGTACTTGCCTCAATAATTTTCATCGCAGAACCGAACACTTCGTTTCTATACTTGGAGTCCTCTACTTTCTTCAGAATGTCCTCGATCACCTTGAAACTCATGTCGCAAGAAACAACCATCTCACCAAGTACACTACCAAACCTCTTAGGTGCAACAGGGAGGTCAATAGCAGTGTCTTCCAGCTTTGAACCAAATAGCAGGCATCCAGTGCCTATGTCCCTCGCTGTGAGCACCTTGGAGTTGAGCAGGAAGGACAGGAGCTTTACCAATGGCTCGACATACGACTGGCCTGATTCCACGGCAAGATTAATTGCTTCCTTTACAACCTCTGGGTAGAACTCAGGGCTCTTCAGCTCCTCCACACACAAGCTTGCTTCCTTCAGATCTCTAACACTAAAGTACTCCATTAGGAGGGAAATGGTTTTCTTTTGCAATTGAACTGGATTAATTTTCGGAGTTGATGTTGGTTTTTCTGGTATTGCAAGCACTACAGTTGCCAAACCAGATGATTTTGTTCCATGAAGGCTTTGAGGTGCTGGTTGGTCCACTGGACCAGAAACCAGCGCAGAGGGCCGAGAAACTTGACCTCCAGCCCCAAGCAAGAGAGCACTAGTCCTGCCAGGCATCAGACCCCCGCTTCCTTGAGGCAATAGATGGTAATTGACAGGTAAACCCTTGCTTGCTGACTGAGTCTGAGCACTTCTTGCCATGGACCTGGATCGAGGAACCTCCCAATCATCACCATCTAGTCCAGGCATTCCCGGCATCCTTCTGGTTCCAGGCATTCCTGGCATCATACCACCAGTACCAGGCCAGCCCACATTAGGGAAAGGCCCCGGGCTCCCTAAAGCACTTCCTCCACGGCCATTTCTCATGTTAGCAATCGCACCAGGACGCAAACCAAGATTCTTTTCTGCTTCAGAGTGAATTTCAGTAATTGTCTTTGCTTTAACCTGCAACATAAAAAGGCACAAGAGATGAGATTAAGCCTCAAGTTAATCCTTTATACAATGCTATGCTTTTTCAAAGAGCTCTTCAAAATTAGTAACTAGTTTTCAATCTTTGATTCTTTCGGAAAAATTTAAAAGAGAGTGGATAACCAAATAAGGTTAGACATGCCCTTCAAATTTCACATTATGAGAACCAGAGCTCAACTGGCCACATGTTATGAATTCTTTTGACAGTAACAGACTAGATCAAGCAAACCAAATTAGCATGACTCACCTCCTCTCGGCGAGGAACCCACTTGTTTGCCCGGAGATCAACAATATCACGAACCAAAAACCTCAACCTTGGGGCCAACCGAGTATCTCTAGCAAGCTCCTTCAAGCGAGCAAAATACAAATCATTGATGGGGCGGGATTTTGTGCTTTCATCAAGCTGCTTACCAATGGTTTTAAAGAACTGGCAGATTGCCTCCACATTTTCCTCTTCAGGGCAAGTATTGTTGTTATGTCCAAGCAATTCCTGTCTCAAAACAAAATGACCAATAAGCATAAAAAAAACAGCCAACTGAATCACTTCGCTTGTTTGTTGGGTGGAAGAGGGTAGTGAAATGTCCAGGATGATATCGAAACCTGAACAATGTGATGAACAATTTTCTCTGGCACCATCTTCTGCTTCAGAAGCTCTCCAATAAGGCGGATATTACCAAGAGTGCGAAGTTTCACCAACCTTTCCTTATCTCTACGGTCCATTTCCTGCTCGGGAGCAGTCATTTTTCTTATTTCATCTCTTAGAGAATCAGCACCTTCAAATTCTTCCTGACAGTTATTTAGGAGAATTCTCTTGAAAGTGATGTCTTTGCCACCAGGTTCTTCGGAAGGAAATGGTGGAAGCTTTTGGTTGAGATCAGAACAAAGTTGAGCATACATTGGACAAAAGGTAGGCTCCAATACTGCCTTGTCAAATACCAGTGTTATGACACCCTGCTCCAGCAAATTTTACAGATAAACACAATTAATCTTTAGTTACAAGGCTAAGCACTACACAGAAACCAGTACCATATACACTGACAGACCTTTAAGATGTCAGGTGTTGTAATTCCAGAATCTATAAGTTGACCTTTGAGGAGATCAAATTTTTCTGGAGTCAGCTTGTTAAGTATACTGCATAATCATGTACAAATCATGTTAGCATAACTGTTAATGGAACATAATAATCAGTTCTCAACCCAAGTTAAATGAAAAAGTCAAAAAACTGACAAGTTTCATACAAAAGAATGATGTATCTTGGTCCCGATTTTATCGCTGTTTTGAGAACCTACCCTTTCACTGTTTTGAGAACCTGGTCCTTCTCAGACATATTGCCCCTTCGGGCAGACCATGGTACTTCAGCTTTAAGTAGAGCAGGTGCAGGTCCTCCCTGATCCAAATGAAGATAGCAAGTGTAAGAGCGACATCCAACATCAACAACATAATTGTGTCATTGAGCAAAATATTTCAGAAGAGATCACCAATTTAATGAAAATATAAGCAAACGAAGTTGTTGGAAGTTGCTTCGATTCAGATGCACTAAAGAAAATGTTGCAGGGGAAAACGTGAGAATAGAGAAATAACCTCCAATTACTATATGTATTGCATAGGTAACTTCTCCAGCCCAACTGGTACGTTTTGAGAATCTTGAACTCATATAGACCAAAAAGATCATAATAATTACTACAGCAACACTAGTGAAATTGTTGCTCAAGCTGCTCAGACAAAGTTTTCTTTAAATCTAAAAACACAACTAAAGCAACAGAATCGAACAAATAGCTTTCTATGTTCTTCGCATCTGACCTGTAAGGCAGAATTATAACTTATGGATTCATAAACCAAACCATCAGGGATGGAAATTTTAGCAAATTAATGCAAACTGAACAGACACTTCAGTTTTTTGTCAAAAAAATTGATTGGAATCATCAGTTGGCTTCGGTTCGGTCGTAGTAACATAAGACTATGTACTCAACTTTAACATGTTACATCTCAACTCGAGCAATACTTAAAACAAAGTAACATGTTGCAATAGATATTACCATGTATTGTTTTGGTTGCCTTTTGCTTCAACATTTTTTTAATTTGACCAAGGACTGGAAATGCTAATAAACGACAAGAAAAGCAACAAAAATCAATTCATTTTTTCCAAATTTTTTCTCAATGCTAGTTTGGTCTTGGTTTGGAAAACCACTAAACCTCGTACCGAACCAGTTGCCTAAACACCAAAGTTATAGACGACAAAGCTACAACAGAAAGCAGATTCTAAAATTCCAAGGAAGCTGGTGAAAAGATGCACAATTTAGCCATGAGAAAATAGATGGGTACAGATATGAAGTGTTGGATAATCAACAAACAATTGCAGACTGAGATTTCACCTGATCCTGCCTGCTGAATTGGTTGTATTCTTGTTGTCTTGTAGAATCTCTGTTATCCCAAGATCTTTCTTCTTGGGCAGGCTGTGATGATCTTCCACGCCAATCACGGCTATCAGGTTCAACATAGCGATTTTGTGATTGAGCTTGCAACTAAGAGAAACTCAACCAGTGTCAAAAGGGATTTTTTTTCTTTTTCTTAAAGCAGGGTCGAAACACTGACTAGAAGTAGTGCAATGGTATTGGTTCGCATAATCACAAATAAGAAACTGGTACTTCATAATAACTCAAAATAACAATATTGATTCAAAAACAAGAATGGATCTCACTGTGGCATCACTGCGCCCCCAAGTCTGATCATCGCCAAATAATTCAGCCTCAATCTCACTCTTGATTTTCAAAATTTCTTCAGGAATATCTATAACCTGGGATTCAACCAAAACGATGGCATGTAAGTTAAAATAAAAGATTTTGACTGGAAGAGCAATATAAAAGCATGGAGAGAAAAAATATACCTAATGGTGGTTCCATAAAACTTACCTAATTATACTCTTTAGGTTACTTTATTACAAACAAAGAGTGCACCAAATTTTATTCAAGAAATAAAGAAGAGTTTTCATGGGAAGTCGTAGGTGGTCATATGTCAAGTTGTCAACTATCTACACTATGGCCATGCTTGATTCGCTGAAATCAATTGTGCAATGTAATTTGATTACACCATTGATTACATTCCCTTGCTTGGTTTAGAAAATTGAAGATTATAATCACTGCGTAATCCAATTACACCCCTTTCAAAGTAATTTGATTACCTCATTGGGGGTCGTAATCCATTTGCATTGCAATATAATGAAGTCATTTCAAATTACTCAAACATTATCACATAGTCAAAACTTAACATCGATCTTGTCGGAAATATGTCGGAGTTTTGACAACCTTTCTGGACATTTATCAGATTTATTAAATTAAAATTTTATTATTAAAATTACATTGCAAATCCTATGGTGAATTCCAACATTACCAAACAATTGAATTCGATTACATGGTATTAAATAGTAACTAAAAGGAACATAAAGTAATTGGATTACATCGATCATGTAACATAAAGTAGTTACTTAATTTTCACTTTTTATGTTAATTTTCACTGACACTAAAACCTATAGTAACTCTAAGGCCTTGTTTGGTTCACTGTAATTGAGGGTGTAATGTAATACAATCACACTCTTGATTACACAACAATGTTTCCTTGGGCATGTTAGAAATCGCAATCACTCCGTAATCAAATTATGAAGGTAATCGGATTACACTCCTTTCGAGATAATTGGATTACGAAGTGTGTGGTCGCAATCCAAGACATTGTAATTTAATGTTTCCAATTTACTCAAAAATTTGTCATATTATTGAAACTTAACCTCAGTCATGCCGGAAGTTTACCGAACCTCTTATGATCCCTCTGGAAATTTACCAGAATTATTGAAATTATTAAATTTTCATGTAAAGACATGTTAATTGGTGTGGTGAATTCCAATGCTACCAAACGTTGTAATTGGATTACAAGGAATTGAATTCATGTAAATGTAATTTGATTACTTGAAATTGGATTCCATACAAGGAATTGAATTCATGAAAATGTAATTTGATTGCTTGAAATTGGATTCCATGGAATCCAATTACAACAAACCAAACACGACCTAAGAGTGGCCTTAAGGAATTCCATGAAGGTGTCAACAAGTATAATGATAACAATTGTGTGAGAAGTACACAGGCTAGCAAGCTATCATCCCAAGAAGAACAAATGTTTTTTTCTATTTTATTTTATGTTTGCTCTAGCTCTTTTGTACAACACCAATAGTCCAATACATCATAAAGATCATTTTCATACAAGAGAGCATTTATATTTCATTAAATAAAAACCAAACAGTGTACACCAACTCAATTAGAAGCTATACCTCACGGAGTTGCATGAGCTGATCCCTTGTGTATTGGATTCGCTCACCTCCATCAAAACGTGATTCTCCGATCTGCCAAGGAAGCAAAATTGAAGATTGGTTATTAGATGTTCAAGATGCACATGTCGAAAAGACGTTGAAAACACATCAAGAGATGCCCGGAGGAGAAGGTAAGAAACAAAAGGCATGATACTTGATATGAATATAGCATAAGCCATAGTGGCCTATCAACTTCAATTTCGCTTTTCTCCTAACATGGAAGCCAGAGAATCTACAGATACACTAGTTGTAGAGTTCTTATTCATCGTTTGCTTTATAATCTTAACATAAGAATCATTTTCATATTGATGTTTTTTTATCAACGATTTTCATACCGATGCTTATTTGCTCAGACAAGAGGTTAGATGAAGGTAGAATGTAGAGCTATTTGGATCTCAAATCATTATATTGGATACTGGCCCTGGCATTTTGCTCACTATCTCAAGGAGAATCTGAAAACCAACTACCTTCGAAACCAAACAAAATTTCTACACATGTAATTTTACAATCAAAATGCAGTAAGTTAAATTTCTGCAAGAGAATACAAGTTCTAGGAATGTGATTATATGTTATGTCAACCCCTGGTATGACATGAAGTGCTAATGAGAACAAGTTCTGATGTTTGTTTGGTTAAGGAACCAAAAAAACAAAAAAGAAACAGCCACAAATTACATAAGTACCAACAAGGAAATCAACAACCATAAATAACAAGAATGATTTGGGCATTTGGCTGGGAGAAACAAACTTTTACGATAAAGATACAATTTCTGAATGGAAAAAAGGATTATAACAAAACACCTTTTCATCCCTAAATAACCACAAATCTCAAATCAGGGACAACTACAGAACATGAAGTAAACAGCACCATAGAAACAGCACGATATAGCTAGAAATGTAATTTCCAAACAACGGCCAACAAACACACACAACACAACCAGTTCCTAATCTCCAAACACCAAATCCGAGAAACAACAATGAACTCTAAAACTGAACCCGAAAAAAAAATCTAAACAGACTTAGCTGGGTAAATACTTCTCTCACGTAGTAACCACGCAACTTCTACACAAACTTGAAAGGGTTGAGATCAACTTCTAATCACTAGACACAAGACTCTCAATCCAAAAACAAAAATATTCCTACACAAAATACCAAAACTACAGAACAAACCAAACCAATAAGAAAAAATTAAGCCTCAATCCTCAGTAATCAGAACATGATTTCGCTGAAAGCATGAAATTAAGCCCAAAACCTCATGAACAAACATGATATAGCTGAAAAACATGAAATTCAACCTGAAACCTCACGTCGCAAACCTGATTTAGCTGAAAATCATGAAACTAAGCTCAAAACCTCACGAAGCAAACATAATTTAGCCGTAAAACACGAAATTTACACCCAAAACCCCAACACCAACGCAAAAAAAACATCCAATTTCCAACGAAAACGCATAAAAACGAATCAGCAAACACATCAAACCCGCCCTATAAACCCGCAAAGATCCAATCCTTCCATTCGATCTACCTGAAAGTCGGGATTGTAAGGACGGAGGACGGCGAGATTGGGGGAGGCGGAGTCGAAGCGGGGGGCGACGAACCGTGTCGTCCCGCGGCCGCCGCCGGGACGGAGGCTGATGAGGGCGGGATCGGCCTGCATGCCTCGGTGAAAACCCTAGATTGGATTGGATTGGATTCGCCGACCTCGACGAGATCGGTGGGGAAGGAAGGAAGGGAGAGGGACTCGCGGAGAAATAGATGGTAGATGGATATACGATAGAGGGTTGAGATTTATGTGGGAAAGGAAACTACTGAACATCCCTATATATAGTCTGCCCGTAGATTTTTAACCGAATTTTTAAAATTAGAATTGTATTTTCTCTGTATTAACCGATTTTACCAAATTATGTTTTCACTCTATATATATAATTTTTTGAAAATGTCTCCGTATGTGTTTGTTGTGAGAAGGAATACACTACCATTAAAACCGTTGGATTTATGAGGTCGAGCAATTCTTCCATGCCCTTTGGTCCAATGGTCTAGTGTGCTTAACCTTTCGATTTGTGGCACCAACGTGTAGTCTCTCGTGCACATTCGACGTTTTGAGACTTAGCACTGTTTGAGACAACTTATGTACTATAATGGCGTCCTCCTAATAATCATTGTTTTGGTTTAATGGTTGTAGCCAAAGAGACATAAGTCTTTGAAATTATTATTGTTAATAATTTTAATTGTAAATTCTAAATGAAAATTAAAATCGTAGATTTTGATTTACAACTCAAGTTACGATGCACTTCGAAAAACATAAAAAATTGAAAATCAATTCACATAAGATCAAGACACATATGACAAAATGAGTCATTATTTGATATCAACCAATTTTAACTGTAATGGATCCTTCGTCGTATATTATTTATAAAAAATGGTAGAGAAGAGAATGGTCAATGAAATTTCAATTCACATTTTATCCAAATGTGTGTTAGATATTTTCTTGTAACACATGTATTAAGTCTCAACTTTATTAAATTAATAATATTATGAGGCTAAAATTAATTAATTAATTAAGAGAGATTTATGTTAAGTGTGTAGTTACACCATGATGGGTGGTTACTCCCTCTACTTCCATAAAAGGATTGATCCCCCCCTCTTCCAAAGACACAAGTTAGTTTTCCCATCAAAACTTCTATCAAGCAAAAGTGTACGAGGGTTGAGAGTGAGAAATCAATTCATAGCAATTGGAGATTTCTCTTCGTTGAATAGAATCATGGAACAATGTATGTGTTCTTTGTCTTCTCTCTAATATCATTGTGGAAATCATTTGTTCAGGAGCCTATAATGTGCAATTAGGATTTTTGTTGTGCATTAATCATGAAGCAAATAAAACTAACATTTGGTATCAGAGCCACGCTTTGAACTTTGTAATTTTCCAATGAAATGAAGTTATGAATCAATAATTATTCTTATGTTTATCCGCTGCAATGAAATATGTTTGAACGTGATTATCGTCGTTTATATCTTTGATTTTATGTATATTTATTATGCTTTTATTTTCGAAATATTAAAATTATGTTAACGGCTACCAGGAATCGGAACCATACTGTGAATTTTTATTTTATCATTGAAAGTCACGTGTTATTTTGGTTGATTGATCCATTAGGTTTTGGTATTATTATTATTTTAATCAAAGATGAAAATTTAGGTTCACTCACGTTCTAGTTTTTTGTTTATTAAATGTTATTTTAATTAAGGAAGAACTTTTAATATTTAATTGTATCCATCACGATGTTCATAACCGTAAAATTGATCTAATCTATTAACGGGTTTATCGGGCCTTCATTATATTAAAGATGATAGCACATGATGTGCTTTGATATGGGATTAATTTCACATCGTAATCTATATTGAGATTACATAATTAATGCAACAAGAACGAGTGTTATCCTGATAACACATCAATTTCCCACGTTATGATATTCATGTGTTGTAACTGTTCATGCAATATAAATTAGTATAAGTGCATATCATGGATATGATTTATAATATGTATCATGTGAATTTACAACTTATTATCATGACTCTTCAAATGTTGATTGTTTATTATGTAATCACAATTAACTTTGCCTACTAACATTACGTACATAGAATAGTTGAAATATTCATATGACATCTATATTATGTATAAATCGTTGGTCGCCAAAGTGACCGATTTAGAATATTTCTCATAGATGTCAAACTAAGTTAGATTCAGTTATTCATGATTTGATGCTATAATGAAATGACTTAATGATTTATCATGAATAATTGAAGTTCATAGATTACAAAATATTTAAGATCACCCAAAGGTGGATCAACCTATTTGTGATCATGAACATTATTGTGGTTAACTGATATGCCGATTTGGATGTGTTTAGTATATCCAAAGATAACAAACATGTCTAATTGAAGCATATTTAATTTCCAATTATGTAAAATTTAATTAAGCATCAATTATGGTTCATTGTTATATATTGTTATATCACCCAAAGGAGATTTTCAATATATATTTAAGTAAAAAATAAAAAATTAAAAATTAAAAATTGGAAAAATATGCACTTCAGAAACTTAATTGGCAAAGTATGCATATTTAAAAATTGGCAAAGTTTTTGAATCTTCGTCACTTGCCAAAAACTCATTGAACGCCGCTCGCTCACCGGGGAGCGAGACCCCCGACCGACCCGTTTCTAGTTCAACATGTATTAAATAAAAACGACATCTCGAAACCAAGAAAAAATTTGCCCAAGTAAAAACGGCATCACTGATGCCGTTTTCATTAAGGGTAAAAACGACATCTACAGTGTCGTTTTTACTTAATGAAAACGGCACCACAGGTGCCGTTTTTCAATGTGCATACTTTGTCAATTAAGTTTCTGAAGTGCATATTTTTCCAATTTTTTATTTTTTTTTATTATTTTGAAAATTTTTCCTAATTAATTTAATATTTTTAGAGCTATAGAAGTCTGAATTACGTGATTAAGTTATGTCTCAAAGCATTAATGTAGGAGCATTTATTTATTTTTGCAGCATCGGTTAATGTTTCACTTCATTCGCAAGTTTCGTCTATTACAAAGTTTAATGGACTTAATTATAATGAATGGAGTAAAGAAGTCAAGTTTCATTTAGGTGTTCTTGATCTTGACTTAGCACTCATGATTGATAAGTCAGTTGCTCTTACCGAGACAAGCAATAATGAAGAAAAATCTTTTCATAAGAGTTGGGAAATATCAAATAGATTGAGCTTAATGCTTATGCGAATGACAGTGACAAATAACATTAAGACTACTATTCCTGAAACTAATGATGCTAAGGAATTTATGAAGTACGTGGAAGATACTGCTCAAACTGAATCTGTTGATAAGTCGTGTGCTGGTACATTATTGAGTATGTTAACCACCATGAAGTTCGATGGTTCGCGTACTATGCATCAACATGTGACAGAAATGTCAAACATAGCAGCAAGATTAAGAACCATGGGAATGAAAGTGGATGATAGTTTCCTTGTACAGTTTATCATAAATTCTTTGCCTCGGGAGTACGGTCCATTCCAAATAAATTATAACACAATGAAGGATAAATGGAATGTGACTGAACTTCAAAGTATGCTTATTCAAGAAGAGGCAATGCTTAAAAAACAAGGAATCCACTCTATCAATCTCGTAGGTCATTCGGAGATAAAAGGAAACCAAGAAAGAAGTATGGAAAGGGCAATAAAGGACCGTTAAAGATCTACGAGTCATCTGCTCAAATCCACAAGAAGGAACAAATGGGTGATAAGTGTCATTTCTGCCACAAACCTAGACACTATCAGAAAGATTGCCATAAACGTAAACATGGTTCGAAAGTAAAGGTAAACATGATGTTTTTCTATGTTTTGAATCATATTTGGCAGAAGTTCCTTATAATACTTGGTGGATTGATTCTGGTTGTATCACTCGTGTTTCTAATACGATGCAGAGATTCGTTACGATCCAAACCACAAACCCAAATGAGAACTTTGTCCTTGTGGGGAACCGTGTCAAAACATCAGTTGAAGGGATTGGGACTTACCGTTTACTTTTAGATACAGGACACTATTTAGATCTTTATCAGACTCTTTATGTTCCATCTCTTTCTCGTAATTTAGTTTCGTTGTCTAAACTTGATATAGCTGGTTATTGTTCTAAGTTTGGGAATGGAAGTTTCAGTTTGTTTAAGCAAAATCTTCTTGTTGGTTCTGGTGTCCGTTGTGATGGTTTATACAAGTTAAATCTTGATAATTTGTTTGCTGAAACCTTATTGACCTTGCATCATAATGTTGGTATGAAACGTGGTTTAGTGGATGAAAGTTCAGCTTACTTGTGGCATAAACGATTGGGTCATGTATCCAAAGAAAGATTGTAAAGATTAGTAAAGATTGAAATCCTTCCTAATTTGGATTTTACTGATCTTAATGTATGTGTGGATTGTATTAAAGGAAAATTCACAAAACACACAATTAAGAAATCAGCCACAATAAGCACAAAACTCCTTGAAATTGTACACACCGATATATGTGGACTTTTTGATGTTCCATCCTTTAGTGGGGAAAATATTTTATCACATTTATTGATGATTTTTCACGTTATGGTTATGTCTACTTGTTGCATGAAAAATCTCAAGCAGCAAATACTTTAGAGGTGTTTGTTAATGAGGCTGAAAGACAACTAGACAAAAAGGTGAAAAAATTAGATCTGATAGAGGTGGTGAATATTATGGAAAGTATGATGAAAGTGGACAATGTCCTGGTCCATTTGCTACATTTCTTGAAGGACGTGGTATTTGTGCTCAATACACAATGTCAGGCACACCACAACAGAATGGTGTTGCAGAAAGGCATAATCGTACTTTAATGGATATGGTTAGAAGTATGTTAAATGATTGCTCATTGCCTTTATCATTGTGGATGTATGCCTTAAAAACTGCTATGTATTTGTTAAACAGGATTCCTAGTAAGGCAGTTCCAAAGACTCCTTTTGAACTGTGGACAGGAAGGAAACCTAATTTAAGGCACCTCCATGTTTGGGGTTGTCCGGCGGAAGTAAGAATTTATAATCCACATGAAAAGAAACTGGATTCAAAAACGACCAGTGGTTTCTTCATTGGTTATCCAGAAAAATCTAAAGGCTTTAGATTTTATTGTCCTAACCATAGTACGAGAATTGTTAAAACTGGAAATGCTAAATTCATTGAAAATGACGAGATTAGTGGGAGTAAAGAACCACGTAAAGTGGAAATTCAAGAAGTAAGGGTGCAAGTTTCTTTACCCATTACTTCTTATAATGTTGTTGTTCCTACAATTGTAGAGCAATTCGACAATGTACAAGAACAACAAATAAATGACCAAACACCTCACAATGAAGTCGTCAACAATGAAACTTTAGTAAATGAACCACATGAAGTCGGATTAAGAAGGTCTGAAAGACCAAGGAAACCTGCTATTTCTGATGATTATGTGGTTTATTTTCAAGAGTCAGAAGTTGACATTAGAATTAATGAAGATCATGTTTCATTTTCACAAGCCATGGAAAGTGCTAATTCTATTAAGTTGTTGGATGTCATGAAAGAAGAATTGAAATCAATGGATAACAATAAAGTCTGGGATCTTGTAGAATTGCCTGAAGGTTCTAAAAGTGTTGGGTGTAAGTAGGTCTTTAAGACTAAACTCGATTTTAATGGCAATATCGAAAGACACAAGGCTAGACTTGTTGCCAAAGGTTTCACTCAGAAAAGTGGTATTGACTACAAAGAGACATTTTCTCCTGTATCTAAAAAGGACTCTCTTAGAATTATTATGGCATTAGTAGCTCATTATGATTTAGAGTTACATCAAATGGATGTGAAAACTGCATTTCTCAATGGAAATTTAGATGAAGAAGTATACATGGAACAACCTGAGGGTTTTGTAATTGAAGGAAAGGAACACATGGTGTGTAAACTTAAGAAATCAATATATGTACTTAAGCAATCTTCTCGTCAATGGTATCTCAAGTTTAATGATACAATTACTTCCTTTGGATTTAATGAAAACATCGTTGATCGATGTATATATCTGAAGGTCAGTGGGAGTAAATTTATATTTCTGATTTTGTATGTTGATGATCTCTTGCTAGCTACTAATGATCTTGGTTTATTACATGAAACCAAGAAATTTCTCTCTAACAATTTTGAAATGAAAGATATGGGTGAGGCATCTTATGTGATAGGAATAGAAATATTCTGTGAAAGATCACAAGGATTGTTAGCGTTGTCTCGGAAAGCATATATTAACAAAAATTTAGGGCTGTTCGTGGGGCGGGTTTGACCCGCCAACCCGCCCCGCCCCGTCCCACGTGGGGCGGGTTGCGGTGAAATTTTTCTTGACCCGTCACCCGTTTACCCGCCACCCGCATACCCGTTAGACTAAACGGGGCGGGTAGCGGTTGAAATGTAACCCGCCCCGCTAACCCGCTTCACCCGTTAAACTAACATACATATAAATACTTTTTTTTTCACACTTCAACACACAACACACAACATTATCAGCAGCCGCACCTCCTGACCTCCCCCTCACCTCTTTCAAAAACCCTAGATCCAACTCCAACAACCTCCCTTTTTGCCACTCCAACGAAGAGCCGAAGACCTCACCTGATCCAACCTCAGGTCCGTCCTCTCTCACCTTGTCTCCATTTCTAGTGTTTCCTCTGATCCGATCCTTCCCACCGGTCATGGAGGGAGGTGAGATCGCACACTCCTATGCTTCCTTTCCGTCGATTCCGTGGTTTTGGTTTGGGTTTGTGCTAAGGATTGTTTGAGTTTAAGATCCCTTTGCTTGCTTGCTTCTGCTGCTGCTGCCAGATCTATTCAGTTTTTATTATTTTTTATTGTCTGTCTCCGTAACTGTGGTTTTGTTGCAGCGAGATCTATTCAGATTTGTGGTTTCTGATGAAAACTTAACTTATACGTTTTCTTTTTCTTTCTGAATAGATCTATGCTTGTAAGTGTTGTTTCTCTCTCTCTCTCTCTTCTGGATGGATCTGAGATTTCGCGAAAGAAAGAAATGGAGGACCTTTTGATTTGATTTGATTTGATTTGGTTTGGTTTTTCTAACTGGACTAGATACTAGATCTTGTTTCGTTGGACTCTTTACATGTGTACTAGTTTTAAAAAATTAAGAAGTAAACGTGTTCTTAGTTCAGAGACTATTTACATGCGTAGTTGTTGTTTTGGAATGGAGTGGTGAATAAGTTCTTTTGTTTGGAAATGATTCGGATGGGCTGATGTTCTTGAGATTGCATCATGCATTGGATTTGTTGTCTCAATTCCCAAACATCTTATCTAATTCTTACGAAGCCAAAAAAGATTTTCTGAGAACCCAAGCATGTGGGTGTGAGGTTCTCATTCCTTTTCATCCATGTTGTGTCCTTTTGTTCTAGTGTTCTGTCTTTTTGTTGTCAGATGGTCCAAAGAAGAGTATCAAGAGACTTATTGATATTTTTCATCAACTGATAGAAAAAGTAAAACACTTCAGGAAAAAAATAAGTAAAAATTCTCAAAGAAATGTGTGGATTAATAGTGACATCTATAACAAAATAACCTTGACATTTTTTATTACATTTGTTTATGCAGATTGTGGAGAAGCTGGTTGATGTTGTCATCTTTCTACGTATAGAAATTCATAACACTTTTTACATTGCTGGTATGTTCTACAAAAAGTTGTCTCATCTATGGATTATGGTTATGATTATTTGACACACAAAAATATGTGATTGTTTTTCTATTTGAATTTGTAGATTTTCTATGATGACAACAACCACGAACGAGCAAACTCCAACGAGCCAGACCGCCCAGACGAGTGGTATATCTTTCTCCTCTCACTCTTTTTTTGCCAAGTTAATTTTGCCTCTCAAATTTGGTAATTTTTAATTAACTTCAATTATAAATTCAGGACCTAGTAACATTAACAGTAGTAATTGTGTGCAAACTGAAACTGGGGGTGATAAAAGGAAAAGAGAAAGGGATCTTCATTCTGATGTTTGGAATTATTTTGACAAAGTGCGGGATAAAGAGACAGGAAATCATAGGGCACAATGTCGTCATTGTGACAAATCTTATGTTGTTAAAGCAAAGGATGGGACAAGTCATTTGAAAACCCACTTGAAAAAGAAACATGCCAAGTTATTAGGAGAAGATTCTAGTCAAATGACCTTAGCTTTTGGTGTTAGGAGCAAAGATGGCACTACTGAGTTAAAAAATCACAAATTTGATCAGGATTGTAGTAGGAGATGCTTAGCTGAAATGATCATACTTCATGAGTATCCGTTCTCTATAGTTGACCACAAAGGGTTCAGAACATATTCCAAAAGTCTGAGGCCAGAGTTTAAAATGGTTTCTCGCACAACCATTACGAAGGATTGTATGGCTATATATGAGGTCAAGAAAGAGAAGGTGTATGCCGAATTGGATAAATTTTCTGGCCGTCTTAGTCTTACTAGTGACATGTGGACATCAAATAGGAATAGAGGTTATGTTTCGTTGACATGCCACTTTGTTGATGACGAATGGAAACTTCGGAAAATACTATTGAGTCTTGCTTTTCTGAAATCACCTCACACTGCTGATGCAATATCAAAGTCACTAATTGAGAGATTTTTCAAGTGGAATATAGATAAAAAGATGATGTCTATTGTGTTAGATAATTGCAACACAAATGATGCTGTTGTGAGAGAATTGCTTGCTAAATTTTTGCCAAAAGGAGATCTCTTGCTTGATGGGAAGTTGTTTCACGTTAGGTGTGCTGCTCACATTGTGAATCTGATTGTGCAAGAAGGAATTGAAATCATCAAAGAGGTCATTGTTAAAGTGAGGGATAGTGTGAAATATGTGAAGTCCTCGACACACAGAGAGCAAAAATTTGTAGAAGTAGCTAAGCAGGTGAAGGCCCCAAACAAGTGTGTTGTGTTAGATGTTCCCACAAGATGGAACTCCACTTTTCTGATGTTGCAAGTGGCACTAGAGCATAAGGAATCTTTTATCCGTTTGGCAGATGTTGATTCGGCATACAAGTGTTTACCAAGTAAGGAAGAATGGGAACATGCCAAACTTGTTTGTGGATGCTTGAGCTATTTTCATCGAGTAACTTTAGAATTCTCTAAAAGCTTGTATCCATCTGCAAATTATTATTTTCCTCATGTTTGTGCAATCCATTTGTCCCTCAAGGAGATGTGTAGAAGTTCAATACCTTTTATAACTCACATGGCTGAATCGATGATGTTGAAGTTTTCCAAATATTGGAAAGATACATCTCTACTTTTTTCCTTTGCTTGTATTTTGGATCATCGTCACAAATTAGGCACTGTTGAGTATTATTTGAAGAAAATTTATAATGAAGATGCAACAGAAAAAATTGAAGAGGTGAAGAATTCTCTAACTGAGTTGTATAATGAATACCGTTTGAGATATGAGGAGCCCGAATTTGTGCCTTCTGTTTGTGGTGAGGGCAGCTCAAGGACAGGGGATGTCATGGTTGACAGTGTAACAGATATCAGTTTCACATTAGTAGCAGCAGAATTGCCACACCTCACCGATCCTATGGATGAACTTAATAAATTTCTTGATACTCGATGTGATTCTCAAACTGCACAAAGTTGTATGGACTCCTACTTGAATGACTCCGTGCAACCTCGAGTGGTAAATTTTGATATATTGGTTTGGTGGAAAATGAATGCACCCAAGTACCCTATAGTTGCACGTCTGGCCCGTGATATTCTCTCCATTCCAGTGTCTACTGTTGCATCTGAAAGTGTGTTTAGCACGGGAGGAAGGATTCTCGGCAAACATCGATGTTCGATGTCTTCCACTACTTTAGAGGCTATTATGTGTGCACAAGATTGGTTAAGGAGTGAATATCATGGTAAACGAAAGTTCAAATTAATATTTGGTTGATAGTAATGCATATTCATATTCTAACATAATGTGTTGTTATTTGTATAGGTCAAAGTAGTGATGATGATGGAACTCTTGCAACAATGTCATCTCACTTTGTTGTAGTCGAGGATGATGATGACATTGTTAACGATGCTGATGATGATGTTAGTGAGATTCCTGAGTAATGGTGAGATGTCGTGGTGTTATGTATTTGTTAGATCTTTACTTTAAATAATATTAACTTTTTTTGTGTTTAGGTTGATGGAACGTGAGTATGTGACTTCATGTGGTGTCGTGGAGCCATGATGTTCAGAATGAAGAATGAGTTTAATTATGTGATTTGGTGTTTTATGTTTTTCCTAGACTTCTAACGTTTATGTGATGATTTGTGACTTTATGTGTTTGTTAGTTGTTCATTTAAGTACTTTAAACAGTAAACTTGTAATTTTATGAACTTGTTTGAATGTTTTATGCATGTAAGCTTAATTATAGACTAGTAGAAATGTGTTTATGTGTGTTTGTCTTAAAATGAGTGTTTACAGGAATTTGCCCGTTCAACCCGTTTAACCCGCCCCGCCCCACTTAACCCGCTCTTAAGTGGGGCGGGTAGCGGTTTTATTTTTTTTTACCCGCCCCGCCCCGCCCCGTTCACCCGCCTAACTTCGGCGGGGCGGGTAGCGGGCGGAGCTAAACCCGCCCCGCCCCGTTTGCAGCACTACAAAAATTTAGAGAGATTTAAGATGGAAAGTTGTTCAACAGGTGTTGTTCCAATTGAGAAAGGGGATAAATTTAATCTTAAGCAATGTCCAAAGAATGAATTGGAACATAAACAAATGGAGAATATTCCTTATGCATCCATTGTTGGAAGTTTGATGTATGCTCAGACTTGTACTCGACCAAACATCAGTTTTGTTGTCGGTATGCTGGGTAGATATCAAAGCAATCCTGGAATAGATCATTGGAGAGCTGCAAAGAAAGTATTAAGATATTTGCAAGGAACGAATGATCACATGCTCACTTACAGGCGGTCTGATCACCTCGAGGTGATTTGATATTCAGATTCAGACTTTGCAGGATGTGTAGATGCTAGAAAATCTACATTTGGATATTTGTTTCTTTTAGCTGAATGGGCAATATCTTGGAAGAGTGTGAAGCAGTCTGTCATTGCTGCGTCCACTATGGAGGCTGAGTTTGTAGCATGCTTTGAGGCTACAGTTCATGGTTTATGGTTGCGGAATTATATTTCAGGACTTGGAATTGTCGACTCTATTGCCAAGCCGCTGAAAATTTATTGTGATAATGTCGCAACCGTCTTTTTTTCTAAAAATGACAAGTATTCAAAATGTGCTAAACACATGGAATTGAAATACTATACCGTTAAAGAAGAAGTTTAGAAACAAAAGGTGTCAAATTGAACACATAAGCACCAATTTAATGGTTGCGGATCCGTAACTAAATGTTTGCCACCAAAGACATTTAGGGAACATGGAACAGATGGGCATTATTGAAAACAATTATTGATGATGCATATTAATGTAGTACGTATGTTATGTTGTTGACCTCTTGAATTCGCTTATGAATTGTTTCTAAATTATATTTTTTTGTTTCACTATCATAGTACATGTACACCAATGATTTATGTGATTAAACAGGAAATGCCTTTTATAAAGACATTATCGTTAGACCATTATGTTATCTCTCATTAATGATCATACTAAATATGAAATTTATATTGTGATACATGGAAGGGAATGTGTCAGAATCTATGACGTACAACCGCAATGATCCTTATAGGTTTTCATACTTAGTAGTGACTAATGTTTTAATTGATATAAGGAAGATTTTAACTTAAATTGTGTGCATTATGTTTTGTTATTAAATACTTGAAGTTGAATTATGTTACATGGGCTAAGTGGGAGAATGTTAGATATTTTCTTGTAACTCATGTATTAAGTCTCAATTTTATTAAATTAATAATATTATGAGGCTAAAATTAATTAATTAATTAATTAAGAGAGATTTATGTTAAGTGGGTAGTTACACCATGATGGGTGATTACTATCTCTACTTCTATAAAAAGATTGGACATTCATCTTCTAAAGACACAAGTTAGTTTTCCTCATCAAAACTTCTATCAAGCAAAAGTGTGTGAGAGTTGAGAGAGAGAAATCAATTCATAGCAATTTGAGATTTCTATTCGTTGAATAGAATCATAGAGCAAGGTATGTGTTCTTTGTCTTCTCTTTAATATCATTGTGAAAATCATTTGTTCAAGATCCTATAATGTGCAATTAGAATTTTTGTTCTATAATGTGCAATTAATATTTTTTGTGTGCATTAATCATGAAGCAAATAAAACTAACAATGTGGTGTGTATGTAGAATCCCAATTCATTTCTTGGGTGGTGGCAAACAACAAGAGCGTAGTTGGAAATTAGGACCGTCCACTCTGGTTCATACTTGGAACTCGACTTGTGTTCAACTTCAAAAATAGTGAACTCTAGTTTAAATGAATGAACTACCTAAATAAGGGCTTCTCTCATGTTTGAAATGAAAGGAGTCAACTCGAACTCGAAAAATGTCTTACTCAGCTCAGAGGCAATACTCAAGCTTTTTATAGCCATGTTTATTTTTTTTATCTTTTTAGTAATAGTAAATATTATTATTTGAGACCAAAAATCGTTATTGAACTCGACTGGTTTACAACTCCACTGCTTACTGTATCTTCTATGTCTCTATAGTTACGTATCTCATTCGCATGTTTGAAAGTTAATTTATATACAAAAGTCAATCTTCTATAACGCAAAACTTACAATGATTTATAGCATGTCCTATTCCCAGGGGCGGAACCAGGGGACCCGAAAATTTGGAATTATTCAAAATTGTAGTGTACAATATTTTGTAAAGGTTATGACAAAATTGTAGTGTACAAAATATCATGAAGGTGGCTCTTTCTTAATTTTCGAGATCTCAAGGAACCAGTAACAATTTTTCTTAATATTCTTCCTTGACCAATCCATTTTCTTCTAAATATCGCAGCTGAATCCGTCATCTTGGTAGGAATTCCTTCAAAATTGGGAACCCATGGGCTTTTTAAGATTTTCAATACCCATATTTCTCGAAACGACACTTCATTTAATCCCTAAGTGTGCTGCCCTGCCTCTGCCTAAGAGAGAAGAATCTAAGGAAAGTGGCAAAAAAAACTTTGATTTGCCGCCCCCACAAGTTAAACAAATAAGTGATCTGTAGCTTGTGAAGTCTTGCTACTTCGGCTTCAAAACAACTAAGTTGTTGGCTAGATCTCGTTTGTGGAAATGTAGAATACCTCCTATATATTCTCCCTGCAAAATAAAAAAAAACAGGGAATCTTATCGATGTTGATGAAATGAATATGTTCTAAAAGTTTTACTTTTCTATGTCAATTGTTATGAATTGAATGTGCAAACATTTTGTTCGTTGATTATTGTATTCGTCTTTTGGAAGTGTTAAGGAAGAAGTTTTTGGTCCTTAACCGTAGAGTTCTAAAAGATAATGGTTTACATAAATCAAAAGTTATTCACAATCATGGTAATTAACAAGGAACATTAATTACCGATATAAGATTGTCGCATTGGTCATCGATTATCGTAGCTCTACAAATATTTGACAATACGAGTATAGAAAAGAGGAAAATGTTACTTTTATATATTGAATAGACTTAACAAGTAAAACATTATGGAATTGTATTATGTGTCATTAATGTTTTACCGTGTCTTGAATCCTAAAATATGAGACTTATATCTTTTCACATAATGAGTGTTGAATTTGATTATTTTCAAAATCTATCAATGAGTATATTGATAAAGACAATAGTTGGTTGAACGTGACTTATGCTGGAAAAGATAGCTAGTCAAAAGATTATTATCGTCTCCTTAATTAAGCGATGATATTAGTGTGTCCTTTGATAAAGCAAAATTATAATGTGCACAATGTGACTTCAGTTAAGTTACATAAGTTATAATTAGCTTAAAGAGATCAATAAATGAATATAATAAGAAGGTGATACATTTCTACTTTGTATATATTCTTAATATCATGAGGCAATGGATAGACACAAGTGGTGCACTTACATCACTAAAAATAGATCGTGTTTAGTTCGAGTGGAACAAGACATCTATACTAATTTGGTAGCTATAATGTGTAGCTAGATACCACTTATAGTTTAAAATATTGAGTGTTTAATATCGTTGTCAATCTAGCTTAGATCCTCCTATAGGTCACACCACAAAACTAGAAAACAAGAAGCTTGATTTTGAGTTCATATGATGTGTCGGATTTTCATGTGAAAATGGACACATGTGGTGAATCAATAAAATCAATATGTCACGAAAATTGAGATAATTAGAATCATGAATAAATTCATATAAGATGTATATATTATGATGAGATAATATATTACATGAGATATGAATTTGCTAAAAATCTCAAAGATCAAATTTTGCTGGAGATAAATCCAAAATTTGATAAAGACAAAAATTGGACAAAACGGTTGAATGTCTTTCGAAGACCGTCGACCGAAAATTCACAGTAGTTGTTGAGCGTGTGAACGGTCGACCGGATGGATGCGTTTGGTCAACCGAAAACTTCCAGTAGCTTCCGCGAGCTCGTATTGGTAGTGATCGGTCGACCGGAATAAGGTCGTGGTTCGACCGAAAATTTCTAGGAGATTCCGCGTGTTGATCATGGTAGTGATCGGTCGACCGACTTGTGACGTAGTCGGACCCGAAATTTCCAGTAGACGATTCTCGCGTTGATTCGGTCGACCGTTTATGTGTTCTGTTCGACCGGAAAATCATAGTAGTTTTAGGTGCGTGTGATGGGTCGACCGAAGGATTTTCATGGTCCAATCGAAATCGAGTTTAACTATCAGTCGACCGGTTAGTTTGTTTCGGTTGACCGTTGATACGGTTTTGCCTAAATTATTAAGAGAATAATTCAGATCATGGGCTGGTTTATTCCAGACTTGATCAAACGGTTTTGATGATGATTATGTGGCAAATTGTGATTGATTTTAGTAAGAGAAAAACAAGAGATCATAGCTAGAGAATAGTGCATGATATGAGTGATTTGTGAGGCAATAAATAGGTCATCTTACCTACTTGTTTCTATGTATGATTGCAAAATTCTCTCTCCTCCTAACCTCCACATTAATCCATCCAAAAATCTCTTAATTATTTAAGTTTGTGGAAATTGAATTCTCAGAAGTGTTAGAGGAGTTATTAGCTAAATTCTAAGCTTAATTAGAGATTGATTAGTTAACTCTTTTCTCTCTAATCTTGTATCGAAGTCGCCTCATATGCCACAATCACTGCAGGATAGGTTAAGAAGTTCATCAAAACTACATCATCTGCAGCTTTGAAGTGCCCCACGAAATCATTTTAGAGTTTGGTGAATACTTGGAGGCGAATATGCGGACGATTCGACGGACAACGGAACTCCAAGTCTTCTAAAAGGTTTTAGAGAATTTTTGGGGTATGATCACCTCTTTGTGATTTATTTTAATATATGTAAGATTGCATGATATTAGAATAAACGCAAAATAATGTATTTAAAATTGCTGAAAATATGAAATCGATCGTGTATGTTTGCATTAAAAGTTTTAAAATATACACATACATGATGACACGAAATCCTACGGTTAGAAGTTGAAGGAGCTACTCGAATTGCATTTTTGGGCGAGATCGTGATGGCAGCAACTGCGTTGCGCAAGAGGAAGCCAACCTAAGATCAACCATAATCTCGTTCAAACTCGTAGGCCTGGGTACGTGTCAACGTGCTAGGAAGCATTACTCTTCTTTTTCTTCCAAACTCAAGAATACTACTAATACATGTTGGCTATATAAAAAGAGAGTGGGCTAAATGGGCTTTTTCTGACTTCTAATTTTTAATTATTTACTATTAATCGAACTTTCAAAATAAAGGTGCAACTACTACAAACACATTAAAGTCCAATTGTTGCATACACGATTATAATTTAAACAATTTTGATGTATATCGGCTCAATTCTTCAATTCTAAGACGGGAACAAAAATTGATCGTCAAATAACTTGTCACATTTTAATGTTCAGGAAAACAAAATGAAATTAAAATATAATTCAAGATGACTAACTGTAATTAACCCAAAAAATTACTCAATTTGACAAAAAAGATATATAGTTTTTAGTTGAGTACCGTAGGATAATTTGAATTGTTAAATTAAATCGTCTTCGTTTAACATATCATCCTGATTCCATTATGAGAGTGATCATACTTTTTTGTGTGCTTTTAATCCATAGACGCAACTCGAATAAACTTGGTCTCAATTTTGAATTTGGCAAGTCGTAGACAATGATTTACCAATTGAACTAAGCACGATAGTGTTTTTTGTCGTAATATACACATTTTCATAAGAAATTGCTTTCTGTAGTCGTGTAGAGATCAAATTGCCCTTTTTAGGTTTCTTTTGAGCTATTAGTTTGTATGGAATTGTAAAGTTTCTGTTGGATTATTGAGTTTGGGCTAGGTCCATGAATAACTCAATTGAGGAAATCCAATGTTGAGATGAAGATGAGAATTATTGTCCCATGTGCCATGTGCTTACCTCACTTTTAGTCCCACATTGGTGAAGTTAACAAGTTGAAGGATGTAAATAAACATCCTATTCACTTGACCATTTGTAGGTGGAAAGAGAGGAGGAGAGAATTCTCCACACACAGTTTCTTCGGTCATTAGTCATCATGTCTAGGTAACACGAGTCAAGTCTCCACGGGACGACATTCTCAGAGTACCACTGACGGTGCCATTTTCACCTCACGACAGGCTTGTGAGATAAGATGTTAACCCTATGTCATCCGGGGTTAAGAACGCTCGGGTCGTCGACCCGGTCGTTGAATATTTTATTGTTTTCTGATTTTTTTTGTTTTGTTTTTGTTTTGAATTTTTTTAATTTTTTGTTTGAGTTTTTTTATTTTTTAAAAAAATAAGTTTTATAATTGTTTTGATTTTAAAAAAATAAAATAAAAATTAATTTTTTTCCAAAATGACCCCAAAATGACGTGGATTAGAGAGATAAGTTGTTGTGGGTTGTGGTTAAGATGTGAATAGTGTAGGAAAGAAAATAAAGTGGGTTGGGGAGAGAGAAAACTGATGTGGAAGAAAGAGATAAGAGAGAGAATACTCATGAGCAGGTTGTTGAACGTTTTAAATTTAAACCGCAAGTGCACGGCCGCGATGAAGCGGTGACAAGTACGGGTCGTCCTCAGGGAGGTGAGCAGTCTCTTGTTTATCAGAAATCAAGTGGCAAAAATTGGGGGAGAAAGATTGATTATGCTACTCTACACTAAACTATGCTAAGAAGTATGAAATGCGAACGAAAGAAACAAGCAATGAGATGACAACTAAGCTAAGAACAAAAGAAGAATGCTGGAATACAGAAATGGAAAAACCCCTAAGGGGTGGAGTGAGTGCACACATGCAAAGAGGTGGGTGTAGAATACATTCTTTAAGCACATGAAAGTGATGTTTATCAAGCATAGGAAGTGTCTAAATGTTATGGCAAAACCTATCAATCTATTCACCAACTTAGTTGATCAACATTTACATATGCAAGTTGTTTATTCCAGAACCTAAACAAGCATGAGAGGTGTCTAATCATTTTGACAAAACTCATCAAGTTATAAATTCTATCCTAAACAAGCAAGCATACATTCATGTTTTATCAACACATCAAAAATAAAACATTCATCCCATTCTCTAATGCATGTATGTACATCTACTCCACCCCCCAAAGGGGATGGAACTACTCACTAAACATTACACTAATTATTAAATTAAGCAAAGAAAGCATATTAAAACTAAGCTAGAAATAAAAGATGATTACACTAAAACATGCACAAACAATAAAAGAAGCATAAATAAACAATGAAAAAAACACAAAACTTTATTGATAAAATGACTCACATTAAAAGTAGCATCCTCCTACTTTAGTGTGTGCTTCAAGGCCTCACTTCTAGTAGGAAGAATAACCACTTAAAATATGGAGTGATTACAATGGAAGGTGAAGAGTTCTATTTATAGCCATGGAAAAAGGCAAATCAGGACAATCCCCCGATGTGGGACTAAACCAATATCAAAAATAGCCTAAACAAACATTAATACACGTCCAGGAGAAAATTTGGCGGATTTGGGCCAAAACAGACCGCCAATTAGCGGTCTTGGACCGCCAATTGGCGGTCAAAAAGGTCCGGATACATCTGGAATTTGTGTTGGGCTTTTCTTTGTGTATTTGGTGGTCTTGGATGCATCTACTTTGTTTATTGGAGCTCCGACCCGAATCCAATTGCTAAAATACTCCCCATGATGGTGTGAAGTATTCTGTTTTGCTCTTAGGTCCTTCTGTCTTGCGTTCAGGTCATTCTCTCTTGCATTTTGGTCCCCAGATCTCACAATCCAGTCATTTTTCTCAGCTTTTGGGTCATTTTATGTTTCATCTCTTCAAACCTATTTATTCCTGAAAACTAAACATAAAACTCGTAACATAGCATTGTTTAAGTGAAAGATAATGAATATAAGATACAAATATAAGCATGAAATGATGTCAATCACAGGTCGTCCAGAGTCATAGTCAGCGATGACATCAGATGAATAACTTAACCATCGGAGAAAAAGTAAACCTTGATCTTGTACGGTTAACCTGCATAACCATGTAAAAGCCATAGATAAAAGAAATCGCAACCAAAAATGAGCCGTCAAAGCCAGCCACTAAATAGTAAATAATCAATCCATATATTCGAACTTAGAGAAGGATTTGGCAAAAAAGCAAACAAATTTACGTTCCGACAATATATGCTTATTGACTAAAGACACAAACACCATGGCTAGATTTCCAGTAGAGAAACAAACATCAAGGTGGATAGCACCAAATTAATCAACTTCCTCTATCTTTGGACCAGCCCCGGCCTCGGCCCCGGCAGCGCCACCGGCATAATCGCCACCCATTCCGGCCCCAGCAGCTCCACCAGCATCCTGATACATCCTAGCAATGATGGGGTTGCACTCCTCCTCCAGCTCCTTCAACTTGTGCTGGAACTCGTCCACCTCCGCAAGTTGGTTGCCCTCCAACCACTCTATGGTATCCGACACCGCCTTCTCGATCTTCTGCCGATCGCTCTCCGGTAACTTGCCCTTTATCTTGTCGTCCTTGATGGTGTTGCGCATGTTGTAGGCGTAGTTCTCCAAGGCGTTTTTTGCCTCGACCTTGCGCTTCACCTCCTCGTCCTCTGCCTTATACTTCTCTGCCTCTTTGACCAGCTTCTCAATTTCTTCTTTGCTTAGCCGACCCTTATCGTTGGTGATCGTTATCTTGTTCTTTACTCCGGCAGTCTTGTCTTCCGCCGACACGTTCAAGATGCCGTTCGCGTCGATGTCGAAGCAGACATTGATTTGTGGAACTCCTCGGGGTGCCGGAGGGATGCCCGACAGCTCGAACTTGCCTGCACGAATTCAACATCAGTTTTAGGACAAACATCCAAACCAATATAGCAATATAAACTATGAAGAGTTCGTTACCAGCTGGTTCGCTCCTAACATGAGATTAAAATGTTCAAAGGTTGCATCTTTGATTAGGAATCAATATTCAGGAAACATGTACAAACAAACATAAAAGTCATGAACAGGCTAGATAATAATTAAGAATATATTACCAATATTTCGACAATTTGTAGATAGTAAATTAGACAGAGAATGTTCAATCATACCCTGTTATCATTTTTCAACATCAATTAATCTTTAGACCTTGCAGAATTTAACTTCTCGCATCTAATCCAGTCTTCATTAGATAAAAATTACGTACATAACAATAGTTGCCTAAGAATTTTGTTCAATGAAGCCTACACTACTTTGGAAACTACATTTGGAATTCCTGCCCAAAGAATCCCCGATAATATCCACCCAAATAGTTATGCAAAACAAAGATCACAACTAAGATAAACATACGGCAAAATGTTATAAAAAATTCAGAAATAAATAGAAACATACCTAGAAGGTTGTTATCCTTAGTTCTAGCTCTCTCTCCTTCGTACACCTGAATGAGAACCCCAGGCTGATTATCAGAGTAAGTGGAAAAAATCTGCTCCTTCTTGGTCGGAATCGTGGTATTCCTCTGAATAAGAGTTGTCATAACCCCTCCGGCCGTCTCGAGCCCAAGACTAAGCGGGGTGACATCCAACAACAGCAAGTCCTGAACCTTCTCATCCCCTTCCCTGGTCAATATCGCCGCCTGCACCGCCGCCCCGTACGCGACCGCCTCGTCCGGATTAATGCTCTTACAGAGCTCCTTACCGTTAAATAAGTCCTGCAGCAGCTGCTGCACCTTCGGAATGCGAGTCGAACCACCGACAAGCACAACGTCGTGGACGGATGCTTTGTCGATCTTCGCGTCCCGGAGACACTTCTCGACCGGCTCCATGCAGCGGCGGAAGAGGTCCATGTTGAGCTCCTCGAACCGGGCGCGGGTTATGGTGGAGTAGAAGTCAACACCCTCGAATAAGGAATCGATCTCGAGGGTCGTTTGGGATGTAGACGATAGCGTCCGCTTCGCACGCTCGCAGGCTGTACGTAACCTCCGGAGTGCCCTCGCGTTCTCACTTATGTCCTTCTTGTGCTTCCTCCTGAACTCCGCCACGAAATGGTTTACAAGCCTGTTGTCGAAATCCTCCCCGCCAAGATGCGTGTCTCCGGCGGTCGCCTTCACCTCAAATATCCCTTCTTCAATCGTAAGCAAAGACACGTCAAAAGTTCCACCACCGAGGTCAAATATCAGCACGTTCTTTTCTCCTTGTCGGCTGGCTTTCTTGTCCAGGCCGTAGGCGATTGCGGCCGCGGTGGGCTCGTTGATCATTCGGAGAACATTGAAGCCTGCGATCGCGCCGGCGTCTTTCGTGGCCTGGCGTTGCGAGTCGTTGAAGTAAGCCGGGACGGTGACGACGGCGTTCTTGATGGTACCGCCGAGGAATGCCTCGGCGATCTCCTTCATTTTCACTAGTACCATGGAGGAGATCTCCTCCGGCGCGAATTGCTTTGTCTCGCCTTTGTAGTTCACCACTATCATTGGCTTGTCGCCAGGACCAGCAACGACCTGAAATTATATATGCATGATTTTAAGTATGTAATTTTCAATTTATGTCAACTTGATCAATACTCTTAGATAACTAATTAGAATAACCTAAAATATCGAACATGTCCATTCGGTACAAGCACATTAGCATGCAAACTCGGTTGAACTCTAGAATTAAGTTGCAAACAAATAACAAGAAAATCCATTGAAAATTAATTTACACCACCACCAAGATTTGTCAATTTTTTTTTTTAGTTTTACCTCTTCGATCTACTATTTATTTAATATTATTAGATAACTTATATATAAGCTTACTTAAGTACCAAACGCATTTAGCACAAGCATCCAAAATCTGTTGAAATTTAGAAGTTGCAACAAACATAACCGTCGAAATTTTACAGCAACATCAAAACATGTTCCAAACTTAACTTCCAATTCGGTTTTTAGGAAAGATATATCCTGCGTATATATACACTAATTCAAGTAGAAATAAATACTTATACGAAACCATGACTAGTTATAATTACCTTAAAAGGCCAGAGTTTCATGTCGGACTGCACAGACGGATCGGAGAATCGCCGTCCGATAAGCCGTTTCGCATCAAAAACCGTATTGTTAGGATTCATTGCGACCTGATTCTTGGCCGCGTCCCCGATAAGGCGTTCGGTATCGGTGAACGCGACGTACGACGGCGTGGTCCGGTTCCCTTGGTCGTTGGCAATGATCTCAACACAGTCATTCTGCCAGACGCCGACGCAACTGTACGTCGTGCCAAGGTCGATGCCGATGCCCTTGCCCTCGGTCTTCGCCATGACGTATGGTGAGCGAGAGTTTGTGAGTTGGTTGAGAAGTTAATGAGATCGATCTAACTGGTTCGAGCTTTGGTTGTGGTTTGAATTGTGTTTCGGGTTGGGATTGGTTATTTATATATATTGGACGGGGTGGAATGGTGTGGAGGAATCTGGAGTTTGAGAGTTGGTTAGGGGGGAAGGAACACGTGTGGAGTTTGTCTGGAACACTCGTCGTGGAGGCGGTTGGCGTGTGAGAGGTGGTGGGAAGTAACCAGAATGGCCAGAGAATGCTAGCTCAGTGTTTCGACTCTTCCATATATCACACTGACGGCACGGTAATACGGTATCCAGTGACGTGGGAATTTTCCAAGGTGGTCCAAAAATTTGTTTAAAATAGAATAAAATAAAAAATATATTTAAGAAAAGATTTTAAAAACATATATTAAATAATTTTAACAAAAAAAACCGAACTGACTGGTGACACGTGTGTCCCCAGCCCAGTGGTACCCCCTAGTGGGGGAGAAAATCGGGTGCCTCCCATGGTGGGTGGTCTTAACTCTTAAGGATTGGTTTCGATGAAGATTCTTATGGATTTTATGAAATTAATTTTTCCAAAGATCATAATGCAAATTTAGATTTTTCTCCGAAGAATCAAATTTTGCTACATGATTCCCGCTCTCAATTTTACTCTCTACTCCAGAGTCAGAATATGTTCATGGATTTTAGAGCAAAAATACTATTAACTTAATCCAATTTTATGTTGAGAGATTTGAGAAAAGGACGTGGGAAAGAGAACTTAGAGATTAAGGTGTATTGGTAATAATTTAAATTTAAAGGGTATAGATGATGGTCTTTTTATTATAGGGTATTGATAAGGATTTTTCTGAAATTTACAACAACAAAAAACCCTCACCTCATATCACTTCTCCTCCGGTTCCTTGGCCACAGAGAGCAATTTAAATCAAAGGTTAATTACAGTTTGCCCTCCTGAACTATGTTTTGGTATCACTTTGCCCCCCTGAAGTTTCAAAGTTAACAGTTACCTTCCCTGAACTTTAATTTTGTAACACTTTGCCCCATTGAACATCAAAAACTCATTATTTAACACACATTCAACGTTTTTTTTCCTAATTTTTTTTGTTGTATCCCTAATACACCCCTAAACTTATATTTACGTGAAAGTTTGGATCGAAACGGAAGTCGGATATGGTTGGAATTTGGGTCGCAACAATTTCTATTCCAACTCAAAATTTTCAATTGAAAGATTATAAAAAAAATCCTATAAATGTGTTTTAACATGAATGAAATTTTCCAACAATTCTCTATCGTGCTGTTAACAAAACTCACCTCGATCGGTGTAGACTAATCCAATAAAGAAGTGAAATGAGAAGATGAGTAGGAGTAAATGTCTAGGTGGGTAAGAAAAGAATGTAAGGGAAAACGGAAAACGGAACCAGAAATTGGTATTTATAGGTAGCAAATTAGGAATTTTTTGTAGGATTTTTATTAATGATATTTTGATTACTAAAATAATATTTTTTTACTTTTTATGGATTTCTCTCCAAAATTAAAGAGAAAGATGTAGTCGAGAGAAAATCTTTTTTTCTTTCTTTTCCGCTTCTTTTCTGCCTCTAGGTTTGTCAACCAAATATACCATTAAACGCATCCCAATTCCCAACCGAACAAGCAACAACTCTCCACCTCTCCTCCCCGAAATCCCTACCAATCCACCCAAACCCATGGCATCTGCAACCCCGAATCCCCCAATCCGCGACTGGTCCGACCTCCTCCCCGTCTGCCTCGCCAACGTCTTCCGTCGTCTACCCCTCGAGGACCTCTGGACTTGCGCGGCGCGTGTTTGCCGCTCCTGGCTCGACGCGTCCCGCGACCCAACCTTGTTCCAATCACTCGACCTTGACCCCGCCTTCGACGCCGCCGGAGGCGCGCACCCGGACCTCGAGTTCTGGTGGACGCCCGAGTTCGAGCGCCGGGTCGACAACATCCTCCGAAGGGCGGCCGAGTGTGGCGGAGACGGTCTCAGGGTTATCAGGGTCCGGCACTGCTCTGATCGGGCCCTCGAGTTCGTCGCCGAGAGGTATGGAAGAAGGTGGATTTTATTTTATTTTAATTGGATTTGTTTCGGAGGAATCTGTGGTGGATTTCAGCATAAAGTGAAACTGAGAGATGTTTTTGGTTCAGATGTAGTTCGTTTTGGGGGTCAGTTTGTTGTGGATTATTTAGCTCACGATCTATGCTGATTTCCTTTGAATTGTAACGTGTCAAATGTATCCATCCAATACTATTATTAGGTATGTGCTCGGAGCTTCGGATCTGGAAATGGTAATCGTCGGTGGTGTTTTTGGACTTGTATTGATGAAAAATATTGAGCTGTGGAGAATTGAGGGAGATTCATGTCTGGCATTTGTTGTTCCAATTATCGTATCCTTCCGAAGACATTTTTTTTTAAATGAAATGATGATTTGGGGGCATTGGTTTCGTTCTTAATGCACAACGATTGTTTGCTTGGTAGCTGGAACTCATATGGATTTTCGTTCAATTTATGTTATCGGAATTCTGAATCCTGTCTTCTTAGTTCAGTGTCATGTCTATTAGTTTGATCGGATAGATAAGACAAGGAGACAATGCTAGACGAAGTTCGTGTAGTGCAGTTGTATATTGATTAATTCAGCTGGTGTTAGTATCGTTTGCAGAATTTCATTTTGTCAGTCTACGTGTGTATTTGCTAAAGATGCAATATTTTTGCATTAGCAATTTAGCATTGGTTGTAGACTTGTAGTTCACTTTGATTTTGTAACCTTCACTCTTACTCAGGAAATGATGGTGACGACTACTTCATAGTTTAATGTGCTGCACCTTCTTGCTGTTCTATAGCGGATAACTTTTCCTTTTACTGAAACTTAAAAATTGATCAGCAATACCACACTATGGATCAGTCTACTTTGTATGGAGCTTTGCAACATAATGTTTGGTTATCATGTCTTCATCATGAGATATTTTCTTGATCAGAACTACAACACGTGGTTGGGGGTGCGCAAGCTGATCTGTGTTCTGATTTGTCCTGTAGGTGTCCCAATCTTGAAGTTCTATCCATAAAAAGCTGCATGAACGTGACAGACCAGTCACTTGCTAAGGTTGCATCTCTCTGTCCTCTAATTAGAGAATTGGATATAAGCAATTGCTACGAGATTTCTCACCTAACATTGGAGCTAATTGGAAGCAAGTGCTCCAAATTGACTGTTCTGAAAAGAAACCTGCTGAACTGGCTAGACCCCTCTCAGCACACAGGAGTTGTCCCTGCAGACTACTTGAATGCTTGCCCACAAGATGGAGACAGAGAGGCTGTTACAATTGCAAAATTCATGCCCAACCTGAAACACCTCGAGCTTCGATTTTCAAAACTTTCAATAACTGGACTTGTTCCGTTATCACAGGGATGCAAGGACCTGGAATACTTGGATCTTGTTGGCTGTGCAAACTTAACTGGCAGGGCAATTGAACAAGCATCAGCAAATCTGAAAAACCTCGAGACGTTGCGGAAGCCGAACTTCTACATTCCAAGGTCTGTTTTTCACACAGAACGATATGGTCACTGGAGACTTTACGACGAACGATTTCAGACCAATGTATTCCAGATATGATATGTCGCATTCTCCTATGATGGATGTCTCTCTCACTCACCACTAATTTAGCTTACTGTCTTGTATGTAAGTGATCTCAACATAGATGCGTCTGTTTGTGTATCAAACGGATGCTTGTATGGCTTTGTTTGGTGTGCTTTATTTAGTATACATTCGTAATGTAGTGGAATAAATAGGATAATATGCCGAAGGTGTTCTTGGATGTCGTTGTCTAATTCCATGTTGTCATTTAAGATTTGATACAGATGAAATTAAAAAAAATAAAAATCAGATTTGCTAGTGTGTCATTCTTATGGTGTAGACTTGTTTGAGTGGTTATCTTCGGTATATTTTTCGTGGAATATTAGAGAACTATCATTGTACACGAGAAAAATATTTTTTTTATTGAACTGTTATTCATCGTCGTAAAACTACATAAATCGTCTGTACGAATTACCATTTCTACTTATATAATTTTTCATTTTACTCTCTTAACATCACTCTCTCTTCATATTACTCTCGTATTTACAAGAAAGAATGTTTTGGAGACCGGAAAAAAATTAGCGGACGTCTCGATTTACTCAAATCTAGTAAAATATTTTTTAGTTTTTTATTTAAATTTTTTTGCCCGCGAATGTCCGACCATAAGGGGAGGCATCTGAGGAAGTTGCCTCCCCTTAGGATGGGGCGTCTCCCGGAGACGCCCCATTTTTTTATTTTTTAAAATTATTTAAAATTATTATAAATTGTGATAATTGCTAAATAAATTAATTATTAAGCTAATAATTAGTTAAATTAGTTTAGTAAATTCATTATTAATTATAAATTGTGATAATTGCTAAATAAATTGACTATTAAGTTAATAATTAGTTTAATTATTTTAGTAATGATTATTGATTATAAAATCTGATAATTGCTAAATAAATTGATTATTAAGTTAATGATTAGTTTAATTATTTTAGTAAAGAATTATTCATTATAAATTATGATAATTGTTAAATAAATTGATTATTAAGTTAATAATTAGTTTAATTATTTTAGTAAATACATTAACAAAATTGTATTTTTAAAATTGAATCAATAGTCATCGGGTTACCGTGGAGGAAAAGGGAAATCAATTCTTTTACGTGTGGTACGTAGTTTAGCAGATGAGTCAGGTCCTCATCATCTACGTAGACGGGGTATTTCTGTTTCAGTTAGGAGAGAGATATCTTTTACGTCGTCGTCAGACAGGATTTCGTTTCCCCATGTATGTATATATTTTAAAAAATTTAATACAACATACAAGATCGATTTCATACTTTCATCCAATGCTCACGGAACGCCTAGGAGACCGGGAGCGTCCGGTCGCCTGGACGATCGCCTAGGCGTTTGTCTGACTGCCCAAGTCTCGGCTGTCTTTTTTTATATATTTAATTAAATTAAATTTTATAAAATAAATAAAAAAATCAGGAAAATCGAGAAAAATAGGAAAAACTGCACAAATATTATCTAAAAATACCATACATGTTTAGGCTTCGAAAAGACTCCTAGTTCCTCGACAAATGCCTCACTAGGTACTTATTCTACCCACCTAAACACTTAGGTATACAATTTATTGCTTAGTAGTACGATTACAACGGTAACTCAGAATTCATACAATAGCAGATAAGAGAGAAATTAGAATTATAAGTTAACTAACTAATTCCATTGGACACATTGATCTAATTTCCAACTGGGAACCATATCATATCATCCACCACCATCAGAGTCTTCGGAGTAGTTCTCGTTCGGATTGTCGACGTGGACATCATCTTCTTAAGTTTCTTCATCGTCGGATTGGACATATTGCTTGTCGATGTCCATCGGTGGTTGAGAACTCGATGCACCTGGATCTCTAGAACTAATGTGAACGATGACATCATCTATGCCACCACCTAATAATGGCGCGTCAGATGCAGTAGAATACCGCGTGTCAGATGTAGTGGACATGGATCAAGCAAAGCATCTCCGTGAAGAAGAATGTCCCAAAGCTGCTTCCTCGGAATCGGCCCATGTAAGCTCCTCTCCAGTGAAGACTGGATCTTCAGTTTCTACCAACCATGGATGATCGTCGAAGAGATTGTAGGATTTCGTGTTTAATTATACATATATATTTTCGAATTTTTATGTATAATAAGGATCAATTTTCAATTTTCTATAATTTATTTCATGCATGCATCAATTTGTTTCAATATCTAGTTTCAAAACTTTATTAAAAAAATATGGGATCCGAAATTCATACCTAAAAGTTCTCTAAAACTTCTTGAAGATTCGGAGATGTTGGGGATGCTCCTCGCTGCGCCGGATGCCGCCGAGTATTCACCAAACTCTAAACAAGATCGGAGAGAGGGAAGCTAGTCTCTCAATCTCCGATAGGGTTTAGAATCCAATTACTAACCCCTCTTTAATTATCTTGAGAAGATGATCTCTTAAGAACTAAAACTAAACTTAAGAATTAAGGAATTTTCGTGGAGAATTATGGAGAGAGAATTTTTGCATGAGAAAGCAATGAATAATTAAGGAGGTAATGAGATAAACTTGTATTTATAAGTTCTCTCCAAATTACATATTCATGTGCAACCTCTTGCACATGATTTCATGCAAATTCCATCTAACCATCCATTATTTAATAATAAATAATATTAGCCACGAATTAAATCAATTATGGACCAATTCCATGCATGATCTAATTAATTCTTAAATTAATTCTGCACAAAACCGTCTGGACCGGTCGACCGTTTCAAGGTTCGGTCGATCGCTCGAACCTACTTTCGGTCGACCGTTCTATAACTCGGTCGACCGTTCGTAATAGGAATTATTCCATCGCAATGTTCGGTCGACCGACCGATCACATTCGTTCGACTGTTCGAACAGATGAAAATTCCCTGTTATCGGTCGAGACACGTCCGGTCGACCGTGCCCGATCGGTCGACCGTTTACTACTAGACGGTCGACCGTTTGAGCACTGTTCTGCAGACTTGTCAAATTTCGGTTTAACCCCTACAAAATTTGACATTTCGGGATTAGTAGTAAATTCACAACTTATGTAACATATTATCCTATGTAATGATCAATCATTACACCCCATAATATTTACATCACATATGAATTTAATTTAGATTCTAATTATGTTATTAATCACAACATAATTTTGATTTTGCTTGTTCACCACATGTGTCATATTTTCTACATGAAACCCGACACATCTTATGAACTCAAAATCCGCATTACTTGTTTCCCAGTTTTGTGGTGTGACCTATGGGAGGATCTAAACTAAGTTGGCAGTGATATTAAGAGCTTAATATCACAAGCTATAAGCGGTATCTAGCTACACATTATAGCTCCCAATTAGTTAGATGTCTTAATTCCACTTGAACCAAAACCCGATTCATTCAGTGATGGAGTGCACCACTTGTGTCCGTCCCTTGCCTCATGATATTAAGAATACACACAAATTAGTATTGTGTCATCTTTGTATTAGTATTCATTTCTTGATCTCTTTAAGCTAGTTATAAATATGTGACTTAACTCAAATCACATTGTGCACATTATAACTTTGTTTTATCAAGGCGCCCACTAATATCATCACTCAATTAAGAGGGGCAATGATAATCTTTTGACTAACTATCTTCTCCAACGAAAGTTATACTTAACCAACTAATGCCTTTACACTACACTCATCGATAGCTCAAGACACTAGTCTAATTAAGAACTCCTTAAGCGATCGGATATAAGTCTCATATCAAAGGACCAAGGACACAGTAAAATATTAATGACACAGAAACACATTCCTATAATATTTTACTTGTTAGGTCAATTCAGTATATAAAAGTACTATTTTCCTGTTTTGTGTACCCGTGTTGTCACTCACTTGTAGAGCTACAATGATATATGACCAACACGACAATCTTAACTCGGTAATTAATGTCCCATGTTAATTACCATGATCGCAAATATCTTTTGTTTTATGCAAACCAATATCTTTTAGAGCTCTACGGTTAAGGACCAAGAACTTCTTCCTTAACACTTCTAAAAGACGAATAACATAAACAAGGAACAAAATGATTTCTCATTCAATTCATAATAATTGACATTTAAAAGTAAAACTTTTAGAACACATTCCCTTCAATCTCTCACTTGTTATTAAAGTTTTCTTTCTCATACATACTCAATGCATAAAACAATAATAACTAGGGTAAACCCCATTACATATCAATCATCAAGCCAATCTACATGGTTCCTCAATCCCATGGACTCGAAATGCATTTCGCCCTTGGCTTGGGATAAGGGTTTTGTGAATGGATCGGCTGTGTTGCTGTTGGTGTCCACCCATAACAGATTTATTTTGCCTTCGTCGATGAGGTCACGTGTCACGAAGTACTTACGATCCATGTACTTCACTTTGTGGTGTGATCTAGGATCCTTGATTTGCGAGATAGATGCACTATTATCGCAAAATAGCTCAATGGGTCCCTCGCTCGTGGGAACTACTCCAAGCTCTTCAAGGAACTTCTTAATCCACACTCCTTCCTTGCTCGCTTCAGCGACAGCCATTACTTCGGAAGCAGTGGTTGAGTCGGCCGTAGTGCTTTGCTTCCAACTACGCCAACTCACAGCTCCACCATTCAGAAGAAAGACGTATCCTGATTGCGACCTTCTATCGTCTGGATCACTCATGAAACTCGCATCCGAGTAACCTTCAGCTATCAATTCCCTTTGTCCTCCATAAACAAGAATCTTATCCTTAGTCCGGTTAAGGTACTTCAGGATATTCTTGACCGCAGTCCAATGCTCAGGACCTGCGCTGGATTGGTGACGACTTGTCACGTTTAGAGCATACGAGACATCGGGTCTTGTGCAAGTCATCGCGTACATGATCGACCCAATTACCGAAGCATAAGGGACATCCTTCATGTACTCTAAGTCCTTACGTGATTGAGCACGTTGAGACTTCTTGAGTTGCACACTCATACTCATTGGCACACTGCCCTTTTTGGAGTTGTTCATCTTGAACCTTTCCAAGACCTTGTCAATGTATGCACGTTGACTTAGGCCAATGAGTCTACGAGATCTATCTCGATATATCTTGATTCCCAAGATGTATTGAGCCTCACCCATGTCTTTCATTGAAAATGAGATTTCAATGAATTTCTCGTTTGCTCAAGCAAAGGAATATGATTGCCCATAAGCAATATGTCATCGACATATAAGATTAGGAATACTACATGTCTCCCACTAACCTTCTTGTATACACAAGGTTCTTCCTTACTTTGAATGAAGTGAAGCTTCTTCACTTCCTCGTCAAAGCGTTTGTTCCAACTCCTTGATGTTGCTTCAATCCATAGATGGATCTTTGAAGCTTGCATACCTTCTCGCTATTCTTTGGATCTTCAAAACCTTGAGGTTGTACCATGTACACATCCTCCTCCAAGTTCTCATTAAGGAACGCCGTTTTGACATCCATTTGCCATATTTCATAATCATGAAATGCAGCAATAGCGAGCATGATCCGAATAGACTTGAACATGGCAACCGGTGAAAAAGTTTCATCATAGTCAATTCCTAGAACTTGAGTGAAACCCTTCGCTACAAGCCTCGCTTTGTAGGTTGTTAAGTTCCCATCCATGTCCATCTTCCTCTTGAAAACCCATTTATTTTGAATGACATTTTTCCCTTGAGGAAGGTCAACCAAGTTCCACACTTGATTATCATACATGGATTTTATTTCGGATTCCATGGCCTTAAGCCATAGTTTGGAGTCTTCCCTTTCCATTGCTTCTTGGAAGGTCAAGGGATCATTGGTATCTAGTACCATTTCATGAAGTCCCAGATACAAATCGGGTTTCTTCCTTTCCCTTGTTGACCTTCTAAGTTCTTTTGGTTCTTCTCGTGTCTCTAGAACTTCTTCCACAATTTCTTGAGGAGTGGGTTCACGTTCAACTCTTGAACGTACACTTGGTGGGGATGATTGAGATTATCTCACAATTTCTTGTGACGGTCTCTCGCTCACGCTCCCACTAACCAAAGGAATCTCGGTTGGGCCTTCATGATCTTGAATGTCATCATTCATGTCATGATCTTGTAGAGTATCTTGAATTTCCTCAAGCACAACCCTACTCCCACTACTTTTTACTCTTTCTAGAAATTCCTTTTCCAGAAATGTGGCATCCCTCTCTACAATCACTCGATTGGAGGTGATATGCCAAAACTAGTATCCTCTTGTCTCACGAGGATAACCAATAAAGAAGCACTTATCCGCTTTTGGTTGAAGTTTGGTCGACATCAATTTCTTGACGTAAGCCTCACAACCCCAAATCTTGAGAAAACTGAGCTTAGGTGTTTTACCACTCCATAGCTCATAAGGAGTTTTCTCCACGGATTTGGATGGAACATTATTTAGTGTGTAAGCCGCAGTTTGTAGTGCATAACTCACAAAAGTAAAGAGGTAATTCCGCATGACTCATCATTGACCGAACCATGTCGAGCAATGTCCTATTCCTCCTTTCGGATACCCCATTCCACTGAGGTGTACCGGGAGGGGTGAGTTGAGGTACAATACCAAACTCCTTTAGGTATGAGTCAAATTCGGCACTTAAGTACTCACCTCCACGATCCGTTCGTAGAGACTTGATTTTCTTGTCGAGTTGGTTCTCTACTTCATTCTTGAATTCTTTGAACTTCTCAAAGGACTCACTTTTGTTTCTCATTAGATAAACATAGCCACAACGACTATAATCATCCGTGAACGTAATGAAGTACCTGAAACCATCTCGTGCACTAGTACTCATTGGACCACATACATCGGAATGTATCAAATCCAACAAGCCATTCGCCCTTGGACCTTTCTTCTTGAAAGGCTTTTTGGTCATTTTTCCCATTAGACATGATTGGCACGTCTCCAATGATTTAAAATCAAGTAGACCAAGAAGGTTAGCTTCTTGCAATTTCTTGATGCGCTTTTCATTTATGTGACCAAGACGATAGTGCCACAAGAGAGTATCATTCTCGTGAGTGGTCTTAAGTCTTTTGTTATTGATATTAAAGATTTGTTTATTATCCAATTCAAGCAAATAGAGACCATTCCTTATGAACGCATTTGCATAGAAAACACCATTCTTCGATATAGACAAACAAGAATTTGAAATATTTATATTAAAATTATCCATATCCAGACATGATACAGAAATAATATTCTTGCTAATCGAAGGTACATAATAAACATTCTTTAGACATAAATTTAAACCACTACATAATTGAAGAACCACAGAACCTTGTGCAACCGCAGACACGTTCGCACCATTTCCGACCTTCAATTCTACCTCGTTCCTTACGAGTTCCTTCCTATCCATGAGTAGCTGCACATTAGAAACTATGTGAGCACAAGATCCGGTATCTATTACCCAATCCTGGACAGAGGTGGCTAAATTTATTTCAATAACAAATATACCTTTGGCCTTTTTAGGGCGCCGACGTTCAATCACTCCGTTGTCAAGGTCTTCCTTGTACTTGGGGCAATTTGGCCGAATGTGTCCTTTTTCACCGCAGTGAAAGCACTCCGTATTGGGAGTTGGAGATTTCTGAGATTTCCCCCTCGAGTCACTCGCACGAGCACCTCCTACTCCCTTGCTCTTGATTGAACCACTTCTGGTAGATTTGTCATTTCCTTTACCAATCTTTTGGCTCCTCCCATGGACGGCAATGACTTGCTTGTCCCTACCCTTGCCCATGTCAACTTCAGCAGTTTTGAGAGCGTTGTGAAGCTCCTCAAGACTCACTCCTTTTTCACGCACGTGATAGTGCATTACAAAGTCCTTAAAGGACGGGGCTAGAGAGCCAAGAATCATATCTTCAGCAATGTCCTCGGGCATTGGTGAAGAGAGCTTTGCCAACTTCTCAAGGTATCCTTGCATCGTGAGAAAATGCATAGATACCGATGTTCCCTCCTCCATATGGCACCTTGTGAGTGCGATGGTGGTCTTATAGCGCTCCTTTCGGGCACTATCCATGAACATCTTTGATAAAGCCTCCATGGTCTTCTTGGGTTTTGAATCCAAGTATTTCGCTTGGAGCGAGTCACCCATGGATGCTAGCATAAGACCGTGAACCTGGTTCTCTTAGTCTTCCCACTTGGCTTTAGCCTCTTTCTCTTCATCGGTTAATCTCTCATTCCATTTTGGGATTGGACCTTCCAAAATGTGAGATAGTTTCTCAAACTTTAACACGATGTTGAGTTTGAGTTGCCAACTAATGAAGTTTGAGCCATCATTTGCTAAAGGGTGTTTTTCTATCATGGATCGTACGATAGGTTGGATGTTCGACATTTTTCTACAAAATAAATCATATAGGATTTTAATGCCAATTTTATGTTTTAATACACATGCATACATATATTGAATATAAATGTAAATGTTGCAAATAAAAATTTTGCCCATAAATGCAACAATCCAAGATCCCATCAATCGTAATATAGACTAGCTAAGGGCTATCGAATACATTACAATATCAAGGTAAGAAAACATTTTCTAATCACAACCTTTTTGAATTTTAGCAACATTTAGCATCTTCAAACTCTTGTGACTCTTGTCGTTTTAATTATGAGGGAATACGACCTATCCTCGTAAGAAAAACTTTTTCCCAAAACCGAGCGAGGGCTCTAGGTAATGTTAAGAAAACTTATTTTCATTTGATACGAGATACGTTTATCCATTGTATTCACAACTAAACATACTTGGGGTTCACTAGGGTGAAACACACCTCATATATTTAATTGTGGCACAACAACAGACAACCATTATATCTCCCACTATTCCCAAAGATGGAGGGAGCTATCTCCCGCTAAGGGCGAGCAGAGTATTCCTCAATCAATGGCTGCTAGTGGATGAAATAAGAAGGAAATTTATTCTTAATTTTTGTTTGGACAATTTAACATGTGATTTAGAATTTCAGGTTATCATGCATATTATGAATCATACACATCCTAACATTCAACACATTCATCACATGCATATCAAGATAAAAACAGAAATTAAACATTCACACAATCCACATCGTGTGAGTTTATATGTTCCCTTCGATCCTCGATCCCTAATCTTCGATCCTCGATCGATGCGCTACAGCGGCGACTTCCTCTTGCACCGGAGATGTAGATTTTACAGAAAATAAACATGCTCCTCACATTCGATAAAAACCGACTAGTGCAAGTCCTATGTAAAACCTCTCATATGCAAATGCAACTATCTAAAAGACGGAAAGAGAGAGAATTTTGGCTTTTACATACATAAGCCCCTGTATAACAATGATTACATACATTCATAATTGCTGATTTGGAACATATAAACTCACAATTCTGCAAAGCAACTCAAGCATCCATGCACGCAATTACTATAAATTACAGAATCTAATTTATCAATCATCTAGAATCCTAAACAATTCTTTGACAAATATTTTGAAATCCATTAAAAACATTTTTCATTCATCCATAGTTCAAAAATTAATTTTGAACCGCTGTCCATCCAATTTCCAATGGAAAGATGAACTCCAGTTTTTCGGTTTTGTTGATTCTCTTACAAAATAATCATCTTAATCTTAATTCTAATAATTACATGACATGTTTTAAAACTCTTAAAACATTCAGACGAATTATTACAGAGAATTATATCAACAAAACATCCATACACCGAAAAATCGGTAAATCGAATTTTTTAAATCCTAGATGGCAAACTAAAATCGTTTACATCATAAAATCATAAGAAAATTGAACCCTAATGCTCTGATACCACTGTTGGATTTCGTGTTTAATTATACATATATATTTTCGAAATTTTATGTATAATAAGGATCAATTTTCAATTTTCTATAATTTATTTCATGCATGCATCAATTTGTTTCAATATCTAGTTTCAAAACTTTATTAAAACAAATATGGGCTCCGAAATTCATACCTAGAAGTTCTCTAAAACTTCTTGAAGATTCGGAGACGTTGGGATGCTCCTCGCTGCGCCGGATGCCTCCGAGTATTCACCAAACTCTAAACAAGATCGGAGAGAGGGAAGCTAGTCTCAATCTCCGATAGGGTTTAGAATCCAATTACTAACTCCTCTTTAATTCTCTTGAGAAGATGATCTCTTAAGAACTAAAACTAAACTTAAGAATTAAGGAATTTTCGTGGAGAATTATGGAGAGAGAATTTTTGCATGAGAAAGCAATGAATAATTAAGGAGGTAATGAGATAAACTTGTATTTATAAGTTCTCTCCAAATTACTTATTCATGTGCAACCTCTTGCCCATGATTTCATGCAAAATTCCATCTAACCATCTATTATTTAATAATAAATAATATTAGCCACAAATTAAATCAATTATGGACCAATTCCATGCATGATCTAATTAATTCTTAAATTAATTCTGCACAAAACCGTCTGGACCGGTCGACCGTTTCAAGGTTCGGTCGATCGCTCGAACCTACTTTCGGTCGACCGTTCTATAACTCGGTCGACCGTTCGTAATAGGAATTATTCCATCGCAATGTTCGGTCGACCGACCGATCACATTCGATCGACTGTTCGAACAGATGAAAATTCCCTGTTATCGGTCGAGACACGTCCGGTCGACCGTGCCCGATCGGTCGACCGTTTACTACTAGACGGTCGACCGTTTGAGCACTGTTCTGCAGACTTGTCAAATTTCGGTTTAACCCCTACAAAATTTGACATTTCGGGATTAGTAGTAAATTCACAACTTATGTAACATATTATCCTATGTAATGATCAATCATTACACCCCATAATATTTACATCACATATGAATTTAATTTAGATTCTAATTATGTTATTAATCACAACAGAACTTTGATTTTGCTTGTTCACCACATGTGTCATATTTTCTACATGAAACCCGACACATCTTATGAACTCAAAATCCCCATTACTTGTTTCCCAGTTTTGTGGTGTGACCTATGGGAGGATCTAAACTAAGTTGGCAGTGATATTAAGAGCTTAATATCACAAGCTATAAGCGGTATCTAGCTACACATTATAGCTCCCAATTAGTTAGATGTCTTAATTCCACTCGAACCAAAACCCGATCCATTCAGTGATGGAGTGCACCACTTGTGTCCGTCTCTTGCCTCATGATATTAAAAATACACACAAAGTAGTATTGTGTCATCTTTGTATTAGTATTCATTTCTTGATCTCTTTAAGCTAGTTATAAATATGTGACTTAACTCAAATCACATTATGCACATTATAACTTTGCTTTATCAAGGGAGCCACTAATATCATCACTCAATTAAGAGGGGCAATTATAATGTTTTGACTAACTATCTTCTCCAACGAAAGTTATACTTAACCAACTAATGCCTTTACACTACACTCATCGATAGCTCAAGACACTAGTCTAATTAAGAACTCCTTAGGCGATCAGATATAAGTCTCATATCAAAGGACCAAGGACACGGTAAAATATTAATGACACAGAAACACATTCCTATAATATTTTACTTGTTAGGTCAATTCGGTATACAAAAGTACTATTTTCCTCTTTTGTGTACCCGTGTTGTCACTCACTTGTAGAGCTACAATGATCTATGACCAACACGACAATCTTAACTCGTTAATTAATGTCCCATGTTAATTACCATGATCGCAAATATCTTTTGTTTTATGTAAACCAATATCTTTTAGAGCTCTACGGTTAAGGACCAAGAGCATCTTCCTTAACACTTCTAAAAGACGAATAACATAAACAATGAACAAAATGATTTCTCATTCAATTCATAATAATTGACATTTAAAAGTAAAACTTTTAGAACACATTCCCTTCAGAGATCGCAGTCCACACTGATGGGGTCATAAAATCTGGGTTTCTCCATCCTTTGCTGAAACCTTTGCCTTAACTTTTGGTTGTAGTTCACATACACCAAGTCATTCAACTTCTACACAAATGTACCTTTCCACATGAAGAAGAGAATGAGAAATTTGTGAAAAATGAAGAGGTTTGGAAGGGTTTATATAGGATTTGGGGGTAGTGGCAAACTTGTAAATTTTGAAAAAAAAAACAAAAAAGTGGAGAGCCGTTGGAGTGCCCTCCAACGGCTCTCGCCTAGGCGAGGCGATCTCCGAGGCGACCACCGCGACGGGCGGTCGCCTACGTGAACACTGCTTTCAACAATTTTATGTACATTACTTTATGTTTATTCTAATATCATGCAATCCTACATATATTAAAATAAATCACAAAGAGAGAATCATACCCAAAGGCTCTCTAAAACCTTTCGAAGATTCAGAGTCGTGTTGCCCGTTGAATCGCCCGCCGATTCCCCTCCAAGTGTTCACCAAACTCTAAACAAAATTAGATAGAAATGAGCTAGACAATCAATCTTTAATTATGCTTAGAATCTAGCTAATAACCCTTCTTTAAGCTCCAGAGATTTTCTATCTCCAAAACATAAAATTACTAATAGATTTTCGTGGTGATTAAGAGAGAGATTAATGAGAGAAAGAGTTTTTGCATTAACATAAACAAGTAGGATGATGTGTCCTTTTATAGGCTCCCAAAACATCCTCATCAAGAACTATTCTTTAGTCATAATCTCTTGCTTATTTTCTCCAAAAATTAATCTCAAATTTCCACATAAGCACCCATAAAAACGTTTGATTAAATCTGGAATTAATCCAACCCATGATCTAATTATTCTCTTAATAATTCAGTCAAAAATCGCATTGTTCGGTTGACCGAGAATTTTTCTCGGTTAACTGAATCATTCGGTTACAACACATGTTCGGTGAACCTTGAGCTAGACGGTCGACCGAATATGCATGAGAAAAATTCTCTGAAAAATTCAAACGATCCGTGTCTTGCTCAGTCGATCGTTGACCAACCAAAATTTCTCCTAGTGAACATTCATCGAACTTCCGTGTCAACTTCGGTCTACCAAAAATATTCCAAGGTATTTTCTCTCGGTGACCGTTCACGCTCGGTTGACCGAACACAATTGTCTAGGCACTCAAGACAATTTCGGTCAATCAATTATGCTTACCCGTTCCCTGTTCGGTTGACAATTTCCAACAAAATTTGATCTTTCGGGGTTTTTAGCAAATCCATATCTTATGTAATATATTATCCTATGTAATATTAAATTATTAAACCCAATAATATACACACCTCATATGAATGTATTATGATTCTAATTATGTCAATTCTCATGACATATTGATTTTATTCGTTCACCACATGTGTCCTTTTTTCACATGAAACCCGACACATCATATGAACTCAAAATCAAGATTCTTGTTTTCCAGTTTTGTGGTGTGACCTATAGGAGGATCTAAGTTAAATTGACAGCGATATCAAACACTTAATATCTCAAACTATAAACGGTATCTAGCTACACATTATAATTACCCAATTAGCATAGATGTCTTTGTTTCACTTGAACTAAACACGATCCATTTAGTGATGTTTGTGCACCACTTGTGTCTGTCCATTGCCTCATGATATTAAGAATATATATAAATTAGAAATGTGTCACCTTTGTATTATAAGCATTTCTTGAGTGAAAAGATATAAGTCTCATATCTTAGGATCCAAGACACAGTAAAACATTAATAACACGAAACACGATTCTATAATGTTTTACTTGTTACTATTCAATATATAAAAGTAATATTTTCATCTTTTATATACTCGTGTCGTCAATTATTTGTAGAGCTACAACAATCGATGACCAACACGACAATCTTATCTCGGTGATTAATGTTCCATGTTAATTACCATGATTGTGAATAACTTTTGATTTATGTAAACCATTATCTTTTAGAGCTCTACGGTTAAGGACCAAACGACTCTTCTTTAACACTTCCAAAAGACGAATATCATAATCAAGGAACAAAATGTTTGCACATCCAATTCATAATAATTGACATATAAAAGTAAAACTTTTAGAACACAGTTCTTTCATTATCTGTGTACTTTTATTATTTATTTCTGACGAACATATCTTCTACTTATTTCTTTAGCTATCGTATTTTTAATACTTATTTCTCACGAGCATATCATAGTAACTTAAATTAAATTTAAAATATGATAAAAGAACAACACGATTTAAGTACAAATACACAATATATTATACATTACAAATGCATTACAAATTACAATCAAAATGTACTACGTAACCGGTTTCAATCTCTTATTCTACTTTCGTACTCATCCTCCCATCCAATAATACTCATCTCGCATTTGATACCACAAGGTCGCTATAGGAGGTACTGAGAATCACTCAGCTAATTCCAAACGAATAAATGTTTGTAACTCCCTAAATGAGCAATGACCAACTCTCTGACTGACCTCGTCATGGTAAACAGACTCTCCCAAGGTAGCACAGTAAGACATGGGAACAACAAACCATCCATTCCCATTGAGAAATATATGACCACACACTTGTAAAAATTAGCAATCGAGAACAAGTCGGCCCAAACCTCCATATAATGATCATCGTCACAAGCTCCCCCGCCCCAATCAATTCGTTGACGAGCCAGTACCACATTGCCGTAATAGACGTTCTCATAAATAGGATTCGCACATATCTCATTAGAAATCGCACGACGGGCGTACGACCAATTGTCTTGACCACCATGGAAGACATCGGAAACACATCGAAATCCACAGTTGTCATCAGCACGTACGTCATTCCACCTCTCCAGAAATGGTAAAATGATTCCTGACAGTCTATCAACGTATGAGAAGTTATCTACGTCAGTCCATCTGGCTAAGACGCCTCCCCATAGTGGGGGCGTCTGGCTAAGACGCCTCAGCCATGAGCGAGGCGGCTTAGACAGACGCCCCCACCATGGGCAAGGCGACTTAGCCAGACGTCCGAGTCGGAGAAAAAATCCGCCTTTGTTACCTCACCGGATCCAGGCGCTTCGCCACACATTTTCGTGGTGTTGGTACTGGGAATGTGAGTAAAACTGAGTCAAAAACCTTATTTAAAGACACGGGACGAAATGGGTATTAAGTAATTTGTTAAGGGCAAAAAGGTAATTGTTGGGGTGATTTAAGTCATTTTCTGACGATGAATAGTAGCTCCCTTTTTTTAAGTAGAGATAAATTTTAGAATTTCAAATGACTTGGCTTCCTGTCAAATGAGGCCCATCTCAAAACTATCTTGTACATTTCAAATAACTTTTAGATAATAAGATTTATTATTAGATTTTTTTGAAGTGATCATAGGAAAAAAACAAATATTACAAGATATAAGACCTGAAAACTTATTTGGCTAAATATGCGAAATGAAAATGACACCTTCAACATCATTTTTATGCAACTGAAAATAACAATTCAATCACCATTTTATCGGATTTGGATGACTAGATCCTCCCTGTCGTTGTCACCTATACTCCCTTTCTTCTTGACACTGTGTCTCCACCCCTTCCCACTGATCACGATGATCGTTATTTAGAGACAATAATGAAAGGACCAATCTTTCCTCTGCCCTCCCCCTTTTTTCCTTCTTTCTTGTGTTCTCCTTGACAACTTCGACAAAGTAGGAACATCGAAAAAAACAAACAAAAGGAGGGAGATTTATTTACAACCTGCCCTCAAGCTAGTTAGAGCATCCACAACATTGCTCTAGGTCACCCCGACGACCTAGGTCATCCACTTTCTCTCTCTACTACGTCATCATGACCTAAAACCTCATCTTTCTCCTTCATTATTCACCCATTAACCATGATGTAGGTTACCCTACTCTCTTTCCTCAACATCATTAATTTCCTTATCAACTTTTATTTTATTCCAAAATAATTTATATTTACCAAAAAGATTGATAATCTATTTTGAAAAACCAATATACCAATAAATCTCGTATTGGTATTTTTTAAATCATTTTAATCTATTTTTAAATCTTATTTTTTTAAATTATGTTTTCTAATTGTTTTTAATTTTTAATTTTTTTATTGAATAAAATAATTTAACTTTTTAATAAGCTCACCCCCTCACATCATTTGGAGGTCGATCTTGAAAAAGTTAAAAACACAATTAAAATATTTTAAAAAATAAAAACAATTCAAAACTTATTTTAAAAAAGATTAAAACTGATTTAAAAACCAAAACCAAAACAAAACAAAACAAAAATTAACAAACAAAAAAACCGCCCAACCTGCGGCGGTTAATCATGCTCTTAGAATGCAAATAACATTGGACCCATCAATCCCCATCGGTATAATCACACGTTTACATACAAAAATATGTGATATTATATCTTCATCAAATCTCAACCTTTAATTCCAAACTAAACTAACGGTGGTTATTTCATCTAAAATGACAATGTAATTTCTTTTATGATATTTGGGGAATACAAGCAATTAGCTCCCACTATAAAGACCATAATTCATTTGTTATACACTCAACTCAAGATAAAGATGAAAAACAAATTCACCGTTAATTAATTTATTTTTTACTTTGACACTTCAACACTGATGAGTTTGGACCATTGATTAGGTTCACTTGGAAAAAATTATTCCAACAACACATCCAATTAAAATTTATCCTTTTGAAAGTACAATTAAACCTTAGGTTTTTCCCCCTTTTTGTCCACGTAAAATAGTTATTTTTAGTTAAAAAATAATCTAAAACGTAACAACGCAAACTCCATAATTAAATTATTTACATAGTAAATTGCATCATTCTCTAATGTACGACTGTATGAGTATAACAAAATCTGGTTTTATTGTTTTTTCTCCGTTACGTAGTGGTAGAAAATATTAAAAGATTTTTTCTCCCATCTGTTTAAACTCTCATTTATCCTGAAAAATAGAATAAAATAGTTCACCGAAAAATAATATTTTTGCTACGAATAGTGAAATAAGGTAGAGAGTGCGGAGATTAAGGCCTGGTTTGGACGTGGATCTTTATAGCTTTTAGTTGCTTTACCTGAGCCCAAACGTTAAAAAAAAGCCCACATGAGCATCCAAACAAAAACATGATATCTGGATTGACTACAATGACATGCTTTTCGAGTGTCTTTTTTAACATTGGAAAAAAGCTCAATTCATCGCTTCCTCCGATTTTTTTTTCTTCTGTTCACATAACTCATAAGTCATAACATGAAATGGCCATCCTGATCTCATTCTTTTTTGCTTAATGACTGGATATGTCTTAGAAGTTCGTTTCAACTTTGCCCACACTGTTCAGCAATATTACGTTCAAGTATTTACAGATATGCCATTGCAAAATTAGTAATAACATTTACAGATATGACTTCTTAATAGCTCATTTACCATCATTGCACGCAACATTATCCATCACCTCACCCTTAACCTTTCACAAGCTCTGAACTTCAACCCTTCCCACATCGGTCTCACCTGTCCTTCAGCTGGGTCTCCTTTGAAATCGTGGCGGTGGAGCTCTGGTTTTGGCTTCGTAGGCTTGGCTCCCGGTGGCCGACGAACTCGGAGTTGCCCAAAGATCGGATTTTGACGAACTGAGGTTTTGGTTCGATATTTCCCGAACATAGATTCAATTGATTTCCCCGATTCTTGTTTACTGACAACATTTAAACATCTACAAAATTATAATCAAAACATCCACAAACTTCATAATTAGACATCGTAAATGCATAAAAACACAAATTACACAATTATTCCACACAACGACAAACATCAAAAAACCTTAAAGTTAAAATACAAACACATGTTTGAATTTAAAAACATTATATATGTTTATATATATTATTTATATTTCGCAGTTAAACAGTTAAATTGACGGATGAAAACTCATACCCTTACCCATCTCATTTATTAAACGATTACACTTTTCATACTCTTACCTACCCATTTATATCAAATGGGTAGAATGTCATTCCTCAATTTTCGTACCCCAGGTTGAAATTCCATAACAAGGAAAGACTTTCAATCTCACATAGCGGCAAGGGTGTAAACGAGCCGAGTCGAGCGAAATTTCGAGTCATAAGGATTATATTATGTTATTAATAAATACAAAAAAATAATTATAAACAGAGCAATAAAAAATTTGAGCAAACTACTCATTTACCGAACTAAGTTTGAAGATTTTTTGACTTTTCATCAAAATCCTTAATTTTTTAAAGTTAAACTAAAGTTAAACGTTTTTTCGAGTCGAATTCAAATCGAGCTATCGAGCCGAACCAAAGTTGACAGCCCTACCCAGCGGAATACATTAGAATATAATTTCGGGAAAATGGTGCACATGTGCACATGGTAGGCTAAGGAAGGTCTGATAGAAACTTCACCTCAGCTTCGGCCGAATTGGGCCGTGTGTGTGTTTGGATGATTTTATCTGTTATAGATTATACCATGTTGATGCCCAAGAGAAAGTATTGTACAGACATATGTAATGGCTTACGTCTCCTTTAGTTTACGTTAAGAAGAGTGCAAGAACTATATAATAAAAAAGATCGACATGGAAGTGGTCACTATTAGCTAATGTAACAATTAGAAGATATTCTAAAGTACTACTCTTATACTATATATATTTTGAGGGTTTTTTTTTTATGTTGCAGGACCATTATATTACTGTGAACTGTCATTGTCCGCTTGTCATGCTAACTCATGTATGGAGTTTAACTATTCAAATATACTTTGTTTTGCTAGGTGATCATTTATTGTACATGGTCACATGGATTCTAGTTAAATGCTAATATGAGGTGTATGCGCCATCCTTATCATGCACGATTTGTTATACACTCAAACTTTTCATTCTTCGACATACAGTGGAACTAGAAGTAACTATTCAAATATACTTTAGAGAACATTGGCCGATACTAATTACCTTCAACAAAAGGATACTTGTTACCTTAATTAATTGTACGTCCAAGGTAGATAGTAAGTATTCAGAAAATGGGAATTCCCACAATCTCATCAATGAAGGTATGCTGCTACCTAATGACCATGAGCACGTACTGGTTCAAAGATTGGCAAGAACTGAGACGACAGAAGCTGGCAGCAAGCACTTTTGCTTGAGCAATTGGATTTTGGAGGGGCCGTAGAGTTCAGCTATGGTTAGAAAAACAAGCTATTATCATGTCATTCTGCTACTAGAAAAATAGATTTCACCGATAGGTGAAGTAAATCACTCTGGAGCACTGTATGTTAGCGGTGGATATACCATTCAACTTTTTCCGAGAGTGTAATCTAAACGATCCCAGTGAAGATTGACTTGCAGCTTCAGCTGACGGAATTGTTCAAAACTTTTATTGTGGTCTTCCATGTGATGGGATTTAATTTGGAGATAAAGTGGCCCATATTTTGGTGGGGAAATCGGAAAATATTTTCCCTAGTCAAAGATTCCAGTTCATAATGGAGGTGCTGGGTTAGACTGGATGGATTTATATTGTTTGGACTCCAAATGGAAGAAGTTTATTTAGGTTAGCACATAAACCAGTAATATTGTGACCTTGTAATGAGTGTCCCGTATGATTTTTTGGTGAAAACATGTGTTTGGACTACTGCATATTGAGTTTAGACTCGTATAATATTCAATTGGAAATCTATTGTTGAGATTCTCTAGCACTTTTTAACTTTTTATTCTCACATTAAGAAATTTGAAAAATGAAGAAAAATGTATTACCTAAGTGTCTGATACACCATTGAGAGGTAGAGAGAAAAAATGGGATAATGAGACCCACACACACGTGGTCCGGTCGGACTTTATTATTGTGACTTTAGAGCACCCTTAACGAGTGCTCTTTGGGGTCGAGTCTGAGATGGATCCCACATTCCCACCCCATCCCCTCTTAATGGGGGTGGACCCAGGTCGGGTCCCGACCTGGGGGCGGACCCGGGTTGGCCACGTGGCCAACCCGGGTTGGCTTTTTTTGTTATTTTTTTGTTTTTTGTTATTATATTTGTTATTTAATATATAATTGATATGTATAGTACTTTATATAATTAGAATATATATCCGTGAAAATTAAAATAAATGAAAATTAGTAAGATAAATGTAAAAAATTAATAATTATAAATGTAAGTAATTGAAACAAATTAGTAAGATAAAGAAAATTACATGGTAAAATAGAACACACAAATTTACCCAAGTTCACCCTAAAATCCATTAGTAACTCAAAAAAATCAGTAGAGAGTTACTAATAAATCTTGAACCCAAAAAATCTTCAGGGGGCGCTGCCCCCTTGCCACCACCGCCAGCTCACCGGCGAAGTGGAACGTCGCTCGCTCACCGGGGAATGAGATCCCCGACCGACCCGTTGGAGTGGGCATTATAATTACAATTAATTAGTAAAAAAAGAAAATAAAATAAATGTAAAAATAACCCAAATAAAGAAAATTAAATTAACATAAAACAGCTTAACAAACAAATACATAGAGAGAACTACTTCCATAACTGGAAAATACGAAGGAAATCTACTTAAATCAAATACATCGTTCTAAATTAAGTTAAATCGATTAACAACAACGTACGTAACTAAACCAAAATTTAGATAATCAAAAGACATTAAAGATGTCTATATTCCACTGCCCAATCCAGATGTGCATTGTGAGCCGATTTGATCGAAAATATATGACAACGCTTTGGAAGGAATGCAAGTTAATTTTGTTTGTAATACATATTATAATAATTTAATTTAAAATTATCGTATTATGTAATTGTCGAATTTTAATTAAATCAAATTTTACAATATTATTTGGCAATTAACGTAATTTAATTATATTAAGTTATTGTAGAAATAATTTATTTAGTAGTTTGTGTATTTTTGTGTTGGAATAGAAAATGAGGTAAAAAAATTGATGTGGATGAGAGAGAGTGTTGAAAGTGAAGTTGAGGTTAAATAGTGAAAAGTGGGTTGGGTTGAGTGGTGGGTTGTATAGTATTTTTCGCTGATGTGGTGAAAAAAGAAACTTGATTGGAAGGGAAATTTTAGGTTGGAATTGTAGATGCTCTTACAAAGAGTGTCACTTACGTTCAACCTGCAAAGGAGATCAATAATAATTAGTAGCACGTATCCTATTAAGGATCGATCCTATCCGGGAATCGAGTCCATTAGTGCCCACCCCGAAGCATGAACGTTTTAGGGAAATTGTTTATGATAGCAAAAAAAATTCAGAGCTAAGCTTTTACTGAGAGAGATTAATGGGAAACTGAAGTGACAAACACAATGGTTTCTAATCTAATCATACGTTTTGGATGAAGTGGTGAAATGACCGTAATGCAGGTATAACCATCTAAATATTTGTTTTCTTGAATTTTAGTATTTTTGTACTATATTTTGTGATAGACATTTTATAACTTAACTCAGCAGCATAAATCTGTTTTACTAGCCTTAGTGCCTTTGTTTTAGGATCTGCCAACGGACCAGCAGCTTAATCCTAAGAATTAAGCTTTGAGGAGTCCGTAAGTGTAATGTAGATAACAGATTATGAAGTGCATTACAATTTTAGGATAAAAGAAGAATGAATGAAGTGAAAAATGGAGAGAAAAAGATCCCATTTCTCTTGTTTGATAGAATTGTAAGGAGAGGATAATAAAACAAAGGAAAACTGGTGAGAAAGTGTTCCATACTTCCATATCGGCTTCATCTTTCCAGTTAAAAGCAATGTTCACTGACCACCTAGGCGAGCCTAGGCGACCGGGGGCATCCGGTTGCTTGGGCGATAGCCTAGGCGGTTGTGCGACCGCCCAAGTCTGGGCGGTCTTTTTTTTATTATTTTAATTCAATTAATTTTTTTAAAATAGATAAAAAAATCAGGAAAAATCGGGAAAAATACAGTGGAACACCGTGCGTCAGATGCAGTGGACATGGATCGAGCAAAACGTCTCCGTGAAGAAGAATGTCCTAAAGCTGCTTCCTCGGCATCAACCCATGTAAGCTACTCTCCAGCGAAGACCAGATCTTCAAATTCTACCAACCATGAATGCTCGTCGAAGAGATCGTAGTCCACATTGATGGGGTCATAAAATCTGGGCTTCTCCTTCATTTGCGGAAACCTTTGCCTTAACTTTTGGTTGTAGTTCACATACACCAAGTCATTCATCTTCTTCACAGCCAACCTGTTCCTTCTCGTTGAGTGCAACTGCTCGAAGACACTCCAATTCCGCTCACAACCTGATGCCGAGCATGTCAATCCCAACACCCTCAGGGCCAACCTCTGTAATGCGGTCTCTCCCATGTTTGCGCCATAAGATTGTCACCAATCTATAGGTCTTCTTTCCGTCCTTTGTCTGACGACCATATCCCTCGAGAATATTCTGAGGGAGTTCTTGTAACGATCAAGTAGACCGCAAATCTTGTCTTGTTCTGCAGGAGTGGGGACGAGCCGCTCTACGACATCCATGAATCCAGGCATATGCTCATTGAAAGCTACATTTCGATCCTGAGGTGGGACGGAGAAGAAGGTACCAGGGTTGAGTAAGAAACCAGCTGAGTGTAGCGGTGATGACATCATCTTCCCTAGACCCCACCTGGTGTCGATGAGGTCGATGACTTGCTTGTACAACCTCGGGTTTCCGTCAAAGTTCCTCATGATTTGTTCTTTGACTTTCTCCATTGCGTCACACAGATATCCCATCGGTGGTTTCTCATCGCCGTCAATAAGTCTAAGAACCTGGACCATAGGTTGTGAGGCCTTCAGTGCCTTCACGACGTTGGTCCAGAAGCCACTTTGTAGAATGGTCTCGGCAACTTCAGTAGAGATCTCCTTCTTTTTCTTGTTCTTTATCCAACTTGCATTAGGATCGTTGTACTCCGGGGAAACAACAAAGACTCGCAGTTTGTCTTTCTTCAGGAACAACCTTTGCAAAGTCAGAAGGGCAGTGGCAAATATCGTGACAGCAGGGCGTAGCATGTTCCCTTCAATGGCAATTCGCATCCTCTTCAACAACATGGCAGAGTTGTTGAAATGTTTGACGATCTTACGAGCTAAAGCAATAGTCTTCAAAAACAACTTGCCAATATCCTCCAATATGAGATCGATGCAATGCGCTGCACAGAGAGTCCAAAACAATCTCCTTCTTTTTTACTGCAACATCCTACCGGCAAGTACGTACGCGGCGGCGTTGTCGGTGAACCTGAACAACGTGTTCTTCGCCAATCTTGTCAATTACCTTGTCCATCAGCTTGTACAGGTAGTCTGCGGTGTGAGAGTGACCAGAAGCATCTACAGACCTCATGAACATGGTACATGTCGGACAATTTACTAGAAAATTGATTATATTCCTACCGGACCTATCAATCCAGCCATCTGTCATCAACGTGCACCCGTATGTTGCCCAATCTTGTATGTACGACTCTAGTATACCTCTAGTGTAGTCAAATTCCTGTTTAAGGCACAAGTCACTAACTTCATGATACGTCATGGGTTTAAGTCCGGGTCCGTAAGTACAAGTAGCGGATATTGCTTCCTTCCACTCAGGCGTCCTTACAGTGTTGAATGATATACCACATCTATAGAAAAGTCTAGACCATTTTTGATTGATTGTTTTCCTATCTTCTTTTCTAAAGGTTCTTTCGATGGTTGTTTGTTGGGGGCCGGAAACCACGTCCGCAAAATGGTTGTTGGGGACCCGGTTTCTAGATCAAATTCTATGTTTTCTCGGTCTACATAATCATCAAGACATACATTTTCGTTTTGTAATGTCCTACTGTTTCTAATCATGTATGCAGTTATGTCTTGTTTAATAGAGTCACAAACTTTATCACAAGGTCTAGCATTGCTACCGGGTGTGTGTGCAAGATGTTGTTTGTGACGGGCTATACCACCTCTAGTTTCCTTACCACATAACTCACAGACAATGCAGTTTTTATCATTAGCACTAATGTAATGGACAGTATTCCAACCAGGGTCATTTGTACGGGTAGGTCTTAGGTCATCGTAACTCTCGTGATGCATAGGGAGACTAGTGCCGGGTATGTAAGTCATATCTTAAAACTAGACTAATATAAAAATTTAGACTAATATGAAAATAAAATACTAATTAATTTAATTCTAAAGAGAAGTTAGAAAGAGTGCACATGATTTTGGAGGTTGAAGAATGAAGAACTGGATCGGAGACTTCAATTTCCAACTTCAAAACTAAGCACCAGACCGGAGACTTAATCGCAAAAACTTGATGATTAGGAAACTTGATGATGAGAGTAGAATTATGAAGAAGAAGAGAATGAGAGCTGTGTGAAAAATGAAGAGGTTTGGAGGGGTTTATATAGGATTTGGGAGTAGTGGCAAACTTGTAATTTTTGAAAACAAAATCAAAAAAATCAAAAAGGAGAGAGTCGTTGGAGCCTAGGCGAGGTGATCGCCTATTTCGCCCAGCTTTGCTGGGCGAAAGGCGGTGGTCGCCCAGGTACCACCACGACGGACGGTCGCCTACGGAAACATTGGTTAAAAGTGGACAACAATGTGAAGAAACATTTTTTTCATGTGATTCCCAAACTACCCATTACACTAATCCTATGCAGTTTCCATTGAAAGACCATGAAAATAAATTTAACATATATAAAATAAATGAATATCAAATTTTTACTACAATTTTATAATTGGTATTTGTAGGTATTTATGTATGGATGAATAGACGCATAACATACATATATATGTACAAATAACTGAATTATGGAGCCGAGTAAGCAAGTGAGGAACCGAGCAAGCAAGGAATTGCTTGTACTCGGCTCGTTTAGTTTGGAGAGCGAATTTATTTACTCGTTTTCGTTTTTTTTTTCTTCCTTTTGTTACTGGTTAATAGTTGTGTATATGTCACGGGCAAGAGTGATGTTAAGAAATAATATTTTATATTTAGGTCGAAAATTGTCACCCGTCGATTCCGTTCAAGGAAGAATATAATAAGGGAAATGTTTGTTGAACGCAGGGCGTCACGAACGCGCTCTACGTGGATATCCATTTCAGCCCTTACGTGGCCAAAACATGAATGTTTTTTTGTTTTTTCTTCCTGATGTCCACTCAAATCACATTAAATGCGTTTCAACTCAGCACGTTCTCTCTCTCCACCCAAATACAAATATGATGACACTCTTTCTTTCTTCTTCATTCTTTCTCTCCAGAATAAATCACCATTTCTAGCAAGATATTATGTCGAAGAAGCGTCTGATGCCGACTCCCAGGATTCTTCACAACGTAAGCAGCGTGAATGGGACGGTGCGAAGACTTCCCGATGTTCTTGTCAGCGTTAGCATCGTGAATGTGACGATCCAGTGGTGAAGACTTCGCACCACAACATCTTTGCTGCATTGTTGGGGTAAAATATACAGTGGGAGGTTTGTTGAGTTTGTGCGGGGGTGGCAGGGGGCGCCAGCCCCTGCGTGGGACGTTTTTTTTTTGACATCATTTTATTGCATTCCATATATTGATTCGTTTATTCCGACAATAATGAAGCCATATATTATTCCGGACTGCAAATACACTTATTCCGATTCCGGACAACAAATCCACTTATTCCGGACAGCAAATCCACTTGTTCCGGACAAACTTTATGTTCCGTTTCTGGACACACTTTATTCTTAAACCGGACAACAAATACACTTATTCCGGACAACAAATACACTTATTCCGTACAACAATATACACTTATTCCGGACATACACATAACGTAAACAGGACAAACACATAATGTAAACTGCACACACACATAAAGTAAGCTAGATAAATTAAGTTGATCCAGCGTAAAACTTAAAAACAAATATTTTATTATGATAAGTGTGGGCTCTGCACGAATAATGAGACTGCACGATGTCCTAGAGTCTGCACACTGTCTTATCTGTGTATTGGGAAATGAATCGTTCAACTCAAAGAACCGGCGTTTTTTAAAAAGACCAAAACGCGCGAAGAGAAATTTCGCTGACTGGACGCTGACTCAAAGAAAAATATCTGAGCTGTACAGATCCACATAAGGCGCGTCCGTGACGCGCGCGTCCGTCTATCACGGCTCATATAATAAAATACGTATGTCATTAAGTTTGTCATGTTCTATTAATCTTGAGGGGCCAAATTAAGTCTTCCTGATATAAATTAAAAATTTGTACGACATTAACTTGTATGTGAGGTTGTGAGTGCTTGAGTGCATGTGTATAATATATGTTTGTGTAAAGAATTAAAATCTCATGTGAAACATAAGTGTAGTTTTCTTACTCCTTTTAGGACAATTTTTCTACGAGATACACTTTGTAGATTTCAAACCCGACAAGTTACCGTTTACCATCGACTTAATATAGTAGTTTTGTTTGTGAAAATGATTATTTGCAGTCCTTGAGGATCATTGATTAGTCAGGTTGACTTGCTTTTATGTGTCGTATGCCATTGGATCACTGAGAGTTTACTGGTTTTGGTTTTGGGATCTGATTGGAATAATTATATTTGAGCTGTCTCTGCATCCAAATCGTTAAAACACATGTTATAGATGAGTTTTAACAAATAAATTGTCCTTAGAATCTTAGATTGACTTGGCTTGTTTATTTAATGAACCCAAATGTAAGTTGGAGCACCGTTTGCTCTACCATCCAATTAAACTCAATGATAGATAAACTCATTCAGATTTATCTGGATAATCCCACCATCTACCAGAAGTGACATCAAACGAAACTAAAAACAGAATGAGATTTTTCAGCCTAAATGTGGTGTTTATGAGGACTTTCAAGGAAAATTCGTATAAGTAAAGGAAAAAAAGCATAAATTAGAGGTCCCACGTGTTTTGTGTTATTAGAAGATGAGATTAGTTAAATGCTTAAAGGTGTCAAAAATCGTACTAATTCCTTTTCTAGGCAGAGAATCCAAAATACTGGGAAAACTTCAACAACAAAAAACTTTGATTATTTTTGGAAGATTTCTTCAACACAGATGTGGTGAATTAGGAATGCTAAGGGCACCCTTAACGGGGTGCCCCGCCCGAGGCGCCCTCGGGTGGGGGACACATGTCCCCCTCCTATTCGTTGATTTTTTTAATTTTTAATTATTTAGTGGATGTTTTGTTATTAATGGATTGAGTATTTGTTATTAAAATTGGGTAATAAATTTTTACAAGTGATGAAGATTCAAAATTTTCTCAATCAACAATTTCAAGATCCAAAAAAATTCCAGGGGACGCTGCCCCCTTGCCACCCCCGTCACCTCACCGGCGAGGTGGAATGTCGCTCGCTCACCGGGGAGCGAGACCCCGAACGAACTGTCGAGGTGGTTTAATAGTAAAAATTAAAAACAATCAAGTTAAATAGAATATATATTAATACGACAATACCATAAGAACAATACATTAATAATACTGAAATACGAACTACAACCACATGAAACATATGTTAAAGGGAAATACAAACCATACGGACTACAACTACACGAAATACAAACTAAGGGAAATACAAACCATACGAAATACAGACTACAACAAACTACACATACTCATTCTCTTCTGCCCAGGCGAGAAGTTTATCGATTACTTTTTGATCCTTCTCCGTCGGGTTGTCCTTCCTCATCAGAGAGTGAAGCATGTCCAACTTATTTTTTATTAAATGCCTCTGGAAATTCATTTCTGCTAACTCCTCCTGCTTGGAGAAACCATCTCTCTAACTTGGGCGGTGTATCGAATCTATTGTGCAAGTTCTCTAACATCGGTGTCTCTTTCGGGGCGTAATGCACTGTTAGCCTTTTTCTTGGCCTTCTTCACACCTTCTGGGCGTGTAGACGACCCCAGCATCAGCTCATCCGCATCCGAGGGTGATTGCGTCCTGGAGCCATCCGTGCTCTTTCTTTTCCCATGGCTTCCTGACTGGGGACTATTTTCATCGTGCAACTCCGGGGACTCTTAGTCAACACACACGACATTAGCTCCGGATATCACAGACTCCCATTTTGGGTACCTACGCAACATTATATAAAATGTAATTTGTTAAATATTGTGTCAGAATTAAATTTGTTTAATTAAGAAATGATATTGAGGAAAGAGAGTGTAGGGTGGGTGAGGGTAGCCCGGGCATGGGTAATAGGGTTTTTTGGGTGGGTTGGGTGAGCTGACGTGGTAGAGAGAGAAGCTGACGTGGCAGAGAGAGAGTGCAGGGCGCCCGGGGGTAGCCCGGGTGTTGTTATTTGTGCTCTAAGGTGGCTTATGAGAGTTTAAAGTAGGTTGTCAATCGTGTACTATTCGTAATGTATACAATCATATATATATATATAATCCATATATTTACCCATTTAATATTCGTGTTGTCGGACTCAAATCATATCAAACTCATTCATTATCATGTAACCACAACCTGATCCGTTTATACACAATCATGTTAGGACATGTTCAATATAAATCTCGTTTACATGTTTAGAATAAGAAACAATACAAGTTTAGTACAGTTTATTACATGATTTGTTTCTAAGTATGTTATTATAAATATTTAAAGTAAAAGATACTTATATATTATTACAGTATTAATTGTATACTATTTGTAATCATGTACCTAAGTACACGATTATTTGTCATGTCTTAATTGCGTGAATCGTTTTTGTACTTGAAATTCATATCAAATCCATTTAATTATCGTGTTTCCATATACAACTTATTTGTTAATCATGTTCAATTTTTCAATCCATATCTGCTAACTTCGTGTCGTGTAACTATGTTTCGTGTAAAAATGATGACCATAGTTTAAAAGAATGAGACAGTTGTTGGATCGTGTGGGTTATGGGTCCACTAATCACTATTACGCTAATCCCTAATTAATCAAACAATAAACGCAGCGGAAACAATTTAAAGACTAGTAGGGAAATAACATGCAAACCACAAAGAGACTCGGCGTTTTTATAGAGGTTCGACACCCCACCCGGGTCCTAGTCATCTCTTGTAATCTCCGCTCGACTCCGCGAGCTCCGCCTACGTCTTCACTAACCACTCCCCGTTCCGGGCCGGGAGAGAACGCCTTTTACACCACAAGCAACGCGAACAACCCTCGCTTGCTTGAATTCTTCCTCTCACAATCCGAGAGGGACACTTCGGGCTTTCACCGAAGTCCTTGCTTCTTTTGACAACACTTGTAACTGAGTGGGATTCACTCTCTAATTGAGCACACTTTGAGTAGGATGAGTAATTGATCAAGTGTGTGAAGTAGGGGTGAGCAAAACCCAGTTCGGTCCGGGTTCGGTCCGGACCGGTACCAACCAGTCCGGATTCCGGTCCGGACCGAAACAATAAATTTGGATCCGGTCCGGTCCGGTCCATTTTTTTTATTTTTAAATTTAAGGTAAAAATCGGGTTTTTGGACCGGACCGAACCGGTCCGGTCCAGTCTGATCTTCGGTCCGACCCTTCAAAAAATTTCCGGTCCGGTCCGGTTTTCGGTCCGGACCTAAATTTCTTTTCCGGTCCGGTCCGGACCGAATCGGACCGATGCTCAGCCCTAGTGTGAAGTTTAGGCTTATGGAGTGTAGAAATGGGAGCTTTGAGGATTGCGGTTTCTCTCTAATGTATTGGGACAATTGGAGTTGGAGAGTTGTGTTAACAACAAGTCTTGATCCTCTATTTATAAGCTCCTAAAGATTGTAGCCGTTTGGACAAGATTTGATTGGGTTTTGTGCAAGATACACAAGGCAGAAAATCAGGCTGCAAATCTGTCCAGAATTGGTCGACCGAAACTACTAAACCGGTCGACCGTTCACTTGATTTCAAGGAGAACGGTCGAACAAAAGAATACTCGGTCGGACAAATACGCTAGAACTTAACTCTACTTAAGTTAAACAGTCGAACCAAAGTATGGGGCGGTCGACCGTTCAGGGGATTCGGTTGAGATAAAGGTGCAACGGTCGAACGAAGAATGAGTCGACCGATAGCAGAGAATTTTGTTTCTTGAAGAAAAGTTCAACCGGTCCACCGAAACAAGGTCGTCGTTCGACCGGTTACCGAATGTATTTTGGGGTTAAGTTTGTTTTATACGAATACGACCGTTATAGGAATACGACAAGAAAAACGACCATATTAAAATCCGGGATCGGTCGACCGAAAAGGTAAAACCGGTCGACCGGTAGAGTTCGGTAAAATCACTGTGGAGAGTCTGTTATAAACCGATCGAATTGAGAACTGGTTCGGTCGACCGGTTTCACACAGGAATTCTGGATTTAGGTTTTAAGTGATTTCCGACTAAGGTTTGGGTGATCTAATGAAGTCCAAATTATGTGAAATTTTGTGTGTGACTTTTCTAAGGAACCTAGTGTGTATGTGATAAGTTTTTAGCTCTTGTATGCTCAATTTACACATGTTCCTAAGACTCAAAATAAAATCAAGATTACAAGTCTTCATATAGCTTTATTACAAATTTTGACTTGATTTCCTTCCTTCCATGAGTCTTGATCACCTGTAGAGGTTAGCACATGCAATATATATGCAATGCAATATGTGTGCTACTCTACATTACTTATGATTAAGATTAGGTTGATTAAATCATCAAAATAAGGATTAAGGCCAAAAAGCCAACAACAATCACGTAAGTTTTGAACAGAGAAATAAAGGAAAACAGTGTGTCAAGTTTTAGCTTTTGCTTCTTTTTGTAACTTCAAAAGTATAAGAAAATGAATTATGTGAGTTCACTTTTTTTATCAATATCATGTTATTCATGCAATTCCACAAGTAATACATAGAGTGATTGAACCGTGATTTCTATAAAACCATTAGGCAGAAAAATCCCAAGAATCTTATTCTTAATGTGTTTGGTTACTTACGGTTTTTCGTTTATTAAAATGACTCATAATCATCACCAGAGTCAACCCGGTCATGAGATTTCTTTCTTTTCTCTCTTTCTTCAACATCAGATTTCTTTCTCATCCCAACTAACTTTCTCTCTCCCCAACCAACTTTCTTATCTTTCCAATACAATTTACTCTTAACCACAACCCAACTATCTCCTCCACAAAATAATACTTCTAAATTATTTAAATTCAATTATATACACAACAACAACAACAACAACAACAAAAAACAAAAAAAAAACAAAAACATATTCAATAGTGACGAACTGGTCGACGACAACCAAGGTCGCAACCCCAGCGAGGGGGTCACGGCTTGGTTGGGGGGCCATGACCCCATTACGCATGGTCTTACATACTAGATTGTAATTTTTTTAATGAAATAAAATAATCCAATAAAATTCATAACCCTTATAATTTGCATTAGAATATGTCAATTAAAATTTACATGTTATGTTGTACTTTGAAGATTATCTTAAACTTTTGGTAGGTGTTGTTGTTAACGTATCAAGTAATAATAATATTATTCTTACCAATTTTAAGTTTTGTAATTGGAACATACAAAAATTTGAGACCAACCAAAATGAGAAAAATCCTAAACGGGCAACCGGACCGACTTCGATTTGGTCCGTGCAAAACTGAATGGATGTCCGATTTCTGATCGGACCATGTTTAAGAAGTAAAAGCGAATACATAAGGAGGGTTTCTTGGGGAAAAGTTAGGTAGGAAAGTATTTGAACAAATATGACACGTAAAAAGAATATCGTGATAAAACAAAGTATAAAAGAGGGTATTGAAGAAAAATACAATACATTTAGGAGGATATTGAAGAAAACAAACTCCAATAGCAAAAACAATTAAGAAGGATCCCCACGTTCTGAGATTCTCTCCTGATTAAACCTTCTTTTACTTATTCTAATAAGCAAAACACCCAACACTCCAAAGCCAATTAACAATAACCAAACATTTAATACTCCAATCAATCATTCATTCCGCAGCATCATCCTTTTCCCATCTCAAAGATTAGACCAAACCCAAACCCAAACCCAGACGAGAGGAGAAAGGAGAAGATCCGATTCCGCCTCTCTTGCGTGCTACGCAAGACTCGACACCAAACCCAAACCCTAAAGGCTCCTTCTCCGGTTTTCCCCAATCCCCCGCGTTTCGTCCCGGATTCCGCTTTCGTGCGGTGTTCCCTTTCCTCTCCTTTCGTTTTGGGGTGTCTTGAAGGCGGAGTCTTTGGAGGGTTTGGGGAGAGGAATTGGGTATTCGGGATTTGGCCTGAATTGAGGTTGGTCGGTGTTGGATTCTGGTCGGGGACATGTTTCTGTTCTGCCGGCGTTTTGTCTTTTTGGTGTCGAGCTTCGCTTCGTGTTGATTGGATTTTGGGGAGTCTTCTGCTTTGCTGGATTGATTTTAGTTTGGAAGATTTTTTTTTATAGAAATTTGGTGTCGATTCAGGTGCATTCTTACCTAATCCTGTTTTATTGGGCCAAAAGTTTGACCTTTTGAAGTGGGTGCTGGGTTTAGGGTTCGAGGGGGAAGGAGATGGACTCTACTGTTGGCGGAGTGGGCAGCGAGTTCGTTGCCGGAAGGAAGCTCTATGTGTATTTGGCGGAGAACGGTCATGGGTTTGAGTTTGAATGCGACGGGTCAACTCCGGTCGAATCAGTTCAGAGATCTATAGAGGAAATATGTGGGGTTCAGATTAATGACCAGCTTATCCTTTGTGGTGATAAGAAGCTCGAATCGAATCGGCTTCTGTCTTCGTATAAGCTCCCCCGGGATGATGCGGAGGCTTTCCTTTATAACCGGTCGCATCTTTTTGTCGATTCTCGGCCACCTGATCCGGAGAAAATCAATGTTCCTGATTTTGTTGAACCAACTCCTCCGTCACCGTCTAGGTTCCCACATGCATTGGATGATGCACCGGACCCGGCTCTAAAGGCCCTGCCTTCGTATGAAAGACAGTTCCGATACCATTACCAGCGCGGCCGTGCTGTTTTTGGCTGTACTGTTTTGAAATTCGAGATCTGCCAGAGGTTACTGATGGAGCAGAGGATTCAAGTGCGGTCAATAGAGACTGCCCGAGGAAGTTTGGATCATGGTTACCGGATGGTACACCAGCATTTCACTGAATTTATTAAGTGCTACACACAGCAACACCGATACCATTGGGATATTTTAATGAATTTGCGGAGAGACATTGAGAAACTGAGGTCCTGCGAGCTCCATCCGGCGCTTCAGACTGAAACTAAAAAGTGCCTGTTGGATTTAATAAATGAGGATAATGTTAAGAATAAGGCTGAGAACGCTGCTAATTCTCATAGACAATTTGAGGGCAAGGTCTTGCAGTTGAAATCGATGTTTGGAGAACTTAAGAGAAGGATGGAAGAGTTGTGTGCTGACAAGGCTAAAGCTTCCATCGTGGATTTGGAGTCTATGATCAAGGACTACCAACGATATGTCAACGAGCAGAATAGCATAATGCAATCTCTGAGGTTGGTTTCGTATTTTGTATTGCTGATTTCTTCATTGTTCTGGATGATTTGACATTACGAATGAGTTAATGTGTTCCATCTATCTATATTGGTTGAAGGTTTAAAGTCTAAACTGATTGCTTTATGCAGTTTGCGGCTCCATTATCCATAGTATACTCATTTTAGTTTAGAAATGCAGGTTAATTGTTTTCATATTGTACAAGTACATTGTAAGTTATTTTAATTCATGGCAACTATATCGTCTTGTCTTCCACACACACACACACACACACATCTTTGCTGTTCAATTTCATATTATCCAAACAATTATCTTTGCTATCCAAACGATTATTCAGATCATCGTAAGATGTTTGTACTCCGGTGGGAAATACTTTCTTTCTATGTATTTGACAATTTTTCGATTTTTTACCTCTAAATATGCAGCAAGGATGTCGACACCGTGAAAAAACTTGTTGACGACTGTGTAAGCTGCCAATTGTCAACTTCATTGCTTCCACATGATGCTGTTTCAGCACTTGGCCCGATGTATCATGTCCATGAAAAAAGCCATCTGCCTAAGTTACTTACTTGTGATCGCTCCATTTCTAAGTTGTTTGAAGCTTCCAAAGTAAACAAGAACGAAATGAACTTGTTTGTGCATCAGTTCATGCTCAAAGTCGTGCACGTGCAGTCTATATTAAAAGATGTTCGCTTACAATTTCCGGCTTTCAAGGCAGCCATGGAGCGTCAAGAAGATTACTTTTCGCCACTGAAAGTGGTCCGTGGAATCGCTCCTGCATATAGAGCTTGCTTTGCTGAAATCATAAGGAGGAAATCTTCTAAGAAACTATACATGGGTTTGGCGGGTCAGTGGGCCGAGAAAATTGCCATAGAAAGGGAGGTTGAGGTCAGGAAGCGTGCTGAGTTCTTTAGAACACAAAGCATATACTTCCATGAGGATGTATTGGTGTCCATGGGATTACTGGATTCTCCCAAGCAGTGTGATGTCAACATAGCTCCATTTGACACCAAGCTACTGAACATAGATATTGTGGATTTAGATCGTTTTGCACCAAAATATCTGGTTGGGGTGCCTCCAAAAAAGGAGAAGAAAACATTAGCCAGGAGTAACTTGGCCACGTCCACAGACAATTCTGATCTGGTTGAAACAGATGGGTTCTCCTCAGTTACTGATGAGGACATTAGCTCGGGAGATATTCATGAGGGTTATGGATCTGTGGAAATTGCTGGCACCAGCAAACTAGAAGTTGAGAATGCATTGCTGAAAGCTGAGCTTGCATCAACTATTGCGTTGCTTTGTTCTGTTGGTCAGGATGCTGGAATTGAATCAGTGGATGATGAGAAATTGCGTGATGTGCTGGAGAGCACTGCAGAGAAGACCGCAGAGGCATTACGTTTGAAAGATGAATACAGTAAGCACATCCATTCTATGCTGAAGGCAAAGCAGATGCAATGTGCAGCATATGAAAAGCGTATTCAGGAGTTGGAGCAGAGATTAGACAATAACTACATGCAAGGACAGAAAACCTTAACGGATAAAAATACACAGGAATCGAGTGTTTCGAGCCTGAAGACAACTTATTGGAAAACTGGAATATCCGAACCAATGGATGAGGTTTCTAGCAGTTCAGGCTTGTTTGGTCTCAAGCTCGAGGAGTTTACTAGATTTTTTAACAAATCTCAAGAAGATGAAAACATGACAGACTTGTTTGGTACTTCAAACATGCCTTCAGGGGATTTCTTTAGAAACTCAATGGACTCATCAATGCTAGAGATACATCAAGACCAGCAAGTTGGTGATGAAGATAGAGAAGTGAAAACAAACGCGGATTTGCGGTTGACATTTACCAATCAAGAGGTTTTGGACGATCAAGCTGAACATGTGCTTTCATCCCCTAGTGAGACTGCCGTCTCAGAGCATTCTAAGGCAAAAGATCTCGTTTTGGAACTGAAAAATGAACTATCAGACAAGTCATGTCAGCACGATGAGACAGAAACTAAGCTCAAAGCTGCTTTGGACGATGTTAACACACTCAAAAAAGAGCTGGAAGTCAGCCGAAAGCTACTTGATGAATCATTGGTATCGTTCATTTAGTTTTTATGGCATTGTTTCTTCAAATTCCTCATTTGATACTCACTGAAATAGTCAAAATTTGATCCTCAATTTTATTTGTCTCGCAAAGAAGTTATTGTTTCCTTCCCTTTTCTTCCGTTGAATGATGCATATTCTTTTTATTTCTTATTTAAAAAATTAAGTATCAATTTTCTGCTTTAAATTTCAAAATATAATTCTCAAATGAGAGATTGAAGAATATAGAAAGCATCACTAGTCAACTGGCTTTATTCATCTAGTCGAGTTTAAAATGTTATTGGTACAGTCATCACAATATGTGCTGTGGTGTGTAATGTAACCAATATATTCTTTTAACGTGTCGAACAGATGAACTGTGTGCACCTGGAGAATTGCTTACATGAAGCAAGAGAACAAGCTCATACAAATCTATGTGCTGCTGATCGGAAGGCATCAGAGTACAATGCTCTGCGTACATCAGCTGTGAAAATGCATGGCCTATTTGAACGATTCCGCAGCTGTGTTACTGCATCAGTTGCAGTGGCTAGTTTTGCAGATTCACTGTGTTCTTTGGCTCACTCATTGGCTAGGTATGTGTTTAGAACTTGCTAGTTTTTCGATTATGTTTTCAAAATCAGCTGCTGTGTTGCCTTTGTTGTCTTAAATCTTATGGTGGTCATCCCTTAAGGTTATATGTACGTTCTTTTTAAAAATTGTGTTTCACATGAGCAAAACCATAATACTTGTGCCCTTCTTACCACATGTTTGCAGCGTGGTCTTCATAGTATTTTCTGAAATTTGTATCTTAATGTTTGCATTTTGATGCTCATTGAGATTAATGTTTGCATTTTGATGCTCATTGAGATTAAGATGGTTTCTGTTCATGATCCCCCCCCCCCCCCCCCCCCCGCTCAACTGGTTTAAATTGTAGCATTTGTTGTTTCAAGATGAGTTAACTTGTCAGTCACATCTCATGATTATTGAGTTGATCAATTCTTTATGTTCGATGAGGATTTCTGCCTACTACCTAGTATATCAAAAGGATTCAGAAGCATCATGAGCATGTACAATCATGTATATCAAAAGGATTTCATCTACAATCATGATACCTCTATCTACAAGCATCATGAGCATGTTTTGGAGATTCTCACATGTTTTAATCTTGATACTCTATTTTCCTAGGAAGCACAGTGCATATATGAAATATAGATATGATACTATACAAGGATATTCTTCCAAAATAGGACACTAGGTGTTTAAAAAATAATAGAATAAATTTTCATGTTTTATTACAAAAATTTTAAACCTTAATAATGTATTTTAAAAAAACACAACACAATGAGGCAAAAACACAAGATGAGAAGGTGAATAAGTTACTTTGAAGAAAATATGGTTCTAGGCTAAGAAGCACAGAGACGGACATGGGACACAGACACGACACGGACACGGGGATACGACATTTTTCTAAAAAGTAGGATACAGACGCAGCATTAAAATTATAATTAAAAATTATAATATATATAAATAAATATACTTGTAAAAAATAATTACTCATAAATGTTAAATGTTCATAATAAAATAATATACGTAGCTTCAGGTTGTCTCTTTATTGTCCACGACAAAAGTAGTCATTGAGCCTATTCTTAAAGGACAACAAACTGATTATTACCCAATAAAATAATATACTTCAAGGGTTGTATTGAAACTTTCTTGACCTAATGGTTTATCTTCTTCTCCTCTATATAAACATTCTGGTACCGAAAAGGTGGGAGAAAAAAAAGAGTCAAAATCGAGACCAAGGAGTGTCCTAGCCGTGTCCGAGGAATGTCCACCACTGCGAAATTTCAAAACTGCCCCGGACACGCCACCTGGCGTGTCCGACACGTGTCCAAGCGTGTCGTTGTCCGACACGGCCACGAAGACCATTCAAAAGTGTCCGTGCTTTCTAGGTTTTAGGGAACAACAAGGAACAAAGGTCATGTGCTTCAATATAAAGAAAACTAAACGACAACTGGAGCCTAAGGATTCAAGTAAAGAATAGACTAGACAATGATCAACCACTAGTCCACCATTCTAGCAACGAGTAGGAGTACCTGAAGGAAGTCGAGCGTTGGGTCCTCATTGCTTTGTTGGATGGGATTTTCTAATCTTTAAAAAAGGAGGGGAGGTTTTAGTCATGTTCATTTACTTCAAAAAAACCCTAAAACCTACATATAAAGTGCCTAGTCAGGACGTGTTCCTACATGTCCACCGCCTATCCTTGCTATATCCCAACCAGGGATTTAAAGGCTGCAGTCGACCGCTAGTAGTCGCCAACTAGTGTTGGCTGCCTGATGCCTACTAACTAGTTAGTCAAATTTTAAACACTGATCCCAACCATGTGCAGGACTCCAGGGGTGTGTTTGGTTCAATTTCTAGGATGTTTTCCTTGTAATCATATAAAAAATTGGAAGTTATTTGAACATTCAACATAGGAAAAAGTTTAATATTCCTGTAGCGGGACATTGATATTTGTGCCCACTCACAATCTTCTATCTTCTACCTTGGGTAAATACTTTAACAGGTGGATTCCTAGAGAAGCTTAGCTTTTACAATTTGAAATGATCAATTTTATCACTTGTTAAAATATAAAATTTGTATTACTTCATTTTTCTTTTTGTTGATACCAATTTTGCGTTACGTTATTTTGATTTAAATTTTAAATTTTGAAACTCTTTTTACGAGGTTGTCGAGGTGTGATGTTGTGTTTTTTAGTTATTTTTCATCTTATTCATATTTGCAAGACAACTTCCACTGTGCAAGAAATCAATCATGTTATTATACAAGTAATAGTATGTATTTTTATAAGGTATAAACTACAAGGGTCATTTTTTCTTTGATGGCTACAAGAAATTGAGCGGGAAATAATTTTTGACAAACAAGATGGTGAAGGTTGGGTGAATCTATCAGCCTTTAGTGTTGATGTGAAAATTATGAAGGTGGAATCCACTGTAACGTGCACTGTACATGTTGTTAAGAAACATTGAGGTTCCTTCTGTCTATATGATTCCGATTCATTTATGTTTTATATTTCATTAGTTTTAAATTTCATTTGTTCAGTTAGCTAAATGATGCCTTTTTTTTCCTGGGTAACAATATAGTGAACACATACTAGATATTATAATCTATGACCTGACTCTGCCCAATGGGCCATTTGGCCCATTTCCTTCAGCATCCACAGCAAATTAATATTCTCAGCATTCTGTTTCAGTTCTGCCACTGAGGATGAGGATGATGTTGCCAAAGAGTTCCGAACATCAATAAAGGTTCTTGCAGACAAAGTGAGTTTTCTTTCCCGGCAGCGTTCTGAGTTGTTGGATCGCTGTTCGAGAGCTGAAGCTGCTCATGGTCACCTTCTGAAGGAAGTGGAAGAGAAAAAAGAGTTGGTTAAAAGCTTATACACTAAACTCCAACTTGAGAAGCAGGCAAGATTACACCTCTTATATATTTTCTTTCATTCTCACCTGACTGTTTTCATAATTATACTCTGCAGTTGGTACAGTTTTGTTTTGTGTTACCGATCCAAAAAAATAGTTTCGTTGTGTTTTTTTATATGTTCAATCCAACGCATTTTGCTCCTCTGGATTCTTGCTTTACCTGCCAAAATGCTACATTTATGCACATCATAAAACAACAGCAATTTCTTAAGTTTGTTACACAATGTCCAGTCACTTTCTTGTAGGACTTTCATTTGTAAGGCGTGACTATATTGCGGTACCACATAATATCTTCTTGTGGTAACGTTTCTTGTATAGAGCTTGTCACTAGCTGCATAAAATGGTTTCAAAACAAGGATCATTTTGGAACTTTGAGTTTGAGTTGCCTCCTTTATGTTTAATGTATAATATTTATCAAAAATAGCATGGAAGTTCATGTTCATGGTTAGCAATCTTAGTTGCGTGTCCTATATTTTTGGCACCATCGCTGTTGTAAATGCTTCCTTTTAGTAGATTGTCTATCATCTACTAGACCAAGCATGAGAAGTAAGGTGTCAACTCTGTAATTTTTACCATTTCCATTTTGATGTTATTTATCCACAGCTCCACACTTATCATGGGTATGCCGTTCCAATGAGTAATGAACAGGTGGACAACTTAAACCTTGTGTTGAATGTAGTTTCGATTTAGTTGCGTTTCTAAATTCTGTTCCATTGTATCCTTGTGATTTATTGTAAATACCAGTTCTGTAAGGAAATATATGATTTAGTGCCCATTTTACGTTACCCTTACATTTGTCTACCATTTCTCTCTATCAGGCAAATAAAGAGAAACTGTCTTTCGGCTGCTTAGAAGTGCACGAGCTAGCTGCTTTTGTCCTCAACCCCAACGGGCATTATGAAGCAATCAACCGCAATTTCTCGAACTACTACCTTTCAGCAGAATCTGTGGCTCTTTTCGTCGAACAACGTCCAAGCAAACCAACATATATAATTGGTCAAGTTGTACATTTAGAGCGACAAGTTGTGAAGTCTCCAACTTCTGCCCATTCCGACCACTCAAGTCAGATCGACTTCCTGAGCTGTGATGCCAGCAACCGTCCGTCTCCTGGGTCGAGGCCGGTATCAGCTTCAAACCCTTATGATCTTCCCATAGGATGTGAATATTTCATAGTGACTGTTGCTATGCTGCCTGACACCATTTGTCAACTTCCTGATCCTGTCCGTTCCTGAAATGAAGGAAGAGGTAGCACTGATGTAAATAGTATTTTCTGTTTTTTCTCTCTGAAAAAAAATTTCATGTTCTAGTTCTTGTTCTCTTGATGCCACTCTGTAAATAAACAACTCTATAATATAACTAGACTGTAAATATTTTATAATTATATGATGTTTTTTTTAGTAGGAAGTGGATGGAATCCTTATTTTCAGTTCTGTTCGAGATTCAGCTTTGAAAAGTGAATCATTAGAAAGTATAGTTGAACATGAATCAGTATAATTGTCTGTCTTCAGAACGCTTGAATTTAGTTTTTGTTAAAGAAAATTTAAATATCAGTTCGTTTTCTTTAAGGCCACCCACTTCGAGTGGGTTTTACCAGAACGGGGTTGGGTCGTGACCCCGGTCGGGGTTGCGACCCGGAGAGGGGGCTTGGGGTCCACGTGCTCCTAGGACATTGGTTCTGTTTTTTTATTTTGATTTTTTTTAAAATCATTTGAAATTTTTTATAAATTGTTTTTGATTTTTTTAAGAAATTACTGTTCGTTGTCTGAAAAGTACTTAAATTGTTCCAATAAATCATTTTACCCTTCATAATTCATTTAATACTTATTTCGTCATGTGTCTTAAAATAAGATTTTTTGTTTCAGTGGGGTCGAATTTTTTTCCGTCTCGGGCGTCTGTTTAAATCGTCTTATCCAAGGATGAGGTGTTTGGCAGGGACGCCTCCTCCTTGACGGGGGAGACGCCCCTACCTTGGAGGTGGCGGCTAAGCCAGACACTCCATCCTTGGATGAGGCGCATGGCTTAGCCGCCTCCTCCATGAATGAGGCATTCCAACCAGATGCCCCTGATTTTTTTTAAAACTTTAGTTTATTTATTTTGTGTTATTTTTAATTATTTGAGGTTCGTTGCAAGATTTTGGTGGTGATTGAGTAGATTACAGTGATTTTTTTTTTATATTAAACAAATATTTACAAGAATCGAAGAAGCGTGTAAATGGCAAAACAAGTTGTCATTGGAGTCGATTTTTTTTGGTAATATCATCCTACAAATTAAAAGCAGATAATCAGACGGATCTTTATCTGAGATGCGATCGAAGAAATGAAATGAGTTCTCGTAATACGAATATTCCACTACGGAATAACACGAAAAGAAAATGTTGCGGTTGTCATTTTTTGGTAAAGGTAGTCGAGCGACGGGATCGTGATGGATGAGTCGTTGTTTCTAATAGTATTCATGGATATCACAACCACAGACTTGCTGTTTATCCAGAGGGTTACCGACAAATCAACGGTCTTAGTTTTGGGGCAAAACAAATAGTTCGTGATATGACTGGATTCGACGTATAAGACGAATAAGTATAAGATGTCTTTGTTTGAGATGGTTCGGGTTACTCCAACAAACAATACTGTCCTCGTCGGCTATGCGATTTTGAAAGATGAGACCGAGTCTAGTTATCGGTGGGTGTTGGAGGTGTTGCGAGATCTGTTATTGGATATTGTTAGCCCGACTGCAATAATAACGGATCAGGAGTTGAGTTTGATGCGACCAGTGGCAGAGGTTTTTCCTCAGTCTGCTCATTTACTTTGCATCTGACATATCAACAAAGACGTGTATAACTACGCATACCACGTATTCGGTAAGAGCAAGCAGCTTGCAGAGAGTTTTATTTAGGCGTGGAAAGTGAAGGAGAGTCATGTTTTCTGATTCACAGACGTATTATGATAGAACAGTCCGCAATCTCAAAGATTCTTTCCATTCCTTGTCAGTGCTCACGGAGTATCTGGAAGACACGTGGTTAGTGTATAAAGAAAAGTTTGTGTTGAATTGGACGAATTAAATCCTTTATATCGGCAACACTACGAACTGTAGCGTGGAAAGTGCTCATTTGTCTCTGAAAGAGGAGATTACTACATCGACTGCAGCTCTGGGCACTATTTTCAACTGCGTGAACTCGATCATTAAAATGCAGGTGACGAATATTCGGAACTTTCTTTAAGATTCGAGACGTCGAAATTTGACAAACTATATAGGTTCTTTGTGTCAGCATATAAATTATCGAGTTTCGCATCATTGCTTGTCATTATTGACTCAGGAGTTGAAAAGAATGGAGGACTTAAGCAATCAAGTTGAATATCGTTGCGGGTGTGCTTTGGGGGCGGCTCCCGCAGGCGCCCGCACGTTGGGTTGGGCGTCTCCCATTGAACGCCTGACCAATTTTTATTTTTTTCAATTTACAAAAACTATAGATCGGGGCGTCCGCTAGCTCTTTTTCGGGCCTCCGAGACATGATTTTGGGTGAATATGAATGTAATATGTGTAGGATCGTGTGGGTCTATGAGTCCACAAACTAATCACAATTAAACCCTAATTTACTACTTGGTTGATCGATCAAGGAAATGCAGCGGAAATTTAAACTAAATCAAACACAAGTAGAAAGGTAATGCAAACCACAAGAAGACACGTCGGTTTTATAGAGGTTCGGTCGCACCTACGTCCTCTCTTGCAAGCACCTCTCGAATATCCGTTCGAGCCCCTCTTGCGTCTTCACTATGCCTCCCCGTTCCAGGCCGGGAGCAACGCCTTTTACAAGTCTTCAAGCTCGCGAACAACCCTCGCCGAGCTTGGCACCACCTCTCACAAACCGAGAGAATCACTTCGGGCTTTCACCGAAGTCCTTGCTTCTTTGTCTTGGGCTTTCACCAAGACCCTTGCTCACTTTACAACAATGGTAACTTGAGTGGAACTCACTCTCTAATTGAGCACAACAATTGCTAGATGATTGTATGATGAATGATGTGGAAATTAGACTTTGGATGGCTAATTTGGAGTTGGAGGTTGTGGAAAATCTCACTATCGGTTTGACACTTTGGAGTTGTGAAATCTTGTGGAAAACTAAGTGTGAACCTCTATTTATAAGCTCCTAAAGATTTCTAGCCGTTTGGACAAGATTTGATTGGGGTTTGTGCAAAGTACACAAAACAGAAAATCGGATTGCAAAAATCTGTCCAGCAACAGTCGACCGAAAGGTGTAACGGTCGACCGAACCCTTGAGTAAGTTAATGGATTGGTTGACCGAACATAGGTACTGGTCGACCTAACACTTAAGTTCTATAAGTCAACGGTCGACCGAACAGGTACCGGTCGACCGAACTACAGGGTTCGGTAGAGGGAAAACTCGATCGGTTGAACTAAACTTGTGTCGACCGATAGCAGATAGATTTTCCCTAATAGACCGGTCGACCGAACAAGGTATTTTGTTCGACCGGTTCAAAAGTATTTGGGGAGGTATAAAGAGAAAAAATGTGTATACGACCGTTGTATAATACAACAAATATAACGGTCGTATTTTTATTATGTATACGACCGTTGTCTATCATGTGAGTTGTATGTGCAGATCAAAAGATTTTGTTATTCGTGCGAAGAGAACCTCAATTTGACGAAATTACAAAATACTGCATCACATTTGATATTATATTACAACGATATAATAACATTACGTATATATTATTCATATTACAACTTAACAATTAGTATAGCATTCTACTTATTGGACAAATGTTGTACGAAATTCACGATTTTTACATTTATACTGACATGTAATATGGTATTATGGTAGTGAAATAGGTATTACTTATCGAAGGGTCCTATATATTACAGTTCAACAATTTATATTACATGTCATTATGTCGGGCACAATGCATGCTTAACCTTAAATAAACAATTAACTTATTATATCATTGTTTTATTTTAGCAAATCTTTAGAAAAAAATAAAAACTCTAAAGTAAGATCTTGTTGAATTGGCTTGAAACAATATATATCTTACGTCACCATACAGTTAAACACTATAAAAAATAAATATACATAGAAAATCTGAATTCAGATTTGGTCCAATTGTTGTCGACTTAATTTAGTGTTAAAAAGTAAAGAAAATGTTTTAGTTTATAAGACATATTGTTGATGCAAGAAACTGTAACATCCCGAAATAACGGAAAATTTAAAATTTATCATCGAAGATCCCAGAGACCAATAATCAAAAGACGAGATTGTTACTTCAAATAAAACATTCAAATTGTGCACCATATTACATCAGAGTTTGTCAAAAGCTACATTATTACATCAGATATAACAAAAGGAAGTACAAGTATCATGACGACCTCAATGGTCCGAACGAGAGGATCTCGGTCCCAAAATGCACGTGCCCACCGTCATCACCCAACTAGACCTATTGTGGTCCTGAAATATAACATGCAACAATAATGCCTGAGTTTCCATAAGGAAACCCCGTATGCCAAGCTCACCTATATGAATTCAGTAGTAAAAATGAACATATCATACTAGTAGCATGTCATGTCATCAACAGTAAGGAAAACAGTTCCCATGAAGGGTAAAACATATAGGTCTCACAATCATCATCGGGTCTCCCTCGGAGACCTACCGTATGCACATACGGCCTAACGGAACAATACGTGACGCTCCCACACGCGGCTAAATTAATCATGGGGTTCGGCAATGAGCGCACGCAAGGTCCGCACCATGAGAAACAGATCTGTAACTATCGTGGTCAAATAACACAAACGGAACCGTCGCTCGGTTGGTCCACCAATTATCTCAGTAGGTGCCTAGCTGAGGAAAACATAGTCGGAACAACATCGACACATCATCATAACCGGAACAACATCGACCGATCATCGTCGGAATAACATCAGTGGCATCACCAGCACAGCATCGGTGGTACAACATACGTTCATCAGGTCCATGAGCCGTACATCATCATACATTGGGATCCACGATCCCTCAGGTCTGCTATTCTACTATGAGTCCATAAATCCATCACATTAAGCCACAATCCATACACGGAGGTGACACGTCCCAAGTACCCACACTCTTCCACACGGCGGTCCATGGGCAGACACGCGTACGCACTCACCGTCACCTCCCGGCTCACGCACAAGGCAAGGACACATGTTTCGGTGGACAAAGTCAGGACTTTACAAGGACCGAGAATTCAGTTCTGTGCACAAACGGTCGACCGAAATAGGCAATACGGTCGACCGTTCCCATGGGGTCCGGTCGACCGAAAGTCTGCAATGGTCGAACTCTCTGCGCATAACCTTAGTCCCAACGGTGGAACAATAGTCTAAAACTGGTCGACCGATACGTGGTCAAAATCCTGAGTCTGGTCAAAATCATACAAGTCTAATCGGTCGACCGACTCAGGGGTCCTAGTCGACCGAATACTATCATGGGCATCCTAGTAGTCTAGGTCATCAATCGGTCGAATAGTGCATAAAACAGTCGAACAATCCATTAAAATAACTTAAGTTCCGGTCGAACCAAACAATAGGAACAGTCGACCGAAACCCAACAGACAAACTCCCGACCCATCAGCACATGCACTACCGGTCGGCCGCCACAAGATATCGTTCGATCGGTGTTGATTATAGTCAGGTAAAACACTAACCGGTCGACCACCCAAAGGAACCGGTCGACCGTTGGTCGACAGCAACCTTGCGACAGCCAAGAATTTTACGTCGTTTCTTGCCGCCGGTGAGGTCTCTGACCTCCCGCAACCGACCACTACATCACCCCCTCACGAGTGAGCAACAAAACAAACTAATAAGCTGACATACCTTTCGAAGACGACGAAACTCGTTGGAGCCTCGCTCGCACAACGCCGCCTCCGAAAATCCTCCTCGCGTCCGACCTCCCGCATCTCACTCCTCGGGACCACACTCGCTACTGCCCACCGGAGTCACCGCCTCCGCCGCTGCTCGCCGGAAAAAGGGAGAAGAAGGTGAGGAATGTGTGTGAGGAAGAAAGGAGGAGAAGAAGAAAAGAAGATGCAAAAGAGGAGTTGGGTTTGCTTTTAATCCCAAAGCCCACACCAACCCAGCACCCCAAGTCCCAATCATCCCCTACTCACCCTACCACATCACCTCTCACCTCTCACCTCTCTCTCTCTCTCTCTCAGGACAACCTCCACTTAACCATTAGTTAACCTCTAACGAGAGTTCAGAGATTTTACATAACCGGTTCGTATATTGAGCAAATTAATAAAAATCCTTTCAACCTATTTTGTGTGAAGAATTTCTTTTTTGTTATTTCGTGTAAATATTTCATATGTATTTTTTGTTATAAATGTTTTTTTTATGTTTCGGAAAATGATTAGAGACGTATAAGTTCTGAAAGGAATGCATGAAAAAATATTAATTTATTAGAATTCAAACTAAGAAGTATTTTGTGTAAATTATATCGACAAAACCCCAAATTGTATATCCCATAATTAAGGACAAGTATTATACAATGCCATTTTGACCCCCGCCAACAAAACAACTATATCCGATTCTCCCAATGAATCCAACAAAACAACTATATCCGATTCCACCCAATGAATCCGCAACAAAGACACATATGAAATCAAATGATAGTTTTACCATTATCCAAAACTAAATCCCAGCTTTTACTCTTGAAGAATCTTTAAATTGACCACAAAATGAGAAAAAAATCTCATTTCATATCTTACGGTTAAAGAGTAAAGTCAAAACTTATTCAAAATCCTCTATATTCACTCGTTCAGTTATATATAATTCTTCAGTTTTTGGAAGTCTTCCATGTATACATGCATTGTTCTCTTATTGCTCTCACGTGCATTAATTTTAACATTAGGAAGTCCTACCTTGTACTGAAGTTGAAGTTTTTTTTTCACATTCGAAGTGCACAAAGATGACATAACATAGCCTGAGCTTGAGAGAATTTATTGTTGTTACAATTACAAATATGATCATGTAATACAGTGGGTTACATATGTCGAATAAATATTCCATAAGGATCCAGATAAAGTCAACACACAAAAACATGTAAACGAAAACAAGAAACGCAGGAACAACGATCAGAAAGGACCTCAAAGACCGAGCCGTCGGAAAGCGACTTGCCTCAGAGAAAATATCGGCCCACATACCAGTGCGTTTGATGGTCTGCCGGTTTTCTCCCAGGATAGAACGGTCTCACCGTCGATCGGGCACACACCAGAGTCGACGGACCACGAAAGCAGCGCGGAACCTCATAGAGATAGGAAATCGTCGGAGATGGACGATTTTCGTAGAGAGGTGATGGGAAATAAATCGTGTATATCTCAGGAGGAAACCGTCATGATATATATATATATATATATATATATATATATGTATTTATTCTTGTAACCGTCAAGGACTTAATTGCAAAAAACAATTACCTTGAGGTCCAAAAAAAATACACCCATCACCCTGAGGCTAAAGCCTCTAATTTCCCCCAAATCCCCCGCTGTCACGTCACGTCACGCCCCAGACCGGGACGGGACGGGCGCGCGCGCACGCGTGTGTGGAGAATTCTCTCCTCCTCTCTTTCCACCTACAAAGTGACAAGTGAATAGTATGTTTATCTACATCCTTCAACTTGTTAGCTTCACCAATGTGGGACTAAAAGTAGAGGTGAGCACATGGCACATGGGGCAATAGTTCTCATCTTCATCTCAACATTGGATTTCTGCAATTGAGCTATTCATGGGCCTAGCCCAAACTCAATAATCCAATAATCCCCCACAAATCCATTGTTGATCGAGCGACTAAACCTTGCAGCCTAGTGCTTTCAGTAATGGTACCTTTCGGGTTTGAACCACGACCTGAGTCCTTCAACTTTATCCCCACAGGAACTAAGTGAAACGAAGTCTTGAACTTGAACCTTTTATGTGGAGATGTCCATTGAGAACAACACTAAGCAGGTTATGCTGCAATCTACAGGGTTGATGCTTTACGGCCATGCATCCGTATCCTATTTCATGAATGCTTTCAAGGAATGACCCCCATTCCTCTAATTGCGGCCACACAATCGCATTCACATAGTTGGGCTTCTCCAAAGATGCACTGCTAACATCTTGTCTCAAAGACTTGAACCCATTTAGAGTCTACACTCTTACTAAACTTGCAGTTTCAGCAACATATCCATTCTTTGGGGTATTGACACAGATACAATGTATGACCTACAATGTATCACCAATGGGTTGCACTTGACTCACTCAAGAACTTGTTATTACCGCATTGAACCAACTTCGTGGGATCTCCACTCAGATTGGTTGGGTTGCCATTCTAGATGAGTCATGTAATGGGTCTCAGTCCCATCCCCAACTTGGATTTCAGAACTTGAACTAGATCAAGTCCTTTGGTGAAAGGATCAGCTGTATTGTCTTTGGTACCAACAAAATCAACAGTTATCACCCTTTCCGAGATCAATTCCCTTACAGACTTCAGTCTGACTTGGATGTGTCTCCTTTGTTTGTGGTTATACTTTGAGCTTCTTAACTTTGCAATAGTAGTCATACTATCACAATGCACAGATATTGCAGTAATTGGTTTGCTAGTCATTGGCAATTCAGAAAGGAGTCCTTTCAGCCATTCAGCTTCCATTCCACTTGTATCCAAAGCACAAAGTTCAACCTCAAATGTAGATCAAGACAATATGGTCTGTTTTGTAGACCTCCAGGAGATTGCGCCTCCACCCAGAGTAAAAACATACCCTGTAACACCGTTACTCCCAGAGTTTTTGGCTATCCAGCTTGCATCACTATACCCTTCTAGTACAGCTGAGAATTTCCCATAATGCAGCCCAAGAGTAGAAGTACCCTTCAAGTACTTAAGTACTCTATCCAAAGCCTCCCAATGAGTACGATCAGGACAACTTGTGTATCTACTAAGTTTGCTCACCGAGAATGAAATATCTGGTCGTGTGCAATTTGCAAGATACATCAAGATACCTATAATCTGAGAATATCTCAGTTGTGAAACTGGAACACCACTTTTGTTCTTGTACAAAGGTTTTGATGAATCATATGGGGTTTTCACAGATCTACAATTCGTATAGCCAAATCTCTCAAAAATCTTCTCAACATAGTGAGATTGAGATATGGAAATACCATCAACTGACCTAGTCAGTTTGATACCCAAGATCACATTTGCTTCACCCATATCCTTCATCTCAAACTTAGTACACAAGAAGGACTTGGTTTCATGTATTATATTCAAATTAGAGTCAAACAGTAAAATGTCATCAACATATAAACACAATGCAATACATGCATTACTTTGAACTTTGCAATAGACACATTTATCAGAATCAATAACCTGGAATCCAAATGATAATATAATTTTGTCAAATTTCTCATTCCAAGTTTTTGGGGCTTGTTTAAGTCCATAAAGAGACTTAACAAGTTTACAAACTTTGTTCTCGTTTCCAGAAGCTACAAATCCTTCGGGTTGGTCCATATAAATTTCTTCTTCAAGGTCACCATGAAGAAAAACAGTTTTTACATCCATTTGATGGATTGTAAAATCATATACAGACGCCAATGCCAAGAGCACTCGGATAGTAGTCATACGAGACACTGGAGAATAGGTATCGAAATAGTTTATTCCTTCCTTTTGTTTAAACCCCTTGGCAACTAATCTGGCTTTATACTTATCGATGGAACCATCTGGTTTTAATTTCTTTTTAAATATCCATTTACAATCGATCGTTGAACAACCTGGAGGAAGATTTACCAACTCCCATGTCTCATTAGAGACAATAGAGTCCATCTCGACCTTAACTGCATCTTTCCAATGCTTTGCTTCAGATGAAGTCATAGCATCCTTGAAAGTGTTAGGATCACCCTCGATGTGGTATGTGATAAAATCACTTCCCAAATCCTTGGCAATTCGAGAACGTTTGCTCTTTCTAGGTTCAATTTCAACTTGAGTTTGAGAAGACTCAAAATCGGCAATAGACAAATCTGCCCCCACATTTGTCATCCTTTCCACATGCTCGTGGATGGAACCAGACGTAGAGGGATCAACTGAAGAAGAAACTTGTTGAGGAACTCCAGATTTCATGGGAAATACATCCTCAAAAAATGTGGCATCACGAAATTCAACAATTGTGTTAACATCTATGCCAGATATCTCGGACTTGATTACCAAAAATCTGTACGCATAGCTATTAATCACATATCCGATAAATATTGCATCAACAGTCTTGGGACCAAGCTTTTTCCTCTTATGTTCAAGGATTAACACTTTTGCAAGGCAACCCCAAACTTTAAGATATTTAAGGCTAGGTTTTCGACCACACCAGAGTTCGAATGGACTATCCTCCTTATGTTTCTGAGGAACTTTATTCATAATATGGCAAGCCGTATTCAAAGCTTCTCCCCACATATATTTGGGTAATCCTGAACTCTCTAATAATGCATTAATCATATCAGATAATGTTCTATTTTTTCGTTCAGCAATTCCGTTAGATTGTGGAGAATACGGCGCCGTCACCTCATGAACTATGCCAGAATCCTGACACACTTGTTCAAACAGGTTGGACGTATATTCACCACCTCTATCAGATCTCAACCTATTAAGTTTCTTTTCAGTTTGTGTCTCTTCTTCATTCTTAAAGATAAGATACTTAGATAACGCTTCATCTTTACTTTTCAAAAGATAAACATAGCAATACTTTGAACTATCATCAATGAAAGTGATAAAATATTTCTTTTTATCCTTAGTTACCATGTCATTGAATTCACAAGTATCAGTGTGTACTAAATCTAAAATACTAGTATTTCTAGTCACAGAATGAAACGGTCTTTTCGGTTGTTTAGCTTGTATACACACTTGACATTTTTTATTCTCAATAGCATACTTAGGAATCATATTTAAATTCATCATTCTTTTCAAACATTGATAATTCACATGTCCTAAACGTTTATGCCAAACATCACCAGATTCAATGGAATAAACAACAGGAGAAGACACATCTTTAACAGAAATAGCATTGCGATTATAAAAAGCAGGTTCAACATGAATTAAAAAAGCACCACAAGACAAGTACCCATTGCCAATAAAAGTACCAGAAAGAGTAATCACAACTTTGTTACATTTAAATGTTACTTCATAACCCTCAACTACCAGGCACGGACCACTAATAATATTGCGACGAACAGCAGGCACATGATGCGTCCTGTGCAGTGAAAGAACTTGTCCTGAAGGTAACTTCAAGTCGATACGTCCAATTCCAAGCACTTTTGCAACATTCCCATTGGCCATCGCCACAGATCTAGGATCAACAGGCTGGTAAGAGACAAACATGGACTTGTCAGCACATACATGCACATTAGCCCCAGTGTCAACCAACCACTCACGTGGTTCATAAATGGAAAAAACTTGAGGATTAACAGAAACAAACTTACTGTTGGTCTCATCCACCTCAGTCAATACATTGACCTGTGGAGTCGATTCAGTGGTACCTTGTTGGCGTTTGGCTTTCTTGGATGGACAATCCTTAGCCCAGTGCCCAACCTGTCCACAATTCCAACATGGTTTGTTTGTTGGCCTTTTCTGGATTTTGACCTTGGGTTTAGTCTTATTAATAGGTTGTGGTTTTCCTTTAAAATGTGACTTAGATGAGGATCCAATTAATATGTTTGCCGTTGGTTGAAACTCTACATGCATTACTGGTTTTTCACCCTGATGTTCCTCCTCGATTGCAATAGCAACCATGAGGTCATCCATAGTTAGTTTTCCTCTCCTATGCTTTAGAGACATCCCGAAATCCTCCCAGGATCGAGGCAACTTCTCAATAATTGACATTACCAGAAACTTCTCAGGAAGCTTCATGTCAGCCTCTTTTAAGCCATGGATTAGAATCATAAACTGATGAGCATGTTCAGTAACTGGCTTGCTTTCCACCATTTGAAACTTAAGGAATTTTCCAACATAATACTTTTCATGACCTAAGTCCTCAGTATTATATTTTTTATCCAACTCATCCCATAAATCATTTGCAGTCACAGAAGCAGAGGAGGACGAACTATAAACATCGAATAGCACGTTGGACAGAGCCAACCGAATGCAACCTCGACATAATTTGTCCTTCTCTAGCCACAGTTCTTGTGCTGCTTTGATTTTGGGATCTTCAGTTTCAGAAAGTGGGAAAGCTTTTTCAATTACATCAACTAACCCAATAGTGGTCAACCAGATCTTCATACGTTGTTGCCAACGTTTGAAATTCTGCCCGGAAAATTTTTCCGGCATGCCTGACATGTCCACTTTTGGCGCAAACGAATTATTAGACGACATAATTAACAATATTTTCTCTGAGATTGTTGTTACAATTACAAATATGATCATGTAATACAGTGGGTTACATATGTCGAATAAATATTCCATAAGGATCCAGATAAAGTCAACATACAAAAACATGTAAACGAAAACAAGAAACGCAGGAACAACGATCAGAAAGGACCTCAAAGACCGAGCCGTCGGAAGGCGACTTGCCTCAGAGAAAATATCGGCCCACATACTAGTGCGTTTGATGGTCTGCCGGTTTTCTCCCAGGATAGAACGGTCTCACCGTCGATCGGGCGCACACCAGAGTCGACGAACCACGAAAGCAGCGCGGAACCTCGTAGAGATAGGAAATCGCCGGAGAGGGACGATTTTCGTAGAGAGATGATGGGAAATAAATCGTGTATATCTCAGGAGGAAACCGTCATGATATATATATATATATGTATTTATTCTTGTAACCGTCAATGACTTAATTGCAAAAAAATAATTACCTTGAGGTCCAAAAATAAATACACCCATCACCCTGAGGCTAAAGCCTCTAATTTCCCCCAAATCCCCTGCTGCCACGTCACGTCACGCCACGCCACGCCACGCCCCGGACCGGGACGGGACGGGCGCGCGCATGCGTGTGTGGAGAATTCTCTCCTCCTCTCTTTCCACCTACAAAGTGACAAGTGAATAGTATGTTTATCTACATCCTTCAACTTGTTAGCTTCACCAATGTGGGACTAAAAGTAGAGGTGAGCACATGGCACATGGGACAATAGTTCTCATCTTCATCTCAACATTGAATTTCTTCAATTGAGCTATTCATGGTCCTATCCCAAACTCAATAATTCAACACTTATATGTCGCAATTCAAACGTTGGCATTATAATTAACTTCATCTTAAATATTCCACTTGTGTCCTCTTTAATATGTCGACCTCCGGCTCTCTGAAAGAGGATTGATATTGATGACATGCACCCACATCCGGTGTTTACGTAGTCGAGGACTTTGAGAATTGTCCATCCATCGAGTACTTCTTCCCAGAACACGAGGATTTGGTTCTCGTGGATCGATGAAGAGACCGTACGTCGTCCATCCGCATTCGTTTAATCTATTAATAACACGCACGGATTTCAACAATTTTAAGACCGATTTAATTGGAAGCAATATTCGAAGAGCTCTTCTCTCGCAACCCTTTGCTTCCAAGGGAGTTTGTAGTTATGCTTTGCAACAACAAAGGACTCCTTGTGAATGTTGCATGCAAACGACAAACACGGCTATATATATCTTCGATTTGTCGGTGTCTATCATGACATTGGTTGTTAGGAAAATTTTAATTTGCTGACTATGTATGATCAATGACAAGGTTAACTATTGATATAATTTGATGCATGGTATATTAATTTTGAAATGATTCTTGTTTCAGTTGCCGACACGCTAGAAGTCATAAAGATCACTACCTGCGGAAGGGATTTGATTTACAATTGTGTCAAGGAAGAAGTCGGAGCCACCATAGTAAGAACCAAAATTTCACTTAAAAGCAATTAATTAACTTCAACTTTTAGAGTAGTCATATTTAATCACTTCTCATGACTAACAAAAATCATTTGATCAACAGATTTTACGAAGCAAAATTACTGAGAAGTGCTTGGCTCTGGCGGAGGATAGGGATGGATGTGGCCTTAATTGTGTCCGGTGTTGTTATCGGCGTGCCTGATTTTTCAGTACAGGCATCTTCTCATGGATTTCCTCGCATCCCACTCGCTCCATCTTGCTAGGCATCCATATGGGTAACTTTAATTATAAATATTGTGCACACATATATGTTTATAGTGTTTAGTTTGTGTCTTAATGACCATTAATGTTATGACTAGTGGAACAAGATGATGAGGCGGCGTTGAGGGTGTGTTACGCCCTCAAAGGTTATTACCTGAAATTGGCAATGGATCCATATATATGGGTGTCATGTCGTCCGAAAATGTTTGTTGTCGTCCGCGTATGACCTTCCAGTACTTAAAGAACTACTAGCCGAATGTGGTATTGTAGAACTCGCATGCCACTCTTGTGGGAGATTCGTCGCGAAAAGGATGTTGAAAACTTGTCAATGTGTGTAATATTTTGTAACTTTTTTTTTGGTTAATGATTTATCTTTCATGTCGCCTTTGATTTTCTGGTGGTTTGATTTATTCATCAGAGGTTTATGTTGTTTTGTGTCGATGCAGCCGTAAGTCATATTTGTTAGATTGGATAGCGAATCAGTTAAGCTAGGGTCAATTTGGATGAACTTCAAATCCACTCGTATTGACGAAATGTAGCTTGGATGGCTAGAGCAAGATGTATCGGTGATGGTCAATGGAAGTGCTTCGAATCCGAATTTATTAACAGTCCATGAAGTTCTATTATTACGATGTCAGGCCTTTTGTTAATGTATTAAGTTATCTGGGTGGTGTGGTTACTAATAGAATTAAATCTTATTTTTTATAGAAGAACTAAACTAACTTGTTATTTTGTATTTAATATATTTGATTCGCTTAGATATTGGATGATTAGAATGTATTCGTTTGGTGTCGTAGCTATAAAATTTATTCTGTCTTTTTTTTGAGTTAATCCATTTGTTCTTTTCGTTGATTCCTTGTTACATTTATTGATATCTACGTTTAGCAAACCTTCAGAAGAAGAGAAAAAAAACCTAAAGTTGGAGTTGGTAAAATTCACACCAAAGTATCTATATGGCATCAAATTATATAAATTAATAAATACCTTTGAAAACCTAACGTTAGATTTGTTCCAACTAGTATCAACTTAATTAAGTTATATCAGGATACACCAATTATTTATTTATCGAGAAAGTTAAATTCAAAATTAACCTGAACCTACAAACGATAGGTGAATGCACCATAAGAAATTGGCCTCAACTGACCAAAAGATCTAGAAAATGTACCATGGGAGGAACTTTAACCAAAAGAACTTGAAAAATACAAGGCTTATGAAGGTGTGTATACTTGCTAACATGAACAGAAATATATCTTGACATCAATGAGATTTTAAAGACTTTGTTGTAATGAACCCCAAAAAATCCAATTACAATGCAATTATTCTGGTAAATATGTCTTGATTTTCAGTATACCAATACTCATCTCCTTCATCTTACAATTTTGGGTTTCGGCTACTTATTATTGTACATAGCATGCACCTTCACATTGAACTGCATCGTCACTCTATCACAAAAGAGGAACCTCATGACCGTGTCCTCTGTAACACAATAATACAAAATTACAGATTCCAAATAACAAATAATATATACCTGAATCTCGGTAAGAAATCCAACTGATCTGTAGTATGAATCGAGATGCCTAAACAGAATGGCATGTTTGGTTGTCTCGCCAATCCAAGAGAACATTTGTTGCCGCGTAATGCATTAAGGCACCTATGATAACGAACACATGAAATATCTGGTGACTGTGCCCAGCGAGATCAAAAGCACCAGGCTTCCATCTCTCGGGCACCCGACTGACATATACCGCTGCACCTGCAGCATAAGATAGTCCCATGATAATTTCCAGAGCAAGAGCCAAGTGACAATGTTGGTGTTCCCAATGAATGACCAAAGCATGGATGGCCGGGACAACACCAGAAAAGCCCATCGAGAGGAAGAGATAGGTTCGGAAGGGCCGCATGCGTGCAGAGGTGGCGGTAGGGGAGAGGAGGGTAAATGTGACAAGGAGCCCAAGGAGGGATATGGTGGACATATAGACCAGCAGGGAAACAGGGTGGCAGAAGAAAGTGTAATAAATAGGCGGAACAAATGATGAAACAATCATTATGGAAATTCCAGTGTAATCAAGGCGCCAGAAAAAAATATTGAAGTGCCTTGAATGGCAAGCGAGAAGATGGGAGATGGAACTAAATGCAAGGCAGGTCATGGCACCAAACATGAAGACCAATTTCGGCCATCTGGGCACCTTCCAATCTTCTGATAGCACGTCTTTTGGTATCAGCAAATGCCTCCCGGTGAACGAGTCCTGTCAGAAATTAAAATTTTATTTAAGAGATGCACTAGGACAATGTATAATCGGCATTTACTTTCAAAGGAGGTAATTTTAACTCAAGATTTTTTTTTCATAAAAAAAGTGAAGATTGAACCAAATAGTTCTTGAGGTGGTAGAATTGTTGATGATTGTTGCCTGTCAAACTTGTTAGTGTGTGAATGTGATTAATTTTCTAGTAAACATACAGCATTAGCTGCATTACGTATAAATATAATATTAAACCAAAATAATATTTTGAGTATGATGCAAAATCAAGAACTGTTATTGGGAAGAAACTCAAATTATCATAGCTTTTATATTTTACTGCTTCGTTTTGTTTCAAAAAATACAAAATAGGAACAGAACTCTTATTTTTATTTCTGTCCTCTAAATTTTTTTTAATGGTATTCTGTCCTCTAACTAGCTTTCTAATATTTTCTTTTTGGAGGAGGAAATGTAGGAGGAAATCCAATCCTCATGATCCAAAATGCTCTTGGATAAAACTTCAGGTCACTTTGTTATGATTCACAATTTGCACCAAATTGTCTTGCAAGAAATTTAAGAAGGAACTTTAAAACATAAAGAGAAGATTCATGGACAACAACTCATAATGATTATCTTTTCCTGAAACCAATATCAAAATTGTTTTCCAAAATATTTACAACGTGAATGAAAAGCATACGGTTCCTAATACTTAAGCCATCAAAGCTGGTGAATTATTTTGGTTTACTTGCACTTAAACAAAGTCTTCTTGAGGAAGCAAAAGCCCTTAGGTTAGGTGGTTAGGTATATCTCATTAGAGCTGCAGTTAACATGGATCCAGCATGAAAATAGAAATAATTTCAAATAAGAGATTAAATATCTAAATGACAGCTTATTATTCTAACGTTGCTTAGCAAGGAAATGGAGGCAAAGCATCCATTTATAAGTTGTGGAATGTTGTGGAGATTCTGAGAATAGCTTCATATCTCAGTACACAACAGAAATATGTCTGCCATTCTAATCTATAGCAAACTTCTTTAATAATTCAACTTAGATGCTGCAATCACAACTAAACAAACCAATCAGGTCAATTAAAGTACCGAATCGGAGGCAAAAAAAAAGTTCAGGACTTGATTTCAAACAAGTGCTACAGCTTATATGTAGAGTTCAGTAAAAACAAACTACACTCAAGAATCCATTGTCTCAAAAGAAAAAGAAGATAGATGAATCACTTTTCTTGACCTGATTTAGAATTGCTTAAATATACAGAACCCATTTATGAATTAGTTTATGTATACTTAAATCACTTTTTTGAATTTATGATACCACAATGTTGCCTTCCCTAACTTTGCAACTTCAGCTATAAAATAGTCTATCATACATTATCTATCATACATTAAAATAAATAAATAAACCATCATGCTTACTCTGCAGAAAAATCTTTAGAAAAATAAAGAGACTCATTGAACAAAATGATAGGTAAATATATAATTATGCATCAAAATTCAAAATCCATGCATACTATCTGATTCATCCTTTTTAAAATTAAACTAACCTGGAAAGATGCTGAGCTTTTGAGTGTTTGACCTAAATTCTACTACAACTCAAGTCAAAACTCAAAACAAAATAATTAAAGAAACCTTGACAATAACATTAATCAGAAATACCTGTAAACTGCTTGCCAAAATGTATGTGCTAGTGTTCCCATTCATCACCATCATCAACCTACAATAGAAACAACAACATTATAATTAAGGTAAATAAAAGTTGGGCTCATGAAAACAAATTACAAAAAGAACCGTAAAGCTTAATCCTATGTAATTAGATTAAATCCAAGAAAGTAATATCATATATCTAATTACATCATTCGAAAAATTTAGAAATTTGCCACATTTCAAAAGTAATCCAACGATGCCAATGAATGTCCAGCCGTTTGTCAGGGCTTCAGCCAACTTCCAATGAATGTTCAGCATTCATCAACGTTGATTCCGCCAGGACGAGCTACGACGATGTTTCTTAAGTCAGAACAAGTTGATTCCATTGTAATGGAATTGAATTACAACATCTAAAGAGTTAACATTAAAACAGTGCACTTAAACCACGCCTCTAATTTGGTTACAAAGCTACCACTTCGTTCAGTTTCCTCAACCAAACAACGGAAGGCGACTGAAAGTGTAATCATATCACATTACGCTCTCCATCACCGCAAACCAAGCATCGCATGAATATACCAATACCATAGTTTTGAACTTGACTTTCTTAACCAAATGTACATTTACTGAAAATCAGTTGATTTAGTGTGTGATATGTTTGCAGAAAGTGAAGTAACTCCCAGGACTCTAGTTCCATGACTTCCCTGGAATACAGAGCGCAGAATTGGGGGGGAATCATTCTAAATACAAATTTATAAGATTCTGAATATGACTTCCAGAACTTCGTTAAGTTATTCCTACAAACAGATCACCAGAATACATTCCGAAAAGTCCAACTTCTCTACTTCTGGTTATTTTCCTAAACAAAATGACGAAAACACCCTCGAAGACGGGGCATTGACTGACCTCGGAAACCCGGCGACCTCAACGGCATTAGCGACGGCGAGGAAGAGAAAGACGAGTAAGCCAGCGAGGTGGGTCCAGACGTTGAGGGTCTCGTTGTGCCACCGGAAGACGCTGAGAAGGGCGTCCTTGAGAGGCCACTCGGCGCGGTAGTGGTCGAGGATGAACTCGTTGTCCTTCATGTACTCGGGCAGTTCCTCGAACCGGACCAGTTTGGAGAGGGATCGGTGAGATTTCTGCTTCTCCGACGGTCGCCGCCGGCGGGACGCCATCGCCGGTGAGGGTTCTTGACGGATTTTGGGTTTGAAAAGGGTTGGAGTGGTGGACGTGTGTGGGCTCTAATGCTTGTTTGTTTTTGGTCTTTTAAATGTCTTGGCTGAGATGAGATTCTTCTTTCAAAGTAATATTATATTTATATTAAAAAAATAAATCACATCGGTAACTTGTTTGCATAATGAAATTTATATTTGTTGGGGTTCACTAGCTGGTAGATCAAAGATCTACTAGCTGAAGTAACGTCAATTAGAAATGACTGATATTGTAAATGAGCATCAAATAATTGAGTAACCCCACTATCATTTTAAAATAGGAAAAATTTTCAAAATAATATTTTTTTTAAAAAAAATTCTCAAAATAAACCTCAAACAAAAGTATTTCTCAAACTAGACCCGCTGCCACCACGTGGTGACACGTGGCGGCGGCGGGTTTTGTTTTTTTGTGCATAGAGAACTCGGCATCACCAGTGCCGAGTTCTCTCTGGGAGAACTCGGCACTGGTGATGCCGAGTTCTCTTTGGAAGAACTCGGCACTGGTGATGCCGAGTACTACTTGATTTTTTATTGCCCAACACTTGACGTTTTCTGAGGTGATTCAAATAGAACTCGGCCGTTAGAGTGCCGAGTTCTATTTGAAAATTGTTCTCCTAACGCTCAGATCGTGCATGAGACGATTGACGCCCAGGAGAACAGTTACTGAAATAAAACTCGGCATCCTAGATGCCGAGTTCTAAAGGAATAACTCGGCGTTTGTAACGCCGAGTTCACTTAAAAAAAGTGAACTCGGCGTTACAAACGCCGAGTTCCGTCGGGCTATATAAGCAGCCCGACGCCCCCATCTCCCCCATCCGCCGAGTTTCCGAGTTTTTCAGGTTAGGGTTTCGATTTTTTTTCGATTTCCACCGTTTTATTGCCTTTTTTATGTATTAGGATGATATACATTGTTGTTTTATTTATGATTGTAGTGTTTTTGTTGGTTTAGGAACCCGTTTTGGTGAAAACTCGAATTCGATTTTGGGTTTTTAGGCAAAACGTTTTATTTCTTGTTTGATAGTTGATTATTGAAGTTAGTATTGTTGATTATAGGTCTACGGTATTCATCTTAAAAATAGTTGAATTGAAGTATGATTATTGTGATTAAAATTAGATTTTTTGTTGTTATTTATGTTTGAATGTATGTTAATTTGAATGAATGTTAACTTAAAAGTGATTTATTTGAGTTTAAATGTATGTGAGTTTGAATGTATGTTAGAATTGAAGTTTGTAGTATTGTTAGTTTATTCTACCGTGCATTGTTAGTTTGAAGTTTGTAGAGTTCATTGATTTAAGAACTCGACTTTTTTTTTCATTTCCTGTTTCACAACAAAGACAATTCAACCACGACACAAATCAACGAAAACACAATTCAAACACGACACACAAACAAGTACGATAAAACACAATACAACTACGAATGGAATATGAAGTTCAACATTTTAACATACATCCAAAAGTATCATATAAAAACAACCAAATAAGTTCACAATTAATTCTCTATCCTAAGTGACCTCTCTATCTCTTCTTCCTTTTAGGACGTGCTTGAGCACGTCCTCTCCCCCTGCCGTGTCCCCCTCCTCGTGCTGCATTCTCAGTATCCTGAGTCAGACCGCCAACGTCTTCTTGAGAGTGTGAATCATCTTCAACGACGCGATCCTGACTCAAATGTAATGCTGGTTCTTCAGCACCAAAACACATAAGCCAAGCCTTCATTTTTTCTTTCAATTTTCCAACCATCGAAGAACCTGTCTTGTGATCTTTGATCACCTCGTGAATTTGATGGAGTTCTTCGTGGAACTCATAAACTCCGTGCACCTACAGATAATTAAAATTTAATGAAACACTAAACAATTTTTAAAAGTGGTAATTGTTTAAATAAATGTTTAAATCTTACCATCTCTCGCTCTCTACCCGCTCGAGGTCTGTATAAGGTATTATTCGGAGCCAATGGGTGATGAACTATCCAACGCACGGTGATGCTCCAGTACCATTCCATATACAGATGTGTGCTCTCTTCAGGAGTGACACCTAGGAGTGGTCGCTCAAACTGTAGATGATCTCTTCTGTGCGACCAATGCTGAATGAATTGGTGATTTTCCGCCAACCAATTCACATCCGACCTTCCCTGAGCCGATTTCACTACATGTCTCTCCATCGGCTCTGGAATGTGCTGCTGTAGACCGAACTGTCTCATCACTCGGTCTGGACAATGCATAACCACCTCACCAAAATTTATAAGCCAAGTACGGCTCGTCCAGATCTCTGAACCTTCCGTACATAATGGTGGTAACTGACTAAGATCCAAATTTACATAAGGCTCCCAGATCACTTGATCGAATTCCTGCACGTCCAGCTCATTCCGATAAAAATCAAGTGTCGTCGTCTTCGCACTGCCCTTGAATGTTCTTGGTCGTCTCCAACGGGATCCTAATGGTGCCCTCTCGTCCTCCGGGTATACTAATGGTCTGTTCTTCAAAGGTCTCCCAATGTGTAAATGTTCCCAGCACCACAACTGCAGGAACGTAAGAAAACCACACAAATGTTTCGTCGGAATCAGTGAGGCTTCGTCTAACATGTGATATAAGTGGGCCAGAGCCGCACTACCCCAACTGTACTCCGATGTGACTGCCAAATCTCCAAGCAAAGACAGATACTTCAAGTGAACCATCGTCCCACTCTTATCTGTCAAAATACTACATCCCAGCTGGAACAGAATGAAGGCTCTGGTGTGTCGTGTAACCGTCTCCTCGTCAGCATCAAAAGGCAACTGCTGAAACCGAGCTTGCAACCAAGCCAGAGTTACGGAACCCTTACGACCCAAGTCATCGGGGACCTGACCCAATAAATCCATACAGACCTCTGACCAAATGTACTCCTGAGACTCACACACCGGCAAACCATCTACGCGCAAGCCGGTAATCATCGAGATGTCACGCAAGGTGCACGTCATCTCACCATGTCGCAGGTGAAATGAATGAGTCTCCGGTCTCCAACGCTCGACCATCGCCCCCAGCAAGGTATGATCCAACTGAACTCGGCCCAACCGAGTGACTGTGTCAAACCCTGCCATATCTAGCAGAAACAGCATCCTCTCATCAGTGATCTGTCATTCGTTGAGCTTCGATCCATGCTCAACGCATTTTACACCATCAACATCCTTCTGCATAAATTTAGAGAAATGTAAGAATATTGAAACTCACGTGCAAATATTTAACTTGAAAACGTAAAATACTTACAAAATCTTTGAACAAGTCAGACTTGTGGTTGGCCTGCAAAACCAACACTGATCTGTCTACCGGACCCTGTGAAGGGTAGCTACCTCTAACTGAACCAGTACTAGAACCACCAAACTCCATCTGTACCGGCTGTAAACGTCGAACAATCTCTCCAATAAAATCAACTACAATAAACAACGTTAAGAATCATGTCAGAATGTTTTTAAAAATTTTGACAGAACCTCTCCTATATTTTTCAAATTGGTAAATTTAAACCTGCACGGTAGAATAAACTAACAATACTACAAACTTCAATTCTAACATACATTCAAACTCACATACATTTAAACTCAAATAAATCACTTTTAAGTTAACATTCATTCAAATTAACATACATTCAAACATAAATAACAACAAAAAATCTAATTTTAATCACAATAATCATACTTCAATTCAACTATTTTTAAGATGACTACCGTAGACCTATAATCAACAATACTAACTTCAATAATCAGCTATCAAACAAGAAATAAAACGTTTTGCCTAAAAACCCAAAATCGAATTCGAGTTTTCACCAAAACGGGTTCCTAAACCAACAAAAACACTACAATCATACATAAAACAACAATGTATATCATCCTAATACATAAAAAAGGCAATAAAACGGTGGAAATCGAAAAAAAATCGAAACCCTAACCTGAAAAACTCGGAAACTCGGCGGATGGGGGAGATGGGGGCGTCGGGCTGCTTATATAGCCCGACGGAACTCGGCGTTTGTAACGCCGAGTTCACTTTTTTTAAGTGAACTCGGCGTTACAAACGCCGAGTTATTCCTTTAGAACTCGGCATCTAGGATGCCGAGTTTTATTTCAGTAACTGTTCTCCTGGGCGTCAATCGTCTCATGCACGATCTGAGCGTTAGGAGAACAATTTTCAAATAGAACTCGGCACTCTAACGGCCGAGTTCTATTTGAATCACCTCAGAAAACGTCAAGTGTTGGGCAATAAAAAATCAAGTAGTACTCGGCATCACCAGTGCCGAGTTCTTCCAAAGAGAACTCGGCATCACCAGTGCCGAGTTCTCCCAGAGAGAACTCGGCACTGGTGATGCCGAGTTCTCTATGCACAAAAAAACAAAACCCGCCGCCGCCACGTGTCACCACGTGGTGGCAGCGGGTCTAGTTTGAGAAATACTTTTGTTTGAGGTTTATTTTGAGAATTTTTTTTAAAAAAAATATTATTTTGAAAATTTTTCCTTTAAAATAACCTTGACTATAAATTTGAACACCGGATAGATGGTTGAAAGCGTTTTAAGTATTTCAATTAAATCTTAGTAGTAAGTTATATGATGAAACTTGGTTCTTGTATTTTTAGCTAATCTAAACTAGAGTTCTACCATATGAGCTAATCCAATTGGAAATAACTAAGATCGTAAGATAGCTCTTGACATATAAACACATATCATTCATAATTCTTACTGGACACACATACAAATTAAATTTTCAATTCAAATAAATACATTTCATTCTTAACTCTTGAAAATAATAATTACAAAAATGAACAGACAAACAAAAATACAATTCATAACTTCGAAAAAAATTATAGACTCTCAAATCAAACCAGAATAGTCTAGATCTTCCGGCCGAGTAATAGTCGATACTCTTCGATTCGTATTATTTGTCTTCTCTTTTTGAACATTAGTTGTGTCATTGGAGACTTCTGAATTAAAATTTGAGAGTTGATGTAATTCAAGTACTTAACCACCATTCAGGGGGATTCTGAATTAAAATTTGAGAGTTGATGACCTAGAATTATTGAGCATCCGATTTCTCCACATAATTGAGCACCACAAGTTTGTTCTCTTTAAACTTGAGTATGTTCACACATCCACAACCTCAAACCTCCCACATCCATACTACTCCCCCAAATCCCCTCGCCTCCTAGCCTTCTACAAGCTCGCCACCGCCCGATCTCGTCCTCTCTTTCCTCCCATATCTATCATCGTCTACAACAACTACGACTCCCAGAAACTCCATCCTGAGTTTGATGTCGTCATCGAAGGGGCGCTCGTATTAGTTGGAGACAGCCCTACCCTGGAGACCGCGTAGGGATAGGGAAGATGGATAATATAGTTTGGGGGAGAGGGAAGAGAAAGGAGGGACGGGGGATGATAGATTAGAAGTATTTAAAGTTGCATTTGGAATGGAACGGATGCATAGATCGTCACGTCCACATCAGTAGTCCCATCAGCAACGTCCGTGATGTGCGCGTCCAACAATCATTTTCTTACAAAATATGTGGAATTCATTGAGCTAATGCTTACTCTTATTAATGGTGAGAAGTGAGAACTGACAAAAATTATACAAACGTAGGAAATAGAAACGTTCGACGATTATGAACCTCCAAAACATGCTGGACCGGGCCTAGAACTAGTAAAAATAATTACACACGCTCAACAGAGAACCAATGTAGTGGAAGAGGGTTTTTACTTGATCTTCATAAAAAAATAATAGGGTTTTTAATAGTATTTTCTTCTTCTTAGGTGCTAGTTGGAAACATCGTGATTGAATGTTAGAACATGTTGGTTACCTAAGATGACAAAAGTGCTAAGTTGGAAGATTGCTTCCGTGCACGTTGGTAGGTGAGAGTTGGTGACCGCCATTTTCTCTTATTTTTAAAAAAAGATAAAGAAAATGACTGCAATTGCGTATACCTTCTGTGATGGCATGGTATACTCGAAGGTGCTCACGTTTCTTAGTGAGAAAAATGGATCCAATAGCACGACCGCAACTGTCGAACTTGTAGAAGTTCATTCTCTGTTTATATTTGTTTGCACTTACAAACTTTGGGAGCATTTAACGATTGATTTGAATCTAAACCTAGGAATCAATCATTATTTCCATTTGCATGTATCAAAACAACTTGATTTAGACCGTGTCGAACTAAGTAATTTTATAAATTATTTTTGTTGGACTATTTGAAGAGAAAAAAAATAATCGAAACTACGCACGCACATATGAGGCGACCCATCATGCTTCTTCTCGAACAACACCGGGGCCCCACACTCTCGAACGGTTGGAGGGCTTCGATCCATTTAGAACTAATCTTTCGTCATTCCTCTATTTCTTTTTCGCATGTGATGAATGAGTGTTTATTATTTTGGGCAAGATCCCGCAAACGTGGGGCAAAAAAGCTCACACATGCTCGTATAAAACGAGCACACGCAAAAATTTCACACCACTTCCGACCACTGTCACCACGCGCAACAACATCTAGATGCCTCCTTCTTTAGAGCCATCCATGTTCCAACAGCAAACGGGACTATCTGCCACTGCAAACCCAACTAAAAAGTTAATTTGCAGAGATTCATCACTACATAGCGCAAGAAGAGGAGGATAGAGCAGTTAAAGTAGTTACCGCGGTTGAACGAGTAAGGGTATTTAAAGCTACGGGGTTCTTGCGTCGTGACACTCCCAAGAAGTCGGTGCATCTCGATTTTTAGGGGTCCCTTTTGGCTTCTTTTCTAGGACCTTGTATCAACCATAAGGGTTGGAAAATTATCTGCTAAATATCTCGATTGCGTACCTTGTCTTACTCTCGGAGTGGTTGTGTTAACCACCGTCTCCATTATCTAATGCATTTAACTACTTTTGAAGAAAAAACTTTGGGAGTGTTTTCTTTTTGACACAGAATTTGGTGCCCAAAGGCAATTACTGCACACTATTGTGAAATCGAGCATAACTTTTTGATTTGATTGCCACCTCCGTATATCTCTCTTTCTCCATAATCATGACCTTAATTAGCACAATCAAGAGACATATATCACAAGTAATATGCATAAATAACAATATGGGACTCTCATTCAGATTCAACCACATCTTGTGTTTCTAAATCTATCAATCAAACGCACACCTGGTAGCTCAACACTAACGACATGTAACCTTTTTCTCTCTCGGATGGCTCCACGTTGTTTGCTAGGTAGCTCTTTCTTAAGTGATTCAGTCAGAAACATACACACATAACATGTCGACCAAAACACCATTATGCAGTCATATGCATATCAATAAATTCAATATTGATACTCAACATGCATGCAACTATGAATATCAAGAGAGACAGACATGACATAAAATTGAAAAATAACGAATCAGTATTTGCAGGTTGTCGAGCTCACAAATTATTGATTATACTTTTCATATTATTTAAGAGTTTATCAAATGGATTAAATATCAGAGTGCATAGCGATTCAGATCGTAAATCATATTAACACACCAAGTTCAGGCGGGTAAGCACTTATCCGAGTTCGGGACGTTACATATTGTCCAAGCTGAAAATTTAAAAAGAGTTTCTTGATTGTCATTTGCACGTCTAAAAGCAATTTCCTTATAGAAACCGAAGGAACGAGGACTTTCCATAGCTTCCTTGATGAACTTTGGAGTCCATCTTTATCATATATCTTAGTTAGGGGTATACAAAGACTTGGTGGTGATATTGGGTTCTTCATGGGGTCACATTTTTGGTTCACCGTAGTAAAAATATGTAATAGTCATATTACACCTTTGGTTACATTCTCTTGTTGGTTGAGAAAATTGTAATCACATAATCCAATTACACTCTTGTAATGTAATTTGGTTACTTCGGGTGAGTTTGGATGCAGCTCCTAAATGTCAGCTTCTGATGGGAAGCCAGCTTCTGGGAATGTGGATCCAGAAGCAGTTTCTTCTTGAATGTTGAGAGTTGTTTAGATAGGCAAAAGACTTCTGGTAGTGAGTGATATTTTGTCAAAGGAAATTCATAAATTGCTTCGAGACTTTGATTAAATAAAAAACCATTTTAAATTCGTTTTAAATGTTTTTTTCAATTTTTTGAATGAAAATATGTTTTTTATTTGTTTATATTTTAAAAAATCAATTTTTTAAACTCATGATTGATCTCCAAATGATGGAGGTAAATTGGTCCAAAACAATCACAAATTCGAAAGAGCTGAGAAACTCCCCCACCCCAACTTCTCTATTCCATTATAATTCCTGTATTGTTTTACGCACCGAAGTGAGATTCTGAGGAGCTCCAGCCCCCCGTTTGGATGTGCAGTCAGCACTGTAGGAGTTGGCTTTTGGACATCCAAACGGGGTTTTCATTGGGGATCATAATACAATTACATTGCAATGTAATCAAGTTATTTAAATTACTCAAACACCATCACATAAAAATCAAGCTCGATCTTGTCAAAAGTATGTCGGAACTTCAACAGCCTTTCTGGGTATTTATCGAATTTATTAAATTAAATTTTTATTTTTTGAATAAATTGTAATCACAACGTTTATAGACGATGTAATTTGATTACATAGAATCTAATTCATGAGAATGAAATCTAGTCACATGAAATTAGATTCTATGTAATCTAGTCACGGCGAACTAAGGATGGCTTTAATATAAGATTTTGGTGGTAGTGATTTTGTTTCTTCTAGAACGTGATATTCAACGGAAAATGTAGTGTTTTCTGCCCGAGTGTCGTCAATAAGGCAAGTGCATCATCTACTTCAGTTTTTTGGTTAGATTAACTGATATACCTATTCTACCCACCTTATACCCCCATCAATCGGCATAGCAACCTAGCAGGTCTAGTATGCATACGGGCTTGTTATACACGGACGTGACGTCCTGAACGCATCTGATGTGATCAGTCCAGTTAGAAAAATTAAATGTCATTTTCTTTTTGAAATTAATTAAATAACATGTTTGTGTCACGTGCAACCTTTAGTTTCCTAATGCAACATTACTTTCCCAATACAACGTTTGATTTTCTCATGCAACATTTTACTTTCCCAACACAACAATTGATTTCCCTATGCAACCTTCGATTACACTGCTAAAATGAAGAGTTCATGTAAAATGAAGAAACCTTACAACATGTGTTTTGTCTTTTTAAACATATAAATTTGTTTTTTTAACATCTGCGTTTGTCATTTTTAACATATGGATTTGTCATTTTAAATGTATTGAGTTTGTCCTTTTTAAGTAATTGTTTGTTATTTTTATAAGTTCGATTTTGTCTTTTTTTAACAGTTGAGTCGGTCATTTTTATATTGATGGGTGTTTATCCTTTTTAAGTGAAGGTTTATCTTTTTTAAGTATGATTTTGTTTTTTTTAGTGTAAGTTTGTCATTTTTAAGTATGATTTTGTCATTTTTAACAGTTGTGTTTGTCTTTCTTAAATTGATATGTTCTTTTTAAGTGAGAGTTTATCCCTTTTTAAGTATGATTTTGTCATTTTTAACAGTTGGGTCGGTCCTTATATCGGTGTGTTGTCTTTTTATGTTGAGTTTTTGTCCTTTTTAAGTAATGATTTGTCCATTTTAAGTAGTAGTTTGCCTTTTTTTAGTATGAGTTTGTCTTTTTTATCACCTGCATTTATCCTTTTTAACAACCCAAGTTGAAATTAGCAAACAAGAACACGTTATCAAACTCAATTTCGTGATAACAAATCAGAAACACCCTAAAAACTAATATCAAAGACAAACCAACTTTAGACAAAACACCACAAACCGAAATCAAAGAAAAAGAATCAAACTCTCATTTCAAACACCAACAACCAAAAAAAAAATCATCACCAACACCTCAAATTAACTACAAAGGAGCAAACTTTCCCCAACACTACACAAAAAACCAAAACAACTACAAAGAACAAAAACTACAAAGAAACAAACTTTCCAAAATAACATCAAAAAACCAAGATCGATCCATCACAGAAAAAACCAAAAATTTCAAATCAGCCATAAAGAACCAAACTCTTTCCCAAAAACTCCACACACAAAAACTCAAATCAGCTACAAAGAACCACACTTCCAAAAAACCAAGACCGATCCATCATAGAACAAAACCAAAAACTTTAAATCAACCACACAAAAATCAAACTTTTCCTCAAAAAAAATTCACACAAAAAACTAAAATCAACTACAAAGAACCACATTCCTCCTCACATCGGAACGAGCTCCAACGCCGACCACTTCCTGCTCCGCGTCCTAACCAACATCGTCGGCGTCCCCACCTCCCACGTCATCTCCCTCGGCACCCCTCTTACCGATCTCGCCTTCCATCTCGTCCTCGACCTCTCCGTCGACACCTCGTCAAAGGACGCGGCGGATCTTTGCACCAAAAGAAAATGATGGAGAATGGAAGATTTTGGGAGATAATGGAAGGTTTTGAGGAGATGCATATGGTGAAAAACCAAAGGTCACATAGTTTAACGTGCGCGCGATGTGACACAAAATAAATAAATAATATGTGATTTAATTAATCTTTGATAATAATAAATATGTGATTTAAAAAATATGGATTGACCACGTCAGACGGTGTGTACGACGTACCGCGTCAACAAATCATTTTCCAATTTCAAATTGCAGGTGTTTATCAGTTCGGTACCTACTAGGCTACTACTCATTAAGGAGACACGTGTGAGTACAAGTATATACTTACGGCCTTACCACATCCTCTCCGTACGACCTAGAGATGGCAACGGATCGATTCTGGTTCGGGTACTAGTAGAACCGGAACCGAATTACAAATTGGGACCCATAACCGGATCCAGATCCGTTCCCAACATGGGTACCCAGAACCGTATCCGTTGGAACCGGATTCAATACAAAATTTGAATTTTTCAATGTGTTCTTTGAGGATTTGGTCAAAAAAAAATCATCCCAAAAGACTGATGGTTAAAACCAATGGCCTATGGTGAGGTTTTATAGTTTGGATTTGGAGTAAGAAATTCATTTTTTCTATACAAAATTCATTTTTTTAAAACAATATCTATGCATGGTAGCATTAATTACCAACTCCCATGAGTTGTAGTGGTGAAGCTCATGTGATTGTGGCCCATGTACTCAAGTTCGAATCCCGGTTTGTGACAATATTTTTGAAAATATTATTCATGTCGGGTCTGGTTCCGGTTCCGGGTCCATTGGCTAGAACCATACCCGAACCGGAACCGGGTCGGTTCTGAAAGTGTATATCTAGATCCGACCCATATCCGTCTTGTCCTGGTTCGGTTCCGGTTCGGTTTCATCGGTTCCGGATACTCATTGTCACCCCTAGTACGACCATACAGATCTTATTCCTCTACGCAACTACATATCATATAAATCGAACAAGAACCGGCAGAGTGGGCATGGCAACATTTCCAAATATAAATAACTTTTATTGAAGAAAAAAGGTTAAATACTACCCGAGGATAATACAACTTGAAACTTAATTCACTTTCACTGGAAGCTTCAATAGACACAAATCATGAAAGCATTCCAACTTAAAACGTATTTATAATTGCAACTCAGTACGAGTATTCCAACTTCATAGGTTTCTTTTGGGAACGCTAACTAATAACAATAACTTAAAATGAGGAGGCAAATGGAAGTCCACCAAGAAAGAATACGTACCTTCTAGTACATGATTCTCAAGTTATGGAGCGGGTGTCTTAAATACAGGGACAATATCTACAGGTATCTGAAACCGGAGCGAATGACAATCAAATTAAGGTCGTCAAGAAAGTCATAATCTAAATTTCAAAAAAAAAATTAAAAAAAGAGAAAGTCGTACTCAAAACTCATAACAAACAAAACATGCAAGAGGATCTGCACTTGACAGTGTAGACAAACAAGATTTGCAAGGGAGGTTCTTACCTTAACCCTTTCCAAATTGTTCAGTGCAGTGGCTAGTGGTTCTGTCACTAACGCATACTCTTTAAGGAGTGCAATTGCAGCAGTTTTATCACCTTTTGCCTGTATAGTTAGGATCTCTTTGCATAGACTCTCAACGGCTTCTTCAATCTTTTCATATAAAAACGGAAGATGACTTAATCTATTTATTGTAGACATAAGACCAGATAAACCTTGTCATTGTTCAAAAAGGAATTAGTGTTACCTTACTAAAATCGATAGAAAAGGTACTATCTGGATGCAGAATGATTGCTCCCTTACTAAAAAGCCAGTTGAACTGCAACGCCTGCCCCTTTCTGCTTCCATTAACCATTTAAGATGTTAATGTTTGTCATGTCAGCTTGTTTGATATGCAAGTACGTTAATATTGTTCGAGGATGTAAAGGTTACCCATGAGAAGATCCCAAGCCGAAACGTACAGATCGGAAAGATCCAGCAAGGAAGGAAACATACATGGACTTCCTGAGGGTTTCTTGGAGAATACCCTGTTGGTTAAAGTAAAAACAAAATATGAGCAGCTATTAGCAATAACTGTCGCTTTTAAGGGATTTGCATCCCTAGTTAAGAAAAAATATGCCGTAAAGCAAGACAATCAAGTAATTAAACTACCAAAATGAGGTAGACAATCAAGTAATTAAACTACCAAAATGAGGTAGATTAGGCCTTTCTAGAAGATCATGAGAAACTATAACATTATGTTCAATGGTTCAGCACCCAAAGATGCATGAGCATACAAAACTCAACGTCTATTGATTCTCCAGCAAAGAAGAGAAACATTAGGCAATGTTACAACTGACAAAGAAGAGAAAAAAATTAGTTTAACGAGTTGCAGACAATGCTTTTTATGACCTATTTATAAAGCAATTGGAAGTCACCAACGATTCTTGTTTTTACTTCAAGAAAAGAATATTTACTCAAAATTCAAAACATCATAATAGAAATCACTTATACCTGAGATGTTTATACCATGTTTTCTTCTACCTCTACGGAAGATTAAAATGAAAGCTTTAGGTCCTCATGCTATGAAAAGCTTCATAGAACCCAAATATTTTCAAAAAAATAAATCTCAAATTTGGTATGCAAGATAAGTGCCCATAAATTTAAACATTAGAAAAATAAATGAAATTAAATTCAATAGCGGAAATTAAAAGGTAATACAACAAACATTTTACCAAATCAATTTTAATGAAGCAAAAGCCAAAATATATTTGTCAAATGTCGACAAAGAATCTGTAATTATGTACTATAAAAAAGGCACAGTAATGTGAGCAATAGGAAATTTGACGGCATTTCATAAAACAATAACTACTCTTTGAAACCTGATCAATCAAGAACTTCAGAGCCCACAGACCAACAATATCTGCTTTAGCCTCTTCAAGTTCAGAATGCACTTCTTGGAGTTCCTATATATGACAGAAAGGAGAACACATCCCATAAGTTTATGTGGGTGTTTCCTATAAAAAACAACTATTACTAGTCATTGATTCTCCGTAGGATTGCAGAACAAAAGTAGTACGATATATATACAATAAAACATAAGCAGAGGTGGGATCAGAAACTCCCAACTAAATTTGTTTTACAACAAAGACAATAGGTTTGTTGACTCTCAGCAAGTCAAGCTTTGATTGGAAACCTACCAGCCTGACAGTTGATTTCTGACCATTTGGAAGAATTATATTATGGGGTCCAATTCCATGACAACATTCATGGCATATAATGTGAGTAAAATACGACTCAAAATCAACAAGACTTCTCTGCTCCTTCATTATGCAATTATTAGCTATTGGTTGGAGGATATGCTTGAACCTGCTCAACATATAGAATTAGACACAATTTTTCAGTGGGCGAGAATCTCAGGTAAACCAGAAAAGATTTCAGCCTCAGCTGGAAATCTGAAAGAAGATAGAGGAACAAGAAGAGCCAACATACTTGGCCTCTGAGACATTTTTCAGCATGACCATAGATGTACCACGTTCATTCACTATGAGTTCATCATTGGGCAAATTGAAAGCTACTGTTTGGGGTCCTTTTACATCCTGATGCAAAAGATGAAGTTATTCCCCAACATGAGTACTTAAACTAAAATAGAGTACTTAAACAAAAAAATGCATCAACATTTACTTGCTAGTTGCTAGTTGCTAGGTAATGCATACTCCGGAGTAAGAAAGTAAAAGAACTTTTTTTTATCAACAGGAAAGGAAAGTACAAGAATTTGGTTCCGTTTAACATCACCATGCAGTGCATTGTCAAACACCAAACGGTCCAATCCTCTAAAACCGTCAGATTTGATGACAAATCTATAAAGTATAAGACGTAGCTAGAGAAAATAATCTACGTTGTATTATTACAATTTTTTCTGATTCTAGTTAAAGAAAAATGGCAAATAAAGGTGACCACCGGATATTACCCCTGCATTGTAAACAAGCTGAATTACGCGTATAGGGGAAGTTGTGACATCCTTTGATTTATATATGTCGTCCATTGGAAGATTTTGCTCCAATTTCTGAATCAAAATTATTATTGTTACTGGAGAACACAGGACAAAAAATAGTCGACAGAACGTAATGTATCAATACTTAACACTAACAGTTAATACATACCTGCAGATTCTTGCCAAATATTTTAATTTGGTTGCTAGCATGATTGTCTCGTACACCAATAAATGCTTCAAATGTGGCCTTGAAAATAATATCTACTTAGTATAATCGTAATCATATTCATAAAGCAAGCTTTATCTCAGCGGCGGTAAGCAATACTTTTGCAACATAAAACCCAATAAAATAATTTTCTCAATGAAATATCAATCATCATAAAGTAGGTCTTTCCTGAGTACAACTCTCCAGATATTGTACTTAGGCAATGCTTAGTTCGCTGTAACCAAGGGTGTAATGAGATTACCTTGATTACATTCCAATGCTTGGTTGAGAAAATTGAAGGCTGTAACTCCATAATTGGATTATGGAGGTAATCCATAACACTCCTTCAAGGTAATTGATTTACCTCATTGGGGGTCGCAATCCAATTACATACATTGTAATCAACTCATTTCAAATTAATCAAATGTTATCACATTGTCAAAGCTCAACTTTGATATTGCTGGAAGTATGTTGAAAATCCGACAACCTCTCTCGACATTTACCGGATTTATTAAATAAAATGATATTGTGATTCATATGTTAAATTCCAACGTTACCAAACATTGTAGTTTGATTACATGGAATTCAATTCATGAGAATGTAATATAACTACATGGAATTGAATTCCATGGAATCCAATTACGGCGAACCGAGAGTGGCCTTGGTTGAAGACAGGATGATTCCCTTGAGTAAGAAAAGTTGTCCAAATTTCTAGTTAAGATCAAATAGTAAAATGACATATTTACACTAGCAACATACGTGCAAGTAGAACCATTCAAACAGTCTCTCGTGCCAAAAATAAAAAAATCTATGAAGCTGAAGAAAAACAAAAATATATTTAAAAAATCTTTTTGGCTAACAGAAATAGGATACATATACTAGACAACTCTGATGTGTAAATAGGTAATTTCAAATGAACTAAGATAGAATAAATCATGGGTATATAAATAATAGAAATTTAATATAGAGATGTTATGTTTTTTTCTGCTAACAAAATTCAATATACAAAACTACACAAACATATTGAAATAAAAATATTAATGATAAAGTAATAAACCAGTACATGATTGAACCAATAAATCTTTACAAATAAAGATGCAATATCAGTAAATAATGATACAATATGTTCTTGTATCGTTTTCTTTACCGGAATATGTTCTTGTATTGTGTTATGAGATATTTAGTATAGGTACCTTTAAGCATCCAAAATGTGTCCCAACATATCTAAGAAGTATTTGTGTTACAAATTACCAGCATCATCATCATCTAAAAGTTAGGATCTCTCAATTGATGTATCACATGAAAATTGGTCAGAACTGCAAGTACAATACAAATAATTCAAGCATTTGTATATATCTGAGTTTCTTTTAAAGATTTGACACACTAACATATGAACATGATGGCATACAATATTTTACACAAATGAGATTTCGGCTTCTGCTTCTTTTCCCTGGCACTAAAAAGAACTTGTACAACAATTTAAAAGAAGTAATAGACGATGAAAATAGCTAAACCATGTGCAATGTCAATAAGAAAAGGTATCAACTTAGCACACAAACACATTGCCAATGGCATGTCATACAATACCTTGTAACCGAAAAGGTTATCCTCATATGTCTCATACGGCCCAATAGTGACATCCAATTTTGAATCCTACAAAACAAATTAGAAATTAAAAAAAAAGAATACATAAGAATAATAAAGCCAAAAATCAAAGGACAAAAAATATCCAAAAAGGAAAAGAGGTGTTGAACTGTTGACACATAAGCACAGTAGTAGCACACTAAATACTGATGTGTATTGATTAGTGTTAAAGGCTTAAAGCACTATATGATCAAGTTGGGAAAGGCAGTATGACAAATAAAGGTTGGAGGAACCCAAAAGATACAAAAGACTTCCCTCGATGTTATAGGGGTCCATTGGGGAAAGTGTGCCTCTCCTTAGGCTTCTAATAAAGTTCAATAGATTGTACAACTAAATGAATTGGTCATTCCATTAATACATCTTAAAAGTTTCCTAGATATGTATAGAATTGAAATTAATAAAAGAGATCAATTGACTCTTCAAGTATGATAAGACATCTTCCTTCTCAACCTAAATTGTTAAACTCTTCTTTCAATACCTTGTCCTGAAGAACTTAAGTAGGGGTAAACCCAATAGATATCAAGGCTACAACAACAAAATGTTCTCTACACTTCATGTTGACCCACCCTTTTTTTCTACTCCAAAAGAAATATGAAATCTTTAAAATGCTTCACACCAAATCTATCTGACAGTTGTCCTAGAAATTTGGTTGTAGCCACTCTTTAATTTAACTGTTCAGGCAAGACCATGTTAACCCATTATATGACATGTTGCTTTTATAATTAAAATTATTGAGGAGCTTTCGAAATTCACTCAATGGATAACTCCATTGTTTGAACCATTAAGGACAGAATATAAGCATGCCTTAATAAACAAAATTATTTGAAATAACTCCTTTTGGATGACTCCCCATGGTAAATGCTATTATTAACACACAAAAAATCACTTATTTTGAATTTTAAGCATGCCAATAGGATCGCAATGCAACAAATCAAAGATAACATGGTGAAAATGTTCTAAACAACACCAAAAATACACTAAAACAATGAACTAACTCTTTCAAGGAAAAAAACAAACCAGCTCTATCCAAGCTATATCGGAATCATAATAATCATTTGAAAGGAATGCTTCAGCTTTTGCAATCAACAACCTCTTCAGGCTAAAGTAAGATGGTAATAGATTAGTAAATGAGAAGGCAAACACAGAATGTGATGGACCATGGTGCAGAAGATGTGTCTCTCATAGTAAAAGCTTGCAAACCATGAGTAATAGTAGCATACCTTAAAGAATCAGACACTTCCGCAGCTCTACGGAGTAATTCTGCTGCCTCTAGAAGAAAAGACCTGTACTCTTGAGAAAATGGAAGAGCAAAAAGATTGTATGAATTTGCAGCATCAGTAACCGCAGAGGTCTCTGCATTAGGTTCATCATGCCTTTTGACCACACTAAAAAAGCCTGTTGCCGTTTTACGGTCTTCCTCACTTAAACTGTTCTTCCACAGCTCAAATTCCTATAAAACAAGATTAAAAAATCATTCACTGTGTTTCTACAGAAATAGGTACCCATTTTACAGAGATGTGATCTAATCTAATTTTATGAAAATCACCCTAGGACATGCTTAGAGTTGACAGTTAACACAATAAATGATAAAAACAATGATTGATAAAGCACACCATTTGAAATTTATTTGAATATTTATTAGCAAGTAAAGTTGATACAACTCACCTTTCTGTCCATGTCAGAAGGATAGAAATTCGCTCCTTGAGGTTTCTTTAGGGGAAATGCCACTCTATACTGGACGCCTGGCCAACCGGGTACAGGTTTACTAGCTTCAGCATGTAACTTGACAGCAGAATCTGCCGTTGTTAAAAATGCCTTATTCTCATCAAGAACAGACCTGTAATTAGATGCAAATTCATTCGGCAAAATGGTGCAAAAGAAAATGACATGATAACATCATTATTTCATTTAGATGTGACATGAAAGGTCCTTGTTGAACCGCACAACCAATAGCCCACTAGGATCATTGTTCAAGATAGGATAGATTCTCACGGAAATATTTACCTATACTCTCCAAGGATGCCATCCCCATTCTAGATTATTCTTCAATATAAAGAGTCAAGTATTAAAGTAGTCTAAACCGAAAAATGGAAATTGTTAAACTTTGTTTGAAAAAAATTCCTTCATTGAATCAAAATTAAGAAAATTTTAATCACGTAATGCTTAAGAGTTGCATCAAATTCCATAATGAATAAGAAATTTTACATAATAATGTGGTTGATGGCAGAGGTTCTTCCTGATGAATTTAAACATTTATTTAGAATTCATATTTCAAACAATGTTTGTGACACTGTCTAGAAGGAGCTCCTAGTCCAAATGTCCAATCAAATCTTACCAAGGGCCCTTATTAATGGAGTAGTACATCCACTTTAGCTTATCTAAGCTAGAACGATCAGATCTTCCTTTCAACCAATCCCTTAGAGTCGGATTACTGTTCCAAACCTGGACATACAACCAAAGGTCTTAAAAATTAGGCTAAAGAGTCGGTCTCAAAACCATCCCAGCATATATACTGGACCTTTGCTGTCTTGAATGTCCATCTTAACTAGTTTTAGCTATGTGACAACAATAGAACAAACGAAAAATAATTTACCTGTCTGTAGATGATCTCATCAATCACTGATGAAGCTTGAATAATTAGTGTCAATGCTTTTGTGTCGACTTCCGATAGGGTGGTCAGCTGTATTATTGAATAAAATCAGATATCATAAGTTAATAACAAATGAGTACCCGAGTTGTCTATGTTATCTTTCTCTCACTCTGTCAAACTACTTTCCGCATTTCAGGATGCTTATGTCAACGTGTGAAATTGTCAATGGCATCGTCTTGTCTCCACCAACTCAAAATCATCTTGGTAAACATTTTGTTGGCAAAAAACAGTTACATACTAGGATAGGTAGCACTACTATGGTACTATGCTGAAAATGTTATTAGATCTCTTAACCGAGGACAAGGATGTGATACAATTGGAATGGTACAAACTACAATCTCAAACAACATCATGACATGGAGTCAGTTTAAACTTCAAATGGATTTCATTTGGAAATTCTTTCCTGGTTTTGCCTCATTATTAAATAGTGGTTCCAGTACCAGGGCAATAAAATTATTTTACCAAGCTAAACACACTTACAGGAATGCAAGACATCAAGTCATCAACCATCAATGCAATTTTAGTGAGCTTATTTCAGAAATTTCCAGGTTTTTTCACTGTGATACTAAAAAAAGTAAAAGCTTTTTCTGCATGCAAATTCGTCAAATCAAGCTCATTTGAAGATAAATAAAATGTTGCTCGGAACTCATATATTCCACTTACATCTGCTTCTAGGTGCACAGGCTTATAGCGGTCAAGTTGCTTTTGAAGGCTAAGACTGCGCTCCTCTTTGTTCTCATTATATCTGCGGAAGCATTGATAATCGTTATTAGAAAAACAAAATATTATCATAATTTTGTTTCCATATGGTTATAATTTGATCTGTTTCCGTTAGATCAGTAAGTCAGTAACTGATATGATATGTACATGACACCTACATTTAATTCTTCCTCTCTTCTTCAAACACCTTGTCTTACACTTAACACTTACATTTACAGCTTCCAGAAATAAAGAACAAACACTCCGTATTTCTAATTTTCTACTCATCTGAGAATATCTAATCTAGAAGAAATTTCACAAGTAATAGTTTTTTATCGATAAAGACTTCATCATTTCATACAATTATTTAATATATTTGGTGACTTCCTATCTGCATACCTTTGCTCTATTAAATTGAAGAGCTGCCCATAATCCCCATTTACATCACAAGGGACAAACTGTTCATCCCCTCTTGCAAGGAAGCTTCTATAGTCCTTCCAATGCATATACTTCACAGCAGACACTTCAGACTCCTAAACCAAAATATACAGAAAATATCAATAAAACTCAATGCAAGTCGACCAAACCCATCTAACAGGATTGAAGAAATAAATACATTTGAAATTAGCCCCAAAAAAAGAAACAACACATCCCTGATCAAATAGATGTCAGAGTCAAGGTAGTTATGAATAACTGGTCCTTTGTTTTATGGTGACACCCAGAAAGACCTAATAAAATTCTCAGCTCTATCAGAAGTGCCAGACTGGAGCTGGTTTATTAACTTCATTCTTTTCTACTTCTTTTTGCAGTTATATGTTCAAGATTTTTCCCAACAATAAGGATGTACCCTTGGGATTTAATTAATAAGTTTACGTCATTTAGCAAGATGACCCATTATACAATTATAACCTGCCACGGCCTAAAACACCTTACACTTTAAAGGTGGTTTGATTTCAAAGATCGGAACACTCTTGATTCATTGATTGGTAACTGTTAACAATGAATTCAGAAATAAATTCACATGACTAGTACCAAAACTGAAGTTCAGTGAGATCGATCAAAAAAAAAACTGAAGTTCAATTAGTTGAGAAGTAGGGTCCAGAATATTTGTTCTATGCTAATATTTCAATGGGCGAATTGGGTTTAAGAATCAACCTTCAAAAGCCTTCAATTGCAGGAAGAAACATGGATTATTATATGTTATAGCATCTATTCATGAGTTAAAAAGCAATAGCATGAGGCTGGTGTTCGAATGTCCATAAGTTCACACAAGAAGATTTATTCTGTTTAACCATGAGTTCAGTAACAGCACTCAAGATTAGCTGACGAGCTTGAAAAAGCACTCTCATGAGTCATGACCTCACCAAAATTCTTCATCTTCTCTTGTCAGGTCCCCATAAATAAGACCGTTAGACACTCAGACCTTTTCAAGTTATGTCCTGAGCACACAAGTATATCTATAATTTAATATGAATTGATGATTGACAAAGTTAAATGACTTCTTATCATTTTATATTGTATTAGTTCCTGACAACAAAATCAGATCATCTTGTCAGTCATACCAAAAGACGGATCCAATATAGGTAAAAAAGTTGTAATGTGTAGGATGGAAGTTCAAGTAGAATCCTATTAAAGCATCTACATATACTATTGTTATCAATTATGTCAGGCTAAAGCAGAACTCCATTAGGAGCCCCATAAGCTTCCTCAGTGTTGGACCAATTTCTCCATCTAAAAACAGAAGAAAACTGAATATGATGGCAAATCAAAGTTGATAGCTCAATATCACACATCTTCGTAACAACATATTCACGTTTAAAAAAATTCAAATTCAACACATTCCTTGTGTGATTTTTATCAATATATTATTGTGGGTCCCACATTTCACTAGGAAAAGTTAGAATGCTCTTCATTTCTTAAGCAGTGAAAGTTTTTTTTATGATGATGGCCTATTGACATGAAAATCCTCAGCTTATCGAAAAGCAAGTTTTTTCGGGATTCACAATATGGATGGATCCACCATATGAACTTTAAATTAGAGCTTAACTCGTTGAAACACAAAATTATTTCTAATAAGACTACTCATGAATCAGTACGAGTTAGAGATGGATCCATTTGCATGGGAGATTCCTCAAGGGCCAAATTTGTGTCACAATTTGGCAACACTACCCATTTACCATTAACAACATATCCATATCTCATCTTCAGAGAGAACAAAAAAATCATACCTGAAGAGTGAAAGCCTCAAGAGGAATGGGTTCCAACGTCGTCACGAGGTAAACATCGGCAAATTCATTGTTGGTGTACGTACCATCATTCAACACACTGCACAAACACCAAACAGATTGATTAAGAGGTCTGTATAGGATAAAACCGTTTTCCATATTCAAAATTTCTACCTCATTAACCATTCCCACCTCATTTTCCTCGATACCTAAGTCAATTTTAGTTTACATGATGTGTGACTAGCAAGTAAAAAGCAGAAGGAGGTCTATAACTCCACTTCCATGAAGGGACTCATTGTAAGGTGTGATTGGTTTGCAAAAAGTTAAGATACGTCGTAACTCTGATTTCATAACTACCTTGGTTTTTGAAGTATCAGTATGGAAAGTCATTTCAAGTGCAATTTTATAAGATGGAACTCTTGGAACTGGACTTCCCTAGACCGCATTAAATTTCCTGCAAACTAATCACCATAGGCATAAAACATTCTGGAAGTTTAGTCATGCAGTTCCGCTCATGTTAGAAGGAAAGTTTGGAACTTAGGCTGTGATCAGTACCCAGGATGTTCATGGAAGTTTGGAACTTCGCTGCCATGACTTCCACTCATGTTAGAAGGAAAGTTTTGAAAGTCAGTCTAAGTACGTGTTTTTAAGTCATGGAACTTCTTATGGAATTCTAAGTTCCAAATTTTTAAAGCTTTTCAGGGTATCAATCGCCCAAAAGTCATTTTGCAAGTTCGGTTCCTTCTTCCTTGAAGTTTTCTTAAAGTAACAATCTCATCACCTACTAGAACTCAAAAGTTCCACAACTTCAAAGTTTTCCTGCCTAGCAATCACCCGAAAGTCATTTGAGAAATTAAGTTCTCTAGACTACCGATCACACCCTTACCACTGCTGAAGCGCGACGAACAGCAACTCAAACGCCTCTTCCGGCAAATCGATCCCCAACTCCTCGCGAAGCTCCCTCCTGGCGGAGAGCAGTGAGGTGTCGCCGGCGGAGACGTGGCCGGCGCTGGAGATGTCCCACATGAGGGGCCAGGACTCCTTCCGGTCGGCGCGCTGCTGGAGGAGCAGCTCCCCGGTGGACTCGGAGTAGATCCAGGTGTGCACGGCGCGGTGGAAGTCGCCATCGCGGTGGACGGCGGACCTCGGCTTGGAGACGCCGGTCTTCTCTCCGGTCGGCGTGAGAACGTCTAGGTACTCCACCGTCGTCGGCATCGTCCAATCTCACCAACCGGAATGAGTGTCGTTTTTCTCTTCGGAAGTTAGGGTATGTTTGGTACGACGAGATGGAATCATGGAATGAAATAATATATTTATATATCGTCTGATTTCAGTTAGGCTTGACACCACTATTTACATCAATATTATGTCGATTATCGGTGTCACGTTATTTGTTGTTTGGCTCGGTGGCATTTAACCACAATTTTATTTTCTATTTTTCAATTACAGTATTTAATAAAAAATTCTTTGTGTCAAATCAACTTTTCTCTTTAATTCCAACTCATATCTCACTCTTTACAAATAAATATATATTATCATTTAACTTTTATTTATTAATTTTAATTAATAATAAACTTGATTATTAATGTTTTTACTTTGTTAATTTTTTCAAAATCATTGTTGGGAAAACGTCCGTAAATAATTAATTTATTAACTGCAAGTTAATAATAGTAATTTAAAAACGTATACTTTGGGAAAATGACAAGAATATGATCATTAAGACGATTTTAAAGCAAGGAATATAATCTGTGCAAAAACGAAAGATGAGAATATAATCCCTGCAAAAGTGTAAGCGGATGTTAAAATAGTTGGTGGCTCAGACACTCAACACTCAATAGTGTGTACTCATATATAAACACTCATATGTAACGCAATTAATCAAGAAAATATAATACAAAAATCGTATAAATTTCAATATGGTATCAGAGCATTGATCGGATCTCAGAAACGGGAAACATCACCGGCGACAAACCCCTCCGGTCACCACCTCAGAAAAAACCCCTCATCCCCGATCCATCTACCTAAAATCCAAAAACACCAAACTCATCACTGACCACCGAGCGGGGGCTGACGCACAAGGCGACGTCCAACCTACACCATGGTCTCAGAAGGCATATCACCTCAAAGACTCACAACCCAATTGCTCAACGGGACGAACTCTCTCATGGGCTAGATCAATCACCTTGTCCTTCAGTGGCAAGGGTAGATTAGGCCACATCACTAGAGATACCAAAAAACCGACCGCAGACGGGACCAAAATCATTGAGTGGCAAACCACAGACCATCTAGTGATGACACGGGTTTTAAACTCCATGCAATCACAAATCACTGACATGTTCATCTACTCAAACTCAGCCAAGGAGTCGTGGGATGAGATCCACAGCTTGTACGGGGAGCAACACAACTTTGCCCACGTTTTCAAAATCAAGCAAGAACTAGCACAAACAAACACAAGGGCAACAGACCATCACCGAATACCTCGGTGCCCTCAAAAGCCGGTGGGACGAGCTCGGGATCTACGAGCCCCCAAGTACGAATCCCAAAATCATCTACGAGCCCTCAAAACCACTTTCTTGTGGGACTCGACCCTAGCTACGAGACCCTACGCTCACAGATCCTATCGTCATCAGAGCTTCCGACCCTCAGCCAGATCATAGCAATGGTACAAAGAGAAGAAACCCGAAGGCAATGCATGCACCAAAACACAGAAAAAGAAAACCAAGCTTTCGTCGTCGCAAACCATCAAAATCAAAACTCAAAAAACAAAGGGCAGTTCGGGAGAAGGAGAGACGAGCACTGCGACAACTGCAAGAAGCAAGGCCACAGTCGCGATCGTTGTTGGTTCCTTTACCCGCACCTCCGACCACCCAAGGATGGACACAAAGGAAGAGGAGGCGATAGCAGAGGACCAGGTGGCGGCGGAAATCTAGACCAGAACCCTAACCCTAGCTTTGGAGGAGAACAACACGAATGGGGACAGATCGGGTCACAGACAAGGATTCAGGGTTTTATCTCCGAGTCTTACGCGGATCACCCAACATCCGAGATCTGAAACCATGCAAGCGGGTTGTCGGCTCCAGATCCGAGTCCAAATGCAAGTACAGGAGTGCGTGTGCAAATAGATCAAGGGCCTAATGGGCCTGGGTCGGTTCAAAAGGAATTGAGTCATGTGTTAGCTCACCTCAACAACATCCTTCAGATTTCTTGTCAATCAAGTAATTACTCAGGTATTAATCCCCTTCACCCTATTGCAAATCTTGCTAATTTCATAAATTCATGGATTATAGACACGTGAGCTACGGATCACATGATCGGAAATAAAAAACTGCTAAGTAATATTTATTATGATCCAAATATGAATAAATTTGTCACTGTTGCAAATGACAATTAAGTCAAAATTAATGGAATAGGAGAATCACAATTGCTAACACAACACCACTAAAAAAATTTTATATGTCCCAAAATTCACGTCCAGGCTTTTATTTGTATCACGGATCACTCGAAATTTAAATTGCAATGTGATTTTTACACCATTTTGATGTGTTGTTTCAGGACCGAACGTCAGGGAAGATGATTGGTTGAGGCTCGCTTGCTAATGACATGTTTTAGACTCAAATACTTGTTTAATTGCTAATAATGTGCTTTCTCAAATGCCAAATATTTGGCATAAGCGCATGGGGCACCCATCATACCCAGTTTTAAAACAATTACTGCCGAATTTAAATTTAAATATTGATCTATGTTGTGAGACATGTCGCCTAGCAAAACATATCAGGTTGCCCTTCCATTTGTCCACGACCCGGATAAAGAAGACTCTGGAAATGGTCCACTCTGACATATGGGGACCTGCCTCAGTCGAATCTTATAATGGTTTTAAGTATTTTGTTATCTTTATCGACGATTTTTCTCGCACCACTTAGTTATACTTGCTAAAATCTAAATCTAATGTTTTTTCTATTTTTTGTGAGTATGTCTCTTTCGTAGAAAATATGTATGATGCTAGGATTAAAATTCTTCGATCTGACAACGGATCTGAATACACCAGTAACATATTTCAAAAAAAATTAAAAGACAAAGGAATTTTGCATCACCATCTGCATTAACACACCCGAACAAAATGACATTTCTGGAAGAAAAAACCCGCCATCTGTTGAATGTTACTTGAACCTTGCTATTTCAAAATCAAGTACCCAAGATTTTTTGGCGAAGCTATCTTAAGTGCGGTTTACCTGATTAATCGTCTCCCTAGTCCTGCTATTCATAATAAACAACCTCTAGAAATTCTTAATAATAGACGCATGAGCATTGATCATCTTAAAAAAATTGGTTGCACTTGTTATGTTCACAAAAAAACGAAGTGATAAATTGGATTCTCTTTCTGTCAAAACTATTTGTTTGTACTCCTATCACAAGAAATGGTACAAATGCTATGATCCGGTGACTTGCAAACTTTACGTTTCTCGCGATGTCTCCTCAAGAATGAATCATACTTTAAATCCTTTAACTCTAATCCTCTAGGCGATACACCTCCTCTCTCTACCATTGATATGGTTGATTTGTCTCCTTCTCTTGAGGAAAATCTTCTTCCTCAAGCGGGGGGAGACGAACATGTTACAAGTACCGAATATGTGCAATGCAAAATGACGATCAAGATAGGGCTCTCACTAGATGGTCTAGACGATCCACTCAGACTCCTCACCTGTAAGATTTTATAACTTACAACACAACTTCCCATATCCAGGATTATATCTCCTACAGTACCATAACACCATCTTATTGTTCTTTTTTGAATGTAATTGATAAAAATAATGAACCTACCTCCTACCACGAAGCCCTTAGGGACCCAAATTGGGTAAAAACCATGAAAGACGAACTAGAAGTTTTACAAAAAAACCAAACTTGGACTATGGTCCCCTCTAAACCTGGAATCAAAACTGTAGGATGTAAATGTATATACAAAATCAAGTACAATAGTAACGGCTCCATTGACCGATATAAGGCTAGACTAGTTGCTAAAGGCTATACCCAAACCTATGGACTTGATTACTTAGAAACTTTTGTCCCTGTAGCTAAAATGAACATCGTAGCTAAAATGCCCCTCCAAACCTTTCTATTACCGTTAATTATGGATGGTAACCTAAATATGGTTTCTTATCACAAAAACTAAAAAAAATCATATCCGTATTCATTATATAAATATAGTGTAAATATATCAACGACGATGTCTACTATGCATTCAAACCATTTTCGGCCCTACTTTCTAATTAATGTCAAAATCTCCCCCTTTTTATTTTTCATTATTTGATACAAAGTGAGGTAGCTTAAGTGACCATTTTAGACTTCCGTCGGAAAAACTTACCATTTTAGGATTATTCAATTAAATGTTACATATTCAAATCGTAATAACTAAGGAGAAAAATAGTTTTCTTCTCTTTACTAAAGATTTTTTTCTTTTGATAAAATAATTACGTGAAATTTTTATGTTCATCTTCTTCATGGGGAAATATTTCTAATTTTTATAGTTTAATTTATTTATAAAATCAATCATTGTTAGGTTTCTCATTTACAATGGTGTGTACCAAAAAAGAAATTGAAATTATACCGTATTCTAATAACATGCACAAACAATTGAAATTCTATCGTATTCTAATAACTTGCACATATTGTATTTTTCACTCATTTCCATTTGAGACCATATCTATTTTCTCGACATTAACATCTTAAAACACACACCCCAAATGAAAAGAAAAATATATATTAGAATCGAGTCAGAAAAAAAGCTACACATTACACATTGACCATTCCACCCCTGCATTCCCGGAGAACCCCCATCAACACACCACCATTTCCTTCCACCCCCACCGATGGCGTCCTCCACCCCCTCCTCGATGGGCTCGTCCCTAATCCCAGCCGTCAACCGCCTCCAGGACATCTTCGCCCACCTCTCCCCGTCCTCCTCCCCCATCGACCTCCCCCAGGTCGCCGTCGTCGGCAGCCAGAGCAGCGGCAAGTCCAGCGTCCTCGAGGCGCTCGTCGGCCGCGACTTCCTCCCCCGCGGCCCTGACATCTGCACCCGTCGCCCCCTCGTCCTGCAGCTCATCCAGCTCCCCCGCGGCGCCGGGACCGAATGGGGCGAGTTCCTCCACCGCCCCGGGGATCGGTTCGAGGACTTCGCCAGGATCCGACGCGAGATCGAGGTTCGGTGTTTTGGTTTAAAATTGTGGTTGTGTTTCGGTAAGATTGTAAGGGTACGCCGTTAAGTAGAATATTATAAAATTTGACTGAAAGGATCGGGAGAGAACTCGTCAAGACCGAGTATTGCCTTTGAGTGTAATTGTGTTTTAAATTTGCATTAATTGAAGCTTAGGTATGCTGGACGACTGTCTGGATGAGAATACTGTTGGAATATTGAGTTTGGGCTAGGCCCATGAATAGCTCAATTGAAGAAATCCAATGTTGAGATGAAGATGAGAACTATTGCCCCATGTGCCATGTGCTCACCTCTACTTTTTAGTCCCACATTGGCAAAACTAACAAGTTGAAGGATGTTGATAAACATACTATTCACTTGTCACTTTGTAGGTGGAAAGAGAGGAGGAGAGAATTCTCCACTCACGCGCGCCCGTCCCGTCCCGGTCCGGGGCGTGGCGTGGCGAGGCGAGGCGTGACGTGACGTGGCAGCGGGGGATTTGGGGGAAATTAGAGGCTTTAGCCTCAGGGTGATGGGTGTATTTATTTTTGGACCTCAAGGTAATTGTTTTTGCAATTAAGTCCTTGACGGTTACAAGAATAAATACATATATATATATATCATGACAGTTTCCTCCTAAATAACATACACGTTCTATTTCCATCATCTCTACGGAAACCGTCCCTCTCCGGCGATTTCCTTCCCCGAATCCAAAGTTGTTCAACGTCTGATTCTTGCGAGGTTTCGCGCTGTTTTCGTGGTCCGTCGACTCCGGTGTGCGCCTGTTCGACGGTGAGACCGTTCTATCCTGGGAGAAAACCGGCAGACCATCAAACGCACTGGTATGTGGGCCGATATTTTCTCTGAGGCAAGTCGCCTTCCGACGGCTCGGTCTATGAGGTCGTTTCTGATTCATGTTCCTTCGTTTCTTGTTTTCCTTTACATGTTTTTGTATGTTGGCTTTATCTGGATCCTTATGGAATATTTATTCGACATATGTAACCCACTGTATTACATGATCATATTTGTAATTGTATCAACAAATACCTTGTTAAGTAAAAAAAATTAAATTGCATGTACTTAATATAAACTACGGAAAAAGGAAGGATTGCTCCACGGGACACCGAGGAGAGTGGGGGGAGTTTCTTCACCGCCTCGGGGGCCGCTTCGAGGACTTTGCCAGGTTCCGACACAAGACTGAGGTTCGTTGCATCGCAATTGCATTTGGAAATTGACTTAGGGGAAGAAGCATGGGTTCACACCGGACCTTTTGAAGGACAAAAATGATTGGTTTTAAAGGACTTTGAATATGAACTTCGAATTCAAACAAAAATTTGGGACTTGAGGAAATGTAGGATTCCGTCTGAAAATCCAAGAGAGGAGAGATAGAGGGAGTTTTTTTTGCTTTTGTTTGGGCCCTCTTTAGATTGCGGACAGCTTGGTATTTGGGTGATAGATTCCTGTTCGGAATGTTTGATGAAAACCAACAATTGACAAAGAAAGCACAGGTGTTTTGGGTTGGCAATTTGTATTGGTAGGGTTCTCGTTCCTCCACCACCCTGGGGGCTGCTTCCAGGACTTCGCCAGGATCCCACGCATGATCAATGTTTATGTGATGATTTTTGGTTGTAATTGTATATGGAAATTGAATTAGGGGAGGCATGGATGGGATTTTCTGGATAGGTGTTATGCCTTGTAAAGTGAAGAAAAAGTTTTTTAAGCACTTTAATCTGAAATTCAAACATAGAATTGGGATTTCATATAATCCTTGATGCCTTTAGGAAACCCGAGGGTGAGATAGAGATAGAGGGAGAGGAACGGAGGGAGATTTTTTTGCTGTTGTTTAGGCCTCTGTTCGTGTTGCAGTTGCATTATCACAACTAGGTATTTAAGTACAGAAATTATTGATTTTGTAGGACTTCAAATATAAACTTCAAATGAGAATATGGAATTTGAGATAATCCAGGATGCCTTTGGAAGACCTGAGAGAATGGGAGGTTTTTTTGGCTTTCGTTTAGGCCTTCTTCGGATTGCAGATGCACTATCATAACTCTGTAGTTGGGTGATAGATTCCTTGCCGGAACCAATGTCTTGAAAACCAACCAAGAAACACACAGGTGTTTTGACTTTTGGGTTAATAATTGGATGCCAATGTCATCACCTTCCATTCTTATGGTTTGAAGTTTGAATGATCAGATTACAATTAAGGATTGTGATAAGGAGTTAATGGAGGAAATTGAAATTCAAAGGCTTTGCAAGAGTCCGATGTGAGATCGAGATTTGTTGCGTCGCAATTGCATTTGGAAATTGAAGTAGGGAAAGCCTGGGTTCGTTCTGGACTTTTTTAAGTACAGAAATGATTGGTTTTGTAGAACTTCAAACATAAACTTCAAACGAAAATTTGGGAATTGAGATAATCAAGGATGCCTTTGGAAATCTGAGAGAGAGGGGAGTTTTCGTTGCTTTCATATTGGCCCTCTTTGGATTGCAGTTGTGTTATCACAACTAAGTGTTTGGGTGGTGGATTCTCTGTCGGAATCCGATAGACTTCTGTTAAAGTGTGATAAAAATCAACAACGAAACACCGATGTTTTGGGTTGACAATTGGATGCCAATCCTGCCACCTCCTGTTCTAATGTGTAGTTTTAATTGTTTGAATTTGAATGATCAGATTACAATATTGAAATTCTAAGCTTCACTAAAAGGATTAGGATCAAACACATTGAGATCGTATTGACCTTGGATTGCAATTGCATATGAAATTCACATATATGGAAGCTTAAATTTGCTGGATGGGCTGTCTGGACAAGAGTACCTTCTTAAGTCTAAAAAGTGATTTTGTAGGAACTCAAATACGAACTTCAAAAAAAAGGAATTGAGAAATATAGGATTCTCTTACTTATAGAGAGAGTGAGGTCTTTTACTTTTATTTAGGTCATCTTCGGAATGCAACACACTAGATGTTTGGGTGATAGACTCCTTGTCTGAATCTAATAGACCCCGTCAAAGTCTGATCAGAGCCTACAATCGAGTCGACAACAAAAACACGTGTTTTGGGGTGACAATTGTATGCCAATACAGCAATACCGCCACAACCCCTTCTTATTTATAGTTAAAAATTTGAATGATCAGATTACAATATTAAGGATAGCAACAAGTAACTGGAGGGCGCTAAGGCCAACTCAAAAGGCAAAACAAGGAAGTGTTCTTTGTGGAAAAAAATGGCACCAAATCGGAGAAGATGGCTGCTATTTTGTGGTTCCCAACTCAAAAATCCTGTTGAGTCACCTCACTCCATCATTGGGTCACCTCATGGTATCATCCCATGTGAAAACATCATTGGTGGAAGCATATGCCTGGGTTTGCATAGAAATGCATTTTTAATCAAAACATTGATTCTTTAATATATTGTAGGACTTCAAATCTAAAAGTGAGGTCTAAACATCAAATCCAGATTTAGCCTACAACTTTGTCTCTAGTTGGTGGCTGATAGAACAAAAGCATGGTTTTAGGGGAAAAGAGGTTTCCTAAGAAAAAAAACTTAAAAAAGTGTAATATGAAAAACACAGATCATGTTATACAAGATCTTCTGAATATTTATTTTTAATTCTGAGCATGTTATTAGAAAACATTATTTTGATTGAAAGTATCATATTTTTGTGGTATTCAAACATGACCTTGTTATTTTATTGAGTTCAAGTTTGATCTTAAGAGAGCTGAACTTGAATGAGGGCTTGCTAATTTTCTGAAGTACCTTGCATTGCATCATTCGAAATCAGGTTGAGACAGAAAGGGAGGCAGGAACAAACAAAGGGGTCTCTGATAAACAAATCAGGCTTAAGATCTTCTCCCCGAATGTACTTAACATAACCCTTGTTGATTTGCCGGGAATCACAAAAGTCCCGGTTGGTAACCAGCCCACTGATATAGAAGCCAGAATTAGGACTATGATTTTGTCCTACATCAAGCACAAGACCTGTATAATATTGGCAGTTTCACCTGCCAATGCTGATTTGGCAAACTCTGATGCACTACAGATGGCAAGGATTGCTGATCCTGATGGTTAGTAAGGTTCCACAATTTAGTAACTGCTTCTTAATGCTCATTATTATTGCAAGTGCAAATGTCCTTCTAATTGTTGAACTGTTGAACAGGATCTCGGACAATAGGTGTAATCACAAAGGTGATGCAACCATAGTGCCATACATCCAACAATCATAATTTTTTGATCTATATCCTTGGGATTTCTTATGAAAGTGTTGCAAATTGTCTAATTTCAGCTGGATATAATGGATAGGGGAACAAATGCTCGCAATCTCCTACTTGGGAAAGTGATTCCTCTTCGTTTAGGATATATTGGTGTCATCAATCGTAGTAAGCGGGTATTATTTGGAACTAGTGATTTTTTTTTAAATTTGAATAAATTTCACGAACATCATGTCTTTAATTAATTAAGCAATACAACATAAATTTGTTTTACAGGATATTGATGAGAACCGAAGTGTTGCTGAAGCACTTGTCAATGAAGAAAACTTCTTTCGAAGTCATTCGGTTATTTTCAGATTTCTAAAAGATAGTTTCTGCATTTAAATTTTTGCTCCTTGTAAATAGGCTTAATTTGATCATTTTTTGAATTGAAAAACACAGGTTTATCATGCCCTTTCTGACCGTTGTGGTATTCCTCAATTAGCGAAGAAGTTAAATCAGGTGCATATTTATGAAATTGTTTCAATTTCATCATATAGTTCGTAAGATGCATTTGAGGTTTGTAGGATACGTCGAAGACTTTTAGGTTGCATATAATAATGCTTGCATCCTTGGATTCAGGACCTTGTTGTTCCTTGCAACCAGCTTGTCTATTTTTCCATTTCTGTTGTCATTTTGGCTTCCCAAGACATGATCTATTCTTTCCGCAGAAAATTTATAATTTGCATAATTTCCTGATAGATATTACTTCTTATTCCTCTGATATTAGCCTTTTATGTTATATCTAAGTGTCATTGAATTTCTACAAGTTTACGTGAGAGTATTGTATTTAGGAAAATTATTTGAAATAATATTGCTTTTTAATTTAAAAAATCCAAAATAAACATCCGTTAAAACTATTTACCATACTAGACCCACTGCCACCACGTGGTGACACGTGGCGGCGGGTCTTGTTTTTAAGTGTGTACAGAACTCGACGTCTCAAATGCCGAGTTCTGTAGATTTTTTTTAATAAAACTCGGTATTGGTGGCGTTACCAACGTCGAGTTCTACTTAGTAAAACTCCAGTGCCGAGTTCCACTTAGTAAAACTCGGCACTGGAGTTGCCGAATTTAAATCAGTGGAACCTGGCAACTCGAAGGTCGAGTTCTCTGAAACATAACTCGACACTGGTGTTGCCGAGTTTAGTTTGGTGGAGCTCGGAATCGTCGAGTACGATTTAAATAGAATTACAAACATTTAATTTAATAGAACTGAACCCATCCATTTAATTTAATAGAAATGACAATTTCATCTTCAATTTGAAAATATTTTAACAACAATCGTCACAATCATTCCATGTACAAACAACAAACACAACCATTTCAACAACAAACAAATAATTTTAACTACAAAAATTTGAACAAACACAACCATTTTAACCAGAAAACACAAACAACTACAGTAAAATGAAAATAACATAAAAAAAAAAACAAGTTTAACATTTTGACACAAACCAAACTTACATTAATGTTATAACAACCAGATAAGTTTAATACAACAGAATATTTATCCTAAGTTTACCATCAATCTCTTCTTATTTTTAGGACGTGCTCACGTCCTCTCCCCCGACCGCGCACCCATTCTCGTGCTGCATTCTCTGTTTGTTCGTATCCTGAGTCAAAACCGCCACCGCCGTCTTGTGTGTGTGGAATAGTATCATCTTCTTCAACGACGCGATCTTGACTCGACCATAATTTGAGTTCTTCAGTACCAAAACACATGAGCCAAACCTTCATTTTTTCCTTCAACTTTCCAACCATTGAAGAGTTTGTCTTATGATCTCTGATCGTCTCATGGATTTAGAGTTCTTCGTGGAACTCATAAACTCCGTGCACCTACAGACAATTTAACCGTTAAACAAACACTAAACACAATTTAAAAACAACATAAATAACTAATGTAAAGTGTAGATCTTACCATCTCTCTACCCGCTCGAGGTCTGTACAAGTTATGCTTCGGAGTCAAAGTATGGTGAACAATCCAACGTACCGTAATGTTCCAATACCATTTCATATACAACTGTGTGCTCTTTTCAGGAGTGACACCTAGGAGTGGTATCTCAAAATGTAGATGATCTCTTCTATTAGACCAATATCGGATGAATATGTGATTTTTCACCAATCAATTAACGTCAGCTCTCCCCTTAGCCGATTTCACTTCATGTCTCTCCATCGGCTCTGGAATGTGTTGTTGTAGACCGAACTGCCTTATGACTCGGTCTGGACAAATGAAATTTGCTGGTATATCGGAACTTCTGTTGTAGGATTTAAACTCATATTCAAATCTATTCCGCAGTCTCAACCGATCGATCTTATATTCCATACTCCGACGAATGAGTGTTGGTTGTCAGGGTAGAGTCAGACACTTTAGGTTCAACTTCTACATGCACTCCAATCACAGACATCTGTTTAAACAAACACATCATTCCATAAACCGACTTATCATTGGTTAATGAAGCGTATGTTCAATAATTGTTTAATGACAATTTTGCCGTCAACTTGACATCAAACATACTTTCTGGATAACAACATTCAGATCTTATGACATCCACTAAATCCCCATATTTTATGTTCAACGGAACAACTACGAATTTGCGATCGGACCCTGTATATTCAGTCACATCTCTGTTACATTTTAATTTTCCATTATACATGACTAACAAAGATTTTTTATCATCTTTATCCATTCCTAACATATTAATTAAATTAAAAAATGTATTCAAGTGAAATGATTGTTTTTTATTCTTAATTAATTAAAAATTTGAAAGTACTCAAATGATTTAGAAATTACCTTAGTCGAGTGTAGTAGCAAACGACTGAAAACGTCGAGCATTCACTCCAACAAAATCAACTACAATATATAACGTTACGAATAATGTCAGATTATTTTTTAAAATTTGATAGAACCTCCCTTATATTTTCAAATTCGGAAATTTTAAATATGCACTTTAAAAGGAACTAACAATAATACAAATAACGTTCTCAATTTCCAAATATCTAAATAACGACATATTTCACAACTTCAAATGACACATCCAAACGACATATAAATTACGACATATTTAATGCACATGTTTCTCAACTTCAACACATTTTTTCCATTAAACCTACTTACATGCATTATTCTATTTTTAAGATAACAATAATCAAACTTAAATTCTCATATATATTCAAACCCAAATAACCCATTTTTAAAATTACATTCATTAAAACCCACATACATTCAAACCCAAATAACAACAAATCTAATTTCAATCACAATAATCAAATTTAAATTCCACTATTTTTAAGATTATCACTGTAAACCTACAATCAATAAAAACGAAATCAATAATCTACTAAAAAACAAGAAGAAATTAGTTTGACTTAAAAACCCGAAATCGGATTCGGGTTTGCAACTAAACGAGTTTCTAAACCAAAAAAAACACTAAAATCATACGTAAAACAATAATGTATACCATCATAATACATAAAATAGGGAAAAAACGATGGAAAACGAAGAAAAATCGAAATCCTAACCTCAAAATCGCAGGAACTCGCTGTAGAGGGGGGGGGGGGGGGGTCAGACTGTTTTTATAGCCCGACGGAACTCGGCGTTTGTAACGTCGAGTTCACTTTTTTTAAGTGATCTACCTTCAGAACTCGACATCCTAGATACCATGTTAACTGAAAAACTTGGCTCCCCCAACCGCTCCATGCACGATCTCTCATTCGATTTTATAGTTTGAATAAAAACAAAATTGAACTCAACACTCTTGTTGCCTAGTTCATCGAAGAGAACTCGACACCGATGATATCAAGTTCAAATTGGTAAAAAATTGTGCAAGTGTTCGCTACACGGAACTCGGTGTTGCCAATGTCGAGTTTCACAAAGATTTTTCTATAGAACTCGGTGTCTCAGACGTCGAATTCTGTACACTAAAAAACAAGCCCCGCCGCCGCCACATGTCACCACGTGGTGACAGCGGTTCTAGCGTGAAAAATATTTTCAAACGAGGTTTATTTTGTCTTTTTTTGATTTTTTTAATTTTGTTTCCTTGTATTTAATGTTCTCAAAACATCATAGCAGATTTCCGAGTAATTTGATCAATGATGGAAGTTGCAGTTCAACATGATGACAGAATATTATCATATCTATCATGTTGTGAATAACAATGTCCTAAAATTTGTGTCCAGATATTGGTACAACATTTACAGATGATTCTTCCTGGTCTTAAATCTCGTATCAATGCACAAATGACTGCAGTTGTCAAAGAGCTACAATCTTATGGAGAACCTGTTGAAACAAATGTAAGTCTTAACATATGATGTTTCACCTTTTTTGTCACTAAAGGATGTTTACCAAAACTACTTATAGGACTTCATGCTTTTGCTTCACAAAAGAAACACTCATAGTATGTTTGGATATATCTTATAGACTTAATTGAATGTTGGGATTTCTAATTACAACTCAAGATGGGCAACTCCAGACATACTGAATAACACGGTCTCTCTGGTACTATACTACGTCTGAGTTGACTACATTTATTTGTTCTTGTACAGGAAGACATGAGGATCATTTTACTGAATATTCTTACAAGATACTGTGAAGGTACCGCATATCTTTTGCTGAAAAAAAAAGCAACGTGCTGTCGTGAATCTTATGTTTCTGTGAATGCTTTGGAGGGTTTTCTAGTATTTTCATATGAATATTTTTTTTGATCGGTTTCATATGAATATTTCTTGCATATCTTTTATACTCATCCATCCTCTACAATTCAGAAATATAATTATGACCTCAACCTCAAGCTAAATTCATTGGTTGACTGGTTATAAGTTCTTGGAGTGTTGGACCAGTTATTCGTCTATCCACCTGCTGGCCAAACAATCTACGTCCAGTAATATTAAAAGACCAAACAAAGTTTTCAGGTTGTATCATAATAGACATGAATGCTTGACTTTCCCTCATTAAATGGTTGGTTGGTCCTTAATCACATTATTATACTGAAAGAAATGCCTGATAACGTCTAGATAATATATCTGTACAGGACTTAATCCTTTCAGTTTCATCTTGGCCTCAGGCCTTATATTATAGGGTCATGTAATCCCATCCGCTCAACACATTACATTTTTGTTCTTCCAAAGATTTATTATCTTTGTTCATTTTCTTGTCCTCTTCCTCTAGAATTGTAATTCTATGTCCTGCTTAGAATGTGACCCCAAATAATGCTTTTGACTTGTAAGTGCCATGCTCTTCCACCCGAAAGTGGAGACGTTATTCTTAAGATCATGCAGTGTTTTGAAAATGCAGTGCATCATCTTTCCATAGAGATGGATACTTTGGGTTTTGATTGTGTCCACTATTTTCTTTATAAAATCAAAGTTTGTAACAAATTAATTTTTTTATTTGACTTGTCATTTAAGCTATAAATTGAGAGCATGCCAGGAATTTAGCATGACACGTTATTCATCATAATTTATAACTCACGACTGTAAAGCTTGCATTGTTTGTCCATTAGAGGTTGTTTCTAGGTTGCTGGACGAGCGAGACTACCATCATGAAACACTAATTTTAAGTAAATTTGAGCAATGGATTTCTGAGGAGAAATGTGAAATTTGTAACAAGTTGGAGACTTCAAGTAAAAAAAAGGTTTGGGAACAAGGAAAATGTAGCGCTTAAACATGCTCACTTGGGAGCAACTGGTACTTAGTCGTACCTTATGTTCTCCTAACTTCCTTGTTGGCTGATCTCTTGAGAAAAAAATGGCATGTTGTAGTTATAAATTTTAATGGTAGCACCATTGTGCCGTGAGACTAGTGAATTTCTAGAAAATACAAATAAGCAAATCTATTGAAATAAATAAGCACTTCACAACTGATTAAAATAAATATTTTGTTGAAACTGGCACACACACGTGTATATATTTCCATGGATCCAGAACTTTGGTAGTGAATAATAAATAATCATTTTTCTTGATTTGTCAACAAAACAATTTATTCAGTTTATCCTTCATGCCTATCCTCTTTCAGGTTTCTCTTCCATGATTGATGGGAAGTATCAAGAAATGCCCACTACTGAAATATCAGGAGGATCTAGAATTCTTTACATCTTTCAGTCAATTTTCGTAAAGAGGTTGGAGGTGGTTAATCAGTCTTCTTTTACTGAGATTTTGACAATCGTTATTGCATTTCCAGATTGGTATTTAAAACTTGAAAATTTCAGGACTTCGGCTTTGCTTAGTACAGTATATCATCTGACATTATATGATTGAAAATAAAGTCGGATGGTATGTAATGCAGGAACTTGATCCTTGTGAAGGTCTGACGGATGATGAAATACGAACAGCCATTCATAATGCCACTGGAACCAAGAGTGGTTTATTTGTGCCAGTGGTGAGAGAAATATGCATCTTTTGTCCTTCTTAGCTGTTTTATTGCTAGTTGAAAACAAAGTCAATCATTGCATTCAGGTTCCATTTGAAGTATTAGTGAGGAGACTGATTGCAAGGCTTTTAGACCCGAGTCTCCAGTGCTTACATTTTGTATATGATGAGCTGATAAAGGTGTGGACCATATGGTTATCATAGCATTTTATTAAGTTTTGGGCACATGAATCTGAACAGTTGAATGTACATATTTCAAGTGTGTTTTTTTATTGGTACAATTCAAGAAACTTTCCTTGTTCCAGATAAGCCACAATTGCCTATCCATTAGTCTCCAACGCTTTCCGGTCCTTGGGAAGCGATTAGAAGAAGTGATGGTTAGATTTCTGTCGGATGGTAAAAAGCCTGCTGAAAGAATGATCATGAATATTGTTGAAATGGAGGTAATGCTGTTATCAATATATCCCAATTTTTTTGTGAATCAGTTGTCAAAGGTTAAGGTTCTTATATTGTTCGTTTACTAATTAAGGATCAGTAAAATTTATGGTTCAAAATGAATCTATGGTTTCTACCAATCCTTTGCTTAAATTCTAGGAGAATGGAGATTTTGCTTTGATATCTATGAGATAATCATAAATACAATATTTATCGTCTTGGATTTTGTTTATCTTTTATGCATTTTGTGCATTTGCAGAAGTACTTTGCAATCAATGATTATGGTTTATGTTTCTTAAAACACTAGAAGGTGTGCGTCGTGCACCATGATCTTTCAAAGAAATTCATCACGACTGTTTCATAGCTTACCTGTTGCTTGACCTTATATTTTTGTCTTCCCTTTTCTTTTCTTTTCTTTTCCACCTTATTCACCAATCTAACCTTTTCCACTGGATGCAGATGTACAAACAAATGGATGCAAAATAAACCTTTCAATAATACTATCTCAAATTCATTTTTAAAGAAAGAGAAACCATAGAGCCTAGTTTGATAGGATAGGAGTGAGCTAGATGTTTCCCTTCCGCAAATTGGGCTTTACTGAAACTGTTGTTTCTTTAAAAGGAATGAACTGTTCAGCTAAAGTGCACTAGTTTGGAGCATGAAAATTTTCCAACCATTTTCCTTTATTTATCTTTTCTTTTATTTAGTTTGCACACCAGTACAAACAATAATGGTGTGTTCGGGTTGATGGTTTTCATTTCTATGTGGTTGATATACTTGATAGTATCCACACATGAAGTTACACATGTGGGAATTATATCGCTGTCTAGTATTTTACAAGAACTCTTTAATTCATATACTATACATGTTAGTTGATGAAAAAAATCTCACGTTATTATTCTTATGGGTGGTAGATGGATTATATAAATACTTCACACTCAAATTTCATTGGTGGAAGCAAAGCAGTTGAACTTGCACTACAAGAGATTAGATCGCAAAAATTAGCAGCAGTCACAACAGCAAAGCTCAAGGTTCGAGTAATTCCATTTTTCTATTGTTATCATTTTTTAATCTTTTTTAATATTTTTTCTCATTGTAAAGGATCTTGGAGGCGGTGATAAAATGCCATCAGTAGACAAGGGTCAAAAAACCCGAGGTTTTTTCTCTAGATCTCCAACCAACGAAGTTGCTGCTGATAGGGTAGAATCTACTACTCTTATTTGAACTTGTGAGCATTGTGATTACTATATTTTTATTATTTTATCTATATCTACAACATTTAGTGTGTTACAGACTTAGAGACTTTTTGGTTATCAACTAGAAGTGATAAGTGATAACTTTTCTAGAAATAGGGTATAAACGGTGAGCTCATGGTTTTGTTCTTTTTCATCGAGCTAAAAGTTAAGGGTGAGATTCGCTCTAGCTAGCTCATGGCCCAATGGGACTTATCATCTTGACACATTAGTTGAATTCATGTTTGCTGCAGTACACTGATAGAGGAGATTCTTTTTCCTCTATTTGTACCTGTAAGTGGTTTCCACACTTTTCTAGTTTTTCTGCTGCTGGCTAAATCTTATGGACAAACGTAACATGGAAAATAAGAGTATAATTGTACATTGTAGGTTTTCTTATCTAGAGGAGTATATTATGATTATAGGTGTAATTTCTTATCCAGAGTTGCATATTTGTAGATTAAAATGCTAAAGAGCGTATATTTGAAGAACTCCAGAAAATATTTTGGGAATATTTTTATCTGAAATGCAGTAAAATTGCTACTGTGGTAGCCCATATATGAGTATATGGTTGCTTACTCACCTCAGGCATTTTCTGGGTATTTTGAGTTCAATATTTTATATTTGACATTGTATATCTAATTATCCAACTTGAATTGCTTGGCAGGAAGCCCCACTTGCAAGTGCTGAGAAACCAGGATCAACTACAGGTGGAATTCTAGTGTTTTACATGTTTTCACCATCTCATGTTTTAGAGACCTTAAGGCTTAAAGACTAATCACTTTCTTTGCCCTTCAAAATTCCTGATTTTATACGCACCACAGTGAACCACATATGTTGCTTAGTTAACCCATTTTAACTTGATGTTTTCTTCATTTCATTGGTTTTGTTTGGTGGATGAATCATGAATACATACACGTGCATGTTATTATCAAGGGATGTAACTAATGTAGGGGATTGGTCATAGAATTTCAGACTGTTGGCTACATGAGAGATGACTTAAAAGAATTAATGAAAGATACGACTTCATAGTTCATCCAACTTTGCATCATATAATTGGATTTTAATATGGTAGAATCACTTTATATTTAGTTGTTTGAGTGAATAATATTGGAGCAGTAACACATGAAAGCAGGAATGACCATGACATGAGTTTTGTATTGCCTCAGTAGTCCTTATATTTCATTTGTGTTTTTCTTTGTAATATTTTCTCTGTATGGTGTAAGGTGCTGCTGCTGGTCATAAATCTAGATTCTTCTGATGTGAGAAAGGGTATAGGTGGAAAAGATGTGATAGTGGAGAACATGCATTAGAATTATTAAGTGGAGATTAGAAAATATAGTGGAAATCCATAATTTTGAAGGTATTGCATGGTGTTAAAACCTTTCACTAGATGTCTGTTTCAAACATCCATCGTGCTTAAGATCTTTCCCTACCTATTAGCAGGCCTTGCCAGGGAAGTGGACATGTGCTGGGCCCTTCATTAGTCATGTTTGCTCTGTTGTACATCTTTTCCAGCTAACAAATTTCAAAGGTAGATGAAAATCGTGACATGGCTATTCTGTGTTGGCCTTTAGGGAACACATCTGCTAAACGTTGGGGCGCTTCTTCAATATTTGGAGGTGGTGAAAGCCTGAAATTTAATGATAACGAAGCCAGCAAACCCTTTAATATGTCAACACTAATTGATCCTGCATTTTCTATAATTCAGTTGAAAGAGGTACTTCTAAGCTCAACTTTACTCTCTTGAAAGGTTTTGTGTTCTTTATATTGTTGCAATGTCAATCGTTTTTTTTTTGGCTTATGTGTACAGCCACCATCTGTTTTGCGGCCATCGGAAAAGCAAACAGAGAACGAGGCTGTTGAAATTTCGGTTACCAAGTTGCTCATTAAGTCTTACTATGACATTGTGAGGAAGAATATTCAGGACTCAGTTCCTAAAGCAATAATGCATTTTTTGGTATGTTCAATTGCTTTAGTTTCTGTTTGAACTTGAATTTTTTTATGGTTGTTGTTGAATAAACTTGGACAAGACTTCTAAGAGTTGGTTTTTGTAAGGTTAACCATGCAAAGCGAGAACTTCTCAGTACTTTCATAAGAAAAGTATATAGGTAAAGTTTTCCAGTTGGACATGTTTATTGTTTGATCCTTCGATCTATAATCTATGTTGAGTTTCAGCTTATGATGCTTCATGCTCTTACAGGGAGGAGCATTTTAGCATTTTGTTAAATGAGCGAGAGGAAATAGCCAAAAGAAGGCATCATATACGGGAGATGTATTACGTCCTTCAACAAGCTGTTTGCGTCAGTCTCTTTCTCTTTTCTTTTTCTTTGGTTCTTGATTTTTATACATGCTTTAGTGTCTATGTTTAGGTCATTTTACGTTCATCCTTTTGACATATTCTGCACTTCTAGTACCATCAGTGTACCAGTTGTTGAGATGCCCATGATTAGGCACACTGTGCACCCGTCTGAATAATGATTCTAACTTATTTTAGTGTGCTAAAGATACTGTGCTTCAATTTGTAGTTATTTCAGTATTCTGATTTTTTAATGGTTACCGATGATCATGTTGCTTGTTTGAGAAGAAAATTTAGAAGTTCAATGGTCTGTGTTGCAGACATTGGATGAGTTGCCGGTCGATTTAGAAGAGGCCTCCAAATCCAGGTCAGGTACTGAGGTGCCTGCTAGTGTTAACTCCAAATCTCAGTTGACGCCAAATGGCAAAACCGACACATTATATGACACTCCTAGCAAGCCGGCACATTCAGAAGAAGAGGCAGAACTCACAAGCTCTTTAAATGATGAGGACCTTCAGGTTTCATTTCCTGCCATCTGAAGGGGTTCTGTTGGCTACATTTCCGGATCACCTCCAACATTGCTACAGGATTAGACTATTCTTTACGGCAGATCTGTGTACATATTTCATATTTGGAGCCAGTGGTCGATGTGTTGTCGGACCACTCTTTTATTCTAGTGTGCCCATTTTCTGGGGGAGAAAATTATGCAATTCTTTTGTGGATATGGTTGTTTTCTACGTTGATGATGAAGCGTACGATTGATGGAAAAGCCAAGACCTTACACAGTATCCATGAAGTGTCTCTCGTGTACCATTTTTCTTAGTAAACGAAACGGAATAATAATTTAATTTCTTTGAGCATCGCCTGACTTCTCTACTATGATTTTTGAATGATTTGTAGAAGAGGACCATCTGATGTCCTGATTTAACCTGGGTTACGTTTGGATGTTTCTTTTGAATTTCCCCACTTCCAGATTACGTGGAATCAAAGTGGCTTAGGTTTTGTAAATACTTATAATATTGTGATCTACTGTCATCTTTATTTGAGATGTCACTCTTTTTTTATTTACTATGCATGTTCGATTGCTTTTGTTTCACTTGCGTAATTACTTCTCCTAAATTGTACCTTTATTGTACTCAAATCAAGTGTTTATAACTTATATATTTATTCAATTGCATGATCATGATTTCATTCCAATTTTGCTATTCTTGGCTAAAACAACGTAGTTGGTTACAACAAAGATATAATGGAATGAGTATGATATGTATAATTTTGGGGTTTTCGCTTGGATACAATTGAGAAAGTGTGACCATTGGAGATATGCATATGAGTAATTCATATTTATTTAGGTTAACTTCTCAAAACATGAAACTAGCGTACTGCACTTTAGGTTTTGTGTATCCTTTATTTTATGAAAACGATTACACGATTAGATACAATTTTATTTTATGATTGCCTAGGTTATTGATGATAATACAAAGAAATAACATGACACAAAATGACAATTATACACGAAAAAACATACGGTTACACGGAAAAAATGCACAGTTAACACAAAATTGATGAGTTAAACATCTTGTAGTCTGATCAATTGTTTTCCACTTGAAATTGTTCTTTAAGATGTTTACTGATATCAAAACATCAATGTATCATAGTATTTAAGCACAAACAATTTCAAAAAGGTATATCTTTCAATAAAATTTACATAATAAATCATTTAGAAACTCACATCAGAACTGTAAAGTGTTCTTAGTGGATCAAATCTAAATCATTGTTGTTACAATATTGTGACTACAATTCTTAAGGAATTAGAGAAGATCTTGAGTCCTACGTAGAGAAGTACACTTTGTAATGTCCCCGACACATCAGAAAATTGTAAACATAAAATGACATTCAAAAGACATCAAATCAGGCAGGGACGCTACCAACAATATATACATCAAGTTGTGAACCGTACAATACAAAGTTTCAAACGTTTGATTACATCAAAAGATATAAAATACATGTACATGTAATCATATTCACCTCAAAAGGGGAAAACATGAGGATTTGATCCCTGACATGCTCCTCCTCGGTCACCACCCCTTACTGCCGCTCGCGGCCTGAAATGCAAACAAGAAATTATGCCTGAGTTTCCTCAAGGAAACCCCGTATGTCAAACTCCCCTAACATGCATGAAATACGACATTTAACATGTATGCAATGGCACATAAGACAACAATATAAAAACAATGCTGCCAAACCCGGGCTCCAGGGATCTCTCACCCAACCCCCGAAACATACGTGCTCTAAGGTACACTGTTGGAACATCGTCGGCACAACCCCTTCCTCACAAGGACGGGATGCAATACATAGTGCATATACAACACGGGTGGCTCACGAAAGCTGCTACACCCCTTGCTGAAACATCGTCGGCAAAATCTCCGCCTCACAGGAACAAGCACACACACCTAAGCGGTTGCTCACAAAAGCTGCTCAACCGTTCCCACACAGGCGACCTATATATACATAAACGATCGCTATCAGGCCGGCAATGTCCATTCCGTCGCCCCCCAAAAGGCCCGGGACCCGTTGCCCTCAAAGTCGATCACAAGTCACACAAGAAAACCACAAACATACAAAACATGGCAGCAACAGTCGACCGAAAACGCAACAGTGGTAGACCGATTCTCTTCCAAAACGAGCATGGTTCAACCTCTACAAAAGCCGGTCGAACAACCACAAAAGCATCGATCGAACCAAGGTCATGGGCAGTCGACCGTTTGGATGGTCAAAGCCCGGTTCCAACCAACTTAACTACCAACCGGTCGAACGACAAAGGGGTCTCGTTTGACCAAAAATAAGAGGGTCTTCAAAACACAAATTAAACTCCTACCGGTCGACCTAAAGTCGCCGACCGGTCGACCGTTTGGAACATAAAATAACGGTTGAACCAAATAAAACCGGTTGTACAACAATTAAGTTAATTTAAGCTATCGGTCGAACAAATCATATAGGCGGTCGACCGTTTAGATAGTCTAGGCGCCAACCAACTTAGCTACAGGTACAATCGATCGAACAAATCTAAAGGCGGTCGACAATTTTGATGGTGTATGCCCCCAACCAACTTACCACAGTGTAACCGGTCGAAAGGCAAATGGGACACGTTCGACCGAAAATAACAGGGTCTTCATCTCCTACCAAAATATGCACAACCGGTCGACCACCCAAGGACATCGTTCGACCAGTGTGAGACAGAAGCTCCTAATTACACTAAGACCGGTCGACCAATGCCACCACTGGTCGACCATTCCAGTGCAGCAACCTTGCTGCACCACGATCCTCGCCGAGACCTCCAGCCTTCGACGACCGATCCAACCACCTCACACTTTTTGGGTGAGTAACAATAAGGAACTTGACATACCATAAGGCTTGAAGAAGCCTACGAAGAACCACAACGATCTCCACCACAAGCTTTTACGAGCTTCCGACCTTACACCTTGATGCCTTCTTCGTTGTTGCTCACCAGAGCTCCGACCACTACTCCGATCGCCGGAACCTAGGAACTAAGGGACTGAGGGAGAGGGATGAGGGTGAGAGAGAGCAGAGGGAAGAGTGTGAAGTGAGAAGAGATGAGTGAATCACCTTATAAACACCCCACCGTTTCATCCACCGATCAAAAGCCTCCACCTCACCATCACAGTTCCCTCCCTAAACAACCATTAGCCAACCAAAACATGATTAAAACTAAACAAGGATTAGGATATAACACACTTCATCGACCTTGGGCATATGTGAGGATGCAAAAGGATTGGGAGCTTGCAGTATTGCGAGGAGAGAGACCAGGTGTGAGATCTTAATCCTAATTGGGTTTTAATTGTTGCTTAGGTGGTGTTTAGGAGGAGATGGGATGGACGGATGAGATGAAGTGGTGTTGGATGAGTGGTTGAGATGAAAGGTGTGTTGCATATAAAGTGGATTTTCTCTCTCACACACACTCTTCTCTCTTCCACTCTCTCACACATCTCTCTCTCCCTCTCAGTGTTGTGCCCAACGAGTGGAGGTGATCTCCGGCGAGGTTGAGGTGGTCGACGTCTTTTGCTTGTGGAGGTGAGTTGTTGGTTGCTAAACCCATCCCTTATTTCTTCTTCTTTCTCTCTCTCAACCTACCTCGTTTTCAGTTGTTGTGGTCGATGTGGAGATTGACGGAGGTGGAGGTGCGATCGTTGATCGAGCGAGCGTTTGTCGGTGGATTGTGATTTTGGGGAGAAGTGCTCGTGGAAGCGCCATCGAGGTTTTTCGAAGGTTTCTTCAAACCTTCACGGTATGTCAAACTTGTAGTTGTAGCTCACTTTTGTTGTGTGAGTATTTGAAAGTCGACGGTAGGACGAAAGGCTCGTCGCAAGCAAACGTGCAGTAGATTTTACTGCTGGATCGGTCGACCGTTGCACCAACCGGTCGACCGTTCCTAGTGAGAATTCGGGTTTCTGCCTCACACCGATCAAACGATGCCCTTGGGCGGTCGACCGGTTGTGCATTTGAGGCAAGTCTGGTTGGTTTCGGTCGTTCGACCGTGTGCACTGTTGTAGGTCGGTTGGGGCGTTGACCATCCAAACGGTCGACCAACTGTTTGACTCGTCTGACCGATGACTTAAGTTGAATAGTGGTTGGGTTCGACTGATGGTGGTTCGGTCGACCAGTGTTGTTTGGACGCATGGTGAATTTTACTTGTGGAATTCGGTCGACCGATTGTGCTCGGGGGTTCGACCGGTTGATGATGTTGAGCGATGTTGGATTTTACTGGTGGGTTTCGGTCGAACGGGTCCCCTTTGTCGTTCGACTAATTGGTCGTTATGTTCGTTGAACCTGAGAGGTGACTTTCTAGACGGTCGACCGATTCCTGACTTTGGTTCGACCGAACGTATGTTGTTGGTGGGAATTGTTCGACCGATGGAGTGCCGGTCGAGGCAATTACCCTGTTTTTGTGAGATTCGGTCGACCGGGACTCTTGGTTTTGTCGACCGTTTGTGTCCAGTTTTGCACGTTGGAGGTGCGGTTGTTGTAGTCATCCGTGTGAGGCGAGTTGTGGTGTCGATGTTCTTCCGGCAAGTGTGGTAGTGAGCACGGGTGTTGCAGTGGTTGGGTGAAAGAGCTCTGGAGTCTCGTAACTGTCGTGAGAGCTGCGGTTGTGTGAAAAAACCCTGGAGCCCAGCTAGTCTGTACGGGGTTGGGTGAAAAAGCCCTGGAGCTTTGTAGTGCGTTCAGGTTGGGTGAAAGAGCCCTGAAGCCTGAGCATGGACCGTGTGATAAGGGTTGGGTGAAAAAGCCCTGGAGCCCTTAGACGTTCGAGTTGGGTGAAAGAGCCCTGGTCGTGTCGTGGTAGCTGTGGTTGGGTGAAAAAGCCCTGGAGCCCAGCTTGACGACGTTGAGTGTTGCAGTGGTTGGGTGAAAAAGCCCTGGAGCCCCGTAACTGTGTGTGGGAGCTGTGGTTGGGTGAAAAAGCCTTGGAGCCGAGCTAGTCTGTGCAGGGTTGGGTGAAAAAGCCATGGAGCTCCGTAGTGCGTTCAGGTTGGGTGAAAGAGCCCTGGAGCCTGAGCATGACCCGTGTGACAAGGGTTGGGTGAAAAAGCTCTGGAGCCCTTAGACGTTCGAGTTGGGTGAAAGAGCCCTGGAGCCCTGGTCGTGTCGTGATAGCTGTGGTTGGGTGAAAAAGCCCTGGAGCCCAGCTTGACGACGTTAAATGTTGCGGTGGTTGGGTGAAAAAGCCCTGTAGCCCGTAACTGTGTGTGGGAGCTGTGGTTGGGTGAAAAAGTCATGGAACCCAGCCTTGTGGTTTGTGCTTTTCTTGTTGGTAAAATTGCATGCTAGAGTGTTTCAGTTTCATGCATTGTAGAGTTTGGCATACGGGGTTTCCTTTCGGAAACTCGGGCATTGTTGCATGTTTGTTTTTCAGGCCGTGATCGGCGTTAGGGGGTGGTGACCGAGGAGAGGAGCGCCGCTACCAGATCTTGTTTTCTCTCACTTTGAGGTCGGAGTGATTACTTGTATTTGTTGTATAACCTTTTGATGTAATCACACTTTTAAAATACTCGAATATATATATTATATGTTGGTGCATTTGTTTTCCTTGTATTTGATTAATATCTTCTGTTTGATTGTTTGTTATAATTTTTTTAAATTCTTCCGTTGTTTGAGTATATTACACCCGACGTGCTGCTGATGGACTGGACGTGGGTGGTGGGAGGGGCAGGTCTAAGTGTGAAATTACAGTAACATCGTAGAACATTTCGCAAATTAAGCCAATGACATTTTAATTGTCCTAATTTTTTAATGCTCGATGGTCAACTTACGTGGAACTGAACTTATAAAATGCAATGGTTACATTCGTGTCTTGTTACCTCAATTTTATTTATTACATTGACTAATGTTTTTATTACAATGTTGTTAAAAACTGGACCCTAGAGAACAAATTGGTTGGACCATGATGAACAAGAAACCAATGAGACAAATTATGTTGATCAGGTTGCAAGTGCGACCATGTCATGCCAATTGGGTTAGGTGATAAGTCATGAGCTCGATGCCAGGTCAAGTGGGTTTGATGCACCAGGTGCCGGATCAATATTCAATGATTGGGTCCAACTCTGAGGCACTTCCGATTGAGTCAATTGTTTTAGACTTGATCCATGCTGACCAATTTGAGGAACCAAAGGTAATCGATTTGAGTTTTTTACTTTGTATAATCATTCGGTTCGAATAACTTGTATTGACTTTAGTTGGTATAGCTTTGTAGAGTAGTTGGATCCGAGTAGCCTGGCGGATTCGGTTGCCCGAATTACTTTGAGCGAGTTGCATAAATACTTGCAAACATTTAAGAAACCTTAATCTTCTTGTCACCGATCCGATCTCTCTCTTTTTTCTATATCAAACCCTAACCTAGATCCCAACTCATGAGACCTTTTGTCAGCTCTTAACCCGGATTGTGTTTTCGTGCATTATATCCGCTTTATTTGCTAAATGAATAAAAAATGCTTAGTTTTTGCGAGACACTGTAAGGGTAATAGGAAAAATTAAACGAAAAAAACTCCTCCTTTTCAGTTTCGCACAATAATAGATCTTAAATACAATTTAAGTAGTATAAAGGTGTACTAAATATGTTTTTGACAATATGAGTTGGATTATTATTGATGACTTTGATATCGCTCTTGAGGATTTTTTTGTAATTATTTTATGTGATAATCAAACCAAACATCAATCGTAATAATAGCTATACTATAGCAACAAATGATAGTTTAATTTCAACATATCAACCTACTGATCCACAAAATCTTGCTTCCGAAAAACATTAGTAATAAATTAACATAGAGTTACAAAATTTCCTATATTATTTTTAACAACACCAATTTATTCACAAACTACATCGATATCCACGGTTTGCATTGGAGTATTTCTACTTTGCCCATGTACGAGTCACATAAGCTCATAATTTTGACACATCCTTGTTTTTAGATAACTACTTATTAGGGGTGGGATGCTTGTGAGCTGATGATGATCAAGCAGTAAAAGCACATTTAATAGGGCCAGAGTCATGGGCGTTTTTTTTCCTGTCACGTCAACTTTTCTATATGTCACATCAGCTCACTCAGTCTACTTAAAAAATTCCATTAACCACACTCGGGCTACCACATTCTCTTTCATTCACGTTGTTTGAAGATCAATAATGAGTAAAATATTAAAAAAATCACAAAAAATTCTACAAAATCGAAATAAATAAAAAACATATTTTCAGGATTTTGTTTTTGAAAAAACAATTTAAAATTAATTTATAAATATTTTTTACAAATAATAATAAAAAATAATTTTTTTAACAGTCCAACTGGAGGGACACGTGCCCCCAGGGCGTTGGGTGCCCGTTAACCCTGCTCTAACTAAGTAAGGTTTATATCTATATCCCCTTCAAATCCTCGGAAGATTGACTCAGATGTTAGTATGCAGATTGGACACCTCATTCTGAAACCATTTTCACAAGGTTATGATATCACGTGAGGTTTATAGTTAGGCACTTAAGTTAGCGTTTGGGAATCAATGAATGTGATTTTTGTCGATTCAAATTTTTACTTAAAATCAAATTCAATATAACATTGTAGTATTAACCCAAAGAATTGTGTCCAAATTTTGTCTAGATTGTGTCCATTCGTGTCCAGATTTTGTCCATTCGGGTCCAAAAATGTCCAAAAATGTCCACATTGTGTCAGGAATTGTCTAGAATTGTTCACATTCTGTTCAGAATGGTGCCCATTCGTGTTCAAAATGTATCCAAAATTGTCCACATTATGTCCAGAATTGTCCAAAATGTCCAAACATTGTGTCCATTCATGTCCAAAATTGTCTAGAATGTGTCCACATTGTGTCAATAACTTTTGATGGACACACATACAAATTATATTTTTAGTTCAAAAACTTGTATGTTCACACATCCAAACCCCAAACCTCCCATGTCCATACATTGTATCCATTTGTACCCAAAATTGTCCAGTTTAAAATTTTAATATATTTCCAGAGTTCGATTGAAATATTTCCAAACTTAAAACAAACTCAACAAACTGTTGTCGAACCTTATCGAGCTCACATGCAAAAAGAATCGAGTCTATCGAGCACAATAATTGTGTTGGTAGATAGTAATAGTCAATTGATTTAGATGATGTTTTATAGTTTGAAATTTGGACAATAGGTGCAAAAAAAGAAAATGTGGGGGTAGAATTAAAATTTACATTTTTAAATGTTAAAGGTACATGCACAATCACTTTTGTACTATACTCACTGTCGCCCGCTAACAACTAGCATGACCTTACAACAGCTCCATTTTATCTATATATATAGTCAAGTTTTAGTGAGCCCAAAGCTCATCTTATTTAGTTTAAACCCTCTATAATCTCACAATTAGATCTCATTTACGGTTAATCTCACCTTTAATTAGCATAACTTTTTTTAGAATCTACTTTACAATTTCAGATGTGTGGTGGATATGGTGGGGGCTGAAAATAAAAAATTAAGCACCAGACTCATTAGATAATTCATAGATATGTGTAGATATGTATGTATATGTGTATATATGTATATATATAGTGGTATTAGAATGAGACAAGGTCTCAATTTAATATAATGAGACCCCAAACATACACCATTAAGATCTAATCTAATGGTGAAAATGAAAAAATGTAGTTTTGTAATCACCACATCCTCCTTTTACCTCCTCTCCTTCCTTCCCATACGCACTCATCACGTTCTCTTTCTTCCTCCCTCTTTCGTTCCTTCCCAATCACACCCATCCCATCCTCCTTCCTCCCCTCCAGCAACCCTCCAAAAGAAGATGGAAGATCAACCTCCACTCTCCTCCCCTCCTTCCCCATCTCACCAAACCATCAACAACCACGAGGGAGTTAATCGTACGAGATTTATGTGTGGTTTGTTGAGTTATTTGGTGTTTAGGTAGTAGTCGAGTAGGTCGGATTTGTGGAGTTTGTTTGGATTTTGGCGTGGTGTGTTGTTCGGATGTTGATGGTGCTTAGATCTTGTGTCTGCTGGAAATGAGGTTAAATTGGAAAAATTTGCTGGAATTTTGGTTTAGTGTTTCGAAACAATCTTTTTTCGAGTCATGTATTTGTTGTAAGTTTCGTGAGATTTCTCGAGGTTTTGGTTACATTTGAAAGATTTGATTGAGTTTCTGTTTATTTTCTCTTTTGTTTGCTCAAAATGGGATTGGATTGGACTTGCATGATTATGCAAAATATCATTTTTCTACTATTTATTTCTGTTAGGTGTAGTGTTCAGATCCAGTTATACGTTTCAGAGAACTTGTGTAATAAAATGATACCGTTGTGTATTGAAATGAAATATTGGTGTATTAAACAAAAACTGTTATGTATTCAATGAAGGGAATGTGTTCTAAAAGTTTTACTTTTAGATGTCAATTATTATGAATTGAATGAGAAATCATTTTGTTCCTTGTTTATGTTATTCGTCTTTTAGAAGTGTTAAGGAAGAGGCTCTTGGTCCTTAACCGTAGAGCTCTGAAAGATATTGGTTTGCATAAAACAAAAGATATTCGCAATCATGGTAATTAACATGGGACATTAATTACCGAGTTAAGATTGTCGTGTTGGTCATAGATCATTGTAGCTCTACAAGTGAGTGACGACACGGATTTGCAAAAGAGGAAAATATTACTTTTGTATACTGAATAGACCTAATAAGTAAAATATTATAGAAATGTGTTTCTGTGTCATTAATATTTTACTGTGTCTTTGGTCCTTTGATATGAGACTTATATCTAATCACTTAAGGAATACTTAATTAGATCAGTGTCTTGAACTATCGATCAGTGTAGTATAAAGGCATTGGTTGGTTAAGTATAACTTTCGTTAGAGAAGATAGTTAGTCAAAAGATTATCATTGCCCCTCTTAATTGAGTGATGATATTAGTGGGCCCCTTGATAAAGCAAAGTTATAATGTGCACAATGTGATTTGAGTTAAGTCACATATTTATAACTAGCTTAAAGAGATCAAGAAATGAATACTAATACAAAGATGACACAATACTACTTTGTGTGTATTCTTAATATCATGAGGCAAGGGACGGACACAAGTGATGCACTCCATCACTAAGTGGATCGGGTTTTGGTTCGAGTGGAATTAAGACATCTAACTAATTGGGAGCTATAATGTGTAGCTAGATACCGCTTATAGCTTGTGATATTAAGCTCTTAATATCACTGCCAACTTAGTTTAGATCCTCCCATAGGTCACACCACAAAACTGGGAAACAAGAAATGGGGATTTTGAGTTCATAGGATGTGTCGGGTTTCATGTAGAAAATATGACACATGGGGTGAACAAGCAAAATCAAAATCATGTTGTGATTAATAACATAATTAGAATCTAAATTAAATTCATATGTGATGTAAATATTATGGGGTGTAATGATTGATCATTACATAGGATAATATGTTACATAAGTTGTGAATTTACTACTAATCCCGAAATGTCAAATTTTGTAGGGGTTAAACCGAAATTTGACAAGTCTGCAAGACTGTGCAAACGGTCGACCGGTTAATGGATAACGGTCGACCGAAGGTGCACGGTCGACCGGACGTGTCTCGACCGATAACAGGGAATTTTCGTCTGTTCGGAACGGTCGACCGAACATTGCGATGAAATATTCTACGTTAAGAACGGTCGACCGAATCTCGCACGGTCGACCGAAATTGGGTTCGAGCGGTCGACCGGACCTTCGTAACGGTCGACCGGTCCAGACGGTTTTATGCAGAATTAATTAGATCATGCATGGAATTGGTCCATAATTGATTTAATTCGTGGCTAATATTATTTATTATTAAATAATGGATGGTTAGATGGAATTTTGCATGAGATCATGGGCAAGGGGTTGCACATGAATAGGTAATTTGGAGAGAACCTATAAATACAAGGTTATCTCATTACCTCCTTAATTCATTCATTATTCTCTTGAGCAAAATTCTCTCTCCATAATTCTCCACGAAAATCCCTTAATTCTTAAGTTTAGTTTTAATTCTTAAGAGACCATCTTCTCAAGGGAATTAAAGAGGGGTTAGTAATTAGATTCTAAACCCTATCGGAGATCGAGAGACTAGCTTCCCTCTCTCCGATCTTGTTTAGAGTTTGGTGAATACTCGGAGGCATCCGGCGCGGCGAGAAGCATCCCCAACGTCTCCGAATCTTCAAGAAGTTTTTGAGAACTTCTAGGTATGAATTTCGGAGCCCTTGTTTGTTTTAATAGAGTTTTGAAACTAGATGTTAAAACAAACTGATGCATGCATGAAATAAATCAAAGAAAATTGTAATTGATCCTTATTATACATAAAAATTTCGAAAATATATATGTATAATTAAACATGAAATCCTACATTCAACGCATATAGATGTGTATTCACTGGAAGTTTTATTTACGAAAGTGATGCAGTTTTGTAGAGTGCTCCATGTCATTTTTATCTCCAACATCTCTCTTTCCTCTTTCTCTATTTCTTATATAAAAATATGTTTTGCTATAGTAATTTAGTCACTGTCAGGTGTAGTGTTCAGATTTGGTTATACGTTCTGGAGAACTTGTGTAATAAAATGATATCGTTGTGTATTGAAATGATATATTGGTGTAAGACAAAAGGATGAAATAGAAGTTCAAATCCTCTAACCTGGAAAGTCTAAGACAAAAAGAAGTGGACAAAGTAAAAGGCCAAAGGCGGGAACTACAAGACTTGTATGGTTTGATAGTGACAAATTGCTTGACAGATTTTTAGAAATATTTTTGTTGCTTGACAGATTTTGTGAATGAGTTTTTATGAAGGAGTTGTTCAACTTGTGTAATAAAATGATACCATTGTGTATTGAAATAATATATTTGTGTATTAAACACGTTTAGAATCATACCATTGTAATAAAATGATACCATTGTGTAATAACAAGTTTCTCTCTTTTAGAATCATATGTTGCTCTCTTCTTCCTCTCCGACGACAACCAACTGTATTTGTGTATTAAATGTGTTCTGTTGTGTATTGAACACATATAAATGTCTATTCATTGGAATTTTTATTTACGAAAGTGATGCAATTGTGTAGTTTAATGATGTAATTGAATATTAAATTTTTATAGTTGTGTATATTAAACTTATAATGCAATCGTGTATTTTAATAATGATTTTTCTAAAATGTTCTCTAACCAAAATATCCAATAGACAAGCTAAACCATAATAAACAACATTATATTCAACTTATAATGCAATTGTGTATTTTAATAATGATTTTTATGAGTTAAATAGTTCTTGAACTTGTGTAATAAAAGGATGCAGTTATGTATTAAACTTATAATGTTGTGTATTGAATGCATATATATATTATATGCTTCACTCGAAGCATATGATATACTAAAGGAACTACAAACAAATCAAATATTTGGTCTTATTTCCTGGAAATATAAGTTACTAACACAAACTTCGTCGACACTTCACATCAAAACTACCAAAAATAGGTGTCGTAACTTATTGGATTAGCATGACAAATTTGTTGAGTACATAGTTGTGACTCCTACTATATACAAAATGTAGTCACATTAGTTGCAAGTATATAACAACAACAAAAAAGGTGATATCTACTAAAATCCTACTTAACTCAGATATCATCACTACTTTCTGGTCACAACTTCCACAAATTAAGTCAGATATATATCATCAATACTTCCACAACCACCATGGCAGTCCTAACAAGGAACTCCAGTAGACATTATTACTACTTTCATAGAAGGCAAAACTCCTGACAACAAAGGCAGAAACTCCAGCAGTCCAAATAAAGTAGAAACTCCAGAACACTGTCAAGAATAATCAACCTGTAATATGAGTCTCAGTTCAAACTTTTGGGACACATGAATCTCCTTGTTCATGATCTGACAAAATATCATTCTAAATTAGGCACCAAACAATATTAGTTTATTCTTGGAAGTGAATAATTTAATTTTGGAAGTGAAGACCTACTGAATATTACTTTATAATAAGACAACATTAAATAACAATTACTAAGGATCTAGACATGTAATCTAATATCATACACAATAAGTTAACTTATGACTTGTAGACAACCACATGAGACTGTTCAAAAATTTAATACAGAAGTTCAGAAACTGGGATGCAGATGTGCATATTTAATAAGTTGAGATGCAACATTCAAAAGTCCAGAAAGCAAAAATACAGAATATTTAATGCAAATGTAGAAATCTTTGAGATTTACACTTCATGTTCGGTGAAATACATAACTATACAACAATGATATAACAATACACTACTACATTACTACAATACATAACTACAAGAGTTCAATACTAACCATTAAGCAGACAGTGCATCTATTGATATATGTTGAGACCTTGTTCTTTAATCCCTTTCTCTTTTCTTTAATCTCTTCAGAAATCTTCAAAAAGAAAATTGGCTCGATTTGCACTACAAAGAGGATAAGATAACCTTATCATTAAAAACCCCGTTTAGGATGAAAAGACATTGAAATCAAATAAGTGTGAGATGTAATAATCCTCGGATGATAACTGTGGTTTCATGGAAAATGGTCACTCTAAATAGGTTCATCCTGCATAACAGGGACTCGAAGCAAAAATCATATCTCAGTACCTTGAATGTTATGAACCATCACTAGATTAATACATTCCAAACAAAATAAAACCAAATCATCAAAATAATTTTCCAAATATTACATCTCAAAGAAAACTATTTCATTAAATTAGTGATTCATACTTGAAGCCAGCTTCTTCAATCAAGAATTATCTGAAGTAGAACTGACATTTATACATTTATGTATCAACTAAATATTTCATATGATATCTTCTTTACTTAGAAATTGATTATATGTGTAGACTTGTATGATTTGATAATGACAAATTGCTTTATAGATTTTTAGAAATATTTTTGTTACTTGACATATTTTGTGAATGAGTTATTATGAAGGAGTTGTTGAACTTCTGTAATAAAATGACACTGGTGTGTATTGAAATGATGTATTGGTGTATTAAACATATACTATTGTGTATTGAACGCATATATATGTGTATTCACTGCAAGTTTTATTTATGAAAGTTATGCAGTTTTGTAGAGTGCTCTATGTCATTTCTATTTCCAATATCTCCATTTCCTATAGAAAAATATGTCATACTATAGTAATTTAGTATTATGTACAAAATATATAAAATTAAACATTTCCCCTCTTCCCAAAAGTTGGCTTTAATTGTCTAAACATTTCCCCTCTTCCCTACAAAACTAGCTATTGTGACTCCTACTATATATCAGCTGCAACAGAACAATATAAAATAAATTACGAAAAAGAAATGCAATCAATATTAGAAAGAAAGAAATGGATCCCAAATCTTCTTTCTCTTTGACGAAGGAAATGAGTCAAGTGGATTGAGTTATACAAACACTAGATGGAAGACACAAATTTATATATTAAAATAACAATAATTTTAAAAAAATAATTAATTGATTCTCATTCTGAATCTCACCTGAACTAGAGATCCGTATCTGAATCCCACCTGCAATGTGATTCTCATTCATCAACCACTCAAATTGATTATGAATTTTATAACTATCCGATACTACATAGATTGTTTTATGATATTTATGTTTATAGGTGTTCTATGACATAATGCGTTTGTAGGACAATGAACCTTGACTGGTTGGGTTTGGTTAATTAAATTAGGATGAATTTTTGAGAATTTTCTTAAAAGCATGCCGAGAAACAAAACAAAATTGAAAAAAAGACAACATTGAAGGTGCTGGTTTCTTAGTTCTTAGAGCACATTTAACAGCGCCCGGGCTACCCCCGGGCGCCCTGCACTCTCTCTCTGCCACGTCAGCTTCTCTCTCTGCCACGTCAGCTCACCCAACCCACCCAAAAAATCCCCTTATCCATGCCCAGGCTACCCCCACCCACCCTACACTCTCTTTCATCCACATCATTTCTTAATTAAACAAATTTAATTCTCACACAACATTTAACAAAATACATTATATATAAATCTAATTCTAATTACATTATAATTATAATTCGCGATATACTTATTATTACTATTAATTAATTAACAATATTAATCACTATTAAACACAAAATTTTGAATATTTGAAATTTGAATATTTGAATTTCGAAACGCGTGTGACTGCACAGTATACGCGTGATTGCACAATATACGCGTGAATCAAAAGTAGTCCGCGTGAATTTACAGTATACGCGTGAAACAAAATAGTCCGCGTGAATGTACAGTATACGCGTGAAAGAAAAGTAATCCGCGTGATTGCACAGTGTCTAATTTTTTCTCTATATATACCCTACACAAAAATCACCTTACACCCCATATCTCTTCCACAAAACTCAAAACTCAACTTACATCCCATATTTCTCCCACAATGTCTTCTCCGGAGTACAATCGTTCCCCCCCTCCTCCACAATCAAATCCGCATCCACGCTATCCACAACCATATCCCTCACGTCCATTTTACCAACAACCATTCCAACAACCCGACTTCTCCCAGTACGCACCACCATTCCCACCACCTGACCAAAACTCACCATTCCCACAATTCTCCCACTACGCATCCCCAGATCAAAACTTACCATTCCCACAATACTCACAATATGCACCACCATTCCCTTATAATCAACCGCAGTTCCAGATGTTTGGCCGACCCTTGTCTCAAAATAGCCGCCATAGTATGGCGAACACTGAAGATGAGGGTAACGACGACGATGAGTCCCCACCACGACACACCCCCACACCACCATCCCCACCTCCACAGCGTCGTCACCGCAAGCAAGTCCAAACTGCCAAAGCCAATCCGAAGTTGTGGACCACAGCTGAGGACGAGAGACTTGTCTCTGCATATATGGAAGTCAGTTGCGATGCGGTGACAGGGACAAACCAGAAGTCTACTTCATTGTGGACTAGGGTGAAACGTGTGTACGACATCTCCGTGGAAGGCACAGGCCTACCCGAAAGGAACGCAGAGTCCTTAAAAGGACGGTGGAGGAGAATCATACCTGCTGTGAACAAGTGGGTCGGGTGCTTCGATCAGGCATTCCGACGGAAAAGGAGCGGCCAGAATGACGACGATGTTGTCCGACAAGCGCACGTGATCTACGAGCGAAATCATGGGCCTAGTAAATTTCTTTATTTTGATGCTTGGGTTATGTTGCGTAGGTACCCAAAATGGGAGAGTGTGATCTCCGGAGCTAATGCCGTGCGTGTTGACTGGGAGTCCCCGGAGTTGCACGATGAAAATAGTCCCCAGTCAGGAAGCCTTGGGAAAAGAAAGAGCACGGACGGCTCGAGGACGCAATCACCCTCGGATGCAGAAGAGCCGATGCCGGAGTCGTCTACACGCCCAGAAGGTGTGAAGAAGGCTAAGAAAAAGGCTAAGAGTGCATTACGCCCCGAAAGAGACACCGATGTTAGAGAACTTGCACAACAGATGCGATACACCGCCCAAGTCAGAGAAGATGGTTTCTCTAAGCAAGAGGAGTTAGCGGAAAGGAATTTCCAGAGGCATTTAATAAAAAATAAGTTGGACATGCTTCACTCTCTAATGAGGAAGGACAACCCGACGGAGAAGGATCAAAAAGTAATCGATAAACTTCTCGCATGGGCAGAAGAGAATGGGTACGTGTAGTTTGATGTAGTCTGTATTTCGTATGGTTTGTATTTCCCTTAGCTTGTATTTCGGGTTGTAGTAGTCCGTATGGTTTGTATTTCCCTTTAACATATGTTTGTATTTCGGGTTGTAGTAGTCCGTATTTCGTATGGTTTGTATTTCCCGTGGTTGTATTTCGTATTTTAGTATTATTAATGTATTGTTGTTATGGTATTGTTGTATTAATTTTTTTTCTATTTAACTTGAAATTGTTGGTTCTGGAAATTTCTTAATTTTAATCACTTACAAAAAATTATTACCCCACATTTATAACAAACACCCAATCCATTAATAACAAAACCAAAACAAAAAAAAAATCAAAAAAAAAAATTTTTTTTAACCAATGGGAGGGGGACACGTGTCCCCCTCCCATGGGCGCCCGGGCGTCTGCCCGGGACGCCCACCGCCCGGGCAAGCGCCCGGGCGGGTGGCCCGGGCGGGCGCCCCACGGGCGCCCCGCCCATTAACGGGGGTGCGCCCGGGCGCCCGACCAGGGCGCCCGGGCGGGGCACCCCCGTTAAGGGTGCCCTTACCGTGGAACCCCAACCAGCGTCATTCTCATTAGTGCACCCAGCCACAACATGGGCCCCACTCAACCCACCGCCTCCCACAACATCCTTGTCACCATGCAAGGCATTCCGGTTGAAGAAGGTCCCACTTCCGACGTAGTTGGGCCCACCAACACCGTCAAATCCCAGAGCTTGGATTCGAAAAAGGCGACGGGTGGAGCAACGGTTGGGCTGCTGCGGAGGCGGGATAAGATCGACGGAGGATGAGGAGGAAGGTTGAGAAGAAGGGAGGCGATGTGTTGGTGGAGGGAGTAGGAATGGATCAGAGGCGGGGAGATGGAATGAGTTGTCGAGGACGATGTTGACATCCTTGAGATAAAGATTACCATATTACCCTTTGGTTGTATAAATTGAATGTTGAATAAACCATTCGTTGGATCTAGATTTAAAGGAGGAAAATATGAGGTCTCATTTTTTAAGAATGAGATTTGGTCTTATTGTAACATTTCTGTGTATATATATATATTGTCTTGTCTTATCTTCTCAATTGTTCCAACACAATACAAAATACACGATCTTCAGCAGCAAGGAAACACTCTTCCATCACCCGCTAGCTACACAATCGTGCTTCATCAACGGTCAACCTCGCCTCACTCTTTCTAGGGCCCTAATTAATAACCTAATGCCTCTAAGAAATCTACAATAATTTCAGTTCAATAAAAACATCATTAATTTCCATTTCAATACACGATTTCCATTTTCGAAACTTACAACACATACTTTTCTAGCAACAAATCCAAAATTATTCCCAATTTCAGCTTAATCATGGCCAACCTTGTCAAACAGTCTATAACCAGCAACATCGTAATAACCAATGTTCGAAATCGAACCTCAACGACGAACCCCTTAAGTTTAACTACAAACAAATTAGTCAATTATATTATATATATATTTATATACTTTAAAAAATAACCAATATCAGAAACCGAACCTCAACGACAACTTTAACGAACCCCCTAAAATAAGTTTGGCTACAAACAAATTAGTCAATTATATCATCAATATATATATATATATATATATATATATATATAGTTATATGGTCAAGCTCCAGTGAGCCCAGGGTTCATCAAATTTAGCTTAAGCTACTGTAATCTCATCAATGGATCTTATTTACAGTTAATCTCACAATTCATTAACATAACCGTTTTTTCTTAATCTACCTTACAATTTGAAATGAGTGGTGGATATTGTGGGAGCTTAATTTTTCTAAATTAAGCCCATGACTCACTAGAGAATTCATGTATAGTTATATACTTAAAAAATAACCAATATCAAAAATTGAACCCCTTGGACTTAACTTTAACTACAAACAAATTAGTCAATTATATCAATATTTATAAATATACTTATACGGAAAGAAAAAGAAAAACCTTTCCAAATGGAGGTTGATTTGAGTAGGTTTCCGGAAAAAAAATTAAAAGAAAAGCGGATTGGAAAGAACCATAAATGGACCCACCAGGAGAAGCCCGTGTGGCGCGCTTTTCTCATACGAAGTTACGAACACATTAAAAAAAGGTATAAATAAATAAATAAGAGAGAGAAAGCGAGGGAAGAAGAGATTACCCGACGCCTTCGGCGAGTCTCTCTCCTCTCTCACGAGAAAGCTTCAAACCCCAAACCCCAGCCTAGGGTTAGGGTTTCCGGGATGAAGAGGGGGAAGTACCCGATCCGGGCCGACGACTACGAGCTCCTCGAGGAGATCGGCCACGGCGTCACGGCCAAGGTCCACCGGGCCAGATGCCTTCCGTTGGATAAGATCGTTGCGGTTAAGGTCCTTGACCTCGAGAAGCACACTGCTGATCTGGTAACGCCTTGTTTCTTGTATCCTCGGATCGATCGATGAGGATGTGAGATACTGAGATGATTGTTTGATTTTATTTTTTATTTTGTTTCGAAGGTTTGGTAATATGATGTTGCATGTTTGTGGTTTGGGTGGAGGTTTTGGAGTTTTGTTGGTTTGAGGTTTATGGATCGAGTTTTTTTTATTTTTTTATTATGCTTTGAATCTTGTCCATTCCTGATGGAGTCAAGATTACGTTATCTTTTAGCTTTTGGGTTACAATATAAGTTGTCTGCGATTCTTATTCATTGTGAATTTGCAGAAAATTGTCTAGATCATGGGTGAATCATAAACAACCTTTGTGTCACAAAGTGACATGACTATGGTTGTGTACATCTGAACCCCCCTTACCCTGCTTCACGTGGAAGCCACTTTTGAGGTTTTGGGGTAATGCTGATGTTAATGCTTTGGGGATACGGCAGATGAAGGATTTTACTCGGGGATAGATGAGACATAGATTTTGATTGTCACAGAAGCGTCCTGTTTTTTCCCCATTCCGTAATGTGTTTTTCCTTCCTTTTGGTGGTATTGTACAGAACAACATCTCTCGGGAGGCACAAACGATGATTCTGATCAACCATCCTAATCTTCTCAAGGCACACTGCTCATTTGCGAATGACAAAACCTTGTGGGTTGTCATGCCTTACATGGCCGGTGGCTCTTGCCTTCATATTCTAAAATCTGCCTATACTGATGGTTTTGAGGAAGTTTTCATTGCTACATTATTGCGTGAAGTTTTGAAAGGCTTAGAGTATCTTCATAAACATGGACATATTCACCGTGATGTGAAGGTAGAACTGTTTGACAATTGCTATAGTTATATCAAATGGCAGAACCTTTGCTCTCAACACTGTCAAGTAATTGTAACCTTGATGGTTTTATTGGGTTTCTCCTTTTGCAGGCTGGTAATATCCTAGTCGATGCTAAAGGTGGAGTCAAGTTGGGGGACTTCGGTGTATCAGCTAGCCTCTTTGATTCGGGTGATAGACAACGCGTCAGAAATACATTTGTTGGGACACCTTGCTGGTGCGCTTAAACTAATTGCAAAGCCAGTGATTGATTTCAATTTATTTTTTCTTCCATTTTACTTAGTATTCATAAGTAGTTGTGCTCATTTTTACACACTACACATGTTCTCAGGATGGCACCGGAGGTGATGGAGCAACTACATGGCTATGATTTCAAGTAAGTCAATTGTGTTCTTTATTCTGTTGCAATAAAAAATCTTTTTCTAACCAGAATTTCCTGTCCTTTTCTTTTTCCCATCAACGAATGATTGTGGTCCTCCAGGGCAGATATATGGTCTTTTGGCATAACTGCTCTGGAGCTTGCTCACGGTCATGCTCCTTTCTCAAAGTTCCCTCCCATGAAGGTAGCTCCTTGGCTTCAGGGAATAGCTAGACATAATTTCTCAATAAAATGGTCTCTGTATTAAATTTCCATGCAGGTTTTGCTAATGACTTTGCAAAATGCTCCGCCAAGCCTTAACTACGAAAGAGACAAGAAGTTTTCCAAGGTATAACCATGTTTGCTATTCATTTTTCTTCTCAATTCCTTCACTTTTCCTATTAACGTGCATATTTTTTGTCATATTTAGGCATTTAAGCAAATGGTTGCTTTGTGCTTGGTTAAAGATCCTTCAAAAAGACCTGCTGCTCACAAACTCTTAAAACACAACTTCTTTAAGCAAGCCAGTTCCAACGATTACATTGCCAGGACCATCTTGGAGGGCCTACCTCCTCTTGCTGATCGAATTAAAGCATTAAAGGTAATGGATAAGGTCATACTCTTTGAATCTGGATTAAGCATTAGAGTTGAGATACCTCTTTAGTCATACACTCATATGCTATTCAATTTTAATTCAGGAAAAGGAAGAAAACTTGATGGCACAGAAGAAAATGCCTGATGGTGAAAAGGAAGAGATATCACAGGTTTTAGTATTTTTTTTTTGTCTAATCAAAAACACTTTGGAAATTGGTAGTTTGAATTCATTGTTTTGTGAACATGAATAATCAAATCCTTATGTACTATTCACAATTAGATGATTTTTTTTATCTTTGATAAGAAGTGGTAATCAATGATAAATACCTTAGTTATTAACTTATGTGAATTCTCTTTCAATTTTTGTATATGTTGTTGTATTGTATTCTACACATCATTTATAAAGGACTATGATTATCATTTACAATGAAATCAAATCCTCATGCACTATTGATGATTAGATAAATATTCTTATCTTTGATAAAAGTGGTAATCAATGATAAATACCTTATTTTTAAACTTATGAAAAAAATCATTTTTTTTTGTATATGCTGTTGCATTGTATTCTACACATATCACTTATGAAGTATTACGATTATCAACAAAAATGTTGTCCTCCCTATTTGTCTTCTCACAAATCTTATTGTTAGATCTCATATTGAAACTACCATTACATTATTCTAGCTCCTAGTTTTGCATAAAATGTCTACATTAATGGCTGCATCCTGTAAACCCTGAGTATCTTATCACCTATACACAATGGCGATTTGTTTTGGTACGTAACTGACAAGAAACTATGATTTCCTATGACACTATATCTACTCTCAACTCAATACATGCAACTTCTTGAACCTTCTTTTACAAGGCCTGCTTTGTATTTGAGGAAATTTAAAGAAGTTTAATTTATTCCATTACTATCCGTAGAGTGAATATAAAAGAGGCATTAGCTGCTGGAACTTTGACATTGAAGATCTGAAGATTCAATCTGCACTGGTAAACAGCATCTCATTCTTATTATCTCACAGATCTTCTCAATTTCGTCCATCATTTCACAATTTATGCTTTTCCAGGTACAAGATGAAGAAGGTGCATCTGAAAAAGATAATAGTGGCCTTCTGAACTATGGGTTCGACGCTGTAAGTGTGTCAATGAAAAGATCTCCCAGCGCATCTACTGCTAGTTGCTTTTCCAAAGATGAAATTGAAAGGGTAATTTCTGCCTTTTTAATATTAGATTCCTGGAATCTTGTATATCTTCAAATATATTTAGAGGTATGCCTTATTCTGTAAAATTACAGCCATGTAAATATGCAGGAAAACATTGATACAGTGCTGGCAAAATCAGCTACAGCTGCGAACCCAGATCCAGTTACTACTCCAAGGTGGTCTTTCTATTCTATGTCATATTTATGTTAGCACAAGCAAAAGCTAGGACTTCTTATTGTGCCACTTACGTTTGGTCTATGATAATCATCTATACTCCTGACATCTAGTTCTTGCACATACAAATATCTAATAATCACTTGTTTGACACTTTAACTCTCTATAATATTTATTTGTCACTCTTTATACGTCAAACACCTATTTTCCCTTCAGACACTCCCACTCAATCTCTGTAGTGTGGAAGCAGTACTTGCAATATCACGTGACTGTGACATGCCAATTTCATATTCATTCCATTCTCTTTAGGTTAAAATCTGAAGAAGTCGATAATAACTCTAGCGCAACCAATAAAGGCACCACAAGTAATCAGAATATTCTTCAAAATGGTTCACACAGTCTTGTCAATGAAATGCACAACAAGTCCAATGGAAGTTCCAAAGCTCTGAATGACAAGAGGCATTTGGAACCAACAGGCTCTCGCTCCTTTCATGAAAGAAGAGTATCCACTTGTTCAGGTTCAGCAGACAGTGCTCAACCCTTGCTTAAAGAAGAGAGGTTTGATTCTCTCAGTTTCTGCCTTTCTGGGAATCAATAATCTTTTGTTTTAGTTTATTGTTTTGCAGTATGTTTTCTTTTTTATATAAGTAATAATTGCTGCAACTTGGTTAATTTTCTTGGCCTTATTGTGTTTCATATAAGTCAATTTCTTTGGATACTTTGTTCACATGAACCTTCAATGCTTCCCATATACTGTTTAGATTTGGTTGGTATTATCATCGTCGAGAGGAAAACAACCCAGACCACCAGCTAAAGCCCCTAAATGACTGCTCAGAATCAAGTTTTACCTAGCTAACTGGGAAAAAACATGGTTTCTGTTGACACACTTCAGTGTGTTAATGTTTTGGTTTCTAGGAAGGCTTACGATCCTAAATACATCACGTAGCCCAGGTCTACAGAATTTTCATATTACCATAATCTGTAGCTATAAATTTTAAATGAGCTCTTATAAAAATTCATGTCAAGTTTTGTACGTTCTTATTCCAATTTTGTGCATAATTTAATATTTGCCTTACACTCGTTTTTTTTGTTATACATCTGTTTCTTGAAAATTTGGGGCATACATGTTATTTCTTCTAGTATCACAAATTTCAGCAAAATAGGTTTATATGCTTATCTTCTATCCTTCTCTGCTACCCTCAGTGTCTCTAGTCATGACCAGAACCAGAATATGGAGAATTGCAATGGAACTATTCCTCCAACTGCAAATGGTTTGCCTCTTGACCTAATCCTATATCATCCAGCACTCTAGGCACGTTCTTTTAATTTATTTGTTTGCATTCCTTCTGCATTCCGCAATACAGTTTCTGTTGCAGTCATTGTCTTTTCTCCCTAATGGTAGCTATTGTTTCATTTACAGAAGACAATGACACAAAAGTCAAGGTTCCTTCGGTTCAGCAAAAGGGACGTTTTAAGGTGACATCTGAGAATATTGAGCTAGAAAAGGTAAAAGATTGCAATATATTCTCCTTGATGTTCATTTCCACTTCAATAATCCATTTTCTTTGCTCTGTTCCTAAGGCCCCTCCATCTCCCGCCATGCCAAAGTGTCAAAGCTTACAGGTCAGGAAATTTAACATCACGACTTGTCTTAGATACCAATTTTATGTTCAAATTTGAAAAATGCTGGTTAGCCAAAAAGTTTTAAGCTCCAGTGTACTTAGAAAGTAAGAACAGAATTCGTTCCACTTTTCATCACCAGCAGGTATCATGGCATTAAAGTTCCCACCCAGTAGCCTAGGTTTTATCATGCTCATAGTAACTGCTTCAATTCAAGCAACAAATCTCTGCTCTTAACATATTGCAATTTGTGAATATAATTAATGAATAACAAATAGCGTTGTGTGTGTTGCTATTATATCTGAAAGTAATATGTCATGAATATAATTTAGAGGTTTTAAGTGGTATAATACAATGTCAATCTTGTTTGCTGGTGATATATTTTAGGCACTTAATCAGCTCCCTACAAGTGCCACCAACTTACCTTCACCTTCACCGCTTGGTGCCAAATCAAATTTCATTTCCACTACAGTGCTCTATCAGCAATTGCATTACTTCTTACAGGACAATTTCCAGAAGAGGGTATGTTTAATTTGCGCGGGATCATTTTTCATGTCTTAGTTTTTCGAAGATTATTTATCATGTCTTTGATTTCAATCCAGGATTACATTTTGAATGTAATGAAGCAAGTAGTTTCTGGTGATCCTTCAGGTCAGCGATAGTTAATTTCTCATATTTGAGTGGCACATCCTTGTTCCTTTACCCTAAACTGTTGGTCTCATCTTAACTGTTCCAGTTAATCAAACCACCAACGGAGAGATCAGCCAACCACCCACAAACTTAATTGAGAGGTGGTCCACGGTAAGTTAGGATCCAGTATACCATATCATGCTATATTTTTTTTTTCTGTAACCTTTTATAAACTCTCCTTCAAATAATATTATAAGACAAAGGTTACATAAATTCACTAAAAAGTTGTCTACTATTTTTAGTTTTTTTACCAATAAGAAGAATCAATTTTCCAGGAAAGTGGAAGAAAACCATGAGACAATTCATGGCTTCTCTGTCCTAGAGGTATATAAGGTGTATGTGATTTGGTTCTAAGCAAGTCCTTGCAAGAGGTCAAAACTTACAATCTTAAGTCTCAGCTGCCATGCCCTGACTTAAGTGATTGCAACTGCAAAACCAACTTTAGCATGTATCTATTAGATGATATCACTATATTAGGTTAAGGTATTTTATTTTAATCATATATTATACTGTATACCTCATCTGGCTTTTGTTCCATGACAATTTCCGTAGATCATTAGTTATTACACATTTGCTCTCTACAACTTATTGAATACAATAAAATATTTGGCCACGTTTATTGATGTGGTAATTCTTGTATCAATTTGCAAAATAATTTTGTGCGTTTCAAGGTATATTGTGATCCCTAAAATATCATTGCACGTCACAGTATCAAATGACCTACATATAATCGCCTCCAGCGCATGTAATAACATGTAAGTTTGTGCTTATCGCATAATCAGGTTTTGTTTTATTTTGTGTGCAGCTTGAGGTAGCTCAGGAGAGGGAAAAAGAACTGGTACAAGAATTAACAGATTTGCAATGGAGGTAAGGTTCTCAAAAGTTGAAATCATCTCTGGCCAAAAGTGTTTTACAACTTACACAAGCCACCTGCAGGTTTTTGTCCGTCCAGGAAGAGTTGCAAAAACTGCAAACAGGAAAGCCACAGGTTCATTTTCCCAATCCTCGTCTCTTTCATATGGTTATTACTAGTCCAAAAATAAAAACTCTAACACGCGTTTGTGCAGGTTTAGACGAATTAAAACTGGAAGGAAATAAGTGGATGCTGGAATAAGGGTCGGTCGCTTTTGAACTATTTCTTCGAAAAGAATAAAAAGAAGCATCTGGTTATATATTTTCTCTGCACTTCTTATTTAGAATTCGTTGATCATGCTCTTTATTTTAGCTTCCAAACCTCTGCCAGCTTGAGGGGTTTGAGTCATTTTTTGGTTAATGTAGATCAGTAAGAAGATGGATGTGTAGTTGTTATTCTATTACATTCTTTAATTGCAGATAGCAAGCGATTATTGGCCGCAGGCACCCAACTTTTGTTTGTTGGGTTCATCGTCCGTAATTTGCTGCACATACTAGCTTGTGACCACCAAACTAGACTACACGGTCTCGTTCGAACAATGATTAGCTTTGACTGATAATAGCGGCTGGCAACGTTCGGGTGAACATTCAGGTTACTGAACACTTTTCTACTACTTTTGCACCCATAGTTTGACTTGGTATCCCTCAGCTAAACTTTTTTGCGAAGCTACAATCATATTCTTCTTCCTAATTAATTGTTTCATACTCTTTAAGTTGAATTTTTCAAAGCCTGATAACAATGAGGCCTATTTGCAAGTTCTAAATTCGCGAGAGTAGTATAAGACAGAATAAAAGGAGAGAAAAAAAAAAACTAAACGGGTCTGAGTTATTCGTATGCACTGATAGGACAAGTTGGTTGAATAGGAAGCATGTTGTGTTCGGGAAGGTTACATAACAATTCATCAAGAGTTATAAATTGGATCTGACACCGATGAAAGAATTACTCCAATAAACTAGGAAACTATGTGCCACTGCCGGGATCCATGTCGTCGTTTCTACCTCCGGTTGGTTGCTTTCTTTTCGGATTGAGGGGGAAAAACTAAGGGTTTTGGTTTAGTACTGTAGTGTCTTAGACCACCCACTACGGGGTGGTTTTAATCAGGCAGGCGCCTTTTTCCGCACCGTTAACTGGGACGGATTCTTTGGCGAGGCGTGCCCCTGGTGGGCCTGGGGGCATTGGTTGTTTTTTTATTTTTTTAATTTTTTTTAATTTTTATCCTGAATTCATTTTACCCAAAACACATGCAAAAGTTTGACTTGTAAACATTGATTGCAAATCATTTTATAGTCATGACATAGGAGGTGTTTATTGCATTAGTTGATATGGGAGTAAACTTTTGCACATTTTACAGTTTATCGATATGTTGGACGAAACCAAAACAAACATTAATTATTGGTTGCCTTGGTGGTTTGTTTCACCATTTTTCCCCAAATGCTGTGGCTTTGAATCCCGGTGAGTGAGGATCCTATTTTGTTGGCTAAAAAAGAATTCTATTTGACCTTATTGAAATACGTAGTTGTTAATTATTAATTGTTAATAATATTTTTATAGTTTTAATCATAATACTTGTTATTTAATTACATTAAGTAATTGTAAAATTAATTTATTTTGCAGGCAAAAGGAATAAAAAATGAGATAAAAGAAATGATGTGATTTTTTTTTTGAAAAGTTAAAGATGATAGTAAATAGTTTTTAAAAATGAGTGGATAAAAATATATATTAATGAACACGAGAATGTGACTGAGAAAGAAAAAAATGATTTTGGGAGAAATTTGGGGCAGACATGGATGCCCTTAGAAGAATTATTAGGTTGAAGGACATGATTCCGAACCTCCAGAATGTACACAGATAATAATCGAAGGGGTACGAACAACTGAACAAGGCAAGACATTATAAAACAGACTTTCAATTGTTAAATGGTCATTTCACATTACATAGAATGGATGGAGCAACATCTGAATTTGCCTTGATAGTCCGTCCACAAATGTGTCATTTTCCCTGGATAAAATTAAAACCAACTGTAATCGACAGAGTACGAAAGATCCATCAACACCCCTAACTCAAATATCCAAAAACGTAGGAGTAACAGTTAATCTAAAATGGCCACTGTGTACAATGATAAAAACCCTAAAAAAACATTCCAAAGGCCAGAACGACAAACATTTGCACAAGATCCAGACATGTACCCCCTGCTAGAAGCATACAGGCGTATTACAAGCACACCAGCAAGCAGAAACCACTGCTGACAAACCAAGCGGATGGGTGTGCCTCCTATCCTATGGATGGCCTTTCCAATGGTACCGATTACCAGCCCTATTGTTCCGGAAGGCTTGGCAACCAATAGAGTAGACGGCGATCAGGAAGATGAGGAAAATGATGTTTATAATGGCAACCTTCTTCCAGTCATCCTTGAGGGTCGCAATAAATCCAGCCTTGCATGAATCACAGTTGTAGCAGAGTGTTGACGGATCGTTACTCCACACTTGGCAGTCCGGATCATCAGAGGCAACTGGAGTTCCAGACCAGAAGGTTGCATTCACATACTTCAAGTTGCATGGAGCAGGAAGCTTGCAGCATCCAGACTGCATTGCACAATGAAGTTTCGAGATGCAATCTTAATTTGACAAGAAAATACATTGGCCAGATATAACTCACACATGTGATTAGTTTCAGACTTTCAGAGCATAAACCACAAAAGAGCGATGATGATGTTAAAGCCAACAGAATTTGATGCACCATATGGGTCATATGTTCTCTGTTTCCCTTGTTATCGATGTCAAGAGAAGGCAACATTAAGTTTCAGAAGAGAGAGAAAAACTATGACAATGTCTGAAACCAAATATTCCAATCTTATCTTTCGTATCCAAGACAAGCTTATGGATCTCAGTTTGTCACCTTATAGTATTTCCAACCAAAGATTGCACGAATTAGTACTAATTGTGGATTATTTTCCTCTCCTTACCATTTCCGCAAAAAAACTAAAAACTAAAAACTAAAAACAAGGGCAGAACAAACAAATCAACCTAAGCTTGTATATGCTTAGTAAAATAGAAGTTACTTCCAATGCCTTATTCTCTTAGGACTGTTTCTCACGTTGATGTTCATTTTCTTTGTATTTTGTGACATGGTTGTACACCAAGCTTTTGTGACAACCACTTTGTATTTTGTGACATGGTTCATTTTCATATGATGTACACCAAGCTTGTAGGCCAAAAATTATTTTGTGACGGTTGAAAAAGTGGTATCAGCACTAGCTTGCAATAATTTCATTTGTTCGTATAAATCGGTTAGTAGTCTGCACGTCCATTTAAATGTTTTACAAATGAAAGATGAGACAGAAAAATTCAACAACAGTAGTGGAAAACCAAACCTATGTGGCAGATTCTCTAAAATCATGGTAAAATAACTTGACAGCCACACTTTAGTTTTGTCCAACAAAAGTGATTAGGATATGCCCACCGTATACTAACTCCCACTTTGGAATAGGTTTGAAAAATATGATGACTACACTAGAAAGAAGGCATCAAAGCATTGTTCAAACGGGAAAAAGAACAAAAACTAGTAACTGCACTGTGCACGCAGGATGTGCATGTTCAAATGACTTCCAGTAAGCAACATTCCTTAAATTGATGGAAGAAGCGGTCAAATTTGACTCCCAAACAGAATGAACTATGACAAATCTTACATCAGCAAACCCACAAATGCAATCACTAAAAAAAGCAGAAAGCAGAAAAGACAATCAACCAACCCTTCATTTTTCCAAAAATCAAAATCAAAACTAAAAAAAGGACACAAAATAAAAATGCAGAAAAGAAAATCAAGCAACGATCCTCACCTGAAGGGGCTCAAGATTCTCCTGAAAGAACTCCACAGCAGAATCTTCCCGAACCTTCCTCTCCAAAATCCCACAAACCCTCCCCTCCCTCACACACGTCCCGATCTTCCCCCAACCTTCCTCCTCAACCACCCCCCGTACTCCCCCAGCCTATACTCCTTGTACCCCCTCCCGGACACCGCCTCCCCGGCGCCCTTATTCGTCACTACGAACGCGAAAACCGTAAAACCGAGCAGCAAGACGATGAGGACGAACATGGCGACGAAGTAGATCCAGAGGAGGCAGGTGGAGGCGCAGAAGGTTTAGGATTCCCAGGACTTTGTTGCTTAGCCGGAGCATCGTTGGGTTGGTTCTAAGTTCTAACTGAAATTCAATGGGTTTGGAGGAGCGGAGGAGGATGATTGTTTATTTGAAAGGTGGGACTTGGGAGGGATGGGTATGGTTGTTTGGGTTGGGGGTTGGGGGTGGGAAAAGTTGTTGTTGATGTTGGGTGGGGTTGGGGGAGGGATGGGTATGGTTGTTTGGGTGGGGTTGGGGGTGGGAAAAGTTGTTGCTGATGAGGTCCTGAATAATAACGAGATTTTACTCGTTGGTGCCAGTTAGGTGGTTTGTGGATTTTTGTTGTTCTTCGTGGTGCTTTCGGACAAGACTTTTCGAGAAATTTCTTCCAAATTACTAGTATGACTATCAAAATCGTGAGCATCAGCATGTAGGTTCCAGATCCACGTAGTAGTATTAGGACCCTTAGCTATTGTTTTTGAAAAATGACCTGATTTGGCCCCGGAGACCATCTGACCCAATTATCGCTTCCATTTCAAAAACTTGGGGATCCAACTACAAAAGAAATATAAATAGACGTATAACTATAGTCAAACAATTGATTATTATTAGAAACCCGTGAGGTAACTCTATGATTTTCCAAGGTAAAAGAGCTTCGGTCTTTTTCAATATAATCATCACGTAATAAATCAACAAAACCCAAAGTAATCTCACGCGCGCGTTATCCATCCAACCCCTCTTACTAATTGAAAACGATTATAAACGAAAACGTTTATTGGACAACCACGTTAGCATCGTTGATACGGGGTGAGTACTTTTCCGATAGAGTATGATGACTTTATTTGTTTTCAAATAAATTATGATTTTTAAAATTTTAATTTCTTTCTTTCAAATAAAGACGAGATTGTTCACATTCTGGACCAAATGGTAACCATTATGGACTGAAATACATTAAATCACCCTATTTTTCTAAACAAAACAAGGCATGCATGTCCACATTACCCCCAAAGGATCTAAAGAGACTCTCACTACTCTTACCATAACACCGATATTTCTAATTAATACAATTCGTAGGGAAACGATGTTGAAGCAAAATTCCATGTGGATAATATAAACTAAAATTGTGTTTCAGTCGGAAAACAATTTGATACCTTGAATCTTAAATATAAAAGACTAGGAATCAAATAAGGATTGGTGTTTTTTATGGTAATCTATGGGTGATATGTGCTACTGTGCAGGTTAGTTGAGCTATTAGTTTATACAACAAATTATATACTTATTTTTGTAAGGTAGTTTAGTGAAAGCCTTTTGCTATACTTTCTCGTATATAATAGCATTAAAAGTATGACTAACTAGTGTTGTATTCAAACTTTGAACTTTAAAGATCACAGTATTCATGCATCCAAGCTAATTAATCTTTAAACAGCACAAATATTAGAACATATACCTTGTAATTGTGATATTTCTTGAAAATTAACAAGATTGCTTTGTCCAGTCTCTCTAGCCATCAAGCAAGGATTTATTCACTAATCAAGAGCTTGGTTCTTGTTAATTTGGTAGCAATAGTAGTAGTGCATGTTGATTAATTACGCGGCACACACTAACATTCTTGCCTCGTTTCTCCTTTGTTGGTTTACTCTAGCAATGAATTCTGCATATGCTAAAAACAACACGTCGTCGTCGTCACGTGCCACGACTTGGTGGTAGCGAATCTATTTTGGATTTTTTTAAAGATGTATAATTTGAAGGAAAAAAATTATTCTGATTTTCCCCAATAATGTTGGTTTTAGGGTTTTTTATGATATTAGGGAGGTAGTTTGAAAAAATCACGCGCACGAATGATATTTATTTTAGCTTAATGAAATAATAGGAAGCATATTATAACTCAAGAAGAAACACATGAATCATATCTAATCTAATATGGCGATATAGAAGGTAATTTAGAGCATCCTTAGCGGGAGGGGCGCCCTGTTGTGTGGGGGGCACATGTCCCCCATTGGTCCGATTTAGTTTTTTGGTTATTTGTTGAAAATATTTATAAATTCATTTTAAATATTTTTTTCAATTTGTTTTCTTTTGAAAATATATTTTTTATTTGTTTTGATTTTGTTGATTTTTTGTGATTTTTTTAATATATTTTATCCAAGATTGATCTCCAAATAACTTGGAGGGGGGAGAATGTAGGGTAGCTAGGACGTGGTTAAAGAGTTTTTGGGTGGGTTGAGTGAAATGACGTGGTAAAGAGAAAAATTGACGTGACAATGAGAAAGAGCAAGGCTGGTGGGTAGCTCAGACATTGTTATTTATCATCTCATGAAGTGTTTAAGCATCAAAATTGTCTACAATTTTACACCCCCTAATAGTTGGTTAATCAATTAGTCAATCAATCAACCTAATAGGTTGTTATACGAAAATAAATAAAAACCAGTTGGCATTTGGGCCCAACCCAAGAAGGCAGCAGCAGACGCCCTAAAATAGCTAATAGTAATACTTCCGGGTGTGCTATTGCTACCAAACAAACAAACAAACAAACAACGGCGCTATTGCTACCACAATTCACAAACAAACACAACGCGGCCATGAAGCTCACAGTGAAGACTCTGAAAGGCAGCCACTTTGAGATCACGGTGCAGCCCAATCACACGGTCTCTCAGTCACCTCTCTTTTTATTTTTTATTTTTTATTTTTTTGTGTGACTCGTTTAAATAAATAATATTTGCCTTTTTAGTGTCCTAGAATCTGCTACCGTGGTTTTAAATGGTACTAGGTTGGTTTCATCTTAACAGAGTCGGTCACATTTAAAGAGGTGAAACTGCCAAGGTGGTTACCTCAGACAACCTTCGAAAAAGAGTGCTGTTTTATCGCCTTTGGTTTTAAGCTTTGGGTTCACAATAACATTTTCAAAGAAGAAAAAAACAACCATAACCACATAGCAATGAGTAACACATTACAATCTCAAAGCCTGAAAAGTTTAACATCATCATCATCATCAAAAAAACTAAATGAAATAATGAATCATTTGCCCACCAGAAGATCAAACGGTCGACGGTCTTGTGCCTTGATCTCATCTTTAGAAGCATAACTGATGTACTCCTGCGTATCTTCCAATACAATAATCTGCCAAAATAAATAAATCAAACAAGTACTTTACATACTACACAAATGAGGCAACTGCGCTAGACGAACAGTAGATACACAAAAGAACCAATTTTATTCATTAATGAATATTAACAATAGTTAACATTGTGTGAGTGAAGGGGCAGAATCTGTTTCAAGGGCAGTGTTTTATCGTGCTTTGACTTGTTGGCCATCTCTTTCACTAGAATTAATTTTATTAATTTATGTTTGATTTTTCTTTAAATGACAATTATGTCTTTTATTTGTCGTCGTTATATCTATTTCCTAAGCATTTGGCTGCTGAGAAGAATGTAATCCATAACCTAGTACATTTATGATATAATGTACTATATTAGTTTTCTGATAACATATAAGCAAATAGGTGTGAAGTAAGAGTTGTTGAGAATTACTATCTTTTCAAATGATCCAAGCAATTAACCATCTGTTTACATGTCTCAGAGACCCTTTGCTCAGCCACTATGCTTATGTCCTTTCTCTTTCTCTCTCGTATAGATTTTGGCCGTCAAGAAAAATATAGAAGAGGTACAAGGGAGAGACAATTATCCTTCGGGACAACAACTTCTAATACATAGTGGGAAGGTTCTGAAAGACGAAAGCACCTTGGAAGAAAATAAAGTTGGTGAAGATGGTTTTCTCGTTGTCATGCTAAGCAAGGTAAATGAATTACCCTTTTCCCACTCAAAATAATTTCGGTCTTCCATTACATTATTTTTATAGGATCACCATCAGTACGTACGTTGGAGGTATTTATTTATAAATTTGGAAAGTGTTAACATGCCACTAACTTCATATCATATAACATTAGAAATAACTTTATGTTCAAAAAACATCATAATCATGTTTAAACTGCAATTTTGATCTCTGTTGGAAGTTTTTTGCTCCATTGGTGGAGTAGATGCATGCCAATATTCGTTGGTTCTGTAAGTACACATTTGAGAATATTTTTCCCAAAGATATTTTTTCAATTCTCACAGCTCATCAACGGTTGTGGGTTAGTGGTAACGAGTACTCTGGGGCGTGTTTATGTGTGTATTTATTATGTTACATCTCACTTATCATTATGCTTTAAAATTACAAGTTCGATACACATGACAAAATCCATCTTTAGGCTTTACTCCTTCCCTTCGCTATAATATTTGTTAATGGTCATCATTCTATATCAATCTTTAGATATGCCTATGGAAATGCTTGCTTGTTTGTGCTCTTCCCATTTGTGCTCTACATTGCACACATGAGACTTAAAGATATATGTATTTTTCCAGAGTAAAGTCCAAGGTGCAGCTGGCTCACCATCAGCCCAGGTACGTCCACTGCCACCCAGTTTTAGCTGTGAGTTTAATTTTGCTGTTGTAGTTTTACGGAACTTAATTAGTATCTAAGAAGGAATTCCTTTGACTCGTCAATGTTTAGCCTTCAGCAACTACTCCAGCTCCAGTTCCAGTTCCAGCCCCTCTTGCCACACAGCCCAATCCCAATCCTGAGACTGCACCTCAAATTCTGTAAGTCATTTTGTTACTTTTTCCCTTTCTGCTGTAGTAGTGATTGCTGGTTTTAGGATTCTAATTAGTTCTAATTGTGGTAGTTCAGAAGGGCCATGGGTTGAGTTTTTAGCCTCAATAATTTATGTTTATCAAGCATCTAGAAATACACAAAAACATACTCATTAATGAATATTAAAACAACAATTTGTTAGCTGACATTAACTGAGTGCATAGTCAATAGTGGCCTATGCCTATCATTTCAGTAAATAATAATAATGCGTACTGTTGCTTTTTACAATTGGTGACTGGTGCCACGTAATATTTTCTGTTGGTTCGTTTCTCATATTCATTCTTTGTTGTCTTGAGTCGCTGTTATGACAGTATAATATATTATAGTATGCAAATCATAACTCGAGCTTATGCTCTAGTATGCTCTCCAAGTTCTTTTTCTTCTTGTAGTTGCAGTACAGAAATATAATCTGATAACTATGATATGTGATAATTCAACCTGCCTCGTCGACTGTCTCCATTTGTTCGTCTTGCTTCCCACTAGCATTTGCAGTTTGAGCCGGCCACCTAACAGAGTGAAAGCCTTAGGAGCCATGTGGTTTCAGTTTCTCCAATGAGGTGTGGTAGTTATTTGATTCAGTTTCTGCAATTGGAGGCTGACTGACTTACAAGGTCGATTGTAATTGAAAGTTGTAGAGTTTTGGTTATGGTATGGTTCTTGCACTAGACGTGTCAAAATCAACGATGACCTCTTAAGAGGATGCAGGTTAACTCCATCCATAATAGACTTTTTTTGATTGACCAATGATCCAAATATATTAGAAGTGCTAACATATTACTAGGTCATTCAATGTAGACCATTATAATTTAAAAGCCAAAAAATAACAAATCTTTGACTCCATTAATATTGGACAGTGCACTAGACTATCATTTTTCTCCTAGCGCGCATAAGGCTCCTTCCTTAATGCTCTGCCAATCGAAGTCCGCAAATGATTGCCTATGGAAATTCTTGCTCTAAAAAAAGTTTCCTTGGCATTAATTCTGATTGACTCCCAGTTTTCAAAGCTGAAATGACTCTACGTAGTTTTTATCTGGTTTGACAAAGTTAAGCATTGAAGCTGAGGGGGTTTTATGACCTTGAATTAATTTTCCCAATATTTTTGCATGATGAGATGCATTGTTAGTACGTGGCAACTGATCTAGGTCATATTTAGCGTGAGTAATCGATGACACTTTCTGTCCAGACCTTCTGATGCATATGGTCAAGCAGCATCCAATTTAGTAGCCGGGAGCAATCTTGACAATGTGGTACAGGAACTGATGGATATGGGTGGTGGCAACTGGGACAAGGATACAGTCGTACGTGCACTTCGTGCCGCATACAACAATCCAGAGCGTGCTGTGGACTACCTATATTCAGTATGACTTGCCCTTTGATGATTGTTGCATGTATGTTTTACGCCTATTTTATATGTTTTTGTTCTGATTCTGCAGGGTATTCCCGAAACAACTGAAGTTGATATTCCAGTAACTCGTGCCACTTCTCAGGCATCTGGACGAGGGACAAATGTCGGTGATACTTCTGCAACTGATCCAGCACCAGTATCTGGAATACCGAACTCTTCACCCTTGGATCTATTCCCACAGGTTAAAACTTGCTTGAAATATGTCCAATCCTTCCCACATAGAATTGTATTTAAATTCATATTTATACAGGGCACCCCAAGTCTTGGCTCTAATCTTGGGAGTGGAACACTTGATTTTCTTAGGGATAATAGGCAGGTATGATGCTTTTCTTCCATTCTCTTAGACATTAGAATTATATCCAAATCATTTGGGAATTTGTTTTTTATTAATCTCTTTACCAGATCTAGCACTATAATAATCTAGTAATTTCATGGCAGGGACATTTCACAGTGTCAGTGTCTATTTTTCCTTCTTAGCGTGCTTATGTTTTTTGCTATTTTGTTATTCAGTTCCAACAATTGCGTGCCATGGTCCAAGCCAATCCACATATTTTGCAGGTTTTCCCCACTAAGCACTAGTTCTTGGTAATGTTTTCATGGACATGTGGTTAAAGATTATTTTGTATCTGCAGCCAATGCTTCAAGAGCTGAGCAAGCAAAACCCTCAAATTTTAAGATTAATCCAGGAGAATCATGCTGAGTTTCTTCAGTTGTTAAACGAGCCTGTTGAAGATGTTGAGGGGTGAGTTTCTTAAAGATAAGCTACTCTATTATTACTTGGCACTTGCTGTTGCTGGGTTTGGAATGATTTGGCATTCTTTCTTAACAAAAATAAGTACGTCTTTTGACTAGCAAAATAAGATGCCATTGCACTAAGTATTTAAGTTTTTTAAAAAAAATCATTGACATTCCCGACATGGATATAATTTAAACATAGAAGGGACGAATCTGTACGTACGGCGATTGTGTATAATTCTCAAAACAACTTATCTTAATTATGCTTAAATGTGCTTTATTTTCAGGGATATGTTTGACCAGCCTGATCAGGAAATGGCCCATGCCATTAATGTAACACCCGCAGAACAGGAAACTATTACAAGAGTACGCCCTTATCGTTGGTTTTGGTTACATTCTTCCTAACATTTTCTTTCTAAATGTCTTTTCATTTTCTTGGGTGTTCTTCGTCTAGCTGGAAGCTCTGGGATTCGAGAGGTCCCTCGTCATTGAGGCATTCCTAGCGTGTGACAGGAACGAGGAGCTCGCTGCAAATTATTTGTTTGAGCATGCCGGTGAGGAAGATTGAAGGTAAATAACGTCATACTGTTTCTGCATTTACGCTGCATTTCGGCACTGTCATTGACAGCCTCCTGCTTGAAGAAAACGAATTCGTTATCACTTTGCACTTTCTTTTGTCACTTAGCTTACTGCAGTAACTGTTTTTTTTTGCAGGTAAATGGAGTTGCCATCTCTTGTGTTCAGCAATATTGACGTAGATTGATTGGTATCTGTATTGCTTCTTTTTCCCTACAGCTTTTGGAAAAATAGTTAATGAATTCTTTTGGCAATGTGTACATGTGTAACCTTCTTTGGTGATTATAATTTATAACCTATTTTCATAAGACATTAAGCCTCGACCCTACGGACATGTGCCCTTTATTAGTATCTAAAATGAAATCACTGTGTTGCATTCCTTTAGTTTCTTCAGTTCAGGCCTGGTCTTCACTTGTGACGTTTGCGATGGCGGTGGCAGTGGAATGATGCAAACTTCCATTGAAATTATCCTTGTGGTTAAATTCCAGGCTCCTTTATACTGGTTTAGAGTTGTGTAGATGTACGACTATGGTTAAGTGGTGATTTTGTAATTGTCTAAGACCGAGTTTGGATCACTATAATCAAGGCTAATGTAATCTGATTACAGCATTGATTATATTCTGTTGTTTGGTTGAGAAAATTAAAAATTATTATCACCTCGTAATCTAGTTACAGAGTTAATCCAATTATATGACTTTCAAGACAAATGATTTACTTCAATGGATGTCGTAATTAAGTCATTTTAAATTACTCAAACATTGTCACGTGGTAAAAATCAATCTCCAATGTTGGAAGCAATTTCGATAATCTTTTTGAGTATTTATCAAATTCATTAAATTACAAATTTAATTTTTGATTTATATTGCAATTCTAATGATAAATTCCAACTTTACCAAACAATGAAATTTGATTACATGCAATCTCATTCATGGGAAATTGGGAATGTAATCTAATTATGTGGAATTGGATTCCATATAATCAAATTACATCAAACTAAACATGACCTTAGGGTCTAATTGGAAGATAGCTTTTGGAAGATCTAAACAATATATTCCAAACATCTTCAAACGTAGCTCATGTTTTCAACATGAGACAATCTCAGTGCAGGGTGATTACTTATGTTTTCGACATGTAACTTCAATGCAAGGAGAGACCTGCTTTCAGTTTGCCTACTCATGTTATTGTAGAATTGTTTTCTATAATGGTAATTTGCTATTAATAAAAAATATATTAAAGTTATGAACCAAAACCTTCAAGTTACAAAATTCTGTCATGTAGATCGAGTGAAAGCCGAAAAGGCAATATAGTGCTGGTTTTCAACGCTTGATCAAATTAAGCGGGTTGTTTTTGTTGTCTTAAGATTTTTAACTAAAACTCAAGAACTTAGCAAAAAATTTAACATTCAGAAATTTTCATTGGCACGAAGAATCCATCTAGGGTGAAGGCAGATAAAAAATACATCATATCAAGCCGTTATTATGATTGATTACATATTAACAATCAACATTTTTTTTCCTTTGCAAGAAAAAACAGCACCAAAATCTACAATTTAAAAAACACCAAAAGTTTGCAAGATCAAAGATTTTTGTGAGAAAGGTTATACAATCATCGCAATAATAAACTCAATAGGTTGTCTAATTCACAAGAACAAACAAAGGAAATGCAGACAAACCATGACCATGCAGATCAGCAGATAAGATGCACAAGGCTTTCCACAAACGATAAACAGACATTCAGATGACTTCAACAAGACAAGTGCATAATCTAATAAACCATATCTATGGCAGTCAGCTAGAAAATGCTCAATTAACTAATAATAGATCAATAAACAAAAATGACAATAACAGTGATTTACGCCTCCTCAAGTTAGAAATGTCAATGGAATCAAGCCTATTCAGCACTGCAAGGAGTATACTCAAGTAACTGCAGAAGGTAATATTATCATAGAAGCTATTTCTTGTTTCTACTCTTTTTACCCTTTGACTGCGACTGTGGCACATTGCCTTTCGATGCATGTTTCTGTCGCTTTTTTAGTGTTCTCTTCGCTACAGCTCTCTTCATAGGCTTCTTCACTGCAACTTTCTTGAGAGGCGGCTTTTTCGCAGGCAAACTTGGTTTCTTCATGTGTTTGGTGTTTGGAACGTGTATGTGAGGAGCAACCGTTAAATCCTCATCTACATGTGACAGCTCAGTAGTTGTTACAGTGATGGTCATATCACCAGTATTATACATTTGACTCCCTTCACAAACAGCCACAACCAGAAATTTGTGAAAAAAACAACACAATCGTTAATGGAAATGAACATTATATTGCATGTTTGCATTTCGACTGCAAGGTAGGATGTGTAATCAGTAATCACATTCCATATTGCTTTGTATTGAGACACAAGCTGTATAATTATTTCGTTCATCTATTCAAAAAAGTATACATTCTTTGTAAACCATAAAAGCTATTAAGTTATATATTCAATAACTTAGGTGAAATGTATCATCATCTACTAAGTGATATTTGCCGAAGCATGACTAGTTACTCGGCACATATTGAACTTCTTTCTTATCGTATACCAACTTCAGGAAATAACGTGAGTCATCTATGTTTTTTTTCTTACTAATCATTAATTAGGGTAAACAATGTAATAGTGTAGTTTACTATTAATACCTAGTTGCCTCATGAGTAAAAGAAACAAGAAAACTTATGGAAATATCAACAATATAATGGTGGCTTGACTTGCTTTTAACTAAACATCCTTGGATTCCTTGCCATAGTTCAGCAAAAAGATTGTAATTATTTCATTTGGAGGGCATGTACTAACATTTTGCTTTAACTTGGTAACAACAATAGTGAAAAGATTTGTTCAATAATGTTTTCATCGATGAATATTTGATTTAGCTGGATGATGGAAATCTAGAGAGAGAAAAGGAAGAAAGCCTTCTACAGTGCTAAGTGGAAACATTTCGACAAAAGTCTTCAATCTGTCAAATAGTATACCTGATGCCGATGCATCATTGGCATCAGAGTCGCTAGCACCATCCTCGTGATTGGTTTCATCTCCCTGTGTTTCTTTCTCAGGTAAAACACCACCATGTAGAGCTAACTCTTTCTCAAGCTTTCTCTAAAGAGAAAAGGAGAATATTGAATTATTGAGCAATCAGTTTACCAAACAGTACGCAAGTAGAAACTATGAAGAGAACAAATTGGAAAAGAAAGACTACATAAAAGTAAAATTCACCCCTGAAGGTATCAAGCAACTCGATGAGCGCCCTTTCTAGTAAAGCCACACTAAGATGACAGTATACAATAGGTTATATTTGCCAGAGCATAGATTTGATCCTAGAAACATCCATTGGTGTAACCTCGAATATGAGCTCAACCTATACCTTTTGTTTTCCATGGACCAGGTTTTGGTTAATGACAGGTGTAATATTGATGTCATTAGGTAAGTAGAATAAGAGCATATGACAAGAAAACCTATCCTGAAAGACTAATGACCTATTACTATTAGTTAAGCCAACTGTTGCTGGTCGACAAGCCTACTTTTATATTCATCAATTCTCGACCCCATTAACTATATCATAAAGCTGGCCAGAGGTGCCATTCCTTGGAGATAATCTACTCAAAGTGATGTCAATTAAATTTACTTGATTGACGAAGAACACTACTAATCTACTAAACAGGTCATTTACTCTGTCAGTTGATTCTTATAGATGCCATTACAGCTAAAAAATGTAAGAACATTTATGTTCACTTCTTTTTCTTCCAAAATAATTCAATACATAAGACCCAAATAAGTAAACTATGCACAAAATAACAGACTTTCGCCTATATAAGCAAATTCACAGCATGTGATATAGCACAATAATGACAACAAGAAGCACTCTTGAGTCTGCATAACTCAAGCTCATCACTAGTCAATACCGAACTCAAGGAGGAACACAAAGCATTGCTTTTAAACAAACAGAGTTCAAATTATGCCAAAGGAATGTTTTCCTTGAATAAAATACATGTCCAACATTCCAGTTCAAGATAGAACAAAGTTAACATGAAACAAACAATCTTGTGAGCAAACCAAAAGAGAACTTTGATCTCGAATCATCCTATAGCTAGTAGCTCCAGCATTTTTTAATTGGAGCCAGTAGCTCCAGCATTCAAATTTGACGTCCTAAAAAACCACATTTGTTTCCAGTAGAAAGTACACCAAACTCAAAAAAGAAACAACTTTAGACAAAAAGAGCAATCAATTGGAACAACAATTCGAAACAGGAGGGCATGACCATGGAATTCCTCAGACCGTTTAGTCAACTCTTCTAGCGAATCACAAACTAGTATAATAGCTTAAGCATTCAAATTTAATACCCTAAGAAACCACATTCTTTTTTCCAACATAAATCAACTCAACTCGAAGAAACAACAATTTCACACAAAAGGAACAACACATTGGAGCCATAGTCAAACAATGACAAGGAGGCGTCATCCCAGAAATTCCCTGAATTATCACAATGGACTTCAACAAAAAAAAGGACAACCTTCAGCAAAACCAACACTCTAAGCAACCATTTCCCCCCACCAAACCAACAAACAACAAACTTCTGGAGAAACGAGCAATAAATTGTCACAGTAACAAACAATTCCTTCGACTAGTTTGTTGCAGAATAATGATCCAGCTTCAAAACCAAAAAGACACAACCTTTACCGAAACCAATACACACCCAATTCTCCAAACACCAAACCCAACCCAAGAGCACACCTTTTTACGGTTCTCGACCTGACTTGCCTCTCCTTCTCCTGCAACCACTTTTTTTTGTAATTCAGCTAAAAAAACAACTAACTTTGGGCAAAATGAGCAATCAATTGTCACATTAATCAAACAAAAAACTCACAATTCAACTTGAAAACCAAAAAAGACACAACCTTTTCGAAAACCAACACATACCCAATTCCCCAAACACCAAACCCAACCCAAGAACACACATTTTTTCGGTTCTCCACTTGACTTGCCTCTCCTTCTCCTGCAACCACATTTTTTTGGCATTCAACTAACTTCGGGCAAAATGGGAAATCAATTGTGACATGAACAAACAAAAAACTCACAATTCAACTTGAAAACAAAAAAGACACAACCTTTTCGAAAACCAACACATACCCAATTCCCCAAACACCAAACCCAAACCAAAAACACACCTTTTTCCGATTCTCGATCTTGACTCGCCTCTCCTTCTCCTGCAACTGCCGCTGCGCCTCCTTCCGTCTCTTCTTCTTCCTCTTCTGGAACCCCCCGACGAAATCACTGCTCGAACCACGACAAATCAACATCCTACCACCACAAAAGGCACATTAAAAAGGTTTTTTTTTGTTTGGGTACCTGAGGGCTTTGTCGTTGAAGGAGACGGCGAGGGACTTGTCCCTGAGAGCCCGCTTGTTGATGTGGGCCCGGACGATGGGGAGAGAGGATGGGATTAGGAGCGACGCCGGGGAGGGGTCGAAGTCCCCTTCGCCGGCGTCCATTAGAGAAGAGACGGGACGGGACGGGAGGGTTTTGGCGAAATCTCTCGTTAGGGTTCTACGCCGATTCTTTTGTTTTACTGGGTCTATTGTGATATTTGGGCCATTCATGGGATTGGTGGTTTTGTGATGTTAAATTTACATTTACGTGACAATGTTTGATTTTATTAGGGAACTACTAATCGTCGTCCCAAAACTACTTAAATCGTCCCTTGCAATTACCAAATTGCCCTTAACAATATATTTAATACCCATATCGTCCCGTGTCTATAAATTAGGCCTACGGTCTTGTATATGCATAATTTATCAGTAAAAACACCACGAAAATGTCTGGCAAGGGTGATGCATCCGGTGAGGTAAACCTGGCGCGAGGCAAATTTTGGGCCGAGCGTCTGCATTAGACGCCTCCCCCAAGGTGAGGGCGTCTGCGTAGGACGTCCTCCCCTTGGCCTAGGCGTCTAACGCAGACGCCTACGCAAAGGGAGAGGCGTCTTATGTAGACGTCCTCCCCTTGGGTAAGGCGTCTTCAGCAGACGCCCTTCCCTTCGGTCAGGCGTCCTACGCAGACGCCTCACCCTTGGGGAGGGCGTTTAACTCAGACCCCCCCCCCCCCATGGGGTAGGCGTTTAATCCAGACGCCTGAATTTTTTTTTATTTTTTTAATTTCGATTTTATTTTTGTAGGTTCCGTTGGAAGATTTCGGTGGTGATGGAGTGGATTACAGTGAGTTATTTCAAACTACACAAATCTTTGCAACAATGGATGAAGCAAGTAAATGGACCAAACAAGTAGCTATCGGAGCTGAGTTTTTTTTGGTCGTGTCGTCGTACAAAACAAAATCAGATAGTCGGATGGATTGTTATTTGAGATGCGACCGGCGAAATCAAATGGAGTCTCGGGATATGGATACTGCACTTCGAAGAAACACCAAAAGAAAGGGTTGTGGTTGTCGTTTCTTAATAAAAGTGGTGGAGCGACGAGATCGTGATGGATGGGTTTTGGTTTTTAATAGTGCTCACGGACATCACAACCACAGACTGGCAGTTTATCCAGAGGGTCATCGTCAAATTAGTGGTCTAAGTTCTGGGGCGAAGAAGATTGTTCGTGATATGACTGAGGCGCAAGCAAAACCACGGAACATCTTGAAGGCAGTAAAAGAAAAATTCCCGGAGGACAATCCAAATCAAAGGCATATTTATAATTTCAGAGATTACATGAGGACAAAATCTGAAGACCGGAATCCCGTCCAGCAGTTTCTTTATCAAGCAGTGCAGTGTGAGTACTTACATTGGATTATGGCGGATCCAGAAACTGATGTCGCCACTCACGCTTTTTTGGCACATCCGACGTCAATCCAGTTGTTGCGGACATATCCTTTCGTTATCTGCATGGATTCGACTTACAAGACGAACAAGTATAAGATGTCTTTGTTCGAAATGATTGGGGTCACACCAACAAACATGAATTTCCTTATTGGATATGCGATTTTGATGGATGAAACTTACTCCAGTTATCTGTGGGTGATTGAGAAGTTGCAAGATCTGTTATTGGGGACTGTCAGCCCGACTGCAATAATAACAGACCGGGAGTTAAGCCTTATGCGACCAGTGAGAGAGGTTTTTCCTGACTCTGCTCATTTACTCTGCACGTGACACATCAACAAAGACGTATTGAACTACGCATACCACGTATTCGGCAAGAATAAGCAGATGACAGAGACTTTGAGGCGTGGAAGATGGAGGAAAATCATGCTTTCTACTTCAAAAGCCGAGTATGATAGAGCTGTGTATGCTCTGAAAGATTTGTATAGATCGTGGCCGGCTATCACGGAGTATCTGGACACCACGTGGTTGGTGCATAAAGAAAAGTTTGTGCTGAATTGGACGAACAAAGTCCTTTATTTTGGGAACACCACGAATTGTAGGGTCGAAAGTGCTCATTCGGCTTTAAAAGAGTGGGTTTCTACATCGATTGCAGCTCTGGACACTCTTTTCGAGCGCGTCAACGCGGCTATTGAAATGCAGCTGACGAATATTCGAAACTTTCTTGAAGACTCAAGACGGCGAAATTTGACTAATTTCGGACATGCTCTATATCGTCACATAAATGGTCGAGTTTCGCATCACTGCTTGCAATTGCTGAGTCAGGAGGTGAAAAGAATGCAACAGTTAGATGATGAAGTTGAATATCGTTGTGAGTGCGTTTTTCTGACTTCTCATGGGATACCTTGCGTATGTACCATCCGCGGATGTCTTGAATCAGACAACGGAATTTACTTAGAGCAGATTCATTCGTTCTGGAGGACACTTGTCATTGGGGAAGGAGTCGGGAACGCAGAGTTTGTGTCTCAGGCAGCTCAAGACGCCGAACATTTTCGCAACCTGGTTGATGAGATTGCAGGAAGTGACCCCACCGTAATTTGATCTGCCTCTCGGGTTTTATTCGAGCAGCTACACCCCGAACATGCGAATTTGAGAGAGCCTGCAGAAAAAACAAAGCTACGAGGTCGACCAAGGGGAAAGTCGACACGACGGGACCCTAATGCGTTTGAGTATGCAGAGCGAGGTAGTGGTCGATCTTCAGGTAGTGGGAGTAGAGGTCGTGGTCGTTCTTCTGGTAGTGGAAGCAAAGGTCGTGGTCGATCTTCTGGTTCTTCGTCTGTGAGGGGAGGATCAGGTATATCATCCCTATATTTATTGTTATTATAATTTTGTTATTTATTTCAGTAAATATGTATCTTTTGTTATTATATGTAACTGTATTTTTTGTTCATATTGTAGTGACTGGGCGGGCTGACGTAGACGACTTCCCATATGCGGATAGGATTCCAGGAATCATTATGTCATTCCTACACCAGTGGAATGATGTACGTCCTGATGGAAACTGTGGATTTCGATGTGTCGTCGATGTTTTCCACGGTGGTGAAGACAATTGGCAACTCGCCTGTCGTTCCATTTCAAATGAGATAGCTGCGAACCCATCTTTTTATGAGTACGTATACTACGACGGTGTGGCGCAGACTCGTCACCGGATTAATTGGGGCGGGGGACCTTGTGGCGAGAATCACTACATGGAGACGTGGACGGACTTGTTTCCCATTGCAAATTTTTACAAGTGTGCAGTTATGTTCTTCTCTCTCGGAAATGATGGTTCGTTGTACCCATGTCTTACAGTTCTACCTTGGGAGAGTCCGCCTACCGTGACGAGACCGTGCAGAGAGTTGATTATTGCTCATTTAGGGAGTTACGCTCATTACATTCGTTTGGAATTGAATGAGGGATTCCCCGTACCTCCTATAGCGACTCTGTGGTTTCAAATACGAGATGAGAGTGTTATTGGATGGGAGCTGGAGTACCAAAATAGGATAGCATATTGGCAACAATTATGTAATATGTTTTGATATGTTTGTACATTATATAGTATTGCTTTATTATGTAATATGTTTTGATATGTTTGTACATTATATAGTATTGCTTTATTATGTAATATGTTTTGATATGTTTGCTTTATTTGCATTATAGTACGACAGGTTAGCAAACACAAATACAAATAATAAGCGTACAACAGATAAGCAAACACAAATACAAACAATAAGCGTACGACATGTTAGCAAACACAAATATAAATAATAAACGTACGACAGATAAACAAATATAAATGCAAATACTAAGAGTACGGTACAACAGATCAGCCTACTCATCATCCGAATCATGGTCGGAGATGCCTAACTGAGTATGCCACGACTGTATGATCTCATCCAAATCTCCGCATGCAGCTCTGGCATCGTCTGGCAGCTCATCCCTCATCTGCAAGATTGACTCTACAACCTGTATCATCTTACCCATCCACTGCACATAACATTAACATTAGCGTACATTAACAAAAGCTACAGTACAAATAAATATAGATAAAATGAAAAAATTACCAGATCGCCACACGTCCTATCTGGTGGTCGATCTGCTCTCCGGGAGGCACCACGGACGATGACAGGATGTGAGTAACTACCGAACCAATCAAGATAACGTGCATCACACTCGGAGGGGTCGCGACTACGTCTGAAGTCGCCAAGGAACAGTCAGCATGATCTCGGAAATGTCCGCCAAGTCGATTCCGCTGTAGAAGCCGGGAACCTGACGTCGTACGTCGCTGCAGTCGCAGACCGCACCGCATGCTCTGGTGTCGGGATGTCAACCGGGATCACCTGAACATATCCTAACTGACGCAAGACACGATCGGGCATATAAGGCTCTATGATATCCCGATAACGAATAAGGCCCATCAATAAAGTCCTCGGGACCTCCCCTGCTGGGTCAGGACCATAGGGTAACCACTCCACCTAAACTTTAACACATTAATAATAATACATCTTAAAATTAAATAAATAAATGTAAATGGTGTAAAGTTTGATACCTCTGATGCAGTCATCTGATCTAGCCGTGCGCGGATTGAACGCAATCGTCCATCGCTCTTGTCCTCGCTCCGGACGGCCCACATACCCGAACGTGGATGACCCTCCTCGATAATCTTCCGCTCACGATGCGGGCGGAATGCGGGAAAGTACTCGTATATCCACGCCTGCAGCAGCGTAAGACAACCTGCAATCCCAGAACAATCTGCACGGCTAGCTATCCCAAGCTGACGGTACAGGTATGCCAACGTCGCTGAGCCCCACGAGTACTCACGAACGGTCTCCGGGTCCCTAGCCTCCAATAGATCGCGTGGTCTGATCCGGCAACCACTCTTGTCGACAAACAAGACGGCTCCGAGCATCAAGAATAGGTACGCCATCAACTGTGTATCATCGGCCCGCGGAGGTCGTGTCCGTCTGCATAGGTCCTTAAGGGAGTCGATGCCGACACCACCACCACTCCATAAAGCTGTATTTCTCGCCAGACCATCAGGTGTGACACCAAGCAACTCTGCCACATAACACCTCAGCTCAGACGTCGACCCCTGAGCACTAACCAGACGACCATCCACAGGAATGCGCAGGATCTGGAAAACATCGTGAAGTATGATCGTCATCTCTCCGAAAGGCATGTGAAAAGTGTTGGTGTCAGGCTGCCACCGCTCCACAAACGCAGAAATCAAAGGCATGTCGAGATAAGAGAACATGCTGTACGGTAAGTGCCCCAAATGCGTGGCACTAATCTCCTCTCTGATATCAGCACTCAGTGTAGATCGCCAACCCTGTAGTGCTGTACAGGCTCTGTGCCGATTATGGCACTTCAGAACCTTCCGATCCTCTCCGTCCCAGATCCGTCTAGCGATGTGACCCCAGAAACTAGGAATGACGCTCCCATCTAAAGGACCACCGGGCGTCATACCGTTCACGATCCAAGAATCGTCCTGGACCCTCTTCTTCTTCTGAGCGCGGGGATCTACAGTGCACGAGCTCGAATCCCCGGTCGTAAACCTCCCACCCCTACCCTTCCGCACCATCCATCCGGCGGAAGTAGAACTACCCGCTTGACCACGTCCTCTGCTATACTCCCCCTGCCTCTCCACCTCCGGGCGCTCTAACTCATACGGGTCATCATCGTCGCTCTCGTCGTCGGGACTGTCCACATGCTCATCATCGAATGAATCATCATCCTCCTCATGATGACGTAATGCCTCTCTCTCCCTCCTGACCGAAGCAGATATCTCCCGTCTACGTGGATGACGCGGTGCTGAATCATCATCTAAAGAACGGAAGGCGTGTAATGGTATCGACTTGCCTTTCCCTCCACTGTGACCCGATGACTATTAATTGAAATTTTAAATACAAATTTGTTAAATTTGTTAAACTAAATTATCATATTTATCACAATTGTTAAACTAAATTATCACAATTGTTAAACTAAATCAAAATTTGTTAAACTAAATTAAAACAATTGTTAAACTAAATCAAAAATTGTTAAAACTAAATATCACAAATGTTAAACTTAATAAGAATTTGTTAAATTAAATTTTCAGATTTATCACAATTTATTGAAGTAATTATCAGATTTAATAATTAAAAAAAAACAAAAATTGTGGAGGCGTCTGCGAGAGACGCCTCCCGCATGGTGGAGGCGTCTGTCGGAGACGCCTCCTCCTTGGGGGAGACGTCTTCCGAAGACGTCTCCTCCATCGAGGAGACGTCTTCCGCAGACGTCTCCCCTCTACGGGTCGGCGTCCGAGGGAGACGCCCCCCGCATGGGGCGGGCGTCCGAGGTAGCCGCTCCCCCCATGGACGGCTTCCTCGGACGCCCATGGGGGGAGCGGCTTCCTCGGACGCCCGCCCCATGCGGGGGGCGTCTCCCTCGGACGCCGACCACTTTTTTTGATTTTTTTTTGAAAACAAATAAATAACGTAAGGTTACCGTATATGGGTACACCGGGGGAACTGCTGGCTGCTTGCCTGGCGTCCGAGACATTCGTAATCTTCTGTAGTAGGTATAGGAAGAGAAAGTTTTGAGAAAATAGTGAAATTGTGAGATATATAAGTAAAAATAGGAGGAAGGACAATTTGGTAATTTTAAGAGGCAATTTAAGTAATTTTGGGACGATGTTTAGCAATTCAGTTTTATTAGTGTGTGATTGTCGTATCATGTAAGTAATGTAATTTGGAGAAATGGGATGGGATCATGTAGACTTTCAGTCGGTAAGGTATGAAATGATAGTTTCCACTACCCTAGACATTGTTTGATATTCCAATAAAAAAGAATTAGCATAATGGTAAAACGATAAATAAAATAACAAAAAATCATCAAAAACGAAACATAAAACACGATAAATGTTTAAATTCCTGTAACACAATGCATCATTAATTATAAAAATGTAAAATACACAATTTTAATGTTTAAGACAAAAACAATTACATCAAAACACCGATCATTTTCAACTGAAAGACATCAAATATTCCAAGAACAGACAATGAAGCTTACTAAGGTGCAACATTGTTGATGTTGAGATTTGATAAATAAAGAACTAAATTACTCTTAATTAGTTTATAATGACCCCAAATGTCTCCTAATTTGATTTAAGTTGACTGACTAATTGGCATGCCTAAGTAACACACCCGAGTTAATTAAATCCATCAATTGACTACTAAAATCGACTAGATTGTGAAGCGATATAAGTGCAAATTTAGAAAATTAAATGTGTTTTAAATTTTCCACTTGTTTAGCAACATACATGTAGAGATCTCGGAAATCCAGATAACCGAATGGGATTAAAACAATAAAAACAAGAGGGATATGGAAGTGAAACAACCTACATAACGAGGGTACTTTTAGGAAATTGCCACATAACAGTAGTACGCAACCAAATAAAACAGATAAAGAGGGTATGATTGCAAAAAAAAACCAAAAAATGTTGCAAACCACACGACACGATTTGAGTCCACTTCCGCGTTTCAAAATTGAAAATCCGAAGGAAGTGGATTTTCCCGTTCCGGTCGACATCTCTCCGCCGTCGCCGTCGCCTCTTCTCCGGCGCAAAGAAGGTAAGATTCCCGATTTAGTTTCATGGAAGGGGTCGGTCTGATTTGGATTTAGGGCGAGGCGGGCGAGAGTCGAAGTTATTCGAGATAATAAAAAAAGAAGTGATTTTTTCCGTTCTTCCGTTACGAATCAATCCCTATAGCTAAGCGTTTCCATCTGGAACGAATTTTAAAAATGCTTGTTTGTTATTACTGACGCTCGGTGAGACCAATCGATGGATCGAAAAGGATATACCATTTTGATTTTGTCGGGGGAACAGTGATTGGTGTAGGAAAAAATGTTACTTTTTTGTGATGGCGATTGGTAAAAAATTGTTTTTTTTTAATTTTTCCTTTTAGTTAACATTGTGTTTGTTTGTTAAAACGATGCCTATACTCATGTAAGAAGAATGAACCAAGGAGGAGAATTCATTTGACAACGTGTTCGCCTCAAATGAAAATTCCCCAATCACAAATGCAAACTATTTTGTTTCAAATGAAAGTGTACCTGTCTAAGATGAGAATTTGTCCTTGTATGAGTGGGGAGGGAGTCTCAAAGTGATTTCATGATTTATTGTTGGAATCTTCGATTGGAATTTGATTGTCAAGCAACAAATGGAAGTTTCAGATTGATGTGAAGGAATTCAGTCATAAAATTTTAGGCCACTTCTCCAAATCATCCTGACCACCCATATTAATATTATTGATGGAAAAATTGGAGGTCTTTTGAGAACCAATTACAAACAAAGCAAAACATGATTTCATGTGAACATTTCAAAATTGCATTTTGAAATCGTAATACAATGCCCCTCTCTTGTCCAGGAAGCTTCATTTTCCATCATCTATTCTAAACTAGTGTTTCCTGCTCCAGACCAGACTCTGTGGCACTTATGGATCATGGGGACCTACACAAGGTGTGGGAGGTGAAAGCCTTAAAAAAGCCCGGGGAAGACGAGGCCAAGAAGATGCTGGAGAAGATCGCCAAGCAGGTGCAACCCATCATGCGCAAATACAAATGGAGAGTCAAGCTTCTACGAGAGTTCTGGTATACTCTTTGATTTTTGTTTTTCCCCTCCTATTGTCTTCCTTATTTCAATTGTGGATGCCACAACAGTTTTGATTTTCTTCTTATTATAGGTGGACCGGCGGATTTAGTGTTTCAAATGCTACGATCTTAATCTTCCTTTTGCTGTGTTCTTAATCTTCTTTGCTTCCAAAGCTTTGAGTTGGTCCCTTTTTCTAATGGTTTTGTCTTCTAGATCTAATTCTAAGGTATTATTTGTTGGCTGCTGTGGCACTTTGGTTCTTTTGCTGCATATTCTGTAGAACAGAAAGCTTACTGATTACGATTTGCAGGAAAGCAGTAGTTATTTGTTTGTATGTTTTACTATATATAAGCCTGTGTTCTTTGTTTGTATCATGGTTACTTCTTAAAACTATGATTTGGTCCATTTCCTGTAGGTCTGTTTAGCTGCTCCTTTTTTTTTTTTTTTTTGCTTAGGATTTTACACGAATAGCTTGAGGTTTGAACTTTGATTGTGTTTGTCCCTTCAGGGTTTTTTTCCATTTTTTACCACCACCACTACTACTTCAAACTGATTCTTTTTTTTCCAGAACTCATTATTTACCAGTGTTTTTGTAACTTCTACATTTGAATTGTTTCTTTAGTATACCACTGAATTATTTAGTTTTGCTTTTCTGAAACTTGTTGCAGCCCAACGAACCCATCACTTTTGGGGTTAAACGTTGGTGGAGGTTTGGAGGTGAGGCTCCGGTTGCGGAAATCAAGCAGGGATTGGGATTTCATTCCATATGAGCAGGTTCTCGACACCATGCTGCACGAGCTTTGCCACAATCAACATGGGCCTCACAATGCTGCTTTCTACAAGCTCTGGGATGAGCTCAGGAAGGTTTGTTCAAACAGTATTTTCTGTTCACTCCAATTTTCATTATTTTCAAGATAAAATGACAAACTATATCACACAAGCTGTTCTAACTTTGACAAAGCATTTAACAACAATGGGAAAGGTATCACGTCATGGGAAAGGCAAGATCAAGAAAAATAGTTTTTGTAACTCACTAATGAGACCATATATGTTCATTTTGTTGGGCACATTTGCTTTTCATAACTGAGAAAGGAGTGTAACTATGACGGGCTAATTAATTTTTGTATACTGTATTAATTTATCCTTGCTTACCAGAAAGAGTTGAAACAGGCGCTGATTATTATTTATCTGCTCCGTGTTGAATTTTTAACATGTGTAGGAATGTGAAAATTTTATTTCACGAGGAGTAACTGGAACTGGTCAAGGATTTGATCTCCCTGGGAGACGTTTGGGAGGCTTTTCTCGTGCACCCCCTCTTCCAGCTCTCCGTCAGACTGCTTTGGCAGCAGCAGAGAAACGTGCACGTGTCAAATCTTTAATACCTTCAGGACCGAAGCGGCTGGGCGGTGATTGTGATATTATGACTGCACTCAGTCCCATGCAAGCTGCAGCTATGGCCGCTGAGAGAAGAATGCAGGATGAACTATGGTGTGGTTCCACTAAGCATGGTCTAGAGGATGATGACGATGGTCTGGGTCTTGCTGAATCTGGTGGATCTTCTGGCATTGCGGGAAGTTCTGCTCCTCCCGGAAAACGCAACTCAGATGCAGTTTTGGTGGGGGAAAACCATGTAATGAAGGTCCAGTGTGTTGATCTTACAAAAACAAATTTGGAATCTTCCTATAGGAGTGCATCTGTTGGGCTTTCTACATCAAATGGCTGTGCAGGAGATCTTATGCAGGATATACCAAACTGGGAATGCAGTATTTGCACCTTACGTAATCTGGTAATCTTCTCGCATTATAAAATGACTCTCTTGAGACTAAATGAATAATGCAAGTCATAACCAGCTTCTGGAATTTGTTATGGCTATGTTCAATAGAATTTTAATTAGATATTATCCTTTGGTGACAAAAAAACATAAACATTTATGTCATGCTCCACAATGGTGAAATATGTTATTCAGTCCTTGCATTGGTTCATTATTTATCTTGTACTTGTACATAAAATCCCATTCTTAGCTTTTGTGCCAAATATTTTCAGCTTGTGATCTTTATTATATTTAATCTTGCAGGAATACTAATTATTCACAAGACATTTAAGTGCACTCCTCTATGCATTCTATCTAACAGATATCCTTTCTAAATTTATGATTAACAAATTTCAAAGGTGTTTCTTTGGTACAATATTTTTTGGTTACTTGAGGCCTAAGGGTACATAATTATAAACAGGTTGGGGATGACTTTGTTCAATTTTTTAAAACCTTAATTCGTCAGATTGTCATTTCTCATCTGTGTTCTAGTGTCTCAATTATATTGGTGGTATTCCTTTCGTATTGCTGGATGTGGTATATCTTAGCTTGTGGGACATAGAGATTTATCTAACAATCAAACTTGAAATGTGCATCCCTTCACGTTGTTTTCCTTTTATCTTTACTACAAATGACGACCTTTATAAGCTCAAACCACATTAATGCAATTCATTTTCACTATATAGGCTTCTTTTTTGCCTGAACTAATAATAAATTTATCATTTGACTGTGTACCTTGGACAGCCTTTGGCTCCAGTATGTGAAGCTTGTGGAACTCAAAAACTTAGAGATGTTGGCACTAAATTAAAATTTTGGTCATGCAAATTCTGCACCTTGGAGAATAGCATTAAGTTGGATAAGTGCTCTGCTTGTGATTTGTGGAGATATTCACATGGACAACCAGTGTCGACACGGGGCCCAAACTACGGAACCTGATAATTGTGGGTGGTAGATGCACATTTTTTACCTACAAGATGTAAGTGATCTGGATGGTTTGTTTTAGCATACACTTTAAAAAAAACGATTGTTCTTGCACATCATCAACATATATTAGAAACTTGGAAGCAAACGTTGCCCCACATTCTGAGCAAACTAACATCATTCTGGTATCCTATTTCTTTGATATTAATGAATTTTGGAAACTGAACTTCACTTGCCCTTGACACTATTATTTCTGGTTAGACATCATCATGGACAAGACCCTCTACCAAACCCTGTTTGTTATACAATCAATTCAAATTGCGAATATTAAATTCATTGATCTTTAGAAATGCATTACACACAAATCATTGCCATGATATTTTTCTTAAATGATGCCTTCAAAATATTTGGCAGAAGTATTCTTAAGTACTCACGAGATAATATCTAAGAAGTAAGAAGTATTTGGATTAAAAGTTATTATCAACTAGGAGAATTCAAATGAACTATCAGCATTTATCGACATCTATGGATTAGTATTGTTATGTGATGTATATCTGTTTAAGGGTTTCGAAGTATTTGTCTCTTACCAGTTTAAAACAACAGCATTGTACAAGTTCTGTTTCGGACTTCTTTGTTTTCATTAATTTGATAATTTCCAGTTTTTTTGTGCAATAGGTATACCAGCCTTAAGATGAGGGCAGTGCGGCACTAACATGGGAATGATGCACATACATGTTATGAATTCAAAACAAAAAGTTAGGAATTATGATAATATAATTACAGATCAAGAAAAATATGATTATGCAATTGTAATGTGAAACATGTTCGGCATCGTACAGACATTGGGACAAGAAGATAACACAAAGGAATTGCACTGTCATTTTTATCTTCATTACTAACAGCAACTTTTCTGTTTCAGGAACCACACATGTAGTTCCGGGTGAAGCTCAAGATCTTCTTCTGTAACTTGTGATCTTTGGTTTGATGTTTAGTATGGTATCGACCTACCTCGTTCTTGCCCATTCATTCTGTGGCATGCGTCATTTTTGCACAGTATAGCTGTTGACAGCCTTGAAGTTGAAGGCAGTTGAAGCACATGTTATACTTCTGTGTGTATATATTTGTGAATTCGAAATTAAATTTTTTGCCTACATTGTTTTTCAGAACGTCTGTATTTTCAGCAGATGCTACTTTATTTTTGCAGTGTGTAAATGAATTTCATTCGGAGTATTGAATCGGATCGAAGACACAAAAAGAGGAAGATGTAGACCACGGTTGACTTGGGAATAAGCAGTCAAAAGAGATCTAAAAGATTGGATTGTGTCTCAGGAATTTGCTTTGAATAGAAACACGTGCAATAAGATGATTCACGTGTCTAAACCGTGACTCTTTAAAGTTTCATTTCTAGCATATCTCAACTAGTTTGAAATTAAAAAAATTGTTGTAAATGAATTCCATTCCCTAATAAAACACTAGACCAATATGCTATGTTCTATTGCCACTTAAAACAATTTTCTACTTGACTAAGTTAAGCGAGCTTACCATAATATTTTCTTCGTATCTTAGTCGTTGGTATATAGAATATCAAAGTTTAATAAAGTCATGCATAATACTACTTAGAGCATGTTTAACCATGACCAAGTTCAACCCAGTCGTTTTTTCTCTCTTCCACATCAGTTTTGTTTCTCATCCATATCAATTTTCTCTCTTTCCAACCTACTTTCTTCTCTTTCTGACACTATTTACATCTTAACCACAATCCACCATAACCCCAAACAAACACAATAATATACACTACAAAAAACAAAAAAAACAAAAAAAACAAACAGGGACACATCACGCACGATCGGGTCGTCCCGACGATGAGGGTTGACGATCGGATCGTCCGGAAGGTCGTGGGTCATCCACAACCCCGTTAAACATGGTCTTATGATCCGAAATCCTTCATAAATGTGGGTGACCCCAAAACTCAATTGGCCCATAGTCTTGTCAAAATCCGACTCAACATAATTTGTTGGACCCCTCTTTGCTACTATGTTGATTACAAAATCATAGTTCATACGAGTGCTTTCATTGTATTGTTAATTGGTGTGCTTTCTTTTAACTATTCAAACAAACTAAGATGCAATGGTGAGCAATGTAGACACTAGACAATATCTAAAACTTAATACGACAATATAAAGATTAGGGTTTTTTACTATTGTGTCATTCAAAAACTTTTGAATTGCTAAAATATCACTTAGTTACGACTATTTACTTAGGAGCAACTAAAAATGAGATTACCTTCTGAGTGTCATTATGAATTTTCATATGTCATTCCATTAGTCATGCATTGTTACTTCTAGTTCGGGTTTGCTACGTGACAGAGTTTGGTTGGTAGATAAACCAATGTTGTTTTAACAATTAACCTAAAATTTTAGCCTTAATTGAACCCCTAAATCCGGAATTAGCCTTCAACCCCACCTCCACAACCACCACCTTCCTCACCTCCCTCGCCCATTCCCCCTCCCCTCCCCTCCTGCTACTCTGGCCTCTTCCCTTACGACAAAGTCTCTCTCCCCTCCCACGCCCTTGAAACCTTCTCCCTCCTCCCCCTCCTCGGTTGCCGACATTCCCCGTCCATACTCCTTGCTCTCCTTCGTGCGCTCTCCGCTTTCGAGGAGTCCGCATTGTCTTTTGACGCGTTGGTCCGGCATCTGCCAGTTGTCGTCTCGTCGGTTGCTTGTTTTAATGGTGTTATTAATTCGTTGTTTAAAACGGGGAATTTGGATGGCGCGTTGGAGTGTTTTTGTGTCATGATGAAGTATGGTTTTGTTCCGACTCCTGGTACTTATAATGTTGTGCTCAATGGGTTTTATGCCAACTTGAAATTTGAGGATGCGGAGAAGGTGTGAGAGAGAAAGGGTGAGAAGAGTTTGTTGGGTTTCAATATGTAGATTGTAGGATTTCGTGTCCCTATGTATGTGTATATTTTACAAAAATTAATACAAGCATACATGATCGATTTCATATTTTCATCAGTTTTATGTACATTATTTCGTGTTTATTCTAATATCATGCAATCCTACATATATTAAAATAAATCACGAAAATATGATCATACCCAAAGGTTCTCTAAAATATTTTCGAAGATCCGAAGTTCTGTTGCCCGTCGAATCGCCCGCCGATTTGCCTCCAAGTGTTCACCGAACTCTAAACAAGATTAGAGATAAATGAGCTAGCCAATCAATCCCGTGCAAAACGGTCGACCGTTTAGAATACAATAATCAAGGAACAAAATGTTTGCATATCCAATTCATAACAATTGACATATAAAAGTAATACTTTTAGAACACATTACATTCACGGATGAGGGGGTTGGTTAAGATAGGGAGGATGCAGTGGGGGTGTTTAAGGAGATTAGGAAGGCTGGGTTCGAGCCGAATGGGTTTAGTTATACGACGTTGGTTGTCGAGTGATGCGAAGTTGGGGAGCTGGGGAAGGCGAAGAAGGTGTTTGAGGAAATACGGAGGACGGGGTGGAAGCCGAATTGGAGTGCTTTTGAGGCAATGGTGTCGACACTTTGTCACGGTGGGGAGGTTGAGAAGGCGTGGGAGTTGTCACAGTAAGGCTAAGATGACGCAAGCGGTGGTGGATAAGTTGGCAAATGGCGGGACGGAGAAAGAGGTAATTTTAGGGGTTGTAGGTTTATTCCAGATTTAGGAGTTTAAGTAAAGCTAATTTGTTAGGTTAATTAACACAAAATGGTTGAGTAAAGTGCAGAGCCAACAGAATGACACATAAGGGTTAATTGCTTGCATGCCATTACAAAAAACTATAATTCTCAACGGCCCCCACTTTACACCTATTATCCAATATGTCATCTCAAAACACATTTAATATACAGGTTGCCATTAAACTTTCGGAAATGTCACTCTGTTAGTCAACTTTCCTAACGGCGTTAAATTAATCATTAATTTATTGTAAATTTTACAAAACCTACCTTGTATAATCTAATAATTTTCGCATACTTCTCTTTCCCACTCCCTCTCTTTTTCTCATCCCCCTATCTCTCCATATCTTATCTCTCTCTCTCTCTCTTGAATGTCTCTCTTTTATCTCTCTCTCTCTCTCTCTCTTGAATGTCTCTCTTTTATCTCTCTCTCTCTCTCTCTCTCTCTCTCTTGAATCTTCATGTTGGGGGATGTTGTAGACAGGTCGGTGGCATAGCCGTACTTGTGGAAGGTGTTATAATGCTCGTCTAAGACAAAGGAGTTAACGAAGGGGTCATCGACGAAGCCGAGCTTGTGGTTGCACAAGCCCTTGGGGAGGTCGTCCTTGGCAAAGGGGTGGGTGGGGCTCTGAAGTGGGAATTGTGGGGGCATTGTTGTTGTTGGTGGTGGTGAGGGCGAAGGTGGTACTCGTCGGAGTACTAGGGCATCTTCTTCTTCTTCTTCTTCTTCTTCGATTCTTCATCTTCACACTCTAAGTCGAGATTAAGGAACGTTTGTGTGGCCCTAATTTGATCAAAGACTTCCATTTCTCCTTCAACATCGTCGGCGTTGACGGGTCTGAGGTCGATGACTTTTTTTCTAATTAGAGTGTTGGGTGTGTCATTTCTTCGATTGATCAACTTCTCACATTCAGTAGTGTGCGTAGACCATTCCTACAACTCTGATTTGGTTACGATGCTTCTAGGTGGTGCAGTGAACCTTTTGTGGTCGGCGTACATTTAGGTTCATTTTTCTCATTTGACGGCGGCCCAAATTCAGAGCTTATTTTATAACCCCGAAGGAGATCCATATCTCGGGCTTAATGATTTTATAGGATTTTGTGTCCCTATGAATGTATATATTTTAAAAAAATTAATACAAACATACAAGATCGATTTCATATTTTCATTGATTTTACGTACATGTATTTGTTTATTCTAATATCATGCATTCTTATACATATTAAAATAAACAAAGAATAGAGGATCATACCCAAAAGTTCTCTAAAACCTTTCAGAAGATCCAGAGTTCCGTTGCTCGTCGAATCACCCGCCGATTCACCTACAAGTGTTCATCAATCTCTAAAGAAGATTAGAGAAAAATGAGCTAGTCAATCAATCTCTAATTATGCTTAGAATCTAGCAAATAACCCTCTTTAAGCTCCTGAGATTTCTATCTCCAAAACTTAAAACTATTAAGAGGTTTTCGTGATGATTAAGGGAGAGATTAATAAGAGAAAGAATTTTTGCATTAACATAAACAAGTAGGATGAGGGGTCCTTTTATAGGTTCCCAAAACATCCTTATCAAGAACTATTCTTTAGTCATGATCACTTGTTTTTCTCTCCTAAAATTAATCTCAAATGCCACAGAAGCATTCTAAAAAACGTTTAATTAAATCTGGAATTAATCCAACCCATGATCTAATTATTCTCTTAATAATTTTAGCAAAAATCGCACCGTTCGGTTCACCGAGAAATTTTAACCAAACCATTCGGTTATAACACATGTTCGGTGAACCGTGAGCTAGACAGTCGACCGAATATGCATGAGAAAAATTCTGTGGAAAAATTCAGACGATACTCGTCTTGCTCGGTCGACCGTTGACCCACCAAAATTTCTCTTAGCGAATATTCATCGAACTTCCGTGTCACCTTCGGTCTACCGAAAATATTCCAAGATATTTTCTCTCGGTTGACCGAACACAATTGTCCAGGCACTCCAGACAATTTCGGTCAATCAATTGTGCTTACTCGTTCCCCGTTCGGTTGATCGTTCCGAAGACACCTCGGTCGACCGAACCCTAAACGGTTCACCGTGTTTGACCCTGATTTTGCCTTTGTCAAAATTTTGATTTATTTCCAATAAAATTTGATCTTTTGGGGTTTTTAGCATATTTATATTTTATGTAATATTAAATTATTACACCACATAATATACACACCTCATGTGAATTTATTATGATTCTAATTATGTCAATTCTCATGACATATTGATTTTATTCGTTCACCACATGTGTCTCTTTTTCACATGAAACCCAACACTTCATATGAACTCAAAATCAAGATTCTTGTTTCCCAGTTTTGTGGTGTGACCTATAGGAGGATCTAAGCTAAATTGACAACAATATTAAACACTTAATATCTCAAACTGTGGTATCTAACTACACATTATAGTCACCCAATTAGCATAGATGTCTTTGTTTCGCTCTAACTAAATATGATCCATTTAGTGATGTAAGTGCACCACTTGTGTCTGTCCCTTACTCATGATATTAAGATTATATACAAAGTAGAAATGTGTCACCTTTGTATTATATTCATTTCTTGATCTCTTTAAGGTAATTACAACTATGTAACTTAACTCAAGTTATATTGTGCACATTATAATTTTACTTTATCAAGGGGCCCACTAACATCATCACTCAATTAAGAGGGACAACGATAATCGTTTGACTAGCTATCTTTTCCAGCACGAGTCATGTTCAACCAACTATTGCCTTTATCACTATACTCATTGATAGCTTTTGACAATAATCAAATTAAACACTTCTTGAGTGAAAAGATACAAGTCTCATATCTTAGGATCCAAGACACAGTAAAACATTAATGACACGAAACACAATTCCATAATGTTTTACTTGTTAGGTCTATTCCATATATAAAAGTAATTTTTTCCTCTTTTATATACTCGTATCGTCAATTATTTGTACAACTACAACAATCGATGACCAACACGACAATCTTATCTCGGTGATTAATGTTCCATGTTAATTACCATGATTGTGAATAACTTTTGATTTATGTAAACCATTATCTTTTAGATCTCTACGGTTAAGGACCAAGCGTCTCTTCCTTAACACTTCCAAAAGACGAATATCATAATTAATGAACAAAATGTTTGAACATCTAATTCATAATAATTGACATATAAAAGTAAAACTTTTAGAACACATTCCTTTCAAATTTGGTGTTGATGACAGGGATTACGATTGGGCAACTATTTTTACGATCGGGCAACTATTAGATTCGAGAGAGAGAGAGAGATGAGAAAAGAAAGAGAAATGTTAGAGAGAAGTTTACAAAAAATATTAGATTATAAAATGTAGGTTATGTAAACTTTATAATAAATTAATAATTAATCTAACGTCGTTAGGGAAGTCGACTAACAGAGTGACATTTCCGAAACTTTAATGACAACTTGTATATTAGGTGTGTTTTGAGATGACATATCGGATAATAGGTGTAGCGTGGAGGTCGTTGAGAATTATAGTCTTTTGTAATGGCATACAAACAATTAACCCAAAATTATAATTGCAATTAGGAGGTACTCTCCGTCTTTTAGTTGTTCCTAAGTAAATAGTCGTAACTAGATAGCATTTTAGCAATTCAAATGTTTTTGAGTGGTACAATGGAAAAGAAATCCTTCAAAGATTATTAAGACATTTTGATGAAAGATAGTAACTTGCCCATTTGAGTATAAATATAGTAGACTAAAGGCATTCACGCTAGCCGTCTTAGCTCAGCCGGTAGAGCGCACGGCTTTTAACCGTGTGGTCGTGGGTTCGATTCCCACAGACGGCGTTGGTTTACTACTTTATCAACAGTATTAAAAATACTTTTTTCATTTTACATCATACTGCAGGTTTTTATTATCCATGTCAAAATATTTTATGCTATATAGTATATATACAGTATTTGAACATATGACTAAATTATAAGTATCATCTTATTCCTTTTGTCGTTCACAAATTCAAATTCATGGAGAAACTTCTACATTTTTTTTCTCGAAAAATAACCAGTGACCTTTTGTTATAAAATGTCATCTCTGCTTCGCTTATTATAACCAAAACCTGTTCAGAATGGGAAATGGCATTGGTCGGTCCGGTGTAGACCAAGATTGGAACTCATCTTTTCCTTGGTTTGAGGATTTTCCGAAATTTTAAAGATTAAACAATCAATATACAACGTGCAATACAACACTTTTAAAGATTAAACAAGTAGTACCATAATGTAATGGTCAAGAGAACACATTTGTTGTTTGGGGGAAAAAATATGGTTTTCAATCAAAATTGTATCCCTTAACATTTCTTAATTTTCTATTATCCTCATTCGATTTACAAATATTAAGAAATAAACTATATATATTGATTTGTGATTACTTGAGAAGCAAGTAATATGATTAGATTAAGATATTTATTTGTATAAAAAAGAGATTTGTAACCTATAAAAAAGAGGTTTAGTAGGCTTGCGACGTAAGAGAAAAAAAGGGCCCCAAGAGAAGAAAAAAAGGGTTAACTAGTGGATTTCAGGATTCGCCTTAGGATGTGAGATAGTTAAAGAAAGAAGTGGGGAAGAAATTCTTGCATGTAATCGTTTTTCCTATTTGTGAATTATTCCTTGTGTGTGTGTGGTCACGTGGTTTTCTCCTCTAGAGTTGAGAGGAGTTTCCACGTGGTTTTCTACATTATTTGTACTATTTGTCTCTGAAATGAAAGAAAAAAAAATCATTGCATCTTAAAAAATAAAAAAAATCTTACAAAAAGGTTTTAAAAAGAAAACGAAAAAAACATAATTTTATATCTCACACACGGTACCAATTAGATCTGGGTACCAGACCGGGCTGGTAGGCCCAGAAGGCTAAGAAGGCCTACCTGTTTCCCAGGGGTCGGGTCCATGGCGGGTCCCACAGACCAGGTAATTTTATATTTGAAGTATTTTTAAAGATATTTTACGTATGTTTAGAGGTATTTTTGTGATGTATTTTAAAACTAAATAAAATACATTTTAAATATGTTACAACGTTACCATTCGTAATGGTAAGCAAAAATAACTTTAGTAAGAAGTTGAATAACCCACGACATTTATATTGGCAAGTTAGCTTTGGTACCATGTTGATTCACATCAAACACTATTTGTCAAAACTGATGAGCCACTGCCCATCCCCAGCCAGTACACACTACCTACCTTTAACTCCTTAACTTTATATCCCAACTTTAACTGGCCCCTTATCAGGAAATAAAATAAAAATATGTTAACTAAGCATAACGGGTTTTATTTTTATTTCATATATATTCTTATTTTTGCACTTTCCCTTGTCGCCTCATTTCTTATCCTAAATAATACAATGTACTAGTGTTTCTGTTTAAGTACTGCTGTTTTTCTTATCCACAACAGTTAATTCCTTCGACCGCAAATACCTAAAACCTACTATCCTTTTTTTAAACGAAAAGACCTAAAACCTAGAGTTTAATTACAAATAATTGCTTGGTCCACATCCTAACTGGAGTTTTAGAAAAAGCTCCACAAACCAAACATATATGCACAAATAAGTAATGCAAAATAAATTGTAAACAAAAATAAAGAAACAAGAATACGTACTAGGTGATCGGGCCGAAATATACAAAATGATAATATATTGTTATTTTAGACATATTTTGATAATATTTCGATTGATTTTTCATATGAGAATTATCAACATTCTTTTTGCAAAGGAATTATCGACATTCTCTAATATAAATGGGCTATCGTTTTCATGCAAGGTGTGCAACTTTTTTTGGAACCCAATCCTTGTCATCCTCCAACATGATAAATCCTTTTGATAAAACATGATATAGTTCTTCAAAAGCTAAAAAGTAAAGTGTTGCATCCTATTCATGTCAATCTCAAGTTTGGCTTGGAACTTGGAAGCCTTTCTTTTGACAGGGAACTCTTGTTGTAAGATCCAACAAGCAAGTATATGGTGAACCAATTAATTAAATAATTCAAATATTTCCCAAATTATAGAAACAAAAATGTTACCTAACCATGAAATAAACACCAAACTACCATATATGTTTGGCTAAATACTCGATTCATCTCATAACAATTCACATTCCTCAACATAAAACCTCCAATCTTATCCATAAAAACAAAAGAAAGAAAAACTAGCTTTCTAGTTGGATGTCATTGGAGCTTATGCTTTGATTCATATCATCACTCTCAATTCGACCATTCTCCTTGGTGTCCTTACGAACGCCACCAAGTGAACCGGATTCGCTCCACCTAATGGGAGTTGCGAGGAAGGTGGGTTTTTGGTCACCTGCCATGATGACCAATATTTTCGGTTGAAAACTTTCAGGAGATAAAATAACTGACGTATCAATTTTCTTATTATCTCCACTCATGCTTTCACCTTCTTCCAAACCACAAAGTTTGAAGTAGGAGCAAGTGAGGACAATAAGAGATAAGGCGATGAGGCCCATCATGGCCGCCAAGCCGCCGAACAAGTACGTCACCGGGGAGTGCCATGGGGAGCTTTGGTGGGGTTGCGTGAGCATGGTAGGCGGCGTAGGGAAGCTGACGTTGGCTCTCATGGCTTTGTGTTTAGTGGTTTGGTGTTTGAGTTTTTTAATTATTATGGGAAGAAGAGTGTGAGAAGATGGGTATTTATAGGAGAGGTAATGTGGTAGATGATGTAATTTGTGTGACATTAGCTAAGTGGTTACTTTATTATGTTTAGTTAGAATTAGACAGACACAAAATTTTCAAAATTAATATTTATTGATTTATATTTAAATGCTCCATATCATAGAACTTAACCAACTCACATCAATGGAGTATTGCATGCACCCAATTAAAGTGGACTGGCTCAGCCAAATGTGATTATACTTTCAGTTAGGCAAATGGATTGATTGGTGTTTAAGTTCAACATATAGAAAATTGATAATGGAGTTGTCCATCATTTCAAATTTTACATCAGGTGACTCATTGCCACATGTATTAAGTAGTGATTAAGAAACAAAATAATTAAGAAAACTTAGGTGGTGTAGAGAGGGTAGAAGTAGCCAGTTTAAAACAAACTAGCACAACCTATCATAAATCTAGTCATGTGGAGGTTACAAGATTGATGTCTTTTGATGACACAATCGATAAGGTGGCCTATTGATGAAAATCATTTGACATGTTAAATGATAATTGGTAGAGTTTAGTTTTTACTATTACTTCCTGGTGTTAAACATTTTCATTAAAAATCACATTTCGGCTTATTTTTTATTTGAAGATGCTTACTGACCTGCTTCGAAGAGGTCTCAAACCTGTCATGCAAATTAAAAAGTTTTTGCTTTAGTTTGATTTTGTACTTCCAATTAAAGTCTGATCAGTTGATTTTTTTTTATTTAAAAAAAAATATTCACTTTTTCGTATAACATCCTCCGTTATGATGACCTTCACGATCTGGTCATCAGCTTTCTCTCTCTTCCACACCAGTTTTCTCTCTCCCCAACTCACTTTCTTCTCTTTCTTATACTATTCACTTCTTAACCACAACTCACCACAACCTACATTTCTCATCCACATCATTTCGGAATCGTTCTTGGAAAAAATTCTAAAAACATTCTGAAATATTAAAAAAATAGAAAAAGTGTTTTTTTAAAAAAACTTTAAAAAACATGCTTAACACAGACGACCCTGATGCCAGGGTCCCAAGAGGGAGACGATCCCGTTATTCATGCTCTAAGTACAACATACTTTACTGACAATAACACAAGTTCAATCATATATGCTTTTTTCTGCATTTTATATATATATATATATATATATATATATATATTCACTTTTCACTGAAAATTATACCATCCGTGATCATGACCCGGACAACCACGTCATGAGTTTTATCTCTCTTCTGTCTCTTCCAAATCAACTTTCTCTCTCTTCCACGTCAGTTTTATCTCACCCAACCTACTTTCTTTTTTCCCCTACGCTATTCACCTCTTAACCACAACACATCTCTCCTCCACGTCATTTCGGGGTCAATTTTGGAAAAAAATTAAAATAATTTAATTTTTTTTTCTAAAACACAAAAAAATTAGAAAACATATTTTCAAAAAATATATATTCAAAACTAAAATTAAAAAATTCAAAACAAAAAAACCTCACACATTGCGTGAACAGTGGACGACCGGGTCGACGCCTCCGTTAAGGGGGCAACGAACGGTGGGGGGACCACCCCCCGAAGGATGCTCTTAGGAAAGGAATGGGATGAACTGATCTACAAATCATGTAGGTTGTTGTTTTTTTGAAGTTTTTTTAAATGCATTAAATAATAAAAACCTTCTGGTTATGATTCAAGCAACGGTGACATAGTTTCTCTTTAAGAGGTTACATCAGAGCACGATGAATCCAAAAAAAAGTTGCAACAAAAAGAGCATAATGCTACAACATATTAAGTAAAAGTTTGTATGTTTAACTTTTATGTGTATGTTTAACTATTAATTAAGTTGTATCGTGAGCGACGTGAGAAGAGTTTATAATTTAAAAGTGAGGCATACATTCTCTGATTGCTTTATATATTTGTTAAACTTGAAGAATATTCATATTTCTCCTACAGTATCGTATGTTATAACCCGTCAATATTCATCTATGTATCAAGAAGAATTGTTCCTTCAAAAGACATGCACTCAAAATGAGTAAGTGAGAAAAGGAGAAGAGAAATGCAAATTGAGAAAAGAGAATGTGAGAGAGGGAAAAGAAAGAGAGAGAATAGAGAGAAGGAGAAAGATGAGAGAAAGAGAAAGAAGAGATATTAAGATTATAGTTCCGCAAAACTTGATTTCTTGATTACGAAGGGTAATTTTTCAAAATTCTTAATTCAAAATTTATTTACTTGACGCATTTAGACGGGAAAGAAAGTGAAGTGGCATCATATAAAAAGTAAATGGCACCATCGTAAATAATCTAAATTTTGTGATGAAGCCAAATTAAATAGTCCAAAATGTAATCAAATTTGGACTATATATAATTACAACGGCAAGTAGGATTACAACAGCAAATCGAAACCAACCGAAGGTTCACGTCTTTAAGGAATCATAGTTTGCATGTGTATAATATATATACATTAAGTTCACAAATTGAATTCAATCTCTTCTTTTGTATAGTGACAACAAAGAGCATATGGTGATGAAACTTATAAAAGCCCACAAGTCTCTGATAATGTTCAAGTTCGTTGGCATAAGAACAATATGTCACCAAATCCACATCCATCACTTAAACTAAAAGATGGGAATGTTAAACACTAACAAGTTGGGTTTTTTTGGAACCTCATTTTAAGACGTGAGCCGTCCACGTACATTGGGTAGGAAGTGAGGAACTTAAATTTTGTGTCCATCATTGTAGGACAAAAGATAATGCGATGATGTGCATATATATAGTCAAAGATGAACTTCATTTCGGAGAAAAAAACACTTTGGAAAGTGTTGTTAACATCAATGATGTTTATTCATGCATATCTATTGTCGGCATGATATTGTTCATGGCTAAAAGACATTAGTTAAGGAAAACTTGAGTTTGAATGTGACGAATATGTACCATGATTTCTAGTAATAAAGAAAATGTATCAAGGATAATAGAGAGATGGACTTGTTATAGATTCGGCATAGATTTTTCTAATTTAGCGTTGCTGAATTTTCATTACCTTCATCTTTTATGGATTTCTACATGTCACAATTCAACAACTCCAAAGCACGCCAATCCACGTATCTCGTTAACAAACAAAGGAATGGAATGAGTATTTGACTTGTTTAAGCTAATGCCTAAGATGGTTGCGCGTGAGTGGCACTAAGGCCAATCGTATATATGCCCATGGGCTATAGCCAATACGTCTGAAGCTTTGGTAAGATTCACCACGGTCATTTGACTACGGGTACTGTGAATGGGGCAGGTTCGACTTGCCGTCTTATTCCGTCCCAGTTAATGCGGATTGCGGCAGCAACTCTGACTCAACTCGCACAGAGTGTGAGGGATCGGGAACCTAGGAGATTGTTTCAACACAATTTCCTGGTGTCATCCCGTCACTCGGGTGAAACCTAACTGACTAAGCCGGTGAGGGGACATGGATAGTAGTCAGGGTCATTTATTCATATATGTATCACATTTCCAGGTTCCTTCGTAGGGTTTCCGAGGTCTGTGCACGTAGTCCCAATAATTTGTTGTGGCTCTGTGTTCTCCACCTTCACTTGGCTGCACGTACACCAAGAGGTTGTGCAACAAGCGCTACTCCATAGCTATTAATGAGTTGTGCGTTGTAGCACGTGGTTGGTGCACTAGGCTGATCGAGACTCTACTTTGAGGATTTGGCACCTTCTCCCGACGGAGAGTAAGCACCTTCTCTCCGAGCCGGACCGTCGAGTGGAATTGATCGTGTCATGTGCACCATCCATCAATGATGGTTCCTCCATGTCCATTGATTTAATAGACTTCTGTTTGCTATGCGACCAAACATAATTAGTTGAGCAAGCTGTTGAACCCATTTGGAATTTAACCCATATGTTTTCCAAAACATGTCTCATTTCGTCATGCACTTAATTTGACCGAACAACTATCTACTATAAAAAGGCCCAACAGAAAAGCCAGTGATTTCTGGCCCAGAAGGTGGATAATCAGCATCCGCGATAGAGTGGGCCAAGATCCACGAGGAGAAGCTGGAGCAAAAAATAGGGGAAGGCCACAACGCATTGTTATCCCGGACGTGGTAAAGCCAAGAAAAATCGGGTAGGAGCATTCGACTTCATCGGTCGGGTTGAACGATCAGAGTGCGAGGGATCGGGAACCCGGGAGAGTTGAACCAAGTAAAATAAGAAATTGAAAGAGTTCGTTGAAATTGTTCGTTTGGAAATTTCCCGAAAAGATTTTCCATCTCCAAGGGAAAATACTCTGATCTCCTATCAGAAAAATACTCTGGAATTTCCGTCAAATGACCCGGCCTTCCATTCGTTCGTAGAACTCTTGTTTATTATGAACTTTGTTCGCGAAGGAACCAGACTTTGGAGAGCGTGAACAATAAGTTAGGTCGTTTGATTAGAAAATTCCTACTATTTTTACTACAACTAAAGCACCAACAACTATTATTCTGTCTCTATCATCTACGTCAATTTCTTCTTCATTCCTCATTTCTCGCCCTCTAGTCACTCGCTGATCTCATAGATACATATGGAATTTTGTGGAAAGCCGTATTCGATGAAAGTCGTATGTATGGCTTCTTCGTCGTAGTAATCTACTACTAGGCAAACAGGTCTGGCGTAGCGAGAGCAAAGACGAAGGAGTTAAAAAAATGAGCATTTCGTCGGTCTGATCACTAAGGAAAAGTGAAAAAAACTTACATGTCAACCAGCAACCCACATAAGATCATCCGTAATCATGACCCGGACTACATGGTCATGAACTTTCTCTCTCTTCTCTCTCATCCAAATCAGTTTTCTCTCTCTTCCACATCAGTTTTCTCACCCCTTAACCCACTTTCTTCTCTTTCCTACACTATTCACCTCTTAACCACAACTTACATCTCTTCTCCACATCATTTTTTATTCCCACTAACTTTTATTCTATTCCAAAATCAACTATATTTACCCTAAACATTAATAATTCAAACAATATATATTAATTAGCAAATAATTATTTTTATCAATAAAAAACAGAATACATATTTATTTAAACCATTGTTTCAATCAAAAATATATTTAATTTCAATCCAAGTGTTACATACCAAACTACTTACCAAATAATACCCCAAAACATTTAAACCAAATAATACTCCAAAACATTTAAACCAAATAATAATTAAACCCAACTTCTACAACAATTAAATAAACCTAACATTTAACAAATTTATTCAACACAAATTAAAAAAAAAACCAAAAAAATAATTAAAACCAACCCGGACGACCCAACGACCAAGTCGTGGGGCGCACAACCCCCCATTACTGATGCCCTAATAAGCGGGATGAGTTGCAGTTTTCTCGCAACCCCTCTCACATAACCCAATTATCGGACCACCTGATACTTGAATACCAAATTGGTTTTGATTTTTATGTTGATCTGATGTGTTGTTTACTTTCTTCTAAACCTATCTAGATAATATGCGGTTGATAATGATTGATGATGTTGTTAACGACAAGTTTTAGTGTTACATTCGGTAATTTTGTTGAAAATTCTATAATTGACAAGTTTCATAAATTTTATTGAAAATGTCCCGCCTAACTCGCCTCACCCTATCTATTCCACCATTAGGCGAGACGGGTAGTGCTAGGGGAAAACTTGCACCGTCCCATTTACACCCCTACATTTGACCACTCTCACTATGTAGTAGATCCAAGTCCATGATTAACTAAAGGGAAATGTTTGTTGAACGCTTCGCGTCACGGACGCTGCAAACCCAGTCAGCAGAATGGCTGATGTGGGCAACCCAGTCAGCAGACGCGGCTGAGTTCGCTCTCTCCCCAGAAACAATTTCTTTGTTTAGTTTATTCCTCGTTTCGTACAAATTTCGCCATCCCTCGCCATCCCTCATTAATGCGTCTCAAATCACTCCATTCTTTCAACATGTTGGCGCTCCTACACTCAACATTCGTCCTCCTATTTCTTCCCTTCTCTTTATTAAATTCATTTTTTTCCGGACACACACATCATTCATTTTCTTTAGTTTCTGGACAAGCCCGTAACTTATTCCGGACACAGTTACTATTTATTCCGGACAGTTGGAATACTTATTCCGGACAGACGGAACACTTATTCCGGACAGACGAACTACTTACTCCTGATTTTTTGTTGCTGTTGTTTTATTTTCCCGATGCGTCCACCATCGCATTTAATGCTTTTCAAATCAGCACGTCCTCCGTCTTCTTTCTTATTGTTTGGCGCGTCACGGAGATACAAATATGAGTGTCTAGGTTATTCCGATCCTACGAACCATTCCTTCTTCTCTCCTTCCTCCATTTTTGTTGTACTGTAATGGCACTCGTAAATGTGTCCTCACAGCCGGCTCATGCCTCCAACGTCCCTCAAGTGATGATGAATTTTCCTTCCTTCGAAGAAGCCAAAGCATTTTACGTTTCATACGCCGATTCCTGTGGTTTTGGTGTGAAGATAAGGCAATCTCATTACGGTCATGGTGTTGTAATACGGGTCACTCTTACTTGCTCAAAGGAAGGTAATGCTCCCGGAAACCAAGGTGAAGGTAGACCGAAACATAGGTTATCCGGTAGGGTCGAATGCACTGCGCGGATTAGGGTCTCCGGTAATCCATCCAGAGGCTACGTAATTAACTACGTAGATCTCGAACATAATCACGCCATGCTGTCGGAAGACCAGATGCGCTTCCTCCGACAAAAACGATCCGTCCCGGAGTCCGCCAGAGCACGCATTTCGTGCAATGATGTTGCCGGTATATCTGCCGCCAAGACCATGCAATCTTTTGTGGTCGAAGCTGGAGGTCACGATAAATTGTCTTTCAACGAGCGGGACCTAAGGTTATTTATTCTCCACTTAACCTGGTTGAAGTTACGCATTTAGCTTTGTCATAAAAATTATGTTTCGCAGGAATGTTGTGAACGAGGTTAGAAACCTCAAAATGGGACCAGGAGATGCGCAAGCTATCCAAGATTATTTCATCAGGATGCAGAAGAATGATTCCCGCTTCTTTTACGTAATGGATATGGACGACGAAGGCAGACTACGAAATGTGTTCTGGGCCGACAGTCGTTCTCGAGCTGCTTACTCTTACTTTGGAGATGCAATATGTTTCGACACAACATACATAACAAACAAGTATGACATGCCTTTTGCCCCATTTGTGGGGGTAAATCACCACTACCAGTCCGTCCTACTCGGTTGCGCACTCCTCTCTTCCGAGACGACACAAAATTACATTTGGTTGTTCCAAACATGGTTGACGTGCATGAACGGTACGTGTTTTATTTTGTCCGGCTTTGTCCATTTTACGTTGTGTGCCTGTCCGGTTACTCCCTTACGTCTGTCCGGTTTACGTCTTTTGCTCGTCCGTTTTATCCCTTACGTCTGTCCGGTTTACGTATTTTGCTCGTCCGGTTTATCCCTTACGTCTGTCCGGTTTACGTTTTTTGCGCGTCCGGTTTATCCCTTACGTCTGTCCGGTTTACCCTTGACGCATGTCCGGTTTACGTCTTTTGCTCGTCCGGTTTATCCCTTACGTCTGTCCGGTTTACGTCTTTTGCTCGTCCGGTTTACCCTTGACGTCTGTCCGGTTTACGTTATTTCTGTCCGGATTAACATATGTTTTTATCTTGATCGCGTTGTGTGCAGATACAAGCCCCCCGACGATCATAACAGACCAATGTGGCGCCATAGCTTCGGCTGTGAGGACTGTGTTCCCTGAAGCGCGGCACATATTTTGTATATGGCACATAATGAATAAGGCCCCTGTGAAGCTGCCCAAGAAGTACCGGGAGCATACGTTGTTTGACCTCAACAACTGTGTATTCGATTCCAAGACTCCGGCAGAATTCGAGCGGAATTAGCAGGGATTTCTAGATGATTTCGAGTTCCACGACAATAATTGGCTCCGATCCATTTATGCAATTCGAGAGCGCTGGGTACCTGCATTTTGGCGGGATTGTTTTTCCGCAGGAATGACATCAACCCAGAGAAGTGAGGGTATGAACGCCTTCTTCGATAAGTACCTCACATCAAGGACGACACTTAAGCAGTTCGTGAAACAATACGAACTCGCAGTACGCCACAAGTATGAGAAGGAAGCTCTGTCCGATTTCGATTGTCAGCATAAGGCTCCGCAATTGATTTCGAAATATCCATTCGAGAGGCAATTGGGCGAGTTGTATACGGTGGGTGTCTTCAAGAAGGTGCAGTTAGAAATTGGGAAGATGATGTACTGCGACATCAAGGATGAGTTCAACGAGGACGACACATTGCACTTCAACGTGACCGAACATGTATTGACACATATCCTCCCATTGTCGAAACGGTTCACAGTGCAAATTATCGATGAGAAGTGGGTATGCGATTGCAGGATGTTTTATCACGTCGGTATCCTATGTTGTCACGTTTATGTTGTTATTGCCCGAATACGTCCAAACGCGTTGCTCCCTGAGTCTTACATCGTCCACCGATGGAGGAAGGATATCCGAAGGAGCTATGGAGTCAAGTTTCCTCTTCAAAGCGGCATAACGGGGAACGATGCGCTTCGTCGCCACGACGACATAATGGGTCGTGTGCTTTGGATCGCCGAGGCCGCTTTCGACTCAAACGACAGATATCTTCAGGCGGTAGAGGCACTTGAGTTGCTTAAGGAACGTATGCAACGACCTGATCCTGTGTTCGCTGGTACATCCGTTCTCAATCCGGATAAGACAATACGGAAAGGCAGACCGCCTAGCAAACGACGGATTTCTTTGTCTGAGAAAATAATTAAAAGTAACGTTAAGAAAATCAACAGGAAGAAGGCTCTACCCCCGTTACACCCTGCAGCACCCAAACCGGGGGATCACGATTTCGATGACTGGGACATGAATTTGCATTACGAGGGAGTTCCTCCTTGATTATTGTATTTGTCCTTGGTTGGAATTATTCCTATGTAATTTTGTTGAAAGTCATTGTATGTAATTTTGTTGAAAGTCATTGTATGTAATTTTGTTGAAAGTCATTGTATCTAATTTTGTTGAAAGTCATTGTATTATTGCATAAGATTCAACCCTTTCTTTGCTTGATCATTTGTGAATTAATTTCTCATGGCGACAAATATATTAAGTAATTTTGGTTTGTTGTATGTCTGTCCTGATTACGTTATATGTCTGTCCGGTTTATTTTTTATTTAAGTCCGGATTAAGTGACCAGTATGTCCGGAATACGTAATTAGGCCGTCCGGATTACATTGTTTGTCTGTCCGGATTACGTTATATATCCGTCCGGAATAAGTTTTATTTATGTCCGGATTAAGTTAACAGTATGTCCGGTTTATGTTTTATTTATGTCCGGATTAAGTGACCAGTATGTCCGGAAGACGTACTTAGGCTGTACGAATTACATTGTTTGTCTGTCCGGATTACGTTAATATCTGTCCGGAATAAGTTGTATTTATGTCCGGATTAAGTTACCAGTATGTCCGGATTACGTTATATGTCCGTCCGGATTACGTAACATCAAAGTCCGGATTAAGTGACCAGTATGTCCGGAATACGTAATTAGGCAGTCCGGATTACATTGTTTGTCTGTCCGGATTACGTTATATGTCCGTAAGGAATAAGTTTTAGTTATGTCCGGATTAAGTGATCAGTATGTCCGGAATACGTAATTAGGTCGTCCGGATTACATTGTTGTCTGTCCGGATTACGTTATATGTCCGTCCGGAATAAGTTTTATTTAAGTCCGGATTAAGTTAACAGTATGTCCGGTTTATGTTTTATTTATGTCCGGATTAAGTGACCAGTATGTCCGGAAGACGTACTTAGGCTGTACGAATTACATTGTTTGTCTGTCCGGATTACGTTAATTTCTGTCCGGAATAAGTTGTATTTATGTCCGGATTAAGTTACCAGTATGTCCGGATTACGTTACATCAATGTCCGGATTACGTTTTATTTATGTCCTGATTAAGTGACCAGTATGTCCGGAATACGTAATTAGGCAGTCCGGATTACATTGTTTGTCTGTCCGGATTACGTTATATGTCCGTAAGGAATAAGTTTTAGTTATGTCCGGATTAAGTGATCAGTATGTCCGGAATACGTAATTAGGTCGTCCGGATTACATTGTTGTCTGTCCGGATTACGTTATATGTCCGTCCGGAATAAGTTTTATTTAAGTCCGGATTAAGTTAACAGTATGTCCGGTTTATGTTTTATTTATGTCCGGATTAAGTGACCAGTATGTCCGGAAGACGTACTTAGGCTGTACGAATTACATTGTTTGTCTGTCCGGATTACGTTAATTTCTGTCCGGAATAAGTTGTATTTATGTCCGGATTAAGTTACCAGTATGTCCGGATTACGTTACATCAATGTCCGGATTACGTTTTATTTATGTCCTGATTAAGTGACCAGTATGTCCGGAATACGTAATTAGGCAGTCCGGATTACATTGTTTGTCTGTCCGGATTACGTTATATGTCCGTCCGGAATAAGTTTTATTTATGTCCGGATTAAGTGATCAGTATGTCCGGAATACGTAATTAGGCCGTCCGGATTACATTGTTGTCTGTCCGGATTACGTTATATGTCCGTCCGGAATAAGTTTTATTTAAGTCCGGATTAAGTTAACAGTATGTCCGGTTTATGTTTTATTTATGTCCGGATTAAGTGACCAGTATGTCCGGAAGACGTACTTAGGCTGTACGAATTACATTGTTTGTCTGTCCGGATTACGTTAATTTCTGTCCGGAATAAGTTGTATTTATGTCCGGATTAAGTTACCAGTATGTCCGGATTACGTTACATCAATGTCCGGATTACGTTTTATTTATGTCCTGATTAAGTGACCAGTATGTCCGGAATACGTAATTAGGCAGTCCGGATTACATTGTTTGTCTGTCCGGATTACGTTATATGTCCGTCCGGATTACGTTATATGTCCGTCCGGATTACGTATCATGTATGTCCGGAAAAAAGAAAATCATTTATATATAAAAAACCAACACCAAATGTCCTTGTATTGATAAATCATTCAAATAGTCTATGTAATTTTAACATGTATACATGTATAACTTTGGGAAAAAAAATTGAAACATTTTCAGGGCGTTTATTGTTGATCGCACATCCCAGAGTCTTCGAGTAAGAAATTTGCCAAATCGCCTCTAAAACGGTGAAGAACCTTGCTCTGCTTCGGCTGCGTCGGATCAGCATTCTCCATCAAACGCTTGATCCAGTACAAAACGTATGGCCCGCAGTCGTTACTCCCCGCTAGCTGTCGTTGGCTACCCTTCCTGTCAACTCTCAGTGGCCATTCGACCGCCAAAAACCCTCGCCAGAATCCCGCTATCTTAGACGCGGTGCATTCATGAGTTCCGACTAAACGGTTAGGATTTTCACCTCTTTTAAGCGTGCGGGAGATGCTGTTGTACTGAATGAACTCTGATCGAGGTCCGTGGGCAACGAACAGAGTCCAGTGGCCGGACAAACAGCATGGCTGTGCGATGACGACTTCCTCCACATTAAGTCCTTCAATTTTTGGGAGTAAATAATCTTTCTTTATATCTTCTCCCTGTCCCTCCACAATCATTTCCGATTCGAAGGTTGATAAGCAGACCACCTTTTTTTGCCCTCCTCTTCTGACGAGTACCTCAATTAGGCCGTCAAGAGTTTCGTTGGTGATTTCTGTGCCTCGCGAAATTATTTCCTTGAGATCACCCCTGCTGATAATGCTGAGAACCCCCCTCCAGATAATATCTTTTGCTTCTCGCTCGGGAGCCGTTGCATTCAATAAACGATGTACCTCATCATTGGTCAGCGTTCTCAAGGCGGTCTCATCCACATCTGGCCTCGTGGACGAAACATGGGCGGCCAGTTCATCTTTCGCTGTTTCTTCACTGGCTTCTTCGGGCCCTTTTGTTTTTGTGGTGGCTTCTTCGGCCTCCTTTATTTCTTCTTGTTTTTCTGCGGCAATCTTCTGTGCCTCATCTTGGCCAGATTTGCTTTGCGCTTCGTCTATGTGTTCTGTGCGCAAGCGTGGTTTAATGGTCCGCATTTTTTGAGGGTGCAAAAGCGGAAGCGCAATCCCAGCCTTCCTCTTTCTTTCCTCCTGTCTCCTCATAACTTCCTTCTTCCTTTCTTCCTCCTTCCTCTTCTCTCCCTCTTCCTCCCTCCGCTTTTTTCTCTCTTCCTCCGTCCTCTTCTCATCCTCCTCCTCCCTCCTCTTTTTTCTCTCTTCCTCCTTCCTCTTCCTCCTCTCTTCCTCCTCCCTCTTATTCCTCTCATCCTCCTCCCTCCTCTTCTTCTCATCCTCCTCCTCCCTTCTCTTCCTCTCTTCCTCCTCCCTCCTCTTCCTCTCTTCCCCCTCCCTCTTCTTCTTCTCATCCTCCTCCTCCCTCTTCTTCTTCTCATCCTCCTCCCTCTTATTCCTCTCATTCTCCTCCCTCTTCTTCTTCTCTTCCTCCTCCCTCTTCTCCCTCTCTTCCTCGTTCCTCTTCTTCCTTTCTTCCTCCTCTCTCTTCTCCCTCTCTTCCTCCTCTCTCTTCTCCCTCTCCTCCGCCTCCCTCTTACTTCTCTCTTCCTCCTCCCTCTTTTCCCTTTCCTCCGCCTCCCTCTTATTTCTCTCTTCCTCCTCCCTCTTTTCCCTCTCTTCCTCCTCCCCACGGACTCTCAGCTCACGACACTCTTCTTGAGAGATCCGGAGTTCTTCCTCCAGGTTGTTAATTTTAACGGTCGCCTCCCTAAGTGCTGCTTCGGCTCGCAGCCATTTCGTCTTCACCTCACTAAGTTCCAACTCTTGTAGCAGTGGGTCACATGGAATGCTGCATTCACTGAGTTGTATCCTTGGTAGAGTGGATGTTGAAGGTGTTTCCTTCGAGGCAACCGTTGCTTCTGCAGGAGTTGAAGGTGTTTCCTTCGCTGCGGGAGTTGCTGCTGCAGGAGGAAATTGATCCTCTGACAACAGTGAATGCTCCCGTGCACTGAGTTTTGGGGTGCCCTTCAACTCAAATTGGCCCGACTATATCCGGGACAAGTTGATGCCTCGATCTTCCCATTTTCTAAGGATTTGGCGTCTGCTAAACATTTCGGTCCAACACTTGAACCGTGGAAATGCTGACCGGGGATCCCCCAATTTGAACTTCTCGCAAAGCCACACCTGAAAACAGGAATGAGTTAAAAAACAGAAACATAACATCCCCAGGACAGTCTCATAACGTTAATCAGAAAGACCAAACACTAATTCCGGACAGACACAACTCTTATTCCGGACAGACGCAGACGTATTCCGGACATACAAATTACTTATTCCGGACAGACACAAGACGTATTCCGGACAGACAAGACACTCATTCCGGACACATACAGGACTATTCCGGACTGGCAACACACTTATTCCGGACAGGCAACACACTTATACCGGACAGAGACAACACTCATTCCGGACAACCTCAAGACACTTATTCCGGACAGAGACAACACTATTGAGGACAGACACAAAACTTATCCCGGACAGACACAAGACTTATTCCGGACAGAGACAACACTATTCAGGACAGACACAAGACTTATCCCGGACAGACACAAGACGTATTCCGGACAGACAAGACAATCATTCCGGACACATACAGGACTATTCCGGACAGGCAACACACTTATTCCGGACATAAACCAACACTACTCCGGACTGACACAACACTCATTCCGGACAACCACAAGACACTTATTCCGGACAACCTCAAGACACTTATTCCGGACAGAGACAACACTATTCAGGACAGACACAAGACGTATTCCGGACAGACACAAGACGTATTCCGGACAAGCAAGACAGTCATTCCGGACACATACAGGACTATTCCGGACAGGCAACACACTTATTCCGGACATAAACTGACACTACTCCGGACTGACACAACACTCATTCCGGACCAAGATGCTTACTTGTAATACGGCAACGCAACCAGACACGTAGCCCTGCTTCATAGAGAAGTTCGCTGACGATCTCCTCCTCGAGAGGTCCCGTTGGGCTTCCTCCAGGCCTTCAACCAAGAAAGTGTGAACCGCATTTGCCCACGCATATCTCTTGAGGCGCTTGAGGTTCTTAAGGTGTTTCGTGTACCACGCTTTAGTTCGCAGTGATCCATCGAAGAACAAAAAATGATTGAAAATCATAGAAATAAGGAGTCGGACGTGCTCCTCCTCCTCGCCCATCTTGCTCGTGGCGGTAAGATGACCCAGTAGCTGGGTGTTGTCGAGGTTAACCCCGTCACGTTTCTCTACGTACATGGCATCCATATCCACTCTCTGCCCATGTACTCTTAGTCCAAGTAGAAGGGCGACGTCTTCTACCGTAAATGGGACCACCCCAGTGGCTATTCTCAGACCGACTTTATTGGCGTCGAAGTGTTCGACGAACCAACCCAGTATCTCGTTGTCAGTTGTGACGTGAGGAAAGCTGAGGAAGTGACCGAAAGGCGTCCGTTGGAAGACATTTTTCTCCTCCTCCTTCATCCGGTCGAACTGCTTGTGAAGGGCCGCGAAACCGCACTTGGTTTCGCGGAAGTAGTACGTGCTTCCCTTAAACCACACAAAAAAATTGTTAGAGGCCAATAATGAACCTTAAAATGAACCAGAAAGAACATGGTTGACAAAACACCTGCGCGGCTACAATTTCAGGAGCAATGGAGGTTTCAGGTAGAGAAGGATCCATTTTCGCCTTGTCTTGGTTTTCGTTACTGGAATGGAAAGGTTTTGGAGCAATGAAGGTTTTGGATGAGCGTATGGAAAGGAACTCCGGGTGAAATGGGGAAAGTTACTCGAATGCTGTACCGCCGCTACTGATGTACGTGAAGTCGAACCGTCTAATCATGATTTAGGGAAATGAACCGTCGCACGGAAATGAACCGTCGCACCCAACAAATCGTGATTTAGGGAAATGAACCGTCGCACCCAACAATTCGTAATTTACATTTTCCCGCGCAGAAGTTTTGGTTGACTGGACGCTGAACTGGCAGCTGACGTGTTATTCCACGTAGGACGCGTCACGGACGCTCGCGTCCGTATATAACTACTCTTAACTAAATTATCTTTTTTTATAACCCAGAATTCCACAATACCCATCCAATTTGTGAGGCGAGCTACAACTCGAAATTGGAGGTGACCTAAAATTGAATACTCGAGATGTATTTTTTCGTGCTTACTAGAATTCAATCTCAAGACTTGAAAATATGATTCCACGTCACTACGCGCCGCGTGGCAATACTAACTTAATTATCTTACGTCCATGTCTAAGGGTAAGGGGTATCTTAAAAAGTTAATTTTAAACATTTTCGATTCAATTTAACTAGCATGCATTCATGCCTTTGAAATCGCACATCCATTTTTTTACTAAAGGAATTTTTTGATAAAACAAGGGTGTAAAGGTATTGACAACTTACAAGCGTATTATATGTATATTAATGATGATGTTGATGTTTCGTGAATTATCAAATAAAACGGAGACGTGTTGGAAGGTGGAAGAACAAGATTCTTCATATTTCATTTATTGTCGGGAATTTTGGGACCGATCATTGCTCCCAACAAACCTTTTTTATAATAAGTGGCATCGAGCTTTAATGACTCTTTGGTTGGGATTTTTTTTTTTTAAATCCACTTGTTCTAACGATCGTATTGATCATCGATGACACTGAAATCGTGTCTAGAATTGGGAATGCATTCATGCATATAAGGAGAATAGGAGAAAATTATGACTGTTTTGCGTCGAATGGGTTTTGAATCTGCAATATTTAATTGACGAAATCTAAAAGTGATCAATTGAACAATGTCAACTTGTCTAACTTGGACAAATTGATCGCATTGTTCAATTGGGGCTTGTCGGTCTCCTCGTCTAGGCATATGATTGCCCAACATGTAAAATTCGTTATTTATCATACGCAATTACATGTAACTGTGGGTCACCATTGCATGTTGTCGCGAGATTTTCATCAGAAAGCAAATCAAATATATTAGTTAGTTCTTAAAGAGGAAATTGAAGATATTGAGCTCCAAAGTCTTGAGGAATAAGGGAGACACTCACCTAAAAAAAGGAAGTAGAAAATGAGAAGAGGATTCAAGAGAGAGTTGCATCATAATGCCTTAGGAGGGTAATGTTGATTTTTTGGTTGGTTAATTGGTTTTAGTTGATCCAATGATTCAACTTTTGTTATAAAGTGTTGCATATTTTTGTGTATACCAATGTGATAAACCTTAGAGATTATATATATATATATATATATATATATATTGTGGTCTAATGAATGATGATTCAAGCTCTAGTGAGTCTAGGACTTATCAAATTTAATTTAAGTCTCTTACAATCTCACCATTGGATCTTATTTACAGTTAATCTCACCATTCATTAGCATAACCGTTTTTTTCTTAATCTCACTATAGTATATATATATATATATATAATGCATGATTAAGCCTAATGAAGACTTAACTCTAATTACCATCTTGATTGTTTTCAATAAATTACCATCTTGATTGTTTTCAACAAATTGTTTAGAAAAATTAAACCCTTGGACTTATTGATCCAAGTTTTCGACAAATTATCTAATTGTTGATTAGGCCCATCATCAAGATTAGGAGTGAGCTGCTGCATCTCTTCACCATAACTGGTCCAAACGATTGGGGACCTAAGTAGACAATTTACAAACAAAATTGGCGTGGTTTAGGAAAGGAAAATCAACTTCACAACAAAATTGTCGTAGCAAAATCATACTTATCTTAATTTAAATTCTAAACAATCAACCTTATATTAAAAGGAATTAAAACTTATTCTTTGTTGTGGGCCGGGAGCCAAGTAATAGTTCAATATAATACATATAACGTTGAGCCCAATAGACTTTTTTTGTGGTAAGCCCGATAGACTTATGAGCAGAGATTTGGTAGACATATAGAGCCATGACTATGAGTTATGAGTGAGATTGCTAAGAATAATTGCAAGGGACACGTTTGTTTTGTTCATATTGATTCAGGTAATTTATTTGCATGGTCTTGTCAAAAAAGTTGTTTTGAAGCATAGTGCACTTTTAAAATATTATCTAGATGCTAATAAGATATAAGACCACCGTTAACAGTGCTCGGGTATTGCTTGAGCATCTTATTTTCTCTCTAAGTCACGTTAGTTTTTCTCTCCATCACCTCAGTACAAACCAACTCCCCTACAAAAATTTTAATTATTATCCAATCCACTCAGTCACGCTACAATATTTGCTGCAACGTCATTATCTTTTTTCTTTTATCTAAAATTCTCACAACAATCAACAAAATATATTAATAATTGTTATTGTAATCACTTAATTTAATTAAATCACTCGATTTGAATTAACAAATAATATAAAAATATTTTTTATTTAGGAATACATTTTTAATTAGTAAAGTTAAAAATACACGGAACACAAGACGAAAACATCGAATCTTGGACCACTCGAGCATCGAAGACCTACAGTGTGCGTGTGACTATAAGGAGCACAAGACATTAAAATCAAATCTTTGATTGCCCGGGAACCGTCCTTCCGTTAAGGGAGTTTGAGACGTCTGTTTGAGACGCCCGAAAAAGAGCACCCATTAAAGATACGTTTGTTCTGATTGATCCCACGATGGTATATTGAGCGGGTAGTTAGAATAAAATAAGTAAAACCAAAACATTCAGTCTGAATTCAGATGTTTGGATCCAAACAGTTGTGAATTGTGAATTTGGTGAGCATTACCAAGATATGTAGCTTTTTGGGAAAGCAATTATTATCTTAATTAAAGCATGACTGGCTATCTTTTAAGTCCACAACCACCAACCTCTTCCCATTTCACACCTACACCTGTTGATGTGTAATAGTCTGAACACAACCTTCAATATCTCGGTTTGTCAAAAGGACACTGCAAAGTCCAGTGCGCATGAGCCAACGGAAATAAATATAGTCTTAGGAGAAAGAGAAGAAGATTTGCAGCTACTGAAAATCGAATATCAAATTTAGGTAATCTTAATATGATTACTTGAGTTATTTTACTTATTAACTATGGTGGTGCTAGAAGCAACACTAATTATAGGACTGTTTTCCATTCATGTCCGTTAACAATAATATTATTGTATGCTAATCCATTCGTAGATAGTCTGAAATTCTTGGAGATGCAATCAATTTGGATAATGAAAGAAACTTTTTTTTCTGTTTTTGTATTTGATTAAAATAATTGGAAAGAAAAGCAACGCTTATGCACAAATACAAACGCAAAGAAGGTGAGGTTTCATTAGTTTTTCAACCTTCCACTGAAGATCATTTCGGCCTTTTTTGTTATTTAGCAGCAATCTAACAACCTTATCACTGGACAATCTTAGTTATCATGTCGTGTTCGTGTCAAATCCATTTACAACTCAACCCGATATAAACAACACAAACCCAACATGTTTATTATACGAGTTGAAAAGGTAACCCAAACCCGACACATCTAAAATCGTGTCAAGCCGACCCAACTCATATAACTCGTTTTAGATGGGTTGTGTTCGTGTGCGGTTTATATTTACTCATATAATCGTTCTTTATGACAAAAATACAGCAACAATTACAATTTGATTTAGTGGAGATTATGAAAACTACCAAAAATGATTATGGAATTGGTGTTGATTGCTAATTTAAAAAATTGACATAAAAAGAAGGAAAGTGTGAAAATTCTTGCTAATTTTGTAACTGTATATTATTTAGATATATATAAATGAGTTAGTCAACACGGGTTACATGTGCTAAACTCAATCCCAACTCATTTAATTACTGGGTCACCTGATTATGACTCAAACTCATTTATAGAAAACTCAAACCTACATTTTTTGTGTCGAATTGACGTCGGGTAATCGTGTCAGACCCAAATTGTCACTCCTACCTATTGTTGTGTGCAACAATAGCCTTTTCCATGCTTATTGCTGTTTTCTTGTATGTTATCCTAATATTAGTACAGAAACACCAAAAAGTTGATACAATTTGTCAAATTGTCAAATTAATAGTATTTCTGATCAAATCATAATGTCTACGGCAATTCAAATGTGAAAGGGTGCACATGCGATGCAATGTCTTTTAGACCATCACAACTTCGAATTTCTCGTGCAAAATTATGCATATTTGTAGCACACAACGAGATATATAAAATACAATTAGAAATTGAATTAACCTATTAGATACGCAACGGGTGTAAACGAGTTGAGTCTAGTCAAAATTCGGAGTCTTGCATATTATCGTATATTATTACTAAATATTAAAAAATAAATACAAATTGAACGATAAAAAACTCGAGTCGAGCTTGAGCTATTTCGAGTTCGAGCTTGCTCATTCTGACTCGAAAGATTTTTAATTTTTCACTTAGCTCCTTTATTTTCAAGCAAAATCGGAATCGAATATTTATTAAGTTCGAGTCGAGTTTAAGTTTTTTTTGAAATATTTAAAAAATAAAATTTTCCAAAAATTACCCATTTGAAAGTATTTATCAAAGTATGAATGTCTCACTCAGAACATGACATGTGGTGAGGGGTTGTGTTTGAATTTTTCCTCACACAACTCAGTACTTGAAGCGTTGAGTTTTTGGGACTTCAAAAAAAATCACTAAGAAAGATAATCAGGAGAGATGATCACTAATTTAGAGGTTTTTCGGAACTCAGATACTTAAAGTACCGAGTCTAGATGCTTAAAGATAATCACTCAGGAGAGACAATTATATGCCAAGTTCATTTTGAACTCGGTATATCAATTATCGAGTTTAGTGAATTACCGAGTTTTGGAAACCTCTAAACTAGCGATCATTTTTCATGATCTCTTCATGGGTAAAAAAATTTGAAAACTCAAGAACTTAGGGGAGAAAAAATTTACAACCCAACTATCACCACGTGTGCACGTTTTGAGTGTGATATTTATACTTTGATAAATAATTTCAAATGGTTAGGGAATTTTTTTTATTTTTTATTTTTAATATTTCAAAAAAATCCAAATATTAAGGAGCAATTTTTTTATATAATAAAAAAAACTAAAAATTCGAATTTTAGGAATTTTTTTTCCAAAACTACTCGGATCGCGGGTGTGACCCGTGATCCGTCCCCCCCAAAAAAAAATTTTAGAAATTTTCACAGATCCGCGATCCGTGAATTTTTTTTTAAATAATTTTTTTTTAAAATTTTCTATTTTAGTTTTATTTTCTTTATTTATGTTTTTCTTTTTTTATTATAATTATTTGTAATCTTTTTTAAAATCTTTTTTTTCAAAATATGTTTTCTAATTTATATTATTTTTTAAAAAAATTAAAATTTGTTTTTAATTTTTTCAAAAATCGACCTCCAAATCACGTCGATAACTGGACGTATTGAAATGTTAGGGTATTTTATACAATAAAAAAATAAAATTTCTTAACCAGAATAAGAAATTATTTACAAATGAATTTTAAACAAACACTAAAACTAATTAAAACAAAAAATTGGTAACGTTGTCGAAAATTCGTAGGGTGTACACACATTACAAACAGTTTTGGAGGTCGATACAACAAAAAATTAAAAACACAATTATTTTTTTTAAAAAAATAATAACAATTACAAAACATATTTTGCAAAGAAAGATAATAAAAAAACTTAATTAAAATGATTTAAAAAAATTCAAAACATAAAACACTCCAACTAAAATTCGTGACTTTATTTATTTTCTTTTATTGTTTTTGATTTTATGTTTTGATTTTTTAAAAATCATTTTAACTATGTTATATATATATACTTCAAAATATATTTTCTAATTTTTATAAATTTTTAAAAAAATTTAATTGTGTTTTTAATTTTTTGCAGTATCGACATTCAAAACTGTTTGTAATGTGTATCCATCCTACGATTTTTTGACAAATTTATAAAAATTAGAAAACATATTTTAAAGTATATATATATATATACAGAAATTTTAGAATGAGCCCGGGGCTCAATTAGACTTAAGTGAGCCCCCTAAACATCTACCATCCAATTGAAATCCAATGGTGGTTATTAAATCTTCTTACAATTACTAACAAGAGGGTTAAAATTGGAATACAACTACCCCTGACAAAAACTACGCACCCCATTACCTTCTCTCTCACCCAAAACCTAATCCACACACGTCTCAAACCAAACCAAACCCTCAACGCCACATTCCCCCACCTTGCCGGAGTTTTCATCATTGTCCCCAAACCAAGCTGAAATGGAAAAATCTGTGTGCTCTCTCTAGAGAACAAATCCCCAACGCCATCCCCCCACGTCTTCGTCACCAACATTGACCGGTTAGATCTTCGAACTCTTTTAGTTTGGTTTGTGTTTCCATGTTAGGGGTGGTTAAGGTTTCCTGCATCTTGCGGAGGCAGCCATTAGAGGGGCGGAAGAGATGGGAAGAGTGGATTGGAAACCCTAACCCCCCCCGGGAAAAACACCCCCAATTTTTTTATTTACTGTTTCAAAAGCTGTCACACATATCTTGTTACACCTTTTGGATGGTATTGTTTACTCTTATATTTTGGATGGTATTGTTTATGGTTCCCTCTTTGAGGATGATAATTGGGGTAGAGATACGTAATTCTTATTTATTTTTATTTTCTGCAGATCTAGTGAATTTAATTTCTAAGCACAACTAGTTTGAGATTAGAAACTTTGTCGTTGTGACAAAATCTGATGGAATTTGAAGAAACATTTATCGAAAAGAGTAATCTTGTTTCAAATGCACACACACAAACTTGTATGTATGTATGCTAATCTGCCTGGAATTAATAGGTCGAAAAGTGGTTACAAACTAGAATTACCACAGAGATGTTAGTCATAGTTTGCAATGTCAAATTTTGTAAGATTATACAAAAATTCCAAATCAAGCCACAATGTATGATTTTTATTGTCAAATGTTTTGTATTGTTTATACATGATTATCTTTGTTTTGTAACCGAGCTGTTGTAACTTGTTAATTTTTATTTGAAGGGATTTTGTACGAGTGGCAAAGAGAATCCGGTTGATTCCTGCGAAGCCAAATGGGAGGAGGATGCAAATCTATTAGTTTTTAATTTGTTAGAGCAGAGGAAATTTATTTTGGGATTCTACTAAGTTTTTGATTACACAACGTTACAATTGAATGCAACATGTGTATGTATGAATGAATATTTACATTTATTATTACATACGTCTAGTACTTTAATATTATATCCTGATATTACTTATGCTTAGTGTAATACCCTTCTAATATTACGTTTTGAGTAATAATATTACAGCAGATTGTCGATATTACAGTTCTTACCATAATATTACAGTTAATAGTTTCAGTCAAACATGGTACATAACCTGTCCTCATTCACCGTTGCGTTGAACAAAAGTAAACATATTCAACAAAGTCAAAGTATATAGAATTTTCTGTAATATTACAACTAATAGTAAACTTTATTCATACAAGTTACATAACACATGTTGTACTTCTCCATCGCTTCTTTTTTTAAAATGTGTAAACCTCAAATTATCTTAAGTTCCACATTACATTTTACACATTATTAGGCATCCATTTTTTAAATTGAGCAGGACTAAAATTAATTGTATTTTATATCTCACAAATTAATATCACATCTTGATATTGCGTATGGTTAAGGTAATATTATTTTAATAGTACAGTTTGTAAAGTTATATTACAGCAACATCCCGATATTACAGTTGTTACCGTCAAATTACAGCTACAATATACAGACAAATAAGGTACATTAGTACATAGTCGGTACTCATTAACCATTGCATTGAACAAAACCTAACATATTACAGCTAATAAAAAATAAGAGAATATAGAATGTTCTGTAATATTACAGTTAATACAAATATTGTACAAGTTACATAACACATGTCGTAATTCTAGATCATTTTTAAACGTTTCTAAACCTAAAATTATATGAAGAACCAAATTACAGTATACACATTATTAGGCATCCATTTTCTTAATTGGGAAGGACTAAAATTAATTGTATCATACGTCTAGCAAATTATTATTACATCTTGATACTCCATATGGTTAATGTAATACTATTTTAATATTACGTTTTGAAAAATAATATTGTTGGGGTTATGGGACCCCAGCAAATTCCTTGGTGGTTATGGGACCACCCGTATAGATGAGGGTTGTTGCCAAGCAATCTCTTATTATGGCTCGTGGGCCTAAAGGCCTAGGTGTTTAACAGCCCGACTCGTTGGCACAAACGTGCAGCCCCTCATGTCCACCCGACGCTTAGTTTGGGGCTCTGCACTGTCACCCGGGTCCTAGTCCTCTCTTTATAGACTTGTGGTGTAAAGGCGTTCGCGTTGCTCTGTGTTTTTATAGAGGTTCGGCACCCCACCCGGGTCCTAGTCCTCTCTTGTAAGCTCCGCTCGACTCCGCGAGCTCCGCCTACGTCTTCACTATCCACTCCCCGTTCCGGGCCGGGAGAGAACGCCTTTACACCACAAGCAACGCGAACAACCCTCGCTTGCTTGAATTCTTCCTCTCACACTCCGAGAGGGACACTTCGGGCTTTCACCGAAGTCCTTGCTTCTTTTGACAACACTTGTAACTGAGTGGGATTCACTCTCTAATTGAGCACAACAATTGCTAGATGATTGTATGATGAAGGATGTGGAAATTAGGCTTTGGAATCACTAATTGGGAGCTTTGAGGTTGTGGAAAATCTCACTATAAGTTTTACACTTTGGAGTTGTGAAATCTTGTGGGAAATTAAGTGTGAACCTCTATTTATAAGCTCCTAAAGATTTCTAGCCGTTTGGACAAGATTTGATTGGGTTTTGTGCAAGATACACAAAACAGAAAATCAGGTTCAGAAATCTGTCCAGAAACGGTCGACCGAAAGGTGTATCGGTCGACCGAACCCTTGAGTCTATTGATGGATCGGTTGACCGAACATAGGTACTGGTCGACCGAATCACTTAAGTTCTATAGGTCAACGGTCGACCGAGCAGGTACCGGTCGACCGAACTACTGGGTTCGGTAGAGAGAAATCTTGATCGGTTGGACAAACTTGTGTCGACCGATAGCAGGGGGTTTTTCACGAATTAAACGGTCGACCGAATAAGGTAGTTTGTTCGACCGGTTCTAAAGTATAATATGGGGGTGTATATTGAGAAAAATATGTATACAACCGTTGTATAATACGACAAATAAAACGGTCGTATTTTTACCAGAAATGGCAAACGAAACGGTCGACCGAACAGGTCTGGGTAATCGGTTAAATAGATGTGTGATCGGTTGAACGGATTGGTCTGGTATAACAAAAATTGTGTATAACTGGTCGACCGAAAGGTGAACGGTCGACCGAACTCAGGTAGACTGGCGACCAATGTTTTAGGTGTTTAGGTGATCTAATGGAGTCCAAATTATATGATATTTTGTGTGTGACTCCTAAAAGGAACCTAGTGTGTGAATGCATGCATATTAGCTTAAGTTATGCTCAATTTACATAAGTTCCTAATACTCAAAGAAAGGAAAAATTACATGTCTTCAATCCTAGCTTGATTACATGTCTTGACTTGACTTTTCTTCTTTCTTGAGTCTTGATCACCTGTAGATGTTAGCACAATACAATATGTATACTATTATACTACATGTGCTAATCTACATGTCCTTATTAAGATTAGGTTTAATTATATCATCAAAATACGGATTAAGGCCAAAAAGCCAACAAATATTACTAACATCCTCTGGATATTACAGTTATCACCGTGCTATTACATCTATTAGATATGGTAAAAAAAGTTACATAACCTGTTCTCATTCACCATTGCTTGGTACAAAACCAAAAATATTCAACCAAAAAAAGATTTTATATAATGTTTAAAAAATAATATTTTTATTAGAGTATGTATATCAAAACTTTAAAAAATGATGTATACTCCTTTAGGAGATTATTTGCATGTATATCTTGTCACGAATATTAATCTTCCTTGCAAGTCATTCCTGTCATTTATTTGTATCTTCAGTTGTAACTCTGCAAAATCCCAAAAAAAGAGACAATTATCAAGTATAATTCATTTTGAAAAAGAAGATTAACTACTCACAATTTCTTATTACCTTCTAGTAGGACAAGTTCTCGAGTCATGTTCGGAATATTGCATGCACGTTTTACATTGTCTATGATTTTTTCTTGTTTTTCTCTCAACATCTGATTGAATGCGATTACTACTAAATTTTGGTCTTCCACCTTTGCCGCTCCCTTTTGTTTTGGCTTTATCTGACTGATGAACTAGTATTTCCCTTTGACATGTTCTTACCAACTCTTCGGCATGCTCCTCATTCTGCATCTTTAAATAATGGTGCACCATTAGGTGTATAATATTATTGTTTTGGAAACGATATAACAATATTACATTGTCAAATCCACATTACTTCACTATATTACGACTACAAAAGAGATATTCTAGTTACAACTAAAACAGTCGATATTACAGGTGTCAATATTATATTACGGTTCGAAACATCCATATTACAGTTTTCAATATTATATTACAATACTCATATTTATATTGTGGCTACCATTACGATTTTCCGGTTACAAGCCTAAAATTATGTTAATATCACAGTTTTCAATGTGAAAATCTACTTTCAAAATGTAATTGAAAATCAACTAAATAAACTCCAAGTTAAAGAAACAAAATTTTCACCACTACAAATAAAATGAAACTAAGAAAAAAACACACAACCAATACCCAAATAATCGATTTTATTAAACAAATACAAATCAAAATGAATTGCAAACCCACAAGTCGTTATATAAACCCAATGTTCTACCAAAAAATATATAGATCCCAAATAAACCGCAAGATTAAAGATCCACAAAATAAAAACGAAAATCAGCAACCAAAAACCAAGCAAAATCGAATCAGCAGCAAAAAACTAAAAAAAACAAAACAGTAATCAGGAGCCAAAAACCAAACAAAAAACGAAATTTACTGCAAAACCGAAAACACTTGCAAAAACGAAATCATTTGCTGCAAAATTTCGTTATAAGCAAGAAAAACCAAGCAAAATCAAAATGAACAACAAAACCCAACCAAACAAAACCAAAATTAGGAGCAAACAACAAAACAAAAACGAAATCAACATCAAAAAACCAAGTAAAAACGAATTTTGCTGCAAAAACGAAATCACTTGCAAAGACTAACTAAACAAAGGCAATATTTGTCGCAGGATCCGTGGTAGTGAATGACAATTACGGTTGGGAGGATAAGGAGAAAGGGATGACGAAAATAGAAGGAAGAATATTGGGTTTCTTTTTGGTAAGGTGGATTAAAGGGTTTGGGAAGACCATTACATTTACTTTATTACCCTCACTTAAAGTAAAACACCCAAAACCATTCAGATTAAGATGAATGGTTAGATCTTGAGGGACTCATTTAAACAAAATGAGCTCAGGGCTCATTCTATCATTACTCTCTCTATATATATAATATAGTTAAACCCTACGAATTTTGAATATAAAATATTTCGAAGTATTAGAAAACTGTTTGTAATAAGTATCACTTGCCCTCCCTGTGGTCTTGAACTTGCATTATGCATGTTCAAGTGATGTTGAGCCCGGGGTTAGCCACAGGTTGGCTAGGTAGACTCTCTCTCTCTCATGCACAGACTGAGTGAGTTACCCATCTGAAGCTTGAGAGATTTGATGGTCTGCTGGTTCGAAGTGAGGACTTGTGGATGAAATAAAGTTTTTTTACAGAGTTCTTAAATCCACGAGTTAAGTTCTCAAGCGAATTAAACCGGGTTTCCAAGTTGTTAGAATTTGGGAAACCTGGTGGGTTGGTGCTTTGAGCTTGGGTTTGGTGATAAGACTGTGAATGCAAAATATGTTTTGTAATTGTTATTATTTTTTAAAATACATTAATTGTGTTTTTAATTTTTTGCTGTATCGACCTCCAAAACTGTTTGTAATGTGTGTACATCCTACGAATTTTCGACAACGTTACCAATTTTTTGTTTTAATTAGTTTTAGTGTTTGTTTAAAATTCATTTGTAAATATTTTCTTATTCTGGTTAAGAAATTTTATTTTTTAATGTATAAAATACACTAACATTTCAATATGTAAAGTTATCGACGTGATTTGGAGGTTGATTTTTGAAAAAATTAAAAATAAATTTTAAAAATTTTAAAAAATAATATAAATTAGAAAACATATTTTGAAAAAAAAAGATTTTAAAAAAGATTACAAATAATTATAATAAAAAAGAAAAACAGAAATAAAGAAAATAAAACTAAAACAGAAAACTTTAAAAAAATTATTTTTAAAAAAAAATTATTTTTAAATTATTTTTTTTTGGGGGGGACGACTCATTCGAAAAAGGATTTTGGATTTTTTTTCTTCTTCTTAAAATTCGAATTTTTAGTTTTTTTTATTATATAAAAAAATTACGGATATTAAGTCAACGACTCATTCGAAAAAGAAAAAGAAAACCTTTACTAAAACAAAATTAAAAAAACCCACAGGCAACACACAGTATCCATGTCTGCAATCTGCATGACTGCATGTGTGTAGACTTGAGAGTGCAAACAGCAAAACACCACTCCTTCTCTCTTTTCTTCTCCCACCTCCAACACCCAACCCAACCAACATGTCTCCTCTCCCTCTCTTCTTCTTCTTCCTCCTCCTCCACACCACTCTCCCCTCCACCCATCCCCACCCCGCCGACCTCCACTCCCTCCTCGCCCTCACCACCACCCTCCACCTCCCCCACCCCATCCTCTCCACCTGGAACTCCTCCTCCGGAACCCCCTGCCGCTGGTCCGGTGTCCGTTGCGACGCCCGCGGCCACGTCTCCGGACTCGTCCTCCCCAATTTGTCCATCTCGGGCCGCCTCGGCCCCGCCATCGGGGAGTTGAGGTGGCTGAGGAAGCTCGACCTCGGGATGAATGGGATTGAAGGAGGGATTCCGGTCGAGGTCGGGCGGTTGGGGAGGTTGAGGGAGGTCGATTTGTCTGGGAATAGGTTGGACGGGGAGATTCCGGGGGTCGTTGGTGGGGGCAGGTTGGAGGTGCTGTCGTTGTTTGATAATCGGCTTACAGGTTGATTATAAATAGATAGATGTCTTTGTGGGTTTTTTTTGCCTTTTGTGTTTAGGAGCTTGTTTTGATTTCTATGTAGTTGAGTAAGTGTGTGAAAGATCATCATAGGTTTGATAAGGTCCGGCGACGACTGGGTTTGTTTTAGTTGCAAATTCTCTAAAAAAATGGCACTATGGTTAATTAAGTATACCGATAATCGGCTTACATGTATAGAGTGATGGCTCCGTGGTCTTTTTTTGTTTTGTTTGTGAGCTTGTTGTGATTTTGAAGCAGTTGAGTAAGTATTTGTGCGTGAAAGATCATCATAGGTTTGATAAGGTCCGGCAACTGGGTTTTAACTGCAAATTCTCAATAAACCATGACACTATGGTTAATTAAGTATACCGATAATCGGCTTACAGGTAGATAGAGTGATGGCTCCGTGGTCTTTTTGTGTTTTTTTTTGTTTTTGTTTTTGTTTGTGAGCTTGTTGTGATTCCGAAGCAGTTGAGTAAGTGTTTGTGCGTGAAAGATCATCATATGTTTGATAAGGTCCGGCGACTGGGTTTTAACTGCAAATTCTCAATAAACCATGACACTATGGTTAATTAAGTATACTGATAATCGGCTTACAGGTAGATAGAGAGATGTCTCAGTGGAGTTTTTGTGTTTTAGTTGCAAATTCTCAAAAACCATGACACTGGGGTTAATTTAGTATACTCACTATCAGCTTACAGGTAGATAGATGTTTTTGTGAAATTTGTGTTTTTTGTGTGTTTATGAGCTTGTTTTGATTTCAAAGTAGTTGAGTAAGTGTTTGTGCGTGAAAAATTATTGAAGTGTGGGTATTCAACTCAAAGCCAATTGGTGTTGAATGAAGGGACCCTTAAACTTATAACTCAGGAGAACGTCGCTAAATCTTCCAATGTGAAACTATTTTCTAACAAAGATTATCATAGGTTTGACTGCTGGGAGTGACAATTTGTTAAGGTCCCGTGACTGTTTTAGCGCTGCAAATTCTCAAAAAACCTTGACACTAGGATTAATAAAGGATACTGATAGTTGGCTTACAAGTAGGTAGATGTCTTGTGGAGTTTTTGTATTGGTGTTTTTTTGTTTTTGTTTTTTTGGTGTTGATGAGTTTGTTTTGATTTTGAAATAGCTGAGTGAAAGTGTCGTGCGTGAAAGATAGCCATAGGTTTGACTTCTGGAAGTGACAATTTGTATAGGTCCAGTGACTGAGTTTTAGCTGCAAAATGTCAAAATACCATGACATTAGGGTTAATTAAGTATACCGATAATTGGCTTACAAGTAGATAGATGTCTTGTGGAGTGTTTGGGTTTGGGTTTGGGTTTTTCTTTGGTGTTGATGTGTTTGTTTTGATTTCGAAGTAGTTGAATGAAAGTGTTCGTGTGTGAAAGATCAGAGGTTTGACTGCTGACAGTGACGATTTGTTAGGGTCCAGCGAAATTGTCAAAAAACCCTGACGCTAGGGTCAACTGTGCTGATAAGAAAATTTCAATTATGGATTCTCAATTTGGCACATATTTTGAAGTCCAACTTTGAGGATCCGAAAGATCTAATGATAATAAAAAATCCCAAAGGTTTTTGTCAACTAGAAACTAGAAACTGTCATCAAATGGATGACAGGGTCCGTTTAAAATCACATATAACTGACGATAAAATCTGATCAAATCTCAGAATGAAGTCCCAATTGTACATTTGCCTTAGCATGAGGATTCTACGTTTTTAGATGTCAATTGTAAATCACATTTGGTTCTGAATTTTTGGAAATCAAAATCTGATTATTCATTCAGTAGCTGCAGAAGTAACATTCCCTTCCTATCTGCAAAAGATTTTTTTTTCTTTTTTAAATTCTCATGTCTGGCTTGGCAAGTGGGTTGATATTATACATATTTTTGTTGGACCTGTTTTGACTGGTTTTGGACTTCTCGTATGTGGTTTGACAATTTGATGTGGGTTTGAAATTGACTTGTTTAGGACTTTTTGATATGCACTGGTTTGACTTGATCTGGGTTCTGGTTGGGTAAAACCAATCTATAACATTGTTAAGAAAGCATGTTCATTTTCGTAGGAAGATCGAATTCTTGTTTTCACTCACTCTTTTTCTGAGGTCTCTCTCTTTTGTTCTCAGTGCTTTCACATATTGCTCTCTCTGTTTCTATTGTTATCTCCGAGTCTCACTTGTATTAGCTTAAACACTTCCGTTTTTATTTCTTGTACAATGAAATTTGGTTTCGTAATGCGAACCCATTCAGAAGCGACTGAGATATTGGAAACCCAAAACTTTAATTTTGTTTGAAAACTACATTTTTTATAATGATCCAAGCATGTCATTGGTTTTTTTACTTGTATTGATCAGTGTGGAATCTGATAGGTTTGCTTAGGGTGTTTACATTACAGGAAACTAAAACTTGTCCTTAATTCTACAGCCTTCATAGATCTATTTTTGACCACATAAACTTAAGCACATCAATGCAAATTTTGAAGTAGAATAAGGATTTTAATATTACAAATTACATGTATAAGTTTAAATATATACATTTAATCTTGCAAATTGTGTTTTACACTTTTCTTCTCACGATGATTTGTAATTGCAATAGTTCAATTCCAGGGTCTTGAAGATGAATGAAGTTCATAATTGTTTTTGAATTTTATGCATATAGCTACTCTTTTGCATTTCTTTTCTCAAAATGACACTTCAATTCGCAATTAGAAACTATTTCTCAATATTAATTGGTAGCTAATTTTCTGTTTTTGTCCCTGCTGTTAGGTGCAATCCCAGAAACTCTTTTTGCACATGGAAACAGTCTCACAATGGTATATCTAAACCAAAACAAGCTTACAGGGTCCATTCCACGCAGTGTGGGTGAGATGAGGAGAATCACAAGTCTTTGGTTGAATGATAATTTTTTAACCGGTGAAGTGCCGAATTCCATACAAAATTGCACTGAGTTAGAAGAACTCTATCTTTCCAACAATAATCTCTCGGGATCTCTAACTCTGAGGGCTCTAGAATCTCTAGTCTATTTAGATGTCAGTAGAAATAATTTTGTGGGTAAGATTCCTGTGGAGGCTGCAAATTGCAAGAAGCTGAGGCAGTTGGTTTTATCCTACAATAATTTTGTTGGAGAAATTCCATTTGAGTTGGGCAGTTGTGGGGCTTTAGTTGATTTCGCTGCAGTTGGTAACCGCTTGTCTGGGGAAATTCCGGCCTCAATCGGACATTTAACTAACCTTTCATCGTTGTTTTTAAATGAAAATCGCCTGTCAGGTTCAATCCCACGTGAAATCGGGAAATGTAGGTCATTGAGTTGGTTACAGTTGCAAGCAAATCAGATTTCTGGAGCGATCCCAACGGAGTTGGGAATGTTGAGTAACCTTCGGATTTTATCAGTTTTTAGCAACAGTTTAAATGGGGAAATTCCAACAGAAGTTTGGAGGATCCCTTCACTTGAAGTGGTTCTATTATATAATAACAAATTCAGTGGAACACTTCCTTTGGAGATTACAGAGCTCATGAACTTGAAGAATGTGTCTCTGTTCAACAACAATTTTCATGGGGCAATACCTGAAACTTTTGGGATAAATAGTAGCCTTGTGGAGGTGGATTTCACTAATAATAGCTTCAGTGGTGGAATACCGAGAAGAATCTGCACTGGAAACCGCTTGAGCGTTTTAAATTTGGGCAGAAATTCATTTCAAGGCAGTATCCCCTCAGTTATTGGTGAATGTTCAAGCTTGAGAAGGTTTATACTCAGCTACAACAATTTGTCCGGCCCTCTTCCTTATTTTGTTGAAAATTCAGGTTTACTATACATGGACCTGAGCAGAAACAATCTCAGTGGGGCAGTGCCACGAAGCTTGGGGCATTGTGTCAATCTAACTTCGGTGAATTGGTCTCAGAATAAGCTCAAGGGCCCAATACCACAAGAAATTGGGAAGCTTGTCAATTTGCAATTACTAAATTTTTCTCGAAATGATTTGTTTGGCAATTTGCCACCACAGCTTTCGAAGTGCAGCCAATTGTATCTGTTGGATTTGAGTTATAATTCCTTGAATGGTAGTCTTCCGTCAAGTCTCTCTGGCTTAAGATTACTCTCACATTTGGTGCTTGAAGGGAACAGGTTTTCTGGAAAAATTCCACACTACCTTGCGGATTTCAAGAAGCTATTGGAGCTACGACTTGGTGAAAATCGTTTTGCGGGTAGAATCCCTTCGAGGTTGGGTGAACTACAAAATCTTGCTGTTGCTTTGAATCTCAGCAGAAATACTTTAACTGGTGAAATTCCGCTGGAGTTGGGAAATCTTAAAAAGCTTCAAATCTTGGATTTGTCCCTGAACAAGTTCACCGGAAGCCTAATGCCATTGGGAGCTCTGCATTCTCTGCTTTACATGAATGTTTCCTATAACAATTTCATTGGCTCGGTTCCATTTGAATTGGTTAAATTTGTGTACTCATCTCCAAGCTCGTTTTGGGATAATCCCGGCCTTTGCTTACCCTGCCAATCTAGTAGCAAATCGCACACAAGAAATTCGAATTTCGAGTGTTGTGGGGAATCTAGCACAAGAAGAGGGTTTTCTAAATTTCAGATTGCAATGATAGTTGTTGGATGTTTGTTGTTTTGCATCCTTGTCTTCCTAGTATTGAGCTATTGCTGCCTAAGGTTCAAAAAGACCACTGAGAATAGTGAAAAATTTGTTCATGAAGGCTCATCCTTTTTACTGAACAAAGTGATGGCGGCTACAGAAAATTTAAGCAGCAAATATATCATCGGACAAGGGGCTCATGGGACAGTCTACAAAGCATTTCTGAGCCAAGAAAAAGTGTATGCGGTAAAAAAACTGAACTTTGGGTTGAGCAAAGGTTCAAATTTGAGCATGGTAACGGAGATTAGGACTCTTGGCAAGATAAGACATAGGAATTTGGTGAAACTGGTGGACTTCTGGATGCGAAGTGACCATGGTTTGATCCTTTATGACTACATGCCCAACGGGAGCCTTCACGATGTTTTACATGAATTGAAACCTCCTCCAGTTCTGGAATGGGATGTCCGGTATAAAATTGCACTTGGTACAGCTCATGGTTTGGCTTATCTTCACTATGATTGCAATCCCAGCATAATACACAGAGATATCAAACCGAAGAATATATTGCTGGATATGGACATGGAGCCACATATATCTGACTTCGGTATTGCTAAGCTTATAGATCAAAGCTCAGTTTCGCCTCTATCAAGTCCAGTTATTGGCACCATTGGCTATATCTCCCCAGGTACGGGCTTGCTCGGTTTGATATTTGATTAAGGAATGCTTGATAATTGTTGATATAGCTTAAAATTTCCACTATATTAAAGAAGGTAGTAGTTAGCTAGTAAATTTTATAAGGTTGTTTTATATATTAAGAAAAATGTCTGTAGTTGATTTTGAAATCCAATATCAACAAAACAATTACTTAGGAGACACAAAGACGGCAAATATTTCTGACACATGCTCCGTAGGTGTAAAAAAAGATGTGGTGTTGATGCTGTGATATGGAGCATCTGCTTTAAATTTGAAGTTCTAATATATGTCGCATTTTTCTATAGAAAAGATCTCATTATATGGATGAATTTGTGACTTCACACAGTTTTTAGTTTTCTTTGAAATTGTAATTATTTCTTGACCAATTCATCATATTCGACAACTTAGCACCAGTTTATGAAGTACACTTTTTAAGGCCTTTTGTTTACTTCAAGGGTGTCTTCAGTTGCTTGTTTGAAGAAAATTGCAGTGTCAACTTAAATTTTGTACTTCAAACTATTGAATAGGGGTCTGCACAAGTGTTTTGAGTATTTTAATTACAGTGGCACATCAAATTCGTTCTTCCCTTTTTGTGTGGAGAGATGATAAGTCTGTGCTTTTTGTTAGCAGTCTTCAAAGAAGAAATTCAAAAAAATGACTTTGTTTCTTTCTATGACATGATTACTATTTCAAAGAATGATTAAACTTTGCAATCAAAATATGTTCCATCAAATATGATTTCACACTTATGTTTGTGATACAGAGACTGCCTATTCAACCTGGAAAAGCAAAGTGTCGGACGTATACAGTTATGGAGTTGTTGTTCTCGAGCTATTGTCAAGGAAACCTGTCCTGGACCCGTCATTTCCCGAAACTACTGATCTCGTAACGCAAGCGAATTCTTGGAATCCAGATGCTCTTGAAGGGATTGTTGATCCTGACCTGATCGATGTTACTGTAGGATCAAATGAGCTTGAAGAAATCAAAGCTGTGCTTAAGTTGGCTTTGAGATGCACTTCAAGGAATGCCAGTGAGAGACCGACAATGAGAGATGTGGTGAAGCAGCTGACTTGCGTTAAGTCCAAGATTAGTAGTTCAATAGGGAAATTTGCTTCTGAAGGTGGTGTTTCATAGAACTAGGAATTGTGTCTTATTGTGATTGTGTTTTTGAAGTAGTTGAGACTGTTCTAGGAATCTCGTCATGTTGGTTGGAAACATGGTATTTATTTTGTATAGAAACAAAGACAATCTGCTTCTGAAGTTGGCCTCAGGGGGACAGGAATATCTGAGCTTTTTGAGATGACTAAGGTCTTGTTTAGATATCTTAAAATGCAATGAAATAAGGTCATTCTTCGTTCATCGTAAACAACGGTGTAATATAATTTAATTACACATTTGATCACATTACAAGTCGTGATTAGACATTTGGTTGAGAAAATTGAAGATAATAATTATTAAGGAGGTAATTAGATTACCTCATTAAAGGTCGTAATCCAATTACTTTACATTGTAATCAACTCAATTCAAATATTCAATTTAACCTCGATTTTGTCGGAAGTATATCGAAACTTAAAAATCTTTTCAAGCATTTATCGGATTTTTTAAATTACAAATATGTTTGTTGAATGTTTCATTACAATTTCTGCGGTGAATTCCAGCTTAGTAGACAAGTAATTCAATTACGTAGAACCCGATTCATGGGGATATAATCTAATTACATGGAAATGAATTCTATGTGAACAAATTACGACGAATCAAACGTAGCCTAAGCGTTTGAATGGAATGCAAGTGTTTTTTTCGTGGGGTTTGGTTGATACACACTCAAGAATTATCTAAGAAAAAATTGATTTCGTTCTTTAGTTGGTATCACTCCTTTAGAAAGAGGAAATTAAATCAATTTACGTTGTACATCCTAATATGACAAGATGCTTCGTAAATAAAATAAATATTATATTCACCAAATAATAGTCCAATCTTTTATTTATAGGTTTTCAAAATCATATCATAATATATTGTTTTTTATTTTTTCCCCAAAAATATATAGTCAGCCCAAAGGTGAGCAACCAAAAATAGCACATTAAATAAGTAGAAATATAGAATCAGTAAATAGAAGATGGAGTCTTAAACCGAATTTATCTTTGTATTAATTTCATTTAGTTTGTATTAAGTTGAGAATAGGTAAACAGAAGTCCTGTCAAATTTGTGAATGTATCGTTGTGATTAACTCGAGATTGGATAAAATTAGCATGTCTATAGATGATCGAGTATTAAACTGAATTTGATTTTCGTAAAGTCGAGAATAGGTAAAATTAATTAGAATTTTTAAGAAAACATTTGCCAAAAAAAAATTTATTTAAAAATTCCAAATAATTAAAAAAAGCTCCCACATCCCTATAATTTTTCGGTAAACCACTCTATTTTTATATTATTTTACATTGTCTCCTGGATATGCTATCCAAAACACAAATTGTGTGAATCAAAAAATCTTCTTAAGAAATCCAGAAACAAAGTTAATCTCGTTTGAGATCCGTATTTTTTTAAATAATAATCAATTTAAAAAAAAATCGAAAACTAATCAAAAAAATAAAATAAAAATAAATCTAAGACGATCGCGGGTCGAACCCGCGATCCGCGCAAAAACGGATCGCGGATCGGATCCGCGATCCGTCTGTTTTTTTTTAAAAAAAATTTAGATTTCAGTTTTTTAGTTTTTGAGTTTTGAGTTTAAGTATTGAGTTAAAATCAGTATTTTTGAGTTTTCAGATTAAATTTTAAGTTAAAATCAGTTAATCTCAAGTAATTTTTATTATCTACTCGGGTTCGCACGACACTTCTCTTCTAGTTTTTCTTCCATTCGGAGCTCGCATAACACTTATTTCCCAGCTTATCTTGGACTCAGGTAAATTTTACACATTTTTTTTACTTAAGATTTAATTTCTTTGTTAAATTAAAATTATTTGGAATTATTTTGTTATTTTTTATTATATTTAAATTTAAATATTAGTTGTATTTATGTATCTGTTTATAATTAAATTAAATGTATATACATCTAAAATTTGTATAACGTACATTTACGAAATTTATTATATAATATAAGTATTTGGAATAGTTATTTATTATTTTCTGTTAAATTAAAATTTTAATATTAGTTGTATTTATGTGTTAAATTGTTGTAGCTTTCATTATTTCTATAACATGCAATTTGTGATGAAACGTACGAGTAAATTATTTTTTAATTATTAGAATTAATTCTATTTTTATTTTCATGAACAGTTGTTTTGACAAAATGAGTCATTTAAGTAGAAGTTGCTCTGTACAAAACGAACGTGAGTATAATGATGCAGTGGATAGAGAGTCTATTTTCCCACTTCTCGGAATACCAAATTGCATGTTCAGAGTCAATGATATTTCCACAAATGTAAGTACCAAAAAAATCATATTGTGTAAATTTTCTAAATATTTAAATTACATTTTTTTAATTGATGTATTTTTCACAATATATTTGAATATATTATAGCCGGAGGCTGTTTTGGAATGTCGTGCACATCGTCCAGTAATTCCTTTCCACGATTGTTTTAGTCAAGCACTCAAAAATTTGGGATTATATCAACTTGCCCAAATAAAACATACAATGACAAACAATAGATTGATTACTGCACTTGTAGAGCGTTGACGTCCTGAGACTCACACTTTCCACTTACCGGTTGGGGAGGTTGGATTAACATTGCAGGATGCTAGCTGTTTGTGGGGTCTACCTATCAGTGGTATTCCAATAATCGGGCACAGTGATCGAGACAGTCGTGAGTTAATTAGAAATTCCATTGGGATTGATATAAACGCCAAGATTATGAAAAAAGGTAAAAGACGGTAGGAGGAGATGAGCCACAAATGTTCAAAGAGTCCGGATTTAGCATCAGTTTGCAATGGTTGCGGGTAAATTACGGGAATCTGCCAGAATTTCCCACAGATGAAGAAGTGGCACAATATACACGGGCTTTCATTTTAGATTTGTTTGGATCCATGTTTTTCCCAGATAGCTCTGGGACAGGTGTTTCAGTTATGTATTTGAGGTTTTTGCAGGTGTTGGACAAGCCTATAGTATACAATTGGGGTGCGGCCGTGCTTTTATGTTTATATCGCAACTTGTCTATTTCATGTCAAACTGGAAAAAGGAACATTGGTGGTGTATTGTTACTTCTTCAACACTGGTCTTGGACTCGGTTTCCCGTAGCCCGGCTGAGACACGTGGGTCATGCTGAGTGTTTAGGTGGAGACGACCTAGAATCGCGACCTCCATTTGCTATTAAGTGGCAATACCCACAGACTTATGAGGTTAGTGCCGCACATAATTGTCTTACACATTATAGAAATGAATTTGAATGTATGTTGGATGAGCATGTAAACTGGCAGCCGTATTATGAAAATATGATGTTGCTTCCTGGCCGGGTATTTACTACTGATGCTGCATATTGGCTTGCGAGAGTGCCTTTGATTCATTTCTGGATGATTTCATGGCATTATCCAGAAAGAACTATGAGACAATTTGGATTTTATCATACGACGCCACCGCCAGAACCTCATCCGTGGACAGAACTCAAAAGACTTGATAAGATAGTACATGCGGCCCGACAGAGAGATGATTGGTCAGCGAAGCATGAAAATTACATACGAATGTGGGACAGACCGCATATTCTTCATGAAGGTCGACCATATGATCCGAGAGAAAATCAACGGTATCGTCAGTGGTTTCAGCATAATGGTATGTATACAGTCTACATACGAGGCCAAATAGAGTTCGGTCTGGAAAGGTCGTTGCCACCCCCACGTGATTCTATCGAGGACTTAGGTTACGTTCCTGGTGGACCACGTATTCGACGTATGGTATGTTTTTTGAACTACATTTCGACGTATTCGACGTTCCTTGTTGTGTTTTACTATCTAATTTTCAAACTACAATTGCAGGGCTTACGTGGTATTCAACGGGCTACATTTGTTATCAAGCAGCTGTACAAACGTGGAACTAAGGGACTCTGTAAAATGTTGCTGAAGAGTCACCAACTCGATGCTGTCGACTGCGATCATGTGCACGAATTTGAAAGAGTACTGTGTGATGCTGGATTACCTGCAGATGTGGAGTCGATTCCTGAAGATGATGATGGTAATAATGAGATTCGTGATAACTGTCCTGTACCAAGAGTTGCAGACCAAACAACATATAGTTTTAGGCTATCAAATGCATCATACGATGATTTTGTCCCAGATCCATCACAGTTTGGATATTCTCAAACATATGGTGACATTGGCGCAGGACCATCGCAGCCAACCCAGTTGGGGCTTTCCCAGATTACCGAAGATTATCCAACTTATCAGACACCTGGTAGTAATTATGATACCCCTCAGTTGGCGCAAACAGATTTCGGGTCTTTGTTGGATGGTATATTCAGCCCATTTACTGACCAAGGGTACACTTGTGAATTAAATCTTGTACATTCTATAGTTTACGAGACTCAGTCACCTCATTTGCCTGTTCAAAATCAGTCACATTTTCGACCTGTTGAGTCTCATTCACCTGTTGAGACTCAACCCCATTCTGACTTGGTTCCATACGTCTTCTCTGATGATGAAGAAGAATCAGTGCATGTTGCGACTCCAGTCGGTCGAGGGTGCCGACGCAAGATGAAGACAAAGATTTTCACTCCCACGCAGTAGTTCATATTGTAATTCAGTTGTACTCGCGGTTGTACTTTAAGATCTTATGATTTTGTTTTGTCATCTTAATTGATATGGTTTGACTTATAAATAAGACATTATAAACATTACAACACATTCAACATTACAATACATTCAACATTACAATACATTAAACATTACAATACATTAAACATTACAATACATTCAACATTACAATACATTAAATGTTACAATACATTAAACATTACAATACATTAAACATTACAATACATCCAACCTTCCCTTACATTGCAACGATCACTTGTGTGATTAATCGAACCACAACCTGTACAATGACCCGGACCTATCCTTCCTTCCATGACATCCATCGTCATCGGTAAACGTTTTGACATTCTTCTTCCTTTCTTGACGAGTGTTCGATCAGGTATTATTTTGTCTCCCATATATTCAGGTCAATCCTCTTCCTTCCCGTACACATCGAAGTGACCCTCCCATGTGTGCACTAGAGAGTTGACAGTAGTACGAATGTGTATATTCATTGGCATTGTAGTTACGTGCGGCACACACTGCCAAAACATGACTGCAAGCGATACCTGTATTTTGTAGTCCCCGACACTTGCACTTCGGTCTGGTGCCGTCACGTAGAATCACCTTGTAACTACGATCCCTCCTACCTCCAGTTCTGCTCACTCTTTCATGTTTGGATATGACCTCATATACTCCTTTATCGAAATCAGTTATTTTCACCTCATGTTGACATGCAACTGCTGCAGATTTTTCCAACATTTGTGTAACCCTCTCCGAAAAGACGTGTCCTCTTTGTGCCAACACACGTGCATGTTGTCTTCTGTTGTTGAACCACTCCAACAGTTTATAGTATGTCGCCTCTACAATTGCACAAATGGGTAAACCACGAGCTTCTTTGAAAACATTGTTCAGACACTCCGCAGCATTGCTTGTCATTATTCCCCATTTTTGGCCTCCGTCGTGACACAACGACCACTTACTAGGAACTTCCGGTTCATTCTCATTTGTTTCATCTTTTTTCCCTATCCCTTTTATGTATTGTAATGCATCTTTACTCTAATACTCAACTTGTTCCAAACTGGCTTTGAAATCCCACGGATTACTATGTCTGCATGCTGCTTTGAAGGCGTCAACTGCATATTGATTCTTATAATTTTTTAGCAAGTTTTCGGCAAGATGTTGTGCGCATAAACGGTGAACTGCTTCATTTCCTTCCTCGTGCCAACCGTAACCGGGATTCCTAAAAATGTGTTTAATTGCAGCATGTCGATCAGATATGACACATATCTTCCTATCTCCAATCACCTCTCGTCGCAATCATCTCATAAACCATCCCCAATTGGATATATTTTCCTTCTCAACGAGCCTAAATGCAAGAGGCAGTAGTTGATTCTCAGCGTCATACCCAACAACAACAAGTAACCTTCCTTCGTATCTACCTTTAAGAAATGAGGCGTCTATGCTGATAACATGACGCAGATATTTGAATGCCTGAATACAAGGACCAAAAACCCATGCTGTACATTTAAACTGACGGACACCAGCGCATGGTAAAGGGTCAGAATGAACTACAACTTTACTTCCAGGATTTGATTGTTTAATAGCATTTAACAATTGAGGCAACAAAGCATATGAACCCGACCAACTTCCAAACATGTATGTAACAACAATCTCGCGGGCACGCCATAATTTATTGTACTTTGGATTAACACCTGGAAATATTTTTCTTACTAGACCAAACACCTGTTTAATCGGGAGCGAGACATTATTTTCGACATCTTCACGGATGATATCAGCCATCATCTTTGCAGTCAGCTGAGCATGATCAAATCGGGCAGCTGTGAACCTGCATATATGCTTATACGGACATTTTCTTATAGACCATGCATCACCCGAACCGGTCCGTGCAGCGTACAACATCCAGCTACAATTTTCATCTTTACATCTCACCCTATATTTGATTTTGCTGCTGTCTTGCACCTTGATCTCCCGATTATTGTCAATATGCCATTTCGATATTGCGTTCTTCAGAGCGTCTTTAGATGAGAATGCTTGATTCTCAGCTAACGGACCTTCAACTATTACGCTGCTTTCTATAAATGATGTATCTGTAGGAACCCAACTAGAACAATCATGAAAGCTTTTAGCTGGGTGAACCGAACCCCTCCCTCTAAATGGGTTGTATTGGCTTAACTGACTCACGTTCGAACCAATATCTTCATCTTCCTCAATCTCATCAGCATCCTCATCCTCCTCACCTGATGATTCATTGTCTGTATCTATATTGTAATCTTCGTCATCATTTTCTTCTTCATCATCTGTTGGTATAGGCACGAAATCAGAAGTTCTATTCGCAGGTCGACTGGTTTCTGCTATGGTGTTTGGATCACATGATTGTTGAGATATGAAACCTGCACCACTACTACTACCCGGTTGGTTACCTGTAAACATCTCAGCCCTCCACTCAATTTCCACAGGATTCAACTCTACATATAACTCCATCATTCCCATTTTGGAATAAGATGTTTCATAGACTATTCTCCAGGAATTCTCATCATATACAGACATCACATTAAAAAAAAAGTAACCGGTTGGTGCAATGTTGCAACGATATTGAATATTCATCGAGTACTGAGATTCTTCGACATTCAAACCTTGATATATCCAACTCTTAAGTTCTTCTAAGGTTACATTTTCGCTCGCTGAAAGTGTAAGTCTTGGACCTATCGTGTACTCTACACCGTAACTTGCATTTTGAACTATTTTACCGCCAAAGTGCACACTAACCGCAATCATTATGTTAACTACAATGTAAAATTCTTTAATCAGTTTTATATTAAAAATTACTTCAACATTTGATATTATTAACAATTATTAAAAATGTGACATAAATAGAAATTAAGAATAAAAAAATTACCTCAAAATTCACCAGGAAAAACAAACGGATCAGAAAATTTGATATCAACAGGCACAATTTGAAGACTGTGAATAGAGTAGAATTTCAATATTTGATATTATTACCAATTGTTAATAATGTGAGATAAATAGAAATTAAGAAGAAAAAAAATTACCTCAAAATTCACCAGAAAAAACACACGGATCAGAAAAATTTATATCACCAGACACAATTTGAAGACTGTGAAGAGAGTAGAATTTCAATATTTGATATTATTACCAATTATTAATAACTATAAATATAAAAATGAAAAAAATAATTACCTCAAATATCACCAGGAAAGACACACGGATCAGAAAAATTGATGTTACCGGGCACAATTTCACAACTGGGTGGAGAGTAGAAGTGGAAATGTGTGAGAAATTGAAAAAATAATTGTATTAAAAAAAACGTACCGTAAGAGTATTTATAAGAATTCGCGCCCACGGATCGCGGGTGCGAACCGCGATCCGTGGGCACGGATCGCGGATCGCGGGTTCGACCCGCGATCGTGGTAGTTTATTTTATTTTATTAGTTTTCGAAATTTTAATTAAATGTTTATTATTTAAAAAAATTACGGTTTGAGATCTTATATAAAGTGTTTATCCTACAAAAGACCGATGTGTATTATCGAATGCCATCAACTATCAACTATTTTCTTGGATATCACTTCGATACCTCATTAAAAAAAATTCCTATGTTAATATTTAGTTTAGATTTTGCAAAAATACCCCAAACAAGACAAAAGTTACTAATTACCCCTACTCAAAAGGAAACTTTTGCAATATTCCTCTTAACTTGCCATTCAAGCACACACGATTAGTAAAGTTAACCCCAATTTGGAATCTATATTCAAACACATAACCCGCATTAGACAAACCCACGTAAGATCCAGAATATGCGAATCCAACCCCCACCCCAGAACCATCTCTCAATCCAACGGCCCAGATAAAATCCCCAACCTCCAAACCCAAACCTAAACCCGAACAACTAAAATCAAACTCCAAACTCGACGAAGATAAAAAAGAAAAGAAGAAAAAAACCCCAAAAAAGGAAGAAAAATTCAAGAAATCCGGAAAACCAGAGCGGAGGAAGAGGGAGCGATCGATGAGAAGAATCCGGAGCGATCGGGGGCATTAAATGCTGGGGTGGGGATCGCCCGCTGTGGATCTGCCGGCGCTGCTAAGGCTCGTCCTCACCTTCGTCGCTGTCGCGTCTGGTCTCACGCTGCTTCTCCGGACCGCCGCGTCCCGGTACTTCGCCGTCGATTCCGTCGTCTCCGCGCTCCAGCAGGAGGAGATGGGAAGGAGGGAGGAAGAGGAGGAGGAGAATAAGAAGTGCTTCGTGTGTGGGAACGGTGGTATAAAGGTCTGCTCCCGGTGCCGGAGCGTGCGGTACTGGTATGGGGCGACTGTTTCTCTCTCGTTTCGTTCGATTTCGTGCCGGAAGTTGGGTTTTCGAGGTGGATTGTGGTTTTCGAGTTGGATTGTGCGGAGGAAGTTGTGGTTTTGTTAACCGATTGTGGTAGATTCCTGTCTTTGGAATAGTAAGACCAGTGTCCGTATCTGGAGTTTTAAGTAAAACAGAGTACATATGGTAATATGTGTCTAGAGTGGGAAAATTGTGGTTTGTAAATCGACTGTGGTAGATTCCTGTTCTTGGAATAAAAAGCAAGAATAGAGTGTCGTATCTAGAGTTTAAGTAAAACAGAGTACATATGGTAATATGTATCTAGAGTGGGGAAGTTGTGATTTTCTAAATTAATTGTGGTAGATTCCCGTCCTTGGAATAGCAAGACGAAAGTGTTGTATCTAGAGTTAGTTTAGGTAAAACATAGTACGTATGAAGAAGGAATTTATGTTTGCTTAATGTTGAGAGGTGGGGATTTTGGAGGGTAATCGTGATTTTATGTATGGCCATGTACCAAGTTTTGTTGGTACTATCTTCTACATGTGATACATTCTCATGTGTAAAAAATAATTACTTTTAAAGTAGGGATGAATGTAAAACAAGAGGTATTACGTTTAACAAAGAAGGTAGAAGTAACAAAACTTGGGAAGAAAAACCATAACAACATATCCCACATGCCAAAAAAGTGGGGTTTTTGAGGTGGATTGTGTGAGGAACTTGTTGTTATGTAAATTGGTTGTGGTAGATTCTTGTCATTGGAATAACAAGACCAGAGTGTTTCTATCTAGAGTTTATGTAAAACAGAGTACGTATGAAGAAGGAATTTATGTTTGTTACTTTGCTTAATGTTGAAAATTGGGGATTTTGGAGGTTTATTGTGATTTAAGTTTTTTTTATCGGTAATTGTGATTTAAGTTGAACATGTGTGGAGAATTTGTAATTTTGTGAACGAACTGTGGTAGATTCATGTCCTTGGAACAGTCAAGACAGGTGAGAGTCAGATCATGGGTTTAGGCACAACATAGTACGTATAAGAAATGTTTTTTTGTTTTTTTGGAAGGTGGGATTATGGAGGTTAATTGTGATTTTATGTTGAGCCGTGTGTGGGTAATTTATGTTTTGTTCAACCAACTGTGCTAGTTGACTTTGGTAGATTTGTATGGTCACATCCTGAGGTTAGGTAAAGGTGAATACATAATTAATAAGATACCTTTTTAATTGTGGAAGGTGGTTTGGAGGTTAATTGTGGTTTTATGGGGTTTTTTGAAAACATAATTTTGGTTTTATGTTAAATCATGTGTGGGGAATTTATGAATTTGTGAAGCAATTGTGGTAGATTCTGTGACCAGAATAGCATGATCAGACGGTCACATCATAAGTTTACTGAAATCAAATACATAAGTCTTATGAAAAAATCATTAATGTTTTTTTAATGTTGAAAGGTGGGAATTTTGGAGGTTAGTGATGGTTTTAAGTTCAAGTATTGCGGAATTCGTGTTTTTTTATGCTCAAAGGTGGGATCTTGATCTTGGAGAATATAATTGGGGGGGGGGGGGGGGGGGGGGGGGGGGTTGTCAATTTGTTCGTTTGCACCTTGCCACGGGCTATCAGCAATCTTGACTGGCATACCCTTGTTTTCAGCTCACTTGATTGTCAATCAAAGCACTGGAAGGACGACCATAAATTAAAATGCAGAAAGCAGGAATCCACATCCATGGCACTTGTGCCACCTCGTGGAAGAAGCAAGGTGCTGCGACAGCCCAAGAAGGTATTTCTGTTTAATTTTCAAGTTCTGTGTGCCTCTTTTAGCATTCAGTATTCACTGTTGCTGGTTCTAAAATCTATTGTTCATGTTATTGGCTCTTTGACATAATACACAGATTCTTTTCCCTTATGATGAATTCGTGAAACTTTATGATTGGGACAAGCAAACTTTCATTCCTTCTGGGCTCTTAAACTGCGGCAACAGGTCAGCATTATTCTCTTATAGATTGCAGCATTATTAACAGCCCTCCAAGCTTTAAATATGCTTTCTTTTGAATGAATTGGCTGACTTACCTCTTTACCTTGTTCCTCCAGCTGTTTCGCCAATGTTGTTCTACAATGCTTAGCATGCACTAGACCACTTGTTGCCTATTTATTGGAGGGTTCTCATTCATATCATTGTAAGTAGAGCTCTAGAAGCTGTATGCTTATCTACCATTACTATTTGTTGGATTAAATAGAAAACTCTTCCTGTAATGATTTTTGCTCGCATTCTTTGCTTGTTACAAGGTACCCGTAATGTTTGGTGCTTTCTATGTGAGCTCCAAACTCACATTCAAATAGTCACCAGAAGTTCACAACCTTTCTCACCAGTGAAGATTCTATCACGTTTGCCAAATATTGGAAGCCATCTTGGTTATGGAAGACAAGAAGATGCTCATGAGTTTATGAGGTTCTTTTTATCATCCATCTTAGTTTGTTAAGCCCTTTTGGTTTCTTTACTTGGACTCACGTACATTTCGATTTTATTTAAATTTCTCTCTTTTTGTTCATATCCATTTTATGTTTTGTACTTATTATTATTCTATCTCCAGGTTTGCCATAGATACTATGCAGTCAGTTTGTCTAGATGAATTTGGAGGCGAAAGTGTCCTGGATCCTAGCACCCAAGAGACATCCCTTATTCAGCACATATTTGGTGGTCATCTCCAGTCTCAGGTTTTATTTAGATTATAAGTGCTTCTAGTTTTTAATGCTGATTGTTATGCATGTTAAAACATTGTTTTTGAGGTGCTTATTGTCAAAGTTCGCTAGTTCAGCAGTGCAGTATGTGACATCAACCTCATGTGCGGTTTAAGATATAGCCCTATAGGTTATTATAGGTAATTGCAAAATACAGATAAATAGACACATAAATTGTAAAACTGAGACTTTCTATTAGCATTTTAACGTGAAAGGGTTATTATTAGAAATCATCGGTGAACTTAGAAAACGTATCGATCAAACAAAACGTAGAAAATGTAAAATAAACCACCATCAATTAACGTATAGTTGTACAGAATGCAGAAGTTATTTATCACGATAAATCTATAATCGGAAGTCGATATGACATCATTATGACATGAATATTGCTATCCGTCTTAGGTTCATAACAAGCTTAATACTTCCTACAAAATAGCACGTGCAGCATTTCAAAACAAAGCTCATTTCTTTTGCCAATAGCTTATTCCTTCATGTTAAGTCAAATGTTCTCATTTGACTTTGATGGTCTGAAATCATGTTTGCCATTCTCATTTCTTGAAAATTAGACAACCTTTACCGTGCAGTTATATTGCTTCCCTTGGTCATTTTGTTGTCTTTTTTATTAGGTGATCTGTACAAATTGCGATAAGGTGTCAAACCGTTATGAAAATATGATGGATTTAACGGTTGAAATTCAAGGTGAGGGTGAATCTCTAGAGGACTGCTTGGATCAGTTTACTGCCAAGGAGTGGCTTGATGGGGAAAATATGTACAAATGTGATGGGTAAGCTTGCAAATCACCCAAGTTTAGGTTAAATTTTGTGGACAGATCATTTCATATCTCAAGTTGTGCTTCTATTTTCTTCTTTTTGGTTGGTAAGTCTAAAACATGTTATTATTTAGAAATTTCTCTTATATGGATGTCACATGACATCTAAATATCTAATGCACTGGCTTTTCAGGTAGCACCATTTCAATCTAATTCAGGTTCAGAACCTTAGTAAATTATATCCAAATCAGTCACGATTTGTAGGATTATCTCCCTTTTTGCATACATTGTTATACCAGTCTTATTTTATATTGTCGCAGACTCACATTTGATCCCACACTAATTAGGGACATCATTTGAATTTCAAAATTTTGATATAGCAACCCAGTTTTTTGTCCCAAAACTCTACCATTGACACTGAACCACTTCTTTTGTGCATTTGTTATTATTAATTACGTGCATCAATAGCCAATCAGTACTTCTAGCACCGACATCTCACTTAGTCACTTGCATCCAATCATAGCATCAGGGCTACAAGGAAGTTAATTTTCTTAACAAAGAGTTTTGTTGCACTGTACTTGAATATTCAGGAGTAACAGTTATCAAACTTAGACCAGGTTTTCATCCTGACTTGTTTTCTACTTCATCCTGCAGAATCATAAGATGAAATTGTAGAGTGTGATATGTGCACACAGTCATCTACATCATATTCTTCTCTGATTGAAATGATGTCTGCAACTTGGACTTTTCATTACTGATCAAATAAAAAAATATCTACTACTTGGACTCGTCGCATGCAACTCTCTTACATTTCATTTATGGGTGTACGTGGCTTTGAAATCATACCCAAATGATATCACACCTTTAATGATGTCCAAATTTTTAAAAATTGACAGATGTAGGATGGCATCCCATCTACTTCGTGTAGTGGAAAATCAATTTACCTATTCTTGTTGCATATTGTTAGTTCTTGTGAAAATACATCCCTTAAAACTTACTTGCCACAAGGCTCTCCTATGGAACATGGTATAAATTAATTATAATCTATAGGATGTGTTGATATTTTCTTAAGAATGACTTACCTTGGTACCAAGTTCCCATCTACAAGAGAATGTGGATGTATGACATTGGATGAGTGATCATGTTAATTTTCTGCTGAAGGGGTGTCGTGAAAGTGAACAGTTGGCCCTCTTGAACAGTACATTGTCACTATATTGCTTGTAGATTAGAGTTGAAGATGAGTTAGAGTAGATGTGTGCAGCCAATATATGATTTAAATGTACTCAATGTTCTAACCACGGAGTTCTGCGGGTGGTTTTCTCTAGATCTCTAGTGGATGATTGTGTTCAAAGTCATCTATGTGAAACTTGGAATCGCAATGCCATTTATTACACGCGGCCTCCACTACTTTTCATTTGACAGTCGCAGACTGAAGCGGCACCAGGTTAAATCTGCACAGAGTTGGTTCTGCTTTGCAGGAAGTTGGGATAATTCATTTTGGTTCATATGGGATACACAAACTGGATATCCTATAAAATCCCATTTCAACTTGCCGAAAATTTGCATGTAACCTGTATTGGTATCCTGATAATGTGGTGGTGTTTGTGTGTATTCCTGATTTTGTGATTTTCACACATTATATGTGTTGTTTCCTCAATCTCATTTCCCTCTTTGCATTTACCACACATGTTTTTACCCTCTTAATTTAGGGGAAAAAACTTAACATGACACCGCATTAGAACTGTCCAATAAGTAGTACAAGTAAAAATTTCTTTCGGGTTGTTGATAGATATAAATTATACAATTGTAGCAGTTTTTTATTATTAATTTTAAGTATGCTCATTAATTTCTAATATCTTTTTCAGATGCAATGACTACGTCAAAGCATGGAAACGACTCACAGTTCACCAGCCACCAAATATCCTAACAATTACTCTTAAGAGATTCCAGGTTATCTTTGTTATCATTTGAAGATTGTTTGAAAATACCCTAGAACAAAAATTAAAATCAAGTGTTGGATGAATTATGCATTCCTGTATTATCTGGCCATTTATCCAAATATAAATAATTAAGTTCTGGTCTCTTGTTCTGTGCCACTCCTACAAACATATTGAAAACATTCACTGCGGATATGTGCAGAGTGGAAGATTCGGAAAACTAAATAAAAGAGTTGCCTTCCCTGAGATGTTAGATCTTGGTCCATACATGAGTGCTGCTGGAGGTGGTGATAATCTATATACACTCTATGCTGTTGTCGTACATTTAGACATGCTCAATGCTTCTTTCTTTGGACACTACGTATGCTATGTTAAAAACTTCAGCGGAAATTGGTACAGTATCGATGATTGCAAGGTATGACAAAGTATCCAACTATCCAAGTTCTGGTGGAAGAAACACAAATGCATCTTTTATTGAATCATACTATATATTTGTCTTATTAGGTCATAGAGGTTGAAGTGGAGGAGGTACTCTCTCAGGGGGCATACATGCTTCTATTTAACAGGTAATTAGAGCCTCCCATGATAATTAAGTTCACCTAACTTGCAGGATGTTGGATGTTTTCTTCCTCTAATTTAGTTTTCCATTCAGGGTTATGTGTAAATGAGTTTGTGAGCAAAACTTAAGTTGTGGATTCCTGGGTTTTCCAATGTGATATAATGCCTTTATTTATGGAAAGGCCACAATCTTGTTTACTATATTCGAATGATAAGTTGTAACTCTTTTAACAGAGCGTCATTGTTAGATAAGATATGACTAGATCAGATAAATTACTTTTTTGCTGTCAAAAGTTTTGATCAAGTTCCTATTGAAAACAAGAAGGTTGACATATTTTTCATCCTTACTTTATGTCACAAAAAAATCCATTTAAAAGGTTGCAAATTTTAATTTATTATTATAATTGCAAGGTTGCACGTTCGCCCTCCAAAGCCCATACAACAGGCAGAAGAGAATGTGCCCCAACCTGCTCAAGTTTCTCCTGACATTTCAGAATCTGTAAGTGTATTAGTACTTCAATAGCAACTAGCATATTGTAAAGCTATTTGGAAAAATGTTTTTTACTTGCTAGGTGTCTGATATCTCTTGTAGATGGATACAAGAATTAATGGAGAGTTAAATAGCAAAAGCAATAGCTGCACCTTAAGTCAAGAACCAGATTGGATGGATACTGATGAAGTTGGTAGTGCTTCCTTGAACCAGATTGATGGAGATCCAGTTGATGGTGTTGAGCGAAGTAACATAAGACCAAGGGAGCCTAAAGTAGGTGAAAACTTACCTAGAGAAACCAAGATAGTGGACGTTCAAGAACCTTCTCCAAGATCTGATGCGGTTGTGCACACTGTGAGTGAGTCAACTAGCAACTCAGGTAGAATGAACGAGATTATAGGCACTTCTCGTGAAATTTCAGAAGTTCCTGCTGTTTCTACATCGCTAAATTCAAGGGAAGAAAACTTGGAAGCAGATGCATCGTCAATCAATAATGTTAGCTCCAAATTGGTTCAGCCTGGAGTGGTCCCTAATCCAGGTTCATCATATCAGAATGCCATCAGAAATGCTGTATCCTGGTATGATGATAAAAAAATAAAAGCTTCTGCACAAGCTTCTCAGCAATCATCTTTTTGTCCATCAGAAACAAGACCACTCTTTTCTCGTGGTTTCCTAGATAGGCAGCCTTCTAAAAAGAAACCTTTGCAGAAGGTAAGGGTTTCCTCATTGGAAGGTAGTTCAGTTGGTATATCCACCAGCAGTAATGGCAATTGCAATGGGTTTTCCAAGCCAATTGGCCTTGCTTCTGTTGAGCCTGAAGGGTCAGAATCGTCTCCCCCCTGTCCTAATGTTAATAATATCACAAGATCTTCAAACGTGGACCTCATATGTCAAACTGGAAACGGCGGAAGTCCCTATGAAGATGGTAATAACTGGAAGGAGTGTTCAGTATCTGAGTGTTCACTAACAACCTTTGACAAACCAGATCCAAACCAGAAGTTGAAATTAGGGAATCGCAAGGAGTTTTCGGATTTTGATATGTCTTTCATTTCCCGTGGTTTCCTCAACAAGCCCTGTGACCAACCTCCAAAGAATATCTGCATCACTGAAAATGGTATTCGAGAAAATGGTTCAATTGCTCTAGAAGAGAGTTGTTTGATTGATTCACCCCAGGCAACTAACGGGAAAGGAAATGGTTCTCTAAATGGGTTGCCATTCACTTCTAAAAGGTCTATTGATATTTCTGAAGTACCTCAGACTTACAATGGGCTCGGGAAAACCAATTCATCTGGAGAGCATGAAGATGTTGACCATCCTGACCAGCAGAACCATATGACAGATATTGCCCCCTCTAAAGAATCCCAGTTATCTGAGCTGTTGCTGAAGAAAATGACTTGACCGAACCATCTGTCTCCGCAGGTGGGGTTGATTTGTGTAGCTGCGCAAAAGATCATTTGCTTGCTCATAATGACTTTCCAAGCAAGACGAAATGCAATGGGTACCCCGACTCTAGTTTCCTAAATGCCAAAAAGGTCTCGTCTACCCGGAAACTGTGAATCAGGGTATGAAAATGAAATATCAAGGCAAGACCCAAAGAGTGTTTCTAGTCTGATGGGTTTTCTGCTCCAGGTAAAACTCTTAGTGGGGTACTGATTCTGCACATATTTGACCTCTGAAATAAACTTGACTCTTCAGCTGAAGTTTTTGTTTGTGAAACCGAGCACGGTGAATTCAATTTAGACAGTGGGAGGAAAATGATCTTGTTACCTGGTAATGATATCATTATTTGGTCTATGAAAGGTTTGTGCATCTTTTCTGCCAAAGAGGCAATAGAAATTCCCAGTGTATTTCTGCAAATAATTTCATCGGTTGAAGTGACATGACCCTTACTCGGTTGGCAAGTAAGATTGAAGGATGAGTTGGTGCTCTAACTTCGTCAATCATTTTGCCTTCCCATAGTTCCAGAAGCTGGACCAAACCCATTGAGATTGCAATCTGGGTTCATTATTCTCGTATACCCAGATGCTATATTTGCCATTTTTAGATCACATGTTACATAATAGATTTTCTTTTTTCTATTCTATACAAACTAAAATTGTAAGGATGTTCATGTCATTTTAATGATTGCAACTAACCAACTTCATTTTGAATGTGGTTATCTTCTCTATTTAACGTTGACGTAAAATCTCTTTTTCATATGTGACAATTTTACTTTCTATATTTAAAATTCTCTAGAGTTGTAGTTTGGTGTCTTCTTTTTGTTTGAAAGTGTTGTAACTTTAGAAGAAATGTTACATGATAGTTTTTGTAGAGAAACCACACTGCTGATTATGTCTGTTTTTCTGGTTTGTGTCCTCTTAAATTTGAAGACGTTGAAATTTGATTTATGAATGTTATACAGTGCTTTACATTATGTGGTGTATTATAAGCCCAATTGGGACCAAAACTATTTAACATAGTTATTCTGAAAATAAACAATGGGGGGTCACCTTTGGGTAGGTAGTGTAGGTTCCGTTTGTAGATTAGTTTGTACTACAAACTTTTTAGATATCATACTTTGTGGAGAACTTGTCAGTTCATACGTGAGTCCTCAATTAAGTCTGATGCCCTTTCTGTTAAACTCGACTGGTGGTTACGAATTTACAACAGCTGGTCCTTTGTTGTTGAAATTGTTTTGGCAAATTTTTTAGTAGCAAACATGTCGAATCTTCTCATACTTACTGAGGAAATCCTCTCACTCCTATGTGGTTGTGTGAGAGATGGACTTGTTCGTGGTTCGGTACACCCGAGTAACCTTGTTTGACTAGGAAACATTTTTTCCAAGCTACAACTTTGAAATATATGTGTCAACATTGAAATTATCCTGAAGGAATATTTTCCTGGTTTTCATTTTATAAATGTGCTTCGCGATTTTCCTTGGGAGGCTTGAATACATACATTTATATGTGACATGAGAGGTAAATACTTAAGACATAATTTAACAATATTAACCTTCCCCCATTCGATTGATTCTCAGATCCATGCGTCCACTTCGGAATTTTGTGTTCCCATTTTTCCCCAAGTAATTATCTTGGGCTCCTTGTGTGATAGTGAGATGCCAATATAATTAATTGGAATTTGAGTAATCTCCAAGAGCGTTAGTATGGTGTAACATCAATCTCCTTCGACGGAATGCAAAAAGAGAGATTTTGTGATGGTTTATTTTCGATCTTAGGATCAATTCAAAAATCCCAAAGATCCTTTTGTATAAACGATATTCTGTAAGTCTAATTTAAAGAAGAGTATAGTATTGTCTGCAAGTAACATGTTTAGTGGATGTGTCACATTTTAACTCCACCCACCACTATATTTTTGCATTCTAGTCTGAGCATGTCGTTTACAAAATTTTGGATAAAAGGAAGCAGAGACAATGATAGTTATGCATTTTGTCAACCAACTGCAACAAATTTGACAGGAACCTAGTCACATGACATTTACTAATAACACATCGCAATCAAACATAACATTTACTAATAACACATCTCAATCAAATGTTAATTCAAAATTTAATTTGAAAATAAGGTTTTATCATATGAAACTATCCTATCCTATTATCATATGACCGAGAGATTCAGCGCTCATATGACACATCCTGTTATACCTGTTTCGTATATTGCTCAGTCATACGTGCACCCATCTTTAAGGCTGAAACACGATCAAATAATTTCACATAGAATAGATTCTTCTTGATTTATACTAATAATATTTAAGTATTACAAGTAAACAAAAATTGTAGTCTGAGATACCAACAACAAAACAACAAAAACTTTAATCCCAAACTGCAGTCTGATATATCATATACCACCAAATAAAATTCATGAGACCGAACTGATGCCAGAAACACACAAACGTTCGACGAACCATACAGTCACACACCTGTTCTAAGGCTGTAAACACGAGCTAAAAACTAGTAACTACTGACGTCCACACCGCACAGAAGAAAAACCCTAGAACCACATGCACCTCCACACCAGTCACAAACACAAACAGCACGAGTACAAAATTTCAAAGACTTGTTCCTATATTTGACAGTATCCTAGAGCAACACATTGTATCCCAACTAGATCTTTTGATAAATTGCATTGGTTAATTTTAGTTATCAAGATGTGTGCGATCCACATCCTACCAACCACATATTGTTATGGAGATGGAGACCCAATTTGCATTCCACACCCATTCCACTTGTCAATATTCGACTAGTTTAAGTACATGTTGGGTGGGGCTACAACGCCGATTCGAGCCCAGCTCCGCAAACAATATGCGGTTGGCTGGATATGAATCCACAACTCAATATTAACAATTAAATTAACAAATACCACCTACCAAAGGATACTCCTGAAGCATAGATATGAATTTCAAAAACTAAACTTGTCGGTCAGGTCTACATCGTACAAGTCACATTAGAAACTAACAAAAGATCATTATGATTTATGAAAACGAAAAAAAGTTATTTCTATGTTGTAGGAAAACAACATAATTGTACTTTAGGCATATGAAATTTTCAATAGATCGATGAAATCTAAATATTAGAATAATGACAATTTATACTACTTATGATCGAAAAATGTTTAAACTATCAAAAAGATATTTTAGACTACCTATTGGTGGAAAATGCTTACTTGAAACAAATGCATTTGGTGCTACTTGAGCTACGGAAAAGACCCAAACCAAAAAATAAAATAAAAAAACAAAAAATCCCAAAGAATTCCGTATGAAACCTTAGAGAAGAAGAACTGGTCAGCAATTGAGAAGTTTCCAGATGGTGTATGGCACTTAAAATCAAAGAAGGAATGTAAAACCTCAAACCGTCAAATGCTAGAAGTATCAATCGAACCAAATAAGCTCGACAATGTCAAAACTTGGAGCGTGGCCAGGATCAAGTCCCACAGACAAGCCAAAGCAATTTTTTTCAAAGGAAGGCTTTCGGTAGAAGAACCTACCTCTGAATCGAAGTCAAACCAGGAAAAACCTAAATCCATGACAATCCTGAAGATGAGAGCTTAAGATTGATATCCATCCTTGAAAGGTTCAGGTGACCAATCAGTAATGCCTGTACTTACAAAGTGAGAGCGATAAACACCTATTGGCCTTTTAAAAGAGTCTGCTGCATTACCTGTGATTGGTGCGCAAGCAGCTTCTCAATCCTTCTAAAGCTAAGAATGAAATTGAGTAGAAGATTTACGTCACCAAGGGGCAGATAGAGATGCCTTGGCGGAAAGCTACGAAGAAATGTTGTGGTGCAATTTTTAAGTCACATGAAGAAAAGCAGGTGTTGCAGAAAATCAAAGTACGGCGAAGCATTAAAATCGCTCGGCAAGAGTACAAGTCATTAAGCAGGAGAACAAATGACGCAATGTAGTGGTACGCCACTTGTTTCAATCCTGATAGATCATTACAAAACTATAAGTATTCCAGCAATAAAAAGTTATGGGTGGGAATCAATTAGATAGAAAGGAACTTATCCAAGAGATCGCAGCAGAAATCCCAATTCTAACATGTATTCAGTCAAACAGAACGAAGTCCAAGACAGAAAAATGCAAACACCCAGAGACATTTAACTCCTGCTTCTACTCCTGCGCCGATCTCTATCAACTGCAGGTCTGCACATATAGTTGTCCAGGTATTAAGATCCAAACAACTCCATAAAAAACTCAACAAGCTACTCTTACCTGTTTCCGTTTGGAGATTCATCGCGGCCACGGTAAACTGGTGATTTGCTGTAACTGCGTCGACGAGGGGATACACTGCGGCGTCTTGGTGAGCGATCACGAGGACTATAACTCCTGAGGCAAATCAATGTTCTCTATTGTTAATGAAAAAACAATATATTGTATATATGTCAAACGAAAGCAAGAGAAACAAAACTAAATCAGTGCATGAAATAAACTTATGTTTATTTCAACAGGCTTATATGGTTGAGATTACAACAGGCTGAAATAATCTGAACTCACAGTGACAGATTTAGTGTCTGAAAGAAAAGTAAAGGTCAGAGAGATAACTAATAATCAATAACCTAAAACTTCCATGGATTCAATTATAATTACTTCTCCTTATTAAGAAGGCAATAACCATATTAATTGGAATTTTAATATAAAAAATTCAACTGAAGAAATTTATAGATTAACATTAACTTCAGAAGAATTTAAACTCGTTGAAATAGCAATAGGTGGTTACTGACAATAAGGGAAAGCCTTTGATGAAAAACTTAACTACTAATAATCTTATCTAACTCTCAAATTAGTCATGCCTTTATTGTGGCAATATGAATTGCAAACATACGCATGCTACGATGGTAATCACATCACAGATTTGAAATATTGATATTACCTCCTGCCATAGCTTGGACTCCTACGATGCCGAGGACTGCGGGGACTTCTGCTGCGTCTTCTTCCACTACCCAGACCCCCAGGGCCAATCCGAAGACGACATTCACGGGCAAAATGACCAGATTCCCCACATTCATAGCACTTCATATCAGAACCATTAGAGCGGTCTCCTCGAGCACGGCCTCCACCGCGATCACCACCACGCCCACCACCTTTACTGTTATGTGATAGCTCCACTCTCCATCCATTTTTACCTATTCAAGCGCAAATAGCGCAGATAGGATAATACAAATGCGAGCAAGTATAATCAAACTTATCCTTTTTAATTTAAGTGGGATCGAAACAATAAACTTGACAGTGGAAACATTCACTAAGATAGCAACGACTAGTAATGGGATTTTGACGTAGCAATTCGAAAAAAATATAATTGTGATCAAGAAAACATATCAAAAGCTCCCTATTCAAAATTTAGCTAGGAAGCCCAAGAGCTTTGAATTAGCCATGGCTATTGATTTGTGTTTATCAGTCATATTAGTTACACATGCAGCAGGACATATTCACACTTCATCATTCTACAAGTTGCTTACACATTCAGAGCACTTTATAATGCATGCATACTTGATCTTTCCAATAGTAACACTAGTTAGACACGCAAAGCATTGGATTATGCACGCAGACTTCATTGTTCCAATAGAATAAGAAAAATTGTACGCCAGAATGGGCGATCAAATACTTAACATATGAAGGTAGTTACAATAGTTAGACATGCAAAGTACTACATAATGCATGCATACGTCATCATTTCAATTGAATAAACTAAGGGCAAAAAAATTGTATGCCAGAATGGGTGATTGAAACACGTATTGCAAAAAGAATGGACAATTAACATATGAAAAGGTAAATGCGCATAAGAGAGACACACTTACCATCTAAATCACGAATTGCATCCAGTGCATCCCTACGATCATCAAAGTCAATAAATGCATACCCTGGTGGCTTGCGAGCAACCCATACACTGAATGGAACAAGAACAGAGAACAGAGTTTTATATACATAAAAAAACACTTTTCCCTTTCCTTTGTATGATGAAAGAACTAGTTATAGTTAGTAAAAAAATATTATTGCATTGCACAACTAACTGGGGCAAGAATGCCACTTCATATCATAAAATGTAAACAATCTGGCAATTTACCAGATATATGGAAGTTGGCAGTGCCAGTCAGTATTCAAAACTGAATCAATTGAAAGATAACATACACGGGAACCAACATAAAAGTACTTTGAAAGGCGAAGAGAATCATATCATATGGCGTTTATTAGATTTGTAGATAGAGGGTTGCATTGAAGTCCAGATAGATTGCTGGCATGGTGCCATATCATTGGATACAAGGAAGGGACAAATTAATTTTGCTTTTCTTCTAGTATGATGGATAGTGATTAATAACTTCAAAGAAAATGAGAGAAACTAACATTAATACAGGAATCCAACAAGAATACCATTGCACATAACAAGAACTAGTCGATTACCTGATTGGGCTTGAGTAGCTAACAATGAAACTGAAATACAGGAGGTTGATGGCAAAGAGAAGTGGATAACTTAAACTTCACCAATACATTACGGAGGCAGAACACTTTGAATACTCAAAGGTCATTCTAATACGTACGCAAAAAAGAGAGCTTGTGTTACCTTCTCAGGACTCCAAATGTTCGAAACTCATCTTCAAGTTCCCGTTCCGTGACTCGAGCATCCAAATTCCCAACATACACGCGAGTCATTTCTGAGAACAACTCAACAGTAAGACATTGTAACACCCCTAATCATAACCTCACACATTACTTAAGCGAGAAAAAATTATAGCAGTTCAACAACATGGGTTTTTAACCATAACAACCTCCAGTTTAAGCATTACAAAGAACATTTGTGGTTACCAGCACATGATTGTCGTTGGCCAGTAGACTCTTGGGTAACAGGGCGGATCGTTACGAACGCCTGAAAATGGGACCCCAAGCAACGAAATCCAAATTGAAGATCCAAATTTGGATCACAACACCCCGAATCACATTCTCACATTACTTGATCAAGAAAAAACCAATTGTAGATACAACAACATGGGTCCAAAACCAGCGATGTTGTCACATATAGTCCAGGGAGATCAAGCGACCGCCCTGGATTTTCGGAAAGTGCCCACATATGTTACTTTGACCCCCTAAATTTCCAATCTCCATATATTTTGACTCCCCTGGATACTCGATCCCCTAATATTTTGATCTTTTAGATTTCAACCCACTCAAGTACAGTTCTCAAATTCCGACCTCCCTAACCTGAATTTCTGAATTTTGATCTTTTAGATTTCGACCCACTTAAGTACAGTCCTCAAATTTCGACCTCCTGACCTGAAAACCTATAAACATTTTAAGGATCAATCGAATTGCCGTAACCTAACCGTTACAGTTACCAGCTGAAATATCAGAGAATGGGATCCCGAAGATATTGGATCCACTACTATGAGGCTCAGATCTCGACACGATAACGAGGAAAACGAAATCACACAATTCCGACGTGGAACCCCGAAATGACGGATCTAGGGTTTGTGGGTGAAAGAAAGGAAAGGAAAGGAAAGGGGAGAATCGTTGCGATACCTCGTGTGCGCGATGGAGAGAGGCTGATGAAGACAGAATCGAGGATCTGAATTTTGTGTTGAAGAAGATGTGATTTGTTTAGGTGGGTTTGGTTTTTTATTGGTTCCGGTCCTGTCCCGTCAGTTGTTACTTTTTTTGTGATTTGATGTTGTTACCGTCCACTTATTATTAGTAAGAAGTTATTATGTATCTGATAATAATTATGACTTCTAATTGGTTCTAAATTTTATTTAAATGTAAAGTTTTTTGTTTGCGTGTAACTGAGAATTGCTCTTCCAGGCCCACTATTTATAGTCGCGTCACTGTAAATTTAAATGTTTGTTTTTTGTACCATTACCTTTTACATCACGCCACTGTGTTAGATAAGTCAATCATCCATTACGTTTCAGTTTTCTCAGCTTTCACTCCTTCAGTAGCCCTACCGAACCTAAGGAATGTCGTTAACCTGTAAACTTAGTCAAATTAGTATAATATATATTTTTTCTTTCTACTATTCACGTTTTAACTACAATTTACCTATAAATATCAACCTGGTCACATCAACATTTTCTCACTTCCACACGTGGTTTAGTCTCACGTTAAAATCAAGAATATCTCTTAAAAGTCTTTTCTCTTCTCTCAAGCCTCATTCTCTTTAAAATCTCGATCCATAGTTGTGATGAGCAGGTTTACGTCGTATATGTTGACCTTCCACCCCTTAGAATGTCGGTGCAAACTCCAAGCACTTGTTTACATATCCCTTAAGCCTTTTAGCAGGGGCGGACCCACGCCCAAGGCAAGTGGGGTAGCTGCCCCATCCAGATTTTTCAAAAAAAAACCAAAATTTCCCCCACATTCCCTACCCAGCCTGTTAAGACCTAATCATTGTTTAGGAAAAAGTCACGAAATTAGGGTTGATGCATGGGGTTTTGGTGTGCCTTGCATGGGGAAGAGAAGTTTGATGATGGGTTTAGGGTGATAGGTGGGGGACGGGTACTGTAGCAGCGTTTGGGTTTTGTTTAAAAACCAAAAAACTCACCCATTTGCATTCTTGTTGCTCATTTCTTGTTTCCACCCAAACCTTACCATTTCCCTTGCATCCCGGCGACCAGAGGAGGAAGGAGACGAGCCCCGGCGACGTGGTGGAGGCGCAAGCGAAGGAGGAGCGACGAGAACGGAGGAAGGAGGGAGTCGAGGCTAGAAGCGACGCCGAAGGAGGAGGAGCTCGCCGCACACGTCTTCTCCACGGTGAAAGGTATGTCAAGTCTTCATATTTAACTCCCCAAAAGGTGTGGGAGTGTAGGGGGCGGCGTTGGTGCTGTTTCCCCGGCGAACCCAACTGGACAGAGGTTGAAGACGCTCTGTTCGGTCGACCGGTAGTGTGGTTCGGTCGACCGAATGAGGTCTGTATGATGCCTGTCCAGGAGGGAAAATGCATGTTCGGTCGACCGGTGGTTGGGTCGGTCGACCGAGTTTTAATGAATATTAAGTTGCTGCACGAAAACGGTCGAACGACGTCTGTGTGATGGTCGACCGTTTATGCCAAATTTTAGCGGGAATATTTATAAGGGTTATATTAGTCCGGTCGACCGGTGGATGTTTCGGTCGATCGATCCCAATAGATAGGGTAGACAGACCTTCGGCCGACCGAGTGTGTGTCTCGGTCGACCGAACTGCGCAAAGTCGGTCAAGAGCGTTGACCATCTAAACGGTCGACCGCTCATTGTGATCCGGTCGACCGACCGCGTGCAGTTTTCTGCAGTGAAGTGCTTGTAGATCGGTCGACCGGAAGAGAGGTTTCGGTCGATCGAATGTTGTAGGCAGGATTCAGGCAGTTTTCCTTATCGGTTGAACGGACCCTGGTTTGACTGATTGGATATATATGTATATAAAATGTATAGCGTAGACATTCCAAACGGTCGACCGCTAGATTTGACCTTGTTCGACTGGTGGATCGAATTATCTTTCCTTGGTGGATTTATCCACACGCGAGACGTCGAGCTTAGGCGACAACCGGCTGTCGAGCCCACGGTCGATCACCGGACCTCGGAGCTACGGATTTCCCCTACGACGAGAGCGTATTTCAGTTGGACCCCTTGAGCCTGTGCGGCAGAGGGATGCCTTCCATGCCTGTGTGGGTGGTCGATGCCTTCTTCCTTGTGTAGGGAGGGGTTGCACTTTCCGTGTGTCGGAGAGCGAGGTCACTCGTGCCTGTGGGGCCGAGAGACGCCTTCTTCCTTGTGTAGGGAGGGGATGCACTTTCCTTGTGTTGGAGAGCGGAGGCAGTCAGTGGGCCCGATGCGGATTTGCATTGCATGTGCATTCATGACTTTTCGTATTTGTTTCTATTTATGTTAGGAGATGTTGGCATACGGGGTTCCTTGCGGGAACTCAGGCAGATTTTATGTTTCATTTTCAGGGAGCAGGCAGTCGTAGGTTGGTGGTGACCGAGGGGAGTACCTCCGGGATCGGATCCTGTCTTCGTATCTTTTTGTAGAGGTAGCGATTACAGTAGTTATGTAGTAGACTTGTAATCACTCTTTTGACACTCTGTATTATGACTTCTACGTGGAGATATATTTATATATTTATATTCAGTTGACTTTCAGTAACGTGCCCTTGTTGACCGTTGACGGTCGTATGTTGTATGTTTATTTTGAAATTTTTCTTCCGCTGTTTCGGGACGTTACACAGCCGATCCTCCTCTCCTCCCTAAGACCCTAACCCTAAATCTCTGATCTCCTCCTCAACTTCGTCCTCCGTGCAACTCTTCTCGGCTGCTCCTCCGTGCAGCCTTGATTCCCTCCGGATCTCCTCACTATTCAGGTGATTGCTATCTGTTAAAAGACATTGGTATTTCATTCTTATATTTGAGTATCTATCTTTTGGGTATAGATTGGTAGATGAAAATGATCTTAATTGATTCATGAGAAGATTTATTTGCTCAAAATTTAGCGTATTTTTCAAATTGCAGCGTGTTGTTCTCATTTTGTATGTTTTCCTGGCCTTGCTATTACGATGTGCTTTAGAATAGAAACTCCTTACATAGTGGCTTTGGCGAAACAAATCAAAGTCAACTTGCTGCGTTCATATCCCATGTTTTAGCATTCCAACAACTTTCTAGCTCTTGTTGAAACATATGATGTGAGTGATACTTTTTTGTGTGTGCATATTTACACTGATTTCAGTTTAGTATTGTATGCAAGGTCATTTACCTTGTTATGAACTTATTATTCATTAATGTGAATTCTACAAGTTAGTCATGTACTACAGACTCCAGTAAATGAAATCCTTATTTGTGTGTGAGTTATAGGTTTGGTACCCCATTTTGTTGCTACAGATTACGAGTATACCTTTATATTTGACATCTCAACCAAGGTATAGTGAGTATTTATTGAATGGGTGGTTTATATTGAACTTAACGTAGAACTTTTAGTAAATGATTATGTTTGTTAATACATGATATTCAAAATTTGGTTTTAGAGAACATCTTTAACCCAACTTGTAGATGAGCGCAAATAGTGACGTGCATATAAAAATAAAATTAAATACTTTACTGGTGACTTTATATAGCAATTGTTTTCATTGGTAACCCATGTAATGTCAATGTGATATGAGCTTCATTTTGTTATTTAAAATAAAACACTTCAGATATTCTAGACATGCATGATATTTTAGGGATATGAGACTGGTTCGGTTGGCTAAATTATGTAGTTAATTAGTTGTTTAACTGATATGTCGTATTTTATGGTTGTACAAAAAAAAATTGGATGTTTGAATTTTAATGTATTTAAGTTTGGAAAAATGTTAAAAATAGAAAGGATATTTTCAAAAAAAATATATTTTATTTATTTAAAGTATCAACCTAAAATTGTGTGTCTTCAGAAAAAAAAATCGACCAATGTGAAAATAGTCTTCTCCATCCAAAAAAAATCTGGATCTACCTCTTAGTTATGGAAAGATGTTCTAAGATTTTATGAACTTCAATGCTTGTAATATGAAGTTCACGCTATAAGGTGTTCGTTAAAATGTCCACTAAAATAAGTCTCTTGTTCAGTGGGTTGACAAAGAATGTGTTTTTCTTCTTGTGGATAGATGAACGTGATGCGAATAATTTGAAGTTACTACAACGGATCGAGCAACTAGAGAGCTTGATGGTGAAGAAGCTCAACATAATCGAGCAAAAGCTTGTTGCGTGCTATCGAGGTTGTCATTTTGCAAGCTGGAAGCTTTGGTGTAGAGGCTTTATCTCTTGATTTTTTTTTGTTTCTGTTAAGCCTATATTGTTGTGTAGGTATTTGGTCAATAATGATAGTTTAGATGTTTATTGTCAGAGATAGTCTCACATTGTAGAAATGTGGACTCTCCCCTGGGCTTATAAGTTGAGAAGTTTCTCCACTCATTGCAAATTGATTTTGAGTTGGATGCTCCCGTTTTAACATGGTATCAGAGCCAATAAGACCCTTAATCGGGCAGACGTAACCTCTCACATTGGTGTCACACGTGGACGGGGGGAAAAACTCGATTACGCGTGTGCGGGGGAGTGTTAGAGATAGTCTCACATCGTAGAAATGTGAGCTATCTCCTGAGATTATAAGTTAGGAAGTCTCTTCACTCATTGACAATTGGTTTTGAGTTGGATGCTCCCGTTTTAACATTAACTATGTTTTTAAGCTATAACGTGATGACAACCTTAAAAATATTGTGTTTATGAGTGATGTTGTCACAAGACCCTCCTTCTCGAAACATTTACATTGTGTTGCTATATATGATACCTTCAATGCAAAATCCATGTTTTATGAAAAATTATTTTAGAGGGTCTTGCATTATATGTTTATGATTCGTTTAGTACAAAAATCGAGTTTTACAGAAAACTTAGTTTAGAGGGTCTAACCATGAAATTGGATTAATATTGCAATCTATTATCACTTAATTTAAATTTTATCAGAATTAATTAATATTGTATGATCACATAATTTTATGCATTTAACATTAGATTGCAATCAAAAGATTGACTCGTTCAATTGGTCACCTAAAAATATCAACGAGTTCGATGCAAGTTTGCAATCAAGATTTTCCTTTTACCTCTCTTCAAAAAACAATACATTAGAATTAAATTTCAATTCATTGGCTGCGATCGAGCATTGACATTTTTCGTAAGGCAATATGTATTGACCTATTATGTGAGATCAAATTGCAACTTCCTTTAGTCACAGGTTTCTCACTTACACATTCTCTCTGCACCTCGCACTTGTATTTGTTTTCCCCTTTCAATTCAAGCATATGTATTCTAGAAATCATTAGGAAACACATTTGTTGAGTAATATAAGACACCCTCGATCTAATTTCACCATGACATTTCAAACCATAACATGGACGGTTATATCTTGGAAATAGATTGCCATTGAATCTTGTTAAATGTGAAGGCGAAACCAACAAAGACTTCAAAATTTTGGCTCGAAAATTTGACTTGACTCGGCTCGTTTACACCCCTACTTCCACCCCAGTCCCAATTATTTCTTTCCTAAAAAAATTTATTCAACTTTTAATTTTTAAATTTTCCATGGGTTAAAAATTGACACATACTAATTACTTAATTGTCCAACAACACAATAGTACAATACTTAAGTTACTCGTGTTTGTTCGAAGGGATTATGAAATAAAACTTAAAACTGTATAAAGTTATACTACTATTTTGTGAACGTGTTGATGAGAAAAAGGAATTTAGGAGTTCACTAATTCAGTAATCCGCATGAACTGTCAATAATTGCTTCCTGAAGACTGTCAACTTCATAACAACTTCATAGCTAGCTTGCTTCTGAAAATAATCGAGTAAATAAATGGAAAAGACAACATGAGAGGTATGCATTTTTAGGAAACTTATCTTAATCGAATCACGCGTTCCATAACATGGACGGTTATATCTTGGAAATAGATTGCCGGTGAGTGCCGTCCAATATCTGGCTAGCTGCAAAAAAGAAAAAGATGATGTTTAGGATCATATATAGTCATGTATATTGAAGAAGAAAAAAGTCATGAGTTGATGAATTGAGTACAGAAGAAGCACTTGATTATTTTTATTTTTGATTTGATAAAATCACCTGAGCAAGAATGCCGTTTCCTGTTTGCCCTTCTGCTACCATTGATAATGCTCCTTTAATACCGACAAATTTACGGTTTCTCTGCGAAAATTTGTCATTAAGTTCAGTAAAAATAAGATTTCTTTTCCTCTATGTTTCATTACTTTCTTTTTCTATGATAAAAGTTGACTAGATTGATAATAATCGATAATAAGTAACACAACAAATTATGACAGGCAACGGTTGTATATATAATTTTAAGAACTCGATGACCAGCCTTGGGTGTCTAATTGAAGTCTATACAACTTGACTGCCAACCTTGGTTATGTTCCAGTTTTTAATGGTGGCTTTACACTGCAAATCGGTATGAACATATATCGTAAGGTGTAGTATGGTTTTTATTAATTTTTGGTCCCTTAAACATAACTCACCCGTTCGTTGTTTGGTCATTCAAATCGATCTCAACCATTCTTTAACCTTTTAATATTTTTTAACACGAGAAAAATCGCAAATTGATCTCAACCGTCTAATATTTGATCCTCAAATTCATCCTACCCGTGCAACATTTTTCAATGATTTTTAACATGAAAAAAATAGTAGCATGACTCTCACAAATTGTTTAAGGTAGTGGATTTTGAGTCATTCTCTACTATTTTTTTAACATTAATAAACTTTTAAATCGATATTAACTGTCTATTGTTTGTGTTGAATATTGACTTATATTTGTTAAGGAAACAAATCCAGGAAGAGTCGGTCGACCGGATTGGATTCGGTCTACCGACGCACAACCCAGGAAATTTCGGCGAAGACGGGTAGGTCTACCGAATATGTTTCGGTCCACCGAACCGAGGAATCCAGGCACTCCGTGTGCAGCTGAGATCAGACGACCGAATTGGATTCGGTCTACCGTCAGAGAGCAAGTGAGACTTCGGAACAACGGGTTCAGTAAACCGTTGATGAGATTTTTGTGTTCCGAGAATCTAAAAGTATCTGGACAATTTGGCGCGGTCCACCGAGGGTTTCTCGGTCGACCGAATGGTTGTTGGAGAATTCGTTAGTTCGTGGAAGAATCGTTCTCGCGGTCTACCGAGTCGCGTGAGAAACGTTCCCTCGGTCAACCGGGAAGGGTTCGTATAACTGAATCAGAACATGAATCACTTCTGTTGATGCACGCACGGTTAACCGAACGAGCATCGGCTAACTGTGTCCCACGAATAGTTCTGTTCGGTATTGCTTAATTGTATCTTGATTTTTTAGTCTATAAAAGAGCTTGTTTGCTCTTAATCTTATGATATATTGCATACAACATAGTTCCTTCATCGTGAGTTGAGAGATTAATGCTAGAGATGGATCTAGAGTGATATGGAGGACCTATTGTCTACATATATACTTGTAATCTCGGTTGCTTCTCTAGTTGGAGAAGCGGAAGAAGGAAAGGAAACCCGCAGGAGACCCCCCAAGGACGTAGGCACGTTGCCGAACCTTGTAAATCGCGTGTGTCGTGGTTGATTCATGTGTACATTCGTGTTTGTTTGTTTATTTTCATCTTGTTTGTGTTCTTGTTGCAATTGAGTTTGGGAGAAGGTCCGAATTTAATTCCGCAATCAATATTTGGTATTACGTGGTGCATTTAATCCGTGTTTCGTATAAGTACATTGTTAGATCTCACTCCCAACAGTTTGTTCCTCAAATTCATCCCTACTGTGTATTTTTTTTTTTGTGATTTTTTAACATGAACAATTAGTAGCATGACTTCGATGGTTTCAATTATCCTACGAGTCGAGTAACACGATCGTATTGTCTCTCCCTGGATTAAGAAGAAACAACGTTTATTACGTCGACACTTTCACTGAGATATGATTGAAGTTGCATTTATTTCACTGTAATGGTGTATTTCTGGTCATACTTCTTAAGTGTATGAAGATTTTAATTTCATCCTTCTTAATGACATGGTACAAGTTTATTTCATGCATTAATGTTGTATATATCCACCGTTAAACATTCCCACTTGTGCAGAGTATTTTATTCTTACTTCTCGTGACATGATCCAAGATTTGATATTGTAAATCATGTTTAGTTTTCCTGCTTAACCAATGTTGTTCGTCATTCTGTAAGGTTGTTTTTCTGGGTCCCAGAATAGTCCAAGACAACAAAGTTTGATGCATGATATTGGTCAAATTGCAAATATATGATTACCTGGCATTGTTGCCCAAGGATACAAATTAAGCTTGATTAGGAAGCTAAAAGGCCTTTCTTAATTTCTTGGATTTCAATACCCCCACACGGGTTACAAGTTTGCCCAAGCTCGGCATCTTTTGTAATTAAGATTTGGATATCTAGGCCTTATGACTAATGTATTAGTTTAATTCATTACTCATATAATTATTGGATTATCTGCTCAAGTTCAAACTATATAATATTTTCCAAGGAAACAAACGATTATCTTGTGTTATATATTCCACTATTGCAACTTCAGAAAGATTTAAAGGTCAAACGACATAACTATCAAATTGGAACGCTATCTTAATATTTAAGTGGAACTATTTAACTTAGGTTTACTGCATGGTTTAATTGTTTGTTCTTATGCTATTGAAGATGTTTAGGTTTGAAAATTACTAGATTAGGTATTGAGAAGCTAATGTCAAAAAACAGAATCATACTTTGGATTGTTCTTTAGCTTGAATTTCCTGCATTTGTTTGTCATTTGTTCTTATTAGGAAAAAAATATCTTAATTACGCATAAATAGAATAACCATAAATCATCAATGGATTAAATTTTTAGTACACGTGTATCCGGTCCTAAAAACAAACTTTACAACTCAAAACTGAAACTATACGTTAATTTTCCAAAATAAAAGAATGAAAGGTTATATATATAGGGTTTAATTGTATGAGAGAGCGTTGAGTAAAAATTTATTACTGAAACTTTGATAATTTAATTATAAATGAAAATCATCACACTCGTTCAAACATATCTCACATTTGACAACATAAACAATCCAGTTCAAACATAAATCACATTGAAAAGCTCAAGCTAACCAATTTTCATTTTAAACCATAAGATTAGTTTTGGAAGATTCAGACCGATTTTTAATCGGTAATGCTGAAATCCGACAAGCAGAAATTCAGAACCAACTAATTAACTAGTAGCCATACAATGGGACTACAGCCTTTGGGTTGCTCAAGGATCTCCTGCATGAAAAGAGAAACAGGAAAATAAGTATTTAGTTGCGAAACAAATTGCTAAATGTTAGAGATCTGAAAGTGGATAACTGAATTTAACATTTATTTAATTAGTTTGTTTATTGGAAGCTATGTAATTTGACTTCCCAACTTAAATTTTGTACAAAAGATAAGATGATTACCTCCACTTCCCCACTTAAATCATGAGAAGTCATGCAAATCTTCAGATTAAGTACAGAAATGAATTAGCTCTTTCACTACCAGCAATTATGACCAATTTTGAATTTAATCATCGAAGCGTATATGGACCATATAATGCATCTTAAATTATACTTTAATCATCTTAAATAATTGACTGTTTTCATGTACTAAGCTATTGATGAATGAAAAATTAGCTGTCGTTCCAAAAACATTACATAAAATTATCATAGAGGTTTTGCTTTCGATGGCTCGGGTTTAAATCATAACTTGAGTTTGAAAGTCAAAATAGTTTGCATCTCATTAACAAAACTATTGGTTTGGAAACAAAAAGACATCCATAGACGAGATAATTTCTTCGAAATTATTTTATATCTTTAAATTAAATCCAACATGCATGTTATTCACGCATTAGGATTCAATCTCTGGTCTAATTAAGCTAATACAAAACTAGATATCTATATAATTACAATTAACTAACTGGATTAGACTCAACTTACGTGATAACTTAATTACTTAATGCTTATATATACAAATTCTTACTTGAAAAGGGGCATGTTTGTTGGTGCAGAGGGAATGCAAGAGTAAGAAGCCATCATAATTCTCTTCTGCCTCTTTCCCTCTCTTTCTTTCTCTCTCTCTGCTTATTAAATGCTGTTGGTAGCGGTTAATGGCTGCCATGTTGTATACATAATATACAGTTATACACACATATAATTTAAAAAAAAGATAAATCACGTGGTTGCTTCTTTATCATGTTGTAAATATTGTCAATTTAGTTTTAGTTTGCCAGCATTTTCATCCGTTTTAGTTGGGTCCACATATCGGTTCGGATATTTTTTTCATTTAATTAATCTCTACCATTGTTCCTCCAATTAATAATAGATGATGTATTTCATCAAAAAGTACGTTGTTAATATGTCATGAAATATGGTTATCTAATCATGCTGACATATTTTTGCTAAACCTCCATCCTAGTGGTAAATAAATTTAAAATTTAATACAATGTTAATTTATAATTAGATGAATTGACGCTTTAATTCCACCGATGTTTATATCTGACGCTTTTAAAATGCCACTTATACACAAACTACCCTTACCTTTTAATTTTTTATAGTGTTTTATGGAAACATATATAATGTCATTTAAAATACATAACCGTTTATGTAGAAAAAAACACTGTCATGTAATTTTGAAGTGTCAAATAGAAACATGGGTGAAATTAATTATCAATTGACTTTAATTGTACATCTTTTTTACAACCTTGAGCATTCTCGATCTACAATCGCATCAGATTTTAATACTACAAAAACATCTAATAATGCATACTCAATAAGTATCCAAGAACAAAACCCATAAAACATTCAGCACCACATACTACATTGGAGGGAGAAAAATCATCTCCTCTTAATTACCTAACCACCATAGCACTATTCCCATTTTCAATTAATCTAACCGGCGGCTACATATATCTTAGACTTAATTTCCTCCATGATGGCGGTCCAATATTAATAACCCTGGATTTGTATACATGCAGTACTAGTGTAACACTGTAACCAATACTTTTCTCAAAACCAATCCAAATCGAACAGGTACTACCATAAAACTACGCTAAACGAATGCTATATATATATATATATATATATATATATATATATATATATATATATATATATATATATATAAGAATTCTCTAGTGAGCCCAGGACTTAATTGAGAAAAATTAAGCCCCCACAATATCCACCACTCATTTCAAATTGTAAGGTAGATTAAGATAAAAACGGTTATGATAATTAAAGGTGAGATTAACCATAAATAAAATCCAATGGTGAGATGATAAGAAGCTTAAACTAAATTTGATGAGCCCTGTACTTACTAGAGTCTGACCATATATATATATATATATATATATATATATATATATATATATATATATACACACACGTGTGCGTCTATCAAAGTAATTAATTGATCTTTAAGAAATAAACAACTTTTAATTGTCGTTGTAAAAGTCCACTCATGCACTTATATATACACACCACAAAATCTGATCTTGAAACCTCACAAAACACAACACCAAAACAAATTTAAGATCCTATTCGATCTTCTCTTCTGATCCCCACCAAATTAATAATTAAAATGAACACCAACATGATGATGATGCCAAAAGACCACATAGTGATGTTCCCATTCCTCTCGAAAGGCCACATAATTCCACTCCTCCACCTCTCCAAACCTCTAATCACAAGAGGCCTTAAAGTGACATTAATCACCACCCCAGCCAACGTCAACTTCTTCGAGGAGTACCTCCAACTCCCCCAACCGAATGTCCATTTGAGGCTCATCCCTTTTCCATCAGTCGATTCGCTACCTGAGTCGACCGATAAGCTCACTTCTTTCGATTTATTTCCGGCTTTCTTGAAAGATACTTCTCTAGTTGTGGAACCTTTTAGGGAGGTGATGAGGGATATGGAGGGCGAGGAGGAGGAGGGCCTTCCTTTATGTGTTGTTTCCGACTTCTTTTGCGGGTGGACTAAGGATGTTTGCGATGAGTTGGGCGTGCCGAGGCTCGTGTTTAATGGCTAGCTTGAGTGTGTTCTCCATGGCTGTTTGCAAGGCTTTGCTTAAGCATCAGACCCACCAGATCTATTTCTAATACTGAGCGCGCGCCTCATCTTGCATCTACTTAATTTTGATTAATTATATGTTTTGTTGGAATATATAGTTTCGGATATATATATAGCTCATCCATCGACACTAGGCAAGTTCAACTTCACTAATCTCTTCGTAGACGTGTGTTCGCGACCACATATTTCTCCTTAATTTATGGTGGCGTTTCTAAAAAAAGATTATTCGTTTAATTTCTTAAAGCTTTTCTACATTTTTTCTACCCAAAATCTCACAATAATAATATAGTGTCCATTTCCTTTGCGTTGACTTTGCTCATTCCAAAAGTATATGAACTTGGATTGAGTTTTTCACTTTGCTGTGTCTTATATCCTTTGTATGATGTATATAAAATATAAGGTTAATTACAGTTTGTCCTCCTTAACTATGTCTTGGTATCACTTAGTCTCCCTGAACTTTCAAAGTTAACAGTTACCTCCCATGAATTTTAATTTTGTAACATTTTGTCCCCCTGAACTTCAAAAACTCATTGTTTAACACACATTCGACGTTTCTCGTTAAGGAGTGTTTAAGATGTTATGGACTAGTAAAATACATTGGTATTAATTTTGAATTATGTTGAGGGTAATATTATCTTCAGGTGTTTTGTTTGTGGATGTCTATTTAATTTGTGTTAAAAAAAACAAAATTTACGGTTTGAAATTATCTTTATGTGTTTAAATGTGAAGATTTTGACAAGTTTCAAATGAGTGTCAACACTTTTTAAGAAATTAAAAAAAGGATTTACAGTGGATGTGATTGAAATACATTATGTAACAAAGATTTATATATATATATATATATATATTATGTTGACCAGGAATATTCTTCTTGTTCGGATGGCGAGTTCCATGTCCCCAGCTTGCCGGAGAACCTCTGTTTCAAGTACTCCGACGTGCCAGACTCAATCAAGGCAGTAGCCGACGAAGCGGTCGAATTTGTGGTGGCGAGCGAACAATCGGAGTTGAAGAGCTGGGGTGTGCTTGTCAACAGCTTCACAGACCAGGAAGGTGGCTACGTTCCACACCTCGAAGCCTTCTACGATCACGCCAAGGCATGGCTGGTGGGTCCAACCTGCCTCTATAGCTCGCCGGAGGCGTCATGCCTCGGGTGGTTGGACGGGAGGAAACCAGGTTCGGTTGTGTACGTGGCGTTCGGGACGATGGTGCACTTTACCACAACAACAACTCGACGAGATATGACACTAGGGTTGGCAATTCGGATCATGACACGAAACCCGAACCCGAACCCGAACCCGACACTAAATATCACGATTCGGGTCGACACGAATGACACGAATTGTAATTCGGGTCGACACGAATGACACGAACTGTAATTCGGGTCGGGTTCGGGTTGGAGTATTTCGTGTTTCGTGTAATTCGGGTTGACACGAATAACACGAACTGTAATTCGGGTCGACTTCGTGTTTCGTGTAATTAGTGTCAAACATGCTAGTTCGTGTTCGGGTTAATTCGTGTTTGTTTAAATTTGTGTCAAACATGTCGTAATTGGTGTCAAACATGTTATTTCGTGTTCAGATTAATTCGTGTTTGTAAAAATTCGTGTCAAACAAGTCAGTTCGAGTTATTCGGGTTAATTCGTGTTCGTGTCAACACGAACACGAAAAATGGATTCGTGTCAACGTGGGTCGTGTTCGGGTTACCAAATTCGTGTTCGGGTTTAAGACAAGATTTTCGTGTTCGTGTTCGTGTCGACTATTTCTTATTAATTCGTGTTCGTGTTCGTGTTCGGGTCAAGGAAAAACAGTTCGTGTCAAGCACGACACGAAACACGAATTTGCCAGCCCTATATGACACGGGTTGGAGGCCAGCAGGTACGATTACCTCTGGGTGGTGCGGTCACCCACGTGGGTGGAGCCCACCGAAGAAGGTCAAAAGGATACCAAGGGCATGTTGCTCCGCGGTTGGGCTCCGCATATGGAAATTCTAAGGCATGGTTCGTTGGGTGGATTTGTAAGTCACTGTTGATGGAACTCAGTGTTGGAGGCAGTGAGCTGTAACGTTCCCATACTAGCATGACACATGATAGGCGAACAAACGTTGAACGCCAAGTACTTGGTGGAGGAAGTTGGGGTTGGGGTGAGAATGGGGCAAGCGAGGGAGGGCTGGTGGGTAGGGAGAAGGTATGTGAGAGAGTTAGAGCCTTAAGGAGGTTATTCTTACAATACCTGCTTCTTACTGCAAGTCCACTATGACTATGAGGCCACTTCTTTCCTTAAACTCCATATTATTATTTGTTTTGCTGATTTTTCATTAAAATACAAATAATATATATACAAAAATTATAGAATGAACCCCGGGCTCATTTAAGCTTAAGTGAGCCCCCTAAACACCCACCATCAAAATCAAATTCAACCATTGATATTAAATCTTGTTACAATTACTTAAGAAAGGCTACAATCAGAATTAAACAAAACTTGCAAAATCATCTCAAAACCCTCACCCTACACTAAATCCTCTCCCCCCACCTCCCACGCACCAAACCCTCTCATCGCCATCGAAGGAAACCCCCGACGGACCAAACTCACGCACGGCTCACAAAAAATCCCCACCTCGTCGTCCCCAAACCCCCAACGTCATCGCCATCTCCATCGTCGTCGACCTAAACTTCCACCATCATTGCCGTCCTCAATCCTTGAATGTCATCCCTCATCCCCAAACCGAAATGGAGGAATCACGTGGTAGAGCGAGCGGACAAACCCCCAACGCCATTGACTAGTATGATTTTTTATTTCTCTTTTGGGATTGGGGTTAGGATTTGCATTTTGGGGTTGGGGTTTGCAGTTTGGGTTAAGGTCTGAATTTCCGAATTCTTGACTGATTTTGGACATGGATGTTACCACATTGTGCATTAAAATGGAATACATAATTGGTGAGAGAATTAAATTTATACCGCAAGTACACGGCGTCAATGAAGACGTGACAAGTACGGGTCGAACACAAGGAGAGAGAGATATTGTTATTTTTGTGATTTTTCGATTAAGGAAAGAAAGAAAGAGAAATAAGGTTGGTTTGAGATTTTTGGATTTTTAATTTCTAAAGCAAGAACCACAAGAAAACAAATTAAGAATAAAACAAATATGGATGAGAGTCCAGCGGGTTGAGGTTTAGATATCGGGTTTTGATTAGAGAATTCTGAAACTTATAATAAATCACATTAGTTATAAAGCATTACATGATAAATGACTCAACATAAACTCAAGTAATCAAAATATACTAACACGAAATTAAAATAATAATATCATTCTTCTTCTCATCACCATAAATCCGTCACCCCACCCTTTGGAGAGAGTTAGAAACTCATGGATGGAGGGAAGGAGAAGGAGTCCTAGAGAAACTACAAAAGAAAACTAAAAACACAAAATAAAAGAACATAATTTTATTGCTAAAAAGAAGAGGAGGAGAGGAGCCCCTTCCAATACATGATTCGGCCTTATTTATAGCATCAACCGGGGATCCTAATACATAAAAGGAATGTACATGCGTCAATACAGCATTGATAAAAATTTGAGCGCACGGATCGACTTTTGTGCGGCGGAATCGCCGCATTTTGTACATGAGGTGCGGCGTAATCGCCACCTTTTTGGCTCGGAATCGATCCGGATTTTTCTTGTGTGTTTATGGCATGTTTTAACTGTCCTTTGCGCGTCCGAATTAATTATTGCATATCTTTGGAGATCCGAGTTAATTTCTTCATATATTTGGAGATCCAAATTGATTTTTCTTTAGAACTTCTCCAAAATAATCTTTTGGTACTCGTAATTTGCAGTCGGGTCCTCGGCTTTTGCAATTAAGCCCCTGACCTTTTTGTAATTAGGTCTTTGAATGCTTTTATGCTTGGATGAACTTCAATTTGAATCCTGATAATCTTGAACCGGTCTTTATGATAGAAATGAGTCTTTTGCACGTGTTTATGCTCGGGATATGGGTAATTTGCATTCAGGTCCCTGTATTATGTAAATAAGACTAAACGCATACCTTAGTAGCATTTATTGATATAAAATTAATCTACATGAAAGACATGATGCAATGTATGCAATGCATCAATAATGATAGTGTGATTGTAAGTTCTACTGTTAACTGTGGAAGAATGTTTTGTGTTCGGTTCAGGAATTTAGGATAAGACTTTTCGGTACATACATTTGAGTTGTTTCTCATTTTTTTGATTCCATGATTCAAAACAGGGAGGAACATGATCAGAGAATAGTTTTGAATTTGGTTTATGTCTTTTGGATATCAAAATTAATTTGAGTGCAGGACAACTACATCTGAAATTAATGGGAGCCAAAAATAAATCCTTCTTTTGGTTATCCTAACCGTATGCTTCTTTTGTAAATTTTCAAAAAAAAATCCCAGCCAGTGAAATGCAAGTTAACCTCAACTGTACTCAACCATTTTTTTTGATTTGCATATGTTGCTAAAGAAGAATGTTTTTGCCGATGTAGTTATTTTTTATTGACATGGTAACTATTTGGATGAGACCATGAAGATCAGAACCTTCTTGAGTAATTTCAAGGAAATCATGCTCTTCGCCCTCCTACCATTCTTGGTGTTAGAGAGCACGTTTTTACCGGGAGGTTATGTGCTTTTTTCAAATTAAAAAAACCTACTCAAATACTAATATTACAACTTTCTATTATAGTCAATCATTGTTGTTTCAATACATCATTTAAATTGTCTATATTATGACTTCATTGCTACATGCACTATTTTATATTTTAGATTTAACTCTTATTTTTGTTAAATATATTGCAGGTATGTGACATAATATTACAGTTTTCGATTATAATCAATCACTGTTGTTTCATTAGTTAACACTTTAAATTCACAAGTGTACAATATTACAGCTAATCATATCATTTTCTTTTTCCATTACTTAATACTTTAATTTCACAAATGTATAATATTACGGTTAATCATATCATTTTATTGTTTTGTAATATAGTGTTGTTATTTGTTATTAAAATTTGTACAAATATTAATTTTTCGTTTCTTCAATTTAGTTTGATGATTTGAATCATTCTTTGGTTTATATGGAATTTCACTCCTTAAGTGAAATTTGTTCACAACTGATTACCTTTTATTTCTTATCTTTTTATAAGTTTCACTTAAAGGTCGTACAAATTATTGTGGGTTTTCAGTAATCTCGTTAGATTTTAACAAGCTTTTTCTGGACATAATTTAAATGTAGATAAAGTTGCAGACATGTCCAGATACCTTAGTGATGAAACGAAGAAAACACTTTGTGATTGTTTCGATTGTCCAAGTTATATTTTGAGTATAATTAATTACTATTTCATGATTTTGCACACGGGTAGTCACTGACATCTTTTTGTCATGAACTTTCAACAAATTCGATTGCAATCCTACAATTCTTTTAATTCAGCTTGGGCTAAAGCAAGAGTTCTTCAGTGGGTATGTTGTTTCCTGTTTTTGGTTTCTATTAAGCAGTGATTTAAAGTTTATTGTTTTCAGTTTTCAGTGGGTATGTTTTGTTCTTATGAGTTTAAATGTTACTTTTTTGCAGTCTAAGTGGGTGACTAAGTACTTCGAAATGACGCACAATTTTGAGAATATGAAGAGTTGAGAAATAAAACATGTTTCTTGCCCCCAGCAATCAGCCATAAGTTTGAATTGTGGATTGTATGTATTGAAGTTTGCAGAATATCTCTCTGAAGGAAAAGATATATTTGATTTTGGAGAAGAAGATATGGATCGGATTCGTGCTGAATACGCTGCTATGATACTTCGTGAAACAAGTTCCAAATAGTTCAGTGGATTTATTTTTTTGGAATTTTGTGTTTTTGAATGATACAATATTACAATTTTCATGCAACTGTTGTATGTATGGCTGAATCTTTAATGTTACTGATTTTTATAGAGATCTTGAATGTTGATAAACTAGTATTACAGATTATGATTACTATCTCCTATTCAATGTTAGTCTTACATAAACTTTTGCAATTGTTAATAACGTGGAGTATCTAAAATAGTTGGTTTGAAGGAGCAGGATGATTACAACATCTTAATATTACGTTTTGTTAATGTAATACCTTTTTAATATTACGTTTTACAAAATAATATTACAACATCTTGTTTATATTACGGTTGTTACCGTAATACTACTGCTAATAGATACAGTCATACAAGTTGCTGATTTTTATAGGATCAAGATTTTATTTTAACATGAGTTGGTCATCCATCTCTTTTTGCGCATCACTAAAAACATTTTATCTTATGTCTAACAAATTAATATTACAACATCTTGATATTACTTTTGTTAACGTAATACTATTATTATATGAAGTTTAAAAAAATAATATTACAACATCTTGTTGATATTACGGTCGTTATCGTAATATTACTGCTAATAGAAACAATCATACAAGTTACATAACATGTACTCATTCACTATTGTGTTGGACAAAGCCTAACATATTCGACAAAAATAAAACTATATAGAATGTTTCAATTAAAAAATGATGTGTATTCATGTAGGAGATTGTATGTTTTTTAACACATGTTATAGTCTTCGATCACTTATTGAAACGTTTGTAAACCTCACATTATATCAAGAACCGCATTACATTTTATACATTATTAGCCATCAATTTTTTACATTTTGGGAAGGAGTAAAAATTATTTTATCTTACGTCTAACAAATTAATATTACAACATCTTGATATTACGTTTTGTGAATGTAATACATTTTTAATATTACGTTTTACAAAATAATATTACAGCATCTTGTTGATATTACGGTTGTTACCGTAATACTACTGTTAATAGATACAGTCATACAAGTTACATAACATGTACTCATTCACCATTGTGTGAGACAAAACTTAACATATTCAACAAAAATAAGAGTATATAGAATGTTTCAATAAAAAATTAAAAATTAAAAAATGATGTGTATTCATGTAGGAGATTGTAATAGTTTTTTTATTCTTCCTTGCATGTATTATCTTGTCCACGTATATTAATCTCCCTTGCAAGTTATTCTTGCCATTTACATGTATCTTCAGTTGTAACCCTGCAAAATCCCAAAGACGACATAAGACAATTATCAAGTATAATTCATTTTGACAAAGAAGATTAACTACTCATGTTTTCTTATCCTTCCTAGTAAGACAAGTTCTCGAGTCGTGGTCCGAATATTGCATGCACGTTTACATTGTCTATGACTTTTGCTTGTTTTTTCTCAAGATCTGATTGGATACGATTACTACTAAATTTTGGTCTTCCACCTCTGCCGCAAAGGTAAGCTCCTTCTATTGAGTCGAACTCCTTCCCAAATGTTGGTTTCAGCTCACTTTTAACGTCAGGTATAAGCAAAAACTCTTTGCCATGCTCCTCATTCTGCATCTTTAAATTATCCTAAATTGTGCACAATTAGGTGTACAATATTATTGTTCCACATAATTGGACTATTTTACGACTACTAATGTGATATTACGGTTTGAACGTAATATTAATTTCGTTTCAACTAAATAGAGTAATGTTACTGTAGTACACTTTTTTCTTTTGAAAAGGATTTGAAAAGCGCTAAATGAAATTGATGTTTTGGAAACAATATTACAATATTACACTGTCAAACCACATACCTGAAGGAAATGTGTTCTAAAAGTTTTACTTTTAAATGTCAATTATTATGAATTGAATGAGAAATCATTTTGTTCATTGTTTATGTTATTCGTCTTTTAGAAGTGTTAAGGAAGATGTTCTTGGTCCTTAACCGTAGGGCTCTAAAAGATATTGGTTTACATAAAGCAAAAGATATCCGCAATCATGGTAATAAACATGGGACATTTATTACCGAGTTAAGATTGTCGTGTTGGTCATAGATCATTGTAGCTCTACAAGTGAGTGACAACACGGATACGCAAAAGAGGAAAATATTACTTTTGTATACCGAATTGACCTAACAAGTAAACCATTATAGAATTGTGTTTTCTGTGTCATTAATGTTTTACTGTGTCTTTGGTCCTTTGATATGAGACTTATATCCGATCACTTAAGAATTGTTTAATTAGACTAGTATCTTGAGCTATCGATGAGTGTAGTGTAAAGACATTGGTTGGTTAAGTATGACTTTTGTTGGAGAAGATAGTTAGTCAAAGGATTATCATTGCCCCTCTTAATTGAGTGATGATATTAGTGCCCCCCTTGATAAAGCAAAGTTATAATGTGCACAATGTGATTTGAGTTAAGTCACATATTTGTAACTAGCTTAAAGAGATCAAGAAATGAATACTAATACAAAGATGACACAATACTACTTTGTATGTATTCTTAATATCATGAGGCAAGGGACGGACACAAGTGGTGCACTCCATCACTAAATGGATCGGGTTTTGGTTCGAGTGGAATTAAGACATCTAACTAATTGGGAGCTATAATGTGTAGCTAGATACCGCTTATAGCTTGTGATATTAAGCTCTTAATATCACTGCCAACTTAGTCTAGATCCTCTCATAGGTCACACCGTAAAACCTGGGAAACAAGAAACTTGATTTTTGGTTCATATGATGTGTCGGGTTTCTTATAGAAAAAATGACACATGTGGTGAACAAGTAAAATCAATTATGTTGTATATAACATAATTAAAATCATGATAAATCCATATGAGATGTATATATTATGGTGTGCAATAATTTATTATTGCATAGGATAATATATTGCATAAGTTGTGAATTTGCTAAAACCCCAAAAGTTCAAATTTTGTTGGAAATAAATCCAAAATTTGAAAAGGCTGAATCGGGTAAAAGTTCGGTAATCCGTTATGGTTCGGTCGACCGAAGGATCTGTGGATCGGTCAACCGAACGTGGAACGGATACTCTTAATTGATTGACCGAACTTGACCAAAGTGTCTGGAACTCTGGTACGGTGTACCGAACCAGAAACGGTCGACCGAACAATGTCAAGTTCCGATATTTTCGGTTAACCGAATGGCACTCGGTCTTAGACGATAATTCGTCCGATCAGTTAAGGAGAATTTTTTCTCCTTAAGAATCTGTCGTCCGTCTAACACTCGGTAAAGCGATCGTGACATATTCGGTTAACCGAGTGAGTGTAACTCGGTAAACCGAACCCCGATCGATTTTCTGCCTTTGATAATTAAGAGATTAATTTGATCAATGGTTGGATTAGCTCCAAACTTGGTCAAACGTTTTGTGGATGCATGTAATGCATTATGGAATTAGTTTGTGAGAGAAAATGTCAAGAAAACATGGCTTAAGAATAGCCATGATTGAGAGTAAGATTGGAGCCTATAAATAGGTCATTATTATCCTTAATTATGTTAGATGTTTTTCTAATTATTTTCTCTCATAATTCACCACAAAAGCCACGAAAATTCTCTTAGTTTTCTAAGTCTTTGGAAGGAGAAATCTCAGAGATTAAGGTAGGGGTTTGTAGCTAGATTCTAAGCTAGTTTGGAGATTGATTGACTATCTCCTTTCTCTCCAACCTTGTTTAGGGTTTCGGTGAACACTCAGAGGCATCCGGCGCAACGAGAAGCGACGTTCATCTTCCTCAACATCTCTGGAACATCAAGAAGTTTTAGAGAACTTCTAGGTATGAATTTCGGAGTCCCTTATGTTTGTTTTATTAAGTTTTTGAAACTAGTTATTAAAACAAACCGATGCATGCATGAAACAAATCGTAGAAAATTGTAATTGATCCTTATTGTACAAAAAAATTTCGAAAATATATATGTGCAATTAAACTAGAAATCCGACAATACCTGCACTATATTACGGCTACAAATGAGATATTCATGTTTCAAACATAATATTATTTCATTTTTACTAAATAGGTCAATATCACAGTTATCAATGTTATATTACGGTTCCAAACATAATTTTAATTTTGTTTCAACTAAATAGATAATTATTGTAGTACACATTTTTACTTAATAGGTTAATATCACAGTTATCAATGTGACAGTCCGCTTTCAAAAGTAATTAAAAATCAAACTTACCCCATTTTCCAGCAGACTTGATAGGATTGGGTCGGACGTACAAGATGTTGGATTTCTTTATACAAATTCCATAAATTGGAATTTTGTCCTCCGAAAACAAATAGTAGTTCAACTGAATCAAGTCCAAGTTAAAGAAACAAAAATTTCACTACTATAAATTAAAGGAAATTAAGAAAAACGAGCACATCCAATACACCCAATTAATCGATTTTCATTAAACAAATCCAAATCGAAATGACTTCCAAACCCACAAGTCTTAATATAAACCCAATGTTCTGCCAAAAATTATATACATCCCAAAAAAACCGCAAGATTAAAGATCCCAAAAAAACGGAAATCAGCAACCAAAAACCAAGCAAAACCGAAATCAGCAGCAAAAAACTACAACCAAACAAAAACGAAATCAGCAGCAAAAAACCAAGCAAAACCGAAATCAGCAGCAAAAAACAACCAAACAAAATCGAAATCAGGAGCAAAAAACCAAACAAAAATGAAATCAGCAGCAAAAAACCAAGCAAAACCGAAATCAGCAACAAAAAACTAAAACCAAACAAAACCAAAATTATGAGCAAAAAACCAAACAAAAACGAAATCAGCAGAAAAAATGCAGCAAAACCGAAATCAACCGCAAAAAACTAAAACCAAACAAAACCAAAATCATGAGCAAAAAACCAAACAAAAACGAAATCAACAGCGAAAACTAACAAAAAAAGCAAGATGTCTCGAAGAATCCGGCGTAGTGAATGACAATGAGGGTTTTGAAGGTGAGCTGAAAGGGATGACGAAAATGGAAGGATGAATAGTGGGTTAAGAGGGTGAGGAGAAATGGATGACGAAAATGGAAGGAGGAATAATGAGTTTGTTTTTGGTAAGGTGGATTAAAGGGATCGTGAAGACCATCAAATTTACTTTATTACCTCACTTACAGTAAAAGACTCACAACCATTCAGATTGAGATGAATGGTTAGATCTTAAGGAGTTCATTTAGACAAAATAAGCTCAAGGCACATTCTATCCTTACTATATATATATATATATATATTCCAATAGTATCTGCATTGCAATTTAAAAGTATACGTTGATATGTCGAGGAATATGATCAGATGGTTTCGGCTCCTGCGACAGCATCGTTATGTGTAAGATGAGAATAGAAAACCATTGGTTGAAGGCCTTTTGCAGTTTTATTTGGCATCTGGATGCATATTCCGGAGAAGAGTTCCGTCGAATGGTTGGTTTATAAAATGATCTCTTACAAAGATCCGATTACACCAACATAAACCTCGTAGCAACAATGATCTCTTACAAAAGATCATCCAATTTTTTTTCCTTCTACCACGTTAATTTTTCCACGGCACAATATTTTTTTTTCTTTTATCTTCTCAACCATGTCACATTGTCACCTTGTAAAAAAGATTCTACTGTAAAATCAATAGTTTTCTTTCATCTAACTTATTCCTTACATTTTACAAATACACATATATCATCATTTATCTCTCTTATGTATGAATTATTAAAAAAATACTAATAATATTTTTAATTTTTCAAAAATAATTGTTAGCCAAACGTTTATAAAATAATTAACTTATAAATCCTAGAAAATTGGAAGTGAATATTAAATGTTTTGCTAAAGTGGAAGTTGCGGAATAAAATCCATAGAAATGTTGAAGTTACGAGAATAAAAATCCTATAAAAGTGAATGTTCAAGATAAAAATCATAAAATCATTAAGAATGTTGAAAAATAGAAGTTAAGAATATAATTGTTCTAAATTTTGTAGTTGTCTCATTTGAGTTAATCATTAAATACATGGTATTTCGAAATTACAATATCTATTGTAATATAGATGTTTATCCGTAGATTGTGAAAATATAAAAAAATAGTAATTTTTTTTAAAATATTATTTTTATTTAGAAGAAAAGTAAGCTACAAAATCTTCTTCTTTTTCCACCAACTTCCAGAGGTAGGTCCTACAGTTCAGAAATTGTAATAAAAAAAGACAACGTGGGTGTTTATTCCCCGCCTTTTTCTATGAATGGTGTTTTAGACCACTATGAGTTTTTTTACTGAACTGATATTTATCGTCGTAAAACTACTTAAATCGCCCGTACAGATTACCATTTTGTTTTTCTACCATTTCTACTTATATTACTCTTCATTTCACTCTCCTAACACCACTCTTTCTTCATATTACTCTTATATTCACCAGATAGAATATCTCGGAGCCAAGGAAAAAAATCAGCGGACGCCCTGGATTACTCAAATCTGGTAAATTATCTTGTTTATTTGAAAAAAATTAAATTTTTTTTTGGGTGGGGCGTCCGCGGGAGACGCCCGACCCAACGGTCTGACAGCTGCCGAAACCGCCTCCCCCTTGACGCCCGAACGTATGGTGATGCATCTGCAGGAGTCGCCTCCCCGAACGTTGGGGCGTCTCCGGTAGACACCACATTTTTTTTAAAATTATTTAAATTGATTATAAATTATGATAAATTTAAAATAAATTGAATATTATGTTAATAATGAATTAAATTAGTTTAGTAAATCCTTTATTGATTATAAATTGTGATAATTACTAAATAAATCGACTATTGAGTTAATAATTAGTTTAATTATTTTAGTAACGAATTATTGATTAAAATTTGTGATAATTGCTAAATAAATTGATTATTAAGTTAATAATTAGTTGTGCACGATTTTAGTAAAAGATTATTGATTATAATTTGTGATAATTGCTAAATAAATTTATTATTGAGTTAATAATTAGTTTAATTATTTTAGTAAATCCATTAACAAAATTTTATTTTTAAAATTGAATTAATAGTCATCGGGTTACCGTGGAGCAAAAGGGAAATCAATTCCCTTACGCGCGGTACGTAGTATAACAGATGAGTCAGGTCCTCGTCATCCACGTAGACGGGGTATTTCTTCTTCAGTTAGGAGAGAGAGATCTGTTACGTCGACGTCAGACACCTAGGATTTTTTCGACGACAATGGTGATTCAGATGAGTTGACGAGTCACGACGAGAGTGACGATGGGGGGCGGTATGACTTGGAGCCACAGGAGGAGGCGATACATCAGTACGGTCGAGGACGGGGGCGACATTGTAGTCCTTCAGCTGAGTGGGTCATTACGAAGGGTCGAGGTGGTCGGTTTGTGACCGGTGATTCGAGTTCGTGCACTGCAGACGCCCGAGCTCAGAAGAAGAGGGGTGAGGACGAGTCTTGGATCGTGACAGATATGATGCTCGGTGGTCCTCTAGATGACAGGGTAATTCCGAGTTTCGGAGGCCACATCGCCAGACGCATCTGGGATGGCGAGGATCGGAAGGTTTTTAAGTGCCATAATCGGCACAGAGCTTGTACGACATTGCAGGATTGGCGTTCAATGATGACTGGTGATATGACGACGACTGTTAGTGATAGTGGATTGGGTCACTTGTCGTACAACATGTTTTCCTGCATTGACATGCCGTTGATTTCGGCTTTCGTGGAGCGGTGGCACCCTAACACCAACACTTTTCACTTGCCGTTCGGAGAGATGACGATCATGTTGCATGAAGTCTTTCAGATTCTGCACATTCCTGTTGAGGGTTTTATGGTCAGTGTGCATGCGCCGACGTCTGAGCTGAAGTTATTTGTATCAGAGTTGCTCGGTGTCAGCCTCGAGAGTCTTGTGCGGGATAGCTCATTTTGGAGTGGCGGTGGTGTTAGTATCGATGCTGTGGACAAGTGTTGCAGACGGGGGCGACCACCACGGACTGAGGATACGCAGATGACTATTACTACATTTGCTCTTACTATCGTTTTATTATATGTTGCACTATTACAACATTTGTTGGTATGTGCTTATGATTATCTGTGTACTCTTATTATTTATTTCTTACAAACATATTTTCTACTTATTTCTTTGACTATTGTATTTTTAATATTTATTTCTCACGAACATATTTTCTACTTATTTCTTTAGATATCAAATAATACTTAAATTTAAAATCTGGTAAAATAAAAACACGATATAAGTACAAATTCACGATATATTATACATTACAAATGCATTACAAATTACAATCAAAATGTACTACGTAACCGGTTCCAATACGTCATCCTACTTTCGTACTGATCCTCCCATCCAACAACACTCTCATCTCGCATTTGATACCACAAGGTCGTTATAGGAGGTACTGGGAAATCATCAGCTAATTCCAAACGAATAAAATGTCTGTAACTCCCTAAATGAGCAATGACCAACTCTTTGACAGACCTCGCCATGGCAGACATACTCTCCCAAGGTAGCACAGTAAGACACGGGAACAACGAACCATCTGTTCCCATTGAGAAATACATGACAGCACACTTGTAAAAATTAGCAATCGGAAACAAGTCGGCACAAACCTCCATATAATGATCCTCGTCACAAGCTCTCACGCCCTAATCAATTCATTGACGAGCATGTACCACATTGCCGAAATAGACACTCTCATAAATAGGATGTGCACCTATCTCATTAGAAATCGCATGACGGGCGTACGATCAGTTGTATTGACCACCATGGAAGACATCAGCAACACATCGAAATCCACAGTTGCCACCAGCACGTACGTCATTTCACCTCTCCAGAAATGGTAAAATAATTCCTGGTAGTCTATCAACATATGGGAAGTTGTCCACGTCAATTCGTCTGGACACTGTAAGATAGAGAAATAGCAATTCTTAAAACAACAAAATTAGGAGATAATATATTCAACCCTATTTAGATTAGTGATATATATTACAACAAAGATATCTCCATACCAGATCTTGTGCCCGTGTTCACGGACGATCGAGACGAATTGGAAGACTGACCACGACCCATGCTCTCACTACTGCCAGACCAAGAACGACCTCGCTCAACATACTCGAAGGCACTCGGGTCCCGACTTGTCGACTTTCTCCTAGGTCGACCTCGTACCTTAATATTTTCTGCGGGTTCTCCATAGTTCGACTGATCGGGGTGTAACTGTTCGTATAAAATACGAGAGACACTACGAATTACTACAGGGTCGCTTTCCGAAATCTCATCAACGAGATTCCGAAAATGCTCGACGTCTTGTGCTGACTGATCCACAAACTCTGACATCTGGACTCCTTCTCCAATGACAAGTGTTTTCCAGAATGGATGAATATGCTCTAAATAAATTCCATCACCTGACGCAAAACACTCGTACATGGTACAAGCACAAGGAATCTCATGTGATGTCAGAAAAGCACACCCGCAACGATATTCAACTTCATTACTTAAGTCCTGCATTCTCTTCAACTCCTAAGTCAATAACGACAAGCAGCGATGCGAAACTCGGCCATTTATATGCTGAAAAAAAGGACATATATAGTTTGCCAAAATTTGACGTCTCGAATCTTCAAGAAAGTTCCAAATATTCGTCAGCTGCATTTCAATAGCCGAGTTCACGTCGTCGAAAAAAGTGTCGAGCGTGGTAGTCGATGTCAGAGACGAATGTGCACTTTCCACCTTGCAGTTCGTAGTGTTGCCGAAATGAAGAACTTTATTCGTCCAATTCATAACAAACTTTTCTTTATGCACCAACCACGTGTCTTCCACATACTCCGTCAGCACTAGCCAGGACTTGTAAGAATCTTTCAGATTACGGACTGCTCTATCATAATCCGTCTGTGAATCGGAAAGCATGACTTTCCTCCACTTTTCACGCCTGAAAATCTCTGCAGATTGTTTGTCATTGCCGAAAACGTGGTATGCGTAGTTGTACATGTCTTTATTGATATGTCAAGTGCATAGTAAATGAGCAGACTCAGGAAAAACATCTGTCACTGGTCGCATCAGACCCAACTCCCGGTCTGTTATTATTGCAGTCGAGTTAACAATATCCAATAACAGATCTCGCAACCTCTCCAACACCCACCGGTAAGTAGACTCGGTCTCATCCTTCAAAATTGCATATCTGACGAGGAAATTCATGTTTGTTGGAGTAACCCCAACCATCTCAAACAAATGCATCTTGTACTTGTTCATCTTATACGTCGAATCCATGCAGATTACGAATGGATATGTACGCAACAACTGAACTGAAGTCGGATGTGCCAAAAATGCGTGAGTGAGGACATTAGTTTCTTCATCTGCCACAATCCAATGCAAATAGTTATGTTGCACTGCCTGACTGAGAAACTGCTGCGCGGGATTCCTGTCTTCAGATTTCGTCCTCCTCATGTACTATTTGAAGTTATAAATGTGTCTTTGATTGAGATTATACTCCGAGAATTTCTCCTTTACCGCCAACAAAATGTTATGTGGTCTTGTTTGTGCCTCTGTCATATCACAGACAATTTGCTTGGCCCCAGCACTAAGTCCGCTGACTTGTCTGTGACCCTCTGAATAAACTGCAAGTGCGTGGTTGTGCTGCCCATAGGTGCTACTAGAAACAACGACACATTCATCACGATCCTGTCGTTCGACCACTTTTACCAAAAAACGACAACCGCAACCTTTTCTTTTTGTGTTCTTTCGCAGTGCAATACTAGTATCACGAGAACTCATTTCATGTCTGCGATCACATCTCATGTAACAATCCATCCGGTTATCTGTTTTTGGTTTGTATGATGATATAACCAAAAAAAATCTGGTTCCTATTGCAACTTGTTTCGCCCATTTACAAGCTTTCTCGATTGTTGTAAATATTTTTTTACTATCAAAAAACTAACTGTAATCTGCTCTATCACCACCGAAATCTTGCAATAGAACCTGAAAAAAATTAATTTAACAGAAAATTTAAAAATTTTTAAAAAAAAACAGGCGTCTGGCTTACACACCTCCTCCTATGTGGAGGTGTCTTAACCAGACGTCCGAGTTGGAAAAAAACCGTCTCCGTTACCTCGCCGGATCCAGGTGATTCGCCAAACATTTTCGTGACGTTGGTACTAGGAATGTGAGTAAAATTGAGTCAAAAACCTTGTTTAAAGACACGGGACGAAATGTGTATTAATTGATTTGTTAATGACAAAAATGTAATTTTAAGGACGATTTAAGTAGTTTTCCGACGACGAACATTAGTTTTTTTTTTTAACATACAAATCTTTTATTTGTGTGGATGCTCCAAAAGTGTTTCACTGTATCAGGGATGGGAGAAAATTAAAATGTCTAGGAAAAATGTTGGGCTCATGACATTTTTGAAAACATGACATTGGAGGAAAAAAATTTAAAAAGTTGTAACACACCCTGGCGTGATATTGTGGCTTGCCACGTTTTTTTTGCTTGGGAATGAGTGGGTCATTGTACTTAGTTATTTTGTTTTATTTTGTTGTTGTGGGACCCACCAATGATTAAAAGAAGAAGAAGATTTGTAATCATAACATACAATCATTTTTCTTTTCTTTATTTTTTTCCGGAAAGAATGTGGACCCCTTGTCCTTTTCAGATTATTATATTCCAAGATTGAGCATAAAAAACACAATAACACGTACCTCCACAATTTGGAGTGTAAACGACAAATTTTGAGCGACAAAATCATGTTCGAGATCGGCTCGATAATATTATTTTGTGCTCGCCAATCATTTTAGTTTGGGAGTCAAGTGGAAGTTTTCGCTCATGCTTGTCTCGTAAGTCTTAGCTCGCTTAACTGCTCGATAATAACCCAATTTTTCAACGAAAATCCAACATTCCCCCCAAAATAATCAATGCATCTGAGATTCACTAACATCCATCATTACAACAATAAACATTGCCAACGCCAAAAAGAACCCTACATTTCAACGAAAGAACCAATTCTTCCACCTAAATTTTTATTTTCAGTGAAATTTACCAAACTAACTCAAACCCCCAATGACTAACTCAAACCCAACTTTTTGACGAAAATCCAATTTTTTCCATCGAATTAATCAATTCCTATGAGATCAACCAACTAACATCCCCCACCGGCAAAAGACACCTCATCTCACCACCCAAAAAGAACCCAACATCCAACGGAAAAAAACCCAATCTTTCACCGAAACACCAATTCCTATGAGATCAACCAACAAACCCAAACCCAAAGTTTGGCCACAGAAATCCCAATTTTTTTCCACCACCAAAGAAGCAATTGAAATAACAAAAAGAAAGGGAAATCTCCACCTAACTTGCCTAAGGTGTAGATATTTCAATGGCAAGGGAGACGACGAAGAGGGGGACGATGATGAGGGAGACGACGGTGAGGGAGTCGGCGTTATGGCAAGGAGTCGCCTAGGGTTTGCTCTTGGATGGAGGGTTAGGAGTCGACATTATCTTGGATGGAGGGTTAGGATGAATGTTTGATATTTATATGAGTTTGGTAAATGGATAATTGGATAGAGTAATTGGGTTTGGATAGTATAATCAGGTAATTGGATAGAGTAATCGAGCAATCATCGAGCGAGTAGGGTCCGCTCGTGCTCAACTCGTTTAGTTTGTCAGGCAGATTTCTTTACTCATGATCGGGTCATTTGGTAATCGATCAGAGTCATGATTCGAGCGATCCACTGATCCCGAGCAGAAGTTGACAGTCTTATCCACAATTGACACAAGTACGTCCACATCCAATCACTCAAACCCAACTGAATTTCTCTTTAGAAAATTCAGTTGGATGTGATTCGTACATAGGAGGAGATAAAACTCCAGAATTTCAATTATGTAATTTTGCTTCTCAAAACACAAATATATATTTTGTTTTATGATGGAGTAAAAAAATCAACTATTTATTAACATAACTAGATACACGATTTTAGCTAACGTAGAGGAAACTAGATTTCATTTTATTTTCGAGTATAAGAGAAGAAGATGAACTCCTATTTCAGTCTCTTATGGGGTGTTTGGATTGTAGTGATTCCATCTCCCTACACTGTCGGAGTTGCTACAATGATTGCAGGTCATCCAAACGTCGAAGGGCTCCTTGGAATCTCAGATCCCCTCATGCATCCCAATTTAATTTTTTCCATTAATTGGAGAAGCTCAGTTGGTGAGCTTTTACCAGCTCTCATGTTGCTGGTCATGGTTAGTGAAAAATGTGGATCATCCTGCCCTGGTGAATTCAGGTTATTCCTCATGTTATCCCAAATTGGTAATCCAAAGAGGACCTGCTTGACACCAATATTACCATGCGAACCATGAAGAAAATTACGAAATATGCCATTGGATATTAATGTAGAAGAAATTAGGCACAATTTAGGTTTGCTTCCTACACACCGTCGGAGGTGCCACCCTCTCTCTCCCGCGGACAATTGGCTGGTCTTCGTGGCATGGTGATTCACTTGGACGCTTCTTCTCCGTTCGTAGAGGTATGCCTCGTTAGCTAATTTAAACCTTTGTCGATGCTTGTCATAACAACCCCTCCTCGAAACAATTTGGGACTACTTCATGATAAATTTCGGTCGAATTTTGTTGTGTTGTAAAAATCAGGAAATTAATTGTGAGTATTATTGATTGCACATTTTATTTTGGCTTTCAATTTCGCCATCCGACAATATTGTTTTGGATTTTTTTTCCTTTGGGGGTGATTTTGCCAATTCGGAAAGGTCAACTCTCCCTCCTACAATCTGTGTTGAACAAGTCTATATTTTTTCTCGTATACCCGCTATTTGAGAATATACCAAAAAAGGACCATGTTACATGGTATTATTTGTTTACTAGTCAAATTTGCACCATCGTACCATAATAATAGGAAAAAATATTTTCAAATTTTTTAGAACTTCATATTCTTATTGTGTTGTCGCACAACAGTTCTATACTATATTGGTATTTCAGGAAGCCCATAATTTCGAGAGGAATAACCTACCCAATTTCGAGAGGTATACTATATCGGTAGATCAAGACATTTGCGCATGATTTTTATATATAGTTATGCCTTTTAAGTATATATCATTTTATTTATAAATTGTGGATGCAATGATGTTCTCATGTTATAGTTTGCATGTAATGAACACAAATTGCTTATGTATACTAATGTCTTTTCTGTATATATTATCCATGTGTACATATTTTGGATGATATGAACATGAATTGGTTGTAATCATGGGTTAACTCTTTCAGAGGTCGTTTGTGGTGTAATTTTAGTTTTTTTATCAATATGTCCTTCAACACTGTGATGTGCAGTGATGTTCCCTCTTACTAATCCTCTACACTTAAAATCATCACTAAAGAGGTTATAACTTATATTTGGGGAAATAGGGTTGCCAAATAATGTAATCTATAATATTGTCGGTTGCCATTTCAACTCGACAATATGATTTAATTATTTTCACCTTTTATTGGCCTATTAGGGTGAAGTAGGGGCTGAAGAATGTTTGTTTCATTGGAGGGCAGTTTGAGACTTTGGTCGAACAAGACATCTGGGGATCCAGAGAGCTTCTCGGCATCCAAACATCTCCAACTTTTGTTGGGGAAGAGGTAGTTTTTGGGGCCAAAATTCTAAGAGTCGGCTTCCTACAAGAGTTTAACATTTGGAAGCCCAATCTAAACAAGACCTCAATGTACTTTTGGAAAACCAAGTTATGAAAAGTCTAAAAGCTTACAAAATTGTACTTGGAGAGTGTGATTGGATTTCATGAAGTGAAAGAAACTCTACAACTTCAATTTTATAACTTATTTCTTATTGGAATTTGAAATATAAGTGAGGAAAGCCATTTTAAGTGCAAACTTATAATGTTCATCAACTCTCAAAACCAAACATCCTACAAACTAGTAACCAAAAATCATTATGCAAATATAATTCTTGAACTTCCACGTTTTCCCCGAAAATCAATCACACCCTTATTTTAATACAATCTTCAGAAGTTCCAAAAATCACATAACTCTTATTCCACAATTCGCTCTTGAAGTATCCATGCATACTAATCACTTAGGGGTGTAAATGGGGTGGTGCAAAAATTCAACAACTGCTATTATAAGCTTTGTAGTGAAATTATCTTGATAACATTGTTAAACGTAAAAGTCAAATTTATCTGTGTGTCTATCTGTACTCTCAAAAAATAAAGCTTATTGAGATTATCTTGAGTATGAATTGATACTAGCAAGTTGATTTTCTTAGACAATAAGATTTCACCTTACGGAAAATAGAACAAAAGTAACAATTTTATTGATATATTAGTGAAGCAAACATCAAACGGAAGGTAAAAAAATTCATTTGGTTCTCAATATTTTATTTTGGTGAGGGTTGCGAGTTAGGTGGGGGTGGGTTGAGAGATAATCACAATCTACCTTATTTATTAAGTGGATAAGAATTTTTTGATCGTAACCCGCGTTAAGCAGTATCAGGATGACATGTTAAATTCACCCCATTTACAACCCTACAATCACTTAAAAGTTCAATTCCACCAGTTTTCTTAATATTTTCCAACCACACGGTTACAAAACCACATCCCTAAAAAAAACCGGAGATGATATAACGTTGTTATTGATATGCTTTAGGTTTATGTGATGATGTTGTTGTTCCATGCACTTTTTATTGTAACTAAGCATATCATAACTACTACACAAACACCTTTCATATTTATAAGTGGGGTTGTGGTTTTCAAAGCTTCGCCTATTTTATTTAATGAAAATAGATTCTATAAAAAAGAAAAATCGTAGCTAATTTAGTCGGAAGATCCATTGTCTTAAGAGATCACAGAATAAATGTTAGCAGTCTCATTCACATATTCAGGGAGATAAAATTCCTAGGCTAATAGAGTCGGGTATAGTATATAACTATATATGATTAAAAAAACATTAAAAAAAGGAAAAAAAGAAATAGCCGCCATCCCTGAAAACAGAACCCAAACACAAGCTGGAGGACTCCAAAGTTGACCAATCAAACCAAACCTCACCTCACCAGTTTGGGGCGTCCACTGAATCCCCACCCAAATCGACTCCGCTAGGGTTTCCGCCGCGATGCAGAGGCCGGGGCGGAACGGGGAGAAGAGGGGGGCGGCGGATCTCGTCGACAACCCGCCCGAGCCCAAGCGCCCGAAGCCCGCCCTCGCTAGGTGAGGTCGAATTTGAGTGGAATTTGGTTCAAAATCTGGTGAATTTTGCCAACTTTTTTTGGGTTCGATTTGATGGGTGGAAGTGGAAGATGAGTTTGTTGGTGCTCCGATGGAAATTTGAGTGGAATTTGGTTAAGGATCTGGTGAGTTTTAAATGTAATTAAGTGGAAAGTTGAGTTTTTTATGAGAAACTGGTGGTGGATTTTAGCATTTTTTTGTGGTGGAAAGTTGAGTTCTTGATGATGTGTGTTGCGCTCCGTGGGATTTGGATAAGAATTTGGTGGAAAGTTGCGAGCTTTATGCGGGTTTTCAGGTGTCTGTTATGGGTGGATTTGTGGGATGTTGAAGAGTAATGGTTAGTGTGAGATGGGTGGATTTTAGCATTTTTGGTTGTGGAATTAAGTGGAAAATTGAGTTCTTGATGATGTGTGTTGCGCTCCGTGGGAAATTTGAGAGGGATGTGGATGGGAATTTGGTGGATTTTAGTGTTTGGGTGGTGAAATTAAGTGGAAGGTTGGGAAGTTGAGGAGTAGGCAGTGTGAGGTGGGAGTGGGTAAGTTTTGTGTGCTGTGATGGAGACTTGAATGGAATTTGATTAAGGATCTGGTGAATTTGAGCACTTATGTTGGTGGAATCAAGTGGAAAGTTGTGAGCCTTATGTGACTTGTTTGAGTCTCGATTATGGGTTGGGTGGTGGGAAGTTGACTATTAGGCAGTGTGGGATTGAAGTAGGAGTTGTGCTTCCGGTGTTTTATGTTGCGGTGAGCTGGAGTTTAGAGTGAAATTTTGTTAAGAATCTGGTGAATTTTACCATTTTTTTGGTGGATTCAATTGGAAAGTTGTCGGCTTTATGTGGTTTAGAAAAAAATTGACTTTCATTATCTGCAAGCCTTCCATTCATAATTTAACAAGGATAACGAGAATAAAGTGCTAACCCAGTTCTTCAATATGCCTGAAATATGAGATCGGACTTGATATCTTAACAGTTGGAGACAGGATTAGATAATACATAATTTGCCTATTCCATTGACTCAGTGATATGCTCATACCTTGTCAAGTGTCAATGAAAAAGATCTATCAAGGCTCAGGTAGTGGTCCTAACACCTAAGCATTTTTCATGAGCATGCTCCTCGGCAATAATTTCTAGTTGTATCTACACATATAAACCATCAGAAATTATTTATAAAAAGGAAAGATAAAATTATCCAAGCCTGGCACGGATTAACAAGTGACATGATTACCACATAAGTTCATTGCTGAATTGATTAATTTCTGAAATAGTACAGAGTGTAGGTTAAACAACAATATGATTTTGCTAATGGGAAAATAAGTTAGTTTTGTTGACTATGTGCAGTGTCATTGTTGAAGCTCTCAAGGTGGATAGCTTACAGAGACTTTGCTCTTCTTTGGAGCCCATTCTCCGGAGAGTGGTAAGTCATAGTTATAGCCATTTCCATTTCATGCATTTATTTGGACTCTGTCAATCATTACTGAAATCTTTGATTGCATTTCTACAACTTCACTTGATGAATCTGAGCAAGGACTGATCTAGGTGCATTTGATTCTTGTTCTTCATATAGGTTAGCGAAGAAGTTGAGCGGGCTTTGACAAAGTTAGGTCCTGCAAGAATTGGTGGCGGAAGGTGGGAAATGGCAAATTTGCATCAATCTTTAGTTTTAATTTCTTTATTAATTTCTGTTTTTGAGAAGCATTTCAGTAATATGAATGATCCACCTCTTTCACTTTTCAGTAATCAGTATTGTATTTGAAATTTTACTGCGAGCTCAAACTTTATATTTTTCATATCAAATTATCAGTACTCAGTGATTTTCGCAAAACAGGAACTAAGTTGATTACAAAGCCACAGTGCGTTCTAATATTTACCCTGTATAGGTCATCTCCAAAAAGAATAGAAGGGCCTGATGGCAGAAATCTACAGTTGCAATTTAGGTCGAGGCTAGCCATACCAATCTTTACTGGAGGGAAAGTAGAAGGAGAAGAGGGAGCAGCAATTCATGTAATATTGCTGGACTCCATTACAGGCCATGTTGTCTCATCAGGACCTGAATCGTCTGCAAGGTTGGATGTTGTAGTGCTCAATGGTGATTTTAACAAAGAGGATGATGAGGATTGGACTGGGGAAGATTTCGAAAGTCATGTTGTGAAAGAGCGTGAAGGAAAAAGACCTCTTCTGGCTGGAGACTTGCAAGTTGTCTTGAAGGAAGGTGTGGGAACACTTGGTGAATTCACCTTCACTGACAACTCTAGTTGGATTAGAAGCAGAAAATTTAGGCTTGGACTGAGAGTTGCATCAGGCTGCTGTGAGGGAATTCACATTCGTGAGGCAAAGACAGAAGCCTTGACAGTCAAAGACCATAGAGGAGAACGTATGTTGCAAGATGATTCATGTTTTTAGTTTTTCTCTATGTACTTGCTTAAATAAATCAATAATCACTGTGGGTCCTTAAACATTTGTAGTATACAAAAAACATTATCCACCGGCACTGAATGATGAGGTTTGGAGATTGGAGAAGATTGGAAAGGATGGTGCTTTCCACAAGAAGTTGAATAAGGCTGGGATAAACACAGTTCAAGACTTTCTTCGCTTTGTAATCAGGGATCCACAAAAATTGCGAAGTGTATGGAATTTGATAGCAGTTGCCTAATTTGTCCACTAGATTCATGTGTTAGCCTTTTCTTTTAATTTTCTCTTTTCTTTTTTGACCTTTTGATTTTTCATCATTTGCACTTTTTTCAGATTCTAGGGGGTGGAATGTCAAGTAGAATGTGGGAAGCTTTGGTGGATCATGCTAAGACTTGTGCATTGAGTTTGACTGGAAAGCTTTATGTTTATTATTCTGATGATACACGAAATATTGGTGTCATTTTCAACAACGTTTATGCATTCTGTGGCTTGATAGCCGATGAGCAGTACCACCATGCAGAAAATCTTTCCGACGATCAAAAGGTTAAAATCCCTTTGTTTTATTGCCGCAATTTTTTGGTTCAATTATGATGTGCTTCATGTTGTTGATCTTGCAATTTTATTTCAAGGTTTGATAACTGTTTTGTTTCAGAGTATAATTTGTTAGTGCATTGCTGCTACTGCCTTGTTAAACCCCTAAGAGATCTCTCCACACTCTACGATGTGCATAACCTATAATTATCTTTCGTGTTCTTTCTTTACAGATTTTTGTTGATTCCTTGGTCAAGAAGGCATATGAGAACTGGGAGCATGTTGTAGAGTATGACGACAAAACCCTATCCAGACAAAGTAGAAGGATAGCCACCACTTCCACTGAAGTTGAATTAGGTTCAACAAGCTACCCTTATAATCAACAACCGTCTCTGCCTTGTTTACCAAATACTTTTTCTGCAGAACAGAGTGGTCGAATGGATTCAGGTTGGTTCTTTTCCCTTCTGTATTAGACTTTAAACTTTTTTGTTCGTTAAATTTTTATCTTCATAGATAGATGTCTTGTCCAACCTCAACACCTAAAAAACAACACTCAAGCGCCCAAGCATCTACAATTTCATTTATCTCACTTTGCTTTTTGGCGGTTTGCTTCTAATCATAATATAGTGCCATATAAAAGTAGAAAGTGTTTCTGCTACAGTTCTTATATTCAATTTGCCCTTCATATGTTTAAGTAACTACAACAATGCCATTTTATTGTGTATTACCATCTCACTAAACATTGATATCATGGTATTATCTATGATATTACTTTACGTATTCGTAAGAAAAAAGATATCCAGAAATCATTGCATGATTATCACATTCAAACTCCAAAGGGTGTTAGTTGATATCATATGCATGATCGTGTATCATAATTGTAAGTCCTTTTATTTTTACAACATAACCAAATATTAGTTATCTATAAAAAAACAATTATTATTTATTTAAAATCTACAATTAAGTATTCAATATCCACGAGTTCTATCATCATAGTTATTTTTTTATCTAATTATTAAACAGGCATCGAGGTCCTTAAAAATTAGAATCCTGTACAGTGAAAATCATTAATGGTCATAATATGTTAGGTTAACTATTTAACTTCACAGGCACTTTATGGGTTCATTATCCGGATATGCAATTTATCATAGGCATGCGCATTTATATGATTTCTCAGATTTAAGTTGCATTCTTTTAGCAGATATTGAAGTAATTACCTTAAGGTTTTACTTTCAAGTTCTTGTAGAATGAATGGTTAACGCCAATATTTCTGTTTCTGCTTGAATTTGACAGGACCAAGTCATGCTGGGTATGGTAATCAAATTGCTAAATACACCACTCATTCTCAGCATGTTACGCCTGGTGCACATTTTCAGTTTGAGAGTACCTCATACACCCCACAGGACCAGTTCATAGACTCCTCTCACCAGGCTCAGATAACCAGAACTGACAGCACAGGTTTGGCGTTAGGACCACCACAACAATCAAACTTAGGAGTCCAGTCCCTTGACACGACACTGCATCCTTCCATTCCGAATTCTTACGATGACTGGGGCCATCGTGATAACAGGGGACTTGGTGATTTCTTGTCTGAGGACGAAATCCGTCTGAGAAGCCATGAGATCCTTGAAAATGAAGACATGCAGCAGTTACTCCGCGTGTTCAGCATGGGTGGAGCAACCCCGAACCTTACAGAAGACAGCTTTGCTTTCCCGTCGTTCATGAACACTCCGACGCCCATGTTTAATAACTATGACGAGGACCGCGGCCGTTCTGGAAAAGCCGTTGTTGGATGGCTCAAGATCAAGGCAGCGATGAGATGGGGCATTTTCATCAGAAAGAAAGCTGCAGAGAGAAGGGCGCAGATTGTCGAACTAGATGATTAACAAACGGTAGGGGTTGGGTCGTCTTTAGAATTTAGAAGCTGATTCGACTTCACGAGTACATAGCAAACTGGCTGATCATAAAATTTGCCGGGAGCGCCTTACAAAACCTAATGTCGACGTCGAAACTCAGAAATGCTGATTGGTGCTGCCAGGAATTTGCTTTTATCACGACTTTGAATTATTGTATGGACAATTCGTTGTATAAAATATTGCTGTAGTCACTGCTAAGCTATGCTTGTTGGAACAAATATGTATTCGGATTGCTGTTTAATCACGATTTTTACCTTCTAACGGCTAGCCGGCCAGGCATGTGAGGTGTCAAGTACCATGCAATCAACTAACATAACGTATATTCATGGAATTAGTGATTATTAATTGCAAATTCAAAAAAAAAAGATTATTTATGCTAAATCAAGCATTTTGCTTTCACATATTTATTCTAATTTTTTATTTGTACATGTATCTAAAATCTGAATCTGAAATTACAAGGAAAATTCATTGTTATTTCACCCACCTTTTAGGGTTTAATTGGTCAATGGTCATGGAATAAGGTGACACAAAAACTAATTTGTCGAGCAATTAGGAATAGTTCAGTTGGTAAATTCTTGATCATGAATACGTTCTGAACTAATATATTCAACAAATGTCTCTTAACCATAATCAGATCTCTTTTAATTTTATTTTGATATAAGAGTTTTTACAGATTATAATTGATTTAACCCACAATCATATGTAGTCTAACTTGTATATGAATAATGTTATGTTGTTATGAAGATGAAATACAAGAGGGTGTCCGTTAAGTTTCAAATTTCATGAGATCACTTTGAGATGGAGGCAAGTTCAGATAATCACAGGTAATCTACCCAAAAAAATTAAAGTGTAATATGAACCATTTTATTGATGTTTCCTATGGAGATTGATAGATGTAGAGAAAGTATAGATTCCTAGTTGGTAAATTTGTCTGTTAGAAGAAAAGAAGAAAAGAAAATCTCCCTCATGTTTTTCAGTTTCAAACTTAAATATTTTTTCCCACAAACCTTTGTTCTTCTCCTCGCCTTTCCGGTCAGTGTGAAGAAAGCCAGTCCCTCCTTGTGTTGCAGCGACTTCCAGTCAAATAGATTTTTTTTCTTTCCTTCTCTTCTTTTAGTGTGGTTTATATCTTTCTATGTGGGCGTGATAAGATATCGGATCCTAACACTCACATGAGATCTATGAATCTACTCTTACTTTCAGTCGCCCTGCGAAGTAAGGCACGACCGTTATCATAGTTGATTTCTTGTTAATTTGCCCTGCCAAGCAATCCAACTGAAAGCAGTGTTTCAGCCGGTGAGCTGATGGTGTAGTTTGTATATATTAACGTTTTCTTATTATTTTGCTATATTGTTTCGCATTTAATTCGTATTTGTTTTCGAGAGATTTAAACCACAAATGCAAGCAAGGGTACGTTATTGTCATAGACGTGATCAAATCTTTAGCATTTAATGAATAGATGTTGTTTGAATGTGTCTTACATCCGATGTAGATCAGATTGTATCTGGATGTGTTGAACTTCTGTTAGGGGAGTTAATAACCAGACCATGATAATAGGATAGGAGCTTGAAGAGTAAACAACTTGATCATGTAGCGGTCAGACTGACGAGGATGTCAATAAACCGATTATTAAGCGGTCCATGAAATATTAAGCACCTATCGACTAACAGAGATGGAGGTCAATCGATTCAATTTCTTAATGTTTTTCTTTCTACAGTACTATCTCACATTCCAACTCCAATTGACACTGTTAAAATTTGATCTCTGATCTTGATTATCTACATTTTCTATCGAGAGTATATAAGTTACAGATTTTTACAATTAATTTGTGTGCGTTGCTTATTAATACCCATCTATATTGTGTCTCTAGTCTCTATGGACCATGGATTGTTGAAGCATATACAATGACAAAAGCAAATTGGGATAGAGTTTGTGAGAGACTCAGATGGAATTAAGGTTGGAATAGAATGTGATTGAGGAAATTCCTCTCAAAACAAACAAATAGCAAGTTATAACAAATGAAGTAGTTGAGACTTGAGAGGTAAAATGTGACGATATCATAGATAGTAAAAATTAATTAGGTGAATCCAAGAATTTAAATGATGGTAAAATGAGAAACCTTCAAAAGATATACCAATTTATACAAGTGGCTGGTGATACTTTCTTCCGTTTCGACCAGCACTGAATGAATCGTAATAGCAACGGAAGTAGAAAGCAACACTTCACATGATCAAGTCTCAATCTTATAGGGAGTGGTAGGAATTAAAGAAGGGAAGAAAGAAAAAAAAGCTGCAAACATGTTATTAAGATTTGACACGCAAATCTCTAGTTTAAGATGTTATTGGGTGATCAGCTAAAATAGCTCATTTTGCCCATGATTACGTCTCAATTACGAAGTAGCAATACGAAAAGATCCTCTGAGGGCACCCTTAACGGGGGTGCCCCGCCCGGGCGCCCTGGTCGGGCGCCCCTCTGGTGCCCGCCCGGGACGCTCACCTGGGCGCTTGCCTGGGCGTTGGGCGTCCCGGGCAGACGTCCGGGGCGCCCTCGGGTGGGGGGCACGTGTCCCCCCTTTTCGTTGATTTTTTTTTTAAGATTTTAATTATTTAATGGATGTTTTGTTATTAATGGATTGGGTATTTGTTACTAATGTGGGGTAATAATTTTTTGCAAGTGATAAAGATTCAAAAAATTCCAGAACCAACAATTTCAATATCCAAAAAATTTCCAAGGTGTGCTGCCCCCTTGCCACCCCCGTCACCTCACCGGCGAGGTGGAATGTCGTTCGCTCACCGGTGAGCGAGAGCCCTGAACGGCCTGTCGAGGTGGTTTATTAGTATGGTCTAATATCACGCGTGCACTTTAGAATTGTAATGTTATTAGAATTATATAAAATGTAATTTGTTAAATGTGTGAAAATTATAATTGTTTAATTAAGAAATGATGTTGATGAAAGAGAGTGTAGGGTGGGTGAGGTGGCCTGGGCATGAGTAAGGGGGATTTTGGGTGGGTTGGGTGAGCTGACGTGACAGAGAGAGAAGATGACGTAGTAGAGAGAGTGCAGGGCGTCAGGGGGTAGCCCGTGCGCTGTTATTTGTGCTCTAACCTCTTAAATTAATGGCTCACCTCAACATTAATCAGTAGCACTAGCGACAAGTTCAGATAGCTTATTTGGTGACATTGAGGGTGTTTGGATCGGTGGGGGTCCAGCTCCCTTCCTTCACGGAGCTGCTACAGTACGATGATGTCATCCAAACATGAGAATGGATCTCCAGGAGTTGGGCTCCCAGCACGGCAACCGAGACTTATTTTGTATTGGGATGGAGAAACTTAGAGGAGCTTCTGACAACTCCTCCACTTGTTGGATTTTTGTGACGATATTATCCCTGTTGATTCCAGCATATACATACATAAAGTTTTATTTAATCAAAGTCTGGGGGCAATTTGGGGTTTACTTTGACAAGACATCTGGGACCCGCAGAAGCATTCTCCTCATCTAAACAACTCATAACCTCTGAGGAAGAAGTTGCTCCTAGATCCACATTCCAGAATGTTATATCTGGAAGCCTCATCTAAACCAAACCATTAAAATTACCATGACCAAAACAGTTACAATTTTCCCCATCTCTTATCTGTTAAAACAATTACAAATATAATAATGTAATACAATGTGTTATATATGTCGAATAAATATTCCGTAAGGATCCAGATAAAACCAACGTACAGAAACATGTATAGGAAAACAACAAAAGAAAGAACAGTGATCAGAGACGACCTCAAAGATCGAGCCGTCGGAAGACGACTTGCCTCAGAGAAAATATCGGCCAACATATCAGTGTGTTTGATGGTCTGTCGGTTTTCTCCGAGGGTAGAACAGTCTCACCGTCGATCAGGCGCACACCGGAGTCGACGGACCACGAGAACAACGTGGAACCTCGTAAGAATCGATCGCAGAAGAACTTTGGATTCGGAGATTGTAAATCGCCGGAGAGTGACGATTTTCGTAGAGAGAGGATAAGAATAAAAACGGTCCAAAAGGATACACTCATCACCCTGAGGGTAAAGCCTCTAATTTCCCCCAAAACCCCGCTACCACGCCACACACCGGACAAACAGACGTGCGCACGTGTGTGGAGAATTCTCTCATCTTCTCTTTCCACCTACAAATGGTCAAATGAAGAGGATGTTTATCAACAACCTCTAATTTTTTAGATTCACCAATGTGAGACTAAAAGTGAGGTAAACACATGACACATGGGACAATAGTTTTCATCTTCAACTCAACATTGGATTTACTCAATTGAGTTATTCATGGGCATAACCCAAACTTAATAATCCAACATTATCTAGGGTTTATATACGGACATTTGCTCCGTTAAATAATGAAAAATGATGAAAACAATTTAAAACATTAATAACACGAGCAATTTAAGAACTAGGTTTGCATTCCTTCCTAATTTGACCCGTCAATTAAAGCTTATGTTTCATTCTTTGAATGAAGTCCACTTGGTCTGTTTGCCGGATTTGCCTCCGTTGTGAATCATATCATAGCTTTAAATATCGCAATAGGAAGGTCAAGCTATAGTGCAATAAATTTAGCATCTATTCCTTGACCGGCATTAATTTTGGAGATGGACATATTTATGATCATGGAAATCAACTTCTGTATAGGATCCTATTTTCGGTATTTGATGTACCTAAAAACAAAAGTGACACTTGTAGCTCAATATTATGTTTGCGAAAACTGTTTTTTTCTTCTAGAAACATTCCTCTATATGCATCTTAAGATTTGACCCCTAAACATGATTATTCAAAATTTAAGTAAACTAATTTAAGCTATTAATAGGATGAAGTATGAATTACAACAACAACAAAATTCTTTTGGTTTCATTTTCATGCTGAGTAATTGAGTTTTTTACGCCCATTCACCGTACATTAGGTAGACAAACCTTATGTAACGTCCTCAGAACAACGAAAAAATTTAAAATTTAAACATACAATCAACTTGAGGACATTGCTGCAAGACACACACACATGTGCACCAACATATAATATATATATATATATATGACCGAGTTTACAAAAGAATGTGATTACATCAAAAGCTCATAACATGAAATATACACATGTAATCATCGTCTCAAAAGAAAAGAAAGCAGGATCCGGTCTCGAGTGCTCTCCTCCGCAGTCACCACCCTCTTATCGTCGATCCCGACCTGAAATGCAAACATGAACTATGTCTGAGTTTCCATAAGGAAACCCCGTATGCCAAACCATAACACATGAATGAAACAATGAATACGAAAAACATAAAAGGGCATAAGCCCAACAAGTGCAAACCACCAACAATTGCCTCATTCGCCGGAGCTATGGTTTTGCCTCAATGTTACCGGAGCCACAATTTTGCATCAATTGCCGGAGCCACGACGACGACGTATACATGCCTCATTCGCCGGAGCCACGACTTTACAACCACAACCCGCTCCGTAAAGCCACCACTGATCGCTATTAGGCCGGCATGTCCGTCTGTTGCCCCAAAAGGGCCGGTGAACCCGTTGTCTTCTAGTCGATCAACAAAAACAAGGAAAAACACCAAACTGTGCAAAAACGGTCGAACAAAACATCACACCAGTCGACCGAATCCCCTTCCAGAGGATTGACCCGACCGAAAAAACCCGCAAATCGGTCGAACGACGAAGGGGATCCGTTCGACCGAAAAACACCAGTAAAAGAAATCATCTTTGCTCAAAAAGATCAAACGGTCGAACGACCCAAGACATTTGGTCGACCGAAACCCACCAGTAAAACTCATAATCAACCCACACCACACAGTCGACCGAAACAACCCTTCCGGTCGAACGACCTTTAAGTTAACTTAAGTCGTCGGTCGGACCAGTCAAAAAGGCGATCGACCGTTTAGATGGTCAACGCCCCAACCGACCTACGACAGTACTTTCGGTCGACCGAAAAAGGGGTCATGTTCGACCGTAAGCACCCAGAGCCTCCATCTCTTCGCTCAAAATGCACAACCGGTCGACCACCCAAGGGTATCGTTCGACCGGTGCGAGGGATATCGCTTGAAATGCACTACAACCGGTCAACCGAACCAAGCTACCGGTCGACCGTTTATAGTACAGAAAACTGTTGCACAGGTCCAACGAGTCATCCGGCATACCGTCGACCACTACAACACTCACAAAAGCATAAGTGAGATCAAAGTAAAGCTTGACATACCTTTAAGGTTTGAAGAAACCTTTGAAGAATCATGACGAGCTTCTGCATGCAACTCCTTTCCTTCTCTGGCGAACCCAAACGAGCAACCGACCAACCTGATCCCTCGTGCACCCCACTAAGTCTTCCTCCTCGCCGAGCCCACACTACGACGCACCAGGTAGTTGAAGGAGAGAGAGAGAGAGCGGAAACTGATTTTTTAATAAAAAACAATTAAATATTTTGTAATATTAAAATAAAAAAATTATTGGATGTCATTAGTTTAGTAACCAAGTCATTAAGTTTAATAAGAGAAAAAGAACATATGATATAGGAAAGAGTAAGATGAGAGAGAGTATAGATAATCTTTTCAATTTTTACAAGACGTATAATGAAAATTATGAATTTTGGGTTTATTTTTGATGATTCTGCAAAATTTTCATTGAATATTAATAAAAGTTAACACCTGTTAACGACGCCGTTAACGTGGGCTAACAGAATGACAGTTGCAATCCGAGAAAAAGTTAATGACATTAGAACAATTTTTTGGATTTTTCTATGGTATTGATGGTATAAGTCCAATTTCGTTGTACCGTTGCAATTCACCCTAATAATAATGATGAAGAAGAATTTTCTCGATGTGTAATGTTTTAGGACCCATGTATATCACAATACCAACTAAGATGGAGTTGGATATTAATTCATTATATTAAATTCTATATTCTTACGTTTTGAAAATTGAAACTTTGAATCTAGACGTTCTTTGTGTACATCTTTGCAAGGACTTTTGTAGGTAGACCCCGCTTAAATAATTATATCCAAAATAGAAACACCTCGAAAAGGAACCCACTATTTTATAAGTAAAAGAGTTTACGGCCATCTTATAAGATGCTTTGCTAAAAGTAGGGAAAGGCTAAAGAGAAGCAGCTAATGCATCTTTTTTGCATATGGAACAACCACCAAATCATTAATGCTTCCCCCAAACCCATGAATAAGCATAAATGAGACTCTTTTGAGATGTTAGAAGAAGAAAATAGAGTGGCTATCTAAGATTTTAGATATCAATTTTCCCTAATTAGAATTTGTATCTAGAACCTTTGGTTGGAAAATACTATCAGTGTCAACTGTGATTGTGAATTAAATTATTCTTTGTAAGAATTTTCTACTATATTCGATAAAATTAGGATTCATATCTGCAACTTTTGGTTGAAAATATAGTATAAGTGTCAACCGTGATTTAAATTATTTTTTGTAAGAATTATATACTCTATATAATATAAAACAAGGACGAGTAAGTGATTCATTATCATTATATACACTATATAATATTATCTTGACTATTCTAATATTAAAAATTAGCTAGCCTCAATTGAATCAACTGAAATATCTTAATTTAATCCATAAAGGAGACTCATAACAACTCAAATCAATGCATATGACACGCACACACACCTCCAACCTTGCTTTGCATTTATTGTTAGTATCAATTTATATCCACTTCTCTTTCTCTAGCCATAAGAAGTCCATGCTTGGTTCACAACAACAACCAATTCAAAGTGCCAAGACTCAAGAGTGAAGATTGTGGAGAGAAGTTAGAGTTTTGAAGGAGATGGGAGTTAAGGTTTTGAAAGTTGAGGGTTTTTTGAGGTTCTTCTCTATTCTAATGGCAGTAATGTCTGCCTCTCTTCTGGGGTTCAACAGGGAAACTGAAATAATTATAATAGAGAAGAAAGCCACTGTTAAGAGTGTAGAAGCTCTTTGGTAAGTGTTCATAGTAGTATTGAGTTTATTTTTTTTATTTTTTCTTCTATTTTGTTTTGCTAGATTGAGGTTTAGTACTTTTTTGTGTGGAGTCAAAGACTATTTATATATGTTTTTTGGCTTTTGCATTACAACTTCTTATGTATTGTAAAATTGCGATTCAATTTAAGTTTTATATCATGGGTCGATGGAGAGATTATTAGTGTTATAAGTTATGTTTTGGTTGGGTGAGTTGGATCGGGTTTTGTTAGACTCGAATTTATCTTTTTTATTGTTATTAGTAATTTTCTCGACCCACCGTCACTTTGTGGTGAACTGATGGAGGTATAGTATACTCAAGGAGAAGATTAAGGCCCATAATCAGTTCTTCTCCTAGATAAGTTAAAATAAAAGACCTCAAATCCTTCGAACTTACTGGATCTTAATTATGTCCAAATCTTTTCGGGCATTCCTTGGTAGGGAAATTAACCTTGTGTTGTTTGAGTTTCTTTTTTAGAAAAAAACGCTTTAACATATTTTTTTTCGGGTTTTTGAAAGTGTGTTAGAATAAGGGCAGTTTCAGAAATTTAGGTTACGTGGATCATAATTTATTAATACAAAAATATTACAAGTGGTTGAAATCCAAGAAAACTAATATATAGAAAGGTCGGAAAACCAAAGATATTAACAAATTATGAGTACGAACCACAAAAGGTCATTACAAATCAGATTAAATTTCAAAAAATCAAAGGAGTCGTTGAATGAACTTGGCACCACCCACCTATGCACCCAATCCACTAAATTTCAGATGTATCGTCCACATGTGTCACCACTCGCTCCACTGGTTGCATATACATGAAAGCCTCATTTATATATTTGATAATCTGAAAGATTCAAATTTAGTGACATGAATTCATCTAATTAAAAAACTTTTCCTATCAGGGTTTTGACAATTGTGGCTTTGGTGGCGTCTGGGTACCACTTCCTGCAGCTGTTCAAGTGTTTCATTCTTGGTTGGCTTTGTAAGCAAAAGACAGGATACAAATGGGAGGCCTGGATTTGTTTGGCAGTTGATCAGGTTAATTATTAACTTAACCTAGATTATCCATCAGGAAGGAAGACTAGTTTTCCTGACTTATTTTAAGGTTTTCCCGATTGATTTGTCCGAAAAAGCTAGTTTAGATATTTGATTTAATCCGTTATACCACACTTCCGCTTTAAGTTTCAAACGCTCGATCATGTGAATGAATTTGTTGGAATTCGATATTTAATCTTGATTATTCCAAGATAACGAATAACTAGCTCCAGTTTGTTGGTCTTATTTAAATTCGTATTAATGCTTCAACTTGCATTGTTATTCGTCACAAAATTAATTAACCTGGTTTTGTCGAACCTTTAATTTTCTAACTTTGTTATTTTGTGGACGACCCATGCAGATCACCGTGTATGCTCTGGTGGTGGCGATGGCGGCAGCGATGCAAGGGTCCCTATTCGCCGTCACCGGGCAGAATGACTTGCAGTGGATGAAACTATGCAATGTTTACCGGAGATTTTGCCAGCAAGTTGGTGGTGGCCTTTTGACTGCTCTAATTGCTTCTGCTTCCATGGCTTTAGTTTGTATTGTCTCTGCTCACCATTGCTTCACTGTACAACTGCCCTAATTAAGTGCATGTCTAGCTTAAACCTACTTACAACATCGCGTGATGTGTTTAATTATGAGATCGATGTATTGTCATGACGTGCAACTAATTTCTTATTCTTATATATTATATGTAGATGAATATTTTCTTTGACAATATAATACAATTAATCTAACCGATTCTGTACTTTGTGGATGCACAAGTATTTATATTATATCATTGCACACTTGGATAATTTTAATTTTAAAAAATTGATTTTTATCATGAAACGAAAACGAAAAAGATAAAATAAGATCTTCATATGCCCACTTCTACTAGATTCCACGTGGTTCGACTCGTTTCGTTGAGGTATCAATTAAGCTTGATCTTTGTCAATTTGAATTAAAACATCTACCAATTATATAACTCTAATTGTAAAATTTTATTGTTATCTACTTTTTACTCTATCTCAACAAGGTTTTTATCTACTTAGTGCCAAACATATTGGCCCCAGAGTACCAAACGTTAAATGCTAATATCATTACTCATTAGATGACCTGCAAAGGGACTAAATTCATTTCAGACCATGTATATATATGTATTTGCATTGTGCAAATGCGGATGAAAATCTTATGAATATGATAATATACACATATGTTCCTTAAAAAGGGCAAATAAACATATAAGAAAATAAGCACCTCGTAAATGGGTAGGAATATAAGAAAATGTATGAAATATTACAAGTAAAATAGAAAATAAATGAATGTATTTACACTAAAACATTAATTTAGTAAAATTACTATTTTAGTAGAAACCCAAATAACCAACGATTAAATTCTTATTTCTATCCTTAAAATAAAAATTACATAAGTCAGAATGGATATATGGCAAAAACACAATCTAGAAACATCATTCAACTACCATCTTTTTCTTTTTTTTTCTTCTGTCTATTCTAAGGTTGTAACTTGTGTCATGTCGTGTACACATATATAAGTCTTATGTGTTAATATGTATCTAACTTATTTAATAACCGTATTGCGGAACTCTTATCATATTCGACTCATTTATAATCGTGCATATCCCTTCATGCACGATTATTAAACTCGTTTAGTACCATTATAATTCCACAACTATTATCTATTTGGAAAAAAAACTGGAATCGTTGTTTCGTCAAAACAGCCAACATGGTTGTTCGTGCCTATTTGGAACCATTGGATGTAAATCTAATGGTCTATATGGCGGTGAATTTCATTCTACCCCTATCTTCTTCTTTGAATTTGATTTTTTACCTTCATTTGTCTAGATTCTAAACCTAAAAATATATTTTAACCCTTCACCAATGACAATTTTTCAACAAGTTCAACCAAAAGGTATCATAGTTGTTCAAACAAGTCAATTTATAAAAACCGAATCAAATAAGAGTTCGTTTGATTAAAATATAATTAGAGATTTAATCAGTCCGACCCAAATCTGTTGTAGAAACTCAGATCGCAGCAACGGATTCTAATACACATAAGGTTTTTCCATCAGACATGTTTAAGATTTATGTTAAGTATTTCATCAATATCTTACCAGTATGGTAGCAGAACGACAGTAATCTATAACGAATAGGCAAACAGCGACGCAACCAAAAATACAAAAAAACAAAACAAAAGGCTAAACATATATATATATAGGAAAATTTATATATATATATATATATAGGAAAATTTATATATATATATATATATCAAAAAAAATAATCAAAATAATATATAGGAAAATAATTTATATATATATCTATATATATATATAGGAATTTTTTTCAAAATAATCAAAAAAAATAAAAAAATTGTTGAACATGTTCAACATGTATTAAATTAAAACGACATCTCGAAACCAAGAAAAAATTTGCCCAAGTAAAAACGGCATCACTGATGCCGTTTTCATTAAGGGTAAAAACGACATCTACAGTGCCGTTTTTACTTAATGAAAACGGCACATGTGGTGCCGTTTTTCAATGTGCATATTTTGCCAATTAAGTTTCAGAAGTGCATATTTTTCCAATTTTTTATTTTTTTTGATTATTTTGAAAATCTTTCCATATATACATATGTACATATACATATACATATGTATATGTATATGTACATATACATATACATATATATATATATATATACATACATATATATATATCACCATATCTATAGTTCCGACAACTACCCACACTAGCTTTGTATTTGGTTCTATCCACAGACTTTTTTATTTTTTGTTTTTACCACTTTTTAATTCCTACACACTCGTCAGATAACTTACTTCCATTCCCTTTCCCATGGCGTCCAAATCTAGGGTTTCCGACACCTCCTCCGGCGCCGGAGGAAAGCTTCTCCGGCGCCGGCGGAATCCACCCTCGGCCTCCCCTTACCTCCGCCCGTCCCCGCGCGCCGGGTGGCTCTCCGGCGCCGTGAGGATACTCTCCTCCGTCTTCGGTTCCCAGAGAAGAAGCGTCGACTCGGATTCTGATTCCTTCGGGAGTTCCGGTAACTGATATGCTGGTTTTCGTCTTTCCAGTTTGTAGGTTTTGGCAGTGAATGCTCGGAGCTGACGTTCTAAAATGACTTATGGGTGATTGATAGTTTGAATTTTTTTAAGTATTTGTGCTTAGAGTGAATTTCTCAACTTCCGCTCTTAAACGAGAGCAAGTCATGAAAGTGAAGCTCTAGACTTTCCACCAACTACTTAGGTACCGATCACACACTTGGATGGTTAGGTGATGCAAGTTGGGTAACATACTAACATGCATATTTTTTATAGTTTGGTTACCACTTTTGTAACATTAAGATGCCTTGAAGTTTGAAATGTCACAATTATACTCCCTGAACTTTTGTTTCGTGACGATTTTCCGACATTTTCATTGATAAATGTGTTAATTTTCGATATGTTCATTGTTGTTTCTCCATTGTTTCATATTTCTACAAATACTCGTAATTTTAACTTTATGTCAAAATGAAAATCAAAATTACGTCAAATTTGGTTCATAGTTGAGGTTGGTTGGTAAGTAAAGGTATTTCGTCTATGCAAGACCTAAGAAGAATATAGCGATGAACCTTCTAGGGTAGTTTAATGGACCATGGTTTATTCTTGGTTGGACTAGTGATGGACTTATAAATGGGTTTGGTACTTTGGTATAACAATTACGCATTTATGTATTTAGTTTTTTGACTGAGTCAATAGAATTAATTGAACTTGGGCTGGTGAGGAGTACATCAGGTATTGGAAAATTTTGTTTATAATTTGTATGATAACTTGGTTTAAGTATTCTATATGATTGGATGAGCATGAGCATGAGCTTGTCTTATTGATCATCAAAAAATCTGATAATAACCGACGAATTTTATTCCTATGTAGTACAAATGATACTGAATTTGAGAAGGAAATGTCATTTTTATGAGTTCCCAAACTTTCTTAATCAATACAAGAAAGGAAGCAATATTCTACTCCATTGTCACCGTTATTGCAGATTGATTCTGAGATGATTTACCTCTTTTATTGAAACCTTGCACTAGGGTATGTGCATATCTGAATATTTTCCATTCTGGTCCAGATGATGATGACTGCATCAAAATGAAAGATGATCACATGGATCGGGGACAGGTAGATGTTTTATATTTCGTTATACTTTGCAACCTTCTCAAACCATTTAGTAGGGGATCAAGAATGGGGGTCAAGAATCCTCAATAGGATGTGAAATATTCTTATAAGTTGGACTTGCTTGATATGTTACGTTTCTTCCCCCCAATTATTTTCTTGGAAAATATTAACATTGAAGAAATGTATGCTATATTTTGAATGTAAAAGATTCCTCATATCTAAATAGATAGTTGAGTTAGTTGTCAAGCATCTCACATCCTAAGTTCCTTGTTTCATCGGTATTATCAGACCAAAGAACATTCTTTGCCTAGATTGACGAAGAATCAAAGGAGAAACCTCATGATGACTTGTAGATTGGGTCTCAATTTTTTTTCAGAAGATTGTGATTTTTTTATCTTACATGAGATGCTATGTTGCATAGCAAGTTCTAACCTGCCCCAACTACCTTATACTTGATCCTATGTCCATCGACATGTAGTTTAATTACCTTCTCATACTTTGGGGTAATATCAGATCAGATACGAAGTGGCCAAGTGGATATTGGCTTTACCATATCCACTCCGTATCGACACGGATCTTCCATGATATGGAAAATGCATAAACTTGTATTCTTTACTAAATGGATACTTTATAAATAAATGTGGATGTAATAGAAAATAATTTATATATTACTATCATATACTTTAAATGTTAGTTAATAAATTAAATGTCAATTCCTTATTTAAAAATGAAACCTGAAAATACAACAAAGATGAAGTAAAATAGTAAAACATAAGTCAAAATTCTAGTAGGTCATGATTCAATTCACATTTTCTAACATAGAAACTACAATAGTACTACTGTGTGTACCCGTTTCCGCCCAGAAAATGCATATTTGTAACCCTATCCATTAACATTTGAAATTCAAAATTTGTATCGTACTTGTATTTGCCAAAACTAAAAACTTAACTATCAATGTTTGTATCCCTGTCTTCGCAGATATGAAAGATGATATTTATATCCTTAAAAAAGATGTAGATAAGGACTACCTGAGTTGTTAACAAAAGAAGAGATAAGGACTATCTATGGATGGTTTTGTATCCGTTTGCACCCTTGTCATATGCATGTTTTTTTATAGTTATTTTTTGTTTGAAAATGTTGTGTTAATTTAATCGGAGAGTTATAAGACTTATAACTTGCTCATTGACTTCGATAATCATTTGTCTTTCAGGCTGAAAAGGTATTACAAGTGTTTGAAGCCAAAGGCCCTGGAAATCAAGTTGTGGCTTCAACAAGTAAAATTAAGCTCGCCATTGAGCAATTGCTTGAGCATGAAACTTATACAAGGTTATCACTTGCCAAGGAATATATTTGTTTCATTGATCTTGCCTTTTCCTATCAACGATCCACTTTCCTCAAGTTTACTCACCTTGTGTCCGCAATAGCATTGTTTTAGATAATATCATGGTTTTCAGAACCGAACCGGACGTCGAACCAGAATTCTCAAAGGTTCAAAAATTCAGAGGTTCAACCGGGGTCGAACCGGTTGAACCGGTGACGTCATAAATAATTAAATATAATATATATACATATAAGTATCCGGATAAGAAGCTTAGATACAAAAAAAAGAAGCTCATGATAGTACTTATATATATATATATATATATATATATATATATAAGTATCCGGATAAGAATCCTTGAATCAACGACCTTTTAGTTGGTATTCATCAACACAAGTGAATTAAATATTAAAAAAAATACAAAATATGGGCTTGAACCCGAGTTGAACCGGACGGTCGAATCGGTTCGACCGGTTGAACCCCTGGTTCAGGCCGGTTCAACATCAAATGCGGTTTAGGGTGTGAACCGGACCAGACAAGCATTCAGTTCAGGTTGAACCGGTCGGACCAGCCGGTCCGGTCTGGTTTTCATAACAGTGGATAATATGCCACCTACTAGATGAATTTTTTAACCATGGATCTTGTTTTGTAAAATTAGTATGCATGTAAAAAATCATAAAATTTGAAGGTTGTATGTAAGATATGGTGATGTCAATTTTGTAACAAATTTTGTACGTTGGTTTTTTTTCTTCTTGAAATATCACATAAAAATATTTCAAATTTTATGATTTTCGACGTGCATACTTATATTACACATACACATTTGGTACTATTTGGAATTTTGTCATTTAGAGTTTAAAATTTAAGTTATCAACAAATGTCAAATGATGTTAACATTTTTAGAGGTAGTGGGCCCCTCTATATATATAATATATTTTCCCAACAATAATGTAAAAATCTAAAAAGATCCTTTACTGAAAAAAGGAAGATAAATACATCTCTAACCAAATCAAGTTATTGCAGAACTAGCTAATCTAAGTTTATGCTCTTCCCACTAAGCTATGGAGTTAGAGATTAAAGTTTGTATTTGGTTCCTTAATTTTCACACCAAAATTGAACGAACTCAGACCGAGTTATCAGAATCAAACAAGCTCAATAATTATAAACGAAATTCAATTTAACTTTGAAAATTGAGATGTTGCAGTACCACACTCATCATTCTCAAAAGAGTAGCTAGACTATCAAATTATTTGTCTAATAATCAAATGCGCTATTATCTAATTCTGAATTGTAGCACGGGCATGTGATGAACATAGTGTTCAAGTCACCAGTAGGCATGTATGCCCTTTCTTACAGTGAATAGGTTGTGATATGAGATTTGTGGGACCATAAAATAGTATTGGTTTGCTAATAAATTTAGCCTGAAATATATAGGTGAAGATATTATATTGTAACTCGAGTAAGTTCCTTATTTATTTAATATGTAGAGAGTGCATAAGAAACTGGAAAATGGATCTTTTTACGACAACAACAAAGTGTTTAATCCCAAACTAGTTGGGGTAGGCAAAATGGATCTTTCTAATCTCTAAAATAATGTTTGTTCAAGTAACTAAATAGACAATCCTCTGAAGTGCTGAAATCGCGAACGGTTGTCTTTCTGGGTACTTATTGGATTTGGATATGTAGGATGTTTCGAAGTGCCTTGGGTGCTTTCTGATTCTTGGTCCAGTTATCCTATGACTTTTATTTTCTCATTCATTACCCTCTAGTCTCTAATCTACCGGAAATATATATGGTACATCCAAGAATGATACCATTTCTTATTCTTGATGTTTTTTTCCCATATATGTTTAGAAGAAATGACTCGTATAGTTGTTTTTCTTCCTGTTGATTTTTACCCCTCTTTTTTTATTCTAGGGATGAAGCTTCTAGGCTGATAGAGATAATTCGGTCTCGGATTGTGGAGTTTCCTTTAGAAAATGGGAAGAATGGTGCATCTCTGGAACTCCTAGACAGAACAACTTGTAGAGTCAACAATACTGTTTCAGCTTCTGCAGATTTTCTGGAATCATCAAAGCACGAATACTTTCTTGGAAAAAGTTCACAGTTAGCTAACCGTTTAACTACTCCTTATTCTAGCTCTTTGATTGATCATGCACATACAAAAAATGCAGTCATGATGGAGGCAAAAAGATGGATAGAGGAAAGAAAGATATCATCAAGCTCAAAATTTGGTGTAAGTTGTGCATCTTGTACTCTGGACACTTATAAGTTTCACGATGTAATTTCTGTCTTGGATGTACCAATTATAGTTTTTTTATTACTATCTAACATGCCCTGTAATTCTCATTTTATTTATATTCCAAAAGGAGAGGGAAGATGATGCAGGCTCACCTGTGGATCTGGCGAAGTCATACATGCGAGCTTTACCTCCATGGGAGTCTCCAATTATCAGCAGGGCTGGTTTGAGGAGCCCGCCATCAGTATCAAGTGTCGAAAGATATGATTCTCCATATGCTGCAAATTGTCTTTCCTCACCTTTGCTCGAGGTATTTGGTGGCAGTTTACATTTTCTATAAGTTATTTCTCTGCAGAGAAGTTTATCTATGAATTTATATGGTCTCAACTCTCAACTCTCAACTCTCAATTAACTTTATAAGCGTTAATTTCTCAAGTTATACAACTTGTTAGTAATACCTTGATTTTTCAGTTGCATCTATAAATTATGGTTCTTTCTTTTTCTTTTAACCCTTTGATTGGTGATTCTTGACCCCATGAAACAGCAAATCCTTTATCCAACTTATAAAATTAAGTTACTGCTTAATTAAGTTTCTGGTGATGGAATACAGGAAGAATCGAAAAGAAATTATAAATATTCACCTTTTATTCTCCTTATTAAGTAAGATAGTGCAATAACTGCAATTCTCCTTTTGCTATTTTTCACATATAATTTATTGTCCTTTTTCAGGATCTTAAAAGAAAATATATGCCCATTAGGTCTTTGTATTCATATGTTGAACCTAGAGATGAGCTTCACAAAACAGGAAATGGGTTTATAACTCCATCGATAAGATCAGCTAAACCATCAGAATTTGTAGGCCCTTCACTGCAGACTCAAAAGGAGCAGCAGGTTTCAAGTGCAACCCCTGATCTCATCAGTTTACAAACTAAAGCTTTACAAGATGCAAGTAAGAAAAAGTGTGTGGAATCATCCACAAAAGGTGATAAAAATGTGGTCCATACTAATAATGGTATTATGGAGATTAATCTCTCTGTGAATGGTGAGAACGGTGCAATGACTAGAAACACTCTTGTTAACGATGTAGAGACTCCGGAAAACAATCATCTAACATCAGAACCTCAGATTCAGAGTGACTTGCATTCCCTTGATCATAACATTGCCACCCATGAAGATCAGGTATTTCATTTACAGTAAATTCTTAAGACAACATTTGTCAAGTACATTGTAGTGATATTGATAAAATATCTGTTACTTAGGTGACAGCTTTGGAAGAAGCCTCACAAGACCGAGAATTTTTTTACGCTGACAACATTCTGAATGGGGCATTGAACGAGCATAATGGCGGTATTGAGTTTCAGATATCAGATGTGCATATTGTTTTTTGAAGTATATCATGATTTTTTATGACTTTGAGGCTTAACAGTTGAGCAGCCGTTTATAGTTTTATGTGGCAAAAAAAAAAACAGTTTTTTCTTGTTTTCTAAGCGAGGGCTGCGCGTGTTCTTCTTTGTAGGTGGTCCAGTAGAAAAGGCTATGGAAGCTGAGCCTACAGCTGTGCCATCAGCAAATGCTGATTCTGCATTGTTTAGGTTAGCAATTCTGTGTACTAAATCTTTTCAGAAAACGGAAAAGGATCTTCTTATGCCTACTTCACTACTCAGTAGAATGGAGTTATGGTAATTTAAAGATTTTAAATACCAGTTTTCTTGATATCTTACCATGTCATTTTAGAATTACTAGAGGTACACACCAGTTGGGTTGGGTTGGATTGGTGGATCTGGGCCATACCCAAACCTGAACTCGACCCAACTTCTTGGGACCTGACCTGATAAGTTTTTGGGTTGACCTATCTTTGAAAATAACATACAACTAAATATTGTTAATGGGATTATTGGAATCACTACGACATGCTAGTCTAAACATTACATAATTAAAAGTTCAAACAGATCGTAATCCCAAAATTACATAATCTAATCATTAATGAAACAATTTGTTCTATCACAATATCACTAAGTCTGAATCCGTCATAACTCAGACTAAAGAAAGAGACGGTATTTTTTTGGAAATGGTTTATGGGATTTAACATGTTGGTTAGTCTATAAGAAACATGAAAAAAAAAGATCAGTTATTGTGTTGACCTTATATGTTCTGGAAATCTCAGAACCAGACAACCCACGATTTGAAAATACCTGACCTGACTCAATTGATTTTGACGGGGTCAGTTCAATCCAAATGGATGTGCACCCCTAAGTACTGAGTCTTTGTGTATCAGTGACGAGTTTTATCCTTTTTTAGTGTTCTTACGTTTTTGCCCTCAATGTTTATATTTTCAGTCTAACAAAAGATGGAGAATTGGGGACAGAGCGAAGAAGACATGATAATTTTTCAGGAGATAATTCTACCCCAGGTTGGAAGTAGTCAGTGGTAGTATATTTTTGCATTTCCTTTTTACCATAGAAAAGATCTTTGTTGTCACCGGCTTCAGTCTCTCTGTATTTTAATGCAATTGCGATCACTTTGAATTATCCTAACAAATAGCACTTGGATTGTCTTTTCACTTGTGCTTCACAGTGACTAAATAAAAGTAATGATTAACTAGATTTATTCTTTGGATATTTTTCAGATGCAAGACACGACGTTGGTAATATCCAGTTGCAAAAGATGGTTAGCTCCTCCAAAGCAAATACAAATGGAGTTTCCTCTTCCCCTTCTCGGTAAACTAATGAGCATATAAAGAAACAAACATAACATCTCTTATTAGGGCCAAGAAACAAACAATTAATAAACCATTAACGCCTGAAAGAACAATATAAGCAGCTAATACATTGCTGTTAGAATGCAGTTCTGACCTTGTATTTTTGTAGATGGGATATGTGAAGGAAAATTTTGTATAGGCCCCTAGGACGGGTTGGTTTCTTTGAATTGTCAATGTCGTAAATCTATTGCATTCACGGTGGCTGTATGTAGGGGTTTTTTGCGCCAAATTAATGTGATCTGATCTTAGAGTGTTTTTTTGTCACCTTCTTGCTGGCCTAACTAAATTTTGATGCCTAAAATGTTTTTTTTTTTTGGGTTCTTTATTGCATATGATATATCGTATTAAGATCACAATTGACAATTGTGTGTTGTTTCATGGTTCAGCCGGAGTACTAGAAGAAAATGCCGACCATCGAGAACCCAGGCATAAGGAGGAAGCAAGCAGACTAACTGTTGTAGGCGTGTGTACGATTGAGGCTGCTGATGAGCTAGGAAACACCACCACGGCAGCCGTCCCGTCTGCCTCAAGATTCATGTAGTGACGCAAAGTTACAAGAATTCTCTTGGTGGGTAAAAGTTACTAGCTAACAAGCATTTGTGTGCCACTTATTTATCTTGTATTTTAGGAGGGTAAGGGAGCTTAGTGCGTTCTAGATCTTGTATTTTATCTTTGTAAGCGGATGGGCTCACACCGAATTTCTCATCTGTTTGGTATATAAAGTATTGTTTTTTGATAAAATGATGGTTATGACATTAGAGTATTGTTGCTGGTTGTATAATCTGGGTACCTGGTTTTTCATTTGGTTGTAAGTGTGTTCTGTTGGTTGTGTCAGTATCAGTTTCCCTCATTGACAAGCTACGGAACATAGTCGGTATTTTATAAAATCTAGTATCCTGAGTTTGCCTGTTTGAGAAAGGGGTTATCACTAAAAGCAAAGGGTCTTATACTCTTATTATGGAAGCCACACGATGAACCGCCATTTGCAAAATGTGCACGACCAACTAAACACAGGTTAACAACAACGAAGCTTTTAATCTTAAACAAACAGTTAAGTTAGAAATAAACTTAAAAATCACGAATCAGGCATATGAAATTATGAATAGTATTCTTCCATATACTTCTATCTAATGTTAAATCTCGGGGTGTGTTCTCACTTCTCATCTTAAACAGAGAAATTTCTTACCCAATTCTTGATATATATGTTGCATTGCATGTGATGGATACGCACCATCTTGCCATAATTGGCATCTTACGTTGTTTCAAACAACTGTAGTGATCTTCCACTTTTCATTTATTGTACGTTATTGTCTAGCTCTACGATGTGCTTGCCCACGCTACGTCAAGCATGAGATCTCTAGCATGCACTGACATTGCAATAAAATTCTCTCTTGGATCCAGGGAACGAAACAACACCATAACAACACATTTAAGGATTATGCCGAAGTTTAGAGGATGGTGGGTTAAACCAAATTGTTGATAGAAGATCTTAGTGAATTCTAGATTATAAAGTAAAATCATAAATATACAACTTTCGCAAGCAAAAACAATTTGCAAAGTTCTGACATCACAAAGATCGAATTTTAGGCTCCAAAGTCCAACCACACATCACCAAAAATTGACAGATCAAAAGTAGCTCTAAATTTAAAACAGCAAATTATTAAACCCAACATCACTCGAGGGAAGAGTCAACTTTGTCAACGGTCCTTGAGTACGCGAGAACATTTGAGGATGGATATTTCTCCTTGTCTTTCTCTTTGTCATCACCACCCATAGCGTTGGATATGGACTCGTGAATGAGAATCTTGGTCCTCGGACTGAGGGATGAACGGTGGTGATTTTCTTGCTCTGGTTTCATCTTCTGCTCGAGTCGTTTCTCTGTCTTATTATTAATCAGATAATGTGTAACATCTCGAAACAACGAAAAATTAAAAATAATTATGAAGACATCAGAGACCAATAATCAAAAGACGAGACTGTTACTTCTCATAAAACATTCAAGCGGTGCACCATATTACATCAAAGTTTTGTCAAAAAGCTACATGATTACATCAGAAACAACAAAGGGAGATACAAGTAATCATGTCGACCTCAGTGGTCTGAAAGAGAGAATCTGATCCCAAAATGCGCGCGCCTGCTGATCACCACCCAATTGCACCTACTGCGGTCTTGAAATAAAACATGCAACAACAATGCCTGAGTTACCATAAGGAAATCACGTATGTCAAGCTCATTTATATGCATGCAGTAGTACAAATGAACCTATCATACTAGTAGCATATCATGTCATTAACAGTAAGGAAACACAGTTCCCCCGAATGGTAACACAAGACATCAGTCCGACAATCATCATCATCGGGTCTCCCAGGGAGACCTACTGTAGGCACATACGGTCTAACGGAACAAAACGTGACGCTCCCTACACGCAGCTAGGTGTTGGAGTCCCTCGCCTCCTCAGCCTGGATGGTGAAGACTCGCCCAGTCTTCCTGCCCTGCCCTGGTGAAACGACGGATCAGCTGCCTCCGCTCCTCCCTGCTACTGGTGGTCCAAAGCTCCTGTTAGGCTCTCCCTGCCTATTCGGGCACTCCAGAACGAAGTGACCCAACTGCCCGCACCCCATGCAAGCTCCTGAGCGCTTGAAGCACTCCTGCCTTGGGTGAAACCTCCCACAGAAAGTGCACACACCAGACTGACGTGCTCCTCCTCCATCAAACCTGGGCCTCTTGCTCGGGTTCCCTGCTCCACGACCGACTGCTCGGCAACCAATGCTCAGTGGCGCCTTCCTCGCTTCCTGAAGACACTCCCTCTAGTCCTACTCAATGATGGTAGCATACTTTGTAGGATCTCGTGTTTAATTATGCATATATATTTTTCGATTTTTTATGCATAATAAGGATCAATTACAATTTTCTTCGATTTATTTCATGCATGCATCAGTTTGTTTTAACAACTAGTGTCAAAACTTATTAAAACAAACACAAGGGGCTCCAAAATTCATACCTAGAAGTTCTCTAAAACTTCTTGATGTTCCAGAGACGTTGAGGAAGACGATCGTCGCTTCTCGTTGCGCCGGATGCCTCCGAGTGTTCACCGAAACCCTAAACAAGGTTGGAGAGAAAGGAGCTAGCCAATCAATCTCCAAACTAGTTTAGAATCTAGCTACAAACCCCTTCCTTGATCTCTGAGATTTCTCTTTCCAAAGACTTAGAAAACTAAGAGAATTTTCGTGACTTTTGTGGTGAATTAGGAGATAAAATAATTAGAAAACATCTAACTTAATTAAGGAGAATAAGGACCTATTTATAGCCTCCAATCTTACTCTCAATCATGGCTATTCTTAAGCCACGTTTTCTTGACATTTTCTCTCACAAACTAATTCCATAATGTATTACATGCATCCACAAAACGTTTGACTAAGTTTGGAGCCAATCCAACCATTGATCAAATTAATCTCTTAATTATCAAAGGCAGAAAATCGATGGAGGTTCGGTCTACCGAGTCCCACTCGGTTCACCGAATATGTCTCGATCGTTTAACCGAGTATTAGACGGATGACAATTCTTAAGGAGAAAAATTCTCCTTAACCGATCAGACGAATTCGCGTCTAAACCGAGTGCCATTCGGTTAACCGAAAATATCAGAATTGGACATGTTTCGGTCGACCGTTCCTGGTTCGGTACACCGTACCAGAGTTCCAGGCACTTTGGTCAAGTTCGGTCAATCAACTATGACTATCCGTTCCACGTTCGGTTGACCGATCCACAGATCCTTCGGTCGACCGAACCATAACGGATTACCAAACTTTTACCCGATTTTGCCTTTTCAAATTTTGGATTTATTTCCAACAAAATTTAAACTTTTGGGATTTTTAGCAAATTCACAACTTATGTAATATATTATCCTATGCAACAATAAATTATTGCACCCTATAATATATGCATCTCATATGAATTTATCATGATTCTAATTATGTTATACACAACATAATTGATTTTACTTGTTCACCATATGTGTCATATTTTCTATAAGAAACCCGACACATCATATGAACCAAAAATCAAGCTTCTTGTTTCCCGGTTTTGCGGTGTGACCTATGGGAGGATCTAGACTAAGTTGGCAGGATATTAAGAGGTCAATATCACAAGCTATAAGCGGTATCTAGCTACACATTATAGCTCCCAATTAGTTAGATGTCTTAATTCCACTCGAACCAAAACCCGATCCATTTAGTGATGGAGTGCACCACTTGTGTCTGTCCCTTGCCACATGATATTACGAATACTCACAAAGTAGTTTTGTGTCATCTTTGTATTGATATTCATTTCTTGATCTCTTTAAGCTAGTTATAAATATGTGACTTAACTCAAATCACATTGTGCACATTATAACTTGGCTTTATCAAGGGGCCCACTAATATCATCACTCAATTAAGAGGGACAATGATAATCTTTTGACTAACTATCTTCTCCAACAAAAGTCATACTTAACCAACCAATGCCTTTACACTACACTCATCAATAGCTCAAGACACTAGTCTAATTAAGCAATTCTTAAGTGATCGGATATAAGTCTCATATCAAAGGACCAAAGACACAGTAAAACATTAATGACACAGAAACACAATTCTATAATGTTTTACTTATTAGGTCAATTCGGTATACAAAAGTAGTATTTTCCTCTTTTGCGTACCCGTGTGGTCACTCACTTGTAGAGCTACAATGATCTATCACCAACACGACAATCTTAACTCGGTAATAAATGTTCCATGTCTATTACCATGATTGCGAATATCTTTTGTTTTATGTAAACCAATATCTTTTAGAGCTCTACGGTTAAGGACCAAGAACCTCTTCCTTAATACTTCTAAAAGATGAATAACATAAACGAGGAACAAAATGATTTCTCATTCAATTCATAATAATTGACATTTAAAAGTAAAACTTTTAGAACACATTCCCTTCAATCTCCCACTTGTTATCAAAGTTTTCTTTCACATACATTCTCAATGTATAAAACATTAATAACTAGGGTAACCTTCTCAAATCACCTATCAAGCCAACCCACATGGATCCTCGGATCCATAGACTCGAAATATATTTCGTCTCTTAGCTTGGTATGAAGGTTTGTTGAATGGATCGGTTGTGTCACTGTTGTGTCCACCTATTTATTTATTTTGTCTTTCGTTGGTGGTTGAGTTAGTCGTAGTGATATTACTCCTAACTACATTAGCTCATACCTCCACCCTTGATAATGATGACGCATCATCATTCCAACCTCCTATTCTCAAGAATCCCTATGAGAATTGCATCAAAATAGCTCTCGGCTGTTTTCTCCTTTGTCTTCCATAAACAAGTACCTTATCCTTAGTCCGGTTAAAGTACTTCAGAATATTCTTGACCGCAATCCTACAAGTAGGACCTGCGTTGGATTGGTGACTACCTGTCACGCTTAGAGCATACGAGATATCGAGTCTTGTGCAAGTCATTGTGTACATGGTCCTTCCTTTTGCCGAAGCATAAGGGATACCTTCATGTACTCCAAGTCTTAGCGTGATTGAGCACATTGAGACTTCTTGAGTTGCATACCTATACCCATACTTATTGGCACATTGTGTTGGCTTTTTTGCCTTAATCTTATGTTTTGATGATTTAATCAACCGAATCTTAATTAGAGTAGCACACACTATGCATTGCATATATATTGTATTGTGCTAACCTCTACAGGTGATCAAGACTCAAGAAAGAAGGAAATGAAGTCAAGACATGTAATTAAAGCTAAATCGAAGACATGTAATCTTGATTTCTTTTGAGTCTTAGGAACAAAGTGTAATTGAGCATACTTGAGCCAAAATCAACTTAATCACACACTAGGTTCCCTATAGAAGTCACACACGAAATTTCACATTATTTGGACTTTAATAGATCACTCAAACTTAGACCGGAAAACACCAAAACCTGAATTGCAAAAGTCTGCCCACATTCGGTCGACCGCAACGTGCCGTTCGGTCGACCGGATGATCAATTAATCCTGTTTGTGTTTCCCTGTCTAGTTTCGGTCGACCGCACCATATCTTTCGGTCGACCGTCTGATCATATTTTCCCGACCGTTATTTTGTCGTATATACCCAACGGTCGTATTCGTATTAATCAAAATATACCCCATATACTTTTTATGTATCGGTCGACCGAGGACCAAGATCAGTCGACCGAATGTGCTTGTCCAGACAAACCCGAATCACCTGTCCAAAATCAGTCGACCGGCAAAACCTATTTCGGTCGACCGTTTAACCTTGTCAAAATCCCCTGCTATCGGTCAACACAATTTCGTTCGACCAATCCATTTTTCCCTCTACCAAAACGCTTGTTCGGTCGACCGGTAATCTTGTTCGGTCTACCGTTTTCTTAATTGACTTAAGTGTTCAGTCGACCGATTCATATTTCGGTCGACCGTATCCCTATCAAACCCAAGCGTTCGGTCGACCGTTGCACCTTTTCGGTCGACCGTTTCTGGACAGATTTGCAGCCCGATTTTCTGCTTTGTGTTCTTTGCACAATATCCAACCAAATCTTGTCCCAACGGATCTATTCTCTCTAATGCTTATAAATAGAGTTGTAAAACACATTTTAACACAACTCTCCCACTACAAACTTGTCCCAAACTTTAGAGAGAATCCCAAACACTCAAAGCTACAAACCTTCCACACTTAGTGATCATTTCTTCATCCTACTCAAGTGTGCTCAAAGTTTAGAGAGTGTTGTTCCACTCAAGGTTACAATTGTTGTAAAAGGAAGCAATGACTTCGGTGAAAGCCCGAAGTGTCTCTCTCGGATTGTGAGAGGAAGATTCCAAGCTCGGCGAGGGTTGTTCACGAGTTTGACGGTTGTAAGGCGTTGTCTCCCGGCCCGGAACGGGGAGCGGATAGTGAAGTCGTAGGCGGAGCTCAGTGATCCGAACGGAGCTTGCAAGAGAGGACTAGGACCCGGGTGGGGCGCCGAACCTCTATAAAAACGCCGAGTCGATTTGTGGTTTGCATTATTTTTCTTTACTTGCTTGTTTGTTTAATTTCCGCTGCATTTACTCGATTGTCTAAACAAGTAGGTAATTAGGTGATTAGATTAAAAGTTATTAGTGGACCCATAACCCACACGATCCTACACATTGTCCATATTGGAATTGTTCACCCTGAACCTTTCCAAGACCTTGTCAATGTATGCACATTGACTGGGGCCAATGAGTCTACGGGATGTGATGAGAATTAAATTTATACCGCAAGTGCACGGCGTCAATGAAGACGTGGCAAATACGGGTCGAACACAAGGAGAGAGAGATTTGTTATTAGTGTGATTTCGATTGGGGGAAAGAAGGAGAGAAGAATAAATTTGGTTTTGAGATTTTTGGGTTTTAATTATTTAAAGCAAGAAACAAGAACGATTAAAAGTAAAACAAGAATAAAGAAGTGAATTCCGTTGGGTGGAGGTTTAGATTTAGGGTTTAGATTAGAGAATTCAGAAACTTATAATAAATCATGTTAGTTATGAAGCATTACATGATAAATGATTTAACATAAACTCAAGTAATCAAAATATACTAATCACGAACTTAAAATAATAACATTCATTCATCTTCTCTTCATCCTAAATCCGTCACCTCCACCCTTTGGAAAGAGTTAGAAACTCATGGAGGGAGGAAGAAGGGATCCTAAAGGCATTACAAAAGAAAACTAAAAACAAGAAATAAAGGACAGAATTTTATTAATCCAAAGAAAAGACTACAAATAAAAATAACAACTAAAAAATAGGTCTAAGGCCAAGGACCCTTCTAACATCGTTCTCGGGGCTATTTATAGTTGTTACAAGAGACCTAAGTATAGAATTGGAGAGTACACGTGTCCAGACACGACTGGACAAAATTGGAGCACACGGATCGCTAAGGGGGCGGCGTTTCCGCCGCACAATGCATGTAATATGCGGCGATTTCGCCGCACAATATCCTCTGATTTAATCCGGATTTTTGCTGTGTGTTTTTGGTATGATTTGATCCTCCTTTGCACGTCTGGATTGATTCTTTCCATTCTTTTGAGCTACGGATTAATTCCTTCATATATTTGGAGATCCACGTTGATTTTTCTTTAGATTTTCTCCAAGATAATAAAAGCTACTCGTGATTTGCAATTAGGTCCTTGTCTTTTTGCAATTAAGTCCCCGGCTACTTTTGTGCTTAAGTCCTTGTTCTTTTTGTAATTAGGTCTTGAATGCTTTTATGATTGGATACATTTCCATTTGAAACCCAATAATCTTGAGCTTGGTCTTTATGATAGAAATGAGTCTTTTGCGCGTGTTTATGCTCGGGATGTGGGTAATTTGCATTCAGGTCCCTGTATTCTGTAAATAAGACTAAACACATACCTTAGTAGCATTTATTGATATAAAAGTAATCTAAATGAAAGACATATGATGCAATGTATGCAATGCATCAAATACCCCTACTCCTAGATTTTGCTAGTCCCTAGCAAAATAGAACATAAGAGAAATGAAAACAGGGAAATCCTAACTCACTTTCGTAGGAATCACGGTTGCACTTAGCATGTGCAACAAGTCGTTAAACCTCCAAGTTTTCTTAGAGGACGAGTTTTGTCTCGTGAGGGTTTTCAGTTGACACACCCACAAAGTCTTAAATCAACATTCCATTAATAACTCTTAATATCTCCACCTCAACCTTATACATCTCACTTCGAATTCTTGTATGCTCATTATATGAATCTAACTCATTAAAAATATGACTTGATCTTTGTTCCTCCAACATTCACACCACTAACCCTTCTACACATGATATCACTTAAATTATTTTGCACGCCTCCTCTGGTGGTGAAGTATCATTCGGATCAACCATGGCATGGATCATTATTTTAGCTTTGGGCCTTGAGTATTTTTTTTCTTTTCTTTTCTTCTGTGATTCAACACATTTGCTTTTTGACACTTTTACCCTTTTTGCATTCGTGTAGCGAGTTTGGTCGATAATCCCGACCTGGTAGATTCAAGTTACCGGGTTTCAAGATACCCCTACGGACCAGTGATTCAAAGGGTTGGGCTTTTGTAATCATTTTGCAGAATGTGCTTTCCTCACTTTATTCCTTTATTTTTAATTTTATTTTCCTCAAGGCTTAATTGCTATTAGAAGTCCACACTTCCCGGTATATTTTCCTCAACCTCTGCTTTTTATCAACCACTTCAAAGATTTGATTCATCCAATTTAAGTGCATACATGTCTTAAAGGGTAATGGGTTATTTCTTTGGAACTTCGATTTATGTCATAATTTCTACAAGCAGAACTATATAATAGGGAACAAAAATTCAATGCAATTTGTACACGGGTTTTGGCAGTTCAATCTTAAGCTATGTCATGAAACATTGATTATTATTTTTATTTTTTTTATTTTAAAAATAAAAGACAGTTATATAGATAAATATATACATAAACACCCCCACACCTAAATCATGCATTGTCCTCAATGTATGCAAATATAAAGCAAATGCACTTATTACCTTGGTGAACTGCGGTGGAAGGATGAAATTTGCTCAAAGTCAACCATAGTCAGAACTGGATTGAATGACACCATATTGGTGCATGTATCCAGTTGAATTGTTCCTCATGTTGCAATGAGAGTCCTGAGTCACAGGTTCCACACCCCTCACATAAATTGGTTCTCTTATTTGCTCGAGTGACGGTGGGTGTGTAGATGAATTCCTCCCCTTTTTCTTACTTCCTTTTTGATTTTGTGATGATTCAGAAATATTATAGATTCGTGATTTCATCACAACGTCACTTTGATTGCATATTATTTCTGGCTCACTATCAATATGAAACATATTAAACTCAGCTTTTAAGTTCCCAAAAGATAATTGCATGAGCCCATTTCGACAGTTTATCAATGCTTTCGAAGTGGCTAAAAAGGGTCTGCCTAGAATTACAGGGATTTGTCGGTTATGATTTACAACAGGTGTGGTATCTAGTACGACAAAATCCACTGGGTAAATTAAGTCACCAACCTTGATCAAAATATCCTCTACTATATCTCTTGGTTTCTTAATAGAACAATCAGCAAATTGAAGGGTTGTCTTAGAGGGTTTTAGTGGACCAAGGTTTATTTGCTCATAGACAGAGTACGGGAGTAGGTTAACACTAGCACCAAGGTCTAGAAGGGCTTTGTTGATAAAAGTATCTCATATTGCACATGAAATTGTGGGACATCCAGGATCCTTATATTTTATAGGAGATGTGTTGGACAAAATAGAACTTATGTTTGCAGTTAAGAGTGCCTTCTTTGGTACGTTCGTTTTTCTCTTTTTAGTGCACAAATCTTTTAAGAATTTAGCATAAGCAGGTATTTGTTGAATCATGTCTAAGAGTGGAATGTTCACCTTAACTTGCTTAAATACTTCCAAGATTTTCTCTATTTGTGCACTTGAGTTCTTTTTGAGTCTATTGGGGAATGTGGCTTTAGGAACATAGACTCGCTCAGGTTCAGGTTGAGCTATAGGTTCAGGTTGAGTAGGTGGGTTGGGCGTTTTAGATTGGACGTCGGGTGCAATGGTTAGGTCATATGTGGTAGTTTGATGGCTAGATTGATTAAGCGTTCTAGGATTTACCACATTATTATCAATCTGTCTTCCGGACCGTAATGACACTACTGCATTTATTTGTTGGAACGGTCCTTCCTCATTAACCATTTGAACCGGTCTAGGGTTGTTATTTCCTGAAGGTGCTTGATAGGATTGATATTGATTATTAGATCTAGGATTCACCTCAGGTTGACTTGGAAACCGACCCTTTTCTCTTTCACCTACTATGTGTGCTAATTGGTTGACTTGTGTCTCTAGCCTTTGGAAGGACTGGTTGGTTGTTTGTATAAAGGTTTTCATCAAATTTTCCAAGCTTGTCAACCTAACCTCATGACCTCCATTATTACTAAACCCAGATGATGTATTATTTTGGTTATACGGGTTTGGTTGTTGTCTAGGAGGTTGGCCTTGTTGGCTTGATGAGAAATTGGAATTATTACGCCAACCCGAGTTATAGGTTGATGCGTATGGGTCATTTCTAGCATGGTTAAACGTGGCGTTAACTTGTTCCCAGTCCGCACAATCCTCCATTAAATGACCAGTCTGACCACATCTAGAGCAAGGGATAGACGAGGCTTGTCGGGTTTGTAGTTCTATACTTTCCATTCTGCGCATAAGGGTAGCTAGTTTTGCTTCAGCCACTATGTTGACATCTACAGCTAAGACACCTGGTTTGGGTTGACTTGCTATTCTAGATCCTATACTCGGGTTAAGCGGTGTTCTAGCATTGTCCCATTGCATACTGTTTTCAGCTAATTCCTCAAGAAAAGTCCAGGCATCATTTTCATTTTTCGACATAAAATTCCCTTGGCTTACGGATTCTACCATGACCCTAGATGTGGGTGTCAATCCCTCATAAATAATTTGGCATAATTGCCATCTTGGAATTCCATGATGAGGGCATTGGGTCAGAACACTTTTGAATCTTTCTAGATAGGAATAGAACGGCTCGCTCTCAGACTGAACGAATGCAACAATTTCATTCCTAATCCTCATAGTCTTATGGTTGGGGAAATATTTTTTCAGGAATACTTGAACAAACGCAGCCCAACTCCTAATAGATCTTTCGGCTAGACTATATAGCCATTTCTTAGCGTCGTTCTTCAGTGCTAGAGGCACGAATTTCAGACGCACTGTCTCCTCAGGGATATGCTGGTATTGCATAAGAGAGCAGATTTCATCAAATTCTCTAAGAAAGAGATATGGGTCTTCCCTAGAGGTGAACTTAGGCAACATACTCATGTATTGTGCCTTAAGTTCGAAGTCGCGACCCGGTATGGTGGGCATAACGATGCACGATGGCTGAGCAGTCATTGCTGGATAGCATCGATCCCTCAGAGTTATAGGTTGTGCAACAGGCGGGTCCACTACGTTCTCACCCATTGGATCCGGGTGAGGTGGTGCAGCAGATGGATTAGGGCTAAGTTCCAAACTGGAATCTAGATGAACTCGTGAGAGTCGATTACTAAAGTCCTGAATCCAAATCTGAGTGCACCGGGTTGAATCAATTTTTGAATTTAAATTCCAAATTTAATTTCCAAATTTAATTTCAAGAATTAATTACAAATTTTTTTTTCGTTTTTTTTTATTTTTTTATGTTTTTTTAAAAGGTAAACAAACAATAGAATGGGGAAAGATGAAAAGGGAATCCTAATCTAGAGAATTTAGGTGAGAAGAGAAAGAAGACTCATATGAGAAGGGAAACCTAACTCTAAAGATAGAAAGAAGGTTGGTTAGAAAATTCCTAAGAAAACACGGTTTAAACAATCCTAGACCTAGTGTCACTTAGATCTAGACGACTCCTAACTGGTTGAGTCGAATTGATTTGCTTGATTCACCTCCCTCACTAATCAAACCAACTTGGTCAGGCCGTGTATAGCTAGTGGGGGCGCTTCCGACAGAGTCGGTGCCAATTAGACAACCACTTCGCTTGGAAGACTTTCGTCAACACAAAAACACTTTCTAGACACCAAATTAAATTCGATCGGCTTCAGGTCATAGCAAGTCAAACCAATTCTTCTCCTTAATTGAGTCTGAGTCCTTAGGGGTCAATGTCTAATTGATTTTAATTTAAGGCTTGGGTGACACTTTAGGATTGTGATTTGTGGGCCACGGAAGGGTGATGAAATCCTCACCGTATCTTTGCCTACGGAGTTGCCCTTAAGATAGTTTAACTTAGATCTAGCAAAGATAGTCAAACAATGGTCTTTAGAGGGGGGCAATTGCAAGGTTATATGCAACTAGATTATATGCTTAAATGCAATCGATGAAAACCACGATACGTACCTTGACTCCAGCACTCTTCAACAGAAATTGATTTACAAGAATTTAGCAAGAATAATGCATACAAAACACTAGATGATGCATGCACTAAGGCCTTTCTAATTTTACCAATTTTAGGTCAGAGTTGAATTATTGCCAATTATGGAATTTTTGCCCTAACACGTGCAATTCTAAAAAAAGGAAATTTTCTGAAAATAGAAATTACGAGGAAAAAGGCAACAAAGGTTACCTACGCAATGCTCAGTCGGGTTCACCGCCCGCTCTCGAAATTTCAGTAGCTTCATGCGTCCACCCAGAGATGAGTCGCGTCCCAGAAAAATTTGAAGCCCAGATGCTTCAAATATGCGGTGATTCCGCCGCAGGTTGTTCTTGGTACGCGGCGATTCCGCCGCTCGTTAAGCTCAGAATGTGCCCGGATTTCGCCGTGCACTCTGTTGTCTCCTGAAACACAAATCCAAATATTTAGATCGCGCACAAGATAAACAGAATAAAATCGAAATCAACAAAAAAACAAAATCTGCGTCACCTCCCCGGCAACGGCGCCAAAAACTTGATGAGAATTAAATTTATACCGCAAGTGCACGACGTCAATGAAGACGTGGCAAATACGGGTCGAACACAAGGAGGGAGAGATTTGTTATTAGTGTGATTTCGATTGGGGGAAAGAAGGAGAGAAGAATAAATTTGGTTTTGAGTTTTTTGGGTTTTAATTATTTAAAGCAAGAAACAAGAACGATTAAAACTAAAACAAGAATAAAGAAGTGAATTCCGTTGGGTGGAGGTTTAGATTTAGGGTTTAGATTAGAGAATTCAGAAACTTATAATAAATCATGTTAGTTATGAAGCATTACATGATAAATGATTTAACATAAACTCAAGTAATCAAAATATACTAATCACGAACTTAAAATAATAACATTCATTCATCTTCTCTTCACCCTAAATCCGTCACCTCCACCCTTTGGAAAGAGTTAGAAACTCATGGAGGGAGGAAGAAGGGATCCTAGAGGCATTACTAAAAACAAGAAATAAAGGACAGAATTTTATTAATCCAAAGAAAAGACTACAAATAAAAATAACAACTAAAAACTAGGTCTAAGGCCAAGGACCCTTCTAACATCGTTCTCGGGGCTATTTATAGTTGTCACAAGAGACCTAAGTATAGAATTGGAGAGTACACGTGTCCAGACACGACTGGACAAAATTGGAGCACACGGATCGCTAAGGGGGCGGTGTTTCCGCCGCATAATGCATGTAATATGCGGCGATTTCGCCGCACAATATCCTCTGATTTAATCCGGATTTTTGCTGTGTGTTTTTGGTATGATTTGATCCTCCTTTGCGCGTCTGGATTGATTCTTTCCATTCTTTTGAGCTCCGGATTAATTCCTTCATATATTTGGAGATCCACATTGATTTTTCTTTAGATTTTCTCCAAGATAATAAAAGCTACTCGTGATTTGCAATTAGGTCCTTGTCTTTTTGCAATTAAGTCCCCGACTACTTTTGTGCTTAAGTCATTGTTCTTTTTGTAATTAGGTCTTGAATGCTTTTATGCTTGGATATATTTCCATTTGAAACCCAATAATCTTGAGCTTGGTCTTTATGATAGAAATGAGTCTTTTGCGCGTGTTTATGCTCGGGATGTGGATAATTTGCATTCAGGTCCCTGTATTCTGTAAATAAGACTAAACACATACCTTAGTAGCATTTATTGATATAAAAGTAATCTAAATGAAAGACATTTGATGCAATGTATGCAATGCATCAGGATGTATCTCAGCGTATCTTGATTCTCAAGATGTGTTGAGCCTCATCCATTTCTTTTCATTGAAAATGCTGATTTCAATGAAATCTCTCGTTTGCTAATGCAAAGGTATATGATTGCTCATGAGCAATATGTCATCGACATATAAGATCAGAAGTACTACATGGGTCCCACTAATCTCCTTGTATCAACAAGTTTTTCCTTTACTTTGAATGAAGTGAATCTTCTTCACCTCTTCGTCAAAGCGTTTGTTCCAACTCCTCGATGCTTGCTTCAATCCATAAATGGATCCTCGAAACTTGCATTTCTTCTCGCTATTATTTTGGATCATCAAAACCTTGAGGTTGTACCATGTACATATCCTCCTCCAAGTTCCCGTTTAAGGAACATCATTTTGATATCCATCTTCCATATCTCACAATTGTAAAATGCGGTAATAGTGAGCATAATCCGAATAGATTTTAACATGGCAACCTCTCAAAATTTCATCAAAGTCAATTTCTTGAATTTGAGTATAACTATTGCTACAAGCCTTGCTTTGTAGGTTGTCAAGTTACTATCCATGTCTATCTTCCTCCTAAAAGCTCATTTATACTAAATGACATTTTCTCTTGAGGAAGGCAAATCAAGTTCCATACTTGATTGTCATACATGGATTCTATTTCGGATTCCATGGCCTTAAGCCATAGTCTGGAGTCTTCCCTTTCCATTGCTTCTTGTAAGGTCGAGGGATCTTTGGTATCTAGTACCACGATCTCATGAAGTCCCGCATACTTATTGGGTTTCTTCCTTTCCCTCGTCGACCTTCTCTATTCTTTTGGTTCTTCTCGTGTCTCTCGAACTTCTTCTACGATTTCTTGAGGAATAGGTTCACGTTCGACTCTCGAACGTACACCAGGTGGGGATGATTGAGATTCTCTCGTAATTTTTGTAAGGATCTCTCGCTCATGCTCCCACTAACCAAATGAATCTCGGTTGGGCCTTCATGATTTTGAATGCAACATTCACATCATGATCTTGTAGAGTATCTTGAGTTTCCCAAGCTTAACTCTACTCCCACTACTTTTCTCTCTTTTCCAGAAATTCTAGAAAAACCATATCTCTCTCTACAATGTTTCGATTGGAGGTGATACACCAAAAGTAGTATCCTCTTATCACACGAGGATAACCTATAAAGAAGCATTTATCCGCTTTTAGTTGAAGCTTGGTCGACATCAATTCCTTGACGTAGACCTCACAACCCCAAATCTTGAGAAAGTTGAACTTAGGTGTCTTTCAACTCCATAGCTCACAAGCCATTTTCTCCACGGATTTGGATGGAACATTATTTAGTGAGTTCGTCATTTCTTGTAGTGCATAATTCCAAAAGTAAATAGGCAATTTAGATTGACTTATCATTGATCGAACCATGTCGAGCAATATCATATTCCTACTTTAGGAATGAGTCAAATTAGGTATCCTAAGCACTCACCCCTACGAACCTTTCATAGAGACTCGATATTCTTGTTGAGTTGGTTCACTACTTCATCCTCAAATTCCTTGAACTTGTCAAAGAATTCACTTTTGTTTCCCATTAGACAAATATGGACATAACGACTATAGTTGTCCGTGAACAAAATGAAGTACCTTAAACCGTCTCTTGCACTTGTACTTATCGGACCACATACATTAGAATGTATCATATCCAATTAGTCATTCATTTTCGTTCCTTTCTTCTTGAAAGGTCTCTTGGTCATTTACTTGACCAATCCGATAGTGCTACAAGAGTGTATCATACACGTGAGTTATCTTAGTCTCTTTTTGTTATTGTTTGTTTGAGTTTGTTTATTATTCATTTCAAGCAAATAGAAGTCATTCCAAATGAATGTATTTGCATAGAGAATTTCATTCTTCGATATAGACAAGCAAGAATTAGAAATATATATTAAGTTATCCATATCCAAAACATGATACAGAATAGTTCTTGCTAATCGAAGGCACATAATAAACATTCTTCAAAGCATAAATTTAAATCACTAGACTATTGAAGTTTCATAGAATCTTGTACAATCGCAGCTATGCTTGTACTACTTCCGATCATCAATATCATCTCGTTCTCCACGAGTTCCTTCCTATCCTTCAATAGCTGCACATCAAAATTATGTGAGCACAAGATCTGGTAACCATTACCAAATCAAGGACAAAGGTGATTAAATTTATCTCAATAACAAACATCCCTACGGCGTTTCTCGGGCGCCTACATTCAATCATCCCATTTTCAAGGTTTTCCTTGTACTTGGGGCAATTAGGTCGGATGTGTCCCTTTTCACCGCAGTGAAAGCACTCCGTGTTGGGAGTTGAAGATTTGAAAGATTTCCCCTTTGATGCACTCCTATGAGCACCTCCTACTCCCTTGCTTTTGATTGACGTATCTTTGGTAAATTTGCATTTACCTTGGTTGATCCTTTTGCTCCTCTCATGGACGGCTAGGACCTGATTGTCCCGACCCTTGCCCATGTCAACTTCTGCCGTTTTGAGAGTGTTGTGAAGCTCCTCAAGACTCACCCTTTTTTCACGCACATGATAGTGCATCACAAAATCCTTAAAGGACGGGGCTAGAGAGCCAAGAATCAGATCTTCGGTAATGTCCTCGGGCATTGGAGAAGAGAGTTTTGCCAACTTCTCAAGGTACCCTTGCATCGTGAGAAAATGCATGGATACCGATGTTCCCTTGCGATGGTGGTCTTATAGCGCTCCTTTCGGGCACTATCCATGAACATCTTTGTTAAAGCTTCCATGGTCTTCTTGGGTTTTGAATCCAAGTATTTCGATTGAAGCGAGTCACCCATGGATGCCAACATTAGACCGTGAACTTGGTTCTCTTGGTCTTCCCACTTGGCTATCGCATCTTTCTCATTACCGGTTGTCTTCTCATTCAATTTTGGGATTTCACCATCCAAAATATGAGATAATTTTTCAAACCTCAACACAATATTAAGATTGAGTTGTCATTTCATGAAGTTTAGCCATCATTTTGCAAAGGATTATTTTCGAAACAAGGTTAGAGACATTACATAATGCATGCATGCATGTTTTATTGATATTTGTTGGAGGGTTGGGAAGGTTGCACGTGCTCTTTGAAGGACGACGTGATTATATACGTGTCAAACTTTGAGTATGCATATTACATTTCAGTCCACGTGGCGATGGTTAGGCGTGGTATGATGTTAAGCATATCTGAAGATGGTACGTTGTTTTGGCTCTACGAATCATCCAGAATTATATTATCGTTTTCTGACGAAGAAAGGAAATGAGGAAAGTCCCGCTTGAAGGTCTGGTGCTAGGCAGATAAGAAGAGTTGCTTGATTATTTGTTAATGGTATTTATGGCCAAAAGCTAGGATGCTAATTTGATTGGATTCGGGGATTGGAAATTGGTCCTGCCACAGAGGCACATACCATATGTACAATTCGTTTCGGTGGCTATTGGTAGATTTATGTTTTGCATTGAAATTTTTTCTGATCCTGAGAACTAATTAGAACTGCAAAATAATCGTAATAACAATTTGTGCAAATCAATGTTGCTTCATAATTGTTTTGATTTACTTGAATTATGGTCAGAAACTCTTTAGAGACGGGACGATCTATTGAGGAAGCAACAATTAACCAACCGTTAAATTACCAATAAGGAAATCATAACACCTCAGGAAACATCCTTGGTGTTCATTCATAATCAAGAAAATCTCAAATCTTATTTAGCAAGTAGCAAACCGTCACACATGATTTTGGAATGTATCAAACGGTCATTAGACTGTATTGGGGTCTATATACTATAAAGTATCACAACCCAATAGAAAGAAGACAACAATTAATACAAACAACATCGAAGTTCTTTCTTCGCTTCTCTCTCTCATACGTGTTCTTCATCGTTGAGCTCACACTCACTTGATTTAATATGATATCAGAGTCTGAAAGGTCGGCTTGACGCATTAACTATTGTTGTCGTCAAGTGTAGACATGGAAGGTAAAAAAAATCTCGATTACGCATGCATGTGAGGGTTAGATAATAGTCTCACATTTGTTAATTTAGGAACTGTTTCTTGGGTTATAAGTTTTAAAATCTCTTCACTTATTACTAATTGGTTTTGAGTTTAATACGCACTTAAATACGATCTCCAGAAAAGTGGGATCAAGCGAGCTCACATTAATCTCTTGGAATCGGTTTTACCCATTGGCAATTGGGCGGATCCAGGAAATTTTCATATGGGCAATTTTTTTCCACGACAACCGAACTAAATGATTAATAAACTCAAAAGTTTAACATAAAAAACACACATAAAAATCATAGAATATCATTCTTCTAGGTTTCAACTATTGTTGCTAATGACAAAGTTAAAGCTAACTTGATAAGCCAAAAAATCAAATGATAAACTTCATCCATTCTCCTCTCAATCTTCTTCCTCGCAAAATCAACTATAGCCCTCAAATTTGAAAAATCTAAACTACTACTCATATGAGCAATGTAGATGTCCAATTGAATTTCTAGCATTACACGATCACTTTCATTGAACTCTATGGGGGTAGAATGTAGCAAATTCAATTATTTTTTTACATAAAATTCTACGAAGTTCTTACGTGGATCCAAACACGCCATACATAGAAGTAATTGATTATTAACTGCATGAAAAATGTCATTCTTGAAGTAATTTAATTTCTACATTTAATTTCTACATGGCAATTTGCTTCATATGCCATTTTCAGTCAATTAATAAATTAATCATGAATATAATCATGAATTTTAAAACACCTTACATTACATAGATCAAAATCATGAATTTTTAAAAGCAATTTATATGGATATATCTTATAATAAAACATGTATAACACTTTTAACTCTTTGGAATTCTGAAAAACAGTTGAGTTCCAAGTGGAGTCCTTACAATTGATTTGTAAGTGTTTGATGGAATTGATTAACTATTATTCATCTAAATTAACTAAATTGTCGGTAGGTTGTTGGAAATTTGGAATTTAAGTGTCTGAAATGAGCATTACTGACTGCATTCTAAGCAGATATTAAAATCTTCAAATTCAGTGAGGTTGCATTTTCATGCAGTATTTGTGAGTACTATGGAACTTTTAGTTAATCGGATGCACAAATCCAAAATTTATAAATAGCATTATTGGTACTTATCTTGTTTAATAAATGAACTATGACAAACTATATATCCATAAAAAATCCCCGATCAAACTAGAAGTGGCAATAAATATAATTGATTGACATGTTACAAACTGAATCTTAATAACATAAAGAACCGTGATAGACGGACGCACCTTACGTGGATCTGTACAGCTCAGATATTTTTCTTTGAGTCAGCGTCCAGTCAGCGAAATTTCTCTTCGCTGGACTGGAACGTGAAAAAACAATTGGGAGATTTTTTATATATAAAAAATTGAGGGCGGGAGAAGGGCTGATGTGTCCCTATGGTACCGCTTCAAGTGTTGCTGCTTCTGGAATGCAAGGACGATCTTAGTAGGCTCCTCCTCCCATGATGGACAATCTTAGCGACCTGACGATGGGTAGGAGAAGGGATGATGGCAACGTCACGGGTGGTTTGGGCAGTGAGGCACCAGTTTCCTTGGAATTCTCTTTTGTTCGAAGTCTTGATCACAAGGCTGAGCACTGCAACCATTTGTTCGAAGTCTATGCTTGGAAATAAAAAATACTCAAATGCTACTGCTCAAGTGGAATGTAAGTAGAAGCCAAATCATCCACCACATCGTTATTGCAACTAACTTTCAATTCTTTGGCGACGGGCCAAAACCAAAAAAAGACCTCACTATGCACTGTTTGAGGACACGTAAAGTACTTGATCCATAAAAGTAACCAGACTTCCGAACAATGGATAGTTCAAACAAATACCGCTTGGACAATACTACAGCTTCTAATATCTTATTATGATTCCTAGTCAGTTATCTGAATTCCCTTAACCTTACGCACATCAAGCTTTCCTGTTAATTACCGACTTATGTCGCATATATGGAAATTTATCTAAATAGAGTGGACACGTTTGGTTTATCAACAAAATCAACTGGCTGCACGTATTGCAGGCACTTGAAGAAAGAAACCTTAAAATTCTAAAACGACGGAAGAAGACAAGCATGCAACAGTTGAAGGACATGTAAACCTTAACAATATGAAGAACCTCAAACTCGAAACGAACAAAATTTGGATAATGAAACAAGATTGTCTCAACAGAGATAAAATAACACAAGTATCTCTACGAAGTGAGATCATGTCTGAAATTAAATGACTAAATAGCAGCAGCACTACAAATAAGACAACACTACTTTGGATAAAAAATTGGGCATAAAACAACATTCAAAATATTTGAGGATAAACTTCAAGGTTGACCTAGTTCATCCTTCTGACCATCTCGTTGATGTAGTTCTCACGGTTGCCGGCATCTCCTCCCTCAACATAGTGATTCCTCTTCTTCTTTAGACCACCCAGCGGTGCCTTGAGCTGGAACGGCCAAAGGAAGTTGTTTGCCTGCTTGAAGTGTGGCCCGACAGTCATGATCTCGTGGATCAGATCCTCAATGCAGATGATACCATACTTGCCCAGACCCTGTCATGTGCAAGACAATTATTAGCAAAACTGAGGTGCCTGTTGAAACACAATCATTGAAGATGGTATTAAAATTAAAAAAACAGACCTGCTCAATCACGGAGTTCTCAGCCAATGGGATCCTCTGCTTGTTCAGTTTTCCAAAACCTCTCTTGTAGATGAGCTCCCTCACACTCTTCAAGTTGGGATACCTGCAGTATTTGTTAAAACAATGTCAATTACAATTAATGTTCCTCTAAGCTACTTAGGACTAAAGCACATAGTCTAAACTTTGCTGCAATGTAGATATCTATAAAAATGCGGGGAAAGGCTGTGTTCAATTTTACCCATAGGTCACATATGGCTCAACCCTCCGTAACATGTTCATTGTTGCCTTGTTCACTTTCATGAACACACCATTGAATATCTACAACAAGAATAATATTCAATTCAGCAAAGCCTATAAAAAAAGATCCTCCACCAACAAATCTACCACCTAAGTTAGAAGATTTACCTGTCTGAGACGCAACAGCTGCAAGATTTTGCGGGTCTTGGGGTGCATGGCATTGATACTACAAAGCAGAATTTTCAATAAGCAAATCAAATGGCAAAGAATAATCACTAGTTCGTAAAGTACCATACCCCCTAATACGGATGATGAATACCAGCTTCTCTTCGGGACTAACATAGAACCCTCCCTTCAATTTAGCTTCCCTCTTCAAACGGATAAGCTCCTTTTCCTGAAAACCAATATTTAATCATATCAGAAAACAACGTAGAGGTTTTACGTTTCAAACGCATTACCAGCTATGAACATTGTCTCAAATGCTAAAGCCCAATTAAGAGACACTGATATTCCATACATCGCTAATAAAAAACTGATACCCATTGCCTGAAAACTCAAATATAACCATATCAGAAAACAAATTAAAAGTTTCACCCTTCAAATGAGTTAATGGGAATATTTATAAGCATTGCCTCAAATACTAATGCCCTATTAAGAAGTCACTAATATTCAGTAAATCACCGATAAAAAACGTGGTCGGTTTATTTTGCATTCATTAAACAAGTTGTGATTCAATTCAATTACAAATGATGATAATTTAGCAAAACAATGTTTTCCAGTCTGCAACAACACATCATTTCATCCGAATAACAGTTTTTGAATGGCAAACATTTCCATTCGGGAAGTAACATCTAACCTCCTAATTTCAATAATCAACTTTCAGACAAACGCATGCTAAAATTACTAAATCAAACTCCATTTGAAAGAAAGGAAAATTTTTTGAATCAAAAAACTCAAGAGGTCCACCTTTCGCCACTCCAAACCCAAAATCCTATCCAAAAGCCCAACTTTTCGGATTTTTCCAACCCATACCTTGGATTCGTACTCGTTGGCGTACTGTTCCGCCCGCTTGAAGATCACCTTCCTGTTCTCGGTCGCCTTCTTCCTCTTCTCCTCGACCTCCGTCTTCTTCGCGAGGGCCCACTCCTCCTCCCTCTTCCGCTTCTTCAGGACCGACTCTGGGACAACGGTCTTCGCCTCCACCTTCGACATCTCTCCTGCAACCCGACGGATCAGACGCCTGAACGGGACAGTACGTTAGGGTTCGGGATCGTACCTGTTGGGGTTGGATTGCGGCGGCGATGGGGAGAGGTGAAACCCTAGATTTGGAGTAGTGAGAAGGGTTTTTGGGGGGTGAGATGGTATTTATATGGGGTGGGAAGAGATCGGACGGCCGGGAGGCGTTGGATTTTGGTGGTGGGCTTTGTGGGCTTCGAGATGGGTGTGTCTACTAGTGTGGGGGTGGGTTGGGCTGGACCATCTTTCTCTTTCTTTTTGGGCAGGAGGCGTTGTCCAACTTGAAACTCAGACTCGAATTCGGCTTGAAAATAACTTGATTCCGGTTTAGCAAGAAAATTAAGAAATAATTGAAAAATCAAAACATCTGCTTTGATCGGTAAATGAGCAGATTGAACTCGAAAAGAATTGTCTTTACTTGAATTTTTTATTTTTCAATTGACATTTATTTCTTTGTATTTAGTATTAATATACTCAAGACTTGAATTTTTGGCTCGACTTGACTCGTGTACCTTTGTCTTTTTGGGTGTTCATGTGTAGACCTGGGTGTTGAACCGTGACAGGCATCTCCTGGTCCAAATGGGCCGGGCCTTGAGACATGGGTCAGGTGGGGCCGACCTGACTATTTTTTAATACCTTCAAAATCTTAAAAATAACTAAAATACCTCCAAAAATTACAAAATACCTATAAAAAATTCAGATCCAGCCCGTTTAGCCCGTTACCCAGGTCTGAATCATCTGACGTGGGGCGGGGCTAAATGTTTTTTGCAAGTAAAAAGTAAGTGGCACTTTTAAATTTTATTTCTTTTGTGTAAAAATTACGCGTTTTAGCCTATGCATCTATGCAGGTGTAAGTAAGAACACTGAAGAGATCAATACTATGCTAACTGTAACGTCCCGAAACAGCGGAAGAAAATTTTCAAATTTAAAACATAAACATACGACCGTCAACGGTCAAAAAGGGCACGTTACAGGAAAAGTCAACAGAATATATATATAAAATATCTCCACGTGGAAGTCATAATACAGAGTGTCAAAAGAGTGATCACATGTCTAATACATAACTACAGTAATCACTACCTCTACAAAAAGATAAAGAGACAGGACCCGATCCCGGAGGCACTCCCCTCGGTCACCACCAACCTAAGACTGCCTACTCCCTGAAAATGAAACATAAAATCTGCCTGAGTTCCCGAAAGGAACCCCGTATGCCAACATCTCCTAACATATAAAGAAATACAGATGAAAATGCCAAGAATGCTCATGCAATGCAATCCGCCTCGGGCCCAATGAATGCCCAACCGCCACCACGGTCCATCTCCCTACCGCACACTGGGGCATAGAAGGCATCCCCCTGCCAATCCAGGCCCACACGAGGGGGTCGCCGCTCTCATCTCCCAGCCGCACACAGGGGCATGGAAGGCATCCCCCCTGCCAATCCAGGCCCACACGAGGGGGTCGCCGCTCTCCTCCACAGGGAAAGTGCATCCCCTTCCCCCACCAGGGAAGAAGGCGTCTCTCGGCCGCACATGCACAAATGACCTCGCTCTCCGACACACGGAAAGTGCAACCCCTTCCCCCACCAGGGAAGGAGGCATCTACCACCCACACAGGCATGGAAGGCATCCCTCTCTGCCGCACAGGCATCCACGAGGGGTCCAACAGAAATACGCTCTCGTCGTAGGTGAAATCCGTAGCTCCGAGGTCCGGTGATCGACCGTGGGCTCGGCAGCCGGTAGTCGCCTCTGCTCGACGTCACGTATGTGGATAAATCCACCAAGGAAAGATAATTTGACCCACCAGTCGAACAAGGTCAAATCTAGCGGTCGACCGTTTGGAAGGTCTACGCTATACGTTTTATATACATATATATCCTGTCGGTCGAACCAGGGTCCGTTCAACCGATAAGGAAAACTGCATGAATCCTACCCACTGCATTCGGTCGACCGAAACTCTTTCGGTCAACCGGATCAACAGGCACTTCACTACAGGAAAACTGCATGCGGTCGGTCGACCGGATCCAGAGCGGTCGACCGTTTAGATGGTCAACGCTCTTGACCGACTTTGCGCAGTTCGGTCGACCGAGACACACACTCGGTCGGCCGAAGGTCTGTCTACCCTATCTACTGGGATCGGTCGACCGAACAACCACCGGTCGACCGGACTAATATAACCCTTATAAAATATTCCCGCTAAAATTCGGCATAAACGGTCGACCGTCACACAGACGTCGTTCGACCGTTCTCGGGCAGTAAGCAAATATATACTAAACTCGGTCGACCGAGACCAACTACCGGTCGACCGAACATACATTTTCCCTCTAGACATGCATCATTTAGACGCTGTTCGGTCGACCGAACTCTCAATCGATCGACCGAACAGAGCGTATTCCACCTCCGTCCAGTCGGGTTTTCGCCGGGGAAACGGCACCAACGCCGCCCCTACACTCCCACACCTCTTGGGGAGTTACTATGAAGACTTGGCATACCTTTAAAGACGATGAAGACCCGCCGGAGCCTCGCTCGCGCACCGCCGTCTCCGAAGACCTCCTCACGCTCCTTCCTCGTGCTCGCCTCCACCACGCCGCCGGAGATCCTCTCCTTCCTCCTCTGGTCGCCGGGATGCAAGAGGAAATGGTGAGTTTGAGTGGAAACGAAATGGAGAAGAAAAAAATGGAGAAAGGGTTGAGTTTTGGTTTTTATAAACAAACCCTACACCTACCCATACTCCTCACCACACCTCCACCCATACTTCACCTCACTCCACTCCATACCTCCCTCACCCTCACTCTCTCTCTCTCTCACGTCTTTACAATCCACCCTCATTAAAAGGATTTCGCCCCGAAATCAGAAAGGTAACTCACCGAAAAGCTCCGGATACTGCTTCCGAACTTCCTCCTCGATCTCCTAGGTGGCCTCGCGCTCACTGTGATGCTGCCATCTGACCTTAACCATCGGAATGGTCCTCCTCCTGAGCTGATGGTCCATCCGATCGATGATCTCAACTGGCCTCTCCTCAATTGACATATCATGCCGGATCTCAGGCACTGCAATCTCTATCACATGTGTCGGGTCTGCAACGTACTTCCTCAACATAGAAACATGGAAGACGTTGTGAAGGCCAGAGAACTGTGGTGGCAAAGCAACTTTGTAGGCGACCTCCCCGACACGGTCCAAGATCTCAAAAGGTCCGACATACCTCGGACTGAGCTTCCCCTTCTTCCCGAACCTCATCACTCCCCGAGCTGGTGAAATCTTCAGGAAGACGTGATCTCCAACCTCGAAGCTCAAAGTCCGTCTGCGTCGGTCAGCATAACTCTTCTGTCTGCTCTGTGCTGTAGTCAACCTCCTCCTGATCAGGTCAACCTTCTCTGCGTACATCTGCACAAGCTCTGGACCCACTAACTGCCTCTCGCCTACGTCACTCCAGCATACCGGCGATCTGCACGGCCTCCCGTACAACGCCTCATACAGTGCCATCCCAATACTAGCATGGTAGCTGTTGTTGTAGGCGAACTCGATCAGAGGTAGATGCTCATCCCAGTGTCCAGCCCAGTCCAGCGTGCAAGCCCTCAGCATATCCTCCAAAGTCTGGATGTGAACCTCGGATCTCTGTCAGAGATGATGCTCACTGGTACTCCGTGCAACTCGGCACCCAGATCCGCCCTCTGAATCTCAGACCTCCATCGACCCCAACACTGAAATATGACCCCTCTCTGGCAGTCAACTCCAGCAAACTGGTCAACTCATCGTCCACATGCTGCGCCTGTACTACCTGTGAAACGGTCTATGGCTCTACCCGCAACCCAGCTATCACAGCTCCCTCAGAGTCCCCAGTGAACGGCCTTCACTCTACCAATGACTCAAGCAGTCTCCACTCCTGAAGGCACATGCCAGCAACTGATAGCTCCACTCTCCTACTCAAGGCGTCTGCAACTGAATTCGCCTTCCCCGGGTGGTAGGAGATGGTGAAATCGTAGTCCTTAATGAACTCCAACCAACGACGCTGTCTCATATTCAACTCCTTCTGGGAGAAGAGGTACTTCAGACTCTGGTGGTCGGTGAATACCTCGAACTGCTCACCATACAGGTAGTGTCTCCATGTCTTCAGTGCGTGCACAACGGCTGCCAACTCCAAGTCATGCGTCGGATAATTCTTCTCATGGGTCTTCAACTGCCTCGACGCGTATGCAATCACCCTCCCGTGCTGCATCAACACGCAACCCAAACCAATGCCCGATGCGTCGCTGTAGACCACAAAACCTCCTGTACCGCTCGGCAGCGTCAAAACTGGGGCTGTCGTCAATCGTCTCTTCAGCTCCTGAAAGCTGTCCTCGCACTTCTGGGACCAAACAAAAGTGACTCCCTTCTGCGTCAGGGCAGTCAATGGTGCAGCTAACCACGAGAAGTCTTTGATGAAGCGGCGGTAGTAACCCGCCAATCCAACAAAGCTCCTGATCTCCGTCACGCTCGTAGGGGCTCTCCACTCAGTCACTGCCTCTACCTTCGCCGGATCCACCGAAATACCCTCTGCAGAAACAATGTGACCCAGAAATGCGACTCTGTCCAACCAGAATTACGCTCTCGTCGTAGGTGAAATCCGTAGCTCCGAGGTCCGGTGATCGACCGTGGGCTCGGCAGCCGGTAGTCGCCTCTGCTCGACGTCACGTATGTGGATAAATCCACCAAGGAAAGATAATTCGACCCACCAGTCGAACAAGGTCAAATCTAGCGGTCGACCGTTTGGAAGGTCTACGCTATACGTTTTATATACATATATATCTTGTCGGTCGAACCAGGGTCCGTTCAACCGATAAGGAAAACTGCATGAATCCTGCCCACTGCATTCGGTCGACCGAAACTCTTTCGGTCAACCGGATCAACAGGCACTTCACTACAGGAAAACTGCACGCGGTCGGTCGACCGGATCCAGAGCGGTCGACCGTTTAGATGGTCAACGCTCTTGACCGACTTTGCGCAGTTCGGTCGACCGAGACACACACTCGGTCGGCCGAAGGTCTGTCTACCCTATCTACTGGGATCGGTCGACCGAACAACCACCGGTCGACCGGACTAATATAACCCTTATAAAATATTCCCGCTAAAATTCGGCATAAACGGTCGACCGTCACACAGACGTCGTTCGACCGTTCTCGGGCAGTAAGCAAATATATACTAAACTCGGTCGACCGAGACCAACTACCGGTCGACCGAACATACATTTTCCCTCTGGACATGCATCATTTAGACGCTGTTCGGTCGACCGAACTCTCAATCGGTCGACCGAACAGAGCGTATTCCACCTCCGTCCAGTCGGGTTTTCGCCGGGGAAACGGCACCAACGCCGCCCCCTACACTCCCACACCTCTTGGGGAGTTACTATGAAGACTTGGCATACCTTTAAAGACGATGAAGACCCGCCGGAGCCTCGCTCGCGCACCGCCGTCTCCGAAGACCTCCTCACGCTCCTTCCTCGTGCTCGCCTCCACCACGCCGCCGGAGATCCTCTCCTTCCTCCTCTGGTCGCCGGGATGCAAGAGGAAATGGTGAGTTTGAGTGGAAACGAAATGGAGAAGAAAAAAATGGAGAAAGGGTTGAGTTTTGGTTTTTATAAACAAACCCTACACCTACCCATACTCCTCACCACACCTCCACCCATACTTCACCTCACTCCACTCCATACCTCCCTCACCCTCACTCTCTCTCTCTCTCACGTCTTTACAATCCACCCTCCTTAAAAGGATTTCGCCCCGAAATCAGAAAGGTAACTCACCGAAAAGCTCCGGATACTGCTTCCGAACTTCCTCCTCGATCTCCCAGGTGGCCTCGCGCTCACTGTGATGCTGCCATCTGACCTTAACCATCGGAATGGTCCTCCTCCTGAGCTGATGATCCATCCGATCGATGATCTCAACTGGCCTCTCCTCAATTGACATATCCTGCCGGATCTCAGGCACTGCAATCTCTATCACATGTGTCGGGTCTGCAACGTACTTCCTCAACATAGAAACATGGAAGACGTTGTGAAGGCCAGAGAACTGTGGTGGCAAAGCAACTTTGTAGGCGACCTCCCCGACACGGTCCAAGATCTCAAAAGGTCCGACATACCTCGGACTGAGCTTCCCCTTCTTCCCGAACCTCATCACTCCCCGAGCTGGTGAAATCTTCAGGAAGACGTGATCTCCAACCTCGAAGCTCAAAGTCTGTCTGCGTCGGTCAGCATAACTCTTCTGTCTGCTTTGTGCTGTAGCCAACCTCCTCCTGATCAGGTCAACCTTCTCTGCGTACATCTGCACAAGCTCTGGACCCACTAACTGCCTCTCGCCTACGTCACTCCAGCATACCGGCGATCTGCACGGCCTCCCGTACAACGCCTCATACAGTGCCATCCCAATACTAGCATGGTAGCTGTTGTTGTAGGCGAACTCGATCAGAGGTAGATGCTCATCCCAGTGTCCAGCCCAGTCCAGCGTGCAAGCCCTCAGCATATCCTCCAAAGTCTGGATGTGAACCTCGGATCTCTGTCAGAGATGATGCTCACTGGTACTCCGTGCAACTCGGCACCCAGATCCGCCCTCTGAATCTCAGACCTCCATCGACCCCAACACTGAAATATGACCCCTCTATGGCAGTCAACTCCAGCAAACTGGTCAACTCATCGTCCACATGCTGCGCCTGTAGTACCTGTGAAACGGTCTATGGCTCTACCCGCAACCCAGCTATCACAGCTCCCTCAGAGTCCCTAGTGAACGGCCTGAAGGGAATGTGTTCTAAAAGTTTTACTTTTAAATGTCAATTATTATGAATTGAATGAGAAATCATTTTGTTCCTTGTTTATGTTATTCGTCTTTTGGAAGTGTTAAGGAAGATGCTCTTGGTCCTTAACCGTAGAGCTCTGAAAGATATTGGTTTGCATAAAACAAAAGATATTCGCAATCATGGTAATTAACATGGAACATTAATTACCGAGTTAAGATTGTCGTGTTGGTCATAGATCATTGTAGCTCTACAAGTGAGTGACGACACGGGTATGCAAAAGAGGAAAATATTACTTTTGTATACTGAATATACCTAATAAGTAAAATATTATAGAAATGTGTTTCTGTGTCATTAATATTTTACTGTGTCTTTGGTCCTTCGATATGAGACTTATATCTAATCACTTAAGGAATACTTAATTAGATCAGTGTCTTGAACTATCGATCAGTGTAGTGTAAAGGCATTGGTTGGTTAAGTACAACTTTTGTTGGAGAAGATAGTTAGTCAAAAGATTATCATTGCCCCTCTTAATTGAGTGATGATATTAGTGGGCCCCTTGATAAAGCAAAGTTATAATGTGCACAATGTGATTTGAGTTAAGTCACATATTTATAACTAGCTTAAAGAGATCAAGAAATGAATACTAAGACAAAGATGACACAATACTACTTTGTGTGTATTCTTAATATCATGAGGCAAGGGACGGACACAAGTGGTGCACGCCATCACTAAATGGATCGGGTTTTGGTTCGAGTGGAATTAAGACATCTAACTAATTGGGAGCTATAATGTGTAGCTAGATACCGCTTATAGCTTGTGATATTAAGCCTTTAATATCACTGCCAACTTAGTTTAGATCCTCCCATAGGTCACACCACAAAACTGGGAAACAAGAAATGGGGATTTTGAGTTCATAAGATGTGTCAGGTTTCATGTAGAAAATATGACACATGGGGTGAACAAACAAAATCAAAATTATGTTGTGATTTATAACATAATTAGAATCTAAATTAAATTCATATGTGATGTAAATATTATGGGGTGTAATGATTGATCATTACATAGGATAATATGTTACATACGTTGTGAATTTACTACTAATCCCGAAATGTCAAATTTTGTGGGGGTTAAACCGAAATTTGACAAGTCTGCAAGACTGTGCAAACGGTCGACCGGTTAATGGATAACGGTCGACCGAAGGTGCACGGTCGACCGGACGTGTCTCGACCGATAACAGGGAATTTTCGTTGTTCGGAACGGTCGACCGAATCTATCGGTCGGTCGACCGAACATTGCGATGAAATATTCTACGTTAAGAACGGTCGACCGAATCTCGCACGGTCGACCGAAATTGGGTTCGAGCGGTCGACCGGACCTTCGTAACGGTCGACCGGTCCAGACAGTTTTTTGCAGAATTAATTTAAGAATTAATTAGATCATGCATGGAATTGGTCCATAATCGATTTAATTCGTGGGTAATATTATTTATTAATAAATAATGGATGGTTAGATGGAATTTTGCATGAGATCATGGGCAAGGGGTTGCACATGAATAGGTAATTTGGAGAGAACTTATTAATACAAGTTTATCTCATTACCTAATTAATTCATTCATTATTTTCTTGAGCAAAATTCTCTCTCCATAATTCTCCACGAAAATCCCTTAATTCTTAAGTTTAGTTTTAGTTCTTAAGAGATCATCTTCTCAAGGGAATTAAAGAGGGGTTAGTAATTAGATTCTAAACCCAATCGGAGATTGAGAGACTAGCTTCCCTCTCTCCGATCTTGTTTAGAGTTTGGTGAATACTCGGAGGCATCCGGCGCAGCGAGGAACATCCCAACCGTCTCCGAATCTTCGAGAAGTTTTAGAGAACTTCTAGGTATGAATTTCGGAGCTCCTTCATGTTTGTTTTAATATAGTTTTTGAAACTAGTTTGTTAAAACAAACCGATGCATGCAATAAATTCTAGAAAATTGAAAATTGATCCTTATTATACATGAAAATTCGAAATATATATATATGTATAATTAAACATGAAATCCTACAGTGGTATCAGAGCTTAGGGTTCAATTTTCTCATGATTTATGGCTGTAAACAAATTTAGTTTACCATCTAGGATTTAAACAATTCGTTTTACCGGTTTTTTCGGTCTTTAAATGTTTGTTGAAATAATTCTTTATAATATTTCGTTTTAAATGTTTTGAATGTTTAAAACATGGCATGTAATTATTAGAATTATGATTTGGACATAACTCTAACTTACAATAATTTTGTTTTATGTATAAACGATTATTTTGTAAGAGAATCAACAAAACCGAAAAACTGCGATTCATCTTTCCATTGGAAATTGGATGGACAGCGGTTCATAATTAATTTTTGAACTATGGATGCATGAAAAATGTTTTTAATGGATTTCAAAACATTTTTCAAAGAATTGTTTGAGATTCTAGATGCTTGATAAACTAGATTGCATAGTTTATAGCGATATTGCGTGCATGGATGCTCGAGTTGTTTTTGCAGGAATTGTGAGTTTATATGTTCCAAATCAGCGATTGTGAATGTATGTTATTATTATAATACAGGGGCTTATGTATGTAAAAGCCAAAATTCTCTTTATTTCCATCTTTTAGATAGTTGCATTTGCATATGAGAGATTTTTACATAGGACTTGCACTAGTCGGTTTTTATCGAATGTGAGGAGCATGTTTATTTTCTGTAAAATCTACATCTCCGGTGCAAGAGGAAGTCGCCGCTGTAGCGCATCGATCGAGGATCGAGGATCAGGGATCGAGGATCGAGGATCGAAAGGAACATATAAACTCACACGATGTGGATTGTGTGAATGTTTAATTTCTGTTTTTATAATTTCTGCTATGCATGTGATGAATGGTGAATGTTAGGATGTGTATAAATTTTAATATGCATGATAAACTAAAATTCAAAATCACATGTTGATAAATGAAATTGTCCAACAAAAATTAAGATTAATTTTTCCTTCTTATTTCATCCACTAGCAGCCATTGATCGAGGGATACTCTGCTCGCCCTTAGCGGGAGATAGCTCCCTCTATCTTTGGGAATAGTGGGAGATATAAAGGTTGTCTGTTGTTGTGCCACAATTAAATATATGAGGTGTGTCTCACCCTAGTGAACCTCAAGTATGTTTAGTTGTGAATACAATAGATAAACGTATCTCGTATCAAATGAAAATAAGTTTTCTTAACATTACCTAGAGCCCTCGCTCGGTTTTGGGAAAAAGTTTTTCTTACGAGGATAGGTCGCATTCCCTCATAATTAAAACGACAAGAGTCACAAAAGTTTGAAGATGCTAAATGTTGCTAAAATTCAAAAAGGTTGTGATTAGAAAATGTTTTCTTACCTTGATGTTGTAATGTATTCGATAGCCCTTAGCTAGTCTATATTACAATTGATGGGATCTTGGATTACTGCATTTACGGGCAAGATTTTAATTGCAGTATTTACATCATATTCGATATATATATGTATGTATGTATTAAAACATAAAATTGGCATTAAAACCTATATAATTTATTTTGTAGAAATGTCAAATATCCAACCAATTGTGCGATCTATGATCGAAAAGAACCCTTTGCAAAATGATGGCTCAAACTTCATGAAATGACAACTCAATCTCAATATCGTGTTGAGGTTTGAAAAACTATCTCATATTTTGGATGGTGAAATCCCAAAATTAAATGAGAAGGCAACCGATAAAGAGAAAGAGGCGATAGCCAAGTGGGAAGACCAAGAGAACCAAGTTCACGGTCTTATACTAGCATCCATGGGTGACTCGCTTCAAGCGAAATACTTGGATTCAAAACCCAAGAAGACCATGGAGGCTCTAACCAAGATGTTCATGGATAGTGCCCGAAAGGAGCGCTATAAGACCACCATCGCACTCACAAGGTGCCATATGGCGGAGGGAACATCGGTATCCATGCATTTTCTCACGATGCAAGGATACCTTGAGAAGTTGTCGAAGCTCTCTTCTCCAATGCCAGTAGACATTGCCGAAGATCTGATTCTTGGCTCTCTAGCCCCGTCCTTCAAGGACTTTGTGATGCACTATCATGTGCGTGAAAAAGGGGTGAGTCTTGAGGAGCTTCACAACGCTCTCAAAACGGCTGAAGTTGACATGGGCAAAGGTCAGGACAATCACGTCCTAGCCGTCCATGAGAGGAGCAAAAAGATCAACAAAGGTAAAGGCAAATTTACCAATGATACGTCAATCAAGAGCAAGGGAGTAGGAGGTACTCATGGGAGTGCCTCAAGGGGGAAATCTTACAAATCTCCAACTCCCAACACGGAGTGCTTTCACTGCGGTGAAAAAGGACACATCCGACCTAATTGCTCCAAGTACAAGGAAGACCTTGAAAATGGGATGATTGAACGTAGGCGCCCGAGAAACGCCATAGGTATGTTTGTTATTGAGATAAATTTAATCACCTCTATCCTTGATTTGGTAATGGTTACCGGATCTTGTGCTCACATAATTTTGATGTGCAGCTATTGAAGGATAGGAAGGAACTCGTTGGGAACGAGATGATATTGAAGATTGGAAATAGTACAAGCATCGCTGCGACTGTACAAGATTCTATGGAACTTCAATAGTCTAGTGATTTAAATTTATGCTTTGTAGAATGTTTGTTATGTACCTTCGATTAGCAAGAACTATTCTATATCAAGTTTTGGATATGGATAAATTTTAATAAATATTTTAATTCTTGCTTGTCTATATCGAAGAATGGAATTTTCTATGCAAATACATTCATATGGAATGATTTCTATTTGCTTGAAATAAATAATGAACAAACTCAAACAAACAATAACAAAAGAGAAACTAAGATAACTCACGTGAATGATACAATCTTGTAGCATTATCGGATTGGTCAAATAAATGACCAAGAGACTTTTCAAGAAGAAAGGAACGAAAACGAACAAATAATTGGATATGATACATTCTAATGTATGTGGTCCGATAAGTACAAGTGCAAGAGACGGTTTAAGGTACTTCATTTTGTTCACAGACAACTGTAGTCATTATGGCTATATTTGTCTAATGGGAAGCAAAAGTGAATTCTTTGACAAGTTCAAGGAATTCGAGGATGAAGTAGTGAACCGACTCAACAAGAATATCGAGTCTCTATGAAAGGTTCGTAGGGGTGAGTGCTTAGAATACCTAATTTGACTCATTCCTAAAGTAGGAATATGATATTGCTCGACATGGTTCGATCAATAATGAGTCAATTTAAATTGCCGATTTACTTTTGGAATTATGCACTACAAATAATGACAAACTCACTAAATAATGTTCCATCCAAATCCGTGGAGAAAATGGTTTATGAGCTATGGAGTTGAAAGGCACCTAAGCTCAACTTTCTCAAGATTTGGGGTTGTGAGGTCTACGTCGAGAAATTGATGTCGACCAAACTTCAACCAAAAACGGATTAAGTGCTTCTTTATAGGTTGTCCTCGTGTGACAAGAGGATACTACTTTTGGTATATCACCTCCAATCGAAAGATTGTAGAGAGAGATATGATTTTTCTGGAATTTCTGGAAAAGAGAGAAAAGTAGTGGGAGTAGAGTTAGGCTTGAGGAAACTCAAGATACTCTACAAGATCATGATGTGAATGTTGCATTCAAAATCATGAAGGCCCAACCGAGATTCATTTGGTTAGTGGGAGCATGAGAGAGAGATCCTTACAAGAAATTGTGAGAGAATCTCAATCATCCTCACCTAGTGTGCGTTCGAGAGTCGAACATGAACCTATTCCTCAAGAAATTGTGGAAGAAGTTCGAGAGACACAAGAAGAACCAAAAGAACTAAGAAGGTCAATGAGGGAAAGGAAGAAACCCAATAAGTATGTGGGACTTCATGAGATCATGGTACTAGATACCAAAGATCCCTCGACCTTCCGAGAAGCAATAGAAAAGACTCCAAACTATGGTTAAAAGCCATGTAATCCGAAGTAGAATCCATGTATGATAATCAAGTATGAAACTTGATTAGCCTTCCTCAAGATAAAATATCATTTGGTATAAATGAGCTTTTAGGAGGAAGATAGACATGGATAGTAACTTGACAACCTACAAAGCAAGGCTTGTAGCAAAAGTTATACTCAAATTCAAGAAATTGACTTTGATGAAATTTTTAAGAAGTTGCCATATTAAAATCTATTCGGATTATGCTCACTATTACCGCATTTCACAATTGTAGCATATCCTCCAAAGTCTGGATGTGAACCTCGGATCTCTGTCAGAGATGATGCTCACTGGTACTCCGTGCAACTCGGCACCCAGATCCGCCCTCTGAATCTCAGACCTCCATCGACCCCAACACTGAAATATGACCCCTCTCTGGCAGTCAACTCCAGCAAACTGGTCAACTCATCGTCCACATGCTGCGCCTGTACTACCTGTGAAACGGTCTATGGTTCTACCCGCAACCCAGCTATCACAGCTCCCTCAGAGTCCCCAGTGAACGACCTTCACTCTGCCAATGACTCAAGCAGTCTCCACTCCTGAAGGCACATGCCAGCAACTGATAGCTCCACTCTCCTACTCAAGGCGTCTGCAACTGAATTCGCCTTCCCCGGGTGGTAGGAGATGGTGAAATCGTAGTCCTTAATGAACTCCAACCAACGACGCTGTCTCATATTCAACTCCTTCTGGGAGAAGAGGTACTTCAGACTCTGGTGGTCGGTGAATACCTCGAACTGCTCACCATACAGGTAGTGTCTCCATGTCTTCAGTGCGTGCACAACGGCTGCCAACTCCAAGTCATGCGTCGGATAATTCTTCTCATGGGTCTTCAACTGCCTCGACGCGTATGCAATCACCCTCCCGTGCTGCATCAACACGCAACCCAAACCAATGCCCGATGCGTCGCTGTAGACCACAAAACCTCCTGTACCGCTCGGCAGCGTCAAAACTGGGGCTGTCGTCAATCGTCTCTTCAGCTCCTGAAAGCTGTCCTCGCACTTCTGGGACCAAACAAAAGTGACTCCCTTCTGCGTCAGGGCAGTCAATGGTGCAGCTAACCACGAGAAGTCTTTGATGAAGCGGCGGTAGTAACCCGCCAATCCAACAAAGCTCCTGATCTCCGTCACGCTCGTAGGGGCTCTCCACTCAGTCACTGCCTCTACCTTCGCCGGATCCACCGAAATACCCTCTGCAGAAACAATGTGACCCAGAAATGCGACTCTGTCCAACCAGAATTACGCTCTCGTCGTAGGTGAAATCCGTAGCTCCGAGGTCCGGTGATCGACCGTGGGCTCGGCAGCCGGTAGTCGCCTCTGCTCGACGTCACGTATGTGGATAAATCCACCAAGGAAAGATAATTCGACCCACCAGTCGAACAAGGTCAAATCTAGCGGTCGACCGTTTGGAAGGTCTACGCTATACGTTTTATATACATATATATCTTGTCGGTCGAACCAGGGTCCGTTCAACCGATAAGGAAAACTGCATGAATCCTGCCCACTGCATTCGGTCGACCGAAACTCTTTCGGTCAACCGGATCAACAGGCACTTCACTACAGGAAAACTGCACGCGGTCGGTCGACCGGATCCAGAGCGGTCGACCGTTTAGATGGTCAACGCTCTTGACCGACTTTGCGCAGTTCGGTCGACCGAGACACACACTCGGTCGGCCGAAGGTCTGTCTACCCTATCTACTGGGATCGGTCGACCGAACAACCACCGGTCGACCGGACTAATATAACCCTTATAAAATATTCCCGCTAAAATTCGGCATAAACGGTCGACCGTCACACAGACGTCGTTCGACCGTTCTCGGGCAGTAAGCAAATATATACTAAACTCGGTCGACCGAGACCAACTACCGGTCGACCGAACATACATTTTCCCTCTGGACATGCATCATTTAGACGCTGTTCGGTCGACCGAACTCTCAATCGGTCGACCGAACAGAGCGTATTCCACCTCCGTCCAGTCGGGTTTTCGCCGGGGAAACGGCACCAACGCCGCCCCCTACACTCCCACACCTCTTGGGGAGTTACTATGAAGACTTGGCATACCTTTAAAGACGATGAAGACCCGCCGGAGCCTCGCTCGCGCACCGCCGTCTCCGAAGACCTCCTCACGCTCCTTCCTCGTGCTCGCCTCCACCACGCCGCCGGAGATCCTCTCCTTCCTCCTCTGGTCGCCGGGATGCAAGAGGAAATGGTGAGTTTGAGTGGAAACGAAATGGAGAAGAAAAAAATGGAGAAAGGGTTGAGTTTTGGTTTTTATAAACAAACCCTACACCTACCCATACTCCTCACCACACCTCCACCCATACTTCACCTCACTCCACTCCATACCTCCCTCACCCTCACTCTCTCTCTCTCTCACGTCTTTACAATCCACCCTCCTTAAAAGGATTTCGCCCCGAAATCAGAAAGGTAACTCACCGAAAAGCTCCGGATACTGCTTCCGAACTTCCTCCTCGATCTCCCAGGTGGCCTCGCGCTCACTGTGATGCTGCCATCTGACCTTAACCATCGGAATGGTCCTCCTCCTGAGCTGATGATCCATCCGATCGATGATCTCAACTGGCCTCTCCTCAATTGACATATCCTGCCGGATCTCAGGCACTGCAATCTCTATCACATGTGTCGGGTCTGCAACGTACTTCCTCAACATAGAAACATGGAAGACGTTGTGAAGGCCAGAGAACTGTGGTGGCAAAGCAACTTTGTAGGCGACCTCCCCGACACGGTCCAAGATCTCAAAAGGTCCGACATACCTCGGACTGAGCTTCCCCTTCTTCCCGAACCTCATCACTCCCCGAGCTGGTGAAATCTTCAGGAAGACGTGATCTCCAACCTCGAAGCTCAAAGTCTGTCTGCGTCGGTCAGCATAACTCTTCTGTCTGCTTTGTGCTGTAGCCAACCTCCTCCTGATCAGGTCAACCTTCTCTGCGTACATCTGCACAAGCTCTGGACCCACTAACTGCCTCTCGCCTACGTCACTCCAGCATACCGGCGATCTGCACGGCCTCCCGTACAACGCCTCATACAGTGCCATCCCAATACTAGCATGGTAGCTGTTGTTGTAGGCGAACTCGATCAGAGGTAGATGCTCATCCCAGTGTCCAGCCCAGTCCAGCGTGCAAGCCCTCAGCATATCCTCCAAAGTCTGGATGTGAACCTCGGATCTCTGTCAGAGATGATGCTCACTGGTACTCCGTGCAACTCGGCACCCAGATCCGCCCTCTGAATCTCAGACCTCCATCGACCCCAACACTGAAATATGACCCCTCTATGGCAGTCAACTCCAGCAAACTGGTCAACTCATCGTCCACATGCTGCGCCTGTAGTACCTGTGAAACGGTCTATGGCTCTACCCGCAACCCAGCTATCACAGCTCCCTCAGAGTCCCTAGTGAACGGCCTGAAGGGAATGTGTTCTAAAAGTTTTACTTTTAAATGTCAATTATTATGAATTGAATGAGAAATCATTTTGTTCCTTGTTTATGTTATTCGTCTTTTGGAAGTGTTAAGGAAGATGCTCTTGGTCCTTAACCGTAGAGCTCTGAAAGATATTGGTTTGCATAAAACAAAAGATATTCGCAATCATGGTAATTAACATGGAACATTAATTACCGAGTTAAGATTGTCGTGTTGGTCATAGATCATTGTAGCTCTACAAGTGAGTGACGACACGGGTATGCAAAAGAGGAAAATATTACTTTTGTATACTGAATATACCTAATAAGTAAAATATTATAGAAATGTGTTTCTGTGTCATTAATATTTTACTGTGTCTTTGGTCCTTCGATATGAGACTTATATCTAATCACTTAAGGAATACTTAATTAGATCAGTGTCTTGAACTATCGATCAGTGTAGTGTAAAGGCATTGGTTGGTTAAGTACAACTTTTGTTGGAGAAGATAGTTAGTCAAAAGATTATCATTGCCCCTCTTAATTGAGTGATGATATTAGTGGGCCCCTTGATAAAGCAAAGTTATAATGTGCACAATGTGATTTGAGTTAAGTCACATATTTATAACTAGCTTAAAGAGATCAAGAAATGAATACTAAGACAAAGATGACACAATACTACTTTGTGTGTATTCTTAATATCATGAGGCAAGGGACGGACACAAGTGGTGCACGCCATCACTAAATGGATCGGGTTTTGGTTCGAGTGGAATTAAGACATCTAACTAATTGGGAGCTATAATGTGTAGCTAGATACCGCTTATAGCTTGTGATATTAAGCCTTTAATATCACTGCCAACTTAGTTTAGATCCTCCCATAGGTCACACCACAAAACTGGGAAACAAGAAATGGGGATTTTGAGTTCATAAGATGTGTCAGGTTTCATGTAGAAAATATGACACATGGGGTGAACAAACAAAATCAAAATTATGTTGTGATTTATAACATAATTAGAATCTAAATTAAATTCATATGTGATGTAAATATTATGGGGTGTAATGATTGATCATTACATAGGATAATATGTTACATACGTTGTGAATTTACTACTAATCCCGAAATGTCAAATTTTGTGGGGGTTAAACCGAAATTTGACAAGTCTGCAAGACTGTGCAAACGGTCGACCGGTTAATGGATAACGGTCGACCGAAGGTGCACGGTCGACCGGACGTGTCTCGACCGATAACAGGGAATTTTCGTTGTTCGGAACGGTCGACCGAATCTATCGGTCGGTCGACCGAACATTGCGATGAAATATTCTACGTTAAGAACGGTCGACCGAATCTCGCACGGTCGACCGAAATTGGGTTCGAGCGGTCGACCGGACCTTCGTAACGGTCGACCGGTCCAGACAGTTTTTTGCAGAATTAATTTAAGAATTAATTAGATCATGCATGGAATTGGTCCATAATCGATTTAATTCGTGGGTAATATTATTTATTAATAAATAATGGATGGTTAGATGGAATTTTGCATGAGATCATGGGCAAGGGGTTGCACATGAATAGGTAATTTGGAGAGAACTTATTAATACAAGTTTATCTCATTACCTAATTAATTCATTCATTATTTTCTTGAGCAAAATTCTCTCTCCATAATTCTCCACGAAAATCCCTTAATTCTTAAGTTTAGTTTTAGTTCTTAAGAGATCATCTTCTCAAGGGAATTAAAGAGGGGTTAGTAATTAGATTCTAAACCCAATCGGAGATTGAGAGACTAGCTTCCCTCTCTCCGATCTTGTTTAGAGTTTGGTGAATACTCGGAGGCATCCGGCGCAGCGAGGAACATCCCAACCGTCTCCGAATCTTCGAGAAGTTTTAGAGAACTTCTAGGTATGAATTTCGGAGCTCCTTCATGTTTGTTTTAATATAGTTTTTGAAACTAGTTTGTTAAAACAAACCGATGCATGCAATAAATTCTAGAAAATTGAAAATTGATCCTTATTATACATGAAAATTCGAAATATATATATATGTATAATTAAACATGAAATCCTACAGTGGTATCAGAGCTTAGGGTTCAATTTTCTCATGATTTATGGCTGTAAACAAATTTAGTTTACCATCTAGGATTTAAACAATTCGTTTTACCGGTTTTTTCGGTCTTTAAATGTTTGTTGAAATAATTCTTTATAATATTTCGTTTTAAATGTTTTGAATGTTTAAAACATGGCATGTAATTATTAGAATTATGATTTGGACATAACTCTAACTTACAATAATTTTGTTTTATGTATAAACGATTATTTTGTAAGAGAATCAACAAAACCGAAAAACTGCGATTCATCTTTCCATTGGAAATTGGATGGACAGCGGTTCATAATTAATTTTTGAACTATGGATGCATGAAAAATGTTTTTAATGGATTTCAAAACATTTTTCAAAGAATTGTTTGAGATTCTAGATGCTTGATAAACTAGATTGCATAGTTTATAGCGATATTGCGTGCATGGATGCTCGAGTTGTTTTTGCAGGAATTGTGAGTTTATATGTTCCAAATCAGCGATTGTGAATGTATGTTATTATTATAATACAGGGGCTTATGTATGTAAAAGCCAAAATTCTCTTTATTTCCATCTTTTAGATAGTTGCATTTGCATATGAGAGATTTTTACATAGGACTTGCACTAGTCGGTTTTTATCGAATGTGAGGAGCATGTTTATTTTCTGTAAAATCTACATCTCCGGTGCAAGAGGAAGTCGCCGCTGTAGCGCATCGATCGAGGATCGAGGATCAGGGATCGAGGATCGAGGATCGAAAGGAACATATAAACTCACACGATGTGGATTGTGTGAATGTTTAATTTCTGTTTTTATAATTTCTGCTATGCATGTGATGAATGGTGAATGTTAGGATGTGTATAAATTTTAATATGCATGATAAACTAAAATTCAAAATCACATGTTGATAAATGAAATTGTCCAACAAAAATTAAGATTAATTTTTCCTTCTTATTTCATCCACTAGCAGCCATTGATCGAGGGATACTCTGCTCGCCCTTAGCGGGAGATAGCTCCCTCTATCTTTGGGAATAGTGGGAGATATAAAGGTTGTCTGTTGTTGTGCCACAATTAAATATATGAGGTGTGTCTCACCCTAGTGAACCTCAAGTATGTTTAGTTGTGAATACAATAGATAAACGTATCTCGTATCAAATGAAAATAAGTTTTCTTAACATTACCTAGAGCCCTCGCTCGGTTTTGGGAAAAAGTTTTTCTTACGAGGATAGGTCGCATTCCCTCATAATTAAAACGACAAGAGTCACAAAAGTTTGAAGATGCTAAATGTTGCTAAAATTCAAAAAGGTTGTGATTAGAAAATGTTTTCTTACCTTGATGTTGTAATGTATTCGATAGCCCTTAGCTAGTCTATATTACAATTGATGGGATCTTGGATTACTGCATTTACGGGCAAGATTTTAATTGCAGTATTTACATCATATTCGATATATATATGTATGTATGTATTAAAACATAAAATTGGCATTAAAACCTATATAATTTATTTTGTAGAAATGTCAAATATCCAACCAATTGTGCGATCTATGATCGAAAAGAACCCTTTGCAAAATGATGGCTCAAACTTCATGAAATGACAACTCAATCTCAATATCGTGTTGAGGTTTGAAAAACTATCTCATATTTTGGATGGTGAAATCCCAAAATTAAATGAGAAGGCAACCGATAAAGAGAAAGAGGCGATAGCCAAGTGGGAAGACCAAGAGAACCAAGTTCACGGTCTTATACTAGCATCCATGGGTGACTCGCTTCAAGCGAAATACTTGGATTCAAAACCCAAGAAGACCATGGAGGCTCTAACCAAGATGTTCATGGATAGTGCCCGAAAGGAGCGCTATAAGACCACCATCGCACTCACAAGGTGCCATATGGCGGAGGGAACATCGGTATCCATGCATTTTCTCACGATGCAAGGATACCTTGAGAAGTTGTCGAAGCTCTCTTCTCCAATGCCAGTAGACATTGCCGAAGATCTGATTCTTGGCTCTCTAGCCCCGTCCTTCAAGGACTTTGTGATGCACTATCATGTGCGTGAAAAAGGGGTGAGTCTTGAGGAGCTTCACAACGCTCTCAAAACGGCTGAAGTTGACATGGGCAAAGGTCAGGACAATCACGTCCTAGCCGTCCATGAGAGGAGCAAAAAGATCAACAAAGGTAAAGGCAAATTTACCAATGATACGTCAATCAAGAGCAAGGGAGTAGGAGGTACTCATGGGAGTGCCTCAAGGGGGAAATCTTACAAATCTCCAACTCCCAACACGGAGTGCTTTCACTGCGGTGAAAAAGGACACATCCGACCTAATTGCTCCAAGTACAAGGAAGACCTTGAAAATGGGATGATTGAACGTAGGCGCCCGAGAAACGCCATAGGTATGTTTGTTATTGAGATAAATTTAATCACCTCTATCCTTGATTTGGTAATGGTTACCGGATCTTGTGCTCACATAATTTTGATGTGCAGCTATTGAAGGATAGGAAGGAACTCGTTGGGAACGAGATGATATTGAAGATTGGAAATAGTACAAGCATCGCTGCGACTGTACAAGATTCTATGGAACTTCAATAGTCTAGTGATTTAAATTTATGCTTTGTAGAATGTTTGTTATGTACCTTCGATTAGCAAGAACTATTCTATATCAAGTTTTGGATATGGATAAATTTTAATAAATATTTTAATTCTTGCTTGTCTATATCGAAGAATGGAATTTTCTATGCAAATACATTCATATGGAATGATTTCTATTTGCTTGAAATAAATAATGAACAAACTCAAACAAACAATAACAAAAGAGAAACTAAGATAACTCACGTGAATGATACAATCTTGTAGCATTATCGGATTGGTCAAATAAATGACCAAGAGACTTTTCAAGAAGAAAGGAACGAAAACGAACAAATAATTGGATATGATACATTCTAATGTATGTGGTCCGATAAGTACAAGTGCAAGAGACGGTTTAAGGTACTTCATTTTGTTCACAGACAACTGTAGTCATTATGGCTATATTTGTCTAATGGGAAGCAAAAGTGAATTCTTTGACAAGTTCAAGGAATTCGAGGATGAAGTAGTGAACCGACTCAACAAGAATATCGAGTCTCTATGAAAGGTTCGTAGGGGTGAGTGCTTAGAATACCTAATTTGACTCATTCCTAAAGTAGGAATATGATATTGCTCGACATGGTTCGATCAATAATGAGTCAATTTAAATTGCCGATTTACTTTTGGAATTATGCACTACAAATAATGACAAACTCACTAAATAATGTTCCATCCAAATCCGTGGAGAAAATGGTTTATGAGCTATGGAGTTGAAAGGCACCTAAGCTCAACTTTCTCAAGATTTGGGGTTGTGAGGTCTACGTCGAGAAATTGATGTCGACCAAACTTCAACCAAAAACGGATTAAGTGCTTCTTTATAGGTTGTCCTCGTGTGACAAGAGGATACTACTTTTGGTATATCACCTCCAATCGAAAGATTGTAGAGAGAGATATGATTTTTCTGGAATTTCTGGAAAAGAGAGAAAAGTAGTGGGAGTAGAGTTAGGCTTGAGGAAACTCAAGATACTCTACAAGATCATGATGTGAATGTTGCATTCAAAATCATGAAGGCCCAACCGAGATTCATTTGGTTAGTGGGAGCATGAGAGAGAGATCCTTACAAGAAATTGTGAGAGAATCTCAATCATCCTCACCTAGTGTGCGTTCGAGAGTCGAACATGAACCTATTCCTCAAGAAATTGTGGAAGAAGTTCGAGAGACACAAGAAGAACCAAAAGAACTAAGAAGGTCAATGAGGGAAAGGAAGAAACCCAATAAGTATGTGGGACTTCATGAGATCATGGTACTAGATACCAAAGATCCCTCGACCTTCCGAGAAGCAATAGAAAAGACTCCAAACTATGGTTAAAAGCCATGTAATCCGAAGTAGAATCCATGTATGATAATCAAGTATGAAACTTGATTAGCCTTCCTCAAGATAAAATATCATTTGGTATAAATGAGCTTTTAGGAGGAAGATAGACATGGATAGTAACTTGACAACCTACAAAGCAAGGCTTGTAGCAAAAGTTATACTCAAATTCAAGAAATTGACTTTGATGAAATTTTTGAGAAGTTGCCATATTAAAATCTATTCGGATTATGCTCACTATTACCGCATTTCACAATTGTAGCATATCCTCCAAAGTCTGGATGTGAACCTCGGATCTCTGTCAGAGATGATGCTCACTGGTACTCCGTGCAACTCGGCACCCAGATCCGCCCTCTGAATCTCAGACCTCCATCGACCCCAACACTGAAATATGACCCCTCTCTGGCAGTCAACTCCAGCAAACTGGTCAACTCATCGTCCACATGCTGCGCCTGTACTACCTGTGAAACGGTCTATGGTTCTACCCGCAACCCAGCTATCACAGCTCCCTCAGAGTCCCCAGTGAACGACCTTCACTCTGCCAATGACTCAAGCAGTCTCCACTCCTGAAGGCACATGCCAGCAACTGATAGCTCCACTCTCCTACTCAAGGCGTCTGCAACTGAATTCGCCTTCCCCGGGTGGTAGGAGATGGTGAAATCGTAGTCCTTAATGAACTCCAACCAACGACGCTGTCTCATATTCAACTCCTTCTGGGAGAAGAGGTACTTCAGACTCTGGTGGTCGGTGAATACCTCGAACTGCTCACCATACAGGTAGTGTCTCCATGTCTTCAGTGCGTGCACAACGGCTGCCAACTCCAAGTCATGCGTCGGATAATTCTTCTCATGGGTCTTCAACTGCCTCGACGCGTATGCAATCACCCTCCCGTGCTGCATCAACACGCAACCCAAACCAATGCCTGATGCGTCGCTGTAGACCACAAAACCTCCTGTACCGCTCGGCAGCGTCAAAACTGGGGCTGTCGTCAATCGTCTCTTCAGCTCCTGAAAGCTGTCCTCGCACTTCTGGGACCAAACAAAAGTGACTCCCTTCTGCGTCAGGGCAGTCAATGGTGCAGCTAACCACGAGAAGTCTTTGATGAAGCGACGGTAGTAACCCGCCAATCCAACAAAGCTCCTGATCTCCGTCACGCTCGTAGGGGCTCTCCACTCAGTCACTGCCTCTACCTTCGCCGGATCCACCGAAATACCCTCTGCAGAAACAATGTGACCCAGAAATGCGACTCTGTCCAACCAGAATTACGCTCTCGTCGTAGGTGAAATCCGTAGCTCCGAGGTCCGGTGATCGACCGTGGGCTCGGCAGCCGGTAGTCGCCTCTGCTCGACGTCACGTATGTGGATAAATCCACCAAGGAAAGATAATTCGACCCACCAGTCGAACAAGGTCAAATCTAGCGGTCGACCGTTTGGAAGGTCTACGCTATACGTTTTATATACATATATATCTTGTCGGTCGAACCAGGGTCCGTTCAACCGATAAGGAAAACTGCATGAATCCTGCCCACTGCATTCGGTCGACCGAAACTCTTTCGGTCAACCGGATCAACAGGCACTTCACTACAGGAAAACTGCACGCGGTCGGTCGACCGGATCCAGAGCGGTCGACCGTTTAGATGGTCAACGCTCTTGACCGACTTTGCGCAGTTCGGTCGACCGAGACACACACTCGGTCGGCCGAAGGTCTGTCTACCCTATCTACTGGGATCGGTCGGCCGAAGGTCTGTCTACCCTATCTACTGGGATCGGTCGACCGAACAACCACCGGTCGACCGGACTAATATAACCCTTATAAAATATTCCCGCTAAAATTCGGCATAAACGGTCGACCGTCACACAGACGCCGTTCGCCCGTTCTCGGGCAGTAAGCAAATATATACTAAACTCGGTCGACCGAGACCAACTACATGTCGACCGAACATACATTTTCCCTCTGGACATGCATCATTTAGACGCTGTTCGGTCGACCGAACTCTCAATCGGTCGACCGAACAGAGCGTATTCCACCTCCGTCTAGTCGGGTTTTCGCCGGGGAAACGGCACCAACGCCGCCCCCTACACTCTCACACCTCTTGGGGAGTTACTATGAAGACTTGGCATACCTTTAAAGACGATGAAGACCCGCCGGAGCCTCTCTCGCGCACCGCCGTCTCCGAAGACCTCCTCACGCTCCTTCCTCGTGCTCGCCTCCACCACGCCGCCGGAGATCCTCTCCTTCCTCCTCTGGTCGCCGGGATGCAAGAGGAAATGGTGAGTTTGAGTGAAACGAAATGGAGAAGAAAAAAGGGGAGAATGGGTTGAGTTTTGGTTTTTATAAACAAACCCTACACCTACCCATACTCCTCACCACACCTCCACCCATATTTCACCTCACTCCACTCCATACCTCCCTCACCCTCACTCTCTCTCTCACACGTCTTTACACTAACAACACTGCGGCACAATCCGCTAACACGATTTAAACCATGCATGCTGACGTATGTATATTTGATAATATGGCACCAAAAGTTTTTTTTCCCTTTTTTTCTTTTATGCCAAATGGGTTTCAAATTAACAAATCAATTGTTGCCAACAAAGTGATGTCAAATGACCGACCATCCAAATTTAAACATTCCTTATTGACGGACTCGTAATATCGTTAAGAGGCTGTTATGTTAACTTTTTAGAATTTGATTTTACTATTGTGTCTTTTTATCTTCACTATATTAAACACGTACACGTGTTTGTGTATGACTTCTCGACGATGGTTGAAATGCGTAACAAAACAAAAGAGAACTTTCAATTGATATTCAAAAACTAGACAAACAATGTCGTTGAATGTTGTACTTGAGGAACTATTCTAAAATTAAAGCGAATCCAACAATTAACTTATTAGGGTTGTCAATGGTGTCATACGGTGTACACTTGTATATTATATGTAGCTTTTATATGCAAATCAGTATTTTACCCATTTATAATCCCATTCACAATGTGTATTATCGACTTTACGTACCCATTATACGCGACTGTTGAATGAGTCATGTGGTGTACACGTTAACGTCAAGACACAAACATATTTGTAAGTTTAATATATATGTAATAACTTTAATCTAAACACCCTAATTAAACTAAACCTAATTAACCTTAATTAAGCATGCTACAGTAAAAGAGTGAGGTGGAGTTGAGGATAAGATTTGGATTTTGACTATAAATAGAAGGGTGTGAGTTAACAAAAACTTTTTCTTCATCCTTGACGATTTCCAGAGAGTGTGAGACGCAATCATCGGATTGAAGGTCGAGGAGAAGGAGAAAAAGTTGGGTTGGACTTGCCAAAGCTTGGGAGGCTTCCATGAACTTCAAAAAGATATGTCAAGTCTTCATTATAACTCACATAAGCTTTGTGGGTGTTGGAGATCGACGTTGGTGTCGAATTCCCCGTCGAATTGCAACCTATTCAGAGGTTGAAGACGGCAATCGGTCGACTGATGCATGTGGGCTGTCGACCGATTCTATTATTATATTGAATTGCACCTGCAAACGGTCGAACGATGTCGAAGGACGGTCGACCGTTATGCCAGATTTCTGCGGGAAAAATGGTTTAATGCTGTTATCGTTGGGGGTTTTGACTTATTCGCCGATCGACCGAAACAATGAGAATAGGTCGGTTGGGGGTTTTGACTTATTAAACGGTCGAACACCCTTAACCTGGTTCGACCGATCTATTCGATGCTAAGTCGGTTGGGAGCTTTGACCATCAAAACGGTCGACCACTCTTTAATTTTCGGTCGACCGACTGAACATTTTAAATAAGCAGTAGAGTGCCTGTGTTCGGTCGAACTGTATCTCAGTTCCGGTCGACCGAATATGACTTAGGCAAAATACTGAGAATCCCTGTTATCGGTTGAACGGACCCTTGGTTCGACCGGTCGGATATATACATATTATAAATATTGTATAGCGTAGACCATCCAAACGGTCGACCACTAGATGACTTTTGTTCGACCGATTGGTCGGTAATTCGGTTGGCGTGGTTCGACCGATACACTTGTTTGTACAGTACCGAGTACTGTGTGGAAGACCGGTCGACCGGTGTGCTTGTAGCGGTCGACCGATCTGCCGCAGGTTGGTGGATTTATCCACACGCGAGCCGTCGAGTATAGGTCGACTACCAGCTCTGAGGCGACGGTCGATTACCGGCCTTGGGAGCGACGAATTTCACCTTCGATGAGGGCATATTATTGTTGAGCCTCTCATATCGTACGGGGTGTGAGAGATGATTGCCGTAAACCTTGGGTTGTTTGCTGGGGTTTGTCGGTAGGCCGAGGATGTTCCGGCAGGGTGCGCATCTGGCGGCTCTTGGGGGAGCAGCAGCTGTCGTCTGGCCCGAGTTGTGCATTCGGCGGGCTGACTCGCTCCTGCGGTGGCGGCGTAGTACCGGGGTTCCTTTCTGCGGCTCTTGGGGAGCAGTGGTGTCGACTGACCATTGTGAGGCAGCGGTGGACTGACTTGACCCTCGTGGTGGCAGGAGTGGTTCAGTACCGCGGAGGCGGTGAGGGGTATTATTGTGGACCCGAGGTGGATGATCATGTGCATTGCATCGCATTGTCTTTAATTCTATTTTGTATTTTAGGAGGTTTGGCATACGGGGTTCCAGCAGGGAACTCAGGCATGTTTCAATTGTTTGCATTTCAGGTAGCGAGTAGCATTAGAGTCGATGTCATGACCGAGGAGGGTGCCCCCGGGATCTGATTCTGTCTTCTCTTTATACTTTTGTTGAGGTAGTGATTACCCGGTTGTATTCATTTTTGTTGTAATCACAGTTGACTCATATGTATCTTGACTTCCACGTGGATCTATATCTTATTTATATATATATTTCATCTTGTTGTCTCGTGACGTGCCCGGTGTTGACCGTTGACGGTCTTTTATATTGTTTAAATTTTCCGCTAATTTCGGAGACGTTACAATATACGCTATGGAAACACGATACAATAAACTATTTGAGTACCCACACGTTTGGTACCTTTTACCGTACCAAAGTACCTAATTATTATAGTGTATGTATCATGTTAATCGTGTTTGACTCTTGAATTACCAATTTATTAATCGTGTTACAACCTTATACTGATTTATTAATCATGTAATTTTTTTCTAATCCATGTTCACTAACTTATCATGCGTAGTATCGTGTAAAATGAAAGACCATACACTGAAATGACTGAATATTCTAGCAGATGTGCAATTTGCTACTCTATAATCTTTTTGAAAACAAAATGTTCTCAATACCCATGTATTTTTTATAAATGGTAGGTTTTTCAATTATTACAGCCAATCGTGCAACTGTATTCCCCAACCACATTTTTTTCATCACCAATAAGGACTTAGAATTCTCATCTCTACCCTTTAATGGGACAATCAAATTTCTATCGGAAAAAAAAAACACAACTGGTATAACGCTATTGGTGGTCTCTAAGCCGTTTTGGATGTCAGAAATCCAACTCCTTTGTGCCGGTTGGCTGATTTCAAGAATATGGGATTTCGGCACGTAAAAACATATTTTCAGTAGTTTTTTTTGAAAAAAAATATTTCAAATGAATTTTTATTTAATCAAAGTCTGAGGACAATTTAGGATTTTACTTTGATAAAACATCATCTACTACTAAAAGTCTTTTGCTTATCCAAACAACTCTCAATCCTGAATAAGAAGTTGTTCCTACATCCACATTCTCAGAATCTGACTTCCCATCAAAAGCTGACATTTGAGAGCTACACCTAAACTCACCCTAAGTGAAATATAATTTAAGGTCATCGTCTCGAATTCCAGTGGGGTGATCAATGTAGGTTAAATTTCAATACATTATACCAATTTTTTATTTAAAAAGTTAAATTATAGTTTGTTTTCTTAACTATGGTCGAGTAACATTTTGACTCTTTAAACTTTAAATTATTATATACTTACACCACTTAAACTTTGATTTGCATAACACTTTGATCCCCTCTCCATCATGAAATTATTATTTTTTCAATATATTCATCGCATTTTCTTAATTTTTTCACGATGTTCGACAAACTTGCGATAAAATTTCCAATCGAATTGGATGTGGAATTTTTTTCGAATCCAAATTTTGAAGTTCTGAAATACAATATTGTTTGAGAACTCTGTCACGGTCTGAATCCAAAAAACAAAACTCGGTCCGGAACAGAGTACATAAGAGCACCTTTAACGGGTGCTCTTCACTAGCGGCCCGGAGAAGGGCGCCCGAGTTGCCCTCCCTTAACGGGAGAGCGCGCCTTGGTGGGGGGGGGGGGGGGGGGGGGATGTGGCGCCCACCAACTGGTCCCGATTTTTTTTGTTTTTGTTTTAAAGAAAAAAGATTATATATATAATTATGATAATGTATTAATTAGGTAAATTGAATTAAATTAATTAGGTATTGAAAAAATATTTTATGATTAATTAACTTTTTTGATTTATTTAGATAAAAGTAAAATTAAAAAAATCATAAACAAGATAAGGTTCGGTGTTCTACTGACCGTGTAGTGGATATTACCAGGTACTTGAGAAGGAGAGATCAAATGCGTGATCACTAGGGGTGAGCTTCGGTCCGGGACCGGACCGAACCAGACCGAAGACCGAACTTTTCGGAAGACCAGACCGAAGACCGGACCGAATAAATTTGGTTCGGTCCGGTTCGGTCCAAAACCCAAATTTAACCCTAAAGTTTCGGTCTTTGACCGGACCGAACCGGATCGGACCGAAGACCGAATTCCCATGGTCTCCCGGACCGAAGACCAGACCGAAAAAGTTCGGTCCGGACACCCGGACCGAACCAAATTTTGCTCACCCCTAGTGATCGCACCACACATTTGAACATTCAAGCCGATTGGATCGACAATATATGACAACACTTTGGAGGAAATGTGTCTTGATGTATTTTAAGTTTAGTATTTAAGTTTAGTATTTAACGATGTATTTTTAGTTTTAGTTTTTAAATTTCCAGTTAATGTACTATGTAACGTGGTTTCCTAAATTTTAATATATTTTTGTAATTATTAATTAAATGTTAATTAAAAACGAATGAATTGTTGATATTAAATAATTACGATAATGATTATTAATATATTTTGTTGATTGTTGAAAGAGTTTTAGAGAGAAGAATACAAATAATGACGTGACAACAAATATTGTAGCGTGACTGTGTGGATTGAGTAATGGTTAAAGATTTTGTAGGGGGGTTGGTTTGTGCTAACGTGGCGGAGAGAGAAGCTGACATGGCTGAGAGAGAAGCTGACGTGGCTGAGAGAGAAACGAGGGCGCTCAGAAACTGCCCGGGCGTTGTTAATGATGCTCTAACAATCCCACATGTGATGCAACACACACCTGTTGTGTTCCCAGACCCACCTGTCGTCTCATCCAACTGCACTCCCCATCTCTCCAATCCCAGCCGTCCATCGCCCTTACCCTTTTCCTCCCAACGGCTGCGATCGAAACCCAACCGACGTGAGAAAAGAAACAAACGTCAGAAGCTGCCACGAAGGTTCCATTTTTTGTTGCTCGTTAACTCCCTAGTTTCGACCAACCCTAACCCTAGCGACGTTCGCCCAAGGAAGGTGAGGATTCAAGGTTTGGTGGTGATTTGGGTTTTAGTTATTATGATTTCTTTTGTTTAGTTCAGTGTTTGTTAATTAATATTTTTGGTAGTTATTAGTTTTAGATTGCAACGGAATGGTGAAAACGTGTTACGTAATTTGGTGGGGGTATTGGATTTTGGTGTTTTAATTGTTCCACGAAGAGCTGGAATGTGCGTGATTATGTTGGTATTTTTTTACGAGGATAGTGGTGTTGTATGAGCCGTTTTGGTTGTGACACCTCATCTTTAGTCACTTTTAATCAGTTTTACGAGCGAAATATATCATATATAGGAACATGTGGTAAACAAATTAGATCAAATGGACCATTCTAGAACTTGATCTGAACATTTTGATAATTAGTAAATTTTAGTTGTTCAAATATGAAGATTTTAAACTAATGGTGAAATTAACTCTGATCGACCTAATTTTTTTAGCATGTTATGACTTAAGAGATAATAATACATCGATAGCCCGTGGGCCGGTAGTCACCTCACCCAACGCCAGTTGCGTGCCCGCACAACATCAACACTGGGATCCGTGATCCCTCAGGCCTGCTATACTACAAGGTGCAAACAATCAACTCAAGGTCACGGTCCATACATGGAGGTGACGCGTCCCGAACACCCACACTCTTCCCAACGGCGGTCCCTGGGCAGGCACGCATCACGCGCCCACCGTCACCTCCCGGCTCACGCCCAAGGCGAGGACACGGGTTTCCGTGGACAAAGTTGGCGTTCAAAAGGGAACCAGGAATTCTGTCCTGGGCCCAAACGGTCGACCGGAAGAGGTGATTCGGTCGACCGGTTCCAGGAAGGAATCGGTCGACCGTACTCCTAAAACGGTCTACCGTTGCGCTCAAAACAGAACCCCTAACGGTCGAACAAGGGTCTAAAACCGGTCGACCGAACGAGGTCAAAATCCGGAGTCTGGTCAACATAGAAATCCACTCTATCGGTCGACCGACTCAGGGGTCTCGGTCGACCGACAACAGACAGGGTCAACCTATTATTCTAAGTCATATAATCGGTCGAACAACCAACGATCGGTCGAACAAAACATGCAAGCTAACAGGTACACTTAAGTTCCGGTCGAACACAACAAGGACCGGTCGACCGATAACAGGTAGGAAAATCCCAACTCACCAGCAATAATGCACTACCGGTCGACCGCCCAAAGGCATCGTTCGACCGGTGAAGGTTAAAGTCGGGCAAACAGTGCTAAAACGGTCGACCGCCCGAAGGGTCCGGTCGACCGTTGGTCGTCTTCAACCTCGCGCCAGCCGAGGTTTTTAGAAGAAACGCGTCGCCGGAGAGGTCTCCGACCTCCCCCGACTCGACCAACGCATCCCTCACATGAGGGTAATAAACAAACCACACTAAGGAGCGTCATACCTCAACCACGACGACGAAACGCCGGAGCTCCGCTCCCGCACGTCGCCTCCGGTGATCTCCCCGCGCGCTCGACTCCGCACGCCTCACGCCGCGCGATCTCCGGTCTCCTCCTCAGCTGCTTGCCACCACACGCACCAGCAAGGAAGGGAAGGAAGAAATGAGGAAGGAGAAATGAGAAAGGAGAAGAAAGAAGAAGAAAAGCCCTATTTAACTCGGATGCTACAGTAACCCCGCCTCTTCCCCTTCCCATGCAGACACCTGCAACTCCACTTCCCCAAGCAACCACACATTCCCATGCAAGCCAACCCTAATCCTCCTCTAATCCAAGTTTAATCCTAATCTAGGGTTAGGGTTCTAACAATCCACCCAACTTAAAAGGATTTCGTCCCGAAATCAAGCAAACACTCACCGAAAAGATCTGGATACTGCCTTCTGACATCCTCCTCGATCTCCCAAGTGGCCTCGCGCTCGCTGTGATGCTGCCACCTGACTTTAACCATTGGAATGGTCCTCCTCCTGAGCTGATGATCCATGCGATCAACAATCTCGACTGGCCTCTCCTCGAGCGACAAGTCCTGCTGAATCTCTGGCACTGCTATCTCAATAACGTGCGACGGATCTGCCACATACTTCCTCAGCATCGACACATGGAAGACATTATGCAGACCTGAAAACTGCGGCGGCAACGCAATCCGGTAGGCAACCTCTCCAACCCGGTCGAGGATCTCAAACGGTCCAACATACCTCGGACTGAGCTTCCCCTTCTTCCCAAACCTCATCACACCTCTGGCTGGGGAAATCTTCAGAAACACATGGTCGCCTACCTCGAAACTCAACTCACGTCTGCGTCGATCAGCATAACTCTTCTGCCTGCTCTGTGCTGTGGCCAGTCTCCTCCTGATCACATCAACCTTCTCTGAGTACATCTGCACAATCTCTGGCCCCACTAACTGCCTCTCGCCCACATCACTCCAGCATACCGGTGATCTGCAAGGCCTCCCGTACAGCGCCTCGTACGGTGCCATCCCAATACTCGAATGGTAGCTGTTGTTGTAGGCGAACTCTATCAGTGGCAGGTGCTCATCCCAGTGCCCTGCCCAATCCAACGTGCATGCTCTCAGCATATCCTCCAAGGTCTGAATCGTCCTCTCTGACTGACCATCTGTCTGCGGATGGAACGCTGTACTGAACCTCAGACGCGTCCCCAAAGCCTGCTGCAGACTCCCCCAAAATCTGGAAGTGAAACGAGGATCTCGATCTGAGATGATGCTCACCGGCACTCCATGCAACCTGACTATCTCCTCCACGTACAACTTAGCTAGACCCTCCAAAGGCAACGTGGTCCTGATCGCTAAGAAATGCGCCGACTTGGTCAGTCGATCGACTATCACCCAAATCGCGTCGTGGAAACTCCTCGTCTTCGGCAATCCCGTGACAAAATCCATCGTCACGTGCTCCCACTTCCACTCAGGAAGCTCAATACACTGCATCGGTCCTGCTGGCCTCTGATGCTCAATCTTCACCTGCTGGCAGACCAAGCATCGCTCCACAAACTCGGCAATATCCTTCTTCATGCCCTTCCACCAGAAGTTCCGCTGCAGGTCATTATACATCTTTGTGCTCCCCGGATGAATGGTGTATCTCGCTCTGTGTGCCTCCTCCATGATGTCCTCTCTCAGCCCATCAACCTTCGGCACCCAGATCCGACTCCTGAACCTCAGACCACCATCAACCCCCACACTGAAGTCTGATCCCTCTCTGGAAGCTAACTGCAGCAGACTAGCTAACTCATCATCCCCCTGCTGAGCCTGAACCAACCGTGAGACAGTCTGCGGCTCCACCCGAAGTCCAGCAACCACTGCTCCTTCTGAACCCTCGGTGAATGGACTCCATTCAGACAAAGCCTCGAGTAGCCTCCACTCCTGGATGCACAGACTCGCCACAGAGACCTCCACCTTCCTGCTCAGTGCATCCGCAACCAAATTCGCCTTTCCCGGGTGATAGGAAATGGTGAAGTCGTAGTCCTTAAGGAACTCGAGCCATCTGCGCTGCCTCATGTTCAGCTCCTTCTGAGAGAACAAGTACTTCAGACTCTGATGATCGGTGAAGACCTCGAACTGTTCGCCATACAGATAGTGCCGCCAGGTCTTCAACGCATGAACTACCGCCGCCAACTCCAGATCATGCGTAGGGTAGTTCTTCTCATGCACCTTCAGCTGCCTCGAAGCGTACGCGACCACCTTCCCATGCTGCATCAGGACACAACCCAAGCCTACTCCTGATGCATCACTGTAGATCACGTAGCCTCCACTGCCACTTGGTAGCGTCAGAATAGGTGCTGTCGTCAACCGCCTCTTTAGCTCCTGAAAGCTGTCCTCGCACTTCTGGGACCAAACGAACTTGACGCCCTTCTGCGTCAATGCTGTCAGCGGTGACGCAAGCTTGGAGAAATCCTGGATAAACCGCCTATAATACCCTGCCAGACCTACGAAACTCCTGATCTCCGTCACGCTCGTCGGGGCTCTCCACTGAGTCACTGCCTCGACCTTCGCCGGATCCACTGAAATCCCATCTGCTGACACAATATGCCCCAGAAAAGCCACCTGATCCAACCAAAACTCGCACTTCTTGTATTTGGCATAAAGTTGCCGTTCCCTCAAGATGCCCAGCACAATCCTCAGGTGCTCTCGATGCTGCTCCCTGTCAGGCGAGTATACCAAAATGTCATCCACGAACACCACGACGAATTTGTCAAGGTACGGCTGGAAGGTCCTATTCATCAGATCCATGAATGCCGCAGGCGCATTCGTCAGTCCAAAAGGCATCACCAAGAACTCATAGTGGCCGTACCGCGTCCGGAAGGTTGTCTTCTGAACATCCGCCTCCCTGATCCGCAACTGATGATAGCCCGAACGCAGATCGATCTTCGAGAACACTTTCGCCGTCTGCAACTGATCGAACAAATCATCAATCCTGGGCAAAGGATACCGATTCCGAATGGTAACCTTATTCAGCATCCTGTAGTCGATGCACATCCGCAACGACCCATCCTTCTTCTTCACGAAGAGCACAGGCGCTCCCCATGGAGAAACACTCGGTCGAATGAACCCGGACTCCATCAACTCCTGCAACTGCTTCTTCAGCTCCGTCAACTCAGCAGGTGCCATCCGATAAGGTGCCTTCGACTGAGGTGTCGTGCCCGCAACCAACTCGATGCTGAATTCAATCTCTCGGTGCGGTGGTAACGCCGGAATCTCTGCTGGAAAAACGTCTGGAAATTCCTGCACTACCTCTATATCCTCTAGCCTCCTTGTCTCAGGATCAGGGACTACCAGCGTGGCCACAAACGCTCTGCATTCCTGCTGTAACAGTCTCTGTGCCTTAACCGCAGACACAATCAGACGACCCCCTCTGCTCCTCGCACCTCTTATCAGAACATCTGGCACGCCCTCCATCGGAATTAGGATCTTCTTCTCACGGCAAAAGACTCGCACGTCGTACTGTGACAGCCAGTCCATCCCCAGTATGACGTCGAAGTCCACCATCGGTAACAAGACCAGATCCGCCGGAAAATCATGGTCTCCCGAAGCAACTGTGGTGCCGGGGAAATAGCTCCCCACAGTGCCCACCTCTCCCATGGGCGTGCTGACCTCCAAAACATCAGTCAGCCGCACAGGGGTCCGACCCAACTCGCCAGCAAACTTCTCCGAAATGAAGGAGTGAGTGGCGCCACAATCAAACAACACGCGCGCTACAGAACCAGAAACTGAAAGCGTACCTTCCACGACGGTGTTGGAGTCCCTCGCCTCCTCCGCCTGGATAGTGAAGACCCGCCCGGTCCCCCTGCTCTGGCCTGGTGGAACAACTGACCGGCTGCCTCCGCCTCTGCCTACCACTGGTGGTCCTGGCCTCCTGCTCGGCTCGCCCTGCCTCTGAGGACAGTCACGGACAAAGTGTCCCATCTGACCACAACCCATGCACGCTCCGGTCCGACGGGGACACTCCTGCCCTGGATGGAACCTCCCGCAGTAAGTGCACGCCCCTGACTGACGTGCTCCTCCTCCATCGAACCTGGGTCTCTTGCCCGGTCTTCCTGCCCCACGATCAGCTACTCTGCTAACGGTGCTCACTGGCGCCTTCCGCGCCTCCTGATTACACTCCCTCTGGTCCTGCTCGATGATCGTAGCATGCTTCACCGCATCTGCAAGGGTCCGCGGCATGCTGTTGATCACCCGAGAACGAAGCGGCTGTCTCAGTCCCTTCACGAACTTCCTCGCCCGCTGCGCTGGGGTCACGCAGATCTCTGGGCAGTAACGCTCCAAGGCGTTGAACCTGCTGATGTAGCTCGTCAGTGTCATGTCCTTCTGCTCCAGCGACATGAACTCCTCTCTCTTCTGATCCCTGACATGCTGGGGGAAGTACTGCTCATGGAACACCTCCAAGAACTCCTCCCAGCTGATATCCACACGGTCCTCAAACAGAACGGTGGACGTAGACCTCCACCAGTTGGCGGCCTCGCCGTCAAACACATAGGTGGCCAGCTCCACCATCCTCTCAGGTGCTACTCCAATAGCACGGAAGATCTTCTCCATACGGAAGATCCAGTCCTCTGCGACCTCTGGGGTCCTCCTGCCATCGAAAGTCGGCGGGTGCTGACGCATGAACCGATCGTGCTCAGCCCCCACTCCGCCCTGGGCGTTCTGAGCTGCCTGACGCTCCAGAAACTCACCCAACCTGTCCCAATGAGTACCAGATGTGTCGTCACTGGAAGGACGATCGCGTGTAGAACCCCTCACGCGCCTAGGTGCCATCTGACAGAAGAAACAAACACCACTTCAGCCATGTATGCATGCTAAAAGATAAAATGCATGAGTCCTATTACTACAAGGGTGATTTCATTGGGAACCACATAGGAATCGACCGCTCTGATACCAAGTTGTAACATCCCGAAACAGCGGAAATTTAAAAAAAAATAATAATCAAGACAATCAACTCAATAATCAAAGGCGGGACTGTTACTTCTCATAAATCATAAAAGTGGTGCACCAAAATACATCAGAGTTTATCAAAAGATACATGATTACAGCAAAACGACAACAGAGGATAAAAAGTAATCATGTCGACCTCAGCGGCCCGAGAAGAGGATCCAACTCCAAAATGCGCGTCCCCGCCGATCACCACCCAACTGGACCTACTGCGGTCCTGAAAAATATATAACAACGATGCCTGAGTTTCCAGAAGGAAACCCCGTATGCCAACTCACCTATATGCATGCATCACATAATGAACCTATCATACTAGTGGCATGTCATGGCATCAACAGAAAGTAAAACAGTTCCCCCGAAGGGTAAAACAGGACATCAGTCCGACAATCAATCATCGGGTCTCCCGAGGAGACCTACTGCAGGCACATGCAGTCTAGTAGCCCGCAACATCGCACCCCCCACACGCAGCTACACTACTCAAGGGTTCGGCAGGGAGCCTCTGTCACGTCTACGCGCCGATAGAAACAGATCTGTAAATCTCAGTGGTCGGGGCCACAGGGACCAACGGGGCCGTCGCCCGGAAGGTATAACAACATCATCTCGGTAGGTGCCCAGCCGAGGAAAACAACATAGCCGGAACAGCCTCGGCTCAACAATCACCATCGCCGGCACAACCTCGGCGGCATCACCGGCACAGCATCGGTGGTCCATCACAACAGTCCGGCACAGCATCGGACAAAACCAGACCGAAGTCTGCCAGGTCATCAGGCTCCTCGAGCCGCGAACACCAACCGCGCCGCTATAAAAGCAGGGCAGCGACCTCCGTAGCCCGTGGGCCGGTAGTCACCTCACCCAACGCCAGTTGCGTGCCCGCACAACATCAACACTGGGATCCGTGATCCCTCAGGCCTGCTATACTACAAGGTGCAAACAATCAACTCAAGGTCACGGTCCATACATGGAGGTGACGCGTCCCGAACACCCACACTCTTCCCAACGGCGGTCCCTGGGCAGGCACGCATCACGCGCCCACCGTCACCTCCCGGCTCACGCCCAAGGCGAGGACACGGGTTTCCGTGGACAAAGTTGGCATTCAAAAGGGAACCAGGAATTCTGTCCTGGGCCCAAACGGTCGACCGGAAGAGGTGATTCGGTCGACCGGTTCCAGGAAGGAATCGGTCGACCGTACTCCTAAAACGGTCTACCGTTGCGCTCAAAACAGAACCCCTAACGGTCGAACAAGGGTCTAAAACCGGTCGACCGAACGAGGTCAAAATCCGGAGTCTGGTCAACATAGAAATCCACTCTATCGGTCGACCGACTCAGGGGTCTCGGTCGACCGACAACAGACAGGGTCAACCTATTATTCTAAGTCATATAATCGGTCGAACAACCAACGATCGGTCGAACAAAACATGCAAGCTAACAGGTACACTTAAGTTCCGGTCGAACACAACAAGGACCGGTCGACCGATAACAGGTAGGAAAATCCCAACTCACCAGCAATAATGCACTACCGGTCGACCGCCCAAAGGCATCGTTCGACCGGTGAAGGTTAAAGTCGGGCAAACAGTGCTAAAACGGTCGACCGCCCGAAGGGTCCGGTCGACCGTTGGTCGTCTTCAACCTCGCGCCAGCCGAGGTTTTTAGAAGAAACGCGTCGCCGGAGAGGTCTCCGACCTCCCCCGACTCGACCAACGCATCCCTCACATGAGGGTAATAAACAAACCACACTAAGGAGCGGCATACCTCAACCACGACGACGAAACGCCGGAGCTCCGCTCCCGCACGTCGCCTCCGGTGATCTCCCCGCGCGCTCGACTCCGCACGCCTCACGTCGCGCGATCTCCGGTCTCCTCCTCAGCTGCTTGCCACCACACGCACCAGCAAGGAAGGGAAGGAAGAAATGAGGAAGGAGAAATGAGAAAGGAGAAGAAAGAAGAAGAAAAGCCCTATTTAACTCGGATGCTACAGTAACCCCGCCTCTTCCCCTTCCCATGCAGACACCTGCAACTCCACTTCCCCAAGCAACCACACATTCCCATGCAAGCCAACCCTAATCCTCCTCTAATCCAAGTTTAATCCTAATCTAGGGTTAGGGTTCTAACAGTTAGTGAGATATTTTTTGGTAGCTTTTGGTGTTTTTGATTGTTTGGGCAAGTGTGCTCCCTTAAAGGAACCTTGCAATGTGGTCCTTGTCGATTCACGCATTTTTTTTCATGGATAGCTATTTCATATCCGAATGTAAATAACATTGTCCATGAAATAATTTGATCTATGGACAAACTTCTTTGGGCTTCTGCTCGATCGGGGCAGAGCTGGAGTTTGATTGTGTTGGCTTTGTATAACTCAGGGAAAGCCTTACTGCTTAATTTGTGACATTTTGTGTTTTAGATTCATTTTTCCGTGCATTGAACGGGGTTTGATGATCTTCACAATAATTTTTATGAATTGGTTGGTTTTTTCATGTTTTGTAATGTTTTTATGGCATTGGAACTAGTTTAGAGTAATGAGAGATGGATTGATAAATTGTTGTTCGATTTTCTCTTAGGATGGTGGTGAACTGATGAGAGAGAGAGAGAGTGAGAGTGACAAGGAGATTAAGGGCGATTTCTTTGTAGATTTTGTTGGTCTGATTGATTGTTTCACAGCTTTAGAGCTTGGTTGGCAAAATATAGTTGATATTGCTACTGGATATTTGGATCTTTTTTCACTTTGGATTGCACTGGTAGTAAAGGATTCTTTGATTTTGTAGGCATTGTTTTTGGAATTTAATGATTTTTTTCAACGAAATTGGCTCCTTAGATAGTGCTTTACTTAGTTTAGTGAGTATTCCTCATGGAATTTTGGTGCTTTAGATTGTTTTAGACCCATATGAAGTTTTATTAGGTTGTGAGAGAGAAATTTAATAAGCAACAAGCACTATTACAAAAATAGGATATTACATCTAGCCTATTATTTCAGTTGTATACATAAAAAAGTCCATACCACGCATTGATAATTGGAAGTAAAGTTTCGTGATACCCATTGGGAGTTAATGAAATATAAGCATTCGATTTTTTTTCCATTGGGAGTGATTTTTGATTGACATATATAGGAAGATTGACTTTCAATGGTGATTTCATTCTAGCGTACATAAGAGTCTATGTATGTATCTACATATAGAATTCTATTAAGATAAAAAGAAACCTTATATAACTCAACCTATGTGATCTTATATAAAAAGCATGTCGCGAACTTACAATAGGCCTAATTTTTTATATGTATTCTCATTGAAATGAGATCAAGTACAATTTCAATGAGATTTAACCTTCATAGCCACGTATTTCTCATACCTAAATTAAATTAATATAGCGAAGAATGAAGAAGTTTCTTAGCTCATTAGACTTGAGTGACTGACGTTACTGAAACTTTTAATAAGTTTTAAGTTTTAAGTGGGGCAAAATGCAATTTACCTAATTTGTTGGTTGCGTTTTCAACCCTCAACTTTCCCACTTCCCTCCACTCCCCAAACTCCAATGCTGGGACGCCTCCGTCGTCTTCACCAACTCCAACTCCAACTCCGCCACTTCTCCGCCCTCTCCCCTTCCGACCTCGAAACCCTAGTTCTCCGCCACTATCGCGATTCCAAGTTCCACGACCTCCTCTGCTCCGTCGTCTCCCACCCTTCCCTCCTCCTCGCCGCCGCCCTCAACCTCAAGTCCCCACCTTCTCACCAAACCCTAAAAGTTCCATCTTTGGGCGCTGAAACCCCAAAAGTTTCGGTTTTGGAGGAAACCCATTTTGCTAAAACCCTAAAAGTTTCATATTTGGGTGATGAAACCCTAAAAGGTTCGCCTTTGGACAAAACCCATTTCGCTAAAACCCTACAAGGTTCATCTTTTGTTGATGAAATCCTAAAAGATTCGCCTTTGGACAAAACCCATTTCGCTAAAACCCTAAAAGCCCGGCTTTGGTGGATTTGGTACTTGAAGTTGCCAGTGAGATTAGAAAGGAATCGGGATTTGATGTGGAAGCGTGGTTGGTGAATGTCGTGCCTTCGAGGAAGAAGGGGAAGACCCGGGTTCTGCCCAATCTCAAGCTCAAAGTTGCACTTGAAGCCGTCCGGATGACGTTGGAGGTCATCTACGAGAAGCGCTTTGTTAGGCTTTCCTATGGCGGTCGCCCGGGTCTTGGTCGCCATACTGCGGTTAGATACCTCAAATCTTCTGTTAAAAACCCTAATTGGTTGTTCCGGGTCGCTCCCAAGGAGCGGTTTGGGGCTGATAAGGTGCAAAGATTGACGAATTTGATGGCGGAGAAGATTGCTGATTTGGATTTTTTGAACCTCATTAGGAGGTTGTTTGAGGTGGGTGTTGTTGTTGTGGAGTTCGGTGGGACGGAACTGGGGAGAGGGTTTCCTCAGGAGTGCGGGCTTTGTGCGATTTTGGTTAATATCTACTTTCATGGATTTGATCATGCTGTTCAGTAACTTAGAATGCAAGTGCAGAGAAATGACCCGAGGATGGAATTGCCAAATGAGGAGTCACATGCCTTTCATAATCCCGTTCGGCTTTATGTCGTTAGGTACTTGGATGAGATATTGGTTGTCAGCTCTGGTTCCAAGTTGTTTACTATGGACGTGAGAAATAAAGTTGTTGGGTATTTGGAGAATAATTTGAACTTTAGAGTGGACAAAATGGGATCAGCAATCCATAGTGCGGTTTGGGAGAAGATGGAATTTATGGGAATGGAGTTGCAGGCTGTTCTGCCTTCGGTCTTGCACCCTCCGATGTCAGAGAAAGCTATGAGGGCTCGCAAGAAGTACTTGAAGAGAAAGGCTGCGAAGGCTTTGGAATTGAAGAATGCCCGGGAGACGAGGAGGAGGAAGTTGGCGATGGAGATTCTACACAATGTCACTAAGAAGTTCGTGAAGGTTGGGGATTTCGGATTTGAGTTCCGGATAGAGGATGAGGTCAGAGAAATTTTTGGAAGTTGGTCGGATGATGTAGTGAGGGAGTTTCTTACTTCTAAGGAGGAGTGTTGGAATCTGCATCATGATCTGTCGGCCGGTGATTTTTTAGAGTTGAAGAAGATTCGTGATCAGTTACCAATAAACCTTGTGGATTCCTATGATATATTCCAGGAGAAACTCAAAAAGTATTTGATGCCTCATATTGCTTCCGAGGACACCGAGGAAGAGAGTTCATATGAGGAAAGTGGGGATGAGATGGAAGTAGAAGACAAGGTTTATGCTGATAGGACAGTGAAGGACCTGACGACAGTATGCATGAGGGTCAATGCACCTATAGAGCTTGTGAGAAGAGCAGTTAAATTTGCTGGTTTTACTAACTCAATGGGGCGGCCTCGGCCAATCAAGTTGCTTATTTGTTTGGAAGATAGAGATATCATCAAATGGTATGCAGGTGTCGGTAAGAGATGGCTTGACTATTTTTGTTGTTGTCGTAATTTTAAAATGGTCAAAATAGTTGTCAACTACCACTTAAGGTTCTCTTGCTTCTTAACCTTAGCAGAGAAGCATGAAGCAACCAAGCTTGAAACAATTAGACATTACACTAAGGATCTGAAGACCTATGATCTAGATGGTACAGCAGAAGTGAATTTTCCCACAGAAAGAGAAATCAAAATGATGGGTGATAAAAATCTCTCAGACCCTAAGCCTGTGGATGGTGCAGTAGGTCTGGTTCTTGTAAGACTCGCTTCTGATGAAACTTCTAGTCCATGTGCTGGTCACTTTTGTGAAAATACAGATGTTGCACTATATCGTCTTCGTCTGCTGCAAAATTGTCTGAACATCAACCCACTTAACGAAAAAATGGGTTTCTGGATTGGGTGCCATTGATGAATGTTTGAACAAGAAATGTCTCCCACTTTGTTCCCAGCATGCTAGTGATTTATATATGGGAAATATCACTCTTCGGGATGTTGATTGCACTTCTTTCGTTGATGTGGAGTAATTTTTACTTCCCTCATAGGCCTTGTTATTATTGCTTCTGAAGGTGGTGAAATACACTGATGAAAGAAAGTGAAGTACAACCAGCGAATTCATGTTAGGTGTGTACTAACTTCTTTTTGCATGGATTACTAAATCGATTTGGCTTCTATGTGAATATAAGTGATTAGTTTGATCTGTATTTTTCTCCTGGCGTAATGACATTTTTGAAACTGACATTTGGTTTTTGAAAAAGTAAATTTTCAGGTATCACCTTGAAAATTTATTTCGTCATTAAAAACATTAACTTCATTTTCTCATAATGTCATGTTATCATTGCCACAGTAACTTCTTAGCTTGAGTAGTCAAGACCAGGGATTATGCCCCCATGGAACCGGGCTGCATTAAGGGATTAAATTAGAGTGGGTAAAATATATATTAAATAACCAAATAGCTGACTTGTTGGATCAGATGATCTTGCAGGTAAATCAAGTTAACAAAAAACTTGAAGATATGGCTGCTGTTGGTCTGCTTGTGGCTGTCTTTGCCTGTATGCGACTTGGACATGAGTTCCAAGTGCATAATGGAAAGAGGCAAAGAGCAGTTGCCATCCATATGGACAACCTGATTTTACTTAGCAATAGCAGATTACAAGGTAAAGTACTTGAATTTTCTTTCAGTTGGTTTAGTATTTCTGACTTATTTCTTACCACATGAGTTGTCGTCCCACCCTTGCATCCAAATTAAAGTTGTCATTGGTTTGTGAAGTTTGAAATTTCAACAATCTGGCTGATCGTTTGACAGCCATATTTTTTATAATTATTACACTACATAACTCCTAACCTAATGTGTCGTAACATGTTTGATATTTCCTGTCTAGTAAAAAATTCTTTGTGCTTTATGGTGCTTTATAGGTTTTTGTTTGCGGCACCGCTGAGCTGATGCAATTTCTTTCCCCTACGGCTGACATTCACATCCTGTTATTGCTCATGCAACAGCGATGTAAACCGTCATTCTAATCTCTGTTTATCTCTTTGCTCGGTTAATAAATAATCTTGTCACATGAAGTCGGGAAGCCGGTCGAAATCAAGAAGCGGTTGGTCGAAGATTAGCAGCTCTTGGTCCTGATTCTCAGTGTCTTGATATGCTGGATTGGCATATTGTTGCCTTTGCTGGTTTTGAGCAGCACATATAACTATCTGAGCTTTCGTGTGGGCAAGTTCTTGTTGCTTAAGATTTATTTGTTGTTGCAAGTTGGAGATGATGCCAGCGCAACCATATACTGGATCTTGAACACGACAGTAAGCTTCGTAGGCGATACAGTCCGCAGCTGGTGCATGTTGATGAGTTGGGAGTGCCTGCTCAAGAATGACCAATAGAGAGCGTCACGAGCGACACAGTCATGTTCAATGGAGATCGAACAATTAATCAAACAACATACATTTTCTTTATCAAATGATGCAGTAATGGTATGATCGTCACCTTTGCACATTTCTTATCATTGCTAATAACATCCAAACTCTAAATTAATGGTGGTAAGGTTCTGAGAGTATTTATGTACGTCTCTAATGTATATTACTTCAATTTGAAGTATTATTCGATTATTTTTCTGAAAGTTGAAAGTTGCAGAACGTCTGGATGTTTTTTGAGTGTTTTTTCTGAGTTTTTCAACGAAGCCATGTTTATCTCCACGTTAGATGTTTGAGTATTCATACTTCGCAATAATTATTTCATAAAAATGTTAAACTACAGAAAAATCAGTAATACAGCATTTATATCTGTTTTGATGCTCTGTATTTGTGGTATTGAACTCCCTATGTTTCTCCATTTTATTTTCTAAATGACTACCGAAGTTTTTTGTTTTATAAAACGATAGAATGAAAATTAACGGGTCGTGATTACATTTAGCGACAGACATATACACCGATGTAATCACGTGATTACATTTGAAGCAAGATACGATGTATGTTATTTTCTTATAACTATTACGTTGTAATAAGTTAAACAAGGAAAAATTAAACACAGAAAAAACAACTATAAAATTAGTTGAAATTAAAAAGGAAATTGTATGCAAATCTAAAACATATGTGATTGGGACAAGTCTCTAGAGATGTATTTGAGTATCCTAGACACTGTATTCTATGATGCTCATCTGTATCATGTTTTATGATATTTTATTTAAGGATGGCCACTTATTTGAGAAGTATATTTAGTTGTTTTACTAAAATACTCCTACGCATCGGGTATTTATCAAGAAGCATCTAGCTAGTATCCTTGATTATAGATACAATATGGATACATCAATGTTTATATAAGTATACTAGGAAAAATAAAGGAGAATAGACTCGAAAAAAAATCATTTTTCTTATTTAAAAAATGTGGATAGTTGTGATTAAAAGTGTAGGAAAATTAAGGATTACAATCATCTGAAAGGACTAGGAAAAGTAAGTGGATAAATAGTTTACTTGGGGCTATAAAGCTAGATAGATGTATTTCAGCTTCCTAATAATGAACATTTTTTGTATACATGAACAATATGTTCTTTGGTAATTAGTATCTAATTATGCAATACTGATCTGAGAAAATTTTAAGATGCAGAGATCTTCGAGATATTCTTGATTGGTCTTTTTACTATATCTATATGTATTATTACAATCTGCAATAACAGGTGGAGCAATACCTCCAACATTCTGGTAACTCTACCAATTTGAAATATTTGGTGGACACAATCGAATCTCTCTGGCCATGCAGATGGAAAATGAGGCGCCAAAATGCAATCTTGTGGGCAACTCTTCCTCAAATACTTGCATGCAGCACATCTGGAGGAGTTGTTGGTTGACATCTTCACGTATCTATGTTGATTGGATTGCAGGATTTTGCAGAGGATCTGAGGAGTAGAGACAGATTTTGATGGATTGCAGAGAATCTATAAAGGAGAGGACAAAGATTTTGTGATTTGGATCTTCGATTTTGTGGTTTATATATGTTCAGTTTGAGGAATGGAATGGAAGATATGGTCTGGAATTGGAAGGCACCAACAGCTATAATGTTTTTTGAAAATTGTAGCCGTTATTCACTTTCTAATTCTTTTCCATTTCGTTGATTATGCTGTGTTGGGAAATTATGTTTGATGGTTATCTTCATTTTGGACAATTTACAAAAAATAGATGTAGATTGTGTTCTCTTCATATTGTATATTGCAAAGGAATATTTCATAAAAGAAGAAACTGTTATAAAATAATAGAAGAAAAAACAAAGAAGATGATTATTCGAGGGAGAATAGTTATTTGTATTTTAATACATAAAGTATTACAATCGTCTCCTATTTATAGGTTGAAGGAGTCAAATGAAATGATGTATATTACAAGAGTTTACAAATAAGAATGTGAGAGGTTGATGGAGTTATGAAAGGAGAATGTGAATCATCCAAGATCTTTGGATTTCATAACAATTCCCCTTGGAGGATCACTTTTACACGTTCGAGATGTTGCATCGTTAAAAACATTACCAAAAAATACCCGATGAGATAAAACTTGGTGAAGGAAAAAAGAGTGCAGCGCCTACGATGCTCCCCTTCACTTCAACATACATTCTTCAAACGACAAACACTAATTTTGAAGACAAATATCTTAAAGACTTTGGTGGGTAATAACTTTGTAAATAAATCTGCCAAATTCTTGTTTGATTGAATCTGAACAGTTGTCACTTGATTGGTCTGCCTCATTAAAAACATTGTCAAGTAAAACCCTGTGAGACCAAAACTTGGTGAAAGAAAAAAGAGTGCACCGTATAATTCCCCCCCAAATCCAACATACGTTTATAACACTCCCTTAGATAATACGCGTTATGTTTATGTCTCGTTAAAATTTTTGTTACAAAACCATGTGGGAAAAGGTAGCTAAGGAAAAGAGTGCATAACATACACTAACAAAATTTCACAATCTGCCTCATTAAAAACTTTTAACCAATAAAACCTTTTAGGATAAAAATTTGAAAGAAGGAAAAAGAGTGCAACTACAAGCTTTTCAGGCTTTATCATTCACGGATATCCGTCCTTCAGAGACGATAAATACAAATTCACTTCCCTTGATTCGTAGTTTATCAAACTTACGAATATATTTTTCAAAATTCTTAAACATAAAAGTACACGTGGATTCAATAAACAAATACACGATAGTTTAATGGATTTAATGGAAATTTACTAGATTTCACTTAGATAATAAGATTGTGAAATATGTTTGCGTAATTTTTCTCAAATAATATGGAGGGAGTAACATAAATTGTGGTAAATTTTGTAAAATATAAATATGTTACCTCAAAAGATATTACTTATGGACAATTTAAAGATGTCTCATAATTATATTGATGTCATAGCGATATGAGAATGTAAGAATCAATAACTGATTCACTAACTACATAAAGTTGTAATGACTCCACGTAAAGACACCAAGATTTGTGATAATGATTTATGTGTATTGGACATGTAGGAAACATCACTAATATAAATCTTTGTCGTATGACTAGAAATTTGTAGATCCTTGAATGTCATATAAATATTTTCAGAAAAAAACATTTACTGTGAACATGATAAGGAACTTCAGGTCCTATAAGAATTGGATCTTTGTCGATATACAATAGATGTCCTTTGTTAATGTCCTTTCAAGATGAGCATTTAGTAGAATATTTTTCTTCAATATTCCCTTTCTACAATTGAATCATTGTATCAATTCTCTTCTCGAGAATGTTCGAACTTTAGGTCGAAAAACAATTGGTTTATCTCTAGTTTTTTATTTAAAAATCCGTCATTTAAATATTTCAAGTCATATGCATATAATAAATAATAGTAAATTTTGTTATTAGGTGAAACATATTGACGACTAAGATCAACTTCGTATAATTATTTAGGGATGACTTTGAATGAAGATGTTTATGCACATTCTTATTTGTTTCTTCATATAGTGATTTTTGTATCATGCATCTTTTGATTCTTGCTTATTATATAATATATTTTGTCATCTTTGTCCTTCAGGGACTCTCATATGAGTATCAATATTAAGTGATTTATAAAATTTTGAACTCACGACATATCTTATATGCATATCATATTGATCATGTAACATAACGTATTATCAATATTACGAGAAAATGAGTAACATCACGTTGGATGTTGGGTCTTGCGAACACCTTTATATTACTTCTCGCTTTAAATGTATCACATTGTTATTGTGATTTCTATTTGTATCATTCAGGGATATAATTTCATAAGTCGGGACTACAAGTCCAAATAATATATTTATTCAGCGAGTTAATTCTATATTGTTCGTCTTCTTTTGTTTATATCTCTGACATTCTTATAATATCATAGGTTTTGGATCCATTTTTCTCTCTTGATATAGCATGTTATTAACAAGGCGAATGAATTGTCGACAATAATTTTAATAATTATTTAATATCTCTCATATCAACATATATAGTTGATTGCAAGTTTTACGTCAATAATAATCAAATCTTCATCGTTTCCCAAAATTTTAGGATTTGACCGTTCTGTATCCCCCTAATTTCATTAATCTTTTGTTTAGAAGCTACATTTATTTTTACGGGTTTATATTCTTCTGGAATAACCTCTTCAGGAGGTGCAATGAGAGTGACTAACTTTTATTTCATTTCCACAAATAATGTATGTTATGGTCCACGCTTCTGGCGTTGGTTGAGCTCAAATATATTTTATCATATATTTGGAGATCTCCACTTTATATTATGTGGTTTATGTCGAGTAATATAAGGTTTAGTCGCACTTTGTGATCGATAAAAGAGTATGACAATTACTTGCTAGATATTGCAAGATAATGATTTTATGAACATCAGGTTCAACCATACTTGTACGTATATTCTCTTATGAACTTCAGGTTCAATGTAGTACATTTTCTTGACATTCTTTAAGCTTCTAGTTTCTCTCCCCAATGCCATAAAATGTACATTATATATATATGATTATTAGATTTGACAATAAAACTTAGCCCTTCAGTAGTGCTGGCAATTTGGGTCATGACACGAAACCCGAACCTGAACCCGACACTAAATATCACGATTCGGGTTGACACGAATGACATGAACTGTAATTTGAGTCAGGTTCGGCTGGAGTATTTTGTGTTCCGTGTAATTCGGGTTGACACGAATAACATGAGCTGCAATTCGGGTCGTGTTAGTGTTTCGTGTAATTCGTGTCAAACATGCTACTTCGTGTTCGGGTTAATTCGTGTTTGTGTAAATTTGTGTCAAACATGTCATAATTGGTGTCAAACAAGTTATTTTGTGTTCAAGTTAATTCGGGTTTGTAAAAATTCGTGTCAAACAAGTCAGTTCAAGTTATTCGGATTAATTCGTGTTCATGTCAATACGAACACGAAAAATGGATTTGTGTCAATGTGGGTCGTGTTCGGGTTAGCAAATTCGTGTTCGGATTTAAGATTAGATTTTCGTGTTCGTGTTCGTGTCGCCTATTTCTTATTAATTCGTGTTCGTGTTCGGGTCGAGTAAAAATAATTCGTGTTCATTCGTGTTCGTGTCAAACACGACACGAAACACGAATTTTCCAGCCCTACCCTTCATGAGCTTTAAATCGCAGGAGGGAAATAATTTATTCATTATTGTACACGTAAAGTAGGAGAAGTCATAACATGATACGTATCAACCATAAAAATTAATGAGTAATATTAGCAGATATATATGCACATTAATGTATCATGTATAATTTTTAAGATCCCATAATGATCAATATTGAGATATATTTTAAAAATAGAGGGACTCTCATTCTATTGTGCAAATCGGTCAACAAATTTGACCTCATTTTGGTCGTGATAGAAGTCAACAAAATTATCTACAGCTTTACAAAAACAATACCAATGATGACATCCATAATTAATAAAGAAATGATTTTATTTAGGCACTTCTGGGCATGTTTTGTCTCTTTGATGTCATCTTTATTTCATACTTCTTATTTGCACAAAATTTAGTGCACTGCTTATGCTTTTGTTTTCACGATACTTTGTAACGTGTGCTTCCGACACACCAAAAAATAAATAAGAAATGTATCGTGATTTTCCAACAACTCTCATGACCTTCAATCATCGGTGATGCATAACCCAAAAAAGTATTGGGTCATTAATTTGTAAAGTGATCAATAAAATATTTTTTCTTTTACTACTAATCTCTATATATCTATGAACTTCTGGTCATAAGGTTTGATTTAGAGATCGACGTGCATTTTTACTCAATTTGCTATTTGCACGTCGTTTAGATGGTCATACAAATCCTACATGGATTATCATAAAATTTCATAATCCTTTTTAAATGAATCTCTAAATCTTGGTATAATAGTATTTTATGAATATTAAGATATTCGCCTTCTGGGCAAATGCATATCATTTTCAAAGACATTGATCACTTTGTAACATGGTGATTCAAATTCCAATATAATGTAGCACATTGTACTATATATATACATCTATCAAGATGAATATTATGTGCTCACGAGATGAATGCTCGTAACAACAAATAACAATCACATACTTGAACCACTTTACGAATTAATGAACATGATACTAAGAATTCATATAACTTATACTGAGCAAGTGAATTAATACAAAGTTGCATGAGATATATATCATTTAATTTTAAAAGCACTATTAAATATGTAAATATTTCTTTTCATGCTTCATTGGATCGAGAAATCATGAAATTTTGATCAACAAGTCGATGTTTTTTCCAACCACAAAAACAGACATGAGATTAAATCATAATACTTTTAAAATCATTTAACAAATAGGATAGCAAAAGAAAATCACAACCTCCATTTTATCTTGATTTGATGCTTTTTTCTCTAGTCATTGATTTTTTAAAAGACAATGAGTTGGGTTCAACATTCATAATCCATGATAAGACGTCATTCTTATCCATGATCGAGCATGTAATGAAAAGTCATTTTGTTTGCACATTAAAACATGATTTGGAGTATATATTAAAGATTTAGCCTTCAAGGCTTGAATATAGTTTGTACATCAAGATTTTCCAACGATTACTAGTAATGACCCAACATGAATTGTCGTGTTATATAATTACTTGTTGTAATATCTAATACAAGCATTAATCTAGCATAATGATAGTGGTATATCAATTTGTAATAATTTCGGAACAAATCATGGATACGTATACAAGCATACACATAATCATATCACATGTCGTAAATATATACGAATTGCTAATAACCAATATGTGTCAAGAGATATGCAAAATATAGCAACTAAGTCATGCCATATTATTACTTGTTAATTTTGATACATCACATGATCATTCGCAACTATTACGTGCATTCATCCAGAATAGATAATCATGAGGTTAAATTTAACATAGATCAAATCAAACATATCAAACACAATTGCAAAGAATATGCATATCCTAAACAATAAAAAACTTTATGAGTTATGAACGTATTATCCACAACAAGATTAAATTTATCACCATCACAGAAAGAGTCAAAATAAATAATAATAAAATTGTAATTGTTTGGTTACCATCCATCCATAAATCCCATAACTTTTCTATGTTATAGAATTAGAGCTAAAAAGAAAAAGAAAACAGTTCCAAGTCTATTAACAACAATTAAAACATGACTACCAAACGTGGGAAAAATTAACTCCCACGTAAACAAACCTTTTGAAAATTTCCGAAATCTTATTAGGAAAAATTTCAGCCATTACTAATTTCCAAATTCTAACTTTTAATTTTTCTAATACCAATACAATTTACAACAAAAGGAGACAATTATTCACACAAGTTCCGACGTAGAATAAAATCCAAAATTAAGTAAATAGTAGCAGAAATCTTCTAACATTGTATCTAGATTTTGTCTCGCAAAGAATTCACGAGAAAACCAAGTTGGAAATCAAATGTAAAAGTTCCATGTAATAATAGTTGCTCTCAAAGTCTTCAACAACTTATGTCAGAAACATAAAAATTATTAAAACAAGTCTAAGTCAAGCTGTATTATATAATTACTAAATCATGAAGAATATATCTTGGGGAGAATCGGAAAAGTGTGCACGTGCCGCTCCAAAATGTTTGATTTTTTATAACATGATTTCTTTATTAATCATGATGGAATCACCTTTCTAACATTTATAATAATAAAAATCAAACAATTTTTGACAGGTAAACACGAGAAATTATGTATGTGACCATGAGAATCAAAATATGAATTTGTTACCTTGAGACTTGAGTGGACACCAAAGGTTTTAGCTGGTGACAGTAGAACATTCGTGTTGATAACGTGTTATAAAATAATAGAACAAATAACAAAGAAGATGATTTGAGGGAAAAGAATTGTTTGTATTTCAATACAAAAAGTATTACAATGATCTCCTATTTATAGGCTAAATGAGGCAAATGAAATGGTGTATGTTACAAGAGTTTACAAATGAGAATGCGAGATGTTGATAAAATTATGAGAGAAGAAGGTGAATCGTCCAAAATCTTTGGATTTCATAACAGAAATAATATAATTTTTTTCGTGCATATTTATGCTAATGCTAACGTTAAAAAGAAGAGCAGACATACTAGATTAAAGTTAGAAGAAAAAAAGTACATGCCTAGATTGACATGGGATAATTGCAAGTTGAAATTGTGAAATCTTGATCGTTAATAGAAACTTGCTAAGGAGACTAGAAACTTATTAAGGTCAAAGTTGAGAATCACACTGCCTTGTTTGCAGAACGCATTTTCCATCTGAAAGTTTCAGCGTTCAATAATATATATTTCTAGTGATGTTAGGATTTGGTTTCATTTGAATCTCAGAATCATCCCTGAATAGTCTGACTCATACAACAAACAAAAAAAGAGAGTCCAATAAGCCAACAAGTACATCAAACAGAGAAAAACTTTGAATCTACAATGCATAAAACTGCAACAAGACAAACCCAGATTCAAAACAAAACAACTTAACTCGTACACAACAATGTCTACACATTCTAGTATGATAACAGAAAAGGTAGATTAGGGAGAAAAGGATTCGATCGGTTGGACAAATGTTGAAGTTGGTTCGATTAGTTCAAGACGAATTCGAATCATGATTAGCAGCATTAACATCTACAACTGGTTGTTCATTCTGGTTAGCAACACTTGCTTCAGCCGCCTTTGTTTGGTTGGTTTCATCATAATTCATCTCTTCTACTATTTTACCACTTGAGTCGCTTTGCTCCGCCTCTCCGGTAGGTTGTTGTTGTTGTTGATGATGATGGTTATGTCCTTGTGGAGTTTGTGGTTCTTGCAATGAGATGACGGTCTCAAAAGCCGCGGCAAATGCCAAAACCTTTCCTTTCTTCTTCTCCACTAGTTTCCTTGCGGTTTCCTCAATCACGTCGTTGTTCTCTTTCTTTGCAATTTTCTTCTCTTCCTTTGCATTGCTTTCTACTTTCACCATGTCTTCTTCAATGCCATTTTTCTCCTCCACTGGTTGATTTTCATCATTAATTTCTATTTTGCAGACCTCATTTTCTATTTTTCCATCCATGGACTCTTCTGGTTCTGTGTCTGGTGATGATTCTTGTTTCGGTTGTGGAGTTGAATTTAGTGTTGGGTCTGGGTTTGGAGATTCAAACAAGCTTTGTTGGGATTCGTCGTTCAGCTCCAATTCTGGAGACTCCTTGGCAATTGGAACAACAACTTCTGGTTTTGGATCTGGTTCTGGTTTTCGTTCTGGCTCGAGCTTATGTTGGGTAGTTGATACTACAACTGCTTTCGACATAGGCCCTTTCTTGGCCACATTGTTGGGGCTCACCTTTCCTTTTCCTTTTGTCGGCGGCGTCGTGTGGATGTGGGTGTGGTTGTTTCCATTCCTTTGGATTTTCGCGGTTTTATCTAAATTGGGCCTAGAAGGCCCCGTCAAAAATTTCCCAGTTGTCTTCTCTTTAACATTGTTGTGTGTTGTAACGGCCGGAGGTTTCTCTAATGATCTAATTCTACCAAGTCTTTTACTCCCCACCGCTTGGTTAGTCGTAACCCCCTTCCTACTAGTACTTGAACCATCTGGGTTTGGGTTAGAACTAATTGTTGGTTTAAGGTAATTAGGTACCGATTTCGTCTCCTTCTCCACTTGTCGTGCATTAAACGGGGAAATTGACGACGATCTCACTTGTTTGACCACCGCCGGAGGTGACAACCCTCTCTTCTCCTTCCCATCTCTTCTTGTAGTTGCCATCAAAACCAAATTCTCCCACCTTAACTAACACAAAATGAACTTATGACCAACGCAATTTAAGTTGTTCTAAACATGTTGTAAGGTAAGGTAGTGATCAATCAAAGTCAAACAATGACAATTGGAAATGAAATTGAGGGATGTGGTGCTCACCTATGGCTATGATGATGGAATTGGATCCATGGGGGACTTTGGTTAGAATTGTTGGTGGATTTGGATTTAGGAAGAGAGGAGATATAATAGAGGTAGACATGTTGAGGGCAATGGATGGTGAGAGTGGGCAAATTGGAACCTGACACGTGGAGGGTTGACATGGTCAACTTTACATACTGGCCGTGAAGTGGACAACCAATTATTGTCTGGCCTATTGTTGGATGGTTGCTATTTGGAATTTTGTGGAGGGTTATTTGCATGTGTGTCCACAAAGTATCGTGTTTTATGTTGGCTCTATGTTTTCCGCATGTTCAGATGTTCTCATGAATTTTTGTGAAGTTGTCTTTGGAGGTGCATGATTCTCTTAGTGTTTTTCGCAACCAATTCTTCATGCTTGTTTGAAATAATATTTATGCTTGTTTTGTTTAAGAGTCATCTCGTTGCATCTTTATGTACAACTATTTCATCATGTCTTCGATTAATTGAGAATTCAACATGCTCGCTAAGATTCAGGGAAGAATAACATCTAGCTCAATTTGATTTGTTTGAATGAAACATGTGGAGGTTAGCAATGTAAAAGAGTGTCAAGAAAATGGAAACTACTAAACGTTGCACCAAAACTACTTAAATCGTCCATTGAAATTATCGAATTGCCCTTAACAATATATTTAATATCTATATCGTCTCGTGTCTTTAAACAAGGTTTTTGACTCAGTTTTATTAACATTCCTAGTACCAACACCACGAAAATGTCTGACGAAACACCTAGATCAGGCGAAGTAACGGAGGCGGATTTTTTTTTCCGACTCGGGCGTCTGGCTAAGACGCCTGTACTATCGTTGAGACGTCTGGCTAAGACGCCTCCACCATGGTCCAGGCGTCTTAGCCAGACGCCTCCACGATGGTCCAGGCGTCGTAGCCAGACACTTATACCATGGTATAGGCGTCTGGCTAAGACGCCTCAACCATGGTGGAGCCAGACGCCTCAACCATGGTGGAGGTGTCTTAGCCAGACGCCTCCACGATGGTACAAACGTCTTAGCCAGACGTCCCGTTTTTTTTTAGTTTTTTTTTTCAAATTAAAATTATACGGTGTGTTATCTCAAATTATTTGACGTTTCTTTGCAAGTTTTCGGTGGTAACCGGTCAGATTACAATGAGTTTTTGCAAGTGATGAATATTAAAAAAATTTCCAGATCCAACATTTTTAAGATCCAAAATCCCTCGGCGGTAAAACATTCTGACTTACAAATACCACCTTGATAGGTTGTTGGATCTGGAATTTTTTGAATTTTCGGTGTACCGAAGGAGTATCAGTCATCCGAATATAGTAATTATTAACTTATTAATTAATTAATTTAACAATTATCTAAATTTATAATCAATTATCTTTTTAATAAAAAATAATAAAAAATTACGGGCGTCCGACGGAGCCGCCCCACGTAGGAGGGGGGCGTCTGGGTAAGACGCCTCCCCCATGGGGGAGGCGTCTTACACAGACGCCCGTCCCATGGGCGGGGCGTCCGACGGAGCCGTCCCACGTAGGTGGTGATATTTTATTTTATTTTATTTTATTTTTTATTTTTTTATTAAAAAAATGTTAGATATTTTACCAGATTTACACAGACGCCCGTCCCATGGGCGGGGCGTCCGACGGAGCCGCCCCACGTAGGTGGTGATATTTTATTTTAGTAAATTTTTTATTTTATTTTTTTATTAAAAAAATGTTAGATATTTTACCAGATTTGAGTACACTGGGGCGTCCATTGGCTCATTACTGACATCCAAAACATTATTTTTTATGATTATAAGAGGAAGATGAAGAGAGATGTGTGATAGGAGGGTAAAATGTCGCGTTATAGCAGTAGAAATGAGAGAATGACAAAATAGTAATTTCAAGGGACGATTTAAGTAATTTTGGGACGATGTTTAGCAATTCAGAAGAAAATTAAATGTCTTTTAGACCTCAAGGATTTTGGTTTACTAGGAAAAGAATGATGCTAAAATTAAAAATAAATGACAAAAATTGATTAAGGAATGCAATAATAAAAAGGCATCTTGTTATTGGGGTATTGGGACTAAGGGGGCGGAACTGGGATTTTCATGACAAACAACAAAAGAATATACTAAGGAAAATATGAATTAGGCTTTTTGATGACTATATCTTATATATATTTTTAATTTCTTCTTAGTTCATCACCCAAAATAATTAGTTGGTGGGAGAAGACAAACCAACCGTGCATTATGAAAGCCTCAATTGATTTTATTTTATTTTATTTCCGTTTTTAAGATACTTCCGTACCTAGTTCTCTTGTAAGAAATCAGGAAAACAAGTAGTTTTGTCCCAACAGACAGCAACTATTCTATTCTGAGCTGGATTCAATTTGCTAAAATGAATATGTGGGAATTACATAAATTAATGATGAAATAATAAATGTCAAATGTTAGCAATAAATAATAAAAACAAAAGGTCAAATATTCTAGCTAAAAATGAAATGATAAAGAAGATCTTGTTATATATTGATTTGTCTTCAAATTTGAAGTCAAAATGATGCAGACACTTACCCATAGGGGTGTGCTAGGTCCGGTCCGGATCCAATCAGTCCGGAATTTTTGAAAAATTCGGTTTCGATCCAATCCAGTCCGGTCTAATTTTTGTTTTTATAATTTAAAAAATCCGATCTGCGGTCCGGATGCACACCCCTAGTTACCCATATAATGCAAATACTACGACATTAGGGCTGCAAACGGGGCGGGGCGGGGCGGGTTTGGCTCCGCCCGCTACCCGCCCCACCAAAGTCAGGCGGGCAAACGGGGCGGGGCGGGGCGGGTAAAAAAAATTGGGCCGCTACCCGCCCCGTTTAGTCCGGCGGGTTAACGGGTGGCGGGTTAACGGGTCACGGATAGGAAAATTTTAATTTTAGAAGAAATGTTAGAAGTTTAACGAAATAACGAAAATTTTAATACATAAATATGTATTTTTTTAATAATTATATTTGTAACGGGTAAACGGGTTGGTAACACATTAACCGCAACCCGCCCCGTTTAGTCCGGCGGGTTAACGGGTGGCGGGACCGCAACCCACCCTACGCGGGGCGGGGCGGGTTGGCGGGTCAAACCCGCCCCACGAACAGCCCTATACGACATAGATATTTATTGGAGTCTCGTATTAGTATATTACATATAGTTTTTTGTGCAAAACGCATTTTAATGGGTATATATGCAAATAATCCATAATGAAAAGCAAGTACTTATCTACATAACTAAGTTTAGATCATCTGATTTCTTCTTGATTAGTTAGTTTCGTTGGTTTTGGAGGACAGCAACTAATATTCTGAGTGGAGATTATTTATTTGTTAAACAAAGCTGGGTGGCTGGCAGCCTGACCTCAACCAAAACTTTCTTTGTTTTTAACTTACTGCACTTTTCAGGGTGGTCAAAATCAATGTTTTGAAGATCAAACTTGGTTTTAAATAATGTAATTTGATTAATAATCCACGCTAAGCTATTTTCTTTATTGTAGGTGATTATGATGTTTGCAACACACCTTCAGGCTTCAGATCAAAAACTGGCAGTAAACCAGACGTTTAACCTCATATCAAATTAAATGATTTATTCATCCAGAATAAATGAAATTAAACCGAAATAAACCGGGGCTTAATTGTGCATACCTCATATAATATTTAGTATATTGAATGTATAGTGATAAAGTCAAGAAAAAATATTTTATAAATTAGGATACTGAAAATGGTTTTCCAGATAAAGGAAATTACGATAAATAAATTGTTAGAGCACATGGTTTGACCCAAGTGGCCAAATCAGTCGGTTCATTCGGATTTCGATATAATTTATTGAAGTAAATTCCTTCTATTTCAAGCTAGTCAATATCAGTTTATTTTAATTTTTTTAAATTCACACCTCATGAAAATAGCTTTGAAGAGCTCATCAAGATTCAAGATGATAGTGAACCAGGAAAAGAAAAGGTAAAAACTTTCTTTTAAAAAAAAGAAAAACATAATTCAAAGCTTTGACAAGCCAATCTGAATAACTCTACATCAAAGCATTGGAGTCTTTGAAAAAGAATTTTTTTTTGAAAGCAAGTAAAATTTATCTTATTTAGGTAAATTTTTTGAGAGAAAGGAAGAAATAAATTCTCCTATGCAAATTAAAGCATCACTTTTCTCTCCAAAATGAGAGAGAAAAGTAGAAAAAAGAAGGGAAACTATGAAAGAACTTATATGTTCACAGATCATACTTTTATATTTCAACACAACCCATACCATATTACATTCTTTACTTCATCTCCAAGGCTAATTCGGTATTTTCAGCATAATCGATTTTCTCTCTCTACATATCTCTGTCCAAACACAAGAAACTCAAATTTCGATTTTTCTTCACCATTCTTACCCATAACTGCTATTCGTCGCCGTAAAACTACTTAAATCGCCCGTAAGATTACCATTTTACCCCTCTGCCCTTTCTACTAATATAACTTCTCATTTCACTCTTTCTCTTCATATCACACTTTTATTCACCAAATAGAATGTCTCGGAGGCCAGGGAAAGAGCCAGCGGAGACTCCTGACTATTCACATCTGGTAAATTACCTTGTTTATTTCAATTAATTTTAAAAAAAACATTTTTGAGTCGGGCGGTCGCGGGAGACGCCCGACCCAATGAACAGACGTCTGCGGGAGACGTCTCCCACGTACGGTAGGCGTCTCCCGCAGACGCTCGGTTTTTTTTTAATTTTATTATAAATTGTGCTAAAATTTAAATAAATTGAATATTATGTTAATAATGAGTTAAATTAGTTTAGTAAATCGTTTATTGATTATAAATTGTGATAATTAATAAATAAATCGCTAAATAAATTGATTATTATGTTAGTAATTAGTTGTGTACGATTTTAGTAAAGGATTATTGATTAATTGTGATAATTGCTAAATTAATAGATTATTCAGTTAATAATTAGTTTAATTAATTTAGTAAATTCATTAATAAATTTGTATTTTTAAAATTGAATTAATAGTCATCGGGTTACCGTGGAGGAAAAGGGAAATCAATTCCCTTACGCGCGGTACGTAGTATAGCAGACGAGTCAGGTCCTCGTCATCCACGTAGATGTTGTATTTCTGCTTCAGTTAGGAGAGAGAGAGATCTGTTACGTCGTCGTCAGACACCTGGAGAGTCTTTCGACGACGAGGATGATTCAGATGAGCTGAGGAGTCACGACGACAGTGACGATGGGGGCCGATACGACTTGGGGCCACAGGAGGAGCCGGTACATCAGGCCGGGCGAGGACGGGGGCGACACGGTGGTCCTTCATCTGAATGGTGTTGGCTTTTTGGCCTTAATCTTATGTTTTGATGATTTAATCAACCGAATCTTAATTAGAGTAGCACACACTATGCATTGCATATATATTGTATTGTGCTAACCTCTACAGGTGATCAAGACTCAAGAAAGAAGGAAATGAAGTCAAGACATGTAATTAAAGCTAAATCGAAGACATGTAATCTTGATTTCTTTTGAGTCTTAGGAACAAAGTGTAATTGAGCATACTTGAGCTAAAATCAACTTAATCACACACTAGGTTCCCTATATAAGTCACACACGAAATTTCACATAATTTGGACTTCAATAGATCACCCAAACTTAGACCGGAATACACCTAAACCTGAACCAAACTGTCTGCCCACATTCGGTCGACCGCTACAGGCTGTTCGGTCGACCGAATGATCAATTCTCTTGTTTGTGTTTTCACTGCCCTTATTCGGTCGACCGTGTTTTACCTTTCGGTCGACCGTCAGATCATTTTTTCTCGACCGTTACTTTTGTCGTATATACCCAACGGTCGTATTCGTATTAAACCAAAAATACCCCAAATGTATTTCATGTATCGGTCGACCGTTGGTTCATCTCTTGACAAACCCAAAGTGCCTGTCCATAATCGGTCGACCGCCAAAACCAGTTTCGGTCGACCGTTTAACCTTGTCAAAATCCCCTGCTATCGGTCAACACAATTTCGTTCGACCGATCCATTTTTCCCTCTACCGAAACGCTTGTTCGGTCGACCGATAATCTTGTTCGGTCGACCGTTTTATTAATTGACTTAAGTGTTCAGTCAACCGATTCATATTTCGGTCGACCGTATCCCTATCGAACCCAAGCGTTCGGTCGACCGTTGCACCTTTTCGGTCGACCGTTTCTGGACAGATTTGCAGCCCGATTTTCTGCTTTGTGTTCTTTGCACAATATCCAACCAAATCTTGTCCCAACGGATCTATTCTCTCTAAAGCTTATAAATAGAGTTGTAAAACACATTTTAACACAACTCTCCCACTACAAACTTGTCCCAAACTTTAGAGAGAATTCCATACACTCCAAACCTCAAATCTCCACACTTAATCATATTTCCAATCTCATTCAAGTGTGCTCAAAGTTTAGAGAGTGTGTTCCACTCAAGTTACATTTGCTGTCAAAGAAAGTAAAGGCTCCGGTGAAAGCCCGAAGCATCCTTCTCGGATTGTGAGAAGAGGATTCCAAGCTCGGCGAGAGTTGTTCGCGAGTTTGACGGTTGTAAGGCGTTGTCTCCCGGCCCGGAACGGGGAGCGGATAGTGAAGTCGTAGGCGGAGCTCGGTGATCCGAGCGGAGCTTGCAAGAGAGGATTAGGACCCGGGTGGGGTGCCGAACCTCTATAAAAATCGACCCGACTTCTTGTGGTTTGCATTATTTTCCTTTACTTGCTTGTTTGTTTTTAATTTCCGCTGCATTTACTCGATTGTCTAAACAAGTAGGTAATTAGGTGATTAGATTAATAGTCATTAGTGGACCCATAACCCACACGATCCTACAAATGGGTCATTAGGAAGGATCGAGGTGGCCGGTTTGTGACCGGTGATTCGAGTTCGTGCACTGCAGACGCTCGAGCTCAGAAGAAGAAGAGGGGTGATGATGAGTCTTGGATCGTCACGGATATTATTCCCGGTGGTCCTGTAGATGGCAGCGTCATTCCGAGTTTCGGAGGCCACGTCGCCAGACGCATCTGGGATGGCGACGAGCGGAAGGTTTTGAAGTGCCATAATCGGCACAGAGCCTGTACGACATTGCAGGCATGGCGCTCAGTGATGACTGAGGATATGACGGCGACCGTGGTTGACAGTGGATTGGGTCACTTGCCGTACAACATGTTTTCCTGCATCGACATGCCGTTGATTTCGGCATTCGTGGAGCGGTGGCAGCCTGACACCAACACTTTCCACTTGTCGTTCGGAGAGATGACGATCATGTTGCATGACGTCTTTCAGATTCTTCACATTCCTGTTGAGGGTCCCATGGTCAGTGCGCAGGCACCGACATCTGAGCTGAAGTTATATGTATCTGAGTTGCTGGGTGTCATCCTGGAGGGTCTTGGGCGGGATAGCTCATTTTGGAGTGGCGGTGGTGTTAGTATCGACGCTGTGGACGAGTGTTGCAGACGGGGGCGACCACCACGGACTGAGGATACACAGATGACTGCTTATTTCTTCTTACTGCTAGGCTGCGTATTGTTTGTCGACAAGAGCGGTTCCAGACTGAGACCACGCGACTTATTGGAGGCAAGGGACCCAGATACCATTGCTGATTACTCATGGGGGTCGGCGACGTTGGCATATCTGTATCGCCAGCTGGGCATATCTAGTCATGCTGATTGTGGTCAGATTACGGGTTGTCTTACACTGCTGCAGGCTTGGATATATGAGTATTTTCCTGCTTTCCGCCCACATCGTGAGCGGAAGATTGTTGAGCGTGGTCATCCTCGTTCGCGTATGTGGGCTGTCCGGGCGGAGGATAAGAGCGAGAGTCGACTTATTTCTATTCGTAGACGACTAGATCAGATGACTGCATCGCAGGTATATAATGTATATATCATTCACGTTTATTTAAATTTAATTTTATTATTATTAACGTATAAACGTTTAGGTGGAGTGGTTACCGTATGGTCCCGAGCCTGCTGTAGCTGTCCCGAGGACTACATTTGCCGGCATTATTCGTTATAGGGATATCACAGAGCCTTATATACCTGATCGCGTGTTACGTCAGTTAGGTTACATTCAGGTGATCCCGGTTGACATCCCGACGCCCGAGCATGCAGTACGGTCTGCGACTGCGACGATGTACGACGTCAGGCACAACGTTTCGTCTGCGGAATCGGTTTGGAGGACATTTCCGAGACTAGGACGACTACACCTGGCCGATCTGAGTCGTAGCCGCGACCCCTCCACTTGTGCTCCAGATTATTTGCAGTGGTTCGGTAGGTGCTCACATCCACTGCTCGTACGCGGTATCATTTCGAGACCGGAGAGACCACTGGATAGGACATGTGCCGATGCAGTAAGTTTACCTAATTTTATATTTAATTGTTATTGTACGCTAATTTCTATTTTACATACAGTGGATGAGTAGGGCGATACGGTGTACGCAACCGTTCTTGCGAGAGAGAGACGTCATGCCGAGTGAGGCGACGAGACTTGCATGTACAGATTGGGATCGCCTGATCGAGGATTGGAACAACCAGTTGGGCATTTCGGACCATGATTCAGATGCTGAGCTGTAGTTGTCTTGCTTTTACTTTCGTTTTGTTGCACTGTTAGTACATTTGTTGGTATATGCTTATGTTTATTTGTGTACTCTTATTATTTATTTCTGACGAACATATCTTCTACATATTTCTTTGACTATCGTATTTTTTAATATTTATTTTTCACGAAAAGATTTTCAACTTATTTCTTTAGATATGAAATAATATTTAAATTTAAAATACGGTAAAACAACAACACGATATAAGTAGAAATACACTATATATTATACATTACAAAACATTACAAATTACAATCAACGTAACCGGTTCCAATACTCCATCCTACTTTGGTACTGATCCTCCCATCCAACAACACTCTCATCTCGCATTTGATACCATAAGGTCGCTATAGGAGGTACTGGGAAATCATCAAGTAATTCCAAACGAATAAAATGAGCGTAACTCCCTAAATGAGCAATGACCAACACTCTGACAGGCCTCGTCATGGTAGAGGGACACTCCCAGGGTAGAACAGTAAGACACGGGAACAACGAACCATCCGTTCCCACTGCGAAATACATGACCGCACACTTGTAAAAATTCGCAATAGGAAACAAGTCGGACCAAACCATCATATAATGATCCTCGCCACAACCTCCCCCGCCCCAATCAATTCGTTGACGAGCCTCTCTCACATGACCGAAATAGACTGTCTCATAAATAGGATGTGCACCTATCTCATTAGAAATCGCACGACGGGCGTACGACCAGTTCTCTTGACCACCATGAAAGACATCGGCAACACATCGAAATCCACAGTTGCCATCAGCACGTACGTCATTTCACCTTTGCAGAAATGGCAAAATGATTCCTGGCAGTCTATCATTATATGGGAAGTTGTCCACGTCAACCCGTCCAGACACTGTAAGATAGGTAAATAACAATTCATTAAAACAACAAAATTAGGAGATAATATATTCAACCCCATTTAGATTACTAATATATATTAAATAACATAACAACAAAGATATCGACATACCAGAAGATCTTGTGCCCGTATTCAAGGACGATCGAGACGAATTAGACCGACGACCCCTGCTCCCACTACTGCCAGACCGACCACGACCCCTGCTCCCACTACTGCCAGACCGACCACGACCTCGCTCAGCATACTCGAAGGCACTCGGGTCCCGACGTGTCGACTTTCCCCTAGGTCGACCTCGTACCTTAGTATTTTCTACGGGTTCTCCATAGTTCGACTGATCGGGGTGTAACTGTTCGTATAAAATACGAGAGACACTACGAATTACTGCAGGATCGCTCTGCGAGATCTCATCCACTAGCTTCCGAAAATGCTCAATGTCTTGTGCTGGCTGATCAACAAACTCTGACATCTGGACTCCTTCTCCGATAACAAGTGTTTTCCAGAATGGATGAATCTGCTCTAAATAAATTCCATCACCTGACGCGAAACACTCGTACATGGTACAGGCACAAGGAATCCCATGTGTTGTCAGGAAAGCACACCCACAACGATATTCAATTTCATCACTTAAGTCCTGCATTCTCTTCAACTCCTGAGTCATTAACGACAAGCAGTGATGCGAAACTCGGCCATTTATATGCTGAAACAGAGGACCTATGTACTGTGCCAAATTTCGACGTCTCGAATCTTCAAGAAAGTTCCGAATATTCGTCAGCTGCATTTCAATAGACGAGTTCACGCGGTCGAAAAGAGTGTCGAGAGCGGCAGTCGATGTAGTGATCCACTCTTTCAGAGCCGAATGTGCACTTTCCACCCTGCAGTTCGTAGTGTTGCCGAAATGAAAAACTTTATTCGTCCAATTCAACACGAATTTTTCCTTATGCACCAACCACGTGTCTTCCACATACTCCGTGAGCACTGGCCAGGACTTAAAAGAATCTTTCAGATTACGGACTGCTCTATCATAATCCGTCTATGAATCAGAAATCATGACTTTCCTCCACCTTCCACGCCTGAAAATCTCTGCAGACTGCTTGTCCTTGTCGAATACGTGGTATGCGTAGTTGTACACGTCTTTGTTGATATGCCAGGTGCATAGTAAATGAGTTGACTCAGGAAAAACCTCTGCCACTGGTCGCATCAGACCCATCTCCCGGTCCGTAATTATTGTTGTCGGGCTAACAATATCCAATAACAGATCTCGCAACCTCTCCAACACCCACCGGTAACTAGACTCGGTCTCATCCTGCAGAATCGCATATCCGACGAGTAAATTCATGCTTGTTGGAGTAACTCCAACCATCTCAAACAAAGGCATCTTGTACTTGTTCGTCTTATACGTCGAATCCATACAGATTACGAATGGGTATGTACGCAACAACTGAACTGAAGTCGAATGTGCCAAAAATGCGTGAGTCAAGACATTAGTTTCTTCATCTGCCACAATCCAATGCAAATACTTATGCTGCACTGCCTCTCTGAGAAACTGCTGCGCGGGATTCCTGTCTTCAGATTTCGTCCTTCTCATGTACTCTCTGAAGTTGTAAATGTGCATTTGATTAAGATTATCGTCCGGAAATTTCTTCTTTACCTCCAACAAAATGTTACGGGGCCTTGCTTGTGCCTCTGTCATATCCCGAACAATTTGCTTTGCCCCAGCACTAAGTCCGCTGACCTGTCGGTGACCGTCTGAATAAACTGCCAATGGGTGGTTGTGCTGCCCAAACATGCTACTAGAAACAATAACCCATCCATCACGATCTCGTCGCTCCACCACTTTTACCAAAAACCGACAACCGCAACCTTTTCTTTTCGTATTCTTTCGCAGTGCAATACTCGTATCACGAGAACTCATCTCACGTCTGCGATCACATCTGAGGTAACAATCCATCCGGTTATCTGCTTTCGGTTTGTATGATGATATAACCAAAAAAAATCCGACTCCTATTGCAACTTATTTCGCCCATTTACAACCTTCCTCGATTGTTGTAAATATTTCTTTACTGTCAAAAAGCTCACTGTAATCTACTCCATCACCACCGAAATCTTGAAACAGACCTGAAAAATTTGAATTTAACAAAAAATTAAAAAAAAACGGGCGTCGGCTAAACCGCCTCCACCTTTGTGGAGGCGTCCATAGGAGACGCCTGCACAAAGGTCGAGGCGTCTGTCTAAACCGCCTCCACCTATGTGGAGGCGTGTTAGGCAGACGCCAGGCGGTTTAGCCAGACGCCCGAGTCGTGAAAAAAATTCCGCCCAGTTACCTCGCCGGATTTAGGTGCTTCGCCAGACATTTTCGTGGTGTTAGTACTAGGAATGTGAGTAAAACTGAGTCAAACACCTTATTTAAAGACACGGGACGAAATTGGTATTAATTGATTTGTTAAGGACAAAAATGTCATTTTTTGGGCGATTTAAGTAGTTTTCCGACGACGAATAGTAGTTCTTACCTGAGCACCGTACAAAAGTTGATTTAGTTTCTGCTAATGCGACCTCAGAGCATTAAATCAAAACCTGCACCTTCCATTGAATAATTATATTACCATAGCTTGATGTTGTAATGTGATTATATATGATTGCGAAAAATTCGGGCAAAAAATTGCAATGGTTACAGAAATTCTGCAGAATCACAAGAGGAGAGATTGTTCAAAGCAAAGTAAATATTTGAAACCAAATTTCCGAGTAAAAAAAACTGCCAATCAACTTTTATTTTCATTGTCATTACTTGCAAAAAACAGTGGTATGTGTATATCACACAAGTATGCACTCTTCTGTACACATATTACAGTCCCTCTATTACATAATAACACTCAACAAACAAACTTTCAACTCTAAAACAATTGTTACAATCCCTCTTCCTTTTTTTTCAAAACAAAAAAAAAACAAAACAAAAATGCAAGCCCACAACTCGTGACCACAAAAAGAATACAAAACAAACTAATGACAAATCAAACCTGAGAATTCAAACAGAAAGAAAATGAGAAAATTGATAATCTTTTGACATGACAGTCATGGTGGTGTGGTTTCTTCAGAGAGCAGAAGCAGCAAAAACACACTGAAGCTGTACCCTTCACACCAGATGTATATCTGCTTTCTGCACGAAGAGGGTAATTTCACTCAGTTTAATGGCAAAGATGGTAAAATGAATCATACAAGATTGCCAAAAATTGTGTCAGGGGTTCGGATTTTATATTTAGTTAATACACGTAGTCTAAAAATATTAACCACGTTTCACGTCTAATCCTTCAAGTATAATTTGATTACCACATAAATTACATCATAAGAAGCAAGAGTTGCACAACGACCGGATTTAGCCTAGTTGACATATCTATAACCTTGGAATAACCAAAATCAAAGATCACACCCCAACAAAGTATCACAGATCCTATGGGGTTAGTTACAATAGGGTAGAGAAGCATTTCACAAAAAAAGGCATGAACTGCACAAAACGTACATGTTTGACATTCGAGAACATGAAGTTTGGAATTACGCATAAGCCCCCATCAAAACAACTTATGAGTCATTTTCAGCTTGTTCTGCTTCCATTTGGGTAGTTTAAAGAAAGCGGTCTTTTCCATGCCGAATTTGTCTTTAAATTCTTTCAAAGATAAGTAGGTCTGTCATAGAATAAGCAAACATATTAAGAGAAGAATGACTTTTCTGTACAACAATGGAATTCACAAAGAAGAACCTTGGCAAATTACCTCTCTTTTCGTCACATCAATTTCAGTAACAGGATCACTGGCATCTGTCCGAAGGCGCTCATAACGAAAGATAGGAAGTCCTTCCTCGTCTTCGGCCTCACCCTCTTTAGCATCTTCTTGAATGGTTTGGGTTTCAATTCTGTTGCTTAACGCATCTGTGTTTTCTTTAGCATCACTTTCCGGTTTCGGTTTGTCAGTTTCTGGGCTCCCTTCATCCCAAAGAAATGGATTTAAGCTAAAGATACAATGGGATAATCTCTTACAAAAAGTTACTGTTGCTCATACCTTTGGCTGGTTTTCTACTTGGTACAGGACTGTTTTCTTTTGGCTTCTCAAAGGTAGATGTCAATGAAGCTATTGCAGGAGCTCGGGCGGCAGCAACTTTTGTAGGGTCAGGAGTCCCGGATTTTGGGTAAAGCTTCCGAACAACTGGAGGTGGGGTTGAAAGATTCCTGGCATTCGGATTCTCAAACGCAGCAGCTAGCGCGTTAAAGGCAGGAGATCTGCCCCGTACTCGAACTCTATCAGGACTGAAGGACATACTCCTGGAACGCTGTGTTTTGTCTGTCGGTTGCACGGACCTTCCTCCATATGATGCTGGTGTCCTCCTCTTGGGTTTCTGCTTAAAAACAATTACCACATGCAAAAAACTATTTTATACCACAACAATGAAAAATGTTAGCCATTTCATACTACTTTTTTGGTAACTGAAAAACCACCATGATTGCAAAACCTGTGGGCACTGGTCTTCCCCCCAGAAATAGTACCCTAAAGAAAGATTTTTTTCTTCTTCCAGCCGAGCATGCTATGAGGCTAGGCATCTCATGTTATTTGACGTAGAACAATTTTCAAAATGTTTTTAATTTAAAATACTAAATTTTGCAAACCTTCAAAAGAAATTCCTACTTAAATCTTCATTCCCACCAAAAGAGTTCAACTTGAAACCAATATTTAAGCTTGGTAGACACAGTAGCCTTTTATTTAAAGCTAAATTATACAAACAAGTTAATGCAGGATTGACCAATGAAAAAGCAATTTAAAAGAATTATTTTCTGACAATAAATTGCAATTACATTGAATAAAATATTAGGTTAATTACAGTTTGTTCTCCTGAATTATGCATTGATATCATTTTGCACATTTGAACTTTAAAAGTTAACAATTACCCTCAATGAACTTTATACTACTTACATCCAAAGTTGGGGTAACTCCATTCTTTACGATTGCAAGCTTCCTTTGGAATGAATTCCCATGCATCTGTCATCAAAAGCATATAAGAAAAAATCTAGAACTACAAGAACTAAGCAGACAATATTTATATATATTACTGTTTCTTGTTGTTACTAATTATAACAATTACACATATAATATCGATCAGAACTGATTTATGTAACCGGTCAACTTTGTGTTAAGTGCTTACTGATGATTTTGCTGAATCCCAAATAAAGAAGCGTGTGAAGAAGGCAGGTTCAGTTTCTTCCGTAATGACAAAGATTGGGGTCTCTCTAGATAAGTTCTCCATGAGAAAATCATGTTGTAGGAATTTCTGGTTGTTAAAAGACCACATGTTATCAAAACTCTGACGATACAACTTATCTTGCGACCAGGACAAGATTTGAATTGAAATTTATCATTATACCTCTCCAATGTTTAGTGCTTGTGATCTATTCTTAGGAATTACTTCCTGACCAATCCAAACAAAGATGTCTGAATGACTGTCAAGAATGAATATGTCCTCTGTCATCAGATCATCTTGGGTGAAATTAAAAATCTCTGTGACCTGTAGCAAACAGTGTGAAGAGTCAAATTCTGCTAGTCAGAGCACAAATATGCAAATAAAATATATTATGAAATTATAATTAATATTTACATGCACATACCTTCAAATTTCCTGATTGTTTCCATGGATGGCGCAGAGTACGAACAAGAAAACAAGATTAGTCAAATATGAAATCTACAAGGAATAAGTTCAAATGAAAGCAAGGCAAATATCATGCTAACTAATGGTAGGTTCAATTTTTTGAACATATAAATAAGATTTTAAGAGCCATAAAATGTCCATTAAAAGTTCACACCTTTTGAGAAAGTACATGAGAATAAATGAGGATCGCATTCAGCTTCCCTTACTATCTTCTGGCTCCGATATTCACATTTTCCTCCAAGTAAAGTCCAAAATTGGTCCGGTTCATTTCCTTCTTTGTATGTCTTTGACTGTATATTAGGCTGTGGAATTTGAAAGATCTTATGGGTGAAAAATGGAAAATAACAGCCAAACTTAAGAAATATCAAATATCAGTGAAGATGCAGTCTGCTATGAAAGTCATGGTTCAAATACATGCTAGTGAAGAAATCAATATTGATTGACAAGAATTGTGACAGGTAAAAGTTACTCCGCAAAGAATTTCCTACGAAGGCAAATTTTAACCAGAAGCCTTGGATATACTCGGTCTTGGTGGCACCACAACTAGCAGAGTTTGTATAATTTTATCCGTGATAAAAATGGCAGGAAGGGATGTCATTCATGTTCCTAGCGTCAATTAACTTGAGAAAGTACCAGCACAATTTATTAATATAAAATAAAGAAACCGCTTCGGTATTTAGAGTCCATGAACACGTCAGCCAATTCGCAAAGGGATTACCCACTTTAATCTTCAAACACAGACCAATATAATGATATGACTTTTAGGAATCCCTCTCCCTTATTTGATATACACTATTGTCTTTAGCTTAAACAGTTGTTCCGTCATCCTGTCATGGCAATTGCTTAATGTAGAAAGTACAATTTAACAGAAGAAACAGATTCGGATAAAATCAGTCATAGTAACATTACCTTTATCAAATCGAGTTGCCTCTCCACTAACTCCTGGTCCCCGGAGGTAGTGAGGCTCCCAACCCAAGTGAAAACTGTGTTGCCCTTGTGAAGTATGTAACAATACGAAGAATTCAAGGATGTAGTCACCTATTACAAGATTAACAAAAGCATACATTCATATAAATATCGAATATGTAACTATACAAAGAATTCAAGGATGTGGTCAACTATTACAAGCATAAAAAAAATACACTTTCATATAAATATTGTCTTTCGAGACATCATTCCCCAAATTTAATGGTAGCATTTGAAAGAAACAAGCGTCTGTGAAACACAAAGAGATGACCAACTAAAATGGAATACCTAAAACTTGCAAACTAAGTATGATAAAAAATACTGTAAAATAGCATCGCAATCCTACTATGGTCTAATCTTGTAATAAATTTTACTTTTGTTCATAAACCGATCACTATGTTTCAAATGCTTTACCGGGTCAACTTGAATAGCTTGCATATTTTCTGGCCCAGAACCTTGAACGCGGAACAATGCCACACCATCCTCGGAATATGTTTCATCAGCAATACCATTTTCTTTGATGTAATTCTTATAACCAGAGCTAGTACCACCCTATAACCAAGAAGGTGTCAGTTTATATTGATTTGTATGATTAAATTTAACAGAAAATATATACCTTTAAGATAATAAAACGCTGAAATATCGAAAAGAACTGGATAGGTTCTCTTCTTTCGTACATCCGAGCCTGTTACAAAATACTTTCTACCTCAAAAACAGACAACTACGACAATTTTATGCAAAGACAGAGAAAAGGCTCAAGATTTTACTTGGACAGGTTGATATTTTAATGACTCCACCATCTTAGTTGCCAGCGAAATAGATGATAATCTTTCTTCCTGATTCAAAAATAATATAGATCTAAGCCTGATGCAGAAACTAAAAGGAATGAAATGTATTGCAACATTGATTTTATGAAATGATTAAAAAAAGAGTAATGAGAAAAAAAGAGTAGGAGGGAAGCATACATATATATTGATTGTAAGTTTGTAAGTTGTAACTATCTAAAAATTTATAAAACCATTGGATCTGAAGGCAAAGATCTAACCAACGTAAGATCATGCACATGAAGAAAAGCCAGCATGGCAGAGAAATAACAAAATCTGTTATAACACCTCGATAGAAAACAAATATAATTACCTCAACACTCTTCTGCCCAAACCACGTTCCAATTAGAACATCCTCTTTGTCATTTCCAGGGTAGTTATATTGGAAGATATAGCAATTTCCGCTGTAAAATTTTGACTGCTCTGCATTTGGAATGAGCTTCTTTTCCTGGCCATCTACATGCCACACCTGTGCATGAAAGCTGGAAACTAAGGTTAGCAACCACCCCTGCGCTCTAGAAAAACATTTAAGAAATATATACGTGATTGTGCACACATCTTTTATAGGAACTGGGATATGTATGGGTTTCAGAATAACATCTTAATAAAGATACTTTGGGTAAAAACAAAGGAAAATCGACAGCACCTGCAAGTTTCCTGTGCAATCTATATAAGACTGAGGTTCTTCTTTCAGAGGAGCAGCTTTTATGATGCCCTTGACATTTAAACCTTGGCGTTTCAGCAGAGCTGCATGGAAACGTATCCAATTTCAAAAATAAATGGAAATAAAAGGGAAAATGAAGTTCCCAGAATAAACCAATCCTGATTTCTGACCTGCAAGTTTGCCTCTACCATCCTCAGACACAGGCACTTCATTCGTCTGTGGCCACGCACTAAACTTTGATCGGAACATCACAGTCTCAAATCCCTCAATCACACGAATAATGCGAGCTTTTGGACGATTTAGGCCGTTTAAAAATTCCTACGCATAAAACATAAGCATGTCATTCACCAAAACCACACCCCTAATCATGAGATGTCTCTAAATGTGCATGTAGCAACCTCTGCAACAGAACTTGCACTTTTCCTCTCTTCAAGGGACGTCGCTCTTCCCATCCAGACAAAAACTTCCGTACCACAATCCAGCACATAGCATTTGTTTGTGTCTAACAATTCTCTTGTCAAAGGATCGACCTCAAGTGGCTTGGCTTTCCCTTTTTCAATCCTGATGATGAAAAGAGGAAATATATTTCAGTGATGCAAATGAAACAATCAAACAAATATGGAATCAATTATAGTTTAGAGAACTTTATCCTTTCAAATGTCACAGCAAAAAAGCACAAATATTAAGAAACTTATTAGAATGAAATATACAAGAGAAGCTTTGGGAGAAAGTCAATTGTGGAATCGTCACTTTCAGAGGTTGCCTTTTTTGGGAGAGGAGCAAATCCACCAAAGAAACCCCAAAATTCTCCAGTTTCAGCATCAGCCATCATCTTGCCATCCTCTTTAGGAAGTATGAAGGAGTTAGATTGGATCAGTCATAAATTAAATGGGACAATTTTGCAATGGAACCAACTCACCAACGGAAGCTATGTCACACTTCCCATCATGATACGTGTCTTTAATATACTGAGCAACCTCAAGAGCTTTCGCCCTCTCCTGAATAGATGTGTTAGACCCATTGAACTGGAAAATCTTAGACTTGGTGTCGAGGATGAAAATGTCTTCGTGACTGAGAGATGATCGTGCAAATGGAACCTACAAAAGTGAATGAAGTACGCCAGAATTTGTTAGAAGGGAAACACCAACATCAATACTAGTTGTGATATAGTTTGGGCAAAAACATGCCTCCGACACATGCACAACATGCTTGCCTCTGCAGACATACAAGCGGTCCACATGTTCTTGAGTGGCGGCTTCGTTTTCTTTTATGCCTGACGCAAACCGTCCTTCTTGAGGAATGATGCAAGGTTTGAAATAAGATAAGAACTTCTCGGTTTCAAGGCCCTGAACTTCACGGTACTGGACAGCACGACCTCCAATAGCAGCATCCAATTCGACAGTTTTGATGGCTGCAGCACCTGCTTCATCCTGATTGATAAAGAATCTTCTAACTAAGCATGTAGTCAAAACTTCAGTGGAACTTTCAACTGGTAGGAAAGCGTTACCTGACTTGTATCTTTGCCCAGCCAATAATGTATATCATGGCGGAGAGCACCACTTTTTAACCCGGTTGTCTGGGGAATAAAAAACGTAACACCAAGTTATTGTCATATTAACTGAAACGAGATGAGATAGCTCAAGAGATGAGACACGAAATATGGACAAAAATGATGGACTTGTCATTTCAAAAATAGAATCACCACGCATCATCTTCCAGGAATAAAAAAGGGAAAAGGTGAAAAAAATAGAAATGTAGCATGCACAAGAGGACCTGAAATGTACCTTCAAAACTACATAAGAATCTCCAGTGTAGAACTTCCCATGTGATGTCTTGGGAAGAGGCACAGGGCGTAATTTCTCGATACGCCAAATCTCCATTCCACTGCATAAAGTCAAGAATTTGCATGTAATACTTTATTCACCAAAAGAATAGGATACACACAAAAAACTTTTTATTTCTTATCCGTACAAGTTGATTTAGTTTTTTCTGTTCATTCGACTATGTGCAAGTGGTTCTTCTCGTGATTTCAGAAAATGCAAGTGACATTAGGTTTGGATATAGGAAAATAAGTGAAGCCCTAAAGGCTAAAGCTATGAAGGCATGGAAGTATGTATCAAGAATTATCATGTCACTAGAAGATGTTTTAAATATTTTCTGAAAAAAGTAGAAGAATTCTTAGATTTTTCACAACATCTGATTGCCAACATTTTTTTAAAGATTATGACAACAAATAAGTCATAAACATAAAATGGTAGTCTAGGACAAGAAGGCTACGGTTTTTGCCCAGCACTCTGGAAAGCAGAGTCCAGTTCTCTCATCGATACAGCCATATTTGCTTTGGGTCTTGGCAGTGCACCCTCTGTCGGTTTTGTTCGCAATGTGGAAGAAATGGTACTCTGCAGTTAAATGATGATGTAAAGAATCAGACGTGGAAGAACCAAAGAGGGATGAACAGATGATTCAACAATCAGCGAAGTAAGAAAAGTTGGTTGCATCATTGAAATGGAAACATCACGCTCTTACAAACAGAAAACAAAACAAAAAAGATACCACAGGACATGCCAGCTAGAAAAGAAGAAGTTTCCTGAGGTTACAAACATTGAACAACCAGAATGAAATTTTGTTTAACAACTTGATACAAATTCAGCTTAGATACACATGTAGTGTGTACCAAGTACGTAGAAACATCTTAGAAAAATCTCCAAGGGCGGCCTAAAAGAACAAGTGTTGCCTTTTCCAAGCAAATTTCACACGACAAACTCAAACCACTTATTATAATCATCTAGAATTTGCTTACACCTTTGAGGACAGGTGATTTGGAGAACAGAAAATCACCGAGACTCTAACCTTCTGTTGATAAAATTCTCATTTCGGGCAGCCTAGACAAAAAATGCCCTCATTTTTGGACCACATTTCTTAGAACAAACATGAAGCACCTGCTATGATCATGCGAGAGTTCCTCATACTTCAATGAGAGGTAATTAAGGGGAGAGCAGATCATCCAGATTATGTTGACCAAATTAGAACTCAGATTGACTTTAGGAAACCAATATGTACATTTGAGATAGATGATTAGAAGCTCAAAACTTTTGAATTATCCTTCAAAAAATCTTTTTGTTTAGAAAATTTCCTAATCTAATGTTTCAAACTAACCCCAAGAAAACACCCATATAAGATTAGACATCAAAATGCTCAAACCCAGACCAAATTGGTTAAATCCCTTCCCTCTTCTGATGAGTTGTTCATCTAACCCCTTATTGACTCCAGGAAACATATATGTACATTTGTTTTAGATGCTTAGAAGCACAAACTGTCAAATCAGCCTCCAAAGGATCTTATGGTATAGATAAATTCATAATCTAACATTTCAAATTAATCCCTAGACAATACTACCCATTTCTTAGAACAAACATGAGGCACCTGTTATGATCATCCAAAAGTTCCTTGTACTTTAACGAGAAGTAGTTACAGGGAGAGCAGAAAATCATTTCAGATTATGTTGACCAAATTATAACTCATATTGACTTTAAGAAACCAATATGTACATTTGGCATAGTTGTTGGTTAGAAGCTCAAAACTTTCGAACAAACCTTTAAAAGATCTCATTGTTCAGTTAAATTCCTGATCTAATATTCAAACCAACCCCAAGAAAATAATACCCATTTCAGATTAGACATCAAAATGCTCAAACCCCCAAACCAAATTGTCCAAAATCCTTCCCTCTTGCTGATGAGCTGTTCATCTAATTGACTCTTTGACTCTTAGAACAAATATGTACATTTGAGTTAGATGCTTAGAAGCACAAACTGTCAAATAATCTCCAAGAAATTGAATAATATAGATAAATTCCAAATCTAATATGTCAAAGTAACCCCATGACAATATTACCCATTTCTTAGAACAAACATAAACCACCTATTACGATCATCCAGAAATTCCTAATACTTCAAGAAAAGGTAGTTACAGGGACAATGGAAAATAATCCAAATTATGCTGACCAAATAAGAACTCAGATTGACTTTAAGAAACCAATATGTACATTTGAGAGAAGGTTAGAAGCTCAAAACTTTAAAATGATCCTTCAAAAGATCTTATTGTTCAGATAGATTCCTTAATTAATATTTCAAGCCAACTCCAAGAAAACAACACCCATTTCATATTAGACATCAAAATGCTCGAAACCATACCAAATTGTCCAAATTCCCTTTTTCTTGCCAATAAGCTCTGCATCTAAGACCCCTTATTAACAGCAATCAAATATCGCATTGAAACAAGTTCTTCATCTAAGACTCATTACTGACTCTAACAATCCAACATCGCATCAAAATTACACATTGAAACGATCAAACCGATCAACCCAAGTCTCCGAAAACCACAATTTCCAAACAAACTTCTCACCCAAGACCTGAAATCAGCCAAACCACTTCAAACCCACAACCCTCAAACCTCCAAACCGACCAATTCGAAACCGAAAAGATCCCAAAAGCAACAACCTACCTTCCCAAACGACCTCTGCTTCAACATCTTAGCCCCCAAAATCTCAACCCAAAACCGAAAGCCCTCGAAACCGAAAGTCAGACCATAGCCCTTATAAACACTCGATTCGAAACCGACCCAAAAAAACCGCAGTAAAAAAAACGCAATAAAAATCGAATCTTTACCGAAAATCCCTTTAAAAAGCGGTAAAAATCGGGTTTTTGGAGGAAATCTGACCTCGGAATCACTACCGGCCGGCGAGGAGCGGGTCAGACGGGGAGTCGGAGCGCGGATTGGTCGATCCGGTGGGTGCGTGGAGGGGAAAATGGAAAAAAAAAATAGAAGGAAAAAAAAGAAGTTGAGGTGGAGTGGTGGAGGGAAATGATGGGGAAGCACTAATGAATCATGAATGTTAGACAATAAGAAGAGAGAAAATGACAGAAAAGAAAGAATTTTGACACATCAGATCCTAAGTGTGACTACCTGTAAATGAATTTATTTTAGTGTTGTTGGGTGATTTGTGCTTGGGGTCCTAATTATTTTTCAAAATAAATTTCACATTGGGTGTGATGCCGTTACAATTGTTGCGAGGAATTGAAGTTTGGAGGTCGGAACTTACAAAGAGTAGAGTCTAAGGGGTAGAAATCTAAGTCGATCGTATTTACACGGTTGGAATTTAAGGATGTCAAATTCTAATGTAACAGGAATTGAAAATTCAAGGAAGACCAACGTACGTAAGCAAGCCAACAAGATCGTTGTCGGCAAATGATCTTCCTGCTTGATAGGTTATTTGTATAATATTAATGGTAAACTCCACTTTACCATCTATTTTCGATAATTTGGTTATTTATATAGGTGATAAGTATGGACGAAGGTCAATTTGATAGGATGCATATCACGCATACTACAACTAGAAACAACGTTGATGAATCTATCGATTTATTTGTGTTCAATAAACAAGGCAAGGTTAAAGTCTTAAAACTGTTTACATATGTACAAACAACAATGATCATTAGTATATATGTGCAATTCCAAGAAAACAGAAACAAACAAAGAGGCTTCTAAAAACAAGTTAGCTTGAATTCTGAGGTAGGCATCTATGTACGACTGATATCTACTCCCATCCTACTTACTCATCCTCCCTTCTCACTTTCGACCTCAAGAACTTGTTGTACTTTAGAGATATGGAGGACAAAAGAAGACACATATATGAAAATTGAGGGCCAAAATATGTTCTAGCAATTTATCTCTTGATGCTTTTCAAAACAAACTTGTTAATTTAACGTGGTTAGTTGATGGTTTGAATCCTAAAGAAGTGCATTGTCATTTTGATGAAACAATGATGGATGAAAACACCTTGTTGGGGTGGTTTTGGATGAAATTCTCAATTGGTCCAGTAAGTACGATCGATCAATAGATGTAACACAATGGTTATGCATCAGATGATGTCAGATCGATCAACTTCTCATCATACCTAGGGGTGGAACCACAATTTAGCCTTTTAATAATATAAAATACTAAATAATGAAACTTTGGAGCAAAACATCTTAGTCTTGTGCACATATAAGACTAGGATATTTAAGACAAGGATTGAGAAAGAAAGAAAGACGATGGAAAAGTGGTGTTTTGTGTTTGGGTGAATTAATCCATCAGTGCATCTATGTTAAAGATGCATACCGTTGTGTCTGACATTTGGGTGCCCAAGGCATTGCATGGTATACCCATGCCGATTGAGTTTATTAAGCAAGCAATTAATACAACCAACGACTAAAACATGTTGTATAAATAATCACAGAATCAAACCATGTAATAATATTCCAAAAATATAGAAATAAATTTCTTCTTCTCCTACTTGTCTCTTCCTCACGAAATTCTACATGGTATCAGAGCACTGATCCATTGTGCCTCAGATTCTACAAATCATCACCGGCCTCACCTCATACAAGGGGGTTGAAGGTCCTCAAAACCCACATCCAAGCCCGAGAGAGAAGGAAAAAACCCCAAAATCATGTCGGACGGCAACAAAAATCTACCTGATGGGATGAACTCTCATCGCCTGGTCTCGACAACGCTAAACGGGACCAACTATCTGTCCTGGTCGCGCGCGGTCACGCTTTCCCTCAGTGGCAGAGGAAGGTTGGGTCACATCACCGGAAAGACAGCAAAACCAGAAGAAAACGCAACCGAAAAGCTCCATGACGAATGGCAAACGGCGGATCATCAGGTTATGTCGTGGCTTATTGCCTCGATGCAATCAGATATCGCCGAAATATTCATCTTCAAAGACAGCGCGAAGGAACTATGGGACTCTGTTCGTGACCATTATGGAAAAGCAGAGAACTTCGCGCATATCTTCAAAATAAAACAAGAAATCGCGCAAACACAACAACGTGGGGCGACCGTCACAGAGTACCTTGGTACTCTCAGAAGAAGGTAGGATGAACTGAAAATTTACGAACCTCCCACAGTTGACCCACAAGTCATACAAAGCCGACAAGAACAAAACTAGATCTACCAATTTCTGGTAGGATTAGACTCAAGCTACGAGACCATTCGGTCTCAAATACTCATGGCGCCGGATCTTCCCAGCCTCGCAAACATCACAAGCCTCGTTCAACGCGAGGAAACAAGAAGAAACACACTGAACAACCACACCAAAAACCAGAACTCCGACAACCAAGCCCTCATCGCCGGTCGGAACCAAGCTCAGGGAACAAAAAAAGGGTTCGGGAACAAAAGCAACGAACACTGTGAAAACTGCAAGAAACCAGGACATAGCAAAAACGCGTGCTGGTTTTTGTTCCCACACCTCAGACCACAAAAAAATGAAAAACATATGAGAGCAAATCTGGTGGATGGAGGCTCTGGCGGCAGCACCAGTCTTCTCGGAGGCAGCGGTGGCACCAGTTTCCTCAGAGGCGGCGACAACACTAGCTTTCTCCGGAGCGGCGGCAGACCAGGCCAAAGGGTTGCAAACCCTACCGGTTATGAGGATAATTCTGCCTTTTATTCATGCCACACAGTCGGATCTCCCAACCCGGGAAACCAGATCCGTTATGATAACAGGTGTAACGGATCCGATGGGGTTGGGTTTTGCACTGGCGGGTCAGATCCTACCATTAACCCGCTCCAACTTAAAAACCTGGTGGGCCACCTGAATGAACTTTTGCACAAGAACCCTCCCACATCAGGTAATCTGTCAGGTAACTCAAATACTTCTGTTATTTCTAAATTTTCTGGAAGAAACACGAATTTTAATAACAAGACCTGGATAATTGATACCGGAGCCACCGATCACATGACTGGAGATCCAACATTACTTAGTAATATTAAACAAAACTTAAGCTTATTAAACAAATTTGTGACCGTTGCAAATGGAAACAAAATACAAATTAAAGGAATAGGCAAAACAAACTTAGTAAACAACACTTATGATGAAATCTTATATGTTCCTAATCTTGATGCTAATCTTGTATCGGTAGCAAAAATTACAAGGAATCTCAATTGTAATGTAGTGTTTACTCCTAATAATGATATTTTTCAGGATCGTACGTCAGGGAGGATGATTGGTAAGGGCATTCTTACTAATGGTCTGTATGTTCTAGAAACAAGTGAAAAAGCACATCATACAAAAACTCTCAATGATCACAATCTCTGGCATAAAAGGATGGGACATCCATCATCAAACATATTGAAATATTTTTTTCCTGCTTTTAAAAATGAATTATTATGTGATGTATGCCGTTTTGCTAAACAAACTCGATTACCTTTTCAAAAATCTAGTACCAAAACCTTCACACATTTTGAGTTAGTGCATTCTGACATTTGGGGACCTGCCCCCATCGAATCTTACAACGGGTTTCGGTACATTATTAGTTTTATTGATGATTTTTCTCGAGCCACATGGACGTATCTTTTAAAAAACAAATATGACACTTACTCAGTTTTTTTGCGAATTTCTCTATTACATTGAAAATATGTTCGACGCAAAAATCCGTTTTTTTAGATCTGATAATGGATCAGAATATATGAGCAATTTGTTTCAAAATCTCTTACGTCAAAAAGGTATTTTTCATCAAACTTCATGTGTTAATACACCACAACAAAATGGGATTTCCGAACGAAAAAACCGACACCTTTTGAACGTCACTCGGTCTCTTCTTTTCCAAAACAATGTCCCAAAAGTTTTTTGGTCAGATGCCATTCTCACTGCTACCTATATTATCAACCGACTTCCCAGTCCCACAATTGGGAATAAAAAACCTCTTGAAATATTGTTTAACAAAGACATTAGCATTGACCATCTTAGAATTTTTGGTTGTACATGTTTTGTTCACAAGAAAAGGGAAAATAAATTTGATCACAACTCTATCAAATGCATTTTTTAGGATATTCATTTAGGAAAAAATGGTACAAATACTATGATCCAGAAAATAAAAAAACTTATGTTTCTCGCGATGTATCCTTCTTCGAAACCGAACCATTCTTCAAAAACTCTAGCTCTGAGAACGCTTCCGCTACCCCAGTACCTAATAACACCTATGACGACCTGCTTCCTCCACATCACGAAGACAATGAAGAAGGAAGAGGAGAAGAAAATGAAGAAGGAGGAGAAGAAAATGAAGAAGAAGGAGGAGAAGAAAATGAAGAAGGAGGAGGAGGAGAAGAGAATGAAGAAAACCAAAGAGAAGGAGAAGGACCAAGAAGATCTACTCGCCCAACTCGTCTCCCTCCAAGACTTAACGACTACTATCTCTCTCATCTCTCTCGCAAAACCACGTATCCTATCCAAAACTTTCTATCTTACCATCATATCTCTAACAAACATCAGTCCTTCCTAGGAACACTAGACATAAATAAAGAACCAACCAGCTACCAGGAGGCCATAAGTAATCAAAATTGGGTCAAAGCCATGGAGGAAGAGCTAAAAGCCCTTGAAAATAACCATACCTGGACCCTTGTTCCACTCCAACCTGGTGTTAAACCTGTGGGTTGTAGATGGATCTACAAAATCAAATATCATAGCAATGGACAGATAGAAAGATATAAAACTAGACTTGTAGCCAAAGGCTATACACAAACATATGGCCTCGACTACTTAGAAACATTTGCCCCTGCCGCTAAAATGAACACTGTTCGTATTCTGCTCTCTATTGCTGTGAATCAGGGATGGAGTTTATTTCAAATGGATGTGAAGAATGCCTTCTTACAAGGAAACCTAGAAGAAGAAGTCTACATGACTCCACCTCCTGGCTACACCACTTGTCCCAACCAGGTATGCAAGCTTCATAAGTCCATATATGGCCTCAAACAATCACCTCGTACCTGGTATGCCAAACTCAGTCTCTCTCTCATTAATTATGGTTTTAGTAAGAGTTCTGCTGATGCATCCATGTTTACAAAACACAAACATAACACCAGCATCATCATACTTATCTACGTTGATGATATTATCATAACTGGGAATAATAACCACGAAATTGCATTAGTTAAAGAATATTTAAAATCAAAATTTGACATAAAAGACCTAGGCTACTTAAAATACTTTTTAGGAATAGAAATTGCATACTCAAAAAAGGAGTTATTTCTTTCTCAACGGAAATACACCCTAGACCTTCTCAAAGAAACTGGAAAATTAGGTTCAAAGCCCTCAACTACACCTATAGAAACCAATAAAAAGATATGACCAAATGATGAGACTCCCCTATCTAACATTGGGCAATTCCAAAGGCTAGTTGGAAAACTTATCTACCTTACTGTCACTCGACCTGATATTACATATGCAGTTAGTCTAATAAGTCAGTTCATGCATGCTCCCTATACACATCATCTAGACTTAGTAAACAGAATCCTATGTTATCTTAAAGGAACACCTGGACAAGGTTTATGGATGAAACCCAACAACTCTAATTCAATAATTGGATACTCCGATGCAGATTGGGCTGGAAGTCATGATCGACGTTCAACTACGGGATTCTGCACATTTGTGGGAGGTAACTTGGTAACCTGGCGAAGTAAGAAACAAAACGTCGTCGCACGATCCAGTGCAGAAGCAGAATACCGTGGAATGGCGTCCACTACAAGCGAATTAATTTGGATAAAACAGCTGCTTAAAGATATGAACATCACAACACAAAGTCCTATGAAAATGTTCTGCGACAATAATGCGGCACGACACATTGCTACAAATTCAGTCTTCCATGAGAGAACCAAGCACATAGAAGTCGATTGCCACTTTATCAGAGAAAAAACACAATCAAGGCAAATAGAGGTTCCCTTTGTCCCAAGTAAGGAGCAACTTGCAGACATCTTCACCAAAGCTCTCGATCACAAGACCTTCTTCAACATTCTTCGCAAGATGGGATCTATCAATCCTTTCCAGACCCAACTTGAGGGGGCGTGTTAAAGATGCATACCGTTGTGTCTGGCGTTTGGGTGCCCAAGGCATTGCATGGTATACCCATGCCGATTGAGTTTATCAAGCAAGCAATTAATACAACCAACGGCTAAAACATGTTGTATAAATAATCACAGGATCAAACCATGTAATAATATTCCAAAAATATAGAAATAAATTTCTTCTTCTCCTACTTGTCTCTTCGACTCTTCCTCACGAAATTCTACAATCTACGACTGAAGAGAGATGTATTAATTTTTTTGTGGTCCTTTGTTTATTGTGGTATGATTTTGTCAGACTAGACTGGAGAAAGAGAATAATTCTTTCTTTTTTTCTGTTCTTTTGACGCCTTATAATTTCTCAATACATTGAAACAAGTGAGTTTCTTTAGAACAAGTGAGTTTTGATTTTACGTTGAAGATGGCCTTACACCATTTTCATCAGCTTTTCTAGCAGTTGTCGTGGTTTGTGCTGTGTTGATGATTTTTATTTTTGAAAAATTCGGTACATCTCTAGAGATTAGAGAATCAATGGAAATGGATTTTAGCCCATCACAACAAATCAATTCAGCTACATGAAAGCATGTTGCGTATATTAAATAACTACATGTTAATTCTGCTTAGAAAATGAGCTTTCATTTTCACATTTTAAGGGTTTAACGTTTGCACATAAACAATTTTTAATATTCATTATTCATACTAAACTAAGACATTTGATAAGAGATCCACGAGGTTTGTGGTCGAATTGGACTTGACTCTAACTTATGCTTGTGAAGTTTAATGACCGGAGTCGAAGCTTAACCTCAATATTGGTTGGGTTGTCTATTGCATAATAAATTAAATTAATAAGAGTTGCATGAAAAGGACCGAGTAGCATGGGTGACAACGGTATGCGGAACCGGTGGTACAGAATCAGGGTAAAATGAATATTGATTGGATCTGGATATCCGATTTCAAAATCGTCCTTGTTCCGATTCTAACCACTAGTACTGGATTCGGATCCGGTATATTATTTTTAAAAAAACTAACCTAACCCTACACGAGACGAGACCAACACAACACACAATAACCTAACATGTCGCCTCCTCTCCCAAGTCTGACTCTCCTGGCCACCTCCACTCCCACTCGCTTGAAGATCAGGAGAATGGAGGATTGCAAGTGTGTATTTGGTTGTATCCTGCTGTAGTTGCTGCAAACATGCCTAAACACCGAGTTATGTTAATTTTCTGATTGTATTTTCTGTTCTGGAGGTTGAATTTAAGAGTTAAGTTGTCAAATTCTTAATTTGCAACTTTGTCTTTGTTATATCCCTAACCTTTCTTAAGGCCTAATGGTGTTTAGGAGAAGGGTTTAGGAGGAGAGAGAAGGTTTGCATGGGAAGTTGAGGAGGAATAGGAGGTGACGTGATGTGCATAGTGTTGTGTTGTTGTTGCTGTTGAGGTTGATGTTGGTGATGTGTGGGGAGACGTGGGAGGTGGTGAGGAGAATGGGCTGGAGTGTAGGTGAGGGTTGGCTTGGAGGGGTTTAAGAAGGAAACGTGGATCCTCTTCTCTTCTTTTCTTCTTCTTCTTCAAACCTTCCTTCTCTCCACCCATTCCTTCCTCTTCCCTTGTGGTGCTCGAGCAGTGGAGGTGCGCGTGAGGCGAGCGTGCTGAGCGTAGCGTGGTGCGCGTGAGGTCGCGGTATCGAGGCGTCGTTGGAGCTCCGGTGAAGTCCGGCGTTCTTCGTCGATCTTCAAGGAAAGGTATGCCAAGTTCTTGCATTAGAGGCCTTAGTTGATCACCCACGTTGGGGTGAGGTTGGGGTCGGTCGCGCGAGGTCGGAGGCCTCGCCGGCGACGAGTTTCGACGTCGAAACCTCGGCTGGCGCGAGGTTGAAGACGTCTGTCGGTCGACCGGGTCCCTTGGACGGTCGACCGATCGTAGTGTATTTTCACTGTCGGTTGTGTTTCGGTCGACCGCGTCCCTCGTTCGGTCGACCGGAACTTGAGTGTACCGGTAGAATGCTAGTGTTTTTGGTCGACCGTTTGATGACATAGAAAATATTAGGTTGACCCTGTAAGTGTTCGGTCGACCGAGACCCCTGAGTCGGTCGACCGATAGATTCGTTTTGAGCGTTGACCAGACTCCGGTTTTTGACCTCGTTCGGTCGACCGGTTTTAGACCTTCGGTAGACCGTTGGGATTTATGTGTTGCGCAAATTGTTCGACCGTGACAGACGCTTCGGTCGACCGATTCCCTTGTGGAAACGGTCGACCGAGTTGTCACTTTCGGTCGACCGATTCCCTTGTGGAAGCGGTCGACCGTTTGTCACTTCGGTTGACCGAATTCCCTTGAGGAAAACGGTCGACCGTGTCTCTTTCGGTCGACCGTTTTGCACAGGACAGGATTCCTGGTTCCACTTAGGATGCCAACTCTGTCCACGGAAACCCGTGTCCTTGCCTTGTGCGTGAGCCAGGAGGTGACGGTGGGCGCGTTATGCGTGCCTGCCCAGGGACCGCCGTGTGGAAGAGTGTGGGTGTCCGGAACGCGTCACTTCCATGTATGGATCGTGACTTTATCTGGTGGATCGTTTGACTCGCGTTAGAGTAGCGGCCTGAGGGATTGTGGATCTCATTGCTTCAGCAACATGCAACTGCCGACGGGTGCAGTGACTACCGGCCGATGGCTACGGAGGCACAGAGACTACCGGCCAGGATTGGCGACGGAGGTCCAGAGAGGTACCGGCCTATTGACGGCGACGGAGGTCGCGACCCTGCTCGTTGGAGCCGGAGTTGGTGTTGCACGTGGAGCTCGTTGACCCTGCGGACTTCGGTTCGGATCTGTCGATTGTCTGGCCTTGTGTGGCGGATATGTTCGACTGGCCTTGATGGCAGTTATTGCACGTGCCGTGCGGCCTGTGTGGCGGCGGTAGGGCCCCTGTGCGGTCTGTGTGGCGGCAGGGAGGATCGCGCGTGGCCTGTGTGGTTGCGGCGATGGACTGCCGACGATGTGTTCCGGCAGGTAGCTCGATTGGGCACCTATCGAGTGATATCCCGTGCGGTCTGTGTGGCGCCGGTTGATGGACCGACCTGAGCGACGGCTCCGTTGGTGTGGTGGTGGTGGACCACGATGTATTCAGATCTGATTTCTACCTTGCGCGGAAGTGCGAACGTATCCTCACCGATCCCTTGGCTCGTGTAGTCGCGTGTGGGGATGTGTTGCGTATTGTCCGTTAGACCGTATGTGCCTACGGTAGGTCTCTACGGAGACCCGATGTTTGGACCGTGCGGCCTGTGTGGCGGCGGTGAGGTTGGACCGTGTGGCCTGTGTGGTGCCGGTGTTTGTGGACTGTGCGGCCTGTGTGGCGACGGCGATGTTGCGGACCGTGAGGCCTGTGTGGCAGCGGTGGCGATTGTAGACCGTGGGGCCTGTGTGGCAGCGGAAACGATCGCGGGACGGATGTCCGGTTTGGCCCTTGGTGGCGTTGTTGTTTTACTGCTGTGTATTTCATGCCATGCTATACTAGTATGTTAGGGCATATAGGTGAGCTTGTCATACGGGGTTTCCTTATGGAAACTCAGGCATTGTTGTTGCATCTTTTTCAGGACCGCATTAGGTTCCGGCGGGTGGTGACCGAGGGAGATTGCACTTTGGGACTGGATCCTGTCGTCTGCCTACTGTAGGTCGTCGTGATTACATGTGTCTTGTGTTTTGTGTTATGATATAATCACTCTTTTGACAAACTCGTATTGTATTATGGTGCACCAGACTTATTTATGTATTTCTTTCAGTAATGTCCCCACTCTTGATGGTTGTGTCCACGTGTTTCTCTTAATTTAAAAAGTTTAAATTTTCCGCTGTTCGGGGATGTTACAGTCTTGCCATGGGTTTTCAATTAAGTTGTTAACTTGTTTTGGTGCTCAAAGTTATGACATCTTGTTTGGAAATCTAAAACTAGACTAACTCTAATCATATATTTTTAGCTCAAATAACATGTATGATTGCAATTTTAGAATTTCTTAATTGCATCTAGGTTTTAACAAGTTCAGTCTATTGATACTCTTAGTAAAGTTGCTGGGAAATTTAGGTAAATTGAATACATGTAAATTGATTACTATGAATACATGTAAATTTAGGTAAATTGAAAAAAATTATATTTTGTATCGGATCCGGTCGGATCACGGATATCCAATTCCAATATGGATCCGATTCTAATTCTCATAATATTTGGAATCGGAACCCATCCGTTGCCACCCTACAGCGGAGGGTTGGAGGAGATAAAGTGTAACCTACTTTTCTTGTAAGTACAAATATAGTATTTTATTTAAAGGGGATATATATGGAATTTCAAAACATATGAGATTGGAAAAGCCATTGTTCCAAGGTCGGAATCAAACATCGCCTTTTGACTACCTTAAAATGGAGGTAAAGGAAGGGAAAAACCTCAAAAAGAAAAGATAAGTTTTCTATATATTTTGCATCTAAACATTTCTTTACAGAAAAGAAAAGACAAAACTGAGAGACTCGTGTCAAAGCTTTTCCTAATATTTTGCATGTCAATGTTTATTTACTAGAAAAGGAATTATATTGTTGTTTGACAAATCAGTCCTACATCACCTTTGTAATTATACTAATGCCTCGAAAGAGGCTCCCGAATAAGTGAGATAAGGGGGTCAAACATACACAACCTTACCCTTAGAGCACCATTAACCTCAACCCAAAATCTCCCCTCCAACATAGTTTCTCTATCCGCTACGTCAGCGAAAAATACTATGCAACCCACCACCTAACCCAACTCATTTTTCACTTCTTAACCTCAACCTCACTTTCAACTCTCTCACTCATCCAAGTCATTTTTATTACTTCATTTTCTATTCTACCACAAAAATATACAAACTACTAAATAAATTATTTCTACAGTAAATTAATCTAATTAAATTACGCTAATTGCCAAATAATTCCGAAAAATTAGATTTAATAATGACCACTCCAACGGGTCGGTCGGGGGTCTCGCTGGTGAGGTGAGGTGGTGGGGGTGGCAAGGGGGTTACTAATGTGTTTTTTTTGTGATTTATTAGTAATTCTCTACCGATTTTTTGGGGTTACTAATGTATTTTTGTGAACTTGGGTAAATTCATGTGTTCTATTTTGCTAGGTAAATTTCTTTAATTATATACATTTACAATTATCTTACTAATTTTCTTTAATTACTTACATTTATTTTTACTAATTTTGATTAATTATTTACATTTATTTTACTAATTTTGATTAATTATTTTCGTTTATTTTAATTTTCAGAAATTAATTCTAATTATATAAAAACATATACATATCAATTAAATATTATTTAACAAATAAAAAAGGAAAATTTTTCAAAATATTTGTTTTTAATTTTTTTTGCCAAAATAAACCTCAATTGAAAGTATTTTTCAAACTAGACTCGTTGCCACCACGTGGTGACACGTGACGGCGGCGAGTTTGTTTTTTAGTGCATAGAGAACTCAGCATCACTATTGCCGAGTTCTCTTTGGTTTTTTATTGCCCAACACTTATCATATTTCACTCAACGTGAGTTGTCAGGAGAACAATATTTCAAATAGAACTCGACATTGACGATGCCGAGTTCTATTTGAAACACTGTCATGACAACTCAGATCGTGTATGAGACAGTTGAAAGGTCAGGAGAACAGTATTTTAAAGAGAACTTGGCACTAGGGATGCCGAATTCTATTGGTGTGAACTCGACACTTGTGATGTCGATCCCCGACCTGACCCCAAAAGACCATCCGTTAAGGATGGTCTTAGTAACCAGAGAAGTTGTTTCCAACCAACGTATCGACCATGCACACATGATCATTTGTCGATTCATAGTTAATAATATGGAAGATAAATAATTTGGAGAGTCATCTTGATCTAGTTCCTTTTAATCCAAAACGTCAAACACAATTTCACAGTTAACTTATATTAGAAATGGAAAGATATGTTTTACTGCGTTTGGGTCTGCTTCTGCCTCCTCCAGAGTTGCTACAGTAATCGATGGACATCCAAACATTAGAAGAAGTTGTATTTCTTGAAAAGTTATCCGGATTCCAAGGCGTTCAAATTGCATTGGAATGCAGAAACTCAGGATAGGAGCTTCTGGTTGAGAGCTCCAATAAAGTTGGGAACTACTAAACGTCGCCCCAAAACTACTTAAATCGCCCCTTGAAATTACCAAATTGCCCTTAACAATATATTTAATACCCATATCGTCCCGTGTCTATAAATAAGGCATATGGTCTTGTATATTCATAATTTATCAGTAAAAACACCACGAAAATGTCTGGCGAGGGTGATGCATCGGGTGAGGTAAGCCTGGCGCGGGGCAAATTTTGGGCCGAGCGTCTGCATTAGACGCCTCCCCCATGGTGAGGGCGTCTGCGTAGGACGCCCTCCCCATGGCCTAGGCGTCTAACGCAGACGCCTACGCAATGGGAGAGGCGTCTTATGTAGACGTCCTCCCCATGGGTAAGGCGTCTGTAGTAGACGCCCTTCCCTTCGGTCAGGCGTCCTACGCAGACGCCTTACCGTTGGGTAAGGCGTTTAACACAGACGCCCCATCCATGGGGCAGGCGTCTAACACAGACGCCTCTTTTTTTTTTGATTTTGATTTTGTTTTTTTAATTTCGAGTTTATTTTTTAAATTTTTTAATTTCGAATTTATTTTTTTAATTTTTTAATTTCGATTTTATTTTTGTAGGTTCCAGATTTCGGTGGTGATGGAGTGGATTACAGTGAGTTATTTCAAACTACACAAATCTTTGCAATAATCGATGAAGCATGTAAATGGGCCAAACAAGTAGCTATCGGAGCTGGGTTTTTTTTGGTCGTGTCGTCGTACAAAACAAGATCAGATAGTCGGATGGATTGTTATTTGAGATGCGACCGGCGAAATCAAATGGAGTCTCGGGATATGGATACTGCACTTCGAAGAAACACCAAAAGAAAGGGTTGCGGTTGCCGTTTCTTAATAAAAGTGGTGGAGCGACGGGATCGTGATGGATGGGTTGTGGTTTTTAATAGTGGTCACGGACATCACAACCACAGACTGGCAGTTTATCCAGAGGGTCATCGTCAAATTAGTGGTCTAAGTTCTGGGGCGAAGAAGATTGTTCGTGATATGACAGAGGCGCAAGCAAAACCACGGAACATCTTGAAGGCAGTAAAAGAAAAATTCCCGGAGGACAATCCAAATCAAAGGCATATTTATAATTTCAGAGATTACATGAGGAGGACAAAATCTGAAGATCGGAATCCCGTCCAGCAGTTTCTCTACCAAGCAGTGCAGTGTGAGTACTTACATTGGATTATGGCGGATCCAGAAACTGATGTCGTCACTCACGCTTTTTTGGCACATCCGACGTCAGTCCAGTTGTTGCGGACATATCCTTTCGTTATCTGCATGGATTCGACTTACAAGACGAACAAGTATAAGATGCCTTTGTTCGAAATGATTGGGGTCACACCAGCAAACATGAATTTCCTTATTGGATATGCGATTTTGATGGATGAATCTTACTCCAGTTATTTGTGGGTGATGGAGAAGTTGAGAGATCTGTTATTGGGGACTGTCAGCCCGACTGCAATAATAACAGACCGGGAGTTAGGCCTTATGCGACCAGTGAGAGAGGTTTTTTCCAGACTCTGCTCATTTACTCTGCACATGGCACATCAACAAAGACGTATTGAATTACGCGTACCACGTATTCGGCAAGAATAAGGAGATGGCAGAGACTTTGAGGCGTGGAAGATGGAGGAAGATCATGCTTTCTACTTCAGAAGCCGAGTATGATAGAGCTGTGTATGCTCTGAAAGATTTGTATAGATCGTGGCCGGCTATCACGGAGTATATGGACACCACGCGGTTGGTGTATAAAGAAAAGTTTGTGCTGAATTGGACGAACAAAGTCCTTCATTTTGGGAACACCACGAATTGTAGGGTCGAAAGTGCTCATTCGGCTCTAAAAGAGTGGATTTCTACATCGACTGCAGCTCTGGACACTCTTTTCGAGCGCGTCAACGCGGTTACTGAAATGCAGCTGACGAATATTCGAAACTTTCTTGAAGACTCGAGACGGCGAAATTTGACTAATTTCGGACATGCTCTATATCGTCACATAAATGGTAGAGTTTCGCATCACTGTTTGCAGTTGCTGAGTCAGGAGGTGAAGAGAATGCAACAGTTAGATGATGAAGTTGAATATCGTTGCGAGTGCGCTTTTCTGACTTCTCATGGGATACCTTGCGCAGGTACTATCCGTGGATGTCTTGAATCAGAAAACGGAATTTACTTAGAGCAGATTCATTCATTCTGGAGGACACTTGTCATTGGGGAAGGAGCCGGGAACGCAGAGTTTGTGTCTCAGGCAGCTCAAGACGCCGAACATTTTCGCAGTCTGGTTGATGAGATTGCAGGAAGTGACCCTACCGTAATTCGATCTGCCTCTCGGGTTTTATTCGAGCAGCTACACCCCGAACATTCGAATTTGAAAGAGCCTGCAGTAAAAACAAAGCTACGAGGTCGACCAAGGGGAAAGTCGACACGACGGGACCCTAGTGCGTTTGAGTATGCAGAGCGAGGTAGTGGTCGATCTTCAGGTAGTGGGAGTAGAGGTCGTGGTCGTTCTTCCGGTAGTGGAAGCAAAGGTCGTGGTCGATCTTCTGGTTCTTCGTCTGTGAGAGGAGGATCAGGTATACCATCCTTATATTTATTATTATTATTATTTTGTTATTTATTTCAGTAAATATGTATCTTTTGTTATTATATTTAATTGTATTTTTTGTTCATATTGTAGTGACTGGGCGGGCTGACGTAGACGACTTCCCATATGGAGATAGAATTCCAGGAATCATTATGCCATTCCTACACCAGTGGAATGATGTACGTGCTGATGGAAACTGTGGATTTCGATGTGTCGCCGATGTTTTCCACGGTGGTGAAGACAATTGGCAACTCGCCCGTCGTTCGATTTCAAATGAGATAGCTGCGAACCCATCTTTTTATGAGCACATATACTACGACGGTGTGGCGGAGGCTCGTCACCGGATTAATTGGGGCGGGGGACCTTGTGGCGAGAATCACTATATGGAGACGTGGACGGACTTGTTTCCCATTGCAAATTTTTACAAGTGTGCAGTTATGTTCTTCTCTCTCGGAAATGATGGTTCGTTGTACCCATGTCTTACAGTTCTACCTTGGGAGAGTCCGCCTACCGTGACGAGACCGTGCAGAGAGTTGATTATTGCTCATTTAAGGAGTTACGCTCATTACATTCGTTTGGAATTGAATGAGGGATTCCCCGTACCTCCTATAGCGACTCTGTGGTATCAAATACGAGATGAGAGTGTTATTGGATGGGAGCTGGAGTACCAAAATAAGATAGCATATTGGCAACAATTATGTAATATGTTTTGATATGTTTGTATAATTATGTAATATGTTTTGATATGTTTGTATAATTATGTAATATGTTTTGATATGTTTGTACATTATATAGTGTTGCTTTATTATGTAATATGTTTTGATATGTTTGCTTTATTTGCATTATATATAATAGTACGACAGGTTATCAAACACAAATACAAATAATAAGCGTACAACAGATAAGCAAAACACAAATACAAACAATAAGCGTACGACATGTTAGCAAACACAAACACAAATACAAATAATAAGCGTACAACAGATAAACAAATATAAATGCAAATACTAAGCGTACCACAGATAAGCAAACACAAATACTAAGCGTACAACAGATAAACAAATATAAATGCAAATACTAAGAGTACGGTACAACAGATCAGCCTACTCATCATCCGAATCATGGTCGGAGATGCCTAACTGAGTATGCCACGACTGTATGATCTCATCCAAATCTCCGCATGCAGCTCTGGCATCGTCTGGCAGCTCATCCCTCATCTGCAAGATTGGGTCTACAGCCCGTATCATCTTACCCATCCACTGCACATAACAATAACATTAGCGTACATTAACAAATTATACGGTACAAATAAATATAGATAATATGAAAAAATTACCAGATCGCCACACGTCCTATCTGGTGGTCGATCTGCTCTCCGGGAGGCACCACGGACGATGATAGGATGTGAGTAACTACCGAACCAATCAAGATAACGTGCATCACACTCGGAGGGGTCGCGACTACGTCTGAAGTCGCCAAGGAACAATCGGCATGATCTCGGAAATGTCCGCCAAGTCGATTCCGCTGTAGAAGCGGGGAACCTGACGTCGTACGTCGCTGCTGTCGCAGACCGCACCGCATGCTCTGGTGTCGGAATGTCAACCGGGATCACCTGAACATATCCTAACTGACGCAAGACCCGATCGGGCATATAAGGCTCTATGATATCCCGATAACGAATAAGACCCATCAATAAAGTCCTCGGGACATCCACTGCTGGGTCAGGACCATAGGGTAACCACTCCACCTAAAGTTTAACACATTAATAATAATACATCTTAAAATTAAATAAATGGTGTAAAGTTTGATACCTCTGATGCAGTCATCTGATCTAGCCGTGCGCGGATGGAACGCAATCGTCCATCGCTCTTGTCCTCGCTCCGGACAGCCCACATACCCGAACGTGGATGACCCTCGTCGATAATCTTCCGCTCACGATGCGGGCGGAATGCAGGAAAGTACTCGTATATCCACGCCTGCAGCAGCGTAAGACAACCTGCAATCCCAGAACAATCCGCACGGCTAGCTATCCCAAGCTGCCGGTACAGGTATGCCAACGTCGCTGACCCCCACGAGTACTCACGAACGGTCTCCGGGTCCCTAGCCTCCAGTAGATCGCGTGGTCTGATCCGACAACCACTCTTGTCGACAAACAAGACGGCTCCGAGCATCAAGAATAGGTACGCCGTCAACTGTGTATCATCGGCCCGCGGAGGTCGTGCCCGTCTGCATAGGTCCTCAAGGGAGTCGATGCCGACACCACCACCACTCCATAAAGCTGAATCTCTGGCCAGACCATCAGGTGTGACACCAAGCAACTCTGCCACATAACACCTCAGCTCAGACGTCGACCCCTGAGCACTAACCAGACGACCATCCACAGGAATGCGCAGGATCTGGAAAACATCGTGAAGCATGATCGTCATCTCTCCGAAAGGCATGTGGAAAGTGTTGGTGTCAGGCTGCCACCGCTCCACAAACGCCGAAATCAAAGGCATGTCGAGATAAGGGAACATGCTGTACGGTAAGTGCCCCAAATGCGTGGCACTAATCTCCTCTCTGATATCAGCACTCAGTGTAGACCGCCAACCCTGTGGTGTTGTACAGGCTCTGTGCCGATTCTGGCACTTCAGAACCTTCCGATCCTCTCCGTCCCAGATCCGTCTAGCAATGTGACCCCAAAAACTAGGAATGACGCTCCCATCTAAAGGACCACCAGGCGTCATACTGCTCACGATCCAAGAATCGTCCTGGACCCTCTTCTTCTTCTGAGCGCGGGGATCAACAGTGCATGAGCTCGAATCCGCGGTCGTAAACCTCCCACCCCTACCCTTCCGCACCATCCATCCGGCGGAAGTAGAAGTACCCGCTCGACCACGTCCTCCGCTATAATCCCCCTGCCTCTCCACCTCCGGCCGCACATCATACGGGCCATCATCGTCGCTCTCGTCGTCGAAACTATCCACATGCTCATCATCGAAGGAATCATCCTCCTCCTCACGACGACGTAATGCCTCCCTCTCCCTCCTGACTGAAGCAGATATCCCCCGTCTACGTGGATGACGCGGTGCTGAATCATCCTCTAAAGAACGGAAGGCGTGTAATGGTATCGATTTGCCTCTCCCTCCACTGTGACCCGATGACTATTTATTGAAATTTTAAATACAAATTTGTTAAATTTGTTAAACTAAATTCTCATATTTATCAAAATTGTTAAACTAAATCAAAATTTGTTAAACTTAATTATCAAAATTGTTAAACTAAATCAAAATTTGTTAAACTAAATTAAAACAATTGTTAAACTAAATCAAAATTTGTTAAAACTAAATATCACAAATGTTAAACTTAATAAGAATTTGTTAAATTAATTTTTTTGATTTATCACTATTTATTAAAGTAATTATGATATTTATTAATTAAAAAAACAAAAAAGGAGGAGGCGTCTGCGAGAGACGCCTCCCGCAAGGTGGAGGCGTCTGTCGGAGACGCCTCCTCCTACGGGGAGACGTCTTCGGAAGACGTCTCCCCCATCGGGGAGACGTCTTCCGCAGACGTCTCCCGCTACGGGTCGGCGTCCGAGGGAGACGCCCCCCGCATGGGTCGGGCGTCCTCGGAAGCCGCTCCCCCCATAGGGGGAGCGGCTTCCTCGGACGCCCGCCCCATGCGGGGGGCGTCTCCCTCGGACGCCGACGACTTTTTTTTTTTTAAAAACAAATAAATAACGTAATGTTACCTCATACGGGTACACCGGGGGAACTGCTGGCTGCTTCCCTGGCCTCCGAGACATTCGTAATCTTGTGTAGTAGGTATAGGAAGAGAAAGTTTTGAAAAAAGAGTGAAATTGTGAGATATATAAGCAAAAATAGGAGGAAGGGCAATTTGGTAATTTCAAAGGGCGATTTAAGTAATTTTGGGGCGATGTTTAGCAGTTCAGATAAAGTTCTTTGAAATATCCAAACAAAAGTTATTGACACGGTATGTGTTAGGGAATAAAATCAATCTCAAATACGCAGCGGATCGAAAAACAGCAAATCTAATGGAGGAAATAAAGAACACATGCAAATAAAGAACACATGCATTGGAATGCAGAATCTATTGATTCTCTCCCAATTGGTTGGATCATAGGTGTGATGATTTACTTCACGGGCGAGGTCTCTGGTTCAAGTCCAGGATGGCCCAGCTGCGCCAGGGAAAAGAAAAGAATAGAAAAAGCATCTGACTCCTTCATGTATGCTCCACTTGGCTCATGCAAACATGCGAGACACCAAATCCAAACACCAAATCACGCAAACATGCAAGATTTAACGTGGAAACTCAATGCGGGAAAAACTACGGACGACACAACTCCAATCTACTATAGAGAAAACGAATTACAAAGAGAAACTTACATGACACACGAACGCCGGTTAAATTTGCTCTCACCGAATCCACAAGGATGTTCTCTCTCTTTTCTCTCAAGAATGCAAAAGTAGACAATAACAATAGTTCTAATTGTTCTCTATACAAAGGGGGACAAAATTATATAGTAGGTCAAAATAAGTATTAATTGCATCAAAATTGCGTGGAGAAAAGTGCATATCGTGGGTGAAACTGGGTCCAACGGTCAACCGAAGGTGCTTCGGTCGACCGAACTTCAAACCGTAGCACAATCCAGGACTTCCTCGGTCGACCGAAACTTAAGTTCGGGTCGACCGAAAAACAACAGGTACTTTCCTGATTGTTTGAGTGCATACTCGGTCGACCGAATCACTTAAGTTTCGGTCGACCGAAAAACGACATGCACTTTTGCCCAACTCCGAGTGTGTGTCGACCGAAAAACGACAGACACTTTTGGTGGACAAGTCAGAACACACGTCCGGTCGACATAACTCATTTCGGTCGACCGAACGTCTGTTTTATCCCACAAATACTTTAATCACATATTCAAGGTAAACTACAACAGTATGTCCGTAATCAAGTTTGATATTTGGCCTTGTTGTTTTCTCTTAATTACGAGAAAGTCCAATGGTCATCAATAATGCTGCATCTTTTCATTTGGATTTTATTTGATATAATTATGTTTGACGAAAATAAATTTGAGAATAATGAATTTTTCAGCTCACAAATTCGTACTTCCCTGGGAGTCTAATTTCAAATGAAAAAAAGACAAGAGTACCCATTTATATAGTTTTTAATTCATGTACCTTAGAATTCAATTATCAATTACACGTAATAATTGATGAGGTCAAAAAACTAAAGATTGAAGTCTTGAATATGTTATTGTCAGGTTGATTCATTTTTATTGAAGTGGTTTCTTCATTTCAATTCCAAAATTATAGATGAAATCTAATAGATGAAATCAAGTGAGTTCAACATTTCGAGTTACAAAATATAGGTTTCTTCGTTACTTCCAGAAGAATGAAGTGATGTTCAACCTTTTAAAGTAACAATGAATTTATAAGGTGGGGGAAGAGAAGGGTAGAACAATAATTTTACATTGATTTGACGTCTACTTAGGAAGCCAACAGAAGATATCCAAACAAGTAAGGTTTCTAAAGGGAACTACTATTCGTCGTCGGAAAACTACTTAAATCGTCTCAAAAATGACCTTTGTGCCCTTAACAAATCAATTAATACCGATTTCGTCCCGTGTCTTTAAACAAGGTGTTTGACTCAATTTTACTCACATTCCCAGTACCAACACTACGAAAATGTCTGGCGAAGCACCAGAATCGGGCGAGGTAACGGGGGCGGAATTTTTTTCCCGACTCGGGCGTCTGGCTAAGCCGCCTCCACAAAGGTGGAGGCGGCTTAGCCAGACGCCCGTTTTTTTGTTTTTTTTTAATTTTTGTTAAATTCAAAATTTTCAGGTTCCCTTGCAAGATTTCGGTGGTGATGGAGTAGATTACAGTGAGCTTTTTGACAGTAAAGAAATATTTACAACAATCGAGGAAGATTGTAAATGGGCGAAACAAATTGCAATAGGAGTCGGATTTTTTTGGTTATATCATCGTACAAACCAAAAGCAGATAACCGGATGGATTGTTACCTCAGATGTGATCACAGACGTAAGATGAGTTCTCGTGATACGAGTATTGCACTGCGAAAGAATACAAAAAGAAAAGGTTGCGGTTGTCGGTTTTTGGTAAAAGTGGTGGAGCGACTAGATCGTGATGGATGGGTTATTGTTTCTAGTAGCATCTATGGGCAGCACAACCACCCATTGGCAGTTTATTCAGAGGGTCACCGACAGGTCAACGGACTTAGTGCTGGGGCAAAGCAAATTGTTCGTGATATGACAGAGGCACAAGCAAGACCCCGTAACATTTTGTTGGCGGTAAAGAAGAAATTTCCGGACGATAATCCGAATCAAAGACACATTTACAACTTCAGAGAGTACATGAGGAGGACGAAATCTGAAGACAAGAATCTCGCACAGCAGTTTCTCCGAGAGGCAGTGCAGCATAAGTATTTGCATTGGATTGTGGCAGATGAAGAAACTAATGTCTTGACTCACACATTTTTGGCATATCCGACTTCAGTTCAGTTGTTGCGTATATACCCGTTCGTAATCTGTATGAATTCGACGTATAAGACGAACAAGTACAAGATGCCTTTGTTTGAGATGGTTGGGGTTACTCCAACAAACATGAATTTCCTCGTCGGATATGCGATTTTGCAGGATGAGACCGAGTCTAGTTATCGGTGGGTGTTGGAGAGGTTGCGAGATCTGCTATTGGATATTGTTAGCCCGACAGCAATAATTACGGACCGGGAGATGGGTCTGATGCGACCAGTGACAGAGATTTTTCCTAAGTCAGCTCATTTACTATGCACCTGGCATATCAACAAAGACGTGTACAACTACGCATACCACGTATTCGGCAAGGACAAGCAGTCTGCAGAGATTTTCAGGCGTTGAAGGTGGAGGAAAGTCATGATTTCTGATTCACGGACGGATTATGATAGAGCAGTCCGTAATCTGAAAGATTCTTTTAAGTCCTGGCCAGTGCTCACGGAGTATGTGGAAGACACGTGGTTGGTGCATAAAGAAAAGTTTGTGTTGAATTGGACGAATAAAGTTTTTCATTTCGGCAACACTACGAACTGCAGGGTGGAAAGTGCACAATCGGCTCTGAAAGAGTGGATCACTACATCGACTGCCGCTCTCGACACTCTTTTCGACCACGTGAACTCGTCTATTGAAATGCAGCTGACGAATATTCGGAACTTTCTTGAAGATTCGAGACGTCGAAATTTGGCACAGTACATAGGTTCTCTGTTTCAGCATATAAATGGTCGAGTTTTGCATCACTGCTTGTCGTTAATGACTCAGGAGTTGAAGAGAATGGAGGACTTAAGTGATGAAATTGAATATCGTTGTGGATGTGCTTTCCTGACAACACATGGGATTTCTTGTGCCTGTACCATGTACGAGTGTTTGGCGTCAGGTGATGAAATTTATTTAGAGCAGATTCATCCATTCTGGAAAACACTTGTTATCGGAGAAGGAGTCCAGATGTCAGAGTTTGTTGATCGGTCAGTACAAGACGCCGAGCATTTTTGGAAGCTAGTGGATGAGATCTCGGAGAGCGACCCTGCAGTAATTCGTAGTGCCTCTCGTATTTTATACGAACAGTTACACCCCGATCAGTTGAATTATGAAGAACCCGAAGAAAATACTAAGGTACGAGGTCGACCTAGGGGAAAGTCGATACGTCGGGACCCGAGTGCCTTCGAGTATGCTGAGCGAGGTCGTGGTCGGTCTGGCAGTAGTGGGAGCAGGGGTCGTCGGTCTAATTCGTCTCGATCGTCCTTGAATACGGGCACAAGATCTTCTGGTATGTCGATATCTTTGTTGTTATGTTATTTAATATATATCAGTAATCTAAATGAGGTTGAATATATTATCTCCTAATTTTGTTGTTTTAATGAATTGTTATTTACCTATCTTACAGTGTCCGGACGGGTTGACGTGGACAACTTCCCATATAATATCCGTGACGATCCAAGACTCGTCATCACCCCTCTTCTGAGCTCGGGCGTCTGCAGTGCACGAACTCGAATCACCGGTCACAAACAGGCCACCTCGATCCTTCCTAATGACCCACTCAGCTGAAGGACCAGCGTGTCGCCCCCGTCCTCGGCCGGACTGATGTACCGCCTCCTCCTGTGGCCCCAAGTCGTATCGGCCCCCATCGTCACTGTTGTCGTGACTCCTCGCCTCATCTGAATCATCCTCGTCGTCGAAAGACTCTCCAGGTGTCTGACGACGACGTAACAGATCTCTCTCTCCTAACTGAAGCAGAAATACCACGTGTACGTGGATGACGAGGACCTGACTCGTCTGCTATACTACGTACTGCGCGTAAGGGAATTGATTTCCCTTTTCCTCCACGGTAACCCGATGACTATTAATTCAATTTAAAAATACAAATTTATTAATGATTTTACTAAAACTAATTAGTAACTTAATAATCAATTTATTTAGCAATTATCACAATTAATCAATAATCCTTTACTAAAATCGTACACAACTAATTACTAACATAATAATCAATTTATTTAGCAATTATCACATTTTATAATTAATAAACGATTTACTAAACTAATCAATTTTAACAAAAAAAAACCCGGGCGTCTGCCGGAGACGTATGCCCTACGTGGGAGACGTCTCCCGCAGACGTCAAAAATGTTTTTTTTATAAAATTAATTGAAATAAACAAGGTAATTTACCAGATGTGAGTAGTAAAGGGTCTCCGCTGGTTCTTTTCCTGGCCTCCGAGACATCTTATGTGGTGAAGAGAAGAGTGATATGAAGAGAAAGTTGTGTTAAAAGAGTGAAATGAGGAGTTATATTAGTAGAAAGTGTAGAGGGGCAAAATGGTAATCTTACGGGCGATTTAAGTAGTTTTACGGCGACGAAAAGCAGTTCAAATGAAGAAGCTGAGGAGAAACTTTAACGCAGAGAAACTGAGCTTCTTAAAGATACTTATCTAGAAGCTAAACATCCAAACACACCCTAAATAGATGGAACCCAGGGGTTTATCAAGACTTGAAACAACAGATTGTGAGTAGGAGAATACTTGAAAGGAAGATAAGGACTATAATGGAACATAAATTCTGGAAGTGGCTTTTTTTGCAATAATTTTTTCAATTTTTTTCTTCAATTAAATGCTTAAAAGGAAATGGACACTTGACCTCTTGACCGGCAAGTCATGTGATGACATTTATATTAGGAATATATTTCTCCAATTTCTGAACAACCCTTTTTTGGTTAATTTATTCCGATAACAAAATTATTACGTTTCCGCTGGTATAATAATCTAAATGTACATGTAGGTAAACATCTCATATTCATTTATTGTGGTCTATTTTTGACACAACAAGAAATTGACAGAAAATAGGTTTGTTTTGGACATGCTTTATTTTTATTTTTAATTTTTGCACGAATATATCAAGTCATCTAGAGAAAACAATTGGTTGAAATTGAAATTGACATAACCAGCTGGCTGAAATATCTTCCTCATATATTTTGAAGATCAGAGACAAAAAGAAAGATGTGATAAATGTGGACAAACTACAGGTATGTTTCTTGCATCAAAATAATTCACAAGAAAGATAACTAAAATGACATTTAACGTGAAAATGATTTTTCTTCAAGCAAATCACGATCGATGACATATCACACTTGTTCTGCCAAAGAAACCCACACCATATATATCAATCGTCATTTATCGTTTGAATTCAACTCTATACAATTTTTTTTGTTTGTTTGAGCTTTCACACTCTTACTAGTGGTTGAACAAAAGTTTATTGTCCAATGGAGATCAAAATTAACTATTAGTATTAACCCGAGAACATAAAAATTAAATTGACGTCGTGAACAAATTTTGTCATGAAAGTAATTCTTACGAAGCGATAGACCCAAAATATTAAATATAGTTGCTTGCTTTGTTTAAAAAATGGATAATTTTGATTGTTTAATAATTATGGGCCAATATATACTAATTATGTGATCGTGGAAAAACAGTGATGGGGTTAAATGGTCTTGCTTCTTCGGCAAGTGATGGAATATATATATATATATATATATATATATATATATATATATACACACACAAATTCTCTAGTGAGCTCAGGGCTTAACTTTTCTAAATTAAGTCCCCACAATATTCACCACTCATTTTAAATTGTAAGGTAGATTAAGAAAAAAACGGTTAGGCTAATGAATGGTGAGATTAACTGTAAATAAGATCCAATGGTGAGATTGTAGGGAGCTTAAACTAAATTTGATAAGCCCTGAGCTCACTAGAGTTTGATCATATATATATATATATATATATATATATATATATATATATATATATATATGAATTCTCAAGTGAGCCTAGGGTTTAATTTTTCTAAATTAAGCCCTCACAATATCCACTACTCGTTTCAAAATGTAAGATAGATTAAAAAAACGGTTATGCTAATGAATGGTGAGATTAACTGTAAATAAGATCCAATGGTGAGATTGTAGGAGGCTTAAACTAAATTTGATGAGCTCTGATATGTATGTATTTATTTCCTCTTCAGGTATTTCACAACTAATTAATTGATGGACACCTTCTTCATTTGGAATTCTTTGAAAGCGTTGATAACATTAGTTATAAAGAATAATAATGTGAACACATTATTCTTGAGTTTATATTATAGACGGCTGGACGTGATACTTTATGAATGTCAAAAAAGCAAAACTAAAGTAAACTTAAACGTATTTAGACAAGCGTGCAGTGTTTGTCTAATTACCCATTTTTGTCATTAACAACAAACTCCTAAAACCAAAAAAAAGGAATTAATACTAACCGAGGAGATTATTCAACCTAGATGGGAGGGTTGAGGTGGAGGTCTTGATTTCAGCTCGCAAGAATTTTGCGGAAGGACAATAATTAATGTGAGGCATGGTGGTCTCACTTGTAGCGAATAAACCATTTAAGTTAGTTGTACTCTAATTCAGTTGTATTTGATATATTATTACTTCGACGAGGGATTCATTATCTTTAAATTTTGTTTGCACAAATTTATCATTATTAATAACTTGATAATTAGACTCCGAAATGAAAATCTGAACCGTGAATCTTAATATAAGACTCGCATAATCTGTATATGTCAAAAATGAAAAAGAAAAAAATGAAAGTAATTTGATATAATATCAAAAGATGCAAAAAATAGACGCATCACATTCGCTAAAAAATCTAATCTCTTGATTTTTTAATCAAATGACAATTTTTTCTTCAAAAATGAATGATTATATGAATATTAAATCAAAATTTACTGTTCAGAATTTTCAATTTATAGTCTAAATATCAAATTATTAGCAAAGATAAACTTGTGTCTACAAAATTTAAAGACAGTAAACTATTCATCTGTTACCTCACTAGCAAAGATTGGTAGGGCACTATATAACAATGTAGGCATACAAATTTGTGACGTATTTGGTATAAATGGGCTCCACACTACTGATGGAGTAAATAAACATTTTTTTTTACACAAACGATACGTGTGAAAGTCGATGGACAAAGAACCAATTATATGGTATTTAAAGTAAATAATAGAAGCAATACTAATATACTATATCAATTTACATCAACTAGGCGAAATTGGACAAACAATTGATTATGTTTCGAAAGCATACATATAACCACGAATGACGAAGTGACCATGTCTTTATTTATGGTACCAAACATTCTTTGAAACTTTAGTTAGGATTATTAGTGGAGTTAAAGTATTGATGCTTCATTATAAAATTATGCTCCTTAATATAATGCTTGGTTACATGAAGGCACGTTTGTCATTTCTGGCTCCAGACTATAATAAATTCCCGTTTAAAACTCGTTTGTTTAAATTAATTGCTGTCCTAATTTTGTCAAGTAAAAATGTCAACACTAACCTCAAAGCACACGTTTGAGGGAATAATACTGTCGTTAAATTGATAAATTCCTATTCTAGATCTTCATTAATCGATAATTTAGTATTGGTATTCATTTCCTCAACTTTTTTTCTCTATGCAATATGTTACTAAACCATTTTATTTACCTTCTAAAATAGGATATGGAGGAAGAAAAAAATCCAACATGGATTTTCGAGAATAGCGGTAAAAGCTTTTCTTCCCAATAATCAAACAACCAATATTTGTTCAAATTAAAACATATAGATCTTTTATTAGTGATCGTAGGATTGCTAAAACCTTATGATTTAAAATATACTTGACTAACTAATTAGTACTCCAAACTATTGAAATTGGTATATTTATTTATTTATTTATTTTGAACCTAATGGTAAGTATTAGAATTTTCATGCATATTAACATTCTATTTTTGTTTTTAAACATTTTGATTCTCAAACCGCAACCCTTACCCATTGTTTCTTTTGGATGACTAATTCCTTCTAGATTTTACCCCATATAAAAATAAGGAAGGTTTTAATCGGTATTACAAATAAAACTTCAAGATCTTAATTTTCACTAATTTGAGCTAATGAAACGTAAAGCAACGATTTACTTTTCAACTCTTCAGAGTGATCTTAAATCATATTGTGGGATACCAAGAAATAACTTAAATCTTAAATCAAACAATGATAATTTGAACCTTTAAAGAACCAATGATCGATCTTTGTCGACATTTAGAAAAGGTGTTATGATGATCCCAACAAAACGATGTGGTCAGGCACCAAAGTCAAGAATATAGCTTTTAGATTGGGTTTTAGGTTGTTGATCACCCAACATGCAAGTTTAGAAGTTTAACCAAGGCGTGGGAAGCATTAATCTCACACCCAAGATTTTTTATTTATTTTATTTACTTTTGCAATTTTAAATCTCAAATCCCCTAAATATGAGAATAAGACGGTTAGGATTTGATCTTTATAAATCTTGATTATCTCAAAATCAAGAAATCTCTCAATTGATTGTGCTTACTTAGCATTGATTAATATATAACAGTTAATTAAGAAGCAATCGTGAGATTCTAACACCCACGGTGGCCGGTAATATATATGGCTAAGCTTGAAAATAAAGACAAAAATAGATCAATGACGAACCAAAAATCTTTTTTTTAGTGTGACAAAGTTGAACCTAGCTACAACTCACAAACCTAATTATTTGTATCATGGAATAGGACTCAAAATATATACCGTATCACTCACTTGATTTGTCTTGAATGAACGTGACCTAATCATCACATTGCGTGCACTTATACAAAATTCAAATTGAAGCTCATTAAGTATATATACAAGGAAATTTAGAAACCCTACAACAATCCATTTAAATACATGGATCTTTTGTGGGGGCATTTGCGTGAAAATTACATAGTAAAATACACTAGTAATATTCATGACAAACCGCCAACATACATACATACATACATACATATATATATATATATACAGAAATTATAGAATGAGCCCGGGGCTCAATTAGGTTTAAGTGAGCCCCTTAATCATCTACCATTCAATACCAATCCAACGCTTGTTAAATGCTCTGGTTAATTTTACTAGTAGAAGGGTAGGATTGGGATTTACTGTTACCTTTGGTTAGGATTTTTTTTCCAAACCCACCAAATCTTCACCCTCACGCCTCCACCGAAACCCACGTTTTCATCTCTTCGATTTTTGCAAAAACCCTAAATTTATCCATCCTCTCCCCCCGAATCCTCCATTTCTCCTCCCTGATCCTCACAAATATCTCACGGTTCCACACCTCTCGTTCCCCCAAATCCGAAATGGATGAAGAGAGAGATGGAACTCATAAATCCACAGGTACGATTTATTTGGAAACCTTTATTCCATTAGGTGTTGGTAGGTGTTCTGCCGTGTTGGTTTCCTGCATTTGTCCAAGTTTCAATCGGTTTCCTTAATCTCACCAAGTTTCAATCTGTTTCCGTAATGTCATTTCCTTAATCTCACCAAGTTTCAATCTGTTTGATTCTGTTTTGTTCCACTCGTTTGATTTTTTCCACTGTTTCTTTCATTGCTTCTACTCGTTTGATTTTTTTTTCTTTCTAAACATTGTTAGTGATTATTTTTTGCCTTTGGAAGCTTTGTTATGGTTATTTAATAGGATTTTCTGATTCATGTTTAAATAATGCAAAATCTAAATCAGCACACAAAATTTTTAAAAAAATGAGTTTAATAGATTTTATTGTTCCTGTAAAAATTTATCTTCAATGTTAGTTTTAAAAATTATTATGTTTCAGTGAATTTCTCACAATTTTCTTGATGTTGTAGGCAATCCTAACCCAAAAAGACCTTAATTCTCCTTCCTTATTTGATTGGTTGTTTAATATTCTTTTTGGTTCCTTCTAAGGGTTAGTTGTTCAAACTTTTTTTATCTAATTTCAATGTAGATAAAGTTGCATTCATGTCCAGATGTCCTTACTGATGAAATGAAGAAAAACATTTGTCAATGTTTCGATTGTCCAAGTTATATTATGGGTATAGTTAATTACTATTTCATGATTTTGCACACGGGTAGCCACTGACATCTTTTTGTCATCAATTTTCAACAAAGTCGATTCCAATCGTACAACTCTTATAATTCCGCTAGAGCTAAAGCAAGAGTTCTTCAGTGGGTATGTTCTTTCCTGTTCTTGAGTTATAATACACATGGATTTATAGTTTATTGTCACTAATTTTCAGTTGGTATGCTTGTTTTTTTTTGAGTGGAAATGTTTATTTTTGCAGTCCAAGTGGGTGGCTAAGTACTTTGAAATGACGCACAATTTTGATAATATGAAGACTTGGGAAGTAGAGCATGTTCCTTGCCCCCAGCAATCAACTACCAGTTTGAATTGCGGTTTGTATGTATTGAAGTTTGCAGAATATCTCTCTGAAGGAAAAGATGTTTTTGATTTTGGAGAAGAAGATATGGCTCAGATTCGTGCTGAATACGTTGCTATCATACTTCGTGGAACATGTTCCGATTAGATTCTAGGAATTTTTTGGGATTGAACAAACTTTTTGAAATGTACAAAATTACAATTACAAACTTTACCGTTACTATTACTAATGCTTAGACGAGTACCCCTCTTATATTACGTTTTGACTAATATTATTACAGCTGCTTGTCGATTTTACACTTCTTACCATAATATTACAGCTTTTTTTCAATCTAACAGGGTACATAACCAGTTCTCATCAACTTTGTGTTGAACAGAAGTTAACATAATCAACTAAGTAAGAGTATATAAAATTTTCCGTAATATTAGAGCTAATAGATATACTCTATTCATAGAAGTTTCATGACACAAGTTGTACTTCTCCATCACTTCTTGTTAAAACTTTTCTAAACCTCCAATTATCTTAAGATCCACATTACATCTTACACATTTTCAGACATCCAATTTTTTAATTGGGCAGGAATAAAGTCAATTGTATCTTACATCGCGCAAATTAATATTACATATTGATATTGCGTATTGTCGGGTAATACTCTTCTAATATTACGGTTTGTATAGTTATATTTAAAACAACATCATGATATTATCATTGTTATCGTCATATTACAGCTACAATATACAGACAGACTAGGTACATAGGCGGTACTCATTAACCATTTTGATGAAGAAAACATAAAATGTTAATAAAAAATAAGAGAATATAGAATGTTTTGTAATATTACACCTAAAAAATATATAGTACAAGTTACATGACACATGTCTTAATTCTAGGTCACTTTTTGAAATGTTTCTAAACCTATAATTATATGAAGGACCAGAGTAAAATGTACACATTATTAGCCTTCTATTTTATTAATTGGGTAGGATAAAAATTAATTAAGGATCATACGTCTAGGAAATTATTAATAGATCTTTATTCTCCAATTGGTTATTGTGATACTTTTTAAATTTTACATTTTGAAAATCAATGTTACTAGTAGCCCCTCAATATTACAGTTATCAATGTAATATTACAACTATTAGGTATAGTTAAAAAAAATTCGTAACCTATACTCATTCACCATTCAAAATGTAAAAACCCAAAAAAACTACACAATAAAGAGAGTATAACTAGAGTATGTATATCAAAACTTTATAAAAAATGTTGTATTCCTGTAGGGCATCATTCACATGTATATTTTGTTCATGAATATTAATCTTCCTTGCAAGTCGTTCCTGTCATATTTTTGTATCTTTAGTTGTAACTCTGCAAAATCCAAAACAAAAAACATAAGAAAATTATCAAGTATAATTCATATTGAATAAGAAGATTAACTACTCACGATTTCTTATTGCCTTCTAGTGGGACAAGTTCTTGAGTAATGGTCGGAATATTGCATGCACGTTTTACATTGTCTATGACTCTTGCTTGTTTTTTTCTCAAGATTTGATTGAATGCGATTACTACTATATTTCGGTCTTCCACCTCTGCCGCTCCCTTTTGTTTTCGCTTTATCTGGCTGATGAACTAGTATTTCCCTTTGACATGTTCCAAATTTTTGCTTATCATTCTCATGGATTTCTTTGACTGCATATTTGGTTTCTAACAGAGTAAATTCTAATTTCTATATTACTAGTACAAAAGAGATATTTTAGGCTCAAGTAAAATGGTCAATATTACAGGTATCAATTTTATATTACAGATCAAAAAATCAATATTACAGTTTTCAATCTTATATTACAGTAGTCATATTTATATTGCTGCTACCAATACGATTTTCCCGTTACAAACCTACAATTATTTCCGATTTTAATTAATTTGAGGTTTAGATCACAGTTTCCAATGTGAAATCCGCTATCAAAAGTAATAAAAAAACAAACTTACCCCATTTTCCAGTAGACCTGATTGGATTTCTCCGGACTTTGAAGAGGTTGGATTTCTTTCTACAATTTCCATAATTTGGATTTTTGCCCTCTGAAAACAAATAGTGGTCCAAATAAATAAAAATAATCCAACTTTAAGAATCAAAATTTTCATCATTACAAATAAAAGGAAACTAAGAAGAAAAAAATCACATCCAATACCCAATTAATTGATTATCATCCAAAATAAGCCGCAGGATTAAAGATCCACAAAATAAAAAATGAAAATCAGCATCCAAAAACTAAGTCAAAATCGAATCAGCAGCAAAAATCTAAAAAAACAAAAAGAATTCACAAGCAAAAAAACGAAATAACGAAATAAACAACAAAAAAGTAATCCACTTCGAAATTTATGGCGAAATCTAAAACCAAACACAACTGAGATTACGTGCAAACAACAAAAAATAAAAGAATTCCGCACCAGAAAACTAAGCAAAGACGAAATTTGCTTCCAAAAATAAAAACAACAAGAACTGAAATCAGGATAAAAAACCCCAAAAAACCGATATCAGTTGCAATAACTAACCAAAAAGAAGCAAGATGCATCGAAGAATCCGTGGTATTGATTGATAACAACGGTTTGGAGGGCGAGGAGAAAGGGGTGACGAAAATAGAAGGAAGAAATTGAGTTTCTTTTGGTAATTGATTGAAGGGTTTGGGAAGAACAACGAATTTACTGAAATACCCTTACTTAAAGTAAAACATCCACAACCATTCAGATTAAAATGAATGGTTAGATCTTGAGGAGCTCATTTAATCAAAATGAGCCCAGGGCTCATTCTAACCTTACTCTCTCTCTCTCTTTATATATATATATAGATTTAACGACGCCAAGGGACTTCCAATTCTGAGAGAAGAATTTCACTATGAAATCTAAATGTGTTGAATTTCATCAAAAATCAATTCAAGTTCGAGTTGGGTATTGAATGAACCAATTAACTCAAACTCTAACCTCGGCTTGTAAAGTTAAACAAGCCGGACTCAATCTTAGGTTGCTCATTCGTCAAAAGCCCAACAGTTTGTCTGTCTAATAAATATATTTAATATTTTAGATAATACATGTACAGAATTTAATATGACATTTATTTTTTACATGAAAGAAATAATAGTTTGGATACTATTGTAGTTTGTACAATATAATCATTCTTATACTCTTGTCTTTATGAGTGAAACATGAGAATATAATTTTTTTTTGTATTAAAATATGATGCAATGTGTGTTTTTAGTTAAAGATGGATATTGTTTTTCTGACAAAATACGATGATACAGTTGTAGTTGTGTTTTTTTCATTGCTAATATAATATACTGTGAGTTTGTATGTTCTCAACTTGATCATTTTGCTTTAATAATATTTTTTAGTAGATTCTATATTTCTTTTTTATAACTCTTGTAGAGCATTTAAGTTGGGTCAAACTCAATTTCGAACTCATACATGGTAATACTTTAAAAAATCAAACTCAAACTATGTCCACTTTACACCCTAAAGTATTAATGTGCAATTACTTGTGGATGCCTTCTAAGAGAGGTCCATCTAAACCATTATTGATTGTCTCATATTCAAATTCTACCTATATATAATATATTCTGTAAGTAATATATAATATATTATACAATATACAACGGCAATTTGTTTTTAGAAGTCCTTTAATGTCTTGTAAAACATGATAAATTCATCTATTGAATCGTTTATAGTAAGAGATATCATTGGAATATTTTATATATACAATATGTTGGAATAATTATCTCTTTTCAAGTAAGAGATTCGACAATCTCCAGATAGATGAATAGATGAGAAAATGACAAGACTAGTAACATAAAAGTGGAGACAAACATTGTTTCTTGATCTCTCTTAATCTATTACGTGGACACTATATTTATAGATAATCAACTATGGTAACTGCGCACAACTTGCGTACATCATAACTCCCCACTACTTATGCAAACACATTATTAATAAAATAGAAACATACTTTGTAGTATACATTAACTCATAGTAGCTTCGAATAACGAACTCACGTATTATACTGATTTACAATCAACGTTAACAATATTCATTCTTATTAGAGTTTGAGACGCATGAGCTATAAAAAATAATTCAACGCTATATAGATTTATTATAGTATATAGTTAAAATTATATTTAATTTCCCTTGAATAGTAGTTCAAAGAAAACATGCACAGCACATCTCAATACAACCCAATACCTAACAACACATTTAACCATAAGGAAGCATCTTTTAGGGGCCAACTTATGGATCCTGAGTTGAAAATAAATTACCAAAAAAAAAGAGAATTATTTTTGTGTTTCTGCAAATAAACAAAGTCATTTTTTATTATATAAGAAAATAAGAATGTCTAATCCACGTTTTGAGTTCTTGGGTAAGTATTGGTTGAAGTCTATTTCGCTGAAGTTTTGTTAAAACATTTATTTACAAACACATTCACAACAAAATATATTAAAAAATTCACTAAAATTCCGGTTGATGTTTGCGTGTGCTTCACCCAATTTAGTTATTCTAAACTCCAAATTTCCTTCCAATATATATATATATATATAAGATTATATTTGACCTTCTATCAAAATTAAGAAATTTATCACAAAGCAAACACAATACATACTTACATAGAATGATAGAACTACAATTTTTGAAATTAGACAATTAACACACAAAACAAAACAAAACAAATTTAACAATCGGGCCTTGGGTCTATCTTCCAACCCAATAAGCCCATGGGCTAAACTCAACCCATGATTATTGCTAATGTCACGAGCTTAGCTCCAAGAACCTCCGGGTCATGGGGTGGTGGGCCTCCGAGAGGTTCGAGCACCTCCACCTCCAAGCACACGACGTCCGCCATTCGTTGGATCTGCTTGACGCTATGGGAGACCATGACGGTCGTCAACCCACGGGACTTGAGCTTCAAAATGGCCTCCTCTATGTTTTGCGTCGATATCGGGTCTAATGCGCTCGTCGGCTCGTCCAATAACAATACCTAAGCCCATTAAATGTTCATGAAATAAATTAACTTGGACAGAGCTATAAATCTAAAAAAGCTAAAACAACTTTGTCGAGATTTTTTTTTATAATGTGTTTCAACTTCTTTGGACAAATTTCTTAATTCTATATACCATTTACTACTTTCTTTAATAAATGGAGTAGCTCGTATGATCTACACCAAATGTTACATGAAATATGTACAATTCAATAAAAGATCATTGCATACAAGTAGAATACTCTTCAAGTAAGATACAACATATTTCATGTAACATTTTTTGTCATAAGATGTGTGATTACACTTGGTTGGAAAGATGAACAGAGACCAAAAAAAAATATGTAAATAACCAACATAATTGATCATAAACGAGTATCCCAACTAGGGGTGACAATGAGTATCCGGAACCGATGGAACCGAACCGGAACCGGTGGTACCGAACCGATATGGGTCGGATCTGGATATACACTTTCAAAACCGACCCGGTTCCGGTTCGGATATGGTTCTAGCCAATGGACCGGGAACCGGAACCGGATCCGACATGAACAATATTTTCAAAAATATTGTCACCTACTAGGATTCGAACTTGAGTACATGGGTCACAGTCACATGAGCTTCAACACTACACCAACTCATAGGAGTTGGTAATTAATGCTATCTTGAATAGATATTGTTTTGGAAAAAATATGAATTTTGTGTGGAAAGTATAGTCCCACGTCGGAAAAAACAAATTTGTTACTCCAAATCCAAACTATAAAAGCTCATAATAGGTCATTGGTTTCAACAAGTCTTTTGGGATGAGTTTTTTTGACCAAATCCGCAAAGAATATATTGAAAAATACACTTCCAAAAAATCAAGACTGGTCTATCACAGAACAAACCAAAAACTTCAAATTAGCCACAAAAAATCAAACTTTCCCCCAAAAACACCACATAAAAAATTCAAATCATCTACAAAGAACCATATTCCTTCTCATTGCCTCGGGACGAGCTCCAACGCCGACCACTTCCTTCTCCTCCTCGCCCGCCAACTTCACTGCGACGTCCTACCTTCCTCAGGACCCACTCCCGCGTCGTCTGGCTCGGCATCCCTCTTACCGATCTCGCCTTTCACCCCGTCCTCGACCTCTCCGTCGACACCTCGTCTTTGCACCAGGAGAAATGATGGAGAATGGAAGGTTTTGGGGATAATGAAAGGTTTTGAGGAGATATGTACGGTGGAAACCAAATGTCGCATAGTTTAGCGTGCGCGTGATATGACACAAAATAAATAAATAATATGTGGTTTTTGCTGACCGGATTGACCACGACGTTTGGACGCACCGTGTTAACAAATCATTTTCCTAATGTAATTAAGGGATCTTAGGCCGTCCACTACCCTCCTTAAAATTTCCAAAAAATCATCATTTCTCTCTCTGTCACGTTATCACTTATCACATCATTTTATCCACCATTTTATTCACCCAACACCAAATTCTTTTCTTGACCGTCCCACACTTTTCAACATTCTTTTTCCTCTACATTATTTCTTTTTACCTGATTTTTTATTCTTTCACCATAATCCACAAATTACATAATAAATTATTTTTGCAAATACTTAATATAATTAAATAACAAGTATTACGATTAAAACCACAAAAAAATTATTGATAATTAATAATTGACAACTACATATTACAATAATTAAAGCTTAAAATATTAGAATATATAAATGAATATTAACAAAAAATATGATTTACAAAAATCAAATTTTAACATAATTGAATACTAAAAACAAATTGAAAAGATAAAAAAAATAAAAACCCTAAAAAATAATAAATAAATCAACCAACGAGCGGCCTACGATTCATGTTGTTCACCGTGATTAAAGGGCACCCATAGTGGGTGCCCTTATTATACAAATCGTTGTTAACCATGGAAAAGTGGATATGTGTACTTACTGTGTTTTATTATGATGGGAAAATAGCATGTATGATCATATTGCTTAACACAGTGTAATACTTTACTTGAATTAATTATTATTCACCTAAATGCTTAAGATTTGTAGATGCGATAGACAAACCAATTAAAATGTATCAGACCGTGTTAGTTGACTTGTAGCGTCCACTCGATCCAACACATACTGTTCACGCGACAACACGTAGAACGTGAAAAACAACCCCGGTCACAAATGCAAGGTATTGTTGGGAAAATAATCCCACGTTGCTATAAACACGAAAGTGTATAACACTTTATAATAGAATTAGATAACCTACTATTAGTAGAAAAGGTTGATTAACTAAATTTCACATATTAATTGCTAAATATGATCAAATTATTTTTTGATGGTTTTGTATGGACTAATATGAAGGGACAATAATTGTTTTAGGAATAAGGGTTTTTTGATATTCTGTCACTCAGAAATATTTGATTTGCTGAAATATCATACATTTGCGACTATTTGTTCAGAGGCAACTAAAATAAGTTTTTAACATCCAAAATGTCATTATGATTTTTTTCTTATACTCCGTTAACTTTTTCGTTAACGGTATTACTATTCCGTTAACAACGTTAAAAATATTAATATTTAATTGTAATTTTATAATTTCACATTCAAAAACTTAATTATTTTTTGTCCATCTCTTTCTTTTTCCCCTCTCTCTCATCTTTGTCCTCTCTTTCCTCGTTTTCCCTCATCTCTCTTCTCTCTTTCCTCTTTCTCTCTCCCCTCTCTCCTCTCTCTTCTCTCTGACTTGTAAGGAAATATTGTTTAACGTTGTTAACGGAATAGTAACACCGTTAAGGAAAAGTTAACGGAGTGGCAAAAAGAAATCATAATGACATTTTGGATGTAAAATTTTTATCCTTTGATGACATTTCAGCATATCAAAAGTTTCCAAGCGGTAGAATAACAAAAAACCCTTAATTAAAAACTAATCGTTCTATAACGGTGTGTTGGGTGCTTTTACACAAATTCGAGTCATCTATCAGAGAATGTGTTGATCGTTTATATAAAAATAAAAATATTATCGTTTTGCACGATGAAAAGAAGAATAAAAAAGAAGCTACACCTACATGTGTCCAAATTGTGAGTCAAAAGGTTTTCCAGACATAGTTGGTTCTAGAACATCATTTTTCTCCTCAACTCCAAACTTAGCGGTTACCATAAATCTACCGATTTATCCTGAAAATGTAACCTTTCCAGCTCACCATTTCTTTCTACTCCATCTCATCCACTACTTTTTCTACATTCACCACCTAATTTTTAGAATTTTGTATCAAATGTAATTATAATTTATTATTTTTTATGTTATAAAATAATATTAATTAGTTCACGTTAATTATAAAAAATCATAAATTCAGAAGTTGTGTGAAAGTATAGACTATTTAGAGTATGAAAAACTATAGTCGTTGATATATATCTTTTATTTTAAACGAAAATACTGTTTAAAATATATAACTTGAAAAAAATTCAATCACAACGTGCAACATCCACACCACTTCTCTCCTCCCAACAACAAAATTCAAATAAAAGAACCTATAACCTTGTGACACGTGGCAAAGTATCCTCTGTCCAAACCAAAACAATTTAAATCATGGCCGCCCCCACGCACTTTCAACCGTACGCTTTAGTTACATCGCCAAAAACTACTTAAATCGTCCGTACGAATTTCTATTTTATCCTTCTACAATTTCTACTTATATAACTCTTCATTTCACTCTCCTAACACCACTCTTTCTTCATATTACTCTAATATTCACCAAAAATAATGTCTCCGATGCCGGGAAAAGAATCAGCAGACGCCCCAGATTACTCAAATCTGGTAAAATGTCTTTTTTAGTTTTTTTTTAAAAAAAAAATTAGGTCGGGCATTCGCGGGAGACGTCTTCCCGAAGGATGGGGCGTCTCCCGAAGACGCCCTATATTTTTTTTAATTATTTAAATTGATTATAAATTGTAATAATTGCTAAATAAATTGATTATCAAGTTAATAATTAGTTTAGTAAATCCTTTATTGATTATAAATTGTGATAATTACTAAATAAATTGACTATTAAGTTAATAATTAGTTTAATTATTTTAGTAAAGGATTATTGATTATAAATTGTGATAATTGCTAAATAAATTGATTATTAAGTTAATAATTAGTTTAATTATTTTAGTAAATCCATTAAAAAAATTGTATTTTTAAAATTGAATTAATAGTCATCGGGTTACCGTGGAGGAAAAATGAAATCAATTCCCTTACGCGCGGTACGTAGTTTAGCAGATGAGTCAGGTCATCGTCATCCACGTAGACGGGGTATTTCTGCTTCCGTTAGGAGAGAGAGATCTTTTACGTCGTCGTCAGACACCTAATGATTCTTTCGACGACGAGGATGATTCAGATGAGGTGATGAGTCTGTTGATTGTTCTGGCATTACAGGTTTGTCTTACACTGCTGCAGGCTTGGATATATGAGTATTTTCTGTTTTCCGCCTGCATCAGGAGCGGAAGATTATTGAGCGTGGTCATCCTCGTTCACGTATGTGGGCTGTCCGGGCCGAGGATAAGAGCGAGTGACAACTCCTTTCTATTCATAGACGGCTAGATTAGATGACTGCATCGCAGGTACATAATGTATACATCATTCACGTTTATTTAAATTTTAACTTTATTATTATTAACGTATAAACGTTTAGGTGGAGTGGTTGCCGTATGGTCCTGAGCCTACTGTAGATGTGCCGATGATTACATTTATGGGCGTTATTCGTTATAGGGATAACACAGAGTCTTATTTACCTGATCGCGTGTTACGTCAGTCAGGTTACGTTCAGGTGATCCCGGTTGACATCCCGACGCCCGAGCATGCAGTACGATCTGCGATTGTGACGACATACGACGTCAGGCATATCGTTTCGTTCACGGAATCGGTTTATAGGACATTTCCGAGAGTAGGACGACTTCACCTGGACAATCTGAGTCGTAGCCGCGACCCCTCCACTTGTGATGCAGATTATTTGCAGTGGTTCGGTAGGTGCTCACATCCAATTATCGTACGCGGTACCATTCCGAGACCAGAGAGACCACTGGATAAAACAAGTGTCGATGCGGTAAGTTTATCTAATTTAATTTTTAATTGTAATGTATATTTTGTTTTTATTGTTAATGTACGCTAATATTTATGTTATTTACAGTGGATGAGTAGGGCGATACGGTATACGCAGCCGTTCTTACGACTGAGAGACAAGATGCCGACTGAGGATACGAGACTTGCATGTACAGATTGGGATCGCCTCATTGAGGAGTGGAACAACTAGTTGGGCATTTCGGACCATGATTCGGATGCTGAGTTCTAGTTGACTTGCTCTTACTTTCGTTTTATTATATGTTGAACTGTTACAACATTTGTTGGTATTTTCTTATGCTTATTTGTGTACTCTTATTATTTATTTCGTACGAACATATCTTCTACTTATTTCTTTAGCTATCGTATTTTTAATACTTATTTCTCACGAGCATATCATAGTAACTTAAATTAAATTTAAAATCTGTTAAAAGAACAACACGATATAAGTACAAATACACGATATATTATACATTACAAATCCATTAGAAATTACAATCAAAATGTACTACGTAACCGGTTCCAATACGTTATCCTACTTTCATATTGATCCTCCCATCCAACAACACTCTCATCTCGCATTTGATACCACAATGTTGCTATAGGAGGTACTGGGAAATCATCAGTCAATTCCAAACGAATAAAATGTCTGTAACTCTCTAAATGAGCAATAACCAACTCTCTGACATGCCTCGTCATGGCAGACTGACTCTCCCAAGGTAGCACAGTAAGACACGGGAACAACGAACTATTCATTCCCATTGAGAAATACATGACCGCACACTTGTAAAAATTAGTAATCGGGAACAAGTTGACCCAAACCTCCATATAATGATCATCGTCACAAGCTCCCCCGCCCCAATCAATTCATTGACGAGCATGTACCACATTGCCGAAATAGACGTTCTCATAAATAGGATGCGCATCTATCTCATTAGAAATCGCACAACGGGCGTACGACCAGTTGTCTTGACCACCATGGAAGACATCGACAACACATCAAAATCCATAGTTGCCTTCAACACGTACGTCATTCCACCTCTCCAGAAATGGTAAAGTGATTCCTGGCAGTTTATCAACATATGAGAAGTTATCCATGTCAGTTCGTCCGGACACTGTAAGATAGAGAAATAACAATTCATTAAAACAACAAAATTAGGAGATAATCTATTCAACCCTCTCTGGATTAGCGATATATATTAAATAACAACAAACATATCGTCATACTAGATCCTGTGCCCGTGTTTACAGACGATCAAGACGAACTGGAAGACCGACCACGACCCCTGCTCCCACTACTGGCAGACCGACCACGACCTCGCTCAGCATACTCGAAGGCACTCGGGTCCCGACGTGTCGACTTACCCCTAGGTCGACCTCATACCTTAGTATTTTCTGCGGGTTCTTGCTAGTCCGACTGATCCGGGTGTAACTGTGCGTATAAAATACGAGAAACACTATGAATTACTGCAGGGTTGCTCCCCGAAATCTCATCAACGAGCTTCCGAAAATGCTCGACGTCTTGTGCTGACTGATCCGCAAACTCTAACATCTGGACTTCTTCTCCAATCACAAGTGTGAAAGGAATGTGTTCTAAAAGTTTTACTTTTATATGTCAATTGTTATGGATTGGATGTGCAAACATTTTGTTCCTTGATTATGGTATTCGTCTTTTGTTAGTGTTAAGGAAGATGCGTTTGGTCCTTAACCGTAGAACTCTAAAAGATAATGGTTTACATAAATCAAAAGTTATTCACAATCATGGTAATTAACATGGAACATTAATCACCAAGATAAGATTGCCGTGTTGGTCATCGATTATTGTAGCTCTACAAATAATTGACGAGACGAGTATATAAAAGGGGAAAAATTATTTTATATATTGAATAGACCTAACAAGTAAAAACATTATCGAATTGTGTTTCGTGTCATTAATGTTTTACTGTGTCTTGGATCCTAAGATATGAGACTTGTATCTTTTCACTCAAGAAGTGCTTAATTTGATTATTGTCAAACGTTATCAATGAGTATAGTGATAAAGGCAATAGTTGGTTGAACATGACTCATACTGGAAAAGATAGTTAATCAAACGATTATCGTTGCCCCTCTTAATTGAGTGATGATATTAGTGGGCCCCTTGATAAAACAAAATTATAATGTGCACAACGTAACTTGAGTTAAGTTACATAGTTATAATTAGCTTAAAGAAATCAAGAAATGAATATAATACAAAGGTGACACATTTCTACTTTGTATATATTTTTAATATCATGAGGCAAGGGACGGACACAAGTGATGCACTTACATCACTAAATGGATCGTGTTTGGTTCGAGTGGAACAAAGACATCTATGCTAATTGGGTAACTATAATGTGTAGCTAGATACCGTTTATAGTTTGAGATATTAAGTGTTTAATATCGCTGCCAATTTAGCTTAGATCCTCCTATAAGTCACACCACAAAACTGGGAAACAAGAAGCTTGATTTTGAGTTCATATGATGTGTCGGGTTTCATGTGAAAAGGGGACACATGTGGTGAAAGAATAAAATAAATATGTCATGAGAATTGACATAATTAGAATCATAATAAATTCATATGAGGTGTGTATATTATGGGGTGTAATAATTTAATATCACATAAGATTATATATTACATAAGATATGAATTTCCTAAAACCCCCAAAAGATCAAATTTTGTTGTAAATAAATCCAAAATTTGACAAAGGCAAAATCAGGGTCAAACACGGTGAACCGTTTAGGGTTCGGTAAACCGAGGTGTCTTCGGAACGGTCAACCGAACGGGGAACGGATAAGCACAATTGATTGATCGAAATTGTCTGAAGTGCCTGGACAATTGGGTTCGGTCAACCGAGCATACACGGTCAACCGAGAGAAAATATCTTGGAATATTTTCGGCAGACCGAAGGTGACGGTCGTTTGATGAATGTTCGCTAGGAGAAATTTTGGTGGGTCAACGGTCGACCGAGTAAGACGTGAATCGTTCGAATTTTTCCAGAGAATTTTTCTCATGTATATTCGGTCGACTGTCTAACTCACGGTCCACCGAACATGTGTTATAACCGAATGATTCGGTTAACCGAGAAAAATTCTCGGTCAACCGAACAGTACGATTTTTGCCTGAATTATTAAGAGAATAATTAGATCATATGTTGGATTAATTCCAGATTTAATTAAACGTTTTTAGGATGCTTATGTGGCAATTTGAGATTAATTTTAGGAGAGAATAAGCAAAAGATCATGACTGAAGAATAGTTCATGATGATGATGTTTTGGGAGCCTATAAAAGGACCCATCATCCTACTTGTTTAAGTGAATGCAAAAATTCTTTCTCTCATTAATCTCTCCCTTAATCACCACGAAAATCTCTTAATAGTTTTAAGTTTTGGAGATAGAAATCTCAGGAGCTTAAAGATGGTTATTAGCTGGATTTTAAGCCTAATTAGAGATTGATTGGCTAGCTTCTTTCTCTCTAATCTTGTTTAGAGTTTGGTGAACACTTGGAGGCGAATCGGCGGGCGATTAGACGAGCAACGGAACTCCGGATCTTCTGAAAGGTTTTAGAAAATCTTTAGGTATGATCATCTATTCTTTGTTTATTTTAGTATGTATAGAAATGCATGATATTAGAATAAACAAATACATGTACGTAAAATCAATGAAAATATGGAATCGATCTTGTATGTTGTATTAAATATTTGAAAATATATACATACATAAGGACACGAATTCCTACAAAGTGTTTTCCAGAATGGATGAATCTGCTCAAAATAAATTTCACCACCTGACGCAAAACACTCGTACATGGTACAGGCACAAGGAATCTCATGTGATGTCAGAAAAGCACACACGTAACGATATTCAACTTCATTACTTAAGTCCTGCATTCTCTTCAACTCCTAAGTCAATAACGACAAGCAGTGATGCGAAACTCGACCATTTATATGCTGAAACAAAGGACCTATGTGGTTTGTCAAATTTCGACGTCTCGAATCTTCAAGAAAGTTCTGAATATTCGTTAGTTGCATTTCAATAGCCGAGTTCACGCGGTCGAAAAGAGTGTCGAGAGCGGCAGTCGATGTAGTGATCCACTCTTTCAGAGCCGAATGTGCACTTTCCACCCTGCAATTCGTAGTGTTGCCGAAATGAAGAACTTTATTCGTCCAATTCAACACAAAATTTTCTTTATGCACCAACCACGTGTCTTCCACATACTCCGTGAGCACTGACCAGGACTTGAAAGAATCTTTCAGATTACGGACTGATCTATCATAATCCGCCTGTGAATCAGAAACCATAACTCTCCTCCACTTTTCTGCAAGCTGCTTGCTCTTGCCGAATACGTAGTATGCGTAGTTGTACACGTTTTTGTTGATATGCCAGATGAAAAGTAAATGAGCAGACTCAGGAAAAACCTCTATCACTGGTCGCATCAGACCCATCTCCCGGTTCGTTATTATTGCAGTTAGGCTAACAATATTCAATAACATATCTCGCAACCTCTCCAACACCCACCGGTAACTAGACTCAGTCTCAACCTTCAAAATCGCATATCCGACGAGGAAATTCATGTTTGTTGGAGTAACATCAACCATCTCCAAACAAAGGCATCTTGTACTTGTTCGTCTTATACGTCGAATACATGCAGATTACGAAAAGGTATGTACGCAACAATTGAACTGAAGTCGGATGTGCCAAAAATGCGTGAGTGAGGACATTAGTTTCTTCATCTGCCACAATCCAATGCAAATACTTATACTGCACTGCCTGACTGAGAAACTGCTGAGCGGGATTCATGTCTTCAGATTTCGTCATCCTCATGTACTCTCTAAAGTTATAAATGTGTCTTTGATTGTGATTATCCTCCGGGAATTTCTCATTTACTGCCAACAAAATGTTACGTGGTCTTGCTTGTGTCTCGTCATATCACGAACAATTTGCTTGGCCCCAGTACTAAGTTCGATGACCTGTCGGTGACCCTCTGAATAAACTGCAAGTGCGTGGTTGTGCTGCACATGAGTGCTATTAGAAACAACGACCCATCCATCACAATCTCGTCGCTCGACTACTTTTACCAAAAAACGACAACCGCAACATTTTCTTTTTGTGTTCTTTCGTAGTGCAATACTCATATCACGAGAACTCATTTCATGTCTGCGATCACATCTCAGGTAACAATCCGTCCGGTTATCTGCTTTTGATTTGTATGATGATATAACCCAAAAAAATCCAGCTCCTATAGCAACTTGTTTCGCCCATTTATAATCTTACTCGATTGTTGTAAATATTTGTTTACTATAAAAAACTCATTGTAATCTACTCCATCACCGCTGAAATCTTACAACGGAACCTGAAAAAAAAAATTAACAGAAAATTAAAAAAAAATTATAAAAAAAACGGCACGTCTGTGCCAGACGCCTCCAACATGGTGGAGGCGTCTTAGACAAACGTCCGAGTCTGGAAAAAAATCCATCTCCGTTACCTCACCAGATCCATACGTTTCGCCAGACATTTTCGTGGTGTTGGTACTAGGAATGTGAGTAAAACTGAGTCAAAAACCTTATTTAAAGACACTGGACGAAACGAGTATTAAGTGATTTGTTAATGGCAAAAAGATAATTGTTGGGGGCGATTTAAGTAGTTTTCCGATGACAAATAGTAGCCCCTTTGGTTTTACCCGCACTATAAATTGCAGCATAAATGCCAAGCAAATAAAACCTTTTGCTTATGACATTTAAGTTTTGCAATAGTTCCATATACTTTTCTTGTCCTGTGATTTTGGTGTAGAATATATTTATCATAATTCTAAAAATATATGCCTTATAAAGATTGTTTAATTACCAAATAGCATGACATATTGACGTTTGCACGACTTCAATCAAATCAAGTAACACGAGATGGACAATGCTTGCATTTTAATCAAATCATCCAGGTTAGGTCAAATCAGCTGAGATCGAATCAAATACGATCAAAAAACCCAAACTTGGGTCAAAACATTGAGACCGTATCCTAGTTCGCGTTAGGCTTATTTCCTGACCGAAGTCAACCAATATGGATGCTCACATTAATGCAACACGATCCAGCAAAAGATTTAGTTTGCAACACTCAAGTTAACATTCTAATCTACTACTGAAAAATGTAGCAATCCAATCTCTCTACTCATTTGGATCTCAGTTCTCAGCATTACACCTACTTCTGTTAGATTGTTGTCGCTGTCTGACGATCCGTTGGGTCTTTCTGAAACGAACCGCAACTTGTTAACTAAAACCATCTTCGCTTTTTGAGTAGCAACACAGTTTTTCAGCAATTATGTTCACAGTCTTCGATTCTGCATCTTCTTTAGGAATTTAACTGAGAATATTTGAGAGCAATGGGTGGCCTTCAGAAGCAATGCTCAATGCAGAGTAAAACTTTAACCCCGAGCATGCCGTCTGAGGAGGTTAGTAAAACAGGAGAAAGTGTTGCAATCCACTTTTCGTACCGAATCAAAATTAAGTCAGAACGACATATAAACCTACTCCTCAACGAAAAGGGTGTAAAAACTAAAAACCAAGCTGAATGTCTATCACTTTCTGCTGTTAATTCCTTAATGGCACTACAAAGCAGACGCAACAAACCCACATGCAGCCCGTAACAGCAACATATTGCGGTATTAGCTCCCACTTGAGCCTCCAACAAGCTGGAGTTCATTAATAGATAACATTTACTTTGTATTCTGCTCATCTGTGGCATAACCAATTGTGTGAAAGCAAAAATGAGCATATTAAATTTCTCGACAAACGAAAGATGTTATCATCACCGTCTTAAGTAGCACCGCAAAGTGACAACACCCCATTCTTATATTGCCTTCTGGTTCTTCTGTACTTCTCTAGCAGTGTCATAAAGCTCTTGTAGGCATCCTCAAATACTATCTCCTGGCAGAATCTAGACTTTATCTGCAAGAATAGAATGTCAACTTCGTCAATTTTCCCGTCCGACAATTGAACAAAGTTTTGAAAGTCTTCAAACATCGTATCAAACTCTGTAATATCACTAACCCATGATTAGGAGTAAATGGTGATTAGAGGAAGAGGTTAGCATGGGGAAAGGAGGAGGAACATTGGGCTGTGATGGGTGAGGGGGTAGGGAGGCGAGTACTGTTGATGAGGAGATGAGTGTTGGGTTTAAAAGCTCAAATCTCTCTCTCTTCCATTCGTTTGTCTCTCTCACTCTCTTCCTTTTCTTGGTCCAGCGAGCAACAACGGAGGAGACAACTCCGGTGGAGTAGGCGAGCGGTTCCGGTGTGAGGCGTACGGAGGTGGACGCGCGAGGAGGTCCCAGAGGCGACGTTGCGCGAGCGAGGCTCCGGCGAATTTCGTTGCTTCCGAGATGTATGTCGGTTTCTTAGTATGATTTGTGGTTCACCCTCGTGTGAGGGATGTGTTGGTCGGTCGAGGGAGGTCGGAGACCTCTCCGGCGACGAGTTTTGGCGTAAATCCTTGGCTGACGCAAGGTTGTAGACGACCAACGGTTGACTGGGTTCCTTCGGGCGGTCGACCGACGTAGTGTATTTTGCCCGACTTTAACCATCACCGGTCGAACGATGCCTTATGGCGGTCGACCGGTAGTGCATTGTGCTGGTGGGTTGGGATTGCCTGTTGTGTTTCGGTTGACCGGTTCCTTGTGTTCGTTCGACCGGAACTTAAGTGTACTGGGTTTGATCGATGCTTGTTCGACCGATTATTTATATGCGTTCGATCGTTATATGACTTAGAACTGCTAGGATGCCCTGATAGTTTTCGGTCGACCGAGACCCCTGAGTCGGTTGACCGGTAGTATGGATTTGATGTTGACCAGACTTCGGATTTTGACCTCGTTCGGTCGACTGGTTTTAGATCTCTGTTCGACCGTTGGGACTTAGGTTTTGCGCAGAGAGTTCAACCGTTGCAGACTTTCGGTCGACCGAACCTTTCTGGGAACGGTCGACCGGGTTGCCTCTTTCGGTCCACCGTTTGTGCACAGAACTGAATTCCCAGTCCTTTTATGATGTCAACTCTGTCCACGGAAACCCGTATCCTCGCCTTGTGCGTGAGCCGAGAGGTGACGGTGGGCGCGTTACGCGTGCCTGCCTAGGGACCGCCGTGTGGAAGAGTGTGGTTGTTCGGGACGTGTCACCTCCGTGTATGGATCGTGACTTGATGTAATGGATTGATGGACTCATTGTAGAGTAGCATGCCTGAGGGATCGTGGATCTCAATGTATGATGTTGTGCGGACACACAACTGTCGTTGGGTGAGGTGACTACCGACCTATATAGCTACGGAGGTCGCTGCTCTGCTTTTATAGTGACGGAGTTGGTGTTTGCGGCTCGTGGAGCCTGATGACCTGGCAGACTTCGGTCTGGACCGTCCGATGTTGTGCCGGACGTATTGATGGACCACTGATGTTGTGCCGGTGATACCGCCAATGATGTTCCGACGATGATGATTGATGGGCCGATGCTGCTCCAGCTATGTTTTCCTCAGATGGGCACCTACTGAGATGATGATTGATGGATCGACCGAGCGACGACTCCGTGGTGTGGTTTCGACCACGAAGTTACAAATCTGTTTCTTATGGCGCAGACTTGGCGGATGTTCCTTGCCGAACCCCATGATTAGTATAGTCGCGTGTGGGGAGCGTCACGTCTTGTTCCGCTAGACCGTATGTGTCTACGGTAGGTCTCCTTGGGAGACCCGATGATGATTGTCGGACTGATGTCCTGTGTTACCCTTCGGGGGAACTGTTTTCCTTACTGTTAATGACATGACATGTTACTAGTATGATAAGTCCATTTGTACTACTGCATGCATATAGGTGAGCTGGGCATACGGGGTTTCTTTATGGAAACATGCATTATTGTTGCATGTTTTATTTCAGGACCACAGTAGGTCCAGTTGGGTGGTGATCAGCAGGCGCTCGCATTTTAGGATCGGATCCTCTCGTTCGGACTACTGAGGTCGACATGATTACTTGTATCACATTTGTTTTATCTGATGTAATCATGTAACTTTTGACAAACTCTGATGTAATTTGGTGCATCTCTTGTATGTTTTATGAAAAGTAACAGTCCCGTCTTTTTATTATTGATCTATGTTGTCTTGATAATAATTTTTAAATTTTCGCTGTTTTAGGATGTTACAAAATCAGTTCTTTTGTTGTTTTGTCCATCCCGAGGAAGATGACCTAACCATCTCATCCAATGGAAGGCCAGCTCGTCTCTTTTGCTTACAATTGCCTTAATGTTGCTCAAAACAGTCGAAAAACTGGAGCTTGCATCAATTTTACTGGTAATATCGTGAAAAATGGATTTGCACATTGATAGGTTTTGTTCTCTCTTGCTATCAGATGATGAAAAAGCACCAACCAGACAAGCCTTTCGGAGGATGGGCTCATGGATACCAATGACCCTTATCACCACATGAAGCATATTTAATCATGGAATAATAACTAATATTACAATAGGAACTCTTCCGTTTTTCGTTCCAACAGTGAAGAGCGATATGCACAAAGCCTTCCCACCTGCAGGGCATTCAATTATTGTTAATTTCTGCAGATGCATACAATTATGGTTCAAGAAAATGACTCCAAGTTCGAAACAATATACATTATAGTGGCTAACAATTACATGTCAATACTCAACATACGTATATGACACATTTACCAACATTAGAATTTACATTTTTCATGTTGAGAATGAATTAATATATCATGCATGCACATAATTACTATTATATGGTTTACAAAAAGCACAAGCATAACAAATTTTTGTACTTCATTGTGGTACTCTTGTAAGCTTACCCAATTACAAGGGGTCCTCTCTCCTCTAATCCCAGACAACATTTGAGACACCAACTCACAGCATACACCCGGGACATTTCGAAAAGAGCTAGACAAATTATCATTATTACTATTATTTGATCATTTGGCTGGACATATTATGAAAATGTTAATAGTTAATACTAGTGTTTGTTAGCGATGTTCCTACATCTGCATTTTAGGGCACCCTTAACGGGGGTGCCCCGCCCGGGCGCCCAAGGGTGGGGGACACGTGTCCCCCGCCCATTGGTTTAAAAAAAAATTTTTAATTTTTTTTATTTAGTGGATGTTTTGTTATTAATGGATTGGGTATTTGTTATAAATGTGGGGTAATAATTTTTTGTAAGTGATTAAAATTAAGAAATTTCCAGAACCAATACACTGTTTAATCACGGGTGCAGTATTTAATCAGTAATGCACTATTTTCAATCACGCGTGCACTGTTTTCAATCACGCGTGCACTATTTGCAATCACGCGTGCACTTTAATCACGCTTCCAAAGAGTAAACTGTGCAATCACGCGTGAACAGTGCAACAAATACATCCAAACCCTCTCAACTATAAATACATCTATCTATCTCCTGATTCCTCACATTTCCTCAACTTCTCAACTTGTTAGCTTCTTCTCTCATCAATGTCGGATAATAGTTTAAACTCCGGTCAATCCGACGATGATAACTGGAATGAGACATTAAATCTAATGGATCGTGCTATTGAATTAGCCGGACAGGTTGTTTATGGAGGATCGTCGTATTCACGAATTTATGGAGGATCGTCCTGGAACTTCAGCTGAGGAAACGTCGTATTCGACCGATCGTATAGCGGATATTCACGAGTTTTTTGTCAATCAAGATCGAGTGCGTGACAGGAACCAACATTTGGATCTGAAAGGCGATTTAATCGAGCATATATAGCAACGCTACGGACGAGGAGCGGTTTGAAAATCGGTTAACGTAGTTGCTAATGTAGTATTTGAAAGTTTAGTTTATGTAATATGTACTGTTGTTTCTTAACTTTGAGTGCAATATTTCCTATTTTAGTTTATCTTAAATGTAATGTGGTTCCGTAATATTTAATAATAATTTCGTGATTTAGCAGTAATTATTAACAATATTTCGAGTTAAAATAGAATTATAATGTTATTAGAATTAGAATTATATAAAATGTAATTTGTTAAATGTTGTGTGAAAATTATAATTGTTTAATTAAGAAATGATGTTGATGAAAGAGTGTAGGGTGGGTGGGGGTAGTCTGGGCATGGGTAAGGGAGTTTTTTGGGTGGGTTGGGTGAGCTGACGTGGCAGAGAGAGAAGCTGACGTGGCAGTGAGAGAGTGCAGGGCGCCCGGACGCTGTTATTTGTGCTCTTAGGCACTCTAGAAATGGGAACGCCCCAAGATGCAAAATATTCATCCAAACAAGTTTTACTTTACTGTTTCCAAGATCAAATGTGGAAGCACTGACAATGAAATGTGCCTCCAGAAGTGGCATTAGGCTCGCATCTCCTAAACATGTGCATTTTTTCCCATTTCACTCTTATATACTTATCGCATGGCATATCCCGTTGTTTAGCACACTATCACACACTCAGGATTGATTACCAATCAAATCATCGTACAAAACAATATATGATACTTTGAATAGGTGTTTTTCATTATATCTGCCAAAAAATTAAATAAAACCACAGTTATTTAAGAGACCAATGCTAAATAATTACTTGCATCTTGTCTATCATATGTGTCATTTCTTGAGCATCCCTTAGATAAAACAATCAAGGGTACCAGATAAAACCATGGGAAACAAACTTTAATATACAAAAATACTTTAACCTTTGTATTAGAAGTTGATTAGGACAAAAAAAACATTGTGTTACAAGCAACAATGCCTCCAAAACCCCAAGTTGGTTCTAAAGAACATAAATTGGTTTTAACCAAACAAACATTATACCATCAAACTTGAGAAATGAAAAATGCAGAACCACTTACTCAAAAGGAGGCTCAACCTCAATTGCAAATGTCAAGTGTATGGAAACACCATCCATTTCTTCTAACTTGGATGTGCCATCTTGGATAACTGTATGTGCCTCGTGTGGATAGCCCCTGGGAATATATAAGATGTCTCCTTCCTGAAGACTGATTGGTTTACCTTCATGGGAGTTATAGCAGCAATCTGACCTCGGCAAATTTACAAGTGGTTCGTACAGTCTGGGCAATAAATGAACATCATGGGGGAACAAAACCCATTGCTTTTGCCCAAAAAGTTGGCATACAAAAACACAATGATCATCATAGTGCCGGGACAAGCCTTGAGATTGCGGGGGAGTAATATAAAGATTGGCACCAACCGATGGTTGGCCAAATAGAGTTGCTAAACTATTTGCGACTGTTGCTACTTCCTTTGATCGTAACTCAAGGCCCCTCAAGGCAGTTGTGAAACCCTCTGAAAATGCTTGCTTACATTTGCTAGAATCATCAATGAAGATGACTTCTGAGTTGTCCATGCCTTCAGAGGAAGTTTGGCCCTTGAAATAATGAACCTCCTTTTCTGGATATCCTTGTGCAGTTGAAGAATTACTTCTGTGAGTTTTTACAACACGGATATCCTGCCCGTAAATCAAATGAGATCCAAGGCTGCCCCTTACCTCTTTCAAGAGATCTAGGGCGTCTAGTTCATCTGCCGTGATAGGAGGACATGAGGTCAGACCATGCAGAATGGAATCAAGAACAGCGTTGATGGTTTTACCAGCAAACAGATGGAATAAAGCATTCAAAATATGATTCTCTGAATCTTCTAGTTGAGGCCTACAAAGTAGAGGTGAATCCCCCCAATTAATGGAAAGAAAATGGTCAAACTTGAAATCAAGCTTGCCAAAAATTCCTCGTCTAACTGCATCAACTTCACAAGATGAATTATGGGATTCATTCAAAGAAAGCATAAAAACAGCTTCAGCTAGTTCACGCCTTCTGCTACAAACGTGTTCTTGTTCACTGCTCTTGATTGGTGACAAGTAATGGGATCTGAGCCATAGTTTCTTTAGCAAGCCTTGGGAGCTCATAAACAATTGCTTTGGGATATTAGACAGCAACTTTGTATTGCAAGCATTTGTGAGAGCTAATGCAGCATCCAGCACTACTTGTGAAAGTTTATCTTTCAGAAAAGTGATTTCAAATAATTCTTTACCCTCTTCAGATGAAGTGTAACAAGACAGAGATTGAACAGCAGATGTTTCAAGCTGACAAAGTACAGACCTATTTTAAGTCAGTAGAACTTACAACAGTATGGAAAAATAAAATTGCACTTTGTACTACATTAATATATCCTAACAAACTCAACAAGCCCAACATTCAACACCAAATACCTAGTAGGGAAAGGTTTATAACTGAACTCCAAGAAAAATCAACTACTAGTATTTCGACATCTACCATCAAGAAACAAGATTAGAACCGGAAAATAGATCCTTAAAATGTATTCACTAACTACCACCTGACTTTAAACCAACCCATAAAGTAGACAGTTTGCATCTTGGCAAAAAAGGCCAAGAAAATCGGTGGCTAAATATCTACCTTCATGATTAACATGACCTACAAAATGTTAATACAATGAAAAATCAAATTTCTGTAAGCACGTGCATGTAGGTAGTGGTCAGTGATAGGGTCAATTTCTAGAAACTTGAAATGGATGCAATAAGAAGTTCATATAGGCCTACGATTCAACTTTGTTCTAACTTTCTCAAGTACAGTTTTCCAAATGTTGTGCTTAAGTAAAAAGGCAAGTTCCTTCTATTATCCCAAATCAGGCATTTATTATAGATTGTTTAGGATTCCCAAAGGTAACCCTCTAACTTCCACGCAAAGAAAAATAATAGCAAATCATCAAAAGACAACTTTCTAAGCTCATTTGAAGTTCCTCATGAAGGAGACACATAAACAATTATTAATCAATATCAACAAAAACATTGATTTAAACTACAAGGAGATACTCACAAGAGCTTGATAAGGAGAAGGGGTCACTAAGCAGCTCCCTTGCAAATGGAGCCGTTGATAGGTCCAATATGGTATTGCAAACCACCTCAACAACCTTCTTCTTCCCTTTTTCAAATCCCCCAAGGGCCTTCACCAAACCATTTATCACTCCCTCATTTAATGCCAATGCCATGTTGGCCTCCAAAGAGCTCAGAGAAATGGTACCGACCGCTGCCACCACCAAAGCCAACAAAAGCGAGTATCTAGATGAAAAATGAATCATTTACTTTCACAATGCTGAAATAAACATAGGAACAAGTTAAACATACAAACTTCTTTATATTCTGATTTGTGAAAGAGGCTGAAGCTTTCACATCAGCGAAGCAAACACGTCAAAACATACAAATTTCAGTAAACAAACAGATACAGAAACCTAGGGAGCTTTGACATTCCCATTCTAAAAACATCACGTCAACATTACTTCAAAGCCATGTAAAAGAAATGTGATTCTAAAGTGAACCGCATGAAAAGAGAAATTATGATATTCATATTGGTGAAGAACCACTACAAAGGCGATAAATCTGACAATAAGATCAAAACCAGAATGACGGAGACACTCGCAATCAGATTGGTGAACAAGCATAAACTTCATCTAACATTTGGTCACTTCCGTCAAGATCACATATACTTTACATCAATCATAAAGTCCTTTGACTCTTAATCCGTAGTAAAACACGCACAATATATCAAATTCAAAATGCTTAGACTAGTCAGAGGCACAGGTGGTGCCAAGTAGGAGGAGGAGGGGTCGGTCACGGGTGCTCCTCTCCCACCTGTCTTTCTGAATTTTGGGATTTTGCCAAGTTAGTAAAAGGTCCTTTTGGATTCCAACCCCTTGCTTTTTACTCTTTTGGGTTTTAAGTCTCTCAATTTTTCCTTAACAATATTTAAATATAGGTCGATTGATTTTTGATAGCTTCTAACTGCTCTTACAAATTCCACCCGTTAACTAGGTTGAACCCTTTTAACCAAAACCGACCATTTTTGGTTCCAACACTCAATTGAGGTCAATTCTTACTACCCTTGTCGATTCCAATTTCCAACACTCCTGACCTGAATTTACGAAAACACGAGAGAGAGCTCAATTTCCTATCGCAATGTGTGCAGTGAAGTGAAACGAAAAAGGCAGAAACTTTCGCACTAAACACACCGAAAAATGTAATACCGAAAACACCGAACGTCATACCTGGTTGCGATAAGGGCGGGGAGGAGAGCGAGGAGACCGTCGGGGAGGGCACGGCGGAGAGGGAGATCTCTGGAGGTGCGGATTAGGGCGAGGTGGGAGCGGAGGAGGCGGCGGATTAGGGTGAGGGAGTGGGAGGGTCGATTCGGGAGACGGCCCCGGGGGAATGAAGTAGCGGTGGTCGGGGGTGGAGTGGTATGGGATCCGGCGGCGGTGAGGAGGCAGTCGTTCTAACATGCCTTTTTTAGTGAACGATAGTTTTGAGGTGAAAACTGAAAACGATGGTGTAGAAAGGCGGATGGGTAGATGGTCCCAACGTAAATAAGTTGTAAACGAGTTAAGTCAAAAAGTTATTGCCAGAGAGCGTAATCCAGTCCGGTCCGGTCCGGGTTTTTGGGTTCGGAGTCTGTCCGGTTCCGGTCTGTACCGGATCTGGCCGGTCCAATCTTCAGTCCGGATTCCGATCCGTGTCGGATCCGGTCGGTCCAGTCTTCAACCTGGTCCAAAAACTCAGATCGGACTAGATTTTCAATACAAAAAGACTAAACCGGACCGGATTTTCAATACAGAAAGCTTGAACCGGACTAGACCAGTCTTCAGTCCAGCCATGATCGGTCCGGTCCAAATCCGGAATCTGACTGGTCCAGTTTTCGGTCCAAACTCAGGTGATGGTCCGGGTCCAGTTCGGTCCAGGTTTGGACTGATGCTCTCCCCTGGTTATTACCGTCGAATACAAAAAAATAATAGATCGAACTATAAAAAAATTGAGTCTTAAGTTTAACTTTTTTACGAGTTCAAGAATGCCTACTTACTAAATCTAAGCCGGATTTTTTTTATTTTTCATCAAAAAATTTCATTTTCAAATTAAATCATATTCATACTTTTTTTTTAGCCAACCTCAAGTTTTGAATTTCGAGCTCGAGTCAAAATTGACGACCTCAATAGGTGGGTATCTAAGTTGGAAAATTAAACCGTTGGATGTTGTTCGAGTTTTGTCTGGTATTTTCTAGCGCAAGGAAGTCTAAAGCGAACTTGTCACTAAAATAACAACATACACCGTGTAAACATTGGTTTCGATTCTCTTGTGGACTGAATATTGTGTAATGTAATTTGGAATTCACCTTGTAACTGATTGATTGTCGTGGATCCGATTGGTTTACTTTATAATTTCTACTCATACACCATTGTTTTTAGTTCTACATGTATGGTTAAAATGTATGGAGCGAAGTCTCATATTTTTATATATACCACTAGAGGAAAACTAAACGTGTTGTCAGTTCTAAAGGCCCACAAATATCCCTTGGACCGTTACAAGTCAGACTTTCAGGATGTAGGGGCTCCTTGTATTCAACAAGACATTTCCAAAAGAACGGAAACAGTGGAAGATTTTACACTAACAAGCTGAGTAATTGCAGGTAAATCCCCTATCGGGAAATAAAATAAAATGAAAGTTATACTGTAGTATACGATATGATAATCTATATGTAAGATGATGGACCCAAAGAGCTAGTCATTAGTTTCAGTTACATCATTGGTTACTATGAATCCCCTAATTTAGTCCTTTTGTTTGCCTTCATGAATTGGAATTGGAATTGGAATGACAGAACTAGTGGTTGCTGCTAAAATCACCAGAATTCTCCCACCCCGACAAGAAACGAACCACCACGCAGGTGATGTTGTCTGCGCTGCCCCTCTGGTAAGCTTCCTGCATCAAACTCCTTGCGGCCGCTTCTGGGTCCTCTATTGGTTTTATCATGCTCACTGCTTCCTGCAATTGCATTTCACATGCCATAGGTCATTTATAAACCATTGGTCTATTTTTTATAGATACATGCTAACTGCTCTATTCAGATGTTTAGGACCAATAACTGCTTATGGGTTAAGAGCATGGAGTTAAATCCCAGGTTTTGTTTGATAAATACCAAGGCCACAACCACAAAACCTCATATATGTTGGTACTGGAAGTTTTGACTTAAATCAAGTGATGTTTGCAGATGTCAGTGATGTTGAACATACCTCATTTGTCACGACATCCCACAGCCCGTCACTAGCAAGAATGAGGAACTCGAGGGAGCTATCGATAACCTCCTCCTGCACAAAGTGCATCGTAAATGTGAAGGCTCTTTGTTAAGCATTGCAGTGACTACATATAGATCCAACAAAGAAACTTAGCGTGTGTGTGTGTTTAACCTAACTCTTCAATAGGCGAGGAGCTAACTCACTATTACCTACTGCATCTAGAAACAATATACCTGAATTTCTGGGTCAGCAACAACATACTGCTTAAGAAGTTTATCACCAAAAGCACGGGAAACAGCAAGGACACCACCAACTCGCCACGTCCCTACAAACAACAAAATTATGACATAATAACTTAATAAGAGGCTAGCTTATAAAAATGGATGTTTCTACTTATGAAATTTACCAGCCCACATTACAAACCCTCCAGCATCTTCAATCCGCTGCCTCTCATCAGTTTGGTCGGGCTTATGATCACGTGAAACAGCAATAGCTGCAAAATCGCCACAGTATAATTACATGGAACATTATGAAGAATAAACTAAACATCAAAATGAAGGTAAAATCTATTGTTACATGGTGTTCTGTACGGCAAACGTTAATGCTTTGATATCATTTCATTAAAACTACCTAGCAATCAGAAACCAGCCAATAGAAAAGGTATTTAGGAAACACCAATGAGCTTTACAAGATCAAGATGGTACTAGTACAATATCAACTTTTCTAAGAACAAGCGATGTCTAAAGCTTTGTATCACTACCTTTTTTATCATTAAGCCTTTTGTTATTGTCAGGATAAGCACCCAAAAATTGTAGTTTAATTCCACTTTCGATGTGGTGGGAATTTAAACTGAAATTCAGGCATGAAAAAGAAGCCAAACAGAGGCTACCCACATGACACAGAAGGTACAAAGAAATAAAGGGCTCACCATTTCCACCCCTGCAAATAACAGCCCTTGAATCACCAACATTCGCAACTAGTAAGCGATCACCCACTAAAACAGCAGTTGAAGCAGTAGAGCCAGCATCTCTATGTTGATTATTTTCAGCTTTCAGGAGTTCTGAATCTGTATGGTTGTACGCATCAGCTGCAAGAATCAGAACGAAAAACAACATACACATCAGATATGCTGATGCGACACAATAGAATGATTCTGCGACTCTGTGAAGTATGTCGATAGAAATATACCAATAGCTGACTTGGTATCAGAAATGAAATTCGGATGCTTGATAAGATTGCTGAAGAGGTTTTGTTTCACGTATTCAGCTGCCCGGGCTCCACCATGACCTAAGAGAACCATGATATCAATATATTATAATCATTATAAAACTAACAACAGGCACATAGTGAAGTAAAGGTATAAGTGATTCATGACATGTTGTCATCTTCTTACCATCAAATACTCCAAAAAGACCAACAATTTCTCCATCAACACCGTCAATTCTGGTTTCACAAAAATCTTCCATTGAAGATCTTTTTCCAGGAAAGCTTGCATACCCATAGCTAAATTTTCCATTCTGACTGTTGGGAAAATATAAAAATACTCAATAGAGAAGGCAATATATTGGTGGAGTTTTGATATCTACTATCAGCTATACACTAATTTCATATCCCTTGGCATGAAAAAATAAAAAATCATGGGCATCACTATATATTATTCACACAAAAATATTGAAGCCCATCATTTGTTTTTTAGCTTGTTTTTTGAAGCACATCTTTGTTTTAAATTTGTTAACAGACTTAAACACGAAGCAAAAGATGATCAGAAAGAAACCAATTTTTAAGTTCATCAGCATGTCCAAAATAAAAAACTATAAAGGAAACATGAAGGAATCATGGAAATACACCTCAACTGAAAAAATGCTCTGACAGCCTTGATGAAATAGGAAAAACATTGTTTTGGGGGATGATTTAAACTACAAAAACTAAATTCTCGAACAAATGAAAGCATTATACAAGAAGCATCTTGAAAACATGAAGATGCTTAATAAAACAAGATTGTAGCCCACCTCACAAAAGCCTCATCTGCTGAAAATTATTTATCCAATCAACTGAGCATAGCAAGCCATATCTAAAACCTCCACGACCAATTAAAATTCTTTAGGTTTCTAAATTCGTAATATCGTACAACAACAATTAGCTATCTCTCTATATTCTCGATCTAAACCAATAACACCTTGCTCATGTATCATGATCAATAACTAAAAGGCTGCGGGATCAACACATTGTCATCCAAAATCATAGATCCAACTATTGATCCCAAAAAAACGATAAAAAATATATTCATAGTTTCAACTACCTTCCAGAATCAGGTGATGCCAAATCATTTTCATCACTTAAAATGGTCTAGCTCTTGTTTACAATTGTTTGAAATTATAATCGTAAAACATTCAACATAGACCTTTCGGGATTTTGACCCTCCTGGATTTTTTGGCCCATTGGAATTTCAACCCCCTTGAACATCTTTTAATACCAATACAAAGTTAGGCAGATAAGATTTTGTTCAATTAGTACATTGCAAGAGTATCTATTTACTCACTTCGGATAAAATACCTAATCAGACTCAAAATCAAACCAACGAATTCCCAATTATCTTTTGACCGTGTTTGCAATGACGTTGAGGGGGGCCGACAACGAAGGTAAAAAAATCGGCAGATATGTTTCCATAAAATTATCATTAATTTTCGGTGATTTTTGATAATTTGAACAGATACATAATTGTAATACGTCTTTTTATCAAGTAAAATTATCTCAACATAGATACCAAGTTGTCATCCCAACAATCCTTCGTCGGATTTGGTGAAGAATCCATCCCATCAAAAGTGCAACCCGAATGTTAGAATCCATATGCACTTTCCGAATTCCAACTCAATTTTTTTTTCAAAACTTCACACATAAAACAAACAAAAAAAGACCGAAACTCAAATTCCCACCAACCAAACAAAATTTCCCATTCGAAACAGCAAACGATGTATATATATATATATATACCTGAGACCGGCACCGCTAACCGGCCCGTCATCAACCTGACTCCCACCGGCGTCGTTGAGATATCCCATTCCTGTCCTTCAAACCAACGGAGCGGCGGCGTCTGGCGAGAGGATCGGTGGTTGGTTGGGAAAAAAAGGGGGAAAGGTTGGATTTTTAGGGTTTGGTTTGGGGATTGGTGGGGTGGCGTGAAGGGAGGAGGGGAGGGGGTACGTGGCGGGAGAAGGACGCCGGCCTAGTCCAAGGGGAGTCGTCCACGCCGTTCGTGTGGATGGGTACGTGGCAGATGGCGAGTTGTGGTCTGGATAACATCTCGGGAAAGTTCGGGATTGGAGGAGTTATTATTGTTTAGGTCCTCCATTATGGTTTTATTTTAATTTGATTTCTTCAACTTTAGAATTGTATAATTTGAAGTTTGGACTTAAATGTCGTAGTTTTTTTGTTTTTTTTATTGCGATGTCCAAACTTTCCAATATGATAACTGTTGGTCGTTGGATGTGAGTTTGGAGTGATTAGATTCCTGCAAAATCAATTGTTCACTCACACACACATCCAAACACTCTCCAAATTATTAAAAAGCCATTGGTTTTTGGGGTTTCCAATACAATAACTACTTTCGTTGAGTGCTTTACCTCCAACTCATTACTATTTACAATAAATGTCACTGGCTTTTGCCGAAAACACCATCATTCTAATTGACCAATTCAAACTCATATCCTATTTAACGAGTTCAACGAACCAGAACGTCAGTAGTTTTCCTCGTAGTGAACTTGTCACCCATTTGCAACTTCAAGTCCATTGTAAAATAAGAAGAAAAATAATATTCATTTAAAGAATCGAAGCAAACCAAATTCTCACCTCACCACAAAAAGGCTTACAAACCAATAGGGTTTTGAGTTCTTGCAAGTTGTCATTCTGTCAAGTGCCTTTGGAGAAATTGGAAATGGGGAAATTATGGTGAGGGCCTCTCAACTTTAAAACGTTGTAATCATCTTTTTTGAATTTTCGAATCGAATTGAATGTTATAATTTTTTTGTGACATGCAAACTTTCCAATATGACTAACGGCATATTATCACCTTAAAATGTCAGTCTTTTTGCATTTTTCTCGTAATGAACTTGTCACCAACTTGCATCTTCAAGTTCATTGTAAAATATCCTTCTTTTAGATAATCCAAGCAAATCACGTTATTGTTGGATTATTGAGTTTGGATTAGGCTCATGAATAACTCAATTGAAAAATCCAATGTTGAGATGAAGATGAGAACTATTGCCTCATGTGTCATGTGCTCACCTCACTTTTAGTTCCACATTGGTGAAACTAACAAGTTGAAGGATGTTGATAAACATCCTATTCACTTGTCCCTTTGTAGGTGGAAAGAGAAGAGAATTCTCCACACACACGCGCGCCTGCCCGCCCGTCCCGTCCCGGTCTGGCGATTTTAGGTCTCCGAATCCAGAGTTCTTCTGCGCCCGATCCTTGTGAGGTTCCGCATTGCTTTCGTGGTCCGTTGACTCCGGTGTGCGCCTGATCGACGGTGAGACCGTTCTATCCTGGGAGAAAACCGGGAGACTATCAAACGCACTGGTATGTGGGCCGATATTTTCTCTGAGGTAAATCGTCTTCCGACGGCTCGGTCTTTTAGGTCGTCTCTCATCACTGTTCCTTATTTTGTTGTTTTCTTATACATATTTTTGTATGTTGACTTTATCTGGATTCTTACAAAATATTTATTCCACATATGTAACTCGTTGTATTACATGATCATGTTTGTAATTGTATGAACAATCACCTCACAACAACAAAGCCTTAAAACTAATAGTGTTTACGAGTTACAAGTGTCATTCTGCCAAGTGCTAAGAAGCTCATTTATTGTGTGAACTGTCTTTTTTATGGAATGAAAAGTAGTCTATGTTGATAGATATTCTAGAAGGCTATGAAAACACAATCTTCATCAACAATGAGAAAAGGTGTGCCTCACATAAGTTTGAAGCCAAAAACCCCTTACAGAGGTAAATACAATTTATCAGATTTCTCCATACACATACAACACAAAAACGTTGTCGGTCTAAGTCTCATTTGTCAAGAAGGGAGGGGCGGATGAAGTTGTAGTCCAGAAATTCACAATGTTTAACTCCCTCTACTTGACGTCTCTCCTCCTTTAACTCCAATTACCTGCATTCCACATCCTCGACCCACACAATTGCATTAATTATGTCGATCTCACTTTGAGAAGTCGTCCTGTGGATGAGTAGTTTGGTTGGGTTGTGATTTGGTTCTCCTTGAAGGTGATGTGTGATATGAGCTAAATGGTTAAGTACTTAGGTCATCCGTAACCATGATCCAGACGATCTGGTCATGAGTTTTCTCTCTCTTCCAAATCAGTTTTCTCTCTCTTTCACATCAGTTTTCTCTCTCCCCAATCCACTTTCTTTTCTTTCCTACATTATTCACAGCTTAACCACAACCCATCATAACTCATATCTCTCCTCCACATCATTTCAGGATCGATTTTGAAAAAAATTCTAAAATAAATTTGAAAAAATTCTACAAAATAAAAAAAACGTATTTTCAAAAAAATAAATATAAAAAAATTAAAATTAATTTTAAAAAACTGAAAACAAAAAAAGCTTTAAAAAGCTTGCTCAAACTCACGACCCGGACGACCCCTGTTATGAGTGCCCTTAGTTGACCTGCACCGGTAAAGACTCCGGCGGAGGGAGAGGGTCGACCCTTATGAAATCAAGAGTCGCTCATTCTTGATGCTTTCATCCACCAGAGTCAGACCTGGCAATCGTGTCGTGTTCGTGTACTTTCGTGTTAGATAGTTTCGTAATCGTGTCAGGATTTCGTGTTATCGTGTAAAACACAATTTGAAGAAATTCCATCATGTTTAGATTGAAAATAGTTAAGTGACATGTTATATTAATATTTTTCTATATAATTAACATATTAATTGACCATTTTCAGGTAAAAATAATTGATTACCTAACAAAGAGATGTTATTCGTGTCAGTTTCGTGTAAAAAACTAAAATACCGTGTAATCGTGTCGTGTTCGTGTCAAATTGTGTACTAATTATTTTATGTTTATATCTTCATAAATCATCATAATAAAACATTTCAACCACACAAAAAATTTCGTGTCATGTCGTGTAAAAATCGTGTCACCATATCGTGTCGTGTCAGAAATTGTCAGGCCTAACCAGAGTAGGGCATGGTCATGTGACATGTCAAAGCAATAACATTACATTTCTCATCACGAAATAATAACCGGTACAAAGTTGGATCGAGAAGTTCACGTTTACGTAATCGGATTGAACCCCACCTAACCGGATCCGAAGACCTCGACGATCGGATCTCACCGTCAACGAAACGAAACCGAACCCCAGATCCCGAAGAAACCTCGGTTCCACCCTAACAATGGCGACGAAGGAGATCCAAACCTCCTCCGACCTCGGTCTCGTCCCCCTTGTTGTCGTCGTCCTCATAGCCGCGCACGTCGTCGCCCTCGTAAGAACAATCCCCTCTCTACTCCGTCGATCCTTGGTTTTGACTTTTGAGTCTGATTTGGTTTCTCGCAGGTGTACTGGATCTATAGGGTCGCCACCGAGAAGCCATCGCCGAGGAGGAAGGCCCAATGAGTTTCTGTTCCGATTCTAAGGTGTTGTTCTTTTTTCTTCTTCTTTTTTTGGAGTCTTTTGAGTTTAATTTGTAGGATACACTATTGGTTGCTTTGGATTGCTTCGTCGGGTGCGGTTTTCGCTTATGGTGATTGGTAGCGTGAAAAACTTTGAAAATTTGGAACTTGAGTTCTAGGACGAGTTCGGTGATTTAAAAATATGTACTTAGAATGACTTCTTCAAGTTATACTGTAAAATGAAGGCAAGTCATGGAAGTGGAGTTCTAGATTTTTCTTCACTTTTTAGGTATCAATCACACCCTTAGTTGGGTGTGATTCGTTTTCCGCAAGTGAAGGGAAGTCAGCTCCACCTTTTCGACTTCACTTGGTTTCAGAGTGGAAGTTGGAGAACGGATTTTTTGAAAAACGTTGAAAATTCTGTAACTTGAGTTCTAGGACGAGTTCTGTGACTTAAAAATATGTACTTAGAATGAAATCCAAACTTGACTTTCGAAACGCTCACTATCAATATATGCTTGAATTTACCCTTCAACTGTCACCACTTTGCCTTTCCCTCCTCCTACTACCCCCACACCACTTCTTGTTCATACACCACTTGGATAACATGGTTCTCCACGTCTTCACAAAAATACACCAAATGTTTTGGATGAAGAAGAAAAGGTCAACAACATTAGAAGGCACGTAAGCAAATGACAATCACCCCAGTCAATTTTTTTAAGGTTTTAGGGTGGTAGGATGGAAGGTTTGGAGATGTGGAGATGCAGCTACATGTGATTTTGGTTTCAAGCAATCTTTTTCCTTAATTGAACCCTTTAAATTGGTTAAATTACAGAGAGTCTTTGGGGGTGAATCTAATTAGAAGCTAGTCACCAATTCGACCACTTGAATTTGTGTGGTTAAAAGGACTTAATATGTGTAAATTTAGTATATTGCAAAAAGAAGAAAGATGTGGTCGCTGATCGCCCCGATCAAGGAAACACTACATTAAATTTTCGTATCCTAGCTTGTAAACCATTGCCTGGGCAGCCATGCATAAGTTCAAGTTTCAGATCTACCAATCTTTTTATAAGCTGGAGGGTACATCATCAAAAAAATTGCATATCTTATTTACCTTCGAGTTGTATCCACTTTCAACTGGACTTGGATAAGAATAAATGGCATTGACATTCTTGAGAAATAAGAAAAAAAAAAAAATACCCACGCCTAGTCCCAACTGCCGAAGGTGTGTTAGAGAAATGGTAGTTATGGTTAACATAATTATGCATTAAAAGGTGGGTGGGTTGATATTGTTTAGGTATTCAGGTTCTTATGATCATCAGCTAGCCACTGATAAAAAAATGATCATCAGCTAGCCTTGGATTGGGGCTTTAAGTTTGTCTAAGGAGTATGAGTTTTAGCTGCTTCAACATTAGAGTGGTGGTTACCTAATCACTACACCGACCTTAACAAGTTGAGAAGAGGGGTAAACCTATTTTGTGGGAGTATAAGAGATAGTAGGGAAGAAGAGTCAACAACAAGCTGAGACAAGGATATTATCAACAAACAGAAATTGTTAAATAAATGTATCTGTGTGATCTGAATATGTAATTGCTGCAATATATCATCCCTAAGGACTTGGCATTGGAGAGAAGTGTGTGGAAGAAGGTTTTTCACATGTCAGAACTATGATTCTTGCCAAGTTTCATTTTTAGCCTACCCCAAGTAGTTTGGGATTTAAGGGTTTGTTGTTGTCGTTGCTGCAATAATTTGAATTTCATTTTTTTCTCCATCAAGCCACTTCGTATATTATTAAGCAGACTGCAGATTACATGAGGTGAATTCTAGTATATTTCTGTTGTATTCACAAGTGTTCAGGATCATTGTTTGTAGGGATTTCTCTCCTTTTAGTCATGCACCCGAGACAGGCATGCCCCCTACGTGCTCGCCTTGGTCCCAGTTTAGAATGAAGTGTTTTTTGTACATTGTAGATGAAAGGATGTGGCTGCTGGTACTACTTCTGGTTACTCAATTCAGCAAACTTTGCAAAACCACTTGATACCTTGTGATTACTTTTGTTGGCCATAATTTCAAATTGTTATCTGAACCGTAATATGCTGAAGCTTCGACAAAGATGAGTGTTTCTTACAGAGCAGAATGTTGTAATTTCTGGATTCACTTTTCAAACTTCTATGCTTCGACTTGCCCTTCAAGGTGCATTCTCTTATGGTGCTTCACTACCTCAGATATCTAATTAATGTTAGCACTGAAAATAGGGGATGTTAGCTGATCATGAGATCGCTGCAAGTTATGTTGCGATATTCATTGTTGAACTTCTATTGCTTCTTGTTTGTATTGAGTTTTGGGAATCTTGAATGCTGCTAGAAAAAGGTTCTGCTTGGAATCAGTTCCCCGATGTTCCCTAGTTTAAATCGAAATTCTAAGTTGATGTTCCCTAGTTTAAATCGAAATTCTAAGTTGTTGGATGTCAATTGTGAATCACATTTAGATTGCCGATTTTCAGGAATCAAAATATAATTAACAAAGTGTGGTTCCGCACGGACCCTGAATCTTCCTAATGGCTAATTGGATCATTGCTGCTGGTTGAAGTATGAGAATCTGGTTTGGCTTGGAAATAGGGGTGCAAACGAGGTGGGTTTTGCACCGACCGCTACCTTCTCCGTCAAAGTTCGGCGAGTAAGCGGGACAGGGTGGGTCAAATTTTTTCTAACATTTACTCGCCCCACGGGGCGGGTTAAACTTGTTGATTTTTATATAATTTAATTTGGACTCATAACATGTATGAAATTAAATTAAAATTCAGAAATTATAAAAATCATACAAAATCAAACATGCAAAATGTAAAAATATAAAGACTAAAAGAGACTTAGTTAATTAAAAAATGAAGATAAATACATTTATTTTATTATAATTACAATCTTAAACTTTAAATAATATATTTATAATGTATATTTATATATTTAAATATAGTTTGACGGGTTAGCGGGATGAGTTAACTTTCAATTGTAACTTGTCCCGTTTAAACTATCGGGTTGGCGGATTGTGAAAAAAACAACCACAACCCGCTCCACACGGGGCGAGGCGGGTTGACGGGTTAAACCCGCCCCCACGAATAGTCCTACTTGGATACCATTTCAAATCTAAAAGCATGGTATTGTATCACAATCAAAAAACAAAAGATTGGTAGATTCGCCGTAGTCTCCACAGAGGATGCAAGTTAGGTTGATAGTCCTCTTTTTATTAGTCTCTTCTTTGTTAGCAGTTTATTGTCCGCTAACAACCAGTTAAATATCTTAACTTTCAATGAGCGATTTATTTTCCAAATGCTGCGGTGCCATGTGAATCTAGCTCGTTCCCTCGTCCGTGAGGAATTTGTAGAAGCTTTTGGAAATGAGGTTACCATGTTGCAAAGTGGGAAAATTGACAACTTGGATGTCAATTTGTTAAGACTTTGTGTATCATTTGTTAAGACTTGGATGTCATCTATTTTTTATCTCTCATTGCAATTTAAAGGTCACAACTTCGATGATGTACTTGCAATTGTTTCGTTAATATCAATGCAATATGCATGTGTTATGTGAATTTGAATGTTTCGTAGGATTATGTAGATCTATCAATCATCTGAATGTCTTATGTTAATAAGTTTTTTAGTTAACTGTACTTGACCCGATAAGACATCGTGTCTTTATACCCACGCCCAACCCGATGTGATATTGTATATCCCCGATATGATATTGTGTATACATAATATTATTCGGTATGTATACAATTTTTAATCAGGTCATCTTATCCAAAACAAACACAACACGTTAAGGTACACGATTTTTACATGAAAACACAATTTATTACTTATGTAGTTTGTTATTAGTTGTTTAACTTGTTTTGTTTAAATGTATAAATGAGATTAACTTGTGTTATACATGTAATAATGTATTAGTCATTTAGGTTGTGTTTGGCTTGGACTCCCTAGTATCCAGTTTCCCAAGAATCCAACTCCCAACATTAATGATCAAAGGAGTTGCTCCTTCATCCTCAAGATCGAAAACTGCTCCCTCACTCAAACCAATGAACAAATTCCCGGCACCAAGGCAGGAGTTGGTGAAGATCCCCCTATCAAGCTTCCCTTGCTATGCAAAATGTTGCATTGAAATCCAGGTCCAGGCTGTGAGCTAGGTGGTTGGCCATTTGGACGCAGCTTCGGCATTGTAGCAGCTTCCGGGAGTTGGAGGAGCTAGAGAAAGCTGCAACCAAACACAACCTTGGTCTATTGGTGGATTTATCACTTATTAAAAAAAAAATAATGTATCACTCTATTGGGTATTTTATTGTGTATTCATGTACATATTTTCGTGTATGCTAGTACCTATCATCTTATCATATCTATTACTGTATATTCGTGTCCAAAAAACCCTTATACCCAAACTCAACCCGATAAGGTATTGTGTCAAATAAACTGTCCAAATCCGACCCGATAAGATATCGTGTCTACCCATACATGGTATTATTGTATCTTGTTCGTGTCGTGTTATTGTATTTTGTTTGTTTTTCTCAAGCCTAATATTATGTTTATCTTTTCCCAAAAATATATTAGATACAAAAGCGGTCTTGATGCACCGTGTAGAAGTGAATCAGTAGATCCTTCTTTGAAATGTCTTACTTCATATTAGCAGTTAGTAGATCCTTGTTTGATATACAAAATGGAATACATTGTATTAGAAATAGGATTGATGTGGACAATCCGGAACAAATCCGAATTTCCAAAAAAATCCCAGATTGAAAACCAGATCGATAGGAAATCGATTTGGTCTCTGAGGCGCCTTGGCAGTCCCCCTCTAGTCGTTTTTTGTTTCATTTTTTTCTTAAAATATGTTTCTTTTTATTTTTTTTTAAATTCTTCTATTTCACTCGTGACCGACTTGTGTGAAGGAAATAGAATATAAGGTGAGTTTTCAGGGTATGATTAAGGAAAATTTGGAAATATGCGGGTTGGTATGACGTGATAGGAAAAAAAATTGAGGTGACAGAAAGAAAAATGAAGACACGCAGGGTATCCCGGGCGCTGTGAAAGATGCCTAAGACCACCCTTAACGAGTGGTCTTTTCGTGCGCCCAAAATGCCCTCCCTTAATGGGAGGGCGGATCCCGGGCATACCCGCCAGGAAATCCATCCGGAGGGCCACGTCCCCCCCCCCCCCCCCCCCCCCCCCACACACACACACGGATTGGGTGAATTTTTGTTTTGTTTTGTTTTGTTTTTTATTTATTATTTTCAAAAATGTTTTACAAATTATTTAAAATCGTTTAAAAAAATGAAAGTATGTTTTTTATTTGTTTATATTTTAAAAAAAAATTGACATTTTTTGTGTTTTACCTAGAATTGATCCGCAAATGACGTGGAGGAAAGAGAATGTAGGGCGCTTGAGTTGTTTCTGGATGTGGTTAAGAAAAAATTAAGGGGGTTGGTTTGAGCTGACGTGGCGAAAAGAGAAGTTGACGTGGCTGAGAGAGAAAAATGGGCGCCCGGGAACTACCCGGGCGCTGTTAATGGTGGTCTAAGAGCACCCTTAACGGGTGCTCTTTTTCGGGCACCCGAAATGCCCTTCATTAACGGGAGGGCGGTCCCCGGGGTGCTTTTCAGGGTGCCTTATCCGGGGGGTCACGTGGCCCGTTCGGATTGGTCAATTTTTTTTGTTTTTTGTTTTAAAGAAAAAAATTAGTTATATATAATTAGGTCAATATATTGATGAGTTAAATTGTAATTAAATTAATTAGGTTTTGAAAATTAATTGAAAAACTATTGTATGATTAATTAAATTGTTTTTGATTTATTTAGATAAAAATAAAATTAAAAAAAATCATATAAAAATACGAAATAGTAGTACAATACTAGTACAATACTTATAAACTTCGGATACGAAATACAAATACGGATACGAAATACTGTAGGTCCTCGATGCTTGAGAACCCCAAGATTGGATGTTATGGTCTTGTGTTTTGTGTAGTCACGTGCGCACTGTAGGTCCTCGATGCTTGAGAAGCCCAAGAACCGATGACATCGTCTTGTGTTTTGTGTAGTCACGCGCATACTGTAGAACATCGATGCTTGAGAAGTCCAAAAACCGATGTCATCGTCTTGTGTTTTGTGTAGTCACGCGCATACTGTAGGTTATTTCTCACAACTATAAATGCAGTCCTCTTGGTTGGTTCTACCAAATCTCACTCATTCATCTACGAACAATGTCTTCATCCGATAAGTCTTCCAGTTCAAAGTCTTCATCATCTTCAACATCTGATGACGAAGCTTATGACCAAGTGTTGAACTGCTTAACGGAGTATGTCTCCGAAGTGGTGGATCGACGTCCTAAGAGGCGTAGAAGGCGAACTTCGAACCCGGATAGAGATAAGGAGTTTGGTTACAACCGTTTGATTGCCGATTATTTTTCTAGCGACCTTGTTTATCCTGACAACATTTTCAGGAGAACATTTAGGATGCGAAAGCATGTCTTTCTTCACATTGTGAGTGTCATTGAGGCGTCTGATGTCTTCTTCCAACGTACACCAAACGCCACCGGTAGGATGAGCATCTTTGGCCTGCAAAAATGTACCGCGGCGATTCGTATGCTAGCATACGGTATTGCGGCTGATGAGGTGGATGAATACTTAAGGCTAAGTGAATCGACGACAAGAAACGCACTTGAAAAATTCTACGACGGTGTAATTAACAACTTCGACGGTGAGTACCTCTGAAAACCTAATGCAAGTGATTTAGCTCGACTACTTCACGTTGGTGAGCAGCGTGGGTTCCCAGGCATGATGAGAAGTATCGATTGCATGCATTGGGTGTGGAAAAATTATCCAGTTGCATGGAGGGCCAATATCTAGGGCGTAGTGGTAATGCCACTCTTGTCCTCGAGGCAGTGGTGTCGACTGACTTGTGGATATGATACTCGTTTTTTGGCACACCAGGTTCATGCAATGACTTAAATGTCCTGCAACGATCTCCGATTTTTGACGACGTAATGGAAGGACGAGCTCCACCTGTGACTTTTGAGGTAAACGGTTCTCGATATGATATGTGATACTATCTTACATATGATATTTATCCAAAATGGGCGGCATTCATTCCGTACATCAATGTTCAGGTAGGCGACCGCCTAGGCAATCGCCACTCGCGGTGGTCGCCTAGGCGGTCTCTTAGCCTAGGCGACCACCTAGGTGATAGCCGTTGGAGACTCCTTTTTTATTTTTTTAAAAATTACAATATTGCCATTACCCCAAATCCTATATAAACCCCTCTAAACTTCTTTATTTTTCACACATCTTTCGTTCTCTTCTTCTTCTTCATCATTCTATTCTAATCTTCTAGTTTCCTAATCTTCAAGTTTTCGCGATTAAGTCCTCGGTCTAGTGTTTAGTTTTGAAGTTGGAAAGTGAAGTCTCTGATTCTTCATTCTTCAACCGCCAAAATCAAGTGCACTCTTTCTAACTTCTCTTTTAGGTGGAAAGTTAACTACTTTTGTAATCGTACTACTAAGCAATAAATTGTATACCTAAGTGGGTAGAGATGGTGCCTAGTGACACCTTGATCGAGGAACTCAGTGTCTTTTTGAAGCCTAAATATGTATGGTATTTTTAGATAATATTTGTATATTTTTCCTATTTTTCCCGATTTTTAACTATTTTATCAAATTTAATTGATTAAAAAATATTAAAAAATGACCGCCCAGAGCTGGGCGGTCGCACAATCACCCAGGCGACGGGACGCACCCGGTCGCCTAGGCGGTGCGTGAACATTGTCGTACATCGTTCATCCACAAACACCGAAGGACAGATTATTTGCTGAACGACAAGAAGCATCACACAAAAATGTAGAACGTGCATTTGGAGTCTTGCAAGCGCGGTTCGCGATCGTGAAGAAGTCATCTCTTGCATGGAGTAAGGTTGTGATTAACAAAATAATGACAACTTGCATTGTAATGCATAATATGATAGTCGAGGATGAACGTAATTCCTACGCTAATTTTGGAGATTGGAATGAATTTATTGAGGATCTAACCTGGAAATTCCGTGAACGACCTGGTTCGGTATTCCACTGACCGTGTAGTGGATATTACCAGGTACTTGAGAATGAGAGATCAGTTGTGTGATCGTACTACACATTTGAGGAAATACGTCTTGATGTATTTTAAGTTTAGTATTTAATGATGTATTTTTAGTTTTAGTTTTTAAATTTTCAGTTAATGTACTAGGTAATGTGGTTTCTTAAATTTTAATAATATTTTCATATTTATATATTAAATGTTAATTAAAAACGAATGAATTAATGATATTAAATAATTACAATAATAATTATTAATATATTTTGTTGATTGTTGAAAAAGTTTTAAAGAGAAGAATAAAAATAATGACGTGGTAACAAATACTGTAGCGTGATTGGGTGGATTGAATAATGGATAAGGAATTTGTAGAGGAGTTGGTTTGTGCTGACGTGGTGAGAGAGAAATCAGGACGCCCGGAAACTGCTTAGTCACTGTTAACGGTCGTCTAAGCGGCTTTAACCCGGCCCGCCGACTTACTACCTTGACTTCACTGACGAACTAGTAAGTAAAATCCAGATCGAAAAAAGCCTTCGTCTCCGGCGACGATGACGTCCGTCTTCCGGCCGATCACCCACGTGATCTTCGACATGGACGGCCTCCTCCTCGGTATACCCTCCACCCCTCCCGTTCCCCTCCCCCCCAAACCCTAATCCCCTCTCTCTCCCTCCCCGCAGACACGGAGAAGTTCTACACGGTGGTTCAGGAGACGATCCTGGCGAGGCACGGCAAGACCTTCGACTGGTCCCTCAAGGCCCGGATGATGGGCAAGAAGGCCATCGAGGCCGCCAAGGTCTTCGTCGAGGAGACCGGCCTCGACGGGGTCTTGACCCCCGAGGGGTTTCTCGTCGAGAGGGAGGAGATGCTAAGGGAGATGTTCCCTTCCTCTCAACTCATGCCAGGTATTCTGCGTTGGGGTTATGTTGTGTTTGATTCAGTTTCAATTGATTTTGATCTGAGTGAGAGTAGTTTTTTATTTAGATTTTAGAGTAATTTTATCCAAAATAAAAATAAGTGGAAGCTATGCATAACCACTTATCCACCATTTTCTCAGTTTGCGTCATTGCGAGGAAAAAAATTACACGCACGGGGTAATTGGCCAAGCCTACAATAGTGGATCACTGGGCACAAGTTCTTATACCTCCAATTTTACCATCGACCACGTCCTACTTGATTGATTCAGTTTCATTCGATTTAGATCTCAGAGTAGTTGTCAAACAACAACAAATCCTTAAGTCCAAAATGGCAAAATTTGTTGGAGCAGGATTACTCTCTCATGAAAATTAAGTCTTAGACTACTTACATATAAAAAAACAGTTTGCGATAATGCAAGAGTTAGGGTTGTGCTATGTTCTTGTTTGTGGTGGACTGGTTGGAGGGCTGTGGTGTGTTTGGTTGAGATTCTTCTAATTTTTTATTTGAGAGGGATTATGGAACAACGACAACAAAGCCTTTGGTCCTCAACTAGTTGGGATACATGATTTTTATATCATTACTCTCTCATCAAAAATTTGTTCATTTCCAATGAGTGAAAAATCCAACTTTTTTGGGGGCATTTTGGATTGAAGTAGACTAAATCAAAATGGCTGGCTAAACCGTAAGCCTTCCTTATTTTTTTGTGAAATGGTAAAAGACTGATTGTGCATCGAATCAATGGATCAATTGGAAATAACCTTTTTTGATTACCAGGGCTATGGGTGTGTACGTTTAACCCCCTAACGTCGCTCATGCAGGAACCTCTTTCGAGGCATTGGGGTAATGTCGATGTTGTTGACGCCACTCTCTCACGAAAACTGATAATAATTATATATAAAAAAGAAACATAAGAAACTCTCTTAATTCACTTCCACCTTAGTTTGTAGCACTATGAGAACAAAAAAGGTACAAAGCTAGGATAACCGATAACCGATCATTGGCAAGTTAGGAGTCGAACTTGAATGTGTTCTTGTACCTCCAAGTTTACCATAAGACCATGTTCTTGTAGCGGTTTAAGGGGAATCTTATACTACAACTTTTAGACATCATTACTAATAACTGACAAATCACTCCTACCATCCCATTTTGTTGATTTACAGATTTTACTTTTCACCTCCCTCCTATTGGTCTTCCAATCCACACTTATACTTATGCCCCTTTAAACTTCAATGTGACCTTACACGAGGAGTCAAGGACACTGGGGACATTTTCTGGCAAAAAGAGCATGAATTTTTAAGAGGTTACATGTGGGTGAACTCCTTAATGCAAGAGATTGTTAGTAGGGAGTGTGCACAAATTCCAAAATGTCGTTGGAGGAATCTTTGGTAAACTGGCAGGACTTATTTTTGGTTTAATTCCTGTAAAAATTCAAGGTTTTAGAGGAACCGCTCTAGAAGTTCAAATCAGTTCGACATTGGCTGTCATTTCATTTATAATCGAGTTTTTATTTTTTCTTTCATGTTACTCAAATGGGCCAGTTAAGTCCACCCAACATTGACCTTGAGCTTATGACTACAAATGGGGAAAAAGAAATGGAAGGTGAAAGGGGAAAGGTGGGTGTGAAAGATATGGGGTTGGAAAAGGGAAGGAGATTGATGGAGGCTTGGGTGTTTGCGTTAGAGGAAAAGCAAGGAAGCAAGTAAAAATAATAAGAGAACTGAATTAGAAAATGCAGGGAAGTAGTTAGCAGTAGTTAACATGGGTTATCAATAAATACTTAGATAGAAGAATATGACAATAGGACGGAGAAGTTACCTTTTTTATGGAAATATATGGGTCCCAGCTATGTAATGTCATTTCCACAAATCAGATAATTGTTTAATAGCATTAAACCAATTTAAGGTTTTCGTAATGGTATTGCCGTATTGTTCAAAAGTAATGGAAAAGTCTAAAAACGTATTTTCATGTGACTTGCAAGCGAAAAATCCTTTGTTTTACTGTGAAGTTCTATAATTGTAGATAATGAAGTTAGAGTTTCTTTTGTTTTTAGGAATCTAATATTTGGTGTTTATATTTTGAAAGTGGATGCTTGGTATAAGCAGTTTGAACTTTTCAGACTGATGCATTGTCATGGTCCAAGGTTTGAGTCCTGCCTTCTTACTCTAGTTCATGTTGCTACTTGTATTGCTTCTAAACTTTCAAAAATCATTTGCAACTCTCTTAGATGCTTAATTTGGGGAAATAATTAAACTGGTTGAAGCTATATTTTTATAATTTAGTTTCATGGATGGCTTGGATTGGATTTTTGGAAAATAAAGTGGGACACAACTTAATAAGCTCTCAACCTTTCCTGGATTCAGTTATAATGTTGATGCAAATCATGTGCACTTAAATTTCAGATTATTAACATGTTGTGATCTTAATTTCATCAATACAGAATTACAGAGGTCAAGTCTTGGTGTGTAATTTTCCTTGGTTTACATATTGTGGTGAAAATATTTCAAGCAAATGTTGTATTAGTGTCTTACAACATTATCATTCTCTTCAATATCACCTTTTAGTTCCAATGCGGTTGTCGTATTTTTTCAAGCAATATCATCGTAGAGATCTTTAAGCATTCTTAGTTGGGTACCTTTAGATGCTTGTACTTGTTAAGCAACAACTTTGGGTGTCTCGTTTTTTTTACTATAGTTCAGGGCAAATATAGCTGCATAACATAACATTGTCATGACCTTTGTAGGAAACAATGGAAAGGGCTGAGTATGTCTAATGGTCCACAACTTTAATCTACATGTAAGTGCATCACATGTACATACTCGTGTTCTCAGGGTGCCTTTGATAACACCGAAGCTGGTTTCTCATTGTAGTGAACCAAATGAAAAAAAAATGTTAAAAGATAATTGTATTTTTAGTACCCACCTTTTGCATGACAAAGGGATGGTATTCTAGAAAGCACCACACTAACACAACTTAGCTTCTTGCTTGACACATCAAATGTTTTTTTAGGAAAATCAATTTTTGGAAAGGGTGTTTTAGTGTTGTGAAACACACTGTTGCAATTTTGCATAAAGTGTTGCAAAGTACAACCTTACTAGAAAGACTGTCACTTTTATGAGCTTCTTGAAATGTCTACTTTTTCTATACAAAAGGTGACACGTCGAAACACACTTGTTTCCTTCTTTGTGTTTGATGCAGTAACAAGTATTTAGGAAAAACTGGGGAGTTATGGCAAAGAACTGTGGGAGATGGAGACCAACGTGAATGTAGTTTTAGACTCAAAAAGTTACAAACAAGTAATATGAATACTGTGCTAGTGAGTGTGGCATTTAGGTATTTAAAGTGCCACTTAATATCAACCTAATACTACATCCACGTAGATGTTTGTCCTACACCTCTTTTATAACAGTGTTTAATACATGGCTACATGCATTTTCTGCTTTACTACTAATGTAATGGTGGGTTTTACATTGATAAAAATTCTCTAAGCATTTTCGTCCTTCAATTTCACCAATATTTTGATGATATATCATATGTGCTCCACAAGTTATCTATTCCAATTACTGTTTTTACTCTCTTACAGGAGCTGAAAACCTGATCAAACATCTTCATGCAAATGGAATACCTATCTGCATTGCAACAGGGTAATATAATATAGTAAATATTCATTACATCTGGACTACCCTAATTTCAATGTACTTGGAAATCTAATTTTGCCTTAAAATTTTACAATTAATCTCCTATTAGAGAGTTTTTTGTTGGCATCATGTAAACTTGCCTGTGAGTTTTATTGTTTTTGCAGATCATGTCATTTTGCTAAAAAATCTTTCAGCGTTAGCATGATCTGAAACAAGTTTCTGACTTGTAGATATGTTTGTTCAGATCCCATAAAAGACATTTTGAACTGAAAACTCTCAACCACCAAGGACTTTTCTCTCTGATGCATCACGTAGTGATGGGTGATGATCCAGAAGTAAAGAATGGCAAACCAGCTCCGGATGTATTTCTTGCTGCTGCAAGACGGTTTGAGGTACCACAGGATGCGACTTTGTTTTGTTCCTCTGCTCAATCATCAATTTTTATTTGTTGTGTATAGGGTAATGTTGATCCTAGTAAAATGCTGGTGTTTGAAGATGCACCTTCTGGTGTTGCTGCGGCAAAGAATGCAGGAATGTGAGTGTCGGCTTTTTTATTATTGTCTTGATTTGGTACTTAATTCAATTTGCTGTTGCATTAATGAACAAAAGCATTTTAATGAATTGTGCTTTGGTCTTTGAAACTTACAGTACAGTTTCTAATTATGCAAGCTGCTGCCTGTGCAGGTTGGTGATAATGGTACCTGATCCAAGATTGGATGTTTCTCATCACAAGGCTGCCGACCAAGTTTTAGCTTCACTTTCTGAATTCAAACCTTCTGATTGGGGGTTACCTCCATTTCCTCCGGTTCAGGATTCGACGAGCTGAAACGTCACATCCTTATTCTTAAACAACCACCGGCTTGGTCCTATTTTGCCACCTTTGGTGGGGCTTAACGGCTTGTTTGGCAAGACTTGGAAATATTGACGCAAATTTCCATTTGAGCCCTCATTACTGTCTTCATAAGCGTTATTTCTCTCCTGTGGTAATCCGCGGGACATAGCAATCCCCATCTATTATCTACTGTTTCACTTTTTATCACTTTGATATGGATTTTTTCGCGATTGAAGTATTTAGTTCGTTCACCGTTTACTTGGATTTAGAATGAGATTATGTCTCTGTGGTTCTCAAAATTATTCCGTGGTCGGCCATAGTACATTTAATCCCACTACGTCGGCAGTCCGAGTAAGTAATGCTTTCTAGTTCTGATTGTTTGGGCAAAAGTGGTGGTTTCTATTTCATTTTGTCAGTGAAAAATATATGTAACTCAATTGAATTCCAAGTACTCTTGAGTAAATTCTTGATGCGAGAATTTAGAGTTTTTTTTGTTTTTTTTCTATCATCTCTGTTCAGTTGTTGTCCACTATTAAGATTCTTTGATTTGAAGTAGCTTTGGAGAAGATAATCATAGGCACTTAAGAATGTTGAAGAAACTGAAGCCCAAGCGCAAGCATCAAACAATAACTTAAATTTGATAGCAGTATGCAAAGAAGATGACCTCAAATTTGCAGTTACGAGAGGCAAAAGTTCTACAAGAGGCATAACAATGAGAGGAAAAAGGAAAACCATTTACGTTGATCAAATTCACTTAGGTTGCCCGAACTTGTACTCTTTTTTTAATGACCTATAATTTCTCGGAATCCACCCCAGTCGGACCGGGTTGGCCCGTGAACCAGTAGCAAACCGGTCAGTTCTGTCAACCCCCCCCCCCCCCCCCATGAACCGAAAAAACCGATTGAACTGATCGGTTTTTTCGGTTTGGTCTAACCGAAATGAACTTGTTTTTTTCAATTTAAACAAAATTTTATTTTTACTATTTTATTTTTTGTTCAATTTTAACCCAAATTTTAGGATTTTACTTTTTACTACTCATTCCCCAACCGCTCACCACACCTCCACCCCTCACTGCTCCTCCACCTCTCGCGATCACTTCATTTTTGTTTACAGGTTTTAATTAAGTTATTTTACAGATAAGTAATTTTTGATGAATTGTTCATAGTTTAGGCACTTGGTTATTACTTACTATGTAAAAAAAATAATACGAAAAATTGGTTCAATCGGTAGGACCGTCGGTTGGACCGCCGTTACAGAGTCGGTTCGGTTCAACCCTCGGTTCACAAAATGCTGATGTCATGCTGACGTCATCATCGGTTGGACCAGGTTGAACCATCGGTTCGACCACTTTGAACCGAACCGAGCTGTTTTCGGTTCACTCTTCGGTTCGGTTTTTAAAACATTGTGTGAAGCGAGTTGTGGTTCTAAATTGGAAGTGACTTAACATTAGGTATCCGAGATGTATTTTTTATGCCCACTGATGGTTTGATCCTAAGACACGAGGGTATGCTTCTATATCTTCAAACAACTACACTACGTGTGGGGGCTAACTTGCACACCACTTTAGAGTGATTGATTTGTAGGAAGTAGCCTCGAAGTTGAGAGGTTAATGATTCTTGATCGTTGGTCAGTTGAAAAACTTAATGAAATATGGAAGTCTAGTTTTAAGAGTCTTTAACATCATAAAATCATACTTGTAATAAATTGCCACACTTCTACTCTAAATTTCGGGGAAGTCGTGAAGTTGAAATTCTGGAACACATTTACTTCCGGCAAATCAATCACACATCTTTAATATAGTATAGCACCCTTAATGTAGTATAATGACAAGAAATTTAGTTTCTGGAATTGAAGTTAATGTACTATAATCTAATCCTCTAAATTCTAAGAAAATGCCATACATGTTGGTTGTGGAGACAAAAACGGAGACTCCACATGACATGTTTGAAAAACCACTTTCAATAATGCTCTGAAATCCACAAAATTCTCTTATTTTTCTTCTTTGCTGAGTAGACATTAACAATAATATGCATGTTGGCGTTGTGATCCGAGTCATAACTCATAACCAACAAGGTTCAACTCCTTTCCCACTTGCATGATTACTACATCAGACACGTTACTAACCAAAACATGCATAAATATTAAGATTAATGTTTGGGGTGGAGCAAAAACATAACACAGACATGTGGTCTATCCGAACCCTTCGGCGACCGCAACGCTGAGAATCTCATAAACCTGCTTCACTTCGTTTCTACGTTTCTACACATATTACCATGCATGCAATTGGAGTTAAGTTTGAAATTAACTTAATGGTGTTTTTTCTACTATGTTAGGAGTTTAGGTTAAGGGATCAAAATTTGTAATAACACTTGAGGGAGGTGGAAATTATAAGGGATGCAAAATTCAAAAGGTCGGAATCCAAACGTTTTTTTTTTCATAAACTGGACGAAATCACAAAATCCAGAGAAGTCACCTGAAGTCTAGTCATACTTGTCACCGCTCTTGCTTATTCAAAAAAACTTTGACACTTTTTTTTTTGGGTTTTGCTATAATAATTTTCTTCAAAGTTCTAATGGAACAAGTGCTTATTATTCACTCAACGTAATTAAAGACAATTGTTATTGAGCTCACAATTTACAAGGGTGTAACTTATTCATCCATGAAATTATCCCCAAGTCTAGACAGCAACCAACTTTTTGAGGCTGATCTGACTTACAAGGGTTCCCAATTAATCCACTTTTAAAGCTAGATAATAATATACATCTTTTTAATTTGACATTGCATCTAGAAGCAGCAAAAGTCTTATGACTCTTTGTGAAAATCCCGGTTCCTTGAACGTTGCTAGCTAGACTGAATCTTAATCATTTTTACTTCACAATTAGATACTGATTTTAAAATTAAACTATTACTTGAAAGACAAATTAAAAGAAATTGTTCTTTTTGCTTTGGTAAGAGAGATTTTTGGAAGTGGTTGAAGGGTGCCAACTGAGCCACCTAAGTATCTCACTTTGCTACACTTTGGTATGAGAGTTATTATGTCGATTTAAGTAATGAAAAAAAGTGCAAATCCCAAAGCTAAGTAGAATTAAATGTGAACTCAGACAAATCTTTGTGAATTAGAAACTGAATGCGCCAATCTTAAGTTTTTTCTACTCTACTCTAAGTTGCTCGACTAACGAGGTGCAATTTTGGATCTCGCTTTGTTCCCTAGACAAAGATTTACCAATTTTGTTAACCTTGGTAATGTGCTTATTTAAAGTTAACCCCTCACCACCAACCTTGTCACTTCTCTCATTAACCAAACTCTACATTTTATTAGCTTCTCTCTTCCAACAAACCCTATCCTTCAGTGGTGGTTGTAGGGTTTGCTACATGCATATTTGTTGACTATCCCATATATAGCTCATTAGTTAGTACTTGTCTTATCTAGTTGGCATATATTGTCCTTTAATCTTCATATATCAACTACTTGTTACTATTCCAACATTGACATGAACAACTTAAGCTCCTCATTCAAAGCCTCCAACTACTCCTACCCAAGAAAAATCCTTAGGTTTCCGGTCCACGACGATGAGATGGTGTCGACGGTGGTTCCCCCAGTCACAGTGGTGCTTGACGGTCGGTCGATTTGCCAAAGAATTCACCTACATAAACACGCCAACTATCGAAGTTTCACGTTGGAACTTCGAGAGATGTTTGTTGATGGGAGTGTCTCTAATGGCATTGAAGGAGAAGATGTTGATTTAAGCAATGCTGTGCCTGGTTATTTGGTTGCCTATGAGGACATGGAAGATGATCTTCTTCTTGTTGGGGATCTCAATTGGAAGTAATCGTTCCCTACTCTTTTTTTCTTAACCTTCACATATTTATATATGTTTATGTCTTTCCTATAGCATTTTTTCACTCTTATATTTTGGATGGTATTGTTTATGGTACCCTCTTTGAGGATGATAATTGGGGTAGAGGTACGCAATTCTTATTTATTTTTATTTTGTGCAGATCTAGTGAATTTTATTTCTAACCTACTACGACTAGTTCGAGATTAAAAACTTTGTTGTTGTGACAAAATCGGATGGAATTTGAAGAAACATTTATCGAAAAGAGTAATCTTGTTTCAAATGCACACACAAACTTGTATGTAAATTTTGTAAGAATATACAGAAATTCAAAATCAAACCACAATGTATGATTCTTATTGTCAAATGTTTTGTATTGTTTATACATGATTATCTTTGTTTTGTAACCGAGCTGGTTGTAACTTGTTAATTTTTGTTTGAAGGGATTTTGTACGAGTGGCAAAGAGAATCCGATTGATTCCTGCGAAGCCAAATGGGAGGAGGATGCAAATCTGAAGCAATAATATATTAGTTTTTAATTTGTTTGATATTTAAAAACATGACATCTTATGTCTTGTAGTTGCTTACTTTGGGGGATTATGCTTAATATTATAGAAATTACATCATGACACTGAAGTCGAGTAGTAAATTTGAAGTATTAGACTATTAATTTTGATTACTGGTTGCATATTGTATGCTATTTTGCAATTGAAGTACCGTACCATTTCTAGTTGATGTTTGGCTTTGAGTACTTTATTTGAAGGTTTGGTAGTGAAAATGGGACCAACATGTGTTTCATTTTTGGGTAAATATGGACTTTCTCAATATCAGTATTAATAGGTGTTTCATGTAATTCTTGCCGAAGGAAATCGAACCTCTCTCGCATGGGCTGTTGGGTAGTTGAAAGTTTCTAAAGGTGTGTTTGTGAGATATAAATTATATAATTAACAATAATCATAAACACAACCAAGTAACAAGTACCATGACCAAAGTCCATCACACGCACAACCAATGTATTATATTATAGACTAGATTTCTGTTGGTCCTGGCAATATCATAGCTTGGAGAACAATAGGCATGAACTCGTCTTTTATCAGAAAAGCTAAAATTTATAGGCAAAGTAAAAGATTGCAGCAGACTAGAAACAACAAAGGTAATTAACAATCTTTTCTTATATATAAAATTATACTTAAGGTGTTCATCGTTTCAAAGAGATACAGAAATACAATCTTTACTGACCTAACATACTGACTAATTATTTCTCTTCCAACAACTAAACTCAATGATAAATATAACATGTAAAAAATGGTTAGGGTTAAAGAATAAATAACAGACATAGACTTCTCACTTGAGATCAGCCCGTGTACTTAACAAACTCAATGGTGGTCGCTCATTTCGTCCGAACTAAATTGCAGTTGTGTTTTTACACCCTCTTTTGGATTCAACGGGCATCACCCTCGTTTACCAGACATCGCGTTGATATCTGCCTTCCGTTTGAAGATTCTTCACAAAGCTCTCGGCCTTAGAAGCCTCCATAGATCCCTGCAGTCACAAAAGGGAGTCAAGTACTTTTGAAACTCTCATTCTTCTGTTTGTTTAAAATATGATTTCAGGTTATCTTGAAGCTTGGCATCAGTGTACGGCATTTGTCTCCAGAAATTTAGAAATTTGGTATTTGCAGCATTTTTTTTAAATTCCTAATGTTGTGCCATCGTCGGTGTTTGCGGAATTAATTCAGAGAAAGGTGCAACTTGTCAAATCCAGCACTAGGCGCACCTTAAATCATTCTGATCACGAAACATAGAAGAAAAAATGGTAACAAGAAGAATTCTGACCTGTTCTTGGACTATGGTGTGGAGAACCCTGTGGACATCTCTAGCCATGCCTTTCGCATCACCACATACATATACATAAGCACCACTTGAAACAACATTCCAGATCTCTGTGGCCTGCTCAAAGAAATAGCATGATTAGCATATTATCCGACAAAATGATTTGTTTTACATGAGCATTTGTATTGGATAAATGCGAACCTTCTCAGCCATCTTATGCTGCACATATTCCTTGGTTGGACCCTCACGAGAGAGAGCGACAATCAATTCTGAGAGGGCTCCTGCTTTAGTGAAGACATTCAACTCCTCTTCATAGATGAAGTCCTGCACAATTATAATTATCCAAAATTAGATAAGTCATGTATGGAGTTCGACATGAAACAATTGTACTTGGCAACTAACAATAAGGAGCTAAAGAGTCCAACCATTTTGCGGGTTCGGCATCCAAAGAAAAGGATAGCTCGCCCAACACCAGTTCCTGATTCTATTAATGCTAATCTTTCCTGAAAAAAGAGTTACAGATTTAAACTTTCTGATGGGGAGTAAGGCCTTAAATATGGGAGAAACAAATGTCAGTTACAAACCTGCAAGAATCCCCTGAATGGTGCAAGTCCTGTCCCTGGACCAATCATGATTATTGGAACAGAAGGATCTGCAGGAAGACGGAAGTTCGACTGTCTAACAAATATTGGAGCCCAGCTAGAGTCACAGTTTTCCTCAAGAGATGTTGAGTTCTGCAAATTATGTTTCCCATGAGTAAACAATCAAATGCCAATATGAGGGCCAGTATGCCCAATCAACTTACTGATGGTCATGTTAATCCAAGATAAAAGGCTACAAGGAAAGACAAATAGAGGACTAGATTGCAATGCTCAATTACAGGACACGTATCAGCCACTATTATCATGCTATAGTAAAAAATAAAAAGTATACCTTCATCCATGTTGAACAAACACCCTTGTGGATCCTTCCTGTTGGCGTCGGTCCATGTACTAATGCGCATGTAACGTGAATTCTGGATGGAGCCAGTCTGTAGGGTATTTAAGGCACTCAGAAAATTATAGACAATTCATGGACATATATAAGATGTCGAAACGAAATGCAACTTACTTTGGTGATGATGAAATCGAATAATATCTGGGTTGCAGTCGAGGAGCTATTGCAGCGAAAAATACTCCAAGTGGAGGCCTGGCCGAGGGGAACTCGACCATTACTTCTAGGAGGCTTCGGTGATTTGAAATTATCCATTTGGAATATTCGTCCTGCACCGAGACAACAATATGAGAAAAACAAAGCCACACATTTGCTGCGGTGAGAGAAAAATAAGAAGCAAGCAAGTTTACATACCTTTCCAGCAGAAGAGGCCAGGTGCCGTAATCGTTGAGCTTCCCCAGGATCAGAAGCATGAGCAGCCAGAGCAACAAGTGCAGCCTGAATTTCAATTCAACATAGTACTTAAGCCTCAGCAATAACAAAAATAATATTTAATGAAATGGTGTAAGCAAATAAAGTTAATAAACTAACCTTTTTGGGAGAATTTAAGAGGTCAGAGTACCGGGTAAGAGCAGTTTCTAAGGTACATGGACATGGAAAAGATGGTGGCAAAGAACTTCCGCTAAGAGGTTTGCCATCTTCATCATCGCAATGGATTGAGAAAAATGTGTCCAGAGTATAACCTAGAAGCTTGGCAGCCTCTTCTACAGTCTCAGTAGAATTCTCTGAATAGACACCTACATGGTCTCCAGTTTCGTACCTAAATGCAGACAACCCAGGTCAGAATCATGTGTAATTCAACATAAGCAAACTATGACATGTGGAATATATTCATTTTATAACAAGAGAAGTAAAAGAAAATAAATGTTAAAAGACTTACGTGAGGTTGGTGCCTGAAATATCAAATTCCAGATGAGTGCATGACCTGTCAGACGCTGGGGTATGAAGTTCCCGACGCACAGCAACATTGGATCTGCATAACCAGGGTCCAGGGCACATTAAGTTTTCATTGCTTAAGTGATACTAGAGCACATATGCCATGGAATAATGTCTTCAAAATAGATATATGTACTTTCCATACCTGCATGGGTGCTGGATATCATGAAAAACATGTCCATTTGCAAGGCTCCAGTTTCTATCTAATTGTGATTCATCATTAGGGCCAATGAAGCGAACACGGTATTCAGGTACTGTGGCAGTATAAGGAGTAGTCACAGTTGGTGTATCATCTTCATCACGAAGCAATTGGTCCAACTCAGGCCAAATCAGCTCTCTCCTGGAAAATGATTACAAACATTTAGTTTTGCTCGTGATAGCACAGAAACTGGAAAAGCATTGCAAAAAACTACATGTGTTTGAACAGGACAGACTGCAGTCTACAAAGTACAAACTCAACTCACCATGCAGCAAAATCATCTTCAATGCATTGATCATCATCCCCAAGGCCAACTGGAACAAGGCGTTTACCACCTGTACAAGGAAAATAAAGATCACATATTGTTCAGGTGGAGATGATAAGAAACTAAAAAAGTTCATAAAAAAGCCTATTCCAGCAGACTTTTGTTGCTGATATTCCTTGGATTCAGCAATGATTAAAAACATAAATTTAAATAATATTATTCAAATTTTGGTGTCCGAAGAAATAAAGGTAGCTGATAGTGATGAGATATGTAAAGCAAGGGATTAAAATTATTACAATAAGAGGATGCTAGCTGTGTTAGGCAGGCCAGTACACCTATAAAATTAGTGTTATCTACTTCCAAGCAGGCTTGCTTTCAAAAAGAGGGATGTTAAAATAATGCATTAGTTGAAATTATTAAGATTAAATGGATAGGAGCATATATATTAATAAAAAATATAAATCATTTAATGATTGAATATTGGCATCACATAATAGTTTTCTGTTAAGCAAACCTAACCATCTACAAAGCCGCCTCTAAGAATGAAAGGAACAAAGCATAATATTCTAAATGACAACCAGATGTGGAGCTAAATTTTGTTGTCTTTAGTGAGATAGGGTCCACTTATTAAACCAAATAGCATAAACAAACTGCCCAATGTATTTCCGCAAGAGATCTGAATCTATCAATGAACAAAACAAGGGAAAAGAAAGATTATAGAGTCATTTAGCATACCCTGGTCAGCAATTAGTTCATCCACGACCTTCGCCACCTACATTATTTCAAATCACCAATGCAATATATTAGTTAACCATTTTTAACCATGCCAACAATTAAAACCAAGCACAAGATTAAAGCACAAACGTCACCTTATTGAAATGTTCATACTGCCTATTACCGAGGCCAAATACACCATACCGAAGATTCTGGAGCCAAGTCCCCCTTTCTTGTCCCTACAGAAATGACCATGAAAGGGTTGTTCAGTATTACTATTTTCATTAAAATGGGAACAAACAATTAACTAAAGCCAACTGGGTCATCAGACTAAGCATACCTCAGCAAACCATTTGTAAAACCTTGCAGCATTATCAGTGGGCTCACCATCACCATACCTACAAGGGCAAAATCAACTTTAGAAATTAGAAAGGCCAAGTACTTGTAGTAAAGGGCACTCACCGCAAGCAAACTTAACTTCCAAATTGTAACTTACGTGGCCAGGAAGAAAAATGCCAGATTCTCTTTCTTCATTTTCTCTTCGTACTCTTCGTCATCGGCAGCATAATCATCCTGAATGGAAAAGGCACCAGTCAAAAAGCCACCCAACAAGCTCATAACTACCGATTCAAATCAAACACTTCCCAAATTGTAGAGAAAATTATTTTGCTAAACTCACCAAATCAACAACATTGAAAGTTGCTTTCTCGTATCTTGCTCTGGCCTCCTCCACGAGGACCTATAAAAGGGGGAAAAAGGTAAAAAAATCAAAACTTTTACAAGGAAGCCCTTCCGAATCGAACTTAAAACATAACTCCAAAGGCCAAATACATTAAAATCTCTTATTACGGCACAAAACCCCAAAACAATCAATTAAAACGCCAAAACCAAAACTTCAAATCAGCAAAAACCAAAACTTCAACACAAAACCCAGAAGAAAGAAATTCAAAAATTCGGACACAAACTGAAAACCAGTAAAAATCCAAAACTTCAACATAAAACCCCAGGAAAACCCCCCCTCGAAATTCCAATACAAAACCCCTTCAAACCCCAAAAGCCCTCACCTTGTCAAACCTCGTGGACTGAAAATCAGTAAAAATCCAAAGTTCAACATTAAACCCAGAAAAAAACCTCAAAATTCCAACCCAAAACCCCAGAAGCACTCACCTTGGCAAACCTCCTGAACTGAAAATCAGTAAAAATCCAAATTTCAACACAAAACCCAGAAAAAAAACCCCAAAATCCGGACCTTCCCTTCCCCCAAAACCTCAAAATCCCAACCCAAAAGTCGTCACCTTTGCGAACCCCTCGGCCGTCCCCGTCTGCGTCCCGAAGAAAACAGTAACCCTCTTCTTCCCATCGTCGACCTCCACCTCCAACCTCGGCTTCTCCTTCTCCACTTTCTCGACCTCCACCACCTTCCCCGCCTTCTTCCCAACCCGTCGCCACACCAGCGCTACCAAACACCCAACGAAAACCGAGACAAAGGTCGCCAGAATCGCCGCCACCTCCCTCTTCCCGACCGAAACCCCAAGCTCGGCCCCGCGCTTGCCGTCGATGACCGCCATGAGGAGGTCGATAGGGGAGATCTTCATGGGGGACGAGTCCATTTCCAAAACCCTAATTTTGTGTTTTGGAATTGGGATTTTGAGGTTTGGGGATGAGGTGTTTGTGGAAATGGGGAGACGAGAAGGCGGGGTTGGGGATGGGAGGGGTATTTATAGGGGAGGTTCGGACACCAACCCGGACCGGTCAACGACACCTAACCCTCACTCACCTTGGTTAGTTGGTGGGAGGTCAAATTACGGATCTGCCCCCCGACGGTTGTGGTGTTGCTTTGACCTGAGAATGGAATGTCATCATTTTATTTGTTGGTGGGCCGTTATAATTGCGTGGCGTCTGGTCGTCTACAGAATCATCCAAACACGTTTTAGTTGGCGTCTGAGTTTGGGATCTTGTATACAAAATATTCATATGCATTTGAGATTTTTGCTTGTTAACTCTAGAGCCAAGCCAACCACTTGAAAACATGACAAAATTCAATCCAAATTTCACGCCTAGGCGAGTCCCACCCACTGTGTCTACTAAACGAATCTTATAAGTGATAAGGTTAATTTTAATGATTATTATAGATTAATTGCATTCCATCATATATTAGGTAGTTATGAAAGTGGGGATTGAATTTGCGTCTGAAGTCCACCCAACTAGTCAATGGACCAGTTAAGATATTCAACATGCTCAACTTTCAAAAAGTGCTAATTTTTTTTGGTAACGAAACAGACAAATCTAATTCTAACATGAGATGATTAGCGTTTGTGATTCAAGGATTAAGCCAAATGACAACCATCCTTACAAATTTACATTCGACCAATGCCTTATGGACTACGGCCTCCTATCATGTTAACAAGTTATTATAATTATATAATTCATGAACAGAGCCAAAAGGTATAAATTGTACAAGTTAAAAGTTAAAACATTATTTCTAACTTGAAATCAAGTAAGAGTGCAGATCTCTTCCATCCTCCCAGAATTTGTTTCGAGAAAGAAATTCCATCCCATCCCATTTCATTTAAGAAATGGTAATTGATCTGAATAAAAAAAACTAGCAATTAACCAAAACCATAATTAAGCAGCAGCACACAATAAATATCTCAGGCGGGGTGGAGGGCAAAAGGGTAATTTGGGGGTGATCCCGGTGCTACTACACGGCCATGGGTTTGAGGAAACGCGTTTACCTTTTACGCCGTGGACTTTCCAACAACACCTACGGTCTGTTAAAGGCGTGGGCCTCGCCGCGTCTCTTCCCGGTTTACCCCTGACTTTTCTAAACATTTACGGTTTTACCGGTTTGGAGTTGGTGTTTAGGTACGTTGGCGTGACGTGGGAACATGGCGGGAAGGGACCGGTAGGTAGGTGGTTGGTTGTTCGGTTATTTGCGTTTTCATTCCTGAAGTCAATGATTTTGTTTTTAGATAAAAATACATGAGTGTATTTTTCTGTTGTTAGTTGGAGATGTTTGTTGCAGTTAAAACCCTAAACTGCTAACCATCGTCCGTGAATTACTTAAATTGTCAGCGTCAATTATCATTTTGTCATTCTCGAATTTTTATTTATTTTTGCTCTCAATAAGTTCTCCTCTTTACATACTACAACAAAAATAATCGTGAAAAATAAAATTGAAGTAGGAATGCAGGGGAGGCAGTCTCTGTAGGGTTTTTTGTTTTGAGACCCCATTATTGTACTCCGGATATTGATTTGTTTACCATTTTATTTACGTCTATGTTTTTTCTATCCCGTTATCACCGAAATCTTGCAACGAAACCTAAAATAATTTGAAATAACACACCGTATAAATTCAAGATTTAAAAAAAACGAGAGTCGTTTTTTTGCAGATGCCCTGATTTTTTTACGGAATATAATATGTATTAAATAAAATGTGAATGACAAAATATTAATTGGTGTAGATGATTTAAGTAATTACAGGCGAGACAATGATTCGTTGGAGCATCATTTTTTCCGCGAGATTGAGAAAGAAAGTAATTATTAATATGATGAAAGAAATCCAACAAAAAAAGCAGAACCCAATTGGTAAGGGTACGTGTCCAACTTCGGATGAACTAAAAAAAATTAACTTAAAAAAATGTAGTGACATAAAGTAATAAAATTGATTTCTTATTCCCTGAGAGGAGAGCCAAAAACTTGTCTTTTACCTAGTCTTTTGACTTTTTATAGGAAAAGTCTGCATTCTCAAATATTTTTCAAATAGAAAATTATTGTAAATATTCATCCCAACATAGACAAATATGTATCGCTTGGAGAAAAAACTAGAAATTTTCATTTTCTTTTAGCTTTTTTAGTTTCTGGGAAAAAAACTACCATATTGTTTAGGGTGTTTGGATGCAGTGTGTTTGGATCTCTACTTACATACTAACGCCCTCACACACACATATACTTCTCTCTCTAAGTTGTTTGATTAGTATTATAGATAGCAATCTTAAGTCAAGATATTCAAATTGATGGCGAAGTCAAAATAAGCAGCGGTAACGAGTGATTAGTTAATCTTGAAGTACTCTGCAGTAGAGTTGTGCAAAAACCGGTCCAGTTGGTCCGGACCGGAACCAACCGGTCTGGACTAAGTTGAAAATCTAGTCTCGGTTCGGACCAGTTCGGGTTTTTTTTGAGGTAAAAATTCGGTCTTTGAACCGGACCGGATCCAATCGGTCCGGTCTCCAGTCCGGACCCTGAAAAAAAAATCCGGTATGGTCCAGTCCGGACCGGATGTACACCCCTACTTTGCAGTGTCCCGAATTTTGTGATCACGAGGGACAAAATTTGATTGCAAATGTCCATTTTCATAATCAAGTATTTCACATCCCTTTTACACTATTGGAAAATGAGATTATTGCCCCCTCATTTCCTCTCCTAATTAGATTGCTTTAGCTTTCTTGTTTCATTGATTTCTTGAGTGATGAGGTTATCTTTGCTTTCCTAGTTAGGTTAACCATCATCATCCACCAAACCACTCTTTGTTCTATGTTTTATAGGAAATAAAAGAAAAATAATTAGACTTCCATCACTTCGTAGAGTCATGGACAGGTTCCGTACTTAACGGGTCAAATTCGTACTTATGCAATTGAGACTATTTCTTGTTAAAAAAAGTTGAGTCTAACTATGCATAAGAAAACAGTCATACTTATATTTGTACAACAGTCCACTTGTAGCCAATATCGATTGAGGTCAAAATCCAACTAAGATCCCACACAAACCAAATACGCATTACTAGTGTTTAAATTAAGCAAATTTTTAAATTGAAAAGGAATTAGTACATAAGGTTAAGCGTGGCATTGAACAAACAGAAGTTGCAAATATACTGAACAGTTGAACAAATATAAGCTGGCTACATCTAGCAAAGAAACTACTATTATCATGGGGTTTGTAATTTTGAAATATTTATACCCACATGAACATGGCATGGACTAAACACCCAAAATCTTTATTATGATATAGAAATGGTGAATTCCAATTTCAAAAGAATATGCTTCCCATTATATAAAAGGACCAAACACCGAAATTGTGCGGCTAAAAGACTTTAATTATAATTAAGGTTCCAATGAGTCATGAAATATATAATTGAGAATTATGATATGAACAGGTTCCGTACTGATGATACATTATATTATTATATTATGGAATATGTGTATTGACGATACATTGAATTGTCTAAAATATATGGCAAATTATCCCTGAATACTCAGTAACTCATACACGAAAAAGTCAATACATTTCTCAAACCTACATCCCTTAAAATTAGATGTTTTTTTCAGTTTTTCCAAATCAATAATATACACAGGGATAATTTAATAGCTTATACCAACCACATGGCAGACTTTCATGATTTGTCGTGTCATTCCATCACATTGACCCATAATAAATGAATGTATCTGAATTTGATGGTAACGAGGCCACAACAAGAAGCATATGAGTATGTGTGACTGGACCTGGGTGTTGGGTCGTATCGGGCTGAAAATCCGACCTGGCGTGCATGCACGGTTGACCAGTCAGGCTGTCTGTAACGTACCCGAAAACAGCGGAAAATTTAAACAATAATAAAGACCGTCAACGGTCAGCACTGGGCACGTCACGGGAAACAAACCAACATATATAATATAATATGATCCACGTGGAAGTCAAATATACAAACTGACTGTGATTACGACAAAAGCTATACAATATGTAATCACCTCAAAAGGAAGAAACTGACAACTACAGGATCTGATCTCGGGGGCACCGTCCTCGGTCACCACCTCAAACTCTAACCCTGCTCGCTACCTGAAATTCAAACAACAAACATGCCTGAGTTCCCTGCAGGAACCCCGTATACCAAACCTCCTAAAATATAAAAAGGAATTAAAGACAATGCAATGTTATGCACATGATCATCCGCCTCGGGCCCACAATAATGCCCTCACCGCCTCCGCGGCACTGAACCACTCCTGCCACTAGGGTCAAGTCAGTCCATCGCTGCCTCACAAGGGTCAGTCGACACCACTGCTCCCAAAAAGTGCAGGAAGGAACCCCCGGTACACGCCGCACCCAAAGAGCGAGTCAGCCCGCCGAATACACAACTCGGGTCAGACGACAGCCACTGCTCCCCCAAGAGTCGCCTAGCGCGCACCCTGCCGGAACATCCTCGGCCTACCTCTAAACCCTCGCAAACTGCCCAAGGTTTACGGTACACATCCCTCACACCCCGCTCGGTAAGAGAGGAAAAAGTACAACAATAATACGCCTTCGTCGAAGGTGAAATCCGTAGCTCTCAAAGCCGGTAATCAACCGTCGCCTCGGAGCTGGTAGTCGACCTGACATCGACGGATCGCGTGTGGATAAATCCACCAACCTGCGGCAGATCGGTCGACCGCTACAAGCACACCGGTCGACCGGTCCCCCACACAGTACACAGAACTGTACAAACAAGTCTACCGGTCGAACCACGCCAACCGAATTACCGACCAATCGGTCGAACAAAAGTCATCTAGCGGTCGACCGTTTGGAAGGTCTACGCTATACAATTTTATATAATATATATATCCGACCGGTCGAACCAAGGAGCCGTTCGACCGATAACAGGACTTTCAATATTTTGCCCAAGTCTCGTTCGGTCGACCGGAACTGAAATACAGTTCGACCGAATCAACACAAGCACTCTACCGCTTAATTAAATGCTCAGTCGGTCGACCGAGAATTGAAGAGCGGTCGACCGTTTTGTTGGTCAAAGCTCCCAACCGACTTAGCATCGAATGGATCGGTCGAACAAGGTTAAGGACGTTCGACCGTTTAATAAGTCAAAATCCCCAACCGACCCATTCTCATTGTTATTCGGTCGACCGGCTAAGTGGTCCCGTTCGACCGATAACAGCATATCCCCTTTTTCCCGCACAAATCTGGCATAACGGTCGACCGTCTAACGACATCGTTCGACCGTTTGCGGGTAAACATCAATATAATAATAGGATCGGTCGACTGCCCACAGGCACCGGTCGACCGATCGTCGTCTTCAACCTCTGAATTGGTTGAATTCCGACGGGGAATTCGACACCAACGTCGATCCCCAACACTCACAAGGCATATGTGAGTTATAATGAAGATTTGACATACCTTTTGGTCGAGTGAAGAAGCCTCCCAAGCTTGCACCACTTCACTCCACTCTTTCTTCTCTTTCTTCACTTCTTCTCCTCTTCTTCTTCACCTCCTTCTTCTTCTTCTCTCTAACCTCTTCTCTCAAGCTCTGGTTGTTGAAAAGGAAAAGAAAACGTTTTATTAACCTTACCTTCCAATTTATAGGCAATCCAATTCTTATCCAACCTCCACCTCATCCAATCCTAAACCAACACCTCATGCTACACTATTCCAGGATTAGATTAGGTTAATTAGGTTTAGGTTTAGTTTAATTAGGGTGCTTAGATTAGGTTATTACAATCTACCCTCCTTAAAAGAATTTCGTCCGCGAAATTCGAAACAACAGACTTACCGGAACAACTCTGGATACTGCTTCCTAACATCCTCCTCAATCTCCCAGGTAGCCTCTCTGTCAGTGTGATGCTGCCACCTGACCTTCCCCATCGGAATCGCTCTCCTCCTGAGCTGATGTACCATCTGATCCACAATCTCAACTGGTCTCTCATCTAATGACAAATCCTGCTGGATCTCCGGTACTGATATCTCTATCACATGAGCTGGATCGGCCACGTACTTCCTCAACATAGAAACATGGAAGACGTTGTGAAGTCCTGCAAACTGTGGTGGTAGTGCAATCCTATATGCCACCTCACCGATCCGATCCAATATCTCAAAAGGTCCAACATATCTCGGACTCAGCTTCCCCTTCTTCCCGAATCTCATCACACCTCTGGAAGGTGAGATCTTCAGGAAGACATGATCTCCTACATCAAAAGTCAGCTCGCGCCTACGCGTATCAGCATAACTCTTCTGTCTGCTCTGTGCTGTAGCTAACCGCTTCCTGATCACGTCGACCTTCTCTGAATACAACTGTATGATATCAGGTCCGACTAGCTGTCTCTCGCCCACGTCACTCCAGCATACCGGCGATCTACACGGTCTCCCGTATAATGCCTCATATGGTGCCATCCCAATACTCGAGTGGTAGCTGTTGTTGTAGGCGAACTCGATCAACGGCAAATGCTCATCCCAATGCCCGGCCCAGTCAAGTGTACACGCTCTCAGCATGTCCTCCAATGTCTGTATCGTCCGCTCTGACTGGCCATCTGTCTGTGGGTGGAAAGCTGTGCTAAACTTCAGACGTGTCCCCAGTGCTCTGTGTAGACTCTCCCAAAATCTCGAAGTGAATCTGGGATCTCTGTCTGAAATGATACTGACTGGTACGCCATGAAGTCTGACAATCTCCTCAATATATAACTTAGCTAGACCCTCCAGAGCAAGAGTGGTCTTAATAGCTAAGAAATGCGCCGACTTGGTCAGTCGATCGACTATAACCCAAATCGCGTCGTGGAATCTCCGTGTCTTCGGTAGCCCCGTAACAAAATCCATCGTCACGTGCTCCCACTTCCACTCGGGCAACTCAATCCTCTGCATCTGCCCTGCTGGTCTCTGGTGCTCGATCTTCACCTGCTGACAGACCAAACACCTCGACACGAAGTCTGCAACGTCCTTCTTCATACCTCGCCACCAGAAGTTCCGCTGCAGGTCTTTGTACATCTTGGTGCTCCCTGGATGAATGGAATATCTCGATCTGTGTGCCTCCTCCATGATATCATGTCTCAGGTCCTCTGTCTTCGGCACCCAGATACGGTCTCTGAATCTCAGACCTCCGTCCACTCCAACTCTGAAGTCTGACCCATCTCTGGCAGCTAACTGTAACAAACTGCTCAACTCCTCATCTGTAGTCTGAGCATGAATCACTGCTGATACTGTCTGAGGCTCTACTCTCAATCCGGCAATCACTGCGCCCTCAGAGCTATCAGCAAATGGTCTCCACTCTGCTAAAGACTCCAGCAGTCGCCACTCCTGAATGCATAGGCCTGCTACTGATACCTCCACCTTCCGGCTCAAAGCGTCTGCAACTGTGTTCGCCTTCCCCGGATGGTAAGAGATAGTGAAGTCACAGTCCTTAATGAACTCAAGCCATCTGCGCTGCCTCATGTTCAGCTCCTTCTGCGAGAACAGGTACTTCAGACTCTGATGATCTGTAAACACCTCGAACTGCTCGCCATAAAGATAGTGTCTCCAGGTCTTCAGTGCATGAACCACTGCTGCTAACTCCAAATCATGTGTCGGGTAATTCCTCTCATGGACCTTCAGCTGTCTGGATGCGTATGCGATCACCCTCCCGTGCTGCATAAGTACACATCCTAAGCCAATACCCGAAGCGTCGCTATAAATCACGAATCCACCCGTGCCACTCGGCAATGATAAAACTGGTGCTGTGGTCAACAGTCTCTTCAGCTCCTGAAAGCTGTCCTCGCACTTCTGCGACCAAACAAAAGTGACTCCCTTCTGCGTCAGAGCCGTCAGTGGTGCTGCCAATCTCGAGAAGTCTTTGATGAAGCGACGGTAATAACCCGCCAGTCCAACAAAGCTCCTAATCTCCGTCACGCTCGTAGGGGTCCTCCACTGTGTCATTGCCTCTACCTTCGCTGGATCCACTGATATCCCCTCTGCCGATACAATGTGTCCGAGGAATGCCACTCTGTCCAACCAAAACTCGCACTTTGAGAACTTAGCATATAACTGCTGAGCCCTCAAGATGCTGAGTACAATCCTCAGATGCTCTCTGTGCTGCTCCACATCTGGTGAATAGATCAAGATGTCATCCACGAAGACAATCACAAATATATCAATATACTGCCTGAATGTCCGGTGCATCAGATCCATGAACGCTGCCGGAGCATTCGTCAATCCAAATGGCATCACCAAGAATTCATAGTGTCCATATCTCGTCCTGAAGGCTGTCTTCTGGATGTCCTCATCTCGGATCCTCAACTGGTGATATCCTGAACGCAGGTCAATCTTCGAGAAAACCTTCGCTGACTGCAGCTGGTCAAAGAGGTCCTCGATCCTAGGTAAGGGATACCTATTCTTCACCGTCACCTGGTTCAGCATCCTGTAGTCTATGCACATCCTCAAGGATCCGTCCTTCTTCTTCACAAACAAAACTGGTGCACCCCAAGGCGAGACGCTCGGTCTGATAAATCCAGAGTCCATCAACTCCTGCAACTGCTTCTTCAACTCTGTCAACTCAGCAGGTGCCATCCGGTATGGAGCCTTCGACTGTGGTGTAGTGCCAGCTACCAACTCAATGCCGAACTCCAACTCCCGGTGTGGTGGTAAACCTGGAATCTCCGCTGGAAAAACATCCGCGAACTCCTGCACCACCTCAATGTCCTCTAGCCTCTGGGACTCTGCCTCCGCAACCACAAGTGTCGCCAGAAAAGCTGCACATCCCTGCTGTAACAGTCTCTGAGCTCTCACAGCAGATACAATAATGCGACCCCCTCTGCTTCTGATCCCTCTAATCAGAATATCAGGCAAACCCTTCCTCGGGATCAAAATCTTCTTCTCACGGCACAAGACTCGAACATCATATTGGAACAGCCAATCCATCCCAAGTATGACATCAAAGTCCTCCATCGGTAGCAAGACCAGGTCTGCCGGAAACTCCTGATCTCCCGAAACAACCGTGGCGCCGGGGACAAATCTCCCCACAGTGCCCACCAGACCCAGGGGTGTGCTGACCTCCAAAGTGGCAGTCAACATCGCAAGGGTACAGCCCAACACTCCCGCAAATCGCTCTGAGATGAACGAGTGTGTCGCGCCACAATCAAATAACACCCTAGCTACTGAACCTGCGACAAGAAGTGTACCTTCCACGACAGCGCCTCCATCCCGAGCCTCCTCTGCTTGGATGGTGAAAACTCTGCCAGTGCGCTGCCCCTGCTGTGGTCTGAAAGGTGGTCTACCTCCGCCTCCTCCTCTGCCTGGTGCGGGTAAACCCGGTGGTCTGCTCGGCCCAGCTCCTCGGCTCGGACAGCTCCTGATAAAGTGACCCATCTGGCCACAACCATGACATGCTCCGGGGGTGAAACACGGCCCGGAGTGAAACCTCCCACAAGTACCACAAGGCTCAGGTCGTGGTACTGCAACTCTTGCTCCCTCGTATCGGGGCCTCTTGCCCGGATTCCCTCCAGTCTGACCTCCTGGCCTCCCAGAGAACCTACCTGATGGCCTCCTCTCATCCTGGTAGTTCTCCCTGTAGTCACGATCAAGAACAGAGGCACTCTTCACTGCATCGGCCAACGTGCTCGGCATGTGTGTCAGCACCTTCGTCCTCAACTGCTTCCGGAGCCCTCGGACGAACTTCCCTGCTCTCTGCTCCTGTGTAACATACATCCCGGGACAGTAACGCTCAAGGGCGTTGAACTTCCCGATGTAGCCTGCTAGGGTCATGTCTCCCTGCTGAAGACTCAGAAACTCCTCCCTCTTCTGATCCTGGACATGCTGCGGAAAATACTGCTCGTTGAACTCGCCAACGAACTCCTCCCAGGCTATATCATCTTTGTCCGCAAACACCACTGCAGATGTGGACCTCCACCAGTTGGACGCAGCACCGCCCAACACATAAGTAGCCAGGCCCACTCTCGCATCTGGAGGACAACCAATAGCACTGAAGATCTTCTGCATCGTGAAGATCCACTCCTCCGCAGCCTCTGCGTCGTACTGCCCCAGAAAGGTAGGCGGATGCTGGCGCATAAACCGGTCATGCATAGCACCAGTCCCCGTCTGCCCAGTCTGTGCCGTCTGCTGCTGTAGCATCTCTGTCAGACGTCCGACCGTATCGAACAACGTCCGACGCTCATCCTCCCAAGCCTCATCCCTCGCAGTCTCACTCTCACCGCGAGTATGGGCAACCGCCTTCCCCCGTCTAGGAGGCATCTGCCAAAGGAAACAAGACAATATCAATATAATCTGTGCATGCATGATCCTCTAGACCTAACTCCTAACTCAAAGGTGGTTTCTTTGGACAAGTACGCCGAGATCAACACTCTGATACCAAATTGTAACGTACCCGAAAACAGCGGAAAATTTAAACAATAATAAAGACCGTCAACGGTCAGCACTGGGCACGTCACGGGAAACAAACCAACATATATAATATAATATGATCCACGTGGAAGTCAAATATACAAACTGACTGTGATTACGACAAAAGCTATACAATATGTAATCACCTCAAAAGGAAGAAACTGACAACTACAGGATCTGATCTCGGGGGCACCGTCCTCGGTCACCACCTCAAACTCTAACCCTGCTCGCTACCTGAAATGCAAACAACAAACATGCCTGAGTTCCCTGCAGGAACCCCGTATACCAAACCTCCTAAAATATAAAAAGGAATTAAAGACAATGCAATGCTATGCACATGATCATCCGCCTCGGGCCCACAATAATGCCCTCACCGCCTCCGCGGCACTGAACCACTCCTGCCACTAGGGTCAAGTCAGTCCATCGCTGCCTCACAAGGGTCAGTCGACACCACTGCTCCCAAAAAGTGCAGGAAGGAACCCCCGGTACACGCCGCACCCAAAGAGCGAGTCAGCCCGCCGAATACACAACTCGGGTCAGACGACAGCCACTGCTCCCCCAAGAGTCGCCTAGCGCGCACCCTGCCGGAACATCCTCGGCCTACCGCTAAACCCTCGCAAACTGCCCAAGGTTTACGGTACACATCCCTCACACCCCGCTCGGTAAGAGAGGAAAAAGTACAACAATAATACGCCTTCGTCGAAGGTGAAATCCGTAGCTCTCAAAGCCGGTAATCAACCGTCGCCTCGGAGCTGGTAGTCGACCTGACATCGACGGATCGCGTGTGGATAAATCCACCAACCTGCGGCAGATCGGTCGACCGCTACAAGCACACCGGTCGACCGGTCCCCCACACAGTACACAGTACTGTACAAACAAGTCTACCGGTCGAACCACGCCAACCGAATTACCGACCAATCGGTCGAACAAAAGTCATCTAGCGGTCGACCGTTTGGAAGGTCTACGCTATACAATTTTATATAATATATATATCCGACCGGTCGAACCAAGGAGCCGTTCGACCGATAACAGGACTTTCAATATTTTGCCCAAGTCTCGTTCGGTCGACCGGAACTGAAATACAGTTCGACCGAATCAACACAAGCACTCTACCGCTTAATTAAATGCTCAGTCGGTCGACCGAGAATTGAAGAGCGGTCGACCGTTTTGTTGGTCAAAGCTCCCAACCGACTTAGCATCGAATGGATCGGTCGAACAAGGTTAAGGACGTTTGACCGTTTAATAAGTCAAAATCCCCAACCGACCCATTCTCATTGTTATTCGGTCGACCGGCTAAGTGGTCCCGTTCGACCGATAACAGCATATCCCCTTTTTCCCGCACAAATCTGGCATAACGGTCGACCGTCTAACGACATCGTTCGACCGTTTGCGGGTAAACATCAATATAATAATAGGATCGGTCGACTGCCCACAGGCACCGGTCGACCGATCGTCGTCTTCAACCTCTGAATTGGTTGAATTCCGACGGGGAATTCGACACCAACGTCGATCCCCAACACTCACAAGGCATATGTGAGTTATAATGAAGATTTGGCATACCTTTTGGTCGAGTGAAGAAGCCTCCCAAGCTTGCACCACTTCACTCCACTCTTTCTTCTCTTTCTTCACTTCTTCTCCTCTTCTTCTTCACCTCCTTCTTCTTCTTCTCTCTAACCTCTTCTCTCAAGCTCTGGTTGTTGAAAAGGAAAAGAAAACGTTTTATTAACCTTACCTTCCAATTTATAGGCAATCCAATTCTTATCCAACCTCCACCTCATCCAATCCTAAACCAACACCTCATGCTACACTATTCCAGGATTAGATTAGGTTAATTAGGTTTAGGTTTAGTTTAATTAGGGTGCTTAGATTAGGTTATTACACTGTCAATGGGTCGGGACCGGCACGGCCCAATCCGACACGCAAGTCTATATGTGCCTGTATCGCTCCCGTTCCGCCTAAGTTAGGTTGATAAGCGGAACGGGAAAATAAAAATTGTTACCGTCACGTTTAACAGTGGAATAGGTGAGGAAAAACAAGTTTGATGAGTTATTGTTTAATCAAAATTAAATACCAAAAATCAATTCATTTCCCTTAGTGCGAAACGTAATAACGTTTGGAATATTAGTAAACAACTAAACAAGGGATTCTAATTAAGATAACGAAAATAAGATCTTGCAATAAAAATGTTTTATCCCACTTAATATTTACCATCCTTTACCCTGGCCAGTTCCAAGCGAGGCCCAAGGTAAAAGATTCTCTAACCTACTAACATGTGGTACAGATAGATTTGTCATCGAGTAATTTGGAGTATTATTTGCACTATTGCATTCTGGTAAATTCCAACCACTTAGATGAGAAAGAGTGAACACAACCTTATCATGAAGTAATATATACAACAGTTTATGTTCTATGCACGAACAATTTGTTGTGAAATGGACACCCATGACTGGGTTGGTTGTTCACTTCTAATTAAAAATTTGTAAGTCGTGTGATTTGAAACACACAAGTTTGGAACGGACGTTTGATTCATATTTGTCAGAGTCTGCTTGAAGTTTGTTGAAATTTCTTGATTGGACGTCTCATAGGCCATCACACGTCCTATTTCGACAAACAGACAGACTACAACTTGTTTAGGACTATTTTAAGCATTCTAATCCATTTTAACCCATGTATATAAACTCTTAAACTCTTTAGGGTTTTTGCAAGACGGGATTTTTTTCTTCTTCAAGAGATTAGGTCACCATCAAGTTTAGGTGTTTTAGAAATATTGGCATTTCCTTGTTTTTGGAGCTTAGAATCATCCAAGGCCCAATCATTTTTTTCGAGCTTTTTTCGTCTGTCTCCGTCTGATTTTTCTCGATTTTGGTTTTTCACGTATATCTGGTGTTATGGTTTGCTTTCTTTGTTGATTGCTTCAAATATAATTTGTTTGACTTGATAGATGCATATTAGATGTTTGTGTAGTTGCTAGCTTAGATTCTATTGAGATTTTTGTACTCATTGCTTCTGCATTTTGGGTCCACCATTTTTTCCCTAAAATATTTATTGTAGAATTTTCATGCTCATAATATTATTATTTTTCTTATTCAAAAAATATCCATTTGTTTTTTAAAATTTTGATGCATTATAAAATACATCAGCATCCAAGCAGTTAAGCAAACAATGTGACTTGACCTCTGGTTCAGTTTGATGTGAAATTCGTGAATTCGCGTCTTTCACTTGAGGGTGTCAAATGGTTCAGATATAAGTATATCCATATTTAGCCGCATTAAATTTACAGATTCGGATACGGGTTGTTTGCGGATATGAAAAGTCTATATCCGTTCGATATTTGACGGATTCGGAGTGTAAACATAATTTCCCACTTTATAATATTTTTTTATTTTCACTTAGACAAATTCTTATACATAATCACATTTATAACTTTATTTGTTTCAAATATTAATTTACTTTCTCTTAACTTCTAACTTCATATTCTGAAAATGATAACAATATTCAATGCTTGAATAAATGTGATCAGATGTATTTTTATTTGAATAAATAAAGTTAAACTATATATTCAAAATATAATCACACAATGTTGAAATATGAATACTTCTAGGTATAAAATGTATTGCATAAGTATATTATACAAATATAGATACAGATGTTGAAATACAGATATATAGTTCCGAAGTGGATATTATTCGGATTGAATACAATAATATTCATATTCAACCCTCAAATTGATGGATATTCCATCCTAGATACGAACACAAATTTCAGATATAATTTTTTCTAGATTAAGTTACAATTAATTACCAACTAGGTACAAATTATAAAATGTTAATATATATATATGTTACGTATGATATTAGGCGAATATGGATACATATACGGATATGGATACATATCGTATAATACAGATATTCAATCTCGGATCAGATGTTATACGGATCAGATGTATCAATATTCATATTCGCTCCGCGAGTTCTCGGATATCAAGTTTCGAATACGAATACGATTTTACGGATGATGGATTCTCGGATAAAACGAATACGAACACGGACGGATTCTCGGATTTCAGACATCCACTTACACCCCTACTCTCACTGCTTCTATTCCTATAACCAATTCACTGAATTCTATGCACGTATTGCATGCATGAACATATAATATGTTATCTTAATTAAATTTAAATAAATATACCAATATTTATATTCCGAATCACAATGCAAGGAATATACAATCTCTGACAACAAAAAGATAATAAATGTAAATAGAATTGGGCTACTATTTTATAAGGTCTAAATTTATGTCTTGAACTAATAAAACTAAGCTTCAAAATCCACATTTAATTTTCATTAAATTTTAGTTTGAGCTTCAGCAAGTACATATATTGGTATGCTTGGTACACGGATTGGCATGAATATTGACCAAACAAACTCTAACAGGCGTGAACACAAAAACAAATTCTAGTTTGGGTTTTTTCGAAGCTCACGCTTCCTACGGCATCATTTGATTAGGATATACTCACTTTCTGAAAGCTTATATAGTTTTTCATATATAGATCGTTGTAACTATACTTTTCTATTGTATTTCCTACCTACTATGGAACTATTGAGACTTCTTTTACGTACTAACCCATATGGGGGTTTAAAAAACCGATCGGATTGTAATATCTTTGGGTCTTTGTTGTGATTCATAGCAAAGATTTTAGTTTAATGCTATATAATTGCTTTAGAATAAAAAACTAATGTATCTCCTTAGACCGTCGTATAGAGAATTTCCCATAATGACGTGTACAGACTCACTTATTGCGAGTACCCAAAAGATCTGCTGGTTGTAGGGATCGACCTATTTTTAGAAATGAGAAACGTTAGATTTCACCAGTAATTTCATGCAACTCTACTTTGGAAAATAACAAATGGTTTGACTCAGTGAAAGAAACCCAATTAAGTTTCATGGAATTTGGAATAAAAAAGTCCATTACCAATCAAAACCTAGGTTTCTTATAAGTTCGTTCAATTAATTATTAGCACAAATGCACGTCAACCACCCACTTACAGAAATATTTAATGAAGTTTCTTTTAATGATTAGGTCAAACGTGTCATGCTCAAATCCACGTGCTTCTCATGGGAATGTTGATTTTAGAATTCACATATTAATGCAACCCCACACCAATCAAATCCACTCGGTGGAAGACTAATTAAATAGATCTTGATTTAGATTTCTCCACGCGATCCACGCAAGCATTTATGCACTACAACAATGATCTGTTCGGATTCTGTTTCCATGGTGTCGCATTTAAGGTTTATTGCATTTCAATGTGATGATGAAAGCAACAAATATATATCAGTCTGGGCGTAAACGAGTCGAGTTCAAATACAGTGTCATGAGTAACTATCAACTTTAATGTGAGGTTCGGCTAACACAGTTTCCTGTGTGTTAAAGTTTTGTATCTTAATGTGATAAAACAATTTAGAATTTGAAAAACACAACAAACAAATTGAGAACTACTTGGATGACAAAATCAATTTAACTAAGGGAAAAAATGACAGAGATGTGTAATACACATGAAGTTTATTTCTTGCGACAAAGTCATTACTTTTGATTATTTTTCTTATATATGACTATATTATCAAAGTATTGTATTACATCCGTAACAATGTAATGGGTAGACACCAAGTAGGACTAATTCAGTTAGTAAATTCTTAATCTTGGATTAGTCAGAATCAGAAACCAATACACACTATTTGATTACATATTTGAGATTAATAGCGCTTCACAAAAATATAATCGGCCCACACACATATTATTAGGAACTAAAGTGAAGTCAGTTTTTTTATTTATATAATGCGGATGGATATATTAAAATTAAAATTACGGCTAATCAATGTCCACATTGTAGTTGGACATTGGTGGACACTTGTAAGTCTTTTGGTGGTGGATTCACTGGATTGGGTAGAGGTTGGTAGGGGTTGTGATTAATTTTTTTCTCATCAAAAAATTGTTGCCTCTAAAAACTTCAATCCAAGAGTTTTTTTGTTGTTGGATAATTGGTGAATCCAAGAGCTGCTGAAGATTGTTATTTTCTACTGCATGCGTCTTTGGCATTGTTTGGATGTGCGTTTTGTTTTGAAGGTTTGTTTCCAAAGAATCTCAGAAAATTGTCAAACATACATCCAAACAACCTATAAATCAAGTTAAAACAATTTTATCCAAATTCTTCTATTTTTGTTGGTTTTTCGTTTTTGCACCGGATGGGCAAAAACAAGGGGAGGGTGTTTCTGCTTGGTTTCAGGTGGGTCACATTCCTTGACATTTAGCCTTGGTTGCAGATATATTTACATGGTGTGCCATAAAAAACATGACCAAATCACCCTTCAACATTTGGAGAAATCCCCATCAGGTTCACCTTAAATGAGCTCACCTGTGCATCACAAATTAATAGGTTCTCAATTGAATTTGACATACAACCAAAATGTTGAATATATGAGACATTATTTGTTGTAAAAGTAAATAATTGAAGTGTTCATGCATTTAGGCCGTTAAAATCATCAGTGACGGAGCCACAAAAACAATACTGCCCATCATTGACAACCATTTTCGATGACGATAGAAGAGGAACAATAATTTTTTGGAGAACGGAAGAGGTGTTGGCAGAAGAGAAAGAGAAAGAAGAAAATGTTAGGGAACGGGGATGAGGCAAAGTAAGGGTAGTCTAATAATTCCAATTCGACGAGACGTTTTATGTTCGCAAAAAAAAAAAAAAAACATCCAAACAAGCAAATGTTTCAATTCAAAAAACAAAAATAAACAGTTACTGTGCAGAACCAAAGTTTTTTCTAGAATCTGAAGAAACCATATGTGTCATTCTGAAGAATCGTGTGATTTGGTATGAAGAATGTTTTTCTTCACCTTAAGTTATGGGAGTCTTTGTATATGACTGAAGAACATGCTTTAACACACATATTAATTATGTGTTCAAGGTCACACACCTTGAATCTAAGCTTCTTTGTATCTATGTTTTAAGCTGAAGAAATCAATTTACGCACTTAAACAAACTCATTGGTAGACAGGCAAGTTCAATTTTTCGTTCTTATTGGAACATAGCTCATTTCGTAGCACTTCCAAATCTTCTATATTCACCCATAATCAACAATCAAATACACAATATTATTATTACTACCGTTTGTTGATGACATTATCTTAAGAAATAAATACGTCTACAGCAAACGATTTTATTTCGTATTTTAGATCTTTGTGCAACTTTGCAAGTACTGTACTACTTTTTAGGAATTGAAGTGAAGAGATCAATTTGAAGAATTATTTCTCTCTAAGTAAGAGAATTATGCCCATAACCTTCTTTGCAAGACTGACATGACGACAACAACAAAATTCGTTTCAAGACCTATGCAATCAAATGAAGGCAAATTAATAGGTCAATCAATCTAGTGTTTCATAAAAAAATCTGGGGAAACAATCCCTTCCAAGAAGAATGCTTTCGCAAACGATTCAACGGACACTTACGCAAGATATCAAACATTTTGAATGTACAATACTATCTGTGACGTTCCATAAACAACGGAAAACTCAAACTTTAAACGATATTCAAAAGACATCAACATTAGATCACATGTATATATATATATATATATATATATATCAAAAGGTGCACTATGTACAAGAGTTGTCAAAAGTATGATTACTTCAAAGTACAAAAGTCATAAATACATGAAATCATAACAACTTCAAAATAAGACTAGAGGATCCGGTCCCTAGATGTAGTCACCATCAGTCACCACCCGATCGGTACCTAAGGAGGTCCTGAAAAGAAACATTAATAACAATGTTTGAGTTTCCATAAGGAAATCTCGTACACCAAGCTCACATACATACACATGCATAAACAATACATGACATATCATACTAGTATCATGACAAGATATAAAATGCAACAGTCAACTCCCCACTCAGGGGTCATAAGGTCATAAGTCCCAACTTCATCGGACATCCGAAAATGCCCACCACAGACACTTGCGGTCATACAGAACGCACGCGACACACCTCTTTTTGCGGCTACACTAACATGATGGTTCGGTGAAGGTCGCACACACTTCCAAGTCATCGATCCATATATGATCATGTGGTCACAATGTCACATCCGCCAGAGACATAACTCTGGTCGGCTATACTCGCCAAGTCGTGCCACAACCTGGACGATCATACCCGTTGGAAAATCGTCAGTGTGTCATCTCCGTCAAACAATGTTCAAACGGTCATCTCTGTCACCATACAGGCTAGACAGTCATCTTGCTCCATAAAGTCATAAATAGGGCTAGGGGAGAGCAAAACCCGGACCAGACCAATCGGTCGGTCCGGGAAGTTTTGATTTGGTCCAGTCCGGTCTGGGTTTCGGTCCGGAAGATTTTAAAATTTCGGGTTCGGTCCGGTCCGATCTTTTTTTGTTTTTAATTAAAAAAATCGATTTTTTATCGGACCAGACCGATTCGGTCCGGTCCGGTCTTCGGTCCACGAGCATCAGGTCCGGTCCGGTCCGGACCGAATGCTCACCCCTACATAGGGTTGTGCATCCGGTCCATACTGAAACAAACCGAACTGATCTGGACCGGAAACTGGACTGGTTGGATTCGGTCCGGTCTAGGACCGGTTTTTAACCTTAAAAATTAAAAAAAACGGATTGGACCGGTCCGAAACCGAATTTTCAAAATGTCCGCACCGGAACCCAGACCAGACCAGTTTCTGCACACCCCTAGTCATACATATATCAATGCAAATGAGAACTATGGTCCATCAGTTTACTACGTATGGGCTCAATGCAAATTTCATGAAAACATAATAGTCATAATAGTAGCTCACGCTCCAATGCGCTCGTAAACCTAAATTAAATCCAGCACACCAACGGTCGACCGAAAATGGTCAAGTGGTCGACCGTTTGGTCGTTTATTCCGGTAGAGGGTTCAACCAGCAACCTATCGGTCGAACAACCAAATACCCAAAACGGTCGTACAAAAGTCTGGTCGACCGTTTGGAAGGTCTACACCACACAAAAACATTGAACAATTCATCCCAACAGTCAAACGACAAAGGGTCACGTTCGACCGAAAATAACAGAGACTTTCTACATTTCACAAAGCCATCACCGGTCGAACCACAATACTAACCGGTCGAACATTAAATAAGTTCACTTAAGTTATCGGTCGAACCATATCATAAGGCGGTCGACCGTTTAGATGGTCTAGGCCCCGACTGACTTACGTTAAAAGCGAACGGTCGAACATCATAAGGTTTTTTTTTCCAACGAAAATAACATAGTCTTCTTCTACCCGCTAACTCATGCATAACTGGTCGACCACCAAGAGGCAACGTTCGACTGGTGCATGTGAAAATCTTATATTTACACTATGACTTGTCGACCAACTACAACACTAGTCTACCGTTCCAGTGCAGCAACCTTGTTGCACGTTGACATCGACGAGATCTCCGACCTCCGACGACGCCCACGCCCTCTTACACACACCTTGTGTGAACTTTTAATTGAACTTGACATACATTTTTGGTGATTGACAAAGCTTCCTAACGTCGCCGGCAATCACCACCTCTCTTCTTCTCACTTTCGGCGAACTTGACTTTGAGGGGATCCGAATTCATTCCGACTTCTCTTCCTTCTCTTCTTCTTCTTCTTCTGTTTCTCCCTCAACTCTTTCAAATCTCTCTCTCAACAAACAAAACCCAAATCTCACCAAAACTCCATTCTTCCCTCAACTCACCTCCTTATATACAAAACAACACCCATCGCCATTCACCCCTCCTCTCACACCAAGACAGGTGGGAAGGTTGTGCAAATTGCACTCAAACCTCATATTCACCTAAAACCACACATAAGTCCAAAAAAACTTGATTAACACTTAATTAAGGTTTGGGTTCTCACACACTCTTTCTTATGTATTCACCATCCTCGAGTGAGGATAAAAGAACATGGAAACTAACCAAGTGAGGAAATTTTACATGCAAAATCATGTACAACATGATCACTGACAGCGGGACGTGTTACCCACTTTATAAACAAATTTGGAAAACCAATTGTTCTCCCAAAGTCATAGTGTTTCGCTGGGTGAAAACAAAATTCTGACCCAATATTTCTTATAAAAAACGCATAAACATAAATCTGACATATCCGTTGTGTAAGGATAGAAGACAAATCTACCAACCACATATTCTTCAATTGTGGGATTGTTATTTGTTTGGAGCATAACCGCCCAACTAGACCTTAACTTATAAGTGCCCACTAATAATCAACAGTTTCGAAGTTTTGTTTGCAATTGCCTTGATATTTGATAACGATATTTGGAATTGCTTCATAAATGCTTTCTTTTGGTGTGTTTGGGCGGAGCGCAACAACGGGTTTTTATGTGGCATTGCTCACTCTTTTGAATACAATATATATGACTAACTATTTAACTATCTTGAATTGTGGGTATCACTATGTAATCTGCGAAGGAAAATGTTGCAGAGACAACATGTGTGTCCTATATGGTCAAAAGACAAGTTGGTGGGGGATGGAATGCGAGTTTGATCCTTACCTTCGTAACAACTCTTGGCTTAGGGGTGCACACGGGGCAGGTTGAACCCAAAATCTGATTCGAACCCGGCTGGTCAGGTCGGGTTGGGTTGTGGAGTGGTTCAGATCGGGTTGGGTTGGGAAAATGGCAACCCGAAACTTTCGGGTTGGGTTCGGGTTGGAGGGTCTGATTGATCCGACCCAACCCAAACCCGATATGTATTTAACATTTTTTTACTAGATCATATATGTTGTTAATCTGGACCATCCATTGTATGTTAGAGATGATCTCAACCCTTTATTGTTTACACTTTAAAAACTTTAAATCCCTAATCTACTTAAACTCTCACCATCTCTCACGAAGACAACAACAACCGCAACCTCTTCAACATCATCTTCCTCAACCTCAACTCCTCTCCCTCAACCTCAATCTCCCTCAACCTCAGGTCCTCAACTCCTCCCTCCACGAATCCAACACCTCCCTCATCCTCAACTCCTCTCTCTCACGATTCTCCCTCAACCTCCACGAATCCAACGTCTCCCTCAACCTCAACTCCTCTCTCTCACAATTCTCCCTCAACCTCAACTCCTCAACGCCTCCCTCCACGAATCCAACACCTTCCTCAACCTCAACTCCTCTCTCTCACGGTTCGGGTTCAACCCTATCCAACCCAACCCAAAAATTTCGGGTCGGGTTGGGTTAGTTTTTTTTCCAAACCCAAAATTTTCAGGTTGGGTCAAGTTGTAGCCCAAATCCGACCCAACCCGACCCATATGGACCCCTATCTTGGCCTATGGGATGTGGTTACACAACCCACTTTAGTAATAATTAAAACCACATTACCACTTATCCTAAACACAAGATTGCATTCAGACCCACGGGATCTGATGTTATGGTTAAAAACCATACTTGGCTGTTTTTACCTTGTGTATAAGACAAGACATCATGTTTTGCATTCATTCAACTTTTAAAAGTTACCAAATACACGTGGAATATGTATCACTCAACCAATCAAGTAACAACCAAGTATGGATTGTATCCATGACATCATATAGGTGGACGCATGCAAACGGGAAACAATTGCATACAAGATGTGTCTTAAATTAGGAATAGTTTAATTGATAAATCTATTGTCTTAAATTAGCTTCGACCAGGTTTGAATCCAGCATGGTTTCTTGTATATCGGGCTTCATTTAAAATATAATTGTTTGCAACAACAAAAAAACTATTCGTTCCTTCATTGTACACTAATGTACAGGTATTAGTGATTCCTATTTTAAAGTGATATTAGTGATCCCATAAGAACTAGATATTGTAGTGACTTTCCACTTCAAAATTTGTTGCCTATGAATATTTGACGATCAATGAAGATTCAATGTCAGAGATGCTAAGGATTGTTATCCAGTCTAGTCTTTCATAACACCTTTTAAAAAACGATCTCATGGGGCTTATAATTATGATAATTAAGGGATATAAGCATACATTGTCAGAAGCTGGACTTTCTAAAGAACCTGTGCTAGAGGCCCATGGGCGAGTCGATTAGATGATTAGGACCATTAACCAGGCCATGGGCCTTCCCTTGCTAATATGTGTTTAGGCCGAGTATGGTTTAATGAGTTTAGTTTCTTGGATTTGCGAATGATCTTCTAAGTAGACTCGGGTAGATTTTTGCAAAATTCAAATTAAAAGTTGATTTAATTAATGAAGTCAACAAAAAATTAACGAATTTAAAAGCTATTTTAATTAATGAAGTCAACAAAAAAAATTAACTAATTTAAAAGTTAATTTAATTAATGAAGTCAACAAAAAATTAAACGAATTATAGCAGTTCGGCAAATCAGGTTAAAAGATCCTCAAATCATATAATGTAAGATTAAGGCCAATATAATATTCAATAAATGTGTGTCTTGGAGATAGGGCAGATATTCAATGTAATGTTAAGGCCACCAATATTACGTGGTTTTTGGACCTGAATTTTGATCTAAACGATACCATACCGGTGGATTCAGGTTCGGTCTCTGATCCATGGAAATGCTTGATTCCAAGTTTCCGGTCCGATCCGGGCAAAACCCGGAATATTCCGGTCCAGACCGGTGACCTGGTTTTTTAAAATATAAAAAAATCATGAGTGAGACCCGGGCTCCTAAGCCCAGAATGAGGAGCTCAGGTCTCACCTATGAAATTTTTTATTTTAAAAAACCAGGTAACCGGTTTGGACCATAATATTACGGGTTTTGCCCATACCGGACCTAAAACCTGGAATCAAACATTTCCATGGACCAGATATTGGACCTGAATCCATCGGTCTGGTTCAAGTCTAAATTCAGGTCCATACAAGATTGTGCACACTCGTATCTGAGTTGGCATGAGACCTACTGTCAAAATGACATAAGTATAAATAACATTCCGACAAATACTAATACGATGACGTGATAAAGTTGAATAAATTGTTTTGAAGTTATTTCAAATAAATAACAATAAAAACCTTAATACTAGTTATTTGACTTTTAGGCTGAAATAGTATTGGTTGTTGGGTTGAGTTTAAATTAACAATAAATTTGGCATATGATTTTCAATTGCTTTGGTAGATATATTTTCTTTTTTATTTGAAATACAATCCAATCAAAAATCAAATTGACTTCTAAAATACGAAAAATATCACATTGACTTCTAAAAATTTTCGTCCAATCGGCATTTTAATTTTGCTTATGTTGCTATTTGACACTTTTATGCCACTTTGTTTGTTTTCCTACTTTTAGACCATTTTTGAAATATTATAACCAAAGTAACCTTACACTTTAATGACTTGTCTTGATTTAAAGAAATAGAACATTTTGTAAATTTTCATATAAAATAATAATATTGTCATGTAAAATCAAGGTAAAACGTGTAGAAAACTTCACAAATCTTATCATTCTAAAAACCAACTTGCACCCAAAACCGCAAGTAATTTTGCGAGTTAGCTTTTTTAGACGGATACTGGTTAGACAAATCATATTTGACATGAAAAAATATAGAATTAAATATAATTTCAAGCAAATAGTTAGAAATAGTTTTTTGGAATGGTAAGAGTTTTTTACGCGTTTTGGTCTAGATTTTACATGAAGGTATTGTTTTTTTTATACGAAACGTTACAAATTTTACATGACGTTTTGTCAACAAAATAAGACAAATATTTAAAGTTTATGGTAGTTTGCGTATAAAAGTTCAAAAATGTTTAATAGTGGAAAAACCAGAAATGTGACCTAAAAGTGTCAAACAACAAGTTAACAACCAATAAATTAGAAAAACAAAATGAGTTGAATTTTACTATTTTGTTGGGAATCAAATATGAAATTGTGGTCTAATTAAATATTTTCCAATATTCGTATTCTATTCATGTTTATATTACAATATCAAAATTGACCTAGTCGCCTCTTTTTTCTCTACTGATTTGACTTGGTATGTGTGTTTTTAAAATAGACCTTTTATCTAATATATTACCGTAAGCAAAATATCTACGCTAAAAATTTGGGTTAAAATTGGTTACGGTTTTTTGCTAACCGAACGGTTAGATTGTGGCTATACATAAGAAGATGCTCACTTAAGAAAATTAAGCAAAACAGATCATTAGTGTTACGTTTTGATTTGAGGTTTCAAGCTTTTCTCTCTGGGTCGACTCTGAGGTTAGAACTCCACCTTTTATTATTTACCTATTTTAGTTATACAAATCTTTACTAATGGTAGAATAATGACATTTTTATTTATTTATCTACTCTACTGCATTCTTCTCTTTTTAATCTCAAACAAGCGAAGGTTGATTTAATCCATGAGTTAACCTCGGTTGATATGATAGAACAATGATCGGTTAATTGTGTTTAAACAATTATGACAACATTTTATTGTCTTTAAACAACAATCATTTAATTATTAAAATATTTTTAAACAATTATGAAAAAAAAACCGTTGTCTTCGAACGATGATATGTTAATTCTCTTTGACAATTCTATTAGGGTTTTTTACATTTCAATGATTTTCACCAACATTTCTGTTGGGCAACAAGCAAAAAAGTGTCAAAAGTTTCCAAAAATACATATAAACTTAATACGTCTTCAAAGAATCAAAATCAGAGGAACTTTTCCGGAAACGAAATTTAGAAAAAACTATAATTTTGATTTTCTGCAAATTTAATGATAATCTTAGGCTACGGATCTCATTCCGAAATTGTACAGCCAACCTAGCTCTCACAATGTACTTTAGAAAAGGAGAAAAACTCAAAATTTAATTTCGTATTGTCACAATTTTCTTAACACAAAATCCCCCTATCGACTTTATTAATACTAACTGAGATCAAAATATTTTTTCCCTTGTCACCACAAAATGCTACTTAATTTTTATTTGTCATCACAAGAATAAATTCTCTAATCCAATAACTTATTCTCTATCAACTCTCTAGACCAGATAAAATGGAGAGGAATTCTGAACAGATAATTATTTTCCCTCACTTACATTTTGTAAGACAACAACAACCACAACACAACTCCTCAACCTCACAAGAGGTATCAAGGGCTAATGACCAAATTATCGACACGTTCGAGTTTGACATTCGAGATTACGTCTTTTCGGATGAAGAAGATGAAGCTCTAGAGTCGGATGTACGTTCATGTTGTTGTCTACCGATCAAGTTTCTTTCGAAAATGTTTTGTTATTGTCTATTAACATTGGTTATGTGTTTATTCATGCAGGGATTGTATGATACTGCTAATGATGATGATTATCATGGCCCTGAAGATGAATATGAAGAGTTGAGATTGAACATTGATGGCTTGTCTTACGAGGTATGGAATCGCTAATGATTTGAAATATCCCAATAGGCCGATATGTAGTCTCGGTATTAACGTAACGATTTATCTTATAATTTTCCTGTTGCTGTAAATAGGAATTGTGTGAGTTGGAAGAAAGTATGGGAAATGTGAATGTTGGCTTAACAGAAGAAGAATTGTGCAATTGCATTCAGAAACATATCCACAAACCGTCCGCCGGCGACGAGGCCTACTGTGTTATATGTCAGGTATAAGCTGAGAGGGAAACAAAATTATCGTACTAAGGACTAAAGTTATCTCCAACATCTTTTTACGAATGCAAAATGATATCCAATATCTAACTTGAAAATATTTAATTGTTTTCAATATATGGTGGTACATAATTTTTTTATATATTATAAAGTAGATGTAACTAAATTAATTAGCCTCTGAATCATCTAAAAGGCTAATATCTGAATTGTTTTTCAGGAAGTGTATGAAGGTGGTGAAGAAGTTGGAGAATTGGCTTGTAAACATATCTTCCATCCGAGTTGCATCCAACCATGGCTTCAGCAGAAGAAATGGTGTCCTTCTTGCAAGACTTATGTTTCTCAATCCTAAATCTTTTTTGTTTGTTAACCACACCACATGTAAATGTTTTTGTATTGGCAAGCATTGACACCAACTAAACAACTCTAATGAGCCCAAAATGTCTCTTTAATTTTTTCTTTTGTTGATTTAGTGGAGAGAATTTGGGTGAGGAGTGAAGAATCTTCAAAACTTGCTTCTTCGGATCATATAAATTATCTATTTTGGTTTGTACTTGTATTCAGTATATACAATACTATCAAAGGATTTCCTTTTGTTCTAATGAATTTATCAATTACATAAGTTGCTGATTTTTTTTATAAATATTCGTCATTGGTGAATAAGTTATTTGTGCACATCTTGGGGTTAGATGGTAATTGAAAAGGATTTAAGACACCAAGGTGAGACAAACACGGTTGTATATATGAATGTGCACTTACATAATATATAATACCACTATAAGGAGCAACAAACATAACAAACCATCTATCAAAAAGCATCAATCCGCTACCACGATTAACAAATATGACAAAACACATACCACAACTGATCCACAGGTAGCTCATCACGTGTGCGAATGAGGTTCGGCCTGTTTATGTCCTTGGTAGGGGTGAGCTTCGGTCCAGGACCGGACTGGACCGGACCGAAACCCGAATTTTCGGGAAGTCCGGACCGAAGATCAGACCGAATAGGTTCGGTCCGGTCCGGTCCGGGTCGGTCCAAAACCCGAATTTTTCCCTTAAATTTTCGGTCCGGTCCGGACCGAAGACCGAATTTCCAAAATTTTGTGGACCGAAGACCGGACCGAAAAAATTCGGTCCGGTTCGGTCCGGACCAAAAAATTCGGTTCGGTCTGGGTGCCCGGACTGGACCGAATTTTGCTCACCCCTAGTCCTTGGGACGTTCGAAACTTTGAGAAAACTTCCAAAACATTCCACTTTGGCTACAATTCCGGCACCGAAGTTAATGTCGATTTGTTTTCTCCTTTGCTCTCACTAAGAACCTTTCACGCTAACCCCCGTACACACACTAGTGCATCTACCTTCACATTTGTTGAGAAAATCGACAAGTCTCGAGTAAACCTAGGAATCGTGTTGTGCTGGCACGGCAGCCAGCATCCCCGGCCCGGCCCGACTCAACGAGCCGTGCCGGATCCGGGCTGGGTCCGAGTGTGGTCGGGTCAGGTTTCTTCATTGGGTCGGGTCGGGTTTTGATGTTTCGGTTGTTTTTTAAATTTGAAGTATATAATCACAATTGAATTGATAAAAACACAAACACATTTTTCCCTTCAAAGTAACCAATTTATTTATTAATAATTATTGACTCAAATCGAGAAACAATATATTGGTTACATATAAAAAATGTCTAAATGCTAGCTAAACCTAACGAGTAATGGAAAAACCTAAGAGTAATTATAGGAAAAAAATACACATTTAACAGAATGAGTTAGCTAAATCATTAAATCGTTTTTAATCTTTATCGTCGTTGCTGTCGTGAATATTCATGTTTTGCATTCTGTTTGCGGAGTCGATCCAATCATTCACCCATACGCTCATCTCGATTCATTTATCGGACAAGTTGTCTCTTGTCAGACAAGACACATTTACCAGCACTAAAAACAACATCAGACGCCACAGTTGATGTCAGATGACATAATAAGTCTCGCGTCATCAGAGAGACCAGTGGAAACTGACATGAGTTCTTTTTCCTCCAGTTTAAAATATCAAAAGATTTTAACTCGGACGTACTTAAGTAAAGTTCAGTATTTAAATATCCAGTTAATTCATTTTGGGTGTCAATTTGCACTAATTTTGTTTTTTTACTTAACCAATTTCATTGGTAGTCGTCATCATCTGGATCTATTGCAGTTGGAGGTGATTATGATGATGAACTAGCAACATTTGAACTCATTTGATTTACATTATACAGTCTTTATATTCTTCCAAATATTTGATTAACAAAGACTTACACCTATCTACATGATTTTGGAAATTTTCATAATTCATATTTTTAGAAATGTGTTCCAAAAAAACTGGTAAACCAGTAATTTTAAATCTAGGACCCATAATAAAAGTTAAACAAAAACAAAATGAATGAGGATTTCAATATTTATTAAATTTAGTCTCCATTACAATTAAAATTTCAACAAAACCAGCATTGTGCCGATATTTTGCAAAAAACTTTAGTAATTAGAAGTAATTCAAAGATAAATATGTTAGATGTGAGGTAATGTTCACTTAATCTATTAGTGAATGTGAAAAAATGTTTTAAAAAATAATGCATGATTTGACAATTATTCCAATCTAAATCGGTTAACATGAACTCGTTTTATTTTTCATTATAAAATGTTGAAATTGCAAGATGAAAATGAAGACAACATATTAACATTTCATAAGTAGAATTTTATCTATGAGTGTCATCTAATTTAAATTTCGTAGGTTAATTTCCTTATATGCACAAAATTATCTAAATTCATGATATCTAGATGTACTACTACAATCTACGTAAGCAATTGCATTCCTAACATTTTCTAATTAGTAAGGTTTAATTATGTTAAGTCCATCTTATACTCCCGAGTTCAAAGTATGACAAATACATCTAATATGAAAGAGTAAATCATCTACATGTGGATGACAATAATTAATAAGCATTTGTATTGCAGAAATATTATTAGTAGCAGTATCAAATGCAATTGCACAAACTTTATTTTCAAGATTATTAGCTACCATGACATCTTTAATGTGATCAAATATAATATTAGTAGTATGTAAATGCAAAATAGGTAAGAAAGAAATATATTTTTATTTAAAAACTATGCATCATCTAGATAATTAGCAGTTAAGCAACAATAAAGATAATTATTTGGACCGGTCCAAACATCATAGTCAAACCGAATTTTTTTAATATAATAAACTTTAAATAAAAATTTAAAAAACTAAGATTTTTCTCTCTCGAAAACTAATCGGATCGCGAGTGTAACCCGCGATCCGTGGACACGAAAATCTATAAAAACCCATCCCGTTCCGTTTCTCTTTCATTCCATATTTCTCACTCCTTCCACTATACAAAATCGTCAAATTTAGTTGATTTACAAATATTTTGCCCGGTGATATCCAAATTTCTGATCTGTGGGGTTTTGTTGGTGATATTTGAGGTAAATTTTTTCCTTCTTAATTTGTATTATGGGTGATTAAAAAATAGTAATAATGTTGAATCTTGAAGTAATTTTAGTATAAAACTGATGAAAAAATATTGCATTGTAGATTAACGAAATGATTGCGGTAAGTGTGTACTTTGGCGGCGATTTAACTCAAAATGTAAGTTATGGTGTAGAGTATACGATAGGTCCAAGACTTACATTTTCAGCGACCAAAAATGTAACCTTAGAAGAAATTAAGAGTTGGATTTATCAAGGTTTGCAAGTCGAAGAATCTTGGTACTCGATTGATATTCAATGTCATGTGAACATTGCACTGACTGGTTTCTTTTTTTTAATGTGATGTCCGTAAATGACGAGAATTCCTGGAGAATAACCTATGAAATAACTTATTCGAAAATGGGAATGATGGAGCTATATGTTAAGTTGAATCATGTGGAAATTGAGTGCAATGCTGAGATGTATGCAGGTTACCAACATGGTAGTAGTAGTGGTGCATGGTTCATATCTCAACAATCATATATTGCAAACACCATAGCAGAAACCAGTCGACCTGCGAATAAAACTTCTGATTTGAATCCACAAGAAAGAACAAATTTCGAGCCGATACCGACTGATGATGATGAAGAAGAAAATGATGACGAAGATTACAATATTGAGTCAGAGGACAGGAATGAATCATCTGGTGAGGAGGTTGATGAGGTTGAGGAGGATGAAGATATTGGTCCGAATGTAAATCAGTTAAGCCAATTCAACCCATTTAGAGGTAGGGGTTGGGTTCACCCAGTTAAAAACTTTAATGATTGTTCTAGTTGGGTTCCTGCAGTTACATCGTTTATAGAAACCAGCGTAATAGTTGAGGGCCCGTTAGCTGAGAATCAAGCCTTCTTATCGAAAGACGCTCTAAAGAACGCCATATCGAAATGACATATTGACAATAATCGGGAGATCAAGGTGCAAGACAACAGCAAAACCAAATATATGGTAAGATGTAAAGATTGGTCAATTAGGTCGAATCAGTGTACTATCATGTCAGACAATTTTGCAGTCATATCAGAATTTCATGTTATTGTGTATGGTACAAATCGTGTACCAATTATTTTATATTTGTATCTTCACAAATCATCCCAATAAAAATAATTCAATCACATTTTTTGTTTTCGTCTCAAGTCATGTCTAAATTATATATTATAGTGTTCAGAATTTACAGACGGAATGGAAAAAATACATTACTGTCAGAAGATACACGATGCGATTAGTACTTATCAGTGTGTGTGTTAGCTCAGGTCAGAAAGGTTTACCCCTAAAAGTCCATTCCATCATCTTCCTCTCCAAACCCTAACCCACAATGCCCGATCGCGACCGCGACCGCGATCGAAGAAGAGACTCACGAGACCACCGCGACCGTGAACGCGACCTCCGCGAACGCTCCAAGGACCGCGACCTCCGCGAACGCTCCAAAGATCGAGATCGAGAACGCGACCACCACCGGAAGCGCTCCCGATCCCGCACCCCCGACCACCACCGCCGTCGTCACCACCGCCACCACTCCCCCGACCGCCGCTCCAAACGCCACAAGCCCGACGCCGACGCCGATCCCAAGCGGCGGAAGGACGTCTCCGAGGACGACGACAAAAGTCAGAAGAACAAGAAGAAGAAGGATGTGACCTCCGACGAGGAGAATGATAAGAAGAAAAAGAAGAAGGATGTGACGGAGGAGGGGGACGCGGACGAGATGGAGATGATGAAGAAGTTGGGGATCCCGATGGGGTTCGATTCCACCAAGGGGAAGTTGGTTCCCGGAGCTGACGTCAGTGGGATTAGGGTTGTCACCAAGAGGCAGCCAAGGCAGTATATGAATCGGAGGGGAGGCTTTAATCGCCCGCTGCCGCCCGAAGTTAACCGCTGAAACCGAACCCTAAGGTTAGTCTTTGAGACTCATGTGGAGCTTATCTTAGGTTCCATTCTGAATTAGTAAAGTTTATCTCACTAGTATGTGAAGTAGGGATATGAATTGTTACAAATTTAAGTCTCGTAGAGTCATCTAATATTTTTGATTTGTGAGAACAATGAATGGGTAAAGTTATATTGTCCCACATGAGTAAAGTTTGTTAAAAAGTTAAATCAGAAGCGAGAGAATTACTTGATTATGATCAAGATAGATACATGTTGGTAACTTATAAAGCATAGATAGTTACAACTAGATCTTGATTGTTTGCGCTTAAAAACGAGGAGGTCCATCTTTGACAATTTAACTGATTAGCAGTGAATGGGGTTCTTTGGGTATCCTCTTATAATTTTTTATCATTCATCATCTAGAGGCAGTACCTATTTCTACTATACTTTTGTAGCTCTATTTTCCCTGTATGAATTGCCATTACGTTAAAATGATATATTTCCATTCTACAAATATTGTTGCAATCTCTCATTCTTACAGTTATTTCCTTTCTGTCGACTACAGTAATAGTCACAGACTAGTTTTTTCACTCATACTTTTTGGCAGCCAGTTCATCAATTTGCATTGTCTTTTGATTCTCTAGCTATAATTAGCATTTTAAGACCTAGTTTGGGTTAGCAAGTTCAATCGAGTATTGCTGAATTGGTAATTTAAGATTCATTGGTAATCAAATTCTGTGGTCAAATATTTGAAACACCATTAGATTGGCTTTTTTCATGTGGCTTAATATCATACCGTCATACGTAATATCTTTTAACGTCCGAAGCTAGTTTTGCCAAATAAAACAGCTTTGGTCCATTTAGCACAAAGTGAATTTGTATAGCATCACAATATGGCCAAGGTGATAAGCTAGCAAAAGTTGAAACATCTAAAACAGCTGAAGCTTTTGTAACACAACTATGTGCAGGAGACGTATAGCTTTTCATTGGTGTAGCATGCTAGTATTTCTCCTTATGGTATCACTTGTGTCGTGATTTCAAAGTCTTGATGGTATGAATATATCATAACATAAACCATTTATCTTGCTTAACGATTTTGTTGCGACATGATGGCATGTGAGTACCAGCAAATGGTGTTATCAGTCATAATGATCATTATGGAGTAGGTGGTTAAACACAATGAAGGAATCTATAGAGGTAGTAAATTTTGCAAATGTGGCTTGCTTTGAAATGTCAATGATCAATGTTCCTGGAACGCCTAGGCGACTGGGCATTCCCAGTCGCCTAGGCGTTCGTGCGGTCGCCCAGAGCTGGGTGACCCAAAAAAAAAATTTTAATTTATTTTTCTGTTTTAATCTTGAAAAATCAGGGAAAAAATGGGAAAATGTTCAAAAATTATAGAAACAAGTCTTACATGTTTGGGCTTCGAAAAGACACATAGTTCATCGACCAAAGCCTCACTAGGTACCCCCTCTACCACCCAAACACTTAGCATTTTTATTTTATTAATGCTAGAGTTTGTAATACAATTTAGAAGACAAAACAATCACATACAAGTTTCCTAGACTCTTAGTCATTCCAATTGGACACATTGTTCTAAAGTTCAGTTAGGAATTTCATTATCGTCATCTTCCTCCGAGTCGTTTGGATCGTCAACATTGACGTCCTCCTCGTCCGTTTCTTCATCATCGGTCGCAATGAACTCTTCATCGACATCCCTAGGAGCTCCAGAACTCGATGCACCTGGATCTCCATAAACATAAGAAATTATGTTGATGTCTTCATCTAATCCCTCACTTAAGAAATGTGTAGTTGAGGACGTTGTGGATCGACGGGTCCGTCTTCGTGAAGATGGTGGTCCTAAGGCAGCTTCCTCCACCTGAGCTCACGTCAAATCCTCCCCAGCAAAGACCGGATCGTCAGGTTCGGCTAACCAAGAGTGTTCCTCCAACGAGTCGTAGTCCACACGAATTGGATTGAAGAAACAGGGACGTTCCATTCTTGTTTGAAATCTTTGCTGTAATTTCTGGTTGTAGTTCACGAAGACCAAATCATTCAACTGTTTCGTTGCCAATCTGTTTCTTTTCTTCGTGTGTATTTGCTCGAACACACTCCAATTACGCTAGCAACCTGAAGTCGAGCAAGTTAGGCCAAGAACCTTTAGTGCTAACCTCTGCAATGTCTCGTCCTTCTGGTCCGTCCCGTACGCATGCCACCAATCAATCGGTCTTCTTTCAGTGTGGCCCATGCATCCGTCATGATTGTACAACCATATAATTTCCAATCTTGCCTATATGTACCCAGAACACTCCTAGTGACTTCAATTTCTTTTTTAAGGCATGTTTCGCTAATTTCATGATAAGTGATCAGTTTTAGGCCAGGACCGTATGTGGAGGTGGCGTCAATGGCTTCCTTAAATTCAGTTGTAATTAACAACATTAAAAGGATTTTCACATCTATAAAAAAAATTGGCCCATTTTTTATTAATTGTTTCACGGTCTTCTTTATTAAAATGTCGTTAAGTGTGGTTTGTTGGGGTTGGTTAACATCGATTCCGAGACGACTACAAAATTGATCCATTGATCCTCATGTATTTTGCCTCTCTTTCGAGGAGGCACAGAGGGTTGGGATGTTGGGGTCGTACTGGAACCGGTACCCGATCTTCCTGTCGATATGTCATCTCCCAAATCAACATAATCATCTAAGCATGCATTTTGATTCATTTGAATTCTACTAGTATTAGACATGTAAGTAGTTATTTCAATTCTTAAAGTGTCAGGGGTTTTATCACAAGATTGTGCATTATTACCTGGTGTGTGTACAATATGTTGTTTGTGGTGAGCAATATCACAATTAGTTATTTTACCACACAATTCACAAACTAATGAATTTTTTTCATTTAAATTTAAATAATGGGCAGATTTCCAACCGGTGTCATTACTTCTACTAGGTCTTAAGTGATCATAATTTTCGTGTGTCATTGGTAAAATTGATCCAGGTACATATGTCATTGATTGTGATTCTAAGTCCAAAAATTAAGCTAAAGAAAAGAGTTCTAAAGTGTGCACTTGATTTGATGGAAATGAAAACAAAAACTTGAACGTCGGAATTCGTGAATGCCGGAATTCTTGAGCACCGGAGTTGGAAGTTGAGAGCTTGAGAATTAGGATTGAGATTTGAATTGAGAGAATGAATGTTGTAGGAGGAGTGAGTGAAATGAAATGGATGAGGGGGTTAAAAATAATAATTTAATTTTTTTGTTGCTACAGTAACAACATGCAACGTCTAGAAATCTAACCGTTGCTGTGCTGTGTGCTGTGCACAGTACAAGACATGTGCACAACACATGTTGTCACCTAGGCGACACCGCACACCGCACAACCTCCTATGCGGTGTGACAACACTGTCAATGATATCAATATATATAAGGGTTATTAGTTACTGAAGAAAGCTATTAATGTGATAAGTTGTGCTAGGTAGGACTAGGAGCAACGGTGTATATCACATTATAATTAATCTGTATGTTAGATAATTAAATCGTAAAAGTTTTCTATTTATGCCCTTGATTAGTTAATAATAATAATAATAATAATAATAAATTTAACTTATATTCTCATGTTTATCCATATTATTGTTTACGTGTACTTATTGAATGTGTAGTTGTCCTTATCCTTCCAGCTTCCACCCTAGTATTACTTGGCATCTACAATCTTGTATATTAGTTTATAGAATTTATATGAAAACATCATGGGTTTCAAGAATATGGTTTAGTAAATGTATCCAGAAATATAAATGTGCAAAATATATTTGCACTGCTATGAGTTTGATGCGTGACATGCGTCACATCTCATGTTATATTTTAAAGAGCCATAAAAATTCAGCATCTCAATCCAAGCACCATTAATTGAGAATTATGAAACTATGAATTTAGAAGAATATGATGTATTATGGACTAAAATATAATGATTTAATTCAACAGGTTGGATAATAGATCCACAAGGCACAAACTGAAAATCTCATAGTTGTATGTATCAAACACTCACTTTTCTTGCTTTTATCTTGGTTTGTTATATTCTATTTGGAATTACACCATCGAAGTTATTTTATATCCGTAGGATTAGTTATATTAAAACAAGAGAACTATATGCCATCGAAGTTATGTTTAAAAATTCTTTTTAGTTGTTGATCAGCTTTTGCTAGTATATATTGAGAAATCATTAAAGAGGTTTGACAATAAATAATTTCTTTCATCTATAAATTTAATGGTATTAGATGCAAGGAAAAATCAAATTAGATTCTAGTCGGACAAGAAACTCTATGATTCCGCCCAATGAGCTTGTAAAAGTTGGTCTTTCGTTCTACAAAAAAGTGCATCAGAATCTGAGTTTTCGGGGATTTAGAACCTATTTTGGTGCGTGGATAATTGGGTCCATATGTCAAGACTTATGGCAGAATCTCTGACCCAGATTCTTTCATCTAAATGAAACCCCTCAGGTTTTTCCTACGAAAGAGTATTTTATGTTACAAACTTCCTTTCTTACTTTTGTTTAAAGTAATGAAGCTTAGGGGTAGTAGAAGAGAATGGACTTCACTTACATGGTCACCTTGCTTATACTTATGAGTTGTACTATCTTGTAAGGATGTTGTTTTTGAAGTTTGTTAAGGGTTCTCAGTACCATTGATTGGAAGCTGATATTCTCATGGAATCTACATTTATAGAAAACATCATTTTGAATTGGAAATGTACACACAACAAAGCTTTTGTACCACACTAGGCTTGAAACGAAACTTGTTAATAATCATGGCTTCGTCAAATGAATCATTTCCGTCATGTGCACCTGTGTGTATATGGTCGAATCATTAGATGCATCTCAATCCTATGTCTTCCTCGATTGCTTCCTCTAAGCTAATTTATTTCCAGATTAAAAAAACATAATTTATGCATATCCCTGCCTCTTGGTGAAGAGTAATATTTTTAAATGAATATAATAGCAAAAATAATACTTTTAGGGCTTGGGCAAGTACTGCATGTTCTAGTTTATATTTTCGAATCGACCTATATTTGTTTTAATGGCTTACTAACCGATTTGTCTTTTCTAGGACACCATTGAACATTCTTTATCTTGGTTGACTTGTTTGACTTTGTTAAAATTTGTTCTCTGATTTGTGTTCCTTGTCAGTTTGGCAGGATGTTGAAAGAGAGCTCCAAAATGGCAAAAATGTGGAGCTTCTGTCATAATTAAGTGGTTGACTTTTGGAATTGAAGTTGGGCTTGATATTTTGGGATTGATGAACCTCATCTTGTACTTAACATGTCTAATGTTCTAAATCAACTGTCACTTGCCCTTCTATAGTTGCAGTTCATTTGTCACGTGGCTTGAAAATCTCTCCGTTGCACCTACTAATTAGGCTTATTTCTTGTCGTTTGTTTTGTTTTGTCTCTGTTGGGCCTATAATTAAGCTTATTGCTTGTTATTTGGTGTGTTTTTACATAAGCAGATACATACTTAAAGCCTAGTTGAATTCCTCTCCTGTCTTAACTACTTTGTCTGTTAGTTGCTGTCTTCCTTGCTGTGCAGATATTGTGGCTAATAGGCTGCCACTTTTAATATAGGAGGCTGATTTTTATTCCTTTTTGAGTCACGACATACGCCTTGATTTGGGTGTAATATGGGCCACATGTCGCCCTCTTGTTTTGGAGTTCAGCCTAGGTCCTATTTCAAGCTGCAGAATAAATGTACTGTTGCTATAGTAGTTCAAATAATAGCTGAGTTGGAATGTTAGATATCTCAAAATACAATGTCCCACTTAAATTCCAAATGCCAGTCACTTTAAGTACAATGAATATCCACATTCCGGTCATTCTAAAGCTCTTTTAACTTCCTTAACAGGCAGAACACAAATCAGAATACCTTAGAAAAGATAGATTGACTAGTAAGCCACCAGAATATTTATGGGTCGACTTGAAGATATAAATTGGATGTAATGACTCGAAAATATAATCTAGATCGAATCAAAAGTATTTTATGGTTTGCACTAATGTGCACGTAGGCCGCAAGTTTTTTCGTGATCACTTTGGATTGATTTGCAATTGGCATGATGGTTCTATAGTTGTGGTAGATGAGTAGATCAAATTGTGTATGGTTGAGCCTCGGTCTAATGGTTGTAATTTTCGTAGTAGCTAGTGGGTGGTGCAGAATAAAACATTTAGTTTTTTAAAAGGAAATGCCAATTATAGAATGGCCATCTTTGAGCCAGTGACGTATTTTAGATTGATGTCTAACAAGCGGTGTGAATATTGCTTGAATACTTTTTATGAAATCTCGTGTTTAGCTGGACTGTCTTTAGCAAATAAATAATGTTAGTCGTAAGCCTTGCTTGCTCGATCAGGTTTGTGGCATCTTTACGTGTTATTCACATGATGCTAAGACGTGTTCAAATGCCAAAATCTAGAAATGAGTCATCGAATAAAGTTTATGGTACATTTCGCAAGATATACTTAAGGTGTGATTAGTTTTTTATCAATGTTTTAAAAACTGAACCGGACTGGACGGTTCGACCCGGTCAAACCGGGAACCGATGGTTCGACGGCCGGTTCACCCAAAAAATCGAACCTCTAGTCGAACCGTTTTGAACCGGGTCGGACCAGTTGGTCGGACCGGACATAATTTTTTTTTCAAATTTTCTTAATTTTTTTTAAATCAGAAAATATGAGGATTTTAGATTCTTAATCCAAATATTACTTTCTCTAATTCTTATTCAAACAACTTTGTCGAATTAAGTAAAGATAACAAATTTGTTGAGTTAAGTAAACATAACAAATTTACTGAGTTAAGTAAATTGTGATTAATATCATGTATTATATTTAATGTTTGGTATGTATATATTAAATAATTTTACAGAAATCGGTTCAAATCGGTCTGATCACTGGTCCGACCGTTAATATTTATTCGGTCCGATCCAACTTCGGGTCTAAAAAATGATGATGTCATGCTGACGTCATCAACGGTTCAACCGTGGTTGGACCATGGTTCGACCACATTGAACCAAAATCAGAGTTTTATCGGTTCGATGACCGGTTCGGTTCTGAATACCTTGATTTTGATGAGTTAGTAAGGAAATAGACTTTTAAAATATATTATAAGTGGTTTGTTTGTAGTAATTGTATTTTGTGAATTTTTACTACAGTGAATTCTTTCTTTCACTTTCATTTTAAAACCACACTTAAGTGAATTAGAGTTCACAGTTAAAACAATACTTCAAGAATAAAACGGTCCTTCAATGTACAATACAAAATTATTCATTAACATGTTGTGTTTAGATCCAAGTCAGTTCTTCCTTGCTTTGACATAGACAAACAAAATCATTTTGCAAAATATTATCCTAATGAGTTCTCTGCCATAAATCGTGTCAGATTTTAAGATGAGCTTCAAACATATATCTTAACATGTATAGATCAGAAGAGTTTTGTAACTCGGAAGAAATTGATACTTTGTTAGACATAACGGTTGAGAAGAATTTTTTATATATATACCCACTGTTTACTTACTACTGAGATTGGCTTTAACACTTCTATCGCAATTGTGAATTTGTGACCATTAAAAAGTCAATTCAGACAATGAATATTGTCAAAAGCTATTTGCATAATTGAACGGACCACTACTGGACCGAAGATTTGATGTCTTAAATTGAAAAATATACTTGGTAAATTTAGTGACAATGAATCATATATCATTTTCAATATATGTTTTTTTTCTGAATTAATCGAGGTAATTTGTAATTTTTCTTGAAATAAATAATAATTTTTTACTTTATATTTTCGTCCCTAAACAAAATTCTTGATTCCACCATTGCCTATGATATGAGGTAAAAGTTAGGAATTCCACGTGGCTTAATAAAACTTTGTTCATTCAAATTGATTACAAAAAAGCTAAAAAAATTGCAAATGTGATAATCGCACATCAGTACAAATCTTGGATAGTATATCTCACCAACTAAAAATTCAGGGAACTTAAAAATACTGCATCCAAGTTCATGTTCGCAAGGATAGAAATACATTTACACAAATTATGATTCAGCTCAGCTCCGTAGCCGAACGAACTCATAGTCTGTATAAATGAACCATATGTTGCAGCTCAATATTTATTTGAAAGCATCCAAGAAAGAATAGTTAGATTAAACCACAACTCTGCGAGCTTCAATTCGATTTGGCTCCCTATGTGACTTCAACCGCAGCCAAGAAATATTTTACAACCTGCTGAATATTTTCTTCTTTTTCTTTAGAATAAACAAAAATACAAATTACATCGTCAGAAAACGAAAGGGTTCGCATAACAGAGACAACAAACATCTAAGGCTTACATCGTACACTACGTGATACATAGTTGTTCAGCAAGTATGATCATCGAGAAGATTGATCGTTAACAAGCCTTCGTCTCGAACTGCAAAATGGAACATCATAAACATAGTCAGATTAATTTAAGGTCCCGCAAAGTTTACCTTTCTCATATTCTATACAACCAAATCCTCCTTTAAGACAATTTTGAAGAGCAATTTTATGTCTCAATTTTTTTTATATTAACATAAAGTAACTCAGCAGATCCATGAAACAAGACTTTTCACAACTTAAATCATTATCTCCAACTGACCTGCGGCGCCTAGAGTTTTGTCCGATAGTAACATCTATGGATATATTGTTAGTAGTTATGTTGATATTATCATTTCCATCTAAACCGGTTGAGAACGACAGAGCACCACGATCTGAATTTAAGTTCTCGTAGCTTGACCTTGGCCTCCTAGTCCCTGTTAATCTTGACCTGACTACGGTTCCCGATCTTGACCACAGTCGCACTCTGACACTTGATGCCCTGTCATTATTAGAGAGCTGCTGCATGACAAAAGAAGTCCAACCATTACCCTCATGACCGGCTAAATCCTCATACCCGTCCCCTAAACCCTCATCACTTTGCTCGGCCACATAATCTCCTAATGGCACCGCACCAGGTGTTCCTGCAATTGTAGTGCTAAAAACATAAGTAATCTCTGAAGACTGCTGCAAGTTATCCCACACAAGTTGCCTGGCCGGATCAATCTCTGTTGGACGAGAATTTGGGTGCTCAAGCCTGACATGATTCTGCAGGTCTGTATAGTTACCAACATATGTACAGCTTTTTTCTTCACAGCAGCGTGTTTTTGCGTCCATGTATGCTTGAGCTTCCTTGTCAACAAGGAATCCACTAACATGTCCCCTACATAAAGGGCAGATTGCATGGCAATTCTCGTCTGATGGGAAGAATCTAACGGTTTCATGAGGCATCTCATCGAAAGGTGTGGCAAATTCAGAAGAAAATAAAACATCATTTGCAATTTTGAACCTAGCAAGACAATTCGAGTGAGCTTGATCCGTATCACAGATGTATGGGCGACAACCTTTCTCGTGGGATGAACACATGAGTAACGTGCCACTATGAGGAACTTCTAAACAAATAGAGCAAATAACATCCTCCCAACAACTGGGTAAGGGCATGTACACCACTTCTGAAGGATTGGACTGGGACTCCTGATCCATTGAGGTACCTGATGTCATTTGAAGGTAGAGAACTTTCTAACTCTGATTCTTTGACAATTTCTTGGAAATTAAGGCAATTTGTGATCTACAGTTGAATGGTAATCTTGCAACAGAACCTACAAGCAAACATAAAATACAATACTTCTTCAAGGACGACGAAAAAAATCCATGATCACTAAAGAACCTTCAAGAAATTTATCAATGGATATGGAACTGCAGTCAGTGCAATTGTACTGCTATTTAGATCATTCTGCACTTCCACAAGCAACTCATGTCAAATATAAAATCAAAACTAACCATTACTTCTATTTTCGAGTTTTACGCAAACTGCAATGATGGATGTGTCGTCACAACGACAAGTAAGGGTCGTTTCCCCAAGTAGGCATGCTCAGACACCAATAAAGTCCGTGATCAGTTGGAAAAGATGGAGAAAGGATAATAATCTACACCATGATGCCAATTACTAAACTACGAAAGATCACTACAACTATCTAACAATTAACAAGCAAATGCAAACTTATCCAACACTGAGATATGTTGTTCTTTCTAAAACAAAAGGTTCATTACCAAAACTAATTCTAGTTCAATTTGTGTCCGATAAATGCATTGTTCTCATCCGGAAGGTTATTTGTCCTTCAAAAACGATCATATATACAATCATACATGTTTTTATGGTATACATATGATTTTTTAACCCAATCTCAATAGAAAAGGTCTTAACAATACCTTACGATAACAAGATTTTTAGAAAATAATTTATGGTATCATACGCTTTCTTTTGATGCTAATGGCTCGAACGCAATAACGAAAAATTTAGAAGACAACCTAATTCGTTTGAACATCTATTGCATTCTTGCTTTGAATTGCTTGATCTATGGACAGGATCGCAGGATCGCTCAAACGAGGCAATGAACCCTTGCAACAATTAGTATAAAAGTGAGCGTGATTGCTATTTCATCCAACTATGGATACCACACAACAGTGAATTCCAGCCTCAACCCAGCCGGCACCACTCACTCTGGCACGGCTTGTCGACGGCCAGAGAGCGAGTTACGTGAAATTCACTGGCTGGATGAGATTGAAGAGGAAACCCAAAGAAACTTGCAGCAGAGGAAGCAAGAAGGCACGAAACCTAGGAGAAGGCGCGGTACTTCAAGGAGTTTGGAGTACTTCCTCAGCCAACTTCGTCCTTCCCGACCGCCGACTCTTAGTTAGTCTTCCTTGTTGTGGTGTTGTTTGCTTTGCTTTTAAGACTTATTATATGGTGTGGCCCTTGTTTCCGCGGGCACTCCCGTTTTAGACTAACATGTTTATCCAAATAACACAATACAATCTTGGATTTTTCGAATCCAAAACAAATCCCAGTTAAATTTGTTCTCATCCAGAAGGTTAATTATCCTACCAAAACGATCATATGTACAATCATACATATGATTTTTTTAAACTGAGTCTCAATAGAAAAGGGGTTAACAATACCTTATGATATCCAATTCTGAATCACTCACAATTTCAAGTAACATATTTATATAAATAACACAATACAATCTTGGATTTTTAAAATCCAATCAAAACCCAAAATTCATAAACCCTAAACACCCAAAATCTCCAAGTAAGGAATCAAAACATCCAACCTGTGTTACCCAAACGACGAATCGATAGCACAGAGAATCCGAAACCACGACGAAATTAACATGAAAAGGATTACCTTTTTGATGTTGGAGGATTGGAGGCGAAGAACGAAACCCTAATCTGAGTTCGATGTGAGGAATGGAATCGACGCGATCTGATGGAAGGAAAAGTAGGATAAAATGATGTTTACAGTAATTATCGGTCTTTTAAATCGATCGTAATTATTTTTTCAGTAATATTTAAAAATATATTATTCGTTCCATTAATCTTGACCTTATATTGGTAATTTGGTCCCTCGATCATTTCGAAAAAATTAACTTCAAACTAAAACGTTTTCTCTTACATCAAATGAGTCGATTTTAACACTTTACCATAGGGTGATCGATGATGTCAAGAGGTTTTACTATGACTACCAAAATATAGGATACGTGACTTCCATATTTTTAAAGTTTTTTGTAAAATCAATAGCATTTTACATGAAAATTGTGTTTTAATGTAAACTTATTTGTTAGTTTTTTTAGACAAGTATTAGTTAGACAAATCATATTCGACGTGACAAAAAAAATTCAAGTGAATTGTTATAGAAGTTAAATTTCTTGGAAGTGTTAGGTTTGTAGAGTTTTTTTTACGTGTTATGTCTGGATGTTACGTGAAGTTGGTTTTTTTTTACATGAAAAATTGGAAACTTTACATGATGTTATGTTTATGCAAAGCAAGATAAAATATATAATGTGTAACGGTAGTTTGAGTATAAAAGTTCAAAATTGATACAAAAGTGAAAAAATCAATAATGTATGTTGCCTAAACTTGTCAAATAGCAACATGAATGAAATTAAAATGTCAATCGGACAAAAAAAATTAGAATTTAATAATACTAGGAAAAAGAACACTTTTTAGGAACAAAATATTCACCAATAAAAATATCTATCGTACAACTGATTATTGATTCAATCCAAATTGATGTACTTTTTAATATTGACCGTTAAAAATATGTTAAAATTACATAACGTTTACAAGGAACAACTTATTGATTTTATTCAATTTGATGCACCTTTTACTTTTACTTTTACTTCGGTAACTTGATTAGTATCTTTTAAAGGATTCAAAATATCCACAATTGTCATTAGAAATTAAGTTATATATTTGGAAAAAAATTCAAAATAATCAAAAAAAATAAAAAATTGGAAAAATATGAACTTTAGAAACTTAATTGGCAAAGTATGCACATTGCTCTGGAAATTTTTGAATCTTCGTCACTTGTCAAAAACTCATTGTAATTAGTGTGTGTGTGTGTGTGTGGGGGGGGGGGGGGGGGGGGGGGGGGTTGTAACTCCAACACATTGGTCAGATCACAATGAGTTTTTTGACAAGTGAGGAAGATTCAAAAATTTCCAGATCAAACAACGAGACCTCCGACCGACCCGTTTCTAGTTCAACATGTATTAAATAAAAACGACATCTCGAAACCAAGAAAAAAATTGCCCAACTAAAAACGGCATCACTGATGCCGTTTTCATTAAGGGTAAAAACGACATCTACAGTGTTGTTTTTACTTAATGAAAACGGCACCTGTGGTGCTGTTTTTCAATGTGCATAAATTTCTGAAGTGCATATTTTTCCAATTTTTTATTTTTTTTTTATTTTTTTGAAAAAAAATCCTATATATTTAGCTAGACTCTTTTTTGAACAAGAAAATCGAAATAACATTATCACGTTTAATATTTGTGGGTAGTTTTCTTTTTTAAGATGGATTTTAGGTGCTGGTAGTGGTGTACTAATGGTTCTTTGTTTAGACCTTCAAATCAATTTTAATTATCTATTAATAGAAAACTTATTATTTAGTAATGTTATTAAAATCAATTCTTGAATTTGTCGCAGCATGTTTAAATTACAAAATAACAAGTGCTAAATGAGGGTCAACAATTTCAGGATGTGATAATACCAGCCTCGCATATGTAACACACGTAATAGAGTAATAGAGTATGCAATTATGCATGCACTAGTATGCATGCATGCATTTAAAAGGGTAGAGTAGTAATGAGTTCCAAATTTAACAAAATTTAGCATGTATGCTCAAAGATTTGGAATTGTCGTTAAGAGTTCAGATTTTCAAAAGACGAAGAATGTCGCCAAAGCGTCAACCAATTTTAAGGAAAGAATATCCCTCCTCAATTTTATGGATTTGCCAATGATACAGAATGAAAATTGGTAATAAGCTAGATCAATCATTCTGATATGGATGTCTACAAACAGATTGCCATTCAAGTAAACGATCACTTATCAACACTACAACACTTTCAACGAGATTTGAATCAATTTGAGCTCTTGCAGAATTGGATCATACCATTGAGTCTCAAAGAGAGAAAAACAACGCCACAACAACAAAACAAACCTCTGAAACTGTAATCTAACGTGCATATATTTCACAATTCTCAAAATTCTCAGAAAGAGCACATACAACTTTAAGTTCTTCAAATGTATCCTGCAAAAACCGACAGATTAGATAGCTTATTTAATTAAAGTTGACCCACTAACATGCAAAATGCAGTAGAATATTGGGCATATTACGGTATTTCCTTAAGTATAGTATACATGATAAAGCGGGCGTAGTTATGTATGAACTTTGCAATATAAGTAAAGGTGAAAATGAGCATTTTTTTTCTTCCTTCCTTCCATGGTCAGTGTTAATTCATCTTCAACACCCAAAACTTCTCATGTTTCTAAGAATTATGTCAAAATCTTAATTAGCTTCACTTCTGGAACATGATTGCTTTCAAGCATTGGCATACATTACCATTTAAGAATCAAGTCATCTTAGTGTTTTTCGAATGAAAACATTTTTTTTCTCTGTGACGTTTATAGAAAGCTGCATACATTACAAATATCAAACTTGAACTTCATTCGATAACACTTTGATAGGGCCCATTTTGGGGAAGGAAGGCAGCCTAGAACATGATAGGAAGATGGGAAAACATGTAAGAGTGGAGACTAATTATTGGATTCAGAAGCTACTCTCTACAGCACAAACACCAATTATGACCATCAACGCTAACATGAGACAGACTACTCACTAAGACAATTACTGGGCAAAAACATAACCATCAACACCAAAGTATGATTCTTACTTTATAAAATCAAACAAACACATGATATCCTATATACTGCATTTATGGAATAGCATAATATGTAATTTAGAACAATACGATGTCACACTTCTGAAACCATCATATCATCTTGCAAACATAAATTCAAGGAAAGTGTAGGTATAGACAATTGATACATTGCAATTTCAGAAAAGCATATTTATGCATCTTTTTTTCCACATGAATTCACCCAACTGATTGGCAATAAGCAGAATCATTTAAATCATGATTCGAAAAGTCATAACCCATACATGTTTCTAGATAAAACTTCAACAATCTTGATTATGAGATAACAAAAAATGTAGAACTTGGACAAAAGTTGGCTACCTGAAAGCACACTTACGAAGGATCGGCATCAGTTTTGATTTTGTGGAAATCGAAGGACACCTTAAATATTATCAGCAATCACCCTAGGAATAAATCGAAGTCAATTAACCAAACAGATATGCAGTTGCTTTCAAAACTAAAATACGTGAGTAAATCTTATCTACCTTTTAAAGAGTGACGTACTGATGTTGAAATTCATAGCTCATAGTTCAAGAAATAACGACTTTTTAAATGCCTTGTTCTCCTCATAGATTCCAATTAAATTTGCGGATCAAGATCTTGCTCTCAGACAAATCTTAAGTTCTATTCACCTCGAGTTCATGATTCATGTCATAGACCACCACATTCAATCTCAAAGGCATGCTTCTGAAGCAATGGCTCTCCACCTTCCCAAATGACACGACTTTTAATTCGTAACACATCGCCTCAACCCAGAGTGCCCAAAAACCTTACGGTCTTGATCATTTATCTGAATTATCCATCAGGTTCCTCAACATCTCATATACATCACAAGCCCTAACATGCTTCCTATCATCAGCGTGAAATCGGTGAGTTGACCCATCATCCAACTCAATCAAACTCCAACCAGAAGATGGCAAAACACCCCTTTCTCTCATCATCCTTCTCACCTTAACCACACCCTCCCACTTCCCCATAGAAGCATAAACATTAGCCAAGCTGACATACCTTCCACGATGGCTAGGCTCCAATTCAATCAAAATCCTACCAACTCTCTCTGCCACATCCGTGTGCCCATGCATAAGGCAACCATTCAGTAAAGCACCCCAAATAGACGCATCTGGCTTCATACACATGCCCTCAATCAACTCCTCCGCCTCACAAATTCGACCGGCACGAGCTAGAAGATCAACCACGATACCATAGTGCTCCGCTAAAGGAGCAATGCTGTAAGTACTCCTCATGGCCTTAAAATAACCCAAACCCTCCTCAACCAAACCTCCATGATTGCAAGCACTCAACACCCCTATAAATGTTACATCATTCGGCGTAAAACCGTATTTCAACATCTCCTCGAACACCCGCAAAGCCTCCCAACTTCTCCCATTAACCGCGAACCCCATGACCATGGCACTCCACGCCTTCACATCCTTCCTAACCATCTTACCAAATACCTCACACATGCTCTCCACACACCCAATCTTAGCATACAAATCCACCAACGCAGTCCCAATCTCAACCCCATACTCAATCCCCCTCCAATCGACATACATCCTCACCCACCGCCCCATCTCCGATGCACCCACACACGCGCACGCATTCAAGACACTAACCAAAAGTGACTCATTCGGCTCCAAACCTTCCGCCATCATGACCCTAAACAACCCAATAGCCTCATCGTACCTCTCATTCCGCACATACCCACTAACCATCGCGCTCCAACTCGACCCACCCCTCTCCGGCATTCCATCGAACACCTTCCGAGCCTCCTCGACCCGTCCCAAACCACAAAACCCACTAACCAAACTCGTCCAACACACCAAATTCGCATTAGGGCACTCACCCAAAACCCTCCTCGCCCCCTCCGGCTCCCCGAACCCGCAATACCGCCTCACCAACGCGCTCACGACAAACGAGTCGACCTCAAACCCAAACCTAACGGCATGAGCATGAAGCTGGGAGACAGCGGGGAGCGAGGGGGAAGCCCGAATGACAACCGGGAGGGTGTGGGGATTGGGTTTGAGGTTGTGGGTAAGTCGAATGCGGGCGTAGAAGCGGAAGGCGAGGGCGGGGCGGGAGCGGAGGAGGAGGTTGAGGTGGTGGGTGGAAGGATGTAGGTTGAAGATGTGGAGGAGGGTTTGGGGGGGCGTGGAGGGGAGGGAGGAGTAGAGGGAGAGGAGTCGGGTGGAGATGAAGGTGTAGCGGAGGAGGTTGAGGACGGTTAGGTGGGCGTGGATGGGAAGGAGGAGGTGAGGAGAGGAGGGGTTGAGGAGACAGAGGTATGGGATTGGCATTTAAATCGGATCGGAGGGAGATTTGAATATGGAAACGAAGTATAAAATTATGTTATGAGTTTTAAAATTATGATTTTGAGGTTTGGTTATTGATGATCGGCATAAATTAATATATGTTTAATGAGAAACGAAAAAAAGTTGTTAATGGTTTACCATAACAAAGAAGTTTTCTTTCTTCTTCTGAACTGATATTGCGATTGATTTGTAGGAAATCATGACTGAGGAGATTGGAATTTCGACGTTACTTCTACACGATTGGCTCATAGAAAACTTCAAATTCAGGAATTAAAATTTTATAACTTTTTCGTACTTGAAATCTTGGGACTTTTTTGTATCTGAAAGGGCATTTCACTTCAAAATCAAAATAAAACTTAGGTCTCGTTTGGATGATAATTTAGGGGTAATTCTACAAAATCTAGTAGGTAAGAATCGAGTTTACCCAAACATCTTTTGCCAGAACTGATTCTTGGACAATAATCTGATTTTCATACAGTAAAACCTACTGTCACGTGCTCTTCTCGTACGGAATAAAAAACAATACTTATTCCAAAACACTGTAGCATATTTTGATGTAAAAAGCCTATCACTTTTTTTCAATCTTAACCACGTCCGTTTTTCTCTCCGTCTCGTCAGCTAGAACCAACCCCCTAAATTCTTCTTAATCACACCCAGAAACAACTCAAACATCTTACATTCTCTCATCCACGTCATTTGGGATCAATTCTAGGTAAAACACAAAAAATATCAAAAAAAATTAAAAAATATAAACAAATAAAAAACAAATTTTCATAAAACAAATTTTGAAAAACGATTTTAAATAATTTTTAAAACAATAAATAAAAAATAAACAAAAAAATTCACCCAATCCAGGGGGGCCACGTGGCCCCTCGGATTGGGCGCCCAACCAGATTTCTGGGCGGATCCACCCTCCCATTAAGGGAGGACAAATCGAGTGCCCAGTTTGGGCGCCCGATTTAGAGCACCCGTTAAGGGTGCTCTTACTATGCACTTTTGTGAAAAGAAAATAACTAATGGATGCGCACGTCACGAACTCTGCTGATGTGAAACTTATCAACATTTATTTTAAGATTTCTAACGCTCGTGGATGGCTTGACGATCTATGCGTCGGTTACATTTCAAATGCAGTTTTAAATACTTCTAATCTATCCTTCATCTTTCCTCCTTCCTCTTCCCTATCCCTGCGCAGGAGGAGTCTCCAAGGCAGGACCGTCTCCAAGCTAATATGAGTGTCCCTTCGACGACGACATCAAACTCGGGAGGGCATCTCCGGGAGTCATAGTTGTTGTAGACGGTGATGGATATGGGAGGAAATAGAGGACAAGAACGGGAAGGCGAGCTTGGAGATGGTGATGGGGTTTTGGGGAGTGATGTAGATACACAATCTAGACAAACTCTAGACATACTTTAGACACGACCTTGACACTCCGGACATGAATGGTCATAATCTGGACACGAATGAACACTTTAAACTAGTTCGTGTCCAAGTTTGGACATTCTGGACACAATTTGGACAATACTGGACACGAGCCAGTTTAGAGTTTGTCTGGCGTATGTCTAGTCTTTTTCTGAAAATCCACTTTGTTAGGAAGCAAATTGTTTTTTTTTATCAGAAATCACAAATTGTTAATGATTTAAATAATCCATGAATCAAAAATATGTCCGTGCATCGACACCCTTTGTGAAACAGTTTTAAAAAACACTTAGGTAATTTTGCAAGATATTAGTTGTTCCAAAAAAATTGATGTCAAATGCGTTTTAATGAAAAATAACCACCATCCAAACACAAAAAATCCAGAATTTATTCTACATTTCTACTTCAAAATCTGATTTCTAGAAAACTGTGCAGAACCGATTCTAAACCATGGTCAACGAGTTCAGATGAAGCTTATCGCATTAACTAAGATTGTAGAGCAAGTAGAACAATTAAGGCCAAACAACAGTATCACGGATTGTTGCATTTCATCCAAGAGCGCATCTTTGTTTATCAATTTCACGCTGGTAGCTGATTATCATTATAGATTTGATGATGTTATACAATATGAAAACATACGATTTGATCGGTAAGCAACATCTGGATGATTATCTTACCCCTCTCTACATGCCTCATCAATTCCATATTTCGGCACCGAAACTGAACCTGAACATGCTCTAGATGAACTTCAGCACATTCCACATGTTCCACTCTTTAACTCTCACGGGGCATCCTATCCAATTTCCAAAAAGATTGATTGATATTGCAACATAAGATCTCGTATCACGTCATAAAATGACATAGGATATTCGTAGCCAGAACAAAGAGCATATAGCATTCCGGCTTATGGTCATACGCACCACAGAGACAATAACAGAATGGCGTGCTTCACGCTCAGTATGTGACATTGTTCGGGAGATTCCTGATCACGTTACTCTTCATTCCGATCTTCGCTCGCATACCCTCAACACCCGATCGATTCATCGCCTTCGATACCTTCATTTGTATCCTTCGCTCCTTGGATTGCACCGTCCTTAGACCGATGCTCCTGTACCTGAAATTGGAAGCAGTGATTAAATTGACTTTCAATGGTAATGTTGTCAAATAATCCTAACATCACAATCTAACATGAATTGAGGATAAATTAATTTATCTCAAAAATGTTCTGAATTGCTTGGATGTAAATATATTTTGGGGTCCTTTGGTCTGCAATTGAAAAGAAAAAGAAAAAGTGTATCTAATCTACCCTATGCAAATATATGTTCACATATCTAGGATATAAACAGATGGCTCATTTTTCATTCAATTATGTAGTCAATTCCAATTAATTAATAGGATTTCAGCAAGAGAACTCCGATCAAGAGTAAAAGGCAAATTTGGTTTACACAAGAGACAACCATACATATGACCCAATGGAAAAGATTTTTCAAGACTCAGTTCTAGTGACGACGTCAAAAGTTTTACTTGGCATGGACATGATGGAAAAGGAATTTACATACTCAAGGACACAAAATTTTGCAGTCACAAGCAATATCTCTAAAATGTAGATCCAGACACTTATGTATCCATCACGGTTAAAGACTGAAACCACACACAACCCTAGAGAACTATGACTCAACAAAACAAACCAAAGGGTGTCTACATTTGTGATATAATAAAAATGAGCAAGAGCGTGAGTACCTTGAAGCTAATGAAACTGCAAGTTCAACATCGCTTGCCGTGGTGGGGCGTGGCTTCTGACGGTAATACTGCATAAACTCACGAGAGCCAAGAGTGATGACAGATGCTCCCTTGTCTGTCTTCTTAGTTATTTTGAGTTCAGATCCACCATTTCCAAGTTCAGCAGTGTTTGTTGGGTCATCCAGTGCCATTAACTGATTCCCATCCTAGTCAACATAACTGCAAAAGAGTTAAACAGCATCATAAATCACATTGTACAATCAATAACTTCTACAGGTAAGTAACAAAATTCGTAGGACCGCAGAAGTAATGAAAATGAAATGAGGAAATATACTCTTTGAAAATAAATGAGAAAAGGAAAGACAAACAGCTTCAATGGTTAGTGTTGCAGCAACAAAAGAGAAGTCTTCCTATTTGGAAAGGAACATCCAGATATACCAAGTTGTAGTCATATATATCAGAAAATTATTCTTACTAATCCATACAACATGCTGAGAAAAAAATTACCTTTTATTTTGTTAATTCTTCTCTACACCTTGGTCAGTACAGATAAAGGCACCGCACGACAACAGCAATTGTATCACAAATACATATTAATATGCATGTACCTATTGAACGATCAACTATGCTTTGGAAATTTTAGTGCTCAAGTTTTGTGAATACGAAGTAATACAATGTAGAAAATAAGTGTCAACTGTCAAGGTAACGAACTTTGACAAGAACAGCATGTATGTACTTGTACCATGTAAACCAGTAAAAGCCATACTACTTCAAGGAAAGAACACAAGCAAAATCAAACCTGCTACTGTAATCATAGAACTCTTCCAGCTCTGCCTCTTCTTCATCTCCTCCATCCCCATAGTGCACTTTACAGTGACCCTTTGCTATCATATGCTTCCTCACCGCCTCCAGACTATGAAAAGAACATCTGTCGGTGCAATACAAACACATAAAATCTCTTTTGACCTGAAATATCATCCAAGTGTCAGTTGTATTTCAAGCGTGGCGTCTAAATCAACATCAATACATGTGCAAGCAGGAAACATACCTTAAGACCAATATAAGTGAGAAAGCCTTTTGAATCCTTCAAATATTCAGCGTCAGGAATGAAAAACCCATGTTTTTTGTGCATGTGTACCATGCATGCCTCTATACTTTTGTGACCTTGATCACAGATGAAGCAGCTGGAAGGATCCAGCTCTTCAACGTCATTCATGTTGGCATCTTCATCGTGGTCCAAACCAGATTCATCCACATGCATATCAGCACAGGACTCTGAAACCCCGTCCATGGAGTTCGGGTCAACCTCCTCCCATTCATCATTGCTTTCTTCACTTTCAGTTGCTTTTGCATCACGGTACTTACTCGAATAAGGTCTCGTTGCCTGCCGACTACCAGTAGGCTTCACAATTGTCGCACTTCCATCCTGAGGATGAGATTTCTGAGAGGCTCTAATAAGATGGCTTCGTGAGTTTTGATGTTGGGCATAGGCTTGGGAGCTTTTATAATCCTTACCACAAATAGTGCAGCTATAGGTCATAGAAGCAGTATCTAATCTGCTCTTTTGCTCTGATATAGTCAACAACTTACCCTGAAATAGGGCCTCTGTTACCCCAGGGAGTTCAGCAACCTGCAAAATTACAAATTCAAGTTAGAGATGCACCCAAGATCATGACATTTTGTAGTAAAAAAATAAGTAGCTAAATTATCATAAGGCACAACTTCAGATATATAAAATTACAGTGCATTTGGATCTACATGTATTGCTGGTCCGAAGTACAGTATTACTCAACACTTAAAAGTTCAAAATAAAAAATAAAAGGTAAAAAATCATAATAGATGTTGCCTTCGTCGCCAGACGTGGGCCGTCCATACAGAAAATTGGGATGATCAACAACTCCGCACAACAAATAGAGAAAATTATCAAATGAAAAAGAGCCCAGAGACTGTCGAAAAATGACCCAAGTCCCTGGGGATCTTTCCACTGTGCTTACTCTGAAGAAGGGGTCATCTATCAAATGTTGGTTCACTGCCCAAAAAGATGTGGTTCCGTGTGGAACATATCATGTGGATTGTTTATAAGAAGCAAAAATCATTTGTTCTTATTGTCATCTCTATCTTTTCTACCATGATAACCCATGTTCCCCTATTGAACTGCCACATTCCAGAAGTAGGAACTAGCCTTCGGTGAAACCTAGCATCTATGAAGAACCCACTTTCAATGAGCCCCCAAACCATTTCTAACTTGACACAACCACACGAGCTTAAGCACTACAGTGATGCAAAATGAAGAGAAAAACCACAACAAATGGAAGATCCTCTATGACTCCATTTTTTTGGATCGGCTCAGTGCCTCCATTTAAGGTACAATGACAGCATGAATCATTTTAACCCTCACTTGTTTCTGCAATTTCATATGCTAAACCCAAAAACACTGCCTGTGCAGTTTTCCACAAGCCCGTCCCAAGTCAGTATAAAGGATGTTTGTGATGGGCATGGCGAGCCATCATAAAAACCTAGCCACTCCCATGGAAAGAAAACTTATGTAAACACTATTACAAACAAAACACCTTGAGGGCTTCCGTGAAGTGGTTTTGTCTACTGCACGAACTCCTCCTATACCCATATCATGATTTGTGTACAGAACAGAATTCTCAATACCATCCAATCATATAACTTTTGGGCTGGATTTGGTTGTTGCGGTGGTTGGTGGGTAGGGTTAGTTTTCTTTTCAAATTGTATATGTAAATGGATTAAAGGGTCCTTTAGCGGGCAAGCTACCTTGAATATTAATCTTCAACTTAGGTGACTAATCGGTAGCTAATTAGTCGGTCCAAGGCCTCCTAGCGACTAGTTCTGCCGCCTAGCTAGAGTAATCCGCCAACTTTTGAATTGTTGATATTAACACAGAACCAAAACACTTTGGGCTTGCATGAACCAGTTTCGCCTGCCGGATGAACTCCTCCTACACACTCGTATCATGACTTACAAAAGGAACCAAATTTTCCATATCATTCAATTAGAGTATAATAGTAGACTCCACAAGAAAAATACATACTCTTAAACTCAGGAAAAAACGAAGCTTTGGATATCAAACCATAGATATAAGAATCACAAAACAGCACAGGAAAGAGCAGGAAACAAATGGGTCGATCCTAAAACCCTACCAACACCCTAAAATTACAGACTATACCAAATAAAATCCCCCAATATTAGGCCTAATGGCACACACACTAAAGGACGGAAATTTCTCCCTATAAGAAGCAAATCATACCATATTGAACAAGCAATCCCCTAACAGAAGTGGAACTTTAACAAACCCAGGAAGACTAAAACATAACGAATTTAGGCGACGAAACCCTAAATGGAAGCGACGGTACCTTAAGCCATTGCAAGAACCGGATTCGCCTACTGGACGAATTCCTCCAAAACTCGTATCATGATTAACACAACGAACCAAATTATCCTTATCATTCAACAAAAGTCACACTCCTAAATTCTGAAAACACGGTTTTTCGAACACCAAACCACACCTAAGAATGATGAAACAGCACCTGAAAGACGATAAGCAAATGAGATCGATAAATTTCTCGAAGCGAACAAACCCTATGATACGATTCTTTCCTTTCTCTGTTCAACCAATGGATCATTCAATCTCCAATGAAGCCAAATATCATCCTCTACAAATCACCTTAGTTGCTTTATTAATTTTGAATTGATAGTTTCCTTGATTCGTTTCTTATTATTTATTTCAAATTTGAAATCCGATCTTATATAAACGGTGTAATGTTTTATTTTTATTTATTTCAGCAAGCAGAAAATCATCGAAACTCCACCAAAACCTAATATCCATCTGTCTCATCTCGTCCAGATTCTGAAGCTACTCTCGCTCGAAAGAAGGGAAATTTCTCGGAACCCTAACCTTCCTCTTGAGGTTAATGATAAGCATCAAACTTATTATATAAAAAGTTCTCAATTTGTTAACATCATCTTCTCCAGCTACAAATCTCGTTTCTTATCGTACACCCACGCATAGGAATAAAAGCCATGGGATCCGAATCCGTAAAGACGAAAGAAAAAAATTGAGATTTTATTTATTTTAAATCAATCAGTACTTCTGTATTAAATCGATTGCACCAAATTTCATTCAAGTATCTTATTGTTGTTCAAAAGTATTCAATGGAATCGAAACTCCGAGGGCACCAGTAACAATTATTATTTTTGTTTTCAATTTTTTAAACAATTTTAATTTTTTTTTGAAAATATGTTTTCTATTTTATTTTTGTAGAATTTTTTAGAATTTTTTTAGAACTTTTCCCAAAATTGACACCGAAATGATGCGGAGAAGAGAGATGAGTCGTAATGGGTTGTGGTTAAAAGGTGAATAATGTAGGAAATAGAAGAAAGGAAAATGATTAGTGGTCGCTGTCTCATTGAGGACACTGCTGAGTTGACGTCATCCATGTCAGCAAAAAAGAAATGATGGATTATCATTTTCTTTTTTATTTTCTCTTCCCGATGCGTCTCAAATCACATTAAATGCGTCTCAAATCAGCCCATCCTCCCTCGTTTTGGCGCTCCTACGCAGGATACACATCTGATGGATTTTCTTCTTCCTTTTGTCTCCATTTCGCTTTTATTTCCTTCTTTGTACTCAAATGGAGCAGACCTCAAACGTTCTGAATGAGCAGATGTTTTTCCATTCTTTCGAAGACCCCAAAACATTTTACGTTGCCTATGCCAATTCATGTGGTTTTGGTGTTAAGATAAGACAATCTCATTACGATCGTGGTGTTGTTATACGGGTCACACTGACTTGCTCCAAGGAGGGTCACACTCCCGCAAACCAAGGACAAAGGAAACTAAAGTATAGGTTATCCAGTAAGGTCCCCAATTCACCCTGATTCGAATGTTGATATGCATATAACCTTTTGTGTTTGTCGTCTTCCTTGGAGGACCGAAATCATCGCATCCATTGTTTCGTTGCCCATATCCATCCCCGGCGTTATTAGTTCCTTCAGCTCGCGGCGTGTTAGATTACAGATGTCCCCTCTCCAGATCACCTCTCTCTGGTCCTTGCTGGGTGTGGTCAAGTTCAATAACACGTTGACCTCATCAGCTGACAATGTCCCCAATGCGGCAATGTCAACATAAGGCAACGTCGCCCCTAAGTGGACAGCCAACCTGTAATTGTCCTCTTCTTTTTTCCCCTTTTTCGTTAGGCTCATTTGGGTCGCTCTGTCTTTTCTCTTTTGCTCCGCTTCCACCTTCTTCTTCTTAGCCCGCTCAGCCCGCTCTTGATCATCTTTCTTTGAGCGTTGTCTTTTGACACCCCAGTTTTGTTTCCCCTCTTCCCTCTTCCTATCTTCTCCTCCTTTCTCTTCTTCTCCTCCCTCTTCCTCTCTTCTTCTTTCTCCTCCTCTATCTTCTTCTCCTCCCTCTTCCTCTCTTCTTCCTTCTCCTCATCTCTCTTCTTCTCCTCTATCTTCCTCTCTTCTTCCTTCTCCTCCCTCCTCCTTCTTTTCCTCTCTCTTCTTCTCCTCCCTCTTCCTATCTTCTTCCTTCTCCTACTCTCTCTCATTCTCCTCCATCTTCCTCTCTTCTTCCTTCTCCTCCTTTATCTTCTTCTCCTCCCTCTTCCTCTCTTCTTCCATCTCCTCATCTCTCTTCTTCTCCTCCATCTTCCTCTCTTCTTCCTTCTCATTCTCTCTCTCCTTCTCCTCCCTCTTCCTCCCTTCTTCTTTCTCCTCATTTATCTTCTTCTCCTCCCTCTTCCTCTCTTCTTCCTTCTGCTTCTCCACTCTCTTCATTTCTTCTTCCTTGTCCTCCTCTTTTTTCCTCTGTTCATCGTCTTTCCTCTTCCCTCTTTTTTCTTATCCTCCTCTCTCTTCTCCTCTTCCTCTTTTCTGCCTTCTGATCCTCCTCTATATTTACATATTGGGTCTTCTCCCCAAAGTGAGTTTCACATGCCCCCGTTCCTCGTAGAGACAAAATCTCTTTGCTCAGCCTCCGACACTCTTCGTGGGACATCCTCAGTTCTTCCTCCAGACTGTTAACCTCTTCAGTCGCCTTCTTAAGGGCTGCTTCGGCTTGCAGTCATTTCGTCTTCACCTCGCTCAGTTCCAACTCTTGTAGCAGCGGGTCACATGAAATGTTGCAGTCTCTAAGTTGTAGCCTTGGCAGAGTGCATGTTGAAGCTGACCCATTTGAGGCAGAAAAGTTTGCTTTGCGCGACTGATTGGCATCATTTCATGTTTATATTTGTATCTTATATCCATTATCTTTCACCTAAACAATGCTATGTTACGAGTTTTATGTTTAGTTTTCAGGAATAAATAGGTTTGAAGAGATGAAGCATAAAAGGACCCAAAAGCTGGGAAAAATGACTGAATTGTGAGATCTGGGGACTAAGATGCAAGGGAGAATGACCTGAATGTAAGACAGAAGGACCTAAGAGCAAAACAGAATACTTCACACCATCATGAGGAGTATTTTACCAATTCCATTCGGGTCGGAGCTCCAACAAGTCAAGTAACCGCATCAAAGACCAACAAAACCAGAAAGAAAAGCCCACAACAAATTCCAACGCGATCTGAATATTTTGGACCGCTAATTGGCGGTCCATAGTACTCAGGATCCGTCCAAATTTCTCCTGGACTTGTATTAATGTTCGTTTAGGCTATTTTTGGTATTGGTTTAGTCCACATCGGGGGATTGTCCCCGATTAGCTTTTTCCATGCTTATAAATAGAACTCTTCACCTTCCATTGTAATTACCCATTGCTTGGTGGCATTCTCTCTACTAAGGAGTGAGCCTTGAAGCAAAAACTCAAGGTGGAGAAGAATGTTACCTTCAATGTGAGTCATTTGTTAATAAAATAATTCTTCTAGTTTCTTTTAATCTTGTCTTTTAATTTGTGCATGTTTGTTTAGTCTTTCCTACCTTTTAAGCTTCTTTAATACTTATTGCTTTCTTAGTTAACTTTCATTTTAGTATTATGCTTTCTTTTGTTAATATAGTTAGTGTAATGAGTAGTGAGTAGTTTCATCCCCATTTGGGGGGTGGAGAAATATGTGATATAATCATGTAGTGTATTAAGTGCGTGTTATCTTTATCCCTTGAGCTTTATATGATTTCCATAACCATCTAATGGGTTTTCACTCTTATCTTTGATATGCTAATGCTCTTGAATGAAGCTTAGCTTATGCTTTGATTAGTGGACATATCTTATGAGGAATGATAAGGTTAGGATATGAATGAAGTTAATATTGGAAACACAATTTGTAGTGTATGTGCTCTTGTTGCCTTTACCTTAGTTAATGTCTTGTATGTTTTAATGATGTAGTCTTATCTTAATTCATGTGGAGCCATAGTAGGGTCTAGTCTTTATACTTGAGTTCATTTAGCTTCATTCCAATTATTGTCTTGTATGTTTTAATGATGTAGTCTTATCTTAATTCATGTGGAGGCAAAGTTGGATGTAGTTTTATGATTTCATGCACTACATGTTGTGAGGAGCTTAATTGAACATACACACATCTTCATATTCACATTATTTCTCTACCCCCTATGGGGCTTAGTTTTATTGTTTATCTTCATTTCTTTTTTGCATCTTAGTGTAGTTTAGTGTAACCAACCTTTCTCTACATTTTTTACCACTCGCCTTCGTACAAACCAAGCGTCGACACACCTCCCAGTGGACGACCCGTATTTCCCACCGCTTCAACGCGGCCGTGCACTTGCGGTTTAAATAAGGGTTGCTTCGGCTTGCAGTCATTTCGTCTTCACATCGCTCAGTTCCAACTCTTGTAGCAGCGGGTCACGTGAAATGCTGCAGTCTCTAAGTTGTAGCCTTGGCAGAGTGCATGTTGAAGCTGACCCATTTGAGGCAGAAAAGTTTGCTTTGCGCGACTCTTGAGCAGGATTTTGATCGGAACTAATCAGTTCCAGCTCCCTTTCACTTAGTGATGGAGACCCCTTCAGGTCGAATTTGCCGTTGTAAATCTCAGCTAAGGTGATTCCATGTTCCTCCCATTTCCTCAGGGTTAAACGTTTCCCAAACATTTTCGTCCAACTTTTCATCCATAGATATGCTCGCCTGGGCTCCCCCAATTTGAATTTCTCACAAAACCACACCATCAAATGGGAAAGATTAAATGTTAATAAGGACTTCACATAAACTACACTACTTATTCTGGACAGACTGAACTACTTATTCCGGACAGACAGAGTTCGTATTCCGGACAGACACACAACTGAACCCAGACAGACACACAGCTGATTCCGGACAGACACACAACGTATTCCGGACAGAAACCCAACTAAATCTGCACTCACAACTATTCCGGACAAACAATCATCCTATTCCGGACAGACTCAAAACTTATTTTGTACATTCCACAACGTATTTCAGACAGACAGAACATATTATTCCGGACAGACCAAACTATTTATTCTGGACAGACAGACATCGTATTCAGGACAAACAGTCATCCTATTCCGGACAGACTCACAACTTATTCTGGACATTCCCACGACGTATTCCAGACAGTCAGTGTAGGATTTTGATGAAGATTTAAATTTATACCGCAAGTGCACGGCGTCTATGAAGACGTGGCAAGTACGGGTCGAACACAAGGAGGGAGAGATTTCGTTATTTTGTTGTTTCGATTGATGGGAAAGAAGTAGAGAAGAATCAATTAGGGTTTTTGGGGTTTTTGGTTTAATTAACTAAACTACGAAACAAAAGCAATTAAAATTAAAACAAGAACAAAGAAGAGAATTCCGTCGGGTGGAGGTCTAGACTTAGGTTTAGATTGGAGAATGGAGAAACTTGAAATAAATCATGTTAGTTATGAAGCATTACAAGATAAATGATTTAACATAAACTCAAGTAATCAAAATATACTAATCACGAACTTAAAACAATAACATGCATTCATCTTCTCTACCCCTAATTCCATCACCTCCACCCTTTGGAAAGAGTTAGAAACTCATGGAGGGAGGAAGAAGAAAGGATCCTAGAGCCATTAAAAGAAAATAAAAACAAAACAAAATAAAACAGAAATTTATTACTAATGATCCAAGACCAAAGGTTCAAAGATGTGTTACATTCGTCCTACAGGGCTATTTATAGCCGATACAGGGGATATCAATACATAAAAGGATAGTACACGCGTCAACCCAACACTGGACAAAATTGGAGCACACAGATCCTCACTGGTGCGGCGAAATCGCCGCACAATGCATGGGAGATGCGGCGGAATCGCCGCCCAAGTCAAGGATTTCGCGCCCGGATTTCTGTGGTGCGTTTATGGCATGATTTGATCTTTATTTGCACGTCTGGATGGATTCTTTCCATTCTTTTAAACTCCGGATTAATTCCTTCCATTGTTGGAGATTTATATTTGACTTTTCTTTTGACTTTTCCAACAAAATAACTTGATCCTTTTCTTTTGCAATCAGGTCCTTGGTATTTTGCAATTAAGCCCTTGACCTTTTTGTAATTAGCTCCTTGAATGCTTTTATGCTTGGATGCATTTCCATTTGAAACCCGATAAACTTGAATTCGGTCTTTATGATAGAAATGAATCTTTTGCACACGTTTATGCTCGGAATGTGGGTAATTTGCATCCATGTCCCTGTATTCTGTAAATACGACTAAACACATACCTTAATAGCATTTATTGATATAAAAGTAATCTAAATGAAAGACATATGATGCAATGTATGCAATGCATCAAATACCCCCACACCTAGATTTTGCTAGTCCCTAGCAAAACAAAATATAAGAAAATGAAAACAGGGAAATCCTAACTCACTTTCGTAGGAATCACGGTTGCACTTAGCATGTGCAACAAGCCGTTAAACCTCTTTGTTGCCAAGGAGGAGGAGTGTTGTCTCATGAGGGTTTTCAGCGGATATACCCACAAAATCCTGAATCAACATTTCATTAATAGCTCTCAATATCCCTACCTCAACTTTATACATCTCACTAAGAATTTTTGCATGCTCATTATATAAATCTAACTCATTAAAAATATGACTTGGTCTTTATTCCTCCAACATTCACACTACTAACCCTTCTAAACATGTTATTACTTAAATTATTTTGCACGCCTCCTCTGGTGGTGAAGTATCATTTGGATCAACCATGGCATGGATCATTCTTTTAGCTTTGGGCCTTGAGTATCTTAAAGTATTTATTTATTTTTCCTTTTTCCGTGATTCAACACATTTGCTTTTCTTTTTTAACACTTATACCCTTTTTGCATTCGTGTAGCGAGTTTGGTCGATAATCCTGAGCTGGCAGACTCAAGTTACCGGGTTTCAAGATACCCCTACGGACCAGTGACTCAAAGGCTTGGGTTTTTGTAATCATTTTGCAAAATGTGCTTTCCTCACTTTATTCCTTTATTTTTACTTTTATTTTCCTCAAGGCTTAATTGCTATTAGAAGTCCACACTTCCCGGTGTATTTTCCTCAACCTCTGCTTTTTATCAACCACTTCAAGGATTTGATTCATCCAATTTAAGTGCATACATGTCTTACAGGGCAATGTGTTATTTCTTTGGAACTTAGATTTATGTCACAATTTCTACAAGCAGAACTATATAATAAGGAACAAAAACTCAATGCAATTTGTACTCGGGTTTTGGTAGTTCAATCTTAAGCTATGTCATGAAACATTGATTTATTTATTTATTTATTTATTTATTTTTTATTTTTTTTTTAAAGAAGAAAACAAACAAATAGATATATACATAGATAAACACCCCCCCACACCTAAATCATGCATTGTCCTCAATGTATGCATAGATAAAATAAATGCACTTATTACCTGAGTCGGCTTGCGGTAGAGGGGTTGAATTTGCTCAGAATCAACCGTAATCAGAACTGGATTGAATGACACCATGTTGGTGCATGTATCCAGTTGAATTGTTCCCCATGTTGACTTGAGGAAAAGATTCCACTCTTCTCACTTGAATTGGTTCGCTTATTTGCTCGAGTGATGGTGGTTGAGTAAATGAATCACTCCCCTTTTTCTTACTTCCTTTTTTCTTTTGTGATGATTTATTTGTTTCAGAAATTTGATAAATACGTGCTCTCATCACAACATCACTTGGGTTGCATATTATTTCTGGCTCATTATCAATATGGAAGATATTAAATTCTGCTTTTAAGTTCCCGAAAGATAATTGCATGAGCCCATTTCGACAGTTTATTAATGCTTCCGAAGTGGCTAAAAAGGGTCTACCTAGAATTACAGGGATTTGTCGATTAGGATTTACAATAGGTTCAGTATCAAGTACGACAAAATCCACTGGATAAATGAAGTCACCAACCTTAATCAAAACGTCCTCTACTATACCTCTCGGTTTCTTAACAGAACAATCAGCGAATTGGAGGGTTGTCCTAGAGGGTTTCAGTGGACCAAGGTTGAGTTGCTCGTAGACAGAAAATGGGAGCAAGTTAACGCTTGCACCAAGGTCTAGAAGGGCTTTATTGATAAACGTATCTCCTATTGAACATGAAATTGTGGGACACCCCGGGTCCTTATATTTTATAGGAGATGTGTTGGAAAGAATTGAGCATATGTTTGCAGTTAAGAATGCCTTCTTTGGTACATTCGTTTTTCTCTTCTTAGTGCACAAATCTTTTAAGAATTTAGCATAAGCAGGTATTTGTTGAATCATGTCTAAGAGTGGAATGTTTACCTTAACTTGCTTAAATACTTCCAAGATTTTCTCTATTTGTGCACTAGAGTTCTTTTTGAGTCTATTGGGAAATGGGGCTTTAGGCACATAGACTCGCTCAGGTTCAGGTTGAGCTACAGGTTCAGGTTGGGTAGGTGGATTGGGCTTTTCAATTTGGACGTCGGGTTCAATGGTCAAGTCATATGTGGGTGCTTGATGGCTAGATTGATTAGTCATTCTAGGGTTTACCACATTATTGTCAATTTGTCTTCCAGACCGTAATGATACTACAGCATTGATTTGTTGGAACGGACCTTCCTCATTAACCATTTGAACCGGTCTAGGGTTGTTATTTCCTGCAGGTGGTTGATAAGATTGATATTGATTATTAGTTCTTGGGTTCACCTCAGGTTGACTTGGAAATTGACCATTTTCTCTTTCACCTATTATCTGTGCCAATTGGCTGACCTGTGTCTCTAGCCTTTGGAATGATTGGTTGGTCGTTTGTATAAAAGTTGTCATTAAAGTTTCTAATTTTGTCAACCTAACCTCATGATTTCCATTGTTATTACCCCCAGATGATGTATTATTTTGGTTATATGGGGTTTGTTGTTGTCTAGGAGGTTGTCCTTGTTGGGTCCACGAAAAATTGGGATGATTACGCCAACCTGGGTTATAGGTTGATGCGTAAGGATCATTTCTAGAATTGTTAAATGTGGCATTAACATGTTCCAGGTCCACACAGTCCTCCATTAAATGACCAGTCTGACCACATCTAGAGCAGGGGATAGACAAGGGTTGATTCATTCGGGATTGATTTTGTAGCTCTAGACTTTCCATTCTACGCATTAGGGTAGCTAGTTTTGCCTCAGCCGCTATGTTGGAGTCTACAGCTAAGACACCTGGTCGGGGTTGACTCGCTATTCTAGATCCAATACTCGGGTTGATGGGTGTTCTAGCATTGTCCCATTGCATACTATTTTCAGCTAAATCCTCAAGAAAAGTCCAGGCATCATTTTCATTTTTGGACATGAAATTCTCTTGGCTCACAGATTCTAGCATAACTCTAGATGTGGGTGTCAATCCCTCATAAATAATTTGGCATAATTGCCACTTCGGTATTCCGTGATGAGGGCATTGGGTCAAGACACTCTTAAATCTCTCAAGATAGGAATAGAACGGCTCGCTCTCAGACTGAACGAATGCAACAATTTCATTCCTAATCTTCATAGTCTTATGGTTGGGGAAATATTTTTTTAGGAAAACTTGAACAAATTCGGCCCAACTTCTAATAGATCTTTCGGCTAGACTATATAGCCATTTCTTAGCGTCGTCTTTCAGTGCTAGAGGCACGAATTTCAGACGCACTGTCTCTTCAGGGATATGCTGGTATTGCATAAGAGAGCAGATTTCCTCAAATTCTCTAAGGAAGAGATATGGATCTTCCCTAGAGGTGAACTTAGGCAGCATACTCATGTATTGTGCCTTAAGTTCGAAGTCGCGACCCGGTATGGTGGGCATGACGATGCACGATGGCTGAGCAGCCATCGTTGGGTAGCACCGATCCCTCAAAGTTATAGGTTGCGCAACAGGCGGGTCCACTACGTTCTCACCCATTAGATCCGGGTGAGGTGGTGCAACAGATGGGTTGGGGTTAAGCTCTAGACTGGAATCTAGATGAACTCGTGAGAGTCGATTGCTTAAATCCCGCACCCAAATCTGAGTGCACCGGTTTGAATTAATTTTTGAATTTGAATTCGAAATTTAAATTTCAAATTCAATTCCAAGAATCAATTACTCTTTTTTTTTTTTTTTGAATTTTAGAAATATTTTTATTATTATTATTATTATTTTACTTTAAAGGAAACAAACAATAGAAAGGTAAGGATGAGAAGGGAAAGAAGACTCAGACGAGAAGGGAAACTTAACTCTAAAGGATAAAAATTAGGGTTGGTCAGAAATTTCCTTAACAAGCACGGTCAAAACAATCCTAGACCTAGTGTCACTTAGATCTAGACGACTCCTAACTGGTTGAGTCGAATTGATTTGCTTGATTCACCTCTCTCACCAATCAAACCAAGTTGGCCAGTTAGTGTATAGCTAGTGGGGGCGCTTCCGACAGAGTCGGTGCCAATTAGACAACCACGTCGCTTGGAAGACTTTCGTCGACACAAAAACACTTTCTAGACACCAAATTGAATTCAATTAGCTTCAGGTCATAGCAAGTCAAACCAATCTCCTCCTTAATTGAGTCCGAGTCCTTAGGGGCCAATGTCTAATTGATTTTAAATTTTTAGGCTTAGGCGACACTTCAGGATTGTGGTTTGTGGGCTACGGGAGGGTGATGAAATCCCCACCGTATCTTTTCCTACGGAGTTGCCCTTAAGATAGTTTAACTTAAATCTAGCAAAAATAGTCAAACAATGGTCTTTTTAATGGGGGCAATTGCAAGGTTGTATGCAACTAAATTATATGCTCTAATGCAATCGATAAAAAACCTCGATACGTACCTTGCCTCCAGCAATCTTCAACAAGTATTAATTTGCAAGAATTTAGCAAGAATAATGCAAGCAAAACATTATATGATGCATGCACTAAGGTCTTTCTAATTTTTGCCAATTTTAGGTCAGAGTTGAATTATTGCCAATTATGGAATTGTAACCCTAACACGTGCAATTCTACGAAAGGAAACTTTTCAACTATTCAGATTTTACGAGAAAGGCAAGAAAAGTTACCTCCGCAATGCTCAGTCGGGTTCGCCGCCCGCTCTCGGAGATTCCAGTAGCTTAATGCGACCACCCAGAGATGCCGACGATGCCCCAGAAATTTGAAGACCAGAACCCACACTGGTGCGGCGATTCCGCCGCAAGTCACCTTGTAGATGCGGCGATTCCGCCGCCCAAGTGTCTTAGAACGCTCCCGGATTTCGCCGCGCGCTCTGTTGTCTCCTGCTACACAAATTCAAATACTTAGATCGCGCACAAGGTAGACAGGATAAAATCGAAAACACAAAAACTAACGAAATCTTCGTCGCCTCCCCGGCAACGGCGCCAAAAACTTGATGAAGATTTAAATTTATACCGCAAGTGCACGGCGTCTATGAAGACGTGGCAAGTACGGGTCGAACACAAGGAGGGAGAGATTTCGTTATTTTGTTGTTTCGATTGATGGGAAAGAAGTAGAGAAGAATCAATTAGGGTTTTTGGGGTTTTTGGTTTAATTAACTAAACTACGAAACAAAAGCAATTAAAATTAAAACAAGAACAAAGAAGAGAATTCCGTCGGGTGGAGGTCTAGACTTAGGTTTAGATTGGAGAATGGAGAAACTTGAAATAAATCATGTTAGTTATGAAGCATTACAAGATAAATGATTTAACATAAACTCAAGTAATCAAAATATACTAATCACGAACTTAAAACAATAACATGCATTCATCTTCTCTACCCCTAATTCCATCACCTCCACCCTTTGGAAAGAGTTAGAAACTCATGGAGGGAGGAAGAAGAAAGGATCCTAGAGCCATTAAAAGAAAATAAAAACAAAACAAAATAAAACAGAAATTTATTACTAATGATCCAAGACCAAAGGTTCAAAGATGTGTTACATTCGTCCTACAGGGCTATTTATAGCCGATACAGGGGATATCAATACATAAAAGGATAGTACACGCGTCAACCCAACACTGGACAAAATTGGAGCACACAGATCCTCACTGGTGCGGCGAAATCGCCGCACAATGCATGGGAGATGCGGCGGAATCGCCGCCCAAGTCAAGGATTTCGCGCCCGGATTTCTGTGGTGCGTTTATGGCATGATTTGATCTTTATTTGCGCGTCTGGATGGATTCTTTCCATTCTTTTAAACTCCGGATTAATTCCTTCCATTGTTGGAGATTTATATTTGACTTTTCTTTTGACTTTTCCAACAAAATAACTTGATCCTTTTCTTTTGCAATCAGGTCCTTGGTATTTTGCAATTAAGCCCTTGACCTTTTTGTAATTAGCTCCTTGAATGCTTTTATGCTTGGATGCATTTCCATTTGAAACCCGATAAACTTGAATTCGGTCTTTATGATAGAAATGAATCTTTTGCACACGTTTATGCTCGGAATGTGGGTAATTTGCATCCATGTCCCTGTATTCTGTAAATACGACTAAACACATACCTTAATAGCATTTATTGATATAAAAGTAATCTAAATGAAAGACATATGATGCAATGTATGCAATGCATCAGATTTCATGTTTAATTGTGCATGTATATTTTTCGAATTTTTATGCATAATAAGGATCAATTACAATTTTCTACGATTTATTTCATGCATGCATCAGTTTGTTTTAATAACTAGTTTCAAAAACTTATTAAAACAAATACAAGGGACTCCAAAATTCATACCTAAAAGTTCTCTAAAACTTCTTGATGTTCCAGAGACGTTGAGGAAGACGATCGTCGCTTCTCGTTGCGTCGGATGCCTCCGAGTGTTCACCGAAACCCTAAACAAGGTTGGAGAGAAAGGAGCTAGCCAATCAATCTCCAAACTAGCTTAGAATCTAGCTACAAACCCCTTCCTTAATCTCTGAGATTTCTCCTTCCAAAGACTTAGAATTTAAGAGAATTTTTGTGGCCTTTTGTGGTGAATTAGGAGAGAAAAGAATTAGAAAAACATCTAACTTAATTAAGGAGAATAATGACCTATTTATAGGCTCCAATCTTAATTTCAATCATGGCTATTCTTAAGCCATGTTTTCTTGACATTTTCTCTCACAAACTAATTCCATAATGCATTACATGCATCCACAAAACGTTTGACCAAGTTTGGAGCTAATTCAACCATTGATCAAATTAATCTCTTAATTATCAAAGGCAGAAAATCGATCGCGGTTCGGTTTACCGAGTCACACTCGGTTAACCGAATATGTCACGATTGTTTTACCGGGTATTAGACGGATGACCGATTCTTAAGGAGAAAAATTCTCCTTAACCGATCGGACGAATTCTTGTCTATAATTGAATGTCTTTCAGTTAACCGAAAATATCGGAACTTGACATTGTTCAGTCGACCGTTGCTGGTTCGGTACACCGTACCAGAGTTCCAGGCACTGTGGTCAAGTTCGGTCAATCAGCTATGACTATTCGTTCCACGTTCGGTTGACCGATCCACAAATCCTTCGGTCGACCAAACCATAACGGATTACTGAACTTTTACCCGATTTTGCCTTTTCAAATTTTGGATTTATTTCCAACAAAATTTGAACCTTTGGGGTTTTAGCAAATTCACAACTTATGCAATATATTATCCTATGTAATAATAAATTATTGCACCCCATAATTTATGCATCTCATATGAATTTATCATGATTCTAATTATGTTTATAACATAATTGATTTACTTGTTCACCACATGTGTCATATTTTCTATAAGAAACCCGACACATCATATGAACCAAAAATCAAGCTTCTTGTTTCCCGGTTTTTGCGGTGTGACCTATGGGAGGATCTAGACTAAGTTGACAGTGATATTAAGAGCTTAATATCACAAGCTATAAGCGATATCTAGCTACACATTATAGTTCCCAATTAGTTAGATGTCTTAATTCCACCCGAACCAAAACCCGATCCATTTAGTGATGGAGTGCACCACTTGTGTCTGTCCCTTGCCTCATGATATTAAGAATACACACAAAGTAGTATTGTGTCATCTTTGTATTAATATTCATTTCTTGATCTCTTTAAGCTAGTTATAAATATGTGACTTAACTCAAATCACATTGTGCACATTATAACTTTGATTTATCAAGGGGCCCACTAATATCATCACTCAATTAAGAGGGGCAATGATAATCTTTTGACTAACTATCTTTTCCAACAAAAGTCATACTTAACCAACCAATGTCTTTACACTACTCTCATCGATAACTCAAGACACTAGTTTAATTAAGCAATTCTTAAGTGATCGGATATAAGTCTCATATCAAAGGACCAAAGACACAGTAAAACATTAATGACACAGAAAACACAATTCTATAATATTTTACTTATTAGGTCTATTCGGTATACAAAAGTAATATTTTTCTCTTTTGTGTACCCGTGTTGTCACTCACATGTAGAGGTACAATGATCTATGACCAACACGACAATCCTAACTCGGTAATTAATGTCTCATGTTAATTACCATGATTGCGAATATCTTTTGTTTTATGTAAACCAATATCTTTTAGAGCTTTACGGTTAAGGACCAAGAGTCTCTTCCTTAACACTTCTAAAAGACGAATAACATAAATAAGGAACAAAATGATTTCTCATTCAATTCATAATAATTGACATTTAAAAGTAAAAAACTTTTAGAACACATTGCCTTCAGTCAGAACGTCTTATTCCGGACAGACTGAACTACTTATTCCGGACAGACAGACATCGTATTCCGGACAAACAATCATCTTATTCCAGACAGACTCAACTTATTCTGGACATTCCCACAACGTATTCCAGACAGACAGAACATCTTATTCTGGACAGACCAAACTATTTATTCAGGACAGACATACATTATATTCCGGACATACACAACTGATTCTGGATAGACAGACAACATATTCCGGACAAAATTGTTTACCTGTAGTATTGCTACACAACCATCGACGCAACCCTACTTCATAATGAAGTTCCCGACTGATCTCGTTTCCTGCAGTTCTAAGCTGACTTCCTCCAGACCCCGAACCAGGGTTGCGTGAACTGCATGTGCTCATGCATATCTGTTGATGCGTTTGATGTCCCTCAAATGCTTCATGAACCACATTTTGGTCCGAAGTGTTCCATCGAAGAGCAAAAAATGGTTGAAGATGAAACAAATAAGGAGTCAGACGTACTCCTCAGGGTCGCCCATCACACTAGTTGCAGTCAGATGACCTAATAGTTGAGTGTTGTCAAGGTTCACCTAGTCTCGCTTCTGTACGCCCGTGGGTTCCATAACAATTGTCTTCCCACGCACTCTTAACCCAAGAATTAGGGCAACGTCTTCAACTGTAAGGGGGACTACCCCTGATCATATTCTCAGCCTCACATCCTTCGCGTCGTAGTGTTCGACGAACCAACCCAGTATTTCAGTGTCCGTTGGAATGTTCGGAAAATGTAGGAAGTGACTGAAAGCGGTCCCCCGAAAAACCTCCTTCTCGACGTCATTCATCCTACCGAACTGCTTTTGAATTGTCGTCCAACCACACTTCGTTTCCCGGAAGTAGTAGGTGCTTCCCTAAAACAAACAAAAAAACGAACGAAAGTTCGTAAATAACAAATCCAGCCCCGATCAAAAACCTAAATCGACCCACCTGCTCAGCCACAACTTCGGGAGCGACAACATTACTCGGCGAATCCATTCTCGTTTTGTTGTGAAACACACCGAGAGGAACTATTTTTCGGCTTTCTCCGTTCACAGGTACAGACGCAAAGATGGACTTTATTTTCCTTTTCGATGGGTCTTTTCGTTTCCTTCATCGACACCCGAACCGTCGTCACACTAGTGTATGCACGCTGTCTAATCTCAAATTTGGAAATGAACCGTCGTATGCAAAGAACCGTCGATTTTTATAAAAAAAGAAAAAAAGGCGCGTAGGGAGAGAGCGACCAATCAAGCTGATTGGACGCTGACTCGCCACGGTTGAATTGCCACTTGAGGCGCGTCACGAACGTCCGCGTCCGTGTATAGGGGTCCCATAAATTATGGGCATTCATACACATTTCTTATCGTATTAATTATATTTTACATATTGCACTTATTCTATGTTGTTCTTTCATTAAAACAGGTACATCCACATTATGAAAATAAACACGAACAGCAAAATCATTTGCCAATTACAACAAACATAACGAATATTCCTGATATTAATTATAATAATCATTCCCACCGAAAATAAAGTAAACCCCAAAAACTTAAAAATGATATTTAAAAAAAGGAATAAAGCAATATCCATCTTCCCCGAACAAGATCTGTCATCTCCCAGCCAAAATTCTAGTTGTGGTCCAATTTAGACGAGCCCTTGAATGAGAACTTTTTGAGGCAAGGAGTTGGGGGCGGGGCAAGGGGATTTATCAAAATGAAATATATTTGTTTGATGATTCAGAATTTTCCAACGCTCAATATGAAAACGAAATTTAAACCGGAAGTAATCCACTACTACTTGCAAGACCTAAATACACACAAGAATTGCAAAATCATATTTATTGAAACTCACGTATAATCACGAAGTATGAAATACCAATAGTTGAACTATTGACGTAAGTCAATACGGTCTGTACCGGACGGAACCCGGATCGGACCTGGATTCTCTCCAGGGTCCGGACCGAAGACAGGACCGGTCATATTCGATCCGGACCGAACCCGGACCAAATATTTGTAGGAATTTTTAGAGTTTGGACCGAGATCAGACCGGACCGCACCGAAACCCAAATCCCTTCCGAGATCCAGACTGAAACCCGGACCGGTTGGTTTCGATCCGGACCGAACCGAGTTATGCTCTCTCTCTCGTTGAAAGAATGAAATATGGAAGCATAGATAGCATATCCCTGTTAAGATTCCCTATTTGGGGAGATTTCGCAACAAACAACTAACACAACCCAAAAGAACACAAAATCCACCATATCTCCTCGTCTTTCTCTCTCTCCTCTATAAAAATAAAACACAACCAACCAAGCAAAGCAAGAGAGAGAGAGATGAGATATGGAAGGAGTGGAGTGCGATGAAAACGATGCCTCCAAATCCAATCCATACAAATAATTCTCATAACCCACCACACATGCAGATCACAACTCCACCCTTATCTCCACAGCTCTAGGGTTTAGGGCCAGAATGGTGGTCGCCATCGGAAGCGCCGCCGTCGTGGCTTCTTTCCGGAGCGGCCGGAGGTTGGTAGGGCCCGCTTGGAGGCCTTCCAGTGGGAGGTAGGGATGAGAAAGATTGGATCTTTTTTTGTGAATTGGATGTGTTTTGACTTGAGTGTGGTCTAATTGGGTGGTATTTGTCCTCAATTTGAAGTTTTGAGGTGAAAGATTGGTTCTTTCCTGTGTTTTTGGTTTTGGGTTGGGAAATTTGTTAATGTTTTTTTTTGTGTGTGTGTAGGTTTTGGTAGATTTGTGGTAGTTGTCCTCAATTTGAAGTTGTGAGGTGAAAGATTGGTTCTTTTCTGTGTTTTGGTTTTGGGTTGTGAAAATTGTTGAGGTTTTTGTGTGTGTAGGCTTTGGTAGATTTGTGGTTTTTGTCCTCAATTTGAAGTTGTGAGGTAAAAGTTTGGTTCTTCCCTGTGTTTTTGGTTTTGGGTAGTGAAATTTGTTTCAATTTTTTTTGGTAGGCTTTGGTGGATTTGAAGTGGTGTGGATTGTTATTTTTTCGAGTTTTGTGTTATGTTCGTGATTTTGTGGTGGATTTGCCAAGTTTTGAGGAGAAAGCATGGGTTTTGTCGGTTTTTCTTTATTGTGGGTTGTGAAATTTGATGTTCTTTCTCTGGATTCCTTGTTGTTTCGCGCAAATTTTATCGAGTAAATGTCGTTGGTCGAAATCCCTCATTTCATTGTTCTTGTCTGTCATTTTTCTCGTGGAGCTAGCTCTTGTCATTTTTACTTTCTTTTCATCTAATTGTTGTACTCTTTTACGTGGCCTTTAGGTTTGTCAGATTCCCATCTCTTGTGACTTTTAAAATCATCAAATCTACATCTGCAACAAGCACTGAGGTAGTAAAACAAAAGATGTTTATATATTAAACTTGAAAATCCATTTTGTTGATCGATTTGTTGCATGTTCAGGATGGAAGCCCCAAAGCAACAGAAAATGTTCCCACCCCAAAAGTCATAATAGACCAGGATTCTGATCCAGATGCAACCGTTGTGGAGATTACCTTTGGCGATCGACTTGGAGCTCTCCTTGACACTGTATGTGAAATGCATCTCTGACATTGTGTGCTAGGGTTTTCTAGCTGCTAGATTGTCAGTACCATGCAATTCACTGGCATGCGTTTAATCTGATATAGTGCTTACAAAAACAATTGTGTATCCATTAGAATAGTGCTTGCAGTAATTCTTATCTTCTTCTTTTTTAATTTTGAAGATGAGTGCTCTAAAAGAATTAGGGCTTAATGTTGTCAAAGCAAAAGTTTACTTGGACTCTTCTGGCAAGCACAACAAGTTTGCTATCACTAAAGTGTAAGCACTCTTAACTTTTAGTACTTTGAAATCATTATCAATTTTTAGTATTTTGTCTTCCATCTTATATGTAGGAAAATTTGGATATCATTATTAAACTAACCTCTTCATAGAAATTGTTAATCAGTCCATCTGATGTGTAGGTCGACTGGACGCAAAGTTGAAGACCCTGAGCTGTTAGAGGCAATACGCCTGACAATCATAAATAACTTACTGGAATACCATCCGGTAACAATAGCCAGGGCTAATTGATCTTTCATAATTCTCCATTGAAGAACTGTATTCTGCTTTGGGATATTTGTCTGATTTATTCTAATCGGGAATAGGAATCAAGCGCCCAATTGGCAATGGGGGCAGCATTTGGAGTGGAACAGCCTACCGAGAAGGTCAGTTAATGCTAAAATCTGAATCTGGTCCATGGAACTCCATACCTGTCCAATTTGAGGAGCCAAGTGTTACTTCTAACTTCTAAAATTTATTTTCAAAAATGAAATATATATAAGAAACAGAATGGGCGTGCTAGCTTCTTGCTTTCCATTTCAAAGTTTTTTTATAATCCTATATATTTACTTTCTAAAAAAATTCTCCAGCAAATTGATGTTCTTGGATCATGCATTCATTTTTTTGACGTCTTTGAGTTCTGCATTCAATATTCTGAAAGTCGGTGCTTTTATTATTTTCATGTCATTAGACTCATTACCTTCAAGTATTTATTATTTTTTGTCTTTTGAGTTCTCAGGTTATTAGCGTAAATGCTTCGTGCATTTATCATTTGTTTAACTTGTTTTAATTGTGGATATTATTTTCAGGTTGATGTGGATATTGCAACACATGTAAAGGTTTACGATGATGGTCCCGACCGTAGGTATGCTTCATTGTACTCTTATCCGCATTGGCTCACCATCTCTCTTGAAAACACCTTTCTGGTGTGCTCTAGAAATGTTATATATACTTGTTTGAGTTATATAGTTGAAAGGCTCCGTTAGTCAATATTTTTTTTATAACTCATACTTCCTACCTTGTCCAACTGAATTTAGTTGAAGTATAACAGTGGTGTCAGTAATATAATATTTGAGATACAAATCGAGCTTTGAAATATGTGGTATAATTTTTCATATTCTAAAAGGGAGAAAAAGTTATACATTGTTTTCATCTTTTTAGCTTACTTCTCGTCGAAGCTGCAGATCGTCCAGGATTGCTAGTAGATCTTGTTAAGATCATTACAGACATAAGTGTCTCAGTTGAATCAGGAGAGTTTGATACGGAGGTAGTTTTCTTCCTAATATTTCATCCACCATCCAAATTTTATCATGCATCCTCTGACTGTTTCTTTTTTTTTTTTTGCAAACATTCAGGGTCTGTTGGCCAAGGCAAAGTTCCACGTCAGTTATCGTGGAAAGGCCATTATTAAGCCATTGCAGCAAGTAAAAACCCTCTTTCCATTTTTTACTACCACAAGAGTTATTTTCTACGTTGAGTTTTGCTTGTCCACAATAAGCAATAGCCATATCCTGAAGTACTGACCAAATACCTTTTTTCCATCTAAAGGTACTTAAGTAACTCAGCTTAACCTGTTGCTCTGAAAAACATGACGCATAAAAGTTGATACACTGATTATTGGTGCTCATCTAATGTTCCTAGGATACTGTTTGTTTTTTCTCAACACAACATCCGATGAATGTCCTTCCTAAACCGACTTAACGAGCAATCTGTGAAATCCTAGTGGTTCGCTATTCGTATCCAAGTTAATTTCACTTACATTTTATGCCCTGCTTGGTATATTGGTTGGTCTTTATCAGTCTCCCCACGCGTGCCTTCTCCCCCAGTAGTGATGTAATCCTAAAAATGTGAAATTTGTTAGTCTGGAAAAAAATGTTCCATTTAGTTTCTCATTGTTGGTTAATTTATGCACTGTCGTCAGATATGTGCATTATCATGTTTACTTTGTAAACTTTTATTGATAATGAAAGAAATAGTTGATCCAACCCTTTAACTGAAATATGGTCAATTTGCCTTTCAGGTTCTTGCTAATAGCTTGAGGTACTTCTTAAGGAGGCCAACCACAGAGGAGGCAAGTTTTTGATTATGCTGAAGTCTTCAAGGGGTCTCTGGTTCTTAATTTTTATGTGCAAAGATTTGAAGATCCAACTGTTCAACAACAAATCATTCTGTATTTGTGGGCGTTTGAATCAGCTATTTGTTACCGAACGAAATTTAATAACCAAATATGCAGTATTTTTTTCTTAGTATGGAGCTTCTATCTATGTCGTCTTTCTTCCCCTTTCGGATTTTGTTTGGATATTTTCTAACTAAATTCTTACACGAAGTATACATAGTACGTGTGCGCTTCGTGAAAATTAGCTGACTTGTTTGAACAATTGAATATGACCGGTTTTTCCAAAGAAAGAAAAAGGTAAATGGCATTTTGCTCGTGGAGTAAGTGATATTTTGCTGCTTCAATCTCAAATTATCAAAAGTAAAACTTGTTCTCTCTTAATCGGCGAAGTTGACTTAGTTGGGTCTACATAGTTACAAAATTAACGACTTGCTTATATTCATTGTTAAATTTTATTTGTTTTTTCACTATTGAGGGAATTTATTACTCTTTAAACATGTTGACATCAATTTTCCTTTATTGGTAGTTCAAAACTTGAAGTGCTAATTGAATCCAAACCACAAAATTTATCTTCTGACACAGCATAGGCATACATGTCGACGAATATCGGAGTTCAGCATGAAATTACCACAAATTTGGCACCATTGATCTTAAGAAAACAATATTTAAATTGTAGAAATTTTAACATGCATACTCGTAGTGTTATAAAACAAGATCTACCATTTGGATTAATCATTACATATTTAATATCAATGATTATCAAATTAATACTTTTGAAGGGTTTGATCCCTTCTCTCGACTATTTTAGTTTAACATGCACAAACTACATTGACGCTTGGAGTGCACAATGGAATCCTTTTCTATTACAGTTCGAAGCTGACAATCTACCATTTGAAAGTATATATAATCAAAGATATCATTTGCAATCTACAGCTGAAGCATAAATACCACATCATTTATATAGAACTGAAACTAAATGGCATGACTATCAAAATGATCACTCTGAAACAGCAGCAAAGTCTCTTCCTGGATTGCTCACGCCCTGTGGAAGATAACATTTATCTACTACAGCAGAAGATGGTTCCTCATCAAATTAACATCACAAATTACGAGCTTCAATCAGACAGTCAAGCTTCTACCATGGGTTCTGGTCCAGAAGAATTAGTCGGAAGACTCGGAACTTGGTCTGCTCGGTGTGAATGATGCACAGAGTTGAAAAGTGTGTCCTTGATAACCTTACGAAATCAAAGATGTGAAATTGTAAGCAGATACAGTAACATAATTCAGAAGCCAAACAACATAAACTTGAAGACGGAATATGGGGTATATCACCTGTGACATCAGACCATGTACTTGCTCAACAGTTATTTTGGAGCTATCACGGGTAATTTTTGCAAGTTGAGATTCCTCTTGCTGCAGAACAATTAGATAGACATTAGGATGGAACCATCAAAATGATGAGGAAAAATTCATGGAAAATACAATAAAATGATGACATGGTGTGTGGTGCTTGATACTATTTACAGTTGCCAGCATCTGTATTACAAACACAAGGTTTCAAAACATTTACTGAAAACTTGCATATCCACCACAAACAACACAACCTTCAAACTTCTAACATCTTTGGGTCTTTCTTGTAGGATACAATCATACCATTTCATTTAGATAACACAAATATACTAGGTTCTTTCCAAGGAAGGCTGAATGATGGCCAAAGGGATAACAAAAATGAGCACAATTTAACCGGTTATGAACACAAAAAAGATAGCCTTACATCCATTAAGAATAAGGAAATAAGAAATGCTCGAAGAGTGATACTGATAATTTATGATGAAGAAACAGAAATAGATGAAGGCACATAATTTAATGATGAAGGAAATCAGAAACAAAGTTCATCACATGAGAAATAGAAATAGATGAAGGAACATAATTTAAGGACGAAGAAATCAGAAACAAAGTTATAATGCAATGATGTACAATGGCACCACATGAGAAACAGAAATAGTGTTGTGGTCGAAAGTTACCTCCTTTTTACGCTGGGATGGCATGAGAAAAGATCCATAGCGGGTGTGTGACATCTGGCTCTCTGCTTGTTCCAGCTTTTCAGCTACACAAATATGAATGCACCATAACATGCCATAGTCAGGGTTCAACATTTGTGACATACACAACCACCTGGATAAAATGAGGCCTGAACTAAACAATTCAGAAATAAGATGGGCTCACCTAAATCAGATATTTGACCAGCAACATAATCTCTGCTGCCCAATAAGGGAGAAGAAGAGAGGGTATTAACCCAGTACTTGTTCCAGAGAAGATCCAGCAGGTGGCAGTCCAGGGAAGACTTGAAATATGTGATATCTAGGGAATAGTACTGCATTTTAGTAGAAACAGTTGAGAAAAATTATCAGATCTTATCCATCATTTATACAGTTCTATATAGTCCAAGTACAATAATCAAATACAAGGTACAAACAGTGAAAACAAGAAAGTACCTGTTTGCAGTGAACCCCAAAGTCTTCGATTTTGTTGAGTGGGATAGTTTGGTACTCAGAAACAGGCTCATCAGGAGGCTTGTATCCTTGCGGATATGTCCTGAATGCGCCAATATCTACCTTCCCGGCAGAAACAGTCCTTGTTGGATCAATAACAAGTGCAAAAAATGGATCTTGATACTGTTGGTTCAGCATCTGTGTCGACACATCAATACCAGAGAGCCAACATCCATAACCTGGGTGTGAGTGATACCACCCAACCACATTCTCCAATCGTCCAGCCTAAAATCAACCCAAATCAGATTAGATTGAAGGGAGCTTTTCATTCACAGCATGAAGAAAAGAAAAACACTTCGTCCAACACAAGTTAATCAACAAGCCCAGTTCTCCTCTTGATATCTCAAGTCTCAACTTTCTTTAAGTTTCACCTAAAATGATCACCACTACGACGCAGGCAAAAGTTGCCAAAAAACTACCATCTCTAATACATCAAACCCACTAGGAACCAATAGTCTACAGCAAGAATAGTCCTTAAACAATAACAGATTTAAGCTTTTAGAAAGACAAATTAACATATTAGGATTCCGGTCATAAATCACTATTGCTGTCAAATACAAGTTCAAGAAAAACCCAAAATCAGGCAACCACATTTAGAAGCAATTGAATTCCCCTGAGGAATCAACAGCTTATCAATCTAGGGCTCCAGAAAAGTCAAAACCAGCAGACTAGATTTCCAAAAATGGACAAACTACAATTTAACGTCTGCATATCAAATGAATTGAGGTTTCTACCACATGCCAAATAAAAATCACTATGTAGGGTAGGAAATTGGAAAAGTCACGTGTCAACAAATACTGTCTAGAAAATGGGAAAGAACAGAACCTTTAAAATACAATCCAGTGCTAAAAAAACCTATCTAGGGTTTCAAGCATGAACAGAACAGACATCTTCATACATTCATACTACACTAAGAGTAACCCACCATATTCAAGCAAAGAATCACGAATTGGAATTCTACAACTAAGTTCAGATTGCACCGTCCCATACAGCATTGCATGTGGTGAAGTCACAAAACCAGAGTAAGCAGCCACACAACTAAATTCTCATATAATTAGAGAAAATGCGTAAAAAAACTGAATTAAAACACACTGACACATTCCAGAAAACCAAAGTTGTTTATCAATCTCATGCACAAATAGTAGGTGCGAATTACAAGATGACCTAGCTACCTGACAAGCTACGACAACATAATGTATCACTTAAAAATTGGTTTTTATCTAACACTTCAACTCGATTTATCTAACTTAACCCCCACAACACGCCACACTTACTTTCAATATCCAAAAAAACAGACTTTCCTACTTCTCTATATTTTAGGTTCAAGTAACCACATTTTCACCTTTTCAGACATCCTATTAGAGGTGCAATGAACTAGGGGTCCAATTTCATCCACAAACATAAGTCAGCACCACAAACTATACTTGCAAACATCCCCAGAAAAATACATTTTCATAGTTATTCCACATATGTCAATATGACCTCTCAAGTAATCCTCCACATCCTCAAACTACTAAGGTTGGTGAATAAAGGTTTTGGAGTTTTAATTCAAAAATACATTGTTCAATCTTGGATTAAAGGCTTTGTTGTTGTTGTATTGTTCAATTTGGCATCCAATTTATATTTCGTGTTTCAAAAACACATTTTCGGAAACATTATAGTCTGAAAGACACAAACTTAGAATGTAACATGTGAGGTGTTCCAAACACTACTTGTGGGTTTGAAAACCTAGTTTTCCTAGATACATATTTTCTTAAAATCCATGTTATTATGGTCTTTCTAGACAAGCCCTAAGTGAGAATCAAAAGTCTCAATTTAAGGTTTCACGACAACCACAAACAAGGCTCCAACTTCCAAACACAAAACAATCCCTAAATACCATACCTCCTTGTTGCTATCCTCAATTTGAAGACTTTTCATAAACTTGCGAGCTAATACGTTCATACAATAATATCCGATCTTATTCGCATTCGATTATCACTTCATTTTATCCCAATTCATATAAGTATCTGTTATGTTTACAAGTACACCAATACAGAAGTATTCGTACCCACTCTGTTTTCAACAACAAAAGAGGGCTTTAGTTTTCAAACACAAAAATAATCCTATACCTGCTTGTTGGTCTAGGGGTAGGGTTTTTTAATTGGTGTTGGTCTAGGAGTAGCAATCCTCAATTGGAAGACTTTCCATTAAATCACAAACTAATATCTTCATGTGATAATATTCAATTCTTATTCGTATCCGATTGTCTCTTCATTCTCATCCAATTCGTCACAATTCACATTCTTATCCGTTGCGTAAATACACATATACAAATACATAAATACATATATCTGCTCCGTTTCCAACCCTAACTCCATACCTGCTTGTTAGTCTGAGAGTAATCGACCATGTACTCGTACGCATCGGCCTGCGCATTGACCCTCGTCTCTGTGCCCTCCACCGGGAGCGCGAAGGCGTCCATGACGACGAAGCTATCGCCGTCGATCTTCCCCTGCATGACCCCCATGATCTCGATGGTGCCGCCGGAGCGGGCGTGCGCGACCATCTTGAGGAGCGCCAGAGCCGAGATGCGGACGCGGCGGAAGAAGTGCGGGTCCTGCGCCCACGACTTCTCGTCCTGGACGCGCCGCTGCGCCGCCTCGTCGTAGAAGTAGATCGAGTCCGACGAGGGGGACGCCGGTTCGATGTTGTTCTCGAGTTCCCACGTCTTCCGGGCGATCGTCGACGGGTCCATCCGGACTAGGGTTAGGTTTAGGGTTTTGATGGTAACGAGGGAGAGAAGAAGGGGGGATTTGGGAATTTTTATAAAATAAATAAATAAAATTGATATGATACTTAACAAGAGCTAAACGAGTCTAACCGCTTTACGGGTGTAAATAAGTCAAATTTCTTAGCCATGGATCCGGGAGAGCAAAGTTCGGTCCGATCCGGGAGATACCGAAAATTTGGTCTTCGGTCGGTGCGATTCCAGACTGAACCAAGATTTTGTGTAAAATTCGAGTTTTGGACCGAACGAGACCGGATTAGACCGGACCGACCTGAATTTATTCGGTCTGACCTTCCCAAAATTTCGGTCAGGTCCGGTCCGGTTCAGGACCGAAGCTCACTCCTAGTCATGGATAGTATGCTCTTATATTGCTAAATACATGAAAATGTTTACAAACATGACTGTAAAAAACTCGAGTCCAGGTGTACAACTTGAATTTTTTCATAGTCGAAAATGTATTTTGAGGATTGGTTTGTAAGAAAATATATGAAGTCACGAGACTTTCGGAACCATATGAATTTGTTCTTGGAACGAAGTCAAGGAAACTCAATTCTAAGAGTATATTTCCCTTCCTATAAACTAATCATAATCATAGAGCGTGATTGGTTTGCAAGATAACTCAATGAAAGCGAGGGTATTGGCCTTCTAAAATGAGTTTTTGGTGATTTGATTATAGGAAAACTTAAAAATTCTCGAACTAGAGTTCCATGTGTTTCAAAGTTTCATAAATTATATTAGAGATGAGTTTCCCCAATTCCGCCCAAGTACCAGAGGAAGTTCAATTCCCGACAGATTAATTTAGGAACTTAATTTTAAGAGATGGAGTTCTATATTTTTCTCCACTTCATTCAAACTGATCACACTTTTAAGGAATCTAACTACTTAAACGAATTATGAGTGATTGGTTTGCAGAAAAACTTGAAATTCGAAACTCCAATTTTATGAGTTTTGTGGTTTCTAGAAGTTATATCATAAATGACTCCGTCTTTCGGTAAAAAAACCCATAGGAAGTCCAATGCCCTCAATTTTACCTAAAAATGTTCTTTTGTAGTAGTGTCAAATCTTCTCTCCACTTTCAAAAGATACTTTTTGTACCAAAATTAGAGTATTGAGAACTAGAATTCTGAGAACTTAAATTCTAAGAACTGGGATTCTTAATTTTTCTTCTACTTCCACCTCAAATCCCAGGAAAGTCATTACTTAGTTTTTAAGTTTTTCTTAGCATCCTGCAAACAATCTTTGTAGGAAATAGTCCATAAGCAAGAAGGAAGTGCAGGAAAATAAGCTTAACAAGTAGGGGTGTAAAATGGGGATGGTTATACCCGTATACCCGGTCACCCGTCTTGGTTGAGTACGGATACACAAAATCAAACTCGTTTAAAAATTCTTACATGTATACTTGTACCCGTTTACCCAGTTAATAAACATATTGAGTACGGGTATACTCATTACTCGTGACCGTATACCCGTTAAAAAATATTATATTATATATATATTATTTTTGATATATTATATATTATATTCGCCCCCGTAGTCGCTAAATTAACGGTACAAGTACAATTTTTTTGACCATGTATATACCTCTATCCGCTATTTTAGCCGGGTACATGTATGAGCATATCCGATTCATACCTGACTTGTATACCCCTATTAACAAGCCTTTATATGACTTGAAAGTTGAAACAATCTCATCCAGCTTGGTTTGCTAAATTTGGTAAGTTTTTTTTATCTTTAAATGCTTCTTTAGTAGTAGAGCTGACAATTTTTTATTTGTATGTTAGACCATAAGGCCCATTGAAGTCCATCATTATTATACACTTGTATTCCAGCCCACTGGGCCCATTGTATGGCCTTTTGTATTAATAATCTTAATGTGATGTAAACTTGATCACCAAGTTATGTAGTTAGATTATGTTAATCTACGTTGATATTCACATAAATGTAATCTTCACTTCATACTATAAATACAATTTATCTCCTCAGAGTAATCAAGTGAGAAAGAGTTTTTTTTTCCTGCTCTAAATATTGAGATTGATAGTTCCTCCTCAATCAAACAGTGTATAACCAATCACCCATGTGAAAGTATTTCTGAGAATTAGAAATCGGATTTATCATAGTAAAGGGTCACCAAGTCTTTGGAGTTTATGTCATTCACGTATGTGAATAGTACACACATTCAACCTAAACCAAGGTTTTTGTTTGTTTGTTTGTTTGTTTGTTTGTTTTGATAATGACCTAAACCATTTTTGTTTTACGTACGTACCTAATTTGATCCGCATGCAAATTAAGACAACGTTTCTCCTGTTCTACTAGTTCAGATCGTGACAATCCATGCATGTTGTGTAATATTATACACCTGGTCTCACATGCTTGTCCTATGTAAATGTCTTTCATTATCTTTTTTTTTTGATAAGATGGTTGTAAATGGCTTTCATTATCAAACAAGTACGTTTAGAGACATTAACTACGTACTTTGAGATGTTGAGTTTTGTATTTGACTGTTAGTGTAATAACTTAATCTAAGCAACCTAATTAAATTAAACTAAACCTAATTAACCCTAATTAATCATGCATGGAGAGGTGGAGGTGTTGGACATGTGGAGATTGAGGTGGATAATTTTAATTGGAAAGGTTTTAGGTGAATGGTGATTGGAGGAGATGGAGGTGATGAGTGGATATATATAGTTAAGATAGGATTTTGTTGAAACGTTTTCTTCATCATTTGCCTTTACCAGAGAGTGGGAGAGAGAGAGACTTTCGGAGCAGAAGAAGGAGAGAAGAAGTAAAGAAGAGGAAGAAGAAGAAGAAGTGGAGTGAAGTGGTGCAAGCTTGGGAGACTTCTTCACTCGACCAAAAGGTATGCCAAATCTTCATTATAACTCACTTGTGCCTTGTGAGTGTTGGGGATCGACGTTGGTGTCGAATTCCCCGTCGGAATTCAACCAATTCAGAGGTTGAAGACGACGATCGGTCGACCGGTGCCTGTGGGCAGTCGACCGATCCTATTATTATATTGATGTTTACCCGCGAACGGTCGAACGATGTCGTTAGACGGTCGACCGTTATGCCAAATTCATGCGGGAAAAAAGGGATATGCTGTTATCGGTCGAACGGGACCACTTAGCCGGTCGACCGAATAACGATGAGAATGGGTCGGTTGGGGATTTTGACTTATTAAACGGTCGAACGTCCTTTACCTTGTTCGACCGATCCATTCGATGCTAAGTCGGTTGGGAGCTTTGACCATCAAAACGGTCGACCGCTCTTTAACTCTCGATCGACCGACTGAGCATTTAATTAAGCGGTAGAGTGCTTGTGTTGTTTCGGTCGAACTGTATTTCAGTTCCGGTCGACCGAACGAGACTTGGGCAAAATATTGAAATCCCTGTTATCGGTCGAACGGCCCCTTGGTTCGACCGGTCGGATATATATATTATATAAAATTGTATAGCGTAGACCTTCCAAACGGTCGACCGCTAGATGACTTTTGTTCGACCGATTGGTCGGTAATTCGGTTGGCGTGGTTCGACCGGTAGATTTGTTTGTACAGTACTGTGTACTGTGTGGGGGACCGGTCGACCGGTGTGCTTGTAGCGGTCGACCGATCTGCCGCAGGTTGGTGGATTTATCCACACGCGATCCGTCGATGTCAGGTCGACTACCGGCTCCGAGGCGACGGTTGATTACCGGCTTTGAGAGCTACGGATTTCACCTTCGACGAAGGCGTATTATTGTTGTACTTTTTCCTCTCTTACCGAGCGGGGTGTGAGGGATGTGTACCGTAAACCTTGGGCAGTTTGCGAGGGTTTAGCGGTAGGCCGAGGATGTTCCGGCAGGGTGCGCGCTAGGCGACTCTTGGGGGAGCAGTGGCTGTCGTCTGACCCGAGTTGTGTATTCGGCGGGCTGACTCGCTCCTTGGGTGCGGCGGGTACCGGGGGTTCCTTCCTGCACTTTTTGGGGAGCAGTGGTGTCGACTGACCCTTGTGAGGCAGCGGTGGACTGACTTGACCCTAGTGACAGGAGTGGTTCAGTGCCGCGGAGGCGGTGAGGGCATTATTGTGGGCCCGAGGCGGATGATCATGTGCATAGCATTGCATTGTCTTTAATTCCTTTTTATATTTTAGGAGGTTTGGTATACGGGGTTCCTGCAGGGAACTCAGGCATGTTTGTTGTTTGCATTTCAGGTAGCGAGCAGGGTTAGAGTTTGAGGTGGTGACCGAGGACGGTGCCCCCGAGATCAGATCCTGTAGTTGTCAGTTTCTTCCTTTAGAGGTGATTACATATTGTATAGCTTTTGTCGTAATCACAGTCAGTTTGTATATTTGACTTCCACGTGGATCATATTTATATTATATATGTTGGTTTGTTTCCCGTGACGTGCCCAGTGTTGACCGTTGACGGTCTTTATTATTGTTTAAATTTTCCGCTGTTTTCGGGTACGTTACAATTTGGTATCAGAGCGTTGATCTCGGCGTACTTGTCTAAAGAAACCACCTTTGAGTTAGGAGTTAGGTCTAGAGGATCATGCATGCACAGATTATATTGATATTGTCTTGTTTCCTTTGGCAGATGCCTCCTAGACGGGGGAAGGCGGTTGCCCATACTCGCGGTGAGAGTGAGACTGCGAGGGATGAGGCTTGGGAGGATGAGCGTCGGACGTTGTTCGATACGGTCGGACGTCTGACAGAGATGCTACAGCAGCAGACGGCACAGACTGGGCAGACAGGGACTGGCGCTATGCATGACTGGTTTATGCGCCAGCATCCGCCTACCTTTCTGGGGCAGTACGACGCAGAGGCTGCGGAGGAGTGGATCTTCACGATGCAGAAGATCTTCAGTGCTATTGGTTGTCCTCCAGAGGCGAGAGTGGGCCTGGCTACATATGTTTTGGGCGGTGCTGCGTCCAACTGGTGGAGGTCCACATCTGCAGTGGTGTTTGCGGACAGAGATGATATAGCCTGGGAGGAGTTCGTTGGCGAGTTCAACGAGCAGTATTTTCCGCAGCATGTCCAGGATGCGAAGAGGGAGGAGTTTCTGAGTCTTCAGCAGGGAGACATGACCCTAGCAGGCTATATCGGGAAGTTCAACGCCCTTGAGCGTTACTGTCCCGAGATGTATGTTACACAGGAGCAGAGGGCAGGGAAGTTCGTCCGAGGGCTCCGGAAGCAGCTGAGGACGAAGGTGCTGACACACATGCCGAGCACGTTGGCCGATGCAGTGAAGAGTGCCTCTGTTCTTGATCGTGACTACAGGGAGAACTACCAGGATGAGAGGAGGCCATCAGGTAGGTTCTCTGGGAGGCCAGGAGGTCAGACTGGAGGGAATCCGGGCAAGAGGCCCCGATTCGAGGGAGCAGGAGTTGCAGTACCACGACCTGAGCCTTGTGGTACTTGTGGGAGGTTTCACTCCGGGCCGTGTTTCACCCCCGGAGCATGTCATGGTTGTGGCCAGATGGGTCACTTTATCAGGAGCTGTCCGAGCCGAGGAGCTGGGCCGAGCAGACCACCGGGTTTACCCGCACCAGGCAGAGGAGGAGGCGGAGGTAGACCACCTTTCAGACCACAGCAGGGGCAGCGCACTGGCAGAGTTTTCACCATCCAAGCAGAGGAGGCTCGGGATGGAGGCGCTGTCGTGGAAGGTACACTTCTTGTCGCAGGTTCAGTAGCTAGGGTGTTATTTGATTGTGGCGCGACACACTCGTTCATCTCAGAGCGATTTGCGGGAGTGTTGGGTTGTACCCTTGCGATGTTGACTGCCACTTTGGAGGTCAGCACACCCCTGGGTCTGGTGGGCACTGTGGGGAGATTTGTCCCCGGCGCCACGGTTGTTTCGGGAGATCAGGAGTTTCCGGCAGACCTGGTCTTGCTACCGATGGAGGACTTTGATGTCATACTTGGGATGGATTGGCTGTCCCAATATGATGTTCGAGTCTTGTGCCGTGAGAAGAAGATTTTGATCCCGAGGAAGGGTTTGCCTGATATTCTGATTAGAGGGATCAGAAGCAGAGGGGGTCGCATTATTGTATCTGCCGTGAGAGCTCAGAGACTGTTACAGCAGGGTTGTGTAGCATTTCTGGCGACACTTGTGGTTGCGGAGGCAGAGTCCCAGAGGCTAGAGGACATTGAGGTGGTGCAGGAGTTCGCGGATGTTTTTCCAGCAGAGATTCCAGGTTTACCACCACACCGGGAGTTGGAGTTCGGCATTGAGTTGGTAGCCGGCACTACACCACAGTCGAAGGCTCCATACCGGATGGCACCTGCTGAGTTGACAGAGTTGAAGAAGCAGTTGCAGGAGTTGATGGACTCTGGATTTATCAGACCGAGCGTCTCGCCTTGGGGTGCACCAGTTTTGTTTGTGAAGAAGAAGGACGGATCCTTGAGGATGTGCATAGACTACAGGATGCTGAACCAGGTGACGGTGAAGAATAGGTATCCCTTACCTAGGATCGAGGACCTCTTTGACCAGCTGCAGTCAGCGAAGGTTTTCTCGAAGATTGACCTGCGTTCAGGATATCACCAGTTGAGGATCCGAGATGAGGACATCCAGAAGACAGCTTTTAGGACGAGATATGGACACTATGAGTTCTTGGTGATGCCATTTGGATTGACGAATGCTCCGGCAGCGTTCATGGATCTGATGCACCGGACATTCAGGCAGTATATTGATATATTTGTGATTGTCTTCGTGGATGACATCTTGATCTATTCACCAGATGTGGAGCAGCACAGAGAGCATATGAGGATTGTACTCAGCATCTTGAGGGCTCAGCAGTTATATGCTAAGTTCTCAAAGTGCGAGTTTTGGTTGGACAGAGTGGCGTTCCTCGGACACATTGTATCGGCAGAGGGGATATCAGTGGATCCGGCGAAGGTAGAGGCAGTGACACAGTGGAGGACCCCTACGAGCGTGACGGAGATTAGGAGCTTTGTTGGACTGGCGGGTTATTACCGTCGCTTCATCAAAGACTTCTCGAGATTGGCAGCACCACTGACGGCTCTGACGCAGAAGGGAGTCACTTTTGTTTGGTCGCAGAAGTGCGAGGACAGCTTTCAGGAGCTGAAGAGACTGTTGACCACAGCACCAGTTTTATCATTGCCGAGTGGCACGGGTGGATTCGTGATTTATAGCGACGCTTCGGGTATTGGCTTAGGATGTGTCCTTATGCAGCACGGGAGGGTGATCGCGTATGCATCCAGACAGCTGAATGTCCATGAAAGGAATTACCCGACACATGATTTGGAGTTAGCAGCAGTGGTTCATGCACTGAAGACCTGGAGACACTATCTTTATGGCGAGCAGTTCGAGGTGTTTACAGATCATCAGAGTCTGAAGTACCTGTTCTCGCAGAAGGAACTGAACATGAGGCAGCGCAGATGGCTTGAGTTCATTAAGGACTATGACTTCACTATCTCTTACCATCCGGGGAAGGCGAACACAGTTGCAGACGCTTTGAGCCGGAAGGTGGAGGTATCAGTAGCAGGCCTATGCATTCAGGAGTGGAGACTGCTAGAGTCCTTGGCAGAGTGGAGGCCATTTGCTGATAGCTCTGAGGGCGCGGTGATTGCCGGATTGAGAGTAGAGCCTCAGACAGTATCAGCAGTGATTCATGCTCAGACTACAGATGAGGAGTTGAGCAGTTTGTTACAGTTAGCTGCCAGAGATGGGTCAGACTTCAGAGTTGGAGTGGATGGAGGTCTGAGATTCAGAGACCGTATCTGGGTGCCGAAGACAGAGGACCTGAGACATGATATCATGGAGGAGGCACACAGATCGAGATATTCCATTCATCCAGGGAGCACCAAGATGTACAAAGACCTACAGCGGAACTTCTGGTGGCGAGGTATGAAGAAGGACGTTGCAGACTTCGTGTCGAGGTGTTTGGTCTGTCAGCAGGTGAAGATCGAGCACCAGAGACCAGCAGGGCAGATGCAGAGGATTGAGTTGCCCGAGTGGAAGTGGGAGCACGTGACGATGGATTTTGTTACGGGGCTACCGAAGACACGGAGATTCCACGATGCGATTTGGATTATAGTCGATCGACTGACCAAGTCGGCGCATTTCTTAGCTATTAAGACCACTCTTGCTCTGGAGGGTCTAGCTAAGTTATATATTGAGGAGATTGTCAGACTTCATGGCGTGCCGGTCAGTATCATTTCAGACAGAGATCCCAGATTCACTTCGAGATTTTGGGAGAGTCTACACAGAGCACTGGGGACACGTCTGAAGTTTAGCACAGCTTTCCACCCACAGACAGATGGCCAGTCAGAGCGGACGATACAGACATTGGAGGACATGCTGAGAGCGTGTACACTTGACTGGGCCGGGCATTGGGATGAGCATTTGCCGTTGATCGAGTTCGCCTACAACAACAGCTACCATTCGAGTATTGGGATGGCACCCTATGAGGCATTATACGGGAGACCGTGTAGATCGCCGGTATGCTGGAGTGATGTGGGCGAGAGACAGCTAGTCGGACCTGATATCATACAGTTGTATTCAGAGAAGGTCGACGTGATCAGGAAGCGGTTAGCTACAGCACAGAGCAGACAGAAGAGTTATGCTGATACGCGGAGGCGTGAGCTGACTTTTGAGGTAGGAGATCATGTCTTCCTGAAGATCTCGCCTTCCAGAGGTGTGATGAGATTCGGGAAGAAGGGGAAGCTGAGTCCGAGGTATGTCGGACCTTTTGAGATATTGGATCGGGTCGGTGAGGTGGCATATAGGATTGCACTACCACCACAGTTTGCAGGACTTCACAACGTCTTCCATGTTTCTATGTTGAGGAAGTACGTGGCCGATCCAGCTCATGTGATAGAGATATCAGTACCGGAGATCCAGCAGGATTTGTCATTAGATGAGAGACTAGTTGAGATTGTGGATCAGATGGTACATCAGCTCAGGAGGAGAACGATTCCGATGGTGAAGGTCAGGTGGCAGCATCACAGTATCAGAGAGGCTACCTGGGAGATCGAGGAGGATGTCAGGAAGCAGTATCCAGAGTTGTTCCGGTAAGTCAGTTGTTTCGAATTTCGCGGACGAAATTCTTTTAAGGAGGGTAGATTGTAATAACTTAATCTAAGCAACCTAATTAAATTAAACTAAACCTAATTAACCCTAATTAATCATGCATGGAGAGGTGGAGGTGTTGGACATGTGGAGATTGAGGTGGATAATTTTAATTGGAAAGGTTTTAGGTGAATGGTGATTGGAGGAGATGGAGGTGATGAGTGGATATATATAGTTAAGATAGGATTTTGTTGAAACGTTTTCTTCATCATTTGCCTTTACCAGAGAGTGGGAGAGAGAGAGACTTTCGGAGCAGAAGAAGGAGGAGAGAAGAAGTAAAGAAGAGGAAGAAGAAGAAGTGGAGTGAAGTGGTGCAAGCTTGGGAGGCTTCTTCACTCGACCAAAAGGTATGCCAAATCTTCATTATAACTCACTTGTGCCTTGTGAGTGTTGGGGATCGACGTTGGTGTCGAATTCCCCGTCGGAATTCAACCAATTCAGAGGTTGAAGACGACGATCGGTCGACCGGTGCCTGTGGGCAGTCGACCGATCCTATTATTATATTGATGTTTACCCGCGAACGGTCGAACGATGTCGTTAGACGGTCGACCGTTATGCCAAATTCATGCGGGAAAAAGGGGATATGCTGTTATCGGTCGAACGGGACCACTTAGCCGGTCGACCGAATAACGATGAGAATGGGTCGGTTGGGGATTTTGACTTATTAAACGGTCGAACGTCCTTTACCTTGTTCGACCGATCCATTCGATGCTAAGTCGGTTGGGAGCTTTGACCATCAAAACGGTCGACCGCTCTTTAACTCTCGATCGACCGACTGAGCATTTAATTAAGCGGTAGAGTGCTTGTGTTGTTTCGGTCGAACTGTATTTCAGTTCCGGTCGACCGAACGAGACTTGGGCAAAATATTGAAATCCCTGTTATCGGTCGAACGGCCCCTTGGTTCGACCGGTCGGATATATATATTATATAAAATTGTATAGCGTAGACCTTCCAAACGGTCGACCGCTAGATGACTTTTGTTCGACCGATTGGTCGGTAATTCGGTTGGCGTGGTTCGACCGGTAGATTTGTTTGTACAGTACTGTGTACTGTGTGGGGGACCGGTCGACCGGTGTGCTTGTAGCGGTCGACCGATCTGCCGCAGGTTGGTGGATTTATCCACACGCGATCCGTCGATGTCAGGTCGACTACCGGCTCCGAGGCGACGGTTGATTACCGGCTTTGAGAGCTACGGATTTCACCTTCGACGAAGGCGTATTATTGTTGTACTTTTTCCTCTCTTACCGAGCGGGGTGTGAGGGATGTGTACCGTAAACCTTGGGCAGTTTGCGAGGGTTTAGCGGTAGGCCGAGGATGTTCCGGCAGGGTGCGCGCTAGGCGACTCTTGGGGGAGCAGTGGCTGTCGTCTGACCCGAGTTGTGTATTCGGCGGGCTGACTCGCTCCTTGGGTGCGGCGGGTACCGGGGGTTCCTTCCTGCACTTTTTGGGGAGCAGTGGTGTCGACTGACCCTTGTGAGGCAGCGGTGGACTGACTTGACCCTAGTGACAGGAGTGGTTCAGTGCCGCGGAGGCGGTGAGGGCATTATTGTGGGCCCGAGGCGGATGATCATGTGCATAGCATTGCATTGTCTTTAATTCCTTTTTATATTTTAGGAGGTTTGGTATACGGGGTTCCTGCAGGGAACTCAGGCATGTTTGTTGTTTGCATTTCAGGTAGCGAGCAGGGTTAGAGTTTGAGGTGGTGACCGAGGACGGTGCCCCCGAGATCAGATCCTGTAGTTGTCAGTTTCTTCCTTTAGAGGTGATTACATATTGTATAGCTTTTGTCGTAATCACAGTCAGTTTGTATATTTGACTTCCACGTGGATCATATTTATATTATATATGTTGGTTTGTTTCCCGTGACGTGCCCAGTGTTGACCGTTGACGGTCTTTATTATTGTTTAAATTTTCCGCTGTTTTCGGGTACGTTACAGTTAGGAATCACATGACATTGACATTTGACACATTCAAGTTATGTCAAATACTTAACAGAAAAAGAATCAGCAGTGCATGTAACAAATATATCTAATTTCTATTATAAAAAAATGTATTTTCAGGTAAACACAGCAATTTTCGACGCATAATTCACAAAAATCAGCATTGTCCCCATGTTAGGTGGGGGTGAGAAGTAATCCACGGTTTGGTAGGCTCATCTGTAATTTAACTAATAATTAAAATTTAGTCCCACATTCATTATGTATCCTAGTTATGGTCCAATTAGCAGTTGGGCAGGTTAGATGCAAATTAATCTCTCATCCTTATAACAAATGTTGTAAAAATGAACAAAATATCTCAAAATGTTGTTACCATAATTGGGCCGAGATCTAACGAGCCCATGACTCATCTTATTTATTTAAGTCTCTTACAATCTCATCATTATATTTAATTACGGTTGATCTACATTTAATATTCATCATTAGAGCATTTTATTAGCATAACCATCATATTCTTAATTCACCTTACAATTTAAGATGGATGATGGATATTGTAGGGACTTAAAATAGTTAGATTAAGTCTTAGGCTCGTTGAAAAATTTCTATATTATAATTAGTATATGAATAAATTGAGGGTCACATGTATACTGCAAAAGCCAGACGTGTGAATTGATTATCAATTGAAGCAATACGCTAATTGCACTACGAATACATTAGGACCAAGTTAATTAGTGAGTTGAATGCCTGAATCAGTTTGGTGATGGTACTTAATCGACATTTGTTCAAAAATATATTTGTTGACTGTTCAAGCTTTGAACTATTGCTCTTTTGATGGTGAAAGTTTTGGCATTGGTAGGTGCATGGGAATGTATGAGATTAATGATGCAAATGAACATGAACTAACCAGTGTCGCCATTTGATTTCCAGTTGGTTGTAAGTTGCAGTAGGTAGAGGGAGCGACAATAATGATTCAGTACTGATGCAAGGTCTGCAATGACTGACACAATGACATATCCAAGGACTACACATTTGACTCTTGCACAAAAATTTACCATAAATTTGTTAGCTCAATGTTTCCGAGGGCTTCTTTGTGGCCAAGAAAAATATTGGAAAAATGATTTCTCATAGTTACAATGAAAATAGTGAAAAATGAATATGTTTGATTTTGTTTTCTATTGTTTGTGCATACGCCTAGAAAATGGTAGAAAATTAAATTTTATTATTTGTTTCTTGTCAAGGGAGTTGGCCGTCCTAGGTGGTCGACTGGCCAGTTGTGGTGGTCAACCAGCGAAGTGAAGCAGAAGGATAAAGATGATATATTGGATGGGTAACATTTCAGTTTATTCTTAAATTGAAACTTTTTTCCTTTTCCTTGGGTGGGACAATTACGCCAAGAAAATGAGTAGTGTAAGTGGAAAACTAAGGAAAATTCTTTTCTTTTCCTTAGTGTACAAACCTCCTGTAACTCAACTAAGCAACTAGTAGAGCATCATTTCCCATTCTAATTTCATAAATGTCAAGTGTATCTAAACTGCAATTTTCTATCATCCACGTCAATTTTCTATCAAATATCCTAAAACTTAATATTTATCTCAAATCTATCATCTTATCCTAACATTTCCACACTGCAATTTCTCGCTTGCACCAACAAAAACTAATAAAATGAATCAATAATAAAGTGGCAGCTGCCCCACTATGTTTTATCCACTACCCATACTTTTCACATAGGCATAGGTAGTTTCTCACTTGGCTTGTGATATTTTTTGGGTTGTATTTTGCTTTCTCTTTGATGAACATTGATCACAAAACGAGACTATATATGTCCTTCAATGATGTATTTGAACCGTATTAGCATAAAACTCGACCTGACTTGTAACTTTTTTGGGGGTTTTACCACTGAGTGCCAAAGCATAAAGGGTGAATTTGCTTTTTTATCTTTATCTTTAATTAAATGAATTGTTGTCTTTATAGCGAGAGTTAATTCATTATGTTCCCTAAATATTATAATAATTATATTGCAATTTTATCAATAATAATGAATGAAATAATCTTAATTATATTGAAATTAATGGTCGAGATTTGAGGATTTGACCTTCAAATTTGACTCCCAATTTCATAGGATCCCGCAAGTCCACAAACGAATCGCGTTGCGAGAAAGTTCTCAAAATATTTTATTCACAAATTGAGATTGACATGGATATGCAAAAACCAGATGTGTGATCTGTAAGTATAATGACAAAATGTTGGAGCAAGCCAGAAGAGGAAGCATTCCAATTGATCTCATTACAAACACATCAGGACTATAGAGCTAAATTAGAGACTTGAATGCCTGAATTTGTTGGGTAATGGTACTTCATAGACATGCATGTTTGTTTTACAAAATATAATTGTTGAAATGTGTACAAGAGAGAAGATGGACATGAACTAATCAGTGCTGCCATTTGTGATGAACATGAACTAACCAGTGCTGCCATTTGTTTTCCATGTTGGTTGTTAGTTGTAACAGGATAGTAACGATTCAATACTGTAATTATTAAGTCCTCCTTGGACTAACACATAGGTAATATAGTTCTGACTTTTTGTTAGCTCATCTCTGCAAGACTTAATTTATCCTATCATTTAAGTACGCGCATATGCATGTTGGAATAGCTAAGGTTGTAATTAGTTTTGAGTATGATCTATTATTGGATTTTCTCGATCAAAGATTACAAATTCAAATTCCGCTTAGTGCAAAACAACAAATGTTTTTCTTATCTTCATTTTTTGGGGGCTTATGTGTGATAAAAAGGATTACAAGAAATAAAAAAGAAGTGTGCATAAATACATGGACATACGTACAAATTCTGAGTGTGACGTTCAATTCCAAAGGGGATATTTCTTCAGAGCACACAAAATAATATTTGTATTCGGATGGAAACACAAACTTACTTATAAATAATTAAAATTAAACAAGTAATTTAGATTCCAATTCGACCGAATTGTCGTGCTCGGCTTGGGCAAACAGTGGTCAAATCAAATCCACTTCATATTATTTTCTGTTCATTAAATTTTGATTGCTCGTGTAACATCCTCAAACACAGCGGAAACTTTCAAATTTAAAACATACAATCAACGAGGACATTACGGAAAGAAATACACACACCGGTGCACCAACATATAATATACATATGTGAACGAGTTTACAAAAGAATGTGATTACATCAAAAGATCATATACATAAAATATACACAAGTAATCACAACCACCTCAAAAGATAAGGAAGCAGTATCAGGTCTCGAGTGCTCCCTCCGCCGTCACCACCCGCCTAACGTCGCTCTCGGCCTGAAAGCAGACAATAAATGCCTGAGTTTCTAGGAGGAAACCCAGTATGCCAAACCCTAACACATATATGGACAGAATGAAATATGCAAAGAACCATAAAAATACCACCGATACACCCGCTAAGTTCCCGGGACCTCTCTCCCGGTCATAGCCCAACAACACGGGTCTCAAGGGTCCTCTCACCCCAACCCACAAACACTCGTGCACACAAGGCACCGTCGGTCCAACTCACGGCCAAACAACCCCCATCATTGCCTCAGTGTTACCGGAGCCATGTTTTTGCATCATTCGCCGGAGCCACGGCTTTGCCTCAACTGCCGGAGCCACGACGACAATTATCACAATCCACCTCCACATGTTACTAGTAATCGCTAAAGGGCCGACATGTCCTCCGTCGCCCCAAAAGAGCCGGCAGACCCGGTGCCTTCTAGCCAATCAATAGCAACACACACACACAAAAACAGTGTAAAACGGTCGAACAAAACGTGGCTTCCGGTCGACCGATCCTCACCCAGAGAACTGGCCCAACCGAAAAACCCGCCAAACGGTCGACCGACAAAGGGGTCCCGGTCGACCGAAAAGCACCAGTAGAAATCTATTTTTGCGAACAACAGTAAAACGGTCGAACAACCGAACCCTATCGGTCGACCGAAAACAACCAGTAGAACTCACCAACAGTCCACACTTCACAGTCGACCGAAACCACACTTCCGGTCGACCGTCCATTAAGTTAACTTAAACGTCGGTCGAACGAGTCAAACAGGCGGTCGACCGTTTAGATGGTCAACGCCCCAACCGACATACAACAGTACTTTCGGTCGACCGACAAAGGGGTCTCGTTCGACCGAAAATACCCAGGACGTCTTTCTCTCGCTAAAATTTCACAACCGGTCGACCGCCCAAAGGGCATCGTTCGACCGGTGCGAGGGATTCGCCCAAATTACATTAGAACCGGTCGACCGAACCAAAACACCGGTCGACCGATTTTAGTGCAGAACCGACTGTGCAGGTCCGACGAGCCCGAAACGGCCTACCGTCGACCGCTCCCACTCCCACACTAATACTAGGTGAGCTTGAAAGCAAGTTTGACATACCTTAAGGCTTGAAGAAACCTTTGAAGAAACAACGGCGAGCGCTTCCTCGCGAAACCTCCCGCAATCGACGATCCTCGCTCCTCCGGCGACTCCAACGACAACTCCCGTGCTCTCCAATCCCCACACCACGCCGACCTTTCCTTTGCTGCCGAGAGAGACGAGTTTAGAGAGAGAGAAAGTGAGTGAGAGAGAGAGAGAGAGAGAGAGAGTTAAAAACCCAAACCTTATATACTTTCTCCCACTCAATCTCGGTCGTCCATCTCAATCCATCACTAATCCTCTCCTAAACACAATTAGCACATAAACAAGGGTTAGGATCTAACAGCTCGAGTTTAACTTGTTTTATAAACAAGATCAACATAAACAATTCCTTTGATTTGTTATAACATGAAATACATGATATTTATTGTTGTTTCTAAGAAATATATATGATTTCATTGTTGCATCTTAGCCATCTAAATTAATGACATGGAAAATTAGGGTCAGGTGACCTAAAAATACAAAATCCGAGTGCAATGTCAACGATCAACACACACGTACGCGAGCACATATGTCAAAATTAATATACTTTTTAAATATATTCTATCAAAATGGTTAAAAAAACAAATCGATCTCAGTTCACGTTCAACCATATTAAACCTTCAAACTCAAAAATCAAATTCGCACTCGATCCATTAGATTTGAACATGAATTCAATCCAACCGAAATCGAACCAAGGTCGAATGAAACTCGAACCAAATCAATATGAGTCAATTTTGAATCAAACTCGTCCCAACACAATTCGAATCAAATTCTACCCAACATAATTCAAACCAAACTCGACACAACAATCCCCTGTCAACTTTATCGTGCACGGTTGTCGTTGTTATTATTATTATTATTATTGGGTCAAGTTCTAGTGAGTCTAGTACTCATATTATTTAGTTTAAACTCCTTACTATCTTACCATTTGATCTCATTTATAGTTAATCTCACGTTTAATTAACATGATCGTTTTCTCTTATAATTTACCTTACAATTTCAGATGTGTGATGAATATGGTAGGGGTTTAAAATTAAAAATGAAGTCCCACGTTTGCTAGATAATTTTATCATCGTCGATCAAATTTTGAATACTAAAATGAATTACGAACCATAACCATTTTCATAAAAAACTAAAACAAAATTTCCCTTTCTAAAATGAATATTACAAGTGGTGCTGAGTCCTGACACTCTCAACGCTCGTACACACGGGTACGTGTCAAGTCCTTGAAAAGGCCATGTGGTGACCATCCACTCTCCCTCGTCCGTTTGTCGGATTTGACGACCAAAACAGCGGAATCAGTGCGTGTTTTTGGTCGATTTTTTGTGGGTTTTTGCTCAAAGACTTGCTCGTGCCGTCAAAATGGAGTCTTTCGGCCTCGCCGGGTTCGTCTCCAGGTCGTCCGCGCCGTTCGCGTGTGTTTCTCCGAGAGGTTCGTTGCTTTGAGTTGGGTTTTCTGGGGTTTTGGTTGTAAAGGTGGGGTCTTTGAGGGGTTTGGGGGATTTCGGTTTTTTATTATTATAAGGGTTTTGGTTTTGTGGTGTATGCGTTGGTGGTGGTTTAGAGAGGTTTTAGGGTTTTAGTTTGCAATATTTGTTTGGAGGTGTTTTGGTTATTGAGTTGGAAGTATTCGGCTTGAACTTGAAACTCTACTCGACTGTGATTTAGTTTGAAAATAAAGGATTAAGTAAAAAATTAAAAAATCTTAAGACTCAGATTTTTATTGTTTAATTTGTATTTATTCTTTTATATTAAGTGAAAAATTAATTTTTTTCTCAAGACTCTGCTTCATGGGAGCTGGGGGTGAGGTGAGGCATGGTATATTTTTACGTAACATTTCTCTTGACTTTGGCAAAGAGGTTTATCCTAGATTTTAACCCATGACCATTTTGGACAACAAGCAGTGACCTTGACACTGTTCTGTGGGTCACCACCCTCTTTTAATTGATTTCACTGATAAAAGCATTTTTTCTCACTTATTAGAGTGGGAAAAACAAGCCTCTTCTGTAAGTTATTATTTTTTCTAATAGAAGTTGAGAGAATTTACCCATACAACAAGAATGAAGGTTAATTCAGTTTTCTCTCTCATAGATATTGCAAGTTTCCAATGAAAGATAGCCAAACAGGGTACATATTGTTATGTCCAGTATTTTCAGTCCAGAATGCTCTCTTCCAAATTCTTGAATTGACTGTGAGCATCTTATTCTTTGTGGTCAGGTTCTTTTGCGACATTACGCATTCAAAGCTGCGATCCACACATTCAGTTAAAGAAGCAGGATCCAAGAAGAAATCATAGCTTTAGTTTGAGTCGTGATCTCAAATCTCTCGATCGGCATGTCAACCCTATAGGAGGTTCCCCGAGGAAGGGTTTTGTAAGCGCCACATCAAGCCATTCTGCAGGGTCTGAGTCAGAGGCTTTTGGTCCATTGAGCCACCCAGATTCAATTCAGACTTCACTTGCTGCCTTCTACAGGTTTTCTAGACCTCATACTGTTATAGGCACAGTTAAGTCAATTCTGTAGAAGGTCTCTTCATTGACATGAGAAAATCACGTTTCTTCGAATTTTAACTTGAAATACAAACTGTATGTTTGAGCAGGCATTGAGTATAATCTCAATATCTTTACTGACTGTTGAGAAGCTATCACATATTTCCCCCTTATTTTTGACAGGCCTTTTACAGGTTAATCTTGAATCTGGTTTACATTCAATGGAAATTCATCCTGCATCTTGATGATATTTCATTTATTATTATTTTTGGGTCTTACAGGCATTAGTCTCTGCACTTTTCATGAACATATACATAGTTGGGCTGAATCAGCTATTTGATATAGAGATCGACAAGGTAATCCTAATAATCTTATATTAAAGGCAAATACGTACTTCATTTTGCTGTTTCAGCATTAGAATGTTGTGACGCTGTTGTTTTTCTCTTTCACCTTTCCATTTCGTTGAAATATCATCATCAGTGTGCGCTTAAAATTAAATTCTTTCTTGTCAGGTTAATAAACCTGATCTGCCACTTGCCTCTGGCGAATACTCAGTGAAAACTGGATATTTGATCGTTTTAGGTTCCGCGGTTATGGTACTTGATTTTTATTATACCATTTCACAATTCATGATTTTGATTGGACTTCTTACCATTATGATATGTTTATGAGTTCCTATTTCTTTTTTGGATGTATTATTGTGGGTCAGAGCTTCTTCATTGGATCAGTAGTTGGTTCTTGGCCACTATTCTGGGCACTTTTCATCAGTTTTATTCTCGGAACTGCATATTCGATAGATGTAAGTTTTTTTCTTTCTTCAGCTTTTTCCCTTTTTGATCTTGTGATTTCTAGATATAGACTGGTGTTGGTTGTCTACATGGACATGGGGTGTTTGACGCGGCAACCTTTGGAACAAGACACATGAGTACTTGGTGGTATATACGTAATTGGGAAAATACTAAGATAAACATATATGCTTCTAAGATACATTCCAAATTTTTTTGTACGTTACAACTTGCAAGGATGGTTCCACGTATGGAAAAACCTTGTATAGACTTAAAGACACCTAAGAATGTGAAAGTTGTTAAGAACATGAAGGGTCAAAAGGAAGATGGGAGGTCTCAAAGAACGTAAGAACATAAAGGAGCACTAGTTTGGTAGCTGCTTTTTTTATCTGCTAACTGGTCCAACTTGGTAATTGCTTAGAGTCTCTTCAGTATAAAATTCACATATCAATAAAACTACGAAAAAATGTGCAGCATTTCCAATTCCATGTCGACACTTGAACGCATTGCTTGTTGTGATAAATGAAGCAACCACAAATCATAGTTCTGGTTTATTACATATTATATTTAATTACCTGGGGGTAAGCTGATTTATCCATTACTTTTGGATTATCATCTTGTGTGTTCCTTTTCTAAATTGTTGCATGATTTGGAACAAAATAATGGTTTTCAACATCTGTTTTGATCCAGTTGCCAATGTTCAGATGGAAAAGATTTGCAGTGGTGGCAGCTATGTGTATTCTGGCCGTTCGAGCTGTAATTGTTCAACTTGCATTTTACTTACACATGCAGGTTTGTCATGAAATTTGAAAACCTTTCTTCATTGCATGAGTGGAGTGTCAATTTTATGCCTCTTAACCTCAACCATTATCCAGACCTTCGTTTTCGGAAGACCAGCTATTCTTCCGAAGCCAGTGATATTTGCAACGGCATTTATGAGCTTCTTCTCAGTTGTGATAGCATTATTCAAGGTAAAACACTTAGATTAACTCTAATGGATCATGGTCATTTTGTGTAGTTGGTCGCACTTGGTTTTTAGTTTACAATATTCATGTTGAAGCCAAGTTATACCGATAAAAAAAGTCAAGTTATTGGGCCTTGGGACTCTTATTAAATATTGAAGTGTGAATTTTGATCTAGAGATCAAGGTTGTTGAGTTGAGGTTCTCATGATACAATGTCCTCCTCCCCACAATCCCTCATAGCCACAAGCTTGTCCAGACTTGGGGGCGTTGCATTTTGGTTACCTACAGAAACAAAACCTATTCATTATTCCCGAACACTTTGATAAATTCAATCCTATTAGTTATTAGTACTAAATACCCCAATCAAATGAAATCTCAATAATATTTGTGTGATTAAAACTTTCTGATATAAATATCAACGGAAATATTGATTTTTTTGTCTGCTTAACTTAACCACTTGGTTTTAGAAGTAACAAACACAGACCTAAAAGTCCACAACTATGAACCTTCAGCAATATGGCTTCAAAATCATGCAGAAGGAATCACTTAGATATCGATCATGTCAGAACGGTGACAATATTTTGAAATGTCATCAACAATTAGCATGCTTAATCAATTGATATGTAGTAGCCCTTTCTCCTCACGGGTGGCCACACATATTTACTTCCAAAGTTTTCTTTTTATGTAGTCTAAATTCTGGCTTAGATGGTATTATAACATGGTCAGTCTATTTTCTATTGGTATCTATGGATTGATCACAAGCCGAAACATGGTTAGAGCCCTTATGTGTCTTGAACTTATACTCAATTCAGTTAATATAAATCTCGTAACATTTTCTGATTTATTTGATAATCGTCAATTAAAAGGAGATATTTTCTCGATTTTTGTTATAGCTCTTGCAGATTCAGTAAGTCAATTGGAAACTAGGAATTAAGCATGCAAAAACAACACTATTCAATCCAGATTTACTAAACGAGAAAGCACCTATAATTGATCTGATGAGGAAAAGTACGAAAGTTAACCTTAACCTCAATAGTAAGAGATCTATTTAACATTAACCTCAATAGTAAGAGATCTCCATGAACCACCAGTAAGTCAACAAACAACTTCTCACTTTTGATCAGGTGTCAATGGTATCAAAGATTCAAAGTTTTCGTTCTCAATTTCACTTTAATGCAACTAGTATCATGAAAATTTTATAATTATATGTAAGATCAAAATGGTGATCAACTATAATGTCAAATAAGACCAATTTATTATATTATTTATTTATATATATATATATATATATATATATATATATATATTATAACAACATCAACGTTACCCTTGTGCCTCAAAAGAGGATCCCGCCCTGCCCCACCTAGTCGAGGTGTGTGTGTGTTGGGGGGTGGGGGGGTTTCGCAACCCTACCCTTGTGAAATAGTGTTGTTTCCAATTGACCAAATAATACAAAGTGCAATTGATTATCTGTGATTTCACAATAGATAAGAAATGCAAATCGTTTAAATAGTCATTTGATATAGTCCATGATGCTCCAAATGCCAAAAAACAACATAATCTTTGACACAATGGAAATATACATATATTATATATATCACTTATAATATATAATTTTTTAATAATTTATGCTCCAAATGCCAAAAAACAACATTTTGTTATTATCATTTATAATATATATATATACATACATACATACATGAATTCTCTAGTGAGCCTAGGGCCTAGCTTTTCAAAATTAAGCCCCCACAATATTCATCACTCATTTCAAATTGTAAGGTAGATTAAGAAAAAAACGGTTATGCTAATGAATGATGAGATTAACTGTAAATAAGATCCAATGATGAGATTGTAGGGGCTTAAACTAAATTTGATGAGTCATGGACTCACTAGAGTTTGACCATATATATATATATTATAAATGTTTGAAAAAACAGTAACTTATCATGACACCAGCAAAGTACACTACAATTCCTATAACACATATTTGTAGCGCTCTTATCGCCTAGAACAAAAAATATGCTCTTTAGGTTTTTTGTCCGAAGAAAATGAGGTTGAAGTAGCCTATATATGATTGAGGACCCTAAAAAAATTGCAACCCTCTCTCATAATCCCTTGGTATATTGGGCAAAGTAGATACTTGTTTCTTTGTTTCGTTAGTGCCATATATTAACAAATTGCTTTTTTGGGGTGTTTTTATTTCTTTTTGTAAGGATCCTATGTTAGAAAATGTTATTTTTATGAATCATTATTATTATAGGCCAGATTCTATAAGAAATATTTGTCTCCATATTTCGTACTTTCCTTGGATGATTCTGTAGCTTCGTTTGGTTCTGCCTAAAAATGTCAGAACTAAAACTGGATTGCCCATTCTATCTAGCGACATTTTTTTTACTTCATGTGGATTAATGGACCCTCCATTGCTGTTTTCTGACCTTATTTTGTTTTTGTTAACTATACACTCTGTTGTACTTGATTATGTGTTTGTTTGAACCATTTGTTGGGATCTCACTGGACAGGATATACCTGATATTGTTGGTGATCGGATATTTGGCATCAAATCATTTAGCGTACGGTTGGGACAAGAGAAGGTCAGTTTTTACCATCTCGTATCTCGTTTTCCCTCAAAGAATGAAGTTGATTTAGATTCACCTAGCAATTTCTCAACCATTTAGTTCTGTTTAACCAAAACAGGTGTTCTGGATTTGCATCTATCTTCTACTGATGGCATATGGGTTAGCTACTTTCGTGGGAGTTACTTCTTCATGCATATGGAGCAAAGTCACTGTACGTATCAAATACTCATTATTTTGAGCTAGATATAACCGCTAGGCTAATATTCATACATTCCAAATGTAACTGATGAGTCCATATGTGCTGAAGATGTCTGATATTATTTAGCATTGAAATGAGTATAATACATTTCCCCGCAAAATTGTGATATTGAAACATCGTACTTTAAAACACAAACACGAGAGATGCATTCCGGCACTTGCTTTCGATAGTACTTTCACTCTGTTTGCCTCAATTCTTTTCGGCATCATGGGTTGGCAGTTTAATTTTACATTCACCTCCTCTTCCGGAAAGAAACCAGAAACAAAACAATAGTGAATTTGAATTGTCGTATTGTACCATGAATTATTTTTGTTCTCCTGATAAATTTGAAGGTGTCATAAACTCCTTGCACTCACTTGTCTTTAAACAGGTTCCTGGTCATCTTCTTCTTGCTTCAATATTGTGGAGTAGAGCCAAAGCTGTCGATCTTACAGACCAATCTGCAATTAAGTCCTTTTACATGTTCATTTGGAAGGTACGACTCCAAAGTCACCATCTGATACAGTTGCATTTTCTTGCCCTTTGAAATGTAGTCTTCAGAAAAGCAATGTTTGAGGGTGCATTTGGGAAGTAATTCATTGTTAGGAATCAAAATATTCTAAAATCAATCGGAAATGCTCATAGATATATAAGTTTCTCACCACAAGTTCGGAGCTTTGTAGTTTTTGGTTAAAAATCAACTTACAAATTAACCATTTGGATATCATAATTTTCTAGAATCAAATTATTTCTTAAATGGAACTTGTATCTTAAACATGGATAAGAGGTGCATGCAAATAAGTGAACTAAGGGTATAGTGTTAGTTGAAAACAACGGTTTTGTTATGGAGTGGTCGAACTGCTTAAATTTGGCTACTCCTTACCCTAGGTGGGAGCCTCTTTTGAGGCATTGGGATAACTTTGCCATTGACGTTGACGATTGTAAATAATCGTGAGAGTAGGGTACTTTTGTAATATAAAAAAATGAATGCACTACTTTTAGTCTTGTATTGTGGGTCCAAAAATAGGAACAACTTTATCGGGAATGACTTGCGATATATTTGATCCTTGGTGTCGTTAGCAGTTCCGAAGCTCATGTTAAGTATTTAACCTAGGAGAGCAGTGATCAACCAATTCATCTTAAAATGCTTGCTCAATCCTTCCTTTGCAATTGCTTATTACTTGTGGTTCTGACAGCTCTTTTACGCTGAATACTTGCTCATTCCTCTGGTAAGATGAAGACTACACAATTGTGATTAATAAGATGTTGATATAGCCCAGCAGACATAGATATTTAAGCATGGGAAGAGTATGATATCTATTGCCTAAGCGTTGGTGAAACTAACGGTCTGCGAGTTCTTCACTGCAAGTAATTATTCTTTCTTTGCTTAATTTGACATTGGTATGTTGTAATAAGGGGTTGACATATGATGTAATTTTATGGGGCTTCAGAAGAAAGTATATGGCAGTTTGGTTTTCTCTGTTTTAGCAATTGGTATTAAATAGTTAGGTTAGCTCTTATGGAAGAAAATAACTGTGCTAGGTTGTCAAATGCATTTATACTTCAGAGCCCGGAAAATGTACTACGTCTTCATAGGTTAAGGATCTATAAACTTGGTTAGATGTGGTTTTTAAATTTGTTATGTTTTTTGAAGTCTTATCTGAGTAATAACCTATGTTTAAAGTCATCCTAGTTGTCATGGGTGAGCCTGGGGATGGGATGTGGAACTTAGGAGGTGTTGTGTGATAAGGGGGGGTCATGGGTGATGAAGCGGGCACAGTCGTGAGTCTCGGGATGGGATGTGGAACTGAGGATTTAGGAGGTATCGAGGGATAGACGATTTTATGCGAGTCTGGGGATGGAATGCGGAACTGAGGAGGTATTCTGAGACGGGGCTCATGGTTGACGGAGCGTACTCGGTTTTGTGTGAGTTTAAGGGATGAGAGTGATGGAGCAAATTCAGATTCGTGTGAGTTAGAAAGTTTTTTTTATCCCACTCAAATCCTCAACAACCAGGGTTCCTGATCACATTCTACTTCTCAATTCCTTGTTATATGTTGCCTTCTAGGTGTATCACTTATTGGAATACTCAAGGTGCTTATCAAATAATCTAATCATCTCCCATTTTCAAATTGTATGGATGAATTATTGTGGATCTAGAATTCTAGATCAGCTGCTTATGTAAAGACAGTTAATAAATTATAACACGGGCTGCTTATCTACTGATTACATATCATGAACATATCCAGATAATCTCTTGCTCTCGTAAAAATGCGTATTTGCATGGTGATCCGTATAAATTGGGTTTCAACTTGAATAATTTTTCTTTCTACGTTGTATTTGTACATGTTTCTCCAATTAGAGAAAAAAAGATCATTATTCCAAAATATAATTGACAATGACAAACTACAAATTTATCAACGAATAAGTAAATGAACGTTAGAGCCATATGTGGTTCCAAAGAGATGAAGAAATGTAAGGCAAAGTTGTAACAGAATATCGCCAAAGTAACCTTAACATTCTGAAAAATGAAAGTGACAACATTCTGTAAGGCTCCGTAAGAGAATAGAATGAAAAGTGTTAGTTATCTAAATTACTAGCTACAAGTCTACAACTACGAGGGTATGAATGTGAAGATAAACCTATGTAAAATGTGTATCAAAAGTTCTTAACGGCCCATCGTCATTCACATTAAACCACCAACCATGAGTTGTTATTGTTGATTATTGGAATGTGAACTCACATTCTCCATGATCGATTGGTCGGTTCGGTGCCTCTTGAACTTTGTAATTTCTTGTTGCCTTTAAAGATCCTTTAGCATCCTGAATTCCTGATTCTTAAAGGGTTTTTCTCTCTCTTTAATTTTCGACATTCCTGAATTACCTCTACGAATTTCAAACTCTTGACCTAAATTCTTCGTACTTATGTTGCTTTGTTCTATCCGGAACGAATCATTTCACCAGTCTTATTGTTTTTGTTTTTTTTTCTTAATTCAAAAAACTATTCGTTGTGCTTTGACCTACTAACATTTTAAAAAAAGAAGTAAGGTGTGAAATAAATAGCACAGAATATAGCGCACGGTCAGGAAAAAAGTCTACGACTTTTGAAAGCTTTTTGTGTGCATAGTGAGGAAAAGTCAAATTTGCTATCTACGTTTCCATTTTTTTTACAAGCACATCATAATCTAATTAATAATTGATCAGGGCATCTTTAATGGGGTCGTGCGCCCCCAGTGGTCGGGTCGTCCCCTCCTAACCGGGGAGACGACCTGGGTCGGTCAACCCAAAGCACGAATTTTAAATCATTTTTTTGTTTTGATTTTTTAAAATTTTGTTTGAATCTTTTTAATTTTTTGTGTGTGGAAAATATGTTTTATAATTGTTTTGATTTTTTTAAAATTTTATTTTTTTTTAAATTTTTTCAAAAATGGACACGGAAATGATGTGTTTGAGAGATATATGTTGTGGTGGGTTGTGGTTAAAATGTGAATAGTGTAGGAAAAAGAAGAAAATAAACTGAGGAAAGATAAAACTAACGTGGAATAGAGAAAATTGAATTGAAAGAAAGAGAAAAAAGAGAAAACTTGTGACTAGATCGTCCCGTCATTGTTACTGTTGGTCCAAGTCAACTTTCAAAAAAAAAAACACACGTAAGTCACGAGAAAAATCCTTCCGAGAAAGTCGAAGGAAAAAACTTGGAGAGTAGAAGTATACAAGATATCATGTTGTGTTGCGGAAGAGCTCTTCTGGTCAAAACTTATGTGCGTAAAGGTAAAATCATAATGACATCTCATCTGTGTTTTATTTTGAAATAGAATTCAAGAATTTTGTCTATTATAGTTGTATGATTTGTTGAGGGATCAAAGTTCCAATTGCACAAAAATAAGTGGGAGAAACTTCTAAACTCTAGTCTTTTATTTCTTTAATCATAGAGTTAACATATCAAAAATCACTTTAGGTACATAAATTCAAGTCATGAAACTCCTAATGACGTTCTGGTTTCTTTTTAAAAGTTTTCCTACATACTAATGACCCAGAAATCATTTTGGACGTGTGATTTCTCCACCTTCGTTGTACTACCTTTGTAAAACAATCACACCCAAGTGCACCCTTAATAATGATTTATCAATTTGTGTCAACAACAGAGGTCTCATTTCTTGAGGTCCACCCGAAAATGCTTCATTACATCTTGATGTTCTTGAGATGTAAGAGATTCTTCGTGAATTGAATATCAGAGAATTGGATTTTATAACCATGAAGCATAAGTACTAATTAAGAATAGGTCGTGTTAGTGACCAATATTCAAGGTTTAAAGGTCTTACAAATAGTTCCAACTTATTATACAGAGAACCAAGTATTGTTACCAGTCGATCATCACTTCGCAAGGTCATGATAGGAACTTATTGATGGCTACCCGTATGAAATTTCCAACTTTAAGAAGAATTTCAGATTTCCAAATGCTATTATTGTTTTTGAGTCGCAATCCTACGTTCTTTAAAAAACCAAATAATAAAAAATGGGTTAATTGCTTGGAAGTCATTACAAAACACTATAATTCCCAAAAATCACTACTCTACCCATATTTGTTTATATGTTATCGAAAAATCAACATTATGTACCAAATTCCATTAAATTTTGGGTAATTTTCGTACGTGTCACTCCTTTGGACTTTGACAGATTTCGTTGATGACGTCATCAACAGAAAAAAATTAAATTTTAATTGTAAAATTTACAAATCCCACCTTGGATAATCTACTAATTCTTTTTCAGGTTAATTAAAATTTGCCCCATGAACTATACCTTGATTCAACTTTAGGGCAACATGTTACAAAATAAAAGTTCAGGGGGACAAAGTGTTACAAAACGAAAGTTCAAGGATGTAAAGTAATATCAAGACATAGTTGTGGGGGGGAGGGGGGGGGGGTAAACTGTAATTAACCAATTTTTTTCAAACTTCTCTTTCTCCCTTCTCTTTCTTTGATATCTCTCCTTTCTCCCTCTGCGCTCTCTCTCTCTCGTTTCCCTCTCCACTCTCTTTCATCCCCTCTATCTAGAGAGAGAGAGAGAGAGAAGGATGAGAGAAAGATAAGGGAATGATAGAAGTGTACGAGAGTGAAGAGAGAGTGGAGAGGGAGAAATTAGAGAGAGAGAGAGAGAGAGAGAGAGAGAGGGATGAGAGAGAGTGTGTGAAAGAGTGGAGAGAGAGAGAAAGAAGAGAGATCAAAGAAAGAGAATGAAGAAAGAGAAGTTTGAAAAATAATTAGTAGTTAATAGAAGGTGAGATTTGTAAATTTTACAATTATTATTTTTTATTCCGTTGATGACGTCATTGAAGGAAAAGATTGGGTCAACTACGGAATCCGTCAAATGAGTGACACGTTCGAAAATTACACAAAATTTAATGACATTTGATACATAATGTTGATTTTTCGATGACATATAATAAATAGTTGTAGAGTGGTGGTTTTTGAGAATTATAGTGTTTTGTAAGGACATCTAATCAATTAACACATAAAAAATTGAAGAGTTGCTGAATATGTTTAATTGAAACTAATAAAGACATTGAACTTGCTCATTTTCGAGGAACAAAAATTCCAATTGAAGACTAAATGTGGTCAAAATGTTTGAATATGACAGATAGTTAATACGTGTTTGTTTGGGTAGATTTGTGGACGAAATAAGAGCTTCTCTTTTCATTGTTTTTTGATATTAAAGTTTGTGGTGTGCTTTAAATGCGACTAAAGATATTTTAGAAGGTTTCCAAAGCAGTGAGACTCAGAATAACTTATTTATTATATAATATATAATCGTTGTAAACATAAGCAATACAAGTTGGAAAACCATCATTATCAATCGTGATATTAGAAAATCAACAACGCAATAAAAATCATAAGAATTCAATATTGTCACCAAAACACTACCCTACCACTTCACTAGTTTAATGAAAAACAGGAACAACTAAATTTCCTTAAGTGTGAATGGGACTTGAAATTTCTTAATTTCATGGACCGAACCAGACCCTAGTTAGTCCGATTTTCCAAGTCGAATCCGTACTTATAAAATTCATATTTGGAAGTTGGAACAACCAACTTATCGTTTATGTGAATCCTTTTTGTGATCATTTGTGGGGTTCTTTTGTCAGGCCATGATTTGCACACTCTTTTTTGTGTTGGAATAAATATATGGGTATTTTCCAGCTTATGTGGCAAAAAAAAAAAAAATAGTGTGCATGAAACGTCAGATATATAATATATTTGAATGCGAGAAATTTCCGAGGGCTTATTGGGACAATTTGAGCATAATCTTGGGATCTCAATCGAAATGTTCACCTCAAGGTTTGACATTGGTTGGTCATCCTAACATCACAAAACACGCCAGAAGACACAATTGTTTTCTTGTAAACAACTGTTATAATTTATTATGCCAGACAACTGTTATGATCATTTATATTGGAATAGGCAAATGTAAAGTGCGAAGACACAATTTGCGAATAAAGAAATTTATAGCCGATTATATCAATATTCAGGGTTTGTCATATTACGTACCAGGGAGAGCAATTTTCGGTCCGAGTTCAGTCCGAATCGAAACCAACCGGTCTGAGTTTCAGTCCAGACCGAAACCAACTGGTCCGGGTTTCGGTCTGGACCTCGGGATGGATTCGGATTTCAACCCAGTCTAATCCGAACTCGGTCCAAAACTCAAAAACTCCCACAAAAATTCGGTCCGGGTTCAATCCGGACTGAATCTGACCAGTCCGGACCGAAGTTCAGCCCTATTTACGCATGCTATTACACTCAGGGTCCGTTCGGATTACTTAAATTAAGTTTGAGGGTGCGTTCTGAAAACTAATCATTTTCACTAAACAAACCAACGGAAGACTAAACCAAAAAAACAAAGACCTCCCGCCTAGGGCGTTCCACCGCATCCAATCCCCATCCGCCACGCGTCACCTTTAGAACCCGCGGGCCCCACCTACTGCAGGGTATATAAACCCCCACCCGTCAGGAGTGGTGGAATCGCTCGCCCCTATTCTTCGTCTCCCCACCAAAAAGAAGAAGACAAAACACCCAAGCCTTGGTTAAGGTCGCCGTCCGTTTAGGGCTCGGAAGGTCGCCGCGATAATGGCGAAGGCCCTCGACCTCGAGGGGATCAAGAATGAGACCGTCGATCTGGTACGATTTTCGCGTTTCCGATTTGATCGTGTGATTGCATTTTTTTAGGGTTTATTATTATTATTATTATTATTGTATGATTGAAAATATCTTTTGTGTCAACCTGAAAATATCTTTACGAGGTTTTTTTTTTGTTTTGATGTTTTGTAATTCGGAGAGATGGTGGTGATGGAAAATATTTTGTTTTTGTGTCGAGAAGGATTTTGTGAATTACTAACAGTCGAACTTGATAGTTTTTTTTGGTGTGTGTTGGTAAACTACCTGAAAGTGTTTTATGAGGTGATTTTTGTGGTTGATGTTTTGATTTTTTTTTGAGAAATGGTGGAAATGGAAATTTATTCACGTAATCGCGTCGAGAAGGATTTTCTGAATTAGTATCAGTCGAACTGGATAGAATTATTTTTTTGTCGGTGAATTACCTGAATTTTTTTTTGTTGATGTTTTTTTGTTTGTTGAGATATGGTGGGATTTGGTCGCGGAATCACGTCGGAATAGAAGTGGTCTGAGTGGTTGTGGGACAGAGTTCTAGATGAATTAGGTTAATTTTGTGGGTCGAACTTGTGTTTTTTGCCCGGAAAATATCTTTTGTGCTGGTGATCTACATGAAATGTTTTGGTAGGTGATTTTTCTATTTTTTATGTTTTAATAAGATGTTATATTTAATTTCTTTTTTTTTCGACGAAAGGTGAGGATGAGAGTTTGGTCGCGGAATCAGTTCCAGGTAGAGGTGGTAGGGAGGAAGTTGTGGTGAGTTTCGCTGTTTTGTTGGTCCAATTTTTGATCTGTTGGACGAGAAATACCTTTTTGTGTTGGTTTATGTTTTTTATTCTTGTTTGAGAAAATTGTGGTGAGATCTAGGTTTTTTTTCGAGCAAAATTAAGGTTTCACCGAGAAGTACGTGAGAGTACTTTTCAAAAAAATAAAATTTGCCCCTATTTTATTTATTTTTTGGAAAAAAATTGTACAATGTTTTGATCTTGTTTTATATATTTCCGTCGAGAAATTGTGGAGGAATTTAGGATCTTATTTGACTAAAATGAAGGTTTTACGGAGGTGTATCTGAGAGAAAATTGTGGAGGAATTTAGGATCTTATTTGACTGAAATGAAGGTTTTACGGAGGTGTATCGTGTATATGAGAGAAAATTGTGGAGGAATTTGGGATCTTATTTGACTAAAATGAAGGTTTTACGGAGGTGTACCCGAGAGTACTTTTAACAAAAAAAAATCTGGCCGTATCTTATAGTTATTTTTGGTTGATCATTTCTCTTTTGGAAAATAAATTGTACCTTATTCAAACCACAAGGTAGAAGCAAAGTTTTAAAAATCGGACCGGACCTGACCGGACGGTTCAACCCGGTTGGACCGGGAACCGATGATCCAGCGGTTGGTTCAGCTAAACCAATGGACGGTTCAAATCTCTAATTAATATTTACAAAAATCGGTTCAATCATATCTGACCGTTAATTTTTATCAGGTCTGGTCCAACTTTAGGTTTAAAAATGTTAACGTCATCCACCGTCCGACTGTGATTGGACCGTGGTTCGATTAGATCGAACCAAAACCAAAAGTTTATCGGTTCGACCAGTTCAGTTCGGAAAACCTTAAGTAGGAGTACTTAAGGACTTTCTATTTCATATTTTTGCTTTAACTTGAACCGGTTCAGTTCGGAAAACCTTAAGTAGGAGTAAGTAAGGACTTTCTATTTCATATTTTTGCTTTAACTTCCAAGTTCCAAGTTCTAATGCTAGCTATTAAGTTTTATATAGAAAAAAAACATCCGGTGCAATTGAAGTTATTTTTGATAGTTGGTATGTTAACTTGTGAGCCCCCTTCACTTGGTTTGTGTTTTAACCAGTTGGAATACACATCATACGTTCTAATGTTCTGCTGCAAAAAAGTTGCTCTAAGGGATATTTTTCGTTCGAATCTGCATCCAACAATACCTTAGCTAGTAGATAATATTTAAATAATTATGGAGAACGAGTGCGATCAAAATAAATGACGGATTATTTATTTCTTTTTTTAGAAAATGTGGTTTCTCTTTTTTAATGGAAAATAAAGTTGGAAAAAATCTCGTGAGATTTTCAAATGGCTAGTCGTATTGAGTCAACACAGAATATTTTGATATTACGCTGTTTCCTATTTTGTGTATTTCTTTCCGGGAAAGTGAATTCGGGACATTCGGCACAAACATAGCCGTGAAAATCCTAGCGGTGATTTTCAGTTTCTCACGATATCTTTAAGTTAGGATCTCACTGTCATGCTCAAGTTACTTCAAATATACACTCCATCACGTGGACGATGGAAAAAGTCCAAAGAGTGATAGTATCTTGTACTAAAATAATATGATCTCTAAGATACTTTTTCACATGCAATCAATTTTGGCAAAATAATACTTATAATCAATGAAACAATGAAACTAGCATTAGTAGATGAAGTCATATCTCTAGTATATTTGCCTCTTAACCTGTAGCTACACGTGATAACATGTAATTAGACCAGTCAATTGAACATTAAGAAGTTAGCGAGTTTTTGACTTGGTTTTTTTTTGGGGGCTTTTGCAATGTTCTGGCAATATATAACAGAAGAGTGAATATATAACAGAATCTATTTACTGAATATCATACGAAGATGATCTCATGTTAAGGAGCGGAGTCGTTTACAATTTCAAACAGTTTTTTATATCTTTATTTTGTAGTTAATAATGAAGGCAGCGTTTTGGACACGGGGAGGCACATGGGCGCATGTTCATATAACTCTCCCGGATCCGTACTTATCGAGTAAAAAAGCGTCTCAATTGATAATAGTAACTCTAATAAAGGGTATTTGTTGGAGGAAGTGACACGGTATCTAGGTCTTCACTCCTTTGAAAACCTTCGATTATTTATATCACTAAGTTCGGTCAAATTTCTTTTTTTTCGGTAACGAAGTTGCATCAATTCACTGTACCGCCTCCAAACAATTGGTCATCAAGTGCTACACTTTTAGAATGGGTGATACCAAGTGGGTTTAGATTTGTTACTTGATTATTTCGACTCAAAAGTACTGAGCTGTTATATCTAAGCTGCTAAACAAGTTTAGGACACCTTTGGATTCTTAACAATTTTCTTAGATTAGTCTTAAGACCGGGGATAGAATACAAAAATATTATGACTTACATGTTAGGATTAAATAAAAATAATTTTTTTAAAAACACCACTCATATCCTTATTGTGGGCCAGCGTTTCTTATTTTGGAGAGGTGAAGTAAAGTCTCACGTGGGTTCCACTTGTAACATTCCGTAGTACCTTGTTTCCACGCAACTTCCGTACATGTGCTTCACACTCTCTGGCTCTCTGCTTTAGTTGGTGCTGTCTGACTCTTTCCCACTTCGCTCTGTGCGGTCCACATCTTTTGTTTGGAGTCTTCGCACCGCACAAACAAAAGAAGACAAGCTTATAGTGTAAAGTCTAGAAATCGTTGAATAACGCCCGAAGAGTCCTCATCGTGGCCCACAATGTTTATAGTCTTTGCTTAGATGTTTGAAATTTCAAGGCACATCTATCATTAGGAAAAAAATGTTTGATAACTGAATGTGACGTCTAATTACGAAAAAAATACTATTATCCTTTTTAGGTCATCATATGTAAATGTAAAAACTAAAATAACAAGGAAATGTGTAATCTGAGACTTGAGAGCCTCATTTAAATTGAATAACATGTTCCGGCCCTGATGCCAAAGTGAATTTCATATCTCTAATATATATAGTTTTCATACAAGTTAGTGAGGGGAGGAATTAAATATATATTGAACTAAATCAGAAAAAAACATGTTTTTTCCTAACTTTTGAAAATTTATATAAAACCTGTACATTTTGAATAGATCAACCGAAACACAAAATTTATGTTACTCGTGTTGTGTTGGTTGCTAGTTTTTGATTCCAACATATTTAGTTTCAGACCCGTAGAGAATGAAGGCTGAGATGTCGACTTAATTTAGTGTCATGGTTTACGTCCCCCAACTGGAGCCATAAAGATTTGAATATCTTTATTACTGACACCAAAAGAAGGAGGGTGGGTTTGAAATTGGATCTCAACAAAGATCGCCTGTCTTAATTTTTTCTTAAAAACTTTATAACACATTTTTTTTAGAATACTTTACAACGCAAAGTTAATTTAGAACAGTTTTTCAGCTTGGTTCTGAACCAAATTTACGTGTTGCAATCTAACATCATGGTCAGCCAGAATGACATATTGTGCAGACAACTGCTTATTCAGGTAGATAACTTGTTTCCAAGATTTTCTACTAAAACTCTTGGTTGTGTTTGTGTTGTGTGTCATGCCAGGAACGTATTCCTGTAGAGGAAGTGTTCGAGCAGCTAAAATGCACAAAACAAGGACTCTCCACCGAGGAGGGAGAGCAACGGCTCCAGATCTTCGGACCCAACAAGTTGGAAGAGAAGAAGGAGAGCAAGATCCTCAAGTTTTTGGGGTTCATGTGGAATCCCTTGTCTTGGGTCATGGAGATTGGAGCCATCATGGCCATTGCTTTGGCCAACGGTGGCGGAAGACCGCCCGACTGGCAAGACTTCGTCGGTATCGTCGTTCTCCTTGTCATTAACTCCACCATCAGTTTCATTGAAGAGAACAACGCTGGTAATGCTGCGGCAGCTCTCATGGCCGGTCTTGCGCCCAAAACCAAGGTATAGTGGTTCCCATTTGATCATCATGATACAATAACATAAGTGGTCGGATAGGAGATGTTGTATGGTTTTGAATCACATGGTTCACTTATTAGAAACTGTTAAGTGGTAAGATTGTGGAATTTTCATTATTATCTTCCTACCAGTAAGTTAGGAGATGTACAGCTAATTACTCCGTTTTCACTAATACATTGTTATAGCCTTTTGGGGATAAATTACGATTGAGTTATCTGTTGCTATAAAGTGTTACAGAACTGGAAACTCTTTAACTGTCTGGGGATCTTCTACTAGCTTCATTTCTTAGTTGCTTCTCTTAGAAAGTGTTTGATAAAGTTCTTTTTGACAAGTCAGTGAACTATTTTTTTTTAGGAGAACTAAATTATTTTGAGATGTTGGGGTCATGCGTTCCAACTACTTATCTTATACTAAAGAACTTTTATTGGAAAATGTATTAAGTTCATGATCGGGATTAGTTTGAGAAAAATTGGAAGTGCAAGTAATGTAAATAGCATTACAGGAGAAGTAGAAATTCTGTCATATGTGGAGACATATCATAGCATCGTAGAGACATAATAGGATCTAGTCATGGTAAACATTTGTCATTTCTAAAATCAAGCTCTTGTTGTGTTCATCTTCTTCTAGGTTCTCCGAGATGGCCGTTGGAGTGAAGAAGAGGCAGCCGTTCTAGTACCAGGTGACATCATTAGCATAAAATTGGGTGATATTGTCCCTGCTGATGCTCGTCTCCTTGAGGGTGACCCGTTAAAGATTGATCAATCTGCATTGACCGGAGAGTCCCTCCCTGTCACCAGGAACCCAGGGGATGAGGTCTTCTCGGGTTCCACTTGCAAGCAAGGAGAAATCGAGGCAATTGTGATTGCTACAGGAGTTCATACCTTTTTTGGCAAGGCGGCTCACCTTGTTGACAGCACCAATCAAGTGGGACACTTCCAGAAAGTGCTCACCTCCATTGGGAACTTCTGCATATGCACAATTGCGATCGGAATGGTCATTGAGATCATTGTCATGTACCCGATTCAAAAAAGGGCATACCGAGACGGAATTGATAACTTACTGGTTCTTTTGATTGGTGGGATCCCAATTGCAATGCCCACAGTTTTGTCTGTCACTATGGCTATTGGATCACATAAGTTGTCTGAGCAAGGCGCAATCACTAAGAGGATGACCGCCATTGAGGAGATGGCCGGGATGGATGTGCTTTGCAGTGATAAAACCGGAACTCTGACATTAAACAAATTGAGCATTGACAAGAACTTGATCGAAGTTTTTACGAAGAATGTTGAGAAAGATCATGTTATGTTGTTGGCTGCTAGAGCATCGCGGACTGAGAACCAGGATGCTATTGATGGAGCCATGGTTGGCATGCTTGCTGACCCAAAAGAGGTAATTTTTGTAACATAAGTTTTTCTTTTCTTTTAATTAATCAAGAACATGATCTTTAAATTGATATTGGAATACAGGCACGAGCAGGGATAATGGAGGTGCATTTCTTGCCATTCAATCCCGTGGACAAGCGAACTGCTATCACTTACATAGATAACGATACAGGAAAGTGGCACCGAGCTAGTAAAGGAGCTCCAGAGCAGGTGTGTATTTTCTCGAAGTACTCATTTCCCCTGCAATATCAAAATATTATTAAAACCAATGTTCTTTTCTTACTAATTAGTCGGAAACTCACTGTTGACAAAATTGTATGGATTTTAATGAAATATGATTACAATAAGGAAAACATATCCCACAAAAATTTCCTGAAAATTCAAATGTTTCTTAGATTTGTGAGTTGTCTCTCTTATGTGTAAGTTTTGTTTGATTCTTGGTACTTGGTGAAGTAGACACTTATCCACTGTTTGTAATTTCAACTTGCGGAAGTAGATAGTTGAACTCTGCAACTGCAAGGAAGATGTGAAGAGGAAGGTTCATTCAGTCATTGACAAATATGCGGATCGTGGGCTCCGGTCTCTTGCAGTTGCACGACAGGTTTTCACAGTTTCCTCCCTGTGGTTTAGAGTTCATATTGGCAACTGGTATTCATGCCTGATGTTGGTTTTATTTGCCTGTTTAACAGGAAGTTCCTGAAAAAAACAAGGAGAGCCCTGGAGGACCCTGGCAGTTTGTTGGATTGCTGCCTCTTTTTGATCCTCCCAGGCACGACAGTGCTGAGACCATTCGAAGGGCACTTCATCTCGGTGTCAATGTCAAGATGATTACTGGTACTTGGTTCTTTCATGTCTTTTGTCCTTACTATGCATTTGTTGTTTTCTATTTTAAAGCGACATGCTTTTTTAAATGTTTTTTTATGTATATTCCAGTGAGCAGGTCGTTAATTGGTTTCTTTGTCTCACTTGATAATCTATTTTTAATGTTAGAAAAACATACTCTTTTGCGTACGTGTCATGTTGTTACTTGTCTATTGAGTTATTGAGTAGCATAGTTGTTTGTTATCAGGTGATCAGCTTGCCATTGCTAAAGAGACTGGAAGAAGGCTTGGAATGGGGACAAACATGTACCCCTCTTCTGCATTGCTTGGTAATGAGAAGGATGCATCAATGGCTTCACTTCCGGTAGACGAATTGATTGAGAAAGCTGATGGTTTTGCTGGAGTGTTCCCTGGTGAGTATTCTTTAAACCTGCTTTGGAAATTATTTGGAAGGTATTAATAAAAATAGAAGGAATCAAAACATTATGGAAATGCCTTATTTGACAACATGTTTAGCGTTAGACACCAAATTATCAAACATCAACTTCTGAAAAGTCAACTTTGTAGTGAGCTAGGGTCATGCAAAATTGATTTGGAATGTCTAAATAATTAATGTTTAGTGATATACTAGGTAAATTTTGGTACTTGTATAAACAAATCCATATGTTATTAAGCTGCTGATTTTATAAAAATGGACCCTTTTCAATGATTTTCTAATCTGAATCTCAACCGTTTAATGCTTCATTAGAGCACAAGTACGAAATAGTAAAGAGGTTGCAGGAGAAGAAACATATCTGTGGAATGACTGGGGATGGAGTGAACGATGCTCCAGCTTTGAAGAAGGCCGACATAGGAATTGCTGTTGATGATGCAACAGATGCCGCTAGAAGTGCTTCCGATATCGTCTTAACTGAACCAGGCCTTAGTGTTATTATCCATGCCGTGCTAACTAGCAGAGCCATCTTCCAGAGAATGAAGAATTACACTGTAAGCATCAAATGCATCACATTTTTCACTCAAGCAATTAGGGTTGTCAATGGGTCAAGTTTTGACATATTTTTGCCTCTGTGAATGCTAAAACACTGAGGTTTACGTTTTTAAATTTCTTGTTTAATATGATTTTTGTTATACAAAGTGTGATATTATCAATAATTTTTTAAGCAAAATAAATTTCTTTTATGGAAGGTAGGGTGCCTTAATCTTTGCACAATTACATTTCTACAAGAGTAGTTATGTAGTGCAGATTTCATGCTTGCCCGTAGCTACGCTATTTAGATTCAAATGGAATTTTATTTACTTTTTTTTCATTCTCATGTGCAGATTTATGCAGTTTCCATCACAATCCGAGTCGTTGTAAGTACTAAATTTGAAAAGAAGTATCTGGTCTGTTATGCTGACTTTCCAGTTTGTATGACTTGTTGGATTTTCTTTCTTTTTCAGGTTGGATTCTTGCTTATTGCATTGATATGGAAGTTCGACTTTGCTCCTTTTATGGTTTTGATCATTGCCATCCTTAATGACGGTAAGAACATCTCTAAGCTTCTTTATTTAATGAATTCTCTTATCTTCAAGAAAATGATGTGTTAAGCTACCCTTAATTCAATCCACATGAAACCTAGATTAACATGTTTCGTAACTTAACTTTGGTTTGGTGTTTTAGGGACAATTATGACAATATCTAAGGATAGAGTGAAGCCTTCTCCTTTGCCAGACAGTTGGAAGCTTAACGAGATTTTTGCAACTGGAATAGTCCTGGGAGGATATCAGGCAATAATGACAGTTGTATTCTTTTGGGCTGCACACAGCACTGATTTCTTCTCTGTAAGTACAGTGTTCTTGTCCTGTCTAATGTTCTAGCTTTGTCCAATATATTATATACCTGCATAGAGATGGTAAGTCAGAAGTCAAAGTTAAAGGTAATTAGTCTATTAATGCCTAATGTTCTCGACAAGATACTAGTTAACAATAACAAACAATCATAATTCACAAGCTCAAGTGATTTCCCTTCAAATGAAAAATATCCTTTAAAGTAAATCTAAGTGGTTTGTTGTCAGGTTCTAATAGTAGATGATTTAAAGGCTATACTTACTGAGACTAACATCTTGGCTTCTAATCGAGTTGGAAGTGGTTGGCTGAGGTGCCAACAGTGTCCTCCAAAGTTTGTAATTTTAAAGGACAAAATGATACTCTACCCATAATGCTAATAAAATAGTTGATGAATGATTTGTTTGATGTTGTGTAATGATGCCAATTTGATTACTGCACCTCCTTAACTTGACCTTCCCATAACTTAAATGAGTGATTTCTTCAGGACAAATTCGGTGTAAGATCATTGAGAGGATTGGATGATGAATTGATGGCTGCACTTTACCTGCAAGTGAGTGTCATCAGTCAGGCACTTATATTCGTTACACGATCTCGCAGTTGGAGCTTTGTCGAACGCCCTGGTTTTCTGTTGGTCGGTGCTTTCATGATTGCTCAGCTGGTAAGCCATAATTCTCATCTTTCCAAGTATGTCCATTTTCATTGATGCCATATTAGTTATCATACTTTTAATACAACATCATAAAATCAATTTGATGTCTGATGAGACCACTTTTCATTTACTCAAACAAACGCTTGAAAGGGACATGGTTGATTAGTAGATTGAATTTAACTTTGATTTTGCAGGTTGCAACTTTGATAGCTGTGTATGCTGATTGGGGTTTCACAAGAATGAGGGGAATAGGATGGGGATGGGCTGGAGTGATCTGGCTTTACTCCATTGTCACTTATTTCCCTCTTGATGTGCTCAAGTTTGCCATACGTTACATTCTAAGTGGAAGGGCTTGGGACAATCTCATAAACAACAAGGCAAGATTTATGACTTTGTTTGTGGCTCAGTTTTGGTTACTATCTGTTGTAACTTGCAATTTAGGACTTTCAATTTATGATATACAAAACTAAAATGGAGGTGCAATTTTTTCTGGATATTTGCGATAGATCATATGATTCTGAATTTCTGATATGAATCAGTTACTGAATATGAATCTGTTTGGTGTCTGTGCTAAGTTCTATTTCTGTTTCCCAACAGACTGCCTTCACCAACAAGAAGGATTATGGTAGAGAAGAAAGAGAGGCACAATGGGCCACAGCGCAGAGGACCAGGCATGGTCTCCAACCTGCTGAGACACATAATATTTTCTCTGATAATAACAATTACAGAGAGCTCTCGGAGATTGCTGAACAAGCGCGGAAGAGGGCTGAAGTTGCAAGGTAATTTGATTATTTTTTCCAGATAATTAAAATCATCATTGATGTAATAGCCAATTCAATGAAACCATCGATCTCGTGTTCACATAAAAGAGAATTTTACACCCTCACCTCAATAATAGGTTTATCTTCGATCCGACTTGCTGTGTACCATTAGTCATTATTTCTAACCATATTAAGAAAATGGCTGAATGATTCGTTTGCTTTGAAGGCTTCGTGAGGTCCTCACCTTAAAGGGTCATGTCGAATCCGTTGTCAAGCTGAAAGGTCTCGACATCGACACGATTAATCAGAACTACACCGTGTGATGACGACGAAGAAGACTAGAGATCAAAGTTGTGCCTTTGGAAGAAGGCACTTTGCATCTTGGAAGCAATAATCTAATCTATTCATGTCCCGGTTGCTTGAAGTGGCAGTTCTGTTTTATTTTTTTCTTACAGTCTTAGTGCTGCCAGCAGCTTTCAGTTTTTACTTGCCCTTCTTTTTGTATCTTATTTCTGCTTCCCGTGCTGCTGTAATTCGGAATAATTGCTGAGTAAATGACGCTATGCACCATGATTTCCTATGGTTTAGTTTTGATTATCGACCTCACAATTGAAGACTCAATCTGGAAATCGCACCCAAGTAATACAGTTGATTAATTTTCTGATTGGGTGTTAACTTCTGACTTAATTATTTGACATGTTTTGTTAACATGTCTCCGTCCAGATCCAACTAAATTTCAATATTTTCCACACCCATTTGACAACATGTGCTTGAACGATTCTTTGTTAAAAAGGAAGCGATTAAAAAGATCTTTGTCAATAAATATGTGCTTAAGGAAGTTCAACATTAATACAAAATAAATCTTTAATATCCACACAAACGTATATAGATTTGGAATTTTTTTGTTATACAAAATAAATCTCAGTAGTTATATATTTAATTATTTTTTTTCTAAATTAAATCCAACCAAAAATAGGAAGCCCAAGTTAAAAATTACTCGATATGGACCTTCAGCAGCTCAGCCCAAAGTGTGGCCCAATCTATCCAATACTATAACTAGAAAAAATACCCTCAAACAAGAAGTAATGAACGAAAACACCACTTATATCCTTGTATATATATATACCTACAATCCCAAGCAAATTCCCACGGCTGAGGGTAAAACAAGCCTTTCTCGAAATGACTTTGTTATTGATTTAATTGTAGTTGTTGTCAATCAAGAAGGAAAAAAAGAGAGAATATACATCTCCGTGCAAGTTGTAGCCATAAAATTCTAAATCCTGAACTTGAAATTTCACATATAACTTTAGGCTTTAGAGTGTGAACCACTAAACAATTGATACAACATTAAAGCAAAACCATTGCTAAGGTTAGCAGAGTTTGTAATCCCACTCACCTTACAATGTTAAAACCAATATAACCTAGCTCGTGATTGTTCTCGTATCATTGTGGTTAACCACAATAAAAGAACCTCAATCAACAACTCACTCTCCTAAAATGAACACGTTCAAGTAAGTCCATCGATAAACAACATGTTTCCTGTAGCTATGGTAGGACCGTAGAAGTTATATATTTGACTTCTGGAAGTAACATTTTAACCAAAAATTTCATACTCTCTATACTCACCACTTCTAAAAATAAAAAATATCCTTCCCTAAAATCTAGAGGCATTAAGGCGGGTACGCATGCAAAAGTTCCTCTAAATTTCTGGACGTGGATGCAACTAACCCTCCTCCAACAACGGCTTTGGTCCGAAATCCCCGCACTATAAATAAACACCACCGCCGTTTCCTCCATTTCCGTCCCGTCGGCGATCGCCGGAGAGAATTGACCTCCGGTCTTTGGTTCCGGCGCATGGGATAGCGCTGATGGACGACTTCCCGTTCGTCACCGAGTGCCAAGGCGTCAATGGCTTCCCGAAGGTCGTCCTCCGCCAGGTCAAAGGTAGCTCTGCCGAGGTAACTTCTAGAATCTTGAGATTCGTGTTTGTTTTCGGTGGAATCGGTTGTTGATTGGGTCTTTGAGATGCCTTTTCTCTTGAATCGGTGTCGGATGGCTGTGGAACTTTGTAGTTTTGGAAGATTTGAGATTTCGAATTAGATTTTACTATTTTAGGTTTAGGAAATCTGTGAGTTTGGATTTTGGGATTTGTGATGGTTTAGTTCTAATTGGTCCAGATGTGGAGTGATGGAATCGGTTGTTGATTTGCCTGTTGGATGCAGAAGTTTGTGGTTTTGAGGATTTGAGATGCATTTGATCCCGTATGGATGGTGGATGGCTGTGGAGTGTGGAAGTTTGTAGTTTTGGAAGATTTGAGGTTTTTGTTTTTTGAATCAGATTTTAGGTTTGGGAAATTTGTGAGTTTGGACTTTAGGATTTGTGGTTGTTCAGTTTGAATTGGTGTAGGATGGCTTCGGAAGATTAACTTTTCGGAAGAGTTGACTCGTTTGAGTTGGTGTGGATGTGGTAGCGATGGAATCAGTTAGTGGCTTTGAGGATTTCAGATGCTTTTAATCTTGAATCGATGTTGGATTGCTATGGCCAAGTTTGTGATTTTGGAAGACTTTGAGGTCTTTAGATTTTAGAAAATCTGTGGATTTGGATGGTTGCTGGTGTTTCAGTTCGGCTCGGTGTAGGATAGCTGCAGAAGACCTTTTTTTCTTCTTTTGGACAATTGACTTACTTGAGTTGGTTTGGAGGATTTATGGTGTTTTCGATTTCGAACCCATGTAGGAATCAGGATAGCTGCATGAGCTTGTTATTTGAGAGGACTTGAGGTTTTTCTTTTCAAATTAGGTCTTAGTTTTTAGGAAGTCTGTGGGTTTGGATGATTTCTGGTGTTCCGACTCAAAATGTTGTAGAATAGCTGCAATAGACTTTTATGTTTCTTTCTTTTGGAAAATTTCTGTTGTTTGAGTTGGTTTGGTGGATTTGAGATGTTTTTACTTTTGAATCGGTGTAGGAATTAGGATGGCTGTTTGAGCTTGTTATTTTGGAAGACATGATGTTTTCCTTTTCTAATTATATTTTAGTTTTGGGAAATTTATGGGTTTGGACAATTTCTACTAGTTCAGTTCGAATTGGTGTATGATAGCTGTGATTGGCTCATTTAAGTTGGTTTGGATGTGATAGTGATGGATCTTATGATTTTTTAGATTTGAAGACTTGTTTTATTGCTCAGTTGTGTTTGTGTGTCTGGATTTCGTTTTTGTTGTTAGATTATTTATGATCTTGCAGTCTCATATGAGCTTTTGCTGAAAAATCTTTTTAATTTTGTCAATTTCCACTGTGTCAAAGATTAAGTTGTTTTTTGACATTTGGAGCATCATGGACTATATCAAAGTGCTATTTAAACGATCTGCATTTCTTTTATTGTGGAATCGCAGATGGTCAGTTGCATTTGTATCATCTGGGTCAATTGCAAACAACCTCACTGTTTTACAGTGGTAGGGTTGAGTATATCCCCTACCTCGCTTAGGCGAGAGCCTCTTCTGAGGCATTGGGGTTATGTTGTTGATGATGAACCGGAGGATAAGAACCGTGATCTAAATTGATCTCTGGCCTGTTAGAGGACTTGAGATGTTTTTGCTTTCAGGACAATGTAGAATGGCTCAGTTCTAGTTCTGGAAGATTTCAGGTGTCCTTTTTGTAATTAAAATTTAGAAATTTGTTTGAAACGTCTCATCGCCTCCGGCACCTCTTAGTGACATTGTCAATTGGGTATAATACCCTCTAAAATCAAGTATCAACCCTTACAAATATGTATTTAGTCAGGAAATCAATGTGAGTATGTAACCAAAAGACATGTCATTTGTGTTTTCAATCGTTTCTCATAAGAAGTCACTACTGTGTGAACTTGTCAAGATGGTAATGACCACAAACAAAATATTTTTCATATACTTTTATTAAACTAGATTAAGACATGAAGTTGTAAGGTTATTGAAAGGGTCCTTTTCATTGGAAGTTATAATATATACTTTCCTTTTTAATTATTTAATTACTTTATTAATCTATTTTCAGAACATGGAATCTATGTTCTGTTCCCTTTTCGTTGGGAATAAGTTTTGTATTAGACAAGGAACCATTGAATCTAGAACCTTTCAACTGTTGTATTTTTAAAACATCTGGTTCAATCAGGTTGTCTCCTTGTGTTTCGCCTTGATTCTCATGTTGTTTTAGGGATTATCGCGTTTCGCCTCAATAGCTTAGCTCTACTCTTACCATCTCTAGCATTTTTCTTCTTTTGATTGTTATTTTACCACGTTATACCTTTTGACCGTAGGAACTAGGCAAATGACTGAAACTGGGAATCTTGGCATCCGAGTTCTCTTATAGACTAATTTACTTTAGTTAAGGTTATAAGATAAGACAACACGCTAGTTAACCATATTTTCCAAGTTGTCAATTAGTATCGCATATCTTTAGGTTCGTAGACACAATTTTCTAGTGCTGCCAAATAATTTTGGGTTCTGTTGTTTTATTTTGTCAGGTATATTTTTATGGTGCTCATGTAACATCGTGGAAGAATGAGTATGGGGAGGAATTGCTTTTCATGAGCAGCAAGGTATTAACCACTGTTCCAATTCTTAGTGCCATAGTTTCTTATGGTGTGTCATTTTACACCTTGTGTGTCAAATAAGGCATACAATTATGCACATTTAATTTGAACTGGTGCATTGCCTTGTGTTTTTGTGTATCTTCTAAATAACTTCATGCCATGTCCTACAAAATCTGTTGATGTCAGTGTTCAAAAAATGTAGCCAAGCTGCAGTTGGGAGACAGTAGTTTGCCATTTTGGATGATTTCATAATTTTGTTGATCCATGCTAAAAATTCCGAGTTTTGTCATCCTTAATTTGCTTTAGCTATTAGCTTCTCAAATATATCCTTATCAGTTATCATATTTGTTGCTAGGCTGCTCTTACTCCTCCTAAGGCCATACGAGGCGGCATTCCGATCTGCTTTCCTCAGGTGCAGAAATTACCCAACTTCTTTATATCTTCCAACTGTTCTGAACACACTCTTGAATTGCAGTTCTCAAATGCTGGACCTCTCGAGCAACATGGATTTGCCAGAAACAGAATGTGGACTCATGATAAAAATCCACCTCACTTTCCATCAAATACTTCCAATAAATCCTTCATTGACCTGATACTAACATCTTCTGATGCAGATTCTAAGATCTGGCCTCATAAGTACAGTCCAGAAAAAACTTTGCTCATACATCATTTTTAACTTGTGTATATGATTTGTGGTCATTTTTATTTTCTTACATTTTTGCCTTGAAAATATAGGTTTGAATTCCGACTAAGAATTACTTTGGGACCTGGAGGGGATCTTATAATGACGTCCCGCATAAAAAACACAAATACTGATGGAAAGCCATTCAACTTCACGTTTGCATATCATACCTATTTTTCAGTTAGTCAGATCAGGTTTGCATATTATTCTATATATTACAATTCTCATGTTAGCATGGCTCTTATCTTTGGATGTACTTCTTCCCATGTTTGATTGGTTTCAGTTTAATTTGTGAGCCTGATAATTGTTGGCATACCTTTTTGAACCACACATGTGCTTTTGCTTTTCTGTTCATTCTTCTCTTTTCCCCCTCAAACAATCAGTGAAGTGCGTGTTGAAGGACTTGAGACATTGGATTACCTTGACAACTTACAAAAGAGGGAACGCTTCACGGAACAAGGAGATGCAATCACATTTGAATCAGAAGTTAATACATAACACATCTATTTATTTTTTATTTTTTATCCTAATAATTTATATTCATTTATCTCTTTTTAATAAGGTTGACAGGATATATCTTAGTACTCCGCCTAAGATTGCAATTTTAGACCATGAGAGGAAGAGAACACTTGTCTTGCACAAAGAAGGGTTGCCTGATGCTGGTAATTTTCTTGTTGCCATGTTTGTTGTCATTGTTCTTTATGATAATTAATCATAGTTTGACTGGATATTGGGTGCAGTTGTATGGAACCCTTGGGAAAAGAAGGCTAAAGCAATGCAAGATTTTGGTGATGATGAGTATATGCATATGCTTTGTGTTGAGGCTGCTGCATTTGAAAAGCCAATCTCTCTCAAAGCTGGTCGGGAATGGCAAGGAACTCAAGAACTGTCTGTTGTTCTTTCCAGTTACTGCAGTGGGCAGCTTGATCCAAAAAGAGTTCTTGCTGGTACCAGCCAGGGTGAAGTGTAACGCCATACAGGTGACTGAACTTCTCAAGAATAAATATATCCTACTGGGCGTTTACACATAGTACTTGGGTTAAATTATGTTGCTTAAATTTTAGATGATTGCTGCAAGAAATTTACATAATAGCAGTTTCATGAGAATTACCTTGGGTAATTATATTTTGTTGTGGTTGGTCCGGTGAAACTAATACTTTGTGACTCTCGGCTTACATCATGCTACATTAAGGCTTTCAATTTGAGGTTGGTCTTCTGAGGCTGCTTGATGTACTAATATAATAGCTTAAATTTACATTTGTTTTGAAACTAAACAAGCTAATCCAGCATTTTTTAAATCTCACTCTATACTTTGTGTTCTTTATACCACCTAATTGGAAATATTTTGTTTTATATCTTTCTCAATCTGTAAGGAATGAACTTGCACTTCTTATATCCTTAGTCTGCTCCTATCCTTATACATTTGAAATACGGATATGTGAATACCTATACCTATATCCTCATTGTATTTGATTTGTTTGCACCTCCAGTCATAATCCAGTAGGTAGACAGCTAGACAAAAGTCATACATACATCATGATGATGATCGAGAAATTTATTTCTTGCCCTTCTTTACTCATCCTGTTTAGCCAGCCCCAACTAGTTTGGGGATAAAGGCTTTGTTGTTGTTCTTTACTCATCCTATTATATCATGTCGTGCCTGTAAAATCCAATTACGGAAGTTGTGAATCATATGTTGCCCTCTACGAAAATAACATTCTACTTGCACCTGTGGCCATGAACTGAGCTTCAATCTGGGTGCTTCATGTTTGCTACTTGGAATCAAAGCTAATCATTTTGCTACTTGGAAGGAACATTCTTCATGGTATTTAATTTTCTTTTTCCATTTGTTGACCATTGAATTCTCCTTCTGTGATTTGCAGGCTGTTCATGCATTGGAACCTTTTCTCCATTTTGGGTTATTGTTTTCCTCCCAGCTTTTAAGCTCTCTATCTCTACCGGGGATATGTGATGAAGATCTGTTCCAGTGGTTTATAGACGAACAGTTCAGGACCAGACATGTCAATAATACTACGCAGTCGGATCCTGATGGTACCGTGTGTAAAAGTAGGATGTATCTTCAGTGAAGTGTCTATTCATATTTGTCATACTCTGCAGGGATTTAGCATGGGGTTCGGTTTTTTGGGCTCCTGCTGTAGATTGTGTTCATGTTGCAAATGTTTATTTTCTGCGTTTGTTATAATCTTGAGGTTTTCAAGGTCTCAAATGAACTGTTGGATGCTTTTCTTTTCATGTATTTTGCCGAAGCAACGGCACAGTTGGTCCGTCGCAAGGATTTAAATAAATAATAATATGTAGTTTTTGGTATCATAATTTCTTTAGATTTCAGTTTTAATTTCTTAATTTTGAATGCAATATTATGATGGCATCGTGATGTCGAAGTTAATGCAATATTATAATATTTAAATGGAATTATGATGGCCGCCTTAACGATTAATAACATCTGAGCCATAGACTTTCCAGTTAATGTTTCTTACTCATCTGTGAGACAGCAAGAAGTCCATGGCAGGTGTTGTCTGGCAGTTTGGGTATAGGAGTCCATGCCCGAGAGAGAAAAAAAGGCTTGGGATTTCGAGAATGGTATTTTGATTAAATGCTGATGCCTCGAATTTTATTTTAGATTCGTGTCTTGTTTTAATATGCTTTCTCGTTTTAAGATTTCATTGAAGGTTTCCACCCAACGTGACTAAAATTTTCCAAATTCACAAGCCTTCAACCATTGTCCATGTCATAATTAGTCACGTGCATTCATATTTTTGGTATTTACTTGTGTACGCATTGAATTTGTATACACCTCGATGTTTGTAGGATTCAATTCATAACATTTTCAGTTATAAATTTTGCTGATAATACCTTATAAATTTTGGTAACAACATTTTTTATTAATATTGTTTTGCTAATAAGACCTTATAAATAATATTTTCATATTAATAACATTCTCATCACTCCTCTCTCTCTCTTCACTATCTCATCCGGTGACCCTCAACTCCATACCCAAAGCCATGTTCTCTGCCATCGCTTTCACCACCGTCGACACCGTCTTCATCATCAACCAAGGACGTGCATTCGCCGCCCTCGACGCCAACCCCACCGTCGGCACCGTCATCACCTCCCGGCCAAGGCCGTGCCTTCTGGAGAGAGAGGAGAGAGTGAGAGTGAAAAGAGAGAGAGGTGAAGCATAAGAGAGAGAAAGAGAGGAGTGTGGAGAACAGAGTTTGAGAGAGAGAGCGAGGGTGGAAACTGAGAGGGCTGGAAATGTAGGAAAGAAAAAGAGGAGTGAGAAGAAACGAGTTTGAGAGAGAGTGAGAGGGCGGGAAGAGTGAGAACGGTGTTTAAGATTTTTTCGTTTTTTTTACTTTAATTTTTTTGTTATTAACATTAAAAATATATATTATTTTATAATGTGTAATTTTCAAAATTTATAACCGAAATCGAGTGGGTCATAGTTCTACAAACAGTAGATGTGTATATAAGTAAAACTTGATATTCAATGTGCACATAGGTAAATACCGAAAATGTGGGCACACGACCAAAACAATGTATAAGAAACCAATTCACGGATTATGTTCGAACAAGATATAGCAATATCTCGATTGCACAAATGTTAGGTGGGATTTCCACATAGATCAAATATCTAATATTGGGTAGATTCTAAACGAAAATTTATATGTACTTGAATTTTTGAAGAAAATGAAAAAAACTTTGTAGCCCTTCATCATTATTACTACGGGTTCAGAATAAGTTGTTAAATTTCAAAAATATCAGTGGTATCTTCTCATCAACCGACAATCAACTATGAGTCTATGACTGATCGATCATCTCCAACATAACCATGCATGCAATGCAGCAAGAGATATTGGTTGTGACTATCTGCCCAGCGATTTTGACCAGCTTTTTGATTCTCCAGATGGATGGTTGATTCAAAATCAAGTGGGAGTTATTAATTTCACCCTTGATCTCACTTTTGGATTGAAGATGAAGACATTTGTAGATCCAATTCCAATCTCCCAAGCATCTCCCACATCACCTGAACATCCTCGTACCCACATGTTTCCACTTCATTACGTAGCTTTTTAAGACCACTCCCTGAAGAAACATAATATGACGTAGTAATTAGTTTCTGTTAATTTTATAAGATTCTCATAGAATGATTACAATTACATCACTTCAACTAATAGCGTACTTATTCAATTCTTTATCCACTCGAGGGACTACTTTTTAGCGCTTGTGCACACAAACACATGTTGTGGTTATTAATTAATTGAACATAACTATAACATGCATGCAACTTGTGGAAAAACTAATTATAATCAAGGGATAATACTACTTCCCAAGTATCCAATGGGATCATAATAAAGGACCCTTCGGAATCATGCATGGACCTTAAGGGATGGTATGAAATTAAATTAGTTTTTCCTTCTATTAGTTATTGAGTTTTAAAAGAAATGAATGCATGCATGCATGGGTGATTGTACTAGAATTATGCATGGTAGTAATGAACAAATATTAGATGATGATTTGCTTACTTGTCTTTGTGGATTTGACACGAGCAGCAATGGAGTCGAACGCCCTTCTGAGATCTTTCAGCCAATGTCGATCCATACACCTTTTTATTTCTATTGATTATAATCTCTATGTCAACTAGTTCAATTTAGGAGAAGAAAACAAGAATATAAAGATGTAGAGAGAGAATGGAAGGAAATATTAGATCGATGTAGTTGAGAGAGAAGGAAAGAAGTAATAACTTTGGTGGTGGGATGTTGAAGAAGGTGTGCGGTTTATATAATAACTAGTGGTGAAGCTCTACTCTTCCCACCTTCCTCTCTCCTTCCTCTAATATATATCTAATCTTACGCCTTTTATTATTATTAGTTGGGTAATTCTTTATTTGCGAAAAGCCCATTGATTTTTTCCTTAAATAAATAAATAAACGAAAGTCTCACTTGTAGCTTCCAAAGAAAAGCTAGCATAAATAAATTTTCATAGAGTTGAAATCGCATCTGAGGATAATTACTCTATTATTAGTAATTAGCTCGTGACATCTGGTACATGACAGACTTTACGTGTCGTTGGATTAATTACTTTATCTATATATTCCTTTTCTTTTGATCAGTTTTGTTGCTTCGGATCGATCAATTGTGAATATATAGATAAGGAATACCGTGGTTTTTTTCAATAGCCACTTAATGGTGGTCTTTTTCAGTAGTAACTTTATGAGAATAATAATAATAATAAGACAATTAAAGTGAAAAGATATTTTGATAGCAACTCCCTGTATTTGACGACAGAATAATAAGACGACATCAACTTTTTATTTTTTCAGTCAAAAAAAGATTTGGTTAGTGGCTTCTGGATAAACAAATAAAAGCAAATTAGATAGAATAATGCCTAATTTTTCCTGTTGGCATGACTATGCATGTTCCCACGTGACGAAAAAACGAGCAACAATAATTAATTTTCACAAAGAAGAAATACGAATATGTTTTCTAGAGGGTCCAAATCATACTTGTCCGATGGAGTTCTAGACATAGCTTCCAAATCAAATTCGTAAACAACCCGTGGTCGATAGTTGACACGATTCGGATCGGGAATCCGCCCTACGTAATTAATGTAAGAGAAAAACTATAAAAAATGGTAACAGCCGTATAAATATTGCAACGTTCCCGAAAATTAGAAAATTTAAAATTCTAAAATCAAAGAAAACACAATGATAAAAACCATCAATAGTGACGACATTACTCATAGAATACTCAAATATATCTAGTGCACCATATTACATAAGAGTTTGTCAAAAGAGTAATTACATCAGAATACGAAATACATAATACATGTAATCATGACAAGCTAAAATAAGCAGACAACAAAATCCAGTCCTAAAGTGCAATCTCCATCGGTCACCACCCGTCGGAACCAAACGTGGTCCTGAAAATAAACATAACAACGATGCATGAGTTTCTATAAGGAAACCTCGTATGACAAGCTCACCTATATGTCATATCATACTAGTATAACATGACATGAAATATAAAGCAATAAAACAACATTCCCACTAAGCGCAAAATCGGACATCTATCATGCAATCGTTCCCACTGCCACAAGGCCGCACGGTCTACAATCGTCACCGCTGTCACACAAGACCCACGGTCCACAGCAACGTCGCCGCCACACAGGTCGTACGGTCCACAACATTACCGGCACCACACAGGTCACACGGTCCATAAACATTACCGACACCACACAGGCCACACGGTCCACAACATCGGGTCTCCGTGGAGACCTATCGTAGGCACATACGGTCTAGCGGACAATACACAATACATCCCCACACGCGGCTACACAAGGCAAAGGGATCGGTGAGGAGGCGTTCGACGCGGCTACACAAGCCGAAGGCACCGGTCGACCGTTGGTCGACAGCAAACTTGCACCAGCCAAGGATTTTATGTCGTTTCTCGCCGCCGGTGAGGTCTCCGACCTCCCGTGACCGACCACAACTCCACCCAAACGTGGGTGAGCAACACAAGCATCTAATGCAAGAACTTGACATGCCTCAACTTGCGAAGAACGACGAACTTCACCGGAGCTCACCACCTTGCTTTGCCTCCGATAGCCACAATTCGGTCCGGTCTGGTCCGGGCACCCGACAATACCTCTTGCCCGGACGTAATTTTTATAGAAACTCTGTATGGTTCCAATTACATCCCTAATCTAATCAGATAACACGTTTACTCCTCCCTCGTTTGGAGACCGACAAGAGGTATTTGGTTGGTTCAGATGTCCACTGTTTTTGTTGTTTTGTGTTTGGCAGCTGGTGTGGTCAGGTGACAGGTCAGGTGTGTCAATTCAATTGACTAGATTTTGCATTTGCACACACGATGATCCCATGTCTAGTCTAGGAATGTGGTGTCGAATTAATTGGGAACAGTTGTCTTCAATTAACTCGATGGATTTGATAGGGCTGCATGAAACATCCTTAGTAACTTTCCCACCTGCCACTTTCGGGGAAACTTCGTTTTGGGATATTTTGTTTGATTTTATTTATGTATTTTAGTATTCTGTATTTTTGTAGGATTATGCATTTCGGACCTTTGAACAGTTTAGAATTTAAATTCCATGATCAATACGAAGGCACGAGAAAATAACTGAACTGTTATTCGTCGCCGTAAAATTACTTAAATCGTCCCAACAGATTACAATTTTGTCTCTCTACTCTTTCTACTTATATAAACTCTTCATTTTACTCTTTTAATACAACATCATCTTCATATCACTCTTCTATTCACCAAATACAATGTCTCGGAGGTCAGGAAAAGAACCAGCGGACACCCCAGCTACTCACATCTGGTAAATTGCCTTATTTATTTTAATTAATTTTTTTAAAAAACACATTTTTGGGTCGGGCGTCCGCGGGAGACACATACCACGTAGGGTAGGCGTCTCCGGCAGACGCCTCCCACGTTCGGTAGGCGTCTCACGCAGACACCCTGATTTTTTTGAATTTATTTAAATTGATTATAAATTGTGATAAATTTAAAATAAATTGAATATTATGTTAATAATGAGTTAAATTAGTTTAGTAAATCCTTTATTATTTATAAATTGTGGTAATTAATAAATAAATTGATTATTATGTTAGTAATTAGTTGTGTACGATTTTAGCAAATGATTATTGATTAATTGTGATAATTGCTAAATAAATCGATTATTAAGTTAATGATTAGTTTAATTATTTTAGTAAATCCATTAATAAAATTTTATTTTTAAAATTGAATTAATAGTCATCGGGTTACCGTGGAGGAAAAGGGAAATCAATTCCCTTACGCGCGCTACGTAGTATAGTAGACGAGTCAGGTCCTCGTCATCCACGTACACGTGGTATTTCTGCTTCAGTTAGGAGAGAGAGATATGTTACGTCGTCGTCAGACACCTGAGGATTCTTTCGACGACGATGATGATTCAGATGAGGTGAGGAGTCACGACGAGACTGACGATGGGGCCCGATATGACTTGGGGCCACAGGAGGAGGCGGTACATCAGTCCGGTCGAGGACGGAGGCGACATTGTGGTCCTTCGGCTGAGTGGGTCATTGGGAAGGATCGAGGTGGCCGGTTTGTGACCGGTGATTCGAGTTCGTGCACTGCAGATACCCCGAGCTCAGAAGAAGAAGAAGAGGGGTGAGGACGAGTCTTCGATCGTCACAAATATTATACCCGGTGGTCCTATAGATGGCAGTGTCATTCCAAGTTTCGAAGGCCACATCGCCAGACGCATCTGGGATGGCGAGGATCGGAAGGTTTTGAAGTGTCATAATCGGCACAGAGCCTGTATGACATTGCAGGCATGACGTTCAGTGATGACTGAGGATACGGCGACGACCGTGGTTGACAGTGTATTGGGTCACTTGCCGTACATCATGTTTTCTTGCATCGACATGCCGTTGATTTCGGCTTTCGTGGAGCAGTGGCAACCTGACACCAACACTTTCCACTTGTCGTTCGGAGAGATGATGATCATGTTGCATGGCGTCTTTCAGATTCTGCACATTCCCGTTGAGGGTCCTATGGTGAGTGCGCATGCGCCGACATCTGAGCTGAAGTTATATGTATCTGAGTTGCTGGGTGTCAGCCTGGAGGGTCTTGGGCGGGATACGCAGATGACTGCTTACCTCTTCTTAGTGCTAGGTTGCGTCTTGTTTGTCGACAAGAGCGGTTCCAGAGTCAGACCACGCGACCTATTGGAGGCGAGGGACCCAGATATCATTGGTCAATACTTATGGGGGTCGGCGGCGTTGACATATCTGTATCGCCAGCTGAGCATATCTAGTCGTGCTGATTCTGGTCAGATTACGGGTTGTCTTACACTGCTGCAGGATTGGATATATGAGTATTTTCCTGCTTTCCGCCCACATCGTGAGCGGAAGATTGTTGAACGTGGTCATCATCGTTAGCGTATGTGGGCTGTCCGGGCTGAGGATAAGAGCGAGAGTCGACTTCTTTCTATTCGTAGACTGCTAGATCAGATGACTGCATCGCAGGTATATAATGTATATATCCTTCACGTTTATTTAAATTTAACTTTATTATTATTAACCTATAAACGTTTAGGTGGAGTTGTTACCGTATGGTCCCGAGCCTGTTGTAGCTGTGTCGAGGACTACATTTGCTGGCGTTATTCGTTATAGGGATATCACAAAGCCTTATTTACCTGATCGCGTGTTACGTCAGTTAGGTTACGTTCAGGTGATCCCGGTTGACATCCCGACGCCCGAGCATGCAGTACGGTCTGCGATGACGTACGACGTCAGACACATCGTTTCATTCGCGGAATTGGTTTGAAGGACATTTCCGAGAGTAGGACGACTACACCTGGACGATCTGAGTCGTATCCGCGACCCCTCCACTTGTGCTGCAGATTATTTGCAGTGGTTCACTAGGTGCTCACATCCACTTATCGTACGCGGTATCATTCTGAGACCAGAGAGACCACTGGATAGGACATGTGCTGATGCGGTAAGTTTATCTAATTTTATTTTTAATTGTAATGTATATTTTGTTATTATTATTAATGTATGCTAATTTTTATTTTACATACAGTGGATGAGTAGGGCGATACAGTGTACGCAGCCGTTCTTGCGACAGAGAGACATCATGCCGACTGAGGAGACGAGACTTGCATGCACAGATTGGGATCGCCTCATCGAGGATTGGAACAACCAGTTGGGCATTTCAGACCATGATTCAGATGCTGAGCTGTAGTTGTCTTGCTTTTACTTTCGTTTTGTTATATGTTGCACTGTTACTACATTTGTTGGTATTTGCTTATGCTTATTTGTGTACTCTTATTATTTATTTCTTACGAACATATCTTCTATGTATTTGTTTGACTATCGTATTTTTAAAATTTATTTGTCACAAAAATATCTTCAACTTATTTCTTTAAATTTCTTCAAATAATATTTAAATTTAAAATACGATAAAAGAACAACACGATATAAGTACAAATACACGATATATTATACATTACAAAAACATTACAAATTACAATCAAAATGTACTACGTAACCGGTTCCAATACTCCATCCTACTTTCGTACTGATCCTCTCATCCAACAACACTCTCATATCGCATTTGATACCATAAGGTCGCTATAGGAGGTACTGGGAAATTATCAACTAATTCCAAACGAATAAAATGTCTGTAACTCCCTAAATGAGCAATGACCAACTCTCTAACAGGCCTCGTCATGGCAGACAGACTCTCCCAAGGTAGCACAGTAAGACACGGGAACAACGAACCATCCATTCCCATTGAGAAATACATGACCGCACAGTTGTAAAAATTAGCAATCGGGAACAAGTCGACACAAACCTCCATATAATGATCCTCGCCACAAGCTCCCCCGCCCCAATCAATTCGTCGACGAGCCTCTCCCACATTGCCGAAATAGACACTCTCATAAATAGGATGTGCACATATCTCATTAGAAATCGCACGACGGGCGTACGACCAATTCTCTTGACCACCGTGGAAGACATCGGCAACACATCGAAATCCACAGTTGCCATCAGCACGTACGTCATTCCACCTTTCCAGAAATTGTAAAATGATTCTTGGCAGTCTATCATTATATGGGAAGTTGTCCACGTCAATCCGTCCGGACACTGTAAGATAGGTAAATAATAATTCAATAAAACAACAAAATTAGGAGATAATATATTCAACCACATCTAGAGTACTGATATATATTAAATAACAACAAAGATATCGTCATACCAGAAGATCATGTGCCCGTGTTCACGGACGATCGAGACAAATTAGAAGACCGACCACGACCTCGCTCAGCATACTCGAAGGCACTCGGGTCCCGACGTGTCGACTTTCCCCTAGGTCGACCTCGTACCTTACTATTTTCTGCAGGTTCTCCATAGTTCGACTGATCGGGATGTAACTGTTCGTATAAAATACGAGAGGCACTACGAATTACTGCAGGGTCGCTCTCCGAAATCTCATCAACTAGCTTCCGAAAATGCTCGACGTCTTGTGCTGACTAATCAACAAACTCTGACATCTGGACTCCTTCCCCGATAACAAGTGTTTTCCAGAATGAATGAATCTGCTCTAAATAAATTCCATCACCTGACGTCAAACACTCGTACATGGTACATGCACAAGGAATCCCATGTGTTGTCAGGAAAGCACACCCACAACGATATTCAATTTCATCACTTAAGTCCTGCATTCTCTTCAACTCCTGAGTCAATAACGACAAGCAGTGATGTGAAACTCGGCCATTTATATGCTGAAACAAAGGACCTATGTAGTTTGTCACAATTCGACGTCTCGAATCTTCAAGAAAGTTCCGAATATTCGTCAGCTGCATTTCAATAGCCGAGTTCACGCGGTCGAAAAGAGTGTCGAGAGCGGCAGTCGATGTAGTGATCCACTCTTTCAGAGCCGAATGTGCACTTTCCACCCTGCAGTTCGTAGTGTTTCCGAAATGAAAAAACTTGATTCGTCCAATTCAACACAATTTTTTCCTTATGCACCAACCACGTGTCTTCCACATACTCTGTCAGCACTGGCCAGGACTTGTAAGAATCTTTCAGATTACGAACTGCTCTATCACAATCAGTCTGTGAATCAGAAAGCATGACTCTCCTCCACCTTCCACGCCTAAAACTCTCCGCAGACTGCTTGTCCTTGCCGAATACGTGGTATGCGTAGTTGTACACGTCTTTGTTGATATGTCAGGTGCATAGTAAATGAGCAGACTCAGGAAAAAACTCTGTCACTGGTCGCATCAGACCCATCTCCTGGTCCGTAATTATTGCAGTCGGGCTAACAATATCCAATAACAGATCTCGCAACCTCTCCAACACCCACCGGTAACTAGACTCGGTCTCATCTTGCAAAATCGCATATCCGACGAGGAAATTCATGTTTGTTGGAGTAACCCCAACCATCTCAAACAAAGACATATTGTACTTGTTCGTCTTATAAGTCGAATCCATACAGATTACGAATGAGTATGTACACAACAACTGAACTGAAGTCGGATGTGCCAAAAATGCGTGAGTCAAGACATTAGTTTCTTCATCTGCCACAATCCAATGCAAATACTTATGATGCACTGCCTCCCTGAGAAACTGATGCGTGGGATTCCTGTCTTCAGATTTCGTCCTCCTCATGTACTCTCTGAAGTTATAAATGTGTCTTTGATTCGGATTATCGTCCGGGAATTTCTTCTTTACCACCAACAAAATGTTACGGGGTCTTGCTTGTGCCTCTGTCATATCACGAACAATTTGCTTTGCCCCAGCACTAAGTCCGCTGACCTGTCGGTGACCCTCTGAATAAACTGCAAGTGGGTGGTTGTGCTGCCCATATATGCTACTAGAAACAATGACACATCCATCATGATCCCGTCACTCCACCACTTTTACCAAAAACCGACAACCACAACCTTTTCTTTTCGTATTCTTTCGCAGTGCAATACTCGTATCACGAGAACATATCTCACGTTTGCGATCACATCTCAGGTAACAATCCATCCAGTTATCTGCTTTTGGTTTGTATGATGATATAACCAAAAAAAATATGGTTCCTATTGCAACTTGTTTCGCCCATTTACAAGCTTCCTCGATTGTTGTAAATATTTCTTAACTGTCAAAAAACTCACTGTAATCTACTCTATCACCACCGAAATCTTGCAACAGAACCTGAAAAAATTGAATTTAACAGAAAATTAAAGAAAAATTAAAAAAGGAGTGTCTGCCTAACACACCTCCAGATACGTGAAAACGTGTTACCGAGACGCCTTCACTTTCGTGGAGACGTCAATCTAAGACGCCTGCACATAGGTGGAGGCGGCTGACTAAACCGCCTCCACCTATGTGGAGGCGGCTTATCCAGACTGAGGCCATATATTCAAGTTAGCATACGTGGAGGAGTCGTTGCTAAACTGGGGCCATAACAAAGAGTTAGGCATCGAGAGATATCTGACCAGTAATGAGGCAAAATCCTCGTCTTCTAAACTTGCAGTTTCTGATATTCTGAGTAATCTCGTATAGTCGGATTCGCTATCCATCGTCGTGTTTGTCGTAGGATTAATAGTATTATTAGGAGCTTCATCAGGAAGGAGCTGAGATCTTGTGCGGTTCAAATTCGAATTCATTAGCACCAACTTGTTTCGTAGAATCAAGAGACAATTAATGTTGAGAAATGAAAGAATTAAACATTAATGTCATTGTTATATATATATATATATATATATATATATATATATATATATATATATATATATATATATATATATATATGGTCAAGCTCTAGTGAGCCCAGGGCTCATCAAATTTAATTTAAGCCCCCTACAATCTCACCATTGGATCTTATTTACAGTTAATCTCACAATTCATTAGCATAACCGTTTTTTCTTAATCTACCTTACATTTTGAAATGAGTGGTGGATATTGTGGGGGCTTAATTTAGTTTGATTAAGTCCTGGGCTCACATGAGAATTCCTATATATATATATATATATATATATATATATATATATATATATATATATATATATATAGCACGTACGTATTTAATTAGATTAATACGGAGTAAACTATTTCTTACCGATTCTTAAAGGGCGGCGTTTTATGTGTAAATGAAATAGTTTCCCAGTTACATGCTAGTTCTTTTTTGAAAAAAAAAACACAATAACTTTTAGTAATTAGAATTCTTAAATACCTTCCAACATTAATAATGTTCACTAGGTGACCGATGGTCTTTAAAATTAATGTTCATATCCTGCTCCCTACATTTTTTGTTCCCGTACGTATCCTGGCTGGGCCACGGCGAGAAGGTGTTTAAAATCATCTGTAATCATGACCAGGGTCAACCCGATCATTAACTTTCTTTTTCTCTTCCACATCAACTTCTTTCTCATCCACACCAACTTTCTATCTCTCCAACTCGCTTTCTTCTCTTTCCAACACTACTCACATCTTAACCACAACCCACCACAACCAATCTCACTCATGCACATCATCTTTTATTTCCACCAACTTTTAATATATTCCAAAATTAATTATATTTACCAAAAACATTAATAATCCAAACCAAATATATATATATATATATATATTAATTAGCAAATAATAATTATTATTATTAATAAAGAAAAATACAAATTTATTTAAACGATTATACGTAGCAAAATACAACAAAATATTACATTACGTATATATCATTAAAATGAAAATGCATGCTAATAAAAACACAATTAATTTTCGCTTCGTCAGAGTGGTTGCCATATGTGGTCGATCAAGTCGGATCTGAGGGAGATATGTGTGCTTTTTTGATGAATGCACTCTCTATTGTTAATGTACGTATTAATGTCCACAATACGACCGATGAAGAACCGATTCGAACCCGGAGTTGATGTGCCGCTTAAGTAGGACGGGAGGTCCTGCTCAAACTCTATTGTATCATAATTCATAAATAATGGAATACGAGCCTCGTTCGTCCTCCACTATCAATTAATTTTTGTAATACCCACTTAGAACCCTCCAAGTCACTTGGGAGGGGAAGGTACTCCAACCGGACATTACTCTGGTCCTCCAATAAACGGAGTCGTACAGAGTCATCTGAAGAGGAAAGATACGAAAGGTCGTCTCTTACTTTTTCTCCGACAAACCCTGAATTTATGCCGCCTCCTCAACCCCGTCCTACGGGTATAAAAAAGCAAAAAGAAAGGTAAAGCGGTAGCAGAGGACCCTGAAGTGGAGGCTAGGGATCTGGCTGCTCGTCTTGCGTATAAAGAACGAAAGTTGGAGTACCAAAGACAAAGAGACGAGAATGGCCGTATGGATTTAAAGCATCAGGAGTTGAATATCCGTAAGGAGTTGAATTAATAGGCGTGCTAATGTAATTTAATTTTGCTTAAGCATTATAATGTACTTTAATTTAAATTTAAGGGTTGTCTTTCTATTTTTAATCCATCCAAACCTCAGAATTGTTTTTAAGTTATTTCAGTTATTTTAAATAAATCTTAATAAATACCCAACTATTTAAAAAATAATACACCAAGTCATTCAAACCCAATTATATCCACTAAAAAAATAAACAAAAAATACAAAAAAAAAACAACAACTAGGTCAATGACCCACAACCCCGTTACGGTGGTCTAAGAAGTTTTTTAGATGATATTTATTAGCCTTAGAAATTCATTTAGGCACTTCTATTTGACCAAATACTATTGTCTTTTCCTGGGATAATTTATGAAGACTTTGTAACATAACCCATTAACCCTTGTTATCTAGAATATTATGCGATTAACTTAATTATTTTTATAGATTTTTCTTGCATTTTAAGTTCGGGCTCAGATATTAAACTCAAGAAAGGGTATGTATATTTCTCAATAACGTGTTTTGAAGTGGATTACCAAATAATTCATGGTTTTTTTATATTTTCAAAAAAGCAGCCTATTATAAACTATAATAAACTTGAGCTTTTGTTATGTCAAAATATTTTAACGTAAATACTTTCCAATGGTTAGATCTAGAATTCACAAAGATTGACAAAATAAAGAATATTAAAAGAAAAGAATTAAACTAAAAAAATCCATAATTGGGTTTATCAAGTCGAATGCAAAATTTCCTTTGGTAGTACTTATTTTTGTGCACATAATACGCTATAAAGTTGTGTAATAACAACAAAGCTATTTTTGCAAAGGAAACTAAAAAGGCCCTCTAAAGAAACTTCAACCTCACCAACTGACCAACATTCCGTATCCGAAGCCACTTTGTGATGCAATCGACGTGAAACATATGTTTGCATCTCCAACGTCGTACTCGACCTTCAAAAACAAAATGTAATAAATAATTAAAACATATTTCTATTATCAAAGATTTAATTCGAACATACAAAAATTATATAATGTGATAATACGATGTATATCAAACATATGCTGCAATATTGGTCGTCTATGTTTGTAGGAAGTTGGTAAATATGAGTCTCGAGGCTCTCCGATACTTCTCGTTCGGTCAAGCCAATATTCTCCGATCCGATCCGATACGATAACCGATGGCTATCATGTCCTATATATCAAATCAAAGTGTTGAAAAACAAACATGAACACATTTGTATGTAGGCCGGGTTTAGTACCATAAAATTGTATATGATAAAATAACCGACGTAGTATCGTGATTATGTACTGCTAAATTTATAGATTGTACCTCATGAGGCATGTCACCATCATCCGCTCTACCGTGTATGAATTCGGCACGATATTCAACACCATTTGAGATGTCGTCAGTAACCCATCTAAGCGAGTTAAGTGGCGATACCGAGACAAATCCAATCGGAGCCGGTCCTCTACTGAAGCTGCTCTTTCTGGATTTCTAACGGACGATGCCGAGAAAGATCCAATTCGCTATCGATTGTATTTTTCTCAGTATTAGAGAGTTTATAACTTGCTTGGTTGATTCTATGATATAAGTTATCTGTAATGGATTCAAATTCCGACCAAGCAAGTAAACTATTTCTAATTATTACCCATTCTTGGTTTAGAAACTGAAAAGTTTCTAGAACCGTCCAAATATTTTGAAAATATCACCACCAGCTTCTAATATTTCAAAATATCTTAAGTACTTTCGGTTTGAAATAAACTCTTGATTATATCCTCTTATTGAAAAATATTTATATTTTGTCACTTTGCTTTTCCAAAAGTGAAACCAATACGATTGGGATGAAAAGCAAATTAGTCATTGTTTGTTGAGATATTTACTTGTATCGTCCAGAAATATTTCAATCGCGTATTAAACTTACTATTTGACTGGTTGATTGGACAAATCTACTCCACGACTAACTTGATAAATTACCAAAAAAACATAAATAAATAAATAAAAATAACCATGATTAAAGTGAATACCAACTGAACTCGTATGCATATGGTAATAATATTTCTAGAAATAATGTTTTTGGGGATATTAATTTCGTTTTTTTAGTAAAAATATTACTAAAAATTGCACCATAAGGCTCCAAACTGGTTTGTCCAGTTAGAATGGGCCTAAGTTTAGGCCCAGAAGAACATGGGCTCAGGTAGTGTCGTAACCACCACCCTAACAAGTGTTTTTTTATAATATTTGAGTAGACATCACATTATCAATTTATCTTGCATCTCTCAGTTTAAATAATAATTAGTTAGGAGTGCAAGAAGTCTTTTTTTTTTTTTTTTGCTCGACTAAAAATCCATAACCCAGCTCAACCTTGACTCTAAAAGTAGGACGAAAGCAATTTGGACTTGGGAATCGTGTCTATACCAAAATCAAATTTTAGTTTGAGTTGTACGACACACGGGATAGAGTTTTGAGAGTAATTGTTAAAGTTTGGATTTGACATAGATGATTTTGTGTCATAACTACTTAGACACAATTAACTTAGTAATTAAATGGATTGGGTTTGTGTTTAACATATGTAACCCGATTCAACTCGTTTATAGATACAAATATAATACAATTATGTCTTTTGTATTTATATTATTACATACAACTACAAAATTTATAAGAATCTCCATATTTTAATTATTAATCAACAACTAATTGCATAAATATTTGTGGCAGTTTTTATAATTTTCTCCCAAATTGAATTGCATTTTTTCTTGAGTTTTGTCAAAAACAAAGGGTATTTGAGTAAGTATAACTCATACACAAACGCAACCCATTTAATAAACGGACTATATTGGTTGGGATGGGTTGATACGATTTTAAAATTTTCTATTCTACTACTACATTCCTATTTTAAATTCTAACATCCCAAATATTAGAATGAGACTGTTAGGATACTATCTATGATTTTAACCATCTCAAAATAAGAGATTTCCCAACTAAACTATTTTGAGTTTAGATTTTTCATTTTCAACCCATATAATAAACTAATAGGGTTTTGGTTTCTATGAAATTGACACGAGCACGATACGGTAATCTGTATTTTGACCCCTACTTACGACCCTAATATCTTTATATATGAGATTGCATGAAAGGAGACTAAGGTACCGTTTGGATGTCCCAAAAGCCGACAACATTTCCAGCAAAAACTGGTTATTTTGGAGATTGCATCCAAACAAGATTTTAGTAGTCCTACTTTTACGTAAAAGCTGAGACCAACTTATCAATTTTGAATAAGGCCGTAGAAGCTGGGTGAAACGAGCTTTTAACGTTTATGGTGGGACCTACAGTTGAGGTTACATCTTTAGGTCTTTCGTCGTTTATTTTTACGACTTGTCACCGATCAAATTACCTCCATACCCCTGAGGGGAGGTAATATGATAATTGTCATTGAAGAGACGTTTCGAAACTAGGTGTCGTTTAGGAACATTCAAACGATCCAGCTTAAACCTCACATTACGCCAGCTTAAACGATTTCCCAAAAAAGCCAACTTTTGTTGGAAAAGTTGTTGGCTTTTGGGATATCCAAACGGTACCTAAGAGTGTGTTTTTTCGATGGGGGATAGAACTTCAAATTAATGACAAACTATTTTCTTGTGAAATTGATATATTTATTTAAGTCTAATGGCTGCTTAGGAAAAGAAATCACCAGCCCATTATCATATCTTCCTGTAATTTAGTAATCCTTTTATGAGAGATAATGCTGCTTCGCCGGCCTAAGTATTTGTTAATTGCTGTTACCTACTTCAGTTCAACCACTTGCGTACTACAACTTTATGAAATCGATAACTTTGTGATATTAATATTACATTACCATAAACAAGAATCCTTCTGACTTTTAATTTTGCCTACTACACATCTTGGATCACTCGCCACTGATTTCCTTTCTTTTGAAATAATAATAATCTCATATGGAAACGGTTGGATTTGCAACAGCTAAAATATTAGGTTATTTGATTGGATGCCACCAAGAAACAACTAAATTGATTTTATATCACTTGATTTTGACTATTTAGCTTAATATCATAGAAAAATTAAACTATTTATCTTAATTTCATAGTAAAATGAAATATTTACCTTTATGTCATTCCGTCGGTAAACTATTAACGTCTGTTAAGTAAATTAATATTTAATGGAAATTTTGCAAAATCACCCCCGAATAAATCAAAAAATCATAAAATTCATTATATGTGTTGTAAAAATTACAAAAAATCACTCAAATAATTTATCTATAGTCTCTCATCTCTATCTTTCAACTTTCATTTCTTCTTTTCTCTCACTAAACTTAATGACTCGATTACTAAACTAATGAAATTCAATAAAAAAAATTCTAAAAATTATTTATTTTTATTTATCTTATTTCATATTCATGATTTTTAATATTTTTGTACAAGAATCTGATAATTGAAAAACACATTTTATATAAAAATAATTTTTTACTAGAAAATTAATTTTTTAATAAACAATATTTTTTATTAGAAAAATGAATTTTTAATAAAAAATAATTAATTGATTGTATTTTTAAAATTAATAAAATCATCAAATTTCATTAGTTTAGTAATCGAGCCATTAAGTTTAATGAGAGACAAAGAAGAAATAAAAATTGAAAGATAGAGATGAGAGAGTATAGATAAATTATTTGAGTAATTGTTTGCAATTTTTACGACACATAAAATGAATTTTATGAATTTTTGGTTTATTCAGGGTGATTATGCAAAATTCTCATTAAATATTTATATATTTAACGGAAAAAGTTAATGGTTTATTGACGGAATGACGTAACGGTAAATATTTTGTTTTCCTATCACATTAAATTAAATTGTTTGATTTTTCTACGACATTAGCCTAAATAGTTAAAATCAGGTGACGTAAAACCAATTTAATTGTTTCTTGGTGTCACCCAAACAAATAACCCTAAAATAAAATCGGAATTGTTGTCCTAAAAAAACTTTATCATTATTTTCCAGCCAAGATCTTCAAAATCCGGTCAAAATCCGGATCTTACGTCAAACTATGATTAGTGGATTGATATCCTGCAATTAGATAGTAAACCTTGACATCAACGTGATGCCGGAATTATATTTTACCAAACTACTGCACTTTCAAGTATGTCGTAAGAATCTCAATACTGACCCTCCTTTTTTGTCAAAATATTTTAATTATTAATCAAGAACTAATTGCATAATTTTTTGTGGTAGTTTTCACAATCTACTTCCAAATTGAACTGCATTTTTTGTTGAGTAAGTATAACTCATAGATGAATACAACCCATTTAATAAACGGACTAGATCGGTTAGAATGGGTTAATACACCTTTTAATTTAGATACACTACTACAACATTCTCATTTTAAATTTCAACATTCCAAACATTAGAACGTGGTTGTTAGGATATGATCCATGATATTAACTATGTCAAAACAAGAAATTTTCCAATTGAGCTGGTTCCAGCTTGGATGTATCTTTTGGGTCGGTATAATAAATGGATAGGGTTTCAATTTTTGTGAATTTAACACGAATACGATATGGTAACCTGTATTTTGACCCCACTTACAATCCTAATATCATTATGTATGAAAGGAGACTAAGAGCGTGTTTTTGATGGGGATGGAACTTAAAATTAATGGCAAACTGTTTTCCTGTCAAATTGATATAGTTATTTAAGTCTAATGGCGGCTTAGAAACAAAACCACACGCCGATTATCACATCATCCAGTAATTTAGCAATATTTTAATGAGAAATAATGCTGCTTCACCGGCCTATGTATTTTTTAATTGCTATTACGTACCTACTTCAGTTCAACCACTTGCGTACTACAACTTATGAAATCGAGAACTTTGTGATATTAATAGTACATTACCCTAAACAAGAATCCTTCTGACTTTTGATTTTGCTGACTACACAACTTGGATCACTCGCCACTGATTTCCTTTCTTTTGAAATAATAATAATCTCAGAGGAAACGGTTGGATTTGCAACAGCTAAAATATTTGAAATCAGAATTGTTGTCCTAAAAAAACTATATCATTATTTTCCAGCCAAGATCTTCAAAATCCGGATCTTACGTCAAACCGTGATTAGTGGATTGATAGCTTGCAATTATATAGTAAATCTTGACATCAACATGATGCTGGAATTATATTTTACAAAACTACTGCACTTTCGAGTATGTAGTAAAGTATATATTTAAATCTTCAAAAGAAAATTTTGGGGGTAATTATTAATCAATATTTGAATAAGTTTGAATGTTTGGTTGTATCTTGTATCGTGTCCTTGCAAACAAATCCTGTAATAAATAATTAAGCCTGAATTTGATATCAATATTAGTGAAAAGTTAGTTTCTGAGAAGAAATAAATAAAAGGACAACAGCTCAATATGTCATCAACAGACTTAATTCTATACAAATTTGTATCACACACATTTTTCGGTTATAATTTAGTACTTTGTGAAATTTCAATGAAAGCTCTAACTCGTTCGTAATCGGTCAAAAGATCTATAAACTAGTAATTTTGTTTAGTTGATCCTAACAATATATACCACAACCAAATGACGGACACCAAAACTTCAAAAAAAAAGGCCGAGTCTAACAGCAGATCCAGTTTGGTTTCCAAAACTCTGGTGCTTGCTCTTAGAGCACCCTTAACGGGTGCTCTTCACTCGGGCGCCCGGGAAGGGCGCCCGAGTTGCTCTCCCTTAACGGGAGGGCACGCCTAGGGCGAGGGGCCACGTCCCCCCCACCCAATTGGTCCCGATTTTTTTTCGTTTTGTTTTAAAGAAAAAAGATTATTTATATATAATTAGGATAATGTATTAATTAGGTAAATTAATTAGGTATTGAAAAAATATTTTATGATTAATTAACTTTTTTATTTATTTAGATAAAAATAAAATTAAAAAAATCATAAACAAAATAAGAAATAGTAGTACAATACTCATACAATACAAATACAGAATACGAAATACAACAGAAATAATGAAAGGAAAGACAATCCTCCTACGGATACGAAATTTAAACTACCACAATACTGATAAACTACAACACACATATTGATATTACAAATGAAAACATGAGCACCTACAGATATCCTTGTACTTTAGTCCACTCCTTGAGTTCAGCAAGTGTTTCTTTATCGAATTCGTCCTTGTTTTCCTTCTTCATCAGAGCAAATAAGACATCAAGTTTCTTGCTGTTGAGTTCCCTTTGGAAATTCGTCTCAGCTTCGATGCGTTTCCTCTCCACCCGTTCTTCGTAACGCAAGTATTTTTCCTCTTTCACTTTTACGCTATATTCAATTTGTTTCCCCAGTTCTAATATACCATGATCAAGTTGTGTCTGAAATAATTGTTTCCCCTTCTTTTTTATAGCTTTTTTAACACCTTCAGGACGATGACATGTTTCGAACACCATTTCATCTGTTGACGGTGTTGCGTGACTCCCATCGTCGTCGGTGTTTTTTTTCTTTTCCCGCTGCTAATACTCTCCGGACTTTCTACAGCGACGTTTCCGGTGGGAAGTCCAAGCGCAACAGACTCCCATTTCCGGTGCGTAACAAGAAGCAGTACACAAAGATGTAGAACGTGCATTTAGAGTCTTGCAAGCGTGGTTCGCGATAGTGAAGAAGTCATCTCTTGCATGAAGTAAAGTTGTACTTAACAAAATAATGATAGCTTGCATTGTAATGCATAATATGATAGTGGAGGATGAACGTGATTCCTTCGGTAATTTTGGAGATTGGAACGAATTTGTTGAGGATCAACCTGGAAATTCCGTGAACGACGTTGCTCGGTATTCCACTGACCGTGTAGTGGATATTACCAGGTACTTGAGAAGGAGAGATCAAGTGCGTGATCGCACCACACATTTGACCATTTAAGCCGATTTGATCGACAATATATGACAACGCTTTGGAGGAAATGCGTCTTGATGTATTTTAAGTTTAGTATTTAATGATATATTTTTAGTTTTAGTTTTTAAATTTTCAGTTAATGTACTATGTAACGTGGTTTCCTAAATTTTAATAATATTTTCGTATTTATTAATTAAATGTTAATTAAAAATGAATGAATTGTTGATATTAAATAATTACGATAATGATTATTAATATATTTTGTTGATTGTTGAAAGAGTTTTAGAGAGAAGAATAAAAATAATGACGTGATAACAAATACTGTAATGTGACTGAGTGGATTGGTTAATGGTTAAGGATTTTGTAGGGGGGTTGGTGGCCGAGAGAGAAGCTAACGTGGCTGAGAGAGAAACCAGGACGCCCGGAAACTGTTCGGACGCTGTTAATGATGCTCTTATATTCTCTCGGTCCGTATGAAATGTTGTTTTGTTGTAAAGCGATATAAGTGGATATCAATAACTTAGGCTACATATTGGCTTATGTATCCATCCGGCTTAACCGTGATTTATGACCATATCTTTTATTTTAATAAATACGGGCTCTACTAAACTAGAAGTGGTCTAACATTATATTCACCAAGTCATTTGACAAACATACTTTGTTGGAGTTGGAACATGTGTTGTTTGGAAAATTACAACACTTACCTCAACCAACTCAGCTAGTCCTAAGGTACTACAAGTTCAAATTATCGCTGGACAAAATTACGTTGGGAGGGTCAAATCCAAAGTTCAGAAAAAATCATCCACGAATATGCACAGGACAAATTGTCATGTCTAAGCTAACCACAACATTAAGTCCATATTAATAGTCTGGGATAATGTTAGTAAGTTCTTATTATTATCAGTACAAGAGAGATTTGGTGTGATGCACAGTACTTTAAGAGATTAGTTTGCATGATGATGCATGTGGTCTGACCAGCTTTTGTCTGTGGACAGGACAGTGATTTGGTGGCATTAAGTGTAATTTGTGGGTAATTGAGGGTTTGAGTGAGTATCAGACAAAGTGAAAAAGCAGTTTGCTTCTGGTGGAAGTCATGTTTGGGCAGATGTGTGTCTGGGAAATAAAGAAACAGCTTTCATGTGGTAAGATTCAGCAACCTTGTCTGCTAATTATTTAATTAATTTATGGTGGCATTTTGAGTGATTTTATTGTAATTAAGGGGTGTTTGTCAAGCGGTGCATGTGAGTGTTGGAACTTAGAATTGTTGTCTTTCTTAATTTCTTCTACTTACCACTGCTCAAGATAAACATGACCACATCACATGGATAGAAGGTAAGATATACCTACATACATTATTTGACTAATTTTGTATGCATGAAAGCATCTAAAGTAGTATCCAAGGTTTGTGAAGATTGCATTTTGTGTAAGGTAAATTAAAGTTTACCTCCCTTAATTATTGTCGTTTTCCATTTTAACGTCCCGAATTATAAAATGTATCACTTTGCTCTTTCGAATAGTAATGTTATTTCAATTTGATTCATTTTATTAAAAACATACAAAAATTGTTATCTTTCGAATGGCTAATGGATTGGACCAAATTAAGATGATATCATAGTTCGAAGAGCAAATTAACTGTTATCCTTCCATTTTTACAATATAGTTGTTATTTGAACTTTGAAGGAGTTAGCGCACTCTGTACTTATTTTATATTGAGGTAAATTACAAGGCATTTTGACAATACCATGCTGGGGTAAAGTTAAGTACACTCTCAAATCATAATCTGGTAGGTAAATGTTAGTTTGCTAAGGTACGTTTGTTTTAACTACGTATAGGACTCATTTAAGAGTAGGATTTAACCCTCGCAAATGATATACGGGATTATCCTTCAGTTGACCCTCGCAGGGGTTTGATAATCTTCAATTAACCCTTACAAAAAGGTTAAGAACTTACAGTTACAATTGACCCTGCCAGAAATGTAGGATTCTTAATTTAGTGAACTTATGCAAAGAGATTAATTTTCGTCGAGTATACCACTACGAAAACGGTAAGGTTTCAGATGGTTAGTTTTTCGAGTCAAGTGATAATTAATTAACTTCACCTCGGCCGCACTTAATTATAAGTAAAATGAATATGGTATCACTTCGGCCGCACCTAATACTCCAGTTCTACTATGATGGACGTAGTATTCCTCCATCCACCCCAATTACGACTGATATGGTAGTATGACTAACGTATTACGACCTTCTTAACCAAAACTTCTTAAATTTCTAGTAGATATTGCAGTCGATGGTCTGACTCATGATTGCACCATTTCTCAAAAAATAGTCTGACTCATAAATGTCAAATCTAACGGAGTTTGAAAGTTGAAGGAATCTTACCAGTGTCTTGTCATCTGTGGATCGATAACAAAACCTCATGTTTAAAAAGTCTATTGTGTTTTTTTTATGATTCATAGGTCTTTCCCATCTTATCCTATCCTACTTTTTACGGCGAGTTGTGGTTTCAAATTTAGAGTACTCAAAGTGTATTATTTTGTGCTCAATAAATATTCGATCTGAAAATCTGAATATAGGCTGCACTTCAGCCAGTGGGCTTTGAAAAATCTATTTTCTTTTTGACAAATAAAGTTGGGTAGTAGTGGATTAATTACATTGGAAAATGGAAAGGCGACAAACTTTGGGTAGGTGGATATGATCCGGTGCACCTTCCATCTGCTCTCTTCCGAATCTTGCATGTGCCATTTCTTGTATTCCCCACTTCTTCATTTTGTTGTTACCGAAAATAATTAATGGGTGCATAGTGTCATGGGAATAGATGTCTTCCACGTACAAGTGATGTCTTCTGCATGGAATTTAGGTTGTTTTGTTTTTACCTTCCAAAATTTTAAAAATTTAGGTTGTTTATTTAAAAGTTTTTATATTATTTTAAAAGTATATTCTGTTGGGTTTTTTTTTGATTGATTGGTTTAGTAGAAAAAATTATAATAAACTTAAGAATTAAAGTTCAGAGTTAATTTATAACAAACTTGTAGTCGAATTAAAGTTGAAAGTTTGAACGAAAAAACTTTGAGATTGGAGTTCATGGCTTTCATTGTGAAATCAAAAAGAGTACAATTCATTGCTTTCTCTGCAAAAAGAAGAAGAAAATCCTTCGCAATATGACTCATATGGTTGACTTTCCCTCACTTCAACATAAAATATATTTTCACAACAGTTAAGATATTTAGAATTTAATGCAGAATAGAGTTTTGAACTTAAAATTCTTGACTTCCCTCCTATTTCCTACAAACAACAATGGATTTAGTTAATCAAAAATCTTATCTTTCGGAGATTTACTTGCATGTCATTAACATTAATAACTTACGGAATTTTGTTAGCCTAATGTCAAATAAAAACACTAACATTTGCCAACACATCATTATTTTTTTAAGTCATGTCATTGATCTGTTAATATTTTTGTTACCTTTTCTTCAGTTATACTAATATTTAATGAAATCATAAATTTAATTTCGTTAGTATACATTTTACAAAAAAAAATACTTGAATATTTATTAAATGTTTTTCAACTATCTACTGGACCGTGACGTTCACACTCTGATTCAACGTCAAAAGTACGTCGTCCTATGTGTCATGTTGTGTTGGAGGAGAGAAACTTAGTGAGGTTCAAGTTGATTCTCCACCACACAATCTTGTTGTTTTATTGTTGTCAAAGTGTCTTTGTAGTCCACCGTATACGTTTGTTGTTAATATATTTCATCTCTCAACTTTATTTTTTAAGTATTTAGATAGTCACAAAGAGTTTTCCAAAATATAAGTGTAGATTTAGAATCCTCTTATCAAGTCAATCAATTTAAGTATCACTTTCGATATATTTCCATCACTTTTATTTGGTCATTTTTATATATAAGGTTTGTACAAGAATTTCTGACCGAACCAGAAAATATTGACAAATAATCACACGACCTGAGTGTCCAAGGAATAAGTCCTCGTCTAACGAGTGGACTTTATATTCATGAATGATTCTAGAGGCCAATTAGCACAAGTAACCTGACAAAGAATCACAACATTGTTCTCAAATCCATGCTCCTTTCAACTAATACTATGTTGAAAGGAACCCAATTAGCATACGCCACCCCATAGAAAATCACAACACCTTCAATATTAGAACTAATACTCAAGTCACAAGATATTAGAACCTATGTAGGATAGGTGACTCGACGTAGAATCTCAAAATCGACATGTTAATGCAATGTTGGAACTTAATGTGTGCGAAAGAAATACATAAAAAATAATTGAACCACAAGGTATTGACCAATATCCACACGGTTTGGATGTCCAACATATGGACTTCATGCTTGTGTAGTGAGAAGCAAAATGTATTGACCAATGACTACACATGCCCCGATGTCCAAGGAATAGGTTCTCGTCCCTTAGTGAGGACTACATGCTCTTGTTATGAAATGATTATATAATCCAATTAGCACAAGTGACCTGACGAAAAATCACAATATTGTCGTCAAATCCATGATCATTTCAACTAATACCGTGGTTAAAGTATATTTTAACAAATTAGCATACTTGACTAGACAAAAAATCACAACACATTCGTCAAATATATGCTCCTAAAAATTAATACTCAAGTCAAAAGATACTAGTGTAGTATAAGTGACTCGACGAAAAATCTCACAATCGACATATTATTGCAATGTGGGAACTTAAAGTGAGCAAAAGAAATACATAAGAAAATATTTGAACCACAAGGTATTGACCAGTAGCCATACGATTTGGATGTCCAATGAATATGGCATCATCCCTTTACAATGTACGCGTGAAAAAGTATAAATCACAAGGTCATTGATTATACGTAAAATGTCTGTAACGCAAATAAAAAGGTCGTCATCATTGTATTCACTGATAATTTGAAACAAAAAATAGGCTATAATTTGAAACAAACAATAGGCTATAACTATTAAAAAAGATCTTGTGGTGGAGAATGATCATACAACTACACAACTTTAGTAGTACACTTTTTCTTTCATGCAACATGTGATTTTCTCTATCCTCCACATAATGTCCACATGAAAGAGATCTGAGATTTGAGCGAATAATTACCCTATTACTCACACACTTCTCACATTGTTTCTTTTTTCTCTATTCTCTCTCATCTCTCATCTCTCCCACTAAAATTAAAGGTTTGATTATTAAACTATTTAATTATGATAATTTCTGAATTTTAAATAAAAATATTTTTAAATCTATTTATTTCTGTTTTTTAAATATCGATTTTTATTAACTTCTTAAAATTTTATTTATTTAATATCAATTTTTAATGAAAAAAATTAAAATATCATGAATTTGAAATAATATAACTAAAAATAATAGTTTAGAAAAATTAAATTTTGAAAAATTAAAGTTTTTCGAAGAAATATTTTTTATAAAAAATAAATGAAATTAATTAGTTTAGTGAGAGAAAAAGAAAAGACGAAAGAAAGAGGTGAGAGAGAACGAGGAGTGAGAGAATAAATTGGTGAAAACAGTTATAATATATTTGAATTATTTTTTGCAAAGTTTACAACACATATAATGAAATTTATGGATTCTCAATTTACACAGGGTGATATTGAAAATTTTCATTAAATATTATTATAATTAATCGGAAGTTAATGATAAAATTAACGGAATAACATGACAAAAAATAATAATAGCATGATATTAATTTCTTTCAATAACATATCTATAATTTCATAAGCCAGTGACTTGCCAGCAAATCACCGTTTATCTTTATTACAAAAACAAAACTCATCCATGTGGGAAAGTTATCTTGAGATGTATACATGATCATGATTCATGAAAATGTTTTGAAGACTTCTCATGAAGCTTCCATAGACAACATCCTTACATTGTACATAACTTTATATATAGTGTTGGTTAAAGAGACGTGCTTTTTGTGAGATGGGTCCTCTTATAATTAAGTTTTGATGTGTGATTTAACCACTCTTTCGATCTGTTTCTTGATTGGCCAATTATTGGAGGAGTAGAGGAGCTACTTTGCCATCCCACGTGAGAACATACTATTGTCTCCTCAACTTTTTCTGTGAATATAATTAGTAAGCTCTGTTTCTTTTCTTTCAGCCATTTTTTTGTAAAGAAAGAAAAAAGAGTTCTTGAAAGTCATCTCTGGAAATAACAATATGTGAAACCATGCCTTCTGCAAATAAGTTTATTATGAGCAAAACCTAAGATAGAAAACAAAGTCATCACATCTAAACTAGTTAATATTCTCTAGTAATATACGTACGCTTGGGACATATTGGGTTGAAACCAATAATATCACCTATTTACGATTCATGTCCGTGTGTAATAAATACTTCAGAATTGTCCTCCCTTAATGTCTAATGAAAATCAAACCCATCTATAAAAACGCCCTCTGAATCTGCTGTTATAGTTAAAAACTACTACGAGTAAAAATTGTTCAAATAAAGCCCATATCCAAAATAGCTTAATTAAAGTCTACTTTTACATGGTTATCATTTAGCACAAGAGGCTAGATTGCTCAGGTTTGGTCTATTTTCATGGCGTAACTTGTATTATATCTTTCAAACCGAATTTGCAGACTAATTATATCTTTAGATAAAAGAAAAACACGGTAGCTATAATGATTTTGTCTTGCCTCTTGCATGTGTTCCTCAACTTCTCCGGGCAAGTGGGTCTGATTACATACATCTTTGTGTTCCAAACAAAGCTGCTTTTCCAAAATCCAAACAAAGCTGCTTATTAAGCAAGTTGCCTCTTGCTTGATTTGTTTGCTTCATAGGGTTCCTTGAGAATCATGAATATTATAATGGAAACAAAACAAAATAGAATAGAATAAAACTTAAGCACTGTGACATGTGAAACTTTGGCATGCATGTAGTGTTGTTTTGTTTCCAGAACAACCACCACCTGTCACACATATCTACCTCTTCCTGATCCCAATGATCTTTTTGGCTTTTTAAACTTTCACAACTCGAGCTTTCATCGTTTTCTGGTGATCTTCGACTTCTACGCAGTAAAATTTCATTTGGGCAAACTGAATTGAGCTTCCTAAGTTTAGAGAATCACATTTTAAGCCCTTTTGGCAGTAGACTAGACACTGCCCGTTTATGCTTTGGAAACATAAATGAATTTGCAAATGTAAGTCTATGTTTTTCCAAAACAAAAGTGTAGTTGAAGTTGACGAATTGGACAAAAGATAGGAATCAGAGAAGTGCACGAGTGGGTGATAAAATTGTGTATTGGTATAGAAAAACATCAAATACAACTTGCCCAAGAAGGGTGAATTGGTATCAAAATTGTGTAATCTCAGGGAAGTGTTTTACTTTGATGATACTCTAAAATGATGCTTAAATAATTGTGTTTAACTATACATCACTGATATTGTTTGGTTAATTGAGGAAATTGAAAGCTATGATTGTTATGTCCCTAAACCGGATTAGGATTGGATTAGGGTTAAGTGAGGTTTGACTTGGAGGAGAGAGGAGGTATGGGTTGGAGTGTAGGGTATGGTGTAGGGTGAGGGAGAGGTGTTGGGGTGTAGGGTTATTTAAGTGTTTCTCTCCCTCTCTCTTTTCCTTTTGCACTCTCTCACTCCCTCTCCATTTTTTCCATCCGGCGACCAGAGGAGGAAGAAGGCTCGGAGGTTCCGGCGTGAGGAGGTCGTCGCGGGGAGGAGGACGCGCGTGAGGAGGACGGAGGCGTGAGCTTGCTCCGGCGTTTCGTCGTCTTCATTTGAGGTATGCCGCTCATTAGTGTGATTTTGTTGCTCACCCTTGTAGAAGGGTGTTGTTGGTCGGTCGGGGGAGGTCGAGGACCTCTCCGGCGACGCGTTTCTTCGTAAATCCTCGGCTGGCGCGAGGTTGAAGACGACCAACGGTCGACCGGATCCTTCGGGCGGTCGACCGTTTTAGCACTGTTTGCCCGACTTTAACCTTCACCGGTCGAACGATGCCTTGGGGCGGTCGACCGGTAGTGCATTATTGCTGGTAAGTTGGGATTTTTCTACCTGTTATCGGTCGACCGGTCCTTGTTGTGTTCGACCGGAACTTAAGTGTACTGATTATTATTGTTTGATTGTTCGACCGATTTATATTGCGTTCGACCGATTGCATGTTTGTTCGACCGGTAGTATGTTTGCGTTCGACCGTTTGATGACGTAGAACACTAGGTTGACCCTGTTTGTTTTCGGTCGACCGAGACCCCTGAGTCGGTCGACCGATAGAGTGGAATTTAATGTTGACCAGACTCCGGATTTTGACCTCGTTCGGTCGACCGGTTTTAGACCTTGGTTCGACCGTTGGGGGTTCTGTCTTGAGCGCAGCGGTAGACCGTTATAGGAGTACGGTCGACCGATTCCTTTATGGAACCGGTCGACCGAAGCACCTCTTTCGGTCGACCGTTGGGGCACAGAACAGAATCCCAGGTTCCCTTTTTGAACGCCAACTTTGCCACGGAAACCCGTGTCCTCGCCTTGTGCGTGAGCCGGGAGGTGACGGTGGGCGCGTGATGCGTGCCTGCCCAGGGACCGCCGTTGGGAAGAGTGTGGGTGTTCGGGACGCGTCAGCTCCATGTATGGACCGTGACTTTTGAGATGTTTGTTGGCACTTTGTAGTATAGCAGGCCTGAGGGATCGCGGATCCCAGTGTTGATGTTGTGCGGGCACGCAACTGGCGTTGGGTGAGGTGACTACCGGCCCTTGGGGCTACGGAGGTCGCTGCCCTGCTTTTATAGCGGCGCGGTTGGTGTTCGCGGCTCGAGGAGCCCGATGACCTGGCAGACTTCGGTCTGGATCTGTCCGATGCTGTGCCGGACTGTTGTGATGGACCACCGATGCTGTGCCGGTGATGCCGCCGAGGTTGTGCCGGCGATGATGATTGTTGGGCCGAGGCTGTGCCGGCTTGTTGTTTTCCTCGGCTGGGCACCTACCGAGATGATGTTGTTATACCTTCCGGGCGACGGCCCCGTTGGTCCCTGTGGCCCCGACCACTGAGATTTACAGATCTGTTTCTATCGGCGCGTAGACGTGACAGAGGCTCCCTGCCGAACCCTTGTGTAGTGTAGCTGCGTGTGGGGGGTGCGATGTCGCGGGCTACTAGACTGCATGTGCCTGCAGTAGGTCTCTTCGGAAGACCCGATGATTGATTGTCGGACTGATGTCCTGTTTTACCCTTCGGGGGAACTGTTTTCCATATCTGTTGATGCCATGACATGCCACTAGTATGATAGGTTCATTATGTGATGCATGCATATAGGTGAGTTGGTATACGGGGTTTCCTTCTGGAAACTCAGGCATTGTTGTTGCATCTTTTTCAGGACCGCAGTAGGTCCGGGTGGGTGGTGACCGAGGGCGGAGCGCTTTGGAGTCGGATCCTCTTCGGCAGTTGCTAGACCGTACGACTACTTGTATTCTCTTCCATTGTATCTGTATTGTAGTCGTATTTCTTTTGGAAAACTCCTTGTATTTTGGGTGCACCCGGATTTATATATTTATGTATTAGTGACGTTCCCGCCTTGAGTGTCAGTTTTATTCGTTATTTCGAAATTTTAAATCTTCCGCTGTTTCGGGACGTTACAACTTGGTATCAGAGCGGTCGATTCCTGTGTCTTCGTCTAAAGAACCACCCTTAGGAGTAGTGCTAGAGGCATGCATTATTTCCGTAGCTCATGCATGCATTGTTGCTTATCTGTTGATTGTTGTGGTGACAGATGGCACCTAGACGCGTGAGGAGTTCTCCACGCGATCGTGATCCCAGTGACGACACTTCGGGTGCTCAGTGGGACAGGCTGGGCGAGTTTCTGGAGCGACAGGCTGCTCAGAGCGCTCAGAGCGGGGTGGGAGCTGAGCACGATCGGTTCATGCGTCAGCACCCGCCGACTTTTGATGGCAGGAGGGCCCCAGAGGTTGCGGAGGACTGGGTCTTCAGGATGGAGAAGATCTTCCGCGCTATTGGTGTAGCACCTGGGAGGATGGTGGAGCTGGCCACCTATGTGTTTGATGGCGAGGCCGCCAACTGGTGGAGGTCCACGTCCACAGTATTGTTTGATGATCGTCTGGATGTGAGCTGGGAGGAGTTTTTGGAGGTGTTCCACGAGCAGTACTTTCCCCAGCATGTCAGGGATCAGAAGAGGGAGGAGTTCATGTCGCTGGAGCAGAAGGACATGACACTGACGAGCTACATCAGCAGGTTCAACGCTTTGGAGCGTTACTGCCCTGAGATTTGTGTGACCCCAGAGCAGCGGGCGAGGAAGTTCGTGAAGGGACTGAGGCAGCCGCTTCGTTCTCGGGTGATCAACAGCATGCCGCGGACCCTTGCAGATGCGGTGAAGCATGCTACGATCATCGAGCAGGACCAGAGGGAGTGTATTCAGGAGGCGCGGAAGGCGCCAGTGAGCACCGGCAGCAGAGTAGCTGGTCGTGGAGCAGGGAACTCGGGCAAGAGGCCCAGGTTCGATGGTGGAGGAGCACGTCAGTCAGGAGCGTGCACTTACTGCGGGAGGTTCCATCCAGGGCAGGAGTGTCCCCGTCGGACTGGAGCGTGCATGGGTTGCGGCCAGATGGGGCATTTTGTCCGTGAGTGTCCTCAGAGGCAGGGAGAGCCGAGCAGGAGGCCGGGACCACCAGCAGTAGGCAGAGGCGGAGGCAGCCGATCAGTTGTGGCACCGGGGCAGAGCAGGAGGACTGGGCGAGTCTTTACTATTCAGGCTGAGGAGGCGAGGGACTCCAACACCGTCGTGGAAGGTACGCTTTCAGTTTCTGGTTCAGTAGCGCGTGTGTTGTTTGATTGCGGCGCCACTCACTCCATTTCGGAGAAGTTTGCTGGCGAGTTGGGTCGGACCCCTGTGCTGCTGACTGATGTTTTGGAGGTCAGCACGCCCATGGGTGAGGTGGGCACTGTGGGGAGCTTTTTCCCCGGCACCACAGTTGCTTCGGGAGACCACGATTTTCCGGCAGATCTGGTCTTGTTACCGATGGTGGACTTCGACGTCATACTGGGGATGGACTGGCTGTCCCGGTACGACGTGCGGGTCTTTTGCCGTGAGAAGAAGATCCTGATTCCGATGGAGGGTTTGCCAGATGTTCTGATCAGAGGTGCGAGGAGCAGAGGGGGTCGTCTGATTGTGTCTGCAGTTAGGGCACAGAGACTGATGCAGCAGGGATGCAGAGCGTTTGTGGTCACGCTGGTAGTTCCTGATCCTGAGACGAGGAGGCTGGAGGACATAGAGATTGTGCAGGAGTTCCCGGATGTGTTTCCAGCGGAGATTCCAGCGTTACCGCCGCACCGAGAGATCGAGTTCGGCATCGAGCTGGTAGCGGGTACGACACCTCAGTCGAAGGCACCGTATCGTATGGCACCTGCTGAGTTGACAGAGTTGAAGAAGCAGTTGCAGGAGTTGATGGAGTCCGGGTTCATTCGACCGAGTGTTTCTCCATGGGGAGCGCCTGTGCTCTTCGTGAAGAAGAAGGATGGATCGTTGCGGATGTGCATTGACTACAGGATGCTGAATAAGGTTACCGTTCGGAACCGGTACCCTTTGCCCAGGATCGATGATTTGTTTGATCAGTTGCAGACGGCGAGAGTGTTCTCGAAAATCGATCTGCGTTCGGGTTATCATCAGTTGCGGATCAGGGAGGCAGATGTTCAGAAGACAGCCTTCAGGACGCGGTACGGCCACTACGAGTTCTTGGTGATGCCATTTGGACTGACGAATGCGCCTGCAGCATTCATGGATCTGATGAATAGGACCTTCCAGCCGTACCTCGACAGATTTGTCGTTGTATTCGTAGACGACATTTTGATATACTCGCCTGACAGGGAGCAGCATCGAGAGCACCTGAGGATTGTGCTTGGCATCTTGAGGGATCAGCAGCTATATGCCAAGTACACGAAGTGCGAGTTTTGGTTGGATCAGGTGGCTTTTCTGGGGCATATTGTGTCAGCGGATGGGATTTCAGTGGATCCGGCGAAGGTCGAGGCAGTGACTCGGTGGAGAGCCCCGACGAGCGTGACGGAGATCAGGAGTTTCGTTGGACTGGCAGGGTATTACAGACGGTTCATCCAGGATTTCTCCAGACTTGCGTCGCCGCTGACAGCGTTGACGCAGAAGGGCGTCAAGTTCGTTTGGTCCCAGAAGTGCGAGGACAGCTTTCAGGAGCTGAAGAGACGATTGACGACAGCACCTATTCTGACGCTACCGAGTGGCAGTGGAGGCTACGTGATTTACAGCGATGCATCAGGGATAGGCTTGGGTTGTGTTCTGATGCAGCATGGGAAGGTGGTCGCGTACGCTTCGAGGCAGCTGAAGGTGCACGAGAAGAACTACCCGACTCACGATCTGGAGTTAGCAGCAGTAGTTCATGCGTTGAAGACCTGGCGGCACTACCTGTATGGCGAGCAGTTCGAGGTCTTCACCGATCATCAGAGTCTGAAGTACTTGTTCTCGCAGAAGGAGCTGAATATGAGGCAGCGCAGATGGCTCGAGTTCATTAAGGACTACGACTTCACCATTTCCTATCATCCGGGGAAGGCGAATTCGGTTGCAGATGCGCTGAGCAGGAAGGTGGAGGTTTCAGTTGCGAGTCTGTGCATCCAGGAGTGGAGGTTACTCGAGGCTTTGTCAGAGTGGAGACCGTTCACAGAGGGCTCAGAGGGAGCAGTGATTGCTGGGCTTCGGGTGGAGCCGCAGACTGTCTCACGGTTGGTTCAGGCTCAGCGGGGGGATGAAGAGTTAGCTGGTCTGCTACAGTTGGCTTCCAGAGATGGATCAGATTTCAGTGTGGGGGTTGATGGTGGTCTGAGGTTCAGGAGTCGGATTTGGGTGCCGAAGGTTGATGGGCTGAGAGACGACATCATGGAGGAGGCACACAGAGCCAGATACACCATTCACCCGGGGAGCACGAAGATGTATAAGGACCTGCAGCGGAACTTCTGGTGGAAGGGCATGAAGAGGGATATTGCAGAGTTTGTGGAGCGATGCTTAGTCTGCCAGCAGGTGAAGATTGAGCATCAGAGGCCAGCAGGACCGATGCAGTGTATTGAGCTTCCTGAGTGGAAGTGGGAGCACGTGACGATGGATTTTGTCACGGGATTGCCGAAGACGAGGAGATTCCACGACGCGATTTGGGTGATAGTCGATCGACTGACCAAGTCGGCGCACTTCTTAGCGATCCGGACCACGTTGCCTTTGGAGGGTCTAGCTAAGTTGTACGTGGAGGAGATAGTCAGGTTGCATGGAGTGCCGGTGAGCATCATCTCAGATCGAGATCCTCGTTTCACTTCCAGATTTTGGGGGAGTCTGCAGCAGGCTTTGGGGACGCGTCTGAGATTCAGTACAGCGTTTCATCCGCAGACCGATGGTCAGTCAGAGAGGACGATTCAGACCCTGGAGGATATGCTGAGAGCATGCACACTGGATTGGGCAGAGCACTGGGATGAGCACCTGCCGCTGATAGAGTTCGCCTACAACAACAGCTACCACTCGAGTATTGGGATGGCACCGTACGAGGCATTGTACGGGAGGCCTTGCAGATCACCGGTATGCTGGAGTGATGTGGGCGAGAGGCAGTTAGTTGGGCCGGAGATCGTGCAGATGTATGCAGAGAAGGTGGATGTGATCAGGAGGAGACTGGCCACAGCGCAGAGCAGACAGAAGAGCTATGCAGATCGACGCAGACGAGTGCTGAGTTTCGAGGTGGGCGACCATGTGTTTCTGAAGATTTCCCCAGCCAGAGGTGTGATGAGGTTTGGGAAGAAGGGGAAGCTCAGTCCGAGGTATGTTGGGCCGTTCGAGATCTTGGACCGGGTTGGAGAGGTTGCCTACAGGATTGCATTGCCGCCGCAGTTTTCAGGTCTGCATAATGTCTTCCATGTGTCGATGTTGAGGAAGTATGTGGCAGATCCGTCGCACGTTATTGAGATAGCAGTGCCAGAGATTCAGCAGGACTTGTCGCTCGAGGAGAGGCCAGTGGAGATTGTGGACCGGATGGATCATCAGCTCAGGAGGAGGACCATTCCGATGGTGAAGGTCAGGTGGCAGCATCACAGTGAGCGTGAGGCCACTTGGGAGATCGAGGAGGATGTCAGGAAGCAGTATCCAGAGCTTTTCGGTGAGTGGTTGCTTTGATTTCGGGACGAAATCCTTTTAAGTTGGGTGGATTGTTATGTCCCTAAACCGGATTAGGATTGGATTAGGGTTAAGTGAGGTTTGACTTGGAGGAGAGAGGAGGTATGGGTTGGAGTGTAGGGTATGGTGTAGGGTGAGGGAGAGGTGTTGGGGTGTAGGGTTATTTAAGTGTTTCTCTCCCTCTCTCTTTTCCTTTTGCACTCTCTCACTCCCTCTCCATTTTTTCCATCCGGCGACCAGAGGAGGAAGAAGGCTCGGAGGTTCCGGCGTGAGGAGGTCGTCGCGGGGAGGAGGACGCGCGTGAGGAGGACGGAGGCGTGAGCTTGCTCCGGCGTTTCGTCGTCTTCATTTGAGGTATGCCGCTCATTAGTGTGATTTTGTTGCTCACCCTTGTAGAAGGGTGTTGTTGGTCGGTCGGGGGAGGTCGAGGACCTCTCCGGCGACGCGTTTCTTCGTAAATCCTCGGCTGGCGCGAGGTTGAAGACGACCAACGGTCGACCGGATCCTTCGGGCGGTCGACCGTTTTAGCACTGTTTGCCCGACTTTAACCTTCACCGGTCGAACGATGCCTTGGGGCGGTCGACCGGTAGTGCATTATTGCTGGTAAGTTGGGATTTTTCTACCTGTTATCGGTCGACCGGTCCTTGTTGTGTTCGACCGGAACTTAAGTGTACTGATTATTATTGTTTGATTGTTCGACCGATTTATATTGCGTTCGACCGATTGCATGTTTGTTCGACCGGTAGTATGTTTGCGTTCGACCGTTTGATGACGTAGAACACTAGGTTGACCCTGTTTGTTTTCGGTCGACCGAGACCCCTGAGTCGGTCGACCGATAGAGTGGAATTTAATGTTGACCAGACTCCGGATTTTGACCTCGTTCGGTCGACCGGTTTTAGACCTTGGTTCGACCGTTGGGGGTTCTGTCTTGAGCGCAGCGGTAGACCGTTATAGGAGTACGGTCGACCGATTCCTTTATGGAACCGGTCGACCGAAGCACCTCTTTCGGTCGACCGTTGGGGCACAGAACAGAATCCCAGGTTCCCTTTTTGAACGCCAACTTTGCCACGGAAACCCGTGTCCTCGCCTTGTGCGTGAGCCGGGAGGTGACGGTGGGCGCGTGATGCGTGCCTGCCCAGGGACCGCCGTTGGGAAGAGTGTGGGTGTTCGGGACGCGTCAGCTCCATGTATGGACCGTGACTTTTGAGATGTTTGTTGGCACTTTGTAGTATAGCAGGCCTGAGGGATCGCGGATCCCAGTGTTGATGTTGTGCGGGCACGCAACTGGCGTTGGGTGAGGTGACTACCGGCCCTTGGGGCTACGGAGGTCGCTGCCCTGCTTTTATAGCGGCGCGGTTGGTGTTCGCGGCTCGAGGAGCCCGATGACCTGGCAGACTTCGGTCTGGATCTGTCCGATGCTGTGCCGGACTGTTGTGATGGACCACCGATGCTGTGCCGGTGATGCCGCCGAGGTTGTGCCGGCGATGATGATTGTTGGGCCGAGGCTGTGCCGGCTTGTTGTTTTCCTCGGCTGGGCACCTACCGAGATGATGTTGTTATACCTTCCGGGCGACGGCCCCGTTGGTCCCTGTGGCCCCGACCACTGAGATTTACAGATCTGTTTCTATCGGCGCGTAGACGTGACAGAGGCTCCCTGCCGAACCCTTGTGTAGTGTAGCTGCGTGTGGGGGGTGCGATGTCGCGGGCTACTAGACTGCATGTGCCTGCAGTAGGTCTCTTCGGAAGACCCGATGATTGATTGTCGGACTGATGTCCTGTTTTACCCTTCGGGGGAACTGTTTTCCATATCTGTTGATGCCATGACATGCCACTAGTATGATAGGTTCATTATGTGATGCATGCATATAGGTGAGTTGGTATACGGGGTTTCCTTCTGGAAACTCAGGCATTGTTGTTGCATCTTTTTCAGGACCGCAGTAGGTCCGGGTGGGTGGTGACCGAGGGCGGAGCGCTTTGGAGTCGGATCCTCTTCGGCAGTTGCTAGACCGTACGACTACTTGTATTCTCTTCCATTGTATCTGTATTGTAGTCGTATTTCTTTTGGAAAACTCCTTGTATTTTGGGTGCACCCGGATTTATATATTTATGTATTAGTGACGTTCCCGCCTTGAGTGTCAGTTTTATTCGTTATTTCGAAATTTTAAATCTTCCGCTGTTTCGGGACGTTACAATGATATCACTTCACCATCAAATTATGGAGTCCAATTACACCCGTGTGATTGGTTCAATAAAGTTCATAACCTAATTCCAATGACATGCCGTACTTGTTATTTAGTTGAACAACTGAAAATTGTTATTACCCTGTAATGAAATTTCAAAAGAAGAGGGTCAATTACATCATATCAATCTAATTAGTGCAATTGAGATCAAGGCCGTGTCTAACAATCTTGAAGTGATCTTAGGCAAAATTTAAGATGAGATATTGTTAGATCCCTAACCTAGGGTTAGTGGACTAATGATGGTTAGGGTTGGTTTGCATGGGGAAGTGGGGTTGCAGGTGTTTGCATGGGAAGGGGAAGAGGTGGTGTACTGTAGCACGAGTTTAAATGAGGCATTCTCTCTCTTTCTTCTCCTTTCATCTCCTTCTCATTTCTTCTTCCTCCTTTCTCACCAAACACACACCTTCTTCCTCAGTCACCCAAGCTCAGGCGGAGGAGGCTGCGTCGGCGTGAGGTGCGAGGCAGTCCAGGCAGGAGAGGTGCGGAGTTGAGCGCACGAGGAGATCACCGGAGGCGACGTACGCGAGCGGAGCTCCGGCACTTTCGTCGTTGCTTTTGAGGTATGTCGACTCATTAGTGTGGCTTGTTCTTGACACTCATGAGAGGGTCATGTTGGTCGGTCGGAGGAGGTCGGAGGCCTCTCCGACGTCGCGTTTGGGCGAAGAAACCTCGGCTGGCGCGAGGTTGAAGACGACCGGGCGGTCGACCGGTCCTTGGACGGTCGACCGAATGCATGTATATCTTTACTGTCTGTTGCGTTTCGGTCGACCGAGGTCTTGTGTTCGGTCGACCGGAACTTAAATATATTGGTTTATGTTGCATGATGTTCGGACTTTGGAGTATGTTCGGTCTACCGTTATATGACGTAGAAATATAGGTTGACCCTAACTGTTGTCGGTCGACCGAGACCCCTGAGTCGGTCGACCGATGGAATAAAATGTTGTAGAAGTTGTACTGTTAGTTTTCGGTCGACCGGGACCTGAGTCGGTCGACCGATAGACTGGATTGTAATGTTGACCAAACTCCGGATTTTGACCTCGTTCGGTCGACCGGTTTTAGACCTTCGGTAGACCATTTGGGGGATTGTGTTCTGTGCGCAGCGGTAGACCGTGTTAGGGACGGTCGACCGATTCCTTTCTGGAAACGGTCGACCGAGTCACCTTTTACGGTCGACCGTTTGGGCCCAGAACAGAATTCCAGGTTCCCCTTTGAATGCCAACTTTGTCCACGGAAACCCGTGTCCTCGCCTTGTGCGTGAGCCGGGAGGTGACGGTGGGCGCGTGATGCGTGCCTGCCCAGGGACCGCCGTTGGGAAGAGTGTGGGTGTTCGGGACGCGTCAGTTCCAGGTATGGAGCGTGACAAATGTGATGGATTGATTGGACTTATTGTAGTATAGCAGGCCTGAGGGATCGCGGATCCCAGTGTTGATGTTGTGCGGGCACGCAACTGGCGTTGGGTGAGGTGACTACCGGCCCACGGGCTACGGAGGTCGCTGCCCTGCTTTTATAGCGGCGCGGTTGGTGTTTGCGGCTCGAGGAGCCTGATGACCTGGCAGACTTCGGTCTGGTTTTGTCCGATGCTGTGCCGGACTGTTGTGATGGACCACCGATGCTGTGCCGGTGATGCCGCCGAGGTTGTGCCGGCGATGGTGATTGTTGAGCCGAGGCTGTTCCGGCTATGTTGTTTTCCTCGGCTGGGCACCTACCGAGATGTTGTTGTTATACCTTCCGGGCGACGGCCCCGTTGGTCCCTGTGGCTCCGACCACTGAGATTTGCAGATCTGTATTCTATCGGCCCGCAGGCGTGACAGAGGCTCCCTGCCGAACCCTTGAGTAGTGTAGCTGCGTGTGGGGGGTGCGATGTCGCGTGCTGTAAGACTGCATGTGCCTGCAGTAGGTCTCCTCGGGAGACTCGTTGTTGATTGTCGGACTGATGTCCTGTTTTACCCTTCGGGGGAACTGTTTTCCATTTCTGTCGATGCCATGACATGCTACTAGTATGATAGGTTCATTGTGTAATGCATGCATATATAGGTGAGTTGGCATACGGGGTTTCCTTCTGGAAACTCAGGCATTGTTGTTATATATTTTCAGGACCGCAGTAGGTCCAGTGGGGTGGTGATCGGCGGGCGCGCGCGTTTGGAGTCGGATCCTCTAGTCAGACCACTGAGGTCCACATGATTACGTTATCTTCCCTTGTCTTTTGTTGTAATCATGTATTCATTTTGGCAAACTCTGATGTATTATGGTGCACCGCTTATTTGTTTATGAGAAGTGACAGTCCCGTCTTGACTATTGTGCTCTTTGTCTTGATTATGAATTTTTTAAATTTTCCGCTGTTTCGGGATGTTACAGATATTATCCTCATTTCTCTCTTCTAGCGTTTTGATCTTGAGTTGCAAAATCATTAATTACTTGATGAACTATTATCAACATCTCCTTCTTGAACATTACCATCTACATTTTATTGTCTTAGTATATTCGTATTATTTTGGATTTCTATAGGTGATTGTGCATCCAATTTTTCATCAAGTGGATTTGTTATATTGTTTTTTGTGTGAATTGTTACCAATTTAATTATCAAAAGCATCACATTTAGATTTAATCAATTTGTCAATCCTTTGTTTGTTTGTTTCCCAATTTTTCATAATACCCTGATTCATACTTCTATTTGACATCCTAATAATCTAATAAATATTGGAGAAAGTTACATTACGAAACAACATGCACAAAATATATATCGGAAAAATAACTACAATCCAAGCACAAAAATGACAAAAAATAATGAAACAATAGAACATGATAAATCAAAGAAAACCTCACTAGTTAGATCTACCAATCTACAATGAAACAATTTTGTCAAAGAAAAAAACACTTTAACCAAGAAAAGTTACACCTACCATGGGTAGCATTTATATACACATGCTGGGAAGAGAAGAAACAAATGCCTCATTGGGACCAATCTTGTTTAACTTAGGGAAGTGGGAAAAACCAACCGAAGAAGATAAAAGTATAGGGACCATATCACATGATCCAAAATACAATGTGAGCTAACATGTACTTCAATTTTCGATCGCAACGTGGATTCGAGAGTAGAGGGGCAACAAGTCCTTGAATTGGATGCTCAGACGTACGTGATTTTGCCTCTTCTGCAATATCTCTAATCACATGCAAACAAGCGTTTCATAATTAAGACACTAAGTTAACCAATTATTAATGCTGATAGTGCTTTCAAGGGATGTATTTGGCTTGCTAATGGCTCTTGTCAACTGTGTTTGAGATGTAATAGAATATTCTGTCGTGCATTCTCTTGTCTACTAATCTTATGCAATTTTGAGTTTTATTTTTTAAACTAACGATAAATTAACATATTATTAATGGAAATGAGAACAACATGTTACGATTAAATAGAACGTCTAAGAAGTGTAACTGTGTGATTTCAAAGTCAATGATCAAGTGTTAGTAGGACATAACTGAAGTGAAGTGTGACATCTGTAATTTATCCTTAGATCAACTTGTTAGTATGGTTTTTAAATCAAATTCGACTAATTTTACACTTCAAGTGAGTGAATCATCACATCGTCATGTTTTTTTTTTCATCTACCTTATGAGGAATAAATACTGGTTATACTTATACTTGGTAATGTGTTATCTAATGAAGTTCAACATTACTTAATTTGATTCTGTTTATAAAGCCTCTCTGATTTCTTTGCTAGTTTCAAACTTTTATGGCATCAGCATTGATGAAGTAAAATTATGGAAGGGCATCTGCGGGTCTTTAGATCTCCTTTTTGGAGTGGCATTTTGGTAGATAATTCATAATTGAAGGGCAATTACCAAACCCAGGCACATGAACCAGCTAGGCCACCCATCTTACCCTCCCCACTTCTTGTACTATTAGTATTGCTCATTGATGCTCCCATTCCACTCCATAATCTCTCTCTCTATCTCTCTCTCTCTAAGACTCAAACAACCATAATTGTTGTCTCCAACTCAGATTTGCTTATAAGCCACCACAAATCTTATAAGTGACGTTGTCCTAACTAAGCATCTTGGTCATGGCTTCCTTGCCCAATTCTAGCAAGGTGGTCGTCCTCCCACCACCACCACCACCACCACCGTCACCTTTAACTTGGCCGGCAATCGCGGAGGAAAATGAGAGTATTCCCCCGCCATCACTTGCGTCTTTCGATGATTTTTCGGTGGAAGTACAACAACATGAGTCTCCTTCCCAACCAAGTCTTCAAGAAGAAGAAGAAGAAGAAGAATTATTCGTACTTTCTCCTGCACGGTCTGTGCCTGTATCTACAGGCACAGATGCGGAGAAAGAGACGAATTTCACGACGACACCCACGAAAGAAAGGGTAATTTTGGCATCAAATTTGAGGGTAAAGAAAGCAGAAGATGTGAAGGAAGCTAATTATAATTACACGACCCCAAAGCCCCCGAAACGCAATTTGAAGCGTAATTCGACGGATCAAGCTGAGGATTTGGAGGCCGACTACACTACGCCTAAGACGGAAAACCACGTCATAAAGCCGGCGTCGATGTGCCCGCCGGCACCGAGGAAACCGCGACCCGATAAAGGTAAATTGGACCCAACCAAGAGGAATTTCTTCGTCGTGTCGGGCGATCTCGACTCGGTGTTCTTCCGGCGATCGGATGAACCGGCGATCAGGAAGAAAATTAGGGTGGACTTGCTAGCTGAGTGCTTCTCCACTTGAATTGTCTTCTTTTTTTTAACGTGTTTATTAGTTAATTAATGTAGTTTGAAATTGCCACATGCAAATGCTTCACTTATGCTTCCAATTGTTGTATCAAAAATAAAAATCAGATCGAGATCTCTTGTTTCCAAATTGGGTTGTGAATAGTTCACAATTTTCAGCTTATTTGATCTAGTTCCGTGTCAATTTAATTTTGTATTGGGTCAGTAGGATGTGTTTTTATTTTCGTAAGAAAATTATATTTTCTAATGATTTAGTTTGGTAGACTTTTCAATGTTGTAATTATTTATTAGACGCCGGCATTCTTCATATTTTGTTATGAATATTATTTTTTATTATCAAATCAACCTTTCGAGAAAACCAACTCGAGAAGAAATCAAGAAGTTTAATTATACGGAGGAAAAGACTCAAACGTGTCGAGACACTCTTGGGTGGTTAAATAATAATGATTCGGTGGAGTTATCTTACTGCATGCACATGTCTGGTCTCAGTTATGTTTCATCGAAACTCCCAAATTTTTTTGCTGTTCTTAACTTCGAATTTCAGATACTGATTTTGGCTCGACAATATCGAACTCAAATTTCTGACTTGGTCTTATCAAAAAACTGTTCTCATAGGGGGTTTTTAGAATCGCTGATCTAATGCTAGTCATCATAATTAATTTAATTTTCAATTTGATAAGCATAAGTTCACATCAATATAATTTTTTGGTATAATGGAATGTCACGAATATTGTAGGCGTCGACACTTACAACCGAGCCCCACAAGTTAGATCGTATAAGACAACAAATGAATTATGTCGAGGCCAATTAATATGATTTTCAAGTTTGTTGATTTGAGATTTTTAAAAGTTATACATATATATATATATATATATATATATATATATATATATATATATATATAAACTAGAGCCAATACATACAAAAGTAGCGAAGTTAATATCAAAAGTCTGTACAGTTGTTAATTTTAAATCCCGAACTTAAGAGCTTGTTCCAAATCAGATTGATAAACTTTTTATGGTAAATGAGTTGAGTAAACATAATTTAAGTTCATTTCTTAGAGAATAGTCCCACAACGTATAATTTGAGGTTTTCTTTTAGATTATAAGTTGCAATGTCATTTTACTCATTACCAATTGATTTTGAGTTGAATACGCAAACTTCAATATGATATCAAAGTCTCAAAGCTCCAACAGACAATTTAACACATCCCATGTTGTTGTTGTTGATGTGTGGAAAATAATTCTGGTCACTCATGCTGGAGAGTATTGAAGAGTAGTCTCATATCGGTTAATTTGTGAATTTTCTCCTCTGAGTTATAAATTATAAGGTCTCTCCACTCATCATCAATTGATTTTGAGTAAAATACGTTTATCGTAACTATGAAAGTCAAACTCAACTTTTTTAGTAAACTAGTTAAGTTCAATCATATGTCAAAACTCTTTCCTTAAACTAAGCAAGTCTGAGGTTATTAAATAACTTCTCAACTGCCAAGCGATGATAGTAGACGATTTAAAGTAGTTTAAATACGCATGTAAGACTCGAGACTTTCTAAAACCCAAAATCATCTATCTAAGTAACATTTAATAACAATATTTTGGGATTGAATTTATGGTAAAATTTTCTTGCTTTCTTAGGTTGTAAAAAAATGCTATAAAAAGGTACAAAACACGTCAAACTAACACTCGTATTAGCTCAAAATTCCGACATTTGTTTTGACCCAACATGTGCACACATGCTCTTTTGCATGCAAACAACAATCCAAAAGCCTTCAACAATTCATTAATCAAAAGCAAATTCACTTTACTGGAAATCGCAGAATGCCGTTTTAGGAAAAGACAATGAGATGATCCATAAAAAAACCAACGAACCATCCCAATCAATCCAAATGGTCAACATGCAAATCATCAACCACATATTGGATCTTACTTTTGTGCAAATGACAGAAACCTTACTTTGTCTTTGTGGAACCAATTCGAAACATTAACTTTGGTTTCTTCCAAAACGTTGTGTGTTGTTTCAGCTTTATGATTTTGTCAACTGTAGATATGTATTGATAATTCTAAGCTTGTCACGAGTTTAATGGAAGAAGCCAAGTTATGACAACTAATATTGACGTGAGCCCACATTGATTAGGCGGTGATTTGTTTTAACGTACGTGTTAGTTGTGACTTTGATTAGCTTTTTAATTAAAGTCCTCCTTTTGTTGGGCAAAGTTGGATTATAAAAACATGTGGAGATTAGATCTGCTGCTGATGATAATGACTTCCTTGCACAGGAATCTACTTTTTGTCAATTTGGTTTAATTAGTATACTTTGCAGATTTTGATTCCATAATGTTGCGATTAAGAACTTGTTTTGTTTATAAGTATTGAATTAATTAACACCGCTAGAGTGGGTTTCAGAACAATTACATCTTGATTATGGAATCATCATGAAAGTGACTAATCTATGACAAAATCACGTTCATTTTCACGAAGATGGTGTGTATCATAACATTAACCAAATCCTTTGATTTTTCATTGACCCTTGATCTAGCTCACTTATTAAAACTAAATATTTAAACTCAATCGGCTTCACACCTAGATTCACCATCAATCATCACGCTGCAGTAGCTAAGAAAATTTTGATAAATTCTCGAGACGCCAAAAACTCTAGAATTATGTATCGGGTAGAAGAAAAAAAGAATTCCTTAAAACACTATTGTTTTATAACTTGTAAAATTAGTTTTAATCATTAAGATGAGTCATATAGCACATTCTACTGATCGCGGGTTGTTACGAAGTGGAGATGAAACTTAATATTAGACTTGTCAATTCTGGACACGACACGATTACATGACACGAATACGACACGATATGGAGACACGACTGTACATGAATTTTTTTGTATGATTGAAATGATTTATTATGATGTTTTGTGAACATACAAATATAAAATAATCTAAACTGTTATTCATCGCCGGAAAACTACTAAAATTGCACGTACGAATTATCATTTTGTCGTTCCACCCTTTCTTATAACTCTTCATTTTACTCTCCTAACACAACTCTCTATATATATTACTCTCATATTCATCAGAAAAATGTCTCGGAGGCTAGAAAAAAAACCAACGGATGCCCCATATTACTCGGATCTGGTAAAATGTCTTGTTTAGTTTTTCTAATTTAAAAAAAAATTAGGTCGGGCGTTCGCGGGAGGCGGCTCCGGCCGCGATCCCCCGACCCTAAGGGGCGTCTTCAGCAGACGCCCCATTTTTTTTGAATTTCTTTTAAAATTATTTAAATTGATTATAAATTGTGAAAAAAGCTAAATAAATTGATTATTAAGTTAATAATTAGTTTAGTAAATCCATTATTGATTATAAATTGTGATCATTGCTAAATAAATTGATTATTAAGTTAATAATTAGTTGAATTATTTTAGTAAATCCATTAACGAAATTTTATTTTTAAAATTGAATTAATAGTCATCGGGTTATCATGGAGGAAAAGAGAAATCAATTCCCTTACGCGTTGTGCATAATTTAGCAGATGAGTCAGATCTTTGTCATCCCCGTAGACAGATATTTTACGTCATCGTGAAAGAGAGAGAGATATATATTTTGCGTCGTCGTGAGACACGTGAGGATTCTTTCGACGACGAGGATGATTCAGATGAGGTGGGGAGTCACGACGAGAGTGACGATGGGGGTTGTATGACTTGGAGGCACAGGAGGAGGCGATACAGCAGTATGGTCGAGGACGGTGACGACATTGTAGTACTTTGGCTGAGTGAGTCGTTAGGAAGGGTCGAGGTGGTCGATTTGTGACCGGTGATGTCGTCAAGGCCGAAATGAATGACTTTATTCGTCTAATTTAACACAAACTTTTCTTTATGCACCAACCACGTGTCTTCTACATACTCCGTGAGCACTGTCCAGGACCAGAAAGAATCCTTCAGATTATGGACTGCTCTTTCATAATCCGTGTGTGAATCAGAAACCATAACTCTCCTCCACTTTCCACGCCTAAACATTTCTGGAGACTTCTTGTCCTTGCCGAAAACGTGGTATGCGTAGTTATACACGTCATTGTTGATATGTCAGGTGCAAAGTAATTGAGCAGACTCAGGAAAAACCTCTGTCACTGGTCGCATCAAACCCAACTCCCGGTCCGTTATTATTGCAGTCGGGCTAACAATATCCAACAACAGATCTCGCAACCTCTCTAACATCCACCGGTAACTAGACTCGGTCTCATCCTTCAAAATCGTATAGCCGACGAAGAATTTCATGTTTTTTGGAGTAACCTCAACAATCTCAAACAAAGACATCTTGTACTTGTTCGTCTTATACGTCGAATCCATGCAGACTACGAAATGGTTTGTGCGCAACAACTGAACTGACATCGGATGTGCCAAAAATGCGTAAGTAGGGACATTAGTTTCTTTATATGCCATAATCCAATGTAAGTAATGATAATGCACTGCTTGACTCAGAAACTGCTGAGCGGGATTCTTCTCCTCAGATTTCGTCCTCCTCATGTACACTCTGAAGTTATCAATGTGTCTCTGATTTGGATTGTCCTCCGGGAATTTCTCCTTTACTGCCAACAAAATGTTACGTGGTCTTGCTTGTGCCTCAGTCATATCACGAACAATTTGCTTGACCCCAGAACTAAGTCCGCTGATCTGTCGGTGACCCTCTGAATAAACTGCAAGTGCGTGGTTGTGCTGCCCATGAGTGCTATTAGAAACAACGACATATCCATCATGATCCCGTCTCTCGACTATTTTTACCAAAAAACGACAACCACAACATTTTCTTTTTGTGTTCTTCCGTAGTGCAATACTCGTATCACGAGAACTCATTTCATGTATGCGATCACATCTCAGGTAACAATCCGTCTGGCTATCTGCTTTTGATTTGTACGATGATATAACCAAAAAAATCCAGCTCCTATGACAACTTGTTTCCCCCATTTACAAGCTTCCTCGATTGTTGTAAATATTTGTTTACAATCAGAAAACTCACTGTAATCTACACCACCACCACCGAAATCTTGCAATAGAACCTGAAAAAAATTAATTTAACACAAAATAAATAAAAAATAAAAAATGGGCGTGTGGCTAAGTCGTCTCCCCATGGTTGGGGCATCTGGCTAAGACGCCTCGCCTATGGCGGAGTCGTCATAGCCAGAGGCCCCCACCATTGAGGAGGCGGCTTAGCAAGAAGCCCGAGACGATTTTTTTTTGACTTCCTTATCTCACCGTATCCTAGCGCTTCGCCATGCATTTTCGTGGTGTTGGTACTGGGATTGTGAGTAAAACTGAGTCAAAAATATTGTTTTAAGACCAGGAAATTGGTATTAAATGAATTGTGAAGGGCAAAATGGTAATTGATGAGGCGATTTAAGTAGTTTTCCGGCGTCTCCCGCGAACGCTCGACCCAAATATTTTTAAACAAAAACTAAACAAGACATTTTACCAGATTTTAGTAATCCGGGGCGTTTGCTGGTTTTTTCCCGACCTCCCAGACATTCTTTCTGGTGAATATGAGAGTAATACGAAGAGAGAGTGGTGTTAGGAGAATGAAATGAAAAGTTGTATAAGTAGAAAAGGTAGAATGACAAAATGGTAATTCGTACGGGCGATTTAAGTAGTTTTCCGGCGATGAATAACAGTTCAGTAAAGGAACTATTGGAAAAGGATTACTTCTTTGTTTCCTATTGTCGACGCCATGTTTAATCCCAGATGTCAAGTTCGAGGTGAATTATTTTGTTTTGACAAAATTCTAGCACATCCACATTTTCTTGCATGATGGTACTTAATAAACTTCGAGGTGTGTTGTGGTTCTGACCAACACTCTACTTAATATAGTCATAGCAAAAATGACGGGGTCGTCCCACCCGACGACCCGGCACGACCGGTCGTGGGCGACGATGGGGTGGTGCACGACAAGGTTGTTGACGTGGTCGTGCAATGTAGACATGTACAAAAGTTTTTGATTTTTTTTGTTTTGATTTTTTTAAAATTAGCTTTAATCTTTTTAAAAAAAATATGTTTTCTAATTTTTATAAAAATTTAAGAATTTTTTCCATGATTGACGTCGAAATAATGTGGAGGAGAAAAATAAATTGTGGTTAAGAGGTGAATCGAGTTGGAAATAGAAGAAAGTGAGTTGGAGATAAAAAAAACTGATGTGGATAAGAAAAAAAAACAAATGTAGAAGAAAAAAAAGAGATAGAAAGTTTATGATCAGGTTGTCCAGATCATGGTCACTGATAGTCTTAGTGATTTATATTTACCAAAGAAAATTTAGTCCCAAGATTTGCAAAATTAAAGCCTCCCAATCTCCCATTAAAGCCTCGGCAAGTACCCTTACACGAAAATGGTTTAGGTGATGTGATAGTTTTAGAACGTGCTATGCTTCTTGGCAGTAATTACGTGCAGGCATGTCCATTGAAAGAAGAATAGTAGATAGTTGCACGTCTCGGTTATTACTTCTGAAAAAAAAAACTCCACGAGGGGAAAAGAAAGAATATCCTCCAATATTGAAGGATATGAGAATTAACACAAGTCACGTCATATGCTTAACCTTCCTTGTCTTTCCTCTATTATTGCGAGTATAATACTTGTGAAGCCCTTCAAATAGTTATGTGAGATCTCCTATTAATTATAAGAATTTTTGCCTCGATACAAATTACCAATCCGTACCCCTAAATCCTCTTAATAAACTACTAACCTAATTCGTTTGACTAAATGTCTAAATAGACCATTTATTCAAAAAAAAGATCATTTATTCTACTATATCAAAACATTCTAAAAATTGTAAAAGGCATATCTCATATATCAATGCCACCAATAAGGCCTTAATTTTCACAAAACGATGGTGAAAGTATGATATAATTGGGTTTGTTGAATGAATGGAAATTTTCAAATGAAAAAAAATGAAACCTATTCTATCACAACACCAAACTTTTGCTAGATATTTAAGGTACATTGATAACATGGAAGATATGTGAATTTTGGTTGGTCCAAGACCTTAATACATGACGACCACTCTAGTAATAAATGATACATCTACTATATTATAGAATGTTCAGTAAAATGAGAATATATTTTCCAATACCTCTTTATAAATTGTGACCGGTATTGTTTACTACGTGTGTAACATCCCCGAACAGCGGAAAATTTAAACTTTTAAAATCAAGAGGAACACAAGGATAAAACCATCAAGAGTGGAGACATTACTGAAAGAAACACCCAAATACGTCTGGTGCACCATATTACATAAAAGTTTGTCAAAAAGAGTGATTACATCATAACACAAAACACATAGTACATGTAATCACGACAACCTAAAGTAGGTAGACGACAGGATCCAGTCCGAAAGTGCAATCTTCCTCAGTCACCACCTGCCGGAACCTAACGCGGTCCTGAAAAAGATGCAACAACAATGCCTGAGTTTCCATAAGGAAATCACGTATGACAAGCTCACCTATATGTCCTAACATACTAGTATAGCATGGCATGAAATACAAAGCAGTAAACATTCCCACACGGGCAAAATCGGACATCCGTCCTGCAATCGTTCTCGTTGCCACACATGCCCCGCGGTCTACAATCGTCACCGCTGCCACACAGGCCCCACGGTCCGCAACATCGCCGTCGTCACACAGGCTGCACGGTCCAACAACCACCGGTACCACACATGCCACACGATCAACATCACCGCCGCCACACAGGCCGCACGGTCCAACATCGGGTCCCCGTAGAGACCTACCGAGGCACATACGGTCTAACGGACAGTACGCAACACATCCCCACACGCGACTACACAAGCCAAAGGATCGGTGAGGAGGCGTTCGCACTTCCGCGCAGGTAGAATCAGATTTGAAAACATCGTGGTCCACCACCACACCAACGGAGCCGTCGCTCAGGTCGGTCCATCACCGGCACCACATAGGCCGCACGGTACCTCACTCGATAGGTGCCCAGTCGAGCTACCTGCCGGAACACATCATCGGCAGTCCATCGCCGCAACTACACAGGTCACGCGCGATCCTCCTCGCCGCCACACAGGCCGCATAGGGGCCCTACCGCCGCCACACAGGCCGCACAACACGTGCAATCACTACCATCAAGGCCAGTCGAACATATCCGCCACACAAAGGGCCAGACAATCGACAGATCCGAACCGAAGTCCGCAGGGTCAACGAGCTCCATGTGTAGACAACAACTCCGCCGCTATAAAAGCAGGGCAACGGCCTCCGTAGCCCCTCAGGTTGGTAGTCACTTCACCCAACGACATTTGCGTGCCCGCTGAAGCAATGTGATCCACAATCCCTCAGGTTGCTACTCTAACGCGAGTCAAATCAATCCACCATATTTGTCACGATCTATACATGGAGGTGACGCGTTCCGGACACCCACACTCTTCCACACGCCGGTCCCTGGGCAGGCACGCGTAACCCGCCCACCGTCACCTCCCGGCTCACGTACAAAATGAGGACACGGGTTTCCGTGGACAGAGTTGGCATCCTAAGCGGAACCAGGAATTATGTCCTGTGCAAAACGGTCGACCGAAAGAGACAACTCGGTCGATCGTTTCCTCAAAGGAATCAGTCGACCGAAAGTGACATCCGGTCGACCGCTTCCACAAGGGAATCGGTCGGCCGAAAGTGACAACTCGGTCGACCGCCTCCACAAGGGAATCAGTCGACTGAAGCGTCTGCAACGGTCGAACTATTTGCGCAAAACATAAGTCCCAACGGTCTACCGAAGGTCTAAAACCGGTCGACCGAAACGATGTCGAAATTCGAAGTCTGGTCAACATTAAATTCAGACTATCGGTCGACCGACTCAGGGGTCTCGGTCGACCGAAAACTAACATGGTCAACCTATTATTTCTACGTCATAATGGTCGACCGCAAACCACACTAAAGGTCTGGTACACTTAAGTCCCGGTCAATCGAACACAAGGACCCGGTCGACCGAAACACCACAGACAGACGAATTACACTACGTTCGGTCGACCGTCCGAGGGACCCGGTCGACTGTCAGTCGTGTTCAACCTCGCGCCAGCCAAGGTTATACACTGATTCCTCGTCGCCGGCGAGGTCTCCGACCTCCCACGACCGATCAAAACATCACCCCAACGTGGGTGATCATTAAATGCCTCTAATGCAAGAACTTGGCATACCTTCCTTTGAAGAACGACGAAGAACACCGGATCTCACCGCCTTGCTTGCCTCCGACGATCACCACCTCGCACTAAGCTCTCCACCAGCCCCACTCGACGCACGCACAATCACCACCAGAGCTCGAGTGCAACAGAAGAGGAAGAGATGGGTGGAGAGAAGAATGAAGAGAGGAGGAAGAAGAAGAACGCGAGAGAGAGAGAGGAAGATGTGTGTAAGAGAGATGTGTGCTTCTCCTTCTTCAAACCCAACACCAACAGAAACCACACCATCCACAACCACCCTACTCCACAGCCCACACCTCCTTCACGTCACCCAACCCATCAACAACAACACACCTCTTATTCCTCCTCAACTTCCCATGCAAACCCTCCAATTAGCACACATAATCACCATTAGATCCTAAGCAAGGTTAGGGTCATTACAACGTGTCTCTATGTGGCCAATATGGATTTGAGTGGACACTCACATATCCATTGTCTTGGTGTGATATCATCTAATATTTTGGTTGGTCAACCTTCTTTAGAATGCCTAAGCACTTAAGTAACGTGCATTGGAACAAACTCTCTTGAAAATTATTGTACAATTTTAATGTCAAGCAATGTAAATAATTTTTCGAACAATATAATTGCAAATATATTAAAGAGATATATGGAAGAAGAAAAAAATCCAAAATTATATACAAGTTCACCACTAAACGAAACATCACGATGAATGGAGTAAAATTCTCCTCGGTTCCTCCTCACTTTTTACTTAACAAAATCATTCATCTAAATATTAGAATTACTATAGTCTACACCTCAATTTCAAAAACAAAAAAAAACTATAGTCTGACATGTTAAGGACTTGCTACTTGTTCGGTAAAAAAGAGATCCAACTACGATTGGAGGCCGTACTAGCAGATTTCAAGACCAAAAATAGTGGTAAAAAAGTAATACTTGCTTGGGGAGAACAAATTAATACGCCCCCATAATGAACGATCTCCATCCCATGCTATGAAATTTAATGGTGTGGCAGATTTGTGTCCGAGTGTAAATATGTCTTGGGATTTGAGGCACGAACATGTAGTTTGCTATATGTCCCAAATAATTCAGAGTTGTCTGTTTCTTTAAAATGGAAATGAACAACCACTGTCATCTGACATCACAATTCGGCTATCAATTTCTTGAATTTTGTATAAAGTCGTTTACATGTATACTTCATGTGAACTTACAAATAGGAGTTACCGGTTACATGCCTTTATAACTAACCATATTTGAGTACACTTTTAAACTTTCATACATAGCTAAAATTGAAATTCCACTTTTCCTCAAAATCAATTTAAACCTTCAGAATCTTCTTGTAATTTCGGAGAAAATAAAGGGTGTGAAAATGGATGGTTACACTACACTATTGGATGGCAGACAAACTCTCATTTATAACTTGATTCAGATTCAGTACCATCGTTTTGTCTATCTATTATATATAAAAATAATCAAGTTATAAATGAATGGATGGAATTAAGAAAAAACGTAAAGTAAAGCAACTACAGTATAAGACCTGAATAGTAACTACGCTAATTAACTTCTATAAACAAGCAAAAAAATTAACCAAATTAGACTAATTGAGAGATAGAATGAAGAACTAATTTGTGAGCGCACGTGACTGCGTATGGACGGTGTCAACAAGGGTGGAGAGATCATTTCTTATTGTGTGCCGAACCTACTTATAAAGCACAAGCTGCCAAGTAGTTACACGATAATAAATTGTTTTAGAACAACTTTTATTGTCCTAATCTTATATATCATTAAAATTTACATTTAATTTTGATGATGACCTACATTACCGTTATAAGTTTGTACTTTGTTGTGATTGACGACTTAGAGTACCCAGTGACATGTAGAAAAGTTCACGGCACGTCTTTAGCCGTAGTCTTCAACCCAGTGACATTCACATCTACCCTTCAATCTTCATTAAATAGGTGAAAATAATGAGAGAAAAAAAAATCTTAACTTCAAACATTATCAATACAACATAAAAGCCACCATTTTCGATTGACCGTTGAAGATACAGATTTTATCATGAGAATTCCACGGGAATTTTATATTGCAAGAAATATGGTAATGAATAATGATAAAAGAGAGAGATCGCCAAGTTGATCATTGACTCATTTTTGTCCATAACCATAGTCAAGAATTTTGTAACTCACACCAACTTTCTTCAGGTGTGAAGTGCTAAACCAGGAATTGGCAATCCATTTGAAAAAAAAACTCACACTACTACAAGCAAATCTCTTTTTAAAAATCTTGATTAAGTTTTCACATGATAAGTTCACTCGAAAAATAGCAATCAAATGTGTAAAGGTTTTGTAATGATGAAAGAAAGCCACTAGATGCAAAAGGCATCCTTACAAGTGGGCCGTTGGACCATTACAACTCTATCGAGAAATTGTGGTTTCATGAATTTCAACGAGCCAGTAACATTAAATAATGCACATATTCGACCTAAGTCTTAACACCAAACACCCATCTGATCAGTCTCTGGAAGCGAACCCAAAATCCTAATTTAGTAAAATCAACCCTACCAAATCAAGTCGTGCTAAGCAGCCACAGTAGAAGATCAGAAGCCACGTAACAAACATAAGTTTGCAAACTCTGAGCAGAAATATACTTAACGTACGAAAAAAGTTTCCAGTGCTCATTCTAGTTCTTAATTACTCAAGGATTCGACCCCTTTTTCACTCATTAAATTTCTATACAAACAGAGAGAGACTAATTTACCTTCTACTTCTCGGTTAAAACTTATCGTCTCGGTCGACAGCTGACTCGATGATTTCTTTTGATATGAAATATATATTGCTGCGTTCATATTTATTGGAATTTTTTTACAGATGACATTTAATTATAGCATTAAAAATAAGGAAAGCAGGACAATAACAGAGGTTAGAGAAACAAGACACCACCATTCATTATTGTCGAACATCTCTTCAGTACAAATAATACATCCTCGAGTTATCTGATATTTCATTATCTTCATTGTATACCGTTTATGATAGATTGATTAGGATGGGTCGACAGAAGAGAAAATAAAATAAAAGGAAAAAAAGTGATTTCTCTCCTCCATTTGAATAGTGAAGCCACATCGGAGAACAAAAAAACAAATTGTAGTAAATTTCTCAATCCAGCCTTCCTCTAATTTTGAAGTAAAGACCTGAAGTTGCTATTCAGAAAGACATCAACCCATCAAATCCCTTGTAATGAACCAAAAAAATCATTCAAACTTCATCACCCTGTATCTAAGTAAAGCAATGGTGATAACCATGACTTCGTCTATGACAACATATTTTTCAAGTTTGTACTAGTCAATTGAAAACCGAAATTGGGAAATGTTTCTTTGAAATAGGAAGTGCCATTTTGACAGTTTTCCAATTTATGCACAAGCAAGTAGAGTGAACCATTTGTAGGTGAAGAGCATCCAATTTAAGAGATCCTACAGGTAAAAACCCACAACCCCCCTGCATATCAACAAAAAAGTAAAGGTATAACATTTCTGCCAATCACAATTTTTACACGATATAGACCTCGAATCTCCAACGATCATAAACTCCTGTGATTTTCAAGAAATTGTGGTTTCATGAAACTACATCTAGGTGAAATGATGTCTAAACCTTATTGGTAAACTAATGAGCAAGTATTTACCCAAACAGAAAAGAAACTTGTGAAAAGGATGGATAACAACACAAAAACCAATAGACAATTCAAAACATACATTTAACACTGAAAACATTAAAATCAAAACAGCAACAATAGAAGTACAGAACAAAATAAATCAGAAAAAAAAACAAAGCAGGCACCAATTGCAAAAAAAAAAAAAAAAACACACGCTCTTTTACCAAATCAAGCCACTAACAGACTCCAATGAAATAAGCAAGTATCTAATCGATTTCAGAGAATCCTCCCTTAACATAAGCTACCGATCAGATAATCCAATTGAAAGAAGTAAATATCACACAAACAAGAACATCACACAAGACTAAAATGAAGTAACTAACCTGACAAGAAGTCGAAAACATCCAGGGATTGACCTCAACGTCCGAAACAGAAGTCCAAAATCCAACCTGACATAAATTTCAACTAATCAATCATCTCTTAACTAAGTCAAGCTACTGAATCAGATACTGCAATTAAAAGAAGCAAACCAAACCTGGTGAAAAACGGGACTCAATCATGACCCCTCCTCCTCCTCGACATCGACAACCCTGACCCCAAACACCCCCTCCCTCCTAACCACAAACTCACACTCCCTCTTCGGCAAATGCGGAGCGAATCCGACCATCATCTTCCTCCTGTCCCCTTCCCTAACCACCCAAATCCTCATCCCCACACACCCGGCCCACGCCAACCCCAACGCCGGCACCACTCGTCTCCCCGAGGACACCACCGATTCATAATTCCCAACCCTAACCCCACCCTCCTCCACCACATCCACCACCTCATTCACCACCACAACCGCCACCTTCCTCTCGAACGCGAATCTTTTCAGTTGCGAGGAGATTTTGAACAGAAGCCCCGATCGGGATCTGAGATCCGTTAGATCGGACCGGACCAAGCCGGCGATGGAGTCGAGGAGGATGGGGAGTGAGGGGAGGGGGGAGAGGAGGAGGGAGAGGAGGTGGGAGGGGGAGTGGAGGGGATGGGAGAGGGAGAGGGGGTGGGGAGGGAGGGAGAGGAGGCGTCGGAGAGGGAAACGGGTGGAGTGGAGGTAGAGGGAGGGAGTGGTGGAGAAGATGTGGAGGAGGATTTGGGTCTTCCCGGCAGCGGACTCGCCGACGAGTTCAGTTAGGGTTGGAGGGAGGCCGCCGGAGAGGAAGGTGTTGAGGATAGGGCAGCCGAGAGGGAGTTTCGGGGTTGGGATGGTGAGGGGGATGGAGATGGGGATGGGGGTTGAGAGAGGATCGTCTTCGCCGGCGCCGGTGACGGAGAAGAAGCCGGAGGTAGTCATGATTTGGGGGTTTTAGAGCGGGAAGGAAACGAGCGCTTCATCCGTAATTTTTTTATATAATAATAAAAATAAAAAAATTTCGAAATTTAGGAAAAAAAATTTTTTTTTTCCAAAAGTACTCCGATCGCGGGTGTAACCCGCGATCCGTGGAGGCACGGATCGCGGGTGTGACCCGCGATCCGTGCTCCACGGATCGCGGGTCACACCGGCGATCCGTGGAGCACGGATCGCGGGTCACACCCGCGATCCGTGTTCCCGCCAAAAATTTTTTTTTTTTTTTTTGATTTTCGGTTTTTTTTTTGTTTTTTTTTTCTGTTTTTATTTTTTATTATAATTATTTGTAATCTTTTTTTAAATCTTTTTTTTTCAAAATAAGTTTTCTAATTTATATTATTTTTCTAAATTTTTCAAAATTATTTTTAATTTTTCCAATAATCTACCTCCAAATCACGTCGATAACCCGGCGTATTGAAATGTTAGGGTATTTTATACAATATAAAAACAAAATTTCTTAGTCAGAATAATAAATTATTTACAACTGAATATTAAACAAACCATAAAACTAATTAAAACAAAAAATTGGTAACGTTGTCAAAAATTCGTAGGGTGTACACACATTACAAACATTTTGGAGGTCGATACAGCAAAAAATTAAAAACACAATTAAAAAATTTAAAAAATTAATAACAATTACAAAACATATTTTGAAAGCAAATATGATAAAAAACATAGTTAAAACGATTTTAAAAAAATCAAAACATCAAAACACTACGACTAAAATCCGAGACTTTTTTTATTTTCTTTTATTGTTTTTGTTTTTTTCGGTTTTCTGTTTGTTTTTATGTTTTGTTTTTTTACAAATCATTTTAACTATGTTATATATATATATATATTTGAAAATAAGTTTTGTAATTGTTATTAATTTTTAAAAAATTTTAATTGTGTTTTTAATTTTTTGCTGTATCGACCTCCAAAATGTTTGTAATGTGTGTACACCCTACGAATTTTTGACAACGTTACCAATTTTTTGTTTTAATTAGTTTTATGGTTTGTTTAATATTCAGTTGTAAATAATTTATTATTTTAACTAAGAATTTTTTGTTTTTATATTGTATAAAATACCCTAACAATTCAATACACACCGAGTTATCGACGTGATTTGGAGGTCGTTTCTTGAAAAAATTAAAAACAAAATTAAATTTTTTTAATAAATAATATAAATTAGAAAACATATTTTGAAAAAAAAAAGATTTCAAAAAAGATTACAAATAATTACAAAAAAAACAGAAGAAAAAAAACTAAAACAGAAAACCGAAAAAAACAAAAACAATAAAAGAAAATAAAAAAAGTCCCGGATTTTAGTCGTAGTGTTTTGATGTTTTGATTTTTTTAAAATCGTTTTAACTATGTTTTTTATCATATTTGCTTTCAAAATATGTTTTGTAATTGTTATTAATTTTTTAAATTTTTTAATTGTGTTTTTAATTTTTTGCTGTATCGACCTCCAAAATGTTTGTAATGTGTGTACACCCTACGAATTTTTGACAACGTTACCAATTTTTTGTTTTAATTAGTTTTATGGTTTGTTTAATATTCAGTTGTAAATAATTTATTATTCTGACTAAGAAATTTTGTTTTTATATTGTATAAAATACCCTAACATTTCAATACGCCGGGTTATCGACGTGATTTGGAGGTAGATTATTGGAAAAATTAAAAATAATTTTGAAAAATTTAAAAAAATAATATAAATTAGAAAACTTATTTTGAAAAAAAAAGATTTAAAAAAAGATTACAAATAATTATAATAAAAAATAAAAACAGAAAAAAAAACAAAAAAAAAACCGAAAATCAAAAAAAAAAAAAAAAAATTTTGGCGGGAACACGGATCGCGGGTGTGACCCGCGATCCGTGCTCCACGGATCGCAGGTGTGACCCGCGATCCGTGGAGCACGGATCGCGGGTCACACCCGCGATCCGTGCCTCCACGGATCGCGGGTTACACCCGCGATCGGAGTACTTTTGGAAAAAAAATTTTTTTTTTCCTAAATTTCGAAATTTTTTTATTTTTATTATTATATAAAAAAATTTTCATTTCATTTCACGCTTGAATAGTTAAATCTTTAAACCAAATTAATTTGTAGGGTTAATTTTGATGATTAGATGTTTGTATCCACATCCCACCTCTTTACAAGATGTTATTAGGATCGAACTTAAAACATCTCCCCAGTCCTCGTCCAAGTAGCACATCAACCACCTGGGAATCCTGGAATACACACAATTAGTGTGTGAGTTACTCTAATAAATTATCTGTGAAGTCATTTGACCGACTTAAAATGCACGAGTTATCGCTTTGGCTTACAAACTCCGACGAGGAATTGAAGTGGATAAGCTCAGAATTCACCAGGAAAGACTCGGAATCACCGGAGTGACTCTTCGAAACTAGGTTTGTCAATTTTTTACTAGACAACACAGGAAACTATAACACGATTACACACAAAAAATATAGTTGCTTGAGTTAGTTATGATAATTTGTATAAAAAAAATATATCACATAAATTGACACGATTAGAAAGGGTGTCATCGGTCCAAAATATATAAGTCTTTGGACCAAAAATGACAAGTACAATTGTTAACAGATAACAAGGCTTTGATATAAAATTGTCGCAAGTATGATTATTACTTATTATAAGTTGTAGATTAGGTCAAATCTAAGAAATATATTGTAACATCCCGAATAGCGGAAAATTTAAACTTTTAAAATCAAGAGAAATACGTGGATAAAACCATCAAGAGTGGGACATTACTGAAAGAAATACCCAAATACATAAGGTGCATCATATTGCATAAGAGTTTGTCAAAAGAGTGATTACATCGGAATACAAAACACATAAAACATGTAATCACGACAACCTAAATAGGTAGACGACAGGATCCAGTCCCAAAGTGCAATCTCCTTCGGTCACCACCCGCCGGAACCTAACGCGGTCCTGAAAAAGATGCAACAACAATGCCTGAGTTTCCAAAAGGAAATCCCGTACGACAAGCTCACCTATATGCCCTAACATACTAGTAGGCCGCACGGTCAAACAACATCGCCGCCACACAGGCCGCACGGTCCAACATCGGGTCCCCGTAGAGACCTACCGTAGGCACATACGGTCTAACGGATAGTACGCAACACATCCCCACACACGACTACACAAGCCAAGAGATCGGTGAGGAGGCGTTCGCACTTCCGCACAGGTAGAATCAGATCTGAAAAAATCGTGGTCCACCACCACACCAACGGAGCCGTCGCTCAGGTCGGTCCATCAACCGGCCGCACGGGATTTCACTCGATAGGTGTCCAGTCGAGCTACCTGCCGGAACACATCATCGGCAGTCCATCGCCGCAACCACACAGGTCACGTGCGATCCTCCCTGCCGCCACACAGGCCGCACAGGGGCCCTACCGCCGCCACACAGGCCGCACGGCACGTGCAATCATTGTCATCAAGGCTAGTCGAACATATCCGCCACACAAAGGCCAGACAATCGACAGATCCGAACCGAAGTCCGCAGGGTCAACGAGCTCCACGTGCAGACACCAACTCCGCCGCTATAAAAGCAGGGCAGCGACCTCTGTAGCCCCTCAGGCCTGTAGTCACTTCACCCAACGACAGTTGCGTGCCCGCTGAAGCAATGAGATCCACAATCCCTCAGACTGCTACTCTAACGCAAGTCAAACGATCCACCAGATTGGTCACGATCCGTACATGGAGGTGACGCGTTCCGGACACCCACATTTTTCCACACGGCAGTCCCTGGGCAGACACGCGTACCGCGCCCACCGTCACCTCCCGGCCCACGCACAAGGCGAGGACACGGGTTTTCGTGGACAGAGTTGGCATCTTAAGCGGAACCAGGAATTCTGTCCTGTGCAAAACGGTCGACCGAAAGAGACACTCGATCGACCATTTTCCTCAAGGGAATCGATCGACCGAAAGTGACATTCGGTCGACCGTTTCCACAAGGGAAAACGGTCGACCGAAAGTGACAGCTCGGTCGACCGCTTCCACAAGGGAATCGGTCGACCGAAGCGTCTGCAACAGTTGAACTATTTGCGCAACATAATATTTCCTAACGGTCTACCGAAGGTCTAAAACCGGTTGACCAAACGATGTCAAAATCCGGAGTCTGGTCAACATCAAAATCCAATCTATCAGTCGACCGACTCAGGGGTCTCGGTCGACTGAAACCTTACAGGGTCAACTTATTATTTTCTACGTCATAAACGGTCGACCGCAACCACACTAAGGGTCCGGTACACTTAAGTTCCGGTCGACCGAACACAAGGACCCGGTCGATCGAAACACAACATGCAGTCTAAAACCACTACGTTCGGTCGACCGACAGTCATCTTCAACCTCGCGCCAGCCGAGGTTTTGACGCCGAAACTCGTCGCCGGCGAGGTCTCCGACCTCCCGCGACCTACCAAAACATCACTTCAACGTGGGTGATCACTAGAGGCCTCTAATGCAAGAACTTGACATACCTCAACGCGAAGGACGACGACGAACACCGGAGCTCACCGCCTCGCTTGCCTCCGACGCTCACCACTTCCTCGCACCTTCTTGCTCATTCTCCTCGCGCCACACCACGCCCAGCACGCTCGCCTTGCTCCGCAACCCGCACCACCGGAGCTCAAGGATCTTGAAGGAGAGGAAAATGAGAGAGGTTATGAGTGGAAGATGGAATGGAGAGGAATGAAAACGTGAGAGAGAGAGAGAGATGAGCTTCTCCTTTTCTCCAAACCCAACACCAACAGCACCCTACCACCATCACCTCTACACAACCGCACTCTACACCCACTGCCACTATTCACGTCACTCCACCCTCACTTCCACTATTCACTCTTCAACTCCCCATGCAAAGCCTCCAATTACCAACCTAATCACCATTATACCCTAAACAAGGTTAGGATCATAACATATATGATATAAATATTGTTAACATTGGGGAAATTTAAAAAAAATATAAATATTATCATCCAAACTCAACCGAACACAAATTTCAGATTTTTTTTGGATCAAGGACCCGATTGATCGGTCACGACCGAATTTTGCTCACCCTACATTAGACACGATAAAGACATTGTTACATGGAAAAAATACACAATTTACACGAAATAGACATGTTTAAGCATATTTTGTAGTCTAATGATTTCACATCTAATGATATGAAACCATCAATATATCATAGTATTTAACTATAAATAGTATGATTAAGTAAAATATATTTCGAAATATGGTAAATATAGCATATAAAAAATATACAACTGTCAAACACAAAAAGTACACGACACCATTGAGATAGACTATTTGAAACTCACAAGAATGGTCAAATTCTCATTCATTCAACTCAATATATATAGCCACAGGCGGACCTTCGTTCAGGGCAGCTGGGGCAATTGCCCCGCCCTGATTTGTCACAATCATTGGAAAAAAAATTAACCATCTTCAAACTCTAGCCCAAACATGTTGAAATATGTTGATTAAGGCATTTTACTGAAATATGTTGATATCTATTTGAGTCTGTATATTGTATTTATTTTTTGGTTTGAGAAAGAATGAATTAGTGCTTCATTACATATTTTGTTTTTTGTTAGTGAAAATTATTGTTGATTACCTATGTTGATATCTATGAATGCGTGATTTTTATGAGGTTGTCTTGCTTTTGGATATAGATTGTTTGATTGTGAGATTTATGAGAATCAAGATTTATTCTTGTTTAGATGAATTTGGTTTTAGTAAGTCGTTGAAATTGAGAAATCTTGTGTTGATGTTGTTGGTGATGGTGATTTTATATTTAGAAAAGTTCGGAATTGGAGTGAGTTATGTGTTTGGGTATTGTAATTTAAAATTTGTGAATGTTTCGTTGTTTTGATATTGGAATTGGTATTGGAAAGTGTTTTTTTATCAGGTGATATTGGTCTTAGGTAGGGCTGCAAACGGGGCGGGGCGGGACGGGTTTGGCTCCGCCCGCTACCCGCCCCACCAAAGTCAGGCGGGCAAACGGGGCGGGGCGGGGCGGGTAAAAAAAAATTGGGCCGCTACCCGCCCCGTTTAGTCCGGCGGGTTAACGGGTCACGGGTAGGAAAATTTAAATTTTAGAAGAAATGTTAGAAGTTTAATGAAATAACGAAAATTTTAATACATAAATATGTTTTTTTTTAATAATTATATTTGTAACGGGTTGGTAACACGTTAACCGCAACCCGCCCCATTTAGTCCGGCGGGTTAACGGGTGGCGGGTTAACGGGTCACGGGTAGGAAATTTTTCAACCGCAACCCGCCCTACGCGGGGCGGGGCGGGGCGGGTTGGCCGGTCAAACCCGCCCCACGAACAGCCCTAATCTTAGGTGTGAATTGTTTAATTGTGAGATTTGTGAGATTTTAAAAAAAATCAGCTGGTGCGAAAACAATCTATATGTTGTCTGCCCTACCCACGAAATCATCCTAGATCCGCTCCTCTAGAGTTGTATTCTTAATCTCCTAAACTCGATAATATTGCGTAGGAACCCTATACTAATGCAAAATACTATAACTAGATACTTATATGCTTAATTTAGAAAAACACGACATTCTAAGATCGATGTAGTATTTTACTGTTGACTTCTAGTCATACATTAACATTTATATGAAAAGAAGTATGAATCATATGTCTAAACCAAGAAGTTGTATTTTCCAGTAAAGATGGGGAGCCAGTTTTTTTATATTGACTCCAAATTAACCATCAAACCCCTATAGATTTCTTCTTAACTTGCATGGAGTCCACAGACATCTTGATGATTAGTGACGGTGAGTCAGTACATTAATGCATTCCTTGTTTCTTATCTTATCCTTGCTTAATCACATGTCGGCCGATTTTTAATTCACATTTGGTGCAAACTTTGTTATATATCATATCCAGTATTATCTTCAATTTCTTTAGTTCCTGTCGGCTTACTTAGTATGATCTCATGTTACAATAATCTTTGGATTAGAAGTGTACTGTTTGTGTGATGGAGTGACAGGTACGTATGTGAGGATTATTTACAAACCTCTGAGTTAGACATCTCTATCTCTACCGCTTCGATCTAAATAAAAGCTTTTTATGTTTCTAGAAGCACAATGGTCAACAAATCCGTATGAATTATACGCACGCATAGAGCCAAAATGATGTTAGTTCTACGCACGTCTATTTATATATGTATTATATATGTACCGCACCTACAACACCACAGACATCTACAACTACCAAACCCTTTGGAAATTCATGCAACTATGCGTCTTTGCATATATAAATACATATAAAAATATTTAAACGTGTACACGTACACGATCGGAATCGACTCGTCCATATATATATAGTCCATACAAATATTCACTAATCTTTATTTATTTTACAAAAAATAACCTCAACATACAAGGAATAGCGGTTGTATAAAATCGGGTTGATATACTATTTATTAATGGAATCCCCCATTCCCCTCCTTACCACGTACTCAAATCCAAATTATGATTGGTAAAGAAATTGCAATTAGGGACGTACAACCGGTTTTAACAGGCCCGAATTGATCCGGACCGGAACCGTATTCCAGAATTCCGGGAACCTGAAACACGACCAGCTGATTCCGGTCCGGATTTATTTTTTTTAAAAGTAACTTTTTGAATTAAGTTCGGTTGAAAAAATATAATTTAATAAATTTTTTTTGTTTGAAAAATGAAAGTTTGGTTGTAACAATAATAATTTATCATATAATGATAATTTTGAAGTTAAAACGCTGTAAAAAACACATGAACTGGACCGGATTTTCCGTACTCCGATTTGGAGAACTGGAAACCAGACGGGAGCTAATCCAATCCGGTTCCAACTTGATTTTGTACACTCCTGTAATCTCAATTTTAAATTTTCATATCAAAAATGTAAAGAGACTACCTTTTGATTTTCTTTCACGTTTCATCCTATGATTTCGGTGCGAACAGAGTGTCAGCTACGAATTACGAACTTGCTTGGACTTTGGAACGCGCATGAGGTTAGTTAGACCCAAACCCGAACAAATTAACTATTTTTTAGTTTTTCCTTATGTCTACAAAAATCCAACACACAATTAGATAGGTTTGGTTAACCTTCTAACCAACCATCTAAACACATCCACGCATTAATCCAACGCCAATATATATAAAGACCCAAATTAACATCCTTTAAGAATTAGTCAACACACACACAAAAATGATCGAAACGGTAGCTTCAGTCCTAGTCCTTTATCTTGTGGTAGGTCCGGCGGCCGGTCAACCGATTCCGCCCACCTGCACAGCTTCCATGATTAATAGCTTCTCGCCGTGCCTTAATTACTTGGCAGGCGGTGGCAGTGGATCTCCGACGGCGGATTGTTGTAAGGCGTTTGGAGGGCTTGTCGGTAGTAGTAGTGATTGTGCTTGCTTGATAGTCACCGGAGGCGTTCCGTTCAACACGCCGTTTAATCGAGCGTTGGCCGTCTCGTTGCCGGCAGTGTGCGGGTCGACGTCGGTGCCTCTCTTTCAATGCAATAGTAACGGTACGTACGTACCGAATCATAATTACCTTATTAACGGACTTTAATTGTGTTGTTTGCCTAGTCTCCGATCTTTCGATCGATTCAATTCTTGCTAATACAATGCTATTATAGTTTGATTAAGCTCATTATAAGTTGATAATCAATGAAGTAAGTCAACTAGCCATCCTCATGTGATCCCGAATTTCCAGAGATTTAAATACGTACTGGTGTTCACTTAATTAGGGTTGACCTTGAGGAGTTCTAACTTCTAATATATCAAAGACATTTTTGAATTAGTGCAAAATTAAATATTTTATACTAATGACTATGATATGACACTGAAATAATTAACAGTAAGCATGCAGCTCTTGTTAACCCAAGAGGTCCAAAACGGATTGGTTAATCCTTTACAACAAGCAATTACTAAATCCACACTGGAGCTATATATTCTAAAGCTTCTACACCTACATGGAACATATCATGGCCGGGCACAACTTTAGTACGAAGTTTCATATGTTTTTATATTTTTATCAACGTGAAGCTATAGATAGAGTCCTATTTGAGTATGACAAAATTGGGATTTGTAATTTGTAAACTAATTAATTAACCTATAAAAGTAAGTTTATATTTAATTATTAATTAATGTTGTTATTTGACTGCAGGTACTGCTGCATCTGGAGGTTCCACCCCTTCAACACCAGCCCCTATTGCTCTACCGACAGGTAGATATTCTCTATATTACTTAAACTCACTGTGTCATTGCAAATTATAGTTATGGTGGATCTTCACAATCAATTTATTGAATTGCTATGGCTAGCTATATAATAGATATTGACTGGATTCCTAGTAGAATCGGGTACGTAGAGAAAAGGTTTTGATATAAGGTTTCTTAAATAATTTTTTGGTTCTTTTTACCTCTATTTTAGTTCCCACTGGACCAAACTTGATGTCACCGCCTCCAGTAGACGTATCGCTACCGCTACCGCCACCGCCACCGCCGCCACCACCACCAACTGTCGCAGAAGCTCCCACTCTTGGGAAACTTTTCCCAAGCGCAGCTTTGAAGCTCCAGGGAAAAGTTGGATTCTCTTTCATACTCTTGATGGCAGCAAATTTCTTAATGAACATATATAATGTGTTTTTTTTTGTACATTTCTTTGATCTAGAGCTTTCAGCTGTGTGTGAAACTTTGTAATAATTATTATTATTGATAAAACGCTTCTTGAATTTCTGTTTACATGCAGTTCTTAATGAAATTAAGAAAGCGCGATGGACTAAAAATCCACCTTTTATGGTCTTTTCTACATTTGGACCACGTTTTCACTTATTTTTTCATTCTACACCACTCATGTAATTATCTATGCTCATTACTTCATTAGTCATTACAATTAATACACATGTTTAGTTTTTATATTTTTCACGACACAAGAAATCTTCTAAACATGAGTTGCGTCTTCCAACCTTATAAACTAAAACCATGCACATTCTCTCTTAAAAAGAGAGAGGTGAGGGAGAGGAGAGTACGTGGAAACAAAGATGATCAGGCTCGAGGACTGAGACAAGAGGTCTCATGAGCTTAGATCTAGGGTTAGGGTTTGGATATATGTGAGGAAAAAGGAAAAGGCAGCTGCAAGAACAGAGAATTAATATTAGGGTTTCATTAGATTATGGTAACGAGAGTTACAATGTATTTATACATCATGTTTGGGTATGGATCACCCAAATCCACTCAGCATAAACGGGATGAACGTTTTACAAACATTAACCGACTAATTAATTACACATGGATCCAATGGACCGAATAAATCTACTCAATGGACACCCATGAGGCCATGACCGATCCTGATTTGCTCCACATATATAGCAGCATAAGGGGAACCTTCCCTTCTTACTGTGTCCCTCGCAATCCCAACAAGTCAGTACTTTACACAACACGATTGACAGTTCTATTAACACTCCACGTATGCTTGACTACCAACTTTTCAACAACAAAAAAAACAAATTTGAATTGTATTCTCAATGAAAACCAATAAGTTGTTCACAATGAGAACAAAATTTTATTCCCAAATACAGCTGAACTGGTGAGAGGTTTTGGGAGGTGTAGGAGTGGAATATTTATGTGGCCTTTGGAAAGGAATGGAAATTACTATGTGGTCTCCTTGTTGTTTCTTCTCGTCTAGTTTGGTTGTGGTGGTCATTTTGGATTGTCGATTCTAACTTTGAACATCAAGTTTGTTTTGTGGCGTTTAAATGTGTGTGAACTTTGGAGGCATGTGATCGTGAGACGTCTTGTTATGACCCTAATCTTAATTAGGGCTAATCCCTTGTTTAGTGGATGGTTTTGCATGGGAAAGGGAAACGTGAACAGTGACGTAGAGTAGGGTGATAGAGGGGGTGTTGGTGTTGGGTTTTGTGTTGGTTGAAGAAACCAACTCTCTCCCTCTCTCTCTCTCTCAACTCTCATACCTCTCACTCTCCTCTTCCTTTTTGCTTAGCTCCCACATCCTCCGACGAAGGAAACTCCGGCTTCCAGCAGCAGCAATGTGGTGGGGGTGAAGCGCAGCGTGGTGGGGTGCGTGTGCATGGCTTCAAGGCGTGACCGTGAGGCTTCCGGCGTGCTCCATCTTGCATTTGAGGTATGTCGGTTCAAAAGTATGTTTTGTTGCTCACTCATGTTTGGGTGGAGTGGTAGTCGGTCGCGGGAGGTTGGAGGTCTCACCGGCGGCGAGAACGGCGTAAAATCCTTGGCTGGCGCGAGGTTCTTGTCGACCAACGGTCGATCAGTGCTTAGTTACGGTCGACCGGTTAGTGTATTTTTGCCCGACTTTAACCAACATCGGTCGAACGATGCCTTGTGGCGGTCGACCGGTCGTGCTTGTGCTGGTGGGTTAGAGGATTGACTGGAAGTTTTCGGTCGGATCAGACCCCTGAGTCGTTCGACCATTGCTTCATGTTTCGCTCAGATCGAACGTTGACCATCCAAACGGTCGACCATTCCTAACCTTTGGTCCGACCGGAACTTAAGTGAACTTATGTATCTTGTATGTTGTTCAACCGATTTGTAAATATTGTTCGATCGATAGATGACTAAAACTGCTAGGTTGCCCCTGGTAGTTTCCGGTCGACCGGGACCCATGTGTCGGTCGACTGTTGGACTTGTATTGTTTTGACCAGACTCTGGATTTCGACCGGTTTTAGACTTTGGTTCGACCGTTGGGACTTGGGTGATGCGCAGAGTGTTCGACCGTTTCAGACTTTCGGTCGACTGAACCCCATGGGAACGGTCGACCGGATTGCCTATTTCGGTCGACCGTTTGTGCGCAGAACTCGATTTCCAATCCTTGTGTTGTGTCAACTCTGTTCATGGAAACATGTGTCTTCGCCGAGTGCGTGAGCCAAGAGGTGATGGTGGGTGCGTGATTGCGTCTGCCCAGGGACCGCCGAGTGGAAGAGTGTGGGTACTTGGATCGAACCACCTCTGTTATTTAGATTGTGGCGGGATGTTTTGTTGTTTTGACTCTCAGTAGAGTAGTAGACCTGAGGAATCGTGGATCACAATGAATGTTGATGTTCGGTTCTTGGAGCATGATGACCATGCAGACTGCGGTCCGGATCCGTCTGATGTTGTGCTGGACGTATGTTGTACCACCGATAGTGTGCCAGTGATGATATTGACGACAATGTTTTGGCTTGTTGTGTCGTCCGATGTTGTGCTGGACGTATGTTTTACCGTCGAGGTTGTGCCGGCGATGTTGTTCCGGCGACGATTTCTTGATTGGGCACCTATTGAGGGATGGTTGGACCGACCGAGCTACGGCTCCATTGGTGTGGTGTAGACCATGATGTTTCGTTGCCGTGGAAGTGCGGACGCTCCTCACCGATCCCTTGGCTTGAGTAGTTGTGTGTGGGGGTGCATCGCGTACTGTCCGTAAGTCTGTATGTGTCTACGGTAGGCTCCGAGGGAGACCCGGTGCTGTTTGTTGGACTGATGTCCTTGTTGACCCTTAGAGGGTCTTGTGGTTGTTGTAGGACTGAGGTCTTGTTTTACCATTGGAGTAGATTTTGTTGCATTGTTAATGATGACAAGATATGCTACTAGTATGATAGGTTCGTTACCGTACTGATGCATTCACATAGGCTAGCTTGACATACGTGATTTCCTAATGGAAAACTCAGGCATTGTTGTTTAATTCATGTTTCAGGACCACAATATGTTTTGTGGGTAGTGACAGCGGGCACACACATTTTGGGGTCAGGGTCCTTTTCGGACTATTCGAGGTCGTCATGATTACATGTAATCATTTTGTTGTATTGTTGTAATCATGTATTTTTGACAAACTCTGTTGTATTTGGTGCACCGACTGATTATTATTTGAGTAACATTCCCGCTTGACTTGAGATCTCTGTTATTGTTTGAAATTTTAAAATTTTCCGCTGTTTCGAGATGTTACACATTTTGTTTAGAACGTGTGTGATTTTGTTTCTAATTAAATGCTTGTGTGTGACTTGAAAGTGAAATATCCAACGTGATTTATGTGTCGATTTTGTTTTTCTTATGGGTCAATTGAGTTTTTTAGGAGGGACAATCACACAACCCTATATCTATATATTTAAAGAAATAGGAAAAAATTGGATGGGGTCGTGATCAACCTCCTCCTTATTGCCCTAGCTATCACTCCAACAAAATTATAATTGTTGCCATATGGAAAAGAAAAATCAAGACATAAAGGAATATGATATTAGATTATTATTTCTTGATAGAAGTATAGAACAAACAATATTTGATGATGAATTGTTCAATTTATTACATGAGGTAATCTCTTTATAAACAAGTTATGAACCATTGCTCTATTTGTGTAGGATTAAAGGAATGATTCTACCATAATTATATCAAATATTTATTGTTAAATAATATCTATCATTATTCTCAATAGAAAGATTTTCTTTCTTTCTTTACACATACCTTTCTCAATAAAAATTAAATACCTAATTTACGAAGATATGCTCCTTCTACTATGTAATATAGTGAAACTAATATTTTCTGGCAATAGATACATAAGTCTGCAATTTGTTTTAAACATACAATCAATTTACATATTGTTTATTTTTCTTGCAAAAAAAAACTTACATTTTGTTGATGTTGTTGTTTACCTTGAATATGCGTTTAAAGTATTCGTACAGGAAAACAGACATTCGGTCGACCGGAAAGGCGTTCGGTCGACCGAATGTGTGTTGTAATTGGTCCAGCAAAAGTGCATGTCCATTTTCGGTCGACCGGAATCTAGGATTCGGTCGACCGGGCACACAATAAGAGTTGGGCAAAAGTTACGTTAAATCTTGCGTGTTTTGTGTGGTTTGGATTTTGGATTTGCGTTTTGTTCTCAAGTTTAACCAATTGGATTTGCGATTTCTGTTCCGCTGCGTATTTGAGATTTATTTTAATTCCTAACCGTTGAGGACATAGATAATTTGTCGGATAACTAATAATGAAGTAATAATCTAGTGGGTTTTCAAAGTTCTTAAATATGGTGCATTGTAGAGCTTTTTGTGACCAATTGATATTTCTTTTATAGTTTCTTTCGCCATTTTTTGGTTTATGGTAATTAACTTGGGTGCCCAAATTTAAAAATTCTCGGTCGTGGAAACAGGGAAGTGAAAATTTAGATTATTATTATTATTTATTTATTGTTGTCGTTGTTGTTGTTATTATTATGTAAGAGGAAAGAGGGATAAACATGGATGAACCAACTAATGCAGTATGTCATTTTTTGCTCTGACTTTTCAACGATTTTTTTTAAACCTCAATTAGTGCGTGACATCTTTGATTATTATTTTCCCCAGATAAATCTAGCAACAATTGTTTTTTATCCAGGATGTACATCCTATCATTTGATAAGATGTGTGTGTCTTAAAATAAGGAAATTAAGTAATAATTGAAAGTCGCAATACAACGAATCTGGCATCTTCTAGATTACACAGACGAAAGGTTTTGACCGAAATCGCGTCGACACAATAATCCAACTAATAATATCAAATCTGGCTTGACAGCTCGCGTAATTCTCAAAATAGTAAGATAGGAATAAGATGGTGTACATTAAAACAAAATGGTTAAAGTTAAAACTTTTTTTTCCCTTTTCCTTAGGTGCATGACCGAAAACTATGGAAAACTCTTTTCTTTTTTCTCTTTTTCATAGTGCATAAATCTCCTAAAACTCAACTAGCTAGGTAACTAGTAAAGCATCATTTTCCTCCTCCACATTTCTTATTTCATAAATGTCAAGTGGAACTAATTAACTGCACATTTCTCTACTCCACGTTAATTTTCCATCAAATATTCCAAAAACTTAATATTTATCTCAAACATTATATCTATCATCTTATCCTAACATTTTCACCCTACAATTTCCCTCCTGCACCAACAAAAACAAATAAAAATAAATCAATAATAAAGTGACAACTGTCCCGCTATATCTTATCCACTTCCCATCAAAAATAATTAAATAGGCCAGTGAGACTCAATACTCCCAAACTTTTCAAATAGGGAGATTCTAACTTCACTTGCGTGATATTTTTTTGGGGTTGTATTTTGCTTGCTATTTTATGAACATTGATCACAAAACGAGACTATATATGTCCTACAATGATGTATTTGAACCATACTAGGATTAAACTCGACCAACCTGTAACTTTTTTTGGGTCTTTATCACTGAGTGCCAAAGTAAATATTTTAATGGTGAATTTATTTTTCATCTTTATCTTTAATTAAATGAATTATGGTCTTCACTCTTCACAGTGAGAGTTAATTGATTGTGCTCCCTAAAGATTATAATAACTGTATTGCAATTCTACCAAAATTGACAGATGAAATAATCACAATTACATTGAAAATTAATGGTTGAGATTTGAGGATTTGACATTCAAATTTGACTCCCAATTTGATAGGATCCCACGAGTCCACAAATGAATCGCATTGCGAGAAAGTTCTCAAAATATTTTATTCACAAATTGAGATTTACATGGATATGCAAAAACCAAATGTGTGATCTGTAAGTATGATGACAAAATGTTGGAGCAAGCTAGAAGAGTAAGCATTCCAATTGATCTCATTACAAACACATCAGGACTCTAGAATTTATCCAAAATTTATTTAATTGTATACGTGACCGTACAAAAGCAACCACGAAACAAAGATTTGGTGGAACGAGTCAAAAACCGTAGACGTAACAGTAAATTATGAATATACGTGATCGTAGGCCTAATTTATAGGCACAGGACGATATGAGTATTAAATATATTGTTAAGGGCAATTTGGTTATTTCAAGAGACGGTTTAAATAATTTTGGGACGACGTTTAGTAGTTCCCTACTTTTATCACCGAGAATTTTATTGGATCTACTTTTACTTTGGGAATCTGTAAAATAAAAGTTTTGATAAAAGCACACGTCGCGGTATATTAAACCCTCCAATTCCTTAAGAGGTACATCTAAAAGACTCGGAATATAATTAAGACCAAAACGTATATCTACTGAGACGTAATTCTCAAAGTTCAAAATTGCACAACAACTTACTACTATCGTCGCAATATGATACTTTTATATGCTATCCACTCAAATGAATTGCAAAACCAAATAGAATGAAAGACGTCAATAAAAGAAAAAAACTATTATCTATTTGCAACTAAACTTCACAAAAATAACTTGTCTTGCAATCTCAACCCATACAGACAAACTGAAGGAGTCAAACCAAAGTCACAAATTTTCTCACCAAAAATCTAACCATAATCATAATTTAGTAGTGAGATATAACTTTTACAATATTATTTGATCATGAGTGGATGTTAACCAACTGTCTGAAGCAGGAATAACAAGAGTAATTCCGTTTGGTCTTGAAGCAAAGAGGCAAGAAGCAAAACCTCCACCGGCTCTCGATGTCGGTCGCGACCACCTTCCCACCACAGTAAGGACAGCTCCCCGGCGCTTGTTGCCTCCCCAACACCACCTTCTCCTCATCGCAAACGAAGAACAAACACATCTTGGGCTTACTGTTGTTGGTGTCTTCGATTTGTCAATGTTGAAAAATTAAAACTAGTTGTGGACTTATAAGGTGAGGGAGGGTTGGCTTGGGCTATATATAGAGAGGGAGAATTATAATTGAATTCGGTTGGCTGTTTTTTTTTCCGGAATATTCTCGAATAAATTTGGTGTTTTCCGTTTTTTGTTGACTTTTTTTGTGAGTTGTCTCTTTCTACATTCCTTCCGATTTTGGAGGCTTTTGCACGTGTTAATATGGTACGTGTGTTCACATGTAATGTGATTAATTGTGTTATTTAGTGATGTAAGTATGTGGTGGAAGGCTGCTTTCTGATTTGATCCTTTTTGGCTTCGATGTATTTAATTTTGTTGTTACCTTCTGCTTAAGGAAGACGAAGGGTTGAGAGCACGTGTTAGGGTGTAAATGGTGTTGAAAAAGATGATGTGCGTGTTTAATTCCTATAGTTCTTTGACCTAATTGTGCATGGGTCAAAGTAATTAAGCAACCACTTTTTACTTTCTAAAGTAATCTAAGATTAAATTTGGGTAGTCATTTTTGAAGGTGTAACGTTACTAACGTAACATGCTTACATGTTTGATGACGTTCTGTTGTTTACTTCTAGAAAATTGAATATTCTGATTATTTAATTCGTAATCAAAGTATGGAGGAACTCAATTTGAATTACCTCACTACAGGTAATAATTTGATTTCCATACCATTTAATCACCTGGTTCAACCTTAAAAACTGTGTCTCGCCGCCTCATCTTTGAAATTTGACTTCGTCAATAGGTTGTAGAAGCTCGAAGACCTCGTTGGATGCTCATTGGAGTTACCAGCTTAAATGGTACAAGGGTTTCAAAGGTCTGTTGCATGTTCATCTGTTAACTCAGGTGTTCTAAAGACCCTTGTTGACATGGGAGATGTGAAAGCTGTTTTTATGGATCACGATCATGTGAATGATTTCTGTGGGGGTATCGATGGCATAACATTATGTTATGGTGGGGGTTTTGGATATCATGCTTATGGGAGACGAGATTGGTCAAGAAGGGCAAGGGTGATTTTATCTAAGCTTCAGAAAGACCAAGATTCATGGACTGGAGTTGCCAAAATTAAAAGATCATTTACACTACAATATAGATGTTGCTCCTAGTGAATTCTTCCTTTAGGGTATGATTGATTTGAGAAACTATCACTTCCAATCAATTCCTAAGAGCTATGGACCCTTTTCAAATAGAATGAGTTCAAAACTTCAAACATCGTTAATTGCTTTGAAGTTGGTTCTAGTACAAAATAGGAATCAGATAAGATCATTTAATATTTTATTTCTTTTACTTAATTCTTACTTTCCTGGTTCCATTGGTTTTGAAGAAATTGTGGTAATCATCATATTTATGTAAACTTTCAATAGAACTCCAGATTCATGACATCTGTGGTAGTCAGTAATACATTTTCTTTATTGATGAACATCATTTCCTCATTGCTATATCAATTTGGTGCAAACCGATAACATGGCCAACTCCTTTATTCAACGCAGGTGAAGTATAAGCTCAACGAACTGACAGGATTGCATGGAAGAAATTCCTAAGATTGTTCTTGTTTTACAACATGGGGAAGCTGAATGCAACACCTGCATTTCCTTCTGCAGGTTATAAATTACGACCACGACCAATTATTTGCTTATTCTCCAATGCCAACAGATCCTGCACGACATGATGTTGGAGAGCTCGTTTCATTTGTCGATTAAATTTATGACAACAAGAGTGATTCGTTATACCGTTTGAACAGCACTGGGAAGACCAAAAAGTTTCTTCACCAGAGTTCTTGAGGGAGAGCGAAAAGCTGCCTTTGGTGAGCCATGGAACCATGAATGGTAATATGTTGGGTTTTCAACTTCATCTGAAATTGAGTGAATTGTTGTATTCATCTTCTTTTTCCGTTCTATTATTGTATTGTTCATCTTTTGCATTTGTTTCCGGAAGCATCAATGTTCACATATTTGAGAAAATGGTAAGATATTATGGATAATAATTTTGCGCCAACACAAAGTAATGATTTTGTTTATGTGGTCGGTTGATGGAATTTCTTTCTTTAGTCGGATAGACCAGAATTTGCCTCCAGCTGTTTCCTCGAATGGCAATCTCTATCCGTAATTTTTTTAATTAATAAAGTTTAAATCGAAAATTATAAAATTAGGAGAGGAAAAAATTATAAGTGCTCTGATCGTGGTTCTCACCCGCGATCCGTGCAACCACGGATCGCGGGTCGGACCCGCGATCGGCCGAGTGTTTTAGCACAAAAAAAAATCTGATTAAAAATTCTCACCTCTTCTAGTTTTTCTCTCGTTCGCCTATCGCACAACACTTCTTTCCGAACTTATCTAGGGACTTAGGTTAATTTTACACAATTTTTTTAATTAAGAATAATTAAAATTAAGATTTAATTTCTTTGTTAAATTAAAATTATTCGGAATTGTTTTGTTATTTTTTATTATATTTAATTTTAAATATTAGTTGTATTTATGTATCTGTTTATAATTAAATTAAATTTTATACATTTAAAATTTCTATAACGTACATTTACGAAATTTATTATATAATATAAGTATTTGAAATAATTTTTTATTATTTTCTGTTTAATAAAATTTTAAATATTAGTTGTATTTATGTGTTAAATTGTTATATATTTTATTATTTCTATAACATGCAATTTGTCATGAAATCTACGAATATTTTTTTTACATTATTAAAATTAATTTTGTTTTTATTTTCCTGAACATTTGTTTTGTAAAAATGAGTCATTTAAGTATAAGTCGTTCTGTACAAAACGAACGTGAGTATAGTGATGCAGTAGACAGAGAGTATGTTTCTCTACTTCTCGGAATATCAATTGCATGTTCAGAGTCAATGATATTTGCACAAATGTAAGTACAAACAAAAATCATATTGTGTTAATTTTTCTAAATATTTAAATTACATATTTTTAGTTGGTGTATTTTTCACAATATATTTTAATATATTATAGTCGGATGCTATTTTGGAATGTCGTGCACATCGTCTAGTCATTCCTTTCCACGATAGTTTTAGTCAAGCACTCAAAAATTTGGGATTATATCAACTTGCCCAAATAAGATATACAATGACAGACAATAGATTGATTACTGCATTTGTAGAGCGTTGTCGTCCTGAGACTCACACTTTCCACTTACCGGTTGAGGAGGTTGGATTAACATTGCAGGATGTCAGCTGTTTGTGAGGTCTACCTATCACTGGTATTACAATAATCGAGCACAGTGATCGAGACAGTGTATTCCAAATATCACCAGGAAAGACACAGATCAGAAAAATTGATATCACCGGGCAAAATTTGAAGACTGTGTAGAGAGTAGAAGTGGAAAAGTGCGAGGAATTGAAGAAAAAAATGAAGCGATACGTATTTATAGGGGCTCGCACCCACGGATCGCGGGTACGAACCGGAGTACTTTTAAATTTTTATTTTTTTTCCTAATTTATAATTTTCGATTTAAACTTTATTAATTAAAAAATTACGGATCTCTATCTAATGGCCCTCACCTTCTATTTTATGCAACGCCTTTCACAAATTTCAAAATAGCAGTGATATCTTCAATTCTAACTAAAAAATCCTAGCAGAAAACCTTTCTCATGAACATGTCTTTTTTCCAATATTGAGGAATTTAACTTAACATCTCGTTAGATTTTCTATTTGCAAGAATGACGTAAATAAGAAAACTAGAAGAGTTATGTTCTCTTTAATTAGGGATTTTGTTTGCATCAACTTTAGTTTTTGGACTGAATATATATATTCTTTTTCAATTTTTTTGTGATTGACAAACATGGCTTATTTATGCAAATAAATGAAGTAAATGTGTTAGGATGAATGATTTTTCAGTCACAAGAATCATTCATCGTACTCGACAAACCAATTTGTGCGCTCTAGTAAAAGGGCTCTTATTCCTGATTCCCAATATTGATCCACTCGGGAATTTAAGTGGATGAATGGAATTTACTGAGCACCCTCACGGTTCCAATTCGGTGACAAAGCCAGGTGGAATTTCGTAATTTTACCTCGTCACAAATTTCATTTTTCTTACAGTTTTCATATCATATAGACATAAGAGTAGAATTATTCCATGAACAGTGCAATTATTAAAACAAAATATTTACAATATAAATATCTCAATTCAAATAAATTGTAGTTTCAACCATAACATCCAAATAAATACAACTAAAGCTTTTAGGCAGAACATCTACCACATAGGATGAATGCATGAAGAAGGCTTTGAGCTGTGTATATTTGATCAAGAGATCCAGATATGATCACCAACCCTTCTTCTCTACCTGGTTTTGGATCATGGATTGTGAGCTTGGCTCCAGATATCTACTAACAACGGCAACGACAACATAAATATCATCATAATTTAACGTTAAATATGATGGTATTGCGGTATTTCAGCATGCCAGCAACCTAATTACCTCTTTGATATCTGCTAAGTTGCCATGGTTCTCTCCGTAAATGAATCCCATGAATTGTGGTGGGACGACTACTTCGACGCTTGTACTTGGGGCAACTGATTGGTTTCCACTACATTGTAAAAAATATTATCGTCATAATTTACCTCATATAACGGTGTAAATTGGAGAGATGTGGAAAGAACAGTACCTTTCACTTAGCCCGCCTCTGAAATTGAGGTTACCTCCCAAATCACCGCTTCTAAGGTTACCACTGCTTCCGGACTGCAGAACAGATGAAATCGTTACACCGTTGTACACAGAGAATAAAAAATCATCTTTCTTTCGAAGTGAACCTTCTAAAAAGATCTAACTTGATTCATCTAAAACATCTGTACTTCAGTACTTCCATATTTCCCATGATTTTACAACTTGGGTCTTTTTTTTCCGGAAAATGGCCCCATACAAATGGGGAAAATGAGGATAAAATCCCAGCTTTCTAAAATTCCTTGCGTTCCCACCTTAAAACTTTTTAAGTTCTCTTGCATCAGTTTCAAATTACACCTACAAACACCCACAATACCAAATACCTGCTCAGCTCTCTCACCTTATTTTGTGTCAACCATCGGAGACAGGAAATGTATTTGCATCTATCAACCTTTAAAGAACTTAAAAAGAGTGTTCAGAAATCTAAATGCCCGTCATGTGAAAGTCTGGCATACTTTAGCTAAAAAATTGTATTAGCAATATCTATTTGTGATGTGTTCAGGAAACAAACTAATTACCCTAGGAGCCCAAGAATTTGGAGAAGGCCCATATCCAGTTATGTCACTACCATATGAGAAAGAACCTCGGTCTGCATTTGCAAGGCTGAAGCGATCAAGACAATGCTGGAGAAATGGCTGTCTATCTCTAGCTGAAAGTTGGCCTATTGGTCGATCAAAACCACGAGAGAAGGAACTTGGGGAGCAACCTACAGGTGATTCTGGTTCATTTCTGGACCGGTGCAATGCTGGGGGAATAATGCTTGGATGCGGCTTCAAAGGAAAGATGGTCTCTCTTATCCTGCCTGTGATGTGAAGCAATGCATCCTGAACAGACTGGAAGCTGCCAGTGACCTGTCCAAAAGAATTTTAACTAATTTCAATGGCTTTCAACAATGAAAACAAGAAAATGGTCTGATTATAGCAATAAATTTAGTTTTTCAGCTTTTATAAGAGGATCGGTTTTATCATGTCACAGAGCACACAGAAATGCAGCTTTCAAGCTAGACTTTTTAAACTTTGACTGCCACTTCCACGTCAAAGGAAATATTCTTAATTGCAATCCAAAGGAAACAACCAAATTAATAAAAAGGTATTTTGTTAAAAACGTCATGGTAGAAAAAAGAAAGGTCGATAAAGATCACAAGTGGACACCCAAAAATACGGCAAATAAGAGATATAATAAACATAAGGAACGTCTGGAGCACATAAAAACCACATATCAACTAGGTCCAACAGATTTGGTTCGACACAGGCAGATGTCCAAATAAATAAGGTCGTCTAAATTATGTCTAAACTTTATACCTACTATGTTACACATGAAATAGCCCACGCGAAAATGGGGGAGACGTATACAATTCAAACATTCTAATAAGGATTGAAGCGAATGTAAACTGCAGTCGTGAATTCATGTGACTAAGAAGTGGCTCATATTGGAAAATAGCAGAACCAACTGCTTACATATAATTACAATGTGACGCAAAATAAAGTTTAGATTGACATACCTGGACAACTTCATCATTTGGTTGAGCACATCTAGGAATATGCTCCTTCAAAAATATACGAATACTAGCACCAGTTGCTCTTCTCATTTCAGCAATGATATTTCCACCTCTGCCTAAAAGGCAACCTATCTGTTGTGAAGGCACCAGAAGCCTAGCAGACGCAGCAGAACCCTTGTCTGAGCCAGCCTCCATTAACCGTGCATGGACACGAAGAACAGCATCTTGTGTAGGTGAATGTTTTAATTCTGGATTCTGCAATGCCCCAGCAAAAATGGCAATAGTAAAGATTAAAGAAGACCTAGAACTGAATGCCACACTGAATAATGATGGTCACTAATGAATGCCTACAGAAAAATTAATTAACAAAGTGATTCCACAACCACATACTTCATGTGTCTAAGATACTTCAATATAAAGCTCTCATAATAATGTTTGCATAAAATGAAATTGTAGTAGTGCTGGTATGTAACGAAATATCACTGGCAAGATAGCTTACGTGCCTCGTGAGCAGATATCACAATAACTCGTTCATCACAGTCAGGAACTGCATCAACAACCTTGATGCTGGCACCAGTTTCATTTTGTAAAGTTCTTACTATGACACCGCCTTTACCAATAAGACTGCCAACCTTCTCACCAGAACATAATATTCTGAATATCATCTCTTCTTCAGGAATCCTCCTCTGATCATAAGCAATTAAGTCAATGCTGGAATTTGCACAATAACTCCTAGAATTATAAACATAAGCATGAAAAGTGGTACAAGTACCCATCCCATTGAGAATACCTTTTTACGAGAGGGATACTTACATGATGGGTGACTCCAGATTTAGCAATGGAGGCATTTGCTGCATCATTTTTTATATTCTCCTGTAGACAACTTGATACAGATAAGAGTGCTCTTTTGACTGCCAAAAGGCTCCCAGAGATCTGCAAAAGACCAAAAGTAATACCTTAAGTAACTCCTCGCAAAATTTAGAGGGTTGTAAGTGGAGATGAGGAACAAGGAAAGGAAACCTCTCCAAACACTCCCGAAAAGCTAACCCAAATTCAGTATTATTTATAGGTATAGGCATCTAAAAGGGCCAAGAAAGAATGATAGCCCAATACCTAAATAGACTGTCCAATAATAGGAAGATGAGCTAATCTACAATAACAAGCTCAGGAAAACACTAAAGCCTAATATCCATATGCATTATCAAATAACAGAAAGATGAGCTCATCTACAAAAAGAAGTCAAGGTATATAAAAAAAACATGACATGGCAATCCGAGAGCCAAAAGGTCAATTTCGTTTAGATTGGTGAGTCAAAAGGCCAACTTGTGAAGCTGAATTTGCCAAGTTAAAACCATGATCAGGGAAATAACTAGTGCGAAGTACATACATATACATTCTTTTTTCCCATGTCTACTATATGTATTCTACTATTGACACTTATAAATTGGAATAATGACATCCAAAAGTTGCTGACATCACCAAGTCAATCTCGTTATTTCATGTACGAGAAAGGTCTCAAGCAATGGCAAATCAAAACACCATCCCCTTCCTCCACCTCTCATGTGAAACCAATTTTTTTGTCTGAAAATAGCTTCTAAAAATGGCCAACTCATGCCATTTCATTCCCACAACTTCTCAATTTTCAAAACATAAAGAAATGCACACACACGTCACATGGATCATACAATCATACACATGTATCAACCACGATCACAAAATTTGTTAAATGGTCAGAAGCAACAATACACATTGGAACCCACATCCAAATATCTGGTGAAAACATGGATAATATATACACCATGCCTCAATAGGTTCGAATATTATATTTTGAAATATCACAAGTACATCTTGTCAATTGCCATTTGATAATTAATGCTTGTGTTTCGATGTATTGAAGGATTATAGTTTTCATCAATATATACTTCAAGAAGTCTATCATTTACCTATTTTTTGTCCAGAACTATCAAAGAAGGTCAAAATCTGCTAATCTAAATATACAGATTACAGGTATATTTGGAACCATGTACCGAATGTAAGCTTTCCTAGAATGTGGCAAACTGCAAAAACTATGTTTGTAACCCTCCTAAGCTAATAATTTGATTTTTGGGAGTTTGATTCTCAATTCAAGAACAAAATGAAACCAAAACAAAGTTTTTAGGATCTCAAAAACGAACCTTCCTAGAAATCCTAGATAGATTCCACTATATTCAGATAACAGTGTTTCCTAAATGTACCTACGTAATTTTTTTTCCAAAATCAAGAGTTGCTTGACCCTCCTCGACCCGCCCCTGGTCTCCACCCTCCCCCACAAAACCCCAAGTAACACCTTTCTAACCAAGAACTCAACCTTCAATATGCACCAACACTCGCTAGAAACCACAAAGTCATAACCTCTCTCACAAAATCCCACTACCAGAGACATTTCCGAAATCTAAAAAACCATCTTCACCTCACAAACCGCAAAAAAGAGGACGTTCACTCTCTAAAGGTCCAATTTAGACTCTCACGCACATACCAACTCAGTCTCCCGTGGATGCACACTCGAGCACGCAATTTCCAGTTTCCACCCAAAACCCTAATCCGCCCTGGAATTTTTATCCCATTGGATTTTGATCCCGATTTTTTGGTATTTTGGCTAGATTTTGAATACATTCTGTGATTTGACCCCTCCGAACTTTGGAATTTGACCTGGTTTGAAAAAAATTTGGATTTCGACAAAATATATTGTTAATATTCTTGGATTACGAGACCTTTGGATTTAGTCTTTTTGGACATTAACCGATTTTCGCCACAAAGTTGACACCTTTTTTTCCACCAAAATCTACAAAAAGAACTAACGTTTAAACTTCAAACCTCGAATCCAACTCACGCACGTGAATCAACTCGTCCCCAGCGGCGGCGCACTCGGGCAGGTGGTCCCCACCGAGAACCCTAACCTGCGCGCCGGTATCGGTCCTGATCTTCTCTACGATCCGCCCGCCCTTGCCGAGAACACAGCCGACGCGGGATCCGGCGACGAGGAGGCGGCAGGAAACGGCTCCGGCGTTGTCGGCGGGGGCGAGGGCGGTTTCGAAGGCACGGAGGAGGGCGCGGCGGAGCGCGGCGTCGTCAGGGTCGGCGTCGATGGGGATGGGACGAGGGGAGGAAGGGCAGAGGAGGCGGAGGAGGGGGCGGCGATCCATCTCGGGTTAGGGTTTGGGGTTTTGGGATAGAAGGGATGGATGGAGGCATATTTTTTGGTGGGAAAAATGTGTACGGGAGATGGGTCGGATTCGAACCGAAAACCGATTTACGTGGTTCAATTTTTTTTATGACATTAAATTTTTCGGTACTTACCCTTTGTATAGGTGGTTTATGATTCTAAGTTTAGGGTAATATTATATGATTTCAAAAGATCAATTTTTGTTCAAGCAACTATTCTAATCAATCCAAAGGATATTCAGAATTTTTTGAAATCCTAGAAGATCCATTCGTTCAACGGTGGAACACATTTTTTTGCTACGGGCTAAATTTCGTAAGGGTGTAAAATCACTTTCCTAAGCACTTGTCCTGTGTCTCCCCACGGCTCAATTAGGGGAGAGCTTTGGTCCGGACCCGGACCGGACCGAACCCGGACCGGGATTCTCTCTGGGGTCCAGACCAAACCCGAACAGAATATTTGTGGGGATTTTTGGGTTTTGGACCTGGATCGGACCGAAACCCAAATCCCTCCCGAGGTCCGGACCAAAACCCGGATCGGTTGGTTTCGGACCGGACCGAATTTTGCTCTCTCTTACGCTCAATAATTTTTTTGGTCGATTGAATGTTTTCTTTTAAAGTTTATTTAGACAAGGAATTTTCAGAATAAGTTTGTTTATAAGAAGGAAAAAATGTAGTGTGACGGTCAAGATGGTTGTGACACCACATTTTTAGTCGCTTTCGGTTAGTTTTTTTTATGAAAATTTGTGGATGAGATATACCATATATAAGAAATACGTGTTAAAATTTTCAGATCAAATGGATTTTTGTAAACCTTGATCTAAACACTTCCAAATTCAATAAATTAAGTCATTCAAATATAAGCATTTTAAATGAACAGTAAAATTAAATTCGATTGACCTAAAATTTTAACATGTTATTAGAGCTGTGCATCCGGTCCGGACCGGACCGGACCGGATTTTTATCCGGGGTCCAGACCGAAGACCGGACCGGTCCGGATGCCCACGGACCTAAGACCGCACCGGACCGGTCTGGTCCGGTCAAAAACCGAATTTTTTAAGTTAAAAAAAAATTGGACCGGTCCGGACCGGACCGGACCGGAAAATTTTAAATTTGCCGGACCGAAACCCGGACCGGACCGGATTTTTTCAAAAATTTACGGACCGAACCCGGACCGACCGGTCCGGTCCGGTTGACCGGTTTGACCCGGTCAATGCTCTCCCCTACATGTTATATTTAAGAGGTAACAAGGCATAAGGGAGAGCAAAACCCGGACCGGACCGGTCGGTCCGGGTTCGGTCTGGGAAGTTTTGGTTTCGTTCGGTCCGGTCCGGAATGGTCTTTTTTTGTTTTTTATTTAAAGAAATTCAGTTTTTGATCTTCGGACTGGTCTTCGGTCCGGACCCTGGACAAAAATTCGGTCTGATCCGGTCCGGACCGAATGCTCACCCCTTACAAGGCATGTGAATAAGTTTGATTTAAAAAAAACTTTAAAATGTCTTAATATTGAGTGTAACAAACAAATTGATTATAGGAGCTCCTACAACCTCATTGATCTTTTATAACTTATAAGGCCATAAATAACAACGCACGGATTACCATTAGGCGTCATGTTTTCTCTCGATGTCACGTCAACTTCTCTCTCTACCACATAAGCTCACACAACTCATCCAAAAAATCTCCTTAATCACGCCTACAAACACCCCAAATACCGTACATTCTCTCCCCTCACGTCATTTGAAGATAAATCATAAGTAAAATGTTAAAAAATCACAAAAAATCTACAAAATCAAAACAAATAAAAAATATATTTTCAGCAAACAATAGATAAAATAATTTAAAACCAATAATTCCCCAAATCCCGCCCGAGCGCGGGATCGTGTCACCCACCGCACAATCCGACGCTCGGGCGAGGGGACGTGATCAGAGATCTGTCGACGTGGCATGCGCCGAGGTTCATCGGCCTGGCAAAGTTTGCCCTACGAATTTGATTGTGGCGGGCACGCAGTATTAACTGTGCTCTAAATGATTGTCCAACTTGATATGAGTTAGTATTAACATCTATTTGACATCCTTGAAAGTCCGTGTTTGAATCTCACCAAACATTCGAACACAAATTGTCCTAAATATATATGATTTGAGGTATTGCAGAAACTGGGAGAAGAAATGTTTGACAGGCTGATAACTACATAACGTGCAAATGTATTACAGCAATTGGGTTTAGTTTTTATGTACTAATATTTTTCCCACAAGGTTGAGATCAATTAGTTGGGAAATTTGATGGTTCAAACTTCAAAGTACCTAAGCAAGATGAGTTTACAGACCGGACGTTTCGACCCAGTTAGACCGGGAACCAATGGTCCAACGGTCGGTTCAACTAAACCAATAGACAGTTCGAACTTCTAGTTGATATTTACAGAAATCGGTTAAAACATGTCTGATCGTTAATATTTATTGAGTCTGATCCAACTTTGGATCTAAAAATGTTAACGTCGTCAACGGTCCATCCATGATTGGACCACGTTGAACCAAAATCAAAACTTTATTGGTTTGATGATCGGTTCGATTCTAAAAACCTTGGATGATACCGAATAAATGTGCGTGATTTGATTATTCAAGGTAAAAAGTTTCTTTTCAACCGTACCTGGGATTAATAATAATAAGATGAATGCACAGGTTGCCAATCTAAAAAACAGTTTATTAAAGTTCAACAAATTTTCTAAAACTTCATAACTCAACATGCAAGTATATTTTAATAGCACAAGCGTGAGATTAGAACACACTACTTTTTCAACACTGATTAGCTAAACTTACAAATTACCATGTGAACTGCCAGAGGGTTGTGGAAGATGTTTCTACAACTTCAGAAGTGATGCTAAAACTTAAGCGGGTTAGCCGCGGACTGACGGAAGAAGAAAAAAACGAGCACAAAAAGGCAAGCATGAATTCAAGACTCAGAATAATCAGATAACCTTAATGTCTTGGAATCATCACGGCGGGTACAAACAACATGAACTCATAAGAGAATAGTATGATTAAGATAACAGAAGCAACACAACAGCTAACAAAATCATCCTGCAACACTCCCATCTTCCAAAGCATAGATTTCCTCGTTTGTCTCTGTTGGGAACGTAACAAGACAATGTTAGTTACAACAGCTTAGACGTAAACGAAAGCATGGTAGCATTCTGATTCGTACAAAATACCTGAAATCCTTGAAGAAAACCTAGCATGTAGTGACCATTTACTCTAGATAATTAAATTGAAATTCACAACTAAGTTGAAACATATTCCAACAGTTCTAAAAAAAAGGCAGAAATTTTATGAAGTACAACATTGGGTTTTAATCAGTTAAATGAACTCTAGGGGGTTGATACAAATAATAAAAAACTGATCTGGATATAGAAACTAGATTCTTTTAGTTTGGTAATAAACAGATTCAATTCAGATGTAACTGAATATTTAGTTTGGAAAAACAAGGATAACATATTTATTGAAATCTTTAATCATGCAAAGGTTTCATATTTTCTCAGATACTAAACTGGACAAGTTGTTGAGTAAAAGTACTTACAGATCTTGTTGAATGCGACAATGTCACAGCTCTGAACATATTCATTGATCGGTTCAGCTGTCAGCTGCTCTTCAATAAGGTCATCAACGGATACCAAGTCATCGACAATGGTCATCATAATTTGCAACTTCTTGATACCATAACCAACTGCCACAAGTTTGGCTGCACGATAACAATAGATATTAATTTTATAGACTCAAACCTTACAATCTAAAGATGATCCGCAGGCAACATGAAGAAACAAAAAATTCTTACAAGCTCCCCAGAAAAGACCCTCCTTCTGGACACTCCTGACAGCCTCTTCAAGTTTCTTCATGTCAGTCTCATCGTCCCATGGCTTCACATCCAACAGAACAGATGATTTTCCAGCTATATCATTGACAGAAAACAAGCATCAGCATGTAAGGAAACACAAAAAACAAGCAGAAAGTGTTAACAAAAGAGTATAAAAGACCCCCCCCCCCCCCCCCCCCAAAAAAAAATGAAACAAAATTAAGGTCAAATTAAATCTAAAATTTGACCTGGAATCAAATCAAACAGAAACTAATAGACACAAACGACAACGCAGATGAACAACAGCTTACATTCTTTCTTCTTGGCAGAGGCCTTGATGGATGCTGCACGCTCCTCAGCTGCCTTCTTTTCCTCTTCAGTTTCCTCCCCAAAGAGGTCAACATCATCATCATCGTCGTCAAATGGGGCCTTAATATATGGTAGTCTAAAATCAGCTGAATATCTTTAAGAAAGGACTCGATAAACTTTTGTATATTGCCTATTTGTACTACTACTAAGCAATTCAGCATAAGTAAAACTCAAATAAGTAAAACGCCAACTGAAAGTGTTAAAAGTCCATAGTGAATCCACAGAGCTAATATCTAACAACAGCTCGTGCAGAAACGCACTATCAAACCACATTCTAGTAACCGACACAAATCTCATACACACTAATATAAACTGCACCTTTGCCTCAGTAGCAGGAGGAGTTGGAGCCTCTTCAACAGCACAAGCAGCTCCAGAGATCGTGACACCAGCACCATCACTGGTTATACCACTGCATACAACCAAATCACACTTACGAACCATTCTCAACAAAGTAACTATTCAGTTCAGATAAAAGAAGAATTGATCACCTCATCCTCAGTAGTGCCTCAATGTGGTTGTACCAACGGCAGACATTGACGTACTTGGGAGATGGGGCGGACGACAGTGCAGCGTGAACGGTGATATCATTTTTTGAGGCTTGGTAGCTGTTACAGAGAAATTTAATTAGAATAAAAATAGAAGGTCAGGCCTGCAGAATGGAAATATAAACAAACACAAAGCCAGTAATTTTTACCCAGAGATATAACTGCGTGTCAGCAGATAGTCATTAAGCTTCTCAAGTCCGGCCTCCGAGTTGGGGTTTGGGATAGAAACTGCCATTGCTACTTTCAATCTGAAAGAGCAACATGTGATTTTCAGACAACGGTTTTTCAATTTGAAACAACTCAAATTTACAACTTCTCTAAGTTGCCTTTTACTACTCCTGTTCTTCTACTATAATTTCACTCAAAATCAAATAATAACTAACAACGCCTACCCAATAGTCGATCTAAGCGTCTATCGGAAAGGGAAAGTTCATCGATCCAATAACAAACTTCGTAACTATTCATGACACAACAATACCAAAATCTATATTTTCCATGAAAAATCGTGTCAATAATCGATCAAAATCAGAGATCTAAGAATATGCAAGAGATTAATTAATCGCTATAAATCTCCAGAAAATAAAAAATTAACCTTTTTCCCCCAACATTTCCCCCTAAAACAAAACAAAAAAAAATCGGAAATCCACAGAAATAGTCCGAAACGATCCCCCGATCGAGAGATCGATTGTGTAGGAGGAAACGCACCTTGGAGAGAATAGGAGTGATTTCGTGGATCGCCAAAATTTCTGTTCTGGTTTGGGAAAAAGGTGTTTATAAAGGGTTTTGAGGCTAGGGTTAGTGGTTTAGGGGGGATTCTGGCCGTCCGATCTTCGGCGGATGGATCAGATTGCAGATCAGACATCTCATCAAACTCCGACTCCACCCTAAGTTATATATATTTCTATCTAATTTCTTCAATTCGTCGTGTAAATTAGTTCACTTTTTATAATAAAATAGTTTAAGATGTTGTGTGGAATAATTGTCATGAAAGTTAGGTTTTATTTAGAAGTTTGTTTTTTATAAGGAAATTTATGAAAAAAAATTAAGTGTTTAAAATTTCCTCCTAAGAGTTCACACGATCTTTCTCGTGTTAACATGTCTGAAGCGTGAGATTAACGGGTTGTGCTTGGATTGAAAAAAAGAGTAAGTAACCATTTATCGTTAAAAATTCATTTTTGAAAGCGTTTTTCACTTCCAATCAAATCTCAACATACTACTCAGAGCTTGGGATTCAAACACCATTGTCAATTAATCTATCAACTGAATTAACACCAATCAGTAGTAATCATCGCTAAAGTTGAGGACCAACGAAACCTTAAACTGATGCATTCACAAAGTTGGGGATCTAGAGAGCCTGACAATATACATAAACAAAATGTACAATACCCAAGGTATCTGTTGGAAGTAACTCAGCTCAAACACATGTATATTATCGATAATGAACGTTGGACAACTATATGCATGCCTCTAGACAATATTTAGAAAAACATATAGAAGCAGGCCATCCAAACCATCATAAGAAAAACAGAAACAATATGTCAATTAGTCACTGGAAAGATCCATCCGACGACAACTGATAAAACGTTACAGGAACATCATACAGAGACTTAAAAAACTGAATGTCGTAGAGTGCCCATGGGTTACGGTTGTATCGACAATAAGCGGCATCTTGATGAGGAAAGTCAATGAAGCATTCAAAATGTTGAGCCATTGAATCCGAAGTAGGAACGCTTCACAAAATAAAATGAATGGAAAATAAGTCAGAGGCCAAAACGAAATTTTGAAAGAAAAAATTCCAGTACTATGACTGATGGATGAGTTATGTTTACATGTAACATGTACAGGATGATGAGGCTTGTCATTTTAGGATCTGCACTTGGGTTGTTGATAAATCTTAACTGTTCTTTTGCTAAATATAAATTGAAAGCCTACTCGTAATCTTCAAAATATGATCGTTTTGAGATTAGAATATCCAAATGCAAAGAAAATTCAATAGGCGTGTATTATAAAAGGTGTGTATTAGAAAATATGTTCAATTGTGCTCACCAGTTAACAAAGGTTATGCTAAAAATTAGGATCTCAATATACTTCGAAGTAAGTTTTATAACAGACGGACACATTGTCACAAATAGACTCAACATGCTAGCATTCCTAATTGTAGCATTTAGCTCGTCTTGAAAAAGAATACCAACAAAAAGAGGTTCACAATTATTTTCAGTTTTCCCAGAACTTGCGATCGGACTACACTAGAGAAAATTAAGTTCGGCTTTCCCGGAACCTGCAATCGGACTAGACTAGAGTGTGTGTTGAATATTGACTTATATTTGTTAAGGAAGCAAATCCAGGAAGAGTCGGTGTATCCTGAATTTTTTAGTTGAGGTAATAATCAAATATCTTAATGGACTAATTAAGATTGTTGGATGATTGTGTAGTTTTAGGAGAAGATGGAATTTTGAGAAGAATATAAAGAAGAAAAAGATAGAGATTTTGAGGCAAGTATTGATTCGTTATTCTTCAGTTTCATATCATGTCTGTCTCTCTTGATATTCGTAGTTGCATGCATGCTGAGTATTGATGTTGATTTTATGGATATGCATATGATTGCATGGTGGTGTTTCGGTCGACATGCCCTGTGGTTGTGTGTATGTTTTTTGCAGAGCAACTTAGGAAAAAATTGTCTAGCGGACAGCGTGGAGCCACCTGAGAGAGGAAATGACTGTCTGTCGTTAGTGTGGAGCTACCAGGTGTGCGTCTGACTGATTGATAGATTTCAGAAGCACAGGATGTGGTCGAATCCGAATGGGAGTTCCAGATTGTTATGCATGTATTTTATTTGTGATGCATGTCTCTTGATTGTGCTTATTGACTGAATGTCATATTCCGTATTATTTTCCACATGATTATGATTCTGATTGATTGACAGTTGGAACTTGCGGGCTGTCGAGCTCACAAATTGTTGATTATATTTTTCAGATTGTTATGGACCTATCAGATGGATATAAATATCAGAGTGCGCAGCGCTCAGGTTCGTGGATTGTATCTTAACGCACCGGGTTTGGACGAGTGAGCAGTTGTCCGGGCTCGGGGCGTTACAGTCGGTCGACCGGATTGAATTCGGTCTACCGACGCACAACCCAGGAAATTTCGACGAAGACGGGTCGGTCTACCGAATTGGATTCGATCCACCGAACCAAGGATTCCAGGCACTCCGTGTGCAGCTGGGTTCGGACAACCAAAGTGGATTCGGTCTACCGTCAGAGAGCAAGTGACACTTCGGAACAACGGGTTCGGTAAACCGTTGAAGAGATTTTTGGTGTTCCGAGAATCTAAAAGTGACTGGACAATTTGCACGGTCCACCGAGGGGTTCTCGGTCAACCGAAGGGTTGTTGGAGAATTCGTTAGTTCGTGGAAGAATCGTTCTCGCGGTCTACCGAGCCGCGTAAGAAACGTTCCCGCGGTCAACCGGGAAAGATTCGGTTAACCGAATCGGAACAGGAATCGCTCATGTTGAAGCACGCACGGTTAACCGAATGACCATCGGTTAACCGTGTCCCCACGAATAGTTTTGTTCGATTTTGCTTAATTGCAACTAAAATTTGAGTCTATAAAAGGACTTGTTTGCTCTTATTTTCGACACAATTGCATACAACATAGTTTCCTTCATTGTGAGTTGAAATATACTGGAGATGGATCTAAAGTGATTTGGAAGACTTATTGTCTCAATATACTTGTAATTTGGAAGACCTCTTGTTGGAGAAGCGGAAGAAGGAAAGGAAACCCGCAGGAGACCCCCCAATGACGTAGACATGCTGCCAAACCGTGTAAATCGCGTGTGTCGTGATTGTTTCTGGTGTGCATTTGTGTTTGCTTGTTTATTTTTATCTTATTAGTGTTCTTGTTGTAATTGAGTTTGGGAGAGAGTCTGAAGTTAATTCCGTAATCAATATTTGGTATACGTGCTGCGTTTAATCCGTGTTTCGTATAAGTGCATTGTTAGATCCCCTTCCCAGGGTGCCTATTGTAAACTTCACTGTGAAAGCATCTATGGAGTTTTGATTGTTTTAAGTTTGAACTATGAATAATAATGTAACAGCTCCTCTGAAATATTCTATATTTTCAGAGAGATTAGTGAGTTTGCAGCACTGAAGAGAGACATCAAGATGCTTCGTCACATAAATTTCTAGTTAATCAACTTTGTTATTTGCTAAACTTCTTTGCTGAGGTATTCGTCAGCATCGACAAAATCAATTGATTGTCGCTCTCATGAAGAACCAATAAAAATAAACAATAATCAAGAAAAACGATAACAAACTTAGACAAGAACTAACCTCAACATCATAGAACTTGATATAAAACCTGGAGCTGTCAATGGACAGTTTAGTTTCAAGAATATCTGCAAGAGCTGAACTGAGCTTCCCATTCACACTTGGCCCAAGCCCACCGATCGAGATGAGCTCTGCATAAGCTGCTGGCTCTTCACTTTGGGAGAACACAATGGGCACTCGTCCATTTAGCAATACCATAACATACTGAAAACCACAAAATGTGCATCATAAACAAAAATACACAGAAATTAATTTATGTAAAAGAATTGGTTGAATCCCCCACTTAGTTTTGAGGTTTCCAATTCGTTGTTCTTGAGTTAAATAGCAAAACCAGATTTCTTGGTGAAGTATTCCACATGTAACATTTCATCCAGTATTTGGGAAATTGTTAGCTATTTATTGGTACAGACATTGCAACCAAAGATCGTGATCCTCTATCATTGTAGTTGAGTAGTCTTGTAGGTAAATTCTCACCTCAACATACAAATCACATATATGGAAGGTAAATCATAGGAGCACTAGCAAACCAATTATTTCAAAATTTCTAGAGAAATGCTGAAATATATCAAATAATGTGTTCCCTCAATTGTCTACCCACTGTCGTGGACATATGGTTGCATACAACCTCTATCTCGAAATCAGTAGACACCTCTTGGTATTTAAACCATAAATCAAATGACATAACCATTTTCAAAACTAACATCATAACTCACCAAAATGTGTTGTATTTTGGATAGAACAATTACCAAACAGTTAATAGGCACACAACCAAATGGGATACAATGAGTAAAATAAATACTCACCCAAAACAACATAACATACCAAGAAATCACAAGTGAATTCTGGAATGCGTAACTCTTGTTTAGTTGTGTCCCATTAGAAAATTCATTTGTGTATACAGCCAAATTTCTCTTAAACTTTCTTGATAATGTCATACCATCTTAGTTAATGGTGTGTGCGCGCGTGTGTGTGTTTGTTTTTGCAAATTTTCACTGACCATGTTTTGAAAAAAATTACTTCGTATACTTACGGGCCCAATTCCAATCACATTTTGATGATTAGATTTTGATTCCGAAAATCAAAAGACAAATGTGATTTACGATTGACATCTAATGTTCATACTAAGGCAAATTGTACATATGGGAATTGATTCTAAGATTTGGTCAGATTTTTTTTAATGATAAGTTTGAGAAAAATATGATTATCAAAATGTGATTCCAAATACACCACAGGGAAATAATACGTTTGGGAACTGATTCTGAGATTTGGTCACATTTAAAAAAATCTAATTATCTTTTAGAAAAAGAAATTTTAATTATCAACCAAGATGGTCAATAGATAACCACAAAAGCAAAGGTTGTCAGCTGTAAATTTGAGATAGCAAAAACAACAAACAGTTGGTGGGCATGAACGAGAATGGAGCAGAAAAGAGAGAGCGTTTAAATTATACGGATTCGGGTTTGCCGATGATCTTGGAGACGGCTCGGGAGGCGTCCCTGAGGATGTCGGAGGCCACCACGGCGTCCACTGGGACGTTCGTGCTCAGGTTCAGAGTAGGCATGGTTTGGTTCTGTTCTCTTCTCCCACAACCTTGTACTACTTATCTATTTGTAAATTTGATTTTTTTTTAAAAATGGCCAAATTAACTTCTTTTGAAAGTATTTTCCACATTAGACGTGTTGTCGCCACGTGCTGATACGTCACGGTGACGGGTTTGTTTTTTAGTGTGTACAGAACTCGGCATCACCAGTGCCAAGTTCTGTGAGAGAACTCAGTACTGATGATGTCGAGTTCCTTTTTGGTTTTTATGAACACTTACCATATTTTTCAAGTTGAACTCGGTATCATGAGATTCGAGTTCTACCAAAGAGAACTCGGCAGTACCAGTGTCAAGTTCATTTTGGTTTTTATTCCCCCAACTCAGGGATCGTGCAAGAGACGGTTGGTGGACCAGGAAAATAGTATTTTAAATAGAACTTGACATCCTCGATGTCGAGTTCTAAAGGCAGAACTCGACATCTAAAACGTTGAGTTTACTTAAAATAAAGTGAACTCGACGTTTGAACGCCAAATTTTGTCGAGCTATAAAAAACAGCCCGACGTCCCCCTCTCTCTCACGTCGAGTTCTCACGATTTGGAGGTTAGGGTTTCATTTTTTTTTCATTTTCCATCGTTTTCTTGTTTTTTATGTATTATGATGATATACATTGTTATTTTAGGTATGATTGTAGTGTTTTTGTTGGTTTAGAAACCCATTTTGGTGCAAACTCGATTTCGATTTTGAGTTTGTAGGCCAAATTATTTATTTCTTGTGTTCTTAGTTGATTATTGATTCATTTTTTGTTGATTGTAGGTCTACGGTAATAATCTTAAAAAAATTGAATTTAAGTTTGATTATTGTGATTGAAATTAGATTTGTTATTATTTTAGTTTGAATGCATGTTAGTTTATGAGAATGTAAACTTAAAAATGATTTATTTGGGTTTGAATGTATGTGACTTTGAATGTATGTGAGAATTTAAGTTTGATTTTTGCAATTTTTAAAATAAAGTAAAGAATGTATGTGAGTTTTAATGGAAGAAAATATTTTGAAGTTGAGAAATATGTCTGTTAAATATGTGGTGATTTGCATGTTGTTTGAATGTATGTCGTTTGAAGTTGTGACATGCATTGTTATTTAGATGTTTGGAATTTGAGGTTGTTATTTGTAGTATTGTCAGTTCGTTCTACGGTGCAGATTTAAAATTTACGAATTTAAAAATATATGAGAGGTTTTGTCAAATATATGGTAGCTACGCTTCGTAGGATATGGTGGACAGATCAGTGTTGGTTTTGCAGGCCGACCAGAAGTCTGACTTGTTTAAGAATTTCGTAAGAACATTCAAGGATAGTGGTAAGACGACGACACTTGATTTTTATTGGAATGAGCTCGACGTGCATGAGGTCGACCATGTCATATGGGATCTGTATGAGCATTTGGATCTTAATCAGTTACCACCACTATGTAAAGAAGGTTCTGAGATTTGGACGAATAGTTCATGACTTATACATTTTGGAGAGGTAGTTATGCATTTGTCCAGACCGAGTCATGAGGCAGTTCGGTCTAGAGCAACACATTCCAAAGCCGATGGAGAGACATGAAGTGAAATCAACTCAGGGGAGAGCATACGTTAATTGGTTGGTAGAAAATCACAGATTCATCCAACATTGGTCTCGTAAAAGAGATTATCTACAGTTTAAGCAACCACTCTTAGGTGTCACTCTTGAAGAGAGCACACAGTTATGTATGGAATGGTACTGGAACATCACGCTACATTGGATTGTTTACCACATTTTGGCTCTGAAACGTAACGTGTACAGACCCCGAGCGGTTAGAGAGCGGGAGATGGTAAGATCTAAACATTTAAAGAAATAATTACAATGTTTTTAAATTGTGTTTAGTGTTTGTTAAACAATTTAATTGTCTATAGATGCACGGAGTTTATGAGTTCCATAAAGAACTCCATCAAATTTATGAGGCCATCGGAGATCACAAAACATGTTCTCCGATGGTTGGAAAAGTAAAAGAAATAATGAAGGCTTGACTCATGTGTTTTGGGACTGCAGAACCCACATTACATTTGAGTCAGAATCGCGTCGTTGAAGAAGAAGATTCACACACATAAGAAGGCGGTCTGACTCAGGATACAAAACATGCAGAGAATGCAATACGAGGAAAGGGACATGGCCGGGGAAGAGTGTAGGTTTTTTGACCTTAATCTATGTTTTGATGTTTTAATCAACTTAATCTTAATTGTGATCATGTAGAGTAACACACATGTTGCATTACATATATATTGCTTTGTGCTAACCCCTACAGGTGATCAAGACTCAAGGAAGAAAGGAAATCAAGTCAAGACATGTAATCAAGCTCATTTGAAGACATGTAATTTGTATTTCTTTGAGTCTTAGGAACTTTGTGTAATTGAGCATACTTGAGCTAAAAACTACTCAAACACACACTAGGTTTCCTATAGAAGTCACACACGAAATTTCACATAATTTGGACTTCAATAGATCACTCAAACTTAGACCAGAAAACACTAAACCAAAACCTGAACAATCTGCATACATTCGGTCGACCGAGTGATCATATATTTTGTTAGTGCTTAACTGCCCATGTTCGGTCGACCGTCCCGACCTTTTCGGTCGACCGAGTATCAACAAATTTCCGACCGTTTGTTTTGTCGTATATACCCAATGGTCGTATTCGTATTATCTCCAAATACATTTTGTGTATCGATCGACCAAACTTAGAAGACTCGACAAACCAAAAGTGTCTGCCGGTTTTCGGTCGACCGTATTCCTTGATTTGGTCGACCGAATATGATCTTGTTTGTCAACCCCCAAGTGCCTGGTGTGAATCGGTCGACCGAACCTATCTCAGTGTTCGACTGATCACTTAAGTGTACCAAGATTGTAGCCTTTGGCGGTCGACCGTTCCTTAACCGGTCGACCGAACCTTAATCTAAATTGCCAAACGGTCGACCGTTCAGCCCGATCCAGTCGACCGAACTTACTCAGAATTGGGTTTTGTTAGTTTCTGTTTTGTGTATCTTTCACTATCTTTACCCAATTTATCCCCAACGGCTATAATACCTTAGGAGCTTATAAATAGGTGTTCCCTTGACGTAATTACGCATCTCTCTCACTACTATTTGTCAAATACATTAGAGAGAAACTCTCAAGTCTCTCATTCCCCAAATCCTACTTTTCAAGCTTAAACTTCCACATCTTAGCATCAATTCCACATCCTAAGTTAAGTGTGCTCAAGTTAGAGAGTGTGTTCCACTCAAGATCTCAGTTGTAAAGAAGCAAGGACTTCGGTGAAAGCCCGAAGTGTTCCTCTCGGATTGTGAGAGAAGAAAGACAAACTCACGAGGGTTTTCAACTGAAACAATTGTGTTTGTTGTTGAATTTTTTTGTAATTATAATGATTGTCTTTGTTATCAAAAAAAATTTAAACAATAAATGAAATTGTTGAGTTCTTAAATTAAAAGAATTTCCTGATTTCTCTTCAATAGAACTCGACACTTGTGTTGTCGAGTTCTATTTGAAATATTATTCTCTTAACAAATCACTTCAAGAGAAATATGACAAGTATTCCCGCAATAAAACCAAAATGAACTCGGTACTGGTGATGTCGAGTTATCTCAAGCAGAACTCAACATCACCAGTGTCGAGTTCTCTCAAGCAGAACTCGACATCACTAGTGTCGAGTTCTGTATACACTAAAAAACAAACCCACTATCGTCACCTGTCACCACGTGGTGACAACAGATCTAGTGTGATTTTTTAAGGAGGTTTATTTTGGTGTGTTTTTAAAATGTTATTTTGAAAAAAAAATTCCATGTAAAATTCTCATGATTTTTTTCGATTAATTATAGTTTGAATTTGAACTATGCCATGATATCAACCTGACATTGTGACAATTACGTCTCTTGGATTTTCATTTTGTAACACTTTGTCTCCTTTCAATTTGAAAATTTTATTATTTATCCACTCATTTGTCGGAATTTTTGAGTTGCATACCTGACGCACTCATTGTAACATTCTCAAAACAGCGGAAAATTTTAAAATTTCTAAACAGTCAATCAACAGAGGATATTACGCAAATACGGGAACACAGGTGCACCAACATATATATAATATATATCTGAACATCAGAGTTTACAAAAGTTGTGATTACATCAAAAGTATAAACAAAGGAAGCAGTAATCACACGACCTCAACCGAGAGAAAGCTGGATCCGATAGCAGCGCTCCTCTCCTCGGTCACCACCCCCTAACGCCTATCACGACCTGAAAGTAAACGTGCAACAATGCATGAGTTTCCAGAAGGAAACCCCGTATGCCAAGACTCTAAATGCATAAATAAAATCATCTTAGCATGCAGTTCTACTCGACAAGAAAAGCACCACCACAAGCTGGGCTCCAGGGCTCTCTCACCCAACTACAGCACACACCACAGGTACGGGGCTCCAAGTCTAATCTCAACCAACTGCCGCACCCACCACAGTCACGGGACTCCAGGTCTAATCTCAACCAACCGCCGCGACTCACACTCGTCGCCTAGCTGGGCTCCAGGTCTAATTTCAACCAACCACATCTACCACGACACGACCAATGGCTCCAGGTCTAATTTCAACCAACCCAAACGTATAAGGGCTCCAGGTCTAATTTCAACCAACCCCTACACGCGGTCCTTGCTCAGGCTCCAGATCTAATTTCAACCAACCCGAACGCACTACGGAGCTCCAGGTCTAATTTCAACCAACTCCGTACAGACTAGCTGGGCTCCAGGTCTAATTTCAACCAACCGCAGCTCTCACACAGTTACGGGGCTCCAGGTCTAATTTCAACCAACCACCGCAACACCACAATTCTACGCTGGGCCTCAGGCCTATTTCAGCCAATCCCAAGCTCACACAAGGTTACGGGGCTCCAGGTCTAATTTCAACCAACCACCGCAACCCTCGTGCACCTAGCACACTTGCCGGAAGAACATCGACACCACAACTCGCCCCACACGGGCAACCACGACCATAGCACCTCCATAGTGCAAAACAGGACACAAACGGTCGACCGGACCAAAAGTCGCGGTCGACCGAAACAAGCAAATACAGGGCAATCCACTTCGACCGGCACTCCATCGGTCGACCGACTCCCAACACCACACTCGTTCGGTCGAACCCAAATCAAGGGACGGTCGACCGTTTAGATGGGCAACTCCCTGTTCAACGAACAAAACGACCAATCGGTCGACCGACAAAGGGGTCCCGGTCGACCGAAAGTCACCAGGGAACAAATCCCTCAACACCACAACGAATTCGGTCGAACACCGAGCACATCTCGGTCGACCGAATCAGTCCAGGGAATAATCCCTCACTCGCGTCCTGAAACCGGTCGAACGCCGAGACCTCCTCGGTCGACCGATTTCAGCCAGAGCGTTCTCACGCTCAACACGCAGGTCCGGTCGACCGAACCCACATTCGGTCGAACCGACCACAAGTCCACTTAAGTCACGGTCGGACGAGATCAAAGAGCGGTCGACCGTTTATATAGTCTACGCCCCCCCAACCGACTTAAGACAGTGCACACGGTCGTCCGGCAAAGGAGACCCGGTCGACCGAATCTCTCCAGACTTGCCTTCTATGCACAATCGGTCGACCGCCCCACAGGCATCGTTCGACCGATTTGAGGTAGAGCCCGAATTCTCTTCACGAACGGTCGACCGTTTGCACAAACCGGTCGACCGATCAGGCAGTGAAATCTGCTGCATGTTTACTCGCGACGAGCCGAACGGCCTACCGTCGACTTCCAAATACTCACGGTAATTAAGTGAGCGAGCTTGACATACCTAAAGGTCTGAAGAGACCTTAGAAGAACCCCGACGACGCCTCCACGAGCACGTCTCCCCAAAATACGATCTGTCGACGACTCTCGCGTCCAAACGAAGATCAATCGCCTCCTCGACGATCCACAGCAACCACACTACCTCCAGCAACCTCTACCGAACCACCACAGCCCAGAACACGAGTTAGGTGGAGGGATAGAACCAAACGTGCGGGAAAACTAAAGAACTCACCACTCACCTCAAGCCACCAACCGACCGGAGCCAAACTTCACCTCGCTGAAGATCACCCCCACCTTCCTCGCCGGAGCTCACTGCTGGAGAGAGGGAGAGAGATCAGCGAGAGAGAGAGAGAGAGAGAGAGAGAGAGAGAGAGAGAGAGAAACGTGAGGGAGAGAGAGAGAAATCTCCACCTAAATATCTCCTCCACACTAAATCCTCACCATCCATTCCACCTCTCCATCTCAACCACACAGCACAATTAGGATTAGGATTAGGCTAGAATCCTACAATCCACCCTCCTAAAAGAATTTCGTCCTCGAAATTAAAACTGACGCTCACCAAATAACTCCGGGAACTCCTTCCGGACCTCCTCCTCGATCTTCCAAGTGGCCTCTCGCTCACTGTGGTGCTGCCATCTGACTTTCACCATCGGAATGGTCCTCCTCCTCAACTGATGCTCCATCCGATCCACAATCTCCACCGGTCTCTCCTCAAGGGACAAATCCTGACGAATCTCTGGAACCTCCAACTGAATCACATGAGAAGGATCCGCTACGTACTTCCTCAACATCGACACGTGGAAGACGTTGTGAAGACCAAAAAACTGCGGCGGCAACGCAACCCTGTAGGCGACCTCTCCAACCCGATCGAGAATCTCAAACGGCCCGACATACCTCGGACTGAGCTTCCCCTTCTTCCCGAACCTCATCACCCCTCGAGATGGTGATATCCTCAAGAAGACATGGTCACCAGCCTCAAATCTCAGCTCTCGCCTACGCCTATCCGCGTAGCTCTTCTGCCTGCTTTGAGCCGTCGCTAGTCTCTGCCTGATCATATCCACATTCTCAGCATACATCTGCACAATCTCAGGACCAACTAGCTGTCTCTCGCCTACATCACTCCAGCATACCGGTGATCTACACGGTCTCCCGTACAGGGCCTCGTACGGTGCCATCCCAATACTCGAATGGTAGTTGTTGTTGTAGGCGAACTCCATCAATGGCAGATGCTCATCCCAATGTCCTGCCCAATCCAGAGTACACGCTCGCAACATATCCTCTAGCGTCTGGATGGTCCTCTCAGACTGACCGTCTGTCTGCGGATGGAATGTCGTACTGGACTTCAACCGAGTCCCCAAGGCCTGCTGCAAACTCCCCCAGAATCTGGAAGTGAACCTCAGATCTCGATCTGAAATAATACTCACAGGCACCCCATGAAGCCTGACAATCTCCTCAATATACAACTTAGCTAGACCCTCCAGAGGTAGAGTGGTCCGGATAGCTAAGAAATGCGCCGACTTGGTCAGTCTAACGACTATAACCCAAATCGCGTCATGGAATCCCCTCGTCTTCGGCAGCCGGGTGACAAAATCCATCGTCACGTGCTCCCACTTCCACTCTGGAAGCTCGATCCTCTGCATCGGCCCTGCAGGTCTCTGATGCTCAATCTTCACCTGCTGACAAATCAGACATCTGCCAACAAACTCTGCGATCTCCGTCTTCATCCTCTTCCACCAGAAATTCCTCTGAAGATCTCTAAACATCTTCGTACTGCCCGGGTGGATCGAATAACGGGATCTATGTGCCTCCTCCAGAATGTCCTGCCTCAGGTCTCCTCCCTTCGGCACCCAGACACGGCCCCTGAACCTCAGTCCACCATCAACCCCAACACTGAAGTCTGATCCATCTCTGGCAGCTAACTACAGCAACCCAGCTAACTTATCATCAGTACTCTGTGCCTGAACAATACTCGAGACCAACTGAGGCTCCACTCTCAGCCCGACCATCACTGCACCTCGTGACTCATCGGTGAATGGTCTCCACTTGGTCAACGCCTTAAGCAGCTTCCACTCCTTGATACACAGACCTGCTGCGGTGACCTCCACCTTCCTGCTCAAGGCATCAGCAACCGAATTCGCCTTCCCCGGATGGTACGAGATGGTGAAATCATAATCCTTAATCAGCTCGAGCCATCTACGCTGCCTCATATTCAGTTCCTTCTGCGAAAACAGATACTTCAGGCTCTGATGGTCCGTGAACACCTCGAATCGCTCGCCATACAAATAATGTCTCCAAGTCTTCAGAGCGTGCACCACTGCCGCCAACTCCAAATCATGAGTGGGGTAGTTCCTCTCGTGCACCTTCAGCTGCCTCGAAGCGTATGCAACCACCTGCCCGTGCTGCATAAGTACACATCCCAGTCCAACGCCTGACGCGTCACTGTAAATCACAAACCCACCACTGCCACTGGGAAGTGTCAGAACTGGAACAGTCGTCAGCCGACTCTTCAGTTCCTGAAAACTATCCTCGCACTTCTGAGACCACACGAACTCAACGCCCTTCCACGTCAGAGCCGTCAACGGCGAAGCCAACCTCGAGAAATCCTGAATAAAGCGGCGATAATAGCCCGCTAGGCCCACAAAGCTCCTGACCTCTGCCACACTCGTCGGGGCTCTCCACTGTGTAACGGCCTCGACCTTCGTTGGATCTACGGAAATCCTGTCAACTGACACGATGTGTCCCAAAAAGGCGACACTGCTCAGCCAGAACTCGCACTTCGACAGCTTGGCATACAACTGGTGGTCCCGCAAAATGCCAAGTACAACTCCCAAGTGCTCTCGATGCTGCTCCACATCTGGCGAGTAAACCAAAATATCGTCCACAAAGACGATCACGAACCGGTCGAGGTACTGACTGAACGTCCTGTTCATCAAATCCATAAACGCTGCTGGTGCGTTCGTCAACCCAAACGGCATCACCAGAAACTCGTAATGCCCGTACCTCGTCCTGAAAGCTGTCTTCTGCACATCTGCCTCTCTGATCCTCAGCTGATGATAACCAGATCGCAGATCAATCTTCGAGAACACATGCGCTGACTGCAACTGGTCAAACAGGTCCTCGATCCTGGGCAAGGGATACTGATTCCTCACGGTAACCTTGTTCAGCATCCTGTAATCTATACACATCCGCAGTGATCCATCCTTCTTCTTCACGAAGAGTACCGGCGCTCCCCAAGGCGAGACACTAGGGCGGATAAACCCCGTATCCATCAGATCCTGCAACTGCCTCTTCAGCTCTGTCAGCTCCGCAGGTGCCATCCGATACGGTGCCTTCGACTGCGGCGTAGTCCCAGCTACCAAGTCGATCCCAAACTCAATCTCTCTGTGAGGCGGCAACCCAGTGACATCATCTGCAAATACATCTGGGAACTCTCGAACAATCTCAATGTCCTCTAATCTCCTCGCCTCTGGATCTGGGACTACCAAAGTGGCCACGAAAGCTCTGTAACCCTGCTGCAACAACTTCTGTGCCCTCACTGCTGATACGATCACTCGACCTCCTCTATCTTTCGTCCCCCTGATCAGCACATCAGGTAGACCCTTCCTCGGGATCAGAATCTTCTTCTCCCGGCACAAAACTCGCACATCGTACTGGGACAGCCAATCCATCCCCAGTATGACGTCGAAGTCCTCCATCGGCAACAAGATCAGGTCAGCAGGAAACTCCTGATCTCCCGAGACAATCGTGGCGGTGGGGAGGAAGCTCCCCACAATGCCCACCAGACCCAAGGGTGTGCTGACTTCCAACGTGGCAGTCAACATCGCAGGGGTATGGCCCAACACGCTCGCAAATCGCTCCGAGATAAACGAGTGTGTGACCCCACAATCAAACAGCACTCTCGCACTCAACCCAACAACAAAAAACGTACCTTCCACCACCGTGCTGGCGTCTCTCGCCTCATCCGCCTGGATGGTGAAGACCCGTCCAGTCCTCTGACCATGTTGTCGCTGCGGCAAAAAAGGTCGGCGACCTCCGCCTCTGCCACCTGCCGGCTGTCCCGACTGCCTGCTGGACCCACCTGGCCCACTAGGACAATCTCTCATAAAATGGCCTGGCTTGCCACACCCGTGGCACACTGCGCGGCCCCAACACTCTCCAGAGTGCACTCTGCCACAACCTCTGCACGCCTCAGGCTGGCGTGATCCACCTCCTCCGATCCGGGGCCTCTTGCCCGGGTTCCCTGCTAGTGGAGCACCCGGACGTCTACTGACCTTCCCCGGTGCTCTCCTGGCCTCAGCATAATTCTGCTGGTAATCCTGATCAATGAGCGTCGCAAATCTCACCGCATCAGCCAACGTCTGCGGCATACTGTAGGTCACCTGAGTACGGAGGTGCTTCCTCAGCCCCCGTATGAACTTCCTCGCCCTCTGCAGCGGCGTCACACAGATCTCCGGACAGTAACGCTCCATCGCGTTGAACCTCCGGGTGTACTCAGTCAGGGTCGCCTATCCCTGCTCGAGAGCCATAAACTCCTCTCTCCTCCCGTCTCTGATATGCTCGGGGAAATACTGCTCATTGAACTCCCGTAGGAATTCCTCCCAGCTGACCTCAGTCCTGCCCTCAAATACCACTGCAGATGTGGTCCTCCACCAGTTGGACGCGTCTCCGCCCAACACATAAGCGGCCAAGCCTGTCTGCCTCTCAGGCGGGCACTCAATCGCCTGCAGGATCTCCTGAATCTTCAGGACCCAATCCTCCGCAGCCTCAGACTCTCCTCTACCGTCAAAGGTAGGCGGGTGCTGTCTCATAAAGCGGTCGAGCATCGCTCCTGCCGCTGCTGGCTCTCCTCTGCCTGACTGGCGATCCAACATCGCTCCCAGTCGCCCCACTGTGTCATAGAGCATCCGCCGCTCCTCTGCCCAGTCCGCGCCCCCAGTCTCATCGTTGGTGCTACGGTCCCGTGGGGGAGGTCTCACGCGTCTCAGAGGCATCTACACACAAAGAACAGCACACATCAAAACCATGAATGCATGAACTAATGCAGACTCTAAAACTCTAAGGGTGGTTTCTTTGGATAAGGACACTGGAACCGACCGCTCTGATACTAAGTTGTAACATCCTCAAAACAGCGGAAAATTTTAAAATTTCTAAACACTCAATCAACAGAGGATATTACGCAAATACGGGAACACAGGTGCACCAACATATATATAATATATATCTGAACATCAGAGTTTACAAAAGTTGTGATTACATCAAAAGTATAAACAAAGGAAGCAGTAATCACACGACCTCAACCGAGAGAAAGCTGGATCCGATAGCAGCGCTCCTCTCCTCGGTCACCACCCCCTAACGCCTATCACGACCTGAAAGTAAACGTGCAACAATGCATGAGTTTCCAGAAGGAAACCCCGTATGCCAAGACTCTAAATGCATAAATAAAATCATCCTAGCATGCAGTTCTACTCGACAAGAAAAGCACCACCACAAGCTGGGCTCCAGGGCTCTCTCACCCAACTACAGCACACACCACAGGTACGGGGCTCCAAGTCTAATCTCAACCAACCGCCGCACCCACCACAGTCACGGGACTCCAGGTCTAATCTCAACCAACCGCCGCGACTCACACTCGTCGCCTAGCTGGGCTCCAGGTCTAATTTCAACCAACCACATCTACCACGACACGACCAATGGCTCCAGGTCTAATTTCAACCAACCCAAACGTATAAGGGCTCCAGGTCTAATTTCAACCAACCCCTACACGCGGTCCTTGCTCAGGCTCCAGATCTAATTTCAACCAACCCGAACGCACTACGGAGCTCCAGGTCTAATTTCAACCAACTCCGTACAGACTAGCTGGGCTCCAGGTCTAATTTCAACCAACCGCAGCTCTCACACAGTTACGGGGCTCCAGGTCTAATTTCAACCAACCACCGCAACACCACAATTCTACGCTGGGCCTCAGGCCTATTTCAGCCAATCCCAAGCTCACACAAGGTTACGGGGCTCCAGGTCTAATTTCAACCAACCACCGCAACCCTCGTGCACCTAGCACACTTGCCGGAAGAACATCGGCACCACAACTCGCCCCACACGGGCAACCACGACCATAGCACCTCCATAGTGCAAAACAGGACACAAACGGTCGACCGAACCAAAAGTCCCGGTCGACCGAATCAAGCAAATACAGGGCAATCCACTTCGACCGGCACTCCATCGGTCGACCGACTCCCAACACCACACTCGTTCGGTCGAACCCAAATCAAGGGACGGTCGACCGTTTAGATGGTCAACTCCCGGTTCAACGAACAAAACGACCAATCGGTCGACCGACAAAGGGGTCCCGGTCGACCGAAAGTCACCAGGGAACAAATCCCTCAACACCACAACGAATTCGGTCGAACGCCGAGCACATCTCGGTCGACCGAATCAGTCCAGGGAATAATCCCTCACTCGCGTCCTGAAACCGGTCGAACGCCGAGACCTCCTCGGTCGACCGATTTCAGCCAGAGCGTTCTCACGCTCAACACGCAGGTCCGGTCGACCGAACCCACATTCGGTCGAACCGACCACAAGTCCACTTAAGTCACGGTCGGACGAGATCAAAGAGCGGTCGACCGTTTATATAGTCTACGCCCCCCAACCGACTTAAGACAGTGCACACGGTCGTCCGGCAAAGGGGACCCGGTCGACCGAATCTCTCCAGACTTGCCTTCTATGCACAATCGGTCGACCGCCCCACAGGCATCGTTCGACCGATTTGAGGTAGAGCCCGAATTCTCTTCACGAACGGTCGACCGTTTGCACAAACCGATCGACCGATCAGGCAGTGAAATCTGCTGCATGTTTACTCGCGACGAGCCAAACGGCCTACCGTCGACTTCCAAATACTCACGGTAATTAAGTGAGCGAGCTTGACATACCTAAAGGTCTGAAGAGACCTTAGAAGAACCCCGACGACGCCTCCACGAGCACGTCTCCCCAAAATACGATCCGTCGACGACTCTCGCGTCCAAACGAAGATCAATCGCCTCATCGACGATCCACAGCAACCACACTACCTCCAGCAACCTCTACCGAACCACCACAACCCAGAACACGAGTTAGGTGGAGGGATAGAACCAAACGTGCGGGAAAACTAAAGAACTCACCACTCACCTCAAGCCACCAACCGACCGGAGCCAAACTTCACCTCGCTGAAGATCACCCCCACCTTCCTCGCCGGAGCTCACTGCTGGAGAGAGGGAGAGAGATCAGCGAGCGAGAGAGAGAGAGAGAGAGAGAGAGAGAAATCTCCACCTAAATATCTCCTCCACACTAAATCCTCACCATCCATTCCACCTCTCCATCTCAACCACACAGCACAATTAGGATTAGGATTAGGCTAGAATCCTACACTCATAATCCTAACTTTTGGTTAAAGTTTGGTTAAAATTAGAGATTAGATGTACTTCAAATTTGGATCAGATTGATACTGATCTACTTCGAATTTGGATCATATTGATACTTAATCTGACCCAAATTAGTACTACATCTGACCCTCCAATTTGATCTTGAATTTAACTTTATGTGTGTATTAGGAGTGTATTAGGTATACAACGCAGAAAAAAATCCAAAAATAACTAAGTGGATAATTAATTGATTTTTAAAGTTCAATGAAACAAAGTATTACGAAACGAAAACTCAGAATGTGTAATTGTCTTATTGTCATATTTTAAAATTCAGGAGGTAAAGTGAAAACAAAACATAGTTGAAGATGTGTAATTGTAATTAACCTTTTTTGGAAATTGATAGTTTTATTACCGCAATAAAAAGAAACGACTAAGAACCACAAGCAATCTTGCTGCTGCATGAAAACCTCTAATAAAAAGGGTTAACGCGAGTCGAATTGATTTTTAAGGTCTTTGGGCGTTTTAAGGTGCAATGATGGCGTAAAAGTCGAATTGATTTTTAAAGACTTTGCAATAGACCATTTGATAAATGCGAATGAAAATTCATAATAACTAGACGGGATTTCGAATTTGGGTTGAGAAATGAGAATTTGAGAATGACATTTTGGTATTTACGAACCGAAATGAACTGAACCAAACTATTTTCATTATATCATTTGCATTATAGGTATGGTTCCAACTTATGACTTTTTGAAATCTTGCTAGTGATATACTTATGTTAAACAAACACAAGAGTTACTTTACGCTCACATATATATTAGTTGTTATTTATATGACTTGCTATTATCAGACCATCCACTATGTGCATATGACCTCCCCACGGGTCGGTCATCCCCATGACCGACCTGGTCATGGGGAGGATGACCCGGTCATCCATCGACCGGGTCGCTGGAGCGACCTGGTCATGGGTAGGTCGGTCGGATTTTTTTATTTAAATGTTTTTAATTATGTTTTTGGTTTTTTTTTCGGTTTTATTTTGTTTGTTTGAAATTATTTTTAATTCTTTTTTAAAATCTTTTTTTAAAAATACGTTTTATAATTGTTTATATTATTTTTAAATTAATTAATTTTTTGATTATTTGCAAAACAGATCTCCAAATGATGTGTAAGAGGGAGCAGTATTGAAAAGTTGGGGTCGATTTAGGAAAAAAATTAAAAAATAATTTAAAAAATTGGAAAATAAAAAACAATTAGAAACACATTTTAAGAAAATAAGATTTAAAAAATTGATTAAAATGATAAAAAAACAATACAAGATTTATTGATATTTGTTATAATAATTAGGGGTTTATATTTTTATAAATAGTTAGGATTTAGGTACGAAATTTATATTAAAATACACCAACTTTTCCGAAATAGAAAATATTATACTAAATTTAAAGTACAAACAACAATTAAACTGAAATAACAACCGAAACAAATCATGAAAATATGGAAGATACTGTGGTTTATGATACAACTGAGTTTGAGCAGTATCACGATATACCGAGTTCGGGACCAACACCTTACTCTACTGCACGGGTTCTTGACATTACTAGTTACATGGTGAACAAAAACCGCGTTCGTGATAAAACCCAGCATCGACCAATTTGATCGAAAACATCTGGCAGTGATTCAGCAGTAGTGACACTTAAGTGTGTTTTATTAATATGTATTGTAGGTGTTTTGTGGTTTGTGTCGTTTAATATTTGATTTATGTCGTGTATTATTTTGTTTATGTCGTATATTTAGTTTATCATTTCGGGTAACGTAAGCTTACGTTTGTTTAATTTAATGTAATATTTGCTTAATTAATATTAATGATATTTACTATTTGCTAATCATTGATGGTTAAATTAAAAAAATTATATGTACTTTGGAAATACAAGATTTATTTGTATTTTTTATTTTTCCAAATAGATTATTAATATTTTTGGTAAATATAAATGATTTTGGAATATAATAAAAGTTGATAAGGAAATTAATAATGTGAATGAAAGAGACTGTGATGACTTAGGTCATGGTAAATTGATGAATAGTAAAAGAAAAAGAGAAAGTTGATCATGATGACGTGACAGATAGAGGGAAAAAAAAGTCATCATAGCTGATGATCTTATAAGTCTACTCCATAGATAAACAAAGTTACAAGATATATATTATATATTATTATAAGTGAATTGGCACTCAGTTTCACCAATGACTATTTGACATTTTTAGGCAAGATTGTTGGATTTCCCACTTTAAGACAATTTTTAACTTCAGTTATTTTGAAAATTAATCTAAACCATATAACTCACAAAAAATGGATAAACATAACCCAATCTCTTCATCAAATCCTTGATTTAGAAAGCCAACTTTAAACTCCAGTTCCTTTTCAATGGAACATTAAACTCCAGTTGAACATGAATTCAAAATAAATTACAAAACAAAATCACAAAAATTAATTAAACTATAAAATTATTAGAACATGAAAAACAAACAAGTTTTTAAGAATGGTCGCTAAAACTAAAAGTCTGTAAAGAAAAAAGAAGCAAAAAACAAATCCTATTTTCTACCTTCTATATATAGGAAGCATGCAAAGGCAACTTTAAGCTCAGAAACAGAAAGAGTTAGAGAAGGAAAGACCTTAGCATTTAAACAAAAACCAAACACCACTCTTTCCCCAAAAGGCTAAAACAACATCAGAACAAGAATTCCCTCCACTTCCCAAATCACATAACATTGTTACAAGCCTCAACCCTTACAAAGCAATAACAAGAGATTGGAAACAATTACAAAGGATACAATACATTACCCACAAAATTAACCCACAATGCTATACATCCAAAACTAACCAAAGAATATGACACCTCAGCTTCAACACAAATTAAATCATCAACAAACTTTAGTAATTCCTTCATCAGGAATCCCCATACTGCTTTTCTTTTCTTTTTTGAAAAAAGAAAGAAACATGTAATAGTGGATGGGGAGTCTGCTACACCGGTATGATGTCGACCTTGGAGGTGTCCTCACATCGCAATACTATGCCATCAAGGCTCGCAGGGAGGGTCAGCTTGGCCCACTGGCAGCCTGTGGAGAGGGGCTCGGGTGGAGGGACGATCATCAGCACATTTTCATTTCTTTGGACGACTCCCATTACGCTTACGGTGCTGCCTTCTTTGATGTATCTAGTTTTCAGAAATAACAGGTTAGCATAATCCAAGCAGTTTATGAGGAACCAGATTCAATGACAAGTTGGGAAAAACATATCAGTGCAATCCAAGCAGTTTATGAGGACCCAGATTTAATGACAGCTTGCTTCTATATGGGTAATTTTAGTTTCATATGTAATACACTGTATAGGTATCCGTAATTTGGTATTGCAAGGTGCAAATGTATAAACTCGGTGCGACCATCCCATTTGGTGAGTATCTCAGGAGAGGTAAATACACACCAATTATAATCAGATGCTAATTTTCAAAATCGGTGTGAAGGCATTACGGAAAAAAACTTGTAAATACAAATTTTGAGATGGTGTTACCCTTCTTTCAAGCGCATGACACGATCGTCACTAGAAAGATTCCTCTCGCTGAGCCACCTTAAGAAATGTGGTGACAATTCTTTGTTTTCTGGGTTAACGTCAACAACCACAGATTCATCCACATAAGGTGACACTCTCGCACCGTAGCCTGTTTTAACTAAGGCTCTTAACCCAGACTGGAAGTCAGAGATGTAGAAATCCACAACATGCCGCTGCCAAATTTTGAATCAATATATTAGAACAAAGTTCAGCGGAAGTAAACAGGATTAGTGGTGACAATAAATTCTGGCATTGATGTGGCATTTAAGAGCACAATGAGTTATTGACAAACCATAACAAAAAAAATTACTCACAAAAACAAATGATGTAGCTGCACAAAGAAGTAATGAAGATCAAAATTACAGGCTCCTTCAGAATATGGCCATTATTATTTTTACATGAATAAATTCCACGAGCCTATTAGATTTCAAAATATGGCCTCTGACCGTATGTGAGATGCATGCTTGCAGCATTTTGGGCGCCAACAAACCTCATTAGATAGTGAGGCATAACTTAAAAACCTATACTCTATAGTAAATTTTATTTTATAAACACATTTCACACTTGAACAGTGTGGTGTCCAACTATTAAATATTTACACCCAATCCAAATATATATATTATTAAGCAAAATGGTGCAAACAACTTTATAGCGTAAGATGTTCACCTCGACAGATCGAACTCCCCAAGTGAAACGACGGTGTTTGGGATTAGCAGCCTTTGAATCCCAACCTCTGTACTCATATAAGCTAGTAGATGTATAAACACATCTGGGAATTTTTTGAAATGATGACTCAAGTGGAACATTTCCACAAGTAACCACCTGAAAAAACATTAGCATAGCAGAATTAGAAGAGATGTTCTCTAAACACATCAAACTCGACGAAACATGGCATACAAGCGCATAGTCGACAAACACGAAACTCAAGAACAAATGGCAGTAGGACAACAAACGAAACTGTAAGAAATTAGTGTGTTCGGAACGACAAAACAAAAACACCCGACAGTAAAAGAGATTGATGTGCTCAGAAACAAATTCCACGTCATTATGTAGTTGTTGAATTTCAAAATCAGTTGACAAAATGGATATTTTTGGCAGGCTAGAAAAAAGTTGAGATCTGACTTCTTTAAACTGAAAGTAGAGCCTGCTTCAACATTTGACTTGACATGCACAAAAAATAATAATTGGTTGAGAAGCCATTCGAAAACTCAAAGTCTATACAGATTCAGAAGAATACACAACTCAAATTTCTTTTGTAAGATTTTAACATATATAATAGGAATAATGTCTGAGTTATGATCATGCACTCAGAATAAAACATAGAGCGTACCCCAGATACTTTCACATATTGTCCGTCTTTTGCAGTTCTAAGTTCAGCATCAGGGTAATGGGCAATGAAGCCAGTAATAGCTCTTCTACCCCAGAAAGTATTCCACAAGAAAAGTGCAGCTACAATAGCAAAGAGGACGACAACGACAATGAGAAGGACCGAGTTGTTAACAGCACCAAGGATAAATCCGCCTGCTATAAAGCCCATCACAAACAGCAGAATCACAGCCCAGAATATTGGTTTTGGGAAATTCTTGCTGAATGAATATTCATTTTCCTGGTTTAGATTAGTAACTGCTTGGTTGTGAACGATGGATGCGCTGTGTATTTTGAGAGATGAAGTAGAATCCAAGGGACCTGAGACTTTGCGGGGTGCGCCGGAGGCATTAAGTGGCCCAGATGAAATAGGCCCAGAGGTGATGAGGCCTGTGGTGGGGAGCACGGGTGCAAGAGGGCCAGAATTCTGGCGTCCCATTGGCGTCGTCCCTCCAGATTGAGGACCGGAAGATTTCTTAAGTGAGTCACCATGCCTATTTAACGGTCCGGAATTAGACTTTTGTCTAGACCCACCCGATGCACCGAAACCGGGCATTCCTGAAGTAACAGGGCCGGATGAATAGCTAGTCCTGCCAGGACCAGCAGGGTTGATTGGACCAGAGTGTGAAGCCACGCCAGCAAACGATCCTGTCCTAGAAGGAGCACCAGATATTGGTCCAGATTTCCTAGACTTGGAATGCTCCCCGTGAATGTCAAACATTTTCCCAAGTTCTCCGGACTTCTTAATATCTCCACCAGTGTATGGTATCGCTGTGGAGGACCTCACGACAGGCTTCTCTTTGGGCTGCTCAGGGCGGCCCGACACATAGAGACCATTGCTAAGTTGATGTGATGGGAATCTAGAACCCATCGTGCCTACCTACACAAGCTCACTAAATTTGGCAGGCAAGGAACTACTGGTATTTTGTGTTGTTTCACTTGAAATGCTTCAGATCAGCAGTATGGCATTGATGTCAAATTTCATAACCTTCTGAAATGGCACGGAAAAGGTTAAAAGTGTCCAAAGTAGCCAATTCTTTTATTCCAAGAACAGGCTATAAATTGCAACTGCATATGACAAGACAAACAATCTTTCACAATGCAAAGAACATCCGATAAGGATAAAAATGAAGCGGAATAGAGTTATGAAGATTGTAAGAGCTGAAGTTGTTGGTTGAAATATAAAATTCATGAACATTTAGTCATTAGGTTTTCCTAGAAAAATGAAAAATACCAAAGACTATTCCTCAATTCGGGCATCAATATGAACTTCTATAACATTAACAAAAAATATAAAAATACTTTAAAAAATTGAATCACAATTCTAGTATTTGCTGGATTACGTGTCTTGAACCAACTGACTGCGGCAGAAAAATCAATTCCTCAAAACCCGAAGATCTTGCATTACCATCACGAACCAAATTCCAAAACAAGCATCACTTGAAGGTTTAAGACTCAAAAAATGAAACAGCCTTTAACTTTCCAAAAGAACATATTATTCCAGGTATAAAGGTTTTGAGTACAGCTCACATTCCACTCGCAAAAACACAGACACAAAAGGAAGACATTCCCCTTCTCAAGCAAGAGAAGACCCAAAAAAACCCTCAAGATCATGAAAAATATGAATACTCTACACTAAACAGCTAAAAACCCAACACAATAACAACATGATACCCATTACATATCTTGCTAGTGTAATTAACCTAAGAAATCATGGACCATGACATTTAAAGAAGAAAAACAACACAAGTAATAACATTATAATAGTCAGTACATATCTTTCTAGACGACCCACCTAATGGAGCTAAGGAATAGATTCTTCAACAAAACAAGAAAATCCAAAAGTCCTCAGCACTTGAACCTCCCAAAATCACACCTTTTACTGAAGAACCAGAAGATCTAAGAAATCCACAACCCACAAAGCCTTAGTTGGTTCAAATCCCACCAAAGACCCAACCTTTCCACTTCAGAATTCTAAATCCCAACCAAAACCAACCATTTCAGACCATTCTAACCACGACCCAACACCCAAATCACCCCCAAAATCCCGCTTTTGAACTTGGAAACGAGTAAAGAAGCACGGATCCGGAGTACCCAAGTCGAGATCCAGGGGTTTGAGAACAGAAATATCAAAAAGATCGAATCTTTGGACCAAAAGAGGCGCTTGGGTACCTGAGGGAGAGCAAATGGGGAAGGGTGGAACAGCTTTTGGGTGTCAGAAGTGGGCGGCAGGTGAGCTGAATCTGCCATATATCGCCATGGCCAGTGGAGATCGAGAGTTTAGGGAGAGAGAGAGAGAGAGAGAGATTTTCTCTTCTTTTTCGCCTTTTGTTTCCGGAAAACATCCAAAAACAGTGATGTGAGAGAGACGGAAAATGTTTTTATATGAAAAATATTTTGGTCGGTTTTTAAATAAAAATTTGGGAAATGTTTGAAACGTGAGAGCATCCTTCACGGATCATCCCCGTGGACGACCTTGGATGACCTGACCCGATCATCCGTGGTCGTCGACCGGGTTATTCCACTTAGCACAACTCGGTTGGGTGGTTGCTTTATTTTATTTTTTGTTTTGTTAATTCAGTTTTAATCTTCTTCTTTTTCTAAATGTTTTGTAATTGTTTTTATTTTTTAAATTTTTTAATCGACCCCCAAATGATATAAAGGAGAGAGTGTAGTGAAAAGTTTGGTTATTTTATTCAATAAAAAATAAAAATAATTAGAAAATATATTTTTTAAAAAGAAGATTTTAAAAATTATTTAAAAAATACCAAAACGAGATTTATTGGTATTTTATTTCCAAATAGATTATTATTAATGTTTTTGTAAATATAAATGATTTTGGAATATAATAAAAGTTGAGAAAAAATTTAATGACGTTGAAGAAAAAGAGTGGGATGACCTAGGTCATGGTTAATAGGTGAATAATGAGTAAGAAATACGAGGTTGGGTCATGATGACGTGACAATGAGAGAGAAATAAAAGAGAAAATGTGGATGACCTAGGTCGTCGCATTGCTGCAAATTGCCTAATATATATTCTCTTCACAATCGCCTTCGGTCACTGTCGACTGTCCTTTGAAATGACAGAAATACCCCCGGGATTGCACCGAGATATCTCGTTTTGCCACTTTTGTTTTTATAAGATGTATAAAAAATGAGAATACACTTCGTCTCCAAAAGCAAGTATGATTTCAAATCGTACTAACGTATTTGATTTGAATTTCGAATTCGAAAAATTGATAGTAAAGTATGGTTAAAATGCTAAAATATTCAAGGGTTTTAGTTGATAGTTTTACAAATTTACTTATGTTAGTACTTAGTACTCTATTTTGGTTTTGAATTCGAAAAATCTATGGGAAAGAATAGTTTTTAAGCGTACTAAAATAATCAAGGCTTTTATTGAATAGTTTTATGAATTTAATTATGGCTGGATTCAAATGTACCCCTAATTGATTACTCATTAGTAGGGGTGTAAACGGGTCGGGTACGGGTCGGATAGGCTCGTACCCGTACCCGGCTAAATTAGCAGGTACGGGTACGGGTATATACCCGGCAAAAAACATATATACCCGTACCCGACCCGTACCCGTTAAGTTAGCGGGTACGGGGCGGGTAAACGGGTATAGCGGGTATAATATATAATATACAAAAATCTAATATATATTATATAAAATATATAATATATAACATATAAAATATTAAAAAATATTATATATATAATATAATATATCTTAACGGGTACGGGTAATGCGTATACCCGTACCCGACCCGTTTATTAACCGGGTAAACGGGTACGGGTATACGGGTTTGAATTTTTAAATGGGTATGGATTTTTGTACCCATACCCGTACCTGCCCGGGGCGGATGACCGGGTATACGGGTATTACCTGCGCCCGTTTACACCCCTACTCATTAGTAAGTTCTTTTGCTTTACGGATTTACTTGTGGTTTTAAGTCGTCAGCCTATATTGATGTTATATCGTCTTATTGAAATTATTCACAATGTTAATACCTAATTTTTGCAAGCTTTCTAAACGAGTGAATGAAATGACAAAATTATCCTTAATGATTTTGTCTTAAACGTGTTTTTAAAATCAGCAACGCTTCTTCAAAACATTATGATTCGTTGTTAGAAACGTGAGTCTACTCATACAGCGAGTACTTTTCAGTTTAATATTCTAACAAATGAAAATTGAATTTCAATATAAACAACTAAATCGATCAAACTTAAGTTTTAAACTACAAATGCATGTGTGAAAACAAACATGAACGAAAATAAAATCCGACCTTTACTTGTGTTTTGTTGTGGAAATTGTACATCAACAACAACAACTAAGTCTTTAATCCCAAACTAGTTGGAGTAGTTGTGGAAATTGTACATAAAAGGAAAAAAAAAAACTTATAATTCACATCGCTCAAGCCAGAAAAAAACACTCTATCTATGATAGGTCACGAAGCTATTGAGTCAACATTTAGAGAACTATAGCACTTTCGAGTTCAACTAATTAGTACTTGATTTTTAAAGAAGTTATTTTGGGTGAACTTTGATTTAGCATTTATATTGGATGACCTTAGTGGCTTACTTGTCCTCCACATCCTCTCTTTGGTTTTCTTATTGAGCGGTTGACTTGCAATAACCATGTTTTTTTAGAGCAACGTGTGTTTTTTTGTTTGTTGATATAAGAATATTTAATTATTCCAACTATATAAATTAAGAAGATCGAGTACGAGTTTTTTTTATTAAAGAAAAATATAGATTTTTTCCCCATAAGCGGCAAAGAATGAAAGTTGAATAAGATCTCTGAACTTCAGTTTGCAACACTTTGATGCAGAACTTATTTCATGACCTTGTGAATTGCATCCAACGAGAAGGTCCTTCAAATAAGGCATCATTAAATATGCTTTACGTTGAATGTGGGATTTAATTAAAAATATATGTAACACTTTTATATATAAAAAAATCAATTTGTGGTGGAGCTTATACATTAGTCAAGGGCTTCAATGTGTCTTAAATGTGTCTTCAATGATATCTCAACACTTCAAAAATGATATCTAAAAGAATGATATCTCAACACTTTTATAGATAAAGCGTGAGGTAATAATGATACTAGTTAATGATATCTCAACACTTCAATGTGTCTTCCATCACTTGCATTGGAAGACAAGTCCAATCTAGTATCTTTTGTGATAATAATTATAAAAGTGCTAAGCAAGTCTTAATGATTAGTAGCTAGAGGGTAGAGATATAATAGGTGTGTTGATTGGGGTCAATTGGGTCGGTGTCGAGCCGCATTTATATTTTTATTTTAAGTTCTCAAAAGGATCTTAAGGTTTGGGATGCGACACTGTGGTTGTTTAATGGGAACAAAGTTATAGCTCGTGGAGCCTCTTCTTGTGTTCACTTGGGTTATAGTTAGGGTGTAACTTTGCTTGTGTGGATATATGTACAAGTGTAAATCTACTTTTGGTATAGTAGTGTTGGAGTTTGCTTTGCTGATTCACGACTGATGTTAGGTTCGCTAAGATCAAAACGTTTTGCCAGCTAATGGTGGTTTGGGTGGTAAAGGCTTCTCATTCGAGGGGTCGCTTGTTCGAATCTCTGATGCATCTCCACTAGGGGTGCAAATGGTTACCAAGTATCCGAGTATCCGATTCGAAAATTTCTATTTAGTTGGTATTTGGTAAATTCAATGTTACCAATTTAATTTCGGATACGAATATGGTTTAAAAAAATTTACCAATTAGAATTCGGATACAAGCTATTTAACATTCGAATTATCCGAATTATCCGAATACATGGTCAAATACACAAATTAGTATTCCAAAATTTTAATACGAAAATTTAGTATTCGGATTCGGATAGTTCTACTGAATTCGGATTCGGATTCGGATTCGGATAGTTTTACTGAATTCGGATTCGGATTCGGATTCGGATAGTTCTACTGAATTCGGATTCGAATTCGAATTTGGTAATGGAATATGGTATTCGGATTCGAATTCGGATACAACAGGTATCCGAGTTATATTATCCGAGTTGCAGCCCTACTCTCCACCCATTTTTCGGTGAGTAGGGTCAGGCTTGGGGTGAGTGGTAATGCATAATGGGGGTGGATCCTACAATGCCTGGGGTTTGCATCCTGGTTGACATCTAAAGAGCGATGATCCAGTGAGTTTCCTGGTTACCCCCCAAAAAAAATCAAAACGTTTTGTTAAGCTCTTGTTTTTCGAACAAGAACTTTCTTTCAAGACGTCCCTTATAAATAGTGAGTAGCGAAAAGGAGAGAAGCGTCAATGGGTTCGAAACTAATTGAGATTGGATCCTGAAGCATCAAAATTAGGCAAGGCCAATTGAATGTATAGGCTCATCATAAGGTTCGACAATTATTTACTTATTTTTTACATAATATAAAATAAAATAAAATCGATCCAATCAAGTTGCTCGATCTTTGTTTATTTTTTAAACAATTTTAAGATTTATCAGTACAAAAAAAACTTGTTCATGTGCCTTCTCAAGGTCAATATATTTTGAATAAATTCAACAAATGTAAGCTCACTTGCTTCCATCGAACAAAAATGTAGCCTTACTTCTCACCTTGGTTTTGCAGATCATATATTTGGAACTTTAGATATCTAAATTGGCTTCAACTCCACTGAAATATCAGTCTAATGGGCCTCAAAGTATTGGGCTTATTCCATTGGGCTGAAATCCAACACGAGTTCTAATTTCTTAATCAACTTAGCCAAGGCTTTGATGAGTCATGAGTGGTGGGCGTTTTGCCAATTTCGTTAAGAACTTAAAATCTGTAAACCAACATCGTAATAACAAAAATAACCAGTATTTACTTTTGATTTATCAATCCTAACTTTCCTCCTTAAGAACCATTCTTCATCTGGAGGTGTTCATAATGGTGTCATGCTAATGTACTTCGATGATAAGAGGTTATAAGTATTTGTTTTCCAATCATTTTTGTTTATGGGTATAATGACAATCGAAATAGTAGACGTTTTTGTGATTTCCCACCTATTAATCATTATAGTCTTCCAAACATGTCATTTAATTGCAAACAAGTTAAAAGAACACCCACACCAGCTTATAAATTAAAGCTTTCAAATAGAAATTTGGTTGAAGGAGACATCAATAAACACTACAACAATTTTACCATTTAGCCACGGTAGTTATCCGTGGCTGTAGCTAAGTATCCGTCGTTATGGAGCAACAACCACAGATTTTTATCGTGGCTATTGTTGGCGTCACTGTAGGGTATTAGCGACGGATTGTGTGACAAATGTGTATCGTTACTGATACTTTTTGGAGGGAATAAATGGCGGGACGGAAAAGACCTTCAGTGACAGATTTTAAGACCTTTAGTGACGAATTTTTCCCGTGGCTAAATGTTTTTCTCAGAAAAATATATATAAATTCTCAGCATTTAATAAATCACTAATACACCTATATTTATAAACATATCTAGATTCATTATAATAACTTACAACTGTGCAATAAATAAAACATAAATATGAACATATCCCTATTTTCAACATTCATAACTCACAATCTCAACAAACCATCATCATATATAACACATATCTCTCAACAAAATATAAATGTTTAATTCGTAACTATAAATGTGATTCAACTTTAAGTACGACAACTCGACAACCACAATTACATTGTAAACCACAATCAAATTCTTATAAATGAATATGATCTTGTCAAATAACACTAACAATATTCAAATTGATATTTCATTCCGAATCAATATCCTAATCGACAAATAAATTGACAAATATGATTCCACTATTCACACATTTCATAAAATACAAACAAGTACTTTGACATTGATATAAGCATCTCAAAATTTTAAATTTTTACTTCTTCCACTCTTGTTCGAATAAAGCACAAATGCAGCACAAAACACTGTCAAATTCAGCACAAATCACTACCAAAATAAGCCAAGATGCAACCGAGTTGCAGCCAAAGATTCAATCCAAAATCGCAGCACAAACTTTAGCAACTTCAGCACACAAAATAGCCCTTCAATTCAGTGAAAAAGCAGCCGAAATGTATCTCAAGCACATCTACAACTGCAACCAAAATTTGACACTTAAATAGCCTAGTTGCAACACAATATTAGCTCAATTATTCAGCACAAATGCAACAGAGGATTAGATGTGATTCAGCTCAAAAATTCAACACAAGAGAGACAATAATTAAAGATTAATCAAGCAAATACCAACTCAAGTCGAGACAAAAATTAGCAATTCAAGGCAAAATAAGAATTTTAAGAGAGCTCAATTTCAAGTCAATAATTAGGCAAAGTCAGTAGAATATCCAAATATGAAACAACAATTGCAGCAAGTGAACTCATGCAATCACACAATCACAAACCAAACACTCCTAGCTAATGATCAACACAAAGGTAAACCCATCAGAGAAGATGATAATATATTCTTGAAAAGACAAACACAAATAAATGATGATCAGATTTGATTTTTTTTCTTTTCATTTTTTTGTTGGTCTGACCAATTTTGAATATTCAACTAATATTTAAAAGAGAAACCTGAATAATGGCTACTGAGTTAAAGTCCGTCCCAAATTGAGAAACTACACTATTTATACTCTTACAAATAGCCACTGCCACACACCTCCCTCATGCTCTGGACCATACATATTGTCCATTTGAATGAACCCCAACATGTAACACAAAGAGCCTAAATAGAAACCCCACAATGTCATTGGACTTCATAGATAGCAAAATTATGAAGCATAATTATCAACTAGAGTCTTAATGATATATATATGAAAAATCAAATTAGTTTTAACTCTACACCAAGAAATCACAAAAATCAAAGACAAACGATGTCCTAAACGTTTTTTAAAAGAAAGAGAGATTACCCATTTCTAAGTATAAAAAGAACACAAAATAACCCAAATTGGAACAAGAAAACACTTAAATCCAAAACAAGCCATACATGGAAAACAAGTCTGAATCCCCCAAAATCAGACCTCACTGGGACAACACCCGCAAGGGGAGGGACAACGGAGACGTGGAATCAAAGTGAAGGGTGTTTTCTCAAGCCTGTGTTTCCCAACCAAAATTTCTCCACCAAAATAACTTCAATCCCAACAAAACCCTAAGGAGCCAAATCCCAACAAGACAAATCAGAACAATAAATCTAACCAAATTGGACATCGGACGATGAGTGACGATCGGCGAACGACAAAGGCGGCGGGCAAACGATGATGGTGGTGGGCGAACAACGAGGGCAGCGAAGGAACAACATGGGCATGGAGTGAACTCTGTGGAGGTGGAGGATGGATGGTCAGAGGCGGGGTGGGCTGAAGAAGGGACGGTCGGAGGTGGGACAGGTTGGAGGAGGGACGACCGAAGGATGAATGGCCGGTGGTGAGGGTTTGAGTTTTTTTTGGTGATTTGAGGGAGTTAGGGTGAGGGGTCGGTTTGGTTTTTGTTTAAAGATGTCATTTGCCACGGGAATCCTGCCTATCCGTCATTGTGCCTAAAAAACAGCGACGGATAATTTAGCCACAGTTTGGCCTACCGTGGCTAAAACTATCATTTCTTGTAGTGAAATTAAGCTTCCAACCTATTGTTTAGGGGTTATATGTGTTGTGAATTCAAGTCCGGTAATGCAAATAATAGCAAACCGAGGGTACATGTTAGACGTAAGGTGTTCATGAAACTTAAGCACACGACATATTCTTGAGAATCATAAATTTGCATAGAACATAAAATAACAAATTTCAAACTTACTGTCTTGTAGGGTAGACATTTTTCGCCGAAACAGAAATGAAAAGAAAAACATTTTAAGCACTTAGATTCAAAAACTTTCATTAGTCCTTACGATTAAGTTTTCGTGAATGTTTTTTTCTTTCTTAGGTAAGAGACTTAAGAACACAAAAAAGGTCACGTTTGGATAACTAAATGTTTCAAATCTTTGATTTTAAAAACACATATTTGAGATTGACATCTAATTAGTTTGAAAACACATTATTACATCATTATATAATGTGTTTTCAATAACGTGTAATAATGTGTTTGGATGAAAAATGCATTATTTGTAAAATCATAGGTTTCATGAGAAATGAGGAGATACATAACGTGATTTAGAAGAAAAAAAGGTCTCATTTTTTTATTTTTTTGAAAAACAAGCAAGTTTTTCAACAATTCTACTCTTTGTTATTGGTGCTAGGCAAGAATTATTATTTTTTGTAATATAATAATTTAGAAATACAAATATAAGTTCAACTGCTTATAAAAACTCCAGTTAAAACTTTTCAACTTGCTATATATATTACCCAAAAAAGTTAAACAATGAAAATGTCCTCTAAATTTAGGCATGGACAAAATATTTTAATTTTTTAGATATTTTGGTTGGAACAGTTACACCTCACTATACTAATTTACTTGAAGAAGGATAAAACTGCTATTATTTATTGTTTGGAGATGTTAACGTTAAAATTCTCATGCTAGCAGACAATTTTATGCCCACTTAAGGTGATGGGTATTTGGTTATTGAATATCAGGGGACCACTTTTTTTTTAAAAAGGAAATAAGATTTGGTGGACCCATGCTGCAGGATTAATTTATAGTGTGGATCCCACAAATATTGTTGTTTTCATAATAAGTTCCAAAAAAGAGAGGGGTTTGTCTCCTTATCCTTATAATAATGTTGTAACTTACAAATTAATTTCGTGAAGTTTCAAGAAATTAATTTTTTTTTATCCTTCCATTGTCAGTAGTGGTTTCGAGAACAACCGAAAATATAAGATACACACCTAGATTTTTAGCTCACTCCCTCAGCATGTTTTTTCCTAACGTAAATATATTATATATATATGTTACACGTGTAACTTCTAAACAAATTGTAACTCGAGGTTATACTGAACTAACATTTGTTTTTGGCGTAATACCCAGTTAAGAAAACAAACCTGAAACATCTATACTTGAATATGCAAGAATATGATCACTCATCATTAATGTAGTCTTCATGCACTATATAATTACTCCTAAACTGCTACACTAGATTCCTCGGACTAGAAAGGGTATATGTAAGAAACCTTCATTGTGAATATCGTAAGCCAAAAAATAATAATATCGTAAGCCATAGAAATTTCCAATATTGGATTAGTCACGACCGCAAATCGATTCCCACATGTGAGTTTCACGTTATGGTGTTATTACAAAGTATATAAAATAAATGTTAAACAAAAGCTATTGTAAGTCACAGACTGATAGATGTATTTCCAAACCGATCGATTGAAGCTAGTAGGTAGTAATTAAAGAGAATATTTTCTAGCTCTTGTGAAAAACTCTTATCAACCAACTTGAAGTGTAATAGATTGTAGCAATATTAATGATATTTATATATAGTACAAGTAGATGACAGAGATGAAGATGAAGACCACCGGTGGGATCGAGTTGTCTAAAGACTAAAGAGTAAGACAGAAGCCCATAACTACACCAACATCTTGCTCTTTTGTAGCTACCCACAACCAACTTCACTCAAGTAACTTAGAATTATCTCATATCCGTTGAGATATCTGGAGAGAGAAAATAGGGGACCATTCACATCACATAATCAAATACAACTAACCATTAATCATGTTAGATTTTGGACACCAAATCTTTCTAGCTCAGGAGTGATACAACTTTTCTTTTCCTTTGCGTTGTATGCATGCATGGGATGGTTTGGATAAGATGGGGTTCTCTCTCTCTCTCTCTCTCATTAACTTCCAAAATCTGTATAGATTTGAAACAGAGGCTTTGGTTTGGCCACGTCGCCTCAAACACAGGATAATGCAAAAGAACCCCTAACATGTCTCTCTGATGATCTATATATGTTTGGTATTTAGTGTTGGTTGCTGCTTTTGAAGTTGTGTATGTGTCACAATCCACCTACTTGAAATAAATGGATTTTCGATCTGGTTTGCTACACAATTTTGTGATGTTTTGTATATATTTGTCCTAATTAGGGATCCTATATATAAGTCAGCATCTGGGACTAAGTACATCTTGTACACCACATCAAATTAAGTTGATGTTTGTATTGGTCGTAGTATAAACTTTATTGTAATATCACTTGGGGCTAATGTGTGTTACATCGGACTTGATTAATATATTTTCCCTCATTTTCATATATATATATATATACACACACATTTTCTATTGAGGTCAACCTCATTAAGGGCTAAATGAGGTTGTCTAGTTACAACCATCAGATTCATAATCGACCATTAGATACCGTTGGATTAAAACTGAAGGGATTTCAATATTGCAAAATAGGAAACTCTATAAATCCTAATAAACAAAGAAGAAGTTAATATTTTTGCAAATTTTCCAAACTAATTGATTGTGATCTATCTTGCCAAAATCGAATGGTATTGTTCCCAAAAGCGAATGGGATCTATATTGCCATTAAACCATTAACTAGCTAGTTAGGTCATCTTGCCAAAAACGAATTGACTCCATCATTCCAAAAATGCAAAAAACAAGTCAAGAAACGAATTGATGTTATATATAAAACGAGTGGGCAATCTTTCCAAAAACGTTGTTAAGGAATTTTGGTTGTTGTGTAACACATTTTACTTTAGTCATTTGTTAATGCATATTACATATGCGATTTTTAGACCCTCTAGAATGGTATTGTTTGTTGTTTTTAATTTGATTATACATTGCTATGATACCTATTCTAGAAATTAGTACATTTTATTTGTGATTCAATGCAATTTACTTAATCATTTTGTTTATGCGTCTTTTCTAAAAAAATGATTCATTAATAATATTACTAATTCTATTTTATTAATCTTCATCTCTATGATTTTTGCACTTTAATGAAACTATATAATTTTGGTTCTTGTTTGATGCATTTTACTTTATTTTGGATAATGCATTTTTTTAAGACCACTTAATTAAATGGTATCTTCATATCCTTTTGTGTCTATTTCTACTTTGTAGGTTTTTGTAACATTTTTTTTCCTGGTGTATGCAATTGAATCGAGCATACTAATTGCATTTTCTTTTATTACAGTTTTTTGAACGAAATGTTTTAGTTATTGCAAAAGCTAAACAATGATCAAGATTCAAGACGGTGACATTCAGCTTGGGGTTACAAACACTTGTTTTCATTTCTTTCCTAAGTCAACGAAGAAAAACAAAACCAAAAAAAACCCCAAAAAGAACACGTGTGGGACTTTTCAACGTTGGATGAAATCCTTAAAAACAGTGTATTGGGACTACTTTAGTGTTCACAATTTTTTTAATTAATTATCATGCATACGTGGGACAATATTCTTCGTAACTTAATTAAAGACGTATTAAGTTGACAAATAAAGTTGGAAAGAATTTAAAGTTGAAGATGAGTTGGTTATGTGTTTCAATTCAGAAGAAGGAAGTACAGGGAGACTCAAGTTTCTTAATATAGTGGTCCCCAGGGCACCCCTTAACGGGGCATTTTGCCCGGTCGGTCGAAGAGGACCGATGTCATCTTCGCCTGGGTCGTCGACGACCGAGGTCATCTTCGCTCGGGTCGTCGACCCGGTTGTCCGGGTCATCCAACCTGGACGCGCCACGTGGCACGTCTGGGTTGGGTTTTTTTTGTTTTTTTTAAGTTTTAAGTTTTTTTATTTGTTAAATATTTATTGGTTAAATATTTGTTTTAGATGTTAGGTTGATTTATTTGTTGGAGATGTTGTGTTTAATTTTTATTTGGTTTAAATAAAAGTTAGTAAATACAAGTTTAAACAACGCGAAGATGACCGAGGTAATGTAATATTTTATTGTATTACGTTACGTATAATGGTTTAAATAAATATGTATTTTGTTTTTTATTGATAAAAATAATTATTTGCTTATTAATAAATATTTGTTTGAATTATTAATGTTTTGGGTAAATATAATTGATTTTGGAATATAATAAAAGTTATTGGAAATAAAAAATGATGTGGAGGAGAGAGGTAAGTTGTTATGGGTTGTGTTGGGTTGTGGTTAAAAGGTGAATAGTGTAGGAAAGAGAAGAATGTGGGTTGAGGAAAGAGAAAGTTGATGTGGAAGAGAGAGAAAGCTGATTTTGAAGAGAGAGATAGCTGATGACCGGGTCGTGGTTAGGTCATCACTAACCATGACCTGGACGACCTGATCATCAACTCTCTCTCTTCAAAATCAGTTTTCTCTTTCTTCCACATTAGCCTTCTTCCAAGTTTTTGTTTGTTGTTTCAAAACTCAAATATTACTTGATTATCTATTTTTACGGGCCTCTGTTTTACATGTCACAACCTTGAGTTGATTTCCAAGATCACGTGCATCTAATAAGTGATGCGCTTTTGATACATGTAATGCATGGTCATGATTATGATTATTTTTGTTTTGAAATTTGCACAATATATTCTCAACATTGATATATGATTGAGTATATTCGTGTTTTCTTTTGTGTGAGTTGGCTTGCATGCATAATGTGGCACAATGATTTTAAAAGTATTATGATTTAATCTCATGTCTATTTTTCTGGTTGGACAAAACATCGAGTTATTGATCCAAATTTCATGAATTCTCGATCCAATGAAGCATGAAAAGAAATAGTTACATTTTTAGTAGTGCTTCTAAAATTAAATGATATATATCTCATGCAACTATGTATTGATTCACTTGCTCCATATAAATTATATGAATTCTTAGTTTCATGTTGATTCAAACAGTATTTGTAAAGTGGTTCAAGCATGTGATTATTACTTGTTAATTTTTATGCATCACATGATCATTCACAACCAGTACGAGCATTCATCTCGTGAGCACATAATATCTATCTTGATAGATGTATATATAGTACAATGTGCCACATTATAGTGCAATTTGAATCACCGTGTTATAAGTGATCAATGTTATTGAAAATGATATGCATTTGCCCAGAAGGCGAATATCTTAATACTCATAAAATGCTACTATACAAAGATTTAGAAATCATTCATTTAAAGAGGGTTATGAAATTTTATGATAATCCGTGAAGGATTCATATGATCATCTAAACGACGTGCAAATAACTAATTGAGTAAAAATGCACGTTGATCTCTAAATCAAACCCTATGACCAGAAGTTCATAGATATATAGAGATTAGTAGTAAAAGAATATATATATATATATATATATATATTATTGATCACTTTACAAATTAATGACCCAATACTCTTTTGGGTTATGCATCACCGATGATTGAAGGTCATGAGAGTTGTTGGAAAATCACGATATTTTTATACCTTTTTTGTGTGTGCCAGAAGCACTCACTACAAAGTATCGTGAAAACAAGAGCATAAGCAATGAACTAAATTTTATGCAAATAAATATGAAATAAAGATGACATCAACGAGACGAAACATGCCCATGCCTAAATAAAATCATCTCTTATATTAATTATGGATGTCATCATTTGTATTGTTTTTGTCAAGCTTTAGATAAAATTGTTAACTTGTATCACGACCAAAATAAGGTAAATTTGTCGACCGATTTGCACAACAAAATGAGAGTCCCTCTGTTTTTAAAATATCTCTCAATATTGATCATTATGGGATCTTAAAATTTATACATGATACATTAATGTGCATATATACCTGCTAATATTATTCATTAATTTTTATGGTTGATATACATCACGTTATGAATCTTCCCTACTTTACTTGTACAATAATGAATAAATTGTTTCCCTCCTGCGATTTAAAGCTCCTGAAGGGCTAAGTTTTATTGTCAAATCCAATAATCATATATATATAGGATGTACATTTTCTGACATTAGGGGGAGAAACTATAAGCTTAAAGAATGTCAAGAAAATGTATTATATTGAACCTGAAGTTCATAAGAGAATATACGTACAAGTATGATTGAACCTGAAGTTCATAAAATCATTATCTTGCAATATCTAGCAAGTAATTGTCATACATTTGTATTGATCACAAAAGAGTGACTATGCCTTATATTACTAGACATAGACCACATAATATAAAGTGAAGATCTCAACATGATAAAATATATTTGAGCTCAACCAACGCCAAAAGCGTGGACCATAACATATATTATTTGTGGAAATAAAATAAAAGTTAGTCACTCTCATTGCACCTCCTGAAGATGTTATTCTTGAAGAATATAAACCCGTAAAAATAAATGCATCTGCTAAACAAAAGATTAATGAAATTACAGGGATACATAACGGTCAAATCCTAAAATTTTGGGAAACAATGAGGATTTGATTATTATTGACGTAAAACTTACAATCAACTATATATGTTGATACGAGAGATATTTAATAATTATTAAAATTATTGTCGACAATTCATTCGCCTTCTTAATAGCATGTTATATCAAGAGAAAAATTGGATCCAAAACCTATGATATTATAAAACATTCGTATTTGATATAAACAAAAGAAGGCGAATAATATATAATAAACTCGCTGAATAAATATACTATTTGGACCTGTAGTCCTGATTTCTAAATCATATCCCTGAAGGATACAAATAGAAATCACAATAACAATGTGATACATTATAAAGCGAGATGTAATATAAAGGTATTCGCAGGACCCAACATCCAACGTGATGTTACTCATTCTCTCGTAATATTGATAATACGTTCTGTTACACGATCAATATGATATGCATATATGAGAGTCCCTGAAGGACAAAGATGACAAAGTATATTATATAATAAACGAGAATCAAAAGATGTACTATACAAAGATCACTATATAAAGAAACAAGTAAGAGTGTGCATAAACCTCTTCAATCAAAGTCATCCTGAAAAATGATACGAAGTTGATCATAGTCGTCCATATGTTTCACCCAATAATAAAATTTACTATTATTTATTATATGCATATGACTTGATGTCATAGGGCATCCAACAGAGTTTTTGAAAAACTTTGAAATATTTAAATGACGGATTTTTAAATAAATGACTAGAGATAAACTAATTGTTTTTCGACCTGAAGTTCGAACATTCTCTAGAAGAGAATTGGTACAATGATTCAATTGTAGAAAGAGAATATTGAAGAAAAATATTCTACTAAATGCTCATCTTGAAAGCACATTAACAAAGGACATCTATTGTATATCGACAAAGATCCAATTCTTATAGGACCTGAAGTTTCTTATCATGTTCACAGTAAATGTTTTTTTGAAAATATTTATATGACGTTCAAGGATCTACAAATTTCTAGTCATGCGACAAAAAATTATATTAGTGATGTTTCCTACATGTCCAATACACATCAATCATTATCACAAATCTTGGTGTCATTATGTGGAGTCATTACAACTTTATGTAAGTTGGTGAATCAATTGTGGATTCTTACGCTCTATGACATCAATATAATTATGAGACATCTTTAAATTGTCCATAAATAATATCTTTTGAGGTAACATATTTATATTTTACAAAAGTTACCACAATTTACGTTACTCCCAGCATATTATTTGAGAAAAATTACGCAAACATATTTCACAATCTTATTATCTAAGTGAAATATAGTAAATATCAATTAAATTCGTTAAACTATCATGTATTTTTTTATTGAATCCCCATGAGCTTTGTATTTAAGAACTTCGTAAAATATATTTGTAAGTTTGATAAACTACGAATCAAGGGGAGTGAATTTGTATTTATCGTCCATGAAGGACGGATATTCCTGAAGGATAAAGTCCGGAAGGCTTGTAGTTGCACTCTTTTTCTATTTTTCCAGTTTTTGTCCTAAAATGTTTTATTGGTTAAAAGTTTTTAACGAGGCAGCTTGTGCAATTTTGTTAGTATGTGTTATGCACTATTTTCCTTAGCTACTTTTTCCCACAGGGTTTTGTAGCAATGTTTTTAACGGGACATAAACATAACGCATATTATATAAGGGAGTGTTATAAATGTATGTTGAATTGATGGGGAGAATTATACGATGCACTTTTTTTTCCTTCACCAAGTTTTGTCCCACAGGGTTTTACTTGACGAAGTTTTTAATGAGGCAGACCAATCAAGTGACAACTGATCAAATTCAATCAAGCGAAAATTTGGCGGATTTATTTACGAAGTCCTTGACCACCAAAGTCTTTAAGAAGCTTGTCTTTAAATTTGGTGTTCGTCGTTTGAAGAATATATGTTGAAGTGAGGGGGAGCATCATATGCGCTGCACTTTTTTTTCTTTCATCAAGTTTTTATCCCATCGGGTTTTCTTGATAAGGTTTTTAACGATGCACCATCCCTAGCGTATAAAGGTGAAGATCCAAGGGGGAGTGTTGTGAAACATCATGGATACTTCACATTCACCTTGTCCTCCCATAACTCCATCAAGTTCTCACATTCTCATTACTCTTGTAACATACACACTTTCATTTGCCTCCTATATCCTATAAATAGAAGATCATTGTAAGACCATTGTGATATACTTTTGGTGATGATGAAATACTACAAATATTCTTCCTCAAATCTTTTATCTTCTTTGTTCCATGTATATTTATTTTATAACAAACAACACATGTCCTTTTATAAATCGTTAGATTGAAATCTAACATTCCATAATAAACAACCTCATTTAGCATATAATGGGATCAACCTCATCTAAAATTTCACCTGTACATAGGGATATCCCGTGAGAACCACATGGTTCTCACCGTGATAACAAATAAAATCTCATGTTTATATATGACATTATTTAGGAAATTTCTCAAAAAGTTCTGGTTGTTTTGGAGGCTGGAAATGAAGAGGGGGTTCAGGGTTGGTTTGTGGACGGAATCATAACCATGATTAAAATCGATTAGTCATGGGGTAGAAGCGGAGATTTAGTATGGTGCCAACTATTTTTAATCTTATTTTTTTGTGTGTGCTAAAATCAGTACATTCACTTTATTTCTTACAACACGTACCCAATTGTTTCAAAAGTCAATTTCACGACACATCACTAGCAATTAGTTCATGGATTCAATTAGTTATGTCATAATTTCAATTAACTTCTTTTATTCAACAAAATGCAAAAAAGCTAACGTCATGAGTATGTGAATGCAAAAAATGATTTATTAAATGACTTCGTTTTTCATGGTGAATACATTGGAAATCCAACTCGGTGGATTAGGCCGAAAACACACACATATTTTTTAAAATGTTAAAGATTCATATATAATATTTGAAAATAACTAAATGAGAATTAATTGTTTCTCACTAGATAATCTCCCTATACATATAGAAGACATGATTGTTAACCTAGAAAGATAATGATCCTAGCTTTTGGTTGGGACCCTTTGGCACGATTTTCATCATATTAATTAGAGACATTGTACACCAACTTGTCTTCTTGGTTTTGTTGGGACACTTACTAGCTTGACCCCCTCTTAAATTCAGAGGTACCAATTGTAAACCAATTTGCGTTGTTGGTTGAAGCCCTAGATTTATATCCATCTTATATTTTAAGAAATAGTACACCAATTTGTTAACAACAAGTCAGAAGTGATCATAAGAAAATGTTAAAAACTGCGACACGTGCGTGCTATGAATATATACATAGGAATAATGAGGTATGGCCAGGAGCGGATCCAGGAGTATTTGGTGGGTGGGGCAGATAGACTGGTTCCGCATTGGTCAGAAAAATTATTTCATGTTCTTTTGACTTCTTATTACAATTCAATGACATTGACCTTAAGGGCATTACTTTGAAATAAATAAATAGTAAATAATTCAAAATATTCTCTCTATTTTTAACACTTTTCCAAAACTGAAAATCTATTGAAAACTCAAACATCCAAACATTTTTCCTACAATAATTCCGTAGAGGTAAAACAACTATGGAATCATTTATCTCTTTTACAATCTCAATACCTAAATGTTTTCATTCGCATTCACATGAAGAAACAAAATCCAAAATCTACCTAAGCTAACATTTGGTCGTCATAGTCACCCAATTTCTCATATTGGTAAATCATTTCACAGTTCTAAATGCTAATCATTCAAAAAACATTTTTACACCAGAACCATATACTTCATTTACATTCACATGATCAACAACAAATCATATAATCTCTCTCAAATCCACATTTCATTCTCATTCATAAGCACTATATAAAATACAATTTTCAGTATTTTGTTCGGTTAATGCATCGCCCAAAGTCAGGCGACGATGGAGATTAAATCAGTTAGTTTTTGTAACAAATTAATTCATTTAAAAGAAAGACGTCAGACGATGTTTGGGATTGATGGAGAAGGAGGTAAGTTTGAGGTTTTGGTGTTTGGAGGATTTAGTAGTGTTGATTTTTTATATAAGATTTCGTATTTTTATTATATTATTTTAATAATTTTCTACATTGATTATTAGGGTCAACCGTTGTTTTATAGTTAGTATGTCGGTTTTCACATAACCGACATATAATAGGGAAACCCAAATCTGCTCAAATCTGGGTGGGGTGCTGCCTTATATGTGGGTCCGCCCCTGGTTATGACCTTAAGTACTTAAATAAATCTTGTATATAGGTTAGTGAAGCTACATATTTATCTAACGATATATATTCCACATAAACACATACACCGGCCAGAAACCATATGTTTTGATCTAATTAATACTAACATGGAAATGCTAGGGTGATGGTGTTGTTTTGTTTTGTTTAAGTAAAACTTACAAGTTAGACCTAATCTAGACATTGTGCTTATATAATAATAATACATAACTTTTATAAAATGAACTCTAGCTTCATTCTAACATGCACACCCACAAAAACACCAGCAAACACATATATAAATAATTTAATAATTAAGGGCAAGGTCTCAAGGGAAATCAGCCCTAATTAACCTCATTCTACTATATTAATGAGCCCCGATACAAAAAATAAATACGTCAGTAGACTGTACGTGTAATACAATTTGCTAATCGATAACAATATATAAATGGTTATAATATAGTATCATGTTTTGAAATCAAAGTGAATTAATTTTGTCCAACATTATCACCACCAAAATCATAAACTCTTCATCACGAACTACTGGATCGCTTATTTTCACTTGGCCGGATCGCTTAATTAAGAAGTTAAACCCGACTCCCATTATCTCTACACAGTAGTGCTTGTCTTTTTCCCTTTTTTAAAAGTTTTTCTTTCATTTTTTATATTCCTTATTAATTTGCTTTGCACAAACAGAAAAGACTATATATTTATAAATAATATATCTAATAGGGTATGTGGATGCCACGTGCAAACTATCTTCGCTGTAGTGACCTGCACTAGAAATGATTATTTTAGAAAATAAAATGCCCTCTTCTTTAATTCCTAAAGAAGCTAGGCTAGCTAGACCAAGTAAATTTTCATATTAAAACTCCGAAAATACCAAGATTGCGGATTGAGTATTTCTTGGTTATGAGATAATTAAATAATAAAGCCAAAAATCTAATTAATTGATGTTGAAAAATCATTTATATTTATACATAAAGTATTTAGTTTCTAATTTTATAAATATGACAAAATATGTATAGAGATAACTCTAGCAAGGAGGTATCTTTTACCACAAATGAATCAGTGTTTCCAGTTCATTTCACTTGTAACTATCTTTCTTGTAAAGAAAAAAAAAATCTCAACATCCAAACAATAGAAGGTTGTACTAGAAAAATCATGTTGACACTAAAAAATCCAACAAATAATCTGATGACAACAAATCAAAACTCTATCCGGAATGATTGAATTGAATAGACACAACGTAAGTGTGTAATCCTCCACAAACAAAACTTTGAGATTAACAAACTATCACCCGTCATCAAACCAAAAGACAATCCAAGATCTTGGGACAACTATGTAACAATATTTTTCACGTTGGACCCGTTGAATCCTTCAAAATATTAAATCGAAATATGACTGTCAAAATTACGATCAGGGACTTCTCGAGGTTCAAGATAAACACGTAGAATCATAGCTAGTTTGGGATTTTTTAGGGAACTATTATTTATCGTCGAAAAATTAATTATCATTTTGTCATTCACAATTCATTTAATACTTATTTCGTCCCGTCTCTTAAAATAATGTTTATGCCTATGTTTTCCTCATTTTCTCAGTACAAACTCCACGAAAATGTCTGACGAGATGCCTGGATTTTGTGAAATAAGTCTAGGAAAGAAAAAAAATCAGGTCAGACATCTTAGCCAGATGCCTCCCCCATAGGGGGGGGGGGGGACTTAGCCAGACGCCACCTCCATGAGGGAGGCGTCTAGCTAAGACGTCCGTCCAAAAAAAAAATCTTAAATTTATACGGTGTGTTATCTCAAATTATTTGAGGTTCCGTTGCAAGATTTCAGTGGTAACGGATTAGATTACAATGAGTTTTTTTGCAAGTGATGAAGATTCAAAAATTTCCAGATCCAACAATTTCAAGATCCAAATTTTTCCGATGGTAAAACTTCCCGACTTACAAATACCACATCGACAGGTCGTTCGGGGGATTGCTGGATCTGAAATTTTTTGATTCTTCATCACTTGCAAAATCTCATTGTAATTCAACCCGTATAATTACAAATTAATACCAAAAAATTTGGAACGAAACCTAAAATAATTTGAGATAACACACCGTATAATTTTAAAATTTTTTATTAAAAAAAGGGGCGTCCACCGGAGCCACCTCCCCCATTGGGCGGCGTCTGGCTAAGACGCCCCCTATGGGTGAGGCGCATGTTGCAGACACCTCCCCCATGGCCCTATGAGGGTGGCGTCTTAGCCAGACGTCTGCCCCTTGGGGGCGGCTTCGGTGGACGCCCCTAATTTTTTTATTAAAAAGAAGTTAGGCATTTTACCAGATTCGAGTACACCAGGGTGACCTCCAAAATATTGTTTTTTTATGATTATGAGTGGAAGATGAAGAGAGATGGGTGGTAGGAGTGTTAAATGTCGAGATATATGAGTAGAAATGAGAGAATGACAAAATAGTAATTCGCACGGACGATTTAAGTAATTTTCTGACGACGAATAGCAATTCAGATTTTTTTATTGCATCATTCATTGTTCATCACAACTCTTATCATACTCATAAGCTCATAGAAGATTGTCTTATATTTTTAATGAACCAAAATATAACACAAGTTTGTAATTAATTATACCTCCGTGCATAGCCCAAATAGGGTATGAACTATTGAGTATCACTCGCGGATTCCATCATTGACCTAGAATCGATCAAAATGTTGGTTGTAAAACATTCACCACAAATGACGTCTTGGGGAAAACTCATCCTTTAGCGTGCTCTTGATAAAAAACACAAAAAAGTGAATTGTATCAACACCGCCACATGTTGTGCAATCAATTATTCCCTCCAGCACTGAATGACCTATAGTGTCAAGAAACATTTATTTACCAGTAAAGCTCTTAAAACAAACACTGAAGATGGAGAAAAGCTCCTCTATGTAGTAACATGTTAGTAATATGTCCACAGAACGACGTTAAAGAACACAAACATACACTCGAGTTCAAGAGATCAATAACAGAACATGTCAAAAAAGAATGTTTGATGTATAGTACAAAGAACACAATTATAAGTAAATCAACGACATCACTTTCTCTTTTGATGTCTCCTCGAGGTATGAACATGAAGTTTTATCTTTCAATTAGCAAAATCATCTTACATCTATCCATTTGCAAAATTTATCAGTTGCTAGTGTTGTATGGTTCATGATTAACCCTACTACTTAGTGTAGTATTACCACGTCATAATTTCATATATCTTTTCTATACACAAATATACAAGGAGAACCACATCTTAAGGGCCTCCAACTACCTTAGCTATGTTGGGGGTAGTTTTGACCCCAACTGAAAATTTTCAGGACAAAACATGCAAATAACTCCGAAAAAAGGTGAAACCATTTCCGACCGCATTACACAGCGAATCACGTGTAGATCCAACAGCCAATAAAGCTTCCCTCCAATAGCTACAAAAAAATCTAGCTCAACCAACCACATTTTGACACGTCAGCAGATAAGCAACTCATCCCACGAAGGCCACCATGACTTGACATGGGGATAACAACCCCTACTTCAAAGTTCAAACGCTACTCAAAACTGCATTCATGCTCCTAACTAATCACAAGACTTTGTGTTTTTTTCACTAATTAAGGTTGGGAGGTGAATTCCCTTTGAAATGTAACTATTTTTGTCTTAGAAATAATGCTTGTGAACTATTATTAGAATCTTAACACTATGTTTTTATGTTGCATGGTGATTGGGGAGGTAATAGCTTAGCACTTTTGTTTTATTTTATTTTAGAGTCGAGCTCGAGTCGATGAATTCGCAATAATTGTGTTAGTTGATCCAATTTTATGGGCATGTGATGTCTAAATGTGATATGCATTTGTTAACTTGATGACATTAATTTCTAACATTATCATTCTTTGGTTTTAGGGCAACTTGCCGCCAACTTCGTAATTTTTTCCAGCTTTAGAAGGACAATATGGTCTTGAATTTTTAGAATCGAAAACATATTTTGGATGCTCGTTTACAGGTTTCTAATTAAGGAGTCAAGCAAGTCTTATGTGAAAACGGTAGTTAGGTGTCTATTTAAGCTTCGTGTAAACCACAATTTAGCTCCTGAACTATGAGTTTAGTACAAACATCTAAAGCGAACTTAAAAAGTCACAAAGTTCCTGCAAATATTCACAACTCCCATAGAAGATATCTGAATTGAATCCATAGTTCAAGGAATCTCACATTAACTTCAAAAGCTAGAGGGAGGTCCGGTATATCAATACAATATGACATATTTTAATCAATGATCGATAAAAGATGATGTATATGGAGTTGTGGACTTATGGACCATAAGGTCTCGAATACGAGTTCTAACTTCTTTTGCAGAAAATCTTTATTGCATTGTATGCTCTCTAAATTTCACACCATGTTATTTAACATAAAAATTCTCATTCTCACTAAACTCTTGACTTACAAAACATTAACACTTATAAAAGTGAAAAGTACGGAATATAATTGACTCAAAGTGCAAAACTCACGACTTCTGAAACAAGAATACCATCTGTCAACCATCCTGCCATAAGTTAAACCAACCAATCACACAGCAGTCAAAAAAATAAACAAAACAAGTAACTCCACTAACTTAATTGAGATTAAAAAGAAATTAAAGGATAATAGCAAAATTGGTAGAACAAGAACAAAACAGATGCGGTCCCCTTCTGAGTGATGAGTGCAAACCTTGTCGTTTCTTCTGACCCTTTCCTCCAAAACCACCCCTCAACCCCTCCGCTTCTCTACCCTTCCCCCTCTCCTCCTCTCTTGATTCCAATAGCTTAACTTTGTTCTGTTTATTGCCTTCTTTTTTGCTTTGTTGCTCCTTGCTTGGATTTGCCAAACCAAGGAGTTTCCATTCTTTCTGGGGATTACCCAATTCCCAAGTTCGGATTTTTAGCAGGATTCTGCTGTTTTTTCTTCGAATACATATTGTGCAGAAACAGTACTACTTTTTTGTTCTTTTTTATTATTTTTTTGGGCTCTTTGGAACAGAATCACTACAGTTGGATTTCTGAATCTTTCAAGTATCTTTTCTCTACTTCTGTTCTCAAACCCTGTTGGAATCTATTGTTGGTTGCTGAAAGAGTGGGATTCTAATCCGAAATTCTGCCAATTACCCAACTAACAAGTTGCGATTTTTCGACGGATTCCGGTGTGTCCACCTGAATTCTTGGCCAAAATTTTCTGGGTTTTTGGGGCCGTACAAAACCCCGACAACAATGTCCTCCCCATGTCTAACCGGAGGCGGTCGAACCTACGGTATCGACCTCGACCTAGTCAAGTCCCCAACCCGCTCCTCCTCCACCTCCTCCACTCTCTCCGAGTCGAGCAATTCCACCCCTCTCGCAATTTCCACTAAGCGAGCCCGGACTCACCGGAAAAGACCCAACCAAAGCTATACGGAAGCCGCCGCTCTTCTCGCGAAGGCCTGCCCGACCATATTCTCCGCAAAACAGCTCTCCAAGCATTGCCGAGTCGTTTCGAGAGACCCCAATTTGTATCTTGACTCGGCGTCCGAGTTGCTACCGTCTTTCCCCGCGCTCTCTGGGGCCGGGTTTTTGCTCTGCGACCCGGCCCGTGAGTCTGCTCGACTTGAACTCGACTCGCCTACTTCGTGCCCTGAGTTTTTCTCTGGGGCCGAGTTCGGTTCTTATGTTGAGGACAGACGAAAGTGCAAATCCAAAAAGAACGGGATGGAAGTAAGTCAGGAGTCGGAATCGGGGCTTAAATGTGAAATTGTGTCTCCTGGATTGGAGTTTGATGACGAGTTCGATACTGAGTCGATTTTGGACGAGGAGGTTGGCGAGGGAATTGATAGTATTATGGGCGTGGACTACATTGTCGGAGTGGAAGAACAAAGTGAACCTAATGATTATGGTTAGTAATACATGTTTAATTTGTGTCGAGTCTTATTTAAATAGTAGTTGTTTGTTTGAATCCGTCTTGTTTCAATAAAAAATGTCTAGCATTATTTTGGTGGATACTATAACATTGTTTTGAGTTTGTATTTTTTGTGAAATTAATTGTGTTATGTTTGGATTAACAACATCAGGTTTGTTAGTGGATCCTTACTTGGGTCAACTAGGCGCTGTGGTCAATGTCACTCGAGCGCTAAGACACGTGGGAAATGGGGATTGGTGGAGTTCTCCGACCGTCGAAATAGGCAAAATAGTCCCGGAAATGAAAAAACCAACGCCGATATTGGAGAAAAACAAGAGCAAAAAGAAGAAGAAGAAGGTGGAGAAGGAGAAGGAGTTGGATGTTTCATCGACGCCGGAAAAATCAAATAGGAGGCCAGGCTTGGGACTTAAGTTGGATTGTGATGGTGTCATGAAGGAATGGTTGGGTAACGGGTCGCCATTCTCCGGTGAACTTGATTCGTCTGAGTCGCCGGCCGACATCATTGTAAGCACTTCTTTCAAAAGATTTATTACTCTACTTCAACTAAATCTTATAACATTTTTTCCACTCTACTCGAACTAAACCTTAGTCTTTTTTTTTAAATTAATTTCCTACCATTTGATATTTAGTCTTTGTTATTAAAGATCTAAACTGGGTAGCAAAGACAAGTTTGAAATTTCAAATCTTTATTTAATCCTCATGAAACCGATAAGTACCTAAACATAAATATGCTTTGTTTAAGACGAAGGTACTAGTAAAAGTTCACCATAAATTCTATCAAGGATATTTTAAATTAGTCACGAGTTCATGTATTGTTATGTAGTGAACAACCATGATTTTGTTCAAGATATATAAGTTTTCAATTAGTTATTGTTAATGCGTTTATATTCAATTGTGTTTTTTTCAGGCGAAGTTGTCGGACATCGATCTCTTATCTGAAGTAGCTGGGAGTGGTGGCATGAGAGAGGCTTGTGTTTTGAGGTACAAGGAGAAGAGGAGGAGCAGACTTTTCTCTAAGAAAGTTAGATATCAAGTCCGAAAGGTTAATGCCGATAAGAGACCTCGAACTAAGGTAAGTCTAATTCCTTTTTTCTCTTCTACTAATTAATCACTTCCACTAATACCACAAACATCATTTAGCAGTTATATTTACCGCACATAATACTCACCGATACCACTAATGGAATATGTATGTTTACTAAAATTATCGGGAATCCCTACCCGACCCTATAGGTTTGAGAGAAGAGCCCAATTTAATATCGATTATCTAAAATTTATTGTTAAGAGTAACCGACACTAAAGCACTATATTCCATCACGATTCCCCGGACTTCAATTTCATGTCTAACTTAAAAATGAACTTTTTATTTATTGGCATGGCATCACACAAGTTCTCTAAAGATTAGTTTAATGATTGGAAGTTTATGTGCTCTTCTAATGCAGGGTAGATTTGTCAAGAGAGATGATGAGGAAGAGGAAGTGGAAGAGCATGAGGCAGCACTTAGAAGTTAGAACATCGATTTTGTTTCTTTATTAGATCCCTAATGCCTCTGTTTTGTTTAATTAGATGTGTCCTTTTGAATGAGGACTAAGTTTTGTTTAATCGTTTGAGTTAAAAGGGCAACTTCAAACTAGTTGTTGTCTAATTTTCTGTAGTGTTGTTTGGTATTTTGTGGGAAGAATTAGGAAAGGTAATTATTTTACAATCCATCTCCTGCTTTATTCTTATCTCAATTATTATTTTTGGATGGTGTGATAAGTTTGGAAATCACTTCTTTGATTGAATTCAAAAGGCCTCAACTAGAAGTGAATTTGTAACATCCCGAAACAGCGGAAAAATTTAAAAATTCATAATCAAGACAAAGAGCACAATAATCAAGGCAGGACTGTTACTTCTCATAAACAATAAAGCGGTGCACCATAAAACATCAGAGTTTGCCAAAATGAATACATGATTACAACAAAACGATAAGGGAAGATAAATGTAATCATGTGGACCTCAGTGGTCTGACTAGAGGATCCGACTCCAAACGCGCGCGCCCGCCGATCACCACCCCACTGGACCTACTGCGGTCCTGAAAATATATAACAACAATGCCTGAGTTTCCAGAAGGAAACCCCGTATGCCAACTCACCTATATATGCATGCATTACACAATGAACCTATCATACTAGTAGTATGTCATGACATCGACAAAAATGGAAAACAGTTCCCCCGAAGGGTAAAACAGGACATCAGTCCGACAATCAACAACGAGTCTCCCGAGGAGACCTACTGCAGGCACATGCAGTCTTACAGCACGCGACATCGCACCCCCCACACGCAGCTACACTACTCAAGGGTTCGGCAGGGAGCCTCTGTCACGCCTGCGGGCCGATAGAATACAGATCTGCAAATCTCAGTGGTCGGAGCCACAGGGACCAACGGGGCCGTCGCCCGGAAGGTATAACAACAACATCTCGGTAGGTGCCCAGCCGAGGAAAACAACATAGCCGGAACAGCCTCGGCTCAACAATCACCATCGCCGGCACAACCTCGGCGGCATCACCGGCACAGCATCGGTGGTCCATCACAACAGTCCGGCACAGCATCGGACAAACCAGACCGAAGTCTGCCAGGTCATCAGGCTCCTCGAGCCGCAAACACCAACCGCGCCGCTATAAAATCAGGGCAGCGACCTCCGTAGCCCGTGGGCCGGTAGTCACCTCACCCAACGCCAGTTGCGTGCCCGCACAACATCAACACTGGGATCCGCAATCCCTCAGGCCTGCTATACAACAAAGTGCCAACAATCATCTCAAAAGTCACGGTCCATACATGGAGGTGACGCGTCCCGAACACCCACACTCTTCCCAACGGCGGTCCCTGGGCAGGCACGAATCACGCGCCCACCGTCACCTCCCGGCTCACGTACAAGGCGAGGACACGGGTTTCCGTGGACAAAGTTGGCGTTCAAAAAGGGAACCAGGAATTCTGTCCTGGGCCCAAACGGTCGACCGGAAGAGGTGATTCGGTCGACCGGTTCCAGAAAGGAATCGGTCGACCGTACTCCTAGAACGGTCTACCGCTGCGCTCAAAACAGAACCCCCCAACGGTCGAACAAAGGTCTAAAACCGGTCGACCGAACGAGGTCAAAATCCGGAGTCTGGTCAACATTAAATTCAACTCTATCGGTCGACCGACTCAGGGGTCACGGTCGACCGAAAACAGACAGGGTCAACCTATTATTCTAAGTTATATAATCGGTCGAACGAAACCTCCAACGGTCGAACAACAAACGATCGGTTGAACGAAACATGCAAGCTAACAGGTACACTTAAGTTCCGGTCGAACACAACAAGGACCGGTCGACCGACAACAGGTAGACAAATCCCAACTCACCAGCAATAATGCACTACCGGTCGACCGCCCCAAGGCATCGTTCGACCGGTGAAGGTTAAAGTCGGGCAAACAGTGCCACAACGGTCGACCGCCCGAAGGATCCGGTCGACCGTTGGTCGTCTTCAACCTCGCACCAGCCGAGGTTTTACGAAGAACGCGTCGCCGGAGAGGTCTCCGACCTCCCCCGACTCGACCAACGCATCCCTCACATGAGGGTCAACAAACAAACCACACTAAGGAGCGGCATACCTCAAAGAAACGACGAAAGTGCCGGAGCTCCGCTCGCGCACGTCGCCTCCGGTGATCTCCTCGTGCGCTCAACTCCGCACCTCTCCTGCCTGGACCGCTTCACACCTCACGCCGACGCAGCCTCCTCCGCCTGAGCTTGCGTGACTGAGGAAGAAGGTGTGTGTTTGGTGAGAATGGAGGAAGAAGAAATGAGAAAGGAGATGGAAGAGGAAGAATGAGAGAGAAGGCTTTATTAAAACCCGATGCTACAGTAACCCCACCTCTTCACCTTCCCATGCAAACACCTGCACCCCCACTTCCCCATGCAAACTAACTCTTTAAACCTCATTAGTCCACTAACCCTAGGTTAGGGATCTAACAATCCACCTAACTTAAAAGGATTTCGTCCCGAAATCAAGCAATCACTCACCGAAAAGCTCTGGATACTGCCTTCTGACGTCCTCCTCGATCTCCCAAGTGGCCTCGCGCTCACTGTGATGCTGCCACCTGACCTTTACCATCGGAATGGTCCTCCTCCTGAGCTGATGATCCATGCGATCAACAATCTCGACTGACCTCTCCTCGAGCGACAAGTCCTGCTGAATCTCTGGCATTGCTATCTCAATGACATGCGACGGATCTGCCACATACTTCCTCAGCATCGACACATGGAAGACATTATGTAGACTCGAAAACTGTGGCGGCAGTGCAATCCGGTAGGCAACCTCTCCAACTCGGTCGAGGATCTCAAACGGTCCAACATATCTCGGACTGAGTTTCCCCTTCTTCCCAAACCTCATCACACCTCTGGCTGGGGAAATCTTCAGAAACACGTGATCGCCCACCTCGAAACTCAACACTCGTCTGCGTCGATCTGCATAACTCTTCTGTCTGCTCTGTGCTGTGGCCAATCTCCTCCTGATCACATCCACCTTCTCTGCATACATCTGCATGATCTCTGGCCCCACTAACTGCCTCTCGCTCACATCACTCCAGCATACCGGTGATCTGCAAGGCCTCCCGTACAACGCCTCATACGGTGTCATCCCAATACTCAAGTGGTAGGTGTTGTTGTAGGCGAACTCTATCAGCGGCAAGTGCTCATCCCAGTGCCCTGCCCACTCCAGTGTGCATGCTCTCAGCATATCCTCCAAGGTCTGAATCGTCCTCTCTGACTGACCATCTGTCTGCGGATGAAACGCTGTACTGAACCTCAGACGCGTCCCCAAAGCCTGCTGCAGACTCTCCCAAAATCTGGAAGTGAATCGAGGATCTCGGTCGGAGATGATGCTCACTGGCACTCCATGCAACCTGACTATCTCCTCCACGTACAACTTAGCTAGACCCTCCAAAGGCAACGTGGTCCGGATCGCTAAGAAGTGCGCCGACTTGGTCAGTCGATCGACTATCACCCAAATCGTGTCGTGGAATCTCCTCGTCTTCGGCAAACCCGTGACAAAATCCATCGTCACGTGCTCTCACTTCCACTCAGGAAACTCAATACTCTGCATCGGTCCTGCCGGCCTCTGATGCTCAATCTTCACCTGCTGGCAGACTAAGCATCGCTCCACAAACTCCGCAATGTCCCTCTTCATGCCCTTCCACCAGAAGTTCCGCTGCAGGTCCTTATACATCTTCGTGCTCCCCGGATGAATGGTGTATCTAGCTCTGTGCGCCTCCTCCATGATGTCGTCTCTCAGCCCATCCACCTTCGGCACCCAGATCCGACTCCTGAACCTCAGACCACCATCAACCCCCACACTGAAGTCCGATCCATCTCTGGAAGCCAACTGTAGCAGACCAGCCAACTCCTCATCCCCCTGCTGAGCCTGAACCAACCGTGAGACAGTCTGCGGCTCCACCCGAAGTCCGGCAATCACCGCTCCCTCTGAACCCTCGGTGAATGGACTCCACTCTGACAAGGCCTCGAGTAGCCTCCACTCCTGAATGCATAGACTCGCGACAGAAACATCTACCTTCCTGCTCAGCGCATCAGCAACCGAATTCGCCTTCCCCGGATGATAGGAAATGGTGAAGTCGTAGTCCTTAAGGAACTCGAGCCATCTGCGCTGCCTCATATTCAGCTCCTTCTGCGAGAACAAGTATTTCAGACTCTGATGATCGGTGAAGACCTCGAACTGCTCGCCATACAGATAGTGCCTCCAGGTTTTCAACGCATGAACTACCGCCGCCAACTCCAGATCATGAGTTGGGTAGTTCTTCTCGTGCACCTTCAGCTGCCTCGAAGCGTACGCGACCACCTTCCCATGCTGCATCAGGACACAACCTAAGCCTATCCCGGATGCATCACTGTAAATCACGTAGCCTCCACTGCCACTTGGTAGCGTCAGAATAGGTGCTGTCGTCAAACGCCTCTTTAGCTCCTGAAAGCTGTCTTCGCACTTCTGGGACCAAACAAACTTGACGCCCTTCTGCGTCAACGCTGTCAGCGGTGACGCAAGCTTGGAGAAATCCTGGATAAACCGCCTGTAATACCCTGCCAGACCTACGAAACTCCTGATCTCCGTCACGCTCGTCGGGGCTCTCCACTGAGTCACCGCCTCAACCTTCGCCGGATCCACTGAAATCCCATCTGCTGACACAATATGCCCCAGAAAAGCCACCTAATCCAACCAAAACTCACACTTCGTGTACTTGGCATAAAGTTGCTGCTCCCTCAAGATGCCCAGCACAATCCTCAGGTGCTCTCGATGCTGCTCCCTGTCAGGCGAGTATACCAAGATGTCATCCACGAACACCACGACAAATTTGTCAAGGTACGGCTGGAAGGTCCTATTCATCAGATCCATGAATGCTGCAGGCGCATTCGTCAGTCCAAATGGCATCACCAAGAACTCATAGTGGCCGTACCGCGTCCTGAAGGCTGTCTTCTGAACATCCGCCTCCCTGATCCGCAACTGATGATAGCCCGCACGCAGATCGATCTTCGAGAACACTCTCGCCGTCTGCAACTGATCGAACAAATCATCAATCCTGGGCAAAGGGTACCGGTTCCGAACGGTAACCTTATTCAGCATCCTGTAGTCGATGCACATCCGCAACGATCCATCCTTCTTCTTCACGAAGAGCACAGGCGCTCCCCATGGAGAAACACTCGGTCGAATGAACCTGGACTCCATCAACTCCTGCAACTGCTTCTTCAGCTCTGTCAACTCAGCAGGTGCCATCCGATAAGGTGCCTTCGACTGAGGTGTCGTACCCGCAACCAATTCGATGCTGAACTCAATCTCTCGGTGCGGCGGTAATGCTGGAATCTCTGCTGGAAAAACATCTGGAAATTCCTGCACTACCTCTATATCCTCCAGCCTCATTGTCTCAGGATCAGGGACTACCAGTGTGGCCACAAACGCTCTGCATCCCTGCTGTAACAGTCTCTGTGCCTTAACCGCAGACACAATCAGACGACCCCCTCTGCTCCTCGCACCTCTGATCAGAACATCTGGCACGCCCTCCATCGGAATCAGGATCTTCTTCTCACGGCAAAAGACTCGCACGTCGTACTGTGACAGTCAGTCCATCCCTAGTATGACGTCGAAATCCACCATCGGTAACAAGACCAGATCTGCCGGAAAATCATGGTCTCCCGAAGCAACTGTGGTGCCGGGGAAAAAGCTCCCCACAGTGCCCACCTCACCCATGGGCGTGCTGACCTCCAAAACATCAGTCAGCCGCACAGGGGTCTGACCCAACTCGCCAGCAAACTTCTCCGAAATGAAGGAGTGAGTGGCGCCACAATCAAACAACACGCGCGCTACAGAACCAGAAACTGAAAGCGTACCTTCCACGACGGTGTTGGAGTCCCTCGCCTCGTCAGCCTGGATAGTGAAGACCTGCCCGGTCCTCATGCTCTGGCCTGATGGAACAACTGATCGGCTGCCTCCGCCTCTGCCTACTACTGGTGGTCCTGGCCTCCTGCTCGGCTCTCCCTGCCTCTGAGGACAGTCACGGACAAAGTGTCCCATCTGACCACAACACATGCACGCTCCAGTCCGACGGGGACACTCCTGCCCTGGATGGAAACTCCCGCAGTAAGTGCACGCTCCCGACTGACGTGCTCCTCCTCCATCAAACCTGGGCCTCTTGCCCGGGTTTCCTGCTCCACGACCAGCAACTCTGCTGCCGGTACTCACTGGCGCCTTCCGCGCCTCCTGATTACACTCCCTCTGGTCCTGCTCGATGATCGTAGCATGCTTCACCGCATCTACAAGGGTCCGCGGCATGCTGTTGATCACCCGAGAACGAAGCGGTTGCCTCAGTCCCTTCACGAACTTCCTCGCCCGCTGCTCTGGGGTCACACAAATCTCAGGGCAGTAACGCTCCAAAGCGTTGAACCTGCTGATGTAGCTCGTCAGTGTCATGTCCTTCTGCTCCAGCGACATGAACTCCTCCCTCTTCTGATCTCTGACATGGTGGGGGAAGTACTGCTCATGAAACACCTCTAAGAACTCCTCCCAGCTGATATCCACACGGTCCTCAAACAGAACTGTGGACGTGGACCTCCACCAGTTGGCGGCCTCGCCGTCAAACACATAGGTGGTCAGCTCCACCATCCTCTCAGGTGCTACTCCAATAGCACGGAAGATCTTCTCCATCCGGAAGATCCAGTCCTCTGCAACCTCTGGGGCCCTCCTGCCGTCGAAAGTCGGCGGGTGCTGACGCATGAACCGATCGTGCTCAGCTCCCACTCCGCCCTGGGCGCTCTGAGCTGCCTGACGCTCCAGAAACTCACCCAACCTGTCCCAATGAGCACCAGATGTGTCGTCACTGGAAGTACGATCTCGTGTAGAACCCCTCATGCGCTTAGGTGCCATCTGATAAGAGAAACAATCACCACTTCAACCATGTATGCATGCTAAAAGATAAAATGCATGAATCCTATTACTACAAGGGTGATTTCGTTGGGAACCACATAGGAATCGACCGCTCTGATACCAAGTTGTAACATCCCGAAACAGCGGAAAAATTTAAAAATTCATAATCAAGAAAAAGAGCACAATAATCAAGGCAGGACTGTTACTTCTCATAAACAATAAAGCGGTGCACCATAAAACATCAGAGTTTGCCAAAATGAATACATGATTACAACAAAACGATAAGGGAAGATAAATGTAATCATGTGGACCTCAGTGGTCTGACTAGAGGATCCGACTCCAAACGCGCGCGCCCGCCGATCACCACCCCACTGGACCTACTGCGGTCCTGAAAATATATAACAACAATGCCTGAGTTTCCAGAAGGAAACCCCGTATGCCAACTCACCTATATATGCATGCATTACACAATGAACCTATCATACTAGTAGTATGTCATGACATCGACAAAAATGGAAAACAGTTCCCCCGAAGGGTAAAACAGGACATCAGTCCGACAATCAACAACGAGTCTCCCGAGGAGACCTACTGCAGGCACATGCAGTCTTACAGCACGTGACATCGCACCCCCCACACGCAGCTACACTACTCAAGGGTTCGGCAGGGAGCCTCTGTCACGCCTGCGGGCCGATAGAATACAGATCTGCAAATCTCAGTGGTCGGAGCCACAGGGACCAACGGGGCCGTCGCCCGGAAGGTATAACAACAACATCTCGGTAGGTGCCCAGCCGAGGAAAACAACATAGCCGGAACAGCCTCGGCTCAACAATCACCATCGCCGGCACAACCTCGGCGGCATCACCGGCACAGCATCGGTGGTCCATCACAACAGTCCGGCACAGCATCGGACAAACCAGACCGAAGTCTGCCAGGTCATCAGGCTCCTCGAGCCGCAAACACCAACCGCGCCGCTATAAAATCAGGGCAGCGACCTCCGTAGCCCGTGGGCCGGTAGTCACCTCACCCAACGCCAGTTGCGTGCCCGCACAACATCAACACTGGGATCCGCGATCCCTCAGGGCTGCTATACTACAAAGTGCCAACAATCATCTCAAAAGTCACGGTCCATACATGGAGGTGACGCGTCCCGAACACCCACACTCTTCCCAACGGCGGTCCCTGGGCAGGCACGCATCACGCGCCCACCGTCACCTCCCGGCTCACGCACAAGGCGAGGACACGGGTTTCCGTGGACAAAGTTGGCGTTCAAAAAGGGAACCAGGAATTCTGTCCTGGGCCCAAACGGTCGACCGGAAGAGGTGATTCGGTCGACCGGTTCCAGAAAGGAATCGGTCGACCGTACTCCTAGAACGGTCTACCGCTGCGCTCAAAACAGAACCCCCCAACGGTCGAACAAAGGTCTAAAACCGGTCGACCGAACGAGGTCAAAATCCGGAGTCTGGTCAACATTAAATTCAACTCTATCGGTCGACCGACTCAGGGGTCTCGGTCGACCGAAAACAGACAGGGTCAACCTATTATTCTAAGTTATATAATCGGTCGAACGAAAACCTCCAACGGTCGAACAACAAACGATCGGTTGAACGAAACATGCAAGCTAACAGTTACACTTAAGTTCCGGTCGAACACAACAAGGATCGGTCGACCGACAACAGGTAGACAAATCCCAACTCACCAGCAATAATGCACTACCGGTCGACCGCCCCAAGGCATCGTTCGACCGGTGAAGGTTAAAGTCGGGCAAACAGTGCCACAACGGTCGACCGCCCGAAGGATCCGGTCGACCGTTGGTCGTCTTCAACCTCGCACCAGCCGAGGTTTTACGAAGAACGCGTCACCGGAGAGGTCTCCGACCTCCCCCGACTCGACCAACGCATCCCTCACATGAGGGTCAACAAACAAACCACACTAAGGAGCGGCATACCTCAAAGAAACGACGAAAGTGCCGGAGCTCCGCTCGCGCACGTCGCCTCCGGTGATCTCCTCGTGCGCTCAACTCCGCACCTCTCCTGCCTGGACCGCTTCACACCTCACGCCGACGCAGCCTCCTCCGTTTGAGCTTGCGTGACTGAGGAAGAAGGTGTGTGTTTGGTGAGAATGGAGGAAGAAGAAATGAGAAAGGAGATGGAAGAGGAAGAATGAGAGATAAGGCTTTATTAAAACCCAGTGCTACAGTAACCCCACCTCTTCACCTTCCCATGCAAACACCTGCACCCCCACTTCCCCATGCAAACTAACCCTTTAAACCTTATTAGTCCACTAACCCTAGGTTAGGGATCTAACAGAATTAAAGCTAAAGCACCAATAATTTTTATTTGACAAAAAAATTATTTGATGTGTGGTATTTCTGTCTCATAAAAACATGATAAGTCCTTGTATACTCATGAAGAAATTAAGTAATTTGTGTGTGTTTAATAATTAATGATTACTATTGTCTATGGCATCATGTTTAAGAGCTATGAAGCACGAGACAACGCTTGAACATCAATTCTGCTTAATTCGTTTTATAGAGTTTATGTTTTCTTTAGTTAGGTTATGATCTCTCTTTTTAATTAAGGACCAAAATTTCTATTTTAATGACGAGGATGGATTGGTTAGTCAATTAGAAAGGATAATTAGTTTAGTTTATCATACACGTCATTTTCTAGGATATTTCATTTTAGTGCTTTAGACGAGTCTACGAATTCACAAAAAAAGGGATGGTGACAAACTAAATTCTAGTTGCACTTCAGAATTGGTGGAAAATTTCGAATACCTGAAGGCTATAAGTGGATAAATATATATTGTGGGAAAAATCATGTGCTGATATACATTTAAATAATTTTGAATTACTGCTAGCAAATTGAATTTTTGTAGACACCCCTTAATAAAAATTGGAGACAAGAGAAGGAGAAACAGAACAATAACTTCTTTTAGTCTTTAGGTAGATTTGGAAAGGAATTATTAGTTTAGAATATGAATGGTAGTTTAGAAATAGAAAAAAATAATTATAATTGTCTTCATTACAAGTGAATGGTTAGAACTTCGAAGTTTGGTTTCTTAGAAAGGTTGGTTTGTAAAGTTTTTAATGCATTTTTGTCTAAATTTTACACATATGAGTTATTTTCTACATGAAACTCTTTATATTTTATTAGACGCTCTACTTCTACAAAACAAGATAAAAGGTAAAAAAAAAGGGTGAGGGTAGTTTGGGTAATAAAAGTTCGAAATTGACTTAAAACTATGAAAGCCAACAAAGTAGCCTAAAAGTGTGGCAACAGGAATTTAATTAAAGTGTAGCCTATCGTTTTTCATCCAAACAAAAAAAAGAAGGTATCCTCCTTATTTCTCTCAGTTTCTCCTTTTTATTTTTATTTTTTAACCTCAATACCAGTTCATTGCCCAACTCACCAAGCGTACTAGGCTTGATTATGAATTTCGGCCATCAACCCAAATTCAAGCCCATCACTGACCTAAATTATAAATGATTTGAACTTAAGTCTCTGCCTTCTCTTCTTTCAGTAAATACTTCTTTCGATATTCTTTTTCCAATGCCTACATGTGAGGGCTTGATGGAGTTTCATTACAATTTTATTTTGGTTAATTAGCTAGGTTATGATATTTATAATAAAATAAAATAAATGATACGATTTAAGACAATATCGTAAATAAATTTGTTGAATATTGACCCACGAGCACGTAAAATTTTTATTTACTATTTAATCAATTATTTTTACTTGGAACCGATTGTTTAAGTTGCATAGAAACATCAATATGTCAAGATATTAGCAATCCAAAATTGTTTTTTCTTAAATTAAGATGAACAAACACTACTAAAAACTAACAGGACAATCTAACACAAATACACGGACATGATTGACATACCAATCTAACGCAACTATTTGGGTCTAAATTGTTACCGAATCCGACCCAAATTTGGTAAAATGGTAGTTCTCCATGCATCACCAGAAAAAGGTAAAATGGTATCTCCACCCACATAATCCCATCCGAAGTTCAGAACACAAAGAATAAGAAAAGAACATTACCTCTCAAGAAAAAATAACAATAAGCATAATGAGAACGAATAAGTGAACAATAAAACTGGCTTTGAAAACAGCAACAGCATATAGCTTTATTTTTCATTTACTGCAAGAGTTCTAAAAATTTACAGTTGATTGTTGCAAACCAGCCATTTTCAAAGCAATAATTAGGAAGAAAGGAATGTTTCAACTTACATTCTCTGTTCGGCTTATGTACAACCGCTGGACACGCACCTCGGCTCTAACATGGATAATTCATTAGAGCGTACACAAGCAAAAACAATAATCTGTTAGTTCCCACATAAATTTAGACTTTAAGTGTCAATTTGATAGATCATTCACGAGAAATCAAGAGATAAACATGACAAACTCACCCAAGTTAGATCATATAACTTATGCAAATGATTCATGTTTCTTCATCATCAGATTTTACATTGTTTTTGTCCAGATTCTCCTCAAATGGTAATATTGGCAAACCTGCACACAGATTACACCATAAATGGCATGGTCCAAAAAATTCAGTTCATATTTATTTCCAATGACAAGATATTATGTTTGCTGAATAAAACCAGAAAAAACAAGGAATTCTCTGGCTAAACACACACAAAAGCAGAATGAAAAACCATGCAAGTCCAAGAAGATTTTTCGTCTCACTTGATGTCTGCTATAAAAACCTTGACAACGTTAGGGTAAATGGGCAATGCTTTAAAGTGCTTTGTCATCAAAAGACACTAATAATAAAGATTTATTTGTCAATGAGACGATATAAAGATCACTAGCAGTAATAAGAAGAAAGATAAATGTAATTCAATGTCTACATCAAAGAATAAATCTTCAAAATCTTGAATATGCACTTATTGCTTCCATGTGACATGCCATCTCCTTGTAGCTTCCGCCTTCCAAGGAGCTAATAAGAAATTCGCGTAGCAGCACTTATCAAGACCAATGAATAGGTTTAGAAACATCAATTTCGAAAGAAAAAAATCAAACATCAAAGCCCTCCTCCCTCCAAAACCAAAATACAATGATAAACACCATAATTTTAATTTGCATTTACTCAAATTCGCTTCTGGTGTTCTTCAACTAAATCATCACAACTAAAAATTCAAATATAACAAGCTGGAGAGTATTCAACATTTAATGCTTCATTGAAATTGATGAGAACATAAGCAAAGCTCTTAAATAGATTTAAAAAAATTCCTCCCAAAGCAGCTCATGTAAGTTCCTTAGAAGGAATTTTACCTCACCTTTGAACTACTATATGATTCAATTGTGAATGGGAATCAATGTTGGTGCAATTTGAAGCCTGAATTCGTATCTATGTATGATTTTTTGTATCGACTCTTCTGATATGCTGTCCGGATATATTAATCTCAACTTAAGTGAGAAGGACCTCTACCATTCTACAAGTAGTCTTTCTAATTTAATCGAAAAAATATCCTAGTTTCACATTGATCAGAAAACAAACGCTGCTGCTAAAAAAGATCCCTGATTTGAAAGCAAAATGGCACCACAATACCAAAATTGCACTGAATAACAAAGTGAAGGACACCAACTTTGTTAATGGTACAGTACTCATAAGTCATAACTATCAGGTCATCCACAACACTGTAGTCCATACCCAATTAATATCCACTCCTAAAATTGCACCCTCGATTCTCAAAAACAATCCATCAAAAAATGCCAACAGAACATATCAACACTTTAACTACCATTTACATATCAAAACATTTCTACCTACAACTTTTTTTTTGTTTTGAGAAAAAACCTACAACCAATTTAACTACCATCTACATATTAATCACTACTAGTCTACTACATCCACCCACCAACTCATAAAGATCCAAATCCCCTTAACATAAATAAACAGCAATTCCGCACCTATCACATGATAAGTCGAAAACCCAACCAAGATTCTCAACTCTAAGTAAAACCACATAAAATAATTAAAACTAACATCACATTCTAATTTCCAGTCTATTCAGTAATCAACCAACAATTAGAAACAACTTTTACCAGAAAATCCTTAGATCTCACCTGAGTCACCTCCCATCACAAATAACTCATCAAACACCAAAATCCCCTAAAAACCAAATCTTTCAAAGACCACCCGCACTCCAAACCTATAGATCCCTCCTGTACCACCAGAAACCAATCAACCCATCATAAATCCCACAATCCTCAATACCAATCCCTCAAAAACCAAATCCTTCCGTGACCACACGAACTCCATAGATCCCACCTTTCCACCAAAATCCAATCAACCATCAAAAATCAAACCTTTTCCTAACAAAAGAACACGATCCAAACCATCAAATTTTACGAAATCACACAGATCCCAAACCCCAAAGATCTCACCTTTACACAAAAATACAATAAACCACCGAAAATAAAAGGCAATTCCTCACCTAAAAAACACGACCCAAATCATCAAACCAGCACAAAATCTCACAAAACCCGAATGTTTTCTTACCCAAAACCCAAAGATCCCATCTTTCCACCAAATCCAATCAACCACCGAAAATTAAAGCAATTCCTCCAAAAAAAAACACGACCCAAATCGTCAAACCCTAAAAACCCCGATATTTCCTTACCCCAAACCACCGAAAATCCCTACAAAGTCCCCCAAAGATCCCACCTTTACACCGAAATCCAATCACCCACCAAAATCCAAACCTTTTCCTCACCACCAAACCCCGAAAGGTCCGACCTTTCTTCCCCTTACCTTCAACGAAGAACCTCGCGGAAGGCCACCCCCTCCCACCCATCTCCCTGCCGTCCCTCCCGACGACCCCGACCACCTTCACCGTCGACCTCCTTCCTACCGGCGGGACCCAGTAGGACGAGCCGGGGACGAAGGGGAGCCAAGCAGGCCCGGCCTGGAGGACGGCGATGGCGTGGAAGGCATCCTCGAGGCGGCGCGGGAGGTCGGCGTCGGCGACGGAGAGGTCGATCTCGACGGGGAATGGCGGCGGGGAAGCGGTGGTGGACTTGGCGCGGAGTGGGAGTGTTAGGGTCCCGATGGATCCGCTCCGGACCGGACTCACGAATGCGATCACCAACTACGAACCGATACGATTAGTGCTTTCGAGCGGCACAAAACTCAAAAAAACACAATAACCAAAACTAAGATTTCATTATTCAAAAATGGATGATTATACAAGTACAAGTAATGACCTATTTATAGGCTACAACAACCACTTCAATTAACTAACTCCAACTAACTCTAACTACTAAAACTAACTCTAACTAACATAGAATCCATGTAAGCCCCAAACACCCAATCAAAATATGCCAAGTCATCAATCCTCATCAAGTGTATTAGACCAATTACGATTGGCCACGTCACTTCATTTATTTTGACTGCTATCAACTCCTTCCCCCTTAAAATCAACCTTGTCCCCAAGGTTATGGATGAAATGCAATGAATTTGGATGATGAACCCATAGTGGCATTGCTAGGGGATTGTTTCCCTTTACGTCCTCGATTATCCTCTTCGTAAGGCATGGAAGTTCGGCCCAATCTTCCATCTTACCACCAGACCTTGTCATGTTCAATTGTAGCCTCATTGTGATGAATGCAGCCCATACAGTCATTTCGTCGAACAGCTTGTGTGCAACATTTTTTTGCAACATTGATATCAAGGGTGGGTTAGCCAATTTTCATGTGGACCGTGAAATCCTTGGTTCGGCTGCATAAGAAAGAAAAGAAAAATCCACGAAATCCAAAATATCAAGGAACCCAATCGCATCACCAAAGCTACATGTTTTCAAAGCAAAAGGATGAGGCTTGATTATTCTCGACAACTCCCATTGCTGAATGGTTGTGAATTTGGAGGCACACATCTGAGCTTAGTCTTGAAGGTAGTGGTTTCTTTAATAGACACATATTCACGGCCTCCTCGTTCCCTGCCTTGAGCAACATCCCCTCATGCATTTCGTCAAACATCCTTTGTGCACAGTCCTCCAGCAAGTATTTTTTTCCCCAACTCCTCATCGTTTCTCACCACGACATGCTGGAACTTCTTCTGCTTCGCCCAATTGTTCTCTTCCAGATTCCAGTCTAAAGTCCAGCATCTTGAAAATCGCCTCCATCACATGCATTTTGCTGAACATCTTACTTGCATATTTGTTTCTCACGTGGGAAACACTGAACTTGCAACCTTTTGCTAGATTGGTTGGCCTTAATGGTTGTGGCTTCGATTCAGACCACCATCGGGGACAAAGCATTGTCAAATTTCTGAGGTTGAGCGCCCCACACGTCAAAATGCTTGCAAGCATGCCCACCTCTGTTACAACACCATAGGAAGAACCCAAACCCAAATAACAAATCTTCCTTCCTAGCAACGTCCATGACCGAAGTGGTGGTGGTTCGGGAGGCACCTCAAGGAAGAAATTTTTCTCCATCCACGTCATTGAAGACCCAACCACAAAGTCGTCGAGGCCTTTCATCAAACAAGGTTGGAGCGTACCTCTCGCCAAAGCTTTGATGTGGTTCACCTCCGTGCTCAGCCTCGTCGACGGTGGTTTGACCAGTAGACCCGTGGAACCGTTGCTCAAACCAAGAACACTCACAACCCTTGCTTCTCCTACGATGAGCAACATCGACCCAGACATTCCATCGAACACTTTCCTTGCAGCACTAGGAGCATTGTCTTCAAGACTAATTGGCATCGTTAGCGTCACTTCCGCATCTTAAGATGGTTATCGCCAACTTCCGTATTTTGTCAAACAACTTGTCTGCAACTCTTCTTGCCGTCGTCGTAGCACTAGTCCCACCATTCAAATTGTCCCCACCTGGGTCATATGGTCTCCACATCACAATGACAACGAAGGCACTCCAAGTAAATCCATGCTCCTTGACTGGTGGTGGTTCTCGGGTCACCATGTAAAGGAACCCAATCTCGAACATGCAAGCATCGCAGGTGACTGACATAAATGTCGTTGCCTCCGACTTTATTAGATCCAACACGACGTCGCCTCCTAAGATAGGAACCATTACTTCACACTCGTTCGCAATTTCAGGAGACCCATCAAGATTGTTGTTGGAAACGACGATAAGGGGCGCAGGCGGCAGGACAACGGTCGAATATGACAAGGGTAGTGGAGTCGCTGAGGTTGCAAAGAATAATGATGGTGGAGACAAGGGTGAGGACGAATACGATCTTGTAGGAGTTTTCGGACACCATCGTGGGGAAGTCAAGGCTCTTGGCGTTGGAGAGATGGTACTCGACAAGGACGACAATGGCGACAAGACCGAGCTTGAAGATCTCATCGTCCTTGTCGTGGGAGTGGCCGTTGTGACAGCTCCTCCAATGATTCTGATGCTCTGATGGGAAGAGTAGAAAGATTTGGTCGGTGAGTCCGAGGAGGCTATGGGTTTTGGCGGAGGCTCGGCCGGCGGTCTTTCGCCTTCGACATGGAGACTTTCATGCAAACGCTGGATCTTGACGTGATTTTGTACTGTTCTAATGGCCTTTACTGTAGATAGCCCAAGAAAATATGCAACCACGGTAACAACTCCCTTGAATTGCACCAATTTCACCGACATGAGACATGAGCATAGGATCTTCTTGAATTGCACACATTTCACCCATATGAGACATGAGCATAAGATCTTCTTGCATTGTACAAATTTCCTTTTGTTGGGCCTCATCTTGCTCCTCGTTTTCACTTCCAAATCGAAATACCAACGCTTGAACAAAATCCAACCATGTAGAATCTTTTGAATGATTGCGGTACCACGACCGAAACCATTCGTACGCCTCCTCGACGAGATAATAACCCGCCATACGGATTTGAAAAGATTTTCGTATTTGCTTGGAAGCAAAATACTCCTCCATGTACGCTATCCAAAACTCCACGTCTTCGTCGCCGCAATATTCGTATGGGTGAATCTCCTCTAAAGAAAGTGATCTCCTCATCATAGTTGTCCAGAGGAGGCTCTGATACCAAATTGTTAGGGTCCCGATGGATCCACTCCGGACCGGACTCACGAATGCGATCACCAACTACGAACCGATACGATTAGTGCTCTTCGAGCGGCACAAAACTCCAAACAAACACAATAACCAAAACTAAGATTTCATTATTCAAAAATGGATGATTATACAAGCACAAGTGATGACCTATTTATAGGCTACAACAACCACTTCAATTAACTAACTCCAACTAACTCTAACTACTAAAACTAACTCTAACTAACATAGAATCCATGTAACCCCCAAACACCCAATCAAAATATGTCAAGTCATCAATCCTCATCAAGTGTATTAGACCAATTACGATTGGCCACGTCACTTCATTTATTTTGACTGCTATCAGGGAGGAGGAGAGACGGACGGAGGAGATGGTGGGGTTTGGGGATTAGGGTTTGGAGAAGGACCAGAATTGGGGCCATCGGAGGAGATCGGAGGGAATTGGCGAGATGTGATTTGGACGTCTCTGTTTTATCCATTCCTCGCTTCTTTTGTCGATTTCTATTTTCAGATATCTACTGAGTCGGGACTTATCAAATTTAGTTTAAACCCTCTACAATCTCACCATTTAATCTTATTTGCAGTTAATGTCACCATTGACTAACATAACCGTAATCTACCTTACAATTTGAAATGAGTGGTGCATATTGTGGGGGCTTAATTTAGAAAAATTAAACTCTGGGCTCACTAGAGAATTCATGTGTATATATATTTGCTTTAATATATGAGTGGTGAGATTGTAGGGGCTTAAACTAAATTTGATGAACTCTGCACGACCATATATATATATTTGCTTTAATTTTAGTAAAAAACTATTTTTTTATAGATTTGATTCTATTATTAAGATGAATTGCTTAACTAGATTTCACTTACCAAGTGTGTTTATTCGAGAGACAACCTCACCCAACTAGTCATTCAAATACACTACTTGTGTTATTTTTTTTACTTATGTTAGTCGTATTTTTGTTTTCTTATTTTATCTACTTTACCCCTTACATGCAAATGTGATGACTGAGATTGGGACTAAGAGCATGTGCCCACCCCCCATTGGTTTAAATGTTTTTGTGTTTTTGTTTTAAAGAAAAAAAATTATTTATATATAATTAGGTTAATGTATTAATTAGGTAAATTGAAATTAAATTAATTAGGTTTTGAAAATTAATTGAAAAAATATTTTATGATTAATTAAATTATTTAGATAAAAGTAAAATTAAAAATTAAAAAAATCATAAACAAAATAAGTAATAGTAGTACAATACTCATACACTTCGGAAACAAAATACAATACAAATACAGATAAGAAATACAACAGAAATGCGGAAATGAAATGCAGTCCTCCTACGGATACGAAATTTAAACTACCACAATACTGATAAACTACAACACATATTGATATTACAAATGAAAACATGAGCAACTACAGATATCATTGTGATTTAGCACAATCTTTAAGTTCAGCAAGTGTTTCTTTATCGAATTCGTCCTTGTTTTCCTTCTTCATCAGCACATATAGGACATCAAGTTTCTTGCTGTTGAGTTTCCTTTGGAACTTCGCCTCAGCTTCGATGCGTTTCCTCTCCACCCGTTCTTCGTAACGTAAGTATTTTTCCTCTCTCACTTTTACGCTATATTCAATTTGTTTCCCCAGTTCTAACATATCGGGATCAAGTTGCGCCCGAAATGGTTGTTTCCCTTTCTTTTTTTTAGTTTTTTAACACCTTCAGGACGAGGACATGGTTCGAACATCATTTCATCTGTTGACGGTTCGCGATAGTGAAGAAGTCATCTCTTGCATGGAGTAAGGTTGCACTTAACAAAATAACGACAGCTTGCATTGTAATGCATAATATGATAGTAGATGATGAACGTGATTCTTTCGGTAATTTTGGAGATTGGAACGAATTTGTTGATGATCAACCTGGAAATTCCGCGAACGACGCGATTCAGTATTCCACTGAACGTGTAGTTGATATTACCAGATACTTGAGAAGGAGAGATCAATTGCGTGATCACACCACATATTTAAACCTTCAAGCCGATTTGATCGACAATATATGACAACGCTTTGGAGAAAATGCGTCTTGATGTATTTTAAGTTTAGTATTTAATGATGTATTTTTAGTTTTAGTTTTTAAATTTCTAGTTAATGTACTATGTAACGTGGTTTCCTAAATTTTAATAATATTTTCGTATTTATTAATTAAATGTTAATTAAAAACGAATGAATTGTTGATATTAAATAATTACGATAATGATTTTTAATATATTTTGTTGATTGTCGAAAGAGTTTTAAAGAGAAGAATAAAAATAATGACGTGACAACAAATATTGTAACGTGACTAGGTGGATTGGGTAAAGGTTAATGATTTTGTAGGAAGGTTGATTTGTGCTGACGTGGCGGAGAGAGAAGTTGACGTGGCTGAGAGAGAAACCAGGACGTCCAAAAACTGTTCGGACGCTGTTAAGGATGCTCTAAGAATTACTGGTCTTAGTTAGCCCAGGAGATTGAGACTAACGATCTCCCCGATGAGCTAATCCTAGTTAGTTTTATTGTTGCTACAAAACCCTCCTATTTATTTGTGCATTCAGATTCATGGTGGTTACTTTTTTGTGATCATGGAATTGTAATTTGTCAGTGACGTTACCTGAGAACTTAAACTCCTTTTAATCATGGATTTTTTTTGGTATTTAGAATAAAGAATATAATAAATAACTCATTGTGTTTTTTTGTTTTAGGATGAATGAGTATTCTTACCAATCCTTCAACAACAAAAAAGAAGAAGTAAAAGCACAAAAATAAAATAAAATCGACACCTACAATCAACCGCCTAGGGTGCTTACTTGGATTTGAGAACTTTAAACTTTGTTATCATACGTCCGAAGTGTCCGTTAGATGGAGGTTCTAGCTCCACCACCATAAACAATAAACAATAATGATTGGTGGGACGTAGATATACAGACAACTATTAATAATTAAAATTAACTCCTACAACTAATCAAAAAAGATATTTGGTTATCAAGAATAGAATTTGTGACCCGACTAAACCGTTTTATTATCACCAAGTAAGTATCATTGTCATTGGTCATCAAATTGTGTTTAGGACAAACAAATCTCCAACAAAATCAAGTACAAGCAAGTGCTAGTTCATGAAACGAAAAATGGTATTAAAAAATAAAATCAACGATCCGTTTCATGTCACAACGAGTCATTGTGCCGTGTACAAGATTGACTCAAAATCATAAATCCACTCATCAAGTACAATCAACTGCTACCAATTTAGGATCTATGACCCTCTAATCGATAGATAAATGCAGAATTAAAAATATTAATCGAAGGATTAAGGAGTAGAGACAATGCAAACCACAAATCGTCGACACCGGAGTTTAGCGAGGTTCAGCACCCACACCCGGGCCGAGACCAACCGATCTCCATTCCGGGCCGAGACCAACGCCGTTTACAACACCGAGCCTCGCGAACAACCTCACATCGCTCGTGTCTCCTCTCACAACCCGAGAGGGAGCTTCCTCGAAGCTTTTACAACTCTTTGATTCTTTGATATGGAAGTTGAATCACACTCTAACTAACACTCTATACTTGAGCACACTTGGATATGATATTGAATTGGATATGCAAGTGGTGAAGTTTAGGCTTGAGTGTTGTGGATTGAGAGCTTGAAGATGGAGAGGATTTGACTTTGAGTATTGGATAGATATGAAGTGTTCAAGAAGCTCAAAGAAACCAAATGAGGTCCTATTTATAAGCCTTCAAGCTCATATAGTCGTTTGGGAGTTGGTGGGAAATGGACCAATAAGAATGCAAGATGTGACTTAAGCTCGTCCAGAAATCGAGACAGATTCGGTCGACCGTTATGCACACGGTAGTCCGACACATTGGTCTGAACTAAGAACTCGGTTGACCGATTAAGTATCGGATCACCGTTCACCAACTTCCAGTAGCTTTTATCTATTTAGCCCTAATTAAATTCGGTTCACCGAAGTCCATTCGGTTCACCGTTCCAAGGTGGACAGTAGAATTGATTGGGCTCTGATCTACTCAAGTTCGGTTGACCGTGTATACTTCGGTATACCGAAGTTAGCGCGGGTTTTGCGCTGACAATGCGTGGGAAATTGTTTTAACAATAACGGTCAAGTTAAATAGCCGTTGGACTCCTAAAGCAATATGATTCGGTTGACCGAATGAAGTTCGGTGTAACGAATATGGATAAGTCAATTGGGCTTTAGGTCAAGATTTAAATACGACCGTTGGAGCGAAGTCCAAAACCGGTCCAGGCTATTTCGGTCTACCGAAGGTGGTTCGGTGTACCGAGGTGGTTATTCCATGGAACACCTAAAGGATTCTATACGGTTGACCGCAAGGTGTTCGGTGAACCGAACTCTACAAGATTCGATTTACCGAGAGGGGTTCGGTTAACCATGGGGATACAGGACATAATCCTAATGTGCTCAAGTTTACATTAATCCTTAGGACTCAAATTATACTAAATTACATATTGGTCCAAAGCTTGATTACATGTCTTGAGTCTTTATCTTCTTGTCCCAAAGCTCCTTAGTTTGATTCTTCATCAACCTATTAAGAATATCGCAAATACACGAATATATATGCAATGCATGTATTCATGTTTGCTTACTTTGATTGTCTAGGTTGATTGATTAAATATAGATTAAGATTAGTTTACTTAATCATCAAAACTAAATAACGATTAAGGCTAAAAAGCCAACAAAACAAATCTCCAACAAAATCAAGTACAAGCAAGTGCTAGTTCATGAAACGAAAAATGATATAAAAAAATAAAATCAACGATCCGTCCGTAATTTTTTTATTTAATAAAAAAAATTGAAATTTCGAATTTTAGGAAGAAAAAAAAAATCGAAAAATACTCCGATCGCGGGTGTGACCCGCGATGCGTCCCCCGATTTTTTTTTTGACAGATCGAGGGTTGGAACCGCGATCCGTCATTTTGTTTTTTGACGGAATTTTTCAAAAAAAAAAATTTAAAGAAAATTTCACGGATCGCGGGTGGGAACCGCGATCCGTGGATTTTTTTTTAAAATATTTTTTTTTCTGTTTTAGTGTTATTCTGTTTTCTTTTTTATTTTAATTATTTTTAATTTTTTCAAGAATCGACCTCCAAATCACGTCGATAACCCGGCGTATTGAATTGTTACGGTATATTATACAATAAAAAAACAAAATTTCTAAGACAGAAAATATTAAACAAACACTAAAATTAATTAAAACAAAAAATTGGAAACGTTGTAAAAAATTCGTAGGGTGAACACACATTACAAATATGTTTGGAGGTCGATACAACAAAAAATTTAAAACACAGTTAATTTTTTAAATTTTTTTAAAAATTACAAAAACATATTTTGAAAGCAAATATAATAAAAAACATAGTTAAAACGATTTAAAAAAAATCAAAACATCAAACACTACAACTAAAATCCGTGACTTATTTTATTTTATTTTATTGTTTTGATTTTATATTTTGTTTTTTTACAAATCATTTTAACTATGTTATATATATATATTTCAAAATATGTTTCCTAATCTTTATAAATATTTTAAAAAAATTCATTTTGTTTTTAAACAAACATTTTTTGAAGTCAATACAGTTTACTAAATTAAAAACAAAATGATTTTTTTAAAATATTTATAAAGATTAGGAAACATATTTTGAAATATATATATATATATATATATATATAAAACATAGTTAAAATGATTTGTAAAAAAACAAAACATAAAATCAAAAACAATAAAAGAAAATAAAAAAAAGTCACGGATTTTAGTTGCAGTGTTTGATGTTTTGATTTTTTTAAAATCATTTTAACTATGTTTTTTATTATATTTGCTTTCAAAATATGTTTTTGTAATTTTTAATATTTTTAAAAAAAATTAATTGTGTTTTAAATTTTTTGCTGTATCGACCTCTAAACATGTTTGTAATGTGTGTACACCCTACGACTTTTTTTACAACGTTTCCAATTTTTTGTTTTAATTAATTTTAGTGTTTGTTTAATATTTTCTAACTAAGAATATTTTTATTGTATAATTTTTGTTTTTTTTGTTATCGACGTGATTTGGAGGTCGATTTTTGAAAAAATATTAAAAATAATTTTAAATTTTTTTAAAAATATTATTAATTAGAAAACATATTTTGAAAAAAAAAAAGATTTTAAAAAAGATTAAAAATAATTAAAATAAAAAAGAAAACAGAAAACAAAATAACACTAAAACAGAAATTTTCTTTAATTTTTTTTTTTAAAAAAATGACAGATCTCGGTTTCAACCCGCGATCCGTCAAAAAAAATAATAATCGGAGCATTTTTCGAAAAAAAAATTTCTTCCTAAAATTCGAAATTTCAATTTTTTTTATTAAATAAAGAAATTACGGCGATCCGTTTCATGTCACAACGAGTCATTGTGCCGTGTACAAGATTGACTCAAAATCATAAATCCACTCATCAAGTACAATCAACTGCTCGTGCACGATGCCTTGCGTGAGGACATGTTTGTGGAGTTATTTATTGACTCAAAGAAGCATGATTAAATCCCCATCTGCTTTAACTATCACTTTATGTTATGAAACAAACGCTCGAAGCATGCTTTAGTTGACTCATTCTTCTAGACCAAACATTTGTTAGATCATAACTAACGAAGCAGACTGAGACCTTTTCTACCAAACAAACAAAAAAACAATAATATCCCTTTACTATTTATATGGAAGCATATAATACAATAGTATCTCCTTTATTTTTATAGGAGCAAATATAGTTATAACAGACATGGAAAATTGGATTACAACCCTCCACGGATAGTACTCTGATTCTCTAATTGCTGCAAGAATTGCTAGTGCTAGTGACTGCAGTGACTATTTCAAATTTCAATAAGAAATATCACAGTAGTATGAACACCTGCTTCTCTTATTTTTGCTTGTTAACAATGGAGGGCCTCTATTACATCAGCAGTTAACTTCAAAATGCCCATCACATTCCTCTCAAGCCTCTGCTCTCCAGAAAATGGGGAGAAAGAAGAATGACACTTTGATCTTATATACATACATATTAGAAAAATCGTAAAAGGATATATTTCACATCTCTGAGAGAAGGTTGCTGATCTTTCTAAGCTCCTTAAGAGCTGTCAAGGCTTTTACTTGTCCTTTGCCTCCAAGAACGTTGGTTGACAGATTTTCAAGGGAACCACCTTGTAGTTCTTGCTGCAATGCGGATTCAATAACCTGTTGAAATAAAGGTTCACGGATATCATCAGATTATTGCCTCTCCATTGTAACATACACTATCCTAAGCAAGGAATTCAGACTGTTGCACGCTTCTCAAACAAGGAAATATTCAGAAGACTCGTGTTGTTTTTTCTTGCATCGTTGCTCATTTCAGCAATTCAGCTCATCAACTTCTTTTAACACATCCCACGGCATTTATGGATGGCAGTCACACATCGAACATGGATTACCAAAATCATGGGAATTACAATCTTTTTGGGTGATACAGAACCATTGAAAAAACTCTAAGTTCGTAAACTTGCTTCTAGAAGACCACCCCCATCTTATCACATTACAGTAATTCCAACTCAGTGAAAATGATTTTTTGACACCTGTCTACCAAAATTAAACAACAAAAGCTATATGCAATCTGAATATATGCATATTCACATTGCTATTACATGATTCCTATTTTATTAATTACTCTGGAGAAATTTCTTGCAGATCATTGACATTATTAGCAGCTTCCATGAAAGTTCTGTTCAATATACACTAAAAAGTCTTTCCTATTATTGGATAATACGCTCAAGTATCATATTGAAATTAGTGAGTCATCATTTCAGCTTAGATGAGAATAGGCAATGAAGTGTGAACTAAACCAGTACAAGGGCATCAATTTTTCACCTGAATGTTTTCAAGCATAGATTGTCTGAGATTGCTCAAATTGCCATTTTCCTTCTTTTCCACATTTTCCATCCTTCCATTTACTCCACAAGCATCGGCAGATAACAAACCAACACTAGTAACACAGCTATTATTTGGAGTTTCTATTTTTTGCGGTTCCTTGTTTCTTCCCTTATCAACGTTTCTGTCTCCATTGCCTCTACCAAGTTTCCATAACCACTGAAACTTATTAGAAGGTTTCTTTTCCTTTATGTTTGATTCCTTGGTGACCATTTTGTTTTTCTCATGCGAGTCAGGCTCGGGCTTTGGGATAGCAGACGAAGTAGATGTAGACTCTCTATCAGAGAACGAGACTTCAGAAGAATCCTCGATTGCACATGAACTTGAATTAAGACTGCCATTTTCCAAATCACTGTCCCGACTCTTAATCGTGGTGTTGTTAGGAGTGCTGTTTACGGAAGACTCTAAGGAATGCTCACCACTTGAGTACATCTCTGGGGGATCACATTCGAAGTTCTTATCAATGATTACTTTTTCATTAAAAACCACAAGATGATCCTCCTCAGCCTCCGGTCTCAATGATGGAAGGTCGTCCTTCACATTTGAATCCCAAGAGTTATCCTTCTCAACATCAGATATTGATGTTGAAAGGCCATCTATTTCATTTGAATCCTCAATATAATCCTCACCAACCTCCAATGTTGATGTTGGAAGGCCATGCTTGTCATTGGAATCCTCCAGGCAATCCTTCTCAACCTCTGATATAGAAATTGGAAAGCCATTCTTCTCATTTGAAGCCTCCGTGTAATCCTTCTCGATCTGTGATGATGATGGAAGCCCATTTTCGTCATTCAAATCCTCATTGTGTTCCTTGTCAGTCTCTAGTTTTGGTGCTGGGAGGGCATCACCACTAGAATCCTGAACATCTTCGTGATTCACAACAGGTTCCTGAGATTTATTGTGGAACAACCTGCGTGTGAATGGGAACTGAAAATTCTTTTTCCTTCCTATGTCATCAGATCGGAAAGGATCAGACCCCCCACGAGAAATACTTAATTTTCCTTTGTTAATAAATCCCTTGAAGATGCCATTTGTAGTTGAATCACTTTGGGTTCCTGTTTTAATTTCATTTTGCAGCACCCGCCATTTTTCTTCCCAATAATTCTCTGGTGAAGAATAGAGTGGTGTCTTTGGAGAATTTGAACCAAGCGATAGGCTACGACTGGTGGTCAATGACTCGTTCCTGGATTTAGTTTCCTTGAGAGATGGAAGAATAGGTGTCTGGGACGTTCGGGCCTTTTCTATCAACTTCTTCACATCTGTGTTCTGCGGAAAATTAAGTAGCTTCTGGAGACAGGAAGTTGCATTCTCCGTAGCTAGAAGAGAAGATCGTAGGTGAAGAATCATGGACACAGCCATTGCCGAAATGAACAGTCCACGGGGAGAGGACAAGAACTTGAACTTTGGACGGACATCATTCTCAGCGTTGAGATAAATATCATCATTTGGGTACGAAAATACTTCATCCCACACAAATAAAAGATTCTCGAGAGTAAATTCACGTCCAAACAAGACACGCAACCATCGTAAACCAAAATACTGTGGCTCCACTCCAAGTTCAATGAGATGACTGTGAAGAGGCATGTCAATGATAGAAAGTACATGGTACACGGCCGAACATGCTTCAATCACAGGAAGTACGTACGTGCTAGACCCAAGTACCGGGTAGGGAGAGAAGAACTCAGCCAATTTAACCACATCATGTGGAGCATTCAATAGCGCATCAAACAAGCAATAGGCATCATGTTCCATAAATCTTTCAGATAAGAGAACCCCCAGTTCTCCTTCAGCTCCATAAGCATCACTTGACAAGATTATGTTCCTCGTTTCAGATTCCAGGTCATCCAGGCTAGCATTGTTGGTTGATCCTGCCTGAAGCTCGTCTGCTGAATCATGCAAGTTTGAGTTTTTTGTGAATTTGTAATTAGTTGCCATATCAGTTTCAGGGAACGATGTCTCGTCAAATTCATCTGTGAAGTGGTCTTCATATGTTTTTCGCACTTCAGAAAGACGTTGGATGTCCACATGAAGAACATACAAAAGAGGAGCCAATAGCTCATGCATCCCTGAAGAAATTTAGCAATACCCTGTCAATTTGTCATGTGTGGGAGAAAAATTGAAAGCTCACAACTAGTTTTAAGTTTTTATACTTAATACCATTTAACCAAGAATGAGTAATCATCCAGAAAATGATTGACGACAATATGACATTATAGATCGTGGGAACAATTTAAAATTCTGATGTACATCAAGAGCACAAGATGCATTGACTGTTTAATTTTGGAGTGCTGCATAAGTCAAACACCTGATGTTTGGCATACGCCACAGCATATAGGCAGCATAGCTGTCACATAGTGGCATCTGTTTACTTTTCCATTTGACACCATATATAGGAAAATTTTCTTAAGAAGAATGAATCCTAACTGAAAAATTATTTTAAAAAAAATTCAAGTGTGACATTAGTGCAGAATGACAAGGATTTCTATTCAAACAACTTTCCAATTTTAGCACAATAACAAGTGATATGCGTCATTAGCATTTAAGTAACGAAGTCACATTGAATCTTTAACATGTTCGATAATGGTTTTGGGTAAAATAAGAATGCATTAATAAGTATCTAAAATAAAGATTTTGCGACACACACTTGCATAGGTATGCTTGATCACCTACTTCAAGTAATGCAACATTCGAAATAGGAGATGCATCTCACATTCTCACCTTGTTTATAGCCGTAGTGTTGGTGCCCAAGACACCATATCAACAATATCCGTCTCAACATGGCCTGGCAGGTGGATGTTTGGAAGTAGCTCCCATGCCCTGGATATAAGCGCGACAAATCCTTATCCAGCATTTTTTCTAGCTCCGTATTTCGAAAAAAGCGACCCCACATGCTATCTGCACGAGCAAGACGAAGGATACTCAGCGTGATAATTTAAAGTTGACAAGTGAATATTTTAGACGTCTCCATATGGATACATTATTATCAACTAATTATGGAATGTCCTTAACCATTAGTATGATTTTATTTTCTAAAAAGGATACGTAATAGAAAGAATTACAACCATATGAAGGCCAAAATCTGCAACACAATGATTATTCTAGAATCTAAATTTCTCTTTCTATTGTATTGGTTAATGATTCAGTCTAGATGTTAGAAAGCAATCTAGATTCTAAATTTTTAGCGAATAAATATAGAAACCAACAATTTTTTTTGAAAAGAAACTGCAATTTTGGAATACAGTCATGTGTATTGCATACCAGGATTTTGTGACAGTGGGTTGTCCATGACGAGATCCGGAGATGTTTTTCCATCCTTGGGGAGATGAGGATCAACTAGAAGGCGCCGCCTTAAGCTAGCATATCTAAGAAAAAAGCTACATGCATTGGATAATGAAGCTCTAACAAAGATAACTAGGCAAAATAATATCAGAGACCATGAAAAAATATTTATATTGTAACTTGAAGTAACAATTGAAATTGAATTAGGAAAAAAATACACACTCGCAAACTAGAAGAAAAAAAGGGTGCCAATAACACAATATTCCATACCAGAACTTAAGAAAAGATTGAAAAATAAACGAAAACACAAAGAACTTGAAGCTTCATTCGTACCCACAACAAAATTCCAGCTACCAACAACCCCTATCTGATACATGACAGGAAGTGAAGATCAAAATGTTGTATATATTAGTATCTAGTTGAAGTATTTTCCATTAGTGTAGGTGAGTTTTTGCAATTTATCTAACTGTAGAGAAAGAGATGTAACTCTATATATTGGGTTAGAACGAATCAGGATTTTTTTTCTTATTCCCAACCAAATTTTGTGTGTTCCAAACACTCTCTGGTGGATTCCACATTATCTCTCGGTGGATTCTGAGGCTTTCCTGATGGATTCAGGCTTATCCACTTTGACTCGCATCAGAGCTCCTAAGATAGAGCAAAATCCAGCAACCTTGCTTGCATTCTTAGTTACTACCCGACCACAGAAAGACCAAAGACAACAACAAACACGTAAACAAAACCAAAAAACCCTTCAAACCCCATCTTCATTTACCATCCCAACATAACAGAGAAACAACCTTTTAATGCGAAAACAAACCACAACCATAATAAATAAATAAAAACCACAAATTCAGTATCCAAAAACAACATGAAATCGTTACTGTTTTGATTTTTTTGACTTATTAAATTATAAATTAGCACGAGAATATCTATTTATATATGAGTTTAAAACCAAATCTTAAACTCACAAACAGACTAATCCCAACAAAACACCAAACTCAACATCCACCAAAAGCAATCAAAATCCCACCTTTCACACAACCCACGAAACAAAAACAAAATAAAAACTTTTCTTTTCTCCACCTTCTCCGAGAATCAGCAGCAACCCTCCTAAACTCCTCGACCGAAGCCACCGGAGACGAAGGCAGAATCCCCAGAAACACGCGCCACCTCACGCCCCTCAAATTCGCGAACCCCAATCTCGCACAGGAATCACACCCCTCGTTAGACTTCATGGAAAAAGATCAAATCTTTCCCATCTTTGGGGATCGGACGGCGCAGAGGTGGGGTCTTTGGGGGGGTTGGGGAAATGGGTCGGCGTCGGAATGGGATTTCGGGGGTGTCGGAGGAGAGAAGGAATGGGATTTGGCGACTGGGGTTTGGAGGAAAGGGGAAGAAGAAAGAAAGGGGATTGTTGTTTATTGTTATTTTTGGGAAAAAAACTGTTTTTTCGGTTTTGCTGGTTTGTTTAGAGTATTTTTTTTTTTTTTAATTAAATAACTCTCTACATCTAACTCAAAGTGTTGAGATTCGATGTTCTAGCTGGTAGCGTAAGTTAATATTAGATTAAGAATATGTTAGTTGAGCTAATTATATTTTGTTAGTTAATAAGTACTTTTAAATTAAATCTCAACGTGTAACTAATAGATTCGGAATGAACATTCTGACCGATGGTCTAAGCTTAATATATATTAGACTAGGAATGTGTTAATTGAACAAACCATGGTCGGTTAGTTTAAGAAATATGCTTTTTTGGAAAAATACAAAAGTGACATATTTTGATGTGTGTGTTATGTGCATGTGTTTGTGTGGGAAATGTGACACTATTTTTATTTTTATTTTGTTAAATAGGAACAAATGTTGGAACAAGACTAGAATGTCATTTTCCCCCCACTAGGATGGAGATTGAGATTTCTAAGGTCTTCCTAAGAAAAGGATATTTTGATATTTATGGTCTGGAAATCTTTTTTAATGTTGAAAAAGATATTAGAAAATTGACGATTTTATTGAACATGAAAAGGTTGTAAATGCTACGTTATAGAACATTAGTACGTTACTTAGTAGCTCAATTAAAACACGTAAGCTATGGGGATTTCGAAATCAATCTTCATAGCTTAGTACTGAAGCAAATCAATCTTGCAAAATGCAAACTTATAACATGTTCACCAAAATATGCCATGCAATTATACTATCCTTATAAGATATCTCAGGAGTATTTCACAAGAATTTGGGTTTCAACACCCTTTTTTTTACAGAAAACAAATGCAAAAGATAACATCAAGGTTGGTTGATAAAATATCGTGTAAGTAAAAACACAAAAAGTAGATTTCACGTTCCAGCATAACTAAGCTATTGCTTTTGGATGTTTTCTATAAATGCACGAAATCAAGTAAAAAATTATATACTAATGGCAATTTTTTCTATGTATATGCAATGAAATGCAATAGATCCTAAGCATATGCTTTAGGCTTTGCTAAACTTGTGTTTCCTAAAATAAAATGTTGATGGGCTGTGATGGCGCACTATATTATAGCAAAGAAGAGGATCATTACTTCTACCATTAGTTGCGCGACTAATGTCTGTTAAGTTATAATCAATTAAGCTTGATTGGTAAAGTTTGCATCTAGTTTTGTTATCTCATAATTGTGGTTCTCTTATGTGGCGTCTGATGATGTAATTTGATTAGGACTTGAGTATATGTTTTTTTATAAGGCTCGATCTTGTGTATATGCTTTTCAACATATGATAGAATTGGTCAATTTAGCTCAAATAATGGTGTCTTTTGTTGGTATGAAAATGTGGTTGGTTGGTATGGGTTCATTGGGGGGACCCATGATGAAGCTTTTGTTGGTTGTGGTGTGGCCACTTACTGATATTTTTATAAGTTACAAAAGCTACAATTATCATATTGTTTAGCCACATTTGTTTGGCAATTGATGTTGAGTTGGTGCTGTCTGCAATTTAATTTTTATAATTTTAAGATATAAATTCTAAAAGCTACCATCAACCTCACTTTTGGTCTCTCATTTTAAATCTTAGAGATAACCTACGCAGCATAAGTACGTAGAATGAATTGTCTGATATATAATATTATTAGATTGGTAATGATGATTTGGATTGTTAGAGGACCGATATGGAAGGGTATAGGTATAACTAGATTCGTGTTAGTATTCGAAATTCGAATATAGATACAAATAGACTACGGATATCAAAAACTATTTTCTTGTATATCAAAAGAAATCACAGAGCCAACTGTGGAAGTGTGGATTGTAGTATTTTGTGAAGGCCGAAGTGAAGAAGAGTTTTACGGAAAAATAGAACCTATTATTTCTTTGTATGTTATCACGAGTCACGGGTATAAATGCATAAACCTAACTTTCTTAGCAAATCTGGGTAATTGAGTGACAGGTTAATTAAATCGAACCAAGTGAAAATTCTACTGATTAATTACAGTTATGCATACTCTAAGGTCAATGCCATCATGTTTTTTGGTTTTTGAATGGTTTTTTTATAACTTTTTTATTTTGTTTTTAGTATTAAAGGCATTTATAATTTTACGAGATTTAAGTTACAAACTTTCTAACAACAACGGAGTAAGTACCGTTAACAGTAGATGTGCATACAAACAAATAAAATGAAAACGTAAGGACACTCAAGGAAATAAACGAAATGCGGATGCAAAGATCCAAATAGCATTAGAATATAACAGTCAATAGTACTCATCATTAATGTAACATCCCGAAACAGCGGAAATTTAAAAGTTTATAATCAAGACAAGGAACTCAATAATCAAAGACGGGATTATTACTTCTCATAAAACAAATAGCGGTGCACCAAAATTACATCAGAGTTTGTCAAAATGATACATGATTACAACAAAACGACAAAAGAAGATAAAACGTAATCATGTCGACCTCAACGGTCCGAGAAGAGGATCCAACTCCAAAATGCGCGTACCCGTCGTTCACCACCCAACTAGACCTACTGCAGTCCTGAAAAATATATAACAACAATGTCTGAGTTTCCAGAAGGAAACCTCGTATGCCAACTCACCTATATGCATGCATTACACAAATGAACCTATCATACTAGTAGCATGTCATGTCATCGACAGAAAGGAAAACAGTTTCCCCGAAGGGTAAAACAGGACATCAGTCTGACAGTCAACAACGAGTCTCCCGAGGAGACCTACTGCAGGCACATGCAGCCTTACAGCACACGACATCGCACCCCCCACACGCAGCTACACTACTCAAGGGTTCGGCAGGGAGCCTCTGTCACGCCTGCGCGCCGATAGAATACAAATCTGCAAATCTCTGTGGTCAGAGCCACTGGGACCAATGGGGCCGTCGCCCGGAAGATATAACAACAACATCTCGATAGGTGCCCAGTCGAGGAATCAACATGGCCGGAACAGCCTCGGCCCAACAATCATCATCGCCGGCACAACCCCGGCGGCATCACCGGCACAGCATCGGTGGTCCATCACAACGTCCGGCACAACATCGGACGGGTCCAGACCGAAGTCTGCCAGGTCATCAGGCTCCACGAGCCGCAAACACCAACCGCGCCGCTATAAAAGCAGGGCAGCGACCTCCGTAGCCCGAAGGCCAGTAGTCACCTCACCCAACGCCAGTTGCGTACCCGCACAAACATCAACATTGGGATCCGCGATCCCTCAGGCCTGCTATACTACAATGAGTCAAATCAATCCATCACATGAGTCACGGTCCATACCTGGAGGTGACGCGTCCCGAACACCCACACTCTTCCCAACGGCGGTCCCTGGGCAGACACGCAACACGCGCCCACCGTCACCTCCCGGCTCACGCGCAAGACGAGGACACGGGTTTCCGTGAACAAAGTTGGCATTCAAAAAGGGAACCATGAATTCTGTCCTGGGCCCAAACGGTCGACCGGAAGAGGTGATTCGGTCGACCGGTTCCAGAAAGGAATCGGTCGACCGTACGCCTAATACGGTCTACCGCTGCGCTCAAAACACAATCCCCAACGGTCGAACGAAGGTCTAAAACCGGTCGACCGAACGAGGTCAAAATCTGGAGTCTGGTCAAAATCAAAATCAATCTATCGGTCGACCGACTCAGGGGTCCCGGTCGACCGAAAACTAACATGACATTTCTACATCATTTTAAAATATCGGTCGACCGACTCAGGGGTCCCGGTCGACCGATAACAAATAGGGTCAACCTATTATTCTACGTCATATAATCGGTCGAACGTAACATACAACGGTCGAACAAGCATGCATAGAAAATCAGTACACTTAAGTTCCGGTCGACGACCCAAGGAACCGGTCGACCGATAACAGACAGAGAGTCCCAATCACCAGCAAATACGCACTACCGGTCGACCGCCACAAGGCATCGTTCGACCGGTGAAGGTTAAAGTCTGGTAAAAACACTACATTCGGTCGACCACCCAAAGGGACCGGTCAACCGTTGGTCGTCTTCCACCTCGCGTCAGCCGAGGTTTCTCACGGAAACAACGCCGAAGAGGTCTCCGACCTCCCCGTCCGACCAACACAACCCTCCAACGAGGGTTAGGAACAACAAAATCACACTAGAGAGCGGCATACCTCAAACGAAGACGGAGTACGCCGGAGCCTCGCTCACGCACGTCGCCTCCGGTAGACCTCGAGCACGCGCCGCGCCTCCTCTGGACGGGCACCTTCCTCTCGCGCGACGTCCTCGCCTCCTCCGATCGTCGCCTCAGCTGGAAGAAGGAGAAGAAGAATGAAATGGAGAGAATGAGAGAGAGAGAGAGAAGAAAACACGTTTTAAACCCAACCCTTCTCCACGCTACAGTGCACGCCTCACCTACACCCCTCATCCATCACAGCCCATTGTTCACGCCTCCACCTCTTCCCCATGCACCCATTGTGCAGCACCTCTTCCCCATGCAAAACACCATCATAACCACCCATTAACCCTTAAACAAGGGTTAGGGTTTTAACAATCCACCCAACTTAAAAGGATTTCGTCCCGAAATCAAAGCACTACTCACCGAAAAGCTCTGGATACTGCGTTCTGACATCCTCCTCGATCTCCCAAGTGACCTCGCGCTCACTGTGATGATGCCACCTGACCTTTACCATCGGAATGGTCCTCCTCCTGAGCTGATGATCCATGCGATCGACTATCTCGACTGGTCTCTCCTCGAGCGACTCTGGCACCGCTATCTCAATAACGTGAGCTGGATCTGCAACGTACTTCCTCAGCATCGAAACATGGAAGACGTTGTGAAGACCCGAAAACTGCGGCGGCAATGCAATCCGGTAGGCAACCTCTCCAACTCGGTCGAGGATCTCAAACGGCCCAACATACCTCGGACTGAGCTTCCCCTTCTTCCCAAACCTCATCACACCTCTGGCTGGGGAAATCTTCAGAAACACGTGATCGCCCACCTCGAAACTCAGCACTCGTCTGCGTCGATCTGCATAACTCTTCTGTCCGCTCTGTGCTGTGGCCAATCTCCTCCTGATCACATCCACCTTCTCTGCATACATCTGCATGATCTCTGGCCCCACTAACTGCCTCTCGCTCACATCACTCCAGCATACCGGTGATCTGCAAGGCCTCCCGTACAACGCCTCATACGGTGTCATCCCAATACTCAAGTGGTAGGTGTTGTTGTAGGCGAACTCTATCAGCGGCAAGTGCTCATCCCAGTGCCCTGCCCACTCCAGTGTGCATGCTCTCAGCATATCCTCCAAGGTCTGAATCGTCCTCTCTGACTGACCATCTGTCTGCGGATGAAACGCTGTACTGAACCTCAGACGCGTCCCCAAAGCCTGCTGCAGACTCTCCCAAAATCTGGAAGTGAATCGAGGATCTCGGTCGGAGATGATGCTCACTGGCACCCCCATGCAACCTGACTATCTCCTCCACGTACAACTTAGCTAGACCCTCCAAAGGCAACGTGGTCCTGATCGCTAAGAAGTGTGCTGACTTGGTGAGTCGATCGACTATCACCCAAATCGCATCGTGGAATCTCCTCGTCTTCGGCAATCCTGTGACAAAATCCATCGTCACGTGCTCCCACTTCCACTCAGGAAGCTCAATACACTGCATCGGTCCTGCTGGCCTCTGATGCTCAATCTCTCTATGCTGAGAGAGAGAGAAGAAAACACGTTTTAAACCCAACCCTTCTCCACGCTACAGTGCACGCCTCACCTACAACCCTCATCCATCACAGCCCATTGTTCACGCTTCCACCTCTTCCCCATGCACCCACTGTGCAGCACCTCTTCCCCATGCAAAACACCATCATAACCACCCATTAACCCTTAAACAAGGGTTAGGGTTCTAACAATTAAGACCACAAAAAATATTCCATCCTACATATTCCTCAAGATATTGTGGCCATTTCTAACTTCTGCAAGACTGCAACAAATGTTGCAAGTTTTCTTGTGAAAAACTAATTTCAGGCTTTCACCTACTGGATCGATACATAAAATTGATATTGTGATTTTTTTAAAATCATAATGAATGTCTCTATGAAATTCCTTATCTATTATTGATTCTTTTGGTAAAGAGATCATCTGTGGTGCATTTTCCTCTGATTTCCTTGGCTTCTAGCATTGTTGCCGCTCCTCGAGTTAGTATTTCCATACTTCAGAGGCACTATTTGCTTTAGGTATGAACTTCCAGGATAATGTCTTCTCTCCCTTGGTAGTCGTTGGATTTCTGGCAACCAGTAAGCGACATACTTTCCTTCTGGATCATAAACTTGTGCCTGAAAATAAGAATTCACAGTAAGTCAAGAAATTGAAGGAAAGCAAAGTTTTAATCTGTGATACGATATCGACATAAACTAATTAAATTTCTGGTATTTTTAATTTATATTTCATAGTTTTTTGGTTTTTTGAACGTTAGAACATGTCCCACGAGAAACTCTACACCACCAAAGTCGACTTGGTAGGGGGAGACTAGTCAGCCTATTCTTACACCGAGTTTTTCGTTCCTCTATCTTGGATGTTACTTAATAACTGAAAGGGAGATGAAAGAACACAGAGTAGTTGATCAACTTACTTGTTTTGGAATGCTGAAGTATCGATCCTCCCTCGGGTCATTGCCAACTCCTATTCATGTAAATATATAACATCAATTCCATCACAACCTTTATCATTAAATGAAAAGTTTCAAATCCATGAAAGGTATTCAGGGTTTGTTTGGAAGTGAGCTTTGAATTGCTTTTGGCAAAGTTTTGCATTTAGGAAAACCAAGATAAAGAAGAAGAAAATTAGTCAGAATTTTATAGAGAAAAACTCAATTTCATACTTAGTGGTTAAATTTTCACGAACTCCCTTGTGAACTGAATCTACAACATTTTATTGTCATTTAATGAAAATATATCATATGATGATACAATGCCAAAAGTTACATTAGACAATAGAGAAGTAGTGGTGTGACATGTATTTTACCTGCCCCATAAGTCCAATTCCCATAATTAGAACAAGGATCATGATCCAACAGACATGTCTCAAACCACTCAGCTCCCATTCACCAATCGATGCCCATGTCACGGATGAGAAATGAGCACACAATCTACCAAATTTTCATTGATATTAGACAAAAGAAGTAACAGAAGTTTTAGTCAGTCAGAAGTTATGGTTTGCTGAACAATGATCATAATGCTTTACCTGACGTCCACGGTTTGACATGAAACCAGTTGAAGCCAGTTCTTTCATGTTTGCATCAATCAGAGGATACCTACAGTGGATGAGAATTAAGAGCCAAACATTTGTTTTTTAGAGAACATTCAGCAGAATCACAGTTTTGCAAAATCACTTAAAGATGAATTTTACCCAGTCCGACCTTCTCTCCAAGCATCAAATAGCGTCAAATCTTGGCTCCAGTTGGAAACTACTTTTCTGGGTCCACCTAACAACAAGTAGCAATATCAAAAAAAGTCTAATTCTAAGTGCTTTTATGACAGAATAAAAAGTTAATGATCGGAAACTACCATTTACCTATATGAAAAATAGAATTCCCATACTTCTGCGAGAGAAATCTGAAATAGTCCCTCCATATCAACTCAAATAGGACCCTTTAAACATAACGTGATATAGGAAACAACCAAAAGGATTATGGAAGGCAATTAAAAAAATGCTCTAATAAAAAATAATAATAATGTAGAATACCAGTATGTTGAATCATTTGCAAGTCTCTCCTTCTCATACCGCTTGACCTAAACCAGTAAATACGTTTGTAAGTGTAATAATTTTAGCCATTGGTAACAGACTTACATTTTGGGATACATTTCAGATATTTTTGTTACCTCTTCATAAACATAGCGTGGAGATAAACATCCAAAAGCAAGCCATGGGGAGAACTTCGTCGAATAATCCGAACCTAGCATGTCATTCCTAGTGTCCTTATATATCTTTAATAGATCCTGCAAGCAGTTGGATGTTTTCAACAAAAGAATGAGATTGTAGAAGCCTAGATTAACAACTGCGCTATTTTTTTCCTTGCCTTCTTCCAGAAGTACTCTTCCACCCTACTGAGAGCCGCACTCTCGCCTCCCAAAAATCGCATTCCCTTATCGCACTGCGTCTTAGAAGAGAAGGAATAACCAGGAATTTTGTGAGTTTGATAAACAGCAGTTTTGTCAAAGTTGTCTTTCAGAAATAGATAAATCATTTTCACACAACGTAAATCCATCATTTAACATGTATCAAACATAGTCTTTCAGTAGAAAATATCGTTTCATTAGATGTAGCTTCCTTTTTGTTGTTCTTCAAGCTACACTGTAAACTGCCAAATCGGCAAATGACAGACAAGACACAAATGATTAGCACACTTTATGGGGTGGAAAATTCAAAAGATGTTAATCCTGCAAACAAATATAACTGAAAAAATATGACACTTGCCTTGATTTCTTGAAGTCCAAGATCATTAAGAGATGGAACCTGTCCCCATCCCTCAACTTCATTCAAACCAATCTCGGGGACGGGTCCAAGAGAATTTGGCATTTTAAAGCAACTTCTTATCTTACGTTTGGATTCTACAGACTGCTCTGCACAAAAAACTGAATCAGTAGTTTCCCGACAAAACTAATTGAGAGGTTGTCTTCATACCTTGCGGAATTGTGTGTATACATCAGGAAGATTACTTGATTGAAATGGGAGGTCATCGATGTGATACATTGTACTTCCTCAGATCAGATGTAGTTTAGGAATTTTGTGTTGGTTTGGTAGTCCTTCGTGTTGAAGCATTACTTGTTGCAAGCCTTGTCTTACATTATTTAGATGGATGAATATTTAGAATTTGAAAAACATTATTCGTGATTAGGAATGAAAATTCGAAGTAATTCAATATTTATAAAAACTTAACAAAATATTTTATATATTTATAAAATATTTTAAGTTAGTGGATGTGATCAACAAGAGAAAAGTCAATATTCTTTGTGTTCAGGAGACCAAGTGGATAGATGAAAAAGCTAAAGATGTTGAAAATACAGGATTTAAGTTATGGTACAGTGAAAAAGATAGAAATAAAAATGGAGTAAGAATCTTAGTAGATAAGAGTCTAAGAGATGAGGTGGTAGAGATTAAAAGACAAGGTGATCGAATAATTTTGATTAAGTTAGTTATCGGAAAACTGATTTTGAATGTCATTAACGCACATGCCCCACAAGTATGTTTGAGCGAAACAGTGAAGAAATAATTTTGGGAGGACTTTGACATTATGGTGAGAGGGATTCCTAGTAGTGAGAAACTTTGTATTGGAGGAGATTTTAACGGTCATGTTGGTAAAGATAGCGAAGGGTTTGAACGTATCCATGGAGGGTTTGAGTTTGGTGTTAGGAATAAAGGAGAAGATTTTCTGAATTTCGTTATAGCATACGACCTCATGGTAGCAAATATTTTCTTTAGGAAAAGAGAATCTCATTTAGTCACATTTTGTAGTGGTCAACATCGAAGTCAAATTGATTTTGTGCTTACTCGAAAAGATGATCGATGATCTTGTATAGATTGTAAGGTAATACCTGGAGAGCGTATGGTGACTCAACACAAGTTAGTAGTAGCGAACTTTCGCTTTCATATTGGTGTAGTACGGAATAAGTGTAATAAAGATGTGAAGATTAAGTTAGGGGAGAGCATTGGTCCAGAACCGGACCGGACCCGGACCGAACAGGACCGAATTATTTTATCCGGTTTGGACCGAAGACCGGACCGATCCGAATCGGTCTTGGACCGTACCGGACCGAAGTAATTTCATGTTGACCGAAGACCGGACCGGACCGACCCCGGTCCGGTCCAGTCCGATTTTCGGTCAAAGACCGAATTAATTTTCCTATTTTGACTTTGACAGATTTGATTTTGACTTGTATTCCTGTTTTGTAATACTACCTGCTAAGTTTAAACATTCTTGTTTTGAACCAAAATACTTCAAATTCAACACAAATTCCACAAATCACAATAAAATAAATAAATTACATAAGTTCGTAAGTCTACTGTCTACGAATCCAACAACATAAATTACATAAACAATTACTCCCAATCTAACACCAACTCAGACTGTTTAGCTGGACAACGATCCCAATGAAACTTAACATTCTTAGAACCATTCAAACTACTATCACATGCAAATGTCCTATTATCACAGTAGATGCATTCGGCTCTAGTTTTACCTGACTCGTCTGAATATTCCCAGAAATGAGCCCAATAAGCAGCTCTCCTCTTCATGTTAGAGGTCTAACCCATTAAATTTCAGAATTAGAAAAAATAGAAACAATAACAGAAAAGGAAGTGCTGGTATTTGTACTCACCGATGCAACTTTTAAAACAATCACAAATTCCCACCCAACCACAAAATAAATTAAACTAAGTAAACTTAAATATGCAGATCAACAGATGAGTATTTGGTTTATTTTTTTCCCTCAGTATGTAAGTGAGGAACTCAACTATCATATGTGAATGTACTGAGAATACACCAAATAATGACGTCTTTGAATTATGCTTTGGATCCTTATTCCAGCCTATGGAAGTCTGCAACTAGTAATCAGAGAACCCAATCATAATAGATTTTCTAGATTATTAGTTTTAGTTTTATAATCTGTGTACAAGGTGATGATCTCTTCAACTCAACTATACCAAATCAGAATCCGTCTGTGGATGTCTTCAACTACACTTAATTGTTCCTCATGTGGGAGTAATTAGTAAACAGTTCCGGAAAAAAAAACTACTTCATCAAGAATCCAACAACCACCACGACAAAGCTCAAGTTGTAATTAGGTGAGTGAAAGCAAACAATGAAGAGCAATGGAACTAGGATGGCAAACTTCAATATTTTCATGCAAATCAAAATCGATTGAAAACAACCAACCAAAATACAAGATGCACAAAGAGAAGAAGACGGGCATAAAAAGGGGGGGAAGAGGCAACCTGAGGTGCGTCTCCGAAGGCTGCGTGTTGCTGGACTCCGAAGGACGCTGATGGGGAGGGATTGTCGGTGGAACGGTCGTCGATTAGGAGGGGTTGCTGGTGGAACGGTCGTCGATGAGGAGGGGTTGCTGGTGTAATGGTCTTCGATTAGGAGGGGTTGCCGGTGGGGAGGACGCCGGTGGGTGCAAGGCAGCAAAGGGGGTTGGGGAAGAGGAGAGGAACGGCTAGGGTTACGATTTGGGGATTTCGGGTTTGGGTTTCGGAATTTCGGGTAGAGTTTAGAATTCTCGGGTTTGTGGGAGGAATCGAACTTTTCGTGTATATGGGTAATCGGATAAACGGATCCGGTCCGGTCCGGTCATTATCGGGTTTTTATCGGGTTCGGTCCGGACCGGACCGAAGACCGAAATTCCAAATTTTGCATGACCGAAGACCGGACCGGATCCGAATTCGGTCTGGACCGACCCGACCCGATCGGTCCGGTCCGGTCAAAAAACCCGACCCGACCCGGTATGTGCTCACCCCTAGATTAAGTGGTGGAATCTTAAAGGAGAAAAATGTATGAGATTTAATGATAGACTTATGGCAGAAGGACTTTGGGATGTTGTAGGAGACGCTAATAGTATGTGAGAGAGTATGTCATCTTACATTCGTCGAGTGGCTAAAGAAAGTTTGTGGGGAGAGTAAAGGAGGTAGACAAGATTCGAGAGACACGTGGTGGTGGAATGATGATGTACAACAAGCAATTAAAACTAAGAAAGAATGTTATAAGATGTGATTTAAAGATAAAAATGAAACTAACTTAGAAGAGTATAAGTTGGCAAATAAAAAAACTAAGAAAGCAGTAAGAGATGTTAGATGAGTTGTTTATGAGAATTTGTACCAAAAGTTGAGATCAAAGGAGGGAGAGGTTAGAATATATAAGTTGACTAAAATAAGAGAGAAGAAAACTAGAGATCTTAATCAAGTTAAATGCATTAAAGATGATAATAATAACCTCTTAGTTAATGCGGAGGATATCAAGGAAATGTAGAGAGAATATTTTGATAAGTTGTTTAATGGAGAAAATGATAGCGACACTTTTGAAGTGGATGATACAATTGAGGAATTTAATAGACGATTTGTACGGAGGATAAGAGAAGTTGAGGTTAAGGAAGCCTTAAAAAGGATGAAAGTTGGTAAGGCTTTAGGACCAGACAAGATTCTGATTGAGGTGTGGAAATGTCTGGGGGATAAAGCAGTAATGTGGTTAACTAAATTATTTAGTAGTATCTTTGAGAAAAATAAAATACCAAATGAGTGGAGAATAAGTATTTTAGTGCCAATTTACAAGAATAAAGGGGATATTCAAAGTTGCACTAACTATAGAGGTATTAAACTCATGTATCATACTATGAAATTGTGGGAAAGAGTAATTGAGCATCGTCTAAGATAAGAGACATGTGTTAGATATAATCAATTTGGTTTCATGTCTGGAAGGTCAACGATAGATGTCATATTTCTTATTAGACAACTTATGGAGATGTATAGAGAACAAAAGAAAGATCTACATATTATTTTTATTGATTTAGAAAAGGCATATGATAGAGTTCCAAGAAATGTTATGTGGTGAACCCTTGAGAAAAAGAAAGTATCAACAAAATATGTGAATTTAATAAAAGATATGTATGAAGGAGTTGAAACTAGCATTAGAATTTGTAATGGTATGACTAAAGCTTTTCCAATTAAGATTGGACTTCATCAGGGTTCAGCTTTAAGTCCATATCTATTTGCTTTAGTAATGGACATGGTGACAAAAGACTTACAATGTGAGGTTCCATGGTGTATGTTTTTTGCGAATGATGTAGTATTAATTGACGAGAGTAGGGTAGGTGTGGAGAGAAAACTAGAGTTGTGGAGAAATACTTTAGAAACAAAAGGTTTTAAACTAAGTAGATCTAAAACTGAATATATGAAATGTTGTTTCAGTACCGTTAATACCGAGGAAGAGGAGATTATATTAGATGGGCAAGTGGTGCGTAGAAAAGATATTTTTAGATATCTTGGATCAATACTTCAAAAGGATGGGGAGATCGATGAAGATGTTAACCATAGGATTAGAGCAGGATGGATGAAATGGCGACAAGCCTCATGTGTCTTATGTGACAAGAAAATTCCACTTAAGTTAAAAGGGAAGTTTTATAGAACCGCAATAAGACATGCAATGCTATATGGTGCGGAATGTTGGGTCACTAAAAGACAACATATACAAAAGATGAGTGTATCTGAAATGAGGATGTTGAGGTGGATGTGTGACCATACGCGAATGGATCAGATTAGAAATGAAGACATTCATGAGAGAGTTGGAGTTGCTCCAATGGAAGAGAAAGTTATCCAACACATACTGAGATGGTATGGACATGTACAAAGAAGACCTATGGATGCACCTATAAGAAGAGGGGTATTGAATCGGATCGAAGACATAAAAAGAGGAAGAGACAGACCACGATTGACTTGAGAGGAATCGGTCAAAAGAGTTTTACAAGATTGGAATGTTCCTCGAGAATTTGCATTTGATAGAAACGCGTGGAAGAAGACGATTCACGTGCTTGAACCGTAACTAGTTTGAGATAAAAGATTTTGTTGTTATTGTCGTTGTTTACAAAATATTCTAGGAGACCACCCACCACCACCACCCACCCAACCCCCCGTCCTCACAAACAAAATTAAATAGAGTCAATCCAGTTTGGGTAACTAAATTTTTCAAAATTTTGATTTCATTAATATATTTTTCATGTTGAAATTCAATTCAAAAATTGTGTTGAAAATATATTATCATACATAATAATGTGTTTGACTAAAAAACGTGTTTTCTGAAAAATCAATTTTTTTGTGAGAAACAAAGAAGAAAACACTATATTTGAGACCCAAAAAAAAGAGATTCTACCTTTTTTTCTTCAAAAAATAAGTTTTCAGCAAAATATTATAGATTTATAATGTATTATTCAGGATTATCCAAACCGTTTTTTATAAATAATGCAATTTTCTCTGAATACCATACTATTTCCAAACAAACCCTCGGAAGATAAATGAATTCTATGAAAGAGAAGACAGAAAAGTTTTGCCTCAGATCACTTCAAAAAAAATATCAAATAAAAATTAATAAGGTGTTACATAGAATACATCACCTAAAGGCAAAAGTAATGCAACAGACGAGCATATGTTACATTCTGAACCAAATAAGACTACCACACTTTTTTTTAAATACCTTAGCTTTACATTTCCTGATGCAAACAAGCTTTTTTATTCCATCATGCTACAAAAAATGATGGGGTCTTGTTGTGACATGATGAATCTGGTTGCCTCATCATTTCAGCTACCAAACTACCTACTATAGCCCATCGCCACTACTGGAATCCTCACCTTGTGCCCGCGGTTGCCTTTCATCAAGATTTCTCCAAAACTGTAGCTACCAGTGATGGACCTTGCTGTGAGGGTCACCTGTATTTCTCTTGACGCACTGGGCCGCAATGTCATTGCTCTCGGGTTGACTTCGAGTGCAATCTCAGGTGACATTCTGCTAGTGATGGTGTATGTTTCCTCTACGTCGACGTTTGTCACAGTTCGCTTGACTATCTTTGTTCCCTTTAAATAAGAGATTGTGATGGAAGGCGTGTTCAGGTCGGCTGGATGGCTAAGTCTGGTGCTGCACTGCGAACCTGTGATGTTTAATATTTCTTGGTGATCTACGCCAGGAATTGAGCACAAAAAGCTGATGTAGTCTTTGTATCCTGCAGCACAATAAATTATTTCAAGCATGCGAAACTGAACTAATTTTTGTTAGTGGTTCGTTAGTTTACCTGCATCGAAGACTAAGCCGGGATCAAGAGCTGCACTTGGGTCAACTGCACCACTACCATAATCGAAAGGAGTTCCAGGTACAAAGGTTATTTCCTCGGATGCGGAATATTTTTCTGCCTGGATATGTTTGCCGCCTCTGTCCATTGTTATAGCAGTAGTCATCAAGGCTGATTTAATCGCAGCAGGGCTCCAATTGGGGTGTTTCTGCTTGATGAGTGCAGCAATTCCAGCAATATGAGGTGCGGCCATACTAGTTCCGGATATCATGGCAAATCCCTCTCCTATTGGGGAAAAATATCAAAGATACAAATGTAAGATGCAAACATACGACATTTTTTAAGAAGATAAGACATGACCCTAAACAAGGGTATTAAAATATCACTTGCTAATTACAATAACATATTTAACTTGATTGACATGAGTTAAGGGTTTTCTGACCCTAAAGAAGAATAAGATGAAGAGTAGGCAGAGAGCATCAGCATGTTCTAAGTTTGCAAATGATTGGAACTCATGTAAGTTAACTCGCTCTAGAAAGAGGAGACTTTTACCTATGTAGTTTGCCTCATCGGTTCCATTAGGTGACCAGGCAGCCCAAATGAGATTTCCAGGAGCAAGAATATCTGGCTTAAGGACATCAGCATCCTGAAATCTGAAATCCTTAACATTTGGTCCCCGGGAAGAGAACAATGCCACCTCAGGAGCAGATTTATGCAGTATGGGTGCTAATCCATCTCCAATGCTAGCTGTTCCCGTGAAACTCGTGGCTCGCCCAGCCCAGTCTCTTTTCGTCGTACTATTATAGTAGTTTATAAGATCCTGCAAAGGGCCAACACATAAGGTGGGAATAATGAGTTTATAAATGCCAGCCTTAGTGGAGTACCTGGGAGTTTTTGGCGTCTGTTATAAGAATTCCTGGAGTACCAACAGGGACGGGATAAATTTTGGATCCTGGGAAAGCACTTTCTACGAGAAGCACGAAACCAGCGGCTCCGAGGCTTCTAGCAGTCTCAGAGACTTTCTTCATTGATGCAGTGCCAGATATAAAATTGAAAGAGTAGCCACAGAGAAGGATCTTTCCTTCTACCATATGCTTGTTTAACAGCTCCGATCTCTGGCAGTCAGCAGGGTTGTATTTCGTAACAGATGAATCCAACAATACGTCATTCGCGGAAACCAAGTTGTATGTCATATTCACCGGCGTAGAAGCTGCCATGAAACATCATATTTGTTTCAGAATAAAACAGATAATGCTTTTAAGTTTTAAGAGAGGATGCAAAGACATCCTCCCTATCATGATTATATACTTAAAAAATATTAGCAATAAACATAATTTTAAGAAAATGATAGTAAGTGGATTTTCCAGTAAGTAAAGGTTCAAGACCTTACGAGCACAGATACATATCAGTGAAGTCTAAGATCACATTCACTTGGGGAACTATATTAACAATAAATAACATGAAAAAGATCAGAAACAAAGGTAAACAAAATCCTAGATCAATTATTGTCATGCATGCATGTCACAATTGCTTGGTAAATGATTGTAACTCTTGCATGACAATGAAATTCTTAGTTTCTTACAGTGACTGACACCACACATTTGAGAAGAAATTCCAAGAGCAAGGGATATAAGTTCCACGTACGAGACAAACCAAGACCAGGCAAGATCATTCCATTTCCAAGAGTCAAATGGTTTTTGTATCTGCGATCATCAATTGCAGCAGCCACGGATGTTATCCATGGGCCAAATGATACAACGGTTTTGGGAAAAGGACCCCCATTCCCAGCAGCTTGGGCAACAAAAACTCCAGCTTTCACAGCTGAAAGAAGTGCAGCATCAAAGGGATTTAAGAATGTGGTTCTAGTAGTTGATGGGGGATTGTTCGGACCAACTGAAAGATTCAATACGTCCACGCCATCTTGAACAGCCTGTTCAAAGAAAGTAACTAATTTATAAGAATAACAAAACTGAAGCATGATAGCTAACAAGTAGAGAAAAATGGTGACAAGTATCAGTGAAGTACTAAAGTTATCGAAAAATCTGCATGACAGAGCAGAATAGCTAGGGTATCAATTTTATGGGCATCTTCCAAGACGATTTAGTGGCCACAATGGAAGAAATATTTTCTTAATAGAGTACTAGTTCAAGAAATTTGGAAATATGAAAAGCAGATGATGACATCAAGATTTCAGAAATCGTAATATTTCATCAACTTTACCTGCTCAATTGCAGCCACAACGTCTGCCACAAATCCCCCAAAAAGCCTAAATAGAGCTTTATATACAGCAATCCTAAAGAAGAACACACGTCAATTATGTATCTTTAGGTAAGAACCAGAAATCCAATGTAAATTGCAGTACATCTCTTCAGAGGCTACTAGATCCAAACCTAGCTCGAGGGGCCATGCCACTAGCTTTTCCGAATTCATGCCCATGCATTCTGACAGGAATTCCATTGTTCCCTGCAGCAATAGCAGCTGTATGGCTGCAAGAAAACACAATAATAAGAGGAAATAAATAAGGCAAAAAATAAGACAGAACCCAGAAGATGCAAAATGTCAATTTAACTAATAAAACTGCTTATTATGACGAAAAAAGGATTGTGGATGCAACTAATGATATTACATTACCATATACAATTAGTGAAACTCTGTATACTTCTTTCAGAAAACATAAGCTTTGACTACTAGGATCGTAAGAAATAAAAAGTATCTTGCTTCCGTTCATGTAAACATTTTACAAGGTTAGATTCTGAACTTAAGGAAGTAAAATTTCAAGATCTCAAAAGTCAAAATTGCTCAAAATGTGCTATAGAAAATTACATTCTAAGGGGTATAACGCCACTTCATGCATGTAGAGGACGTTCATAAGATATTGCAACTAATAAATTTCGAATATGATACTTGGTTTAAAGTGTTTAGAAACATAACTTTAAAGTGTTTTACTGGTGAAACTAATGAAAAACATACTAATTATTTTTAATTCCATTCCAATTTTTTTACTAATAGGTGAGAAGACTAGAGCAACAGACATGGCAAAAATATTTCAAATGAAAGTTATATACGGTCTTGAATGACCACCTTCCGTGACCATCTCCATCCACCGGTGATGCGTGATCAATTTTAGGATTAAATGCACCAGCAGCGGCCGCAGCTGCAGCAAAATGTTGAGCACCAACTATCTTTCCATTGCAGAAGTTTCTTTTGGAGTCAGGGTCAATCTCACACTTGCCTCTGTAATGAGAAACAGGTTCATATGGCTCGGAGTGGTAGGTAGAAAAGCTTGGATGAAGTGGATATATTCCAGAGTCTACAAAGCCAATTACAATATCTTCCCCAGCTTTGTCAAACCCCCCTCCAGTCGGCCATACTCCAGTAGGGAGCCCCAAAAACTGCGGAGTGTGTGTTGTTAGTTTTTTTACCTTCATATCCTTTTCCATATATTTGACTCCTGGAGCTCTACTGAGGATCTCAGCCTGAAACAAAAAAATGAATTAATGACAAAACCATAAGAATTAAACTTTCAACAAAGAAATGCATGGAAACAAGTTAACCAGATTTGGACAATCTTACCTGTTCTGGTGACAAGTGCACGGCAAATCCGTTGATAAGGTGACGGTAACTGTATACTTTGTTGTAGCTTCCAACCTCAAACAATGACTCCAGAAGGGTGTCATGTTTCTTCTCGAGGTGAAGAGAATAGGCTGTCACAGAGTCACTGTCCACGACGCCACAGACCAGTTCAAGTATACAACATTAGATTTTAACACAAATAAAATAGCAGAACCAAATTGCTGTGATAAGAAAAGAAGAATCAAAACATAAGTTCTTCAGTATACCTAGTAAAATCAAATTCTTCCATTGAATCAAGTGCAGTTGGTTCAAACCCCTCGATGCCACCATCATAACTAATTACAGGATCTCCTTCAATAGTTGCAATATAAATGTCCCCATTTGTTGAGAGCAGTAGGTGGCTAAGCAAAGCGAGAAGCATGAACTTGATATCCATCGCCGTGAGTCCACCTTTGGTGTCGCGTCCACTATTACCAGCAGTTAGGACTTGAAACTAAAACCACACAGCATGCGAAACCTGATTGCATGGAATGAACTCAATCAAATTCAGCAGAAAGTGACTGGCTTTGGATTTAAAATTTTGCAAATAGACTGATTCCACAAGATAAAAGGCGCTGCAGAAACCAACTGAATTCACTAGTGCCACAAAATTTTCAACCTGTGAGATCTTATCTACAGTAAATATATCTAAGAATCTTGTATTGGTTTTGTAGCACTATCATTTGCTGGACAACTATCACAATGATTGCTAATCACCTTCAAGTCACTGAAGCATTGCACATGGACGACAACACATTTGGCATGCTAGGGAATCAAGCCACAAATTTTAAGGAAGAAACGGGTTATCACTTCTCATATAAGCCTTGTCTCAAAGGCACGTTGTTAACCAAGCATCTAGAAGCTTTCACTTGAAGTTTTCACTCAACATACGAAGCACCCAATATTTTGCTGAATTTGGTTATGAACATATCTAACTTCTTGTTGGTTAGTATATTTTTATTTTTTATTGGTATAAGTGTTGCTGAATTTGGAAAGGCACATATCTAACTTCTTATTGTTTAGTTTATTTTTTATTGGTAAAACTTATATCAATGCAAAACTCTAGTAAAAAAATTACTCTTTCCCCTCTCACTCGAATCATTATATAACCAATACTTTTCAAATTTTTAGGACAAACTCAACATCCAAATCCTTGTTTGGAGGGGAAAAATCCTTTACACGCTTAATTTGATGTGTTATAAGCACAGCAGAACCAAAAGACAAGAGAACAAAGCAATTTAAGTGCTTTTATGGACAAATGCAAGTAAAGCAATAGTGGGTCCATACTTTACCCCCTTTCCTACTGACAAAGAATTGACATTGACATAGTTGCCAAAATGATACAATTTCACTAATGAAATCACATCTACCTACAGGTGCGTTTATTTGAGTCTTCTCAGGTAATATGACATCATGACATTTTCACAAAATGTATTAAGGCTGAAATTGAAACAACCATGCCACAAACACAGCAATAAAAACCACAAACTCTAAATTACTAGCAACCCCCTTCCACACCTCCATAATGCAAATCACATCCAAATCACAAATACCAAACACACCTTAACCAACCAAAAGCTCCATTGCCCAAAGAAAAGCTACCCAAAAAGCATCTCACAAGCAGATACAGTTACAAAGCTCCCAAATATTACCTTTTCTCACTGTCTAAGCAAAGCATCACCACCAAAAGCTCTAAAACCCACCCCACACCCAAAAGATCAAAACAAAACCTTCAAAGATAAGATTTTTACCGTCGGAATCGACCCAAATCCCCCAAACCAACAAACCCAAAATTTCAAAACACCACAAAAAGCTTTCGAAAACTAAAATTTTTCATCAGAATCCAACCAAAACCCTCAAACCTCAAAACACCTCAAAAACCCTTCAAAGTTGATTTTTTAACCATCACAATCAAACCAAAACTCCAAAACCTTAAAACACTACAAAACCCTTCAAAGATGATTTTTTTTACCATCACAATCAAATCCAAACACCAAAACCCCAAAACTCCACAAAACCCCTTCAAAGATGAAATTTTTACCATCAGAATCAAGCCAAAACTCCAAAACCAACAAACTCAAAACCTCAAAATACCACAAAAACCCTTCAAAGACGAAACTTTTACCATCAGAATCGAACCAAAGCCCCAAAACCCCTCAAACCGCACAATGTGACCAAAAAGGACGACCAAAAAGCTCCATAAAACAACTAAATCCGAACAATACGAGATTTTTACCGTCAGAGCGGAAGCGGCGCATCAGAGAAGGCCGGAATCCGACAAGAGGGGGACGAAATGGGAGGGTTTGGGGCACCGCAGGAGGAGGGGAGGGAGGGCTAGGGTTTCCGGTTCTTATGGAGGAGGGGGGAGTCGATGAGCGGTATTTACGAGACTGCCACTGTGCAAGAGAGGTATGGGAAGTGCACTTTTTACTGCCACGCGAGGGAGAAGACAGGAAGAACTAGTGATGGAATTGGAGATTTTGCAGGTCCATCCTTGCAAATGATTTTATTTGGTTTTTAATATGTGTTTTTTGTTTCTTGATGGTCTTTGAAAGCTATTTTGAAAGATTTAGAGCATGAGAGGGAAAATCCGTTGTCATGGGGTGTTTATTAAGTTTTGTTGGTACTATATTCAACACTTAACGCATTTCATACGTACAATGTAATTATTTTTCAAAGATAGATGAATGTTTATCATAGGGTATTGTATTCATCGAATAGAGTAAAAACATCAAAACTTTAAGGAAAAATCATAACAATTTTTAAGGAAACTACTATTCGTCGTCCAAAACTACTTAAATCGTATGTCTAATTACCATTTTGTCATTCACAGTTTATTTAATACTCATTTTGTCTCATCTCTTAAACTAAGAATTTTGCCTACGTTTTCCTTACTTTACCAGTACCAACACCACGAAAATGACTGGCGAAACGTCTGGATCCGGTGAAATAAGTCCAGCAAAAAAATATCGTACCGGACGTCTGTGTAAGCCATCGCCCCCATGGCTCCCGCGAGCGCCCGTCCGTTGGGGTGGGCGGCTCCCACGGGCGCCCACCCCAAAAAAAAATTCTTTTAAAAAAACAATAATTTAAATGAGACATTTTACCATATTTGAGTACATCGGGACGTCTGCTGACTCATTTCCTGACCTCCAAGACATTTTTGTTGATGATTATATGAGAAAGATGAAAAAAGAGTTGTAGTAGGAAAGTCAAATGAAGAAATATATAAGTAGAAATGAGAGAATAATAAAATTGTAATTTGCACAATTAATTTAAATAGTTTTCCAACGACAAATAAGGATTAAAATTTTGAATCGTTATTTGTGATTTCGAACAAAAGTCTTCCTCTACGTTACGTTGGAAAACTACTTAAATTAACTGTGCAAATTACCATTTTGTCATTCTGTATTTTTTATCGGATGAGCAACATGAATTTTAGTCGGAAAACATCGGCAAAAGGCTAACTGAAGTATTCAAACTTATATATAGTTTTGATTTTGCTTGATGTATTTATTCTTTAAATTGGAAAGCATTTACCTTGTCATTCATTATCTGGTTTTGTATTTGTATTTTAGCCTTTCAAGTTTTTGTTGATGATAAACCGCAACCCATCTGCATCAAAACTGTAATTTCCTGATCTACCCAAGTTAAGTTTATTCAAATCTGCTAAACTAGAGTCCTGCTCAAGCTAACCAATCAAAATCTTTGAATTTAGGAGGAGGCATTCGGGTGTTAAGCTTCACAGGAGATGACATGAAGTTTCCCGTAGTCGATTCAGCGTGTTGGGCTTGCAAAGGTCAGCTTCCCCATCAAAAGCTACCGAACACAACTCTAGTCTCTTAACTCCAACGTAATTTACCTCATTTAAAAACTCAACTTCAATTCACAGTGAAATTATAAACTTCAGAGATTTCATAAAAGTCTAGGAAATGTCCAGAGCTTAATGATGTCATCTTTACTAGCTACTCAATGTTCCAAATTTGTAACAAAGTAATGACTTGGGGTTCCTTCAAAAATAGAATTGTAATTAAACTATACATGTGGTTTATTAGGGGTTTTAGTCATGGCTCGTGAACAATGAAACACTTCGTCACTGAGATAATTGTTGTCAACCAATCTGACTCTAACTATTGAACAGAAATGTGGATCATCGTTTTCAATCCGTGCAATTTCGACTTATATATATTAACTTGGTGAATATCTTGTCGAGAATTTGATGAGTGTATGTCAAATTAAATATGTTTACTCTCTTTGAGGGAACATTAATATTTTTGTCTATCCTTAAAACAAATTCAATTTACAAAACACTTAGATCCGTTTAAGTCATCAACCGATCCAAACTCCTTTGACCTTTCGATTACGGGTCAGATTATCGTAATAATTTTATGAATCGAGTTTAACCCGGGCCAATTGTCCTTTATGTCTCGGGTAAGTTGAAATAAAAATGTAACTTGATTGTTATTAATTGTAGCACATTTAATTGGTTGCTACTTCCTTCTAAAATCATGGCAAACTTCTAATATACTTAAATTTAGTAGATAAATAAGATACTTGGTGGACAGAACTAAAGTAGGCAAGGAAAAGCCTGGGAGTCGGGCCGGGCTGGCCCATCGGCGACCCGATACAACCCCCCATGTCGACGGACCGGTGTCATGCTGGGTCGTGACACCCAGGTCGAGGCAAGGAAAAGCCTACAAACAAACAACAAAGATAGCGGAACATAACACAATCCATTATTTGCCGGAGAAAACAACTTGTAGTTCACAAGATTTTAGAGAACCTTTAATGGGTGCTCTTTGGGGTCGGGTCCCCTCAGACTATAAAAAAATTGGTTTATTGTTTTTATATTTGTTATTTAATATATAATTGATATGTATAGTAATTTATATAATTAGAATTTATCTGTGAAAATTAAAATAAATGAAAATAATTAATCAAAATTAGTAAAAATAAAATGTAAGTAATTAAAGAAAAATAGTAAGATAAAGAAAATTATATATCAAAATAGAACACATGAATTTACCCAAGTTTACCCAAAAACACATTAGTAACTTAAAAAAACAGCAGATAATTACTAATAAATCTCAAATCCAAAAAATCGGAGTGAGACCCACGACTAAGTCGTCTAGGTGGACATTATAATTACAACTAATTAGTAAAATAAAAAAATTAAATAAATGTAAAAATAACTCAAATAACGGAAGTGAAAAATATGTTGAGTTAAGTTTAATTAGTGAAAAATAGATTGAATCAGAAGTGAATTCCATAGCGTTTTTGGCTGATAACATAGACTGGTTTGGCGGGATTTTGGATTTCGGTTGTAATGCTCTTGTATTTTAAAGGTCGGATCTTGGTCCATGTGACCTAACTTAATAATGCATATAATATAATATTGTACCCATAATTTGATGATTGGGCATAGAAAAATGAAGGAATCATTTGCTACGATCGATGTTTAAAGGGGATTTGTAGTAATTCGATAAGTGGATGTTTTCCTCGGCTTGATGCGTCACATTACATACCCATTTTGTCTTTGTACGTGGTGTCTGAAACATTATTATTTAATATAATCACTGGATTCTGAATATAATTATTTATATAATAAGATTACAAATCGCATTAGATTATTGAAAAGTGATTCCACTTTCCGGTGATGTCATGTAAACGGAGTTGAGAATCTTAAATATATGTAGTTCTGCGATAAATCTCTATCTATTTTCATCTCATTTAGTAACCAATTCAATGTTAGCAATATTTTCTTGTTAAGAGTTTCTTTTCCTCTTTTGTTATCTCTGTTTGGGATTTATGTACGTTTATATTTATTCGGTCAATGTTAACTAATACCTTAAATAATAAAACTAATAACTCTCATGAACAATTACGGGCAAACAAGGCACGCTGTGTGAGAACCCAAACCTTGAAGAGAAATTCAAAATTAATTGGATGCTTGTGTGTTTTTGGAGAAGGAAGGGGGTGAATGCAATTTTCCCAAGCTTTCCACGTGTGGTGCTGAGGAGAAGGAGTTGAGAGGCGGTGGGTGTTGGAAGGTAATTGGATGATACGAAGGTGGAGTAAAAGTAACTTATATATAAGGGTTAAATGATGTTTATTTGGTCAGAAATTCCTAGCCTCCACGTGAGAGAAGAGAGTAAAAGTAACGTACGGGAGAGAAGGCAGTGAAGATGGTGGAGAGGGAATAAGCAACGTGAGGTTGTGAGGAAAAGGGAGAGAAGTTGGAAGAAGGAGGTGAGGTTTCTAGTTAAATAGTTAATTCATCTTATTTTTATGTTAAAATTGTACTGATTTGGTTAAGAACACCAAAGATAATGATTTAGATGATGATCTCTATATTTGACTAGGTTTTTCTGGTGCAAAAGATATAAACAAAAATATGGCGATTGGAAGTGATTTGTGGAAGTAATATTGTGGTTGCGAGACATGCAAGTACTGATTCGTTATTCTTCAGTTTCATATCATGTCTGTCTCTCTTGATATTCGTAGTTGCATGCATGCTGAGTATTGATATTGATTTTATAGATATGCATATGATTGCATGGTGGTGTTTTGGTCGACATGTCATGTGGCTGTGTGTATGTTTCTAGCAGAGCAACTTAGGAAAGAGCTGCCTAGCGGACATCGTGGAGCCACCCGAGAGAGGAAATGATTGTCTGTCGTTAGTGTAGAGCTACCAGGTGTGCATCTAACTGATTGATAGATTTCAAAAGCACAGGATGTGGTCGAATCCGAATGAAGGTTCCAGATTGTCATGCATGCATTTTATTTGTAATGCATGTCTCTTGATTGTGCTTATTTACTGAATGTCATATTCCGTATTATTTTCCACATGATTATGATTATGATTGATTGACGGTTGAAACTTGCGGGTTGTCGAGCTCACAATTTATTGATTATATTTTTCAGATTGTTATTGGCATGATCAGATGGATATAAATATCGGAGTACTCAGGTTCGTGGATTGTATCTTAACGCACCGGGTTCGGGCGGGTGAGCAGTTGTCCGGGCTCGAGACGTTACGCGCTATGTTTGTAAGATCATCCACCATAACATATTTTCTTAAATAAATACTATACAAATTTTCTCTATCCCACATCCCACATTATTTGTTTCACTGCATAGTATTTAATTACTTTCTTATTTTCTTTCATCTTCTCAAATCAATTTTTCTCTTTCATCCAATTCATTTATTACTCTTTACAAATAAATATATATAATCATTTATCTATTTATATATTAATTTTAATTATTAATAGAATTTACTATTAATGTTTTTCATTTGTAAATTTAAAGTTAAAATTGAGAATCAAATTGTCAGAAAAGTAAAAGTTGTGAATATATTTCGTTTAAAATCACGTAGTTGTCCTATCAAAATTGGAATTTTGAAATTATAAAATATATGTCAATATGAGTGTAAAACTTGAAAATATATATTTTTTGATTTTTTTAATTTTTATATAAGATAAATAGATTACAATCGTATTCTTATTTTACTCGTAGTGAGTCCGAGCACAAAAGAAAACGAAAAAAATGGGAATGTTTTCCAATTTTGTCGTTACCTAATTTTTTAAAAGCATTTTCTTAAGGCTTTTTTTCTACTTACATTGTTGGTGCCCTAGTGTCCTGAATCTCCAAATGTCACAAATGAAGTAAATATATATATACATACGAGGACAAACGTTATTATTTTAGTTTGGAAGGAAATTATTTTACTTTACATGAATGTAAAGTCTCACACAGTATAAGTCCGGTAATTCCGTTAATAAATAAAAGAAACGCATACCATTAAATACAATGCAAACGTGATTGTATTTTGTTTGGAGGCAAAAGATTTTACATGAGATCCTGAATATAAGTTCTAAAAGAAGCAAAACACAATTAAAGTGAATAAAACAAACACAGTCACGAGACGTGATGTAGAATAGTGGTGAAAGTTGACAAAAATGGGAAAATTGATTGGAGTCTTGAACTCATGGTTTCACATGTGCTGTCAGTGATTCTGTACTCCACTACAAGTTGTTAGTTTTTTTATTAGGACACATAATTTCCTGCAAGGCCTCAGAAGTTAGGTATTTCAAATAACTTCTTGATGTTAGCCTATTAGGTTTTGGTTAGTTTTATGCTACAATAGTACAATACCCTCCGCGCTCGTCATATTTGCTATAACACTCTCTTACGCGTCGTCTATTTACTTAGACTTGATTGCTTACTTCAATACATTTCTTGTGTTTTTTATACATTAATAGCTTTATAGGAAAAAAATTAGGGTTTTTTGCTTGCATGCTATTGCAAAATAACATATTTCTGATTCTGCCATCACTATATCGCTATTTGTATTAATGCAACTAAATAACTATATAAATTCTATTAATGTCACTAAAAACTATATAAATTTCATTAATGTCATTCCGTTAACGGCGTTAAAAATTATTATTTTAATAGTAATATTTACAATTCTACCCTATAAAATTTAATAACTTAGTAATCCAAATATGTTATTTTTATGATCTTCACAGCAAAACACTTAAGTTCAAAAAATCAAGAATGTTAATTTTCACAAGTACAAACGAGGGATACCGATGTTTTGGTATTTTTTCCTATAAAAATTAAATTCCAAAAAACTTAAACAACAATTAAAATTGTATGATTTTCACAGCAAAACACTTAAATTCCAAAAGTTTTGAATTATAATTTTCATAACAAAAAAACACCAAAACACTGGTATTCCCACCGTTTGTACTTGTGAAAATTAACATTCTTGATTTTTTGAATTTAAGTGTCTTGTTGTGAATATCATAAAAATGACATATTTGAACTTCTAAGTTATTAAATTATATATGGTAGAATTTGTAAATATTACTATTAAAAATTATAAAAAAATTAACGTCGTTAACGGAAAAAACTAACGGAATGACATTAATGGAATTTTATATTTTTTAGTGGTATTAATAAAATTTGTATATTTTTAGTGACATTAATACAAATAGGGATACAATGATTATTGAGAATTGAACTTAATCCTAGGTGGCGACTTAACCCTATGTGGCGTCGTAGTCACCCGCCACATCATCATTGCTTGATTACTCATCAAGGGGGTGAAGAGTCAACACATGAGAAGAAAAAAGGTTGAGGGAGTGGAAGAGACAATAGTCTTTTCATTTTTTGTGTAATTTTCGTCTTAATTATGTATGCAATTTAAGTAGAGGGTGTAATGATCTTGAATGATCATGTTTATGTAGTCTTTATATTTGGAAGTTGTAGGGTCATGTAAGTGCCTATATAAAGCACTAGAATTCACCATTTGTAAGAGAACAACAATAGATTACAAGCATTTCAAGTGAGCCACGAAATTGTATAAAAAATAGTGAGGATGTGAGTACAAAGAGAGAGTCACCTTCTTTCTTTCGTGCCCCCCAGTTGCATAGATCAAGCATGGATCTAGTAGATTCCATTGAAGGCAAAATGCATGAAGATCAGGGCGGTCTAAGGCAGCACACGAGGCACGCCTTTTAGACCGCCAATTGGCGGTTGGGGACCGCCAATCAGCGGTCCCTGTAGCCCAGGAGACGGGCATTCTCCTGCGGTGGGTTGATCAGTAGCTCCCCGTCCTCCTCCCGTCCTCCAACATCTGGTATCGGAGCCTCGTCCGATGGGAAGCTCGGGAATGACCTCGTTTGGTCATGCGTCGTTGCCTCGATTGTCGAAAGGCAACTACGACAATTGGAGTATCCAAATGTGTGCGCTGCTGGGTGCGCATGATGCTTGGGATCTTGTGGAGAGCGGCTTCGAGGAGGAGGCTGAGATGGGAGAAGAAACTGTCGCACAAATCAAAGCACAAAAGGAGAGAAGAGCCAAAGATAAGAGTGCTCTCTTCCTTCTCTTCCAAACGGTGGATGAGAGTGACTTTGAAAAGATCGCTGAAGCGAAGACATCGAAGGAGGCGTGGGACACCCTTGAGAGGAGCTACAAGGGTGTTGATCGAGTGAGGCAAGTGCGCCTCCAAATGCTTCGAGGCGAGTTCGAGGCGTTAAAAATGAAGGAATCAGAAAATATTGTCGATTTCATGACGAGAGTTCGCATGGTGGCGAACAAGTTAAAAAGAAATGGGGAGGCGCTGACCGAAGGAAGAGTGGTGGAGAAGGTGTTGCGTTCTCTCACCAAGGACTTCGAGAATGTGGTGTGCGCAATCGAGGAATCAAAGGACCTCGAGAAGATGACCGTCGACGACCTAGCAAGCTCGTTGGAGGCACACGAGCAAAGAAAGAAGAAGAAGAGACAAGATGTCTTAGAGGAGGCGTTGCAAGCGAAGATGTCGCTTAAGGAGGAGAAACCTCGCAACGTAGATCGTGGAAGTGGTCGTGATTATGGAGGTCATCCAAGAAAGAAGGAGGTCGAATGCTTCAAGTGTAGGAAGCGTGATCATTTTGCGAAAGAATGCTGGTCGCAAAAGAAGGTGGAGGAGAGCTCCAGCCGTGTCCGTGGTGATCGCGGATCGAAGAAGGTGATTGAGTGCTTCAATTGTGGGAAGCATGGACACTACGCAAGCGAGTGTTGGTCGAAGAAAATGGTGGAAGAAAACTCCAACCTTGTTGCCGTAGAGGAGAATGCTTGCGAAGGAGGAATGACCTTGTTCGTGAATAACGAGGGAATCACAAATCATGTCATGCATGCTCTAGTCGAACGGGATGATGGGAGGTGCGAAGGAAGAGGAGAAGAAGAAGAAGAAGAAGAAGAAGAAGAAAGAGAAGAAGTGGCGACTTCTAACCACGAGGAGGTGACAAATCATGCTCAAAGTTGTTGATGAGCATGAGGAGGAATACGAAGAAAACAATGAGAATGAGGAGCAAGAGGTGGAGGTGGTAGATTCCACCAAGCATGAAGTTGTATTATCCGATGATGAAGAGACAAGACCGATGAAGAAAATGAGTGTTGATGATCTATATAAGGAAACAAGTGAGCTAGACTTGGTTTGCCTCTTGGATCAAGGTGAGAGCATTCTGTTCGAAGAAGCGGTGGTGGCAAAAGAAAGAAGACAAGTCACGATGGATGAGGAGATGGAATCGACAGAAAAAAAATGAGTCTTGGGAGCTAACTTCGCTTCCAATACATCACAAAATGACTAGTTTCAGGAGGGTGTATAAGAAGAAGAAAACACCCCAAGGAGTGAACGAGCGATGCAAGGCACGCTTGGTAGCAAAAGACTACAAGCAAAGGACCGACATAGATTATGAAGAAGTTGTCGCGTCGGAGGCGTGCATGGAGACAATCCCTTTTTGTGTGTCGTATGAACATGTGAGGTTCATATGGTGTGTTTTTAGCTTATGCAAAAGCGTTGTCAATAGGTTGCATGAGAGGATGCGCAACCTACTTGGGATGGAGGATGGAAGATGATTAAGTTCAAGGAGGAGTATTGAGAATTGAACTTAATCCTAGGTGGCGACTTAACCCTATGTGGCGTCGTAGTCACCCGCCACATCATCATTGCCTGATTACTCATCAAGGGGGTGAAGAGTCAACACATGAGAAGACAAAAGGTTGAGGGAGTGGAAGAGACAAGAGTCTTTTCATTTTTTGTGTAATTTTCGTCTTAATTATGTATGCAATTTAAGTAGTGGGTGTAATGATCTTGAATGATCATGCTTATGTAGTCTTTATATTTGGAAGTTGTAAGGTCATGTAAGTGCCTATATAAAGCACTAGAATTCACCATTTGCAAGAGAACAACAATAGATTACAAGTATTACAAGTGAGCCACGAAATTGTATGAAAAAATAGTGAGGATGTGAGTAGAAAGAGAGAGTCACCTTCTTTCTTTCGTGCCCCCCCAGTTAGGGTTGTGCATCCGGTCCGGACCGGATTTTTATCCGGGGTCCGGACCGGACCGATTTTCAACTACTTCAACTTCGATTCATCGCGTATCTTCGAATTGCTTGCAAACACTACATTAGAAATACAAATCCACCATCACTAACGACACCTTTAAACTCATTTTCCAACAAAAAACACGAAAAGTAAGCTCCCAAACACATTCCACAACTCCAATTTCTCTTCTTCTCTTCACCAGAACCCCTATTTTCTACTGAAAATCGATCAACAGAGTCAAATTCCAACAGAGTCAAAGGATAAATATTTTTCCAAAATCCAAAATTTCCAAAAAAGAATTGAAGAAAAGGGAAGAAAATACCTTTTGGTTTTCTGCTGGTAATCACGTAAGCACGGGTTCTTATACACAGACGCGGCGTCCCAGACGCACTTGACATGGTCCGTCCAATCAGCAGTCCAGTCAGCAAAAGTTAAATGTTATTTTCTTTCTGAAATTAATTAATCGAAAAAACTATGTAAATTTTCCTTTTCCTTGTGGCATGGCAATATAAAGCAAAACCAAAACAACTCAATCAACATTATGAACACAAGTCTTACAAATTTCCTATGTACCTATCTTAGCTTCCGTGATCTCTATGTTCCCGGAAGATTTAAGATTCACGATGGATGAAATTGGGTACCAACTTGTGCTCATTTGAGTATTATTCTTCTCAATGCTCTCTAAATTTATTAGAGTGTTAGTGTCACCACCTTGAGATCGAGGATGCCCGAGAGTGTGCCATACCAGGCAAGGTTCGTGAGCTTGGATTCTCACAAGGAGCTATGAAGCACACAAGGCAACCCGAGCATGCGGGCACGAGGTGGGCAAAAGGGGGGTAACCAAGGACTCCCATGGTTTTGCAAGGCAAGACCGAGGAGATTCGACAGGGCGTGAAAAGAATCAAGCGGCAGGCAGCAACAAGACATGTGCACGATTGGTGCTTAGGGTGTAGAGGTACGTAGAAGATCACCAAGGCTTGGAATCTATGGATGTCCAAGGGAGGTCGAGGAGCATCAACAAGCATAACGTGAGCGCGTGCACTAGGCAACGCTCGGGAGCATGAGGCACGCATGGGGAGCGCACGAGCACACTAGGCAGTGCATAGCGGGCACGCATGGGCGAGTGATGCATGGGGCTGAAGACGCAGATGTTTGGGAGCTAAGACCTCGAAGTCAACATCGGTCAAGACATGGAGTCAACACCAAGTAAACATAGGATGACTAAGTGTAGACTGACGAGGGCCGAACGCGGACCAGGCACGGGGCAAGTGGGAACTAAGTGTGGAACCGAGCAAGGGCACAAGCATGACACAAAGGCGTGGAAAATGAGTCAAGAGTGGGCTGGTCAAGCATGAGCGCTAGAAAGAAGGCGTGAGACAGTTGTGGAATGGGGCCACAACCTAACGGAAGAGATGTGAAGGGTTGAACAAGTCAGTCTCACTTACGTGCATCTCTCCCACATGTGTATCCTATTTGGGAAAGGTCAAACTCGGGTTGTGCACATTCTCCCCAAGATTAGGAGACAGTTATGGAACGAGTCCATAATCGAACGGTCAGACCCCACTTGCGTGCGCCCTCCAATGTGTGCATATGGTTTTGAACGAGGCAATTCAGCCAATACACATGATCCCCACGATCTAGGGATGCCTTGACCAAATCCATAACCAAATGGTTCGGTTAAGACTTGTTGGTGCAAACATGTGGAATAATTCCTGGATGGAGGGAGCATTTGGAACAATTCCTTAGAAATTAATTTATCCACGTAGCATACCGGGTTATGGGAGAGAATATGCAATATTCTCTTGCAACCGTGGGAAGTGGGTTGGGTGGCATCCAATTGTGCACGAAAATAGGGATTTTTGGGCATTATAAAAGGGGGATACATCCTACAATAGCAGATGCACTATCGACATCACCTTAACCCTTAGTTAGAGATTTCAACGTGAGAGAATTTCTTTGTAAGGTAGAGATTTGTGAGCGTGTAATCCTTGTACCATTTGGGACGTTTCTTATAATAAAGAGATTGTTCCTCCATATCTTGTTTGTAATCTCCGTGTGGGGAATTTGGGGACTTGTAGGGTTGGTGTGTGCGAGAGTTGTGAGATTGTGTTTCGTGTGTGCTTGCTAAGGAAACTATTTCCGGTAGTTCCCCAACTCTGAGGAAGGCAAAAGAGTTGTAGGTCCGTGTTGGTATTTTCAGCCTTTCCCACGAGAATAGAGCGTTTGACCATGTCAAAGATTGAAAAAGTTGGAATTTGAGAGTCTCTAAAAGACTCCTAACACTAGCCGTGACAGTTAGCCTATACTTTCGTCTATGTATCCTCTTGTATGAAGATTAAATAAGTCATCTTGTTAAGCTTAAAGTTTTTTGACGAGGGTTTATTGTACTCAGAGGAGTAATTATCCAGAGTCCTGATCTAGTTTCAAACTATTATCTCCATGGGTATGTTCCATCACTTGTGTCGCCATTTAAACTATAATGAAGTTTTGTTATCTCCGCCTCTGGTTTTTTCCAAATTGGGGTTTCACATGTATCTTAGTCTTCGGGTTGACTACTTGATTTTGGTACATGCATGCTTGGTGTTTGTGAATTTACTTAGGGAACTACTAAACGTCGCCCCAAAACTACTTAAATCGCCCCTTGAAATTACCAAATTGCCCTTAACAATATATTTAATACCCATATCGTCCTGTGTCTTTAAACAAGGTTATTCACTCAGTTTTACTAACATTCCTAGTACCAACACCACGAAAATGTCTGGCGAAACACCTAGATCAGGCGAAGTAACGGAGACGGATTTTTTTTTCCGACACGGGCGTCTGGCTAAGACGCCTGTACCATCGTGGAGGCGTCTGGCTAAGACGCCTCCACCATCGTTGAGGCGTCTTAGCCAGACGCCTCCACGATGGTACAGGCGTCTTAGCCAGACGCCTATACCATTGTCTAGGCGTCTGGTTAAGACGCCTCGACCATGGTGGAGGCGTCTTAGCCAGACGCCTCCACGATGGTACAGGCGTCTTAGCCAGACGTCCCGTTTTTTTTAATGTTTTTTGTCAAATTAAAATTATACGGTGTGTTATCTCAAATTATTTGACGTTTCTTTGCAAATTTTCGGTGGTAACCGGTCGGATTACAATGAGTTTTTTTGCAAGTGATGAAGATTCAAAAAAATTCCAGATCCAACATTTTTAAAGTTCCAAATCCCCCGGTGGTAAAACATCATGACTTACAAAAACCACCTCGACAGGTCGTTCGGGGGTCTCGCTCCCCGGTGAGCGAGCGGCATTCCACCTCGCCGGTGAGGTGGCGGGGGTGGCAAGGGGGCAGCGCCTCCTGGAAATTTTTTGGATTTTGAAATTGTTGGATCTGGAAATTTTTGAATTTTTGGTGTACCGAAGAGGTATCGGTCATCCGAATATAGTAATTATTAACTTATTAATTAATTTAACAATTATCTAAATTTATAATCAATTATTTTTTTAAAAAAATAATAAAAAATTACGGGCGTCTGACGGAGCCGCCCCCACGTAGGAGGGGGCGTCTGGCTAAGACGCCTCTCCCATGGAGGAGGCGTCTTACACAGACGCCTGTCCCAAGGGCGGAGCGTCTGGGTAAAACGCCTCCTCGATGGGTAAGGCGTCTGGGTAAAACGCCGCCCCCATGGGGAAGGCGTCTTAGCCAGACGCCCCCTCCTACGTGGGGGCGGCTCCGTCAGACGCCCGTAATTTTTTATTATTTATTATTATTTTTTTATTAAAAAGATGTTAGATGTTTTACCAGATTCGAGTACACTGGGGCGTCCGTTGGTTCATTACTGACCTTCAAAACATTATTTTTTATGATTATAAGAGGAATATGAAGAGAGATGTGTGATAGGAGGGTAAAATGTCGCGTTATAGCAGTAGAAATGAGAGAAGGGCAAAATGGTAATTTCAAGGGGCGATTTAAGTAATTTTGGAGCGATGTTTAGCAATTCAGTTTACTTAATATAGGTGTTCCAATTTTCTTAACATTTTATTATGATACAGGTAGTTCACAGAAGACCATTATGATGGTCAACTTGAAAACAATGGATTAATTAAAATGAAAATTTTGAAATAATTCAATACATAATCAATGTCCTCAAACGTGTCAAGACAATCTTTCAATTGTTTTTGAAAGCTTTGATATATTTTCCTCGTTAAATTATGGGAACTACTAAACGTCGCCCCAAAACTACTTAAATCGCCCCTTGAAATTACTAAATTGCCCTTAACAATATATTTAATACCCATATCGTCCCGTGTCTTTAAACAAGGTTATTGACTCAGTTTTACTAACATTCCTAGTACCAACACCACGAAAATGTCTGGCGAAACACCTAGACCAGGCGAAGTAACGGAGGCGGATTTTTTTCTTCTGACACGAGCGTCTGACTAAGACGCCTGTACCATCGTGAAGGCGTCTGGCTAAGACGCCTCCACCATGGTCGAGGCGTCTGGCTAAGACGCCTCCACCATGGTCGAGGCGTCTTAGCCAGACGCCTCCACGATGGTACAGGCGTCTTAGCCAGACGCCTATACCATTGTCTAGGCGTCTGATTAAGACGCCTCGACCATGGTGGAGGCGTCTTAGCCAGACGCCTCCACGATGGTACAGGCGTCTTAGCCAGACGTCCCATTTTTTTTAAATTTTTTTGTCAAATTAAAATTATACGGTGTGTTATCTCAAATTATTTGACGTTTCTTTGCAAGTTTTCGGTGGTAACCGGTCGGATTACAATGAGTTTTTTTGCAAGTGATAAAGATTCAAAAAAATTCCAGATCTAACATTTTTTAAGTTCCAAATCCCCCGGTGGTAAAACATCATGACTTACAAATACAACCTCGATAGGTCGTTCGGGGGTCTCACTCCCCGGTGAGCGAGCGGCATTCCACCTCGCCGGTGAGGTGGCGGGGGTGGCAAGGGGGCAGCGCCCCCTGGAATTTTTTTGGATTTTGAAATTCTTGGATTTGGAAATTTTTGAATTTTCGGTGTACCGAAGAGGTATCGGTCATCCGAATATAGTAATTATTAACTTATTAATTAATTTAACAATTATCTAAATTTATAATCAATTATCTTTTTAAAAAAATAATAAAAAATAATAAAAAATTACGGGCGTCTGACGGAGCCGCCCCCACGTAGGAGGGGGCGTCTGGCTAAGACGCCTCCCCCATGGAGGAGGCGTCTTACACAGACGCCTGTCCCATGGGCGGAGCGTCTGGGTAAAACGCCTCCCCCATGGGTAAGGCGTCTGGGTAAAACGCCGCCCCCATGGGGAAGGCGTCTTAGCCAGACGCCCCCTCCTACGTGGGGGCGGCTCCGTCAGACGCTCGTAATTTTTTATTATTTTTTATTATTTTTTTATTAAAAAGATGTTAAATGTTTTACCAGATTCGAGTACACTGGGGCGTCCGTTGGTTCATTACTCACCTCCAAAATATTATTTTTTATGATTATAAGAGAAATATGAAGAGAGATGTGTGATAGGAGGGTAAAATGTCGCGTTATAGCAGTAGAAATGAGAGAAGGGCAAAATGGTAATTTCAATGGGCGATTTAAGTAATTTTGGGGCGATGTTTAGCAATTCAGTAAATTATTCGGATGTAAAACATAAGCCTTAAGTTCATTCCAATATGGCACTAGAACATAAGCCTTAAGTGTTGCCGTTGGTTTGGGGTTGAATTCCAAAGTGCCACGTTATTGATGAAGGTGTTCATCATGAGTTTTTATTTGGTTTGTTCACCTTGAAAAAACAAAAAAGTGCAAAGATGGCCTAATTTATTCTGAACTGCTAAACATCGCCCCAAAATTACTTAAATCGCCCCTTGAAATTACCAAATTGCCCTTCCTCCTATTTTTGCTTATATATCTCACAATTTCACTCTTTTTTCAAAACTTTCTCTTCCTATACCTACTACACAAGATTACGAATGTCTCGGAGGCCAGGGAAGCAGCCAGCAGTTCCCCCGGTGTACCCGTATGAGGTAACATTACGTTATTTATTTGTTTTTAAAAAAAAAAAAAAAAAAAGTCGTCGGCGTCCGAGGGAGACGCCCCCCGCATGGGGCGGGCGTCCGAGGAAGCCGCTCCCCCTATGGGGGGAGCGGCTTCCGAGGACGCCCGACCCATGCGGGGGGCGTCTCCCTCGGACGCCGACCCGAAGCGGGAGACGTCTGCGGAAGACGTCTCCCCGATGGGGGAGACGTCTTCCGCAGACGTCTCCCCGTAGGAGGAGGCGTCTCCGACAGACGCCTCCACCTTGCGGGAGGCGTCTCTCGCAGACGCCTCCGCCTTTTTTGTTTTTTTAATTAATAAATATCATAATTACTTTAATAAATAGTGATAAATCAAAAAAATTAATTTAACAAATTCTTTTTAAGTTTAACATTTGTGATATTTAGTTTTAACAAATTTTGATTTAGTTTAACAATTGTTTTAATTTAGTTTAACAAATTTTGATTTAGTTTAACAATTTTGATAATTAAGTTTAACAAATTTTGATTTAGTTTAACAATTTTGATAAATATGATAATTTAGTTTAACAAATTTAACAAATTTGTATTTAAAATTTCAATAAATAGTCATCGGGTCACAGTGGAGGGAGAGGCAAGTCGATACCATTACACGCCTTCCGTTCTTTAGAGGATGATTCAGCACCGCGTCATCCACGTAGACGGGGGATATCTGCTTCGGTCAGGAGGGAGAGGGAGGCATTACGTCGTCGTGAGGAGGAGGATGATTCCTTCGATGATGAGCATGTGGATAGTTTCGACGACGAGAGCGACGATGATGGCCCGTATGATGTGCGGCCGGAGGTGGAGAGGCAGGGGGATTATAGCGGAGGACCTATGCAGACGGGCACGACCTCCGCGGGCCGATGATACACAGTTGACGGCGTACCTATTCTTGATGCTCGGAGCCGTCTTGTTTGTCGACAAGAGTGGTTGTCGGATCAGACCACGCGATCTACTGGAGGCTAGGGACCCGGAGACCGTTCGTGAGTACTCGTGGGGGTCAGCGACGTTGGCATACCTGTACCGGCAGCTTGGGATAGCTAGCCGTGCGGATTGTTCTGGGATTGCAGGTTGTCTTACGCTGCTGCAGGCGTGGATATACGAGTACTTTCCTGCATTCCGCCCGCATCGTGAGCGGAAGATTATCGACGAGGGTCATCCACGTTCGGGTATGTGGGTTGTCCGGAGCGAGGACAAGAGCGATGGACGATTGCGTTCCATCCGCGCACGGCTAGATCAGATGACTGCATCAGAGGTATCAAACTTTACACCATTTATTTAATTTTAAGATGTATTTTTATTAATGTGTTAAACTTTAGGTGGAGTGGTTACCCTATGGTCCTGACCCAGCAGCGGATGTCCCGAGGACTTTATTGATGGGTCTTATTCGTTATCGGGATATCATAGAGCCTTATATGCCCGATCGGGTCTTGCGTCAGTTAGGATATGTTCAGGTGATCCCGGTTGACATCCCGACACCAGAGCATGCGGTGCGGTCTGCGACAGCAGCGACGTACGACGTCAGGTTCCCCGCTTCTACAGCGGAATCGACTTGGCGGACATTTCCGAGATCATGCCGATTGTTCCTTGGCGACTTCAGACGTAGTCGCGACCCCTCCGAGTGTGATGCACGTTATCTTGATTGGTTCGGTACTTACTCACATCCTATCATCGTCCGTGGTGCCTCCCGGAGAGCAGATCGACCACCAGATAGGACGTGTGGCGATCTGGTAATTTTTTCATTTTATCTAAATTTATTTGTACCGTATAATTTGTTAATGTACGCTAATGTTAATGTTATGTGCAGTGGATGGGTAAGATGATACGGGCTGTAGACCCAATCTTGCAGATGAGGGATGAGCTGCCAGACGATGCCAGAGCTGCATGCGGAGATGTGGATCAGATCATACAGTCATGGCATACTCAGTTAGGCATCTCCGACCATGATTCGGATGATGAGTAGGCTGATCTGTTGTACCGTACTCTTAGTATTTGTATTTATATTTGTTTATCTGTTGTACGCTTAGTATTTGTGTTTGCTTATCTGTGGTACGCTTAGTATTTGCATTTATATTTGTTTATCTGTTGTACGCTTATTATTTATTATTTGTGTTTGTGTTTGCGAACATGTCGTACGCTTATTGTTTGTATTTGTGTTTTGCTTATCTGTTGTACCCTTATTATTTGTATTTGTGTTTGATAACCTTTCGTACTATTATATATAATGCAAATAAAGCAAACATATAAAAAACATATTACATAATAAAGCAACACTATATAATGTACAAACATATCAAAACATATTACATAATTATACAAACATATCAAAACATATTACATAATTGTTGCCAATATGCTATCCTATGTTGGTACTCCAGCTCCCATCCAATAACACTCTCATCTCGTATTTGATACCACAGAGTCGCTATAGGAGGTACGGGGAATCCCTCATTCAATTCCAAACGAATGTAATGAGCGTAACTCCCTAAATGAGCAATAATCAACTCTCTGCACGGTCTCGTCACGGTAGGCGGACTCTCCCAAGGTAGAACTGTAAGACATGGGTACAACGAACCATCATTTCCGAGAGAGAAGAACATAACTGCACACTTGTAAAAATTTGCAATGGGAAACAAGTCCGTCCACGTCTCCATATAGTGATTCTCGCCACAAGGTCCCCCGCCCCAATTAATCCGGTGACGAGCCTCCGCCACACCGTCGTAGTATACGTGCTCATAAAAAGATGGGTTCGCAGCTATCTCATTTGAAATCGAACGACGGGCGAGTTGCCAATTGTCTTCACCACCGTGGAAAACATCGGCGACACATCGAAATCCACAGTTTCCATCAGCACGTACATCATTCCACTGGTGTAGGAATGGCATAATGATTCCTGGAATTCTATCTCCATATGGGAAGTCGTCTACGTCAGCCCGCCCAGTCACTACAATATGAACAAAAAATACAGTTAGATATAATAACAAAAGATACATATTTACTGAAATAAATAACAAAATAATAATAATAATAAATGTAAGGATGGTATACCTGATCCTCCTCTCACTGACGAAGAACCAGAAGATCGACCACGACCTTTGCTTCCACTACCGGAAGAACGACCACGACCTCTACTCCCACTACCTGAAGATCGACCACTACCTCGCTCTGCATACTCAAACGCACTAGGGTCCCGTCGTGTCGACTTTCCCCTTGGTCGACCTCGTAGCTTTGTTTTTACTGCAGGCTCTTTCAAATTCGAATGTTCGGGGTGTAGCTGCTCGAATAAAACCCGAGAGGCAGATCGAATTACGGTAGGGTCACTTCCTGCAATCTCATCAACCAGACTGCGAAAATGTTCGGCGTCTTGAGCTGCCTGAGACACAAACTCTGCGTTCCCGGCTCCTTCCCCAATGACAAGTGTCCTCCAGAACGAATGAATCTGCTCTAAGTAAATTCCGTTTTCTGATTCAAGACATCCACGGATGGTACATGCGCAAGGTATCCCATGAGAAGTCAGAAAAGCGCACTCGCAACGATATTCAACTTCATCATCTAACTGTTGCATTCTCTTCACCTCCTGACTCAGCAACTGCAAACAGTGATGCGAAACTCTACCATTTATGTGACGATATAGAGAATGTCCGAAATTAGTCAAATTTCGCCGTCTCGAGTCTTCAAGAAAGTTTCGAATATTCGTCAGCTGCATTTCAGTAGCCGCGTTGACGCGCTCGAAAAGAGTGTCCAGAGCTGCAGTCGATGTAGAAATCCACTCTTTTAGAGCCGAATGAGCACTTTCGACCCTACAATTCGTGGTGTTCCCAAAATGAAGGACTTTGTTCGTCCAATTCAGCACAAACTTTTCTTTATGCACTAACCACGTGGTGTCCAGATACTCCGTGATAGCCGGCCACGATCTATACAAATCTTTCAGAGCATACACAGCTCTATCATACTCGGCTTCTGAAGTAGAAAGCATGATCTTCCTCCATCTTCCACGCCTCAAAGTCTCTGCCATCTCCTTATTCTTGCCGAATACGTGGTACGCGTAATTCAATACGTCTTTGTTGATGTGCCATGTGCAGAGTAAATGAGCAGAGTCTGGAAAAACCTCTCTCACTGGTCGCATAAGGCCTAACTCCCGGTCTGTTATTATTGCAGTCGGGCTGACAGTCCCCAATAACAGATCTCTCAACTTCTCCATCACCCACAAATAACTGGAGTAAGATTCATCCATCAAAATCGCATATCCAATAAGGAAATTCATGTTTGCTGGTGTGACCCCAATCATTTCGAACAAAGGCATCTTATACTTGTTCGTCTTGTAAGTCGAATCCATGCAGATAACGAAAGGATATGTCCGCAACAACTGGACTGACGTCGGATGTGCCAAAAAAGCGTGAGTGACGACATCAGTTTCTGGATCCGCCATAATCCAATGTAAGTACTCACACTGCACTGCTTGGTAGAGAAACTGCTGGACGGGATTCCGATCTTCAGATTTTGTCCTCCTCATGTAATCTCTGAAATTATAAATATGCCTTTGATTTGGATTGTCCTCCGGGAATTTTTCTTTTACTGCCTTCAAGATGTTCCGTGGTTTTGCTTGCGCCTCTGTCATATCACGAACAATCTTCTTCGCCCCAGAACTTAGACCACTAATTTGACGATGACCCTCTGGATAAACTGCCAGTCTGTGGTTGTGATGTCCGTGAGCACTATTAAAAACCAAAACCCATCCATCACGATCTCGTCGCTCCACCACTTTTATTAAGAAACGGCAACCGCAACCCTTTCTTTTGGTGTTTCTTCGAAGTGCAGTATCCATATCCCGAGACTCCATTTGATTTCGCCGGTCGCATCTCAAATAACAATCCATCCGACTATCTGATCTTGTTTTGTACGATGACACGACCAAAAAAAACCCAGCTCCGATAGCTACTTGTTTGGCCCATTTACATGCTTCATCGATTGTTGCAAAGATTTGTGTAGTTTGAAATAACTCACTGTAATCCACTCCATCACCACCGAAATCTGGAACCTACAAAAATAAAATCAAAATTAAAAAAAATTAAAAAATAAATTCGAAATTAAAAAATTTCAAAAATAATGTCGAAATTAAAAAAACAAAATCAAAATCAAAAAAAAAAAAAAAATAGGCGTCTGTGTTACACGCCTGCCCCATGGATGGGGCGTCTGTGTTAAACGCCTTCCCCAACGGTAAGGCGTCTGCGTAGGACGCCTGACCGAAGGGAAGGGCGTCTACTACAGACGCCTTACCCATGGGGAGGACGTCTACATAAGACGCCTATCCCATGGGGGAGGCGTCTGCGTTAGACGCCTAGTCCATGGGGAGGGCGTCCTACGCAGACGCCCTCACCATGGGGGAGGCGTCTAATGCAGACGCTCGGCCCAAAATTTGCCCCGCGCCAGGCTTACCTCACCCGATGCATCACCCTCGTCAGACATTTTCGTGGTGTTTTTACTGATAAATTATGAATATACAAGACCATATGCCTTATTTATAGACACGGGACGATATGGGTATTAAATATATTGTTAAGGGCAATTTAGTAATTTCAAGGGGCGATTTAAGTAGTTTTGGGGCGACGTTTAGTAGTTCCCAATTTATTTGATACAGGATTGGTGATGACTTGCTTTCGACTGTTTGGAATTTTTTTTTTGTGATAGCAGTGGACTGCACGACCATCGCAATCACCAATATTGTTCAAACAGTCCAAAGATTTGTTGTTATTTTACACTAACCATGTGTTATTGAGCCCCAAACCTACTCAACGAAGAATTTTTTTTACCATGAAAGCTCGAAAAGAAGTAACGTTAAGTGATGAATACAACTTCAAATCCTGATTAGGTAATTAGGTTCATCTATCTTCTTATTAAACCACAAAATGAGACCTATTGAATTTCAGTGGTCTCGGGTCTAGTGCAATATCGAGAAAAAAAATACAAACTAATCAACGAAATTGTCAACAATTGCCTTTGGTTTTTTCTAGTGTAAGATATAATATGTTACGTCGATATTATCAAATATTGAATTTCTTTGGTCTCAATTCTCGATTCCTTACTTTAAAGTTTTGAATTTTGAGAAACGAGTCTTAACTCATAACTTAAAAGAAACCCAACCCGGCGCAATCGTTTCATTCGAATCGAAAAACAAACCAGACTTGCACCTTTAGGTACCCAAATGCAAAATCCAGATAAATCGGAGAGCCGACGCGAGAAAACAAAACCCCAAACAGAGTTCAAACTCGCTTCCCCAATCCGTATTTCCGGTGGAGGTTTCCAATCACACACGCATCCCCACATAGCAAGGAGTCAGCTTTGGGCCGCATTGTGGTACGATCTCCTTTTCATCTTCTTCCTGGAGAAATTAGGGTTCTAATTGTCTTTTAGGGTTTCGAAGAAATTAGTGAGGTCCCGTTTGGCTAATCTAAAGGTTTCAAATCTTTGATTTCAAAAACGCATTTTTCAAGTTTGCATCCAATTCAAATAATTTATTTTGAGAATACATTATCATGTAATAATGTGTTTCGATAAAAAAACGTATTTTTCGTAAAATCAAATGTTTCATAAAAAACAAAAAAAGGAAGTAGAGAGCACCTTTTATTTTTTAAAAACGCGTTTTCAGCAAAAACCGCAGATCTATTATGTATTATTCAGGGTGGTCTAAACACCCCCATATAGGAATGAATTTTTTTAATTTTCTGAACAATAAAGTTTCCCTAGAAAACCATGATATTTTGGGATGGACCCTCACTTTTGGACAATTTTTGGTTGTTTGTGTGCTTTAAATGGTTATGTTAACAATTTAGTAACTTTACAAGTAAATGCTTGTCTGTAGTATTTTTTGTGAAGATATTTTTGCTTATTCAGAAGAAAAGAATTAGGTTTTTCTTGTTCAGGTAGGATTTTTAAGTAGAGAAATGGTGACAAATGGAGAGAAACGGAGCGGAAGTTGCTGTTTTAAGAATTCGTAATGGGGTGAAGGAGGTAATGAGTGCAGTTGGAAATACTATTGTTGTTTCTTGTAGGGTGTTTTTGAATGTAGTAGTTGAACTTTGATCTACAAGTGTATCATTCATAAATCCTAAATGGTTTGTTTCATTGTTTGGATAGTTTCCATTTAGGATTTGTAAATCCTTTATGGAACTTTAAGGTAAATCCCATGTAAAGAGCTGAAATCCAGATGACTTAGTGTAGTTTTAATCATTTTAAATTAGTACAAACTGTTTTTTTAATGTCATGCTCCCAATATAGTTTTATGGTTGGGTTGTGAATTTTGACTCCATTTGTGTTTGTATTTATGTAAGTTATATGCTGTTAGTCTATCATATACAGTTCTTTGATTTTGCAATTCGAAAATGAAATGCTTATCTAAACAAGAAAACATACCCATATGTGAAATGGCTTCATTTATACATCTTGTAATTGTAACTCTTCTCATGGGAAAATTAACACATCTCACCAACTGAGCTACATCATTATTGTTGTGCAAAAAGTTACTCGTTCGGTTGAAAATTAGTAGTTTGATGTTATTTTTTAGTTGTTTTAATACATTCGTTGTGATGTAGTGGGTGTTTTTGTAAAAGTTAATATAAGCATGAAGTGCTTCTCTTAGGAGATAATGCGTCTTCCGAACTACTAGTTTCAATAGGTGCATGAAGTGCTTCTCTTCGGAGATAATACCCGTCTTCGGAACTATAAGTACTTAAAAGTAGTGATTGTTACTGGCTTTAAGAACAAGTGCTTTCCTGAGACAATGTTTCGGTAGATGTTCTTGCTTGTTTAGGATAGCAAGTAATGTGGGTGATTGAATAGATGTTTAGAAAATAAGTTTGGTAGGATGTGATGGCATGGTTTCGAGAAATCAGATCCATATAGGATTACCAATCTCTTGTAATCTGTCTAAGAGGGAGTTTGGATGCTTCTCGTTACATAGTTGTTTTCAGTTCTTGCATTCAGTAATTCAATATCTGCTTTGTTTATCAAGATGGCAATGCATTAACATTTTTCTGGGAGTAATTGTATATGTCTTATATTTACCTCTTAGCATTCCCTAAAAGAAGTCACATTCGTATGGGCAAGTAGATGCTATGACATGAGCCATGATTTCATGGCATGCAAAGGTAAGTGGTCATCCACTAGTATTATTTTTTACCCATAAAGAAAGGTTTTACATAAGGCTTGCATTTCAATTTACCGTATCCCTTAGACTTCCTAGAAGACCCGTTGAATAACCAATCACAGTAATTAGATTAGTGTTAGATAAGGGCGCAATTTTGTAGTATTAGAATGATGTACCTTTGAAAATTACAAATACGAATATTAAAAGTGAGATTGTTGGTCCCAAACATTGAATACATAATTTTTACATTCCTTGTCCTTCGTTGAACATGTAAGAAAGAGGTGAAGATTAAAGTTGTAATTTTCAGATGTTATCCCTGAAATACAGATATGAAATGGTACTGGTAAGGCTTAGATGCATAAGTTGAACTTGAAGGTTCTATTTGCAGTAACACTTTCTCAAATTACTTCCATTGAGAAAATAATAAGTGTACGCCTAAAATATAGAACTAGTCAGGCACTTGAAGGAACTGTCTGCACTTCACTTCTGACCTATCTAGTTATTCTGTTTACCAAGTTAGGCGTTTATGTTTACAATTTCTCATGTTCATTGTTCTGTTCTAGGAAGAAATCAAAGCAACTTATCTCCTGTTGCGACTTAACTGGTTGCACTAACACTTGCTTTATGTCAACTGATAATGATAAATTACATGTTTAAAGCATCCATCCACTCCAATCTATCACCTGTTCTAATGATACAAATTAGGATGAGAAGTACTTACTGAAATCATACCATCATATGACTAAGGGTGCCAGACTGCCAACACTTTGCGATTTTCTAGGTTTTTGAAATAACATGTAAATTAGTAAATACATCGCTAAAAATACCAAATGTGGAACACCTTCTTACCCAATATCTGTTTCCAAATCGCTAATGTAGGTTTTATTCTCAATCAAATGTGTGGACTAAGGACTTCCATGTAAAATATGAACGCATATTATCACATGTATATCGATAAATTTATGTGTCTAGATGCCTAATGCCTACACTTGCCCTGCCACTACCATTAATTTTCAATTTTTACAAGAAGCACCATATTTCTGAAAATCTGAAGAGAAATCCAGCTATACTGTTGGTATTGAAACTTGAAACTTTTTGTATTGAACCTTATTCCTGTTGATCTTCTTTTTGCACTCTTTTCTTAAATTTGGGCTAGTTTTGAATCTTGAACATATTCCAAGATTTTCATTATAATTGTCTAATGCCCATTTTTCTACAAAATATATGATTTTATATGTTTTTTCCATGACATCTGTCCATGCAAATAAGCATTCTTTAAGGATAGATGAAGTGTATGCAAACTGATGGAAGCATTTGAAAATCATGTTCACATATCATGAGCAAACTGAAATATCATTGGAGGGTGTAAATGACCGAACTCGAATGAGCTGGGCCTGGATTGAGTTTAACGTGCTAACTTTTTGTTGCATGTTTAAGTCTGATTTAAACATTTTTATTTTATTTTTGAGCATGGCTTGACGAGAAGCTTTGTTTTCAAAAAAAACTGAAAATTGACAAAATTGCCTAGTTTTAGAATAGGGAATAAATAATCTAACAACTAACGTATTTTGTTTCCATATAAACTCAACAAACATATCATGTTAAAACAACTTGGATTATCTTCTTTTCACACCATTGTATCGTTTTTATTAAAAAAGTCCATTCCCAATATTAAGTACAAAAATAACTACCTACTAACATGTCTTGTTCCTACCAAATGAAAATCACAAAATGACTATTTTACTAATATGATATTATACGTGTAAAGATGTTATGTAATTTACTTACATATATCCATTAGACTAATGAGTTAACATGCTTTTGACAAACTAGTTGATTATGATTAAGTTCGACTTGTTTAAGTAAACATGATATTTTGGTGTTTAAATATTGTTTTTTTTAATATCAAACTTCACATTGATTAAGCTTTGCCCAAGCCAAACTTGAGCAAGCTCACAAGCTCCGGATTTCTGACACCCTTGAATATCAAATGCTTACATCCATTGTTTTGAAAACCGGACCGGACCGGACCGGCTGGTCCAACCGGTTCAACTGTGAACCGGAGGCCTATCCGGTCCGGTTTGCCCCACAAAACCGTTTTTTGCCAAGAACCGTGTTGAACCGGCGGTTCAACCACCGGTTCAGGGAAAAAACCCCAATTATGTTTTTTTTATATCGGTACCCGATTATGTATTCAGTTAATTGATTACTACATATCAAAAAAAAACCCAAACCCAAATCTATACCTCAACCTTAGAAATGTTGATATTGTAGATGTTTTGATTACTTTTTTTTAATATATGACTATTGTATCTATAATATATATTTATGACGTCATGCTGATGTCATCGGTTCAACTGGTACGATTTGGTCCGACCCCGAAACCTCTGAACCTTTGACGTTGTCGGTTCGACGTCCGGTTCGGTTATGAAAACCTTGCTTACATCTTCTATAGTCAAAAGATGAATTTGAGCATTAGTGGCAACTTTTGCAAATGATGGATGACAATGTTCAGATTCGGAGTTTGAAAATCCATACTGAAGGATAAAAGGAAATCATCTTTATGAGGTAAAAAACACTCATTATGCCTTATTATTTATAAATTTCATCAGGTAGAAGGGGAATATGTTCTCGTTTTCTTATAATAAAATGAGTAGAAATTGCAGATTCTAAATCTTGCGCCAAGTGCATTACATCTTTGAACCGTACAAGAACCAAAATTAGACCACTTTGATTTGTCTGTCTAGTCATTGTTGTTGCTTGTTAAAGAGTTCAGTTCTCATTTTCTTAGTTTTTCTTTACATATCATTCCCTCCAAAAGCTACTTGACAACTACAATAACACAGAGCCTTCGATCAGAAACTAGTTTTGGGTAAGCTAGAAATGAAACTTAATTACTTATAAAGAATCACGGTTTCAGTATAGGAATTGCCTCCTTCTGCATGCTTTTATCCATGAGTTAATCTTTGAATATACTCAAACCCTTTTAAGTATTTTTTGACTGCGTCCTCCTTCATCTTGGCATGTCCCCCTCTCTCCTTTCTCGCTGATGCAACCTTCTCAAAGATGAAATGTAACCTTCTAAAAGGATAATGGTAACTTTTACTAACCTTGAGATTTTTATTTCAATAGTTATGTGTGAAAATGACACCCAAGAAGATGAAATGTTCTTTGATCCTGAAGAGTGTGCTGGATAAGATGATCCAGATGGAGAATGAACTCCGTTATTGAAAATTCACGTGCTGTAATTCAATGAGTACATACTATATGGTACTATGGTTTATGGTTATCTAATGAAAATGATCGAATTAAGATCATTTATAAAGATCAGTATGCCCTAAACTCAATAAAAGTTCAGGACTAGCTGCTAGATAGACTAAATGCGATATGGTTGCTAAGAATTAGAAAACAACATGACATAGAAGATTATTTCATACTACCAGTTTCAGACATGTGGTGCAAAAGTTGAATAGTTTTATCTTTGAATTCTTTTTTCAAAGGATGGTGTTGCAAAGAAGGGGGGAAAATCCCGAATTATAATTTCTTTTCCTTGAAGAAAGAATGAGATATAACTACCATAACAAAGTAATGTCAGGATACGAAAACTGTCTGGGAGTAGAACCGTAATGATAGAGAGAGTTTCTTATGAAACCTTTTCAGCATTGTAATACATGATCCAATGGAGTTCTTGCACTCCGTCTTTGTGCTAGATGTATTTCTCTGAACAAGTGGACAAATAAGTGTAAGCATGAAGTTTCTATTATATATATAATATATTAGAGGGGTTGCGTGGGCGTTGTTCTTTTTGACCCTTGCTTGTTGTATATCATCTTGACAGTTACATCACTGTGAACACGATCTTTAGTGCAGCCACTAAAGGCCAGGCAGAAGAAAGTGAAAGGTACAAGTGTAATTTTCAAATTTCAACATTAAACTTGCGCCCGTCACACATTTATGCAACTAATGCTTTATTGATTATTAACTTTAAGCTTGCTCCGTGATATAGAATTAGTAGTTACAAAACTAAGCTTTGCCTACGCCAATGCTGGCTCTTTAAGTCTTTCTTGCTTCCTATCATCAACAACTTCCAATTTGTTTACGCAACTTGAGCACTCAATTTGGATCATCCTCTCAACTGATTCGGTATATTTAGGTGGGAGGTCCCATTCACGGATAGGCCATCAAGATAAATGCATATTGACCAGTTTTTAAAGTTGAAGTGTTTGACAAGTAAATTGGGAGAAAAGAGTCCATTACCATCAAATCCATCTATTTCTGGTGAGTGTTCATAGACTTTTATCTGTCATTTTTCCCCCAGTCTTCATGCTTTCGTAAGTTTTACATTTCACTTACATTTTCCCTTTTACATCCATGCGTGCATAGGATATACAGACACATTTATCCGGGTTTATAGAAGAAATAAGTGTCATATTTTTATTTCCCTTTCAATGTATCGTTGAATTTTATCATCATCGTCATATAGAGAACTCAATTGAATGAACATAAATTTTGGATCCTCTAACTTCATTATAATAATTAAGTTCGAAAAAGAAAGTATTATTTAGTTATTGTTGCCATACACCTCCAGCACATTTATACAGTTCCAATTATTTTAGTTATCCAGTTTTTTGTTATTTGTATGTTGAGAAGTGCAGCTAAATCTCAATGTCTGAGGCTGCTATAAAAGATTTCATGTTGGAGAAGAAACGTCATGGAAATCTAATTGCTCATAACTTAAGGAAAAACAGAGAATTGTATTCTGCCATAACTGTCTTTGAATGATCATATCAGTCATATCTGATTCACCTACCATGAGAAAAAAACGCACATCCATCTTGTACCTTAAGATTCACTTATTTTAACAGACAACTCTGGGAAGGGAAGCGTACATCAACACTTTGAAAGTTTTAAGTGTTCTTCAAGTAAACCGGACACCCCTACCGTGTGACGACATTGGCTCTTTTTTTCCCCCTCAAGTTCCTGTCCATCTTTGTTGGTATTGTAAGTTTCAAATTGTTTTTTCTAATGCAGACAACTCTGGCAACGGAATTTTTTTATAGAGATTTCCGAAGCTCTGAAGTGCTAGACAAGTAAAAATGTTGTGCTTGATACATAGTGACATCTGTCTTTTGAATGGAATTGCTCATCTATCCTGGCAGTTGAATGCTGTTGTTTCAATCCAGGACTGCTTGAAACCCCCAACTACCATGAATTCGTGTAAGGAAGAAGTTTTCATTTTGTTTGGTCTTCAGAGATGTGTTCTTCACTCTAGCAGGGTAGAAAGAGTGGTTGGGTAGCTCAGAACAATAAGGGAAACTGGTTTTCTTCTTGTTCTCTCTTTCTAGTTATTACATTTTTTGTTGACAACTGACCACTATTAAAGTGTGAATCTAAAAAACTATTGAAGTTTAATCAACAAAGTTCGTTATGTTGCATTCCAAATATGAGAATTTCGCCGCTAACTCAAGTTTCCATGCTCATCTTGGTTTTGGCATTGGTTTTAGCAGTGTGTTTAATTTTAAAAGTTGCTGCATTCGTAGAAGTGGCTTGGTCAGTTGGTCTAGAGCGTCTTTTGGTGTGAACTCCTTGAGAGAAGGTTATGAGTTACAGTTTGCTACAGTGGGCATTCATACTATTTTATTAATTGTTTGCACCAATTTGTGTTGCACTACTATCAGACTAGCAAGGTGCAAGGTATTCGCTTCAAGTGATAGTCATTGTAAGATTTTTTTAAGGTAATTAATTCATTTTTTTACATTAACTTCTTACTTGGTTTATCGAGAAGAAATGCTTTAGTTGTTCAGGTAGTTAAATCCATAATATTTAACATATTAAACATACATATTGGGAAAGATTAAATAATGATTGTCTCGAGACATGATAAATACGAAATTGACACCTCATGATTAGGGCTGGTATATTTGAAACTGAACTAAAATTTTAACTCAGTATACAATATTGAATTATAACTTGTCTTGAGTTTATTTCTGAAAGCTGGTGGATACGGTTATGGATACATAATCATTTAATAAACGTGACGGTAAGGATATGAAAATTGTAATTATTTAATAAATATGGTGGTTAAGGGTATAGTTTTCACCTATATATTTAACTGTTTATTGTGAAATATAACTAATATATAAAAATAAATATGATTCTAAATTCAAACATGTGTTTGTCTTTTAAATTTAAAGTTATTTTGATGTTTGTCGCTGTACAGAACAATTTAAGTAATCTGTTTGGTTTACATAGTTTATAGATGTTTTGATAATGAATCTGTGGAAGTTTTTGTTCGATTTCGTGTCTACGCTTGTATATATTTTTAAAAAATTAGAAGCAATATGATTGACATTCATATTTGTCAACAATTTTATGTATCAATTTTTTTAATTGTATTTCAATATATTTAATATACTAATTAATATTGAAATACATAAATTGTATCATACCTAGATGATTATCAAATCCTTTTTACTAATTGGAAGTCGAGTTCACGTCAGATTGCCTCGTCATAACCTCCAAGTGTTCACCAAACTTTAAACAAAATCAGAGAGATCGAAGTTAGTCAATCAATCTCTAATACGATGTTAGAATCTAGCTAATAACCACTTCTACGCTCCAAAGAAATTAATCTCCAGCACACAATTAAAATCAAGAGAATTTTAGATGAAATGATTGAGAAAATATGGAGGAGAATAATTTTGCATTCATGTAAACAAAGGAAGAGGGGCCTATTTATAGGGTTTTTTTCTAAACCACATCACGTACAAACCACTTACACATGATCAATTTTTAACCTCTCTACTAAATCACATCATGTGTAAACCACTTTGCACATGATCTCTTCTTTATTTTGCCACATCATCATCTTATAATTACTTTTGACCAAAGTGGATTAAATCTAGCTCAACAAAAATCTCAAATTAATATATGCAAAAACGTTGACAAACGATTGGACTATTTTTTACTTTACCAAATTTCGGATTAACATCCAACAAAATTTGGGATTTCGGGTTTTAGCAAATTTATATGTCATAATGTTGCGGATCACATCATATCATGAAATATATTATCATCTATAATGTCAAACATTATACCACATAATATATACATATCTCATACAAATATATTTGATATTCTAACTATGTCATTATTACGACATATTGATTTTATTATTTTAGCACATGTATATTATTTTGATAACACATGAAACTTAATACATCATATAAATAAAATTACATCTTTTGTTTCACAGTTTTGTGGTGTGACCTATAAGAGAATCTAAGTTATGTTGACAATGATATTAAACATTTAATATCATAAACTATAAGTTGCATCTAGTTACACATTATAGTTACCCAAATAACCAAGATGTTTTGTTCACTCGAATTAAACACGATTCATTTAGTAATATGTAATATATAACTTGTGTCTATCCATTGCCTCATGATATTATGAATATTATACAAAGTAGTAATGCATCATCTTTGTATTATATATTTATTTCTTGATTTCTCAGGCAAATTATAAACATATAACTATACATAAGTTATAAGGTTAATTACAGTTTGCTCCCCTGAACTATGCATTGGTATCACTTTGCCCCCCTGAAGTTTCAAAGTTAACAGTTACCTCCCCTGAACTTTAATTTTGTAACACTTTGCCCCATTGAACTTCAAAAACTCATTATTTAACACACATTCGACATTTTTTCCTAATTTGTTTTGTTGTATCCCTAATACACTCCTAAACATATATTTACGTGAAAGTTTGGGTCGAAACGGAGGTCGGGTATGGTTGGAATTTGGGTCGGATTGAGTTTCAATCGGACCCAAAATCCAACCATATCCGACATCCATTTCGATCCAAACTTTCACGTAAATATAGGTTTAGGAGTGTATTAGGGATACAAAAAAAACGAAAAAAACGTCGAATGTGTGTTAAATAATGAGTTTTTGAAGTTCAATGGGACAAAATATTACAAAATTAAAGTTTAGGGGAGGTAACTGTTAATTTTGAAACTTCAGGGGGGCAAAGTGATACCAATGCATAGTTCAGGGGGGCAAACTGTAATTAACCCTAAGTTATATTGTGTACATTATAACTTTGCTTTATCAAGTAACCCATCAATATCGTTACTCAAGTCAAGAGAAACAATGATAATCTTCTGACATATCATCTTTTGCAGCATAAGTCATGTATAACCAACTAATACCTTTATCACTATACACAATGATAATTTTTGATAATAATTAAATCATATACTCCTTATGTGAAAAGTTATATGTCTCATATCATAGGATTCAAAGACACAATGAAAAATTAATGACAAACACAATTCCATAATGTTTCATTTGTTAGGTCAATTCAATATATGAAATAAATATTTTTTATTTCATATACTCACGTTGTTAAATATTTGTAGAGTTACAATATCTCTTTTAACTAGCACGACAATTTTATCTCGGTAATTAATGTCTCATGTCAATCACCATGATCGTGAATTACGTTTGATTTATGTAAACCATTATATTTTAAATCTCTACGGTAAATACCAAAAGTATTTTCCTTTAACACTTATAAAAGACGAATACATTAGTAAAAAATAAATATTCACTACATTCAATTTTAATAAAAGATATATAAAAGTAATTTTTTTAAGACACATTCCTTTCAGTGTTGATAATGAATTTGTGAATGCTTAATGTTAAATGTTATAAGTATTATAAGTTTTAGCTAGTTATCTGTTGATCATTTTGACTTATTTTTGCCCATTTAACTTGTTACTCAGGCCATCTATCAATTTTAGAATCCACTAAGTTCTATACATATAACCATTTAATCGTTCGAAACTGTTTACTTAAATGTGGGCGGATAGGGTGATGAGTAGAAGTGAAAATAAACGGATTTTTAACCGAACCGCAAACCGTTTAATTAAATGGTTATGAGTGGGTAAGCCTCATAACTATCCAAAAACCACCCATTTACGGCCTTAAGGATTTGATACTATGTAATTTTTAGGATATATACACTCACGTTGATGCATATACGGTAGAAACATTGAATTTGCTACTTTATTTAAAACTATAAGTCTACTCACCTTGAAACGGAACAACAGTTTGTTTCAAGATGATAGTTTTATTTGTTATACTTTCTTGTGTTTGATAATGATATTGTTTACTTGATTAACAAACAATAACATCAAATGCGAACTGGCATTCAAGCCAATCCAAACTAAATATGGTTTGATTTATTTTACAAAAAACTATTTGGTATGGATTCAATTATTCAAAGAATCCTAAATGCTGAACTAAATTGACACATTTTCCAATCCCTACTCACGATAATACCATCTTGAATTCTTGATAAAGATTCGAAGCTTGAAATAGTTAGACCAATCTAGGCCCTCATTAAAACACCAAACCGTAAATTTACATTATAGTAAAATACCATTAAGCATAAAAATATGGTTGGGAGCAATATCGAACGCTCAAAGAACAAAACTTTATTAACACTAAACTCTAAATTTAAATAATAGAAGAACCATTAAAAGCATAAAATATGGTTGAAGCAATTTTGAATGCTAAAAGAACAAAATTTTAAACTCGAGAAGAAGAAAATATTGACAACAAAACTACGTCCTAGATCAATGCAAAACAATCCTTATTTTAATTTTCAGGTGGCAGGGTCTTGCTAAAGATATCAATTGTAAATTAGGGAGGTAAATTGTAATTTACCCAAATAAGAATTACAACTATAGTTTACCCTTGTATTTTTTTATTTACATAAGTTTTAGTTTTATTGAAAGTGATCATAGAGTTTCAAATAACGGCTTAACTAGTAACAGTATACTTGTTTTATCATCCGTAAAAGTAGCAGTCAAACCTCTATAAAAAATCCAAATATCCTTACATAATGTGATTAGAAAACACAACTGAATTGACGGTGGAAATAATACAAAAATATAGATAAATATGTATCAATTCGGCGGCGGCTAATCTACATATGCAGTTCAATAGAAGGTTTTTTTTTTGCTTCCGTACCACAAAATAGTTATTCAAGTGGCCTAATGTCATTAACAACCAGTCTAGATTGTTCACCTGCCATCAAAAAGCTTTTACTATTAGTTTTAGGGAAATGTTTGTTGAACGCTTCGCGTCACGGACGCTGCAAACCCAGTCAGCAGAATGGCTGATGTGGGCAACCCAGTCAGCAGACGCGGCTGAGTTCGCTCTCTCCCCAGAAACAATTTCTTTGTTTAGTTTATTCCTCGTTTCGTACAAATTTCGCCATCCCTCGCCATCCCTCATTAATGCGTCTCAAATCACTCCATTCTTTCATCATGTTGGCGCTCCTACACTCAACATTCGTCCTCCTATTTCTTCCCTTCTCTTTATTAAATTCATTTTTTTCCGGACACACACGTCATTCATTTTCTTTAGTTTCTGGACAAGCACGTAACTTATTCCGGACACAGTTACTATTTATTCCGGACAGTTGGAATACTTATTCCGGACAGACGGAACACTTATTCCGGACAAACGAACTACTTACTCCTGATTTTTTGTTGCTGTTGTTTTATTTTCCCGATGCGTCCACCATCGCATTTAATGCTTTTCAAATCAGCACGTCCTCCATCTTCTTTCTTATTGTTTGGCGCGTCACGGAGATACAAATATGAGTGTCTAGGTTATTCCGATCCTACGAACCATTCCTTCTTCTCTCCTTCCTCCATTTTTGTTGTACTGTAATGGCACTCGTAAATGTGTCCTCACAGCCGGCTCCTGCCTCCAACGTCCCTCAAGTGATGATGAATTTTCCTTCCTTCGAAGAAGCCAAAGCATTTTACGTTTCATACGCCGATTCCTGTGGTTTTGGTGTGAAGATAAGGCAATCTCATTACGATCGTGGTGTTGTTATACGGGCCACTCTTACTTGCTCAAAGGAAGGTAATGCTCCCGGAAACCAAGGTGAAGGTAGACCGAAACATAGGTTATCCGGTAGGGTCGAATGCACTGCGCGGATTAGGGTCTCCGGTAATCCATCCAGAGGCTACGTAATTAACTACGTAGATCTCGAACATAATCACGCCATGCTGTCGGAAGACCAGATGCGCTTCCTCCGTCAAAAACGATCCGTCCCGGAGTCCGCCAGAGCACGCATTTCGTGCAATGATGCTGCCGGTATATCTGCCGCCAAGACCATGCAATCTTTTGTGGTCGAAGCTGGAGGTCACGATAAATTGTCTTTCAACGAGCGGGACCTAAGGTTATTTATTCTCCACTTAACCTGGTTGAAGTTACGCATTTAGCTTTGTCATAAAAATTATGTTTCGCAGGAATGTTGTGAACGAGGTTAGAAACCTCAAAATGGGACCAGGAGATGCGCAAGCTATCCAAGATTATTTCATCAGGATGCAGAAGAATGATTCCCGCTTCTTTTACGTAATGGATATGGACGACGAAGGCAGACTACGAAATGTGTTCTGGGCCGACAGTCGGTCTCGAGCTGCTTACTCTTACTTTGGAGATGCAATATGTTTCGACACAACATACATAACAAACAAGTATGACATGCCTTTTGCCCCATTTGTGGGGGTAAATCACCACTACCAGTCCGTCCTACTCGGTTGCGCACTCCTCTCTTCCGAGACGACACAAAATTACATTTGGTTGTTCCAAACATGGTTGACGTGCATGAACGGTACGTGTTTTATTTTGTCAGGCTTTGTCCATTTTACGTTGTGTGCCTGTCCAGTTACTCCCTTACGTCTGTCCGTTTTACGTATTTTGCTCGTCCGGTTTATCCCTTACGTCTGTCCTGTTTACGTCTTTTGCTCGTCCTGTTTACCCCTTACGTCTGTCCGGTTTACGTATTTTGCTCGTCCGTTTTATCCCTTACGTCTGTCCGGTTTACGTATTTTGCTCGTCCGGTTTATCCCTTACGTAAGTCCGGTTTACGTTTTTTGCGCGTCCGGTTTATCCCTTACGTCTGTCCGGTTTACCCTTGACGCCTGTCCGGTTTACGTCTTTTGCTCGTCCGGTTTATCCCTTACGTCTGTCCGGTTTACGTCTTTTGCTCGTCCGGTTTACCCTTGACGTCTGTCCGGTTTACGTTATTTCTGTCCGGATTAACATATGTTTTTATCTTGATCGCTTTGTGTGCAGATACAAGCCCCCCGGCGATCATAACAGACCAATGTGGCGCCATAGCTTCGGCTGTGAGGACTGTGTTCCCTGAAGCGCGGCACAGATTTTGTATATGGCACATAATGAATAAGGCCCCTGTGAAGCTGCCCAAGAAGTACCGGGAGCATACGTTGTTTGACCTCAACAACTGTGTATTCGATTCCAAGACTCCGGCAGAATTCGAGCGGAATTGGCAGGGATTTCTAGATGATTTCGAGTTGCACGACAATAATTGGCTCCGATCCATTTATGCAATTCGAGAGCACTGGGTACCTGCATTTTCGCGGGATTGTTTTTCCGCCGGAATGGCATCAACCCAGAGAAGTGAGGGTATGAACGCCTTCTTCGATAAGTACCTCACATCAAGGACGACACTTAAGCAGTTCGTTCAACAATACGAACTCGCACTACGCCACAAGTATGAGAAGGAAGCTCAGTCTGATTTCGATTGTCAGCATAAGGCTCCGCAATTGATTTCGAAATATCCATTCGAGAGGCAATTGAGCGAGTTGTATACGGTGGGTGTCTTCAAGAAGGTGCAGTTAGAAATTGGGAAGATGATGTACTGCGACATCAAGGATGAGTTCAACGAGGACGACACATTGCACTTCAACGTGACCGAACATGTATTGACACATATCCTCCCATTGTCGAAACGGTTCACAGTGCAAATTAGAGATGAGAAGTGGGTATGCGATTGCAGAATGTTTGATCACGTCGGTATCCTATGTTGTCACGTTTATGTTGTTATTGCCCGAATACGTCCAAACGCGTTGCTCCCCGAGTTTTACATCGTCCACCGATGGAGGAAGGATATCCGAAGGAGCTATGGAGTCAAGTTTCCTCTTCAAAGCGGCATAACGGGGAACGATGCGCTTCGTCGCCACGACGACATAATGGGTCGTGCGCTTTGGATCGCCGAGGCCGCTTTCGACTCAAACGACAGATATCTTCAGGCGGTAGAGGCACTTGAGTTGCTTAAGGAACGTATGCAACGACCTGATCCTGTGTTCGCTGGTACATCCGTTCTCAATCCGGATAAGACAATACGGAAAGGCAGACCGCCGAGCAAACGACGGATTTCTTTGTCTGAGAAAATAATTAAAAGTAACGTTAAGAAAATCAACAGGAAGAAGGCTCTACCCCCGTTACACCCTGCAGCACCCAAACCGGGGGATCACGATTTCGATGACTGGGACATGAATTTGCATTACGAGGGAGTTCCTCCTTGATTATTGTATTTGTCCTTGGTTGGAATTATTCCTATGTAATTTTGTTGAAAGTCATTGTAATTTTGTTGAAAGTCATTGTATGTAATTTTGTTGAAAGTCATTGTATGTAATTTTGTTGAAAGTCATTGTATGTAATTTTGTTGAAAGTCATTGTATTATTGCATAAGATTCAACCCTTTCTTTGCTTGATCGTTTGTGAATTAATTTCTCATGGCGACAAATATATTAAGTAATTTTGTACCGTTGTATGTCTGTCCGGATTAAGTTAACAGTATGTCCGGATTAAGTTAACAGTATGTCCGGATTACGTAACATCAAAGTCCGGATTAAGTGACCAGTATGTCCGGAATACGTTACCAGTATGTCCGGATTACGTTACATCAATGTCCCGAAACGGAACAAAAAGTTTGTCCGGAATAAGTGTATTTGCTGTCCGGAATAAGTGTATTTGTTGTCCGGTTTAAGAATAAAGTGTGTCTGGAATAAGTGTTTTTGCTGTCCGGAATAAGTGTATTTGCTGTCCGGAATAAGAATAAAGTATGTCCCGAAACGGAACAAAAAGTTTGTCCGGAATAAGTGTATTTGCTGTCCGGAATAAGTGTATTTGTTGTCCGGAATAAGCGTATTTGTTGTCCGGAATAAATGTATTTGTTGTCCGGTTTAAGAATAAAGTGTGTCCGGAATAAGTGTATTTGCTGTCCGGAATAAGTGTACTTGCTGTCCGGAATAAGTGTATTTGCTGTCCGGAATAAGAATAAAGTGTGTCCCGAAACGGAACAAAAAGTTTGTCCGGAATAAGTGTATTTGCTGTCCGGAATAAGTGTATTTGTTGTCCGGAATAAGCGTATTTGTTGTCCGGAATAAATGTATTTGTTGTCCGGTTTAAGAATAAAGTGTGTCCGGAATAAGTGTATTTGCTGTCCGGAATAAGTGTACTTGCTGTCCCGAATAAGTGTATTTGCTGTCCGGAATAAGAATAAAGTGTGTCCCGAAACGGAACAAAAAGTTTGTCCGGAATAAGTGTATTTGCTGCCCAGAATAAGTGTATTTTTTGTCCGGAATAAGTGTATTTGCTGTCCGGAATAAGTGTATTTGTTGTCCGGAATATGTGTATTTGTTGTCCGGAATATGTGTATTTGTTGTTCGGAATAAGTGTATTTGCTGTCCGGAATAAGTGTATTTGTTTTTCGGAGTAAGTGTATTTGTTGTCCGGTTTAAGAATAAATTTTGTCCAGAAACGGAACATTAAGTTTTTCCGGAATAAGTGTATTTGCTGTCCGGAATAAGTGTATTTGTTGTCCGGAATTAGTGTATTTGCTGTCCGGAATAGGTGTATTTGTTGTCCGGTTTAAGAGTATTGATTATTTATACATGTCCTTGTATTGATAATTTAACCCAACACCAAATGTCATTGTATTGATAAATCATTCAAATAGTCTATGTAATTTTAACATGTATACATGTATAACTTTGTAAAAAAAATTAAAACATCCAGAGTCGTTTATTGTTGATCGCACATCCCAGAGTCTTCGAGTAAGAAATTGGCCAAATCGCCTCTAAAACGGTGAATAACCTTGCTCTGCTTCGGCTGAGTCGGATCAGCATTCTCCATCAAACGCTTGATCCAGTACAAAACGTATGGCCCGCAGTCGTTACTCCCCGCTAGCTGTCGTTGGCTACCCTTCCTGTCAACTCTCAGTGGCCATTCGACCGCCAAAAACCCTCGCCAGAATCCCGCTATCTTAGACGCGGTGCATTCATGAGTTCCGACTAAAAGGTTAGGATTTTCACCTCTTTTAAGCGTGCGGGAGATGCTGTTGTACTGAATGAACTCCGATCGAGGTCCGTGGGCAACGAACAGAGTCCAGTGGCCGGACAAACAGCATGGCTGTGCGATGACGACTTCCTCCACATTAAGTCCTTCCATTTTTGGGAGTAAATAATCTCTCTTTATATCTTCTCCCTGTCCCTCCACAATCATTTCCGATTCGAAGGATGATAAGCAGACCACCTTTTGTTGCCCTCCTCTTCTGACGAGTACCTCAATTAGGCCGTCAAGCGTTTCGTTGGTGATTTCTGTGCCTCGCGAAATTATTTCCTTGAGATCACCCCTGCTGATAATGCTGAGAACCCCCCTCCAGATAATATCTTTTGCTTCTCGCTCGGGGGCCGTTGCATTCAATAAACGATGTACCTCATCATTGGTCAGCGTTCTCAAGGCGGTATCATCCACATCTGGCCTCGTGGACGAAACAAGGGCGGCCAGTTCATCTTTCGCTTTTTCTTCACTGGCTTCTTCGGGCCCTTTTGTTTTTGTGGTGGCTTCTTCGGCCTCCTTTATTTGTTCTTGTTTTTCTGCGGCAATCTTCTGTGCCTCATCTTGGCCAGATTTGCTTTGCGCTTCGTGTATGTGTTCTGTGCGCAAGCGTGGTTTAAAGGTCCGCATTTTTTTGGGGTGCAAAAGCGGAAGCGCAACCCCAGCCTTCCTCTTTCTTTCCTCCTGTCTCCTCATAACTTCCTCCTTTTCTTCCTCCTCCTCCCTCTTATTTCTCTCTTCCTCCTCCCTCTTTTCCCTCTCTTCCCTCTCCTCCTCCTCCCTCTTATTTCTCTCTTCCTCCTCCCTCTTTTCCCTCTCTTCCCTCTCCACCGCCTCCCTCTTATTTCTCTCTTCCTCCTCCCTCTTTTCCCTCTCTTCCCTCTCCTCCGCCTCCCTCTTATTTCTCTCTTCCTCCTCCGCCTCCCTCTTATTTCTCTCTTCCTCCTCCCTCTCTTCCCTCTCTTCCCTCTCCTCCGCCTCCCTCTTATTTCTCTCTTCCTCCTCCCTCTTTTCCCTCTCTTCCTCCTCCCCACGGACTCTCAGCTCACGACACTCTTCTTGAGAGATCCGCAGTTCTTCCTCCAGGTTGTTAATTTTAACGGTCGCCTCCCTAAGTGCTGCTTCGGCTCGCAGCCATTTCGTCTTCACCTCACTAAGTTCCAACTCTTGTAGCAGTGGGTCACATGGAATGCTGCATTCACTGAGTTGTATCCTTGGTAGAGTGGATGTTGAAGGTGTTTCCTTCGAGGCGACCGTTGCTTCTGCAGGAGTTGAAGGTGTTTCCTTCGCTGCGGGAGTTGCTGCTGCAGGAGGAAATTGATCCTCTGACAACAGTGAATGCTCCCGTGCACTGAGTTTTGGGGTGCCCTTCAACTCAAATTGGCCCGAGTATATCCGGGACAAGTTGATGCCTCGATCTTCCCATTTTCTAAGGATTTGGCGTCTGCTAAACATTTCGGTCCAACACTTGAACCGTGGAAATGCTGACCGGGGATCCCCCAATTTGAACTTCTCGCAAAGCCACACCTGAAAACAGGAATAAGTTAAAAAACAGAAACATAACATCCCCAGGACAGTCTCATAACGTTAATCACTAATTCCGGACAGACACAACTCTTATTCCGGACAGACACAACTCTTATTCCGGACAGACACAACTCTTATTCCGGACAGACAAAGACGTATTCCGGACATACAAATTACTTATTCCGGACAGACACAAGACGTATTCCGGACACATACAGGACTATTCCGGACTGGCAACACACTTATTCCGGACAGGCAACACACTTATTCCGGACAGAGACAACACTATTGAGGACAGACACAAAACTTATCCCGGACAGACACAAGACTTATTCCGGACAGAGACAACACTATTCAGGACAGACACAAGACTTATCCCGGACAGACACAAGACGTATTCCGGACAGACAAGACAATCATTCCAGACACATACAGGACTATTCCGGACAGGCAACACACTTATTCCGGACATAAACCAACACTACTCCGGACTGACACAACACTCATTCCGGACAACCACAAGACACTTATTCCGGAAAACCTCAAGACACTTTTTCCGGACAGAGACAACACTATTCAGGACAGACAGAAGACGTATTCCGGACAGACACAAGACGTATTCCGGACAAGCAAGACAGTCATTTCGGACACATACAGGACTATTCCGGACAGGCAACACACTTATTCCGGACATAAACCGACACTATTCCGGACTGACACAACACTCATTCCGGACCAAGATGCTTACTTGTAATACGGCAACGCAACCAGACACGTAGCCCTGCTTCATAGAGAAGTTCGCTGACGATCTCCTCCTCGAGAGGTCCCGTTGGGCTTCCTCCAGGCCTTCAACCAAGAAAGTGTGAACCGCATTTGCCCACGCATATCTCTTGAGGCGCTTGAGGTTCTTAAGGTGTTTCGTGTACCACGCTTTAGTTCGCAGTGATCCATCGAAGAACAAAAAATGATTGAAAATCATAGAAATAAGGAGTCGGACGTGCTCCTCCTCCTCGCCCATCTTGCTCGTGGCGGTAAGATGACCCAGTAGCTGGGTGTTGTCGAGGTTAACCCCGTCACGTTTCGCTACGTACATGGCATCCATATCCACTCTCTGCCCATGTACTCTTAGTCCAAGTAGAAGGGCGACGTCTTCTACCGTAAATGGGACCACCCCAGTGGCTATTCTCAGACCGACTTCATTGGCGTCGAAGTGTTCGACGAACCAACCCAGTATCTCGTTGTCAGTTGTGACGTGAGGAAAGCTGAGGAAGTGACCGAAAGGCGTCCGTTGGAAGACATTTTTCTCCTCCTCCTTCATCCGGTCGAACTGCTTGTGAAGGGCCGCGAAACCGCACTTGGTTTCGCGGAAGTAGTACGTGCTTCCCTTAAACCACACAAAAAAATTGTTAGAGGCCAATAATGAACCTTAAAATGAACCAGAAAGAACATGGTTGACAAAACACCTGCGCGGCTACAATTTCAGGAGCAATGGAGGTTTCAGGTAGAGAAGGATCCATTTTCGCCTTGTCTTGGTTTTCGTTACTGGAATGGAAAGGTTTTGGAGCAATGAAGGTTTTGGATGAGCGTATGGAAAGGAACTCCGGGTGAAATGGGGAAAGTTACTCGAATGCTGTACCGCCGCTACTGATGTACGTGAAGTCGAACCGTCTAATCGTGATTTAGGGAAATGAACCGTCGCACGGAAATGAACCGTCGCACCCAACAAATCGTGATTTAGGGAAATGAACCGTCGCACCCAACAATTCGTATACATTTCCCCGCGCAGAGGTTTTGGTTGACTGGACGCACACCTGGCAGCTGACGTGTTATTCCACGTAGGACGCGTCACGGACGCTCGCGTCCGTATATAACTACTCTTAGTTTTATGCTATCGTTTTTTAGCATGTCATTCCATTAATCTTTCTATCAAAGTTTCGTTAATTAAATTAATATATTTTACTGAAGATTTTTTAAAATCACTCTTGAATAATCGAAGAAACACGATTTTTGTTTCTATGTAAAATTACATTGGATTTTTTTTTTTTAAATTTTGATTTGTTTGGTATTTGAACTAAGGTGTTTTATGTCAACTACTTTTTAATCCTGGATTTAATGTTAATATTCGAATTATGATATTTTGTAGCGACTACTTTTATTTTATTTTTTAAATTTGATCTGGCTAGAAAAAATCCTACATTCGCCACAACTAAGGGTGCTAACGGATCAATTCCTGTTCAGATACTAGGAGAATCGGAATTGAATCCATATCACAATTGGGAATCCAAAACCGAACTTGGTCCAGGTCGGATTCCAACTTGGGTAGCCAGAATCGTATCCGACGGGTTCACGGGTACCACTGTAAGTTTTATCCCGATTCGATACAATCAGATTCAATTCAATTTGACTCATTTCGGATACATGTTGTCACCCCTAAGACACTAACCACCGCAATCGATCACTTGACATAGACATCTATAATTAGAACCACTATTTAGCGTGGATGACAGAAAGGTTCTTGAAGTATCGGACATGGTTTCTAGGTAGCCATGCAAACAACACATTGCAACTATCACTCTCTCGGTATAATCTCCTCACCCACCAAATCATAAATCATAATCAAACAGTGTCATGACAATGCCAGTTGAGTGGAATATACAACAGTGTCATGTTACTAATGACGACACCAACAGCCATTTCCTTGACAGTTGTATACCGTATAAGATGATAAAAGATTGTGTTGTGACATCACAAATAATAACACTGATAACAGTGAACTCTTGATACAAGAAATATAAGAAATTAATTGTGACCCTAAAATTGAAGAAAATAATTGTCCATCTTACGTGTTTGCTAATTGCGAAACAAGAATATAGAAATTATTTTATATCTCGTTTGGATACCACCAATTCCAGCTTCTTAACCACCAGAGAGCTACTACAGTGACAATTAACATCCAAACATTAGGTGAGCTCCCCAGAAGTTGGGCTCCCAGCACGATAATCGAGACATATTTTGTATTGAACGGAGAAGTTCATAAGATGAGCTTCTGGAAGCTTCTCCAGTTGTTGATTTTTTGTGATCATTTTATCCTTATTTATTTTTAGCATATAACTATATAATCTTTTATTTAATCAAACTTTGGGGTAATTTACCTCCCATATCATTTGGAGATCAATCCCAGATAAACAATAATTTAATTTTTTTTAAATATAAACAAATAAAAAACATGTTTTCAAAAGATTTTTTTTTTTGAAAAAACACAATTAAAACGAATTTATAATGAATTTTAATTTAATCAAAGTTTATGGACAATTTAGGAATTTCCTTTGACAAGACATCACCTATTATCAGAAGTCTTCTGCCCATCCAAACAACTCATAACCATCAAGAAAAAGCTGCTCCTCAATCCACATCCCCAAAAGCTGACTTCTGATCTGAAGCTAACATTTAGGAGCCGCACCCAAACGCACCCTTTATATCTCGTTTTACTGGTTTTCACACACACAAGCAAAGAATGTGAAGAAGTTCCAAAAAACAACTTTTGGTTTCTTTGAGATTCATGGATGATGTATCACAAATTTGGTCGACGTGTACTAACTTTGTTAAGTGCACAAAAGGTCGATACCTACTAAAAATGGAAGTATATTAATAAATTTGGCCGAGAATGGTTTTGATGCAAATACAGGCTTAATTACATTCGTTCCTTTCATACACCAACCCTCGTGCCACCGTCTCTCCACAATTGTCAACGACTTGTGGACCAGTAATTACTAAATGAAAACAAAAGTCTTATTTTCTCTTAGAAAATGAAAATAACCAACTTGATCCTACAAAGCATTGTGTACTACAACTACCACTTAGCTTTGCCATGCCCAAATCCAATCTGGTTATGTCCTTACTCAAACATCTTGTAGGACAGCTTTAACTGACATTCTTTATTACGTTAGGAGATTATTTTCATACTATCAAAATAAAACCAGTCAATTTAGTATCTCGAAACCAACTAAGATAAGCACCCTCATCCGGGACGAAACCGAGTTGGTTAGGTACGTGGGTTCACAAACCTTAGGTCACAAGATCGAATCTCAGCAAGACACTTTATTTAATACTAATGCGTTCCGGTGAAAATGGTGTTGGACCACCTCCAGTTTGGAGCCGCAACCCGCATGTCCCAAGTGAGAGGGGTGCCGAGGAATTCTGGGTCATCAAAAAAACAAAAAACAAAAAAAAACAACTAAGATAAGCACTGAGCGATGCCAGAAATTTATGCCAGAAGTTCAAAAGTTGTAAGAGTAATCCAACAGAACCAAAAATTCAATAAAATAGTTAATCATCGGCAAGAAAAAAAATAATAGGGGTCAAAATCCAGAGGAGCTGAATCCAAAGAAGTCATAATCTGATAAAATTAACACTCAAGATGCCAAAATATCTACAAATCAAGCTAAATTCCAAAAATCTAGGATGTGGCCCGATGTATTTGGCATCAGCTTTGGGGCATCACCTTTGGTCGGTAGATATCTGGTTTTGGATGAATCTGAATTAGAGATTGAACCTTATCTTAAAAAAATTAACGTTTACAAAATAAATAAATGGAATAGTGCTAAACTTATCATATGTGCATGCATGAACTCTAAAACTTATGATGAGTACTAGACATAATATTTAGATTCAAATATAAAACTCAATAGTTAGAAGGCTAAATTATAGTTTACCTCTTTCAATTATGATTAACTCTTTGAAGCATTTAACTTTAAAACGTCACACACATACTTCTTAAACTTTGATTTGTGTAACACATTGACCATTTCTCCATAAATATTATTATTTTAACTTATTCGTCATTTTTCTCATTTTTCCATATTGTTTGTCAATTGCGTTTTTAATCTATCTTTGTGATAAAGTTCCAATCAAATCAGATACCGAAATTTTCTTCAAGTTGGGGTCAGATTTTAAACCAATCAATTCCAAATTTGAGTAAGATCTGGCATTCAGTTTGATTGAAATTTTAACATATGATACATTAAAAGTATGTTTGGTAAACACCACCAAATGAATTGAGAAAAAACTGACAAATACGTTGAAATATATTAACAATTTTATGGTGAATAGGTGGTCAAAATATTATACAAATCAAAATTTAAGGAGTGAATGTGATAAACTATAATTTACCCTAGTTAGAAATATAAGTATAAGAACTTCATGTGTCAAAATGTTACTCGATCACAATTAAAAGGTATAAACTATAATTTACCCTAGTTAGAAATATAAGTTTAAGAACTTCACAGTTCAAAGAAGGTCCAAAGTGTTGTCCAGACACAAATCAATCAAAGATATGTAAACAATTCACCCTTTTATCTAGCTCTTACCAAACCCAATGATATTCAAACTGAACAGTTAATCATCAAACAAACGAAGGAAGGAAGGAGGAAAGAAAGAAGAGAATCATATTGGGAAGTTGATGAGGTAAAACATATGATTTAATTGGACTTGAAATAGTTTTCTTATTTTCCCCCAAGAAAAAAGGTGATGGTTCGGTGGACCGGGAACCTATTCCCGGTTCACGTGATGATTTGTCTCCAGGTCAACGGTCCGACCGTCACACGTGGGGCCCATCCGTTGGGGTCCACACGTGGAGGCAGCTGATCTACGTGGAACCCACCTCACGTGGGATCTGGTCCTTGTCTTGTTTTGTCGTTTTCTCTGCTCAATTGCTTTCCGAGAATGCCCTTGTCTTGTTGTGTATTTTACATTGCTCGACTTGGTTTTTGACGTGAAAAATCTTAAAGAGGTAATTACGTCGATATTAGAGTTCAAAAAAATAATTACGTGAATATTCTTTTCATAATTCAATATATCACTTTTGTGAGTTGTGCCTTTTCCATTCCATGATAGATTGATATGTTGTTACTTTACAGCGAATCTGATCTTATCGTTTTGGTGGTCACTTTTAAGTTTGGTTTTGACCCTACTGTCTTCGGTTTTGTATCAAATTAGATTCAGAATTTCTAATTTATTAATTTATCATGTGGTTGACTTGTTTAAGAATTTCAAAAAAAAGGGAGACTGATTCTATAGTTTTGGGGCGATTGCTTTGTAGAACTTTAAAAAAAGGAAACGGCCATCAATTGTTTTTTTGTCTTTACAAACCAAGTGTATTCTCTTATATGAACATATATAAGAACAATGTCTAAATTATATGAACTGAAGATGAGGATGCAATTGAAATGGGCTTCAAGTTTAAAGGTATCTAAAATGTTATGAAATGCTAAATGTGTTAGTGTAATTTTGAATTAGTTTGGGAGGTATTTACGGAAGTGGTTAGTTTTGGGTAATAAATCAATTAGTTTTTTTTGTAAAGATAGTTAATTGCATAGATAATAAAATAGGATGTATGTTGTCACAACCCTCCAAACAAAATACAAAGTAATATTACAACCGTAAATAGTTTTGCCTAAGCTATAAAACAACCTAAATGGTTGTAAAACAGCCTAAAACAGTAACGAATCAAAATTACCCAAAAATCACCTCATTTCCGGTGTTAGTCGTGATCCCAACCACATTCTATTAGGTGTCAGCTGAGGATGAAGGAGTTGCCCGGGGTAAGTATCTCACTTCCTCTAATATTCTCACCCGCTCAACTGTCTCGGTTGGTTCTTCAACCGCTCACCTTTCCTCCTCCTGTGTTAGCTCTTCCAGCAAGCTCACTATCAGTTGGATTGACAGCGGCGGCGGCCATCCCATTCGGTTGAGTAAGTGCATTCAATGTTGCAAGCGGTGGATTGTTGGCACTGTTTCAGGTAGTGATAAATGCTGCCAATGTGGTAAAATGTTCAATTTTTTCTCGTTTAATCTGATATTTAAAGAGCTCATCCGCTCCCTTTTTTCTTGACCCTGCCCAAAATAATAGCAAATCAAAACATTCATTTAATACATGCCAAAACCCCAACATTGTTGGTAAGATAGATCGTTGAAATAGAAGAAGGGGTTTACTAGGGAAGTGAATTTCCAAAGTTATATTAATGCAGTTACGTTTTGCAAACACGACCTATGGTTTATTCAAATAATCTTCAGATTTGAGTTCATCAAAATCAGATTTTGTCGATTTTCCAAACTACAATGACGCTTACTAAAATTCTCATTATACCCATAATTCATCTAAATTTATGTTACCAACCTTTGAATTCATATGTTATTTTATTTGAACATTTTAAAAAAATATGAATAGATTTATGTACTAGTTTCATGAATTCATCTATTATATGATTAAATTAGTAATGTTTGTCATGACGTGTCATATGTTTGAACTTCTGACTCATTTTCGGTGTAAACTTCAATTTTGATCTAAATATGAGAATAAATCTAACGAGTAAACTTCAATAAGAGGTCAATATTTACTAGTTTGGATTATGAGTACAATTTTTTTGACAACTTAACCATTGACTGTAGATTAACGGTAATTAAATATAATGGTAAAATTATAAAGGGTTTAAACAAATAAGATGAGTTGGACCTATTAGATCTTGACTATATATATAGTTCATTTGGAATAAAGTTGCAAATAAGTGTGAAGATTTAATCACAGGTTGACGAGTTGAAATTACGGTGTGCACATTTTCAATACTACTATTCATATTGATTCTTAGCATGCAATCAAAGGTAAATTTTCAAACTGAAACTTTTCTGAAAATTTGAAGTTTCAAAATGCAGATGACACATACACACCTACAAACTTACACCTCACTTTTACGCTATAAGAGGGGTTGCATCAAAACAGTATTGTCAACCCTAGGTTTGAACTGGGAACTCGATTCGAGTTGGACTCAACCTTATCCGTTAAAAAAAATCTGATTTAACTCGAAAATAAAAGAACCTAAAAAATAACACTTTTTCCAATTTGATTACTTATAAACAAGCCCACTCGAGCTAGGCTAGAAGACTCAGCTAACTCGAGTGTTTTATAAAGAGATTTTTTTTTTGTATTTAGTGATACTATGCATTAATATTCGGGAGTCAATTTTTTTGATCGAGTCAATTACACTCTTATATAAAATTCTTTATTGATAAACATGTTTATCACTAAACATGTTTTCTCGGCATGTGATAATTAGTCTCGACTACTCTAAGATCAAATACGATTAATTAGTTATGAGTCCAAATTTGTAATTACTGAACAATTGGTTTGTTAGTCTAAAGGCATATACAAGAGGCGAGGGGAGACAATCAAACGTGTAGATGACGACCTTGAGTTGGTAAGAGCTTGAAGAAGACACTCCACTTTCTCTACCTAGCTGTTTCCATCCAACACAAGTCCTTATATTTCATCCTTCCCTTCTCAATCTTTTCCTTCAACGATTTCACCACACATCAAACCCACCTTCTTCCCTTAACTCACCCATCTTCATTTCCCATCAATAGCTATACCACCTACTTGATCTTTACTAAATTTCTTCTTATTCTTCATGATCATGTCAAGATTCATGAGGATTATGCATGTATAGTTCATCTCTTGATTTAGGTTGTGATTGAGAGTAAATAGGTTTTTAGATTTTTTTGCTTGCTAGTGGTGCAACATATAGAAGAAAATTAATACAAGGGTAGATCATATATTTAGAAGGGTTTTCTTTACTTAATTTTTCATAATCAAACATCTTACCTAAGGAATAAGTATTTATATAGCTTTTAGGGTTGCTAAGTTGGTGACCTGACCAAATTGAGGTCAATAAGAAGAAGGGCGTGTTAGATTCATCTGAGGATGGATGATGCGAAGAAAAATGATAATTTGCCTCCGGGGTTTCGATTTCATCCCACCGATGAAGAGCTGATCACTTACTACCTCAAAAACAAGATCTCAGACTCCAATTTCACAGCAAAAGCCATCGCTGATATCGATCTCAACCGATGCGAACCATGGGATATTCCAGGTATATATTCTTGAGTACTTACACATGTTGTTCAAGTGAGTCTTTTGCTTGTTAATTTGCTTTTTCTGAAGGACTACATTTCAAAATTTTGCAGTCAGATCTAATTACGTATGTCAATTATTGTTTAGATATGATTATGTCCATGTAATCATGTTTTGGTCGTTTTCTTAATCATGTGCATCTATAGTCAATTGTGCAGGTATTGTGGATGTTGTCTGCGACAATAATTTGGTCATCCAAATTATGATCATGTTTTGTTACCTAATCAATACTATTTACACGAACCATGTGATTATCATTTTCTATGTGTTCAATTTGTAGCTTCCCTGCGTGATATATGTACGCATGATATATATGAAACTAAATTCGACATATAAAATTCTGAGAAATATTCTTATAGAATTATCATTCTATATGGTTAAAATTAATTAGTGTACAACTGTGCATGATCACTTGATGAGATCAATTTAGTAAATTCTCTTCACTATGTAAATTCAGGGAAGGCAAAGATGGGAGAGAAGGAGTGGTACTTCTTCAACCTCCGTGACCGGAAATACCCAACCGGAGTGAGAACGAACCGTGCCACGAACGCGGGTTATTGGAAGACCACGGGGAAGGACAAGGAGATTTTCAACAGCAACACATCGGATTTGGTCGGGATGAAGAAGACACTGGTGTTCTACAAAGGAAGAGCGCCTAGAGGGGAGAAGACTAATTGGGTGATACATGAGTATCGTGTGCATGTCAAATCCACCTTCAAGAATTCTAAGGTAATGATTGGTAATTAACTTGTTTGGTTTGTTTTACTTGGTAGATTGTAGTTTTTGATGTCAAGTAGATAGTCAATTATATATGAGGTATAGTTGCTTCATTGTTAAGAAATAATTATTTGATTTTTTTTCAGTACGTTTTCGTCTACTTAAATCTTATAAAACAAGAATCATTATAAATTGGATCACATCAACTTAACACTCTTCGCTGTATCATTGCAAGATTACATCTTATTCAAAAAGGAAAAGACAAAAATTAGTTGATAATGAATCAACAGTGAAATATGTGCATCAATAATAGAATTATAGAACTCATTTCTGTTACTTGGACATGCTTATTATTATTTCGTCTATTTTAGATATTTAGTCATTTTCTTCTTATGAGGTAAATACTCATGCAAATTTTAACTTCAATACGTTGATTTTGAAATAGTCAAGATCAATATCAAGGGGTCTAACTACCGAAAGTTTGTGATTGTAAATCACATAATAAGATTATAACTGTTATTTTTAACAATTCAACAACAATAACAACAGGACGAATGGGTCGTTTGCCGGGCCTTCAAGAAGAGCTCCGGAGTAAAGAAGTACACAAACCCTAATACTTCCACTCAAGCTCGTTCGACAACGTTCAACAACATAAATCCATACACCAACCAAGCTCTCCACCACGACCACCTATTGCACTCGACTCTCCTCCCACCACTCCACCACCCTGACCCCTACTACGGAAGCACTTCCTCTAGAAGCTACATGGCTGCAACAGACCTTGCAGAGCTCACAAGGCTCCTCACAAGCAACACCACCACCAGAGGTGGCAACCAACAAGCCATGATGGTGAACACAATGGCCCAACAAGTGCAACAACAACAACAACAAAATCAAGCCAATTTTACGGTTTCAGGTCTGAACCTGAACCTTGGGGTGCACCCTCAACATGGGCAGGTGGTGGGAAGGCCCATGCATGGGTCAGCTGGGTTTGGGGTGTTGGGGGGAGAGGTGGGGTTGGGTGGTGAGCCTAGTTTTGTTGGGGTCCATGATCAAGTCAATAACCAGGCTCATGCCGGGGGAAATAGGTTCAATAATAATGCTAACATGGAGGCTTGTGTGGAGCTTGATGGATACTGGGGTGCCGGTAACTATTAGTTAAGATACAACCAATTGGGATCAGTACAAATGATAGATTTTTAGTCTTGAAATAATCGAGACTAAGATTTAAGTCCCAATGATCAATAATGTGTTGCATCTTCGAATCTAGTTATATAGAATAGGAAATCATATTAGAAAACGTTTAGCTAAGATATGCATGATTGTTTTTTTTTGTTTGATTTTGTGTTGTGTTGTGGTTTGAAGCGAAGTTTTAAGGTGTAGGGTGTTCTTTGTATTTAGGATGTACGTGACAGTATGGAATGGTGGTTGTGGTGGAGTGGGAATTTGTAGTTTCTTGCATGTTTATCAAAACAATGAGATGACCAACTCAAGTGTCATGTTTCATGTGTATGTTTTCTTCTACTACTAAGCATTATTCTAAATTGTTTGTTACGTAAAGAAGGAAAGGAAGCTAGAAGAGAAAAGAGAAACTTGATTGGGTGTCTTAATACTTCAAAAGCTTCTCCAAATTTAGCTCAACAAACCTTTGAAGACCTTCCTAGAATTGTCAGAATGATAAACAACATTATCTGAAGATTTGTAATTGGTAACACGGATGTATGTGGATTATACCAATTCTTCTTGTTATGATCTGGAGGTATGGCATACATAACATATGTCTTGTGCCAAATTAGCTTCATTGACCATTAATCATGTGCATGAGCCAAGTTCACAAATTTACATGTAAATTTTCGTCACAAAAGTTGCTTCTTTTTGTTTCAACAACAAACATCCCAAAAAATTCAAGCATAAGTCGCATAAACCTAATATATTCCTTGTTATATATGTTAAAATTCCTCACTTTATAATTCTTTTCCTTTATTCTTCTTTGAACTCTTACCTATTTTAAACCTAAATAAACAAAAGTATACGACCCTTGGGTGACAACCGATCAAGCATTGCGGCTCCTTTAATTGTTAGGTAGTTGAGACTCCGTGTTGTAAGTTAAGCTTTGGCATTTCAATTATGCCATCTTTTCTTCTTCTTTGATACACACGTAGTTCATCTTTACTTCTTTAGACCAGCTGACAGCAATTAATTAAAGATATTGAATTTTCATTTTAATAAATATAACATGTGATAAATATGTGCACACATAATGACACAAATAACAAAAATGATACATACAATATATATATATATATATATATATAAATGAAAATATTTGGAATTTCGTGCATATGCGTGTATGCAAAAGTTTTTTTTTTTATAACTTGCATTTATAAATTTTGTTTGCGACGCTAAACTTTTGGGATGAGAGTGTTTTACTTTTGAGTTAACGCAAGTTTACAAGTATCCCGAACAATCCTTAACATTTGCGAGCTTATTTTTGTATGTACAACGACCTATAGCTTTTTCTACAAAGATTTTCGTTATATAATCCAACTAACTCTTCGATGTTCCAACTTTGGACTTTTGACAGAGATAAGTCTACCTATACAAGTATGGAACCATAAATACCATTAGATGTTGAAAATCATGAGGACTTTAGCAGAAACCATTTCTCAACCGCACGGTTCTATTAAGTCATGAAGAAGTTTAAAACTCAAACGCTTTCTAGGTATCCTTTTTAGCAGGAATCTCTTTGATTTCCAGGATTTTGACATGTCCTAGGACATTGTCAACCAAGAAGTCATTAAAGTGATTTTCTACACCAATTTCCTGGAGTGTAGGTCAAAAATAAGTTTTTGATGTCAATAGGTGAACTGGAAAGGCGGGGGATGTTAGAGCTTGTTCAATGCATTTTCCCACCAAACAAATAACCTACGATTGAAATTTGTAAGCGTAACTCCAAATGATTGACCAACTTGACAAATCACATTCTCAATACTAGTCTCAATTTTGCGCAAATAATTTAAATTAGATCAAATTGGTGAATTCTTCTTTTTTGAGCTCCTTACCTCGGCTCAAGAAAGACTCCTCTGAAATTTCATTCTCTTGGAATTAAGAGTTCCATATAAAATAAGGCCTAAAAAAATAATAGTATAATATTAATGGCATCGAACCAACGAGAATTGTCCAATTTTGTTACAAGACAATGATATAAAACAAAAAAGATGTACGTATAAACAAATGTTAGATTGATCATTGGTATTATCGTGAAATGCAACCAAACTCACCAAAAACAAAACAAAAAGGCAAGTAAAAACAAAATATGAGTACCCATAAAGTACTATATGGTAAATGGTAAGTTGTTAACATAAGAATCAGAAAAGAAATATAGATATGTAGAAGAACCATCAAAATTGCAAACTCCTAAATATTCTTCACGTTAAATTGATAATGGTGGAGAAAGTGTATTACATGTTGACTATATTATTATATAGGAAAGAAGGAAGTGATGGCTGGGTTTTTAGGATTAAAAAAGATGTTAGTGAAAGAGTTAAAAAGGATGTTAGTGGTGGGAATAAAATAGGTGTTAGTGGTATGTTGCAAAATTATGGAGGTTAGGGAAGACCCAAGAGGAAGAATCAAGTGTTTAGTACCAAATGACCAAATACCAATCTACACCAAACCATGGTATAGGTATGACACTTTTTCTTGATAAGCGTTCTCAATGGAAGATCAAATTACGAACTTAACCAACTCATTGGGCTCTGACACACCCAAAACAAGCACGCATGCTCTTTTAGAACGGAGCAACAGATTCCACAACAAGATCACATGAAGCGATCCACACGAACACGTTCCAACATTTAATGAGCCCAACCCGTAAACAAACGTGCAGCATAATAAGAGGCCATTAGTTATTAAATACCACATTACACATTAAACTTCGGCATTATGGCATAACCAGTTAACTATCACGTATACAGAATGGAAACTTGAGAATCCTCCAACTTTCCCAAAGCTAACTCAAAAGTACACAGAAACATAAGTGGTAAGATATCTTTTCCAGAATTCTTCGAGGGTATAACCACCAGGGAACGTATAGTTTACGTGATGTTAGGAGAGAAGAGTGCACTACACAAGCTTCAGGTCAGACAGCCCTCATAAATGAATGGTGACAACTTAAATATCTCTAGCCTACTAACAAACTATAACCTCATGAAACAGGCCTCGCTGGGTGGAGCCGACAGCACTTCAAAAAATCACCCCGTTAAGTTTCACCCGGTGCCTGATTTTTGCAGCAAGACTGTATTCTGCACAGAGGATAATACATAAAATTTGAAGAATGAAAGCAGTAACAAAAGGGTTGCAAGTTCAATGAAACTGCAAACATCATAGGAAAGTCAATTATGTTCATAAATCACAAAATTAAGCGAAGTTTCCAGCAAAACATATTCTACTACGTACATGGCATTCTAGGTGTAAAAGGTAGGTGATCAGGTTTAACCGACCCTACGAAAATTAATTAAAAAATGAAAGGTTGAACCAGAAAGCACACACATGCCAAGTATAAACACAGCAAAAACCTTATAGCCAGAGACATCGATACCTACTTCTCAGCATGCCTGCGCTTGGGTCTGCGATGAACGTGGTTTGCATGTGAATGCCGTGAATGTTTCCTTGTCTTTTTGCTGCAAATTTTCAACAATTATGATTGACATTTCCACTTGAAATAAAAAAACAGAAATGACTAACCTGAAGAAAGATGCAACAAATAGAAAAAGTAGGTATATGGGCACTGCCAGAAAAGCAGAAGCCTGCAAGAGAGAGGCAAACATCAGAAATAATTATTTCAGACAAAACCAGAGAAGAACAAAATAATTATTTCGATCAAGATAAAAAGTTATTAACGAATTATACCAGAAACCAGACGAGTTCTTTTGTAGCCAAAGCTTTAGTTAGCTCATATTTTTTCAATTTTTCGTGCGCCACAGCTTGCACCTGTCATAATTATCAAGTTAAATGTAGCTTCGAACACTAGAATGTAAGAGGCATCATTTCCCTACACATTACAGCAACAAATTCGATGAAGAGCATGGTTTTCTTTGAGAACTTAACTTATCATATGACCAGAAATGTATCAAATTAACGTCACTCTTGGTGGCATTGAATCAATAAATGGATTGATCTTATGAGGTCACCTTTGTGTTTATAGTAGATAAAGAGACATGGTGTTTCAATCATATCAAGTTTGGGTGGTAAGACCAACAATAAATTAACCATGCCACGAAACAGGAAACTGAAAATTTAAGGTAATGGAACCTCATGTTTAAGTTTGTCAATGGCATACTGATTTGGCATAGCTTACAAGTGCAAGGATACCATATTTTTCCATTTTTTGTTTACTTTGTCCTTCCGGATGAATAACATTCAACCTATCTGCTCATAAAATTTACATGTTTGACAATTCCATTGACAACTTTCAGATTTCATTTACTAAACTGTGTACCTAAGCTCATATAGCCAACTGCAATTGGTATGTGAGATTGATGTGACTTGGAAATGTTTATAGGCCATGAATTACAAGCCCTTTTTTTACATCAGTAGGACATGAATCACACATTAGTTCTTGAACCATATCCACCTTGGGCTTTTTTTCCATTTGAACCCCATATTAACAGGAAAGATGTCACCAGTATGATTAGTTGAAAGTTGAAAATATTGGGAAATCATAACTCGTTGTTTGACATGGTACACATGGAGAACAAAATAGTTAGACTAGCAGATTCTGTGTAATAGCATCATGAAAGTCCAGGGAGAAATTATTATTTTCCTCCCCCAGATTGGAAGTGGTTTAGTTATCACTCCCTAGTCCCTACCCTAATAGGTATATGCTGTAAGACTGGAAAGCTAGAAGGAAATAAGAAATTCAACAGACTGTAAAATTCAGAGAGAAAAACACCTTCTGGTGATAGGATGTTGCAGATTTCAGAAATTTCCCATATGCACGCATGGCTTTCTTTGTATAAGGTTTTAATATGATTCGGACTTTCTCAACATGTGGTCTAGTAACAGTGGCAACTTGATCAATATATGGTTTAGAGATTTTCTTAGCCTCCTGCAAGTGGTTATAATGTATTATAAAGGATAAAAAAATAAGTTTTTACCCTAAGCTGCGGACTTCCATATAGAATATAGACAATAAAGAACCTGGAAGTACGGGTTAGCTAGCTCTTGAGCCCTCAAAGCATGTGGCTTGATTGCACTCAAAGATGTTTTGTAAAACTCAATTGTCTTGACAGATGCCCGTTGATAGTGAGGATCAATGAAGGTTAAAAATGCAACCCAATGCTCCTTTAAGGCAGGTATCCATTTCTTCAAAATAGATAACAATGACATAAGAAACAATAGCAAGCTAAATATGTAGAGAAATATCAGGAAAAAATAATATCTGAACCAAGCGCAAATTGCTGATAATACAAAGTATGATGGTAAATTAGAAGTAGTGCTGCAATAGGACATGCATATTCTGCTTCAGATGAGAAGGCAATAATTTGACATTGCAAGGAATAAGGAACTCTTCCAGTTACTAACTAGGAAAAGGAAGATACATTACCAAAAAAATTCATAAATATATCATACATGAGAAACTCAAATAAGCATGGCACATGTAAACTTACATCGTGGACAGTCTCCAAATGAGGTTCAACATGCTTCTTTGCTTTAGCTGATAAGTCTGACGCCTGAGAAAAAATGATGGTGAAATTAATCTATGATTACAATAAGACGAAATTCATGCATAGAACCGAAGAAAATTGTGGAAATTTGGAAGAAAAAATCCCCCCAACAAACTATGCTTTAAAGTCAAATGCAAGCACCTTGAGCAGAAAAGTCTCCAAGGCAGGTTTTCCATGATGATTCCATTGAGTGGCAGTATATTTCTGCGAAAGGAGAGTAAAATTAGAAAACAAGAACATATCTCAGGTAGTTTTGAAGTTATCATATTTTTATTACCTGACAATATTCCAAATGAGTTGCAAGCCATGTTGGCAACCAGGCATTATGAACCTGCAAGAAAATGCATCAAAATGATAAAGCATAGGAGTTTCAAAAGACCTTGAAATATGGGTTAAAACTTAAAATAGCATTCAGAGTTCAACTATTTTCTTATTGATAACCTAGACAAATCTGTTATTATAAATGTTCATCAGATAATATTTTAATTATAAAGCTGATGTTCTGATATGTGCACATCCAACCAATAGTTAATCAACAAATCATTATGCCATATGTTGGTGCAATATAAGAGTGAAAAAACTCTTTGCATGAGAGGAGGCCAATTATGACATACAAGTGGAAGTTAAATCACAAAGCAAGTGGGAATCATAGTATATCAATCAAATCAAGAATATCAGAAAAGTTTAAAAATAATTATCACCAGTTGAGAATATGAGTTAAAGTATCCTACACAATCAAGACGATCAATATAACTAAAAGGCAGACACACAAATATGAGCACCCATCATATGGTCACATACATACTAGACACGTTTACAAGTATCCATCTCATGATTTTTCGGTTAATTGATATTAAATGACAATCTTGATAGATCTCTACTATGCAATCTAAAATTCATTTTCGTATCCCCAGGGCCCGTGCCAATTATTCAGGTAAGGGAGTAATATTACTGAAGATTGACCAAGTTACAATACCATTTGGCATGATACTTTTTTTAATCGTTTGGCATGATATTTGATCATTTAAGGTGAAGAATACATTCTGAATAGAAGATTCGGACTGATAAAGAGAATGTAAACTTTATACATTTAACTATTGTTGAGATATCAGCAGTAACAGAAAGGAAACAAATAAACAGAACAAGAAAATTGATCATGTCAAACACAAGCTCTCACCTCGGCCAATTCTTTTAGTTTTGATGATGCTTCTAATTTTGCTTTCATCAGCTCCTCCTAGTAAACAAGACAAGAATCGTCAACACATATTGTTACTGAAGTGCTTAACATAAATAAGCTAATGTGGATGCACCAACCTCAGCAACTTTAAGAAGGCGCTCATTTATTTGGATTCTTCTTTTTTGCTCATCATTTGTTTTTTGCAACTGCAAATCTCAATATGGATTGTGAAGAAAGTCATATAAGCTGAAACATGATAAATAATGAAAGGAAATATAGATGAATACTAATACCAGTGCTTTATTATATGTATTATCAATTCAAGTCTCTAAAAGTACCATCTCTATTATATGCCAAGGGAAACTATTTAAATATTTATTTTTCATTGCTCTTTTTTATCATTAATAAATGACAAAAAAGGGGTACAAGAGGGAAAGGGAATAATTGCTCAATGTTCGAACTGTATAGACTATAGACATTCAAAGAGCTTTATCAAACTAATACACATTATTATTTTATTCCTAAATTACGCCATCAGTTCAACATGACTTAAGAACACATTTACATATACATCTTCATCTACTACATTGCAAGACCATAGACCTACAAAGCACAATATAGATATATGTCAACAACAACAACAACAAAATTTCAATAAGACATGAGATGTTATCAACCCAACACTTTACCAATTTAAAGAGCCTGTATAATAGCAAAACACATTCTTATGTGCCAAATCATAAGCAAAACACATTTAAAGATACTACATTATTTGTCCATGACAAGGACAGCATTTTGGTCCATGATATTAGATTACTGGACTTTGTACCATTAAGTTTAACCAATGCTCTGAAAAAACAGTTTATACGGAGCCAAATTATGCCCAAAGAAGGGTTGCCGACAAGAAGAGACGAGCAACAAAAAAGGTGCCACACTGTAAAACATTACATATGGTCCCAGAAAAAATGCAGTATACGGCTTGCTCAATAACACCTAAAACTGCATGAGGGAGATCTATCACCAATTAATCAATTAGAATACTCACAGAATCCAGTTTGGAAGCCAGTTCTTCTATTTTCTTATTAGCCTCATTGATTCGAGACTCCAGAGCATCCTTTTTCTGGGTTTGATTTTGTATTTGGACATTAAGTGCCTCAATCTGCAAATTAGTAATAGTTAACAATCAAGAATAACAATCAAATCCTCTCAGAATCCACAAATTTCATTTTCTTCATACCTGCTTCTCAAGTGCAGACGATCGAGAGTGGGCCTTTTCCAGAAGCTCCTTAGAATTAACAGCCCCCTTTTTCTGAGAAAGTGAACACAAAAGGAAATTGAGCTTAGTACAGATTTTGAACTGAAGGCCAACGTTCAAGGATAATAATAAAAAGGCTTTGTAATGTCACCTGAATTGACTCTATTTTGGTTTGTAACGATGTGATTTTCTCCGACTTTTCCTGCATGATTTTTTCATACTGTGCAAGACTACCATCCTTGCTCTCCAATTCTCGGGTACTGTCTGCTATCTTAGACTCTGATAAAGAAAGCACCAACTTGGTATTACATATCATATTCCACACTTAATTTAATACTAACATACCGGGTAAGATTTGCCAACAGCTTTTATATAATGAAGAAAGAGGCAATAAAAAAATTGAGGGAAATGATTGATAATGATCCAAAAACGAGACAACTAACAAAAGCCTTTTTTTTGTAAATTATAAGACAAATAAAATAATGAGGAACCTAGCTAAGATCTAAACTCCGAATCCATCAATGTTGGGTAGATATATATCTTCCCGATAAGACGAGAAGCCGAACAAACGAATCATATCATAGATCACTAATAAGTAAGTGTGGAATCTAACACAAATTTGTATTATCAGGAAAAACACAGTGATTGCAAAATCAAGGGCCAGAGACCTTGCAAACATGCACTTGATCTCCTAAAATTAACACCAATTTTTTTTTTCAGAAACACTAAAAACCTACTTTGGGAAGGAATCACTGAAAGCAAGCAATACACCCAATCGACAAACGCAAATGCCAAAAAAAAAACCCAAAGGTGAAGATCAACGTCTACTTCAGCTTCTCACTGACAATCAAATCCAAGAAAAAAATTCCAATTTTTTTTTTCCAGTTTCAGATCCAAACACCAAACCGGACCACTCAAATCCCAAACCACACGAAACCGAACAAAAAAAGTCCCGAAACCCGACCTAAAACACCTAAAAAAACCTAGTTCCCAATAAAAAACCCTAGAAACGGTCCGAAACAAGCCCCTGACAAACCTAGGGCGGAGATCTTGGCCTTGAGGTCCTCGACCTCGTTTAGCGCGGCAAGATCGGGACCTGCAGCGCCATCGGAGGGGTCGGGGATCGAGGCGCCGGAGAGGAGGGGGAGGAGGAGGAGGAGGGCGAGGAGGAGAGGAGAGGAGGCCATTGGAGGGGAGTGGCGGTTGGGAGTGGTGTTTGTATTTATAGAGAGAGAGAGAGAGAGAGAGAGAGGCACGTGAGGGTGGATGGGTTGGGTTGATTTTGATGGGAGTGGTGGGGTGTGGATAGCGGAGGAGCGAGCGGCTCACGGAGCACTTCAAATAAAATGTGTACCTATGCTTTCTCATGTTCCACGTTTATTTACTTCAATTAAACAACAACGACAACAACTTGTTTTGGTACACTAGAAATAGAAACTCTAAAAATCACGGAGCCACCTAAAGATGATTCCTATCTCATGAATCATCTACCTACAACTACCTAGTAAGGATTTTCTAAATCGAAAAGTCATCAAGTTTAGAAAGATATTGGAGTTATCTAAAGAGAAACTTTGAGAGGTTGAAAAAAACTAACGAAAGTGGATGATTCATTTATGATTTCTATTTTTACTTGAAGATTAGAGAGTCAAAAGAGACGAGATTGAGTTTCCTCTCGTACTCCTTGAAGATTGTAATATTTTCGTAGCTCTCTTTCATACCATCGGATTGCTAGTATATGCTCTCTTTTTATGTATCTTATGTTATGAAGATTATATTACTCATCTTGTTAACTTAGGGTTTGTTGATTATGATTTATTGTGCTCGAATGTGTAACCAATCAGAGTCCTGATCTAATTCCGAACTATTATCTTCATGTTATAATTCATTGTCTTCTATAGTTGTTCCCACCAGAGTGATGCTTAGTCGTCTCTGCAGTGGTTTTTTCGATTTGTGTTTCATTCAATTATTTGCTTAATTTGATATATACACGCTAGTTGTTTGTAAATTTCCGGAGTTTAGGGCACCCTCAATGGGGTGCCCTTGTAAATGCCGACCTTGGGTCGGCATTTACATCAACCCCCTCAATGGGGGTTGATCGACCGTCAGGTCGTGGAACCTGGCGGTGGACCTGTTAAAGTGGGCATAAGAAGTATGAGTGAATTTACGCACATTTATATAGAAGTAGTTACAAAAATTATTATTTTACATAAGCAAATTAAGAAACACAACAAAACAAACACATTTCGTTAGATAACTAACCAACACATAGGAAGTGCATACCGACATTAACTAACACATGTGAAGTACATACTAACATTAACCAACACATAGGAAATACATACTGACATAGTAGCAACGAAATGAAATATTAATTGTAATACTCTATTACATTACAATACGAAAATCTATCCCAATTTATGACCTCATTCTTCGTTGAGCTCGTCAGCTAATTTTTTCTTCAGTTTTTTCTCCTCATCGGTCAACGAGAAGATAATGATTCCGACTCAACTACTGACCCGTCTTCCAAATCAGAGGATGAGCTTCTTCTTGCGGACTCGGACGATGAGGTCGAACAACTCATTGGGATGATTCCATCTGTACTGCCTCAACTATTCTGGTTAAGCCAACCTAGGCGACGACAACCCTCTACTATACATCGCAACCCACCTCGTGATCATGATCAAAGGTACAACCGTCTATTTTCCGATAATTTTTCTGAAAATCTTGTGTAATCTGACCAAATTTTCAGAAGAAGATTCAGAATGCGAAAGCATGTGTTTCTTAGGATAGTAAATGTCGTTGAGTCGTCTGATGTCTTCTTCCAACGCCAACCAGATGCAGTAGGTAAATTCGGGATATCAGCCTTACAGAAATGCACTGCAGCTATGCGAATGATGGCGTACGGAGTGTCGGCTAATGCGGTAGATGAGTACTTACGTCTAGGTGAAGGAACAACAAGAAAATCCCTCCAGAAGTTCACAGAGGGTGTCATCAACAACTTCGGAGCGGAATATCTAAGAAGACCTACACCGACAGACCTAACTAGGCTACTCGACGTTGGTGAGCGACGTGGTTTTCCAGGTATGATGGGGAGCATCGACTGCATGCATTGGGAGTGGAAGAATTGTCCAGCTGCTTGGAAAGCACAATATCAAGGACGGAGTGGGAAGGCAACACTTGTCCTTGAAGTTGTTGCCTCTTACGATCTGTGGATATGACATTGTTTTTTTGGCATTCCGGGGTCGTGTAATGATCTCCATGTCCTCCATCGATCTCCTGTTTTTACCGACATTCTAGAAGGACTGGCACCCCCTGTGAATTTTGAGGTGAACAACCATTCGTATGTTATGGGGTACTATCTCACAGATGGTATATATCTGCAATGGGCAGCATTCATTCAATCTGTCACTCTCCCACAAACTCCACGAGCCAAATTATTTGCTAAGCATCAGGAGGCAGTTCGTAAGGATGTGGAACGAGCATTCGGAGTGCTTCAAGCACGTTTTGCAATTGTCAGGAGACCATCACTCGCATGGAATCCTAATATTTTAAACAAAGTTATGACGGCGTGCATCATAATGCACAATATGATAGTGGAGGATGAGCGAGACACATATGCTAATTTCGGAGATACAACCGAATTCATGCAGGATCAGCCGAGTTCGTCTACTACAATTTCTAACAATGAGTCATTTCAGTTCTCCTCGGACCGTGTTGTTGATATCAACAGGTACTTGGACAATATAGATCATGTTCAAAACAGACGTAAACACTTGGAACTGAAAGAGGACTTAATCGAGAACATCTGGCAGCGTTACGGACGACATGTGGAATGAAACTGTTTTTTATTAATTATGTTTTTTTAATTGCGAACTTTAGTTATTGTAATGCACGTTTAATATTTAATAAAATGTATTTTGAGTTATCTATGAATATTCACATTTAATTATAATAAGTTTATATAATTAATTGGAATTGTGAGAAATTAAAAATGATGGAAAAATAAATGATGTTGAAGTGAGAGTGTTGATGTGATTAGATTGACATTTATAGGCAGGTTGTGGTTAAGAGGTGAATAATAGAAAAATAGAAAAAAAATATCATGTTGACGTGACGAAGAGAGAAAGTACTAATTTGACTGGTTAACATTTAGATAAATGTCCTAAACAAAGATTTATGACTTCATTGTCCCGACTTCCGCATTATGATTTATGACTCGACAAACTACCGGTCCAAGATTCTAACATTATATTATTCATCCCACGAAATTGCCTGTCTCCGACTGACTACAAATTGAAGTGACTTGTGATTGAAGTTAGGATTTGTGCTAAACCAATACTAGTGCTAAGATAGACATGTGCTACAAATTACATATTGACATGTTATTGGTGCGCTGATTTTTTAGCTTCACATTAATAATTGAGCTATTAGGCATTAAGACGTTATGAAATATTATATAAACATGAATAAATTGGTTTATTAGGTATATGATCTAATATAATACAATATAGTTCAGTACAAATTGTACAATCACAATATACTACAATATAATATTGTATAGTGGATTTTCAATCCCAAGCTGGCCAATTTGGGACCAAATATGATCGTCAAATGTAAGCATCGATCCTCTCCGCTTTTACAAGTATATAAATCTTTGCCAATTGCCATCCACTGGAGGATGGTGGAAAAAGGTTTATTCTAGAAAGAATATGGATCATGAATGTTTACCTTAATTTAACTTTTAAAGTAGGGTACTGTTTTGTTCCGAAAGATGTAAAATTAATATATAAAATATTAAAGCACCCTAAGTTGATATGTACGAGCAAGTGTAGTTTAGCGTTAGTGTGCGACAGTGAATGAGACTAATGTCTTCCTAATTAGGATTTGACTTCGTCATGAATCAACTTTAAGCTCATATCCTTTTGTTTTAGTGATGGACGACGAGACAACAAAAGATATAAAGTTTGAAGTCCTACGGTGTATACTTTTTGCAAATGATGTGGTACTAATCGACGAGAGTGAGATATGTGTTGAGAGAAAACTAAAGTGATGGAAGAACATTTTGGAAATAAAATGTTTTAAACTAAGTATGTCTAATACTGAATATATGAAGTGTTGTTTCTATTGGATTTTTGCCTTAATCTATATTAATTTAGATGATTAATCAAACTAATCTTAATCAATCGACCTAATCAATCAAAGTGAGCAAACATAATCACATGCATGTATACATACTTGTATACTTGCAATCATCTTAATAGGTTGATCAAAACTATCAAAGATAATGAGCATTGAGACGAATACATCAAGACTCAACACTTGTAATCAAAATTTTGGATCAGAACTTGTAATTTTTCAGTTATTGGGTCCATAAGAAAATATTAAATTTAAACACTGAGATTCTGTCCCGACCAAGTTCGATCTACCGAACCTCGTACGGTCAACCAAAATACAACTTAGGTTGCTCTTTGAAATTGTCCAGTTGGACGACCGAAACACCTTCGGTCGACCGAAGTGCCTCAGACCGGTTTTGGACTTTGCTCCAACGGTCACATTTGAATCAAGCCTTAGAGCCCAATCGACTTGTCCAATTTTGGACGACAGAATGCATGTTGTTCAACCGATTCCATCTTGGCTTTAGGCGTCGAACGACTATTTCCACGTGACACTTGACCGTTGTACTCAACGACTATTTGAACCTTATCTCTCAGCGTAAAACACACGCTAACTTCGATCATCCGAATAGAGAACGATCTATCAAACTTGTATAATCAGTGCCCGATCAATCCTACTGTCCACATTGGAACGTGAACCAAATGCAATTCGGTGAATCGAAATTTAATATAGCGAAATTGAAAATAGTTACTGGAAGTTGGTGATCCGAACCTTATTCGGTCAACCGAATGCTTAATTCAGACAAATCCAACCTTCATGTTTTGGACTGCCGTTCTATAAACGGTCGATTGAATTTGCGTAGAAATCTGCCCGAGCTTAAAACAATTCTTGCTTCTCATTGGTCCAAAATCTCACTAACTCTCAAATGTAAGGTTGTATATAGGCAATTTGTGGGTGATTATAGGGCTTACCCAGGATCCTACCTGTTTAATTGAACGGTTCACGGTTCGGTTAGAAACGCCTTTATTTTTACCTCTACCCATGACCCTACCTGTTTTATTTAATTAAATGGTTTTGGGGGGTTAAATGATTATATTGCTAAAACTTAATGGATACTAAAATCAATATAAGAATTGGATAAATAGTTAAATGGATAACAAACTAAACTTATAATACGTACAATATTTAACATCAAACATCCATAAATTTATAATCAGAACATCCAAAAATCCATAATCTTAACATTCACAAATTCATATCAAACAACATCAAATTGTAGGATTTCTAATTTAATTGTACATATTTATTTTCGAAATTTTATGCACAATAAGAATCAATTACAATTTTTCTTTGATTTGTTTCATGCATGCATCAGTTTGTTTCAATAACTAGTTCTAAAACTTTATTAAAACAAACATGAGCTCTGAATTTCAACCTAGAAGTTCTCTAAAACTTCTTGATGATCCGGAGACGTTGAGGATGCTTGTCGCTGCGCCGGATGCCTCCGAGTATTCACCAAACTCTAAACAAGATTGGAGAGAGAAGAGCTAGCCTCTCAATCTTCAATAGGGTTTAGAATCAAATTACTAACCCCTCTTTAGTTCCCTTGAGAAGAAGATCTCTGAAAACTAAAACTAAACTCAAGAATTAAGGTGAAATTCGTGGAGAATTATGGAGAGAGAAGTTTGCACAAGAAGATAATGAATTAAATTAATGAGGTAATGAGATAAACTTGTATTTATAAGTTCTCTCCAAATTACCTATTCATGTGCAACCTCTTACCCATGATTTCATGCAAACTTTCATCTAACCATCCATTATTTGCTAACAAATAATCGCAGCCACGAATTAAATCAATTATGGACCAATTCCATGCATGATCTAATTAATTCTGCAGAAACCGTCTGGACCGGTCGACCGTTTGGAGGTTCGGTCGACCGTTTGAACCAAGTTTCGGTCGACCGTTCGACATTCGGTCGATCGTTCGCAACAATAAAATATTTCATCGCAATGTTCGGTCGACCGATCGATAGATTCAGTCGACCGTTCTGAACAAACGAAAATTCCCTGTTATCGGTCGAGACGTGTCTGGTCGACCGTGCACTGATCGGTGGACCGTTTACTGTTGTTCGGTCGACCGTTTTTGCACAGTACTGCAGACTTGTCAAATTTCGGTTTAACCCCTACAAAATTTGACATTTCAGGATTAGTATTAAATTCACAACCTATGTAACATATTATCCTATGTAATGATTAATCATTATACCCCATAATGTTTACATCACATATGAATTTAATTTAGATTCTAATTATGCTATTAATCACAACATAATTTTGATTTTGCTTGTTCACCCCATGTGTCATATTTTCTACATGAAACCCGACACATCTTATGATCTCAAAATCCTCATTCTTGTTTCCCAGTTTTGTGGTATGACCAATGGGAGGATCTAAACTAAGTTGGCAGTGATATTAAGAGTTTAATATCATAAGCTATAAGCGGTATCTAGCTATACATTATAGCTTCCAATTAGTTAGATGTCTTAATTCCACTCGAACCAAACCTGATCCATTTAGTGATGGAGTGCACCACTTGTGGCCGTCCCTTGCCTCATGATATTAAGAATACACACAAAGTAGTATTGTGTCATCTTTGTATTAGTATTCATTTCTTGATCTCTTTAAGCTAGTTACAAATAAGTGACTTAACTCAAATCACATTGTGCACATTATAACTTTGCTTTATCAATGGGCCCACTAATATCATTACTCAATTAAGAGGGGCAATGATAGTCTTTTGACTAACTATCTTCTCCAACAAAAGTCATACTTAACCAACCAATGTCTTTACACTACTCTTATCGATAGCTTAAGACACTAGTCTAATCAAGCATTTCTTAAGTGATCGGATATAAGTCTCATATCAAAGGACCAAGGACACAACAAAATATTAATGACACAGAAACACATTTCTATAATATTTTACTTATTAGGTCTATTCAGTATACAAAAATAATATCTTCCTCTTTTGTGTACCCGTGTTGTCACTCACTTGTATAGCTACAATGATCTATGACCAACACGACAATCTTAACTCGGTAATTAATGTCCCATGTCAATTACCATGATTGCGAATATCTTTTGCTTTATGTAAACCATTATCTTTTAGAGCTCTACGATTAAGGACCAAGAGTCTCTTCCTTAACACTTCTAAAAGACGAATAACATAAACAAGGAACAAAATGATTTCTCATTCAATTCATAACAATTGACATTTAAAAGTAAAACTTATAGAACACATTCCCTTCACAAACATCCGCACATAACGAGTAATGACTAACATCAAAATAACTTTAAGTTACAAGACACGTTTCAATTTAGAAACATCATAAGTAATACGAAGTGGGAGTATTTTTAGAACTCATCAACGACATCAATAGTCATTGCTTCCACCATAGTTTCAAGTTTACCATCATCCAAATTCGTTATTGTGCCAAGATTTGCATTATGTTCCATGGTTAAACGGATGGGTGAAATCATGTACCATTACCTGCCCATTTATTAAACGGTTATGATTTTCACAACTCTTATCCTCTTATTTATTAAACGGTTATGATTTTTACAACTTGTGATCTCACCTGTCTGTTGGGTTAGGGCGGTTAAATGGTTTTGACCCTACCTATTTACAGCCCTACTCAAACGGCTAGTAGAGCATGAAGGATTATAAATAGGGTCTCATATCTTAGTTTTAGAACATTTGAACACTCTCTATTGATCCATACTCAGAGCCAAACCCCCTACATCTTCAATCTCTTATCTTTCTACACTCAAAACCAAACTTCACTACTTGCAGATCCATTCCAATAATATATCCAAGTGTGCTCAAGTTAGAGTGTTTAGTTAGATTGTGATTCAACTTTCATATCAAATAATCACGAAGTTGTAAAGCTTTGATGAAGTTTCCTCTCGGATTGTGACAGAAGACACGAGTTATGCAAGGTTGTTCGCGAGGCTCGATGGTTGTAGAAGGTGTTGATCTCAACCCGGAACGAAGATCGATTAATGGAACCATAAGCGATGTTCGAATGATCGAACGAGGCTTGTGGGGAAGACTAGGACCGGGTGCGGTGTCGAACCTCTCTGAACTCCGACGTCGAAATTGTGGTTTGCTTGTTTATTTCTTAATCCACTGTTTATTGTTTTAATTCCACATCTAGTTTAGAGATTAGATTAAACGGTCAAGTGGTGGGCAGGAGGGATATTTTTAGATATCTAGGATAAATACCTCAAAATGATAGGGAGATCGACGGAGATGTTAGTCATAAGATTAGGTCATGATGGATGAAATGGCGGAAAACACAAGACAACTTATGTGATAAGAAGATTCCTCTCAAGTTAGAAAGAAAATTTTAAAGGACCGCTATAAGACCGGCGATGTTGTATATAGTGGAATGTTGGGTTACGAAAGGACAACATGTGCAAAAGATGAGCGTGACTGAAATGAGGATGTTGCGGTGGATGTGTGGACATACTCAGATATATCAGATTAACAATGAGGAAATTCGTGAGAGAGTTGGAGTTGCCCAGATAAAGGAGAAAGTTAACATAGGTTGAGCTGATTTGAACATGTACAAAGAGGACCTATGGAGACACGATTAGAAGGGGAGTGTTGAGTCGTGATGAAAACATAAAGAGAGAGAGAGAGACACACTACTAGAAAAACATGTTTCACCGATGGATACCTATTTGTCAGTGTATGTATGTATTCACTGATGGAAACGATTATACGTTGGTGGTACTTTCCACTGAAGGATCAGTTTATAATCACTGACGGATTAAATCCGTCGGACAAAAAAATCATAGCTTTTCGTCAAATCCGAAACCTACAACGATAGATAGGTACCGTCGGTGTATGTTTCATAAAAAGTTGATAGTGGGAAAAAATTGGCAACAAAACCATAACTGACAAATATTTCACCATCCACCGACGGATATCCGTCGATCTGTCCATACAAACATACACCGACAGATATATTCGATGTGTATTGTTCGAAAATAGACCGTTACAAACATAATCCCTATGTATACATTAACGGATAGAATCACAGACACGTGGGAATACCTCTCTAGCTCATGTCAGTGAAACGTTATATTAGTATCCCTAATCGGGCTACCCATCCACTCTCTTCTCCCCTAAAATTTGAAACCCTAACATCTTCTCCACTCGTCGCTACCCGTCCCCCGCCGCCCCCTTCGTTGCCTATACGTCGCCGTCCTCTTGACGTCGCTGCCTCGTAGCCCCCTCGACGTCGCCTCCCATTTATGACACTACCTCCCCGCACGATGCTTCGACCCCATGTTGCCTCCCTCGACGCCATCACCACGCCTCGTTGGTGAGCATTTTCCTCTGCCACCACCCCTTTCACAGACCACCACGGCTACCAACCTCATCTTCCTTTCTTCCTGCATGATTTGTCCTCTCCAGCCAACCACCACCACCACGTCCACCTTCACCACCCAACCCCCGACCACCCATGTCCTCTCATCACCCCCCCCAACCAGCCTTGTCCGCCCCTCACCAACCCATTACTGACCACCTTGTCCCCTCACCACCACTGTACGTCAGTGTAGGTTCTGACATTTGTCAGGTAACGTACACCAACTGTACCAATCCATCAATGTACGTTTCGACGTTTGTCAGATAACCTACACCGATAATATTTATCCGTCATCGTAGATTGCCCATATAATGCACCGACAAAATGGATACGTCAGTGTACGTCTCCATTCGTCGGATGAAGTATTGGTCAGTGTATTTTCCACCGACAAATGATTCCGTCGGTTTTCACCCACCCCAACGGATAGGAATATACACCGACAGATAGATAATGTCGGTGAAATCTTGTTATGCCATAGTGGCAGACCAAAATTAACTTGGGAAGAAACAATTAAAAAATACCTAAAAGATTAGATATTACTAGGGATTTGGCGTTGAATAAGAGTGCATGGAAGAATGCTATTCATGTGCCCGAACCGTGATTATTTTGAGTTCATTTCTAGCATACTCTAACTAGTTTGTGATTAAAAGTTTTGTTGTTGTTATAAAGCAACCTAAGTTTAACCGTACGGTGTAATTTAAATTTCTAAAGAGAATTTATTGATAAGAATGTGATATTAGTATTTGACACGTTCTTAACCATCCACGACAAAATTATCATTTTAGATTTTATGAATTGAACCTCTTCAATTTTTTGACTCCGATGAGAATCCATATATGTGCTTAATTAGATAAAGTTAAGGTAGTTTCCCCCCTAACTAGGTGATTTCTGAATTACTATTGTCTAGTGAACATAGTAGTTCTGCAAAAAATGAATCATATTCAGTAAAGAAAAGAAAAAGTAATTAAGTTGACAACAAAATCTTGGGAGTACATTATATTATGATTTTCATTTAAACATGTAAAATTATTGTCTAATTTAGATTCTAGTATTTGACATATTTGTGAAATTTGATTGTCTGATTCCTCAACAAAACCTAAGCATTTAGGTGAAAAGTAGTAGATTTAACTCTATTATAAAATGTTGCATATATTTTGTATTTAACAATGTTGAACTAGTCGGTCAATAATATTAAGGCACGTGACAACGTACTCCCCAAGAAATGCACTAAAAATGAAAATGTTATGTTACTTGAAGAAAATTGGACAGAATTTTTTTGTCTGTTTGGTTTTGAGACTTAACAAAAGAAGTGAACTGTTGAGAAAACGTGCATTTCGTGTTTCTCTGCAGAAGTTGGAGAAAAGAGAAGTCATGTCTATCTTGTATTTCATCGCCAAATGATTCTTTATTTCAGTAAATTCAATAGAGTATTTTTTAATAAATTCTTACAGCAAAAGAGAAATTCGTCACTGGGATTACGATTAATTAGCCAAACAAAAAAGAGAGAATTATTCAATTCTCAATTATTTCTCATTGTCCTTTTATCTTTCTTTTTTGGTAAAATTACAGTTTGCGGCCCACACTTGTGTGTCTAATTCCACTTTGAGCCCATAACTTTTAGAATATCACAATACCCCTCATCGTTTTTATATTTGTTTCACTTTAACTCCTTTTCTATTTATTCTATGTTTATTTTTTAAAATTATTACACCATGAAAAGTATAGTTTCTTCAATGACGTCGATATTAGAGGTTTCACGAGTCTATTCTTGCATTTTATAACCCATTAGATCTTCATACTTGTTGATGGTACGATCTTGTTACCTCAAGCTATTTGATCATATTGTATTGTGTTAAAGAAGGGAAATCATATTGGAAATGTGGAGGCTTGTGAAAGATTGGAGACAATTTTGAATTTTCATTGCATAACAATGAACAAAATCCACATGTGTGGATGGAGAGAGTAAAGTGAAACATATTGAAAACTAAAGAGGGAAATTGTGATATTTCAAAAGTGAGAGAATTAAGCAAAATAATTTGAGGCACAAGTAAGCGAAACAAACTTTAATTATCCTGCGCTTTTATTCTATTTTAACGTTTGTCGACCAACGTTGCATGTTCAAATATCATGGGCTACAAAATGACAAGAATTTTCTTCTTTCCTCATTCTTTCCCATTAAAATAATAAAAAATGTCAAAAAGTCTACAAAAAAGAAAAATCCTCAATCGCACCCCTCACACCCTATGTCAAATTATAAGTTGTAACACTTCTCTCTCTCTCTCCTTCTTATGAACTAGATCTTTTCAATTTTCGGGTTTGAAAATGATCTTAATCTAAGTACTTACTCTCATATGACTGTTGGAGTCACAAAGTTCAAGTGTTCTCAAGTATATATGGTGAGGAAGAACTCAATGAATAGAGATGTTACTACTTTGAAGATTTGGTGCTAAAATAGTGAATCTGATTCCTCCTTTCTGCACGGAAATCGAACCTGTTACTGCTTAGGTTTGTCTATCTCATGTCCTTATTTATATATATTTTTAACTTTTTTGCTCATCTCTCCAAAGTCAGACCATGTCAAGACACCTTACTTGAAACCAGCATAAATAAAAGTTCTAATTTCCAACTAAAATAAATTAAAAGCATGCATCCAGATTCTCATCCAGTTATTCATACATACAAATCCATAAGCTTAGGAAAGAGAAAGTTATATATATAACGCAAGAGTCTGGTAGAAAATATATCTATGTTCTCTACATGAAAAATATTATACATCGATCTAAGCGTGCAAAAACAGTTCGTCGAAGCTGCCCGGATGTCATGAGCTAACATAACCAAGGACAACTTACCGGCAGATTACGGCTAACAAACTGAAATAGCTCAACATGGCTAACCTTGCCGGTAAGTCATCATCGGCCGGACTCCACTCTTTTTTGTATGGTTGTTTGTATGGCTCAATGTCACTAGCGCCCGACATGCGAGGAAGAGAGCAAAACATAGCCAGGGACAACTTGCCGGCAACTCACACTTGCCAACTAACATAGCTCAACTTAAGCTAATGCCGCCGGCAAGTCATCCTTGGCTGCGTTCCACTCTCTTCTTCTTCATGATGGACACTATGCCAACACCAACACAACCACAAACTGAACCTCACTTTGCAAACTCTCCCTACTCACTTGATGCTTACAACTTCAAGTACTTGGTCTTCATATTTATAATTAAGTACATTTCCATACCGTTTCCAAAAGGGCGATTCCTTTTGGTTGATGGGGAATGCATCAAGATTTGTTGATAAGCCTGAGATGCCCTTCTAACACCCCAAGAGGCAAGGTTGAGGCTCCACATGAAAGTGCTTGCTGCAACTGTTCAACATAATCATCAATCATTCTCCAGTCTTCTTTAATTGGAAAGATCAGGTTGCATTAACTTTGATGTAGGGTTGCAAAATTCGTGTATCTACGAATTGACACGATTTTTTCTCTCAACCCAAATACAAACATGAATTAAAATGAAATATCAACACAAAAACTTAAACTCAAACACGACCTATGCTGACACGATTTCATTTCATGTTCGTGTCAACACGAACACAAATTAACCCGAATAACTCGAACTGACTGATTAACATGACTTAACTCGATTAACTCAAATACACTTGATTAACATGATTCCATTTGGAAGAGTATAGAAGACCAACCTTGCAAAGTAAAATTGAGGGAGAGGAGGATGAGGTGATTGAGGCCAGACGATGAAGGGAAAGTTGTCAGACTTGATGAGAGAGTTGAGTTGGGCCTGGAGGTTGTCGAGGGAGGTGGAGAGAGGAGGAGGAGGAGGGCAGGCGAGGGGTCAGGTGGTGGAGAGGAGGAGGGCGGCAACAGTGGTTGTGAAGAAGGTGGAGAGGACGGGTTTGGAGGCTTGGAATATTAGGAGAATTGTTGTGAGTTGTAAGTTTAGGTTTATTTTAATTGATTTTTTATTTCAGGTCATTTGTGTCGACCCGAATTACACAAAATACCTTAACCCAAACTCGACCCAAATTACAATTTGTGTCGTTCATGTCGACCCAATAATTGACACGAACCTGAAATGGATCAACCCGAATAAGAAAATTTAGTGTCAGACTCGAGTTCGAATTTTGTGTCATGACCAGAATTGACAACCCTAGTTTGATGGTTGTGTGGGTCCTTTTCCATTTTTAGTTATTACTATACTTGAAGTGTTGAGATTATTTGAAGATATCTTTTGGATCATGGCCTAACAGGTGGTCAATTGGCAAGTTAGTATGATATATAGTGTCGTATCTTTCTTGATATTTCTTACTTTATTAAACCTAAGGAAATATATTTTGATATGCACCAGAGTGATTGTTGCCAAATTTAGGGGTAATCGGTTAGCACGAAAAAATTTCAGTTATTTGACTTATGTGGAATTTAGAGCGGAGGTAAGGAATGTTATTCTTATTAGGTACAATTTTATAAGGTGGTAAAACTTTCAAATTAGATTTCTCTTAACTTCATTAAATTTTTTGCAATATATATCAATATAGAAATTGGATTCCCTCACTTTTAGGCCGCTTTTTGACAAACCAATTAAACCTTTATAACACGAATAACTGAAGATAAAGAGAAGGCATTGGGGAGCAGGCATGTTTTTTGATTTAGATTCTTTTTGAGTTTTGACCACAAACTCCTCAACAATTACAGAATGTCACACATATTTCCTCCTCTAGACCCAGAACATATCTGAAATATTCTTTTGACATTATCAAGGTATAAAGAACAACAAATCTTTCTCTTTTCTTACATAAATTAAAATGACAATGAATAATTTCAATGGGCCTAGTTTGCGGTCCAAAAATCCAAGTTGATGTGTTCTGTCCTCCACCATAAATGGCAACAAGTGGAAGTGGGACTAGGCAATCTTCACCTTTTTCTTAGAATCTTGGACTACGTACGATATCAATCAGTTACGTACCATCTATACAGTGAATGATATTCTTCCGTTTGATTTAAATCATGTGCTCAAGGGGATATAAGTGGCGATGAGGATGCTCTGAACCTAATATTCTTTTGCACCTAAAGGGAAAAGGATGCATAATACATTATGAAGGGTTTGCACATTAATATTTTATGGACTATACAATTATATATCAATCCAAGTACATTCCACTTAAAGCTTATGTTGAAAAATAAAGTGTCCCAATGTAAAAGTGCTAAGAATTGACCAAGAAGGAGAATTTATAATAGGAGTTTCTGAAAATTTACCGATATAAAAGAATAAAAGCATTGATACTCACCTTCACAAAATAATGCCGCTCAAAGAAGAAATCGCACATAACGAAGATGATGAGAAATATGCTCAATCAAAAAAGACTTCCCAGTACCTCTTGGGCTGAAGTTGCTAATATCCTGATCGCTCTCTTTAACAAATTTTCAATCAAATATTGGAGGCATTAAGGAAGAGATTTTTGATCATTAACCGTAAAACTCTAAAAGATAATGATTTACATAAATCAAAAAATAATTCACAATCATAGTAATTAAAATAGGACATTGATTACCAAGTTAAGATTGTCATGTTGGTTAAAAAATATTGTAGTTCTACAAGTATTTAACAATATGAGCATATGAAATATAAAATGTTTCTTTCATATATTGAATTGACCTAACAAATGAAAACATTATGGAATTGTGTTTGTGTCATTGATGTTTCATTGTGTCTTTGAATCCTAAGATATGGGACATATTTTCACATAAGAAGTGTATGATTTGATTATTATCAAAAATTATCATTGTGTATAATGATAAATGTATTAGTTGGTTATACATGTCTTATGCTGGAAAAGATGATATGTCATAAAATTATAATTGCCCATCTTGACATGTGTGATGATATTGCTGGGTCATTGATAAAACAAAATTATAATATAAACAATGTAACTTACGTATAGTTACATATTATAATTAGCTTAAAAGATCAAGAAATGAATATATAATACAAAGATGACACATTTCTACTTTGTATAATATTCTTAATATCATGCAAGAGATAAACACGAGTGATATTTTACATATCACTAAGTGAATCGTGTTTAGTTCGAGTGAGCAAAACATCTTTGTTATTTGAGTAACTATAATGTGTAGCTACATACCGCTTATATTTTATGATATAAAACATTTTATATCATCAACAACACAACTTAGATCATCTTATAGGTCACACCACAAAACTGGGAAACAAGAGTTGTGATTTTATATTTTATATGATTTATTGAGTTTCATGTGTTATGAAATAATATACATGTGGCAAATTAATAAAATCAATATATCGTAATAACGACATGATTAGAATAACAAATAAATTCGTATGAGATGTATATATTATGTGGTATAATATTTTGACATTATATATGATAGTATATTACATGATATAATGTGATCTGCAACATTATAACATATGAATTTGCTAAAACCCCAAAGTCCAAATTTTGTTGGATATTAATCCAAAATTTGGTAAAGTAAAAAATAGTTAAAAATGGTCCAACCATTTGCCTACGTTTTTGCATATATTAATAAGAGATTTTTTGCTGATTAATGGTTGAATTTAATCAACATTGGTCAATGGTAGTTATGAGATTATGATGTTGCAAAATAAACAAGAGATCATGTGGAAAGTGATTTGCACATGATGTGGTTTAGTGAAGAGATTAACAAAGGATCATGTGTAAGTGGTTTGCACATGATGTGAGTTAGATAAAACCCTATAAATATATCCATCATCCCTTCATTGTTCACATGAATGCAAAAATTCATCTCTCCATATTCCCTCCACATAATCCATCCGAAATTTCTTTATTAATCGAGTGCTTGAGAGATTAATTTATTTGGAGCATAAAAGTTGTTATTAGCTAGATTTTAAACTCGTATTAGAGATCGATTGACTAGCTTTGATATCTCTAATCTTATTTAGAGTTTGGTGAACACTTAAAAGTGATTCTGAGACAATCTGATGTGCAATCCAACTTCTGATTGGTAAAAGGGATTTGATAATCCCTTAGTATGATCCAATCTATGTATTTCAATATTAATTAGTATATTATATATATTGAAATATAATAAGAAAGTTTTGTACGTAAATGGTTAAAAAAACGATCATGTATAATTTAAAAAAAAATACACATAAGCATCAGGAAAAATCCAGTTGTAACTCCTGTTAACTATCCCACTTGTCTACTCTTAATGATTGATTCCAATCTATCAGAAATTTTCAGGCCCAGTACTCATGATATCATGCAAGTTTTGATATTACAACTCATGTTAATTTCTCTTGAATTCACTGTTGTTACATGCAGAACAAGTCGTCGGAGATTCAGTTAGATTTTACCTTTTTTTCATAAATTCAATCAGATTACAAATAAATGACATTTTTTGTTGATATGGTGATTCTGTATGATAGTAATTTTTTTTATTTTATATTTAGATGTAATGATATTTTTACAATATCATATTTAATGTGAAATTGTGAATACTGGTTTGTATATTTAGATGTAATGATATTTATTGTTTACAATATCATATTTAATGTGAAATTGTCAAATATGCTCACAAAAAAATTGGGCCAAAAGATGCTTGAGATTCATTCATTGTAATGTTATTGAAGTTTTCATATCGTTTCCAAAATATTATTAGTTGAGGGGTGTTACAATTTACCCAAATCATATATTTAACAGCAAGCTTAACGGTTTTTATGTTTTGGCGTGAGACCTACATTTTCAATAGCATTATACTAATTAGTTATAAAAAATAATAACATTGTGACAAATATTGACGTAGTAACGAGATAAAGTGGAACATGATATTTTGTAATAACATTCCTGAATTGCTAAACATCGTCCCAAAATTACTTAAATCGTCCCTTGAAATTACTAAATTGTCCTTCCTCCTATTTTTGCTTATATATCACACAATTTCACTCTTTTATCAAAACTTTCTCTTCCTATACCTACTACAGAAGATTACGAATGTGTCGGAGGCCAGGCAAGCAGCCAGCAGTTCCCCCGGTGTACCCGTATACGGTAACCTTACGTTATTTATTTGTTTTCAAAAAAAAAATTAAAAAAAGTGGTCGGCGTCCGAGGGAGACGCCCCCCTCATGGGTCGGGCGTCCGAGGAAGCCGCTCCCCCCATGGGGGGAGCGGCTTCCGAGGACGCCCGACCCATGCGGGGGGCGTCTCCCTCGGACGCCGACCCGTAGAGGGGAGACGTCTGCGGAAGACGTCTCCGCGATGGAGGCGACGTCTTCGGAAGACGTCTCCCCCAAGGAGAGCGGGAGGCGTCTCTCGCAGACGCCTCCACAATTTTTTTAATTATTAAATCTGATAATTAATTCAATAAATTGTGATAAATCTGAAAATTTAATTTAACAAATTCTTATTAAGTTTAACATTTGTGATATTTAGTTTTAACAATTTTTGATTTAGTTTAAGAATTGTTTTAATTTAGTTTAACAAATTTTGATTTAGTTTAACAATTGTGATAATTTAGTTTAACAATTGTGATAAATATGATAATTTAGTTTAACAAATTTAACAAATTTGTATTTAAAATTTCAATTAATAGTCATCGAGTCACAGTGGAGGGAAAGGCAAGTCGATACCATTACACGTCTTCCGTTCTTTAGATGATGATTCAGCACCGCGTCATCCACGTAGACGGGGGATATCTGCTTCGGTCAGGAGGGAGAGAGAGGCATTACGTCGTCGTGAGGAGGACGACGATTCATTCGATGATGAGCATGTGGACAGTCCCGACGACGGGAGCGACGATGATGACTCGTATGAGTTAGAGCGCCCGGAGGTGGAGAGGCAGGGGGAGTATAGCAGAGGACGTGGTCGAGCGGGTAGTTCTACTTCCGCCGGATGGATGGTGCGGAAGGGTAGGGGTGGGAGGTTTACGACCGGGGATTCGAGCTCGTGCATTGTAGATCCCCGCGCTCAGAAGAAGAAGAGGGTCCAGGACGATTCTTGGATCGTGAGCGGTATGACGCCTGGTGGTCCTTTAGATGGGAGCGTCATTCCTAGTTTCTGGGGTCACATCGCTAGACGGATCTGGGACGGAGAGGATCAGAAGGTTCTGAAGTGCCATAATCGGCACAGAGCCTGTACAGCACTACATGGTTGGCGGTCTACACTGAGTGCTGATATCAGAGAGGAGATTAGTGCCACGCATTTGGGGCACTTACCGTACAACATGTTCCCTTATCTCGACATGCCTTTGATTTCTGCGTTTGTGGAGCGGTGGCAGCCTGACACCAACACTTTTCACATTCCTTTCGAAGAGATGACGATCATGCTTCACGATGTTTTCCAGATCCTGCGCATTCCTGTGGATGGTCGTCTGGTTAGTGCTCAGGGGTCGACGTCTTAGCTGAGGTGTTATGTGGCAGAGTTGCTTGGTGTCACACCTGATGGTCTGGCAAGAGATACAGCTTTATGGAGTGGTGGTGGTGTCGGCATCGACTCCCTTGACGACCTATGCAGACGGGCACGACCTCCGCGGGCCGATGATACACAGTTGACGGCGTACCTATTCTTGATGCTCGGAGCCGTCTTGTTTGTCGACAAGAGTGGTTGCCGGATCAGACCACGCGATCTATTGGAGGCTAGGGACCCGGAGACCGTTCGTGAGTACTCGTGGGGCTCATCGATGTTGGCATACCTGTACCGTCAGCTTGGGATAGCTAGCCGTGCGGATTGTTCTGGGATTGCAGGTTGTCTTACGCTGCTGCAGGCGTGGATATACGAGTACTTTCCCGCATTCCGCCCGCATCGTGAGCGGAAGATTATCGATGAGGGTCATCCACGTTCGGGTATGTGGGCCGTCCGGAGCGAGGACAAGAGCGGGGGACGATTGCGTTCAATCCGCGCACGACTAGATCAGATGACTGCATCAGAGGTATCAAACTTTACACCATTTACATTTATTTATTTAATTTTAAGATGTATTATTATTAATGTGTTAAATTTTAGGTGGAGTGATTACCATATGGTCCTGACCCAGCAGGGGAGGTCCCGAGGACTTTATTGATGGGCCTTATTCGTTATCGGGATATCATAGAGCCTTATATGCCCGATCGTGTCTTGCGTCAGTTGGGATATGTTCAGGTGATCCCGGTTGACATCCCGACACCAGAGCATGCGGTGCGGTCTGCGACTGCAGCGACGTACGACGTCAGGTTCCCCGCTTCTACAGCGGAATCGACTTGGCGGACATTTCCGAGATCATGCCGACTGTTCCTTGGCGACTTCAGACGTAGTCGCGACCCCTCCGAGTGTGATGCACGTTATCTTGATTGGTTCGGTAGTTACTCACATCCTGTCATCGTCCGTGGTGCCTCCCGGAGAGCAGATCGACTACCAGATATGACGTGTGGCGATCTGGTAAATTTTTCATTTAATCTATATTTATTTGTACCGTAGGTTTTGTTAATGTACGCTAATGTTAATGTTATGTGCAGTGAATGGGTAAGATGATACGGGCTGTAGACCCAATCTTGTAGATGAGGGATGAGCTGCCAGACGATGCCAGAGCTGCATGCGGAGATGTGGATGAGATCATACAGTCGTGGCATACTCAGTTAGGCATCTCCGACCATGATTCGGATGATGAGTAGGCTGATCTGTTGTACCGTACTCTTAGTATTTGCATTTATATTTGTTTATCTGTCGTACGTTTATTATTTGTATTTGTTTTTGTGTTTGCTAACATGTCATACGCTTATTGTTTGTATTTGTGTTTGCTTATCTGTTGTACGCTTATTATTTGTATTTGTGTTTGCTAACCTGTCGTACTATAATGCAAATAAAGCAAACATATCAAAACATATTACATAATAAAGCAACACTATATAATGTACAAACATATCAAAACATATTACATAATTGTACAAACATATCAAAACATATTACATAATTGTTGCCAATATGCTATCCTATTTTGATACTCCAGCTCCCATACAATAACACTCTCATCTCGTATTTGAAACCACAGAGTCGCTATAGGAGGTACGGGGAATCCCTCATTTAATTCCAAACGAATGTAATGAGCGTAACTCCCTAAATGAGCAATAATCAACTCTCTGCACGGTCTCGTCACGGTAGGCAGACTCTCCCAAGGTAGAACTGTAAGACATGGGTACAACGAACCATCATTTCCGAGAGAGAAGAACGTAACTGCATACTTGTAAAAATTTGCAATGGGAAACAAGTCCGTCCACGTCTCCATGTAGTGATTCTCGCCACAAGGTCCCCCGCCCCAATTAATCCGGTGACGAGCCTGCTCCACACCGTCGTAGTATACGTGCTCATAAAAAGATGGGTTCGCAGCTATCTCATTTGAAATGGAATGACGGGCGAGTTGCCAATTGTCTTCACCACCGTGGAAAACATCGGCGACACATCGAAATCCACAGTTTCCATCAGCACGTACATCATTCCACTGGTGTAGGAATGACATAATGATTCCTGGAATCCTATCCGCATATGGGAAGTCGTCTACGTCAGCCCGCCCAGTCACTACAATATAAACAAAAAATGCAGTTACATATAATAACAGAAGATACATATTTACTGAAATAAATAACAAAATTATAATAACAATAAATATATGGTATACCTGATCCTCCCCTCATGTTTACAGACGAAGAACCAGAAGATCGACCACGACCTTTGCTTCCACTACCGGAAGATCGACCACGACCTCTGCTCCCACTACCTGAAGATCGACCACGACCTCGCTCAGCATACTCAAACGCACTAGGGTCCCGTCGTGTCGACTTTCCCCTTGGTCGACCTCGTAGCTTTGTTTTTTCTGTAGGCTCTCTCAAATTCGAATGTTCAGGGTGTAGCTGCTCGAATAAAACCGGAGAGGCAGATCGAATTACGGTAGGGTCACTTCCTGCAATCTCATCAACCAGGCTGCGAAAATGTTCGGCGTCTTTAGCTGTCTGAGACACAAACTCTGGGTTCCCGGCTCCTTCCCCAATGACAAGTGTCTTCCAGAACGGATGAATCTGCTCTAAGTAAATTCCGTTGTCTGATTCAAGACATCCGCGGATGGTACATGCGCAAGGTATCCCATGAGAAGTCAGAAAAGTGCACTCACAACGATATTCAACTTCATCATCTAACTGTTGCATTCTTTTCACCTCCTGATTCAGCAATTGCAAGCAGTGATGCGAAACTCGACCATTTATGTGACGATATAGAGCATGTCCGAAATTAGTCAAATTTCACCGTCTCGAGTCTTCAAGAAAGTTTCGAATATTCGTCTGTTGCATTTCAATAGCCGCGTTGACGCGCTCGAAAAGAGTGTCCAGAGCTGCAGTCGATGTAGAAATCCACTCTTTTAGAGCCGAATGAGCACTTTCGACCCTACAATTCGTGGTGTTCCCAAAATGAAGGACTTTGTTCGTCCAATTCAGTACAAACTTTTCTTTATGCACCAACCACGTGGTGTCCAAATACTCCGTGATAGCCGGCCACGATCTATACAAATCTTTCAGAGCATACACAACTCTATCATACTCGGCTTCTGAAGTAGAAAGCATGATTTTCCTCCATCTTCCACGCCTCAAAGTCTCTGCCATCTGCTTATTTTTGCCGAATACGTGGTATGCGTAGTTCAATACGTCTTTGTTGATGTGCCATGTGCAGAGTAAATGAGCAGAGTCAGGAAATACCTCTCTCACTGGTCGCATAAGGCCTAACTCCCGGTCTGTTATTATTGCAGTCGGGCTGACAGTCCCCAATAACAGATCTCGCAACTTCTCCATCACCCACAGATAACTGGAGTAAGTTTCATCCATCAAAATCGCATATCCAATAAGGAAATTCCTGTTTGTTGGTGTGACCCCAATCATTTCGAACAAATGCATCTTATACTTGTTCGTCTTGTAAGTCGAATCCATGCAGATAACGAAAGGATATGTCCGCAACAACTGGACTGACGTCGGATGTGCCAAAAAAGCTTGAGTGGCGACATCAGTTTCTGGATCCGCCATAATCCAATGTAAGTACTCACACTGCACTGCTTGATAGAGAAACTGCTGGATGGGATTCCGGTCTTGAGATTTTGTCGTCCTCATGTAATCTCTGAAATTATAAATATGCCTTTGATTTGGATTGTCCTCCGGGAATTTTTCTTTTACTGCCTTCAAGATGTTCCGTGGTTTTGCTTGCGCCTCAGTCATATCACGAACATTCTTCTTCACCCCAGGACTTAGACCACTAATTTGACGATGACCCTCTGGATAAACTGTCAGTCTGTGGTTGTGATGTCCGTGACCACTTTTAAAAACCACAACCCATCCATCACGATCCCGTCGCTCCACCACTTTTATTAAGAAACGGCAACCGCAACCCTTTCTTTTGGTGTTTCTTCGAAGTGCAATATCCATATCCCGAGACTCCATTTGATTTCGCCGGTCGCATCTCAAATAACAATCCATCCGACTATCTGATCTTGTTTTGTACGACGACACGACCAAAAAAAACCCAGCTCCGATAGCTACTTATTTGGCCCATTTACTTGCTTCATCGATTGTTGCAAAGATTTGTGCAGTTTGAAATAACTCACTGTAATTCATTCCATCACCACCGAAATTTTCCAACGGAACCTACAAAAATAAAATCGAAATTAAAAAAATCAAAAAAATTCGGGCGTCTGGATTAAACGCCTACCCCATGGGGGGGCGTCTGAGTTAAACGCCCTCCCCAAGGGTGAGGCGTCTGCGTAGGACGCCTGACTGAAGGGAAGGGCGTCTACTACAGACGCCTTACCCAAGGGGAGGACGTCTACATAAGACGCCTCTCCCATTGCATAGGCGTCTGCGTTAGACGCCTAGGCCAAGGGGAGGACGTCCTACGCAGACGCCCTCACCTTGGGGAAGGCGTCTAATGCAGACGCTTGGCCCAAAATTTGCCCCGCGCCAGACTTACCTCACCGGATGCATCACCCTCCCCAGACATTTTCGTGGTGTTTTTACTGATAAATTATGAATATACAAGACCGTAGGCCTAATTTATAGACACGGGACGATATGGGTATTAAATATATTGTTAAGGGCAATTTGGTAATTTCAAGGGGCGATTTAAGTAGTTTTGGGGGTGACGTTTAGTAGTTCCCTAACATTCAAACAAAACCCCCTAAATTCTAAAAAGTAAGATTTTCTTTCGGCTAATAAGATATATGAGTCAATTAACTTTATGTTATGTGCTAGTGAACCTAAAAAGTACGAAGAAGACATAAAAGAAAAGGCGCAAATAAAAAGGGAACTACTAAACGTCGCCCCAAAACTACTTAAATTGCATCTTGAAATTACCAAATTGCCCTTAACAATATATTTAATACTCATATCGTCCCGTGTCTATAAATTAGCCCTACGGTATTGTCTATTCATAATTTATCAGTAAAAACACCACGAAAATGTCTGGCGAGGGTGATGCATCCGGTGAGGTAAGCCAGGTACGGGGCACAATTTGGGCGGGGCGTCTGCATTAGACGCCTCCCCCAAGGAGAGGGCGTCTGCGTAGGACGCCCTCACCTTGGCGGAGGCGTATAACGCAAACGCCTACCCAATGGGAGAGGCGTCTTGCGTAGACGCCCTCCCTTTGGGCAAGGCGTCTTGCGTAGACGCCCTCCCTTTGGGCAAGGCGTCCTACGCAGACGCCTCACCCTTGGGGATGGCGTTTAACACATACGCCCCACCCATGGGGCAGACGGCTTATCCAGACGCCTTGATTTTTTTGATTTTTTTAATTTCGATTTTATTTTTGTAGGTTCCGTTGGAAAATTTCGGTGGTGATGGAATGAATTACAGTGAGTTATTTCAAACTGTACAAATCTTTGCAACAATCGATGAAGCAAGTAAATGGGCCAAATAAGTAGCTATCGGAGCTGGGTTTTTTTTGGTCGTGTCGTCGTACAAAACAAGATCAGATAGTCGGATGGATTGTTATTTGAGATGCGACCGGCGAAATCAAATGGAGTCTCGGGATATGGATATTGCACTTCGAAGAAACACCAAAAGAAAGGGTTGCGGTTGCCGTTTCTTAATAAAAGTGGTGGACCGACGGGATCGTGATTGATGGGTTGTGGTTTTTAAAAGTGGTCACGGACATCACAACCACAGACTGACAGTTTATCCAGAGGGTCATCGTCAAATTAGTGGTCTAAGTCCTGGGGTGAAGAAGAATGTTCGTGATATGACTGAGGCACAAGCAAAACCACGGAACATCTTGAAGGCAGTAAAAGAAAAATTCCCGGAGGACAATCCAAATCAAAGGCATATTTATAATTTCAGAGATTACATGAGGACGACAAAATCTCAAGACCGGAATCCCATCCAACAGTTTCTCTATCAAGCAGTGCAGTGTGAGTACTTACATTGGATTATGGCGGATCCAGAAACTAATGTCGTTACTCACACTTTTTTGGCACATCCGACGTTAGTCCAGTTGTTGCGGACATATCCTTTCGTTATCTGCATGGATTCGACTTACAAGACGAACAAGTATAAGATGCATTTGTTCGAAATGATTGGGGTCACACTAACAAACATGAATTTCCTTATCGGATATGCGATTTTGATGGATGAAACTTACTCCAGTTACCTGTGGGTGATGGAGAAGTTGCGAGATCTGTTATTGGGGACTGTCAGCCCGACTGCAATAATAACAGACCGGGAGTTAGGCCTTATGCGACCGGTGAGAGAGGTTTTTCCTGACTCTGCTCATTTACTCTGCACATGGCACATCAACAAAGACGTATTCAACTACGCATACCACGTATTCGGCAAGAATAAGCAGATGGCAGAGACTTTGAGGGGTGGAAGATGGAGGATAATCATGATTTCTACTTCAGAAGCCGGGTATGATAGAGCTTTGTATGCTCTGAAAGATTTGTATAGATCGTGGCCGGCTATCACGGAGTATCTGGACATCACGTGGTTGGTGCATAAAGAAAAGTTTGTGCTGAATTGGATGAACAAAATCCTTCATTTTGGGAACACCACGAATTGTAGGGTCGAAAGTGCTCATTCGGCTCTAGAAGAGTGGATTTCTACATCGACTGCAGCTCTGGACACTCTTTTCGAGTGCGTCAACGCGGCTATTGAAATGCAGCTGACGAATATTCGAAACTTTCTTGAAGACTCGAGACGGCGAAATTTGACTAATTTCGGACATCCTCTATATCGTCACATAAATGGTCGAGTTTCGCATCACTGCTTGCAATTGCTAAGTCAGGAGGTGAAGAGAATGCAACAGTTAGATGATGAAGTTGAATATCGTTGTGAGTGCGCTTTTCTGACTTCTCATAGGATACCTTGCGCATGTACCATCCGCGGATGTCTTGAATCAGACAACGGAATTTACTTAGAGCAGATTCATCCGTTCTGGAAGACACTTGTCATTGGGGAAGGAGCCGGGAACCCAGAGTTTGTGTCTCAGGCAGCAAAAGACGCCGAACATTTTCGCAGCCTGGTTGATGAGATTGCAGGAAGTGACCCTACCGTAATTCGATCTGCCTCTTGGGTTTTATTCGAGCAGCTACACCCTGAACATTCGAATTTGAGAGAGCCTACAGAAAAAACAAAGCTACGAGGTCGACCAAGGGGAAAGTCGACACGACGGGACCCTAGTGCGTTTGAGTATGCTGAGCGAGGTCGTGGTCGATCTTCAGGTAGTGGGAGCAGAGGTCGTGGTCGATCTTCCGGTAGTGGAAGCAAAGGTCGTGGTCGATCTTCTGGTTCTTCGTCTGTAAACATGAGGGGAGGATCAGGTATACCATATATTTATTGTTATTATAATTTTGTTATTTATTTCAGTAAATATGTATCTTCTGTTATTATATGTAACTGCATTTTTTGTTTATATTGTAGTGATTGGACGGAATGACGTAGACGACTTCCCATATGTGGATAGAGTTCCAGGAATCATTATGCCATTGCTAGAGCGGTGGAATGATGTACGTCCTGATGGAAACTGTGGATTTCGATGTGTCGCCGATGTTTTCCACGGTGGTGAAGACAATTGGCAACTCGCCCGTCGTTCGATTTCAAATGAGATAGCTGCGAGCCCATCAATTTATGAGCACGTATACTACGACGGTGTGGCGCAGGCTCGTCACCGGATTAATTGGGGCGGGGGACCTTGTGACGAGAATCACTACATGGAGACGTGGACGGACTTGTTCCCCATTGCAAATTTTTACAAGTGTGCAGTTATGTTCTTCTCTCTCGGAAATGATGGTTCGTTGTACCCATGTCTTACAGTTCTACCTTGGGAGAGCCCGCCTACCGTGACGAGACCATGCAGAGAGTTGATTATTGCTCATTTAGGGAGTTACGCTCATTACATTTGTTTGGAATTGACTGAGGGATTCCCCGTACCTCCTATAACGACTCTGTGGTTTCAAATACGAGATGAGAGTGTTATTGGATGGGAGCTGGAGTACCAAAATAGGATAGCATATTGGCAACAATTATGTAATATGTTTTGATATGTTTGTACATTATATAGTGTTGCTTTATTATCAAAATTTGTTATTATATTTGCATTATATATAAGAGTACGACAGGTTAGCAAACACAAATACAAATAATAAGCGTACGACAGATAAGCAAACACAAATAATAAGCGTACGATAGGTAAGCAAACACAAACACAAATACAAATAATAAGCGTACGACAGATAAGCAAATAGAAATGCAAATACTAAGAGTACGGTACAACAGATCAGCCTACTCATCATTCGAATCATGGTCGGAGATGCCTAACTGAGTATGCCACGACTGTATCAAGTCATCCAAATCTCCGTATGCATCTCTCATGTTCTCGTCCGGCAGCTCATCCCTCCTCTGCAGGAATGGCTGCACAACCCGTATCATCTTACCCATCCACTGCACATAACATTAACATTAGCGTACATTAACAAAATATACAGTAGAAATAAATATAAATAAAATGAAAAAATTACCAAATCGCCACACGTCCTATATGGTGGTCGATTTGCTCTCCGGGAGGCACCACAGACGAGGACAGGATGTAAGTAACTACCAAACCAATCAAGATAACGTGCATCACACTCGGAGGGGTCGCGACCACATCTGAAGTCACCAAGGAACAATCGACATGATCTCGGAAATGTCCGCCAAGTCGATTCTGCTGTCGAAGCGGGGAACCTGACGTCGTACGTCGCTGCAGTCGCAGACCACACCGCATGCTCTGGGGTCGGGATGTCAACCGGGATCACCTGAACATATCCGAACTGACGCAAGACACGATCGGGCATATAAGGCTCTATGATATCCCGATAACGAATAAGGCCCATCAATAAAATCCTCGGGACCTCCGCTTCTGGGTCAGGACCATAGGGTAACCACTCCACCTAAACTTTAACAAATTAATAATAATACATCTTAAAATTAAATAAATAAATGTAAATGGTGTAAAGTTTTATACCTCTGATGCAGTCATCCGATCTAGCCGTGCGCAGATTGAACGCAATCGTCCCCCGCTCTTGTCCTCGCTCCGGACGGCCCACATACCCGAACGTGGATGACCCTCCTCGATCATCTTCCGTTCACGATGCGGGCGGAATGCGGGAAAGTACTCGTATATCCATGCCTGCAGCAGCGTAAGACAACCTGCAATCCCAGAACAATCCGCACGGCTAGCTATCCCAAGCTGACGGTACAGGTATGCCAACATCGCTGAGCCCTACGAGTACTCACGAACGATCTCCGGGTCCCTAGCCTCCAATATATCGCGTGGTCTTATCCGGCAACCACTCTTGTCGACAAACAAGACGGCTCCGAGCATCAAGAATAGGTACGCCGTCAACTGTGTATCATCGGCCCGCGGAGGTCGTGCCCGTCTGCATAGGTCCTCAAGGGAGTCGATGCCGACACCACCACCACTCCATAAATTTGTATCTCTCGCCAGACCATCAGGTGTGACACCAAGCAACTCTTCCACATAACACCTCAGCTCAGACGTCGACCCCTGAGCACTAACCAGACGACCATCCACAGGAATGCGCAGGATCTGGAAAACATCGTGAAGCATGATCGTCATCTCTTCGAAAGGAATGTGAAAAGTGTTGGTGTCAGGCTGCCACCGCTCCACAAACGCAGAAATCAAAGGCATGTCGAGATAAGGGAACATGTTGTACGGTAAGTGCCCCAAATGTGTGGCACTAATCTCCTCTCTGATATCAGCACTCAGTGTAGACCGCCAACCCTGTAGTGTTGTACAGGCTCTGTGCCGATTATGGCACTTCAGAACCTTCCGATCCGCTCCGTCCCAGATCCGTCTAGCGATGTGACCCCAGAAACTAGGATTGACGCTCCCATCTAAAGGACCACCGGGCGTCATACTGCTCACGATCCAAGAATCATCCTGGACCCTCTTCTTCTTCTGAACGCGGGGTTCTACAGTGCACGAGCTCGAATCCCCGGTCGTAAACCTCCCACCCCTACCCTTCCGCACCATCCATCCGGCGGAAGTAGAAGTACCCGCTCGACCACGTCCTCTGCTATACTCCCCCTGCCTCTCCACCTCTGGGCGCTCTAACTCATACGGGCCATCATCGTCGCTCTCGTCGTCGGGACTATCCACATGCTCATCATCGAAGGAATCATCATCCTCCTCACGACGACATAATGCCTCTCTCTCCCTCCTGACCGAAGCAGATATCCCCCGTTGATGCATTGCATACATTGCATCATATGTCTTTCATTTAGATTACTTTTACATCAATAAATGCTACTAAGGTATGTGTTTAGTCTTATTTACAGAATACAGGGACCTGAATGCAATTTACCCACATCCCGAGCATAAACGCATGCAAAAGACTCATTTCTATCATAAAGACCAAGTTCAAGATTATCGGGTTACGAATGGAAATGTATCCAAGCATAAAAGCATTCAAGTCCTAATTGCAAAAAGAACAAGAACTTAAGCACAAAAGTAGCCGGGGACTTAACTGCAAAAAGTCAAGGACCTAATTGCAAATCACGAGTATCTTTTATTATCTTGGAGAAAATCTAAAGAAAAATCAATGTGGATCTTCAAATATATAAAAGAATTAATCCGGAGCTCAAAAGAATGGAAAGAATCAATCCAGACGCGTAAAGGAGGATCAAATCATACCATAAACATTCAACCAAAATATGGACCAAATCAGAGCATGATGTGCGGCAATTCCGCCGCAGATCACACACACCATGCGGCGATTCCGCCTCCCCCTAGTTGATCCGTGTGCTCCAATTTCGTCCCGTCGTGTCTGGACACGTGTACTTTCCAATATTATACCTAGATCCCTTGTAGCAACTATAAATAGACCCGAGAACGATGTTAGAAGGGTCCTTAGTCTTTGGTGGTAGTTTTTATTCTTAATCTTAGTTTTGTATTCTTCTTTTCATTAATAAAATTCTGTCTTTTAATTCTTACTTTTAGTTTCTTTTGTAATGTCTCAAGGACCCCTTCTTCCTCCCTCTATGAGTTTCTAACTCCTTCCAAAGGGTGGAGGTGACAGATTAGGGTGAAGAGAAGATGAATGAATGTTATTATTTTAATTTCGTGTTAGTATATTTTGATTACTTGAGTTTATGTTAAATCATTTATCATGTAATGCTTTATAACTAATATGATTTATTATAAGTTTCTAAATTCTCTAATCTAAACCTTAAATCTAAACCTCCACCCGACGGAATTCACATCTTTGTTCTTGTTTTAGTTTTAATTGTTCTTGTTTCTTGCTTTAGATAATTAAAATCCAAAAATCTCAAAACCCAATTTATTTCTTCTCTCCTTCTTCTCCTTAATCGAAAATCACGAAAATAACAAATCTCTCCCTCCTTGTATTCGACCCGTATTCTCACGATCCAAGAATCATCCTGGACCCTCTTCTTCTTCTGAACGCGGGGTTCTACAGTGCACGAGCTCGAATCCCCGGTCGTAAACCTCCCACCCCTACCCTTCCGCACCATCCATCCGGCGGAAGTAGAAGTACCCGCTCGACCACGTCCTCTGCTATACTCCCCCTGCCTCTCCACCTCTGGGCGCTCTAACTCATACGGGCCATCATCGTCGCTCTCGTCGTCGGGACTGTCCACATGCTCATCATCGAAGGAATCATCATCCTCCTCACGACGACATAATGCCTCTCTCTCCCTCCTGACCGAAGCAGATATCCCCCGTCTACGTGGATGACGCGGTGCTGAATCATCATCTAAAGAACGGAAGACGTGTAATGGTATCGACTTGCCTTTCCCTCCACTGTGACCCGATGACTATTAATTGAAATTTTAAATACAAATTTGTTAAATTTGTTAAACTAAATTATCATATTTATCACAATTGTTAAACTAAATCAAAATTTGTTAAACTAAATTAAAACAATTGTTAAACTAAATCAAAATTTGTTAAACTTAAATATCACAATTGTTAAACTTAATAACAATTTGTTAAATTAAATTATCAGATTTATCACAATTTATTAAAATAATTATCAGATTTAATAATTAAAAAAAATAAAAAATGTGGAGGCGTCTGCGAGAGACGCCTCCCGCATGGTGAAGGCGTCTGTCGGAGACGTCTGCCGCAGACGTCTCCTCCATCGGGGAGACGTCTTGCGCAGACGTCTCCCGCAATTCTAGGGCGTCCGCGGGAGACGCCCCCGCATGGGGCGGGCGTCCGAGTCAGCAGCTCCCCCCATTGGGGGGAGCGGCTGCCGCGGACGCCCGCCCCATGCGGGGGGCATCTCCCGCAGACGCCTACAATTTTTTTTAATTTTTTTTGAAAACAAATAAAATACGTAATGTTACCGTATACGGGTACACTGGGGGAACTGCTGACTGCTTGTCTGGCCTTCAAGACATTCGTGATCTTCTCTAGTAGGTATAGGAAGAGAAAGTTGTGAGAAAAAAAGTGAAATGGTGAGATATATAAGCAAGAATAGGAGGAAGGACAATTTAGTAATTTCAATGGGCGATTTAAGTAATTTTGGGGCGATGTTTAACAATTCAGAATAAAAATCATGGGTGGAATTAATTTTGATAAATGAGAGGAACAATGCTTGGAAATTGGTCAATCATCCATCAAATGAAAAGTAGTCGACTTTAATGGATTTACAAGATGTAACAAAAAGATGATGACTCAATGGTAGCAAAAAAAAAAATTCAAAAACGATGTATTGATTTTAATGAAACATTTGCTTATGTTGCTCACTTGCCCTTAAGGAAAAAAATCATAATTGTACATGCAATTATTACTCAAATATATTTGCAAGTATATCAATTAGGCACAAAATCATTTTTTTCTTCTTCTTTGGACGGATAAAAGAAAAATTATACATGTAGCAACCTGAAGTTTATGTTGTAAAAGGAAAAAAAATAGTTTACAAGCTTCACAAAGTTCTTTATGAACTAAATAAAGCACGTCATTGGTGGAATAAACCGTTGATTAATTTTGAAATAATGGTTTCAGAAAAGCTCAAGTACACTGTACACTATCACTCAACATCAAGATGAAACCTACACAAAACTTTTTTATATATAGTTTGCTATTAAGTTGACGATCTTTATCTATAGTAGTACATATTAATTAATATGATAGAAAAGCTTAAATAGACCATGATGAAGTTGTATGACATGACCAATCTAAGGAGAATCCAACTATTCAAGTAAGATAAAAACCTAATGAGATATTTTCTCACAACCGAAATGCGCGGAGGATATCTCAAATCTCAATGACATTCAACATTTCAACGTTAAAGCCGTTGTTTAACCACCACACACACTCACACATGAAGTTCCTAATTAAGCTGCAAAAGAAAGACATTCCAGAGGCTAGAGAAAAAAATAGGCTCAACTTTGTAGAAGAATTTAGAATTTTGATTACACAAGTAGTGCCATGCATATCGAACATAATACAACGACTGGCATATAACTAGGACTACTATTAATATACATATCCATCCCATCCTCAATCTTCACAAAAAAAACCACCTTATAACATCTCAAGAACAGAAAATTAAACCTCCAAACCTAGAAAAACCTACAAAACATCACACACAACAACAAACACACACTCAATCTGCCCATTCCATCTTGGTCTTCTTGATGCACCAAAAACAACACATTCCCCTTGACTAAGTGTAATATCCTTAATCCTTATTAAGACTAATCTTGTTTTGGGCCTTGATTAGGTGCTTAAGTGGTGATTTGGAGTGGATGGCTGAGATTGATTGGGGAGTTGAAGTGGATGGTGGAGATTTGGGGGGAAGAGTTTAAGTGGTGAGTGTCTCTCTCTCTCTCTCTCTCTCTCTCTCTCTCTCTCTCTCTCTCTCTCTCGCATTCCTCTCTCTCTCCCGCTCAAATCCTCTCCCTCCCTCTGATCAGATCTCCGGTGTGTGGAGGAGCTCGAGCCGTGGGTTTCTGAAGGCGAGGTGAAGCTCGGACGTTCGCCGGAGAGGAGTAGATCGTTGATCGGTTGGTTTTCGCCGGAAGAGGTGCTTTGCGAGGAAAAGATCGCCGTCGAGTCTTAGAAGGCTTCTTCAAGTCTTCAAGGTATGTCAAGCTTTACTTTGATGCTCACTTATGCTTTGGTGGGTGTTGGGGTGGTCGACGGTAGGCCGGAGGGCTCGTCGGACCCGTGCAGCTACGTTCTGCACTATAATCGGTCGACCGGTGGCATGGTTCGGTCGACCGGTTGTAGAGGAATTTGGGCGGAAACCCTTGCACCGGTCGAACGATACTCTTCGAGTGGTCGACCGGTGGTACGTTTGATCAAGGGAGAAAAGGCTCTGTGTGTTTTCGGTCGAACGGGACCCCTTTGCCGGTCGACCGAAAGCACTGTTGTAAGTCGGTTGGGGGCGTTGACCATCCAAACGGTCGACCGCCTTGTTGACTTGTTCAACCGGCGATTAAAAATAACTTAAGTTGGTTCGACCGTGAGATGTTCCGGTCGACCGGTGCACTATGCGGATTTTGGAGTTTGGTACTGGTCGTTTTCGGTCGACCGGTGAGTTTGGGTCGTTCGACCGTTGGTGCATATTACTGTGGCACAAGTTTTACTGGTCGAATTCGGTCGAACGGGACCCCTTTGCCGTTCGACCGATTGACCGTTTTGTTGGTTGGGCCAGTCCTGCTGAGAGGATTCGGTCGACCGGTTGGGAGATGTCGTTCGACCGTTTGGTACGGTTTTTGTGTGTTCTTGTGTTGTGAAGCCAGCTCGAGATGGCAACGGATCTCCAGCCCTAGTGGGGTGACCGGTGCCGGCGTGAGAGTGGTTCACGGGTGTTGTCGGGCCAGCCCAAAAAGGCAACGGATCTCCGGCCCTAGTGGGGTGACCGGTGCCGGCCTGAGGGTGGTTCGCGTGTGGGGCCAGCTCAAGATGGCAACGGATCTCCGACCCTAGAGGGGTGACGGTGCCGGCCTGAGAGTGGTCTTCTGGACAGCTCAAGATTGCAGCGGTACAGAGGATACCGACCTGAGAGTAATCCGGCGGTGCCTGGGGCACATGTGTGTGTTGACCGAGGATATTTCCGGTCGTGGTGCCTGGGGCACGTGTGTTGTCGCCGAGGGAGTTTCCGGCTGAGGTGCCTGGGGCACGTGTGTGAGGGTTGGGCTAGAGGACCCGTGGGACCCGTCACTGTTTGGTGTCTACTGTGGTAGGGAGAGAGTTCCCGAGGACCCAGTGAGACGTTGTTGGTCTATCACATTTCATATCATACATGCTTTAGATATCTAGTCATTTATTGTTATAGAGGTTTGGCATACGGGGTTTCCTCTCAGGAAACTCAGGCATATTCATGTTTTATGTCAGGTCATAGGCATCATTAGGAGGTGGTGACAGCGGAGGAGCGCCTTCGGGACCAGATCCTGCTTTCTTGGTTTTTGAGGTCCGAGTGATTACATGTATATTTTCCTTATCTTTTGTTGTAATCACACTTTTGTAAACTCTCAGATATATATATTGTATATATGTTGGTGCACCAGTTGGCCTTTTTCGTTGGTAATATCCTCGTGTTGTGTTTAATTAAAAATTTAATTTCTTCCGCTTTTGAGGATGTTACAAATTGGTATCAGAGCGGTCTGTTCCGACGCACTTGTCCAAAGAAGCCACCTTAGATGTCTTTTAGTTAGTCACATTTTAGAGCATACATCCATAATCATCTGATTTCCAGTTTTGTTGTCTCGTGTGTAGATGCCTCCGAGACGCAACAGACTTCCCCCACGTGGCCCGAGTACCAGTGAGGAGACTGGCGCCATGGATTGGGCGGAGGAGCGCCGGATGCTCTTCGACACTGTGCAGAGGCTGGGCGTTCTTTTAGATCGTCAGTCTGGCAGAGAGGAGACGGCAGGGGTAGGGGCGGTGCACGACCGGTTTATGCGCCAGCACCCACCTACTTTTGATGGTAGAGGAGATGCTGAGGCTGCCGAGGACTGGGTTTTTAAGATCCAGGAGATCTTCCAGGCGATTGGGAGTCCACCAGAGAGGATGGTGGGGTTGGCTACGTACGTGTTGGGCGGTGAGGCGTCCAACTGGTGGAGAACCACGGCTGCAGTGGTGTTTCCGGGCAGGACAGATGTCAGCTGGGATGAGTTCCTCGGGGAATTCAATGAGCAGTACTTCCCAGAGCATGTCAGGGACGGGAAGAGAGAGGAGTTCATGAGCCTCGAGCAGGGTGAAATGACACTGGCGGATTACGTTCGTAAGTTCAACGCTTTGGAGCGTTATTGTCCGGAGTTCTGTGTGACCCCGATTCAGAGGGCGAGGAAGTTTATACGGGGGCTTCGGAAGCAACTCCGTACCCGCGTGACTTACAGCATGCTTCAGACCTTAGCAGATGTTGTGAAGTTCGCGACTCTCATTGACCAGGACTATCAGGAAAACTATGCAGAGTCCAGGAGGCCTCAGGGGAAGAGTAGTGGACGTCCAGGAGCTCCACTGGCAGGAAATCCGGGCAAGAGGCCCCGGATTGAGGGGAGTGGTGCACGCCAGCCTGAGCCGTGCAGGAAGTGTGGCAGAGCCCACCCAGGTCGTGAGTGTGGGAGCTGTCCTGGTGTTTGTTTCAGTTGTGGCCAGCCAGGCCATTATGCCAGAGACTGCAGGAGCGGACCAGGCGAGTCCAGTTCTCGAGTGAGACCTCCGGTATCAGGTAGAGGCGGAGGCCGTCATCCTTTTTCACCACCTCAGCAGGGACAGAGGACCGGACGGGTATTCACCATTCAGGCAGAGGAGGCGAAGGACGCCAGCACTGTGGTGGAAGGTACGCTCTTGGTTTCTGGGTTGGTTGCCAGAGTGTTGTTTGATTGTGGGGCCACACATTCGTTCATTTCTGAGAGATTTGCGAGTGTGTTGGGCCGTACCCCTGCGATGTTGACTGCCACGTTGGAAGTCAGCACACCCTTGAGTTTGGTGGGCACTGTGGGGAGCTTCCTCCCCGGCGCCACGATTGTTTCGGAAGATCAGGAGTTTCCTGTTGACCTGATCTTGTTGCCGATGGAGGATTTCGATGTTATACTGGGGATGGATTGGCTATCCCAGTATGATGTTCGAGTGTTGTGCCGGGAGAAGAAGATTCTGATCCCGAGGAATGGGCTACCTGATTTGCTAATCAGGGGAAGGAAGGACCGTGGTGGTCGGGTCGTAGTGTCAGCAGTGAGGGCATGGAAGCTGCTTGAGCAGGGCTGCAGAGCTTTCGTGGCTACTTTGGTTGTTCCAGATCCAGAGATGAGATCGTTGGAGGACATAGAGATTGTCCAGGAGTTTGCTGATGTGTTTTCAGATGTTTCTGGGTTGCCGCCTCACAGAGAGTTGGAGTTCGGTATTGATTTGGTGGCTGGGACCACTCCACAGTCGAAGGCTCCTTATAGGATGGCACCGGCTGAGTTAGCTGAGCTGAAGAAGCAGCTGCAGGATTTGTTAGATACTGGGTTTATCCGCCCCAGTGTCTCGCCTTGGGGAGCTCCGGTACTCTTTGTGAAGAAGAAAGATGGCTCGTTGAGGATGTGCATCGACTACAGGATGCTGAACAAGGTTACTGTGAGGAATCAGTATCCTTTACCCAGGATTGAGGATCTGTTTGACCAGCTGCAGTCAGCGAAGATATTTTCGAAGATTGATCTGCGATCTGGGTATCATCAGTTGAGGATCAGAGAGGCAGATGTTCAGAAGACAGCTTTTCGGACGAGGTACGGGCACTTTGAGTTTCTGGTGATGCCGTTCGGATTGACGAACGCGCCTGCAGCTTTTATGGGTCTGATGAACAGGACGTTCAGTCAGTACCTCGACCGATTCGTGGTGGTCTTTGTAGACGACATCCTGATTTATTCACCGGACATAGAGCAGCACAGGGAGCACTTACGGATCGTGCTTGGCATTCTGAGAGATCATCAGCTGTTCGCCAAGTTTTCGAAGTGCGAGTTCTGGTTGGACAGTGTCGCTTTTCTTGGTCACATTGTATCTGGGGCTGGGATATCAGTGGATCCAGCAAAGGTGGAGGCAGTGACTCAGTGGAGAGCACCGACTAGTGTGACGGAGATCAGGAGCTTTGTTGGATTGGCAGGTTATTATCGTCGATTCATCAAGGACTTCTCGAGGCTTGCTTCACCTTTGACGGCACTGACGCAGAAGGGAGTGAAGTTTGTTTGGTCCCAGAAGTGCGAGGACAGTTTTCAGGAACTGAAGAGTCGGTTGACGACTGCTCCAGTTCTGACTCTTCCAAGTGGCAGTGGAGGTTTTGTGATTTATAGTGACGCATCTGGTGTGGGGTTGGGTTGTGTACTGATGCAGCACGGTCAGGTGGTTGCTTATACTTCGAGGCAGTTGAAAGTACACGAGAGGAACTACCCCACTCACGATTTGGAGTTGGCGGCAGTGGTTCACGCTCTGTAGACCTGGCGTCATTATCTGTACGGGGAGAAGTTCGATGTTTTCACGGACCATCAGAGTCTGAAGTATCTGTTTTCGCAGAAGGAGCTGAATATGAGGCAGCGCAGGTGGCTTGAGCTGATTAAGGACTATGATTTCACTATCTCCTACCATCCGGGGAAGGCGAATACAGTCGCAGATGCTTTGAGTAGGAAAGTGGAAATTTCAGCTGCTGGTTTGTGTGTTCAGGAGTGGAAGCTGCTCGAGTCTTTGTCAGAGTGGAAGCCATTCTCCACGGACTCTGAGGGCGCAGTGATAGCTGGACTGAGAGTGGAGCCTCAGATGGTCACGAGTATTGTCCAGGCTCAGAGGGCTGACGAAGATTTAGCTGGGTTGTTGCAGTTGGTTGCCAGAGACGGATCAAATTTCAGTATAAAGGTTGACGGAGGTTTGAGATTCAGAGGTCGAGTCTGGGTACCCAATGGGGGAGAGCTGAAGAAGGAAATCTTGGAGGAGGCACACAGGTCCCGTTATTCCATCCACCCGGGTAGCACGAAGATGTACAAGGACCTTCAGAGGAATTTCTGGTGGAAGGGGATGAAGACTGAGATAGCGGAGTTTGTTGGCAGATGTCTGGTTTGTCAGCAGGTGAAGATTGAGCACCAGAGACCCGCGGGACCGATGCAGAGGATAGATTTGCCAGAGTGGAAATGGGAGCACGTGACGATGAATTTCGTCACCGGGTTGCCGAGGACGAAGAGATCTCATGACGCGATTTGGGTGATAGTTGATCGACTGACCAAGTCGTCGCATTTTCTGGCAATCCGGACCACTTTACCCTTGGAGGACCTGGCTAGGCTGTACATTGATGAGATAGTTCGTTTGCATGGAGTGCCAGTCAGTATTATATCTGATCGAGACACCAGGTTTACTTCCAGATTTTGGGGAAGTCTGCAGCAGGCTCTGGGGACACGGTTGAAGTTTAGTACAACATTCCACCCGCAGACAGACGGGCAGTCAGAGAGGACGATCCAGACTCTGGAGGATATGCTGAGAGCTTGTGCGCTGGATTGGACAGGGCACTGGGATGAGCATCTACCGCTGATAGAGTTCGCCTACAACAACAGTTACCATTCGAGTATCGGAATGACACCGTACGAGGCTTTGTACGGGAGACCTTGTAGATCGCCAGTGTGCTGGAGCGATGTAGGCGAGAGACAGCTGATCGGGCCTGAGATTGTGCAGATGTATGCCGAGAAAGTTGATGTGATCAGGCAGAGATTAGCGACAGCGCAGAGCAGGCAGAAGAGCTACGCGGATCGGCGTAGGCGAGTGTTGATGTTTGAGGTAGGCGATCACGTTTTCCTGAAGATTTCACCATCTCGAGGAGTGATGAGGTTCGGGAAGAAAGGGAAGCTCAGTCCGAGGTACGTCGGGCCGTTTGAGATTCTCGATCGGATCGGAGAGGTTGCCTACAGGATTGCGTTGCCGCTGCAGTTTTCAGGTCTTCACGACGTCTTCCATGTGTCTATGTTGAGGAAGTACGTGGCGGATCCTTCTCACGTGATTCAGTTAGAGGTTCCGGAGATCCGTCAGGATTTGTCTCTCGAGGAGAGACCTGTAGAGATCGTGGATCGGATGGACCACCAGCTTAGGAGGAGGACCATTCCGATGGTGAAGGTCAGGTGGCAACACCATAGTGAGCGAGAGGCTACTTGGGAAGTTGAAGAAGAGGTCCGGAAAAAGTTCCCGGAATTGTTTGGTGAGTTTCGGTCCTAATTTCGTGGACGAAATTCTTTTAATGAGGGTGGATTGTAATATCCTTAATCCTTATTAAGACTAATCTTGTTTTGGGCCTTGATTAGGTGCTTAAGTGGTGATTTGGAGTGGATGGCTGAGATTGATTGGGGAGTTGAAGTGGATGGTGGAGTGATGCATTGCATACATTGCATCATATGTCTTTCATTTAGATTACTTTTACATCAATAAATGCTACTAAGGTATGTGTTTAGTCTTATTTACAGAATACAGGGACCTGAATGCAATTTACCCACATCCCGAGCATAAACGCATGCAAAAGACTCATTTCTATCATAAAGACCAAGTTCAAGATTATCGGGTTACGAATGGAAATGTATCCAAGCATAAAAGCATTCAAGTCCTAATTGCAAAAAGAACAAGGACTTAAGCACAAAAGTAGCCGGGGACTTAAATGCAAAAAGTCAAGGACCTAATTGCAAATCACGAGTAGTTTTTATTCTCTTGGAGAGAATATATAGAAAAATCAATGTATATCTCCAAATATGTGAAGGAATTAATCCGGAGCTCAAAAGAATGGAAAGAATCAATCCAGACGCGTAAAGGAGGATCAAATCATACCATAAACATTCAACCAAAATTCGGACAAAATCAGGCCAGATTGTGCGGCGTTTGCGCCGCACCACACACACAATGTGCGGCGTTTCCGCCGCCCAAGCTTCGATCCGTGTGCTCCAATTTCGTCCAGTCGTGTCTGGACACGTGTACTTTCCAATATTATACCTAGATCCCTTGTAGCAACTATAAATAGACCCGAGAACGATGTTAGAAGGGTCCTTAGTCTTTGGTGTTAGTTTTTATTCTTAACCTTAGTTTTGTATTCTTCTTTTCATTAATAAAATTCTGTCTTTTAATTCTTACTTTTAGTTTCTTTTGTAATGTCTCAAGGACCCCTTCTTCCTCCCTCTATGAGTTTCTAACTCCTTCCAAAGGGTGGAGGTGACAGATTAGGGTGAAGAGAAGATGAATGGATGTTATTATTTTAATTTCGTGTTAGTATATTTTGATTACTTGAGTTTATGTTAAATCATTTATCTTGTAATGCTTCATAACTAATATGATTTATTATAAGTTTCTGAATTCTCTAATCTAAACCTTAAATCTAAACCTCCACCCAACGGAATTCACTTCTTTGTTCTTGTTTTAGTTTTAATTGTTCTTGTTTCTTGCTTTAGATAATTAAAAATCAAAAATCTCAAAACCCAATTTATTTCTTCTCTCCTTCTTTCCCCCAATCGAAATCACATTAATAACAAATCTCTCCCTCCTTGTGTTCGACCCGTATTTGCCACGTCTTCATTGACGCCGTGCACTTGCGGTATAAATTTAATTATCATCATGGAGATTTGGGGGGAAGAGTTTAAGTGGTGAGTGTGTGTCTCTCTCTCTCTCTCTCTCTCTCTCTCTCGCATTCCTCTCTCTCTCTCGCTCAAATCCTCTCCCTCCCTCTGATCAGATCTCCGGTTTGTGGAGGAGCTCGAGCCGTGGGTTTCTGAAGGCGAGGTGAAGCTCGGACGTTCGCCGGAGAGGAGTAGATCGTTGATCGGTTGGTTTTCGCCGGAGGAGGTGCTTTGCGAGGAAAAGCTCGCCGTCGAGTCTTCGAAGTCTTCTTCAAGTCTTCAAGGTATGTCAAGCGTTACTTTGATGCTCACTTATGCTTTGGTGGGTGTTGGGGTGGTCGACGGTAGGCCGGAGGGCTCGTCGGACCCGTGCAGTTGCGTTCTGCACTATAATCGGTCGACCGGTGGCATGGTTCGGTCGACCGGTTGTAGAGGAATTTGGGCGGAAACCCTTGCACCGGTCGAACGATACTCTTCGAGTGGTCGACCGGTGGTACGTTTGATCAAGGGAGAAAAGGCTCTATGTGTTTTCGGTCGAACGGGACCCCTTTGCCGGTCGACCGAACGCACTGTTGTAAGTCGGTTGGGGGCGTTGACCATCCAAACGGTCGACCGCCTTGTTGACTTGTTCGACCGGCGATTAAAAATAACTTAAGTTGGTTCGACCGTGAGATGTTCCGGTCGACCGGTGCACTATGCGGATTTTGGAGTTTGGTACTGGTCGTTTTCGGTCGACCGGTGAGTTTGGGTCGTTCGACCGTTGGTGCATATTACTGTGGCACAAGTTTTACTGGTCGAATTCGGTCGAACGAGACCCCTTTGCCGTTCGACCGATTGACCGTTTTGTTGGTTGGGCCAGTCCTGCTGAGAGGATTCGGTCGACCGGTTGGGAGATGTCGTTCGACCGTTTGGTACGGTTTTTGTGTGTTCTTGTGTTGTGAAGCCAGCTCGAGATGGCAACGGATCTCCGGCCCTAGTGGGGTGACCGGTGCCGGCCTGAGAGTGGTTCACGGGTGTTGTCGGGCCAGCCCAAGAAGGCAACGGATCTCCGGCCCTAGTGGGGTGACCGGTGCCGGCCTGAGGGTGGTTCGCGTGTGGGGCCAGCTCAAGATGGCAACGGATCTCCGGCCCTAGAGGGGTGACGGTGCCGGCCTGAGAGTGGTCTTCTGGACAGCTCAAGATGGCAGCGGTACAGAGGATACCGACCTGAGAGTAATCCGGCGGTGCCTGGGGCACATGTGTGTGTTGACCGAGGATATTTCCGGTCGTGGTGCCTGGGGCACGTGTGTTGTCGCCGAGGGAGTTTCCGGCTGAGGTGCCTGGGGCACGTGTGTGAGGGTTGGGCTAGAGGACCCGTGGGACCCGTCACTGCTTGGTGTCTACTGTGGTAGGGAGAGAGTTCCCGAGGACCCAGTGAGACGTTGTTGGTCTATCGCATTTCATATCATACATGCTTTAGATATCTAGTCATTTATTGTTATAGAGGTTTGGCATACGGGGTTTCCTCTCGGGAAACTCAGGCATATTCATGTTTTATGTCAGGTCATAGGCATCATTAGGAGGTGGTGACAGCGGAGGAGCGCCTTCGGGACCAGATCCTGCTTTCTTGGTTTTTGAGGTCCGAGTGATTACATATATATTTTCCTTATCTTTTGTTGTAATCACACTTTTGTAAACTCTCAGATATATATATTGTATATATGTTGGTGCACCAGTTGGCCTTTTTCGTTGGTAATATCCTTGTGTTGTGTTTAATTAAAAATTTAATTTCTTCCGCTTTTGAGGATGTTGCACTAAGTCATGGTGCAAACTGTATATGAACTTCAACGGCTCCTGAGGGTGAATTCGTGAACCGCACCACATCGACGTGTGAAGGAGATATTGGTTACATCTTCGAATCCCGACTCGACCATATTTACCCCATCTATGTTCTTTGTATCATCAGTAGTCTTCTTCTCACCGTTCACCTTTAAAATTAACAATACTTGTTAATACATAAATAAACAGCAATAGTTTACAAATTATATCAAGGTATGGAAAAGATATAATTAGTTGATGTCAGTTATACACACACACACACCATATTGCTGAGATTCTTGACTGCACTTCCACTCCCATGTTTTCCTGGAGGGGAAATCAAAGATGGCATGGCCGGGACCGGAGAAGAACAAAGATTCACCTGCCATGGATGTAACAAGATTATATAGTTTCTCAATCCATGAACACATTATCATATATCAAAAGATGACGAGGGCCGGGAATCAGAAGCAGTGATTAATTAACTAATAAATACCTTGTTGGTGGCATTGGTCAGCCCATGAGTACTCTCACACCCACTCCTGTCATTGCCTAGCGGAGAAGGCAAAGGCGGCTTTGGAAGGACCGGAGTAAAGCAAGAATTGATGGGTTGAGGGTTGAGTGGCGCAACCGGGGGAATCAGCAGAGGTGGCAGCGCTACCAAGTCCTTCTTGGTCGTCGAGGTGGCATGGACGATGGGCTCGGGGATGGACCGGACGGGGCAAGACTCGGTCCTCGTGAGGTGTTCGCCGGACGGCGCCAGTGGAGAGATCAAGGGCACTGGTGTCGACGGCAATGAGACGGCTTTCCTCTTGTTCGCACCAGAGGTGGTGCATGGCTCTGATTTGTGATCCATTGGAGAGAAGTAATTTTATAAGTGTTGTGGTGGGATATGGGATATGTAGGGTACTAGGGTTATATATAGATAGGGTTGGGTGCAACGGTCATAAACTAACAATTGGATTAAGTCATGTAACATACCACTTAAGGAAGATTCAAAATAAGATAATGGTCTTGAGGATTCATGCATGCACGAATTTCCAAATTGAAGACTTCCAACATCTTAATGTAGTTCTTGATCCGTTAAAGTGGCATTTGAACATGATGTTTTAGATAGATGCCTTCGTTGCCGTTGATTGGGATCATGGAGTGAGTTTTACATAATTCGAACTCGATACCTGTGTTTTGTGATTGGTTAGTAAATTTATCAATTAATGATCGGCAATGTGGTGAACAAATACACGGCTATGAGAAAAAAATAATACATGGTATGGGTAAAAAGAAAAAAAGGTGAATTGGTTTTGTGCACCCGGTTCGGGTCCAAATTGGTTGCGTGCACTCGTATTTCTTGAAATTAGTGTGGTGCACCTAAACACTCAAATATTTTACATCCACTACAAGAATTTTGGGTTTTAGCCACGGTAAAAATCCGTCACTAAATCCGATATTCCGTCACAAAAAAGTTTTAGCCACGGATTTTTACCGTGGTTATTGCTGGCATCACTGTAGGGTTTCAGTGACGGATTGTGTGACGAATGTGTACCGTCACTGATACTTTTTGGAGGGAAGAATTGACGGGATGAAAAAATTCAGTGACGAATTTCAAAACCTTTAGTGATGGATTTCTCCCGTGGTTAAAAGTTTTTCTCAGAAGAATTATAAATTCTCAGCATTTAATAAATCACTAGTACACCTATATTTATCAACATCCACGATTATATAATTTTGTAAACCGCAATCAAATTAACAAATCTATCATCGTAAGAAATAAAAAAATGTAATATGTTCAAATGTGATTAAAAATTCAAGTTGAAAATTAAAATGACAGACAACTCAAAAACTAAGAACACAACTACAAACATGGTATTCTTAATAAAAATTAAGAATGATAAAAATGCATAATTATGATGCAAGTTGTTTCATTGTTGGAGAAATATCCAATCTACCAAATTTTGTCACAATATTTAAGAATGATAAAGACTTGTATGAGTATATTGCAACTAGATTACAAGGAAAAGAAATTGCAACATATTCTGTCACAATATTTAAGCAGAAAACAGAGGACGAGCAAAAGGGTCTACCGAAGCACAAAAGAGTATGATGTCAAAGTCAATTCAGAAATAAGATTATTAAACAAAATATATCTTGTAGTAAGCCTATATTTTCTACTCTCTGTTAGAACCTTTATTATGATAAAATGACGAAAACCATACTATGCATGATAAACTTCAAATTTTAAACCCTTATGCTAATGCATTTTCATTGTACATGACAGATAGACGTGCCAGTGAGCTCAAAGTGTTTGTGTGAATTTAACTCATTACAATAAGATTCCACAAAGGTTTGTCCTTAGACAAGGTCAATAAATTCCACTTGATGCAAATAAGAATGTAAATGGATAAGGACAAAAAGTATCACCATTTGGTATGTCCTTCAGTGGAGTTCCCTTGCCCTGCAACAAAGAGCAATAAAAGATGAGATGAAAGTGAAGAAACATATGGTTAACAAAAGTTCACAGGAGAATCACCTTTTCTACACGAAAACTTTTGGTGGCTTCCTTTTCAATAACCTCAACCAATCTCTCATTAGTTTTCCTCTCAGATTGAGGACGATCAAGTGAAAAAGGTGGAAGAGTTTGAGATACTTTTTTGGTCCTATTTTTTCTCTACTTTCTTTTGCTTTCTCATTGTTGCAAACTCCGCCAATTGATCTTTTTCGTTTTTTTTCCATTTTCCTTCCTTTTTCCATTATGTTCCTTTTCTTCTTCCATATGCTCTTCCTCCTCATCTGTTCACTTCTCTTCCTCTTCTGCCTCTCCTCGTGTTTTCTTCTCTTCATCCTCCATACTTCTTCCAGCAGACGGAAATGAGGGCGTCAACCATATCCCCCCAAATCAGACCTCACTGGAGCAACACCAACAATGGGAAGGACAACGGAGACGTGGAATCGAAGCATACATTTTCTCAAGCTTGTATTTCCCAAACAAACCCTAAGGAGCCAAATCCCAACAAATTAAAATAACTTCAATCCCAACAAGACAAATCAGAACAACAAATCTAACCAAATTGGACCTCAGAAGATGAGGAAGGTGCGAGTGATGACCAACAAACGGTGAGGACGGTGAGTGAACGACGATGGTGGCGGGCGAACGGTGAGGGAAACGGAAGAACATGGGCGTGGAGTGAACGCCATGGAGGTGGAGAAGCGACGGTCGAAGGCTGGAGAAGGGACGGCTGAAGAAGGGGATTGGTCGATGGCGAGGGTTTGGTTTTTTTTGTGATTTGAGGGAGTGGGGGTGCGGGGTCGGTTTTCATTTTGTTTAAAGGGGGATCTCACAGATACCATGACAACGACATATAATTTAGCCACGGTTTTGCCTACCGTGGCTAAAATCCTGATTTCTTGTAGTGATCTAAGCATCTGTGTCGTTAAAATAAGGTCGTTAAGTTGAGATTTTGATTAGAAATTTTACACATTATATCTTATAAATTTTACTAATAATATTTTTATTAGAGAATTGCTTTATAAAATAACAAATATCCTTATAATAGTCACCTCTCCTCCCTCTCTCTCTTGTTTCCTTTCTCTCCTCTCTCTCTCTCTCATCCATCTCTCACTCATCCCTCTCTCTCTCTAAGTCCTCTCTCTTCTTTCCTTTCTCTCTTCTTTCCTTTCTCTCGCATCCTTCTATCTCTTCTCTTCCTCTCTCTTCTCTTCCTTTCTCTCTTCTTTCCTTTCTCTCACTTCTCTTCCCCTCTCTCTTCTTTCCTTTCTCTCTCATCCCTCTATCTCTTCTCTTCCACTCTCTCTTCTTTCCTTTCTCTCCTCCCTCTCTCTCATCCCTCTCTCTCAAGATCTCTCTCTCCTCCCTCACCCCTCTCTCCAAAAAATATCCTTAATATCAATAAAAAATAAAAAAATAAAAAACTAAACAAACATTACTATCTTCTTTTTTTCTCCTCAAGTCCTCTCTGTCCTTCCCTTTCTCTCTCATCCTTCTTTCTCCATCATTCTCATTCTCTCTCTTCTCCTCCTCCGGACCACCCTCTCCGTAACCCAAGAAGGCCTCTACCACCTCCACTTCAAGTCCTTCCTCCTCCCAACCCCGACCCTTTCCACGTGGACCCCACACTCCCAAACCCCATGCACATGACACAATGTCACCTACTCCCCTTCCCTCTTCATCACCTCCCTCCCTCTCCCTTCCAGACGCCTCCCTCTCCGGCTCACTCTCCCCTCACCTATCCAACCTCCCCAATCTCACCTCCCTCTCCCTGCCCTCCAACTTCCTCAACTACTCCCTCCCTTCCTCCCTTCGCTAACTTGTCCGACAATGTCCCCTCGACCACTCCCAAAACCTCTTCGTCGGAGCCCTCTTGCCTTCCCTCGCTAACTTGTCCGGCAATGTTCCCGGTCCAGCGCCGCTGAAGGTGGGGTGATTGAAGAAAAAAGGTTGGAGAGAGAGAGAGAGATGGCTGGAAAGGTTTGAGAGGAACAAGGAGAAAAGGGTTTGAGAGAGAGAGAGAGAGGGTGGGTGGAGTCGATGGATAGGTAGAGGGGTTGGGAGTTTGAGAGAGGGGACAGAGAGAAGACTTGAGAGAGAGGGAGGAGAGAGAGAGAAAGAGGACTTGAGAGAGAGGGATGAGAGAAAAAGGAAAGAAGAGAGAGGACTTGAGAGAGGGATGAAAGATGACTATTAAGGAGAAGAAGAGAGTGAGGATAATGTGAGAAAGTGGAGAGAGAATGTAGGATATAGGAGTGAGAAGAAGAGAGTTAGAGTGTGTGTGTGTGGAGAATGAGAGAGAGTGGAGAGAGATCATAAGAGAGAGATGAGTGAAGTGTAATTAGCAAAAACATCTAATAGAAAATATTATTAACAAAATTTATAAGGTGTAATGTGTAAAATTTCTAACAGAAAGTATTATTAGCAAAATTTATAAGGTATAATGTGAAAATTTTCCAACAGAATCCGTAACTGAGTGTGTCCCACAAACGGTAGAGGTGCATAGATGTAAACAATTTAAGATCATGGGTGCACTTGGCTAATTATGGGAAATATAGGTGCACACGACCAATTTTGGTCCAAACCAGGTGCATAAAACCAATTAATCCAAAGAAAAAACAATTTCTTGCCCGCAGAAGAAATCTTAAGACGATCGAGTTGCTTCTCAAACAACACTTGATTTATGCTTATGCGTATTTCTTTTACCTTGTTTTACCGTTGAAAATCAATGCACATCCAAACGCCTACTTGGTTTTCCGTAACCCTTAAACCTGATTTTCGTTTTCACAGTGGAAAATCAGAAACACTTGCGACCTATTTTTTGTAGTTTCTGACTGTAGCACATGTTGTCCAACCGGTAAAGACCCTAGATTTTAGCTTAATTACTGAAACTACCATCGACATTGTGATCATTTTGCCCCGGGTATTAATTGAAATTGCAGTCGATGTGCCTTCTTGACTCATCCCAAAAGTACTTTTAACCTTACTTATTTCTTCACCGACTCACTTTACTCTATCTTGGCGGATTGGACGAAGGAAGAGGTTGTCTTCTGATGCATCCCTTTTCACCTCCGATCGCCCCTACCGACCTCCCCCGCTGACCAGTATTACCGACAGGAACAACATGTACCTCATATGGTTTACATTTGTTGTAGGTGTTTTTAGGGGGTTGATAAACTTTCGTTGATTTATTAAAAATGTTTTTGCACTTTTAGTTTCCATTTCATGTGGACGTTTGAATAAGGTCACGATCTAACAACTTTTGTAGTTTCTTTTGAATTTGATTTTGAAATTTACGATATGCTTTGGGTTTTTGCATAATATGTTTTGTGGATGAACAAATATGGTTTTTCTTACTGAAAAGGTTACGTGTACGGGTTTACTATTGTAGTATGCATTTTTCCTTTTACTTGTATCACTAGTTCGATTACCACCTTACCATGATCCATCATATCCAAGAAAAAAAATAGTTTCAATTATACTTTCGCACTTTATCTTTATTGAAATTTTTAAAAGTTACAGAATGCTACTATGGTCTTTGTTAGTTCCTTACTAATTCGTCCACCACTAGACCTACGAAAAACTTCTTTCGTCTACTAAAACTTGTGATTGCGGTTGTTTTAGAGTGAATGGATGTAGATAGGCTGAAACGCCTATAATAGAGGATGACGAATTACTAGTACTTACTATGGTAGCTTGCAGAGATGAATACATTAGAAACTCCCTATTTAAGACCCTCGTCCACACAATCCCTTTGATAGGAAATGAAAAAAGTTAGACATGTTATCTGGATATTGGCAAGTTTGTTACGACGCCTTTAGAATGCATAAGGATGTTTTCCTAAAACTCTACCACATTTTGAAATCAAGAGGCCTACTAAAACCCACCCGTGGGATTTAGTATCGAAGAACAGTTTTCACATGTTCCTATATGCCTTAGGGCACTCACACATTAATAGGACATTGCAAGATATGTTTCAACATTCCAGGGAAATCATTAGTTGACACGTGATCACTGTCTTACGTGCTCCCACCATTTGGGCATGTGATATTATTCAACCAATATAATGTCGAACAGAAACCCCATCGATATATCTACGACCACGGTGGTGGCAAATTTTTCCCTTAACTTCAAAGATTGTATCAAGGCAATTGATGGAATTCACGTGAATGTGTTCGTCCCGAAAGACAAGCAATTAGCTTACCGATTAGGTCGAGAACCCAAGCACACAACCCAAAATATTTTAGCAATTTATGATTTTAAGATGCAATTTACGTTTGCTATTTTAGGATGTGAGGGTAGTGCCTAGGGGTGCACACAAGTTGGGTTGAACCCGAAAACTGACCAGAACAAGACTGATTGGGTTGGGTAGGGGTTCAGGTCAGGTCGGGTTGGTAAATCCGAAATCAATGGTCTCGAGTCACATTCTGGTTGAAGGGTGGGGTTGACCCGACCCAACCCAAACTCGAAGTTTTTTTATAAATGTAAAGCTATGGTAGTCTTTCATATTCATCATTATTCGGGTCCAACACTTTGTTATATTCGTCGTTATAATATTTGTTTTTAAATGTAAAATTATGATAGACTTGCAAAAAACACTTTTGGATCCTTATAATTATTATATTTTGGATCCTAATAATTTAAAATACAATATTATAATTATTCATCCTTAAATAATAATAAAATTTCGGGTCCAACTCGATATGACCCAACCAAAGCCGAAAATTCAGGTCAGGTTGGGTTGAGTCGAATCGGTTCGGGTTCGATTTTTCCCAAACCTGAAATTTTCAGGTTGGGTAGGATTTTAGCCCAAACCCGACCTGTGTGCACCCCTAGTAGTGCCTATGACAGTAGAATACTAAATCAGAGCATCTACGATCGTACCTACAACTTCCCACTACCCCCAATGGTAAATCCTCCAACTTTCTTGTTAGTCCCTTTATGGTAGACCTAATTAATGTAATTAATGTTGACTTTCTCACAATTTACCAGATAAATACTACATTATTGATGCAAGTTATTCTAATTGAAGGGGTTTTCTGGCTCCTCATCGAGGAACTCGATACCGATACCACCTACATGAATTCCGTACATCTCAACCTCGAGGTTGACAAAAAATATTTAATAGTATGCACTCTTCCCCTAGAAACGTAATAGAAAGAACTTTTGATGTGTTAAATAAACATTGGGCATTTTAACACACATGAGTCCTTTACCTCTAAAAGCATTGTTTGTACAAGTAGGAATGACACTCCACAATTTCATAATAAATGAGAAATGACAAGATGATAAAAGAAACAGAATAATTGGTTGACACGGACGACGAACCATCACCATCGATCTCATTATCAAAGTAGCAACGTTCGCGATGAATTAAATATGACCCACTTAGGGGACCTAATTTGCGACGCAATTGTATTTGCAAATTGAAACATTTAGAATATGTATCGAATTTGTACTTTGTTTTACCAAATTATGTACTACATATTGTTGGTTTCAATGTATGACATTAATTTGGTACTACATATTACTTTTCAATTCAGTTGGAACAAATTTTCTCTTATTGTGCTCCACTTGTTTGTGTTACTCTTAATATTGTAGCAAATACATAATGGAGAATTACGAGATAGAGTCAGTCTCATAAGAACAAAGCAATGGTTCACCTGTGCACATACTTTATTCCACTTACTGCAATGGGGCTTTTGTCTCTTATTCATTCTCTTTTGAGGATATTTACAAGGACGACAATTTCCAAGCACAATTTGCGGGTTCCTCCATTGTAGGCGGCAATGGTGCCTCTAGATCCTTTCACCTAGACCTGTCAAAATCAGACACGACACGATTACACGACACGAACACGACACGATAATTTAGTGTATGAGTATAGAAACCTGGACACGAATACACGATAAGCATACACGACACGATACACGAACCCTTATCGGGTCGGGTTCGTGTATAAGGGTCCATACGATACTAATAAAAATCCACGAATTACTTTTTTCACGACTAAACGAACTTACATATTTAGAAGTTTCTTTATTGAGTCCCTTGGTTTATTCGACCCCAACGGATCAAACCAATATGCCGAATTAGTCGTTGGGCATACAACGACAAGCATCCAATGAGCCCTGTGTTATATATATAATTAGAAGTTTATTACAAAATAAAATTTCACTTTGAATTACAAAGTTTACCTCTCATGATAAGGGAGCAGATAATATTTCTTGTCTTCTTCTTTAAAGAATGTCCCAAGTTGACCCGATTTATCGTCATTCCCGTATATATATGTAGATGGACTGATAAATCCAAATACTTGATCCTCGGGAAAGATTGACCTTCTGGCGTCGTAAAAATGTCTACAAGTATAAAAATTATAATTTATTACAGTTTTGATAAAATTATTCAATACTTTTCATTGTATACAAAAGAACACTTACTTCACTTGCAGGTCGATAATCATGATACACAACGAATCCATCACCATGAACTGCATGATATCCTCTTTGGTGACGTACAAAGCGGGAGGCAACCCTTTATCCCCCTCCACTGAGGTGAATCTGCAGGGTGAATCTGCAGGGTGACGTAGCAACTGATCATTTGGTTTCTCACGATCAGCATGCCATGTCATGTTCTTGGAATCCTCTTTACCCGCAAACAAACGTTTAAGCCTTGGTATTATTGGAAGATACCACAAAATCTTAGCAGGAGGTCCTTTGATTTTCATCTCATCAGCCTCTTCATTGTGGTTTGGTCCACTACGTTTCATTTTGTATCTTGAAACATTACACCTGGGACAGGAATGTAAGTTTTCAAACTCACCCCTATACAATATACAATCGTTCGGGCATGCGTGTATCTTCCTATATTCCATTCCCATAGGGCACAACACTTTCTTTGCATCATAAGTTCTATCTGGCAACTCATTATCATCTGGAAGCATCTCTTTCACTAACTTCAACATTGATGTGAAACTCACATCGGACCAACCATTTCCAGCTTTTAAATTGTACAACTTCAACACCGCTGACAATCTAGTGAATTTGGTACAATTCTTATACAACGGCTTCTCATTGTCACTCAACAAATTACCAAGTAAATCGGGGTTGGACGAAAACTTTTCAGCCATATCCTGAACCATTTCCTCTAAGTGATCTTCCACACTAACATCTTCTCCATCATTCTTGGAATGACTACATGATTCATTTTCGTCGTGCCATATCCACCGTCTGTAATTTGGGTCGAAACTTTTCTCAAACAAATGATCTTTCATTTTCCGAAAAGTCAACACTGACATATTATGACACTTATTGCACACAATACGCCATGTCGTTGTCTTTCATTTTCTTAGAATGTTTTTGGCAACCTCTAAGAACATATTCACTCCGTTCTCATACTCATCACTCAATCTGTTTGTAACAATCCACTCTCGATCCATTTCAATCCAAACAGAGGCAAAAATGATAGTTATTATTGCAGAAAATAAATAAAATTTCAATTTAAAAGAATGTGTTCGTAGATGAGAAGATTCAGAGACATTAAGATGAGAAAAGAATGACTCAGAGGAGAAGAGATGAAGTCCTTAATCTAACGTGGAATAAGGAAGGTTAGAAATCTAACTAAACAATCAAGGCCAAACCAAACCTAAAGTCCACTATAGGTCCTTAGTAATAGACGACGCCTAACTTCGAGGTCCCACCGAGGACCACTAGTCTGTAGGAAATCAAGAACCCGGAGGTCCCTAATATCTCAGGGAGACTAGATGGGCAATGACGTTAGGCCGAAACGGTCTTAAACATCGAGGACCACTAATCTATAGGAAATCAAGAACCCGGAGGTTCTTAAAATCTCAGGGAGACTAGATGGGCAACGACATTCAGGCCATAACGGTCTTAAACGGTTTCCTCTCCTTAATGCGTCCGAAAATCCTAGGGGTCAACGTCTAATTGATTTTAATAAGGCTCTTTTATTAAGTGGTTTCTGGGCCAAGGAAAGGGTGATGAAATCCCCCACCTCATCTCTTATAGGTGACTGCCCCCTAAGTGTTTTTCATACCTTAATCTAACAAACAACACACCAAACAAACACTCACCTCACTCTTGTTCCAATGCAAGTCCTACTAACTAATGCGTGCTTTCTAATGAATGATGAGTGAAAGATAGTACGTACCTTACGCCAGCAATCTACGACAGAAATCGTAAATAATAGAAAAATACAATGCATGCAAATCCTATATGATAAATGACTTAACAAATATTGTCTAATCTTTTGCTTTGGGTTATTAAAGGCCAAGTTGTTTAAGTGGGGCAATGAGTTATTATCATAATATTAAAAATTCAAAAAATTAAGGCAATAAACATTTAAAATATTAAAAGCAAGTATTAAAAATAATTACTTGAATTGACAGAAAAACATTTTAAACACAAACTATCATGTTATTAATAATAATTGGGAATAAAATTTTATTGAAATTTTGGCAGAACCTCCACTTAAAATTTGATATGTAAAATTCTTTAAATCCTGAAATCAACAAGAAAAATGTATATCTAGTTATCTACTCACATTCACATCATGTATTTCTCTACTCAATCCAAACCAAATTCTTAACATAATCCAAACCAAATCAATCCAATGAAAACAAAGTTTGGTTAAATCATCCAACCAACCCAACTCAATCCAAACCAAATCAATCCAATGAAGTTTTTTATCAAATATCAACACATATAACACACACATAACGTCAAGAGTATACATCCACATCAAGACCATACAACTCATGCCATTACACATCATCAATCCATAATTTTGATTTCTTTTTTTCTACTTTGGAAACCATTTGCTACACACCAACAAATTGAATCATTAAATAACTTGGAAAATAAAAGGAATTCTAAATGTTGATATTTGCATCAATACACTTAGATTATCACATTAACCAATAATGATTATCACATTAACCAATATTTGCATCAATACGTTATTATTGTGAACTAATCCTAATTTGGCGTTGGATTCTTGGTCTAAACTAATCCTAAATTAAGGATCTAAAATTGAGCACGAACCAGAGGAGGGAAAAGTTGTGATGCCGGAGGAGGTCTTTGTGGTTCCCGAAGACGTCGCGGAGGAGACGGCTGTAAACGACACGAGGAAGCTACATGCGGAGGAGGCTAAGTTAGAAAGAATATGTGGAGAAAGACGAACTTAAAACAACCAAAAACGAACTTAAAACCTACATGTGGAGAGAGACAGAGGAAGACGGAGGATGAAGGAGAAGAGGGCCGGAGAAGTGGAGAAGAGCTTGGGAGCTCGCTGCGGTGCCGGAGACGGTGCGGATCGGTCGGAGGATGGTCGCGGAGGAGAGTTCGGTCGCGGGACGGCTAGGGTTTGGGTGGGTTTCGACTGAAATGAATGAAAGAAAACGCGTCTGTCCGATTTCTTTAAGACCTATATACGTCGGATGTTCTATAACACCGACGTTTATACCTCGACGTCTATATGGTTGGAGTATAGACGTCGGTATTACATTAAGTCCGACGTCTATAGGCCGACGTCTATACCCTATAGACGTCGGATTCACAAAGTACTAAACCACCGACGTCTATAGGTCGACGTCTATACACTATAGACGTCGGCTAAACGTGTTATTCCCACACCCGACGTCTATTCGGTCCTCTCCACACCAGACGTCGGTGGTTGTAACGGCCGACGTCTATTTGGCGACGAGTAAAGCCAATTCTGCACTAGTGCTAGCACCCCTACTCCTACATCAAGATCTAAAGGTACTTTAACCGTTTTCAATTAGTGTTTTGAAATATTGTAATATACATGCATTGATGCTTATGTCTTGTTTACTTTTTTAGATCCTTCATCAAGTAATGTTGGGAATACGTAGAGGTTGGAGAATAACATATGAATCTACTTACGGTATGGAAGACATGAAGAAACAAAGTTGAAAGTATGAGTGTTGGAAGGAAAATGAACTTGAAGTCTTGAACTATTATGTTTTTTGCGTATATTTAGGGGTGAGCAAAACCCGGTCCGGTCCGGATTCCGGTCCGGACCGAAACAAAAAAATTGGATCCGGTCCGGTCTAGTCCAATTTTTTTTATTTTTAAATTTAAGGTAAAAAATCGGGTTTTTGGACCGGAACCGGTCCGGTCTCCGGTCCGACCCTTTGAATTTTTTCCAGTCCGGTCCGGTTTCCGGTCCGGACCTGAATTTTTTTTCCAGTCCGGTCTGGACCGGACCAGACCGATGCTCAGCCCTACGTATATTATTGGACCATTATTTGTTGTGAAACTATTTATTTGAAGCTTTGAAATAGAGTAAACTAGTATTATACTATAATGTCATTGTATTTGTTTGATTTATTTGGTATTTTCCAGAAATTCTACAGTTTCGTGTTTATCATGTAATCGTGTCTTTATCGTGTCTATTATTATATACAGGTATCATCATGGTTATTCGTGTATACATATATTATCGTGTATGTAGGTTGTTATCGTGTATGTAGGTACTTATCGTGTATACAAGTACTACTCGTGCTCATTCGGGTATTATCGTGTATCGTGTTACACGACCCGATTAGAATTCGTGTACAAATCGTGTCGTGTCCGTGTCTGTGTTCGTGTACACAATTTCTTATCGTGTCGGGCTCGTGTATACCCAATACCTGTTAGCATCCGACCATACACGACACGATAAGACACGTACACGACCCGATTGACAGACCTACTTTCACCCCTGAAGTGCAAGAACCCTGTAAGGAGGAAATGACTGCTCATTGGACGGCATAAAGACATGCCCTTTAGAGGTGGAAACATGTCTAACACGTGTCTAAATGTCACAGGACGAAACACCTTGTCAAGAGTTCACCAATTTACGCTATTCATGAGAGTAGATGAAAAACCACTCGAACAATGAAAAAAAAGATATACTACGTGAAAGTAGTTAAACTAACAAATGAGATTAGGCTGGGACTAAGGTCGGGGAACTTTTTCTATGGACGAGCAGTGGTGACAACGCTAAGGCTAGTGGAATTTTCGTTAAGATAGTTTAATTTTTCCTATTATACCACGCATATGTGACTTATGCGTTCTAGATCATTCTAAATCAAAACTATAAGCGTGTAATTCTGAAACAAGAAGGCACCTTGTGTCCCGGTGAACCGCCTAAACTATAAGCGTGTAATTCTGAAAAAAGAAGACACCTTGTGTCCCGGTGAACCGCCTAAAGGTGGTCAATTATTAACAATTATTGCATGTACAATACACTTGGCAATTAATCCAACTTCGAAAAAAGAATCTGTTGGAACTAAAACCTTAAGGAAATCGATTGATATTTTTTTAAACAAACGTGAAAAAATAAATTTTAAAAATGAATTTTAAAATGTAGTAATCATCTCATATCACAGTAATTAAATGAATTTTAAAAATGTAGTAATCATCTCATATCACATTCCTAGTAACACTATGCTTGGGAGATTTTCACCAAAAAAAAAAAGTTACCTAAAAGATGCCGATGTCGAGAAGAACCATCAGACTTCTTCCCAGTCTCACTCCAACGCACTGCAAACACCCAACGAATTCACCGAACGAAAACCCTAACGACACATGATTTAAATGTCACGGAACGAAAACCCTAACACCTCAAAACCTTGTCGATCCAATCCTCCCCTTCGTCCCCCCTCTCTCCCATCGGATCTTCTTCAACCCCAACTCTCCGTGACCATCGAAGAAATGGCAGATGCAGAACACGAGACTGGAGCAGAGCTCCTCGCGCTCCGTGCCGTCCTTGTGCTTGGCCATGGCGGGGAAGATGGTGGATATGACCTCCGGAAAGCGTTTGGGTGGAAACGGGTTTTGGACTTTTTACCGATATGCCCTAATCTAAGTGACCGCGAAATCAAATTTTCGTGGATGGGCCGAAGGATTCTTAACCATACCGATGAATTTTGTAGTTGTGCTTATATCATGCAAATTTTCTACCAAAAAAAAAGAAATAAACGTCAATCATTCTCTTATACCATGCAAATTCCCTACTAGATATATTTTATTTAGGTAATTAACATATAGTTAGTTTAACAGACTAATTAATGACTTACAACAATAAAAACGATATATAAGGAAGAAAATTTTGATCGGTTCATAATTGGTTATCATTGATAATCATAACGATATTTTTTAACTCACTTAAAACGACATTGCCATAGAACACAATCCAGTGGAGGAAAAGGCGACTCCCCGAGAGGAGCAACTCCTTGAATCTATTCTTTATTTCTTGCTCCCCTCCATCCTTTTAAAGAACTTCCAGAAACACGAAAACAACATTAATCCAAAATAAAGTTTGGCATGAGGTGGCCAAGGGGGTTGATTGTTGGTGGTAGGGGTGTCGGTGCTGTCAATCCTAAAGTAGGACAGGAAAAATAAAGTTTGGCAAGCTAAAAAGAAGAAAAACTTACACGAGAGATGAGCATAAACCCAAGAGACCCAACGAAGTAACTTGAACAAAACACAGAAACAATTTAAAATATTGAACATCTAATTACAAGATGAATCATAAGTTATTGTTGCTAAATAACTTTTCATCTATAATAAATACCTTCTCCCAACACAATGAATGATTGTTCCATGCTACCTTGGATGTCTTCCTAAATTAAAACCTCATTTTAAAACGCATTGAGTTTTCCAATACCATTGGCAATTCAATTAGAACAAACCAACCAACGATGTTGTGATCATTTGGAACTTATATTTTGTCAAATAATTCCGAAAAATAAAATATACCGTAAATTGCAATGGAATTTTTTCCCCAAAGACAAATATATCGAATCACTAAAATGACAACATAAGTAGAGCTATATATATATATATATATATATATATATATATATATATATATATATATATATATATATAACCCAAAAAAGCCTAGAAATCATGTTCCTTCATGTTCGGAATAAAAAAGCCCGTAAATCCGTTGCCGCCTCTCATCTTGCTTCGCGAAAACGATTGGGAGTCGTCGACATTGTAACTGACGGTGGAATGGTCCCCAAAGTCACTCCATGTCAGGATTAGTAACGATGTATGCAGTGGCGGATCTAGAAAATTTAATCACTAGGGGCCAACTTCCAAAGAAATAAATATCATGTAGACAAACAATTCCAAAAGAAAAATATACTTTAAATAGTTAATTATAGAAAGAATAACAAACATATAACATGATGTTAAAGTGTTACAAAATTCATCTGCGACTTTTCATATTCTGAAATCGTCTCATAATAGTATCGTTATCTACTGTAGAGAATATATATTTCTCAATGTAAGTAATCAAGTAGTCATTCATAAGTTCATCTCTTATCCTATTACGATGTGGACTTGATGATCTTCGTTGATGAAAATTCTCTTTCGATGATAGTTGTGACAACATGCAAGATCAATGTCATCTTGACTAATAAATACACAAATGGATAAACTTCATTTTTCTTTGTGACTACCATCTTTTGAGAAAGAGTTCCAATTCCATTTATTTCACTAAAAATCTTGTTACCACGGACATCGTAGATGTAATTCTGAAGCTAAAACACATGGTCCCCAAAACAAATACTTAAAATTAAGGGAATTTCCCCAAATTTCAGTGGGGGTCATGGCCCCCACAACCATGTATGTGGCTCCGCCACTGGATGTATGATGACTCTAAAAAATGTTCGAAATGACTTAAAAGGAGGGCGGAGGAGACATTCGAGATCAGAAGCGACGGATGACGTCAACGTTAGGAGGCCGCTTCAAGCGGTTAATGTTTGGGCTGGGAATTCTGTTGAGGCTGGGTTTGATCCAATGGATGTTGTTGGAAAATGAATTAGTGGACGATAGAAATGCTTTGGAAGGACCAATAATAAAAAAAAATTTAGAGGTCACGTGTCATAGTGGGATTAGGTAGAGGACCAAAAACTTTGTAATTCTAAGACACTATATTTTTGCGTAGATTTTTTGGTGGACATGTGTCACCATGGGCGGATCTAGGATGATTTCGTGGGTGGACAGACAACATACTGATTTTGTTTTCACACATGTTGGGAAAAAATTAACTCCCAAATCTCACAATTAAACAATCCACACCTAAAACCAATACCACCTCATAAAAATTATGCCTTTTTGAATTCCAATATCAAAACACCAAATCATTCGTAATTTTCAAATTTCAATCTCAAATTTCAATACTCAAACACCTAACTCACTCCAATTCCGAACATTTCTAAATATAAAATCACCACTGATTGATCGTTTTATATTAATCGCAAGTGCACGGCCGCATTGAAGCGGTGACAAATACGGGTCGTCCACTGGGAGGTGTGTCGACACTTGGTTTGTGCGAATGTGAGAGGTAAAGAAAGGGAAGAAATATGTGTTACACTACACTACACTAAGCTAAACTAGTAAACAAACAAGCTGAAATGAACTAAACAACTAAGCTAATCAACTAATGCAAAAGATAAAATCACAGGAATCAAACCCCTCAGGGGTGGAGTGTGTGTGTGTGCACATGAAATAAGTGTGATATGAAATGCATACAAGAAGCTCAAGTAGTTAGTGTTGTTAATGCATAAGAAGTACCTAACTATGACAATACCTATCATTACAACACTAACTTATGTGCATAATATGAGCAATGCAAGGTTGTTATTAAGACACTTAGACAAGCATGGAATGTACCTAAGCTATGGCAGAAACCATCAAGTAAGGTTCTTAATAATTCAAGCAAGCATACTAATATCAACACAAAACATTCATATTAAGCATTCAAACCATCTACATAACATGTACACACACCTACTCCACCCCGAAGAGGATGAAACTACTCACTACTCATTACACTAACTATATTAGCAAAAGAAAGCATAATACTGAAATGAAAGTTAACTAAGAAGGCAAGAAGCATTAAAGAAACATAAAAGGAAAGGAAAGACTAAACAAACATGCACAAATTAAAAGAAACTAGAAGAATTATTTTATTAACAAATGACTCACATTGAAGGTAACATTCTTCTCCACCTTGAGTTTTTGCTTCAAGGCTCACTCCTTAGTAGAGAGAATGCCACCAAGCAATGAGTAATTACAATGGAAGGTGAAAAGTTCTATTTATAAGCATGGAAAAAGCTAATCGGGGACAATTCCCAGATGTGGGACTAAACCAATACCAAAATTAGCCTAAACGAACATTAATACAAGTCCAGGAGAAATTTGGGCGGATCCTGAGTAATATGGACCGCCAATTAGCGGTCCACAAACTTCGGATCACGTTGGAATTTGTTGTGGGCTTTTCGTTCTGGTATTGTTGGTCTTTGATGCGGTTACTTGACTTGTTGGAGCTCCGACCCGAATGAAATTGGTAAAATACTTTCCATGATGGTGTGAAGTATTCTGTTTTGCTCTTAGGTCCTTCTGTCGTACATTCAGGTCATTCTCCCTTGCATCTTAGTCCCCAGATCTCACAATTCAATCTTTTTTCCAGCTTTTGGGTCCTTTTATGCTTCATCTCTTCAAACCTATTTATTCCTGAAAACTAAACATAAAACTCGTAACATAACATTGTTTAGGTGAAAGATAATGGATATAAGATACAAATATAAACATGAAATGATGTCAATCAACCACCAACAACAACATCAACTCCATTTTAAAGAAAATTACAATCGCCAACAACATCAACACAAGATTTCTTAATTTCAACGACTTACTAACAACAAATTCATCCAAACAAGAATAAATCTCGATTCTCATAAATCTCACAATTAAATAATCTACATCCAAGAGAAAGAGAACCTCAAAAAACCATGCATTCTAAGATGTAAGATCCAACAAACATAACATGTAATCAATAATAATTTTCACTAACAAAAAACAAAATATGTAATGGAGCAGTAATTCATTCTTTCACTAGACTCAAATAAATACTATTACTAAACTCAAATAGATATTAACATATTTCAGTAAAAATGTTTATCAACATATTTCAACATGTTTGGACTAGAGTCCGAAGAGAGTTAAAAAATAATAATGATCGAGGCAAATTTGGGTGCGGCAATTGACCCAACTGCCCTCAACGTAGGTCCACCACTGTGTGTCACAGTGGGATTAATTGGGTAGAGACCAAAAACTTTGTAATTACGTAGTACTATATATTTCCGTAGATTAGTTATAGCTTAGCCCGTTTATTATCTATTGGATCTTCTGCTTTAAATCCATTACATGTGCTGCACGTTATAATGATACAAGTGCTTCGATATAGGTAAACTTATGGTTTAACCTAGAATTTAGAAAGAAAAAATTAGTTTATTATTGTGAGATATATATAAAAGCTAAGGATGACGAATCACTTTTCACTTTTTCAGCACTACTCGACATGCTCGATCACGATGGTCAATCACTTTTCAGCACTATCCAATCTAACAGACGTGCTCGATCTCGATCTCCACTACGACAAAAATACCGCGACAACATTCCGTCGCCAGACGATCTTGAACTTCAATTCTCAGAAGCAGAGTTTCGAACTGCTATTTTCTCCTTGCCTGACGATATGTCACCAAGACCACGGTAGTGCGGAATAATCTTTACTCGTCGCCCAATAGACGCCGGCTGTTATAACAACCGACGTCTAGTTGGGCGAAGAGAGAATAGACGTCGGTCGTTACCAAGGTCGACGTCTATGTGATACTATAGACGTTGGCTATTGAATATTGATTTTATCCGACGTCTGTACGCTATAGACGTCGACCTATAAACGTCGGGTGTTGAAATACCCTATGCATCCGACGTCTATAGGGTATAGACGTCGACCTATAGACGTCGGATATTATAGACGGCCGACGTCTATACCCCATGCATATAGACGTCAGGGTATAGACGTCGGCTGTATATAGCATCCGACGTCTATAGGTCATAAAGAAATCGAACATTCGCGTTTTCTGTCATTCATTTCAGACGAAAATCCAACCAAACTCTAGTCGTCCCGCGACCGATCTCCGACAAATCTGCACCGTCTCCGGCACCGCAGCGATGTCCCAACCTCTCCTCCCCTTCTCCGACCCTCTTCTCCTTCTTCCTCCACATTCCTAACCAATGTAAGTGTTAAGTTAGTTTTTGTTGGTTTATTTTCGGATTTTTCTTGTAGTAACGATTTTTTTCTATGTTAGTAAACTTATCCTGTCGTTTATTGTTGGTGAAACCAACATTTCGATTTTTTGGTTTTTATCTTGAATATATTCGTATTTTCGTGATTTGTAGTTCAACTTGACATTTTGGTTTTCTATTTGATTTGGTATTCGTATTTTGTTTGAGATAATAAATGCATGATATAAATTTATGGTAGAAATTTTACATGGTATGGAGAAAATTTTACATTTATGGTAGAAATTGCTAACGTCGAATTCAGACAACAACGACAACCTCGACATGCTCTTAGCAAACCAATGTTTTATTTTGCAGTTGAAATATGAATCATTCAGGTTAATTAATGCAGAAAAAACATCCAACATGATTGTGAAATCCTGAGCTTTTTGTTTCTCACATGTAGTTACATTTTTAAAGTGAAATGTCTAAAGTAATTTTCAATTAATTCCTTGAAACTTGGATTCAAATGCGACCCTAGCTAATGCTTATATGTTTTTTCATAGTTTGTGAAATCCGTGCTTTTTGTTTCTCACATTCAATTACATTTTTTAATGTGAATTATCTAAAATAATTTTAAAACAATTACTTGTAACTTGGATTGAAATGCGACCCTAATAAAAATCCAATTCTTAGTTACATGTTTATTTAGTTAAATGTTTATTTAGTTACATGTTTATTTAGTTAAATGTTAATTTACGCATAAGATATTTTTTTATTTAGAAAAGTTTTAATGTTTAACTCATCAACCCCCTTAAGCAACTTGACATTTAATAACCCAAAACAAAAGATTAGACAATATTTGCTAAGTCATTCATCATATAGGATTTGCATTCATCGTATTTATTATTTATTTACGATTTCTGTTGTAGATTGCTGGCGTAAGGTACGTAATATCTTCCACTCATCATTCATTAGAAATCACGCATTAGTTAGTAGGACTTGCATTGGAACAAGAGTGAGGTGAGTGTTTGTTTGGTGTGTTGTTTGTTAGATTAAGGTATGAAAAACACTTAGGAGGCAGTCACTTATTGGAGATGAGGTGGGGGATTTCATCACCATTTCCTTGGCCCAATCACTTAATAAAAGAGCCTTAATAAAATCAATTAGACGTTGACCCCTAGGATTTTCGGACGCATTAAGGAGAGGAAACCATTTAAGACCGTTATGACCTGAATGTCGTTGCCCATCTAGTCTCCCTGAGATTTTAAGAACCTCTGGGTTCTTGATTTCCTACAGATTAGTTGTCCTCAATGTTTAAGACTGTTTCGGCCTGAACGTCGTTGCCCATCTAGTCTCCCTGAGATATTAGGGACCTCCGGGTTCTTGATTTCCTACATACTAGTGGTCCTGGGTGGGACCTCGAAGTTAGGCGTCGTCTATTACTAAGGACCTATAGTGGACTATAGGCTTGTTTTGGCCTTGATTGCTTAGTTAGGTTTCTAACTTTCCTTATTCCCACGCTAGATTAAGGACTTCATCTCCTCTCCTCTGAGTCATTCTTTTCTCATCTTAATGTCTCAGACTCTTCTCATCTACGAACACATTCTTTTAAATTGAAATTTTATTTATTTTCTCAAATAATAACTATCATTTTTGGTAATGTTTAGATTGAAATTAATCGAGAGTGAATTGTTTCAAACAGATTGAGTGATGAGTATGAGAACAAAGTAAATATGTTCTTAGAGGTTGCCAAAAAATATTCAAAAAAATGAAAGAAAGCGACATGACGTATTGTCCGTGCAATAAGTGTCATAATATGTCAGTGCTGACTTTTCGGAAAATGAAAGATCATTTGTTTGAGAAAGGTTTCGACCCAAATTACAGACGGTGGATATGACACGGCGAAAATGAATCATTTAGTCATTCCAAGAATGATGGAGAACACGTTAGTGTGGAAGATCACTTAGAGGAAATGGTCCAGGATATGACTAAAAAGTTTTCGTCCAACCCCGATTTACTTGGTAATTTGTTGAGTGACAATGAGAAGCCGTTGTATAAGAATTGTACCAAATTCACTAGATTGTCAGCGGTGTTGAAGTTGTACAATTTAAAAGCTGGAAATGGTTGGTCTGATGTGAGTTTCACATCAATGTTGAAGTATTTGAAAGAGATGCTTCCCTTTGATAATGAGTTGTCAGATAGAACTTATGATGCTAAGAAAGTGTTGTGTCCTATGAGAATGGAATATAGGAAGATACATGCATGCCCGAACGATTGTATATTGTATAGGGGTGAGTTTGAAATCTTACATTCCTATCCCAGGTGTAATGTTTCATGATACAAAATGAAACGTAGTGGACCAAACCACAATGAAGAAGCTGATGAGATGAAAATCAAAGGACCTCTTGCTAAAATTTTGTGGTATCTTCCGATAATACCAAGGCTTAAACGTTTGTTGCGGGTAAGGAGGATTCCAAGAACATGACATGACATGCTGATCGTGAGAAACCAAATGATCAGTTGCTACGTCACCCTGCAGATTCACCTCAGTGGAAAAAAATACATTTCGACTTTTCTGTGTTTGGTGAAGAATCCAGGAATGTACAACTTGGACTCTGTACTGACGGAATGAATCCTTTCGGTAGTTTGAGTAACATTCACAGTTCTTGGCATGTTCTGCTTGTAATTTACAATCTGCCCCATGGTTATGCATGAAACGCAAATTTATCATGTTGTCCTTAATGATTTCTGGTCCGAAACAACCTGGAAACGACATCAATGTGTATTTAAGACCTTTAATTGATGACCTAAAGAAATTGTGGGATGACGGAGAGTTAGTTTTTTATTCTTATCGTCAGGAATCGTTCGTAATGCGGGCAATGATATTTTGCACGATTAATGACTTTCCAACTTATGGTAATATGTCTGGATATTCAGTCAAAGGTCATAAAGCTTGTTGAATTTGCGAAGAAAATACATGCTCTTTGCAACTAGTTAATGATTCTAAGTCCGTCTATCTTGGTCATCGGAGATTTTTGCCGAACTCTCATCCTTATCGTAGGGTGAAGAAGGTATTTAACGGAAAACAGGAGTTTCAAAATCTGTCAGTTGAAATCAGCATCGAAAAGGTGTACGAACGTGTAATGATTATTGAATGTGAATTTGGAAAACCGTACAAACGAGCAAACGACAAAAGTAGTTGGAAAAAAGATCCATATTTTTTGATCTCCCTTACTGGAAAACTTTAGAAGTTAGACATTGTATTGATGTGATGCACGTAGAGAAAAACGTTTGTGACGGTCTTGTTGACACTCTATTGAACATACATGGTAAAACCAAAGATGAATATAATGCAAGACTTGATCTTGGTATACGAGCAATGTTGGCACCAGAGAAGAAAGGAGACTGGAATTACTTACTTCCAGCTAGTTATACATTGTCTAGAAAGGAGAAAATAATTTTCTGTCAGTGTTTGCACGATGTAAGGGTTCCACAATGTTATTCTTCAAATATCAGTAGTCTTGTTGTTATGAAGGATTTGAAACTTGTGGGGATGAAGTCACACGATTGTCACACTTTAATGCAGCAGTTGTTACATGTAGCACTGAGATCCATATTACCGAAAGATGTTAGACATGCAAAAATAATGTTGTGTTCCTTTTTCAATAAGATTTGCAGTAAAGTTGTCAATCCCGTGCAGTTAGATAAGTTGCAGAATGAAATTGTGGTGACATTATGTCAGTTGGAGATGTTTTTCCCCTTGCTTTTTTCGACATTATGATTCATCTAGTTATTCATTTGGTTAGATAAGTTAAATTGTGTGGACCAGTTTTTTAAGGTGGATGTATCATTTCGATCGTTATATGAAAGTGTTGAAAAATTATTGCAAAAACCGTCAAAGACCAGATGCTAGTATTGTTGAAGGATACATAGCTGAGGAGGTTATCGAGTTTTGCACTGGATACCTAGCAAACACCAAAACTGTTGGACTTCCGAAGAATCGTCATGATAAACGTGCCGATTGTAAAGGGACACGTGAGATGAAAATGTTAAATCCAAATTGTGAGGACTTAATGATAGCATATTTTTATGTGTTGTGCAATTCTAATGAAGTTCAACCTTACCTAAATGAACACATGAAGTTTCTAAAGGAAAGAAATCCTTTGTAGAGTGATCAACAAGTAATTAATAGTCACAATGAAAATTTCATCTCTTGGTTCAAAAATCTGACTTACAAACGTGATGTTTCTGAGACAATACAATGGTTGGCCTACGGTTCACATTCTGTTGTTATAAGTTACAGTGGTTATGATATCAATGGATATTCTTTCTACACAGTCTGTGAAGATGCGAAAGTGTTGTTCAGAACAGTAGGGTCATCTTAATAGCAAAGTCTTTGCATGTGTCTAGTTCTAAAGACAAGAATCTTGTATACGCCGACATGTCCTATTACGGTGTAATTGAAGACATATGGGAGCTAGACTTTGTTAAATTCAAAGTACCTGTATTTAGATGCAAGTGTGATGATAATAAAAGTGGAGTTCGAGTGGATGACTATGAGTTCACTTTAATTGATTTTTCAAAAAAAGGGTAAACATGGCTCATTAGATGCTTGTCGTTGTATGCCCCACGAATAATTCGGCATATTTGTTTGATCCGTTGGGGTCGAATAAACCAAGGGGCTCAATAAAGAAACTTCTAAATTTGTAAGTACGTTTTAGTCATCGTATTTGTAATTCGTGGATTTTTATTAGTATTATTGAATAAAAGTTTAACTTGTGCTACTCAGTGCGATTAATGTTTACAGAGCTTTAGGTGACAAGAGAACAACCACAAAAACAAGAATAACATGGCATGGAATGAGAGTACGTTATCTCCCATTTTTGTTAATTAAGTTAGGAACATATATTTAGCGATTTTCTATGTTTGTAGTACCGGAAGCAGGTTGGAAATACGGAATGTGGTTACTACGTGATGATATACATGGAGGAAATCCTCGAGTTTGCAACTCAAGACGTATGCCTATCCGAGGTAATGTAGATCGTTATTCAATTGTATAGTTGTAGTTTCAATATTTAGTTATTAAAAATTTTACTTGTATTTTTTTGATAGGTCTTCCCAAAAAGTAGTGATCCCTTCTCGCAACAGGAGCTCGATGAAACTCGCAACCGATGAGTTTGCTATTTTATCGGAAACATGTTGATGAACTAAGAGGTTCTCCTGTCACTAGCATTTTTTGTAATTTAGTTAACAAGTGCACTTGTATTACAAACCTACAATTTATGCCTTAATATTATCGCCTCAATTTTAGAATGAATGCCAATTGTTTATGAATTAATTGCAAGTGTGTTGAATGATTGCGTATGCTTGTATGTTTGTGTTTGTGCATGTATGCTTGTGTGTTTGTGCTTGTATGTACATGTGGATGAAAGTGTGAGCATCTATGAACGAATTTGGTGCAGGTTGTATATACACGAATACGATGACTAAATACAAGTTTGCAGGATGTTATTTTTTGTCCAGGTTATAGAATAGACATTAGTTGTTTTATTAGCCGACGTTTATTCCTCTGAAGAAAGGAATAGACGTCGGCTTTAGGTATGCTTTGACGTCTATACTTTAGGAATAGACGTCGTCCGTTAGTTCGCCGACGTCTATACTAAAAGAATAGACGTCGACTGTGAATAGACGTCGGCCGATACATACAATCGACATCTAGACGTTGGATTTCTCACGTCCGACGTCTATGTATAGACGACGCACACATAGACGTCGGATCTGGGAGTGCTTATATCCGACGTATATACCCCCGTACATCCGACGTATATTCCGATTTCTGTAGTAGTGCCAGATGGATTTCCAAACTTCTTTTACAAAGAATTCTGGAGTCTACAAAAAAATTAGTTGTCGGGGATCTTTGGCCAGATCCATTTAGTTCTTCATCCTTCATTATTGGAATAGTTTAGCAAACCGTACGTTCATCTACTTAATTCCAAAATCATCTAGTCCTGAAACCCCGGGAGTTTAGCACGTCAGCCTGATAAACACTTCTTATAAAATAAATGACAGAAAATAAATGACGGAGAAGGGGAGGAGAGCACAATGGACATCGCTGCGGTGGCGGAGACGGTGCAACTCGGTCGGAGATCGGTCGCGGAGGAGAGTTCGGTCGTGGGACGGCTAGGGTTTGGGTGAGTTTTCGTCTGAAATGAATGACAGAAAACGCGTCTGTTCATTTTCTTTAAGACCTATAGACGTCGGATGTTATACATGTCCGACGTCTATACCCCGACGTCTATATGCAGGGATTATAGACGTCGTCCATTTATAACATCCAACGTCTATAGGTCGACATCTATACCTTATAGACGTCGGCTGAACATGGTATTCTAATATCCGACGTCTATTTGTCGACGTCTATATCCCATAGACGTCGGATAAACTCGGCAATACAATAGCCGACGTCTATATTACACATAGACGACGGTCGTAGTAACAACCGACGTCTATGTTATGCTCTCCCTCCTAGACGTCGGCTGTTATAATGGCCGACGTCTATTGGTCGACGAGTAAAACCTATTCTGCAGTAGTGAGTATTATGTAACCGGCTAAAATCAAAACTAAAACAAGTGATTTCTGAAAAATCATACGGCCTCCTTAAAAGACAGACTTATTTTAGATAATTACATTGAAGCTCAAGAAGTTGTCTGATATCTTCATGAAAGTAAAAGGAACGCCGCGATTCTTATATTTTGCAAATGCTTTTGATAACATTAACTTGACATACGAGTTGAAAATTTTGCACTTCCTTGGTTTTGGTTAAAAATGAATTTCTTGGATTAATATGTGCATAAGTTCTACAAAATTTTCACGTCTTATCAATGCACTGCTGGAAAAAGATGTTATAACGTCGGCATTTCATGTCGGATTCAAAAAACCAACTTTAAAAGACTTTATCACGTCGGTTTTTTCTAAAACTGACGTGAAATACTAATATATTACGTCGGTTTCCAATAAACCGACGTGGTAAGAAACTTCTCCCGTCTGTTTTCAAAAACCGACGTCTGATATTCGTGTTTTCACGTTGATTTTTGAAGAAAAAAAATGTATTTTCACATCGATTTTAGGAAAACTGACGCGTTATATTTATGAAAACACGTCGGTTTGCCGTTACGTCGGTATCTTCTACTAAGTTTCGATTTTCACCCCAAACCAAACACAAACCCATCTCGCAACCCTCAACCCTTCTGCAATGACCACTCCCCCTTCGTTGCCATAGACGTCGCTGTCCTCCTCGTTGCCGACGCCCTATCTTTCCTCGCCTTCCCCTACCTCTCCATGGCCCTCCTCCTCCGCCTCCTCTCCCACCTCCTCCACCATGCCCCTTCTTCTACTCCTCCGCACTCCTCATCTACTCTCTCCTCGCCCTCGTCTGTAAGGGCCTAAAAAAGACCATAGAATTCAACATTCAGTTGGTCTCCGAAGAATGCATTAGGATTTTGAAAGTGATAAGCTGATATTTTGGGGTTTTGGAACTTGATGTGGTTGGTGAGGTTGTTTTCGGAGAATTTAGAGTGAGTTTTGGTGGATTTTAGAGGAAAGATTGGGTTTTTTTGTTGATATTTTTTGATATTTTTATTTATTTTGGATCTTGACGTGTTTGGTGAGGTTGTTTTCAAAGGTCCTTTTTTGCTTGGGTTTTGGAGGGAAAATTGGATTTATTATTCATTTTTTAGTTTGGTTTCACTGGCAAGTTCTCCCCTTAAAAAAATTAATAATAAAAAATATAATACGTTCTCACTAATTCTTCTCACCATGGGATGGGAGTCGAGATTTGAAGCTTGAGAGAAAAAAATAGGAGCTTTTAGAGTTTGCTTCTTTGAAGGTTAATGATCTAAAGGTTACTTCTTTGAATTGGTGGCTTGATCTATGGACATGTTTCTGTGATTGGTTTTTCAAGTTGGTGTGTTTTAGCGTTACTTTGTGGAATAGACTTCAGTGTTCAGTTTATGTGATTTTACTAGTTGCTTAACTTATTTTGAGATTTTGCACGGTGATATTGAAGGTTGTAGAACTGATATGCTGGTGTAGTGGTGTTGATAGGGAAAAAATGGCACCTAGGTTGGATCTGAATTTATGTTTTTGAGCCTTACCATGCTCAATTCAGTTCCTTCAGTTGACTTTGCGATTGATTCACATTGTTTTTGTTTCCCATTCAGTTCATTTCAGTTTTTATGGTGTAAAGGTTTTCTTGTTAGTGGTGTGGTTGTGAGTTGTAGATTGTTTCTTTGTGGATAAATGCTTCTGAGTATCTGCTGGTGTATTTAGTCAATGACAACGGGGAAAGGTGGAACTTGGGGGTGATATTATGAGTATTCTCCGTTTTGAAGTAGTGGCAAATGTGTTGTTTTATAGATTTTGCAAGTTCTGATTTTTGCTTTTTTCCACTGCCGGTTAGTTGACATTCCACCAGTGGAGATCAAAGACAGTCATTTGTATGGTGAGCAACAACCGGTCCGGTCCGGACCCAATCAGTTCTGGTCCGGGTCGGACCGGTTGCTCACCCCGGTCATTTTTAAAAATATGTAAGCATCTCTTTTTAGACATTAACTTTTCTTTACTTAGAGGTGATATTCGACATGCTTCAGTAAAAATAATGTTTGCATTTTCAGCTCAATATTAGGGGAGCCATTCGCAACAATCTTGTAAAACGGTGTTATTGACCCTGCAATGAGCAAAATAAAGATGTTACAGGTGGATTTATTCACATATAAGACGCCTTCTTCCCAAACTGTGTTAGTGCAGACGCAGTTTCAATTTTTCATTTAAACCATCCATGTTTGGTTAGTAGGTTCTATATTCAATTGTATGTTTGTGGTTGATCACTTGATGTATTCAATGTTTACACATTTCAGTTTGCAGCTGAGGCTGCTATAACCATTCTACGCATTGTTCTTATATATATATATACTTCTTAATATTTATATGATATAAGATATATATATATATATATATACATATAATATAAGAAATATATATTTTTTGTTCAAGCAGGACCTTTTACATTGGTTATTTAAAAATCGACGTGATAAGGTAGAAAGTGTAATATCCTAACCTTGTTTATGGTGCTAATGGTGTTTAGGAGAGGATTAGTGGTGGATTGAGATGGACGGCTGAGATCGTTTCAGGAGAAGGTATATAAGGTTTGGATCTCTCCCTTTCTCTCACTCTTCACTCTCTCCCTCTCTCACGATCTCTCTCTTTCTCACGCGTCTCTCTTTCCCTTGTGCTTCGTCGGTGTTGGCAGAGGCGAGGATTGGAGTGTTGGAGTCGCCAGAATCGTCATAGAGTTCGGGATCGGAGGTTCGCCGGAGTTCAAGCTTTTTCGCGAGGAGGCGCTCACCGTGGTTTCTTCCAAGGCTTCTTCAAGCCTTAAGGTATGTCAAACTTGCTTTCAAGCTCACCTATCTTTAGTGTGGGAGTGGGAGCGGTCGACGGCAGGCCGTTTTGGCTCGTCGGACCTGCACAGCGGTTTCTCCACTAAAATCGGTCGACTGGTGTATGGGTTCGGTCGACCGGTCGTAGTGTATTTTTGGGCGATTCCCATGCACCGGTCGAACGATGCCCCTTGGGCGGTCGACCGGTTTTGCAATTTTAACAAGAGGAAGACGTCCTGGTGCTTTTCGGTCGACCGGGACCCCTTTGCCGGTCGACCGCAAGTACTGTTGTAGGTCGGTTGGGGGCGTTGACAATCTAAACGGTCGACCGCTCGTTGACTTCGTCCGACCGACGTTTAAGTTAACTTATTGTTCGGTCGACCGGTAGTGTTGTTTCGGTCGACCGAGAAGATCGTTTGTTTGGAGGTTTGTACTGGTGGTTTTCGGTCGACCGTGAGTGTTGGGTCGGTCGACCGTTGGTGTTTGGTTTGCGAAAACGTTTTCTTACTGGGGCTTTTCGGTCGACCGGGCCCCCTTTGCCGGTCGACCGATTGGCGGGTTTTTCGGTTGGGTCAGTTCTCTAGGTGAGAATCGGTCGACCGTTAAACAGTTTTCGTTCGACCGTTTCTGCTGTTTTTGGCGGATTCGTGGTTTTATGAGTACACTTGACGGCGCCTCGTCTCTCCGGCCTCACGGGGGCAACGACACGGACTGGCGCCCGATGGTTGGGTGCTCGTACGCTTGAAAGCGGCTCGTCTCTCCGGCCTTTTGGGCAACGGCACAGACTGTCGCCCGATAGTGGTATGAGTAGCGTGCGTTGTGGGGTTGGGGTGAGAGGACCTTTGAGACCCGGTTGTGTGTTGTGGGGTTGGGGTGAGAGGACCCTTGAGACCCGTGGCCGATGATTTTCCGGCGGTGCCGTGTGTGCACCTGTGTGTTGTAGGGTTGGGGTGAGAGGACCCTTGAGACCCGGTTGTGTGGCCGTGACTGTACCGGCGGTGCCGTGTGTGCATGTGTGTTGGTGGGTTGGGGTGAGAGGGCCCCTGTGACCGGATCGTGTTTGTTGTGCTATTCATTATTCATTACACATTTCATTATTGTTCATATATGTGTTAGGGTTTGGTATACTGGGTTTCCTTCTGGAAACTCAGGCATTTATTGTCTGCTTTCAGGTCGTGAGCAGCGTTGGGGGGGGGGGGGGGGGGTGGTGACTGCGGAGGAGAGCTTCTGGGACAGATCCTGCTTTCCCCTCCTTTTGAGGTTGTTGTGATTACGTTGTACATTTTATCTTATAGCTTTTGATGTAATCACTTCTTGTTGTAAACTCAGATCTGTATATATATATATATATACGTTGGTGCATCTGGTGAATTTTCTTGGTAATGTCCTCCGTTGTTTGTATGTTTTAAATTTTAAATTTTCCGCTGTTCGAGGACGTTACAGAAAGTCTACCTTGGTGGTATATTTTTTCCCATTACATCTCTCAATTACAACGTCAGTATATTGGACCAGTAAAACCGACGTGATATGACAAAAAAACCGACGTGAAAATCCTTTTTTCCAGCAGTAACGGAACCCATCCCTTACATTTACGACAGAAAATGACATTAAACAAGGAGACCATACATTTTCTTTTTTCACTATTTTCCTTTGACTCTGAGAAAATCATTTTCTCTAAGTTTAGTGAGTGTGACAAAATGGTACTATTGAAAAATCAAAGCTAAATTGGAAGGTAGCTAGCTAGGCAGGGGCGGATCCAGAAAAAAATATCTAGGTGGGGCAAACTTTAAATTACGTGACTCTTGAGTGAGTTCAACAGTCGAAGGTTCAGATCTAGAATGTTTACTCCCGTTTGAACTTGTAATGAAAGTTCCAATAAATTTTTCCAACCTAATTAAAAATTTCCAAATTCTTTTAGACAACATGTATAACACATTAACATCTCAAATTGATTTTATTCTTACAACTCAAATTCCAATATCCAAAAAACAAATAGTATAACATAAAAATAACTTTGCTAGAAAAGAAAGAAATTCTTAACGCTATGGATTTGGATGTAATTTAATGAAATATCATGGGCATAATATATTTTCAACAACTCAGCTAATTTTTTGTCATTTCCAACGGTCTTCTGGTCTCTTCTCACAATCACCTCTAGCAACCTAACCTTCAAATTTTTACCTTCAAATCACTAATTACACAATCAAAGTCAACAAATATGTCCTATTGTACTCAAAGGTCAGCAGCTATGCTATTTATTGTATTTTCTTTATCCAACTTCTTTCTTTTTATAGAGTCATTGCTAAACTACTATTTAGTGCAATATTTGTATCACATTCTCCAAAATTACAACCTTTACAGGATTCAAGTCAAACAAAACACCCCTCTCCTATTATTCAACATGTCCGAAAATTTCCTCCCTAAAGATTCCATCCGAAAATTAAGTTAGACTTAGAAGAATCCAAAATCCGACAAGAAGTATCCCAAATTGTTTTCTACAATAAGTATCAAAAATCCGACAAGAAGTATCACAATTCACAAATTGTTTTCTACTGTGGTCTGTGAGAGATTGTTTTCTACAAGAAGTATCCAAACAATTTTTTGAAAAAGAATCACTAATTTATTTTTTGATGATACAAATTACATGCAAATTAGTTAGCCCCTTTAGAAGAAACCACATCAATAAAAAAAACCCTTTACCAGATCGCACGAGTGGGAGGAAGCGAGGAGCGTCGGAGCGGGACTGGTCGACTAGGAGCACCGGAGCTGAGCGGAAGTCGGAGTGAGCTGCGAGACTGGAAGCGCCGCATGGAACTGAGCTGGGATGCACGCCTGCACGGAGGAGTTGAGAAGCCACACGGAGGAGGAGCTGAGAAGCCGTAGCACAGAAGAGGGAGTTGTGGAGGAGTCGGAGACTCGGAGGGATTAGGGAGTTGAGGAGGAGATGAGGAGGATTGTAGGAGTTGGATTCTCAGAGGGATCAGGGAGTTGAGGAGGTTGGGCTGGGCAACAAATGGGATTGGGATTTGGGTGTTTTTCATTACAAAAAATATTGGGGTGTTTTTTCCCCAAAATCTGGGTGGGGCAGCTGCCCCACCTGTAGGTCCACCACTGTAGCTAGGGATATTTTACAGAATTAAAAGGTATTGTCGATATTATTAATTAAATGTTTTATAACTTAATTTAAAGTTCTTTATTGTCTCGGAAAGTCCTAAGCGAAGGTGAAAATGCATATATTTTAAAGAGCAAGTGACACACATACATGAGGCCAATAGGGTTGTAGCCTTGTAGGAGTTCATATAGTCAATTTGACCGCGACACTCAAAATTAAGATATTTGAAAGTTAATCTTTTTAAATCAAATTTAATCACATGTTTTGTAATCTTTTAAGCTATAACATGTTTAAATATTAGGCCAATTGAAGTTAATTTCACCATTTGATCTAAATGCTCATATTTGAACGACTGAAATTTACTATAAAATTGTAAGTGTTTGGATCAAGGTCTACTATAATCTATTTCATCTAAATAATTTACCACATGTCTCATTATATATGATACGTCACACCCATAAATTTTCATAGAAAAAACTAACCAGAAGTGACTGAAAATGTGGTGTCACAACCATTCATTAACCCTTCAACATACTCATGTACTCAAGCAACAGAAATACATCTTGAACTAGACGGACTAGAGCGAAGGCGTACCAACCACGCATGCATGCAATACACATCGATGATTAGGTAAGTAAGTACATGATCGTGCGTTATTTACTACTAAACCTGCATGCAAACTAATTACTGTGAATGAGAGAGAGGAGAGAGAAAGAGAGAGACTAGAGAGAGGAGAGACTAGAGAGAAAAAGAGAGATTTGGAGAGGGGAGAGAGATTGGAGAGAGAGAAGAGAGAATGGGAGAGAGAGGAGAGAGATTTTTGGTTTTTTATTTTTTATTTAACATTAAGGATATTTTTAAATTTATAGATGGTAAAATTGTAAAAATCTCTAACGGTGTGGTTACGACGTTATAACGGAGTGGGTCCCATTGACAGCGGAGGTGCACCCAAGCAAATAACATCGACACGTAGGTGCACCTAAGCAAATAATCGAAAATCGGGTGCAAAATCCCAATTACACGACGACAGAGGTGCACCCAAGCAAATAATCATTTTCTATACGTGATACTTGGCATGGCTCGTCTTACACTGTCCACTTGGTTTCTAAACGTACACCTCCAATATACGTTTTAGTCGACCGAGGAATTGGATGTAGAAGCCTATAGGAAATCATTAGCAACATGTTATTGAACTAACATGTTCTAGTGTCATGACTGCAATTTTAATGAACTAACATTATTTGACTACAAATTTTATTTTAATATGATCAAACTTCTTTGTTAATGTGTTTATGAATATATGAAATACAAATGTGAGTGAAGGAAATTAGGTGAATGAAATTTGTGCAAGATGATTATGTTGATTGCATTCAACATTTTTTTAATTTGGGAAGGGTATAAACGTTGACTGTGAGCATGACCGACACCAAGTCATTTTTGAAAGATATAGATGTCGGCTGTACGGATGGTCGACGTGTATTCACCTAGAATAAACGTTTCTTGTGAGGATAATCGACGCATATTCCTTTAGAATAGACGTCAGCTGTGAGGATAACTGACACGTATTCCTTATAATAGATGTCGGTTGTAGGGATAACTAACACATATTCCCCTAAATTGTACGTTGGCTTTTAGTGACCGACGTCTAGGTATAAACTACCTATAGATAGACGTTGGTTTATGGAACGCCAATAATCGACGTATAGAAGTCGTATATCCGAGTTATACTCCCTATTCTACACTAGTGCTCTCATGTCCAATTGGTATGAACTGTGGAGAGTTGGCGAGTTACTTAGTTCTTAATTCAGTTATTCAATACATGAATGTGATCAATAAGTTGGCAAAAATTTCACTTCATACCTCAAAGTTCATTGAAGCTCTTTCTGGGTTCCATCACCTCCAATTATATAAACCTAGAACATATTAAACAAAATGATAGCTAAGGATCCAACAAAAGTGGAATTATTCAAAATTATACCTAATTTTTTAGTAATATATATAATTTATAATTAATATATGTATATTATTAATATTATTTATTATTAATTCACAATCACTTATGCACCGTATCACATCCCTCTATGCAAGATATGCAAGATACTATGCCTTTCCGTATTCAGTCTGCATCCCGCATTCCTAAACCTTGATCACACCAATTGAAAATTTTGCACTTCCTTGGTTTTGGCCAAAAATGGATTTCTTGGATTAATATGTGCATTAATTCTACAATTTTTCAGTTCTTATCAACGGAACCCCATCCCTTACATTTACAGCAAAAAAATGACATTAGACAAGGAGACATTCATTAACCCATCAACGTACGCATGAACTCAAGCATCAGAAATACATCTTGAACGTACTAGACAAACAAAAGCAAAGGAGTACACTAGTACAGAATACGGTATATTCGTCGGCAAATAGACGTCGGTCGTATTAATAGCCGACATCTATACTAATAGACGTCGACTGTTAATACGACCAATGTCTATGGTATGTGATGAGAATTAAATTTATACAGCAAATGCACGGCGTCAATGAAGACGTGGCAAATACGGGTCGAACACAAGGAGGGAGAGATTTGTTATTTGTGTGATTTTCAAGTAAGGGAAAGAAGGAGAGAAGAATAAGTTTGGTTTTGAGATTTTTGGTTTTTAATTTTCTAAAGCATGAAACATGAACAAATAAAACTAAAATAAGAACAAAGATGGTGAATTCCGTTGGGTGGAGGTTTAGATATAGGGTTTAGATTAGAGAATTCAGAAACTTATAATAAATCATATTAGTTATAAAGCATTACATGATAAATGATTTAACATAAACTCAAGTAATCAAAATATACTAACACGAAATTAAAATAATAACTTTTATTCTTCTTCTCTTCACCCTAAATCTGTCACCTCCACCCTTTGGAAAGAGTTAGAAACTCATAGATGGAAAGGATGAGAAGGGGTCCTAGAGAAACTAAGAAAGAAGAGTAAAAACACAAAATAAACCAACAGAATTTTATTGCTAAAAAGAAGAATACAAAACTAAGACTAAGAATTAAAAACTAAGGTTAAAATTAAGAAGATCCTCTACAACATCGTTTCAGGGCTATTTATAGCCGATACAAGGGACTTAGGTATAAAATAGGAAAGTACACGCGTCAACACGCAACCGGTAAAAATTTTAGAGCATGAATCTAATCTTGTGCGGCGGATTCGCCGCATTTTGTACATAAGGTGCGGCGGATTCGCCACATTTTGTACATAAGGTGCGGCGGATTCGCCACATTTTGTACATAAGGTGCGGCGGATTTGCCACCTTTTTAGCTCCGATTTAATCCGGATTTTTCCTGTGTGTTTATGGTACGATTTCAATATCCTTTGCGCGTCTGGATTGATTCTTTCCTTTCTTTTGAGCTCCGACTTTATTTCTATATATATTTGGAGATCCACATTGATTTTTCTTTAGATTTTATCCATAATAATAAAAGCTACTCGTAATTTGCAATTAGGTACTTGGCTTTTTGCAATTAAGTCCTTGTCTACTTTTGTGCTTAAGTCCTTGTCCTTTTTGTAATTAGGTCTTGAATGCTTTTATGCTTGGATGCATTTCCATTTGAAACCCGATAATCTTGAACTTGGTCTTTATGACAGGAATGAGTCTCTTGCACGCATTTATGCTCGGGAAATGGGTAATTTGTATTTAGGTCCCTGTATTCTGTAAATAAGACTAAACACATACCTTAGTAGCATTTTTTGATATAAAATTAATCTAAATGAAAGACATATGATGCAATGTATGCAATGCATCAAATACCCCCACACCTAGATTTTGCTAGTCCCTAGCAAAACAGAATATAAGAGAAACTGAAAACAGGGAAATCCTAACTCACTTTCGTAGGAATCACGGTTGCACTTAGCATGTGCAACAAGCCTTTAAACCCCCAAGTTTTCTTAGATGACGAGTTTTGTCTCGTGAGGGTTTTCAGTTGACACACCCACAAAGTCTTAATTCAACATTTCATTCATAACTCGCAATATCTCCACCTCAACCTTATATATCTTTCTTAGAATTCTTGCATGCTCATTATATAAATCTAACTCATAAAAAATATGACTTGGTCTTTGTTCCTCCAACATTCACACCACTAACTATTATACACATGTTATCACTTAATTTATTTTGCACGTCTCTTCTGGTGGTGAAGTATCATTCGGATCAACCATGACATGGATCATTCTTTTAGCTTTGGGCCTTGAGTATCTTAAAGTATTATTTTTTTCCGTGATTCGACACATTTGCTTGTTTCGACACTTTTACCCTTTTTGCATTCGTGTAGCGAGTTTGGTTGATAACCCCGAGCCGGCAGACTCAAGTTATCGGGTTTTAAGATACCCCTACGGACCAGTGACTCGAAGACTTGGGCTTTTGTAATCATTTTGCAAAATGTGCTTTCCTCCTTTCTTTCTTTTTACTTTTATTTTCCTCAAGGCTTAATTGCTATTAGAAGTCCACACTTCTCGGTATATTTTCCTCAACCTCTGCTTTTTATCAACCACTTCACAGATTTGATTCATCCAATTTAAGTGCATACATGTCTTAAAAGGTAATGGGTTATTTCTTTGGAACTTAGATTTATGTCATAGTTTCTACAAGCAGAACTATATAATACGGAACAAAAAACTCAATGCAATTTGTACTCAGGTTTTGGTGGTTCAATCTTACGTTATGTCATGGAACATTGACTTTTTTTTAAAGAACAGAAAAATAAAACAGATAGATAGATAGATAAATACCCCCCACACCTAAATCATGCATTGTCCTCAATGAATGTGAGCAAGATACTACATGGATTTATGCATGAAAAAGGAAAAGATCTCACCAACGTGAAGTACAAAGGAAGGTTCATGGTTATGTTGATGGACAAAACCCGAATTCCCTCAAAAACCTGTGAGATGCTAAAGAAGGGAGTCAAATACAGGAAACAAATGAGGCTCAAATACTTAACGGTTGGAGCTCACACAAACAATGCTCACTGAAGGAGTCTTTTATTTATTTTTATTTTTTTTGAAATATATAACTATGTACAAACATAAATTCTCATCTCCATTTGTCAAAAGACATCAAAAGGGAACATGACACCACGTGGGGCCAGAATATTCATGCGTGGGCCCCCTTCACAAAGAGCACAAGATGAAATAAGAGGTTCATAAATTGGACGCAAAGGCGTCTCATTCAAAGGATCAAATTGGAAGAGCTTGAACCTCTCGAGAGTTTGGGAAATAAGGGGCAACGGAAGAAGAGTTTCTCCCGTTGCGGTGCTGAAGTTATGATCGTCAATCCAAACTCTCCAACCAACTGGCTGGTGCGTCGGAGCGAGGTCAAGAGCCTTGTCAGGCAAGTCCGACTCACTCGGCAAACATAAAATGGGTCTCGTACCCAATGTATCCTCCAAGGAACTCCTAACACCCTCATGAGCAATGTAGTCGTTTGATGTTCCATCATTTCCAAGATGATCAGGAACAATAGTGAGAGACAAACTCTCATCAGGTTGTTTGAAATTGAGGGTGCTAGGGAGCTCTTGCTCCACCGGAGGTGAGTCCTTACGACGCACAACATGAAGATCATGTGGCTCAAGGCCCACGGGGCAAGAAGATAAGGCACAATCCTGGGCCGACTCATGATGAAATTGGTCAATTTTGTTCTCACAGTGTATCGAATCCTCCACTAAGTGATCGTGAATTGAAATCCCAAGTCCTTCAGACTGACTAGGAGTTTGGCTTTGAAAGATTGTGCTTTGAATTTGTGGATGTGGTGGTGGTTCGATATCAAAAGATGAATCCTCATGTTGACAAGACAAGTTACTCTCCTCACGTTTACTTAATTGTTGCGACATTTGACTCAATTGCAATACCATATTTTGTACGGACTGTTGAGTGGTTTCCACGAATGTAAGGAGAGTTTGTTCCAGAGAATCAGGTATGCGGTCAACTATGAGGTTCAAGTCAGAGCTTGGGAACTTTTTAGGTTGGGTGTTGATGGGGTGAGAGTAAGTCCAATGGTTTGGAGTGGGGTGTTGGTAGGACTCTGGGTATTCGGGAGGAGGATACTGAGGTGAAAATGAAGTATAAGAATTTGGATATGAATTGTCTCTCCACGAATCCATCACTCTCGGGTTGTACGCGGATGCGTAATAGTCATATTGAACGTTTTGGGAAAAGGTATGCTCATACTCAGGTTCTGGGGGAACATAAGGACATTCCCTGATAACATGACCACTCAACCCACAACAGTCGCACGGTACGGCTACTGGAGCCACCGGTGCATTCATGTTGTCTGTCCTACGCATGAAGGAGGCAAAAGTTTGTTGTAATGTCTCAGTTTGTTGACCAGCATATGATCCGACATAACTAGATTGTGGTCTAGCAGTCGGTGCCTCTCTCATGTTACCCCAATATGAAGATTGCTCAGCCACACAATTAGGATTGTCCCAACCATATGGGGTGTTAGTCTGAGCCACCCCAGGTTGCACGGGTCCGGAATACCAGGACGAATTGTCCTGGTTCCAACAATGATATGGATGGTCGCCCATGTAACCTTCCATCTTCACAAAGAGCTCTAGAGTCGACCACTCTCACCACCACGAGGCTAAACTCGTAAAAAGTGCTCGACTCGACCCTAAAAATGCTACCAGAGAGTGTAAAGGGGAGGAGACTATAACGTAGAATAAGGTGAGAAGAAGATGACTCAGAGGAGAAGGGAAACTTAACTCTAAAAGATATATAAGAGGGTTGGTCAGAAGTTTCCTGAACAAGCCCGGTTCAAACAATCCTAGACCTAGTGTCGCTTAAATCTAGACGACTCCTAACTGGTTGAGTCGAATTGATTTGCTTGATTCACCTCCCTCACTAATCAAACCAACTTGGCCAGGCCATGTATAGCTAGTGGGGGCGCTTCCGACAGAGTCGGTGCCGATTAGACAACCACTTCGCTTAGAAGACTTTCGTCAACACAAAAACACTTTCTAGACACCAAATTAAATACGATCAGCTTCAGGTCATAGCAAGTCAAACCAATCTTCTCCTTAATTGAGTCTGAGTCCTTAGGGGCCAATGTCTAATTGATTTTAATTTTAAAGCTTGGGTGACACTTTAGGATTGTGATTTGTGGGCCACGGAAGGGTGATGAAATCCCCACCGTATCTTTTCCTACGGAGTTGCCCTTAAGATAGTTTAACTTAAATCTAGCAAAGATAGTCAAACATTGGTCTTTAATTGGGGGCAATTGCAAGGTTGTATGCAAACTAAATTATATGCTTAAATGCAATCGTTAAAACACGATACGTACCTTGCCTCCAGCACTCTTCAACAATAAAAATAATTTGCAAGAATTTAGCAAGAATAATGCAAACAAAACATTATATGATGCATGCACTAAGTCCTTCTAATTTTGCCAATTTTTAGGTCAGAGTTGAATTATTGCCAATTATGGAATTTTTCCCTAACACGTGCAGTTCTACGAAAAGGAACTTTTCGAAAATTAAGATTTTACGAGAAAGGCAAGAAAAGTTACCTCTGCAATGCTAAGACGGGTTCGCCGCCCGCTCTCGAAAATTCCCAGATGCTCTACACGTCCACCCAAAGATGGAGACGACCTCAGAAAAAAATGAAACCCAGATTCTTCAAATGTGTGGCGATTCCACCGCAGATTCTTCTTGGTATGCGGCGATTCCGCCGCCCTTCTTGCTCCAACTGTGCCCGGATTTCGCCGTGCACTCTGTAGTCTCCTGAAACGCAAACCCAAATAGTTAGATTGCGCACAAGATAAACAGGATAGAATCGAAATCAACAAAAAACAAAATCTACGTCGCCTCCCCGGCAACGGTGCCAAAAACTTGATGAGAATTAAATTTATACCGCAAGTGCACGGTGTCAATGAAGACGTGGCAAATACGTGTCGAACACAAGGAGGGAGAAATTTATTATTTGTGTGATTTTCGAGTAGGGGAAAGAAGGAGAGAAGAATAAGTTTGGTTTTGAGATTTTTGGTTTTTAATTTTCTAAAGCATGAAACATGAAAAAATAAAACTAAAATAAGAACAAAGATGGTGAATTCCGTTGGGTGGAGGTTTAGATATAGGGTTTAAATTAGAGAATTCAGAAACTTATAATAAATCATATTAGTTATAAAGCATTACATGATAAATGATTTAACATAAACTCAAGTAATCAAAATATACTAACACGAAATTAAAATAATAACTTTTATTTTTCTTCTCTTCACCCTAAATCCGTCACCTCCGCCCTTTGGAAAGAGTTAGAAACTCATGGATGGAAAGGAGGAGAAGACGTCCTAGAGAAACTAAGAAAGAAGAGTAAAAACACAAAATAAACCAACAAAATTTTATTGCTAAAAAGAAGAATACAAAACTAAGACTAAGAATTAAAAACTAAGGTTAAAATTAAGAAGATCCTTTACAACATCTTTTCAGGGCTATTTATAGCCGATACAAGGGACTTAGGTATAAAATAGGAAAGTACACGCGTCAACACGCAACCGGTAAAAATTTTAGAGCATGAATCTAATTTTGTGCGACGGATTCGCCGCATTTTGTACATAAGGTACGGCGAATTCACCACCTTTTTAGCTCCGATTTAATCCGGATTTTTCCTGTGTATTTATGGTATGATTTCAATATCCTTTGCGCGTCTGGATTGATTCTTTCCTTTCTTTTGAGCTCCGACTTTATTTCTATATATATTTGGAGATCCACATTGATTTTTCTTTATATTTTCTCCATAATAATAAAAGCTACTCGTAATTTGCAATTAGGTCCTTGGCTTTTTGCAATTAAGTCCTTGTCTACTTTTGTGCTTAAGTCCTTGTCCTTTTTGTAATTAGGTCTTGAATGCTTTTATGCTTGGATGCATTTCCATTTGAAACCCGATAATCTTGAACTTGGTCTTTATGACAGGAATGAGTCTCTTGCACGCATTTATGCTCGGGAAATGGGTAATTTGCATTCAGGTCACTGTATTCTGTAAATAAGACTAAACACATACCTTAGTAGCATTTATTGATATAAAATTATTCTAAATGAAAGACATATGATGCAATGTATGCAATGCATCAGTATAAGAGGTCGGGGTATAGACGTCGGTCGTATAACAGCCGACATCTATTGGGAGAGAGGTCGGGGCATAGACGTCAGTTAGTTTATACAGCCGACGTGTATAGGTCTTTAAGTCGTGAAAACCCTCCTTCATTTTTTATCTTTCATCCTGACAAAAACCAGACCAAACCCTAGCCGACCCTTCCACACCTCCATGACCGTCGGCAGACGGTAGAGTTCCAATGCCACAGCCACCCGCGATCTCCTTTGTCGTGACCTCGACAGCCGCCACGATCTCTCCGACTTTGAGGTGAATCTTTCGACGTTTGTTGGTTAGTTTAGATTTTGATTTGCATTTTATTGCCATCTTTAACTTTAGATCATCTCGTTTCAGCGAAGAAACGTTTCCGTCGAGAAACCCAATTCCGATTCTGGTAAAGATGCTCACATTTAGGTTTCTGATTTAGGTTTTGATGTGTTTGGAATCATGGATTTTGGTTAAAGATTCGATTTTTATGTGTATTTAATCTCTTGTGATGTGAATGCTGGAGAGTTGGTGTTGATTGTGGTTAGATTAGTGTTTGTTTAGATTAGTTTTTAAGATTTTAACAAACTTAATCACAGATTATGTTTTATGCAGTTGTAGGACGACAGATTTAAGTTCCTAATTTAGTTTGAGGTTAATTGGTCCTAAAAAAAATTAAATTTCTACGATGTGGTTACTGGGATAGTGATTCTATAAGACGAAACTTTCTTAAGACAAGCAATGAATATTCAACTCGTCTAAGTGTAATTAGAAGAGCATAAATATTCATTTATGGATTGGTCGTATCACTGGGATTTTAGGTTTTTATTGAAAATTTGGTTTGGTTGTGTGAGATGGAATGGGACTTTCAGATGTGTTGGGTAGTGGAAGTTTAGTCTAGTTTTATAGTCTACTTTTTTAAAATTGTGATGTTATACATTTTTCTTGTTAATCCCAGGATTTGAAGATTTTTACATAGTAAATTTTAGGGGAGGTTTTGCCAAAAATTTAAAAAAATCCTAATTGTTATTAGTAACATGATATTTTTTGTTTAACATGTTTTTCCGTCTTAAAATTATAATCCAAGTAATTGTATTAAAATTATAACTTAGATTTGATATCAAAAGACTATAACTTAAATCATGTAAAAAACTTATGTTTAGTTTAGTTAGTTCATACATTTATTTATGTTTATTAATGTATAGCTTAGTTAAATGTTTATTTATACTGAAAACAACTTATTTTGTTTAGTTAAATGTTTATTTATGTTTAGTTTCTAATAACTCATTGCCCCTTAAGCAAATTGGCCTTTAATAACCTAAAGCAAAATATTAGACAATATTGCTAAGTCATTCATCATATAGGATTTCCATTCATCGTATTTATTATTTATTTTATGATTTCTGTCGTAGATTGCTGGCGTAAGATACATAATCTCTTTCACTCATCATTCATTAGAAAATATGTATTAGTTAGTAGGACTTGCATTGGAACAAGAGTGAGGTGAGTGTTTGTTTGATGTGTTGTTTGTTAGATTAAGGTATAAAAAACACTTAGGGGCAGTCACCTATAGGAGATGAGGTGGAGGATTTCATCACACGTTCCTTGTCCCAAAAACCACTTAATAAAAGAGCCTTAATAAAATCAATTAGACGTTGACCCATAGGATTTCCGGACGCATTAAGGAGAGGAAACCGTTTAAGACCGTTATGTCATGAAGGTCATTGCACATCTAGTCTCCCTGAGATTTTAGGAACCTCCAGGTTCTTGATTTCCTACATACTAGTGGTCATCGATGTTTAAGGCCGTTTCGGCCTGAACGTCGGTACACATCTAGTCTCCCTGAGATTTTAGGGACCTCCGGGTTCTCGATTTCTAACATACTAGTGGTCTTTGGTGAGACCTCGAAGTTAGGCGTCGTCTAGTACTAAGGACCTATAGTGGACTTTAGGCTTGTTTTGGCCTTGATTGCTTAGTTAGGTTTCTAACATTCCTTATTCTCACGCTAGATTAAGGATTTCATCTCCTCTCCTCTGAGTCATTCTTTTCTCATCTTGATGTCTCCAAATCTTCTCATCTACGAACACATTCTTTTAAATTAAAATGTTATTTATTTCCTTCAATAATAACTATCATCTGTAAGGTGTCAAGCCCCCAGAGAAAAGGATCAAACAACCAATCTCCGATCAACATTAATTTACTTCCAAGTAGGTGCAAAACGTATCAATATATGGTAGGTAGAGAACCACAATCCTTAAGTAGTTGGGATTTGGAGGATAGGGATAAAGGGTTGCCTTCCGCTTTGTACGTCACCAAAGAGAATATCATGCAGTTTTTGGCGATGGATTCATTGTGTATCATGATTATTGACGTGCAAGTGAAGTAAGTGTTTTCTTTGGTATAAAATGAAATGTATTGAATAATTTTATCATAATTGTAATAAAGTGTATTTTTTACTCTTGTAGACATCTTTATGATGTCAGAAGGTCAGTCTTTCTCGACGATCAAGTATTTGGATTTATCAGTATATATATATATATATATATATATATATATATATATATATATATATATATATATATATATATATATATATATATATATATACGGGAATGACGATGAATCGGGTCAGCTTGGGACTCTCATGAAAGAAGAAGACAAAATATATTATATGCTCCCTTATAATGAGAGGTAATCTTTGTAATTCAAAGTATAATTTTATTTTGTAATAAGCTTCTAATTATATATATAACATGACTCATTGGATGCTTGTCGTTGTATGCCCCACGACTAATTCAGCATATTGGTTTGATCCGTTGGGGTCGAATAAACCAAGAGACTCCATAAAGAAGCTTCTAAATCTGTAAGTTCATTTTAGTCATCGTATTTATAATTCGTAGTTTTTTTATTAGTATTATTGAATGAAGGTTTTCAATAACTTGTGGTACTCAGGGCAATTAAAGTTTACAAAGCGTTAGGTGACGGGAGAACAACCACAAAAGCGGGAATAATATTGTATGAAATGAGAGTACGTTCTTTCTCCTATTTTTGTTAATTAAGTTACGAACATATATTTAGCGAATTTCTATGTTTGTAGTACCAGAAGCAGGTTGGAAATACGAAATGTGGTTACTACGTGATGAGATACATAGTTACTACGTGATGAGATACATAGAGGAAATCCTCGAATTGGCAACTCAAGACGTATGTCTATCCGAGGTAATATAGATTGTTTTTCACTTGTATAGTTCTAGTTTCAATATTTAGATATTAAAATTTTACTTGTATTTTGATAAGTCTTCCCAAAAAGTAGTGATCCCTTCTCGCAACAAGAGCGCGATGATACTCGCGACCGATGAACTCGCTATTTTATCAGAAACATGTTGATGAACTAAGAGGTTCTCCTGTCACAAGCATTTTTTTGTAATTTAGTTAAAACTTCACTTGTATTACAAACATACAATTTATGCCATACTATAATCGTCTCGATTTTAGAATGAATGTCAAGTATTTATGTATAAATTAATTCCAAGTGTGTTTAATGATTGTATATGCTTGTATGTATGTGTTTGTGCATGTTCTTCTATGTTTGTGTTTGCGCATGTATGCTTGTATGTACATGTGGATGAAAATGTGTATGTATTTGTGAACGAATTTGGTGCATGATGTATGTACATGTGGACGAAAGTGTGTTTGCTATATTTGTTTTGTCCAGGTTTAGGAATAGACGTCAGATCTTTGAATTAGTCGACGTTTATTCCTCTGAAAAAGGTATAGACGTCGGATATATGTATTAGCCGACGTCTATTCCTAAAGAATAGACGTCGCCTATTATTTAACTGACGTCTAAACCTAAAGAATAGACGTTGGTCCTGTCTAAGAGCCGACATCTATGCTTTAAGTATAGACGTCGTCTGTTATGGACAACCGACGTCTATTCTTTAAGTATAGACGTCGGATTTGGAGAGACTGACGTCTATGTATAGACGAGAAACAAATAGACGTCAGATCCGAAAATGCTTATATCCGATGTATATACTCCCGTATATCCGACGTATATTCCATTTTCTGCAGTAGTGGTACCAACCATGCATGCATGCAAGACGCATCGATGATTATGTACGTAAGTATGTACATACATGATCGTGCATTATTTACTACTAAACCTGCATGCAAACCAATTACAGAACACGTACATATGCATCCTCTCTTAAGAACCCATCTTGATGTCACCATCTCCAACATCAGCAGTGGACCACATAGCCGGTCCGTACAAGCTGGAATCCCACGAGAGTTGACGACCGCGACGTATTCCCCACGAGGCAAGTTACCAACATTGTTAGTCCAAACCTTTTGATACGTGAGACCATCGGTTATACGAAGACACCCGTAGTGGTCCAACTTAAGGAAGCAATCCTTGCCATTGGTGGCGGTGTTTGATTGCCACCTGTTGTACAACACCAGGTTACAGTCTCCTTGCATCACCAGCGTGTATCGTCCGTTGACAAGCGCACCATCCCCATACAATTGCTGCCCGGAGAAGAGCAAGTTACTCACTTCCTCGATATTCATCAAGCTTTGGCGGTTGATGTTGGTTGTTAAGGAGGATTTTGTGCTCCATATTTTAGGGTCGTACACGACCACCTTGCCATGTGGTGGAGTACCGCAATGTGCTCGCTGGCTCGAGAATTGGTTTTCTTGCTAGACCAGACTAAGGATCTGGACCCGGACCGAATGGTCAATAGGCCCTTGTTGTCGAAGGAGATGTGGCAATCCTTTCCGTTGTTCGTGGTGTTGGATTGCCACCCGTTGTAGAGGACAAGGTTGCAATCGCCTTGCACGACGAACATGTACTTGCCTCGTGTGATTCGTTCGTCGTTGCTAAGGGTTTCGCCTGTGATCAAGAAGTTAGGGTTAGTGGAACTGACACACATGGTGGCTATGATGGTTGTGGTGGTCGCTAGGAAGACCAAAAGGACTAAGGAGAAGTTGGTGGTCTTCGACATGTTTGTTGTGTGGTAGTGTTAATGGGAGATGTTTTTTGTGGTGTGGTGAGGAAAATGGTAGTCGTGTGTGTTGCTATTTATAGTTCCCTGATATTGTAATTTTGGCTTGGATAATGGGGTATTAGACCATCATTAACGACACCCGTACACTTCTCGAGCGTCCGATTTTCTCTCTCAGTCACATCAGCATCTCTCTCCGCCACATCAGCTCAAACCAACCTCCCAAATTTTCTTTAAGCACACTCAGAAATAACTTAAGCGTCCTACATTCTCTTCCCTTCACGTCAACTATGGATCAATTAGGGGTAAAATACAAAAAAATATTATTATTTTTTAAAATATAAACAAATTTAAAAAAAATATTTTTAATAAAAAAATTGAAAATAATTTTTAAAACTTCTTTAACATTTTAAAAATATAAAAAATTAAACAATCCGGAGGGACGACGTCGCCCCCCTCCGGATCAATGCCCAACGAACCGCCCGAAAAAGGCTTGGTGATCTTTATCGGTCCAAGAGCTTCCTAATCAATTACCTAGATGCTAACCTACTATATTTTAACAAGGAAATTACACAAGTGGTAGTAGCATTTTGTTCATAGACAAACAAGACTTATCTTATCTTCTAAAAACAATATTTATATTGTAATAGAAAATATTTTGATATCAAGAATCATCCATCTAGAAACTAACCTTAGCTTTTAGTATATTTACTTCACATTTCTCCGTAAAATTTAAGTTGATAATTGACCAACATTGCACAATAAAAGTAGTTATTAATTTTCATTTTCTTATTTTTCTCCACAATTAACTTTATAGCTGTACAAAAAAAAAGATTTCCCTTAAGATTTTATGTACCTATTTATTTGTTTGTGTTCATCTATATAGACCTTCCGTACAAATAATTGAATCCGTGGCCACATTTTCCTTGTTCTATTACATTATATCAACGGACGGTTCCTAATTTCTACACATTTCTACACATGGACGGTTTAGGGTCTACTTGGTTTCTAGTCGAACACCTCCGGTATAAGTTTTAGTTGACCGAGGAATTGGACGAAGGAGCTTGTAGGAGATCACTCTCTCGTATTTCTTCGATTTGTTTATAAAGTTCATGCTTCTCGTGGAGAGATAGAGAACATGATTGAGCTTTTAGTTTAATGACAATCTAGCTAGGAGCCTATAGGAGATCATCATCTTTGTTTGTTTATAAAGGTCGTGCATCTCGTGGAGACATAGAGGACATGATTGAGCTTCCAGTTTAATGGCAAATTCGAGTTAATTGATTTTTCAATTTGAGGCATCTGCGTCTTCATCTTTTTCGAAACTCCACGTCACTTGAACACTTGCTTCCAAATTTATATATAGACCAAGGGTGAGCAAAATTCGGTCCGGACCGATCCGAATTTTTCGGTCCGGACCGATCCGAATTTTTCGGTCCGGACCGAACCGGACCGAATTTTTTCGGTCCGGTGTACGGTCCACAAAATTTTGGAAATTCGGTCTTCGGTCCGGACTGGATCGAAAATTTTAGGGGAAAATCCAGGTTTTGGACCGACCCGGACCGGACCGGACCGAACCTATTCGGTCCGGTCTTCGGTCCGGACTTCCCGAAAATTCAGGTTTCGGTCCGGTTCGGTCCGGTCCGGTCTTGGACCGAAGCTCACCCCTATATAGACCTATTTCTTTGTTTATGTTTATCTATATAGACCTTCCGTACAAATAATTGAATCCGTGGCCACATTTTCCTTGTCGATTACATTATCACAACGGACGGTTCCTAATTTCTACACACTTCTTCCGTGCCCACTTGCTTCCAACTTTTTTTTACACTTGATATTTGGCAACGATCGTTTTACACCGTCCACTTAATTGGTTTCTAGTCGTACACCTCCCGTATAAGTTTTAGTCGACCGAGGAATTTTTACGAAGGAGCTTATAGAAGATCATCCTCTCATCTTTCTTAATTTGTTTATAAAGTTCATGCCAGCTTCACTTATAGGAGAAAATGATTGAGCTTTTAGTTTAATGACAATCCAGCTGGGAGCCTATCCGAGGTCATCATCATTGTTTGTTTATAAAGTTCGTGTATCTCGTGGAGTTATAGAGGACATAATTGAGCATCTTTTTTAATGGCAATTGAGTTAATTGGTTATTCAATTTGAGGCATCTGCGTCTTCATCGTTTTCGAAACTCCACGTCAGTTGGGCACTTAATCCAAATTTCTATGGCCACGTTCTTCTTGTTCGATTGTATTACAACCACGGACGATTGCTAATTTTCTGCAAACTTCTGATAAGAGTCCAAAGTTTTTTTTACGCGTGATGTTTGGCATGGATCGTTTTACACCGTCCACTTGTAGGTCTGTAAACGGGTCGAGGCAGGGCGGGTTTCGAGCCCACCGCTACCCGACCCGTATAAGGTAGGCGGGTTGGCGGGTCAGGTCGGGTGATTTTTTTTAAGCCGCAACCCGACCCGCCTATGATCGGGTAAACGGGTTATGCGAGGTGGATAGATGGATAAATAAATTATATATATTTTTTCTTTCATCATAACACTATAAATTAAAAACATTACACATTAGCACTTTAAAAACATTACCAATGTGATGAACACCATAAAATTATAAATAACATCAACTTTATAACACTATTAGTAAATTATGGATCAGAGAATATGTATATGTATATGACATATAAGTGTATATATATATAATATTTATTATTAAATTTATTAAATTCTTAGGCTGGTAATCGGGTAAACGGGGCAGGTAGAAAATACAACCGCTATCCACCCCATTTATTAGTCGGGTTGGCGGGTATTCGGGTAGGCGGGTGGCGGGTTGAGTTTTTTAACCCGCTACCCCACTTAGGCGGGTCGGGGCGGGTTTTACCTGCCCCATTTACAACTTTATCCACCTGGTTCCTAGTCGTAGATGCAGGAGTCTATAGGAGGTGATTCTGTTATCTTTGTTGGTTTATAAGGTTAGTGCTTCTCGTGGAGAGATGGAGGACATGATTGAGCTTCTACTAGTTTACTGACAAATTCGAGTTAATTGGTCTTTTAATTTGAGAAATCTGCGTCGTCTTCGTGACTTGACAAAAACCACACAAAAAAGTTTTTATATAACATTATTAGTGACTTCATGTTTTGAAATTAATTTATAATTATTTCGTCATCAATATATTCAAAACAACATTTTCCGTGTATGTTGTGAGACAATCATTCAGTCAACTACGTCGCTCATTTGAGTACGTAGCTTAATTAATTTTGATAATCTTCATAGTCGAGAATGTTTTTTAAACAGTTGCGGTTACTACAGTCAAAGTTAAGACTAACTTGACAAACAAACATACCAATTGAATGTAGTTTGTGGTTGCAAGTTCTTTTTAAATGAACTTGTTTCGATTTAGTTTCTTCGGGTTAGTTTGGGTATATTTGTTTTTTGCTCATATCGTCTCAAAAATGGCATCTCATGGGCTAGCATTTAGAGTTTAGTTACAATTTAACTAAAATGCATTGTCCAGCGATAACTCAATACTAGTAGATTATCAATTTTTATTTAAAATCCGGATGTCATAAGTTAGACATCCAACTACCAAAAACCCGTTTAGGTGCATCAACTTGCTTTTAGATGATTTGCAGAAGTCACACACCAAAACTGTGATTCTCAAATGAATTCTTCGGTTAACTTGAAAAAAATATCAATAACATCCAAGTTCATTTGTATAAGATCAAGTGATGGAATTACTAAATTTTCATTTTTTGCAAATTTACTAAAGATTTCCTTCATCATTCAATCTTATTTGTTGAGCCACATATTATACTATGTATGTATGCACCCTTCAATTCGAGCATGTTTTACATTTAGTCAAGTTAGGTCATTTTATATGCTCTAATTGTGTTGCGTAACTAGGATTTAGTTGTTCATCGAACAAAACCCTCCAACCAAGAGGCGGGTGCATCGGAACGTGTTCCTTAGGCTCATTCGAAGAATGTGGCACACCACTTTCACTAAGAATGAGGCTTCTCCCCAAGTCATCCAACAAGGACCACCCAAACTCCTTTATATTATCAATCAAAAGCTCACTCGCAGGTGGGTCCTTGTTGGAGTCAAGATGAAGCATAAAAGGCTCAACGGTCGTGGGACATGGGGTAGAGACACCTTCATGTATGAGTATATGCTGAGGTGTGTCCCCTTCACTAACAGTCTCAACTGAATCATCTAACAAACACTCCATTTGTATATTCATGTTTGATGTCAGCTCACTCTATTGCATTGCAAAGACATGCAATGAGTTTTCGTTGGGCAAACAAACATTCTCAATGGGTTGCATTGGTGTTAGGGGTGTTTTTTGATTTTGTGGTGCTTTCTCTAATTGGCAGATGAGGTTGAGATTTAAAGGTTTGTCCATGAGTTCCTGCTGCCTACCAGAGTTGAACACATGAAACTCGACACTCATGTTACCGAATGAGAGCTTAATGAGACCATTTCTACAATTAATTAAGGCGTTATAGGTTACGAGAAATGGTCTACCCAAAATCAAAGGTATTTGAGCGTAAGTGTTTGCAACAATGTTGGTATCGACGACGACAAAATCTACTGGAAATATAAAATTTCTAATTTTGATAACACGTTCTCAATATTATCACAAGTGACGGTTCCTAATTTCTACACACTTCTTATAGGAATCCAAAGCTTTTTTTTACGCTTGGCATGGATCGTTTTACACCGTCCACTTTGTTTCTAGTCGTACACCTCCGGTATAAGTTTTAGTTGACCGAGGAATTGGACGAAGGAGCTTGTAGGAGATCACTCTCTCCTATTTCTTCGATTTGTTTATAAAATTCATCCTTCTCGTGGAGAGATAGAGAAGATGATTGAGCTTTTAGTTTAATGACAATCTAGCTAGGAGCCTATAGGAGATCATCATCATTGTTTGTTTATAAAGGTCGTGCATCTCGTGGAGACATATAGAGGACATGATTGAGCTTCTGGTTTAATGGCAAATTCGAGTTAATTGGTTTTCAATTTAAGGCATCTGCGTCTTCATCTTTTTCGAAACTCCACGTCACTTGAACACTTGCTTCCAAATTTATATATAGACCTATTTCTTTGTTTATCTTCATCTATATAGACCTTCCGTACAAATAATTGAATCCGTGGCCACATTTTCCTTGTCGATTACATTATCACAACGGACGGTTCCTAATTTCTACACACTTCTTCCGTGCCCACTTGCTTCCAACTTTTTTTTACACTTGATATTTGGCAACGATCGTTTTACACCGTCCACTTAATTGGTTTCTAGTCGTACACCTCCCGTATAAGTTTTAGTCGACCGAGGAATTTTTACGAAGGAGCCTATAGAAGATCATTCTTTCATTTTTCTTAATTTGTTTATAAAGTTCATGCTAGCTTCACTTATAGGAGAAAATGATTGAGCTTTTTAGTTTAATGACAATCCAGCTGGGAGCCTATCCGAGGTCATCATCATTGTTTGTTTATAAAGTTCGTGTATCTCGTGGAGTTATAGAGGACATAATTGAGCATCTTTTTTAATGGCAATTGAGTTAATTGGTTATTCAATTTGAGGCATATGCGTCTTCATCGTTTTCGAAAATCCACGTCAGTTGGGCACTTGCATCCAAATTTCTATGGCCACGTTCTTCTTGTTCGATTGTATTACAACCACGGACGATTGCTAATTTTCTGCAAACTTCTGATAAGAGTCCAAAGTTTTTTTTTACACGTGATGTTTGGCATGAATCGTTTTACACCGTCCACCTGTAGGTCTGTAAACGGGTCGAGTCGGGACGGGTTTCGAACCCACCGCTACCCGACCCGTCTAAGGTAGGCGGGTTGGCAGGTCGGGTCTGGTCGAGTGAATTTTTATTAGGCCGCTACCCGACCCGCCTAAGATCGGGTAAACGGGTTACGCGGGTGGGACTGGTCGGGTAAACGGGTTATGCGGAGTGGGTAGATGGATAAATAAATTTTTTATATGTTTTTTTCTTTCATCATAACACTATAAATTAAAAATATGACACATTAGCACTTTAAAAACAATACCAATGTGATGAACACCATAAAATTATAAATAACTTCAATTTTATAACACTCTTAGTAAATTATGGATTAGAGAATATGTATATGTATATGGTATATAAATGTATATATAATATTTATTATTTAATTTATTAAATTCTTAGGCGGGTAAGCATGGCGGGTAGAAAATACAACCGCTACCTGCCCCATTTATTAGTCGGGTTAGCGGGTTGAGTTTTTTAACCCGCTACCCGACTTAGGCGGGTCGGGGCGGGTTTTACCCGCCCCATTTATAGCCCTGTCCACCTGGTTCCTAGTCGTAGATGCAGGAGTCTATAGGAGGTGATTCTGTTATCTTTGTTGGTTTATAAGGTTAGTGCTTCTCGTGGAGAGATGGAGGACACGATTGAGCTTCTAGTTTACTGACAAATTCGAGTTAATTGGTCTTTTAATTTGAGGAATCTACGTCGTCTTCGTGAGTTGACAAAAACCACACAAAAAAGTTTTTATATAACATTATTAGTGACTTCATGTCTTGATATTAATTTATAATTATTTCGTCATCAATATATTCAAAACAACATTTTTCATGTATGTTGTGAGATAATCATTCACTCAACTACGTCGCTCATTTGAGTACGTAGCTTAATTAATCTTGATAATCTTCATAGTCGAGAATGTTTTTTAAACAGTTGTGGTTACTAAAGTCAAAGTTAAGACTAACTTGACAAACAAACATACCAATTGATTGTAGTTTGTGTTTGCAAGTTCTTTTTAAATGAACTTGTTTCGATTTAGTTTCTTCGGGTTAGTTTGGGTATATTTGTTTTTTGCTCATATTGTCTCAAAAATGGCATCTCATGGGCTAGCATTTAGAGTTTAGTTACAATTTAACTAAAATGCAATGTCCAGCGATAACTCAATACTAGTAGATTATCAATTTTTATGTAAAATCTGGATGTCATAAGTTAGACATCCAACTACCAAAAACCCGTTTAGGTGCATCAACTTGCTTTTAGATGATTTGCCGAAGTCACACACCAAAACTATGATTCTCAAATGAATTCTTCGGTTAACTTGAAGAAATATCAATAGCATCCAAGTTCATTTGTGTAAGATCAAGTCATGGAATTACTAAATTTTCATTTTTTGCAAATTTACTAAAGATTTTCTTCATCATTCAATCTTATTCGTTGATCCAAATATTATACTATGTATGTATGCACTCTTCAATTCGAGCATATTTTACATTTAGTCAAGTTAGGTCATTTTATATGCTCTAATTGTGTTGCGTAACTAGGATTTAGTTGCTCATCGAACAAACCCTCCAACCAAGAGGCGGGTGCATCGGAATGTGTTCCTTAGGCTCATTCGAAGAATGTGGCACACCACTTTCACTAAGAATGAGGATTCTCCCCAAGTCATCCAACAAGGACCACACAAACTCCTTTATATTATCAATCAAAAGCTCACTCGCAGGTGGGTCCTTGTTGGAGTCAAGATGAAGCATAAAAGACTCAACGGTCGTGGGACATGGGGTAGAGACACCTTCATGTATGAGCATATGCTGAGGTGTGTCCCCTTCACTAACAGTCTCAACTGAATCATCTAACAAACACTTCATTTGTATATTCATGTTTGATGTCAGCTCACTCTATTGCATTGCAAAGACATGCAATGAGTTTTCGTTGGGCAAACAAACATTCTCAATGGGTTGCATTGGTGTTAGGGGTGTTTTTTGATTTGGTGGTGCTTTCTCTAATTGACGGATGAGGTTGAGATTTAAAAGTTTGTCCATGAGTTCCTGCTGCCTACCAGAGTTGAACACATGAAACTCGGCACTCATGTTACCGAATGAGAGCTTCATGAGACCATTTCTACAATTAATTAAGGTGTTAGAGGTTACCAGAAATGGTCTACCCAAAATCAAAGGTATTTGAGCGTAGGTGTTTGCAACAATGTTGGTATCGGCGACGACAAAATCTACTGAAAATATAAAATCTCCAATTTTGATAAGCACGTCCTCAATAATCTCCTTTGGGACATGAATGAATCTATCCGCCAATTGGAGGGTGATCTTAGCTGATTTCAGTTCTCCCAAATTCAACTGTTGATAAACTGAAAATGGGAGGAGGTTGACCGCTGATCCTAAATCCAGCAAAACATTACTCATGGTAGTGTCCCCTATCATACACTGAATAGTAGGACACTCATGGTCCTTGTATTTTGTGTATGTGGGATTGGACAAAAGTGAGCTTACACTGGCAGCTAAGAATGCTTTCTTAGGAATATTGGTCTCCCTCTTTGTTGTGCAGAGATCTTTCAACACTTTGACATATTGAGGTATTTGTTGGATGACATCCAACAAGGGGATGTTAACCTTCACTTGTTTGAAGACCTCTAATATCTTATCCATTGTGTCACTCTGCTTTTTGGTTAACCGACTAGGATATGGAGATTTCGGCAGGTAGGTTTTCTTGCGGTGCCTGAAAATTAGGCGTTGGTGTATTACCCTCACCCTCAGCCTCTTCTTCACCATCATTCCCACTGAGGGGCTGCATAGATGGTGGTGGTGGTGACAAGGAAATGCGATTGTCAACCTGTTTTCCATTCCTTAAGGTTACAATTGCATTGATATGGTGAACTGGTTTCTCCAAATAGTTCACTTGCCGCCCCTGAGGTACCAAACTATCATTTTGCATGTGTTGTTGTTGGTACATGCGGCGGTTAGCCTCAGGCTGACTAGGCAGAGTCCCTCTCTCTCTTTCATGTACAGACTGAGCCAATGACTCATCTGAAACTCTAGAGATTTGATGGTCTGCTGAATTGAGGTGAGAACTTGACTTGTGGTTGACATAAAAAAATCATTGAGTTTTCAAGTCCACGAGTCAAGGTCTCAAGCAAATTGAATCGGGTTTCCATATTGTTGTAATTTTGGAAACCTGATTAATTGGTGATTTGACTTAGGCTGACTGATAAGATTGTGCATGTATGGGAGGTTGATGTGGTTGGTTAGGTGGTCGAGAGTAGTTTGAAGGATCACCCAGGGCATTATTTTGGTTCCATGAAAAATTAGAGTGGTTCCTCCATCCGTGATTATAAGATGATGAGTATGGGTCATTCCTGGCTCTATCATAGACGACATTGACATGTTCCATCTCAGGAGGAACGAACGCACACACGCTTCTGACATGACCTATCCTACCACATGAATGACAGGGAACTAGACCAGATGTAGACACATGAGGTACACCTTGTTGGTTTTTGAGCTAAATCGAATCAATACGGCGCATTAAGGCCGCCATGCGTTCCTCGGTGGCCGTAGTGGTATCAACAACAAATACGACACCCGATCTAGTTGAGCTGGCGTTTGCGATCCTCGCTCCGATGCTAGATGATGTTGGTGGTTCCCACACACTCTGCCACTGCATGGTTTTCTCAGCAAGGTCTTCTAGGAAAGCACATGTCTCCCTTTCATCCTTTCCTAAGAACTCTCCTTGACACAATGAGCGTTCGGGATGGGATGTGAAGACTCTCGTAGACAATCGGACAAAAGCGCCACAACTCGATGCCATGGTGAGGGCATGAGGATAGTAGCTCATTGAACCTCTCCAAATATGCATGAAATGTTTCGGTCTCAAGTTGATAGAACGAATTGATTTCGTTCCTCAATTTTTGAGTCTGATGATTTGGAAAGTAATTCTTGAGGAATGCAGATTGAAATTCATCCCAAGTGCTAAAGGCATTCGCCTGGTTGCTTTACAACCACTTCTTGGCATCATCCTTTAGTGCAAAGGGGATAAGCCTAAGACGGATGAAGTCTGTGATAAGTTGTTGCAGCTTGAACATAGCACAGACCTCCTCAAATTCCCTGAGAAAGATATAGGGGTCACCATTCCCAGTGAAATGAGGGAGCATAGAGATAAACTAAGGTTTAACCTCAAAGTGGTTCTCATTCGCCTCTGGCAATACAATGCATAAGGGCAGAGCGGTACGACTCGGGTAGCATCGATCACGAAGAGTTATGGGAGCAAGAACAGATGGGACAGGTGGGTCCAGTAACTGCTCCTCCTCGCGGTAATGAGCAACCATTTAACCCGGACTGTGTGCGACAAGAGAAGATGAAGGCATTAAGAAATCGATTACCGAGGCAGGATTGACGACACACCTCATCAAATGGCCACTCTCGTCTCGTGCCCACACAAGCACGCACAAAGGTGCACACACACACAAACCAAATCTTTTTTTTAAAATAACTAAAACAGAATGTGCGTAGAGGAGAAGACGGGAGGACACAGAAGAGAGGGAATGACTCAGGAGAGAAGAGAAGAAGTCTTTATGCTACGGCAGGTGGGTACAGGTCGAAGCATACAAGCAAACAAGGCTCAAACAATCCTAAGGTCGCTATAGGTCCTTACAGCTAGACGATGCCAAACTGCGAGGTCACGCGGCATCAACACGCCTCACCTCCCTACGACGAGGACCACAAAGCCCAGCAAGTGAACCAAGATCCGGAGATCTCGTCTTTCCTACTATCGACAGAGTGGGCGACGTCGATCAGGCCATGAAGGTCGCAACCGGATCACTCTCCTAATGCGCCGAAGATCCTTATGGTCAATGTCTACTTGATTTTAAAATTAGGCTCTTGATTAGTGTGGTTTTTGGGGCGAATAAAAAGGTGATGAAATCCCCCACCTTATCAAATATGGGACAACCCATCCTTAGTAGCATTTTATAGTCTTAATCTAGCAATCAACTCTCCAAACAAACACTCAACTCACACTTGTTGCAATGCAATTCCTACTAACTAATGCATGTTCATACGAAATGATGAATGAGAGTAGGAAATGCGTACCTCATGCCAGCACTCAGCAACTGAAAGTAAAGCTAAAATAAAAGACAATCTACGTGTCTAAGTCAAGTACATGATTCATGACCTAAACAAGAAAGAATGTCTAATCTTTTGCTTTGGGTTTTAGGGTCCAAGTTGGTTAAATGGGGATTGATTATTGATCTGGGGACAAACTAAAATTCAGAACATGCCAAATTAATCCCCAGACCTCTATATTAGATAAAGAAACAAGTAACAGAAAGAAGAAGTGGAGAGGAGCTTACCAGACCGCCAGTTGGCTGTCTTAGGTCGCTGATTTGACGGTCCAACAAGCTCAGTTTGCCTCCAAACTTCTCCAGTTGCCTCCCCTTGCGTCTCCAAGTCTCCTGAAACAAAGAAAAAACTACAAACAAAAAATTAAATCCACCCGAATCATCCAAACCATAATCTAGATTGACATCTCCCCGACAACGGCGCCAACAACTTATTTAAACATTTGAAATTTAGACTGCAAGTGCACGGCCGCGATGAAGCGGTGGCAAGTACGGGTCGATCCGCAGGGAGGTAAGTAGCCTCTGGTATGAGCGAAATCAGATGGCGAATAAAGGGAGAAAAGATGTGATTACGCTAAAGTTAAACTAAACTAATAAGTACGAAATGCGAAAGAAAGCACGAAACATTGGAAATGAGAAAGAGAAACTCCTAAGGGGTGGAGTGTGTGCACATATGTAGTGAAATAAGTGATGAATGATGCATATAAGCATGGATGCATGAATACAAAGGAGAATGAAGAGTTCAATTTATAGTGCTAGAAAAAGGTAATCAGGGACAATCCCCCGATATGAGACTAATTTTGAAGGAATCTATTTTATTCCAGACTTACATATATATTTTTGTATGCTTTGTGAACACTAGGCGTATCTAATATTTGTAAGACTATAGTTTGTTTGACATGTCTACTTATATTGTCATGGGGTACGTTTGGTAACATGGGAATCAGCTTCTGCGTTGGAGCAGATGTCCAGAAGCTGGTTTGCGCAACCCAACAACAAATGTTGGTTTGGTTCATGCGTCTCAAAATCAGACTCCTATGTTAAATCCACCCATTTGAGAAACTGACCGAAGTTAGTTTTTCACCCATACACAAATATTTTTGTTAAGTTACCAATATTACCCTTTGTTACTCTATTGTTTGATTACCAATATTGAAATTATTTTTAATCTGTTTTTTAAATCTTCTTTTCTTAAAATATGTTTTCTAATTGTTTGGGTTTAAAAAAAATTATTGAATAAAATAACCCAACTTTTTTCAATACGTTCTCTCATGGGTCGATCTTGAAAATAATAAAAATCATTAAAAAAATTAAAAATTGGTAAAAATAAAAACAATTAGAAAACATATTTTGAAAAAAAAAATACAAACAGATTACAAATAATTTAAAAAAAAATAAAAACAGAAAGGTTATTAATTTTTTGCCGCGTTATCCAAACAATCTTCTGTGTTTGGTTCGAAACGTTAACGTTGTACCAACGTGCTGAGACGCAACGTCTGACTCTCCAGACTCAGATGTGGAGGTTGCCAAACGGACCCATGATATGCATATGTTAGTTGTGAACTGATTTCGAGACATTTTCTTTGATGTTGGATTGGAAGAGTTTAGATTGACTCTAAAACTCTTTATATATATTTATTTGATCTTAAAATAGATTCATGACATTTGTTATGCATCTATATGTATTATGTTGTTTGGTGAACATAGGAGGAGATTATTGGATATATTGATATATATTATTTATATATTCAGTATTATATCTAATTATTATGTTCAAATACAAGCTTATAGGTGACAACATGTGTATTGTGTCAAACTGTGTTGGAACCTGGTAACATGTTTTTACTCTCTAGGGCTTGCCCCAAGCTGGAAGTAACACCCGTAGAAATTCCAAAACCTGATCTCCTACGGTGTAATACTTCAATCACCCAAAACCCAACACCTTCTACCTCCAACACATGTCTCGCATCATTTTCTTCTTTACCGTTCTTTGTTTTCCTCCTTTACTCTCTCCCATGCTTACCACTCTCAATGTTTCAACAGCAGTATCAAAACCAAATGATTTGATGTCTATGACCTGGTTCATCGTTTCGTTATATTGTCACAATGACTTAGCTGTAGAGAAAAATAATTTTTTGTAACATATAAGATTCTGGCTTACTGCAACGTCGTTATCTATGATCTTTGGAATGCCCACAATGGAAACTTTCAGGCCACGTCTTTGGATTTCCTGTTTACAAATAAGGCAAATTAAATTTGGCATTGTCAAGAATTTGAATCGTGGAGAGTTGGCAAGTTGCTTAGTTCTTGATTCAGTCATTCAACACATGAATGTGATCAATAAGTTGGCATCAATTTCACTTCATACCTCCAAGATCATTGAAGCTCCTTTCTGTGTTCCATTACCTCCAATTATATTAACTTAGAACATATCCAACAAAATGGAATTATTCAAAAAATTGCCTAAATTTTTAGTGACATATATATAATTTATAATTATTATATATTTTTTAATATTATTTTTTTCATTAATTTACAAACCACATATGAACCTGCATTGTATTGGCATCTCGCTCGCATATACCAGTTGTGGTGCCTTGCATTTACAACAAATTTTCATTTGTTATAAATGAAAATCCTAATTCTTGGTCATACAAGTTGAAAATTTTGCACTTTCTTTGTCTTTGGTCAAAAATGGATTTCATGGATTAATATGTGCATCATTTCTACCAAAAAATCATTTCTTATCAAATGAACCCCATCCCTTACATTTACAGCAAAAAATTGACATTAGACAAGGAGACCATACATTTATTTTTTCACGTTTTCCTTTGACTCTGAGAATTCATTCTCTGTTTAGTGAGTGTGACAAAATGGTACCACTGAAAAATCAGAGTTAAATTGGAAGGTTGTAGGGATGTTATACGGAATTGAATGGTATTGCTGATATTATTAATGGACTATTTTATAACTTAATTTAAAGTTCGTTAATGTCTCGAAAAGTTCGAAGTGAAGGTGAAACTGCATATATTTTAAAAAGCGACATTCATTAACCATTCAACGTACGCATGAACTCAAACAGCAGAAATACATCTTGAAGGAGTACCAACCATGCATGCATCCAAGACGCATCGATGATTATGTACGTAAGTACATGATCGTGCATTATTTACTACTAAACCTGCATGCAAACTTATTAGAAAACACGTACATATACATGCATCCTCACTTAAGCAACCATCTTGATGTCACCATCTCCAACAACATCACCAGCAGTGGACCACACAGCCGGTCCGTACACACTGAAGTCCCCACGAGAGTTGACGACCGCGACGTATTCCCCACGAGGCAAGTTACCAACATTGTTAGTCCAAACCTTTTGATACGTGAGACCATCGGTTATACGAAGACCCCCGTAGTGGTCCAACCTAAGGAAGCAATCCTTGCCATTGGTGGCGGTGTTTGATTGCCACCCGTTGTACAACACCAGGTTACAGTCTCCTTGCATCACCAGCGTGTATCGTCCGTTGACAAGCGCACCGTCCCCATACAATTGCTGCCCGGAGAAGAGCATGTTACTCACTTCCTCGATATTCATCAAGCTTTGGCGGTTGATGTTGGTTGTTAAGGAGGATTTTGTGCTCCATATTTTAGGACCGTACACGACCACCTTGCCATTTGGGTGGAGTACCGCAATGTGCTCGCCGGCTCGAGAATTTGATTTCTTGCTAGACCAGACTAAGGATCCGGACCCGGACCGGATGGTCAATAGGCCCTTGTTGTCAAGGGAGAGGTGGCAGTCCTTTCCGTTGTTCGCGGTGTTGGATTGCCACCCGTTGTAGAGGACAAGGTTGCAATCGCGTTGCATGACGAACATGTACTTGCCTTGTGTGATTCGTTCGTCGTTGCTAAGGGTTTCGCCTGTGATCAAGAAGTTGGGGTTAGTGGCACCGGCGGACGTGGTGGTTATGATGATTGTGGTGGTTGCTAGAAAGGCCAAAAGGACTAAGGAGAAGTTGGTGGTCTTCGACATGTTTGTTGTGTGGTAGTGTTAATGGGAGATTTTTTTGTGGTATGGTGAGGAAAATGGTAGTCGTGTGTGTCGCTATTTATCGTTCCCTGATATTGTAATTTTGGCTTGGATAATGGGTTATATATTAGTGATCTTTATCAGTCCAAGAGCTTCCTAATCAATTACCTAGATGCTAACCTACTATATTTTAATAAGGAAATTACACAAGTGGTAGTAGCATTTTGTCATAGACTAACAAGACTTATCTTATCTTCTAAAAACAATACTTAGGAAATATTTTGATATCAAGAATCATCCATCTAGAAACTAACCTTAGCGTTTAGTATATTTACTTCACATTTCTCCTTAAATTTAAGTTGATAATTGACCTACAATATTGCACAATAAAAGTAGTTATTAATTTTCATTTTCTTATTTTTCTCCACAATTAACTTTATATCTGTACAAAAAAATAAAATTTCCCTTAAGATTTTATGTACCTATTTTTTTGTTTGCGTTCATCTATATAGACCTTCCGTACAAATAATTGAATCCGTGGCCACATTTTCCATGTTCTATTACAGTATAAGTGGTTCCTAATTTCTACACACTTCTGATAGGAATCAAAAGCTTTTTTTTACGCTTGATGTTTGGCATGTTTCTCGTGGAGAGATAGAGAACATGATTGAGCTTTTAGTTTACTGACAATTTAGTTTTTTTAATGTTTTTATGAAAATAAATTTTATAATTGTTTATAATTTTTTTTTAAATTTTTATCAAGATGGATCCCGAAATAACGTGGAGGAAAGAGATAAGTTGTTGTGGGTTGTGTTGGGTTGTGGTTAAGAGGTAAATAATGTAGGAAAGATAAAAGAGTTGGTTGAGGAAAAAGAAAGTTGATGGGGAAGAGAGAGAAAATTGATTTTGAAGAGAAAAAGTTGATGACTAGGTCGTCCAGGTCATAATTAGTGATGACCTAAAAGCTCACGCATGCATCTCGTGGAGACAGAGTACGTGATTGAGTTTCTAGTTTAATGGCAAGTTCGAGTTAATTGGTTTTTTTCAATTTGAGGCATATGCGTCTTCATCTTTTTCGAAACTCCTCGTCACTTGCTTCCAAATTTATATGGACCGTTGAAACTACGTTATTTACTAGAAAGTCATCATATTACATGACATAGTAACACAGAAAAGAAGCAGGATACTATAATATGAACGGCAATATTTTGTGTGTAACAAATATAATGGTGATGACATTTTACAGCATATCCAATTAATGGTATGTTTCTGTATGTTGGGAGTTCTTTCGGAGGCTAGAACGCCAAACACGAGCTAAGGATCGCCTAAAATAAAATGACAAAAAAAAATTTGAGAGAAGATCGATAAGCGGAAGAATTGAACTGTTATGATTAGATTTAACGGAATTGTAAACTTATATATATAGTTCAATTAGTTATAATCGGGTAGCTAGGCTTAACCCGTTTATTACGTATCGGATCTTCTGCTCTAGTCCCGTTTATTAAGTTCTAGCTTAAACCATACGTTTAAATACGTACAAAGCTCTTGTATCGGATCTTCTGCATGTTATAATGATACAAGAGCTTTGTATGTATTTAAACGTATGGTTTAAGCTAGAACTTAGAGAGAGAAGATTAGTTTATTATTGTGATATACATATATACATATATGTACATGTACAATTGTATATATATATATATACATATATACATGAATTTTCTAGTGAGCTTAGGGTTTAATTTTTCTAAATTACGCCCCCACAATATCCACCACTCATTTCAAATTGTAAGGTAAATTAAGAAAAAACGGTTATGTTAACGAATGGTGAGATTGACTGTAAATAAGATCCAATAGTGAGATTGCAAGGGGCTTAAACTAAATTTGATGAGCCCTGGACTCACTAGAGCTTGATCTTATATATATATATATATATATATATATATATATATGTATGTATGTATGTATGTATGTATGTATGTATATGTATGTATGTATGTATATGTATGTATGTATGTATATATATGTATGTATGTATGTATGTATATATATGTATATATATAGGTAGGCCAATGGGGCTTAATCACATGTATTATTCTTTTTTAAGCTATGACATGTTGAAATTTTAGGTCAATTGAAGTTAATTTCACTGCTGATTTAAAATGCTCATATTTGAACAGCTAAAATTTACTAAATTTCGAAGTGATCAGATCAGAGTCTACAATAATCCATTTGATCTAAAAAAATTACGTGTTATATATATATGTTGTATACCACCTATAAATTTTCATAGAAAAATACTAACAGAAAGGAACTGAAAATGCAGTACCACAACCAAGATGGTTGTAGATCTCTTACGTATACATTTTTTTCCTCTCTCTCTAATATATATATATATATATATATATATATATATATATATATATATATATATATATAAGCTAAGGTTGACGAATCACTTTTCAGCACTACTCGACATGCTCGATCTCAATGGCCAAGAGAACGACGGTCAATCACTTTTCAGCACTGTCGAATTGCACAGATTGAATGATGTGTCCTTTAATCAAGATAACAATGAATAAATAGTTTAAAGGAAAATTAATCCGATTACATTAGGGGTTGTAATGTTTAGCTAGAAACCAATTACGATCTACGTGTCAATTATTGTATGCGTTACTAATATAATCGGATCCTATAAGGGTTACAAACATTAGAATCTATGTGCTAAACAAATGGGTGGCTAAGGGTATATTAAGTTCACTTACCTAATGAGATTAGGGTTAGCTTAAGAGAGGTCTATAAATATATGGAAAAGAAGAGAAAAAAGAGGGCAATCTATTTCTCTCCTAAAATCCTAGCCGTCCCCTCCCTTCCACCACCAAGGAAGAAGTTTGTTCTTCTATTCCTCTCGTTCTAGCTAACGTGTTGGTGGAGTTTAGTCTGTGGTTCGTGTGTCTCGAGTAGAGGAATCACACTTGTGATTCTCCGCACCTCCTCCGTGAGCAAAAAAAAAATGCACGCATCAAAGGTATAAATGGTTGTACATTAGTTTTCCTCATTATTATCATGTGCATGGATCTTGGGTGGTTGAAGAATTTAGAAATCGTTTCTATGTTATTTTTCCGCTGCGTTTTTCATCGTAACCCAACAGTGGTACCAGAGCCTCGTGCATGTGGTTTTAATGGTTAGACCGAAGAAGAAGAAAAATATAGTTTTTTTGTTTGATGTGTTGGTTTTGATAAATGATTTTAAACATTACCGAAAAGGAAAAGAAAAGAGAGAAAAAACGTTTTTTTCTTCCTTACTTAAATGTTCATGTGATTGAAAGCTTGTTTTGATGCATGTTACATGATGGAGTGAAATTTTCAAAAATTGTTTTGACGGACTGAAATTTTCAGAAATTGTTTCCTTTTGTTTTGATGCATGTTATGGAAAAAAGGAAGATAAATGAGTTTATTGGATTTTTTTAATCAAAGATCTAGAACCATAAGATGTGTTTGTAGATTGATTATGATTAAATTCTGCATGATTTTGTCACTCAAAATAACTAAGCCCTAATTTCTGTCCAATATTTTTAATATGATAATGTTGATTAACATGATGATAAATTGATATTATAAAATTTTCAGATTTTATAGGACCTTAAAATTTGAACAAAAGTTATTTAAATGTTCATGCATATTATGAACAATTGTTGTTTTAAGTACATGCATGATTTTAGGCTTAATATGTGATTAGATCATGTATGCTTTTGAGTGGGAGTTATGAATTTTATTTTCAATTTTCGGATTGGGCTTGGAGCTCAATAAAATTTATGGTAATATGCATGTTTATGGTAATTTAAACATATATGCTTGATAAATTAGATTTACCAGATATGATGCAACCTTGATTACTTTTATTTATGGTAATGTGCATGTTTATGGTAATTTAAACATATATGCTTGATAAATTAGATTTACCGTATATGATGCAACCTTGATCACTTTGATTTATGGTAATGTGCATGTTTATGGTAATTTAAACATATATGCTTGATAAATTAGATTTACCATATATGATGCAACCTTGATTACTTTGATTTATGGTGATATTTATGTTTTGATTTATTTAATTAAAACACATAAAATGTTGATTGACTAATTTAAATGGCTGATTTGATTAGTTTAATTAAGATTTATTAATTTGATTAATGATATCTTGCATATATATAGTAATATATATATATAATATTATGGATGATATTATGCATGATATGTGATATTATGCGGGGATAATATTGTGGGTGATATTATTGTGAATGCATGGTGTATGTTTATAATATGTGATGTTATGAATGTATGACTTTGTGAGATGACTAGTATGGTCCAGTAGACGATCTGCGTATCGTTGCACATTATTTTGTAATCCTAATTTCATTATGTATTCATTTTATACGATCTGCGTATCGTGATGTGGTATTGTAATAGTAATTAGGATTATTATTGTTATTGTTATTTCCTTGTCTTGTAAGCTTGATTGAAGAATCAAGGATGAAGATCCAAAGCGTTGAAGAAGGTGTTCCTATCAAGATTAGTCTTTTAGGAGTAGGGGTCATACTAGGATCACGATTTATTTTTCATGCTTTGTGTATGTTTATGTTTATGAATGTTGGGTGTTTATGTTTATGAATGTTGGATGTTTATGTTATGAGTTCACATGATAAACAAACATAATAAACATGTCCCTAAAAGAAAATTGAGTTTACATGCCTTTCCAAATTGACGCCTGCGAAGCCCTCGAAAATTGGTGATGGGTTATGCCAAAGCAAGGCGTCACCTTTTCTCTTGGGATAGTATGGGTAAATTCAAAGAAGGGGTTTACATGTTTAATTTGGTTGATCTCAACAAAATCATCAAAAGAGTTTTGGATTTTGAGGCAAAGGAGTGGGAATTTTAACATAAGATGTTACCTACCAACCAAGAGTTATAAGAGTTATAACCAGTAATGGAGTTTACTTACCTTGATCACCTAGTGTTGAGGAATGGCCAAAGTCCGCTTAATATTATGTGAAATAGGATCTTGGAATCACTAGTTCAATAAGGGACAAATTATAAATTGAGTAGTGTGTTTTAGCTTAACTATTTAAATTGTTTAAATGTTTTGAGTTATTTATGACAAACGTAATAAACTTGCAATTCCATTTTTTTCAAATGTAGATTAATGGAAGGAAATAGTAATACCGCTTTCAATCTTCGTTCTATCCTTGAGAAGGACAAGCTGAACGAAAATAATTTCCTTGATTGGGAAAGGAATCTGAGAATTGTTCTCAGGTCAGAAAACAAGGAGGATAAGAAGAATGACGCATTAGCTTCTTCTTCAGGTACCCTTGTTATTGATGTTAATTTAGCAAATTCTTCTTCATGGGTATTTGATACCGGATGTGGATCCCACATTGTTTACAATGTGCATGGACTAAGAAGAATTAGGAACTTGGCAAAAGGGGAAGTTGATCTACGAGTTGGAAATGGAGCAAGAGTTGCTGCACTAGCTGTAGGATCTTATGATTTATGTTTGCCCTCAGGCTTAGTTCTAGAACTTAATAATTGTTATTTTGTTCCCGCTATTGGTAGAAACATTGTTTCATCTTCAATATTGGATATTGAAGATTATTCATTTATAATAAAGAATCAATGGTATTCTATCTATAAAGATGACATGTGTTTATGTCAGTGCTAAATTGATCAATGGTCTCTATTTACTAGAATTAGATCGTCATATCTTTAACATAAACACCAAAAGGAAAAAATCAAACGAATCGAATCACACTTACCTCTGGCATTGTCGCCTTGGTCACATCAACTTGAAACGCATGCAGAAGCTCCAAAAAAATGGAGTTCTAACATCATTTAATTTAGAATCATACCATACATGTAAATCATGTTTGATGGGAAAGATGACAAAAGCACCTTTTACAGGAAAGGGTGAGAGAGCAAGAGAACTTTTAGGACTCATACATACAGATGTGTGTGGTCCAATGAGTTTCATGGCTAGAGTAAGTTTCAATTACTTCATCACGTTTACTGATGACTTAAGTAGATACGGTTACGTATACTTATTGAAACGTAAATCCGAATCGTTTGAAAAGTTCAAACAACTTCAGAATGAAATAGAGAACCAACTTGGCAAGAAAATCAAATCATTACGATCAGATCGTGGTGGTGAGATTTGAGTCAAGAATTCGATGATCATCTTAGAAGTTGTGGAATTGTTTCACAACTAACTCCACAAGGAACACCACAATGGAATGGCGTGTCCGAAAGGAGAAATCGAACATTGTTAGACATGGTTCGATCTATGATGAGTTTTGTCAGTCTTCCGGTATCCTTCTGGGGATATGCTCTAGAAACAGTTGCTTTTACACTAAATAGAACTCCGTCAAAAGTTGTGGAAAAGACTCCATATGAGATATGGACTGGAAAAGTTCCAAAGTTGTCTTTCCTAAAAGTCTGGGTATGTGAAGCTTATGTAAAACGTTTACTCTCTGATAAGCTTGCACCTAAGTCAGACAAATGTTTCTTTATGGGTTATCCCAAAGACACTAAAGACTATTACTTCTATAACCAGTCAGAGAACAAAGTGTTTGTTGCTCGTGATGGTGTCTTTTTGGAAAAAGAATTTCTTTCCAAACAGACAAGTGGGAGTAATGTAGTTCTCGAAGAAATTCGGGAAGAGCAACAAATAAATGTGGTTCAACCCGCATCAGAGGCAGCGGCATCTGTGTATGATACCTCAATCGAGGTGGGAGTACCTATGCCAGAGGAAGATGTACATGATTCTGAAACCCCGACAAGGGTTATAAATAATATCTCTGAAGTCGTGCATTCACTACACAGCCCTATCACTGTCCCACTCGAATTTAATTCGAGCAAAGATTCACAAACCGTTGTGAACACTTCTCCTGTTGCTCCAGTCCTACGTAGATCTGATAGGCCACGATCTCGGCCCAAGAGGTATGTTGATTTCCTTTTGACCGAGAGTTGTGAAATTCTACTTTTGGAAAGTCAAGAGCCTAACAGCTACAAAGAAGCTATGACGGGTCCAGATTCCGAAAAATGGCTTGGAGCCATGAAATCTGAAATGGAATCCATGTCTGAAAATCAAGTTTGGAACTTGGTTGATTTGCCAAATGGGGTAACACCCATAGGCTGCAAATGGATTTTCAAATTGAAAAGAGACAAGGATGGAAACGTGAGCGTTTTCAAAGCCGGGCTAGTAGCAAAAGATTACCGACATGTTCATGGTATAGACTATGATGAAACATTTTCACCAGTCTCCATGCTTAAATCCATTCAAACACTCTTAGCAATTGCCGCTCATTATGATTATGTGCATGGATCTTGGGTGGTTGAAGAATTTAGAAATCGTTTCCATGTTATTTTTTCGCTGCGTTTTTCATCGTAACCCAACACAGATGTGCTCGATCTCGATCTCCAATGGGACAAAAAAATTGCGACAAAAAATTCGTCGCGGGACGATCTTGGACTTCAATTCTCAGAAGCAGAGATTCAAGCTGCTATTTTCTCATTGCCCGACGATACGTCACAAGGACCAGATGGATTTCCAAACTTCTTTTACAAAGAATTCTAGAGTCCACAAAAAATGAGTTGTCGAGGATATTTGACTAGATTCATTCAGATCCTCATCCTTCGTTATTGGAACAATTTAGCAAATCGCACGTTCATCTGCTTAATTCCAAAATCATCCTGGAGAGTTTAGCTTGTCAGCTTGATAAACTCTTCTTACAAAATAATAACAAAAATATTGTGTAGCAGTCTAAAATCATAACTGCAACATGTGATTTCTGAAAATGGATATTTTTGGGACGAGTATCAAACCTTTGAAATCATTAATCTATGACTTACAGATCGCCAACCGAACGAGGTTATAGAAAGCAACCCCCATTTTGTATTAGAGCACCATTAACGGCGCGCGGGCAGTTCCCGGATGCCCGGTTTTCTCTCTCATCTACGTCAACTTCTCTTTCTGTCACGTCAACTCAAACCAACCTCCTAAATTTTTCTTAACCACACCCAGAAACAACTCAAACGTCCTACATTCTCTCCCATACACATCATTTCGGGATCAATTCTAGTTAAAACACACAAAAAATGTCAAAAAATTCTAGAAAATATAAACAAATAAAAAACATATTTTCATTTTTTTATAAAAACGATTTTAAATAATTTTTAAAACATTTTCTAAAAACAAAAAGTCAAAAAAAAAACAAAAAACAAAAAAGTAACCAATGGGAGGGGCACGTGCCCCCACTCACCCCCACCCAACCCATCCGCCTGCCCGCCCGAATTTCCACCCGGGCGATGGGTTGGCAAATTTTTTATCAAAAAAATGGTGATGTGTCAGGCGGTTAGTTAATCCACCTGACCAAGAAGGATGTCCTTATAGTTGTTTGTTGGATCTTTTTTGAGTTGGGGTAATATTTGAGTTTCACACACGTAACATAACAACCGTTGGATTAGAAGTGGAACCTACCTACATCCAACTGATAGTATTTAAAAATTAACCCCTATCATTTATGAAAAAAAGATGTTAATTAAACAATTTTTCATTATACATTAATTTGACCTTTGTAATTTTTTATTCATCTTTCTAATACACGTGAAGCAATACAAGAAATTTCGTCATTTGCCGTCTGTTACACTGTCGTCCCTTGAGTCCATCTGTAACCATGACCTCCACAACATGGTCATCAGGTTTCTTTCTCTTCCACATCAGTTTTCTCTCTCCCCAACCTAATTTTTTCTCTTTCCTACACTATTCACCTCTTAACCACAACCCATCACAACTCATCTCTCTCATCTACGTCATTTCGGAGTCGATCTTGGAAAAATTCTAAAAAATAAAAAAATAGAAAACGTTTTTTCAAAAAAATAATATTAAAAAAAGATTAAAACTAATTTTTCAAAACAAAAAAAACAAAATTTGGAAACTGTGCCAACACATACGACCGAGTCGTCGGGGTCGTCCTGGCGGGACGACCCGTTACTGGTGCTCTGAGGTCTGATTTTGGGGTTTCATTTTATAGGTCGATTTGTATAAAATTTCTTGAATTAATTTTAGATATTATTCCTGGATTTTGTTCTTGTAGACGGTTTTGAAGAAAGAGTTTTGGATGCTATCTATTGTTGAAGGTTGGTTAGCTAGCATATTTCTCTCGTAATCTAGATGATGCTGGTGGTTCCCTCACACTCTCCCACTGCATGGTTTTCTCAGCAAGGTCTTCTAGGAAAGCACATGTCTCCCTTTCATCCTTTCCTAAGAACTCTCCTTGACACATGCACTCAATGAGCGTTCTGGATGGGATGTGAAGACTCTCGTAGACAATCTGACAAATGTGCCACAACTCGATGCCATGGTGAGGGCATGAGGATAGTAGCTCCTTGAACCTCTCCAAATATGCATGAAATGTTTCGGTCTCAAGTTGATAGAACGAATTGATTTCGTTCCTCATTTTTTGAGTCTGATGATTTGGAAAGTAATTCTTGAGGAATGCAGATTGAAATTCATCCCAAGTCCTAAAGGCATTCGCCTGGTTGCTGTACAACCACTTCTTGGCATCATCCTTTAGTGCAAAGGGGATAAGCCTAAGACGGATGAAGTCTGTGATAAGTTGTTGCAGCTTGAACATAGCACAGACATCCTCAAATTCCCTGAGAAAGATATAGGGGTCACCATTCCCAGTGAAGTGAGGGAGCATGGAGATAAACTAAGGTTTAACCTCAAAGTGGTTCTCATTCGCCTCAGGCAATACAATGCATAAGGGAAGAGCGGTACGATTCGGGTAGCATCGATCACGAAGAGTTATGGGAGCAAGAACAAATGGGACGGGTGGGTCCAGCAACTGCTCCTCCTCGCGGTAATGAGCCACCATTGAACCCGGACTGTGTGCAAAAAGAGAAGATGAAGGCGTCGAGAAATTGATTACCGAGGCAGGATTGACGACACGCCTCATCAAACGACCACTCTCGTCTCGTGCCCACACAAGCACGCACAAAGGTGCACACACACACAAACCAAATCTTTTTTTTAAAATAACTAAAACGGAATGTGCGTAGAGGAGAAGACGGGAGGACACAGAAGAGAGGGAATGACTCAGGAGAGAAGAGAAGAAATCTTTATGCTACGGCAGGTGGGTACAGGTCGAAGCATACAAGCAAACAAGGCTCAAACAATCCTAAGGTCGCTATAGGTCCTTACAGCTAGACGACGCCAAACTGCGAGGTCACGCGGCATCAACACGCCTCACCTCCCTACGACGAGGACCACAAAGCCCAGCAAGTGAACCAAGATCCGGAGATCTCGTCTTTCCTACTATCGACAGAGTGGGCGACGTCGATCAGGCCATGAAGGTCGCAACCGGATCACTCTCCTAATGCGCCCAACCCTACTCCCACTACTTTTTACTCTTGCCAGAAATTCCTTTTCTGTAGAGTATCTTGAGTTTCCTCAAGCACAACCCTACTCCCACTACTTTTTACTCTTTCCAGAAATTCCTTTTCCAGAAATGTGGCATCCCTCTCTACAATCACTCGATTGGAGGTGATATGCCAAAAGTAGTATCCTCTTTTCTCACGAGGATAACCAATAAAGAAGCACTTAACCACTTTTGGTTGAAGTTTGGTCGACATCAATTTCTTGACGTAAGCCTCACAACCCCAAATCTTGAGAAAATTGAGCTTGGGTGTTTTACCACTCCATAGCTCGTAAGGAGTTTTCTCCACGGATTTGGATGGAACATTATTTGGTGTGTAGGCCGCAGTTTGTAGTGCATGTTTGTCTACCCTTGCCCATGTCAACTTCAGCAGTTTTGAGAGCGTTGTGCAGCTCCTCAAGACTCACCCCTTTTTCACGCACGTGATAGTGCATCACAAAGTCCTTAAAGGACGGGGCTAGAGAGCCAAGAATCATATCTTCAGCAGTGTCCTCGGGCATTGGTGAAGAGAGCTTTGCCAACTTCTCAAGGTACCATTGCATCGTGAGAAAATGCATGGATACCGATGTTCCCTCCGCCATATGGCACCTTGTGAGTGCGATGGTGGTCTTATAACGCTCCTTTCGGGCACTATCCATGAACATCTTAGACAAAGCCTCCATGGTCTTCTTGGGTTTTGAATCCAAGTATTTCGCTTGAAGCGAGTCACCCATGGATGCTAGCATAAGACCGTGAACTTGGTTCTCTTCGTCTTCCCACTTGTCTTTAGCCTCTTTCTCTTCATCGGTTAATCTCTCATTCCATTTTGGGATTGGACCTTCCAAAATGTGAGACAGTTTCTCAAACTTTAACACGATGTTGAGTTTGAGTTGCCAACTAATGAAGTTTGAGCCATCATTTGCTAAAGGGTGTTTTTCTATCATGGATCGTACGATAGGTTGGATGTTCGACATTTTCTACAAAATAAATCATACAGGATTTTAATGCCAATTTTATGTTTATCATACACACATACAAATGCAAATGCTGCAAATAAAAATCTTGCCATAAATGCAACAATCCAAGATCCCATCAATTGTAATATAGAGTAGCTAAGGGCTATCGAATACATTACAATATCAAGGTAAGAAAAACATTTTCTAATCACAACCTTTTTGAATTTTAGCAACATTAGCATCTTCAAACTCTTGTGATTCTTGTCGTTTTAATTATGAGGGAATATGACCTATCCTCGTAAGAAAATGTTTTTCCCAAAACCGAGCGAGTGCTTTAGGTAATGTTAAGAAAACTTATTTTCATTTGATACGAGATACGTTTATCCATTGTATTCACAACTAAGCATACTTGGGGTTCACTAGGGTGAAACGCACCTCATATATCTAATTGTGGCACAACAATAGACAACCATTATATCTCCCGCTATTCCCAATGATGGAGGGAGCTATCTCCCGCTAAGCGCGAGCAGAGTATCCCTCGATCGATGGCTGCTAGTGGATGAAATAAGAAGGAAAATTACTCTTAATTTTGTTGGAAAATTTCATATATTAACATGAGATTCGGAATTTTAGGTTATCATGCATATTATCATTCATACACATCCTAACATTTAATCACATTCATCACATGCATAACAGAAATTAAAAACAGAAATTAAACCATTCACACAATCCACATCGTGTGAGTTTATATGTTTCCTTTGATCTTTGATCCTCGATCCCTGATCTTCGATCCTCGATCGATGTGCTACAGCAGCGACTTCCTCTTGCACCGGAGAGATGTAGATTTTACAGAAAATAAACATGCTCCTCACATTCGATAAAAACCGACTAGTGCAAGTCCTATGTAAAACCTCTCAAATGCAATGCAATTATCTAAAGATAGAAAGAGAGAATTTTGGCTTTTACATATAAATAAGCTCCTGTATAATAATAATTACATACAATCATAGTTGCTGATTTGGAACATATAAACTCACAATTCCTGCAAAGACAACTCGAGCATCCATGCACGCAATATTGCTATAAACTATACAACCTAGTTTATCAATCATCTCGATCCCAAACAATTCTTTGAAAAACATTTTGAAATCCATTAAAAATGCTTTTCATCCATCCACAAATTCAAAAACAATTTTGAACCGTTGTCCATCCAATTTCCTAAAAGGAACGACGAACCGCAGTTTTTCGGTTTTGTTGATTCTCTTACAAAATAATCGTTTATGCTTAAAACGAACTTATTGCAAGTTAGACTTTTGTCTAAATCATAATTCTAATAATTACATTGCATGTTTTAAACCACTTAAAATATTCAAAACGAATTATTACAAAGAATTATTCCAACAAAACATTCAAAGACCGAAACAAATTGAAAATCGAATTGTTCGAACCCTAGATGGTAAACTAAATTTGTTTATAGTTTCAAATCATTAGAAAATTGAACCCTAAGCTCTGATACCACTGTAGGATTTCTAGTTTAATTGTACATATATATTTTCGAAATTTTTATGCACAATAAGGATCAAATACAATTTTCTATGATTTGTTTCGTGCGTGCATTGGTTTGTTTCAATAATTAGTTTTAAAACTTTATTAAAACAAACATGGGCTCCAAATTTCATACCTAGAAGAACTTCTTGATGATCCGGAGACGTTGAGGATGACGATCGTCGCTTCCCGTTGCGCCGGATGCCTCCGAGTATTCACCAAACCCTAAACAAGGTCGGAGAGAAAGGAGCTAGCCAATCAATCTCCGAACTAGCTTAGATTCTAGCTACAAACCCCTTCCTTAATCTCTGAGATTTCTCCTTCCAAAGACTTAGAAAACTAAGAGAATTTTCGTGCCTTTTTGTGGTGAATTAGGAGAGAAAACAATTAGAAAAACATCTAACTTAATTAAGGAGAATAAGGACCTATTTATAGGCTCCAATCTTACTCTCAATCATGGCTATTCTTAAGCCATGTTTTCTAGACATTTTCTCTCACAAAAAAATTCCATAATGCATTACATGCATCCACAAAACGTTTGACCAAGTTTGGAGCTAATCCAACCATTGATCAAATTAATCTCTTAATTATCAAAGGCAGAAAATCGATCGTGCTTCGGTTTACCGAGACATACTCGGTTAACCGAATATGTCACGTTCGTATTACCGTGCACTAGACGGATGACCGATTCTTAAGGAGAAAAATTCTCCTTAACCGATCGGACGAATTCACGTCTAAAACCAAGTGCCATTCGGTTAACCGAAAATATCGGAACTGGACATTGTTCGGTCGACCGTTTCTGGTTCGGTATACCGAACCAGAGTTCCAGGCACTTTGGTCAAGTTCGGTCAATCAACTCTGACCATCCGTTCCACATTCGGTTGACCGATCCACAGAACCTTCGGTCGACCGAAACATAAACGGATTACCGAATTGTAACCCGATTTTGCCTTTTCAAATTTTGGATTTATTTCCAACAAAATTTGAACTTTAGGGGGTTTTAGCAAATTCACAACTTATGCAATATATTATACTATGCAACAATAAATTATTGCAACCCATAATATATGCATCTCATATGAATTTATCATGATTCTAATTATGTTATATACAACATAATTGATTTTACTTGTTCACCACATGTGTCATATTTTCTATAAGAAACCCGACACATCATATGAACCAAAAATCAAGCTTCTTGTTTCCCGGTTTTTGCGGTGTGACCTATGGGATGATCTAGACTAAGTTGACAGTGATATTAAGAGCTTAATATCACAAGCTATAAGCGGTATCTAGCTACACATTATAGCTCACAATTAGTTAGATGTCTTAATTCCACTCGAACCAAAACCCGATCCATTTAGTGATGAAGTGCACCACTTGTGTCTGTCCCTTGCCTCATGATATTAAGAAAACACACAAAGTAGTATTGTGTCATCTTTGTATTAGTATTCATTTCTTGATCTCTTTAAGCTAGTTATAAATATGTGACTTAACTCAAATCACATTGTGCACATTATAACTTTGCTTTATCAAGGGGCCCACTAATATCATCACTCAATTAAGAGGGACAATGATAATCTTTTGACTAACTGTCTTCTCCAACAAAAGTCATACTTAACCAACTAATGCCTTTGCACTACACTCATTGATAGCTTAAGACACTAGTCTAATTAAGCACTCCTTAAGTGATCGGATATAAGTCTCATATCAAAGTACCAAGGACACAGTAAAATATTAATGACACAGAAACACATTTCTATAATATTTTACTTATTAGGTCTATTCAGTATTCAAAAGTAATATTTTCCTCTTTTGCGTACCCGTGTTGTCACTCACTTGTAGAGCTACAATGATTTATGACCAACACGACAATCTTAACTCGGTAATCAATGTCTCATGTTAATTACCATGATTGTGAATATCTTTTGTTTTATGTAAACCAATATCTTTTAGAGCTCTACGGTTAAGAACCAAGAGCCTCTTACTTAACACTTCTAAAAGACGAATAACATAAACAAGGAACAAAAATGATTTCTCATTCAATTCATAATAATTGACATTTAAAAGTAAAACTTGTAGAACACATTCCCTTCACATACTTGGTATGAAAGTAAGCTTTGAAAGGCAAGTAATCTTCCTTAGCGAATCTCACTACGTTGAGCGGCTACTTTCTACCTATGTATATAGTGAGTGTAAACCGATAAAGACACATTGTGATTATAATAAAAGATTGAGTCCAAATGAAGAGATCGGCGTTCATCAGTTACGATATTCTAAACTGATTGGTAGTCTCATGTATGTTATGAGTTGCACTAGACCAGACATCGCCTTTACAGTTGGCATACTGAGTCATTTTACCGATAATCCTAGTAACGAGCATTGGGATGCCCTCGATAGGTTGATGAGATACCGTAAAGGTTATGCTCTATGTTATTATGGTTTTCCTTAAATTGTGGATGAATATTATGATGCCTCCTGGTGCTCAGAAATAGGCAATAGTAAGTCTACCAGTGGATATGTATTCACTTTGGGTGGAGCTGCTATTACTTGGAAGTCCAAGAGACAGACTTGTATCACATTGTTGTCTATGGAATTAGAATTATATGCTCTAGTTTCAGCCGGCAAAGAAGCAGAATGGGTAAAGAAATTGATTATGGATATTCCTTCGACTAGACTAAAGTTTAATTCTTTAAGTCTATTTTATGATAATCAAGGAGCGGTCCACGCCGTTAATAATGCTCTTTTCAATTAAAAAAAGAAGACATGTGAGACCGAGACATGCTTTGTTGAATCATCTTAAAGAAAATAGAGTTTTCACTTTGGTTGATATGTGATCGAAGGATAACATGGCCAATGCTCTTACAAAGGGTATGCCTAAAGATCTTTTATTCAAAATAGTGGGGGAAATGGGGTTAAAGACTTTGCGAGAGATGTCTTCATCATTATTCTACATGTCAATGTGTATTTTCAATTATCGAATCTACCATTTGTTGTCCAAAATTATACGCACAATGTTATGTTTCATCGATACTCATAGTTGCTAACATATTGGAAAGAGAAGTTGTCTCATTTCAAATGTGATGTAGAAGGTGACCAATCTGTTCAATCTAGGAAAACTTGTGTCATAAAACCAAATCTGATGATACAATCCAACCAGCTTGACCTAATCCTGGTTAAATAGTCACATTCCAAATTGATGTTTGATTTAAGGGAATGGTAATTGTGATATTCCAAATTGAAACATGAATAGTTGTTTTGCATAAGAAGTATGTTGGTCTTGTTCTTAATTGAAACTTGACATTATATGTTTGGTTATTGTAAGGTGAGTGATTGTTGGTCATGTTCTTAATTGAAACTAGACAATAATCGTTACATTACTAATAAGCTTAAGTGGATGGTTCTTTGTAATTCAAACTGTTACGACCTTGTTCATTGTATATGAAATTGATTTGATGATTATGAACATGATATATGTTTAAGACTGCGATACATGTTTTCTCTACTTGATGTTAGGCTAAGTTCATCTGTTAGAACTAGACACTACTGGTAGAATTAAATTGAATGGACTCATACTTACATGAAATTCATGTTTTTACATTCTACAATGGATGGTAGAGACGGAGGAGAACTTTAGTGCGATCCTGGCCATGATGACCTGCTTGGTGAATGATCATATCATTTACAGTGTGTGTAGGGACTTTGAAGTTCACTTGCAATGCCCAATTTTGAAGGAATCTATTTTATTCCAGACTTACATATATATTTTTGTATGCTTTGTGAACACTAGGCGTATCTAATATTTGTAAGACTATAGTTTGTTTGACATGTCTACTTATATTGTCATGGGGTACGTTTGGTAACATGGGAATCAGCTTATGCGTTGGGGCAGATATCCAGAAGCTGGTTTGCGTAACCAAACAACAAATGTTGGTTTGGTTCATGCGTCTCAAAATCAGACGCTCCTATGTTAAATCCACCCATTTGAGAAGTTGTCCGAAGTTAGTTTTTCACCCATACACAAATATTTTTGTTGAGTTACCAATATTACCCTTTGTTACTCTATTGTTTGATTACCAATATTGAAATTATTTTTAATCTGTTTTTAAAATCTTCCTTTCTTAAAATATGTTTTCTAATTGTTTGGGTTTAAAAAAAATTATTGAATAAAATAACCCAACTTTTTTCAATACGTTCTCTCATGGGTCGATCTTGAAAAAAATAAAAATCATTAAAAAAATTAAAAAAATTGGTAAAAATAAAAACAATTAGAAAGCATATTTTGAAAAAAAATACAAACAGATTACAAATAATTAAAAAAAATAAAAACAGAAAGGTTATTAATTTTTTGTGGCGTTATCCAAGCAATCTTCTGTGTTTGGTTCGAAACGTTAACGTTGTACCAACGTGCTGAGACGCAACGTCTGACTCTCCAGACTCAGACGTGGAGGTTGCCAAACGGACCCATGATATGCATATGTTAGTTGTGAACAGATTTCGAGACATTTTTTTTGATGTTGGATTGGAAGAGTTTAGATTGACTCTAAAACTCTTTATATATATTTATTTGATCTTAAAATAGATTCATGACAGTTGTTATGCATCTATATGTATTATGTTGTTTGGTGAACATAGGAGGAGATTGTTGGATATATTGATATATATTATTTAAATATTCAGTATTATATCCAATTATTATGTTCACATACAAGCTTATAGGTGACAACATGTGTATTGTGTGAAACTGTGTAGGAACCTGGTAACATGTTTTTACTCTCTAGGGCTTGCCCCAAGCTGGAAGTAACACCAGTAGAAATTCCAAAACCTGATCTCCTACAGTGTAATAGTTCAATCACCCAAAACCCAACACCTTCTACCTCCAACACATGTCTCGCATCATTTTCTTCTTTACCGTTCTTTGTTTTCCTCCTTTACTCTCTCCCATGCTTACCACTCTCAATGTTTCAACAGCAGTATCAAAACCAAATGATTTGATGTCTATGACCTGGTTCATCGTTTCGTTATATTGTCACAATGACTTAGCTGTAGAGAAAAATAATTTTTTGTAACATATAAGATTCTGGCTTACTGCAACGTCGTTATCTATGATCTTTGGAATGCCCACAATGGAAACTTTCAGGCCACGTCTTTGGATTTCCTGTTTACAAATAAGGCAAATTAAATTTGGCATTGTCAAGAATTTGAATCGTGGAGAGTTGGCGAGTTGCTTAGTTCTTGATTCAGTCATTCAACACATGAATGTGATCAATAAGTTGGCATCAATTTCACTTCATACCTCCAAGATCATTGAAGCTCCTTTCTGTGTTCCATTACCTCCAATTATATTAACTTAGAACATATCCAACAAAATGGAATTATTCAAAAAATTGCCTAAATTTTTAGTGACATATATATAATTTATAATTATTATATATTTTTTAATATTATTTTTTTTCATTAATTTACAAACCACATATGAACCTGCATTGTATTGGCATCTCGCTCGCATATACCAGTTGTGGTGCCTTGCATTTACAACAAATTTTCATTTGTTATAAATGAAAATCCTAATTCTTGGTCATACAAGTTCAAAATTTTGCACTTTCTTTGTCTTTAGTCAAAAATGGATTTCATGGATTAATATGTGCATCATTTCTACCAAAAAATCATTTCTTATCAAATGAACCCCATCCCTTACATTTACAGCAAAAAATTGACATTAGACAAGGAGACCATACATTTATTTTTTCACGTTTTCCTTTGACTCTGAGAATTCATTCTCTGTTTAGTGAGTGTGACAAAATGGTACCACTGAAAAATCAGAGTTAAATTGGAAGGTTGTAGGGATGTTATACGGAATTGAATGGTATTGCTGATATTATTAATGGACTATTTTATAACTTAATTTAAAGTTCGTTAATGTCTCGAAAAGTTCGAAGTGAAGGTGAAACTGCATATATTTTAAAAAGCGACATTCATTAACCATTCAACGTACGCATGAACTCAAACAGCAGAAATACATCTTGAAGGAGTACCAACCATGCATGCATCCAAGACGCATC